>JAVQMF010000047.1:5007500-10007500 GCA_032878935.1 Erythrophleum fordii
TTACTAAATTTAAATCCACGCTTTAATTCATTATACCTTATGTCCTCTGTAACTCGTTCAAAGGGTTTGAAAAATGACTAATATCCAAGTTTGACTTTGTGGAACTCTTTATATCAGCATCCACTCTTTCACTTAGTTGTGTGCCTTGCATCCTAAGTGTGAAAACCTTTTTTCTTATGACATCATGCCCATTTCTCCTTAATGTTGTAAACTGAGGTTAACCATGTGTTTTTATGCACATTGTAAGATAATAACAACTGGCTTCATGCTTTGTCAAAAAATGTGATTCACTCTTCATCAAGTTTTCCAAATGCTTAATGCCATTTGGCATTAAATGCCATATGCATAAGCCATACTTTGTCTCTAGAATCACCTCACATGACGCTCTAGCCATGGCTTGATTTTGACTAGCAGAAATAGTGATAGTCTTTTTTTCACCTGTGTGTCTCTTAAAAAGTTTTCAATAACCATTTAAATGACTTTATAATTACATCATATAGCAACATCACCCCAAAAATAGCTACTCCCTTATAGTGATTAAATCTTAAGAGTAACTTAAGTGGTCTATGATCATGGTTTATATTGTATCTTGCGTCCAATGACACCACCTCCCCAAGATATATATAGTCAACCAATGTTCTAACATCCATCAAGAAAATATTTGTAATTAATTCTTCCATATCTATATAATAAGTATAATAGAATGATGGATATTTTGCTAATTATTCTTAGAAATATTGCAACAGACATCCAACTTCTTTACCTTTTGATTTTCAATTAGTTTTTCGCATATAACTAGGAGTAGCCAATATTTGCTCTTTCTCTGACATGTCTGCTCATTAATTCAAAAGATGATTTCTGGTACAACCCTAAATTTTTTACCAAGTCAATCTTATGGGTTTACAGTTTGGTTACCTTAGGTTGTAATGCTAATAAATGAATCATTTTTGGAATATAAAATAGATGATTATGCTTCTCAATAAAGGCATTAATTTTATATTTTCCCTCCATATGTGTAATAGACGTTTTTGGCTCTACAATCATTCCTAGTTTCAGCCAAGAATTAGTTGTTATAAAGTCACTTTTCTCTCATGTTTATAAACCCTTTGTAGCAAACATCTTTCTTACTCTTCTCCTATTATATTTCCTCACACTAAATTTGATTCACCTAGGTTTATGCTTCCTTTAAGTTGTCAAATTTCATATCTAGTATAGGGTCAAATCATCCTCTATATTTTGCCTCCTAAAAATATACTCTTATTAATGTGGATATATATAAATAATAGCAAAACTTGTTAGTATGCAAGAATATCATAAAAAAAGCTTATTAGACTTTCAAGTTAGTAAGAATATCATGCTAATATTAAACATAACAATAAAAATTTTTGGAATAAACTATAAGAACTAAAAAGCTTTGATCAAGGCAAAAAATACCATTTAATATTTAGATAAATTCTATTAATTTCTAATTTGAAGCTAACCCAATATATTTTCTCAAGATTATCACCTAAACAAAAGGGTTCAACTATGATGATGGCAGAAATTAGTATATCTATACCTTATATCATTCCTAATTTTCAACAGGAAATATATTACAAAACCTATACCAACTTACTTCAATGTAAGCAAAGACAAAAACAATAATAGCAACATGTGACTTTTTAACCGCATTAAATGCAATTTATATTTCATATTGACCAATATAAGAAAAAATATATATTGTTCAAAAGCGCTGCAAAACAAGATATTCACCAAACAGGGCATATCCCTCAAAAATATAAAAAGAGGCAATGGCAGCAATTTCAACTCCTTCGTTTGGCTAATGGCATCTGCTAACAAGCTAACAAAAGGCAATGGCAACAATCTCAACCCCTTTGTTCAGCTAATGACAGCAAGTTAACAAAAGGCCAAAAAAAACCCTTGTTGTAGCTAATGGTAGCCAACAGAATCGAGTGGAAAAAAACCTTCTTGGGGTATATAATCATTTTTAAACAAGTAGAAACCAAAAACAAAAAAACAAAAATCAATTCCATAACATTCAAATATCATATGAAGAATAACCCCTTCCCTGTGCCAATGGCAACCAACAACAACTAACAAATGAATGGCACACAACATTAAAAAAAAAAAATCGTGCCTGACTCAGGTGCTAATGGAAGCAAAACAATGACAATTTGAAAATGGTAAATAGCTTACGGTCTACTTCATCAGAACCCTACCTTAGGACTGATGTTTCTTGTCAGAAAAACCAAGCTTTTTCCCAGTCACGCTCAGTGAACAAAACCAGAGGATAAAGAAGCAAATGACGGAATGTGTGTGTAAGGGTGCATTTGGGGTACCAGAAATGGTGAGTTTTGGGACTTTTAAACGGAGTATTGGGATCATGTGAAATGGACAGCTGATATTGACTAAAAAATTTGCAAATAAATCAACTCAAAATGCACGTTTCACTAAAAGTGAAACAATCTGGATCGCATTGCGTAAATGGTTATGATTGGCTAGGAATGATGAAACGACATCATTTTGTCACTGCCCATAGTGTGCAAATCTTTGCTATTTGCAGAGAATCTGGATACTTGTGAATATTGCTTTTGTATTAATTCTTTTGTTTTTAAAGTCTTAATACCCATATTGAAGCGTCAACATATAATTTTTGAACTCATTGTTAAATAATTCGCATTCAAATGTGAGGAGTTTTTGAAAGACGAGACTGAGTGGAAGTAACCGGTAACTAATAAGAAGAGTCAATGACAGGATCACAGTTTCAACTTCTTTTGGCGTGAAAGATGCACAGTAGAGCATTGGGATTCAGAGGAATCTTTTTCTTGCCTCTGTACAAAGTACTAATTACAAGGTTTACTTATTGTTATATTATATAGGCATATGTATCAGCAGCACATCGACCTGCCTAACGTAGCTACTCTATGGGTAGGAAAAACTATGATCTGTCTAGTGTCTCATAATATTTCCCATATTGTATGTAAAGTTTCTAGTTCTGCTGAACATCTTTACAAATTATAAATTCCAAAATGTTATGATAAAAAACAAAGTCTCTTCTCCAAAAATGTAAATGATCAGAAGAGCAAGTAACGAGGCTTCTTGGAATTTTTCCCACAACTTAATCAAGTACTGTAAACTCATTTTGGCTAATAAGGCTAATGGATTTCTAAACGAATCTGTGTATAAGTAACAAAATTTTATTTACATGATATCACCAAGAGAGGTAGAGGGAAAAAGAATGTGAGGAAGGGATCAGAGGGAATTTTGAGGAATTACTTGCAAAGTGATCCTCACTTTTTATCCTTGCTACTTAGTATAAAAATAATAGAACTAATATGTATAATAAATAAAATATATATTTAGTTACAATTTTCATATATTTATCATCATGTTCTTTAATAAAAAACATAATAAATATATAATTCTTACAACTTAAATCACATGATAATAAATATATAAAAAAATTAATACCTAATTCTAACTTTATTTGATATGTATATATACACATAATCCTTGCGCGCACTAACTTAAGCACTTGTTACAAACTTAGACTTGGTGAAGTCCCAATATTTGCTTTTTTTAAAATGTGATTTGGGAGGTTGCAAACGGAAATCCAAACAAGCGATTAGACTTGGTGAAGTAAGTATTCAAATTCAACGTGCTAACTTGAGCTAACTCTCTAGAGAAAAGGACACATGAAATAGAGTTCAAATTGAATATAACTTTGTGAGGAACAAGATGACAGATCCAGTTTGGCAGTCATGAAAGGACTAATCAATTAAATTAAAAAAAAAATGGAAGAAACAGAAAAGCAGTTGTGTGCTTGTGCTTGTGTTGTAATATAAAAAGAAAAAATAGGCCAATGGATATAAGAGATCGTGTCCCTCGGGATTGAAAATCTTGCACTTTTGCCCCCACAAATTTGGTATCAAATAGTATCTCTTTATTCTAATATCAGACACCGAGCCTAACCCTGCATGATATTGATATATCACATTCACAAGTCTCACGAAGAATATGCACTCATCGATTAATCTAAGAACTTTGTACTCGCAGAACATTTAGACATTCCCATCATTCAACTCTTCTATATGTTCTGATCTTTGATATAAGTGTTGCCCTTGACATAAGGGTAAAGCTCCTATGAATTTAATTAGCAAATATGGGCGTGGAATTAAACAAGAATTTCTCGCGTGCATGTTACTCAAGTATGACTAATTATTGACATATTCGAATAATAAAATATTTCTTATTATCATTCTTTGAAAAATGTTGCCTCCATTTGTGGTTAATTAGCTTGCTGTTTATATATATGTGGGGAAACAAAGTGGGATTGAACATGTACCACCGGATCTTTTACGTTTTTCCCATTGTCGAAGACATAATTAAAGACTAAATATAAGTAACCCTTTTTTATTTTAGTATGAACTCGTGGCATAAATATTTTAAGTTAATGATTCTAAGTGACACCAACATTAATTCTGTCTTATTAGAAAGTTGGTAACTGTCAAATTTATTTAAATTTACATTTTAAGTTAATGATTAATATTCCAATTAACAAAGTAGGGTATGGGTTATTTCAAACAATAGAAAATCCATCAATAATTATAAACATCTAATATTATATGCACAACTTCAAATAAAAATAAAAGCTAGCTAGCTAGAAAACATTATGTTGAAATGAAATTGAAATTCTTTGGATAATATGTCGAACTTTCTTACCATTAAGGGCATATTGGAATTTTCAGACGTATTAATTTTTTTTTTTTTTTTTAAACTTTGGATCACCTAAATAGATCTGTTAATTAATTTTCACATTCCAAAAACTAAGTCTTTTGCCTATTTCGTCTTACCTTATATGTTACTTCAGACTTCCTCACAACATTTTAACGGACATATTGACATTAATTAGAGGCAAACCACCATATCTATTAGGAGTTTAAAGTGGTATATGAAATAATAGTATTAAGGGTGCAATTTACAAAAAGATATATTTCTTAAAGTGTGAAAGTTGATAGACTAATTTTTAAGCTTTGAAAGTTCAGAAAACAATTTATAAAGTGACCAAAAAATAAAGCGGCTTTTTTAAAAAATGTTTTTCCCTTTATAAATTAACAATATATTTAATCGAGAGATTAAACTCTTTATAAAATTAGCCAAAGTGAAAATACAAGCTGTGAGGCCTGTAACAATAACATTCTGGGTTCCAAGGATAAATAAAGGATATTGGCCTTCAACAATAAAACAATTGAATTGGATTTGAATTAATTACTTATTGCACTGCATGAACAGATTAACTCATTGGTCTCTTGTTGTCTCTTTATGTTTTGTTTTGTTTTGTTTGTTTGCTTTTTTTTTTCCCGACTAGGTCAATTTCGTGCTATTAATCTCAACTGGATTTACTAATTTCTGTGGTTTATTTAAGGTTTATATTAGCGTCAACCTCTATCTCCTTTCTTTGACGTAAATTTTGGAGCATACATTAAGGAAATTAAGAGAAAAGTGATTAGGACTGATAATTTATTCTTCTCGGCAAAATGAACGCAACGGCAAGAAACTATTAAAAAAAATTGTGAGAAAAGAAGAATGACTAAACATCAATGCTTGAAGAAATTTTTATTCACTTCTCACACAAAACACAAGCAGATAAAAATTAAATAATGTCATTAAATTTTTTTAGACCATATCATATAATATTATATATTAAAATGAATATCACTAGCTAGCTATGTGACTGATTTTTACTATTTAAATCCAAAAGAAAAAAAGTTTCTTTTGGTCCTTAGAATAGCATATGTCATGCCCAGAGATCAAATTGGTTGACTCTTGACAGAACGAGCAAGTTGGGTTCGTAACCTAATTATGGGGGGAAAATAGAAAACGGAAATTTTCATCCTCAATTATGTCATCAATACTTCACTATTTTATGGGCTATGATGTAATGTATTTTATAATATCTATTATATCTTGTAATTATTATTTAATAATATTTATTTCTTTTTTTGACTTTTTTTTAAATAGAAGTATGAGGTTTATTTTTTATTTATTTCATTTACTTTTTTCATTTACTTTTTTTTCTCTACATATCTAACATTATATCTTATCAAACATAGAGCCTTATGAATTGTCACCGATTGTATACTATATAGAAAGAATTTGTACTGCAAGTTAGACGTAAACGTTTCAATCAGTTCGAGTCATAGTTGACTTTGATTTATAAATTGTTAAATTATATGAATTCAAAATTTTATAAATAAAATAAAGTAGAAGCATATCTGTACTCGTTATTATGAAATCAATGCAATTGATGTTCAATCAAACACCTTGAATCAAATTCTCTTTTTAAATTTTTTTTTAAATAGGTTTTTGATGGGTCAAGCCCAAAACATGTTTTTTCAGTAAATAAAAGATTTGGAAAGAGGATTTAGCCAATCAATTGCCAAAACCTTAGAAGTCACCCATCATGGGCTTAATAGAGTAAAAGATTATACTATATCACTTATTCACATCAACTAATAAAAAGTATACCCAGTTCATTGCAATTATCACTAATATATTGAGCTCTTTATTTTTGCCCAGTGGAAATCATATATAACCGCCCATTTTTCTAATAAAATATAAAGTATATAAATAATAAAATTCTTATTGAGATATTATATTTACATGTCTTACCATCACGAAGAATATGCATTCATCAATTAATGGTATATCCTTGAAGAACTTCATATAACAGAACACTTACAGATTCCCATATATAATCGAACTATTCTATATATTTTGATATCAATGTTAGCTTTATGGCTATCGTGAATCTGAAAGATATAGGCATGAAATTGAAAAGGAATTTTGTGTGTATATCCTTATTATCGTTAATATTAAAAAAATGTTGCCTCCATGTGTGGTTAGGTTGTGTTGTTTATATATGTCTCTATGGAGGGAGACAAAGTGGGGTTCAACATGTATAGCAACGTATCTTTTACCCATATTGTCAGAGAGGTCATTAAGATTAAACAAATCACTTTATATATATATATATATATATATATATGGCACTAAAGCAATATTGATTTTTATCCTTATTCCTTTCTTTACTTCCTAATTTTAAGGCTTGATAAGACCTTGTAAAATGTAATGGAATGGAAAAAGCGTTTTAATTTTTTTTTATTTGGGAAATTTGGCCGTTTTGGCACAGTATTAAGCGATAAAAAGAGAAGCGAAAATATACAAAAATTGTAGCCTCAAAGATTTAATCTCCAAATGTAAATGGAAAATTACTCCATGTTTCTGCTTTTGAAGATTTAAAGCTCTACATGGGAAGAGAGAGAGATATATATATATATATATATATTGTGTGAAACATCCCATTATTAAGTTATTGATTAATTGTATTTTTCTCCGAAACTATTAGTATTTTCTATTCACCAAAACTGAAATTACTAATAGTGATTAATGGTAAAAGAAATAAACCTCAGGCGTTGAGTTAAGTGGCCCACGAACATCACAAATTGAGTCAATGCAAACCGATAGAGTAAGTGACTTTAATTCTAAGTGACAACAACATGAACTCTGTCTTATTAGAGAGTTGTTCACCGTCAAATTCATTCATTTATTGATTATTGATAAAATAAAGGGGCGAAACCCAATGTATTTATCTTTACATTTTAAGTCAATAATTAATATCTAACACAGTAAGGTATAGTTTATTTTCAGTCGTTAGAAAATCCATCAATAATTATAAACATCTACTAATATATGCGCAAAAAAAAGGTTAAAATTTAGGAAACATTGTGTCTTTTAAATTTTAATCATTTAATGAAAAATGCTTATGAATATATTTTTGAGTTACCCTCATTATTGGGTTGGACTAATTTATAATACCAGAATAATGACTTTTTTTCACTGATCAAAATGACCAAAATACTCTTGAAAGGCTATAAAAATTTCATTATGCCAATCAGATAAGGACTACGTACACTCCATCAGTCTCTATCATCTTCTTCCACTTTCCTCCTCTGTAACCGTAACCCTAAATCATGGAACTAACTTGAACGTCGAAACATATGTCAACACCATTGGTCATTTAATTATAAAAGGAGCAGTTTGAATTTTCATACGTTTCTAATTTATTTATAATTTAACAATCTCAATATACTGTCAATCTCTTTATAAAAAGAACCGTTGAATCGGATTTGAATTGATTGCCAATTGCACTGCATAAACGGATGAACTCATTTTAATTAATTTCTGTATTTTATTGAAGGTTTATTTGCGTCAACGTCCATCTGCTTTCTTTAACGTAAATTCTGGGGGACACTTCATAGAATAGAGAAAGCAAAGAAAATAGTGATAAGGACTGATCGATAATGTTATTCCTATCCCAGTTCCCAACAAAGTATGTTTCAAATTGAGCGGGACGGCAAGAAACTATTAAAAAATTTTGTGAGAAAAGAAGAATGACTAAACATCAATGCATGAAGAATTTTTTATTCACTCTATCCACAAAAGCAAACAGATGAATTATAAATAATTTTTTAATTAAATTACGTTAGTCCATATCGTATCGTATTATATACTAGTAAAATGAATATCACTAGCTATGTGACTAATTTTTTACTAGTTAAATTAGTAATCAGTTGGATCTTTTAATATCTGGGTTTTGCCTTTTGAAACTGACATCAATGCTCTTTTCATATGTTTTTCGGTAGCAACCTATGTAAATGTTTGATGAAGAGAATACCATAATCTATAAACAAAATATGAAAGTACAAACACTAAAATTAAGAAAATTAATCTTAAAATAACTTACCTTAAGGAATGACAATCTTGGAATAGTGAAAGGTTTTTACTCCTTCCCTTTGGGAAGATTGACAGAAAAAAGACAATAAAAAAGGAAAAGGCAAAAATTCGAAAATATATATTACTGAAAAAATGAAGAAGAAGAAGTAGAAGAAGAGGAAGAAAATCCATATATATTGGAGCTAACCTTGCCATGGTTTTTGGGATTGATTCTGTTGATTATGTGAGGAGGGGTTCATGCAGTTTCCGATTCCAGCAATGCTGAGAATCTCGTTATGAGAGAGAGGTCTAAGACCCAAGAAATCTCTCGTCAAACCTTCATTCCCGCTACCACCGCCGCCACCGTCATCAGCGAAACCCCTGAGATGGCCGACGGCGGCGGTGGTTGTTTCTGGAAGGGGGTCAAGAAAGTTCCCATCTTTATTCTTTGAATTCAAAATCCCACCAAAAGCATCCTCAAAGGAAGTTCCTTCAAACCCACCCGAGGTACCAGAGAAAGAACTCATAACATCATGAAGAAGAAATGATGGAGGAGGAACATCTGAGGAGCAAGCAGCAGCAGCAGAAGAAGAAGCAGAAGGGAGTGGTACCGCAGCTTCACGTGATGACAAATTCAAACCAAAATTACCACTACTTGAGATTGAATTGGTGGCAGAGTCAGCAGGATGAGGCACGTGAGTCTGCTGGTGGGTCCTAATCATGGTTGGTGTGGAAGAGCCAGTTTTAGTCATGGTTGCACCCATTTGGGCTGCTTTCTGCAGCAAGGCTGTAGCTGACATGTGCGGGGAAGGCGCTGGTTGGTAGACAGGGAGGGTGGGGCCAAGGCTAGGGTTAGGGTTTTCATGGAGGCTCAGATCTTGCCCGTGAGGTGTTTGTGAAAAGTCGTGATCTAATCTTGTGGAGAAGATTGATGATGATGATGGGGAGGAGAGATCAATGGTGGGTGGGCCAGGAGGGCAGGCTAGCCAAGGAGGTATTTCTGGCCTAAGGTTGAAACCTTGCTGCTCTTTCTTCAATTGTAAAGAATGGAGATCTTGGGGATTATTCAATTGAGTTTGGAGATTTAGTATGTGAGATGCCGAAGAACTAGCAGGTTGAGAGGGAAGAAGTGGGTTTGCTCTTGCATTCTCCTCTGCTAATGCATCACAGAAGGCCCTGTGGGTTATGAAACTGTCTCTCCTGAAAAGCCATTAAACAACACACAAAAATACAAATTGAAAAGTTGTTCACGCACTGGCTAGTTCTTCATATGACAGTCCACAAAGCATTGACTCTCTCTCTCCTCTCCCTCTCCCTCTCCCTCCCTCCCTCTCTCTCTCTCTCTCTCTCTCTCTGTGCGTACATCCCTACCTTTTTTAACACTTACTTTTCATTCTAAAAATTCCCAGTTTCTGTATCTCTAGCTTAGTGTACCACAATTATACTATCATCTTCTAATGCAAGGGATAAAGAATGAAAATTTGACCCCCCCCCCTCTCTCTCTCTCTCTGCATCCTCGCCTTTCTTATTTCTTTCTGAGAGTACTTAAAAGACAGAAAGTTCACATTAGGTAGTGCATTAAAAACTTATCATCAATTCTTCTAAAAATTTGAAGTATCTGTGCCTATAGTCCTAGTGTATATCATAATTATACCATCATTTTGTCCAATGTTAATGGATAAAGAATGTGAATTTATTATTCAAATACCGAAAAGAAGATATGTGAATTCATTTCAGTCAACCTCGGATTCAAAATTTCAAATCCCATGAAAATCATAAATGAAGATAGATGTCTGTCTGGCTGACCATGTATCGCATGTCATTCCTAGAAGAGTGATCTTGGCTAGGTTAGTTACCTTGAGAAGAGGGTTCCACAGTCACATCTGTACTCTCTTGTGCCACAGGTCTTAGAGTGAGCTTTCCAATCTGATTGAACTGCATACCTCTTAGAGCACTTATCACATTTCCACTTCTTCTCCCCATGCTTTCTGCAGAAGTGCTTCTTTATCCCAGTTAGGTCCCCAAGTGCCCTTGCTGGGTCATGGTGCACACATGTGGGTTCTGGGCACACATACACCTTCTTCCTTATTTCTTTGTTTGTTCTCTGCTTCAGCTTCCACGGCAAATTGTGCCCTCTTCTGTGAAGTTGAAGATTCTGGTCTCTTTGAAATCCTTTGTTACAGATCTCACAGATGAACCTGTTTGTTGCCAGAAGACTCTTGGGGGACAAGGCTATAACTTCAGCATCTGGGTCTGAATAATTGAAAACCCAACATCAAAAAAGATGAGACTTTGATTAAACAAACCAAAACAAACGAGATTTACCGGTTTAGAGTTTTGAATAAGATATATATTAAACCTGGATTGCCAGGAAGGTTTCTCTTTTTCTTCACGGGCTGAGTTTGAGTTGGTGGTGAAGCAAAGTATTGTTGAGGGGGATAATTGTTACCAACTTCGTTTCTGTTGCCTGAGGAAACACTGGCCTCACCAGATGCAGAAGTCAAATTAGACATGTTCTCTTCCACTACTTGTCGCTGTTGCTGTTGCTGGTGAAACATCAAACCCTTCATCATATTTTCTTATATTAGGAATTTTTTGGATCCTAAGGTTGTATTACTGGCCATAGATCTTGGTTTTTCCTATGTCATAAGGCTTTTTGGGACCCAAGGACATACAACCCACACTCAAAACAGAAAAGGGAAAAGCTAGACTGCTACAGGATACTGCGTATACTCTTGGGGGGGGGGGGGGAGAACAGAACAAAAGGAGCAAATTTTCTACACAGAAACAGTCTTTGAAATCCCAGAAGAAAAAAAATGGATAAAAAAATAGTAATAGAGCAAGCAAACAATCCCACCCACTATAAACCTTGATGGTGTTTGTTTCCTGCTTGTTTGGCCCCAACCCAAGAGACAACGTTTTGTTTTTTGAAAGAGCAGAAGAAACAAGAGTATGTGACGATAAAGAAAAAACTGGAAGCTGAAGCAGAAGGTCTATATCTAGCCTGTAGCTAGCCGTTTTTCTCCTTCATGGTTAGAAAACCATGCTTGATAATACCAAGAAAATCCAAGGATAGCCACACAAATATGAACAAAAATACAGACCCGGTGGTCTGAACTGAGAGATAGAGATAGAGAGAGAAAGAGAGAGACAGAGAGATGTGGATGAGAAGGAGGATTCCCTCTGTACAAAACAATGCCTAAAACCACAACCCAAGGGGAACCCTACGGCTAACTCTGACGTTGCACTTTCTGTCTTTTCCCCCATTCTCTTTCTCAACCCCAGAATAAAAAATCTTTTCTTTTCTTTCTTTATTGCATATTACTTGCTTTTAATAAAGTTCTATTTTTTTCGCTAAAACCTTTTGCTTAATTATACCATCCTCACCTTTCCCATCTCTCGTAAAGTAAGCAGGAAAAAGGGGCAAAAAAAGCAACCATGTAAAAAGAGAGTGTGATTTGCATATACAGATAGATAGATAGATCGTGAGAGAGAGAGAGAGAGAAAAGAAGAAAGATGGAGAGAGAGAAGTCCACTTCTGTCATTTACCTGAGAAAATATAATTCTTCTTGTTAAAAAAATATATTTTTAATTATTTTGTACTTAAATTTTAAAAATATATAATTTAATATCTAAAATTGTTTTATCACTTGTACATTAGCTCATTATAGTTTAAAAACAAAATAAAAACAATGACAAATATACATATTTTAAAAATAATAAATATTTTAAATAGTGAATCATGTATTTTTTATTAGAAAAAGTTAATCTCCTCTATTATTTGCTTAGCATCATAAGTAGTAGACTCTTTCTCTTACCTCCTCTGCTTTCTACAATTACAGCGACATGATTGATCGATTGATTAAGTTCTCCAACAGGCATGGTTAAAAGCTTTTCTCTCTTTAAATTATTTTCTATTATTCTCTGTATTATATATAGTTTCTTTTGCATCGTTCATTTCATTATCATTGAACTATTTGTCTATTAAAAAAGCTGATATTTCTGACAATTTTGCATGGTTCTTTGAATTAAAGTCTAAACAAATAGATTTTGTTAGGTTCTGGATCCACAAAAGGCCGTATGGCCTAACCCCCAAATCCTTAGCCTCTCTCTCTCTCTCTCTCCCCATCTTTCTTATTAACCATCATATCTTTAACAAGCAAAAATTTTGTCTCCCTTTGTCATTTTTATTTCATAAAGATCATTATCAGTATATATCAAAATATTAATACTGTTACAAACTTGAAAAATTCTAAAAACTTTCATTCACAAAAAAAGAAAATGATAAACCGATTAATATTCATGTTAATGTGACTCACTTTAGATATATTTATAATTCTTTTTATAAACTTTATTTATCTATATATCCTTTATAAATTGATAGAAACTATTTACATGATTAACTACAAGCATATCAGATTTTGGAGAATCAAGGGTTGTTGTTACTTATCATCAAGCTCACTTCACAGTCAAAAGTTGCAAAATTTGTGAATTTTTAGGAGTTTGATCCCATGCATGGCTAAGAGATCTATTATTCCACTTCAATACTTCAACAGAAAAAAAAAAATGTTAATTTTGTCGTTAAAAACTCAATTGACGCATGAAGCAAATGCATGGCTTTCATACTCTGGCCGGGTAGCATCTCAAAAGTTCTAGGTCAACAAACATATATAAGAGATCACATCTTAAGGACGACATAAAATATTGTGAACTATAGCAGCATAGGATGCCGCCACGCTATCCCCAAGCACTATAAAAAGGAAAAAAATGAGAGGAAAAGATTAAGACAGACCATTTTATTTTAAATATATGTATAAATGTTAGGATTTGATTCATGGTATATATTTTAATTTCTTCGTAACAATTAATATATGCAATATTTAAGAAGTATGTGGGTACTCGCAGAGCTCCATATATTATCTTTATTTGTTCAACTTTCGATGAGTTTGCGTTCCCTGCACCATGTAAATGAGACTTAAAAAATTGGCAATAAAAAAATGATTTTCTTTTGTCATTTTCTTGTTTTATTCTTCAATGATTAAGATTTTGAAAATGGGATCTTGCACTACCCAATAGTCTCAATATGCTCTCCCAGCTCATTTGTGCCATTATAATAGTAAAAACTGAAAGGAAAATTTTAAACTAGTGAATGCAATAGTATTTTTTTAAAGTTGTGGGTGAATGTTTACATGTCTTGTAATGTATGCAATGTCTCTTCTTTTATGCCACCAAAGCACCATTTTGCATAATATATGTTCCTCATATGTTAATAAATATCAATTCTAAATAAAACACAAGATGAAGAACATAATAATTGGTAGCATATCTCATTTCATATATAATAAACCTATCTAGAGCAGTAATATATAGTTGCTTTATTATATATACATACATATATATATATATTCATCTTGTTTCCTCCTTCAAGTCGGCTAGACTTGGGAAAAAATAGGTCAATTTTTTTAAGAGAAACCATGAGATATTAAAATTTTACAATACATGTAGTGAGTTCGCATCCATAAATGTTAATATATTCAAGTAAAAGAAGAACCCCAAAAAAAAAGTACTTTAGATTATTTTTCTTATTCAAAATTGTGTACAACTTTTATGGTATTGGATATGAGTTTAATAAAACAGACAACTCCAAATGAAGCATTTACACTGTTATAGAATGTATGAGTATAAAAGTTGTTAGAGTGAAATTGATCATTTACAAAATTTTACACCAGTGCTTCATTCACTCAGTAAACAATATTGATATATAATTTTTTTTATAGTAGTTACGTACCCGACAATATAAAATAGGATTCAAATTTTATTTTTATGAATTATTATTTTCATTCTTCTTCACTAAGTTAGATCTAATGCATTTACCTAGCTAAAACATGTTAAAGTACCACTAATTAATTTCAATCATACAGGAGTCAGTGATATGAAATATAAGTGAAGTGTAATGAAGCAATGAATATAATAGTCAGAGTGACGAAAGTGTACAAATAGTCACATTCTATAAGGACTCTACAATTAATTAAACATTAGTGCAGTGCGTATTTATAATTAATAATGCGATGGTGACTCTAAATAATAATGTTCTCAGTGGTTAGTAAGCAAATATGCTTTTATGAAAGCACGCTTAATTTCTTTTATTTCTTTATTTGACTCAATTAAAAAATTAATTAGGTGGAGATGGAGGCGAACACACTTATATACAAATTATTCATTTTTCTTGAGTTTAATTATGTACAACGTTTTGATGAATTAATTTAGCTAATTAAGTAATAAATGTTGGCTCAAAGTTATTTGAGTCCATGATTTTAATAATAACAAAAGTTAAAATTTATTTATGTAAAAGCTTATAATGTGTTGGCTTATTTTTAAATTTTTGTATTATTTGAAAACAAAAATATTAATATATATATATATACGACAAAATTTTTGTTTCTTCTAATCAACCAAAACAAAAGTATAATATAATTTTTTTATTTTTTTTTATTTTTCTTTCTTCTGCAACTATCTCTTTTATAAAGAAAAAGTAATAATTTTTCTCTAATCCATAAAACAAGCATTTTATAGCAGTTATGCAAATTAGATAGGATGGATTACTTGAGAAAAACTCCTTGTACTGATAGTTGCTACTAAAAAAAAAATTTGTAAACGTTAGAGACATGCTCCTTATGCTTCAGTTGAAAAACTATTGCTAACAACCAAACTTGAAAATCATGTTACACATTGTGTAAAAAGAAAGCAATCATTTTTTTAAAAAAATATTCTTAATTTCTAATGTATCAACTTTTGAGAAACATTTATTGAATTTAGTGAAATTCTTATTTAAAAAGTAAATTGTTATTCTATATTACAATATATAACTCTTTAATTGTGAGAATGAGTTAAAGTTAAACTATAGAAACCCCGTTTAAGTTTAATATGAGTTTATAAAACTTATAATAGTAGTAAGTACATGAAATTAATATTTTGTAATTTTTTAGAGTGATTAAAAAAAATCTTTAAATTTTAAAAGACTGGACATAAACTTAAAAAGTTAAACCAAAATAAAATTGATAATGTGTTTTTTTTTCTCTTTATCTTATTTTATTTATTGCATATTCTGCTTCCTCCATATTTGAAAGATCCTCCATTTGCATATATAAACATTCTCCACTTTCATATAACTCATTCCACTAGTATATAATAATTTATTTCATTTGTTTATATCAATTCGCTCCACTTACTTGCTGTTTGTTCACCCCATTTATTGTTTGTTCACTTCATTTTGTAGTTCTTTCACTTTTATATTTACAAAATTTTGCATTATTTAATTTGTTACATACTACGCTCATTCATTCCCCTTTAAGTATAATTATCAATAGCCTCATAAAATACATTGGTATGTCAATTTTTAAACTAGCTTTAATTGGTAACTTAATGAGTATAAGACACAAATTTTCCTTTCCACTACAATCATATGATGTTCATACACACACACACACACACACATATATAAAGGCTATTCGTATACATTGAATGTGGCAGAAAATACACACACACACACACACATATAAAGGCTATTCGTATACATTGAATGTGGCAGAAAATATTGGAAATTAATAATTTGAGGAACTTAGAATAAAAGTTGGAGGAGGAGAGTATGATATGTTAGCACGAAAAGCAACACAGAAACAGTATAAGGACTGTTATTGGACACTCATTGTTGTAAAAAGGCAGCACAAAATATGTTGTATGTGCCTTAAAGGCCTTAGTTTTGGTGAACTTAAAATCATTAATTTTTACTATAATCAATGGCTACAACTCCTTCAATCATCTCAAACCTATCTTTATTTTAGAGCTCGTTTTTCAATTAAGATTTCATCATTTCGTTTCACATCGTGGGGTCTCATGTGGATCTTTCACATCTTTTGCTTCTCCTTTCAAAAAACTCGATGGTTTGTAAGCAAGGATCATCGGAAATATGAGTATTTAAGAAGGACATATATATTATTAGTGTGTAGTTTAAAAGAAAAAAAAAAAATCAATGAAACATCTAGTTTGTAAAAAAAAATTAGACTGAAGAAAAAGTTTTTAAATATTTATTACTAAATTTTTTTAATAAAAATATAGTACAAAGAGAAATTTTTTTGATAGACTCAATTATGTAGTACCGAAACTAAAAATATTATTTATTATATATTGATTAAAAAAATTAATAATTAACAATAAACATCTGTACCCCACCTTGTCCTTTACAAAATTATCTCGATTCTGCGTTTGATTTGGTGTTGGGTTTGGCAATGAGTGGCTCCCGTGTCATTTCAAAGCCCAAAAGTTTTTGAGGCCCATAATTCAATGGTATGGATGAGAGGTTATGATTGTAAAATGTTATGGGCTTTCAGTTCTTAACGTAAATTTTGCTAAAATTTTATTTGCTTCTGACATCCCAAAAGATAACAATATTGAAAAAAATGCTTCTTTTTTTTTTTTTTGGCCTCATGTATCGGGAACAGGGCGCTAGAAATTTAACCATTTGGCAACTTGAATACTTTTAAGGGTGTAAATGTGAGTCTGAACACTCTCAAGCTTGGTTTATTTTGTTAAATGAGAATTTGAATCTGACTTTTATAAACTGTTTTAAAATTATACATAAATAAACTATATAAATTAAATGGTTTTCATGATGCTAAAAAATAATTTATAATATATATAACACATGTAGTAATATATAATATTTAAATATTTATATTATATTATCATAAATAAGCTATTTACGAGCTAATGTCTGATTTGATAATCGGGTCTATATAATATTTATTATATCTTTTTAATTATTATTCAAAAATTATATCTCACAATTTTTTATTTTTTTAAAAAATAAAAGTATAAAAGCTAATTTTATTCTTAAAATTACTTTTTTCTATTCTCACTATACTCATATTTTATTTACATTTTACATACCAAATAAGCTTATAAATAAATTGAGTATTAAATTTTTAAATTTAATTGAATGAGTTTAGTATTATATTTAATTTTTTTTCATTTAATAAATGAATTAAATTAGAACAAGCTTTTATATGAATCAAATTCAAATTATTTAGTTGATTATTATATTCATTACTTTTCATCCCAAAATGTGTTTAGTTGACTATATATAATTGAAAGCTATTATGATTATTAATTTTTTACGTATGGGTAAAAGGTAACAAAAGAAGATTTAGTAGATCACATGAATTCTAGAAGGACAGAAACATCCGATACACTGGTAAGTAACAGCACTCTTGTGATTCTTCCAAAAGAGAAAGCAGTACATATCTTTTTGTAGTTTATAAATGAATTGGATATAGAAAGGTTGATAGTCCAAAAAAGGGGAAAAAATAATGGATATAAAGAAAAAAAAAATTTTATACACATTCTCATCTTTTTTTATCACTTTTGCCCAACTATAAAACATTAATCCGAAGAGAAAGTGTATGAATGGTTTAGAGTTTTTACCTCATAATTTTTTTTTGAGATAAATATAAAGTATAAGGTTAGAGCTTGGATTATCTAAAGTATAAAATTTATAAATATCTCCGAAGTAGAAAAAAATTAGAGGAAAAAAAACTTCACACATATTTTTAATCAATGTATCATTTTTTTTTTATATTTTAAAAACACTTTATATGATTCATACTTTAAAAAATATAATTTTTTAAAACTAAATATTGCAAAAAGGAGAATGAGAATGTATAAACTTTACATTTTATATTAATCTCTTGTTAATTTTATAAAAAAATTTATAACAAAATTTTTTTAAAAATTCGAACTTAAAAAAATTAGTGAAAAAAATAGAGTCAAAGAGAGTGCATGCGCTGAGTTCACGAGCGTGGCAGATAACTGGTACTGGGACCACACAGTAATGAATTTGTAAACTTAGGTGGGCTCCACTCTTTTTTTTTTTGTTTTTTTAATGATAAGGACACGAAAAAAAGAAAAAGGTGTCATTTAAAATAAAGGTGTCATTTGGATTAAGATTTTTGAGCATTCATTATTTATTTTTTTAAAAATTATTGAGTAATCTTTAATATATATATATATGCAAATTTAAAAATAAAATTTAATAAATTCTGTTTAAGCCGAATCTTCTTTCTCACTTTAATTTTATCAATTTTATAAATTAATTTTATTAAATATGAATTTTAATTTTAAGACACTGGTGTTTAGCCGAAAAAAGAAATTATTCTATGCATGTTTCAATTAAATATGAATTTTAATTTTAAGACACTGGTCTTTTATCGTACTTATGGCCTCACCTTTTGAAGATGAGGTTTCAAGTTTCATATTCAAAAAATGTATATAAATAAATATTTAAATAGAGCTTTATGTTGCGCATACCGCTCACAGAGTGGTTTTCCATCAATTTGCTAAAAATAAGAGTAAATTATAGTAATTTCTTTTGAAATTTGATTAGATTCTACATGATATCTGTTCTGGTTTCAAAAATTACATTTAGTTGACCTTACATTTTGATATACATTGCAAATTATTTTTTTAATAACAAAAATTAACTTTTGCATAATATGAAACTCTGTTTTTACTCTTCATATAATAATAAAGATAGCTATATGAAATTCAAATCTTCTCAATTTGTGGGTAAATTGAGAATATGAAAAAGAAAAAAGAAAAAGAAAAAAGAGAAGTACAAATCTCATATGCTCTCTAGCGGCCCAAAAAAAAAAATTTCATATATTCTCTACTCCCTTTATGTCCTTTTTAGTGTACATGATGCAATGTTATAGAGAATTCCTCCGCGTTACATTTCACCATGACACTATAATTTTTGTTCTTAATATAATAATAAAATTAATTAAATAATTTTTTTTGAAAGAAACGCATATTATGTAAATAATAATAATTTTATTAACGTAAAATAAATTAAAGAGAAATAGAGTATAATTGTTAAAAAATAGATATAATTTAATAATTTTTTTAAAAAATAATCTAAATTACTAAAAACAAAATTTAATTAAAATGTAACTCCTTATCCTTTATTAACCAGAACTGAATGTGAAGTGAAAAGATTCATCCACTGTATGCTGATGCCCACGTGTACGGTGAGGATGTGGTTGCTCGTGGAAAACGTTGGCCTTCAAGAAATAGACTATCACAAGTCACAACCAGACTGTTAGCAAATTGTTATCTTAATATACTGACATGGATATTAATATCCTGATAAAATAAATATTCACCCAAGAAAAAATTGGTATCTTAATAATTTAGTTATACAATGGCAAATAAAAATTTACAATACATTTAAAGATGAAGAGTTACAAAAAACTAAGCTTTATATAGGTCTGGCCTTTTTATGATTTTTCATTATAAAATTTTTGTAGAGTTTGTAAAGAAAAAAAATAGAAAGCTCCATAAAAAACCCTATATAAATTTTTATTTTTCACATCATTTTTTCTCTAAACTTTACATTTTGCTTTAAGGGTTTTTTTATTATAAAATTTATGTAGAATTCAAAAAAAGAAAAAAAATGAAAGATAAAAAAAAAAAAAGTAAACTCAATACACATTTTTATTCTTTATATTATTTTCTTTGTAAATTTTACAAAAATTTTGTAATAAAAAATTTTTACACGCCTTATATAATTACCATTTAAGTCTCAATTAGTTGGTTATGTGGTGAATATATATTTCTTTCATATAAATTATCTAATATTTATTATATTTTTATAATTATTATTTTATTTAAATTATTACATTATCTTTTTTTAAAAAAAATCATTTTTCATCCCTCATATCTTTATATATATATATTACTTTTACATAAACTTCCTACACGTATTATCAAGACGAGCGGAGGACCGTTGTCAACGTGTCAAAGGATGATTGGATCAAGTTAGAGAGACTCATTATTACAGAGTACAACTGTTCAAGTACGGGATTGCGACTCGTGATCTGACAGGAATGAATGACGTGGAGTTCGCTGTCAGAAGAAGTGAGGGCGGCAAAAGTCCTTTTCCCGCACACCTGTCATGCCTCCCTTCTTTGTCATTATTTTTATAAAATTTTGTTGGTAGTCATACTATCTTACGGTGTAGTCCCCACCAGAGAATGACTCACCTCCTCAAATAGCATAGGATAACCCTCAAATTGGGAAGATTTAATGACATCATGTTTCAATTTGTAATCATGATTTGCTTCTTTTTACTTAAGACGCAATGTTTCTTTCAAGTCCGTCATAAATAAACATTGCAATCAATATCACAAAAGAAAAGACAATTTCTTCGTAAAATTTTGGTTTTAGTTTTTACAATTAGTTTCCTTTTAAAGAAATCTTGAATTATAATCAATTCATGCAACAAATCAATCGCTTATAGTGTCCCATACACTTGAATTTCAGACCCATTCTCCATCATAAAACTACAGGTATCAAGTGCTTAATTTGTATGGCCAACAACAAAAGTACCTGTTGCATGGTGGGCCAACTCATTAGTCATAACTGTGGTGTTAATAGCAAGGAGTTTAAATAATTATTAGTATTATTTCTTAGGATGAAATTTTCGCCCCATCATATACCCTTAAGATAAAAAGGAAAACATTGTGGGCCATAGTCATCAACATGAAATTCTTTATCATGAGTTCAAGATAACATAAGAGTTGGTCTAAAAACTATAAGCCCCAAATTCCAATGACGTTTACAGTGGGGAACATAGAAAATATTCAAATTATACTTTATAACATCTGATTGTCACTATAACAGTACTTTGGTTCCAACTTTCAATGTCCCAAACTACTGAAATTCAACTCCCAAAGACATCTGTGTCGCCAAAAGTTGTAAGAAATGACCTACCATAATCAAGCGAGCGGGATGGCAAAATGTTGAGCGAAGTTTTATTCATAATCATGGATGTTTAACAAGATGAAGGTTCATCTTTGGTCCCCCCCTCTCTCTCTCTTGTCCCAGTCCAGGCATTGCCCTAGATTGCAAGTTTGTTCTAAACAATTTTGCATTTTTTATTGGATAAAAAAAAATTATGATTTAATCAATAGCTAGTCTATCTCTAAGAAATAAGAACCCTATATATATATATATATATATATATAAACTAGAGTTTTACTGGAATACGAAGCCCGTCATAGCTCAGTTGTACATCAAGACCCTCAGACTCCGCGAGTTTTGTAAGATAGCCATTCACTTCTTCATGATCCATCAGATGCATCATACCTTCCAATTACCAATGAGGAGAAATAGCGAGTTATCTTCTGAAATACTTTTCAACGGGGAATGGTATAAAAACTGACTGCCATTATAATATACTAATTTAATTTTGAACTCAGACTCTATCCTGATTCCTCGATGCTTGAGCATTGCGGTACACTTCCACATTAGGAAAATCAAGGCATGGAAACTAGAGGAAGTGATATGTTAAAAGGAAAAAATTTATATACAGTTTCTTAAATATTTGTTATTAAATTCTTTAATTAAAGTATATGATTTTTTAATAATAAATGACAAGTGTATAATCTTTACAAATAAATGCATGATTTTTACAATTTAGTATCACATGATTGTGTTTTTCATATATATATATATATATATATATATAGTTTGCACGTTATAATTTTATTAAAGAACTTAATAGCAAATATATAAGGAACTGTACTTAAATTTAATCCTATGGTAAATAGGAAGCTTAACCTAAACTTACCAGTAAACAGTGTCCTCTGGGGTTGTATTTTTCGTACTTCCTCCAATGCCTGAAATGGGGAGACCAGATATAAACTACATTTCTCCAAGAAAAATTTAACAGATGGGAAAGAAATTACCCTTGGAAGTCCAAAATGTGTGGAAGTAGAGCGATCAGGCCTCAAAGCATCCTGTAGAATCATAACTTTATAAGCTCAAGGAAAAAAAATTAATTACTTTGTCTATTTCATGTGAAATGGTAGCTTGTGAATATTCGTGGCAAGATAGGAAGGACGAGAGGGTGGGCACCAGAATTAGAAGTTCACAATCCTTCAAAAGTGGATAGGTTTCTTCAGGAATTTCACTAACATCACTGCAATTGGAGCATAAGGTTAGCTCAAATATATTGACAGAAAAGCTGTACTTTCAGCTAGTTCTCAACTTAGAAGCATTACCTAATGTAACATATATCCCCAAAACGAAAACCAAGGGAACGATAACCTTGGCCATGCCACACTGGCAACGGGGTGATCTGCAGCACAATAATCAAAGAAAAGGGCAGTATAAGAGCAAAGTCACATGCACTGTTTAGGAACATGGGCAGGATTTAATTGATTGAGCAATAAAGTGAGCAAAATAGACTAGCAAACAGGGAAAATACTAAAAACAGCCCACTTCAGACTATTAAGACTGTCATTAGTTCTGACCTTCAATCCATGTACAAAAAATGGCTCTTCTGATATGATGTTAAATTGCAACTCTGATACTGCAGCACCAGGTAGGATAACACTTGTATCTACTAAATAATAATGTGTCTTCTTCATCACCTGCACATGTTTAATAACGAAGACATAATTAGATTCATGAGAAAACATATTTCAACAGCTTCTCATTCAACTAACGAAGGGTGAATAAGTGTAATGATCATTAGACAATGAAAATCAAAAGCTTTCATCCTTTATTCCACCAGAATTTTCAGGCCTTGAAGAAAAACAGTATTCAGGGCATCACTGAGAGTGATATTAAGAGAATAATGATAAACTCTAAATTCCAATGCATGAGAGGAGTGTCAAAGAGGGGGGAAAATAGTAAACCTGAAGAATTCAAGCTTATTATGCTTCATCCTAAGATTAAAATATTTGAGAAGGAGGAGGTTCAAAAATTTCCCCCGCCACTTTTGTTCTTTTCCTACAACAGCGATCTATATAATTCCAACTACCAATGGTCACAGAATTGCAGTAAGCTCTTAGAAACTAGCTTACCCATGAATGATGATGGGAAGCTTCCCTTAGGTATGATTTCTAAACATAAATCGTTCCATCATGCAAAGGAGAGGGGATCGAACCTTGGAGACATTAGACATGATTTTCCAAGGGAAAATTTTCCAGCCTTTAGAGTAGACCAGAAGTAAAAGTTAGGTTCTTCATATGGCAAACAATAGTTAAGGTTATAAGTTGTAGGTTATTAAAAGGAAGATATCACTAAATCCATTTATTTGTTTTCCTAATTTTCTCAATTTATTATCCAAATTACCCACTCTGGCCAGGGAAAGAAAACCCAAAAATCATTATATGAATCTTTTGCAGATGCAGAGCTCTTAGGAGGATTTCCCCCCATTATTCACACCAAGGCATACACACGCAGATGATAAACAGTAAACAAAGGGACAATTTTGACAAGGACCTCAAAGTCACGCTTGGCTACATATATTGGAATATATGGTTGAACATTGTTTGTCCAATCTCGAAGATCATCTAGACCTGAGGAAAAGAGAGAAGCAGGGTTTAGATCTACATAATAAATAAGGATACTTATTAATTCCCTAGATTTAACATTGACAAAAAGATTATCCAAAAAGTATAAGAAAGTGTTCATGTCAGAGACCTCCAATTGCATCAGCATGTGAATGAGTAATAATAACCGCATCAAGCTTTCTTATCCTGACAGAAATACAACTAGTTACAGAGGTGGGAAGCAAAACAGAAATTTACAATACAAGTAAACCCATAGGAGCACCATATACTGAAGGTATTTTAGGCTTTCCAATAATCAAAAGGTTGTCCGGGACATAAACATAAAACAAAAAAAGAAATGCCAGCACTACTATAGACAGAAAACATGTAGCAGACTTCTTAGACTTTTGTCTCTTAAAATGCACAGTAAGAACTCCCCTCAAAATACATTAAACTGTTATTATTTAAAAGGCAAACAACTGTTCGTTACAACTTTCCAATAAAAATAGTCAGACGTTGATAATTATAGACTACTCAAAATGTTGACAGCAAAGAGCTAAAGGATTTAACGGGAGAACTAACCCAAATGTAGGAAACCATCGAAGAGCACTCTGATAGAAAAATCTGCACAATAACAAGAAAATGGTTTTGTTATCAAAGATGTACATGTGTCTAATGTCTAAATCTATCAGTCTAAGTTATGCGGTTACATTACATCATAACAACAACAATCTTGAGCCCAAACAATTGAAGGTTAGTTAAATGAGCCAATCAGAATCTTTAACTCAATAGGCATGGCCAGCATGCACATGTTACAGCTGTATCCTGATTTTCATTGAAATGGTACGCAAATGAACTTAAACCCCATCTTACAGTTTCAACAACTTCATCATATCCATGGTGCAGACATCAGTAAACACTATTTCCTAACACACAACATGTATCATGGATAGGCAACTCAGGCTTAAATTCTACAGCTACAAGATTCTATCAGTTTGTCTCAAAAGAAATAATAGAAACTCAATGATATCCATGATTTCTAGGTGATCCAGATGTATTCTACGAATATCCATGCAAGTGCTACAAGGTCAGTGCTTCTATTTATCGAAGAATTTTTATTTTGGTTCGTGACGGAGCAAGGGTTTGAACCTAAAACTGCTTGCTAAACTATCCACAGCCCCCTACCACTAGACCTCCACCTAGTGGCTTATTGAAGGATTTTCTAATGCAAAAACTGTAATTACAAATGGTTAACATTCCCGTACTGTTGATGTATCAATTTCCAGATTCTTCTATCAAGTAAATATTAAAACTTATAGAGGCATATTAAAGGAATGTACAACATCTCCATAATTTTAACAAGTTTGAGTAGTAACTTCAAGCTCAGAAATCATTTATTGTTAAGTAATTTGTTGTTTAATAACTGTTCCAGAAGAATGATGATGATGATGATGATGATGATGATAAAGAAAGTAAAGGAGTTGAACAATAAAATTTATATTAGAGGGATACGAGATTTAATGGCAATGAAACTTTCTATCGTGGTTCAAACCTTAAACCATCAGCAAACCACATTTTGGACTAGCATCAAAATGGATCACATCACGGAAAAGCTCATCCATATGTTATATAATTATGATATAAAGGGAAATTTTACTACTTACTTTCCAGCATCTATAAGAATATTGTGACTTCCTGAGGAGCTTGGTTGACGAATGAGAATGCTTGTGTTAAGTCTCCTATTCTTATTGCCTGGTTCAGCTGCCTTTGAACAGACCTGTAGTGAGCATGAAAACTTCTCTTTTAACAAAAATTCTACAGTAAACGGTAAGCGTTCAATTCTAGACTCATATCACATATCATAAGAAGCTTTGCTTCATTGCAGAGGTTCTGAAATTTGTACCGGGCATTTCTTAAGAGGATTAGTCAAGCAGCTGACTCGTGGAATTCCTTCACTAGTTCCCGTCCCCATGAATATGATTTCTGATTGATCAGCAGGCAATTCCACCCCAGAATCCCCATTGGCAGAAGCTGTGGTGAATTAAGAAATCATAAAAAATTTCATCTAACGCCACATAAGAAGCCGCAGAGGAAAGAAAATAAAAGGAAAAAAAAAATCTGTAATGCTTTCATCCAAGAAAAATTGTCTTTTCAGTAGGGATGAGATAACAATCTCCACCTATTTCCTCGTCTCTAACTCTGTCCCAAAGCGTGTGCTACCTTCAAATATCAAACCCCAAGTATTTTAAGAAGCCTATTGGTCTCATGAAAACCTAAAACAACAAATTCGAGAAAATTTTAAATTTTATATAAAAATAAAACTCACACTCAATTTCCCGTGACTGCTATGTCTAGCAATTTATTTAACAAAATAGGCAATAATTTCACATTTCACACACAGAATAAACTAGTGACCTGCACCTGCGAATGAGTCAATATGAAGTCATAACGAGCGATAAATCTATCTTTCAAATTGCGTAAGACAAGGCTACAATGAATGCATTCTATCCAGGAAAAACAAGCATATATATTAGAAATGGCAGAACTTACAGGAGCGGAGCCGAGTCTGGAAAATTGGTCCGAAGAGTGGAAGCCCATAGGAGGGGAGTGATGTTGCGGATCTCCGCCACAAAAATCGAGGTGTGTGGGGAGACAGGAAGGAGAGGGAAGAAGGAAGGCGAATTGAGCCAACGACCATTGGTGCGTCAGCCAATGATCAACGACCAGGGATTGTCTCTACCACTGCTTATGTTTGATCTGACTCCAGCTTTTCTCCGTCCGGTCACAAAACGCAAAATAGTTTTTGTTTTTGTTTTTTTTCAATGTCTTAAATTTTTTTATTGACGGTTAAAAATATAATGATTAAAGTTTTACTAAAATTATACAAATTTTTAATTTATTTTAAAAATATATAAATATTTTTTAAAATAAAAAATTGTATTATAATTTAATTTAATTTTAAATTGTATATAATTTTTAATTAAAATACATCAATATATATTTAGATTAAAAAATATTTTAAACAAAAAATTTTATATTAAATTAAAATATATTTTTTAAAAATAAAAAAAATATTTTTTAATTAAATATATATATATATATATATACCTCAAATATAAAAGATATTTCGCAACATTTTTAAATTAATAAAAATTTATTTTTTTCAAAATACTAACTACTATTATATCTTGCGTTGTCATATTACCATGTGACATGATATTTAAAATAGTAATTTTTTATACTTTTATATAATATATAAAATACACAAGTTTTTATATTTCATAAAAAATTACACAATTTTAATCACCAATAAAATTGTAACTTAATTATTTGACATACACTAAAATGCATATTAATATTTTTAAATAAATTTTTAAACATTCTCAAGCAAATTCTCACATTTTTTTATATAGATTTTAATTTTTTTTGGATCATAATTTATATCTAATTTTTTTAAAGACATAATTTTTTTTATATAATCATTCACGCGTGCATATGCGTACATACATACACGTATGTGAGTGTGTGTATATATATATTTCTTTTATGTTATATGTATAGTTTT
The DNA here is from genome assembly GCA_032878935.1 of Erythrophleum fordii. Classification (NCBI taxonomy): domain Eukaryota; kingdom Viridiplantae; phylum Streptophyta; class Magnoliopsida; order Fabales; family Fabaceae; genus Erythrophleum; species Erythrophleum fordii. Next base: position 5,035,236 of record JAVQMF010000047.1, read on the forward strand.
TTAAACTGGACCGAACCGGCTGGTTCGACCGAAAATCGATCCCTGATCTAGTTCGATTTAAATTGAAAAATTGACCAATCAAAGAACCGGTCAAATCGATCAAGAACCAATAAAAATTAGTAAAAACTAGGCTGAAAAAACCAACTGAATCGGTCTGAAGCAATTTTTTTTTTTTTTTTTAAATTTTTTTTCTTATATAATAGAATAATTCATTTTTAAATAAATTTGATAAATTAAAAATAGAAGGTAATAAAAAGGATGAGTGAGTTGAAATATGAAATTTTTTTTTTTTTAAAAAAAGAGAATATAAGAGAAATAAAATATGCATAATTAATTTTTTTATATTTACTTTTTATTATATTCAATTTCCTAATAACATTTTTCTCAAATATCAAGATACTTAGCTAAAATTATTATTTATTATTTTATTTTTTAATAATAAATATAATTTTAATATAATTTAAAAAATTATAAAAATTTAATATTAAATATTCTTAATTTTTAATCATAGATAATTTTTATTTTAAACTAAACATTAATTTTTGTAATATCTTAAGAAATATTGAATTAATAATCAAATATTTAAAATTTACTAATATTTATTTGTTTTATTAAAATTTTAATACATAAAATTTTTTTAAATAATATATTTAATTATTACCAGTTCGATCACAATTTAATCAATGAACCGTGAATCAATATTTCCACTTATTCAATGACTGGTCCGATTTTTAAAACATTGATTATATATTTTTGAGATCTTGCATCAAAAGGTCTTGACATTATATATATGGATATAAATAAGATAAATTATAACCTCTTTGGGATAATTTGATAAATGATAAATTTTATATATTTCATATTTTTAACACATATGATACTTTTAAAATTTTAAAAATATTACCTTTTATTCTGAGAAGGTAAGCTATTAACAATATGGAATTTGAGAGTTACAAACAACATGACCGCTCTCACCTCCTAAAAAAGTAAATGAAGAGAAAGTTATATAAAATAATTTTTTAAAATAAAAAGAGTCTAAAATTTCTAAATAAAAAATAAAGAGTAAATTGACTTTAATAACTTATATATATATATATATATATGTTATAGCAGATTCAAAAATTCGCGCTTAAGTAGTTACTCAAGAAACTTTTTGAGCCAGTTTCATTTTAATAAATTGTAATCGGAGTAGGAATTGAATCATTAACATAAAACACAACACATGTCAAGCATTTGGACAAATGATAACCCCAGTTTTATTTCAATACGATTCATTTTATTATAGTAATATATATTCCACCAACACATATCTAGCATTTGTACAATTTAGAGCAAAATTACTAAAATAGTCTGATATATCTCATTGTTGGAATAAAATTTCATTTGACGAGGTGGCCTTAAAACGATTGTTCAATTAAAATAGAGTTATATTATGTACATTTCTTTTTATAATTAGTCACTCTAAAAAGAAAACATTTTTTTTAATTAATCACTTAATTCTTTCCATCTCAATTGAATAGACAGCGGTTTCTCGTTGTTTCTCTTGGAATAATTTTGGAATGTGTAAACTATCTAAATTTAATCTAAACCATCTATATCTTAAAATTTGTTTTTTTTAATCTCAATAATTATTTTTTAAAATTAATAATTAAAATACTATTTTTATTATTCGTTTTACTTCTTTTAAAGTTAAAATAATCTCAAAATAAAAAAATATAAACTATTCAAACCAAATCCAAATCTATTTCATAATATGCCGCTCCTCTTAAGGCAACAGAGAATTCCTGTGGCAACTAAATATTCTTCCCATGACATTGATATTGGTAGAATTTTCCTTTCATTTCTTTATTTTTCTAAAACATGATGAAACAACAATTAATAGAAGAACTTTCTCTCTCTCTCTCTCTCTCTCTCTCTCTCTCTCTCTCTCTATATATATATATATGAGATAATAATAAAAAAGAAAAAAACAAAGTAAACTACAGAATAGATTTATAAGATCCTATACTCTACAAACCAACATTGTCTTTGTATTGGGTGGAGCAAACCAAAAAACTATTTGCCATCTTTCCTGATCACCACCTTATGTATCCAATTGAGGAAGAGAAATCCGAGGCAGATGATGTGGTCAATTTTTGCAGCACTTGACCATCGTCACAATATTGTTTTGATAACCTATTGATCATGTGTATCGCAAATTCCGAACGAATATGTGGGTCTTCAAATATTTTACAATTATAAAACCATATCACATATAACATCACAAAAATAAGTGCCGTATAAACAATTTGTTGCAAAAGGATCCCAACAGTAATAGAAAGATTAAACAATTTTTAATGTTAGAAACTGCTTAACTCCATACTCCTCAATATATATATATATATATATATTAACTATGTATCATGCATTTATCTTGTAAATACAACAAATCTGAATTGATATTTTGTTTAGCTTACATGGATCTAATTTAACTCCATCTGATTCTCCTTTCCCAATAACCCATACCTCTTATGCAAAACAAGTTTGAAAATCTAGATAAAAATTAAATTATAATATTTTTAAATAGTAAAAATAACAAAGAAAAGTAGTCTCCCCCTACATTTTAAATTCTTTCTCAGATCATAATTTATATTTAATTTTTTTAAAAGAATATTATTTTTATTTATTTTTTATATTAGCATGAGAGACCAAAGGTCTCAAATACATATAGAATAAATATAGATATAATTATATCTATAGATTACATATCTACATCTTCTACATTATATGGTTTTGCAATAGAATATCAAAAATCTCCAAAACAATAAATATATAGGTAAAATAAATGATAATTTTTTTGGTAATTTGATAGATGGTGAACTTTACAATTTTAACCCATAATATATTTTAAAATTTTAAAAATATTTTTTTTTTAGAAGAGAGAACTTATGAACAATATGAAATTTGAGAGTCACAAGTTAAACAGACTACTTCCACCTCCCCAAAAAAAAAAAGTGATTGTTATATAAAATAATTTTTTAAAATAAGAAAACTTTCAATTTTTCTTTTTCAGAATAAGAAATTTAAAATAAAGAGAAACGGGCATGTCAAGCCACTAGTCAATAAATATGGTTTTGGAGCTTGTTGTCTTGATCCTAAGACCTCTGTATTATTATAAGATAAGATGAGATAAAATAAAATAAATTTATATATAACACTAATTAATAAGGAGCTAATTATTAATAAAAGGAAAGTGTGATAAGTTATTTAACTTTTCACTAATTTTTTAAATATTTAATAATTTATTTTAAAGTAATTTAAAAATATTGACATTTTTTTTAATGCGTGTGACGCAGCTTGTAACATTATATGGACCGAAGGGGTTGAAATTGAATCCCGGATATACAACATAACACATGAATGTTTAACTGGGGGCGGATTAATAATTTACTGGCTTATTTTAATATATTACCATGATTACTTTAATTATATAACTATAGATTCCCCCAAAAATTTCCCAACGCATATCTAGCATTTGTACAATCTTAGAGCAAATTAATACTGCAATATCTAAATTAGCCTGGTACATCACATTGTTGGAATAAAATTTTATTTGACTAGGTGGCCTTAATTCGATTGTTCAATTAAAATTGAGTTATATTACGTACATATTTTGTATAATTAATCACTCTCAAAAAGTTTTTTTCCCCCTAAAAAATAACAAAATTCCAAACCAGTTCAAGCCAACTAGATGTTGGACTGTATAATCTCCTATTTCTTTAATTTTTGTCATCTCTTTTCCTTGAATTTCTCTTTTGCACACTTGATTCTTTCCACCCAAGTAAATCTCCTTCCGGTGAGATTGATACAAGAAGAATTTCCCGTACATTCCTTTATATGTTTCTAGAACAAAATTAATAAAAGAAGTCTATATATCAATTTAACCTGAAAATTGACTACTATTCGAGAATCAATATAACCAAAAGGTATTTAAAATTTTCTTTTCACTGTAACAACTAATCCTATAACCAACCACATGTACCAGCATTTCCCAATCTTTGCCTCAAAATTAGCCATGTATCCAGTAGCCTTCTTTGTTTAGCTTACATGGATCCAATTTAACTCATCTGATTCTCCTCCTTTTGGAATAACCCATACCTTTTGTGCAAGGCAAGTTTGAATATCTAAAATAAGAGAAGGAATAGTGAGTTTGATACCCTAAAGAAGAAAAATCATTAAGTTGAAAACTGTGGAGGAAGAAAAATCATAAGATCATTAGTAAACTAAACTAGTCCCCCATTAAATAAGCCAAAACCATTTTGCACCCATTTAAAAAATGAGCATGAATTATTTTTTAAAAAAAGGGTATAATTCTGCTTCCCGAGCTTTTACATGCCACGAAAAAGGTTTTCAGTGTTTGTTTTCTGCATCAAGAACATTAAGAAGCAGATATAATGAGGCTGAATGAAGTGTCTTTTGCCAAAAGTGATCTTACACTGCTCAAAGATCAAGTCAGTACTACAATTCCAATGCAGCACAATTCACAAATACTGACCAAACTTAAGCTCTAAGTTGCAAGAAATTCAGAGTTTTATGCATAATTATTAAAATTCTCTGGGAAGTAATTTTAATAAGTATAAAGTCCAGCAAAATCCAAGAAACATTCTCTAACGTATCCAACTGCCATCACTATATGTCCACGATAATCATTAATTCAATATCTTACTGCCAAACAATAAACACAAATAATCCTCCTCTCAGTCCTCTATCCACCTAAATCCATAAATTCTATATTAATGTGAAGCTTCAGAAAATAAAAGCTCATCTGTCTGTGTGTCATGCTAATTCACATCTTAAAGCATCGAATTACCTCTAAATTACCTTCTCAGCCTCAATATTCACAAATGAATCCAAACTAGATTATACGCTTGATGCAAGTAATATGAAACACCGAATCACCATCCTGTCATGATTGACTTGATTGCATGATTAATCTAAGTACTAAATATGCATGGTAACACATAGCACTAGAAAAGTTTTTAATTTCAAACGCATTAAATTGAGTTTCCTATAACGATCTACATAATCCAAAGAATAAATATGCATCCAAGTATTCCCTCAATTAATCCGAGGCTATAGAAAATTTCATTGTTGATAGTTGATACTACAGTCATTTGAAGTGACTTAACATTACTCCTTTGTAACCTCATAAAGTTCTTTGTCCATCTCTTTACTGTTAACCATACTACACATTCTTACCACTCAATGGCTGTATGCTAACATTGATCAAAATCAATGGCATATTTAGATCTTTCTACACAATCTGCACATTCTGTAACATAATTTCAATCTATTCTTTCATACATCTTCACCGTAAGTTTGCAAGTCAAATAAACTACCTTAAATGCACAATTTAGGTTGTTGATATTACACCACAGATGGAAGTTGGTAATTTCTATATTAGAAATTGTTTTAAATTTTCTCTTAAATATATTGAGAGCAATTGAGATGATGCAAATAGAGAGCATATTAATCAAACTCTGAACAGGTAAAGTAAAGTGAAAATCAGTATTTCCAAGCATGAACACAAAGCAAAAGCTATGAACATAGATCTTTGTCTTAAACTCTGAAGTCAATCAGCAAGATTAAAAAGTTAAAAAAGTAATAAGCATTGGACGTAAGTTCCAAAAGCCAATTATTAATGTAATAAAGGTTGGATAAATCAAATATTTAAGGAAGATGTAAATCTTGATCACCTTTAAACAGTCACAATTTCGAAGTCTGCATGCTGAGAGCAAGTACGATAATAGGCAGTTATGTGGTCAAGGTTGTTAATGAAGATTTTATATGTTGATCCCGCTCCTAAATTCAACGACTTTGATTTACTAAAGGATGAATCTTCACACTTTAGCAAGGCAGCGGCCCCGCATGTAGCCTGAAAACACATAAAAATAAAACCTTTAAAAACAATCAAACCATAGTTTACCAGACAATTCAAAATAGAAATCTCTCTCTCTCTCTCTCTCTCTCTCTCACACACACACACACACACACACACACAGAGGGACATGTGTCCTACACGTGAGAGAGTGCGCACACACGCACACACAAAGAATGACAGAATTTTCTTCATACCGCAACAGTACGGAAGGATAGCTTAACAGCTTCACCATTATGATGTCCCCGTAACACATTGATGAAACCATGTAAAGTCTCTTCTCTCTGCTTCTGTTGAGAAATCTCCAATTGATCATGCAGCTCATGAATATCAATTGCCAAGTCATTCAAAGAAGGAAGACCAAACTCAAAGAAGGCAGATGGAGAAGAATAGAAGTAGCTGAAATTGGTAAGCTCTGGTGCAGCAACTACAAGTTTACATTTAAAACGGTTGCACATTAGAATCAGGCTATTAAGTTGGGGAGCAGATATCACAAAATCCTTAGGATTCAAATCTGACTTAAAGCAAATTTCACTTAGGTGCAAATTCTTCAAATTCACACAATTAGCAAATGGATCCAGACGGACAGTTCCTGTACAACTTAAAGTAAAGCTGTTGAGATGCAAAGTTGTTAATGTTGTAAAACCAAAAAGCTCCGCTACACTAGTAAATGGATTTGAAAAATTAACTCCATCAGGATGCAATGGGAAGTGTTCCAGATGCAACACTTCCAATGATTTGCAACCAAAAGATGTTGGGACATTAGTAGGATGGCAGTCTTTTAACTCAAGCCTTTTCAAGGATTGGCAAGCAAATAGAGACAAAGGGATTTCAATGGGTGGACTGCCAGAGCTTTTCCCACGAAGGTTGATTCTGATTTCCTCAACACCGTGTGAAGTTGCATATTCAATAACCTTATTCAATAGAGATTGATCAGTTGCATAATCCACCCCAAAGCGACAGTAAGTGAGAGCTTTGATATGAGAAGTATCACGATGGGATAGGACCCACAACACAAATCTTCTGAAATCAGTCAGCCGAGAAAATGATTTGCTGTTGAAGTTTAGGTAGGGAACTGAAGTCCAAATATACCTCCACCTTTGTGATAAAACACTAGTTCGAATTGCATCCTTGGTTTCCATAAATGACAATATATGATGGATAAGGCAGTCTGGTAAATCACCCACTCCGCCCTGGCTTTCTGCTGTTTCACAATTATCTACCTTATGAGAAGCCAAAATTGTTTTTTTCAACTTTTTTGAAATAGGACCAGATCCCTCAAGCTCAGCTTTGTGCATGCTGGCTTTGTAGCAGTCAATTGAATTGGCCGTTCCAGTGCTTTCAATCATATTACCCTTTACTTATTATTCTCCAAATTGACTACACCAGTGATTGGGCTATTGATTCAGCAGCAGCAATACTCTACGTAGAATCTAACAAAACATAATAAAAAAAGTTAACTGAAGAAAGAAATCAGCACATTAAGGTAAAATATTGCTATTCATCTAAGAAACAATTAAAAATTTTCCTTTTAACACTCAATGAAAGGAAATAGAAAAAGAGATAAACTTTGTCCATCTCTTTGAAACAGCCTAAAAAATTAAAACAAGACGATAATAACTCCAGGCTCCAGCATCTACCAATGATCTTCCGACCCATCAAACACTTCCTTGCATATGTTTTACCATTCTTCTTTAACAAACTTCCCTTCAAACCCAATTGCCCATCACCATGTACTATACTTAGTCTTTTTCCTCATCTAATTTAGATTTTATTACGAACAAACTAATAAAGCCAAATTCCGTACATAATAAAATTACACAGCTAACCCAATTTCAGATGGTCAATAATAATCAGTGGACAACTTTACCTGTAAAGAAAGATTGATGAAAAAAACGTATAAATTAGTAAAAAAGAAACAAATAGTATGAAACTCCAATATTTTTTTTCTTACGTTAAAATAATGTTAAAGAATGTTTAAGTAAATTAAAAAATTTGATGTATGAAAAAAAAGACTACTAAAAAAAGAAAGTAAAGAAGCAATATCAAACCTCTTGATAGAACAAGATATAAATTATTGCTAAACACACTCAAACATATTGCGGATAACAAAGAAATTCTTGGGCAATTCAAGAGAAACGGATTTTACAACTGGTGAGGATCCGAGCTGGAATATACCTGAGAAGACGATCAAGGGTACGAGCGTTGACACCCCTTTCACTGCCTCAAAATTCGGGGAAAATTCATAGTGGAAGTAGGAGAGTCTCTTACAGTCCAATTCCAGTATCGATGGTAGATTTTGCGTATCTGATTGCAAGAAATAGGCAGCGAACAAAGTGGGTCGCGCAATGTCTTCATATAATTTTTCTTGGCCCTTTTAATCTTTCGCTTCATTCTCCCATAAAAGGAGGCTCCGAGATAAAGGGGAAAGAATAATCTTTCTATTATTTTTATTGAAATAAACCTAACAACCAGTCCTTAATTGTGTCAATTTAATATCTATTATTCCGTTTTTATTTAATTTTTTTTCCTTATTGTTCTCTACAAAAAATATTTATGGTATTCTTACCATATTTCAATTTAATATGCAAAATTAAAAAGAAGTATCAACAATTTTTACACGTTTGTTAGGCTTATATTTTGTAAGCAAGATGTAATAGAACCTGTAGGTTTTTCTTTTTCTCGTTTCAATTTTATAATATGGTTGCTGGGAATGAAAATGTGATATATATATATATATATATATATATATATATATATATATATATATATATATATATATATATATATATATATATATATATATATATATATATATATATATATATATATAAGTTGATCATATATCAAACTTTACATAATGTCTAAATATGTTGGTTTTCATTTTTTTTAAACCAAATTGTTAATCCTATTATATATAAAGGAAGATATAAAGCTGTAAGTAGGTTAGTTTAGTTTATAATATTGTTAAATTCGTTAATATAGTTAATGGAAGTGCACACTAAAAAGAAAATCACATTATCTCCCTTAAATTTTTTGTTGTTGTGCATAATTATTGAATGCAAAATATTTTAAAAGCTTAATTATTTAACTATTTATGAATATAAATATGAATATTTATAATAAAAAAAATGTGTACAAAATAATAATCCAGAAAAAATCATATTACATAAACCATAAATTAAAAATATATAATATAAAATCAAAGCTACAAAAATTATTTTATTTTTGAAATCATAATTCTTTCCTGTACATTAAATAATAAATTTAAATATTCTCATATTAAAAAAAAAAAGTGTTTGAAATTTTCTAATATTACCAATTTTTATTGCTTTACTAATTTATCAAATATCTAACTTTGATTTCTTTTCTAGATTCTCTTGCATTGATTTATTTCCCTATCAAATAGTACTAATATCGATTGATTTGCTTTCCTTTTTTATCAATAAATTTGAACGCTGACACTAAATTAACTCCAAAATTTCTCAAACAGCGCAAAATTCTAGTTCTTGCTCTTTTCCAAATCTTTCCTCTCTCTCTCTCTCTCTCTCTCTCTCTCTCTCTCTCTCTCTCTCTGTATATTTATTTTAAGAAAAATTATGTTTAAAAATCCCAAATTAAAAATATTTACATTGAATGATTTTTAATTTGAAAAATATTTTAAAAGATCTAACAATTAAAAATTTAAATTGTATAAAAAAATTACATTTTAAAAACTTAATTTAAAATTTTAAGTTTTTGAAACATTGAAAATAATTTTATAATTTAAAATTCTTAGTATAAATATATTTAATTTAATATCTTTAATTATAATTTTTTCTTTATTTCACTCCTTGTTATGGTTGTAGCAAAAGATATGCTTTGGTAGCGGCCCATACTGTTGCCCAAAGCCCAAAGCCCAACTCTTTGTGGGCTTTGCGTTCGCGAAAACAATGGTATCAATCTAAGCTTTGGAGTGCAACAAAAATAGCCTATGATGGCAAGAAATTTTGTTGGGAAACTGCATTTTATCCAAGGTCCAATTATAAAATGGAGAAATTAAATATAATCCCCTAAACTTTAATTTAATTATAAATTTGGTACATATTTTCTTCCCTAAATTATCACAGAAAATGAAAATGTTACATATTAATTAAAATTAAAGTTTAAAATTTAAATGAATGTCAAGTGACACATTAAGTAAAGGGGGAAATTCAGAAAGATAAGCGGAAAAAAAATCATGTGATTTTAAACGAATGTCAAGTGACACAATAAGTAAAGGGGGAAATTCAGAAAGATAAGCGGAAAAAAAATCATGTGATAATCATGTGACCTTTAGACATTAATTTTAATCAATATGTAACATTTTCACTTTTTTTAATAATTTAGGAGAGGTTAAATGTTACATTTTAAAATTCATGTCCCAAAGTTGTAATTATTATTTGGGGGGCTATATGTAATTTCTCTTTATAAAATTGGTACATAAATTTTAGATCATAAAAAAATACTCTTTAAATTTTTTATTGAGAAAAAAACATTAAATTTCAGTTAATTTTTGGAATTGGAACTGAATATTTTACAAGTTCAAATATTAAGTTAAACCAAACATTTTTCACAGTTAAAATCACATGGCATTTGCCGTTAATTTTAATTGAAATTTAATATTTTTATTTTAGTATAAAGTTTAGATAGATATTTTGTTATGTTTTAAAATTTATATAATAATTTTGTAATTAAATCTTAGTTTAATGAAAAGAAAATACAAAATTTTCAAACTTTTTGAAACCCTTTAAGAAAAAAGGAAAAAAAAACTAAGGTGATCTAAATCTCGTCTTATCTTTGACTTTCTCTTGGCTGCTTCACTTTTTTGATTGAAAATTTTTCTTCAAAAGAAACAGTGGTGGTTTTGTCAATTAATTTTTGAAGTTTTTACATCCCACATGTTAAGATTTTGCCCCCAGAAAATAAAAATCTCAGATTATGGACGAAAGACGTGTCCTGATGGACGTGAGGTGAATTGCCTCTGTTGATGTGTCTTCTCTATGCTTAGATATATAATTTTATATAGTTTACAAATTTATAAATAAATTAGTGTGTTTGCTCTATTTATTATTTTAAAAGTGCAAAGTTGATTATTCTATATGTAATTTTGTATTTGTGTCTTCTATATCTCTTAATTTAGAATATCCAAACTGGTAGGTAACCTTAGAGATTTGGTTTGGAAAACTTAGCTATATGTATGAGTACTTGACACACCAAAAGTTTCTTATAGGGAGTGAGAATTTTTATTAGTTTCACTTTTGTGAAAAAAAATTAAAAAAAAAACTTATAATTATATTTGAGATTAAGTCACCTTCATAAATTGTATACTGTTAAGCCTAGATCTTAGTTTTGTGTAGTTATTTTTTTTTTTGGTGGGGTGGGGAGAAATGATTATGCAAATAGCATTATTTTATCTTTGTTTACACCCAGATCTTTCATATAACCTAGCTACTTTAAAATCATGCAACGTAGTTTATAATTTAAAAAATTCTTAAGTCAAGATGGTGCTAATTTAGTTTATGCATTGATCAATGAAAAATGTTGTTCCAACCAAGTGTAAAGTCAATCCTTTTCTTTTTAAATCTCTCTTAATACCACAACTAATGTGCTTTAGTTCCTAAAAAGTTAATTGTAATGCGTTACGAATATTTAGAAAGTTAGGCTAAAAGGAAGACTCTACGACTTAAACTAATGAACCTCATCACATTCATTATCTGCAAGGTTTCCTACTAGCTATCATGTGACACAATTTTCGGGTATTTATTTGCATAATAGAAGTAGGTCTTCAAATTTTCTGTCTCAGGTCATAAAAAAAATCACGATCTCTTTTTTTACAATGGATACACCATAGTCACAAGGAGTAATTGTTTAGTAATTGTATAGAGAGAAACTCATTCTTCTTTGTGTTCTTTTGTATGTTCTATGTAGAGAAAGTTGTTTCAATATGGGAGAAGACACCCTTTAAGAATCTTATGATATTTTTTTTTCTCATAAATAACTTCCACAATAATTCACACCATTTTAAAATTAACTGACAATCCATTCAAATTCAAAATATAATTAGTTATTAATTATTAATAAATAAATAAAACAAATTATTAATTAATTTATTAACTTAAATCATCGGATTGAATTATGAATCAGGTAATTATAAGTAACCCATTTTCTAGCAGTTGCTCACAGAAAACTTCTCCTGACAATATCTCTGAGATATACAAAAGTACATTTTCTTATTTTATCATATGATACTCTTGTAAGATAATAAGAGAAGCACCACGCACTTGCCGTGAAAATTAGTGTTCATGGATTTTTTTAAAATTTAGCTTATCATGATCTTTATGGATTTTACTTAAAAATAAATAAGAGTCAAGAATAAATAATTATAACTCTATCACGATAGAACATTGAAACTGGTGCAAATCATATGATAAATATTAATTGGTACACAAAAATGCCTCAATGTGTTTTGCTTTTATAGTTCGTAATGAAAAGCACTTGCTATTAAGCACTGCACATTAATAAACTTCTATCACTGGGTGTTACGAACGTTGGTAAAAGGTAACACAAGACCAGTTAGCTATAGGGCACGGATCTTTTTTTTTTGTTTTTCCGATTTTAGAGTGAGATAGATATAAAACGTATCGGATTTATAACTTAGGTGTGTCTAATATATTCAAATGAAATTTATCATTTAAATAAATCTTATATATTTTGTATCTATTTACAAATGCGTGTAACAATTTTTTGTTAAACCCCTATTCTATTGGTGACTTTTGCGCAATGGAACGTCGGGTTTGGCAAATAATATGATTCTTAAATTAGAGGATGCTTAGAGAAAATAGGAGAGCATGCAACATTATCTGGGAAGGCTTTGGAAAGGTCTGAAGGCAGGATGGGATCCTCTACAATAGAAAAATCCAAAATTGCCTCTGCAGCACCTCACATGACTTTTTTTTTTTTTTTTTACAAATTTTTATTTTTATTTTCAAAGCCTGTGCCTCTCACTTCAGAGACACTGCATATGCATCTCACTGCAGAGGACCCATCTCTCTGGAGGCAACTCAGTAATTATGCTCGATTTGACCATAACAATTAGTTAGATAATTAGTGGGCGCTCCGTAGACTCCGAGAAATGCACTGTAGGCACAGTAACTTAATGGTGCGCGGTTCTTTTTTTTCTTTTTTTCTTTCCTTTCATACATCAACAAAGTCAAAACAAATTAAATAAAATTAAGAAAAAATTATATTTAAAGATCCAAATCTTAAAAAAATTATAGTAAAAGATCTTACAAATTATAATTACCTTTAAGATTATAATTACTATCAAATTTTAAGAGATTTACTATTAAATTTAAAAAATATTATTAAATTCAAGAAAGGGACAAACTATACTAAATTTTGTAGTAATTTTTTTAAATTCAATAATAAATCTTTTAAAATATTTTACTACAAGTTTAAAATCTTGTAGTAAAATCTCTTAAAATGATATAATAACCCAAAATTTTTAGAAAAAAAGGAAATAAGAAAATTTGAAGATAAAATTTTAAATTTATCAACAGGACTTTGGGATTATGAATATTTGCTGTATAAAATAATATAATTACTCTAGATCAATCCAAATTTAGACATACTTAGGTTTCAAAAAAGTTGGGTTTGGAAAATAATAAAGAGCAAATTTTGGCATTTATTAAATATATACAATGTGGACTTAGGTCTAAAATTATTTGAGAAAATTGCACCTAAGCTTGATCTTAGCTATTATGATCATCTTTGAGGCAAAATTAAGAGAGGACCTAAGTACAAATCCATCCTAGACCAATCTTGCATTTTTTCCACAAAATTTTCAACCCTTAGATTTTTTTTCCCCCATTTGGACATGCCCTACTTCCCATTTACAAGGTCATGAAGCTTCATCTTAACACTCCATTCTCTCTCTCTCTCTCTCCCTCTCTCTCTCCCCCCCCCTATGAAATCGCTTTGCTACTCACATTGTTTCTCAGTGCTATGTCTTATTTTGAATTGGTGCAATTGAAGCTTTGTTCTTCTTTACTTCTTTTTCTTGTTTCTTGTTTCTTTTTTATCTTGTGGGTAACCTATTCATTCTCCCTCCAGCTTGTACAATTTCCAACCTTAGGTTCCAAATCATACAATAGATCCTTTGTTCTTTTTTACTTCACTATTCGGCCATGAAATGCAATGAGAAGTTTAGATCTTTGTTGGATGTTTAGCAACAAGTTCAACTTGTTATGTAGCAAGGCCACATTTGTCAATTCCTTTTTGTTCTTCCATTTTTGGCTTCAACTTTTAGTGCTAACCCATTTTTGTCTCTCCTGTGAATCTATGAGTGAGAGGGAGAGTGGATTTAAGCTTTTTTTACTTGTTATCATGGCAAGCTTCATCCATCCTTTGTGCTTGGTAAGGAACCTCTAAAGTCATTGCCTAATTAGGAAAGGATTTAAGAGACATTAAGAGGCCTTATTATGGTGTATTAGTCCCTAAGTAAATAACATTCTACCCAATGCATTCTTATTGCATGTTTATCTCTTGCATCTTTATATTTTTTTAAACTATAATGCTCTTGATCTATTGAAATTATTGTTATTTTAAGTCATTAATATTTGTATGGAATCAACATGAATAATTTTAGAAATGTTTTTAGATGTTGATATTGATCACTTGTGAAAGTCTTTATTGATGCATTGAGTTATTATGATTTCATATATGATTGAAACTTTTTATGGAAGAACCACTATAGAATACTGATTGTTAATATTAGTTTTATTGATCCTAAGCACACTTTGATTACTACCTGACTAGTAGGGGGTATAAAAGATGCTAGCCCTATGTGAAACCTATCACACATGGAATGAAAGGATGACAATTTATATGAACTGAGTATTCATGACAGATTTACGTGAGTTGAGACTCACAATAAACCTTACATGGGTCTCATGTCCACAAGGGATTGATTACTTACCTATGTGAACTATATGCCTATCACGGTTATACTATTATAAAGAAAGTCCTTCCAATGAAAAAGTTTTCAAAAGAATTGGTTTTCAAAACTCTCATATAAATTTTGAAAGTTTAAAGGTTGTTCAAAAAAGGATTTTCATTTTTTATATTAACTTGAAACTATATGATTCTCATGACTCTGTATATTCTTCCTATTTAAATTTCTTTATGAAAAACCATTATCAATATTGTGAAGTATAGGGGCTTTATAAGCTATCTTACCCATTTACTTAATTAATTATATATTTGTATTTATTTATTCACATATTAAAATATGAGATGTTATTTACTTGTTGAATAATTAGTATTTTAGGGAATAAAGTTGAATCAAGATCTTTTTCAATAAGGCGGACTAGCATTTATTAGGTAAGCCCCGCATTGTTTCGCATGAGCAATTGCGTCTTGTTGTTTTGTCTAAATTGTTTGTAATTTAATTGTAGATCCACAAAATTCATAAGTAGATCCCCCACCCCAATGTACATGGTATACTTGATAGTAACTGAGAGCAGAGCTCTTATCTATTTAATTGTTATATTAGGTTGTTGTAATAATTTAAAGATATTCTATTTTTCAAGGGACACTGCCAAATTTTTTACAATGCAATGGGATCAAATAAATCTTGAAGTGGAAGGATTTAATTTAAAAATTTAATATTCTTTTTGTCAAGTAATTTGGCATGGTAAGGAAATATTATGTCAAAGTATTTCATTAGGCTTATGGTTGTGAAGATCATCTCACAGTCATGCCAGTCACATATCTGAAATTTGGGGTGTGACAAAACCCCAATCCCCTTCTTTAATGGTACGTGTATCTTAGGAATATATGATATTTCAAAGATAATAATTTGGGAAAAATTACATTTCACAATTTGAAATTGAAGATATTTATACTAAAAAATCTCAAAATTTGAAATTATTTTAAAAGGCCTTAAGACTATAATTTTAAATTGCAAAGTAAAATTATAATTCAAGAACTTATGTTAAAATTTTTTTATTCTAAAGCCTTCTAAAATAAGTTTAAAATTTAAAATCTTTTAATATAAATATCTTTAATTTAGGATCTTAGATTGTAATTTTTCCTAATAATTTAGTGTAGTTAAGTTTAACCAAACTTCAAGTGCTTTAATAAGAATTAGGCTAGGCCCACTAGACACCTTAATTAGTCTAGTCTAGCAAATTAGATCCAATGTCTAAAATCTTATTAATTAAACATGTTCAAAATTTTAATTTGATTTGGTTTTAAGTCAAAACCAAACCAAATCGAGCTAGTTGATTTTGCAAAATGGAAAAGCTATCCAGTTTTGGGTTATAGTCGATTTTGGTTTGATTTGGTTTATGATCAATTTTTTTTTCCAAGTAAGTTAGCATTTTTTTTCTTGTTTTTTTAAGTATTTATGTGATAATAAAAACTTTGATGTGACTTAATTTAAATATTCATCATCCTCAACTTACTTCTCTTCTTCTTTACATAACAACCTCTTACAACTTACAAGCTATTTCCTTCCCTAGTCACTCACTATTTACACAATTAACCAATTATTTGCAAATATCAATTGAATTTTGTACAAAAAGTCAAACAACAAATTTTAATTAGTTAATCATTGCATAATCCTTTATTATAACTATCCAAGTTGCATATTAAATAACATAGTGACAAAATTTGTTGGTTTTAGTGGAAGAGATAAAAAAGTTATAAAAAAAACTAAACTAATCTAATTTGTTTTTATATGTAGAAAACCAATTTAGAATTTTTTTATTTTTTTATTTTTAATCGATTTAATTAAATTTGATTAAGTTTTATTTTGAATACCACTACTATAATTATCTCTTTTATGTGATACCTAAAAAGAAAACTACTTAGGAGTAGCGTTAATTCAGGGACAAATACATGCATGCCATTCTCTTTTATCTTGAAAAGTTGCTATCTACCATATATTTAGAGGAAGTAGAGTATATAATGTTAGGCTATTATTTTAAAATTAATTAATTAGAATATCCTAATTAAGTTAAACTAGGATATTCCATATCTTATTGATATTGGGATATTTTAAATAAAATAAAATAAAAATATTTTATATCCTATCGTAATTTCAATTTAAAATATATCTAGATTAATTATCCTTATTTTAAATGTTAGTTTTGCCAGATAAGCTTATCTAATTAGTTGAAAATATTTAGTTGTTCTATAAATAAACCTCTTTTAATGGGAGAGAGGTAACTTAAGCTAATTCAAATTTGAAACAGTTCCTAGTAGAGAGTGTTTCTTTTTTATTGAGAGACTATCCCTCTAAAACATTATATCTACTAAAATACTGCATTTGATTAAGAAGCTTTTTCCTATTGTATTATGGTGTTATATTTTACATATTCCTAAGGCCCAATCAATTGAATAGTTTCTATAAAAAATTTAAATAACATGGCCGGAGGTATTGTATTATTACTTCCACTTATTATTCTTGAATCATGTAATTATGTAAGTGCATGATCAAGTAGACTTACATGTGGTGTCAAAGCCAACTCCAATTGCCTCTGCCTGCTAATTGAGTATGAAAAGAAATCTTAATTTTATAGGAAAAAAAGGTAGAGGAATTAGGTTTTCTTATTAAAATGCAATTAATAAATTCTAGCTGAAAAAATTGTATTTGGAATACAAATGGAAAAGTTGTACTTTCGTCAACCCTAATTTAGATTTTTGCCTTTAAATTGAAATTAATTAATTTTAATTTCTAAGGTTGTATATATAGTTTACATGAAGTTTTTATGATTACATGTGATTGGAAATTTGAGGAATAATGATGCTAAAACTAGAAATGTGATGTTGTGTTGTTATTGTGCACCATTAGATCTAAAATTTTGTGCATGTTTTTAGGTCTTTGATGGAGGAAAATGATTTCCTATAAGATTTTGGTTGAAAACATTGCATGAATAATCTAAAATAGAGCTAAAAATGCTAAACACAGTAGGGTTTCCTGGTAGATTGCCAACGGGTAGGTCATTGTGACCTCACATGAGGAAAAAAATTAACAAAATGACATGTTATTCTATTTCTTCTCAGTTGACTTCTAAATGTGTTGTGAATGACATGTCATTTGGCTTTTATAATGAAACACACTTTTTCACTTATTTAGGTTTGGGCCAGGCTATATCCATGGGTTTGTTGGTTTGTTTTAGCAATTACTATGCTTGTAAACTTTTGGCTTTTATAATTTTGGACATTAGATTTTTTTTTAATTATAGACCATTTTAAAAAAACAAAAAGGTGTTCAGCTTTGATCTAGGCCCTTGGCAAGTGGTTTTTTCTTTTTTGGGAAGCAATGCCTTTTTAAGGTGAAAATATATTTTGGGCATTTTTAGGCCATTTTGAGCCTTTTCTTTAGAGAATATTTTGGACTTAGAAATTTCATTAGATTTACTTTTGGAATTAGTAGAATTTATTTTTTTTGGATCTTATAAGTTAATTTAATTTATGTTTTAACTCATAATTTATTATTATGATAAAAAATTATAAAAATTATTATTTAGCATTATTTAATTTGTCTACATTATGAAAAATTGCTTTAGATAATTTTAACATATATAGAATTTTGTAAAAATTATTTTTGTCTTATTTAATTTTTCTAAAAATTATAAAAAAATTATTTAGGTAATATTGGTACATTTGGATTTTATAAAATTATTTTAAGTGCCATTGAATTTGTCTAAATTAATAGGGAATTATTTAACATAAAATTTTAGCACATTTTTGAAATAATTATAAAGGAAACATTTTTTAATTAGTAAATCATGTTGATTAGTTAATTAACTATATTCTTGCTAGGATAAAATTAATTTGAGTGCCATTTAAAATTTTTCCTATTTTGAACTATTTGGCATATAGGAAATGAACCTATAAGAAGAATTTTAATTAAATAATCACATATAGGTATTAGAAAGCATGAATGTTGTCTAATTTTATCATAAATGATATACAAATTTATGCCATGTTGATGTCTTTGCTCATAAAGAAATTTTGGTGATACAAACTTTTGTTTAGTATGCCTTGCATTGGTAAGTATATATTTAAAGTGTAATGATTGATTGTCTTATATAGTGTTTATGTAAATATAATTAAAGTTAAATTTTAAATTTGCAACATTATTATGTCTTTAATTATTGAAATTATTAAAAGATCATTTTTTAATTATTATTGAGGGTAATTATAAGACAAGGAAGGAGGTAATCCTCTTTTATTTAAGGTGATATTAACTATGCTCTATTACAAAAAGAGCCTCACATACCTATTAATATTGGCTTAAGAGTTGAAATCATATTATGTAAATGTTGGGAGTGATTTAATTGTCTCAGCATAATGTTTATAAAATCTCATTTAAAGGTTAACTATTTGGGTTCATATTCAAATGTGAGAAGGTTAAGGATTATTTATGGGTTATAGATGAAATTTAGGAGTTATCAACTAAGTCATTAACTAGTACACTGATGATAACTTATTTATCCATAAAATGAATTGACATTAAGGGTGTGCAAAATCATATAATGTAGATGTGAGACATAGTTGTATAGCTTAAATCTCTTGAAATAGAGATGTCCATTTTTTTTCTTGGAGCATATGATCCTTAATTAGTTACATCATTAGTATGGGCTATAATGGATGTCTCATAAACACACATAAGAAAAATAGACAATGAATGTCTTATTAGACATACGTTTGCAAGGAAACAACTAGGTTATTTTAGAAAGTGATGAGCTCTTACATGAGATTCATTTAATTATTAGCTCCAAGAAGAGAAGCCATAAAGAACGAGGGATATAAGGAATGATTGCCTTAAAAGAAAGGTTTAATCAGAGAAGAAAAGATATACTCTTATTTTTTGTGTATTTTAAATCTTATTTAGTCCTAACTTGTCATAAGTGAAAATTCTTCTAGTTTATAGCATAGAAGATTGAGACATATCTCCATTAAGAGAGTTAAGGGAATTATAAAAAGAGGGAGCTCTTGAATCCCTAAATCTTACTAATTTTGAGTCATGTGTAGACTATATTAAAGGGTAAGCAAACCAATGTGCCACTTGAGAGAACTAAAAGAATTTTTGAATTGTTAGAAATTTATATATACATACATATATATATATATATATATATATATATATATATATATATATATATATATATATATATATATATATATATATATATTAATATCTATTGTTTTAACTTATGTTTTAATGGCAAAAAATATTTCATTTCCTTTATTAATAACTTCTCACGTTAGATATATATCTACTTATCTTAAAATCAAGGTGAGGCACTTAATGTTTTTAAAGTGTATAAAATGAAAGTAGAGATATAATCTGGTAAATAAATTAATATAGTTAGGTCAAATAAATGAAATGAACATTTTAACAAGTACACACATGATGGACAAGTAATTAGAATAATGGTATATACTTTGACTAGGGTTCCAACAAAGGCTAAGACATCTTTTGAAATTTAAAAAGGTTAAAAACCTAATTTAAATCATACATATGTGTGTAGTTGTCTTAGAGAAGTAAAAGTATATAACTCACACGAAAGGAAGTTAAACACTAGGACTATCATTATATATTTTTATTGGTTATGTAGAAAAGTCTAATAAATATAAGTTTTATTGTCTTTCAAATTCAATAAGATTTGTCAAATTTATAAATATCAAAAATTTTGAAAATGAAATGATTAGTAGGAGTAATCACATGACTTAGTTAATAAGGATAATTACATACAGCAAAATACCTCCACCAGTTATGGTGTAATATTGGTTTGCATGACACCCATCTTGAAGGGGTGAATATAAAATATAATAAAGTTCTTGAATACCAATTGATCATGCCACACATCAAGAGTATCTTTGTCCTGAAGGTCTTACCATTCATGATAAGACACCTCGTAATGTAGAAGAGGCACTTCAACCAATGGTAGAAGATACTACTATTAAGCAACCTCAACCTTCATAGTAGGTTGAATTAAAAAGATCAACTAGGACTAAGAAATTGATAATTCTTAATGACAATATAATGTACTTTACGATATTTGACTAGAATATGAATATAAAGGATGATCCCATAATGTTTTTATAAATAATTAGTGGTATGAATTTCCAAATTGTGGCATAATGAATGAGATGGAATCCATGACAAAGAACAATGTTTGAGGCCTTGTATAGTTATCTAATGTGGGCCAAGGAAATTAGTTGTAAATAGATCTTTCAGACCAAAAGGAACTTACTAGACAACATTAAACGCTACAAGGAAATGTTGGTTGCCAAGGGTTTCACTTAGAGAGAGGGAATTGACTACATAAAGACTTCTCTCTTGTATTGAAGAATGATTCCTTCTATATCTTTATGACTTTAATTGTCTTTTTTCTTTTACTTGGAGTAATAATAGATGAATGTAAAAGAATAACCTTCCTCAATTATGATCATGAGGAAGAGGTATACATTAAATTACCTAAAAGGATAAGCCAAGAAGAATTTAGTATGAAAAATTAAGAAATCCATTTTCAAACTTAACATGATCACATTTTTCAGTTTTGTTGAGAACATCATAGATTAGCATTTATACCACAATGTCAAGAAGAGTGAAGTCATCTATTTGAATGGCATATTACTTATATTTATCAACTTAAGACCTACCACATGAAAGATATGGGTGAGATATCTTATGAGAATCCATATAGAGAAAAATCTTAAAAAATTTTAGGACTATCATAAGAAACTTATATCAATTAAGTATTTGAACATTTCTTGATACAAGATTGCTCACCAAATGTGACACCTATTAAGGTAAACAAATTTAGTTTGTTTTTATGTTTCGAATATGATCTTGAAAAAAAATTGAGAATGTTCATTTTGTTTTAATAGCTAAAAGCTTAATGCTTGTATAGTTGTGTACAAGGTTGGACCTACTTTTTGCTGAAGGAATATTAAATGGACACCAAAGCCATCCTTATATCATTAAAAGGGCTCCAAAGATTGTTATGAAATGCATTTAAGGTACATTAAGTTTCATGCTTGTATATAAAAGAACTAACAATTTAGAAGATATTGATTATACAAATTGAGACTTTGCAAAATGTATTGACTCTTAAAAAGATCAACATTATGACATGTCTTTATACTTTTTGAATGAGCCATATCATGAAGGAATGTAAGAATGCTAAGTAGTCATTATTTTCTACTTCCATAATGCAAGGCTAAATTTATATCCTATTTTTGAGGTAAGTTCATAGGATAATTAGGTTGAAAAGTTTCATTACTAGGCTTCAAGTTAAGGATTCATTTTGAGTCCATTAAAGGGTATTATGAACAGAAAAGGTCAAGTGGTCATAAAACATATAAGGAATGGAGATCCTTTGATAGATAGCATGCACTTAAAGGAATTTAAGGATTATGTGTTTTGAATGAGTCTTAGATCATGTTTGGTTTGATTGAGGTACGTAAAACTAAAAAATTCAAATTATAGTCTGTTATCTCTCTTTGGGTGTATACACTTTGTGAGATTAAAAAACATTTGAGTTAGAACTTGAATAAATATTTGAGATTTATTCATAAAGTTTAATATCCCATAAACCTAAAGACATATTACAAATTATGCATGAAAGATAATATTTGTTTATTTAAAGGATTTATTGTTATGATTCTTATAATGTGAATTTAATTTACCAAGAAATATGCCATATGGCAAATCATATTCAACCTAAGCAGGGAAATATTAAGATATTATTTTAAAATTAATTAATTAATTAAAATATCCTAATTAATTTAAACTAGGATATTTTATATCTTGTCAATATTAGGATATTTTAAATAAAGTTAAATTAGGATATCTCATATTTTATTGTAGTTTAAATTTAAAATATATCCTGATTAGTTGTCCCTATTTTAAAAGTTAGTTTTGTTAGATAAACTTAACTATTTAGTTAGAGATGTTTAGTTGTTCTGTAAATAAACCTTTCTTGATAGGAAAGAAATATCTTAAACCAATTGAAATTTGAGAGGATTTCCAGTAGAGAGTGTTTCTTTCATATTGAGAGACCATCACTTTAAAACTTTATATCTGTTGGAATACTGCTTATGATTGACAAGTTTTTTCTTATTGTATTATGGTGTTTTATTTTGTAGATTCCTGAAGCCCAATTAGTTGAAATAGTTTTTGCATAAAAGTTAAAATAGCATGGTAAGAGGTTTTGTATTATTGCTTTTATTTATTATTCTTGAATAATCTAATTATGTAAGTATGCATAATCAAATAGGCTTACATATAATAATAGAAGCTTCAGTAAGCTAGTTTATATTGAGGATTAGGGATAAATATGCTAAACCAAGTATCAATCTTGTTAGAGGTGAACAGTATAAATGTACTATTTTCTATGATATTATAGTCATCTTTAATATGTCAGGTTAATATTCAAACAAAATTGTAATAAAATTATTCTTCCTTGACCTTTAAATCTTGCCCATGCTCATGTACAAAAAGTGATAGAATTTTTTGTTACCATTCAACCATTGTATTATAAGCTAGCAAGTGAAAGAAGCAACGTGTGACACTACCCTTCAAACGAGAAAAGCCATTGATTAATCCAAATTGTATTAATAAAACTGACAAAAATCTCTTGAACTTATTTAAGAGGTAAATTAATCTCTCTTCTTTTAAGAGATATTCAAATTACACGGCTCTTCTCTCTAATTTTGAACAATTACACTAATTTTCACTACAACAAAATATAAGCTACAATTACATCTATTTTAACCAAAAGACTCTTATATTTATTATTAATTACAAGTATTAGATTGACTAAAATCCCACAATATAATGTTTCTCAATTTCTTCCCTTATCCAATTGTCTTTTTAATTTAATCCCTTACAAATAAAGTCTTTTTCAATTTAGTCAAATAATTGCCTCCTCAATTTGGTCCCTCATAAATTGATGTTTCTCAATTTAATCCATCACAAATAAAATTTATTACTAATAATGTCCTTTTATCAATATATTGTAAATGAAATTAATAGTAGATTAATAGAAATACATTATTTATAATCTACCAAAAAATATGTTACATTTATCACATTTAATTTATTTATAATAAATTGATAAAATGATATTATTGATAATTGTTTTATTTTATAAGAGATTAAATTGAGAAATACCCAACTATGAATGACTAAATTGAGAAGAAAATTCTATAAGGGGCCAAATTGAGAAATATTTTATCTATAATAAATCAAATTGAGAAAATCATTTCATGAGGGACTAAATTGAAAAATACCCTAGTGAGAGGTTAATATGAGATTTTACTCAATCTTAAATATGTATTTGACTAATATAAAATAGTTAGTTTTTAAACTTAAGATAAATTAAATTTATAATTTTTAACAATTGAAATAAAATTTTAAGAATAGGTTTTCTTATACGTTATATTTTTAATAAAAAGACATTAATATTAGCTTTGAGTGTATTTTGGTCATTTTCTGACTTCAAAAAAGATTTTTTAAAATTTTTATAATGGAAGAAAAGATTGTATAAGTTGAGAATTTCTTAGAAAATAAAAGAATGATCTACCCTTAATTAAAAAATCTTCAAATGCTCCTTATGAGCGTTAAGGAATATTTGTCTACTTTAATTATTCCTAATATAGAATATTTATTATATTTATCTCTATACAGATACCTCCAGAATTCAGATATATAACTATTATAATAATATTATGGTTTATCAAATAGAATAGCATAAATCAGATACTGACATAGGCGTGCTAGAGTATTTTATAAGAAGAAAAATGGCTCATGACTCTTTCCCTTTGAATATTTCTTTACAAGGAGAATGAGAATGCGTTCATCCATCGTCTTCTACTATTTGTTTTATCTGAAGGCCTATCATTTCATTCAACAATATTGCCCACAGAGGAACCAAGTTCTGCTAACTTTTCACTATTTTTTTCCTCTTTTTGACCTATTTTTTTCTTCAAAATGCAAGCCCCCTAATTAATCAAAATCTTGTCTTTTGAAAACAAGAAAAATGCTGTACATTTAATGATATGCTAGTCAATGTGTTACACCAAGTTAGACTACATTTTGGTTGTTGATTACGTATATAGCTTTGACAGATTTGCATGGACCATGTGGATAGCAATTATATCATAGGTCATAGGACCAAAATGCTATTTTGCCTGCCTAATTGTTCATTAGAAGCAGTTAATTAAGGTGAATTTGAATTAAGCATATATATATATATATAATCTTCAGGCTGGAGAGTAAAATAAAGATCCAGATTCACACCTTAATTATTGGTGTAGAGTTTGTCCGGTTTATGATGAATAACAAGCATTTTTATACATTGATTATTGTTCTCACAATAGAATTTTTAATTCATGTAAAATAATGTAATTAAGTACATTATATTAAATAATTATAGTTCTTGTCATAAGATGGCGTAAGGTTTAAAAAAAAAAAACAAGTGAAAAGTGAGAAGCCATATGACATTCATGGAATAAACAACACCCACATGATTGAAAGTTTACACATAGGAATTTGATGGCTCTAAGATATTGACCACTTTCAAAGTGTTAGCTTTTCCAGCCCATTGATATAAAATTTATATTGAGCTTTCGAATTGTAATGAGTACACATGGAATATTTTCTGTCACCGTTTGGCCAGAGAGAAAATGTTTAATTTGTACTTGGAAAAGAATGTATTTGGTAATACAAAATCAAACAATAGAAGAAACAAAACAAAATCAAGAAAAGATTTGATGGATCATTTTAAATTAATGTCAATGTCACACGCCAAACAAATTAATGAGCAAGCCTTAAAAAAGTTAAGACTTGTTGAATTAAAATTATTAAAAAAAATCAGTTGAATGGCCTTTCGGAATTCAAATAATAGACGGAATAATAGACTCTTTATTGTTAGATACAAAAAATTATTATTTTATGTAAATGATTCAAATTCGACTTTTTCCCCCCCCCCCCCCCCCCCCCCAAAAAAAAGAGGTGAATAAGAATAACAAAAGTCAAAAGAGAGAAGGTGGCAATACAAAATGTCAACATTGGAAGCCAATTTGTAAAGTTAAAAGCCATCCCTTTCAACTCGAAAGTCATCTTATTTTATTTTTAAAAATACTGTTTATGAATAAAAGAAAAACCCACGTCTTTCATGGAAATTACGGGTTTGTTTGGTATGTGCTTTTGAAAATAATTTTTTTATTTTCAAAAATATAAAATAAAAAAACATGTTTAGTATTTTGATTTTGAAGGGTATGTTTTGAAAATATTTTTTTAAATTATTGTTTTCAAAACACGAAAATGAAAGCAACTATAATAGGTGTTTAAAAATACTATTTTAAGAATATTTGTTTCAAGATGGTAAATTTGTAATTAAACAAAAAATTATTAATTATATTTTAATAAATATTAAAGTACTATTCCATTTCATATTATTTATATATTTTGAATAACATTAAACTTTTATACCAATATAATTTCAAGACAACTACAAATTTGTGTTTGGTGTTATATATATATATATATATATATAATTTCAAAAGATCTAAAACACACACATATAATATGATATCACATATATACACAAATATACATGATATGACACTACACACGTATACACGCTACACATTACACAATGAAATTCAACAATGCAAGACACAAACATGCACATGAAATAATACTGAACACATATGCTTACAAACACATAACATAATATTGTGTATATGCATACGAGTACATGAGACACAACTTTGCACATGCTTATGTGTGCACACACTACACTTATTCACAACATACATAACACAACATTAGACAAGCAAATGTACGTATGTGCATACACACACAAACACAATGCGACTTTATACTTATATTGATATACAAATTCGTGCCAATTACATACATACCACATGACATTAATTACATGTAACATGACATTGAGCGTATGTACTTAAAAACATGCATACAAATATGATATGACATTGCACACCTAACAACACACTATGTATACAAACATGTATACACATATACAAGACGCAACTTCAAATATGCACATGTGCATGCACATGCAAACATCTATACATGTCATGATACCAAATGCACGCAACACTACACTAGGTGCACGTGCTTACACATATATAAATGCAATGTGATGAAATAGATGCAATATGACATTCATCACATGTACACATGTATGCATGCATAAAATAAAATATCATGCGTACATAGACATATACTCATGACATAACATGACACACATAACATATCAAATTTAGGTCAAATAATTATTTAAAAAAATTTTAAAAACATATTATTGGAATGCATTTTCATTTAGTTTAGAATAAATTAATCAAGTTTTTTTTAAAAAATTGTGTTTGAAAATGCTTCACAAAATTATTTTTCAAAATAATAAAACAAAAAGAGGACTAAACAGGTCTTAGATTTGCTCTTTTTATATTTTAGATTTTTTAAGAAAAAGTCCATGACAATATAGTTGATCCTAAATTAAGTATGAGACTTTTTTTTTAAAAAAAAATTAAACATAGGATTCAATAAAATTTTATGTAAAACAAAGCTTAAAAATAGACCTATCATCAAGTCTAATAGTGGTTTAATCAAGTATGATTGGCAAGGATACTATATATCAATGTACAAGCTGAGTACAAATTTCATTTTAGTTCGACGGATGATAATATTATATATAAAGCATCCAATTTCATTGAGATATATAGATTAATATATTTAATTAAAATATGAAAATGATGGGAAAAGGACTTCCTAACATCACATTATTCACGAAGTTAATAGTTACAGAATGATTCACGGATCAGGAGGTAAAAGAATGACATGGGTCATGATTTAAATTTATTAAACATATACCATATATTCGTTCCATTTATGCAATATGTAATACTGAAAAATTAAAAATTAAAAAATTAATTAAAAAATAACATATCGTAATGTAATATATATCTGAAAATGATCTTATTGAGATCTATATTTCATGGTTCGCGGAGTTACGGAATCACATGATTCATGGTTCCACGACAGTTACGAGTAATTATATGGCTCTGTACTATCCATCGGAGGTATCTTTTTAACATTATGCGTACTTTTATTTTATTTTATTTTGTAGTATCATAAATAAGTTGTGAGATCTTTTAAATAGATAACTGATAAATAAGTAAGTCAAAAAAATTTTGGCGGGTTATATCATAAATTTAATTTTCTTTTTTGGTTATATGAATTATCCATGGCCTAATTAAAAGAGTAAGAACTACATCAATTGGCCAAAAAAAGCCCCTTCCTTTATTATTTAAGATAAACAAGTGAATAAGTGATGTTAAAATTGTAAATGATTACTATATAAACTAATAGAGTGAAAATTAAGTTACACGCCTTCAGACATTAACATTTATTATAGGACTCACATGCTCTAATTTGTATTCTAGTCAGAATCAAATTTAATAATAATAATAATAACTCACTTGTCCCGAAAATTTGGGGTCCTAATAACAATAAGTCAATTGATGTATATACTTATCATTTAATTATCTTCGACAATTTTACAGCTAATTTATATTTCCAACCCGATGCCAGAGATGTTTCAATTTTTTTTAAATTGTCAATTATTGTAATATTAAATTTGTTATTTATTTTAAAGGATTAAAAGTAGGATTGGATGTTTAAATCATTCATTAATTATTCTTATACAAAAATCATTTATATTAATCATAGTATATTTTAAGAATTTATATAAATAATATTTTAAAAAAATTGTTTCAAGAATATTTATTGAAAAATTACTTAATTTGACTATCTTCTCCTATAACAAACCCATATGTCATCTTTTTTTATCAAAAAATTTAGGAAGAATTAGAGTTAAGGATTCAAAATTAAAAATATTTATTTTGAAAGATCTATTTTATTATTTTAAGATAAATTACTACTGATTTTAATTAAAACTCTTTAAATCTAATGATAACGAATTCTTCAAAGTAAAATTTACTTTGGATTCCTAATTCTAATTATTCCAAAAATTTATTGGTGTAAGATTTCATGTGTGAAAAGGTAAAATGTTACTTGGCTTGTACAGTAATTTGGCATGAGAATATGGGATTAAGATATGGATTTTAATCAGAAAAATACCTTAACGTTCAGGCATGCTAATAGGAGGATTCGGCCAAGCAACTTTACATGTATTATTTTCAGAACTTCAAGCTATTTGAGTGCATTTTATTTAAAGGTTCACTGTGAAAAATTCAATCACCATTGTTGTTTGAATTTGTATATCTTGTTTTAGTTCAAGAACTAAAGAAAGATTGGGGTCATGTGGTGGACATAAACAAATTAGTTTCATTTACTCAAAGTGTTCTTATTACATTGCATTGAGCTTGAGATGCGGTCACTATGTTTATGCGAGCGTCGCCTTCGGAGCAAACAAAGGAGGAAAAATAGCATAGGCACAGCACAAAAGTGATGCTGATTCTCTACGTAAGGCATCAAACTATAAATTTATTTGGTTTAACATAACGATAGCAAGTAGATTCTCTGCATGAGGCATTAAACTATAAATTTATTTAGTTGTATTTATTTGGTCTAACGTAGCGATAAGTAAATTCTATATAGGAAGTCCACGGTGCTCCCCCCCTCCAAAAAAAGGCTCATTTTCTACTGTTAAAACAACAAAGCATTAAATAAAACAACTAAAAAAAATTATAAACCTGTGAAATCCGAAAATTACAACATAGCATAAGAAAATTACACATTACATTTAGCTTTAGCCCTTCCACATAAAACGTAAAATTTTATAAGTGCTTGAGCTTGACATATTATAAAACTCTTGGAATCTATATATATATATATATATATATATATATATATATGTAGTTTTTATAAAAATTATTTGACTAACATTACTAAAAAATTAATATAACCTATATATCCACCCCGTAGAATAACAATCAACGAACATAAAATTACATGTACACCAAAAAACAAAAAAGAAAAAAATATAAAATGAGCTACTTATCACAAAAAAATAATAGAATATTATAGAAAAATATTTTTTATGATTTTACTTAATAAGTGAGATTTCGTTTCACTAAAATAGAACAAAGCGCAAGAAAATAGACTCAAGCTACAGCAACAAACTAAAGTACAACTATGTACATATTATTAGATTGTAACATGACCTGCCCACTGTTTCTATACAATGGACCATATATAAGTCTGTTGAATTTATTCCCATGCTTTCATATTCATAATTCAAGGATTTTGAATAATTGTCACAAAATTTCCCAGTGGCCTGTCAAAGAATATTATCCTTTTACGTTTCTTTCTTCTAGTCCACTTCCGTACATTACAAGAAATTGCAATGTTTACTTATATAGCCAGCTAGCTCGTCACATTTTCCTCTGCTATGATTTTCTTGAAATCAGTTTTTCTTTTCAGTATTATTATTCAACAAATAATTAGAGGAAGAGTGGTGATACTGTACATGAGCCCAAAATATTATATTCTTTAGTTATGTCACAGTAATTATTAAATATAAAATATTTTATTAAATAATTGCTTAAAATATTAACTTATTTAATGAACAATTAATCCGATTTTTATGTAATTAATGAGTATAATTATAATAATAAATTTATAGAAATAAAAAATATTATTTTATATTTAATAATATTTAATAATTATTATATCGTAATTAAAAATTATAATATTCTTAAATTTATATTATCGTTACTCTGAGACGAAACCATAAGTTTAGGTTCGAGGATAAGTTGACCTTCTCATAACTGAACGTTGAACATGAATTTGTTATATACCATTCATAAAAGATAAAAAGGAAAAAAGAAAGTGATTAATGCAGCAGAAAGATAAGCACAAGATATATCCTGAGTTGGACAATGGTGGACTTCAATTAACCACGGATAATTCTTCATGAAAATTCTATAAAGTTTAGCAGCACGAGCAGGCGTTGTTGTTGAAAAGGATTATTACAGCATTCATTCATGCATTCTCCCACCTATTTATGTACCTTTTCACTGAAAGCAATTGCATTCACACTCTCTTTGATTCTGTGACGATGATATTCAGATCCAGCATGACCACGTTTTCTGGATAAATCCAATTCACTGCTTTTGTGCTTTCTTGGTCAGCAACTGCACGCGATATCAAACTTACACAGATCAAACATTACCACCATATACATTTTCGTACCAACCCATTTTATCCTATCACTAAATCAAAGGGCTCCGTAAAGATTTGTTTAGTTTTTGTACCTTCAGAAGAGGGGTTATGTATTGTTATATGTCTTCTTCTGGAAATTAACATTTTTCATCTATCAATTAATTTGAAATGACATATATAATATTTTTTTATATATTTATAAAATATATACTGTATACTGATGAAGTTTACAGAAAAAGAACTCTAAAATAGTCAAATAATAGACGTACGTAAACACGCAGCAAACCGTCCCTTGAAAAGTCATATTTGTATTTTATTGACTCTTTTGGATCTTAAGATGAAGCTCTTGCTCTTCCATCGTTGACCTCCAACTCCATTAATATAATCATACATGTTAATTTTCCTGGACACATACTTCTCTCCCATGATCTTTGATTTTTCTTATTTCATAATTCTAACTAGTTGGCTGAACCTATCTGGTGGACTTATATGTTCATGCCGTGACTCAATTTTATCCTTTCCCATTTGCATATTTTGCCTGCAGGATTCTCTCTATAAATACATAGCCGAGCTCGAGCTGCCATCGTCATTCCCACAAACCCCACAATGGCAATCTCTACAATTTGTCTATTGGCTATCTTCTCCGTCATTTTTAGCCATTCTGTTCTTCACATTGAAGCCACCCACCATGTTTACAGAAACCTTCAGAGTCTATCCTCTCCTTCCTCAAATCAACCTTACAGAACTGCTTACCACTTCCAACCTCCCAAGAATTGGATCAATGGTATTTAATTTCCTTTCCTGGCTCCTTTTCCTTCATTTCTTTTCTCCTTTCGATGTTTTATGTCTCTGACATTTTGTTCTTCTTCCTCTTGTTCTGTAATTTGACATGTTATGCTGAAATGGACTTCTGATCTGGGTGTGTATGGATTTGCAGATCCTAATGGTTAGTTCTATACTCTTTCCTTTCTCTATATTTCTCTGTTGCAGTTTTCTTTAGGCCATTTCAGAAAATATGAATGTGATTGCAGAATTTGCATAGACCCTAGTCAAAATTACAATATTTCTTGAAGTTCAGTTCATTCAACGGCAGTTCCAATGCTGCAGGTTTTATAAAAATAAAATTAAGAATCAGAATACAGACATATTCTCTGTATTAGGGACAAAATTAATGAAAACGATGCCTGATTTCGAAATTCCTCCTTGTTAGTCGGTACCTTTCAAGCTTTTTTAAATATAAATATGTATAGATAAATAAATTTTATATATAAGTATTTTGAAATTGAGTTTTATTAAAAAATTATACATATGATATATTTATGTATTTTTAGATTAAATTAACAATTGATCCTTAAGTTATTAGATTTATTTGACTTTAATCCTGAAAAATTAACATACAAGTTGATATTTGAATATAACAAATTCACTGTATATTATTTTCTTTTGTCAAATGGTTTTAGTATGAGACTAATTTCTAATCTTGAATGGGATTAGAGTTACATACAATTTCTTATATATTTGTATTATCAAATTTTTTTACTAAATATATAACATGCAGAAAGTTTTTTCATGATTAAACATACTTGTTATATTTTTATTGAAAAATATATATTTGTCATATTTTGTTTAAAGAAGTTGATAAAAGAAAATATAAAAAATTATATTAAGTTTTTTTCTTTGAAATACTAGAGCCAAATTAAGTTAATAATTCAAGGGACAAATTATTGGTTTATATTCTATTTTTTTATTATTGACATGTCAATTTTAAAAAATGTTTCAGCTGGAGAAATGTCTTTATACATGACTTTGATGTGCAGGACCAATGAGATACAAAGGACTATACCATCTGTTCTATCAATACAATCCAAAAGGTGCTGTTTGGGGAAACATTGTGTGGGCCCACTCTGTATCAAAGGATCTCGTGAACTGGACCCCACTTGACCCAGCCATCTTCCCATCTCAACCGTCCGATAACAACGGGTGCTGGTCAGGATCGGCCACGATTCTTCCAGGTGGCAAACCAGCCATCATATACACAGGAATCGACCCCAATAACCATCAAGTCCAAAACTTAGCCTTCCCCAAAAATGCCTCCGACCCATTCCTTAGAGACTGGGTCAAATCCCCAAAAAACCCTTTAATGGCACCCACTAGGACTAACAAGATCAATTCTAGTTCATTTAGAGACCCTACCACTGCTTGGGTTGGCAAAGATGGGTACTATAGGGTCCTACTTGGGAACAAAAGGGACACTACAGGGAAGGCTCTTTTGTATAGGAGTAAAGATTTTGTGAATTGGGTTGAAGCCAAACACCCCCTTTATTCAGTCATAGGCACTGGAATGTGGGAGTGTCCTGATTTTTATCCCGTTTTGACCAAGAGTTCGTTTGGGATTGATACGTCCGTAGACGGACCCTTTGTCAGGCACGTGCTTAAGGTTAGTTCTGACGATAAAAAACATGATTACTATCTGATTGGGAGTTATGATGCGAAGAAGGATAAGTTTATCCCGGATAGCGGATTCGCGAATACCGAATCTGTCTTGAGATATGATTATGGAAAATATTATGCCTCCAAAACATTTTTTGATGATGCAAAGAAGAGAAGGATCTTGTTAGGTTGGGTCAACGAATCCTCCAGCGTTGCTGATGATATCAGGAAAGGATGGTCCGGAATTCACGTAAGTTGAGAGTAATTTTCATTTTATATTGCTTTATTTATACAAAACTTGTGTACAACTCACAAAGCTTCAGAGAAAATGCCTGATTGCGAGTTGTGTGCCCGTAGAGTTATTCAAATTTCTCAGCTGAAGACGCAAGTTAGATTAATTTATTGGATAGTTTATATTACATAGCCAGCTCATGATCATGAAGTTGAAGCTAGAATCCATGCAGAGTCAAGTTGACCCAAATAGTTCACTAAAGAAAACGGTTGAATGCACATGTTTATAGGCAATTCCGAGGGCCATTTGGCTTCACAAATCGGGGAAACAATTAGTACAATGGCCGGTGGTTGAAATTGAGAAGCTACGTGCAAACCCAGTCAGTTGGCCAACCAAAGTGCTCAAGGCGGGTCAACACCTTCAAGTAACTGATGTCACCGCTGCACAGGTATGTTTTATCTTGAATATTATAACATAGAATAATAAGGTTTAAGATTTTGCAGTATTTAAAGTTTTCATGATTTTTATAATAATTGAAAAGTGTCATAAAAATGATATAATTTGTATTTTATAAAAATTAACAAAGAAATGTAATGTAATTTGAAATTTTTATGATTTTTTTAGTGATTTGGAATATCACTTGAAATAATACTATTATAGTATTTTAAATGACACCCAATATTTTAAATAAGAGTTTGTATTGTCTTAATTTGTGAAAAAAAAATGAGTCATTTTGATCAAATTTTAATCATCTAAGTCATCTGAAAAAGTTTGTATATTTCTTTGAAGATAGTTTTTTTTTTTTCAGATAATTTAGATAGTTAATAATGTGCCCGCTAGTTTATATAATATTAATTAAGTTTAATTCAGATCACATGAACCCACATAAATTACTTGTTTATTTATGTAAGGCAAACATAAAAAAATTATTTAGGTAGGATCCTTCTATGGTGCTTCAACCTTTGGTTGTGGCACCACATACCACAAGCAACTGATCAATGGATGCTTGACAAGTGGCAAGGAGGTGGGTTTCAGCTTCAAGGGAACCAGGCTGCAATAAGTGATATACTAAATTACACAATCGCACAATAAATATGATAATCTTCAAAGAATCCCATTTAAAATAACGAAAGAGATAGGTTACAAAATAAATATTTTCTTTTCCAAGTCTGAAGTGACTTAACTTACAAGTTGCCTGTTATATAATTAAAGCCTTAGATCATCTGAGTGATATAGATGATGACAGAAGTCTGTGGCACCTGTACTAGTCATGACCTAAAATTGGTATGGTTGAATTCACATAAATTTCCCCTTTTTCTATTTGCAGGCTGATGTTGAAGTTTCATTTGAAGCAAATGAGTTTGGAAAGGCTGAGGTGTTGGACTATTGGTTGGACCCCCAATTTCTGTGTAGTAGAAAGGGTGCAGCAGTGAAAGGTGGCCTGGGACCCTTTGGTCTGCTTGCTTTTGCTTCAAAGGACTTGAAAGAGTACACTGCAGTTTTCTTTAGAATTTTCAGATACCAACACAAACCTTTGGTGCTCTTCTGTAGTGACCAAAGCAGGTTTGTCCTCCTCCCCTTTCCCTTTCCTTTTCTATCAACTTCTCGGCAAACTTGTATCAATTTGTCAATTTCCAATCCTTTCCTTACGTGCAAATGCAATACTTTGACAGGTCTTCATTGAATAAAAATAATGACCTCACTACTTATGGGACCTTTCTTGATGTGGACGCTGCTCATGAGAATCTGTCACTCAGAAGCTTGGTAAGTTGCAATAAATCCATGACATGCACAAACTTCATTCATTGCTGTAAGAATGAATGTTACAAAAGTGAATGTCAACGTACAAAAATAGCACTTTAAAATCATTGTATAATTACTTGACAAAAGAGATCCGATAACTACTTTACAATTAGTTAGCCATTCTGTGTGACATTGAATCCTTGGAAGCTGAGAGCTCGGATTAGTTGGCAACTCTTCTCAAAGCTTTGGCCTACACTAATTCCTCTACCAAAGCAAAGATCATTTAACGCCCTAATCTTCTGGGTGGGCCTCTGCTTGTCCTGTGGGCCTCTGCTTGTCCTCTGATAAGCTTTGGCCTACACTGATTCTATGTCAGTATCAAATTAAAAGTGTTGAAATAACTTCATCAATATATTTTTTTGTAGCAAAAAAATCAAAAAAACAAAATTGTATGATTAGTTCTTACTTTTCAAGCTTCAAGATTCATATGAAGCGGGCAATACAGAACAAGTCTTATGAATCATGCTATGTGCATTCTCCTATGATCATGTCATGAGAAGTGCATACACCTACACCTCTTTCTTTTATCAACTCCATCATCTTTGCTGTTAAGTAATGCATGAATTTGTCCTTTTTCACAGATTGATCACTCTGTAGTGGAGAGTTTTGCTGGAGAAGGCAGGGCTTCCATCATAGCCAGAGTTTACCCCACATTGGCAATCAATGATAAAGCACAACTCTATGTTTTCAATTATGGAACTGCTGACGTCAAGATCACAAGATTGAATGCTTGGAGCATGAAGAAAGCACAAATCAATGGAAGCTGAGCGGAAAAAGTGGGATCGAATGCTGGATTCATTACTGTGAATATTCAATATAACAAGTTTTATGTGTTCTTTTGTTAGTGCCTCCAAATGTCATTACTTTTACATTCATCTTACGAGACTTGTAATAAGAAATAGATCAGGAATATGTTTTGTAAACAAGTTGAAATTTTCTGGGTGTCCATCGCATTGTATTACCTTTTGTTCCCTCGAGTGTAATTGAAGTTTGATCTTGATCCATGCCCCGGCATGAGTGATTTGTCAATAAGATTATCTATTTATCTCTGATCCATTTGCATTTCTGACATTTCTGATTTGTCTATTAGCTTTCCCATAGTATAGTTAACATAGATCATCCATTCCTAACGTGAAGTTTAGAATATGCAGAAACAGTGCAATAAAATCTTTACGTTGTAATTTTATGCAAAGCAATGAAAGAATATATATGTATATATAATGTATGACAGCAAAACTGTTTCACTATATTGCATTATGAATTCATGTTACTAGACATAAATTTGCGTGTCATTCTTATTGATTCTTTTGGATTGTACTTATGTTGGTGTGCATATGCAGTTGTACAATTCGGGAGGAAATTATTCCTCATGCTGTGTCATGGTTTACGGGGGAGGCTGGAAAAGGTGAATGTGAGTCTGTAGAAGTAGACGAAGATAATGATGATTATGGGGGAGAAGATGAAGTCGAAGACGATGACGAGGACGAGGACGAGGAAGTGGAAAAGTTACATATGCAAACTCCATAAGTAGGCTTATTCTGTTTCAGTCTTGAACTAGATCAAAGCTTGTTCATCGTGAATCTTAGTTGAATTGCTGAGAAGCACAGATACGAGATATAATATGATAAGAACAACATGACACGACAAATTAACTAGTGTTTAAGTGCAATTTAAAGTATTGTGTGATATCTGATATTAGTGTTGGCCACCAATTGAACACGATAAGGCTCCATTTTCCAGAGTATCTTAGGTTGCATGCATCAATCCTGGATACAGATAATGTCACCTGATCACTGGAGTAACTATTGTAGATGTCTGGGTTAATTTCACTCTTCATTACAATCCTAAACTATTAGCACTGTCCGGCTTTTTTTTTTTTTTTTGGGTCTATGATCTGGTCTCCTGTCGTCTTCCTCTGGTTTCGTTGTGACGTGGATTTTGTTTCTTCTTTTGAGGAAGTTATAAGCCTATTTGTGTGTGTGCTAATTTACTAGCCTTATGTAACATTGTAGAGATATTCTTATATTACCCCGCATAATAATTATTTCATTAAATTCTGATGCCACTGAGACAACAAATAAGCTAGGAGGCTTCATCACATGGTTTTGCTCAATGACTTAACCAATGTCATAGTCCTGTTCAATCAAACTCTGGAGCTCTTCAGCCTGCACATGAAAGACAATAATTTTCAAAATAATCCTATAAATTTGGCCCTTGTCATTAAATTTTTATTACTACGTTGCTAAATTTTGTTGATGTAGCCAACTATGTGTCATTTTAATACTTTAAATATGTATTATTCATGCTAAAAAATAAAGATAAAAATAGATCAATGAGTGAAATCCACTCAAATGTGATATATGATGTCAATGCCATTTATATTAACTGGCTTGGGTGAATCACCACAAATCATGCATATCTATAATGCAAAAATAGCATATGATTACCCATGTTAGAATAATTAAA
Source organism: Erythrophleum fordii (assembly GCA_032878935.1). Classification (NCBI taxonomy): domain Eukaryota; kingdom Viridiplantae; phylum Streptophyta; class Magnoliopsida; order Fabales; family Fabaceae; genus Erythrophleum; species Erythrophleum fordii. The sequence goes on from JAVQMF010000047.1 coordinate 5,073,345, forward strand.
TGACATATACTAATAAAGGTCTAATAATAAAGACTAAATTAAAAATTTATAAGTTTATATAGATTCATATTACAAACTTTTAAACTATAAAAACTAAATTAAAATTTGATTGAAACTGTAGAATTCAACATGTTAATTTAACCTAAATAGAACTAGAGACTTACAGCATCATTATCAATATTGTCATCGTCATCAGGAATGTGGGGAGGGTTGTAGAAGTTAAAGAAACTTTTCACAATTTTCTGATTTTGTGATGGGTTTAGCATTCTTTGATTCGTTCCTTGGCTTCTTCTTAAGAACCTTATGTGTCAAGCTTTTTGTTGGATATCATTCAATCTTCATTCAACAAAGCAAAACAACATAGGAAGATATGAAGAGAATAAAAACACAAACAAAACATCACAAAGCAACATGTGTTGGTTACCTAGCTACCGTATTGCTTTCTGTAATAAAGGGTCAACGTCATCAGTCAAGATGTATGCTGTAATACCTAAAATATATATATATATATATATATATATATATATATATATATATATATATATATATATATATATATATATATATATATATATATATATATATAATATAAATAAATAAATAAATAATATATTTTAGGTTAAAAAATATAAATAATTTTTAAATCTATTTTAGATTCATAAAAAAAATTTTTAAGGACTTTTCTAATATTTTTAAATATCAATTAAAGCAATTAGACTTGTTGGAGGCAAAAGTGCAATATTAGCCAAAGATACTTTAATAATTCCTAAACACCTTCTCTCACAATCAGATGCAACGTTCCTCTTCTTTCTTCTTCATTTTATTCACGAAAAGCTCCGCTTCTCTTCGCTGCTCCATATATCTCCATCTCCCAAAAAATTCTCTATTCTATTTGGATTACCTCCAATCATGCATCTACCGCTGTTAGTCACTATTCCGGCGTGCTTCAATTCTGGTGCTTCTTCCTATCATTACAACTCCATTATTCTCATCTTCTTCCCATTTTTCTTCGCCATCCAGCTGTAATTTTTGGAACTTGGAGGTAGTTTTTTTTTTCTCTTCCCCCTTTATCTTTCTTTTCCATTAATATTGATCCTTTCAAATGCTTTATTGAAGCAAAAATTCCCTTCGTGTAACTCTTTTCATTCCTTGTGCCGTGGGTGAGCTCCAAGATTGGGGTTTCTTAAATTTGAACATTTAAATGTAAATTAACCCTTCTAAAGTTATCTTTGGAGTTCCAATAAGTTTTGAACATAATTTGAGTTATGGAAGCTTAGATTGAAAAACCCCAAATTTAGAGTTAATATTTAGGATAGAAATGTATATAAAAATTTAGAGATTTATATTTTAGAGAGTATATTAGGTTATATAAAAAATTATGAATATTATTGGAGTGACTAATATAATTAATTTATATTGGTTATAATACCAGGAAAATTCATTCAACTGAGACTCAACATTAAACAATATGGAATAGGGACTTATACTATTAGTCCCAACTGATGAGTGTATAGATAATGAAGTGATATATCTATTTCATTCCACTTTATATTTTTTATGGTGAAATTTTCAATTGTGTGATTTATGTGCTCTATTCCTTGGGGAAACAAATTGATGTTTTCAAAACTTCAAAATGGATATATGTATATATATATTCTTATAATGATTTAATAAATTTATCAAAAGAAATTAATAGTTGAAATGTGGCATGATATATTTTTGTGAAACCTAAAAGAATGAATTAGATGGAAAGAAAGTGGTAGTGTGTATATGTTTATTTATGAGGAGAGTATTTTATATTGTTTTGTGATCTCATATGTTATAGAGATTGTAATAAAGGTAAACTTGCCTTAGTTAATTATTTATTTACTTCTTTAACTCTTTATTTATTTTTTATAGCTAAATGTCATTTGAAGGAATTTTATTTTAATTAATTTTATTTTATATAATGAATAGGAATCTAGTTAGAATCCCATAGCTGTTAGCGGAGATAACGGCCTAGGTGCACCTAAAATAAGTTGTGAATTGTAATGACACTATGATGTGATGTATCCAGTACTGCGATCTGAAGTACTAGATATATATTGTGAAAGTGATAAGATTGGATGAATTCAAAGAAATGCCATGATATGTGATAATGTGGTTTGATGATTTGATTCATTTCTATGATACCTATTCTTATAATATTTTTCTTATATTTAGAAAATATAGATTTTATCTAAAGGTTTCTTTTTATTTAAATAATTATTTTTCATTTCATCCATAAATTTTATTGCCTAAATTATTTGATAATCATTGATTTTTTGAAAATTTTGGTATGCACTTGTTTTCCCTTTATGCACTTTATTATTTATAAACTCACTAAGCCAGTGGTAAGTTTATCCTTCTTCTTCCCTTATATTTCAGACCAGCGAGTAAAGGAGTGAAGTGATCTGGGAGCTCGTGAGCTACCAAATCCTTGGAGTAGGTGTTTAATTTTGTGAGATTGTGTCAAACTCCATGATGTAGTGGCATTTAGGTGTAGAGAAAGAATCTTGGAATTGTCCATGTTATATGGTCACCTATAATATGTAAATATTGTTTTTATTTTTCTAGCTAGGTATTTTGGTTATATATAACTTATTTTTGCTGGTATTGGTGCTAGTTTAAGTTATTTTTCAAAATGGGATATCCAATTTTTAGGGGAAATGCTGTCGAATTTTCAGTAGCCTCTAATGATATAATGAATCGAATATTAAAATTTTTTAAAACTTGTAAGTATATGGGTTAGTTAAAATATATGATATAATAGTTAACTTTAAATTTTGTAAGGCTTGCTAGGCTAACCCAATCTCCAGATTAGTTTAGCCTATGCACTAGTCATGGCTTAAAATTTGGTTCGTGACATATGCTTTTGTTAGTGCAGAATTCTTGAAATAAAGATTAGTATTAAAATAGAACTCCAGCTTGAAACCCCTAGATGTCACGCCTCGAAATAAAAAACGTGATTTGCAAGAAATATGAGAAGATCCTATATCACAATCCAAATTTTTGAGCTGTAACCGGCGCGTAAGATAAACTAATCTGGAGATTGGGATAGCCTAGCGAGCCTTACAAAATCTAAAGTCAATTATTATATCATATATTTAAACCAACCCAGATAACCCACAAGTTTTGAAAACTTTAATATTTAGTTCATTATATCATTAGAGGCTACCGAAAATTCAACAGCATCTGCCTTAAAAATTGGACATCCCATCCTAAAAAATAATTTAAACCAGCACCAACACCAATAACAACAAGTTATATATAACCAAAATACCTAGCTATGAAAAATAAAAATAATATTTACATATTATAGGTAATTATATAACATGGACAATTTCAAGATTCTTTCTCTACACCTAAGTGCCACCACATCATAGAGTTTGACACAATCTCACAAAATTAAACACCTACTCCAAGGGTTTGGTAGCTCACGAGCTCCCAGATCACTTCACTCCTTTACTCACTGGTCTAAAAAATAAGGGAAGAAGAAGGATAAGCCTACCATTGGCTTAGTGAGTGTATAAATAATAAAGTGCATAAAGGGAAAACAAGTGCATACCAAAGTTTTTAAGAAAATCAATGATTATCAAATAAAAAGAAACATTTAGATAAAATCTATATTTTCTAAATATAAAAAAAATATTATAAGAATGAGTATCATAGAGAGGAATCAAATTATCAAATCACATCATCACATATCATGGCATTTCTTTAGATTCATATAATCTTATCACTTTCACAATATACATCAGATTGTAGCATTGGATACATCACATCGCAGTGCCATCACAACTTACTCTAGGTTCACCTAGGCCGTTATCTCTGCTAACGGCTATGGGATCCTAACTAGATTCTCATTTATTATATAAAATAAAATTAATAAAAATAAAATTCCTTCAAATGACATAAATAAGGAATTAAAGAAGTAAATAAATAATTAACTAAGGCAAGTTAACATTTATGATAACCTCTATAACATATGAGATCACAAGACAACATAAAATACTCTTCTCATAAATAAACATATACACACCACCACTTTCTTTCCATCCAATTCATTCTTTTGCATTTCACAAGAATATATCACGCCACATTTCAACTATCAATTTCTTTTGATAAATTTATTAAATCATCATAAGAATATATATATATATATATATATATATATATATATATATATATATCCATTTTGAAGTTTTGAAAACACCGATTTGTTTTCCTAAGGAATAGAGCACTAAATCACACAATTAAAAATTTCACCATAAAAAATATAAAATAGAATGAAATAGATATACCACTTCATTATCTACATACTCACCAGTTGGGACTAATAGTATAAGTCCCAAATTCCTATTGTTTAGTGCAGAGTCCTAGTTGAATGAGTTTCCCCGGTATCACCTAAAATTATAACCAATATAAATTATTTATATTAACCACTTTAATAATATCCATAATTATTTATATAACCTAATATACTCCCTAAAACATAAAATCCCTAAATTCTTATATACTTTTTTATCTTAAATACTAACTCTAAATTTGAGGATTTTCAATCTAAGCTTCTATAACTCAAATTAAATTTAAAATTCACTTCTTGAAGCTTCAAAGATGAAATATGAAGTGTTTATTTACACATAAATGTAGAAATTCAAGAACCCTCCAAGTTGGAAGCTCACCCACGGCAACTTGAGCAACAAAAATTGAATATCCTATTAGCTTTAATATAAAGATTGATGAAAGAAACGGAAGAAGAAAATGGAATAACTCATCCTTACAAAATTCACAAAATTTTTCATGGTTGAACAGCAAAAGAAGAGAAAGAGAAGGGAGATGAAATCTTTACCAAATAAGAGTTTTATGGCAACTAAATTTGTCGGAGGTGAATGGGTAATGGTGTCTAACAAGAAGAGGGTGATGGATCCTTGTGGTTGGTTGAGATTCACGCTTCAATGGAGGTGCCACGTTGGGAGAAAGAAGGAATGACTCAAGCAAAACAAAAACTGAAGAAAAGTCACGTAAGAAGCAAGAAAAAGTGGACTTTGGGAGAGAGAAAAAGGTGAAGCAAGAATAGGACGTTGCATCATATGAGAAAAAGGGAGAGAGAGTGTGCTTTTTGGATTATTAAAATATCTTTGGCTCAATTTATACTTTTGCCCCCTAGAAAGCTTAATATGCATTAATTGATATTTAAAAAGATTAGAAAAGTTCTTAAAATTTTTTTTCTATGAACCTAAAATAGATTTAAAAATTATTTATATTTTTTTAACCAAAAATATATTATTTATTTATTTATATTATATATATATATATATTAAGTATTACATCTTGTATCCATAAATCTGACCATTTATAAACCCTAATATAAATTTCAGTTTATGGTTAAATTCAATAAAAACAATTTCAAATTGAACATAATTCCAATACTTCTTTCACTCCTATGTATTTTAATCTTACTTGCTATAATCATATCAAATTATATTGACTTGTTGTTTAAAATTCGACAAAGTATCCCTAATAAATTAAATATTTTGAATTTACTTGTAACATTAAGCCAATCAATACTAAAAAGAGAGCTTTGTTCTCAACTTTGAAATTGATTACAAAACATATATAATAAGGTAAGGATCTTATTTATAGACTATGGAAGAACTCTAAAAAGCAAACACATATATACAAGGATAACAATTTATTAATATTGGACAAACTAATTGTTGTTTCTTCACTATTAATTCTCCTAAATTATGTCAAAGGAGTAATAGACACAATTTCCCTATTTATACAAATAAATAATAGAATGAGTTACAGTACTTAATAAATAAAAAATAAAGTATGATAATTAAAGAGATAAAGAGGTATTGAGTTTTTTTTAAATGAAATAGTACATGATAATAAATAATAAAAGTTTTTAAATATGAAAAAGCATGTAATAATTTCTATAAAAATTCAAATTTGTAAATCTTTAAATGGAAAGATGTATGAATTAAGTAACATAAATTCAAAAGTTAAAGAATTTTGAGTTAATGGATAATTAGTTTATTATGTTATTGATGAAACAAAATACAAGGTATGTAAAGGCAGATAATATTACAATCAAGATAAACAATGAATAAGAGAAATTATGAAAAATAATTAAAATAGATAAAAGAAATAAAAATCAAATTCAAGTGTTTACAAGTGTAATGCTGAACAAAAAATAATTGTTATACTAAAAATGATTTTAAAAAAATTTATTAAAAAAGGTTCGTGCAAAACTCCAAGTTTTAATATATATATTAATGTAGGCACATAACTTCTAACATATATATTAATATAGGCACACAGTTTACTAGGATAAATAATCACATATCCATACATAAGCATACAGTCTAAAAGGTAAATAACTAAATATTTAAACATGAGCATCCTGCCTATGAACCATCAAAGAGCATTAAGCTCAATACTATTTCAGTATTCAATTACAAAAATCATGTAGAGATATCCAGGATACATTAGAGTTAATAAAATTGTTGTTGGCAATGAATGTTTTGTATAATTCTTCCTTATATATATATATATATATATAATATCATATAATGAATAGAGTTAAATTTCTCAAATAAATTATCCTACAATAAGATTTCATAATTAAAAAGCTAGCATTTCAAATTTATAATACACTTGAATAATTCCATAAAAATATTTTAGGCAAGCTTATCACCTTCCAAATTTTTAAAAATAACACTTTAAGTCTACATGTCATTTCATTGCCATTTTAGTAGTGTAACACATTGCATATTATAGTATAAAAGGTTCAATGTCATAATAATATAAACATAAGGAGGCATTACCTAAGATGTCTATCCCAGTGGATTTGAAGAATACAAATAAAAAATCGAAGTAAGGAAAATTAAAAAGGTATTATACTTTAAAATTTACTCACAATATTTTATAAATAAAAGCAATTCTTCCTAACACCAAAACATTGGCACATGCCTCCCAAAGGAAGTATTCAATGTATTCCTTAAAACACAGTCATAACAATTCACTTAATTTCAAAAACTCCATATAAGTTTTCTCTTTCTTTTCCTATTTGACTTAGCCAAGTGCACTTGATCTTTATTAGGTTTAACTCCTGCTATCACATTGACTACAACTTAATTCACACCTCACTTATTTAGATTATCTTGGATTAGTCCTACTTAAATTAATTCTACCTAATTAACTCCTATTCTAAGATTTTGTCCTAAACTAATACATAACTTATTCTACTTAACTTTCTTACATCCAATTCTACCTTGTCTTATTTAGTGGATCTTTATTATCACTTGATTATTTTAATTAGTTTATTCCTATTTGGTTTTAATTACTTTCTATCAAATTAATTCTTTAATCTAGTATTAAATTCAATTTAATTGGACTGTACATACTTTTCATCCCATATATGATTAATTTAATTCACTCAATTTAACTAGATACCTCTCCTAATTCCTACCACTAGCCCATCTTGTTTCATAAATTTAATTTATCATTTACAAGGGTTTTATGATCTTTTCCTTCAGGTCTCAAACAAGTTATAGTAATTTTTGTAAATATGATTTTCAACCAACATTATGTGTAATCTTTCTCCTAAAATCTCAACCACTTTTTGATTTAAGGTTCTAGCATAATTTAAAGGAAAAGTTGACATCCAAAGTCCCTTCTTTGACCAATATGAAGCATCCAATCAACTATAAGGAAATTTATTTAACAGAGAAATGCTCCCAAGTGCCTATGCTCATTGCCTAAAGGAATTTCCACCAGGGTCCCACGATCAAAGTGCTCCTTATTGATCAATATATGAAGAAGATCCCTCTTAATGTCGACCCACGGCTGAAACAGCAATAAAACGAAAGAGAGGAAGTTAAATAGAGTGAAGGTTGTTGTTGAAATTTTAGGGCGTGAAGGGTGGAAGAAATTGTACAAAATCTAAGAAATACAAAATAGAGGTGCTATCACTTTAGGCTACCTACCCCTCGTGCAAGAGCTGTTGGTATTGTGCCACACTTCAGTAACTTGTATGATGCTGCAGCGAAGGTGGAGGTTCAGAATGCATTCAAACAGTGGTGAAGAACTAGCAAGAAATGAGGAAGAAAAAGGGTGATGCTCTTTCTCGATCTCCCTTCATTTAAAATGGAACAGTATAATGATTTAACAATGCATAAGAACTATAGGGATGCAAGGAAGTTCCATCAAACTTGGAGGAATTGTACAGAAGTGCACCATACCAAGGTTTGTAAGGAGAAAATGACCCTAATGTTTGGTTGGGGATTTTTGGAGGAGAGAGGAGGGGGGATAAGATGTTTGGTTAAATAAAATTAGATGGGAGAGGAGGGGAGGGAAGCAAATTTTTCTCCCCGGTAAATTGGATGATTTTGAAAGGAAAGAGTATCTTTTAAGTTATAATTTATTTTATTATCACTTTAATTTTTTTAATTTTTTAATATTTAATAAAAATTAAGATAATTTTTTATCAGAAATTAAAAATAAAAAAAGATTAAAATTTATATTTTTTTTTAAAATATTAATATAAATAACTTTTTTTATAAAAATTAAAATTAAAATAATATAAAAAGTAAATTTATTAAAATATAATTACTTCCCCTCTACTCCCCTCCTCTTATGAACTAAACAATAATCTCTCCTCCTCTTTTCTCTCTTTTCCTTCTTTTCAACCAAACAGAATTTATTAAACTCCTTCCCCTCTCTATTAACCTTCCCTCCCCTCCTCTCTCCTCCGTTGAACCAAACGGAGGCTAAGTATTGTTATTGCTGCAACACTGGTGAAGCTTCAAGGATAGTAATGACTAAAGGCCAAAGTTTCACACCGAAAGGGAAGCAGCAAAATATACAAAACAGAAGGATGGAGCCAAGAGAGCTTCGAGTAGATTAAGGCAGGAGAAACAAAGTAGAAACAGGGAAAAAAGGAAGTGGTGTCGTTGGTCCCTCTCACCAAATTCACGGTTCGAAAGATGTGGTTGAACTTAAAGTAGCAAGACAATGAGAATGAGATGCGATTTCAAATGAGAGCAATGCCAAAAAGAATAGGCTTAAAGCATGTAAGAGAAGGAGAAGGAAGTACAACCATTAACTAGAGAAAAGAAGAGGAGAGCATGTGTAAGTTTTCTTGAATTTGCTTCAGAAAAATCACACAGGGACCCAATGGCCATTAAATCAAATGTGACAGCCCGAAGAAAGAAAAAAAAAAAAAAGAAAGCAAAGTACAGCCTTACCTTGATGCTAAAACTACCTTGGTTACGAAAGTAGGAAACATATAAGGAAAAATAAATAATGGGAATGGCCTTATCCAGAACCGAAATCAAGTTTAAACAAATAAAGGAGTCGACTACTAGAGTCAAGGCAATTTTACTATTTAATCCCATCCCACTTAATTAAAAGAGATATATATACATATATATTTGTTCTCCACAAAATTTATTAATTGATTTATTTATTTTTAATTTTTTATGTATTATTATTCTTCTAACTACTTGTAGTTTAAATTCTTAGATTAGAGCCATTACAATTATTATGTATATTAATTATTTCAAGTTCTCAATTTATTGAACCATTATATTAAAGATTTTAGATTATTGAAAGTCCCTTCATCTCACTCAATAATTTACTCTCAAAGAAATAAAACAGATTATGATTCGATTATCAGTATCACTTAAAGGATAGAGACTAAAGAAGAACTCTATTTTGGTATCTCACTGATAAGTGAACTTTTCAATTTGACCCTCCACATATTATTCTTTCAATTTAATACCTTAATAATTAAAATGTTTGCAGTGTTGTCCTTTTATAAAAAATTTAACGTACAAAAAGTGATAACTTGGACTCCAAATTTGAAACGTTGCTAGGTAAATAAATAAAGGCTGTTAGGTTTGAGCCAAATTTTGAGTGGAGATGTGGTTGAAATGCAACATTGCTAGCATTTTAATAATTGGGGGATTAACTTGAAAGAAATGGGACCTAATTAAAAATTCATCTATTTATCAAGGATCAAAATAGAATTTTCCTTTTAGGAGTACAATACATATATTCAATTACTTCCTCAGCTAGTATTTCATTAGTATTCATTACAGTTTGCTGGAAGTCACACATTCCTTTCTCTGCATCGCAAAAACAATCCAGAATAGTATCAAAAGACAAGCATGGGACTATCTGTACAAGAAGAAAAGAAGAGTTACCTTCTTTAGCTTTGTCTTCTTTGTCATTTACAACTTCATTTGCAACCATCAAATAACAATTTTAATTAACCAAAAATATGTTACCATTGTGAAGCAAAAGCACATAAGCTACACACCTGTGTGTGAAGTGGTTCGTAAAGCTTCTGGTATAACTTCTAGCGATTCTCGCTCGTCTAAGAACTCTGCCTCCAACCCATCATGTTGGCTCTGCAGGTTAAACGTAAGGAAAATTGAAATTTGTTTGCATGAAGCTAAGAGGAAGTAGAATTTCTGTTCATTTGAACTTTGAAGCCATCCCCACTTACACTGAGTTCTTAAAGATAGGAATTAACGACAAGTTCTATTGAGGATTGAACTGGTTTACAAGCTAGAGGAAAGACACAAGCAGAGATGTGCTAACAGTAATCACAAACAAGGCCTATTTAGTGTTGCCATTTGATTTCCATTGTTGAATGCTTTATTTGTGATCTTTCACATTTCAATCAAATGAAGATTGACTGTCTTTCAAGCATGTAGACATATATACCTTTTTAATGCTGCTGTACCATATAATCACATTGACCACATCATGATCACTTACCATTAGTAAGAAAACATAGAAGAGATCAAGTGAGGCCTGCATTTATCATCTCGTATTTTTGTTTTGTGACAATCAGCTTGCTGTGAAACTATTAATACAATGAATGTTTGAAAACAAAAGCAACAGAAAGAAAGAACGAAGAAATGAAATAGAAAAGGCTTTGAAGATTGGTGACAAGTCTCTAGGACATCCCCATGCTGTCAAGCCGAGAGCTGAAGTTGTCCTGCATAAACAATAGATATTTTAGTAGTGTGTGTATCTGTTTCAAATTTCTCAAACTAACATCGTCATAGCAAAATTTTGTTTATGCAATCATCTTTTATCCAGAAATAAATCTTTAAATAGCCATATAAATTTCCAAAAAAAAAAAATTCTTCAGCTGTCGTATTTTAAAAAGTAAGGCCTTGTTTGGTTTGAGGGGAGGGGAGGGGAGGAAAAATTTCATTAAACTTTCCCTCAAATTTTCCCTCCCCTCCCCTCCTCTCCTCTTCTCTCCCTCCAATTTGAGGAGATTGGGAGGAAAAGTTGAGAAAAAGACCAAAATGCCCATATCTTGATTATTAATTTTATATTTTATAAAATTTTTATAAGTATGATATTAGAAAAATTTTAACTTACCAATTAACACAGGTATATTGTTATATTGAGGAAAAAATAAATAAACATGTCAATGTTCCTAACTCAATACATTCTAATTTCATGAAAAAAATATATTAAATTATATATTTGTTGAAATAATTATTTAATTAATTTTATTTATTTACAAAATTTTTTAAATAATTATAATTATAAATAATTTTTGACATTTGTTTAATTTGGTGGTGAAAATATTAAATTTTTAAAAATAAAAGAATAATTAATTATATTATCATTACTTTTAAAATATATAAGGGGTAAAATGGTCTATATATTATTATTTTCCCTCCCCTTCCCTCCTCTCCTTAACTAAACAATATCTCCCCTCCCCTCCCCTCCCCTCCCCTTCATTAAAATCCTTTCCCTTCCCTCCCTCCCCTCCATTAAAATCTCTCCCCCTCCCCTCCCCTTCCCTCCTTTGAACCAAACAAGACCTAAGTCTTCAAACCTATTCCATCTTTGATGTTAGTACGTCATATGTTATTGTAAACTTTCTTTTAGTATTTCAAATATGATATATTAATATTTCAAATCAATTGAAAACTTGTCACAATAACTGTGAAGAATTTAAAGCCATATATTAAGTAATGATATTAATGATAAAAAAATAATTTTTTAATTGAAGAATTCAAGGATCCCTTTTTTTTTTTTCAAGTTCAAGAAACCAAGAATTTAATACAAGTTTTTGCACCTTTTGCTTTTCTTTATTTGCAATACTAGTGGAAAGATTCATCCCTCACTAGTTTAGTAAAGCATGAACCATGGGTTTTACATTTTTTCGGTTTTCTGAGTACCCAACACCATTTTGGCCCAACACCATTTTGGCCATGGGTTTAACGTTAAACTAAAGTCTAAACATGTTGAAGATGTTAATCAATCATGAAAGCAACTAGACGAGGAGTGTTAGGTTTGGTATTCTCACTTTTTTTTTTTGGTGTCTTTTACATTATAACATAAAACGCTAAAATATAAAACAGTAATAATAATAATATTTAAAATTTTTATATTTGTTATAAGAACTAAACATTAAAATAAAAACTAATACAATAAATGATAAAACATTATAATCCTAACCGCCCCTGTAAATTACCGAACTTGAGCCGAAATCAGAAGATGGAGTGGCTGCAACGTGGAAATCCATGGAGGTTGAGGTCGAAGGTGAAGACGGTTCAAAATTCGTGCTGGGAAGGCGTAGTAAGACCCTATTTGGAAGAGGCTCAGGGTTTAACACCAACGACCGCACCGTTTCTCGTCGTCACGTTTCTTTCCAACTGAGGAGTTCCCCTGAGAAGAGCGATGCCGGAGCAGCGCCTAGGGTTTCGTTCGAGGTTATGGGAAGGAACCCCATTTGGGTGTTTAGCAGGAACGATGGAGCGATTCGAGTCTTCAGGAAGTTCGAGAAGGGTGAGTTGGAGGTTGGCGACCGTTTCTGTTTGTCTGGGAAGGCACCCGTTTGGTTCCATTTGAAGGACAATGAAGTTCAAGAGGGGAAGATGAGGGTTTTGGAGAATGAGAATAAGGTTTCTGAGAGTTCACGTGATGAGCTCGACATTGAGGACATTGATGTTTCAGGAATTGATTTTGTTAAAGGTAATGGGCTAATGACTGGCTTTGTAATTTCTCAATAACCAGTTTAGTTGATGAGATAGATCATTAGATGAATGAAGTTTTGGTTTTGTAACTTTTCAATTTTTGGTAAAATTAGTATTTTGGTTTTTTAAGATTATTCATTGTTTGGAGTTGGCCCCTTGTGTTAAATTGGTCGACTAACTTCTAAATCGTATCATGTGTATCTTAAACCATCTGCTCTATCTACCAAGTTAACAAATCCGAAGGATGCTAGATCAGCGCTGTCAAACACATCTGTCAATGGAACTGACAGTAGGATATATATTACATGAATTAATAGTTAAAGGATTAATTTTTGCACAAAACGAAATTAAGAGACCAAATCAAAATAATAAATAAAATTATGGGATCAAAATACTAATTTAATCTTCATTTTTTTGTTAACTTGGTGTGTTCATATTTTTTCCCCGGATAATGAAACGAAGATCAATAATTTTTGCTTTCATCACACTGTATGACTTCTAGGAAGTAGCCCTGGCAATTCAAGTTTTTCCATTGAAAATAATAATTTGTTGAGTTGGTCATTGATTAACAATACAGTAGAATATAGTTATTTTCTGTGTCCAATTACTGAAGATTCTCATAGGCAAGTTTTGGAATTGCAGAGTTTGGTTTTGTCGTGATGGGGCATGAGTTTGACCTCTATCCCAAGGGTATGATTCACAATGTGAAGGATTGGGACTGGTACCTGGAGGAGCCTAGCAAAGATAGTGAGGATGACGATGATCTTGAAGAGAAGAGCACGACCATCAGGAGAAAGCGAAAGAAAGTTAAAGACAATGGGGATGATGACTGGACTGTGGAAAGCGAAGAGGATCCGGACCTTGTTGCAAGCATAAGAAAAGTTAAAAGATCTGGGTACTCTACTAGGTCAAAAGACCAAAATAGACAAACCAAGGATGCCAAAGGTAGTAATAGTTCTGGACGAAAGAAAGCACCTATTGTCGATAAAACTGCTGAAGATGAAGGCGATGAGACACTTGGAGGCTTCATTGTTGATGATGAAGAAGGGGATCAGGATGAGGAAAATAGCGAAGAAGAAGAGGAGTTCGAAGAAGATGATGATGATGAAGTGGAGGATTAATGCCTAGAGATTGAACAGACATCTGGATGGTGAATGCATATTGTAGCTTTATAATGTCAATATTACTGATAAGTACTTTTCTGCATCATTACATCATTTTGAGTTTTCATGTTTTTGTTTGAACGAATAATTGTATTTTAAGTTGTCTGTTCAATATGGGAATGTATTTGTTCAGTTTAATAGTAGGCAACACTTCCTAATCTGAAATTCTGTGTCCGAGTTGTTTAGTCTGATTCGTCATTCAGTTCACATTCTGGTTCAAGCTGTGGTTTTTGGTGTTTTTTGTGCTTTCCCCTAAGAAAAACTCCTCCTCTGACAGTATGAAGATGTTTCTATAATGGGGGAGGAATAATGTTTGGCTTTTGCCTTTCTCAAATCTTAAGCTAATGATATCATGATTATGCTTAAAATACTTCATCCATCTCAGACAATATAACGCCATTCATGGCTTGATGAGTCTCAAGGTCCGATCCCTCAGGTTAGGCAATAATCATGATAATTGAGCTTGGGTCGATCATTGAACTAACTCTTTTCTGATGCACAGGTTTTCTTTGTGAAGTAAGTGCAGAGCATACTCAAACTATAAAGAGATACATATGATTCATGCCAAGGACTTAGGTTTTCAGAAAGAAAGAAGGTTAAAAAGAGGGCATAGTAGAGAAGACGGATATTTTATTGATGATTCCAACTCGTTTTTTACAATTGAAGTGAGGCTACCTTTATGTAGGTAGAAGCTTAAACAACCAAACATGATAGCTCACATCAGCATACCGCATGCATCCCTAAGAATTTAAAGTTATTTTGCACACATATTTAAGACTCTAAAATCGTACACATTTCTATGACTTTAAAGCCGCACACATTCTTGAACACACATATTTATGACTTTAAAACCTTACACATCTTCTTAAGATTTTAAAGTAATGCACATTCCTAAAACTTTGAAGTAACACACACATTTTGTATATGTTGTAATAAAAGTAATCTTTAAATTGTTTTGTTTAATTGAAATGAATTGTCTTTATGTTTATGAAATGATATAATCAAACATGAAGAACCTTTGCCTTTGTATCCTGACCAACTCTTGGCAATGAATTTTACTAGTGACTGATTTATTTATCTTGTAGCATGACTTCTTAAATCTGTCCTTAAGGAATTATAGGGAATCATGTTTATTCTCCTTTTGCACTTATCATTCTTTAAATAGTTTGTACAGACCATGTGCTTGAGTAGCTTAACATATGTCAATAGCAACGCGAGAAACTGCTACTCTTGTGGTGATGCTTCATGAAATTCTTAGTTGCATCTACTAGTTTGCCTTGTAAATATAAAATTGTGGACAACCCTAATTTTGAAGTAGTTTTCAGTTTTCTTTGATCTTTCGTTGTTTGTCTCGGAGCTTTCAGTTTCTTGCTAAGCCCTCATTGCTCAGGTGGCTCACTCTCTTATGAGGCTAGCCTAGAAACTGAGCCTCTCAGTGGACACTACATGTAATAGTTGGAAGAATAGCCAGGTTCAACTGCAGTTTGCAGCAATGTCCCTTTTTAATCAAGAGATTTTGGTGGTGTTCTTAGCACAATTTAACCACATGAATCAGAGGACAACTTGATAAATATTGACATAAGAGTTCCATTTATCACTCGTGTTTAAAAAAAAAAAAAAAGGGAAAATGGGGCTAAAAGCCCAAGGCACATTACATCAGACATCAACTTAAGTCTTACACTGGTAGGAGCTTCACTCCACTCTAGAAACAGAAACAGTATGAGCATTCAGAATAACCAATGAATAATCCTTGATCGTCTCGATTGGGTCATGAACACCTTGAAATTCATTGTCCAAGAGAATACTATTTCTCCACTTCCACAAAAACTAAGCAGCAGCGAAAACAATGCTCTACGGATAGCGACCATCCATGTGCGACATATCAGATAGATTGGAGAATAATCACGAGGGAAGGTTCAAAGTATAAAAGGTAGAGCAACTATTAGACAGGATGATCTTATTCCAAATCTTACAAGCCCTTGTTGTATAATTATCAATTATCTAATTAATAGGTCTATATATAGCATTGAGTTATGTGTTATATGCTATCTTAAATGTTGACTCATTTAAGTGATCTAATTAGACTAAAATTATTAGACTTATTATTGGACTTATTAAACATTTCTTAAGTGTGGGCTTAATGTGTAGAAACCCGAAAAGTTCTATTTTTAATTATATGATAGATTTAATTAAGAATATTAAATATAAAAAGGGTTGAAACCCTAAGTCATAAACACATTAATATTCAATGTACTTTAAGATTTCATATAAAGTAACTGATGTATTGATTTGGAAGATTCAAAACCTTAAGTCAAAGTAAACTTTTTAATTTTACTCATAGATCCAAGTATGCTTATACTAATTCTAACTGCTTAATGGTTTAGTTTAGCATGATGTTTTTGTTTGATGACGAATCTTATTATATGGTATTCTTCGGATTAAGTTTTTTCTTTCCAGTAGTATCAAAGCCACTCACATTAAATCATTAAGAAATGTGACCTTTTCAATTATCTTTGATTTATATTTGGTTTAAGTAATATTTAGATCTAAAACTTTAGAATTCTATTGTTGAATTAGAGACTAAATTAAGGATAAATTCAAATTTAGATCTAAAGCCCTAATTTTAATTAGAATTTCATGTTGAATTCATAATAGACCTAGACCTAAATGATGATTCCATGTATTGATAGAAATGCTAGGTTCAAAAAAAGAGGAAAATTTGGAAACTTTTATTTAAAAAGAAAATTGTTTCAATTTAATGTATATTGCCACCAAAAAAAATAATTAGTTAGAAAGATGATGAATGCATGTATAAATGCTTTTGGCTTTTGGCAATGTATGTATATATATGTTAGTTGAATGGACATTCATGCCATGTTTAACATGGTTCAAATTGTTAAATTCCTTGTGGGGCCTGCATATAAAAATAATATATATATATATATATATAATGATCTAAGGATTTAATATTAAGTTTATGCATTTATATATATATTTTAAAAATGTTTGTTTATTATTTATTTATTTTTTAATTCATTTATATATATATATATATATTGGTGATATAAATTCAAATAATGGTATTATTTTCTATGGATATATGATATTCTAAAATAAATTGATTGAAACATGTTACCAAAGTAGCCTCTATTGTATAGATTAATTCATTTGGAATATTAAGATGATAATGTGGTTGTAATTCATGCAGATAGTAACCGGCTTAAAGGAAGGTTTTTATTTGGTAGAGTTTCAAACATACTTGTGATAATAAATATGTGATGATTATTTGGTTTTCATATGAATAATAAGTCGAATCAAAGAAAGACTTATTATTTGATAGGATATATTGTTAATATTTGATTACTACATTGAGTATATTACTTACAACTTGATATTTCTATTCTAAGACCAAATGTCAATGTTGTGCTAAGTATTTTGTGATGGGTTCACCATTATTTGAATTTATTGATTAAATATTATGTATCCGTATTTGATTATGGGCTTGTTTTTTGTTTTCTATTTAGTTAATACTTCTACAACTATGATATTTGCCAACATTAATTCAATACCTATGCTAAATGGCACAAACTTTAAGAACTGGAAAGAGAACGTTATGATAGTTCTTAGATGCATGGATCTAGACCTTCCATTACAGAAGGAATGACCCCTTCCTCTTACAGTTGGAAGTTCTGCTCAGGATATTATGAATTTTGAGAAATGGAATCATTCTAATCGCATGAGTCTTATAATCATGAAATGTGCAATTCTGGAAATCTTTACGCTCTCTATGTTTAAAGAGACTGATGCCAAGATGTTCCTTGAGAAAATAAAAAAATATTTTGCTAAAAATGAAAAGGTTGAAATAAGCACACTTCTAGCTAGTCTTGTTTCAATGAGATATAAAGGCAAAGGAAACATAAGGGAGTACACCATAGAAATGTGTCATCTTGCCTCAAAATTGAAAGGATTAAAATAAGAGTTGTCTAAAGACTTACTTGTGCATTTGGTTTTGATATCTCTTCCTACACAATTCAATTAATTTAAGGTCAATTATAACTGCCTAAAGGACAAATAGACTTGTAATGAGCTTATTTCACTTTGTGTGTGAGAAGAGGAAAGGTTGAGGTAAGAAAAGACTGAAAATGCTCACTTGGCAACAAACTTTAAAGGCAAAAATAAGAAAAAGAATAAAGGTAAGGAAGCTGTAATTGCTCCACCATAGAAGAAACAAGAAAAGGATCATGATGCGAAATCTGCTTGTTTCTTTTGCAATAGTGTGGAACATATGAAGAAGGATTGTGCCAAATATCATACATGGCGTGCAAAGAAAGGTACATTTCTCACTTTGGTTTGTTCTAAAGTTAATTTAATTTTTGCATCTAGACGCACTTGGTGGATAGATTCTAGTGCTACTACTCACATAAGTGTGTCTATGCAAGGTTGTCTCAATTACCAAATGCCAAGTGATACTGAAAGATTCATCTATGTGAGCGATGGTAAATTAGTTTAAGCAGTGGTGATAGGAAATTTTAGGTTGTTATTAAAGACTATTTTTTTTATTTGAAACACATACGTTGTACTGTTATTTAGATAGAATTTAATTTCCATTTCTTTGTTGAAAAAATTTGGATATTTTTGTTCTTTTGGAAGTAGCAAATTTAGTCTATTTCAAGATTCAAATCTTATAGATACTAGTTCTTTATCTTTCGATGAGAATTTATATTTGCTTGATACTATTGCCTCATTTAATAAAAACTTGCATTTAAATTCATGTGGTACAAAAATGTAAATTGGCCAATGAGAATTTTACTAAATTATGGCATAAATGCTTAAGGTCATATATCTAAACAAAGAATTGAAAGACTTATATAAGATGGAATTCTTGATCCCCTTGATTTAATAGACTTTCAAGTTTGTATTGAGTGTATTAAAGGGAAACAACCAAATATTAAGAGATTAGATGTTAACAGGAGTTCAGACATTTTAGAACTAATTCATGCAGAAGTTTGTGGACCATTCCCTACGGCCTCTTAGAATGGTTAACAATATTTTATTACGTTCATAAATCACTACTCGCATTATGACTACTTATATCTCATTCATGAAAAGTCTCAGTCATTAGACGTGTTTAAGGCATTTAAAGCTAAAGTTAAAAATCAACTCGGTCAAAGGATAAAAGTGATCAAATTTAACTATAGTGTTGAATTTTAAAGCAGATATGATGCATTAGGTAAACAACATCCAAGACCCTTTACTAGATTCTTAGAGGAATGTGGTATTGTCCTGCAATACACTATGCCAGACACCCCTTGCATGAATGATGTTATTAAGAGATGGAATAGGACACTTAAAGATATGGTGAGGAGTATGGTTAATCATACTAACTTACCAAAATCCCTTGGGGAAGAAACACTAAAAACTACAACTTACATACTCAATTAAGTACCCACTAACGTAGTAGCTAAAACCCCTTATGAATTATCGACGGACAAAAGGCCTAGCATGAAGCATTTTCACATTTGGAGCTATCTAGTTGAAGCAAGGCCATATAGGCCAAATGAAAAGAAATTGGGCTTAAGAACAGTCAGTTGCTACTTTGTTGGATATTTTAAAAGGTCAAAGGATTACAAGTTTTATAATCCTACAACTAGATCCTTTTTTAAGACGAGAAATGCTAGGTTCTTTGAGGATATAGAGTTTAAGCGGAGTTAGTTTAGAGACATCATTTTTTATGAGGAATTTGGTTCTTTATTACTCCTGAAGAGCAAACTCAACAACCTCAAGAACTTCATGAGCAGATGCCATTAAGGAAGTCTACTAGAGAAAAGAGAAATGCAATTTCAAATGGCTATATTATCTTTCTCCAATAACATAAGGTTGACATTTGAGTGATAGAAGATGATCCAATCAACTTCCAACAAGCCATGCAAAGTTCAAACTCTCAAAAATTATTGATGCCGTGAATGAAGAGTTTAAGTCTATGTAAGAAAATAATGTTTGAGATCTTGTTCCATTGGCCAAAGATGCGAGACCTATTGGTTATAAATGGATACTTAAGAGCAAGAGGGATTTAAAAGGCAATGTGGAAAGATATAAGGCTCGTCTTGTTATAAAAAATTTTACTCAAAAGGAAGGCATTCATTATAAAGAAACTTTTTCTTTGGTTTCTTCAAAAGACTCTTTTAGGATTATAATGACACTTGTTGCTCATTTTGATATTGAGTTATATAAAATGGATATAAAGACTACATTTCTCAATTGTGATATTGAAAAGACAATATATATGATGCAACCAGAGAATTTTATGTCAGAATATGCAAAAAAAATGATTTGTAAATTAAAGAAGTCCATTGATGGGCTTAAACAAGCTTCCTATCAATAGTATCATAAATTTCATCAAGTTATCATCTCATTTGGGCTTAATCCTTGATTGTCTTGATTGGATCATGAGCACCTTGAAATTCATTGTCAAAGAGAATACTATTTCTCCACTTCCACAAAAACTAAGTAGCAATGAAAACAATGCTCTACGGGTATCTACCATCCATGTGCGACATATCAGATAGATCGGAGAATAAGCACAAGGGAAGGTTCAAAATATAAAAGGTAGAGTAGCTATTAGACAGGATGATCTTATTCTAGATCTTAGAAGCAGCATGACAATCTTGAAGAACTTAGATTGTAGTCTTAGAGTGACGATTGCATTGAACTCATAGATCAAAACCAAACCGCTTGCTTCAAAAGGCACTGATGAATATGCAGTTATAACCAACCAGTCAAATGAAATTTCTCATACATTTAGGCTCAGGCCAAGACCAAATGCACTTCCATGATTTTAACTCCCTACCAAAACTTCCAGTAGTCACTAAACAATAAATAGATCACACCAAGAAGGAACTATCAGGTTTGTTGGGCTAGTGACGTTGATCTTTTCCATTGGCTGTACACAAGGGGACATCAGAGCATGCATTCTCAAAGTTGTCTCTCTAGGAACCAAGTTGTTGAATTTATTTTAGTCTCACTTACCCTGGGCGTCCCCAATGTCCATGGGCTTCCATTAAAAGACTTCCTTAATGAGATCATGTTAGCTTATAAAACTTTATTTTAGATTCTCCCAAATAGGAATTTTTTTTTAATTTGATCTCTTATAAATGTGTTGTTTTAAAAATATTGCTCATAGATAAAAATTGTTATCAAAATCATTTCTTTCATATGCAATTGTTTAAAAACTTAAAAGAAAGTCTAATATCAACTATTAGATGCTAATAGGTTAACAATAAAATCTTAGCATACTTTTTCCTCCTTCCTTCTCTCCAAAATGCACAATTTTGATGAATTATCAAAGACCAAAATCAAGATTTTGTAGGTTAACATGACATTCGATGCCATCATATAAATATTTAATAGTCCATATCATAATTTCTATTATGTTTTAAATGGTTATAACATAGAAGGACTAATTTAATAATAATTTTATTTATAAGGAATTGTTTTAAGAATAATATATTTATAAAGAACCAAATTAAAAAAACCCTCATCTCTATGGGACCAAATTTAGGTTTTAGTAGGCTAACATAAAATAATGTTAGCCAAATTATCATTTACCAGTTTACATCACACTTTCTACAAAGGTTTTAAAATGTTAGCATACGGATGGGCGAATTTTATAATAACTTCACCAATAAAAGACTACTTTGAAAACAACCGATGATAAATTAATGAAATTTTCATATATGAGGGATTAAAATGAAATTTTAGTTGAAAAATATAAAAAGAATTATAGGATATTTAACTATCCATGTCAGTATTTAACAGTCCAAATCACACATTCTGTTTCAATTTTAAACAATATTATATATAAATGGACTAAATTGATAACAATTTGATATGTGAGAAACCATTGAGAGCAAAATCTATGAAGGCCAAATTGAAAAAACTTTCATCGATTTTTTTGGTGAGAACAGAGGCCTAAGACTTTAGGAAGGGATTGAAAGATGGAAAAGGACCAAAGTAAGATAAAATCCAAATACATTAAGTTCTCTTGATACTTTTAAAAAAATAGAGTATAATTTGAATCTGCGAAATATGAAACATATAAAATGCCTTTTAAATGAGAGAAAAAGTATTATAAAAGGTGAGAGGATGTATAAAATTAATTAATTAGTTATTTATTTTAAATCTTTCTCTTATTTTAAAAATATTTTAAAAATTTTATTCTTTAAAAGATTCAAGTTAAAAAACGTGAATAAAAAACTCTTGGATAACACCCAGGAAAAAACAAAAGACTCTCATATTTGACCGTGACGGACGTAGGGTTTTTGTGTTTATGAAAAATTCATTTTCCCCTTGCCGCGACGTTCGGCTTTAAAATCCCACCCACAAAGGATACAGGGAAATTGTAATTTTTCATGTTCGTTCTAGGGTGTTGGTTGTATCTCTAATTTGCAATTCAGTGTAGTGGAATGCGTAATCTTTATTTCTTTACAGGTTGATAGGTTTTTCAAAAGGTTGAGGAAAGGGAAAGAAGGGGAAACTGTGAAAATCTCAAAAGTTCGATGGATTATTATTCCCAAGAGAGACAATTGGAGTCTTACCCTGTCGCCCACAATGGCGAAGAATTTCGTGAAGGGCATGATTTTGATCCGAAGGATAACTTAAATAGTGTGGGTGTTACGATACAGCCCACATCCAATCGTCGTGATTCGTCTTCAGGGTTAGTTTGCAAGGTTTCAGTTTAGTGTTCTCATTTAAATCGTATTTTTTTGTCGAAATTTTAGCATTCTGTACCTCGGTCTAGAGAAGAGAGGAAGCTGGTTCCAAGTTCTACCAGTACCACCCTTTTCGTTGAAATTTCTGGGCGTCAGAATTGTTCATGTTTATGTTTTGAGGGTCAATTAACAATTTGATTTTTCTTCTGTGGTAGAAAACTCTTTGTTGGTGGCATATCCTGGGAGACTACTGAAGGTATTTGAAGCTTTTAACATCCTTTAGTGTTGTTTTTGTGTTGTCATTACATTTCTGGATTTAATTTGGAAAAGGAACTATTTGGAAAAGGTATGATAGTAGAAGGTCCTCAAATCGATTAATTATGGATATTGTTGGTTGATAACATTATTATTAATATTATGTCTATTTGTATCTGTCCGTGGGATTATATATAACCAGAGGGAATCATGATGCAAAACCCCTGATTTTGATTAGGTTGGATAGAGATTATTGAGATAAGTTCTATGGCCAACTGGCAATGATAGGAGTAAGGTTGTTATCTTGTCTAACTGCCCGACTATTTAATCAAATTTCAAGTTTACATTTTTGCTAGTTGGTGGCTTGGTGCTTTGGCAATAGTTGGATCTCAATTTGTTTAACTTTTTAAGTAAAATTAGTGTTTTTGGATTCTCTATTAGATATGAGTGCGTCAAGTTAAATGAGACATAAAATGGAAAAGGAGGAAGAGGAAAAAAAGGGGGGGGGGGTTGAGAGCATTGAGTTAATGTAACTGTCTATGCATTGAGCTGTTTTATAGAGATATGGCCCTTAGCTAATCTGTGTTATTCAATTTGTCCTTCTTTTTTCTTTATCAGTTCATAGTCTTTGTAGGGCAATTTTGTGCTTCTTAAACTTCTGATAATTTGCTATCCAATAATTGGTAAACTTTAAAATATTTAAAATTGGATGCAAATATTAATGCATTGCAGTATTCCTCTTTGCTTTGCGGTAACTCATGCAGTCTACTTCATATGTACTTGAACATGGGTCTTGACCACTGGCTTCTTGTTGTATGTTTATTGCTACTCCAAGAGTATCATGGTTAATGACATATTTATTTGGTTTATAATTGAAGCAAAGAAATTCAGTGTCATGGTTGAGACTGGGATTAGAGTTTTCATGTACTTTTATTTTTTTTTCCACATCTGACTTGTGCTGCATCTGCAAAGTAAGGTCAATTTTATTGATGCAGAATACTAGACATTAAGTTCATACTTCGTTGTTTACTTGTTAGTTTTATTTCTAAAATGCTTCCCTACTGTGAGTGGATGTGGGGAGGAAAATATGGCTAGAAGATAGTGGATAATATAACCTAGGTTGCTTTATTGTGCTTGTTGCATAATTATGACCTTTTGTTTTTCAGAGTCATTTTTTAAATACTTCAACAAATATGGAGAAGTAATAGATTCTGTGATAATGATGAATAAACATTCTGGAAGGCCACGGGGGTTCGGTTTTGTAACATTTTCTGATTCTGCTGTAGCTGATAAAGTTTTGGCACAGGAACATACAATAGATGGCAGAGTGGTAACTTGTTTAGAATATGTAAGTTCAAACTCTGTAGCACATATTCTCTCCCTGATGGCAAAGTCTATTTTCTTTTATCAGGTTGAAGTCAAGAGGACAGTTCCTAGGGAGGACATGGAAGGTGTAGGAGTATTGAAAACAAAGAAGATATTTGTTGGTGGAATACCCCAATTTTTCACTGATGGTATAGTGAACCTACCCTACCATTTCTTCTCTCAGAATGTATGGGAATTGTTCGTATTTCATCTTCTTACCATAATGAATTACATTGTAGATGAGTTGAAGGAATACTTTTTACCTTATGGTAGTATTGTTGAGCACCAAATTATGCTAGATCATAAGACTGGGCGATCTAGAGGCTTTGGGTTTGTCACTTTTGACAGTGAAGATTCAGTTGAAAAGGTTTTTTTTGCGGGAAAAATACATGAACTTGGAGGCAAGCAGGTTAGTCAAACTATTAGAGTGATCATGTTATTCCAAATGTAAGCTGATTTTGACTTCTCTCTCTCTTTTTTTTTTTTCCTTTCCTTTTTTTTTGGGGGGGGGGGGTGTTTGTGTAACCTCATTATATATATAGGTTGAAATTAAGAGAGCTGAACCCAAAAGAGCGGGATTTGATTACAGCAGCAGTTCACGAAAGCCATATGGTGGTTTTGGCTGTGGGACAGATGGATTGTGTAGGCATGGTTCTAGACGATGTAATGATGGACAAAGGGGTAGGCCATACGTAGACTGTGGCATGACTGGAGCTTATAGCAATTTCGAGGAGGGGAGCTATTGTGGAATCACTGCCAATTCTTATGTTGGCTATGGTGGATATGATTATGGATTTGGGTATGTGCCAATGTATTACTTTGGCGGTTATGGAGTCAACACTTATGGTAATTCTTGTGTTTATGGTGGTGGCATTGCTGTGTATGGAGATAAAGCATATGGAGGAGCTGGTGGTTACAATCGCATCAGTGGCTACGATGGTGGCACGGGCAAAGTGGTGGAGAAGGATCATGGTCATTCTACTGAAAGGTACCATCCTTACTAGAAGTGAC
This sequence comes from Erythrophleum fordii, assembly GCA_032878935.1. NCBI lineage: Eukaryota > Viridiplantae > Streptophyta > Magnoliopsida > Fabales > Fabaceae > Erythrophleum > Erythrophleum fordii. Next base: position 5,098,890 of record JAVQMF010000047.1, read on the forward strand.
TGATTTTCCAAACCCCACAAACCTTACCCTGCCTCTCACAAAATGTTATGGCTTTGGCTGCATTAGCATCTGCTATCACTCGTCGGGTTTGCCTGAGGTAACAATCAGATGTGAGAAACAGAAAAAGTATATATATGTTGTATTGATGGATTTTGCAAAACATCTGGTTCCTTGAATTGCTTACCTAAGAAAGCAGTTTCCTGGAATTGACCAATATTGTGCGATGAAGCTTCCCCAAGACACTGCCAAATTGGCAATCAAATCTTACATACACTTCAATCTCTCTTTGTAACTATATCAATATTAGCTAATTCTGATGCCCCCAACGACAAGGTTACAGCGGAGCTAAGGTGAATTGACGAGTGTAATTCAAATTATGCATATAAGGAATTTTGTTAAATATGAGCTAATTGAAAAGTCAGCTTAATAATTATTTCCTTGTATATATTATATATGTCTACTGTAGGGGTGCACAAAAGTCGGAATAGGTTTCATCTTAGTATAAGGCCTAGTCTAGTCTAGTAAACTGAGCGAGGCAAGTGGGCCTTTTTTTTTGGTTGAAAACTTTTAAAATTTTGAATTCTCATATCTTTATAATTATTTTTATTCTAGACATATGAATGCTCGTTTTAATATGTTTTTGTAAAATTTACGTAATGAAAATGAAAAAAATGTGAGTTTAGATTAAAAAAAAAATAGAAAGAAAGTGCATATGTGTAGAGGATGAAATTTTAAAAGTAATAATGAGAGCTTAGTTGGTCGATTGGAATGATATATTTATTTATTTATTTTTGAGTAATTTTTTGACACAAACATGATGTAAATTGTTGAGTGGTTTCATCTCTTTATTTTCTTCAAAAAATGCCCGGATAATATATGTTTTCATCTTTTTTGTTGTGTATAAATGTAATAATTATGTTTAAGATAAGTTTGATCGGGCTTTAATATCTTGTTTATTTATAATTTATAAATTTTTTTTAAACATGTTTAAGTTAAATTTACAAAATGAGTCTTAAAAAACCATTTTCTTTTCATTGAAATCTTTTCTTAAAAATATTATATATCAATTCATTTATAAAGAAAGTTAATAATAAAAATAGAAATGAGAATGGAAAGTAAAAAAAAAAATGACTTTAAGAATGAAAAATGATCTTCTTGTTTTTATTTTAAAAATTTTATAAAATATAATAGATATTGATGAGTAATAATTATAAAGATATAATAGATATTATATATATATATATATATATATATTTTCTTTTCTCTTCTAATTACCAAACAAGCCCATAAGAGGTTGCGCTAGATAGCTTGTTTTTATTTTTTAAATTTAGTCGGGTAACATTAGGTTAGTCGAATCAACAAACACCTTTAGTCTATTAGGTATTTTTATATGAATTTTTTTAAAACATATATTATGTAGCAAATTAGAGCTTTTATATGTATTTAGTATCAATTGTTGATATATATATATATATATTTGGGAATAAGAAAATTAGTTGGGTTTTCTACCGTCAAGTTATGAAAAATGGAATAAACAATGCTTGATTTTTAGTGCTCTCACAAGAAAACTTTTTTGACAACTTTGGTTTTACTTGTCCCGGCCTTCTTTTTTCTTATTTCTAGCTTTCCGCTTTTGTCCGATCAAATTGACAAGAAGCCTTCTTACAGGCCATTCCTCCGCAGTCTTCTTTCTTTATTAACAATATTATTATTGTTAATAAGATTGGAAGAAATATACAATCCCTAGTCATTTGTTTATTTCTATTTAATCTTAAAAGACAGACAATCACTTGTTTAATTTTTAAAAGATAATTATTATTAAGTTAGTGCAATTCTTTTGAAAAACACATTTAATTTCATCAGGTTACGATTTTTGTTAATTTCACTAAATATTATTTAAGTAAATTATTTTTTCAACGTAAAATAATAGTGAGTGATATGAATGAGTGATAAATTTATAAATATTTGTCAACAAAAGTTCGTTTAGTCAACAGCACGATTAAAAAGAATTTTAGTGTCTATTTGAAATCACATTCAAAATTTACGTTTACACAAAAATTTTATTTTATTACTTTTTATAAAACATAATTTAAAAATTTTTAAACGTATTTCCAAACACAACATTAAAAGTTCGCTAGGATGACTGATTAGAAGGGCGTGTGAGGGGGAACTCTCATTGATCAATAGGGTTAAAACTTGGGGTGTGAACAGTTAGTGAAGTCCACAGCACTAATTGAGAATAAGAAGCAAAATTGATTTTGAACGCTCTCGAAAGGAAATTTTGGTGATAGCTTGGCTTTACGTGTCCTGGCCCTACTTTTTCGTGCTTATTGCCTTTTGCCCTGTTGAATTGACGAAAATACTTCCGATCGCCCGCAATCACCTCAGCAGTCTTTTCCTATACCCAAACATACAAGTCATTTCGTGTTTTTCTACGTAAACTGTTATTTTAATCCTTAAAAATATATTTAATCATTAATTTAATCTTTAATAATATTATTAATTAATTAAATTAATGTGATTCTTTCGAGTAACACATTAATTTGATCATGTTATGAATTTTGTTATTTTCACAGTAATTGTGTTTACATAAATTAATTTTTTAACGCAAAATATTAGTGATTGACGTAAAAATTAATAACCTTATGAAAGCTTGCTTATTGGGAAAAAAAAAACAAGAAAGAAAGAAAGAAAAACATTCAAATGTATTGTTAGTTGTTATCTCAAATTAAGACTTAAAATATCAAAATAACCGACCTCGTCCTCTGCTTGAAAAATTGTTAACACTTTGTTTCAAAATTAATTAAAATTATATTACTTTATATTGAAAAATGAAGAAAATAGAGGTATGCAATTTAAAAAAAAAAATCATACGCTAAAGCTTTTTACATTTCATCCTCATATCATTGTCCAAAATCAACAGTCTAAAACTCTTTACATTTATTTCCCTTGTAAGTCATTGTTTTGATCTTACATCAAACTGGTTGAACCAATGAAATTTTATGTCTGATAATTCCATGTTTACACGATAGCTACAACAATTTAGATTTTGAAGACTATTTATGACTGAGTTTGTATTTAAGGCTAGCTGAAATTGTGAGGGAATTCGTTGCTCAATAGGGTAGAAAGTCTAAAAAGCGTAAACAACTTGATCAAGCCATCAGGACTCAGTAAAAGAAACAACATTGACTTATCATTGACCAAGGGAGGGACCAAAAAATCAATGTTTTTAAAATTTGATCAATAATTGAATCGGTAAAAATATTGATTTACAGTTTAATAGTTCAATTGTGATTAAATCGTCGTTGAATTAGTAATAATTAAATATGTATATTTTAAATATTATATATTAAAATTTTAATATAACAAATAAATAGTAATAAATTTTAAATACTTAATTATTGATTTTATGTTTCTTAAAATATTTAAAATTTTTTTTATTTGAAAAATAGAAATTACTTATGATTAAAATTTGAGAATATTTAATTTTAAATATTTAGATTCTCAAATTATATTAAGATTCTACTTTTCTTTAAAAGATAAAGGGTTTAAAAATCATAAATTAAAAAAATAATTGATCAAATGAAAAAAATTTAACCAAATTAAAAATATAATTATAAATAATATATATTATTTTAAATGTTTTTATATATAATATATATATATATATATATATGATATATATAATTATTTATTATATTATTTCAATGAAAATGTTTATATATATATATATTAAAAAATATATAATATTATTAAAAAAGAAACTTAATATTTGATGAACGGTCGCAGGTTTCACTTATTTTTTATCGATTCTTATATTTACCAATTTTTGAAATTGATCAGACTAGGCCAAATACTGGTCCCAGTCAAACTGGCCAGTCCGATACATTTTTTAAATAATGCAAAAGACTCTCCACTCGGTAGTCCCCCTTTTCTACTCTTGATAATTAGAAGTCCAATTTGTCCCATTAAAATTGAGTTGGCCAACTCCAGAGTCAGTCCCCGGTTGCATTCTTGGGCTTTCAGATCACAGCTAAAATCACCAAGACTACCCACTCCATCTTCATTCTGCTAAATTGAAACTGCAATTTGCGATTTTGGGTGTGTGGCCGTTGTAGTGCAGAGGAAATTTGCTTAGTAATGGCAGATCCTTCGCTTGTTTTGGATTTGGTGGGAAAGGCTTGGGATATAATCCAAATGGGCCTACAGCATAAAAGCACCCTTGAAAACCTTAAGTCCACCATGAAGGAATTGGTTCCAGTGGTTGAACAGATTAAAAACTGTTCTAAGACAATGGATCTCGATGCTGAAGAAATAGCGAAGCTTATGGCGATGATGGAAGCAACGCAAGAGGTTATTCATAATTGCTCCGATGTCCGTTGGTGGAACTGCTGCCTTTTGCCGTATTACAAGACCAAACTTGACGAAGCGGACAAGTCATTTGTAAGGTACATCTCGGTTCAGCTGCAAATGCAGATGGCAAGGGATTTGAGGATAATCTGTTCGAAGTTGAGTTCTGATGATAGCCGTACTGCCCAAACCATCCATGATCACGAAATCCCAGTGAAATCCTCTTCGACTGGAAACCTCTTTCTTGACACGGCTTCCTTCTCTCCATCTTCAAAGAAATATGACGTTTTTATTAGCTTTAGAGGTGAAGACACCCGCACAAACTTCGCAAGCTATCTTTATGCTGCTCTAAGCGATAAAGATATCAAAACATATGGTGATTACAGGCCTAAGAAAGGAGAAGAGGCGTGGCCATCGGTTGAGAAAGTCATCGAAGACTCAGCTCTATTTGTTGTGATCTTTTCGGAGAACTATGCATCTTCCACATCGTGCTTGAATGAGCTTACCAAAATACTCGAGTGCTCCAAAGATCAAGCAAAGGGACACCTTGTTCTTCCAGTGTTCTATAAGATAGAACCAACACATGTGCGGAAGCAGACAGGGAGTTACCAGATTGCATTTGCAAAACACGAGCACAAATACCAAGCGAAGCAGGTACAAAAGTGGAGGGCTGCTCTCACTCAGGCTGCCAATGTACCTGGCTGGGACTATAGTGCCTACAGGTAACTATGTTGAACTCCTTGTATGACTGCTGATTTCAGTTCACTAAAAAGGTTTTAGATTTCCTACGTCATCTGTTAATGATTCGCGCAAATTTCAAGTATTAATCCATGGAAGCTGTAAAAGTACAATTTGCACAACGAGATTGCAAGCAAGAATCTTTTTTGGCTGAAGATGAAAATTTTTATCATTGTTATTCTAACAAGGACTTTTAAAATAGACGATGCGGCATTAAAATTTCCTCTTTCTCCTGTGGTATAGGTTTCATGCCGATCTTATCCAAGACATTGTCAAAGGTGTGATGGAGAAGTTGCACATGGTACCGAAGGTGAAGATGGAGTTTTTATTTATTTTATTATTGAAATGTGTACTTATTATTCAAAATAATTAATTATGAAGACTTAGAGAAGTCTTTTGTGGTTTTTTTTTAAATTAATGCGATTTTTTTATTTTAAAATTAATATTAAATTACATAATTTTTTTAATTTTATTGAAATTATATAATTTTTTTAATTTTCAAAAAATATACTAATTTTTTTAAAATAAAGAATTATTGTGCACTTTAATTTAATTTAAATTTTTTTTCACCAAGATAGCTTCCATTAAATCTAATACACATTTTTTTAACTAAAAAAAATTTAAATGGAGAACTTTTTTTCTATAAATGCCAAGAGCAAACAAAAGTGTGCTAACTAATTTTCAATTGAATAACCTTTTCACTTATAATTGGACGGATGTCGATGGGACTATCTAACCAATTTTTAATTGAATTTTTTATTTATAATTTTATTTTTTGGGTTATTTTTCTTTTTTTTTTTAATTTATTATTATATTTATATTTTAACATTAGATAATTTATCTATTTACTACAGATTTTGATTAATAATTATTACTAATTATTTCTCTATAATTATAATATACTAATAATTAATATTTAATGTACTTAATTAATAATGTATTTAAATTTTATATTCTATATCTTTGTTTTGTATTTATGTAGATTCTTAAACCAAATAATATCTTTATTTTTAACAAATTTTTATTCAACTTTTTGTCAAGTACATATTATTACTTCATTTTGTATTATTTGTCAAAAATACATTCATTCTCGGTCTTCAATCTTCTTCTCATTTTGTTATTCTTCGTCTTCGTTATGTTATTTCTTCTTTCTGCTTTCTCACATTTAATCTCACTCATTAATCTTTACTTGTGTAAATTCTGTAAATTTGCAATAACATTAGAATTATCTTTTCTGATTCTATAAAATTATCTAACTATTATATGGTTATGTGAATAAATGTTTGACGAAGAGTTTGCATTGTTATTAGTGAAATAAACTTGTTAGAAGCAGAATCATTAGTTCATGATTTAGTTGGTCATACATTTGAGAAACGTTTGCCTTGTAATTAAGAATCTAGAAATTTGATAAAACCTATATTTGATTTTTTTTCTAGATTTTTCAAATATGAATTTGTGAAAGTAATTTTTTTAAAAAGCTCCCTAATATAGAACCTTGCTACTAACAATAGTAGTTGATAGTCAATATGCACCATGATTTGTTATAATATGTATATTGTGGGTCTCATGTTCCCATCCAATGTGACATATTTTGTGCTTCATGCTCCCATTAGTTCTAGTTCTGTTTGGATGCTTTGCTTTATTGCTTGTTATAATGACATTTTAATTATGTTTTGTTTATGTTACTTGTCTATTTGATCTTCAAATTTTAATTTGAATGCACTGTGAATTACCTTTTCTTAGCATAATTTGGTATTATTTATTCACTAAGTGTCACAACTCACACATTTTAACATTTTTTTTACAGGATCTAGGTAATAACACCAATTGTGACCTAGTCTTGAGACAAAAGTAATTTAGTGTTCATTGAGTATGCCTTGCATTGTTTGCAGGTAATGTATGTTTTAAGTTGGATTTGACTAAGGTGTAATCTAGTGTAGCTTCATAAACTCATACGCATGATCCCTTGCCCTAGTGTATGTTGGATAGTCGATAGAATTTGAGAGCCAAGCTCTCTTACTATATTGTTGAGTGTTTATGCAATTGTGGAAACTTTAAGATGTCTTATTTATAAGGGACATTTTAACAAATTTTCTACCAAAAAAAATGAAAATGAATTGGCATGTAATACAAGATTTTAGATTTTTTTTAGAAAAATTCATTTTAGTAGAATGGTGATCTTTAATTGAATGTACTATATGTTAGGTTTAATGGTGTGAGAATGTTAGGTCCAAATGTTCTATTAGGCTCATAGATACGAGACTTGCCTTGTATTAGGTGCTAGTCATATCTCCGTATCTAAGATGTGATAAGGATAGTGCAAGGGCAGGGAGGACATTGGAGATGTAGGAGTATTGAAACAAAACCTCCACTAATGGTACAGTGGACTTGTCTTATCCTTATTTTCTTTTCTAAGATTTTACGAGAATAGTGTGTATCTTATCTTTTCATTCTGACCATAATGAATTACATTGTAAATGTGTTGAAGAAATGCCTTTTACCTTATGGCAGTATTGTTGAGATGATGAAGTGACTTTATAAAATTATAAAAAAAAATTGAGAATATTTTCATGCACGTTGAACATAAAATTATGTTGTGCTCTCCCTGAATAGGTATATAATTTATATACTTTTAGTTCTAAGTTAATGGAATAAGAAATTACAATATTTAACATTTATTTCATCATTGGAATTGTTATTCATATTTTAATTACATCTATGGTTCAAAATTTGATCTTTTAGAATACATTGGTGAAGTATCCTATTTATTTGATCAAACTTAATTTTTTCTTAGTTTAAAATTTTTTTTTGTAAACTATTGCAAATGTTAATTACCAAATTGACTCATTCCTCAAAGTTTAACAACATCGTTTAATTCCTTTGTCGATAGGAGGTAAGACAATTCTTTAATTGTAGTTTAGGAACATTATTTTATGAATTGTCATGTAATATCTATAGTAAAATTTTAGATCTAGATAGTATGAAAATAACATATCAATGTACATAATATTTTAAGATGTTAAATCAAAATTGATATATGTCAAAATATTACCTAACTTTTCCATGGTTGCAAAGTCAATTCTAGAATATAATAGACTAGATCTTCCTTTCTATGATCTTAAACTCAATAATGGCATTTAATGGGGAAAGCTCACAAGACTAAGGTTAGAGGAAAGACCTAACCTTATCTTAAATAATGTCTTACTGGAGCTTCTAATCATGGGTTCCAATAAAATTTAATTGTCTACACTTTGAGTTGTTAATCAAACTTAAATTAAAATATGTCTTAGGCCTAATTATCATATAATTACTTGATAAAATTAGGTTTATAAAATCTCAATGGATCATTAGCCAACGTATATTTCAGAAACAAAAATAGTATAATTAATTTAAGTCCACATATGAAATTTTTTTTAATATTCTCTCACTTAGGTCACATTAATTGTGTTTCAAGGGAAATTTATTTTATTCTATAAAACGACTTTTAAATTGACAAAAACAACAAAATCTTATATGTGTACTTTATTTTAAAAATTTGTTTTAAGATAATATAATGAACACAATTTGGTTTAACATAACCATCAATATAGGATAATGTCAATTTTTATGCCTTTTACTAGACTAATCCATAGTCACACATATTAACAATTATATTGATATGGATCATAAATCTGAAAGTGTGATAATAAATAGTTTTTAAAAATGATCAACAATGTACTATTTCTTATTGGTTTTTTGTATAACTCCTTAATATCCTTTATGCTTAACTAGTAGGAGAAATTATTTGTCTTAAAATAAGTTTATATATCTCAAATAATTTTTTCTTGAGAGTACTACATAGTGTTAAATATATCATAACAAATACAATGGTCATGTTTAAAATTGATATTCTGCTTTAAGATACATGTTGTGATACTTTGAAAATTCAAAATTTTAATTAGGTCCCAAAAAAGTTAAAAGCTTAAGTGCAAAAATAGAAATAATTTTATTAATATAAAAGAAATTACTTTGGGGCAACAAATAAAGATTAAGTGATTTTAGAATAATCATACAGCTTGAAAAAAAATTCCTAAAGATTTTTTTCAATATACCTCAAGGATTTAATTGAACCACTTAAAATCTTGTCGACCAAAGTGCAATGTTGGCCTTGGCAAGAAAGCAATTTTAGTCAAATAATATAAAAATCTCCACTCACACTAATTCCTCATTTTCTCTCTCCAAACCCGAATTCTTCAGGAAGCTTTAATCTACTCTTCCTATTTGTGTAACTTTTCCTTCTTTCTCACTGCAAGAGCTTATTTATGGCATGATTTTTGGCTAGCCACCAAGGTCCATTGTTACGGCATTAATCTTCATTTCTCTTCTTAGTAATGTCATCGAAAATCCTTGTACTAGCACAACATCTTCACTTATCCTTCTTCTTCTTTTTATGTTTTAGCCATGGGTTTTGAGAAGCTATGGTGAAGGTGGATTTTCTCTTTGATTCCTTATTTTCTTCCTTGTATTTTCTTCATATTCCATTCTTAGTAGAAGCTTAAAACAATTATAGCTTTCCTCTTCCATTATTGGTCTGTGGTTGAGCTCTTGATTAAGGGTTTCGAAATTTAGTCTTCAAGTGTTAGATTCACACTTCCATCTTCTTCCATTAAACTTTGTAAAGTAAGTTCTAATCTTAATTTAAATTATAGAAGTTTAAGTTAATGATGATGGGAAAGTTAAGCTAAAATTAGGGGTTTAGATATTAAAGAGTGTATTTGGTTAAGTTAATAATTTTGGGTGTTAATTTAGTAACTATAATAATATTTTACTATTGGACATAATTCTATATGGTTCTAGAGAGACTCCTTTAGTTGGAGTTCAATCTAAACAGTAAAAATAGAAACTTCTATTATAAGTTCCTATTGGTGAGAATGTAAATAACAAAGTGACACTTTTTTTAACTCCATGATATTGCTTTCTCACCCAACTTTCATTTTTAAGGTTTATATGCTCTGCATTTTTAGGAAATAAATCCTTATTTAAAACCTCCAACTATATATATATATATATATATGTAGACACACACACATATGTAGAAAAAGTGATAATAATGTGGTGAGAGGATTTCTTGAGCTATAGTTGATTACTAATAAAAGATATGGTGTAAGATACTAGTGAAGTGGAAATCATGTACTCATGAAGTAGAATGGTGTAATATGTGAAAAGAGAATGAATGGCATATGAAGTGTAAATGGTGATATATATATATATATATATATATGAGCAAAATGATGACAGTGGTGGAACCTTTATTTTGCTTCATATCATTATGAAATTATCTTTGCTTTACAAGGATCTTTTATATATTTGTTTTATTAAGTTATAAGTTTCATTTTAGTTTCTTTCTATTATTTTCCTCAATTGTTTTTATAGACTTAATTTATAGTTGACTAAAATCGATTCTTAGTTGACTTGAAACTGATTCTAGGTAACTAAAAGTTCTATTTTGTTATTATTTCCTTTTAATCTCTTTTATATATTTAATTTTATTATACTTTAAAGGGAAGGATGAGGGCTCAATAACCTTAGGTGCACCTAGTTAAGATGTGATATGTCCCTTGTGTGGGGACATGTAGTAGTGAGATGATGTGATGAAAAATATGCAATGTCATTATTTGAAAAATGATATGTACATCATGTGGCAGCACTTGGTGATGAGATGATACGATAAAACTATGACGATACTACATTGTGATATGCTTACTGTGTGGTAGTACTCAATAGTGGTTATGTTATGATATAACATAGTGGTGTTACGTGATGTGATACTGTGTTATGCACACTGTATGGCAACATTAGGTATAGTGATGGTTCTTTACTATGGTACACTTTTCTAATTATATCTATGGATCTCATATGTAAGTTCAAATTCAAGAATTGCTACTCAAGCAAATTGATGTATTTTATTTATAAATTGAAGCATGGTTTAATTAATTACAAAATGCTTAATTTTGAAAAACTCTAATGTGTGCTTGTTTCTTCTTCCATATACTTTGTTATTTATACACTAATTGAGTTAATGGTAAACTCACCATGCTCTTTATGTCTATTTTTTCTTTTTTAAGATCATCAAGTAATAGACTAATGAGCCTTGCGACTTACTTCCCATATGCATTTGGTATGCACTTTTGATCAATAGTTGCCTATGTCAAACTCCAATGTTGCAGTTATTACTAGTTGGGAGAATGTTGGGTTGTATGAGAGCCTTGATATGATGTGAACCTTGAAATGGCTACTATAACATATTGTTGTTTTAGTTATTTTGATATATGTATTGGTTGCTGGATTTTCAATGGTTATACAAATACGATGTGTTTGATTTTCATGGGAGGTGCTAGTGGATTTTAGGCAACCCCCAAGTTAATTATATGAAGTGGTTTATGTTATTAAAATGTGGTGGTATATGCATGTGTGTTTTCAAGGCATGTTGGTTATTATGATTGCTTAATTCTTGTTGAGTTTCAATTAAGGATAGTTCCTCAGGCTTGTTAAGTTAGGCTAATCATTAGATTGACTTAGTTATTCATTAGTCATAACCCAAGATTTAGGTCGCAACACATATTGTATTCATCTTTGCATAGGCAAAGTATTGACACAATAATAATTATCATTGAAATATATTGAATTAATGGTGCAATAGTATAACATATCAAGTATATGAAAAACTCAAAGTGAATAAAAATATAATAATCTAGTCAAATGACATACAAAGTCAACATAAAAAATAAAATGTACCAAACTTCCACTAACTTAAAAGATCAAAAAACTTTAAAACACTCATATTCTCAACATGTTTCTTGAACTTATAAGTTTCAATCATTTAGTTAAAGGATTAATTAACATTGACTTAGTATTAAAAAACTTTATGACAAAGTCTCCTTTCCTAACCAAGTCCCTTACTGTAAAATACTTAATTTTCAAATGTTTAAACTTATTGCTTATCTTATTGTTTTTAAAGTAAAACACATTTGTATTATTATCACAATAAATAATTAGTGTTATAACAATAGCGTCAACCACACAAAACTTTAACATGAAGTTCCTAAGCTAAACAGCTTGTAAAATTGTTCATATATATGTACTAATCAAATTTATTCTTAATGAAATTACATGAGGTCACTATCTTATCAAACTTTAAATATGATAGGCGAGAAGCTTGCTTAAGACTATAAATTAACTTTCTCAATTTACACACTATATGCCTTTTATCATTCTCTCTAAAATCGTATGGTTTTACCATATAGCTTCTTCACTAAAAACTCTATTATGGGAGTTGTCTTCACATCCATCTGTTGAAGCACTAAGTCAAAGTGAGCTACCAAGGCTATAATGATTTTGGATGTTGTCACACCATCACATGTTATATGCTATAATTTACTACATCAAGAAACTTTGTATTTATTATCAGAAAACCTTGTTGACAAGGTTTCAGATTTCACATTACAGAATACAAGATCTTGTCGACAAGATCCTTGACCTTGTTAACAAAATATTATCTTAACTCTTGTATTGACAATATTTGATGCCCCTTATCCTCTACAACTTATCTAACCAACTCATGCATATCAATTATGGAATTTTAAGCAAAAATTCACATCCATTTATAGCTTTCAACATCTAAATTGAGCCACTTATATGTCAATTTGAACTATAGGGATTTGACTTTTATTATTTCTTTTTTTTAATTCATTTTCATCGTAAAAAAGTTTTTTCATACTCATTTTATCATGTTTAGCTCATGCAACCCCTTAGAAAGATCAAAAACCCGAAATGATAGCATGCATATAACTTTTGCACTAGTTTTGAAAATTCATAACTTAAATTATAAAAGTCTAAATCATGCAAACTTAGTGTCTATAGAAATTTTAAAATGTGAACTACATTATATAAAAATTTCAGGCAAAATTGAGTTCATTTGCCTTGCCAAATGCAATAGAATAGTAACTCTGGTAGAAATGGATGGCATATGATAGACTTGAACTTTAAAAATGGATATCTTGAGCTACAAAACTCAAAATTAGGTAATCTCAATGGCCATGGAAATTTTATAATATTATCTATATTCTTGTAAAATTTTATAAGTAGCTGAACTCACTTGGCTCATGAAAAACCTTGCATATCAATGGCTATTACAGTACTCGGGCATCATCAGACCTTTATTTTCAAAAATTCATAACTTTCTCTATACAACTCCTTTTTATGCAAACTTAGTGGCCTTAGAAATCTTATAATTCCAACTACATTTTTGTAAAATTTCACGAGCTTTAAAGTTCATTTGGCTTTTCAAATCTACTAAAAACTAGAATTGCCACATGAACAGTACCAAGGATTATTCTACATAATTTTTGAAACTTTGAAAATTTGTAAAATATTCTGTAGATCTCTAAAAATTATAATTTTTAGCTTGTTAGAAAACTCTTTTAAGGGTCTATATGCATTCCAAATATTAGACTCCAACTAAGTCATTTGGGCTACTTTGGGTATAGAGGTTGTTTAGGGTCTTTTTATGTCTAACCTTATCCTTTTGGGTCATTTTATGTCTAACCTTATCCTTTTGGCATCCAAATGGAATTCTTCCACTTGGAGCAAGTTTTAATCATCCTAAATGACATTCATGACTATTTCATATCATGTCAAAGGACTTGCATCAAAATTTGACTCATTCGCACCTAACTAGCATATGCTTTCCAATGACATTCCATATATTATCTTAGCCATCATTGCCAAATCATATATTCACCTAACTAACATACATGTTCTCATACTCAAATACTTAGTTCCATTCTTAAACATGATCAAATACATAAGTAGCCATCATCCATATAAAATGGTCAAGTCATATATACATACTTGCCAAAAGTTTAACTATTTACATTACAAGTTTCATAATACATTATCCATATCATTCTTGATATATAAATTACATTTTAGCATATATAGTACTTCTAAGATATAACTTCCAATATCTAATCTTTTCATCTTCCTTGATTTGGCTTGATAACCTTGAAATGGTTAGTAGGAGCATAGGGGTGAGATTCGGGAAGAATCTCAATAATAAAGTTTTATCCAATTCAATGCACACAAGAATACTATGAGTAAATGCAATATATGTAGTGCAAGAATATTATGCACATGCACCATGTAAATCATATGCATCATATAACATGAAAACTCATTCATTCATAGTCATAGCAATATCATAAAACTAACTGGCCTCTACTAATCTCAACCTGGGGTTAAGGAAGAGCTGCCACGTTCAATTCCATGCCTTAGGGAGTTAGGTGTAACAACCAAAAAAAAAAGAGAGAAGCTAAAAATTTTTAAAGTCTTGAAATTTTCTAAGTCTGCTAGTTATAGTAAGAAATGACCTAGCTATAACGAGAGTACCTTTTCACTATAGCGAGAATGTTTTTAGCTATAGCAAGTGTAAGCATCCTACACAAAAACCAGGGAGTTCCTTGCAATAGCATGTTGTAGCGAAAACAAGGGTCTGAGACTGATACGTGCTTGTCATAACGAGAGTTATTTTTCGCTATAGCAAGGGTTAGTCTAGAAAAATGTGAAAAAAGAGAATTTGACTTCTTAAAGCATACAAATCCCTTCTTTTTCTTTAAACCGACTTAGGCTTCAACTAAGATAGAGAAAAAGGCTAAGGAAAGAGAAAGAGACCTAGAGAAGGAAGGAAGAACAAGAAAAAGGTAAGGAAGCTTGAGATTTTTATAGCTTTTCTTCTTAGAGTTTTATTCTTCTTTCTTTGTCCTCTCTTTCTATGGTTTTGGTTATTGAGTTGGCTTTGTTTTGTGCCTATGTCAGAGGGGGAAGTATAAGGATTTGAGGAGAAAATTTATGCAAAGGAAGAGCTTCTTGGAAAGAGCTTTATTTAAGATAACTTCTTCCTATTTTATTGTATCTTCTCCCATTGCTTTCCTTGAGTATGTAGGTTCTACCAACTTGAGAGCTTGAGAAAAGAAGGAAGTAAGAGATCCTTGAATTAAAGTGTGGGAAGTTGAAAAAATACAAAAGAAAGGAGAAGACGAATTGGTGAAATTCTAAAAAGAGGGAACCCCTAGTTTCTTATATGCTTTGTAGGGTTGCTATGAAGAACCCCCTAACTTTATGAATAATTGTTGAGTTATAAAAGAATAATTTCATACTCTTTGTTGTGTCTAGGCTCAAAAGAAGCAACTTCATCTAGTTTTGATTGTGAGACTAAGAAGGAAGAAGAGAAATTGAAAGGGAAGGCTTGTGTTGGCTTATAAGGTAGCTTCCCACTCTTTCTTGTTACATTCTTGAATGTATATAGTCATTGTATACTTGTGTATATATTTGCATTGTGAGACATGCCATTTGATGTTGCCTTGATGCATTGGTGCCAATATGTTTATGTGTTAGATTGTGAAAATTACTCGAGTGAGGTAGTGCCAAAAGTCCTTTGTGATGGGTGAGGTAGAGCCGAAAGTTCTGAGGATGAGTGAGAGAAGGCCAAAAGTCTTATAATCGAGTGAGGCTAAGTCAGAAGTCCTTAAACCAAGGGTGAAGCCATTCAAAAGTCCCTAAAATCGAGTAAGGCTAGACCAAAAGTCCCTAGAGCTTATTATTGGCATTGATATGATATCATGGCATGAAAATTATATGTTGTGTAATTGTGAATGGTTTACATGCTTTGACCTATTTATATATCTTGATTGCTTCCTTGAATGAGTGTATGAGCTACTGAGATTCTATGAATCTCACCTCCTTTCCTCTCCCATCTTAACATGTTAAGTGGAGCTCAAGGAGATCAAAGTACACACTAAGGAGCCTAGTTGAGCATGATTTGGGAGTTGTATAGCTATTTTGGTTTTTTTGATGTAAAGAAGTGCCAAAATAAATATGTACCTATTATTTTTGAGATGTAAATGCTTGAGCAAGTATAGAACTATGTATGAACCATGTATAGAGCCAAAATAATGAAATTATGAGATTTGGCTCCCTCGTAGCTTATTTACAGTAATGTAATTTTGCCCGTAGCATAGTGATTTTGAGATGTATGTTAGTTTGGATCACTTGGGCAATTCATATATATCATGTTTATGCTTTAAAACTTGCCCAAGGGGTGTTAGGACATGTAGGGGACCATTTACCCCATTTTGAACCCTTTATGGTGTCAAAATCGTTAAATTTGTGAGCTCTATCAAGATATGACTAAATGAGCTCTTCTTGATATGAAATTTGGCATACCTCTAGAGCTTGTTGATAGCTTCTTGAGAGACTAAAGTGGGTAATATTTGGAGGTCTAGAGAATATTTGGCGAATTGTTGAAGTTAAAAAATTTTCTGGTTTTGGTTATTGTACTGTGCAACTAGGTCTGAAAATGAATCTGTGTTATTCATGGACCAAACGGTGTCCAATTATCATAAAATTTTATGAGTATAAACTAGACATCCATAATGACCTATTCCAACTAGAAGTACCTCAATCAGAGGTCTGTAGAGGGAGAACTAACTTTCTGAATTTCTCTATCAGTATCAGGGAAGCCATCCGACCTTCGTTACTGTTTCATCTATTTTTGAGGTCTAAGAGCTACTGAACTGATCTAGACTTATTTTTTTTTTCTTATAGTTAATATCTATAGCTTTCTAAATTGGTATAGTTTGCCTAGATTAAATTTTTTTGGAATTAGTTATGAATTTTTGAAATTCATGACAACAAGCTGCACCAGTACCAGGGACAGCAGTATCTCTGTCTCTTTTTCGATGTCAAATATGGTCCAAATGTTGAGATTATGGTTGAAAATTATTTTTATGTAAATTTAACACTTAGAACTTTCCAAAAAACTATGGTTTGCTTGATTCTCATTTTTCTAGAATTAGTTATGATTTTCCAAAGTTAGAGCAAAAAATCTAACTTTTTTGCCCATTTGAGAAATTGCATTTTTTTTTTGGCTTCATATCCATGGTTTATGGGTTGTTTGAGCCTATGTATGAGTTGTACAAGCAAAGTTTGAGTAGAAAATATGATTCATGGGTTCATGGGACCCACGGGGCAAAATATGACTGATTAAATCCTAACTTAAGATAGTAAAATATCACGATTTTGGTTATTTTCATTGGAAATCATATGAAATCAAATCTAAAGGACGATTAGTTGGAGTTAAGGCATTATAGTGTTACATTAGGAGCCATCACATATATAAAGTGCTCATAAAACTTATATGAAAACATAATAAATCATATTTCATGAAAGCATCAAGCAACTATCCACACAAGCATATCAATTCATCTAAGCACTCAATTGCATGCAAGAAGTGGAAAAAAAAGCTATTTTAAAACTTGTGGAGGTTTAAGATACCACTAACCCACTTGTTCTTACTTTTCTATATCTTATTTTTCCACCACTTGGCACCCATACATAGTAGGTTTGGATTAGTTTGGTTTACAAACATCAATCTATAATGCAAATTAGCCCATTTAAATCAATCTAAAGCCTTGGCACTATTACTTAACCCCACTTTATTCTAAATTGTGTTTTAGAGTCAATTTAGGCTCATTAGGAAGCAACTTCTATTTTTCTTCATCTAGGTCCCAATTACCCATAGGCTACATGCCATATGACCTCAATGGAACCCATTTGAGCCATTATATCTTGAGTTAGAACGGTTTAAAGCTAACTTGTTTCTCTACCCCATTTTAGGCTCTAAAATGCAACTTTCATTTTAGGGCTTTTAAATTCAATACATTAGTTCCATAATTATTTATTCCCCTCATCTAAGTTTCTTAAATCCTTAAAACTTAAAAAATCTCTCCCTAAATGCTTGCTTCATCCACACCTTGGCCGAAACACACTTCATAAAAAGGCCAATAAGAGTTTTCTTGCTTCCTTCATGGATTTTGATGCACGACTATATTCTCTAGCTTCTCTTTAGCTTAATTATGGTTTCATATAGCTTAAAGTATTCTTATATGATTCCAAATCTTTTAGGGTTCACTTGAAGTCCTAAGTAACATAACATGCTTTCTATGGCTTTCTATAGTGTTTTCTTTTTTTCCATAATCTTACTCTCCTCCTTGTAAACTCTTGTTTCTGTCAAATTTTTATTGGATTCAAGCTCTCTCTTCTGCCTCTCTCTCTAGGCCAAAATATAAAGAGGATGAAAGTCCAAAGAACATCAAGTTTTTTAACTTATGACATACCTTGTTTGAAAGTTTGTTTGATAGTGATTCTTGAGCCATAATTAGTTGTTTCAAACTTTCACTTTTTTTCAAGAGGTCAGCCATCAAACTTCTCCTTTTAAAGTTATATAACTAGCTTATTATAAAATTTCATGTATTTTTATACCATTTTGCCTTAGTTTTCTTTCTTTCTCTTTTCTCATTTTTCACTTCATTTCTAGTCTGGTTCAAGGCTGGAAATGATAGATCTAAATAAAGAAGAAGGTAACGTGGGTGATATGGAGCAAAAAGATGGTGATTTAACTTTTTCTAAAATTTTCATTTTGCCCATTTTCTTTAGCTCTTTTGTTTATGCTCGTTTTAACTCTTTTTGAGAATTATCTTTTCCATATAAAAATATAGGTCCTTTAGTTTATTAAAAGCATGTTCTTCTAATTTTATGGAGTTTAGAACCATCTCGAATCATTAGGTCAAAGTTTTAGTCAACTCTTTATCGAAACTGCATACCAAGAGGGTATTAACCATTTGATGATTCATATAGTTTTCAGAGGCTCTGAGAACTCTAGTGAATTTAGTTTTATCATTTAAAAATTTTTTCTTGAATTTTTAAAAAATTATCCAAAATTACAATTTCTACCACTGCATGACATTTCTTACCATTTAGCCATGTCAGCTTTGATTTTAATCCATCTTTGGATCCTTACCTTCATTTTTAAATGCTTTGTTTATTAATCTTGCCTTATTTTATTTCATTCTGGAGGTCTCTTTTTGTAATTTCATTGATTTCGATTTAGTTCTGGAGAAATCGGATATTACATATACTAATGAGAAAGTCTTAGTGAAATCAATGCTTTCTATCTGTGAAAACCAACCTAGCTTTAAATCTTTCAACCTAACCTTTAGAGTCATTCTTGGTTTTCAATACTGATTTGCAACTAATTGGCTTATAACTATTGGACAACTCAACACTTAGTAGTTAAACATAGTGGTTCATATGTTTATCTGCCTTATCAAGATAAACATAGTGACCATCTGTAATCGCTTATCTTTTTTTCTATGAAACCTTTTTAAGGGAATTTTTAGAACTAATTCATGTGTTTCTGGGATTAGTTCAATTATTTCCAAAATCGGTTCAATTGATTAAGGATTTCATCTATGATAGGAGCCTTTATTTGGACAAGTTAGTCAGTTTCTTCCCTTATATTTACCAATGTAATTATATCATTTGACTATAACAAAAGAATAAGGATAGTGTTACTTAACTCACTTGGTTCAAAAGTCTGAAAACAACTCCCTTTATCGATATCAAATTCTAAAAATTGTAGCGTCAATGATTCAAAATTCTAGTACCATGAATAGGACAGTAAAACCTATATTTTTTCAAATGCTCTAGGCATCCAATAAAGAAACAACAAGAAGTTCTGTAATTTATCTTTTTATAAGAAGGATTACAAATCTCTACCTTAATAGAGCATCCCCCAACATGGAAATGATTAAGATTCAACTTTCTACTAGTCCATAACTTAAAAGGCATCTTAGATGCATATTTACTAAAAACATAATTTAAAATGTAAATGGAAATTTTTATTACCTCACCCTATAGAAAATCAAGTAAATTAGATATCATCATGCCTTCTATGCATAGTATACTAGGCATGAATTCCACAATCCTATAAGTATTTAGCAAAAGGTCCATTCTATTGTCCACTTTTATCATATTTACCATAATACTTACCACTATGATTAAATTTCATTATTTTGATAATGTTCGCTAATTGTTTTTCAATCTTAGTTCGATAAATTTTACACTTGTCTATGACATTTGACTTTTCTTTAATTAAGAAAATATAGCCATAACAAGGGAAACCATTAATGAAAGTAATAAAGTATCTCTTGCAATACATAATAGCTGAATAAGGCTCACTAATATCTGTATGAATTATTTTTAAAAGATTTTGACTATGAGTTGCATCTTTTTTTTTTTTTTTTATAGTTTTGATTGATTTTCCTTTATCACAATCAAGACATGTCCCTATTCCTAAGTCAAAGGAAGAAAGAATGTTATCCTTGATTAACCATTTAGCTCTTTCATTTGAAATGTGACCCAGACATTTAAGCCACAACAATGCATATTTCTCTTTAATTAAAGATATTCTCTTAGCCACAAGATTCTCAACATTGAAAGATAAATATTCATCTTTAGGAGTCAAGCACAACTTATGTAATCCATTAGATAAAATGCAACTACTAATTACTTTGGAATTATACTAAATGTTAACTCTTTTATTTCTAGAATAAAATAAAATCCAACTTTATCAAGTAGAGAAACAAAAATTCAAATTCTCTTAGAAGAGGGAATGTGAAAAGTGTTCTCCAAACAAAGCTAAAAACTAGAGTTTAATAACAAAACGACAATTCCAATACATTTAACTTCAACATCAACACAATTCTAAGCTTAAACTCTTTTTCACTTGGTTTTTTATTGTTTCTAAACCACCTATAAAGAGGATGTAACATGATCAAAGGCACCATTGTCAAGCCATTAAGAGTCTAAAAGGATGTTAATAACATTTGAATTAAAACAATCATAAGTCAACAATTTACTTTGTTCTTTGTTCTTCTTTAACCTAGCTTTAAACTTAAAATAATTGGTCCTCTTATGACCTTTTTTCTTGCAAAAGAACCACTTTTAATCATTCATCTTATCCTTAGGTCCTCAATTACCATTGATCTGATTGTTACTATATTTCTTGAAATCCTAATCTCTCTTAGGAGCATGAGTCTTTGTCTTTTTAAATTTTTCTTTTCTCTAATAGAAATTTGGATTATTATGGGAAACAAAATAGGTAGTTTCACTTCTTTCCCTATTTAGTTTTTCTTTCTCAGGCATACATTTAGAAATTAGATCATTAACACTCAAAGTTTGGTTTTATGTGTTACGAACAGTTTTAATATAATTGAACTTTTACAAAAAAAATTAAGTGTATAATGGATGACAAAATTATTAGGACTAGGAATATTATAATCCTTAAGTTTAATCTGAACATGCACTATCCTTATAATATATTTTTTAACTCCCTTAGTGCTATCATACTTTATAGATGTCATCACTCATTAGTTGTCAAGCCTCAGCTTTATTTGATAAATGATATCTCTTCCCTATAGCATTAAAGAATTTTTAACATTAGTGGGATTTGGCAAATCACTTATGAGATGTACAACAATTAATCTTTTCATAACTATAAGGCTAAGGTGATTAGATTTCTCTCACTTAGCAAAATATTCTTTCTGCTTAACATTGCCATTTTCAGTGGGTTTTGATAGTTCATCCATACATAATGCTAGATTTATATTCACTATTCCCAGAGAAAATTCTACATCTTGCTTCCATTTTTTATAATTAAAACCAATAAGGACATCTAGTAATAGTATTGTTGTTCATAGCTAAGAAAACTAATTCATGAAAACTGCAACATAGTTACTATAACAAGTAGTTTCAAAATAGCTCAAAACCTAAATAAACTATTTATAAAGAGCACCAATTGCATCTTCATAAACTTTCCTTTGGATAGAGAACATGAGATGCAATTGGTCCCTTTTGTACAAAGCTAATTAGAATAAAAGAAAACATATAATATTAAAAAATTTATCTCCTTTAAGCAGATAAATTATTCAAATTATATACCTCTATCTAATAAGGAAAGATATAATTTTGAAAAATCTATCCTATTTAGGTAGATGGACCCTCTCAACCACGTACCTCCACCTTAATGCTTCATGTAGTACCAAAATTAATACACATAATAACCCTATTTTGAAAGATAATTATGTATAATAACTCAAGTAATTCCATCAATAAGGGAAGTAAAAGATTTTGTAAATTTTAATGAGTGTATCACTTATGTGAAATGCACTTGTAATAATTTACAAAATAATATTCCCAAACTAAAATTAAACAATTGCCTTACCTCTCATCGACAAGGGCATTAAACAATTTTGTTAAACTTTATTGAATGAATCACTTTGATGGCTAACATATGCAACATTTTAGAAAATAAAATTACCATAATAGGAGAAAATTAAGTTTGATTAAATAAATAGGATACTTCACCAAATGTACTATAAAAAGTCAAATTATGAACTATAATTACAATTAAAACATGAACAACAATTCTAATTATAAAATAAAAGTCAAATAGTGTAATTTTTTATTCCTTCAACTTAAGGTTGAAAGTATATAAATTATATACCTATACAAAGAGAGTATAACTCAATTTTATGTTTAACGTGCATGAAAATATCCTCTTAATTTTTTTTGGGTAATTTTCGGATGTTAATTACTACATCAGAAAAATAAAAACAACTGATTTTATTATAGAAAAGGCAAATAATTCATAGATAATTTTTTTATCATAATAAAAATAAAATAAATATACAAAAAATTAAAAATATTAAGAGAAGCAAAACAGCACAAGAACTACTCTAATTGGAATTGAGGATGACTCACAGGCACCACCCACTAAATGCCCTACATCTAGGCATTGTTCAGCTTGACTAGAGGTTGCCTTCAACCTCGAGTCGAGTCTGCCCACAGGTTTGAAACTTGTTTTCAAAATTGTATGCAAACCAAAACAATTTTACTTTGTTTTAAGCAATTTTCATTCTACCAAGCTCAAATTTAAATGCAAATAAGTTTCTCTAATTGTTTTATAGCATGAATAGAACAAGAAACATAAGGAAAAGAGAGAAGTTTGAGATCTAGGAAATAGGGTTTTGCAACTTTGAAGTTCAAACCATAAACTTTTCATTTTGATTTTCCATAGTATCAAGGAGTTTTAACACAAACAAACATGCTAAATAACCTTATAATGATGCAACGAAACATTTGCATACAAGAAATTAAATTGAAACTTCATATAATACAAAATAAAAATTTTCTAATATGAGAAACGTGGAAAGTTAAAAGTTGAAATTCTCTCTATACAAATTTGACATAACATGAAAGTCATATATCAATTGAAAACTTATTATAAGAGAAATAAAACACCTAAACTAATGTTGCACAATTAGATAAACGGAAGCACAAAAATAAAGTTCAAATATGTGCTATTAGACATGAGTTTTAGGTTCTAAAAATCATGTAATTAGACTTTGATACCACATGTAATATTGATACTAAAATTTTAGATCTAGATAGTATGAAAACAATAGATTGATATATATATATATATATATATATGATATTTTAGTATACTAAATTAAAATTTATATATGTAAAAAATTACTTGACTTTTCCATAGCTATAAGGTCAAATTTGGAACATGATAGGTTAGATTTTCCTTTCTCTAACCCTAGACCTTATAGCAACTTTTAAGGGGGAAAATTTACTAAATTAGGGTAAAGATGGAATTTAATCTTGTCTTAAATAATATTTTACTAGGTCTTCTTTTTATGAGTTTTAATAAAATTTAATAATTCATAATTGTAATTGCTAATCAAATTTAAATTAAAATGTGTTAGATCCAATTATCATATGATTATTTAATAAAATTAAGTTTATAATATTTTAATAAACCATTAACCAACCCTTATTTTAAAAAATACAAATAATACAATTAATGTGAATCTAGTTATAAAATTTTGAAAAAATTCGAGTTAAGAAGTTCAAGTGAGTAGAATTGATAGTCAATAACCCTTTTATAACTTTTTACAATTAAATTTTCTTAAAATTATAACCAAATCTTAGTAAAAATAATTTTTTCAAATTTAAGATCACTAACTGAAAATTTTCTAATAATTTTCCCAACATACTGAAAAATACCATCCCGACGGGAAGTGACTGATTTTCCAAAGCCCCTAAACCTTGCCCTACCCCTCAAAAAATGGTAGGGCTATATATGGCTGCATCAGTGTTGCGTCTGGATCCTGTGCGCATCCACATCTGGACGGTCCAGATTTCATATAATTTTTAAAAAAATTTTAAATTTGTTTTTCTTTCATAAGATGAAAAATGAAAAATATAACTAATTTTATAACTAAAAAGTATTTAAAAAATAATTTTTTGCATCAAAAAAATAAAAATATTGTTTTATAAAATATGGACAATCTAATCTGGATGGTCCAATAATCCCAAATGTGTGGTATCCGGGGGGCTAGTTTAGGATGGCTGCATTAGAGACGATTCATATTTTATAAAACAAAATTTTTATTTTTTTGATGCAAAAAATTATTTTTTAAATACCCCATGTTATAAGGTCTGACTCGTCCAAATCACATCTGACGCCCAGATAGATGCGCACGCTCATCTATGAGATGCGCATAAGATTTAGACGCATTAGCGTTCGATACCATCCTTATGGTTTGGTTGAGGTATCAACAAAAGTATGTAAATATTGTATTAATGAATTTTGCGAGACTTCTGGTTTCCCGACTTGTTTACCTGAGGATTTGGCCTCGTTTGGTTTACATTGAAGAACGCTGTAGAAAAAGGAATGAAAATAAGATTTCCGTGACATGCATGATTGGTCGGCTGTTTAAAATTTGATTCCATTCAAGAAGGAAAGTGTATTCTGCCATTTGAAGGAGTGATGAATCCATCCAAAAAACCATGGTTCTCAAAATCCAGAAAAACGATGGATTGAAAAGCTAAATTCCAGTTTGAAAGGAAGAATAATTCATTTTAAATAAATTTGACAAATTAAAAATAGAAGGTAATAAAAAAGATAAGAGAGTTGAAATATGAATTTTTTTAAAGAAAGAAACTATAAAAGAAATAAAATGTGCACAATTAATTATTTTTTGTACTTACTTTTTATTATGTTTAATTTCCTAATAATATTTCTTTTAAATATCAAGATATTTAGTTAAAATTATTATTTATTATTTTATTTTTTAATAATAAGTAAAATCTTAATATAATTTAAAAATAAAAATTTAATATTAGATATTTTTAATTTTTTCATAAATAATTTTTATTTTATACTAAATATTAATTTTTGTAATATCTTAATAAATATTATATTAATTTTTAAAATTTCTTCTTCTTTGCTCTAGCGCAGCTCGTGCACAGCCAAGCGTGCTCTAGCGCAGCTCGTGCACAGCCAAGCGTGCGAAGCGCCTCACTTGCCGGCAACGCCACCTTCCGTCGTCGACAAACCCAGGTCGGTATCCAAAGCTTCTAGTTCTCTATCTGGGGCTTCTTTTGTTATGATCAATTGTTTGGTATTTGTGGATTTATATTCTTTCTCGGCACTTTTCCTGTCAAATGAAGAAATTATTTGTTGCTGAAATCCATTTTCCTTCTCATTTCCCTGTGTCTCTGATGCTGCCTATCATGGCTGCATTTGCTCTGTGTGCGCCTTTTGATTTTTGGAATGGGACCCAGTTGATTGTGTTTTTAAGTTAGAGTCCAGTTCATGAATTGGCTCTGTGTGTGCCTTTCGATTTTTGTCATATGAGGAAAAGAACTAAATGCCTTTGCATTTACCATGTTTATAAGTGAGTGAGTGGGAACTATGCGATCAGAACACTCTGCGGTGAGTGCTAACCTCTGCATTAATTAGAAAACTCCTGATCTTGACAATGGGAACACCTTCACCATCACAGACGATATCGTTCTTTAGTCCTTGGATGCGACAATTTCTGCATAAGTGTGACCTCCTAGGCCAAAGCTAGCCACTGTGAGTAATATTATCACAGTGGTATCTGCTGCTGCATCTGAGTGAAAAGCATCAGGAAAAGCCTCATCTGCTTGGTTCCCATCCAAATAAATAGCATCAACTCTTCTTTAAGCTTCATCCCATTTTGATCTTCAAGTCTATACCATTGTGGGGCTAATGGACTATTTGGTGGAACTCTCATAGGAATATCAGATACACTGAATGAAACTTGGCCCATGATTTCATTAGTACCATTTACCCTGTCCTTCACCAAAATTTCCAAAACTCGTTCTTTATATAATGTACATATAGTACATAATAATTATGATTTGATCCGTATATAGAGGACTCTTGTATCTGCATATTGGTGGCTGTTATTATTTTGGAATCTGTCACTCTGTTTATCTTCAGAAAAAAAGTATCATCTAGATAGTTATGCTGATGTTTACTGAATTGCAGTATGAGTTACAATTTTGGAGTTCTACCTACAGAGAATGTCATCTTCAGGATATTATTAGTGTTTGTATAATATATGCTTGGTTAAGCTATCTATGTTTTGATAAATATTTGCTCAAAAGAGTCAGTCACTCACACCAGACAAATAAGAGTTTTCATAAAGTGAGCAAAGCAACACTTGGCAGCCTAATTACCCATAGAAAAGACCGGGCTTAACCACTCTCCTTCGTGCCCCAAGCCCATGCTATTAATTCCATGTTACCAGCAATAGTCATCACCCTGCTGAAAATGATAAGTCATGTCTGATTTTGAAGAAAAATCAAGTATATTAAGTCTGTAATACAGAGTACGGTGGCATACATTAGCAACTATGCTTGATTAAAAACGTTGTGACAACTAATGAGTGAATTTAACATGAAAAAAAATTTGACAAGTTTCTACTGCATCAGTTTTATGAACTTTTCCTCAACAGTACATTAATTAGCTTTGAAAATCTCATTCATAGATTTTAAAAGAAAATAAATTCACAAAATGTTCATGGGTAACTAGACATAACATAGGTTGGACCAAGAGCAAAGAAATGCATGAGATGAACTCCAAATTAGAAAGTGATCATAATCTGGCGATATGTAATTAATTACAAATAATACTTCTTGGACAATTTGACATAAGATCTACAGGAACTTGTACACAAACTAATATTGTTTTCTCACTTTGAAATATCCTAGTGTTTCTTGGTCCCCTTACTCCCTTTATGGCAGAAAGGTGACTTTTGTATCTCTTAAGACTCTAGTGCATCATTTGCACTTTGTTTTTTACGTAATGCTCTTATGCCTTCATAAAGTATCGATGCCTTGAAGTCTTAGGATCAGCGAAGGCTTTTGAAAAATATAGCATATAACTGCATTTTGTCTATTTTAGCGTATTCAAAATTATGGATGACCACTGAAGCATAGACACACGGATATAAAAAGTTCAACTGCTCGTGTTTGATATCATTGCTGCATGCTGACTAGCTCTCTATAAGGAGTTAGTGCCTTTGGATACTGTTGCATTGGTGGTTCTCATAATGGAAGTTACAGAAATATACTGTGTTAGTCATGCTTCATTGTTTATACTGTGACTGTGAAATTTTTTTTTATTCACAAATATTAAAGTGAATATTTTAATATTTTTTAATTAAGGGTACGTAAGAACTTTTTTTTACCAATTAAAAAATTAATAATAAGTATTTAAATATATTTTTATATTAGAAATATTATATTCATTTGATCATCTCTTTTTTTTTTTAATTTTTATTGTGAAGTGTCTATTTTTTAATAGTATATTAGATATAATTATTTCATTTCATCAAAACTTATTTCCATTTTTATTTTTATTGTTATTAACATTCTCATTCCTTTCAAAATCTCTCCATGAACCAAACGAGTTGATGTATGCAGGTTCCCAGAATCGACTAGTGTATATTGTGTCATGAAGTTTCCCCAAGGCATTGCTAAATTGGCAACCAAATCATACATACATAAACATCAATTTCTCAGTGTATATTAATAAATATCAGGTATATTCTGAAGCCTCCCAAGGGCAAAGAGATACTAGAGCCAAGTTGATTGATTAGTGTAATTCAAATTAGGCATATAAGAAAATTTGTTGAATGAGCCAATTCAAGCGTCAACTTAATGAATATATTTCTATCTTATTAGATATGTCTAGAATTGTAGTTATGTATTTTGAAAAGTGAAATATTTTTAAATATATTATGGAACGATTTAAATTTTGTTATATATTTAGAATAAATGCTATAAAATTATATATAAATATGTTTGTTGAAGATAGTTGGCCACTCAACAAGCAAAACTAATGTGAATCTAGTTTGGCATTAATAGAAATATGTCAAGTCGGACATTTATGGTTTATTTGGATGGGGTGAAAAATAAGGGGGAGAAAAAAGTTGAGAAGAAAAAAATTATTTTACCCTATTTGGATACAAGAGAAAAATCGGGAGAAGAGAAAAGTTGAAATGAAAATTGAGGTGAGTTTCACTAAAAAGTTTTCTCTTCAAAAATAGAAAAATTTTGAGAAAAAAATTGCACGCATAATGTGGTTCAAAATTCTGATTGCATTACAATTGGAAATCAATTTGATTAATTAATATTTTTAATTATTTATTTATTTAAAATTTTATTATAAAATTAATTAATAATAAATATATTTTACAAAATAATAACATATATTTTAATATAAAATTAATAAATTATTTTTATTTAAAAAAAAAAAGAACTTCCAATTGTATTATAGTTGGAGGCCTACGATCAAATGGCAGTCGAAACACATTTTTTACTATCATTTGGTCAGAATATATATATATATATATATTTGCATTGCCAATATAATTAATTATTTATTATATATAAATATAATTAGAAATATTTATTTATATTTATATATATTATATTTAAATCAATTAATATATATTAAAATAATATTTAGAAAATTTTAAAATAAATAATTTTTAAATTGGTTTCTATTTTTTATTTTATTATTTAGCTAATTGTTTTTAAAAAAATGTGAAATATGGTTTTTATAAATTTATTTTTTAAAAATTTATTATTCTTATTTCTTTATATATATATGTATAAATTTAAAATAATTAATTTATATTTAAAATATAACTTTTTAAAAAATATATCTCATTTAATGAAAAAATTATTAACAATTTTTTTTTTCTGTTTTCTCTCTATCCATCTAAATACCCAAAGAAAAATATTTTTTACTGACTTTTCTCTTCTCTTTCTTTTTTCTCAACTTTTCTCCTCCCCCGTCCAAATATTGGGTTAGAGTTTTGTATCAATTTCCTTTGCATAATAGTTGGCACAGGTATGTAGTTTCTCATGTTCTGCATTGGTATTTTCTGACCTCATCAGTTATGTTTAAGAAGTGTGAGATCGGGGGACAGAATAGGAAAGGTAATCTCATTATATTTCTGACCACGAATAAGGCTTACCATAAGAATATTTTTTTTAGTGGGATGATAGCTTTGAAAAGATAGATTACTTATGCAAGTAATGCTCTAACGCCCACACTGAATATGATTTTTTACGAATGAGATAAGAATGAATCAAGGGCCAGAATTGAATTTGTATATATGGAGTTTATGCACAATACATGTAAGGTCTACATATAAGGTCTATGTGCAAAATAAATTTTAATCATAAAAAAATTAAGAGTTAAAATTAAATTTATACTGGTGGGGTTTATGTATAATACAAATAAAGTCTATGTACAAAGTAAATTTTAATTATTAAGTATATAAATGACATAATAAACTATGTATATATAAGGATTGTTTTATACAAGACAGTTTTTGCAAAGTTTTCAATGAATTTAAGTGAGTTATTTCATTTTTAGGCCACAGATTTAATTATTGATTAAATTGGTTGGACGAATGGAATCGTGTTTAGAACATTGATACAAATGAGCACTGCCAGTTTCATGTTTGTTAAGTCCATTTTTGTACGATTGCTGCAACAATTTAGATTGTGAAGACTTTTTTGTGATTGAGTTTTCGTTTAAGGCTAAATGAAACTGATTCTTAAAAGTTGGTTAGGTTCAATAATTAGAAGGAGCCGCGAGTGGGATTAAGAAAATTAATTGAGTTTTATACTGTCAAGTTATGATAAGTGGAATAAAACACGCTCAATTTTGAGTGCTATCACAAGAAAATTTTAGTTTATATTTGGTAATTGGTAATATTAAGTATGTAAAAAAATTTAAAAATAATTAAAAGATATAAGAAATGAATTTTGTATTCCTAATCTATAAAAAAATAAATATTATTAAATAATAATTATAAAAATATAATAAATATTAAAAAAATATTACATCACATTTTACATAAAAAATAATTCTGAAAATAAAAATTAAGTATGAAAATAAAAATAAAAAATAATTTTTAAAAATAAAAATAATTTTAATATTTTTATTTTAATAATTAAAAAATAATATTAAATAATAATTACAAAATACACAATTTTTTTGTCTTTCCACTCTCCTTAATACTAAACTTGCAATGATACCAAACAATTCCCACGACGACAACTTCCTTGGTTTTACGTGCCCTGGCCCTCTTTTTTCTAACTTTTGGCTTTTACCCTTTTGTCCTATCAAATTGACAAGGAGACTTCTCGCAGGCTACACCTCCGCAGTCTTCTTTTTCTATTGCCAATCATTATTAGAAGAAACATATAATTCCAAGTCATTTCCTTATTTTTTTCTAAGTAAACTAATATTTTAATCGTGCAAAATATAATTTATTTTTTTTTAAATAATGACTATTAAATCAATGTGATTCTGTTGAGAAACACATTAATCCGATCATATATGAATTTTTCTATTTTCACATTAATTGTATTTACATAGATTAATTTTTTAACGCAAAATATTAGTGATTGACGTAAAAATTAATTAACTTATGAAGGCTTGCTTATCCAACAAAAAAAGGGAAATGACAAGCATTCAAATGTATTATTATTGTTGTTATCTCGAATTAAGACTTGAAATATCATTGTGTCTCTGTTATTAAGCATCTAAGTATATTGCTAATCATTTATACCAGTTATTAACATTTTACATTATATAAAGTTGATTTGCCTGAATAATATTTTTAACATGAGTTTAAGGCTTTGTTTGGTTTACCGTATAGGCAAGTAATCTTTTTTCAAATTGTGTGTAATACTTTTAATTATTATTTAATAATATTTATTATTATTATTATTATTATTTAAAGTAAAAAATAAAAAAAATATTTTTTATTTTATGTACTCATTTATTTTTATTATTATTATTATCTTTTTATATGATCTAACCAAATTAGTCTATAACATTTATTACAAATTAAGAGTGAAAGAAAAAGGGAAAAAGAGAACAGCATGGAACGGAAATAAGGACAGGTTAAGAATAATGTAGTAAGAGTAATATTTTTCAATTTATATGTTTAATATATATATATAATTATTTAATTATAGGAGAGAGTTGAGGAATTCAATATTTTATGTTCATTTTGTCCTATTAAAGTTGACTTGGCCTACTCCAGCCTATGATCTCATCTTCTATTCATGTCTTTGGAAACGCGGTACCTCTCCTTTAAATCACGTTTTGATGCTCAAATTTGATATTTTAAATCACGTTTCATGCTCAAATTTGATACTTTCGTATAAACATCTTTCTACCACCGCACTTCCAAACATGCACTGTTGCGAACAAACAAAGACCGCGTTATGACAAACACAGGACTACCCGCCCGTTCTTCGTTGAGATTGCTATTTGCGATCTGGGCGGCGTGCGTCTGGATTTTGTGGTTTAGAAAACTAGTTAGTTACCAATGGCAGATCCTTCGTCTCTTTTGCATTTGCTGGAAAAGGCTTTGAAAATAGTGGCAAAGGGTCTCAAGTAAAAAAGCACGCGCAAAACCCTCCAGTCTACCGTGAAGGAATTGGGTCCAGTGGCTGAGCAGATCTAACAATGCATTAAGGAAATGGATCTTCCAACTGATGAAATACGGAAGCTGAAGGAGGTAATGGCAGCAACCCAAGAGATTCTTCGCAAGTGCTCCAAAATCCGTTGGTCGACTTTCTACCTTTCGCCGTATTAGCAGAGAAAACTTGAGACAGCGTATAAGTCACTGGAAAGCCATATATCGATTCAGGTGCAAATGCAGATGGCAAGGGATATAAAGGTGAGGGAGAGGGATTTGAAGGTGTCCGATCCACCTTGAGTTCAGATGATAGCCATAGTAGACAAATCATCTCAGCTGAGGAGAGTAACTATTACAGGGCACCAACACTTGAGATCCCAGAACTTACAGTGGGATTGGATGGTACGTTCATGCGAAATTTCATGTTGCTTAAGGATGGTGGTACTGGTGAGCAGGTCCTGAAATTGTCTAGTTTATACTTGGATTTGGGAAGACCACTTTGGCTACAAAACTCTGCCTTGATAAGCAAGTCAAAGGTACTCTTTTTTCTATTTTTATTTTTGGGTAAATGCATTTTGTTATTTTGATTTATTTCTCGAATTACACTTTACTTTCTCATTTATAATATTAACCAGCATTCACCCTGATTAAATGTGATAGTCTACAATGTCTCACTGCCATCGTCATTAATTTTACAAAGTTTAATTCTCATCTTTTGAATATTAATATGTGCATCTATTTTTTGTTTGAATGGCAAATGATATAAAAGGATTGTTTAACCTTTTTCGCTTATTATCCAAGTTCATCGTAAACAAAACAAGCTAATTACATTAAAAACTTGAGGAATACTTCGGCCAAGAAACGATTCTTCACAAAACTATGAATTATATTGGTAATGAATGAATTATAACTTCTAAAAGTATAGGTAAACAATTGTGATGGAATTGATATACAAAATCTAAGTTCAATTTATTACTTGAATAACATTTGTCAGCTTTTATTTATAAGAGTTGCATTAAACTTCTAGCATCATCGTCAGGATTGTGTTTACTTTCTTATATTCTTGAGCAATAGTGTGTCATAGAGATTGTTTACTTATAATCTAAGACAGAAAAATAAAATGTTTTTGTTTATATTGGACTTTCATCAGATTTAATTCAATGATTTTTTTTTTTTAATCATACAGGGTTGATTGACTTGTTGATAACATGTAAGCTGGAGATATAGGCATTCCGTGAAGTTAATAATATCTAACATCAACTTTGTTGACATGTTGGTTTTGTAGATAAT
Source organism: Erythrophleum fordii (assembly GCA_032878935.1). Taxonomy (NCBI): domain Eukaryota; kingdom Viridiplantae; phylum Streptophyta; class Magnoliopsida; order Fabales; family Fabaceae; genus Erythrophleum; species Erythrophleum fordii. The sequence goes on from JAVQMF010000047.1 coordinate 5,132,045, forward strand.
TATTTGATCATCTTTGTGTCTAATTTGTTTCATTCATTTAATTGGCCATATGTACAATAGCTATTCATGTACAGGTATCTTTAATTTCAATCTTTTGTTGCTTGAATTCATACTTTGATGGAACATGGATAACTTTGAATTTTTTGTGCTAAGCAATATGTCATGTTTATTTTCTGAATTTATTATGACCTCATCTAGTTGAATTAAGCCATGATTTTCAATGAAGTTCATGATCTATACGTGAGCATGTGTAGTTTTAGTTCATTTTTATGTGCTAGTTTGATTGTGAAAATGCACGGTTTTCTAGACATAGATCAGAATGCCTCGTATATGAACTTTTCTTAGTTGTAAGTCAACTTTGCAAATTTTCTAGAAGTAATCTAAACATGATTTTGCTCTGAATTTTTGTGATGAACCTTGTCCATATATCTAGTTTTGTACATAAAATTTTCATTAATTTTTGAATATGCTTTGTGGTAATTTGGTAAGGCTTTTCATATATCTATTTTCCTGTTTTGTTGTTTTTCTGGAATGAGAGGTAACTTCATGAAATTACTGGGAATAATTGGCAAGGTATTTGGCTCTGATTTTTGTATTACAAAACATTTATATGTCTAGTTTGCTGACAAAAATTTAGTTAGAATTTTGAAATTGATAGCTATATCATTTTACTAAATCCTTGTGTTTGACTCAGGAAGTAGTAAAAAATAAAACGTATCGATTTTTCCTAATTAATTCTTTGTGCTTGACTCATGAGTTGTTTTAAAAAAAAAAAAAAAAAGGAAAGAGATATCCATAGATTATCCATATTTTTACATGTTTTTATAGGGACTTGTTGCGTGTTTTTGGGACAATTCTCTCATTTGGCAACCATTCCAAATATGTTTTGGACATTGTGTTTATGAAAATGGCTTGGTTGTTATCCCTTGTTAAAGCCTCCTTAATTTACATTTAATTTTCTATGTTGTGGGTAAGAGAGCTAAGACATGGAGTGGGGAGAGGTTTGGATTAAGACGGAAGGTAAAAGATGTGTTTTGAAGGGTAAAAGTCCCGTTTGAAATCCTCTAAAGTTTTTTCCTTGAAGTTATCCAAGTTTGGAAGTTAAAAAAATGCTTGGTATCTTCTGCAACAAAGCTAGTGCCTAGACGCTAATTTTGGAGGTGCACCACAAAAAACCTGGCAAAACTAGTGCCCTAGTGCCGAAATGAAGAAGTGCTACATTATGTGGACAAAAAGCTAGCACTACAGTGCTAGAATGGAAAATTTTTAAAACACACATTTTTTGGTTTAGTTGACTTTGGAAGCTTATAAAAGGAGCCCTAGGGCTTTAAAATAGGAGAGATTGATGTCCAATCACAAGAGAGAAAACTTAAAGTTATTAGGAGAGCCTTTGAGAAGGTAAGAGTCAAGAGACCAAGTGGAGATCCTTAGAATTTATCTTGGCCACGTGATTTTTCTCTTCTTTTACTTTTATTCTTCCTTCTCTTTTCTCCAATTATTTTTCTATAAATTCTCAAGTTTAGGTTTAGTTAGAATCAATTTTGTTTAGGTTTTATGTTCAATTGGTTTATGCTATGAAGAACATGCAAATCTTATGTTGATGTTTTGATTTTACTTTCATCAATGAAGTTCTTACTTTGCACTTAATGCTTTCATGATTATTATAATTGTCCAAATTAATTGTTTACTTCCTATTGCATCCAATTGGAGTTGTTGGTTAGAAATAGTTATTAGGGCAATTAAATGTAATCATAACTAATTTATGATGTAGTAATACTTGAAAGGGATTTTACATTAGGAATTTAGTATGAACCATTAAATTGATAGCCCACTAAGTGTTTGATGAAATGTAATCTAAGTTACTCTTGTGTCAATTGAATGCGATAAGAGCTCTTACTTTAAAATTAATTTGAATTCACTTGACATCATAGGACTAATTAACTTTAGGATGACTAAATCCAACCAATTAAAGAAGATTAAGGCTAGAATGTTTCAACATGTTTCATATAAGTGTTAATAACTTCAGAATTTGACTAGCATTAATGGTTGGATAAATTAAAAATGAATTTGGTGGATGTTTGTAAAATATATAACCAATTGTCACTAAATTTTAGTGTCTTCGTTTGAGTTCATCATCAAGTCTTTATGATTTATTTAATTAGTCTTTTCCAAATAATTAATCATTTCTAGTGATTAAAGTAGCATAGGACATTAAATATAGTTAATCAGGATCACTAATAATTATACAAGAAATTCTTAAATAATAAATAGTCTCATTTCTCGTGGGATGAATCCTTATAAATTCCTTTACTATTTTAAAATAATTCATATATTTGCAAAGTGATTTCAAGTTCCCAAAACATGTCTCGTTGGGTGTGTTGCGAGTGTTACGTGGTGAGAAGAGTCACATGTGATGTTTAAATGATTGTACAACTAAGTCGAGTCTTATAACATAGTACTTTGTAAATAACGAAAGTTACATTTTGACCCAAAGAAAAGAAAAAAAGAAAGTTACATACTATTTTTTGGGGTACGTTGTTGCGGCAGTTAAAATTAATCATTAATAATATATTCAAATTCGTTCTCTTTAATCGTATTTTAAATAAAAAATCATTGAGGCAAGGACCCGCCTTTTATTTTGTTTAGAGAAAAATTGTAATAAATCTAAAGTGGCTTGTCATGTTGGGTGTTGAGCAGAGTCACATGTGATTTTAGAATGCCTACGAAGAAGTCTCCCTCCATGTGATAATTATAATATTTTCATACATGATAATATATGAAACTCTATTTAAAAATAAATAAAAATCCATGGAATCTTGAGCGTTGAGCAGAATGACATGTGATTCTAATACGTTAAAAAGAAGTCCCCACGTCCACGTGATTGAGTTTTTGCTTAAAGCTTAAATGAAATTGGGAGCCTTGAAAGTTCCTTAGGTGAGCTGTAAGGGGAAAGTGGAAACCCATTGTCAAGTTATGAAAAGTCGAATAAATAATGCTTCAGAAAATTTTGCAGACAACTTGTTTGTACGTGTCCGAGCGTCACATTCCCCCCCTAACGGAACTTTTTGCTTGTCGCTTTTGTCCTATCAAATTGACCAACACTTATCAATAACTAAAAGTGCATACAAGGACCAGGAGAAAAAGAGAAAAAACTTTTGGAAAAACAAAAATATAATTTAATTATAATATTTTTAAATCTAGTATATATATATATATATATATGGATTTTTGAAATGTTTAAATGCAAGATTTCCCGTACATGAATCCTTTGCATTCTAGATCTGTGCAGTTGGTATGTAGTTAAATAAATTTTGCTTTTTTTAATTCTATTTTTTGAGTTTAGGGGTGGATATGAAAAATATAAATTATAATTTTAAGAATAAAAATTATAACTGTAAAAAAAATTAAATTTTAAGATTTTTAATTATATTATATAATTAAAATTTTTTTAAAAAGTAATATTTGACAGGGGAATGGCATCCTCTGGTCCGTAAGGAAGGCCTTGGTATGCTTAGCAACTTCGGTTAATAGAACTGAGAGGAGTAGCGAAGACATTCATTTCACATTCTTTTAAAAGAAACAGCTTTCTCTCCTAAACCCACAGGTGCTAGAGATCACAACACGAAGGTAATTTGGAGGGACATAGGAAATAAGAAAAATTACATCAAGGGACTAAAATCTGTAATATTTATCTTAAAAATTTTATTATCGTTGTTTTAGAGAGAATTATTATTGGCTTTAATTAAAGCTAATATTAACTAGTGGTAACAAATTTTTTAAAATAAATATTATGGGCTTCAAATCCTTGAATATAATTTTTTCTTAAAAGATATCATTGGCTCATTCAAGAACTTCTTACAATCATTTATGCCTTCTCATCTCAATCCATGGTGGATCAACAATAAGAAGTCTTACAATATTTTTATAAGTAAATTATACTAATTTTCTTCAAATTTTACTGAAATTATATAGATTTCTTATCTATTTTTACAATAGACATGAACTTTCTCTAAAATTAAAAATTACATTATACTTTAAATCAATTTTTATTTGTTTGATTAAAATATCTTTTATTAACTTAAGTATATATATTTTTTAAACTAAATATCTTCTTAAATATTTTTTAAGGAAGGTATTTTAGTTGAAAAAATTAAAATTAAAATTAAATTAAAGTGCATATTTTAAAAAATCTATATAATTTTAACAAAAATAAGTGAATATCTATATAATTTATTCTAATTTTATTACAATATTTAATAACAAAAATATAAAAGTTATGCCTAAATTTTTCTTCTGTCCAGCATCCAAATGTATTATTACTGTTTTTATCTCGAATTAAATCCCAAAACATCATTATTTTCTTGTTATTAGGCATTTAGATGTATTGTCAATCATTTACGTCAACTACAAACATCTTACAGCAGATAAAGTTGGTTCAGGTAACAATTCTGTTAAAATGAGTTTAGCAGAATATATTACAAGTGGAGTTGATGTATTTTTCCAAAAAAAAAAAAAGAATGTGAACTTATTTAATTTTAAATATTTTTTAGAGACTAAATTAGTAAAAGAAACATTTTTCAATTTATTACTTTTTTTTAATCAATACTTCACTTGGCCTCCTGACTCCAGTCTATGGTCTTTCATTTTAAAAGGCCAAGTGATTGTTTCCACAAAAAAAAAAAAAAAAAGGCAAGACCGATTCACTATATAGCTCCATCTTCAATGAGATAGCAATTTGCAATTTGGGCAGTGTCTGTGTTTTGTGATGCAGCAAACAAGTTACTTACAAATGGAAAGTCCTTCGTCTCTTTTGAGTTTGGTGGAAAAGGCTGCGAAAATTGTGGCACAGGGTCTAGAGTATAAAAACACTCGCAAGACCCTCCAGTCTACAATGGAGGGATTGGGTCCTGTGGTGGAAGAGATCGAACAATGCATTAAGGAGATGGATCTCCCAACTGAAGAAATACAGAAGCTGAAGGGGACAATGGCAGCAACCCAAGAGGTTCTTCGTAAGTACTCCAAAATCCATTGGTCAACTTTCTATCTTTCGCCGTATTACCAGAGCAAACTTAAGGCAGCGCATAAGTCTCTGGAAAGCTACATATCGATTCAGGTGCAAATGCAGATTAAAAGGGATTTGAAGGTGATGGAGAGGGATTTGAAGGGGGATTTGAAGGTGATGAAGGGGGATTTGAAGGCGATCTGCTCCACCTTGAGTTTAGATGATAGCCATAGTAGACAAATCATCTCAGCCGAGGAGACTAACAATGAAAGCGCACCAACACTTGAAATCCCAGCATTTACAGTGGGATTGGATGGCAAATTCATGACAGATTTAAAGTTTGAGTTGCTTAAGGATGGTGGTGACCAAGTCCTGAACTTGTCTGGTTTAGCTGGATCCGGGAAGACCACTTTGGCTATAAAACTCTGTCTTGATCCGGAAGTCAAAGGTAACTAGCCCCATTCTTCTTTCTATTTTTACTTTTGGGTAAATGCTTTTTGTTGTTTTTGATTTATTTGTCAAATTACACTTTGCTTTCTCATCTACGATATTAACCAGCATTAACCCTCATCAAATATGATAATTTGCAATGCCTCACTGCATCGTCATTAACTTTACAAGATTTAATTCTCATCTTTTGAATAATATGTGCATCTATTTTTTAATGGCAAATGATTTAAAAAGACTGTTCTACCTTTTTCGCATAATATCCAAGTTTATCCTAAACAAAACAAGCTCATTACCTTAGAAACTTAAGGAATATTTTGGCTAAGAAACTGTTCGTCACAAAGCTGGTGGCAGAAGTCAAACATGCATCTTGAACCATGGCAGATATGGTTTTAAAATAATTTTCGTGTAACTAAGAAAATGCGATAGCAAGTATCGGGTGGTGTTAGAGAATTAGTGGGAAAAAATTTCAAATAACATTGTCATACATTATTATTATTGTTACTTCTTCAAGAATATTTAATATTTATTACTGTGTAGCAAAATTTCGCTGTAATAAATTATTCAAGTGAATATTTATGTATTGAATTCGTCTTGAGAACAAAATCGTCTTTAGTTTGGCCCTCTGACTCTTTGGTTTGGCGCTCTGACTAGAAAAATTCAAGAACAATATCATCTTTGAGACGTTGGGTTCACAGAAACAAAGGAACGAACATCCAGCAAACCAATTACAAGATCGACTGTCTAAATTTGGGGAAAATCCAGTACTGTTGGTCCTAGATGATGTTTGGCCTATCTCAAAACAACTTGTTATGCAGTTAAGGTCACAAATCTCATCACATTCTAAGATTTTGATGACTTCAAGGTTTGAATTTAAAGAATTTGGAACCCCTCACCCCATGGAACCACTTAGTATAAATGATGCGGAAACCCTTTTCCTTCACTATGCTCAACCACCACGTGAGATCAGCTCATGCATTAATGATGATGTAGATATTCGTGAAATTCTCCAACAGGTGCTTTCCTTTACGTTTTTTTCTTTTGGGCCGACGGTGCCTTCCTTTACTTTGTGAAATTATATTTCAATATTTCTTTAATTTGTCTAAATAAGTCGCATGAGTGAAATATACATGTGAGTAGACATGATCAGTCAGAACTTCATAAACTCAGATAGATTTACAACTTTTATTTGGTTGAGTGAAACGCAGATAGTTGAAGCTTGCAAGGGTTTACCATTCGCTCTTGAATTCGTTGGTAGCGAACTCTATGGGAAGCCTATTGAGTTCTGGAAAAAAATGGTGAAAGAATGGTCGCAAGGTCATTCTATTCTTGATTCTCATATTGGGCTGTTTACTCGTCTCCAAAACTCCTTGCATGTGTTGGAAGATGAGTCTGTCAATGAGCGCTTCATGGACCTTGGTTTATTTCCCGAAGATCAAAACATCCCTGTTTCTGCCTTCATTGACATGTGGATTGAACTCTATAACCTAGAAGAGGATGGCATACATGCAATGACCCTCATCTACCAATTAACTGACATGAATTTGGTTGATATCATAGTTAGAAGGTACACATATTTCTAACCATTCTTGTGACCTTTCAATTCAAATTATAATCTTTGTTGCAGGATGTTGAAAAGTGAAAACATCCTCTCATAAGGCATGATGAATTCTAATCTGTTTAATTCAAAATTGGATTTTCTATGTGCATTTGGTAATAGGGATCCTGGGATAAAATTTAGAAGTATAAATTTATTGTTTTTGTCGTGTCACTATTTGTGTTCATCTCTTTGGCAATGTGAATGTTGAAGCTTCACAGAGTTTGAACAAATTCATGCATGATCTTAATGTTCTTAAATTAAGATTTTTGGTTCTGTTCAACTGAATGAAATTAACATCTCCTTTAACCAGGAAAGTTGGAAGTATTGCTGACAATTACTACAATAATCACTTCCTCACACAGCATGGTCTTCTCAGAGAGCTGGCCATCCGTTTAAGCAGCCAGGAGACATTTGAGAATAGGAAAAGGATGATTATTGACATAAATGAGAATGCTGCTCCTAAATGGTGGCCACAACAACAGCCACAGCAAGGGATCACTGCTCGCATATTGTCCATATCAACTGGTTTGTTTTTCTCTCTGTCCCTCTCCTCTTTGTATATTAGTTATGTACACATCCACACACAGACACTTACAAATGAAATACACTAAGAAGAAAGCCTTCAGGGCTTTGCCATTCTTCCTCTTCAACACTTGATGTTATCCATGCAGATCAAAGGATCACTCCAGATTGGTGCAATATTCAAGCGGCTGAAGCTGAGGTTTTGGTTTTGAATCTTCAGACTAAAGAATACGATTTTCCAGAATTCATGAAGAAAATGGGAAACCTGAAAGTTCTTATAGTCATGAATTATGGTTTCCGCCCCACTGAGTTAAAAAACTTGGAGCTGCTTGTTTCTTTAGTAAGCCTTAAAAGAATCAGATTGCAGAAGGTTTCAGTTCCTTACTTTTGCGAATTGAAGAACGTGCATAAGTTATCACTTTACATGTGTGAAGTGAAGAAGGCTTTTGAAAACTATTCCATCCAAATGTCAGAAGCACTGCCAAATCTGGTGGAGTTGAACATTGACTATTGCAACGATATGGTGAAGTTGCCCGCCGGTCTCTGCGATGTTACCACTCTGAAGAAGCTCAGTATCAGTAATTGTCACAATATTACTGAGCTGCCCCTGGAAATTGGAAATCTTGAGAAGTTGGAATTGCTAAGGGTCAGCAGCTGTGCTGAGTTCAAAGAAATGCCACAGTCAATCGCAATGCTTCAGAGGCTAAGCTTTCTTGACATCTCAGATTGTGTGAGCCTCACAGAGTTACCAGACGGCATTGATGACTTGAAGAATCTAAGAAAGCTGTATATAATGGGATCCTCAATAAGAAAATTGCCATGCTCATTCATGAATCTGGAGAATTTAAAGGCTGTAATATGCGATGAAGAGACATATGCTTTATGGGAAGATGAACATCCCAAGCTAAAGAAGATGGCCATCGATAGTTCCTTAGACTGGCTTCTTTGAGTTCATTTCTTCGGCTTGTTTCACTATATTGTCGTTGCCCACATTGCTAGAGTCATGTTTAAACAATGCTCTTTGCTCTTTGTCCTGTTTTTCTATTTCATATTGAGGTTAAACAAATGTCATTTTAGCAGTGTATGGTTTTCATTTGGAGTATTATTCCAGTGTCTTCTTCACTCTTGACAATCGAGTTCCCGTGGAGTGGAAGCGGGGTGGGATGAAGTTGCAGAAAATTATATAGAGTGAGAAATTAATTTAAAAGTGTGATAGAAGGAATAATCCGCTTTTTCTTCTGGTATGAATGAATGAAAAATATCGCCTTTCTCTTATATTTCTTCTCCATTTATTTTATTTTCTATTTTAGCACATATATTTTTACTGCGGCATCATTCTATGATTTAATACTTTTGGTGTTAATGCTGTTTCAATAAACTCATTAATTAAGCATCTCACCGGTGTATTCTCATCTAGGGATATGGATAACTTGGTTTCTTCCATGTAATTTGTCTCAACAAAAATTGGAAAACTGTGCTTGTTTTCTGATCGAGCCATCTTGACGGCGTATTCTCATATAGGATATGAATAGCTTGGTTTCTTTCATGGACGTTTCTTTCATGTATATCGTGTAATTTACAAAAGTTAGTTTTTGTTGAATTTGGATTGTAAATTTTTTAGATTTTAGAAAAGTACTTCAGAGGTGTGTTGCTTTTCTTAATTTTTGCACTCGGTGTGAAAGAGTGGATCTGAATTATAAAATTTTCTTATATAACATCTTCTGTTCGTAAGGCTTTAGTGCCTTTTATCAAATGAATGAAAAGTTATTGAGCTGAAACATATCACATTCACCCGTGACATATATTCAAGAGTCTGTTTGATGTGTCATATGATTTGGTATAAATTGGAAGTTGAAGATTCAAAAAATGGTTTCATTTTAATGATTGATTAGTTTCGGTCAAAAATTAAGTTTTGATTTTCAAGCCATTTGCACAATTATAGTATTATATCAGCCCCGTAAGAATACGTTATAAAACTTAAAGGAAAAATATACCCTAAAGTTCTATTTTTCGAACTGAAACCAATTTATAAGATTAGTACATAAATGTTATAACAAAACATTTTTTTTTTAATTTTAAACTAAAATAAAAAGCTAAATCTCAAATAAAATTAACTAAAAGGAGACATTATGGTTTTATCTATGATAACAATATTTGGTTCATCTCAACATTTGTACTTGTAAAAAAGTTTTTTAAGTTCAAACTTCAATATTCTTTTTCTAAATTTTATAACCTAACTGAAATTTAATATCTTTATTTTAGTCCAAAATGGAAAAGAATAATTGTTATGTTTTAAAGTATATACTCTTTTTTGTAATTAATTAATAATTAAGAGAATAAAATATAATTTACTCTGACACTGACTTACTATTAGAAATAGTTATTTGAGTAAATTATAATAATTTATGATAAAATTTGTTTAAATTACGCCAGATACGCGTCTTGTTTAAAAAATTATATCTAATTTTCTTCTAATTTATTTTCTATGAATAAATTTGTCTTTTTACATAAAATGTATTTTTAAAAAATAAAATTACTTAATTACCCTTACAGTTATAGTAAGAATAAAATCACAATCTCATGTTAAAGTTTAATATCAACATAATTGCCTTTATTATTATATTAATAAAAAATTGTAATTTTATTTTGTGTTAAAAAAATTAACTTTTTTGACAAAAAAAAAAAGAATATTTCCTGAATATATTTCAAAATGTTATAAAACCTATAGGTATAGTTTTTAACATAAGAGATATATCATGTGTAATTTAATTAATTTTAAAAGAATATCAGCATAATATTTACTCTAAGTATTTTCAAAAATAATTATTAAGGTTGAGGATGACTTTGGCTTTAAGAGTTATAAAAGCTAAAGAAAGTATTGGGGTCAAGAAACAAGCGTAGGATGGATCATCTCCAGTTGATACAAATGACTAAGTCAAGGCAAAATTGTTTTTTCTCCCTCTTTTTAACTTTTAGGCCTTAAGAAAAATTATACTTTAAAAAATTTTAACTGTATAATACAATTAAAAATTTTTAAATGTAATTTTACCTCACAATTATAATTTTTGACTTCCCAATTTCAATTTTTATCTTTAAACTTATGATTTGGAACATAAAACTATTTTTAAAAAAGCCTAATTTTGGGCTAATTGCACCTCTCCGATTATCCGTATTGATTGGAAAGGATCCATTCTAAAATGAATGAGTGATTTTGTATGGTTAATTTTTTCATCTCTAGCCTTTTGTAGATTATGTTAGAACTCATTTGATTGAATGAATGTTAAGTATTGAAAGAAAAAAAGAACGTAAAAAGTAGGCAGAGAAGATAAAAAATGACACTCATACTTATATTTTTGAAAAAATAATAAAAAAAGATAGGTATTATTGAGTAATAGTTACAAAGGTATGTCAGATATTACAAAAAGAATTACATCACAAACTATATTACGATGAGTGAACCAAACAGGCCTAACTATGGTGGTGTATGCTTAATCTTGTGATATCTTAAGGTGACGAAACATAAATATTTTGTCAATAGATTATGATCTGAGAAGACTCAAAGTAACGTGTAAAATCAATTGAATTTTAGGTTATATTACCAAAGTGCCTTGCTAATTAAATAGGGTTAAGTTTTTTCCTATATCAATTTAAACGTTGAAGTTAATGATGTTAAAGTATAATCTTAAAAAATCCTACATTTATGAATGTGAATTGTCCAAAAAAAATCCAACAGTGGCTGTGCAAGATGGAAAAGATAACAATGTTGATGAAATCCAAAGCAAGTAAATCAAATTTGATACAATATAACAATATAAAAATTCAAAGCTTGTAGAATTATGTAGAATGCATATGATAGTGGCAACAAGTCTCTTGGCAACAGTCATGTATCAGTATAAATCAGAGTTAAGTCTTGTAATGTAGGTATAGCAATCAAAAGCTTGTAGCCAATTGAAGCATTTCCATTTCACATCCCTTCCAAGTTCATCAATGGTATCAAAGCCTCAGTTTTAAATACTTAGCCATATCTAACCACCTTAATATCATATCTTTACATCTTATCCATTAGTCCTTATGGCCTCCATATCTACCTCAAATCTAACCATCTTTAATTATACTCAAGTTTCAATCTCTATATTTAAGAGTGAATCTTATGATTGCTGGGGCATAAAAATAGAGAAATTATTCATCTCATAAGGCTTGTGGAAACTAGTGGTGGAAGGTTTTTAAGAACCAGCTCAAGAGGAGCAAGTGTCATGGGCAACTACAAAGCAAAAAGAGTACAAGCAAAATATGCAAAGGATACAAAATCCTTATTCCTCATTCAATAAGGGATAAATAATGAAATCCTTCTAAGAATCATAAATGTCAAGACTACAAAGGAAGCATGGGAAATTTTGAAGAGTCAATAGGTAATCACTATCAAATTTCAATTTCCATGGAAGGATTTTGATACTTCAATTATGAAGAAAGGTGAATCAATATAAATTTTCTTCTCTTGTGCCTTTAATATTATTAATCAAATTAGAAGTATTGGAGACATGATAGAAGACAAGAAAATTATTTAAAAATTATTTAGAAGTCTTTTGACAAAATTTGATAATATGATGGCTACAATTAAAGAAGTCAAGGATTTATCAAAAGTTACTCTAGTAGAGCTAATGGGATCTTTCTAGGCCCATAAAGAAAGAATGTAAAGATTTGATCCACAACTAGAGCAAGTTTTTCAATAAAAAAAATTAATATCTCCAAAAATGATAAAGATAAAAAGAATGATTACAATTAAAATCTTCAAAATAAAAGATCTAATTATTGTGAAAGGGGAGAAAGAATTACACAAATAAAGGGAGCAAAGATAAATCAAGCTTTTAGTGTATGCAAGAAAAATAATCATGATGTAAAAGATTACTAATACAAATACAAGATGGGTAAAAAGTATTAAATTTTGAAAAAGATTATTGATATCAACAGAAAGAAGAAGCAAATTTGACCCAAAAAAAATAAAAGATAAATTTTTTGATCAAATATTTTATTCAGCAATTTTTTTTCAAGAATCAATGGATGTTTGGTATGTTGATAGTAGTTGCTCAAATAACATAATAAGCAATGAAAATTGCTTTGTCAAACTCAATGAAAAGTTAAAAAAAAAAAAAACTCAAGTTCCACTTGGTGATGGAAAAATGCAAAAAATTGAAGACAAAAGCATTACTGCTGGACAAACAAAAAATGACCAACAAGAATTTATTCATAAAGTTTATTATGTTCCAAGCCTCATACAAAATTTATTAAGTGTTGGTCAATTGATTCAAAAAGGCTACAAGTTAGTTTTTGATAATGATAGATGCATTATATTTGACAGGAATTAGGGGCAACTTATAACTACTATTAACATAACCTTATTAAATTTGTTTCTTTGACTATGCCACTTAGGCAAAAATATGCAATGAAGTGTAAAAATGCAGATTAATCCAAAATTTGACATTTAAGATATGGTTGCCATTTAAATTTTATGGCTTTAAATTATTAAATCATAAAGAAATAATGCTTGGACTTTCTCTTATGCATTTTGAATAGAAAATTTGTGAAGGATGCATTTTTGGGAAATGCATAAATTGCCTTTTCTAAAATCATCTTAAAGAGTAAAAACTCCATTGGAGCTGGTGCATGCAAATAATTAAGGTCTTCAAGAGCCCCTACTTTTAGTGGAAGGAGATATTTTATGCTCTTCGTTGATGATTATACTTGCATAATGTGAAATTACTTTACTAAGTAAAAATCAAATGCATTCTCCTACTTCACAAATTTAAAGCCCTTGTTGAAAAGCAAGTGGGCAATCTTTCAAAGTTTTGAAAATTGATTGCAGTGGAGAATTTACTAATCAAAGATCTATTAAATTTTGCAAAAACCATGACATCAAAAAAGAACTCACAATTTGACACACACTTCAATAGAATGGTGTTTTCTCAATTGATCTCCCACAAAAGATTTTCAAATAGAACGCTATATGAAGCTTAGTTTGAGAGAAAGTTAAAGATTAATCATTTTAAAACTTTTGGCTACACCACCTATACCCATATCCTAAAAGGGAATAGAGGCAAATTGGATAAGAAAGGAGAAAAGTGTATTCTTATTGGCTAGAGTGATAAATCCAAGGCTATCGTTTTTATAATTTTGATACAAGATAGTCAATTATTTCAAAGGATATCATCTTTGATGAAGAATAAGCTGGACATGGAGGAGTGAAGCACTTGAAAGAGCTCAACATCTTGAAATTGAAGAAAATGCAAGAGTTGATCTAGACGCTAGCACAAGTCAACCTTTAAGATAGCAAACCTTGTCACTAGATTCATCTCCTCCAACATGGGAGCTTGTGGAGAAGTTGAAAGAAAAAGATATCATTGGGCTGAAATAGGTTTACAAAATCAAGTACAGCAAAGACGGGTTAATTCAAAAGTACAATGTACAACTTGTGGCAAAAGGATATTCCCAACACTTAGGTATTAACTTCAATGAGCCTTTTGTTCCCATGGTATGCATGGAAGCAATAGGAATGGTACTCGCTTTAGCCACCTAACTAAAACTGCTAATATATTAATTAGATGTGAAATCTACCTTTTTGAATGTAGAAATTGAAGAAGTGTACGTGGAGCAACCTTAAAGATACATGGTTCAAGGCAAAGAAGATAGAGTATATCAATTGAAAAATTCACTAGTTTAAGAAAGCATTCTATGAATTGAAGCAATTACTGTGTACATCGAACAGTAAAGTAAATAGGTATCTTATTAATCATGGTTTTGCAAAAAGTCCAAATGAGCCATCATGAAGATGCACGAAAACTGTTTCCTTATCCTATGCCTACACGTGGATGATTTAATATATATTGATAATGATAAAAAGGTGATTGAATATTTCAAGCAAGCCATGATAAAGTATGAAATGACAGATCTTAGCTGCATAAGATACTTTCTTGGAATGCAAGTTAAGCAAAGGCCAGTATAGATATTCATTTCCTAAGAAAAATATGGTGACAATTTGCTAAAGAAATTCAAGATACAAGATTGCAAGCCAGCATTCACTTCCATAAGAACTAATGAGAAGTTATCAAAGGAGAACAAAAAAGAAAAAGATAGATAAGACAACTTATAGACATTTTGTTAGCTCGTTGATTGATTTCACAAATACCATGCTTACATGTTATTAGCACTGTTTTAAGATTCATGAGCGAGCCCAGCAAATTTCATCTCACAACTTCAAAACAAATTTTGAGACATGTCAAAGGTATAAATGATTTTGGCATCTTATATAAAATAGAAGATGATTATAATTTGATTGGCTACAACTACAGTGATTGTGCAAGAAGCATTAATGATAGAAAAAATACACTTGGATATATTTTCATCACTGGTTACAAGGTAATTTCATGAGCACCATAACAGAAGATAGTCACACTTTTATTAGCAAAAGTACAACATATAAAATAGTTTGGTTTAAAAGATTCTTAAAAAATTTACATCAAAGTATCTCCATGCTAACAAAAATTTACTATGATAACATGTGCACCATTGCCATGGCAAAAAATGTTACTTTTTATAATTACACCAAGTATATTAAAAATTGATATTATTTTATTTGAGAATTCATAGAATAAGAAGAAATTGAGTTAGAATTTCACATGGCTAAAAATTAATTTATAAATATTTTTACAAATTCAATTATTGTTAAAAAAAATTTATCAAGCTTAAAGAAATACATAGAATTCTAAATTTTATTCAATTAAGAGACAATGTTAAAATATAATCTAAAAAAATTTTACATTCATGAAGTTACATAAATTGTTCAAAGAATTCTCATGGTGGCAGTGCAAGATAGAGGAAATTGTAACGATGACACAATCCTGCGCAAGTAAATCAGATTTGATATAATATAATAATATTAAAATTCAAAGCCTGAAGAATTGTGTAGAATGTATATGGCGATGGCAAAAGGTCTCTTGGCAACTAACATGTATCAATATAAGTAGGAGTCTTGAAACGTAGGCAAAGCAATTAGAAGCTTGTCGCCAATTGAAGCAGCGTGTGTTTAGATTGATGGTGAGTAAAATTGATTTTGGTAAATTTGATTTTGTAGAATTGATTTTGTATAAAAGTGAGTTTATTTAAACATGATTTATATTTAAAAATTTTAATTAAAAAATAATTTTATAATATACTTTTAATGTAATTAGATTTGTATTTGCAAGAAATAAGTACCAAACTATTATTTGACAAATCCATGTTGACCACAAATTGTAAGATTCTAGTAATATCATATTCTATCCCTTTCATAACTTGTTTGACATCCTCATTAAGCCACTGACTTTGGATGAAATACTTGACATCATGACCGTAAAGAGTCTGATTACTTGATTTCCATATATCAGCATTGTATTTAGTCATTCCTGAAAGATTGCCAATGCAATTAGGTATTGAGCCAGTTAAGTTGTTGTTTGCAAGGTCCAAGATATGGAGTGATGTCAGTTGGCACAAATGTGAGGGAATGCTACCATCCAACATGTTTTGTCGTAGCCTAAGAATTTGCAGTGAAGGAAAGGTGTTCCCAGTCCATGATGGTATACTTTCGAAAAATTGATTCTCACCTAGATCTAAAATTCTCAGTAGCTTAGAATTTTTGAAAGTCAATGGAAGCTTCCCTTTAAGATAGTTGTTGTTCAAATGCAACCAAAACAATGAGGAAATCTTGGTAAATGAGATTGGAAAAACACCTAACAATTTGTTGAATGAAAAATTTATTTCCCACAACCACAATTCAATATCACTCTAGCAATTTGGAATTTCACCAGATAAATTGTTCTTTGAAAGGTCAAGAGTATGCAAAGTCTCAAATTTGCAAAATGATTTTGGTATTGAACCATTGATTTGATTATTTGAAAGATTCAAATAGACAAGATGCATAAATGAAGGCCAATTGAAAAGTGTTCCTTGCAAGTTGTTAAAAGAAAGTTCTAAACTAGATAGCTTCGTAAGTTAACTTAAACTATTAGGAATTATGCCATGTAAATTATTTTTAGAAAGAACAAGTTCTCTTAGATTTGCAAGTTGACCAAGACTTTGAGGAATGTTGCCACTGAAGGAATTATATGAAAGATCAAGCAATTTTAGATTTGCAAGTTGATCAAAACTTTGAGGAATGTCACCACTGAAGAAATTATATGAAAGATCAAGAGATTCTAGATTTGCAAGTTGACTAAGACTTTGAAGAATGTTGCCACTAAAGGAATTATACGAAAGATGAAGGGATTCTAGATTTGCAAGTTGACCAAGACTTTGAGGAATGTTGCCACTAAAAGAATTATGTGAAAGATCAAGTCTTGTTAGACTTGCAAGATGCCCTAACCAAGTTGGAAGATGGCCATTAAATTTATTACTCCCTAAGTACAGTTCCTCTATATCATATCTAATGCAACCAGAAAATTTGGAGTCGCCAAATGCTTCCCCTTGAAGCTTGTTATAACTTAAATATAAACTTTTTAAACGACACATATTTCTCAAAATTGATGGCAAAAAAGTTTCCATAGTAGTGAGTTTATTTGAGGAAATATCTACATGGAGAAGGCCATTTAACTCTCTTAACCAAGATGGAATTGAACTAAGATTGTTGTGAGAAAGCTCAAGGTCTTCAAGGGAAGTCAAGTTTCGAAAAGAAATAGGAATGGGACCATGAAATGCATTCCTAGAAAGATCAAGATCCACCAAATTCTTAAACTCACCTAACCATGAAGGAACTAAAGTCAAATAATTATCAAAAAGTCCAAGAAATCTAATGGAAGTTAAGTTTTGGAGAGCAAAAGGAAGCGGGCCATAAAGTACATTGTTTCCAATGTCTAGTTCCAAAAGGCTATTAAATTTACCCAACCATAATGGCATTGAACTAAGATTGTTGGAATACAGGCCAAGGAATTCAATAGAAGTCCAGTTTTGAAAAGCATCAAGGATCGGACTATCAATATCATTACCACCAAGATCGAGGACTTGAAGTCTTGCATTATTTGTGAAATTAATTGGGGGAAGAAGAGTGGACAAGTTATAAAGTCCATAACCAGCTAATTGGAGTTGTAACAAAGAAGGAAGCATGTGAAGTACCTGAAACAAGTTGTGTGCTTCACCAAGGTAAACACCATTCAAGTTGAGGTATTGCAAAGACTAATGGTTAGGGACCCAATTCATATCATTGGTGTGTAAATCATTGTAATTGAGATCAAGAAAGAGCATATTTGTGAGGTTTCCAAGATTAGGGGGAATCTTTCCACTGAAATTAGCGCTATAGATAGAAAGATATCTTTGTTGCTTCATAGAACCAAAAAAGATAGGAATTGGAATACCATTGAAATTGTTTCCACCCAAGTTTAAATAAAATAGATGTTGTAATTGCAACAAAGATGGATCAACACTAGTAGCTTCTAGACCTTGGAAATAGCGTGGAATGCTGATATTAAGCTTGAGAACATGGCCAGTAACATTGTGACAAGCTATGCCATCCCACTGACAATAGTTGTTTTTGGGATTCCAGGAAGAAAGTTGACTTAAGGGATCATGAATAATGGATGCTTTGAACTTGAGAAGAGCTTGCTTCTCTGATTCAATGCACTTTCCACATAAGCATAACTGTGCAATTTCAGGCAACAAGAAAAGCAATGCAAATCCTGCTACTACGTATCTTCCCATATTCAGAGAAGCTTAAACAAGTGAATTTTTTATATTGAAAATCTCTTGTGGTAAGTGGATTGTGGCTTTTACATAATATGTAGAACTCGTATATATAATATTTTGCTAAGCAATTTCACTTGTGGCTAAGAATTTTTTTTACTGAAAAAGAAGATAATAAAGAGTTGTATACCTTTAAAATTTAACTATTCACCTGTCATTCGTTTCTACTTTTAGGTTGAAATTGTATATTAAATAATTTAAAGAAAGAATATGAGTGAAGAATACCTCAATAAGTTGTTGACATTAAAAGGAACCTGTGTACTAGTAGTGAATTGAGCAACTTGATTTTAGATTATAATAAAGCATTGATGATTGTGGTAATTAAATGAAAAATATAATTTATAAATTGAATCTTTCATAATATTTTTTTATTGCATTTAAAATTAATTACATTTAAACGAGGGATAATCGCGGATAAAGTATGGGTTACGTTCAAGCTCCAAAAAAAAAAAAATTCTTTTTCCCATCCCTAAACCTAAACTTAATTCTCATATATTTTTGCATTAAATCTTTAAATTCTTAAATGTAGACTCATTTATCCAAAAAAATTAAATTTTAAAATAATCAATTTTTTTCCAATACTGAACTCGTCTATATAAAAATAAAGAGAAATTATAAAAATAATCAATGATGAGCATTATCCACAGCTTGCATATAATAAATGGAAAGAAAGGAAGAAAAGAAAGATATGATAAGATGATATCTATTTGTTCAAAGTGTGGCCCCAAAATCCACCAATAGTAAATCCAACTTTTAGTCAAAATACCAATTATAAATAATATTTTCACAAGTATTAATATTATTTAAACAAACAATCAATAGAACTTAAAATTATCCATCTCATTAATTTAATCATTGAATATGTCTCAAACATAACAATTAATATATAATGATTACAATTAACAAATCTTTAAATGTTAATCAAATTTCATGCTCAATAGCTAAGCCTATACAGTCATTCTCCAAAATTCGAAAAAAAAAAAATGTGATAAGTTAGTAACGTATTATAGTAATATCATAATAATACAAATATTTTTTGTTATTTAAACTTTCTAAAATTTAGTATATAAGATTAACTTGATAATTACCTTAATTTAACAATTGAATCAATAAAATTTATTTCATATAATTAAATATTATAAAATGCAAACGTGTCAATTTCTACATCAATTATATATGTCCTAGTCTTGATCATATTGCATATCGTACGTGTGCAATTGGTAAATTCTTTGAAGTAATCTAACAGAGATTAAAAAAAAGAAAAAGAAATATGTGATTTTGTTATGATTGTTAGGACTATTAAAATTGAAAGTAAAAATAAAATATAAAATATAATCTTTATATCTCTAATTTAAAAAATAATAAAAAGATACCAGTATTATTGAATAATAATAAAATAATATAATACACAGTGTAAAAAACTTTTTATTTCCTTTTCTAATTTTCATTTTGTTACCAAACATGACATGAAATATATGCAAGAAACTATAAACAAAACAAATTGCTCCAGGACAATCCAATAAATGAAGTGAAAAGCACCTATTAACCAACTTTGGAGTTTAATATATCATATTAAAGTAAATTCTTTTATGTTTTTATTTATGAAATCTCGGATAGCGTACACTCAATATTGTGTAGTAGTTAAATTGAACTAATTTGAAATTCAGATAAACACTTAATTTATAGTTTTTTTTTTAATAGTGTTCATGTTGTGTTCAAATTTGCTTTTGCATACTTTACTGGATATTTTCTCTTAAATCTTTTTTAAGCAAGTTATATATTCATGTTGTTATTATAAGATATATAATTTGTCAAAGTACTAAACTTAAATGTTTTTTATATTTTTACTATCAAAATTTTTAATCAAAATACCAAAAAAGCTTTAATAAAAATATAACAAGTGTATAATTTAATTAGAGAATTATTTATAAAACTATAAATTTGTCACATTTTAATTAAAAATTCATAAATTTTTTATATTTTAATTAAAAAATCTGACAATAAAAATATAAAAACTATATATAAAATTCTTTTTCTTTGTCAATTTCTTTTTTTTTTTTCATCATAAGTACTCTACTTTATCATTATATTCTTGATTTACTTTTTTCTTAAAGTATGTTCTTGAAAAATTATCATTTCATTGATTTATTATTTGTATATTTATTTGATGAAGAAAGAAGTTATTTACTTTATAGCATGCAAAACGTGAAGACTAAGATTCTAGTCCTTTTCTTTTTTCCACCAAACATATCAATTAATTTGGATTTTATTGTGTTTATTTATGAAAGAATACGTCACTTTCTCGTGAACTATCTTTATAATTAATTACGATATAAGTAAAATTTAAATATAATTTCTAGATGTTTATGTTTGTCATTAAGTTTCTCATTATTATAAAGAAGTGAATATTTTTATAATTGAATGTTATAGGATTAGATATTTAAAAAAGTTCACATATTGTACTATAGTAAATAGTCAAACACTTAAAAATTTATCTAATTTAATTCTTAAATAATACTCTTTTAGCTTGTTTTTTGAAAGTTTAATAACTTTGGAAGAAAAATCCCCCTAAATTTCTTAACTATAATTTTATTTTAAGTTTTCCTCCAAGAAAAACATTCACTTTCTTGATAGTAGGAAATCGTGAATTAGTCCAAGTCATCTAATAGAAACAAAAGCTTTAATATGCTCACCACTATACAATACATAGGAGAAGCTACCTGTCACGTACCGCTCATGTCTCATAAAGTTTTCTATGCTCTATTGATTGTTTGTTCCTTTTCTTGATTGATGTAATCCATAACGTATAAAATAGGTTAAGCTCTTTAAAGTCATATAACAGTGATATTTAAAAAAAAAAGTGATTTTTGTTAGAAGTGTTAGACATAAAAATAAAAATGAAATAAAAAAATTTATATAAAAAATATCATCATATCTCTAATTAAAATAATAATAACAAGATATAAAAAATTATAAAAGAATTACAATTTCTTTTTTATTTGTATTTTGCTACCAAATATGTTGAAGAGATTGCTATAAGACAATGCAACAAATAAAGTGAAAAGCACTTCATATGAGTAAATTCTTTTATATGTTTTTATTTATAAAAGCTGAATAAGCATACACTTGTGTAGTAATTAAATTGAACCAATCTAAAATTTAGATAGGCATTTAATTAACAGTTTTTTTTTTCTTTTTCTTGTGTTTGTATTGTGTTCAGATTTGCTTGCGCATGTTTTATTGGATATTTTCTCTTAAATCTTCCTAAAGCGTATTATATATCCATATTGTTATTACAAGATATATAATTTGTCAAGGTAGTACAGTTCTTTATATCTTTATTATCAAGTTTTTTTAATAAAAATATAATAAGTGTGTAATTTTATAATGAAAAATGACAAATATCTAATTTAGTTGGAAAATGATATAATTATTTATAAAAATTATATATTTATTATGTTTAAATATGGTTTGGTTAGAAAATTTGACAATAAGAATATGATAAATTATGTATGTTTTTTTTTCTTTGTCAATTTCTTTTTTTTTAATCATAACTATTCTACTTTTCATTATATTCTTAACTAAAAAAAAAGCATGTTTTTTTAGAAACTATCACTTTATTGATTCATTATTTTTTTATTTATTTGATGAAAAAAGAACTTATTCACTTAATAGCATCTAAAATGTGAAGGCTGGGATTTTAGTACTTTCCTTTTTTTCACCAAGCTGATTAATTAATTTGAATTTTATTGTGTTTATTTATAAAAGAATATATCACCTTCTCATGACATATCTTGGCAATTAATTACGTTATAAATAAGATTTAGATATCATTTTTAGATGTTCATGTTTGTTATTGAGTGTCTCAGTAAAAAACATAAAGAAGTGAATTTAATATTATATGGTTGGATATAAAAAAATTCACATATTATATTATAATCGAAAACATAATAGTACATAGTCAAACACTTACAAATTTATTTAATTCAATTCATAAATAATTCTTTTTTAGTTTGTTTTTCGAAAGTCTAATAACTTTGAAAAAGATTCCCCTAATTTCTTATTTGAAACACTTCTAGTTGTTTTTTCTTTTTAAATATAAATTAAATTAATTTAAAAGATATTATTAAATAAAAAATTAAAGTTTCATAATAAAAATATATCTAAATTAAAAAAAAAAATCAAACATATTGAATCAACACCATGATGTTAGTACAGTAATCCAAGTAAGACTAAGCTATTAGCTATATTACTTTATTTTAATTTTTTCATCAAGAAAACCATTCGCTTTTTTGTTAATAAGATATCGTGAAGACTGGGATTCCAACATCTTAAGATGATCTTTAAGAAATTTTTTCATCTCCTTCTCATAAAATTTCTTAGTCGTCCTTCATTCAATTTTCATCAATAAAGCTAAATTGGCACATGACCCACTTGATGATAAGTTGCATAAATTGTTTGGTCCATATCTTACTCTTCTTGATGATAAATCATATAATGTGTGGAATTGGTGGAGTATTTGAAGTCATCTAATGAAAACAAAGAGCTTTAACGTACTCGACACTATTCATAGGAGAAGCTCTCACTCTATTGATTGTTGTTCAATTTCTTGATCGATGTGTTAATTCATTAGCGAAGTCATCACTCTTTCATGAGGTTTTTTTAGTAGTTGTATACAGATGAGATTATCATAGACAATGCATCAAATAAAGAGAAAAGCACTAACTTTGGAATTTAATATCTTATACAAATTAATAATAAATTCTTTTTATATATTTTTACAGATTAAATCTAAAAAAAACACTAGGTATTAAGTAGTAGTTAAATTGTTAAATAAATTGACTCAGTTGCCCCCTCCCTCTTGGGTTTTTTTTCCTTTTAATTGCAATTATGTTGTGCTTATATTTAATTTCTTAGCTATTATTTACATCGTCTCATTTTAATTTTTCCACCAAGAAAAACATTCACTTTCTTAATAGCAAGAAATCGTAAAGACTGGGATTCGATCTCCAAGAAATTTCTTCGTCTCTTTCTCACAACGTTTCTCAGTCATAGACTTTCATTCAATTTTTATCACTAAAACTAAACTAGCACTTAACCTACTCAATGATGAAGTTGTACAAATCGCGTGGTCCATGTCCTACTTTTTTCGATGATAAATTACATAATGTGTGCTACTGGTGAAGTATTCCAAGTCATCTAATGAAAACAAAAGGCTTTAATATGCCCAAGGCTATTCTAAGGATAAGCTAGCACTCATGCCTCTTGAATTTTTTTCACTCTATTGATTGTTTGTTCATTTTCTTGATTGATGCGATACATATAACGTGTGGAATTGGTAAAGTCTTTGAAGTCATCTAGTAGTGACTAAAAAAAAAAAAAGAGTTTGTTAAGGATGTTAACAATGAAAATGAAATACAAAAATAAATTTATATATAAAAATATTATCATATCTCCACTTAAAAAATAATAATGATATAACAAGAAACCTGAAAATTTTATAATTTCTTTTTATATCTATTTTGCTATCAAATATGTCGAGAAAAATATATGCAGATGACTATAAACAAAATAAATTGCTACAAGACAATGCAACAAATAAAGTGAAAAGTATTAATTGACTAACTTTGGAGTTTAATATATTTTATACAAGTAAATTCTTTTATATGTCTTTATTTATAAAATCTAAAAAAGTGTACACTCAATATTGTATAGTAATTAAATTGAACCAGTCTAGAATTTAGATAGGCACTTAATTAACAGTTTTTTTTTCCTTTTATTGTGCTCATGTCGTGTTCAAATTTGCTTGTGTGTATTTTACTGGATTTTTCTCTTAAATCTTTCTAAAGCTTGTTATATATTCATGTTGTCATTATAAGTTATATAATTTGTTAAGGTAATACAATTTTTTATATTTTTATTATCAAGTTTTTTAATAAAAACATGATAAATATATTGCTTTTCAATAAAAAAAATAGCAAACATATGATCTAATTGGAGAACTATACAATTGTTTACAAAAATTGTCCATTTATGATATTTAATTGAAAATTCTTATATTTGTTATGTTTTAATTAAAAAAATTGATAATAAAAATTACATTTTTTTGGTCAATTTTTTTCCATCATAACTACTCTACTTTTTCATTATATTCTCAATTTTTTAAAAAATAAAAGTATGTTCTTTAGAAACTATCACTTTATTGATTTATTACCTGTCTATTTATTTGATGAAAAAAATATTCAAATTTGCTTGTAAGTACTTCACTAAAAATTTTTTCTGAAATTTTTCTAAAGCAAGTTATATATTCATATTGTTATTATAAAATATATAATTGGTCAAAAGTCTTAAATTTAAGTGTAATTTTTATATTTTTATTATCAAGTTTTTTAATTAAAATATGACTATTTTTCCAATAAAAATATAACAAGTACATAATTGAATAACTATATAATTATCTATGAAAATCATATTTTTGTCTTATTTTTATGGAAGAATTATACATTTATTATGTTTTGATAGGAAAACTTGATAATAAAAATACAAATAACTAAATATAATTTTTTTTTCTTTGTCAATGTCTTTTTTTTCCCATCATAACTACTTTACTTTTCATTATATTCTCAATTTTTTTAAAAAAATATTATGTTCTTTACTATTTATTTATTTATTTGATGAAAAAAAAAAACTTATTCACTTAATAGCATCTAAAACATGAAGATTGGGATTCTAGTCTTTTTTCTTTTTTCCACCGAGCACATTAATTAATTTGGATTTTATTATATTTATTTATAGAAGAATATACATCATTTTCTCGTGAAGTATCTTGGCAATTAATTACATTATAAATAAAATTTAAATATAATTTTTGGATGTTCATGTTTGTTATTAAGTATCTCAGTAAAAAATATAAAGAAGTGAATATAATATTATGGTTGGATATTTAACAAATTCACATATCATATTATAATTGAAAACATAATAGTAAATAGTTAAACACATAAAAATTTATCTAATTTAATTTTTAAATAATACTTTTCTAGTCTGTTTTTTGAAAGCCTAATAACTTTGAAAAAGATTTCCTAAATTTCTTATTTGAAACACTTCTAGTTGTTTTTCTTTTTAAATATAAATTCAATTTAATTTAAAAGATATTATTACATAAAAATTAAAGTTTTATGATAAAAATATATCTAAATTGAAAAAAAAAACCAATCATATTGAATCAACACCATGACATTACGTATAGTAATCCAAGTAAGACTAAGCTATTAGCCATATTACTTTACTTTAATTTTCCCATCAAGAAAATCATTCACTTTTTGGGTCACAAGAGACTGTGAAGATTAGGATTCTAATATCTTAAGATGATTTGCAGGAAATTTCTTCATCCCTTTCTCATAAAATTTCTTAGTCGTCCTTCCTTCAATTTTCATCAATAAAGCTAAATTAGCACATGACCCACTTGACGCTGAAGTTGTGTAAACGACGTGGCCCATATCTTACTTCTCTTGATGATAAATTATGCAATGTGTGGAACTGGTGGAGCATTCGAAGTCATCCAATGGAAACAAAGGGCTTTAATGTGCTCGACACTACTCATAGGAGAAGCTATCACTTATGTCTCATGAAGTTTTTTTTCCTCTATTGATTGTTTGTTCATTTTCTTGATTTATGTGTTAATTCGTTGACAATTTCATCACTCTCTCTTGAAGTTTCTTTGGCATCTATGTACAGATGAGATTGCCACAAGACAATGCATCAAAGAAAGAGAAAAGTGTTGATTGATTTTGGCATTTAATGTCTAATACAATTGTCTACAAAAATTATCCATTTATCATGTTTAATTGAAAAATCTTATATTTGTAATATTTTAATTGAAAAACTTGATAATAAGAATATAAAAATTACATTTTTTTGTCAATTTATTTTTTTTCCATCATAACTGCTCTACTTTTTCATTATATTCTCAATTTTTTAAAAAATAAAAGTATGTTCTTTAGAAACTATCATTTTATTGATTTATTACTTGTCTATTTATTTGATGAAAAAAGATTCAAATTAGCTTGTAAGTACTTTATTGAATATTTTCCCCGAAAAGCAAGTTATATATTCGTGTTGTTATTATAAAATATATAATTGGTCAAAAGTATTAAATTTAGTGTAATTTTTTATATTTTTGCTATCAAATTTTCTAATTAAATATGACAAGTTTTTTAATAAAAACATAACAAGTACATAGATAACTATATAACTACTGTAAAAAATCATATTTTTTTCTTATTTTTATGAAAGAATTATACATTTATTATGTTTTGATAGGAAAACTTGATAGTAAAAATACAAACAACTAAATATAATATTTTTTTCTTTGTCAATGTTTTTTTTCCATCATAACTAGTTTACTTTTCATTATATTCTCAATTTTTTTAAAAAAATTGTATTCTTTATAATGCAATAGATATTTGTTTATTTGATGAAAAAAGAACTTATTCACTTAATAGCATCTAAAACGTGAAGACAGGGATTCTAGTCTTTTTTCTTTTTTCCACCAAGCAGATTAATTAATTTGGATTTTATTATGTTTATTTATAGGAGAATATATATCACTTTCTCGTGAAAGTATCTTGGCAATTAATTACGATATAACTAAAATTTAAATATAATTTTCATATGTTCTTGTCTGTTATTAGTGTCTCAGTAAAAAATATAAAGAAGTGAATATAATATTATGGTTGGATATTTAAAAAATTCACATATCATACTATAATTGAAAACATAATAGTAAATAGTCAAATGCCTAAAAATTTATCTAATTTAATTCTTAAATAATACTTTTTTAGTTTGTTTTTTGAAAGTCTAATAACTTTGAAAAAGATTCCCTAAATTTCTTATTTGAAACACTTCAAGTTTTTTTTTCTTTTGAAATATAAATTAATTTTAATTTTAAAGATATTATTAAATAAAAATTAAAATTTTACAATAAAAATATATCTAAACTGAAAGAAAAAAACCAAACATATTGAATCAGCACCATGATATTATGTTTAGTGGTCCAAGTAAGACTAAGGCATTAGCTATATTACTTAATTTTAATTTTTCCATCAAGAAAATCATTCACTTTTTTGTAGTAAGAGACCGTGAAGACTAAAATTCCAATATCTTAGATGATCTTCGAAAATTTTCTTTCTCTCTCTCACAAAATTTCGTAGGCATCCTTCATTCAATTTTCGTCAATAAAGCTAAATTTGTGCTTGACCCCCTTGATGATGAAGATGTATAAACTGTGTGGTCCCATCTTACTTTCCTTGATGATAAATTATGCAATGTGTGGAATTGGTGGAGTATTCCAAGTCATCTAATGGAAATAGAAGACTCTAATGTGCTCAACACTATTCATAGGAGATGCTATTACTCATGTCTCATGAAGTTTTTTTTACTCTATCGATTGTTTGTTCATTTTCTTGATTTATGTGTTAATTCATTGACAAATTCATCACTCTTTCGTAAAGTTTCTTTGGCTTCTGTGTACAGATGAGATTGCCATAAGACAATGCATCAAATAAAGAGAAAAGCATTGACTAACTTTGGAATTTAATATCTTATACCAATTAATAATGAATTCGTTTTATATATTTTTTCAGATTAAATCTCAATAAAAGTACACTAGGTATTAAGTAGTAGTAAAATTGTTAAATAAACTGACTCAGTTCCCCCTCCCTCTCAGGGCTTTTTTTTTTAAATTATAGTTATGTTGTGCTTAAATTTAATTTCTTAGCTATTAGCTATATCATTTTATTTTAATTTTTCCACTAAGAAAAACATTCACTTTCTTGATAACAAGAAATCGTGAAGACTGGGATTTTATCTCTAAGAAATTTCTTCATCTTTTTCTCACAACGTTTCTCAGTCATAGACTTTCATTCAATTTTTATCACTAAAACTAAACTAGCACTTAACCTACTCAATGATGAAGTTGTACAAATCGTGTGGTCCATGTCCTACTTTTTTCGATGATAAATTACATAATGTGTGCTACTGGTGAAGTATTCCAAGTCATCTAATGAAAACAAAAGGCTTTAATATGCCCAAGGCTATTCTAAGGATAAGCTAGCACTCATGCCTCTTGAATTTTTTTCACTCTATTGATTGTTTGTTCATTTTCTTGATTGATGCGATACATATAACGTGTGGAATTGGTAAAGTCTTTGAAGTCATTTAGTAGTGACTAAAAAAAAAAAAAGAGTTTGTTAAGGATGTTAACAATGAAAATGAAATACAAAAATAAATTTATATATAAAAATATTATCATATCTCCACTTAAAAAATAATAATGATATAACAAGAAACCTGAAAATTTTATAATTTCTTTTTATATCTATTTTGCTATCAAATATGTCGAGAAAAATATATGCAGATGACTATAAACAAAATAAATTGCTACAAGACAATGCAACAAATAAAGTGAAAAGTATTAATTGACTAACTTTGGAGTTTAATATATTTTATACAAGTAAATTCTTTTATATGTTTTTATTTATAAAATCTAAAAAAGTGTACACTCAATATTGTGTAGTAATTAAATTGAACCAGTCTAGAATTTAGATAGACACTTAATTAACAGTTTTTTTTTCCTTTTATTGTGCTCATGTCGTGTTCAAATTTGCTTGTGTGTATTTTACTGGATTTTTCTCTTAAATCTTTCTAAAGCTTGTTATATATTCATGTTGTCATTATAAGTTATATAATTTGTTAAGGTAATACAATTTTTTATATTTTTATTATCAAGTTTTTTAATAAAAACATGATAAATATATTGCTTTTCAATAAAAAAAATAGCAAACATATGATCTAATTGGAGAACTATACAATTGTTTACAAAAATTATCCATTTATGATATTTAATTGAAAATTCTTATATTTGTTATGTTTTAATTAAAAAAATTGATAATAAAAATTACATTTTTTTGGTCAATTTTTTTCCATCATAACTACTCTACTTTTTCATTATATTCTCAATTTTTTAAAAAATAAAAGTATGTTCTTTAGAAACTATCACTTTATTGATTTATTACCTGTCTATTTATTTGATGAAAAAATATTCAAATTTGCTTGTAAGTACTTCACTAAAAATTTTTTCTGAAATTTTTCTAAAGCAAGTTATATATTCATATTGTTATTATAAAATATATAATTGGTCAAAAGTCTTAAATTTAAGTGTAATTTTTTATATTTTTATTATCAAGTTTTTATAAATATTTTTACAAATTCAATTATTGTTAAAAAAATTTATCAAGCTTAAAGAAATACATAGAATTCTAAATTTTATTCAATTAAGAGACAATGTTAAAATATAATCTAAAAAAATTTTACATTCATGAAGTTACGTAAATTGTTCAAAGAATTCCCACGGTGGCAGTGCAAGATGGAGGAAACTGTAACGATGGCACAATCCGGCGCAAGTAAATCAGATTTGATATAATATAATAATATTAAAATTCAAAGCCTGAGGAATTGTGTAGAATGTATATGGCGGTGGCAAAAGGTCTCCTGGCAACTAACATGTATCAATAAAAGTAGGAGTCTTGAAACGTAGGCAAAGCAATTAGAAGCTTGTCGCCAATTGAAGCAGCGTGTGATTAAACGTAGGCAAAGCAATTAGAAGCTTGTCGCCGATATTAGATTGAAGGTGAGTAAAATTGATTTTGATAAATTTAATTTTGTAGAATTGATTTTGTATAAAAATGAATTTATTTAAATATGATTTATATTTAAAAATTTTAATTAAAAAATAATTTTATAATATACTTTTAATGTAATTAGATTTGTGTTTGTAAAAAATAAATATGAATTATTTTAATCTAATATGATTTTTGAATATTCTAAAATTATGATACTATGATAAATGTAGATGTAAATATAATATAAATAAACTTTTCTTCTGCAAATCAAAGTTTAAAATATGAGTAGATGAACAGTGAACTAAATACACGCGCATTTCCATTATACATCCCTTCCAAGTTCTCTCTCTCTCTCTCTCATGAATATCCATTCACTAACACCCATTATCCCATTTTCAAAATATTAATCCAAGAATAAGGCTATTGAATGAGCCATTGCCCACCTCTCATATAGCCAAAAACCATCAAATGAAACTAACTTGGGAGCGTACGTATATTTTTACCACATCGTCAGGTTAATATGGAGAGACTAGAGACTAGTTCCCTGGAAAATCTGAAAAATTAATGATCCTAGATTATCCGCAGAAAAATCTATTATAGACGGCGCCCTAAATCTAAATATTAAAAAAAAAGGTCATTTTAATGATATTGTACCAATCATAATAAATTCCGCAATTAAATAGATTTGTTTTTTCAGACAATGACAGTGACGAGTCTTCAGGGCGTACATGCAAATTCCTCCTAGGTGGGGCTGCCTTCGTTTAAATGATCGAAATATTGAAACTAATACAGACGACTTTTGGGACTGATTGGTTCAAACCCTCGAAACTTCGAGGAAGTTACGTTAAAGAATATCTGCTACAATTTTTTTTTTAATTATTATACGCGCATCTCAGAACAGAATTGGATGGTGTATCCTTTCCCTGTACATAATAGCCACTTGGTTCCTGTTTGTTGTTAGAATCTTCTTTTTGGTACCTCAAGCATTTTAGAAATTTCCTCAAGTAGATGAGTCCAATAAGGTCTCTATACAGCCAAGCGTTTGGTAGATATATAGATTGATAGATTCCTTAATCCAGAGCGGTCCCTTATCGTCTTCCTCCTATGTTGTGTCTCATATTGAGTTTATGAATTTTGAACTTGTCCTTTGGGGTTGCAGGTATAAATATTTGAAACATCTCCTTTAATATCACTGTCTATTTTCTTGTTAAATCATTAGTTTAGTAATTGAGTCCACTGTTTCTTTGGGGTAATCCTAGTCCAGAAGAAGGCTGTGTTCTTATATACTGAGATCACAATGGCTAACCAAGTTATAGATGACGCCGATGCTGCTGCTTCAAGCTCTTCCTCTGCTGCAGTTTCTCCAAAGAAATATGATGTTTTTATTAGTTTCAGAGGCGAAGACACTCGCACCAATTTCACAAGCCATCTTCATGAAGCTCTCAGCAGAAACAAAGTCGAAACATACATTGACTATAGACTTGAGAAAGGAGATGAGGTATGGCCAGCACTTGTCAAAGCGATTGAAGATTCCATTCTATTCTTGGTTGTTTTCTCAGAAAACTATGCATCTTCCACATGGTGCTTGAACGAGCTTACCAAAATACTTGAGTGTACCAAAGATCAGGGGCATCTTGTGATTCCAATTTTTTACGAGACAGACCCATCACATGTCCGGAAGCAGGAAGGAACTTATCAAATAGCATTTGCAAAACATGAGAACAGCAACCAGAAGCAGCAGGTGCCCAAGTGGAGGGCTGCTCTCACTGATGCCGCCAATTTATCTGGCTGGGACTGTAATGCCGATAGGTAATTATTCTTAATTTTGCTTCTCTCAAGTCTTAGCAGAGCATTGGCCTGAATATAATTTTCAAATCAATCTTTGAACGCTAAGCTAAAATTGCACATACGGTTTAAGCCATCCAGCTCCTAAAAATTTTTTCCCTCCTTTCAAAACTTGCATTCAACCCAATTAACTAATGTTTCTCTCTTTAAAGCATTGAACACCGATGAAAAATTAGCTGGAAGTTTATAGATTTCCTACACGATTGGTTAATTGATTCAAATGATAAGTAATGAAAGCTCTGATGTTCATTTGGACCAAAAAAAAAAAAAAAGCGCTAATCCAAGGAGGTATTTTTAATTAGATGAAATTATATAATTTATATGTTTTTTTCTTTCTCTAACGGAACAGGAATGAAGCGGAGCTTATTGGAGAAATTATCAAATGTGTTTTGAAGAAGCTGGACCCTAAGTACACTAGTGAGTCAAGTGGGCATGTTGGTATTCATGAACGAATTGCAGATCTAGAATCATTATTGTTCCATGGGTCACAAGATGTACGATTTATTGGAATTTGGGGTATGGGTGGTATTGGTAAGACAACCCTTGCAACTGCAATATTTAACAAATTGTGCGTTGCATACGAAGGCTTTTGTTTCTTGGTGAACGTAAGAGAAGAATCAAAGAGATATGGAATAACTCATTTAAAGAATAAACTTCTTTCCACCTTATTAGAAGATAAAGACTCTCACATTGGTATGCCTGATGGAGGAACTCCTTATGTTATGAGGAGACTTGGCCGAAAAAAGGTTCTTGTTGTTCTTGATGATGTCAATGATGTAGAGCAAATAGAAAAGTTAGCTGGTGCACATTCTTGGTTTGGACCAGGTAGTAGAGTTATTATAACAACTAGAGATAAACAAGTGATTAGTAAGGAAGTAGATGATATATATGAGGTTAAGGCATTACAATTTGATGAAGCTCTTCAGCTTTTCTATTTGAATGCTTTTAAAAATAATCACATGGACATAGAGTTTAGACAGCTGTCAAGGAAGGTGGTTGATTATGCAAAAGGCATTCCATTAGCTCTAAAAGTTTTGGCTTCCCTTCTTTATGGCAAAGGTAAAGAAGAATGGGAAAGCCAATTGGAAAAACTGAAAAAAATGGCTTGTACAAAAATTCAACATGTGCTGAGATTAAGTTATGATGGGCTAGATCATGAAGAGAAGAATATCTTTTTAGATGTTGCATGTTTTTTCAAAGGGAAAAGAGTTGAGCATATAAAAATTTTCTTAGATGCTTGTGGTTATTCAACCATTATTGGGTTACAAAGTCTTCAAGATAAAGCTCTTTTAACAATTTCTGAAGAGGAAGTATCCATGCATGACTTAATACAAGAAATGGGTTGGGAAATTGTTCGCGAAGAATCTATAGAAGATCCTGAAAAACGCAGTCGATTATGGAATCCTGGTGATGTTTATCAAGTGTTGAAATATAACATGGTATGAGTAAAATTTTTGTAAAACTATTGTGGTTTTGAATAATGTTTAAATTATATACTACCTTTACTTTGCAGGGGACTGAAGCCATCAGAGGCATCACTCTGGACGTGTCAAAAATTGAAGATCTGTACTTAAGCCCTCAAGTCTTTGCAAGGATGCCTAAGCTGAAATTTCTTCAAATTTATAACTCTATTTCTGAAGAGCAAATCTTGTATCTTCCTAAAGGCCTCAAATCTCTGCCGAATGAACTAAGATGTCTTCAATGGAATGGATATCCTTTGAAATCTTTGCCATCAACATTTTCTGTAGAAAAATTAGTCACACTTAAAATTCCCAATAGTCAAGTGAGAAAACTTTGGCATGGAACTCAGGTGAATTATATAGACATTTTGTGCTTCAATTTTTTTTATTTATTCAACTTGAAGGATTATGAAGTTGACTTATCTAGGCCATGTAATGATGCCATGTCGCTTTTAATTGTTACAGAATCTCGTGAATTTAAAAGAAATTGTACTCAATGGGTCCGAACACTTGATCGAACTCCCTGATTTTTCAAAGGCACTACTTCTTGAAAAAGTGTATCTTGAGAGGTGCACAAGCTTGCGTAATGTTCATCCTTCTATTTTTTCTCTTGACAAGCTTGAGGTTCTAGAACTAAATTGGTGTGAATCAATAATCAGCCTCAGAAGCGAAGTTCGTCTAACATCCCTTCGTCGTCTCTCTGTCTATGGCTGCACAAGACTTGAGGAGTTTTCAGTGGTATCAGATAATATGAGAGATCTGACTTTAGCAGGGACAGCTATTAATGCATTGCCCTCATCCCTGGGACTTCTCAGCAAACTTGAAACATTCATTCTGCATCGCTGTAAAAGTCTGAAAAATCTTCCAAACAAGCTAGCTGACCTGAAATCTCTCTGTGAACTTCATATGCAAGGTTGCATACAACTTAATGCATCAAACTTACGTTTCATATTTGATGGCTTACAATCTTTGAAGGTGCTACGGCTGGATTATTGTTGCAACTTATTTGAACTCCCTGACAACATCAACCTATTGTCATCATTAGCAACTTTATCAATGACGAGAACTTCTGTTCAAAGCTTGCCTACAAGCATCAAGCATCTTTCAAGGCTACAATATCTTTGCTTAGAGAAATGCAGAAGGCTTCGGTCTCTACCGGAGCTTCCACCATCCATTGAAGAATTACATGTTCGTGGCTGCGCATCCCTGGAGACAGTACGGTTCACTTCAACTGCAGCTAAACTATTAAGATCGACCTGGATAAGGATTGACTTCCAAAATTGCTTGAAATTGCAGCAGTATTCACTTAAAGCTATTAGAGCAAATGCGCTGCTTCAGATAAACAGATCTGTATCAGCAACAGAAGAAATGCGTTATATGAATGATGAGGCTGTGGTTATATACCCAGGAAGCAGAGTTCCAGAGTGGCTTGTGTATAGGACAACACAGGCTTCCATAACTATTGATATCTCATCTGCTCCACATTCCGCGGATTGGGGTTTTATTTTCTGTGTCATTGTTCCCCAGTCCCCATCAAAGCAAGTGATCTACATTGAGTGCAAAGGCTACGAAGGTGATGGCTATGCCGATGAGGATGACCCAGATGAACTAGTAAATTTTATTTCAAGCTCTTCTCAGTGTGCTCGAGCTTTGAATTCGCGTCATGTTTTTTTGTGGTATGATGAAAGCTTTTGTTCCGAAGTACATGAAACAATTCAAGAAATGAGAACGGATGATGAGCACACCACCTATAATTCAAAGATTTCATTAAAATTCAAGATTTATTATAATCTTACTGACAGTGATGATGAGGATCTTAGTGACTATAACAGTCTGGATGATTATGAAGAGCCGCAGAGGGTGTACATGGAGATAAAAGAGTGTGGGGTGTGCCCGACATATGTCTCAGAGTATCAAAATTTTATTAAACAAATGGAATTGGAGTTAGAGTCACAACCTAATGCAATTGAAATGGATGTTGGAAGGTCTTATGAGAACAAAGATGGGAAAGAAGCACTCCCCCAGAAATCCAAGGAATTTATCTATCCAACCGTACCAACTGGAGCCTGGAAGATTGGAAGAAAGGGCTTGAAAGATATTATCTTTCTATGACATTGCTTAACATTAGCAGTCCTCTCTCTCTCTCTCTCTCTCTCTCTCTCTTTTCTTCCCAGTGTCCAATGAAATGTCACTGCATCATTAGACTAATGGAATTGAATCAGGAACTTTGATTAGCTGTGTTGCAACAATTTTATCTTCCAACCTCTTCTCGCTGCAACCTGGTTGATGACTCTTAGCTTTGGAGTAACCCAGCTTGCCTTCCCTGATTGATGCTGGTATTAGTTATGCTTCTAACTCTTGCTCTGTTCTTTATCCTTGCTTTCCTCTCTCAGGGGACTGTTCTTTTCCCCGATACTCTAAATTAATTTGCACCGGGCATTTGTTTCCATGTGTTTTATTGATTGACTTGGACAACCATTTTCTATAAAATGAACGAGATGCCTTGAAAAAAATCTGCTTTTAGAACAAGATTTTGGTGATGGTTATTGATGCTCATCAAAATATGATATCACAAGTGTACGGGTCGTAAGAGTGATATATGATAAATCAAGGTCGTTCCTTCAGAGAATCAGTACGCTTGGTGACTAGGTATTAGAGTTCTTATGTTCATTTTAGTTAAACGAATCAAATTGTAATTGAGTTTTTATGAAAATTAATTCAAATGCAATTAGAAATAATGAAAGATGAGTTTTATCGAAATTAAACAATTAAAGACACTTTAGGAATTCTAATCCCTTCTTTACACAATGTCAATTATCCTTTTTTGGATTAGTTGGCTTATTGTCAATTTTAGAGTCAAAGGTCTAATTGAGTATAAATGTCTTTCGATCCATTTAATCCCTATATCTACTGGACTCTTTGATATTTCAAATGAGTAGTTAATAGTCAGTTACGCTCAGACCTTATTCAAACTACTTAGAGCCCCTAAGTATATTTCTATTTCAAGTGCAAATTAGACTATATCTAATTCTAGATTACTTAATCAATGGTCTATAAGCAATTTCTTTCTTTCAAAGGTTAATCACCATATCCATAATCAAACTAAAGGAGGCTAATGAAACTATAATTCAGATTAAACACTAAAATCTTCAATAATCTAACATAATATCAAAGGAGACAATTTCCAAAAGTTAAAGGTTCATAGAATCCCTAAGAACTACAAAATTTAGCCACTCATGGTTTGAAATCCACAAACAATTTCAGCAAACATGTTAACAATTATCAACTAAAAAGGAAGATGGAGTAGAAACACCTAATCGGAAGAATAAACAGCAGAATCAATAGTTTCCCGATTAGTATAGAGTTTTCCCAACACTTCTTATGTGTTTTTCTTTTCTCCTAGTCAGGCAGAACTCTCCTTGCTTGTTAAATATCGAAGCCCTAGCCTCCACTTCTCTTTTTTAGCTTGTAAATCAAAACTGTATGTTTCAGAAGCCGATCTCGCTATGGCGAGAAGTGACCCTCACTATGGCGAGCGTTATGGAGAGAGCTTATAAGTTCCTGGATTTCTATTGCTTTTGCTACTATCACACTATAGCGAGTTGCTCCCTAGAATTTCTATGCAATGCGACTTCGCTATGGCGAAGTGCCTTCCTCTTTACAACGAAAGTGCGACCTTGCTACAACGAATTGTGTTCTCGTCGTAGCGAAATGATTTATTCTATCTGCATTTTCACTTTTCAACTTCCCTCTCTTTTTTTTTCAATTCTTTTTATAATCTTCTATTTTTCTGTGAAATTGAAATCAATCATAAAATGAGGTTTAAACTAATAAAAATGTTACAATTGAAACACTTTTTTTATTTTATTTGATTGAATACATATTTAATCATATTAATAAAGAAAAAAGTATTTTATCTCCGTAATTTAGTGTTAAATATATTCTTTTTTAATCCTAAATTAGAGAGTCATCGGTTATTCCATTGTTTTATTGGTTTACTTCAACAAACATTTTCTATTATTTAAGGGGAAAAAAAAAAATGCTCTCGAAGCCTCGTGGTGCTTTCAAAACAAATCTTGGTTATAGTTAGAACCTATATCTACTTTCCCTTATCGATAGACTTTGACGACCTTTACTTATTACTATCTTCAGTGTCAAATGAATAAGATGCCTTTGAAGAATCTGCACGTTTTTCAAAATATCTTAATTAGCGTTCAAAGTTTCTTCATCTCCTCTTTTCTCTCTCTTTCTCATCACCTATCTCTCTTTTTGATAGATAGACTTGGTGTTGGACAACCTTTCTCTGTTACTACCTTCAATATGAAATGAACAAGATGCATTCGAGGGATCTGCATGCGTTTCAAAACCAAGTTTTGGTGATAGAACCTTTCCATTTTGTCTTATTGGTAGAATTGGACAAACATTTTTAATTATTATCTTCAGCATAAAATATACTAGATTCCTTCTTTTGGGTGAGATCATGCACTGATGACACACTTTTTAACATCACCATAATAAACTGAATTTATATTGCAATATCATTTCTTTGAACATTCTGTGGGTGCTCGCTTACGAGTGATATGTGATGGAATAACAGGATGTTTCTGTTAATATCTTTGTCCAATTTATTTTTATGCTTTTAGTCTTATTCGTGAAGCTACTGTTTGTTTCTTTTCTCTGCTTTTCTTTTCTTTCTACTTGAATTCATTTCTTGTTTTGTTCATTAAACTTGGACGGATTAACGAACATGCTGCAGTTTGTGGAGAAGATAACCATGATTTACTTGTGTTAGATTTATTTCTGGGGTTGTTCTTCTCTAATTGCATCTTCTTCTCAGTTTTCTTAAATAAAATTTCGTATTTTTGTAAGCATTAGAGGCACAGACATACACTCTAGTTTTCTTAGCCCCATTTGAGAAAGGAAATGCGCCAGAAGCAAATTGATGCCTACGTAGATGATAGACTTGAGAGTAGAGATGAAACATCGACAACATTTCTCAAGGCAATTAAAGAATCGCTACTTTCGTTGGTCATATTTTCGACCCTCTCGGATTACTAATTTTAATTGTGCTTTACTTCTTCTCTGTACTGTGCAATATTCTTAAAGTTGGATCAGTCATTAAACTAATTAAGATATAAATTTACAAGTTAATAATTTAATTGTGGTCAAATCATAATTGAATTAATAATAACTAAATATATATGTTTTTATTTTACATATTAAAAATCTAATATAATAAATAATAATTTATACCTCATTGGAAGTGATGTTGTATTGAGGTTCGACTCTGGTGGATGAATGTTTTGCCAGAATAATGAAAGCGTTAGCATGGTAGCATGAGGTTGCAGTTTCGAACCTGGTTTTAATTACAATGGTACCTTGCAATGGGCTCAAACAAAGAGTAGTCCCGTCTCTTATTTCTCTTTCAAGGAACACATTTTTCTTTATTCTTGTCTGTATCGCTAGCTTTTTTTTTTTGTTTCTCTCTCTCTCTCTCTCTCTCTCTCTTCGTGGTAGGCTGAAACGTCACATAGATGATAGAAATCTAAAGTAAATGTACATGATTTATAATGTTGGTATTCTCGAAAAACAGTTTATCTTTATGCTATAATGACTTACATTCAACTGAAGATTTCGACGAAGAGTTATTAACGCAAATACCAATAATTAGAACATAATATAGATAGACATTTATTTGGAATTACATTGCTTATCTATATTTTCTTTTTAATCATCTTTAGAGATCAAATGACGTATTAGATCAGTGGCCTAAGGACTCTGTCGAGACATGAGGAGGATTCTTGGTTACATTGAACTCTATTTCTTTCAATGGATATTTATAGTATGTTCTTGCGATCAACTTTTTGGTAAATTTTTAATTGGATGATATAAAGAAAAAAAAATGTATAAAGTGAGAAGGTGAAAATAAAAAATAACTTTTGTATCTCTCTGTTTTAAAAAAAGTGATTTAATAGTTAAAATAATGATTTGATAGATAAAATAATAATTATAAGAATATAATAAATATTACATAAATTATTTAAAGAGAATATATTTGCATTGCTAAGTGTAATTTAATAGTTAGGTAGTTGCTTTCCTTATTTTTCTCCTTCTAATCATTGATTAACCAAAATCAGTTTTTAGACACTGGTATAAGTAGACATTGCAGGCTGGTTCCATTTTAGGGACTATACAAATGGAACGCATGAAATTACCTTATCAATATTGTTATTTTATGTCTGTTCAGAATTCTGGAACAGAGTTCATGTAATTTTTTTTTTCCGCTTCCGATTCATGCCATATCTGCAAAAAAAGGGCAATTTTATTGATACAAAATACTAGATGTTTAATTCATACTTGCTTTGTTGTTTTCTTACTAGTCCTATTTATAGATTAATATTATTAGCTATATTTTGAAGTCTCCCATTAGACAAAAACATACTAGAACTAAGTTGAATTGACTAGTGTAAATCAAATTAGACTTATAAGACGTAATGTACAAGTAGGCTAATGGTTAGCTAGCCTAGCTTTGTTTGGTTATTTTGGGTTGGGCCCCCAAAAAAAATAGGTGGACTAGGTTGGGCTAGGCACCTTTGACTTGACATGGCCCAGTCTTTAATATATATATATATATATAATTATTTTGTAAAAATTTTATTTTTAAAAGTCATTTTATAAATTTATTAAAAGTTTTTTTAAAAAAAGTAGTTCAGATAGACTTGTCCAAATTAACTTGCCGCATCCCAATACCAAACTAGTCCGCATGCATCTCTACTCACAAGAAAATTTGTTGAATATCGAGTTTGCAATTCAACTAGCAAACGTAATCTCAGTCTAGTTTGGCATTACTAGAAATATCTCTAGTCCAATGTGAGTAGAGTTCATAGGGAGTCACTGCTAAAGCTTACTTAGTGTTGTTACTGAAAATTTTTTGTAGTGGCAACTATCTCAAATTGTCATAAAAAATGTGTTTTTAGTGGTTGGCTCTCTCTATGAACCAAATAAAAGCATCTTTAGCGATAATTATTGTTACGACTAAAAATATTTAATATCAATCTTTTTATTACATATAAAAAAGTTTTAATGAGTTCTTTAATCACTATTTTGTAGTGACTCACAGGTCACCACTAGAAGTTTTAGCGATTATTACTATGAAACTTTTTAAGTCAAATTTTTTGTAGTAAATAAACAATACTTCTTGTAATTCAATATATATATATTTTGTATGGACAGTTTGAACTTGATCTCTCAATCTTTTAAAATTCAAATGATTGTCTTAAAATTTCTATTCCAAAATACTCCACAATATTACCAACTACATGACAAACTTCTAATGCACTTCCTCTAGTTTCGGCTAAATGTTTATTATTTTCCATTTTTGAACATATATTTTTCCTTAAGCAACCGTATCTGGTTTCAATAAACTCATTAATTATAAGCATGTTCAGTATATATTCTCATCTAGGGATATGAATAACTTTGTTTCTTCCATGTCAGTTGCTTCAACAAAAATAGGAAACCTCTGTTTGTTTGTTATCCGATCGAGCCATTTGGTTGGTGTATTCTGATCTAGGATGTGAATAGCTTGGTTTCTTTCATGTAATTTTGGTTCTACGAAGATTGGAGACCCCGGTTGGTTTTGTTATTGGATCGAGTCAGTTGGGTTGAGAGATGGTTACCTCATCGCATTTGTCTATATTAATTCTTTCTGTAATTTTCATAGTTATTTTCTATTGAGCTTGGATTGTAAACTTATAAGTTTTGAATTTTTAAGGCCTACCATTTCATTCATTCACAAAAAAGAAAAAGAAGATATTAACTTCTTTTTATCATTTATTTGTTTATTTGGTTTTGATTCGCGCACCTCTTACTCAATTTCACTTTCCCACTGTCAATTCAAAAGACATTATTTAACGATCAAGCTAAGGCGGCGAGCAACTAATAATGTGTTTGAATCTATAATAGACTTATGAACAAGTGGTTGTAAGTAAACAAAAAAAAAAAAAATAAATCAAGGTATGACTGAGTGGAAGAAAATGAATTTATTTTGGGATTCAAGCCATCTTCACAAGGTATTCTTCATAACACTGACACTAATGGGATTGCGTCACAAATAATTTAAAGAAAAAGCCAACTTGCTTTTCACTTGCAGAATTATATCTCTGGGAGTGTTTGTTTGCTTAAAAACCACGATAGCAAGATACAGAAACTTCGGTTTAGTTTTCTCTTTCTTTTTTGTATGTTAAAATGAAAATTGGGATCTTACAATTCAAAGTAGTTCTTGATACCAACTTTTAGCGAGTCAAATCCCAAAACCTCACGGTTGAGGGAGAAAGAAGAGCACAACTGAACCCTTTCAAAGAAAAATACTTAATATATTAATTTACAAAATAAAAAAAAAATCAAGGTTTATATAAAGTTCCCATTAAATTCTCATATTCTCAGTGGGAGATTCAAGTTTGATACTTTAAAATTAAGTCATAGCAATTTCTCTTTTTATATCTTTGTGCATCTAACTTGAATAGAGTTGATACTGGCGATCTGTAGCATAAAAGTATTAGCAACTCCAACTGGAATTGTTTTTTTTTTTTCTTTCAATTTTTTTGGATTAATTGATTTTTAAGTTGAGTTTTAGAAATAAAACACCGCCCAATTGGAAGAGTTGAATTGGTTGATACCCCATTTTCATCTAAAAGCGCAAAAAGGACACTTCAGAGAAATAAAACACTGCCCAATTGAAATGTTGTGTTTCGTTCGAGGAAGCTTCGCAGTAATTATTTAATAATCACGAGTTCCCATCCTCACTTTTTTGGTATTTGCTTTTTGTTCTTCTATTTGACATGGATGATATACTCTTCTTAGTCTAACTTTCTTTTACTAATAATAATTTTTAAGAAAGGGAACAATTATTTTCCTTTTTGGACATATAGTTCTAAAGGCAAAAACAATTTATTCTTTTAGTTTATTTATTTAATCTATTTCACAGACATTAATTTAATCGTCACGGCCTCCCCTCCTTAATTAATTGACTTGGTTTGGGTTCACTGAACCAATTAAGTCCTAATAATTCTTAGATGAATTTGAAATAGACTCTATTATTTTGCATGGCAAAACCAAGATATGGCTTCATTCTCTTCCTCTGTTGCATCTTCTCAATTGCCATAGAAATATGATGTTTTTATTAGCTTTAGAGGTGAGGACAACCGCTTCAATTTCACAAGCCATCTTCTTGATGTTCTTTGCAGAAACCATATTGAAACATATATCGATTAGAGACTTGAGAAAGGAGATGAAGTGTGGCCATTGCTTGAGAAAGCCATTGAAAACTCAACTCTATTCCTTGTCATCTTGTCAGAAAACTATGCATCTTCCACATGATGCTTGAACGAACTTCCAAAAATATGAGTGCACCAAAGATCAAGGACGCGTTGTAATGCCAGTGTTCTATAAGATAGATCCTTCCCATATGAGGAAGCAGATGAGGAGTTACCAGATAGCATTTGCAAAATATGAGCACAACAACAACAAGCAACAAGTGCACAAGTGGATGAAGGGTCTCAATCAAGATGCCAATTTAGTTGGTTGGCATTGTAGTGTTGATAGGTAACTATACTAAAGATCTTTCTCTTATATATCATGTCACATGAGGCTAAATCAATCCTTGAACATCAATATTCTAATCTCTTTTTATTTTTTAATCCTTGTCTCACTAACTAGACTTCATTTATATATAATGGCACATCATATTATAGTTAATATTAGGCTAAAATCTCATGTAATTTATCTAATAATGTTCCTTCCACAAAAGTTTTAGAACAAATTTCTAAAATTCCAAAAACCCACAAATATTCAAAATTGCATTTAATTAAGAATAGTTTCAAGCTAGCAATTTTGAATAGATGATGCTTTATCAAATTTGGTGCATTTTTTCTTTTTCCAATGATGCAGGAATAAAGCCAAGCTAATAAGAGCAATAGTCAAATGTGTGATACAAAAGTTGGACTATATGTATCAAAGTGAAAGTGATTTAAAAAACTTAATTGGAATTCATAAAAAAATTGCACATGCGGAATCATTGTTGTGCAAAGGATCACAAGATGTTGGATTTATTGGAATTTAGGTTACAAGTGGTATGGCAAAACAACTCTTGCAAAAGTAATATTTCATAAAATGTGTTTTGCACATGAAGGGTTTTTTTTTTTCTTGGCCAATGTAAGGGAAGAATAAAAAAAACATGGAATAATTACTCTAAAGAAAAGACTTATGTCAACATTATTAAAGGATAAAGAATTTCATATTGGCATGCCTGATGGAACAGCTCCTTATGCCGTGAGGAGACTTGGTCAAAAAAAAGTTTTTATTGTTTTCGATAATGTTGATGGCCAAGAGCAATTAGAAAATTTGGTTGGAAGGCATGATTGGTAATGGAATATTGATAACAACAAGAGATAAACAAGTGTTAAGGAAAGTAGATGATATATATAAGGTTGAGGCTTTGAACTTTCTTGAGGCATTTCATCTTTCCTCCTAAATGTCTTAAAAAATGATTATGCTAACTTGGAGTTAAGAGAGTTAGCAAAGAATGTGATTTATTATGTGAAAGTTTTAGGTTCATTTTTGTATGGCAAAAATCATGAATAATGAAAAAGCCAATTGGACAATCTTAAGAAAATGCCTTATATAAAAATTCATGATGTGCTAAAATTGAGCTTTGAAGTATTAGATCATAAAGAGAAAAATATCCTTTTGGATATTGCATTTTTTTCAAAAGTAATAATGTTGAGGACATGAAAAATTTGTTAGATGCATGTGGTTATTTAACAATCATTAGGTTGAAAAGTCTTGAAAATAAAGCTCTTTTAACTATTTTTAAATAGAAAGTATCAATGCATGACCTAATATAGGAAATGGGCCAAGAAATTGTTCGTGAAGAATTATTGAAAGATCCTAAAAAGCACAATTGTTTGTGGAATTCAAGTGAAAGTTTTTAAATATTGAATGATAACATTGTAATAGTCAAATTTGTATACAAATTTTTTATATATATAAATTATTGAATTCTACATGTTGTTATTTAATCTATAGAATATTTTGATTTATATTATTATTTTTTCTTGTTAGGAGATTGAAGCCATTGAAGGCATAACTTTAAATGTTTTAGAAATTGA
Organism: Erythrophleum fordii; assembly: GCA_032878935.1. NCBI lineage: Eukaryota > Viridiplantae > Streptophyta > Magnoliopsida > Fabales > Fabaceae > Erythrophleum > Erythrophleum fordii. The sequence goes on from JAVQMF010000047.1 coordinate 5,176,531, forward strand.
AGAGATGCACTTAGGTCTTCGAGCCTTTTGCTCAATGCCCAATCTAAAATTTCTTGATTTCATGATACAAATTTTAATGAACAAATGAACAGGTTGCATTTTCTATGTGGCCTTGAATTTTTGCCAAATAAACTCAGATTTTTGTGTTGGAAGGGGTACCCTTTAAAGTCCTTGCTAGCGACATTCTCAGCTAAAAATCTTGTTACAATTGAAATGCCAAATAGCAATTTGACAAAACTTTGGGATGGCGATGAGGTAAATTTACTTTTTTGAAAAAAATACTAGGAAACTTATTAGGAATCCTTGTTATGCAATTTCTATCTCTTTGTTGTTGCAAAATCTTGTGAATTTAAGCAAGATTGACTTATTTAGATCCAAATACTTGATTGAGCTCCCAATTTTTTATCTTAGAGAGTACAACTCTTCAAAGTTGCACAAGATTAAGAGAATTAAGAAGAAGAAAATTGAACTACTTGCACACACAAAGAGAGGGAAGAGGTATGTTTCAATGCTTTTATTCAAAAAATTACATACTCGGTGCATGGATTACAAATCCTTTTATAGGCTAATTTAAGTAATATAATATTACAAGCCCATTTTAAAAGAAAATAGAGCATTAGTTGTTACATTGGTATAATAAAAAAAAAATGCAATGCAACTTTCTTTACATCTTAGATTTTTGCTTGCTACCTAGTTAATCTTTTATAGCTTGCAAAACTCAGACTTTTCCTTTTATAGTGTGGCTTTGTGGGTTGCATTAATTTGTGTAGCTATTTATGTGTATAGCTTGATTACTGACATTAAAATAAAAAGTTGGTGACTTCTTAATACTTCCCCTTAGCTACTTTGTCCTTTAATGTAGATCTCATAGTCATACCAAGTTGTCTTTTAAATTCTTTAAATTTTAGACCACCAAGTCCTTTTGTAAATATATCTGCAACTTGGCTTTTAGTATTGATATATTTCATCTCGATGTCACCTTGCAATATCTTTTCTTTGAGAAAGTGATAGCGGACCTCCACATGCTTGGTTTTAGCATGAAATATCATATTTTCTTTTACACAAATTGTAAATTGATTGTCACAATATAAGTTCACTACATAATTAGGCAACTGGTGTAAATCTTGAAGTAGCTACATAAGCGATCTACACTCCTAAGTTGCCATGGCTAATACTTTATATTTCACTTTTATACTTGATAAAGATATAGTGGGTAGTCTTTTGCTACATCAAGACATTACTCTTGATCTTAGGCTAAACATATACTTGGTCATCGAACGACATGTGTCGTGGTCATTGGCATAGTCAGCATCACAATGTCCTACAACCTTACATGTCATGCCTTTCTTGTATAATATCCTATAGTCAATGATACTTTTGACATACCTTAATACTCAACATAATGCTTTTAAATGTGATTTTTTTAGATTCTGCATGAATCGGCTTACCACACCACAACACAACATGTGATATGTCAGGTCAAGTTAAAGTAAGGTAAATTAAATTACTGACTAGCTATCTATACATTGTGACATCATTAATTCCTTTCCTTTTGTAGAGCATAGTTTAACATTCACCTCCATAGATGTTGAAATTGGCTTACAGGTCAGCATGCCATATTTCAATAGCAAATCTTGGGCATATTTTTGCTAGCACAAAAATAACTATCCTTGGTTCTTTTGACTTCAAGCCCAAGAAAGTCTCTTAACTCTCCAGGCTCCTTCATTTATAAGTATACAGATAGATTACTTTTTGTTTGATGAATCTCTTTTTTATCATCTCCAGTAATGATAAGATTGTCCATTTACACTAGTACTATAGCTAGCTTATCATATTATATTTTTATAAATAGGCTCGCATTTGCTGGTGCCACTTAATATCCATTTTGTGGTAAAAACTCTGCAATCTTCCCATACCATGCTCTTGGTGCTTGTTTCAAATTGTATAGTGCTTTCTTCAACTTGCATACATAACTTAGGCAAGCCTTGCTCTCAAAACCCTTTAGTTGCTCCATGTATATTTCTCAATCTAGCTTACCATACAAAAATACATTTTTGACATCCATCTATTAGAGCCTCTTTCCACATTTTTAGTGGGCAAAAACCCAAAGCTTTAAAGGACACATGGCAAAATGATGCATTTGGATAAAACAAATGACTAGGATTTAGGGGAAATGATAGTGGCATTTTCATGTTTCAAATTGAGGCAATTCGCTCCTAGTTGAAAGCCTCTTTTGCCTCTTACTTCTAAAAATGTCGAGCACCTATCAATTTCAACAAATTTAACATTATAAACGAACCTAGTGATGATATATAATCAATTAAAATCGAATCAAATTTATATTAATTGTCTAAAAATTAGGAAATCACACATATGAGTTACAAAATTTTGAATAACTATCATTGTGAACACCGTATTTTGTCCGAATTAATTACAAAAATAATAAAATTAAAAAAAAAGAAAATATAAAATTAAGAGCAAAAAAAATGAATGAAAAATTAATTAAATTAAAAAAAAAGAAGCTTAAGAAAACAATAAAAAAAATTAATTAAAAAAAAGGTCAATTTGAAGCCCAAAACTCCCAGGCCCACCTTGTTAAACCCTGTCCAATCCTGCTGAAGCCCAAAACTTTTTCGGATTGGGCCATCGGGCCGAATCCACATCCCCCACTCAATTTCCCTTTTCGGACTCTTCCAAACGACACACAAGACGACACACACAGAGGGGCAGAGTTCTGAAGCACCAAAAAAAACAAAAGGCAGCGTCCAACTTTTTGAAGAAGCCAGCAGGAAAAAAGGGCAGAGGATCAGAGGGCAGGCTACAACGGTAGGCTCGAGGATTTGACTGCTTGTGAGGTCCCTTTCACGACCAAAAAGAACGAGGCGAAGCAGACGAAGGGGGCTGGATACAGATGGAGATGGGGGGGATTCGTAAAAGACAGAGGGGAGAGTTTTGGAGATTTGGGGGGAAGAAAAAAAAGAGGAAGGATCAGAGGGTTCCTTCCTTGGGTTCGAGTCAAGGAGAAATAGGAATAGGGGGCGATGAGAGAAAAACGGAGGGGAGGCCGAGAGGAAGAAGAAGATTGAGATGGAGAGAACGAAGAGAGCGAAAAAAAATCGAGGGGTGCGAAGAACAGAAGGAGGAGAAATCGGAGGAAGTTCAGAGCAGAGGGGAAAAAGGCGAGGAGGAGAGGACGAAGGGATACAGAGAGAGCAGATTTCGAGAAGGAGAGGGAGCTGATTTCGAAAGGGGACGAGGGGAACCGAAAGAAAAAGGAATCAGACAGAGGGGAGAGTGCGAACGAAAGAACGAGGATAGGCAGGGAGAACCGGAAAAATCGAAAAAACAAATTGAGCGACAGAGCTAGAGAATCAGAAAACTAGGAGAAAGGGAAGAAGCAAGAATCAGAGGCAGAGGTCGAGGAGGTTCCTGGATTCGAACAACAGCAGGCGAGAGAGACCAGAAAAGCTGAGGATCAGAGAGGAGGCTGAGGAGGTCTCTGGGTTCAAAGGAGTAGAGGCAGAAAAACGAGAGCTAAGGCAGCAAACTGAAAAATTCATCCTTCAACCTCCGTCCCTACAGGTAAGCCACTGGGATTGTCTGCTCTGTTTGTGATCATCAATGATAGGAAATTGAAATGGGAAGATTGGAATTCGAAATGCTGTATTCATTGTATATTTGGGAGCATGCCCAGTAGGTGCTCGACAAAATGCCTAAGAGAAATTTGAGTTAAGTCTTTGCATTTGGTCATGTAAACTGTGCTGGAATCTGGACTCTGGATTTGATGGTTCTAATGTTACTATAATGTTTTGTCTGCCTACCTCGTATGCTTGGTCCCCTGTTCCGTGATTATTCTTTTGTTCGATTTGATATTGCTTAAGGTTCAGACATTGGCTAATACTTTCAGATTGGGGTTTTGATGTTTTACTGTGACATTTCATTCATGCATTTGATTCCCTATCACTCATAAAAGTATTGTTGTTGTTCTTTGTTTCGCTTGTTACCAGATTGAGGTTTAGATTTTAGTTAATGATTTTTAGGATCAGTTTCCCTTCTCAGTGTTGGATTTAAGTGTGGCTGAAGTTTCATAAATGCCTCTCATTGTGATTTCCCACTGCTGCATGAGAATGGTTTGTTGTGTAGCCGGGTCTCTTGGTGTTGGTTATATATTTTGAGTAATGAAGCAAAATTGTGAGATTATCTGTGCATTTATCTCTTCCTGCTGCTGTTAATGTGATTGTCTGTTTCTTTAATATTTGGCCATCAAGACCAATGCATTTGGTGTGATCTGATTTAACTTTAGATCAGCACATCGAGGGTCACGGATACCTGCTTGGTATATAATTCTATCTCTAATGTGGTAGCAGTTCCTGATATATAATTCTGTCTCTAATGTGGGAGCAGTTCCAGATTTTGCTGAACATTTCTCGTGCTGTTATGTATGTCATTATTTGAAAGGGAACCTACTTTTGTTTGTCTTGTCAAATAGAGATAAATCTGATTCATGCATTTTACTGCCTTGTACATGTTATGCTTTGGCACAAAATCATATCGGAATATTGTTCTGCTTCTTGGCTGTTTTTGGATCCAACTAGGCCCGAGGTAAATCCTGTTTTGTGCTTGGGACATATATTGCTGTTGAACAAGTTCTAAATTCGCATCACACAATTTGTCTATAGTGCTAAACTGCCAATTGAATCCAGCAAATGAATGGCCTCTTCATTCTGTTTAATCTAATATTATAATGTGCATTGTGATTTCTTTTAACGCGTTGATGAAGATTTGGAAAGACATAAGAGTGTGCCCATTACTTGATGTTTGCATTGCTAGAACTATTCCTCACATTGTCCTTTTTTTTTTTGCATGAGATAAAACCATTTTGCATCAAGCATGACTGAGGAGCGCGAAGCAACTGGTGAATATAGTGGAAAGCAAGGGATTGGAAAGGGCAAGCGTAAGGAAGTTGAAAGACAAAAGCACAATCATGAAGACAAATTGGTTGTGTTTCATTTTACACGTTTTATTTCAATTTATTTTATTTTCATACTTAAAAAGTATTTGAATATGATGTTTAATTGGCTACACAAGCACCCACGAAATTGTATATATTACATGCTTGTAAATAGTTTATCTCGATTTTATCTTATTTTATTTTAGAGTTGCCACGTAGGATTCTATATCCTCTTGGGCTTATAGGGGTCATCCGGAGTTGTGTGTGATAATAAATCTCCTCAAACACCGGGTTGGGTCATCAAACGTATTGACGTGAATTTTAGGTTTCAATAATTAACGCAAAAAAAAAAGAGTTTCAAAATAAAATAAATAGTTTTTTTAGAAAGGTAAAATGTTTCTTTTCAAAAAAGAGAGAGAGTTCAAGTGCTAACTAAAAATATATAATTTTGAGAAAATCAAATAAACTTTATCTTCCCAAAATAAAAAAATGAAACTAAAACAAAACAAAATTAAGATGATTAACTTCCTTCTTAAACTTATGAATTTCTTTTCAAATTTCCCGGTGAACAAAAATTTGAGATTTAAAAATAAGCCTCCTGAAAAAGAGAGTAAATGAAAAAACAAAAAAAAAAAAAACAAAAGATAAAACAAAAATAAGAATATCGTTCCCAAGAAAATAAATAAAGTAAAAAAAAAGATAAAAATCCAAAAATGAGTAACTTAATAAAAAAAAAACTTTTAAAGAATAAAAGATTAAAAATTAACCAAAAAATAAAGAAGTAGGATTAATTTGTTTTTTTTGCAAATTAAGTCACTTCCAAAGTTATTTGTGAAAATCCAAAAATATTCTTACTTGTTTTCATTCATCACTTAAAAAATAAAATAAAACAAAACAAAACAAAGCAAATAAAAAAAATAAAAATAAGGGAAAGAAGAAGGAATAAAACAATAACAAAAAAAATGAAAAAAGTAAGAGAAGGAAAAAGAAAAATTGAAAAATGCAAGAAAATTTAAATTAAATTTTCCTTTAACAAATGGAAACTTTATTCTTCATCTGTTCAAAAAAAAAAAACAAACAACACCCAAATAAACAAACTAAATGAAGAAAAACTAAATAAAAAAAAATTATTAGAAAAAAAAACCAAAAAACAAACAAAAAAAGAAAAGGGAAAAATAAACAAAACATAAAAAAAAACAAAAAAAACAAAAAAAAAAAAAAAACAACAACAACCAATATGATCTCCGGTCGAACTACGTGGACTTTGATCCCTCTCAGAAGGTACGTAGACCCTAGGCTTTCATCCTAGGTCAAGTCCGCCCTTGTAAATAAAATTTTCTTTTTTTAATTTCTCTTAGTTTGCTTTTCTAATTTTGTGTGTTTAATTTCTTTCTCCCTTTTTATTTTAATCTTATTTCTTTTATTTCTGTTTCTTATTTTGCATGTGATTTTTTTTAGGAGAATTAAAATATATTAAAGGCCATATTGATTTTGCACAACTAACTTAGGGTAACCATTATAACGGGTGTAGCCTAACACCTTCCCCACTCACAACTGACTCCCGAACCTATTTTCTGATTCGTAGACTATTTTTCTTATTTTTCAAATAAAAGGCTTTTCCAAAGTTTTGCCTTTTCAAAAATTAAAATTTTGGTGGCGACTCTACAACTTATTTTGATTTTGATTTCAGTCTTTATTTTTTTTGGAGATTGAATCGAATTTCTTTTGCAATGAATTTTCTTTGTTTAAGCGCCACGCGGTCGTATTTTCGGGTGTGACAATCATTCTCGAAAATTTAGGATAAGACAGACATAGAATATAAGATAACATAACATTTATAAGCCTATCCAATCATATAGATTCTTATTCATGCATTAGATTCTCTCATTACAAATAATATCATGGAATTAATTCAAGCTTAATTTATTTATGTAAAAATCCAATGGTGTCCTCTATAAATAAGACATCCTAAATTACTTAAAACAAGTAGACATTCACATATCACAAAGAGAACACCACTCCCATTTCTCAACTAACTAGAAGGGTAGGGGTTATGCCTTTATTATGTGGAGTTAACTCTAAAATACACACACACACACACACACAAGAGACAAATAACTATTACACTATATTTCTGATCATGGACTCACCTTACAATAGTTGTAAATTAAGTCAAAGGAGCATTTAATTAGACATAGTTTTATTATTTGCAAAAATAAATAATTAAATTTAGTAAATAGAAAATAAAATATAATAACTGAAGAGACGAGGAAATATAGAGTTTTTTCCATGAAAATAAATTTTAATTTGGATATAAGTTAGCAAAAATTCAATAAAGATAAATATGCATTATAAGAGTGTGATATTTTATTTATTTAACAAAGTCAAATGATAAAAAAAATTTAACAAGTAAAGAATTAAATAACCACAACATTAAAAATTGAAAGATTTAGAAGAAAACATTCATATGGTTAAGCTTAATAAATCATATATTGAAATTATGAAATTAAATTCATGCATTAAACATTCAAATAATGAAATGTAAGTAAGCATTAATAAAGAAAACACTTAGAAAAGTTCATGCAAAACTCTAATTTCTAATATATATTCCAACAAAATTCAATTTGAAGAAAAAGTTTGAAAAAGAGAGAGAGAATGACAATTTTTTTTTCTCTTCTTTTCTATTTCTATCTTTAAATTTATACTTTTACATTTAATTATTAAATGCAAATAATTCAATTTAGCAAAACAATGTGCTTTCAAAAGAAAATATCAGGATCATTCACTCCGCTTCTTACACTTTATGCACATACTAGTGATTGTTTTAGAATTTGAAAATACTTTTGTGTTACTTCAATTTATATAAATTTGCTAAATAATAATTACTACATATGAGGTATTATAACATAAAAATAATAATTTATTATCAAATTTTTATTTTTCCAAATAAAATTTAAAAATAACTAAATAAGTTGGGCTAAAAAAATCCCACAAATTTGTTGTCCACGATGAGTTCACTGGTGTTAGAAAATCATTGTGTCTAGTTCAAAGGCAAAATACAAATTTACCAAAAGATAAATAATAGGGGTATACATGGGATAAGCCAAACTTGAGACCCGACTCATTTAATGACTGAACTTGTTTGTGTGGCCCAGTGAAAATGAGATTCAATATGTGACCAGAATTCTGGTTTCAAAAATCAGAATCAATTCTATTATGTTTTGGTTTGGATTCAAAACCGAGAATTAGATATTACAGATATACCTTGATAATGAAGCTTGCTAGCTACTGGATTCAAACCTAAGAAATAGATATTTCATAAAACTAGTGAATGTTAACTCCTGGAAACAACAATATAACTTAAAAGTAGAAGCGCAAGATTTAAAATAAGCGACGTCCCCAAAATAAATCAATGTCTAACTTGGAAACCTGCAGCCTTTTCAAATGTAGTGATTTTGGGCTCAAATCCAAAAGCAGAAAACACATAAATAAAAGAACAAAGCACTAGTTCACACATCGGAATGATTTTTCAAAAAATAATGTGGGAAAACAATCGTACAGTACATGACCTGGAATCATCATAATTCATGAAATCATAAGGCAACATGTTCCAAACTGATGCTAAATACGGGCAGAATGACACCTGTACTCATACGCCTGACCTTAGAAAGGAGTATGACGTACATGATAATTATTCTAAACTGTCTCCAGAAAAAGTATCTAAATATGAGAGATCCCCGTCTGTGATTCAGTTTATTTCAAAAAGAAGAAAAGAAATGAGAGATATTGCATATGATTTAACCAGGATTCTGTCTAACGCTAAATAAAAGATCAGAAGATAAAAGAGCACAAGATTAATTAAGTGGCGAAAGATGATATGAAATTGTACATGATTAAAAGGAACTAAAACCAAGAGATTAATAACAAAGTATTCAAGAGAGAACTGAGGACCCCCTCTCCAAAAGAAAAAGGATGCACCCAGAGAGTTCACATGAGATTTTAACCCTTTTTGGGAAAATGTCAAATGAAGCCAATGTAAAGAACGATGCAAACAGATGCACTATTTTCATAATTGCAAACAGATGACGTGTGCAATTGAAAAACCTCCAATGATCCAGATGGATTATATACCATTCTCCTAAGAGTAAAGGGAATGCAATATCCTTTTAGATTTAAGATCATGAAAAACGGAAAAGATTCGACAGGCTTTCAACTTCGCATCCTCAAAACAATCGGAAGGCGTCCAAATTCAACTATAGATTTTTCTACCAGTACAAAGGCCTTTTTTTTTTTTTTTTTCATTTTCTCTTGAGAGGCTATGTGGTACCCTAGTTATTTTATTCTTTTATTCAAATTAATTATGCTGTTTTTTTTATTAGATCATTACAAATACTTTAAGAATCTATTTCTTTCATGTTAATCAATAGTTGTTATTATAAGAAAAATAAAATTAAAAAAATAACATATAAATAAAATATAGCTAAAAGTAACTATCTTATTTTCATTTTATATCCGTTAATTGTAAGGTATTTAAAGTACATAACTCATTAGGTATTTACATTTAAAAATGTGAAAACCTTTCACCAGAAAGTACAAGCTATTATGCCTGGTTACATCCTATGCTACCTCTTTCAAAGAGACCAACCTTAGGCCATGGATAATCGACATAAGACCTACAAGGAGTATGTTTATCCACAATACTACCACTTCAAATATTAGGCAGAAGGTACTCATGAGGAACTAGGTGCATCATGAAACAAAATAATGAGAATTTATATTTTCAATAAACAATAACATAAGTAAAAATTCATAATGGTATATATATATATATATATATAATTTCATCTCATGGTTACATTGCATATATAGTACAAAAATAAAGCATACATAGTAACAGACCTCTCATGATCATACTATATCCATAGTATTAAACATGTATGCAGAAATAGAACATTCTTATCTTTATTCATTATTTTTAAACCTATGTTTTAGGTTTTTTGTCGTAGTGAATAAAAATGGGATTACTCATGGAGAGCTTTTTTCTAGTTATAACATCCCCTAAAATAGATACATAACCAGAAAATCATATAATCAAAGGTCACTTCTCTTTTTAGGGTCATCCCTTTCATTTCCCAAGGTCATCTCTCTTTTAAAAATCATGTCCTGTTTCACTACGATTAACTCCTTTTTAAAGATAATTTCTCTTTAACTTCTCTTATGGATTATCTCTTTTTTAAGGATCATGTTCCTTCATTTTCATAGACAGTCATATAAATAATAAAATATAGACTTTCTTTTAGATCACCTCACTTTTGAGGATTATTTTCTATAAATTTTTATAGATAATTAAGGGTGTACACAATCAAATCAAACCAAAATAAACCAAACTAAATAACTAGAAAAGTAGGTTTAATTCAATTTTCTATATGTCAAAACTGATTCAGTCAGTTTGGTTTGGTTTACTTAAACATGAAAGTTACCAACTTTTACAATATAATATATGATTAATTCACTATTAGTGATCAAGTGATCTTGAAATCTAATATAATAAGTTGTGTAAAAGATCTAAAGTATAGATAAAGATGGATGTATGATTACTAATTTGTAATGTCCCTATTTATTACTTTTTAGAATTTAGAATTCATATGAATTAATTATTGAACAATTGGATGCAAGTTCTATATGTGTATTATTAACTAAATAATTTTGTATTTAGTTAATAGAGCAAGCACCTATATATGTATATATATATTATATTTGAAAACTAAATATCTAGATAACAAAGAAAAAAATGTAAATCACTTGAAAAAAATATATATAAAAACCAAAATTAAATCAAAACTGAACCAAATCAATTATAATCCAAAACCTAATAAGTCTTCTATTTTGGTACACTGATTTACTTGATTCAATTTGATTTTGATCCAAAAATGAATTAAACTAAACCTTTAAACACCTTTAGAATACCCTAAATTTTCATTATTCATAAAGTGGACTTGCCTTATCCGTGATTTCTTTTTTGAGATTGTATGGGAATAGTGTGTATCTTATTTTTTGGTTTTGACCATAATGAATTACATTGTATATGAGTTGAAGAAATGCTTTTTACCTGACGGTAGTATTGTTGAGGGGGATGATGGTCATACTATTGAAAGATACCATCCTTACAAGAAGTGACTAATTTTCCAAAACCTCTAAACCTTGCCCTGCCCCCTAAAAAATGGTATGGCTATATATGGCTGCATCAACATCTAATAACACCCTTAAGGTTTGGTTAACGTATAAAAAAAAAGTATGTAAATGTTGTATTAGTGGATTTTGCAAAACTTTTGGTTTCCTAAATTGCTTACCTAAAGATTAAGGACTCATGCAAGTTCCCAAAATTGACCAATTTATATTGTGTCAAGAAGTTTCCCCAATGCATTGCTAAATTGGCAACCAAATCTTATATACATACACTTTAATTTCTCAGTGTCATGAAATTTGGATGTTAGTTGTGACACTAATAAGAGATTTTTCTTCATTCCCGGTATATGATAGACATTGTGCTACTACACTAATAAGAGATTTTTCTTCATTCCCATTATTTCTCTTACTTTTTTAAAGAAACTCTAGACATTTGTGAGTCCAAATTAAGTTATAGTTAACTAGTATACTCTCCAACTCTTTGGTTCCTCAGCCCTACCCCATTATATTTTTCTGTCATATCGTCATTAACTCATTCTCTAGGAGCTAGAACTTCACATCATTTGCTCCCGCAAAGGGTGTGGTTAATGCGTCCCCCACTTCCTTCAATATCTTTACTTCCTTAATATATCTAACAAATTGTAGTTCTACAATGGTGAGAAGTACATACAAAGTCTTTTTAGCTTCTACGTACCTTTTACTTCTTTAATTCATTAAGAATTGTTGGAAGTATCACTTCATCTCCATCAATAAGATCTTATAAGTTTTGACCTTCAAGGTAAAGCTTAACTATAGCGCTCCACATCAGATAGCTATTATTGTTTAACTTCATAACCAAGTAATTAATTGATGCCATATCTCCTATAATAGCTTCGGTAGTGCCCAGCACTTTCACGAAGTTATCTTGATCTCAAAGTCTTTATAGTTCTTGGTCGCATTTCGACAGAATCTCCTTGTATTGTGACTGCATCCTTGAACACACGAGGGCCTTCTAACTTGAACACCCACCTGAGAGGACTTGAACCGAAACACGCTTTAATACCACTTGTAAAACTAGGAAGGACTAAATCGGGACTTCCATAAAAGAATTTTTTTATTGCTCACCCTAAGTTTATAATACACTAACTCTCACTTTACACTTCTCTTGTGCTTCACTGACCGACACCTTACGTCATTAACCAGCCCACACTACCCTTGCTCGCCCATACACTTGCACTCACTTCTTGCTACATGACCCGTCACGCACACACTCCAATTTGCTGCTACTTGCTTCGCTCCAACCACTCGATCACTCGCTGCCACACTCAACTACACCCACAACTCCACGCCAATAGCTCCTATTTGTAGGAGTTGATGTCTGTCAAAATAGTCGTCATGCTTCCGGATTATTTCACCGCCTTATTATTTTAATCTTCTTAAACTTTAGATTTTTACTAAGACTTCTAGATTACTTTTATTTTATTACCTTCTAAATATTTTCATTCACCGCCATATTTTAGGTGCTTCAATGGAGATGCTTCTATAGAGAGAGAAGTCAATGAGCTTTAACGAGTTTGAAGTCATGAGGACAGTTCCAAGCTATGGAGGACATGGAAGGCGTAGGAGTAATTGAAAACAAACAAGATTTTTACTGATGGAATACCCCAAATTTTCACCAATCATACCTTTCCTTAATTTCTTTTCCGAGATTGTGTGGGAATAGTGTGTATTTATCTTCTGATTCTGACCATAATGAATTACATCATAAATGAGTTGAAGAAATGCTATTAACCTTATGGTAGTATTGTTGAGATGGATGATGGTCTGGTCATACTACAGACAGATACCATCCTTACGGGAAGTGACTGATTTTCCAAAACCCCTAAACCTTGCCCGCCCCCCCAAAAGTGGCATGGCTATGTATGGCTGCATCAGCATCCGATCCCACCTCTAAGGTCTGTTTGAGGTATCAATAAAAGTATGCAAATATTGTATTAGTGCATTTTGCAAAACTCTTGGTTTCCTAAATTGCTTAACTGAGGATTGATGAAGTACGCAGGTTCCCGGAATTGACCACTTTATATCGTGTCATGAAGTTTCCCCAAGGCATTGATAAGTTGGCGACCAAATCTCATATACATACACTTCAATTTCTCAGTGTAATAACTATATCAATATATTATGAAGCCTCCCCAAGGACTAAGGTATGCCGGAGCCAAGTTGATTGACTAGTGTAAGTCAAATTAGGTATATAAGAAAATTTGTTGAATATGAGCCAATTTAGGCGTCAACCTAATAATTATATCTCTATCTTATATGTCTAGAATTGTGGTTATGTATTTTGAAAAATGAAATATTTTTAAATATATTATGGGACGAATTAAATTTTTGTTATATATTTAGCATAAATAATGCTATAAAATTATATATAAATGTGTTTGTTCAAAATATTTTGCCATTCAACGAGCAAAACTAATGTGAATCTAGTTTGGCATTGATAGAAATATGTCAAGTCAGACATTTAGAGTTTTATATCAATAGCAATACTGAATAATGCATAACTGATGAGTTCAGAAAATATCTTACCAATGCAGAATATGAGAAACTGCATACCTGTGCTAACTACTATGCAAGGCAGTCTTCTGTGCCTCTTCTTCGCAAATTTTCTATGAATTTAAGCGAGTTATTTCATTTTTAGGCCACAGATTTTGTTATCGATTAAATTGGTTGAACTAACGGAATCGTGTTTAAAACATTGATACAAATGAGCACTAGCAAGTTTGTACTTGTTAATTCCACGTTTTGTACGATTGCTGCAACAATTTAGATTGTGAAGACTTGTTTATGATTAAGTTTTCGTTTAAAGCTAAATGAAATTGTGAGTCTTAAAAATTCGCTAGGTTCGCTAATTAGTAGGAGCTGTGAGTGGGAATAAGAAAATCAATTGAGTTTTCTACTGTCAATTAATGAGAAGTGGAGTAAACAATGCTTGATTTTTAGTGCTCCCCCAAGAAAACTTCAGATTACGTTTGGTAAATGGTAATATTAAATATATAAAAAAAAGAGTTAAAAAAAGTAAATGAATGAGTGAAAAGTCACTCTCATATTTTTATTTTAAAAAATATACTATTAAATAATAATTAAAATATAATAAATATTTTAAAAAATTACATTTTTTTATATTAGATTTAGTTTGATGATATAAAAATATAATAAATAAATAAATAAAATAATAAAAAAGTTATGTTTTTGTTTTTTAAAAATAATTTAATAATTAAAATAATTATTATAAAAATATAATAAATATTATATAAATTATATAAAAAAATTTTCGTTTGGTACATAAAAAAATAAAAATAAAAAAAAATAATTTTATGAATAGAAAATATTTATAATATTTTTTATTTTAATAATTAAATAATTATTATAAAAAAATATTAAATAATAATTATAAAAATAAAAATAAATTTTTTTGTCAAATTTTCTTTTCCTTCTCAATTTCCCTGCCTTTTCGTGCCTATGCTGTTACATTTAATCTTTTGTCGATTACATATAGCCAAAATTATTCCCAACATTCCCACAATGACAACTTGGTTTTACGTGCCGTTCAGCTGTCTGCCAATCAAACATAGCCTGAACTACTCCGAACGTCCCCATGATGACAACTTGGTTTCACGTGCCTACTTGGTTTTACATGCCTTGGCCCTCTTTTGTCTTGCTTTTAGCTTTCCCCTTTTGTCCTATCAAATTGACCAGAAGACTTTTTACAGGCCACACCTCCGCAGTCTTCTTTTTCTATTACCAATCATTGTGAGAAGAAACAAACAATTGCAGGTCATTTTCCCTTTTTTTTTTTTATAAGTGAACTATTATTTTAATCCTTAAAACTGTAATTTATCTTTTTAAATTAATGTGGTTATTTTGAGAAACACATTAATTCGATCATGTTATGAATTTTTTTATTTTCACATTAATTGTATTTACATAAATTAATTTTTAATGCAAAATATTAGTGGTTGGGGCTCCCCCCCCCCAAAAGAAAAGCATCCAAACTCAAATTAAGACTTAAAATATCATTGTATTTATGTTATTAGGCATCTAAGTGTATTGCCGATCATTTATATCAGCTATTAACGTTTTGCAAATTAAGAGTTTAATAGAATTTGTTACAAATTAAGGGTGAAGAGAAAGAGGAGGAAAAAAAGAGAATAGCATGAAACAGAAATAAAACCATAGCTTAAGAATAATGTAATAAAAGTAATATTTTTCAATTTCTATGTTGATAGGGTTGATGTATTTTTTATTACAAAAATATAATTATTTAATTATAAA
Organism: Erythrophleum fordii; assembly: GCA_032878935.1. Classification (NCBI taxonomy): domain Eukaryota; kingdom Viridiplantae; phylum Streptophyta; class Magnoliopsida; order Fabales; family Fabaceae; genus Erythrophleum; species Erythrophleum fordii. The sequence goes on from JAVQMF010000047.1 coordinate 5,191,979, forward strand.
TATTTTTTAGAGATTAAACTAATAAAAGAAACATTTTTCAATTTATTATTTTTTTATCAATAGGAGGGAGTAGAGGAATTCAATATTTTAATTTTAAGTCCATTTTGTCCTATTAAGGCTGGGCCCACTCCAGTCTATTTTCCATGCCGAACAGATAAAGACTGCGTTATTACAAAGCAAAGACTACCCGCCCCGTCTTCATTGAGATTGCCATTTGCGACTTGGGCGGTGTCTGGATTTTGTGGTGCAGAAAACTAGTTGGTTAGCAATGGCAGATCCTTCGTTTCTTTTGGATTTGCTGGAAAAGGCTTCCAAAATTGTGGCAAAGGGTCTTAAGTATAAAAGCACTCGCAAAACCCTCCAGTCTAACGTGGAGGAGTTGAGTCCAGTGGTCAAACAGATCGAACAATGCATTATGGAGATGGATCCTCCAACTGGAGAAATACAGAAGCTGATGGGGACATTAGCATCAACCCAAGGGGTTCTTCGTAAGTACTCCGAAATCCATTGGTGGACTTTCTACCTTTCGCCTTATTACCAGAGCAAACTTGAGGCAGCGTATGAGTCACTGGAAAGCTACATATCCATTCAGGTGCAACTGCAGATTAAAAGGGATTTGATGGTGATGGAGAGGGATTTGAAGGGGGATTTGAAGGTGATGAAGGGGGATTTGAAGGTGATTCGTTCCGCCTTGAGTTTAGTTGAGGAGAATAATAATGACAAGGCACCAAAACTTGAAATCCCAGCATTTACAGTGGGATTGAACGGTCCACCTATGCCAAAATTGAAGTTTGAGTTGCTTAAGGATGGTGGTGACCAAGTCCTGAACTTGTTTGGTATAGCTGGATCCGGGAAGACCACTTTGGCTATAAAACTCTGTCTTGATCCGGAAGTCAAAGGTAACGAGTCTCACTCTTCTTTATATTTTTAGCTTTTGGGTAAAAGCGTTTTGTTGTTTTTGATTTATTCGTCGAATGACACTTTGCTTTCACATGTATGATATTAACCAACTTTCACCCTGATTAAATATGATAGTTTGCAATATCTCACTGCATCGACATTAACTTTACAAAGTTTAATTCTCACCTTTTGAATAATATGTACATCTATTTTTTTTATGGCAAATGATTTAAAAAGATTGTTCTTCCTTTTTCGCATATTATCCAAGTTCATCCTAAACAAAACAAGCTTATTACATTAAAAACTTGAGGAATATTTTGGCTGAGAAACTATTCTTCACAAAGCTGGTTGCAGAAGTCAAACGTGCATCTTGAACTATCGCAGATGAAGTTTTAAATAATTATCGTGTAACTAAGAAAATGCGATAGCGAGTATCAGGTATTGTTAGAGAATTTAGGGGGAAAAAATTTGAAATAGCATTGTCATAAATTATCATAATAGTTACTTCTTCAAGAATATTTAATATGTATCACTGAGTAGCAAAATTACGCAGTAATAAATTCTTCATGTGAATATTTATGTATTAAATTCATCTTTGAGAATAATATATCTTTAGTTTGGTCCTCTGACTCTTTGGTTTGGCCCTCTGACTAGAAAAATTCGAGAACAATATCGTCTTTGAGACGTTGGGTTCACAGAAAGAAAGGAACGAACATTTAGCAAACCAATTACAAGATCGACTGTCTAAATTTGGGGAAAATCCAGTTCTGTTGGTCCTAGATGATGTTTGGCGTGTCTCAATACAACTTGTTATGAAGTTAAGGTCCAAAATCTCATCACATTGTAAGATTTTGGTGACTTCAAGGTTTGAATTTAAAGAATTTGGAACCCCTCATCCCATGGAACCACTTAGCATAGATGATGCAAAAGCCCTTTTCCTTCACTCCGTTCAACCACCAAGTGAGATCAGCTCATGCGTTAACGATGACGAAGATATTCGTGAAATTCTGCTGCAGGTTCTTTCCTTTACTTTGTGAAATTATATTTCAAGATTTCTTTAATTTGTCTAAATAAGTCGCATGAGTAAAATATACATCTGAGTAGACATGATCAGTCAAAACTCCATAACCTTAAATAGATTCACAACTTTTATTTGGCTGGGTGAAACGCAGATAGTTGAAGGTTGCAAGGGTTTACCATTGGCTCTTAAATTCGTTGGTAGCGAACTCTACAGGAAGCCTATTGAGTTCTGGAAAAAAATGGCGAAAGAATGGTCGCAAAGCCATTCTATTCTTCATTCTGATATTGAGCTGCTCACTCGTCTCGAAAACTCCTTGGATGTGTTGGAAGATGAGTCTGTCAATGAACGCTTCATGGACCTTGGGTTATTTCCAGAAGATAAAAAAATCCCTGTTTCTGCCTTCATTGACATGTGGATTGAACTTTATAACCTAGAAGAGGATGGCATATATGCAATGACTCTCATCTACCAATTAACCGACTTGAATTTGGTTGATATCATAGTTAGAAGGTACACATATTTCTAACCATTCTTGTGGCCATTTAATGCAAAATGTTGAAAAATGAATACATCCTCCGGTGATGAGTTGAAGACTGTTTAATTCAAAATTGCATTTTCTATGTGCATTTGTTAATAGGGATCTTGGGATAAAATTTGGGAGTATAAATTTTTTGCTTTTGTTGTGTCGCTATTTGTGTTCATCTCATGTCAATGTGAATGTTCAAGCTTCACAAATTTGAACAAATTCAAGCATGATCTTAAGGTTCTTAAATTGAGATTTTTAGTTCTGTTCAACTGGAATGAAATTAACATCTCCTTTAACCAGGGAAGTTGGAAGTATTGCAGACAATTACTACAATAACCACCTCCTCATACAGCATGGTCTTCTCAGAGAACTGGCCATCCGTTTAAGCAGCCAGGAAACATTTGAGATTAGGAAAAGGATGATTATTGACATAAATGAGAATAATATTCCTACATGGTGGCCACAACAACAGCCGCAGCAAGGGATCACTGCTCGCATATTGTCCATATCAACTGGTTTGTTTGTCTCTCTGTCCCTCTCTGTATATTATTTATGTACACAACCACGCACAGACACAAATGAAAAACACCAAGAAGAAAGCCTCGGGGTTTTGCCATTCTTCCTCTTCAACACTTGATGCTGTATATGCAGATCAAAAGATCACTCCAGATTGGTGCAATATTCAAGCACCTAAAGCTGAGGTTTTGGTTTTGAATCTTCAAACTAAAGAATACGATTTTCCGGAATTCATGAAGAAAATGAGAAACCTTAAGGTTCTTATAGTCATGAATTATGGTTTGCATCCCACCGAGTTAAAAAACTTGGAGCTGCTTGTTTCTTTACTAAGCCTTAAAAGAATCCGATTGCAGCAGGTTTCGGTTCCTTACTTTTGCGAATTGAAGAACGTGCTCAAGTTATCACTTTACATGTGTGAAGTAAAGAAGGCTTTTGAAAACTGCTCCCTCAAAATTTCAGAAGCACTGCCAAATCTGGTGGAGTTGAACATTGACTATTGCAAAGATATGGTGAAGTTGCCTGCTGGGCTCTGCGATATTACCACCCTGAAGAAGCTCAGTATCAGTAGTTGTCACAATCTTACTGAGCTGCCCCGGGAAATTGGAAATCTTGAGAAGTTGGAATTGCTAAGGGTCAGTAGCTGTGCTAAGTTCAAACAAATGCCACAGTCAATCGCAATGCTTCAGAGGCTAACCTTTCTTGACATCTCATATTGTGTGAGCCTCACAGAGTTACCAGACGGCATTGATGACTTGAAGAATCTAAGAAAGCTGTATATAATGGGATCCTCAATAAGAAAATTGCCATACTCATTCATGAATCTGGAGAATTTAAAGGCTGTAATATGCGATGAAGAGACATATGCTTTATGGGACGATGAACATCCCAAGCTAAAGAAGATGGCCATCGATAGTTCCTTAAACTGGCTTCTTTGAGTTCGTTTCTTCGGCTTGTTTCACCATATTGCCGTTGCCCACATTGCTAGAGTCATGTTTAAACAATGCTCTTTGCTCTTTGTCCTGTTCTTCTTTTTCATATTGAGGTTTTAAACAAATATCATTTTAGCAGTGTATGGTTTTCATGTTGGAGTATTATTCCAGTGTCGTCTTAGCCGGTTGGTTTTGAACGTTGGTCCTGGAAGTGGTCCCTGATTTTTGTGCTCCAGATTACGTGCTTGGAATATTTTGCCATTTCCACCATTTTCGCTGCTTTCTCGGCTCTTTTGATGGGAAGGAGCTGGGTGTAGAGAATCTATTTTTGGGTGGCTAAGCTCGTTTTTCAGACTCTGAAGATTGAGACACCATCATTGACAGAAAAATAGAGCTCGGAAGTACCCTAGAAAAGCCATAAAAATCAGATTTCAGAAAGCTTCAACAAAAGCAATGGCTGGAGGTTAGATATTAATTCCACATTTTAATGTTGTTTAGATGCCTATTTTGGATGCTCTGTATCCTATCTAGTCTATTAGTAGGTATAAGAGCAGTTAAGGCCTATGGCTTGCATATTGTTAAAACTCGACGTTATGTTTTGGAAATACTTTTGGAGATCTCAAATTATGGTTTACAGTAAATAATAAAATAAAATTTTTATTTAAATTTAAGTTTTGAACATGATTCTAAATATTCTATGAATTTTTTTTTTGGTTTTCTGCCATATTCGAGTTGCTTCTTCAAGCATCTTTAATATATTTTTTTTTATATTGTAAATCATTTAATCGTTGCATTCTGATAATTCTGGCGTTTAGAAGATCGAAAATGGAGGCTCACAGTGTGAGAATATCGGGTTATAAATCGGATTGCATTCCGGTCCAAGTAGGGTCGGTTTGATCCGGTGCAAGGTTAGAGATGACCGCATATCGTCTTGTCCCTCTTGCAAACGACCAGTCCTTTTATTTATTTGTTTTGTTACTTTTGTAGATGCTGCGTAAACGTCAATTCCTGTTGGAACAAAAGGACAAAAACGTGCGCTTCGTTTTTTTTTTTAGCAGCAATGGACTGGGCCTGTGCGTTTTATTTGAATGCATTTTAGGTTTCCACTTATTGGCAAATATTTAACATTTTGGGCCTTTAGTTTTTTGAGCATATGTGAATGTATATAGAATACTTCTGGACCTATTTACGTATGATAATGGGCTTCAGTTTGTTGAATGTGCTGGAATTGTGTTTATTTTAAAACATTATGATGCTTATATTAAAAGGTGGGTTGCTTCTAGGCCATTTATGTTTGGGCCCATATTTTCTGAATTTGTCCTCCAATTTTGGACGTTTGGGCCAAATGATTTTGTTTTAAAAATTTTTGGACCTTTATTTTCTGAATTTTGGACCAACATTGGGCCTAATTTTACATGAACCAGAATTTATTTTTTAGATTTATAGATAGCCTTTTGGATTTTCTTGCATGGCCCTGTTACAATTAAATTGTTATTTTGGGGTTTAATTTAATTTTTTCAGTTTCAGAAAAAAATTTTGCATGGGCCAATATTTAATTTAAAATTTGACAATAATTTATTTTCTTGACAATTTTTTTTTGTTCAAAATTATTTAGTGTCATTTATTTTGTCTAAATTTTGGCAATATTATTTTGGACAAACTTAAATTAGTTTTTGGCAATGTTTTTAAAACCGGACCGGTCATTAAACCGGTGAAGGTACTGGTTCACGGTTCATTGGTCGAACCGTGGTCGAATCGGTGATAATTAAATATATTATTTAAAAAAATATTATGTATTAAAATTTTAATATAACAAATAAATATTAGTAAATTTTAAATATTTGATTACTAATTTAATATTTCTTAAGATATTACAAAAATTAATGTTTAGTTTAAAATAAAAATTATCTATGATTAAAAATTAAGAATATTTAATATTAAATTTTTAAAATTTCTAAATTATATTAAGATTCTACTTATTATTAAAAAATAAAATAATAAATAATAATTTTAGCTAAGTATCTTGATATTTGAGAGCAATATTATTAGGAAATTGAATATGATAAAAAGTAAATATAAAAAATAATTAATTATACACATTTTATTTTTTTTATATTCTCTTTTTAATAAAAAAAATTATATTTCAACCCCCTCATCTTTTTTATTACCTTCTATTTTTAATTTGTTAAAATTATTTAAAATGAATTATTCTGTTATATAAAAAAAATTAAAAAAAAAAATTTGCTTCAAATCGGTTTGACCGGTTTTTTGTTCGATTTTTTTATCGGTTTTCACCGGTTTTTTACCGGTTCTTGACCGGTTTTTTACTTGACCAGTTTCCTAACTCAACCGAACCGGATCAGGGATCAGTTCCCGGTCGATCCGGTCGATCCGGTCCGATTTTCTAAACATGGGTTTTTGGTAATATTTAGTTGTTCTTTTGTTAAAAATTATTGTAAAATTGATTTTTTGTGTCTTTAAATTTTGCCTATATTTTGGTAAATTATTTGTTTTAGATAATTTGTCACATTTTGGAATAAAAATTAATTTATGGTGTCATTTAAATTATGCCTAATTTTAGTTAATTAATTTTTGGATAATATTTATGGCATATTTAAATTAATTTAAATGGAGAATATTAATTAGTTAGTCACCTTTTTTTAGTTGATTAATTGATTAATCATTCAAATTCTCACTATATAATACTTGTTTATGCATTTATGTTAAGTTATGTTCAAGTATTTGATTTTATTATTAAGATATTATGTGATTTGTATGATTTTAGATTAATTAAGGTCTAGCCCCATCACTATTACTTATTCTAAAAATTGTATATTAAGTAGTTAATTATTAAAATAAAATTCAATATCACATAAAGGAAAATGATATCGACTATAACTAATATATTTTATATGATAATTATTATTTCACAAAAATATCATCATATTTTATATGATTAATTAGGGTAGGATAATGTATTTTTCTTTGTCTTAATTTACCCACAGAGATTAAGATAGTGGACATAAATCTAATTAAATAAAACTTGGCTCATAAGTATTTTTATTTGTTACTCGGTGTATGGTTTAAACAATATGCATTGTATTGGCATAATATGTCATATGAAATATTTAAGTGCTTCAAATTATTGACATAACAAGAAAATTTTGTTAACTTTTCTACCCTTAAATATATCTAACTTTCAAGTTCATGAGTTGGTAACTATAATATTTGGAAGGAAAAAATTTTGCTTCAATTAAAGTGGATGGATGTTAATAATACAATTAGAAAAGATAAACTCCTAAATCTATAGACATTAGCAATGCATCTATAATAACTCTTTATGAATGTTAGGAGTGATCAAATTGCCTCAACATGATATACATCAAAACTAAAATGTTTATTAATATTTGTGGGTCTATCAGAAAGTATCCAAATGTTTAAAGCATGCTCAAGACTATTGATAAGCAATTCAAATCCTTAGAGAAGGTTTTAGCAAGCACCCTAATAACAAAGTTATCATCTATAAACTTTATTGGCGTAAAGGCTGTGTGAAAACACATTATGCAAATAAGAAATATAATGGCTTAGCTTTGAATATTAAAGGTTGAGATGTTTAAGTTTTTTCTTGTGCACTTCATTCTGCCCTCGTTATCGCCTTTCAAGATCACTTATAATACACAAAATGAGAAATGGTCAATAAATTCCTATTCCTTGTGTCCTTTAAGACAATGCACTAGTGTAAAGTGAATCTAAAGATGGACATTATACAATTAAAAAAGGCTATCATTGTGCCATGCTTTATCTAACAGAGTGTATTTTGGATGTGCCAAGCTCATCTTTTCAAATTTTGCCTATATTTTGAAAAATTATATGGCAACTAAAAATTCCTTTTAAGGTCAAGCACTTTATCTAGAAAAGTTTGCATTGATTCTTCACCAATTAAAGATAATCCTTGCAAAAGGAAATGCAATAACTCTCCCATGTGTCCTTGCCATGTTAGTGGGGTGGACTCCATGAAGCACCTTTCTATTATTATGTGATTAGGTTCAAAAGGTTTGGTTTTCTTGCCCACATTTTCACTTGAAATTGATCATTATAGAATTTTTACAATTGAAGTCTAGTTGTACAAGATGTTATTTAATTTGGGATTAAAAGAATTTGAAATGGCCCAAATTGCAATGATCGTTTGGTATATATGGAAAGCTAGATATGGGTGAGTGTTTGGAAGTGTTCCTCTCAATCTTGTTGCTACCATGCATCATGCTATGATGGCACTTCAGGAATTTTGGTCAACAAACAAATGGTTGTGTCTAATGATATTTTGAATAACAATAATATTGTGATGACTGATGTGTGTTGGTGCCTTCTTACAAGGGGTTGCTTTAAAATTAATGTTAATTGTAGCTTTCCAATTAATACAGCAAGGGCTAGCCTTGAGGTTGTTATCAAAGTTGAATTAGTGGAATTTATTGCTTCTCCTTGTGTTGTTGTTTCCCTATTTATGGTTGAAGCTCTAGCTCTTTTAAAAAAGGTTCAAATGACGTTGGATTTAGATTTGAAACAAGTTGAAATATAGTCTAATTATAAAGAACTAATAGCAATTGTTAATTCAAAGTTTGCTCGCCAAGAATGGAAAAGTTTATAAATAGTAGATGTTATTCATCTAAGTAAGAAATATTCTTTTTGCTCTTTTTCTTGGGTTGTAGATTTGTTAATCAAGCTGCTGATTGGCTAGCTTAGCATTCTAATAGGATGATTTGCTTGTTAGGATGGAAATCATTTTCCCCATCCTTTTTTAATCTATTCTTTCCTGGGATTTGCCTATCTGTAAATAAGAAGTTTCCTAAATTGATAGTAATACTCTTTGTTCTGTTTCTATGTTGGAATGAATTATCATTGGCCCAAAAATTAAAAAAAAAAAGAAGACACCTTACACTTGGTTTGCCAAAACAATTTTGTGGCTTGCCTTTTATTTCTCCATCGTTTCCATGAAGCGTTTCTATCCCTTCCTTGAACTTACATGTTTTCTTGTTTGACTTTAATATAAAGCCTTGAATCTCAACAAGCACGAAATCCTATGTGAACCATAGAAATTTAACGGCAAAAGACGGTGTTGGATTTTTTTCCCCATGACAAAATTTAATGTTTATTATCAATTTTTTAATAAATACATAAGTAAATATTTTTATATTATATTATTAAAATTTTTTAAAATTTATTTTTGTAAATTATATTTTTATTAAAATGTTTGATAACATACACACAGACATATATTTTGGTAAACAGACATAATGTTTTTGATTTTTTTTATTAGTATTTTATTTGGTAGACAATAATATGTTTGTTTACAAAAATACAAATAAAATTACTATTAAACTTGGTAGTAGAAAATACTAACAAAATTTTACAAAGAATTTGGTAAATAATTTATGGAATGAATTATTTGTTTGAAGCCAAAAATTAAAAAAAAAAGAAGCTTATTGATTATAAACGAATACTATGACTTCAAATAGCTATAACTTTTAATTTTTTTAAAAATTGAGTCTTAATTATATTTATAATTTTATTTGTATTTTCTGCTCTTTGTTATTTTCTTTAATTAGTTAGGATTAACTACTCATAAATATTTACTGTTTTATTTTGACAACAAAATTAAATAAAATTTTACAAATTTAAATTTAAAATTTTATTTTCTTATATGTTAGTTCGTTGCGTCAATTCACTAATTAGCAATATGCCATAATAATTCTCGGTGTAAGACAATGGGGTCCATTGGCTTTCAAGAAGAAAATAGCAGGGTATTAAAATTCACTTGAGGAAAATTGGATCTTTTGGACTAACTCAATCTTGGCCCAAAAGAAAGCATGATTCGTGAATATTGTTCAACGCAATGAAGAAACGCGTGCTTTCGAAGCTGATGTTATTAAATTTTGACATCAAAATCCGGCTGTAAAATTTTATCGTTATTTTTATTTTCCAATTAAGAAAATAATAGCAGCATCAAAGAACCGAAGCAAATAAATTCCACGCCTTAAAAAGTTACAAAATTGAGGTAACTTGAAGAGGTAGAAGCGGGAACATAACTCATAAATAATGCTTCATTCGACCCTCAAATTTGTTTTAGAATTTTTGTACTTTTCACAATCATTTGATTTTTTTTTATTATGAACCATTTGTTTTTTATTTTATGACATTATTATTTTATTCCTTATTTTAATTAAGAGTTGATTTTGTTATTTATTAGAAATAATTAATATTTTTTAATTTCTTATAAATACTTATTTTTGAATCACTTATCAATAAAAACAATATTTTAAACTCAATTTTATTCTTTCTTGTATGTTTTGCGTTTTAAAATGTATTCTACTATTTTTACATATACTTTTCTATATCATTTATATATTAGATACAGAAAATTCGGATTGTACCACCTAAGTATTTCAATTCTTGTAAAGACTACTAAGTTGACCCAAATTTTCTAACCCAGAGACGACTCGTGATACAGAGCGAATGATTGATTTTAGCATGCGAAACTTCCACGAAGTTACGCTAAAGAGTACATGTTATATGTTAACATATAGCAATTGCAAAGCTGCATATTTAAACAATTGATGAGAAATTAATTATATTCTTGGAGATGATTAATAAAATATCAAATGATATGACCATTATGGTAGCTATGCTAAATGTGATGATAAATGATAATGAACAAGTTTTTTAAAATAGCGGATGATTGATTATATGAATACAATTTATCAACACACATTAACGGAAATTTAAATGATAGAGGTTAAATTAAAAACTTTTAAAATGATAAGAACTGAATTATGAAATTTTAAAATATAAAGGTTATTAGAACTGAATGTCATTCGTAACATATTTTAGCTATATATAATTTGATGCATATCTCATAATTTTGTGTAAAAATAAAATTTTAAGGTTCAGATAATGATTTCATGAATCGAATGATTAATTAGGATTTGTTTTCATCAACAATTTTTCCTCACAGTACGTACTTGGTGTGGCATAGCCAAAGCAAATTTGTGGCTTAAACTTGCCTTTTATTTTTCTATCACTTCCGTGAAGAATTTTTATCCCTTGAACTTATATGTCTACTTTTATATATATATAATAACAAAATTTAAGTATATTTTTAAGTTTTTATATCAATTTTCTTAATAAAATTATGATAAATGAAAATTCTTGATAGCTTACCAAGTCTTTAAAAAAATATTTTACATATTACATTTTTATTAAAAAATTTAATAACAAATACAAATCTTACAGCCATAACCTTCGGTAAACCAACGTATTGATTTTGGTCTTTTAATTTTAACAGATAGAGGGTGACAGTTTTCATAGTGCACCTGCAAACTTTCTCTTGGTGGGGCTGCTTTACTTATTCACAAGAGCGCACTAGAAATTCTTAGTCAATAATCTTTTTGCAAGAATTTACAAAGAGATCAAAATTAACACCAGAAATGATATTCTCAATTTTAGTTCTCGTTAATTTTTTGCCAATTATAAGAGAAAAAAGAGAGTGGATAAGGAGAGAGTGTATTAAATTCATTTGGTGAATCTTGCTTTTCTCTCTCTCTCTCTCTCTCATAATTAACATAAAATTAATGAGATTAATATTGAAAGGATTCTTTTATCTAGGTAATACTTCATAACAAAATGGGAAAATGACATGTAAAGGTAAAAATAATGCTAAATAACTTTAAAAATAATTTTTTTTGAAAGAATCAAAGTTACATTTTTTTAATAATTCTGCTTATATTTTTTTAAATTATTATTTATTGATCCTTCAATTTTTTTTTTTTAATTTTTAAAATCCTTTAATAGTATCTTTACCTAACTATGATACTCATGTATCATTTTTTCAAATAAAAATCACCAATCAAATAAAATACATACAGGTAATTAAGTTACTCTAGTAAGATTGGGAACCAGTTTCTACTACTAAAATGTGCTCATTTTTCCAAAATTAATTTAAAATTTTATTTTCACTTTTTCAATTTTTTTAACATTTTTTTAATTTTTAAAATATAAAAAATAAAATAAAAATAATTTTATATTATAAACTTATAAAAAAATTAAAGTTTGATATTTAAAAAATTAAAAAAATTTAAAATAAAATCTAGACCATCCAAATTAAATTCTGAACGGTTCAAATTATAGGAGCAGAGAAACAGTTCCGTAAGATTGTCCCATGCCACTGTTATTGATTTGAAATGTGTGGCTGGTGTCGGGTGGTGATCAAAACGAAAACGTACAAGATTGAAGCTGCTGTGAGTCATTCAGTCTCCCTAGCACAAGTAACCACAGGGGCAAAACGGAAGGTGGGATTGTGATAGATGGATAGGGAGTGTAGAAAGACTTGGACTAATCTATGTCAATAGTAGAGCCGGTAGGGGTTAACCATTGAAATGCAACACAAGACAATTGGGTCCATTATTAGCTTTCAAATAGAAAGCTGCAAAGTATTACAACGCACCCGGAAAGATCAGTTTGATCTTATACCTACGGCTAGCCCCAGCAAGACGTGTGCATATAACGAAACATCTCATCTCTGTTATCTTTTTTGTCCAACTCTTGTTCTTTGTTTAGTTCTTGAAACTACTATTTCATTTCTCTTTCATTTTGCCTGTCTGGATTCATCTTGTTTTGTTCCTCTTAATAGGATCAATGGAGGAATAAATAAAGATTTACTTCTCCTTAGGGACCAGAGACTCACCAGATCTACATTTAGGGAGGACACTTCTGTGTTTGTTCCTATCTGATGGCATCTTCTTCTCAATTTTCACGAATAAAATATGATGTTTTCATCAGTTTCAGAGGCACAGACATCAGATTTGGTTTTCTGAGCCATTTGAAAAGGGAATTGAAGCATAAGCAAATTGATGCCTACGTAGATGACAAACTGGAGAGAGGAGATGAAATATCACAAGCCCTTCTCAGAGCAATTGAAGAATCACACATTTCATTGATCATATTTTCAAAGGACTATGCTTCTTCAAAGTGGTGCTTAGAAGAGCTTGCGAAAATTGTTGAGTGTATGGACAAACATAAGCAAATTGTTATTCCAGTTTTCTATAACATAAATCCCTCAGATGTAAGGCATCAAAAAGGGTCTTATGGAGATTCTCTAGTTAAACATGACAAATATTACAAAGAAAAGGTGCATATTTGGAGATTTGCTTTGAATAAAGCTGCTAATTTATCTGGATTTCATTCATCAAACTATGGGTAATTTTTTTGTCCGATTACAATTTTCAATAAATAGTGATGTCACTGAATTTTATAATCTTATCCTTTTTTCCCCCTTTTCTTGTGATTATAGGAATGAGGCTGAGCTTGTAGAAGAAATTGCCAAATCTTTGTCAACTAGGCTGAATATTATGTACCAAAGTGACATAACAGACCTTGTTGGAATTGATGAAAAAATTGAAGATTTAGAATCACTTATGAGCCAAGGGTCAGAAGATGTTCGTGTCATTGGAATTTGGGGCATGGGCGGTATTGGTAAGACAACTATTGCGACCGCATTCTTTAATCAATTTTGTTTTGAATACGAAGGATGTTGTTTTCTGGCAAACGTAAGAGAAGAATCAGAGAAGCATGGCATTATTTATTTGAAGAATAAAATTCTTTCTACACTACTCAAGGAAAATGATTTATATATTGGTACACCAAACGGAATACCCCCCTATGTTAAGAGAAGGCTCCTTCGGAAAAAAGTTCTTGTTGTTCTTGATGATATTAATGATTTAGATCAATTAGAAAATTTAGTTGGAGCACTTGATTGCTTTGGATCAGGTAGTAGAATCATTATAACAACTAGAGATAAGCAAGTTCTTGGTAAAAATGTTGATAAAATATATGAAGTTAAGCCATTGATGTTTGATGATGCTAGTCGACTTTTTATGTTGAATGCCTTTGAGAATAATTATCTAGACATAAAGTGGATTGAACTATCTAGGAAGGTGATTAGTTATGCAAGAGGCATTCCGTTAGTTCTAAAAGTTTTGGGTTCTTTTCTTTATGGCAAAAGCAAGGAAGAATGGGAAAGCCAACTCGAGAAACTCAACAAAATGCCAAATGCAAAAGTTCAGGATGTGTTGAGATTGAGTTATGATATGCTGGATAGGGAAGAAAAGAACATTTTCTTATATGTTGCATGTTTTCTCAAAGGATATGAATCACAACAAATAATAGTTCTATTAAATGCTTGTGGTTTCTCGACAATAATTGGGTTAAAGGTCCTTCGAGACAAAGCTCTTATAAGTGAAGAAAAAGCCTCAAGAATATCAAGAATATTTATGCATGACTTAATACAAGAAATGGGTTGGGAGATTGTTCGTGAAGAATCTATTGATAATCCTGGAAAACGCAGTCGATTATGGGATGCTGATGATATATATCAAGTATTAAAACAAAACATGGTAAGGATCATAAGTGTATAATTATTTTCATCCAAATTGTTTTCTTTTGTTTTTCCCTTATATGCTACGTTTGCTTTCCAGGGGAGTAAAGCCATTCAAAGCATAACCCTGAATGTAGCAAAAATTGAAGAGCTCTGCTTAACTCCTCAAGTCTTTGCTGAGATGTCAGGGCTAAAATTTCTTAATTTTTCCCAATATGATTTTGATGAACAAATCCTTAGCCTTCCTCAAGGACTTGAATCTTTGCCAAATGAGCTAAGGTTTCTTCATTGGGTTTGTTATCCTTTGAAGTCCTTGCCTTCCACATTCTGTCCAGAAAGTCTTGTTGAACTCAACATGACTTGGAGCCGTGTAGAAAAGCTTTGGGATGGAGTTCTGGTTAGTATCAATATGCATCATAAATAAACATGATATATATATATATATATATATTTTTTTTTTTTCTTGGGAAATTGAAAGCTTATGCAATGTCTCTTATAAATGGTGCAGCGTCTTGTGAATTTAAGGAAAATTGACCTCAGTTATTCCAAGCATCTATTGGAACTCCCAGATTTTTGTATGGCCAAAAACCTTGAAGAAGTAGAACTTTACAACTGTAAAAGCTTGCGTAAGGTTCATCCATCTATTCTAGCCATCCACAAGCTAGCGAGATTGAACCTATCATACTGCAAATCACTTATCAGCCTTAGAAGTGATGTCCTTTTGAGATCCCTTAGTAATCTCTCTCTTAGTCAATGCTCAAGGCTCAAGAAATTCTCCGTGACATCAGAGAATATAAGGTACTTGAGTTTGGCAGGTACAGCTATCAATGAGTTGCCTTCGTCATTAAGGCTTCTAAACAAACTTGAAACATTCGCATTAGATCACTGTAAAAGTCTGAAGAATCTTCCAAACAAGTTCGCTAACCTGAGGTCTCTTCGAGAACTTCGGATCATTGGTTGCATGCAGCTTGATGCATCGAATCTACACTTCCTACTTGATGGCTCAAGGTTCTTAGAAACACTGTTGCTGCAAGATTGTCATAATTTATATGAACTTCCAGACAACATTGGATTCTTATCCTCATTGCAGCATTTATCACTAAAAGAAACGGATATTGAGAGGTTGCCTGCAAGCATCAAGCATCTTCCACAACTTGAAAAACTTGACTTGAGGAATTGTAGGAGGCTTCAGTCTTTGCCTGAGCTTCCACCATCCATTAAGGAACTATATGCCACTAACTGCACTTCCGTGGAGAGAGTCGTGTTTTCTTCTGTGGCTGCTGATGAAATGAAAGGAAAAATACGTCTTCGCAGCAGATTCCAAAATTGCGTGAAATTGGATGAACATTCACTCAGAGCTATTGAAATAAATTCTCATGTCAACATAAAGAGATTGGCATATGAACATTTATCAACTCTAGGAAAAAGTAAGATCCTGGGTGATCCAATTGATATTATTTACCCAGGAAGCAATGTTCCAGAGTGGTTCATGAACAGGACAAAGCAGTCTTCAGTAACTATTGATTTCTCTTCTTCTCCACCCTCCATGTTTGTGGGTTTCATTTTTTGTGTGGTTGTTTGTGAGTTCCAATCAAATGACAAGAACTTTGTGGGATGTGACTGCTACTTCGAAAGTAATGGTGGAAGGGACATGAATATGGGTGCATGGACTAGCATATATGCTTGTGAATTTATGTCTGATCATTTGTGTCTATGGTATGATGAACGATGTTGTATTAAAACAAATGAAAGCATGGAAGCAGATGAAGCTAATAATCAGAAGATTTTATTTGAGTTTTTTGCTCAAACTGGAAATACATGGGAGAGGAGGAACGATATTGTGATAAAAGAGTGTGGAGTGTGCCCCATATATGCCTCAGAATATCACAATTTCATTGAACAAATGGAGTTGAAGTCACAACCTCAAGCAATTGAAATGGGAGTTAGTGGAAGCTTTGATGAGAAGAAAGATGGGGAGGAGACAATCCCTTTAGTGCAAAAATCCAACGAATATATCTTTCCACCACTTCCAACTGGAACTTGGAAGAAAGCAACACAGGGCTTGAAAGATCTGATCAACCTGTGATTGCTCCGAAGGTATCAAACACTCTCCCCTTTCCCCTTCTTTTTACATATATTCACTATGTCTGTACGTGAATGGCAGAAATTCAGGGTTTAATTCCTTTGAACTCGTTTTATTGAATAAAAATAGTTAAATATATGTAGGAAAGTTAGTAACAAACGTTGCCGCTAAAATCCTAACATAAATAGTGTTAATGCTTAATCTAATGATAATGATAAAATATTTGAAACTTCTTATATCTAGGAATTTTATTTTAAATAACGTACTTAAAATAATCTTATCTAAGAGCCTAAACAAATTGGCTAAAAGATAAGGATTAAAACTGAAAATATAAAAAGTAAATTGTTAAATAAAAAACAAGATAAATCACGTGTAGATAATATGATTTTCAACATGAATGTTAAAGAAAATAAATGAAAAAAGGTTTAAAAATGGCTATGAATTCTGAAAATTCGTTATAAAGATCTTTTTCACGACCCAAAGATTTAGTATGTCGGAACAAAAGATAACAAATCCCTTTACTATTACCAAAAGTATTATCTCTGACTTTTGTAGAAATTTCGGCAGAGTCCCCTCTATAATTTGGACCTCCCGACATTTCTACAATCAGCAAATTCAACATACACTGAATATATATATAAAATATAGACATCTAGGGAGGGGGAAATGTCCTGACTCTGATTCAGTGGAGCCACATTCTATTTTGTTCAGAACAAAACAAACACAAAATACACCCACGTGAACAATTGTGGGCTCACTAAATGAAACAAAACTGGAGATCTACAACTAGTCGGCAGCTCAGGCTAGGCTAGGGTCTTCAACGCTCTCTGAAAAATAAATTTAAGAAAGAGTGAGTTTGAAACTCAGTGAATAAATAACGCCGACCCTTAAAAAAAAAATCTTAGGGACAAGGCCCGTAAAAATATTTGTATGGATAAATATTCATCATGCACAAAACAAGCCTCATGCAGATCGTTTCTTAAAATGCATCAGAAGTATCTAAGCAGAACTGAATTAAACAGACGTAGAGCACACAGCTCGCGGAGAAACTAACCACAGACGCAAAGCACTTTGCTTGCGAAATAAATAACTCCACGTGTGGTAGCTACCCACACGGGGCTAGCAAAACCCCTGCTAGCTGAGGTCCAGATCATGGTGCACCAAGGCTAACAACTACTGCTGTTAGCTACAGAGTTCTGAGTAGATAACCTCTTAAATTTAATACAAATTCTCAAATTACATTTCAGATTTAATACGTTTCTCAAATCACATTTCAGACAGAATACCTTCCATATCAGTTTATATCAAAGTTGCCAAATTTATTCCACAGGCATCAATTTGCAGAAATCTCATGTTTAAGTCAATCATATAGCAAAGCATTTAAAAAGGTCTCTTCATAAATAAAATTTCCAAAAGTCAGACATTTCAAGGAAACTAGTAAGAAAATAAGAATTTGAGGTTACAAACGGTCCGCATTACTTACTCACCTCTTAGGATGATATCAATATTCCCTGCCTAGTCCTCAGCTCTACCTCAATCTCCTGAATACCCTACAATACCAGTTCAACAGATTTAGAGTGTAAATAACCAGAAGAATTGTCTCATTAACTTAGCCTACTCAACATTAATGTCTATTCTTCATTCCCTTAGATTAACATATGAAAAATTAAGGTTTCCTAGGCGTTATATGTAATTTCGGCATGTTAGCCGCGGCCAATTCTTCTTTGTTTAACCCCCTATCGCCGCGGCGAGTTGGACATTCGCCGCGGCCAACATACATGGCGCCGCTGCGAAGAAGCCTCCTGGAGCTTCCTCGCTCAAGCTCTCGATATTGGCCGCGGCCAACACCTCTTTCCGTCGCGGCCAATTCCTCTCTGGAATCGTTAGCCACGGCCAATTCCTTAATTCGCCGCGGCTAAATGTTCTCTGGAAAACTTTCAGCTGACCTCTCCCCTTTCGCCCCGACATGCGAAAATTCACCCTTCTCTGCTCCATTCTTGCCTTCCATCTCCATACAACACACATATACATATGCATATCCCCCTTTCACTCTCTTTTCTTTTCCTTCTACACACTCTTCCATCAGTTTGCTACTCACACACAGAATCACATTACCAAACAAGCAAAACAGGGGAGAAAATGCAGTGTAACTAGAACCAGAGATTTACACACTTACAGCAGCAACTCTAGACTTGGAGGGGACTGGTTTCTGGTGTGAACTTCCTCAACCACCAGCAGCAGACTTTGAACCACAAGCAGCGGAAGATGAACCCAAGAGCAGCAGAAATGGTGAGAACAGAGGAGAGAAGATGAAGCTTTTGTTTCAGCCGAGTTTTGCTTCTTTTTCTGACCGAAGGAATGGGCATGGGTATGGTCTCGGTGCTGCAAAGATTGGGGAAGCAAATTACCTAAAACCCATGCACAAAAATGAATGAGAGAAGGGTATTTCAGAAATTTGCTGAAGGCAGCAAA
Organism: Erythrophleum fordii; assembly: GCA_032878935.1. Lineage (NCBI taxonomy): Eukaryota > Viridiplantae > Streptophyta > Magnoliopsida > Fabales > Fabaceae > Erythrophleum > Erythrophleum fordii. Next base: position 5,210,852 of record JAVQMF010000047.1, read on the forward strand.
AATTCCTACGTGGCAGCTCCAGCATTTTGTTTGAAAAGTCAACTTCCATGCAAATGAAGGCATGCACGTCGGGGGTTTCTTACAATCTTGTACTTATTATTAAAATATTTTTTTAAAACCAAACACACCTAGCTTTCGAAAATGTGTGCTCTGTATATGATGCACATATTTTTCATTACTGAAATTGTGTGCTATCTATATAATGCAAATGTACCCCTTATACGAAAGAATACACTTATAGGAGATGGTCAGCCTTCAGTCTTAAGTTGATGTGATTCAGAAAACCATTGTGTGTCTATCAGTTCAAAAACATAGGAAAGAAATATACAAGAAGATACCTGATTGACTTCCATGGCTGTATCGTTCCTGTCATAATCCTATCATTCCATTACGAGATAGAACAAAGTCGCAAAATATCAAGATTCAATTGAGGAAAAGTGGATCTTTTGGGGTAAGTCATCCTGGCCGATGGATGACTGCGAAAGGCATGAATCATGATTCATGAATATTGTTTGATGCTAGAAAGAAACACTCGTTTGCATATAGTTTATGAACTTGATGACAACTGCTTGTTTTTCATATTTTATGGCTCATAAGCAAATCAATAGCATTGCACCAGTATGTTGTATTGACTTTGGATAAATTATAATTAATATTTACCTGTGCAACAACTTAGTCATCTATATACCTCATAATTTTGTTAACAACAACTGGTTTTCCTGAGCATCTCTAACTAATTAGAAGGAATAGGCATGGGTATTCTTGAATTACTCTCAGGTGTGGATAAGAAATTAGGATTTAAACTTAAAGATTAGATCTTAAGGTGGGGGTAAAAAAAATTTTATATCTTGTTATAATCAGGCCTAATCAGGGCAACCTTAAATAAAATTTTAATATAGCATGCGTCAATTAATAATATTATTCCCATGACACTAAAATAGAACGGAAATAGAAATGTTGTTCTCTAGTTCTTCACATTAGCAGATACCACTTAATTGCTTTTTTTTTTATTTTTTCTAATCTTTTTATTTTTGTTCCTCTCTGGCTCTTCAAAATACAAGTAGTTATCTTTTGAAGATTATTTCCATTTTGCAGGGTGCTCAAATGGTGACTTCACAATTTTAGAGAACTTTGTAACATTTATGCACTGCAACAAAACGCAGTATTTTATGAATATTATATATGCACAATGACTGAGGATTCCTGATTACCACAATCATCAATATATGATATTATATCAAATTTGATGTCTAATTAGAAGTAAATATATGTCATCAACATTGAAAAACGAGTGGATATATTTTTATATAATTAAACAATACTTTTATTTTCTTTTTTCCTTATGTTCTCTCTTTGTAAAAGCATGCTTTGTTTATTTGATATAAATATCTGTTCTGTCTTTTACCCAAATTTATTGTTTATATAATGGCATAAAGATTTGGATCAAATACAAGCCAGCCATCTTCAATTTCAAAAGACTAGATAAACATTGCAGGTATCACTACATTTTATGGACTAAATAAATAAAAGATATAACAATGTCCTCTGCATTAATCGTCAGCTTATAACTATCTTTGTTTCTGAAATAATTGACTCATTCTACGTAAATATATTGTATATGTACTTCATATACGTTGATGAAAGCAATGTTAGTAATAATGTCTACGTGCTTCCTATTAATTAATTGGGATCTCATCTGGTACTACATGCTTTGTAACTCGCACACAGAAAATATATAATAATAGTTTTCTAGTTTTAAGGGTTAGGAAATGTTAAAAGTAGTAATGTGGAAAGTGAAAAGAAATCATAATCAATTAGAAGCAATTAAATTTTTATAATCAATTAATAAAGTTATGAAAACTAAACTAAATAATGCTTTATTCTTAGTGCGATACCAAAGGAATTTTTGAGTCACTGCACCCTTTTCTTACTTTAGCTTTTCCCTTTTGACTCTAATTTCTCATACCTACTTCACCAAAATTAATAAGTAATAAAAATACAGACCAGAATTCTATTTCTACATAGTCATTTCTTCTCTCTATTTTATCCTTGGATTTTATCTTTATAAAATAGAAAAAAAATTAACTATGACCTATGGGCTAGGATAAAATACACAGATAGTTAATTGGTGAAGATTATGATAATGAACAAAGCTACTAGTGCATGTAATATAAGCAATGTGATTAAGCTCCAATTACTGCGGGGGCATCAAAATAGCGAAAATGTGAAATTGAATATAATTGGCATTTAAACACCATAAAGCAATTTTTTTGCCCTGGCAAAATAAATAAATAAATGGATATATATATATATATATATATATATATATGATCCTTATCTCTATAATCCTTTTGCTTATATTTTAAAAGAGAAGCAAGTGTTTAAATCAGAAACAAAACCACATCAAAAACAAAAAAATAAAAATAAAAAAGATCAATAACATAAAATGGAAGAGAAATAAAGCTTAATAGTATTACCTTGAACAATAACAGGACCATTTTATTCAAGTCAAGGTCTCTATGTGAACTATCGGTAACTTTATTCACTCTCTAAGATGGGACACTGTACCCCAAAAAGAAAACAAAAAGGAAAACAATACAATGAGTACAGCTTAAATGTCAAGATGATTTGGATTTAGCTTACCAAGAATTCCTTCACGCTCTTTGATCTGCTGCATCTTCAAAGAAACATGAAGTTTCATGGGCTATAATTGGTGTCTTTGTGAACAAATTCAAACATATTAAATCTCAAATAATTTTGTGGTCAATAGAGTAGGGTCAAAGAAAACAAAGCAAAAATTCTAAGAACAAAAAATGGCATGCTTACTTTCTCTTTTTTTGGCTTTCCAGATCGTCATATTGAATTAATTGACTTGAAATTCTATTTTAGTGGGGCTGGCTCCCTACGTGTAAATGTGCCAATTACACGTAAAAATTATTAGAGAAGACCCTTAAGCACAAAATGAATTCAATCAAAGCATGCGAAACTTCTGGGAAGTTACATTGAACAATACTTGCTATATGTTAATAAGAAAAGACTGCAACTATTAAATAATGATAATAAATATATAATAGATATTGTATAATAATTTTTGTTTCCCTCCCTATACCTAACGAGGCTCTAGTCAATAGTAGAAGTTAACTACAAAAAATAAAATTTAAAAAAGAAAAGAAAAGGAAAGAAAAGAAAAACTAAATTAATGCAGTGAATCCCAACAAGAACGAAAGCAACGAATCTTCAAATTAAGTGCACGAAAATTCCACCTTGGTGGGGCTTTGACTGTAAACATTGCTGAATAGTCCTTATAGGATTGAAAGGTCTCAAATATGGGGACGACAGCTTCAGCAAAGTCAAATGCATTAAGAATTAGAAAGAATGAGTTCCCATTGCAAGGTTAAGCGATTCATGTGTGTGAGGTTCATTAACGTGATTAATGAGTTGGAAGAGCATAATTCTGTTGCATATTCAAACAATTGAGGTGAAACTCATAATATTGCCGGAAACTAGAAATGGATATGCATTGGTGTACGTAATAAAATAATTAGCTTTATATCAATAGTAATTAAAAAAGAAAATGAACAAATTTATGTTTATATAGTTGTTCTTATATAATAAAAAACAAAAATTATGATCTTCAAATGCAAAATTTGCTTGTATAATTGAACCTTTTAAGAAAAACATACTTAATATATTAATTTACGAGATTAAAAAAAAATCAGGGTTCATATAAAGTTCCCATTAAACTCATATTCTCAGTGGGAGATTCAACTTTGATACTTTGAAATTAAGTCATAGCAATTTATCTTTCAAGACCTTCATATATCTAAGCTGGCTAGAGTTGATACTAGCGATTTGTAACACAAAAATATGAGGAACTCCAACTGAAATTGATTTTTCTTTTTCTTTCAAATTTTTGGGATTAATTGATTTTTAAGTTGTGTTTTAAAAATAAAGCACCGCCCGATTGGAGGGGTGAATTGGTTCATACCCCATTGTCATCTTAAAGCACAAAAAGGAGTTAAGAGAGGCCCCTCCCCCTCTTTGAAATGATGTGTTTGATATGAGGAAGTTTCGCAGTAATTATTTAATAATTTCCCTTCCCTACTTTTTTAGTATTTCCTTTTTGTTCTATTATTTGACATGGATGATATACACTTCTTAGTCTCCTTCTTCTTCTTCTTTAATTACTAACAATTTTTAGGTGAAATTAGAAGATAGTAGTCTTGTTGATTCAGCTAGATTGTCCCGGAGACCAAGGCTAAAACTTTGCTCTATAATGTTATGCCTTTAATATTTACAATTTCTACAGAAAAAGACAGTCAATGAAATGAATAAAGTCTAGCTAGCTTCATTCACTCTCTTTCCTCTCTTCGATCCCACTTGCTTTCCTTTTCTCTTTCTTTTATTAAACTTGGTCAGCAATGTCAGCTAGTTGAGCAACAAGCCCAAATGTTTAGCATACATGTGGATCGATGTAATTGGTTTGGGTTCACCGAACCAATTAAGTCAAGTACTAATAATTCTTATATGAGATTTGAAGCAGACTATTCTTTTGCATATCTTAGCAAAACCAAGATATGGCTTCATCCTCTTCCTCTGCTGTATCTTCTCATTCTCCAAAGAAATATGATGTTTTTATTAGCTTTAGAGGTGAGGACACCCGCTTCAATTTCACAAGCCATGTTCTTGATGGTTTTTGTAGAAACCATATTGAAACATATATCGACTATAGACTTGAGAAAGGAGATGTGGTGTGGCCATCGCTTAAGAAAGCCATTGAAGACTCAACTCTATTCATTGTCATTTTCTCAGAAAACTATGCATCTTCCACATGGTGCTTAAGGGAGCTTACAAAAATACTTGAGTGCACCAAAGATCAGGGACACCTTGTTATGCCAGTGTTCTATAAGATAGATCCTTCACATGTAAGGAAGCAGTCAGGAAGTTACCAGATAGCATTTGCAGAACATGAGCCCTACAACAAGAAGCAACAAGTGCACAAGTGGAGGGAGGCTCTCATTCAAGCCGCTAATTTTGCTGGCTGGCACTGTAGTTACGATAGGTTACTATTCTTATGATCTTTCTCTTGTCATGTCCCATGGGGCTAATCAATCTTTGAACATCAATATTCTAGTCTTTTCTTTTTAATCCTCATCAAGCTAGATTTCATTTATATATATAAATATATATTATATAACAGGGCATCATATTAAAGTTAGTGTTAGGCTAAAATTTTATGTCGTTTAAAGTCATCTAGTAATGATCCTTCCAAAAAAAAGTTCTAGAACAAATTTCTAAAATTCCAAAAATGAGCAAATATTCAAATTTGCATTTAATTAAGAATAGTTTGAATCTTCCAAGTTTGAATAGATGATGCTGTATCAAATTTGGCACGTCTTTCTTTTTGCAATGATGCAGGAATGAAGCCGAGCTAATTGGAGAAATAGTCAAATGTGTAATAGGAAAGTTGGACCGGATGTATCATAGTGAAGATCATTTAAAAATCTTGATTGGGATTCAGGAAAAAATTGCAGAAGGATCACATGATGTTCGATTTATTGGAATTTGGGGTATGGTTGGTATTGGCAAAACAACTCTTGCAAAAGCAGTATTTCACAAATTGTGTTTTGCATATGAAGGTTTTTGTTTCTTGGCCAATGTAAGGGAAGAATCAAAGAAACATGGAATAACTGCTTTGAAGAAAAAACTTATTTCAACGTTATTAGGAGATAAAGAATCTCACATTGGCATGCCTGATGGAATATCTCCTTATGCCATGAGAAGACTTGGCCGAAAAAAAGTGATTATTGTTCTTGATGATGTTGATGATCAAGAACAATTAGAAAATTTGGTTGGAAGACATGATTGGTTTGGATCAGGTAGTAGAATCTTGATAACAACAAGAGATAAACAAGTGTTGAGGGAAGTAGATGATATATACAAGGTTGAGGCTTTGAACTTTTTGAAGGCATTTCATCTCTTCTCCTTGAATGCCTTCAAAAATGATTGCGCTAACCTAGAGTTAAGAGAGTTAGCAAAGAATGTGACTTATTATGCTAATGGCGTTCCATTGGCATTACAAGTTTTAGGTTCCTTTTTGTGTGGTAAAAGTCATGAAGAATGGAAAAGCCAATTGGATAAGCTTAAGAAAATGCCTTATAAAAAAATTAATGATGTGCTAAAATTGAGCTTTGAAGGACTAGATCCAGAAGAGAAAAATATCTTTTTGGATATTGCATGTATTTTCAAAGGTAACAATGTTGAGGACATAAAAAGTTTGTTGGATGGATGTGATTATTCAACAATTATTGGGTTGAAAAGTCTTGAAGATAAAACTCTTTTAACTATTTCTGAAAAGGAAGTATCCATGCATGACCTAATACAAGAAATGGGTAAAAAAATTGTTTGTGAAGAATCATTAAAAAATCCTGGAAAGCGTAGTCGTTTATGGAATTCAAATGAAATATCTCAAGTATTGAATGATAATATGGTAAGAGTCAAATTTGTTTAAAATTTTTTATATGTAGAAAATTGTTGAATTCTGCATAATGTTATTTAATTTATATAATATTCTGATTTATATTGTTATTTTTGCTTGTTAGGGGACTGAAGCCATTGAAGGAATAACTCTAAATGTTTCAAAAATTGACGAGATGCACTTAAGTCCTCAAGCCTTTTGCTCAATGCCCAATCTAAAATTTCTTGATTTTCATACAAATTTTAATGAACAGGTGAGCAGGTTACATTTTCCTTGTGGTCTTGAATTTTTGCCAAATAAACTCAGACTTTTGCGTTGGAACGGGTACCCTTTAAAGTCCTTGCCAGCAACATTCTCGGCTGAAAATCTTGTTACAATTGAAATGCGAGATAGCAAGTTGACAAAACTTTGGGATGGGGACCAGGTAAATTTACATTTGAAAAAAAAAAAAATTAGGAAACGTGTTAGGAATTCTTGTTATGTAATTTCTTTCTCTTCATTGTTACAGAATCTTGCGTATTTAAGGAAGATTGACCTCTCCGACTCCAAATACTTGATTGAGCTCCCAAATTTTTCAAAGGCCATACGTCTTAAAGAAGTAGACCTCTCTTCTTGTTACAATTTGCGCAGTGTTCACCCATCTATTTTATCTCTCCACAGCCTTAATCGTTTATCACTACGAAGTTGCCAAGCCCTTACCAGCCTTACAAGCAATACCCATCTAAAATCACTTAGTCTTCTCTACCTCGACGGATGCTCGAGATTGAGAAAATTTTCAGTGACCTCAGAAAATTTACGTGATTTATCCCTCTCAAGGACTAATATAGAGAGCTTGCCTGTAAGCATCAAACATCTTTCAAGCCTGCAACGTCTTACGTTGACTGAATGTAAAAGGCTTCGGTCTCTACCAGAACTCCCTCCCTCCAACCTACAGCTGTATGCCGAGAACTGCACATCCCTTGAGACCTTACAGTTAACTTATACGACTGCAGAAGAAGAAGGATTATTTTTGTGCTTTTGCTTCGAAAATTGCATGAAATTGGATCAACAATCAATCAAAGCTGTTGAAACAAAAGCGCTGCTTGTGATGAACAAAGGCATTTGTAGGGGGGTTACACTTGTATACCCAGGAAGCAAAGTTCCAGAATGGTTCATGTATAGGACAACAGAGTCTTCCATAGTTGTGGATCTCTTTTCGATTCCACAACATAAGGATTGGGGTTGCATTTTCTGCGTCGTTGTTTCTAAATTACGACACGGTGCATTAATTGATATCACAGGGTTAATTAATGGTCAAAGCGTGGCTAATTCTCGTTTTCCTGTTGGGTGCACTTTTTCAGATCATGTTTGTCTTCTATATGCTTCACAAGTACAAGGGATAATTAAAAAAAATGAAACAGTTGATCAGAGCAACACTTATCATCCATCGGTTGAAATTGAATTCAAAGTCAGTATGGATACTTCTGATGAAGAATGCTCATCAGATGAAACAGCTGAGGAGATCAAAGAGTGGGGGGTATGCCCAGCATATGCATTGGAATATCGAAATTATATTAAACAAATGGAATTGGCATTGCAGCCACCTCCTAATTCAATTGGAATGGGGGTTGGTTGCTCCTATGGCAGCACAGATGAGAAAGAAGCAGTCCCTCGAAAGCGCCAATATCACAGCTTCATTGAACTTGAAGAAATGGGTTCAAGCGAAAATTAATTAAGGTGATTTTTTAATTCTGATTTTCTTTTTGTTCATTATTAGCTTATCTTTATATTGTACTGGCTTACCTGCAATTAATTTAAGAATTTTTACATAGAGATTTAAATCTTGTAGAGTCCAATTGATTATAGAACAGTATGAACACATTGAAGACTGTAGAAAAAGCAAAGTGCATTGCTTATTTAACCTTCCCTTTTTAAGACAAATGGCTTAGGCTATGTTTGGTTGGGAGTTTTTGGAGAGTAGGGGAGGGGAAGGAAAGGGGATAAGATGTTTAGTTAGATAAAATTGGAGAGGAGAAGAGAGGAGAGAAATGAGGCAAATTTGTCTTTCCCCCAGATTGGGAAGTTTTGGAGGGAAAAGGAAGGGGTGGGCTATTTTTTAAATTTTAATTTATTTTTTTATTCATTTTAATATTTTAATATATTAATATTTAATAAAAATTAAGATAATTTTTTTATCAGAAATTAAAAATAAAAAAAAAAGATTAGAATTTATAATTTTTTTAAAAAATTATTGATATAAATAATTTTTTTATAAAAAATAAAATCAAAATAATATAAAGGATAAATTTATTTAAATATAATTACCTCCCCTCCTGATCCAAACAATAATTTTTCCTTCCTTCCTCTCCCCTTCCTTCCAACTAAACATAATTCATTAAATCTTCTCCCCTCCCCTCCATTAACTTCCGTTAAACGAAACAGAGCCTTAAGCGAGTGTCTTCCTTGCAGTACTCTGTCAATGAGGATTTTCTTAGCACAAGCAATGTTGGATTTACTTGTGCTTCTACTTTTGCTCTCCGTCCTTTGCAACGTTCTCAAACAGAGAAAAAAAATCTTTTTCTCTTCCCCCGTTTTGTTCTCTCTTTAGAGAAGCAGGATTTGTTTATTTGATATAAATCTGTGTCAGCTTAACTTACATAAGCCAATTGGTTTTTAATTCTTTTTTCTTTTTACCCCTTAAAAACAGAATTACAACTATAGGTTCTCTCCTCTCTGTTTTTACCCTTTTTATATCCCTATAATCAAATTAATATAAAAATGATAAAAAAATTTAGGTGATCCTTGATATCTGATGTTTTTTTCCTCGAAAATCGCTTATCCTGATGCTGTAATGGCTCGGATCTTTTTATTATCTGAAAGCATGTTTTAACTATCAAATGATATAGTTATACAATAGCTCAAAGGACTTTTTTGTTTTTGTTTTTGTTTTTCTCTCGAGACTCTGCAGCAAATGCTTTTCTTGCAAGTTTTATTTTATCTTTTTTAATTTTTGGTTGGCCAAATTTTCTTGCAAGTGTTATGACTTCTGTCTGTTCAGCTCCAAGATTGAGGTTGGAGAGTGGTTGCTGTGTTCACATATTTACGCTGAATTGAATTTCTCTCTGCCGGATGTCTAAAATTTGTGTTCTTTATATCAACTTAAGGCAATTCAAGCAGCAAAGAGAAATTACTTGAACAGTGAATTAAAGTTAATATCTTTTCTCTTTCTCTAATATTCTTCATATCAACTTGTCTCGTTGAAGACTCAATATATGCTTGGCTGTTTAATGCATTTCCTCCAATTTCAAAATCAAGAGAAGAGAGGATGCAATTTGCTCACCACTTTCAATTGGCCTTTGTCTTCAAACTCAGCAAGGTACTTGCTTCCCTTAATATTCTCCTCTTAATTCATTTAAAACCATTTATTTTCTTGAAAATGTTGCGTTTATATAATGGCCTAATCATTGGATTATTTACAACCTAGCTATATTTAATTCCGTTAGGCTAGATAAACTTATTAGATATAGTTCCATTTTAGGTATTAAACAAATGGAAGATATAACTACTTTCTCAGCATTGTCAGTTTATTGCTATTAAGAATTCTGGAATAGTTAACAGTTAACACAGTCTTCATAAATAACGTGTGTTAACTTCTTTCGCTTTCACAGCTTGTCTGTGATTTTACTCTCAATGTCTTTTACGTCCTTTTCACACACAGTCTATGTGTAAAACTCACATAAAAGTATACGTATATATATACACACACACACACACATATATTTATGCTCATAAACAAACACACACACAGGTAGGCTTCGAACCCCAGACCATAGCTTGATTTTTATTCTGTCACTTCTCCATTTCTGTTATGTCAAAATTGTCCTTGCTTATTGCATTGGAAAGTTGTGCTTTTGGTCAATTTCCCCCCTTAACCTTCTGCTCCACGCATTCAGCAGCAGACCTGTCCCTTTCAAACAGCTAAACCAGGGGGTAGGACAACCAGAAACCACTGACTAACATCTCTGCTCCGCTGTAACTTGTGCTCTTCCCTTGCTTCTGTTCATGCTTCATTTTCTGCTACAGCAACCGTGCCCATTGCTGTTTCCTAGTGTCCGTATCTCTTAGTTCTTCGCCATTGTTTTGGTGCGTCTTCTTTTCTCTCCATTTGCCTTGAATTCATTTTGCATATTCCCTTTCTTTGTCATGGTTTCTGGTCTAAAAATTTCAGCCCATTTGTTGATGGTCAGGTGCCTTTAAAATTCTTCAAGTTCTCTTTTGTTTTGGTGCGTGGCTGCTCTCCCTTTGGACTCAAATTCTGTTCTGTCTATTCCTCCTTCTGATTCTCGATCAAACGTAGCTAGGAAGGGGAAATGTGGATGCTCTTGTGTGTGTGTCTTAGCTGGATGGCGTAAGGAACCGAGAGAGCGAAGAGAAAGTGTGTAAGATTGTATTGGTTCTATCTCTTGCTTCCCCTTGATTCTCGGTCAACAAAGTTATTTTTGAGGTGTGGGTGCTCTTGTTTTGGAGCTTGATTAAGGAGGGGCAGCCGTGGAAGTGGAAGGAGGTAAACGGAAATCTTTAGAGCTGCATTTTTGTCTATTTTTTTTTTTAATTAATGTCTTAGACTTTTAGAATGTTAAAAAAAAGATTTATTATCAAGCAAACAGAAGTCAAGATCTTCAAGTTTGACATTTAAGAACATATAAGTCTTTAAAAATGTTTAACTCCTTTTAAGACAGAGTTTTTAAGTGATGATTGATCATATATAAGAATTAGAAAAAGGGAAATACATAATGAAACATACGTGAGATATTGGTGGTAAAAATAAATAAATAAATAAAATAATATTAATAATTAATAAATAAATAAATAAAAATTAATATAGAGGCAGATTAGAACTATCCAAATGTTAAAATATTGTGAATCAATGTCATAGGGTTAGAGTTAGCCGCAGCTAAGGAATTAACGGAGTCTATGATTGGAAGCCTCTCTATATCATTTAAAGAGGTGAGTAAATAATGCCGGTTATACATTTTATTTTAAAGTTTGTGATTAAACATTCCTTAATTAATGCATTTACTTTATTAAATGTGTGTCTGATTATGTGTGTATTGGAATGTTTACTTAGTATTTTTAGATTATGGGAATATTTACTGATATACTCTATTACATGTTTGAACTATAAGTATACATAAATTAGAATTTGATTTACTTGAGCATATATTTATGAAATAATTTCTTGTGAATGCTATCTGTTTTGGAACCCTACAGCTAAATGCAGTTAAGGTTAGCCACAGTGCATTGTGATAAGTACCTCAGCTAGCAGGGGCATTGCTAACCCTATGTGGTTGGCCACCATATGTAGATTTGTTCTTATTTTCAGGAACAAGTTGCTCATCGTCTATGTTACTTACCCTCATGAGCTGTGTGCTCTACATTTGGTTCAACTGGTACTGATTAGATGCTTCCTATTGTATCTGATGCATGAATTATTTGGAAAATTCTTTTTAATAATCGTTTTTAAAGTTTCACTTGTGAATTGCTATTTTGAATAAGATTTTAATGTTATAATATTCTTACACTGTATAGTTAGCCTTGTTTACTCACTGATCATTGTTCTTTTTATTTTCAATTTGTTTTAGATAGTAGGTTTGAGCCTAATCTTTCATCAGTAGCTTAGCATTGGCACTTTCTTGCACTCTTGGTGAGCCTCTCATTTATTCACATGGGCATGTTTTGTTAATATATTGGAATTTATTTTGTACTATAAAATGTTGTATGTAGCTCCATTGAATCACAGATAGGGTCCCTCACCTCTAAAAATTGCTACATTTTGGTCTGGATTGATAAATGAACTTCTTTTTTATGTTTTGAAACTAGTTGGTTGATTTTTAGAAATTTCAAAAGGTCCAATTTATAGGGGAGATTTTGTCGAAATTTCTTCAAGAGTCCATTGGAACTAAATTTATATATTGCATATATGATTTGCAATTGTTTTATTTGGTTCTGATATTTGGTATTAAATTTAGAGATATTCATTAGTGTTTGATATAATTTTGTTTAATGTTGACTTACGAAAGAAAATTTGGCTATCTTTCATACCAATCACACCGTTAGTTGCGAGGTGTGACACTATGTTTTGTTAGGAGCAAATGGTTGTACATGTTTTGTAACTAGAACACAGCTTTATCACTCCAAGTTCTATTTTCTGAATTAAAACCATGTAGCATTGCACGGATGAGGTAATGAAAGCTTGGGCTAAATAATAATGGTATTAACTTGTGCTATAACTCAAAAATTGCTGTTAACCAAGTCATAAAACAATTTTGTCAAAATAAAATTTCTTTGATATTATAAAGATGTTTAAAGTGTAATTAATCCTTTTTCAAAATAAAAATGACACTCTGGTTACAAGTTGTGATATTGGGTTTCTGGATTTTGTGTTGCAGATAAGTTATGGCAGAAGATCCATTTACAGGAGAACCATGCTGGGCAGTTTAGGGGAAAAGCTTTGCAAATAATAGAATAGAAGAACCCTGGGATTGGAAAATGTTGAAACAATGTTGATCCTTCAGTGTTATTCCTTTTATTTTTATTTTTTTGGTGGCTTTTGTACAAAGACTTTCATTTGCTTATCAGTAAGATCCAGGTGCAGCCTACCCTCTTAAATTCAAACTGCTGATTCTACGTACGTGTTCATGGGTCAAAGCCTTGTCACTCCAACTCTCAAATAACCACCCACAAGTCGTCTTCTTCATTCCCAGATGGTTTGGGTTCCAAATTCGAAAGGTGTCTCTGCATCCTGAGCACCCCAAGACAGCATATCTATCATAATATAATCAAATGGGGCAAGGCAAAGAGTGACTGAACAGAACCTGAAAACAACTGTGCGTTTCTAAAATCTTCCATTAGTTCTAATTCCAATCGTTGCTTGAATCACAAAGAAGACAATAAATTTGCTTGAACAAGTGTAGTTGATGCAAATTTTGATGGGCTAGGCATTGAATAAAGTTGTAACAAACGTAGAATGGATCAAGTTTAAAGTCATCATTTGACTACACTGCAAAATAAATAGGATAAATTATTTTTTTTAATGTTTTAGAGATATTTAAATTACACCATCTTTTTGAAAAATATCCATTTATTCTCTTAAATTAGAAGATAATCAAAATATCTTCAAGAATAATATTAAGTTATTTTATTCATAAAAAATTATTTTTTTAAAATTATAATTCAGTGTTACTTATTTTATGTTGAAAACCATAAATTTAACCTATTCTAAAGCTTTATTAAATTTATGGTAATGTTATATGTTTATTAATGTATATTTAAAAATATTATTTTTAAGATCAAATTATTATTTTAAATTATTTAATATTTAATATTATTTTTATATTTCCTTTGTTTTTAATAATAAATTATTTTATTTTTACAATTTGTAAATTTAAAAAATTATTATTTTATATTGGTCAAATATTTTAATAATTGTTAAAGTATAATTGTAACTTAACTTTTAGAGTGGTTAAGGAATGCACTCTCTTGGTTGGGGTCTCTAGGACTGGAACACTTGACTAAGAGATTCAAATAGCCACCACTACTGCAACCAACAAATGTTCGGTGAGAGTGCATATTTTTAAAACGAATAAAAGGATCTTGTAATTTGAGTATCTCTTAGGAAAGATAAGAGTAATTTACTTTAATTTTCTAATAAAAATTACAAACGGTTGAGGATGATTCTCTATATGATTGTAAATGATTAAAAAAGAAAAATGTATTATGCTTATCCCTAAAAGATTTTAATGATATCTATTTATTCTTTTAAAAATTTATTACCATCAGTTTAGTTCATAAATAATTTCATTAGCATCAATTTAGTTTTAAGTCAAGAATAAAAATTAAAATAATAATACTAATAATATCTTCTAAAAATCATAATAATTTTTTTGTGTAAATTTAATAGCAACGATTCATGTCTGTCACGACAATAATAAATTCAAAAATTATGATATTGCAAAAGAAGGGCAAGTGGTTTTTATGGGAAGTGGAAATACAGCAAAGAGACAACATTGAATTGCAGTTTACTTCTAGAAAGAAATTGATATTGAAGAAATTAGAAAAAATCCAATATTTGCAAATTTTTATGTAAAAGGAGTCAAAGCCTATTTAAGAGTCTAATAAACTTGCAACCTCCAAGAATACTGAACGGTTTATAAGTAAGGGCTACTCTTATTATAGAATGTTCAACTTAAGCATAAACAATAATAATAATTCAATTTTTTTATATGCTTAAACAATCTCTTTTTTTATAGCATGATATATTAGGATACGTTAATTATAAAACATTAAATTATATGTCAAAATATGGTCTTATTTCATGTCAAAATGATAGTAATAATAAATGTACAATTTGAGTTCAAGAAAAAATGACAAGGTAAAAATTTCCTTTGGTTGAAAGATATTTTGAAATTTTAGAACTTGTGCACTTTGATATTTGCGAATTAAATTGTATCTTAATTAGAGGAAGAAATAAATATTTTATTACTTTCATTGATAGTCATTCAAGGTACACATATATACTTGATGAAATCTAAAGATAAATATTTTGACATGTTTACATGCTACAAATCAATGGTAGAAAACCATAAAGAAAAGAAAATTAAAATATTAAGATATGATAGAGCTGAAGAATATTTCTGTCACGACCCAAACTCCAAGCCACGACCGATACCTAAACCAAGCCTAGCATGATTGGCCCAGCCTAATAAGCTTGGCAACTCATTCAATATCTATATTTTTATATAAGCATAATTACAATAATTAGAGGTTGCCGAAAATCCAGCAACACCTCCCCTAACAAATTGGACATTCCAATTCTACAAATTCAACACGGCCCAATACATTTCATTTCAAAAAATTTACCAGTATCTTATATCTTTGAATTCTTCTCACAATACGGTATAGTACATAATTTTTTTTTTTAAAAAATATAATCAAATGCCATTACAATAGTCATTATATGATCTACAAAAAAGTATAACATCCTTATGACTCAACAAAAAATGTAGCACTTAGTAGCTAATATGTCTTGAAGTTCCTACACAACTCAATTGACCAAAATATCCTACCATCTGTGTCTGGATGGCACGCAGATCCCAGAGTACCTTAATCTACTTTATACTGATATGAAATATGACAAAAGAAAGGGGTAAGCCCATTGGCTTAGTGAATGCACAGATAACAAAACAAGTAGAGGGAGAAACAAATAGATTTAGAGTTTTTCACAATAAAGTACTTAGACAAATAAAAGAAATTATATTGCCTTTAATTGTTGTCTATATATATAAATAACAATTAAATTACATTGCAGGCTATCAGCAAAAGCACAATTTAAAATTAAAGGAAATAAGATATAATAGATATCCCGTATAAGAATTATAATCAATTCTAAGTGCAGCCACACAGGATTCAATATTACTATTAATGCCACTGCACAGTATCACAATATCACCACCATCACCGAGTGCTGCCACACGGTGTGCATATCACGATATATCTAGTATAATTATCACTGAGTGCCACCACACAGTGATTATTCATTATTCTAACTAGGTACACTGAGGTCGTTACTCCTGCTAACGGCTACGGGATTTTAATCAAATTTTCATCCATAATTTTGAAATAAAATCATTTATATAAATTAAATATTGACAAGTAGGTAAATAAGTAAATAAAGTTTAAATAAAATAAAGAAATAATTTAGATATGAAAAAAATAATGAATTTATGAATTTATAAAATAAAATTATAAATAAAAGTCATTCATCACATCCCAATATAAAAACCATTTATATATATATATAATTTAATCCACATAAAGTTTTATAAATAAATAAATAAGATTTGTTTCTCCGACAACGTAAACAAAAACAAATCATAAAATAAGAAGTTTAGGCTAACAATATATAAATATAAAGTAAAAAAATACTATTATTTTACTATCTAAACACTCACTTATGGAGGCTAATAGTAGAAACCTCACATTCCTAAAATTTGAAAGGATTACTAATTTGAAAGAGTAGTTTTACTATCATCTATAATTATATTGAATATAAGAATATCATCTTAAATTACTCCATTAGCTTCTAATTTGTTCAATATAATTAATTTCACCCTCTAACACCTAAACCTATAATTATAGTTTAAATTTTATAATATTACTAAAATCCTTAGATTTTGGATTTCACAAATTAATTGCCACAATCTAATTTAAACTTTTAAAATTTATTTTAAATTTAAAATATATCTTAAGAAGCTTAAATGAAGCTATAAGAAGTATTAATTCATACCATAATGGTTTAAATAAAAAAGTCCCAATTTGAGAAGCTTTCTACGGCCAAAATGAAGGAGCAATCAAGAACTAAGGTTTTGGATTCCTATTGGCATAAAGATGGAGCAAGAATGGAAGTTAAAATTAAAGAAAAAATATCCCTAAGCACAAGAGAAAAGGGAAGATCGAAAAAAAAAGCAACCAGCAAAAAGAAAGAAAGAAAAGGAGATGGAGCTCACTACTTAAAGATTTGTCCTCATGCTGTAGCCACGGTCTTCCAGCGTTGGTCACTGGAGGAGGAAGGTGAGAGGGGTGTTACAGCAAGAGGCACAGCTGGTGAGCGACGGGAAAATGAAAGAAAAAAAAACGAGAAGGAGGAAATGAAGAAGCTACGTAGAAAGGGGCAAAGCTTTCGAATAAAGAGAAGGAAATGGGGTTGGAGACGTGCTGCAGTGGAAAGAGAATGAGAAGGAAGGAAAAGAAAACATATTATAAGGGAAAAAACAAAAATTATAAAAGATATCCAAAGTTTTTTAATATAATTTATATAAGACTCATAAAAAAATTATTTTTACATGACTAAAAAAAAAGGACCCTACAATTATTTAGAATTTCTATGTTGATCTATTTTAAAATTTTTGGAATATAAAAATATCCTAATAAATATAAGATAGGTTTTAAAATAATTCCTTAAAATAATGTTAAAATTTTATAATTATTTTAAGATTACCTAAATATTATATTTATCCTAAAAATAAATTTTTGTCTAATTTAATTAATTAATTAATTATTATTATTATTTTAATTTTGGTTATTATAATTTCTCTGCAAAATTTATAGAATTTTGTGAAAACAGTGGCATAGTACATCAAATTATTACACTTTATGTCCCTCAACAAAATGGTTTGGTAAAAAGAAAAAATAAAATGCTAGTAGATATAGCAAGTTACATGATCCTAGATGTTAAGTTGCCTATAAGTCAGAGGGTGAGCTTTATTGGTGATAAATCATGTACTTAGTAGAATGCCTTTAAAGACAATTAAATCTACTCTTTATGAGTTATGAAAAGGAAGAAAGCCAAATTTAATTAACTTGTGTAGCGTTTGGAAGTGTCTGGCCTTTTATAGAGTTCTAGATCTTAAGAGAACCAAATTAGGACTAAGATGTTTAAAAAGTATTTTTTTAGGATGTGAAAAAAATTCAAAGGCATATAGACTCTTACATGTTGATTTTAATGTAATTGTGGAATCTAGAGATGCAAAATATTTTAAAAATAAATTTATTAATGATTATGTGGAAATAGATCATGAACAAGTGCCTAGTGAAGGAAACAATGATATTACATCTTCTAGAGATCTTATAATAGAACCTCAAATTGAAATTGAGTCTAAAAAGAGTCATAGACCTAGAAAAGAAAAATATTTAGATTCTAATTTTATTTCTTCTAAAGCTATTGTGTTCTTAGTTAAAGGAAATGGGGCTATTATTACAAGGCAAATACCTCTTTTGTTAAATATTGAAAAAGATCCAAAAACTTCTAATGAGGCTATGTCATTAAGAGATGTTAGTTTTTGAAAGGAAGCAATTAATGATGATATTGATTCTATTTTATCAAACAATATTTGGGTATTGGTGGACTTATCTCTATGTTGAAGATCTATAGGTTGTAAATGGCATTTAGATGTAAATAGCATATAAATGATTCAATACAAGCTTTTAAAACAAGACTAGTAGCTGAAGATTTAGATAAAAAGGAGGATTAACTTATCTTGATACATAAGCATAAATTGCTTAAATAACCACTGTGGTATTATTAGCTTTAGCATCAACTAACAATCTATTTGTGCATCAAATAGATGTTAAAATAATATTTTAGAATCATGAATTCGAAGAAGTTTACGTGGAACAATCTAAAAGCCTCATATTTTTTGGAAATGAAAAGAAAATTTTTAAAATTATATGAACTGAACTATAAAATTTTAAAATATAAAGATCAAAATAAATATTGACTGAAACTAAACCGTCTTTTATTGAGGAGGAAAGGGTTATTAGATCTGAGTGTTTCATTCGTAGCATATTTTAGCTATCTATAATTTGATGCACATCTCATAATTTTGTGTAAAAATAAATTGTGAGGTTTAGATAATGATTTCATGAATTGGATGATTAATCAGGATTTGTTTTCATCCACACTTTTTCTTCACAGTCCGTACTTGGTTTGGCACAGCCAAAGCAATTTCGTGGCTTAAACTTGCTTTTTATTTTTCTATCATTTTTATGAAGAATTTCTATCCCTTGGACTTACATGTCTAATTATTTTGACTGTCATAGAAAGCATTGAATCCCAACAGAGACGAAACCCTGCGTAGGACCAAAAGTTTAACGGCAGAAGATGGCATTAGATTTTTTTTTTTATTTTATATAATAACAAAACTTAAGTATAATTTTTAAGTTTTCATAGCTTACCAAGTCTTAAAAAAAATTTTTAGATATTAAATTTTTATTAAAAAAATTTAATGACAAATACGAATCTTAGAGCCATATCTTCCCGTAGACAAACGTATTGATTTTGGTATACTAAGAATGACATGTTTTCATAGTGCACCTGCAAACTTTCTCTTGGTGGGGCTGCTTTACTTATTCACATGAGCCCACGAGAAATTCTTAGTCAAGAACCTTTTGTAAGAATTTACCAATAGATCACAATTCACGAGTAAGAAACACGAGAAATGATATTCTCAATTTTAGCTCTCGATAATTTTTTGTCAATTATAAAAGAGGGAAAAAAAGAGAGAAAGAAAGTGAATAAGGAAAGAGCGTATAAAATTCACTCGGAGTCTTATTCTGTTTTCCTTATAATTGACATAAAATTAAAGAGATTAAAATTGAAAGGATTCTTTATCTAAGTAACACACCATAATAAAATGGGAAAATGGCATGTAAGTGTAAAAACAACACTAAATGATTTTAAAAATAAAAATTTGTTTGAAGGATCAATAATATAAATTTTTTTTCAAAGGATCAAATTATTGATCCTTCAAACAAATTTTAATGTTTGAAATTCTTTAGTGGTATTTTTAATGCTTACGTATCATTTTTCCAGATAAAATTCAACAATAAAATAAAATACAAGTTACTCTCGTACGATTGTCCCATACCACCGTTAATGATTTGAAACGTGTGGCTGGTGTGGGGTGGTGGCATCAAGACGTAAACGTACGAGATTGAAGCTGGTGTGAGTCATTCAGGATCCCTTGCACAATTATCACAGGGGTAAAACGGAAGGTGGGATTGTGATGGATGGATAGGTAATGTGGAAAGACTTGGACTATTCTATGTCAATAGTAGAGCCGGTAGAGATTAACCAAACCATTGAAATGCAACATAAGACAATTGGGTCCATTAGCTCTCAAGAAGAAAGTTGCGAAGTATTTCAACGTACCCAGAAAGATCAGTTTGATCTTATCTCTACGGCTAAGCCCAGCAAGAAGTGTGCATATAACAAAACATCTCATCTCTGTTATCATGTTCGTCCAACTCTTGTTTTTTGTTTAGTTCTTGAAGCTACTATTTCATTTCTCTTTCATTTTGTCTGTCTGGATTCATCTTGTTTTGTTCCTCTTAATAGGATCTATGGAGGAATAAACAAAGATTTATTTATCGTTGAGGACCAGACGCACCAGATCTACATATAGGGAATACACTTCTGTGTTTGTTCCTGTTTAATGGCATCTTCTTCTCGGTTTTCAGAAATAAAATATGATGTCTTCATCAGTTTCAGAGGCACAGACATTAGATTTGGTTTTCTTAGCCATTTGAAAAAGGAATTGCAGCATAAACAAATTGATGCCTACGTAGATGACAAACTTGAGGGAGGAGATGAAATATCACAAGCACTTCTCAGAGCAATTGAAGAATCACTCATTTCATTAGTCATTTTTTCAAAGGATTACGCTTCTTCAAAGTGGTGCTTAGAAGAGCTCGTGAAAATTATGGAGTCCATGGACAAACATAAGCAAATTGTTATTCCAGTATTCTATAACATAGATCCCTCAGATGTAAGGCATCAAAAAGGGTCTTATGGAGATTCTTTAGCTAAACATGACAAATATTATAAGGAAAAGGTACATATTTGGAGACTTGCTTTGAAAAAAGCAGCTAATTTATCTGGATTTCATTCATCAAACTATGGGTAAGTTTTTTTCTTTCGAATACAATTCTCAATAAATAGTGATGTCACTGAATTTCATAATCTTTTCCTTTTTTATTTTCTTGTGATTATAGGGATGAGGCTGAGCTTATAGAAGAAATTGCCAAATCTTTGTCAACTAGGCTGAATGTTATGTACCAAAGTGACATAACAAACCTTGTTGGAATTGATGAAAAAATTGAAGATTTAGAATCAATTATGGGCCAAGGGTCAGAAGATGTTCATGTCGTTGGAATTTGGGGCATGGGCGGTATTGGTAAGACAGCTATTGCAACTGCATTCTTTAATCGATTTTGTTTTGAATACGAAGGATGTTGTTTTTTGGCAAATGTAAGAGAAGAATCAGAGAAGCATGGCATTATTTATTTGAAGAATAAAATTCTTTCTATACTACTCAATGAAAATAACTTACATATCGGCACACCAAATGGAATTCCTCCCTGTGTTAAGAGAAGGCTTCTTCGAAAAAAGGTTCTTGTTGTTCTTGATGATATTAATGATTCAGAGCAACTAGAAAATTTAGTTGGAGCACTTGATTGCTTTGGATCAGGTAGTAGAATTATTATAACAACTAGAGATAAGCAAGTGCTTGGTAAAAAAGTTGATAAAATATATGAAGTTAAGCCATTGATGTTTGATGATGCTGTTCGACTTTTTATGTTATATGCCTTTGAGAATAATTATCAAGACATGGAGTGGATTGAACTATCAAGGAAGGTGATTAGTCATGCTAAAGGCATTCCGTTAGCTCTAAAAGTTTTAGGTTCCTTTCTTCATGGCAAAAGCAAGGAAGAATGGGAAAGCCAACTTGAGAAGCTCAACAAAGTGCCGAATGCAAAAATTCAGGATGTGTTGAGACTGAGTTATGATAAACTGGATAGGGAAGAGAAGAACATTTTCTTATATATTGCATGTTTTCTCAAGGGATATAGATCACAGCAAATAATAGTTGTGCTAAATGCTTGTGGTTTCTCAACAATTATTGGGTTAAAGGTCCTTCAAGACAAAGCCCTTATAACTGAAGTCAAAGAATCAGCCCCAAGAATAACAAGAATATTTATGCATGATTTGATACAAGAAATGGGTTGGGAGATTGTTCGTGAAGAATCCATCAATGATCCTGGTAAACGCAGTCGATTATGGGATGCTAAGGATATATATCAAGTATTAAAATATAACATGGTAAGAATCATAACTGTATAATTATATTCTTACAAATTATAGTACTTTGTTTTTCCCTTATATGCTATTTCTGCTTTCCAGGGGAGTAAAGCCATTCAGAGTATAACTTTGAATGTGGCAAAAATTGAAGAGCTGCACTTAAGTCCTCAAACCCTGTCCTTAATGTCCAATCTAAAATTTCTTGAATTTTATAAAGGTACTTTTGACCAGGTGAACAAGTTACATTTTCCTTATGGTCTTGAATTTTTGCCGAATAAGCTCAGACTTTTGCATTGGGATGAATATCCGTCAAAGTCCTTGCCAGCAACATTTTCTGCTGAAAAACTTGTTACATTAAAAATGACCAATAGCAGACTGAGGAAACTTTGGGATGGGGTCCAGGTAAATCTATTTTTTTCTTCAAAAAGTATTAGGAAATTTCTCAAGACTTGTTTTGTTATGTAATTTCTCTCTTTTTATTGTCACAGAATCTTGCGAATTTAAGGGAAATTGTCCTTGGCGAATCCAAAGACTTGATCGAGGTCCCAAATTTTTCAAAGGCTATGCATCTTAAAAAAGTAAACCTCAACGACTGTACAAGTTTGCGCAGTGTTCATCCGTCTATTTTAACTCTCCCCAACCTTGATCAATTACGTCTACGTGATTGCAAAGCCCTTACCAGCCTTTCGAGCAATACCCATCTAAAATCCCTTAGCTGGCTCGATCTCGGTGGATGCTCCAGACTTAGAGAGTTTTCAGTAACTTCAGAAAAAAAGTTGCAGTTGTTTCTTTCAAACACAGCCGTCAATGATGAATTGTCCTCATCAAGTGGGCATCCCAGCAACATTGAAGATTTGAATCTAGATGGCTGCCAAAGTCTCATGAATCTTCCCTACAAGTTAGCTGACCTGAGTGATCTTCGATCTCTTAATATTTCAGGTTGCAACAAGTTAGCATCAAATCTGCGTTTCATATTAGATGGATTACGTGCTTTGGAAAATCTATATCTGGATAATTGTTGTAACTTAGTTGAACTGCCTGACAACATCAGCTTGTTGTCATCATTACGTGAGTTATCACTCTCTGGGTCGACTAATGTGGAGAGATTGCCTGTATGCATCAAGCATCTTTCAAGGCTACAATGTCTTGGGTTGAATAAATGCGAAAGGCTTCAGTCTCTACCGGAACTTCCACCCTCCGTTGTAAACTTGTCTGCCAGGGACTGCACATCCCTTGAGACCCTAAATTTACCTTCAACGACTGCAGTCATATCGGAAGATGAAATATGCTTTGACTTCGGAAATTGCATGAAATTGGATCAGCAATCAATCAAAGCTGTTCAAGCAAAAGCGCTGCTTGAGATGAATAAATTAGTATCAGCTGTTGAAAAAGATATTTATAGGACAATGCAGGCTCAACTCATATACCCAGGAAGCAAAGTTCCAGGGTGGTTCATGTACAAGACAACAGAGTCTTCCATAATCGTGGATCTCTTTTCGATCCCACAAGCTAAGAATTGGAGTTTCATTTTCTGTGCCGTTGTTTCTCACTCTCAATCCTATATGTACTTTGAAATCGAATGGTATTTTAGTGATGGTCAACAGGTTTCGGATGGGAATATGTATTACTTTTGTAAACATATTGGCAGCTTTCAATCAGATCATGTTTGTCTTTGGTATGTCTCAGAGCTTCCTTCACAAGTACAAAGGATAATTGAAGAAAACGGAACAGATGATCGAAGCACCACTAATCATGCATTGGTTGAAATAAAATTCATAGTCAGAACTCCTAGTTCTGTTTTAATTCAGGGCATTAAAGAGTGTGGGGTATGCCCGACCTTTGCTTCGGGATATCGAAATTGTATTAAACAAATGGAATTGGCATTACAGTCACAACCTAATTCTGTTGGAATGGGAGTTAGTTGCTCCTATGACAATACAGATGAGAAAGAAGCAGTCCCTGGGAAGTCCAAGGATTTTATCTTCCCAACTCCACCAACTGA
Organism: Erythrophleum fordii; assembly: GCA_032878935.1. NCBI lineage: Eukaryota > Viridiplantae > Streptophyta > Magnoliopsida > Fabales > Fabaceae > Erythrophleum > Erythrophleum fordii. Next base: position 5,235,008 of record JAVQMF010000047.1, read on the forward strand.
GTCCTGGAAGAAGAGAACACAGGGCTTGAAAGATATTATCTTCCTATGATACTTCATTCATGGTGGATTCAAACGAAAATTAAGGTGATTTTTTTACTTCTAATTTTCTTTTTATTCAAAATTAGCTTATCTTCGTTTTGTCCTGCTTACCTGCAATTAATTTAAGAATTTTTATAACGAGATTTAATTCTTATAAAGTCCAATAGATAGAATAGTATGTATGGACAGATTGAAGACCGCAGAAAGAGCAAACTCAATTGCTTATTTAAGCTTCCTTTTTAGAATATCCTATGATATATGTTATTTTAGACAAATGGCTTAAGGGAGTCTCTTCTTGCATTACTCTTTCAAAGGATTTTCATGGCACAAAAGGATGTTGGATTTACTTGTGCTTCTATTTTTGTTCTCTGTCCTTTGCAATGTTCTCAAACAGAGAAGAAATGTTTTTCCTTTTTTCTTCTTGTTCTGTTCTTTCTTCAGAGAAGCAGAATTTGTCTATTTGACATAAATCTATGTCAGCTTAACCTACAAGAGGCATTTGGTTCTTAATTCTTTTCTTTTTTCCCTTTTCTTTTTTCACAATTACAATTTGCCAGGCTTATTGGCTGTCTGTTTTTACACTTTATATATATATATATATATATATATCCTTATCTTGAAATTAACATGAAGTTTTCCAAGGTTCAATTTCTTTTTGGTCTGCAACACAGGTTCTTTTGCATGCTTCTGGTGTCATGGTAGGTCTAAAATTATAAAAGTTGAAGTGATCTTTGATATCTAATGTTCTTCGTCGAAAATAGCTTATCCTGATATTGTAATGACGGGTTTTTTTTAATTATCATGAAAGCATGTTTTGACAATCAAATGATATAGTTATACAACAGCTCAAAGGACCTTTTTTTTTCCTCAGGACTCTGAAGCAGATGCTCTTTTTGAAGCGTTATGACTTTTGTCTGTTCAGCTCGAAGATTAAGGCGTGAGATAGTTGTTGTGTTCACATATTTACACTGAATTGCATTTCTTACTGCTGGATGTCTAAAATTTATATTCCTTATATCAACTTAAGGCAATTGAAGCAGCGAAGTATGCTTTATCAGGTAATTACTTGAACAATGAATTAAAGTTAATATCTTTTCTCTTCCTCTAATAGTCTTTCAACTTGCCTCGTTGAAGATTCAAAATAGGCTGTTAAATGCATTTCCTCCAATTTCAAAATCAAGTGAAGACAGGATACAATTTACTCACCACTTTCAATTGGCCTTTGTCTTCAAACTCGGCAAGGTACTTGCTTTCTTAAGTCTTAACCATTTATTTTCTTAAAAATACTGCATTTATATAATGGCCTAATCATTGGATTATTTACAATCTAGCTATATTTAATTCCAGTGAGCTAGATAGACTTATTAGATATAGTTCCATTTTAGGTACTAAATAAATGGAGCATATGGCCACTTCCTCAGCCTTGTTATTTTATAGCCATTAAGAATTCTAGAATTGTTGACACAATCTTCATAAATAATGTGTGTTTACTTCTTTCGTTTTCATGGCTTGTCTATGATTTTTACTTTCTGTCTTTTACATCTACCTCTGTCTCTGCTGCAAAGTTTATGGTTTGTCAAGAACAAATGGTTGTAGATGTTTTGTGAATGATAATGGTATGGACTTGCTACAACTCAAAGATTGCCATTAACTAAGTCACAAAACAATTTTGTCAAAATCAAACTTCTGTGATATTATAAAGATGTTTAAAGCGTAATTAATCCTCTTTTAAATTAAATACGACCCTTTGTGATATTGGGTTTCTGGGTTTTGTGTTGCAGATAAGTTATGGTAGAAGATCCTTTTACATTAGCAATGTGTTGGGCAGCTTTTGGGAAATGCTTTGCTAATAATAGAATTGAAGAGCCTGGGAGTGGAAAATGTTGAAAGAAAGCTCTTCCTTATCTGTTTTTCCTTTTATTTTATTTTTCTTGTTCTACATTGTTGTTTTTGTACAATGATTTTCATTTGCTAATTAGCATGCAGCCTTGCTAATATGAAATGGAAGAGAAATATTACCTTGATCAATAAACAGAGCCATTTTATTAAAATCTCACTATCTTAATCTATAAAATAAGCCATTTCCTTGTTGGTTGTCATCTTCAACAGAGCATTATTGCAGGCAATGATATCAGCCTGGCTGCAGTCCATAGCCTGTTCCCATCGTCTCATATCAGTAATAGTTGAGTTCTGTCTACTAAAAGGAACTAACTAAATAAAGATTTCATCTGTGAGAACCATTTTGAAAAAAAAAAAAAAAGTTTGAGATACCAAATTAAAAAAAATCATCTATAAGAAACTAAAATAGCATTTTAATTATAAAATTAATGTATCTATTATGTGAAAGTTCAATTCCTACTGTGCCTTTTTTGAAAAACAACCAAACAAACACGTGCGCATACACACATTAACCTTCCATAAATAAATCTGAAGTATAATAAAATGATAAAAATAATAAATGAGACTAGCTTAGGTAATTAGATAATGAGTGAAAATTTAAATTCAAGTGACAAGTTCAATTGTCTCTTTGTACTAAAAAAAATGATAAAGATACAGATATAACTAACGATTTGAATAAAATAAATAAATCTTAAGTAACACTAATTGTATTAGAATACAAAATAAAAACAAAAAAGAATGAAATATAACTAATAGTATTAAAATTTGTTACATATGTAATTGGAATGGGGCTTGGTGGCTCCTATCACAACACAAATGAGAAAGAAAGATTCCCCCAAATGCGCAAATACTGATTTTAGTTGTGAAGCTTAGAAGAGCAAGAACCACACCTGCAACAATGCAACAACTTGAAGCAAATGGATCTTCCAACTGCAACTTGGTATATGACATCCACCTGGAAATGGTATCTGTTGGTTTTAGTTGTAATACTGATTTTTGTTCCTAGTTGTAATAACCCCAATAAATTAGAAAATCATATTAATAAAAAATTAATCAGAATTAGAAAATTTAAATTATAACGCCCATTAAACATAAGAAATTAATTAATTAGAGCTTAAAATAATAATGTAATGTCGTCTAAAAATTTGAGACTCAGGTAATTAGGATTTAATGTAATAACTAATTAATTAATTAATTAAAGCTTAAAATAATAACGCGTCCGCTTCAGCTTCCCGAGCGTCTCCTTACGCCACGCATCATTGGAGCCTCCTTGGTTTGAGGGGAGGGGAGGGATTCTCCTCCTCTCCCCTTGTTTGGCATGTGTTTTTGGAGGTCCCTTCTCCTCCTCTCCTCTTCTTCCAATTTGGGGGGATTGGGAGAAAAAGTTGAGAAAAAGATCACAATGTCTTTATTTTGATTATTAATTTTATATTTTATAAAATTTTTATAAATATGATTAAAAAAAAATTTTAACTTACCAATTAATACAAGTATATTATCATATTGAGGAAAAAATAAATATGTCAATATTCCTAACTTAGATACATTCTAATTTCATGAAATAAAATACATTAAATTATATATTTGTTGAAATAATTATTTAATTATTTTTATTTATTTACAATTTTTTTAAATAATTATAATTATAAATAAATTTTAACATTTGTTTAATTTAGTGATAAAAATATTAAATTTTTAAAAATAAAAAAATAATTAATTGTATTATCATTACTTAAGGAGTAAAATAATCTATATATTATTATTTTTCCTTCCCCTCTCCTCCTCCTGAACCAAACAATATATCTCCACTCCCTTCCCCTCCCCTTCCCTCCCCTCCTCTTCGTTAAAATTCCTCCCCTCCCCTCCACTGCTTCTTTGAAACTCAGTGAGATCGAAACCCAGTGGAAGACATTCATCTCCGAGGTACCGTGGCTGGGCGTCCTTTACGTTCCGCTTCGTCCCTGTCTATGGTTGGTTTGTTCTCTCTCTTATTTTGGTGAAATTCCAGTTCACTGTCTCTTACACTTGCTCTGTTTTACTGTCATCTGTTTTCATGCGTTTTCTTCCTCAAGACTCCATCTCCTTCATGTAGTGCCTTGATTTGTGACAGAGTCTTCGTAGGCTGAGAAGTATTGAGAACTTCACTTAGTTTTCCAGTTGAACACTGTTGTTTCGTTCCCTGATTGCTGTCAGTCTCGAAACTCCACACCTTTGAGCTCTTCCATCTTCAAGTCATCAAGTCTTGCTTTTGAGACCTTCCAGCGTGAGTGCGACTTCGGTTTATGGTGAGTGTGGGTTCTTGATCTGTTAAACTCCTTTCTCTGTGCTTTCCACTCTTACTATTTTCGGCTAACCATCTCATTGTTAGAAATTTCATCAAGAATTCTGCTACTATCTTCCTGCTCTGTAATGTGACCGAGTGTGGGTTGGTAAAGCAGTTTTGAGCTCATCTTCTTGGTGTTAGCAGTGGCAAATTTTAATTACAACCATATCCATTCAAAGTTTGGGCCCCCACACTAGTTTCTGGCATGACCTTTCTTGTCCTCTTGCCATTTTCGTGTTCCGTCCCACCAAGTTTGAATGTTTCATTTACCAACTTGCTGGTTCATCTCCTCATTTCAACAAGTTTGTCGGTGCTTCATTCCATGGTCAGCCTATCTTTTTAGCAGCTTGGACGTTCGTCATGGGTATCCCGAGGATGGTTAGGGTGTGGTAGCATATTGGATTTCTTTTGGGTTTGAGATGATTTGGCAATTGCAAGATGGGGACCTTTTGGTAAGTAAACTCTTGGAAAATATAAGACCCAATTAGGAAGTTAAATAACTTCACCTCACCCCTATGATTATGCCTTGTGCCCATGGAACGCTGGAGATTGAGTTCAACTAATAAATGTTACTCGTTGAAGCTAATTTCCAGAATAAGGGATGGGGAAGTAGACCTCAAGTCACATACCGTGATAAAGGATTAACATGATGAAGTTTAGTTGAGGCTAATATTTGAGTAGGAATTGGACTAAAATAATAGTGTAATAAAATATAAGCAAGTGTCGGAAACGAGGTAATTAAGATAAATTAAATATTAAAATAAAATAGCAGTAGTATGGGAAATTTCCTGTTGAATTTGATTTGTCTAAATGGGACATTTCTAGGTAAATAACTAAATAATTGGAGCATGGATTTAATTGAAATTTAACGAGAGCAAACTAGCAGTAAAGTTAGGAGTCCTCATAAGTAGAAAGTTAAGTAACTAATAAACTAGGAAGTTTGTAGGGAGAAGAATTTAAGATAGGCTAGACTAATGATAGGAATGAAAAGTAACGGGCTAAACTCATACCGACATATTTTGTTGAAGTATTATTGTGAATTATAATTTAGTTAAAGCCTATCACTGTTGGTAGGAAGAAAACTTGATAATTTCATAACTAAGTTTAATATTAAATGGCTAGGACAATTATAAGGACAAGAAATAATTAGTGAAGTAGTGAAATTATGAAGCTTGAATAGGAGAAATTGTCACTAAGACTAGAAATTTCATAAGCAATGGAATGATGAAAATAAGTTAAGCATTAAAATAGAACAATTATTAAATTAAAATTTTTGGTGGTGTGTAGCTGGACTAAGTGAAATTTAAATTAGAATAATCTAACTATGTGATTTGGAGGATGGGAATCTAGTTGCAACTCTTGGAAACTAAAAGGGTGTCATTATTATGTTTTTAGGAAGCACACTTGAATATTTTTGTTGGTGGGTGTAATGGCAGTTCACTGCTAGAAGAACCAATAAATGTTTCGACACGTATTGTGAATAGATTATAAAATATGATACATTTTTAACTTTCTTCCAATTTTTACTTTTGTATTTCTTGTTTGTTTCTACATGACTTGGGGATGGGCTTCTTTAAGTAATATTTTTTTGCATGTGAATATTTTGGGTATTAAATTTTCTAGACTATGTTATTTTAAAATTAATGTTTTTAAAATCAAGCCAGTTATTGAATCAGTGGAGGCATTAGTTCATGATTTATTGGTTGAACCATAGTCGAATCATGGTTGAATCGATAATAATTAAATATATATTTTTAAAAATTTTATATATTAAAATTTTAATATAAGAAATAACTATTAATAAATTTTAAATACTTGATTACTAATGCAATGTTTTTTAAGATATTATAAAAATTATTTTAGAGTTTTTAAATTATATTAAGATTCTACTTATCATTAAAAAATAGAAGAATAAAAAGTAAATGGTAATTTTGGCTAAATACATAAATATAATAGAGAGCAAGTATAAAAAATATCCAAGTATGCACATTTTACTTCTTTTATATTATCTCTTTTTTTTAAAAAAAATTCTTTATATTTCAACTCTCTCCTTTTTTTTTTTATTTCTTTCTATTTTTAATTTGTCAAATTTATTTGAGATGAATTATCCTATTATATAAGAAAAAATCTATTTTGGTATAGACCGGTTCAAGCCGATTTTAATTGGTTCGGTTTTGACTAGTTCTTAACTGGTTTGACCAATTTTTTAGCTCCTCGATTTTCTGGATTAACCGAACCGGATCAAGGATAGGTTCCCGGTTGAACTGGTCTAATTTTAAAAACCTTGGTTAAAATATGATTCTATTATTGAGTTGAATATGAAATTATACGCTATCTTAAGTGTTATTTTGAAAAATGAAAATGCTGAAATGCTTATCTCAGTGTATTCATGTGAGATTTGCTTAAATGATCTATGGTTAAGAAATGTTATATTCTCAATTGTGAAATTTTATTGCAGATTTTATTTGGGAGATTTTGTTATATGGACTTTGTTTATTACATATATATATATATATATATATATATATATATATATGTATAGAGAAAGAGAGAGAAAGGATGAGATTATGCAGAATGCTAGTTGCTAATAGTGATATTGTTAGCTTTCGTCGTAGTTTAGATATTGCTATCTGATTTCTATGATTGAGTATATAAAAGATATTGGGTTGGATGTTCTTTGAATGTTTATGAGCTATAAGAACAATGGTAAGCAATTGTAGTCCTGTGATTCCCACTTACAATGTTCTAAAATTGAATATATAGTTATTTGCATTTGTAAGTTATGTGTCCATGTTAGTATATATATTGGAGTTTAGAGTTCTACACAAACCTTTCTAATAAAATGTTTTTATTAAGTTATTTCTAATATAATAATCATTTTTTGTTTATCATTAAACTTTTAAATGTTTAAATTCAATTTTTTTCTTTTATTTATTTTAATTATTTTTCATAATTATCTTTTATTAATTTTTTATTTTGATTAAAATATTATATGCTTATACATTCATTGTATTTTATTTCATTAATAACATAATAAACCAATCTTTTGTTAATTCAAATTATTTAACTTTTATTTATATTAATTACCTTATATATCTTTCTAATTAAAGATTTACAAATTTGAATTTTTATAAAAATTATTGCATGGCTTTCTATATTTAAAGATTTTGTTATTTATTATTATGTCCAAACCTATTTTATTAAAAGAAAAAAAAAACTCTATATCTACTTATCTTTTTAGTTATTGTATTTTATTTTTTATTCACTGAGTACTACAATTCATTCTTTTATTTATTTTTACATATAGTGAAATTGTATCTAAATGCTTCTAGTCTAACTCAGGAGCATAGCTAGTAATGAACTAGCAGTTAGTTTATTTGGTATTACAAATTATTGTCTTCCGTGCTTATATATATTTGAACTCCAAACTTGAATTTACAAACTATAGGCAGAATTCTTGCCCTGTTGATTATGTTAGTCAGGCTCACAAATGTGAGATCACCTCATATTCCATCTGGTCATATCTTTGTTTTCGGGGCATGAAACTAGTACTTTGCAATGTACTTTAAAAAACCAAAATTATTTTTTTTTTCTTTTTCTTCCTATTTGCTATCTTGGTAGAAGCATACTTTGTTTATTTGTTATAATGCTGTGTTAGCTTGACCTACATTTGGTATTTTGTTCCCTATTTGTTATAACCTAGATTTTTATCTTCAAGTAAGTCCCTATTAATTAAGAACATAGTAATGACTTGCATAAATTTTGTAGAATCTGATAGATTTATGTGTTGTAATTTCAAATCATTAAAACATAATGGATAAATGGGGATAAGGGAAACAACTCATTGCATTGCTCGCCTAACCTTTATTTTATTTTATTTTGGGGTCTTAAAAGCAGATATGAAGTATCAAATGACTTATGCCAGTGACTCAAGGGACTTTCCCCCTTGCTGAACTCTGTGTCGCATCAGGATTCAGTATTGGATTCTGCAGCAGATGCTTTTGTTGTAAGTGGTATGTTTTCCGTATTTTCAGCTCCAGGATTGAGATGTGAGAGCAGATGCTGTTTCAGCATATTTACACTGACTTGAATTTCTTCTGCAAGATGTCCGAAATTCTTATTTTTTATTAACATCATGCATATGAAGCAGCAAAAACTGGACTTTAATAGGTAATTTACTCTGAGAAAGAATTTGAATTAATATTGTCACAACCCACAGATTTTATATACGGGCACAAAAGATAACAAATCCCCCATACCATTACCAAGAGTGTCATCACTGACTTTTGTAGAAATTTCGGTAGAGTCCCCTCTATAATTTGGACCTCCCGATATTTCTACAAACAGTCAATTCAACAATACATCCAAAATATATCCAAAACATAGACATCTAGGGAGTGGGGATATCCTAACTATGATTCAGTGGAGCCACATTTACATTGTTCAGAACAAACAAATTCATAACACAAAATACACCCACATGGACAATTGTGGGTTTGCCAAAAGAATTTGCAGGAGATCTACAGCTAGTCGGCCACTCAGGGTAGGCTAGGGTCTTCAACGCTCTCTGAAAAATAATTTAAGAAAGAGTGAGTTTGAAACTCAGTGAATAAATAACGCCGACCTTTAAAATCTTAAGGACAAGGCCCGTAAAAATATCTATATGTATATATATATATATAATCATCATACTCAAAACAAGCCTCAAGCAGATCGTTTTCTTAAAAAAAATGCATCAGAAGTATCTAAGCAGAACTGAATTAAAACAGACGCAGAGCACATAGCTCGCGGAGAAACTAACCACAGACGCAAAGCACTTTGCTTGCGAAATAAATAACTCCACGTGTGGTAGCTACCCACACGGGGCTAGCAAAACCCCTGCTAGCTGAGGTCCAGATTATGGTGTACCAAGGCTAACAACTACTGCTGTTAGCTACAGAGTTCTGAACAGATAACCTCTTAGATTTAATACAATTCTTAAATCACATTTCAGATTTAATACGTTTCTCAAATCACATTCAAACAGAGTACCTTCTACATCAGTTTGGTATCAAAGTTCCCAAATAACTCAACAGGCAAAAATTTGCAAAATTTCATATTTAAGTCGATCATATAGTAAAGCATTTAAAAAAAAAATGTATCTCCATAAATAGATTTTCAAATGTCAGAATACTGCAAGGAAACTTAGTAAGAAAATAAGAAATAGGAGTTACTCACGGTCCGCATTACTTACTCACCTCTTAGGATGATATCAATATTCCCTGCCTAGTCCTCAGCTCTACCTCAATCTCCTGAATACCCTACAATACCCGTTCAACAGATTTAGAGTGTAAATAACTAGAGGAATTGTCTCATTAACTTAGCCTACCCAACATTAATGTCTATTCTTCATTCCCTTAGATTAACATATGAAAAATTAAGGTTTCCTAGGCGTTATATGTAATTTCGGCATGTTAGCCGCGGCCAATTTACTCTTAGCCGCGGCCAATTCTTCTCTGTTTAACCCCCTTCTACAGCACTAATTTCGCCGCGGCGAGTTGGACATTCGCCGCGGCCAACATACATGGCGCCGTGGCGAAGAAGCCTCCTGGAGCTTCCTCGCTCACCACTCGATATTGGCCGCGGCCAATCCCTCCTTCCGCCGCGGCCAATAACTCTCTGTGACAAGTCCGCCGCGGCCAATTACCTAATTCGCCGCGGCGAACTACTCCCTGAAGAACTCCCTCAAAATTTCCGTGACAAAGATAGATAATCCACTATTCACCCCTCCATTCTAAGCCTTCCATATACATCCAGCACACATATATATCCAGATATAGGTTTATATATATATATATATACATCTATCTATGGTGGCAGATCATTGTAAAGGCATGGCTTCATTCAAGCGGGGAAACAAAATCAGGAATTTGGCAAGAGGGAAGTGGAAATACTGGAAGCTTGAAGGAAAATCAAACTTGGTCCAACCAACTCATCCCCTTGCACTCTTTTCTTTTCTTCCTGCCCACCCTTCCATCAGTTGACACCCACACATACACAAAAACACATTGCAGAACAAGCAAAACAGGGGAAAAGGAACTCTATGAACTGGAACCAGAAAATGCAACTTACGGCAGCACCCCAGACTTGGAAAGGATGTGTTTCTGGCGTTAACTTTTCTCAACCACCAACAGCAACTTGAACCAGAAAAGAGAAGAAGATGAATCCAGCAGAAATGGCGAGAAAACAGAGGAAATATGATGAAGTTTTGTTCCAGCGTTTTGCTCCTTTTTCTGACCGAAGGAATGGCTATAGGTATGGTTGAGTGCTGCAGCAATTTGAAGAAGCAATTTACTTAAAAGACCAGCTAATATGAGGGAGAGAAGGGGCATTTCGGAACTTTACAGAAGGAGAAAGAAAATCCTCTACGTGGCAGCTCAATTTTCCCATTGAAAAGTCAACCTTGCCATGTAGATAACAATTTCATGCATGTTGGATTTATGCACGTCGGGTTTCACAAATATCTTCTCTCTTGCTCTAATGTCCTTTCAACCTCTCTCTTGGAAGAATCAAAATTTCCTTTCCTATTAATTGTATTTCCACCGACTTCGAAATCTAGTGAAGACAAGATACATTGTACTCACTACTTTCAATTGACCTTTGTAACTACTTTCCACAATATCCTCCTCGCAATCATTTATTTTCTTGAAAATACTGTTTACAGAATGGCCAAGTCATTGGATTAATTGCAATCTGGCTATCTTTAATTTCAAAAGACTTGATAGTCATTGCAGGTAGAGCTCCATTTAATGGACTAAATAAATGAAAGATACAACTAGTTTCTCAGCATTGTTGGTTTATAACTATCTTGAATTCTGAAATAGGTGACTCATTCTACATAAAACAATTGCATATGTACTTCATATATGTCTAGAAAAGCAATATTTAAATAATATATGTTTGCTTCCTATTAATTGAGATCTCATGCTTGTCTTGCTGTTCATCCGTTCTGTTAAGCTTACATTTTAAATTAAGGTAATTCTTTAAATAATTTTACTATCCACATCTTTTACGTCCTCTTCATATCTCTTTCTCAGATGCAGAGTTTATAAGGATGCTTAAAGTGTAACTAATATTGCAAAATAAAAATGACACTTTTCAGACTATGATGCGTATGGGCAGAGAGAGTCAAACAAAGCAGCTTAATCTGTGGGTGTTGTGATGTTGTTCACTTGATAAACATGCCAAGTTGAGATTTTAATTTGTGATATTGGGTTTCTGGGTTTGGTGGTGCAGTTGCAGGAGTTGCTGAGAAAGGCTTTGTAAATCATAGAGAAGATGAATCTCCCAATTGATGAAGACATAGACAAGCTGATGGCAAAAGTGGCAGCAAGACGAGTTATTTGTAAGTACTCCAAAATCCCCTGGGGTAACATTTTGCTTTTGCCCTTCTACAGAGAAAACTTGAGAAGGGACAAGTCATTGGTGAGATCCATCATGGTTCAAAATGCAAATACACTGGCGAAGGATCCAGAGGAAATCAAGTCGAGTGATAGCCATATATAACAATTTATGCTGAGACAAATAATGGGACAAAAAAACAGTGACCGCGAAATCCTAGAATTTGTAGTGGAATATTGAGTTTGAGATGCTTTCCATTTCTTCTAGCTCGTTTAACAAAGTTGAATTTTGTGCATGCATTTGTTACTGAGTGTCCTGAATGAAATATTAGAAGTATAGGTTAATTTGTTGGTTTTGAACAAACCCGTGCACAGGCTTTAATGTTCTTATATTTGGATCACAAAGTTGAATGTTGTTATAAGTGCAATGGCATTCATCCCCCAATTACAGCCATGAATTTGGCCTGTTATCATAGTTAGGATTTTTCCCAGCGTGCAAACATTTCTATTTGAACAAATTCATGCACGAGATTTAATGTTCTTAAACAAGGATTTTTCACCTCTGTTATGGCATGCAATTAACATAATTCTTTTCTCCCTTTTCCAGGAAAGTTGGAAAGTGATGAAGACAACTACTACTATAACCACTTCCACATGCAGCGTAATCTTCTTAGAGAGCTAGCCAGTCGTATGTGCAACCAATAACATTTGAGAGTAGGAAAAGATCTGTTATTGACGAAGTGCCAGATTCAATCAGAAAGCTTTGGAGGCTAAGCTTTCTTGGCATCTTATACTGCGTGAGCGTTAGAAAATTACCAGTGGGCATTTATAAGTTGAAGAAACTAAGAAAGCTATATTTAATGGGTTCCTCAATAAGAATATTGCCATACTCCTTCATAAATCTGGAGAATTTAAAGTTCGTTATCTGTGACGAAGAGAAATATGCTTTATGGGAAGATGAACATATGAATATGTCCAACCATGGCTTCTTTGAATTCGCTTCTTGCCCCTATTGCTAGATTCTTGTCCCAACAATGCTTTTTTTCCTTGTTTTTCCTCTTAAGTGAGGTTTTTGAGCAATGATCATTTTTGCAGGCCATAACTACGAAAAAAACAAAAAATTGTTCACGTGGAGGTGGGGGGGATGAAATGGCAGAAAATTATGTAGATTGACAAAAAAAAAAAAACTTGGATCTGTGATAAAAGCAACAATACATTTTTTTCTTAAAAAAAAAAAAAGAATTCTGGCATATATTGATGGAAAAAATCACTTTCCTCTTGTACTGTGTCTCCATTTAATTTATTTTCAATTTTTGACCATATATTTTTTCTAAAGTATCCTTCTCTGATTTAATGTTTGGGTATTAATGTTGTATTCTCATCTACGTATATGAATAACTTGGTTGCTTCCATGTAATTGAACTAGATTTGTTGTTTTCAGAGACTCTGCAATGCATGATAGTTTGCACGGATAAGCCTACAAGCCTAGCATCTTCTCGTGCATTTCCTCTAGTGTCGGCGAAATATTATTTTCTATTTTTGAACATATATTTTTCCTTAAGTGTCCTTCTCTCTAATTTAATACTCTAATATTAATGCTGTTTCAGTAAACTTATTAATCATGTGTTCCCATCTCGGGATATGAATAACTTGGTTTCTTTTAATTTCAAGGAAAACCCAACTTGCTTGTCACTTGCAGAACCGTATATTTGGTAGTGTTCGTTTACTTAAAAACCACGAAAGCAAGATACAAAACCTACGGATTAGTTCTCCTTTTCTTTTTTGTTTGTTAAAATAAAAATTGGGATCTTACAATTCAAAGTAGTTGTTGATACCAACTTTTGGTGAGCCGAATCCCAACAACTCACGGTCGAGGGAGAAACAAGAGGTAAGGAGGAAGTAGCTCTGATTCTGATTTATAACTGAACCCTTTCAAGGAAACATACTTATATATTAATTTACGAAATAAAAAAAAATTCAAGGTTCATATAAAGTTCCGGTTAAATTCTCATATTCTCAGTGGAAGAATATTTAAGTTTGATATTTTACAGTTAAGTCATAGCAATTAATCTTTTTATACGTTCGTAAATTTAACCTTCGGGCCTGCTGTAACATAAGAATATGAGAAACTCCAACTAAAATTGATTTTTCTTTTTCTTTCAATTTTTTTGGGATTAATTGATTTTTTAAGTTCAGTTTTAGAAATAAAACACCGTCCGATTGGAAGGGTTGAATTGGTTCATACCCCTTTTTCATCTTAAAGCACAAAAAGTGTTCAGAGAGGCCCCTCCCCCTCTTTGAAATGTTGTGTTTGATATGAAGAAGTTTTGCAGTAATTATTTAATAATCCCGAGCTCCCATTCTTACCTTTTTAGTATTTGCTTTTTGTTCTATTATTTGACATGGAGGATATACACTTCTTACAACTTGTTTAGCAGGAGCTATTTAAAAGAATTTTATTATACTTTTTATCATTATTACTCACTCTTATTTTTATTATTATTATTTAATATATTTTTATTATTTTTTAAAATAGAGATACGAGAAATAATTTTATTTTCAAAATCACTTTTTACATTCTTTCTACAATTGTATTCATTTTATATTTCCCATATCAAATGAGCCCTAATTAGTCTTCTTTTATTTTATTACTAATAATTTTTAGGTGAAATTAGAAGAAAGTAATGTTGTTGATTCAGCTATAAGAATGTCCAAGGAGCCAGGGCCAAAACTTTGCTCTATATGTATTTACAATTTCTACAGAAAAGACAGTCAATGAATAAAGTGTAGCCAGCTTCATTTTTTAAAGAAGAGTACTGTGACCATTAAATTTAGAGTAAATTATAAAAAATTCTCTTTATATAATGTTGAAATTATCCCATTTTTTCTATTTTTATAATATAAACTTCAATTTAATTTTTAATTTTTTTGATTAAAATGCCTTTATAAAAAAATGTAAGAAGATTAATGAAAACTATTTTAATAAAAAAAATTAAAAATTGGTGTATTATATACAATACGACTTCATTTTTAAATTTTGGGTGTTTTAAATTTTAGTCCAATTTTATATATAATACTGTTTAGTCCAATTTTGTCCTAATTTGAGGAGTATAACTAGGGATCGAACTGAGATAAAGGTTTTTTCACTGTTCTGCTAAGAAAATTCTTTAATGTAAGAAATTATGCACAATGCTTCACCTTGTCCACTTGGAAACCGACGTAGAGTGAGGTTTACATTGATCCATTTGAGATAGCTCTCTCTTTCTAAAACAATTTATTTTTTGTAAGAAATATAAATTATGATTGGATCCTTAATTAAAGAGAGAAAATTACTTCAGGTTTTGGATTGAAGTAGCGTTGATTTGATGCCTGAAAAGAAGGAAGAAAATGTGGTAACAACGGAGAAAGAATTACAGATTAGTGTTCTCTTTACTCTTTTTTGTTTCTGCGTTGTCCCCTATTGCCGTGTTGTGTGCTCCCGTTAAGTAATCAATAGGCCAATAAGACAAAAATCACGATGCCCTTGCTTTCAAAATCTACTAAAATATCTGAAAAGAAGGTAGCTTATCATCATTCATTGCATTAATGCATACCTTTTCTTTTACGGTCGTCCATAAGTCTTCATGAAGTGAATAAAGCATCCTACTTTTGTTAGTCAAAAGTGCCAACTTTCTTTATGCTTTATCGCAGAATATATGTGGGTATTGGCTTGGCAATTAAAGTAAAGGTGTGAAGTGTCCATTTTGTTGCTTTGATCTAAGGTGGAATTTTATTTTTTTCATAAAAGAACTGAAATTTTTTTTATTTTTTTACAGGGCAGTGTATCTTCACCTTCCTCTTAGGATGTCTTTGCTTAAATTTATTTCAATGTTAGTCTTCAGCTTAAAGCTCTTGAGCTTCATGTCATGCCTTCTAGATGGATTCAAAGATTTGAAGGTCATCTCACAAAGAGATCTAGTAATAATGGATTTAAGAATTTCTTTGGTAATAAACCTACTGTGCACGTGTTTAGCATACACAAGCTGGGCCCACGGAGTGTCAGTGGATGTAATTGGTTTGGGTTCACTGAACCATGTAAGTGAAGTACTAATAATTCTTAGCTAAGATTTGAAGCAGACTCTATTCTTGCATATCATAGCAAAACCAAGATATGGCTTCATCCTCATCCTCTGCTGCATCTTCCCTGTGGCCAAAGAAATATGATGTTTTTATTAGCTTTAGAGGTGAAGACACTCGCTTCAATTTCACCAGCCATCTTCATGATGCTCTTTGTAGAAACCAAATTGAAACATATGTTGATTATCGACTTGAGAAAGGAGATGAGGTGTGGCCATCGCTTGAGAAGGCCATTGAAAACTCAACTCTATTCCTTGTCATCTTCTCAGAAAACTATTCATCTTCCACATGGTGCTTGAAGGAGCTTACAAAAATACTTGAGTGCACCAAAGATCAAGGACACCTTGTTATGCCAGTTTTCTATAAGATAGACCCTTCACATGTAAGGAAGCAATCGGGGAGTTACCAGATAGCATTTGCAGAATATGAGCAAAACAACAAGAAGGAACAAGTGCACAAGTGGAGGGAGGCTCTAACTCGAGCTGCCAATTTAGCTGGCTGGCATTGTAGTTTCGATAGGTACCTATACGTATGACCTTTCTCTTATCATGTCCCATGGGGCTAAATCAATCTTTAAACATCAATATTCTACTATTTTCATTTTAATCCCCATCTCACTAGCTAGATTTCCTTTATATATAATGGTGCATCATATTAAAGTTAGCATTAGTCTAAAATTTTATAGTTATCTAGTAATGTCCCTTCCAAAAAAGTTTTAGAACAATTTCTAAAATTCAAAAAAATTGCAAATATTCAAAGTTGCATTTAATTAAGAATAGTTGAATCTTGCAATTTTGAATAGATGATGCTGTATCAAATGCGGTGCGTCTTTACTTTTTCTATGATGCAGGAATGAAGTCGAGCTAATTGGAGAAATAGTCAAATGTGTGATACAAAAGTTGGACTGTATGTATCAAAGTGAAAGTGATTTAAAAAATTTGATTGGAATTCATAAAAAAATTGCAGATGTAGAATCATTGTTGTACGAAGGATCACAAGATGTTCGATTTATTGGAATTTGGGGAATGGGCGGTATTGGCAAAACAACTCTTGCAAAAGCAGTATTTAACAAATTATGTTTTGCATATGAAGGGTTTTGCTTCTTGGCAAATGTAAGGGAAGAATCAAAGAAATATGGAATAACTACCTTGAAGACAAAACTTATTTCAATGTTATTAGGGGATAAAGAATCTCACATTGGCATGCCTGATGGAATAGCTCCTTATGCCATGAGGAGACTTGGCCGAAAGAAAGTTCTTGTTGTTCTTGATGATGTTGATGACCAAGAGCAATTAGAAAATTTAGCTGGAAGACATGATTGGTTTGGATCAAATAGTAAAATCCTGATAACAACAAGAAATAAGCAAGTTTTTGGTAAGGAAGTAGATGATATATACGTGCTTGAGGCTTTGAATTTTAATGAAGCTTTCCATCTTTTCTCCTTGAATGCCTTCAAAAATGATTGTGCTGACATGGAGTTAAGAGAGTTAGCAAAGAAAGTGATTTATTATGCGAATGGCATTCCATTGGCCCTAAAAGTTTTGGGTTCCTTTTTGTATGGCAGAAGTCTTGAAGAATGGAAAAGTCAATTGGATAAACTTAAGAAAATGCCTTATAAAAAAATTCATGATGTGTTGAAATTGAGCTTCGAAGGACTAGATCATGAAGAGAAAAATATTTTCTTGGATATTGCATGTTTTTTCCAAGGTAACAAAGTTGAGGACATACAAAATTTGTTAGATGCATGTGGTTATTCAACAATCATTGGATTGAAAAGTCTTGAAGATAAAGCTCTTTTAATTATTTCTGAAAAGACAGTATTTATTCATGATCTAATACAAGAAATGGGTAGAGAGATTGTTCGTGAAGAATCATTGAAAAATCCTGGAAAGCGTAGTCGTTTATGGAATTCTAATGAAGTTTTTCAAATATTGAATGATAACATGGTAAGGGTCAAATTTGTCTACAATATTTTTATATATAAAAAAATGTTGAATTATACATAATTTTATTTTATTTATATTATATTTTGATTTATATTATTATTTTTGCTTGTTAGGGGACTGAAGCCATTGAAGGCATAAGTCTGAATGTTTCAGAACTTGAAGAGAAGCAATTAAGTCCTCAAGCCTTTTGCTCAATGTCCAATCTAAAATTTATTGATTTTCACACGAATTTTAATGAACAGGTGAACAGATTACATTTTCCTCGTGGTCTTGAATTTTTGCCAAATAAACTCAGACTTTTGCGTTGGAACGGGTACCCTTTAAAGTCCTTGCCAGCAACATTCTCCGCTGAAAGTCTTGTTACAATTGAAATGCCAAAAAGCAATTTGACAAAACTTTGGGACGGGGACCAGGTAAATTTATATTTTAAGAAAATATATTAGGAAACTTGTTAGGAATTCTTGTTATGTAATTTCTTTCTCTTCGTTGTTACAGAATCTTGTGAATTTACGCAAGATTGACCTCTCTGGATCCAACTTGATTGAGCTCCCAAATTTTTCAAAGGCCATACATCTTAAAGAAGTATGTATCTCTTCTTGTTTAAAGTTGGGCAGTGTTCATCCATCTATTTTATCTCTCCCCAGCCTTGGTGTTTTATGGCTAGCGAGTTGCAAAGCCCTTACCAGCCTTACAAGCGATAACCATCTAAAATCACTTCGCCTTCTCGACCTCTCCGGATGCTCAAGCCTGAGAGAATTTTCAGTGACCTCAGAAAATAAGTTAACCTTGGATCTTTCACGAACAGCCATCAAAGATGAATTGTCCTCATCAAGTGGGCATCTCAGCAAAATTGATGCATTGATTCTAGATGATTGCACAAGTGTGACGAATCTTCCCTGCAAGTTAGCTGACCTGAGTGATCTTCGATATCTTCAGATTAGAGGTTGCAACAAGTTATCATTAAATCTACATTTCATATTTGATGGGTTACGTGCTTTGGAAAGGCTATGGCTAGATGAATGTAGTAACTTATTTGAGCTGCCCAACAACGTCAACTTGTTGTCTTCTTTACGTGAATTATCACTCTCGTGGACTAATGTAGAGAGCTTGCCTGTAAGCATCAAGCATCTTTCAAGCCTGCAATGTCTTCGGTTGACTGAATGCAAAAGGCTTCGGTCTCTACCGGAACTCCCTTCCTCCATCCTAGAGTTGTATGCCGACGAATGCACATCTCTTGAGACCCTACATATAACTTCAACAACTGCAGTCATATTGGTGAAAGAAGAAGAAGAAGATATATTTCCGCGCTTTGACTTTCAAAATTGCATCAAAATGGATCAGCAATCAAAATGGATCAGCAATATATTTCCGTTGAAGCAAAAGCGCTGCTTGAGATGAATAAAGGCATTTATAGGAGTGTTGAACTCATATACCCAGGAAGCAAAGTTCCAGAGTGGTTCATGTATAGGACAAAACAGTCTTCCATAATTGTGGATCTCTTCTCTATTCCACAACCTAAAGATTGGAGTTTCATTTTCTGCGCTGTTGTTTCTAAATTACCATGCCCAACAATCATTGATATCGCAGGGTTTATTAATGGTCAAAGGGTTGACATAGATTTTGATGAGTCTCAAATTCCTGCTGGGTGCACTTTCTCAGATCATGTTTGTCTTTGGTATGATCCACAGCTTCCTTCACAAGTACATAAAATGATTGAAGAACACATAGTGGATGAGCAGACCGCCACTTATAGTAGAAAGCTCTCAATAGAATTCACAGTTAAGAATGAAGATATGGAGATCCAAGAGTGGGGGGTATGCCCAACATATGCATTAGAATATCGAAATTATATTAAACAAATGGAATTGGCATTACAACCACAACCTAATTCAATTGGAATGGAGGTTAGTTGCTCCTATGACAACATAGATGATAAAGAAGCAGTCCCCCGAAAGCGCAAATATCACAGCCTCAATGAACTTGAAGAAATGGGTTCAAGCGAAAATTAAGGTGATTTTTTACTTTAATTTTCTTTTTGTTCATAATTAGCTTGTCTTCATGTTGTACTGGCTTACTGCAGTTAATTTAAGAATTCTTACAGAGAGATTTAATTCTTGTAGAGTTTAATTGATTATAGAACAGTATGGACAGATTGAAGACTTTAATCCCAATTTTGCCAAAGCATCAGCAAGCCTATTGGTAGCTCTAGGCACAGAAATGCTGGATTTTTTTGCAATAAGGATTTTTTTTTTGGCACAAGGAATGTTGGATTTACTTGTGTTTCTACTTTTGTTCTCCGTCCTTTGCAACGTTCTCAAACAGAGAAGAAAATTTTTTCTTTTATTTTTTTCTCCTATTCTGTTCTCTCTTCAAAGAAGCATAATTTGTTTATTTGATATAAATCTATGTCAGCTTAACTTACATAAGTCATTTAGTTCTTAATTTTTTCCCCCCTTAAAAATAGAATTACAACTTGCTAGGCTTATTGGCTGTCCCTCTATTTTTACCCTTTATATATCCCTATATTCAAATTAATAAAAATTCTTTCATGGTGGGTCTAAAATGATAAAAATTAAAGTGATCTTCGATATCAAATATTCCTTTCCGTGAACATAGCTTATCCTGATACTGTAATGACTTGGATTTTTTTAATTACCATGAAAGCATGTTTTAACTAAAGAATGATATAGTTATACAACAGTTCAAGGGACTTTTTTCCTCCCTAGGACTCTGCAGCAAATGCTTTTCTTACAAGTGTCATGACTTTTGTATGTTCAGCTCGAAGATTGGAGTGTGAGAGTAATTACTGTTTTCACATATTTACACTAAGTCAAATTTCTTTATGATGGATGTCTAAAGTTTATATTCTTTACATCAACTCAAAGCAATTGAAGCAGAAAAGTGTGCTTCATATCTTTTATCTTCCTCTAAAATTCTTTCAACTTGTCTCGTTGAAGGCTCAAAATATGCCTGGCTGTTAAATGCGTTTCCTCTAATTTCAAAATCAAGTGAAGACAGGATACAATTTACTCACCATTTCCAATTGGCCTTTGTCTTCAAACTCAGCAAGGTATTTGCTTTCCATAATATTCTCCTCTTAATTCTTAACCATTTATTTTATTCAAAATACTGCGTTTATATAATGGCCTAATCATTAGATCATTTACATTCTAGCTATATTTAATTTCAATGGGCTAGATAGATTTATTTGATATAGTTCCATTTTAGGTATTAAATAAATGGAATGTATAGCTACTTTCTCAGCATTGTCAGGTTATAGCGATTAAGAATCTTGGAATACCTCCCTCTCAGCTGTAGAGTTTATCATTTGTCAAGAACAAATGGTTGTACTTGTTTTATAAATGATAATGGTATTGATTGTGCTACGACTTAAAGATTGCCGTTAATCAAGTTATAAAACAATTTTATCAAAATAAAACTTGTGCGATATTATAAATAAGTTTAAAGTGTAATTATTCCTCTTTCAAAATAAATATAACACTTTGTGATATTGGGTTTTGGGGTTTTGTGTTGCAGATAAATAATGGCAGAAGATCCATCCACATTTGCAACGTGGTGGGCAGCTTTTGGGAAATGCTTTACAGATAATAGAATAGAAGAACCCCGGGAGTAAAAAGCGTAGAAACAATGCGCTTTCTTCAGTGTTTATCCTTTTATTTTTCTTGTTCTACATTGTTGTTTCTGAACAATGATTTTCATTGGCTTATTAGCATGCAACCTTGCTAATATAAAATGGAAGAGATATATTACTTTGATCAATAAACACAACCATTATCAAAATCTCACTATCTTAATATATAAAATGAACCATTCCCTTGTTGGTTGTCATCTTCAACAGAGCATTGTTGCAGGCAGCGATATCAATGTGGCTATAGTCAATATAGCTTGTTCCATCTTCTCATATTAATAATAGTTTCCCGTTTTTCAGCCTCACAATGACCAAGTCTCTATCTTCAATCCATTGAAAAATTCTAAATTTCCCCAATCCTTTAAACTTCATCGAAAAAAATCCTTATGTATCTGTCATGTCAGAGTTCAATTCGTACTATACCTTTAAAAAAAAAAAAACATACACACACTGTCACAACCCACAGATTTTCTATACTGGCACAAAAGATAACAAATCCCCCATTCCATTACCAAGAGTGTCATCACTGACTTTTGTAGAAATTTCGGCAGAGTCCCCTCTATAACTTGGACCTCTCGATATTTCTACAACCAGTCAATTCAACAATACATCCAAAATATATTAAAACATAGACATCTAGGGAGTGGGGATATCCTAACTATGATTCAGTGGAGCCACATTACATTGTTCAGAATAAACAAATTCATAACACAAAATACACCTACATGAACAATTGTGGGTTTGCCAAAAGAATTTGCAGGAGATCTACAGCTAGTCGGCCACTCAGGGTTGGCTAGGGTCTTCAACGCTCTCTGAAAAATAATTTAAGAAAGAGTGAGTTTGAAACTCAGTGAATAAATAACGCCGACCCTTAAAATCTTAAGGACAAGGCCCGTAAAAATATTTGTATAGATAAATATTCATCATGCACAAAACAAGCCTCATGTAGATCGTTTCTTAAAATGCATCAGAAGTATCTAAGCAGAACTGAATTAAACAGACGCAGAGCACACAGCTCGCGGAGAAAATAACCACAGACGCAAAGCACTTTGCTTGCGAAATAAATAACTCCACGTGTGGTAGCTACCCACACGGGGCTAGCAAAACCCCTGCTAGCTGAGGTCCAGATCATGGTGCACCAAGGCTAACAACTACTGCTGTAACTACAGAGTTCTGAGTAGATAACCTCTTAAATTTAATACAAATTCTCAAATCACATTTCAGATTTAATACGTTTCTCAAATCACATTTCAGATAGAGTACCTTCCATATCATCAAAGTTGCCAAATTACTCCACAGGCATCAATTTACAAAATCTCATGTTTAAATCAGTTTTCAGTAATATGCATATAACAAAACATTTATCCAAACGTTAGAACACTGTAAGAAAACTTAGTAATAAAATGAGAAATAGGGTTTACTCACAGTCCGCATTACTTACTCACCTCTTAGAATGATATCAATATTCCCTGCCCAGCCCTCAGCTCTAACTCAATCTCCTGAATATCCTACAATATCCGTTCAACAGATTTTAGAGTGTGAATAACCAGCAAAATTGTCTAATAACTTAGCCTACCTAACATTAATGTTTATTCTTCATTCCCTTGGATTAACATATGAAAAACTAAGGTTTCCTAGGCATTATAGGTGTTTTTGCCATGTTAGCCGCGACCAAATACCTCTTAGCCGCGGCCAATTCTTCTCTATTTAACCCCCCTTCTATATCACTAATTTCACCGCGGCTATTTGGACATTCGCCGCGGCCAACATACATGGCGCCGT
This sequence comes from Erythrophleum fordii, assembly GCA_032878935.1. Lineage (NCBI taxonomy): Eukaryota > Viridiplantae > Streptophyta > Magnoliopsida > Fabales > Fabaceae > Erythrophleum > Erythrophleum fordii. Next base: position 5,258,141 of record JAVQMF010000047.1, read on the forward strand.
GGCGAAGAAAGCCTCCTGGAGCTTTCTCGCTCGTGCTCTCGATATTGGCCGCGGCCAGTTCCTCCTTCCGCCGCGGCCAATTCCTCTCTGGAATCATTAGCCGCAGCCAATTCCTTAATTCGCCGCGGCTAAATATTCTCTGGAAAACTTCCAGCTGACCTCTCCCCTTTCGCCCCAACATGCAAAAATTCATACTTCTCTACTCCATTCATACCTTCCATATCATACCACACACATATACTTATATATATCCCCTTGCACTCTCTTTTCTTGTTCTTCTACACACCCTTCCTTCAGTTGGCTACTCACACACAAAATCACATTATCGAACAAGCAAAACAGGGGGAAGGGAAACTCTGTGATAATGGACCAGAACACAATACTTACAGCATCAACTCAGACCTGGGAGAGCATGTATTCCTGGCGTTGACTCACTCACAACCGCAGCACACTTAGCCAAACCAGAAGACAATGGCAGGAGCAAGAAAATGGAGCCAGAACCAGCGAACAGGGCACAGCAGAGGGAGGAAGATGAAGTTCAGTTTCCCACCAACTTTGCTCCTTTTTCCTGACTGAAAGATGGCTATAGGTATGGTTGAGTGCTGCAGCAAATTTGAAGAAGCAAATTACCAAATGCCCAACAAAAGTAAATGAGAGAAGGGGCATTTCAGAAATTTGCTGAAGGCAGCAAAGATTCCTACGTGGCAGCTCAAGTTTTGCTTTGAAAAGTCAACTTCTCATATGCATATATATATCTCTCATTGCCTCTCATTGCATGCACGTCGGGTTTCTTACACACACACAGACAAACTGTCACGCACCAAATAGAGACGCAATTGGCATAAGACATGAGGAGACCTTGCACCTATAAACTTGATAGGCAGACGAACTCTTATACAATTTTGATGCGTGATCAAATTTCATATGACATTTCAGAGTTAAAACACAATTTCATAAGTTTACTTTATCCTTATCGGGATCACAATTTCACAACTTAATCATAAATTATATCAAAACTATAATTAAATTGTTATATGAAATTGTAATAACCCAGGATTTTATAATAAAGGAGATGATGAGGTTTTGGTAGGTTAAATTATTATGGGCTAAAATTATTTTGAAATTTGAAGTTTAGTGTGGGTTATGAGAAGAAAGAAAGAAGTAATTTTTATAATTACTTAGCTAAATTGAATTAAAACTCTAAAATGAAAAATAGAATTAATAAAACTTTAGGTTTCAATCAGTATAAATGGTATGATAGATTTAACTTAGAGTAATTAAAATAAAAAATTAAGTTGAGATAAATTAAATTTTATAAAGGCCAAAGTTGAGATAAGGAGTTACTAAGAGAAACTGGAGTTAAAGCCTTGACTATAGAAGTAATAATCCAAAATTTGAGAATTTAAGAATAATGGAGAAATAAAGGAATAACCAAGTAAAATAATAATAATAGGATTACATAAGACACACACACACACATATATATATATATATGGTCAAAGTGTCTTTTTGAAATTTTCCAATCCACTATTATGCCACTTTTGCATTGCCTCAAATATCGCAATCCACGTGCCCCACTAGAGTTCAGCTTCATAAACCATTTTGCAGCTAAAATAATATAATATGCATCTTATTTCCCATCTAGCGCGTACCACATGTAAGTTCCCCACCTTGTCTCTTGTATCTTTCTTGTTAAATCCATTATAAATTCCACACGGGTTTTGCCCTTTTCATTCTTCTTTAGCATGCTTTATTTTGTTTTCTCTACAACTTCTTGAAGCTTCCCTCATTCTCTCAATACCAACTATTGGTTCTTCCAACTCCACCCACACCTGAGAGAGAATGTTTCTCTTTCCTTTTTTGTCTTCTACTACCTTTTCTTGGAGATGATGAGAGCTTGAATCCCAACCAGCTATGCAAGCTCAAATTTTCATCTTGGGTTTGCAAATTTTAGATTTTAATCTTTAAGATTAGTAAGTTTTTCAATCCTTCCAGTTCTTTTTTTTTTAGCCTCTATTATATCTTCCTATTTTGATTCTTGGCCACTCAAAACTTAATATTTTTCCCATTTGTGATTTCTATTTTTTTAGCCCCATTTCTCTCTCTGTAGTCGTGGTTATATTTTGGGGCTCTTTGATAGGCTACTAATTGAGAGAGTAGGAGATAGAAGGCAATATTAATATTGGGTAAAAGTATTTCTCATGATGATTAATTCTTCTCACAATAAGTTCAAAAAAGAATTTTGCTTGTTAGGATTAACATGAATCTTAAAGCTAACAAGGGCTAGCATTAAAATGAAAAATTGTTAAGGTAGTAAATTAATTAAGCTAATTGGATAATAGACTAAAATGAGATATGAGATTTCTAAATTTCATAACTGATGTTACAAGAAAATTTTTTGATTCTTAGATGGTTAATTAAATTTATGAAATGAACTAAGTTAACACTAAAGAATTAAGAAGAGGTAAATGATTTACTAATATGAGTTAAATATTGAAGTAAGTAATGTTTTTAACTAAACACAAGTGAAGTACTAAATAAAGGGCAGTTAACTAAAATACTACTAGTAGAAAAAATCATTTATAGAATTTAATTAAGTGGACATTGAATGAGAAGAAATCTGATAAGTGAGAAGTTATTGTTTGTCCCTAAAATATTTTAATGACATCAATTTATTCTTTAAAAATTTATTACCATCAACTTTATCTTCAACAAATTTTATTGAGATCAATTTAGTTTTAAATCAAGAGTTAAATAATTATATTTTAAAATATTAAAATTAAATTAATGTCAATAAATTTATAAAAATTAAAATAATGATAATATCTTTTCAGAATCAAAATAATGATTTATTTTTAAGTAGACATTGTTCGATATAAAATTCACTTTTACCTCTGCAGAAAAAAGTAATGTCTATTGTTTGTATTTCAGTTCTCATCCTAGTGCCTAAAATAAAATAGGGAGAAAGAGAGAGAGAGAGAGAGAGAGAGAGAGAGGGGGGGTGGGAGAAGTCATTTCTGCTTGAGCACTCCGCGTACTGTCGTTTTGCCTGAGGAGGAGACGACTTCAAACTTCAACTCCTAAGCATCAAAACGATTAGGGCAAGTGAAAGTGGTATGCTTAACTTCCTTCAGTTGCTTCCTGTCGTCAATCAGCAACCCTTGCTTGAAAGACCCAATTTAAAATTGTTGCATTTTTTCTTTCTCTGCATACGCCTTCTGAATTTGATTTTGAAAAAAAAAAAAAAAGACTTTAGAAGTGATATGATCTCCTCTTAATTGCAAATGGTGCTACTTCTACTTTTTAAAGCAATAAACCTGAAAACGAATGGTTTCAATCTTTTAGTAGAAAACTCTGGAGCTTATTGGGTTTCCTGTAATTTGCTTTATGACATGGACTGAGGGATGAAAACGTTCAGTTTGGTGCAAATATTAGTGATTGATTTGCTTGGCTGGTTTTCAAGGAAACTTTTCTTTTAAAATACCACATCTTATCATTTTAGCTGAGTTGTAAGGAATGGGGTTTCATTTTCTGTGTCATTGTTCCTCAAAGGCCACGGAGGTGATGGCTATGCTGATGAGGATTACCCTGAGGAACTACTGGAGTTTTTCTCAAGCTCTTCTCATGGTTTTAGCTACTTGACTTCGAATCATCTTGGTTTTCGGTATGATGAAAGACTTAGAAGCACCGATACTCCAAATTTGGAGCCGTACCCGTACCGGATACGTATCCGATACCGACACGCGTACCGTAAGGGTACAAAAGTATCCGAAACGTTTCTTTGCGTACCGAAATGTTTTGAAACGTTTCTTTACGTACCGAAACGTTTCGAAACATTTCTTTACGTACCGAAACGTTTCGACACGGCTAGGAAATGGATCCAAAACGTCCTTGAAATGGCAGTGAAACGTTTTTCTCCTTAAACGACTTCATTTCGTCCATCATTTAAACCCCCAACTCGTCAAACGCTTCGGTTCTTCTCCCTCAGCTTCAGTTCTTCTTCCTCGCCCGCTGCTTCTGGTGCTGCTTCGTCTCGCCATGTGTTGCCTACCCTGCTACATCATCCTCTCCGACAACACCTTCTGTTCCTCTGTCATCTTCTCTGGCCAGTGGCAGGTGCATCTTCTCCGGTGGCAAGGATTTTGTTTTCAATTTTTTTTTCAAAAATTTGAATGAGAGAAAAACAAGCCTAGAATTTTGTAACTTGGCTGATAATTTGTCTCTCCTACTTGTGTTTCAATTCATTCCTGTGATATGTGCCTCTGTTTGTAGAAAATTAAACTAGAATGTTCTGGGTTTGTGATATCTGACTTCACCTGTTCATTGTTCAACCATTTAAGCGTAGCAATAAAAGGAGGTGGAATAATAACTCTTCACATTATAAGGATAACAACAATGGTTGCAATTTGTAAGCTGATGAAACAAATTAGGGCTCACCTAATTTTGATTCCTCTGCTCATTAATTGATTAATTATTTCATTCACTAATTATGCTTAATTAATTAGTTTTTAATGTATTAGATTATTGAATATATATATATATATATATATTTTTTTTCCCGTACCCGTATCCTAAAATTTTAAAAATTATCGTATCGCACGTATCGTATCGTGTCGTACCCGATACGCATACCCGTATCGGTGCTTCTTAGATGAAAGATTTTGTTCCGATATACTCAAAAGAATTCAGGAAAGCAGAACCGATTATGATTCAAAGATTTCCTTAAAATTCAAGGTTTATTATTCTCTTGGGGACGGTGATGATGAGGACCTTAATTAATATGATTGTCTGGATGGTTATAAAGAGTCTCAGAGGGTCTACATGGAGATGAAAGAGTGTGGGGTGTGCCCAACATATGCCTCAGAATATCAAAATTTTATTGAACAAATGGAATTGGAATTAGAGTCACAACCTTATGCAATTGAATGGGAGTTAGAGGCTCATATGCAGACAAAGATGAGAAAGAAGCACTCCCTCAGAAACCTAAGGATCAAAGGGCTTGAAAGATATAATCTTCCTATGACACTACTTGACAGGTCCCCTGTTTCTTTTCCCATACCCAGTGAAATATTACAACTTCATTTGACGATGGAATAGAATCCAGAGCTTTGATCTCTCTGTGTTGCAACAAATCGAAGCAAATTGATCTTCCAACCCCTTTCTAACTGGAACTTTGTTGATCACTCTTACCTTTGGAGTAACCCAACTTGCTAGCCTTAGCTGATGCTGCTATTAGTTATGCTTCTAACTTTTGTTCTTTGTTCTTTATCCCTTCCTTTTTTCTCTTGGAAGACAAAGTTTTTCAAGATCAAAATTTCTTTCTTATTTACTTTTCGTGATCCATATTTCACTGATGACATCTTATATTTACTACCATTCTATAATAGCCAGAAGATTTTCTTATCTGGCTACAATGCTTCAGCAGGGAATTTGCAAGAGAAATCCTGACATCTATGCACTGCAAAAAAATTATAAAGTATTTAATTTCTTGACCCAAACCCTAGCCGTGTATGTTGAATCCTTTATAAACCACTGCAATTAAAATTCTTTATTTCCCTTATCAGCAAGTTTGCAACAATAGCACCTTTCTGGCTGTTACAGTCATATAATTGTGACCAGAAGGACATAGAGGGCCTATTTCTATTAGAATAATTATAGAGCCTATTTCTGTCTAGGCGATATAGTCAAGTCCACATTACAAAGAATTTGCGTGCTTTCACAGCAAAATTTTGGTGATAATGTACTTTGTCATGGGCCCCCTTTCTCTTCTCTATCTTTTCCATTTTGTCCTATTGATAGACTTGCACAACCTTTATCTATTACTAGCAGTTCCTTCGGTATGAAATGAACAAGATGCCTTTGTTTGGGTCAGATCACTGAACACAGACTCTTTTTTTTTTTTTTTATACATTGGAGGGATCAAACCCTAGATACTACTCATACCCTCACTTTATTCTTTTCACTTGGGCTAGCTCCAAGTGGCTGAACACATACTTTTTGACTTCAGTATATGAACGAATTTATATTAGAGTTTCATTTCCACTAAAGAATTTATGTCCCTTAGCTGAATTTAGATAGCTTTAAAAAAAAAAAAAACTAGTAATTACTTGCTGAGCTGTAATCATTATAAAAAATAAATGACACCAAAGAATTGAATAAGAAAATTTACAATTTAGGATCCCAAGTTGATGATATTTATATTGAAGGATCTTAAAGTTTGAAATTATTTTGAAAGGCTCTAGAACTAAAAATTTAAATTACATAGAAAAATTATAGTTTAAAACTCCAAATTAAAATTTTTATTCTAAGATCCTTCAAAATAATTTCAAATGGAAAAAAATTATATGCAACTCCTTATATCCTTATTGTCAAGTTCTCCAATTAAAATATGATAATATGATTGACAATTGTATGATTTTCCGATTAAATCATACGCTTGTTATATTTTTATTAAGGAGCCATATCCTTATCATATTTTGATTGAAGAATCTAACAATAACGATGCAATGAACTGCATATAAGTTTTGTCTTTTCAAAATTTATGGTCTTTCAGTATAAATATCTTCAATTTAAAGTAATGAATTGTAATATAAACTAAAATTTAACAGTGAGAGATAAGTCATTGCACTTGCAAATTCCAACTTGGTAGGGCTGCCTTTGTTTGAAATTTTAGAGGTTTAAGCCTATGAAACTTTTTGGGAAGTTATGTGGAAGCATACTTGTAAATCTTTAACCATGTTTCAGAAGACTTGAAAATTTTTCTCAGATCTCTGTTCAACCCAACCATTAACAACTACATATGCAGACCCCTGAATTTCATGGCTAATACAGACTGGTCTTATCATCTTCCTCCTAATTACTCTTTCATTGAACATCCTTGTGGCTGCTGATATATGATTGATATGTGATTTGAGATCGGTTTTGGTGACTGGAATAACAAGCTGCTGTATTTTCCCTCTCTTCTTTTCTTTTCTTTTCTTTCTGCTTCAACTCATCTCTTGTTTTGTTCCTTAAACTAGGACGGAATAATGAACAGACAGCAATTTATGGAGAAGAAGATCATGATTTACTTTTGCTAGAGACACTTCTGTGGTTGTTCTTTCTAATGGCATCTTCTTCTCATTTTTCTCGTGTGAAAAATGATGTCTTTATTAGCTTTAGAGGCACAGACACACGCCAAGGTTTTCTTAGCCATTTGATAAAGGAATTGCGGCAGAAACAAATTGATGCCTATGTGGATGACAAACTTGAAAGTGGAGAAGAAATATCACCGGCACTTCTAAGAGCCATTGAAGAATCACTCATTTCATTGATCATATTTTCAAAGGACTATGCTTCTTCAAAGTGGTGCTTAGAAGAGCTCGTGAAGATTATTGAGTGTATAGACAAGCATAAACAGATTGTAATTCCTGTTTTCTATAACACAAATCCCTCAGATGTGAGGCATCAAAAGGGGTCTTATGGAGATGCTTTAGCTAAACATGAAAAATATTATAAGGAAAAGGTGCAAATTTGGAGATCAGCTTTGAATAAAGCTGCTAATTTATCTGGATTTCATTTATCAAATTATGGGTAAGTTCTTTTTTTCTGCAAACACTTATTTCAATATATAGTGATGCTATTGAATTTCATACTCTTGTTTTTTTTTCCTGTGATTATAGGGATGAGGCTGAGCTTATAGAAAAGATTGCCAAGTCTTTGTCAACAAGGTTGAATATTATGTACCAAAGTGACTTAACAAACCTTGTTGGAATTGATGAAATAATTGCCGATTTACAATCACTTATGGGCCAAGGTTCAGAAGATGTTCGTGTCATTGGAATTTGGGGCATGGGTGGTATCGGTAAGACAACAATCGCAGCTGCAGTATTTAATCGATTTTGTTTTGAATACGAAGGATGTTGTTTTCTGGCAAATATAAGAGAAGAATCAGAGAACCATGGGATTATTTATGTGAAGAATAAAATTCTTTCTATACTACTCAAGGAAAATGATCTACATATCGGCACACCAAATGGAATACCCCCATATGTTAAGAGAAGGCTTCTTCGGAAAAAGGTTCTTGTTGTTCTTGATGATATTAATGATTCAGAGCAACTAGAAAATTTAGTTGGAGCACTTGATTGCTTTGGATCAGATAGTAGAATCATTATAACAACAAGAGATAAGCAAGTGCTTGGTAAAAAAGTTGATAAAATATATGAAGTTAAGCCTTTGATGTCTGATGATGCTGCTCGACTTTTTATGTTGAATGCCTTTGAGAATAATTATCTAGACATGGAGTGGATTGAACTATCAAAGAAGGTGATTAGTTATGCTAAAGGCATTCCGTTAGCTCTAAAAGTTTTAGGTTCCTTTCTTCATGGCAAAAGCAAGGAAGAATGGAAAAGCCAACTTGAGAAGCTCAACAAAATGCCGAATGCAAAAATTCAGGATGTGTTGAAACTGAGTTATGATAAACTGGATAGGGAAGAGAAGAACATTTTCTTATATATTGCATGTTTTCTCAAGGGATATAAATCACAGCAAATAATAGTTTTGCTAAATGCTTGTGGTTTCTCAACAATTATTGGGTTAAAGGTCCTTCAAGACAAAGCCCTTATAACTGAAGTCAAAGAATCAGCCCCAAGAAGAACAAGAATATTTATGCATGATTTGATACAAGAAATGGGTTGGGAGATTGTTCGTGAAGAATCCATTGATGATCCTGGAAAACGCAGTCGATTATGGGATGTTAATGATATATATCAAGTATTAAAACATAACACAGTAAGAATCATAACTGTATAATTATATTCTTACAAATTGTCTTCCTTTGTTTTTCCCTTATATGCTACTTCTGCTTTCCAGGGGAGTAGGGCCATTCAAAGCATAACTCTGAATGTGGCAAAAATTGAAGAGCTGAACTTAAGTCCTCAAACCTTATCCTCAATGTACAATCTAAAATTTCTTAATTTTTATAAAGGTACTTTTAAGCAGGGGAACAAGTTACATTTTCCTTGTGGTCTTGAATTTTTGCCAAATAAGCTCAGACTTTTACATTGGGATGAATACCCTTCAAAGTCCTTGCCAGCAACATTTTCAGCCGAAAAACTTGTTACATTAAAAATGAGCAATAGCAGACTAAGAAAACTTTGGGATGGGGTCCAGGTAAATCTATTTTTTTCTTCAAAAAGTATTTGGAAATTTGTCAAGAATTGTTTGTTACGTAATTTCTCTGTCTTTTTATTGTTACAGAATCTTGCGAATTTAAGGGAAGTTCTTCTTGCTGAATCCGAATACTTGATTGAGCTCCCAAATTTTTCAAAGGCTACACATCTTAAAAAAGTAAATCTCAGCTATTGTACAAGGTTGCGCAGTGTTCATCCGTCTATTTTAACTCTCCCCAACCTTGATCAATTACGTCTACGTGATTGCAAAGCCCTTACCAGCCTTTCGAGCAATACCCATCTAAAATCCCTTAGCTGGCTCGATCTCGGTGGATGCTCCAGACTTAGAGAGTTTTCAGTAACTTCAGAAAAAAAGTTGCAGTTGTTTCTTTCAAACACAGCCATCAATGATGAATTGTCCTCATCAAGTGGGCGTCCCAGCAACATTGAAGATTTGAGTCTAGATGGCTGCCAAAGTCTCATGAATCTTCCCTACAAGTTAGCTGACCTAAGTGATCTTCGATCTCTTAATATTTCAGGTTGCAACAAGTTAGCATCAAATCTACATTTCCTATTAGATGGGTTACGTACTTTGGAAAATCTATATCTGGATAATTGTTGCAACTTATTTGAACTGCCTGACAACATCAGCTTGTTGTCATCATTACATGAGTTATCACTCTCTGGGTCGACTAATGTGGAGAGATTGCCTCTAACCATCAAGCATCTTTCAAGGCTGCAATGTCTTAGGTTGAATAAATGCGAAAGGCTTCAGTCTCTACCCGAACTTCCACCCTCCATCGTAAACTTGTCTGCCAGGGATTGCACATCCCTTGAGACCCTAAAGTTAACTTCAACGACTGCAGTCATATTGGAAGATGAAGTATGCTTTGACTTCGGAAACTGCATGAAATTGGATCAGCAATCAATCAAAGCTGTTGAAGCAAAAGCGTTGCTTGAGATGAGTAAATTAGTATCAGCTGATGAAAAAGATATTTATACGACGATGGAGGCTCAACTGATATACCCAGGAAACAAAGTTCCAGAGTGGTTCACGTATAAGACAACAGAATCTTCCATAATCGTGGATCTCTTTTCGATCCCACAACCTAAAGATTGGAGTTTCATTTTCTGTGCCGTTGTTTCTCACTCTGAATCCTATATGTACTTTGAAACCGAATGGTATTTTAATGATGGTCAACAGGTTTTGGATGAGAATATCTATTACTTTTCTAAACATATTGGCAGCTTTGGTTCAGATCATGTGTGTCTTTGGTATGTTTCAGAGCTTCCTTCACAATTACAAAGGATAATTGAAGAAAACGGAAAAGATGATCAAAGCACCACTTATCATCCTTTGGTCGAAATAAAATTCATAGTCAGAACTCCTGGTTCTGTTCCAATTCTGGGCATTAAAGAGTGTGGGGTATGCCCCACATGTGCATTGGGATATCAAAATTATATTAAACAAATGGAATTGGCATTACAATCACAATCTAATTCAATTGGAATGGGAGTTGGTTGCTCCTATGACAACACAGATGAGAAAGAAACCACGCTCCCTGGGAAGTCCAAGGATTTTATCTTCCCGACCCCACCAACTGGGACCTGGAAGAATAGAACACGGGGCTTGAAAGATATTATCTTCCTATGATACTCATTCATGGTGGATTTGAGCGAAAATTAAGGTGATTTTTTACTTCTAATTTTCTTTTTATTCAAAATTAGCTTATCTTTGTTTGGTACTGCTTACCTGCAATTAATTTAAGAATTTTTGTAAAGAGATTGACAGATTGAGGACAGCAGAAAGACCAAACTCAATTGCTTATTTAAGCTCCCTTTTTAGAATATCATATGATATATGATATTTTAGACAAATGGCTTACGGGAGTCTCTACCTTGCATTACTTTGTCAATAAGGATTTTCTTGGCACAAAGGATGTTGGATTTACTTGTGCTTCTACTTTTGTTCTCTGTCCTTTGCAATGTTCTCAGACAGAGAAGAAATGTTTTTCTTTTTTTTTTTTCCCCTTCTTATTCTCTTCTTTCTTCAGAGAAGCAGAATTTGTCTTTTTGATATAAATCTATGTCACCTTAACCTACATAAGGCATTTGGTTCTTATTTTTTTTTTCCTTTTTCTTTTTTCACAATTACAATTTGCCAGGCGTATTGGACGTCTGTTTTTTTCCTTTATATATGTCCTTATCTTAAAATTAATGTGAAGTTTTTCAAGGTTCAATTTCTTTTGGTCTCTAACACAGGTTCTTTTGCTTGCTTCTGGTGCCATGATGGGTCTAAAATTATGGAAGTTAAAGTGATCTTTTATATCTAATGTTCTTTTCCTCGAAAATGGCTTATCCTGATATTGTATTGACAGATGTTTTTTTATTATCATGAAAGCATGTTTTAACTATCAAATGATATAGTTATACAACAGCTGAAGGGACCTCCCCCCCCACTCTTTCTCAGGACTCTGAAGCAGATGCTTTTTTTGCAAGTGTTTTGACTTTTGTCCGGTCGGCCCCAAGATTGAGGTGTGAGAGTAGTTGTTGTGTCCACATATTTACGCTGAATTGAATTTCTTTCTGCTGGATGTCTAAAATTTATATTCTTTATATCAACTTAAGGCAATTGAAGCAGCAAATTGTGCTTTATCAGGTAATTACTTGAACAGTGAATTAAAGTTAATATCTTTTCTCTTCCTCTAATATTCTTTCAACTTGTCTCGTTGAAGACTCAAAATATGCTTGGCTGTTAAATGCATTTCCTCCAATTTCAAAATCAAGTGAAGACAGGATACAATTTACTCACCACCTTCAATTGGCCTTTGTCTTCAAACTCAGCAAGGTACTTGCTTTCTTAATTCATAACCATTTATTTTCTTGAAAATACTGCGTCTATGTAATGGCCTAATCATTGGATTATTTACAATCGTGGACTTATTAGATATAGCTCCATTTTAGGTACTAAATAAATGGAATATATAACTACTTCCTCAGCATTGTCATTTTATAGCTATTAAGAATTTTAAAACAGTTGACGCAATCTTCATAAATGATATGTGTTAACCTCTTTCGTTTTCAGGGCTTGTCTATGATTTTACTTTTTTGTCTTTTACATCTCTTCATACCTCTGTCAGCTGCAGAGTTTATGGTTTGTCAAGAACAAATGGTTGTTGATGTTTTGTAAATGATAATGGTATTGACTTGTGCTACAACTCAAAGATTGTCATTAAACAAGTCATGAAACAATTTTGTGAAAATCAAACATATGTGATATTATAAAGATGTTTAAAGTGCAATTAATCCTTTTTTAAAATAAATACGACGCTTTGTGATATTAGTTTTCTGGAGTTTTCTGGGCTTTGTGTTGCAGTTAAGTTATGACAGAAGATCCAATTACATTAGCAACGTGTTGGGCAGCTTTTGGCAAATGCTTTGCAAATAATAGAATAGAAGAACCGGAGAGTGGAAAATGTTGAAAGAAAGCTCTTCCTTTTGTGTTTTTCCTTTTATTTTTATTTTTTTGTTCTACATTGTTGTTTTTGTACAATGATTTTCATTTGCTTATTAGCACGAAGCCTTGCTAATATAAAATGGAAGAGATATATTACCTTGATCAATAAACAGGGCTATTTTATCAAAGTCTCACTATCTCAATATGTAAAATGAACCATTTCCTTGTTGGCTGTCAACTTCAACAGAGCATTGTTGGAGGCAGTGATATCAGGGTGGCCGTAGTCAATAGCCTGTTCCATCTTCTCATATTAATAATAGTTGAGTTCTGTCTACTAAAAGGAACTAACTAAATAAAGATTTCATCTGTGAGAACCATTTAAAAAAAAAAAGAAAATATTTATGAGATACCAAATTAAAAAGAAAACTTTCATTTATAGGAAACTAAAATTGGATTTTATTGATAAAATTAATGTATCTATCGAGTCAAAGTTCGATTCCTACTATACCTTTTCTGAAAAAAAACACACACATTAACTTTCCATAAATAAACCTGAGGTATAATAAAATGATAAAAATAATAAATGAGCCTAGCTTAGGTAATTAGACGATGAGTGAAAGTTTAAATTGAACTGAGTTCACTTGTCTCCTCCGACAAAAAATGATAGAACTACAGAAACAACTAACGCGTTTAAAGATTTGAATAAGATAAATAAATCTTAAGTAACATGAATTAGCTGTATTAGAATAAAAAATAAAAAATAAGAATTAAATATAACTAATAGTACTAAAATTTATTTCTTATAATTTTTTATATATGTAATTGGTATGGGGGGTTGGTTGCTCTTATCACAACACAAATGAGGAAGAAAGATTCCCTCAAAAATGCAAATATCACAGCATCATTGAACTTGAAGAAATGGAATAGGAATTGGGTAGCCCAACGATATTGAAATTGGAGTTGTGAAGCTTAGAAGAGCAAGTTCCATAAATGATATAGTTATACAATAGCTCGAGGGATTTTTTTTTTTTTCCCCCCTCAGGACCAGCAGCAAATGCTTCTCTTGCAACTGTTATGACTTTTGTATGTTCAAATCCAAGATTGAGTTGTGAGAGTAGTTGCTGCGTTCACATATTTACACTAAATCGAATTTCTTTCTGATAGATGTTTAAAGTTTATATTCTTTATATCGATTCAAGGCAATTGAAGCAGCAAATTGTGCTTTATCAGGTAATTACTTGATCAGTGAACTAAAGTCAATATCTTTTCTCTTCCTCTAATATTCTTTCAACTTGTCTCGTTGAAAACTCAAAATATGCTTGGCTATTAAATCCTCCTATTTCAAAATCAAGTGAAGACAGGATACAATTTACTCACCACTTCCAATTGGCCTTTGTCTTCAAACTCAGCAAGGTATTTGCTTTCCACAAAATTCTCCCCTTAATTCTTAACCATTCATTTTCTTGAAAATACTGCTGTTGTATAACGGCCTAATCATTGGATTATTTACATTCTAGCTATATTTAATTCCAGTGGGCTAGATAGACTTATTTGATATAATTCCATTTTAGGTACTAAATAAATGGATGTATAACTACTTCCTCAGCATTGTCCGTTTATAGCTATTAAGAATAGTTGACTCAATCTTTATAAATAATGTGTGTTAACTTCTTTCTTCTTTTACTTTCTTTGTCTTTTACATCCTCTTCATACCTCTATCTCAGCTGTAAAGTTTATGATTTGTCAAGAACAAATGGTTGTAGATGTTTTATAAATGATAATGGTATTGACTTGTGCTACAACTCAAAGATTGCCATTAACCAATTCATAAAACAATTTTGTCAAAATAAAACTAGTGTGATATTACAAAGATGTTTAAAGTGTAATTATTCCTTTTTCAAAATAAATATGACACTTTGTGATGTTGGGCTTCTGGGTTTTGTGTTGCAGATAAATAATGGCAGAAGATCCATCTACATTAGCAATGTGTTGGGCAGCTTTTGGGAAATGCTTTGCAAATAATAGAATTGGAGAACCCCGCGAGTGAAAAATGTTGAAACAATCCGCTTTCTTCTGTGTTTATCCTTTTATTTTTATTTTTCTTGTTCTACGTTGTTGTTTCTGTACAATGATTTTCATTTGCTTATTAGCATGCAACATTGCTAATATAAAAATGGAAGAGAAATATTACCTTGATCAATAAACACAACCATTTTATCAAAATCTCACCATCTTAATATATAAAATGAACCATTCCCTTGTTGGCTGTCATCCTCGATAGAGCATTGTTGCAGGCAGTGATATCAATGTGGCAGCAGTTAATATAGCTTGTTCCATCTTCTCATATTAACAATAGTTGACTTTAGTCTACTAATCTTGTTTTTCAGCCTTTGCAATGACCAAGTCTCTATCATCAATCCATTGGAAAAGTTTTCAATTTGCCCAATCCTTTAAACTTCATCGGAAAAAATCCTTGTGTATCTATCATGTCAAAGTTCAATTCCTGCTGTACCTTAAAAAAAAAAAATACATACACATACACACACACACACACAAATTGCCACACACCAAATGGAGACATGATTAGCACAGGATTTGAGGAGGCCTCACACCCATAAACCTAATAGGCACTCGAATCCTTATACAATTTTGATGCATGATCAAATTTTGTATGACATTTCCAACTTAAAACACAATTTCATAAGTTTGCATTATCTTTATCAGGATCACAATTCACAATTTAATCATACTATATGTCAGAACCATAATTGTTATAAGAAATGTGCATTTCCTCCTAAAATTAGGACATCCCAACTTACTTACAACCTGTCCAACCAAACAAACAACAAGAGACCTCCGTTCTCTACCATTAATCACTATAAAGACGTAACTAATAAGATAAGGATCCTGCTTGTAGTCTATAAAGCAGATTCTAGAATATAACCATGTAAATACAAGGATAATAGTTTATTAATATTGGATAAACTGACTATTGACTCTTCACTAATAACTTTTTTGAACTATATTGGAGAAGCATTGGACACAAGTTCCTTATCCATAAAAATAAATAATGGAATGAGCTATGATACTCAATAAGTAAAAGATAAAGCACAATAACTAAAAGAACTAGTGGGTACATAATTTTTTTAAGTAAAAATAATTTTTAGTTTGGATTTAAAGTAGTAAAAAATTAAATTAAAAGTTTATTGAAGGATAAACATATATTAGATTGATATAATATGTCAACATTTATTTATAATATATGGGATTTATAAAGAATAAAGGAATTTAATAAAATGGTAACAAGAGATAAAATTATAAAATGCATGTATTGTTAAATTTAATTAAGTTTAATGAAAAACTTGTTCGATTCATTACCAACTTGACAAGGTACAGAAAGCATAAAATTATTGTTCTTAAATCAAGGTATGATTTAAAGAATCATAAAATATGAGATAAATAAGACTAGGTTCATGAAAAAGAAATTTAAATATCAAGAAGTGAACAAATGCTATTAGAAAATAATTTAATACAAATATTACAATATGAAGATCCATTCTAAACTCTAATTCTAAAATATATACTAATGTGGACAAAGCTCATGAGAGTAAATAATCACGAATTCAGTATCAAAATATTATAGGTGGGAACCATAGGTAGGACTCCTATCGTCGTCTTTACTTACCACCATCCCTACATTCCTTGAACATTATAAGAGTATATAGCTCAGTATCATTTAGGTATTCAATTTTAGAAACCAAGTGATAATATCCAAAATGCACCAAAAGCTAATAAGATTATTGTTAGCAACTAGTATTTTCTATAATCCTATATTTTAAAATATAATATAATATAATTCATTCACATAAAACCTCTAGACGTGATAGTCACAATATGTAAACAAAGCTTATTCAAATATTTTCCATAATAGTTACTAAAGTCATCAATATGTGGTTCATAAATTCACATTGATTCTTCATATTAAATAGAATAGACAAGTCACCATATAACGTAATTTCCAAGCCATTTCCTTTCATGTAATGAAGTTATTAACATGTCTTATTACCATTTACAAATGTCATTACCATCTTGGCCTCCTTTAATTCAAAACAATAAATGAATGTTCCATTTACTTCCATATTCAATCAAAATCATAAATAAGTCTAACATATTATGATATTAACATATAATAGGATACTACCTAGGATGCTCGTTCCATAGACACACTGAATACAAATAAGAAACAAAAATAGTAAACAAGATGGAAAGGAAAGTTAAAACCTATCATGCCTTCTTTTGTTAAATTATTTTTAGTATAATTGTTGTTTTCTATTCAACAATTAACTCTTAAATATTTGATTGTAATTTTTTTCTCTAGTTTATTTATTTTTCACAACTATCCCCTATAAATTTTATATTTTGATTAAAATATTATGTGCTTATCATTTCCTTGCATTTTAATTCAAGAATAAGGTAATAAATTAATTTCTATTAACTCAAATTCTTTAACTTTTTATTTATATTAATCAACTTATACATCTTTTTATTTAAGAAATATACAAATTTAAACTTCCATAAGAAATTTTATATGTCTTTCCATGTTTAAATTTCCTATTAATTATTATTATATCAAAACTTATTTTCATTTAAAAAAATTCTATACTCGTTATCATTTTAATTATCATGTTTTATTTTTTATTTATTGAGTATAGTAGCTCATTCTTTTATTTATTATTGTAGATAGCAGAACTGCATCTAATCTTTCTACTCCAATATAGCTAGATTGTTATTGCGGTGAGCCTAGCATTATTTCACATGGGCTTAGCTCTTTTGTATTCCATATATATTTGTATTTTATTTTGTACTCTAGGTTGGCTTCATAGATTTATAGGCAAGATCCCTTTACCTTGTGTTATTTTGTATGTGTTGTTGTTGAGAGTAGAGCTCTCTTTAGTATTTGATTGGTTTGACTATTTGTAGGAAATTTATGATGTCCCAATTTCAGGGAAAACTTTGTCAGAATTTTTACAAAATGTTATGTATGGCTTTTGAATAGATTCATGTAGAATTTGAACTTTAAATTTGACATTAACAATGAAGATGAATAATTTCTTGTTTGGAATTTAACATGCATTGTGATTGATTTATGATAGGTGTAATAAATGTTTTGATTATGTGTTAGGCTTACAGATGTGAAGTTCTCTCATATTTCAAACTGATCATATTTTCATTTTTAGGGCATGACAAGTATTTATAGCCTATTTTAATTTAATTTAATACCTTTTTTTTCTCCTTACACACCAACTCAACCTTGAATTATTAGTCATATAAATTTGTAATATTACAAGTAGCTCTAGGCCTTACCTTATAAAATCAAGCTTGAAGACTGGGGTTTTTAGGTGGCTCCTCAAGGCATTCCAATTTTATACACTTTATAAGAATGTGATGTGACATTTAAATCATTTAAATCTGATTTATATAGTCATAATTTCATTTTTTTTATTCTTGTTTTTGTAATTTAAACTAATATTTTTTTAAAACTGCAATTAATAAATAGTTTTATTATACATTCTTCATTTAACATAAAAATAAAATTAAAAATAAATAAATTTAGCTCATCCAAATTAGAAATACACAATGTGCACTTCCCAAGAGAAAATCGACATGCACTGCTCAAGTACCCATTTACATACAAGACTCATATGGACCACTTCACCTTAATGACTCACTACAAGGCGTCAATGGAGATGAAGATTTAGGAAAATTTTAAAGGCATAAAATTAATTTTACAATTATTTTGACAAAATAACTAAATATTGTCAAAATTAATTTAATTTTGTCCATAATAATTTTGCCAAAATTTAGACAAATTAAAATGTGATTAATAATTTTGAATAAAATAAATGGCCAACATAATAAATTACTATTAAATTTTAATTAAATATTAGCCAATAAAATATTTTGTTAAAACCGAGTTATGCAATAGTTCATGACAGCAATCTACAATTACATGACAGAACCTACGTTGCACATCTGAACATGACTTGCAATGTCTCCATTATGGTCCAAAATTTATAAGTTTCGTGAGATGATTTCCCACGTCTCAAAACGTATCATTTTCTTCGATAATGTGATGGAATTGCCATTGAAAACTTTGCCTATAAATATAGGGGTCCCCAAGCTCGGTTTACACAATCATCTTAACATAACACCACCATGGAGTGTTAACTAGAATTTGGAAGCATTCCTGAAACCTTCACGCATACAGAATATTCATCAGAAATCAGAGCATTCAAGCAATAGTGGAAGGTAACATTTTTATCCATTTCTCTTGTATTGGATATTATAAATATGATTTTGTATATCCATTAAGTTTAACAGTTGTATTAG
Organism: Erythrophleum fordii; assembly: GCA_032878935.1. Taxonomy (NCBI): domain Eukaryota; kingdom Viridiplantae; phylum Streptophyta; class Magnoliopsida; order Fabales; family Fabaceae; genus Erythrophleum; species Erythrophleum fordii. The sequence continues at coordinate 5,277,137 of JAVQMF010000047.1, forward strand.
AGCCTAAAATGCCTCTGCCTTGCTAAGTTTTTTGAGCTTAAAAATGTCAAAATTTTGGTGTATTTGGGTTAGTTTATAAAGCCATTTTTTCATCATTTTGATATCAAAAATAGAATCTACATAAAATTCTAATAAAAATGGACTCTTGGATCACCCAAAACAGAGCTCAGGAACACAAAAAATGATTGGGTTTTCATTTGGGTCCAAAAATAGGTTAGGTCGACCTGGGCGGATGTCAGGAACGAGTTGTACGACACATCATTTTCAGGCTTCATCAAATGACATGTCGTTTTCCAATGCGCGTTTTATTGTGCATCTAAACAACCTGACCTCCATGGAGCAGTGCAAAGCTTTACCACGTTTGCTATGCTTGCTTGTTGCCTATTATGTGCAATATTTGATATATATATATATATATATATATCTTGTCCAACCGTTGCACTTCAATTTAAAAATATGTCTTGGCCTTTGGTGGATTCAAACCCTATACCCTAGGGCAAGTGGTTTATGCCTTTACCGATTCTGCCATGGCTGCCATTGGTATAGTGCTTACATTTTTTGTTATATATATACTAATTTATATTCATTAAAAAAAATTTAACAAAATATTTTATTGGCCAATATTTAATTAAAATTTAATAGTAATTTATTATGTTGGGCATTTATTTTGTTCAAAATTATTAATCATATTTTAATTTGTCCAAATTTTGGCAAAATTATTATGAACAAAGTTAAATTAATTTTGACAATATTTAGTTATTTTGTCAAAATAATTGTGAAATTAATTTTATGCCTTTAAAAATTTGCCTAAATCTTGGAAAGTTAATTAGTTTTAGGTAATTTTGGCATGTTTAGAGATAGTAATTAATTTATGGTGTCATTTAATTTATGCCTAAATTTGGTTAAATAATTATTTTTATTTTTAGGCAATATTTATGGCACATTTAGATTAATTTAAAGGGAGAATATTAATTAAATTAATTAGTCACATTTTGTTGATTAATTGATTAATTATTGAAATTCTCATTTTGTATGCTTGTTTATGCATTATGTTAAATTATATTCAAGCATGTAATTTTATTTAGATATCATGTGAATTGTGCATTTTTTATTTAATTAAAGTTTAGCCACATCACCTTTAATTATTTTAAAATCATACATTAAGTGTTATAATCACATAAAGTAAAATGACATCAAATTGTAATTAATCATATTTAATATGATAATTATTATCCTATAAGAATATTATCATATTTCATATGATTAATTAGAATAAAATAATAATTTTTTTCTTTTCTTGATTTACCCGTAGGAATTAAGAAAAAAATATAATTTACTAGTTTTATCATTAGTATATGATCCACAGATAATTTTATTTGTTATTAGGCTCATAATTTGAATTGACATACATTACATTGGCATGACATGTTATTTAAGAATATTATTTGTTTCAAACTATTAACATAACATGTAAATTGTGCAGCTTTTCAACCTTTAAATATTTCTAATTTTCAAGTTCCTAAATTAACTGGAGATAACTATAATGTATAGAAGGAGAAAATACTTCTCCGATTAGGGTGGACAGACGTTGATGATGTAATCAGAAAAGATGAACCTCCTAAACCCACGAATATTAGTAGTGTATTAGAAGTAAATATTTATAAATGTTGGAGCAATCCAATTGCTTTAGTATGATGTACATCAAGATTAAAATATCAGCTAGTATTCGTAGGTCTATTGGAGAGCATCAAAATGTTCGAAGTTTGCTTAAAGCAATTGATGAACAATTCAAATCTTTGGATAAGGCCTTAGCAAGTACCTTAATGATAAAGTTATCATCTATAAAACTTACTGACATAAGAGGTGTGCAAGAGCACGTGATAAAGATTAGGGATATAGCAGCTCAATTGAAAACACTTGAGGTTGAGATGTTAGATTCTTTCGTCATGCACTACATCTTAAATTCTCTGCTACAATAATATGGGCCTTTCAAAATCTCCTACAACACGCATAAGGAGAAGTGGTTAATCAATGAACTTCTAAACATGTGTGTACAAGAAGAAGGAAGGCTTATAGCAAAGATGGGTGAAAGTGTACATACAATAACACAAGGAAGGAAGAAAAAAAAGGTCAAGACAAAAGGGAAGGGCAAGGTTCCCATCCCTAAGGATATTAAGAAATAGTCCAAGTGTTTCTTTTGTAAAAAGAAAAGACACATAAAAACAGACTGTGTCAAATTCAAGGCTTGGCTTCAAAAGAGAAGTAACTCAATCTCATATTTTTGTTATGAATCTAATATGATAGACGCTGGTAGTAACACATGGTAAATTGATTCTGGCTCAACAATTCACATTTCTAATACCTTGCATAGCTTTTTAAATCAAAGAAAGTCGGTGGGCAATGAGCAATACATCTATTCAAGAAATAAGATAGGCTCAACTATTGAAACTATAAGAACATGCAGATTAGTTCTTAATTCTGGTTTTATTTTGAATTTTGAGAAGACATTTTATGTACCAAGTTTCTCTAAAAACTTGATTTCTGTTTCCAAACTTGTACAATTGGGATATTGTTTTGAATTTTCAAGTAATGATTTTAAATTATTTTATAAATCTAATTTTATTGGCAATGGTACACTTTGTAATAGTTTATTCCAAATTCAATTACGAAATAGTAACCTTTATGACTCAATGCTTGTTTCTAGTAGCATAGGTATTAAGAGAAATGTTACTAATGAAGATTCCTCTATGTTATGACATCATAGGCTTGGTTATATCTCAACAGAGAGAGTAAAAAGATTAGTAAAAGATGGAGTACTCAATACTCTTGACTTTACTGATTTTAACACTTGTGTAGACTGCATTAAAGGTAAGTAGACTAACAAGACTAAGAGAAATGTTAAGAGGAGTTCTAACATATTAGAAATCATACATATAGATATTTGTAGTCCTGATTTGGACTCTAATAGTTAGAAATACTTTATCACCTTTATTGATAATTACTCATGATACATGTATTTCTACCTGCTCAATAATAAGAATGAGGCACTAGATGCTTTTAAGATATTTAGGGCAGAGTAGAAAAACAATATGGTAAACAAATTAAGATAGTGAAATCTGATAGAGGTGGTGAGTATTATGATAGATATACTGAAGATGGATAAACACCAGGTCCATTTGCTAGGTTTCTTCAAGAGCATGAGATTGTTGCCTAATGCACCATGCCTGGGTCACCTGACCAGAATAATGTAGTTGAAAGGAGAAACTAAACATTATTGGATATGGTGAGAAGCATGTTGGTTAGCTCTAAACTTCCTAAATTCTTGTGGACTGAAACCCTTAAAACAATAGTGTATATTCTTAATCGAGTTCCTACCAAGGCTGTTGAAAAGATGACATTTGAGTTATTCAAAGGTTGGAAACCAAGTTTAAGACATATGCGCATTTAGAGATGCCCATCTTAGGTTAGGGTTTGCAATTCACAAGAAAAGAAGTTGGACCCTAAGACTATTAATGACTACTTTATTGGGTATGCTGAAAAGCCTAAGGGTTATAGATTTTATTGTCCATCTCATAGTATTAAGATTATAGAATCAAGGAATGCAAAATTTCTTGAGAATGACTTGATCAGTGGAAGTGCTCAAACTCAAAACTTAGGTTCTGAAAATAATCAGTCTGATATTCAAACTCCTACATCAAGTGATAGATTGATTGTAATTCATGCTCCTCAAGTCCAAATGGGTATTGAACAACCAATCATTCAGGATCTACAACCTGTTAACATTGACCAAGTTGATCCAGTTAATGAACAGCTTCTAAGAACTGTTGAATAAACAGTTGAACAACATGCTCCCTAAGAGAATGTTGAGTCAACCTTACGAAGATCAATTAGGATGAGAAAGTCAGCAATTCCTAATGATTATGCTATGTATCTACAAGAATCTTATTATAATATAGGAGTTAAGAATGAACTTAAAATGTTTTCACAAGCTATCAGTTGCAGAGACTCAAAACTATGGCACAATGCCATGAAGGAAGAGATGGATTCTATGGCGTCTAATAGGGCCTGGGATTTCGTCGAGTTGCCTAATGGTTCTAAGGCCATTGGATGCAAATGGGTCTATAAAATGAAAAGAGACTCATTAGACAATATCAAGAGATATAAAGCACAACTCGTGGCTAAGGGATTCACTCAAAGGAAAGGAATTGATTACACGAAGATCTTTTCTCCGTGTAAACTTCCTAAATTCTTGTTGACTGAAGCCCTTAAAATAGCAGTGTATATTCTTAATCGAGTTCCTACCAAGGCTATTGAAAAGATGCCATTTGAGTTATTCAAAGGTTGAAAACCAAGTTTAAGAAATATGCACATTTGGGGATGGCCATCTGAGGTTAAGATTTACAATCTACAAGAAAAGAAGTTGGACCCTAGGACCATTAATGGCTACTTTATTAGGTATGCTGAAAAGTTTAAGGGTTATAGATTTTATTGTCCATCTCACATACTAGAATTATGGAATCAAGGAATGCAAAATTTCTTGAGAATGACTTGATCAATAAGAGTGCTCAAACTCAAAACTTAGGTTTTGAAAATGATCAGTCTGATATTCAAACTCTTACATCAAGTGATAGATTAATTGTAATTCATGCCCCTCAAGTCTAAACGGGCATTGAATAACGAATCATTTAGGATCTACAGCCTGTTGATATTGACTAAGTTAATCCAATTAATGAACAGCTTTTAAGGACTATTGAAGAAATAGTTGAACAACATGCTCCCCAAAAGAATGTTGAGTCAACATTACGAAGATCAACTAGGATAAGAAAGTCAGCAATTCTTAGTAATTATACTATGTATCTACAAGAATCTGATTATAATATAGGGGCTGAGAATGACCCTGAAATGTTTTCACAAGCCATTAGTTGTAGAGAATCAAAACTGTAGCATAATACCATGAAGGAAGAGATGGATTCTATGGCGTCTAATAGGGCTTAGGATTTCGTCGAGTTGCCTAATGGCTCTAAGGCCATTAGATGCAAATGGGTCTATAAAACGAAAAGAGACTCATTAGGCAACATCAAGAGATATAAAGTACGACTCGTGGATAAAAGATTCACTCAAAAGGGAAGGAATTGATTATACGGAGACCTTTTCTTTTGTATCTAAGAAGGACTCCCTCCGTATAATAATGACATTAGTTGCTTATTTTAGCTTAGAGCTACATTAGATGGATGTGAAGACTGCATTTCTCAATAGGGAACTAAATGAAGAGGTATATATGAAACAGCCTGAAGGATTCTCTTTTAGTGTTGGTGAACATTTGGTGTGTAAGTTAAAAAAATCTATATATGGATTGAAATAGGCCTCCCGCCAGTAGTACTTAAAATTTCATGATGTTATCTCCTCATATGGATTTATAGAAAATGTAATAGATCAATATATATACTAGAAGGTCAGTGAGAGTAAAATCTGTTTCCTTGTATTGTATGTAAATGACATATTACTTGCAACCAATGATAAGGGGTTGTTATATGAGGTGAAACAATTTCTCTCTAAGAATTTTGATATGAAAGATATGGGTAAAGCATCTTATATCATTGGCATTAAGATCCATCGGGATAGAACTCAATGTATTTTGGGTCTATCACAAGATACCTATATCAATAAGGTCTTAGAAAGATTTTGGATGAAAGATTGTTCACCAAGTGTAGTACCTATTGTGAAGGGTGACAAGTTTAATTTGAACTAGTGTCCCAAGAATGATTTAAAAAAGGATGCTTTTGCTATTGGAAGCCTTATGTATGCTCAGGTTTGCACAAGACTTGACATTGTATTTGCAGTTGGAATATTAGACAGATATTAGAGTAATCCAAGTATAGATCATTGGAGAGCTGCAAAGAAGGCAATGAGGTATCTTAAGGGTACCAAGAATTATATGCTAATATATAGACAGACTGAAAATCTTGAGGTAGTTGGCTACTCAAATTTGGATTTCGCTGGATGCGTTGATTCACAAAAATCAACATCAGGCTACATTTTCATATTAACCAATGGAGGCGTATCTTGGAGAACCACGAAGCAAACCTTGACTGCTACATTTACTATAGAGGCAGAGTTCATTTCTTATTTTAAGGTAACTTCACATGGTGTTTGACTTAAGGGCTTTATATCTAGGTTTAGAATTGTCGACACTATCTCTAAGTCATTGAAGATATATTGTAATAACTCAACTATTATTTTTCTGGCTAAGAACAACAAAAGTGGAAGTCGAAGTAAGCATATCGACATTAAGTACTTAGCCATTCGTGAATATGTCATGGAAAATAAAGTTATCATCGAACACATTAGCATTGAGTTGATGATTGCTGATCCTTTAACAAAAAGCATGCCACCAGTAATGTTTAGGGATCATGTATCTAGAATGGGATTTAGTTTCACTTTGTGTTATTGATGTATATACTATATATATATCATTTGTAATAAAACCTTTATTCATTTTAAGTTATTTTTTTATTTATGTGTATACATTAAGCTTGAGAATAACAACGTTAAGAGGACCCAAAATAAGTATATGATTTATTCATAAAGTTAATATATAGTGGGTAAGAAAAACAAAATACATTGTGATACATGAAAGGTATTACTCACTTATAGAAGAACTATCGTTATGATTCATGCATTTTGTTTAAGTTAAATATTTGAATCTTAAGGAGCCATTATGTATAATAATTTTTGAACCAAGTGAGAGAATGTGGGATGTTGCATACATACAAGACGTGGGAATAAACCAAGTTATACGATAGTTCATGGCAGCAATCTACAATTGCATGACAAAACTCACGTTGCACATCTGAACGTGGCTTGCAACGTCTCCATTATGATCCAAAATTTATGGGTTTCGTGAGATAATTTCCCACGTCTCAGAACATGTCGTTTTCTTTGATAATATCATGGAATTGTCGTTGAAAACTTTGCCTATAAATATAAGGGTCCCCAAACTCAGTTTACACAATCATTTGAACATAACAACATCATGGAGTGTTAAGAGTTTGAAAGTATTCCTGAAACCTTCACGCATACAGAATATTCATCAGAAATCAGAGCATTCAAATAATGGTGGGAGATAATATTTCAATCTATTTCTTTTGCGTTGGATATTATAAATATGATTTTGTATATACATGAAGTCTAACATTCGCAGCCCACCTGCACTCAAATCAGATACTAACCCAAATCAGACAAAACCCACCAGGGGAGGGAAGAAAGTGACTTCGGTAAAGCAGTGAAAAATGAAGCCAAAAGGTCCACTCTACTAAAATTTCACGCTTTGGTTAGCAAAACAGGGGATTATGTAGCTGAAAGATTAGAACAATCAGTGGGTCTTCTCACTTACAGAAACGCAGCTAAAAGAATGAAACAACACCATCAAACCGAAGCCAAATGAAGCTACAAAGAATGGTAAACCCAAGATAGCAAGTCGTGTTTAGGAATGGGAAGGAGGGGAGGTGGGGTTGTAGGTGTTTCTTGTTGCCACAAATTGAGGAAGAGGCAGCATTCTGCTGGAGCACGTCCAAGAAGGAAAGAGTCCTAGTCCACTCGAAGAAGAAGGAAGAAGAAGCAAAAAGGGGAACGACGGTGCAAAACAAGAACAGAGCAAGAAGGAAGTCATACTTTTGGTCTCTCACTTGACTCACAATCTACATCAAAGAAGGGAAGTCCTTGAACTTGTTCGGGCAGGGTGAGGAAGGAGATATCAGCTAGCAAGACAAGGAAACAAGTAACAGACATTTTGGCAGAAGAGGTTTTAACCCAAGGGATCAAACAGGGTATGAAACCGAAATGGAAGAAGATAACATGAAGCTGTTAGAACAGAGCCCAAAAACCTTGAGATTGAACGGACCACTAGCTGCAAATAAGGACACCAAGTTCACGAAACAGAAAGCAACAACTGTAGAACATAATAGAGCAAAAGAAGGAGCCCTCTCGGTTTCTCTCTCAACTGGCGGATTGCACAAAGGAAAGAAGTTTCAAGACGAAGTAAGATTGCAAGGGAAGCTTCATTGCAACCAGCTAAGAGCATGACGGAAGAGTGAAATGAAGAGTACAGGAAAGAAAACAGAAGACGCGTGTTCAGGGGAGAAACATATTATCCTCAAGGACATATTAGCAATTAAGGGAAATATAAGGCTGGAGAACAATTTATGGATTGTTACTTGGTCCTTAAAATAGACAAAGAAGAAGGAAAGGAAAAAATAAAAGAAAAATGACATGGTAGCTTCAAAGAACTAGAACGTGGGCCTTTTGGGACCTTTGGGAATACAGGCAAAGGTAATAGCCACTAGAACTCAAGTCTTATTCCTATCAATTAAATTTTACTCTAGATTTTATAAATTTATTGCTAGTGTTATTATTATTGGTCATAATTATTTAAATTCTCAAAAAAAAAAATATTATTATTTGGTCATTACATTTTAATTGTCCATTTTAATAAATTTCATTATTATTTCTAATTTCTAATTTATGGGGTCATTACACACATTAACCTACCATAAAATAAATCTAGAGTATAATAAAATGATGAAAATAATAAGTGGGACTAGCTTAGGTAACTAGATAATGAGTGAAAATTTAAATTAAAGTGACAAGTTTAATTGTCTCCTTGTACTAGAGAAAGAGATACAAATATAGAAATAACTAACTCATTTAAAGATTTGATTAAAATAAATAAATCTTAAGTAACACGAATTGTATTAGAGCACAAAATAAAAACAAAAAAGAATTAAATATAACTAATAGTACTAAAATTTATTTCTTATAACTTTTTTATATGCAATTGGAAGGGGGGTTGGTTGGTCCGATAACAACACAAATAAGAAAGGAAGACTCCCTCAAAAGCAAATATCATAGCTTCATTGAACTTGAAGAAATGTAATAAGAATTGGGTAACCTAACGAAATTGAAATTGGAATTCTGAAGCTTGGAAGAGCAAGATCCACACCTACAAAAACCATGTGTTGTATCAGGATTCAGGATTGGATTCTTCCAGCAGATGCTTTTGTTGTAAGTGGTATGACTTCTGTATTTTCAACTCTAGGATTGAGATGTGAGAGCAGATGCTGTTTCAACATATTTACACTGACTTAAATTTCTTTTGATGGATGCCTGAAATTCTTATTTTCCATGTTAAACTTCAGGCATATGAAGCAGCAAAAAAATGTACCTTAATAGGTAATTTACTCTGAGAAAGAATTTGAATTAATATCTTCTCGCTTGTTCTAATGTCCTTTCAACTTGTCTCATGGAAGAATCAAAATCTGCTTTCCTATTAATTGTTTCTCCACTGACTTCAAAATCAGCAAGGTAACTACTTTCCGCAATATTATCCTCGCAATAATTTATTTTCTTGAAAACACTGTTTATAGAATGGCCTAGTCATTGGATTAATTGCAATCTGGCTATCTTTAATTTCGAAAGACTAGATAGACATTGCAGGTATAGCTGTTAGAATTACCATGTCAGGCAATCATTGACATTGCATGGTCTATTAATGGTCAAATGGTTGACGATTATACTAACTCTGATATTCTTGTTGAGTACAACTTTTTAGATCATGTTTATCTTTGGTATGGTTCAGAGCTTCCTTCACAAGTCCAAAGGATAATTAAAAAAAAAACAAAACAGATGAACAAAGCACCACTGGGGAGATCAAAGAGTGTGGGGTATGCCCAACATATGCATCAGAATATCGAAATTATATTAAATGGAATTGACATTGCAGCCACAGCCTAATTCAATTGGAATGGGGGTTGGTTGCTCCTATGACAACGCAGATCAGAAAGAATCAGTCCCTCGAAAGCGCAAATGTCATAGCTTCATTGGACTTGAAGAAATGGGTTCAAGCTAAAATTAAGGTGATTTTTTACTTCTAATTTTCTTTTTGTTCATAATTAGCTTATGTTCATGTTGTACTGGTTTACCTGCAACTAATTCAAGAATTTTTATAGAGATTTAATTCTTGTAGAGTCCAATTGATTACAGAACAGTATGGACAGATTGAAGACTGCAGAAAGATAGGATACAAGTTACTCACCACTTTCAATTGGCCTTTGTCTTCAAACTCTAGCAAGGTACTTGCTTTATTATTCTTAACCATTTAATTTCTTGAAAATACTGTGTTTATATAATGATCTAATCGTTGGATTATTTACAATCTAGTTATTCCTCAACATTGTCAGTTTATAACTGTTAAGAATTTTGGAATAGTTGACGCAATCTTCACAGTTTGTCTCTAATTTTACTTTCTATGTCTTTTAAATCCTCTTCACACCTCTGTCTCAACTACAGAGTTTATGGTTTGTCAAGATCAAATAGTTGTACATGTTTTGTAACTCCAACATAGCCTTGTCACTCCAAGTTCAAGTCCTACTTTCTGAATTAAAACCATATAGCATTGCACGAATGAGGTAATGAAAACTTGGGCTAAATGATAGTGATATTTGACTTGTGCTACAACTCCAAAAATGCTGTTAACCAAGTCATAAGACAATTTTGTCAAAATCAAACATTTGTGATATTATAAGGATGTTTAAAGTGTAATTAACCCTTTTTTTTCAAAATAAATATGTCACTCTATGATTGCAATTTGTGATATAGGGTTTCTAGGTTTTGTATTGTGGATAAGTTATGGCAAAAAATTCATTTCTAGGGGCAATATGTTGGACAGTTTAGGCGAAAGGCTCTGCAAATAATAGAATAGAGGACTCTGGAATTGGAAAATGTAGAAAAAATGTTGTTCCTCCTGTGGTTTTCCTTTTGTTTTTATATTTTTTGTGGTTTTCTTACAAAAACTTTCATTTACTTATTAGTAAGATGCAGCCTACGCTCTTAAAATTCAAATTGCTGATTCTACATATGTTTCATGGCTCATAGCCTTATCACTCCAACTCCTATTTTCAGGCTAATCGGTTTTTGAATCATTGGAAATAACTTGTTGGCCCTGTGAATCAAATTTCGAATTTTGGCCTTAAGAACATTAGAGAATTAATTTAGTTTTCTTATATGTTAAATGCACATATTTTCATCGCTGAAAATGTTTGCTTTGCGTATAATGCAAATGCCACCTTGGTGCTAACAGGAAAATTATCAGCAATGTTGGAGTAGGAGGCTAAACGCCCTGTTTTGCTTAGCCCAGTGAAATAGGAAACCCAGACCCATTACCGTTAAAAAGGCAGAAGAACCACCCACGAGTCGTCTTCTTCATCCCTTCATCCCCAAATGGTTTGGGTTCCAAATTCTAAAGCTGCCTCTGCATCCTGTCTTACAATCCTCTGAACAACGCGCGCGCGCGCGCGCGCGCACACACACACATATATATATATATATAATCAAATGGGGGTAAAGCAAAGAGTGAGGGACAGAACAGAACCTGCAAACAACCGTGCGGCTCCAAAATCTTCCAATATTCCAATTAAAAGGCCAGAATTCTGATCGTTGCTTAAAGCATAAAAAACAAAAAAATAAATTTGCTTGAACAAGTGTAGATGATGCAAATTTTGATGGACTAGGCACTGAATAAAGTTGGAACAAACTTAGGATGGATCAAGTTTTAAAGTCATCATTTGATTACACTTCAAAATAAATAGGATAAATTATTATTATTTTAATCTTTTAAGAGATATTTAAATTATATATATATTTAAAAATTCCCTTATTCTCTTAAATCAGAAAATAATTAAAATATCTTCAAGAATAATATTAATTTTTTTATTAATTATAAAAATATTTTTTAAACTTATAATTTAATATTTTTTATTTTATGTTAAAAACCATAAATTTAACCTATTCTGAAACTTTATTAAATATCTGGTAATCTTATATGTTTATGTATATTTAATACAAATGTTAATTTTAAAATCAAATTAGTATCTTTGAATTATTTAATCTTAAAATATTATTTTTATCAAATGTTTTTACAATTTGTATATTGATCAAATATTTTAATAACAGTTAAAGTGTAATTGTATTTGTTGTAAGAGAAGTATGGCATAGAGTTTAACTTCAGCATCGTGGAGTATATATTTTTAAATTGAATAAAAGAATTGTGTAAATCAAGTATTTTTTAAAAAGATAAAAGTAATTTACTTTAATTTTCTAATAAAAATTCAAAAAGATTGAGGATGATTCACTATATAACTGTAAATTATTAAAAAAAAAATTTTATTGTTTGTCCCTAAATAAATTTAATGACATCAATTTATTCTTTAAAAATGTATTACCTTCAACTTTATCTTTAACAAATTTTATTGAGATCAATTTAGTTTTAAATCAAGAGTAAAATAATCATATTTTAAAATATTAAAATTAAATTAATTTCAATAAATTTATAAAAATTAAAATAATAATAATATCTTTTCAGAATCAAAATAATGATTTATTTTTAAGAAGACATTGTTCGATATAAAATTTACTTTTACCTCTATAGAAAAAAGTAACGTCTATTCTTTGTACTTCAGTTCTCATCCTAATGCTTTAAATAAAATAAAGAGAGAGAGAGTGAGAGAGAGAGAGAGAGAGAGGGGGGGAGAGAAATCATTTTTGGCTGAGTTGTAAGGAATGAGGTTTCATTTTCTGTGTCATTTGTTGGGAATTATGGGAGGAACACAGCGGAAACGTTTAAAATTTTGATCCCAATTCCCACCAAGGATCTGTCAAAATCACTTAAACTAAATAGGTTCAGAGAATTACCTTTTTTGTCAATTGAGTTTGTTGTTTACTTTTATTTGGATTACAGGAACTGATCGTAGATCAGCTCCCTCTACTGGTATCCACACGAACGGGGTTCAGCAACTCAAATGGTGTGCTAGCAGCATGTCTGCACAATCCCCGTACAATCCGTACGATGTCCGTACAATTTTCGTACAACGTCCGTACGATGTCCCTCTCTCTAAAGATTTTTGGAGACAGCTCTAGCTCTAGCTATGGAAACCTCTATTTATAGACTAGAGTTTCAGATATATTTAATTAATCAAAATTAATTAATATATCTATTAGTTTATATTCAAATCTATCCTATGGTTTAAATTTAAACTAACAATATCTAAAGTTTAATTTAAATTATCTGATTATTTTAAATTTAAATCTATCTGATAGAATTAAATTTAAATCTATCTAATAGAATCAAATTTAAATTATCTGATTAGTTTAAATTTAAATCTATATGATAGAATCAAATTTAAATTATCTGATTAGTTTAAATTTAAATCTATCTGATAGAATTAAATTTAAATTATCTGATTAGTTTAAATTTAAATCTATCTGATAGAATCAAATTTAAATTAATTACAAGCGGCCTCTAGCAAGACATTGTGACTACTCAAATCATACGGGATCAGTGATCCGATGCAACCTATCTTATAACCCTATCATATCCCTTTTGTCATACGATATCTAGATCGAGTATGAGGCATGGAAATATCATCCTCAACTTGTTCGATCATAACTTTCTCGATCTCCGAGCAGACTGATATAAGATGGAACCCTTTTCCATTTGAGCATGGCCATGCATTTCTCAGTTACACTCATCGAGGGGCCCAGAGATATCTCTCTATTAATCAGAGGGACAAATTCCATCTTGACCACTCATCTTCCTCTCCATGGATTCCATTATACCTGATCATAGTCTTTATAATCACCCGATTAAAGGTGACATTAGACTATGCCAAAGTATAGTGTACTTCATGTAGGAATCTATGGTGATCTCAGGTCCAAGGGATCAATGACACGGTAATATATGAGATAAACTTATGACCTAATTCATGTAGCTTATCTCATGACGGGTCTATCCAGCGTCCTGTTCTCTAACACACGCTTATGATTTTGATTCATATCATCATACATGATTAACACTTAATCAATCAAAATCATTCTAATCTTAATTCATCGTTGTTCCCACAAGGATGATTGATTAGGGACATTTTGGATAATTCAAAAATGATTTATCCATGGATATTATTATATATAAACATGCAAATAATATAATAATGTAATAAAAAGAAAACTCTTATTTCGTAATAAAAACAATGTTCGCAATACAATAATTGGCTTAGGGCACAATCTCCAACATCATTGTCCCTCAAGGGCCATGGAGGTGATGGCTATGCTGATGAGGATTACCTTGAGGAACTACTGGAGTTTTTCTCAAGCTCTTCTCATGGTTTTAGCTACTTGACTTCGAATCATCTTGGTTTTCGGTATAATGAAAGATTTTGTTCTAATATACTCAAAGGAATTCAGGAAAGCAGCACCGATTATGATTCAAAGATTTCCTTAAAATTCAAGGTTTATTATTCTCTTGGGGGCAAGGATGATGAGGATCTTAATGAATATGATTGTCTGGATGGTTATAAAGAGTTTCTGGGGTTCTACATGGAAATAAAAGAGTGTGGGGTGTGCCCAACATATGCCTCAAAATATCAAAATTTTATCAAACAAATGGAATTGGAATTAGAGTCACAACCTAATGCAATTGAAATGGGAGTTAGAGCCTCATATGAAGACAAAGATGAGAAAGGGGCACTCCCTCAGAAACCAAAGGAACAAAGGGTTTGAAAGATATTATCTTCCAATGACATTACTTAACAGGTCCCCTATTTCTTTTACCATACCCAGTGAAATATTACAACTTCATTTGACCAATGGAATAGAATCCAGGGCTTCGATCTCTTTCTGTTGCAACAAATCGAAGCAAATTGATCTTCCAACCCCTTCTAACTGGAACTTGGTTAATCACTCTTGCCAGCCTTCCAACCCCAACTTGCCAGCCTTAGTTGACACTGCTATTAGTTATGCATCTAAATTTTATCCTCTCTTCTTTATCCTTTCCTTTTTTCTCTTGATAGACAAAGTTTTTCAAGATCAAAATTTCTTTCCCTTTTGTTTTTTGTGGTCTATATTTCACTGATGACATCTTATATTTACTGCCATTCTATAATAGCCATAAGATTTTCTTATCTGTCTACAATGCTTCAGCATGGAATTTGCAAAAGAATTCCTGACATCTATGCGCTGCTAAAAATTGTGAAGTATTTAATTTCTTGACCCAATCTTTAGCCAGGTATGTTGAATCCTTTATAAACCACTGCAATTAAAATTCTTAATTTCCCTTATCAGAAAATTTGCAGAAGTAGCACCTTTATGGCTGTTAAAGTTATATAATTGAGGCCAGGAGGACATCGAGGGCCTATTTCTATTAGAATAATTATAGGGCCTATTTCTGTCAAAGGCGATATAGTCAAGTCAACATTACGAAGAATCTGCGTGCTCTCACAGCAATATTTTGGGGATAATGTAGGTCCCCTTTCTCTCCTCTTTCTTTTCCATTTTGTCCTATTGATAGACTTGGACAACCTTTATCTATTCCTTCCGTATGAAATGAACGAGATGCCTTGGTTTGGGGCAGATCGCCGAGCACACACTTTTTGACGTCAGTGTCTAAAACGAATTTATATTAGAGTAACATTTCCACTGAAGAATTTATATCCCTTGGCTGAATTTAGATAGCCGTTTTTTTTTTTTTTCGAACTAGTAATTACATGCTAAGCAGTAATCATTATACAAAATAAATGACACCAAAGAATTGAATAACCTGAAAAATTATACTGAACCGCCTTAAATGTTAAAATTATTCTTAAAGATTTTAGGATTAAAAATTTAAATTGTATAAAAATTATAATTTAAGACATCAAATTAAAATTTTTAGTCTTAAGGTCTTTCAAAATAGTATTAAAATAGAAAAAAAATTTATATGCAAGTCTTTATATCTTTATTGTTAGATTTTTTAATTAAAATATAGCATGTGTATAGTTTTTGCAAACAAATATATAATTATCTAATTAAATTATATACTTGTTATATTTTTATTAAAAAATTATACATTTATTATATTTTAATTGAGAATCTGACAATAAGAATATAAAGAATTACATATTAGTTTATTCCTTTCAAAATTTAAAATCATTTAATATAAATATCTTTAATTTAAAATCTTATACTGTAATATATACTAAACATTAAATCGTGGGAGACAAGTCATTGCACATGCAAATTCCAACTTGGTAGGGCCGCCTTTTGTAATACCTTTCAAAAATATATATAATAATAATAAAATAAATTATTTTAAGATATTAAAATAAAGATTTCATATTTTTAAATTAATTCTAGAGTTAAATAATTCTTATGAATTTTTTTATTTATATTTTAAGAATTTTATTGAAGTATATAAAAAAATTTTTAAGGCAAAAAAATAATTTTAACTTGAGGTAATAATGCAATTTAAACTAAAAAATAAAATAATCCTCCACTCATTCTCTCTCTTCAATCTCCTTCAGCTTTTCTCCCAGATACAACGTCTCTTAACCCACGAAGCCCCTTTTTCTTCTTTCTTCTTCTTCTTTCTTCTCCATTTCTCACGAAGCTTGTGCGTCTTCCTTCCATCTCATTTCGCATCATCTTCTCAACACGATTTCACCACCTTCTTCCCATTTTAGTGATCTGCGTCTCCTTCTTTTTCAGTAGGATTCCATGGTTGAAGGTTAATGAGTCATTAATATTTGTATAATTTCATTTTATCCATTTCTTCCTTTATTTGGTATTGATTTTTGGATGTTTTATAATACCCATTTCTCACTTAGCTTCTTTGATCTCTCTTCTGTAATTTCTTATCTTCTTCCATTATTATTGAAGCTAATAGGATATTCAATTTTTTTGGTTGCTCAAGTTGCCGTAGGTGAGCTTCCAATTTGGGGGCTTCTTGAATTTCTGCATTTAGGTGTAAATAAACACTTCATATTTTATCTTTGAAACTTCAAGAAGTGAATTTTAAATTTAATTTGAATTATAGAAGTTTAGGTTGAAAACCCCCAAATTTAGGGTGAGTATTTAGGATAAAAATATATATAAAAATTTAGGGATTTATGTTTTAGGGAGTATATCAGGTTATATAAATAATTATAGATATTATTGGAGTAGTTAATATAATTAATTTATATTGGTTATAAATTTTAGGTGATACCAGGGAAACTCATTCAACTGAGACTCAGCATTGAACAGTAGGAAATAGGGACTTATACTATTAGTCCAAACTGGTGAGTGTGTAGATAATAGAGTGGTTTATCTATTCTATTCCAATTTATATTTTTCATGATGAAATTTTCAATTGTATAATTTATGTGCTCGGTGTTTTCAAAACTTCAAAATAGATATATATATATATGATTTAATAAATTTATCAAAAGAAATTGATAGTTGAAATGTGGTGTGATATATTCTTGTGAAACACAAAAGAATGAATTGGATGGAAAGAAATTGGTGGTGTGTTTATGTTTATGTTTATGTTTATTTATGAAAAAGTATTTTATGTTATTTTGTAATTTCATATATTATAGAGATTATAATAAAGGTTAACTTGCCTTAGTTAATTATTTATTTACCTTTTAATTCCTTATTTAATTTTGATAGCTAAATGTTATTTGAATTATTTTTATTTTATATAATGAATGGGAATCTAGTTAGGATCCCATAGTCGTTAGCGGAGATAACAGTCTAGGTGCACCTAGAATAAGTTATAAATTGTTATGGCACTGCGATGTGATGTATCTAGTGCTACGACCTGGGGTATTAGATGTATATTGTGAAAGTGATAAGATTGGATGAATCCAAAGAAATGCCATGATATATGATTATGTGGTTTGATGATTCAATTCTTCTCTATGATACCTATTCTTAGAATATTTCTCTTATATTTAGGAAATATAGATTTTATCTAAAGGTTTCTTTTTATTTAAATAATTATTTTTCACTTCATCCATAAATTTTATTGCTTAAATTATTTGATAATCATTGATTTTTAAGAACTTTGGTATGCACTTGTTTTTCTTTTATGCACTTTATTTTTTATACACTCACTAAACCAGTGGTAGGCTTACCCTTTTTCTTTCCTTATTTTTCATACCAGGGAGTAAAGGAGTAAAGTGATCTGGGAGCTCGTGAGCTACCAGACTCTTAGAGTAGGTGTTTAAATTTTGTGCAATTGTGTCAAACTCCATGATGTGGTGGCATTTAGGTGTAGAGAAAGAGTTTTGAAACTGTCCATATTATATGGTCACTTATAATATGTAATATTGTTATTACTTTCCTAACTAGGCATTTTGATTATGTAACTTGTTGGTGCTGGTGCTGGTGCTGGTTTAGTTTATTTTTCAGGATGGGATGTCCAATTTTTAGGGGAGATGCTGCCGAATTTTCGGTAGCCCCTAATGGCATAATGAATTATATATTAAATTTTTTAAAACTTGTGGCTATATGGGTTAGTTAAAATATGTGATATAATAGTTGACTTTAAACTTAGTAAGGCTTGTTAAGCTAATCTAATCTCCAGATTAGTTTAGCCTATGCGCCGGTCATGTCTCAGAATTTGGGTCGTGACACCTTTCTTGGAAATTTTAGAGATTTAAGCCTATGAAACTTCTGGGAAGTTACATGGAAGCATGTAAATCTTTAACTGTGTTTCAAAAAAGTTGAAAAATTTTCTCGGATCTGTGTCCAGCCAAACCATTAACAACTACATATGCAGATCCCTGAATTTAATGGCTAATACGGACTGGTCTTATCATCTTCCTCCTAATAACTCTTTCTTTGAACATCTTTGTGGTTGCTAGTATATGATTGATATGTGATTTGAGATCAGTTTTGGTGACTGGAATAACAAGACATCTTTCTTAACGTCCTTGTCCCATTTGTCTTCATCTTATTTGTTTAGCTCTTCAAGCTACTGTATTTTTCCCCCTCTTCTTTTCTTTGCTTTCTGCTTAAACTCATCTCTTGTTTTGTTCCTTAAACCAGGGCGGAATAGTGAACAGACAGCAATTTCTGTGCTTGTTCTAATGGCATCTTCTTCTCAGTTTTCTCGTGTAAAATATGATGTCTTTATCAGCTTTAGAGGCATAGACACACGCCATGGTTTTCTTAGCCATTTGACAAAGGAATTGCGGCAGAAGCAAATCGATGCCTATGTGGATGACAGACTTGAAAGTGGAGAAGAAATATCACCGGCACTTCTAAGAGCCATTGAAGAATCACTAATTTCATTGATCATATTTTCAAAGGACTATGCTTCTTCAAAGTGGTGCTTAGAAGAACTTGTGAAGATTATTGAGTGTATGGACAAGCATAAACAGATTGTAATTCCTGTTTTCTATAACATAGATCCCTCATATGTGAGGCATCAAAAAGGGTCTTATGGAGATGCTTTAGCTAAACATGAAAAATATTATAAGGAAAAGGTGCAAATTTGGAGTTCAACTTTGAATAAAGCTGCTAATTTATCCGGATTTCATTCATCAAATTATGGGTAAGTTCTTTTTTTCTCCGAACACTTTTTTCAATAAATAGTGATGTCACTGAATTTCGTAGTTTTTTTTTTCCCCTGTGATTATAGGGATGAGGCTGAGCTTATAGAACAAATTGCCAAATCTTTGTCAACAAGGTTGAATGTTATGTACCAAAGTGACTTAACAAACCTTGTTGGAATTGATGAAAGAATTGCATATTTAGAATCTCTAATGGGCCAAGGTTCAAAAGATGTTCATGTCATTGGAATATGGGGCATGGGCGGTATCGGTAAGACAACTATCGCAGCTGTAATATTTAACCGATTTTGTTTTGAATATGAAGGATGTTGTTTTTTGGCAAATGTAAGAGAACAGTCGGAGAAGCATGGGGTTATTTATTTGAAGAATAAAATTCTTTCTATACTACTCAAGGAAAATGATTTACATATCGGCACACCAAATGGCATACCCCCCTATGTTAAGAGAAGGCTTCTTCGAAAAAAGGTTCTTGTTGTTCTTGATGATATTAATGATTCGGAGCAGCTAGAAAATTTAGTTGGAGCACTTGATTGCTTTGGATCAGGTAGTAGAATTATTATAACAACTAGAGATAAGCAAGTGCTTGGTAAAAAAGTTGATAAAATATATGAAGTTAAGCCATTGATGTTTGATGATGCTGTTCGACTTTTTATGTTATATGCCTTTGAGAATAATTATCAAGACATGGAGTGGATTGAACTATCAAGGAAGGTGATTAGTTATGCTAAAGGCATTCCGTTAGCTCTAAAAGTTTTAGGTTCCTTTCTTCATGGCAAAAGCAAGGAAGAATGGAAAAGCCAACTTGAGAAGCTCAACAAAATGCCGAATGCAAAAATTCAGGATGTGTTGAGACTGAGTTATGATAAACTGGATAGGGAAGAGAAGAACATTTTCTTATATATTGCATGTTTTCTCAAGGGATATAAATCACAGCAAATAATAGTTTTGCTAAATGCTTGTGGTTTCTCAACAATTATTGGGTTAAAGGTCCTTCAAGACAAAGCCCTTATAACTGAAGTCAAAGAATCAGCCCCAAGAAGAACAAGAATATTTATGCATGATTTGATACAAGAAATGGGTTGGGAGATTGTTCGTGAAGAATCCATTGATGATCCTGGTAAACGCAGTCGATTATGGGATGCTAAGGATATATATCAAGTATTAAAATATAACATGGTAAGAATCATAACTGTATAATTATATTCTCACAAATTATAGTACTTTGTTTTTCCCTTATATGCTATTTCTGCTTTCCAGGGGAGTAAAGCCATTCAAAGTATAACTTTGAATGTGGCAAAAATTGAAGAGCTGCACTTAAGTCCTCAAACCCTGTCCTTAATGTCCAATCTAAAATTTCTTGAATTTTATAAAGGTACTTTTGACCAGGTGAACAAGTTACATTTTCCTTATGGTCTTGAATTTTTGCCGAATAAGCTCAGACTTTTGCATTGGGATGAATACCCTTCAAAGTCCTTGCCAGCAACATTTTCGGCTGAAAAACTTGTTACATTAAACATGAACAATAGCAAACTGAGAAAACTTTGGGATGGGGTCCAGGTAATTCTATATTTTTCTTCAAAATGTATTAGGAAATTTATCAAGAATTGTTTGTTATGTAATTTCTCTCTTTTTATTGTTACAGAATCTTGCAAATTTAAGGGAAGTTTTTCTCGTTGAATCCAAATACCTGATTGAGGTCCCAAATTTTTCAAAGGCTCTGAATCTTCAAAATGTAAATCTCAGTTATTGTCCAAGGTTGCGCAGTGTTCATCCCTCTATTTTAGCTCTCCCCAACCTTGAACAATTACGTCTATCTGAGTGCAAAGCGCTTACCTGCCTTACAGAGAGTTTTCAATAACCTCAGAAAAAAGGTTGAGCTTGTTTCTTTCAAACACAGCCATCAATGACGAATTGTCCTCATCAAGTGGGTCTCTCTGCAACATTGAAGAATTAAGTCTAAATGGCTGCCAAAGTCTCACAAATCTTCCCTACAAGTTAGTTGACCTGAGTGATCTTCGATCTCTTAGTATTTCAGGTTGCGACAAGTTAGCATCAAATCTACGTTTCGTATTTGATGGATTACGTGCTTTGGAAAGCCTATCGCTGGATAATTGTAGTAACTTATTTGAACTGCCTGACAACATCATCTTGTTGTCATCATTACGTGAGTTATCACTCTCTGGGTCGACTAATGTGGAGAGATTGCCTGTATGCATCAAGCATCTTTCAAGGCTACAATGTCTTGGGTTGAATAAATGCGAAAGGCTTCAGTCTCTACCGGAACTTCCACCCTCCGTTGTAAACTTGTCTGCCAGGGACTGCACATCCCTTGAGACCCTAAAGTTAACTTCAACGACTGCAGTAATATTGGAAGATGAAATATGCTTTGACTTTGGAAATTGCATGAAATTGGATCAACAATCAATCAAAGCTGTTCAAGCAAAAGCGCTGCTTGAGATGAATAAATTAGTATCAGCTGTTGAGAAAGATATTTATAGAACAATGCAGGCTCAACTCATATACCCAGGAAGCAAAGTTCCAGGGTGGTTCATGTACAAGACAACAGAGTCTTCCATAATCGTGGATCTCTTTTCGATCCCACAAGCTAAGAATTGGAGTTTCATTTTTTGTGCCGTTGTTTCTCACTCTCAATCCTATATGTACTTTGAAATCGAATGGTATTTTAGTGATGGTCAACAGGTTTCGGATGGGAATATGTATTACTTTTGTAAACATATTGGCAGCTTTCAATCAGATCATGTTTGTCTTTGGTATGTCTCAGAGCTTCCTTCACAAGTACAAAGGATAATTGAAGAAAACGGAACAGATGATCGAAGCACCACTTATCATCCATTGGTTGAAATAAAATTCATAGTCAGAACTCCTAGTTCTGTTCTAATTCAGGGCATTAAAGAGTGTGGGGCATGCCCGACCTTTGCTTCGGGATATCAAAATTGTATTAAACAAATGGAATTGGCATTACAGTCACAGCCTAATTCTGTTGGAATGGGAGTTAGTTGCTCCTATGACAACACAGATGAGAAAGAAGCAGTCCCTGGGAAGTCCAGGGATTTTATCTTCCCAACCCCACCAACTGAGACCTGGAAGAATAGAACACAGGGCTTGAAAGATATTATCTTCCTATGATACTTCATTCATGGTGGATTTGAGCGAAAATTAAGGTGATTTTTTACTTCTAATTTTCTTTTTTCAAAATTAGCTTATCTTCGTTTTGTCCTGCTCACCTGCCATTAATTTAAGAATTTTTATAACAAGATTTAATTCTTATAAAGTCCAGTTGATAGAATAGTATGTATGGACAGATTGAAGACCGCAGAAAGAGCAAACTCAATTGCTTATTTAAGCTTCCTTTTTAGAATATCATATGATATATGATATTTTAGACAAATGGCTTAAGGGAGTCTCTACCTTGCATTACTCTGTCAATAAGGATCTTCTTGGCACAAAAGGATGTTGGATTTACTTGTGCTTCCATTTTTGTTCTCTGTCCTTCGCAATGTTCTCAAACAGAGAAGAAATGTTTTTCCTTTTTTCTTCTTGTTCTGTTGTTTCTTCAGAGAAGTAGAATTTGTCTATTTGACATAAATCTATGTCAGCTTAACCTACACAAGGCATTTGGTTCTTAATTCTCCCCCCCCCCCCCCCCTCCCCTTTTCTTTTCTTTTTTCACAATTACGATTTGCCAGGCTTATTGGCTGTCTGTTTTTACACTTTATATATACATTTATATATATATATATATATATATCCTTATCTTAAAATTAACATGAAGTTTTCCGAGCTTCAATTTCTTTTTGGTCTGTAACACAGGTTCTTTTGCATGCTTCTGGTGTCATGGTGGGTCTAAAATTATAAAAGTTGACCTTTGATATCTAATGTTCTTTTCCTCGAACATATCTTATCCTGATATTGTAAGGACAGATTTTTTTAATTGTCATGAAAGCATGTTTTAACAAGCAAATGATATAGTTATACAACGGCTCAAGGGACTCTTTTTTCTCAGGACTCTGAAGCAGATGCTTTTTTTGAAGTGTTATGACTTTTGTCTGTTCAGCTCCAAGATTAAGGTGTGAAAGTAGTTGTTGTGTTCACTTATTTACACTGAATTGGATTTCTTTCTGCTGGATGTCTAAAATTTATATTCTCTATATCAACTTAAGACAATTGAAGCAGCGAAGTATGCTTTATCAGGTAATTACTTGAACAATGAATTAAAGTTAATATCTTTCATCTTCCTCTAATATTCTTTCAGCTTGTCTCGTTGAAGACTCAAAATATGCTTGGCTGTTAAATGCATTTCCTCCAATTTCAAAATCAAGTGAAGACAGGATACAATTTACTCACCACTTTCAATTGGCCTTTGTCTTCAAACTCAGCAAGGTACTTGCTTTCTTAAGTCATAAGCATTTATGTTCTTAAAAATACTGCATTTATATAATGGTCTAATTATTGGATTATTTACAATCTAGCTATATTTAATTCCAATGGGCTAGATAGACTTATTATATATAGTTCCATTTTAGGTACTAAATAAATGGACCATATAGCCACTTCCTCAGCATTGTCATTTTATAGCTATTAAGAATTTTAGAATAGTTGACACATTCTTCATAAATAATGTGTGTTAACTTCTTTTGCTTTCATGGCTTGTCTATGATTTTACTTTCCATGTCTTTTACATCCTCTTCATACCTCTGTCTCAGCTGCGGAGTTTGTGGTTCATCAAGAACAAATGGTTGTAGATGTTTTGTAAAAGATAATGGCATTGACTTATGTTACAACTCAGAGATTGCCATTAACCAAGTCATAAAACAATTTTGTCAAAATCAAACTTCTGTGATATTATAAAGATGTTCAAAGTGTAATTAATCCTTTTTTAAAATAAATACGACACTTTGTGATATTGGGTGTCTGGGTTGTGTTGCAGATAAGTTATGGCAGAAGATCCCTTTACATTAGCAATGTGTTGGGCAGCTTTTGGGAAATGCTTTGCAAATAATAGAATAGAAGAATCCTGGGGGTGGAAAATGTTGAAACAATGCTCTTGCTTTTTTGTTTTTCCTTTTATTTTTATTTTTCTTGTTCTGCATTGTTGTTTTTGTGCGATGATTTTCATTTGCTCATTAGCATGCAGCCTTGCTAATATAAAATGGAAGAGAAATATTACATTGATCAATAAACAGAGCCATTTTATCAAAATCTCACTATCTTAATATATAAAATGAACCATTTCCTTCTTGGTTGTCATCTTCAACAGAGCTTTGTTGCAGGCAGTGATATCAGCGGGGCTGCAGTCACTAGCCTTTTCCATCTTTGCCATATTAATAATAGTTGAGTTCTGTCTACTAAAAGGAACTTAATAAAGATTTCATCTGTGAGAACCATTTTTTTTTAAAAAGAAAATATTTATGAGATACCAAATTAAAAAGAAAACTTTCATCTATAAGACACTAAAATAGGATTTTAATGGTAAAATTAATGTATCTAACGATTCAAAGTTTAATTCCTACTATACCCTGTCTCAAAAAAAAAAAAACAGACACACATTAACTTTCCATAAATAAATCTGAAGTATAATAAAATGAAAAAATAAAAAATAAATGGACCTAGCTTAGGTAATTAGATAATGAGTGAAAGTTTAAATTAAAGTGATAAGTTCACTTGTCTCCCTGTCCTAGAAAAAAATGATAAAACTACAGAAATAACTAACTCGTTTAAAGATTTGAATAAAATAAATAAATCTTAAGTGATGGAATAGGAAGAAATGGAATGAGAAGTGGGCAACCCAAACGAAATTTTTCACGACCCACAGATTTTATATACTGGCACAAAAGATGACAAATCCCCCATACCATTCCCAAGAGTGTCATCACTAACTTTGTAGAAATTTCGGCAGAGTCCCCTCTATAATTTAGACCTCCCGATATTTCTACAACCAGTCAATTCAACAATACATCAAAAATATATCAAAACATAGACATCTAGGGAGTGGGGATATCCTAACTATGATTTAGTGGAGCTACATTACATTGTTCAGAACAAACAAATTCATAACACAAAATACACCCACATGAACAATTGTGGGTTTGCCAAAAGAATTTGCAGGAGATCTACAGCTAGTCGGCCACTCAGGGTAGGCTAGGGTCTTCAACGCTCTCTGAAAAATAATTTAAGAAAGAGTGAGTTTGAAAACTCAGTTAATAAATTACGCCGACCCTTAAAAAAATCTTAAGGGCAGGGCCCGTACAAATATCTATATGTATATATATATATATATATATTCATCATGCTCAAAACAGGCCTCAAGCAGATCGTTTTCTAAAAATTTCATCAGAAGTATCTAAGCAGAACTGAATTACAACAGATGCAGAGCACACAGCTCGCGGAGAAAATAACCACAGACGCAAAGCACTTTGCTTGCGAAATAAATAACTCCACGTGTGGTAGCTACCCACACGGGGCTAGCAAAACCCCTGCTAGCTGAGGTCTAGATCATGGTGCACCAAGGCTAACAACTACTGCTGTTAGCTACAGAGTTCTGAACAGATAACCTCCTAGATTTAATACATTTCTCAAATCACATTTCAAACAGAGTACCTTCCATATCAGTTCAATATCAAAGTTTCCAAATAACTCAACAAGCGTCAATTTGCAAAATTTCATATTTAAGTCGATCATATAGTAAAGCATTTAAAACGTATCTCCATAAATAAATTTTTCAAATGCCAGAACAATGCAAGGAAACTTAGTAGGAAAATAAGAAATAGGAGTTACTCACGGTCCGCATTATTTACTCACCTCCTAGAACGATATCAATATTCCCTGCCCAGTCCTCAGCTCTAGCTCAATCTCCTGAATACCCTACAATACCCGTTCACCAGATTTAGAGTGTAAACAACCAGAAGAATTTTCTCATTAACTTAGCCTACCCGACATTAATGCCTATTCTTCATTTCCTTGGATTAACATATGAAAAACTAAGGTTTCCTAGGCATTATAGGTGTTTTCGCCATGTTAGCCGCGGCCAATTTCCTCTTAGCCGCGGCCAATTCTCCTCTATTTAACCCCCTTTTATATCACTAATTTCGCCGCGGCTGGACATTCGCCGCGGCCAAAATATATGGCGCCGCGGCGAATGAGCCTCCTGGAGCTTCTTCGCTCGTGCTCTCGATATTGGCCGCGGCCAATACCTCCTTCCGCCGCGACCAATTCCTCTCTGGAAACGTTAGCCGCGGCCAATTCATTAGTTCGCCGCGGCGAAATGTTTTCTGGAAAATTTCCAGCTGACCTCTCCATTTTCGCCCCGGCATGGATAAACTCACCCTTCTCTCTTCCCTTCTTGCCTTCCATACCCATACAACCCACATATACATAGTTATAGGTTCATCTATATCTATCTATCCCCTTGCAACCCTCTTTTTTCTACTCACCCCTTCAATCAGCTAGCCACACACACAGAACTACATACAGAACAAGCAAAACAGGGGAGGGGAAGTCTATGAACTGGAACCAGAAAATGCAACTTACGGCAGCACTCCAGACTTGGAAGAGATGTGTTTCTGGCGTTAGCTCACCACAACCCCAGCACAGAAGACAATGGCAGGAGCAAGAAGAATGGAGCCAGAACCAGCGAACAGGGCACAGCAGAGGGAGGAAGATGAAGTTCAGTTTCCCACCAACTTTGCTCCTTTTTTCCTGACCGAAAGATGGCTATAGGTATGGGTGAGTGCTGCAGCAAATTTGAAGAAGCAATTTACTTAAAAGGCCAGCTAAAATAAATGAGAAAAGGGACATTTCGGGTATTGCTGAAGGAGAAGAATTTGTCTACGTGGAAGCAGCAATTGTCCCTTTGAAAAGTCAACTTTGCCATGTATATAACAATTTCCTGCATGTTGGATTCACGCACGTCAGGTTTCTTACAAAATTGAAATTGGAGTTGTGAAGCTTAGAAGAGCAAGAACCACACCTGCAATGCAACAACTTGAAGCGAATTGATCTTCCATCTGCTACTTGGCAGATGACTCATCCACCTGGAAAAGGTATATGCTGGTTTTAATTAGTTGTAATACTTTGCAATATACTCTTAACCAAAATTATTTTTCTTTTTCCTTTTCTTCCTATCTGATTGCTATCTTGGTAGAAGCATACTTTAGTATTAATGCTATTTCAGTAAACTCATTAATCGTGTATTCTCATCTAGGCATATGAATAACTTGGTTTCTTCCATACTAGTTGCTTCTATAAAAATTGGACACCTCTGTTTGTTTGTTATTCGATTGAGCCATCTCCTCGGTGTAGTCTCATCCAGGGATATGAATAGCTTGGTTTCTTTCGTATAAGTTGGTTCAACAAAAATTGGAGAATTCTGTTTGTTCTGTTATTCGATCGAGTCAATTGGATTGAGAGAAGAATTTTTTTCTTTTGGTGCCAACTTACATCAACACATATGTGTATTAATTCTTTCTGTAATTTTTAAAGCCTATTTTTGTTGAGTTTGGACTGTAAACTTTTTGAGTTTTGGAAAAGTACTCTCGAGGTGTGTGGCTTTTCTCGGGGAAAATTAGTATGGAGGACTTAGATCACCTAATATTTATTGAGAAAGACTTTAAAAATCAAAATTATTATGCAGAACCAAGTAAGAACTGATGGACACAAATGCCCTTCTCTGTTAAACAAGTCGTTCTAATCCAAAAGCGTGATTTGCCCTCTAAATAATGTTCTCTTCCTCCTCGGCCCTCCATTATCTATCATTTGACAATTTCTCTTGCAATCAATAACTAAAAATCCTTGGATGGTATTTCCCGCAACTGATTAATGAAAATCCTTAAATAGTTTCTCACTGGACAAGCATCCTTCAATAGTTTAAACGATGTGTGCCAGAGTTAGCTTTCGACAAGTGCTTTCTCGCTCGCAAATTTGTGAGAAGCAATGGTAAACAATACTTTAAAATCAAAATATATTTGGGTATTGTTAATGAAGGAAATTTGGGCAGTGAATGACAATATTTCAGAATGGCAACTAGTGCCGTGGTGATATAATGGCAGCTGCAATGAAAACAACTTAAAGGAAGCAAACCAGAAAGATGTAATACATTGATTATTTCTGCCCTAGTATTTTGTACTATTATAATTATTGTGGGGCTTGTAAAAGAATGATTTTAAATATTTTATTATTATGATTATAATAAGATTATAAAATTTTTTTGAAGTTCCTTTTTCTGTTAGCACAATTGTCTAAACTCAGATAGTCTGAACATGGTAGTAAATTCTCTAAAATCCACTAATAATATCTTTAAAATTTGTAGTAAAAGACCTAAACTATACTAATAATTATATTCTGAAAGATTTTTTAAAGTAACCGTAAATTTCCTTAAATCCAATAGTAACATCCCTAAATTTCATAGTAATAGTCCTAAAACTATATATCATTAGATTATGAACTTGAAATAAGAAGAAGGATTGACAAAAATGAAAATTAGAGGAGAAGAGTTCCCCACCCCATGATTCTCTTTAAATTTGAAATGAGAATATCCCTTAGCATAAAAATTAAGAGATGCAGTAATTATAAGAGCAGACTCATACTCTCTCACTCACTCACAAATCTTAGAAGCATATCATCAGAGCCATGAGTCTTATCTATGCACAGAAAGAAGATGCTGCAACCAATGACTCCTCTAAATATGCCATCCTCTTCGAACATTTGAAGAAATCCATTTTCCTTGTCTTTGAAATTTTTCAAGTTCTTTTTCTTCGTCAGTGTATGGTTAAAATATTTATTTATATAAAAGCTTTTTGTATCAAAAAATGATAAGTGCAACAAGTGTAAGAGATAGGTCTCCTTTCACAATAATTTAGTGATAAGAATTTGAACAACAAACTTTTATCTTTAAATACTTAGTCTCAAAGACCACATTCCACCTGATCTCATTTACTTTATCGAAAGAAGCCAAGACTCTTCAATATCTTCTTCTTTGAGGCTCTTCCCCCTCCATCCATCCCAGTAAGAATGAAGCACATTATTTTTAGTTGATTCAAGTTTATAGTTCAATTTTTTTTTTCTTTTTTAATTTTATATGGCTATAGTTGGATAGGGATGCCTTCAAATGGGATATGATAAAAAAGTAGACTCAGAGCCAGGAAAGTGCAAAAGAACAGATGGCAAGAAATAGATATGCTTAAAGGAAGCATATCCAGGCTCAAAGCACTGTGAGAGATACATGCATAAAGGGAGAACCCATTTAAGAAAGCCTGTGGAAGTTTCTTTGACAACAATGATAACTACAATAAGCATTTCAATAAACACATCACAACCAATGTTATCATCATATAATAACAGAAGTCTTACCATGCGTAAAACTAAGGGATAACTTCTTGTTCTATTTTTTTTTTTATTAGTTACTTAATGAGTTGAGTTTATTATTTTCAACAAGTATATTCATGGAATGAGGAGAGGTATGGAAGCATAACAGCTGCAACAGCTTCTTTTTGTATTCAAGTGAAGGGATCCATTTTTATCATCCATGATAGGAAATTTGTTCTGGATCTTCTTTAATTCATTTGAGAATACTTGCAAGTAGTCAAAGGTCAATTTTATATCAGTAATGTCCCATTTTTTTTTATTTCTTTCGTTCTTTGTACTTATGTAGTGATTGGTTCTTGGAAATGATATTAGTCATCTTTGTTATTTGAATTTGTTAATTTTATCCCTTATAATAATAATAATAATAATCAATTGCTTAGTTTTCTTAGTTTTCAGCAATGTAATATTTATATCAATCAGAATTTTCAATCAAGTGTAATAAGTATCTTCATTAGCTTTTTATTTTTCATCTATCCCCTTTCCAAGTAGACAGTAATCTTGGGATAAAGTTGAATTTAACATAAATGAAGTAGTAAGAGAAGAGAAATGGCAGATATATAATATAACGTGATTTAATCAATCTGACCTCCATTTGTGGACAAAGGTGAGGGAAAAAATTCACTAATAAAAATAACTGGAGATATAAAAACTAGATTCACAAAATCATACTTTGTAGTAACTTTCTTCAACTTGCGTAATAACAACTTTAAATTTTGTAATAATGATCCTAAACATAGTAGTAAATTTTTTAAACTTTCATAATAATATCCCTAAACTTTGTAGTAATAGATACAACTTGATAGTAACCGACCTGAGCCTCATCAGTGCTTTGCTATCGCCATTCATTCATCCTTAACGCCATACTTTGGCCTAAGTGTTGGTTTTGACTTTAAATCATGCAAAGGCATGCACATATCTAATGTATCATCAGATATAGTCTCACTTTATAGTCTGCTATATGGGACAGAAGCAGTCAGGGACTTCAAATCTTCATACTCATACAAGGTAAGAGAAAGTGAAAATGATCAATTTATGATAAGCAACAGCAAATATTATATACAATGCAGATTTGGGTCCTTATAACTCTAACCCAAATACTGTATACAATGCAGAATATAAGAAGAAGAAGACTTTGCCATTAATCATGGGAATTTAAGAGATATGGTATATTATAGATTGCTACTTATTGAATCATACAAAAAAACCTTCAATATTAGCGTATCAATAAATTTATTTATCTTATTCCTTGGTTAGTTTTAACAACTATAAAAGGATTAATAGATGATCAAAGAGATTCAAGGCCCTCTGATATAACTCTTTTGCACAGTGCATCATAATTATTGATAACTTCAGTTAACCGTCTTTTAAGCTTTCCAATTTCCACCTACAGCGCATGAACTACATGTGTGTTCCAACATAAAGTTAACATGTGTTCACAAGCAATGGTAGAAAATAAGCAGAATTCACATAATGGCAATCACAGTTAGTTAGTTCTTCTTCTTCATCCATACCATGTAAACATTACACTATAACGGAAAAGCACAGGAGTTCAAGATTTTACGATTAAGTGAGACCCTAAAACTCTTTGGGCATGCATGTTCAAAGATGTTTACAAGCAATGGTAGAAGACCAATGGTCATAATAAAGGTAGAATACCAGCAGTGTCCCCCAAAGTTTAATGCTAGCCAATAAATGTTCATAAATAATGGTAGAAGACTAACAATGTCTAGTATAGGGTAGTGCTGGCCAATTAATCAGTTCACCCACACTATATAAACATTATGACAGAAATGTAGATGAATTTAAGATTTTATATGATTTTGTTAGTCTTCAATGCTTTATGAACTAGAGACTTGATTAGCAATTTTTCTTATTATGTAATGGATTTTGAAGCAGTATGTGTTACTAACTATGATGTCACGCAGCCCAGTATTCTTTATAATGTTAGATTTTGATTGATCAATTACCTTTTGATAGGTGTTGTGAAGCAGTCTTCATTGTGGATACTAAGTGATTAAATTACTGAAGAAGTTTAACTACCAAAGCATCTGCAACTTCTATTTTGTTTTCTATCTCCTCCTATAAGAATTTTCATAATTCTTGGTTGCTTGAATAAGAAGATTTCATAGCTTTCATAAATCAATTTTTCTAATGTTAAAACATGTCTGCCAATTGATACAAACAATGATAATATGCAATAAGTGGGAAAAAAACACTAACACCAGTACAATAATTATTGAAGCCTCATTACAGGATAGGAATTTTTGGTTTTGATATAACTTCTTAAAGTTCGCTAATAACAGGGCTACTAAATGCATATTTGGAGGAGTCATTAGTTGCAGCATTTTCTTTCTGTGAATGGATAAGACTCATGGCTCTGATGATATGGTTCTAGGGTTTGTGAGTGAGTGAGAGAGTATGAGTCTACTCTTATAATTATTGCATCTCTTAATTTTTATGTTGAGGGATGTTCTCATTTCAAATTTAATGGGAATCATGGGGTGGAGAACTCTTCTCCTCTAATTTTCATTTTTGTCAATCCTTCTTCTTATTTCAAGTTCATAATCTAATGATATATAGTTTTAGGACTAATACTATGAAATTCAGGGATGTTACTACTGGATTTAAGGCAATTTACGCCTACTTTCAAAGACCTTTCAAAATATAATTATTAGTATAGTTTATGTCCTTTACTATAAATTTTAAAGATATTACTAGTGGACCTTAGGGAATTTACTATCGTATTCAGGCTATCTGAGTTTAGATGATTATGGCATCAGAAAAAGGAACTTTGAAGAATTTTATAATCTTATTATAATCATAACAATCAAATATTTACAATCATTCTTTAACAAGCCTCATAATAACTATAATAGTACAAAATACTAGGGAAGAAATAATCAATGCATTACAATTTTCTGGTTTGCTTTCTTTAAGTTGTTGCCATTACAGCTGCCATTATATCACTACGGCACCAATTGCCATTACAGTTGCCATTCTGGAGTATTGTCATTCACTGCCCAAATTTCCTTTATTAACAATACCCAGATATATTTTGAGTTTAAGGTGTTGTTTACTGTTGCTTCTTACAAATTTGTGAACAAGGAAGAACTTGTCGAAAGCTAACTCTGACACACATCGTTTAAACTGTTAAAAGATGCCGGTCTAGTGAGAAACTGTTTAAGAATTTTCAGTGATCGGTTGCGAGAAAAACCATTCAAGGATTTTTAGTTATTGATTGCAAGAGAAATTGTCGAATGATAGGTAATGGAGGGTCGAGGAGGAAGAGAACAGTGTTTCGAGGGCAAATAGCGCTTTTGGATTAGAACGACTTATTTAACAGAGAAGGGCACTTGTATCCATCGGTTCTTACTTGGTCCTGCATAATAATTTTTATTTTTAAGGTCCTTCCCAATAAATATTAGGTGATCCAGGTCCTCCGTACTAATTTTCCCCTTTTCCTAGCTTCTGCTCTTGGTTTCAGAAGAGTGGGCCTCAACTGTAAACCTTGTCTCGTAACATCTTAAGGTCTTAATGTCTTTTCTCAAAAGAAGCATCTCTTTAGACTGGAAAAAATGTTTGAATTAAATAACTAAATTTGTTATTTACACTTTGCAAGGGCCATTTTCCTTTTTTTTTAAAACTAAACTCAAATAAGGGGCTTGAAGTTGAAACAAGGCTACATGTCTGGTATCTTCTCGTACATTTCTTTGACATATGGGCTAAATGTTATTAGTGATGGAAAAAGCTCAGTGTGACATAATTTGGAGAGTCCTTATAACTTAATTAAATGACCACAACATTATTGAGTCTCCAATTAAATTATATTAATCAACATGATCTTAAGAGAAAATTAATGCAAAGAGCCCCTAAAGGCACCTTATATATTTAAGTTTTTTTAATTAAAATAGGTACTAGAATTACATAATAATTCAAAGAGTAACTGCTTGAAATGAAATAAAGTTTCCTAAGAATAAAAAGAAGACAAGTCTTCAACAAAATGGAAACACTTCCAAGCCTGTATTAACTTCATAATGCAATGGATATCTATGATTACAACTTGAAAATCAACAGCGCCATCAACACCTTCTTCAGCATAATATATAACCTGAATTTGGAAGCATAATATTGATATCATTACACTGGAGCAATCAACATGTCTCTAAATAAAATGAAAATAGACAACTCAATTTCCATTGAGCAAAGAACTACGTGATCCAATAAAAATACTATGGACCACGATAACAAGATACAGAATCTACGATTCTTTTTTTTCCCCCTCTTTTCGTTTATAGTTAGAGAATAGAATTAATATATAATCCTATGATTAGTTTCAGAGGTCTCTTTGGGATAAAAATGAGTGCCTTGACAACTATATTATATTACGTGTCTCTTGTATATTGGTTCTGCTATACCTTTCCCTTTCTATACATATCAATAAAGGGAGCCAGCCGTATGACCAAGGCTTTTGGTTTATTTACTCATTGTGTGAACTCTTTGTCCTTTCCCTCTTTCATCCTTGGTATCAGAGCCTAGGGTTCTTTCTTTTACCCATCATGTTGGCGTCTGCTTCATTAGGTAACAATGATATTCAACCAACTACCATTATTGTCAATGCTGTTTCAAAGACCAATCCTCTCTTTAGTCACCAATCAACCTTTGTCAAGTTGGACCGAGAGAATTATTTATTTTGGAAATCGATTATTTTGCCTCTTATTGAAGGCAACAAGCTTGATGACCATATTAATGGCATCAACCCTATTCCAGTACAGTTCATCGCAAAAGGTGTTAAGGTGAAACCCAATCTTGCATATGAAGAATGGTATGCTCTTGATCTTCTTCTTGTTGGATGGCTCCATAACACGATGAGTATGGAGATCGAAGCTCTACTATTCCACTATCGTGCTCCTTAATAGTTGTGGGATAGAGCTAAAGCTCTTACTACTACTTCCACTAAAGCCAAAGTCATGGCACTCAAGTCAGAGCTCCAGTGTACTTGAAAGAATGGTACGTGTATGGATGAATTTTTAACCAAACTGAAAAATATCTCTGATAAACTAGCTGTGGCTGGTTCCCCTATTTCTATTGAGGATCTTATTACTGAGGCCTTGAATGGTCTAAATGCTTATTATAATTGCCATTATTGTCAAGCTTATTGAGAAACCCAACCTCACATGGATTGATACTCAGGCATCGTTATTGGCTTTTGAGAGTCGAGTTGAGCAACTCAATCAGTTTGCTTATCTAACTATTCAACCTACTACAAATGTTGCACGGTGTGAGAATCAACATTTTGAATCTGGTTGTGGCTCATGGCATGGTGGTAGAGGCTCAAGAAGCAACCAACGTGGTCGTGGATGCTGTGGTGGAGGTGGTGGTCATCCTTTCTATTATTTATGTCGTCGTCATAGCCATGTGGTAGTAAACTGTTATTACTATTATGATGGTTCTTTTCAACCTCCAACGGACTTTGGACGTGCCTCTTCTGAACCTTTTTCTCCTCAAGCTTACTATGCCTAACCAAGCACTATCACTGACTTAACTTGGTATATGAATAGTGGGGCAAACTATCATGTTTCTCCATCCTCTAATCAATTAGACAAGGTTCTTCCTATTGGTGAGTCTAATCTTAGTACATGTACTGGTGACACTATTATTCCTTGTTTCTCTTATTCACTCAAACTAAATGATGTTCTAGTAGTTCCTTCTGCTACTAAGAAATTGATGAGTATTTATAACCTGATTGAAGATAATATGGTTGATGTGTTATTTATTAATCATCGGTGCACTGTGAAGGACAAAGTAACAGGTCAAGTTTGATTCAAGGGAGACCATGCCAAGGAATGTATCCAATGGGGCCTAATCATGATCAAGCAGAAGCTCATTTTGGTGTTGCATCTTTTCCTCCAGAAGCATGTTTTTCTAATCTAGCTTAATGGCATTGTAAACTAGGATATCCTTGTGATAGAGTTTTGAGACAAATATTACATAATTGTAGTGTGAAAGTTAAATCTAATGACAAACTCTTTTGTAAAGCTTACTAATATGGAAAATCTAAATATTTACCTTTTCCTAGTTCTATCTCTCATGCTTCTGCTCCTCTTGATTTAATACATACTGACCTATAGGGACCCTCACCTGTTCAATCTGTTCAAGGACATCGATTTTATATTCACTTTGTTGATGATTTTAGCTATTACACATGGCTCTATCCACTTAAAAGCAAAGGAGAGGCGATAAATGCCTTCAATAATTTCAAAGCTCTAGTTGAAAATCAATTTGGTACAAAAATTAAGAGTTTACAGAGTGATATGGGTACAAAATATAAGCCTTTTATTAATGTTGCTCAAGCTCATGGAATTAATTTAAGATATACTTGTCCACATACTTCACAACAAAATGGCTGGGCTGAGTGTAAACACCGACACATTGTGAAAACAAGTTTAACTCTTTTAGCTCAAGCTCACATGCCTTTAACATATTGGGTTATTGCTTGTCAAGCTACTGTGTTTTTAATTAATCGTCTCCCAACACCAGTTCTCAATAATGAAACTCCTCTGTTCAAGCTTTTTAAAACAGAGCTTGATTACAAGTCCTTGCAACTGTTTGAATGTGCATGTGATCCATGCCTCAAGCCCTATAATGATCATAAATTTCAATTCCACAGTCAGAAGTGTGTATTTCTTGGCTATGCTTCACAACAAAAGGATACAAATGTTTAAGTTCCATTGGATGCATTTATATTTCAAGGCATATTGTTTTTTATCATTCAGTGTTTCCTTTTGCCACAAGTTTCATAAATCAAAGGTCTAGAGAAATTCAATCTGAAAATTTGGTTCCAATGATGATTCAATCTGCAACTGTTCCATCCTCTGAGCAACAAGTCATGCCACCTTCTTCTCCAAGACAAACTTCACGATCCACTTTTGTGTCACCAAATCTTTTGACAAATGGTGACAGTAATACATAGCTAGCTGCCTCATCCCCTACTTCAGTACATGGATCTACTACACCTTCTTTGTCATCTTCTGGTGTCTCATCTAATAGCCCTACACACGTGCTTGCCTAAGCCACCACTAATGTACACCCAATGACCATAGTTGCCAAAAGTGGTATTTTCAAGCCCAGGTATCCATTTGTTGGGTTTTTGTCATTTAAAGATCTAGAATCATTAACTCAAGTGGTGAACCCAATAGTGTTTCTGAAGCCTTAGCATTTCTTTATTGGCGGTAGGCTATGGTGAATGAATTTGAAGCTCTTTAGCAAAATCAAACATGGTACCTTGTTCCTTATCATGGCTCTCAAAAGGTTATTGATTGTCTATGGGTGTTTAAAAAAAAAATTCAATGCAAACAGTTATCGTCTGAAGCATAAGGTATGATTAGTGGCAAAAAGGTTTCAACAAACCCCTGGTTTCGATTACTATGAGACCTTCAGTCCTGTGGTGAAGACGACTACAATCCAAGTTGTTTTAATGATCATTGTAACATTCGACTGGGAAGTAAGGCAATTGGACATTAATAATGCATTCCTTAATGGTTTCCTTGGTGAAAAGGTATATATGCGACAGCCAAAGGGATTTGTTGATCCAAAATAACCAAATCACATCTGCAAACTTGTCAAAGCTATTTATGGCTTAAAGCAAGCTCCACGTGCCTTGTACGAGTGATTAAGATCGACTCTATTGCAATGGGATTTTCAAAATGCTCGAAGTGATACGTCACTGTTCATGCTTCGTGCAAATGGACTGACAGATTATCATCTTAATCTGTGTAGATGATATTTTGGTTATAGGCAACAACTCTGTTTATCTAAAGTCTTTTGTGCAAAAGCTAAATTTCTTATTTTCTCTTAAAGATCTAGGCTCCTTACATTATTTTTTAGGAATTGAGGTGGCATGAGACAGCTCTGGAATTTTTCTGAATCAAGCTAAGTATGTTCTTAATCTTCTTAAGCATTTTAACA
This sequence comes from Erythrophleum fordii, assembly GCA_032878935.1. Classification (NCBI taxonomy): domain Eukaryota; kingdom Viridiplantae; phylum Streptophyta; class Magnoliopsida; order Fabales; family Fabaceae; genus Erythrophleum; species Erythrophleum fordii. Next base: position 5,314,906 of record JAVQMF010000047.1, read on the forward strand.
TGCTTGATGCTACACCAGTTACAACACCTATGGTTATAGGAAGACAATTTTCTATCACTGACAATGAATTTCTAATTGATGCCACAAAATATCATCAAGCAATTAGAGTTCTTCAATGGCTTACAACAACACGTCCAGATATTGCCTTTTTGGTAAACAAGTTGAGCTAATTTCTATCAAATCCAACAAATATTCATTTTCAAGGAGTAAAATGAATACTCAGATATCTCAAGGGTACTTATCACTATAGGCTTCACATCAAACCCTTTACTAATTTGCATTTAACAGCCTTCATAAATGCATATTAGAGTACTAATATGGATGATCATAAATCAATAACTGGTTTCTGTATATATCCAGGTAATATTTTGGTAAATTAGGCTTTAAGAAAACAAAGAGTTGTTTCTCAATCAAGTATTGAATCTGAATACAGAGCCTTGGCTAACACTACAACAAAAATCAACTAGTTATGCTCTTTATTATTTGAGCTGGGTCTTTGTCTGAGACATCCTCCAATTATTTGGTGTGATAATCTTAGTGTTAAAGCTCTAGCTGCAAATCCAATTCAACATGCTAGAACCCAACATATAAAAATTGACATTCACTTTGTCCATGATCAAGTGTTAGTAGGAACTCTTGATGTTCGATACATTCAATCTCACTGTCAAGTAGCTGATTGTTTGACCAAAGCCTTAACTTTTTCTCAGTTTTCTTTGTTTTGTAACAAACTCGGGCTATGTATCACCCCCAAGACTTAGAGAATAGGATTAATATAAAATCTTGTGATTAGTTTCAGAGGTCTCTTTGGGATAAAGATGAGTGCCTTGACAACTATATTATATTACGTGTCTCTTGTATATTGGCTCTGCTATACCTTTCCCTTTCTATATAAGGGAGCCAGCCGTATGACCAAGGCTTTTGGTTTATTTACTCATTGTGTGAATTCTTTGTCTTTTTCCCTCTTTCATTAAAATAAAAATTGATATCTTATAGTTGAAAGTAGCTTTTGATACAAACTTTTGGTGTGCTAAACCCCAGAAGCTCACGGTTGAGGTAATGGCTTTGATTTTGAGGCAATTGAACTATAGGAAATTAAAAAAATTCAAGGTTCATATGAAGTTCCCAATAAATTCTCATATTCTCGGTGGAAGATTCAAGTTTGATATCTTACAATTAAGTCATAGCAATTTATCTTTTTATACCATAACACATCTAACTTGGATAAAGTTGATACTAACGATCTGTAACATAAAAATATTAGGACTCCAACTGAAATTGATTTTTTTTTCTCTCAACTTTTTAAGTATTTCTTTTTTGTTCTATTATTTGACATGATGATATTCGCATCATAGTCTTATTTTTTTTTATTACTAGTAATTTTTAGGTGAAATTAATCAGAAGACAGTATTCTTGTTGTTTCAGCTTGGAATGCCTGCTTCAGCAGCTCTTTTTTTTTTTTTTTTTTGATATGGTTTGATTGGCGGACGTTTTACTCAATTTCACTTTCACACTGTTAATTCAAAAGATAATATTTAGGGATTAAGGGCAGCCAGCAACTAATAATGTGTCTGAATCCAGAATATATTTGTGAACAAGTTTTTGTAGGTTAACGACAGAAAAAAGCGTATGACGGAGTGGAAGAAAACGAATTTAATTTGTTTTGGGGCTCAGACCATCTTCACAAGGTAGTCTTCATAACAGTAACACTAATGGTTGTAAGTTAACAACAGAAATATTTATGGTGTTGTCAGGAAAGTCATTTTAAAGGGAGAAAAAAAACATTGGATGTCGCAATATTTTCAATTTGATCCCTTACACTAAAATTATTATCAATAATATTTTTCTATCAATCTACTGTAAATAAAATGCCCCATTTGTGAAGGATGATATTAAAAAGACAATTTAATGAGAGATTAAATTAAGAAATACTACATCTATGAAGGACCAAAATAAGATTTTAGTCAATAACTATAGATTTGTTACTTACTTACATTGATATAAACTTATGCAATGCATCATAGACTGCAATGGGCTTTTTTTTTATTAAAGTAAATTACACAAATTTTTCTTAAATTTTGTTAAAATTATTCAAATTTTCTTTTTATTATCAAAATATACACTTGAGCCTAATATTAAATTTTGACTGAAATACCATTCTATTATCCTAAATATACGAATATGTATTACATTCAAACAAACACAAATAAAAAAGAGTAGATTTTGTTTTCATTAAATTTAACTCTAAAAAAATGTATTTATATTAATTAAGAGTCTTTTAGTAAAATAAAAAATAAAATTGGACTAAAATGTGGCAAAATTTTTATTTGAGGAGATGTTTATGTAAATTTTGAAAATAGAAGAGAGGAAAGCTTAAAAAAAGTTCATGATTCAATCTTTTTATTGTTATTTTCTAATTAATAAGCTCAAAGAAGGGCTTGAACTTGAAATAAGCCTACACGTATGGTATTTTTTGGTAAGTTTCTTCTATATGTCGGCTAAATGTTACTGGTAATATGGGGAGTGCTTATAACATAATTAAATGACCGTAGCATCCCACTTGTTTCTTAATTATTGTTTGTTATGGACTTCATTGAGCTGTTCATAGTCCCCACTGCCGTAATAGACAGTAGAAAAAGCAACGGATACAAACTCTGCACATGCTTCCCCTTGTCCACTTGGAAATAGTCAGAGTGATGAGGTTTACATAGATCCTTTTGAGATGCCTATCTCTTTCTAAAACAATTTATCTCTGAGTTCCCTCCAAATTACGGACTCTAAAACCAAAACAAAACGGAAGGGGAAAAAAAAAAAAAGAGTTCCCTCTAAATTATGGAATCTAATAAATTTTTTATCATTTATTTTTTTATTCGGTTTGATTTGCAGACGTTTCACTCGATTTCGCTTTCACACTGTTAATTCAAAAGACATTACTTAATGGTCAAAGGCGGCCAGCAACTAATAATGTGTTTGAATCCATAATATATTTATGAACAAGTGGTTGTAAGTAAACAACACAAAAAAAAAAAAAAAAGGGTATGACTGAGTGGAAGAAAATGAATTTGTTCTGGGGTTCAGACCATCTTCACAAGATATTCTTCACAACACTAACACTAATGGGATTGCATCACAAATAATTTCAAGAAAAAGCCAACTTGCTTATCACTGGCACAATTGTATACTTGGGTGTAATTCGTTTAATTGCAAACCACGATAGCAAGATACAGAACCTACGGTTTAGTTTTCTTTTTCTTTTTTGTTTGTTAACATAAAAATTGGGATCTTGCAATTCAAATTAGTTCTTGATACCGAACTTCTAGTGAGCTAAATCCCAAAATCTCTCGGTTGAGGGAGAAACAAGAGGTAAGGAGGCACGTAGTAGCTCTGATTTTGATATAGTTGAACCCTTTCAAAGAAACATACTTAATATATTAATTCACGAAATAAAAAAAATTTGGGTTCATATAAAGTTCCCATTAATTTGCTATTAATTTGAAGTACTTACACTAATGGTAAGTTCAAATTTAAAGATAATTATCTTTATGCATAACTTTACGAATTAGAAAGGATGCATGGTTTTCCAAATTAAATGAGAGATTGTTAAAGATAATAACTAATTTAAAAAACTAAGTTATGAATATATGGGCGTGAAGATGTATTTTCAAATCCTTATTGGACATAAATAGAAATTTACATCACATGTTAAATTCACAGTTTAAAAAAATTATAAAGGGCTTAGCATGGTTAATAAATATTAAAAAATATTTATATTTAAAATGCATTTAGCACTAAACACTTAGTATGTGGTGTGAACATGTGTTAGATTGATACCAATCCAATGACTCTCTTCTAATATGATTTTTTTAATTTAAATTTAATTCCATTTAAATTTTAAATGAATATAATTTTTAGAAAAAGAAGAAACTATTCATTTAAAATTCCAAATGGATAAAATTTTTAGAAAAAAAGCATAACTCATTATGAAACTGTCATGACCCAAACTCTAAGTCATTATCGATACCTAGACCAAGCCAATCAAGATTAGCCTAGTTTAACAAGCCTGACAACTTATTTAAAGTTCATGCTTTTATATTTATATATATACTTATAAACAAATTAGAGTTTGCAAAAAACCTGATAGTACCTCGTCTAAAATTTGGACATCCCAACCTTGCAAATCCAGTATAAGCCAATACATTTTATTTCAAAAATTCACTAATATTTTATACCTCAGAATTCTTGCCATAATATACATAAATTTTTCAAAATATAATCAAATGCCATTACAAAAATCAGTATATGGTCCACAAAAGAAGCTTAGCATCCACATGACTCAAAATAATGCATCCCCTAGTAACCAATGTGTCTCAGAGTATCAACACAAATCAACTGACTAAAATAACATATCATCCATGTCTGAGAGGCACGCTGTAATAACCTAAGGCATGGGTTTGAGGCCAGTAGCATACAAATGGCAATTTTTTTTCTTTTTCTCTCCTTTTTGCTATCATTTTTCTACTATACCAAATATACCCTTATTTGCTTGACTAAAGTTTGGGTTTTAGGTCATTCTACATCTCCATTCTTAGTGGCACGTTACTCTCACCTGCTTCCATCTTTTCAGTCAGAAGAAGTAGTAGGAAACATGCCAGAACTATCTACATCTTTTCTCCTATTCTCACCGTAACCCAGCTCTATTTTTGTTTTGGTCTTCTGCGCATCTCTTCCCTATTGTAAGCCGAGGTTGTTAATTCCTTTTGGTGCCATATCCTTGTGCAAGTCTATCTCTCAAGCTTGAAGTGTGGCTGTGTGGCTAGTGTATATTATTCTCCTTTCAACTCTGTTGTTATGTAGCAGCATTCTCTTCTGGCTTTCATTGAATGATGCAAAAATTTTTGCTGTAGAAACTGAGCTGGAGCAGAGCTTTGTGTAGCATAATAATTTCGTGTAAGATTCATGCTTCTTAGCTTGAAATTTTAGCTCTATTTTGCTGAAACACATCCCTCACTCTTCCTCAAACTTTTATTGCTTCTTAGTGCATTATTACAATTCTTTCTTTGGTCTTGAGCTGGTTCTATACTTTTCCCTCCCCTATTATGGTTTTCGGCCAGTATGGTGTAATTGTTGCATTTAAAAAATTGTGTCAAATGGAAGGAGAATCCAAGAAGTGAAGAAGGGGTAGGCAAAAGGCTATAATTGTTCCATTCTTCTTCCCTTGGTCTTAATCTTCATAGCCATTTCAAGCAAGATTGATTATATTCCTACCCTTCATTAAGTGGCCTTGTTCATTTTTTTTTCTTTTCTGATAAAATGTTTCTTTTGTTAGGGGACCAAGAAAGGGAAGATTGAATAAGCTCCATCTATTTTGGTCTTCTTGAATAACGGTCAAGTAGAAGATTGTGATTGTGATTGTCCTATTGTGGTGGATTGGTTAAGGAGAATTTGACTAAGGGTTGAATTGGCCCATTTTACTGGGTCCTTCCTATAAGTAGTCCACCACACAATTATTTTCATAGAATTTAACAGACTGAGAAAGGGAAAATTTTAGAATTATTGAATGGGATTTGAATACTTTGTTATGTGGTGATGAAAAGCATGGAAAATGGAATATATGGTTAAACATGATAACTTTATGCCACAGCTCTAAATTTTTTTAAGCATTAAAGTCAAGCTAGAAAACTCATCCAATATGATGATTAAAACTTTATTATTATCATTATTATTGTTTATAATGAGTAAAGTTTAAAGTCATTCTTATTTATGATGTAAATTAGTCCTATGTTGCAAATTAGGCCCCTCTCTTTTCTAGATAATGTAGTTAGTCTATAGCAATGCTACAGAAGCTTAAAAAGGAGAAATAAAATAACTTTAGTATAAGATCACTTGAGACCACTCTAACATCAAGGATTCATGAATTGGTATTATAGGTTGTTTAGGAGAATTAGTTATGCCTAAACATGTAACAGAGGTCACGATAGTAAGTTTCACTTTGCCATTTTTAAAAGGTGAGTAAATAATATCTGCCATATATTTCATTTCAAGATTTGTGATTAAACATTCCTTAATTAATTTATTAGGTTTATTAAAGATGTTTTTGATTATTTACACATCGGAATGTTTACTGAGTATTTCTGGACTATGGGAATATTTACTGAAGTACTCTGTTATATGTTTAGACTACAAGCATACATAAATCAAAATTTGATTTACTCTAAACATATATTTATGAGATGATTTCTTGTAGAAGCTATTTGTTTTGGAACCCTGCAGCGAACCATAATAATGGTTAGCCATGGTGTACTATGATAAATACTCCAACTAGCAAGGGTGTTGCTAGCCCCGTGTGGTTGGCCACCATACGCAAATCTATTCTCATTTTTACGAGCAGGTTGTTTAGTGTTTGTGTTATTTACCCTCACGACTGTGTGCCCTGCGTCTGGCTCAACTGGTAGTGAGTAGATGCTTTCCATTGCATCGAGTGCATGAATTACTTGAAAATTTCTTTTTAATAATCGCTTTTGAAGTTTCACTTATAAATTGTTGTTTTCAATTAAGATTTTAATGTTATAATGTTCTTATACCATATAGTTAGCCTTGTTTATTCACTCAACGTCACCTCACTTCTTTTATTTTCAATATGCATCAGATAGTAGGTTTGAGCCTAATCCTTCATTAGCAGCTTAGCATTGGCACTTTCTTGTACTCGTGGTGAGCCCCGCAATTGTTCGCATGGACATGTTTTGTTAATGTTTTGGAATTTATTTTGTACTATAGACTATTGTTTGTAATTCCACGGAATCATAGATAGGGCCACCCACCCCTTGAAACTAGTGTATTTTGGTTTGGATTAATAACCAAACTTTCTTTAATGTTTTAAACTAGCTGGTTGATTTGTAGAGATTTTAAGAGATCCAATTTATAGAAGAAATTCTATCAAAATTTCTACAAAAGTCTATTGGAACTAAATTTATATAATGCATATATGAACTTACAATTGTTTTATTTGGTTCTGATATTTGGTATTAAATCTTATTCATTAGTGTTTGATAAAATTTTTGTTTAGTGTTAGCTTATAGAAGAAAATTTGGCTATCTTCCATGCCGATTATACTGTTGGTTACGGGGTATGACACATGCAAATTCCAAAGCACCTCAATCTACTTTTCTAATGATCTGAAATATGACAAAGGAAAGAAGTAAGCCCACTATGGGCTTAGTGAATACATAGACAACAAAGCAAGTGGAAAAGGAAACAAGTGTGCATAGAGTATACACATGTATATATATATATATAATTACATCAATTCACTTAAATTGTAAGCTTTCAGCAAAAACATAATTTAAGATTAAAGAAAATAACATGGAATGGGTCTCACAAAAAAAAAAATCTGAATCAGCTCTGAGTGCTGCCATATAAAGTTTAATAGTACCATTATTGCCATTAAACAATACCACAATGTCACCACCATCACCGGGTGCCGGCACATGGTGAGCATTCCATAATGTATCAAGTATAATTATCATTAAGTGTTGTCACATAGTGATTATTCATCATCTTAACTACGTGCACCTAGGCCGTTATCCCTACTAATGATTATGGGATTCTAACTAGATTTTCATTTACAATTTTGAGATGAAATCATTTAAATCAATTAAATATTGACAAGTAACAATTCAAATTAAGTAAAAGAAATAATTTAGATTAAATAGAAACAATGAATTAGCAATATGATATAATAAAATTATAAATAAAATTCATTCATCATCTATTCAGCATTGATATCACACACACACACACACACACACACACACACATACACAAAACTACATGCATATTGCATCCCTACATTAAAATTTGAAAGGCAAGATTGCTTCCCCGACAACGCTGACAAGATAAATTACAAAACATGAAGTTTGGACTAACAATATATAAACATAGAGTAAAAGAGACTGCCACCCTGCTATCTATACACTCACTTGTGGAGGCCAATAGTAGAGGCTCCAAATTCCTACAATTTGAAGAAATCTCCAATTAAATGAGTAACCTCAATATCACCTATAATTTTATTGAACATAAAAATATTACCTTAATTACTTAATTAGCTTTTAATATGTTTAATATAATTAATTTAATATCTAGCACCTAAACCTATAATTATAGTTTAAATTTTCTAATGCCACTATTAATACTAGGTTTGGATTTCACAAATTAACTACCATCATATAATTTAAGCTTCTAAAATTTAGTTTGAGTTTAGAATATATCTTAAGGAGCTTAAGAAGCTTAGTGGTTTAAAGCAAAAAGCCCTAATTTTGAAGTTTCCCTTATGGCCAAAATGGAAAAGAATATTGAAATTGATGATTTAAGTCACCATTGGCATTGAGAAGAACCAAAATGGAAGCTAAAACAAAGAAGAAAGCAACCCCAAATATAAGAGAAGAGGAAGAACAAAATTTATGCATTGAGGGAGCTCACCATCCACAACTCTTCTCCCACACAGCAAACCCGAATAAGCTAGCAGGGGCCCACGGTGAGGCATGGCTGGTGAGCAATGAGAAAATGAAAGAAAAAAATGGAGGAAGAAGATGAAGAAAGGCTGCATTATGGAGTTGCATAACTCAAAGAAAGAGAAGAAAATGAAATGGGGGGGGGGGGGGGAAGTGCTGCATTTGGCGAAATAATAAAGAAGGAAAAATATATTATAAAGGGAAAAAGGAGAAATTATAAAAAACACCTAAAGTTTTCTAGTGTAATTTATTTAAGATTGATGAAAAATTATCCTTACGTGTCTAAAAGTAAAAATAAGGATCCCACAATTATCTAGAGTTTACATGTTAACAAATTTTAAAAATTTGAGACATAAAAATATCCCGATAGGAACAAGATAAATACAAAATAGCTTCTTAAGACAATTTTAAAGCTCTAAAATTATCCTTAAAATTATCTAAATATTATATTTATCTTAAAAATAATTTTTTAAAGTTAATTAATTAATTTACTACTACTATTATTATTGTTGTTGTTGTTGTTGTTGCTGTTGCTGTTGCTGTTGCTGTTGCTACTTGGTTATTACAGAAACGTTGTATCAATACATATTTTTATTATAAATTAGAGTCTGACAGATTAAAAAAATATAAAACAATTAACATATTTATTCTCCTAAAATTCCTACTTTGAAACGTCAAACAATTCTATAGGAGAAATTCTAGAAATTATTGTTTCTCAATCTCTAAGTGCTTAAGATAAATTTTAAAGGTGATTTGCCATATTCCCAATAGCAAACATAATGGAGGTAAATATTGCCTTAAAAAGAGTGTGATTTGCACACGTTTTTAGGCACAATCTACATCTTCTATATATTCTTCTATAACATGATCTAAGCTTGCTTCCTATTAATTAATTGAGATCTCATGGATGTCTTACTGTTAATCTATTTTGTTAACGACAACTGGTATTACATGTTTTGCAACTCCCACATAGAAAATATACACCAATTTTCTGAATAATTAATAGCTTTCCTGCTTTAAGGGCTAAGAAGTGTTAAAACTACTACTGTAAAAAGTGAAAAGAAATCAGAATCAATTAGAAACAATTAAATTCTTATCATCAATTAATGAAGTTATGAAAACTCAACTTAATAATGCTCTATTCTTATCTTAGTGCTATGTCAAAGGAATTTTTTAGTCTCTGCACCCTTTTCTTACTTTTAGCTTTTCCCTTTTGACACTGATTTCTCATACCTACTTCACCAATAATAATAATAATAATAATAATAATAATAAAACACCAGAACTCTTTTTCTACATGGTCATTTCTTCTCTCCATTTTTTCGTAGGATCTTATCTTTATAAAATAGAAAAAAGTTGTAGAATATTTAATTACATGCATACAATTGAAAGAAGAATATTATTTTTTCGACTAAGTCGATATTGAGCTAAAAAGCAACTATGACCTATGGGCTACGATAAAATAGACAAATAGTTAATTGGTGAAGATTATGATAATGAACAAATCTACTAGTGCATGTAATATAAGCAATGTGATTGAACACTTGAATCCAAATATCTTAAGCCCCAATTACTGCGGGGGCATCAAAATAGCGAAAATGTGAAATTGGATATAAGTTATAAAGATTGGCATTTGGGCACCGTAAAGCAATTATATATTATATATATATATATATATATAATCAATCCTTTTGCTTATGTTTTAAAAAAGAAGCAAGCGTCTAAATCGGAAACAAAACCACATCAAAAAATAAACAATAAAGAAGACAATAACATAAAATGAAAGAGAAATAGATATTAATATTACATTGGAAAATAACAAGACCATTTATCGAAGTAAGGTCTCTATATGAACTATCGGTAACTTTGTTCAAACTATCTATGACGGCACATTGGACAAAAAATTTAACAATACAATGACAACAGTTTAAGTGTCAATGTGACACATAATTAGTCATGCGCATCAATAAAATTTAATAGTACATTGATAAAAATTAATCATAATGGGTAATTTTTTTTTTTGGTTAATTATAAGAACCAAATTACAAGTTCTTAAAATATAATGAACAAAATAAAAATTGAAGAGTGAAAGATTATTAGGTTCGAGTGTGTATTGGTGAGATTTTTCAGCCGTCCATAATTTGATACATATCTCTTGATTTTGTGTAAAACATAAAATTTCAAGGTTGAGAAAATGATTTCATTAATTGAATGTTTGGTTAAGATTTGTTTTCTTCCACACCTTTCTTCACGGTACGTACCTTACAGGCTTACACTCTTGTTTTAGCATAGCCAGAAAATTTGTCTTAAAGTTTGCTTTACTTTTCTCTGTCATTTCCATGAAGAATTTCCATCACTTCCTTGAACTTATGTGTCTACTTATTTTCCAAACTAGTTAAGCATTACTTGTTCGGCTCTAAGCATTAAAAAACAAACCCAAAAAAAAAACTAATGCTTGAATCCCAATAAACACGAAACCAACAAATCTTCATAGTGCACGAAAATTCCACCTTGGTGGAGCTATGAATGTGAACATGCTCAGTATGTAACCACCATCCAGCTATTCTAATTTTGCCTTTATTGATTGACTTTGATTGATGACTTGGACTAGCTTATCAAGAATTTCCTTCTTGGTCTTTGTTCTGCTGCAACGTCAAAGAAACATGAAGTTTCATGGGCTATAATTAGTGTCTTTTTGAACAAATTTAAACACATTAAAACTCATAATTTTATGCTCAATAGAATGGGGTCAAAGAAAACAGAACGAAAATTCTAAGAACAAAAGATGGCATGCTTACTCTTTTTTTTTTTTTTGGCTTTTCGGATTGTAATATTAAATTAATTGACTTGAAATTCCATCTTGGTGGAGCTGGGTGCGTGTAAATTTGCCACTCCACATAGAAATCATTAGAGAAGGCTCTTGGCTCAAAGTGAATGATTGATTTAAGAATGCGAAACTTCTAGGAAAGTTACATTGAACAATACCTGATATATGTTGACATGTCAGTGGTATTTTAACAATAAATTTGACACAATAAAGGAAATGTCAAATGATATGAACATTATGGTATTAACAATGATCTTGGGCAATAGTTAATTTGCGATGATTATAATAATGAACAAGTCTGTCAGTATGTAATATAAATAATGTGATCGAACACTTGAGCCAGAGTATCTCAAGGTCCAATTACTGCGGGACCATAAAAAAATAATGAAAATGTAAATTTGTATATGTGAATAGTTTGGCTTTTAGACATGGTATAGCAGTCACTGTGCTTATATTTTAACAACAAACTAGGCATTTAAATCAGAGACAAAACCACATTAAAAAATCAAACAAAATGGACATTTCATCGGAAGTCAAGGCTATACTCTAAACTGTCAGCAAGGTAACTTCATTCACACTCTCTATGACTATTCTTCTCCTTTTTTTTTTTTTTGGTTAGAAAATAAATATTGGAAATTTTCAAGAAAGCCATAAAACAAAGATACGAAACAGGTTTTGTTTTTAAATCATGAATTACGCTAATACGCATAGTTTGTAAAGAAAAAAAAACATAACAGTCAGTACTTTAGAAAACTCAAAATTTTCGAAATAAATTTTAAGGTCCAGGAAATATTTTCGCCAATTGAATGATTAATTAGGATTTGTTTCCTTCCACACCTTTCTTTACGGTACGTACGTTACACTTAGTTTAGCATAGCCAAAGCAATTTTGTGGTTAAACCTGCCTTTAATTTATTTCTCAATCATTAATTTCCTTGATTTTCTATCTCTTCCTTGAACTTGCATGTCTACTTATTTTGCCTGTAATTTAAAGCAGTTAATCCCAACAAGCACTAAACCTATGTAGAACATAGAAGTTTAACGGTAGAAGATGGTTTTATTTATTTATTTATTTGGCAATGACAACATTTAAATACAGTTTTTTTAAGTATTTATTATTTAATTTTTTAAAAAAATATAAGCAAAACTTTTTTGTAGCTTGACACTATATGATTAGGTCTTTTAAAAAATATTTTTTACAAATTATATTTTTATTAAAAAGTTTAATAACAAACATAGTGATTTTGATTTTTTTAGCTTTTATAGATATTGAGAGGGACAAGTCCTGGTACGTAGTACACCTCTAAATGCCACCCTGGGGGTGGGGCTGCTTTACTTTTGCTCAAATGACCTTACTGGAAATTCTTAGCCACGGATATTTCACACAAGGTTATTGATAGATCACAATTTCACGACATTGAATCTTTGGCGGATAGTTTTATGGCGCCGGCTGAACATTAGAAACACGAGAGAAAATCTCATGGGTCAAAAATGGACACCTCAACTTCAAACAACAACAAAAATTTATTCAGAAGGAATTTTGGACAGATCAAAATCGTTTCCATTTAAGAAATGCTCTTACAGTGCATTTCAAAGAATCTGAAGTAAAGATGAACCCCGGAACTATGCTCACTACCCTCATTGTTGCTGGAATCGACATGATGGGACTGAAGAGACAAGAGCTTCTGGGACTGAAGAGACGCCGGCCTGAAGAGACGAATTCGAAGGTTTGGGAATGAATGAATCAAAACGCTCGAGTCTAAAGGTTTGAGAAACTCTGTTTGGGGTTGAGGATTAAAGTAAATGCTCCTAGTGCATTTAGCAAGTTAAAGTCAAATGATCTTGGACCTTATTTTATATATACATATATATATATATATATTAACGAAAAGTTTTTTTTAGCTTATCATTGTCTCCCTTGGATTTATTTGTTTGAAACTATTTTTGAACCCAAAATCATTCATTTATACATGTTTCAGGGCTAGTTTAATTTATTTTCTTATTTTTATTAGATTTTATGCCACTTCAATGTTTTCTTTAATTAGTGTTGACTACTACTTTTATATTTTGACAGCAAAACTAGATTAGAATTTTACAGATTTAATTTCTCAATTTGAATTTACTTTTCTTCTTTCACGCTAGTTCACTGAGTTAATTTACCAATAACTGACCATAATAAAATTCACCAATCAAATAAAATACAGATATATAATTCAGTTACTCTCATAGGATTGTCTCATAGGGCCATAATTGATTTGAACAATATTGTGTGACTGCTGGTGGCATCAAGACGTTCATTTACAAGATCGAAGCTGGTGTGAGTGATTCACCATCCCAAGCACAGCCGAACAGTAACCATACATGATAAACACAACAAAGTAGGTGGGACAGATATCGATGGAGGTAATTTGGAAAGGCTTAGACTAATTCTTAGTCAATAGTAGAGGTTAGCCATAAAAATTAAAAATTAAAAAGAAAAGAAAAACTAACGTAATGCAGTGGATCCCAACACGAATCTTGAAATTAAGTTTACGAAAATTACATCTTGGTGGGGCTGCGATTGTAAACATTGCTCAATATATAGTCCTTAGGATTAGAAGGTCTCAAACATGGTGTGAACAGTTTCAGTAAAATCAAATGCCAAATTGAGCGATTCATGTGTGAGGTTCATTAACGTGATTAATGAATTGCAAGAGGGCAATCCTGTTGCATATTCAAACAATTGACGAGAAACTCATAATATTCTTGGAAATGACCCAAATTTTCTACCCTCGAGAGTGGGCTATTGATTTAAGCATGCGATCACTTCCTGGCCATTACATTGAACAATACGCCCTTTATCTTAACATGTGCATGCATCATCACTACAGGAAAATAGTAAAATTCTCTCGAAATTTTTCTATCAGAAAAATCACAAAATTCTGTGAGAATTATTTTCACAAAAATTCTCATATATTTTAAGTCATGAAAAAAAAACAAGAATTTTTTTGTAAGAAAAATGTTCTCATAAAAATTTTTTGTAAAAACATTAAAAAAAACATTCTATGAGAATATTTCTTCAGAAGTTCTAATGAAATTTATGACTTTCTCATAGAATTTTCATGATAAATTAGCATGATAACCATGAAAAAAATGAACGCAAAAAAATATATAATTTGTTCTATTCTCAAAGTAATTTATTATAAAAACCATTACCGAAAAAAAGCTTTTAATGATGATAATAGTTATCACTAAAAAAAATTTTTGTATAAAAAAATTTTACTAAAGGATTTTTAAAAATTATTTCACAATCCTAAAGCACAAAACAAAGACCAATTATACTAACATACACCTTTTTAAATTTTCTCAAAAACATTTTTAGACAGGAAAAATATAAAATATTATGTAACATGGCAAGGTGAGAAAATGAAAAAGGTCGCATAGTCTAAACTTAAAGATGAAATTCTAATTTTGTCACTAACTTATATTCTACTATTATGAAGATATAAACAAAGAAGAAAAAAGAAGAAACACCCAAGAATGCCCCAAAATTACAACATGAAACAATAAGGAGCGAAAAAATAATATCATATGTCGCAAACACGTGGAGAATTTAAATACAATGCATTGATTGACTTCCTTTTTGTTGGCGTTGAATGGGATGGGAAGCGCTTCACACTTGTTAAAGAGTCCTTCACACATGAGAACGGACATAATCCACATTTGCTTTGGGTTGAAATTCAAGACTAAAATTATAACCAAGCAAGTAGGTTCAAATCTGACATTGATCTAACACTCGATAAGATATATCCAGACTAATTAGCATCAAACCATTCACTAGAAGCAAACTACATGCATCCAGTTTACTGTTCCTGCCTCATTTCAGAGTGCCATAGAGACAGAAGGATCCAGTGAAAAAAGGAGAAATGTGCCAAAAAAAAAAGTGACTTGACAATAAGTAAGTCAGTGAAGAATAATGAACCTTAGAAGAACAAGATTTGGGAACATCTAATAGATATAATTAAGTCCAGCACATCTTTTTCTTTTTTTTTTTTTGGTTTTGGTTTTTTTGGGGGGGGGGGCGGCGGAGGGAATTGTTGAGGCAACAACAGGAGCATCAACACATACCTTCTCTTTTGCCCAACCAAAAGCAAAGTTACATATCTCACGGAACGTCTCTGGACAATCTAAAAACGTGAATATATTTTAGGAAGCCTCTTCAATAAGTGAGAAATGAGATACAACTAGTTCGGACATCGAAGCAATGACCCAAGGAAAACAAGTATAAGCAATTATGCATAATCTAGATGAATCAATGCTTTTAGAAAGCATAGTCTTACCATCACTATATCTTGAGGATCCATCAGCACAAAAAAATTAAAAATAAATGACATTATGAATGAAAATGATTTCACCAACTATAAAACGAATCAAAGGCGTTGAGAAAGAAGTAAGAATCAAGAGAAATGTAAGACCCGACGTGCATGAGTTTGTAATATGCATGAAAGTTGACTTTTCAAAGGGAGAAATTGAGGTAGCCACGTAGAACTCTGGCTTTCTTCTGCAAATTTCCGAAATGCCCCTTCTCATCCACTTTTAGCTGGTCTTTAACGTAAATTACTTCTTGCCTTCTGCAGCATTGAATTCCTGTCTCTTCAGTCAGATAAAAGGAGCAGAGTTGCACTGGAAACAAAGCTTCATCTTCTCTCCTCTGTTTTCTCGCCATTTCTGCTGTTGCTGGGTTCGTTTGTTCTGCTGTTTTCTGGTTCGAATTTTGCTGCTGTGGGTTGGGGAAAAGTAACGCCAGAACCAAGCCTTGTTCCAGGTCTAGAGTTTGTTGCTGTAAGTATTGTTTCTGCTGGTTCCACTTCACCGAGTTTCCCTTCCCCTGTTTTTCTGTTCTGTAAGGTGTTTCTGTATGTCTGACAAATTGACATGGAAAGGTGAGTGGAAAGAAAAGAGAAGGGTGCAAGGAGATGAGTGGGTTAGAGCAAATGGATTCCCCTTAAGCTTCAAAGTGTTACCACCTTCCTTCTTTCAGATTATGCTCTCTCTCTCTCATCTCTCTCTCATCCCTCTCTCATGCTTCGCTATGGCGAGATGCAGCCTTCGCTACGGCGAGGTCGCGTCAGTTCCCTCCGCTATGGCGAGATTTACCACTCGCTATGGCGAGATCGCGTTAGTTCTAGACTTCATTTTCGCTATGGCGTACGCTACGGCGAGCAACTCTCTGGTTTTTGTATGGGCTGCTGCCAGCACTCGCTATAGCGAGAATCGCCTTCGCTGTTGCGAACTAGCTCTCTCGCAGTAGCGATACTGTTTCTCGCTGTTGCGAGAGGACTTGGCAAAATTTCTGAACTTCGAAATTTCTAGCTTTCACTTTCTTTTCCTTTTCCTTTTTCTCGATTGTTACATATAATGAAGAATAGACATTAATGTTAGATAGGTTAAGTCAATGAGACAATTTTGCTAGTTATTCACACTCAAAAATCTGGTGATGGGTATTGTATGGTACTCGGGAGATTGAGTTAGAACTGAGGACTGGGCAGGGAATATTGATATCATCTTAGGAGGTGAGTAAGTAATGCGGACTGTGAGTAAAACCCTATTTCTCATTTATTACTAAGTTTTCTTGCAGTGTTTTAACATTTGGATAAATGTTTTGTTATATGCATATTTTACTGAAAACTGATTTAAACATGGGATTTCTGCAAATTGATGCCTGTGGAATAAATTTGGCAACTTTGATATAAACTGATATGGAAGGTACTCTGTCTGAAATGTGATTTGAGAAACGTATTAAATCTGAAATGTGATTTGAGAATTTGTATTAAATTTAAGAAGTTATCTACTCAGAACTCTGTAGCTAACAGCAGTAGTTGTTAGCCTTGGTGCACCATGATCTGAACCTCAGCTAGCAGGGGTTTTGCTAGCCCCGTGTGGGTAGCTACCACATGTGGAGTTATTTTATTTCGCAAGCCAAGTGCTTTGCGTCTGTGATTATTCTTCCCGCGAGCCGTGTGCTCTGCGTCTGTTTAAATTTGATTCTGCTTAGATACTTCTGATGCATTTTGTTTTGAGAAAACGACCTGCTTGAGGCTTGTTTTGCGCATGATGAATATATACATATATATACATATAGATATTTTACGGGCCTTACCCTTAAGATTATTTTAAGGGTCGGCATTATTTATTCACTGAGTTTCAAACTCACTCTTTCTTAAATTTATTTTTCAGAGAGCGTTGAAGACCCTAGCCTAGCCTGAGCTGCCGACTAGTTGTAGATCTCCTGTTTTGTTTCATTTGGTGAGCCCACAATTGTTCATGTAGGTGTATTTTGTGTTATGAATTTGTTTTGTTCTGAGCAAAATAGAATGTGGCTCCACTGAATCAGAGTCAGGACATTCCCCCCTCCCTAGATGTCTATATTTTGATATATATTTTCAGTGTATTGTTGAATTGGCTGATTGTAGAAATGTCGGGAGGTCCAAATTATAGAGGGGACTCTGCCAAAATTTCTACAAAAGTCAGAGATAATACTCTTGGTAATGGTAAGGGGATTTGTTATCTTTTGTTCCGACATACTAAGTCTGTGGGTCGTTACAAGAAACACACAGAAATAGTAATACAATAATCATGTGGTATGGGATGCACTAAATGGCAATGACAGATCCTAGAAAAACGCCACAAACACACAGAAAATAAGCTCTGCCACAAACACATAGATATTGACGAGGGAACCACGGAGAGAAATTATTATATACTCCACGGGCAAATGAATTCACTACCTCCAGATAAATACGACGAAGCCAAGTTAAATAATTCCAACAGAGGATCTTGCTTTTGGGCTGCACTTGCTAACTCATAAGCATGTTTAACAACTTCATAACATGTAGATGCACACAGAAGTTGGATTTTGCAAGATGTTGTAAACATATGCATCATTACAATTTATATCTTGTGGATAAAATTTTAGAATAAATGCTAAGGTGCAGGAGGGGGTAAAAAAGAAAAAGAGGCTCTTCATTGGTTTTTCTCTGTTTCTCTTCCTTCTAGACTCTATCATATCCTTAAATAGTTATAACCAATTTAGATTACAAATATCGTTAGTTCGTTCCCAAGAGAATGCTGAGACAGAATTGCAGGATATTCACACTTCTTGGTTCTTTGCTCGTGAACAATGAACACTACTCTTAAGATCCTTCAACTCTAGTCTTTGCAGAAGCAATAGCATCTATTAGTGCCATACACTTGACCTCTTTGCGACTCTTCACTGTGTGAAAATGCAATTAAAGTGTAGCAAAAAGTGAAACAATTAACGCTTAATCACTAAAAGCTAACATGTCCGGTACTTCGGTTATTTAGGACAATGAAATTATTGTAGTTTACGTCATAGAGAAATTGAAATAAAAATCCACCAAAATCAAAATGCAAAGTGAGAGTAAATAACCGAACACCTTAGCATTTTGATGCAGATGGCAAATACATAAATAATTGTGCCACCTAATACCAAATACATAAATAATTTGGCCACCTTATTTTTTGTAACATAATGATTTTGGTTTTTCAGTTTTGACAAACATCGACCTATCCCTTTGAATATATTGATATTAACGAGCGAAGCAGATGACAGAATTAGTGCGAAAAAAGATGGAGTTCATGAGCTTAATCTGCAATATAGAGATTCCGGTTCTACAGCAGAAGATGGATGCCTTTTCTGTTTCTTAATACCAAATACATAAATAATTTATTTTTTGTAAGGAAACATAATGATTTTTGGTTTTTCAGTTTTGATAGACATCGAGAGCTTCAAGTCTTAGCACACCTGCAACTTCCACCTGGTGAGACTGCTTTACTTCTGGTAATGACCCCACTAGGAATTCTGAGCCATGAATCTTTGAAGTTACTGAGATATTCAAGCCAACAAAACTACTGGGAAGTCACAGAAGCATATTTCTCAATAAAACGCACCCCAGCAACAAAAAGAAATATATTGCTTATATTTAACAATACTTCATAGCTGAGATTAGAAGCAATTAATAAAACAGGCTAATTTACTCTTCAAAGTTCAAACCAAAAGCAACATATTATAATAAATAGCCTCTGGAATTTCTTCTCGTCATCCAGGTGATAAATGCCTTTCTATAAATAATCTCTTATCATCAATCAAAAAAATATTGTTTATCTCATAAGCGAGTTTTTGTTCATGCCACACTAATAAATTTGTCAAGTGAATGTGAGTTTTATCAAGAAGAGGTGCCTTTTTGGTTGAGGAAAAGTTTTTGCATATTAAATTAAGAAGTTGTTATGAATCCATCCATTATTCTGGATAACCTCTAAATTCATTAAAAGTATGGTATGAATCCATCCATTATGTGGATATCCATCTCCTCATATTCCTTCAAGAATTGTAACTCTAAAATTTTTAGATATTTATCTCCCACCTATATATCCTCTTTTATAGTATATTATTTCACATTTAGAATATGACTTTTGGATTATTTATAAGTCCAAACTTGTGCCTATAAATTGACATCTCATTTGTATTGAGAGATATGAATAAAATTTGAATAGTATTTCCCTTATTCTCTATCTTCTCTAAATTTTATTTTTCTCTATCTCTTGAGTTATTTCATAATACGTTATCAGTACAACTTTACTCTTAATCATTTAAGCAAAAAAGGTAAGATCTTTCCATCTTACTCATTAATTTTTTTATTAGTTTTATTTTATTTGAATTATCATATCAAATCTTACAAAACATAAATTTGTAGCCCTTGATCTTTCGAACAAGAATTATTTGTCTTGGATATCAGATGATGAAATTCACTTTGATGCAATAGATTTTGGAAACACCATCAAAAAAGAAAATAATGAGTCAATGCAAAATCACGCCAAAGCGAGAGTTTTCATTCATCATCACCCTTATGAATGATTGAAATATGAATATTTTACAATGAAAGATCCACTTGTGGTCTGAAATAGTTTAAAAGAAAAGTATGATTATCAAAAAACTATTATTCTTCTAAAGGCTAGTTATGACTAAATGTATATATGATTGGAAGATTTTAAATCAATCAATGAATATAATTCCGTAATGTTTCATATTAACTCTCAATTAAAATTGTGCAGAGAAATAATTACTGAAAAATATGTTAAAAAATTTTTTTTTATTTTTTATACTTTAATATGCTTCTGTAGCAACAATATAGAGAAAAAGAGTTTGAAAAATACTCACAGTTAATTTCATACTTTCTTATGGCTAAACAAAATAATAAGCTATTAATGAAAAATTATAAAACCCATCCAATTGGTTCTACTCTATTCTTTGAAGTGAATGTGACTATGATTAATAATAGTAGATGAGGATATAGTCATAGTCGAGATTGTGGACATGGTCGAGAAAGAAATAATACTCCTTATCATAAGAATGTTACTTAACACTAGAGGTGGAATAAGAAAGAAGAAAAACAATGAAGCACAATTGGACAAAAAAGTACCCCCATCATGGTGAACCTTTCCTTGTGATCGGGATGAGGTAGATGCCTCCTCTATTCTTGCCTAAAGGCAGGAATAGCGGCCTTGGGACTGTTACACTCTCCTCAAGAATCATGTGAAGAATTTAAAAAATTCATGCTATCATTGTAGTATGAATGGACATTGGTAATATACCTATCATATACCAAAACACCTTGTTGATTTCTATTAAACATTAATGAAAGAAAAAGAGAAAGGTGTTGAGACTAGTTTTGCTAATCTATATTATAATTTTTCTAATGATCCCATAAATACTACACACTTAGATGTGTCAGTTTTCTTTATTAATTTACAAGAGAATAGTGATACTTAAAATGAGTTTACATTTTTGGAATTATTTTTATAATTATAAATTTATATGAAATTTTAAGTATAAGTTTTCATAATGTTTCTTGTACTTTTGTTTTCTTAATTTTAGAAAATATCAATGAAGATATATGTCTCGCAAATAGTGCAAACACACATACAATCTTAAAAGATAAAAAATATTTTTTTAAAATAAATATGGGTAAAGCTAACATTACTACAATTTCTGATAGTACAAAATTAATTGAATGATTTAAAATTGTTATTATCATATTATCAGATGGAATAAAATTTATTATAAATAATGTTCTATTTTCTTCTAACAAAATTTATTATAAATAAAGCTATATTTTCTTCTAAGTTTCAAATTTGTTGAGTTTTAAAGATATGAGTCATAATGGATATCATATAAAGACTGTGTGTGCACTACTAGAAAATCACTTATTAGCGAGGCCACTTAGCGACGACTTTGATATTCCTCTCTAATAAACTAAATTAGTGAGGAATTTTGCGAGGAACTTTAAATTCGTCTCTAAGAATAACTTTAGCGAGACTCTTTAGCGAGGAATCTTAAAGCCTCTCTAATTCTCCAAATCCGCGAGGACATTAGCGAGGAATAACATGACCTTCGCTAAAATTACCTATTAGCAAGGAAGTTAGCGAGGCCCTGCACATTCCTCTCTAAAATTATGTAGTTAACGAGGAAAATAGCGAGGAATAGTGTAAGCCTCTCTAAATTGCCCAATTAGTGAAGAATATAGCGAGAATTAATTTTCTTCTCTAAATAGCGAGGGAATTGTGAGGAATTTTTTCCTCTCTAAAAAATTAATTGAAAAAAGAGAAAAGTGTAGTCATAATGATGATTATACAATCAAGTGAAGAATATGCAAGAGTAAATAGATGAAGAAATAAAAGTAGATTGGATTCTTTCTTGTGTCGATATGAATATGAATAAAATATTATTCTATTATAGAGAAATTAAAATAATGTAAGTAAAAAAGTGATAGCAAAATTTATGTCTATCTAAGAGGAGATCCTTTATTATATATATATATAATATAATACTCATATAAATAGATTTTATTTAGACTCACTTGATATTTCTCTTTCATATAAAATCTTCCCTTGAATCAAAAAATAAAAATGTTAAAAAATAAATTATATATATTTATTCTTTCATATCTCTCCGACTTGGTGACATATTTTCTAAAGAGAAAGAAAAGCTAAAAAAGAATGAACATTATGTTCCAAATTGGATCAGTGTAGACCATTGGAATGAACTTAAACAGCATTGGAGCACTTTATAGTTCTAACAAATTTCAACCACCAATTCGAAAAATAGATTGATAAATCCTTCTTTGCATACAGGAGGATCACGCCCTACACATGAATATGCTTCTAAATTGGTAAATTCTAAGTTCAAGTTGTAAAGCTCCTTTATTTGTATCATTTATATCTTGATTTTAGTAATATATTGATGATTTTTATTTTTCTAGGAAAAAGATAATGGAAAGAGACCTATGCTATCCCAACTGTATTTGGCAACACATAAGAAAAAGAAGGACAATCAATGGGTTGATGACAAATCCAAAAATACATATGTAAGTTTAGATATTAAAAATGATATAATACCTCTTTATTTTTGTTTACTCACTAATTAAATTGAATTTTGTTGGGTAACGTATAAAAAGAACATTCAAATGCATTTGACTGGAATATCAAGAGAAATGGGCATGGAAGGACAATCAGTTGGGGAAGGTGAACAACATATAGATGCTGAGAATGTTGCCCAATTTGAAAATGGAGGGAGAGATGAACATATTGATGTTGATGATGATGATGTGTTCATTGAAGCCCAAGCTTCTCTCCCTTCAGATCAAGTGGCTCAAGCATGGTTAAAGGCAATTGGTGGGATGAAGAAGAGTGGTCAAGTTTATGGACTTGGATCACATGCTGCTGTGGTATGTGGCAATCGTGGCAAGACAATATGTAACATTCATACTGTTCAACCTGCTCCTCCTCAGCCTACACCAAATGTAGGAGATTTTGTTGGGATGCCTGTATTTGAAGAAGCTGTCAATCATGTAGTAGAAGAAAAGATAGAACATGTATTGAATCAAAAGATTTCAGAGATGAGATTTTCTATACAGCAGGACATTTTTGGGGCTATTCAATCTTTAGGTGAGATGACCTCTGCTCCAGAGCGACGTGCTAGTAGTGCAAATTCTTCCAAGCAACCAGATCCAAATCATTATGAAAAATGACTGTATTATTTGGACTTTTTATCCTTCAACTTCTATGTATGAAATAACTTTACGACTTTTTATCATATATTATGACTTATGATTATGGTTAAAGAAATATTGAACCACTTTGTGTACTTTAGATTACTGTTTAAATTTTGATTTGTGGGACAACTGTGTGATTAAACAGGATTTCTTTATAACCAAAATTTTAAAATTTTATAAATTAGCGAGGAATTAGCGAAGAGGTCATTCCTCTCTAAAAATAGTTTAATAACTTAGTGAGGACATAGCGAGGAGACTTTCGTCACTAAATTTTGCGAGGGATAAATAACTTAGCGAGGACATAGCAAGGAGACTTTCGTCACTAAATTGTATGAGAATAGCAAGGACGTGGCGAGGAATAAATCCCTCGCTAATATTAGCGAGAAAAAACTTGTTCGCTAATTTCTCGCAAACGTTAGATACAATGGCGACGGATTAGCAAGGACATTGTCCTTGCTAAATTTAGAGAGGACAAACATGCCTCGCTATTTCCTCGCTAAATTAGCGAGGAATATAAATTCCTCGCTATTTTTTAGCGACCCGTCAGTTAGCTACGAAATTAGCGACGAATGTTTTTCCTCGCTAATTTTTATTTAGCAAGGAATAAAGCTGTATTAGCGAGGAATATGTTCCTCGCTAAATCAACTTTTTCTAGTAGTGGTGAAAGAAATAATGAATATCTCTATATTACGAGTATTGTAATGATACTAAAAAAATTACCAACTTTTTCTTTTAGTTTGTACTACACTAGAATTAGTACAATTGAAATACATCTTCAAAAATATTTACCATTTGACATAAATGGTTGGGGCATCCCAAAATAATAATGATGCAAAGAATTATTAAAAATTCACATGGACACCCATTAAAAAACTAAAGATTTTTTAACCTAAGGAATTCTCATGTGCTACTTGTTTTTAAGGTAAATTGATTATTAAGCTATCACTAACTAAAGTTGGAACTAAATCTTTAACATTTCTAGGACATATACATGGTAATATTTGTGGGCCTATTCATCCATCATCTAGATCATTTAGATATTTTATGATACTAATATACACATCAAGCAAATGGTCTCATGTATGTTTGCTATCAATTCACAACCTGATGTTTGTGAGGTTGTTTACTCAAATTATTTGATTAAAAGTACAATTTTCAAATTATACAATCAAGCTTATTCAACTTAATAATGCTAGGTAATTTTCTTCACAAGCTTTTAATGATTATTACATGTCAATTGGAACAAATGTTGAACTTCTTGTAACTTATATTTATACAAAAAATAGTTTGACTAAATTGTTTATTAAATGACCTTAATTAATTGCTATGCATTTATTAATAAGAACGAATTTTTTTTTTGTTTTTACTTAGAGACATGCAATTTTGCATGTAGCAGTACTTATACGTATCAAACCAACAAACTATTATAAATATTCCTCTTTACAACTAGCTTATGGTCAGGAGCCAAAAGTTTCTCATCTTATAATTTTTGGATGTGTAATATATGTTCCAATAGTTCCATTACAACGTACTACGATCAGACCTCAAAGGAGGTTAGAAATATAAATTGGGTATGATTTTCCCTCTATTATAAGATATCTTGAGCCAAAGACAAGAAATGTATTTATAGAATATTTTGCTCATTGTCATTTTGATGAGTTAGTTTTTTTAAAATTAGGAAGTGAAAAAGATAAGTAGTTGGTCAAAGAAATTACTTGAAATACTTTGATATATCTTGATCTTCACACAAAACAATGTGAACTTAAAGTTTAAAAGATACTTCACTTATAAAATATAACAAATTAATTGCTAGATGCATTTATTGACCTAAAGAGAGTTACAAAGTCAGATATACTAGTTGCAAATGGTCCTGTAAAAATTGAAGTTTTTAAAGGATAATTCATAAGTGAAATAGTTAATGAATCCAAAGCACGCCAAAAGTGTGGTAGACCAATTGGTTTAAAAGATAAAAATCCATTAAAATGAGGCTACACGTCTGGTATCTTCTAGTACACTCTCATATATGAGTGTAAGGCTCCATTTGGTGAATGTAATATATTTACAGAATTGGTGTACTATTTATTATATTTTTATATTTATTATTTTATTTATAAAATTATTATTTTAACAATCAAATCATTTTTTAAGTAGAAGCATAAAAGTTATTTTTTATTTTACTAACTTATTTTTTATATTCTCTTCCACCTTATATCATTCAACCAAATCAACCTAAATGTTATTGGTAATAGAAAAAGAACAGTGTGATGGAATGTGGAAAGTCCTTGTAACTTAATTAGACTACCACAACATTACTGCATCTCCAATTAAATTATATTAACAAACATGCCTTTAAGAGAAAATTAATGCAAAGTGCACCTAGAGGCACGTTATATATTTAATTTTTTTAATTAAAATAAGCGCTAGGAGAATTACATATTAATTTAAAGAGTAATTGCTTGAAATGAAATGAAGTTTCCTAGGAATAAAAAGAAGACAAGTCTTCAACAAAATGGATGTTAATATAGAAGTAATATAAGGGGGTTGAAATGAATTTTACAATATTTGGCCTTCCTTTGGACCGAAGGAGATAGCGTTGATTTGATGCCTGAAAAAAAGGAAGAAATTGTGGTAACAATGGACAAAGAAAAACAGAGTAATCTTCTCTTTACTCTTTTGTGTTTCCGCGTTGTCCCCTATTGCCGTGTCATATGCTCCCGTCAAGTAATCAATAAGCCAATAAGATAAAAATCAGGAAGCCCTTGCTGGTCAAATATTTGAAAAGAAGGTATGTTATCATCATTCATTGCATTAATACACGCCTTTTCTTTTACGGTCATCCATAAGTCTTCATAGAGCGAATGGAGCATTTTACTTTTACTAGTCAAAAGTGCCAACTTTCTATACGTTAAGCTATGCCTAATGGACTGACAATTAAAGGAGTGGAGGATACATTTTGTTGCTTTAATTATTAAAATTAAATATATTAATTAGTTCAATAATTATTTAATAAGTAATCTACTATTAATTAATATTCTAACAAAATACTGTTTGGAGTTCAAAAGCATCATCAAATTTTATATATTGGTTTTCAAGAACTTGTGAATTAATATTAATTTTAAAATTAAAACTGAGGCTTTGTAAATTATCAACTTTATTCTTGGTGGGATATTAACTCTGTTATTTCTTAACAAAAATATTAACTCATTTATTTACAGACCAACGAGTTCCCTCTAAATTAATGAATCTAATGCAAATTTATAGCATTTTTTTTGTTAAAGAGTAAGATAATGATTTAGTTCTTAAAATATTATTGTCTTCTTAATTGGGTCATTTAAAGATAAAGTTTTTCAATTTAATCCTCTAAAAAATTTTAATTTAGATCTTTTACTACCAAGTGCATTATTTTGTTGAAGAGACAAAAAAAAAGTTACATAAAGGAGTAACAACGTATGTGAGCTCCACTTTCTCTTTTTTAATCCACTTCTTCGTTTCTTTTTATTTCTTTCCAATTGCAAGATGGTGTTCGGTTCATACTGAACAAGAGAAAATCTAAATCGAAAAAGTTTTCTCCAATCAAAATGGTCATTTCGTTAGATAAAACTCATCATTGCTTAACAAATTTGTTGGTATAGCATAAATGGGAGCCCACGTAGGACTGAACTCATACATAAACTTGTCTACGTGATAGTTACCCTAAAACGGTAACATCTTGGGGAAATTTTCTCCAAAATTGCATCGTTTTAACAATTATTTGGCTCTGTAAAATTTGTCTAAACAATACCAATTTTGGGAAAAGTAACGTCTAAGCAAGTAAAGATAATGACTTAACAGCTACTTAGGATGTACACGGGCCAAGCTTTTGCCTAACTTGGTACTCAACCCAATTTAACACTAAGTCAATTCTTTTAGACTTAATGCTCGACTTAACCTAAGTTGGCCCAATATGTCACTTGGCCAAGTTGGGCCAGTTTAATCGAGCCAATCTTTTTTAAAGTAAAAATTAAATAGCTTCTTAAAATATAAAATTTTCATATAAATCTTTATAAAATAATTTTTAATATATATATATATATATATATATGATTTACACTAGGATGGCTTGGACAAAATTGACAAATATGGTTACCATGGTACCCGACCCAGCCCAATCCAATCAATTTTTTCTTGGGCCAATGTGATATATCCGGGCAAGACTAGGTTAGCCAAGCCATTGAGCCATATGTGCAGCCACGGGAGTTTTTGTTTATGTCACGCCTACAAATTTGTTAAGTGACCATAAATTTTGCCTAATAAATTAGCTACCGTTTTGATTGAAACAAAATTTTTGAAGAGTTAAATTGAGAAGTTTATTTTTAGAGAATCAAATTAAGCTGAGAGTGAACTTTCAAATTTAAATAATTAATTTACTCCAAAAGTATATATAAAAATATTAATCCTTTTTTATCATTTAATTGTATTCTCCTTTTGATTGGTGGAAGTTTCACTCAATTTCAATTTCACGCTTTCATATCAATAGACCTTATTTAATGCTCGAGGCCAGCCACTGATAATGTGTATCAGTTTCAGTCTACAATATAGTTATCAACAAGCAGTTGTAACGTGAGAGTTAACAATAGCAAAAAGTATGACTCGTGGAAGAAATGAATTCAGATCATCTTCACAGTATATTCTTCATAAATCATAGCACTGATACTAATGCTTGATGGTAAGCCATTTCGGTACACAAATTGGAAATTGATGGTTGATGGACCGCATTACAAATAATTTCAAGCAAAAGCCAACTTGCTTATCACTTATTGGAGACCAAAAAATTAGGACTTGCACTTAAAACTATTTAAAAATTTCAAGCAACAGCAACAGTCTGACATTCATATTAGACATGAAGTGGCTTTTAGTTTGTGTTGGGGTTTTCTTTCTTTCAAATCAAAATTTTTGTCAATTGATTAGTCGAGAGCTGATGGTAGTATAAAAGAATCTTGAAACATGCTTTTGCAGGAGTGAAACATGATCTAGCTATTTCATGAATGAGGAAAAAAACTTGGTATATAATATTAGGTCCAGCTCACTCAAGCCCCATCATCAATTAAATGACATGCAAGTATTTAAAGAAGATATTGAACTTTGAAAAAAAAAATTGTTAAAAAAAAAACTAAAGATCCATATTGAAATGAGATAAAATTTTAGGACTAAATTAAAATTTTAATAAAACCTTAAAAACCAATAGTTGACTATTGCCAACCTATTGAGAACACAAGTCGCCCAATGCTTGATTCCAAATATGGATGGCATAAGATTCATACTATTTCGACTTTATTATAGCAATAATAAATTGTGCATAACATTTTCAGAATGGCTCACATGGTCTAAGGTATGAATTATGAGGCCTATGAACTATTTAAAAACATTTGGTGGTACTTATATAAAGTGATGTTTGAAATTGGGAATTGCTACCCATGCTGCAAAATCTACTCTATGATTTTCATGAAGCACTCAAGAGCATGTAAGAACGGATATATATTTTTTCTTTGGTAATCAAAAGTTTGGGGTGAGGGAAAGCAATGTCTTAACATTTATTAATTTCCACAAAAAAGACAGTCAATGAATGAAGTCTAGCTAGCTTCATTCAATTTTTCTTGTCCTCAATTCCACTTGCTCTCTTTTTCTCTTTCTTTTATTAAACTTGGTACTTTTCCATTTCACTTTTTTGAAACCCAGGCACCAAGCAACTTCAGTGAATTAGGTGCACCAACCCAACTTCCTACTGTAACTTATTCTTTCATGGACAACTCAATTTCTAAAGAAGAGTACAATGACCATTAAATTTAGAGTAAATTTCATACAGATTTCTTTTAAATTTTACTAAAAATATAAAAATTTCTTCTCTATTTTCGTGATATTTACTTTAGTCTAATGTTATTGCTAGTTTTTTTTACGTGAAATTAGAAGATAACATTCTTGTTGATACTCCAATAGCTAATTTTTCTAGGAAAGGGAACAATCATTTTCCTTTTTTCAATGTATGTATACTTCTGAAAACTTTTTAGGAAGGCAATAACTATGCGTTAAGTTGAAAGTTGAAACCCAACGAAAAGAGATTCTATTTTTACAGGCAGATCTTGATTTTAGGGAAAACTAGCTACGCCTATTATATTATCAATACGCAGTGGAAAAGCTTGCTTTCATTTATTTATTTATTCTGTTACTTCGTGCAAATTTCACTTACATTAATTTAATTATACAGCTTGTTTATTTATTTAAATTCTATTTCACACGCATATTAATTTAACAGTCACGGCTCCTATCCTTAATTGGCTTGGTTTGGGTTCACCTAACTCCAACACTACCTTCTCTATGTAATCTTCTTTCCTATTACTAATAATTCTTATATGAGATTCGAAGCAGACCCTATTCTTTTGCATATCATAGCAAAACCAAGATATGGCCTCATCCTCTTCCTCAGCTGCATCTTCTCAATCGCCCCAGAAATATGATGTTTTTATTAGCTTTAGAGGTGAGGACACCCGCTTCAATTTCACAAGTCATCTTCATGATGCTCTTTGCAGAAACCAAATTGAAACATATATCGATTATAGACTTGAGAAAGGAGATGAGGTGTGGCCAACCCTAGAGAAAGCCATTGAAGACTCTACTCTATTCCTTGTCATCTTCTCAGAAAACTATGCATCTTCCACATGGTGCTTAAAGGAGCTTACAAAAATACTTGAGTGCACCAAAGATCAAGGACACCTTGTTATGCCAGTGTTCTATAAGATAGACCCTTCACATGTGAGGAAGCAGTCAGGGCGTTACCAGACAGCATTTGCAGAATACGAGCACAACAACAAGAAGCAACAAGTGCACAAGTGGAGGGAGGCTCTCACTCGAGCTGCCAATTTAGCTGGCTGGCATTGTAGTTACGATAGGTTACTACTAATCTTTCTCTCGTCATGTCCCATGGGGTTCAATCAAGCTTTGAACATCAATATTCTGAGTTTTTCTTTTTAATCCTCATCTCACTAGCTAGATTTCATTTATATATATTATATAACGGTGCATCATGTTAAAGTTAATATTAGGCTAAAATGTCAATTTATTTGAGTCATCTAATAATGTTCCTTCCACAAAAGTTTTAAAACAAATTTCTAAGATTCCAAAAACTGACAAATATTCAAAATTGCATTTAACTAAGAATATTTTCAGTCTTCCAATTTTGAATATGCTGTATCAAATTTGGTGCATTTTTACTTTTCCCAATGATGCAGGAATGAAGCTGAGCTAATCAGAGAAATAGTCAAAGGTGTGATACGAAAGTTGGACTATATGTATCAAAATGGAAGTGATTTAGATTTAAAAAACTTGGTTGGAATTCATAAAAAAATTGCAGATGTAGAATCATTGTTGTACAAAGGATCACAAGATGTCCGATTTATTGGAATTTGGGGTATGGGCGGTATTGGCAAAACAACTCTTGCAAAAGCAGTATTTCACAAATTGTGTTTTGCATATGAAGGGTTTTGTTTCATGGCCAATGTAAGGGAAGAATCAAAGAAATATGGAATAATTGCTTTGAAGCAAAAACTTATTTCAACGTTACTAGGGGATAAAGAATCTCACATTGGCACGCCTGATGGAATAGCTCCTTATGCCATGAGGAGACTTAATCGGAAACAAACCCTTATTGTTCTTGATGATGTTGATGATCAAGAACAATTAGAAATTTTGGCTGGAAGACATGATTGGTTTGGATCAGGTAGTAGAATCTTGATAACAACAAGAGATAAACAAGTGCTAAAGGAAGTAGATGATATATACAAAGTTGAGGCTTTGAACTTTCTTAAGGCATTTCATCTTTTCTCCTTCAATGCCTTCAAAATTGATTGTGCTGACCAAGAGTTAAGAGAGTTAGCAAAGAATGTGATTTATTATACGAACGGCATTCCGTTGGCCCTAAAAGTTTTGGGTTCCTTTTTGTATGGCAAAAGCCATGAAGAATGGAAAAGTCAATTGGATAAGCTTAAGAAAACGCCTTATGCAAAAATTCATGATGTGCTGAAATTAAGCTTTGAAGGACTAGATCATGAAGAAAAGAATATCTTTTTGGATATTGCATGTTTTTTCCAAGGTAACAAAGTTGAGGACATAAAAAATTTGTTAGATGCATGTGGTTATTCAACAATCATTGGGTTGAAA
The DNA here is from genome assembly GCA_032878935.1 of Erythrophleum fordii. Classification (NCBI taxonomy): domain Eukaryota; kingdom Viridiplantae; phylum Streptophyta; class Magnoliopsida; order Fabales; family Fabaceae; genus Erythrophleum; species Erythrophleum fordii. The sequence goes on from JAVQMF010000047.1 coordinate 5,346,536, forward strand.
AATCTTGAAGATAAAGCTCTTTTAACTATTTTTATGGGAAGAGTATTTATGCATGACCTAGTACAAGAAATGGGTCGAGAAATTATTCGCGAAGAATCATTAAAAAATTATGGAAAGTATAGTCGTATGTGGGATCCTAATAAATTTTCTCAAATATTGAATGATAACATGGTAAGAGTCAAATTTGCATACAATTTTTTTATACTTAAAAAATTGCCGAATTCTGAATAATGTCATTTAATTTATATAACATTCTGATTTATATTATTATTTTTGCTTGTTAGGGGACTGCTGCCGTTGAAGGCATAACTATAAATATTTCAGAAATTGAAGAGATGCACTTAAGTCCTCAAGCCTTTTGTTCAATGCCCAATCTAAATTTTCTTGATTTTCATACAAATTTTTATAGAGTGGTGAACAGGTTACATTTTCCTCGTGGTCTTGAATTTTTGCCAAAAAAACTCAAACTTCTTCGTTGGGAGGGGTACCCCTTAAAGTCCTTGTCGGCAAAATTCTCAGCTGAAAATCTTGTTATAATTGAAATGCCAAATAGCAATTTGACAAAACTTTGGGATGGGGAACAGGTAAATTTATTTTTTTTTAAAAATATCAGGAAACTTGTTAGGAATTCTTGTTATGTAATTCTCTTTCTTCGTTGTTACAGAATCTTGTGAATTTAAGGAAGATTGACCTCTTCGGCTCCAAATACTTGATTGAGCTCCCAAATTTTTCAAAGGCCATACATCTTAAAGAAGTAGATCTCTCTTATTGTTCAAAGTTGCGCAGTGTTCATCCATCTATTTTATCTCTCCACAGCCTTAATTTTTTATGGCTAGAAAGTTGCGAAGCCCTTACCAGCCTTTCAAGCATGAAGCATCTCTCAAGCTTGCAATGTCTTAGGTTGAGTTATTGCACAAGGCTTCGGTCTCTAGCAGAACTCCCTCCCTCCATCCTAGAGTTGTATGCCGAGAACTGCACATCCCTTGTGACCCTACAGTTAACTTCAGTGACTGCAGTCATATTGGTGGAAGAAGAAGAAGAAAAAGTAATAGATCCGTGCTTTACATTTCGAAACTGCATAAAATTGGATCAACAATCAATCAAAGCTGTTGAAGCAAAAGCGCTACTAGAGATGAATAAAGGCATTTATAGGAGGGCTGAACTCATATACCCAGGAAGCAAAGTTCCAGAGTGGTTCTTGTATAGGACAACACAGTCTTCCATCATTGTGGATCACTTTTTAACTCCACAACATAAGGATTGGAGATTAATTTTCTGCGTTGTTGTTCCTAAATTACCAAGTCAGGCAATCATTGACATCGCATGGTCTATTAATGGTCAAATGGTTGACGATTGTTCTAACTCCGATATTCTTGTTGACTACACTTTTTTAGATCATGTTTGTCTTTGGTATGGTTCAGAGCTTCCCTCACAAGTCCAAAGGATAATTAGAAAAAACAAAATAGATTATCAGAGCACCACGTATCATCCATTGCTTAAAATAGAATTCACAGTCACTATATCAGATGCAACAATTGGGGAGATCAAAGAGTGTGGGGTATGCCCAACATATGCATCAGAATATCGAAATTATATTAAACAAATGGAATTGGCATTGCAACCACAGCCTAATTCAATTGGAATGGGGGTTGGTTGCTCCTATGACAAAGCAGATCAGAAAGAATCAGTCCCTCGAAAGCGCAAATATCACAGCTTCATTGAACTTGAAGAAATGGGTTCAAGCGAAAATTAAGGTATTTTTTACTTCTAATTTTCTTTTCGTTCATAATTAGCTTATCTTCATGTTGTACTGGCTTACCTGCAATTAATTTAAGAATCTTTATAGAGAGATTTAATTCTTGTAGAGTCCAATTGATTCCAGAACAGTATGGACAGATTGAAGGCTGCAGAAAGACAGGATACAATTTACTCACCACTTTCAATTGGCATTTGTCTTCAAACTCTAGCAAGATACTTGCTTTCTTAATTCTTAACCATTTATTTTCTTGAAAATACTGTGTTTATATAATGGCCTAATCATTGGATTATTTACAATCTAGTTATATTTAATTCCAATGGGCTAGATAGACTTATTAGGTACAGTTCCGTTTTAGGTACTATATAAATAGAATATATAAATTCTTCCTCAACATTGTCAGCTTATAACTGTTAAGAATTTTGGAATAGCTGACACGATCTTCACAGCTTGTCTCTAATTTTACTTTCTATGTCTTTTACATCCTCTTCACACCTCTTTCTCAGCTGCAGAGTTTATGGTTTGTCAAGAACAAATAGTTGTACATGTTTTGTAACTCCAACATGCCTTGTCACTTCAAGTTCAAGTCCTATATTCTGAATTAAAACCATATAGCATTGCACGGATGAGGTAATGAAAACTTGGGCTAAATGATAGTAATATGGACTTGTGCTACAACTCAAAAATTGCTGTTAACCAAGTCATAAAATGATTTTGTCAAATCAAACATTTGTCATATTATAAAGATGTTTAAAGTGTAATTAATCCTTTTTCAAAATAAGTATGTCACTCTGTGATTGCAAATTGTGATATTGGGTTTATAGGTTTTGTGCTGCAGATAAGTTATGGCAAAAAATTCATTTATAAGAGCAATATATTGCGTAAAAGGCTTTGCAAATAATAGAATAGAAGAACTCTGGGATTGGAAAATGTTTATTCCTTCTGTGTTTTTCCTTTCATTTTTATATATTTTGTGGTTTTCGTACAAAGACTTTCAAACTGCTGATTCTACATATGTTTCATGGGTCAGAGCCCTGTCACTCCAACTCCTATTTTCAGGCTAATGGATTTTTGAATCATTAGAAATAACTTGTAGGCCCTGATAATTTAGTTTGCTTATATGGTAAATGCACATATTTTTCATTATTGAAAATGTTTGCTTTGCGTATAACGCAAATGCACCCTTGGTGCCAATAGGAAAATGTTGGAGTAGGAGGCAAAACGCCCCGTTTTGCTTAGCCCAGTGAAATAGGAAACCCAAACCCTTTACCATTAAAAACGCAGAAGCACCCACGAGTCGTCTTCTTCATCCCTTCATCCCCAAATGGTTTGGGTCCCAAATTCGAAAGGTGCTTCTGCATCCTGTCCTAGAATCCTCTGAACAGCATATATATATATATATATATATATATATATATCAAATGGAGGCCAAGCAAAGAGTGAGGGATAGAACAGAACCTGCAAACGACTGTGCGTTTCCAAAATCCTCCATTAGTTCCAATTCCAATCGTTGCTTGAAGCATTAGAAAAACAATGAATGTGCTTGAAGAAGTGTAGTTGATGCAAATTTTGATGGACTAGGCATTGAACAAAGTTGAAACAAACTTAGAATGGATCAAATTTTAAAGTCATCATTTGATTACATTGCAGAATAAATGGGATAATTTTTTTTTAATCTTTTAAGATATATTTAAATTATATTTTTTAAAAAAATATTCACTTATTCTCTTAAATCAGAAAATAATTAAAATATCTTTAAAAATAATATTAATTTTTATTAATTATAAAATATTTTTTAAACTTATAATCCAATATTTTTTATTTCATGTTAAAAACCATAAATTTAACCTATTCTAAAACTTTATTAAATTTATGGTAATGTTACATGTTTATATATATTTAATACAAATGTTAATTTAGAAATCAAATTAGCATCTTTAAATTATTTAATCTTAAAATATTATTTTTTAATGCTTTTTGTTTTTAATAATTAATTATTTTATCACATTTCTTTACAATTTGTAAATTTAAAAAATTATTATTTTATATTGGTCAAATCGTTTAATAATTGTAAAAATGTAATTGTATCTGATGTAAGAAAAGGGAAGCCGCATAGTTTACTTTTAGCACAGTGAGTATATATTTTTAAATTGAATAAAAGAATTATGTAATTTAAGTATCTTTTAAAAAAGATGAAAGTAATTTACTATAATTTTATAATGAAAAATAAAAACGGTTGAGGATGATTCACTATATAACTGTAAATTATTAAAAAAAAGAAAATTTTATTATTTGTCCCTAAAAAATTTTAACGACATCAATTTATTCTTTAAAAAATATTTTATTGAGATCATTTTAGTTTTAAATCAAGAGTAAAATAATTATATTTTAAGATATTAAAATTAAATTAATAATAATAATAATATCTTTGAAGAATCAAAATAATGATTTATTTTTAAGGAGACTTTGTTCGATATAAAATTTACTTTTACCTCTACGGAAGAAAGTGTTGTCCGTTGTTTGTTTTCTGGTTCTCATCCAAATGCTTTATATAAAATAAGGGGGGAGAGAGAGATCACTTCTGCTTGAGCACTCCGCGTGTTGTAGTTTTGCGCGAGGATTCCGAGGAAGAGACGACTTCAAACTTCACCGACGCCTCAAAACAATTAAGGCAAGTGGTATGCTTTACTTCCTTCAGATGCTTCCTGTCGTCAATCGCACAATCGTTGCTTGTAAGACCCAAGTTAAAATTGTTGCATTTTTCTTTCTCTGCATACGCCTTCTGAATTTGATTTAGATTTAAAAAAAAAAACTTCAAAAATGATATGATCTCTTCTCTTAATTGCAAATGGTGCTACTTCTACTTTTTAAAGCAATAAACCTGAAAATGAATTGTTTCAATCTTTTAGTAGAAAATTCTGGAGCTTATTGGGTTTTCTGTAATTTGCTTTATGACATGGACTGTGGGATGAAAACGTTCAGTTTGGTGCAAGGATTAGTGATTGATTTGCTTGGCTGGTTTTCAAGGAAATTTTTCTTTTAAAATACTACATCTTATCATTTTGACTGAGTTCCACGGAATGGGATTTCCTTTTCTGTGTCATTGTTCCTCAAAGGCCACGAAGGTGATGGCTATGCTGATGAGGATGACCGTGAGGAACTACTAGAGTTATTCTCAAGCTCTTCTCATAGTTTTAGCTACTTGACTTCGAATCATCTTTGCTTTCGGTATGATGAAAGATTTTGTTCCGAAATACCCAAAAGAATTCAAGAAAGCAGAATCGATTATGATTCAAAGATTTCCTTAAAATTCAAGGTTTATTATACTCTTGCGGACAGCGATGATGAGGATCTTAATGAATATGATTGTCTGGATGGTTATAAAGAGTCTCAGAGGGTGTACATGGAGATAAAAGAGTGTGGGGTGTGCCCAACATATGCCTCAGAATATTAAAATTTTATCAAACAAATGGAATTGGAGTTAGTGTCACAACGTGATGCAATTGAACTGGGACTTAGAGGCTCATATGAAGACAAAGATGAGAAAGAGGCACTCCCTCAGAAACCCAAGGAACAAAGGGCTTGAAAGATATTATCTTCCTATGACATTACTTAACAGGTCCCCTATGTCTTTTCCCATACCCAGTGAAATATTATAACTTCATGAGACCAATGGAATAGAATCCAGAGCTTTGATCTCTCTGTGTTGCAACAAATCAAAGCAAATTGATCTTCCAACCCCTTTCTAACTGGAAATTTGTTGATCACCCTTACCATTGGAGTAATCCAACTTGCCTGCCTTAGTTGATACTGCTATTAGTTATGCTTCTAATTTTTGTTTTCTGTTCTTTATCCTTTCCTTTTTTCCCTTGGCAGACAAAGTTTTTCAAGATCAAAATTTCTTTCCTATTTATTTTTTGTGATCTATATTTCACTGATGACATCTTATATTCACCACGATTCTATAATAGCCAGAAGATTTTCTTATCTGGCTACAATACTTCAGCAGGGAATTTGTAAAAGAATTCCTGACATCTATGCGCTGCAAAAAATTATGGAGTATTTAATTTCTTGACCCAAACCTTAGCCGTGTGTGTTGGATCCTTTATAAACCACTGCAATTAAAATTCTTAATTTCGATTATCAGCAAGTTTGCAAAAATAGCACCTTTCTGGCTGTTACAGTTGTATAATTGTGGCCAGAAGGACACAGAGTGCCTATTTCTATTAGAATAATTATAGAGCCTATTTCTGTCTAGGCGATATGGTCAAGTCAACATTACAAAGAATCTGCGTGCTTTCACAGCAAAATTTTGGTGATAACGTATTTTGTCATGGGCCCCCTTTCTCTCTTTTATCTTTTCCATTTTGTCCTATTGATAGACTTGGACAACCTTTATCTATTACTAGAAGTTCTTCAGTATGAATTGAACAAGATGCCTTGGTTTGGGTCAGACCAGTGTCCACACACATTTTGACTTCAGTATATAAAACGAATTTATATTAGAGTGTCATTTCCACTGAAGAATTTATATCCCTTGGCTGAATTTAGATAGCTGGTTTTTTTTTCCACAAAACTAGTAATTTCGTGCTGAGCTGTAATTATTATAAAAAATAAATGACACCAAAGAATTGAATAACCTTATCAGAAAAATTATAATTTAAGACTCTAAGTTAAAGATATTTATGCAGAAAGGTTTTAAATTTTGAAATTATTATTAAGAACCTTAGGATTAACATTTTAAACTATGCAAAAAAAAGTATAATTCAAAATCTCAAGTTAAAATTTTTGGTCTTAAGGTCTTTTAAAATAATTTCAAAATGGAAAAAACTTATATTTCGTTTCTTATATTTTTATTATCAATTCTATAATCAAAGTATGATAAGTGTACTTATGTTTGGACAGACAACTATATGATTCTCCAATTAAACCCTGCACTTATCATATTTTTATTAAAGAACCATATATTTATCATCTTTTGATTGAAGAACCTAACAATAAGAATACAAAGAATTGCATATAAGTTTAATCCTTTAAAGAGGTCTTTCAAAATAAATATATTTTATTTAAGTCTTGAACTGTAATATATACTAGACGTTAAATTGTGAGAGACAAGTCAGTGCGCTTGCAAATTTCAATTTGGTAGGGCCGCCTTTCTATGATATTTTAGAGATTTAAGCCTATGAAACTTCTGGGAAGTTACACGGAAGCATACTTGGAAATCTTTAACTGTGTCTATAAAAACTTGAAAATTTTTCTCAGATCTCTGTCCAACCCAACCATTAAGAACTACATATGCAGATCCCTCAATTTAATGGCTAATACGGGCTGGTCTTATCATCTTCCTCCCAATTACTCTTTCTTTAAACATCCTTGTAGCTGCTGGTATATGACTGATATGTGATTTGAGATCAGGTTTGGTGACTGGAATAACAAGACATCTTTCTTAACATCTTTGTCCAATCTGTCTTCATTATTTCTTTAAGCTGCTGTATTTTTCCCCCTCTTCTTTTCTTTTCTGTTCTTTCTGCTTAAACTCATCTCTTGTTTTGTTCCTTAAACTAGGACGGAATAATGTATGGACAGCAATTTATGGACAAGAAGATCATGATTTACTTGTGCTAGACTCTGTGCTTGTTCTTTCTAATGGCATCTTCTTCTCAGTTTTCTCGTGTAAAATATGATGTGTTTATCAGCTTTAGAGGCACAGACACACGCCAAGGTTTTCTTAGCCATTTGAGAAAGGAATTGCGGCAGAAACAAATTGATGCCTATGTGGATGACAGACTTGAAAGTGGAGAAGAAATATCACCGGCACTTCTAAGAGCCATTGAAGAATCACTCATTTCATTGATCATATTTTCAAAGGACTATGCTTCTTCAAAGTGGTGCTTAGAAGAGCTCGTGAAGGTTATTGAGTGTATAGATAAGCATAAACAGATTGTAATTCCTGTTTTCTATAACACAGATCCCTCGGATGTGAGGCATCAAAAAGGGTCTTATGGAGATGCTTTAGCTAAACATGACAGATATTATAAGGAAAAGGTGCAAATTTGGAGATTAGCTTTGAATAAAGCTGCTAATTTATCCGGATTTCATTTATCAAATTATGGGTAAGTTCTTTTTTTCTCCGAACACTTATTTCAATAAATAGTGATGCTACTGAGTTTCATAATCTTTTTTGTCTTTTTCCTGTGATTATAGGGATGAGGCTGAGCTTATAGAAGAGGTTGCCAAATCTTTGTCAACAAGGTTGAATATTATGTACCAAAGTGACTTAACAGACCTTGTTGGAATTGATGAAAGAATTGCAGATTTAGAATCACTAATGGGCCAAGGTTCAGAAGATGTTCGTGTCATTGGAATTTGGGGCATGGGCGGTATCGGTAAGACAACAATTGCAGCTGCAGTATTTAATCGATTTTGTTTTGAATATGAAGGATGTTGTTTTATGGCAAATATAGGAGAAGAATCAGAGAACCATGGGATTATTTATATGAAGAATAAAATTCTTTCTATACTACTCAAGGAAAATGATCTACATATTGGCACACCAAATGGAATACCCCCCTATGTTAAGAGAAGGCTTCTTCGGAAAAAGGTTCTTGTTGTTCTTGATGATATTAATGATTCAGAGCAACTAGAAAATTTAGTTGGAACACTTGATTGCTTTGGATCAGGTAGTAGAATCATTATAACAACAAGAGATAAGCAAGTACTTGGTAAAAAAGTTGATAAAATATATGAAGTTAAGCCTTTGATGTCTAATGATGCTGTTCGACTTTTTATGTTGAATGCCTTTGAGAATAATTACCTAGACATGGAGTGGATTGAACTATCAAAGAAGGTGATTAGTTATGCTAAAGGCATTCCATTAGCTCTAAAAGTTTTGGGTTCCTTTCTTTATGGCAAAAGCAAGGAAGAATGGGAAAGCCAACTTGAGAAGCTCAACAAAATGCCGCATGCAAAAATTCAAGATGTGTTGAGACTGAGTTATGATAAACTGGATAGGGAAGAGAAGAACATTTTCTTATATATTGCATGTTTTCTCAAAGGATATAAATCACAGCAAATAATAGTTCTACTAAATGCCTGTGGTTTCTCAACAATTATTGGGTTAAAGGTCCTTCAAGACAAAGCCCTTATAACTGAAGTCAAAGGATCAGTCTCAGCAGGATCAAGAATATTTATGCATGATTTGTTACAAGAAATGGGTTGGGAGATTGTTTGTGAAGAATCCATTAACGACCCTGGAAAACGCAGTCGATTATGGAATGCTAATGATATATATCAAGTATTAAAACATAACATGGTAAGAATCATAACTGTATAATTATATTCTTACAAATTATCTTCCTTTGCTTTTCCCTTACATGCTACTTCTGCTTTCCAGGGTAGTAAAGCCATTCAAAGCATAACTCTAAATGTGGCAAAAATTGAAGAGCTCTGCTTAACTCCTCAAGTCTTTGCTGAGATGTCAGAGCTAAAATTTCTTAATTTTTCCCAAAATGATCCTGATGAACAAATCCTTAGCCTTCCTCAAGGCCTTGAATGTTTGCCAAATGAACTAAGATTTCTTAGTTGGGTTTGTTATCCTTTAAAATCTTTGCCTTCCACATTCTGTCCAGAAAGTCTTGTTGAACTTAACATGACTTGGAGCTGTGTGGAAAAACTTTGGGATGGAGTTCTGGTACGTATCAATATACCTCATCATTAATAAACATGATATAGTTTTTTGTGTGTGTGTGTGTGTCTTTTTGTGTGTCTCTTCTGAAAATAGAAGCTCATGCAATGTCTTTTATATATGGTGCAGTGTCTCGTGAATTTAAAGAAAATTGACCTCAGTAGCTCCAAGCATCTATTGGAACTCCCAGATTTTTCTATGGCCAAGAACCTTGAAGATGTAGAACTTTTCGGCTGTAAAAACTTGTGTAAGGTTCATCCATCTATTTTAACCATCCACAAGCTTGTGAAATTGAACCTAACACTCTGCAAATCACTTACCAGCCTTAGAAGTGATGTCCATTTAAGATCCCTTAGTAATCTCTCTCTTAGTCAATGCTCAAGGCTCAAGGAATTCTCAGTGACATCAGAGAATATGAGGAACTTGAGTTTGGCAGGTACAGCTATCAATGAATTGCCTTCATCCATAAGGCTTCTAAACAAACTTGAAACATTCCAATTAGATGACTGTAAAAGTCTGAAGAATCTTCCAAACAAGTTTGCTAACCAGAGTTCTCTTCGAGAACTTCAGATCAGGGGCTGCAGGGAGCTTGATGCATCGAATCTACCCTTCCTACTTGATGGCTCAAGGTTCTTAGAAACATTGTTGCTGCAAGATTGTCATAATTTATATGAACTTCCAGGCAACATCAGATTCTTATCCTCGTTGTGTCATTTATCACTAAAAGAAACAGATATTGAGAGGTTGCCCGCTAGCATCAAGCATCTTCCACAACTTGAAAAACTTGACCTGAGTAATTGTAGAAGGCTTCAATCTTTGCCTCAGCTTCCACCATCCATTAAAGAACTACATGCAACTAACTGCACTACCCTGGAGAGAGTAGTGTTTTCCTCCGTGGCTGCTGATCAACTGAGAGAAAGAATACGTGTTGGCACTAGATTCCTGAATTGCGTGAAATTGGATGAGCACTCACTCAGAGCTATTGAAGCAAGTTCTCATGTCAACATAAAGAGATTGGCATATGAACATCTATCAACTCTAGGAAAAAATAAGATCCTAGATGGTCCAATTGATGTTATTTACCCAGGAAGCAATGTTCCTGAGTGGTTCTTGGACAGGACAAGGCATTCTTCACTAACTATTGACTTACCTTCTGCTCGACCTTCCATGTTTGTGGGTTTCATTTTTTGCGTTGTTGTTTGCGAGTTCCCATCAAATGACAAGAACTTTGTCGGATGTGACTGCTACGTCGAAAGTAATGGTGAAAGGGACATGAATATGGGTGCATGGACTAGCATACATGCTTGTGAATTTATGTCTGATCATGTGTGTTTATGGTATGATGAACGATGTTGTATGAAAACAAATGAAAGCATGGAAGCAGATGAAGCCAATAATCAGAAGATTTCATTTGAGTTCTTTGCTCAAACTGGAAATACTTGGGAGAAGAGGAAGGATATTGTGATAAAAGAGTGTGGAGTCTGCCCCATATATGCCTCAGAATATCACAATTTCATTGAACATATGGAGTTAAAGTCACAACTTAGAGCAACTGAAATGGGATTTAGTGGAAGCTTCGATGAGAAGAAAGATGAGGAGGAGACAATCCCTTTAGCACAAAAATCCAATGAATATATCTTCCCACCAATTCCAACTGGAACTTGGAAGAAAGCAACACAGGGCTTGAAAGATCTCATCAACCTATGATTGCTACAAAGGCATCAAGCACTCTCCCCCCCCCCCCCCCCTTTCTAAAAAAACATGGCTGTGAATTCTGAAAATTGGTTATAAAGATCTTGTACATATTATTAAAACAAGAAGCCATTTAACGCTACTTTTCATTCATTTTGAACGACTTGGCAGTTATTCTTGAACATTGGCAAAAGCATTGTAATAACACTCTTCAGAGATCAAAACAACAACATAAACTCAGAAGTGGGGTTTCATTCAAGGCAGATATCCAAAATGATTAACCGACTATACTGCTTTGCTTCTTAATTGATAGTTCCACAAGTAAAAGGATGTTTCCTTGTTCACGTCAACGACAAAGATGCTGAACAAAATGGAAATGGAAATGGAAATTTAAGAAAATGCCTAACCAAACAAATTTAAAAAAAGTAATAAACTGAAAAAGAAAAGTATTCTTAGAAAATGGCCTAAATCATTAGATTAGATGCAATCTATCTATTTTCAATTTCAAAAGACTAGATAAACATTGAAGGTATCATTCCATATATGGACTAAATAAATGAGAGACTACTTCCTCTGCATTGCAAGTATCATTCCATTCTGTGTATATGTACTTCATAAATACGTTTTTGAAAGCGATGCTATAAATAATGTCTGCTTGTATCCTATTAATCAAGGAAAAAACTTATATATTTTTCTTATATTTTTGCTCTAGGTTTTTTAATTAAAATATAATAAGTGAATAATTTTTTTAGTAATAACATAACAAATATATAATTTTTACAAATAGTTATACAGTTCTTTAATTAAATTATATACTTATTATATTATTATTAACAAATTATATACTTATTATATTTTAGTTAGGGAACTGGATAGTAAACTGTATGTAAGTTTAATCTATTAATTAATTGAGATCTCATTTTACATTGATCTTGTTATGGAACTACATATTTTGTAATTAACTCCCACACAGACAAGGATTGACCCATGTATTGGGAAATAGAGGGAGTTGTCATTCACAAAAATTTGGATATTGTGTGATGAAGTACCATCTTGTATAATTTAAGGACTAGCTTTTTTTTATTATTATGTACAAGATTTAACTCCCCACCCCCCTTCCCAAGAATAGTGGAATATATTTCACCCCCCATACTTTTTTTTTTTTGGTTCCGCCCCTGCACATTGAAAATATTTACCTATTTTTCTAAATAATAGCTTTCGAACTTCAAGCCATCTATCATCGATCTCGTCGAATGAGATAATGTAAATGAGGTTAAATGATAATGGTATTTTTTTGTGCTACAAGACAGAGATTGCTGTTAATTAACCAAGTCATGAAACAATTTCAAAATAAAAATAAATCAATATATATTATTTCATCATTTTTATCTTAAATTACTTATTTATTTAGTTTAATATGTTACAGTTTAATATATTTTCATGTTACCTCTTATATATGTAATTTAAATATATATTATTAAAATTAAAATGCCAAATCTTATATAAAATCAAGAGTAAGAGGTCACGTAATTTCGACCTATAATAAAAATACTTAGCCTGACTTAATATTGAATATAATTTTTTTTTTAAGTTTTTAAAAGTTTATATCTAATTCCAAAAATTAAATAAGACCTAGTGTTATATTCTAGTTCAAAAGTGAGAAAGTATTTTGTTATGAGTTGATATGCCAATTGAGGAGCTGTGAATGCAGAATCAAATAAATTCTTATTATTAATTAATAATGTTATACGAAAACTCAAATAAATAATGCTTTATTCTTATCTTCGTGCTATACCAAAGGAAATTTTGAGTCACTGCCCCTTTTTCTTACTATTAGCTTTTCCTACTCCACAAAAAAATAATAATAATAATAATAATAATAACAACTAGCATTCTTTTTCTGCATAGTCTTCTCTTCTCTCTTTATTTATCTTTGGATTTTATCTTTAAAAGATAGAAAAAAAAAAGTTGCAGAATATTTACTTGCATGCAATTGAAGATGTTACAAAGATTGTCATTTAGACACTGTAAAGCAATCCTTTTGCTCTGCCCTTAAAAAAAAAAAAATCCTTAATTTTGCTTGTATTTTAAGAAAGAAGCAAGGGTCTAAATCATAAACAACACCACAACAACAAAAATAAATAAATAAATAAAAGTGAAAATAATATATATACATGACCATTTTATAACACAGTGACCACTTGTACATTGACGAAAATTTAATAATATAATAATAATAATTTTAAAATATTAAAATAATACATGATTAATCATATGCATTAATAAATTTTAATAGTACGATGCAGAAATTTTAAATAATAATGACTAATTAAAGATGTTTTAAACTGTAAAGACCAAATAACAATTTTTTAAAGTATACTGACCAAAATAAGGATTGAAGAGTGAAAGGTTATTAGGTTTGAATGTATCATTCGGGACGCATTTTAGCTGTCAAGAATTTGATGCATATCTCATGATTATGTGTAAAAGTAAAATTTCAAGATTCAGAAAATGATTTCATTGACTGAATGATTAGTTAGGGTTTGTTTTCTTCCATACCTTTCCTCACGGTACGTACCTTGCACTTCTTTTTTTTTTTTTTTTGATAAATAAGAAACATTGAAATTAAATATTACATTATCCAGAATGCCAGAAAGGTGACGGAACAAACTGATGTAATAGAATATAAATATCCTTCTGCAAATTGATCGATAATACCAAGAATTTTTACATTGATTTTCTTAAATGCAACCTTGCACTTGGTTTAGCATAGCCAACGCAATTTTGTAGCCTAGAGTTGCCTTTACTTCTCTGTCATTTTCTCGAAGATTTTCCATGACTTCCTTGAACTTTCATGTCTACTTATTTTTCAAACTAGTTAATGATCAAGTCAAGCATCGTCTACGATGGGAACTCACTGTGTCTTATTCTTTTGACTTTAGTGAAGCTGATCACGCCGTGTTCGACACTTCTTTATCCTAACAACTATTCTGAAATGTCCACACTTGCAGTCCCATCAAGATGGAATTTTTGCGCCAAGAAGATTCGTTAGGTTTGGTGCTTGGGGCGATTCCCTGCTTTACGTGGGTTTGTATGAGAATGCCTGGAGCCAAACAAGTAATGCTATGTTTGGTAACAATAAATAGAAGCGGAAAGGCAAGAGTGAAGGAAAGGCTTAGGCCAGTTTGATTTTTTATTTTTAAAATAATTTTTTGTTTTTAAGAATAAAAAAATATAAAAAATTATTTGATAATATATTTTGAATAAAATATTTTGTAAAATAAAAAAATAAAATTTTATTTTCAGAAATAAAAAAATCAAAATATTTTTTAATATTTTGTAACTTTTGTTTTATAAAAATAAAAAAATAAAAAATAATTATTTTTTAAAATAATAATTTAAACAACTTTTTTAATTTTTTTCTCAAAATTTATTTTTAAAAATATCTATTTTAAAAATATTAAAATAAAAATAGAATCAAACATGGCCTTAATTTTTTTTGTTTGGTAGAGTGAAGGCGCTTTCCATCTCGAAATCCATGACACCTGGGAGCTTTCCATGAAAATGTATGGAAAGCAACTGTTGAAGAGGGAGGGATGAGGAAAATGATGCTTTTGTCCCATGAACACTCTTGCACAGAGAATGAGTGGAGGGGTAACTATGCATGGCACAGAAACACCACTTGTTTGCATTTTAGTGTATATTATTTTATAATATTTAATTGTAATATATAATTATTTTAAAACATATTATTTTAATAATAAAAAATATATTAATATATTATTTTAATTATAATAATTATATTTTAATTAGTATGATCAAGAGTATTTTAATTTATTTATTATTTTTATTTTATCAAATATTTAAATAAAAATATTTTTATTTTTTTATATTACATTAAACATGGTTTTAAATGATAAAATTTTATTTCTTTTTCTACTCTGTTCTATTAAAAATCTCTTCACTTTACTAATCATAGCATAATCCACTTCAATTTATTTCATTTTATTGCCTGAAAGCTTCACTTTCACGCACAAATGGGCAAAGCTATCTTTCAATCTCTTCTTCAATCTTCTGTAATCTTAGCCATAAACATGCGAGAGAAGTAAGACCCAAAGTCCCCCACCCTCCCAGGCTCAAGCGTCAAAACTCAAGATCATTATCAAATTAATAGATTTCAGGGGCGGATGATTCTTACTCAAAACAAGCAAGATTTCTAATCTTCTTGGAGGATTAAGTCCAAGACTGAGACTTACTCTGTCTCTAATCTGAAGTCTCTGAACCGTTGCACACCCACTTGGTATTTTCGTTCCATTTTGTTAGAAAATTTGTTGCAGACTCTCTACTCTTGTTCTCTCCTATAGATATTATTAGAATTGGATGTGTTTTGCTGCCTCTAATCTCTGTACCTTTTTTCTTTTTCATTGAATAGATGCCATTGCGGCACAGGTCGCAACGGCCATACTGTGGCCGCGTCAAATTTAATACCGCTACAAGTAAACCGTTTCCAGATTAATCTACATATAATAGAAGTTGCAGATATTATTAACATTCAATATTTTAGCGCCACCCAGGTATTCCAATTTTGTCTGTATTAATTGACTTTGATTGACTTGGATTAGCGTACTAAAAATCCCTTCTTGCTCTTTCTCACCTGCATCTTCAAACAAACACGAGGCTTTCATTAGTTAGCTCTAACTAGTGTCTTTGTGAAATATGACTTGGAATTCCATACTGGTGCGGCCTGCTGCATGTAAATAACCCAAATTTTCTACCTTTGACTGATTGATTTAAGCATGCGGAACTTCCTGAGTAAAGTTGGAACAATATTTTCTGCATACATTAACATGTACATGCAGTGGTGTTTTAACTTCGTGTATAATACTGTGTGTTGGCCATTGTGATTGCAAAATTCAGTTGCATATTCAAACAATTTATGAGAAAGTGATAGTACTCTTGGAAATGATTTGAAAGTATTGCATGTATTTATTATAATAATTAACAATAAATTAGAGACAATAAATAAAATGTCAAATGATATAAACATTATGGTATTAGCAAAGATCTTGTGCAAAAACTTGTAATATGGGCTATGATAAAGTAGTAGTATAACTTTTTCAAAATAAAAATAGAGAATCATGCAATTTTAACATCTCTCATAAAAAAACAAAGAGAGTAATTTACCAAATTCTTATTATCAGTTTTTTTAAATAAAAATATGACAAGCAATGTTACATAATTGATTATTTTTCAAAGAAAAATTCACGGTAATAATTTCAGAATAACCTAATAGTAATAGGAAAAATTTTTCCGCCATATCTTTTTGTAAACAAACTTACTGATTATTGTTTTTCAGTCTTTACAGACATTGAGAGTGACAAGTCTTCATAGTGAACCTGCAACTTCCACCTTGGTGGGGGTGCTTTACTTTTGCTCAAATGAACCCACTAAAAATTCTTAGTCATGAATCTTTCACACGAAGTTACTGAGATATTCAAGCCAACAAAATTTATGGGAATTGGGAAGTCACAGAAGTATAATTGAACCTTTTTTTTTTCTTTATTCTGCTGTATTTCAAAATCCTTTTTGGAAAATGTTTCTGAATAAAACGCACCCAGAAAGAACAATTTGATCTTATCTCTGCGGCCAACCCAAGCATAAAGTGTGCATATATATAACAAGACAACTCATCTCTGTTATCATCTTCGTCCAATCTGAATTCAAGTTTTTCGCTCAGTTCTTGAAGCTACTGTTTCTTTTCTCTTTCACTTGGTCTGCTCTCACCTCTTGTTTTATTCCTCTTAACTAGGATCAGAGGAGGAATAAACAAAGATTTACTTGTGCTGAGCGACCAGAGACGTACAAGATCTGCATATAGAGACACTTCTGTGTTTGTTTCTGTCTGATGGCATCATCTTCTCAATTCTCTCGAATAAAACATGATGTCTTTATCAGCTTTAGAGGCACAGATATACGATTTGGTTTTCTTAGTCATTTGAAAAAGGAAATGCAGCATAAGCAAATTGATGCCTACGTGGATGATAAGCTTGAAGAAGGAGATGAAATATCACCAACCCTTTTCAAAGCAATTGAAGAATCATTCATTTCGTTGATCATATTTTCAAAGGACTATGCTTCTTCAATAAGGTGCTTGAAAGAGCTGATGAAAATTATGGAGTGCATGGACAGATATCAACAAATTGTAATTCCTGTTTTCTACAACACAGATCCATCAGATGTGAGGCATCAAAAGGGGTCTTATGCAGATGCTTTAGGTCAACATGACTCAAATTACAAGGAAGAGGTGCAAAATTGGAGATTTGCTTTGAATAAAGCTGCTAATTTATCTGGATTTCATTCATCAAAGTATAGGTAAGCTCTTTAACAAATATATTTTTCACATTAGCCTCAAGAAATGAAAAATTCTCAGGGAGTGTTTGGTTCAACAAAGGGGAGGGGAGGGGAGGGGTTTTAATAAAATCTTGTTTGGTTAAGGAGGGGAGGGGAAGGGAGATAAAATTAAATGGACAATTATACCCTTATGATATTAGAATTTTTAATTTTTTTTATTTTTATAAAAAAAGACTTTTTCTTGCCTTTTATTATTAAAAATAATTTTTTATTTTTATTCAAAAAATATTTTTTATTTTTATAAAAAATTATCTTAAACCCTATTAAAAAAATAAGATTTATATTATATTTTAAATGAAAATAAAAGTGAGGGCAATTTTGTCAAATGGAGGTAAAAATTTTCTCTCCCCTCCAAAAACCTCCACTTTTGGAAGGGAGGGTTGGGAGGGGAGGGGAGGGGAGGGGGTATTTTACCTCTCCTCCCATACCCCCTCCCCTCCCCTCCAACTTTTTTATACCAAACAAGGGGAGACCCTCCCCTCCCCTCCCCTCCCCTCCCCCCAAAACCCTCAAACCAAACACTACCTCAAGGATAAAAGACATTTTCTACTTCATTTTTCAATAAATAATGATGTCACTAAATCTCTCACACTTAACTCTTACTTTCTTGTGATTATTTATTATAGGGATGAAGTTAAACTTATTGAAGAAATTGCCAAATCTTTGTTAACAAGGTTGAATATCATGTGCCAAAGTGACTTAACAGACCTTGTTGGAATTGATGAAAGAATTGCAGATTTAAAATCACTAATGGGCCAAGGGTTAGAAGATGTTCGTGTCATTGGAATTTGGGGTATGGGCGGTATTGGTAAGACAACTATCGCAGCTGCAGTATTTAACCAATTTTGTTTTGAATATGAAGGATATTGTTTTTTGGCAAATGTAAGAGAAGAATCAAAGAAACATGGGATTATTTATTTGAAGAATAAAATTCTTTCTATATTACTCAAGGAAAATGATTTACATATTGGCACACCATATGGAATGCCCCCTTATGTTAAGAGAAGGCTTCTTCGGAAAAAGGTTCTTGTTGTTCTTGATGATGTTAATGATTCAGACCAACTAGAAAATTTAGTTGGAGCACTTGATTGTTTTAGATCAGGTAGTAGAATCATTATCACAACTAGAGATAAGGAAGTTCTTGGTAAAAAGGTTGACAAAATATATGAGGTTAAGCCATTGGTTGGTGAAAAAGCACTCCAGCTTTTCAATATGAATGCCTTTAAAGAAAATTTTCTGGACATGGAGTGGATTGAGCTATCAAGGAGGATGGTTGAGTATGCTAAGGGACTTCCGCTGGCTCTCAAAGTTTTGGGTTCTTTTCTTTATGGGAAAAGTAAAGAAGAATGGAAAAGCCAATTGAAGAAGTTGGAAAAAAGGCCTTTTAAAAAGATCCATGATTTGCTGAGATTGAGCTATAATAGTCTAGATCGCCAACAAAAAGAGATCTTTTTATATATCGCATGTTTTTTCAAAGGATATCAATATCGCGAAGTAATTACTCTACTAGATGCTTGTGGTTTCACAACTACTATTGAGTTAAAAGTGCTTCGAGACAAAGCTCTTATAACTGATATCATAGGTCCGGTATATAAATTGCCTATTGTATCTATGCATGATTTGATACAAGAAGTGGGTTGGGAGATTGTTCGCGAAGAATCCATACAAGATCCTGGAAAACGCAGTCGTTTATGGGATCCTAGTGATAGTTATGAAGTATTGAAAAATAATATGGTAAGAATCAAGTTTGTTTCATAGATGCTTTGAATATTTTCTTGTCTATTATATGGCTTTGAAAAAACACTCTGCACTAAATACTACTTTTGCCTGCTAGGGGACTGAAGCCATTCAAAGCATAAGTCTGGACATGTCAACAATTGAAGATTTGTTCTTAAATCCTCAAGTCTTTGTTAGGATGCACAAGCTGAAGTTTCTTAAAATATTTACTCATAGATCTTGTTTGGAAGCACGGGTGCATCTACCTCAAGGCCTTGAATTTTTGCCCACTGAGTTAAGAATTCTTCGTTGGCAAAATTATCCTTTAAAATTCCTGCCTTCAACATTTTTTGCGAAAAATCTTGTTCAACTTGTTCTGACTTACAGCAGTGTGGAAAAACTCTGGGATGGAGTTGTGGTATGTATGAATATATATCATATGTATACACAGTATTGTTTTCGTTTTAATTGAAACTTGAGAATCTCAAAATTAATTGCTTTAGCTTATTTAATGTCTCTCTCTTTTAATTGTCACAGCCTCTTGCGAATTTAAAGAAATTTGACCTCAGACACTCCGAGTATCTTCATGCACTCCCAGATTTTTCTATGGCCAATAACCTTGAATCAGTCTCACTCTTCAATTGTAAAAACTTGCTTCATGTTCATCCATCAATTTTCTCTCTCCAAAAGCTTGAAATGTTGGATCTATCATACTGCGAAAAGCTTACTAGTCTTGGGAGGGATATCCATTTAAAATCCCTTGGTTCGCTCTATCTCTCTAGCTGCTCAAAACTGAAGGAATTTTCAGTGACATCAGAGAATATGAGAGAGTTGGATTTATCAGAGACAGCTATTGAGGAATTGCCCTTATCCCTTGGATGTCTCAGCAAACTTGAAACTTTATCTCTATGGCGCTGTGAAAGTCTCACGCATCTTCCTAGCAATTTAGTTGACCTCAGATCTCTGTGCTCTCTTAAGATGACTGGCTGCGTACAGCTTCGATCCCTACCAGAGCTTCCGCCATCCATTGAAACTGTATGGGCCTCAAACTGTACGTCCTTGGAAACAGTACCAGTGGCTGCTGATCCACTCAACACAAACATGACAGAAATTCGTTTGGCAAATTGCATTAAATTGGATGAACATTTACTCAACGATATTGGATGGAACATTCACCTCAGACTAATAAATTATGCATTTGAACATATATCCCTAGAAGAACACGAGATGCAGACAGATGGTTATATTCGAACTGGAGGAATATACCCAGGAAGTAAAGTTCCAAACTGGTTCGTGTATAGGACATCACGGGCTTCAATAACTATTGCTCCACATTCCAAGCCTGAGGCCTTCATTTTCTGCGTGATTCTTTCTCAGTTCCCATTAAGCAGTTTTCTTAACACCATCACGGTGAACTGCTTCTTAGAAAACAATGATGGTAAGAGGCTCCCTCTAAAATCTTTGGATCTTGTATTACCAGGTACAGAACTTAATTCGGATCACGTGTGTCTGTTTTATGGTGAATGTTGGGGCTTGATAGATGAAAGGATTGAAGAAAGTGGAGGCAGTTATCAACACAGGATTTCATTTGAATTCTCAGCTCGGGCAGAGGTCGAGGAGGAGGAGGAGGAATATAAAGAGATTGTGATAAAAGAGTGTGGGGTTTACCTGATATATGCCTCACAGCATAATTTCATAAAGGAAAAGGAGTTGGATACTAAGGGGTTGGAAGCCAGTCAAATTGGTTTTGGAGCTCCCAGCTATGATGAGCTACGGTCATTCCCTCCATGGTTGGAACCCCGTGAGTCCATTGATGATCCTGGAAGCTCTGAAGAGAAGAAAGATGAGGAAGAGACAATCCCTTTAGCACAAAAATCCAAAGAATATATTTTTCCACCACCTCCAACTGGAACTTGGAAGAAAGCAACACAAGGCTTGAAAGATCTCGTCAATCTATGATTGCTTCAATTTGATCTGATCAACCTGGAAGCAGAATGAAGAAAGCAAAGAAATTTGCCTGGTTCTTGCCTTCTTGTCTTCTATCTCTGTCTCTTAGTTCCTTATATATCTTGGTGGTATTCCAAAGAAATAGAAAGAGCTTGTCAGTTGTATGGCTTACACCAACCAGAAATATGAAGGTTTTCAAGTAATGGATTCGAATACATAATAAAATAAAACAATGATTTATATCAGCAATTGCACATATGGAGTAATAGATACTTGAGTTGGTATCTTAGTTTTTATTTTCTTGCTAATGGTAGTAACATACAAATGTGTGTGGATATTTAAAATTTGATAAAAAAAAATTTCAGGAAAACTTAGTACAAGTAAAATGTTTATTTTCAAGAAAAAAAAAATAATGCGGAGCTTTAGGCATTTATAAAGAAAGTAATGCTCAAACAAATGGAGATAGATATTTAAAATCTAAGAATGTTTTCTTAAAATGATGTAAAAGAAAATCTGATATGATAAAGTTAGTCAAAAGAAATTTTCCAAAAAAACATGGGTCTTCAATGCAGAATTTTCGGAAATTCTAATATTTGGGAGATATATGATAGAAAAATTATGTGCAAAAGATAATTTTACAAAATAAAAGATTTTCAACATCTTCCACCAGATATATGAGTGACAGCTCTTTCAAAACAGAAGCAGAAATCGATGTTCATGTCATGTGGATGGATACGCATGGTAAAAAAAAAAAAAAAAACGAAAGATTTTTTAAGAAAAATATAAAGAAGAAAAAGGGAGAGAGAAAAGGTTACTAACCTTTTTAACAGCTTGCTAGCAAAATTATTTAGATTCTGATCAATTTTTTCTTTCTTTTTTTAGAGTGTGATGAATTTAATCTAGTGTTCTTAAGCGTGGTGCGTAAATTTATCATTTGAGGATGCTAGCTCTTCTTCTTTCTTTTCATATTATTTGTGTTTCAAAATTGTTTCAATTTGAATCAGTTTAGAGACACATCAGCAAGTAATGGATGGTTAAAGATAAGGCCTTTTAAATAAAATTAGGAAGTGATGCTCACAAAAATGCATGCGGCTATTTAAAATATGATATAATAAATGGAGAGACATATTGGAGAGAAATTAAGGGAAAAAAAAGGAGGGGAATAAAAATCAAATTTCTGAAAATGCTAATATTTGGAAGATCGTGAAAGGTAAATGATGTGCAAAACAAACAATTTAATAATTAAAAGATCTGACCAACTTCCACAAAAGACAAATGACAGCACTTTTAATGTTAAAATAAATAAATAAATTATCTTTCAAAAATTTTAATGCAAGGCTAAAGAGAAGCATTTTTATAGTATAAGTGATGCTCAAAGAGATGTATGTGAAGATATTTAAAATCTAAGAGTGTATTTATAAAATAATTAAAAAAAAGAAAAAATTTATACATGGTTATTTATATTTTTATTATCAATTTTTTTAATAAAAATATAATAAGTATATGATTATTTAATAATAATATGACAAATGTATAATTTTTATAAGTAATTGTATTATTTTTTAATTAAATTATACACTTATTATATTATTATTGAAAAATTATATATTTATCATATTTTTACTAAAAAAACATTGTAATAAATTATATATAAGTTTAGTCCTAAATGCCAAAGTTTTCCATCTGAAAATTTTAAGAAAATCTGGGCATTTATCTTTGAAAAACTACTAGGGTTCAAAAGATATTTCATAAAGACTTAAAAAGAGATGCTAACTAACCTAAGTGAAAAAAAAAATTGTAAGAAAAAATCTGATATAATAAATGGAGTTATAGATTCAAGACAATTATAAAAAAAATTGTGAAAATTAAAATCCAAATTATCGAAAATGCTAATATGTTGAACAACATGACAGGAAAATGATGTGCAAAAGGAAAATTTTGAAAATTAAGGATTTTAAACAACTTCAAGGAGAGAACAATGATAACTCTTTTTAAATAGAAGCAGAAATTGATGCCTATTTGGATAGGTATGTGTATGTCAGAGTTTTTGAATTTTCAATTTGAGAGAACTGAGGATAAAAAAAATTCTTTTGATGAGAAAATGCCAAAAAAAAAAAGGTTTCAAAATTTATAATGACAGGGTAACAAACATAAAGACCTTTTATAAAAGAACTAGAGATTACAAATCATTAATAATAATAATAATATTGGTTTAAAAAATAATACAAAATAAAATATTATACAAATCTGAAAATAAAGGCTCAAGAGAAATTTTTAAAAAAATATTGAGGATATACAATTAAACCGGAAATTTTGCAAATGCTAATATTGAGAATACAAATGTTAATTAGTAAGATAATGTGCAAATAGAAATCTTTTAAAAATAAAAGTTTTTCAATAACTTTTACATAAAACTTGTCCATTTGATATATGGAATAGAATGAAAAAATAATTTTAAAAATAAAAAATAATCTCCATATCCTTATTTTTAAAAAATAATAAAAAATACATATTATTCAATAATGATTACAAAAATAAAAATATTGATTAGAAAGACAAAAGATAAAAAGAAACCCCCTCCTCCCCCAAAAAGAAAAAGGTAGGTAATAGCTGACTTTTAAAGAAAAAGAAGTGGAAATTGATAATCGTGCAGATGTACATGAAAAGAAAAATAAGAAATTTGTTTAATAAGAAATATAAGATAAAAAGGGAATGACCAAAGCAAGTTACATTTTCAAGTGAAGCATTCAGTTTAAATGCGGATATCCATTCAGTTTAAATAACAAATTACATTTTGGGTATTAAAAGATATAAAACAGAAAATAAAAATAATCTTATAACTATTAACTTAAAAAAAACAATTGAAGTCAAAAAATTAAAAAAATATATATATATAAATCATCTAAATTTAATTTGAACAACCCATACAGTACTTGTTACTAAGCATCAAATTGGGACACCCAAAATAATAACACAAGGTATATCTCCCTTTTATTTATTTTTTATTTTTAAACAGAAGAGAATCTCTCTAAAGAACTAGAAAGTGATTCTCAAATAGATGCATGTGATATTGAAAATGTAAAAGTGCCTTTAAAATATAATATAATATATGCCGTAAAATAAAAAGGTTAAAGATACTGGAGAAATTTTCAAAAGAAAGAATATTTGCAAATGCAAATATTTCAAGGGCACATGACAAGAAAATAATGAGCAAATGGAAATATGTCAAAATAAGCGTATTACAAAATCTTCCAAAAAAGATCAATTACATTTCTTTTTTAAAAAGTTGAAATTGGCAAATTGATGCTCATGCAAGTGTATGTGCATAGTGAAAAATAACAGATAAGTGGACCAAAAAAAAAAAACAGATAGTATTTGGAAAGATGTATTTAAAAGAAAAAAAAAAGAGCTTTCATAAATTATAATCCAAGGCAGATGTTTTTTGAAACAAATTTTGAAAACAAAAAAATTAAAAAATTTGTTTGAATCATTATTCTAAAAAATAACTGTTTTCTATTTTCCTTTTTTTTTTGGCTCAACATAACAAAGGTTATAGAACACTTAAAATATGTTTTGATTTTTTTATTTTTAAAAACAAAATTTTGATTTTTTATTTTACAAAACACTTCATTAAAAACACATTATCAAATAATTTTTTTATTTTTTTTGTTCTTAAAAATAGAAAATTATTCTGAAAATAAGATACCAAACAGGGCCTAAATATTTAAAATTTAAAAGAGTTTTCATAGAACATTATAAGAGAAAATCTAATATAATAATGCGAGTAAAAAGAAATTCCTATAGAAACTGAACATATTCAAAAGAGAATTTTTGCAATTGCTAATATTTGTAGGATGCATGAAAAGAAAACGGTGTGCAAATAGAAATTTTACCAAAATTAAAAAAAAAATTTCAGATAATTCCACAAAAGAATAGTGGCAGCACTTTAAAAACAAACTTAAAAAATGATGCCCAATGGATGAATGTGCATAGTAAAAACAAGGGAGAGACAGAAGGTGGCTGAGCTTTCAAGTTTTAAAACTTCAAGGCAAAATATGGAGAATCAAGTCAGAATTTTCCCATTTGTAAAATGCTAAAAATTCCAAATTTAGTTTAAAGATTAACCCATAAAGTTCACACCCAAACACTTCAATTGTAAAGGAGAATAAGAAAATAGGAAACAAAAAAAGAGAAAAAAAGAAAAAGAAAATAATAATAATAATTTTTTTTTATAAGAGTTATATATACAATATATGTCTTGTAAGAGATATATTTGTGTATGGATCTATTGAATTTAAAATTTTAAAAGACATGTGGACATATCTCATAACCCATACCATATACATAAATTTTTTGAAAAATTGAGAGAGACATGTATTTACCTTTAACTCTTCTTGGCTCAGTCAATGAGAAAGGCAAATAAATTTTTTGTATCATTTTTGGGCACTGCTTTGATGCTACTTTCTCAGTACTAAATATGAAATATTTAAATTAAATTTAGATTTTTTAATTTTTTAATTTTTTTGTTTTAAAGAAAATAGGATGTAAAATAGAAATATTTTTTTAACTATAATTATTTAAAAAAAAAAGATGTTTGAGACTAAACAAATAAAAATAAAAATAAAATAAAATCTAGATCCTTCAAATTTAATTTGAATAGTTCAAATTTAATGTTACAAAAGCAGCAACAAAACAACACCCAAAAAGGGTGTAAAAAAACGGAGAAGCATGATAAAGTGATTTTCATACAAAATGGATGCAGATACTTTAAATGTCAGAGTATTTTCATAAAATAATATATTAAAAACCTCTTATATAATAAAATAAGATATAAACGAAAATCTTTCCAAATAAAAGTTTGTCAAAAGTTACAAGAAAGACTAATGACAGCACTTTCAGAAAAGAGGTAGAAATTGATGCCCATTAAATGTATAAGCTTATTAAAAAGGAGATTGGTTTTGAAAAAAAAATATAGAATATGGCAGAGACGAAAGGCAGTTAACATTTCAAGTGAAACATTCAGGCAAAATTTGGATATCCATGTTAGAATTTTGAATTTACAAATTTCAGAAAACTTAGTGCAAGTAAAAAACTTATATTGGAAGAAAAGAATTAGTTCATAAGAACTTAGTATAATTAAAGTATAATAAATATATAATTTTTTAATAATAATATAATAAGTATATAAATTTTTAAATAACTCTAAAATGTTTCAAAATATATATAATAAATAATAGATAAGCAGATGCAAGCATCACAATAATCATAATAAGGCATTTGAATTTCACATCATTTTCTTCCCAAGATTATGCACAGATACTTTTGTTAAGTATTTAAAACATTATATCATGTTTGGTTAAATGATAAAATTGGAAAGAAAATATAATTTGAGGATAAATAAGTTAAGAAATTACTATTATACCTATTTTTTTAAAAAGATGATTTAATAGTAAAATAATGATTTAATACTAATTTAATATAAGAAATAATAATTATAAAGATATAATCAACATTTTACTTACATTACAAGTAACCAAGTCATTAAAACTCAAAAGCATCGTACCCTTTACTTAAAAACTAAGAAAATTACGCTGAGAATGTTCTTGGTTCGATTGTGAGAGCATTCGGGAGAAGCAGAGCAAAGATGTCATGAAACCACTGTGAGTTTCTGAAAATGATCTTATCAATAGTGTTAGGGTTTTTGAAACTCACAAAAGCAACCTAATGTTAGGGTTTAGGGTTTCATAAGAGAAGAAGACAAAGTGCTCCCTATTTTTCTTCTTCCTCAGTCTGTGACAGCACAGAAACAAGGGAAATCAAAGGAAAGGTTTTAAGAACTCACAAAATCAACCCAATCTTAAGATTTAGTTTGAGAAATAGACAAAGTGTTCTTGATATTTCTCAATTTTATTCATTACGAAGTAAATTTCATTGGCTAGTAGCATGTTGGATTTACTCGATTGAAAAAATGAGTTGTTTATTTGAAAACAAAAATTTATTTTGAATTTTTGTTGTATTTTTAAATGATAGTATAATTTGTTTGATTAAAAAAGTATAAAATTGAATTTACTTATTAAAAATAGAAGCAAGGAAATTTTTTCCTTACTCAAAATTATTATTTATTATATTAGGCTGGATTTAAGTACAATTCTTTATATATTTATTATTAAATTTTTTTATAACATTAGGTTAAATTACATGTAATTCTTTAAGGTTCAAATCATGTACAGATAATTTTTTACTTTTAAAATTTGACAATGGATTTTTTAAAATTTCAAATTTATGTAGATAATTATCATGTCATTAATTAATTTGTTATTTCACTAATAGAGAGTAACACATGAGTAATAATTAATCCTTATAAATTTATTTTTTGTGTAAATAATCTTTTAAATTTTAAGTTATATATAAATAATTCTTCTGAATTTTAAGTTATCTATAAATAATTTCTTAACGTGTCATACTCTATTAATAAAATAACATATTAATTAATAATATGTGATTATCTATATAAATTTAAAAGTTTATAGACATCTATAATCAGCTTTTTAAAATCATGTAGTTATTTACACATCATTTAAAATTTAAAAAGGTTATGTATAATTTAGCCATAAACTTATAACATGTAAATTTTTTTTTTTAATTTTCAAAAGATCAATTATATAATTTTAATTTGTAAAAATTATATATTTGATATGTTTTAATTAAAAATCTTAATAATAAAAATATAATAAAATTTATATATAAGATTTTTTTTATTATATTAACTTTATTTGTTTTTATAAAGTCTCATTTTTTTATTCATTTATTCTTATATATTTATTTTAATTTTATATATTAATTTATTTATCTGAATTAGAATATTTTATATATTTATAGAGATTTTATTTAGACTTGGGCTGATTGAATTGGTCCTGCCAATTGATAGTAGTAAAATTTATTTTCTATATATGCAATTACGTTTTTATCTTAATTTTTGGACAGTAAAAATACTCTATCTCGAGAGAAGGAAGTATTCTTCTCCCTTTTATTTCTAAAGTAAAATTTCGGCCCTTGTTTATTTTTCAATTTTCTGATTATGCTACCAAAAAAAAAAACCATACCAAAATAAAAAAGGAAAGAAAAAATATAAAAAAAAGAAAAAAGGAAAAAAATCCTTCTTCCGCTTGAGCTCTCACGTTTAAAACAGACTCCACCGTATTGTCGTTTTGCCCGAGCGAGATACGACTTCCAATTTCATTTTCGCAAAAGCATCAAAACGATTAGGGCAAGTGAAAGTCGTCTGCTTCACTTCCTCCAGTTGCTTCCTGTCGTCGATCTCACAAGCCTAATTTGAACGGGTTTAAATTTAAGGTACAATTATTGCATAATTCCTTTGCACTCACGCACCGAATCTTATTAAAGGAAAAAAAAAAAAAACTTCAAAATTGATATAATCTCTTCACTCAATTGCAAATGGTGCTACTGCTACTTGTTATAGCAATAAACATGAAAACAAGTTGTTTCGAACATTCACCAGAAAAGTGGGGGGCTTATTGGGTTTTGCTTTATGACATGAAATGTGGGGTGGAAAAGTTCAGTTTGGTTCAACTATTAAACTTTATTCCACTGAGATTGATTTGCTTGGCTGGTTTTCGTGGAAATTTTTCTTCTCTAAAGATACCTTACCTTAAAATTTTTTGCATTCTGTGTATGGGAGTAGGATGCAGCGTTTTCTTCCCTCTGGTTCTGAGTTATTATTCTTTTCCTCAAATTGTCGAATGTTATTTTAGCATTTGATCCTTTATAAAACCTTGGTATATGGCATGAAGAAACTTTACCCTGCCCAATAAAATGGAGCCAATGTGTTATTTGAGTCTCTGAATTAAGAGACAGAATACTTATCAAAGGTATTTTGTTGTAAATTGCTTCTGACGTGCATTTAGTGTCGTTTTTTTCATCCTTGTGTTTGGCTCTAGTCATGGACCTGCAGAAAGAGAGAATTAAAAGTGGATGCCAGAAGATTCTGGAAGGAATAGATTCAATGTCTTTGGTAAACTTAGATGACCAGCAAGTACATTCATTAGTAATGATGAGAGAAATAGCTCGTGGGGTTGTTGATGATCGAGATAGAAAGGTAAGAGAGATCAGTGGCTGCTGAAATTTTAACGTTAATTTTCCTTGCCCAAGGAATTGCTCTCATAAGTTGTATGCTGTTTACAGGTGACAAAGAATGACGTGATTAGTGCTTTGCGCTACAGGATCGAGAAAATGGTTCAGAAAGCTTCTTTCATGAATAAAGCATTATGGATTATATGCCAATATTGTGCCTCAACTTACTTAGTACAGTTTGCAGGTGTGTGCATCCAGGGATATCATTGAAGTATTAAGCAGGATGTCGTATGAAGGCTTAGACGACCAAAGAATGCATTTAGTATTGAGGATGAAAGAAATTGCACATGGGATTGTTGATAAACAAGCTAGAGTTGCAATACCTAGGCATGACTTACTTGCAGAACAAGTAAGGGGTTAAGACAGCTTAATATTTTTAACTTCCTTCCTTTGTCTAGAATTCACTTAAGGTAAATTGTTCAGTTTTACAGGTTGGAGTTGGTGACGAAGGGATAAGATATAGTCCCATGGTTGAGTCAACAAAGACCAGCGATGGTGATGTCCTGATTGATGGGGAACAATGCATAATAAATGAAGATGAGATGTTGGAGGTAGAACATGTTTTAAGACTTGAAAATGGAATAAATGAAGTACAGGAGTCTCTGTTGCCATCATCCTTTCAGCAATTTCTTCTGTGGCCTCCAGATGATTGCATCACCTTAGAGTGGGTTCAAGACATGATGTTTACCCTTGAGCAGGCTTTGCAGAAGATATTGCCATCTGAGTTCTGCCATGTCATACCATCCTTTTTGGTAGATAAATTGACAGATACTGCTTGCAGTATATTATGTAAAGAACCAAATTGTGTGGAGATCAATTGTCAAGGAGAAGATTCAAGAGTCATTGTAGTAGGAGATATACATGGGCAGTTTTATGATTTACTGTTTCTCTTTAAGCATGTTGGCATGCCTTCTGAGAGCCAGTTTTATGTTTTCAATGGAAATTATGTAGATAAAGGAGCATGGGGCATGGAGGTATTTTTGGTCTTGCTAGCTTGGAAGGTAATGTGATGGCAATGATTTTTTTTATAATTTGATGTTTCTGATGATTTTAATGATGGCTGTATGCCCATCAGGAGAAATAAAGAAAACAGAGTAATACCATGTGAGATTAATTATATAACCTAGTAACAATTACTAAATGGCATGCTAAAATATATTTTACCCACTAAAACTTAATTAGTGATTAAAGTCTATCATTTCATTTTCAGGTCTTGATGCCTCACAGAGTATATCTACTCCGTGGAAATCATGAGTCAAGATATTGCACCACAAGATATGGTTTTAAGAAGGAGGTGCGGACAAAATACGGTGATCAAGGTGAAGATGTCTACAATAAATGCCTAGAGTGTTTCAAGGAGCTTCCCTTAGCTTCAGTTATAGGTGGCTGTGTTTATACTACTCATGGTGGGCTTTTCCGTAGTATAAAAGCTGTGCCTTTGCGAAAGCCAAAACGGAAGAAGACGCAAAGAGTGGATCTTGGATCTTTAGCTGAGTTATCTGAAGTTAAAAGATCTTCTGTAGATCCCCCTTATGAAGGTCCTAACATATTATTGAGTGACATTCTTTGGTCAAAACCATCTAAAAAAGATGGTTTGAGGGATAATGCGGGTCGAAAATTAGGTCTATGGTGGGGTCCTGATTGCACTCAGACTTTCTTAAAACAGAACAAATTGAAGGTAATATTTAAATTTTTATTGAATAGTGAGCACTTGTTCATTCTGTTATGGATAGTCACATGGATTTTGAATTTCTGATCTTCTAATCATTAACCCTGTACGTTATGTTTACCAAATTTGTTGTACTCTTTTGTTATCAAATTTCAGACATGATATTTAAAATTGTCTTCCCCAGTCCTTATTTCTTCCCCTTCCCCCTTCTTTTATTTGCTGACTTTCCTTCTGAAAGCATAGTCTGCCTTTTTTAAGATAAAAATTTCCTAGGAACCAGAAATTTACCGTTTAATGGAAAATATGTTTGTTTCCAACGAGATAATTGAACTATCCATAATTTTGAACTAGTGCAAACTTGGGCATTTCTCTTTCATGAATTACCCTTTAACCATGAACTCTTCCAGAAGACAATACGTCCATCTATGTTCTTGCTTGACCAACTACCGAGGGTGTAATTACTAAAATCTAAAAGACCACTCTTAAACTTATCATGAGATGTATAGAAATGTTCGTTGCAAATTGTCATTGGCAATGTTGATGATTGTTCAAGACAGATTGCATGTTAGATGCCTAAGCACCTATTAGATGCCTTAAAATACTAATAGAGAAGCCACTAAGTGTGGTCTACAGGTGAGGGGAATGGATAGTTGAGGAGGTCTTAGGTTCAAACTTCCATGCTTTACCAATGAAATGAAATATTGACAGAAACTTGTAAATGTTGGTTGGCTTTGCAATCCTCTTCTTTTAGAGAAGCATGTTTTCTTCAATCTTTAAAAATATCCAAATTCTTTAGTTTTCAAACCCTTATCTAAGCTTTGCTTTGTTTATGATTGTCAACTTTAAAACTTTTTTGCTGCTAATATTTTGTGGTGCCCTATTTTTTATGCATAGCTGATCATCAGATCACATGAAGGACCCGATGCAAGGGTTGGTGGGGATGATTTTGGGGATATGTTGTGTGGATACAGCATGGATCATGATGGAGAATCAGGAAAACTATATACACTTTTCAGTGCTCCTGACTACCCACAGGTTCAAGTTTTCAATTGTAACTTTCTATATCATTATTCAAAGGTTTAGCATTTGTTACACATGTGGCAGTCCTATTGGTAATATCTTAATAGTTTGGTTGCTCACTTTAAATAATTTCACCAAATCAGTTTGTAATAACCAAAGACTCAAGCTCAGCAATAGCCATATATCTTAATATTAGTATAGATAAATTAGCCATTTAAAATTATTAGCTATTAAGGTGGTCAAACTTCTCTCTGTGCAGTAACATATGATTTCTGTCCAAAAATCTAGTATGTTGGAGTTCCTATTTTTGAATGCTTTGACATTCTGGAAAACTCATTCATAAATAACATTGTCATTTCTAGATTTTCTTTCCCATCAGAAATAAAAAAGTGTAGCAGTAAACTTGTATGGCATTTATCTTCTTTTACATATGAAAATATTTGATTTACACAAGCACCAATAACCTGGTATCTATCAAGGTCACACTGAGCATGTGGGGCGGTTTCAACTTTCAAGTTAGAGAATGCTCTACTTGAAATTCAAGAATATGATTTGTTCTTTGTTGCTGTTTCATGTGGTGTACCTCTTATTAGCAACTCTGCACTTGCTGCACGTGGGAAAGGATACAAGCATAATAATATAATTTTTTATATTTCAAAGAAAACAAATCTGATGCACATATTGTGCTTGAGTGATGAAATGTAGCGTCTTAAAAGTAAGCATGACTATGAAATCTGCAGCTTCATAAGTATTTTTATTTTTACAAAGGCCTACTGCCTATCAATGTTGCAGTTTGGTAAGAGGAGATATAACAATGAAGGAGCATATGCAATATTGAAATCGCCTGATTTTGAAAGTCCTACCTTTCACTCATTCGAATCTGCAGAAAGACCAAAGGTAAAAATTTATTGTCTTGTTAACACAGTTGGCAATTTTTGTATGATCAAATGCAAGTTAAGGATAAAATACAGTTGGTACAAAATGAGTTTTCTATTAAAATGAATGTAGAGAAAACCAACTAAAATCTAAGGGATCAGTTATGAACATTGTTGATATAAGGGATTATTTCTTTAGGGTATATGATTTTGTCCCGTGCAAAGTTTTCTTTGCTTAGAAGATATGCATTCTTTCACGACCCACATATTTACTATGCTGGAACAAAAGATAACAAATCCCCTTTCCATTTACCAAGAGTATTATCTCTGACTTTTGTAGAAATTTCGGCAGAGTCCCCTCTATAAATTGGACCTCCCGATATTTCTACAACCAGTCAATTCACCAATACATCCCAAAATATATCAAAATATAGACATCTAGGGAGTGGGGATATCCTAACTATGATTCAGTGGAGCCACATTACATTGTTCAGAATAAACAAATTCATAACACAAAATACACCCACATGAACAATTGTGGGTTTGCCAAAAGAATTTGCAGGAGATCTACAGCTAGTCGGCCACTCAGGGTAGACTAGGGTCTTCAACGTTCTCTGAAAAATAATTTAAGAAAGAGTGAGTTTGAAAACTCAGTGAATAAATAACGCCGACCCTTAAAAATCTTAGGGACAAGGCCCGTAAAAAAAATATTTGTATAGATAAATATTCATCATGCACAAAACAAGCCTCATGCAGATCGTTTCTTAAAATGCATCAGAAGTATCTAAGCAGAACTGAATTAAACAGACGCAGAGCACACAGCTCGCGGAGAGAATAACCACAGACGCAAAGCACTTTGCTTGCGAAACAAATAACTCCACGTGTGTTAGCTACCCACACGGGGCTAGCAAAACCCCTGCTAGCTGAGGTCCAGATCATGGTGCACCAAGGCTAACAACTACTGCTGTTAGCTACAGAGTTCTGAGTAGATAACCTCTTAAATTTAATACAAATTCTCAAATCATATTTCAGATTCAATACGTTTCTCAAATCACATTTCAGACAGAGTACCTTCCATATCAGTTTAATATCAAGGTTGCCAAATTACTCCACAGGCATCCATTTGCAAAATCTCATGTTTAAATCAGTTTTCAGTAATATGCATATAACAAAACATTTATCCAAACGTTAGAACACTGCAAGAAAACTTAGTAATACATGAGAAATAGGGTTTACTCACAGTCCGCATTACTTACTCACCTCCTAGAACGATATCAATATTCCCTGCCCAGTCCTCAGCTCTAGCTCAATCTCCTGAATACCCTACAATACCCGTTCACCAGATTTAGAGTGTAAACAACCAGAAGAATTGTCTCATTAACTTAGCCTACCTAACATTAATGCCTATTCTTCATTTCTTTGGATTAACATATGAAAAACTAAGGTTTCCTAGGCATTATAGGTGTTTTCGCCATGTTAGCCGCGGCCAATTTCCTCTTAGCCGCGGCCAATTCTCCTCTGTTTAACCCCCTTTTATATCACTAATTTCGTCGCGGCGAGTTGGACATTCGCCGCGGCCAACATACATGGCGCCGCGGCGAAGAAGCCTCCTGGAGCTTCCTCGCTCGTGCTTTCGATATTGGCCGTGGCCAATACCTCCTTCCGCCGCGGCCAATTCCTTTCTGGAAGATTTTGCCGCGGCCAATTCCCCTCTGGTCTGACTCCCAGTTGAGCACTCAAATTTTGGTGCGTAGGTGAAATCAACTCCACCATTCTCTCCCTCAATCCATGCCTTCCATATTCATACAGCACACATGTACAAGATACAGGTATATATATATATATATGTAGGCATCCATATATGGTGGCAGATCATTGGAAGGCTTAACTTCATTCATCCAAGAGAGAGAGAGTGAGAGAGAGAATGAGCATAATCAGGAATGGGTAAGAGGAAAGTGGAAAACTTTGAAACTTAAAGGGAATCAGTTTTGTTTTTCTCCACCCAACTCATCCCCTTGCACCCTTTCTCTTGTTCTTTCTGCACACCCTTCTATCAGCATAGCCACACACACAGATATGCCTACAGAACAAGCAAAACAGGGGAGGAAAAGCTCTGTAAATTGGAACCAGAAAATGCAACTTACGGCAGCACTCCAGACTTGGAAAGAATGTGTTTCTGGCTTTAACTTCCTCAACCAACACCAGCAAACTCTGAACCACAAGCAGTAGAAGATGAACTCAGGAGCAGCAGAAATGGCGAGGAAACAGAGGAGAGATGATGGAGCTTGTGTTCCAGCAGAGGTTTACTCCTTTTTCTGACCGAAGGAATGGGCATGGGTATGGTCTCGGTGCTGCAGAGATTGGGAAATCAAATTACCAAAAACCCACGCACAACATGAATGAGAGAAGGGCATTTCAGAAATTTACAAAAGGGAAGCCAGAGTTCTACGTGGCAGCTCCAGCATTTTGTTTGAAAAGTCAACTTCCATGCAAATGAAGGCATGCACGTCGGGGGTTTCTTACACATTCACTTTTTGATTATAAAGAAATAAATTAGTGAAGTAGCTTCTATCATCTTTTGTTATCTGTTTGGACATATATGACTTCGTGCTACTTGCTTCCCAGGTGGATCCTTATGTTGATTATGATGCTAATGAAATGGACTTTGGCAAACTAGACTCTTCTCAAATGGTATGTTAGAAAATAGATTTAGAAAAGTGCTCCTCAACTTTGCTTTTTATTACATATCTATAAATAGATGAGTTTAATTGTATGTAAGACCATTGGACATTCTAACCGGAGTGGTGCTGTAGTCACAACTCAATTATGGAGTTGCAAAAATCACAGATTTTCTCTGCAGGCCACTGTATAGCTAATTGTCAATCAAACCAATGATTTACAAGGGGCAGTTGTAATATTTTGTCTCCATGTTGCATTACTCTTATAGCAGAGGTAGAATATGTTGTGCTGTATATCAAATTTCACACCTTATAACCATTAGGTGTTTATGATCAAGCTTCCCTTTATAAAATTTATTAAGGGATAGGAAAAGGAATCAGTTCATTGTGTACTTTCACTTATTTGTTAAGATGGGAAGTGATTTCGCTAGGGGCTTTTTGATACATGGTAATAGAAACATACCAAAAACACACTATTATTCAAATCAAAATCACACCGCATACATGTCAGCTATCCCTATTTATATTGATTGGGATACTATTAAGGCTTCCTAACAAACTAACAAACTTATTATTATTCTCTAACAATTCTAACTAACTACTAACCTCCTAATAATCTCATGTAACAATACCCGTCCCTACAAATGATCCTTGTTCTCAAGGATCTTGTACAATGCAAAATGTCAAAAATGTAATTTTGGATTTTTTTTTTAAGTAATACTATTTCAGAAACTTAGACTATATTGATGTAGTAATGTCCTTTTGGATTGGGCCTCCTGATGTTTCCTGTGGGCCGCCAATGGCAAAACAAATGGGCCAAATGGTTGAGTTGCCCAAAATACCAAGGCCCATTTTCATGCTGCATAGAGGCCCAAAATGCTTCGGCATTGACCCATCCTTGTGTCATCAAGCCACTTATTTTCTTCAGTACATTCATACTAGTGTCAACATCTGTCAAGGCTGTTGACACATGCCCTTCCGTCAATGCCACCATTATAGCCACCTTAAGGTAAAGCAGTGACAATGGTGCTCTAATGAACAGAATGTGATGGTTGAGCGTGTCATTCCCTCTGTTGAGCAAAAGAAGTAGAGTCGAGGAAACGAGCATCATACCTCCCTGATCCGCAGCTACCAAGTTAAGATCAAGTGTGAGCCCATTCTCATTGTCACAACACCATTTGGGCTCGGTCATGTGGATATTGATCAAGACCTTCAAGTTCTAAACCCCAAGCTCGCAAAGCACAACTTCGAACACCCAAACTTGGACCATATTTAGCAACAAATTAATCTTTGAAATCTTAATCACATCTTCAATGGGGGGCTTTTGGAATTTTGAATCCCCCTTAGCCAATTTGCAACTTGTAAAGTTATGAAGCTTTGAATCAGTAATTTTAGTGATCTCTCTTAACTCCTGAATACTTAGTATTTCCTTTCCTGCATTTCCACCATTTAACTTGTACATTAGATTCAACCATATCCAATTCATTTCCATTTTTGCATCACAGACTCTAGTAATTCCAACCTTCCCATTTTTTTCCATGTCCACATTTGGTGTTATCAAGTTCTGGAACACTCCTTCTGGGACTGTATTGATAGTGTTGCTACCTTCAGAAATGGAGAAGCTTGATTGGCCGAACTTGTGGATTCAGATAGGCGCTTCTTGTTCGTAGTCGTGAGCAATAGGTGATGGTGGTTCGAAGATGAGGTTCGATGGTGGAGGAAGGAGAATTTCTGTCTCTAACACCATAATTGTTGAATTTATTGACTCTAAGATCTGCGATTCCTCATTATCAAGATTGGCCTCTTCTTGTCCATAATCATCCTCCTTATCTTCAACTCCTACACAGTCATCACCTGATAGTAATGGGTCTTAGAATTGTTCACCCTTATTGAACTCCTCATCATCCTGTCCGATGTCGATTCTTGTGTTCACGTCAGCCTCACCAAGAATTGTGACTCCGTCAACTTCTGCAATTTTGTAATCGGTATTGTCTTGAGACTTATGGTCGTCTTCAATCTCCTCATCTCCTTTACATTTATTTGCTTGAGTTTCATTGTCGTTGCTAGAATTGCCTTCCTTTCTCTTTTGGACATAGGTTTCTTGGAGATAGGCTACGTGCATGGTGTTGGTTAAAGAAGAAGGCTTAAAGAGCCTCACGGCTGTCTGAATGTCTGAACGTAAGCCTCTAATAAAGCAATTCATGGCTATTTCCTCTGGCAAGTCAATTGCTGTCAGTAACTCATGAAACCTTTCTTGATATTCTAAAATAGAATCCTCTTGCTTCAAGTTCTGTAACTCTATTACTACTGTAATCTTCTTGAGATGCTCCTCTATTTGTGTCAGAGAGCTTCGTGTTTGCATCGAACGTACTTGCAAATGATATCGAGTCTCTAGTGTCATTGTGGAACCAAAGAATTGCTCCGATACCAAACAATACATGGTAACAGAAACACACCAAAAATACACACTACTGTTCAAATCAAAATCACACCACATATATCTCAACTATCCCTATTTATATTGTTCGGGATACTCTTAAGGCTTCCTAACAAACTAACAAACTTATTATTATTCTCTAACAATTCTAACTAACTACTAACCTCCTAATAATCTCATGTAACACTTTTAGTCCTTGATTTGTATTAGATGATAAATATTGAGTCCTATTTGAACAAGTTAGAGAGCTCACCACATTCTTCAGAGATGTATGACCTATGGCTTCTGTTGATATTTGAGCTCTTTTAACTTTATAAGGGCATGAATAAAATGGGAAGTTGCTTTTATCTTTCTTTGACTCTTTATCAGCTTGAATTTGAGAATCATGGACCAATCTGAATCAGTTAAAGTTGTTGGATTCACAACAATGTGATGTTATGTTAAAATGAAGTTTGAGAGTTTTTAGCATTCAGAAGTATTTTTTTCTTTTTGTTGTTTTTTGTTGTTCGGGGGGAGGGGAATGAATGACCAAAATATCTGAAGTGATATTTAGAGGCCTTCGTGAACATGCTAATAATATATAATGTATGCGGCCAACCATGCTTTTATTGAACAGTTGAATCTGTAAATAAGATGCCAGAACATGGTTTTTCTCGTCGATTCGTATTGTATTCCCTATTAAAGACTGAAAACGCTGACTCAGCTTACTTTTGTGGATAAAGAATGCACAGGCCTCAACCTCTGCTATTTCAGCTTCTCAAAGGTCTTATCCAGCTGGGGTGACACCCGGGTTTGACTTTGGGGCATTGGGCATTTATAATGCCCCATCTTGGAGTGTTCAGCTTCCTGATGGTTCAGGTGGCACCCAGGTTGTGCAGGTTCCCAGGGCTCCAGTGGTGGAAGGACTGCCTCTTCCTCACAACATACAGGTTCGGTCGTTCAAGTCTTCTGACATTTTGTGTAGTACTGCCAGTCCTAAATCGAAGGTTCTTTCTGCAGGAGCCTCACAAGGCTGCTTATGAGTATTTGTTTGAGCTCATTGCTTCCCTAAAACTCATGCTCATAACAAGGGTGAGTGTAGATGCGTTTACATATAGAGAAACAAGTGGACCAAATCAATAATGGAAAAACATATAAACATGTTAGAATCGGGTTTTACTAAAAAGTATACCTATCATACTTATATGTCTTTGTATGATTGGTTTGGTCTAGAGAAGAGTTTTTCTTGCTCATTTATTTTGAGACACTGAAATGATCTTTTAATTCAGGAGACTGATAACAAGGCAAGTCTGTCAGCTTTGCGAAGTAGAGCTAGGAAACGGAAAGGAGAGGGCAGTAGTTAATAGGATAGTGGTCCAAGAAGCACGCAGCTTATAGTCAAGCATAAGGTGCTCTTACTCCATTTTGTTGTTTAGCTGTTATATATCTGCTTGTCTTCTATGGAAGTAATAGTCTTGACTCAGCAGTTCTTGCTCTGAAGGGAGAATCATTTTATCGTTTCAGTATCTCTGGGATTGAGTGTTGACCAAGTGGTGGAATTATTCTTACCCTAAAATAATGAGAATGCGTGAAGCCAAAAGAAAAATTGCCTTCCAACCTTTATCAAGCATTACATCTTGATTCTTGTCCAAATAAAATGCCATGCCTTAACATTGCGTTCCTAGGAATTTGAGGATAATGCTGTTCGATACATCAAGGAGTTTCATTAATGTCTGATAAGAACATCAATAGTCTGAGATTCCATGAAAGTTTTCTGATCTCGATAATGTCAGCATCTTTTTTCTTTCTAGTGCACATTAATGTTTGTTAACGACTTAAACTGTACAGGTATCTAAGGGTTCATTTGGTTGTGAGAATAATTTTTATAAAAGTGAGAATTTGCATAGAAATAGAAAGGGGCTTTGATTGCCACAATCATATTTAGTATGATATAGAAAAGAATAAAAATGTTATTTCATTTTTATGTTTGGTTGAATGAAAATAATACAATAATGGAAAGTTAAGCAACTAACAATAATATCCTTTTATTGTTTACTTCCAAAAAAAAATATATTTTTAATTACCAATAATAAGAAAAGGTATAGAAATATTTATTTTTACTTTTTTAATTCAAAAAATATTTTTCTCTTTTTCCTTTAGATATTAACTCCATTAATCTTTATAACGTAATATAAATATATCAAATTTTAAAGCAATCTACATTGCCAAGTGCGAAGTGATTTTTAGCAATCATTTTTCTATTCCCAAATGTAAAACTGCCAACCAAATAAACTTTTATGGCAATGGACTTCCCATTTCTAAGTGCACAGTAAATTTTGCTGTCAACCAGATGTGGTATAACTTAATTATACGTGGTAAATTGTTTGCTGTGGCATAAGTTTATTGCCATTAATAAATTAATAGTTTACATGAAACAAGTTTTAATAGAAAAAATTATGTCTATGGAGTATAGTTCTGTTTTTTTAACCTCTCTCCTGTACCTGCTTTCTAATTTGTAATTTCCAAGTCTCAAACTTAGTTTGTAAAAGAATTAAAAAAAAAAAATTGTCTAGGAAGAGGACTGAGGTGAATTACATCTAATCCAACCGGTGAAATGATGATCGAATCAATTGCAGAATAAATACGTAAATATAACTTCTTTTTAATTGATAAATATTATGTATAAAATAGAAGTGGCAAATCAAGTGCAATAATTTTTTTCTTTTTAGTTGAACGATAAGACTATTTAAAGTATAAACATGATGGATTTTTATCCCTTAATCGAAAGAGGATTCAGCTTATATCACTTTAGTTCATCATGTTAGATATTAGATAACAATAGTATCACCCAATTTTAAATCTAAAAAGTTACCCCAGAAAAGTAATGGCATGAATAACAGAACCATTGCCTGTGCTTTTTTAGTAGAGTAATTTATACAAATTATTTTAGAGGTTTGGTGAAATTATACTTAATATTCTTCTTATTTTAAAAATTTCATTCGATTCTTTTAATATATATTGCAAAATTTTCCCTTATTATCTTTGGCACAGAATACGTTCTTTCCAACATATAAAAACACTCTCTTCCTCTCTCAATTTCCAAAATAGTGTAACTTTTTCCCTTATTATTTGTTGCATGCTAATTGTTTATTGAAATATTTACCTAAAGTAGTGTATAGCTGTTACGTCAAGCTCTAACATAGCTGTTATGAACATAATAGGCTTTTTTTTTGGGTGGTGAAAGAACACATTTTTTAAGATCTTATAAATAACAAGAACAATACGTACAAATTATCCAATGCTAGCCTACCTCTCCTGCTTCCCTTCTTTTTCATATATCCTCAGAACACATTTTTTTAGATCTTATAAATGACAAGAACAATACGTACAAATTATCCAATGCTAGCCTACCTCTCCTGCTTCCCTTCTTTTTCATATATCCTCAGACACATTTTTTTAGATCTTATAAATAACAAGAACAATACGTACAAATTATCCAATGCTAGCCTACCTCTCCTGCTTCCCTTCTTTTTCATATATCCTCCTTTGGTATATCTTCAAACAGTTTCGCCAAACATATATGCACAATACTTTTAACCTCGTCAACCAAATCTCTGGAGTCCAACCCTTTGGGGAGATTACATCTGCTATGTTGGCAATTTCACTCATTGCAGTAACCTGTAAAACTATGTTAAGATTGAAGCGTGAGTACACATACCCGCATTCATGTGACATATGAGTAAGTTAAAAATTATAATAAAATTATTCATAACACTTGTCACTCTAGCATTTTAAACTTTTAAATTAAAATAATTTTTTTCATAGTTCGAAGCTCCTGTAACCAAATGATGCTGAATTCAATTCTTGCCGTCCTCATTTTTCATTAATGAAGCTTCAACGTCAAGTAAGTGGACATATATTTTATTCATACTTGAAGCCAAAGGGCTTTAGTCATCGATGTCTGTAAAAACAAGGTCAGACCTAATTTTTAGGTTATATTTAGTATGTGGAAAAAAAATAAAATGGAATTAAAAAAAAAGGTGGATAAATAGGATGAAAAGTATTACTCTTATTTTTATTTAATATATATATATATATATATATTGTTGAATAATAATTATAGTAATATAATAAATTTAAAAAAATTCCTTTCCCTGCTTTTGCTCACCCGGCTACCAAATATGTTCTTTTGGCATAGCTGAACAGTCCATATCGTTATAAGGAAGCCTTTGAACCTTTGCACGAACGCAAAAGCATATTTACTCTCCTTCTACATATGGCATAAATTGAGCCATATTATTAAGACTTACATCGCTAGGATAAAGAGAAATTCCCTTCGAGTCGAAATGAAAACTGAAGGCATGGTTCAAATGTTCTACGAATTGCTGAAAATTGTTTATAAAAGGAAAATCATTGTTTTTGTTGTAAGCTGATTCACTATGTCTGGTAGTTGCGAGCAAAAGAATGTCTAATGTCTTGCATGCAAGTCCTCAGGCTATTTCCTCCCCCCCCCCCCCCCCCCCCTCCTTCTCCCTGGTTTTTTATTTTAACTTTATAATTTCTCTTCTTATAGGAGAAAAGGGAGGCTAAAGCACACCTTTTATTGGAGAAGTAAAATATTTTGTAAAACCATTAGGGAATCTAGATGTCTAAAATCTAAATGGATGCAATGGACAAGAATATAGATGGCAGAGTTTTCCTGATAAGGTTGAACTCAACTTTCATTTGTCTAGCATTCTGATACCTGACGGTGGAAAATGGTAAGAGGATGAACAGGGCACTTTTTAACCATGTTAGAGCAGTTTGATTAAAGGATATAATGAAACATGAATAATACACATATAAAGAAACTTGGTTTGTCTTCTGGAATGTACATTTGATCATATTTGATAGATATATTACTGTAGATCTCACTACAGAGGCAATATTTGAATAACTTAAAATTTTGTCCATTTGTTATGCTTTTGTTGATCGAACCCGACAGCAAACACGGCATGGAAGTTAGTCAACACAGGAGAGGAAAAGAAGATTTGACGTACGACATTAAGTTAATAATGTAATGAAACAAAATCTATCATAGTCTGTAGCTGAGAACAAAACCCAATAGAAGTGAAAACTAATGCTGTGTTTGGATGACTCACCCAAGAAGAAACAGGATCCAAAGAACAAGGTATATGATACCTTTCGTGTTAAAATTGAGAAATTAAAGTATTCCATTTTTTTTTTTAATGCAAAATCTCTAACTCTTCTCTTTCCCTTTTCTTCTCTACTCTCTATGCAATCTCTGCTCCTAATTATTGTATGGAAGGAATAAAACCTTAGCAAATTTTCTAATGCAAAATTTGGAAGCACCTTGTGACTACTATTAAATTGCTTCAACAGCCTTGTAGTATATTGTCTTTGGTAGTTAAAGAGGTGATCGTCTTCTTCTATGAAGGCACCATGCCCAGAATCTTATTTACCACAATTCCCTTTCAGCTGCCAACATAACAACATATGCCTATCTCTCAGCAGTATGTTTTATATTTTCTTTTATTTCAGCATTTTTTGATCCTCCTCTTACAGGTTTAAGTACTCCAGATTTATAAGGATATAAGTAACTAAAGTTGTTTTGTCCTTTGAAGCATAACTTCTAATTTATTTTCCTATTTCTCTTCCCTAGCTGAAACATGAGCAGTTGTTTATGTTGGAAAATTTTATGTGGGCTCACATTAATTTTTTTAATGTTTTCTAAAATAGAGTTAACTATGGTCCATTAAAATTATCTTAAATTCAA
The DNA here is from genome assembly GCA_032878935.1 of Erythrophleum fordii. Lineage (NCBI taxonomy): Eukaryota > Viridiplantae > Streptophyta > Magnoliopsida > Fabales > Fabaceae > Erythrophleum > Erythrophleum fordii. Next base: position 5,390,327 of record JAVQMF010000047.1, read on the forward strand.
TTAAAGTTAAGTGATTATAAAGTTAGTAGGTTTTAGCACACATTTAAATTAAAGGTCTGGTGAGCGGTCATAATAATGTGGGCCAATCATTTTGTTGAAACCCATGATGGAAGGACCCGATAAAATATCTATAAGTAAGAGTTAGGTCCCCTCTCTAACCCTAATTCAAGTGTGTTAGTCACATTGAAAGCCACTCATCTAAGCATTGGGTGATAGAGAGGAAGATTCAGTTTTTAACCTGCTTCCATGGCAGCTATAGGTATGATTCTTATTCCAATATCAAGTTAGTGTTCTAATTTCATACAAAATCCTACTTTACTAATAGTGGTATCAGAGCTTATGGTTATTGTATGAAATTTTAGAACCAAAAGTTTAAATTTTCATATAAAGATATCATATTCTTTGATATTATTTTGGTCCTTGAATTTTTTTTTTCTCATCACTGGGCAATTGGCTAAATTGATTTAGGGCTTTTACTCTATAGATCACAAGCTTTCATATGACATATTATTTGCTTCCAAATTCTAACCGGGTAAAGAGAATTTAAAGTTCAAATTTTTGAATTATACAAGTTCATCTTATTTGTTGATTTCTCTAAAATTAAAGTTTTTTGCTTGAATTATTGCATGGGAAACCTTTATCTCATGTTTGTAGACCCTTCTGTGACAATTAATTGCATTAAAATTTGTTCAATTGGCTGGAAATTCAAAGAAAGAAAAGTTAGGGTTCTTGTTCAAAACCTATATGCATACGTTCAAAATTCTTTTGATTCTCTTGTTTATTTGCTCAATTAATTCCATAGACATGTTAAAAATTCTTATTTATACAAAAGCCCTATGATTTTCAATGTTAAAACACTTGAGATTGCATATTGAAGTTTTAGGGTTCATGTTTCGAAACCCATATAAAAATTCTAAAATTAATCAAATTTCTTTGTTAATTTGTTCAATTAACCATTTATACATATTATAAATATTGTTTTACATCAAAATCCCATGATTTCCAATTGCAAATTGCTTTAAAACGTGATTCATGTAGCCAAGGTCTATGTCCATGAAACCCACGAGAAAATTGGGTTGAATCTTCCTTTCTGATTGATTTCATGGATAATTGATGGTTAATATATATTAGGAATCTAATTTATGATGAAAAACACAAAAAATACGGAGCTAACAACCCCCAGAACCCTCTGAATCTCGATGGGTCAAAAATGGGTCAGAGAACCCATTTTCTGACCACGCGTGACCCGGCTGGAGGTTGAAGATGACTTCCAACCGGGCAAAACAAGCCTACGCGCAGGGCTTTTTCGAGGTGGCGCCTGTGGGCCACCCCCAGCTCCAATTGGAGTGTTTTTCATCCCAATTTTTAAATTATGTGATTTTCTAATTTTTTGTGATTTTTATTTTAATTTGAGGCTCATAAAAATTATTTATTAATTTTTATATTTTTTTAATTAATAATAGATTTTTTAATTATTTTAAATAAGTGAACGGCCTCAGAAAATTACAGAAAAATTTAAGAAAATACTTTGACATATATAGAGTATAAAATTTAGGTGCACTCTCCTTGGATACACATACAATAATTACACTCTCTAACTAAGCTATTCAACATCAATATTTAAGCTTTATTTCAAGAAAATTATTATTGTTCACAATTTTCATGCAAACACGGTCTATAATTAGCATTTTAGGATACATATGGTAAAAGTATCTTAATAGGATATGAATTTTCTCCTAATCTAGGAATTTTGTTTTAATAAACTGTTGCGAATAAATCACCAAATTGATTCATTCATCAAAGTTATTAAAACCTTTTAGTTCCTTTTGTTGATAGGAGGAAAGGAAATTTCCTTTATTCTAGTCTGGGGATATTATTTTATGTATTGTTGTGAATATTTATCACCAAAGATATTTATCCATCAAAATACACAAAATCGCTGAATTCCCTTGTTGATAGAAATTGAGTTACTATATATAATTACCTGCCCAAAGGGGGTTATTATATATACTAACTCTGGTGTAGCATGAAGTGTGCTGGTGAAAGTAAGTAGTTAAGATAATTTATCTGCCCAAATGGGATGAATTTTCTCAATTATAATATTTCTTGTTGGATAAAGATATGTAGTTTGAGAGACTTATCTGCCCAAAGGGGATAAGCCTCTTAATACTATATATTCTCCTTTATATTAGCTTTATGTTATAGAGGCCTAATGCATGTTATGTTTTCTATCCAAAGGGGAGTTCATCATAATGCAATAGGTTCTTCTCAAGGATAGTTTGTTCAACTTGAGTTATTCTGAAATTGCCTAATTTATTGAGCATGTTACAATTTTATCTACAGTCTCTTTTGCTGTGAATAACAATAACGCTACCATTGAGATCCTAAATGGTTCCAACTATAAGAGATGGAAACAAGATATAGAATTTGCTCTGGGAATAGTGGACATAGATTTAACACTACGTGAGAACGAACCTTTGAAACCCACTATGAATAACACTGCTGAACAAAAGGAGTACTATGCTAAGTGGGAGAAAACTAATCGCCTCAGTCTCATAGCTATAAAAAGATCAATTGCTGATCATCTCATGAGTGGTTTACTTGAAACCACAAATGCTAAGGAATTTTTTGATGCTGTAGGAAAAAGGTATCATGTGTCTGACAAAGTTGAGGCAAAATAACTCATGGATGAATTGACAAGTATGAAATATGATAGCATTAAAGGAGTTAGGGAATATATTATGAGAATGGTGCATGTTCAAACTAAGCTTAAGGCTCATAGTATTTCAATTCCAGATAACTTTGTCATTCATCATGCACTTAATTCGCTTCCGCAAGAATTTAGTCAAATCAAAACTGCTTACAACACAAGATCAGGCTTGGGATCTAAAAAACTTAATTTCGAAATGCATGGCTGAGGAAGAAAAATTGAAAAAGGAAAAGAATGAGAATGAGAATGTATACTTAGTTTCTGACAATAAGCCAAATTTCCATAAGGGAAAAGAAAGATTTAAGAATAAGAAAACGCATTCTCCTAAAAGGGATCAAAACTTCAAAAGGCATGGTGAGTGTCAAGCTACAGATGATGGAGATAAAATAAAAGATATAAGTTGTTATTTCTGTAAGAAGAAGGGTCATAAAAAGGCTGATTGTTTTAAATATAAATATTGGTTGGCAAAGAAGGGCAGAGAGCAAGGGATTTAGAATCAATAGGAAATTAAGGGAGAATGAGTCCAAATTAAAAGTAAGAAATAGTGTGAGCGTTGAAGTTAAACATATAGGAACTTTTATTTTTACTTTTAACTTTCTTTTATTTTTGGGATATAGTTATCGGCTTTGTTTAGAAATTTTTTTGGGGAGATATTAAGTTTCTCTTTTATTAATTAATAAAGTTGGTTATTTTTCAATTTTGGAAATGACGGTGTTGAAATTTTTATGATTCTAATATGATTGGCAAATGCATTTTATCTGACCATACAAATTGTCTTTGAATTCCAAAATTAACAATTTATCTTTCAATATTGAAAACTGCCGACCATTGTTATGATATAAAGAAATAAATACACATAAAGGGAAAATTGACTAAAATTAAGAAGAAGGGTGCAACTCATAACAAAAGCCTCTTAGAAATAATACACATAAATATTAGTGAACCCTATCCTCTATTAATGATTTTTTCCCATTGTGGATATATCTTTCTTATTAGAAAAAGTTTAAGGCCCTTGACATGTTGAAAATTTACCAAATAAAAGTTAAGGAACAATTGGGGAGTATTATCAAAATAGTTAACTCTAATCGTGGTAATAAATATTATAGAAAGGAGATGTCATAGAATTCATAAATGCCGAGTCAATGTTTGCTGATCCTCTAACTAAAGGATTAAGACCCGTGCAGTTTAATAAACATGTTGAGAACATAGATATCTTAGGGTCTTTTGATCTTTTAAATTAGTGGGAGTTCACATGTTTTGCCTTCTTTTATTTTGTTTTATGCGATGATTCTGCAAATGTCTTTTATTTATATAAATAAATTTTATGAACTTTCATATATTTGATATGTTATTGATGATCATCACCTTTAATATTTTACTTGTGGAATGATTGAATGCAACATGTACCTTAAGACATGGTGCTGGTCTTAAGAATGACCGTTGTATTTGTCATGATACGTTGAAAGCCGCTCATCTAAGTATAGAGTGATAGAGAGGAAGATCCAGTCTTTAACTTGCTTCCATGGCAGCTACAAATATGATTCTTATTCCAATATCAAGTTAGTGTTCTAATTTCATACAAGATCCTACTTTACTAATAGTTTATTCAACAAGAATGAGCTGTTCTGCAAAATGCCTACATAGATGCCACGCCAATGTGAAAAATTACCAGGCGCACCTAAATTGATTATAGTTAATAAAAATTTCCCTTATTGCTATGATAAAACTTGAATGCCATAATCTTTAATGAGATTGACCTTGGCTGCATAGGTTCTTGTCTGCCAAAAAAAGGAGGAAAATAGATAGGGAGAACAAACTGAGTGAGCTTCATGTAAGAAAAATATAAGATATTAAAAGGGAGAGATATTATGCCACTGGTTGTTCAGGAGGAAGAAGGGTTAGAGCCCTCATTTAATGCCACCGGTTTACAAGTTTCTTATCAAATTGCTTTCAAATACAAAGAATTTCTATATGTGCTCATTTGTGTGTGTGTGTGTGTGTGTGTTTATGTGTGAATGTATACGTGCATGTGTATCAAAAATGTTACAAAAAATTAACCCCCAAAAATGAAGGAGAAATAAATTCTCATATTTTAGTCTATTTGGTAGCTAAACAAAAATGAAAAAAGAATTAAAAATTTTTGTATAATATCTATTATATCATTGTTATTATTACTCCATAGTTTCTTTTTATTTTTATTACTTTTTTAAAGTAAGAGTACGAAAATCATTTTTCATTTATTTCATTCTTTTCATTTTCATGTTCATTTTTATATCTAATATTCTATGTATTAAACAACTACTTTTGTCTACATTAAGCTGAACTCACAAGGTTCTATTGCTTCTATGTTTGGGCAAGACTAGCACTGAGGTATGTTCTTCAGCAATTGAATTTTGTCAAGTTATCTTTATGGCATTAGGTTGCAGCCTTGCAGCATCAATGTCCCAAGGGTTCGCAAAATTAATGGATAGGTTGGAGTTGGAAAGTTATTGCTTGCATGGGACATAAACATGCATGTCTTTCCCACACTTGAAAAATTTGGCTGTGTCTCACTGTCTTGGGTTCTTTTTCTTATCCTAACTAGGAAAAGTACAGTGTACTTGTGGAGAATTAAATAAAACACTATAAGGAATTTTGAACTTGAATGAAGTCTTAAGCAGCAACCCTTCATTATAATAGCATAGAACTTGCCAATGCTCCTGCATCCTAAGCAAACTTCCCACTGCTTTGTCATAGTTCCCAAACAAAGAAAGGTACATAAGGGGGTCTTTGTACAATGCTCTATTTCTTTCAATGGGGTAGCTTCAAGACACTCAGAAAGGAACCTCATTATCCAAGGGAGCTTCAACATTCCACCATTTAGGTCTTGTGGTACTCTCCTTAGTAATCTTTCATTATCCCTACAGATCCTCACAAGAGCTTCAAATATTTTTTTAAAAAAATAACAAAAAATGGCTAATGTTAAATAAAGTACAAGATTTATATATTTGAAGAAAAAAAACTTAAATTTAAATTCAAACTTCTTGTTTAAATTTTCCAACAAGCTCTACTCTAGTTTAAAAAACTAAAATAAAATTCAAATAATAAGTTAGATAATGGCAGTCAATGAAAATAATGATAACAATATTTGAATTGATTTGTCTCATTTTAAAATATAAATAAGAAGCAAAATGACTAAAAAGAACAAAAAATAATATGATATGTATACAAAAATTATATAAATATTTATATAAAATTAATGAAAAGAGGGACCCATGGAGTGGGGGACCTAGATCCTCTAAAATCGTGTTTCTCTAAAGTAGGTGAAGTCAGAAAAAGATCCTCTCCTATGCCTTTCTTTCCCTTACCTCTCCCATAAGATCTGGACCATTCAGATTTTAATATAAACTATTCAATTTTTTTTTTAATTTTTCTAAACTTAAACAATATTTTTTTTAAATTTCACTATTAAAAAATAATTTTATTTTATATTTTACTCTCTTTTAAAGAATTATTTTTTTGAAAATATAAAAAAAAATTAATTAGATTTGGACCGTCCAAATTAATTTGGACGATCCAGATCTGACACTAGAGAGAATAAAGGAGAGAGCATAGGAGAGAATCCAAATCCAGTGAAGTCCCTCGTAAATAAGATTTTTTTTAATTAAAAAAATTATATTAAAAAAAAAAAAAAGAAATGTGAGAGACTTTATTGCATTTAAGAGGAATACAATTTTAGAGGATCCATTTGTTGGGGGTGGGGAGCCGCCCCATTTCTAAATTATCTTTGAAAAGATTTTTTATTTTTTTTCTCCCAATCCATCTCTACAGTGAAAATAATTTTCAAATTTGGGCGCCTAGACGGGACAGACTTTATGGAGGCTTGCAAGGTAGGCGATTTTTGTCATCCTTATTGGACCCATGGCATGTTCACCATCAATTGCCAATCCAAGTTAGGGGTGGTGAAATAGGACCTATATATTCGGCTATTCGCCACATGTTTATTTACAGCTTGAACTCTATATTTAAGCTGGGGATTGAATTTGGACAAAAACTTAGTATTGGTTTGAGAACAAGATTAGGCCTAATTTTGTTCTCATAAAACTGGTTTACTTGACCCGGTTTTATATAAATATTATTTAATTTCAATTTTTAGCTTTTTATACTAACAAGTTTAAAACCAACTGTAGTTTTTGGCATTTTTCTTTCATATAATTTGTTGAATTTAGCTTGGCTGTGTGTTGTTATATTTGGTTTAATTATTTAAATATTATCTAAATTTTGTCAAAATTTCTCCTTAAACTATATAATTAAGGTCTGATTGAGCTAAAGCTTAACATGAAAAATAGAGTTCCGCGTTAGCTCATATTTTGAATTTCAAATAAGTTAAGATTGGGCTTAGACCTTTTTTTTTTTTTTTTTATTACAAAGCACTCACAGCACACACTTACACACACTGTCATGAATGGGATCAAACCCACATATCCCTCATATCAGAAAGGGAAATGTGTCAGTTGATCCACTGAATCATTAGTAGATTAGGCTTAAACTTTAATAATAAATATTAGAATAAATTATATGGATTTTGTTTGAGTTTTATTAAAATAATACAAATCTCTTATCTATTTTTAAAATATATTTTTTAATTTAATTTTAATTTTTTTTACTAAAATACTCTCCATTAATCTAAATATATAAATATATATTATATACAAATGTGCTTAAATAAACATAAAAAAATAGGTTTTGTTTTCATTAAATTTAAAAAATTTATATGTATTCAGGTTAATAAAAGATATTTTAGTGAAAAAATTTTAAATTAAAGTAAAACATAGTGTAATTTTTTGTTTTAAATAAAGGAATATGCATATTTTAAAAATAAACAAAATGTCTATATAATTTTAATAAAATTTAAAAAATCTATATAATTAATTGAAATATTAAGAAGGTCACACTTGAGACAACCCTTGCGTATGTTCACCCTTCCTAGGGGTGAAAGGAATATCGTTGGTTTAGTTCAGTCACATCAGCTGAGTGAATTAATCTAATTAGATTGTTAAAAATCTTATAATTAATTCAATGAATTTGGTCAAACTAAACGAATATAATCTAGCTTTAATTATTTTAGATTAAATTGGATGGCTAGGTTTCTAAAAATAAGAAGAAACCTCTCAAATTTTAAAAATTCAAAACCTCACATTAGATGTTTATATATGGAGATTTTAGGGTTAAAGGATATTAGTTTATTAGATATTTAAATATTAGATATATTTTTCTAATAAAAATATATTATCTTTAATATGTAAAATATAAACATTATTTAGTTTTTAATTGATTGATTTTATTTGGACTGAATAGTGATCCGATAATGGTACCGATTTAATTGATTATATCAAAATATCATTCAAGTGATTGGTTGGCTTTGTCAAGAGTCACAGATTGTAGGTAACCAAAACCAGCCTCCTCAACCAACTCAATCTTTTTAGGTGTGAGCTTCCACTGATCAAACATTGAAGTGTGTTAATGGCATCTAAGTACACAACACTCATTTCGATTTAGTATGATTACCGCATATGATGATATCCAACAATATGAATATGGAAAATTCAAGTCACATAACACAGAAATCATAAAATAGAAGAAATTTCACCCATGGTTATTATAAAGTATGTGTTTGGTTGCACATCAGAGAAAATATGGTTTGGACAAAAGTAATACATTATTGCTTCTGCATAAAAAGAATTTACAAATGTGTTTTCCCTTCTTCAAAGGAATTTGAAAATGAAATAAGAATGTAAATAGAATAAAATAATTACATTTGATATAATAGAGAAAGTAATAAAGATATTATTTCATTTGTATATTGGATTAGATAAAAATAATATTATAATAAAAAATGATGGAAAAATCATGAAAACACCTTTATTTAGAAGAAAATAATGATAGTAAAAATATAATAAATATTACATAAATTAAACACAATATAGTTTTTTTTGGATTCTCATACTTAATCTAAAAGAAAATAAACTACATCTGTATTTCTATTTAGCAGAGGCTGCCAAACGGGGCAATGATTTCTCACTCAGATTTAAAAAAGAAAAAAAAGTCACATCTAAGATATAAATCTTGAGCCACTACTGCTAAAAATGAAAGCAATGAAAGACAGAAATCAGCTTCCCAAATAGACATGCACAGGAAATATACAAACGACAAGATTACCACAATTCAAGTAAAATGAATCCATTTTTCCTGCAACAATATCTATATATAATGTGCTAAAACTTATTGGGAGCAGCTAAGAAATTTTAAACTGGGCATTAGTCCTAAAATACTAACAATTCAAAGTCCAATCTTTTCATTTCTCTCTAGCCTTCTTTGCTCATTAAAGCCTGAATTTTCTAGACCAAAAAATCTTCCATTTTCTGAATTAAATCATATACTACACATGTAGTGACAACTTTTCTATTATTCCTCCGGTTCATATTATAAGATATTTTTAACTATTTCACGTAATTTAATAAAATTAATTAACTATCTCAAATTTTTTAAATTTATCACTTTTTTTTATTTTTACTTTTATTTATGTAAGAGAGAGAAATAAAAAAGATAAACCAATTTTTTTTTTTAAAAAAAAGAGGAACATTTTTAAAAAATCAATACAAAAGATTATATTATATTTTATATTTTGAATCAAATAAATTTTTTAAAAAGTGTCTTATATACTAAATTGAGTAGCTTTCAAGCAATCAAAGCCCCCCAAACCAATGAAAAATGAATTACCTTTCAGAAACATCATTAATTTTTTCAACACACTCATACAGGAAATAATAGAAAGAAGAGAGGGAATCAGCGTAATCTTAGGCAGAGATAGAGAGATACTCTAGTAGTACTGTGGGGTGGGCCGTTTGGGATGGTGTGAATTTTTGCTTATTTTAAAATAATTGTTTTCAACTGAAGTTTCAGAAGAATTATTATAAGACAATAGTTTGTGTTGGGTAAAATCAATAAAAAAGTGTTTTTATTAATATTATTGTGTTTGATAAATTTAAAAAAAAATTGCAGCTAAATTATTTAACCGGGCATATATCTAAGAAGATTAGTAACAAAAAATGAAATAAAAAATAATTAGAGGACTACTTGTGTATTGTATGGATTTCAAAAAGAATAGCAAAAAAAAAAAAAAAAAAAGAAGAAGCAGAATTTAAAACAAAAATTGCTTCTAGTACTATTCAAAAGCAATTTGTTATTTTAAGAAGTAAAAGCAAAAGCTTCAATTTTTTGCTTCCTTTTTTTTTTTTAACTTTTTCCTTGTAACAGAAAAATTGCATTTTCCACTCAGAAGAAGCTTATTATTTTCAGAGATTGGGCAAAACACCTCATTTAGCCAAAATAAACAATTCTTTTAATAAATATATAATTTCTTGTCTTCCAAAAGCCTAGCCAGTGTTTGGCAGCTCTATTCTTCCAAATTAATATAAAAAAGTTAAAAAATTTTATTTTAAAATTTATATGTATAAATTATGATTAAAAAATTAAAAGATAAAGTTCTCTTTTTATTTTAAAATTCAAAAAATATTATAATTTACATTTTATTTAAAAATTTATTAAAAGAATATTTAATTAGTAGCAAAAATTTTCTAAAATGATAGAATATGTGAGAAAATATTTATTATAGTCTCAGGATTCAATATTATTATCATTTATATTTTTGAGAAACAAACAATTCACATCTAAAATTTATAATCTAATTCAATCAAGATTTAAAACTAAATTACATAATTTTATTAAAATAAATAAATTAAATTATGGTGCATAATATAAAAGGCTTTTAAACATAATTGAGTGATAACCTATTAAATCATGAGTAATTAATACAAAATAAAAGTTGTTGAACAATGTCATCAATTCAATTATGCATGGACAATATATTCTTATTCAATCATTATCTATGTAAAAATGTTCAACAGTCAAGACTAGTTGGTCAAGTAAAAAGGGAAAAAGAGTGAAGAGTAGATCAGCAGGAAAAACAAAAAGAAAAGAAATAACAACTGTTTCAGGTAAAGGATCAAAGATTCAAAATCATGAAACTGTGCCTTAACCCCTTTCGTTACTGTTCCTTCTTTCCCTTCTTAAAGATCCCATTTTTCCAATTAATCTCTCTCTGTCTCAGTACTTTAACGCTTTCTCTTTCCTTTTGGGTTGTCCCTGCACTTTCCAACGTCACGCCGTTACAAGCGGTCTATCTCTATCCATTTCTTCCACCATTTTTCAGCTCTATCTTCCTTTTTTTTTTTTTTTCTTCGCTTAGGGTTTTGAATTTGAATCTTCCATTTTCTTACGATTATTATTCAGTTTCCGTCTCAAGGAATCTTTGCCCATGACTTCTACTTCTGTCAAGAACAACTTGATGCATCCGGGCCTCGTTTCCAATCTCCAAGAAGTCCTTCTCAGTAGGAAAGGTGCTGATGAAGGCGACAAATCCAAAGACATTGCTGAAACTCCAGAACCTTCTTCTTCTTCTACTTCGGTAGCTGATTCCACGGAGGTCAATGATAGTTCGAAGCCCATTGTCTTGGTCACCAATAGTGATGGGATTAAGTCCCCTGGCCTCACATACTTAGTTGAAGCTCTTGTTCACGAAGGCCCTTACAATGTTCATGTCTGCGTTCCTCAATCGTGGGTTTTTTTAATCTTGATTTATTCATTGTTCTCTGATTTTGTTGGATTGTTCATCGATTTTTTGTAGTCTGTCTCTCCGTTCCGGTTTCTAGGTTCACTCTGCATTGGCTTTATGTCTTCTGTCTTCTATACCTATCTCTTGTGATGTTATTGAATCTGAGATGTCTTTGTAATCTGTTAGTCCATAAAATGGTTACTTTAGGGACAAATCAGTTTCGGGGCACTCTGTAACTCTCAGAGAAACGGTGGAAGCAAGTTCTGCTGAAATTAATGGTGCCACGGCCTTTGAGGTTTCAGGTATGACATGACTTATATCCTTTTTGCTTCTATCTCTTTCTTGCCTTCCCCCTGCCTTGGTCTCAAAAAAGACTCGAGGAGGTTGTGATCAGGTTTAATTTGATTGGGATTTAAATTTGTTCGGAAACCGTGCCTTTTGACGAATTTAAGCTAGTTGATCACTTGCTATTTATCACATTAATCATAATCATCATCATCTTATGTTAAAAAAAATAAATCTGGCTATTGATTTTTATGTGATCGTAACTGAGTTACTACTTATAGGGTTTGATAATCTCATTGCGGGTCGTTTTGTAGGTGTGGCTTTTAATACTGGTAGAGTTGTACTATTTTCTTATTCTTTTCTAATTTATAATTCAGGAACTCCTGTGGATTGTGTTTCACTAGCATTATCCGGGGCCTTATTTTCATGGTCAAAGCCTATGCTGGTTAGCTTTTATATTGAACAATTGATAAGATTATGTGTGTGCTTATGTCATAAAAAACGTGCTTAAGATTTATGTATGATAACAATGATATGCATTTTAGGTTATTAGTGGAATCAACCGGGGATCAAGCTGTGGTCATCACATGTAAGTTGTTCACCTATGCATAGGGATAAACTTTTGAATATAAGTTAGAGCATAATTCCCCATTTCTTTATTCTGTTTGTGGTGTCATTTACAGCTGTGTCTATATCTTCCCAAACTTATAGCATTTATGCACAAGACCGATGTTTATCTCATGCTTTAGAACATTTCAGGTTCTACTCAGGTGTTGTTGCTGGAGCTAGAGAGGCATCACTATGTGGTGTACCATCATTGTCAATATCATTGAATTGGTATGTTGATAATTTGTTGTTGTATCTAGTTTGAGCTGCCATTTTCTACTGGAGATTTATGAATTGGTATCATATCACATAGGAAGAAGGAGGAAAGTCAAGAAACAGATTTCAAGGATGCAGCGGCAATCTGTTTACCATTAATAAATGCAGCTATCAGGGATATTGAGAAGGAGACTTTTCCCAAAAGTTGCTTTCTGAATATAGAAGTCCCTACATCTCCTTTGAGCAACAAGGTTTACAATATTGATTGTTATATGGATTATTTATTCAAATATTTTGCTGCATTGCAGAAATACTTGTACAAAATATTGTCTGAATGAGAATTTTGTTTGATAATCAACTTCCATTTTCTATATAGATGTTTTCATGTGTGCTTTGAGTTCTTCAGGTTCAAAAGCATTACCTTGTCCTCCTTGATGGGATGTGCCTTTGTTGTAATGAAAGTTGGCATACATATACTTTGGGGCTTTGTAGTATGTACTGTGCATTGAAAAAGGGTCAGAGAAGGGAGCTTGAGAGGTTTTGTTTTCATTAAATTCTCTTTGTTGTTAAGTGATTTTGAAACTTTTTATTACACACTTAAGTGTGATTATTCTTCTCTTTTTTACCTTTCTCTCTTGGAAGTCGGTCATGAGTTGGAAGTCTCCTCTCTCCAAAGAGGACAGTGAAAGTTCCAAAATAGTGATCAACCTCTGTTTCCTCACCCCCTCTGTTTGTTGGGTATTTGGTTGGATATTGATGATACACTTTGGAGAGGGTGTGTTTGCAATGTTAGTTTATGTTCTGAATGTTCATGATTGTTTCCAACCTGAAATGAAGATGCTAAAATTATGATAATGTCTCAAGCTTCAAAATTTTGCACTTCTTAAGATTCTGGTTTTCATTCAACTTTGAAACTAGAAAGAGGCATAATTATCATAGTTGTTAACACTTGACATGTACTCATATGTACATGGATTGATTAAAACTGTTGTATATTTTAAGTCCTACATGCCAAAAAACAGCCTGATTCCCTGTCACTGATTATTGCTTTTTTTTTTTTTTTAATAAATACTGGCAGAGTCTGTTCCCTTTACCAATTCACTTGTTTGAGTTCTGCACCGTTTAACCAAAATCTTGTATTTTCTTTTGATAATCTCTTTACAATATAAGATGTTTGTGCGTGCTATTAGTTGTACAGCAGAAAATTTAATATTTAATAATAAACATATATTATGTCACTTGGTGCTTGTCTTTCTTTAAATCCTTCACTCCAGTTTCCTTTAAATGCCTTTTTACACAATATGATGTTTTAATGGACAGTTACTAAATTGTCAATTTGAAACATATCTCAACTTAATTATTTGGTCTAAGCTTATGCATTAGATGTGGAGGAGGGATTAGCCTATTCAGTGCAATGGTAGCCATGTTTGTGCACCATTGGTTAGGATATTCGTGATTTTATCTGGGTGTTCAATCCCTTTGGTTGTTTGAACTTATGCTTTTGTTAACTAAACCTGAACCAAGAAGCTAAAAGATCATGTGTCCTCTGTTATGTTTTGTGATTCTAATATGAATTGGGTATTCAGTAATAAATAAGTACTGAGGTCTGCCTAGAGTTTGGAAGTTGTATTTAAGTGGTAGATGATTCCCTGAATTCACCTTAATGAAGTACTTAATGAGGTTGTAAGTTCAACCTTTACAACTTGAAAAAGGCTGAAAATTTGGTATCTGGCAATCAGAAAGCCCAGACCTTGCTAAAGGTAACAAAAAGCAATGTAATTTGCTGACTGTTGCAATCAATGTTATGTTGCTCTAGTCTAGTAGCTGGAGATGATAATATTTTAATATTATATCTGTTTTTGTGTCCTATATATCAAAATGCTTGTTCAGATTCTTGTGAGGGCAATGAAATGCTATCCTATCAAAGCAGGCTATTTCATCTTGAGCTACATGATTATTAAATATACTGTGTGTTCTTAAATATATTATCTCGGTCTTGTGGGAAAATGGAGGTTATATAGGTGACATGCTGTGCCAAACCTTTATCAGTGAGGATGAATTTTTAGGAGATTTACACATTTTGTAGTTGTATATTGACAAAGCATAACGTAGTTCAGTTGATGTAAAGGATTATTGTACTGATCCCTTATGGTGGTGATACAGTTCTCTTCAGTTTCAATGCAGCAATTTAACTTTGTACTGCCTAGCTTTTATTTTTGGCATTATAAGTATGGAGATTAGCACTCCTTTTCCTTTTGCATATTTAACCTAATCTTGTGGTGTGGTCTTAAAGGACACAAGCTAACAATGCTCTAGAAGATTGTATGTTTGCTCGAGTTTTTTGTTTACCGCATGTACTTATGTTCAAGCCGGATGGGTTGCTCCTGCAAATTCCTGAAATTCTATTATTTGAGCTATAGCCTATCTTGAGTATAGTATCCTAGTTCATCCTGTTCTTGAATTTAAGATTCAAGGTCAAGGATTCCCTTTGTTGGCTGCATTATTATAATGAGACTTTCATGTTGATTATATTTTCCATTCATTTTGTTTTACTTCGACCCATTTAGTGAGCTATTTTTATCCCTTAGATTTAAGTATGGTTTAAACCTAAGCATTTCATGGTTGTTCCTGTCTCTGTAAATTTGTTCTCTACATGGATGTGGTGTTATTTTATTGGCAGGGTTTCAAATTGACCAAGCAAAGTACTTGAAGATCCACTGCAAACTGGCAAGCTGTTTCAACTAGTCGATATCCTGTCGGTCTTGTCTTGGCCAACCAACAAGGCCTTGGCCTTAAGCTTGCGCAGCTCAGCCGGGATGCCTCTGCAGCTGTGAGTGTCCTAAATGTTTAAGATTGTGTTATGTGTGCACATCCTGTGTAATCTGAAGGGATTCCAGTGCATCTATTGATTCTATTATGCTAATATTGGAGCCTTTCTCATCTTGGTATGCTTCAGGGTGCGGCTCGTCGATTGACCACACAGAAAAAGAATTTGGAGATTGTTGAATCTATTGGAGCTGCAGGAAAACCTGATTTCAACAGGGTGAAGAAGTACTTCAGACTAGAGGTAAATAGGAGGGAAGGAGGAAAAATGAGACTCCTTTATTGAGTTTGATGTCATCTTGTGAGAATCTTGTTAATATTGAAAATGAATATATTTTTTATGATGAGTATGAAAGATAGCAATTGTAGAGAATAGGTTATTGTAGAAATGTATTTGTTTCCATGAGTTGTTGCCAACCTTGAAAAATTACTTTATAGTATGAGCTTCTACAAATTACACTAGTCACATATGATTCGGGTTGCTATATTCGCACGAGGGCGTGTTGATATTTTTATGGCAATGAATTGTTTTGACGTTGTTTAAGTGAAATGAGCCATACTCTACTGGTATCTGCAGTTTTTGGATAAGCAGCATGAAGATATAGATGAGGACCTCGATTACAGAGCACTTGAGAGTGGATTTGTAAGTTGGGGCATTAACTTATCTTCATTAGTTAGATTATCTAAAGTGTCCTCCAAGTTCTGTTTAGAAAAATTATTAGATAGAATAAAGATAGTTGAATCAGATCAATCATAAAAAGACAAGTAAACATGTCATAGTTTGAAAAAAAAAAGTGTGCCTTGACATGTTCATATATCAGTTTATATTTAGTTTTTTTCACTTATCTCTTGTAGACTGAATTTATCTAACATTCTCTCTCCTTTTTATTGCCTCTGACTGATTATGAAATCTGTAATTTGGAGGAACAGGTTGCTGTAACTCCCCTCTCTCTTTCTCCTCATATTGAGACTGGTATCCAAATGGCAGCTTCTGATTGGATCTCTGCCGTGTTTCAGTGAACAATAAACTAAAAGTTCAGCATGATTGTGTACATTTGAGAGATATGATTATTCTTTCTCTTTTTTCGTTTTTTAAAAAGAAAAGATGGAGTGGAAGGGATAATCACACCAATTCAGTAGTGTTTGATTTCGATTTGCGCTGATCTATTTTGGTCATTTTTTTATCCTTTAATCCCTTTCTTACATTGTTTCAGTTCCTTTGGTCACTTTTGATGTGAAGCAAATGCTTCTTGGCATATTTTAAGAATGCCGTTCTGTTTGTAACTTAGATCACTAGTAAAACTTTGGAGCAGTTGTAATCTTCCACTTCACTCTTAAAAGATAGTTAATGCTTGGTTTGTTGCATTTTGATAAAATACGCGGTGTGGCTGGAGACTTCAACCACCTAGTCACTCAAAAATCTAATTTGAGTATTGATGACTTGACATGCCCTTACGTACATGTCAATTCCCTCTATTTCTATTTTTTAACTTAGGTTTTTGAAATCTCATTATTCTAAAAATGATTTAAAACGTCACTTCCGTGTATGCATGAGGATTATGAATCAATTCTCGTTAACCAATAAACACTAGAGCATGCCGTACTGTTTCCAAAAAACTTTGGCCTAGATTGGTGGCTTTAAAATCATATATTTTAGTATATATGATATGTTTAGATAGATGATGTAAAGGAAAAGAAAATATAAAAAATTAAATAGATAAGATAAAAAATAATTTTTAAATTTTTATTTTTAGAAAGATAATTTGATAATTAAAATAATATTTAATGAGTGAAGAAATAATTATAAAAGCATAATAAAATTACGTAGAAAAAGCTCATTAAATCAAATGAAGCACTAATAGCAAAGAAACAAATATAAGCAAGAGGAGAGAAAGAAAGTTATTTAGCTAATTTGTTTTTGCCACTATTTTGTTACATTAATATATTGTCATTGTTCATAGGAGAAAAAATATCTTATAGGATGAACTGAAAATACTAGAATTTTGTTGGATTGAAGCAGTTTGATACGTGTAAATACTGCAAACTCTTGATTGTGACAATGAAAAAGTTTTATATTAAATAAAATTAAATTAGGAACAATATATATAAATTAAAAAAAAAGACTATAAACTTAATATCATATATCAAAAACTTTCTTTTGAAGTCTTAAAAAAAAATTCAATAAATCTTCCTACCAACTATATGGAGCAAGCATTTACGCCTTACTTAATTCCTCTTGGAACAGAGGGGCTATGGTGAATCTAATTTATCTTTAAATATGTAGAATTAGTTTAAATGTATTTCAAATTTCAAATTTATAAGTATGTCAAAACTATTCCCACTTGGGAAGCCCAGAAGATTTCACTCTGGGCAAATCGGATGTGGTTCTTCTGGGTCGGACCATCCGCCCCGAACTTGAATACCACATTACTCTGATCCAATTTCTTCTTCATCTCCTCAATTTGCTCTAGGGTTTAGGAAAGCTTGAGGATTTTCATACTAAAATGGCGTCGAAAACCGTTCTCAGAATTGGCGCTTCAATGTTGAATCGGCTTTTTCTTCACCAAACGCCGTATTCGAATCACCAAATTGTATCTCATGGCCTCGATATCACTCCTAAGCTATTCCCATCAGTCTCTAAGCTCCCCAGTTCTCTCCAGTTGCCCAAAAACGACTTCGAATCACTGAACAAGTTCTCCTCTGGTGGCGTCGTGTACCCATGCGGCCTCCCCTATCTCCGGTTCTTCTTACCTGATGGTACTTCTAATCTCAACTACTTTTCAAATTTAAAATTTCATATTCAGGTTTGATGGCTTAGTTATTGGTTTCATTATCATGTGATCTTAGTGATCTTACTAATTTTCATTGGATAAATCCTTTTTTTTTTGTGTTTCTATCATTAAGAATTTATTTGAGGTTTCTGAAAAATGATAAAGAATAATTTTGAGGTGCCCCTCTTTCTGTTGTCATCAAATTAACATTAACTTTGATTGCGGGGAAAAAAAAAAGACGAAGAGTGGAGGCTCACTTTGGTTATCTGTTAATTTCTTAGTTCACTTCATTTATACTTACAAGACATAACTATTGAGTAAGGAATAAGGATATTTCAAGGTGAAATTTTTTGGTTTTTATTGTGGAAATAATGGTATCATCAACAATTCAATATCTGTTGCTTAGAGGGTGGGTTTTTGAGGATGTATTATGCATATTGAGGCAAAAATTTTGTCTGAAATTCTGTGTGTAATTAATTTAATGTAATGACTTATTGGTAGCGATCCAGACAGCAGAGTGCCAAAATAATGATGCTGCATATAAGAAGTCTGTTGAGGTTGCTTACTTTTTCTCAGATTGTTTCACTCATGAAAATTCTTAGAAAGAGAAATGCCCCTAGAACTAAGATTCTTCTGGTAGGGCGAAAAGGAATGGGAAAGTCGCATGCCACTTGATCTGCATTCTTGGGCAATTGGTATAGACTCAAGTACAATGTAAGGGCATATAGTTTCCTTTCCAAATAGGACAAAACTTCGGTGTAGTTTTTGGGTAATTGCTATGAGGTTTATCAGAAAGAAAAAATATGACTAGTTATCTTTTTTACAGCTCAAAACCAAATGATTGGGCCTATTAAAAAATATCCTCTACATGTTAAGTTTTTATTTAAGAATTTGATAGCAAACACTCAAAAAGACTCAAGTCTTAGTCCTTCCAAATATTGCTTGCATTTTTTATAATTATGACTCACTCATATTTTTAGAACATGATTTACGTTCAACTTCTTAAAACATTAAATTTCCCATACTAGCCAACACATGTTTTGAAATGAGGAGATAAAATATCAAGCAGTTGTCTTTGTTTGAATTCTTCTTTTTTAATTGTTCTGCAGGGGATGCCTCTTCATCAGAAGAGCCAATGCTTTTATTTCCAAAAAGGACATTCCAACCTAGCCTTATCCGGCGAAAGAGAAATCATGGATTTTTTGCTCGGTAAACCACTTTCAGCTACCTTTTTCCTCTATCATAAGAGAAGAAGATAACAAACTCAACATATTGATTAAACTGTAGAGCTCTGGTGGACACCGTTACATGACTTCAAAATATTCTATCTGAAGGACTACAATTATGCTGAGGAGGAATCAGATGGTTGCTTAGAATTTGAAACCTTATAATTTCATCTTACCTCTTACTTGTTAAATCTATAGAGAGGCTAACATAGATGGGCAGATAATTTGGGAAAAATCAAGCAAATTGCAGAACCATTTAGATGAATAAAGAAAACATATGCCTGAGTGGGATGCAGATGTCTAAGCCGTGTCTGCTTTGAATATGTCATAGATAAGTAGATTATGTGGGTGTCGTCGATCATATCTTAGAAGCTTTATGATGACTAAGAGTGATAGGCTGAATGGGTGGGGACTTTTGGACTATGACCTGTCAAAATGAGTGCATGCCACTAGGGCCGAGGACTTCTTGCTTTATTATGTTTTGAAATTTAAGTTATAACTGGGTCATATTGCGTTTGTTGGACTTTAGGAACTGGTCTGGTATTCTATTTATAATTAAGCTGTAGAATAAGACAGAATCTGTTAAATTTATATGCATGGCTGATGTACAAACTCACATCATCCCAGCCTCAAATACAGTACTGTGCAAATGTAAATGACACGATATTATTTTTCTTCATGAGCAGCAAGGCAACCAAGGGTGGCCGAAGAGTCATTGCCAGAAGAATAGCCAAGGGTAGGTCAAGGATTACAGCATAGTAACGCTAACGCTTCCCCCATGCGTTGGACCTGTAGATTCACTTTAGGACTTTATTGCATTTCATGTTAAGACCCAGTAAACCAGGACAAGCTATGTTACCTCAAGTGCTTTTTTTTTTTTTTTTTTAATGGAGGGAGTTCTGGGGTATTGGTGAACTATAATGTATTTGATTCTTTAAGAATTTGTTGATTGCCCAACGAGCATGCCAAAGATTCTTGAGTTACACTAATATGCATTTCTGTGTTCCTGGTTTGAAGACACGAGAATGATGTAAATATTGAATCAAGTAACTGCTAATTCTTCCTCGTTTAATTAAAAATACATACCAAAGGATCTCGAAAATTACAAGGAGCCAAAATAAATGTTTAATGATAATAAAAAGCAAGATAACCTTAGATTCATTAGTGTTAGTATACTAGTATTTGGGTTGAACTTAAGGCTAATATTGACAAGTTCTGTGACTATGCAGAGGGGTGTAAAAGGGATATAGAAAAAGAAGATTTTCCTGTGATGCATGTAGCAAAAGAAATATGAAAACACAGTTTCCATTTTCTATTCTTTTCTCATGTTTCCGTGTTGCTTGATTCCCTGGAAGAAAAGACTCAAGGATTCCCGAACATGACTCATGAAGGACAAAAGGTAAGACTTTAATTGAGAATCTGAGTTATGGAAGCTGACTGATTGATTAGACGCAAAATAAGGCCACTTTCTGTCATGAAGCAATTTTGCTCCCAACCCATGGAGAAAGAAGGAAGAACCCCAGTTCAAAAAATCTGGGCCCCCTATCATTATTGAGAAGTAAAGGACACGAGGCCCTTTGTCGAAATATTTAGTGGTGACCTTTCTCTCTCTTTGATTGCATAATCACATACATCTCCCCGCTGATTGAAAGTTAATTATCTACACACAATAAGAGGATTAGTCTTTTTGTTAATTTTTTAAAGTTTTGAGAAAATGTTTAAAATAAAAAGTTCTTTAAATATTTAAGATTATATTTTTTTAATAAAAATATTTTATATAAAAAATTTAATAATGTAGTATTAATTTATAAAAATAATTTTAATCAAATTTTTATTAAAAAAAATGATAAAAGACACTTGATAGTTGTACTAAATTTATCCTATATCTATTTTTTTAAGAAAGTAAAGAGAACCAAATTCGACCAGTTAGTATGATTTTCCACTTGAATTTCTCTAGCTGTCCTCACTAGTTCCGCAACTCATTTCTATATCCTTTATTTTGTATGTTATACTATTGTTCCTATTTTAATGTATACATTTAACTAATAATTGAAAGGGCCAATATGTTAATTTAGATTCACCCTCGAAGATTCCATAAGTATCCAATAATATGTTGGCGCCCATATGCTTATGATATTGGATGGGTTATCTGGAAATAATATTATGAAATCTTTCTTATTTTTACAAATGAAATCACTTGGTCATCTTCTTTTCTGCTTTTTTTTATAACAAAATTGACAATAATTGCCGTCAATAAAGAAATTTATTTTAATTATAAGAATCTCCGCTTTTGAACAACACATATTATCATAATAAGATGAGGGATGACACTATGAATTTGAGAATATTATATTCTTTGGTTATAATATAACTATTACTAAATATCTATTTTAATAGATTTATTGTTATAATTATATTCATTAATTACATAAAAATTAAATTAATTTTTTTGATAGTTATTAATTGTTACCTAAATTAATATTTATGCAATTTTTTAACAATTAAAATATTATTCTATTTTTTAGTAATTATTATATCATAGTTAAAATACATGATAGTTCCGAATTCATAATATCATCGTTCTGATAAAATGTTCTGGTATATCTGTACTGGAGTTATATATAGACCACAGCAATTCATTTATTTTCAATTAGTATTACTATTTTCACAATGATGTGAATAGAAATAGGACTTCTGCTTTCATGTTATGTGAATTATAATCTCCAGCAGGTTCACAGATGGCTAGAACTTCTAATCCTCCATCTTTCTTTTTTCTTTCCTTTACTTTCTCCTTTCCATCAAGAAATTGGAAGTGACATTTTGTTTTTTATTCTTTTCCATAAAGTTTAACCAATTTAGAAGCAACATTTTCTCCAAAGAAAGCAAATGTCAAGAAAGGACTTACCAAATGCAAGACAGTGCAAAAGTAATTTAAGGGTAATAGTTATATCCATCCTTCTTAAATTGAAAAAAGAAAATTGAAAAGCTGGAACAAACAATGAGTCAAAAGTGGTACTATTGGGGTGAACTTAATCTTAAAATTAAAAAAATCTATATTCAAACTTATTTTTTACTTTCCATTCTCAAAGCCTAAATGCTTTTTTGGTAATTAAAAAAAAAAGCAGTTTTAGTACCATAATTGCACAATTTTACTTTTGGCCGATCATAATTTTAACGGTGAGGAATATTCGTAAAAACTTCAATGCCTTTCTACTTTAATTCTTATCTAATCATCATAATTAATAAAGTGTTTTATGCTGCGTGTAAATATATATATATATATATATACACAGTCGCCAGAACACCCTTAGCTAGCTAGGTCACATTGTAGGGCACTTTGGCCACTAGTGCCTAAGAGTTGACTATGTGTTCGTACGGCTTTTGTCTTCGTTCAACATCGTCAGCCATTAATGTCACAGAAAGAGAAAGAGAAAGAGAAAGACAGAGAGAAAGCTCTGGAACCGTTGTTCAACTTCAAGTACACATCAAGGGACATGATTGGCATATTATAATATGGAGTATTTTATAGAGAAAAACTCAAATTGATACACATATATTTTGAGCTGACAAACATATGGAACAACCTAGACATGTCATCAATAATGGAAGAGCCTGAACGAGGAACATTTAGGTTTTCCAGTAGGGGAAAATCTACTTCACCTTCTCATGCAAAAGTTCAAGAGATTATTAAATGCATGGCATTCATTATAATGAGCCCATATATAATATGACAATATATATTGCAAAAAAATGAAAATAAAACACCAAATTCCCCATATTATTCAACTATAAAGTTTAATAGGCAAACCAAAGAGCTACCATTCTTATACATAAATATAGTGCCAACGCTCAAGGCTCCCAGCTAGAAGGAACAATAGGGTTCGTTGTTGACGAGGGTAACGATGATAGGATAGCATCAATGTACTCCATTTGAGTGGCTGAGAAAGTTTGATCTTGTAGACAAGAACCAGATGGGTAACACTGGATTCTTGCAAGAGGGTCATGTAATTCTTGTGAAGAAGAAGATGATGGGATACTGCTAAAAACATAATCCTCAAAGCTCTCACAGATTTTGGGCACAATGGATTCCACCAAGTGATCATGACTAGCCTGATCATAATGCTGCATTAATATCGAACTTGGGTTGATGAATTTCTCAGCAACAAGATGATGATCACTTTTGGTAATTTGATTTTCTTGATTTGGATTATTCAGTCCCAATATTGACCATGTATTATTATTATCTTCATATGAAGATGGAATAATAATATTTGGTGGTGTTTCTGGGATAGGATTCTGGACATGAAGGAAATTGTTGTTGGGGTTATAATTGGTAATGTCTACTTTAATATCATCATTGTTATGATTATGATCTTTGAAACCTTGTGGGATTGGTGACGCAGTGGGAAGGTATAGCTGATGATGATCAGGTTGAAGATGATGATGATGATGATGAAGATGAGAGTTAAGGATGAGATTAGGGTTTGAAGTAGTTATAGGGAAGAAGGTTTCCACAGAAGCATTATGATATAGATGATCAGAAAATGTGGATAGAGAAGAAGGAAGCATATCATGAGAAAGGAGCTTCTTCTTTATGCTTGAGTTCCAAAAGTTCTTCACCTCATTGTCTGTTCTTCCAGGTAGGTGCTTGGCTATCTGAGCCCATCTGCCAAAACAATGTCATCTTGTAAAAAAAAAAAATGTGTAGAAAGAAATTAACCTATTGATAATTATATATAATATTGATGATTTAATTACGCGAAAAGAACAATATGAGTTAAAAGTGATATTAAAAAGAAAAAGAAAAAAAGAAGCAGGCATAGTAGCTATACCTGTTGCCTAGAATGCTATGGAGTTCTATAATGAGGGCTGCTTCTTGAGAAGAGAAGCTTCCACGTTTCAAATCGGGTCTTAGGTAATTTATCCATCTCAGCCTGCAACTTTTTCCACACCTCTGCAGGCCTTAATGCACTCCATGAAAATTTATCAAAACCAAAAAAATGAATAAATAATTGCAATTAATTAATCATAAGAAGAAACTTTCACTACATGCAAGAGTCTAAAGATATAATTGTGGAGATTAAGAGCTACTTTAATGAAGATGATGATGAGAAGAAAGAGGCCCGGAAAGGAAAGAATCTAAAGATATAATTAACAAGATAAATATTGTAGAGGATTAATTAATTAAGAGCTACTAACATGAATGGTGATGAGAAGAAAAGAGAGAGAAGCAAGAATTAATCTGAAGACATAACAAGAGAAATATTGTGTAGAGAGATCATAACTCAAAAAAGCATTGCACTTTGTACGAAACACACACTAAGAGAGCTACTGAATTATTAAATGAAGATGACCAGAAGGAAGGAGGGAGAAGCAAGAATGTAAGGATATAACAAGAGAAATAATATTAATTATAGGGAGACTTAAGACCTTATATAATAAAGAAGATGATGATGATGGTATGAGAAGAAAAAGGAGGGAGATATAGGTACCAGCAAGTTTAGGGACAGAGCTCCAGCAACCATGACCATAAGTAGTGATGTAGTTGATGAGCTTTTCATCCTCTTCAGGTGACCATAACCCTCTTTTCACCTTCTGCTTGTTGCAGCAAGAGTGATGCCCCATTGTGATAGTTTGATATGATATTGCCTTCTCTCTTCTTTCTTCTCTACTTAGTTCTCACACTGATCTCTCAAAGAAAACAACTGGCTAATAGTACATACATCCAATGGGAAAACAATATATGATCAGTACTTTTGGTATTATTTAAAAAAGATGAAAGGTTCTCTCTCTCTAGGGCTGCTTTAAGCTTTTAGCCCTAGCTTAGAAGAGTTTACAATATTAAAACTGTGAAAAGAATCCTGTGAGGCAGACTGAAGAGAACACACAGAACTGGGTAGTGAATTTAATGAAGGAGGGTGTACTATATGGTGGCCCACTTAGGGTTTGTGGCAAAGGGATAAAAGCTGCAGCGTCACCCCCCTGCACCACTTGTACCACTTATAATGGCCATCCCCTCTTCCTTTGGCTTAATTGTACACGTGTCACACATGCAGAGTGGTGGGACCCCAGTTCCATATAATTGGACATTTGCAGATCTGCGGTGAATTTTAATCCTTTTAATTATTACCTCTCCAGATGCATACTCTCTTTGAGATTAATGATATAATAATATGAATTTGGTTTAATTGAACCAAAATTTTATGTACGTATACGTATATATGCAATGTTTCAGATTTTATCTATACATATAAGACTTTCAAATGAAACATGAATTGCTAATCACCTAAGGAGTAGTTCAAATAATAAGGTTCCGAATATAAATAGTGTCAAAAGTTAAAACTCTTCAATGTATCAAAAAATTATCAAGTTATATGTATATATACATAGGGTATATAAAAATTTCCGGATTTGAACGATATAGATTGTTATTACGTGTATATGTTTTTATATGAATTACTTTCGCAACCATTGGAATTCATCAAAGGCATCATTCATGAGCTTTTTAATTTTAATTTTTTTTTGAATATCTATTTTATTAATTCATATAACATATCAATTTTAAAATTTAAAAATTTTTTATGTCTTAATATCTGCATAATAATTGAGAAATTAAAATTTTTTGAATACCAACTACTCGAGTAAAAACACTCGTTTTTAAAAATGATAGTTTTTTTATTTTTCATATAATGTTTGATAAGCTCCTAACTACAATGAGATATCTCCCTAATTATATTTTAAAATTTTGCTTGGAAATTATTGAATCTATAAAGTTGTGAAGATCTAATGTAAAGTATTCAAGATTAGGTGTGGTGTTAAGGGAAGACATGGGCGGCCAAGCCTTCTAGAGTATATATATATTTATCAGATTAACCAATTATTCCATCTTTACTGCAAAAGTATGTCTGCTATTTTAGCAACTTGGCCCTTCGTTACAACATCATGCGCAACTTTATTAGCTATATGCAGTTTACCCCTATCCTAAAGAAAATTCTTTTTCAACACCATACATAAGTATGTGACGTTCGTTCTTGATTAGACAACAAAAGTATGATCATAACATCAAATAACTTTCAATTTAATTCCAAAAACAAAAGAAAAAATAAAATTAAGCAGTAGTGGCTGGATAGTTTTATGAATTCATTTTCTAATAAAATTTGCTTATATTTGTAAATTAGGTTTGAATCCAACACTGTCATGTTCTTATATGCTTCTATTAATTAAGTCAATTTAAGGATGGCATGGGTTACACTTGGTCATTCATATATATTATAATAGCATTTCCTCTACTTTTTAAGTTTCCAATTTTCCATGAATTATATATGTAATATGATCTCGTATAGTACTTATTGATCTTTTGATAAAACATGAAGGGGCAATCGACATGTTTTTTTGTCCAAAATATCATGTAATGTCATATGATTAGTAACTTTGATTCTATAGTGAATTTAAACAATTGTGGCTACATATTAGGCAAAACATATAGAATAAATTTTGGCTAATTCAAATTCATTATTGGGGAAAAATATATAAATGAGGTTGATATATCTAATTTTTCTTCAGTTAAGAGGATTCGCTATATATATAGCGATACTAAAATGACCAGAATTTTTTTCCTTTGGCTAACATCAGAAATTATTTAACTGCAGATAATATGTGTGTTAAATTTTATCAACTAATTCAAAACTCTTCTTCGGAAAGGCTAGGACAAGTAAGAGTTGCTAATTAATAACGCGCACAACATAACTCTTAAATTATATATATATATATATATGTGTGTGTGTGTGTGTGTGTGTGTGTGTACGTATCTCCAAGTTGGTGTTAATATTTACATTAAAATATGTAGATGACTACTGATCAGTGCATCTAGTAAAAACAAGAAAGAAGTTGCGAAAACTAGTAGGATTATTAAATTTCAAAAACACTGATTTTTAGATAATCTGTTGGGATCGATGTGTCCAAAAATGGCGTTATATATCTCAGAAAATATCCACCAATTATTGTGATCAAAGGTAGAGAAAATTTTTTTGTTGGATTATTTATGTTTGGACAAATAGTAGAGTAGATAGATATAATGAATTCTAGTCATTCATTATACTTTTTTTTTCCTTTAAGCATACCCACAGATATATACAATATATATGATAGTACAATTGGTCGTGATGTTTATGAATCGCGATCCAAGGTTAAAAATAAAAGAGACAAGATTTTCACCTTAGTGTCGTGTATAAATAGTGTAAAAATTATTGGAGCACAATGAAAAATGACACCTCAAAATTCAAAGCCTTTTTCTTTTAACATCATGGCTTGGTGTACGAATTGAAATTCACATAAAACATGCTTCACTACTTTGGTGAATGAATTCTTAAGCAATGATGATTAATAATTCTTATTCTTCATAGACAAACAGGGTATCATAGACAAGGGACATGATATTGTACTAGTTGTTCCAAATTTATGATAAAACGTCTTGAATTTATATATCTTTGGGAAGAAGAAAAATTGAGCCGTGTATCACTCAACTTTGAAAGTAATTGGCATCACAAAGAGAAAGAGCAATATATAATTAACTAAGAAAAGTAAGTCATTTTTGGTGAAATGTATATTTATTCTATTCTTTTAACATTAAAAAAATAAAAATTATTATTATATATGTTCTGATGAATAAATAATTATTTATAAAATTTTAAATCTATTCAATTACAATTTAAAATTAAATTATGTGACATCATATAAACAAATGAGTTCCATTTTAGTCAGTTGTATTGATGGCTTTGCATAAGCATAATTAAGAAAACTCAGTCAATATTAGTGATAATGAGAATGACATCTTTATATATATATATATAAGACGGCTATTCAATGAGTTTTAGATTGACAATTATCGATATAGCATCATTATTACGATGCCACGATATGCATGCCACTTCCTAGCCATTCAATCGATTAACTTCTCCAAATATTAACTTTTCTTATTCATTGCAATTCCTTCGGTCTTTGCTGAATGCACCCATAACTTACATTACCATTTGGCCTTCTGAACGGTCGATACATTAGTTAGGCATAATTCGTTGAAGAATATATACAAATCCTTTTGTTTGAAATATTAATATGTAGCACACTTAAATTAAATATTAATATTATTTTTTTATTTGGATATTTTCTTAAGAGCGTAATCTTTTAAATGAGTTACAGAAAATGGTAGCACTGGAAAGAGGCTGCTGGGGACAACAAGAAGAATCTAATTGCCGGCCACTTTGTGTACACTCGTAGGACTGCATTTCATTTCATAAATTTAATTGGCAAAAGTATTATTTTCCATCCTGTTCTGGGATTCCATCTAAAGCAGTACTCAAAAATCAAAATAATCAATAGGGTATCTAATCATTTTGGTTGGGATGATATCTGAATCTTGAAATAATGGAACACATTTAGATCATAAGCTTAAAGCAGCCAATTTTCTGCCTCTCCTTTTACTACTAAAAGAGTTAAAATTTCGCATCTAAATTAACATATTAGTGACAATGAACCGAATTGGTTTGCACAAATTTTGTAAATTCAATGACAAACTAATGATGTCTTGCTCGTCTTTAAATTTTTCAACGTGAATCTGCTTCTATTCTGTCATTAGATTTACATATAAGAACGAAGTAATCACTATTAGTAAAATTGGACAATAGTTATGATTGGGTAATTAAAAGAAATGGTTTATGCATTAGACATTTTCTATGATTGGCCATCCTGTCTTCTAAAGCTTTTAGCTAAGATATTATTTTTTTATAATATATATATATATATATATATATATATATATATATATATATATATATATATATATATATATATATATATATATATATATATATATGATTACAAAATATTTGGATCAATTTGCGCGTACATCAGCTGATTCACCTTTTATTTATAATAAAAAAAATATTACATTTAGGGCAAGAACCATATCAATATACAGTATTCATTTCACTTTTATCTTTCAATGTCCTTAATTAGCAGGTTTGTTTATTGTGCATGCATGAGTGCTTTAGAGAAATGATTCTTTTAAAAATTTCTATTAACAAGTTGATTCAACTTTTTCATGCAAAAGCATGTTAATTAAAAACCATTCTTTGTGAAGTTTCAACGCTAAAAGAATCAATTTGCCTTTAAGGATATGGCCCTTTCATGGCCAAATCAAGTTTTTTTTTTTTTTTCTTAAAGGCTTGTGGTGGTACCAAGCAAGTTGGAATTCATTGTAAAATATACAAAACTTTGGTAAACTTTTCAAATATTCATTACCAAATTCTTTAATATTAACATTATAAGTGAATTAATATTTTTTTTACAATTTAAAGTTAAATGTTTGAATTTCTAAAACAATTCTCATATATTGTGTGTTTATGAAAAAAACCTAATAACAAAATACTTAAGTCTAGTAGTTGCAAACTTTGTTGCTTGTGAAAGAAAAAGGCAGGAGCTTGGAATGCTTATTACACAAGAAAGTGCTAGCTAGTCCAAACAAGATTCGTAATTAATTGATGCACATGCAACATTTAATACCACTGGCATCTTTTGCTTTTTTTGTTGAGCCATCAAAGGACTCTAGTTGTCAGACTCTTTTGTTTTTTATCAGCTTATATTAGTGAAACCAAACCGAAGTACATATAAAGAATGCTGTGTAATTCTTTGTCCTCTCCTCATAGAAGATTGGTTTTGGTATAGGTCACTTTCAGTCAAACAGTTAGTTTTTTCTCTTCTTTCTGTTGTTTTAACTTTTTTTTTTCTTTGAGAGAGAGTAATTATATTTCCCCATTAGAAGTAAAGAAATTAATATGCATCGTCCCTTTGGATACGACGAAAACCGAAAATAACAAAACAAGGATAGCTTCTAGCTTACTTAAACTGATCTTCAAGTCACATATGTTATTATCGTAGATAAAAGGATATAAATTCAAATGTTTTAGTTATTGATCATGTAAACTGTTGTATTAATTTCTTAGAAATGATAAGAGCTAAAACAATATAGAGCCCATAATTGAGCACAAGCATATATAATCTCTTAAAGGCTTGAAGAAAAGAAATCACATTGAGCTATTTGGATTGCAATGTCTAACCTTTTATCTACCTATCTTTCTTGTCAACAAGATCTTTCATATATAACTAAAGAAATTAAATTAAAGGGAGGGTTTTCTATCTTACCCTAATTAGTTTAAAGATTATTGTAATAAGTTAAAAACTCTGACATTTGATAAAATGGCCTAAAAAAATAAAATTATGACCCATTTTAGGACATTTTTAGTGTAGATTATGAAGTTGCAAATCTACATATTAACGTTTGAGTAAATTGATAATTGTTACTCATATCCATTTATAAATATCACAAAATCATATGCCCTAAAAATCATCTAATTCAAAGGATGAAAAATGGTAAATGTAGTTAATTGAAAGTTCATTTTGTGAATAATTAAGTACTTGTGTTTAGCCATGAAATTCCAAGTGTACTTTATTTTGTGTATAAATAATTGCTTTGCTCACACACATGCACACAGTGCCCCATTCAATCTTTTTCCAGCTGGATGAGAGTAGGAAAAGTGATGAAAATTTTAACTCAAAAGACAAGAAATGCCAAGTCCGATTGTCAATCGCACTTAATTGCATTAGACATAAAAAGTTGAAAATAAACAAACTTAAATTTGAATTATCAAGAGTCAATCAATAATTGGCCCCAATATATAGCATATATAAAAGGGCCACATTGGTCTTATCAGTATGGCCTGGACAAATAATAGGAATGTAAAGAATATCTATATTTCTCTCTCTCTCTCTCTCTCTCTCTCTCTCTATATATATATATAAGAATATCTATATATATATATATATATGTTCTTTATAAAGCAATGAAACAAAACTACAGTTGCCCCACAGAAAAAGGGATATCCCAAGAAATTAAACAGTCCCCCCATAATAGGACCCCCCAAGTGGCCCCACCTCCTTCTTCCTTCTATTCATGGCAACGCCCTATGAGAGGAAGTTTGCATACTTACTCCAAGTTGAAGGAAATTAAAGCTTCCCAACACTTTTTCTCTTTCCCATCAATTGACATTCAGAAAATTTTACAACTTTTGGTGGCATCCTGATTTCTTGCCTTTGTTAGCGCATAATCCCACGTGGGAACACTGCAAAACAAGGCAACAGCAAACCGGAAAAATCTCTAGAAGACTGAATTTATTAAAGATAAATGAATTAAGTCAAGTATGAATAAATCAGAATTGATGAAGCTAAGCATGACATATTTACATGTCTATCTCTAATTAACCAAGTCTATTTATCCTGTTTGTATATTGAGTTTGCTTGAAAACCTCTCATCACAACCTTACCCTCATCATACCAACTGAAAAATTTTAAGGTAGATCCACTTTACCAAAAATAGATGGATCAAGCCAAATATAAATATATATGTAAATATATTAGTCACTTGTTTTAGTCGAGTCTATTTATGATTTTATTTATAATTAATTTGATTTACCTAGAGGAAGAGATAGAAATTATTTATGGAAGGGGTCAAGATTATAGGTACATAATATTCTTAAAATAAAATTATAATTATTTACAATACATACAAGCTATATATATATTTTGCCACAATACATACATACTAAATGAAAGAGATCATACTAGCACTTAGATAATATAAATAATATGTTGTATTAAAATTTTTTATTAATAATATGATATGGCGCACATTACTCTGTTTGAGCAATACCACTATGCATAACATGAAAGGGATATATCTTCTAAACATGTTCCATTTCATTTCATCTGGTCGTCGATCGTCCATCTCATTTGGGATGATTTCAATTGATATAAATAAATAAAATCTACTAATAATTTAATAAAAACAATAAAGTAAAACAATTAATCAAACTTATGTATTAAGAGAAATTAAAAATTTTAGAGATAAAGCACATGGCAAAATAGGTTAAATTAACATTAAATAATACAGAGGGAAAAATAAGGAATAAAAAGAGAATAGATAAAAAAGATTAAGGAGACCATAAGTAATTTAGGTTGGATTTATATGCAAACTTTGTTTTTTTTTAAGGGGGCCATATGTAAATTTTACTAAAAATTCTTTATAAAAAACCAAATTTAGTAACATGGAAGGAGGGGTATACTAAATCTATCTAAAAAAATCTCTCGTAACAACCTCATTGTGATGAGAAGGTAGGCCATGCAGTAGAGAGAAGTCAAACTTAAACGGATTGTAGATACTGTCCAGAGCCTTATCAGAATTTGTCCAACCTTCTGAAACAGACCTATGAACTATTTCATCGTTTAGTCTATTTGGAAACAGGAAATCTTTAATAGTTTTATTTGTGTTGATATTTAATACATAAGTGATGCACAAATAGTTAAAGTATTCATGAGGGTGATTAAAGTGGGCCTTTCATGAATGACTATGGACCATAGTAGATGCCGCATGATTACATATTATCATTTCCATCATATGGACCACATGGTTTACTATTAATTATATTATCATTTCCATCATGTGGACCACATGGTTTACTATTAATTATTCTTTCTTTCTTAAATGGGAAAAAGAAATGTCTAATAAAGCTTTAGCTATTTATAATCTTAAGTTGATGTTTTGTGCAGTCTTCTCATTTGGCTGATATTTGCTGCAGTTTTAGAAGTATAAAAACTGACACAGTAACACCATAATAATTGAAATGCTCATGTGTAATATGAACTATGAAAATATAGTCGTGTATTATACAAATATTTAATATGCGTTAAACACAAGCATAACTCTTTTCAAAACGTATGTGCTTCACAAACTGCAATGCAGTTTTCGATTGGAACTTCATTGCTTTAACAAAACCATTCTAAAATTATGAAGGGAGATAATGGACTAGTTGAATTTTACAAGCAATATTTTCTCTACTATTGAACAGTTGTATACTTAAGCAGCGAAAGGACGCCTTCAAGGCAATGACAAAACTTGTTTCAACACATTATTAAGGTCCAATATAGTTTTTCGCCTATTATGCAGTCAAATTTTCGTGGATTATGTACATATTACAAGTGATAACAATGTTTCCATATCACAGGTAATTCATTTCTCACAAATTCATAAAAAATAAGTTATCTTCAGCTCAACTGTTCTATTAAGTTCTTAAATAGTTGCCGCACACAGATTTGCTCTTGAATAGTTTGAGTTCTTTAGCAGTTTTCATACTTGAGTTTCAATCAAGAATATGTCTCATCTTCAGCTCAGCAGTATATTCCATACTTTAGTTCCTGGATAGCGCAAACATGGGTATATTCATTAATAAAATGAAAGAAAACACCAAAATGGATGCTATTTCTTCATGCAAAACCCACTCTTACTATATCTACACTACACCATTAACCAGCCACTATCTGCAAACTTGTACACACATATTCATCTCACTATGTCGATGTGACAATGGACAACAAGCTGTTGGACTCATTTAAAAATAGACACATCAAATTAAGTCTCCCATTGTTATGGGGATAATACTTAGGTAAAGTCTTTTAAGTATTTGTAATCAAGTTCTCTAATAAAAACATAACATGTGAAAGAATTTTTTTTTAAAGACTCAATCATATAATGTCAAGTCGTAAAAAACTTTCACTTATTATGTTTTTATTGGAAAACCTAATAACAAACTTAAAGAATTGTACCTAAGTTTTTCTCTATGGCAACTTTTTTATCTCCTAGAGTATCTTCTCTGATAACTTGTCCTCTGAGGTGTTGCGTAACAATCTCTCCAAAAATTAACAGAAGGATCAGAACCAGAACTGCTTCTAGTATCTCCATTCAGAGAAGAACACTTGCAAGCTCTCTGTTTAGCCTTGGTTGACTCTGTGAAATTCATGAAGCTTGGTTTACGAACACTCCTTTCCTCAGGTGATGTGCATGAAGCTGATAGAGGGCTATCATCATACATGCATTCAGAACTTATGGCAGAAGATGATGATAATGACGATGGAGCTGATTGGCTGGTTATGGGAGGTTTTGGTGAAACCCTGGTTGTCACAGCATTCTTTCTTGCTCTGGGGAGAACAAAGTTTTCACTTTTTCTAGACATTGGAGTCCTGTCTGGTGGATCAAAATATCTCTCTTCCTTCAACCTGTTTTCCCATGGCTTGGCTGCCATCCACCGCTCTAACAAGCTCCTACTGTCTAGGCTGTCGTGCTTGAGTGGAGACATTGGCTTCAAGAATCCTGAGTTTGGACTAGCACTTGCTCTTGATTGCTAAAAGCAAGAAACGACAAGATTTAGACTGTTTTTTGAGATGTTTGATATAAGGTTTTCCAATAAAAGTATAAGATGTGGACATTATTAATAACTCTAGTATTAATATTGGCTTTTTAAGAACAAGTTCTTCCACACGTCATAATTTTATTGAAGACCTTGATAACGAACACTTAAGAACTGCAAGAAATTCTAATCAAAGTACATATATTTGTATTGAAATGTAGGTGTGCAGGTCATCCATGTTCATTACCCAATTGAATCTCACCAATGAAGCAATGACAGGAATATCAAGTTAGAAGTAAATTCAAGAATGTTCTAGACACAGTGCATGAATCATGAACTAGGATTCCAAGCACTCATCCACAAAACAAAGCATTAGATTCATATAATAAGGCACTTATTATTATTCCTTAAAATATGACACTTTGTAATTAGTGTTTATTTATTGTTAAGACTCGATTTCTTTTAGATTCAAACAATTAGTTACGAGGAACCATTGCTGCTTGCTCGTTTGAGTCTACCACACTTATAGACAATATATTCTAACATCAATCCAACTAACATATTAGTAGATCTTCTCAAGTTCTGATTACCTGTGTGGAGAGAGAGTATGCCATTGCTCTCTCCCTTCTGATGGCTGCTTCTTGCCTCATTTGTAGCTTTGCTTTAACTTCATCCACACTTACTGGACTGTCACACCATCCTCTCTGACAGTTTCATTGTATAGACAGTACTATGTTAAATCATTCTCAACAATATGTCACATAGTGAATCATGAAAGCAAATTGTGAGGAGTCATTTTTGATACATACCTCAGCCTGCTTAAGAGTATTAGCTTGGGTGCGTTTCCTTTCTGGAGACATGCTCACACTCCTAGCTTTGACACGTGCCTGAACTCTAACAAGAGCCTGCATGCACCTTAGAGTGACTGCTGCTTGCTTCCTCACTTGCCTCCCACGAAATATAGCTTGCAGCCTCACCAATGCCCTTAAGGCCCTTAAAGCTCGTCTTGCCTGCAAAATGTATACAAGAAGCAAGCCCAATATTATAAACTATAATATGAAAAGAAAAACAACAATGGAAAAGATGAAACCACGATAAATATATATTTAATATACTAATCATTCCCTACTAAATTTATACAGTCCTATAGCATTTAGAAAAGGTGCAAATCTGTAAGGGCTGATGCTGTTTTATGAACTCAACTGTAAATTATATGCCTCTGGTACAGAAGCTCAATAATAACTAAAACAGTCAGCTAATCAAGGTAAACTCATTCAAAAGAAGGGGGGAAAAAAAGAAGCTGACTCGCCATAATTTTCTCAATAAATATCAAATTCACTACTCGCAGGAAAAACTTACCTCTAACATATTGAAGTTTCACTATGATTGAACTCATTTTAAAATAGTAAACCAAAATTACTACTCCATCTATTATTTTGTCTTCAACAAAACCCATAGCCAAATCTAATGTTATTGGTGAAGAGATGTGCAAAGATTAGGAGATATATTGAAATTGGAATATGTAGCTAGAACTAATCTCCAAACTCGTGTGATCTCAAAGCCTAGCATTTCTCCCATTTGGGCTAGAATATGAAATCTGAGGCCAAACTTAGGATTTCTCTCTTAACATGATTTATATATAGTACTCTTTAAGTATGATAAGAATAATTCTAGACTAGAAGCTCAATATAACGCAAAATACAATCAATTTGAACATAAGCCCACATACCAAGAATCCT
Organism: Erythrophleum fordii; assembly: GCA_032878935.1. Lineage (NCBI taxonomy): Eukaryota > Viridiplantae > Streptophyta > Magnoliopsida > Fabales > Fabaceae > Erythrophleum > Erythrophleum fordii. Next base: position 5,426,646 of record JAVQMF010000047.1, read on the forward strand.
CGAAACAGAGCTTGAATACGGATTGCAGCCCATCCCTGCTTGATTACCAAGAAACCTTTGGGTGGAGCTCGGACCACAGCAGCCATGGCAGCAGTAAATGCATCATCCGACAGAAACGCAGAATCCGACTTGTCTGATACGACAGCGTTTCCCTTCTTCTTCATGCCTTTCGTGGATGATCCCATGCCTTCCGAAGAGCTCCTCCATAGCCTCCATTTCTTCTTACTCTTATCACCACCAGCCTTTTCCTGAAAAACCCAAGAACAGAAAAATATTAAATAACATCATGAGAACCCAAAAGCAGGAGGATGGAGTATGAAACAGAATGTGAGGTTTAATGAGCTAAGTTTCTTACTTGATCATTTGGGGGGGGCTTTTTTGAAGAAATGAGTGATTTTAACCACTTTCCTGAAGTACCCATTGGAGAAAACAGAAATGAACTAGTTTTCGCAGAGCAAAGGAGTAGATTAAGGTGTTTTGAGTTTTCTAGGTTTGGTTTTTCTTATTATGGGGTTGTTTCTTCAGCTTCTGCCGGTTTAATTAAGGCATAAGGCAAATTGTGAAAGTTAGAGAGAGAGGAAGAGAGTTTCGAAATTTGAAAACTTGTGATGAAAAGAAGAAGAGAATATATGAAAGGAACCATAACGGATACAAATTGACTTTTTCTTTTTCCTTTTCTTACGTCACGTCCTACTCCGATTTGTAACAAGTCATAAATGCAACCATCGAAGACAGCAAGCAGACGATGCCGTTTTATGCAGAAATAATATAGAGGCCCATTTCATTGGTAGATTGGGTTGAGTGAGTCTTTGCTTGTCGGGAGAAAAATAAATGGGCCGAGGAAACAACCCTTGAATATAAGCCTACAAAACATGCAGTATTCTAATAATTTTTTATTAAATTATTATTTTGGTCCCTGAATTTTATTTAAAGTTACAAATTCGTCCCTTAAGTTTGGAACAAATCAAAATGATCCTTTATCTTTTATTTTGTCTAATAAATGTTCTAAATCGCCAAGTTGGTCAGCCAAATCATGAGATGACTGTAACTATATTGAAATGGTGTTTTATATAATTATTAACTCTAATAGTTATCTTATAACTTTTTTCCATAACTTTTTATTCAAATAAGTTTAGGTGTCAGGTTAAGGTTTGCAAAAATTGAGCAACTAATGCAGCCTATACTTATATGAGACACCATCTCAACACAATTAGAACCGTTTTAGCAATGACTTTGTTAACAGATTTGATTATTTATGACACTTATAAGATGAAATAAAGGATACGGGATTATGTTAAATTGTTAACCTAAATTTTTTTTTAGAAAAAGAAAAAGGAAACAAAAAATTGAGGGGATAAGAGAAAATTTTCCAAAACAACTTTAGTATTCATGAAATTCTTGCATGAAAATGTTAGTATGCATTAATTATAATTCCGCGTTAATTAGTATTGAACTTGAGATAACTTTCATTTTTGAAAATCACAATTTAAAATTTTCATTCTTAGAATAATTAATTAGATAAATGACTCATACCCTAAGAAATTAAGGGCTATCTAATTATTTAATTAATTAACTGTCTTTTAATTCCTTTTTCGCAAATTTAAAATTTTTTTGTAGGGAAAGAGGGTGCAACTTTTAAAGGCATAAAAAATAGCTGTACATTTTAAATGCATTTGATGAAAGAAAAAACGTAAAAGAAAAATGTGGGTATTAATGGGTGAAGTTTGGTTTGACAAATTTTAGAACAACTTATGTATATAAAATCTAAGAGAGAGAGTAACGGCATTTTCTTTGTTTTAATTATTTCTTTGGCTTAATTTCACTTAGCTTGGAAAGGAAGGTAAGTAAATAGATTAAGTAAGATCTCATCGATTAGTCATCATGATGAAGAATTTTTCACTATTATAGCTCAACAAGGGAATTTGTTGGCAACTTTGAGTCCAAGTCATAAACAGGACGTTTGACTCCAACTCAGATTCAATGCCTCACTTTTGAGATTTTTGGTCAGTTTGAACCATCATCCTGATGCATTTAATTGCGTTCTCTCAGCCAAACCAAATCTTGACTGCTCAGAAGAATAAGAAAAACAAAACAAATCTTGACTTAGAAATGCCTTGGCGAATCAAATACAGCACATCATCACTCTTCCCAATCAAAGCATTCCATGACGCTTCAAAACTATACATCTAGCATTTTGTTATTTTTGTATGGTATCTTAAATATTAAAAAAGATTTTATATTTTGTTGATATATGGGTGTCTAATATATTTGATGGTATAGAACATTACCATTTTGAGTGATATCTTATATTATAAAAAATCGTGAAATTTCATATTTTTAAATTTTTAAATATTATAATATCTTAGATTTTATATCATGAAATTGGAACTCCTTAATATGTGGTTTGAAGACATCATGCTAGCTGATTATGTCCATATTATCTGTATGTTGAATATGATGATGCTGGTCATGGTCATTGCTTGGAAAACTCTGCAGAAAGACAAAAAGGATAGAGGTAGGAGGAAAAGAAATTGGAAAAAAGGAAACAAAGCTGTAGCATGAACATTATCTGAATTACAAGAATGGAATATTGACTCAACCCCAAAACTTATTGGGTAAACATTTGAAAGGGAGAAAAAAATATTCAGCAGATGCTAAATGACCAACAGATTTGGCCAAGAAACCAAAGGAAGAAAAAAAAAATGAAGTAAAACAAATATTGGGTTAGCTACAACTTTCTGTCCCTGTATCCTACTAAAGTCCTATATTTTATCCCAATGGTCCAAACTAAAAGGCTGAAAAAGTGCCCATGCACCTAACCCCTCAAACATTGAACCATGATAACATGATTCAGAGATCTAAAAAGGTATTATTGTTAATTTGAAGGAGTATCATGATTATGAACCCTTGGGCTAGGAACTCCCATATGCACAAGCCTAGGTGACAAGTGGAATTTTGAAGTAGGTCTTGGAGAGGGAATTGGTAATTTCATGGAAAATTTTTGATGTGTGACCCTAGGAGATAGATTAAGCTGTTCAAGTGCCTGAACTTGGAGTTTTGTTGGGTATTCTCTGACACAACCAATCCGAGGACCGGCTCCAGTGGTCCATTTGCTTGACAAAGACTTGTTGCCCATTTTATGCTGTGAAGAAGCTTCCACCTTGGTTCCATGGTGACCCACCACTTTTTCTTCATTAAAACCATTGGAAATAGCAGGGTCACTCGGACCCGCATTACCTTCTGTGGAATCAGATTGCTGTACCTCCTCAACTGGTAGACAAGAAGGCACATCGTCATCAACTGCATATCTCTGCATAAGGCATTTCAAACAGATTAATATAGAGTTCTGCAAAATGTTGGGGTTCTAAGCCAAATGTGGTAAGATTCTCATAAAAAATGGGTAAACAAGTTAATTATGAAAATATAGATAATAAACAAGTCAAGGTGGACTGGGAAGTGCACCTAACATTCTTATATATATATATATATATATATATATATATTATATAATCATTAACTCAGTCTAACTATTTTATTAAACGGGGTCTATCCAAGAATTTTTTTTCCAAATAAGGCCTTCCATGGAAATAGCTATTTTAGATTCTTGTTTTACCTTTACATTTGTCAAGTTCACATTATGCTCTTCCAAGAAGCCAATAAATTCCTTAAAGTTCTTCTCCGTTGGACGGTAATGACCACTATAAGGCCATATAGCCTGAACAAGATGCAAATGAACATAAAAATTACAGAGTTCTATTAAAAAAAATATAACTCCATTTTTTCCATGGTGCATGTTTTAAAATTATCAATGATATGTATGTACTTATGCACGTGTGAAGCATGATTCTCACATCAAGAACTCCATTCCGAGCAACCAATCTTCCAGATGCAATGGTAGCCCCACCAGCTAGAAAACTGGAGTGCTGAAATTGGCCTTTCTTCTTCTCCCCAATGTACAAAGTTCTAGATGTACTTAGAACAAAAATCCACTTGGATCCCTCATGAGTGTGTACCAGTGCCTGGCTTTGTTTATGAACTAGCATTCCACACTTTACAATCACTTCATATGCCTCTCTCTGTTTCTGCAATTCCAAGTAACCAACCAACCAGCTTGAATTTCTTTTTGCAAAAGAAGTTTTTGGTGACTTTATGCATATCAATATGTAGAGTTAGAACTTTTGAGAAAAGCTTGAAAAACTCATTTAATTTAATAAGAATACTATTTATGACAAAGTCAAAGCATTATATTGCACATGCCTTTACTTTCATCAACAAAAAATTTTTAAGTGCAGTTATATGTGGCTATGCCAGTATCATGAGGTGAAGTGACTTACAGGTCCAAGATACTTTATGCACTGTTTATGTAATTTACTCCTTGGGCACTCCTCAAGATTTACTTCTTTACCATCTCCGACATCCAACCTTGAAGTAATTAAGATGCCAATAAGAAAGTAGAAAACTATGGATCAAAAGTTTATTCAGTCATTTAGCTTCTACAAGAACCTATATAGGAGAAAATTTAAAGTAAAAAAGTTTGATATTAAGAGTGTTCATTGGCTTGATACGCTTTAAGGGGCCGCCTTAGTCCAGTTTAATCGGGCCGGACCAAAAATATAAATGGATAAAATTTTAAACAAAACTACATCAAGTCGAGTTGGGCCACGGATAAAGGCATGTTACACTCAACTTGCTCTAATAATTACTTCTTTTTAATTATTAACATTTTGCCATCTTATATATATATATATATATATAATTCTTAGCCCATCCGATTCTCTCTGCATATTGTAGTTTTTATTATCTATGCAAACTTTTTCTATTTCTTAATTGTTTTCATCATTGATGTAATGCTTCCTGACATTTCTTTTGTTGAATAACGAAAATACACATATTTACTTAAGGTTAAGTATGCTAGTATAGCTTATATTTTGTTTGATAATATTAGATTATTTTTTTATTACTAATAAAAATATAAGAGTTTTAAAGGTTTATTATTTTGAAATATATACCTATGAATTTGTAAAAAAAAATATTTTTATATTATAAGTATCAATTTATTAAAAAATAAAAAAAAAAGTTCAGGCGGCCTTAACCGGCCCTAATCTGCCCTAGAATCGGGCTTGTTCGAATCGAGCCGGATTATGGGTATAAAAATAAGCCTAATGTCTTAATCAGACAGAGTATCAGGTTTACTAGATGTTCGATCCAATCCTACCCATGTACAACTCTATTAGGTACATATATAATGTACCATGTGGCTGTTCAATAAACTAATAAAAATTTACTAAAGTAGGAGTTTCACTTAATGTTACCACCTACAAAATCCATTTTGGTAGGTGCTCATTTGCTGGTTTATTATACAGCTATATGGTACATTATATATACTTAAGTATTTCTCAAATTTGAATTTAGCACTTGTGTCTGCTATTAGGGTCTCTAATAAAATTATGCCATATAGATGAATTTTTTTGAAAGAACCAATAATATGATGTTGAGTTGTAGAAGGCTATTGATACGTAATATTTTTATTAGAAAGCTTAATAAGAGACACAAAAGAAACTTAAGATTCGTCCATCTATGTATACTAGCACTTGTCCTGTTCATATTTACCAGTAGAAAAAAGGTTGAGAGCTCTGGCTGTGAAACCAGACATCATAGTATAAGTGAAGGTTGTGCCCATAGCGATGACGGGGATCAATCTGCATTACACAAGGGAAGTCTTAGCCTGGATAGATCTATGTCGAAATTTTAGGAAAAGTGAGTTTAAGAGCCAGATAATGGTGAAGATGTAGACGTATGAACTTACTGCTTCAAGCCAGTGCCTTAGAGCTAATTTCTGTGCCTTATCATCTTTGGACAAACCTTTTCCCACCTACCAAACAGAAAAAGGTATATTTATAATTGATAAACTGGATCCCAAAAGAAATTTTGTCGGAATAAGAGATTGAAAATTTTGAATTCGTCTCTCTATATTTTTTTTCTCAGTCAAAGATCAAAGTGGAAGGCCAGTGATGTTAAGTTAATTATCTTTCAGACAATGAAAACATGGTTTAAAGACTACGAATAATATGGGCCCAAATGTGGAAGTAAATGACGTCAGAAGACATTCCAGTCTTAGCAAATTAGTCAAAGTGGTAAAAAGTTTGTAGGTTTGATTCCAATATGAAAAGGGTACCTTAGCAGCCATCGTCCCTGCTCTTGCCCATCTAGAAACAGCTGTTTCTGATTTATCAGAGTCAAAATGTGATATAGAGCATCGGTTAAGAGTTACAAAGTCTAAAGCCTTCCACCTGCAACAGTTAACACCTAGCACTAATTACTTTTTTTTTTCTAATTTGAAAATTTAATTTTAAAACTATCAATTAGGCTATCTGTGGTATGCACATGATGTAGCAAAAACACACCAATAAAAATTAAACACGTTTGCTTATGACAAAACACAGACAAGAACAAGTTTATTGAATAATTCCAGGTATTTATATAAAAGCTACAAAGCTCTAATTATAATAAATAAGAAAATAATTTTTTAAACAATTTTGAAATAAAAAGAAAGTAAAATAGTATCATAAAATAAGAAAATATAGGGTATTTACATAGAAGGTAGAAAAACCTAATCAAGTATTTATGTAGAAGATTAAAAAAAAAAAATCCTTACTCAAATTTAATAAATTAGGATATAACTTCTAAACAACCTCTACATAAAAAGAAAATAAAATAATGTAATCAAATAGGAAACGAAAACCTCAAAATAAGAAAATAACTAAAATAACCTTACAACATGAAAAAAAAAAAATTTAGGGCACAAAAAAACCTCAACAAGATAAATTCAATTGCCACAGTCAAAACAAATTTTTCAAAATGATATAATATAAGCTAAAGTTCTAATTGAATGAAAAGTTATGATCTTGTTAACTATTAAATTTTTTAGACTTTAAATTTAGGTTTCTATCATTCAATCTAATTTATAAATTCTTTAAAGACTCTAAGTCATCACAAAATTCTTTTTAATTCCACACTTATATTTATCAAATCCATAACACATATATTGGGCATTTTAGTAGTAAAAATAATACTTATGTAAAGACCCATCCAAAAGATAGGTACAAGAATTCTCCCTAAAGAGAGTTGACCATCAACTCATGCTTGAAAACTCCCTTTTATGAAGAGAGTCAACTCTTATTGGCCCACCACTCATTACTAAATTAACAAGCATAAATTTTTTTAAGCAAAATAGAGAAAGAAGCATAAGTTTGGTATAGAACAAACCATAGCTCCTCACAAACAACTGCACAATCTGCTAGATTTCTTCTTGTCCTATAACTCTTGTAAACTTTCTGCACCTTAATTGCAGCTACGTCAAGCTCGCCAATTGACTTTGGAGAGAACCAAATTTCTGGTTTTGGTAACAGAGCTGTGGGGCTTTGTTTATTAGACAAGTCCTCAAGTTGCCCCTCCAAATGGGAGTTCTGTGAAACTAGACATTTGAACGAGAATGGGGTTTGGAGCCTCAGATTTGCCACCTTCCTTCTCTTTAGACATCTAGATTCTTCAGTAATAACCTCATCTAGCTCATCAGGTTTATAGAAATCACAGAAACTACGCTTCTTGAAGCTACTTGTTCTCAATGTGATCTCTCCTTCCTTAGACTCAAAGTCCACAGGCCTAATCGCTACCATTTCCATTCCTCTGCAAAAAGACAGAAACATAGCATTTTAGAATTTTCTTCAATGGTGGAAATTTAAGAGGAAGGCCATTTCGCATTGACTATTGGCATTGACCCTTAATGGTGGACTAAATCTTACATGCAAATGCAGGTTACAATCAAATCATGAGCAAGCAATTCTGAGAACAGAGACATCATTTTTCACTACAATTCGAGTCTTCTTTCTGTCTGAATTCTGATGAACTACTTCTGTGGTTCAAAAGTGCAAACAGAACAGAGGCATAGAAATATTGATACCTGTAAGGCTATAACTCAAACAGAGCAGAAGATAAACTACTTCATCTTACACACACATGAAGATTGTAGAACATTCAAATCATGAGCAAGTAATTCTCCGTACAATTTTAGTCTTCTTTCTATCTGAATTCTGATAAACTAATTCATTGGAATAGAAGTACAAACACAACAGAGGCATAGAAATCTTGATACCTACAAGGCTATAAGTAACTCAAATGTAAGCTCCTACCCTCAATTATGAGATCTAAAACTGAAGATTGAGGCTAAGGAGACAACCAAAAAAGCCACAGCCTTAGAAATTAAAAAGTACCAAAAGCTGAAGAAACAGAAGAATGAGAAAGATCACCTGAAATGAAAGTTTATCCAAGTCAGCTTCTTTTAAAACTGTCTGTGTAGAAGAAAGAACCCGAGTATAATCTTCGAAATGGGCAGTTAACCTTCTCTTTTTATACAGCATAAGGAGTGGAAGACATGAAAGGGGTGGAAGTTTACTTAATGTGTATCCTTCAAATACGTAAAAGACAAGAACTGCAGAAAATGGAGTCCCCTCTCTTGGAAGTCTGCTACCTATAACCCGGTTTGGTTTGAATGGGGAAAAAAAGAAGTGTGACTTGCAAAAGTCCCAAAAATTGGGTTAATTTGAATAGAAAATTGAAAACTGGAGACTTGCAGAACCCACGAGGAGTTTGAATTGAATTGAAGAGTTCAAATCGCGGCATGGACATGCATACACATGTGTATATATTGATGGCTTTGTTAGTGACTTGGGGAATCTGAAATGGTCAGGCGTTAATGCGGAAGGAAGAGAAATAGTCAAAAGCAAGAAGTTACGGTGTGACTTGGTAGTGTTGGCGATTTTTCACAAACAATTGGCGTAAGGGAGAATGATGGCGATGAAAAGTGTGAGTGTGTTCATGTGAGTTTCAAAATTTTGGCACTACTTATACAGAAGGAAAGATAAAAAAGGGATCGCGATCAAATAAACTAGTTAAACAGAAAAAAAAAAAAAAAAAAAGAGAGTTGCAATTAATTACGCGTCGAGAAAGTTTTGGTATGGAATTTAGTTTTTCTTCTGATTTAAGTCCAGCCGTGAAATGTACTCCCATTAATTGCTGATATGCACTCAGGCTTGCACGTAGTTTAATGCATCATTTTTTTTATTTTTATAAAAGTAAAAAAAAAAAACTGATAGACCAAATATTTGTTAATGGAAAGCTCATATTAGGGTGCGTTTAAATTTGTAAATTATCTTTTTTTTTTTGGTTTTGGGGGGGGGGGGGGGGGGGGGGGAGTCTTTTGCTTTTAAAATGTGTTAAAAACATCAAACGTTCAAAAGAATTTTATAGTCTTTATATTTAATAGTAAATAGCATTTTTTGTAATTTTGCAAGAAAATAAATACCCAATCTTATAAATATTATCACCTACTAAAAATTAAACTAGAAAATCAAATAAAATTTATGGTAATTACTCCAGTCAATTTGATTATAAAAAATGAACATATTTTTAACTTCATATAATAAACATATTTGTTAAAAACTACTAAATGCTTGCAAATAAAATTAAATATTAAAAAATAAAAATAGAAATAAAAATTAAGAATTGGTCTCTTTTAGTATACAAAATGGAAAAGAATAGAAAGAAAAAAATTTAAAAAAATAATTTTGTAGATAGAAGATAATTCCTATGATATTACTTAAAAAAATAATTAATAAAATAAATACAATTTAACATAGTAAAAATATATTAAATATTACACAAATTTCCATTCGCTTACCACACATGCATTATGGAAAATGTTTTTCAAGACAATTGAACACACACACACACACACACACACACACACATATATATATATACATATATATATATATATATATATTGTTACAATTGAATTACATTTTTTAAGTAATTAGTTGAATTCTATATTTTTTAAATATGTAAATTATATTTTTAAGTAAATTATTATTATTTATTTAAATACACAGCTTTTCTATGTTAAAAAAAAAAACTACTCTCCAATCCCTTAAAATAAAAAAAAAAGAGTTACAACTAAATATATTTTAACAAAAATACTCTCAAATAGCTAAAATAACTACTTTTTCTAAATTCATCAAACTGTAACATACTTACCTTTTCAATTTAGAAAAATTTACATTATTCAATAAAAATAATTAATTACTTAAAAACAAAGAACATAGTAAAAAAAATATTTCTTAAAAGAATTTAATCAATTAAAAGATAATAATTAGTAATAATATTTTTATTAAATATATATTTAAGTAAGATAAGTATAATTATAAATGTAAAAAAAATTAAGTTTATTATTTTGAATAAAATAAAATAACATTGAAATAAAAGTTTTTAAGAAATATATTTTTTAATAAATTATATTTTTAATAAAAATTCATTTTTTATTGTTAAGAATATTTTGGTCAAAATGAGTATGGTAAATTTATTTTCAGATTTAAGGAAGAGGAGAATAATTTCTTATAATAAAACAAAATCATAAAATTAAATTATCTCTCAAAAAAGAAAGAATAAATTACACTTTAAAAATTCTTATGAATAGTGTTTGCTATCACAATCCAGGACAATTTAGTTAACTAATATCATTTAAGTTTATAACAATAGTTGCAAGGTTTTATTAATAAAATTGACTAATCGAATGACAGTTTATTATGAGATTATAACTAGTTAAAATATAAATGTTTATAATAATGTTCAAAAAGCATGGCGCAGTGAGAAATGTTTACTAACTTGACAGTTTTACATACTGACCCATGAGACTGTAAAATACACATCCATTTAAAATTATAATGAAACTATAAAAATTAACAAAGAATTTGAAGTATAAAAAGTTTAATTATTAGTATAATCATAAAAACAACATTATTATAAAATTAGATTTTAAGCAACATATTTTCTAAATTATAAGAATGAATATGTCTACTATTAGAGTTACGATTGCACAGAAATCAATACAGACGTGACTTTATTAGTTCGAAGATGCGAACAATGTTTAAACAAACAATCAATTTAATTCAAAATCCATTTTTGGTCATATAATCGAACTTATTCTTTGTAATGGTAGATTATGTCAAAGCAAACCTTTCAAAATACACCAAGAAACACATGCACGCATGTTTGATCACGTTATATGGTAAAATACATGCATATCTAAATATATGTATAAATTGAATAATTTCTTAAATTTTAAACCTATAGTTTTCTTTATTAAATCAAACAGTGTCTGAATCAACTTGTTTTAACTTTTAATGTTAACCCAAGAGTCTTAGTTTAAGCAGTATTTTCTTTGGACATCATTGTCAAAAAACTTGATATATCTAAATTCAGTTCTTATATTACACATTCTTTTCTCATTCTTAGAATTATGAAAATGAGTTAACCTAACCATACAGATTGATTTGTCATGGGTTACAAGTTAAATGGGTCAAGTTAAGTTGGCTTATTTATTAATTAGGTGAAAAAAATATTAATCTAATTCATTAATATAGTTAAACAAACTGAACCATTTAATCTACTCAAAAAATAGCATAACATTTAACATTACAATACGTAACAATTTAAAATATTCAAAGTCTAGACAACTATCTCAAATACTTAAATAATTCGTTCAAATTTCAATAATCAACGTCATTGTTATCAAACAAAAATAACTACTTAATTAGTTTAAATCTTATCAAACAAAAATAACTAAAACAAAGTAAAACAAGCAATGAAATTTGAAAACATAAGATTCTTCAAATTTTTTTATCAAGTGGGTGGATATATTGTATTGGATGAAACCAAAAAATAAGTTTCATTGTTAGGTTAGGTTACAGGATTAGTTTTTTAAAAATGGCTAACTTGCCAGATATCTGAATTAGCTCTTTTAACTTATAAGTTAAATAGATCAAACCAAAACAATCTTTGATATATATATATATATATATATATATTAGTAAAACTAAATCCAACCTACCATTTTAATGTGTTACATGGACGAAATGAATTTTATCGATTTTAACAAGTCTACCCATTCTTAACTCTTAAGAACTTATGCCTCTTTTGTGTGTGTATATATATATATTGATTAAATGTAGGAAAAATGTAGTTGTTTTAACCAAATTTAGAATAACATATCAAATCGGCATAGTAAGGCTTTGAATATATTTCATAAGAATGTGAATTTATAAGCAACGAGACAATGTAAACCAAGATATCATGATCAAGAGTGTCTCCTGGGATGCAAGCAGACAGCAACACATCGTTGTCATAAGTCAAAGTTGAATACATGGTTTTGAAGTTAGGGAGTTTGAAAATGGAAAAACAGACCAAATATATTCCTTCTTCGTCTTCCCCTTCTTGCATGGAGTTTAAACGTCAAATTCTTCAACACGCTTGAGCAAGGAAGAATATGTTTCCAAGTATTGATTAAGTTTCCATAATTTCCTCAAATTACAAATTAAACGTTGAAGGGTGTGTATGTGTATGTGTGTGTGACTCAGACCAAAAACCTCGACATTTCGGCAGTGGGCTTAATTAAATTCCATGGACCACTGTCGTGAATCATCTGCTTGTTGTTGACGAAGCACCATTTCCCATGTGATGCATGTGCTGTACTAGCATGCAGAGGATTAATCACTACAATCTTTCCAATATCATTTATTTACATCACTTCCCCCTTACAATTATGAATATTTACATATATAGCTCTACTTAATAAATATAGAAGGCAAAAATACACTTTTGTTCTCCTAATTTTAACTCAAATTTTACTTTTGTCTTTTAATTTCATTTAGTCTTAATTTGATCATTTAACTTTATTTTAAATTTTACTTTTATCTCATACTTTCATTTATTTTCAATTTGATATTTTAAATTTATTTTAAATTTTATTTCTGTCCCTTAATTTAATTTAGTCTTTTAATTTATATTTCAATTTTCACTTTTGCCTATTAATTTTATTTTGTTCTAATTTAGATCTTAATTTCCAAAAATTACTCAATTTTTTTCCCTTTTTATTTTTATTTTTTCATTTATCTATTGATATAAGTAAGTCTAAGAAATATAATAATTCCTATTTGAAAGTTTAATTCTATATTTTATCCTTCCACGAATTATGTTGATTGGTACTCAATAGTCGAATTTATTTTCATCTTTGCTTTCCTCATTTGGATGTTACTAGCCCAATTTGTTTTCTAATGATCTTTACTTTTAATTCATAAAAAATCTAAATATTTAAAGCATTTTAATTTCATGGTGTGAGAGGGAAAAAAATTGAATAGTTTTTGAAAATTAAGAATTAAACTAGAATAAAATAAAAATAAAAGAAAAAAATGAAACTTGAAATAAAATTAATAGATCAAATTAAAACTAAATAAAATTAAGAGACAAAGTGGAACTCTTAAAATAAAATTAATAGATCAAATTAAAATCAAATAAAATTAAGAGACAAAGTGAAACTTAAGATAAATTTGAAGAATCAAATTTAAACTAAAAAATTTAAGAGATAAAAGTGAAATCTAAAATTAGGTCAAAAGATCAAATTAAAACTAAATAAAATTAAAAGATAAAAGTAAACTCACATAAAATTAAGGTACTTGAAATACATTTTTGCCTATATAAAAACATCCAATCTTTCTTTTCTTTTTTAAGTAATTATATTTAATTGCATGAATTATATGGATAGTATAATCCAATTTAAATTTATATGTAAATGTACCACCTTTTACATCTTAATTTTAATAATTAAAAAAAAAGTTAGATAGGGCTAATCAAACTCATAAGATCAGCTTTAGTTATGAAGTTTCTTTATGTCTATGTGTTTATCAAATGCCACAGTTCTTATGTGAAGCAATAGTAGTAGGAGTAGTCTTGGAGATACAGTAAATTATGCTAATTTTTTAAAAAATATTAGTTAAAATATATTGAATATATTTTTGAAAAAAATTATACTTGACTCTCATCTAATTTATTTTCTATTAATAAAATTAATTTTGTATATAATATGCATTTTTTTAAAATAATATTATTTTACTTTTTTATTATCATATTAAAAATAAAATTATAATATCATGGTATGCAAAAACTTAACTTATTTAAAGAAAATAAACTAAAGAAGATGTTTCTAGAATATATGTGTGTGTGTATTAAAATGTTAGAAGATCAATCAAGTGTAATTTGAAGTAAAATAAATATCAAATGTAATTTAGCTAAGTTTTACATAATTTATATTATAATTACCATTACCTTTTCAAATGATGCCATATTGGATTTTTTTCATTTTTAATTTTTTGGGAGTGAATAGACCTTTTTTTCACAACAGGCTGAAGAAGAACAATAAGAAAAAACAAGTCATTAAAAAAAAAATATTACTGCTATAAACTAAGATGAATGGAGACATTTGTTTGAACTTTTCTTGTTAAGTAACCTTTTACTTTTTTAAATTATGTTTCAGTTTAGTCTTCCAAAAATTATTCCAAAGATTAAGTGACTTATTTTAATCTTTGAAAGATTTCCTTTATTTTAAAATAATATTCATGTGAAGCTAATTTACATTAATTAACTAAACAAGTAATGTTGCATAACGAGATGACTCATAAGTGATGCATCAATTTGAAAAACAATAAGAGAATGAGTAATGTGGCCAATATGCTTACGTGGCCATCAAAATGTTACATTAACACTCTTATAAATTATGTGTTCAAATCTTCAAAGTTTATAAAATATAGCATTTTGATCGTTACATAAACATTTAGCAGTTATATCACTTATTCTGTTTGGCCTTGTTATTCATCCTGTTAATTTTTTATTATTGAACTTAACATGATGATCATTCTAAAATGAAACAAAAAATCTTTAAAAGATTAAAATGAGACATTTAAATATTTAATCTGAGGGACTTACTTGACACATGACTTATCTTTAATGACCAAAATATCAATTCACTTTTTTTTTTTTTCCACTTGGTCAAAGGCAGCCATCTTCGATTTGTTGCATTTCTGCTTTTGACACTATGTATGTTGTATTGGATTCTCGTGTCAAACTTTTCCACATCACTTTTTTCAGTCCATATGCCATGCTGGATTTTTTGGACTGAAATGACACATTGAATTCGAAAGAGAAAAGGTCCAAAAAAAATTGAGCCAACAATTTGGACAGAGCTTGGGAAGGCCCATTACAGCACTTGAAGCCCAAAATTTGGCCCATCGGCCTGTCCATCTTATGAATCTCCGAAGACGAAGAAAAACTCGCATATTGCTTTTCAGCCCTCAAGTGTGTCATAGAATTTCAATGGCAGGAATGGAACCGAAGCCAAAAGACTCGCTTTCAGGTATCGCTTTCAGGTATCATCATGGAAGTGTCATGTTTATATGCTTTCGGGTATCATGTGTGCATAGTATACCTCATTTGTGGGTATATTAGATTAAGTATCTTCATCTTCATCCATTAACCGTTGATCTATTATTAAGTTCATCTTTGTCGTGGGTTTTCTGTACAAAGGTCATAACATTCGCTGGAAATTGAAATTTTGGTTCAACCTGATTAGAATACAATATGCCCTTTGTCTTTTAGAGTAAGAACCATCCATTTATTGCTGTCGCCCATTATTGTTTTTGAATTCTGTGGAGTTTCCATGACTTGTTTCATCTCTCTCTCTCTCCCCCCTTTTGGTGCACAACGATTTTCTTTGTGCTAATGTCTATCCTTTTTTAAATTATTATTAGGATTCATTCTCATGTGATTGTCCTGTGTATCTATACTGCATCGATTCCTTTTTTTTTTTTTGAAAATGTTTCCCAGTTTCTGATGTATCTTTTGTATTACTAAAACATGATGTAATTATTCGCTCAAGCTTCTTTTGTGTGTATACACATATGTAGTATGAATATGGCAATTGAATTTTGTTTGAATAGATTTCTGACTTTTACTTCTACATTTTGGAAGAAAAAGATGTCAAATCCCCAAACATTGTTGAGCGAGTAAAGGAGGAGATTGAGGCAGTATTTCACCATGATAAAACACCTCGCCATCACAAGGAAACTCACGGGACGAGTGATGACATTGATGAGAAAACTGATGTTGATGAAGTCAAAGCTCCCAGTGTGTTTGAACGGGTGAAGGAAGAGATTGAGGCAGTAGTTGAGGCAATTCATCCGAAGAAAGAATCTGACAGTCATGAGTCATCAAAGTGAGGGGTGGGTTTTATATCCATGTTGTAACAAAGTTTGTGAGGAATTGTCTTGGTTGTGTTAAAACATCAAAACTTTTTTTGGAAAAAATTTATTTCAAGCTTTCAATTGTTTTAATTTAGATATGGAAAGGAGTTGATTCTGTACTTTTTGTTTATTCAGTTATATCTTTGAATGCTGAAAATTTCCTTTTCTTTACTCCATTATTTCTTTGTGCAAATTTATTGTTGGAGAATTGTATGTGATCATAAGCTAGGACAATATCTTTAGGCTGGCTTTTGATCACATAGAATTTAGGGCA
The DNA here is from genome assembly GCA_032878935.1 of Erythrophleum fordii. Classification (NCBI taxonomy): domain Eukaryota; kingdom Viridiplantae; phylum Streptophyta; class Magnoliopsida; order Fabales; family Fabaceae; genus Erythrophleum; species Erythrophleum fordii. The sequence continues at coordinate 5,443,104 of JAVQMF010000047.1, forward strand.
ATTCTATGGATAGCTCTATCTCTCAAGAGGTTGAAATCACAAAATGCATCTAATGGTAAAAAAGCTTGACCTTTTGAGAGGTGAAACTTTCCATAGAATATAACCAACCAGACCACAGTCGTTTGGCATGGCTATAGGAAATGGATTCTGTTTTCATAATTATATGTAACGTCTATTTTTACGCCCTTGCAATCATTATTCAACCATATTTATCCTTTTTTCTTATTTGTTTAAAATAAAAATATAAGAGTCATTTCTCATACACAAAATTAACTTTTTCCTTTTCATTTTCATTTCCATTCCTAGCAATTCTGCATACCAAACAGAAAGTAAGGCTACCATATTGGTGACTCTTGGAAACTCTGGTTACATATGGTCAGCTGTACTTTGACAGCTAACGGCACTGGTTCTATAATTATAGTTTCGTTAAAAGGCTTTGGCTGAGGTTGTTCTCAGATTAGTTTTCAAGTTTTAACTAGGCTTAAGTTCATGAATTGCTTCATCTTGTTCATTTGTATAAACTGCATCGTGAAAGTGTAATGGTGAAGATCAGTTGTATCACCAGAATCAGTTAGAGAGATAGACCAAAAGCACTCTTGCTTTTAGAAACTTTGATAGTCATACTAATAGGCGACCCTTGATGCTCGTATTATTTTGATTTTTGATCATATAGTTCAATGCTGAAATGCAAAATATGACTTGTTGGGACCTTGTGTCTCTTGTTGTAGCTGCTTGCTACTGATTCCTATGTTTTTCTATTTAAACTCCGATATATCACAAGAGGACAAAATTAGGAAGAATAGACATTGTTTTCAGGTGGTCATGACACTATTTAATATTCACTATAAGTCAGTCATAGACATCTGGAAAGTGACAAGATCGGATCTCCTCCCTAACGAGAGTCCAGAACTCAAGACTGCACAAAAACATGTACTCATTTTTTTGGTTCTCTTCTCTAGATATTGTTGTGAACTCTTGGTTTTGATCTGAATTTGGATTAGAATCTGCTAAATGCATCATGGAATTCCTTTCTTAATAAACTGCCATGCTTGGCAGTTAAAAGTAGTTAGAATGAATGTATTGACGAGGACACGCCTGTATTGTTACTTCATCTTGTTCTAACTCCTTTATGATGAACTTAAATAATACACATGGAAGAAGTAGTTTGCTATTCAATGATTGATAAGCCACTTCAAAATTTCAACAGGGTTTTGGCTTTATGGCCTATACTATGGCCTCTGGCAATTTTGGCATTAAGGAGCTATTTTGAGTTATAATAAATGTTTTAAAAATTAGACCAAACATTAAATTGAAATAAAAAACGATTTAAAATTCAATAATCCAATCGACATTGAATGGGAGTTGAGTTGTTTTACAAAAAATATATATTATTTGACAATTAAATCAATAAATATATTATAAGATAACATTTAAAATAGATATGAATATTTTAAAATAAAAAAATAGTTAAAACATTTTCTATATGTTAATAATTTTATGTGATATGAGTTAAGTAAAATTTATAAAATATAAATTTTTATTAATAAATGTCAAATTTCTATTTTAAACAAAGAAAATAAAATAAACTTTTGATAAGTTTAATACTAAATCGATTAATTCATGATTGGTTTTTCTTTAATTAGTTTTGATAGTCAAATGAATTGATTCAGTGATTGATTTATCAGTTTTTCAGTTCAACTGGGCGATTTAATCTAATTTTCATAATCATAGCCATAGCTCTCTGGCTGACATTAGAAGATATTGTTATCATTACTGTTAGTATTTTATGTATATTTGATCTTGAGGTGTGTGTGTATATATATATATATATATATATATAAAGTTCATAGTATTTGACTATTTGGTATTATCTATGCGATAAGCAGGTTTGATGTATTGAAAATTATATTCATCTTGCACATATGATGTCCCAAATTTTCCATTTGCATCATTTGGAATCTCATTCCTGGTTGAGCATAGTGGGATATGTTTCGAGTGCTCCGAAAATAAGCTAAGGACACAATGGCTACAAATAAAAAGAAAAATGGTATGCTAACAAAATATAAGATCGACAAGTTAATTTTGTGCTCTTTATACTTTTCTGTTGTGTTGATTGAACCAATAACGCACTTGAGATTCAATAAAACTAACATTAACAATCACCTTGAGCCCATGCGTTACACAAATTGTTTGTCACTGGATTATACCTAATAATTTTTTAATTTATTTACTCTTGAATTTTGACTTTCGTGCCCCCAAAACAAAACACCTTCCGTTGCAATCAAGTAGGGAAGTGATCATCGTTAATGAGGAGAAAATTTTATATGATAATTCATGATTCTATACTGTTTTAAATGTTGAGATTATGATTTTTTTTTTAATTATGATCATCAGTATTTTTTAAACTTTGTTTAGGTTAAATTTATTCCAAAAAAAAAGTGATAGTTCATGATTTTATACTTAAACGACCTTATTCCCATGGTAAAATGAATATCTACAAAGGCTTTTATTTTACCTTTTTAAAATGTTGGGATGACGATTATTTTTATTACAATTAGTGATTCTTTTTTTGGGGGTTAAATCTTCTCCTTGGAAAATCCCATAAGTACATTCTCGCACTTTTACTTAATATAATTAAAAAAAATTTTACCTCTTTGAGTAATAACGAGGTTCACTTTAATCACACAGGTATATAAGTAATTCACAGACAATAGTATAGTACTAGTACTATACTATCCATCTAGCTGAAGCTGAAAACTGTATTTAGGTGCATTACTGATGAACGAACCATTCGTGTCAAGTTGACTATAACAGCTCATCGATTGTCTGTCTTACTCTGCTAAACTCAGCTTTTATTCTCATACACTCTGCTATTACAGTACAAGAATCCTTACCTTTTTAATGCCCCCAGAGAGTCCACAGTCACTCTCACCTAAATGGCGTCTTACCAGTACTGAACTCAGTCTGCCCCTTATGTTTAAACTAATTTTTTAAAAAAAATACTTTGGTTGTTGAAGTAATAGAAGTATTAATTTATAATTTATTAATTTAATTTATAATTAAATTAATAATAATTAAATATATATTTAAAATTTTATATATTAACATATTAATATAATAAATAAATTACAAATCTTATTAATTATTACTTTTAAATATCGATAAAAAATAATTTTAGCCAAATTTGATATTTGTGAGACGTTGATAAAAAATAAAATATAAAAAATAGTCAAATATATATATTTTTTTTTTTAACTTCTCTATATTTCAATTCTTTTTTCCTCCTGTTGTTTTATATTTTAAATTTTTTAGACTTGTCCAAAATAAAATTAAAAAGAGTCTAGAAATAAAACATTTAAAATTGGTTGAACTTTGGATTGATCTAATTATGATTGGCTAGCTTTTAATTCATCAATCAGTTTATTGGCATGCTAGTTTTATAGATCAACTAAATTAATTTAGTAACTAATTCATCAATTTTTGACCAATTCCAATTTGATTCTGATGAGGATGGTTTAAACTTCACATGCTCATGCCCTCCTATCTCTTCTCTAAGAAATTATGATCTAACTCTTTTGATTATGATTTAGTTACAAAATTGATATATAAATTTTAAAATATAATAATTTTCTAACTTTGATTTAAATTAAAATGTTAAATTCTATTTAAAATTAAGTATAACAATTTTTTTTTTGTTGGCTTCCATAATTTTCATAAACTAGTATCAGGTCGAAATGATTATACACATATTAAAGGTCATTTGAGAATTATGTAACTTGTTGTAATTAATTTTAATTAAATTTAATGTTTTATTTTAATTTAAAATTAATATAATATTTTATTGTATTGTAAAATATATATACTAATTTTATAATTTAAAAGTGTAATTTTTCCTGTCTCTTTTGTCAAAGGTAAAAATGCAGAGATTTATATGATAAGAATAAATTTTATGAAATAATAATAACATGATAAATATTACAATAAAATAAAATAACTTTTCATTCTCGTAACCATAAGAGATGTTTTTTCAAGATAGACTTCATAGGATGGGATATCAAAAAATTTATGAGTTAGAATTTAAACATCTTTGGGTAGTGAATGCCGAAAAATATCAAGCAGGTGATGGGAGAGTCCAAAATCAGGGTGATATAGTAAATGAACGGTCCAGATTGGGTATTGGTTAAGTTTGTCTGTTCCCCAACAACCATCCCAAAGAAAGTGAAGGTTATTTATTCCATTCATTCAAATTTTCTTTTCACTCTGACGCTGCCAGTTCTGCCATTCATTTCTTTGTTCCTTATGTGGCAATGAAGGCATCACAAAATTCTATTTATTATCCCAAAGCTATGCAGGCTAGGTGTGGCAGGTTTTTTGGGTAAATATAATACAATATATATATATATATATCTCTCTCTCTTAACATATTTTTCTTATAAAATTTGTAATTGGTTACGCTTTTTTAATTAAATTGTATATTTATTTTATTTTTAAAAATTAATTTAATATAATAGTATAAGTAAACATACATTTTAAAAAACTAATTTCTAAGGAAAAATGAAGTCAAAGATATAAAATATAAATATATTTTTTTAAATGTCACATTATATATTTATTTTAATTTTTTTTAAAAGATGAAGTATAAGATAGGATGAATTTTTTTGGTGCATATCAGGAAATTAAGTGCACTGATACATTTAATAACAATATGTCATTATACTAGTAATGATTTTAAAATATACCAACAATCAATCATTATTTGGTAAATTTTTGTAGTGCAATTAACAAACAGCTTCTCATCATAGTGATAGTTAATTACTCAAGGCGTTGGTTTTTACTATTGTTACTGGATAAGAAGAAACACACAAGAAACTTTTATTAATCATACCTTAATTTCTTAATCAGTGCCAAAAATGCACCAATAAAGTGTGATAGGTGTTTTAGACCTAAAAGATTGGATTTTTTCTATCTATTATCAATATATAATATGTATAATTTATTTAAATAATATATCTCATGTGAATAATACGTCATATATATTTTATTTATTTCTTTTTTAAAATTAACAAAAAAAATTAAATGGAGAGTGCAATCTTACTCCAAAAAGGGGCTGTTATTCTGGACATGTGGACTACCAAAACGTGGTACTTCTTTTTTACTTTTGGATTGATTTAAGAGAGAGAGTTTTGTGGCTTGTATTAGAAGGTAAGCAAGCGAAGGTCAGAGGCAGGAGAAGAGAGAGAGAGAGAGGGTAGGCTAGTCGTAGGAGTCCCTTCTTTCTTCTTGGTGAGTTGTCAAATGAAGGGGAAACCTGCTGAGTTTTTTACTGTGTCACAAGAAACCAGAAGCGTCACTTGCTTGTGAAGCAAAAATCTCTCCTCGCCAATACAAAGATTGTAACAAGAGTAACGCAAGCAAGTTTTTCAGGTTTTGGGAATCGGAAGCTCACTTGGTGGTAGCCTTTTTTTTCCCTTCTTATAAATTCCAGCCAACAATGTAAATGTAAATGTAATACCTGGCCTCTTATTGTGAGTTTCCATCATCATCACTTTCATCATTAGCCCATTTGAAAAGAAACAAAAGAAGAAATATGAAGAGAAGATTCTGTTGTTTCATGCTAGCACTGCAACTAGTGAGTTGGGTTTCTGCAGCAAGAATACCTTTTCTTCCAACTCATACCATTCTCCATCATCCAGGTTAGCCTCTTAAACACCCTTTTGAAGTTTCACTAGTACTTCCTGTTACACTTGTGTGTTTGTTTATAATCCTCAGTTTCAACGGAAATTTCAGTCCATTTCCCCACTAAGCATTACTTCACAGTAAATATTGCTCTTAGACTCAAATCAAATACCTCTTTTTTGCTTTGACTGATATGCTTCATTCGTTTCTCTTATGAAATCCGCTCGCTCTGCTTTTAACAGGCCCAGAAGAGGCTCCACATTCTTCTCTATATAATCCAGAACCAAAACAGGTATGATTTTTTTCCCCCATGTGTATGTCTAGAGCGAGAAATTTTTTACACTTCTTTCACCAATTGGCTTTGCAAAGATTCAATAAAAATTCATCAAAATAGTTATATCATCGGACCTACCACCTTTATTTCGGTGAAACTTGCACTAACTAGCTGTGTAAAGAGTCAATAGAAGTTCGCGGTGTGACACGCACTTTGATGAACTTTCAGCTGGTTCCTTGCACAGTCACCTGATTCATTATATATCGACTCAAGAATTTCTTGGAGCAGCAATCTCAGAGTGGTCCTTGTGACCTATATTAAATAGTGTCTCTTTCTTCCCTCTGTTACAGGGTTTAATGTCACAGACCATGCAAGAAACCTACAATAGAGGAGTTAGCAAAATAGGATCAACTCCACCAATTTGTGAGCATAAGTGTAATGGATGCACTCCATGTGAAGCCATTCAAGTGCCCAGCACCAGCAGACACAACCATATGGGAATCCAATATGCAAATTATGAGCCAGAGAGCTGGAAATGCAAGTGTGGTCCTTCCTTCTACAGCCCCTGAACATTTTTGTTCATACACTCTTCTTTGGGGTTCATATTTATTATCCCTTTGTACAAACCTCGAGTTTAAAGTAATCCAAAGTAATTTAAGAAGCTCATTATTATGCCTGCTAGTAAAATATCAGTGCCAACCTGGTAGACAGTTTAGACTTCCCACTTAATATTGTGCTTGTCGACTCTCTCGAACACAATTTTGAGATAAGTGAAATGCAAATGCTCTGTATTAACTAATAAGACATGCATTGCTATAGATGGATAGGCCAGGTTCAGAAAATGATGAAAAAAAAAAATAGAAGAGAGAAAAAAGAAATATTGATCTACGATTCTTGATAAGGATTATCCGTTTAGCATTTCTACCTCCCGTGCATTCATTCTCTGGTTGAATCTTAAAGTGTTTTTTGGAAAAAAAAAAACTGATATCTGTCATTGTACTTTCAAGTTTCAATAACCAACTTACCCCTACTTAAAATCCGAACTTTTAACAAAACTGGACAAGACAGCAGAAAAAATAGAAAGATAATCCTTTTACGCTACCCATAAAAAGTTGTGGATAACGGTTTTTATTCATATTGTTAGTGATTGTGGTAAACAAGTAAAGTTAAAACTTTTACTAATACTTTATACTGGTTATTCTCCATCATATTATCATGTGGGTGTGTTGATGTAATATATCATTAAAAACAGTTATCCTTAAATAGTTGTAAGCTAGAAGAGTCCAAAACAAACATATTACATCATCAGCTATATTGCAAAATTCGAAATTACATGAGTAAGCCCAAAGCCCCTGACCAATATCGTTCGCTCGGCCTCTGTTTATCTTTGATTAAGGAAAATGTTTCTTGGGGGATGAGCAGCCTGAACCACTGACCTACATCGTTTGCACACTTGGAACACCAATCAATTATAGCTCGAATGAATCTCTAATAGATAAGAGAGAAAAGTAACTGATGAACCGAAATATTCTTTTACCGTATTAACTAAAACATGCTTAGACAACACAAAAGCATCTATCAATTGTGGGGCCCCTAATTTAGCCTGATCCTATACCATTTTTGGCTGTTTTAGCCTTACTTGATTAATTACTCTCTCTGATTCGTGAAGAATTTTTCTGTTTTTGTTCTCTCATACATAGGGCATTTTGGTAAAGGGGCAAATGTCTATTAAAGGCTTGGCGCCTTGAATTCTATTCTGACCTGAACACAAGGGATGATCCTGATATGCTGTGGTCTCCAAGCATAGCCAGAAGCTAGTGTCTCTCAAACCTATGCACCGCATAACCAGAAGTGAAATTAAACAAGTTTAGTGGCCCTTTGTGGTAAGAAGGAAATAAATCTAATCTTTGCAGAGTGCTGCCGGGAAGATTATATTTATATTTGATGAGCTGTCTTAGCTAAGGTTCATATAACAAGTCTCAGGTCTAAACACTCAAAGTCACATGCAAAAGTAAAAGTCCTTCAAAGATATATAAATTGTGATCAATAATTCTAAGCTTGATATCAGATTTTACATAAAATTGTCATTTAGAAATCTAATCCTACTACAGAACTCGTGGTGGCCATGATTAATAAACTACAATGGCTACAGCAATTGGTAATCTATTACTGAATAAAAGAGAGAGAAGATCAAGAATCAGATACAAACCTCATAAAGTGAAGGACAACTAGTTTCTGCATTATGCTGCTTTCAACAGATCTTTTCAATCAACAAAACTTATAAATTGTAATCTTCTAAAACATCCCAGGTAAAGTGAGATTGAAAATAGAAAAGAAGCTACAAACAATGCTAAACATGTCTTCATTTTATGTTTTTCCTACATAACAATCTCTATAACTGAAAGTTCATCACTGAAAAATCCCAGAAGACAGATTCACAGTACCTAAAGAAATAACACCCCTTACCCTCTTCTCTGTTTTTCCTATTTTAAAATCAGTTCTTGGCCTTGACAGAGTTATTTTCTTTAATTCTTGCTCGGTTGTCCAGCTTAACAAAGCGTTTTAGATCTTCATATGGAAGTGTTTCAATATTCTTCCTTCTCAATTCACTTAACGCTGGGCGTTTATCGAGCAGGTGCCACAACCAATCAGGGTATTCAGAATCAGGCAGTATCTTTGGATCTGCTCCATCCTTGAGGATGTTGGCACCAACTGCAGTGGTTGACTTGACTTCTTTGCTAAGTGTTGAAACTTTTGGTGTATCAGCCGCTGCACCCCCTTTAGATCCTTTCTTTGCCTTACCAGTAGCAAAAGTTCGATGGCAAGCAACTCCAACAGCCTCCTTGGTAACAAGGATGCCTCTTACCAAGCTGGCATGGTTCATTGCCATGACTCTGTCTATCTCTGCAACATTATTTATATAAATTTAGGAAGAAAGAACAATACATAGATAAAATTGGTTAAACATTGATATAAATCTACATAAATGAACCAAAGTTTGAACTCATCTCATCTGCTATAAGTAACTTCTTATATAACTCCTTGCTCAGAATCCAAAATCCTACTTTCTTAAAAGGATGGACAGGGGGCATTCCACTTTAATTCCAATATTCCTTGTAAATAGACTCTCCTCAAGGGTGGGGTTAAACTAAAGGAAAAAAGACCTAGGTATCTTGATCAAGTTCTTCAATAGAATTATAACCTGACGAGGGACTTTTTTCAAAAAGTCAATAAGGTGGTACTGAATTGTTAAAAAAAAAAAAATCCATGTATTATATTTTTATAGAAGAATTTCACAGCAAACAATTAACTTAGGTAGTTTTGTCCTAAACAGAAACTGGCAGCAATGTGCCCACATCAGGAAATGAACTTGCAGATGACAATGAACCTATGCAACGACATGACTTGAGAATAGCTGTTTCCTCATGAAGCTAAACTAATTTAAGCTCCATCCCCCTCTGTCCTCACATTCCATTGTTAGTTAACTGTAACATGCAAAATATCCAATCTATATTTAAAATAATGCTATTTACTTCGAAAATATTCTCTTAATTCAACAATTAATTCTTCTGCAAAGTATGTGAAACAACATCTGATATTCCCTAATAAGAAGAAACCCTATATGCATTCTTCTTAATACGTATTTAACAATAGAATCTTTTTCGTTCTTGCATTAGTTGAACAATGCAGCAAGGTTGAATTTTGAACATACAGACACAAATGGAAGCAACCCTCAATATGTAGCTCTGAGGCAGTATAAAAAAGATTCATAAATAGATGAAATTACAATGCTACCGCACATACTCGAGCTAAAACCTAGCTGCCAGAAACTATAGGGGCTGGTTTGAGCGATGAAGGCACCAGATCGTACCTCCCATTGAAATCCCGAACCATGTTTCTCTAAACGATGAAACAATAGAAAATAGAAACAATGAAACTCACCGGTAGAAGACGCCGGAGCCGGCCCTCAGGAGGTAAACAATGAGCTGCTTCGTCCAAAGTAACTGAACAAAGAGAGATGCCTTTTACCAGAAGTGACACCAAAGTTATTCCATTCTCGGTAAAAATTGCAAATTGCAAATTTATATTATTTGTCAATTAAAGTTAATAGAGTATTCATAAAAAATTATAAAAGATAAATTAGTAAATTAGCAATTTATTTCCTAATTTATTCTTTAAAAATAATTGCTAACAAATTAGTTTCATGTTTTTTTAAAATACAATAAATTTTTTATAACATTGGAAAAGTTATACTACAATACAGAATTATAGGATTCTACACTGTAAAGTCAATTTCCAAATAAAGATCATTTGGTATGAGCAAAACTTCATATGAGATGAATCTTCTCACCAACCTCTGAAAATCATTCTGTATATATTTTCAAATCTGATGACAAGGTATTATGAAATTTCACTAGTGGAGGATCTGTTGGAGAGAGAAGAATCCTCTTCCATAGAATCTTCCCTTAGAATCCTAAATCTGGAAGTTCAATAGTTAGTAATGGAATTTTGTGAACATAAAAAGTCGCAATGTAAAAATTTAGGTTGTAGAAAAAATTGTTGTTGGAAAATATACTGCAAGGAATGTCTAACAACCTTTAACGAAGCTCCAGTACATGGCTATGTAAACTTATCCAACCATACCCTTTTCTTGAACAAGATAATCCAAAATCAGGTTAAAACTACAACCCTGTTTTTTCATTATTTAGTATTACACAATCCAAACCAATAAAGAATCTGCCAACCATCACCATGAGCTATAAATTGATGTGGTTGAGCAAAAGTATAAACAAAAGATTTCTTCCTTAAACATTCAGGTTAATTAATCTTTCGATATTGTCAACATAATCTGTTGATCATATTAATAGCATATTATGGCACAAGGTGTAGATCTTAAAAAATAATATGATTTCGATAATACTACACCACATAAATTATAAAAAATATAAACATCATGAAATCTTCCACCTGGTCTGTGAACTACCATATTGTGAAAGCCAAGTTTGCAACTATGTAGCAATATTCAAAGAATACGGTTGATCAACACATAATGCTAAAGGAGACGCAAACCAAATTGCCTGAGCAGATAGACATTGTACAATAAATGGTTCGTTTTTTTCTTTGATGAGAAACAAAATAAGTAGCGTGATTCAATCAATATATGATGAACATTGAGATTCAATGTGAAAGGAAAAGCATTCTATAATAATTTTCAAATGAATAAAATAACTTGAAATGGAAGTCAAACCTTCCATAAGTAATCTCATGCCACAAATGGCGAAGATATAGGAGAAATTGAACTTTCAATCAGAAGCCGATAACTATCCGCAACTATATAGTTACTAATATAACTGTTTTTCTAAGTTAATTTATCCATCTAACCAATGACAAAAAAAGGAGTTTTGAATTATTTAATGAACAAATGCTGAGAAATAAAGTTGTGTAAAAGCTTAATTGTTCCAAGATCTATGATCATGCAAAATAAAGTCACCAACATTATAAAATAACAAAGATGTACCTAGTTGCATTGGCCATCAAAAGTGTTTGGTAAAAGAAATTGAGTTGTCATCCCCTACTTGCTACTTAAGATGATCACAAATGATATATTCAGATTTTTGAATGCCCCTTCACGTTCAAGTTGTAGTCAAATGGACTCAATTTACTTGAACCAATATCTTTATAATGTTTTTTGTCTCAAAATATGAGCAAAGAAAGACCTAGAATCATCTATAACCAATCTCTAAACGTGCTTAGCTAATAAAATCTTATTTAAATTCTAAGTTTGCTTGATACTAAGTCCTCTAATACTTTGAAAGGCACATATAACCAGCCATTTAAGAAAATGAGGCTTTGGCTTTGGAATTTCCATAACCAAAAAAAAAATCAAAATTTTTATGTTTATTTTATGGCAATACTTTTTGAATAACTCAAAATATAATAAAATGGTAAATCAATGTAAAACTAATGATTGATTTTATTAGAGTCTACCTCTGATAGCAATATAGATTTTTCAAATTGAAGCTTGCGATTCACTCTTTCTACAACTTCTCGATATAATTAGGTTTTTGATATTTCAATATCCACTTGAATATCCAAATATTTGCAATTCTATCTTGTTGCCACTTTTTATTTTTTAACTTCATATCATCAAATTTGCTCATATGAGTTTTTTTTTGGAATAAAGGAAGTATAAAATTTTTTTTAAAAAAACTAAGATATATATATATATTAAGATTTGAGTGCTCAGGCAGGTCAACTTCTTTTTTTCTATATATTAGAAGAGTTAATTTTTTTAATATAAAATTTTAGAGGCTAACATAAATATTTGCTTAAATGTCACATATATATATATTTTTTATAGTTAATATAATTTACAACAAAATTAATCATTTAAAAAACTAATTTGATTTGACACTTATTATTTTTAAAAATTAAATTAATAAAACAAATAAAATGTTATACTAAATAAATGGAACTCAAATGGAGTAAAATTAATTTTTTTCTATGCTTATTGTACTAGACATTTTGTAGCAAAATATGTTCTTCTCTTTATATATATATATATATATATATATTTGTAAATTTGTTTGCGTTGAATTGAAATTGATCCACTTTCGGCTATTTTCAAGGTGAAAATTAGACCACTTCACTATTTTAGAGCGGCAATTTTATATTTACCAAATTGCCCTCCTTCGTTAACACGCAACGGTCCGCCAATTCCATCAACTTGACAGATCTCCCGAGTCACACGAACTGTAACGCTTCTGCACTCAGAAATGGCGTCCCATGTAAGTGTGCATTTCTCTCTCTACTAAATCCTGTAACTTATACATTCAAATTCTGATCATTTTCATATTTTTCATGCCATATTTCTCATCATGATCTGATCTGCACATTAATCACAATGCAATATCTAAAGATTGCAGATGCTGTGATGCATCTGGTATTTCTTGCGAGGTTGCATGAAACAAAGGAATGAAAATTTGAAGTCTCTGATATTAGAATCGATCCTTAACACAAAGTCCCGTTCAGCTTGTTCCCATAAGTTAGGAATTAAACGTAATTTTTGTTATGTTATGGTTTTTCCAGTCGTCCTAACACAGCTGGTTGAATCTTGACGCGATTGAGAAGTTGAACAAAGATATCTGTGAATAAGGTTTAAATTTGAGATATTTGTTTCTTGTTATTTCAGAATTCAGATCCCTTAAAAACATCTATCCTCTTTTTTTCTTTAATTAGAACTTGTAATTAATGGTTCATTTCCCATGACAAGCATTAACTAGTGTTTGATTATAAAGCATGGGCGCTTAAACTCAACCAAGATTTCACCAATTTATAAAGCTGTGACTGGGTTTTCATCAATTTGTGGAAGCTGGAAGCATGGCACCGGGAAATAGGAGAGTTGGTGATGGAGAAAGAGATTCATTCTTCTCTTTGATTTACACTAAAGTTTGATGGTTAGTGGTAGGTAGAAGCTGAATGCTGGAAATCTTATTGAATCTCTTGAATAAGGAAATACTCTAGAATTGCACCGTGGTTTCACATATTGAAATTCGGTTAATTGATATCAAATGACATATAATATCAGGTTGTTCTGTGTATCTGCTTGGACATCTTGAGCAATTCATTTGTTGCTTCTTCTAAGTTAACATTGAAACTTTCTTTGATGTTGCCTTTACGCTTATCATTTTTTATTCTTTTAGAGAGAGTGGAGAGGTTTTGGTAGCAGTTTCGGTACTGCTTTCATTACATGAATCGGTGTCTATTTTCATCTATAGGGGTCATGTCCATCGATCAAGAATATTCTTCTTCTAGACGCAGAAGGAAAGCGTGTAGCAGTCAAGTACTATACAGATGACTGGCCAACAAACAGCTCAAAGTTAGCATTTGAGAAGTATGTGTTTAGTAAGACTGTCAAGACAAATGCTCGGGCAGAAGGTATGCAACAGAGTCTTTTACAGTTTAGCAGGCACACATTATAAGAAGTTACATAATTCTGTATTGGGTGTGTGTGCTGGTGTGGCTATGCCCATGCCTAACTAGCGTGATTTTTAATGTTTAATATATATATATATATATAGGTAGGTCTTTAATGCTGTTAGAGATATTAATAAAAGTTCACTCAATATCTTAAACATTTGACTGAAATGATCTTTGACAAATACTTTTCTTTTGTATTTGGCATTTATTTATGTGCATGATTTATTTTACTTTCACTTCAGAAATGCCTTTTTTTTTTTAAAACTCAACGAGTATATAACTTGTAATGTTGGACTTTAGACTAAATGATAAACTGCTTGGTTAATTTTTACTTCCTTCTTATATAATGGACAAAAATGGAATATCTTGTACTAAAAACAAAATCTAAAGAAGAAACACAAATGGAGTATCTCATAAGTTGATGTCATACATCAATAAACAAATTAGTTATCGAAGTTCTTATGAAGCAATCTGACAAGCCTCCATCTCTGTCAGGAGCATATTAAGTTTAGAAGATAGAATGGGGCATTTTTTGCTTCAGGCGTTCAATCATCTCTGATTGTTGCCTTACATTTCAAATATCTCTGTAACAAAATTAATAGGACAAACAAAACTCTTAATGGAGGGCCGCAATGTCATCAACCATGAAATCTTTTGGTCGAGCACTTTTATGCGGGTAAACCAGCAACCAATAAGATTGAAAGCCTGATTAGTCAGTCAATAGTGGCACCGTTAATCAGTTCTTATTAGTCATAGTATATGATGGGTGGGAAACAACCTAAGGTTTATGATTATTCTTTAATTCTGATTCCTTTTTGGGCAATCAAGGTGCAGCCCTCATATACTTCTCAATGTACCAAAGTGGTGCGGTTATCTGTTGTTATTGTCATGACAGAAAGAATCAAGCTCTTTTTGTGAAAGATGATTCCAGCAATATTTTGACATTTACCTCTTGAAAGTGTTGATGGATATGGCATAGATAGTCATGTTTATACTGGTTTTTCATAACTGATATACATAATTTACAATGTCTGCAGCTGAGATAACTTTACTTGAGAACAATGTCATTATCTACAAATTTGTACAAGATCTGCATTTCTTTGTCACTGGAGGCGATGATGAAAATGAGCTCATTTTAGCTTCAGTTCTTCAGGGTTTCTTGGAGGCAATCACCCTTCTGTTGAGGTATTTTTGGTCATATTTTGCTACCTAGTTTTAATCAGTCCTCCGTTTTCCCTTGGCTCATGCTTCTGTTTTGTGTATTCCTCTCTGTCCCTTTCACAGGAGCAACGTTGACAAAAGAGAGGCACTAGAGAACTTAGATCTTGTTCTTTTATGTCTTGACGAGATTGTTGATGGAGGGTGTGCATTTGTTTCTTAACTTCAAATTTTCATCCTCATAGAAGTTCATTTTTGGTTTCATCTGAATTCTGATAGAAGTTTGATTTAAGCTTTTTTTTCATTTAAGGATGATACTCGAAACCAATGGATCACTTATTGCTGAGAAAGTGACTTCCCACAACTTGGATGCTGATGCCCCCCTGTCTGATCAGGTATTACAACAATCTTTCAGCTTAATCTCCACCAATGACGGTTGCTTCCCAATTGATTTTGGAAAATTCTTGGGTGTGGTTTTTCGTTACTATCAAATTATTCAATAAAATTATAACACATGAAAGAATTTTTTTTTTAAGTGTCAATCATTTAATGCTGACTTATTAAAAAACTTAATAGCAAACACATAAATAACTTTTTAAGTCTTTCCATTGATTTTACGTGACAAAGATACAAAACTTGCCTTATAAACCAGAAGTCTTTTTATTATTTCATTATGGGTACTATACACATATCAAACTTTACATTAGATTTTAGACATCTAATTATAGATTATCCAACAGCACATTTTTGCAAGCCTAATTTCGTTTTGTATAAATAAGTTTTGACTTTTGCTGGACTAAGTTTTAAGATGACAAAAGACATGTTTCTTCCATCTGGAATCTGACAGTGAATTTCTTTTATTGCAGACATTAACTCAAGCCTGGGCCACAGCTAGAGAACATTTGACAAGAACCCTTCTAAAATGATGTTTTCACTTGCTAAAATGAGTTAGCTACATTTGAATGATCAATTTTGTTTCTTTGCCTTTTAGTGACAGTTCTTATCCCCCAATTTGTTGAGCTACTCAAATATGAGCATCATCATGCCCTTCTGCTAATCTGGGATTTCCTCTTTTTGTACCTCTTCCATTTTTTGTCAAGTGTAAACAAGAAGCTCTTAATCCAAAATAACCAATTAAAGTTTACTTATTAATGCTTGCGTCTAATTAGTTTAGTTTATTTATCTACTGTAAATTGACTTTACATAAATATGTCTCACTAGCGATTGCAATATTAAACTTAGTATTCAATCAAATTTTACTAATTAAAGTCCCTATTCTATGATACTTTAGGGTCTATACAGATTTACAACAATGCGATAATGAAAAGACAATATAAGAACATGACCATATAAAATATCCAAATGAAAGATTGCAATTAGTAAGCGATTTAAACCTCAGCACAGCCAACATCATTCAAGATGTTGTCGCCCATGAATACTGCAAGATTGAGCCTGCCCTGGACACTAGATTACAGAACCATGCTAACCAGCAGACCAGGAACATATGTATATATCTGATTGATCAATTGAGCCGTATAGACAAATGTAACACACATATAGGCCCAACTCATTCCAATATGACAAAGATGTAGAAAAACGAATAAAGATCTTTTACGATGCATGTGCAAGCAGTAGCATAGCATCTGAAGTCTTTATTTATTCCTATTAATTGAATCCAGCCACCTACTTTTTTATTATTTTAAAAAATAAAATACAAAATAAAAATAATCTTTCAATTTTTATCATACAAACATTAGAAAGAAGATAATCTTCCAACTTTATCATTATTATATATATAATGTGAATTATCATCTCATTTGCATCTCACTTATTTCTTAAATGTAAGGTTCACACATATTGTATGTTTTTTTAAAAAAGAAAAAAGGACAGAACTGTTGTGACAAAATTGCCTGCAACAACCGGTAGTTGACCACCTCACAAGAGAACTATTTCTTAATTTAAGGAAGCCAGGGAGGATAAGACGGTGTTCATACAATTCTAGCTTAGACTTTGGAACACCCATCTGTCCTAACTACAAGAAAATTAACATGGTTGTTAGGAAATTAGAAAATTTGGGTATGAAAACTGAAAATGCCATCTAACCCATTGGAACATCCTTCTTCTTTTTTCTTTTTTCTTTTTTCTTGACATCACTTTCAAGATTTACGGAATTTTAAAAAAAAACTACATAAATTTTTCCTAAATTATGTTTATATTACATAATTTTTTAAAAATAATATATACAAGTCTCTCTTAAAACAAAAGAAAATTCCTACTATTTAATCTAGTTTTAAATTTTATGATTAAAATACCTTTTATTTAAATTTTTTTAGATAAAAAATATATATTTAAATTGATAAAAATATTTTGGTTAAAATTTTGAAACTAAATTAAAATATAGAGTAACTTTTGATTTTATAAAAAAAATTGTATATTTTAAACATAAAAAACAATGTAATTTTAACCAAATTTTAAAAAAATTCTGCGTAATTTACTATTAAAAAAATATTCTTCTACCTATAATTGCGCCTTTTCCCCTTGCGTTATGCCATCCATGAAATGTCTTCTCAATTTCAAATCTCAAACGACAACGCGGCTTGAAGAATTTACAAGTATCGGTATCTTTCTATAGCCACAATTGCTATTACTTTAAAGAAGGGAACTTTGAGGATGTTTGGTTCATTATAACGACAAATAAAGTGAAAGAATAAAATGGAATTATGCTTAAATGTTTTATATGTTGATCATCATACAATATCAAATAGAGGATAAAAGTAAGTAGTTCTTTGTGTATTCTGCTCTTAATATATAATTTTTTTTCCTTATAAATGATGGAAGAAGTTTTATTTTTAAAAAAATTAACATAACATAATACATTTAAATAAATATAATATGTTTTAAATAAATAATATTTTTATTAAAATAATTAATTTTTATCTTATCTATTATTATGTAGTACATAATTAAATATAAAATATTATTATCTTATATGATATATTATTTTATATAATATTAGACCAAATATTATATACTTTTAAAATTTTATTACATTTTATCTTATATAATGTACTAAATGAATCCTAGGTCCAAACTTAAATAATTCTCAAGCATTCTATCCCTTTTTTTTTTTGGTTTTTTTCCAACTAAACTTAAAAAAAAAAATTGATATTTTATTCATTCCCATTTTTAGATATATTTTTATTCAGTGGTCATTTTTAAATAGTAAAAAAAAAATAACCCCTCATTTTCATTTTTTTCTCTAATTTTTTTATGATAAAAATGAAGTGTAATTTCTAATTTATTTTTTATTAAAGTATTCAATAGAAACATTTTATATAATGAAACTATACAATTCAGCAGCACATAATCTAATTTTTTAAATAAAAATTACATATTTTCATTAAAAAATGATAACAATATTTAAATTTTTTTATAATTTTTTAATCTCGTTTACTTTCTTAATAACTTCGCCACTTTGAAAAAAAAAATCACATCTTAAAAGCAGATCAAAAAATTAAATATTTCCGCAATTAATAGTTGATACTTAACACACTCCACTAGTAATGTGAACGTCTACTTTGGAATTGTAAATTGGCCAGGGGGCCGGCACTTTGGTTTCCAAATTCCTTCTATAAAAAATTAATTAATTGATTAATTAAAACATTTATTTCTTTATGGAAATTCCAAAGAGTGCATGATTGATGGGATATCGTTTTCAATACGAACTTATCTCAACACACGCTTTTCATTATAACAAAAAATTGGTCTTTATTCTGGCTATCACCTTTCAAAAGTATGATGCTAAGCATGTTAAAGCATTCATCGGAACTTACCACCAATATTAGAGCAATTTGCACTTTTTATATAAATTTAGATTTAGATTGTTTAGATTTTATTTTTTAATTATTTTTTTATTTTCACAATCTATTCCTTTATTTTTGCTATTTTTTGTTTATTAAAAAAAGCAAAACATAAAATAAAAATATTTTTTAAACTTCCAATAAATAAAATTGTCTAATAATGATAGTTGAAACACCGACTTTATTTTGGTTTTGTTTTATGCAAAATTTAATAAAATATCAGAATAAAAAGTAATTAAAAAAAACTACAATTTGAACCACCCAAATCTATATGGACAATTTAGATTACTCTAACTTGAATAGTGGACAATCTATTTTCATTTTTTAGGGAGTAAGATATGCCATAACATTTATATAATTTTAGTTCTTAAACCTTTTTTATTTTAATACTAATTGAATCGGACTTATAAAATAACTTTTTGGAGGAGGAAGGCAGCTATCAAATTGTTTAGGTCCATCCCTAATACCAATTTTACCCCAAGTTTTATTTTCTAACCCTAATGGCATGTTTGGTATCTGGTGGAAAACGAAAAAGGAAAAGAAAAATTAGAAGAAATTATAATTTTACCCTTCTAATTATTATTCAATCATTATTTAATACTATTTATTAATTATTATTTAATTATTATCCAATCATTAAAAATAAGAGTATTATAATAATTTTATATCTATAAAATTATTATTTTTTATTTTTATTTCTATATTTAACTTTTTTATGTATCAAATGGGTCGTTACGTTCAAATCCAACATAACTCGATTTACTACAAACACGAGCCATATGGTTGGACTTTTCTAAAAAATTAATAAAAATTATAAAATAAACTCTAAAAAAATAAAATTTTATATAAAAATTATTATAAAATAAATTTTTTAAAATTAATATAACTAGTTTATACTAGACCAAACTGGCCAACTGCTTGATGTTGCCCTATTTTTGGCTGACCCAACTCATTTGATATAACAAGATAAAATCAAACTAATCAAGCCACGGCACATCATAAACGCCTTATTGCTGAGAAACCATATCCACAAAAGGAGAGAATTACAAAAGATGCGTTTGGATATTTTATATTGGCAATGACGTGGAACCCATTATCCCCTTAACACATTATAAAAGCTATGTAGGCTCTCACTTTATAGCATCCAAGCCCTCACAAGTATGCTTAACCTAGGGGGAACAAATCAACAATCAGTGCACTCTGATTTTATTTTAAATAGAGCAAAAAGAATATCGACCAATCATTATCTGAAAAAACGTCCAAATTGCTGAATTATCAAAATTAAATCTTACATTAAAAAACTAAATCATGCTAAGAAATTAACTTAATTAGTTAGATGTTATAAACCTTATTTGATTTTTTTTCTCCAAAAAAAAAAAACACTTTGTGTATAAAATTTTATATGCTCTATAAAAGGATGCCTCATTGAAATCATCCAAAAGAAATATGGTGAAAAAAAGTTTATTAATACCCCTCACTGATAAACCAAGATAAAATCATTGAGCAAATATTGTTAATTTAGCTTATTTAGTGGTAAAGTATTTAAATAAATTATAAACTTTTTTAATTTATATTTTCATTTATTCACAAGTTAGACTTTTTTTTTTTGGCAAAGGACATATGTTTCCATTGAATTAATTTAATAGTAATGATAAGTAAATATTATGTTTAAATGAATCTAGATAAATGTAATATAAAAATAAGTAAGTGTAATCGACCCATCGTTTCATTGTGGAGTACAATGATATATCTTATGGCGACTTTCTTTTTGGCCATTTAATTTGGTTGTTTCGAAGAAACTTCGTATTGGCCGACAAAGGGGTTCGCTTGTTTAGTGCTTTTAGACCCTTACTTAATGGGAAAGTTATTGTGGGAATGACAAAAAGTGCTTTCAGATTGAGACAAGCAACGTTACATGGATGGTTTTATTTTTTATTTTTTTTTGGGTAAAGAAATTCAGAAACATATTCTGCATAAATTTTTTTTAAAAGGGAAGCCTTTTCCGCTTTTGTTCATGATTAAGATTTGGATTTTTATTAAATTATTTATGAAATATTTTTATGCGGAAAATATTGTTGATAAAAAAAAATCGTATCTCTATATATAGATAACAAAAAAATATAAAATTTTCTAAATTCATTATTATTTATGTTCATAAAGCTTAGTGACAAAAAATTATACAATAAGGTGTTCATTTTATCACATTGATAGCCTGATCTTTTATTATGATATATATATATACACACACACACTTCTAAAAAAAGAAAACTAGAAGATGAAAGGATGATATTGATTTCTTTTATTAAAAATATAATTTATTAAAACAATATATTTTTTAATTTTTTATTCTATTACAATTTATTTTGTGTTAAAATTTATAATAACACTTTTATTTATTATTATATATTATTCGAATGTTATTGTTTAAATAAAATATTATTAATTATTATCTTTGAACTAATTAATTTTTTAAAAAAAATTTTGTGAATATTTTTTTTATCTTGATATTCATTTATCCTTTATCAAATGACTTTATAATTTTTTAAATTTTAAAAAGTGACTATTTTATATTGATATATATAATATTTATTATATTATATAAATAATATATATAAAGATATCTTGTTTAAAATAAATATGATTGTGATTTATCTTTTATTATAATTTTTTGAAAAAGTAAATGTAATGTATTTTTTTATTTCAGAGGAAATGAATATAATTTTGTTTATAATTCGGAGAAGAACAGTATAATTTATTCATTTTTAGAAGAAAAGTTTAATTATCCAAAATATATAGGAGCCCTATATGGTTTAGACAAATCTTGAGAGTGAATGATTAATTCATTCTTATATTATCAATTTTAATTTAATATCAATTGATGGGATAAAAACTATAAATCAAAAGAAGCTGAATATTATTAAAGCTCTACCAAACTTTGCATCACAATAAGCAATTTTCAGTATTTCATAGATGAATAAATAAATTTCTGAGTACTTATCAAATATTATCAAAATAAATTAAACATATTGAAATATTTTCCCGCGTAACTCCCAAACGAGTCTCTACCTTATTAAAGAAGGTTAAATATTGTTGGAACTGAAATGTTAAGACATGGCCACGTGGCAGAGAGTGGGGGTCTCTGCCTGAGTGGGCCCCATTAATAAACAGCTGTCCAATCTGAATAATCTGAATTCTTAAAAATGGCAGGCCCTGTTCTGTCATTCACTGGCACAACGTAATCTACATATATTTTCAAATCAGAGACTCATTCAGTTTCAGACTTTCTTTAATTGATTCTCTATACAAGCCATCCTAAAAGATATATATATATATATATATATATATATATATATATGTATATATATATATATATATATATATGTTATTTATGTATTAATTAATTAATTAAAAATTTTACATAATCTTTTGTATATAGCCTATTAATTTTTTTTTTCATTTAATTGATAGAAGATGATCTTTGAAGTACGGGGTGTGTGTATATGAAATATTTTTTTTTACAAAATTTGGACATGAAAGCGTGTTGCTTTATATTGGGTTAAAATGCAAATATATATATATATATATATATATATATATATATATATATATATATATATATATATATATATATATATATATATATATTTTAAAGAGTTGTATAATTTATTACTTTTAACTTTAAAATTTGATCATAAAATCTTTAGGATTTTAATTTTGTACAATATAATCATTTTGTTAATTTCTTTTGTCCAAAACTCTAATCCTGGTATCCATGTAGGGTGAAAGAGATAAAATAGCAAAAAATACATCATACATGTTATCTCAAGTGATAAATGAAGACTTCTTCTGTTGCTAAAAATATGAAAGAAAATGACTACAAAAGAAAGGACTATTTACCACTTATGATGCTCAATCAAATGTCTTTTTTTTTTCCCCCTCTAATTTGACATGTTTTATTTTACATAAACAAATAGTGATATATAGATATCTAAGAAATCTAATACATGTCAACCCTTCTGTGATTTGAAATGGAATTTAAAGATAAAGTAAAAAGAAAGCAATTCCCTTGTTAAGTTATAAAAAAAATCAAATTTTATTATTAATTTAGCTCACATTAAGATTAATACAAAATTTATTTATTATAAAGAAAATTTTTAATATACAATTTATTTAGAAATAACTTTATTGGCTTGTTTAGAAGAGAAAAAATACGAAGAAAAAAATAGAAAATGAAATTATAATTTTTTATTTAAATTAAAATATAACTTTTTTTTTCTAATATATTTGGATTGAAGAAATATATGGAAATGACATCTTTTATTTAAATAAAGAAGTCATCATAAAATCTATAAGATGAGATTTGGTTCGAGTTCGGCCCCACCCGCATTTGTTCGCTGCACGAATAGCTCTTTTGACTATATTTAATTATTTATATCTAGTCTTTTATATTTGTATTGTTAAATTTTTTAATTAAAATATAATAAATATATAATTTTTTAATAATAATATAATAAGTGTATGATTTATTATTTACAAAAATATACACTTATTATAATAATATTATTAAAAAATTATATATTTATTATAAAAATTTAACAATAAAAATATAAAACATAAATTTTTCCCTAACATTTTTGAGCAATGTGGCAAACAGTGGGCACACTTGTCTAGCTAGCCGGTAAGAAAAACAAAAGATTAAATTATTTTAATATTTAACTAAATTGTTCTTTATATTATTCAAAATTTTTAAATAATTTGATTTATATTGTAAAATTTTTATTTAATTTATTTTTATAAAAAATTCAGTTTTATACCTTATGAAATTATAATTTATTCGTAATATAATAATAAAAATAATTCAGTTAATATTAAACTCTCATATAAGATTATAATTTTATTTTTATATAAAAATAATTAAATAGTTTTATTTTTAAAAGACATACAATATGTATAAAAAATTAATTTTGTTTTTAAAAATAAATAAAAATATTTTAATTTTAAAAATAAAAAATATTGAATATAATTTAATTAAAATGTAGTAATTTTTGCTGGGCTGCCACCACTATTATTACCATTTGGCTCTCAACTTCAGGACCCACCACGCAGGACATCGTGGGACCCACCTCTCTCTCTGAACTTTTGACATGACATCTTCCCTCCTTACTTTGCCAGATTCATTAGCCAATCACAAAAAGTGAATTTAAGTAATATTTTAAATATTATCTAATTCTTCAATAAAAATATAATAAAAAATTTTAAAAATTAAATTATGAGATTCTGAATTGTAAAAATATGTCTGCTATTAATACTTTTATTGAAAAAATCAGATAATAAATATCTAAGATTTATTCCTAAATTTAGTAAATAAAATCTCAAAAATTCAGGTAAAATTACGAAAAATGAAGCGGATTTTTCCGAAAATATAAATAACAGTAAAAGGAGGGCCCGGAAATTTCTGACATTGGAAATTTTGGAATTGAAAGAGGGAAGGTAGAGATTAGAGAGAGAAAGAGAGAGAGAGAGAGTGAGAGAGAAAGGTCTCGTTCTCTCTTTGGCCTAAAACCCTGTCTTCTCTCCTTGTTTCTTTCTCTCTGTCTCTGTCTATCTCTTCATCGAGCTTTCTCTCTCTAGTCTTTGTCTCCTTCCTCTTCCTCGATCTGCAACTCCTCGCAGCTGCCTTAGTCTCTCCCACATTGCTCCGTCTTTGTCCGTCCCGAAGATGGACGAGGGCCCCGAACTTCGGTGCGTTTTACTTGCTTGATTTTGAGGATGATTTTTGTATTTTCAAAATTCAACGTTCTGGCTTCTGAGTAGCTTCGTTTTTGTGAAAAGATATTCTTTTCCCCTTTGGAGGTTTTCAGTATGGGGAATCTATGCTTGCATTGATGATCATTTAATTGCTTTAGTTGTATTTCTTTTTTTTTTTCCTTTTAAATTTGGTTACTTAAAAAAAAAAAAACCATCAAAGGCGTGTCTTTATTATTTTTCTAAGGAAAAAAAATGAATTAGCTCATCCATTTGATTTCTCCCAAATTCTAGACCTGGAAATGGAAATGGGTGTCAAAGGATTTGGAATTGAGGACATTGCTCTTCGTTACGATCTTGGTAGTCGCAGTCGCTGGAATTGCTAGCTCGTCAGATTTTCTTAGTTCTTTTATCTTCTTTTGTTTCATCTTTTTCCTTTTAACATTCTAGATCATCTTCGGAGATTTCTCATATATGGCTATGCGAGTAATTGAATGCAAATTTCAATAGTTGCTCTTTGATCTGATTTGACCTTTTTCGGTTTTTACACACGAAATGATATTTCTTTTGTTGAGTTATTCGCTTTGATATATTATTGTTTTCCTCAAACTATCATGTTTATGTACTAAAGTTAATGATATCAATATGTTTGTGACTTATTAGGTCATAGAAGAAGAAAATTGGTGCAAGGGGCACGTTTAATTGTTAGAGGCAAGATTTTAAGGGGCGCCTTGAGCTGAAATCCAGCTAAATGGCTCGGGGGAGAATAAGGGCAAGGATCCGGAGGAGCAATCTTTACACATTTGCTTGCCTTCGACCGAGAACCACTGAGGAGGGGGCCCATCCACTTGCAGGTCCAGGGTTCTCACGAACTGTTCATTGCAACCAGCCTCTTCTCCATGAAAAGAAACCTCTATATTACTGCAAGAATGATATATCAACTACAAAATACAATGTTATCACATTTTTGCCCAAGGCTCTCTTTGAGCAATTTCGACGGGTTGCTAATATATATTTTCTTTTGGCTGCGTGCCTCTCAGCCTCTCCAATTTCACCCTTCACGCCAGTGAGCATGATTGCTCCTTTGGCATTTGTTGTGGGGCTTAGTATGGCGAAGGAGGCACTGGAAGATTGGCGCAGGTTTCTTCAGGATGTCAAAGTTAATCACCGGAAGGTTAGTGTCCATAAAGGCAATGGTGTTTTTGATTTAAAGGCATGGCAGAACATAATGGTTGGGGATGTGGTAAAAGTAGAGAAGGATCAATTTTTTCCTGCTGACTTGCTTCTCTTGTCATCAAGTTATGAGGATGGGATATGCTATGTGGAAACTATGAATTTAGATGGTGAAACGAACTTGAAAGTGAAGAGATCTTTGGAGTTTACCTTGCCTCTGGATAATGATGATGCTTTTAAGGATTTCATAGGAACAATACAATGTGAAGACCCAAATCCCAATCTTTACACATTTGTTGGAAACATTGAGTATGAACGTCAGATTTATCCTATTGACCCTTTTCAAATTCTCCTCCGAGATTCAAAGCTGAGAAACACTGATCATGTCTATGGGGTGGTCATTTTCACTGGTCATGACAGCAAAGTGATGCAGAATTCTACAAAATCCCCTTCAAAAAGGAGCAGAATAGAAAAAAAGATGGATTATATCATATATCTTCTTTTCACGGTCCTTATTTTAATATCTATGATCAGTTCAATAGGATTTGCTATAAAGACCAAATTGCAAACCCCAGAGTGGTGGTACTTACAGCCCAACGAAACTGAGTACCAGTATGATCCCAACAATGCTACATTGGCTGGGATGAGTCATCTGATTACTGCACTCATTCTTTATGGATATTTGATACCCATATCACTTTATGTGTCAATTGAGGTTGTGAAGGTTCTCCAAGCAACCTTCATCAACCACGACTTACAAATGTTTGATGAAGAAACTGGGACTCCAGCTGATGCACGAACATCAAATTTGAATGAAGAGTTGGGTCAGGTAGACACTATCCTTTCAGATAAGACTGGCACTTTAACCTGCAATCAGATGAATTTTTTGAAGTGCTCCATTGCTGGTACTGCTTATGGAGTGCGCTCCAGTGAAGTTGAACTTGCTGCAGCAAAGCAGATGGCTTCTGATTTTGAGGAGCAGGAGTCAGATCTCTCTAATTTTCCCATGCCTAAGAATAAAGCACGTGGTTCATGGGAAAATGATAGAATAGCAGAAGAAATTGAAATGGAGCCTGTTGTTACTTCTAAGAGTGATGAGAATAAAAAGCCTGCCGTAAAGGGATTCAATTTTGAGGACAACCGCCTCATGAATTGCAACTGGTTGAAAGAGGCCAATTCTGATGTCCTTTTGTTGTTTTTCCGGATATTAGCAGTTTGCCATACTGCCATTCCTGAGCTGAATGAGGAGACAGGCAGTTTTACATATGAAGCCGAGTCACCTGATGAAGGGGCTTTTCTTGCAGCAGCCAGAGAATTTGGTTTTGAGTTTTGTAGAAGGAATCAGTCAAGTGTTTTCATCCGTGAAAAAATGTCTCCTTCAGGACAACCAGTTGAAAGGTGAGGTGGAAATATATGAACTGTTTTATGCCTATCATTTTCTCCTTATCTTTGCCTTCTTTCTTTTCCAAGGGGGGAGGGGGGTTCAAAATATGCTTTTGCTTTTTCAATTCTTTTAATTGTTATGGCACCATTTTTTTCTAACTTTTTTCTTTTTTTTTTTGGGTTTTGGATTGATCATGCAGGGAGTACAAAATCCTGAATCTGTTGGACTTCACTAGCAAAAGAAAACGGATGTCTGTGGTTGTACGTGATGAGGATGGCAACATTCTTCTTATGTGCAAGGGGGCAGACAGGTTAGCTTATGGAATCTGTGTTTCCTGTCTTAAGTACTGACAGCTGAATGTATGATGTTCGCAACCAAGTAGGACCTATAATCAGCATTTAGATATGATGAAGGAAGTTCAAATCCTCTTGAGGCTTGGTAGAGCTTAAACTCTCCTTGCTACTAGTTTACATAATTAATCACAGCAACTCCTTGCTTCCAGATCAGAAGTTTGCGAACATGTACACACACTCTCACAGATTTTCAACATCTTACTTTAAACTTTGCCATTCATATTCTGTCTCCTACTTGGTTGTGTAGTATCATATTTGATCGATTGTCAAAGAACGGAAAAATGTATTTGGAGGCTACTACTAGACATTTAAATGAATATGGAGAATCTGGTTTGCGAACACTAGCCTTGGCTTATAGAAAGCTTGATGAGCAAGAGTACTCTGCTTGGAATAATGAATTCCAGAAGGCCAAAACGGCTGTTGGGTCTGATCGAGAGGAAATGCTTGAACGATTATCAGATATAATGGAGAGAGAGTTGATTCTTGTTGGGGCTACTGCCGTTGAAGACAAACTGCAAAAAGGGGTAGGCTTCATCATTTTTTGTAGTCGATATGTATATATTGCTGTTTAGTCTACTTCAAGCGATTATCACTTTATTGTCCTTGTCAGGTGCCTCAATGCATTGATAAACTTGCTCAAGCTGGTCTCAAGCTCTGGGTGTTAACAGGTGATAAGATGGAAACCGCAATCAACATTGGGTCAGTCTACCACAAATTATTACATCATACTACTACATCTCTGTTCTGAACTTAGTGAAAAGTGCCTCTGTAAACAAGTATAATGAAACTTTTGTTTCTGTGGTGCAGATTTGCTTGTAGTTTGCTTCGACAGGGCATGAAGCAGATATGTATAACTACTATGAACTCAGATTCATTAACCAGCAATGAAAAAGAGGTAATTATGTCAGGAAAGAGCAGAAGAATTTAATTGATGAACTTAAGATTCGTCTGATGTTAGACTTACTCCTTGTAACTGCTCAGGTCATCAAGGAGAACATTTTGAACCAAATCACCAATGCCTCGCAAACGATAAAGCTGGAGAAAGATCCCCATGCTGCATTTGCATTAATTATTGATGGTAAAACTCTGACGTATACATTAGAAGATGATATGAAGGAGCCCTTTTTGGGATTGGCTGTTGAATGCGCATCCGTCATCTGCTGTCGTGTGTCTCCCAAGCAAAAGGCAATGGTAGGATCTTTTCTCCTTTTCCAGTTGTGCATATGTGAACTCTCTACTAAGTACATATACATACATATATATATATATTTCAGCATTTGAATAGTTGATACTTTTGAGTATGAATAGTGCTACTACTATTACACTTGTTAGGGTCACTATTGTGTACAACTGCACAATTGATCCATTTGAGTTAAATAGGAAAAAGTAGGGCCAATTAAACACAGACGGATCCATGAGTTCAGTTGTGCAGGGTTGTGACGGCAATGTCTAATTCATTAATCGTTTGGCATCAGGTAACAAGGTTAGTGAAAGAAGGAACTGGGAAGACCACTCTAGCAATAGGTGATGGTGCAAATGATGTTGGCATGATTCAAGAAGCAGATATTGGTGTTGGTATTAGTGGGGTTGAAGGCATGCAGGTTAGTGACATACCGAACTGGCTCTTTTGGCATGATGTTACATGGAGTTTTCCCTGTGTTTATATTGTAAACTCTAACTGGTATTGTTGCAACATCATGTGCTTTACTCTTGATATTTTCTAAAATAGGAATTGAGTTAGAGAGAGATAACCTCTCTGTTATGTTTGTTTACATGTTTGGGATATGTAAGTTGAACAAACCAAACGTAAGTCTTATATAGCCTTAGGTATTTTCAAATAGGAAGTGGGGTTAGAGAGAGGGAACCTGTCATGTTTGTTTGCATGCTTCCCCATAAGTTAGACTATGAAGCAGACTTCTTCTCAAGCCATTTTGGTTATCTTCTTCTGATAAGCAATGCTATAGAGAAGTGAATCTCTCTTTACAATGTCAATATATATTATTTTCAGATCGATTTCTTCTACAAAACAGGGAAAAGGTGAAGTCCCCTCGCCATACAAGGGGGTGTTTTGAAGGAAAATTATTTAGCTCTCTGGTATCTTCTTAATTTCTAATGGTGATAATGGTCAGGACGTGATGAGGAACTTCTGGTCAAAAGTTATTTATTTCTGATGGAATCAAAGGATACATTTTTCAGTGTTAGGGTGATGATGTAGGACAAGGGAGAAAACGGGGAGAAGATAGAAGAAAAAGGGAGGAGATATTAGAAGAAATAGAGAGAAAATTTCAAAAATACTTATTATTCAAGGCTAGGTTCTCTCCATTACAATTGCAAAGGATTATATTTATAGAATTATAATTTTAATCCTAATGAAAGATAACTTCTAATAATAAAAGATAATATTAAATTTTAATCCTAACAAAAAGATAACTACGGATAATAAAGTAACTAACAAAATAAAATAATGGATAATTTGGATATTTTGTTCTATTGTAGACCCAGAGCAATTTAAAAAGCCCAAATTAGTGATATTACTCCCATAAGGGATGAAAAAATTGGTTGGAAAAATGAAGAAAAATGAAAAAAAGAAAAAGGTTAAAAGGCAACTAGGGAATTCCACCTTGCTCTGATACCAAAATTGATGTAGGACAAGGGAAAAAAATGGGAGAAGATAGAAGAAAAGAGAGGGGATATAAGAAATAGAGAGAAAATTTTGAAAATACTTCTTATTATTCAATGGTAGGTTCTTCCTAGTACAATTGCAAAAGTTTATATTTATAGAACCATGATCCTAATTCTAATAAAAGATAACTTCTAATATAAAAGATAATATTAAATTCTAATTCTAACAAAAAGATAGTTATTAAAGTCCAACAAAAAGACAACTATAGATAACAAAGTAACTAATAAAATAAAGTAATTTAAATATTAGTTTTTAATCCTAATTTTAATAAAATATCATTTTTTATATTTATTTTTAATTCATAATTTACAAATAACTAATAATAGCTTTACTATTCTTTTCCTATTCTCCATTAGGTGATAATGTCAATCTTTTTATTTAGTAAATACTGAAATTCAGTTTGGCCGCTGGCTAATGTTTTAAATTTGACAATGAGTTATATGATAAAAAGCAATGTCTACGTACTCTGTTTACTCCAAATTATAGTTTTTGCTTTGAAATGAACTGCGTGGAAAGTGTCATCTGATCAAATTTTAAATTAAGTTGTATGTTTTCCTTCGTATGAGAGCTGGCTAACTTTTCTAAATTCACTTTTCTATGTTACATTAATAGTCTCATGTAGAGTAGTATACTTCAAATGTAGGACCCGCTCATGAACACTCTCTAATTCTTACTTTCATCCTTGTCCGGCACGAAAATACACATAAAGGCTTCTGTTTGGAAGCATGTAATGTTTGGAATTTGTGGAACTCAAATTTGCAACTTCTTTTCAGGCAGTGATGGCCAGTGACTTTGCCATTGCCCAATTTCGGTTTTTGGAGCGTCTTCTGGTAGTCCATGGACACTGGTGTTACAAGAGAATTGCGCAAATGGTACTAATTGTTCATTCATCTTTTTTTTTTTTTTTTTGGGGATATGCTGCTATAGCATCTAACAATTGAATGTCTATTTGTGTCTTTATGTTATGAATTGATTCCTAACTTTCTTTTGAACTGATCTGTTATTCATGCAGATATGCTACTTTTTCTACAAAAATATAGCATTTGGCCTGACCATATTCTATTTTGAGGCCTTTACGGGTTTCTCTGGGCAATCGGTTTATGATGACTGGTACATGATATTGTTCAACGTTGTTCTTACGTCACTGCCCGTCATCTCACTTGGAGTTTTTGAACAAGATGTTTCATCAGAAGTCTGCTTGCAGGTTTGTCCCCTTAAAATGCCTTCCATTGTATTTCGTCTAAGTTTTGGTGACCCAACAACCTCTTGATGTAGTTGTTGCTCTTTGCAGTTTCCTGCACTGTACCAGCAAGGACCCAAAAATTTGTTCTTCGACTGGTATAGAATATTGGGATGGATGGGCAATGGTCTCTATTCCTCCCTTATTATATTCTTCCTTAACGTTATCATCTTCTATGACCAAGCATTCCGTGCCGAAGGCCAGACTGCTGATATGGCTGCTGTCGGTACCACAATGTTCACTTGCATCATTTGGGCAGTCAACCTTCAGATTGCGCTGACCATGAACCATTTTACGTGGATCCAACACTTATTGGTCTGGGGCAGTGTAGTCACTTGGTACCTATTTCTTCTGCTATATGGCATGATTTCTCCATACTACTCCAAGAGTGCTTACCAAATACTAGTTGAAGCACTTGGTCCTGCACCTCTATATTGGATAGCAACCATTTTAGTAACAGTCACATGCAATCTTCCTTATCTTACCCACATATCCTTCCAAAGATGTTTTAATCCGATGGATCATCACATCATCCAAGAAATCAAGTACTACAAGAAGGACATTGAGGATCAAAACATGTGGACTAGGGAGCGGTCGAAGGCGAGACAGGAGACAAAGATTGGATTCACGGCAAGAGTGGAAGCCAAGATCAGGCAGTTGAAAGGGAGGCTGCAGAAGAAGCAATCAGCCATTGGTGCTTTGTCACCATCATGAAACTTATAAATATAATTTTTAATAGTTTAGGAAATTTTTGGGCTTGCTCAATTTTTTTTCCCTCTCACTCTAGCCCCTTTTCTCGTTCTTTTCCTTGCTTGTATTGGTTTGCTTCTAAAAGGTGAATTGTAGTCCCATTCATTGAGGAAAAGCTTGGGAGCTGTTGTATGTAACATCCTGCTTATACTTGTTTGTTTACAAACTGTAAGTTCCATTCATTATGATGGAAAAGCAATGGGAGTTGTTGTATATGTTAGTAGAAGAGGTCGACATTTAGTTAAATTCTGAATGATCAGATTTAATTCTCATGTCAGATGGTTATAATTCCAGTGATCTTATACCAATTGCTACTAAAAGCAGCTAATAGCAAATAAGCAGCATAGCACATCACAATCCAGAACGAAAAAAATTTAACTTGAAGGTTCCATTAATATAGAAGGAAGAAAAGTATAAAACAAACTTTGGAAAAAAAAAGACTCCTCCTGAAAGGCGAAAAAATAAATAATGCGATAGACAGATATTTCGAATATTGAAAATTGGTATTGATAAAAAAATCTTAAATTAGAAAAAAAAAAGTAATACAAAGATATTGAGAAAAATTAAAGCTCTCGGCTAGGAGAGAGAAAAAAAATCTCCTTGACTGCTTCAGCAGCTAGAAATTCCGCATTCGCATCGAAGCTCGAGGAGGGTCTGCGCTTTGCGAGGAATTGGGAGGATCCCTCCTCTGTCTTCTTCTCTCTCTTTCTACTTCGTCTCCTCTTCTTCCAATCTCTCAAATTTTAGAAAGAGAAAGTTCTTGTTCTTTTTCCAATTTTGTCCTTCACTCTTTCCCTTTTCTCACTTCTATCCTCTTCCTTATCCCCAATCCTTCGATTTCCTTCCGCAACTGCTACTTGAAGTCGTCGCACAAGTCTAGTTGCCAATCCTTGATTTTTCCATTTTTCAATTTTAATTTTTGTTCTAGTGTTTGATTTCCTAAACCTTTTTCTTTCTTAGTTGTAATTTAGCTTCTAGGGTTTAGGCCTGGTCGTTGATCATATTTGTCGAATGGAGCCTCGAGTGGGGAACAAGTTTCGTCTTGGCCGGAAGATTGGTAGCGGATCGTTCGGGGAGATCTATCTTGGTGTGCTGTGTTTCCTGGTCTTCCCATTTTTACTGTTAATTTGTGAATTTTTGATGACTTGTTGCTATACTTTTGCCAGGTACTAATATTCAGACTAATGAAGAGGTTGCAATTAAGCTTGTGAGTACTTTAACCTACTTCAGTTGGGGTTGTTGCACTGTATTTTGCCATTTGGCAAAATTAAGAATTTACTTTTCACAAATGGCTGATGGGCAGTAGTTAGTCTAGCTTTGCCTTGGATTAATTAGGATGTAATTTTGATGTTTCTTACATTTGTTTCTGGGAAATGTGGAGAATCATCGTATCGTATCATATTGTAAAAATAGATGCATGTGTAAAATTGAAGCAATCAAGGTGCTTCTTGTGTCGAATATGTAATGGAGGGCCTGAGGGGCGTAAAACGATTTAATTATGTAGTTGTTTCGCCATCGTAAACATTTTTGAAGAGCAAGGTCGAGTTGATGAGAGATAATTGTACTTTACTTCTTAGTGCATTTCTTCAGAATCTGCCTCGGCCTGATGGTCCTCTGCCGTAATATCTTGATTGAGCTACTTCGGCAACCAGATGACACATGATTAAACTTTAATTTTTTCAGCTGAGTTTGCTCACTTGGATTATATGCGGCTTAATTTCATGAAGCTAGAAAAGCAAGCATGTCAAATGTTCTATTTTTTTTTTAATGATTAATATCATAGTAGTTCAATGATTTTGTATTCAGATTGCTTGAGCATGTCAAGCATATCCAATAACATCCTCCAATCTAGT
Organism: Erythrophleum fordii; assembly: GCA_032878935.1. NCBI lineage: Eukaryota > Viridiplantae > Streptophyta > Magnoliopsida > Fabales > Fabaceae > Erythrophleum > Erythrophleum fordii. Next base: position 5,477,233 of record JAVQMF010000047.1, read on the forward strand.
ACAGTCTTATGCAGTTTATGCACTTCAAACTTTCAATTATTTGAATGTTCATTGATAGTTGAATGGATTTACGACCTGTATCCAGTATCTGGTAATTGTAGAATTGACCATCCATTGCTGTAATTTGCTTCTGAGGCATGGACTTATGCTTTGCTTCTTCCCTCTGCCCCTTTTTCTCCTTGTAGAGCTTCATTTCGTTATTAGTTTTAAGTCTGATACTGCATGGAGGGTTTTTTTAATGTTTGTCAGAAATCGCATTGATAATATGACTTCTTCTAGAACTGTTTTAAGGACAAGTTATGTGTTAATTAAATATGTCTTTTCTTTGTTTTGCAATTTAAATCAGGAAAATGTCAAGACCAAACACCCTCAGCTGTTGTATGAATCGAAGTTGTATAAAATACTGCAAGGAGGAAGTAATTACCGCTTTCACTAAATTTCTGCCTTTTATACTTTTTTCATTTCTTATAGAATTTGCTTACATATCTCAAATATTTTCTGGTTGGCCACCTTCATTTGGCAGCTGGAATCCCAAATGTGAGATGGTTTGGTGTTGAAGGAGACTACAATGTGCTTGTGATGGATTTGCTGGGGCCTAGTCTTGAAGATTTATTCAATTTCTGTGGTCGGAAGTTGTCACTTAAAACTGTTCTAATGCTTGCTGATCAGATGGTAGGATTTCCAGTATTGTCCGGACATCTTTTTGACATCTTTTGATCACTAATTTATTTGAAATGATACAAACTGTTTGCAGATAAATCGAGTTGAATTTGTTCATTCAAAATCATTTTTGCATCGGGACATCAAGCCAGACAACTTTCTCATGGGTTTAGGAAGGCGTGCAAACCAAGTATTGGTTCAATGCTTGCTTTTTTGTAATTCTTGTTTCTATTGGACTCTGTCATCTCTTGTATGTATGTATGTATTGAAATTTACTTCATTGATAGGTGTACGTAATTGACTTTGGTCTTGCAAAGAAATACAGAGACACCTCTACCCATCAGCATATTCCTTACAGGTAGTTTCTCGGTTAATTGTTCTTTTATTTGATTTTTCACACCCCAGTTGCAAAGTTCAAACATGTTTTAACTTTTAGGACCGTTTTGTTGATTTTGGAAAATATTTTATTGTATCTGGACATGTTATGTTAACCTGCTATATGTCAATTTTTAGTTAAGAGATTTTTTCCTGTCAAAGAATAGGAGCTTCTATAGTGAAGACGTGAAACTTATCTAGCATGCACTCTGCCCTGAATGTACTCAGGTTTATGGAAATTATTCATTTATTTCAAACATGCATAACAGTTAAGATGGCTGCTGAGATATTGTATTCGGACATTATTACAATCCTATTGTTGGTATTATTCTCAGTTCTGGTGAGCCTATGTTGACTATAACTAGTACATGACACATTGATGTTATTTATACACAACTATTCTTTAATATTATATATATATATATATATATATATATATAATAGTTAAAATTGTCTGTCAAGTTTATGTTAAAAAGCACGTATTTTTGTGGCTCCAGGCTTTCAATTTACTTTTGTGGTGTTCCTGGAAATTGACATGCACGTAATTCTATGCAGAGAGAATAAGAATTTGACGGGAACTGCTAGATATGCTAGTATGAATACTCATCTTGGAATTGGTATGCCTGCTGCATGTATTTCTTGGTCTTTCTTTTTTAAGTGTCTAATGGTGGTAATTTATTCTGACCTTTGAGAGTGTCCTCAATGCCTTAATAGAGCAAAGCCGTAGGGATGACTTAGAGTCACTTGGATATGTTCTTATGTATTTTTTAAGAGGAAGGTAAACATTCTTGCGGTCGTGTTATCTTAAATTTCTGTCACCTGCTATGCAATCAGTTTTGACATTCTATTTTTGTAGTCTGCCTTGGCAGGGACTGAAAGCAGGTAATAAGAAGCAGAAGTATGAGAAGATCAGTGAGAAGAAAGTTTCTACTTCTATTGAGGTATAATTGTGTGCATATTTGATGCATATTATGTATGTTCATTTCTTTTTTTTAAAAAAGAAATTATAACTGAATCTGCACTGCTTTTTTGCTAGTCTCTCTGTCGTGGATATCCCTCGGAATTTGCTTCGTACTTCCATTACTGTCGGTCTCTGCGTTTTGATGATAAGCCAGATTATGCTTATCTGAAAAGACTTTTCCGTGACCTTTTCATTCGCGAAGGTTTAAGCCTTAATTGTTTTCTATCTTCTATGTTATTTGGGCTGCAGCATAGTCCTTTATGATGGTGTTTCATTCTATGAACTAGATGGTTGTGTTTTAACTTTTTTTTTTTTTGGCCTTTTTGGCTGTTCTCTTCCTCCAGGATTCCAGTTTGATTATGTCTTTGATTGGACCATCTTGAAATATCAGCAATCCCAAATCACTACTCCTCCTGGCCGTGCTATTGTAAGTGATGGTTTGCTATCTGGTTTCATTGGCTCTTTGATATTGTGACTAGTTCAACTTAGTAGAAATGACTTTTGCAGGTTACTGGTGCTGGACCAAGTACTGGCATGCCACCAGCTGTTGCAAATGCTGATAGACATTCAGGTATATATTTTCTATCCTTTCTACATCACCCTATGTACTATCTATCTGTCTATCTTGACAAAGACGTTTTCATGTTAAGCACTTTGTGAAAAAGAGTAAAAGTAGCTACTTGGTCTCTTAAAATCTGCTAATCATTCTACACACACACACACATATATATTTTAATTTCTTTCAGATAGTTTTCTAGTATGCCACTACTGTTTGACTTCTTATATTGCAAGTGAATAAAAATTATTAAAACATTTGCACAATGAGTGCAGACTCAAATTACATAATAATTATTATGTCTTCACTTGACCTTCGCATGCCCTTTTGTTATTACTTTTTGTATTTTTTAATTTTTATGTGGTAAACTTGATTGTAGGTGGGGAAGATGGCAGACACACTGGTTGGTCTTCATCAGATCCTACTCGTAGGAGAAATTCTGGACCCATTGCTAATGATGGCATCTTATCTAGACAAAAAGCCCCAGTTGCAAGTGACTCAAATGCATCAAAAGATGCAATGGTGCGTATATTTTATTGTGGACTGTGGAGCATTTTTCCCCTTTTTTGGCAGAAAGTTGGAGGATGACGGTTTCTTCCTGTATTGATTTAATTTCTTCCTTTTCGTTATTATACCTGTCCGACTGACTCACTGATCCAATTGAAGAAAATGAGTATTTGTTAGGAATATAGATGTCTTCTGAAGAAAAACATATGAAGGTGTAAGTTGCAACTTGATTTTTTTCGGTAATGACACAGATGATAATGTATGATCTGTGTGTGCACAGCTGAAGCTTAAAACATATAAGTGATATAATTTTCGTTACAATTCAACATTTTGTTTGACAAGTTATGTTTGATTCTGGGAATTCGCATATTTGGACCTGCTGCAGTAAGTTTTTTGGAATGATATAATGCGAATGTAGTCCATGATTTCTGGACAGAGAAAATGAATGGAGTCTGTTTAGTGTTTAGTATAAGTAACCTATCCTATAAGTGAATGCGATGCCAGATAAGTTGGTTTATGATATTTATTAGTTGGAATCCTGCTGGTTAAGATTACATCTTTTCTAACAATATATCACAGTTGATTTCTTACATTATTAGTTTCTGTGTATGGTTTTTGCAGTTGTCTAATTCTAATTTTTTCCGGTCAAGTGGATCTTCAAGGCGAGCTGCTGTCTCCAGCAGTCGGGATGCAGTTATTGTTGGCAGTGAGACTGAGTCCTTCCGCCCTGTTGCCATTGATGCAAGTCCAGGAGCACTCCGTAAAATCTCTGGTGCGCAAAGAAGTTCGCCTATCGTATCAGTGGAGCAGAACAGAACCTCAACTGGCAGGAGCACGGCAAACATCAAGAATTTTGAGTCTACTCTCAGAGGCATTGAGAGCCTGCATTTCAATGACGAAAGGGTGCAGTACTAGGAGCTGCCTCTTGTGATCCCTTGTCTCTGTAAATTCTGAAAAGTTTCATACTTTCACGTACTCTATCGAATGGAGTGTTGTCTGTGCTTTGTTTTGGAGGAAAGCTGCAACAAGTTGGGAATGTTCACTATACGTAGAATACAATAAAGATATGCTTTTGTGGCTTCCTGAATCCTGATAATACTGACTAGTTTGGCCCAGTAAAAAGGCTTGTCTTCGTACATTTTGTATTGTGCTGACATAGCCTTACTCCACCTCTACAATCGAATTCCCTTTGATGTTTAGTCATTTCTCATGCTTTAGTACATTATTCCATGGGGATAAACCACATTGTATAATTGCGGTTGGAGATATGGTAAGATTTTGGGAAAATTCTATCCTCGTCTAGTGAGATATAGCCACATTGCAGATATGATTCCTCTCTTCGATTTTACTATTATAGTTGATGCCTGGGTTATTTATTGTTACAATGTGGAAATTTTTCGTTCCACGTTGTATAATTGTGGTTGGAGATATGGTAAGATTTTGAGAAAATTCTATCCTCGTCTAGTGAGATATAGCCACATTGCAGATATGATTCTTCTCTTCGATTTTACTATTAGAGTTGATGCCTTGGTTATTTATTGTTACAATGTGGAAATTTTTCGTTAGAAGGAATTTCGACAAATTATCATAAGTATGTATGTGACGCTTCAATGACTTGAATTTAAATTTGATGGAAAATAAGCTGAAGGGAAATTTACATTTAGGCAAGAAGTTTGGATACAAGTTTTTTTTTCTTTTTCCTTTTTGAGTAATTTACACGGATTTGTTGTGAATTTTAGTGAAATTATATAAATTTTTTATTTTTTTTAAAAAATATATTAGTTTAATTTTGATTGTGTAAAATTAAAATGCCTTTAAATATAAAAAAGAATAGATTCTGTTTTTATTAAATTTCAATTCAAAAAAGTATTTATTTAAGTTAATAAAAATATTTTAAAGAAAATTTTAAAATTTTAAAATGTATCATAAATTTTTTTATTAGAAAATATCAATGTTGTTTCAAAAACTCAAAAGGGTTACTATAAACATATCATAGTAGTTTGCTGTAATTTTTTTAATGAAGATTAATTGCGCTTACCACAAACGAGGTTTTCGTAATGTAATAAAAACAATTATAATAATAAGTTAGAAAAAAATAATGCAATTTACTCATGGCTCTTGAAAGTTTGCTGTAATTTTCTGAAATGCCTTTATGGACGTCTCGTTGTTTATTATTACCTAAATTGGAAGTCAAAGAGAGAGAGAAAAGAGGAGTGGTGGGTCAATAAATCTGAATTTTATATTATTTTAATTATTGTATGGGACTTTGTAATTTTTTATTAATTAATTTTTATTAGTTTGAAATTATTTAACCTAAATATTAAATTTATGTGATTTAATTGCAAAAAAATTTTAATTTTAATTTTAATTTTATTTTGTAGATAAGTTGAATTACTAACAAGATTTAAACTTGGAGTTTATGGAAACTTTGGATAAAATCAAAAGAGTCCAACATAACAAATTCAAATCCACTGGAAAAAAGCCCAGGTTCATCCCCATTTGAGCCCAACATCCAACTGCTACACAATAGTGAGCCCAATTCGGCCCAAGGTTTTCAAGAATGTCATGCCCAAATCAATTACAGCGGAGCCCCAATTTAGCCAGTTCAAGCATAGAGTTAAGTGCCCAAAATCCATGATCCCATATCTATTCTTAACCTCATTCTCCCCTTAGTCCCACTAGGAGTCATTTCAACCTTCTTCTATCTTGTTCTAACTCCCAAACATCCTAAGCCTTCACGAACAACTAGATATATCTTCCCAAACATCCCATTTTGGTCTCTTCATGGAGAGCTAGAGAATAACAAAGCACACTTAAAAAAGAAAGGAAAGGGAGTTTGCCATCTCTGATCCACTATAATAGAAAGGTTCTCTCTTGATTCATCATTTTTGTACTTTTAGTATCCTTTCACTGTTGTTATTTGTTAGTTTTCATTTTGTTTTGTTGATTTTCAATCATTGTGATGATTGTCTTTTTGTTGTTGTTGTTGTTTCTAATTACATTGAGTATCCATCAATTATTAGATGATTTGTGTAGATGAGTCATACTTATTGTATCTCATAATTATGATATTGAATGTCAAATTGAAAATTTAGTGTTATTAAGTTAGGTTTATCATACTCTTAGTAAATACTGTTAGTCAATTTCTATAATTCAATGGTATGATAATTCTTATTTCTATCTTGTGAGTACGTATTATGTATCTAATGCCTTTGATTATTTACTTGAGACATGGGAATGATTTTTTATGCTTAGTGATGTGTCCCAATGGAGAAGCCAAGTTTAGATGTTGTTTGAATGTCTTATGTATTATAATCAATTAAATTTTGCATGTAATGATGTGTCCGAATGGATACTTCACATGATAGATGTCTGAAGTACTTTGAACTTGATGTGTCCTGACGGAGAAGAGTTCATGTAGCTTGATTTCAAAGTGCCTAATGCAACCTATGAGTTAACTAAGTTAGTTTCAAATAAAATAATTAAGGATATTTATGATTTAGTTTGAGATGTTTAGAATGGAAAATTCATAAAGTAGTAATATCGTTAACACTTGATAATTGAAGTTGTTATTATTGAGAATCAGAAAACTAGTCATGAAAATGTAATATTATAAATTATATCATTGATTTGAGTCTTTTTATCTCTATATTTTATCATTAAATATTAGAAATATCATTGTTTATGTCACTAGTAATTAAAAAAAAAAGGATAATAATTGTAAATATTATACACATTTGTATATAGTAGAAGTTGAACAATCCTTTAATTGGATTAGGCATTTGCTATTTAATATTACATTGGATTTCAAATTTGAAACCCAATGCCCAAGTCCCATATCCCAAACTGGTTAGGTTATTTTTTAAGTTAAAATTATAGAATGATTTGTAAAAAAATATTTTTATACAAGTTTTTATAAAATTATATTTTATTTTTAAAAAAGTTAAAATTCTTATATAAGTTCTTATAATTTTTTTAAAAAATTAATATTGTTGAATCAAGTCAAGCTAGTATTTGGCTTGACCTTAATTTTTTTTGATTTTTTAGTCTCACCTGGTTGAATGCATTCAAGTTGAATTAGGCTAACTAGATTAGACCAACTCACATGCATCTTTGGTATATAAAATCTTATACCAACAATATACTTTGCAAAAGCATAAAATAAATGCAATATCATTCCTCATTCCTCATGAGATTGATAGTCCTATTCATTATATTTTATAACTTAAACAATCAATACTCTTTTTAGCTTATGTCTAAAATTATGGCATCATAAATCTATCGTCTTGCTTTCTCTGCCATCTTATCATGTATGAACAGTTAGCTTTTATAGAGTACAATACTGTATTAGTGCCCATTTTAGTTTTAACTTGGTTCTCTCTAATCTTTTTTAAACCAATCTATTTGTAGTGTACCTTACACTTTCATTGCGTTCATTTTATCTTATTATTGGGAATAAGATTTATGATTATATGGGTTAAGTAAGGTTTATCCTATCTCAACAACGACATTGAGATGAAAAATTATCCTAATCATTCAGATATTTGAAATATGCGTGCACTTTTCAAAGGAGAGAATTATATTTCCACTCATTGAGCAATTTGAAAGTTCTAACAATTCTGACGAATTTATTACCCAAAAAGACATTAAAAGAATTGTAAAAGCAGAAAAATTCCCCTTCAAACTTCCTTTTTTCTTTTCAGTTTGGCAGTGATGAAGTCCAGTAAAAATTTATGACAACTCCTTATTAAGATCAGGGGCTAAAACAGAACAAAAACAAAGTAATTTTTATCCTTTCATAGTTTTAAAAGAAAAAAGTGCGGTGGAAGTAATTAATTTCTGGTTAAAATAGTAAATAATAATTCTTTAAATTTAAGTTGAGGATTGGGAAATTCAGCAGTGAATCACATAATTTCACAGATAATGCCTCATTGGTAGTTAAGAGGATCACAACAGAACAGGACACATAATTTAAACTTGCATACATGGGGTATTAAATTCCCATGAGATCTAAAAACACAAAAAGAAAATTAACAAAAACCACAATCAAAATCGGCAATACTGCATAGTACCCGTTAGTCACCACCATCCATATACAGCTTGCGTGTATGTGTTGATCCAGTTGAAGCCCTTCCTCAGAGATCCTTTCATCTTCCCCTTCACAGCATACACTTTATACCCAGCAATCCTCTTCTTCCTCTGCAACTTTGGGTCACTCAAGCTCCAACTTTTTGATGATTTCCCAAAATTGACCTTCCCTTTCTTCATTTTCATCTCCTTCCCTTTACCTATATTGGGCGAACAAGCTGATGAACCAGCATAATTAGCACTATAACATCTCAAATCTTGCATGCTTCTTAGGGTTTGATCTCTGCATGATTTGGATCTGAATTCCATGATGAGAAAAGTGGAAATTGAAGGAATGCGTTGATGGGTTTTTGCTTTTTCTAGTTGTTTTTTCAAAGGGGTTGCTTTACTATTGCTTGTCTTTCTCTAAGGTTACTGCTTTTATATATTCAGATCTTTTCTGAACTGGAAGCAGTTGAAGATGACGATGCAGCCTTTATTCTGGTGTTGTTTTCTTTAATGGAGCTTGTGGGGCAGTGACAGATTCAACTTTGCTTGACAGAGCAGAATTTCATGAGGACTTTTGGGTTTGACTGGGTTTCACCCGTGGAAGTGTTTATAATTGAGGTAGATGCAAGGAAGTACTAGTAGGTTTACAAAGCTACTAGCTTTTAGTAGAGACTTGAAATTTTGTGAGTCTGCCTAGAAAACAAAGATGGTATCTCGATTTGCACAAGTAACAAGGAGCGTCCCCATCTTGTTATTATTGTTGTGTTAATTTGTCACAAAACTCCAAGGCTAATCCCCCCCTTTTTTTCATTTTGGTCGAAAGACCAAACCTTGTTCTTAGAAAAGTCAGAACTCATATTTTTAAATGTCGATGATGGTTCACATCAATAATAGTTTCTCTATGGTAATGAAAAGCAAAAAGACAATAACTATTTCTTTCCGAAGTATCTAAATTTCGCTATTAGATCACAATGATTTAATCACCTGTCTTTCTTTCTTAGTAAATCATAAATGTCAAATGATGTTCTTTCAGAGTGTCAATGATTGAAATTTTTTTAGGTAAATCTAATGTGTAAGATATTAATAGATTAAATTGATTATGAATAAATATGTTAACATGTTAAAAAATTTATAAAAGGCAAGTTTCCAATAATTAATTTAATTTATTTATCTTTAATATATTAAATTTACATAAAAATCACTCAACAATTTGGTCAAGAGCTGAGTTCGTTGGCTAAGTTGCAGATATTTTTCTTTGAATATTTGCTTTCAGAATTTTCTACAGTCTAGCAGTAGCGCCATTGAGGCAAATCCTCTTCAAAGTTATTTCAACGATCCCAATCAAGGGCTCCATTGCAAAAGAAATTTGGCGTGTTTCCTATTCAATCATTCAGCTCTGAAAGCAATTTCTAAACTGTATATTGGCTGTCAATAAAGCTCCTTTATCATGAGTGAAATCTTTATTTTCTCAGGTTGGTTCCTTAAGTTTGAGGTTGTTCATATTATACTAACACCAATGAAATGTGCTTTCTTTGTTTTATTTTTTCTTCCTTAATTAGTGGGGAAACTTGAGATGCTACTTCTGTGAGGATGTTCATGTGATTCAAAATTAAAGATGAAAAAGTGTGGACGTAAAACAAAATTAATAATTTTTTTATATATATAATACTAATTTAGTTAAAACACGACATTAATATAAATAACATAAATAACCATCGTAAGTGCAGAGAACAAGAATTCAGACCATCCAACTTTGATATCCTAAGCTATATAATTGGCACTAAAAGAATTGAAAGGATGTATCAATTGTTGAAGATCCTACTTAAGGGTTTCTAAAGTTGTCTCTTCTCTTGTACAAATTCGGCAAAGAAGCTTGCTTTTTGCTGACAAAGAGGAATTGGAGATTAAGTGTTAGGAATCTTGGATAATATCAGTCTAAGAAATACAAAGGATGATGCTCCTAATGGCTCTGAGAGAAACATGTCTATTGGGCATGTTCTTGAGGATTTCACATTAAAGATGTCTTATTTGAATTTGATTGTAAGGAATTGCTGCCTTAAGTCTTGTTCTTCCTTGACACTTCTTTTTGCTAAATTGGGCAATAATTGACCATCCTTTGTGTAAAGGCCTATTTAGACCTCTAGTGGTCTCATTATCCATGCTTGGGGAGGTTTTATTGCAGGTGGGTTGATTGCTTGCCAAGATAAGGAGTTGAATTGCATCTTGCCTTTGATTTGGTTTAATTGTATATTGGGGTTCACCCTTAAACCTTCATGAACAATCCGATTCTTAGTGTCCCATATGCCTTGTAGAACTATAATGATGAGTTTAGTCATTTCCTCCCATTGGGGTATATGGTCATTATAGATCCAAAGATGAAGCCACTCAATTATTCCTGTGGTTGATAGTTCTTTAGTTCCAAGTGATAAAAAGGAGGCAAACCAAATGGTCTGATAAAGTCACATAAAAGGAAGATGTGGTCAAATGTCTTAAGGGTTGAATTACATAAAACACAATTTTGAGTGACTTATAAGTGATGATTTCTTAGAATGTTTGTTATTGAGATAGCTCTTTTTATTAGTTTTCATGTGAATATTAGTAACTTCAATGAAAGTTTAATCTGCCAAAGCTTTTCCTAGGTTATAGAAGGGTTGGGATTGGAAAAGCTAGTTTCCACTCTAAAACATTTATATCCTTTTCTTGTACCATAAGTTTCATTAGCGTGTCTTATCCAAACTAAGAAGTCATTATTGTCCAAGGTAGAGAAATGTGTTTGGAGGATTTGACTCCTGACATTCTTAGAATATATTAATTCCGTAAGATTTTAGTTCCACTCTAATTTGTTATGTAGGATAAGATCTGTAAATGTCTTGATTTGTGTTATCTAGCTTGATTGAGGTTGCTAATTTGATTGCATGGGCCACCAAAAATGGTGGTTGATTGATACATTTTTGCTAAAGCCTAGTTACTAAGCAAGACGAGAAGTGATAAAAGAATTTACTTTAGCAATTCCCTTTCATGTCCATAAAGCATTAGAGTGGAAATAGAGATTGCCTAAAGGAGTTCTTTTGCAATATTTTGGTCTTAAAATTTTGGCCAGAAGAGAGTTCTCTCTATTGTATTTTGCCAAAAGAGTTTAATTGAAAAGGTCAAAAGGTTTGAAGCCCATTTCTCCTTCCTTTTGTAGTAAGCGAAGTTTTTTCTTAACTAACAAGTGCATCTTTACCTTGCCATTGTTAAATCCCTAAAAGAAATTTTTACTTCTTGCATCAAGCAAGGAGCAAAACTTTTTAAAGAAGGTAAATGTAAAATAGTTGGTAAATTTAGGAGGAATTTAAGACCGATTTAATAAGGATCATTCTAATAGTTTAGAAAAGCAAATTGGCCTTTCAAGATTGGAGTTTGAATTCAATGTTTTCTATCATTTCTTGATAAATGTGATTCTTATTTTTCCTAATATCTACTCAGGTACCAAGGGCAAAATTAATAATCTAAATTAAGGAAGAACTTGCTACATTAGCCACTAACAAGAAATTTAACATTTTAATTATAGTATTATTTTGTTGATAAATCAATTTATGAGAAGCTTTTCATGTCATATCAGATATTTAAAATGAACAAATTTTAAATGTACTTTTTTGTTTGTTCTAAATAATATTTTTAAAATTAAATCAATTATTAAATTAATGAAAATATTAATTCACAATTTACTGATCTAACTATAGTTGAACTATAATCAAATAGGTGATAATTATATATATATATATACATATAAATATATTAATTTTATATATTAAAAGTCTCACATAATAAATAATAAGGTTTTTTTTCATGAAGTAAAACATCATAGTTCTATTACCATTTACCAATGCAAATGCAAACATAATTGACTTTTACACTTCACCTCCCCTCTTTGTATCTCTCTAATCTCTAATGACGGAAAAGAATCTTTTCCAATCTTTCATGCATACATGAATCACCCTCTCTTCCCTTTCCTTTTCATTAAGCTTCTTTCTTTTGTTGTATAAAGAGGGGGTTTGGGGTTCCTTGATCACGAGAATGGAGTGAGGTAGGGGGAAGAAGTTGTGTTGGGGTTGTTTAGGACTTCTCTTGCAATGGCCTTTTGGAGCATCCCCATTCTTTGGAAGTCACTCCTACATGCTTGCCTGCCTAGAAGAAACCTTAGAAATGCAACAAAAGGAGTGTCAAGTAGTTGACCACCTCTTCGGAAAACTAATTCGATTATGTTATAAACGAAAAACAAGAAAAAATATTTGGAAGAGAAGTGCACGCGTTCATGGTATGTTGTGATTATTAAAGCAACATGTTGTTGAGGTTGAAATTGAAAGACAAATGTAATGTGAGAGATTGGATTTTGGAAACACAAGTCAAATAAAGATTGCACCAACTTTGTCCATCTTGAGTCCCAAAAGAATTCGGAAGGAACCACTTTTGCTCCATTTGGGTGTTCTACTATCGGGAACACGTGAAAATGGCATCTCAAATCAAATCCACACATCACATTCCACATTACCAACATGACGCAACTTTCTGTCCAAATCCAAGAAAAGCACAGAACACAAGCATTCTCCACCCTAAGCCTCCTCAGAGAACCTTCATCTCTTCGAGAAGCAGTCCATTTCCATCAAAGTCGACAATGGCTGCTGTTCGCTCTTTCCTTTTGTTCCCTCTCTTCCTCCTCACTCTTTTTTTTCCTCCCACCTATATGCCCAACTCGGTGTCTTTGAACCGAATGCTAGAGAAAGGTATGGCAGTAAAACTGTGTTTCTTTCTCGCTAGTAAAGCTCTCTTGTCCCACGTTGCATAAGATTAGGGAGTTGGGTCTTCTGCTATAAATAGAACCCTTTAAGAATCAGGTTACTAGGTGATCGAAAGACCATGGTTATGAGTTTAATTACTCAAAACCAAGTAACTTGTTATTAGTGCGTTTTTACTTGATCTTTTATCGTCTTTTTTGTAACCACTGGACTGGAATTAGGGCTGATTCATTAAAACTGTCTGATCCAGTCCAATTTTTTAAATATTGATCCTAAGTGGGATCTCATAAAAACACAACTCTCAAATGCTTTTACTTGATTATTTATTTCAAAAACATCTTCCGCACGTTATATTGTTCTTCCATATATTTTAATAAAAAAAACCTGATAGAAAGCATCAAGCTTTCTCCATTTAAAATTAGAATGTCAGACATGCATTGACCACATTAACAACCAGAGCTTTTGATGTTCATTATACCAAGTTGTTATCATGAGACACTGCTTTCCCCGTTTTGGATAGGAAAAAGATCAAGAGAAAGGGAAGGAGAATTGAGAGTAAGACAAACCCTATTTTAAACAATTTCTGTAAGATCAATCAAAAAAATGGTCAGATGTCTTTGAATTTGAACTCTAGTGGGGTAAAATGAATTTTAAAAAAAAAACATAAAATAATAATACTTTTCAAAAAGTAAAAGCCCCGATGACTTCACAAAAAAAAAAACAATAACTCATCAAAGGAGATCAGCAACATTTGATGGCAACTCCTCTACAGTTACGTTATAGAACTTCTGAATGTCAGACAGCATTCTTGCATCATCCAATGTCACAAAATTTATAGCCACACCTTTCCTTCCGAATCGTCCACTTCGCCCAATTCGATGAAGGTAATTTTCAGGTTGGGTTGGCAGATCATAGTTAATAACAAGAGAGACTTGCTGCACATCAATACCACGAGCCAAGAGATCAGTGGTAATCAGAACTCTAGAAGAGCCAGAGCGAAATTCACGCATAATAATATCCCGAGTGTTTTGGTCCATGTCACCATGGGTTGCCGATACTGTATGATCATTGCTTCGCATCTTGTCAGTGAGCCAGTCCACCTTGCGCCTAGTGTTGACAAAAATGACACTCTGGGTGATAGCGAGTGTTTCATAAAGGTCACATAATGTCTCTAGCTTCCACTCCTCCTTATCAACATTGACATAAAACTGCTTGATACCCTCAAGGGTCAGTTCGTCACGCTTTACCAAGATTCTCACTGGCTTATTCATGAACTTCCTGGTAATATCAAGAGCTTCTGGAGGCATTGTAGCAGAGAACACTCCAACCTGAATTTTACCTGGCAGTAGCTGGAAGATGTCGTAGATCTGCAATACAAATTAAAATGTTAGTCATGGCAAGAATGAATAAAAGTAAATCTCTAACCTTGCAAATTACAAAAACGTGTAGGTGATTTCTGAAGCATATTGAAATTAGGATACTCTGTATGTATATGACAATCAAGAAAAGGATGCCAAGCAAGTTCAAACAAAAAAGTGGAAACTAGGAAAATTGACAAACCTGGTCCTTGAAACCTCGTGAAAGCATTTCATCAGCCTCATCCAAAACAAACATCTTTATGTGATCTGGACGAAGAGACTGCCTCCGTAGCATGTCAAACACACGACCAGGAGTTCCAACGACAACATGGACACCAGCTTGGAGAATGCGCTGATCCTCACGAACACTTGTGCCACCTACACAAGCGTGAACCTTAACACCAAGGTAATCACCGAGAGCTCGCATAACCTTCTCAATCTGCTGTGCTAGCTCCCTTGTTGGTGCCAAAACCAAAGCCTGGCACTGAACTAAACCATAATCAAGTTGCTGCAAAATTCCAGAGCAGAATGTTGCTGTCTTGCCAGTTCCAGACTGAGCCTGTTGAATAACATCAAGACCTTTGCAGAAAGGAACAATTCCCCTCTGCTGAATAGCAGAAGGCCTCTCAAAACCTTCAGAACAAGAATCAGAAATTACGCATATGATCTTGTAAAAGAGTTAGCAACATTCAAGAAGAACAAAAGTTTCGTTTTTTCTAAAAGAATACATTACTAGTGCTCATCGAACTTGTATGCAGTTTTCAAAAGAACAATAAAAAAACATTGATTTCCATCTCACTGGTCCACTTTGTACTCTTCTAGCAAGTGAATAATTTAGAAAAAATGGCCAAAACACAAAATCCAAGCATATGTAATTAGGGAAAAAAAATTCCACATCCTCTGTTATTGTTTTAATATCACTAAGCCTGCAGTAAACAACCCTTCTTGCAGGATTATTGCCAATATAATCATTAAAAAAAAAAAAGAAACTAATCCTTCATGAACTCTCAGACCAGGCATATGCTAAATTCAGCTGTCTGGCAAAAACCATTCAAAATATTATATTTGTTATCAGAAGCATGCCACTGACCC
Source organism: Erythrophleum fordii (assembly GCA_032878935.1). NCBI lineage: Eukaryota > Viridiplantae > Streptophyta > Magnoliopsida > Fabales > Fabaceae > Erythrophleum > Erythrophleum fordii. The sequence goes on from JAVQMF010000047.1 coordinate 5,492,596, forward strand.
CCATACAAAGGGTGGGACAAACTAATTTTAACACGGTGAACACTCAGAACATCATTTTCAAAATGCAATAGATGTAATTTTGACTCCTGATTGGTAAATCTAAAACTCAGCAACTGACAGTTTTATATATGTACACACACAGATGAGAACATGTAAATGTAAATAACTTTAAGATAACTGCAAAGAAAATAACTTTATTACCATAAGCATAGATGCCTCTCAAAAGATTTTCTTGTAATCCCATTGCATCGAAAGTATCATAGACCTCGTCATATGAGGTGAAAAATTCTTGTCCATCAGCAGAAAGCCTGAGCAATTATTTTGCCATAAATCAAAATCCCAGAAAAGGTACATGAATGGTGAATTCAAGCATAAAAAAATATGAATACAAAGCACAATAACTTACAATTCACTCATTTTAGCATCATATTGTCGAGCATCAAATTGTGTTCCTTCTGGAGCCAAACCTGCCATAACTGCAAAGTGGAAAACTTATGTAAAGGAAAGTTCCAAGAAACTTTCTGAAATAGCAAATGCAACATATTGACACACATAAAAAATTAGAAGATCTCCTCTTAGCTAGAATAAGATATATCCTTGGGGAAGAGAAGAAGAATAAAATCATCAAAAGTTAAAACAAAATAAGAAAAATATTAATACAGTAGTTTTCAAATGGTTACCCATCCTGGTAAAGATAAGGTAAGTACTAACAATAAAAGTCCAACTTTGATGATAAAGATGTAACAAAAGAGCCAAACTTGCAATCCACTTGGTAAGGGGTACAAGCATTAAACTTCTGCAATGATAATATCTGGAGGTGAAATTTTAGAGGGCCAACAGATATCAGTAATTCTGAATATAAACCTTTCAGTGTCAGACACTGCTTTGCCCACTCCTCCAAGATTTAGCATATCTGATTTATGAAATGAGTCCACAAGCAGCCAGAATCGAAGAGTTACCTCCAAAAAAAGGTGACTATACATATCCCTGGATCATAAAATTCTAACATAAAAATCTACCTTCCATGCCACCAAACACTATTAAAATGTAGTATGCGATCAAAACCTTCTAGAATTTTATACTTGACCCTCAAGGAGAACTTTCCTAACACATATAATGTGCAACTAGGATTCCAACTCTAATTTGATGACCTGACATTAATCCCTACAAATATGTATATAGTAATGTTACAATAAAAAATTAACCATCCTTTGTCCATCACAAAGGGAAGTTCCATAGAACTTCATGAGATAACACGAGACCAAAATTGAAGGGTCTCCTCTTATCTGAGGTATTTTCTTGATGGAAGCGAAGAAGAAAAAATGGTTAAAAAGTTAAAAACAGACTGAGAAAAAATGCTGGTAGCTTTTCAAATCATTACTCTCATTAAGGTAAAGCTAAGTCATGTACCAACAAGAAAAGCACAGTTTTCATAAGAAATATGTTACAAAAGAGCCAAACTTGCAATCCACATGGGAGGAGTGCAAGCATTAGACTTCTGCAATTTTAATATCTGGAGGTGAAATTTTAAAGGGCCTACGGATATCAGCAATCCTGAATGTAAACCTTCAGTGTCAGACACCGCTTTGCCCACACCTCCAGGACCCAGCATAACTCATTTATGAAATGGATCCGCAAGCAGCCAAAATCAAGGGGCAACCCAAAAAGAAAGTACAATGCACATATCTAGTTTACATATATTTCAACACAACAAATCAACCTTCCATGTCACCAGACTCTATCTAAATGTAGCATCCCACAACGCAAAATTTTATTTTAAAAAATCACATCTTTAAGATTATATTTTCATTCCAATTCCTCTAGCAAGAAATAGATCACGAAATATCAAATCAGAAATCTCTGGGTTAGTTAAAAGATCACAAGAGAAAAAAAAAAAAAGGATCAACCGCACATTTCAAGAACAAAGACACAAATTTCAAATCAGACAGTTGGGTTCTGATACAAATAATCAAACATTGGGGGAAGGTAACAGGCAAACAGCAATATGACAATGTCCTTAACACCAACAGTTTGGAAAAAAAATGCTACCCGGAAGAATGTTGAATGCTTGCTAGTGTAGTAGCGATAGAGAGAGGAGAAATGAGTGAAGAAGAGAGAATTGAAATTGAGAGCAGTTTCCAAAGGGAAGCTAGAGTTTCCCAAACTCCTCGGATCTGAACCGTGGAGTTGAAGGGAGGCGAATGAAGTTAGGTTTAGGTTTTGTAGCTAAAGTGTGAGACTGAAGGGGAAAAACAAAAACAAAAAATAAAAAATAAATCAAAATAAAATAAACTTAGGTTTCCACGTTTACCCTTCATGTACGATAAAAAAATCAACAAATAGCCAAATATAGGATGATTCAAAAATAGGCTTCAGCTCAAAATTTGACCCAATCAAATCTAATATTTAATTAATAATACTCCTATACTATTAAAAAAATTAATTATATTACTATTTTTGTTTTCACATTAGTTATCTATCTATTTTTCTACTTATTTATCAATAAAATGATAGCTTCGGATTTTTTTTTTCAAAAGATAAGAGATTTATTTTATTGAAGTGAAGAAGAGAATATAAAATTTCTCAATAACAACTTGAAGAATAAACCCAAACTACATCTTTGCTCACCAGAGTAGCCCATTACTAAGATGCAAGATGTGAGTTATAATCTTTCAAAGAAACGGAAGGTAGTCTTATACCCGTTTGGATGTAAGAATATTGCACGATGAAGTTGGGAATGAAGTAGGAATTCTCATATTAGTATCTTTGGTTGGAGCTCTAGATTTTGAATTTTATTGTTTAAGTGATCTCTATTTCCCTATTTGACTGAAACTGGACCCCATCCAAAATGTAATGAAATTAGGTTCTATTCCTAGAATGAGATGTTTCTTACCATTATACCCTTAATGGAAAAAAATTCCTCGCAACCTTGTTTTTATTCTATATTTTAATATTCTTTTTCTATTAATGTTAACTAAAAAATAATTTTTTGCAATATTAAAAAATAACAATGGATATCTTAATATTTTATAAGAGTATTAAAAAAATAGTATATACAAATTACAAAAACAAAAACCAACAATTTAATGCTTTTTATTAACAATATTTTAATATCATATAAGAGTATTTAAAGATATCTTGTACAAATTAAAAATATAAAAAAATATTGTAACATTTTTTATTAAGAGTATTTTATAAATAAAATAAAATACATATAATTTTTTTACATTTTAGTTAATTACACATAATCCTTTAACTTTTAAAATTTAAAAATAATTCCTTAAACTTTCAAATTTTGACCATCTTAAATCATTAACAAATCATGCCCGTAAAAACACTTGGCATCATGGAATTGTGAGTATTCCAATAATTTTACCCACATTGTCACTCTCTCAACATATAGAACTTGTGGCACTTCTCCTTTCTTCTAGTCGGCATCTTCTACATCTCCTGTCTTTGATAATTGTCTTCTTCAAAGTTTTGATTTGGAAAGCCCTAAAAAATCATCTTCTTCCTTCTCCATCAATAGGCGTCCCATTTCCATCTCAAATTCAAACATGTAGTGTCACATTCTAAATTTTCTGTAACTATTAACATGATCCATGTTAGTGAGGAACTAACTTGCCTAATAAATACTAAAGAAGATGGTAGATGCTAGGAAACCTACAAGAGATAATAGCACATTCATTGGTTTAATAAGAGAGTAAGTAGGAATACTTTAAGCCAAGCTTGCAACCACTTATGGTAGCGTCTCCCTACTTCTACCTACATAGGGAGGTGAGTATGTGTACTCGGCCAAGTAGCAACCCCATTAGCCTTGTATATTGTAAGCTTAAAACTACCAAAATCTTGGAATGAGTCTTTGAATTACTAATGTATGCATGGCTAAATGAATGTGATAGGGAAGAAATCCTAATGAACCAAGTACACACACACCTCATGCTTCACTATGTAAACCATGTCTATATGTATATTTAATTGATAAGTGCTCTAAGTTTGTAATCTTTGTGGGAGTTAAATATTGCATTTAATATGTAGCTTAGATGGGAATGATGAGCATACATGCTGCTACCTAGCAAGCAACCAGGGAGAACCAATGAAATTCCTAAATAAATAAACTCCATGCACCTAACTATTATATTTACACCGTAGCATATATATGTGTGGCATTTGGTGTTACCTTTGGCCGTGGGAATTAGTAAGGAAATTGCATGTAACGGAATAGCTTATATGATCTAAAATGGAGACACCTATCCTACTCGATGGAAAAGTAAGTGGAGGACAATAATTAAGAATAAAAACCCCTACACCTCATGCTTATACTATACATATATATGTGTGTGTGTGTGTGTGTGTGTCCATAAATTATACTCTAATCTTACTCATAATCTGAATTGCCATGGAGGTAGGTACCATATGCAATATATGCATTAGAGGGGAGTAATATATATATTTAGAATGCTGCCACCTAATTGCACCAAATCAGAATGGAAAAGAAGAAAACTCCAACACAAAAATGAGACACCTCATGCTTGCACCTCCCACCTACATATATACATATTCAATTGTAATTTGTTAATGCTTGTATTTTGGTTTGACAGCGGGAGTTAAATATTGCCTTTAATATGTAGTTTAGATAAGAATAAGACACATATACTCTGCCACCTAGCATTGCACCAAGTCAAGGAATTTTAGATTGCTTTCATGCCATCCAAAAGCGGTGAAGAGCACGAGTTGTCCGTTGCATTAGTTACCATTCACTTTAATTCATTTTAGGCCGAGGGAAGTAGTGGCAAGAAGGGAGGAGAAAACACAGACAACCATAGAAGAGGAGGGATGAAAAGATAAACCAAGGTACAAGGACTCCATCCAGGGTAAGTAGAAAATTTAGTATGTTCTAAGTTTCTTCCTTTACCTAGTCAAAATTCTGGACCTAGAATATTTTTCCTTTTATAGAATTAGTTAGAAAAGGATTTTAAAGCCAAAATTTTTATAACAGGTTATCCATTCCTTATACTTGAAATCTGAAAAATTACAAAATTTTTGGAACAAGGTAGATCAAAGAAATAACCCACTAATTCAATTTAGCTTCTGGATGGGATAACTTGGGGCTGATTTCATAAAGAATTTTGTTAAATGGGTAAATGAAGGAATTAGTGCATAAAATTTAGTGGGGAAGTAGCTAAGACATATAACTTTAGGTTTGCAAAGTATTAGAATTTTCTGAGCTCATTTGGTGGGATAACAAAGCCAAAAACAGCAAGGGCAGTGTACAGCGAGCTCAACTAAGGTAGTGGCTAACATAGTAGGTGTTTGGGGGTTATCCTTGGGAATCCTTGAAAATTGTTTCTGTGGATTATGATTAACATAATAAGGGGTTATTCTACCAATTTTTATGATTTTTGGAGGTCATTTAATGGAGGAAAGAAATTTCACAAAAATAGGTCCAAAAATACAGTTAAATTGAGACTATGGTAGCTTTCGTTTCTTACTAGTGTAGTGTGAATTTGTATGGTAAACTAGATAATCAAGCTTGGAAATAAGGAATCAGAACTTAACTTCAAATCACTAGACCACACATGAATAACTAAGATAGTAACTAATTAATGAGAAAGAAAAGAAAATGAAGATGTGATTGTTTACAATTAAGAATCCCAGTTGTCAACTAACAAAAAAGGTTTAGAAATTTTGTACAAGGGGATTAGCAATTTAATTGCAATATAAATATTAATTATGACTCATTCTTAATTAAGGTAATGCATGATTGAAATTTAGGAAGGCAATTGGGACAGCAAGAGCTAAAGAATAACGCGACAAAATAATGGTGACAAAACAGGTAGTTAAGATGATATTCTATCTGTTTACATATATAATTGCACTGAATGATTTTTTAAATTTTGTATGTTGTTCATGACTGTATATATACCCATTAATATGACTTTCTTGAGTACTAGATCACTGTTATTGGCTAATGACTGAAGTATAATAGCCTAACGAATGAATGTATACTGCTATCTCGGGATTTGCATGCTCCTGTACCGAATGGTGTATCGAAGTATTCTTATTTAGTGTTCTTTATATATGTAAACCATGAACCCATTGTTATCTACTAGGATTATATCTCATTATAAAGCTAATTATTTTTCAGGTAATATCCATACTACAGACGGAGTCCACCTGACAGAGGATAACTGAACCAATCTGAAGACTGTAATGGCCATAGTTGTTGTAATTTCCCTGAATAATGTTAAATGCTGAATGTTTGGCTTTAGTTGAATACTTAGCATTGTTTACTACCTCCTTGTTGGTTTTGTATAAATATTACACATGAGGAATTTACCATAAGTTAGCTATGATATTTATTAAGGCTACCGAACTCCCTGTATAAGTAAACTCTTATAATTGCGTTTGTATGAAACTGATTATCATAATCTTGGAAGAAATTCTAGAATAATAATATTATCAACTTATAGTTTTCTTGTGAAAATGATGAAGGTTGTCTAGGTAGGATAATTATCCTCCTAGGTTTAGGATCTTATTGACAAAATTTTGGACCTTACACTATGGAATGAAAGACCTTGTCGACAAGATCTTGGATTTTGCTTTATAAAACTTAAGACTTTATCAACAGGGTCTTCTGTTAGTAATGCAAGATCCTTCCATATGGTAAGTTATAGCATATGCAAAGTGTAAGTGTGACATGTGGCAACAGACCTTAAGTCACAACTCACCTAGGTTCATCATCCTCATCAAGTCGCAAAGGTACCTAATCATTTTGTCACTGGGTTCATAATCCTCGTGTTGAAGAAGTTAGTAGTGGCATTATTTTGGGTGAAATTTCCACTTTCTTTGACATCGAATTGTCATTGGGCTTATTATCCTTAAGTCACATAGTTTTATGTCTTGAATTTACTAATTAGGACTAGTTCCGTTTTGAATTAATCAACTAGCTATTTTTTGGGAAAAAAATGTTAACAAAAAAAAAATCCTTCTTAGCAATTATAATGCAACTCAAACTATATATAAATATAGTTCATGTAAACATATTGAGTTATGTATTGTTACAAAATTTTAGTTTCAATTGAAAATATTGAGTTTTGTACTATTATAAAATTGTAGTTCTTATTATGATTTTTTTTAAATGAGAATATGTTACACCTATATTGAGTTTTTGTTAGCTAATTTCTACTTCTTCCCTATAATAAGACACATCACATTCATAGGTGCTTGGTTTTGTCCACTTTGTGTTATAATTTTACTTAACAGTTGAATTGTTGAGATTAGATTATGAGAATATGTGAAGTTAACTGAAATACAGAGTTGCATCTTCATTTAGTGCACTCAGCTATCAGTGCAATAGCAGAATTATTTTACCTTTTACGGTTCAAGTTAGAAGTGGTACTCAGTGTACTGATATCATTGATTTTGAACTTTGTAGGATGGGGGAATTGCTATTTTTTCTTGTGGATTGTTCCACTAATGAATGATGATAGGGGCTTGGTGACTGCACGGTTGAGGAACAGGATTGTGAAAGTCAACTCAACTATTGTTATTATTTTGGAACGATAGAATAAAGGCTTGAAGTTGAAAATTGGTCAAAGCCAGTCTAGGCTATGTTGAAATTAAGAAGTTATATTTGTCAACATGGTTTATTTAATATTTGTCTAAGTTAGAAGTTGGTTAATGTAATTTATTTAGTCTTTGATTTCTATAAAAAGTTAGTTAATGTAATTCGTTTAACTTGTAAGTTAGATGTTGGTCTTTTTAATCTTTGATTTCATCAAATATTGTTTTTTCAATTTCCCATTCAAATAAACCAATCTCAAGTAAAGCAAATATTATGTCTACTCAATAACCCATGCAAAAAGCCAAGTCTTAAAAAGAATGGCCTCATCTTCTTCTATTTTAACATTATTGTAAAACATTTGATACTTTTTGTCCTTAAAAACTGCCTTTGGAAGGAATAACTAGATGAAGCATTCTCAGGAGAAGCAAGGATCAATTTGGTGATGCTATAGAATATATCTCTTTGAATATGTACATGGCATTGTAATACTATAAAACCCAGTGTCATTGCCTTCCATTACTTGAGTACTAGCTTCTCTCTTATGTTCCTTCAATGATATGTCTCCTTTTTTTAGGTTTGTGGGTAATCAAAGACATATATGGTGACTTAAATCCATTTTTATCAAATGCATCAAGAAAAAGGTTGCTTTGTAGCATCTAAGAAAGCATAGGAAATGGAGTTCCTAAAGCCTGACACTTGATTTGGTTGCCTTGAAAGAGATTTCTGAGAGACCTAAAATTACAAACATGCATATCCCAATGAAAAGTTGGCCACATTCGTAGATTATATAGAAAGGAAAAAAATAACATTAGTAGGCTGCAAGTGATGCCCTCTAGATTATAGATATTGTGCAAAAGTCAGAAATGCAACATCTTGCTTTAGTTTTCTTAGTTTCCAATTTGATTTGTGGTTTTCGGTGCCCTAAATGTATTCATCTACATTCTTTTAAACCTTTAATTTATATTTCAAATTTCAGTACTTTATATGCTCACCTTTGATTCAAATCATGTTGTTATGAAAGAAATTGAAAGCAATCAGTATTAAAAAGGTAATTAGATCCATCACTTTCAGCTGATAAATGAAAAAAAATTTATTACTTAATTCAATTTAGTATTGTTTCACTTCCACCCATAATCTCCTAGTCACACTTCTCAAGTATAAACAAACAAGATGGAAATGATAGAAGAATATCATGATAAAAAGAAGAGGATTTTCTTTTATTGTTTTTCAAATAATATTTTTATGTTCTAATAGCTTTCCTCAATGAAGATGATACATTTCTAAAGTATACATCATTATATATTTCCTAGATCAAACATCTTATTTGTCTACTAACCCTACAAAAAAGTATAGCTCTTACAAACTTTTAATAGTCAAACAACATCTGGAGTGTAATATATACCTTGTTTCCCTTATCATTAACTCAAATGCAAAAACCAAGTCTGATATAAATCAAAGCATAAGAAAGGTAAACCATCTAAAGTCTTATATAAGTTATAGCATAAAAAGATCCTGTGGTTTCCCATCCAAATAAACCAATCTCAAGCAAAAAGTTCCACCTAAAATATAGCATAATTGAAAAAATATAGTAATCTTATGGTTAGATACATAAAAACGTTGCTAGCTAACATAGCTTTATAAATAACAAGAAGTCAAAAGAATGGGGTTTAGAGAGGATTCAAGTATTGAAGAGAATGATGAAGGGGGTTTCAAAAGGAGGGAATACTACAACTAAAGCTTTGGTCAATGCCAAGAAGTGGAAAAATCATCATAATAGCATTACCAACCTCTAAGATTTGAGGATGATGAACCCAAGTGATTTACCACTCGGGGCATAGAACTCAATTTAGAACTCCCTTATCTTCTACTTCTCTTTATTGAGATCTTTCAATCTTTGAAGATGTTCTTCGAAGAGACACTATTCAAGGAACAACATGAGTTCTAGGTGTTGCTAAATGTATTCTAAAGGGAGATGGGGAGTTATTTGTCAACTTCTTTTCTCTCTTCAAAAGTGATAAGAAGACAATCTAGACAAAAGTAGTTAAACTGATGTTCACGCTTATCTTTTAATCTTCGAGGGATATGCTCTATATCTTACCAATATAATGCAAAGAATTCTATTCTAATTTTCTAATTAGACTTATCAGAATCCTCATCTTAATATACTTAGATTAATAGCCTCTCTTCTTGTCCTGGCCTCTTAGGATCAAAGATTCTTTTGAGCTTATCAAACAACTTTTTAATTGAAAAATTCATTAACAGGGTAAAGCTACTAAAAATTGTTAATCAAGATTGTTTCCTCTTCAACACCTTCTAATGCATAGGATCTTCATACAAGGCAAGTGCAGAGCCTACTTGTATTAGATAGGATAAATGTAAGAAATTCACTTATAAAAGATTTCAGAAGATAAAGATACTTAGAAAGAAGTCATGAGAGATTAAAGGATTTTTATTTCACACTCGTGATTATAAGACTTCTCTTAAAACTATTAGTGGAAAGGCACACTTCTTATAGTCGGATACTATGACTAACAGGCAAACAACTTTTACACTAGTGGGAGACAGTAGTACAGACACAATTTTAATAAAGTGATTTTACATACTATAAAGATAAACATCACATGAAAGTAAATAGTACAATAATTATATAATAAGACAAGGAATGGTTTGGTTGAGGATAAGCTTTATCATTTCCTAATTGGCTTATGAGATAGTGACAGATTAAGGTCGTCATTTGAATCATATGTGGCATTTAGATTAGTTGTTGATTTTTCGAAGCAGGTGAACAACCATTCTTCAAGTTTATCAATATTATTAGGCTCATTAAAATCTTATAAGTCTGGCATATGGAAATTTTGAGAGCATGCTGGTGGAGCTTAAGATGTTGATGTTGAAGGAAGTTGTAAGCTAGATCCTTTCAGGAAGTTGGCCATTTGAGTTGGAGTCCATATTTCTATATTAGGAAGGTTTATTTCCAGAAATCTAGGTTCTTCAGGAATAAATTCACCAAGATAAGGATCTAATGAAGTACAAAAAATAAGCCTACTTTCATGATAATTTTTAATTCCACATACAAATGATTTTAAAACATTTAAGGCATCACTAGATTGTTTTGGTCAATTAAGAAATGTGTTCCATTTATATGCATAATTCTTTGTAAGGAGCATATTTTGTTTATTCATCGAATAAGGACGATAGATGATAAAGATGCTAAAAACTTTATGATTTGCTTCAGCGTTATTCTATAACTATGATTCATGAATGAGCTTATGGAGTTCCTAATGTCACCAATATAACAGAGAGAACCATTCAAGGAGGGCCTACAAATTGGATTCCTTATTTTCTTCTTAGGTGAAAAACTAGTAAATGAGTAAAGGAGGAAATTTTGTGACTTCTGAGTAGAAAATAATAAGAGCTTATAAATACCAAAGAGCATCTTCAGTGATATGAGTGAGAATCCTAAAAAAGATTAGGAAAGGAGTCTATAACAGATTGAAAAAAGGAGGAAAGACATTAAAAGAGGCATCTATGAGATACCTATACAGATAGTAAAATAAAGATTTTTTAGCAAGTTGTTGGACCTCAATAGGAGTTATTAGTTTTTTCTCATAGGGTGGAAAATCTTTTTTAAGTTGAGTGGAGGATGGGAGAGGATGATAGATAGTACATCCTGGTATGGAATAAGCTGTGAAAATGAGAGGAACAGGTTTCATAGGGGTAAGCAATTTCACAGGTTTTAACCTGGAGAGATCATCTACAAGGATGTTGTTGTGACATTTAATGTGTTCTACCTTGAATTTATAACAAGAAAACTAGTATTTCTAGCAAAACAATTGTTTATCTGGTAAAATCTTTTTCTTAGATTCTAAGATTTTAGAGAAGGATGAATTATCCATTTGTACCACAAATTCATATAGACATAAATGAAAGTTGAATTTCTCAATCCTCTTTTTTATTACAATAATTTTTTTGTAGATTGCATGATAATATTTCTCAGAGTTTTTGAATTGTTCACTTGCATGACCATAGTAATATTTATTTTCATCAATCTTTTTAATGAGTACTGCACCAAAAAAATCTTCACTAGCATCTGTTTGGAGTATCTGTTTGCCCTTATCAAGAATCTTTAAAAATAAGGGAATCTGAGAGACTCTTTTGAGGTGTCGAATTACTGCTGTTTAAGCTGGTCCCTAAGGTGAGCATTGTTTTTTTAGAAGTTTTGATAGTTGACTAGTATGATTAGACACATGAGATATAAAGTCTTTAATAAAATTAATTATTCTCAGAAATTATTGAATTTCTTTTACCGTGAGGTTCTCATCAGGGAAGATGAGCAATTCCTGTGCAATATGTAAGCATGGTTGGTAGTGTCCATTAGAAATATGTATCCCAAAAAAATTATATTTGGGCCTAACTCAATTGACTTTTTCGAATTAAAAGCATAATTTCATATTATTTTGTAATGTCTAAGAATTGTTGAAGGAGTTACTTATAGTCTATCTCATTGTTTAAATAAAAAAGGATTTCATCAATATAAATGAGTGTGTTATGGAAGATAATCTCAAAAATTTTAGTTATGACTTTTTGAAATAGTGATGGGACTACCTTTAAATTGAATGACATAATAGTTCATTGGTCTTGGGAATTAGGTATTGGGTATTAGGTATGTAAAAGGCAGTTTTATACCTCTTTGTACGATCAATTCTTAATTGCCAAAAACCAGCCTTCAAATCAAACTTTGAAAATACTTTCACATCTTTTAACATACTAGTTTGAGTATTGATCTTTGGTAAAGGGAATTTGTTATTTTATAAGAATATGTTGAAAGGCTTACAATCAATGACTAGTCTTTTCTTTCCTCACTTATACTTTGAACATTTCTTCATATAAAAGGTTTGACGGGTCTAATCAGACTTGGTTGGTTCAATTAATCCTTGTTTCAAGAGGGTTGTACATTCTTCTTTGGCTAATTTCAAATCATCAGGATTTATATTAAGATGAGTAGCCTTTGTAAGATTGATGTCTTCATTCCTTTTGAAGGGAAGTTAGATGAAAAATTCTTTATTCTTCTAGAATGAAAATGGATGGGAAAATTGATCATGAGACTCTGGGCAATACTGCATTAGCTAATTACGAATTTTTTCATATCCAGCAGGAACTTGTTAGAGTTCAAACACTTTAGGAATTGTAGTATAAGATCTAAATTGTTATTTGAACCGTATACCATGATGGAGGATTTGAAGTTTCTTGGCTTGACAATAAACATCCATCTCAATAAGAATGTCTTTATCAGGGAGACTACGTCCAAGGGCTTTAGTCCAAATGATACACTTAGGAAAGATCTTAATATCAATTTTCTTTTTGGTAATAAGATTAACCTTGAATATTTTCCCGTCAGTTGCACTAAAATACTCAGAATGCTTTGTCCAAGCTCTTGGAGGAAGGTATACAAGATTCATTAAGCTTTTTGAAACACTAGTATCCATATTTGCATTACTGAAATTGGCTTATGGTATTTATTCTGTAAAATCTGCATTTCTACATAAGGCATTAGAGGTTCCTTTTGGACTGCTTGGTTACATGGCTAGATTGAATAGGTGTGCAGAATGGAATCATCAGTGTGTTTTGACATATCTAAATCAGAAATGTTTGAATTAGAGGAGGATAAGCCTGATAATGTGAAGACTATTAAATCATTAGCATCTTTTTGTTCTGAAAAGAGTTCTTTAATTTCGTAATCATGAGAAAAAGGAATAATAGCTTGAAGCTAATGAAGGAGTTTGACGTCTTTCTTTGATATCTTTGGGCACTGTTTAGCAAAATGACCTTTCTTGCCACAAACATAATAGCAATCCCATTTTTTAAATTAAATAGTTCTTCTTCTGAAAAATCAAATAGGTTTATTATGTCTTCTTTTTCTATGGGCTTTATAATAGGCTTTCTTGAAATGAGATTTCTTTTTTATTCGATAAGAGTACCTAGATCTGTCTTTGCATTTAATCTATAAATTAGGCTTCTTACAAACCTTTTGAAGTGCCAATTTTCCTTCCATCATAGAGTCAAGTATCTTGTGTTGTTCACATAACTTCTTAAGAGTTACATTGGCAAGTTGATATATTTCTCTTAAAAAAAAATGTTTTTCATATCTTTTTTGAATGATTAAATGGCTCTTAAGAGCTCTGGTTGAAGTTCTTCTAGTAAAGAGGCAATGAAAGTATGGTGAAGGTTGACATCATTAAAACCATTGAGCAGATAGTATTGCTCTGCCATCCTTTAATAGTAAAAATCAATATCTTTTTTTTTTAAAGAATAACAATGTATTTGAAAGTATTCTTGTTGCTTGTCAACTAGATGGAAGTCTCTAAGAAATTCTTTATGAATGAATCCAAGGAGGAGATTTGCATTGGTGGTAGTGGTGTAATAATGTTGCTTATACTCCCTTAAGTTTTGAAACCATTCTCGGAGAGTTCTTATAAACTTGGTGGTGAATTCAATAAGTACTATTTCAAGGTGAGCTGTAGGTTTAGTCATCTGAAGATTAATCCATGTTGAAAATTCATATAGCTTATCTCTTCACTTTTCTAGAGGAATATCATCAAAAGCAAACTATAGGCCATTAGATAAACGAGCTTAGGCCTAGACATGATCAGGAGAGGTCTTAGCATAAGGATGAGGCTCAGCATAAACTTTTTTATTACAAATTGGACTCTTCAACTTCTTTAGTAGGAATGAGATTGACCATATATGAAGCTATTGCTACATGTTTGAATTCGAGATATAAATGGGATGCCTACTAATGGAGAAGGAAGCAAATGATTTTTAGGCTTTTTTATATTTGAACTTTAAACATGACGAGTATCAAATAAACGTGATGGTTGAGATGCAAAAAACATCAACTAAGAGAAAAACTATGCGTTCTGTATGTACAATGACAAATTTGCCCTTAAGCAGGTAAAACTATTAAAATACCCATAATTCCTCGTCAAATATTATATGTTTTTGCTTAATCTAAGCATATTTCATTAATGATTTATTAGATATTTTAATGGCAAGGGGTTAACAATCAAAATGTGAAAGTTTAGAGGATTAGTTTTAAACGTAAGTTACAGAATTATATGTAACTAACATAAACTTTAAGAGAAATTATATGCATTTTAATTTAAAATTTTGTAACATATTAAAATGAAAAAATAAAAATTTTTATATTTGTTTGCATTAAAGATATTATGGCTATTTGTTCAGTTTTTTTTTTAATTTTCATATTACTTTTATCTGATCAAACATAAAATTAAATGTTGTATTTTATAATATATCAAACATAATTATCAAAACTCATTTTCATTTCCATTTCTATAAAATTATTTCATGTTACAAAATGGACCTTAGTGGCTATCATTTGGGTGACTTTTAGTTGCTTGCAAGATAAAGGAATTCCCCTTCCAAAATCATATATAATGTTTATTACATTTGTATAATTATTACTCAATCATATCTATTTTTTATTATATAATTAAAGTATAAATATGAAGGTCATTTCCCATAAATAATATTATCTTTTTTTTCTTTCCATTCATCCTTTCATTTTGCATGTTAAACAAATTATTGACTCAATTCTATTCAAGAAAACTGATAATCTTATATTTTAAGAAACATTGTGTTTTTTAATTATGGTATAATTAATTATTAAATTTACTAAAGGTAAATTATATATTTTAACATGTTTATTATTATAATTATACTTATTAATTACATAAAAATGAATTTATTTTTTAAAAATTATTAATTATTAAATAAATTAATATATTAAGTATTTATTTAATGAAATATTATTCTATATTTAATAATTAATTAAATCACATTTAAACAACTTCTTACTTTTAGTAATATAGAGGGGAAATCATATGGCTTTTGCTTTCGAGAAAAGAACATCATCTTTTTTCTCATATAATCTCTGACTATTTTTAATGTCTTATCATGTTAAAAAAATGGACTATTAAATCAAAATAGAACCAGAATGTCACCAGATGAAAACCCTCTAGAAGAAAGCCCCCCGGCGGTGACGTTACCTAAAGAACGAGATCGCTCGCCTGATAGATCTCTGCTATTAAAATATTTGCATCCCACTTCCCAACCTCGGGGAAGACCTATGGCTTCAAAAGAAATCGAAGAAGACACCACATTTCCATTTGTCAACCCCCCAAAACATTATTGTCAAAGGAAAAGACGTGTCCCCTCCCCATTTGGATGGGGACAAAACGCCCAAAAGGGTTAAAACTCACAAAGACATGGTTCTGGAAGAGCTCCCCCCCTCACACCAGCCATGCAAAGAAACTCTAAGGGGGGAGTACATCTACAGCTCTCATGCCCCTTTCTGGGAGGCATCCAAGCACATTGCCTCTTCCTTTAAGGAAATGTTCCTTAACTCTGAAAAAAAGCTAGAGGAGGTCACCGTCCAACCTGAAGACGTAACCACTAATGTCGACGAACTTATACCCTTAATATCCTTCTTTGAATGCGTTTAGGAACTTCTAGATGAGAGTATGAAGCTGGCAGTAGTTGTTAAACTACTGGGTCGATCCATAGGATACAAAACCCTAAAGGACAGACTAACCATCCTATGGAAACCCACCGATTCTTTCCAACTCGTAAACCTGGAAGGGGGACGCTTTATAGTTAAATTCAAAGAAGACTTCGACTATCAACATGCATTACTAGGCGGCCCTTGGACTGTTTTCGGGCACTACCTCACAGTGCACCCTTGGACTCCCTCGTTCAACCCCCTGCAACACACCATCCATAGGTTGTAAGTTGAATTAGGCTTCCCATGATCCCAGCTCAGTACTACCATAAGAGTGTAGTTCGTGCCATTGATGAGTTGCTCAGAGAGGTGGTTTGTGTGGACTACAACACAAAATCTGGGGATAGAAGGAAGTTCGCACGCATGGCCATATCCATTGACCTTTCAAAACCTTTGGTCTCCAAGATCAAAGCGGATGGTGAGCTGCTGCTTGTGGAATATGAAGGCTTGCCCACCATCTGCTATCATTGTGGTCACTACGGTCACTTTGAGAATAATTTCCTTGCGAAAATGGACCCAAAAAAGCATGATGCCACTGCCATCAGGAAGCCTGAGAACTCTGGCCCCATGGAGGCGCGTGTGGAAAACTCCTTTGGGCTATGGATGCAAGTCCAAGGTAGGGGCAGGAAAAAAGATTCGCTAGACAGAACTGTGCCAGGGAATAGAGACCAGACATACACCAAAAAGGGTACTAGGTTTGACCTGCTGGCTTTCTTGAATCATGTTCCTAACGACGCAAAGGAAAATACCCGCCCCACTTCTAACTTTGCTAACAGTGCTGCAAAAGAAGCAGCAGAAACACCAATAAAGGAAAATAGGGAAACAAACCAGAAAAGCAAAAAGTCAGACACCCTAAAGTCAGCTTAAGTCCAACGGCCCAAAGCCACCCCTACTGCTGCTTTCAAGAGACCTACAAGGCAAAGGCCCAGCACCACAGGAGCAGAAAACAATGAAACATTGTTTTCCTCAAAAGCCTACCAAGCCACTCACTCAAATATACGTTAGACCCCACGAAGCATAATGCAGTGATTATCACGGATGTAACGGCTAACCCAATAAAGGAAGCAAGTTCTCTTAGTCTGGATGTCCCAAGGTCCAAACCCTAGCAGAACTAGATGACCAAGACTGGCCCAAAATCTAAGCCACCCGATAAGCCCCTTCAATCTAGAGTCAAGATCTTAGTAGGCTTCAAGGTGAAAGGCCTACCTCCTAGGCCTAAAAGTTCCAACAAGGGGCCTTCGGAGGGACTTCTCCATGCAATCTCAGAGGATCTCGCTCACATAACCATTATGAAGATAATGGCAACCTTTCTAAAATGCTTGATGATGTCAAAAGGGTCCCTGAGCTCCCTTTGCTCTAAACTAATCCTCATTCCTTCCCCATGTCCATTTTAGTCTGGAATTGCCAAGAAGCGGTAGCTCACAAATTCCATACTATCCTTAAGTCCTTCCTCCAAGGCTACAGGCCGAAGATTCTTGTTCTCCTAGAACCTCAAATATCTAAAAATAAAAGCTGATAAAGTTATTAAAAAAAAAATCGGCCTCCCTAGATCCCACAGAGTCGAGGCCAATGTTTTCTCTAGAGGAATTTGGATGCTATGGTCTAACAATGTTAATATCCAAATTCTTGGAAACCACCGCCAATTTATCCACAGTTCCATCTCCTAGCTAGACCACAACACCTCTTTCACCTTCTCTGCCATTTATGGTAGCCTAAACCCGACCACGAGAAAGAATCTCTAGATTAACCTCTCCTCCATCATGGGGAACCAAAAAGAGCCATGGCTCCTCTATGGTGACTTTAACGCTGCCCTTAACCTTGACGATAGAAAATGAGGGGAATGCCACAGAACTACTATGTGTAACTCCTTCGTTAGCTTTGTCCATAACAATGGACTCATCGACCTTGGCTTCTTGGACCAAAATACACTTGAAAAAGAGGCACCTTGCTAGTACATTTAGATCGGGCTTTAGCCAACAACCACTGGACTAACATCTACCCAAGCTCCTTAGTGATCCACCTCCTAAAAATCTAGTCTGACCACAGACCCATCTTGATCAACCTGAATCAGAACACTGCTCGACAAGTCGATGGGCCTCCTTTTAGATTCCTGGTGCCCTAGCTATCCCATCCTGGATTCAAAGACTTAGTCCAAGACAGCTAGGCCCATGACCAAAACCTGTCCACTAACATCTAGAACTTTAGTTCTAGAGCTCGTTTGTGGAACAACAACGTCTTCAGCGCTATTGGCAAACGGAAGAGGCTTCTGCGCACAAGACTGTTAGGCATTCAGAACTTACTGGAGCAATGCCCTTACTCTGTATGGCTACTTCAACTTGAGGAGTTGCTTTGCAAGGAGTATGAAGACTCCTGTCTTTAAGAGGAGCTCCTTTGGCTTCAGAAATCCCGCAACAATTGGATCTGCCTAGACGATCGTAACACCTCCTACTATCATTCCAAGGCTTTGATTAATCGCAAGAAAAATCATATTTACTCCCTTCTAGACGATGCTGGGACTTGGTATTATGACGAAAAGCATATTCATTTCATGGCTTCCAAATACTTTAAGTAGCTCTTTTCGGCCCAGAGCACTAAGCATAGGCCTCGATTTACTAAAGGTAAGTTCCCTGTAATTACTCCTGACCTGCTTGGCACCTTGGACTGCGATATCACAATGCAAGAAACAAGAAGAGTGCTCTTTGACATGCACCCTCTTAAATCCCTGGGTCCCGATGGCCTGCATGCCCTTTTCTATCAAAGACAGTGGGACACTATCAGCGCCTCTGTCTATAGTTTTGTGAAGAGTTTCTTTGATGAGGGACCTATGGCTCCTAAAATCAACAGAACGCTAATCACTCTGATCCCCATAGTCGACAACCCTAAGTCCTCAAAGAATTCAGACCCATAAGCTTATGCACTGTTGCCTATAAAATCGTGACTAGAATTATCACCAACAGACTTCACTCAGTCATGCCCAGCCTCATCCTCCCTCACCAAACTAGCTTCATCAGAGGTTAAAGTATCATGGATAATATCATCATTGCTCAGAGGTGATCCACTCCATGAGGCGCAAGAAGGGGAAGACGAGTTGGATGGTAATCAAGGTCGACTTGGAAAAAGCTTTTGGCAAACTTAAATGTGATTTCAAAGAAACTTTCCAGGAAGCCAGAATTCCTACCAAGCTCGTCAGCTTAATCATGAAATGTATTTCCACCCCTTCAATGTAGGTCTTCTAGAATGCCAAGCCCTCTGAAACCTTTTCCTCCTCCAGTGGAGTCTGGCAGGAAGACCTCCTAAGCCCTTAAATCTTTGTTCTTTGCATGGAAAGACTTTTTTAGGCTATCAACGAGAAGGTCAACAAAGGTAACTAGAAAGCCATTAATCTGGGCAAGCAAGGGTCGCCGCTCTCCCACCTCTTCTTCACGGATAACCTCATCCTTTACAGTGATACCTCCCCCAACCAAGTAAACCTTCTCCGGAAGCTGATCGAAAACTTTTGCATCGCCTTCGGTGACAAGGTAAATGGAACAAAAACAAGAATCTTCTTCTCTAAGAATTTGGATCGAAGGGTAGCTTCCCATATTTGTAACCATCTGGGGTTCATGCAAACTGACTGCTTGGGAAAATATCTCAAGGTCCCCCTGCTCCACAAACAAGTAACCAAAGGAACTTATGCCTGTATTACAGAAAGACTGCAGCACAAACTCACTAGCTGGAAGGCCAACACCTTATCCCTCGCGGGCCGCCTTACGTTTGCCAAAAGTGTCCTCTCTTCCATCCCTTGCTACCCCATGCAAACTTCGAAACTTCTTGCCTCCTGCTATGACGACATCAATAAGATCATCCGTAACTTCGTCTAGGGAAGCACTAACTCCAAAAGAGGCATCCCCTTAGTCAGTTGGAGTGACATGTGTAACCCCTCAAGAACTGTGGTTGTGGCATGAAAGACATGCACGGTCAGAACCAAGCCTTCCTTTCTAAGCTGGCCTACAATCTTGCCACCAAGCCAAACCTCCTCTGGGTTAAAGTGTTGCAAGCCAAATATGGTTTGGGTCACAGTTGTTAGGGAGTTTTCAGAAAGCACAACCGCTCCCATTTATGAAAGAGCATCGCTACTGTCTGGGACGACACCTTTCAGAAGATCAACTGGGAAAGAAACCAAAATGGCAATACCATTAGTACTTGGTCCCCTAGGAATAATGGTCTCTTCTCTCTTGCCTTAGCTTACAAAGTCATCCAAGAGGTTAACTGGGGAGCAGAGAACCCGAATTAGAACATCATTTGGAATTGGCCTAGCTCGCAAAGAATACGTGGTTTCCTTTGGCTTGTCGTAAAAAATAGAATTCTCACCAACTCTGATAAAAGTTGCAGGCACATGACCCTTGACGCCACTTGCACCCACTGCTCTTACAGTCAGGAGGACATAAATCACGTCCTCAGGTAGTGCCCGACAGCTCGCTCCTCGTGGCATCTCATCATCCCGGATCACCTCAAAAATAACTTCTTTCGTGATAATTTCGCTGACTGGTTGATGCAGAACCTCCAGCCTTGCAATGGCAACCAAATTTGGAGTGTTCTCTTCAATACTATGTGCTGGAAGCTCTGGCACAATAGGAACAACTTTATTGTCAATGAAAATTACTGTAACCCTATTGAACTTGCCCAATGTATTAGGAGTCTTGCCATGCATAACCTAGAAACTCGAGGTGTCCTTTGGAACATCGTCCATGGTCTCTTGTAGTTGGCGTGCTCCCTTCCCTCTTGTATTCTCTGTTCCCTTTGTTAATATTATTCTCCTTTCATTCCAAAAAAAAAAAAAGTCTTATAATGTTCAAATTCCTCATTTGAAAAAAAAAAAATTGAAAGGGATTTTGATCAACCTCTTTTAAGTCTCAAGCCTTTTAGTCTTTCCCAAATAATTTTCAGAATAAAGAGGAGAGTATGAATTAGGATTGATTTGGGAGTAAAAATCTTACCTTTTAATTTTTTTTGGCAATCTTAAAAATCTTACCTATTAAATTCTCAAAAAAATGAAACATATTATATGAAGATTAAAAGAGAAACGTGCGTCAACATCAATATCAGAATAACATACATGGCATCTGAGTTGGATGTGAACGGGTGTAAAATGCCATAACCTGTGATTGCTGAAGGAGGTTAAAATGACAATGGAAATCACCAACTTGCCAGCATTAGAGAGTGGGTCCCCCGTGGGGATGGAGCCCCCACAAAAAAAAATTATGAAAAAAAATAAAGAAAAAACACAAATAAAAAAAATCAGATCAATTAAAATTTATTTAAAATTTGAATTTGGTGTTTATTACAATGATGAGCACCGAAAAAAATTGTGTAACTTAAAAATTATTCAAATTTAATTTAAATGGTTTATATTTTATTTCATTTTTTAAAATTCCTTTGAGATACTTCAAAGTACAGAACGTATAATAAAAATAAATTGGCAAAATGTTAATTGTCATTGGCAATAAATAATTTCTAAATAGATATTGATTAGTAAAGACTATATGTAGTTAATCTAATTGTGCTGCAAGAATTTGAATCCATAATAATTTATCGTCATTGGAAGTGGAGGAGATCACGTTGGCTATTTTTTAGCCATTAATAAATAAACAGCAATTAGTTTGATTATATATATATATATATATTAATTGCAGTTTTTGAAATTTTAACCATATTCATATTTTCATCCCATTCTTATCAGCTTAGCTAATGGTAAGTTTGATATTATTTAGATTAAAGGACGATCAAACTTACTTCTTTCGGAGGTTATTTTGATTTTGATTTTAATTTTTTCTTACTAATATGATTAGGATTAATTTTATATTTTTAAAGATAAGATTTAAATAAACTTTTTTAACGCATTCAATATCAGATTTTTCTAATAAAACATAATGTATAAGAAATTTTTTTAAAATATTTCATTATATCATGTTAAGTTATAAAAAAAATATTTATTTATGATATTGTTATTAAAATATTTAATAATAAATATTTAAAAATTACTTAAATTTTATATATTTTGTTATTGAATATGATATAATGATATTTTACAATTAATTTTGTATTTATTTATATCATTAAATAATTAGAAAAAATTAATGTTCACGATAGGATTTTTTTATACACATTTAAAATTAATAGAATTTATAATTCTTTATATTTTAACAAGAGTAAACTATATTAACTTCTATAGACATGGACTAAATTGTACTTAATACTTCTTTTGTTTTAATAATATCACTTAACTTTCATGGCATTTTATATGCATTAGAAAAAAATTTTAATTTATTTTATGTCAATAATATTAATTTTTTGTACAATATACATTTTTTTTCTAAAAATAAAATTATTTAATTGTTTTTAATAGCATATTAAGAATATTTTTATATCTGTTTCTTTTTATTATCATATTAAAAATAAAGTTACTATCTTATGTAATAAAAAAATTTATTTTTATTGATAAAAAGAAAATAGCAATAGACATTTGTAATATATATTAAATATTATATGAGTTTAATGATTTTTTAAATAAGAGAAATATTTGATGTAATTTAACTAAAACATTAATGATGTTGTTATAACTTACTCTTCAATTAATGATGAACAACCTACCCATATTGTTATTCATAAAATTTACCTACTTAGGTATGAATTGAGAATTTTTATAAGTACTTTAAGGATATAGATTATATGATATGTACCTTGTTTGTAGATAAGTAAATTTATATATATATATATATATATATACCTTGTTTGTAGATAAGTACATTTATATATATATATAAATATATATATATATATATATATATATTCTTTAGATAAATTGTAAGTTATACTAATAGTTATATGTGACATTCTATTTTTTTATTATAATTTTATATAAACATATTTTATGTAAATAAATTTTTAATTTGGAAAAATTAATCATTTTAAAATTTTTTCGGTTAATAAATTAGAGCAAGAGAAGTTAAAGATGCAATAAAAATTTTAAAAAAAAGTATCCATAAAATATAGATATGATAATAAAAACGCATCGAAACAACTGTATTATTCCGGCAGCTCGCACTTCTCAGCACCCTCGATTCGGTTATTCCAAAGCTTTCCTTCTCGCCCAAGTCCTCGGCCTCCACCATCTCTCTCTCTTTCGCTAGCTGTTACGGATCATTAGATCTTACGGATTCGAGCCACAAGAAGCTTAGATTGTTTGCCCTGAATGTATTAATCCTCATACGAACTGCAATTTGAGGTAAAAAAATAACTCTTTATTTCCTTATTCAATTTTTTCCATCAAAATCTCGCTTGGGTTCCATTTGTTTGCTTTGAAAACGAAGGAAACCGATAGGGGTCATAGATCATATAAACAATTTTAGCTTCTGAAGCTATGTGCTTTGTGTTGGTTTGGATTTAGTACAGTGAGAGACTACACAAATTTTGTTTTTTTTCGAAAGGGGTCTGTAGGTTGTCTCCGCGCGTTCTTGTTGCTTAGATCTTGGATACTTGTCATTGCTGTATTTGTGGGTTGTCTAATTTTGCCCCCGTGCACGGTGCTTGCCTATATATGAATGAGAAGGGTTATCATTTTTCCCTCCTCCTGCTGCTGTATTTCTCTAATGTTTGGCTGGTCTGGGGGTTTAATAGGCCAATCCTCGTAAGTTGTTCCGGCGAGTGTGTTATATGAATTGTTTGTATTTCTCACAATCCAAATTTAGATCCACTAACACTTGATTTGGTTGATGAATATAGTAAGTTTCAAAGGGTAGCACAACCCTTCCACACTAGTAGTATAAACTATGCTAGCAAAATAATATGGAAAAATAATCATTCCTTCAAACTCTGTCTGGATGTTTGTATGGTCCAAGGAAGAAGGAACTCAAAATTTCTTCTTTACGTCTGAATTAGTATAAGTTTTTTTAAATTCTTCTCAATCCCAAAATACTGCATCAAGCACTAAGGAGCTGCTTTCCTCTTAATTTAGTGTTAACATGCCCCATAATTCTATTCCACTAGGAGACCCAATAATTCAAAGTATGTAAAATTACTCACAGCAGTCTAAGCAGGGAAAATATCTCCATTCACACTGCATAGAAGAAAGAGCAGTAAATAACCAGGTGATACAATGGCTCACCACTTAGTTGAACTTTAGCAGCCAGCTACTCTGAATTGGTGAAATTTTCTTTTCTCGAGTGATTTGCTATCAAAAGTCCTCATCTGTCCCCCTTCCTAAAGGAGAAAATCAACTTTATAGAGAATGCTGAATCTCCTATTACATGCTATCATTCCCTAGGGATCAATGCATCATGGAAGTTGCATAGAATCAAATAGAAGCTCATCGGTCTTCACATCAATGAAAGCTTACTTATTCAACATCTCTTGGTCTGATAATCTCCCGCCCTCGCCCCACTGAAAACACCAGAAAAGCTGCAAAAACCTGTTGATCATTGAAACATGTTTGCTTCATATAGGCTGAGTCAAGCTTTCAGAATATAATATAACCACATTTGACACATTGTGTAAGTATACGTGAGTGCTTTCATCAGTATATTCTACAGCATATATATATATATATATATATATATAGAAACCAGTTCTTAAAATCCACATCTCAATGGCAAAGATCCTACAACAATCAAGTGCAAATGTAATCATAATCCCTAAATCTTAGGTGCCTGTCAAAAGATTGCATTATTTTCATGAGCCCTTTGGCAAAAAATATATAGGGTTCTTGGCTGAACAGAGAAATTCAGTTACTATCTTTGAGCACCTTTATGCAAATCATTCGTCCTGTAGCACTCCTTTCTCCAAAGGCACTTTGCTGTTAGCGCTTTATTGGATTCTTTCAAGATTTTGATCCTTAGAACTCCTCTATGAATATTCTAAAAGAATCGATTCATTGTATTTGCTAACACTTGAAAGTTAATGATAGATATGTTCCTACCTGCCAGAGTCTCTCCAAAATAGAACTCCAAACTTCTATAGCCTTGTTAGGTGCATGTAGAGGAAGTCCCCAATAGGTCATTGCAAAATGAATCATCTTGCTACTAAACACTCAAGTTGACTAATTTTATAAACTTTTGTATGAGCAACTGCTTCACTTTATCCCAATTTAATCTACAGCCTAAAAGCAGCCTTAAAATATTATGAAGTTCACCCTAAACATACGAATGATTTAATGCCAGCTTTGCAAAAAAAACTTTATCATTAGCATATTGTAGGATTCAAAATCTCTATCAATTTATTCCTCTTCCCTTTGGGCATAGCTTTATGATGTAGAGTATTTGCAGCATCATCCACTTGGTGGTTGAAACATGAAATAATGCAAATAGTTTAGGGTTGAAATTGTAATTGTTTTTATATTTCTTAATCACTTTCACAAATTGAGATTATCAAAGGTTCTTTTCTGTAAGTTGCCTCAAAGACCTGATAAATTTTGTTTATTTGTCTTATTATTGATTTTTATGTTACACCTTCCTTCCAGTGTGTAGTTCCTTCTAACATTGTGCAATTAATGAAAGCTTTCTTAAGTTTAGTGATTATTTTCTATAAAGATTGAGACTCTGCTGTTTGGGTATATTACCTCAAAATGCTTTCTTGGTACAGTTTTGTTCCCTTAAGTAGTTGAGAACATGTTGCATTGCTGTATAAAATTGTTCAGTTACTTGGTTGGGGCGCTAAAATGAAGAGAGTTGTGTGGAACTGGGGACAACTAAAAGGTGAATTATGGATTCGTTAGATACATTTGGGCAGATTTTTTCCCCCTTTTCCAGGAGAATATGGAAAACTTTCTTTTCTTGATCCTTCACAGCCAGTAGATGTTGAGTGAAAAGTTTGCTTCCTTCTATCATCTTTGTTTATTTGAAAAATAGTAGTATTGTCTTTCAGATACCTTTCTGGAAATGGCTGATAGCAATATATCATCTGAATCACCTGAAGAAACTCAAAACCCCATCCCAGATGGGAATGCACCTTCTGAAAGTGATCTTGCGCTGGATACTCTAGCACAAAAAGTTCAAGAATCTCTCTCTCTTGAAAAAAGACATAAATTTTGGGAAACCCAACCAGTTGGGCAGTTCAAGGATATAGGAGACACCAGTTTGCCGGAAGGTCCTATTGAATCTCCAACCCCCTTATCTGAAGTCAAACAAGAGCCGTACAACCTTCCTAACCTATATGAATGGATTACGTGTGACATCAACTCTGAGGAGACATGCCAAGAGGTCTATAACCTTCTTACTAACAATTATGTTGAGGATGATGAGAACATGTTCAGATTTAACTACTCGAAAGAATTTCTGCGCTGGGCTTTGCAACCTCCTGGTTATTTCAGGAGTTGGCACATTGGAGTCCGTGTGAAAAGTTCCAAGAAGTTGGTTGCCTTCATTACAGGTGTTCCAGCTAGAATCCGAGTTCATGATGAGGTTGTTAACATGGCAGAGATTAATTTCCTGTGCGTTCATAAAAAGCTTAGATCAAAGAGGCTTGCTCCTGTCATGATCAAGGAGGTGACCAGGAGGGTGCATTTGGAGAATATCTGGCAGGCAGCCTATACTGCTGGAGTGATTCTTCCTACACCCATAGCAACTTGCCAATACTGGCACAGATCTTTGAATCCCAAAAAGTTGATTGATGTTGGCTTCTCTCGGCTTGGTGCACGAATGACAATGAGTAGAACAATCAAGCTTTACAAGTTACCAGAGTCAACAGTCACCCCAGGATTCAGAAAGATGGAAATCCATGACGTTCCTGCAGTTACAAGGCTACTTAGGAAATATTTGAGTGAGTTTGTTGTTGCACCTGATTTTGATGAAAATGATGTGGAGCATTGGCTTCTTCCAAAGGAGAATGTTGTTGATAGTTATCTGGTTGAAAGTCCTGAAACTCATGAGATCACTGACTTTTGCAGTTTTTATACTCTTCCTTCTACTATCCTTGGCAACCAAAATTATTCAGTTTTGAAAGCAGCTTATTCCTATTACAATGTTTCAACAAAGACCCCGTTGCTTCAGCTGATGAATGATGCTCTCATTGTGGCCAAAAGACTGGACTATGATGTTTTCAATGCATTGGATGTTATGCAAAATGAATTTTTCTTGAAGGAACTGAAGTTTGGACCAGGCGATGGGAAACTTCACTATTATCTTTACAACTACCGAATAAGGCGTGCGCTGAAGCCATCTGAGCTTGGTCTTGTGCTCTTGTAGTCGCTAATTTGGAATTTGATTATGTAACGGTTTAGGAAGTGGATGTTGGTTTTGCTGATGGACTTTGTATGATTGCATAATATGTGTTGATCCACGGTTAGACATTAGATTTTGCTTTTCCTTTCAAACAAACAAATTTCGCAAATTCCTTGGCGGCAATTCTGAAGTGTCATTAATATTTCATCTGGTAGAACTAAAGGAATCCTAATTCCTGTATTATTTTTCTGGTCATACTGATTGCTTTGTCATTTTTAAGTTCTAATGCTTCTCTTCTATCATTCTTTTGAGCAAGGCTTATGATTATGTGCTATGACATGTAATGTATGGTGGTACTTCTGCTGAATATGTTACTCAGCCCAATTTAGAATGTTCATCTGAAAATACTGAGGCAGAAGGTTTAATCTTGCAGAGCCCCTTTTTTTGGGGATTTAAATCAACTTGCAAAGTGCCCCTTAATCTTAAATTGCTTTTTTTCTTCGTTCTCTAATGCAAGTAATTGATGTTCGAAGAAAAACATGTTTTTTTGTTTTTGTTGGGGGGGGGGGGGGTAGTCTGGCCTCTACTTCCAATGTATTCAACCGATTACATATATGTTGCTACTTTTACAATCTTAAACATGATCAATCCCTAATGAACACAAGCTGGAGAAATCAAAGTTAAAAGAACTTGGTCAGATATTAACGAAAGGCTTCCATGAAAGCTAGAAGCTAACCGGAGCCAAAAGTAGCAGTTGTTCCATAGTAGATAACTGACCTCTTGCTAGATTCCATTAGAAACATCTATCACATCAGAAGTTAGAAGCTGAGTATTAACACATTAGAGACAAGGGTGTCGACATTTCGTATAAAATATATAATATGCATCTTTAAAATTTTGGTGAACATTATAATTTGCCATGTGTCGAACAATAATATCTTAAGATTCACTTTGATATTTTGTATTGTCCAGAAGTATAGTATTGCGAAGAAGCTTAAGGATGACTGAACTTAAATGATTAAGATATAGGTAAATGCTTAACTTCAATTTTGAGATACCCTCTTGCCAAGAGGAAGTATCCTTGATCAGATTATATCTACTGCTTCCACCATGGAACCAAAATCCAAACGGATTTGGTACGGAAGACATCAGCCTAATATAAACATGACTTATGATGTAACCATAACAAACAAATGTGCCTCCCCCCCCCCCCCCCCCCCAAAAAAAAATCTGACATCAGGAAACAAGGTTAAAAAAAAAAACTGATGAACAGAGATTAAAATCAATAATAATCCATGATCAACCTTATATTCACCAACGTTAAGCCAAGAGAAAAGTTTCACCTCGCGAACCTGCATCAGCAAATCCACAAGAACCATGGTTATTTTATGTGTTAAGGATAGGTAATTAAAAAAAAAAAGGTATTAATACGTAAATAGAACTGTTTATCAGCACAGTACATTGTTCATAAATCTCTTTCACTAGCTGTAATATTGAATCAGCATCTTCAGCAAACTTTGAGAATCTTTCTGCCTCCTTGACTGCCTCAGCAGCCAGAAATGATTTGTTCTCAGCTTCAGCAAGTCTGTAGGCTGCAGTATCGGCGGCAACCTTTGCAGTCTCATAACATGGCACTAAACCAGAAGCTGGTGGTTGATGTTGCCAGATATCCTTTTGTTTCATTATAGGTGCTTTTGCCCCAGAAGGGGTGTCCCTTTTTATCTTGTAACAATTTTGTACCTGCAGGGTTGGGCAGAGTTGAGAAATCCACGCCACATAAACAGGAAAACAAGCTTCAGGATCATAGCAACTTGAATTTATTTATAGGTTTGCTCATGTGCCCAGAGTGCATCCAAGTAAAGGTGGGGCTGTAGCCTGTTGGAAGCAGTGGAGCAGCTAGCTTGGGAGGCAGCACCAAATACTAAATAAATATTTTGCTGCAAAAGACATTTTTAATACTAGTGTGCCAGGAAAATTTCCTTTAGCAATAACCAATAGTCTTGTTGATTGTAACATTACTGAAAACAAGAAAGGGGATAAAGAATCTCCCAGCCTAACAACTCACTGACCTTGAAACCAAGAAATTTGGTTTTCCATAAAACACAAAAAAGGTTGCCGAGGAAAGATACCCACTAATTCCAATCCCAACGTTTGGCAATCCCCCTTTGCCTCTAAACCTTATCAAGAAAAGGCCAACTCACATGACACGATCATAAGCCTCCTCAAAATCCAATTTAAAAACTGCACCTTTTCCCTTCCTTCACCTAATATCCTCTATGATATCATTTGCCACAAAACTGCATCCAAGACATTCCTTCCTCCAATAATAAGCACTCTGGGCAGAGGAAATAGTATCCTTTGAAATTTCACATAACTAGAAACAAATGACATTACTAGTGATCTTATTCGTAGGAACCAAAGTGATGAAGATAGAAGATTGAGGCTTTTAAGTTTTAATGCATGCAGGTGTTAAAACCATTTTTCTCTTTTTGTTTGAATACTAAAATTTTCTTTCTTAAAATAAGTTTAGAAAAAATCATTTGAATTTTACAACTATTTGCAAGAAGTTCTAGGAGATATATCACTGCAAATCCAAACTGAGGCAGAATCCCAAACTTGCTTGAATTCATGAGGCCATCACCACAAAAATAACAAACCACATCAAACCCAAGCAGTATTGCAGGATGGTATTGTAACTAAGAGCTATTGACAAGGCAAAACTAGTCAGCATAACAAGCTTTTATTATGTTAGGATTATCAGGAAATATTACCATCATAATTAAGGATTGAAATACAATGTCAATCCTAAAATCCATGAACAAAATGTCATAGGACACACACCTCAAGAGGAGCTTCACATAAATTTTAGGATAGTTTGTCAAATAAAAGATTAAACTAGAAAGAGAAGCAGGCAAACATATTTCTTTGAAAAAAGAAAAAGAGTCAATAATCATTTGTTTGACATGCATTAAAGTCAAGTCAACCCAAGTAACATGCTTCAAGAAGGATAAGAACTTAAAGGACTAAGAAGTTTCCTATATTGTGTGGAAGTGACATTATTTATTCCAAGCAAGGAATTATCACACAAAGGAAAATCAGTATCAAGATTAAATATCATGCATCTAAAGAAAAATACTCAAAAGTTGTAAGAAGGAAAATTTACATCCTTATTTCTTTACAAATATCAAAGCAGATTAATTTACCTTCTCAATTTTCCCTTGAGCAACAAGCCTCCTCAACCTTGTACTTAATGCCCTTCTGAAATTTGGAGGAACCTCATGCCTTTGCTGCAGTATTATACACGTTCATCACCCCCAGTGAACTCAAGCATAGAAAGCATACTAGAGAATACTCAATTTGACTGAACAATTAAAGACAAGAAACACTTCATATTATGACATACGAGGTAAACGGGGGCACAAAAAGAAAGGCATCTGTAACACAAACTTAACTGTTTGACTAAATGTAAGTCAAAAGGCCATAACAAGAGTAATTAACCAAGAGTCAGATGAACCATTATAAAACAAACAAATAATGATAGTCTCCCCCCCCCCCCCCCAAAAAAAAGAAAAAAAAAAAGAAAAATGCAGCATCTTGATTGGAAGAGTATTGTGGAATATAGAAAGCTATGGCAACCATTAGACCTTCACCTTACCTCAATGAAACTAACAATGGCATTTATGTCAGAACCATTAGTATCTTTTATTGTTGACAGAGCTTCAAAAACCATTCCATTATACCTGGCAGAAAGCACAAAAAAGTAACAAAAAATCCTTTAGGATATGATTTTCAACAATTGGGAAAATAATAATTAAATAATAGGCATATCACGTTGAATAGTAAGGGTTATTTGCCCCTACTGAAAGTTGAAGGGGCTAATCAACAAAACTGAAAACACACAAGGTCTTTGCCAAATGGTCAATGTTGAAGTTTCATTTGCATTTTAGCCTAATTCATAATAAACCTTTAATAGAAGAAGAAAATTTTTTCAAATAAGAACAGAGTTACCAAATGGGAGGATAAGACATCCTCCAAATGCAAAATAAACACTGCTTATCAATGACATTTTTATGTCATATTCATTCCAATAAAAATTGTGTATATAATAACAAAAGAGAAGAGTAACTAGATTTCTAAGATAACATTATTTTCCATTTACAAATCTATTCTGTATGAAAATGAACAGTGAAGACAGAGTGTGATATATTGTACTGACCATCATGGACATACAATAAAGACCCGTTCAATACTTGAGAAATTAGCAAGAGACAAGAAAGTATACCGTGGTGCATGCTTGACATCCTGTGCTTTTTGAGAAGGATCATCCATGACAGCATCAGAAGCTGCACTTTGACGAACTGGAGCAGCAGAAACAGCATTTTGAACACTGGGAACTGGTGCAGGAGTTATAGCTTTAATCTTTGGATTCCTTGCTTTATCTTTAGAACCTTGAGCAGCAGTATTAACACTTAAGTTCCTCCATTTATCCTGGCAGGTGGAAAGAATTTTAAAAACAAAAAAAGGAATGATGAAATATATGTGGAGATTTAACTTCTTTTGAGATACAGAACCATTAAAATTAAAAGTACACTGGGCTGAGTAATTTTAAATTTTTCGAATATAGAAAAAGAAGATAGGATGGGATACTACAAAATACGGACACATATATCTTCAGGCATGTTGTGTGTCTAACACCAAAATCGCCATGACACACTGTTGACACGCATCTGACACACATATGGACTTGTCAAAATGGAAGGAAAAAAAAATCATTTTTTGGGCTTAGGACACACTAAACATGGCTCAAACATGGATGACGATGCCAAAAAAGGGGAAAGGGGGGAAAAAAAGTAGAATGAAAGACTATAGGACCCATTTTGATGAGATAATTAAAGTTCTTTCCTAATTTTTTTTGGGTTGTACATGAATAACTTGAATAATATAGATTAACAACTTCTGATTTAGCAGTTTATTTTTTAGAAAATAACAGTGTAAGATACTTATTATATAGAATAATGCGAGTTGTGTTTTTCTCTATAAGTATATCGTTAACAGAAAGTTTAAAAAATATATTTATGCCATGTAGTGTCATGTTCTATATTTTTTGAAGTTTGACTAATTCATGTGGTCCGTGTCCATGTTGTATCACATGTCCATGTCAGTGTTCATGCTTCATAGATGAGATATTTCAATTCCATCATTGAGGCTCCGTTTGGTTCAACGAAAGAGAGGGGAGGGGAGGAGAGAAAATTTAATGAGTTCTGTTTGGTTGGAAGGAAGGGGAAGGAAGGTAATTATATTTGGACAAATTTATCTTTATATTATTTTAATTTTGTTTTTCATAAAAAGAGTTATTTATATCAATATTTTTCAAAAAAAAATTATGAATTCCAATCTTTTTTATTTTTAATTTCTGATGAAAAAAAATTATCTTAATTTTTACTAAATATTAATATATTAAAATATTAAAAAATTAAGAGACAATAAAGTAAATTACAATTTAAAAAATACCCCTCCCTCCCCTCCCCTCCCCTCCCCTCCCCTCCCCTTCCATTTTGTCCAACCAAACATTTTATCCCCCTCCCCCTTCCCTCCCCTCCCCTCCAAAAAATTCCAACCAAACACACCATTCTAACCAGTACTAGTAATCGATATCATTCTTTCCTATTTCTTTTTTTCTTTTTCCTTATCTCTCCTTTCTGTTGGCTTTTGTAGGTTAGAGTGTTAAGAGAGACACAGTGACATACAACACTCAATGGGTCCATCCCTGCAACTTTGTTCAGTTCTTCAACAAAGACCGACCATTAAAGGACATTGTCTTTGTTAAGTGATACTATCACCCTGTGGTGCATAGAACAGGCATTACAAAATCCAGCAGGGGTTATTACAATAATTATTTCTTCAACAATACAACAAATACTTAAATGTAAGCAAGTATTAAAGTACACAGAACAAATAGAAATTATCACGATAATCAAGAAAATAAAAACGATTGAATTGACATTTTGGTCTCAAAAGATGAACCTTATCTCAATTTGATACTCAAAGTTTGAACATCTCATTTCAATTTTCCAAAGAGTACTTTGTCTTCGATAAGCCCTCACATTACGCCACTAACAAAAAATTACAAAGATGGGTGACATTATCTAACATAGAGATGATTTGATTGTTAAATGCTTAGTTGTCGATGAGAACATCCCATGATAGGGCATCATAACACTTTAAATAACACAACACCATATTGTTTTGGTACCCTGTCATAACATTTTCCAATAACAACTAGGCATTTAACAACTATACCAATTTACATTAATAACATGAGCACGATATCACAGTAAAAATCCTTTTTGAAGGACTAAAATAAAATATTCAAATTTTAAGGACTAAATTGAAAAATGTATCTTGCGAGGATCAATTCACTCAAATAAAAATATACCCACAAATTCACTAACGCCCACAATTTCCAAAGCTATTATCTTCATCAATCATGTGAAGTAGTCAGGCCAACATGGTCATCTCAATAATCACCGAACCCGACGGAAACGCGAACAATATATTTAGGTAAACGAAACTAAAACACAAAATTTCCGGGAGAATAATTTACCAAACAGCAGCTAGAGGGAGCGAAGAACCCTAAGAAATCCCACCACTAAATAAATTCAGTATAACTATCAACGAAAGCAAGGAAAAGGGAGTGAAAGAGTAAGGAACCTTGAGGTCAATGTTGGAACGGTGAGTGAGGAAAGGCGCAAAGTCGGGATCCTTGAGAATGTTTTTCCACTTGCCGGGACCGTGCTTCGCTATTCCGGCAAGTAATGCTTCTTCTTCCTCCGCCGTCCACTTCTGCTTCTGATTTCCCATTGGTACCCTACTCTTCACTCTTCTTGCACTTTCGCGAACCCTCTTCGGTGTCAGCTCAGTCTCTGGAGCACTGCGTTGCGTTTGAGATTTTGTTGTTCATCGAGGAAGACGGAAGCTCGTCTCACTCCCGCCCTGTGTCTTTTGCCAATTTATATATGATGAAAATATTTTCTTAACCTTATAAATTCCGGTGAATAACTATTTCACCTCTCTGATATTTGATATTATGATCTGGCCCCTAAAGTAAGCACTGTCATTTCAAATTAAGGCGTATCAATTATAGAATAATTTTAAAATATTTATACCTTAAATAATTTTTAAAAATTTTAAAATTGTTATTGAAATTAACTTGATTTTTAAAAATTAAATTATTAGCTTAATATTAAAAATAACCTTGATAAAATGAAAAATTATTTAAAATGTAAGTGAAATATAATTTTGATAATAAATTTATTACTTTTTATTAATATTCACATCAGTGTCTTTATTAAAATCTATAATACACACGCATATATAAAGAGGATGGAGCCGCATTATCATGAATAGTGCAGCTCTGCTTTGAATTCTGTATGTTAATTTTTTTGCTTTTAATTCTTTTTTATTTAAATTTTGACAACTTTTTAAATTTTTTTAGACTTTTTTTTCTTGGATTTGAAAATGGCCCCTAGTTTATATAAAAATAGAGTACTGTAAAATAATTAAGCAATAGAAAATCACACATAATACGTTAAATGAAGCATATTCAACCACAGAAAACTAAAATTAATTTTAGACCAACTAATAACCAAGTAAATTATAATTTATTATATTAATATTATAGTGTTGATACTAATGGTATAGTAAAAAATAATATAGGGCTAGATTAGTAAAACAGTATCTCGTTTTTAAAAGAAATTTTAAAAATTAATTCTATGCAATCCAGAGGTCTGGCTGAAAACCTTAGAAAAGGAAAAAAAGAAAAACCTGTGTTCAACCAATACAGATTTTGATGATTTTACACTACGTTACAAGAATTATACAAATTAACATTACTGCGTTTATTATTTCCAAACATCAAAGCATTCAAATACATAGGCACAAGCTAACCATACCACTTTAATTGGATGAAGGACGAATTTTGAGCCAAAAACAAAAAATAATAAAAAAAATTAAACATTCAAATGTAACAATGCAAAAACAAAAATTTTAACTTGATAGCATAATTTCAAAAAATATTTTTGAAAGTTCAAAATTTTTTATTTATAAAATTATCTTATTTATTTATGCCAAATGCCTTGAAAAATATGTAAAATGAAAAATTTAGAATTCTTTTCATTCATTATTAATTGAAAATCATGAAATACCATCAAGAGAGCATAGAGCCCTTTCAAATATAGAAATTCCCTTGCCAGTTACCCCAGTTTCACTGCTAGCATAA
The DNA here is from genome assembly GCA_032878935.1 of Erythrophleum fordii. Classification (NCBI taxonomy): domain Eukaryota; kingdom Viridiplantae; phylum Streptophyta; class Magnoliopsida; order Fabales; family Fabaceae; genus Erythrophleum; species Erythrophleum fordii. Next base: position 5,528,211 of record JAVQMF010000047.1, read on the forward strand.
ACCAAGGCTGGGACAAGTGTTGCTTGAGCCAGGCATGGCGTAGTCTTACTTGCAACAAGCATATAATCACGCAGAATGGGCATTCGAAGAAAATTTTTTTTTCATTTACTATCTGAAGGATAGATTTACTAAATATTCTTCAGGAGAGAGTATGGAATTTTTTTATGCCAGGAAAGAAGAAGAAGAAGAAGAGAGTATGCAATTTTTCTATCTAACTTGTTCTTCTTAATTAGTGAAAAATATTTTTTTAAACTAATTGATCCAAATCCCTATCCTTGGTTTATTAGAAATACTATAGTTTCTATTTAAATTATTGTGAAATTAAATAAATAAACAAAATTCAAAATCGTTATTTAATTAATTATAAGCCAAGAGCCATGTAGGAGCACAGAGTTAGGATTGTACAAGCATAATAGCTTTTATTACTTTCAAACATCAAAGCGTCCAAATACATCGACTTATGATAACCATACATCTCTGAGTGCATAAGGGATTTAGAATCCTTCTCACTCTTTTTTATTGAAAGCCACAAGCACAATCTAGGAAGCATAGACCCTTCAGATAGAAATACTATTTGGAATTCCCCTGCCAGTTAGCCCAACTTCACTACTAGGATAGAGCAGTGTGTAAGGCATATTAACTGGTCCATATCGATTTCTCAGTTTTCCATCTTTGTTCCTATTGGCGATTGCTTCCTCAATTTCTTCCAACTTCCTTCCAAACTTCTTAAAAGCCTCAAGTGGTGTTACATCAGATGTCCAATTTGGACTATCTCTCTGCCCCAGGTAAAACTCATCAGAAGTGTGCCTTGACAAGATTTCTATAGTTGAAAGGTCAGTAATGGTTTTGTCCTTTGGAGTTATTGTCTTCAGGAAAGCTTTATGAGGATCTTTCACTAGCTCATCATACTCAGGTGTTCCTTTCTCAGGCATGAATCGTCTACTCAGAGTTGGGCGATTCAGAATATAACCTCCATATGGGTATTGTCCAAAATTGACTGCTGCATGAAGGGCTGAAGAGACCCATATGACTATAGAGCAAGTCTCAATTAGTTCTTCGCGAGTCTGCATCTTAAACCACCATGGCTCACTTTTCTTGTCCCCATGACCAATCTCTACGAGTTCTTTCCACCAGGATTGGAGTTCAGAGTCCTGTTTAATAGCATCATCAGTCTTGTAGTAGAAAGAGATATAGTCTTGGACCCATGTCTTGATGGCAGACCATATGTCTAGTCCATCTACAGCATAAGGGTAATCTTCAATCACTAGGCGAAGTCCATGTGGGGAAGCTGGATCCTCAACTGCTATTCCCCTAAATCAAAAAGAAACATTTTAATGTCAAAATTCTATTGTATTCAATACATCATCACCGAAGAATGTTTGCTTATAGATAGTAAAGTTTACCTCTTGACAAGATCAGCAGGAAGTGCTTGTTCAGGAAATACCCAATCCTTGTAAATCACAGCAGACATTTCTAAAGCATACTTTCCCCACAAAAATGATGATTCTATAATGCCTCCTGCATTGATTAAGACTTGACGTGCAAGTGCATTTATATTCATGGTATCACGATAGTGAGGAAGAAGAAGTTTATGAACAGGGTGGAGCACGCTGAGCTGCCTGTTTGTTGCAATAACAAATGGCTCAATCACTGCATGGGTATTTAACCTGTGAATCATGAACAAATTCATTAAAATAAGTTTGATGAAGAATACATATATTGGCTGGGTTTAGTTGTATCAGAAATCATACCAGTGACTAACAAGTTGGTGATAGCAAGAATCATTCACGACAACATAAGCTTTGGCCAATAGCCAAATGGAACCCTCAACACCATGTTCTGCAGGTAAGTAAACTTCACTAATGACACCAAATTGGTCTCCATCAGGATGTGGTTTACTCAATTCAATGGCCAATGGCTTTAGAGTTCCATCATCTTTCAAGAAAAGGATTGTCCTACTAGCATATGCCTTTGTAGAAGTTGAGTTTATCCTCCTCAAATATGGTATGATTGGATCATGGTGATCCAATATGAACAGTTTCTTGTTCTTGATAGCCTATATTCAACCAAATACATTTAAAGAATTGTCACTAAAAAGCTTTTAACATGATTCATTAAGTAAATTATGGAACACAAAATTACTTATTAATTACCTCATCTACAGTGAGCCCACCCAGGTTAATCTCTAGCTGTTGTTTGGTTATTTTACTAGTTTGATCACCATAGACATTGCTGTCAAGCTTGCTTTGTGGTGGAAATTCCTGCAATGATGAATAAAGTTAAAATGTGATAAGCAATGATTCTCTCCATTAAACCATCAATAATAAATCAAATTATGAAAAGTTTGATATTCAAGGCAAATAAACTTAGACTCACTTGAAGGAGACGAATTAAACCGGGATTTACACCAGCAAGCATTTCTCTTGCAAATTCTTCATCGGTCATCCACCCAGATTTGTTTTCTGCTCCAAGTAATAAAATTAAGAATTATCAATGTCAGATATGATCATAGTTCAAAAAATGCATCGTAAATATCATTATGGTCACTAATAGCTGGATTTAGATATGCGAGATATATATATATATATATATATATATATTTACACCTTTAATCACTTGAGGAGTAGGAAATTTGAGGAGTCGTTCACCATCAGTTCTGAAAATTTCCTTGAGTATTTGTCCAGACAATTTGTCACTGATACTGTTTAGTATACCTTCTGGCAACTTAATCCCCTTGTCATAGAGGTCACGCACTTCTTCAAAGCTATCAAACTCACTATTTAAAAGGTCCAGCTTTGGTTGGAGACTTTGAGATACAGACTTCAATCCAAAAGTAAGAAAGTCTGACATCTTCAGGTGTCCAAACTTTTCATCTCTTGGAACATAAATATTTAAGGACATAATGGAACTCAGCCGGCTCTCATAGTTGGGATCTGTTCAAACAACAGCATATAGTATGTTAAAAAACAAATCTCTTGGAAACTTTCATACATTAATCCTTTGAATCAGGACAATTTAGAAAATTCATGGGCTAATTGTTAAAAGTCGAAAAAAAAATCAAAAAAATCTAGAGGAAAATTCAGTTTTAATTCCAACAAATAGCTGATTTTTCAATTTGGCCTCCAATAATTTTTTTTTTTTTTTTTTTTTTGTTTAGTAAAATATTTGCAATGTTGTCATTCCATTTTACTTCATTCAAAATTTAACATCAAATCTAACAATCCGCTAACTTGGACATTATCAAGAGCCGAACCTTTCTTTGCTGGTGGTCTACCGGTTCTTCCCCGGCGAGGGTAGGGATATGCGGTTGAGCGTCCGAGAGTTGGACGAGCAGTCTCTGCAGAGTTAGGATCACCCAAATCGTTGTAGGTGGCATAATCATATATCCTTTCCCACTCTTTGCGCTCTCCTGTTCCATCTCCTCTCAAACTCACCAACTCTTCTTCTCTGTACTTTAGCAATGGCTGTGGTGTTGCACTTGGAAGATATGTCTACAATATTTAACAATTTTTGTCACTTTTGGATATGAATTAAACTAAAGCCCAATACATATATATATATATATATATATATATATAATGTACTCTTTTTTTTTTTGGGTGAATGATATAATGCAAACTTGAAAAGTAAAAAAGAAAATTGATTTAATACCTTGTTTGAGAAGAAAATGCGATCCTTTTTGTATTTGCTTGCTGGGTAAACCCAGGAGTTGCAGTCAAAGTGAATGTCGCCATGGTTTGGAATGTCTTCAAGAGTCAAACTTACAAGGAAAAACTCACTCAAATGATTATTCCTTATGATAAATGCTCCTGGAACCCCTATATCATCTTCCCAATCAAAATGAACTGAAAATGCAGTTTGGCCTGATGTTAAAGATGGCAGTGTGGTCAGCCAGCTCTCAAGACTTGCACGCTTCCCAACTTTCCCTTTCGATCCATTTGCTGCAAATAAATATACACAAAAAAGAAGGTTTTGAATTTTGCGCCTGTGATTATTATAGTTTTCGATCTTTCATAATTACAGATTCATTGCACATAACATAAGTAGAGATAAATAGGAAAAAAAAAAAGAAAATAAATATGAGAAAGGAAAATAAGTCTTCGATCTTTCATAATTACAGATTCATTGCATATAATATAAGTAGAGATAAATAGAAAAAAAGAAAATAAATATGAAAAAGGAAAATAAATCTTATCATCTTTCTATTTTACCCTTTCCCCTAATACCTCCAGCCGGGGAAAAAGATAAACAAAGAAAGAAGTTGATGTAAAGGAATCCGATCTATATGTAACAAGGTGTTTTAACACTTCTGTTCAGAAAAAATATTATTTGAGATTAGTCTAAGACAGTTGTGACCCATTTAGTAACCCACTGCAAAATTAAAGAGAAAGAGAAATTTTGTTAAAATTTTAATTTTAATTTTATAATTATTATTTAATTATAATTTAATACTATCTATTAATTATTATTTAATTATTAAAAATAAAAATATTATAAATATTTTTTATTTATAAAATTTTTTTTTATACTTAACTTTTTTAAGTTACAAGTAAGCCGTTAGACAGATTTATCATCTTTAAATAATTGGAGCTGAAAGTTTTGTTGAATATTTAGATGTTTTTATTCGGCTGTGTGATTGATTGATTGGATAATATTGATAGCTTAGTCCCTCCCCCCCCCCCCCCCCCCCCCAAAAAAAAAAATCCAAAAGAAAAAACGAAGCCCTTTTTTGTTGGAACCAATGGTGGTCTAATTAATTTTCAAGTTGAAATTAACAGATAGGACAACATGAATTTTGTTATCAAATAAATGAAAATATCTGAATTATTTTTATATAGTCTAGCTTTTTATAATTTTTCAAAAAATAAGTTACACCAATCTTTTTTTATTTTTAATATATATATATATATCTCTCTCTTAAAATAAAAAATTATCTTCTATTTTAGTTTAATTTTAAATTTTTTTAATTAAAGTAACTTTTATTAAGTCAAATGTATTTTTTTAAAAATTAAAAAATTAAACAAAAATATTTTGGTAAAAAATTTAAATTAAATGAAAGTAAAACATAATTTTTTTAGGAGAATTTATATATATTTTTTAATTTTAAAAAACTATATCTTTTAAACAAAATTTAAAGGAGATCAGTAAACAAAACCACAATGGATGCCAAAATTAAAAAGTGAATAAATTGCACTAGTAAAACATTAAACTTCACTCTCACTGTCAGTATCAGTATGAAAAAACAGAAACACAAAATATAGCTGCAAAAAGAGTAAATATAAATTGAACAATTTCAGATTTGGACACATGGGTCTTCTAGAGCAGACCAAGATCTGGACCAGAAGCATATGTACACTCCAAAGATGCTTTGTTTGAGCCACTAGCTAGTTGTATTTCAGTGATTAACGGTGTAATAAAGTAGTTAATAAGAGATCTTAACTAGATTCAAATTTCTGCTCTATCATGTACTAAAAGAAGGAAGGTTCAGTTCGAAAAGATCACGCATTGGTAAAGATGAGATTCTATTTTAATCTTTTTCTCCTTTGAAAGCCTGTGAGGACAGCCATGAAAGGAGCTTATTTTCAGAACAATAGAACACAAAACCTTGTTTCAAGTACGAGTTAAATACTCACACAGAGACACAGACATATGACTCTGGAATGTCTATCTCTGGGACCAAAGGAGCCAAATTTACCCAGAAAAAAACACAGACACCGACAGACTGATTCCTTGTTTCTGATATAATGACGAAGAAGAAGATATCAAGGAACATGAGACTGAAAAGAATCTCTCTGAGGACGAGAAATCTAGAAGTGAAATGGTAATTACCAGGATCAGCATGAACAGAACTGACCAACTGGAGAGTGACACCTTGGCCAAGAAACTCACTGAAGCCATCAAAGACAGTGGAAACAGCGTTGGTGAGATCGATATTCAACACATTGTTCCTCATCAACACCACTGTCCCTTTTATCTTTTTCCCATTATTCCCAAATATGTTGCTAATACCGGGCACTAGGTTTGGAAACATCGTTCCCTTAATTTTGAAACAACCACACACTCAAAGATCTTATACGAGTGATGCTTTGCTTAGAAAAGCTTGTGAGGATGCAGTTGAAGCTTTCATCGGTATTTATAGAGATAGATACAAAGGATGCCACGCTGCACAAATGAGAGGACTATAATTAATGTTGATTAGTTGTACGACATTTTTTTTTTTACTATCTTTTTTAGATCTAATCTTACCAGCAGTGACCCTTAGTTTAATAATATTATAATATTTAATGTATATAAGTTAGGAGTTCATTTTTGGTACTCATAATTCCAAGCAGAAGCCCTTGTCCAAAGCCTCGGTATTCTCACTCCTCGTTTCAACCCCATTCGTTATTGGTGGACGTGTCACCAGATAATTTGGATTTTTTTTTTCCTCAATGCATTATTTTATTAAAAATAGATAGAAACAATGATGTACAAGAATAAAAATATATATTAAACCTGTTTTTTTATTCAATCTCTTTTTTTTTTTTATTTCTCTGAATATCATCCCACTCACACAACCAAAAAATCCAAACTTGTTACTAGAATATTGTGGGATGGGGAGAGGCAGAGCCAAAATACTAAATTAGAGATGCAAAAGAAAATTTTTTCTAGAAAATCGTTTAATATATTATTTAAATTTTTATATTTTTATAATACAATTTTTAAATAAAATATTTTCTTTCAAAATTTTAAATTAAGTTAAATAAAATTGACTTACTAATAATATTTTACCTTTTTCTCTTCCTAAATTTAGAAAAAAGTTTAAATTCAAATAAATAATGTATCAAAAAATATTCTTAATATTAATATCAACAATTTCACTACCTTAATACTAATACGGTATTTCTACTTATACTCATGTCATGCATAATAAAAATATATTTAAAAAATAACTTATCACTTGACAAACATCATAATATTTCAATAAACAACTCAAAAAAGTACCTGGAAGGGTTAAAAAAGTTTATTGGATGAAGTATAAAGTCTTATTACTATCAATTTGTAAAAATCTATGCCTATAGAACATTACAAAAACTTATAATTGGCAATTTGCAAAAACCTATATATACCAAGGCATCATCAATTTGGGGAAAAAAACAAAGTTTAACTAAAGTTAAGGACAATTGAGAGAGAGAGAGAGAGAAAGAAGTATTGAGGAAGTGGAAAAAAAGGAAGAAAGGTAGGAGAAAAAATAAGAAAATGAGAAAGAAAAAAATTAAATGAAAGAAAAAAAAATATGTGTAAATTCAATAGATTCAAATTAAAATATCAAATATATATATATATATATTTCATTAAATTCAAGAGATCTAATGAATTCAAATTTTAAAAATTACGAGGCATAACATCAAAATTTAAAACAATATATATATATATATATATATATATATATATATATATATATATATATATATATATATATATATATATATATAATTTAAAAATTGAATGCACGCTGCGCATTTGATACCAAAAAAATGTAGATAGAATGAGAAAAAATAGAACTTATACATACTTTTAATTTTTTTTATATAATTTTTTCTTTTAAATGTACAATACATTGCTATAGGGAATCATAATGCGTGCCGCCCATTTTTTTATCTTATTGTCTTTGCGTCCCTGTAATCTCGCTGCAATAGCTGATCGACCATGTGCTGATCTGCATCATTAAAATATGCTACCTTCCTTAATTAGTAATAACGTTATGCAATAACCAATTTGCTTCCTTTTCTTCTCTTTCATTATCCGCCATGACATATTCTTAATTAATTTTAAAGAAAGATAAAAATAAAAAAAAAATCACTGGAAATGGTGTAGTAGTGAAATGTGTGAATAATATAAAAGATAAATGAATGAATGAATTTAAACTTCTGCTCTCTGAATATATGCAAACTCATTAAAATTTTTATGTTGTAACTCTAACACACTTTCTTTTGGATCAGTAGATCTGATCCTCAACCTAGCAGGATTCTATTTTTATTTTGCATAAAATCTATCAAAAATTAAATTCAAATTTTCTAAATATTATTTATTTTATATTTATATTTATGATAAACTATATTTATCTTTCATTGGAGAGCAAATTATATAACAAATATATACTCTCATTATGGGCAATAATGCGACTTAGTTTGTACCCTTCCGCCTGTTAAAGTCAAAATATCTCACTCGTTTTGAAAAGGACGAATGGTGGCTATTACCCTTTCACACGTATATAATTATGAACATTTGACAAACAAATCCCTTATTAAGGCACGTGGCATGCATGTATCATATGTCATGCAAACCAAACACAAAAAGGGTTGTTTGGTTCATTGGAAATAAATAAAGAAGAGGTAATAAAGTTATTATGTTAGCATGGGATTGAAAGTGACTCAAAACTCCAAGGGATAATATATTCTACTTTATAAATTATTGATTGATTGGAAATAAAAAACAAAAGGTCATAATACATATTAAAAAAAATTATAGATCTTACTAATATCAAGATCTAATTATTATATTCAAAAAAATTAAAAAAAAAAAAAAGCTGCAAACTTGATCCAAATACATATATGCAACTTTTAGTGCGTGGCTTCGAAGATTGTATAAAATGCTAAGTTTGTAAAAAGTAAAAAATATTTATTATATTTTTATAATTATTATTTAATAATTATTATTTTATTTTATTTTTTAAATAAAAATATAACTGTTATTTCTTATTTTACATATTTTTTTTTTATTTTTTTACGTACCGAATATAATCTAAAAGGAGCGTGTGTTAAGTACCACATAACCTGACTTTCATCATCAATTATTTACCATTTGAACCTTATCGTTTAGGCTCGTCACGTTTTACACGTGATGATAGTGCTCCTGGTTCAACTTTTTTTTTTTCCCTTCTTCATTTTGAGGATCGAGAAGGCAAGGCTATCGAGTACAAGCCATGTGGCCCGTTTAGTTCAAATTTTGTGATGTAATTTTTTGAATAATATTTATTTTATTTTTATAATTATTATTTAATAATATTTATCTTTTCAAAAAAATACAAACATTATTTAATATTTTATTTATTTACTTTTCATATTATCTTTTCATTTAATTATCTAATATTAATCCAAGAGCCCCAATCTCGTGACGAAGTAATCCAAACAAGAAACGGAACCACAAAGGCACGGGTCAGCCAGGAGAAAAGTGAATGCATTTTAGGAATCAACTTTACTTTTAGGAACGAATACCATATATATATATATATATATATATATATATATATATATATATATATATATTTGGTTGCCTATTGCTATCTTTATCGAAGTTCAAGGTAAAAACACCCATGTGGCAACCGGTAGAAAGTAAATATATTCGTACATTTGAACACGTGATTTCAGAAATTTTTTTTACTCTAATATTTTCAATGTACATTAAAAAATTGCAACAATATATTAGTTGTTTGAATAAATTATATAATTCTTTTAATCTTTTTAAAATACACAAAATTCTTTTTTTAGGAACATACTCAAATATGTCATAAAATAAAAAGTTAGTATACACTTTAATCTAAATTTAAATTTTTTAACTCAAATATTCTTCATTTAATTTTTTTTGTTTACAAATATTTAAATTAAAAAATAATATTTTAATCCAAAATTTTAGTTTTTAACTAAAATATAATATAACTTTTTATTTCAATAGATATATGTGTATATTTTAAAAATAGAATAAAATTTATATAATTTTAATAAAACTCATGAGAAATCTATATAATTTATTCTTTTTTTTTTCACTAGGATCAATAATTAGCTATTTTGGTTGATGGGAAAATAAATGTGTCTATTTCTTAAAGAAATTGATCTTATACGATTAAAGATAGATAGGTTAAGAGTGTAATATTGACATTAAAAAATAATTTTTAATATTAAAAGTTTCTAATTTTTTTTCAACTGTAATTCATATAATATTACAAAAATGATCTATTTGAAAAATAAACAGATATAGAGAAAGTAAGAAAACTATAAATCTACCTTATGCTTTAACGATATTTATTTATGATGAATTAGTATCGCTCCGATCGCATTTGTTTTTATGATTGGATTTAGAATAGGTTTTGCACAATAGAGAGTCGCCAAAGTTATGAGAGGCTAGGTCTCCACGGTGAACTCCAATACATAAGTCAAATAAATGAATTTTAATCTTAACAACATAAAGCAAAAGATAATTTTATTTTTGAAAGTATGCTTTAGTTATACCTTGTATAATTTTATAATTTAATCATAAGGTCATTATTAGGATTACGATGATATTTAATAATTAAAATTGTTAGTTTAATTCTAATAATAGTCTCAAAATATTATAAAAATATTAAAGTCAAAACAAGTGAAAACAAGTAACAATAGTATTATTTATAGTTTTAATGTTTACTTAATTTTGTTTGTTCAAATTATTATAAAAATTATTACAAAGTAATAAAATAATATGTATAAAAAATTATAAAATAAAATTTTTGGTGAATTATGAAAGAATTTATCAACACACCTTTTTTTCCCCAATTGGCACACTTTCAACGGTAGAAAAATGTAATTTAATTTGAGTTAAACCAAAAAATATAAACTATATATACTCATTTTAACAGGGTTGATGACAAAATTAGATATTTAATTTTTTATAAAACAAAATTTAGAATAAATTATATCGATATCTCCTATAAATTGTCAATTTATTTTTAAAATATACACAAATCTTTATGAATTTTATTGAAATTATATAAACCTTCATTTGTTTTCAAAATATACATAAATCTTTTCTAAAATAAAAAATAAATTACTCAGGTCCCTCATAAGTTTGGTTGAAGTTATACATACCTTCTCTTTATTTTTAAAATATATACAAGTATTCTCTAAAAATAAAAAAATTATATAATTTTAAAAAAATTATAAAAAAAAGTGTGTAATTTATCTTTTATTTTGAAGAAAGTTTATGTATATTTTTTTAAAAATATAATGAAAGTCTATATAATTTTTAAAAAATTCAAAAATTTGAGTAATTTACTATTGATTTTAATAGAGATATGTATATATTATGAGAGGGAGACGGAAAATTTATATAATTTTAATAAAATTTAAAAAATTTATATTTAACTGATAAATATTTTAGCGATAATTATTGCGGCAAGCCATTGTCAAAATCAAACTGATTAATCACGATTGCTTTTCTTGATACGTCGCATGCGCATTATTAAGTTTGAATTTTATAATATGTAGCTATCCTGATGAATCATGAACCGACGAGATTCTCCTCTCTGATTGAAGCATCTTTCACTTTTCTCTGGAGAACGGTTCTCTGCATTTTCTAGCAACAAGCACCATAATGATGATATGATATCGGAAAGAGATAAAAGTATCTGACGTAACACTGAAAATGGGTGAAAATAATAAATGTATAGGATTCACATCTCGTAATTTAATTTTTCTTCCACGTAATAACATTGTATTAATATTTGATACCAAAAAAAATTCAGATTTGTTTTGCATATTTATTTTCTTATCATCCTGAAGCATGCACAATAATTAATTAATTAATATATATATTGTTTATTTATACACAAACATCGATAGAGCCGCCCCTAGGTAATAATACAATGTGTGTTTGGATTTAGGTAATAATGTTTAAAATAAAACAACAAATAATTATTTTTATTTATCTACGACAATTAAACATGATTCTTAATTTTCTCACCATCAAACATTTATGCTATAAAGACAAAATCACGAAGGAGATATAATGTACAAAATGGACAAGAATTTTATTTATGTGTTAGCGTTAAGGACATGTTGCCAATGCCGACTCGCATTTTGAATAGTTTGGTATGAGCATCACTTCCATGTGCCATCCTAATTCAATTTAATATACAATTATCAGATCTTTTAATTGTTTAAACAATTCACCCAATATTGTATTATATTAGTATTTTTATATAAGTCTATAGAAATGGCTGATTTATTTATTATATACATCAACCGACTAGTGTCACAGGAATCACAAGGTACCTATCTTCAAAAAGAAAAAATTATTTATTATGTCTTTGTAATACATTTTTTATTTTTATTTTTTAAATGAAATAAATATACAAAGTTTTTTTTTTTAATTCTCAAAGTCACTTTTTCTTACTTTTTTATTTTATTTTTTTATTTTATATATCAAACAAGTCATAAGTCTCACATTGTAACTCATGGTGCATGCCTCAACCCAGATTCTTTGTTGTTCAGTTGAACAGATTTGGATCTCTTTATTTTTTTAATCTCAATCATTTTCCTTAAAGAAGTAAAATATAAGATGAAGATAACTTTTTAATTTTTAAAAAGTAAAAAAATTATATTTATTTTGCATTTTACTTGTTTCAAAATAAAAATATCAAAATACAAATAGACAGTTGAGATTTTTAAAAAAATGAAAGGTCTAGATTACTGTTCAACAAAACACAAATAGAGATATTAATATGACACAATATGGACATTGTTATATAATATTATTTAAATATAATTTTAATATTATGTCATATTCAATAAATATAATTTTATTTTAAACTATTTGTAAAAAAAAATAAGATCCTCTCTTTCGGATAGATTTAAGTTTAACATAAAGGTAAAGCGGGTTCACGTCTAAACGATAAATGTTCGGAAATGAATCACAACCGTATCTATTTTCTTATCATTTTGAAGCACACGCTATAATATTTTTATATATACATCCATAGACCCCGAGGTAATATTGTATTCATGCTTTAAAGATAAAATCATAAAGGAGACATAATGCACAAAATGGACAAAAAATTTATTTATATGTGCTAGCCTTATGGATATGGAAAATATAAATGAGGAAATTTAGTTTAATAAAAAGAAAATATATATTGCTCAAAATGTGTATAGCATATAAATTTCTTTCAAAGTAAAAGAAAAAACATTCTATAATTTCTAATGTATAGTGATATTTTTAATGAAGTAACAAAATTTAAAGACAACAAATGCCATCAAAATCTTAAAAATTTATGTCGATTGTTATCAGTTTGCCTTTTTAAAATTATATAGGATTACTCTAATAATATAGAATTTAATAATATAAAATGCATCATTTTAGGCATAAGCAAATATTAAACATTTAAAGTACCTATGATAATCATTAAACAAATAAAGTACAAATATGTGCGCACAGCGCACACATTCGCATCAATCGAAGTACGAGCCCGATTATAAATAAATAAATAAATATATATATATATATATATATATATATATATATATATATATATATATATATATATATATATATAAATATATATATATATATAGAGAGAGAAAATTGTCGGCACTCATGCGCAGGTTAGGTATGAATGTTATCTTTGCGATGCTGTTTTTAATGAACAAAATGTACATGTAATTTTTTATTAATAATTTAGTTAAAATATAATAAATATATAAATTTTAATAATGAAATAAAAAATAAAAAATTTTAAAATATATATAATTATTTAATTAAATTGTATATATACTTATTATATTATTATTAAAAATATATATTTATCATATTTTAATTATATATTAGTAATAAAAATATAAAAATAGTAAGATAATTGTATCCGTTCATCATAAGGTAATTTAATTTTATATAAATTTCATTTTTTTAATTGTTAAATATATTTTTGAATATTTCTTTGATTTCGTGGTAGGGTCCAGTGGGATACGTGAGTCACGTTGGATGTCTCTGAGGGGGATGGGAAAATAAAAGAGTATAATATTTTGATAATGTTCCGATTCTCTCATTCCACGTGGTTTTTGTTTCTTCTCATACTCGTGGTTCACGCTCTTGTCTATCCGCATGATCACGTGCGGTCCCCTATTTTATGGTTTTTTTTTTTAATTTGAGTTTTAAATTGTAAGATAAAAAATAAAAAATAAAAACTATAATCTTTTTTGTAATTACAATTTTTAATTTTTCAATTTTAATTTATATTTTTAATCTTTAAATTAAAAAAAAAACTTTTCAAATGAGGTGAGGCATCAAGTGACTATAGAAGATGCTTCTTCCTTATCTATTTATGTGGTACTTTTGTTTTTTAGCATTAATTTAAAACAAAATTAGCTTTATATATTTTTAAATTTTTAATTAAAATATAATAAATATATAATTTTTAATAGTAATATGATAAGTTTATAGTTTTTACAAATAAGTGTATAGTTTTTAATTTAAATTATAAATTTGTGATATTTTAATTAAATTTTATATATTTATTAAATTTTAATGAAGAAACCTATCAACAAAAATATAAGAAATTGGCTAAATCTAATCCTTAAAAATATCGCATCAGTCATTGAATCATCATAATAAACAAAGGTTTACAATTTAATTATTCAATTACAATTAAATCAAAGTCAAACTAAATTTTTTAAATATGTATGAAAAAGAATAAATATATACAATATTTTATAATGAAATTATTATATATATTGTAAAATAACATTTAATAAATATAAAATAGTTTAAAATAAAAAAATTAGTTGACAAATTTTGTATGTATGTGAAGTGAATTGAATAGAATTTGCCAAATATCATAAATCGCAAAATGTTAAAAGCTCTAATTTGGATTAAAAAAAAATTCAAAAATTCAAAAACCGTTTGCCATACATTTTCAGTTTGTAAGTATTCTTCCTCTCGTCCTGTTGTGCCACAACATAGTATTGTCAAAACCTGGATGATAGGTGTCCATGTTTACAACGTTAGAATACATCTCATACCTGTATTTTCAAGGGAAACATGCATTCTGCACCTCTTTGTCACTAGAATCTTTTTGGGAGAATTATAATAAAGAATTTTAAAAAAAATATTCTTAAAAATCTGTTATTACTTGTTTTAGAATAATTATCATTAAGTTTAATAACAAACAACTAAATATAATGGTAAGAGTCCTTAAAAATAAACTTTTTTATTTTTTGGTCTTTAAACATAATTTTCTTAATCTTTTTTGTCACTTTGGTCGAGTTATATCATGTTTGGAAATATGACATGTCTTCTCAAAATCACGTTTGACATCAAGTATGATATTGAACCTTTTACATCAACGTAATTTTTTATTATATTTCCAAACAAGCACTAAGTCGTATAAGAATTTAAAAGTTTTTTTTGGTTTGAACCCTAACTTCTCCACAATCTCTCTACTAATAAGGTTTTTGTGGCTACCACTATTGATGATAATATCAAACAACTAATTAGCAATAGTGCACCTAGTTTGAAATATTTGATGTTGATGAGTATTATCTTCTGCAACAACATCATCCCTCTCTCATTATGTAACTCGAACAACCATCACTGTTATCACGCTCCTATTTTTCTTCCTCTTCTAAATCCTTCACATAGGCAAGTTGCCTAATTTGTTTGTAAGAATGGCTTACAAATATATTAAGAGAGTATTTATTTGAAACCTAAAGGAAACCCATTTAATCTCAATGAATAAAATGAAAATAAAATAAGAAAATGTCTAAGATAGTAAAGTTTTTAAACACAAGTAAATGCGTCATATTTTTTAAAAAAATGAGAAACTGCCTAAAATTGAAAACTCTTGAAAGTTAAAAAAACTTTGAAATCAAGGACTTTTGCTTATGTTTTTTTTTATCAGCCTAATCCATAAAAATTTCTGCTAGGTGTTTTGTATTATAACCTATTTTAAAATATAAAAACTAGTTGAAATATTTTATATATGACGTCATATCTATGCGAAATGAATTAAATAGAGCTTGTTAAACATTCTAAATCTTTATCACAAAATGTCAAAACTCTAATTTGAAAAAAAAAACAAAAAAAAAAGTCTAATCAATTCAGTGCCCAGCTCAATTAGTTATTAACAGATTTGGCTAGTTATTGACTAACTTTTTTCAAGCTAATTTTTAGGGTCAGAGGGATCGAAATCATAATTAATCCACTAATTTTATAATTAAACATAACAATTTAATCTTATCTTTTATCATTAATTTTTAGTTATTTGTCATGAACTCCTTTCCCCTCTAAAATTAAAAAAAAAAGCCCATTTTATTAATTTAATAATAATGATACGGTTCGAGTGGTTACAAAGTTTATAGAAACTTTATTTAATTATTTATTGTGATAACTAGGACAATATAAAAGAGGCAGGGAGAAAAGAATATATATGCATAATTTTTTTAAAAAATATTATTTCACATCTTCTTTCCTTTTTTCTTAATACAATTATCACTGAAACAGGAGAATCTAAAGGACAGCTTGTAATGTATATGAAAGAGATTGTGTCAATTATTTTTTGCTTTTTCTTTTTTCCTCCAAAAAGTGCCTTCGAGGAGGAACATGATAGCATTAGCATGTCTCTCGTGACTCGATTAATTCCAGCATACATCGTCTTCAGTAAATAAAGTTTCTGCACGCCAGCCTGTTTTCAGGCTTTTTTTTCCCCCTTTAAATATGTAGAATATTTGAAAATCATAATTAAAAAGATGAAAATTTTAACAGTAAAAAAAAAATCATATTTTTAAAACTTTAATTATATTATAGAAAAAATTACGTTTTTTAAATTTTAACTATGTAATATAATTAAAATTTTTAAAATATAATTTATTTTCACAACCAACATTTTTATTTTTTCAATTATTATTTTTAAATGTCTTACGTTATTTTTTAATCCTTACTAATAAAGCTTGAAAACACCTTCTGCAATAATTCTCACTAGTACAGTTGATCCTGATTCGATCAATTCAGTGGCAAGAGTCAATATTGTCCCCCGGGTGGATCTGACTTGAACTAAGAATGCGCATTGGGCTGGCCAATTTACATATTTATAAAATTGGAATATTTTATGATATTTTATTTCTTGACTTAAAGCTCAATTATAAAATTTATTTTAAGTTTTGAAATTTAACAAAATACCTTCTTAACTTTTAACTCTCAAATAAAATTAATGGCCACAGGCCATGTGATTTTAACTATGATAACAATGGTTAGCTTAATTCAATGTTGAAAAAAAAGTTTATTTCTAGTTATAGAAGCTAATTGGAATATAATATCTTCATTTTAATCTAAAATTATCAAGAAGTATTTTATTACAATTTAAAGTTTATGTATTAATTTTATAATTATGTCTTTGTTACAAGGATAAACTCTTATTTCCCTTGTAACGTGTGTTAATTGAAAGGAAAAAAATTTATGTATAGGTTCTTATATTTTTATTATCAAAATTTTTAATTAAGATATAATAAATATATAATCTTTTAATTATAACATGACATATATATGATTTTTATAGATAAGTGTATAATTTTCACAATTATTGATTAATAATATAATTTTTTTACACATATTATTATTTTATTAAAAATGATAACAAAAATATAAAAAATCCACCTATATGTAATTCTAAATGACAGTCATTTCTTAGTTACTATTAATTAGCATATCCATTTGCACTGTTATTTTCACTCACCCCCTTTCCAATGAACCAAATTATAACCCTTATATATATATATATATATATATATACTCTCTCTCACTCTCTCTCACTCTCTCTCTCTCTCCAAGTCTTCTCTCCTTCTTTCTTTTCTTTTGAAACCAAAGAGTCACAAGACTTTGAAACAAGGAGTAAGAAGTAGGAAAAGGACGGGACATAAATTAAACCCATATATATATATATATATTGACATTTATGTTTAAAATATGTTCAAAATTCTGAAAACAAATTGTTATCTTTATTTCTCATTATGAATTTAATTTTTCTTGGATTTATGCTATTCTTCCCTAACTTCTTTATTAGTTTTCTAATGGATTCGTATCATATGTTTAATTGAGATATTCTCTTTTTCCTCGAGAAAGTACTAATCACAAGTATGCCTTGAGAAATTTTTTTGATTGTATCTAGTGCATAGTATACCTAAAAAAATTAATAGTTAAAATTAAATTTGTACAAATAGAATCCATATATAATACAAGTGAGTGCATAATATACCTAAAAATCAATTATTAGAATTGAATTTGTATAAGTAAAATTATGTATAATACAAGTAGAGTTTACGTGTAAAATAAATTTTAATTATTAAATATATAAATGACGTGGTACATCAAATATATATATAAAAATTATTTATGCCTTGAAAGCATTTTTATAAGTGAGATGTCAAATAAGATTGAAACTTTGGAGTAATAGTTTTCAAGACAGCCTAATTATGAGGATTCTCTGCTAGCTAGCTCATTATACTTTGGAGTCTATTTTTCAGGCATTAATCTTCTAGTAAGATATAACCTTTTGTGAAGATATTGTCCAAAATTAATAACTACATGTAGGGCTGTAGTAATTCAATAAAATGAGATATATTATAAATAATGAAAGTTTTAATAAGTTCTTTACAAGTTCTGCTTCTTCAGCAACCAAACCTTATCTTTTATCTCACTGGGCATTGGTACCAGAAGTTGGTACCAAACCTTATCCTTTTAACTCACCATCCCATCTCCTCATATTGCTGATATAATAGGAACCAAGAGTCATCATCCGAAGCTATTATTACGGTCAGATTACTCCACTAGTTAGCAACAATTTATTTCTATATTTATTGAGTTTTGACGTTATGATTCTATATATTTCTTAAAAAATCTAAATTTATTGAATCTACTCATGTATTATGTATATTTTTTATTATTTAATATTCCAACTTGAACCTACTGAATTTATATGCACAATACACAGGTATTATGTATGTAACTCTCACAAGAAAGGATCTATTTTTTTTTTCTTTTTTTTATTCTCTTATCTTCCTTTCTTCCTCTTTACTTTATTTTCTATTTAGTCTTTTTTTTTTCTCTTTAAATATGAGCTTCTAATATGTAATACCCAAACCTTCAATCTTCAATCAATTTTTTGAAATAATTTCTAAATTCAATTTAAAATTTGAAAGCTCAATTCAATTACTTTAACCTTAAATGCTAAGTTGCTAACATATAAGTATTAGCTATTTTATAATTTTATTATTTATTACTAATCTAAAAGAAAATAAGTAAATTTGTAATTTTAATTTTTAATATTTTATTTGAATAATATACTATAAATGTATAATTTTGTTGAATAAGATATAAAATTTTTAAAAGTAATTAAAATCAAGGCAATAATTTTTATATAGACCTCATGAATCAAACTTTTGGCAACAACATACTAATATTAATTTAAAAGATTTATTTTTAAACCTAAAAAAATAAATTAAAATTTTAGCTAATCATCCTAATAATCAATATAAAATATAAAGAATATATTTATAAAAAAAATGTTAACTTTGTCCTCCAATCCTAGAATTCTAGCTTCCTCACTGCCTAATATCAATTAATTTAAAAATAGTCATTCATGTGAAAACAGCTAGGGTGACAAGAGCGATACACAAACATGAAAATCCCACGCATCCCACTGATGGCTGCTGACTGAATATTGGATCTAGGTGTCTGCTACTCAAGCTGAGCAACAGCCAGTGCCTCCAAAAGGAGTTATCTATTTTTTTTTTTATTATTATTCTCCTACTGCATAACAAAAACCCTTCATTTTTTTAATATTACGTCATATATATATATATATATATGCATATTTTAGTAATTCAATCAATTCAAATAAATAAATAATTATAATATAGTTAATAAATTAAAAAAATTAATTTATAAATTATAATAAAAATTAAATAATTAAGAGAAAATTAGTGATTCATTCTCTAAAATATTACTTTCTTATTAATTTAATCTTTTAAAAATAAAGCCTTTCAATTTATTTTTTTAAAAAATATCTTTTTTCTTAACTTCATTTTCTAAAAATAATATATTTTAATTTAGTCACCAAACATTTTTTCCCTCAATCAAAGTCATCAATTTGAGGCTCTAAAATCTGACTCTAATACAAAAATTATATTATTTTGGGGATTGAAAATGAGCAAGTTATCATTACTTCACATAGAGTACTTTTTTGCTTAAAGGTAGGACTATTTTGATTAAAAAAATGTGGAGATAAAATTAAGAAATTTTATTTTTAGAAGATTAAATTAAAAAAAATTATATTAAGAAAAATTTTTGCAGAGAGTGATTATTCGTTTCATCAATAATTAATTTGTGGAAGTTAGGAGATATTTATTATTACTTTTCTCTAGTATACTGACTCAGTGCTAAGTGTCACTCGGACTGCATGCAAGAAAGACAAATTAGACAAAGGGATCGATCCATATCAACTCAGTGATAGATGAAAATCTGTCCACGTCAAGTCCTAACAACGCGTCCAAAAGGCCACGTCACTTGCTAGACATGCATGCCTCTTCTTCCTAACGCCACGTCCAAAACCTCCAGACTTCCCCTTCGCACCACTTAGCATGAACATTACACACATGTCATCTACCAGTAAAACACCAGGATCCATTTTGCTTTCAATATCTCTCTTTCTATATATAATCCACGAAATTAACCTCTTCAATATTCATAGACTACAGCCACTACTGATCAAATCAAACAATGTCTTCTCCTCTCCCAGTCGACGATACTTCCCGATCTGACCACCTCGTTCTCAGACCAATCCCCGGAGGCTATGGCCTCCCATTCTTTGGCCCCATTTTTGATCGTTACGACTACTACTACAACCTAGGCCGCGACAAGTTCTTCACCTCCAGAATCCACAAGCACAACTCCACCGTCTTCCGCACCAATATGCCGCCCGGCCCCTTCCTCTCCTCCAACCCGAGGGTTGTCGCCGTCCTCGACGCCCTGAGTTTCCCCGTCCTCTTCGACGTGTCCAAGGTTGAGAAGCGCGACGTCTTCACCGGCACCTACATGCCCTCCACCATTTTCACCGGCGGCTACCGCATCTGCTCCTACCTTGACCCCTCCGAGCCCAAGCACGCCCTCCTCAAGCGCTTCTTCTTCTACCTTCTCTCCTCCAAAAAAGACCAGGTCATCCCACTTCTCCGAAGCCACTTG
This sequence comes from Erythrophleum fordii, assembly GCA_032878935.1. Lineage (NCBI taxonomy): Eukaryota > Viridiplantae > Streptophyta > Magnoliopsida > Fabales > Fabaceae > Erythrophleum > Erythrophleum fordii. The sequence goes on from JAVQMF010000047.1 coordinate 5,549,229, forward strand.
TCTGAGATGTTTCATAAGCTCGAAGACAAGGTCTCCGACAAAGGCCAAGCCTATTTCAACTCCATAAGCGACAACGAGCTGTTTAATTTTGTGTTTCGGATCTCCTGTGGAAAGGATCCGACCCAAACAAAACTCGGATCCTGGGGCCCGAAATACTTCGAGTTATGGGTATATCCTCAGGTTGCACCACTTGGATCCCTTGGACTACCCTGGTACTTCTTCCCTATTAATGTAATCGAAGATTTCTTCCTCCATACGGTGCCGTTTCCTGCGTTTTTGCTCAAGTGGCTTCACAGGAAGCTATACGACGCCGTTTACACGTCTGCTGTGGAGGCATTAGATGAAGCGGCGCGTTTAGGGCTTAGTAAAGAAGAAGCATGCAATAATTTACTATTCGTTCTGGGTTTCAACACTTACGGTGGGGTTAAAATTGTAATTCCGAGTATGATGAAGTGGGTGGGATTAGCTGGGGAGGGTCTACACAAGGAGCTTGTGGACGAGATAAGAAGCGTGGTAAAGGCAGAAGGTGGGGTGACATTAGCAGCGTTGGATAAGATGACTTTGACCAAATCAGTGGTGTGGGAAGTACTGAGGATAGACCCGCCGGTTCAGTTCCAGTACGGGAAGGCGAAGGAGGATGTGGTGGTCCGGAGCCACGACGCAGCGTTTCAGATAAAGAAAGGCGAGATGGTGTTTGGATATCAGCCGTTGGCTACGAAGGATCCGAGGGTGTTCGAGAATCCGGAGGAGTTTGTGGGCCATAGGTTTGTCGGGGAAGGAGAGAAGTTGTTGAAGTACGTGTATTGGTCGAATGGGAGAGAGACGGAGGGGCCCACCGAGGAGAACAAGCAGTGTGCGGGGAAAGATCTGGTGGTGCTGATGCTTAGGGTAATATTGGTGGAGCTCTTCCTTCGTTACGACACGTTCACAGTGAAGCTTGGTAAGCCCTTGCTTGGTCCTACAGTAACCATCACGTCCTTGACCAAGGCCACTTCCTACTGATTTAAATAATCTATTTGTGGATTTCTTTAATTAATGTACAAATTTTATGAAACTTAATGTACATTACTATGATTCCTGAATAACATAATAAAGCTGTTTTTTGTTTTTCATTTCGTTAATCTTAAAGAATTGTGTGACTCATATTCCGTGGTGAGATATATATACTTCAATATTCACTTCTTCTATCTTTATAGCCCGCGATGTTCCCACTACTATTTGAGACCTTGTGCCTTTTTTAAAGATGTAAAAGAATTGTAAATGAACTAAGTTATTTTATGAATCACTTAAATTTAGTTTGTCAAAAACTTGAATTTAATTTCATTTATTTATTAAATGAATGAGTTAAATAAATTTGGAATTTAATGTTTGATTTGTTTTGCGAATGACTTAATTTAATAATAAAATATTATTTAATATAAAAATTTATGTATCTAATAGATAATGTTATACATATTTTTATAAAATTTTATCAACACATGTACAAAAAATCTTTTGTTGTGTATTTTCAATTCTTATGCTACAAAGGGTGTTATTTATTTTTGCTTGTAACAAGGTGTGTTGCTTCTTTATTCTCTTTGAATATTTGAGTTATGACGAGGTGTGTGTTGCCTCATGGATTCTTATGTCATATCTTCTATATTGTCCTATAGCTTTGAGCCTAAAACTACAAAGTTTAGAACTTTTTGTGCCTCTTTATATTTGAAGTCTATTTGTCCCACAAAAAAAAAAAAAAAGAGAGGGTATAGTCCCACAATCACTGAGAGTATGGGCAGATGAGAACGCAAAGGGGTGTGAACGGAAAGAAAATTACACAAAAATTGAGAATCTGTTTCCTTGTTGCTTGGGAAATTATGGTGAAAACAGAAGTGGAGCTTTCTTAGCCTCGTTGTCTTGTGGACTTTGATCCAAAGCTATTTGGTTTTATCAGAATATGAAAGAATATGCGGACCCTTCACTCCGTTCTCCACTTGGCCTATTAAACACAACGCCACCACAAGTTTGCAGCAGTTCACATGAGATTTTTTTCCTTTTTATCTTTCAAAATAAAAATAAAAAAGAAAATGCATAAATAAATTCAATTCATAATATCAAGAGTAAATTACACACATTTACTATAGGTTTTGTAAAAATTATCTATTTTCAAAACATATACAAATTTTTTTTTAAAACAAAAATGACTTTACATTTGAGTATAATTTTAAAATTTTTTAATCAAAATTTTCTTCATTTTAAATTTTAAATAAATGGTATTTACAATTTTAACTAATTTTAAATAATTTTAAATAAATGATATTTGAGTTAAATATTTTAAAATTAGATTAAAGTGTAAAATAATTTTTAATTCAAAAAAAGTCTGTGCATATTTTAAAAATAGAGAAAAGATTTATATAACTTCAATAACACATAAAAAGTTTATGTAATTGAACTGAGTTGGCTTTTGTGGCTTTTTTAAGGGATGTAAATGAATTGTGAATGAACTAAGTTGTATTATGAATCACTTAAATTTAGTTTGTAAAAAATTTGAATTTGATTTCATTTATTTGTTAAATGAATGAGCTAAATAAATTGAGTTAAATTTACGTAAAATTTAATGTTTGATTTGTTTAATAAAATATTATTTAATACAATAATGATATAATTATATATGATTTTATTAAAGACTATAGATAAATACAAAAATCTATGTATTTAACAGATAATGTTGTACATAGTTTTGTAAAAATTTATCAACACATGTACATACCTAAAATAAAATCTTTTACCGAATATTTTCAATTCTTATAGGGTGTTATTTATTTTTGCTTGTAACAAGGTGTGTTGCTTCTTTATTCTCTTTGTATATTTGAGTTATGGCGACGTGCGTGTTGCCTCATTGATTCTCATGTCATATCTTCTAAATTGTTCTATAGCTTTGACTCTCAAACTTTGAAGTTTAGAAGCTTTTGTGCCTCTTTATATTTGAAATCTATTTCTCCCCCCAAAAAAAAAATAAAATGAAAAGGTATAGTCCCACTATCACTCTCTTCTAAGAGTATGAACAGAGGAGAACGCAAAGCGGTGTGAACAGAAAGAAAATTACACGAAAAGTTGAGAATCTGTCTCACGTTTGGTTTGGAAATTATGGTAAAATCAGAAGTGGAGCTTTCGTAGCTTTGTGGTCTTGTGGACTTTGATCCGAAGCCATTTGCTTCTATCAGAATGTGAAATAATTTGTGGACCTTTCACTCCGTTCTACACTTGGCCTATTAAACACAATGCCACCACAAGTTTGCAGCAGTTCACATGAGATTTTTTTTCTCCTTTTTTATATTAAAAAATTTTAAAAATAAATTTCATAAATAAATTAAATTCATAATATCAAGTGTAAATTACACGAATTTATTCTATGTTTTGCTAAAATTATACGAATTTCTTTTTTATTTTTAAAATATACATAAGTTTTCTTTGAAACAAAAGTTATCCTACATTTGAGTTTGAGTTTAAATTTTTTGATCAAAATAATCTCCATTTTAAATTTTAAATAAAAGGTACTTAAAATTTTAACTAATTTTAAATGAAGGGTATTTTAATAAAAATTTTAAAATTAAATTAAAGCACAAGATAACTTTTAGTTCAAAGAAGGGTGATATATGTTTTGAAAATAATAAAAAAAAAGATTTGTATAATTTCAACTAAAAAGTCTATGTAATTTATTCTAACATCAAATCTACCTTTAAGATGGGAAAAAATAAAATTATTATAACAAATAAATATTAGTTGTGCGATCATCTCACGGTTCACATTTCAGATAAGGATCAACAGGGGTAGGGTACTATAAAACTCATTTAAATTCAAGCAAAAATATCATATTTATTCTAGTAACTAGATCCCGACAAGGTAATAAATTTAAAATTTTGTCACTTTTTTATCAAATCTTTAAATATCTAAACTCAAACTAACTTATTCAGAAAAAAAATTTGTATTATATTGGGAAAAAAATTCTCAAATTAAAATATTCGTTTACAAAGAAACCTATTTATTGAAAAAAAAACTCAAAGAACAATGAATATAATTTGAAATAGAGTTGGAACAAAGTGCATCTTGAGAGAGAGTTGAAAAGATAATTACTCAAACTTGACACTTAGATGAAGAAAAACATGGGCTTGTGATGACATAGACAGATGTGAGAATGGTTGAAGAAAGTCCAAATGTGAAACCTGCTACCCACAGGGCACAGGCCACAGCAATCATGGGCTCAATGGAAACCTTTTTCCCTCTTTCAAAGCCCACAACTACACAAAGAAAGCCCACGCTGAAGTTATGGGCCAACAATGACCACAGAACCCTCTCCTAATTTTTTTTTCTGTTGAAAAAGTGGCAGGGTAACAAAACCCAAAAAAATAAAAATAAACAGAGAAAAAAGTTTTTATATAATTTTTAATATTTTTTAATCAAATTTTTTAATTAAAATATGATAAGTATATAATAAAAAATCATATACTTATTATATTTTTAATTACAGATATATATATATATATATATATATATATATATATATATATATATATATATATATATATATATATATATATGATAAAAGAAATTCATTTGAGTCAAATTTATAAAAACAAATCACATTGGGTGCATTCGCTATTTAACCTAATCCAAGATTGCCACTGGGTTGGGTGCAATTAAACCTAATCCAAAGTTACCGGGCTTCATTTAACCTATATATATATATATATATATATATATGTACATATATACGTATATGTTCTTTAAAGCTGGTGAACTAAATTGGCTATGTTTGGCTGCAATAATACATAGTAATGCACAGGAAAAGGTGATGTATTTATTTTTAAATATTTATTATCTTTTTATTGTTATTATTCAATAATATTTATCCTCGTTTACTATATTTTTAAGTAAGAATATTAAGATTATTCTTTATTTATTTTATTTACTTTTTTACTTCATTCTCATTTTCATATATAACAATTCAACCAACCAAACATCTTAAAATAGAAAGAAATGAAATAGAAAAAAAATAAATAAAACTGATAAAAATAAAACTTGTATGTTTACTTAAAAAATAATATGAAAATAAGTATTAATAATAATAATAATAATAATAATAATAAATATTACCTAATATTTTTTCCCCTCTCCCATTCTTCTTCTCCCTTGCTCTAAAGATCCACGATGGAACTCTCATGGGTGCATGTAATCCATTTTGTCCAAAAACAAAAGGTAATCCACAAAAAAGTCAAAAGGACTTTTAAATATGATAGGTTGAAGAAGAGTGAGAATGAGGTGACACTATAGATGCCATTACACTTGATCACGGGAGACAAATTTAATTTTTCTATTAAGTTTGACTTTAGTGTTCCTTTTTCCATTATGTGTCTCAAGATTTTGTTGTATTTAAAATATAATTAAAAAAAAGAAGAATCGCCGAAAAAAAGAAGCCAAATTTGAAAAGGAAGCAATTTTCTTCAGTTGATCCAGTTGGTCAGATAGCGTCGTGCTCTGGGGTGTTTGCCCACGAGACAAACGAGAGTCTGAATTAAAAAAAAAAAAAAGGAAGTCACAGTTTGAGAGGATTTAAGTTCAAAATGTTTTAATAAATAAATAAATAAATAAATAAATAAAAAATATATATATATAATTTTTTTATATTTTTATCATTAAATTTTTAATTATAATATAATAACAGTACTGATTTTTAATAATAATGTAATTAAGTATATAATTAATATAAATAAATATATAATTTTTACAATTCAATATTATATGATTGAGTTATTTTTAAAATTTTTATATGCATTATAATTTTATTGAATAGTTTAATTAAAAAATATAAAAAATGACACTTAAGTCTAATCCTTAAAATATTTTCCAATAGTGCATTTGGAATTTTAGCAACTAAGCTATAGAAAATAATTATATATTTATTTGAGATTTCAACCTTTCAGGGAGTCACATGTAATGAAATCTCAAGCATCTGTTATACACCCAACGCAGACATCTTACTATTTAATTTCTAATAATCCATGAATATTCTAAACACATAAAAAATTATTTATTTGAGATTTATATGACTTATATTACATGTGGACATATTACATAATACATCTTACTGCTGTAGAACCAACCGAAAAAACTCAGAAAACTCTCTTATCTTCCGTCCACATATTTACTACAAAACTGTACCATATAACTAAAATTTTAACAAAGCAAACCATTATTCATGATGTGGATAATTATTAATTAGTTTTAAAACAGTTCAAATTAAATAATTATAACTTTATAATTATGTTAAATAATAATATGTTTAAAATCTTTATCTCCTAATTTTATCTATGTCTCACTAAAGCAAATTATTTATTCAAAATTTACATGACTTGCAATTTATTTAATTTTTTGGCCATATATAAGTTAATTTTTTTTTATAGTTTCATTGAATTTTTAATTTGATCTCTATAACTTTAACAACTTTTGATTTAATCATTACCAATAAAATTTTATTACTGTATCATTAAGTTTTATTAATAGTTAATTATGTACTATCTTAAAATTTTGAACACGAATCATTTATATAAATAAATAAGATTAAACAAATAAGATAAAAGTAAATAATAAAATAAATTAACTCACGTGTATACTTGTAAAGCGACTTATATTGAATGAGTTAGATAAATTGACTTGAATTATTATATATATATATTTAAAGTATTAATATGACTTGTGATTAGTCACACTAGTCTATTGAAAAAAAATTAAGAGTAATTAAATTAAAGTTATAGATATTTAATCACAAAATTTTAAATTATAAGGTAAAAATTAAAAATTAAGTAAAATTATAAAAAAAAAAGATATATTAAGTTAGTTTGTACTTTTATTTTAATTAATTTATTTTTTGTTTGATTAAAAAACTTTATGCTTAAGAACTTCACACAACAAATACATACATTTTTATGTCAACAAGGTAAAGAGTAAATTAGACAAACTTTTTATAAGTTTTGTTAAAATTATATAAAGTTTTCCTTTATCTTTAAAATATATCTAAGCCTTATTTAAAACCAAAAATTACCTTTTACTTTAACCTAATTAATTTTTTTTTTTTCAAAATACTCTTAAATTAATTTTTTTAGTTTAAAAAATATGAATTCAAATTAATAAAAAGTATTTTAATTGAAATTTTTAAAATTAAATTAAAATAAAAGATAACATTTTATTTAAAAGAAATAATGTATATTTTAAAAATATTTAAGCCTATGTAATTCATTCAAAATTAAATAAACTGAAAGTGCCATTGTGTCCCCAACAGGAAGGAGGAGAAAGCACGAAAGCTTGACAGCTTGAAGTTTCTACGCAACTGGAGGTTACGCAGACAAGCCCGACCCAACTTTTGAGCGTATTTTTATAATATTATCACCGTAAAGAGATTCTTTAAAGTTGGAGAAAATGAAAATGGTAAAATAGCCACTATAGTCGCTGGGTAGCTTCCACCATCAACCTCTGATCTGTGACCAAACCGGCAAACCCTACGGACTTAACCCCACCCAACCAAATCCAACCGATCTTTCAACCCCTTTTAAACATTCATTTGCTCGTTACTTTCGATTTCGTTAATTTCTTTCTTTTGGGTCGATAGCAAAATGTCTTACGCATCTCATATAATCAATCACTCCAGAAAGGTATCATGCTATCCTTCGGATTTTTCATTTCGCACTTTCTTGTTGTATGTTTGATTATGCGTCTATTCCCACGTCGCATCGTAACTTGTACAAGTAGAGTATGAGCACTTCTACCATTGGCAAATTTGTATATTTTAACTGTCAACTAGAATTTGTGGGCTGTATTTCTTTATATTAGCTTCATCTTAAGGTTTTACAGATGCAGGATATTTTCATTCAAGCATTGATTTTCTTTTTTTGGGGGGGGGGGGGGAGAATTGGTTGAGCATTTTGATGTGACTGATTATAATCATATTTCAACGGATTCGCAAATGGGTCCTTGGAGCATTTTTTTTTTTTTTCACCTGTATCTTATGAAACCACAATTATTTTGTCATTGTGGATCTCTTCGAGGAGTTCTCTTTACCTCTGCACTATATATTAGCTTCTTAGAAAACCTTGTAATCTATGAGAGTAATCTTTGCAGTTGTTATACTCAGAAGTATTATCCTCGTGCTTTACTTCTTTGTTCATTACTTTCGGCGCTAGGATGATTTTATAGAGTATGATTTCTGGATTATATTGGCTAATTTATTTGCAGCCACTGTTGTGAATAATTTTGTTACTAGGATTTCCCTATAAACAACTTAGAGTTTCTCCCCTTTCTCAATTTTCTTTATATTTTTGGCTACCTCTGCTGACTATTTTTTGTGTGAAATGTCCATTAAACAAGTTGATAAACAGATGTTCTAATTTATTTATATCAGGTCACTAATGCATATTTGCCTCATAACTATGTCTGTCTGCGCATATGTGTTTCTTTTTGGTCCGGGGAGTTTTGAAAGGGTTGTATGAAATTTCACCTCATCATGCTTATTTCAACATATGCTCTTTTAAGATGTTGACATAAACATAAATCTTGTGTCGAACCTGTATACTGTGTCTACCTGAGTAATTTTTTCCCCTCAAGTTAAAAAAAAAAAAAATTAAATGCTGTCATGTCATATTTGGCTTTAGTGTGATGCTTGGTTTGCTAAAGTACAGTGTGAATGGGTTTTCTGCTTTGGTGCCTCTTTACTCAATCTTGCTTATAAAATATTGAAGTGAGACATATGTGTGTTTTTGCAGTTCAGGAATGCTCGGAACTTGTTACACCATGAACGTGTCCTTTTGGGTCGCTGTTTTTCTAGTGAGGCTCAGCCTTCTATGAAGAGAAATCATGGTACTTGGCCGGTGTTTATTTTTTATGTAATTTTTCTTTTCTATTTATTCATGATTATTTAAGATAAACAAATGTTGCTTTATGTTCTCCTTGCATATTATGGGTTTGGGTTTTGCAATATGTTTAGCTGACCATAGGCTTGGGAATGAAAAACACAAACCGTTAGGGTTGTGGCAAGTTTTATCAAGCTGCTACTCTATCAGGTTTCTGTTTTAATTTTTGCCTCTGCCTGGTGTTTATAATTGATGAAGAACTTACAATTTGGTGACAGTTTAATCATAGTCAGGTGTTGGTTCTATCCAAAAAAATCTAGTTGTATGCTGGTGCAGTCTGACTATAGTATTCAAGTCAAGTGATATTTATCTTTCTTGGTAGAGGCCTGAAGTTGTATCTTTCTGGAGCAAGTGGTAACAAAGATGACTGTCCAATACGTAATTTGCTATAGACACATCACACATGGGCTGTAATTAGTTTGCTCTTCATGGCATAGCCTGGAGGGCGGAATTCTAGACATTCTGTGTGCATGTGTTTGGAAGGGTAGGTATATTATTAACGGTGATATGGGAGGAAGTCACTCTAGTCAATTTATCACCATGAAATGTAGGAAGTTATGACTTGTCTAAACTTTCTTGATGTTCCTTAATTTTCATTTACTATATTTATGAATGGCGTAAACTATTTTTCAGATATTTGCAAAACCCAATTTCATGGTTACCAGTCCCCAACAAGAAAGAGTGTTTCTGAGCCTGCCTCCAACTGCACTGTGAGTTAAGCCAAGTTTGTGCCAATTGAGTAATATGTTAAAAGAAGTTTTGCTGTCTCCACTACCACCCCATTCCTTCCCTTGTCTATGCATTACTTATTCTACTGAGCTGATTTTTTTAGCTGACCTGGAGGCAACTGCCAAATTCTATCTTTTGCAGAAATTGTCATTTGGTTTACAGACAAGAAACATCTCAACGAGTTCCACCTGTGGATCCTTATACAACAATGAGATTTCACAGTATGTTTATTTTTTCATGTTTATTGTGTACTTTTCTTGCTTCAATAGGGTAATACATGTTACTTATTTCATTTCTGTCCAACCACCCCCTCAAAAAAAAAAAAAGTTCTCAGGTACAGTCAAGGAGATGTTATGCATCAGCTTCAGGTACATTCCATGGCTACTTGGGTCTCCTACTTTCTCTTTGATCCAAGTCCTCTCTTCACTGAGTTTTCTGTTGGGTATCTTATCAAAGTGTTCATAATTTTATATATTATAATCTTGTATTCCTTAAATAGTGATCATACCTGAAGAAGCTCTGTTACTTGGCATAGCTTGAGGAGTATATATACAGCATGCTCTTATTGAACGATCTGCAATATAAGGAGGATTCTTCCTAACCTATTTGGTGCTGTCAATGAAGAATTTATAGTTAACACTTAACAGAGTTGTGGTTTTGAAAATTTTACAAATTGGCAAATTGAACTTTGGGAATTGAACGTTTATGACAAAATACAAATGCAAAAATGTGCTTAAAGTACTCTCAGGTTCTGATCAACTATTGCATCATTGACCTATCAAAGTAGGTTTATTAATATATAAGTTATGAATTGGATGGGAATTCTGCTCAGTGCTCACCTATTCGGCATTTCATGGGATTAGATATGTGCAAGTCAGTGGTATGCATGACTATATATCTGGCATGCTTGCATGTGTATTGAACTCTCGGGCTTGCCTGTCCTCGGGGTTTGATAAGCTGCTGATAGTCCCTTTGTCTGTGTTATGCCTCCATTTAAAGCTATCTCTTATGTTGTAAACACTTATGGGAACACTTATAGTTCATGCTGAGGCTTCTGCTGCTCTATCATTCGTGATGCATGTAATTTTGTTGTATCTACCCTTATAGGGGCTTCTATGTATTGATTGATTGCTACCTGGAAACATAAGTTGTTTGGATATGTGAGTGATATAAAAATAAGAGTTTCCAGGGTTTTACATTTTTTGTTCTACCTCACTTTTTAATTGGTAAGTTATTGAAGGATACCAGTATAATTATAATGTTTATGTTTCATCACCAATACTGGTGAATATCTTCCAGACCTTCCTCCACACCAAGAGATTGGAATGCCTTCTCTCTCACCTACAATGACAGAGGTATGTATCTTTCTGAAGCTTATGAGATTATTATATAGTGGCTTATTGTTTCTACCTACTGATTCACAATTATATGCAGGGTAACATTGCAAGATGGTTAAAGAAAGAAGGTGAAAAAGTTTCTCCTGGTGAAGTTCTCTGTGAAGTTGAAACTGTAGGGTTCTTGCACTATTGACACTGTAGACTTATTTTGTAAAATACAACCATTATGTGGGCCTTGAAATCTTGAATTTATTACTTATGAAGGATAAAGCAACAGTTGAAATGGAATGCATGGAGGAAGGTTATCTTGCCAAGATAATACGTGGTGATGGATCAAAAGAAATCAAAGTTGGTGAGGTATTGAAATTATCTAGTTACAAGTTTCAATTTTTACCCCCTTTTTGGAGGGAATTTCTATTTGGTGTTCCATAAAGCATGCCTGTACGTGGAAAAATTTTATGGCTTTACACCCCTAGACTTTATTGCCATGTGGAAGACAACAGTTTTTGTAACACAAACAGTTTTCGTCATAGGTGATTGCTATAACTGTTGAAGACGAGGAAGATATTGCTAAGCTTAAGGATTACCAACCTTCAGCATCAGGTCCTAGTGCTACTGCTACTGCTAAAGAATCATCTGCCCCTCCCCCACCAAAGAAAGAGGTGGTAGATGAGCCTGCCCGAGAACCTGAGCCAAAGGTTTCCAAACCCAGTGCATCTCCTTCATCTGGAGATCGCATATTTGCTAGTCCTCTTGCTAGAAAGTTAGCTGAAGAGAAAAATGTGAGTTAATGAAATGCCATGATTGAAAGTTGTTTGGTAAATAATAGAACTAAGCCATTTTAAAGATGTATTACATAACAAGTTTTTGTCACCAATATAGGTCCCTCTCTCAAGCATTAAAGGAACAGGACCTGAAGGGCTCATTGTTAAGGGTGATATTGATGATTACTTGGGTATTATTCTATCTTTCTTTCTGTCTGCCTACATATCATAGTGGGGCTTTTTGATATGCTAGAAGAGTCCTTTGTCTTGCTAGCTCTAGGGTATTGTGTTGCACTTAGCTGATTGGTTTGATTTGGTTAACATTATTCACTATCTGATGCAGCTTCTGGCGTTAAGGAGGTTTCAGCACCCTCAAAGGCCAAGGTTGCAGATGCAGCATTGGATTACACTGACATTCCTGTCTCTCAGATAAGGAAGGTAGGATATCAAATTCCTCTTATTAAATAATATTCTGAGACTTATTGGTTGATACTTTTGTTAAATGCAGCAATCCTAGACCACTCTGTTTGGACTGTGTCTTTCTGTTGTGATCAAGAAGTTATGTTTCACAGAAAAATGGAACCTTAAGTATTAATCAGTTGTTGGAATTGAATATTTGAATTAGGGACATAACTATTAGTCTAACAGCTGACAAAGTTTATGTCCAGTTTTCCTGCCTCCTTCAGATAATGTCATTGGCCTCTTTTTTTCCTTCAATTTTTTCTTTTAAAATCCTTTTGGATGGTTAAATTTGTACGCATCCAGCCTTTTTTTTGGCTGTTAGTTCATTTGTTCTTATTCGTGTCATATGAATATGATTTTTATATGACTTTTTGGTCCTCTTATACCAGCACCTTTCCTTTTTCCTTATTTCACTTTTATGTAATGTTATTCCATTACTATATTTTTCACAGCACAAGTGATGTTTGCATACTTGAAACTAACTCTTTATATTTTTGACAGATCACAGCCTCACGCCTACTATTATCAAAACAAACTATTCCTCATTACTATTTAACAGTAGATACATGTGTTGACAAACTCATGAGGTGAGTTTCTCTATTATTAAAAGGCCTATCTATGGTACTGATGTTTTTTAAAAATTTAAGCTACTTATCTGTAGTTTGCGGACCCAACTCAATTCATTGCAAGAAGCATCTGGTGGGGCACGGATTTCAGTTAATGACCTTGTAATCAAGGTAATACATTTGTCTCTAAGCAATATATTTGTGGTTGTGATGTGCAGATTGTCTCTTTTTAGTTGTTAAATTTTCAATTCAAAGTCCAAGGCAAGTTGAATGTTATGACCTCTAAGATCACTCTGAATGACTTTTCACTTGTTAGTTCAGAACATAATGTCAGACTCAAAGGGTTGCTTGGATGGGTTTTTCTCCCATGAACCTGACTTCTCTGTTTTTGGCCACATTCTGGACTTCTTCGTACTCTTTTGTAACATCTTGTAAAATTAAAAGACTTGGATGGATTTTAGACTGAAATGATGATCTAAAATTAAAAGACTTGATGGATTTTAGGCTGAAATGATGATCTAAAGAGCAGCATAGTGTTGGGGAAGGTTATATAGGAGTCCAGATTCAATCAATTTTGAGAGTAAGTTGACGCTGTCAATTTAGGAGAGAGAATAGAGAAAGGAGAGAGTGGATGGAGCGAGAGAAAGTGAGCTTTATATATACTTTCATTCCTTTGTGTTTCTCTCTTTCCTACTGCACATAATGCAGTATTGCAGAGGATGGAGAGTCGTTATGTAGGTTGTGAAAACATAGATACATAATATCTAAAGTGAAGTTAGCCCAACACAGTCACATCATCACCCCTCTAAACTTCCGAGATTCTAGCTAAAAACAATAGGGAATTTCAGCATAGGCCTTCATTGTTATGTGGCATCAAATGTAGATTGATATGCTCATATTAAATTTGTTTTGTTTATCTTAATTTATTTCAGGCTGCTGCTTTGGCTCTTCGTAAAGTTCCTCAATGTAACAGTTCATGGACAGATGATTATATTCGCCAGTAAGTCAACAGATTTATATGTGAGTGTTGCTATCAAATTTGCATATCCCATTCAATGTAACATGTTAATTTGGTTTTATGCAGGTATCATAATGTGAATGTTAATGTTGCTGTGCAGACTGATCATGGACTTTTTGTTCCTGTCATCAGGGTGAGTCATGCTCTGTTTAATGGTAAGACATTTATGGCTTTAGTTTCAATTATGGGTCTCACTTGCCCTGTTATTGTTAATATTTGCAGGATGCAGACAAGAAAGGTCTCTCAAAGATAGCAGAAGAGGTCAAACAATTGGCATCCAAAGCCAAAGAAAACAGCTTGAAACCCCAAGACTATGAGGTGATAAAAGTTGTATGAATACTTATTGGCCTATAAATGATGACCTTGTTTTGACTTATGGGTTTTCGGTGATTCACTTTGCAGGGAGGCACATTTACTGTTTCTAACTTGGGAGGGCCATTTGGCATCAAACAGTTCTGTGCCATCATCAATCCACCTCAATCAGGCATTCTTGCAGTTGGATCTGGTGAGAATACTATATGGTTTTTCCATCAATTATTTTTTTTAACCAGAGCCATTGTTCATATCTTCACATTTGCTACTTTGTCATTTACTTGAACAGCTGAGAAGAGGGTTATACCAGGTTCAGGCGCTGGAGAATTTAAGTTTGCTTCCTTCATGTCTGTAACTCTCAGCTGTGACCATCGTGTAATAGATGGTAATACTTCTTGATTGGAACTTGAGTCATATCAAGCTTGTTATATATGAATTAGTGACGTTAGATTTTAATGGTACATCTTCTTTTGTTTGTTCAGGTGCAATTGGTGCCGAATGGCTAAAAGCATTCAAAGGCTATATTGAAAATCCAGAGTCGATGTTGCTGTAAGATTAAACTTTAGGCGTCCTTGATTATCTTTTCAATTGACTATTAAGGCGGGGATGAGAATAGTTCATCTGGGCTTCTCCACATACCCATTTAGGGTTGGTCGATTGTATCCCTGACCAATCTTTGATTGAAGTTTTTACCCTTTTTTTTTCTTAGCCAAAGTTTGAAGTCTTTCCTCAGAAGATGAAATCTGCAATTTTGTATTTGGAATAAGCAAGGGTGGAAGAGGCATTTAATACATTTGAAATTTTGCTTTGATAAGAGGGTGCTACCCCATAGTAGAGGCAGATACCTGCCTGAGATTTTTCTGTTAGACGCTGTGAATAATTGGCATTTTTCGTTTGGACATGTTCACCTTTCTTGTTTAGTTCACCGCTTTGATGAGTGTTAATGCTGCTCTTTTTCTGGAATAAATGTGTTAATATGAAGGCATTATATTGCTGTGTCATCTTCCGGTGGGTACCAATAGATTTTAGCTATAGAATGACGTTAAGCTTTAGTTTTATTGTATTGAGACAATGGGAATTATTACTGTTAACCAAGCCTCCTACTTCGATCCTTTCACGTGTAAGATGCTAATTTTCTTTCCATGGCCATTCTCACATCAACCACATCACGCGCAGCCACATGCTGGTTGCTAATATTTATATATTTATTACAATCCATAACTGCAAAACAATGATCTAATTACTAGGTTTTCACATATGCTGGCTTTTTTTTTTTAATTTTCTTGTCATCAATATTACAAAACGAATTGCTAATATCAGACGCCAAAGGAATGCTTCAATTTTTAGCCTTCGTAATAGTAATACTTATTGATCTTTAGTGGCGGAAACCAAGTATCACAATTAAGAAGAATGATTCATATTTTTAAACAGGGGAACCATCGAGACAAGATCCTTCAAGCAAACTACCAGATAACACATAACCTGGAGATAGCCTTCCATTCCTTCTACACAACATTTAACTTTTTAACAATATATTCGAGCAAATTTCAAGCTGTCAAGTCTATACCCTCTCTTTTTTTCCTAGTCAAATACCTCCAAAAGGCACCGAGGCCTGTTACAAACACAGTAAGCACTGCAAATTACTGGAAGAAACCTTTGTTGGCACTTGTAACCTCCCCCCCCCCCAAAAAAAAAAAAAGAATATTTCTAAGGGGAATATGCAAAGAATATTTAGCTAAAAATTCCTACAACCAATAATGGGCATCGATTAGGAAGCATGGAAGACAAGGAAGTAACTGACTCAAGCAGAAGTAGCAGCATTTTCATGTGCTTAGTGCACTAAAAAGGATAGGGGAATACGCAACATTAACTACAGTTCCGGACATACTGTAATGTTATTATTATAAGTTAGAAGAAATAATCAGCTATAAACTCTAGGCTGGAAGGATTAATCTGGGGGCAAACTGTACATGGTGATTGGTAACAGTTCAGTTCAATTACCAAAACCACAAAAACTATCGACTCCAACAAAATTCTAATCAGTGGTGCCGATTTCAATTTATTTGGATAAAAAAGTTTCTTATTACCACAGCCACATAAACTACGTTAAGTCGTGCAAAACTCTAATCAATGGTGCTGACTTATAATTATTTGGAAAAGAGTTCCTTTCAACAAAATAGCATTTTCAACAGTGAAGAAAAGAGCTTATTTTACTAAATACATTTAGAATTAACCTATCGAAAGCACTGTAAAAGTTTTATTTTATTTTATTTTTCGGGCCAAAGCATTGTTAAGGATAAATGTAGGGTATGTCAGGCTTCACTTAAATAGGAGGGCATCTGTTGTATAACACAGTTATTGTATGCCTCCCATCTAATTAAGAGAATAATGATCTCCTTTCCACTAGTAGAAATCACTTGAATAAATGACATGCCATTCATTGACAATTTACTAGAAGCTAATTTAACATTGCTGAAATAATGTTTAAACTTGACATCATTTGATTATGCTAGCCCAGCTAAGAAACAAAAAGAAAATTATTGAAATGTTAATATATAATGCAAAATTCACGCATAACACATACATCACCCAATTTGCAAAAGAAAAGATCTTCAATGTGAGTAAACTCCTATAGAACCAGAGTCTATCAAATGATATATAGTTTCTACTCCAAGCCCCGTAAATTTGCAATCTCATCCGTTAAAGTAATGCATCAGTCTGCTATCAGAAAATAAATAATCGTCTCCACATACAGATGCCCTGAACGCATGACTCTCAGGAGGATATGCATATTGCTAGTGTTTATTCACAAAAGTTGACAACCCACTTGACTTCTATCAACTAACATTTCACAATATTTTTCAAAATCTTTCACGGATTCAGAAGCTACACCTGATGCTATATTCAAAATTATATCTATCCAAAGTATTCATTACAAAGCAATCCAACAAATTGCATTGGAAGGGTTAGCCATCATCAGGCTGAAATTATGCATTTAAACAATAGTTTGCAACAGAAGATTTATCATCAGCTGCCACACATTGGTAACCTACTGTCTACAACTTCAATAATCAATCAAAATTGATATGAAAGGGGAAAAAAAAAATAATAAGAGCTCACACAAAATAAGCTCTTCATATTGGCACGTAGCGTTTCAATGCCTGCTTCGCCGTCACAGCCACTCCTACCACAACTCCACCAACGGCTCCGGCCACCGCAGCCGATCTCACCCCTCTCGCGGCTCGATACAATGCACCCGTGCCAAGCCCTGCCGCCACACTATTCCAGACATCATCAGTATCCCTAACGGCCTGAATCCCACTCTCGATACCGGCATACATTAACCCGATCACGCCAAGTCGGTTGCCCCAAACCCGACCCGCATGGCCGGACGCGTTAAGAACCCGGTTAATCCGGAGCTTCACGGTGTC
This sequence comes from Erythrophleum fordii, assembly GCA_032878935.1. NCBI lineage: Eukaryota > Viridiplantae > Streptophyta > Magnoliopsida > Fabales > Fabaceae > Erythrophleum > Erythrophleum fordii. The sequence goes on from JAVQMF010000047.1 coordinate 5,566,784, forward strand.
GCCAGATTCAAAGGATTTGACGCCATCAACGAGTCCCACTCCCGCACCACCGACGGCGCCGGCCAGGTAGCCAGAGCCAGTGTAGAAGGTGAGGTTCTCACCCCAGGATCGGCGCTTGCGGCGAGCCTCCTCAACGAAAAGGTACTCAGGGGAAGTCGGAAGCTGGTAGAGATTTCGAATAGGTACCTCGAGGTCCTTGTAGGGGTTGTAAAGGAGCGTTTGGGTTTGCAATCCGGATTCTGAATCACGATCGGGATTCTGGTACGCCATTGGAGAGGCTTCCAGACGCTAGGGTTAGGGTTTCAAGGATCAAAATCGGAAAGAAAGAGAGGCAACGCAGTGCAAGAGAGGGGGGGAGAGAGAGAGAGAGACGAAGCTCTGAAACTTCCTTGAGCTTGGGAAAAAGAATCGAGAAACTTGGGGGGGAGGTTAGAGATCCGGTCCAATTTGACTCACGGGAATGCGGACCGGGTTCTGTGTCGAACCGGAAGTAGTTTATTCCGTGGAATTTAATTTATAGATTCGAAATTGTGACGGTTTTGCTGGGCACGTGCTAGAAAAATAAGCGTCGTCAGTAGTATCACTTTCTCAATGTCAATGATGAACTCAGGATAGTTTTGTCGTATTATTGTCTCCGAGAACTTGAACCGCCGTCAAAACATTTTTTTTAATTATTTTTGTCGTATTAATGTCTCCGGGGAACAGGAACCGCCGTTAAAACGTTATTATTGGTTTTATTTTCATACTATTATGCCATGAAATAGTTTTTATAAAATATTATTGGTTTTGTCGATATAATCCATTCGTGAACGATTATGATGTTATGTAATTCCTCGTTTTCATTTTTATTTACAAAAAGAAAAATTTGTGCGCCGATTTTAAATGTATATGTCATTCCTAAGCATTTAATTAAAACAATAATCCATCAATTTTTATAATGAAAATTTGTTTAGGTATAAATCTTATAAGTGTGATCAACATAATGGAAGCAACTCGTATAGGAATGAAATGGAAAGACAAAAGGTGAAATTATAAATGATGTATCATTCAATTATTTGATAATTTAATACGAAAATGGAGGAAATCATTAATAAAATGTAATAGATTATATATTATTCCTTTTAATATACTAAAACGTAATTTTAGCAAATTTTTAACTACATATGATATAATTGTGATTATACCACATATTTATTTCATTTTTTTTCTTCTAAACTTTCAAATTTAAAAGGATAAAAAGATTTGGGTTTTAGAGTTCCTCTTTGCCATTTTATTTCATCCTAAAAAAAACCTCCCAAATAATGGTTTGGCTCCATATTGGTCATTTCATATTATCATAGAGACAATAAATTTCAAATAGTTTGTAAATGGAAAACAAGAAAATGGAAGGAGAAAAGAAGGAAGGATTTTTGGATCATTTGCATTTAACAAATAAATAAATAATATATATTTGGAGAGAGATAAAAAGAAAATAAAGAGTTGGTAAAAAAAAAACCCCATAAGTACTTATAATTTTTATATCATCATCTCTCTCCCACAAGTACATATATCTACATACTATTCTTATACCTATAAATGATTTAAAAAAAAAAAATTAAAATATGCACATTATATACTATAATTTAATTATCAAAATAAAATGAACAATTTTATTATTTATATAATTTTTAAAGTTGTATATTTTTTAAAACCTCAATCAATATATCCCATTATATTTAAATAAAATTTTAAAATTTTTAAAAGTCGGTTCAATTTTATCTTAAAAATCTATAACTAGTCCCTTCTTATCTAAGTCTCAGTAGCAAACGCAAACTAAAGTTTATTAAAGCAAAAAATTAAAAAAAAAATATATTTGAATGAGAAAAGTTTCTAGACAAAATATCTGTAAAATTAAATTTTCAAATTTTAATATGTAACTCAATATATTGTATGAATATCTTTTTCTTAGAAGCCAAACATTGAAATTGATGTCAATTATAGAGTTGTGTTCAAATTAAGGTACTAAATTCATATATAAGTCGTAAATATTTGTATGATATGGGACGGCTAATGGTTGTTTTAATATTTTACTAAGAATATCATTAGGGTATATGGAATTTTTAATAATTTATAGAAAAGAAATTCGTCACAAAAAGGATTTTTTTTAAATAATAAAAAAGCTTTTTTCATGGAAAAAGAAATTGTTTTTGGAGGGAGCAATTGCACGACTAGTGTTTGTTGTTTAATATATTATATAAATTTCTGGATTTTTTTAATAAATTATAGAAAAGAATTATTCACAAAAAGGAAAATTTTTAATAAGAAGAAAACTATTTTCATAAAAAAATTAGAGTTTCAGAGGAAAAATATTGCATGACATAACATGGTTGTTATTTTAATATATTATACAGATTTTAGATATATGATATATTTGAACAGTGGCCCCGTCACATAGACAGCCCTCTGTATATCCTGCATGTGCACCTCTTTTTTTTTTTTTTTTCCGATTAAGTGAAACCAACTCTTTTTTTTGGCCAATTTAGATTTTATAAAAATTTATATACAGATATTTATAATTTTGTTATTATATTTTTTAATTAAAATATAATAAGTGATGATTTTTTTAAAAAGATTATATAAATTTTCAATTAAATTATACATTTGTATTTATTAGATAATTATATATTTATCATGTTTTAATTAAGGAATTTGATAAAAAAAATGAAACTTTCAATCCTAAAATAAATAAATAAATGGGGTTCTTCTGTTGATGTTCCAGAGCAAGTTTCCTTTGTTATAATTCAGAAAGACGACAATGAATTAACTAGCATGTTCCTGAGAATGAGAAGAATTTCTTTAGAGTGGGACAATAATGGAACAACCTCCAAATGACCAGCAGCGTCCTCCATCATTAGAATCTTTGTCGGTCGTAATTTGCCCAACATGTTTCCCTGTTCGTGGTAAGAGTCCTCGTTCCCTCAATTTACTTGTGCTCCTCCATTTGTTGGTCGGAAACTTTAAGGATTGCCTCTCCCTTCTTCTCACATGCATCCACCTTGAATTTTCCATTTCCACATCGAGATTGTTACTCATTCCCTCCTGATTGTACATGATACAAAATGATAACTTAAAAAGCCACTTCCTGGTGCTTTTTTCTTTCAATCTCTTTTACAATTTACAAACTTTTATATATATATATATATATATATATATCGGCACATCAGCTTGTTGTAGAAAAATCGAAAATCAAAACCAAATTGCTTATAAGAGATATCATCTCCTTTGATCGAGTTAATCTTTTACTTACAATCTTTTAGTTATGCTATTTTTTCGGTCTAGCTACTTTTTCTAATATGCCAGGAAAGAAACTTTAAATTGGATAGCCCAAAAGGAAAAAAAAAAAAAAATGTCAAAGGAATGGTTGGTGAATGGCACTCCGCTATGTGAGGTTTGAACTTGGTTCCTTAAATATGACATATTGGTCATGATAAAACTTGCTGTTTTTTGTTCTCATTACAGTTTTGGTTTTGAAGGCTTTTTATCATATTTAGATATAGTAAACTAGAAATTAATCAGGTAATTCTATAAGGAGCCCTACCTTTAGAGAAGTTCAGCTTTTTTATCCTGATTAGATACCACATTGAAGTTTTCATTTTAATAATTAAAAAATTAGAGTGAGAATCTTACGATAGTTGAAAAAACATCTAAAAAAGTAGGTCATTCTGTTGAATTGTCCAAATATAAAATACTCAAAAACACAAGTGGCTGCCATCAAATTCAGTGAGTCCAGAGGTTGACTGACTAACCTAGCTCACAGGTCTGTCATCACTGTCAGTGTCTCCTTCCAAATCTTTGAGTCGATCCAGCTCCGGCAAAATGACAGAACCAAGACTTGGTCTGTCCCGTTTCCTCAACTCACAACACTTCAAAGCCAACATAGCAAGTGATAAAGCCTCTTCCACGGGCCAATCTGTCACACTTGGATCAAGCACCTCCGGAAATTTGCCTGTTTGGATAGCCTTATCAACCAGGTGAGACAAACCCATAGGAGGCTTTCCAGTAATAATCTGAAGCAGCAATACACCTAACGAATATACGTCTGATTTTACACCCAACAATCCTGTTTGTTGATACTCCGGATCAATATAGCAGAATGTACCAGCTGCAGCTGTCATCCGATATTGAGTGGTTTTGTCAGCTACAGATGGGGGAACAATCCTGGCCAAACCCACATCACTGATCTTGCTCTTGTAGTTTTTGTCTAAAAGGATATTTGCCGGCTTGAGGTCACGATGCACCAGCGGTTCAGGTTTTGTCTGGTGAAGGAAATGAAGGCCAGTGGCAATTTCTGCTGCGATTTTGAATCGAAGTTTCCATGGAATTGGTGGGGTGTTATCTTTCTGGAAGAGACGATCTTCCAAGCTGCCATTTGCCAAATATTCATACACAAGACATCCATACTCTGGGCAAGCACCTAGGAGGAGAACCATGTTAGGATGTCTTATGGTGCTCAAAACTTCAACCTGCATTGAAATAATTAAAACAGAAAGATAACTTAGACTATGATTCATAATCCTGATATATTTGATATTTCAAATTATATATATAACATTGATTACGATGATATTTAAGTCCTCTAGACTCAGGTGCTTGATGAAATGTACATGGAGGTGATGACAAAAGTGCAACTGAAGTCAAATGGAAATGAGTCTAATGATGCTAGATACATGAGATTATTGAGCTCAACAAATAGAACTATAAACTGATGGAACAAGTTCTGAGCCCAAACTATATATTTTGACAATAAGATGGAAGTCTTGTTTTTGCCGTCTATCCCTTTGAGTGCATAAACTAAATTATGTCAACTACTTGTGGAAATGTCACACCTTCTATGGAGGTTTACTTGTGAGTTGTGATGTGGTTGGAGAAAACAAGTAGCACAATGTTCTTTATCATGAGATCAGGAACATCCGAAAACTGTTCTAACTACTGAAGAACACACTCTATAGCAAGCGAGGATATAGGGTTACTCAACCTAGACTAAGTCTTTCTAAGAGTCATGCATTGAACTTTCTTGATGATAACTCCATGAGATCAAATTTCACAGATTAACCGCTCTGTTTCATCAATGGATTTGAGTTACTGTTATTTATCATTTTGCAAATAACAGTTTCTAATCTGATAAAATAAAATTTTACTCTGCCATCAGAAAGAAAATTTCAAGCTTAAATTTGTCACAATATAATGTTCATCGCTCCAAGAATCAGCCAAAAGAAAATTATGGTTACCTCTTGTAAAAATTGCCTCTCCCCAGATGCCATGTCTGGTCTCAAGACCTTAATGGCAACAACAGTGTGATCAAGCACCCCTCTAAAAACAGGTCCGTATCCACCTTCACCAATTTTCAAAGAATTTTCAAAGTAGTTCGTTGCAACCTCAATTTCTGAAATATGGTATTTTCTACATTGGATATAATTTTGTGCAAGTGCATTTACTGCTTTCTTCCTCTCCTCTTGCTCATGCACGGCTCTCATTTCTGCATGCTTTCTCTTCTCGGTCTCCATTTCTGCGAGGCGTTTTGCCATTTCTGCTGACTCCAGTGCAGCCCTGGTTTTCTCCCTCTCTACCTCTGTCAGAGCCAATGCAGCCTCTTCAGCGAGCCTAGCTTTTTCTAGGTTGCGTTCTTCTTCTTCCCTAATATGTTTAAGCTCCATTGCCTAAATGACAAAATACCACTCTTTTTAAGTTCTCTTTTTCGGTAGGTTATTCTAAAATCCATCATATCATTAGAATATATAGTATGAAATTACCTTCTGTTTTGCTTCAATGGCCTCTTTGCAAGCTAAACTATACTTCTCCATTGTTTTTTTCAGTTCCAGTTTTAATTTCCTTATTTCGGTCTCCAAGCTTTTCTGTCCGATTATTCATGCAATGGAGGAAAGAATTGTTAATAATTCTCTTATGATGGAAATTAATTCAAAAGTCTGTAGGCTATAGGCGTGAAAGTTATTTTCTGTCAGATTCAAACTTCGGTTTTTAATGATTGAAGCTTGGATGAAGCATCAGCGGTGGCAATCAATAAAAACTCATAAATTGCCATCATAATTCAAAAAATACAAGACACAACATGGAGGTTCATATAAGGTTAAATTTTATACAATTAAAACCTAAAACTAAATTCATGCAATTGAAAGTGACTAATATATTATAAGGTTAAAGTTTCACAATATCTTGGCATATGTGCCAAATCCCGATCCTAATTTTTATGCTTCCTATTCAGTGATCCCCTTTTTATAACACGTAGTCACATACATACACATAAAAGGGGCAACGTCCTATATTGCAAGCACCTTACACCACCATCTCCAAAAAAATTAAATTAGAAAAAATGCCTTAAATAAGAAGGGTGTTACTTGTATGTGTATCAACCAATTCTTGTACATCCAGAATATTAGAAAAATGCCACGATAAACTACAACGTTCACTTTTGAATAATAGCGGTTCTGTACTCAAGGGCCCTTTAGGTTTGTTAGCATTTGCTCGGGGTTCGCTTAAGTCAACTAGTAGTTTGACTTCTATATGATTAATTGCTTCTAGTTGTTGCAGTCTAGCATCTTCATCACAAGCTCAACAGAAATGAATACCAAAGCCAAATATCATGTGCTTATCTGTCTCTAGTTTTCAAACTCGAATTAAAAAAAAGGTTGTGTGGTTGTGAAAGCAGAATAGAGGGGCAATATAGAGCACTCAAGCCTCATCCTTTTGTTATATGTGGGCAGGATTGACCACTGATGAAGCATACCTAATCTTTGATATCATTATAGAATGCATATGCCGAATTATTATAATTGATAGTGTCAAATGATTCTAAACAAGGGTGGTCCTGTCACTTTAAAAAATAGTACTTACTGGGGTTCTTGAAGATGGGCTCCTGGAACTGTCTGAGTTCACGGATGCTTCTTGGTTTTCATGTAACTTATCATTTGATTGAAAACTAGGCGGCCCTGACATGTCACTAATGAAGGAATAGGAATTTTGATTTGATGAGTTTGGTGAGGAGATTTCCAGTGATTGTCTCGGTGAATCGGCTTCTCCGTTCAGCTTATGTTGTACCTTTTGCATAGCACTATGATTTTGACCATTAGATACTCTATCAAGGCCTGAGCCTTGCCCACATCCATGACCGAATGAATTTCTGTATACACAAGAGAGCATCAAAATGCCAAGTAAATATATTTAATCAAGGAAAGCACCGTGAACATGGTCAGACAAGCAAGAAGTTAATAGGACCACTTAATTCTTAACACCCTCTGCCATCCTTCCTCTCTTTCCTTTAGCAGGTAAAAGGATTTAAATCACAGTGAAAAGAAGTTATCACCAACTTCATACCATCATACTCAATGAATTCTAGAGTAACATCTAGAATCCTAGATGATCCATCACCCTATTTTACAATCGAATTAATAATAATTTTGAACAACATCATCCCCACTAGGTTAAACCTCCATTGAGCCGATAGTTCTTGTCATAGTAGAAGTTGTTACTATTACTAATATATGTGGTGTATATACCTGTTTTCTCCTTCAGAATCTGGGGTATTAGGAAGCTTATGCGAATCGTCTACCTGAGAATATCTCCGGGGACTGTCTTTTACAGATGTAGTTAATATGATGCTTATATTTTGATGGTGACCTGTCGGTTTGATATTCTGTACTTTTCCTTTTGATATAACATGTATTGTGCAGGACTCAGGCAAAGATTTGACTAAGTAAGTTGGCACATCTGCACCTTTAAATTTCCTGCAGTTAAGAACAAGTCAAAAGATTGTTGGTTAGGGACGCGGGTAAATATACCACCTTTTGAAAATGGCCCAAATTAGAGGTGTAATTTTCTATACAGAAGACTGAAATATTACTTCATTTACATATTATTCGTACACACTGCTCGACTAAGAAGCAAATGGTCTAATTCTCCCCCATTTGGATATCAAGACAAGGCTGTAATACTAGATTGCTCCCTATTAACAATGGCAAGGGAGACCTTGCATGTAAGTTGTGAATCCCTCTATCAATTGATATAATCTCACCATTATAAGCAGAATGTTTGTAAGTTGTGTGTTGTAGATATATCTTAGACGCTGATCAAAGAAGAGTCAATTCTCTGATTGCTAAATTTTTTGTATCATTCCTCAATGTTTTCTGGCAAAATTCTTATAGTGCTCGAGCAATGCATTGGAAAAACCAACACAGTATCCATCTTATTGATGAATATGTGTCAATACACAAGTTACCATGACATACTTGCTTTTTGTGTGTGTGTGTGTGTGTGTGAGAGAGAGAGAGAGAGAGAGAGATACGGAGAGATGGACCTCGTAAGAACATTCCGATGAGAAGCACCAACAACAACATTTCTGATAGAGTTGTTAATGACATAATCAGCAAGGGCACTTGGAACATCAAGGTCATGCAGGACCAACTCCTTTGCTGCAATCTGAAATGCTCAATGTCCTTAAATATAAACCAATTATATATAAACACACACGTGCGTACACATACACTTCAAACCTAGTTTGTAGTGAATACCAAATGTGAGAAATGAAGAGTTGAAAGCGTCTAACTCTTTTCATGAAATTAATTGAATAGTTTAGCTCACCCCTTTTCGAGCACAAAATCCTCGAAAGGGAAGAAAAAATTGATGCAATTCTTCTTCTGTTGGGGGCAGACCTTCTTTATGGACAACACCAACATCATCTGCATAAGAAAATGAAAGGGAAAAAAAAAAAATTAATAACGAGGTATCACGCAATGTATCAATTCGGTAAAATCCATTTTCACAAGTTTTCATCAGACATTATCACAAACACCCTATGTGCATAGATACACCAACCAAGAATGAAATCGAAGCAAAGCTTATGGGTTATCATAAGTTTTAGTCAGACATGATCATAATCATAAACACCCTTCGTGCATTAATTACACTAACCTAGAATGACATGAACCAGAGCCCATGGGTTCTTCTACATTTTAGGCAGATATTATCAGAGACACACAAACACCTTCTGTGTATTTAATACAACAACCCATAATAATGGCACCTAACCAAAGCTTATGGGTTTCCTCTAAGGGTCAAATAGGTAATAATGGTGATAATGATCACGATGATGGGGATGACAGAGAAGAGTACCTACGGGGATGCAAGCTATTGGTGCGAACATGGATGAGGGTGCAAGAAGAGTTCTTCAAGAGGTGATCCACGGCCCATTTGACTGCATGTTGGCTGTTCTTGTCCTTATCAATGGCAATCACCGTTGCACCGGTGGCGTCTGCAGCGGCAGAGCCATCTCCTAAATCCGAAGCCGTTCGTGAGAGAGCCATCGGCGACAGCGACACCCCCACCGAGCCGGCCGATGGTGGGTGCCGATTTGGGAATGCCGGGAGAAAATCAATCAGGTTTTCCCGTGTATCCTATGGCCGTGACCCCTATTTACTATAGTTGGCGGGAGGGGGCAGGAGAAAAGACCGTTATCAACTAACTTTTGCAGATGTCGTTCCTCTATTTTGCCACGTAAGCATTTGTTGGACGTTGAACTGGGTCTACGTATACCTTCGTGTTAAATTTGACTGAAAAAAAAAACTAAATTTAGTATGTTTAAATTTCCATTTCTTAAGGTTAGCTATAGTTCCCATGGATTCTGCATAAAGTATTTCGAATGTCATTGATATATATAACTAATGTCTATGGAAAATTCTACGGCGTCCTCGTTGTATGGTGTCATTGTCAAGTCATCATCTTGTTTGCTAGATAAATAATTAGTTGTCTTTAAATTATATTATTCTGTTAATCTAATAAAAAAAAGAAGAAGATGATGACAGGTCAACAATGACATTATAGAATGCTCCAATTTTTATAAACTTAATCTTATTTAACGGATGCGTGGAGTTTAAAATGGTACATTCAATTTGTTATTGTTTTGAATAATTAATCAATATTTTAAAATTGACAGATTATTAAATTAGTAAAGAATTAATTCAAAATTTATTGATTCCATCATAATTGAACAGTGATTTAATTGGTGATAATAAATGAATATATATGTATATATATATATATATATTATAATTTTAATATTAATTTATAACTATATTTATATAAAAATTTGGTGTCATTTTCACCTACTTGATGTAGCTTGGTCATAACATTTCACATGTTTAGGGGTTCAATTCTTTGAGTTTCAATCTTTTGGAAATAATAATTAATATGCATATAGGATTATTGCCACTTCGCTTGCAAGTGTTTGTCAATATAGAAGTGCAAACTTATATCCAATTTTTAGGTTTCTTTGGATTGAATCATGGTCCGATTTATCGGTTGATCCACCCAGTCTACTTCATTTTTTATTATCATGGTAATAACTAAAAGAAACATAATAAGAGTTTTAAAAAAATTGAGAGAAAGGAGAACAAATTTTCATTCACTTAAAATATTTTATATTTAGTACATAATATTTCTTTAAGTTTCTAACCATAAAAATAGACTAATGAATCATAATAATATAAATAAAAAATTAATTTACATAATTGTACAATATGAATTTTTTATGAATTTTAAGATATATGTTATTAAATATAAGAAGGATTCTAAAGAGCTATTTTTTTTGGAAGTTATGAACATTTATATAATTATATTATTTATAGCACCCCTCCTTAAAATCTATTAACAAATAATGTACTTTGTTAAAATTTTACTAGGCATGGTTAAAGAAAAAAGTATATCATGTCTTTAAATTATATTACTATGTTAATCTAATGAAAAAAAAAGATGGTGACAGGTCAACAATGACATGACACAACAAGACATTCCTCCAATTTTTAACTTAATATTATTTAACGGACGTGTGGACTTTAAGATGGTACATTCAATTTGTCATTGTTTTGAATAATTATAAAACTACTGTAATCATGAATGTTTTTAAAATTGAATTAGTTATTGAATTGAGAAAAATATTAATTCAATATTTACTAGTTCAATTGTAATTAAATCCTGATACAATCGATGGCAATAAATAAATAAATATAAATTTATAGTTATATTTATATAAAAATTTAATGTCATTTTCACTTACTTGATGTAGTAGGCTGGGTCATAACATTCCTTACATTTCATATGGTCAAAGTTCAATTCGTGAGCTCCATTCTTTTGAAAAGAATAATTAACATATATATATATATATTCATATATATATTTGCACTCATATATTGACTAACACTTGTAGGTGAAGTGATGATAATCCTTTGCAAAAACTTAGGGTTTGATTAATTAATATTTATATATATAAGTTTGCATATATATGGCAAGAGGCGGCGGGAAGCACTTTCATGGAATATGCCAAAGACTGCTTCAACCTGCAAAGGAAATAATGGTTCTCAACAAAAGTTGGTGGTCAAATCCTATTTTTGACCGGCATTGATTAGTTCTTGAGATTGTTGATTTTTAGGTTTCTCCATACTAAATCATGGTTTGGTTCATTGATTTATCGGTTAAACCGACCAATCCACTATGATTTGTATTATCATGGTAATAATAAAAGAAATATAATAAGAGTAAGAGAAAATATTGAGAAAAAGGAGACATAATTTTCATTTTCATACTTAATACATAACATCTATTTATAAGTTTTTAATCATAAAAATAGACTTATGAGTTTTAATAATATAAATAAAAAACTTAATTTATATAATTGTACAATATGAATTTTTTATAAATTTTAAAATATATGTTATTAAACATAAGAAAGATCCTAAGGAGTTATTTTTTTGAAGTTATGAACATCTATATAATTATATTATTTATAACATTCCTTTTAAAAAATCTATTAACAAATAATGTACTTTGTTAAAATTTTATTAGGCATGATTAGGAAAAAAAAGTATATCATGTCTTTTATTTCTCCTAATAACATTATTTAATGTCTTTAAATCGACGTTTTCTAATACTAGACACTAACTTTTTAGATATGACACTTAATAATATCTTAGTAAATAAATTATCAAATTATCACATAAATAATAAATTTATAATTTATTTATTTATTGTAAATGAATAAATATATAAATATCAATAACAAAAAATGATAACGAGCATTTATTAAAATAATTTTTTAACAATAAAAAATAAATATTTTGAACAAACAATTATAACATACTTAACACATAGTAGACTTCTCTGCATTTAGTAGTATTTAAAAAACAAATTCTAAATGCGAAGTAATTTGTTTCACATTTAACTTTTATTTATTAAAAAAAATTAATTAAAACATGAAAAAGTATCCTCTACATTCTTATTAACAAAAAAATTTAAGCATATGAAAAATAAATCTTAACAAATGAACATTTTAGTAATACTTTTTATTTTTTTTAGTTGTAGCAACTTAAATAAAATGCTTCTTGTTGTCATGGGGCCATTACCTTCTTTCCAAAAGGTTAACCTATTAAGGTGTGCAACACATCCTCTTATATGCCCAGAACCAACGCCAAGTTTATCCCATGTGGGACTTTTGTGACATGCTTACCCACCCAATCCGTGAAGTCTACGTTATAAATGACCTATCATTCCATCCACGGTGGAGTCAGACACCATCCATCCTGGCAATGATTGTGAGGCTCGCTCTAATAATACTTCACGAGGCCATTACCCTCCTCAAAAGGTTAACCTATTAGGGTATGCAGCGCACCCGCTTATATGCCCATAACCAACCTTAAGTTTATCCGATATGAGACTTTTGTGATATGCTCATCAACCCAATTTGTGACGTCCACGTCACGAATGACCTACTATTCCATTCACGGTGGAGTCAGACGCCATCCATCTTGGCAGCGATTGTGGGGCCTGCTCTGATAGCACGTTGTCACAATCTTAAAACTTTCACCCAAATCCTTAACTGTGCCGGCTTTAACTTTGATCAACCTTCTTGATCTTACTAAGTCTACCAAACCCTCAAAGTAGGCAAGATAAGAGATTGGAAAGCTAGAAGAGAGCTCTTGAAAAGGAATTTGTATTACTCAACTCTTACATGTTTACAAATAAGGATGGTGGAGGTATTTATAGGCCTTCCCTAAGTTCTAGACTATTCCCACTTCCTTAATAGATGGTGGAGATTGATTCTATCTGACGGTCTACATTAATCTCTAAAATATTCTACAAGATATTTATAAGAGATATTTACATACATTCTTCTAGAATTCTCTAGTTCTAGGCTTCTCATAGATTCAAGAGTAATCTAGTCTCCTCTGGAACATTTTGGAGCACTTTGAAAGATTTTAGACACTCTAAAGCCTCCTTCGTGTTTTCCCTTCTCAACTATGTCGTTACATCATGCTGCAATTGATTTTTTTCTTTTTTAATAACTTTTTTATGTATAAAAAATATTAAAAGAGTTCAGAGTGATTTTTGAATATATATATATATATATGAGGTTTGCTCCCTTGAATTTTTTATCCTGAGAAGGGGGTCCATTTGCCTTGACATCAAATCCATTGCTAATGGTAACAGGATCTCCTATCAGAGATAAGCTGCATAAATTAATCCTTTTCCTGTAATACCTAAATGGAAATGTTCCTCTTAGGCTTATATTTGTTAACATTCTCAATTGAGTCGTAAATAAATCAAACCAAAATTAGTGGATTAACCACTTCCAAAGTGTATTCAAAGATTGCGTTAGAGTCCTCCAAATGCGTGTGCTAGTTAAATTAGTGGTCAAAGTGTCTTCGAAGATTGCATTGGAGCCTTTAAAATCCGCATACAAGTTGTTTACACATTTTTAGGGATGTGCAAGTGGTACATATCATTATCCTGATTAATTTATATGAACTATATTTTTCAATTTTTATTTTAAGTTTTGATAATTTTTTTTAATTTTAAAAGATGTAAAATATAAAATAAAAATAATTTTTTAATTATAAATTTTAAAAATAATGATTTAAATGAAAAGAATTAAGAATAAAATGATATAAATATGACATAATACATTCACGCATACAGATGCATGAAGAGAGGAAGAGAAGAGGAGAAGAATTAACTCAATTAATCTCCAAAAGATGCATTGCATTGGCACGGTTATAATACTCCCTTTTATAAGAATCAAAAAATAATAAAATACTAAAAGTTTAATACAAAGGAAAGCTTCCTATTGGACCACAAAGTGGTAAACCCAAAATGAAGTACTTGAATGTAAAGAAAGCTGCGCTCAATTCTAGTCTTCAGCTCATGTGTAGGTCATCATAATTTTCGGCTACAATTAATGCATTGGTTTAGCATCTTCTTTTCGCCTTTCACATATAGCTGAAGCTTGATTTATTTTCCTGACATTGCCTCCTTAAATCAAGCTGGTAGAAATTTATCATCCATAACAATTTTATCAATTTGTAAAACAACTCAAACTTAAGTGATTTAGTAAAAATATCTGCAATTTGTTCTTTAGTATGACAATAATTAATTACTACTTTCTTTTTAATTACTAGCTCGTGAATTTTGTGAAATCAAATGTCTATGTACTTGGATTGCCCATGGAAAACTAGATTTTTGCATAATGCTATAGCAGACTTGTTGTCACAGAATAATTCTATTAAAGCATCCTGCTTTTGATGTAATACATTAAGCATTCTTCTTAGCCATATTGCTGTTGGAGATTGTGCTCTAAGCTAATCATTGTATTGCGAACATTGTTTTTATTAAGAAATAAGAGTTTTCTTTTATTACATTATTATATTATTTGCATGTTTATATATAATAATATCCATGGATAAATCTTTTTTTTGGATTATCCAAAATATCCTTAGTCAATCATCTGTGGGAACAACGATGAATTAAGACTAGTCTGATTTTGATTGATTTAGTGTTAATCATGTATGATAATATGAATCAAAATCATAGGCGTGTGTTAGAGAACAAGACGCTGGATAGACTCGTCATGAGATAAGTTACATGGATTAGGTCATAAGTTTATCTCATATATAACTGTGTCATTGATCCCTTGGACCTGAGATCACTATAAATTCTTACATGAAGGACACTGTACTTTGGCATAGTCTAATGTCATTTTTAACCGGGTGATTATAAAGGCTATGATTGGGTATAGTGAAATCCATGCAGAGGAAGATGAGTGGTCAAAATGGAATTTGTCCTTCTGATTAATAAAGAGATATCTCTGGGCCCCTCGATAAGTGTGACTGAGAAATGCATGGCCATGTTCAGATAGAAAAGGGTTCCATCTTATATAAGTCTGCTCGGAGATCGAAAAAGTTATAATCGAGTAAGTTGAGGATGACATTTCCATGCCTCATACTCAATCTAAATGTCGTGTGACAAAATGGATATGATAGGGTTGTAAGATAGGTTGCATCGAATCACCGATCCCGTATGATTTGGGTAGCCACAATATCTTGCTAGAGGCCGATTGTGACTTGTGGGTCAAACAGTGCAGTTAGCCCACTGTTAACATCATATGGGCTTGTAGGGTCGCACACAAGAACGGACCACTCGAGCTAAAATGTCCACATTCATTGAATCAAAAATGTATCTGGATTCAATAAATTTAATTTTTAAATCTAGGATGGAGGAATTATTTATATATATAAATAATTAAATTCAAAATATATTATATATATATATATATTATATTTGATATTTGATATTATATATATATGTATATATATATGAATTAGTTTAAATTTGATTCTATTAGATAGATTTAAATTTAAACTAATCAGATAATTTAAATTTAAATTAGACTCTAGATATTGTTAGTTTAAATTTAGACTATAAGATAGATTTGAATTTAAACTAATAAATATATTTAATGATATGTTTAATTAATTTTTGATTAATTAAATATATCTGAAACCCTAGTTTATAAAATTTGAAAAATCTAATTAGGGTTTCCATATATCAAAAAGTAATTCTAGAGCTGCCTCCAAAAATCTTAGAGAAAGGGACAGTGTACGGACGTTGTACGGATAGGTGTTAACACACCATTCGAGTTGCTGAACCCCATTCGTGTGGATACTAGTAGAGGGAGCCGATCTGCGGTCAGTTCTTGTGATCCAGACAAAGAGTAAACAACAAATTCAATCAACAAAAAAGGTAATTTTCTGAACCTATTCGGTTTAAGCGATTTTGACAGATTTTTGGTTGGAATCGGGATCAAAAGTTTTAAATATTTCTGCTGTGCGCCTCCCAAGATTCCCAACAGTGGTATCAGAGCCACGTCAATAATTGTTTAAATTGAGTACCTATGTGTTCTAAGAATTTTATCTTGTACTCAATTTTTTGCATATGCTGATATGAGATATGTATGCGATGTTGATTTGATCAAATTATTTTATAGCATGAAATCTAAGCGTAGAGATCCTTTTAATGAATCCGTTCATATATATGATATATATATATAGGGTAATAGTCGCTGAAATCGATTCTGTTCATATATATATATATATATATATGAGATACATATATGTGTGTTTAGGTTCGGATACTAAAATAGATTACTGAAATAGTTTCGGTTCAAATCGGTCTTTAAGTATGCTAATCATACATGTATAAAATTGATTATGAATCTGTACATGTATGTCAATCTGAATCTGTTTTGAATCTAAATCTAGATATGCATATGTATCGGCCTTGAATTTGGAAATTTAATTCGAACATGAATCTGTTTTCAATGTGATTAGGAACATGATTATTAATCTGTTACATATGTATATATTTGATATATTTTGTACAGATTATATTCTGTTTCAATTCGAATTCATTTCGCTATGTATGTGACGCACTGAATGAATCCGTGATTGATGAAATCGTTTTAGAATCCGTGGTTGATGAATACGTTTTTGTATGCTAATTCGTGATTAATGAATCCTTTTGAATGATATGCGTTTCTTGAGTAAGCATGGTGGATGGATTTAATCCTAGCGTAACACAATCTAATTTAAAATAAATTCACTAAATTTACAGCCTTTCATATGAGATGAGATGTTTGTAACATGTGTGGTTGTGTTGTGATTTGCTTGGATGGGTATGGTGCATGATATGGCCCTAGGATAGTTATAGTTTATAATTTTTAAAATACGACCAGCGTGTCATGCCTCTCTCTATTCAGTATGAATGTACATTCTTTTCTCATCTCACACTCCCCTCGAATGTTCAAGTGAGGTTTCTCTTTATATATATATAGATTTTATTTTAGAGGAATCCTCTTATTGGCTTGGGAGGAGATAGAATAGATAAGCCATATTGTGTCACATTTATTTTAAGACTTATGGTGAGATCATATGCATGTATGTTTGTATGCTATCATAGTATATAATTATGTGATGACTAGTTTTATGAAATAATGAAATAAAATCCCTCGTGTAAAATTTTAAGTTACAATGCCACCCACTAATGAACATCTGTCAAGACTTTGATCACCTGACTGTAGGTTCTACCAAAGTGGGATACACTTAGGTTATCTTAGTAAGGCTACTTGGGGTAATGGTGATACTCATAAACTTCATAGTGGTTTGACTTAATTGAGACTATCAAAATAGTTTTGGGTCTCAAGGCATTAGATGGGATTAAACATGTCGGATCATGTGATGATTGAATCCCATAAAAGATCTAAGAGTTACATGTGATGTAATTAGTAAACGAGTTACCTACCTAAATAGCTTAATTTTAAGTATCTTGTCAAAGCAGACTTATAATTAAGTGAAATATGGGTCTTAGCCTGCTAAATTAAATTGAGGGTTATTTTAGTGGAAAGTTATTAATTTGATTTTTGCATATTTTGTTGTAGAAAAATATCGATAAGTAACTCTGCTACACTATCATTGCGATCTATCCTTGAGAAGGACAAACTCAACGGGACCAACTTTCTTGACTGGTTTAGGAACTTGAGAATTGTTCTCAAGCAGAAAAGAAAGTTATATGTCCTAGATTAACCCATTCCTGAGGAGCCTGCAACCAATGCTCTAAGAGCCCAGAGGGATGCCCACACTAAGCGTCTCAATGACTCTGTAGATGTATGATGCCTGATGTTAGCCACCATAGTCCCAGAACTTCAAAGAGATCTGGAACACTTGAAGGCTTACGAGATGATTGTGCATCTCAAGGAAATGTTCCAGCAACAGGCAAGGCAAGAAAGGTATGAGACTACGAAGGCCTTATATTTCTGCAAGATGGTTGAAGGTGAATCAGTTAGCGCTCATGTTTTGAAGATGAAAGGCTATATTGATCACCTTGAAAGGCTTGGATTTCCCATGAGCCAAGAGTTAGCTACAAATTTGATCTTAAACTCACTCCCGGAGAGTTATGACCAGTTCGTCATGAACTATAATATGAACAATATGGAGAAATCAATTTCTGAACTGCATTCGATGCTTAAAATTGCTGAGCAGAATATCAAGAAAAAGCCTAGCACTATTTTAATGGTTCAGAAAGGAAAATGAATAAAAAAGAAAGGCAAAGGCAAGGGAAAGGGAAAGGGCCTAGACAATAAGTCCAACGAACAAAACAAGCCCAAGCCCAATCCTAAGCCTGAAGCCAAGAAGGCAAAGCCTCCCAATGAAGAACAATATTTCTTTTGCAATGAGCTCGATCATTAGAAGAGAAACTACAAGCTCTACTTAGAAGATCTAAAGAAAAAGAAGAATAGTGGGGCTATTACTTCAGGTATCTATATTATAAAAATTAATTTTTCTACTTCTTCTACGTGGGTATTAGATATTGCATGTGAAACTCATATTTGTACAAATGTGCAGGGCCTCAAAAGGAGTAGGAAGGTGAAAAAGGGCGAAATAAACCTACGAGTTGGAAACAGAGCAAGAGTTGCTGCTTTAGCTGTAGGCACTTATGAATTAGTTTTGCCCAGTGGACTTTTGTTAATTTTGAACAATTGTTATTATATTCCTGCTCTGAGTAGAAATATTGTTTCACTTTCTTATTTAGATAAGGAAGATTTTACTTCAATAATTAGGAATAAAAAATATTCTATTTATTTTAATGACATTTTTTATGCGGATGGTGATTTGCATAGTGGTCATTATTATTCAAAATCTTGATGCTCCCAATAATAAAGATATCTATAACATAACTACCAAGAGGATCAAGACTAACAACTTGAATCTGACCTATCTCTGGCACTGTCGTCTAGGCCACATAAATGAGAAACGCATTTCAAAACTCCCTCAAGATGGACTTCTGAAATCATTTGATTTTGAATCATTTGATATATGCGAATCTTGTATATTGGGAAAGATGACTAAGGCACCTTTCACTAGGTATAGTGAACAGGCCACTGACTTATTAGGCCTAATACATATCGATGTATGTGGTCCACTAAGTACAACTATTAGAGGAGGCCACTTGTACTTCATTACTTTTATAGATGACTATAGTAGATATGGTTACATCTATTTAATGAGACACAAATCTGAAACTTTTGAAATATTCAAAACATTCCAAAATGAGGTACAGAATCAGCTTGGCAAATCTATTAAAGCACTTCGATCTAATCGAGGTGGTGAATATTTGAGCCAAGAGTTGATTGACCATCTAAGAAATTGTGAAATTGTCTCGCAATTAACCCCACCAGGAACTCCACAATGGAATAGTGTTTCTGAACGAAGGAATCGAACCTTATTAGATATAGTTCGATCCATAATGAGTCAAACGGATCTTCCACCATCCTTTTAGGGTTATGCATTAGAAACAGCTGTGTTTATACTAAACCGTGTTCCATCTAAGGGGGTTGAAAAGACACCATATGAGATATAGATTGGGAAGAAACCCAGTTTATCTTTTCTCAAGATTTGGGGATGCAAGGCATATGTTAAGCAACAGGCCTCAGATAAGCTAACACCCAAATCTATAAAAATGCCTTTTGTGGGTTATCCTAAGGAAACTAAAAGATACTACTTCTACAACCTCACTGAGAATAAATTATTTGTTGCTCGAAATGGTATCTTTTTAGAAAAAGAATTCATCTCTAAAAGAACCAATGGGAGTAAGATACATCTCGAAGAAGTTCAAGAGCCACAAAATCGCATTGAACAGAAGATGGAAAATCGAGAAAACTCACAACAAGTTGTTGAGCCTACTCAAGTAACACAAGGCCTATGAAGGTCTGATAGGACACAACATTAGCCTCAAAGATATGGATTTCTTTTAACTGAAAATCGTGATGTGTTGCTCATTGATCAAGATGAGCGAATCACCTATCAAGAGGCCATAATGGGATCAGATTCTGAGAAATGGCTAGAAGCCATGAAGTTTGAAATGTAATCCATGTATGACAATCAGATATGGACCTTGATTGACCCACCTGAAGGTATAAAAGCCATAGGGTGCAAGTGAGTTTTCAAGAAGAAAAATGACATGGATGGCTAAGTGCATACCTTCAAGGCACGATTGGTTGCAAAAAGATTCAAACAAACACATAGTATAGACTATGATGAAACCTTTTCACCAGTCGTTATGATCAAATCAATCAGGATCCTTCTCGCTATTGCTACGTACTATGATTATGAGATTTTGCAAATGGACGTGAAAACAGCATTCCTTAATGGAAAGCTGTTTGAGGATGTGTATATGACACAACTTGAAGGTTTTATGCGTCCAGAGGATTCTGGGAAGGTTTGCAAGCTTCAAAGATCCATTTATGGATTGAAGCAAGCATCTCAGAGTTAGAATCATCTCTTTGACGAAGTAGTCAAAGATTTTGGTTTTATCCAAAATGTTGATAAACCTTGTGTTTACAAGAGATTAGTGGGAGCACAATTGTATTTCTAATGCTTTATGTTGATGACATCCTACTCATTGGAAATGACATTCTTACCTTGCAGATTGTCAAGTCTTGGTTAGGAAAGTGTTTCTCAATGAAGGACTTAGGCGAGACTAATTACATCCTTGGGATTAGGACCTATAGAGATAGATCTAAGAGGCTAATCGGTCTAAATCAATGCACTTACATAGATAAGGTATTGCATAGATTTAGTATGTAAGATTCAAAAAGGGGTTTTGTACCTATGTCTCATAGCATCAATCTCAGCAAGACTCAATGTCCTAATACACGTGATGAGCTAGAACGCATGAGTAAGATTCCATACGCCTCGGCTATTAGATCTATCATGTATGCTATGTTGTGCACTCGACCAGATGTCTCATATGTCTTGAGTATAACTAGTAGATTTCAATCAGATCCAGGTGAGAATCACTGGACTTCCGTCAAGAATATTCTAAAGTACTTGAGAAGAACTAAGGATGTATTCTTGGTGTATGGAGGATTGGATGACAAGCTTGTTGTAAACAGTTACACAGGTGCAAGTTTCCAATTTGACAAAGATGATTCTAGATTGCAATCAGGATTTGTATTCTGTTTGAATGATGGAGCAGTAAGTTGGAAGAGCTCAAAGCAAAGTACTGTGGCTAATTCTACAACAGAAGCTGAGTACCTAGCAGCATCAGATGCAGCTAAGGAAGCTGTTTGAATTAAAAAGTTTATCACTGAGTTAGGGATGGTGCCTACCATCTCAAATCTGATAGATTTGTTCTGTGACAACAATGGTGCAATAGCATAGGCTAAAGAGTTTAGATCACATCAAAGGACCAAACACATACTCAGGAAATATCACCTTATCAGAGAAATCATTAATAGAGGTGATATAAAGATATGCAAAGTACCAACTGATGACAATATTGCTAATCCTCTTACTAAGCCGCTTGCATAGGCTAAGCATGATCGTCATGTTAGGTGAATGGGTATTAGAAATATTAATGATTGAACCTAGTGCAAGTGGGAGTTGTTGGAGATTGTACCCTAGGCCAATCATTGTATTGTGAACATTTTTTTTATTAAGAAATAAGAGTTTTCTTTTATTACATTATTATATTATTTGTATGTTTATATATAATAATATCCATAGATAAATTATTTTTTTGGATTATCCAAAATGTCTCTAGTCAATTATCTTTGTGGAAACAACGATAAATTAATACTAGTATGATTTTAATTGATTAAGTGTTAATCATGTATGATGATATAAATTAAAATTATAGGCGTATGTTAAAGAATAGGACGCTGGATAGACCCATCATGAGATAAGTTACATGGATTAGGTCATAAGTTTATCTCATATATAACCATGTCATTGATCCCTTGGACCTGAGATCACCATAGATTCCTACATGAAGGATACTGTACTTTGGCATAGTATAATGTCACATTTAATTAGGTGATTATAAAGAATATGATTGGGTATAGTGGAATCCATGCAGAGGAAGATGAGTGGTCAAGATGTAATTTGTCCCTCTAATTAATAGAGAGATATCTTTGGGCCCCTCGATGAGTGTGACTGAGAAATGCATGGCTATACTCAGATGGAAAGGGTTTCATCTTATATCAGTCTGCTCAGAGATCAAGAAAGTTACGATCGAGCAAGTTGATGATGACATTTTTATGCCTCATACTCGATCTAGATGTCGTGTGACAAAAAGGATATGATAGGGTTGTAAGATAGGTTGCATCGTATTACCTATCCTGTATGATTTGGGTAGTCACAATGTCTTGCTAGAGGCCGCTTGTGACTTGTGGGTCAAACAGTGCAGTTGGCCCACTGCCAACATCATATGGGCCTGCAAGATCGCACACAAGAACGGACCAACTCGAGTTAAAATGTCCACATTTATTGAATTAGAAATGTGTCTAGATTCAATGAATTTAATTTTTAAATCTAAGATAGAGGAATTATTTATATATATAAATAATTAAATTCGAAATATATATATTATATTTGATATGTATATATATGTGTATATATATATATATAAATTAGTTTAAATTTGATTCTATTAGATAGATTTAAATTTAAACTATAGAATAGATTTGAATTTAAACTAATAAATATATTTAATGATATGCTTAATTAATTTTTGATTAATTAAATATATCTGAAACTTTAGTCTATAAAATTTGAAACATCTGATTAGGGTTTCTATATATCAAAAAGTAATTCTAGAGCTGCTTCCAAAAACCTTAGAGAAAGGGACAGTGTACGGACGTTGTACGGACGTCATACGGATATGTGCTAGCACACCGTTTGAGTTGCTGAACCTCATTTGTGTGGATACCAATAGAGGGAGCCGATCTGTGGTCAGTTCCTGTGATCAAGACAAAGAGTAGACAGCAAATTCAATCGACCGAAAAGGTAATTCTCTGAACCTATTCGATTTAAGCGATTTTGACAGATCCTTGGTGGGAATCGGGATTAAAAATTTTAAATGTTTCCGCTATGTGCCTTTCATGATTCCCAACAATTGCCTGTGTAGCACAACTGGTTCCTACGATATATTCTACTTTAGCTATAGAGAGAGTAACAATTGGTTGTTTCTTTGAAGACCAAGATATTGCCCCAGATCCAAGATGAAATACGTACTCTGACTTGTTTTTTCTTATTTCTATATCTCTTACCCAATCACTATCTATATAGCCTACAAGTTGTACATCAATTTCATTAGCATAAAAAATTCCATTAGTTAGAGTGTCTCTGATGTATCAAAGAATTCTTTTTGCTCCTTGCAAATGACAAGCGCGTGGTTTTTCCATGAATCTACTAAGCAATCCAACTCCAAAAACTATATCTGGTTTGGTTGCAGTCAAATATCGTAAACTTCCAATTAAGCTTTTGTAAAAAGTGGGATCCACAACTTTGTCCTTACCTTCTTTTATCAACTTCAACTTTTCTTCAATTGGCATGGAAATTGGCTTCGAATTCTCCATCTTGAATTTTTTCAAAATATCACTAATATATTTCTTCTGAGAGATGAAAATTCCATCATATCACTTATCTACTTTAATTCCCATAAAGTAAGGCATTAAGCCTAGATCTGTCATTTCAAAGTGGCTTATCATAGCCTCCTTGAATTCTGCAATCACTTTTAGATTGTTGCTATTAAATATTAGATCATCAACATAAAGGCACACAATAAAAGTATCTCTAAGCTCGACAAATTTAATACATAAAGTGTGCTTAAATAGGCATCTTTAAAAACCATGTTGCACAAGGTAAGAATCAATCTTCTTATACCATGCTCTTGGTGCCTGTTTCAATCCATATAACGCCTTATTCAGCCTGTATACCTTATCTTCTTTTTTTTTAATTACATACCCTGCAGGTTGCTCAACATATATTTCTTCTTCCAAAGTTCCATTTAGAAAAGTAGACTTAACATCCATTTGATATATTATCCAATTATTGAGTTGAGAGAGAAATAATGATGCGAATTGTATATAATCTTGCAATAAGAGCAAATATTTCAAAGTAATCAATACCTAGCTTTTGTTTATATTCTTTTACAACCAACCTTGCTTTAAAATGATCAATCTCACCATCTAGCTTGTATTTTGTTTTATAAATCTACTTTACTCTGATTGCCCTTTTATTTGTAGGTAAATCTGTCAGCTTCCATGTTTTATTTTTCTCGATGGCATGAATTTCATCATCCATGGCTTTTCTCCAATTCTGATCATTTGATGCTTCTTCAAATGTCACTGGTTCACAATGTGTAAATAAAACAAAGTTTATGATCTCTTCATCAGATAGATCATTATCATTACTAACAATATAGTTCTCCAATCTAGCTGGTAATTGCCATTGTCTTTATGGTCTGTTGGATGATTCTACTTATCAGGAATTGGATCTGCTTGTCTGTCTTCTTCTTCATAATTGTTGAAAATTACCACTGGCTCCTTTTGAAACTTTGAGGACCAATCCCACACTTATTTTTCATCAAACATCACGTCTAGGCTAATAATTACTTTTTTGGTTTCTTGATTGTAAAGCTTATAAGCTTTTGAGTCCTATGAAGATACATTTTTCACCTTTATCATCTAGTTTTTTCCTGAGTTGATCTGGTACATAGGCATATGCTATACACCTAAAAACTCTGAGGTGCCTAATAAGGGCTTCCTTTCACTCCAAGCTTCTTCGAGCGTCTTGTCATGGACATTTTTTGTTGGGCAACTATTTAAAATATACATTACTGTAGTAACTGCTTCTGCCCAAAATTCTTTAGGTAATTGTTTAGCCTTTAGCATGCATCTCACCAAGTCCATGATTGTTTTGTTCTTTCTCTCAACAACTCCATTCTGTTGTGGGGTGTATCTAGTTGTTAGTTGATGATGGATTCTATGCTGCTCAAAAAAATTTGTACAAACAAGGTATTCTTTACCTCTATCTGTTCTTAATGCTTTAATTTTACTGCCACTTTACTTTTCTATAAACACCTTAAATGTCTTAAAGGTATCATAGGCTTCTGATTTTTGTTTCAGAAAATATATCCAAGTTTTTCTACTAAAATCATTAATAAATGTAATGAAATACCTGCTACCACCATTTGTTGGCACCTTAACAATACATAAATTTAAGTGGACTATCTCTAGCAGTTTTCTTACCCTCCAAGACTTTCCAGTTTGAAATGATTCTCTGTGCTTCTTTCCCATTTCACAAGTTTAACATACAACATTAGGAATATTCATAACAGGAAAACCATAAACATATTCTTTTCTGTGAGAGATAATTCAATCCAGAAAAATGATAATGCCCAAAATGTATATGCCACAACCAATCATCATTTAGAATCACAAAACTTAAATAAGACAGCTTTTCATGGTGGATTTTTAAAGGGAATAGACAGTTTGGAGTCATTTTTACCTCGACAATAAATCTCCCATTTTTGTCAATCAATTTATAGTAACCATGATGAATTTGCATGTTATAACCTTTCTCTAAAAGTTGTCCCATACTCAAGAAATTGTAATGAAGACTAGGAGCATAGAAAACATTAAAAATAAAATTTTGAGAACCATCTTTCATCCTTATAGCAACACAACCTTTTTCTAAAATTGGAATATTTGCATTGTTTCCAAATTTTGTGATAGATTTAACCGTTTCATTTAAATAAGATAATAACTCTTTCTTACCACACATGTGATTACTACATCCAGTATCTAAATACCAAATAGTTTCATCTTCTAAAAAAGTATTGTTTGCAAAAAATAAACACTATAGGTTATCAGAATTCTCACCAACATTTTGGTACTGATCTTCTGTCATGTTTGCTTGATGTTTGAATTTGTAGTCTATGACTTTGTGCCCAAATTTTTCACAATGAAAAAAATTAAAATTACTTCTTTCTTCATAATTATTACCTCTTCCTTTTCCTCGGTGGGCAGCACCAAAATTATTTCTATCTCTTGCTTGACTGGGTGATCTAAAATTGTTGTCTCTCCCTTGGTTGAAATTACCACGTCCTCTTCCTTTGAAACTTCCTCGACCTCTGCCTCTATAGTTTCTCCTTCCTCTACCATTGAAATCACAACCTCTACTTTGAGCATTTTGACTAGATTCGACTACATTGTTAAGATTCACTTGACTTTTCAAGGCTTCTTCTTTTACTTTTTCTATCTTTTCCAAGATTCTGCTTACATGGCTTTCAATGCTTCCTTGCAATTCTGCAATTGTCATGGTGTCCATATCGTGAGACTCTATTATTGTAGTCACCACATGATCAAACTTCATCAGCATGGTACGTAAAATTTTTTCCATCACCTTACAGTTTGGAATGTCTTCTCCATACACTCTCATTTTATTGACAAGATCTGTGACATGTGAAAAATATTGTTTTACAATTTTTGAGTTAGACATTTCGTGCCTTTCATATTCTCTACACAAAGATTGCAATTTTAATTTTTAGGCTTTTTCTATTCCTTTGTATGACAGCTTCAAGATGTCCCACACTTCTTTGACTATTTTGGCATTTGCTATTTTGCCAAAAATTGCGTAATCTACACCTTGATGAATTTGTGATAGCGCCAACTGGTCCTTCCTACGAGCAGTTTCATCAGCTCCTTGCTGCAATCCTTGTTCAACGAAGCTCCAAATATTGTGAGCCTTTAAACGTGTAGACATTAAGATTTCCCAATAACTAAAATCAAGTTTCGCATCTAGTTTGGGACTGGGCCAAATAATATTGTAATTGGTTGCCATATCTCTCTCTTAAAAAAAACATGAACTCTAAAAAAGAATTTCTAAATGAAAACTCTCTTGTTCCTCACACACTTCAAATATTTTGGCGCTCACACTCTCAAACTCTAATGCCAATCTGATATGAATATGACATAATACACTCACGCATGTAGACGCACAAAGAGAGGAAGAGAAAAGGAGAAGAATTAACTCAATTAATCCCTTAAAAGACGCATTGCATTGGCACGGTTATAATGCTCCCTTTTATAAGAATCAGAAAATAATAAAATACTAAAAGCTTAATACAAAGAAAAGCTTCCTGTTGGGTCACAAAGTGATCAATCCAAAATGAAGTACTTGAGTGTAAAGAAAGTTGCGCTCAATTTTAATCTTCAACTCATGTGTAAGTCATTATAATTTTCAGCTACAATTAATGTATTGGTTTAGTATCTTTCATTTCATATATAGCTAAGGTTTGATTTATTTTCTTGACATAAAAAATTTAAAATTTAAATTATTTAAATAAATCTAAATACATAAAATAAAATGTGCACAATATGCACATCCCTAAAAAATGGAAGGATGAGATCTCTTCAACCCATATGTTCTTTCGAGCTTTTTTTTAAAGCTTTTTATTGATATTAAGGAATATAAGTATAGAAGGGAAAAAATTACTTTTATACCTTTACAATAAAAAATAATAAAAAAAATAAAATATTATGAAATAATAATAATAATAATAATAATAATAATAATAATAATAATAATATAATACATATTTAAATAAATTAGATATTCTTATTTTTTATGAAATTCTTTCCGGCCAACCAAACGAGGCCGAACTCAGCAATGGAAACGTTGGGCCTCCCTGGATGAAGGACATCGACGGTAAATTGCTTTCTGGACAAAAGCTTGTTGCTTATGAGCTCCCTGGTTCGGATAATACTCACCATCGCCTTCTTGGCCATGTTCAATGAGTTGCGAAGCGCCGAAACGAGCACAGAAATCGCAAAAAACCCTCATTATCAGGCAACTGAACGTAGCAGAGATGCCACATCCGGAATTTACAGATGCGTTCTTGCAAATTTATGTAATTTAGCTCTTTTTTTTAGTAAACCTAATGGAGGATCTCCGCAATTATGCGATCTAATGTAATCTTTGACAAGTTTACGTATCATATAGAATAGCCGAAATAGCCTTACTTAAAAGAACCCCGAAATTCTCATCCATTTTGTCCCGCACGAACTTGTATAGATCTCGCGCGACGCTCTTCTCCTTCCCACCTCCGGAAACATACTCGCCGGCGGGAACGGAGACTCGACGAGGCGGTGATCTGATTAATCCCAGAAATTCAATACAAGGCAGAGGAAAACAGAGAACGAAGTTCCTCTGAATGCGCCGTTTGCTTGGACGAGTTTCGCGAGAAAGATAAGCTGAGGATTATACCGAATTGCAGCCATGTCTGCCACGTAGATTGCATCGACGTTTGGCTTCAGAACAACGCAAATTACCCACTTTGCAGCACGAGCAATTGTTAACGAGCGAATTCCAAAGCGATCAGATTCTCAGGTCTAGACCCTTTGTCTCAATGGAGGTTTGTACCCTCGGTATATGTGTTTGGATTTGCTCGTTGTTATCTTGAGGCCAATTGTATAAGACTCACCGTGTTCCTTTTTTTTTTTCCCCTAAAATAAGAAGCATATTATTCATCTTCATCGTAAAAGGATTTTGAAATACCACTCTCCTTCTTGTGGAGATTTTTCCCGTCCACAGATTTACAAGCATAGATATAAAAATTTTCATTTAAATATGAACTTTCTATCCAAAAAGTAAACGTACTCTTACCAAGTGAATGTTCCATTCAGTGATTCATACACTTCAAAAGAGGGAGAGAGACGAATAAAGAGTGAACCCTAGTTGTATAGACCTACACCTTTATTTCTTTCTCTTTAACTCGACATTGTGGAGTTTCGGGATAGAATCAAAATCTAGTTTTGTCATTTCTAGCTTTTCTATAGCGTCATCCTTCTCTTTGAACTAAAGAAATCCAACGTCTTGGAGGGAGGTTGAGCCTTTGCTCAGTGTTGCTTTAGTTCACGGCAATGGATGGAAAAAGTAAGAGATATATGGTTTTTTTTTTTTTAAATAAAAGGTTTTTGGTCCATTCCATATGCTACATAGAGGGGTCAAAAAGATGATAGGGCGCAACTTTATCCTACGTGTAGGGATTCTATTGGGGTTTTGGACAGATTTTTCATTTAGTTGCACAAATTTTGAAGTCTATAGGCCGATTGTTAAAATTTAGAGTTAAGGGAATAAATTGAACAAGTCTTCTCAGTTGAAAGAAATTCTATGTATGTTGACTGGAAAAAAAAAAAAAACACCAGAGGGTTGAACTGGGTTCATAAATAACTCAAATGCACTGTTGACTTGCAAAATCGAGCTGGTTCTAATGAAGCCACTATTCTATTTACTGTCAGATTGATTCTGAATTTTACGCTTTGTTTTACTTTTGCTTGTACGTCGAACATGTGCAAACCCAATTTTATTGTTGTATTCTGTATTTATTACAAGAGATTTTTCTGAGGCCCCTCTAGGATATTAATGATAATTGTGGGTATAAACCTTTGAAATGCAATCAGTTATAGGCAATTATCTAATGTGATTATTTTCTTGATCTATCTTCAAAGAGATGCACTCCTCCACTGTATAAGGAAGCAAATATAAAATGCAGCTACCATCTAAAATTGTTCACTGCTATGTGTATCCAGTAATTTTCTAGCTAACGGTACACAATTCACTTTTCTGTTGTAGTCTTCATTCTAGTTGCTTATGAGATGTTTCTGGGTTTGATTTAATTGCTTTAATCTATCAGAAGGTTGTCAGATCTATAAGATCTTCCTTTCATAGCTAAGCCCCCAATAAATGCCCCTTCAAACATATTCAATCTGTGAATAGTTTTCCTTTCAGATGTGAACCTGATTGATTAGGAATTTAGAGCTAACGATCTTGGTAGAACAACTATCTCTTGTTTTATCAGAATTAACTCCTTTAAGTATTTTGACCAATGTAATAAAGGGCCCGTTTCTGGACTTAAATATGCATCTTGGGCGAAGCTGAATGCTGATATTCTTGTGTTACAGAGTTTTTTTTTTTCAATGAGAAACATCTTTTTGAACTATTTTTAGATTAAAACAAAGATGTCTAATCGTAGGTTGCATTAGTAGAGAATGTAAGCTTCCTCAGTATCCGGTGTCAAAACATCGAGCAAGAAATGATGGAAGTCACATGGTGAAAGGCCCTTAATCCTAGAGAAACTGAAAATTTTTAACTTTGATTTTACAAAAAATGGGTTTATAACGTTCATGTTTGACAATTGATGCACTTTAGCAATAGGTTGGCCTCTTTGTCTGCTTCTTGATTTGTTTTATTTATTCTTTTCACGAGAAATGAGAATAGAAAATGAAGAATTTTAGCAACTTACCCAGTTGTCTATAAATTGCATTGGTACTAGGTACATACAAACAGGATACCATATTTCTTGGTAGCTTGGTCACTTAGTTATGATCAAGGGTGAACTCACATTTACAGAAGATTAAGAAAAAAATAAAAACCCCTAGATCAAACTATTTGTGTTAAGCTATTCATATGTGATATGAATGGGAAGCTCTCACTGCGGGTGGAGATTTTGCATGTTCAAATAAAGAATAAATTATACGAGCTTTTTCAAAATTTTGTTAAAATTATATAGAGCTCTATTTTATTTTTAAAATATGTACTTTGTAATTTAATTTAATTTTTTTTACTAAAATACCTTCAATTAAATTAAATATATAATATATATTATATCTAAATAAAAATAAAAATAAAAGATTTTGTTTTTAAATATCTACAAATAAAAATAAAAAGGGTAATTTTTTTTTATTAAATTTAATCAAAAAATATATATTTAGGTTAATAAAAAGTGTTTTAGTCAAAAAATTTAAAATTAGGTTAAAGTGTGACACAATTTGTGTTATTTATTCTTAAATATATTTACTCTTAAATAAAAGTAGTGATTGATATGAAACATAAGATATGACATAGACGCTACTCATTATGTTGTATCCTTGTAGAATGATTCAAACAGAAACTTACTTCATCCGATTCCTTTGTCTCATAATTTTTTACCTCCTTAGAAAATTATGATCTGCAGGTAGGCGTTTTATACTAATGAGGTATAATTAGTGAACTAGTCACTGAAGTTGAAATTGGTTCACACAAGGCGTCCACAATGGACCAAAGAAATGGCAAGCATGAGTCAAGGATTCAGAGGACCTGCTTTTGGGAAAATTTGACCTGCCGCTTCCTTATTTTGGCTGTGGAATTGGATGGTTTTCGTGAGTTATTTACACATATTTACTCTCTCACATTCTTCTCTTCAACTTTTGCATAGTTTAATCGCTGATGGTTTTCCTTTTCTCATCAGCTTTCTGCTTGGACTTGTATGCCCACTGATGTGGTATTATGCCACAATTCTCTACCTTAGTAATTACTATCATAACGATCCAAGAGAACGAGCTGGACCAGCTACTTCTGCTATAGCTGTAAGTGATTTCATACTTGAGATAACAATTCACATTTCATCCTCCATATTGGTTGTCAAAAGTTCTACAAGAAGAAGTTGTATATCTGTTTCATTAGCCATGTGAATGGAATCTTTTTTCATGCTATTGTGAGGGAGACAGCTCTTTTGATTTTCTTTTCTCTTTTTGATGTCATATCTTATGGTTTTTGCAGGCTCTGACTTTTACAATTGCTGTGCTAATTACTTTGGCTATTATTATCATATAACTACAGTTTAAATTACTCTGTACTAAAAGAAGAAGGGGGTGTTTGTCCCATCTATAATATCAGCCTTGGTATGAAGCATATAGATTCCTTCTGTATACCTTATTAACTTGTGTGCATTTTAAGCATGGGGTAACTTTAATATAATCATACAGAAATTTTCATTTAGAAACTTCTTTCTGGTATATTTGTATTATTGTATGTATCCTGGAAAAAGTAGTTTGACCAACAATTGACAACTTATGTTTTGGTTTTTTATTTTGGGGGTAAAATCTCACTTTAATACTCCAACAATTATTCTCGAGTCAAATGGATCTCTCAAAATTTTGATTTTGTTCCAATTTTATCCTTTTAGAAGTAGTAAAATGATATTGTATAATCTTTCGAGTAACAAAATATTCTATGAAGTTCAAACAAAATCAAATTTTATAGTAATGTGATATAAAATATCTTTGAAGGATCCAATTGATGTTGAAGTTATCTTGGGAAGACCAATATAGAGATTTTCTCTTTTCTTTTTTAAAGATACTTATGGGGTGCCGGATCAAAATATCTTTTTTTTTTAAGATATTTATGTGTTAGCATTTTTAATGAAATATGACAACTTTTAAAGTATATAAATATTACAACAAAATAACGTGAAAGAATGAAAACGAAACAAAAATTAAAGAATTAAAAGGCTAATCTGGCCTGTAACTTAGTGAAAAAAGCCATCACCAACACTCAGCATATTCTAATTAAGCTTTTTTTCACTTGTTTTCATAAGCTGGTCAAGAAAATGTTACTAAAATTAGTTGTTAAAGTATTTCAAATTTGCATAAGCGCTGTAATGTTAATTCAAAAGCTCAAACAAACTCTTAAGACCGACAGAAAGAAATCTGAAAATAAAAAGAATAAAAAGAAAACCTTGAAGATAATAGGTTAGTGAATTTGATGCTCTAGCCCAACTTAACCCCAGAATGGAAAATTACTGTTTTTCCATGTCATGTAATAGCAAGCAGAGGGAGACAACCCTGGAATTTGTCATTTGTTTGTGTTATAAAATTGATTCATGGGAAACTGCAATACATGTGTGTACATTTCATTTGAGCTAATTGTTTGATTAGGTTTGGCGACCTTTTTGTTACTAAGGAAGCACATAACTTCAACCATCTTCATGCAGTTTTGCTGCCTTCTAAGTTTATTCTGGCGAGAACATAAATAATATCTTGATATTCATCCTAAAACAGCTTAGAAAAAGGAATCTTAATATAGGAGCCTAAAATGTGCTGTCCATAATTAAGTTTCATTTTTGACCTTTTAGTATCACATTTTACTTTTACTTTTTTGTTTCAATTGTGTTAGTTATCAATTGACAAAATCATATACAAAAATGATATATTGAAATAAAATTAAAATTGAGGGCCAAATGATTTTTTTTTTTGGGGTTATATGGTTAAAATATTCTTGAACTTTGTTTGAACAGTGTACTCTCTTACATCAGTCTTGTATATTTAGGATTTTAATTTTAGATGATATTAAGGACATATTCTCTTCTATTGACTTAGTGTATTTAATATTTTAATTCTAGACGGTTTTAGAGATGCACTTTCTTAGGTTGTCCAATACATTTAGAATTTTAATCCTTGGCAATTTTAAGGCACAACCTCTCACATCAATCGAGTATATTTAAGATTTTAATCTCAAGATACTTCCCAAAAGACTTAAACCAAAATTAGTATAAAAAAATTATCTCATTTTATCAAAAGAATTAAGATCTTTGAGTGACAAAAAGAAACCTTAAATAAACTATTCTTTTATAAAAACTTCAAATAAAGTTATGCAAGTAAAGGGTGGAATTTGATCTCATACTAAAACAATTAAGATAAAAGAATCTTGGATATAGGAGAACAAAATGTATTTTTCATCTCTTGTATGTTAAGTTCCTTTTTTTTTCTTTTACCTTTTTTCCTTTTTGTGTTTCAATTTCGTTTTACATCTTTCAAAATATCATCCCTTTTTTTTTTTTGAAGACCTAATTCCGTGTTGATCAACTGACAAAATTATAAACAAGGATGACATATCGAAACAAAAATCAAAATTGAGGATGAAATGAAACTTCAAATAAAGTATTCATTTTCTAAAAATACTTTAAGTCAACCAACCAAAGTGCATTTTTATGTGTATAATGCAGTAGAATTTGCTCAACTTGTGCATATCCTAACAAAAGGATGTATTTCATAAATTGAAACATCTTTTCCCTGAGGGCCAAACACATCCAATGAAGCCTCTTCAAGAACGACCAAATAGTCTCATTCCCCACTTGACTGACTAGGGCTTCAATAAATCTCTGCTCCCTCAATTTACAGTAGCCAACATTCATTTGACCCATGGTGAGCTTATGCTTGGCCAGATGAAGATTCTTCCATGACGCTAAGGCTGCTTGAAGGTTATTTACAAAATGCAAGCAAACACTAAAAAGTATAAGCTCTAAGCTAATAGGAAGACAAAGCAGTGCCTTTTGTTATGATTTTGTGCCTTGAACCTCTTGCAATAAAACAAGCACCACATTCATGTTCCCGAGAGCTATTAACTGCTCAACGGAGATTAATTACTAAGCATATACTCCAATATAGTAACAGCATACAAAATGCAACCAAACACTAAAACATATACTCCAATATAGTAACAGCATACAAAATACAACCAAACACTAAAAAGTAAACTAGAAACTCGTAGAAAGATAAAGCAGTGCCTAGCAAAGTAAAAAACCAGCCAAGAAATGGAGCACAAGTGCAAAACTGCAAAGCTAACCTAATATTTTGGAGCCTTGCTCAGCAAATACTTCCTCAAAACATCCATAACTGACCCAAAATCTGCCTTCACCTGCACTGGTGGGTTAGCAAGTCTGCAAGCCATGTCCTTGATATCCTTTGAATGATAATCAATTTTTGACTGTGTAAACTTCAATCCATGAGCGGTACTCACTACCACAGTCCTATCTGTAGGTTCTATAACCCCACTTTTCCTTAATTTAAACAATGCAGTCAAAGCAACCCCAGTGTGAGGACATATAAACATGCCAGTAGAATCTGCCTGAGCCATAGCATCCATTAGTTCTTCTTCAGTTGCTTCCTCAACAATCCCATTTGAGTTCTTTAATGCACAAACAGCTCTGTCTATTGAAACAGGATCACCAATTTGTATGGCAGATGCAAATGTAGTATCGGCCTTTACAGCCTTAAATTCTTTCCACCCTGACTTGAAGTACAGATAGAGGGGATTAGCATTTGCAGCTTGAGCACAAACAAGCCTGGGAATCCTATCAACAAGTCCTAATTCTTTACACATGTGAAACCCTTTATAGAATGCATATATGTTTCCAAGATTTCCACCTGGCACTATGACCCATTCAGGGACTTGCCAATCAAACTGCTGCAAAATCTCAATAGCTGCAGTCTTCTGCCCTTCTAGTCTCAAGCTGTTCAGAGAATTAGCCAAATATATAGGTAACTCGGCCGTGACTTCCCTAATCAACTGCATACACCCATCAAAATCTGTATCAAGGCTCAACACAAATGCACCATTTGCAATTGGCTGGACCAGTTGAGCAATGGAAATCCTATTTGCGGGCAAAAACACAATTGATGGGATCCCTGCAGAAGCACAATAGGCAGATAAAGCGGCAGAGGTGTCCCCTGTGGAAGCACAACCAACACCCACGACAGGACGATTCATTTTTCTTAATCTGTTAACTTGGCTAACCAAAACTGTCATACCCAGATCTTTGAAACTCCCAGTATGGCTAATCCCACAGTGTTTGACCCACAAATCGTTCATGCCCAGAAACTGTTTGCCAAAACGCTCAGCCCAGAAGAGATTCGAGTTCCCTTCGAATGCACTCACGATGTCGTCACTGTCGATCTCGGGTAACACCCATTCCTTCTTGCTCCAAACGCCGGAACCGTATGGCCAGGTGGTCTTGCCCACACGAGAATCAAACAAGGATCGCCAGTACTCGCCGTCGTATTTCTTCAGAGCTTCCATGTCGTGCTGAACATCGAGAAGCCCACCTGATTGGGACCGATACACGATCTCGTCGAGAGAGTAGGATTCAGTGGATGAAAGGTCGGCATTAAACGGGACGTACTTAGCGGAGAATCGATGGGTATGAGTGACAATATTGCGGCGAGCCTCGTCGCGAATGTTCTCGTCGGCGGGGCGGCGGTGCTTTGAAACCACAGGTGGTGGCGGCGGCGGCGAGGAGGCCGAGTTGTTGTGAGACTGAGGCGTCGAGGATCCAGGTTGGAACTGAGCTTTGATGATGAAGTTGGATTTGGCTGGTGGGTATGGAAGAAAGGGTTTGCATTTGAAGGAGAAGGGAGAAGGCTGAAACAGAGAAGAGGAGGCCATGAGAAAGGGAGTAGCTTTGGTATTGGTCGTGAAGTGCCTGTGCAGTGAAATTTTGTGAGGTGAGATAAAATCAAAAGGATAAAAAATAAAAAAATGAAAAAACAAAAAAATATTTATGAGACACTGCAGACGCACTTTACAACTCACTCACTGCAGGTGATCCAATTTCAAAGATTTCGCACTCAGGCAAGCCGCCGCAGGAGCAATAAAAGCGGTTGAATGATAGAAAGGTGATGGATTTATAGGTTAAAAAATGTTTTTTCATTACTTAATATTATAAAAATATTACATTTAAAGCGTCATTATGATGTTAAAAATTTAAATCAATATTATTATCAAATTTTAAAAAAATTATTATTAATTTTAAGATATTTATTATTGGATGAAAAAAATATTAAATTTTTTTACATCCAACAATAAATCTTTTAAAATTAATAATAAAACTCTTAAAATTTGATAGTAATGATAATTTTTAAAAATAATTTTAATTTTTAAGATTTTTTATTATAAATTTTATATATAATTTTTTTAATTTTAATTTTAGTTTTATTTTCTTTCAATTTATTTATTCAACTTTAGATTTTTTTTTTAAAAAAATTAAGTTTAAGAATCAAGAAATGAAAAAAATTATTTTTAAGAACCTGTTATTACTAAGTTCAAAATCATCCTAAAATAAGTGATAAATTCTCCTTTTTTTATTGATAAGCAATACTTGTATTATGCAAGAGATTTATGTATTTGAAAAAAAAGTTTTACATACACAACATTTCTTATTTTTGTTTTTTGCGCTGTAGGAGATTTAAACTTGAAATTTTGTCTCAATCTTTTTATAATTAATTTTGTTATTTTATCTTTTTCTCACAAAAAAAAATTAAAATCTCATAATAACAAATTGATTCTTTAGTCAATTAACACAGCGGTATGTATGAGAGGTAAGGAGGACCCAAGAAATCCTTGGCTCCCTTGTCGTAAAATATATATATATATATATATATATATATATATATATATATATATATATATATATATATATATATATATATATAAAGCTGGTATTGTTATTAAAATATTAGTAAAATCAATATAATCAAAACTAGATTGAATTAGCCAAAGCAATCAGTTGGAATAAAAATTAAATTTTAATCTAATTTGGTTAGTCTTAAAAATCAATCTACTTACAAACTAAGCAAAATAGGATTGATTAAAAATTAATTGAACTAGTTATTAAAGTTTTTTCTTTTTAAAAGACTTATTTTTTATAAAATATAATAGTTTATTTTGAATAAATCTAAAAAACTACAAATAGAAAGCACTAGAAAAAAGAAGATGTTGAAATAAAAAAAATTTAAAAAAAAAAGAAAATATAAGTGAAACAAGAGACATGTATTTGTATATTTTTTGTACTTGCATTTCATCATACTCTATCTCCTAACCAATATTTTTTTAAAATATCAAGGTATTTGGCTAAAGTTTATATTTTCTTTAATTTTTTAATGATAAGTAGAATCTTAATATAATTTAAAAATTCTAAAAGTTTAATATTAAATACTTTTAACTTTTAATTATGGGTAATTTTTGTTTTTCAAGTAAAAAATAATTTTTTAAGCATCTTAAGAAATATTAAATTAGTAATCAAATATTTAAAATTTATTTTTTTATATTAAAATTTTAATATATAAATTATATATATAATTATTATCAGTTTAACTATAATTAAACTAATAAATTATGAATTAGTATTTCTATCAGTTCAATAATTAGTCTAATTTTGAAAATATAAGTAAAAATTAAAAATGACCCAAAAAAATTTGCAAATAACTTTGCATAGAATTACATATTGCCTCTCAATCTTATTGTTTGTTTTCTTTTCTTTTCTCATTTTTTTTTTCATTTCATATGGTATTTAGTCTTTCTTTTCATTAAATTTTTCCCTCTTTTATTATTTAATACTTTTCAACTTGCATTTTACATTTTTCTTGTAATCTCTTTTAACACAATGTTTTGATAAATTGCTTTATTTATATTCTTTTATCAAATTTTCAATAAATTATATCTATTTTACTTGAAAATATTCATATATTTCATAAAAGAATTAACCAATGAGATAAATTAGATAAAATGAGACGTATTTAAGAAATACATTCGATTTAATATTATGTTTAACAATGTTGCTCAAAATATCAAAGTTATGTGTGCCATGGCATATTATATTATAAATAATTTTAATCAATATATTATCTTTTTCATTTGCTACTTTAATTTCTTTTATACAGTATGTGTGTTGTAAATAGTTATAATTATTTTAAGATATTAAGTATTATATTTGCTTCCACCCCTTGCATTATAGGAAGGAAAGAGATCCCAATCTAAAGCTTGACATTATTTTCAATTAAGATCTAATTAGGAGCTGGATTACAAAGCTAACTAGGCTTGGTACGTTTCACATACAACTAGATCCAAGCCAGTTAAAAAAGGGAAGGCCCGGCCCAGCCAGGGCCCATTTTATATAAAAAATTTGATAGATTTTGTGTTCTTTAGTTAAATTTATTTTAGATATATTAATTTTCTTGATGCATTTTTTATTTGTATTCCTTATGCCATTGGCTCACTGTTACTGCCCAACATGGCTTTCCTGCTTAGGAGATGGTTGCTCTCGCTGTGATTAGCTTTGTTGCATTATCTTCTATCACAAAGTTTGCTTCTTTCATATGCCAGTGGCTCATTGTTACTGCACTGTGTTTTTTCAATTGAGTTCAATTTTTTCTATTCAATATAAATATTATGATAAAATAAAGTTTATTTTGAATATTGGCTTCCTTAGATGACTAGCAAATAGTTGATGAGTTGATCACATTTTTCTAAGCATACAGATAATTGAATTATGCAATTAACACTTTTGAAAGAATTATCATTTGGATTTAGTGTGGGAATGACAATAATGGAAATCTCTAGAAGATAAAGTGTTGGAATTGATAGAATAATACAATTCTCCTTATGTTATTTTTTTGGGCCTAACTTCTCTTTATATTATTAAAAACATAAAACTAAAACTAATACACTACTAAACAAATAAACGATCATGTTATTATCTTAAAAAAGAAAAAAAAATGACAGATTAAGTTCTCCTTTATCTTTCATATAATAATCTTAGAAAGCACAAATATAGCAGATAAAAATGTTTTATACATAGACATATAGCACCTGACAGAAATTTAACATAGATCGATATCAACTTATTCTAAACAACTTAGAGTACGTAGATGAAATTTGTTTTCAACTCATTCTCATAAGCTGTAAAATCTGAGCGAAGGCAATTTAAACTTCCACTGAGACCACCATTACTGAATCACCCTAATTTCATATATATATATATAGCTTCACTTGGACACCTTGCTTTCACTAGAACTCGCTCCTCCTTCACAAACCCAGACTTGCTTCTGAGTTGAACTCTCTCAGACGCTCACTGCTTCACTTTTGGCTTCTGCTGAGAACCATACTGAGACAGTCCAGGAGCCTATATATATACATGGCAATACATATGCTTCTTACCTGATCAAGATAGGAGGTTTCCTCTACGATATATATATATATATATGCGCAGTGATGGGAGGGCGAGCTGATGTCGTAGGATAAGAGGATTATAAGTGGAGGATTTTATTCTTGATATTACAATCATGAGTATCTCTCCAACTAGCTAGTGCTTCCACCAACACTCCAATTGGTTATATTTAACACACAAGTGCAAAACTGATTCGCTTTCATCAACCACCTTAAATATAACCAATTGGAGACCCTCAAAGTGTTAGTGGAAGTAGTGGTTGGTGATACTAATTATGATTGTAATACCGAGAATACAATCCTTCACTTAATTAGCTAGCTCTGACGTTGAAGCTAACAAAGGTTAAGATTTCTTGTACAGAAACTCGTACCTATGTGTTCTTCCTTTATCAATGTTCAGTGTATCATGTCAGACACTATAATAGCATTAAGAATAAATTACATAAACTTTCACTAAATTTTATTAAAAATATACAGATCTCACTTCTGTTTTTTTATTAAAATTATACAGATATCATTTCTATTTTTATTAAAATTATACAGATCTTATTTTTATTTTCAAGATATAAAAATATTTTTTAAAAATTTATTTTATATTTTAGTTTAATTTTAAATTTTTTTATCAAAATACCTTCCATTTAAAATTAAAAAAAAAGATAGTATTTTAGTCAAAAAATTTAAAAAATAGACTAAAATATAAGATGATTTTTGTTTTAAAAAAGGGTTGTACATGTTTTGAAAATGAAAAAAAAAATTTGTACAATTTTAATAAAATTAAAAAAATAAGATTTAGAATTTAATATTAGGGTTTAGCACTTCGGAAATGAAATGGCCGTCACCAAAATCAAAGTCCAATAAAGTGTTTTGCACTTTAAAGTGCGAGTGAGTAATTAATTCTGAGTGCGTTAATAATTAAATTTTGAACTACTTGATTTTAATTAGGAGGATAGAGTAGAAGACGACAAATATTATACTCATGGTTATGTCTCCTCTAAACTAAATACACCTTGCACTCTAGAAAATTCTGTGCAGATGGATAATTGCTGACGAAAAAATCAACCCTTCAGATTTTGATTAAAAATTTTTTAAAAAAATGTCAAGAGATTATTTTAAAATATTACATAAAATTAAAAATAAATTTAATATAAATTAAAAGTTAAATTTTAGCACGAACTTATGTGTAAACTGTAAAGAGATGTTTGAAATATTAATGAAATTAATGCTTAACCTTCTTTTTTTTTTTCGCATCCTCTACAATATAACAAGAGATGATTAATATAAGACAAATTAAAAATTAAATTAGAACAAATAAATAAATTAAGAAATCAAAATAACAGCTAAGCCTAGATGTAGCAT
Source organism: Erythrophleum fordii (assembly GCA_032878935.1). Taxonomy (NCBI): domain Eukaryota; kingdom Viridiplantae; phylum Streptophyta; class Magnoliopsida; order Fabales; family Fabaceae; genus Erythrophleum; species Erythrophleum fordii. The sequence goes on from JAVQMF010000047.1 coordinate 5,607,955, forward strand.
GGCGCGAAAAGGTAGCATCACATGCTTCTTGTTGGCAGCCATGGAATCTTACATGATCGTACATTATCCTCCCACCTTGATTCTGAGTAGTTATCTAGTGCGGACAATCCTAGCTGTGACTCATAAGCATCCACTAGGATTCTGCCTCGTAAGTGGACATCATGCAATTTGTCTGCAACCTGAATAGTGAAGAAAGAAAAGGCCAGAGATTCTCCTCGACTTCATCAAATTAGTGAATAAATTATCATTTTTCCTCGCAAGTTCCCTTTGCATTTTGTCTTTCGGGAAATTATATTTAAAAACTTAAGTTTTATAAAATTTGTAATAAAAAATTTAAAAATTAAAATTATTTTCAAAAATCAAAATTATTATTAAATTTTTAAAAAGTTAATAGCAACTCTCTTAAACTTTAATAGCAAATAATAATAAATTTAATCTTTTTAAATGTAATTTTTTCTTTTCTTATTTTCTGTTTGATATTTAAAAGGGAAGGAATTTTTTTATTATAATGTTTAGTATTTTCTTGTAAAATAATTTTTATACTTTTTTAAAGTAAAAATACAATAATCATTTTTCATCCATTTCATTAATGGAACTTTAGCATTGTTTTAGGCGTTAAATACATGCAAGCAAGTCTATATCATTTTGATTAAGGTATTAGTTAAGTGACTAAATTAAGAGATTTTATACTTAAAGAACCAATTGAGAGGATAATGACGTTTTAGGGACTAAAAGATTTATATTTAGATGACCAAAATAAAAAATATCTTTTAAAGATTAAATCTTTAATTTACTCAACTATATTTTACCAACCTTAATTTTTAACATTGATATACGTTTGATATTTTAAGTTTAATTATGGATTAAAATGAGATATAATTATTTATATTTTTATTGTCAAATTTTTAAATAAATATATTAGATATATAAAAAAATTTTAAAGCCTCAATGATATAATGTTCAGTCGTTAGAATTATATATTTATATACAAAAATTATGTATTTATTATACTTTTATTTGGGAATCAAATTACAAAATATAAAAATTCAACCTAAATTTTTTTCTCTACTTATTACTCGTTGTCTTTTTCCTATGTTCTCTTTTCAAGTTATCTACTGTCTTTGTAATAATTTTTTTTTAATATTATTCTAATAATTATTAACTGTATCGCAATATTTTCTCCAGAAACCGAAAATATCTCTTGCTGAAAATTCAATGCTTACTATTTCTTCATGTACTTCGGTTTTTACTGCCAACGGCAATAATTAAAAATGATCTTACAAAAAAGTGTAGTACATTCTTTTTACAATAAAGTAGTATAAGAAATAAAAAATAATTCATTAAATCTCATCATCTACAATATTTACTTTCACATATTTTTATTGAGTTTTTACTATAGTTATTAGAACCGAACCGGCCACCCGATTCAATTGAAAAATTAATGAATCGGTCATCTATCTGGGCCAAACGTGTCTCATAACTGATCTACTTTAGAACTAGTTAAACTTGATCAAAAATTAAGTTGAACCTATCCATTTAAGGCCAAAACTAGCTCCAAACTCGCAATTGAACTAGAAAATAAAATTTGCAGATCTTAAACCATGTTTCTCATAGTTGGTCACCACTATATGTTCACCATTGAACCAACAAGCATCTTCATATACAATATATAATATAAAAATACTTTAAATTTTAATTTTAACAAATCACCAAAATTGATTTCTATGCGTCTTAAACACTATCCCTTTGAAGCTACACTTTCACCATTGGACCAACCAACATTTTTGTATATTAAATGTAATATTTAATATAAAAAAATTAAAGACTTATTATGTTTTTATTTCAACAAATCAACACAATTTTGTGATTTGAACCCTTGATCTTTAAATTGATAAATTACACCTATCTCATTGAATTTCTATTATTACTTTATTTATAATTATAAAGTTTTAATATAATAAATTAAAAATAAAATTCATATAATTTTTATTAAAATTATATAAATACATTTTAATATATAAACAAATTAAAATTAAAATATTATATTATATTTGATTTATTTTTATGTATAATTACTCATAATATATTTTAAAATTTATTAATATTTATTTGTTATTATTTATTATATTAAATTTTAATATATAAAATAATATATATATATATATATATTTAATTATTACTAATTTAATTACAATTAAACTAATGAATCATGAATTAATATATTTACTGATTCAATAACCGATTTAATTTTAAAAACATTGATTTTTATACCAATTCACTAGATGTTCTATGATTATTTAAAAACAAAATTTCCGGTGATTGATACTAATTTTTTTCATACAGCTTAATACTATTTCACTATCATCCCGTAATAATTAAGTTAAAAAAAAAAAAGGACAACGTGGCAAAATCTGATTAGCGCAACTGATGAGTTACATGAGACATAGCGCATTGGATCCTAATTCCAGCCAGTCACGGATAAGGGTTACCACGTCAATAATCACACCACGTACTTCTGACACAATTCGGCAACAAAAACAAAGTTGCCATAACTAACAATCCACAACTGACACGTGTCAGTTCCGCCTTCCTTCCTTCCTCCGCTTCCATTTTCTCCCACGTATACCCGCTTCGGTCATTCCGGTTGCCCATTTCTCTTTCTCTGCGTAGCAGTCTCGCTTTGTGTGGCACATTTTGTCCCCTCTGCGTGAATGCTTCACTGATGACTAGATTTTTCCAGGCAGATTTGAACTTTCCGTCGCCGGAGCCGACGATGATGGTTTTCCGGTATGAGTCGGTCGTAATACCCCGTTTGTTTATCTGGAAATGCTAGATCTATTCATCGTAGCTCATGTTCGATCCAAAACCTGGTTCCACAAGAGGAGAAAACCCTGTTCATTTTGTCGATTCCTGGTGATATTTCCTTCTAATATGCAACCTATGTGATTGTATTGCGAATTGTACAGTTAGATTTTTGGGGGGTTGATTTTTTGTTTCCCTTCTTTCTTTTTCCTTTGTCGGGTCGTTGAGGTTGCAATTGTACAGTTAGGGTTGTAGATGATGAGGGTGGGTTGGCAATAATGTTGGGGTTAGAGGAATTTGAAGGAACTAGATTTTGTGTATTATTCTGCTGAAATTTGTGAGGTGTTAGAATTCGAAAGTGGCGAAGATGAGTTTGAAAGCGGCCGAGGAAAAATCGGGTCAAGAGATACATATCCCGGCCGATATTGATTGGCAAATGCTTGATAAATCGAAGTTTTTCTTCCTTGGCGCTGCCCTTTTCTCAGGGGTTTCAGCGACTCTTTACCCTGTTGTAGTGTTGAAAACCCGGCAGCAAGTAGCTCAATCCCAAGTTTCTTGCATCAAAACGGCAATTTCACTGGTTAGGCATGAGGGCTTTAGAGCATTGTACAGAGGATTTGGGACTTCGTTGATGGGTACAATCCCAGCTCGAGCACTGTACATGGCTGCCTTGGAGGTTACCAAGAGTAATGTTGCGACTGCTACAGTTAGGCTAGGACTTGCAGAACCAACTGCAGCTGCAATTGCCAATGCAGCAGGAGGCTTGAGTGCGGCCATGGCAGCTCAACTGGTGTGGACCCCAATTGATGTTGTGAGCCAGAGATTGATGGTTCAAGGTGGTTGTAATCATCCTAACAATCCTATGGCTAATTCAGCACGCCATTACATCAATGGGATTGATGCCTTCAGGAAAATTCTTAATACTGATGGTCCCAGAGGCTTGTATAGGGGGTTTGGGATATCCATTTTGACTTATGCTCCTTCAAATGCAGTCTGGTGGGCTTCGTACTCTGTTGCACAGAGGCTAATTTGGGGTGGAGTTGGGTACTACCTATGCAAGAAAGATGATGAAAGCAACAATACTAAAGCTAACACGTTGAGGCCAGATTCAAAAACAGTCATAGCAGTTCAGGGAGTCAGTGCCGCAATGGCTGGTGGTATGTCTGCTTTAATTACCATGCCTTTGGATACAATCAAAACAAGACTACAGGTCTTGGATGGTGATGAAAATGGCCGCCGAGGACCAACAGCCATGCAGACAGTGAGGAACTTGGTTAAGGAAGGTGGTTGGATGGCTTGTTACAGAGGATTGGGACCTCGGTGGGTTTCCATGTCAATGTCTGCAACGACAATGATCACTACCTACGAGTTTCTGAAACGGCTTTCCACGAAAAACCAGGAGGTAAAGGATAGAAATAACAACAACACGAAGTAAAGGAAGATCTTTTCCCTCTCTAAATTCTGTTGTTATTTTCTCTTGCCTATGTTTTTCATCCTTTTTGGCTTTTTCATCTTTTCCTAGCTAGCATGGCTACTTGATATCAATGTAACTCATTGCAGTTCATGTTATAATATATATATATATCTTGGAAATAAAAGTTTTCTTCTAACACACCCATGTTTTTTATAATATGCTTCTTTTAGATTTGGAAGTTGGATATTCTAACCTCCTCTGGTTTCAGAGCTGATTTAGCAATTCTGAGACTTCATAGGATCCTTGATCATCAAAACTGTTTTATCTTACAAATGGGAGCAAATTCCTTGGTAATCTTGTATAACCTACTAATGCCTTGAACAAAGATTGAGTGGAGTATAGCAGCCGCTAATCAGCCTTTGGATCTGGATTTTCTTTCCACGAGTTTAATGTATATTTTAATTCTAGATAATGGGGAACAACTTGTAGTTATCTATTCTGTCCGGGTTAGATCTTTAGTGGATTGCTTTAGTTGAATGGTGGGGGCTACCCAGAACCAACATGTTGGTTGGGTGAACTTGAGAGGAGGTATATCATTTATTCGCATGGGCTTATGAAATTGTTTTTTATTGAAAATGTGTATTTTAGTGAGTTGGAATTGTAGTACGTAATTTTTCTTCAATATAAGAAACCCTAAAAGCATCTTAGAAGCAAAAATATACATAATTTTTTATTGAGTTTTATCGAAATCATACAAATTTTTTCTTTATTTTAAAATATATATAATCATTTTTTGAAACAAAAAATTATTTTATATTTTAGTCTAATTTAAATTTTTTTAGTTAAAAAATATGTATTTATATTAATAAAAGATATTTTAGTTAAAAAATCTAAAATTAAACTAAAGTGTAAGATAGTTTTCTTTATTTCAAGAAAGGTTTGTAAAAATTTTAAAAATAAAATAAAAATGTGTGATTTTAATAAAATTTAAAAAAATCTATGTAATTTATTTTTTATTTAATGGATAAAACTCGTATAGAATTTCTAAGGCCTATTTATGATAATTTTTTAATAAAAATATAATAAATAAATATTTTTATAATTCATGATTATATGATTAAATGTTTTAAATCTTATATATGTATATTGTGTGTTTATTGATGAATTATTGATATATATTTAAAAATGTTTCTAACTGTTGTACTTTTTTTTTATATGAGTTGCATAGTAGCCCAATAGTATCTATCATTGGAAATGTCACTTTACTCCTGTAGAATCTCGAATATATTAAAGTTCAGACCTATACAAAGCTTTCATTAAAAGCATCTGCGAAATCATTATTCTTTTCCACCCACATGCTGTGTTTCAGATTGATTTTATCACGGCTTGAGGTTCGGATCTCTCGATCTCTCTCTCTCTCTCTCTCTCTCTCTCTCTCTCTCTCTCTATATATATATATATATATATAAAATAAAGTTTGAGCCTTGCCCTCAATCAATTCTAGTTTTAAACAACTCCCATTAGAATTAATGATGATTCCTTATGAAAGATTTTAGGCCGTTCAAATAGATGCTGCCCAAATACGTCCATCGTTACTTGTTTTTATCCTTGTTCATTTCGTATGTGTTGAGAATCCATGCCTATGATTGTCCCATGCATATATATTTTTTTATTATATATATATATATATATTATCATTTTTATTTTTATTATTTATTCTAAAGACGCATGAAAATAATTTTTTAATTGATATAAAATAAAATAAAATCTACAGCATCTAAATTTAATCTAAACAACTTAAATTTACTACACATCTTATGCACATCTACACAATGCATAGAGGATCTGAATCGTATGATTGTCTTCTATCCCCGTCTCCACTCCCTCCACACAAATGGAACTCACGCAACTCCACCCCTCTCAATCACTCTATTACAAGATCATAATACTCAGAAAGGATTCTGATTCTTCTTTTTGCTCAAGTTTTTTCTATAAGACACTCTCCTTACGAATTATGAAATTTCTCATGCTAGTAAATATATTCTTTTTATATTATGCAGGATTAACCTCTTTTGATAAATGTAAGTACTAATTAAAGAAGTTATTTCATACAATAGTGAAAATTAAACTAATTACAAAGTTTACAATACAGTTTAGCAACAACCCTTGTGGCTCCCAATCAACAACTATTACAAACCTCTGTCAGTTTTAACCTGTCATTGTTCACTTACAAAAGGGCTACGCAATCCTCACTTGAAAGCTCTCTTGTGAGCACTGAGCATATGCTCCTGGTTCCCTATGACTATGAGGTGCTGTTTGATATATTGGGAAATTTAATTTTCCATACACGCTCCTTGGATATAACAAATACAAAAAACAAGGAAATTTATGTATTATATATGACCTAATAATACAGAAAAGTTTATTATACTATATATGTCAAGATCAAATTTTTTGTAAGTAGATTTCCAAGTAGTTGGTTAATTAAAATACCCATGTATCACATGTTACCTATGCCTCTAAATACAGCCTACTCATGCCCTCTTTCATTAGCAGAAAAAGAGAACACAGTAGATTGTAGACAACATAACTACAACTTCAATAATGGAGGTAAATAAGTGAATAACAAAAGATAAAAGCAACTTGTTAATCCAAAATACCTTGCAAATAAATAATCTTCCAGAGGACCCCTGCCTGCAGAGGGGTTGTAAACTGGAAACAAGGTTAGATAGCAGAACATATAACCTATTTTTTCAAAGCTCCAAGGCAATGCACTATTGTGGAAAAGATAGAGAAACTCAGATTTTGTTCCCAGAGTATGGCTTAATAAAGATGACTACACCTCGCATGGAGTATATCAATAGAAGTTCCAAGTAAATTTCAGTATCATTAAACTGATTTCCTGTCAAACTTGGAAAAGACTTCACTTTCCTGAGTCAACAACACTTCCGTGACAGTTATTGATAACAACCGTGAAGGAATCAAAATCTAGACCTCCACTGGCAATCCTACAGACTAGCTCAACAAGTGAAACCCAGAAACTATTAACTTCATCTAAGGAAAGTAGATAAGCTAGGGCAATTGTAGACTCCAACAACGCTAGTCAATGAAGGAAGCTTACTTAAGTCAGGGGCGAGCTCTCTTGTTACTGCAAGAGGGGCACTTGTATTGCTTGATATGCTCTGCCCTAGATGGGGTGATCTTCACACATTTTCCATGGAACCATTTTTCGCAGATGTCACAACAAATCCAGAATTCATCAGTACCATAATTCTCACCACATGCCCCACACAAGGTCTCTCCATGTTCATCTTCATCTACCTCATCCAGTCCTTCTTCCTCGTCTCTTGATTGCATTGCCTTTGCATGCTTTCCCAGAGATTCTGAACCTTGCTGCTCCATGACCAAATAATTAAATAAGACAAATCAGCTCAAGAGAGTAAAAGAGAACAAATATGATAACACCACCTAGTCAAGCATAGGAACTATACCACCCAAATAATTTTCTTATGTACCTACGGAAACCCAAGTGAATTCAATATCTCTCAGTGCAGCACCTTAACTTTAATCATGTACTTAGTAAATGTGATACCAATATCACAGCAGTGGATCAGCATAACCATCAATAGATTTCCAATATCTAGATGTCAAATTCAAAGTAACTATTACAAAACCTATGATAACAAGTCCAGATTCTTGCTTCTCTTAGTTTTGCCATCCCATAAAGGGGACAGGATGGCTAGAGAGTCCGAGCAGAGTATTTCTTTTTTATTGCAGTGTTAAGAATATCCATTAGGAAATTGGGAGATTAGGATATTCATTGACAGTTAATTGCTCATTTGCTTGTCATGACTTTAAGAACATATTTCATCTCAGTATCTCACAAGTACAACAGCTGGTCACAATAATCCAGAGCAATTTATACAACCCATATTTCATCTTACTTAATTGATATTTTTTTCTAACTGTATATGCAAGGTGAAGACCTGAGTTCTTGCTTATTTATTTATCACGAGTGACTAACAGGAGAAAATTTTATTTACCACCTTAGAGTTGGACTTTGATTTGCTGCCACTGTGATTTGAAACTGAAGATTTCTCCTTAACTTGTTTCTTTGCTGTTCCCGTAACAACTTCAAATATTGTTGGTAGTTCATTAATCATATTGAAAAGTCGTTTCCTGCATTAGGACATCAAACCTTGTTCAGATGGATTAATAAGAAAATTATACAGAAGAACCATTTATTGAAGTATTTTGCATGAAGAATAAGAAATATATCCCAGTCCAATGCATATTCAAAACTGTACCAAGGATTCAAAACAAATGCAGATTATATGGTGACTGAATAAACACTAGATCTAGGCTGGTGAACTAGAAGATCACTTGACAGGGAATATACCACTGTTCACATTATAGTCAACATGAAAGTCCAGACATTCACCGTTGGAACATACGATGAATCACTAGATATTACAATGCAAAATATTGTATTCCCAAGTAAATCAAGATCATCATCTTTGCCCCTCTCCAAGACAAGCAACTGCTTCAGCGAAAAGAAAGGGGCTGGGGGGGAGAGAGGGAGAGGAACAATCCTCGATGACCAATGGTTTATATTTATAGCCATATGAATCATTTCAGTTAAAAAGAAATGCAGTTAACTAATCATTACATGGGGACAAATGGTCACATTAAGCAAGAAGTAATTCCTCAACAAGGGGGAGGAGGAGAACCCTCCATGACCATGACTGAACAAATGTGATAATTGATAAATAAGACAAGGAAGCAAAAAGAACTCAAACTATCTCCGTGTTTTCAAGCATCTACAGTCAACTTCTTCACAAGTTAACTTTTTTTTAAAAAAAAGAAAAGTCTAGTGTTTATAGAGTATGATATACCTGTCAGCTCTATCAAACCCAAATCTGGCTCCAAAGTAGAAAGCAATAGCAAGTAACCATGCATCACCATGGACAGCAACTAAAGATAACCAGTCTTTTTCTTGCATGCCATCCCTAGCAAAGTTTATGCCCAGTACAGGCTCTGGAAGCTCCGGAGGAACTTCTTCAGCAGGTAAATTTACCTCCCACTGCTCACTAGGAAACCCATACAAGCACAAATTCTCCTTCTCTGAAAGAATTAAATAAGCAATACAGAAAACAAAAACGAGGAATCAAATAGCTACAAATAAAAGCAATATAATCTAGATATGGAAACATCAAATTCCCCATTTACAATAATTTCCCCTAGCAGCTAGCAGAACTCCATAAGATCTTTATTTCCCAAAAGGCAAATAACATTTTCTGCCAAGAGGTTCTTGAGAAGCATCAACATTCCATTTAATCAAGAAAGCCTGACTGGCACACATGTCGAGTACACAAGTAAATGGCTCTACAGGTAGGCTAACATTGATACAAGAATATCTATTGTATATCCAAAGTTTCTAACATACTTATAATTTACCACAACACTAGTCATGGCTACTTGGACTGATGATTATGTGGAATGCAGTTCAAAATCCCCCATATCAGTATTCAAAATTATAAGTCCAACTATCAATGAAAAGCATAACAGGGCTACCATTTCAGAAGACCTCAGTTAGTATGTTTCTTCCACTCAAGAGACTAGACCAACCTAAATTAATCACCAAACAAATAACTTGAAAGTTGAGAATTGTAGCGCCAGCACATATATCTTATGGCATAATTGCAGAGAACAGGTTTATCAGTCCATATATTAATAGGAAGGAGTAAGGGCAACAAAAGTACAAATTGCAAACCCCATAAAAGCAAAAAATTTAACCTCAAATTAGTGCAAAACACCTTCAAACGTTGTCAAGAATCAATAGAATGATATTTGAGTTTTAATGAGGCCCAAACTGCATTTTACCATCTAGCAGCAACGAGTTAAAAACCCCATTTATTGTTTAAAAACGCAAATGCCGCATACAAATACTTTACATGATATGCCCCAAAAAATATCAGCAACTCATTAAAGAATGCACAAAAATAGTATAAGTGTGGAGGACTAAGGAGAGAGTAGCTAACCAGGATCACATTGGTTGTAGAATTCTTCAACGTCTGCAACAGTATGGAGTATGAACAAGTAGAATAAATAAATCAGAATAAAATTTATTTCACAGCCTATATGGCTGTAAGATTTTTAAAAACTAAATAGAAACAAGAAAATTTTGTTTGGCTAGCACAGAATCAGTACAGACAAAAAGAAGAACAACATTCATCTATGTCATCATTTGGCGCTCTAGAAACATACAACAAAGATTCATATAATTCAATGCTCTTTTTTTTTTCCTCTCCTGTTTCCTCTAGAACCATTGGAGGCTGAATCTCACAAGCATAGCATACAAATTAAAAAATTATCCGAAAAATAAAAGAAATCACGATTTCCAAATTGAGTCTTTTCCCCATTTCAATGCATCAAGCATTTAAATGCATCATATAGCTACTGTGGGTTAACATCTACTGCCTCTGCATCAAGTTCAAGTTGTCAAGCACACTCAAAGAAAACTGAAGGGAAGAACATAACAAAATGAAAGAAAGCAACATTCCGCAACTTCATTACGTAGAAATCAAAATTTCTCATTAAATAATGCTACCGGGCGACTTCACCCGGGTAGTTTGAGCTCCAAATTATAGCTTCTTACAGGCTATACCCAATGCCGCAATGCCTCTTCTATCCATCTTATAACAGGGAAGGTATGGCTCGACTATACAAATATATTGAAAAGGAAACTTAACTATTGAACGTGAAGTTTGGTCGATAGAAAAATTCTCTCATTTTAACCTTATGCTATAAATATATTTTGCCCGGTCCACACTGGAACCATGCTACAGGCTCAATACAGAAATCAAAACAAAAGAAATCATGGTTTTCTCCCTTACACTCCTGAAAATTGACAATAGAACAGAACAAAAAAATCAGGAAACCCCATTCCCAATTATTTACCCGAATTTTCTCGCGAGAAAAATCTGGACCATGCTCCCATATACCATTGGAGACAATTTAAAAACTAAATAAAACAACTATTTTGCACCCAAAGCACATTATTTGAAGCCGAAAACAGCATTAAACACAGAATTCAAAACTTTTCTACCCATTGCCATTCCGGGGTGTTCCCGAGAACCAAACACGAAACCGACATCAACGACTAGAAAAAGTGAAGCGGAGGAAAGACGCACCGGTCGTAAGGGCTTTTATGAGCCCAGCTCTTCTGCCCTTGAAATCCCTAAAAACCTCTTCCACCGTGCGAGGATTATACTGTGCTCGAGCATCCATTGCTTCGTCCCCCTCTCCGTCTCACTCTCTTAGTCTCCTCCCTACCTCCCAGAGAGTGTATACCGGAGCAAAATCAGAACGAAGAAAAGAAGTTGGGGAAAATTACATCGCAGCATTGAAATTGAAAATATTTATATTTATAAATTTAAATTCTAGAATTATTGAAAAAAATTGTAAGATAAAATATTTTAATTTATAATTTTTATACATAAAATAAATTTTCTGTTATTGTGTATTTGAAAATAACTTTAAATTTAAAATCTTTTTATCTATATATTTTTTAATTTGAAACTTTTAAAGATAAAATTTATATATAATTTTTTTATTAATTTTTTATTAGAATATGATAAATATATAAAATTTTAATAATAATATCACAATTATATTGTTTAATTAAAAATCATATAATTATATATATTATATATTTATCATATTATTATTAAAAATTTATATATTTTATTATATTTTAATTAAATAATAAGAATATAAAAAATTATATATAATTTTTTTAACTTTTAACTGTTTATTTTGAAACTTTCTAAAAAAACTATGGAGTCTACGTACAAACCAAAGTACACTTATGGTCCATTTGGTTGAAAACGTGTTCACGCCACAGTAAATCAAATGAGAGCTTAAAACGAAGCCTTCCTCTTGGTATGTTGAATTGAAAGTTTTCAAGGAAAATTTTTATTTTTATCATGATAAATAGGTGAATCTCTAATTTAGTTTTTCATATATTATTTCTTTCAAATATCCCCTCAATCATTAAATATTTTTAGAATATTATCCTTGTCTAAAATTAATATCACATCTAATTATTGGCGGACTTGAATGTCATATGTTTATATGACATTGTAAGTTCACACTTTAGATTTAGCATCTAAATTAACAAAGGGTTAGGTTTTAAGTTAAATTTTGAACAAAAATAAAATAGAATAAAGGAATTAACTTTAAAAAATGATTTGTGAAAAACTACAATAAAATTTTTCTATTAAAGAAAATTGAGAGCAAACAAGATTACTCATTCCAAATTACACTACTTTTCTCTTAAGAGAAAGTAAGAGCACACGAATTCTCGCTCAAATTACACTATCAATGTGGACTTATATGAAATGTTTTTCTAGCTAAGGTAGAATATAACTTAGGGAGATAAATTAGATGTTTTAGTTAAAAAATAAATATATTAATCTAATCATTTAAAAATATATAATACTCAAATGTATTAACTTAATAAATAAAAAGAGATAATATCCCTCTTTAACAATTTAGATTCTCTAAATGTAAAATTATAAACGTACCAAGTTAACGTGAGAAAATAAATTTTAAAATAACTTGAAGAGAATTAAGATTCTGGCCACTTCAGAAGCATCTAGCATCTCATTAGTTCAACTATCTAAAAGTATGCATAACATTGGAGCTCAATTATAAAAGAAATATTGAGGGTTGAATTTAATATTTGGATCTAAGAATTTATTCGAGTCTCAAAAAGTTAGGTCAAACTTAATCTTATATTTTATAACTGGGGATTGGACTGATTTTTATCCATTATAAAATAACATATTAACATATGTATTATACTATATTATGTGTTTTAATTTATTTTTAATTAAAACATATAAAATAGAAATGGATCATTTGCATTTTAAATTCTTAAATAAGAATACAAGATGACACTTGCCTTTAGATAATTTGAAACCACAATGTCCCGTTTAGTTTGATGGCTTTGACAATATGAAAATGGAAAGGGAGAAAGAATCAATATTTAAAAGAAAAAAAAATTGGTTGGATTATTAAGTATTTCTTTTTCAAGCTTTTGGAATGTCCATTTCCACACTTGTAGGAATGGATTGATAAAATGGCGAAACATTTTAGGAAATGAACAATTAAATGACTAAAATGCTCTTTCAAATTATGCTAACATTTGAAAATAATTTTTCTTTACAAATTAAAAAAATAAAAATAAGAAACTTATTTTTTGAGCATTTAAAAATATTTGATATAAATTAACAAAAAATTAAATGAATATTTTAGCATTTTTAATTAAGAAAATGTAAAATGATTTTTTTACAAATAAAAATTAATTTTTTAATATTTTGCATTAAGAGTATTATGGTCATTTGTTTAGTTTTTCTTTTTATTCTTACATTATTTTCATCTAATTAAATATAGACATAGAATGACATTTTTATTTTTATTTTTTCATATCATACAAAATATGATTATAAGCCACACAATTTTATTCCATCAAAACTCATTTTCATTCTTATTCTAATTTCCATCCTCACAATAATTATTCCCTTTTACCAAATGTAACATAAAACTGAACTTTAGACCTATGCAATAGCATTACTATTAGGCCTAAACTCAACTCCACCCTTGATTAAAAAAAAAATTATTTCTTATTGCGTGTTTTTAGTCTAATCATAAATGTCGAGATAAGTTTTTGTACATAAACTAATCATGTAATATTGAACTATAAACAAATATTTATTTATTATATATTTATCAAAGATTTTGATTAAAAAACTTAAGAATTGCACCTCAATTTTATTCATAAAAAATAAAAAAGTAAATTACACAAATTTCTCTAAAAAAAATTATCTTACACTTTAATTTAATTTAAAATTTTTTAACTAAAATGTCCTTTACTTGAAAATTTTTGTAGTTAAAAATTATGTATTTAGATAGATAGAAAGTATTTGAATAAATAAAAATTAAAATTAAAAACTAAATTAAATTATAATATAATTTTGGTTTCATGAGATATTTATGTATATTCCGGAAAAAAAAAAAAAAGAAGTTTGTGTAATTTTAACAAAATTCAAAAAATTAAAAAAAATATATGTAATTTATTCCCCAAAAAAAATGCAATGCCCTCTCAAGTGCATGTTCTGCTTAGATATTTCCATAAGCAACTTTCCCAAATCCAAAAGGATTAGTTCAATGGTATTCCTTCTTAAAAACTATAACTTTTTCAATCACAATTTAGAACGAACCTAACAGAAGAGGCAGCCAAATTCAACCCGAAACAGCGGCAGATAAAGATCTCTCTCATTCAAACCACTCATCAATGTGATATCATCAATCCTCACAGATATATAAGATGTATCTGACAAGTCAGTATAATTCCCCTAGACGTTCTTCTACTTTGTCCAAACACCAAAAGGGCCACATAAACATAACATCACAGCTAGTAAAATGTTCATATCATTGTTCCTGGATAGTTGAAATGAACACCAGTAGGAATAACGTAGTATAAATGAGCCAAGGATGACTTCCCATTGGGAACACAAGCAGCCATCTTCATCTTCTCCAACTGAACGCCAAAGAGCTGAAGAATAACTGCTATGATGCGCTGTATCTGTCTGTCACATGAGAACAGACACATGGTGTTGATTCCTGGCACCATCGCCAGTATCAGCCGAGTAACCTTGCATGTTTCTTCCAGTGTGAGAAGGGTAACTAGAGCGCCTGAAGCTGGACTCATGTTGCTGGAAGATGCCATCGCCATGAGCCGCACTTGTGATATCAGAACCGGTGGTGCAAGCACCATCTCTATAGTTTTCTACGTCAGGATGAACTTTGGATTCTGACATATTTCCACTCAGGTTCAACCTAGTACCACCTGAAACTTTCAAGCCATGGCTTTCTGTTGTAAGCTTTGCTTCTTGGAGTTGTTTGGTATTGAGAAAGCGTCCACCAGAACCTCTAGCCCTCTTTAATGCGTGTAGATGCCGGGACTCGTGAAGATATGGCTGCAGAACCATATTATTGTAGCATTCTTTAAGGGGAAAAAGAATGGTGGCGTTTAGTTCTTAAGTATCCTAATAGTCCAAAGCACTCAAAAACTTGAATATGAAAAAATTGAGCTTGACGTGTATAAATCATCATCCTAATGTTCTTTAGGACATATACAATACATAAATTTTCTATTTTTCATATTTGTTTCATCTAAACATCTTATAAATAGGTTTCCAAATGCTTTGGAAATTAAATTTCTCATGTACCAAACAGCACCAAGGAAAGGAGAGGTAAGAAAAATGGACTCACTTTCCGAGCTTTGATGAATTTGTTTTGTGCTTCGAGTCTTGCTCGAAACTGTCTACGCCTCAGAATAGCGTGGTACTGCTTTGCATTCACATATATTGGTTCTTCTGTAAGATCAAGAGGAAGAGGAACTCGAACAGAAGTTAATCCCATCAGTTGGGCCTGATGAATCTGGTGACATTACTATGGCATATATTTCAGAATTTGGCGATAGAGTTCTTTAGGGCATTAATTAACTTGGAGAACAAACACGTCATACAAGAATCCAAAGAGCTGAAGCCAGGAATAAACAACTCTATTATAGATGAATAGGCCACTTTCTTTTGTCATTAGGAGAAAGATCAACAAGAATAACCATTTTTTATATATGTAAAGATTGCATCTCTTAACACCAAAAGTTATAATAAAACAACTTCCCCACCATAAAGAATCACGTCAATAATTAAGAAAGGCAAAGAAAGAATAAGAATAAAGGGGATGCAAGAAGAGACCTTAAGAAACATAATTAAATGGAAAGATACTTCATTGACCTACTTTATGAACAACAAGAATCTGTAAGGCTGGCGAATTATCAGTTACACAACAAATTTAAAAAAATTAACTAAGCATGAATGACAGGATGAAAAGATTGGCTAGGCAGCAAAACTCAACAACCACAGTAAGATAGGAACCCTTGAGCCTTGACTGATCGATTTGAAGAAGCATACTAGGATCAAAGGTTTTGCTCAGAAATTATCCCATTTCAGAAGGAAACTATATCTATAATTGATAGCATGCTATCCCGGAAGGATGGGAAGGCAGACAGAAACAGAGCAACTGAAGCTCCAAAGAAGAGAGCTTGGAAATTTGATAGGGTTGAGAGGAGCAAGAAATGGGTATTTTAGTTAATCAGAACCTGTACATGTCCTCTTCCACCTAAGCATAGGGCAAAGGCTTTGATCAGAATTTATTTCATTCCAGAAGGAAACTAAACAACGCCAAAGCCATTCTCAACAAAATAATAAGACAAAAATAAAAAATAATATCATGCCAAATTCACTCACAACTCAGAAGGTGGAGCAGTCACAATGAAGGGATAACATCATTTTTCATCAGACTGAAACAGAATATGGAAATGTTTTCAAACCAAATCATAGGTCTGATGCCATCAAATTTCTGGCATAAAATAATTTTCAACTAGTTATTTTATGGCCAATCTCAATATACTGTAACACAAGGTAACACGGATAGACAATAATGAAAAAGAAAAGAATAAACCATAACATCTTGCCTTTGACTGTGGCCCATATGCAGCAGCTAGTACACCATCAAAGCATGGTTCACCATGGCAGAATGCAAAATGAGCCTGAAATGCCGACCCCCCCCCCCCCCCCAAAAAAAGAAAAAAAGATATCAGCATCTATCTTTGATGCCTACCAAAACACAAGCATATATCTACATACAATTGATTGGTTATGATCCATTTGTAAGGGAGGAAAACAGAAATTCTGACTCCCCAAAGATGACCTGATGAGACCTCCTCCGGTTGTGCTACATGTTGAACGAGCAGAAGGACTGCTATACTGGATAGAAATTTGACCTAATACCAAAGTGAAGCAAACAGCTATAAAGTAACGAACCCAAGTATTTAATAAGAGTTTTCTGACACTGGTTAACCCATCTTAAACCAATTCAAGCTTTAAAGAAAAGCAAGATATTATATGGATATCATTATTATCTGGTTGCTAATGCTGAGGAAGCAGATATTATTCAGCAACTAGGATCATGACCATATATTTGCTTTATTTCGTTTCCTTTCTTAAGAATACGTAGTACTCCTGCAACTTCACTATCAGATGCACACCGATAGAAAAAAGAAATACAGAAAACCAGTTGGTAAGCACAAAAATTCAGAATTACATGAAGACAAGTTACAACCAAATACCTGATTGAGCTGAACCAACTTCAGGAAAAGATTGACCAGTTGATTGAGTTGAAGATGAATCCTGATCGTGAAATTGGAAACTCAGTGGCTTGGTATTATGACATTGTTGTGGCAGAACTCCCATTTTCAAGCTCAAACCTTTAGAGGCAGATGATTGCCAGACGTCAGATGCAGAAGAACTCCCCTATGATGTGCAACCCAAGACAAAAGGGGATGCAGAAGGGGCAGAACATAGACCATAACCTTTATCACATAAGCACTTCATTATTTTTCACTATGGTTCAGGCCTTACCTGTTAGGATAGCAATTCCCTGTAACTTCAAAATAACATGAGATCAAAAACCTGGATTTGGCTACAGCTTTCTCAATCATCAGCTAACTTGACCCAATGCAGTGTACCTACCAGATTATTGCTCCAATTATTAATAGCAACCAAAAAAATGCAGAGCTTCGCCTTATTGCAGAAGATTTTTTGACTAATCTAAGCATACCAAACTACAGACAAACTTGTAACACTCCTGCACCTAAAAATAGTCAAGCAAGTTCAAGCAGCAATTTAGAGTAATTGTGCCGCATGTATTTGTTGCATGCGTGTGAGTGCATGTGTATATAGTGCTAGTGTGTTAAAAGAGAGAAAACTGTAGGAGAAAGAAACCATCATCTCCATGAAAATGACTGAAAAAGATATTAGGCCATAATGAATTGGTGTGTAAGAGCAAAAAAGAAATCGATAATTACACACATATATGCAACGTTTTGAACAATTGCTATGTAGTACTGGTCTACTCAAAGTAGAATCAGTTGGTATGCTAAAGGATATTATCCGTCGAAGTATTCCTGGTGACCCTCACACAAATCAACAGTCAACACTTTCAAGCTGAACCACAGATGCGTCAACAGACTCAAAAAGGACCTTAAAGATTCCATTTTTTCCCTTTTCTTTTGACTACTCTACTAGAAAATTTGATGATCATGGAACTTAGACTTCATTCAATTACAAAGATAGGCCAACAAATAACAAGAATATTGAGAATCGAGAGGATAAGAAATTTCTTGGTAGAGAAGCCCTGCAACCGTAAGGAAGCAATCAAACAAAAGAACAAAAAGGACAATTGAATAAGCACAATGTAAGAGAGTGTCGAAAGCATGGGAACATAAAAAATATAAGAAAAAGGAACGAAAATCTGGACTACGTGATTAAATGAATTCCCCCTTTAAAGATTTAACTTGATAAAGCACCTTGCCCAAATCGGAAAACGTTTCACAAATGGGTAATACCCAGAATATTCACAAAAATAAGAAACAAAACTTTTGCTCAAAACAACAATAACGCATCAACCATCAGCAAATAGAAGATTGAACCATAACAAGAAAACCCACTATCTAATATAAGCCCCAAATACCACGTTTATATAGATTCACTACCACATCAAGTAAAAACACAATCTTAACAAATGGAGAGAGAAAGCAGAGAAGGCGAGGAAGGTAAGCAAAAATCATATCAAAAGAAGCTCCAAAGAAGAGAGAAACCTTGAAAATTCAGTAAATTCTAGAGGAAGAAGAAATGGGTTTTGCTGAAAACCAGAACCTGTGCATGTCTTCTTCCTCCTCAGCTCCGAAGGGGACTCTTTTTCCTTGTATATGGTGTTTTGGACGTGTTGGCTTTAGTGCCAAGTATTAAAGGGACGTCTCCTTAAACGACTGACCCTGGCTAAGCATTAACACCCCAAGTGCAGTCTCTCACTAGTCATCACCCCCACCTCCATCTTCCCACCTTCACCATTATTATTATTTTTTTCATTATTAAAGAGTAAACGCTGAGAGGCCAAGAATCGAGATTTTTATAATTAAAATAAAGTATCGCTATCATTTTTAATTGCGAAAAGTTTTCTTTTTAACATAAAAAATCCAATTCTTTCCTTTGGTGTATACTATTGTTGTCGTTTTGTGATGTGTTGAAATTTTTATTCACAAGTATGGTCTTATCATCATGATTTTTAATAAAAATATAATAATAAGTTAATTTCTATACAACATATGATGGAGTTTTTTTATAAAAAAATATTACCTTGTTATATTTGTATTATAAAACTTAATACTAAATATGTAGAGAACTTAAGTAAAACTTTGAAGTAAGTTTAAGTAAAATTCATCTAATTTTTTTAATAAAACGTAATTTATGAATAAATTTTTTTAATTGCCGAGTTATAAATATCTCCTTACTCTATTTTATTGAAAAATTGACAGTATACCTATGTTTTTCACTTTAATTTTTGTAATTTATAAACGCTATTTCCTCTTTTGCAATGCTGCCATTTACACTTGAGACACTTGAGATGCGTCTCCATTCCTACAGTCCTGCACCTCCGACCTCTAGGCCTTCTAGCTGGCTTCTGTATTCTCTCCAGTCTTAAATACCTTCGACGGCCGTAAAATTTTCGCCTCCCTCACGCGCCACCGGAGGGCGTGTAATATTGTTACTCGTTTGTTGTCAAATTAAACAAAAATTATAGGCTGTGAATTTATTAATATCATAAACTAAATAAAAATAGCATATTTTCATCTGAAACTAAGTTGGAACTATAAATTTTTAAATAAATTATTGAAGCTTTAAAATTAATTTAAATATAAATTATATAATAGAAAACATGTAATAATATTTAGACATAACTAATTATATCACATTTTAAAAATAAGTATATAATTTGTAAAAAGAGAAAGTATATAATCATTATGGGATCCTTCATCATAAAATTTCATTTATGCTCATAATAAATTCTACAACATGCATAATCATTCTGCTCATTGGGTTTGTAGACCGTCAAAGAAATGAATATGATCCATGATTCAATTGGTAAATTAAAAAGTTTGAGAAAAACAAAAAGGCAAATAGAAATAATAAAACATGCTCCTTGACATCTTCATGATATTGATTGCAATGCTAATAAAGCAAACCCACAAAAAAAAAAAAAGTAAAACGTTCTATCCATGTAAAACTAATTCTAGTGAATTTAATGTTAAAATTAGAGATAAGCTCATAGGACACGAGTTTTAATTTTAAAGTGGAAGTGAATTTAATGTTGAGAATTTAATTTTATTTATGCTTTCTTTTTTTTTTTTCTTTACTCGCTAAATCTTGAACGGTTGTACCTATTTTGTAAAGCTAAATAAAAATAAATGCATTTTGCAAACCTTCATCAATACCATATTTTGGTTCAATAGTAATATTGGAAAATTTCACTCTATCAAACAGGTTTAAATATACGAATGAGTTTTAATTTAGTAGTATTAGAATCTTTTTCAAGATTAAAGAATCTTAATTCAGATCTTTGCCGAAATTAACTAAAAAAATTAAATAAGTAAAAGTACCTTTTACATCATAAAAGTTTGATGTTGCTGTCAATTTCATCTCAAATATTTATTTTGCATAAATTTTGTCTATATGTTTGCCTAAATTATAATGCCATCATAAAAGTTAGCTTTATCAATTAAATTAACAAATATTGATTACATATTTTTACACATTGGCAAGTTATATCCTAAGTTATGAATTAACAATTTTATGAAATCTAATTTTTAGTCTAAAGAAGGAGTAATTGCTGGATAATAAATTATTAAAGGGCAGAAAAAAAGAAATGACATTATTTAGGAAGAAGGGATACAAGATTAAGTAGTGTAATTTCTATATAAATAGTGTACAGTTTACTTTAATATGTTATAATGATTGTCATTTTATGTGTAACAACATGTTATTAATTTTTATTAATTTAATTAGTAAAATTAATATTTAAAATAAAATTTAAAAAATATATTGATGTGCAATAGTTAGCTCCAAAGGCAAATTGGCTTAAATTATATTATAATGAGGCCTCTAAAGGCAATCCTAATTATACTAGTTGTAGTGGTCTTATCTGCAATTGTAAAGGAAGGTAGGTTATGAGATTTAGTAGGTATTTAAACTCTTGGATTTTTTATTCTATCGCAGGACTATAAGGTGTTTTTAATGGCCTTAATCTTGTTTGAAGTTGAGAGATTTCAGGGAAGCCAAGATTGAAAGTCACTCCCCTAACTTAATACAACTTTTCAATAATTTCTTGAAGTCTATTCTCATTCAAGCCAATTGGTCTCTAATATCCTAGCCCTATTATATAGAAAGTAAAGGTTGTGGAGTCACATGTATAGAGAAATAAATGCTTGTGTTGATCATCTTTGCAAATTTAGATATCTTCTAAGTAGATATATGTCATATTTTGATATCCTCTTTTTAATGCTTTGACATCTTTACTTTATTTTGGTATTTTCAAAACATCTATATCTCATAAAATTTCTATTTAGTACTTCCTTTTTGTTAGAGCTTTATAGCCTCATTTATCCACAAAATAGAATTAAGAAAAAACACAAAATAAATGTTCAAGATACAATTAATAGTAAACCAAACTTCTAAAATAAAGAAGCTACTTTTGCCATTTGAATTATCAAGCAAGAAAGGAAAGTTTGGCATCTCCACTAAGAGACAAAGAAAAAAGAAAAATGGCGGGCGAGCCCGCAAGACTTGGCAGCTGACGATCTTGTCGTGTAATGAAATATGATAAACTAATAATAAAGGATTAGGATGTCGTATGCTTTAGAAACTGCGACGATTCTTTAATTCGCCGCCGGAATGTGGTTGTCCTTTTCATTCTCACTTCAAGACTGTTTCAGTTTTCCTAACCTCCTTAATCGTACACCTACCATGTCATACTCACACACATAGTTGATGTTAACACAATACTGGTTCTTGTTATGTTTTATTCAAATTGGCCATGAAAGTGAAAGCATTAATATAATATATAATGGGTTTTATGATTACAAGAAGCATCCTAGAAAAACTGGTATGTTGGTTAGTGACCTACTGAAGTTTGGTACATTATCTTATCCTTTTTATTTTTATTTTTTTAATGAAAATTCTTTTTATTATTTATTTAGATGTCATAGTATTTCACATTTTTTTGTGTATTTACTATGATAAAAAATTATCATAAAAATTATACTATTAATATTTTATAAAAAATAACATTTTAAAATTTAAAAATATAATATCAATACCCACTCTAGCTTTTGTGTTGTTTGCTTTAACATAATTTAAATAGCATTACTCATTTTAAACACTAATGTATCAAAAGCAAATATATTGAATATCAACATACTAAGGATAAATATCTTAAATGTTTCTTAACATTCAGAATATCAAAAAGTGGAACTTCTTGTTATTCCACATGAATTCTTCATATTCCAAGAAAACATGAGGTACTCTGTTTTCAAATCTCAATAGTATTGTTGCAATATCCACAATCCTTCAAGACCATTATAATAGAAGAGGACCGTACGCTTGATAACCTTCCTAGAATTTGGCTTCCGCAATTTCATCCACGCGCTAAATCCCAGCAATTTTTTGTATTATTATGTGTAATAATTTTTTACAATTTTTTATTATAAAATTCTTGTAAACTTTAAAAACAACATGAAAGTGTGTATGAAATATTTTTTTATTAGCTCTTTTTTTTCTGAACATTACAAAAATTTATAATAAAAAATTCTAAAAAATGCAAATTTGTATTATTATTTGATTGCATGGTGCACAAGAGCAAGAATGTAAAAAATTGATAGGTAAGATAAGAAATTGACTTTTATGCCTCCATTTTTAAAAAGATAATTTGATGGTTAAAATTATAATTTAATAGATAAGATAATAAATATAAAGATATAATACACATTTCACAAATTATGTATATATATTATATCTATTTTACAGTTATATATGTTCTAAAAATTGACTAAATGGTTGGTGAACTCGGCATTCTTTATATTTGCTAACCTTCATTCCTTCCTTCTCCTGGCATGTCACAAGCTAACTAATTTTGCAACGATAGTTTTGACTAAATCTCAATAATATGGGATAATAGATATTATACAATAATAAATATTACATAAATTATATAAATATAAACGGCCTATATATGTACTAAAAATTGACATTGGTTGGTGAACATGGCATTCTCTATATTTGCTAACCTTCATTCCGTCCTCCTCCTAGGATGTCACAAACTAACGAATTTTGTAATGATAGTTTTGACATAAATCTCAATAATTTGGGATTACCAATATTTTCATCTGATCTGTCTATTTATCCACGGCAGGCTAACACTATTAGGACTTTGTTACAGAGAGCTCGAAATTACAGTTGAATAGTCCCAAAATTTATGTCAAATTTATTATCATAAATGACTTTCAAAGACAATTCAATGATTGAAAAACTCTCACTCTCACTTTTCACTACATAGATTAAGTACGATACATTTACACTATCCTGTTCTTTAAGTTCTTGGTAAAAGGAGAAAACTTAAATATAATTTTTATACATGTTTATTAAATTTTTCAATTAACACATTAAAAAATATATACTTTTTATAGCTCAACATTGATTATTTCAAAAAATTTTCCATGCCATATTTTATTTTGAGAGTTTGATAACAATCATCTAAAAAGTTTTACTTAAGTTTAGTCCTTAGTAAAAACATCATATACAAACATTTTTTGCAACACAACGTGATTTTATCAACACCTTAAAAAATATTTTACATCATAATTCGATTAAATATTTTAATAATAAACACCTAAGAACAAATAAGGTGTAAATTTTTTTCAATTTAACTATGCTGATCCAATAAACTATCACAGATTACCTGATATCCTTTGAGAATCGTGAGAGTTTTTTTCCTTACCTACAATTGGTCCAATTTTTAATAGTTGTATACAACAGAATCTTATGGGATGCTAAGCTTACTATCAGCAGGTTGAATGGAAAAGCAAAAACAATTGTCACCACAAGAAGATGAAACATACCAAAGGGCAAGATTATGAAAACCGAGTAAAATGTCAGCATAAAATTAAGAAAGAAAGGGGGTCAATCTGAGTTACGCTATTACATGACAGAAAACTGAGAAACCCCAAAAGATGTGTGGGTTAATACAAGGTCATAAAATTATATTCCAGAATGAGTCAGCTCGCCTGTAAATATAAAAAAGACCTATTTATGGGACTCTCTTCCTATAAGCTGCAGACTCCCCGTCCTTCAACCCATCCACTGTGAGTTTATTCTTTTCAGGCAAGGACCAGACTTGCCAAGAATGCGGTCAGCCAAGTTGTTAGTAATCCCGTCCCTTATACGGTGTTTCCTGCATTATAATCAATTGAGGAGATTAAGTGTCACTGAAAATTAAACCATCCAATTAGTCCAAAAGCAGAAAATAATGGATAAGATAGTTCAAATTCAGATTCCGCCATCTTCATTAACCCATTGAAATTTCACCCAAAACCCCAAAAAAAAAAAAATCTATTAGGAGAGATTATTCAGATAGTTGATCTTACAGTTTATCTTCAAATGCTAAAAGACAGCACAGGTGAGGCATATAAGATTAAAGCATACATACATGGTGTCTTCTAATTGTTGGAAAGGAAAATAGGTGAAGTTAAAGTAAGAAAAATGTGAGTGCTTACAGGCAGATAACCTGGCATGTAGAAAACTTGCCTAGGATGACCAAGCTGTCCATACTGCAAATCAACATATAGTAAGTATTTACCCTGAAGCACCATTATTCATTTAACATAGCCACCAGTAAAAAACTGCAAGTGATATCCTACCTGGGGTCCATTTGGATGGAAATATGCTTGTGATGGCATTTGTGCTACCTGTGGATTATATAGGAGAGGTTGCGGCCCAGCAAATGCAGGTCCCATCTGCACAAAACATGCAACTTAATCATGGTTGTAAAATAGATCAAAGCAGAAAAGAGATTTATTAATTCTTGTAGAACTTAGACCTTAGTCCTTAAAAATATCTCAGAAACCAGCAGTAAGCACTAGTTGTTCTGTACGGTCCCCAATGGAAACTATTCATCACGTAAACCTAGCTGACTAGCTATGTTAAGTGCATCCTAAAAATATCAATATAAAAGCCTCCAATCGGTTAATGAGGAATTTGTCTCTATTTACATGAATTAGCTGTCAGCAATTTACAGCAAGCCTAAAAACCTCATAAGATTGGACAACCACACTGGAAAAGCTGAACTCTGATTCTTGTAGTCATAACCTTCAATCATAGTGTAACATATATATATATATATATACACACCAAAAACCAGTTGTTAGCACCATTTTAGAAAGAACCCATCAAAATCTTGAACTTTAGTCAATGATAAATCCAAATTATGCCTTAGAGTTTATAAAATATTCTAGTACAACAATAAAACCTACAGCAGCTTCTCACGGATGGAGTATGAACAGGAAAAAAACCCTATACATGAATTTAGGTGAAAATTCATAATAAAACTTGATATAATACCTAATCATGGAATACTTACTCCAATATCCATGGGTATGGTTGGCATATGCGGTACAGTAGTTACATTAGTCGGGTAATAGAAGGAGCCATCCGACACCTGGGAGGGAGGCCTAACAGGTGTTTGAGATGGAATGAAACTCTTTGCATTAGGGTTGAGCTTGAATTCCTGAGAAAATCAGTGAGAAAAAGGGGCAGTTCAGTGACATATATCCATAGTATAAAATAACAGAATCAGTTAGTGCAATTTTGTTTTTTAAAAAAATTAAATCTTGAACTTTCACACCTTTGCATTGGGATTCAGAGTCGATTTTTCGGAAACTAATGAACCAACTGAAGAACTTGGTGATAGACCAGGGCCAGTAGATGCTGTAACACCTCTCACACTATCTGAACCAGTTGATGTAGAACTAACAGTTCTTCCAAGGGATTTTAGAGAATTTGTTTCCCCTTTACCTTTGCCAGATGATGAACCCTCAATCAACTCACCAGGTAAATCTGTCTTTTCAGGAGTCTTTGATAAAATATGAGATGAAGGGGCATAAGAGGTGGCATTCGGAGACAATCCCCCTGTATCAGGGTCATCTTTCTTCAAGTTGAGTGATGACTGTAAAGCTGCACAAAAATTTGCTCAAATCAGAGTAATATGCATTTAATGAACCACCTTAATGAAGTTTCAAGTGCAGGTGAATTCTGCCACTCAAAAGTACTAATGAGTACAGACAGAATGCTTTGGCACTTCCTTTAGGGGGAAAAAAGACAGTTACAATAACCCCAAAAAAAAAGTGAGTGGGAGTGGTTTTAGCTTCATGCACATTATTTCAGGCATAATGCTTTTAAACAACTCAGATTGCAGGGAGTTGAGAAAAAAAGTTTACAAACCCTCAGATTTTGACAGTTGAACATCCCCAGATTGCTGCATCAATTAAACAAAAGAAAAAAATAACTAGATTTAGGAGTGTCTGAACTAATTATCTTGTATGAGGTAATCGCATAAAGTAACTTCAACTCACTATGTGATTTTCTTCCTTGCTATTGTCACTGGCTCCATGCAGATCAGAAAGTGAGTTCTCCTGAATCCTGAAAGTTTGTTGGATATGAGAATTCATTATAAAGTTGTCATTCATGCTTTTATTTTTCTGGAAAGCCATACTTGAGGAAAAAAAAACAATTTTTACTGTGGAAACCAGTAACCATATAGAAGTTAACAGAACCTGCATTCAGCATCCAAAGTAGGGTCACTTTTGGCAGGAAGTTCAGATGCTAACTGATTAGCATGATCGTGAGAATCAGAATGGCTTAAATCCACACAATTACTTGACTGAGATGATTGTGGGAAATCCTGCACACCCACAAAACATAATATAATAAGATGAAATTACATAATAGAAAAGTTACGATGTAAAAGAGAGGGGGGGGGGGGGGAGGAGGGGGGTGGGAGAGCAAAAATTCAGAACACAAGGAATATTTGACAGCAAAAGTTGTTGGATGTAACCAATCCACACCTCTTAGTAATACAATTAGATTTTAAAGCTGTCCAATTTTCATAACCATAAGAAGACTCAACTTTTAGCACACCTTGCAAGCAGAACTTGTCCATTCAAATATCACAAATAACCTCACAAGAATGCCAGCAATATGCTGCCTGCTTTTTGGTGAATATCTTCCAAAGTGTATTTTACAATAATACTATGATTGCAAGTAGTTCCATCCACAGCAGAGACCTTAAGGTTTAACATCAATTCAATTTTAACAAAACTGTCACAACCCCCCCCCCCCCCCCCAAAAAAAGAAAAAGAAAAAGTAAAAGGATAATGACTGTTACAAGTCTTGTAGCTTCAAGGAAATTAATCATAATCTTTTACATAAATTCTCTCTCACATTAGAAAGAGATGAATATATCATTATTCATTGTAAAGTGAATGAACAACCCTGCGTGGTTCTTCTAACATGGGCAACGATGAACTAATGGCATAAGAACCTACTCATTATTCAAAGTTTCCAAATTTAAAATCCATGAGTTGACATACCCACAGGGACAGATCCAGAATTTAACGACTGAGGGGGCGGGGTAAAATTTAGAAAAATATGCTTCTTTGGATCTTTTTCTAATAAAGAGATAAAATTTTTTCCTTTTCCACCCTTGATAGATGTTATTCATTATTGGTTAACTCAATAGACAGTGCATGAGGATGAATGGTTCACCAACTTTAGGATTTTGAGAGATTTTTCTTTAAAAAAATTTATCAATAGTTGCAGATTTCTCCATAATAAAACTTTAGTATAGAAACCCAAACAAAAATAATACAAGTTAACAGCCTCCTCTTCCCTGAATCATCAGTCTCATTGAAATAAATTCCACCTAGAACAAACCAAATAATTAATTATAATATATATCTGCACTAGGCACAACCTCAAAATTTATAAAACAATATAAAGCACAATCTCTAGTATAGTTGCACGATAATTTTGATCTTTTAGTCTCTTAGAATCTTAAAACATCTTGCAGAAATTCCAAATTCCCACTGAGAGACAATATAATCAATAACAATTACATATAGGAGATACGAATAAATGGATATAAATTAATGTAAACCCATTTTCAACTGTAGCAAATAAAAACTCAGTTATTTCTCATATAATTCATTGCAATTACAACAAACCAATTCCATGTATTATATATATATATATATATATTATATCAACCTAAAGGTGAGAGGAGGGGGAAAGCACCCCCCATTCCCCCCCCCCCCCCACCCCAAAAACAAAAATTCTGTCAATGAATACCTATATGTCTAAAACAATCTCATCCCAAAACTTAAGCTGATAGATGAAGGCACAGAAATATTTTTATTAACATCTCCATTTAATTATAAACAATGGGACAGGAAAGAATCAAACTTTAAACTGCTTGGTCATGGAAACCTTTGATAACATGTCAAAAACAATTTCATCCGAAAAGATAATGTTGTTAGGTGAAGGCCCATAAATGGTCTTATAACTATCTCTTGCATGATATTATAATGCACACCATGACAGATATAAAGCATCAGTTATCCAGCCAAACCATTAACCTCTTGAAAGCAGAACTGCAATATAGCAGAAGGGCAGGAGACAACAAATCAGACTTTAAAATACTTACACAAACAAAAATTGTACACAGATAAGTAGGTTTACAAAATAATTTATTTACTAAAATAAGGCATACATAACTACATTATGGTAGTCTTCACTCAGAGACATGGACAAACTAGTATCTTTCTTTTAGGATTATACCAATAAAATAAATGATTCAAAAGATACCACAGAGGAGGAATCTGATGTTCTTCTAGCTCCATCATTGCCTTTTCCACCACTTAATTCACCGGATCTCATAATGACTGAAGCAAATGTACTACCAAAGGTTTCAGAATTGTGTGAATCCAATAGAATGTCCTCATTTTCATCATATCCACTGTCATCAACCCCTTTATCCCTATAGACTGAGGAGAATCTAGTTTCTTCATCAATATCAAAATTCTTATGGAGATAAAGGCCTCTTTCCTGTAGGGAAAAAAATAATAAACAGAGTTTGAGGAACTCAACAGACAATGAAATAACAAAAAAGTACAGAAAGTCAGAATAGTTAGAAAAATAAAATAAAATAAAACATGAAAACAAGAAAAGAACTGAAGCAACACTAACCTCCGCTAGATGAAGATCTTGGGTATCCTCACCCTCTATTTCTCTTGCTATTCTTAAAGCTTGTTTTTCCAAGTCTCTTGTCTGAGGTCCTTTCTCAAGTTTTGTGGTATAAAGTTCCTCATTGAATGTGCTTTTTACACCAAACAACGTTTCATTTGTTTCAAACTGATCCCAGCCCCTTTTGTAACTACAGATAATAATCATCACGTGAAATAAAATGAAGAAGCTTTAAATAAATAGCAATCAGGGAAAAAAAAAAAAAGAAGCAAATGAAGAGAACCTGATATGGATAGTGATAGTTACAACGTGGTATGCTAATTTACCCTTCATGTTACAATATAAGGAACTGCTGCAAAAAGCCCTATTTCCTAATTTTCATCTTTGCTGTTTCAAGAATAGATCTATGGCCAAATGGTACACCAATGACCTTTTGATAATTCCTCAGGTCACATTTCCTGGATTCCACAGACACATCTAGACCTACTTCCCCCCTTGCGGGGGCTGGGGGATTCCCAAGGTAAAAATAAAACACCTAGCACTGAAACTATTTTAAGCAACTTCCTGTTTTTTTACACTAGAAAAGTTACGCACTGTAGTTTATCAGTAATTTGGATCCTCTCAATTTCTTTTCAAAATTGATCACGTCAATTTAGTCAATTTTGGAAAAAGATAAATATAGAATGTGTAAAGTTTACTTGAGTGATGGATTTCTCTTGAATGTGTGGGACCCACTTGAATAACGGGCCTCATACACTGTTTATTTCTCAAGGAAATTGACCATCTGAGAGGATCATTTTCATTTATCAAACAACCTTATGGTATAACAAAAAGAAAAGAAAGTGACATGCATATATGGGTGTCAAGTCAAGACCCCAGTTTCAAGAAAAGTTATAATTCTTTTGTTTGTAAAAGAAATTTTTCTTATTTAAGAATAACACCTATTCCAAGAGCCATCAAAGATATTTTCCAGTTCAGGGCATTGTAAGTCATCTTCATCAGGCACCCAAGGTTGAAGTTCTCTCTCTATGTCAACAAGGCGGGATTGTGATATTGCTGAATCAACCATGATCTCCCGACGCATTTCATGGTGAGCTTCACTAGGTATGCCATCCCTAGTAACTGCGACACCCTGCCATGATTGATATACATAAATATGATCAATAAACAAGTTGACAATGTGTTCACAGCAACTTTACCTGATTCTAGACTAAATCTGTTCCACCATTAAATTAATTACTACACAACAGACAGCATAGAAATAAAAATCTATAACACAGCAGATTTTTAACTGAAATACCAAAGTTTTCCCAGTACACTGCAAATTCATGAAAAGCTGCAAACCTTCGCTATAACTTGTACAAATTCTTTGGCAGGTATAATTAAAGTCTTTGAAGGAGCCTTGCTGACCAATTCTACACCAGACTTCTGCCCTCGCAAAGAACCATCCTTCGTCAAGCGAGCCATCTTCAAAATGATTTCTAAAGAAAAGTAGTGATGATTTAAGCAGTACACGATGTCAAAATTCTATCAGGTCTCTTACAAAAGAAAATGAAAAAAAAAGAAGCAGGAATCCATTCAGCTATGCCATAAACCCCCAAAAAATGTCTTCATTATCACAAAATTAATATAAAAAGAAAATCAACAGAACATACCAAAATCTTTCTCTGTATTTGTTGCATGAAATATTCCAGAGTATACAGATCCATTTTTCACCTGGACTTCCACATGCTGCCCAATAAGACATGTTGTTACATATACTAGTCGATCACGTGAAGGACCCTCACCTATATTGCCAGTCACTGCAACTATAAGAAGAAATATTAGCATGGTTAACTAAAGGGAAATAGAAAATAATTCAGGCCAGAAGTTCACCTGTACTTGCCAGTCTGTTGGCATTTGACTTCCCAGATGAGATCTTATTCTCTGACTTAGCTGCCCCTTCTCTTTCAGATTTTCGACGGCCATATCCATTAGAGGATCTAGACTGCCCAACTTGTTGCACATTCATCCTCAACTGGTAGGCCCTCTAACCTGGAATACTAAAAAATTCAATTCACAATCTATTCAAAAAGTCATTTCTGATTAAGGCTGCTCACATCCCCCAAAAAAAGGGCTGGGATAATGTAGCCTCATTGAAAAGGGAGCATCTAATTTACTCATCATAAGAAAGGAAAGATTACCTCCAAAGACTTCATTCAAGCTCCCAAGACAGAAAGATATCAAATTAAATTAACCACAAAGGCAATAAATTATTTGTATAACAGTCAGTTTCTTTATCTGACCTGCAAACCAATCAAGTTATTCTTTTGTCTAACAAATTCACACGCACTGCTTTTTTTAATTTGGGAGAGGGGAGACTCCGCAACAGAGATTATATTATGACTGCATTCCTTGTTAATTAAAGGATTGTTTAACTTCAAAATGAAGCAGCAAGGCGCTGATAGTTCAAAAAGAGGAAATATTCAATAAGAGGAATAAGATGCTACCTCTATAATCAGAGCTGCTCAATAAACCTTCAGTTCCAAAACCACCTACCATAAAAAGGATGTTAGACAAAATATATTTGTTTTTCAAAAAAAGAAAAAAAAGTATTCCAGCTTAACAACATAATCAAGTCCGAAAATAATTTATTCATGCATAAAAAATGAGGTCAAGTCAAATAGACATTGATTTAGGCCTGTTGATAACAAAAATTAAGCAGAAGATTTTTTAGAAAACAAGGAAAAAGAAAGATACATGAAATAGCAATTGTCATTAATAAACAACAGATGAAATATCATTAGTTACTTGCAATTTGCAATTTTCAAACAAAAGTATATACTTAATAAAAAATAAGTATTAAGGTTTTCTTGAACAAAAGCAGGGCAAAGGCTGTAATCAGGCTTGCATAATTTTTATTTTGCAAATGTCAGGGTTGTGCTAGATGCAACAGATTCTAGTCCATGGCTACTCATCTCAAAGGGTGGGAGGACCAGCAGGTAGTGGTTCCTTTTTTCAGTTTAACATCCTCTGTACATCACACCCTATTTCTAGTTTTCATCCTTGCAGTATTATAACAATTATTAGAATTTTCATTGCCATCAAAATCTTAATGGCCTGTTTAGTTTGCCACTAGAAAAAGAAAGGAAGGAGAAAAATTATGAGCAATATCTATTACACCTTTATAATTATTACTTAATAGTATCTACTTTTTTTAATTACCTTTCTAAAATAAGAATACGATAGTCATTTCTCATTAATGAAATTATCTTTATACTTTCCGCTTTTATTCCTAACTTTTTGTCTGTCAAATGGACTGTAACGATGGAGAAAGTTTAGAATTGGAGTCCATTCTTTGTACTATTGATTCCATGCAACCCTCACTTTTATTGGATAGAAAGAATTGTACTTCAGATTCTTCTGGTGTTTACTCCTGTAAATCTTCTTCCCAGTTCCTTAACTAGATAAAAATCCTTCTAGCAGGTCCACTTTGCAAGTCCAATACTCTTCTGAGGTGAAGTCCTCAACAGAATCAATAACTATGAAGAGCTGCAAGTTTATAGACCTCCCACAGGACTCTCCCTAATGTCTGCGTTCAGCACTTTACTCTGAGATCAGTAGCTACTCATTTCTTCATGTCACCACAGCTACGATATCTTCAGAGTAGAGCTGTTGGTGTTTCTTATAAAAATTTGTTTGGTCCTGTTACTTTGGAGTCTTTTGGCTAACTGCTTGCAGGAGTTTTAGGAAAGTAGGGCAAGGTTCTATGACGCTGTTTGCAATTATTTTATAGTTGGAGAAAATTGCTAAAAACTTCAAGGATAAATTTCTGTAGCCACCACTTCTTCGGGACAAAGCAGTGTTCGCAACCTCTCTGAGGTATTCAGCTAATAGTCTTTCACAAGGGTGTCTATTTCTGATATAGTGCGAGATTGAAGAACTTTGCTCAGTTGATGCTGATTTATCTATTCTTTTCCTCATACCTTTATTTTCTCTTCCTTGGTATCATCTATCCAAACATGATGATATTTCGCTTTGCATTCAGGGACGCATGCACGTACCCCAGAAGTCATACTATGCATTTAGAAACCAATTAGCCGTTGGGGAGCAATTCATGAAGATTAAAAACAAAGAAAAAAACGCAATTTTGCATCTTAAATCTACACATACTTAGCATTTATCAATCAAATTTGCAGAACCACCTCCATTCAAGCATATCATAGAACATCCTACAATCGTTTAATCCCAGATTCAAACTTTAAAAATGTCTCTCTTTTTTTTCGCTTTGAATCCATCTTCTTCCCCGTCCACTCAGAAACCAAACGGGAGAGCGCAATCACAGATATGTAACATAGATAAATTAAGAGAGCAAACCCAACGATAAACAAATTGGAAACCAACTGCCTACCTCTATAAGCTTAATTAACACCCAAATGCTTGATTCCAGTATAGGCTGAACAGAGAAGCGGGGATGGAACTCTGTCGGCTAGGGATTGGAATGATTTAAGGGATTGCCTGCTTTGAAGGAAGAGCGGCCGAAGTAGACGAAGAAAGCACGAATCACACAGCGACGGAGAACGGAGGAGGGAGAGGAGTTAGGGGTTTCGTTCTCTCGGTGTGATCGAGATTCAATGAGCTACGGAGAGTGGTTCTTGTCTTGGGATTTCGAAGGGGAAGCGAAACAAAGAGCGAGAGCGCTACGACGCAGAACCCCTCGAAACGAAACAGGGTATGTTCTGCTGCAGCCGGATTTACTCTTCACCGTGAACTTCTTCCACAGCAGTGGTTTTTTTTTTTTTTGGATGGATAAACGTAGAAGCAACTATTTATATTTTTGCTGTTAATTTATTAACTAAAAAATATATACATTTTTCTAATAATATTATAATAAGTATAATTTAATAAAAAATTATATATTTATTATATTATTATTAAAAAATTATACAATTATCATGTCTTAATTAAAAATTTAATAATAAAAATAAAAATAATACATATATATATATATATATATATATATATATTCCACTCCCCCTCCCCCGGGGGGCGGCGCGGGCTTTGGTATTTTTGCTTTGGTATGATAAGTAGTGGGTAAACAAGTTTTCTTCTCTATAATTGAAAAATATCTCGTGCAAATTTGCAAAAGAAGAAAGTAATAATAATTAAGTAAAATTTTTGTTGTCATTATTAGAATTTTCAATAAAATATAGTATTGTATAAAGCTTTTTTAAAAAAATTAATTGCGAAAAAATATTTACATATTATGTTTTTATCAAAAATTTTGATAAAAAAATGAATAATTAAACTTAAGTTATTATTATTATTATTGGACATTACCAAATAAATAAATAATAATAACAGAAATAAGTATAGGCTTCGTAGCCATCTTGGCTGATGTACAGCGTTAAAATAAATCTCAACAATAATTGCACACCAGCGCCAAAACAAACAAAAATAATATGCAAATATATAATTGGCAGTGTAAATTGATGAATCGGCCTTTTTGTTAAACATGTTTGGTGATTTCTCTAACTATTTATGTCTGCATAGTAATGTAATTAATTATTTATATAATTAATGATTAATTAAACTCACACATATGAAATGCTTTTGCACTGTTATATGCATATCTAACTTTCCATACGGTAATTGTAAAGAAAAATAAAAGGAAACAAACTATATATTCGCTCATATAAGTGGATCGTGACTATTATGCAATTAACCACAGTGCCTTTTTTTTATTTATAAAATTACTTTAAGAAAAAACTTGTAACTTTCTTTCTGGTAACTAGAAAGAAAGGGGCTTATAAATCAAATCTTCCTCTGCCATCTCGGAAATTTTTCAATTTTTAAGGCTGCTCAATTTGCAGTAGCTTACATACAGTCATGATGTAGTTACCTTTGCTACAAATGATGAACAACTTTCTGAAAGATTCGCAGCTCTTAAGCAATTGGTGAGGCAATCAAAGGCTTACGAGAGGACTAGAAATTCTGCTTAATGCAGTAGGACAGCAAAAGCAGCTAGGAAGAAAATGTGTCCACTAGGAACATCAATTCTTTCAAGCCCTTCCTTTCTTTATACTTCCATGTTCCAGTTGGAAGAGTTGGAAAGATAGATTTGTGCAATGGAAGGAGTAGCCTTGGCTCCTCTTCTTTCTCACCAGAGCTTCCATCTTCAATGTCAGTAGTACAGGCATCTAACTCATCAACCTCACAAATCATTTTGGAACTTCCTTGTTCATAAAAGTTGAGATCATCTGAGGCATATATTGGGTAAACCCCGCTTTCTTTTATCGACACATCCAACTTACCAAGCCTTGTTTGAACAAAGAAGTCAAATTGAACCTCTACATTATAAGCAGAACATTGACCATCGTTGGCTTTTCTTTCTCTTGCTCCCTTATTTATTTCAAGACAACATTCTTCATCATACCACAGATACATATGATCCGAGTCAGGTTGGGCTTCGGAGATTTGATACCAATTGTCATCGTCATTTCTGAAGAAACTTTCAAATAGGAACTTTCTACCATCACCTACTTTCATGCAGCATTGACATCCAATCTCTTCAATGCTCTCTTCAGGGCAGTCCTTTGCAACTGGGTTGAACTGAGGAAGAACAAGGCAGAAAATGAAAGTCACATACCTGGCATTCGGAGGAATTTTGATGGTTATTGAATCTTGTGATGTCCAATGGGTGAACCAGTCTGGAACTTCATTTCTTGGAAAGAGACAACTAATGTGTATTTTATCATTCAACCCAGCAACTTCATCTTCCGTTGGTGTTGTAGTTGAGCATATATATTCACATGCAGCTCGCCTTATTCTGATCTGGGTGTCTGTCATAATAGTGTTGAGTGCATATTTATCCAATTTCAAGCAATTTTCAAACAAAAAACATCTCCCATGTTCCTTCTTTGCTAGTTGAATTGTTGAACTTGACACTGTCTCTAGGGATTCACAGTACCTGGCATCTAAGAATTCAATGGATGGTGGAAGCTCTGGTATAAATTGAAGCCTCTTGCATAAGAAAAGGTCAAGAGACCTTAGCTGTGAAAGATGCTTTATGCTTGCAGGCAGGCTCTCAACATCGGCTGTCCCCAGTGACAAACCTTGCAATGATGACAACAGGTTGATGTTGTCTGGGAGTTTAGACAACTTGTCATCCAGTCGTAGCTGTTTTAAAGACTGAAAGGCATCTGAGGCAAAAACAGATGATGATCCAAGCTGTCCACAATTTTGAAGATTAAGCACTTCAAGAAAGTTTTTAGGAAGATTCTTGAGATTTTCACTGAATGGTGTAGCTAACCATTCAAGTTTGTCAAGATGCGCAACTAACAAGGGCAGATCATCAATACCAGTTGGTCCTAAAAACAATCTTTTCATCTTCTGAGACCTTACTGAGAACTCCTTGAGACTTAAGCAGCCATCAACAGAGAGTTCTTCAAGCGATCTCAAACTTTTGTCACTTTTAAGACTCTTAAGCCCGCTGCAGAACTCTAGATGCAACTTAGCAAGCTTGTGGAGAGAAAAAATAGATGAATGAACATGTTGCAATTTTGTGCAACCTTGGAGGTCTACAGATTCAAGATTTATAGCCTTGGAGAAATCCGGAAGCTCAATAAGCTGTTCAGACCACCTAAGGTTAACCTCCTTCAAATTGACAAAATTCTGTAAATATAAAAGACATGATATCAACTAAAGCAGTTAATTATGTGATCCTCATATTATACAATACACACACACACACACAAAGTAAAAAGAAAAATTAAATCAAAGATAAATACCTGAGCTCCTTCCCAAAGTTTTTCCACATGGCTAAAATGCAATCTAAGTTCAACAAGCTTCTCAGCACTAAATTTGGATGGCAAAGATTTCAAAGGATATTCATCCCAGTGAAGAAGTCTTAGATCATTGGGTAGTGATTCAAGGTTACTAGGAAGATACACTCTAGATGGTCTATCTACTAAGAAATGGGTATAAAATTTTAGAAACTTCAGCTTCGACATCCTTGCAAAGGATTGAGGACATAATTGCAGCTTTTCAATACTTGATGCGTCCACAATTATGCTTTGAATAGCCTTAGTTCCCTGGTAGACATAATAACAAAAAAAGTTATACAAAAACCTGCCTATTCAATAGCACATTTGTAGTAAAAATTTGGATGCTGGGTAAAGGAAATTCTTATGTAAATTGACTCATACCGAGTTACTTTTCAATACTCTATAAACATCTTTAGAATCCCATAATCGACTACGTCTTCCTGGATCTTCAAAAGATTCTTCACGAACAATTTCCCAACCCATTTCTTGTAACAAGTCATGAACCTTCACATAATTATCAGAAACAAAAATAAGAGCTTTATCTTGGAGATTTCTTAAAGCAATAGTGGTTGAGTAACCACAGGCATCCAACATAAGTTTTATCCTCTCCTTTTCTTCTCCATTGAAAAAACAAACAATGTATAAAAAAATATTCCTCTCTTCACGATCCAGTCCATCATAACTCAATCTCAAAGCATTCTGAATTTCCATATAAGGCATTTTTCTAAGTTTCTCCAATTGACTTTCCCATTCTTCTTTGCTTTTTCCATAAAGAAAGGAACCTAAAACTTTTAGAGCTAATGGAATGCCCTTTGCGTAACTAACCACCCTCATTGATAGCTCCATATACTCTAGCTTAAAAGAATTTTGGTTGAATGCATTCGAGTTGAAAAGCTGAAGAGCATCATCAAAGAACAATGGCTTAACCTCATATATATAATCAACTCCTTTCCCAAGCAAATGCTTATTTCTAGTTGTCACAATGATTCTGCTCCCTGGTCCAAACCAGTCATGCTCTCCAGCTAAGCTTCTTAATTGCTCATAACTATCGACATCATCAAGAACAACGAGAACTTTTTTCCTTGAAAGCCTTCTCATAATATAAGCTGATCCTACACAGGGCATGGCAATGTATAGATCCTTTTCCTTTAATAATACAGAAAGAAGTCTATTATGTAAATGAGTCATTCCCCATCTCTCTGATTCTTCCCTCACATTTGCCAAAAAGCAGCAACCTTCATATTCAAAACATAATCTGTCATATATTGCACTAGCAATAGTTGTCTTACCTATACCACCCATGCCCCAAATTCCAATGATATAAACATCTTCAGATCCATCGTGTAATATTGATTCTAGATATGTGATTTGTTCATGGATTCCAACAAGTCCTTTAAAATCACTTTTATAAAAATGATTCAACCTTAGCACAAGATGTTCAACTATTTCTTCAATAAGATCAGCTTCAGTCCTGTAGCAGAGAAAAAGAGGTCAGGTATGAATTCTAGTGATAGCCCTCAGCAATAAGCACTGTCTATTTCAGAAGATTGAACTTATGAATAAGGTATTTTTCATTCATAAAAAGTGGGGTAACTCTATTAACATTGTGCTCTCATTTATAATTAATAGCTTAAATGTGCATTTATCATTAATCAATGAGAGACATTGTATCAAGGTGGAAGTTGCCTCAAACTTGGATGCATTAAAACGCATAGGCCAGTTGTTGCAAGATTTTTTGGTTGTAGCCACGGATGCGAACAGCTTAATATACTTTTGTATAATAAAGAAGTAAACTTTGCAAGTAAAAAAATGAGATAAAAACAGAAGAAATCAGAAGATTATTGTCTGACTACAAGACTTTTTAGAAATTCTAAGTTCAGCTTGTAATATTTTATTTTCTGATCTTATCAGCTTTAGTTAGTAATAATTATTGTAAAGCTGAGATGACACATACTTCAGGGTTGTTGTTAAGATAAGCAAGGAAGGTAGTGTCAGAAAATTATGATCCTAAAACTACCATATACTTATGATTTGGTGTATATATTTATGATATGAATGAAACTCAATGTATTGCTCCTTGCACCAGAAAATTTTCCTTCCTTTTTCTCCCAAATTCTAAAAATTATGTACTTCAACTAAGATGAACCATGTCGGTGAACCAAACATCACATATGAATAACATCTTTTCTTATCACTATCAACTATAACTTATACAGACAATGAGATTTTAATAGTAAAGATAGTTATCCATAAACAAACTACTCTCCTTGATTCACTCTAACTGGATAACATATTGATTTACTCAATGGATTCCACCATTTGATATCATATAAACGTGAGAGCGTGATTCTCCCTTACACTATGCCATCTATTTATTGAATTTGTAAATAAAACAATTTTAAATATTTATGTCATAATTAGAAAATAAATGTACGCACCCAAAATTTGAGGAGTGAAATCCAGATAAATTTGCTGCTTCCATCAAGGCAACTCTCCAATTGTGCACCTTCACCATGTTGTCCTTGAATCTTACTTCGTGCCTATCAAATGACTTGCTGTAAGTCCCACTCTGACGTCTCACATCAAATGGGTCCATGTGATAGAAAACAGGCAGCACAATTTGTCCATACTTTTCCTTGCAATCAATGATTTTCGCGAGCTCTTCCAAGCACCAAGTTGAAGAAGCATAGTCTTTAGAGAATATGACCAATGAAATTAGGGATTCCTCTATTGCTCTGAGAAGTGCTGATGATATTTCATCTCCTCTCTCCAGCCTCTCATCTATGTAAGCATCAATTCCCTTTTGACGCAAAGCCTTCTTCAAATGGCCAAGAAAACCACATCGAATATCTGCACCTCTAAAGCTGAGGAAAACATCGTATTTTATTCGTGGAAAAAGAGAGGAAGAAGAAGAAGTGGCCATTAATTTGACAGAAATGAAAGTCCCAGTATATTTATGGATCTAGACTGTTAAATCCATCACCAACACAGATAACTGTTGATCTTTTCCCGTCCCAAAAACAGGAAACAAACCCAAATAATAGCTACGGAGTTAGCCGATTATGAAACATATAGTGAGGAAGATGATAAAATTACACATAACAATTCCGGCAGATAGAGTTCAAACCAAACGCTTCCTCGTGGATGAAGAACTAACTAGCGAGTGCAAAATTACAAATCAGTGGAAAGATAGAGACATGGACAACGCTTGTAAAAGCAACAATTCGAACTTCTGTCTTCTCTGCTGCTTCAATCTACGAGTTGGCCTGCGTTTCACTATATAAAAGAATTAATGTATTGACGATGTATTGACTATGATAGGAAAGCATTGACCTTTTATGGGATCAATCTTTTCATCAGCACAATGGGAATCGCAAAGTTCATATGCTTTGCGCTGTACTTCGCGGAAGGATCCTATATTTTATCCATGTAAATTGCCCAAAAATTTTTTTGAGTTTGGTTTAAATTATATTTTTTTATTTCGATATATATATATATATATAAACATAAAAAATATCTTATATTTTAATCTAATTTAAAATTTTGTTAATTAAAATACTTTTTATTAAGATATTTTAATCAAAAAATTTTAAATTGAACTAAAATAAAAAATAATTTTTTTATTTTAAAAGAGATTTGTATGTATTTTAAAAATAAAAAATAAATTTGTATAATTTTAATAAAATTAAAAAAGTTTGTGTAATTTGTTTTTTTTTTTATTTTTTACATTTTGCTAAATGTTTTATATTCATTAAATACATAATTAATATTTTTATATTAAATATGTAATAGGTTAAAAGATATTTGGTTAACGTAAGTATAATTATAATTTATTTTTAATTATAAAAATGACAAGTATAGCATATTTTTAATTTTAAGATAAATGAAATAATAATGACTTTGCTGGAGTCCTCTTGACGGGAGAGAAAGTCCTCCTTATCACTAGAATTTGGAGTGAAATTTTGTTCTTTCAAGCTTGGTTGTATGCTAAAGATGCTCGTGCATGATCTATCTGGTGGCTAAAAGGTGTTATATGATTGGGTTTTTGTTCAGAGATCTGGGGTTTGTACTGTTGGCGTTAGTTGCAGTTCTGTTTGAGGCCTGGTGTGGTGTGACTTTTGTTTATCTTTGCTTGGTCTGTGGAAGCTGCACTCTTACTCGTTTGCTAGTATATAAGATGTATAGGCGTTACCAGTATTCTAGATGATATGGCCGGACTAAAAGGAGCCGTGCAGGGAATGAAACAATGAGTACACAATCTAATGGAGTTACGGACCATAAGGTCTCTGCTTTTCAACTGCCAAAACAAGGGCCATATTTGCAGTTTGATTCTTCCTTGCTTACTCCTTCATATAGTACGTGGGCAAACTGTTTAGAAGGTATTTTGCTGGATGAGAAACAAATCCCAATGCATCGAATGCAACATATGATATGCTCGACATGGAAACTCCAAGGTCATGTTACAGTAGTTGGAAGGGACAGAAATATTCATGTGTTGAAGTTTGAGGATTACCAAAATCAAAAATACATTCTAAATAATGGCCCGTGGGTAATAAAGAATTTATTCATAGTGATTAAGAAATGGCAGCCAAACATGATACTATCCAAATTAAGAGTTGCTTAAGTTCCTATATGGGTTCAAGTATGGGGGCTTCCGTCAGAATATTTTAATCAAGGAGTTGTTGATATTTTAGGTAATTTGATGGGAGATTTTGCAGATTTTGATGCAAAGGAAGGACCAACCTTTAATATTAAGTTCATGTGAATTAGAGTTTTAGTTAATCCAGCTCTTCCATTATTATTTGCTATTCATGTTAAGTTCGTCGAGTTTGAGAGAGTATTCTGTATTTGCTGCCAATGTGGACATATTGGACATATCGATAGGGATTGTTGCAAGAATCTGGAAATGGTGGAGCATGCAATGCAATTACTTAAGGAGCGCGTATTTGATAGATTTGGGTTCGAGTTTGTTTCAGACTTCCAGTTCCTAGTGGCGTCAAAATTTGACATGGGTTTTTACGTTAAATGCCCGCCCCAAAAGGAAAGTATGTAATGGATCTATTTAACTCTTACTTTGGGCTTCCGTATCTTCATTTAGGATGGCCGGAAATGAATTTAAATGTATCCAACGATAATGTTTTTGCAAAGTGGGTAGGCCTCGCTGTTGAAAAAGATGCAAGCTACGGTTGCCGAAAGGTGGTGTGGACTGGGCCTTTTTTCCTTTCTAAGCTTCAAACTGTTGCCTCCCTCAATTGGGCTAATCCCGTGTTGTATTTTCTTCCAGACAAAGCAAATTACTTGCCAATCTCATCT
The DNA here is from genome assembly GCA_032878935.1 of Erythrophleum fordii. Lineage (NCBI taxonomy): Eukaryota > Viridiplantae > Streptophyta > Magnoliopsida > Fabales > Fabaceae > Erythrophleum > Erythrophleum fordii. Next base: position 5,650,608 of record JAVQMF010000047.1, read on the forward strand.
TTTGATCCAGCTTTCTTGGGAAAATGGATATTATATTCATCATTTTCTTTGGGATGGGGTTATACAGGTAACTGGTCATGGAACAATTAGGACCTTCCTCCTATCATGAGCTATTGTGAATTGGCCATTTGCTGAGCTTGCTGGATTTTCTACAATTGAGCCCATAGAATCTTCATTTAAAAAACATAGAAAAAGAGGACATGAGATTGAGACAAGTAAAGCATAAAATTATTTTTGAAGTTGATCCAATTCTAAAATCTAAAGCAAAAAATCATCCTTCATCAGATCAAGTTCTTGGGTTTTAGTAAGCTTTTCCACAAAAGATTTTATAATCTCCATGATTATATTAAGCAGGAACTATCGTGGACTTGATACATTCATAATAGTTCAGAGGCTACATATGTTAATATATAAATATAATTTTGATTTTTCTTTTATAATAAAGACTAAGTGGACATTAAATAGAATATGTAAGCCTTTTAGATCCCTTACTTTTCGTCAGGTATTTGGCTAGGATGCTAATGCTAGAAGGGATGGTCTCTTTCTAATATGCACAAAGGGATATAATTGCTAGTTGTTAGACTCTTCCCATATTGGTTGCATATAAAGGTCATAAGCTTTGAAGGTTAAATTTTTTTAATCACTTTTGTTTACGATTTTCCTAAAGTATCTAAATGATATGCCCTGTGGAAGAGGTTTAAATGTACTATAAATTATATTGAGGGACCTTGGTTAGTACTTAGGGTTTTTAATCAGATTATATACTCGCAAGAGGGAAAAAATCGTATTTCTATAATATATGGTGGGAATCAATTGTAGGAAGTGTTAGATGCATGCTAGTTTATTGATATTAAGCCTAATAGAAGATGGTTTACATGGATGAATAATAGATAGGGAGAAGATGTGGTGTGGGCCGTTTGTAATCCTTCTTGGCTTGATCTATATCTTCAGTCAAGGTTTCAAACACTTCTGTTAGTATTCTCTGATCATACCCCTTTGTTGTTTTGTAATAATGTTTTGCCTATGTTTTAAAAGTATTTTTTGTTTTTGAAAACTTTTGGTTTATGTTTGAACAGTGTAATAATATTGTACATAAAGTATAAAATGAATAAGTTTCTTGTTCATATGCTTTTTAGGTGGTTAGTAAAGTGAATAATCTTAGAAGGGAATTTCAAGTTTAGAATAGAATACGGTTGGGAATATTAAACATCATATACCTATTTAGAAAGACAATTAATGAATATAGAGGAGAAACTTCCAAGGGAGAATATGATAACTCTTGAAAAAGAGATTCAATAAAATCTTGCATTTTTGTATGATTGTGAGGATTCTTTATGTGCCTAAAAGGCAAGACAAGTGTGGTTAGCAAATTAGAATAAAAATATGAAATATTTTCATAACTTGGTTAAAGTAAGAAGAATTAATTATTTTATTACTCACCTTTGTGATGAAGATAGGAATTAGATGTAGGATCCTCATAGAATAGAGAATATTAATATGATAATTTTAAGCAAATATTTAAGACTTAGGTAAACATATCAATAATTCAGATTGAGGATGAATTGAGCTTATTAATTTGTCTATCTTGTCTTGGGAACATATTACAGACCTTTTTGTAAATTTTATAGTTTTTGAAATTAAGGAGGCATTTTGCTTGAAAACTAATAATGCTCCAAGTCCATATAGGTTTCATGCAAAATTTTATCATAAATATTGGGAGATGGTGAAATTTGATTTGATCCAAATGGTTTTTGGATTTATTCGACAAGGATATTTATTAAAAAGTTTAAATCAATCATATATTATTTTAATTCTAAAGTGTGAATATTGTCAATCTTTCAAAGATTATAGGTCTATTAATCTATGCAATGTGATATATAAACTTATTTATAAGGTGCTATGTAATTAGTTAAAATGAGTATTAGTCTAAATAATTGCACCAAATCAAAGTGCATTTCTTCTAGGGTGATTGATTTTAGAAACATCATCCTAGCAACTGAAATATTTCATAAAATTCAATAGGAAAAGAATAATTGCAAAAGTTAGTGTGCATGCAAGTTGGATATTGCAAAAGCTTATAATAAGGCATCTTGGAAAAATGTGATTTCCATCATCATGAATACAACTTATTATGCAATGTGTAAGTATAGTTTCTTATCAAGTCATTGTCAATAAGCATTATGCAAAAATGTTTCATCCCCAACAAGGACTTTGACAAAGTGACCTACTTTTCCCAGATAAATTTATTTTATGTGATAATGTATTATCTTGCCTAATTTTTAAAGTAGAATAAAGCAAAGTTTGGAAAGGTATTCGAATTGCACATGCATGTAAACCAATTTCTCATTCAATATATGCAAATGATACACTATTAGTTTTCAAAGCTATATAACTTATGTGCCAAAAAGTTAAGCATATCTTATCTTAATACAACTAGTTATGAGGATATATATTAATAATGCTAAATCTGTGATAGTTTTAAATTTGTATGTCTCACACTAACTTAAGAAACAACTTTCCAACAATTTTAGTATGAAATTTACTTATCTTCTTAGAAAATATTTGGGCATGTATATTGATGTCAAGAGGTGTAAAACTAAGGTGTATGGAGAGGTGGTGGAGAAAATAGATAATAAATTGCAAGCTTGGAAGTTTCACAAGTAAGGCGATTGACTTTAGTTAAATCAATTTTAAGCTCTTGCTTAACTTACTTTCTGTCTTGTTTTTAGCTTCCTAAGAAATATTGCTATTAAATTAATATGAAGTTAGCAAAATTTGTTTGGTGATATTCAAATGGTAAGGCACCAATACATCTATTAAAATAGGGCAAATTATGTCGTCTGACTTGTTTATGAGGTCTTGAGATAAAACAAACACAGATGTTTAATGAAACACTTTTGGTTAAATAGATTTAGAGGCCAATTTTTGATGAATTTGGTTCACTATTTACAAGTATTTTAAAACTTAAATATTATAAGAATAGCTCTCTGAGGAGGAGTTGAATACACACTCAAGAAGCTCATATTGGATTTGGAAAAATATTAGAATGTCTAGTAACCTAATATGAGACCAATTATAATGGAGAGCTAGACATGGTAGGAATATCCTTTTATCTAGCCATATTTGGTAGCCAATATAGCTAGGTCATACAACTTATTACAATAGGATAGAAACCTTATTTTGCATAATCAAGGAAAATGGAAAACAACACTTACATTAAATTTGTTCAAGGGAATAAATTTAACAAATTTTCCAAATACCAAAGTAAATAACAAGTCAACAAGATGCACTTATATTGACAGGGAACTCATTTGGCTAATATATAGCTAAGGATGGGTATAGATTTCAAAATTTGCAGTTGGTTAGATAAGTATAATGTCAAGATTGGATGAAGATTTAGCAACTTAAATCACCATTTAAGGTGGTTATATTCTTGTGGAAATTTATGAGAAATATCCTTCCAATAACGACGATCCTCCATCAACATCATTTTTTAATAGAGGAAGAATATCCATTCTATCAAGAAAAGGACGAATCAATCAACCATACTTTTTTACTATGTCTTTTTGCTATAGCGGTATGGGTTCCTTTCCTTGTAGAAATGAAAGCTAATAAATTAGGACTTTTTATTGTGTTACTTATTAGGCTCACTTTTTTATTTTAAATACTAAATAGTCCAAAAAAATATGGTAGAAAATTTAAAAAATTTGGAGTATATATAAGATAATAAAGCTTTTAATATGATAGTTTTTTCAATAATATTATTGAATATTGATTTATTTTGTTTGAATTATAATTTATTTCTAATAATACATTATGCAATAAGTAAGAGTAAAAAAATAATTATATATGTTATATAATTATTTTTTTACTTATAATAGTAGTTATAAATAATTTTTCTAATAATATTATTTATTAATAATATATAAAAAATAATTATAATACGGTTCGGGATGGAGCTCGGGTTAGACTTAAAAAAAGTCAAAACCTGATCCATTTTATATTCAAGCTTTTTTAAAATGAACCCATTTTTATCAGTTTGTTTTTACTCCTATCCATTTTTTTTAGTTGGGCCTATTATGTCAGGCAGACTTGTTGGCTCATAATCAAGTCTACTTGAAACAAAGAGTAAATTACACAAATATTTTTTAATATCCCATTGAAATTACATAGAACTCTTTTTTATTTTCAAAATATAAATAAATTTTCCCTAAAACAAAAAGTGAATTACACATATCTCATATGAGTTGTTTTAAAATTACACAGACATTCCATTTATTTTTTTAAAAAATTTGTATATATTTTGAAAATAAAGAGGAGGCCTACATAATTACAAAAAAAACTTAGGAAATGCCTGTGTAATTTATGCTTTGTTTTAAGGGAGGTTTATGTATATTTTTAGTACGGAGTTCTATATAATTTTAGTAAAATTCAAGGAATATGTGTGTATACTTCAAAAATTAAAAAAAAAAATTGTGTAATTTTAACAAAATTTAAGAGAGATCTATACTATTTACTTTTTAGTTATTATGTCCTTACAAGATTCTCTTTTCTTCTTTTATCCCCTTAATTGCTTCACTTTTATTTGTGTAGCTCCCTAGAAATACACCAATGGTTTATCTAAATAACATTATAAATAGTTGAATCCTACTTTATTGTCAAAGACAGATATAAAATAGTTGGATTTTTTATTTTTCTTAAAGTGGTTAAAAAACTAAAAATTTGCTTTATTTTTTATTTTTAAAAATTTTCTTACATGGACAATGTTAAAAAAAAGTTATACTTTCATTTCTTGAGAGATATCTTTTATTTTGAAAATATACATAAATTTTCTTTACAATAAAAGATAAGTTACAGTTACATTTATTTTGACTAAAATATTTTTATATCTATTATTTATATAATATAATAAGTATTAAATATATATTTGACTAATATACAAATAGTCAATTTTTTTAAATTTATAATTTTTAACGCAAGAAATAATATTAAAATAAAGCTTTAAAATTTTATTATTTTAATAAATTATACAATTAATAAAAGAAATTAATACTATTCTTGAGGATATTTTGGTCAAATGTTAACTTCAAAGGGTTTATGTATTTGGTTGGTGTATTTTCATAATAAAAGATAGAATTATTTTATAATTTAGTATCTTTTAGAGAGTAATTTACTTAAAAATAAATAAATTACTGAAGTAATTTCCTTTTTTTTTTAAGCCATGAATTGCTTTAAAAAAATATAACTGAATTCCTTGTAGTATTATGTGAAATGAATGTTTGAATGTGGCGTGCAAATGTATAGTAATTCTTGTTGCTATTCGTTTATTTTGTCAAAAATTTTATATGAAATGAACATTTGGATGTTGTGACCAAATATGATAGTAATTCTTGTCGGTGACCTATTTTTGCTATGTAGGATAGCATTTCTTTTTTTTTTTTTTTGTTTTTTACCAGGCACAAGCATATTTTTTATCCGGCATAAGAAGACCAAAACACTTAACGCAATTATTAATTGTACTTGTGAAATGCATGTAAGATAGCATTAAATATGGTTAACCATGCTGAGAAAAAAGGGTTTAATTAATGGCAAAATTAAGATCTTGAGTTAATAGGAATAAATTTGGATTTTCTTAGTTTATATTCTATTTAAAAAAATTATACATTTATAGTATATTGTTTAACTAAAATATTTCATTTTGAACTCTTGGATTAAGCTAAATGAAATTTAACTCACTAATAATATTTTGACTTCTTACTAAATTTAAAAACAAGTTCAAATTTAAATAAGCAATGTAGAAAAATTACTTTTCGTACTAATATTAACAACTTCATTACCTAAATACTCTTAAAGACATAATTATGTATAATATTCATATAATAAATAACAAAGATATATTAAAAAATATTATTAATCAACAACATTAAATAATTTAATGAATAGCTTAAAGCATTTTGAAGAAAAAAAATTATTTGATGAAATATAAAAATTTATTATTTTCAATATGTAAAAATTTATATTTACAAAGTATTATAAATACTATTTTATCAAACAATATATGAAAAAATTTTGTAGTATTTTCAAAAAACTATATTTATAGAACATAATGACATGAAGAAATAGAGCGAGATAGGAAGAATATGAACAAATAAGAAGTTAGAAAAAGAAAAAATATCAAGTAGGAGACAACAAAGGGAAAGAGAGGAAACATAGTATAAAATTTGATTAAAGCTAAGGACAATTTGGAATTAAAAAAAAAAGTGAAGGAGAAATAGGAAAAGAAGAAGAAAGGTAGGAGAAGATAAGAAAAGGAAAAAAAAAAGAAGGAAACAAACAAATATATGTGTGGATTTAGTAGATTTAAATCAAAATCTCAAATGATAACCAAAAAAATGCATGTATGGATTCAATAGACTCAGTGGGTTTAAAATTTGAAGGAATGTGGAAGCATAATATTAAAACTCAACACTATATACATACAAATTTTGAAAATTTGAAGGTTGCATTTACCCACCATTGTGATTAGGTAGCTTCGCCTATAGGTTTAATTATGTTAGGGAAGGTTGGTAATAAAGCACTTTAGCATTCTATGATATGTTTTCTTGAGTAACAAGATTTTATGAGCTAAAGAAACAAGTAAAAGTAGGAGTAGAAGAAATCTTGGGGCCTTCCATCCTATGTTAACAATAAAGCTACCTAATGGAATTTGCAAGGAAATAGAGAAAACCCCAAAAAAATCTAAATGGGTTCATATTAGCTAAGAAGAAATGTGCAAAAACAAAGAAAATGTTGGGCTTGGTATTAAAGACCCCTCTCTTATGAACAAGGCTTGCCTTATGAAAGTGGGTTAAAAGATCAATGTTAATGGTAATGCCCTCTAGATTGAAGTTCTAACAGGGAAGTATGGCCCTCTATTCCTCCTCCTCCCTTATTTTTTAGGATTCTAAAAAAAAATTAGGAAATAAAAAAAGTAAATAAAATAAATAAAAATAACTATTATATCCTTACTTAACAAAAAATAAGAAAAAAAAAAAAGATAGGCACCGATAACTAATGACAATAAAAATATAATAGACATTACAAAAAAAAATCTTTTTTCATTACACTACCAAACGAGTCTTTATTATTCTACTTATTGATGCTATAGGGACTTTCATGCCCTCTACTATTCTTGACAGTTCTTTTTCATTTTTAGGCTTATAATCCTATTGTATTGTAAAAAAAAAAAAAAAGCATAAAATCAACTTTAAACGTACAAAAATCGTGTAGGATTACTAACCCATAATACTCTTGTATTACAGTTGTTCCACGTAAAAAATATTTTTAATTTCCAAAGTTTAAAGAATTTTTTCTTTTTGGTGAAATTTTCACAAAATGAGATGACTTCATCTATAATGAGAAAAAAAAATTATTTTTTATGTTTAAATTATGATCATTTCTATTATAATTACATTCATTTATCTTAACATTTTTTTATTATTGATATAAAAAATCTAAATATTATAAAACTCTTGTCGACAATAATAAATAAAACTTGCTTTTGACTACTTTGAAATTATTTTAATAGTAGATGATAAAAATCCTCTTAAAAGATTCTAAATATCAAAGCATATAACTTATAATGATATTGGAATTGGGTAATGTATGTGGAACCATTTAGCACGATGATACAATAGAAGAGTAATTGGAAAGTCATGAGGATTATTTGTAACCCTTGTATATGGACAAATTTCAACCAATCTTTAAAAAAAATATATAATATTTAAAAGTTTTAAAAAATAAATTAAATGAAAAATTTTATTTTTTTTAAACGAGTCGAGTCAGGCACGGGTCTAGTTTCAAGGATGGTTTATGTGTATTTTGAAAATTGTGGAGTGATCTAAATAATTTCAACAAAAATTAAACAAAATATGCGTAATTTACTTATAATTAAATAAAGCCATAGAAAAAATTACTTTAGTAACATCATTTCTATTTGCATACTACATCGTTATGTTAGCTTTGGGCACTTAAACATGTTGTGCAAAGACAAACGTTTTGTTTAATTGCTGAAAAGATAATCATTTTTTATCAATTATATATAATGTTTATTATACTTTTATAATTATTACTCAATAATTTTTATCTTTTTTAATTTTTTTAAAATATAGGTATAAGAAACGTTTTCCATCATCAAAAAATATTGTTTTCATTTCATTCTTCATTACATTCACTCCCATTTTATGTATCAAATAAGCCAAATTGGGTATACACTTATAGTTTTATTGGGTTAATTCAATGAAGTGTAGCAGCTTATTTAGTATATGAAATGAAAAATAATGTAATGGAGAATGGAATGAAAGCAATATTGAGGATTAAAAATGTTCCTTAAGCCCCAATTTTTAAAAAATAATAAAAATGAGATAAAAATTATTGAATAATAATTATAAATGCATAATACATATTGCACACAATTAATGAAAAGGGATTATCTTTTTACCAATTAAGCTAGATGTCCCCTTAAGTGTATGAGAAAAGCAAAAGGAAAGTTTAAGCATTAGCTAGTGAAGATTATAAAGGAAATATATTAGGAGCTCAGAAAAATATTGAGTCAAACAAAAATGGACTATAGTGAATAGGTTTCATTTCTAGGAAATCATATGTCAACAAAATCAATATAAACAAGAATGGAGTGTTGAATTTGCAAATACTTATTAGTTATCCATCATACTAAATTAAATCAATTCACCTTACCACACAGTGCGAGTTTCCCAATATAGGTTATCCCGTGTTATGTTTCAATTCACTTGGTTATGATTTTCATAAGATCAGGATTGTAGAAATAGTAAGTTTGATGAACTTCATCTTTTCTAAATGTAAATGCAAAGAGATCCTTATTAACTAAGGTTAAGTAAGCTTTTAAAATATTTCATTATCCAAGATTTCAATGGTAATAAAAACTAAAATTAACTCTATATAAAAGTCCATTTATCTTAGCCTATTCAAATTTTGCCTTTACTATGTTTGAAAGAAAATCATTAATGAATAAAAGACAAAAACTAATAGTCTTTAATTTTCATAGAGGCAATCGGAACAAAGGAATAAATATATTGCTCTTTCTTTATCTCTCTTCTACAACTATCTATTTTTATATAAGATAATGTGAACATTTTTATGTAACTCCTGAAACAAACCATTTAAAGGTATTTGTAAAGATTAGACAGAATAAATTGCTTAGGAAGAACAAATTGTATAACTAATTGCTATTGAGGAAAAAGCATTGAATGTTGAAGAGCTACTCCCTCTATTCTAGCCAAAAAGCATTTGCACTCATTGCTCTATCTCTAATGGTTAAAAGTTGATAAAAAAATATAAATACATTTAAGTTTCAAAAGCAAATCATCAAAATATTTATTTAAGCATTCAAAAGTATTTATTTCTTAAGGAAAATATTCTAAGTTTTTTTATATTAGCTTTTAAAAACTATTTATTAATTTTAGTGTAATCCCTAGGTAAAGGGTGAGAATTTTCTCTGTATTACATTTTGCAACTCCATAGTGTGAAAGTGAGTTGTAGAAAACCCTATATGAAAAGTTTAAGGTGAGTGTATAAAATATACAAGTTATATTTTTAAGAGACTCAATGTAGGCCTATGGGTTGAACTAGGATAAATTGATATTATGTTTCTTCTCTACTTATTTCTCTTTTTATTTGTTGTGTATTTAGCTAATTTTATTTTTGGATGATCCTCCCCCTTGTTTGGTAATATTCACTCTACTTTTTATCTGCTTGCTCCACTTTGAGTCTTGAGCCTCATTTACATTTATGTTTGCAAAAAATTATATTATTTACTAATTTTGCAAACTACATCTATTCACCCTCTTTATATGTAATTATCAATTGTAATCATAGATAGCAATGTAATTCTACTTAAAATAGACATAAATATATAAATGGAGGGGAAAAATAGTCTAATGGTATTGTTAATGCTATAATGTACTCTACATAGTAGTGCTTTTATTTAGAGTAAAACACACATGCATCTATTGAGTTTTATTAAAATTACACAAACATTCTCTTTATTTTCAAATATATATATTCCTTGAAATAAAAAATTATCTTACACTTTAGTCCAATTTTACTTTTTTTTACTAAAATATATTCCATTTAAATTTTTTAGTTTAAAAAAATGTATTTATATTAATGGATGATATTTTAGTCAAAAAATTTAAAATTGAAAGTAAAGGGTAACTTTTTGGTACAAAAAAATTTGTATATATTTTGAAAATAGAAAAATTGTATAATTTTAATAAAATTTGCAAAAAAATAATATAATTTATTTTTTATTTAAAATAGTATACATAATAGCATTCTTATTTATTATTAGTATTAACTTTTTTACTTTGTGCTACATTCTATACTATTCCCTATTTCATCTAATAAGTAAGATATAATGCATGGAGATACTCACTTATCTATTCATTCAAAATTAACAACGTGCTAACTCATTCATTATATTATAGTTATTATGCTAATAGTCAACTTCAAATATTTTTTATACATAATTTATAAGTTTGTATATTTACTTTTGATATAATTATAAAATTCAATAAATATAATATGCTTTATTTTTATAAAATAATATATAAGATTATAATTATGAAAAATTATTATTTTATACAATAAATTATTTAACTTATTTATAGCCAAAAAAGGAACTTGGATTAGATTCAATTATTTTGGCTCATCAATTCAATGGTTCTGTTTCACAGTTAAAATGATTGCATCTAGTTTAAATTTCTATGAATAATAATCTTATATGTTCCTAGGAACATATATTTATTATTCATTACAGAGTTAATTATTAAACATATAAAATAGCATTTTATTAAATAATTATTTAAAATATTAACCTATTCAATAATTAATAGTCATTAAAAGAACTAATTTGATTTTTATGTAACTAATAAATATAATTATAAAAATAAATTTATAAAAATAAGGAAAACATTGTTCTATATTTAATAATTAATTGTATAGGAAACACGTGTTCTCAAGAATATAAGATTATAATTCAATTGCAAAATTGAGACCAATTTAATGCTATAGTAGTTAACTAGTTTGATTATATAACACCTTGATTAATTAGTAAATAATTAGGGAGTGAGAATTAAGGTTTAAGTAAAATAAATTAAAATAATTAAGGCAACAAAAAGAGGTTTTATTTTTACTATTAAAATTAGGGCTAGTAAAAAAATTACATATATATATATATATATTTTAATAATGGTTTTTTTAATCCAAATGAGCTCACTTTTAGGAAAAGTCCAAATGTGAGAAAATATTAAAAACTTATTAAGAAAAACACTAATCCATTTATTTCTTAAGCCTATTTAGTATTTGGACCTATAAAAGGAAGATCCAATCCCATTAAGTACTTAAAATCCATATTTTAATCTTAATGGGCCAAATTAACGCCTTTTTCTCCTAATAAGCCATATTCAAGATTTTTTTCTTTTTAATTTTCCACTTGGTTTTAGCAAATATAGAATGCAAGAAAGGAGGAGTGGAGAGCTTTCATGGTGCGTGACCTTTGGCCTCTTCCATGGTAAGGAAATTGTGACTTTTAGCTATGGTTATCTTCATAAAAATTATTTCTTTTATCTTCCTCTATATCTTGATGGTTTGGGTTCCTCATTTAGTGATGGGTTGAAGTTGAAAGATTGGGTGCATTGAAATTTTTTTGGCATGACTTTTAGTATAAAGAGTGTTAAAGATTTAAGGAAGGTGAATTATAGATTTTTAAGGCTATTGAAAGATGCTTAAAGTTGAAAATTTTGCTAATGCTACCTTTTCTATGTTGGACTAAAATGCTGAAGCAAGGAAAAGGGAAGTTTTGTTTGAAAACCTTGAATGGTGCAATGGGAGTTGAAGAGTAAAGTTAGAAATTCAAGTAAGTGAAATTGCTTTTATAGTTTTCAAAATTTCTATTTAATTAGAAGATTAAATTTAATGATTTTGAAAGGTTCTTGTTGGCCAAATTTAATAAGGACGGATTGGAAAAAAATGTAATTGTAGTATGTTTGTATATCATTGACAAAAACTTGACTTTAAGAAAGGGGGAAAAGTGCCTTATGGATCGCACTAGTTCATAAAGAGGGTGATGATGGAAAGCTGAGATTGATATGTGAATATTGGTGTGATATTTGGTTTGGTAAATATGATTCATATTGAGATGTTGGTATATGCTTGATTAACTAATTATGTTTATTTTGGTTAAATGTTGGATTCTAAGGATTAAGAACTTGATCCTTTTAGATGCATCAATTCTAAAACTATAGTTGGATGGTATAAAGAAGTTGTAGAGTATTACTAAGGTATGTTTGGCAAAATACAAATTAAGTTTCTATGCATTTAGTACGGTGAATAGAAAATTAATAATTCTATATGTATGAATATAGATTTGTCCCTTATTGGTTGTACTTAGCCTGTGCTTGCTGTGGAGTTGTTTGTGACTTACTTTTAAGATAGGGGTTTATCTTTCTTAGCATATTTCCTTTCAACTAAGTTTTATTAAGTTTATATGATGCTATGCTTATTTGATTGCTCATATGCTTAGTTTTATAGGTTGAGACAAAAGGGCACTCCTGGATGATGATGACTATGTAGATGGGTGAGACAAAAGTTGCTCCTTAAGAGTAAACTATTTTTATAAAGGGTGAGACAAAAGTTGCTTACCTTTTGTTTATTGGCCAATAATTCCCTCTTTTTTTTTTCATATGTAATCAGTATGCTTGTAGTTTCCATGAATGAACATGTTATTTTTTAGTTGTTGATAATATGCTTTAAATGGTAAAACCTTTGCTAGGATGTTTATCTCCCCTACAAGATTAACATTTCCTTTTCAGGAGAAGGAACTAATAAAGGGAAGGTGGTCTTAGATAAAAACTAAGTCCACGTATTGCTATTGTATGGTTTTAGGTTTTTGTTTATGGAACCCTTATGTTTAGCCTTTTTTTAGGTTTTATATATGATGCTCAAATGACAGATGTAACTCTAGTAATTATTTTGAAATTCTTGTTGTACATTAGTTATTGAATGCCAAGATAGATTTGTGGAGTAATCCTTTTAGAAATTGTAAATATGAATGGTTGGTATTTTAAGTAGGTATATGGTTGTATGTATGAATGTGATGCTATAAATAACCCTTATTCTGATGTAAATAAATGAAAGTATTCAGTTTATGTTTTATTTATAAACTTTTTATTTTGTTGGTAATTTAGGAATTGATTGTTTTACTACTCATCCATACGATTTAGCAAATAGTCTAGAATTGAGGTTTGGTTGGATCATTATGACCATTTGGTATGTTTTTTGAGATTTTGCACCTTAAATAAGTTTAAATTAATAAATTAAAGTTAGTAAAAGTGGTTTAGGGTCAACTAAAGTTGAATTGCAAATTTTGGGTGCGTACAACCCAAGATAAAGGTCATTTTAAGAGCTAGTTTATATTAAAGTGTTGAACTCATATTTGGGAGAGTTGCATTTTGATTGAGGATTGTTGGCTATGATTTTTAGGCTCAAATAACCTTTTTTTAAAAATTTAAAAGTTGCTCCTATATATTTGAAAAGGTTTAAAATAGTGCAATGCAAAATTGGTATGTCACTTAGGGGTTGCAAGTTATAAAAATTTACTCATTGTTCTTTAAATTACTACCATTGTTATTTTTTATATAAAAGAACTATTCTATACTCTACTCACATTTTTCTCCTCATATTTGTAGAACCTTAGCTTAAAACATATTCCATTTAGTGGTTAAGACTTGTTGGAAGAAGATTTAAAAGTAATGGTTGCGTGAAATGAGAATTTGAGTAGCCTATAGTTCTTTTGAAATGGCAAATTGCTATAAAAAATGTTGGCACTGCTATCCTTGCATTTTAGGGTTGTCCTAGCTAGATTTTCATGTGGTTTAAGTGATTTAAATGTGCCTTTAGGGGTATGAACTAATAAGAAAAAGTCTTAACTTAAATTATGATTAATTAGTCATATTTAGGTTAAATTTGGAATATTTAAGATGTAATTTTTTTGATTTAATATCTTCTATTGTTGTCACTAGTGTCACTGTTTAAAGGTTATTTTAGATTAATTTTTGGGTGGTTCTCATACTACAAATGTGTAAGTATGTGTTAAGACGAGTGGTTGAAAATCATAACTTAAATTATTGAAATTTAGTGTTGCTTGGAGGCATTTTGGTGGTGTAGAAGTAGGTGAAATTTTTTGATTTAGTGTCTTTTTTTTATCATAATGCAAAAGTAAGGTTTGCAATGTGTAAATTCTATTTTTTTTTCTTGAGGTATATGGGCTATTATAGGTTGAAGTCTATGTTACCAAGGGATTTTAGAATATGTTATAAAGTGTTAAAACAATGTAAGAGAATTTAGAGTGATTAGTTTGGTAAATTGCCCTTGGTTATTTTCCTATGGCTTGTAACAAGTTAAACTAAGTTACTTGGAACATTTTTTGTTTAGTCTTATTTGTTATTCCTGAAAAAAATTTATTCTCAAACTTATGTTTAGTCATTTTCAAATAGTGTTATGGTTATTTTTTAGAAGTGCTTTTTAAGGAATATTAAGTACCAATTTGAATTAATTTAAGAAAGACTTCAAGGATTAGTAATTGTGGTTGGGTTAACGATTTTAATTAGTGTCCAATTTGCATTCTTTAACTTAAGTTTTTTCTTTTTCTAGCTATCTAATGTTAGAAAATTGTGGTAATTCCTTTCTAATTACCTAATAGGTTATATGAATTTAGTTAGTAGACCACCAAAATAAAGGAAAAATAAAATAGTTACAATAAATCACTAAACTTTAGTTAAATAGTTTAGTTTTATTTATTTCTATTAGTATGGCTAATTGAGGTTTAAATTGGTTTAGTTATCTTTTTGAACTCAAAAAATGACTTATGTGCTGAAATACATCTAAATTAATTAATTTTAACTCTGCTAAAAAATAGTTTGAGAGAAAATCAATATGGATCTTAAAATGATAGTTTATAGTACACCTATGAAATCAAATAAGGAAAAAATCGTAAATATAATCATTCAATTTTGAATTATTTATCATCACCATATGAACTTTACATACATGTAAAGGTTGAAATTTAATTTATACAAATAGATTTCATGTTCGAACTATATACATGGAACCACGCAATGCTCATAGGTTGATGCGTGAAAAATTTGATCATTTCAAAGTCCATTACAAAGTTTTTAAAATTTTAATGGAGGCAAAAAATACAAAAAGTTTTATTAAACTTATACTTATTTATAAAATTTTAAAGATTGAAAAAACAGTTTCATATATCTTTTTTTTTTTTTTAACAATGTTAATTCAAATGTTGTATTAAAGTTTTCCATCATTGATGTAACAAGTTTCCATTTTTCTTTACCTTTCATATATCAATTACAAAAAAAAAACTTCAATTTCACATCAAATATCTTAAGAGAAAAAAAGCAAAAGCACTTATTTTTTGAAGTACAAAAATCGAGAGACATTTTTTTTTTCATATTTTGAACTTTTATACAAAAAAATTTCAAAAGAGTGTTAGAATATTATTGATAATAAATCATTTAATAGTAACTAGTCATAGACCTGTGCATCGCATGAGCTTCTTAAAATTTTCCAACACTTATCTACTAAACTTTTCTCATGATGTTCCCAAGTGAGCAGAAATATATAACTATTGATTTATTCAAAATTCCTGAATCTGAGATTAAAATTCTACATTAATATTATGAGAAGTTAACCAAAATACCTGTCTGATCCAAAACTATCATGAATTTTTTTTGTTTATACAATAATAGTGAATTATCTAAGTAACTCATGCAAATTTTAAAGTTACTACTTCTCCCAGAATTAGCCCTTTTTTTTTTGTTTATACAATAATAATGTCTTTGGGGTTTAGCTAGTGTTAACTGAGATTAAATTTTTTCCTGCTGATCTTAAAAATATACCGCTAAATCGGCTTAATGTATTTGAAAAAAAATAAATTATCATAAGTGTTAGTTCCAAATAGTCAAGATAAAAAGTATACTTTTTTAGTCACTATGCTAATTTCATGAGTTTCAATTAGCAGTTATTAAAATTTAAACAAAAAATATCATCAAATTTATAAGAGGATATATTTTGGAAAGGCTTTCGTCCACCTTGATGCCAACGTGTATATCTGTCTACTAAATATTTAAAAAATAATTTGGCCTATTATTACAATGTTAATAAAATATAAACCAGGTTTGTATGTAATTTTTTTATATTTTTATTATTAAATTTTGTAATCAAAATTTGATAAGTATAATATTTTAATAATAATATAACATATGTATAATATAATTAAAAATATATAGTTATTTATAAAAATTATATATTTATTATATTATTAAAAATTATACACATTTCATATTTTAATTAAATAACTTAACAATATAAAATATTTATTTTTACATAAAATATTACACAAAAACATACTGGCCACTATTTCCAATTTCGCTCATGCAAGAAGGATTTGCTGATTAATTGCCGCGTGTCCGTTCTCTATAATTGGTCAATCTTTACTAATCAGTCGCTTTTTGTTAATAATCTTCCGATCTAAAAATGTTTTCATTTCGTAGTTTAGGCCAAACACCAAAGGCAGGCACATCCACCAATCAAATTTGAGAATTTTCCCCCAAAGTCTTTAGGTGGGGGTGCAACGTTTGCACAGCCCTTGCTCTGCTGCTACTTCCCGAAAAGGCGAAAACCCCATTCGGAAGCCGCTTTCAGCTCTTCCTTCTTCGAATGCAAAACCCAACCCTCTTCCTTTACTGCCCCAAGCTTCGATTTTTAGCTGATTATATTATATAGTATATATAGAGATAAATATATCTACATACATATACCCTGCATTCTTTACTGGGTTTTCTTCAGTATTGCCTGCAATGGTTTCTGGCTCGAAAATGGAAGGTGGCACACAGATTCTCTCTGCTAAAGTGCGCAAAACTATCCAATCCATCAAAGAAATTGTGGGTAACCATTCTGATGCTGATATTTATGTGGCCCTAAAAGAAACCAACATGGATCCTAATGAAACCGCCCAGATATTGCTCAATCAAGGTGGGCCACACTGGCTTCGACTTTTTCTGTTATATAGTGGTTTGCCTTTCATAAGTAGCTTTCATACTTCTTGGATTAATGGAGTTCTTTTTATTTGTTTTTCCTTTCTTATTTTCCATGCCGATTAATGGGTATTTGTTTGTTTGTTTGCTTGCTTGCTTGCTTGTTTGTTTGTTTTTTGGTTGGTTTTCAAGTGGTTAATTTCTGAATCTTGATGCTGTTTTGTTCGAATAATTCACATGTGGGCTACATTTTTCAGTTTGAGTTGCTGATACAACATTCCTATATGATAATATGCTTAGTCAAGTAGCCGTTTTATTGATTGCTTGATTTGTTGTAGTTATTTGACTGCTTTAGTCTATCTTTTGCTTTTGCCCTGCTTAATTTTAAGTTTAATCTTCCATGCAGTTATCATTTCTTTTGATGTCTACACTCTTATATTTTCTCACGAGTGAGGAAGACAAAAATAGTAGCTGAATAAAATTTGAATTAGGGCTAGACAAGTCACCTAGATTGATATTTCCAATTTATTCAGTAAATCATGTATGGTGGTATCTCTTGTTAGGTCCAATTATATACTTATTCCCAGCATCTGAAATGGAAGAGATAATGCAACTATGCAAGTTATGGTCTATCTCTCGTTAGCATTTTATTCTCTTTAGAGTAAAATAGGGTTGTTTTGATATAGTTTGCGTGGCTGGAGGTATATTTAACTTATCATAAATTAGTTTGCCAAAATAGTTAATATTGTATGAAATTTGAGTACCCATGGATCATGGTGTGCAGTGCCATAGTTAGGTTGTTCTACGTTGCTCTAAGCATTAGTATCTGGATCTTCTTGTATGTGTTTCTATCTTTATATTTCTTGTATGCTATTATAGCTGTTATCCTATCATATAATTTCATACATTTTTCTTGAACCTTGCATATAATTTTGTTTTCAAGACATGCATCTTATGTCATACTGTTTATGTTACAGTAATTGTATTTTTGACCATGTCTTGGAGTAATAGTTGGTTTGAAGTTGGGAAAAATGAGAAGATACATTCTCCTGATGTACATTGAAATTTTTTTATTCAGATCCATTTCATGAGGTGAAGAGGAGGAGAGACAGGAAGAAGGAGGTATCACCCTCTTTTATTATTTTTTGCTGGCTTATTTAATTCATGGAAATACATTAAAGTGTTGTGGGTTTTGGTCAGTAATGTATAACAAGTATCTGTCATTGCAGCCTCAGAGTGTTGGGTATAAGAATAAGGGTTTAGCTGACCCACAAAAACATTCTGAGAATGTTGGCCAAGGAATGAAATTTCATGCTCCTTCTGATCATAATATTCGAAGAAAAAGCTATTCTTGGAATACTTTACCTGGTAATTTTCATACTTCATGGCTATTATAGGGGATTTAAAATGTGATGCTCTGATTACCATCTTGCTCCAGACCATCATTCAGTAAGTATGTACTCATAGGATGTGAATGACGAATGAACCTTTAAGACTTCGTTAATTCTCAGTGATAATGCATTTTTTGTACTTAGTTTTATTTTCATTTTAGAATAGGACTTAATAATATAGAAGGACTCTAAATTTAAATCATATGGCTTTTTGGTTTCACTTGGCAGTCTAGACATGTTTTTGTACTTCATAGACATTGGTCTTTGGTGCTGCTTCCTTTCTTTTTCTTTAGCTGAGGAAAGTTTCGTTTAAATTCTTTTTTCCTAAACCAATGGATCAGGTTAACACTTCAGTTGTTCATCACAAGTTATTTCTTTGTAGGTTTCTGCAGCAAATCTTTGTTTGAATTTGTTTATGTATAATTAAGTGCATTTCTGGTTGTGTTACTTTTGTGTGGTCATTAGAATTAGTACGTACTTCTAGCTGATGAATAAATTCTTGTTAACTGTGCAGGCATCAGCAGAGAGTTCCGTGTTGTCAGAGACAACAGAGTAAACCATATAACTAATAAAGAAGTGAAGCCTCCTTCATTGTGTACATCATCTGACAATGAGCAGTTAATTTTGAACACATCTGAAAAGGGGTACGCAATGATTTTTAAATTAACCAGATTTTCTTTTTGTCTAGAAGGCTTGATTGCCTATCTAGTGTTAGTAGTTGTTCATATGAGATTTTTTTGAATCTCCGTTTTCTTTTTTCCTCTAATAATACTTCTTAAGAAAAATAATATTTGCCCTTGCCTTATGGCCTAACATGTACACTTGGTTTGAATTTTGCTGTCCAGATCAACGGCTATGTTGGTGATAAAAGAAATAGTATCTTTCCCTGATATGTGACATAAAAGTCTAACTGGAAAAAATAACTAAAATAAAATTGAAAGAGAGATGCCATAAATTATGTATAACATGGGAATGTATGTAAACTGCAAACTAACATCTCATGCAAGGTATATATTGCTGCGGATTGATAGATAAGAATCTATGTTTGAAAGAAGGAACTATACATGATGAGAAGTGATAAGTGATAACCCATTCTGATAGGGGCAATAATATTGTAAACCAAATAATATTATAATTTTTGAATTCTGTTTTCACCTGTACACTTGATCTTGTTTAATGATATTTATCATCTCTTAAGATGGTAATCTGATCCATTGTTTACAGTTTACCCTTTAACCCTTGGTTTCAAGCATCCATCTGGAATAATTGTGTCTCTAAAGAGAAATTTGTAAGGATGGAAAGCGCTACTGGGAAAGGGGAAACTTTGAACTTCTGCCAGTGAGAAAGGAGAAACATGAGACATGATGAAAGCTTAAAAAGAACAAATAATGTAGAACATGAAATTGGAACAGAAATGGTTAACTCTAATCTGTAATACTGTTAATGAAGGTTGGAGGGCTTTGTCTGAGAATTGAAACAACTGGGAACAAAAACAAGTCACCTGGGAATGGTAGTTTTGCTCTTGTCTTCTCTGATTTGGATCTGTACCTTTCTTGATTTTAGTATAGGTGAGAGTTGAGACTGAGGCCTAAAGAAACTGTGTTTTGTTTAGTAATGAATTGCCCTTTGAAGCCAGTGTAGAAAATTAGAAATATATCTTTTATAGGTAGTTTTTCTTGAGGGATTACTGTTTTGAGTTATTTTAATTAGTTATTGGATCATTTGATGCCAGAATTTTTTTTCTCTTTGTTGATGTCTTCTACATTTGCATCCACGTTTTTACTATATATTCCACAGGTTTGTATACAATTCTTAATTTCTTATGTGATCTTCTTACAGCTTATCAGCAGCTTCTGGCAATCAATGGGCATATGTTAGTAACAGTTCATCACAAGCGTCAAATGGTCCTCCTTATTCACGTGCTAGACACTCAGTAGCTGTTTCAAATGGAAGTGACAGAATATCTGCAGCTGAGGAGAAACACGGTGTAATTCTGAATGTAGCAAGGCATGTGCAACCAAATAAACCTAACAATATCCATCAAAATTCTGCAACACTGGCATCAACCAGCTCTGTTGTAGGAGTGTATTCCTCTTCAACAGATCCAGTTCATGTGCCCTCTCCTGATTCCAGGTCACCCAGTGCTGTGAGAGCCATTAGGTGTGAAGTAGGGGCAGTCGGTGCTTGGCGACGGTCATCTGACAATTCAGTAAAACAATCATCCAATCCTAGTAGTTCTAATGCTAATTCACTTATGAGGAAGGATGGTACCTCTACAAGCACATTTCAATCATATAGTGCCATCTCTGAGACTGAACAATTTAGTCAAACTAATGTAACTGAAACTTCATTCAATGGCGTGCCAGTTGGCAGACCATTCTTAAACAATCATTGTAATAGTAGGCCACATCAACAACTTGAAGGACATCAGAGAGGTATATTTCTGAAATGGAGTTGCTGCATTGTGGTATTTTTTATATCGTTTTCAATTTTATTTATCAAAACTAAAGATTTGTAGTAAAGGCATGGCTTCAGAATGGAAATTTTATAGCCTCGGCTTAGTTGCTTGTGAAATATTTCTGTGCCTATCAGGAAATTAACGTTAGTAATCTGAAACAATTAAATGGGAGGGTTTGTTCTAATTTTCTTTTTCTCTACATATTTTTATTCTAGTTCAAGATTCTTTGCTTAATGCATTGTCTACTGTCAAATCATTGGAACCAATTGATTACTTTTTTCTTTTTATTTAAGTATAGGGCTCTCAGTCTGAAAAAGTGGCTATACTTGAATGAGATGCTTTCATAATAAATGTTGAAGGATTCTTATCCTTTTCCTCTTATTGTTTTTGTTTGAGTTGTTCTTTAAGTAGAAAAATCTGATTTGTTCTTAGGCCTTTTAGTCCATGGATAAAAATTTGTAGAATTCATTTTGAGTTTTGATGCAGTATTCCAGCCTAATAAAGAGTGGAAACCTAAATCAAACCAGAAATTGAGCAGTAATCCTGGAGTGATTGGAACGCCTATAAAACCTACTGCGAATTCTAGCGATATAGAATCAAATACAGAAAAGCTTCAAGATAAACACTCGCAAGTAAGCATGTATGACAACCAAAATGTGATCATAGCACAGCATATTCGAGTTCCAGAGACTGATCGCGGTCAGCTGACCTTTGGCACCATTGGGACAGAACTTGATTCTTCTAGGTGTCAACCTATATTTCAATCAACAGGAACTACTGAAAAGTCAAATGAGGAATCTCCTGCAAGGTTGGCATTCTTGTTTTTCTTGTTGCTTATATTAATTTTGTTTTTTCTAATATTTAAAGGAGTTAATTTTGGGGAGATTGCTGAAAAATCAGGACAAGTAAAGTATAAGATACAATGAGTTTCTTTGATATGGTGATGTATTGAAAAAACAGTCTCTTTAGACAAGAGGTTGTAGGCTTAATGTGCTATGCTCATAAATGCGCATAGTTTTTAAAAAAAAGAAAAGAAAAAGAAAAATCTCATGAGTAGGAGAAATTGTATGCGACTATACTGCAGTTAAGATTGTGATTAGATGAATTTTATTATGCATTTTACTGAAGTAGTAATAATGATTTAACATATGATGTCAGCTTGTTAGTACCTGCTCTAGAGTCCAGTGATGATGTTTCTGGCAGCAAGCAGGTGGATTTACTGGAGGACCACCTTAGAACTTCTGGGTCAGAGTCTGCAGCATCTGATGCTGCTTATGAGCAAGAATTGCCTGATCATAAAGAGCCCTTGAGCCCTCGCAATCTGGACAACTATGCTGATATTGGATTGGTGCGAGACAATAGACCATCCTATGCACATTCAGAGTCACAGCAGCAGCAAGAATCTCAAGATATTCCAGGCTTTTCTGTGAGTGATTGCTTATGGTTTTATCAGCCGTATTGGCTGATTAGTAAATTTTTCCTTCCTGGTGTATGCATAGTTATTAACAGTGTTCAATTGCAAGGGACATGGTGTGTTGCAATGAGGTTGCAGAGGCCTTCCATTTTGGGTTGTGATTTTCATGTTAACTGTGTGGCATGTGCAACAGATGCCACTGGCGGTTGTAATTGAACAAGGCAGTATTGAAATTACGGATTGAAAGGCACTGGATGTGACTGTTAAAAGGCTGGATCTGGTTGGATATGATCAGAAAATGCTGGGTCTTTGTGTGGTTTGCAAAGAAAATGTTTTGCTGGGCTGTGCTGCGCTGTGTTTTATTTTGTTTTCAGTATTTTATATATATATAATAGAGTATGTTAGGAAATAAATTATCGTTTTTTGAGACTTTAATTTGTGGAACAAAGTGTAGGAAAAACAGGGCCTATGATTTATAATGTGTTAAAAGAAAGGAAAGTATTCAAATATTAAATTAGTAAATTAGGAAATAAATTAAATTTAAGAAATAAGAAGAACAATAAATTATTTTATTAAATGAATGAGCAAAAAGAAAAGAAAAATAATATTCTTGTTGGAGATGTCCATTAGAAATTTTTCTTAAACATTTTAGTTGCTTACTTGTTCATTTGGCTATTGTTGTTACTTTGTCAAATTAAATATAATATAACCAGTATAATGTGTGTCGTGTTTTATATTGCCCTTTCTCATGTGTCTTGGGATTAGGAGCCGTTTCATTCTTCTCGCAAGGTTGTCAGAGGTTTAAACTCTTGAGCTTTTGCAAATGACTCAAAGCTCTCACCATTAGCCCACTAATCGTAGCATACTAGGATCCTTTGTTGCCTGTTTGCCATTTGTGTTATAATTAACTATGGATGGATGTGATTAAGTGGTTTTACACAACCAAATAGCTAGTTAAATAGAAACTCACTAAATATCACGTTAACTAGTTATAAACTTATAGGAAAGGTATTTAATGATACCTTATTAAAATAATGTCTCGTGCATGATTTAGAATAGAAGCTCATAATCTGCCAGAATTTTTTAAACTTGTGCTACATTAAAAGATACTCAATGGTAAAAGATTGATAGTCTGCAACTATTGCTGTCTATTGATATGACACCCCTCCCTTTACACAATTCACAAGTTGAATCTATTTCAAGACTTATATAATCAAATATCTGTTTTGTGTCTCATTGCCCCATCTCACATTTAAATTTGTGAACAGGCATATGACCCCGCAACTGGTTATGACATTCCTTATTTCAGACCCACAATGGATGAAACTGTTCGAGCTCAGACTCTGCCATCTTCTCAGGAAGTACGCTTAAACTATTAAGTCTTTCAGTGTTTAAGGTTATTGAATTGATTAGTTTTAGTTGTATTCGTGTGCAAGGACTGTTTTTTGATCCATTATTTCTTTAACAGCTACAGGTGGATACTAACTGTTAAGAATACAAATGGTTGTATTCCTTTTGTGATTTTTTCTGAAGTTCACGTGGTGTTGAAGGTTCAAACCAAATGAGTAGTTATTTTTGCTCCCTACTCACGTTTTGCAGAATATGCCTTTAGTCAAAACACACTATATGTTATTTTCTAGAATCTTACAACTTCTTTAAACAACTGAGGTATAGTTCATAGTTTCTAGAAATAGTCTGTTTGACTTGCTCAAAACTGAAGACAACTTTTGATATTTAGTAAGACCTTGGGTACTAATTGTTCTTAAAGCAGTTTTTTAAAATCCAATTCAAACAGGATGCTGTAATGCTTCTGCTTTCTATTATTTTGGCTTTTGGGTTCAAACTGGCATTGGCGTTTTGTTGGTGAATATCAGTAAACTTCTAACGTCTTCATACTGAGCAGCTGAAGTATTTTTTTTCCTTTCACATTTACTTTTGTGTGCAATTCCAACTTGCATAATGTTTTGCTCCTATTCACAATCCTTACTTTTAATACGACGCTCCTTGCACTTATTTTAATTTGTGGATGATTGCAGGGTTTGGGTTCCCATGCAGCTAATGGCATTCCTGCTTCCACAATTGCTGTGGTGCAACAACAACCTCCTGTGGCACAGATGTATCCACAAGTTCATGTTTCTCATTTTGCAAATCTTGTGCCATTTCGTCAGTTTCTGTCCCCAGTCTATGTTCCACCAATGGCCATGCCTGGATATTCTAGTAATCCTCCCTATCCACACCCATCAAATGGCAACAGTTATTTGTTGATGCCTGGAGGTGGTTCCCATCTCAATGCCAACAACCTTAAATATGGGCTTCAGCAGTTCAAGCCTGTTCCTTCTGGCAGTCCAACAGGCTTTGGCAATTTTACTAATCCAGCTGGATATGCCGTGAATGCTCCTGGTGTGATTGGGGGTGCAACTGCTCTGGAAGATTCATCTCGAATCAAGTACAAAGATAACAATTTTTATGTCCCAAATCCTCAGGTAATGTACTTTCGTCTATTATTTTGTGCTAAAGAGCAAAACGTTTTTATTTTTGGGAAAGCAAGATGTTAATTGACAAGTGAGCAAATCCCTAGTTGTGATTTTTAAATGTGCAATCAACCAACCATGGCACTCCTATTATTATGGTGGATTTATTTACTCTTATTTCAACAGTGGAGTATAATTTAAAAAAAGAAAAAGGTAAATAGTATATAACCTAATATACCATTTAAACCTGTATTTAAGATAGGAAATCAATATGCTTTCTATTCATTCAAAAGCCAAATCAGCACCCCATACTAAAGAGTAGAGCCTAACTGGGCATCTTGAGAAGTTTGAAATGCTGTCCAATATACAAACACAGCTGTATATGTGAATAGCCTCTTATATATACCATTTCACAAATTTATGAGTCCTAATTAAGAATTAATTGTACAATATCATAAAATTAAAATGAATTTTTCTTAGGACACTTCTTGAATCAATTTCTACCAAATTTCAATTCAATCGATCCATTTTCCTTGTTTTCTTTTGCTTAATGAATGGAAGGGGTTATATGTAAGTGGTCCCTTGCCACAGGGGCTTCATTTACCAAGGGATCAATTTTGAAGGGGTTATTTGCATTTTGTCCTTTAATCTTTGACTGTGATAAAGTATATGTTTAGAATATATCAATTGAAACTTTTGGACTGTATGCATGTTTTTTTTTTTAGTTTGCTTGGCAGTTATCTATATTGGCCTAATGTTTAAGATAATCATTGTGTTGAATTTTCGATCGCCTATTTGCTGGCATTGTTTTTATCATCATCCCTTCCTCCCTCCCTTTTATCTCTTCAATTATTAAAAGATTCCAAAAGGGTTTCACCCTGTGGGCAAGCTCTTGATGGTAAGTTGCACTAAAAGAAATCAAGGAAGCTACACAGCGCACTGAACCTTGGGATTCATGTTATGCAGAAATCCTAGAAGCAAATAGATTTTAGCTGGGCCAAGATTAGTAGAACTCCTATAAAATCTATGCTATCGTATCTCCAATTCTCCATAAATTAATTACTGCTTATCGATAAGATCATGTTTTGATTTGATTTGACTGGCTTTTCTGGTCTACTGGATTTATGTACAGCCCAACCTTTTCCCTTCATGATCTCTTCTATTAGAAGACTGGAATTTAGTTTGTCATTTGTTCCTTTCACAGGCTGAGACATCAGAAATCTGGATTCAGAACCCAAGAGAGCTGCCTGGCATGCAATCCACTCCATACTATAACATGCCTGGGCAAACGGCTCACGCATCTTACATTCCTTCGCACACGGGCCATGCTTCTTTCAATACAGGTGTAGCTCAGTCTTCTCACATGCAGTACCCCGGCATATATCATGCTCCTCCACAACCAGCTGCTATTGCTAGTCCTCATCATTTAGGACCAGCCATGGCCAATAATATAGGAGTTGGAGTGGCTGCGGCTGCTCCTGGTGCACAGGTTGGTGCATACCAGCAACCCCAATTGGGTCACCTCAATTGGACAACAAATTTCTGAGAGAAAAGGAAAAAAGTGAATCTAACCCTTTTCATGTAAGGGACTGAAGTAGAAATAGAAAAATCTCAGTTTTCAATGTGAAATGAATAGCATATCCCCTTTCTCCAAATGCATTATTATGAGGCATTCAATTTTCAATCTCCATTTGCAGTAGTTTAGGGTTTATTAGAGTTTTGTCTTCAAAAACTTTCAAGTTCAGTGTTTTGAAGCTCTTCTTTTCTGTTGCCAACTCCAAATGCTGAAAGTTCTCCCTGAGGAAAAATTCTTAGATAGACTTGGTTTATAAAAAATTGGTTGATAAAATCAATCGAAAATAAATATATAAGCATATTAAAAGTGGGTTCTAATAAAAAATGTATCTAATATATTTATATATATTCATGGTTAGCTTTGTATACCCTCTTTTTAGGTTTGGTCTACTTAAGAATTTTACTTCCTTGAGATGATTTTCTGAAAAATACTTAATGAAAATAGCCTGTTGAGGCAGCCTCAAGTAATAAAGAGGTCAAACTTTTCCTGTCAAATTAAAGTGAAAGATGACCTGTCAAATTAAAGTGAAAGATGACATAAAATATGTACGTGTTTAGAATCTCATTTCAA
The DNA here is from genome assembly GCA_032878935.1 of Erythrophleum fordii. Taxonomy (NCBI): domain Eukaryota; kingdom Viridiplantae; phylum Streptophyta; class Magnoliopsida; order Fabales; family Fabaceae; genus Erythrophleum; species Erythrophleum fordii. Next base: position 5,677,617 of record JAVQMF010000047.1, read on the forward strand.
AATCACGTTTGTATAAAAATAATAAATTATTATTGTTATTTCTTGAAAAACATAATTTTGGGTTTCGGAAACGCATAAATAAACACATACTATATCTCCAAACCTAGATTTTGTAAAATGAAAACGACCCATTCTTTTGCTTCACATAATGATGGTTCGAATTCAAATCCCAACTGCATCTTGCGAGGCACTTGAGCATATTTCCTTTTTATCCCCCCCCAAAAAAAAAAAATAGGAAGAAGAAGAAGCTGGAGTATATTTACTTATTGCAACCTGAGATGGTGCAGTGTTACTTGCAGCTTCAAACTAATTCATTGCATGTTTGGTTCTGCGGTGAGAGGTGGAAAAAGCCCGTTTGCAAATCACAAAATGTAAAAGTTATAACTTGTTGCTTCAGCCAAAATCACGGTTTGAGGAGAGAAGAAGCTGAACCAAACATGCACTCAGTAATTCACCCATCTTAGCTTTGTCTGATCAGAAGGAAAATAATGGGATAAAATTTTAAGGCAAGTCGTGTATATAAAGTGTTTGTTCTTGAATTTTCAAATAACAATATAACGTGTGAATTTTTTTTTTTTTTTTATGATTTCGTAATATTTTATTGACCTGAATTTTTATTTAATGTCATGATTTACGTGGAAATTTAATAGTAAATACTTTAAAAATTTTACTTGAGTTTTTTTTCCTAGTAGATAATTGGAAGCAACTATTCTATACTTGGGTGCATTACGGTTAAAAAAATAAAGTAATTAATGAGTTAATTTTTGGAAGATCAATTTTTTTTTTCTCAATTTGATCTTTTAAAGATAGAGTTTTTTTATTTTGGTTTTTGAAAGATCATTTTTCTTTTAATTTAATTCTTTAAACATATTTTTCTAATCAAAGTAGCTAATTTAGGAAGCATTTGTGACTCTCTATCTAAGATTATTTTAATTGTGAGAAAATATTCTAAGAATTAAATTAAAAAATTTTACTTTTGAAAGACTAAACAGCAAGGGGAATACTCTTTCAAAGATTGCATCATTAATTTAATCTGAAAAGAAAGATAATAAAGAGACAGCGAAGTTTGTAAGTGGGATCCTTAATTGACAAAGACATCAATTTATTTTTAATCCTTCTCTATTCTTTTATCAAGTATATCACTAACAATAATTTTCATCTTTTTTTTTTTTTATAATAACATTCTCGTTTTCATGAAGGCATTTCTCACTGAATTATCAATTATCCTCATTCCACAAATGGTTGAGAAAGAGGTCCATAGTTTTTCAAAATTTGCTTTGTTAGCCGAAAACAAAAGTAAAGCGAAGAAGAACTTTATTCTGTGGCTTTGTTAGCCATCTGGAGAAAGTGAGAGGAACGAAGGATAACGCAACCTTTGTTGTGCTTTAAATTTTTACGTTGTTGTTCCTCGGGATTGCTGTTCCTTTCCTTTTTGTGTCATTCACACCCATTTCTTCAAACTTCAATGGCTTTCGTCCGTACAGCTGCACCTTCCTTTTAAGCCCTCAGGATATACAAAATTGTCTTCATTAAAATTAGAAAAAAAATAATGAATTGAATGGAATAGAATCAATTAATTTGATATGACATAAAAAAGAAAAAAATGTTATTTTACTTGTATATTTAATTAGATAAAAATAATATAAAAATAAAAAAATAAAAGTTTTGACAAATGGCCACAATGCCTCTAATAGAAAAAGTAAAAAAATTGGTTTTTCTAGATGAGTTACTTAAGCATTCAATATTGGAAGGATGTAATTGACTTTTCCACAAATTAGTTCTAAACATTCCTTCCATTCGAGCACTATAATATTGAAAAACTTCATTCAGCTTGCCTTTCTCAATCTACCTTGGATTCTCTCTACCAAAGAACTTTAGCAAAAGATTCAATCTCTGCTTTCGTTTCAGTAGTCATACCAAACAAGCTGATTATGTCTATAGTTTAATGAGAAATTTAGGTATCAAATAACTGTCATAGAAATAATTACGAACAAATTTATTAAAAAATATGTAAATTCAATTAATTACGAAAAGTATATAAATATATTGGTATATTTTTTATCAAGTTTTTAAATATAATTTTACATTTTTTATAGTTTATTCAATCTATTTATGATAATGTCCACGGAAATTTTTCTCATAGATACTGAATTTATTTGACATATAACTTCAGACCTGATGAATCTAAGTTTTTTTAAAGCCCAAGTGATTGAATTATTTTAAAATTTATGATAAATAATATTTTATAATTGTATATAAATTTCGAGAAATAATTTGAAATAGCTCAAACTCTTGATATCGTTACACTATAACTCCATTCCAGAGCTCTAAGTGACCTCACAAATTAATCACAACGGCTCTTTCTCTCTCTCTCTCTCTCTCTCTCTCTCTCTCTCTCTAGGTTTTTGTTGATTGAAAATCAAAGCAAAACTTCATGCCCACACATATCTTATTAAGTGAAAGGACTAAGTTTAGATACAGTTTGTTTATATTTTTATTATTAAATTTTTTAATTAAAATATAACATGTATAATTATCTAATAAAAATGTGATAAGTGTATAGTTTAATTGAAAAATCATATAGTTGTTTATAAAAATCATACACTTGTTATATTTTAATTAAAAAAATCATATAATTATCATATTTTAATTGAGAAATCTAATAATAAGGATATAAAGAATTGTATATAATTTTTTTTCTAAATAAAATTAGGATAGTCTATCGCTTATGGGAAGAAAATTCACTTTTTCTACGTTAATTGGGTTTTGAAGCATAAAATCTGAGCTTTCATTGATCAAGCCTATGTACAATCAAAGTGTGGGTGTGAACAATGTTCAAGATTAAACTCTTCATTATCCCAAAAATTGATGATCCATATCAGAAACTCGAGTTTTAACTTCGCATTTTGTGAACCTTTAGGACGCATGAAACTTCGAATCATTTTGCGTATGAAAATCGTGGAGTAATAGCTAGCCATATACAGAGCCATCTAGACGTAGCCATGATTGATTAATTAAAAGTGGTTTCGTTGATAGAAAGATCAAAATGGGCCAAAGCAATCTCAGCTGGTGGGGAAACCCATGATTTGAAATGAAGTCTGAACAGAAATTATAGAACTAAGCACGAATGGCCTCTCTTTTATAAATGTCTTTCTAGTGTGAAGAGGAGTCACTTGAGGTTGATGCATCTTTTTCGAAAGGGGAAATTAAAAAATCGTATACACAACTTTCACATCGAAGCCACCCACTACATTTTTCATAGTGCATGCACTAGACTAGGTCTCATAAACGCATCAAATTAATTGTGCACTAAGATACAATAATCCGTATGAATTTTTCCTATATTTTCTACCATATTTCTGTATAGGGGATCAAAGAAATACCCCTCATAATATGATTAAACAAATGAAGTTAAGACTTAAGAGAAACATAGATATGTAAACGTGCTTAAGAGAGAATTTTTAAGTAAGTTCGGGTTATAAAAAAATAGTTAGCTAGACAATCAAACTAATTATTAATAAATCTAAATAAACATGTTAAAGATAAATTTAAGAAAAACATACATATATATATATATATATACCCACACATTTATGATTGATTTGATCTATCTATATTTTTAAACAAGGTAATTTTTTTTTTTAAAAAAATCCTCATTTAATGTCTTTTTTTTTGTTAATGATAATTTTCATGATAACTCTACCTTTTAATCGGTTGAATTTTTTCCCCATTAAAATGTTCACACTAATATTTTTAATTAATTAAATAAGAATATCAAAATATATACAATGATAAAAATAAAGATCAACATTGGGAAAAGTGGAACCCTCCAATTGAATCCCCTTGATTAAACTCAGTGTGCGAGGATGAGATATATGTATCTAAAATTCTCCAGTGTTGCTTTCAATTTTACTGCCTCGTCAGTATTTCTTTATTTTCAAAGTGCTTTTGTATGAGTTGATTTGATTGGCTTCTTGACAATAAATGGGTTAGGGAATTGGGACAATCACTAATATGGTAGAAAACAAAAGTTTCTGGAAGGCAAAAAGAGAAACTCAATTGTGTGAAACAATTGCTGTCCTATTGGTGAGCAAAACATAGTGATATACGAATGCATGATGTAGTGTTAGTATTAATAACTTTTGAGTATAATAAAGAGAGAGGGAGAGTGGGAGAATGAAGAACACTTTCTATTCCATAAGCCAAGCCTTTATATAGACAAATACATGAGTGATAAAATTAATTAAATAATAAAAATAATTCCTAAATAGTAGGACATGACTTGCAACACATTAGCCACTACATAGACTCCATAAAGCATTTTATCTCCTAAAATGGTGCAACATGGGAAAATGCTAAGCAACATGGAGAACATGGGTTAGTGGATAACTTAATGGTAGAGTGGGCAACAAGCTAGGACATGTGGCAAGCAAAATACTTAATTAAATTTTATATTTTTCTCAACAATCCCTCCCTTAAACTAATATTTGCAAATATTAAGTATAAGAGTTAAGGATTTAAATTAAGCCCTCCCTTGAGCAAAGTCTTTCAAAGAGCACACTCCAAGCATTTTTCGAAGTTTCACAAACACAGCAATCTTGAGAGGCTTGGTCATAATATCAGCAACTTGATCTTCACTTTTGCAAAACACCAAATCAATTATACCATCATTGCAAAGGTCACGCAAAAAATGGTATCTCACGTCAATATGCTTGCTTCTTCCATGTAAAGTTGGATTTTTGGAAATTTTGATTGCTGAAACATTATCACAATAAATTGTTGTTGGGCTTTGTTGATCACTTTGAAGTGTTTCAAGCAATCTCTTTAGCCATATAACTTGACAAGAACAGGCTGCTGCTGCAACAAATTCAGCTTCTGTAGTCGACAAAGTAACAATTTGTTGTTTCTTTGAAGACCAAGATATAGCTCCAGAACTCATTATAAAAACAAAACCTGATGTACTTTTTCTATCATCAAGATCTCCAGCATAGTCACTGTCAGAAAAACCATAAAGCTTGCCTTTTGAGTTAGCTTTATAAAATATTCCAAAATCAACGGTGCCTCTCAAGTAACGAAAAATTCTTTTTGCAGCAAAGAGATGACTCTCAGTTGGATTCTCCATATATCGACTTATTAGACTAACACCATGCATGATGTCAGGCCTTGTTGAAGTGAGATACATCAAACTTCCAACCATCTGCTTGAATAGAGTAGTATTAATTTTCTTTCCTCCATCATCTTTCACCAACTTTAAGCCACATTCAGTTGGAGTACGAACAGGATTGCAATCCCCTATTTTAAACCTGTCCAAAATCTGAAGAACATACTTCTTTTGTGAAATAAAAATACCAAGTGATGATTGCACAACTTCAATGCCAAGAAAAAAATGCATTAAACCCAAATCAGACATTTCAAACTCTTGCATCATTTTCCTTTTAAACGCATGAATCATGGAATTATCATTTCCGTATAAATTAAATCATCAACATAAAGAGATACAAAAAGCATTCTTCCACCTTTTTCAAATTTTGTAAAGAGAGTATGTTCATGAGGGCATTTTTGAAAACCTTCTTTAATAAAATAAGCATTTATACGACTATAGCAAGCTCTTGGTGCTTGTTTTAGTCCATATAAAGCCTTTTTTAATTTATATACCTTTTCTTCACTACTTTTCTTCACATATCCAAGTGGTTGATCAACATAGACCTCTTCTTGCAACTCACCATGTAAAAATGCAGATTTCACATCTAATTGATAAACATACCAAGAATTTTGAGCAGCTATGGCTAACACTAATCGAATAGTATCAAGTCTTGCAACTGGAGCAAAGACTTCTTTATAATCAACCCCAAATTCTTGCTTGTAAGCTTTATATTTGTCAACTTCACCATCTTTGTTCAGCTTTGTTTTGTAAACCCATTTAACACCAATGGATTTTTGCCCCTTTGGGAGTTCCACTAATTCCCATGTGTTATTTTTCTCTATAGATTTGATCTCTTCATCCATGGCAATTCGCCATTTCGTATCTTTGATGGCTTCTTCAAATGTGAGGGGATCACAATCTGCAAACAAAGCAAAATGAGCTATTGTTTCATCATCAGTTAAGTCATCTCCACTTACATAATCTATCATCCATGCTGGTCTCTTTCTAGTACGATTAGATTGTGATTCTTCTACAATTTCAGTAGTAGGAGATGGTTCCACCACTTCTGTAGATAGAATATCATTTGGTGAATTTTCAAGAGTAGCCACTGTGGTATTTTCTGGGTATTGAGAGTACTCTTTTTCTTCTTCAGATTCAATAATTGGAGAAGGCTGCTGCCCATTCCAATTCCAAGTGCTCTCTTCATAAAAAATAACATCCCTGCTAATCACAATTTTATTGGTTAGCGGATTAAATAATTTATAAGCTTTAGACATTTCACTTACACCCAAAAAAACACATTTTTCACTCTTATCATCAAGCTTCTTTCTTTTCTCATCTGGAACATGGGCATAAGCGATACAACCAAAAATTCTGAAATGATCTACGGCTGGCTTTCGCCCACTCCAAGCCTCATGTGGAGTCATATTTTGAACAGCAAAAGTAGGACTTCTATTCAAAATATGAATACTCCAATTTACTGCTTCTGGCCAAAAACTCTTTGGAACTTTTCCTTTTGCTAGCAAGCTTCTCACCATGTTGAGGATGGTTCTATTCTTTCTCTCCGATACACCATTTTGTTGTGGTGTATAAGCTGCTGTAAGCTCTCTTCGAATACCATACTGCTCAATAAAATTTGCAAATTCTTTTGAGCAGTATTCTCCGCCGACGATCAGTACGAAGAGTTTTAATATTTTTTCCCATTTCATTTTCAACTTGAGCTTTAAAGCTTTTAAATATACTAAAAGCTTCTGCTTTCTCCTGTAAAAAATAAACCCAAGTTTTTCGACTATAATCATCAATAAATGTAATAAAATATCTTTTACCACCATTAGAGATTGGTGTTATTGGCCCACAAATGTCGGAATGAATCAGCTCCAATACATCCTTTGCTCTCCATGACTGTCCTTGAGGAAATTGAGTACGTGGCTGTTTGCCAACAACACACTCTTCACAAACTTGAGAAGGAGCAGAAATTTGAGGAAGACCAGTTACCATATTTTTCTGATGAAGAGTTTTTAATCCAGCAAAGTTCAAATGCCCATAGCGATAATGCCAAAGCCATGAGGCATCCTTCTCACTAGCCAACAAGCAAGATTGAACACTTTCAATCTTTAATGGGAATAACCTGTTTGAACTCATTTGCACAACAGCAATAGCACCCCGTGAAGGATCATAAATCTCACAAGCCCCTTTTTGAATAGTTATAATATAACCCTTTTCTTGCAATTGACCAGCACTCAATAAATTGCTTTTCAAATCAGGGACATAGAAAACATTAGAGATTGTTTCTACAAAACCATTTTTAGTTTTTATTTTAATATTACCTTTTCCCATTACCTTCACAGTAGAACAATCACCAAAACTTACAGTGGAATGAAATTCTTCATCTAAGGAAGAAAATAAGGATTTTCTTCCACACATATGGTTGCTGCAGCCAGTATCCACATACCAAAGATCTAATTGAGGTGCTTCAATCACTTGACATGCCATTAACAAGGTTTCTTCCTCTTTCTTTTCTGCAAAATTTGACTTCTCTCCTCTTTCTTTATTGTTAGGCAGCTTAGTATAACATTCAGAACGATAATGACCAAATTTATGACATCTAAAGCATTCTACCTTAGATTTGTCAAATTGTTGATTTCGTTCTCTAACTTTACCTTGAAATTCATCCTCCTCATCATCTCTATTGCCTCGGTCTCCTCTTCCTCTACCGCGGCCTCTACCTCGACCTCTATCTCTACCTCTACCCCTTCCTTTAAAATTTAAGGAATGAGTAAAAGTAGAAGCTTTTAAAGCTTGCTCCTCCATAGTTGAATTGCGATTCATCTTCTGCTCATGAACTAATAAAGAGCTCTGTAACTCATCAAGTGAAAGTGCATCTATATCTTTTGACTCTTCAATAGAACAAACAACATAATCAAATTTGGGAGTTAGTGAACGCAATATTTTTTCAACAATAGTAACATCTTGCATTTTTTCACCATATAAACGCATTTTGTTACTTATCTCCAATGTTCTGGCACAATAATTTGTGACAGATTCACCATCCTTCATTTGCAGAGTCTCGAAATCTCTTCTCAACGCTTGAAGCTGTGCACGCTTTACTCTTGCAGTGCCTTGATATTTCTTCTTCATGGAGTCCCATATATCCTTGGAAGTTTCTTTGCAAAGAATAGTTTCCAAGATGGGACGATCAATTGCCTGAAATAAATAATTCTTCGTCTTTAAATCTTTCAGCTTCAATGCCTCTATCTCTGATTGTTGTGCATTCGCAAGTGCTGCTACACCATTTTCAACAACATGCCAGTACTCCTTAGATCTTAAGAAATTCTCCATCAACAAGCTCCAATGATCATAGTGACCATCAAAACGTGGAATAGATGGCTGCACAAAGTTTGAATCTGAAGAAGACATATTGATGCAACAAACAGAAATAACAATGAATATCAACCACAAGAGAAGAAGAAAAATAATATTGCTCACTCCCTTTTTTTTTCACAATATTTTGCACTCCTCACAACCAAGCTCTGATACCACTAATAACTTTTGAGTATAATAAAGAGAGAGGGAGAGTGGGAGAATGAAGAACACTTTCTATTCCATAAGCCAAGCCTTTATATAGACAAATACATGAGTGATAAAATTAATTAAATAATAAAAATAATTCCTAAATAGTAGGACATGACTTGCAACACATTAGCCACTACATAGACTCCATAAAGCATTTTATCTCCTAAAATGGTGCAACATGGGAAAATACTAAGCAACATGGAGAACATGGGTTAGTGGATAACTTAATGGTAGAGTGGGCAACAAGCTAGGACATGTGGCAAGCAAAATACTTAATTAAATTTTATATTTTTCTCAACAAGTATTAGTGTAGTGTTGTGTCTAATCTAATGAAAATCATGTTGGTGGAGACTCAAATGTACATTCCACACGGAAAATATATCTTTGTTATACTGCGTTTGGTATTAGGGAATTAGGGAAAGGGAATAGTTTACTATTTTTTAGTGTGTTTGGTAGGAGGGAATGAATTTCCTTAGATGTTGGGATTACCATGAGTTGTGGGGATGGAATTCCTCTACTATGACAATGGAATCAGATGCTTTCCTGGCAAATCAAAAGGAAAAAGAGAATCTTGCCCTCATCCATCTATTCTATTTCTACGTTATTTTTTATTCACTTTAGGTGGTCTTTTGTCGAACTTTTATTTTTAGTTTTTTTATTATATTTTCATTCAATTAAACAAACAAAGAAAATGAAATTTCTATTTTTTTCATATTATACCAAACATAATTAGAGCTAAAAGATTTTATTTTATTTTCATTCATATTTCTATTTCTATTCTCATAATAATCATTCCCATGTATCAAATGCAGTATGGATATGTGATGGCAATGGAAACTTAGGGCAAATGGGGTTTTTTGTTGTTGTTGTAATTTCTAATATAAATTGGAGACTATATAGCCATGCCAATGTGGTAAACCTTGATTATTAAAACCAAACATTAAATGAGAGAGGGAATGAGATCGCCAAAGTATCAGTACACAATTTAACCAATTAAACAATTTATTTATTTTTTTAAGGCTTAATTGTACTTTTAGTCCCTCTAATTTATTAGAGAAATTTAATGTTTAATTTCAATTTCTCAATTTAAGAATTTGAGTGATGGTATTGCTTTGATTAACACTAGAAGGATCAAATTATTCCAATTGATAAATTTGATGGGCAACAACATTACTTTAATTAAATTTGGGGGCACTATAAATTACTTTCTCTAATAAACTAGAGAGACTAAATGTAATTAAGCATTAAATACTTGAAGTACATAATTTAGTATGTATATATATATATTAAATTCAATACCGACAAATTCTTTGATGCTTCCACTGGATTAAATCGATTCTCACTTGTAATAATAATTTAATTATAAAATTGGACTTAATTATGATCGATTCATCGGGAAAGGTTGAACTGGGTGAGCAGGATCAATTCTTAATAAACTATTTAGCAAACTATGACTGGGTTTTGGGTCCCATATTTATTGTTATTGGCATATATAATTGATCTGAATGGAATCTTAGCCCTCAGTTGCTTTCTCGGAATAAACTTAAATATCTGAAAGGCATATATCCTCATGAGGTAGCTACATTTAGATTCTCTAGGGCTACACTACAGTTTGTGGCTATATTTGCCTTTTCTCTCTCTTTTGTTCGTTTAAATGCAAAATTTTAGTACTGCTTGCTAAGGATTGGAGCATAATAATAAAAAAAGTCTTACTGAAATATAAAATAATGTGGGCTTAGTTCAGATGGCTAATTCAGTATTATCAGATAGTTATAGAGTGACTAAGTTTAAAATCATTATTCAGTGTGAGCTAGTGAGAGTTTTTAGAAAGTCTTGATATAAGTCATATAATAATAACTTCTGAATTACCCAAAAAAAAAAATTTAAGGCTCTTTAATTCTTACCCCTTAAAAATATTTGAATCCTCTAACAATCTTACTAAAAATTATATCATACAAATATAGTGTCCAATAGACCTAATCATGGAGTAAACCGTATATATATATACTTGGCTTCAGCTATGTTTTGAAGGATTTGATCTCAATTTTGATATAAAGTAAAATATGAAATTCAATAAGTAATCGATCTAATGCCTAAACCATGGTTTTCACGTCATCATGACATCATTGGCCTCCCTCCCTTGGCAAAAAATAACTCATACCTTTTTTTTTTTTTTCTTTCACATGCTAGAGTTTGTACTTGATGACTTGTACATTCTGAATATTAATTTTACCAATCAATTTCTCCTAAAGAAGAGAAATAAATATGTGAGTATGATAATATATAGAATCTCCATTTTGTTTGAAAAAACAAAAATCATCATTTCCCTAACAATAGCCAAGTACTTGCATACGTACTAAAGAATTAGTAATTTTGTTACGCATGAAACGTGAAAGTTGAGACTCGTGTACCATCATAGCATCCCATGATTGTTACATCTTTGCTTTGTATATATATTCTTTGCTTTTGTAAGACACTATGTGAATATGTGTGCTATTATATTGGTAGGCTAGCCTGGTATAATATATTTTATTATTAGCAACTGTGTTTTCTTGAGCCTGAAGGAAGGAGAGATCGAACGTAGAAGAAAAAATTGCACACGCACGTTACTTTTTATCGTATTATATATATAGACCTTTTTCCAGGCTTATCAGCTTAATTAATCTCACTTTTTCTTCACTTTCTTTCTATTCTCTCTCATAGCCTAGTTCTGATCCTTTCTTAGTGTTAATCAAATCTTAAACATTTCTTCTTTGGTTTCAATCTATTTTGGGATTTTCTTTTTTCTGGGTCCGACTTTATTATGTTTGCTTTTTCTCTCCATAAAGTTTAGGAGCCACGAGAGCAATGATTATGCAAATATTAAGCACCATGCACCCACTAACTGATGATCCTTCCTCTCTCTTTCTTTCTTTCTTTTTCTTCCTTAAGCCCCCCTAATGACACTTGCAAAATTTGCTAATTGATGTGTGCATATATATATATATATATATATATAGACACACACACACAAAGGAGCATTTGTGTTTCTTTTCCCTTTTTCCACATGATCAAATTGGCTTTGAGCTTCTTTTGATATTGATAATAGCATTTGTGATTAAGATATTTAAGATTATATTTAAAGCAAATATATGATTTTGGTCTTTAAGAATATATCTTTTAATGTTTTGATTCTTTTACACGAGTTAATCTCTTTAAGTTTGCAACTCGTTAGATATATTATCTTTTTTGTATTTAACCAGATTATATATTTATTTTATTTTGAGAGATTAAGAGAATATTTCTAAGAACTAAAGCATAAAAAGCATATTTTCTAAAAACTAAATTGTATATTTACTATTATATTAATGTAAGTCTTGAAATTTATTCACTTAACTGATTACTAATCTTTCAAGTTGGACTATAGTTAAACTATTAATTGAAGTGGAAGCCACAAACAACTTGGATAAACACAAGTCCTTTAACTTAATGAATTGGTATTCTAAAATTAAGCTCTTAACTTAAATCCAATGATACTGGGGGCTTGTGATTGATGCTTTTACAACCAGAGAGGGGAAACGGGTTATTATTTTATTTTAAGTCTTGCACTGGCCTCTATTTTGCATTATTACAATTTTTTTCTTTTTTGGTGATTCGATGTAAGTTTTCTACCCCCCTCACTTCACCCTCCTCCAACCAAATTGAAAAAAAAAAAAATCATAATTGGAAGAAGTTAGATTATCTTACCATTAGTTAGACAAAAATAATGCATGAAGTGACTCTATGTTTATCATTCAAATTAGTAAAATTTTTTGTCGAAGGAAAAAAGAGCAATCTCTTTGTTTACAAATAATCCATTATTAATAAACTATAAAAAAGAAAAAGACTAAAACTTTATTTTGGTTCCTCACAATTAGAGGATTTATCATTTGGTACCTTATAAACTTGTATTATCAATTTCATCTCTTACAGATGAAATATTATTTAATTTAATCTCTCATGAAATTATCTTTTTAATTTGATCACTTATATATATATATATATATATATATATATATATATATATTTCTAAATTTAGTCCATTACAAATAAAATCATTATTAATAATTATTTTTATCAATCTACTGCAAATAAAATTAATAGGTAAAATTAATAGATGTAATAAAATATATATAACATATTTTTTTGATAAATTCTTGTTTTAATTACCATTATATAATATATATAAATTGACTATTAATTTCATTAACAATAAATTAATAGAAAGATGTCAGTAATAACAATTTTATTTGTGAGGAGTTAAATTAAAAAATATAAAAAAATCAAGATGAGAAATATTTTATTTGTGAGAAGACCAAATTGAAAGAGTAAATATTTTATGAGAATAACCAAAGAAGGATTTTAGTCATGGAGTTTGATTATAAAAGTAAAATAAGAGATATTTTTGTTGTTCTTGCACGTATCTATATTTATATATGTGAGAGGTGAAATTAAAAAAATAATTTTATCAGAGATAGTCTAGGGTCTAAAATAGAATACGTACTCCGTCCTCACAAAAAGGGCGATTAATTATGAGAGTAACTTGAGAGATACTTTCGTTGCTGTTGCACGTATATATCTCTATATATGAAAAGTCAGAGTTTACGGCATGCAGTTGTAGTTCTCCTGCGATTCTGTATATGGCTGAACTGAATCAAGGAAATCATATCCACCTCCAAACATGTTCAAACGGGCAAAATCCCTCCACACCTATACTAGTGGAGTTCATTAATTAAAATAAGCAAAAGGAGATGAGCTTTAAGTTGAAGACTGATTGGTATAGGCACTAGAGCCCAGAAATGAAGAAATACTGAGCAGGCATGCCTAAAAGCCCGAAGCATAGTGATGGAGTGAGCCGCATTAGTTGACTGTGGAGAAACAGGAGGATAATGCCCCCTTAATCATACAGTATTATACCTTTGTGTTGCAAGGAGGCAAGTGTTTCCCATCTTCATAACCCCTCCCATTTCCCATCTCTACTCATCACCTGCAACACTAACTACCCTTTGTATCATGACAAACTTTTTTTTTTTTTCCTTTTTTGGGTGATATCAAATGGGGTTTGAGAGCTTGAAGCATATTCAAATTAATCAGTTACTTTCTTGGGACTAAGAGAATATATATTTAAATTGAAGAGAATAAAAAAAATAATTTGATCATTATTTATTTAAATTTAAATAAAATATTTTGTTTTTATTTTATTTTATTTTGTTTTTTCATTCTTCTCGATCCTCAATCCAACATACTCTAAAATAGTATTTAGTATGAAGGTATTTTAATTTTTTAAAAACCTTAAAAACCTATTTATGAAAAAATTGAGCTTGATATATATATATATATATTATTCAAGACATACATTACATAATTTTTAAAACTTTTATATATCAAACAACACCTAAGGAATTCACAAATTACAGCCAATTAAACCCCAAGAAATTGGCTTAATTAATTCATTATAAATAGATATATAAAAATATCAGTAATGTTTTTCAATATGACTCACTTATGATATAATTACATATTTATTTATGGGTGACTCAATATATATATATATATATATATGGTAAATTAAATCTATTAAAAAAAATCTCTCTTCAATCATTAGAAAGAATCAATGAGAAAAAGATAGAAAAATAGGGTAGTGTTCAAGATTTTACTGTCAGATTAAACACTACTAAACAAATTCAAGAAACTATATACCTATTAAACACTATTAATTCAGTGAATTATGCATGGAAATTTTAGGGGAAAAAATATTATTAAGTGAAAATGAGAAGGAAGACAAAACATCTGGACCCAGAAAGTAAATAGGCCGTGGGGTTAAGATCAACATCTGCTTTGCATGGTCCTACGCACATCAATAAATTTCCTTTCTTTTATTGCAAAGAAAAAGCAAGTATCTAATGTCACTTCATGTCAAGGAAGGCAAATTTTAGAAGAAGGAAGAACGATAAGAAGGTAAATTTTTGAATATAATTAAAGTACTAATTCAAATTAAGTGAAAATTTCCACTTCATCTCATTGACAGCCTGGCTGCCTCCATCTCCCTCCGTTTCCTTATAAGAGCATCCAAAAGCAAACACTCTCAAAAACTCTCTCTCATTCTCTCTGTCGCTCTTTCTTCTTCTTCTTCTACAGGCGTGGAATTTGGCTTTGATTACTTTCTCTCACTAAAACCATCAAGCACCCATCAATAATACCCCATGTCTCCTTCCTTTCTTATTTTCTTCAAAACAGAGCACTTTAACACACTTCTTGTTTTGGCAAAAATGGCCATGCCAATGTCCTTTTGCATAATCATTCGTACCTATTCCTTCCTTTAGTTTCTCTCTCTCTTTCTTCTTCTTTCTTTCATAATTCACAGAGTACTCCAATTCCATTAAAGCTCTTGCAGTAGCACTGTTTGAAGCAGACAAGAAGGGCCTAGTAATTGATAACTACCATTTCAAAATCCTGTGTTTTGGTTTCTTCTTCATCCCATAGCTTCTTCTATATAAGAAGAGAGAAAATCACCAATGGAGAAATGGGATCATCATAAACGGCACAACAGAGAAAACCCATCTTTCTCTTCCACTCTTCTCGACGCAATTTACAGATCCATCGAAACAGAGGAGGAAAAACAAGAAGACCACCTCGTGTTTTACAGAGAAAAAAGCATGAGGAAGCAGAAACAGAGCAACA
Organism: Erythrophleum fordii; assembly: GCA_032878935.1. Lineage (NCBI taxonomy): Eukaryota > Viridiplantae > Streptophyta > Magnoliopsida > Fabales > Fabaceae > Erythrophleum > Erythrophleum fordii. Next base: position 5,693,032 of record JAVQMF010000047.1, read on the forward strand.
ACCACAAACTCTTCGGAGACTACGATGACAACGATGTTGAAGAAACTAAAAAACCCAACTTTCGTAGGAATTCCTTGACGGAGTTCGATCGAAGAAGAACACGAAGCAGTTCCAATTCCAATTCCTTCTCGATGTTCTCGAGCTCGAGCTCCTCTGATTCTAGCTCTGGTTATGGGTTTTCTTCTTCAGAGTCAGAATCCTGGTACAAAATGCAGAAACCGAAGCCGATTCGAACCAGTGTTTCTTCGTCGATTCGGCCTCAAAATTCAAACTTTGAAGCCCCCAACAACTGCAGGACCAATTCTGCGCAAACCCAGAAGCCGAATCACGAGAAAAATGGCTTCGGAAAAACGAAATCCAAAGCTTTGAAGATCTTCTATGGCGACTTGAAGAAATCGAAGCAACCCATTTCTCCAGGTGCGAGACTCGCTAGCTTTCTCAATTCTCTTTTCAATTCAAGTGGAAACGCAAAAAAGACAAAATCATCATCAGTGTCGAATTCTCATGAGTCGAAAGTAGCACAACCTTCGACTTGTTCTTCAGCTTCTTCGTTCTCGAGGTCATGCTTGAGTAAAACCCCATCATCGAGATCTGGGGCTAAGAGATCAGTGAGGTTTTGTCCTGTTAGTGTGATAGTGGATGAAGATTGCAGGCCATGTGGGCACAAGAATATTCTGCGCGAAGATGATCAAGAAAAGAGGAGTAATAACGAGGAGCTTAGCTTCCATCTGATGAAGGAGAGTCGAAGAGTGGAGGAGTTTGCGAGAGAATTATGGTTGAAGAAGAAGAAGAAGAAAGAACAGGAATTTGATATGAATTATGAAGAAGAAGAAGATGATGATGATGGAGTTAGTTGTTCAAGTTCTGATCTTTTTGAACTGGATAATCTATCTGCTGTTGGGATTCAGAGGTATAGGGAGGAATTGCCTGTGTATGAAACTACCCATTTCGATACTAATCGAGCCATTGCCAACGGCTTCATTCTGTAATTTTGGAATATATATATATAAACTTTTTAATTAGAATTTTAATGGTGTGGGGGTTTACTTCTCAGAATAAGATTTCTCTTTTGGATTTGTTAGCTCTTTAATCTCTTTACTATTTTTTAAATTGTCCTGGGTAATTTTGATTCTGACTAAAATTCAAACTCAGATCATTTAATCTAATATCGCTCAACCAAAAGTAATTGTTATATTTCTCTAGCTTTTCCTATTGTCTTGATGTTTATGTATTTGATTATATATAGAATCTTTGAGCAAGAGATAAGATTTGATTTAATCATTATTTTAAGGGTATAAAGGTAAAGATGAAGTAAATAAGATTTGGAGGGATTATAGACTAAAAGTTGGGGAAACAGAAAAATAATATAAATAGGTAAATAGTAAAGAGGGAGGGTGAGGAAGAAGAAGACGAAGTTGAAAGCAAAGGCAGAATTCCTACACTCATTCATGGCATGCCATGGCAAGGGAAAGAATTGCTTTCTCTCTCTCTCTCTCTCTCTCTCTCTCTCTCTCTCTCTCTCTCTCTCTCTCTCTTATGTGTGGGGACCTCTTTTTGCTTGAAATTAACACTATCTTCATGCACCAGATTTGCTTGGGAGCAATAGTCAAAAAGTGGCTTATACATATGTTAATCTACTGGGAGTTTTTAATTTTTTCCTTTTGATTCTTCAAAATTTAGATTACTAATCTATAAAGAGACAGCTAACCTCTTTTTTTTCTTTTATAAAAAAAATCTAATTTTATTCATTTTGATACAAAAATGTATATTTTCTTAAACCGAAATAAACATGGCTAAAATATTATATACACACAATATGAAACAACGTGAATTTAAAACCCCTCGTTATTATTAAACCATATGACTTAATTGTGTCCATAAAAAATTAAGTATGTATGCAAACTGAAATTTAAGTAGAAACTACAGATTGGATATTTTTCAAGAAAGGCATTGTTTTAGAGATAGCAAAAAGAGGTCAAATGATGGGTATGATGAAAAAAGGGTAGAGATGTAAGGCATGGTCTCCAAAGATGTGGACAGAAGATCTGTTCTTTGATACTCTTAAACCATTGATGTCAAATTTGGTTGGCTTCTAAGCCAAGAGCTTAAATCTTTCTGATTTATTTGAAAATTTAGAGTCTAATTTGCTGAAAATTCCTCGTAACCTTATCTTCAACCTCACAGATAATTGTATTATCTTTTTTGAGTCATTTGTTTGGTCTTGTTTGTTTTATATTATACATTCTACTCTGCAACTTTCTCTTGTTTCTTTGTCTCTCTTATGCTCTCCAATGAAATTGCTGTAAATCCAAATTTCGTCTTTTTCCTTTTAAATGTTTCATGTTCAAGTCTTAATTATTTTTATCCCTTTGCACAATTTCAACCCTTCGAATAAATTTTGGTGAAAAGTCTACTTCTGGCAATGCATCTCCATTATTTGTTTTCTGGCCATATATGGAATTAATACATATTGTACGTACTAAGAGAAAAAGAGCCAAACTTTATAGGGATTCTCACCTACATTTTCTTGGATCTGATAATTAAGAGAAACTGGAGGAAAAACAGACCCAAAAAAAAAAAAAACCTTCACAGTCTAAATTTTTCTTTACCTGTTTTTTGGTCAAATATTCTTTGTCTTGATTTTTAAGGAACTTAAACAATTACTGTTATCTTTCCTTTCATTCTTTTTCCTTCTTTACAAAAATCGATGTATCTCTTCCTTTATTCTTCGGATTATCATAAAAAGCAACATCCAATTGATGAATTTAGAAACTAAACAAATGTATCAATTAACGGATAAAGAAGTGGAAATATTGTAATCAATTAACAAAATACAGACTTTGCAGGACCACTAAATCATAACAGTGTGATCTGCTCATTGAGTTGAATATTCTTAACTACCATATTTTGTAAGGCAAAATTAAAACTTTCAAAGCTAGCTAGCTTGGACTATTGGAAAAGAAAAGGCTACCCTATGCTCAAAAGTGTTATAGGGCGAGAATGGCTATACATTAGGGCGTGGCAATGTCGGGGACCCCTTGATGCATGCCTTAACTTCTAATCACAAAATTAAAACCATTAAGAATTGAGAGAAATTTTTAAGTTACATGGTATGTATTAAATATAAGTTAGTTAAAATAATAAATATATATACCTATATACAATTTTATTTAAGTTTTAAAATGATTGACTTAATATTATTTATCTTTAACAGACGTAAGTTATCTAAAAGAACTTTCGATTAGCGAAAGAGAAATTGCCATGCATGCAACTGTGAAATTATTGGCTTAAGAAATCACTTTGTGGTGTAGTCTAATCAGAATGATTTGCTTTTAAAACGCCATATTCGCAAGAGAGACTGCTCTGATAATCTCATATGGTTTGGTGAAGTGGGGAGGTTGACAACAATGATAGTGTTTATCGGATGGTGGGTGTGAATATGTGAGACCACCTACTCATCCTCGGCGTTGACTATTCCTTGGATTCTACATAACCCTAATAATCATTGTAATCTCCTACCACTTAAATTTAACGATCTAGAATCTCTCTTTTTTTTAAAAAAAAATTGAACTATACCTTTTGATTTTGAGTTTCAAATGAGGAAATAACTTTCAACTTGAACGGGAAAATTTGTATATATACATACAATACAAGCATTTAAAAATGTTAGGAGATATTCAATATATTTATTTAATTAATATATTAATATCTAAGATATTTGCATTATGTATTTAAAAATTTTTGAAGCATAAAATTTCACTATTTATATTATTTGATACTACTTAAAAATTATGATCATCTCTCGCTATTTTAATTTTCAATTTTGTCAATTTTTAGAAAATATCATGTGTTATATTTTTTTATGACTTTTAATTATTTTAGCAAACAAATGGATGAGCCTAGCTGGGATTTTGATTTCTGGTTCGGATTATAAATAAGATTATAGATTACTCGCCGTGGTAAATGTGAAACAACTTTTCGTTAAAAGGAAGGAACAGGATTTAATAAACAAATGGCTCGCTGTTAGCCAAGTAGCTCAGTGACAAAATGACTAATACAATAATTACGCTGTTGATGGCTACCCAGATTGAATTAGATAATGTGATGAAAAATTCTTACTAGTTCCTACAAAATTAAGTTAATTATAAAAATATATAGATATAAGAGAAAGTCAATATATCTTTTACACACACGCGGGCGTGTTTTTTTTTTTTTGGATTTTTTTTTTTCAATTTTATAGCTGAATACGTTTGTTTTTGCATTACTATCATGGATAGTTCTAGGATTTTGTCCACATCATGTCTCCTCCTGATGCTATCTTACGGGACTCTTTTATCTTGATTTAGTGTTTTTAGAATTTTATTTCTCAGAATGCTTATCAACAAAATCAAATTCAAAGACTTATATGAATTGAGCTAAATCCTTAAGATGTAACATATTTATTTAGAATAAATTACTGAATTTTTTTCATTAAAAGATGACTAGTTAATTTGGTCCTAAAAAATATAGCTCTCTCAATTTAATCTTATAATAATTTATTCTCAATCTTTTTTTATCTTTTTGGAGAAGTAAATTGAAAAGTTAGACCCATAAATTTAATAGATGGAGGGATGAAAGCGATTGAGAAAAGGTTATTGAAACTAAATTGAAAAGGTTACGTTCTGAAATACCAAATTGAAAAATTAGTAATCTTTCAGGGAAAAGAATAATAATAATAATAATTTAGACTATTTATTTATTTATAATTAACTTAATATCCACCACTATGCTTGGGGCTTATAACTTGACTTTTAATTGGCATCTCCTTTCCTATGATTTGATTTATGTCAACACTGCCATTTGTCCACATTCATTAATTCGAAGCAGATAATTCATTAAGGAACAGAAGTTTGTATCTATCACCAGGTAGGGTAAGAAGCTGTGGACAAATGGGCATTCCCTTGCCGAGCATGTCACTCACCCACCATGCACAAACCAATGGTGTCTATAACACTTGCTAAAATCATATGACTTGACCAGTTTATGTGGCCAATGCAACATGAGGGACCAACTCTGGTTCCTCAAGGTCCGAATTCACACCACAAGTGGCTCGATCACTGGCTTGACCCTTGTCTTAGCACAAGGGTGCATATAGGGTCAACTTCATTAACCTCTGCTTTATGTAATTGTCCTATTAAAGTATTAATACAACACACTATAGGCACTGTATTATTTTCGCTAGTGATGGTTTTATCATGTCCAAGCTTCTGTTAACGTCCTCAATAATTGCCACCTACTTTAATTTGGGGGCAAAAATAATTAAGAACTGGTTGAGAACTTGAGATAAGCTTGCTCATATTATAATTTGGGCTGTCAACTTTGTTCTTTTGTGCATATTTCGTTTTCTCCAGCCATATTCTTTCATCCTAGAGCTTTTATCATGGTCTTACTTCTTATAATTTATAGATATCATAAAGCTTTTATATATAGATATATCATATTTTTATTTCATCCATAAAGAGAAGAGATAAAAGTTTATTTTCCTTCTGTTATATCTCAATCCTTACCATAAAAATAAATAAATAAGAGGCAAGGATCCGTACGTGAATTTGTGGGATTTATTATTAAATTGACATGAATAATTCAATTTATTTACAACTATTTAATTCCCATTAGAATGGCCAAGGGCACTATTGTTTATAATAGCTTTTTAGAATAATAGTGAGTCTATGCAGATCATTAACAGATATGAGGGGCTTTTCGATGAATTTAATGTCTTGTAAAATTAGTTGCACCTATTATAATCTTAATTATTGGAGGATTTTATGTCTTCAGGAGTTCCATGCATATCCTTTACCATTTCTATTTTCAGTACTTAGCAAATCATATATACACCATAAAGAGGAAGTAGAATGAAGATTTATTTTCCCTCTTATTCCAGAATTTATCCTGGCGGTAAAAACTTGAGAGGTTATAGCACATATAAATAACTAGAGTAAATTATATACTTTTCATCCTTAAAAAATTATAATATATATATATTGATTTTAGTCTTTCAATGTATAAAGCTCTCAATTTTATATTTCAATAAAATTTCCTCGATTAATTTAGTTTGTCCCTCCATTTATTAAACTGATGTGAGTTTAACTAAATTCTTAACCTAGCCTAATTATAATATTTATGTGGTTGTTATGATGAAGTGAATTTCCTTAGTGTCCGGACAAGCAAAGAATGCCAAGTGTGTAATTTGCAAAAGGTCGATGAATTGATGATTATAATGTTTCATTTTTTGCTTTTATGGACACTAATAAAGTTGATTACTTCATCAGGTTATTGGTCATATAAGCATTTTGTTAGGTTAGGGTAGGATCGCACTTAATTTCCCGTTAGTTTAACAAATTAACAAAGCGACAAAATATATATTGACTGGGGGAAAATTATTAAGGAATAAAATCGAAAGTCGTACACTACCAAAAATGAGATTTTTGTAATATATCAAGGATGAAAGGCGTAATTTACTCAAATAATTATTAATTAAAGAATAAACTACTGCATTAATTTTTTTTAAAAAATCAATGTCATTAGTCCATAAAATTTTATTGTCACTAATTTAATTTTAATTTTTTAAAATATACATCATTTCAGTTCTAACCTTAATAATATATATTGCCCCCTTAATTTGGAATGTACTAGTTAAGTTAGGACAAAAATGATACATTTTTAAAAATGTCAAAGTTAAATTGATAAAAATAAAATTTTAAAAATTAAATTGATAACATATCTTTTATGGTCCAACATGGGACACCTCTTCTAATTAAATGAGACAATAATAGATCATACACACACACACACACACACACACACACGGAGAGACAAACACAGTTTACCCTCATTACTAACGTAAGAATTAATAGCTTTGTCATTTTGCTTCTTTGTGAAAATATTCTTTCTTTCTCTTACGTTCTTCTTGACAATATATGTTCGCTTTGCTATTCATACAAATTGGATTCATATTTCGGTAACCTTACTCTTTTCTTTCTTACTTACTTTCTCTTCTTTTGCATTTTCGCTCTGCACCCGCACGTGATGGGATGGTCCTACATGTCCCAGAACTGTCGCGCATGCACGTGTGCTCTGTCCTTCAGTAATCCCCCTCGGATCCTCTGTCAGAGCACCACCACACAGAAATATCAATTTATATGTAATCTTTGGTAGCTAGTGTTTTATACGTTTTTCATGAACCTTATTTATAGATAAATTTGTTATCATATTAAAATTATATATTTTATTGTTATTTTTTATTATAGGAATGTAATTCATAAATAACATGACTGCAAATCTTCAAAAAAAAATCGTCAATTTATGCCATTCATCCGTGTTCACATTCACAAGTACACTCATATTAATTCATTCTCTCATAGAGTGTGATAGGTGGTGGTGGAGGGGACCTTCTCTTTGATTAACGTTGCCCCCCTACTGCCTAGCAAAAGAATCCCACCACTCAGGTTTTGACACCTGTACCAGACGCCACGTGTTCCTCGTCACCACCACGTTCTGTGTAATTACCTTATGTGACCTTGTCACATATTGTTAGGTTGATATGGGAGATCAAGGATGTGTGTGTGAGGGATTTTTTGAATTTCGAAAGGGTATTGTTGGTAGAGAGATTAAAGTGGTAGGGTTTTTGAAGATGTGGGGAAGCCAGCTTTAGTGAAAGAAAGTAATAAAGGAAATAAAGGTATTGTGGATTTGGATGTGCTGTATGTGTCTATGAGAAATGGAAAAAGAAGATAAAAAAAATTAAAAAAGAAAAAAGACATTGAAGAGAATTTTGGTGATCCCAAGATGATAGCTTGTCTTGAAATAGTTAATAGTTAAGGGGCAGCTTTTGTTTTCCCTTTGGAAAGACAAAGACCTGTGGAAGAGAGAGATTTTCTCCTCGCTTGCTTTTCCCTTCTTTATTTTTTCTTCTACATTCTTTTTTTTCCCTTAGGCTGGTATGAGATTCAGGTTCAAGTATCCTTGAAAATTCATTGATTTCAAAAAAATTAAAGCTGCAGACAGAAAGCTGCATGTTGTATATGTCTCATTAGAGATTTTGATTTTAGCTTTTTCTTTTTCATTGATCTGTCACAAATTGGGCTATGAGTTTGGATATTTAACCATCATTGACAACCCTGGGCACTACAAAAAAATATGGAATTTGTGGCGACAAAAGTTGTCGCTAAAACATCAGAAGTCGTCGCAAAAACTATTTAGTGACGACAATGTAGTCGTCGCTAAGTCGTCGCAATTACAGCCGTAGCTAAAGAGATTTAATGGCCAAAAAATTGTCGTTGCTAAAAAGTCTTTTTGCAACGACAAAAATCGCCCCTAAATATATATAATTTCGCCGCTAAAAATTTATGTCGTGACAAAAAATATTTTTAGAGGAGAAAAAAGTTGTCACTAAATATTTGGTTTTAGCGGCAACAAATATCTTTTGACATTAAAAACTTTTAGCGACGACTTTTACCAATAGTTGTGGTCACTAAATACATACTTTTAGCGACAATCTTTTAGTTTAAAAGATTTAGCGACGACCTTTTTGCCACAAAAATTTTTCTATTTGACCTTTTAAAAAGCTTTTGTTGGAAATCTTTAACAACAACATATACCTTGACGCTAAATGTTGTTTTAGCAACGACATTAATAATCGCCAAAATTCTTTTTGGTGGGCATTTAAAAGAATTAGTGTCGAGTATTGTTGTCGCTAAATGTATACTTTTAATAACAAAATAGTTTAGTGATGCTAAATATCTATTTTTGCAACTAATTATTCTTTTGCTGCTAAAATTTTTCTTTTAGCATTAATTTTTTATGTCGCCATTAAATATGTCTTTAGTATCAACTATTATTAACAATATTAGTATACTATTAGAGTATAAAAGTTAAAGGATTCATTTTTCTATTTGAATAATTTATGACACTACTTACAAGTGACCCAAAATTCAAAAAGACTTCTCGCATTTTTCCCATATTCAATTCCAATTTCGAGAATCAACTCTCAAATTTTTACCATATGGCACGCAACTTATTTCGAGAGGAAGTAAGGAAATATGATAATTAAGTTAGGTAACTTATTCAAAAGCTATTCTCAGGAGAAAATTTTCTTAACAGAGTCACCCTATTTCTTTTCTTTTTCCTTTTGATTTGCCGAAAGCTCAGTCAAAATTTGAAGCATTTCTTTCCATTTGCAACAGTTACCTGTTTACATGTAGCATTTACTTGTCTATGTAAAAATATTATAAAAAAGCTTACATATAGCATAGCAGCATTGGTAATCAAGAGTTTCATGACGAAGCAAAGTTGTTAACCAGTGCTCACCAGATGGATCTCCTAACACTTACAATTTCTCCCTTCAAAGTCTAAATTTTGAACAGAGCAAGCAAGAAAATAAGAAGATATACAATTACTTGAGGGCGCTTGTAAATTAGAAGATATACAATTACTTCAGTTAAGTTGTTTTCTGGCAACAAGAATATTATTTACACGTCCTGCACAACATATTAACACTAAAATTAATTAATGCATGATTAACTATAATCAATACTGAAAACAAAAGGTGGACGTGGCATATCATGTCGATGATAAGTCAAGAAAAAGAAGTTGAAAATAAACTAGTACCAAAAAATCTATGAATTCCACATGTAGGTTAAGTTCGTTAAACAATCGACATTCATTTATAAAAACATGGGCCAAAACATTGAGATAAAATTAGGAGCTAAGATGCAGTACCAATCAGATGGTAGAAATTAAAAAAAAATTAAAAGGAAGATAATATGCATTTTACAAGAGCACATATATAATTAGGAGCTAACTCTATAAAATAAATCGTGTTAGTTGCTTCCATGCACATTGCAAGATATCATCTATATTAGCTGCTTCCATGCACATTGCAAAATATCATCTATACTCTTTTGCTGACATGCATATTGAGATGTAAGTTACCGTTAAGTTCTAATACAGAAAGTGATAGGTTGAACATTGACAAAGTTAGAAGCTTATTCTGCATATAACAGTTTATAATAGATAGCAGAAAATATAATAAGCAATAAACATAGATCTACTATCAGAAAGAGCTGGGATAAAACCTTTTGCATGTTTAAACATGCGAACAATATTATGAGTTTTTGCATTCCAAACCCGAACCATTCCATCCTCCGATCCAAAGATGAACAAATTCTCACTCGTGCCATATGCTAAGCAAGTAACTGCCTTGCTGTTAAAATTAGAAAAACAAGAAGTTAACTTTTATGGTCCAATCAAGTATATGTCTACTACATGCTCAAAGTCAAAGACCATTTAACTCAAGTTTTATCTGTTAAGTGAAGACTTAGGATTGATTTTATTAATATCTCAAACACACCCTCATGCAAAAGCCTTTTGGGCTCATGGACAATGCAAAGACTCACCATAATTTGTGCAGAAAATTCAAATCAGCTACGAAGCATTGAAATTTTGATTCAATTATAAATAGGAACAGTAAGGATTAAACTCCTAATCACCTAGGTCATAAAGGATGATACCATGTCAAATGACCATTTCAATCTAAAAACTTAAGCTTTTAAATTTGATTGGTTTTATTAATATCTCTAACATTTCACAAATAAAACCCATAATCAAGATAATAAAATTTAATATCAACAATGGCTTTCATATTGAAAAATTATGTCGAGGCGGGGTCATCATATTCAAATTAGCAATAGAGGTTAATTCAATAACGACTTTCATATTGTACGAGACTTGAGTAGTCATCATGATTATTGGGTTTTCTTTTTCTATATTTAAAATCTAAATATGTAGACCACCTATGCTGAACTATTAGGATATATGTTGTCCACCAGTGAAAAAGTAAAACTACAATCCCTAGTCAGAAACCAATATACAATGTCTTCAATGGAGAAACATGCAGCAATGGCCAACTAAATTGTCAAATATTGGCTGATAAAAAGTGCTCCTAGCAATTTGCTGGTCAACCTAAGGAAAAATCTAACTTTCAACCCAAGCATGTATGCAGACAAGACAAGTTAGCATATGTTTCACCATAGAATATACATAAGGAAAAATATAACATGGCAAAGAGATAACAAACTGTCATAACTGCGACAAACTGGAAAGATTAAGAACATGCAGGATATTTTTCCATCTCTACTGCCAGCATAAATATTTTTCCATCACTAAAGTTCCTTTCAGTGTTAAGAGCAGCAATAAATATTTTTCCATCTCTACTGCCAGCATAAAAGACATGTTCAACAGGATCCAATGCAATTGCATCAATTATTGAAGGGAATACTACATTTCTTAATAGTGTTCCTCTAAATAAGCTCCAAACCTAAAAAAATATTATAACCAGAATCAAAATCCACTATAGTTTGAGAAAGAAAGCTCATACTCAATCGAGCCAGTTTTCACTAGAGTTTTAGGATAGCAAAAATTGAATACCTTTGATATCTTCTTCAAATGAAAAAATATGTCATAATGTTACAGAGATAAAACAATCCCTTTTTTGTACAACATGAATTTGATGCTTATGATATGGTAAACAAAGACTACCAATTTTCTAATTTTCTTATTGCATCGCAAGGTCATAAAAACTGAGAAAACAACCACCAATTATACTTTAACTCTAGTTTCTGTAATTACCAATTCTGTCAAGCAAAATCAGTAGTGAGAGGAAGCTTACCTCACTGATGCTCCACAACTTGACAGAACAATGATCACTTCCACTGGCTAATTTCGTAGGGCATACTGGAGAGAAATCAACAGACCAAGCCCTCTTCCCGTGTTCAGTTAACCCAGAGAACTCTTAACCTATACTAGCATCCCACGGCTGAAAATACATTTAGGTACATATTGAGATAAGTAATGCTGTAAATCAGGACATATCTCCCCCTTACTTACTCTCTGTCTCTCCCTCAATCTCTCTGCTTCCCTGTCTCCCTAGTTCCTCTCAATTTCTACTCTCTACTTTGAAATTACTCAGACCCAAAAACCCCAAATCTGGAGCCAATCCCCCCACTATCCAACTAGGGACTATTCATGTGCCAACCAGTACAGAAACGATTTTTACCCACCCCAAAAGTGAACAAGAGGCAGATACGGAGCTCGTGCCTTTCACCCCACAGATGTTCTCAAAAGATTATGTTAAAAAACTTATTCAATCAAAAACATAGAGGCATTCAAACCCAAGTCCAACAGTATTATCAAATACACATTTAGGTTCAAGTTTCTATTTAGATGAACATGGCCAAACCAAAATCATTGCAGTTAGATTTAATCACCATGCTTAGACAGAACAGCAATAATGTATCAAACTCCTCAAAACCAGTGAGAGGGATAAGATGAACAAGGATATTAATCAAATGGTTTAACAAACCCAGATTTGAACATCAACACAGATAACATACATGGTTCTCATACTTTCAAAAAATAAGAGACGCCAAAAAAAAATGACAATAAAAACATACCTCAGTGGGCTCGTTTTCTCTCCTTTCAATCTCTCAATTTCTCCTTTTCTCTGATTCGAATCCCCTCCTTCCGATAATATTCCAATAATAATAAAATTATATGAACAATGTTGCTAGATTATTTTCTTCAGCTATGTAGTGAAAAAAAAAAAAGGGAAGAAACCCAACACACACACGAAATACAATATGATAGAAGGGGAAAAAACCATACCCATACCAATTGAAAAATTATTTAAAATATCAATCCACCATAGTAGCAAGAACACTCCTAGGGCATAAGATTGATGTGCAAAATGCTATGTTTAGGAAGACAAAAGTCTTTCAGAAAATCACAAAAACCAAAGTCAAATATGAGAGGCTCAAACCACATACCAAACATCCAATAAGTTGTGAAGATGGTAAAAGTCATATCTTTGAATGAAGTTACAGAGCTCCACCTTGATCTGTGCAAAAGAACCACGAACCCAATCTTGAAATCTTTAGGAAGACAATGGCAGATTAGAAGGGGTCTAGTGGAAAGGATGGCGGAGAAAAGAATGACTTTGGGAAGATGTAAGGTGACGTCTTTGGGGAGAGGAAGCTACGCAGGAATAGAGTGGGAGGAAGATTGAATTGGGGACGGTATTAGGATTGCGAACGCGATCTGAATCTGAAACGGAGGGATTTGGGTTTTGGGAATTTTTAAGTTTAGAAATTTCAAATATCTTATTTATATAAAATAAGATGTACCACAAATGCTAACAAATGAACCAGCATCGGTGGTTATGCTCCTCTCCGCCAACTAAGAGGTCACGTGTTCAAATCCAGACTTGCGCATTTTACATGAATTTTAAATTTTTAAAACGAAAAGCTCGTTTTGTCAATGCCAGGAATCGAACCCGCGGCCACATGCGTTGGTAAAGAACGAGTTACCAATTGGACTACTACATGTGATTCGCTTTGTGGCCATTACGTTTTATATATTTATATATTTAACGATGCATTATGATCAATTATATCTTTCACGATCATAAATTATATTATTAATTATTAAATTACGTAATATATATGTGTAATTTTATTAAATAATTATTAAAATAATGTTTTTGTTTAAAAATTTGTTAAAATGATTTATATATAAAAACAATTTATATTAATTATATAAAAATAACACAATAATAATATTGCTATAAAAGATAAATGTTATATTCACTAATAAAAAGCATAAGGAATTTCTTCTAATCAAACTTCACATTCCTTGCCCTTTGGACTCTAATCAAATGAATTAAAAGATCTAAGACCCTGATGGAAGATTGTTAAGGCTCAACAACATGAGTTTAAGCCCATTAAAGAATCTAGAGTCCAATAATAAAACTAAGACCCAAGCCACTTAATTAAATTTTTTTTAATTTTTCTTTACTTTTTCTAACTTTATTTTGGGCTTATAATGCTAAACTATAAACCCAAATAAAATAACATACTATTAATACCCAATAGATAGAACTAGTGGCTCAATTATCTTCCATTTTTTTAAGGTTTGAGAGTATCAAAATACATAAAGCCCAGATTATTATCTTTTCTTCATAATTGTTCAAGATTATGCCTCTCATGACTGTTAGGCTTGGTGACTTAACTTTTCATTCATTTGATATTTATTTTACTTTCTATAATTAGTACATGGATACCTCTTTTGTATTCACATAAATACTCATCTTGCTATTTTTGTATTTTCTTTATAATAATTTCTCTTCACCATTCATATTCTTCCATGTATCATTTCTCTTTTCATAGCCCAATGATATTCTACCACTGCATATTTTACTTTACCTTACCTAATAGAAATATTTCTTTTTCTTTCCTATTTTCCCTCCATAAATTACTAAGTCCATTGGGCTTATTGTGCATTTCTAACTCTAATTAGGCTTTATATAATATAAAGAGAAGTATGTGCACTCTACTTTCTTTTTAACTAGAGATTCGACCCTTTTTTGCCTTCTTGGGCCTATCTTTTTTTTTTACAATGGGTCTAATTCTTTATTTTCCTATTTTAGGCTTATAAATTAAGCTCCAAAAAAGATTTAGGCCCATTATGATTGTTAAGGGCTAATAACATGAATTTAGGCCCATTAAAGATTCTACAATCCAATAATAAAACTAAGACCCAAACCACTTATCTTATTTTTCTTTCTACCTTTTTTACTTCTTTTAACTTTATTTTAGGCTTATAATGCTTAAGTATAGGTCCAAATAAAATAGCATGCTCTTAATATGCAAAAGATAGAACTAATGGCCCAATTATCTTCTATTTTAATCCTTAAGAGTGTCAAAATACATAAAACCCATATTAATTATCTTTTTCTATGATTTACCCATTATATTTTTGTTCTAACTAAAACATTTGAAGTTTTTAATCCTAAATATAAGTCATCCTCCAACTTATTTCTCTAGAATTTGTATATGTTGCTGTCTTAATAAGAAATGCATGCTAAATTATTACACTAGAGCTCATTACATTAGGACTCATTACATTACATTAGTGCTCATCTTTATTAAAAAAAATTATTTAAGATCTCTCCAAGTTTAAAAGTATCAAGAGTAAAGTTCTAAATTCACATCCATGACTGCCCTTTCACCAAAAAATTCATAAAAATCATTATATTTTTGCTGAAATTATAAAGCATCAAGTTTAAAGCCATGGAACATAAAGAAGAAGAAGACATTAATGGATGAAGAAGAAGATAGAATAGGAATTTAAAAAGGTTACCCAACTAAAATTAATGTTACAATGATAAGAGATTAAGGCGGAGTTCAATCTTTTATCCATTCCTTTTTTTTCTCTTTTATTTTTTCTTTCTTTCTACCTCTTTGTTGTTTACGTTGCTTCAAAAGTTGGAAAGGACTCATTAATAAAATGAATCATAGAAATGGAAATTCAAAATTTAAATATATGGATTCTTCAACATATAAAATGTTAGACATATTAATTTCATGAATTTCAAAAATTGAAAATTTAACTTCTTAAATCTA
The DNA here is from genome assembly GCA_032878935.1 of Erythrophleum fordii. Lineage (NCBI taxonomy): Eukaryota > Viridiplantae > Streptophyta > Magnoliopsida > Fabales > Fabaceae > Erythrophleum > Erythrophleum fordii. The sequence continues at coordinate 5,708,526 of JAVQMF010000047.1, forward strand.
TTAAATCTACTAAATTTTTTTAACTTAATAAAAATTCTAGTTTTATTTTTTTAATTAATGATTAGTCTTATATATTTGCATATATTATTATTAACTTTAAAAATATTTTTTTAACTAAAAAATATTCTAATTTGTTTTTTGTCCTGTATATTTGCATATATTAATTGATACGTATAATTTATTTTTTTAATTTAAAAATTTTTAATTTCAAATATTTTTATTTAAAAATATGTTACAAAAATATTTCATGCAAAAATTTTTAGTAAATAAAAAATTTTGCGTCAAAACTTTTAGCGGCAACTATTTTAATGATGAATACAATTAATCGTCGCTAAAAGATTTGGCCCAAAATATTTTCATTTGATCAAAATTTTGGCACCAAAACTTTTAGTGGCAACTAAAAAAAGGTAGCTGCTATTAAGATATTTTTTAGTAACAACTAAAATCAGTCGCCGCTAAACATTTTGACGCCCAAATTTTTAATATTTGAACAAAAATTTAACACCAGACCTCTTAGTGACGACTAAAGTTAGTGGTCGCTAAAAGTTATGTTTTAGTGACAACTAAAACTTGTGGTCACTAAAAATTTTTTCAGACTTTTAGTGATGACCAGTTACGTCGTCGCTAAATGTTATGCTTTAATGACGACTAAAGTTTGTCGTCGCTAAATGTTATACTTTAGTGATAACTAAAGATTGTTGTCGCTAAAAATTATGCTTTAGTGATGACTAAAGTTAGTGGTCGCTAAAAATTGTATTTTGAAATATATTTTTTTATGGCGACTATGTCGATGTCGTCGCAAAAAATTTTTAACGTCGAATTTTTTGTTACTACTAAATAGTTTTAGTGACTATTTTTTTTGTCATCGCTAAAAATATTTTCAGAATCAAAAATAGTTTTTTAGCGACAACTTTTAACGACAACTTAATAAAATCGTTGCTAAAAATATTTTTCAGCGACTACTTTTTTAAGTTGCCGCTAAAAGTCGTTACTAAAAGTCTATTTTTTTGTAGTGGGGGAAACCCAAAAAATGCTATTAGTTTTATTATTTGATTAAAAGTCAGTTAATTTCTTCTTATAAACTTCTTTACAATATAAGATTTTAGTTTAGAATCTCTCAAAATTGCGCAGTTCTATTAGCTCCACGTTAGCTCATTTTCAAAACCAATTAATAATTGTGTGGAGACTGAAACAACATCAAATTAAATGAAAATCATAATAATATGAGTAACCTGAGGTGCAGTTTATATATACTTTTTTAGTGGCCCTAATGATGAGACAATTAAGCAAGAAGACAGTTACATATTTGTGATCTGTATCCAGGATCTAACTACTTGGTAATTATTGAGAAGTTGAGTGTACGCGAGACATCAGAAATCTCGAACTTGCTGAAAGTTAGAACTCACAGAATCCGCAGTACTATTTATATAATGTTTTAATTGGTTCCAGTTCGATAGAGCAAGATAGCAATCATTTTTGTCAGATATATAGAATTGCATATGCGTGCAGTTCATAATTTTTGTTTTGTGTCAGAGAAAGACAGAGAGACTTCATATATAACGTGTTCTATATCCGAACCATTCAAGTATAATTATTGCCTCCAGTAGTTTTATCAAATAATGTTCTGTCACTTTTCCACGGACGGCTGCCATGAAAGTTCAAGCTCCTATTAATTGGGTTATGAAGTGTGCCTTTCAACTTCGTACACCCACTTTATCTTTCTCTAATGCATATTAGAGACCAGATAGACTTTTTTCTCAGTGTAAAATGGTCACGTTACATGGTACATTAAAACTAATTAGGGTTTCACATGGTGCTTATTACGTACTAATCCTAAATACTATGTATCAGAGTTTTGTTTATTTTGATATCTCTTTCTCTGTACCTTTCCATTTTTGATTTCTTAGAGGAAAAGAATATCCCACATTGAATAATGATTGCACTTAAAATGGTACTTAAGGCTTTCTCTTACTATTCTAATATTCCTCGATTATGTTTTTCTTCTTCGACCTAGCTAGCTAGCTAGCCACTTTTTAATTTTGCTATTATCTTGCGCATGATAGTAACATAACTTGATTGGATTTTCTTATCTTTGAAGTTTGAACATTTGAAATAATGATGAAAGTGAGTTAAAGAGAACTCGTGCCATTGTTATCAGAGAAAGTTGGTGTAGAACTTGTTCCAAGAGAAATTTATGCAGTGAAAGTGATGGGTTATAGTAGCTGTATACGTGGACCGAAGGGAATGCCACCCGGGGCTACCATTGCCACTAGAGCCTGCATAACCAGTTCCCACCACACGATCTATATCTACACACACACACACACACACACGCACATATGAAAGAATCTCTCCGATTATATAGCAAATTTCATGAAGTTGACCCAACATGAGCCCTAGTGGCAATGGGATATTATTATCATCTGAAGTTACCAATGCTTTTATCGAGTAATTTTAAGTAAATCAAATTAATTATCATAAAAAATTGAGTAATGTCAAATATCTTTTAAGCACGATCGCACTTCTGATAGGTTTATATACATGTCTTTTTATAATGAATTTATCTAATCTATTAATTTTTTGTAAGATGTATGAGTCTAGCTAAGAATTTCTAGACAAATATAAGAGTAAGAAGTGCCGTATAGAATTAGTGATCCAAACACATATTTCCAAATAATAATACTCAATGATTGTCTATTGAAGTGTTCCTGTTAAAATTAAGACTTGAAGGAAGAAATATGACCTAGCTAGCTAGGAAGCACAAGGACGATTTTAGGGTTCATCAATTTTTTTACACACACACTTTAAAGCAGGCTAAAGTATCTTAGTTGGAGGCCGGCACCGTCCAATTGTTTAACCTCTAGATACATTGTAATATTAAAAGGTTAATTTTTCGAACATAAAGATCGCATGTTCTGCATATATTTTCAATTATTTTCATATTCAATATTAAATTCAAGAATTTTAACAATGAGCATATGGATTTACATATAATAACTCATGCTGGGAAAATAGGCTTTGTTTTTTTTGACAAGGAAAGACTTCGGTAAGGGTCTCTGTTAAGTGCGGGGACTGAGATATTTGCTAAGCACAAACAAGTTAGGGTTTGCAGATGTACGTGAAATAGCTATATATAACTAACAAAGTAATTAAAAAAAGGATCAAGCAAATAGCTGAATGAGAATGACCCATTTTAGTAGCTATAAAACTCATGAAAATGTCACAAATAGCTGCTAACTAGCTAGGCCGCCAACAACACTTTGAATATCTTACTATACCTAAAAGAACATTTTAAAATAGGTTTCACGAAGGTGAATTGACTAAGAGAAACCCTAGTGAGTTAAGTTTGTTCTATAAGAAATCTCATAACAGTATATATAGATTTTTTTTTTTTCCAGATATATCTATAACTCTTACAAGAGTGATATTATTAAATTTGAAGGGACGAAACCTGTTAGGAAGGGATAAAATAATTAATAGAAAAAGTAATGATAATCCAATTTAGTATATAATATTGGAATCATGATTTGGAAGATAAATCAATGATTGTACTCATAATCAAATATATATGCCAAAAGTAGTAATCTAGTTTATGATTAGCAGGCTGCGGCAAGGCCATTTGAAAATGGGCAAACTTAGGTTGCTTTCTGATCATTAGCCATTATAATCACCTCACCTATTAAATGTCACCTATTATAGCTATGATGTGGATTGACAGATAAAAAGTTTCAACTCTGAATTGTGAAAGCAATTGATCATATCCATGCTCGTAAGAATTTCCATGCCTAAAATGAGACAACTGTACTACGTGTTAACATATTTTAAAACAAATTCAGTTAAATCTTTTGGTGTAATCTAGCCTTGATAAATTATTAATAAAATCACAGTTTGGTATTCAAAAAGTGAGGAATAGAAATGAAAAAAAAAAAATGTAATTTTATAGATAAAAAATAAACTTTATACTTCTATTTTATATTTTAAAAAAATAATTAAAAAAAGTAGATACTATTAAATAATAATTATAAAAATATAATAGATATTACATAAAATTATCCTTCTCTTTTTCTTATTCTATTTAGATACCAAGCATGCCCTAAGAGGTCTTAAGTTTAACATTTTGTGATGTACTTTATAAAAAAAAAAAAAATCAAAACGATTGTTAAGTATATATTCTGGTATATCCACTTAGCATAATTGAGATGATCCAGATTCCCCTGATTGAGACAGCGCCTTCAATGGACGCTTTTTTTCCCCTCTCTCTTTTTAGAATGAAAAAATTGAGACTAAAATCAATTAATGTTTTCTTGTACCATGGGACTTATTTCACTGGCTGCATTAATGATTTTGTTTTTAGATTGGAATTCTCTAATTTTTTTTTTTTAAAGAAGACTGACAATGCCAATTCTAAAATGATAAAGACACAATATTAGAATATAGCATTTGATGAATTAATGAACCTTACTTTTGTTGTTAGACATATGACACACGTCGTGTTTTCAAAGGCGAATAGCTGATGATTGTGGATGGTAATACTTAATAAAAATACATGTGTCCAAGGAATACACTTTGGTCAAAGTTTCAAGCTTTGCTAACTTATGGTCGGTGTTTGAATGTCGGCAATTCTTTTGGGCCTTTATAGCATCAAATGGTCCGCTGGTCAAATTTCAAGCTCAAATTTCAGTCTTTGCTTACTGGGCTTTTATCCCAGCCCAGATCTGCTGTCTAATAGTCATTGATGAACATTTGTACGGAATTTTAAAAATATCTTTGATATTAAAATTTTTAATTAAAATATAATAAATACATAAAATTTAATAATAATTTAATAAATGTATAATTTTTTTATAAATTATAAGATAATTGCTAATAAAATTATATATTTATTATGTTATTATTAAAAATTATACAATTGTTATATTTTAATTAAAAAAATCTGATAATTAGAGATATAAAAAATTGAATCTTAATCTAATCTAATAAAATAATGATTATATTATATTTTGAGTCTTTGAAAATTACATTAACTTTTTTTTTTTCAATAAAGACATTAAACATTGCAAAATTCTCTTATTAAGTCTAAATTCAAACACAATAGTGAGAAAACTTAAAATATACGGTCAATGAGTTTGGGTCCATTGGGGTAGGCTTTAAAACTTAGGGCGCGTTTGATTATCTCTATACAAAGGCAATATTTTTACACAATGTTTATGTAATATTTATTATATTTATTATATTATATTTTAATTTTGTTTTTAAATACAAGTACAAAGATTATTTATATTCTCAAAATAATTTTTTTATTCTTTCTTTGATTACATTTTTATTACATTCTACATACTAAATAGGCTAAATAAAAAAAAATGTTAATATAAGTTTATTTTTTATAAAGAAAAGTTTAATATAAGTTAGGATAGCGTGACAAGCAATTTATTGATGTGGAATGATAATCGATTATTTGATTTTGTTTTGGTTAAAATTATTTTGTTCTCTTTACAATTTTATTCAATTTTTTATTTGATCTTTTATAATTTTAAAATTTCTAATTATATTCTTATAATTTAAATATTTTAAAAATTACAAGAGTTAATTATAAAATTTTAAATTATAAATAGGTCAAAATCATAGAAATCAAAAGAATAATTTGATATTATTTATATACTTGTTCGCAATTTTTGTGAAGTTTGTTAATGATTATTTTTGAATTATGGATTAATAAAAATTTAAATTGTTTTAAAAAATATTTAAATAATTTTTCAATGATTAAATTAAATAAATTATATAGTTCTCAAAAGGAAAAATTATATTTTTAATCTTTATAATTTTATTCTATTTTTAATTTGATCTCTATAATTTAAAAATTTATGATTAGATTTTTTTAATTTATAAATTTCTTAATTTAGTCCTTACTATTAAAATTCTATTTGTATTTAATTAAAATTTATTGATATAAATAATTATATATTATTTTAATATTCTAATTATATATAATTTATATTAAGAAAAGTGATAAATATATAATTTTAGGAAGTGTGACAGCAATTTATTGATGTGGAATGATAATCGATTATTTGATTTTGTTTTGGTTAAAATTATTTTGTTCTCTTTACAATTTTATTCAATTTTTTATTTGATCTTTATTAATTTTAAATTTTATAATTATATTCTTATAATTTAAAATTTTTAAAATTACCAGAGTTAATTATAAATTTTTAAATTATAAATAGGTCAAAATCGTAGAAATCAAAAGAATAATTTGATATTATTTATATACTTGTTCGCAATTTTTGTGAAGTTTGTTAATGATTATTTTGGAATTATGGATTAATAAAAATTTAAATTGTTTTAAAAAATATTTAAATAATGTTTCAATGATCAAATTAAATAAATTATATGGTTCTCAAAAGGAAAAATTATATTTTTAATCTTTGTAATTTTATTCTATTTTTAATTTGATCTCTATAATTTAAAAATTTATAATTAAATCTTTTTAATTTATAAATTTCTTAATTTAGTCCTTACTATTAAAATTCTATTTGTATTTAATTAAAATTTATTGATATAAATAATTATATATTGTCTTAATATTCTAATTATATATAATTTATATTAAGAAAAGTGATAAATATATAACTAATAAAATAATATTAACTCACATATACATAACAAAATATTAACAAAAATGTAATAAGAGTAACTAAATTAAAAATTATTTAAATTATCAAGATATAATTATCAATGTTTAAATTATAAAAATTAAATTAAACATGGACTTGTCAAAAAAAGCATCCGTAACAGCTATTCAACCGAGCAGGCTTGTGCGTCGAAGACAGGCACCGAAGAAGGCATAGTGAGGCAAGAGAAGAGAGGAAGGGATCAAATAATCTGAAACCTTCTGAGTTTTCAGCATAAGCGGCGAAGATGAGTTTTCTATTCGGCAGTAGAAAGACTCCCGCTGGTATTTCTTCTTTTTTCCTTTTACTGCTTTTGTTCCTTTTACTCCCGCTGGTAGTTCGTCGAATTTTAAATTATAATCGAAGTAATCAAAAGGGGTACATCAGTTAATGGTCTTGACCAATTTGAATAGAGCAAGGAATTGTGGTTAATTTCAATTTGCATTCTCACTGTCGAGATATTGCATTTTTCTTTTACTGGTTTTCTTATAATTTTCCGACTTTTAGCTTTATGATCGAAGTAATCAAAAGGGGTAGTCTAGTTAATGGTGTTTACTGATTTGGATAGGGCATGGAATTGTGGTTAATTTCAATTTCCATTCTCAATGTCGAATTGTCGCTTCCTTTTCTTTACTGGTTTTCTTACAGTTTGCTGAATTCTAGCTTTATGATTGAAGTAATCAAAAGGGGTACATTAGTTAATGGTGTTTAACAATTTGGATAGAGCAAGGAATTGTGGGTAATTTCAATTTGCATACTCAATTCGAAGTATTGCCTATTTTAAAAGGAATTGCATATAAATTATTTAGCAATGGATAATGGTAATGGGTGATTGTATTAAAATAAAAAAAAAATTGTTTCTTTGTGGCAGAGCTTTTGAGGGAAAATAAAAGGATGTTGGACAAGTCGATTAGAGAAATAGAAAGGGAAAGGCAAGGCCTGCAAGCTCAAGAAAAGAAGTTGATTGTTGAGATCAAGAAGAATGCCAAACAAGGACAGATGGTACTTCTATTCGTAAATATATTTTTGAAGGCCCAGACTTAGATGCAGTTTTTTGCAAGTGTTTGCTATAATGTTCCTAGTATCACATGATTGGGTTTTTAAAAATTTTTCTTCACGTGTGTATATTTTTATTTAGAGTACTTAATAGCAAATACAAATTTTACCCGAGTCTAGTCCATTTTTTAATAATTAAATTGTTGGTTTGTAATGCTTGTGATCAATGTACTGGGATAGTGCTCCTTACAAATACATATCTTTTTTTTTTTTTTTTTTTTTTTGTGGACTTCTGCTCTTGCTTTTTCAAATTATATTAAGATTTGCCAAAAGCAAGAGAAACCCCATCCTTCTCTTTCCTTTTTAACGTTCCCATGTTGCCCCCGTGTGGTGACATGGGTTGATTTCATAGTTCCTACGGGGTGGAGACGATGGGTCAGTCCATGGATTTTCTTTCCTTTAAGTATTGAGTTCATTTGTTTAGGAACTAAATTTTGATTTGCTCTGTTTTGATCTGGTTCAAACAATTTGTGGGTTTTGCTTAAATTTGTTTAGGGGGCAGTGAGAGTAATGGCAAAGGACCTTATCAGAACACGCCATCAGATTGAAAAGTTTTACAAGCTTAAATCACAACTTCAGGGTGTTGCTTTAAGAATTCAGGTATATTTTGCTATTCTTTCTGTTTTCTTTCCTGGTTATCCCTTTTACAGGCTTCCAAATGCATTCCTTACAAATGAGTTATCAATTAGAGTAATGTGATCAAATATTTTTACTATCATTGTTTATAGTGTGCTGCAGATACTTGTGACAGTCAAGTTCAATGGACAATAATAATGAACCGAAGTTCATTGGTTATGTCTGGCCAAGTTATTTAAATTTCAATGGGCAAAGTTGCTATACCATAGATTGATTAATGTAGTTTTGTTATGAATTAAAGATGTCGCTACATAACTAATGTCAGAGGATTGGATTTCACATCTTGACACAAAAAAATATATACATTGCTATACCTGTAGTAAGGTTATTGATGCTTTTGTAAAATGTAGCAGAGGTTGAATTAGGTTACCAAGTGTTTTTGTGAATATTATTGTTCGGAATGCTGTCAATACTTAAATTTGCGTTGTGTTTGTCAATAGTATGAATGAGTTTGGAAAGATCAGGTGCAAACTAAATATGCATATCTGCATCTTTTTCATCTGATGGTTTTAGGCTGATAAACTTTTGGTACCTGCGGTTGAGACCAAGTGTATTTAGATTTCATTGTTCACATTTAGGTTATGAAAACCTATAAAACTATTGCATCAATCAAAGCGTTTAAAATGACTCTTTAAGATCAATCTCAGACACTGAAATCAACTCAAGCAATGGGGGAGGCCATGAAAGGAGTAACCAAAGCAATGGGCCAAATGAATAGGCAGATGAACTTGCCTTCCTTACAGAGGATAATGCAAGAGTTTGAGAGGCAGAATGAAAGGATGGAACTGACGACTGAGGTGATGGGAGACGCAATTGATGATGCCTTGGAAGGCGATGAAGAGGAGGAACAGACAGAAGAGCTTGTGAATCAGGTGCTTGATGAGATAGGAATTGATATCAACTCTGAGGTAGGCTATTACTCTTTTTTCTATACCATTCTTGTTGCCGACTAGAAGATAGCTAATTGTGAACGAACAGAATCACTGTTGAACTTGTTTTAATAATAATAAATAATAACGGTTATAATTATATGGATTTTGTTTGACATGCAGCTTTTGAATGCACCATCATCAACCTCTGTCGCGGCACCTGCCGCAAAGAACAGAGTTGCCCAAGCTGAATCAACAGGCAATGAAGATGGTGGAATTGATGATGATTTGCAGGCTAGGTTAGATAATCTTAGAAAGATGTAAAGGAAGGGTGAGAGAAAGACGGTTTAGAGAAGGATGGAAATTATGGGTTATAACAATTACGCTGTGTTCAAATCTCATATTACCGTAATGTTTGAAGTAAAAGTCATACATGTACCTATATGCTTGATGCTGCTATTGTTTCTAATTACCATATCAATAATCTACAATTCACTGGTTGATCAAAAGAAGTTTGGCAGAAAGCATTTGAAAGAAATAACTAGCTTACCACAAATTAGAAAATTGTTGAAGGTATACTTGAATGGGTAAAATTCAAGGGTAGTTTTTTATATCTCTACTATGAGGTTCTTCAATACAAAAATGACATGTGAATATATTTTATAGTTCATCATCGCACAATTGATTCTTTCTATAAAATTCTTTCACATGTTAAATTTTTATTGAAAAACTTGATAGCATACACCAAAAACTAAAAAAAAAAAAGAAAAACTTTACCTAAGTTTGTCTGACTTGAGTTTGATCCTACTCAGCTCTGATAAAATTAGGAGGTGATGCTCGATTTCAGGAGCTTACAATGACCAAGATCATCTGGTTCTGGCCATTTTCCTCTGAAGTCACAGACCCATGTGGAAAGGGCACTTCCTCAATCCCATTTGGAGAAGGCACATGGTCTATCTGGGTTCTGCACAAAGGGCAGCCAGAATGAGAGCCAAGCCACGTATCAATGCATAGCGTATGAAAGATGTGTTTGCAGCTATGAAGCTGCCTCACACTTTCTTCTTCTTCAAAGGGTGTCAAGCAGATGATACAGTCAGTCTGGTCAGTGCCTTGTACAGTTTCTCCTGCGTTATACTGGAATATCTTGGAATGAGACTCTAAGCTCGTGTAGGAAGAGAGCTTGTCATCAAAAGGTATGTGTGTTGTTGGTGGTGGAAGAGATTGTATGATTCTAATTCTTCTATGGGTGCACCAACCAAGCATGGTGAGACTGAAAAATATAACTGCAATTACCAGTGCTGCTACTACTAGAATTGAGGGGTAATTGGACATCTATTTTATGCCAGAAGCACCAAAAGCAGGTATTGTGAAGGAAACTTAAATACCCGTGTCAACATATGGCTGACGATTACTATGAATACAACCCACCAACAATCCGGCGTCAACAATGCTGGGAACAGATGAAAGACATTATCATTTTGAAAGAGGATACTATGAATCCGGCGTCAACAATGCTGGAACAGACAAAAGACATTAGAATCTTGAAAACGGATCTCTCTCTCTCTCTATACACACACACAAAACATACACTAATATTAATGATTTTAGAGCCTTCTAGTCATTGATCCTAAAATTATATATATTAGTAAAAATAATAATAATAAAATAAATTTAAGTATAGCACCAATTAATAAAGAGGTAGTTATTTATATAAGAAAATATAAATAATTTATTTAAATTTTTACTACCTTTATTATTTTTTTACAAATATTAAAAATTAATTATTAATTTAGTTTTTTATTTAATAATTTTTCCCAAAATAAATTCAAAAAATATTAACATGCTTTTTAGTGTATACTAAGCCACTTTTTAATATATTAGGATTAGGTAGTGCTCAGTTAAGTTTGCCGACGTTTTAATTTTTATTCACTTTTTAATATGGTCAGATGCATTTCTAAAGTAGTAGAGTTAATTAAAAAGAAAAAAAAATTTAAGGCATAATTATTGGCATTGATCAGTAATTGAACTAGTGAGGGGATGGGTTTACTAAATCATTGATTCAATTATTGAATTACTAATTAAATTGGTTAAACGAGTTATTTTTAATTTAAAATTATTATATTTTAAATAAATAAAATAAAAAATATTTAGGAAAAAAGTTATATTAATGCATAAAATATTACTACTTTATTTTGATAAATTAATCAAGTTTAAACCGTATAAAAATATATTGCAAAATTTAAATCAAATCCGATCTAATTTAATTAATTTAAGACCCCAATTCAATAATTTAACCACTTCCCAAATTTCGATTATTGGGCCTTATATGTAGCCTCAGCATTTTCTAAGGATAGCAATTTCATCCCAACTTACTTCAGTCTAATTTGTCTCAGTTTGTTTGAATTCGGTAAATTAGTTGTTAACAGGATATATTGGGGCAAATTAAAAAAAAATTCAAATATAAATATTTAGGACTAGAGCGAAGTTAGAGCATACATGATCTAATCCATTCATTGACCTGAACCATATATATATATATATATATTATAATTCATTTTTTTTTATCAAAATACTTATTAAATATTTATCATTGGCTTAATTATTTAATTTTATTTAAGTTTTAACAATGTAATTGTTCATCCAGAATCAAAATCCTCTACTTTGTTATTCTTTTTATCATCTTCTACTAGAATTTATTGTGAATAAATGTTCTGTTCCGTCCTGCCTCAAATCTCTGTAGAGTTAGGTATTGGAAAAATACAAAAACAAAAGAAAAAAACAAAACTTGGTTGGGGTATTTTTCAATACGAGAGTAGGACAACCTATAAATGAATGGCACGATAATTGAGTAGTAATAAAACCCACTCTAATCTATCTTATTGCCATCCCTAACATCTTCTCATTTTATCAATCAATCTCATCCAATTATAAAAGCAATCTAATTATTAAAACTAGACCGGTTTAGTAGTCAATTTACCGGTTGAACTGGTTCTTATTATTGTGCTCTAAGGCTTGACCTTAAAATCGATATAATTAAGATTCAATGACTGCAGAAAAATCATGAAAATAATAACTAGACAAAGCATTTTTTGTCTGTTGTAATATTGCAGCAAGAAAACAGATGAGAATTACAATGAAGAGACACATCCGATTTTTGGGCTTTTAGCTATATGTATAAAGGATCTTTCTGGAGGCTTAAAAACATCGTCGATGAAGCAGAATTTCCCATCATTTTTTTTTTTCATACGTAGAATATTATTACAGTTGTTGTCATTTCAGCAATTCAAAAGATATTTATGAAAATGGTTTTTTTTTTTCGATTGAAAGGATCCTTAATTGTTCAATTGCTTTAATCTAGATCATTCAAATTTTAAGTTTTTATTTTTATTTTTTAATTCTAATCATTATTTTTTTGAAAAATTTATAATTAAAATTTTATCTAAATTTAATTTAGATGATGCAAATTGAAACAATTAAGCAATTAAGGATTTTTTTTTTTTTTAAATTGAGAGGATCATTTTGACTGAGAATATCCATTTTCGATTTTTATCCGACATCATTAGAAACAAGAGAATAAACAAATAACAAAAGACAAACATGGAAGGGAGATCCCTTGCAAGTTGCAAGGGTGTTTGGCTTATGGGTACGAAGAAAGAGAATCTTGTTCTACTTATTTCGTCTCTCTCTGTAAAGGTTCATACAATTCAAAGTAATACACATCAGTTCTGATTTCATCTGAGATTTGAATTTAAGTCTTTCAGTTTTGAAGACGATTTGAGAACTATAAAGTTAAAATCCATTGGATAAATTTCATTTCAACTTAAACAAAATCTAAAGATATCTTAATCGTAATAAAATGTAATCACAACTCAGCAGCAAGAATTAGTTTGTCAGATGGGACAGATGGCTCATAAAGCTGAATGCAAGGAGGCTGAGAAACGCGTGGACACTGCAATGAGGAGAAGCAATAGAATCAGGAACAACACAGATCCTTGATTCTATGGAGTGAAGAGCCATGAAATGTCTCTAAAATATCTAATTTTTCATTTTTTTTACTGAATTTCTGGGTTTTTTCCTTACTCTGATATACTAAAGTAGAGTTTGCTTCTTGTAGTTAACTGGAAATATTTGCAGTCAATTCGAACTTGCTCATAAATAATTCAGAGGACTATTTCCATTCCTCTATTGTGATTTTCTCTTCCTTGTAGCTACCACTCCATAATAATAGAAATAATAATATGTAATGCACATCATGCAACATTGTGGATATATCTGCATACAGTTACATCACTTTTATAGGAACAAGGAAGGCGTACAAGGAGCTAGTTGTCTTGTCACTGGCTATAACAGCTGCATGTACTACTGAAACATATTTTATTAAAAAAAATGGTGAACCAAAAGTAGAACTCCAACTTTTTGCCTTTTATTTCAGCTTTGTTTTATTCTATTAACACGGTCCCATGCATTTCTGAGGGGAACGGTATCTGTCATCAATGATATACATAGAATTTAAAGTAATGAATTCCACACAAGAATAGTTGGAAATAACGATGAGTATCAATGCTTGTATTAGTTTATAAGTTATCGCAACCTTCGCGGTTGGTATCATTTAATAAAAATATATATGCTCCGTCCCCATATACATATATCTATATAAGTAAACTTTTGTTACTATGTTTCTTCAGAATTAATTTAATCAATTTTTTTCTTAATAAACTAAGTCTATCGAAACATTTGTCAGCGTGAGAAGATAGGGCTGAACCTCGACGTTCGGGAAATTATGTGCTTTTAGTGTAATATTTTCATAAAAGAACAAAGGGAATAATTAAGAAGATTAGGAAGGTGATGAATTAAAAAAGAAGCAAAAAATTTCAATGGTTTAGCCATGGTTGAAAAATCGAATTGAATTGATCGATAAAATAAAAAATTTAATAAATCGGTTAAGGTTCCGGTCCAATTGACTTTGAAAATTGATTAGATAAAAAATCAATCAAAAAATGATTAAACTAATCATAAAAATCAATAGAAGATGGCAATTTGGCAATGAACCAGTCACAAATTGGCTTTTGTTGTGTTTTTTTTTTGTCTAAATAAAAAATTTAACATTTTACGATAAAAAATTATTGTATTTATTAAATTCTACCCAACTTATTTCATATAGATTTATAGTCATATAAAAATATTTTATTAAAATTTTTATATTTTAAATATTTATATATATTTTAAATATTATTTTACAACATATATACCATTTAATTGTAAAACATTGTTATATTTATACTTTTATATATTAAAAAAATAATTAAACCACATTTAGATTATTAAACCATGAACCGCTACTTATTCCAATTTATCGACAGATTTAATTTTCAAAACATTAGATATAGCTATATTTAAAGGAAGGAAAGGGGTATACAATAGAGTTGGCAAGTTTATGAAGCTGACTATCTACCTAGACTCTAATTACATAAATTTAAGTTCTCCCAAGCTCCATTGTGTTATTTCCAATACTAGCAAAATGATGTCCAATATAATGAATGCCCACATTTGGGATGGATGTATTAGACCTCTGGATGATGAATATTTAACTACAGTACGAATAAAGAAAATTGTGCTCCTATGTCATTGAAGCAGCTGATGAGGGCAAAGAAAACTTTGATGTCACTACACAATGGAGCTTTGAAAGTTGCAGCACATTTATCCTTCCCATATATATTTTTTCCTTTCATTTCAAGTCATAGAGGCAGACTTCATAAATAATAACTATTACTACCAAAAAAGAAAATTACTACACATGGGTCATCAAAACCTATGTGCTCCACTGGGTAAGCGAACGGAAGGATGCCAAGCTCTTTCTGCCCCCACCACCCCCAAAAAAAAAAGAAAAGAAGGATATTAAGCTCTCAACATGGTTCTATTTTTTGATAGGAGAAAATTTATGTATAGTTTTCAGCATTTCATATTGGGTCAATAAAAAAAATTGCTCCGTACGTTATATATATATATATATATATATTCGAGAATCTAATAGCAAACATTTAATCTAAGAAAATTTACCTAAGTTTTGTCCTTTTTGATATCATTCTCTCCCCCTCCCTCCTTATCATTGGTTTAGGTAGTATTGCCATAATCAAGTCTTCAGTGGAGCCTTCTTCTTCTCCCCATCAGATATCCGAGCAGGCGCTGTCATATGTGACTTGGATTGACCCCTGCCTCCCTCTTCTTTCTCCTGAGGATACATATCACATTCAAGCTCTCGTAATTGGAATTGTACTAGCGTTCATCTCGCGACAAGAAGAAGGCATGAAATATTAACAATCATATGGGCTCAATATCCTTTTTTACAAGAATCAGAGTGGAAGTTATTGTCATTCACATTATAAATAATCATAGTCATAAGATTATTATTTTTATTGCTATTGTTATTGCTATTTATAGGGAAGTCAGATTATAGAAGGCCAATTTTCCTAAGCTTTTACTTTACAATCTGAACCACAACCTCATCATGAAGAACATAACCAAGGCCACAGTGTTGTGGGTAGTGCCTTGCACCAGTACCCCAACTAGAACATATTTCACGTCCTTCGCTAAACTTGTGTGTATATGGTTGCAGAAATCTTCTACAGAGCAGCCACCTATATCCTAGAATAATTTGCCAAAGACAGTAAAATAACTAAAGGAATTAAAAGAGAGTAATAAAAAACCAAAGTTTATCAACATAGAAAAATTGAATAAGGAACACAGATTTATATAACCTAAAGATTATGAAACATACAACAGAGAGGACCACAGGTTCAGTGAAATCAGGCTGCTGGCCTTGTGGCTTCGCGTAAAGTCTAACCAGACCCATTTCTTCCCACATCCTTTAAGGTAATCTGTCTAGGTTTAGCTGTTGAAGAAGCATGAAATTAAAAGTTGATGCTGAATAAGGAGGTAAAAAGGGGAAGGGGAGGGGGAGATATAAATGCTTTGTGAAACAGATTCTGCACTAAATCTATGTTGTATCTCATATTCCTCCGCTGTCAAACTACAAATTATAGTATGATTAAGTCCCATCACTAGTCAATCAACTTAAGTTTGCTCTGAAACTAAAGAATCTACCTTCAAATTGCAGCTGATGAGAACGGAATTAGGCTGGCGGGCTAATCTGTCTACATCATCAATGCCAATAACATCTATCTTGTTGTAGACATATATGCACTTCATGTATTTACGGTTCCCCTCAATGACATCTATGAAGTCATCCACTGTGGCATCCTCACAAAAAAGGACCTGAATTAATAATTGTCCAATGACTGCCTTTATATCAGTAGATAGTAAGAAACGGAGGACGGAAACTCTGAATTGCATTACAACGAAGTCATAATAGAATATGTAGAAGAACCTAAGAGGCTATCAAAATGGCGTGGTGCCATTGATCTAGTAGAAAGACCAGACCCATCATGTCCAAGACAGGTAAACTCATTTATCATATCCACGATAAATGCTAGTCTACCCTTTTTAACCGTAGTCTTCACCCCTAAAATTAACTTCTACTTATTACCAGTGAACAATGACTAACTATTGATTACCAGAGAAGCCTAAAAGACTAAGATATCTGAGAAGAATACGAAATTTAAATGCATTTTAATAGGAAAGATGTTCATTCTGACAGAAAAGTATCTTCCGTCAACAGCATGCTTATGTAAGATTAAGTCATTCTCCAACCATTAAGAAGAGTAACAAAGCTAAAATATTCACTTTCCTGTCATGGACAGATTTATTTTTTTATTTTTCTCCTGGTTCCTGTTTTCACAAAAGAAATGATAGAGGAAATGATGACCTTCCGTAATAAAGATAAGATTGTTACATTGATAAACGCAGAGTATATCAAAAGTTCAGCATGTGCACATCATCAACCAACCAAGCTAATACACTTTTTCCACCACATTAAATCAAAAAGGCAGTAGCATATTTCACATTTAATTGACTAGAAATACTTAATTATAACATCTTATAATTATATTTGCCTGAAATTAAAAGGAAAATTGGTATTACTTTACAGTTTGCCATATACCTCTGCATTGTGAATTTTGTATTCATGTAGAATCTGACAACAAAGTTTCTCATCCACATGTGTCAAAGGCAAAGTACTGTTGAACAAAATGTCTCCAGTCCTTTTCCTTCTAAAATATATCTGCCAAGAAAGATAAAGCTCCAATACAATGAGAAGTAGACGACAAAAATAGTCAAATACAAATCAGACTAAAAAAGAAAATCTACATTCATCTCATGCATCCCTACATATCCTTGGAGGCTCAAACTTACCTGAGGTTGTCTCTTGTTTAAGTGTAAGCCCACAGCTTCCAGTTCCCTCGTCAATATCTGCCTATGACCCCCATTTTGACAGATTTTCAGGGGTATAAAAAATCAAGCCATAGTAAGAAGATTGGATTTGAAGGAAAAAAAAAGTCTTTGCAATTGACAATAAATTAAAACTACAATTAATGTACCTAAACAGGGTGATTTGGTAAGGATTCAAGAAACGGAGCACAAACAAAAGCCAAAAAACAATGTGTTATGTTACATTTTCTTTGCATGGGGAAGGCCAAACAGAATAAAAGGATTAGTGATGAGAGGACTGTAAAGAAAAATGAAATAATACAGAAGAAAATAGCACTTACTTTGGAGGTATCAAGAACCATCAATGCTATGTCTGAAGACTTGGCAACAGCAATAACCTTAGGGAGAAAAGAATAAAAAAATCTTGCACTGTTAATAATACCCAAGCCATGTGGTCCAAAAACAATCATTAAAATGAAAAAAGAATCCCATTCTAGTGGGCCATCACTGTTTGCTAAATTAGAAATTATAACATCAACATTTCTTGCAAGCTGATATCCAGTTTGCAAGTACAGTAGCCAAAAACCTACTGACAGAAACATAAGTATAATAGAAACAAGAAAATTTAGTTTTACCTGCCTCCCACGTCCCTTGCCTTCAGAAGCACCTTCAATAATTCCAGGAAGATCAAGCAGATGAATTTTAGTATCATTGTAGTTTATAATCCCAGGAATGCAGGTCAATGTTGTGAACTCATAGGACGCAGCTTCTGAATGCGTGCCCGTTAACATTGTTAAAAGAGTTTACCTCCCCACACTGAAAGAGAGAAAAGGGGAAAGGACTGGATGGGTGATGATTTTACAAGCAACTAAAATCTAAGTATACACTCTTAATACAGAAGACGGGGAATACCAAAAGCACCTACACACATCACAAATATACAGTTGGTAGAAGCAATAAAAGGAATTAATGCCCATCACTTCAATCAATTTCCTGGGAGGCAAGAGTAGTAAAAATCCATCAATTACAAAAATTAGAGGGAGAAAAGAGAACTGCACAAGGCAGACCTTGGAAACCCTATCAGTGCAACGCGTCCATGGCTAAATTTTGTAACTTCAAATCCCTCTCCACCTGCACTAGAACTCTATTTCATAAATTGACAAGAAGATACCAAACTTTACAAATTTATTCACAGATGGATGGTAAGCTGTGGCGAAAAAGTAATTGAGAAACTGATAAGCCCACACATGTTCATATTTCTGGTATTTGGGTCCTAACAGAAACCTAGACATACTGAACTAAAACATGATACACAAAGGTCACTGTTGCCAAAATTCCAAAACTTCAATACTCATGTAAAATCATATTCATATTGAGAGCATTTGTTATTTTTCTCTCCTATAAATATGTAACCTAATGAAGCATATTGGCTGAAGGCCTGGATGATAAATTTACAACCAACAGTGCAACTAAATATAAAACTTAGGCCTTGAGTACCAATTTGGAAAAAATAATAACTCTCTAGATGTAAAAAATGGGAGAATAGGTTAAAACTTACTGATTATTGTGGAATTCTCTCTCCTTTCCCAACAAATAATATTACAAATTTATAAATTATAATTGGTCTCGTATTATAAGGAAACCTAAAACATCTAAACTTGTATGCTAAAATGAGCCAAAAGAGCATTACTGATATTTTGCTTAAGCAGTCAGGCCACTCATTCTTTGCAAAGAGACCATAAGAACCATGGATCAAATTACGTTAGAACTTGTAGTAGAATGGACAGTAACGAAAAAAAAGTGCCAGTAAATTATCAGTAGAAAGAAGACCAACTCATCCAGGAAATCAAAAGTTCGCATCATGCATTTGAAAAGCCCATAGTATTTTAAACTAAAGAATACAAAATATAAACTGTACAACCATGGGGTAAAAAAGCATAAGAAACTTGCATACTTTTGGAGGCTCCGATAATTGTGTCCTTAATTTTGCAATCTTTGCTTTGAGCTGACCAAGATGATACTCTGCATAATAAACAGATTTAAATGCATTTATCCATCCCGTAGGCAAACCATCATACGGGAAACCTCAAACAAAACCAAGACATTGATGATATTTAGAAAAAAAAATGGACAGAAATTATATATGGTCAAAAAGAAACAAAAGTATGTGGAGAAACAATTAGCACTTAATAAATCATCTTTTTAAATTCTTTGATTGATAGAATCAAATATAACAAATGATATATATACATGACACACCCGATCAATATCTGTGGCTTTATTTTTCTGGGTTCGAGCCATTTCGGCTTCAATTTCCTTGATCTTCTCTACGATGCCCATTTTTATCTTCTTATTAGCTGCCAACACTAAATGAAAGAGTGAAATAAAAAAAAAAAAAACGTTAGCATTTGCAGACCATTGCTATATGTATGTCAAAAACTATCCGGGAAAAGCAGAATGTCACGCAACATTAAAAAAAAAAAAAAAAAAGCTTGTAATATAGAGTTTTAGAAATCAGAGTAGATTGGACCAGCCGATTTGATTAAGAATCGATCGTAGATTTGGTTTAATTAGCGTAGAAAATCGATCAACCAAATAACTAATAAAAAATTAGTCAAATAGCTCAAAAATCAATTGAACTGATCAAAAATTAATTTGAGCCAATTTAAAGTATTTTCTTTTTTTTTTAATTTTTTTCTTATATAATAGAATAGTTTATGTTAAATAAATTTAAAAAATTAAAAATAAAAGATATTAAAAAAAATGAGATTGAAATATAAAGAAATTAAAAAAAATATATAAAAGAAATAAAAGATATATACTTAACTTTTTTGTGTTATTGCTCTCTATTACGTCTTATCTTATAATAACATTTCTTTTAATAATCAAGGTATTTGGTCAAAATTGTCATATGTATTTTTGTTTTTTTTAATAATAAGTGAAATCTTAATATAATTTAGGAATTTTAAAATTTTAATATTAAATACTTTAAACTTTTAATCATAAGTGGTTTTTGCTTTTCAATTAAAAAATAATTTTTTTAATATCTTCACAAATATTAAATTAATAATCAAATATTTAAAACTTATTAATATTTATTTTTTATATTAGAATTTTAATATATAAAATTTAAAAATATATATATTTAATTATTACGAGTTCGACTAATTAATTGTAAACTAATACTTTCACCAATTCAAGGAGTGATTTGGTTTTGAAAATATTAGTAATATAACAGTGAAATGGACATTTAAGCAATCTTAGTTCGTTTGAAAGCAAATAATTTATTTAGTTATTCATTGATAGAAGGTGAATTAATTTTACAATTCAGCTCTTTTATTATTATTTTTTAAAATTTCTAGCAATGGCAACCCAAATAATTGTATGTTATGATTGAAAGCATAAGGTATAATATCCTCTTAGGGGAAGAAAATAAGTCTATCGAAAAGCTCATTGGAGCTACATCTCCAACAATGTCAAAACTCAGGAAGTTGTGAAGAGAAAGTAAGCATTTAGAAAAGTAAATTTCAAAGCTAATGTTGAAAGCCCATTTAATCTAGCCCACAGTATAGTAACTAGGCTAGTATGTCGTGCAATATGAACCAACAATATCCGGGCTAGTAAACAAGTAGCCTAGCTCAATCTTACAAGTAGTGAGTTAAAAGTGTCAGTCAATGCATAGTTGAGTTACCAAAAACCTTAACTTCCTTTTCTTTTAGGTTAGATTTAGGTGTAATTTTATATATATATATATATATTATTTTTAATTAAAATATAATAAGTGTATAATTCTCTAATAATATTATGATAAATATATAATTTAATTGAAAAATAATATAATTATCTGTAAAAATTATACATTTGTTATATTTTAATTAAAAAACTTATAATAAAGATAAAAAGAGCTACATATAAGTTCTTTTCTTTTCTTTTTGCTTGTGATAAAGGTGATACTATTTTTATTATTTCCATATGTAAAAAAAAATATTCTTTGCACAAGACATCTTTAGGTGGATCAAATTTACACGTACCAAGTTACTAGAAAATAATATATTTAGTAGAATTTACGTGTAAGTTGTGACATATTATGTCTCACATTTATTATTGACTTGATGTATATACATTGAGTTACCTTAAAAGTTTTTATACTTGTGCTTCAATGTGAGAAATTTTACCAAATATACAAACTAGCTTTAAATTTGAAATTTGACAAGTTTACAATTATGTGAAGACATATTACATCTTTGAATTAAAGCTAAGCTTAGTTTTACATGTCAAGCCACATTCACACTTGATTATACCTTAATTATGATCTTAAATTTCAGCCAAACCTAGATTGAAAACTTAAAAATAAAAGAAAGAAGTAAACTTGATCAAAAGCATTTAAACTCAAAAGATGATACGTAGAAAAAAAATTGTAGTTTGTTGTTAGTTAATAAAAGGAAGGATTAGTTAGTTGGTTATTAGTTTTAGATAGTTAGGATATAACTACCCAATATGAATTCCTATTACTTCTATATGTTATAAATAGGAATAAGGCTTTTACCTGGATCTTTGTTGAATAAATTGAGTTTTGTTACTCTCCTTCTTTCTCTTTCTAGTGCAGCGCATACCATTTTACTGTCAGAGCACTTCTAGGAGCACATAATGGCACCAGACACTTGATCACAAGATCAAATCAATGATGTAGAGCAATGCATGGTGTAGAACAACGCAAAGATTAGCTAGATAAGTCAATCAATATCACATATAAAAGGTCTCATGGCAAATACAACAATCAAAATAGCTCAATTGGTGTTGAACAATGTCGGTAAAGGACAAAAGGTGGCATTGAGCATGAACAAGAATTGTTTGGGCAATGGTTATCTGCAATTCAAATCTTATAACAGTAACCATTCTAGTAATTATGCATTCCCTATGAAGTTTTCTAGGATAAAGTTCCCCAAATTCAATGGTAGTGAATTTCAGGGCTGGGCTTATCATTACAAGAACTTCTTTGACATTGATAAGACCCCAAAGACCCAAAGGATAAGATTGGTCAGTGTACACTTGAAAAGGAAGGCACTTGAATTTCTTGAACAAGAAGAAGCTTGTAGAGCTTAGTTGGAACAAATACTTGAAGAATAGGAATGTAAGATTGGTGATATGCTCAAAGTGGATGCAATGGTAGAAATCAAGAATCTCAAGCGAGAACCTTCAATGATTGATTACCAAGACAAGTTTGAGGAGCTACTGACAAATGTGGACTTGAAGAATATGAATGCAAGATTTGGGGTTGTGGCCAAAGTGCATGCAATGGTAGATATTAAGAATAACAAGCAAGAAACTTCAATGATTGATTACTAAGAAAAGTTTGAGGAGCTACTAACAGAGGTGGGCTTGCCTAAAGCTTTAGCAATAAGCTACTTTCTAAGAAGCCTTTGTTTATATATTCAGATAGATAAGGTTGTTTAAACCCAGTAATCTTGCTAACACTATATATATGGCACCCTTTTGAGAAACTTTCATACAAGCCTTACACACTCATACGCTAACTTCCTCTAGAAAATACAACTCAAACTTCATCTCAACTTCCCAATTTTATAATTTGAAAGCCTAATATAGTACCTAAGATTCTTCTCTTCAAAACCAAACCACCATTCTCTCAAACAAAAATTCCACCTATGTTGATAGAAGTAGTACCAATACTAATACCAATAAAATAAGCCCTTCATATGGCAAGCAAGTCAAATAGTTTACAAAAATGAAATGGATGAAAGAAAGAAAAGTGGTTTATACTATTGGTGCCTAAAATGCTATACTTTAGACTATGAATGCAGAAATTCACAAGTCTTTATGATCATTGTACAAGAGGATGATGAAGAAAAGTTTCAAGACGCTTACAATATTTAAGAGGAATTAAAAAGTTACCACCCACAGGAAAATTCAACAATATCCTTAAATGATATTAAACGGAGGGATGATCACTCAACTTTAAAAGTTAAAAGGAAAGTGAAGAGAAAACTAGCAGTGATTCTAATGGACATAGGCAACACACAATTTCTTAGATGCGTCATTAGCCAAGAAATTGAAACCAAAGTTGTAGTTATCAAAATGAGTTAAGGTGATAATGGCTAATGGGCAAAAAGTCGAGGTAAATAAGAAATGCATTTAGCTATAATGGTAAATATAAGGGGAATTATTCAAAGCTAACTTTCTTATTATTGAGCTTGGAGGATATGACATGGTACTAAGGATTAAATGGTTTTCTACAATAGAGAAGGTTGTATGGGATCTAAAGTAGAAAGTAATGAACTTTGTTTTAAATGACAAGCTTTATGAGATAAGAAGGGCTAAGCAACTTGAAGCTATGTTTAAGGAGCAAGCTTTACAAAGGAAGCAAATTTTGAGGTCTTAATAAGCATTTCTTATTCAAGTCAACCCCAACTAATAAGAAAAAGGGCTAATTTTGAACCAAGAAGTAAGGAAAATTGAAAGAGCATAACAAGAAGCACTGGAAGAAATACTGAAGACATTTGAAGATATATTCCAAGAACTTAAGTCGCTCCCACCATTAAGATCATTTAACCACCCAATTCATTTGAAAATGAATCAACCTATAAGTTCAAGACCATATAGGTATGGTCTAATTCAAAAGACAGAAATATACTTTGAAAAGATGTTGAAAAATGATGTTATAAGGTACAACAACAATGCATTTACATCACCAATTATTTTAGTAAAAAAAAAAAAAATGGCTTGTGGAGATTTTACATTGACCATAATAAGTTGAATGATAAAATAATAAAGAATAAGTTCTCTATACCCATCATTAAAAAGTTTTTCGATGAATTGCATGATCTTAAATTTTTAAACTAGACCTACGAGTGAAGTACTACTAAATTAGAATAAAGCCTCAAGATATTCATAAAACAACCTTCCACATATATGAAGGCCTTTTGGATTCCTCATGATGCCATTTAGACTCCCAAATGCTTTAGCAACATTTTAAGGCCTTTATGGACATTGTTTTCAAATCCTTTTTTAAGAAATTCATATTTGAAAAGGAAATTGTTACAATTTTTTCAAGGGTGTACTTGGAGGTCATTCCAGTTGTATAAGAGGATTTCTTCTATTTTTTATTGCAAAAGGTTAAAAAAATATGTTAGGAATTTTTTAAGAATATCCATGGTTTGTCAAAGATTTAGACCTCAAATCCTAGTTTCACCAGGCCTCATTCAGCCAGTTCCAATTTTTGAAACCACTTGGATTGATCTATCCATGGATTTCATTAGTGGCATACCAAAGTCATACAATAAGTCTATAATCCTAATGGTAGTGGATAGATTGAATAAAGCTCCACATTTTTTGGCCATCAAACACCCTTAATCTATAGTGAAGGTTGCTCAACTCTTTATGGATAATTTTGCTAAACTATATGGCTTCCCTAAATCAATTATCATGGATAGAGGTCCAATATTTTGTGATAAATTTTATAAAGAATTGTTCAAACTTCACAAGGTTAAGCTTACATATTCTTCAACCTACCACCCCTAAACAAATGATCAAACAAAAGTTTTAAATAAGTGTTTAGAGTGTTATCTATATTTCATTACAAGTGATCACCCCAAAAAGTGGTTACCATTGGCTGAATTATGGCACAATACCACTCACCACTCAGCTATAAGCTTGTCTTTTGAGTACCTTTACTAGTGCACTTGCTCTATCTTGTTGGTGATTCTTCAAATGATATGGTGGGTAAAAGGTGTAAGGAAGGGGAAGCTGCTGTTCAATTGTTAAAACAACATCTACTTAAAGCTCAAAATAGTATGGTTTAGCTAGCAAATAAGAGGCAGACAGGGAAGGAATTTTCAGTAGGAAAGTGGGTTTATTTGAAACTCCATCCTTTCGAAGGAACCTTCTCAACAATTTCTCATTACATAAGCTAGTTGCACAATTTTTAGGCCCTTCTAATGTGGTTAAAAGGATTGAAAAAGTGGCATATAAGCTAGAGTTACCTGACCATTATAGGTTAAAAAGACATGTGGGAGATAACCTTCTAATTAGCTCCACTCTTGCTGAAAGTTAATATTCAAGGTCAGTTTGTCATGGAACCTAAGGAGATCCTAGCTTGCAAGGTTGCAAGGAGAGTTAATCTACACCTAATTCATTGGAAACACATAAACAAGGAAGATGAAAAATGGGAAGACTTACTAACCATTCAGAATCAGTTCCCGCCGTCCCAACCACAGCTATCATCACCAATCTTTGAGGTCAAGGATTATTTTTATAGGAGGAGACAAGTGATACAAGGGTAAAAGTTGTAGTTGTTAATTAGTAAGAAGAGGGATTAATTAGTTAATTTTAAATAGTTAGGATGTAATTCCCTAATATGAATTCCTATTAATCGTGCTATAAATACGAGCAAAGGTTGAAGTTCGATCTCTTTTGAATGAATTGAGTTCCATTACTTCCCTTCTCTGGCGTAACACGCACCACACGATCATATTATATGATATATCCCATTCATAAAGCTTGAATCCACAATTTCACTTCTTGTAAATTCTCTAACTCGCTTTGATAACGTCTGACGATTTGTCGCCATCAAGGTACTATTCGGGTGATTATTTTCTTCTTCTTTTTTTTTTTAATTTTGTATTTCGGTAATGGATATTCTCAGAGCTCTGCCGAACTAGATTACTCCCCCGCCATCAACCTAGAAATACATGGTAGTGCGATTGCATCCATTGGTAATTGAAGAAACTCTGTAATTGATGCTCTGAAGTATTCTATTGAAGCTAAATGAGCGATAAATATAGAGAGGGTTGAACGTTCAGTCGCTGCGTTCAATCCTTGAGAAAAAATAACAAAATTTGAAAACTAACGATAACTAAATATGGCAGAAATTCAAGGCCCAAAAAGATAAGATAAAATCCTATCTTCCCAACTAAACGATAAGCAAAACACAAAGTCATCCTTTCTTCTAGATGCCAGATCAAACACTAACCAAAAAACGCCAAACAGAACGAGCTAATAAGCACATGTTTTCCAACAGTAATAAATATTAAAATGCTTGAAAAAATTATCACCTTAAACAGCACCATAAGGAAACTGAAACTGAAAATTGGTGCTCAAAAAAGAAAAAGAAAAAAAGAAAAGAAAAAGCTCGCGTAAGTTGTCTATCTCTTGAAAGATTATCAGTATACATCTAACTTCATTCTTTTGGGGAGACAACACTGGACCAATGCATATATTTGAAGACCATAGATTTACAAAGAAGGATCAAAACAGTTACAGTGAAGAACTAACATGAAATGAAACTAATAAACGTGTCAGTACATTACACTTCTCATCAATTTCTTAATGCCTACAAGACTTCATGGATCCAAGCATCCAAGATAGGATTGGTTTAAGGCAGTGCAAAAGTTAGCTTCTTATTTTTATAGCCTGACTAGTAAACAGGTATTATTTACAATGCTACAAGTACCCTGATCTATCGTCATTGGCGATTCCCGTACTGGCTGTTAGCTTGCTTGAGCTGAAATTTGCAGGTACCTGAGAATTCATCTCTGCAAGCTCTCTTACTCGTACTAATATTGGCTCAGGAATGGGAACTGTACCATGTTTCCGTGCGTTAATCTATAACACGGGAGGAAAAGAAAAACAAACAAACTCTAAGGTCAAAATAATCGACTAAGCTGAATTTACAAACATTACAAATTGCAAAGGCTTCTCAGATCTATAAAGCAAGTTTGAGGGCAGATTTCAGGAAATTTGGTTAACAGGACAACAATAACAACAACAACCTTGTCCCTTTAGATGGGGTCAGCCACGTGAATCAATCAACGTCATAAAATTCTAATCATAACTCATATCTTTAGATAAACCATAATAATTTTGCTTATAGTTTTTTGTAGTCTACTTCTACCTCTAATTATTAAACTACTCTCCATCTAATCTATCTTTTTCATTGGGCTTTTTATAAGTCTTCTTCACACACGTTCAAACCATCGCGATTCCACGACCTTTTTCACAATAGGTGTGACCTCAACTTTCTCTCTAATGTATTCATATCTAATTCTATCTTGTTTGGTATGTCCACTCATCCAACGCAACATTTTTATCTTTGCAACATTGAACTTATTCTCCTGTTGACTTTTTTATTTCCTAACACCCAGTCCTATACAACATTGTCAGTCTTATAGCTGTGCGATAAAATTTACACTTTAACTTAAACGATACTCTTCTATTTGTAATAATGCCCAAAACTCTCCTCCATTTTATCCACCCCACTTGAATCCTATGGTTTACATCTTCCTCTATCTCTCTATCCTGTTGTATGATGGACCCAAGATACTTAAACCTAGTGATTTGTGGTGTGTTCTCCAATTTTCACTTCTAAACTAGAATTAGTGTGCCTCTTGATAAAGTTACATCCCATATACTCCATTTGGTTAACAGGGAAGTGGGTAAATTTATCACTACAGAAACATGTAAACTGAATGACGTTCTACATACTATAAAAACGTGGCCATGATAGTATACATTAGAATCACCCAGAAACTAGCTAATATTGGAAGGGACAAACTATGACGGCAATACCTCAACTCACAGGGTATGTTACAATCATGGAGAACAGTGGAGGAGTGAAGGGAAGGTTTAACTCAGACCTTCCCTTCCCTTCTCAATCCAAACATACTTTCAAGGATACTTGATGACACAGTACACAGCATGTGCTGGATTGCAAAAACCAACTTGGATGACCTCTACAAGATCAAAATAAAATTAGAAGTGAGAAATTCTTACACTCTCATCCGCAGCTGCCTGTGCAAAGCTAGCTTTAAGCAAATTCCTCCACTTATCCTGCATTAGCATAATCAGCTTTCAGCCGTCCAGCTTTAAGCATGACCAAACATCCAAATGAGATAGGTTAAATACCAAAACTGAAAATACATACCTTAAGATCGACAGATGTACGATATGAGTAGGATGCAAAGGCAAGCCGTTTGATCTCAGACCACCTCCCTGCTCCACATCGTGATACACCTTCAACCAATTTCATTACCTCAACAAGAGTCCATGCTCGATGATGTTTCCTTCTCATTCCACCTTTAGAAGTGGGAACAGTCACTATGTTGTCATCTAAAGTATAGCTAGATAGATCTGCCTTTCTCAGTCTCGATTCCTGTCGTAGCTCAATTGTGTCCATTACTGGACACTGTTTATCTTTCCCAGGCTCAACGGTAGACTATATCCAACACACCCACCCCACAAAAAACAGAAAATATCAGAAACAAATTATAATGTCAAGGCATTATATTTAAGGAAAATGGAACCAGTGCCATCAAAGTAATCAGTTACCCCTATGACAAGTTAGGACCTTGAAGAGAATTGACAAACGACTATGTAAGAAATCTAGTATGAATTACCTAGTTTCTTAAGCTAATACTTCTATAGTTAGTCATGTCCCTTGGATTTTCCTATATATCAAAGAAGCCCCAGAAAAGAGCAGATGGATAAAACATAGAGTTTAAATTCATTTTTAAAAACATGAAGAAATAATGTGAAAGCCATTAATAGAATGGTAGTTTTCAAGAACTAATCACAGGTGAAATTATTTTTATCAAAACTTGTAGCAGCCACTTGGACATAATCAGAAAGTCAGTGAAACGTTGACTACTCCCTTATTGATATGTGATAACAACATAAAGAGTAAGAGTCTCAAATAAGGGATATTACAAGAAATTGATATTAAGCCACTTGTATTTATTTTCGTCTTTCATTCTCTCCTGAAATTGAAAAAAAAAAAAAAAAAACCAGTTTCATCTCCCACTGTTGAGTTTAACCATTTAATAAAGGAATTTTTACAGAAGCAATATAGAATATAAGTGGCTTGCATAAATAGCTTAACTAAACTACACATTCTGAAACTCATCCAGGGGCTATAATTTACCAATTCCAGTGGCCAAGATTTTAAAAATAAATAAACAAATTAAGAGAAAACACACACACACAAAAAACAAAAACAAAAAACTACACTTACTAGCTGCTGAAATTTTGCAGGCGTGGATCTTGATTTCAAGACTTTGTCCCAACCCTCACTATCTGCCTGAGAACCATGCTCTCCAAGGGTCTTTGCAGCCTCCACCTGCACCATGCCACCACTTCGATGGAATTTCTGAGAAAAAAAAAAAATATCATTCTGTTTTTGTAAGAAATATAATTTCCAGCACAAAGTTATCAAGGAGATAGACAATGTTCGCACTATAATGCTAAATTGTTGATGACGGGCCAATGCATTCAAACTTAGAGAAAAGCAATAAACTTCCAATGTCTATCAATAAAAGGTACAAATAAAAGCAATAAATTACAAAGAAAATAGTTAGAGAAAGAACACAATGAAATTATGCTTTGACACTTAAAAAACAAAACAATAACAAGAAAAATTACATATTTATTCACACACAATATACAAACAAATGTGCTAACTTGCTACTTGAGTTATGGAATGCATTTTACAACAAAACAAGATTGTATGACATCAAGCAGAAATAGGGACAATGAGAATTAGCAGAATATAGGAACAGGAAGAATCATGCTTGAAAGGCAATTATCTAAAACTAAAGACGGGATAAAGATAATCCCAAGTTCTGCGTACATATCATTTGATATGAAACAGCACCACTCACCATAAGAGGCATGATATTTTTCCTTGGACGACTTCTTCGAACCCGGGAAACACAAGGTATGTAAATTCCGGAACCTCCAAGAGAGTCAAACCTAGTCATAAATGTTCTTCCCTCTGAAAAAACATTCCTAGCAGGCCTGATGTATGAGTTTGGAGAGACATGTTCAAGTCCCATATTTTTATTTGAACTCAACAACCTAGGGTTGTGGTCTCTGGATTCATTTTCAGAGAGCTCTTCAATATATCTCTTAGTGGGCTTTCGGATTCTTTTGACAGCTCTTTGTTCTGTCTGGAGACTCTCACTACCCAAATCACGTTCCACATTATGACTTCTCAGTCTCTCTCCAGAAACAACTTGATTATCTTCATTTCCAGTACCCTCAGCAGTTGCTGAATCCTTACGGATGATATCCTCTTCTCCAGCTGGAATATCCTGAAAGAGTAGACCATTCACATTTCCATGACTATCTTCCTCACATTTTTTAACTAATTTGTTATCTTTAACTATGAAAGTTGTTGCTGAGACATCACATGAATTAGTTAAACTCATGGCAATCCTCCTCTTCAGCCACTGCTTGTCTTTCACAGTAGTTTCCCGACCAAAAGTCACTTTAAACAGTTCGTGAAGTTCTCTGATTGATAACTTGTCCAAGCATATTTCTCCTTTTAACATTGAAAAATCAGGCTTCAAAGTAGAATAAACAGCAGAAGTAGATGATCCACTCTCTATCTGTCCTTCTGAAGGTCTGGAACACTCACCAATGCTTTGCGATTGATTACTATAACTATTATTTAAAGTTGGTGCTAAAGAAGGAACAGTATCCTGGAAGGGAGCATCCGATTGAATTCTCCCATCCATGAGAGGCAAATCAGCAGCAGAACACTGGCTGTCTATATTTACATAAGAAAGAGCTGGCGATCCACAAGCCAAACGAAGCTTCTCTTCTTGTTTGACCTTTTGCAACATCTGCTCAATATACTACAAGAGATTTTAGAAGTCAAGAAGGATCCTAGCATTACAAATACTATAAAAACCAGGATATGCAGACATAGAAGCAGAAAGACACTGACCAAACACCAATAAAAGAAATCCACAATATGTGACTAAGAACAGATGATATCATCAACCACTCTTTAATTATGTTTACACAGTTCGGTACAAAAGTAAACAATTCCAAGGTTAAAAGCTCACTAATACAAAAATCCTGTTGGGATAATCTGATCAAATCACTCAGGAATTAACTCCAAGGAAGTATCTCTGTGACAGGCAAGAACCCATGCCCTAGATACCTATTTTTATTTTTCTTCTGAGTATCAAGACATGAAAAAATTGCAATATACCTAAGTAAACCAAATGCACCTATTTAGTATACTTTTTGCCAAAATGAAGTGTCTCCAAATTTTTTATGCTTTCAATTAAACAAACACCTGTCATTACTCACTAAAAGAAATTTATTTATTTCTTAGTTCACTACTTATACAATGTAAACTTAACACCATTTATTGTTCCCTTATCCAAGTGAAATGCTCCACCAACATGTAATTAAACATATTCACCGTTATAGCTCAAGTTAATTTAGGCATTATAATCCTCAGTGCAAGTGCACAACCTTATATCATGTTCTGCTACAGATACTCTGTTTATTAGGTAATATTCAGTAAGGTATGTATGGAATATGAAATATGACTGGAGAATAATAAAGATGATCCAAAATGAAAGTAACTAATCAATATACCAAGAAGGATATTCTGACATAAACTCAATTCCAACACCCCCCTGCAAAAAAAAAAAAAATCTCTCCTGTGTTAAACAAAATAACTCCTTTCATAGCAAGTGCAAACATGGTCCCATGATCGTTCCTAATAGCATTGCTCTTGTTTGTCCTTCCACAGTACATAAGTACAGATTGTCACAAGATTGACGAATGGGGAAGTCAATCTAGGAACTCATCTTTTCCAAATCAGATTTCAGGCATCTCAACTGCAAAAGTATAATCAAATTTTTCTAAAAGTACACACAAAATCATATCAATAAAGATCAAACCCTAAAACCACCCTAAAGGTCCTTTTTTTTTTCTTTTTTTTTAATTTAAAGTGACTCTTGCAAAAAGCATTAAAAAAAAACATGACAAAATATACCTGCAAGTTGCTCCACATTTCATTTAATATGCACTAATAATATTACATGGATAGATAGAAGCATTAGGTAGCTACACCAACTCATATCAATTTTTTAACTTGGAAAAGGTATTGCAATTGATTTAAACATAATTGATGCATTAATAAAAAGATTTAATTCAGAACAAAGAAAAAAAATCCGCAAAGAATCAGATGACAGTAAAAGGAATCCAGAAATGTGTGTCTGTGTATGTGAGCAAAAGAGAATAAAAACAAAAGAGAGCCCAATACCTGAAGCCGTGCATTTAATTTCCCCTGATCTGCCTCTGCAGTGTCTGATTGTGGTAAACAAGGAGTACAGACAGAATCAGATATGAAAATTCATGCAATGGAAACAAAATATAAGAAAAAAAATATTTCTAAGGAAAATAATCTAGTTTCCCAGCATGATATTTACCTAATCGAAGTTTAGAAAGTAGGGATAAAAGTAAAACTAAGTTTAGAGAGTTAATACCACATAGCATAACTATACTTTCAATCAAATAATAAGTACCATATCCATTAAAGTCATAAATGTGATGATGATTTTCCAAAAGGGAAAAAAAAAGATTCATTGAGAGAACCAAAACATAAATAATGTGCAACACAGCCAAACAAACAATAAATGACAAGAGGATTATCATAATTTAAACAATTAAAACTAAAGAAAATACAATGGAAATTGTAATCTTAACAATTGAAAGACATAAGCAATGCTTCAATCCCTGGTCTTTGAGGAGGAAAAATTAAAGTAACAAAGCCTCAATATAATTTGCAGTTCATATGTATAAATAGTACAATGGCTTCAACATTCTGTTTAAAATTTTTCAGATATAGTAGTTTGTAGAACTAAAGAAAGCGCACATACCTTCTGAGCACTCCAATTGAAGTTTCTCAGAGGAGGACCTTTCAATCAACGGGCATCCTTCACTGTGCACAATGTCTGTGTGAACACCCATTTCAATCTGGTCATACTCAAGGAAATCCTCCACCTCCATTACTTCATCATCTGTTGCAGGCACTAACCTCCCATCACCTTCAACCTAATGATTATATCAAACATTAAAAATCCAAATAATTATTATTTAAGCAGAGTCAAAAACAACATGAAATGCAAAGAAGGAAAATGAACCAACACAAAATAAACTAGTAACTTTCAAATATAATGGACTTCCTAATTTACGCACAGAAACTCTTACCAAATTGTCAACATCCATTTTCAACATTTTACTTCTGATTAGAGATTAAAGGCCTCTTTTGGAAAAATAAGGAAGGTAAGGTATAACTAACATAAGCAAACAAAGTAATGAAGAAAAGAAATAACAATCATGATTATTCAAAAATGTAAAAGATTTGGTTAGTATTTATTTGGGTTTTTCTATTATTAGATTATTAATGTTTTAGACCCTTGCCCTCAATTAAAATAAAGACAAAAAAATAACAAGAAATTCATTAGAATACTTCAGAGACAATATTTAGGGTGCTTTTCTAATTGCAAGCTGTTTTATACAGCTGATTGTTACTCGTCCAGATTCATATTATTTGCCATTTGGGTCTATTAACTGCTACTGAAATTAAGATTCTTTTTTTCTTTTTAAATCCCCATAAAAAAGGCTGCTAAAGGTGATTGAGTCTCGTGTATGATAAATAATGTAAAATTAGTTGAGATTTGTTTACTTTCCTATCCTCTCTTTACACTAAACCCCACCCCCTTCTCTTTCTTGTATTATTTCTCTAATTCTCTTTTCTATGTCCATATTGTCTCTGCCAATCTCTCTCCTGTTTTGTTGCCTAGGTACATCAGCTGGCATCTGAATGATTGTCAAACAACATTTTCAAGTAGGATCAGCATTCTCAGAATCCACTAATCAAATCATAAATCACACCATAAAATCTTTCATAGATAATAGATAATTAAATATATAGAAGAGAAAAGATACTTTACATTAAAAATATTACTTACGGAATTTCATAGGCTAAGTGGACGTGTAAACAAAAAGAGGGAGTAAGAAAAAAAAGACCCATGACAAAATAGATGGCCTAGGGAATAATGCCTTTTTACAACCCAAAAAAGAGGGGGGAAAAAAAAGACATCTTCTCTTCATTGCCATTGACAACACTATTGCCTGGAGTGACACGTGACACCAGCAACTTTGCTGTTTCTCTTCTTCACTACCAATTGCTTGGGCAACTGAATTTTCCTTGACTTGGATTTCAGGATCAGAATGCGTATTTGCAAAGATGTTTTCGGCAAGTTGGATCCACAAGACTCAGCGCAATTTACAATATTAAAGTGCATCTATAACAAACCATATCAGATTTTGTTTATATTACATCAAAATGAAATGAATGCCTAAGCTCATTCAGCCTACAAACATGATCATACACATATATATACAGATACAGTTCTACAGCCTTCAAGCTTTTCAACAACATAGGCACCAATAGATCAACTATTGCAGATGCCTTAAACATTCAAATACCATTGTGTTACCACTTTTTATTTTTTGGATAAAAAAATTACCATAACGTTAATCCAGGCTCCATAAAACTCAGTCGAAAGATGTTCACCAAATATTCTGCGGATTACAAGACAAAAGGTCACGATTTATCAACACATATGCTGTAGCCTCACATGTTTTCCCACTATATAGTATATTCACCCAAGATCAATTTTATCAATAGAAATTGTAAAAAATATGTGAGGAAAACAGCATATTAAGTTAGTTTTTCACCATCTAATGCAGTAGTATTTATCACAAACAACTACCCCATGTGGTGCTCTTCCTTAAGTGTGTTAGATTTAATATTACAATCTTTAAACTGCTATAGCACTAATTGAGACATTCTGCACTGGCGGCACAAATTAAAATGCCTCTTGTTGCATTCAGCTCAGTATCTAGCACATATCAATAACAGTCAACAAAATAATAATGGCCGTTAATAGCAGAAAATTCTCAGATATTTTCTATATCTTGATCAGACCAAACTCAAATAGATGGTATTTCCAATTCGCATTCACAAAACTGAAACTGAAGTAGTTCAATATACCCGTACGAGCTTGTACACAACTGGATTGGCGATCTGCTCCAGTGAAGACCAAGCAGAGCCACTTCTATCAACCCCACTGTCTTCAAGCTTCCCCTCCTCGTTATCTTCAATTCCAACCAATGTTTCCATGGAAAATCCACATGCACCTCCAGTATACAAACTGGAAAGCACAAAAAGAGCCCAAAAAAGATCAAGTTAACATCTTTTTACTTGCATGAATGGAATACTCATTTACTCCATATACAGCATAATTAAAATAACAATTGGAAGTATGAACATGAGTAGAATTCGATAATTTTGTTAAAATATTGAAACCCCAAAATCCTAAAGTATCACTAACACCACGAAACTTGAAACTTGCTCCACGTACATACTACAAAACTCTTTACGTCAAATTACAAATGCTAACAAATTACCCATGAAGAATGCATTCTCAGCCTGATAGTAACAAACAAAATTGCGGCAAACCCACAGGAAATGATTGGAATTGGGGCTCACCATAGAGGCAGAAAGAGTGAGTGATGAGCGAGTTCCCCGAGTAGCTGGAACTGTAAACGTGACCAATTGAGAGCAAAGCCGAGTTGGAAGTGTCCGTGAGTGAGTGAAGAAGCAGCTTTTTTGGGAGATGAATTGGGAGAGAAACTTTACACAAACAGAAAAGAATTTGAACAAAATGACTTCTTTTTGGTAATTTTTTTTTTTTTTTTTTGGTATTTTTCTCAGTTCTTTGGGTAAATTGCGAAGAAGTGCTTCGGTTTGCTTTTTCTGTACGCTGTGTTTACCACCCAACAGTTCCGGATTCGACGTAAGTTCTAAACTTTAGTTAAATAGTGGGCGTGGGTTCCGGATTTTCTTGTGACTCTCCTGTCAGTATCTCTCGTGTGAACTTCCCATTTTTTTAACTCGAGAAGGGAAGTGAGGGTCCTCAAACCAAGATTTTCCATAGAAATAGAAACAACAACAATAAATAAAAGAAAATCAAATCCAATCCTCCACTGGGTAATAAGGTCGTGGCTAAAGTGGTTAATTAAACAGCTACTAGACAGCTAATAAATGTCCCTTTATATATATATATATATATATATATGAGTCTGTTTAGTTAAATAATATAAAAAGAGAAAAACGTAAACAATAATTAAGTGGGTTCAAAAATTATTTTTATATTTATATTTTTAAAAAATTAATTTAATAATTAAAATAATAATTAAAAGAACATAATAAATACTATACAAAGCATATAAATAAATTACATTTACTTCATGCCCAATCAAACGGTTCTTAAAGAAAAAAAAAAAAACTCCACATAGCTTAAGAAACTTAAGAGTTAAAAAAGGTGTAAACATTTAGATATTTAAAGTAATTTGTCTTGACTACACACTATCTCCATTGAGTATATATTTAAATACAGTAGAATTATTTTTTAGAAACTTGAGATAACAAGAGATATTTATAAACTTTTAATTTAAAATAACCATGTTATTTATGAATTAAAATCCCTTGAAAATATTGATAATTATTTAGAGCACTTCAACAAATTTATTGTCATAAAATTTATAATATTGCTCATTGGATTGCTTCAGAAGAACACATGCTTTTCTGAAATGCTAAAATAAACATCACCGAAGTACTTCAATTTTTGGCCTGTAATACAGAAAATACTTCAGCTTTCCTCACGTGTACTTAATGTTAACATATTAAAATATTGATATGCTCAATATAGTTTTACAGTAATTTTATTCCATTACAACCTTTGATATAAAATATTCTTAATTTAATTGAGAGGGGAAAAAAATATTGTTGCGCTTGTATGTTTAAGACAATTATCTAGGTGAGTCCTCCATAAAATGGGTGTTTCAGTTCAGAGAGTCCATTATCATATCCTTGGACCTGCAATGGCCAAGGGTCCAAGCTGCTTGCTGATTTCGATGTCAAAAAAACTCGTTCACCTTTTACATGAAAGGAGATCAAGGATAAGAACTTAGCCGCCACAAGTTTAGAGCAACCAGGGGGGATAGAATCCATGCCCTCAAGGAATAATACATATGCTCAACAGGAATCACTCAGTCAGGGTCATACAGATAAGACGACCTTCAAAAAATTGAACCCGAACAATATCGCATTCGATCAAGCTCAAAATGAATTACATCTCTCCACTTCTGGTACTACAAAATTAAAACAAAAATGATGAAATAGTGCCGGTGGTTGTCTAGACCACAGCAATTTCTATGTTGGCAGGCTGTGACAGAGGCCTGACAGTGTAATCCTCTTCCTCCTTTGGTGGATGGATCGTAACCAAATCAGGCAGTGGTTTTGTTGGCCCTTGCTTACCCTTGGGATCCCAATCAAGCATGATTCTCACCTTGATCCCAAGAACACCCTGCAACAATTGTAGCTTATAGAGATCAATCAAAATATTCTGATGTAATAGTATTAGTTCCTGGAACTGCAGTCAGTTCTATACTTCTATTAAATTTGAACCAGTGCCAAAAGCAAATATGCTCACCTGTCTCAAAAGCACATGCCTCACAGCAGAGTCAATATATTCTTTTACAGGCTGACCAGATGATATCATGTACCCATCCTTGAATTTCATAGATTTGGCACGCTGCGCCCTCAGCTTGCCGCTAACAATAACCTAGAGAAATTGATATAAAGACAAGTTATTCCAGAAATTAATATCATCTTATCACACACATGGTAAAATAGTTTACAGTGACAAAAATGAAATGAGGAGGAACTGGCGCAGGACTGCATAAACCCATCTTGCACCATATTATAAACTGACCTCACAAACTTTAGCACCACTTTCCATAACAAACCTCAAGACACCATAGCAAGCCCTGAAACAAGAACAGATGATGTAATAACAAGAAGCAGACTCATTCCACAAAGAATTTTGCAGCAGCAATATCCAACAAGAACTAATCGGGAAATTTGGAAGGTAAATAAACCTCTAATAATTTATAATAAGTATAACAATGTTTGACAACTGACATTGTCAAGAAGCAATTAAAAAACGAAAAATAGAGAACAATTATATAATGGTAAATGCAAAAGCCATTGTGCAGTTTCTTTGTTGGGCTATACATCAAACGGATAGGATTAAATTTCAATTCCTTCACATCTAGATGGTTTCGTCAAATCGTCAAAGGTGTCCACAAAGAGGGGGAGAGAGTGAATTGTAGGGGTTCCCGAACCCCAAGAACTATAACAGTTCTCAAGGACTAACAAAACCCCATCAAATCTATATAAGCATTGATGGAAGATCCTCTGACCCATAAATTCTTGAGCAGGGATAGTAGACAATGCTAAAACTAAATTGTCTCTGACAAAAAATTAGCACAAAATCCAATTCAAAAGCAAGATCTTAACCCCCAAAAATAATTCCACATGGAAAGCTAATAATCACAAAAATTAAGTCACAGTGAGCTATTAGAAAGAGAAAGAAATTCAAGTAAAAAAATATATAATCAGTAAACTAAAAAGTCTGAGGTTCCTATGCCCTATTGTGCATATTGATGATTGTTAGAACCAAAGAATATGGTATACTGATTTACAATCTAAAAACAGACTCGGTTATGATGAAACTATTGGAACTCGCGAACTCCTCAACTAACTACCAGTTCAAGGATCAAACAAGCTCCAGATATTCAATGTAAGCATCACAGAAGTTCCTCTTAGCCTGAAACTAATGGAAAAGAGAGTTGCAAAATCCAATGCTACATTCATATGCTTATAATTTATTATATCGTTCTCTTTCTTTCCTCTTTCCTATGTTTTTGAAAGGGGAGCTGAGCACAGAACACATAATCCTGACAACATAGGCATGAAGATAGTATGAATAACAAGGAAACTAGACACAATTCAGAGACCAACGATAAAGAATTAGCAGATGTAGCACTTTCTAAATTCCAACCACTTGAAAGTTAAAATAAAGATAGAGTCACAAGACTAAAACATTGACAAATATGTAAACAACTGAACACAAATAAGTCACATGGCAATCACAAATCACTTGACAGAACAGATACCAATCAATGAATTAATCCCATCCATTGAAAAGCATACCTCCGAACAGCAAGCCCTCCTAGAAGCTTGTAACGCAGAGACTCTGCCTGAGCAATAGCACAGAGCCCTCTGTTGTTGACTTTCTTAGCATAAAGCTCAACACTGTTCTCAGGAAACTTAATACGCTTCTGCACAATAGACGTCAGTTCCCGTATTCTCCTTCCCTTCTCACCTACGCAAGTGAAAGTGAAATGCAATTTAATACTGCAACATCAACACATCAAAGATAAGCCTCACAACTGATTTAATTTACACCCAGGCAACATATCCTTTCCTCAAATTTATAAGCAGGTATCAACTATGCAAAAAACGTTTTCCTCGAGGAGGATAAAGGGATAAACTGGAATAAGGCAAAAATACTAAAATCCTGAATTTAATACAAAATTTTCATTTTCATTTCCTCAGAGAATAAAATAATCTAATAAGACCGTATCAAACTTGTCAAATTACACTCTTTATCCTGATTACTACATACTCCACAGCGCTTCATCAACCAATAACAAACAAAGGGTTAACTTGGCCCACCGTGCGTAATCAAACTAATATGTGCTTACCGAGAACGTTCTGAGTGCGAGTCGCCCTTATAATGATCTCTGTCCGCATGGGCGTAACCCTTACTTCAACCCCAGAATACCCATCCTCTGCGAGCTCCCTGTCAAAACCTCATTTAGCTCCGCAAAGAAAACTCCGTCTGCCACAAACTGAAACAGAAAACGCTCTGCATCAGAAACAGCTTCCCACAAAAACTCGAGAAAAAATATATACAAAACATCAAATTTCCGCTTATTTAATGGGAAAAACGAATTAATATTACTCACCTTTCGCTTTTTGCTCATTTGGGTCGCCATATTATGGCGCGTTTTTGTGAACTCTGAAGAAAGCTGTGCCTCCCCTCAGCTATTTGCGTCTGGGAAACCCTAGGAAGAAAAATATTGCATAACAAGTGTATTTCTTTAAATATTAAAAAATTGTAAATAAAATTAAATTTTCAACGGTAGAAATAGAGAATGGAAACTGAAAATAATTTTGAAAACCAAAGGCTGGCCTTAATTTTAAGGGTATAAGATTATACTGAAGAATTATTTGTTTATTTTATAATTCTATGAGGTAATTATTTTTTAACATTTATGATTTGTAATTATTTATATGTAAATAATTCGAAAATTAATTATTAATTTTGATATATTAGTTTAACGAGACGTTAGCCTTTCATATTATTTTATTAAGATTAAAACTTTTATTTTTAGTATTATAGTTTGATTAGGACTAAGATTTTTGTATTATCCTATAAACTGAGTTGTTGATTGTTGAAGGTAAATATTATCTTGAGCCTACCTATTTCTTGCATTCAATGTTCCGTCTGTTTTTACCCAATTCTTCTTTAGTAGATTAAATTATACTAATCTCTTTTGAAATTAAAATAAATTATATTTGATACTTTTT
The DNA here is from genome assembly GCA_032878935.1 of Erythrophleum fordii. NCBI lineage: Eukaryota > Viridiplantae > Streptophyta > Magnoliopsida > Fabales > Fabaceae > Erythrophleum > Erythrophleum fordii. Next base: position 5,749,466 of record JAVQMF010000047.1, read on the forward strand.
TGTTTAAAAATATATATTTAATTTTTTATCATTTATTTTCTACCAATATTTTTTTTTTGCATAATATGTATTTTTTATAAAAATAAAATTACTTAATTATTTTTATTATCATATTAAAAATAACTTCACAATTTCTTGTTTGAACATAGCATCAACTTGATAATCTATCTTTACTGTCACTTGCAAAAAATCTCCTTAAAATTTGACTCACTTGTAAATAGTCCTTTGAATTTTTAAAATTAGAAATTAAGTTCTAAATTCTTACACTTAAAGAAATATGTCATTTTGTCTATTTCCCTCTTAGCTGCGTTATGTAATGAGCCACTTTAGACCCTCCCATAATACCCTAAACTAAATTATTTGCATTTAGTAAATAAATAATGATGCACATTTGGAGAAAAATAAAAGGGAAATCGGATGTAAATAAAAATAGAAAAAATTGATCCAGTATACACTTTTATTCTCGTGTTATCTCCTCTCCTAAATACATAATGGATTATTGTAGAAGATCACAATTAAAACTTAACATATTGATATTATATACAAATTGAAACTTGTCACATCAATTATGAAAAGTTTAAAATGACAAATAAATTAACGCTGTCAAAAGAAAAATAAACAAAATGATTTATCTCTTGAAATGTGAAAATTTGAGAGACTTAATTTTTAATTTTGAAAATTAAGGAAACTATTTGCAAGTAACTTAGAGTTTAAATGCTACTTTTTTTAATTTTCTCATAAATTGATTAAAATTATAATTACAAATATGCTTGTTAAAAAAGGCAAATTAATAATTGAATTTTTCAAGGATTACTCTCTTTTTAATTTGATTATCTAAAAATAAAGTTTGTAAATCCTAAAAGATCATTCTTCTCTTAATTTGGTCATCTAAACTTAAAATAAAATCTCTCAATTTAGTTCCTTAAACATTTTTTCTCATTCAAAACAACATCTCTGATAAGCCTTGACTCTCTTTCACGAATTATTTTAATTGAAGAAAAATATTTGGGAAAATAAATTTAAAGGTTTTATTTTTGAACAACTAATTGAGTGAAAAGTGAACTTTCAACAAGTAAATTAAGGAACTTTATCTTTGAAAAATCAAATTAAAAAAATACTTTTTAAGGAATTAAATCGTTAATTTATTTTTAAAGGAAAAAAATACCAATTTACTCATTTGTTATACAATGCACCGATGCTTTGTACCAAGAAATACAATAATTGATAAAAAAGTTTGCAATAAGAAAGATACAATCAATTAGAAAAATTGAAACACTATACGAAACAAGGTATATGCACAACATTGTGTACTAATATTTTCTTCAAATTAATACATATTATGAATTGTTGAATATTTCTTTATACTCAACGTGAAAAATGCTAATTGAAGTTTTGCATTCTTTGTCAAGTATGAAGATCTTTAGTTTACTTTTGCTTTGCACTTTTGAAATTGCAACACATAATTATTCGTGTAAAAAGATATATTCTAGCATTTGATAGTAATTGATCTTGACTCTTACTAGCAGTCATAACAAAGCATATTGTTAGAGAAAATTGTCTTTATCTTAGCTTGAACGGTGATTATTGGGCATTTGAAGAGTGATCACTAATCTATGAATGAATACTTTTTAACCAATTTTGTTTTCTGAAATATTTTGTGCCTATATAACCTGTCTCCCCAATAAATTGATGATTAATTTAGTGCCATTGTGCAAACTCAATGATTCATCAATATTTCTCAATAATGTTTCTAGAGTGCCAGCTTCTAACTCTAAACATGGTTAAGAAGTCCTGAAAATATTATGTTGTTCAAGAATTTAAGAGTGTATAAATTAATCATACTACCAACATTTGCATTTACTTTGTTTCCATTTTCCAAACTCAGGCATATCTTTTCTTCCCCTATTACCAAAGATAGCATGCATGTGCTCATTCACAACATCATCATCTTGGCAACGTAGGAGTGAGAATAGCTATTTACTGAAAATAACTCAACTCACCAAAATTTTGTAACAAATTAGGGTAGGTACCATCCAAAATTTTGAGAATATTAGATGGAATATCAATAACTCCTTCATTATTGTTACTTTTGTTCACAACTCCTTCTCCTATATTAAGGATCCACTGGAAAAATTCTCCGATTTTTTCATCAATGGTGTTTGATTGACCTAATTGCAATCTCATACTTCCTTGATAATCTTACAAAAATCCCATATGTATGAAGCATTTATTGCAGAAAAGAAAAAAGTCGTGTGTCTGAAATTATGGCCAAATACTACCATCTTACCACCAAAAGGCTGCGTATTTGAGTTTAACCATCCCATTATATCCCTCAAGCTTCTGATAAGAGGCTCAAAACACAATTTGTTCGTCATTAGTGTCTAGTCCTATATAATTAGCTTTATATTAACCATATGAGCTCCTCTAGATCACTACCTTCCTTGTAAAGCTGTACATGAGTAGGGTCAAGCTGAACATACATCGGGCTTATTTTTATGTTTATAACTAGGCTCCAACTCGAATAAGCCTGATTCTAAAGCGGATTAGGACCTTTCAAAATTTTTTTTAATAAATTAATACTTGTAATATAAAAATATCTTTTTACAAACTCATAGGTATATATTTCAAAACAATAAACCTTTAGAACTCTTATATTTTAATTAGTAATAAAAAGATAGTCTAGTATTATCAAACAAAATATAAGTTATATTAGCATAATTAACCTTAAATAAATATGCGTATTTTCGTTATTCAACAAAAAAAATGTCAGGAAACATACACATCAATAATGAAAATAATTAACAAGCAAGGGAGGTTTGCATAGATAATAAAAATTATAATATGTAAAGAGAATTAGATGAAATAAGAATTATATACATATATATATATATATGTAAGATAGCAAGATATTAATAATTAACTAATAATAATTATTAGGATAGGTTGGGTAGAACATAACTTCATTTGTAGTTCAGCCTGACTTGACTTGATATAGTTTTGTTTACAATGTTACCCATTTATATTTTTGGTCCGACCCAACCCGACTCAATTAGACTGGATTAGGGCGAGCCTTCGATACATATCGGGCCAATAAATACCCCTACTTGTTTGATATTACACATGGAATCCTCATTGATTTCCAGCAGTATGTTGAACTGAGAATCAGAAGCTATGCGATTCCACTGAAAGTGACATTTAAAATAATCATTCCCATAGATCGTTTAGAGGCAGAGTGTGTTCTCCAGATAAAAGTCTTTTCTGTTGTACCATAGCCATACATGAAAATAAAAAATCTCCAATGCTAAGGCTCACTGCACTGATCATCTCTTAGAAAATACTTCTTTGGACTTCAGTTGGTAAATTCATCAGCATTAGTGTTCTTCTGCAAACCTGTTCACGTCATAATTTAGCTCATCTATGTGCTTCATAAATGTTTGGACTATTAAATATTTATCATGCCATATCAACATGTTCGTTAAAAAATAAGAGGCATTAATGAGAAAGACTACTATGTAACCCGTTCAAAAGTTTTGAAATAAATTCTATAGATTTTTCTTGACTTTTGTTAAAATTATATCAATTTTTTTATTTTTAAAATATATACGAACTTCCCCTTAAAAGAAAGAGAAAATAATACAAACCTCTCTTAATTTTTTTGAAATTACAGTCTTCTCTTTTATTTTTAAAATATACAAAACTTTTTTTTAAATAAAAAATAAATTACATAAATCTTTACTTAATTTTTTTTAAAATTACATACATCTCCTCTCTATTTTTAATAGAGGTTTTTATATATTTTTAAAATGATAAAAAAATTTGTGTAATTTACATCTTATTTTAAGGTAAATTTGTATATTTTAAAAAAATAAAAAAAATTGTGCAACTTTAACAAAACTTAAGAGAGATTTATATATTTTTTGAAAATAGAAAGAAAGCTTGTATAATTTCAATAAAATTTACATAAAATTTACGTAATTTACTTAAATTTTTAAAAACTAACTCATATAAAGTTATAATTTTGGAGACTAAAGTCTTTTTTAAAATTTAAATTATTAATATAGCCTACCCTAAAATCTTGGAGTTATAAAGTTACCCTGGTTAATATTAGTAGATCCTAGGATCCCAGCATCCAGGTCAATCATTGCTTTGCCGCTCAACATGGTTTGGCTGCCAGCAAATTTCTCTCTCTCTCTCTCTCTCTATATATATATATATATACTAATCCTATCAATCACATTCGATTACTCCAACAGCCGAGAAAGAAGTTCAAATAATTGAATTTTAATTCTGTTTCCGGCAGTTAAGACCAACGAGTGGGGAGAGAATCGGCCCATACGATTCTAAACTTCCATGTTTGGTCTCATCGAGTTCTCACTCTTTGTCGCTTTCCTTCATTGGTCCCCCCACAAAGTTTGAACAGTTTCAGTCTATAGAGAGAGAGAGAGAGAATAAATTTTTATGAGTAAATTTTAACGATGTAAATTATTTAAAAAATTATTTATTTCTTTAAATATAATTTATTTGTTTTCTACATGATTTAAACAATCAGAATTTATTCAAAATAATTTCTTTTAATAAATTAAGACAATCTAAGCCCTACACATCTTTGCCCAAAAAGAACAATAATTGTCGATAAAAGGTTCCGTCTTTGTTCAGTGGATTCTAAAACAAAAGCAAAAGAAAAATCACCTTACGAAGACTCACCAAATGATCAAATAGTTAGAATTTGATGAGCGCATCCGCATGTCACTCCCTAACTTTTTCATCTGCATTTTCATTTTTTATTGTGGGAGATATATTTCTACTATCCACTTTCTCTATAAGGATACAAGAACACGATAGATCCTTATATTTAGAGTTTTATGAATATTACTTTAAATTTTTATAAAACGATATAGATATTGAAAAATCAACAAAATATAATTTCAAATTCAAATATATGTCTAAAAATGAACAATATTAAAATTTATGAATATAAATTATAAATATAAAAAATTAGAACAATTGAATAAAAATAAAAGGAGTCTAGTAATTCCTGCAAGGCAAAGAGTACAGCCCTCGTCCCTGTTGAGGAAAAATTTAGCCCTACCTCCATTCCCACAACCCCTGCACGGTTCCTCATGAACCCCCCCCCCCCCCCCCCCAAAAAAAAAAAGAAATAATAATAATAATAATAATTAAAAAAAATTGACATCCCTACGACAGCACACCATCCAGGACTTCACACAACAGTAATATGTTTTGAAGTTCAAGCTTCAGAATTTGGTAAAATAATCCATGATTATGATTCATTTCCTGGTGCTAACATAGTTACTGGAAATTACAATTGAAGAGTCCTCTAAATTATGTTATTTTAGGATATTAGAAGATTAACTAAAGCATGTGCCTTCTAGAGATGAAGACAATACAAAGACTATTCAAAGGTGCCATATATCAAAGCTCAGATTCAAAGTTTCAATCCATTTAGCCTGACCTAATTCTCTTCTGGCTGTCTTTGCCGTCAGATTTCAGAGTGCCACTAGAGTCTCCTTCAGATGAAGCTTCACGAGATTTGACAAAAGAACTGGAAAGGTCAGCATAGAGATCAACCACTCTTCTGATATTGTTATTGAGCTCTCTGATCAAACCCACGTTTCGACTCAGATTATCAGGCATCTTCGACTCATGATTTTGGTTTATCTCATTGATCAGCAACCTGTTCTGATCCAAAATGTCTTGGGCTTGTAATAAACTCTTTTGAAATGCCTGTGAAACTCTGCTATCTACTTGAGTTGCATTAACTATATCACCAAATAAATCACCTTCCATCATTACAATTTTACACTTGTGATTCAATTAGTTAACCCTGAAAAAGAAAAATCAGATAAGAACGAAGAGTAGACAAGATGACTTGTACAAAAGGAAAAAATTAGCAAGAAACTTCTTAGAAAGATCTATCTATAAATTCAATAAGTGAAACCCCATTTTGCTCCTCCAAAAATTTCAATATCAATTAGTTCCCTCAAAGACTTGTTCTCTCCAATCACTACCTCAAATATTGAAATTGTTTCACGTTCATCAATCTGTCAACTCTCAGTTACGGAAGAGACAATGTGGCATATATAAAGTAAAAAAGATGACTGGTATAAAAGGCAAAAAATAATCAACAAAATTCTTACATGGATCTATCCATAAATTCAATGAATAAATCCGCATTTTGCTCCTAATGATTACAGAATTATTAGTTTTCTCAAATAACTACCTTAAATATTGAAATTGTTTCACGTTAATCAATCTGTCAACTCACAAGTTGGCATGTTTATCTTCAACGATGAACGTGAAACAATTTCAGTATTTTAGATAGGGATTTGAGACAAAAACATCTCTAAAAGGACCAATTGATATCAAAATCATTTTTGAACCAACAAAATGGGATTTTACTCAATTCAATTAAGAAAATAGAAAGAGACAATTGGAGTACTCCGACAAATATGATTGCAGAGAGAAAAGCAATTTGGAAAGTTGAATCAGTTGAAACAGGATTTTTGGGAAAGATAACGAGAATACTCACTTTTACCATATTCTTTCGTCTATTTCCTAAGCAACCGAGCAGAGGCCAGAAGGGTTTGCATAAGATTCGCTGAACCAAATAAAAGAGATCAAGCGACTATACTTTTCTTATAACTTAAAGCACGACTCTTTTCCAAAAAACCCTTAAATACTCCAAAGCACATGAGAATTTCTCCTCTTTTCCATAGGAAACAACTTTTTTCTTTTGCTGCCTCCAATCAAATTTAGATATTAAAAAGAACCTCTTAAGCACCCACAAGCTCTACGTTAAGTGGGGTTCCAAGAGCCAGTCACAACCAGATAAAATATTTATCTTCCGAATCCCAGAAGTAAGGAAAAAGAAATAAAAAAATGTTCAGAAATTGAACCCGATGACCGAACTCGATAGCTCAATTGGTATATCACATAATAACTGTGTTAAGGCTACATGCAAGAGAGATTAAGGTTATGCTTATGCAATAACGAAATTATGAAGTATATTTGACTTTTGACAAAAACCCAAGAACCCAGAAAAACGTACATGAAAATCAAGCATTTTTTATCATATTACCTTGACAGCATGGAGCTTCCCAGCTGTAGCCGTTGACGTCAACAAAATTTTTCTCGGGAAAATCGATTTTCCCGAGAAAAGATGGGAAAAATAATCGAATTTCCGTCTCAGCTAAGAGGCCCTGAAATCGTGGAAAGGAAAAGAAAAAAAAAAAAAAAAGACAGAGGTAGAGGATAGATTGAGAGGGACAGGACCTATATCTGCGAGATTCGATGGACCGTTTCAGAGAAATTGCGAAGAAGCGATTTCTCTCTCTCTGAAAATTGAGAATTTGAAATCCTCGTTTACTTCAACAGAAGGGGGTGCATTCCTCCTTTCCGCTCACATACGCCTTTACGGGGACAGATTTTCTTGCTAGGTGTGACCGTGTGAGCCACAACACATACGGATATGAGGTTCCATGGATAAACAAAAGCACGAAATCCTGGCCGTTGGATTGGATCAAACAGCGGGTACGATCTGGATTTTTGGGCTTTGGGCTTTATCGTCGGATTAATAATGGAATAATGCTTTCAAGAATCCAATATTTAAATATTTATAAAGTCTCAGACCAAAAAAATTTTAAAAAGTTTTATACATATATATATATATATATATATCCGCGCGCACACAGATATGTGTATATAACAATATACATAATAAATATAAACACTTTAAACCATAATTATAAAAATTAGACTAAACTAATTAGTTAACTTAGATAATTGATAAATCGATCATAGAATTAATTTATTTAACTCTTAAAATTAATTAAGGAAAAAATTGATCAACAATCTATTAAATTACTCAAAAATTGATAAAAATTAATCTATTTAATATTAAATTGGTCAAAAATTATTTTTTATTATTTTGTTTGAATAGAGTTTTTATATTTTTTTGATAAAAATTTATAATATTTTATAAATTTTACTTAATTCATTTTACATAAATTTGTTATCATATGTCAAATATTTTAATTATTTTTATATTTTTAGATATTTATATTTATTTTAAACATTATTTTATAGTGTATATATATATATATATATATATATATATTAATTTACTTGTAAAATATTATATATTTATATTTTTAATGTATATTTAGAAAAATAATTCAACTCTAATTCAACCATAATTAAACCATTAAATAATAAATTATTCTTTATCTAAGTTCAATATCCAGTTTAATTTTTAAAACATGGTTTTAGAACATTTTTTTTAATATTTAAATATGGTTAAATTATTCATTTCATTCTTATAATTTTATTTAATTTATAATTTAAAAAAATTATATTAAATTTTTATAATTTTTTTTTTAAATAATTTGGTTCTTAATATTAAAATTTTGCCTCACTTTCGTTTTGTTCATCGACTTTTTTGATACCTTTATCATACATGATTCAAGTAAATATAACAAAGTCACTTAACATAAATTATATATATCATGTATATAAGTTAATTTTATTTTGCTATCTATTTTTACAACCCTTTTAATTGGCATTATTATGCATATTCAAAATGTTAAAATAAACACAATTAACCATATCAACAAAAGTTAATAGAACGCCAACAAATTTTTAATGATAAGAATTAAATTAACTTTTTTTAAAATATGAATCCAATTATAAAATTTTAAACTATATAAATCAATTTAAAAATTAAGTGCAATTATAAAAACTAAAACAACAATCTAAGCTTTAATTATCTATTTAGTTTTTGCAATTTAGATCGATCAAGTCAAGATTCAAGGCTCAAGCATCGTGTGTACATAAATTGAAAAAACAAAACAAAAAAAACAAAACAAGATCCTTATACAATCTTATACCTCTTTGTTTTCATATTATTAAAAATAAGGCATGTGATTTATTTTTTTACATCAGCAATCGACTTTGGTATCAGTAAACAGAGTTAACTAATATTTCTTATGCGAAAAAAAAAAAAAAGAGCAAGTACGTCTTCCTTCATTTTGCAAGCGCCCTGAGAATCGTGTTCTATACATCTCTTTCAAGGAATCAAAAGATAATTCCTATATCTTCTCTGTATGCTTCCCCATCTCGTTATCTTTGTTTTATTGTTTTTTATTTATTTGGAGATGTGTTTAACAAAGGATAAATATGTTCTGAATTGAGAATTAGACATATGTTTTGTACGTCTAATACTTGAAAGAAAAGAAAAATAAAGAGTAGCATTATAGAAAGAAAGAAAGAAAGAAAGAAAGAAAACCAAAGCAAGAAGAAAAGGGCAATCCCAAATCAATGTTAAATCAAAACCTGTTTGTAACCCATAATTTCACGCCGATCATCACTTCCAGACTCTCTCATGTAGCTTGACGCATTCGTACGTGAACTTAAAAATATGCGTAAAACAAGACCCTTAAAGCAGCGATTTCCTTCAACAAATTAAATCACTTCTTAGATATTTTTTTCTTTTTTTCTTTTTTTCCAATACTTTATAGTTTTTCTCCATGCCTAATTCTGTAGAGAAATCACAACAAATATGCGAATATTAATGGGCAAAGAGAATGATTTATGGAATGTTGGGGGATGCCATAGAAAAAAGAAATGCCATTGTTTGCAAGCAAGAAAAGTGAAGACGAAAAAGAGAAGGAATTAGGACAATAATGGATTTTCTCAATTTAAGAGATAAATTTAGAGTGCAAATTTACAAAAAAAAAAAAGAACAAGAGAGGAAAGTGAATTTTCTAAAATTAACTTCAGCTGAATTGAAGAGAGACAAAGAGAAAAAAAGGTAAGTTCCATTTTGTGTGAGACCCACATGTTCCTCTCTTTCTCTCTATCCACTTTAGTTGAAATAGATTTCAAAGAATCCAATCCAATAAGAGAAAATGTGCATGTCAAGGCCACTCAATATATCTCACCTACTCTCTCTCTTCTTCCCTCTTTATCTCTTATAAATTTATCTTTTAAAATGAGAAGATCCGTATATACTTGAGTTAGAATGTCATCTTTAGATTCTTTGTTACTTGAGTTGAGCAGCAATTTTGAACCTTCTATTTTTTGTATTTTAATATATTTTTTAAAAAAGAAAAATATATGATAAAGATAGTCTTCCAATTTCTACTAAGTAGTCTTTATTTGTCTGGTGAAATTGGAAGATTTTCTTCATTTTATATTTTGCTTCCTTGAAAAGAAAAAAATGAATGGTTGAGATTGAAAAAAAAAAAAAAAAACAATGGAAATGGAAAATCTAGATTTGCTACTCAAACTAAGCAACACCCTATGTTGCCAATAAATAATTCAAATTCATTTGAGAAAAGATGTTTCATATTTTGCTATTTGTTTTTATCTTTTGCTTTTTTTTTTGTTAGATAAGGACTTGTTTGCTAACTTTTTCATAGCAAAGTAGAATAGTGAATTGTAAAATAATTCAAACTAGAAATTTGAACAGTACAAATGCATGAGCTATAATTAGTTATTGTATTTAAGTATAACATGCTGTTATAGGTAGATTTAAGTATTGTATCATCTTTATTAATGATCATTCAAGATATGGTTGGATTAATCTTTTGCATAAGAAATCAAAATCTTTAGATGCCTTTAAGACTTTCAAGGCTACAATTGAACTAAAAATTGATAAACACAATAAGTGTGTAAGATCTAATAAGAGTGATAAGTATTGTGGTAGATATATAAAGATGGGTAGAAATTTTGGTCTTTTTGCTTTGTATTTGCAAGAATGTAATATTGAGGCTCAATACACCATCCCTAACACCTTTTAGCAAAATGGGGTTACAAAAAGGTAAAATCGTACCTTGATGGACATATTGGGATGTATGCGTTGTAATTCCTTTTATGCCTAAATTTAAATAGGGTGACAACCTAAAGACAACTGTATACATACTTAATTGGATTTTCAGTAAAATAGTTCCCAAAACTCTATATAAGCTTATATTTGGTAAGATGCCGAACTTGAAGCATTTTCATGTATAGGTTGTAAGGTAGAGGTGAAATTATACAATCCCCAAGTTAGAAAACTAGATTTAAGATCTATAAGTAATTTCTTTATTAGCTATTATATAAGTTCTATGGGCAACAGGTTCTATTGTCCTTTACATTTTACAAGAGATATTAATTCTATTTGGATAATCTATTTTAAAGATGACCTCAATAATGGAAGTTAGGTGCCTAGTGTCATTAGCCTTAAAAAAGAAAGCATTATTGTATTTGTACTCAAGCTACCTTCCTTATTTCTTATTTATATTTAATCCTCCAATGAAGGGTATTGTTCTTATGATCTAACTAATGGTGATGGAAAACCACTCGTTATGCATACTAAGGGGCTTGATGATATTGGTGATGTTATTGCTTTGAGATGGTCACAAAGAATCTACATATCTATAATTTTGAGTGATTATATGATTTATTTGTAGGAACATGAGTTTGATATAACTAATATTTTAAATATGCTTTTTTTTCAAAAAGCTATATCAAATCCTCAATCATCTAAAAGGTTAAAAGCCATGAAGGATGAGTTATCTTTTAAGGAGCATGATCAAGTTTGGGAACTCATAAAATTACCTAAGAACTATAAGGTTATTAGCTACATATGGGTCTTTAAGACCAAACATGGGATTACAAGAGAAATTGAAAGGTATAAAACTAGACTTATTATGAAGGGCTATAATTAAAAAGAAAGAATTGATTATGTAAAGACCTTTTTATCAATGTCTACCAAAGATGTCTTTAGAGTTGTTATGACCTTAGTTGCTTATTATGACTTAAAACTCCACCATATAGATGTTAAAACTACCTTCATGAATGGAAGTTTATTTGAGGATGCTAATATGGCCAACTAGATGGTTTTGTTGAATTTTAAAAAAAGCCATTAACATGTAAATTAACTAAATTTATCTACGAGTTAAAAGAAGTTTTAAGGCAATAGTATCTAAAGTTTGATGAGGTTGTGACCTCTATTGGCGTTATAGAGAATTCTTTAGATCAATACATCTTTTAAAAAATTAATAGGTGCAATTTCACTAACCTTATGTTATATATTAATGAAATACTTCTAATCAGTAACTATATTGACCTTTTGAATGAGACAAAAAACATGCTTTAATGTTACTTTGACATGAAAGATCTCAATTAGGCCTTCTATATTCTTGGGATTCAAATCTATTGTAATAGGTCTGGTGGTGTTCTATGTTTGTCTTAAGAAATTTACATTGATCAAGTGCACAAGAAGTTTAATAAACACTCATATTCCTTTTATGTTGCTTATTTTCAAAAAGGTAAAATGTTGTTTAAATCATAATTTCCTCAAGATGATTCAAATAACTAGTTTATGTTTAGCACAATCCTAAAAATAGATTAGATAACCTATAATAGTTAGGGATATCCATAAGTCCATTTGGAAAGAGATCTTAACTTGCAAGACATTTTAGAAGTCAACTATCCTATTTTATATTGAGTAGGGGCATTTTTGTTAATTCACATGCCTTCTCATAAACATGTGAGTGCGAAGCCCCCTATAAGTAGGTGGTGCCACTTTACAAGTTGCTTCCTCTTTCTCTTTACGTTAAGATCTTTCCTTCTTTCATTGTTGGCTTACTAAAGATTGAGAGATCATGGATCAAAGCTTGATTTCAGGAATGATTTGGTTTGTTCATAATTTTATCTCCCTTTTTAGCATTGTTATCACTTTTTCATCATATGCCTGTTTAGTTTAAAAGTGTATCATTCCCATGTAATTTAATAATGTTGAATAGATAGTTTCATTTAAAATGAAATAGAGAATGAATATTTTAATTATTACTTTGATGTGGATGATTAGATATCTAAGAGCACCCAAAAAAATGCATACATTAAGGCTAAAAAAGAACAAAGTACAAAAATTTAAGGCCTTAGACTTGTCTTCATGCAAATTTCTAATTCTTCGATGAAAAAACTAGTCATTGGTAATTATTTGATTACACTAAGAATTAGCAGAGATAGATCCACTTAAAAAAAAGACACCAAAGTAATGTTGGAGAAAGAGAGCAATCAAAAGCCAGTAAAGGCTATTAAGTAAAGATGACTTCAATTGACACAAGGAATGAGATTTTAATGCACCAACAACCAAAGGAAACCAATTTAACCTTTTATGAGGATCAAGCTTTCCTTAAAAAAAAAAACTCTTTTTGTTGAGAATCAAGGAAGAAATATGTGAAAAGACAAAGAAGACAAAGAAATGAAGATAGCAAAATGATAAAAGAAGATAAACAAAGGATTGCCACTACAAGCTACAATGATAGCTTTAAGTGTTTCTAGTTCGTGTGACAACTGGATTTTGGAGAGGAAGAGAGCATTGCTAAATTATCAAACTTGTTCATCATTGTCAAATGGCATTTGATGCTACGGTTATGTCAAGAAGCATTTAATATATTTATGTTTGATACATTAATATATAAAATACATGATATCATATTTGATGTTAAGACACAAGATATATGATTATACTAGTTTTAGTAATTTATTATGCCAAAAAAGAACTACAAAAAAAAAACTCACATTTTTTTAAGTTTTAGATTTGTTAATTTTTATAAAATATCAATTATATTATGTTTTTGACAATCTCAAGAGTCATATCAACATAAGAAAAATCTTCAATACTATGTATGATTTATTATGTATTTGTATTTTATATACAAAATCAATATATAAAAATAAAATAATAATTTGAGAATATGAGAATCATGAAAGTTTTCACAATTCTTAAGTATCATATAAATTTTTTAAGTAAATTAATGATTTGGTCTTCAACATATTTTTTCCAATCAAAATGATTGATCGATTGTTATATGCTTGAGCGTGTCTTACATGCTTGATTTGACTTTATAAGAAAGCTATTTTATTTCTATAGGGATGAACTAATGAAATGGTAGTTTATAAATTCAATGTTAAAAAATCATTTTGGTGTTATAGATTAGCCCATTTATTTACAAATGCCTTTGTCAGACTTAAGAACAAAGGGATTTGGTTGAAGGAAGGAGAAGGAAATGCCTTCCATTTTGATTTCTTTAATCTCAGTTGAATGATAGCATTTTAAGAAGCAATTTGATGAAACTTAGGAACATTTGGCAAAATAGCAATGTTTAAAACTTCATGGTATCTAGGCAAGTTTAAATTATTTATTAACAATCACATGGGTTCTTGTTCATACTATGTTACTAATTGATTAAGTGCTTATAACTTTGCTTGAAGGAAATATTATTTTGATTAGAAGAAAATGTTTAGGAGACTAAATTGAAATACTTAATTTTTGAATGACTAAATTGAAAGAAGAATGAGACTGAGTTATTAATTTACTCATTTTTTAAATATCTCAATTTTATCTTAAATAATTAGAATTCTTAATACATATTTTCTCAATTAAAATGAGCCTATAATTTTAAAATTCCTATTGCATATATATACTATCCATCTGATATAATAAATTTGAGTTTAGTCATACTGCTTATAAGCCATGAATAGTGTTGCTCATTATTGGGCTCCACAATCTTTCTTCCTTTTTTTGTCCACCTTACAGTGTTACTTCCCATATCTTCTACATCCTTTTAGTTTTATCACCACATCTTGTTCACTTTTTAAAATTTTTGCTTCCTATCACCTCAAATTTTCTCCCTTCTTTTTTTAACATCCCCTTAAAAATGGCCATCTAAATTGAAAACCATTATCCATCTTTCTTTGATCTAGTCAAGATATATTGCTCTCTTATCGTTTAACACCCTAAGTCCACAATTACTTAAGGTCCCACTACATAATGATTGGTATGCAAAATGCTTGAGCAATACTGACTTCTATTAAGTCAAAAACTTATAGGTCCTACCTCAAGTTTTTGAAAATTTCTAACGGGTCCAACATATTTTAAAAAGGAAATCGGAGCTTAAATGTTTTTTTGAAACTTGAGGGTGAAAGAATAAGGTAAAGTTCTCACTCTAATTTTCCATTTCAACAAATGTATATAACTAGACACTCTTAAATCATACAAAGATAAGAAGAATTAGGGATCAATGACACTATTTAGAATAAATATCTAATACCATATAGGAGTCAAGGGATGTTTGGTTAATCTATAATTTTCTACTAGAATTTTTTCAAATAATTACATCAAACTTTTTGATTTTGGTCTTTTTCATTTTTAATATAATCTGATCTTAGGTTGGAAATTGATCAAATGAGTTTCGACCAACGGTGATGAGGGTGAGGCATGGAAGTTCTTATATATATATATATATATATATATATATACATATATATGAGGAATTCATGCCAATTAAAGGGATGTTTAGGGCTTGGCAATTTGAGGTTAATATTATTATTATGATAATTTTTTCTAAAAAAAATTTAAAACATTTTTGTTTATGTCTTTAGATTTTTTTCACTCAAACAAGTTTTTCCCATAAATTTCAATGTTAGAATTAGTAAGTGAGCAATACATCTATGTAATAGAAAAAACAAAGATGCAAAAGATGTGGGTTAATCTGTTTTATAAAAAACTAGATAATTATTCCCTTTCACAGATTGGAGTCCACTAGTAATCTCTACAAGTAGCATGTAGCTTCATTCACACATCTTGCTCTACTTCATTTTTATTGCCCCACTTTAGTTTCATTCAAATGGATATAAAGTATAATATAACTTTAATATGTCATTAAGCTTCACAATGCAACATCCTTTAGATTGGATATTAACTAATAAAATAAAAGAAAAGAGATAAACATGACATAACACAAGAATTTGTAGACTACTTAAAGAAGAGGCAATAGTGAAATCAACTCCATATTTAATTCATATAAACCTATAATATTTGGTTCAATTTGAAATACATGTTTGGCTTGCTTGCATAATCACAATAAATAATTTGGCTTCGATACATAATCTAGATAGAAAGGATGGTTAGACAAAAGGTTTTTATAGTTATGTTGTAGAAAATTTAGTTTGTTTTGACTTATTTGAAATACATGTTTGGTTTGTTTGCACTATGTTTAATTTAAAGAACATGTCCAAACTTTGAAGCACAGCTTTGGATTTTTATATAATATAATCTTTTTTTATATATGTTTTTCTTAGCCAATAGAAATGTTAATTATTTATTTTAGTGCTTGTTAATCAATGATGTAGTACTAGCAAGACCATGGCTAAAAAAAAAAAACACCAATTCCATATAATAATCATTATTTAGTTAAAGGTGTTTTTTTTTCTTTGGTAATAAAATGCATACATTTTTTGTCTCATTGCTTTTCTACACTAATTATTTGCAACATCTTTTATAGTAATGAAATTTAAAAGGCAAAGAGAAGTTTAAAATCCTTTTCCATTGGTCAGCTGTTAGTTTAGTTTCCTTTGATTTATGGTTAGTTCGATGTGATATATCTAATTTGTCACAATTTATCTTATCTATTCCATCGCAACATTTGAAGTTATTTTTTTCATAAGTTATGAGTTATCAATAACAATTGGATGTGTGATTAAGAATTCAACTCCTTTGGGTCAACAACTTATATCCATTATTGTTCAATCTCATGGGTTATCAACCATTAGGTGTATAAATGTAAGAAATATTTGTTCTAACATCTTAAAAAGCATCTATAAAAAAGTATGTTTATAATTCTTGAGAAATATTGCTGTGAATCTTAAGAAATATTTTGATAAGGCACAAACTAATGGTAATATGCTTTCCATCCTAATCTTTTTTTATTTGTAAATCTTATACTATAATATCAAGAGACAATCCATGTGTACAACACACTTTGGAGATAGGTAAAATTTTTTATCCTTTTGGGGTCTACCATATTATTAATCTTACATGCTTTATACTAAATTTATTTATGATGCTAGAATTTATTATCATGATATTGATTTCAATGTTCAAATCTTATCATTTCACAATCTTGAAGGAGACAATGCATAAGGATAGGACAACTTGATAAAACAAAACAATATTGCTTCATTTACTATTGAAACTAATACATTAAATGTGTTCATTTCTCCCCCAATTAGGTGTAACAATTTTTATTATAGTTTCTCCTTTTTTTTTCTTTTTTGTTCATTTTATTTTGAATATCTAATAGCCTATCAATCAACCAATGCATAAGAGAATTGTCCTCAAATTGACCCTAAATGAGACGATACCTTTAAAGAGAATAATTTTAAAGATCAAAACGATATTGCTCTATTTGTTGTTGAAAATGGCACATGAAACATGTTAATCACTCCTTTTATTATATCAATTTTTACTACAATTGCTCTTTTTCCCCTTTTTTAATCATTTTCTCATGAATATTATTATAGACTGTGAAGAAAGTAATACATGAGAGAATTGTCCTCAAATTAATGTCCATGATGGTATACTACTGTGAAACTATTATGGTATATTTTCCTGCTTAGTTGTTCCTTTTTCACATTTTGTTGCTTAATAATATTTCATAACACTTATGGATATAAATATTGTCCACACATCACTTAATATGTAGTCATATATTCTTTTCATATTTTTTTAGAGTATTTGGGTGAGAGAGATACTAAATACGTTTTGTAGTTATTATGGTGCAAACATATGGTTTAATAAGTGCATCAACCCCTTCAAAACTAGCTTTTTTATTATGTTACTCTAAGGGCAAGTTTGATGGCCTTTTCTTCATACTCATCTTAAATATTTACATAATCTCTTATTTGGTAACCACTTGCAAGAGTCCAAATTTTTCTTCCTAAATATTTACATGATCTCTTCTTTAGTAAGCACTTGCAAGAGTCTAAGTTTTTCTTAAATAATATTAGAGCTTACAATATTATGTTTTCATTTACATATATAAAGGTAAAAATTAATAAATCTGTGAACTTAACACTTGAGCCTTATAGTTTTGTTTTGTTTAGTCAAAATTATCATCAAATTAGTAGTTTAATTATTGTTAAAAGTTTAAAACCAAAGTTTTCTTAACTTTATATTTATGACATAGATAATGAAGTTAGTAATAAGATTTTTATGGTCAAGTAAAGTCAATGCCAATAGAAAAATTGGTCGTTGGTTTTCTTTTCATAGGTTTAATGTTCTTAACTTTCTTCCTTGATTTATTCTCAACTCTAAAGAAAATAAAGTGCCATTAAACTTATAAATTGTTCATGATCTTGTAGCAATGCTTAATCAATTTAACCCATTTGTTAAGAGCTATTGCATGGCTGCACCAAGACCGCTTGCCGATCAATCTATAGCTATCAAACTATGTTTACTACACAAAAAAGACAAGTATGGTCGAATGTATCTAAAGTTGTAGCTTTGGTTGTCAGAGAATGTGATTCAAATATTGCTGAAAGGGATATCATTATCAAAATCTAGTTAAGTCTGCTTCAACGTATTAGTGAATTGCATCTATCATACCTTCCCCTACAATACCCTATACTTTTTCCATAGGGGGAAGAGGGGTATAAAGAGAATGTATCACACCACAATTCGTCACTTTAACCATTAAAAAAAAAAAGGTAAAGGGTGATGATCCAAGAATTTCTTGCTTTTTGCCTTATGATAAAGATTAATGAAGTATCCTTACTATTGCATGCTCATTGTTTATTGTAGCAATTTAATACGGATGGTTTTTACCATAATCAAGCTTAACAATTAACCTATATAAAAAGTCATTGAAAATAATTGAGTTGACCTTTACAAAGGATTCTTAGATGTTATCCTTAGAGAAAAGACTTAAACCCTTTCCACTAGGAAATGTGTCATACTACTTTTAAGCTTTACAGAAGATACTAATACAAAATTATCAAGATGTAATGGCAATTTGTAGATGGGTAGGCTATTATAATTTATTCTTGATATTTATTTGCAATCTTGCTTGGCCTGAAATTAAACAATTTACCCAACTAAATGAACTTTGACCTTTAGACTATTTAGACATTTTATGTTAAATCTTTAGGCTTAAACTATGATATGTAATGAAAATGGCCAAGGAAAAGAAATTCTTTGAAACTATTAAAGTAGATTTTCATACTTTTTTTTAATCTCATTTAATCCATCAGTTAAAATACACTATGTGAACCTAGATTTGTGCCTTTTCCTTTGCTAATTTCATTTGTTTTCAATCTTTTGTTTTCTCTTAACATAGATATGTACAATTGAATTCCTAAAATAAAAAAAGATTACCATATACATGTATTACTCTTCCTCACCAATGACGATAAGAACCCTATTGTTGATGACATTAATAAGATTATTTGTATAGAGATTTTAGATAAGGACATTAATAATGTTTTGTATGAATTGATCATATCATATATGTTGCATGTACCTTACAGATTTGCTAATCGAAAATCTCCATGTATGAAGGATAAAAGATACACAAAGTTCTTCCTTGAGAGATTTGTTAATGCCATTAGTATAAATGATGATGGCTACCTAATTTATAGAAAAAAGGATGATAGTACATGCATTGGAAAAAATATGGTACAATTAGACAACCATTTTGTGGTCCTATATAACCTAAGTTTGATGAGGAGTTTTCAAGCTCATCTTAACATTGAAAAATGCAATTGGTATTGATCAATCAAATATTTATTCAAATATATTAATAAAGGGATCGACTAGGTTATAGTAACTCTTTATGTAGATACTTATGCCACATTGCCACTTCAACTCAATCTAAGAAGCATGAAATCAAGCAATACTTACGCTAGCTATATTTCAACTTATGAGACATCTAAAAAAAAAAGTTTCTTTTGATATACATCATTAATATCTATTTATTAAGAGACTAAGTTTTCATCTGCCTAATGAATAGTTTATCATGTTTCATGATTGTGATGAAATACAAGATATTATACAAAAAATGATAATTCAAGAATCTATGTTCTTGGCTTGGATGGAAGCAAATAAAGAATATCTTAAGGCTAAAAATCTGACATATATTCAATTCCTTTCACACTTTATCTTCAACACTCAATTAAGAAGGTAGGCTTGAAAGAAGCAAAGATTTTGCATTGGTAGATTATAAATACATACTTCTTACCACAATAAGTTATATTACTTGAGGATTCTTCTGAATAAAATATGAGGTGTCATATATTTTGATGACATTAAAATAGTTGATAATACAATTCACAAAACTTTTAAGGAAGCCTATTATAATTAGGGTCTTCTTGATAATGACCAAAAATTTGTTAGTGCAATTTTAAAAGCGTCTTTATGGGCCAATGGTCATTTTTTACACAAAATGTTTGTGACCATGCTATTGTGCAATAACCATTTAAGATCTGATATTGTTTAGAACAAAATGTTAGTTGTTATCTTGGATATCTACTATCTACTTGTGATTAACAACTTAAAAGCACTAATATTTTTTTTGTAATTATTCCTTCTTTCCATTATTTTCATTTTATTTAGCATTGTAATGACTTATTTTCTATTTCATAGATAACCATGTTACTTTATTAGAAAATAAAAATGTAGCATTGGTTGAAATTGAAAAACCTCTTAATATAAATGGAAGAAGCTTAAGTTAATATTTGTCCTTACTTGTTCCAAGAACATCTTATCAGCTTGATTTTGGGAATCACCTTATTTTAAAACAATTGAATTACGACAAAAATGTACCATATAATGAATGCCAAAGATTACTCTACCCGATGAATATCAAACAATAATATGCTTTTGACTAAACCATTAAGTCAACCTTAAGAAATAATAGGCAAATTTTGTATGTTCATGGATATAGTGATACTCGCAAAAATGTTTTATGAAATGCACCAACGTTAGCCTTGCAAGCAAAAGGTGAAATTGTCTTGATCGTTGCCTCCAGTGGGATAGCAACTACCTTGCTTCTAGGTAGCAGGACAACGTACTCAAAATTTGCAATCCCCATTGTCATAATAGAAGATTCTACGTGCAATGTTAAACAAGTATCTTAAATAGCTAATTTCTTATGTAAAGCAAAGTTAATTACCTAGGACGAGGCTCCTATGGTTAATAAATATTGCTTTAAAGGTCTTGATTGTATTCTCTAAGACATTTTGCAAGTAAACAACCTCAACAATCTTCATCTGGCTTTGGGAGGAAAACCATTTGTCATAGGAGGGGACTTTTGCCAAATATTTCCTGTCATTCCTAAAGGTAGTAGAGCTGATATTATTCATGCCTCCATAAATTCCTCATATCTATAAGCTTATTGTCAAGTTTTAACCTTAAAACATGTGGTTATAGTCTAACCAATCTACTTTTTATGTGTATACTTTAAAGGGATTTATGAATGAATTATCAAGGTTGGGGAAAGAAAATTAAAAGAACCTCATGATGGCAAAGTTGACATTGAGATGCTAGTTAATTTACTTATTACAGATTTCTTAAATCTTATATCTATAATTATTTCATCTACTTTTCCATCATTACTAGAAAATTTGTCTAATGTAAATTATCTTAGATATCATACTATTCCTACTCCAACTATTAAAATTGTTAAAAAGGTCAACACTTTATGTTGGACTTAATTCTTAGAGATCATCATGATTATTTGAATGTTGACATCATGTGTTAGACAACTGAAGATTAAGAGTCCTTAGAACAATTATACACTTTAGAATTTTGTAATACTATCAATTACTTTGAGCTTTCTCCTTGTAAATTTACACTAAAGTTAGGACTCTTGTAATGCTCATTAAAATATTAACTAATCTGTAAGGCCATGTAATAGAATGTGGGTTCTAACTAGCAAACTAGGATAACATATCTTAAAAGTAGTCATCATTAGTGGCACTAATGTTAAACATAAAGTTTTTATCCCTATAATGAACATGAGTTCATCTAATATTAATTGGCCTTTCAAATTACAAAGAAGACAACTTCCTTTAATCATGACTTTTGCCATGATTATAAATAAAAGTCAAGAACAATCACTTTCAAATGTTGGCCTTTACCTTCTTAAATCAGTTTTCACATACAAATAATTGTATGTTGCTCTTTCATAGCTAAAAAGTCGATTTGGTTTGAAAATCTTGATCTATGACTATAACAACTTTTAAAGCATAATACAAAAATATTATTTCTAAATAAATATTTGAAAAACTCAATTAACCATGCAAAAGGTCTTTGCAAAAAGTAAACATTTTTTTCAGTACTAATACACTATTTTTACAAAATGGATCATTTTACTTAAAGATACATCTCATCTTATCTTTTCTTTGAAGTGCAATGAATGTGGGGTTAATGATTTGCCAGACTTACTAGCTACCATTTATTTAGGCAGCTTAATCTGCTTCTTAGATTTGACAACTATGATGTTCCAATCAAATAGTCCTTATACATATGCTTCCTTTAAGTTCTACATGAAAGTAGATAGCATTTGTTGTTTGGTAGGTGGTTTGTCTTGTTAAGATTATACATTATTGCTTCCATTTGTTAATTTATATGGCATCTAAGACCTTACAACAAATAGCCTATTGGTTGTTTGGTTTATCTATATTGCCTACAAACAACTCATAAAACATTGTTATATAGCGTATCACAAACCTAAAAAAATAAAAATTGTATAAAATTTGCTATATTGATTGTTTATATTATCCACATTGACAACTTAGTTTTTGGTCATGCTATCAATTTCATATAAAACCCATTTGAAGTGTATAATGTAGTGAAACAAGTTGCATATCACTTTTCATAGATTTGCCAAGGACACTTTTATACTTTGACATAATCTCCCGCAATTCAATTAATAGGTACATATCTTCTTTACTAAAACTTTTCACATGATTCATTCCTATATAAAAAAACTCTAATTGAATGAGTTTTATCTTATTTCACTATTTTGTCTTTTTAGAATCTTCTTTAATAAAAAGAAATTCAAACTACTACCAATTAGTCAAAACTAGTTTTGTTATCTTTTTTAATTAAATTGCATATTGATTTACATCTTTAATTCTTGTGGGTTACTATATGATTATTTTCATTCTTTTGGTTTTATAGAAATTGTATAATTCTTCTATATTTCCTTTTGATCCTTACCTTAGTGCTGATCATTTTGCTTGGCCTTACTGGTATATCTATTTTAACCCATGCCGGGACTAGTGTGAGCACCCTTACAAGTTGGATGTCAAATCCTACCATAGTTGCTAACATTGCAGTTTGTAGGAAAGGGAGATACAGGTATTGATGCTCTATCAATCTCCAGTAATATATTTTCTTGCTTTCTATTATTTTAAGTCTTAATGTATGATCATTATCAATTGCAATATTTAGTTTGATTTGTGAAATTGAATATGTTTTATTGCCTTTTAAAGCTTTTTTATAGCACCTAAGCTATAAAAAATTCATTTTGTAGCATACTCCTAAGAGATTATATCTAACAAATCATTTTATACAATTAAGTGGGCATTATTGGGGTGGTGCTTTTGGACTTGTTAAACATCTTCTTTGCACTTATTCCACTAAAAGTTCTTATTATATTCGTAAAACATCTTATACTTTGGGCATAATTCATTTTTTTCCTTCCATATGCCTTGCATGTTGCTTAAATTACCTTTTTAATTTTTTATTTTTAAAATGCACCTCTATAAAAAATTTCTCATAGAAATGCCACAATTTTATGTTTTTAACTTCTTTAACAATTTCCCAATTCGTTATTTCTTTTTTCCTCCTTCATTTTTTGCATTTCACACTTCCCACAATATGTATTTGAAAAAAAATTATGACTGAATACATCATTTAAATATATATTATTTTTTTAAGTAACCAATGCAATTTGCATTTATATAAAAGATACATTTTTTTTTATTAACAACAAATCCAATGCTTCTAAATGACTATTTTATCTATCTTACTATTTATCTTTTTCTCCAATGTCCATGAGTAAGACTCCACTAGTAAGTTAATAAATAAACATACTCTCCTACTCTATTTGTGATTAGTCATTTGACAATTAAATACGCATGACAAGATTATATATCAGTGCTAGATATTATTTAGATTAAACATGTGTCCTCTAACCTTGTTAATTTAATTTCTTAGCGTTTAACCTCTTTACAATAATACCATTACCATCTATAAATCATAAAAAGTTATTTTACAATGAATATACATTTAACCCATTTTCCATTCTACCCTTCTTACTCATAATTGGTCATTTATATTCTTATTATCAAATAGCTATCGCTTTAAATAGTTTTTATTTTAATATTATCATTGATTTTTAGCTCATTTGTCTCAATGATATTGATTAAACTAATACCAAACTATTTAATTCCTTCTCTTAGAAATCATAAAAATAATTAATTATTCACTTCAAATATATACTTTATTTTCTCTTCTTCATCTGCTTATCATTTCCTTGCACAATTTCCTCTTCCTTTCTTCTATTATCCTTTTCCTCCTTAAAAAGAAATCGAAGCTCCTAATAGGCTTGTGGGTTTTCTATTAAGGCAAACAACTTTGACAAAATATTGCTTTCTTTCTACTAACAAGTTTTGTTTATACTGTATTATTTTTTTTCTTTCCTTCTAATAATTTTTTTTCAAACCTTGATATTACGCCATTAGCACTTTGTAAATTTTTCCCAGTTATTATATTGTTTTTTAGTTGTGTGTTTAATATTTTTATTTTGTTTCTTGCACTTAAAGTATGCATATAAATCCTTTTTTATTATAGCATTCTTGTTACCTTATCAAGTCCTATTATACATTTAGAGCTTATTTGGTTAGATGAATGTTAGATATGTAAAAGAAAAAGAAATATAAAAAGTAGGTAAGTAGGATAAAAAATGACATTTATATTCTTATTTTTGAAAAAGTAATAAAAACAAATAAGTAATATTACAAAATAATTATAAGGGTATAATAAATATTATAAAAAAACTTACATTGTAGATTATATATAGTAGCGAGCAAACTAAATAGGTTATAAAACAACTAAGAGTCATCTTAATTGCATACAATTCTTACAATATTTGACCCAATAATTATGATGGTCCTTCCAAGTCAAGTCTTGTTACACACTTATAAAATAAAACATATTATAATATTTGTAACATATTTTCCTGTTTAATATGTTTCCACCCTTTTTTTTTCTTATTCTTATCTTTTTATTATATTATTTACTTCCATTTGTTTTGCAAATTTATTATTAAATACTTATTCTCTCATTCAAACACACCAAATCAATTTGTTACTCTACTAAATCACTTTTCTTACTACAACTAGGACCATTTCACAACTACAATTTACACAACATTTAAAACCAAGCATATTGTCATTTTGCAACCTATGTTCTTATATTATATTTCTCCTCCAACCTATCTTTTTTTTTTAATATGAACTTATTATTAATTACTTATTCACTCTCTAAAACATGCCAAATTGATTTGCTTCTCTAATCAATTGTTTTCCTTACTAGATATGGGAAATGGATGCACAAAGTTATGAATTTATTAAGGGCATCAATCCCTATGAAGAGACTTGGAGAATTTGTGTTAAGATAATATGCCTTTGGATAATAAGATATCCACAACACTTATATGATGTAACTGGCATAAGTATGGTTTTAGTGGATGAGAAGGTATGATAAACAATAATAAACTAACTAAACTAAATGAATATAATTTCATATCTTCACAAAAATTATATAGTTAAACCTTTTACCCTCCTCTATATTATTATTGTAGGAGAACAAGATCTAGGCTACCATCTTAATGAAAAGTCTCATTTTACAATATATTCCAATCTCGTTTGAAAGGGAATTCCCATTTCATTGAGAACTTTTACGTTGACCGCAACATTGGTCAGTTTAAGGCTACATCCTATCTTTTTAGAGTAACCTTTAACTATAGACACACATTAAAGTTTGCAATGCCCATCTCCCTATTAATCACTTTGAATTTGTTCTAATACTAGACATCTTATAGAGAAAGGCCCTAACTAACAGCTTTATAGGTTTTTATATATTCTTGTACTATTAACTATCAAATAGGAAATATTTGTTTTGCTCATTACCAAACACTATTGGCTAACTTAAGACTTTGGATCTTCCAAAGATTTTAATAGGGATGGATTTACTAATAAAAAAATGTAAATCACAATAACTAATGATAGGTTACATAAAGCACATCATTTAGTTTTCTTATCTTTTTCCCATCTATTTAGTGACGATATATATTGACTAATCTTATTTACATGTCAAGCAGAAATATCTCCATCAAGTGCATATTGTTTAGGGAATATACCTCGCTTGCTGCTCAATATATTTCACAATGCATAGACACACTATCATAGTAGTCTTGTAATTTGCAAGAATAAGGTCTAATAATAGTATGACTTCTTTTTTACTTTAGTATCTACTTTTCAATGAAATAGTTAAGCCTAAATCCATAGCTATATGACTTCTTTCTACTTCAATATTTAACAAATTTACTATTTTTCCAAGTGATATTCAACTTTCAATATCCCAGGACATTATAAAAATACTATTTAACTTAGACATCTAACAAGTTAAACATCTCCAAGAAGGTTACATCTAACCAATAATTTAGACAATCATTTGGCATATCAATACAATACCAACCCTAATGTATAGGTTCTTATATCTTTAAATTTTAGCTAGTCACGATCACTCTCATTAATCACTCAACTCTCTAATCAACTTACAAGTCAATTCTCAAAAACCCATGAGAAAAATTTATTAACAATGTCGAACTGATTGTTCATCTCCTAACTTTTTGACCTCCTAAAAGTTTATATTTCAATCTTTCAAACTATTTTTTTAAATATAACTACATGACATACAATCTATATCTCACTTTAACTTGTTGCAGCCTTGCTCGTGTGTAATCTTAAAGTAAAAAGATTAAGACTAATTTTGGTTGAATGTACGATGGATGCAGCAAGTGCCACAATAAGGTAAAATTGCAAAATGATTTGTTTTATTATGAAAAATGCAGAAATATCCCATCTGCCATTATCTCCAACTATATCAACCAATCACATTTATTTTCGAACTCCTGATCTCAATTTAATTCCTCGTCTTTTTTACATTAACTATTACTTTCCTGTATAGTCTTTCATTTTACATTTTCCTATCGTACTTGACTATAAAATCCACTTAACTATTATGGATGACACTAAAGCCACATTAGTAGTCCTTTTTCTTTTATGATATCGCATCTAAGCTCCTCAACGACATAGCATAAGACCTACAACAATGCCTTTTTTAGGTTTCCCTCATTGAGCTTTTACCATATTTTCTATATATATATCAACTATCATAATTTATACCGTGTTATATAATTTACTTTTTTTCTCAAAGTCAACTTACAATTTTTACTATTGCTTTGGTCTTAATTATTCTACTTTTATAATATTCAACACAATCATACAATACACTTTCTTTTTCTATGTTTAATTTTTCTTTTCCATCTCAATCATGAAACAATAATTACATAAATGAATCCCCAATGTTTTTTAATTAAATTAAATTCACTTATTTTTAAGTTTACTTTTTTTAATTTTTACTATTGCTTTGGTCTTATCTCAATTATTGCCTAGCTTTTACCATATTTTCTATATATATATCAACTATTAATTTATACCGTGTTATATAATTTTTTTACAATTTTTACTATTGCTTTGGTCTTAATTATTCTACTTTTATAATATTCAACACAATCATACAATACACTTTCTTTTTCTATGTTTAATTTTTCTTTTCCATTGCATATACTCACATGAAGCCTAAAAATCATGAAACAATAATTACATAAATGAATCCCCAATGTTTTTTAATTAAATTAAATTCACTTATTTTTAAGCCTTACTCTTTTAAGTGAATGATTTAGTTACTGCAAAATTATTCTTTTTTAAATTTGGTTCTCAAAAGATAAAATTTCTTTATTTAATTTTTGAAAAATTATTTTTTTCTCAATTTGATCTTTCAAATATAAATCTTTTTAATTTTGTTCCCAAACATTTTTTCCTCAATTAAAATGAAAGTACTTGCGACTCTCTGAAACATTAAAATCAAGGTCTAATATAAAAATAATTTATTTTAAAGGTTAAAGATATTGAATAAGTTTATATCAATCTTTTTTTTTTAATATAATATAGGTCCCATTTTGATTGAAAAAATGTTTAAGAAACTAATTTGAGGAATTTCATTTTAAGAGAAGTACATTAAGAAAAAAGTGATATTTTAATGGCTACATTAAGAAATTTTATATTTAAATGACTAAATTAAAAAGATAATAACTATTTAAAAGTTAAATGATTAATTTACTCTAATTTTTTTCTTAAACAATTAAATGAAATAATTCAAAAACTTATTGTCACATCCGAAAATGCGACCGCGTGGCGCTTAAACAAAGAAAAATTCTTGAAAAGAAATTTTGAATTTGAAGTTTTTGATTAACTCTCCAAGAAAATGAAGACTGAAATCAAAATCAAAATAAGTAGTAGAGTCGCCACCAAAATTTTAATTTTTGAAAAAGCAAAACTTTGGAAAAGCCTTTTATTTGAAAAATAAGAAAAATGGTCTACGAATCAGAAAATAGGTTCGGGAGTCAGTTGTGAGTGGGGAAGGTGTTAGGCACCCCACTACACCCGTTACTAAGAACGGTTACCCTAAGTCAGTTGTACAAAATCAATATGGCCTTTAGTCGATTTTAATTCTCTTAACAAATCACATGCAAAATAAGAAACAAAGGTAAAGTGAATGAAGTTGAAAAGGGAAAAGAGGAAATAAACTAAAGAAACAAAATTTGAAAAGACGAAATGAAAGAAAAGAAATTATGGAAATGAAAATTGAACCTAGGATAAGAGCCTTTTTACATTACGTAGTTCGATACGTTAAAGAATAGATTTTGGTTGGGTTTTGTTTTTGTTTTTTTTTCTTTGTTTTTATTTGTTTTTTTCTTTTGTTTTTGTTTTTTTTTTTTAATTTTTGGTTTTTGTTTGATTTTCTTGTTATTTTCTTTTTTTCTTGTTTTTGTTTTTGTTTTGTTTATTTTTATTATACTTGTTATTATATATTTTTGTTGTGGGAAAATAAAATACTTTCACTTTTTGCAAGTAAAAACATGATTTAGATTTAATATTTGCTAAAGATAATGACACTAAAGCCACATTAGTAGTCTTTTTTCTTTTATGATATTGCATCTAAGCTCCTCAACAACATAGCATAAGACCTACAACAATGCCTTTTTTAGGTTTCTCTCATTGAGCTTTTACCATATTTTCTATATATATCAACTATCATAATTTATACTGTGTTATATAATTTACTTTTTTTCTCAAAGTCAACTTACAATTTTTACTATTGTTGTGGTCTTAATTATTCTACTTTGATAATATTCAACACAATCATACAATACACTTTCTTTTTCTATGTTTAAATTTTCTTTTCCATTGCATATACTCACATGAAGCCTAAAAATCATGAAACAATAATTACATAAATGAATCCCCAATGTTTTTTAATTAAATTAAATTCACTTATTTTTAAGCCTTACTCTTTTAAGTGAATGATTTAGTTATTGCAAAATTATTCTTTTTTAAATTTGGTTCTCAAAAGATAAAATTTCTTTATTTAATTTTTGAAAAATTATTTTTTTCTCAATTTGATCTTTCAAATATAAATCTTTTTAATTTTGTTCCCAAACATTTTTTCCTCAATTAAAATGAAAGTACTTGTGACTCTCTGAAACATTAAAATCAAGGTATGATATAAAAATAATTTATTTTAAAGGTTAAAGATATTGAATAAGTTTATATCAATCTTTTTTTTTTTAATCTAATATAGGTCCCATTTTGATTGAAAAAAATGTTTAAGAAACTAATTTGAGGAATTTCATTTTAAGAGAAGTACATTAAGAAAAAAGTGATATTTTAATGCCTACATTAAGAAATTTTATATTTGAATGACTAAATTAAAAAGATAATAACTATTTAAAAGTTAAATGATTAATTTACTCTAATTTTTTTCTTAAACAATTAAATAAAATAATTCAAAAACTTATATATTATCTTTTTGAGACCAATTTAATCATAAATAATTCTTTTTTAAAGATATGTCTCATTATTGGTTATACATAAATATATAGTTTTAAATTAGATAAATTGAATTGAAAATTCAAAAAATAAGGTTCGTTGTAAAAATATGTAATTGGAATATAATATTAGAATTTTATATGTGTCATTCAATTACCTATAAAAAACTCAAATTAATAATTATTGACACAAAAGGATTCTAATTCTTCTTCTTTGTTTTTTTTAAAAGTTTTTTTTTTTAATACTCTGCTTCTTTGAAAAAAAAAAAAGAAAAAAGAATTGCGATTGAATGAGGCTCCCGAACGCATAAATCCCCATCTTTGGGAAAGAGGGGCAGATTCCACGCCTTGCAGGGCTTTGATCTTTGTCGACTTCCTGGTTCCCCTATTCAACGGAAGCCTCATGATCTTCAGTTTATGATTATCACACTATTGCTTCCTCTCTCAGTCTTACGCAATTGTTGTCTCCTTCCCTCCGACGCACAACTCTCAAACTGAAACCAAACAGTCTCCGGGGGATTTTAAGTCACGCCCACAAATTCCGGCGAAAGTGGTGCCGGCATTGTCCCGGCGCCGGCGTTTATTTAGGAATTGCGTCCGTTGTTTCTTGTGCTGCAATAACATATTTTCTTAGGAAATAAACATCTTTCCCGCGCTTGTGTTTCCATGGACTCGGTTATTAATGCCGCGCTTGAAGAAATTTGCTCGCAGCTTCAAAATGGACTCACTCTTGCCGCACTTTGGCCCAGACTTCAACCGGTTCTTTCATCCTCGAACCTGGACCTATCTGCTGGTGTCAAACAAGCCATATGGACTAACCTCTTCCGCATTCCAACCCTCCGGTTCGAGGTTCAGAATGAATCAAGCAGTCCCGTGGACACTTCAATTCAGTCATTTGAAGATGCTGAGAAGCTTAATTTAAAGATTGTCTCTCAACGGAAACTCAGAGACAACTTTATTGGTCTCTACGAATCGAATTCTTTGGTTCCAAATCAAATGCGCGTCCTTGAGCTGCTTGCTAATGCCAGGTTCTTTACCCTTCGACGTAATGACCCTTGTGTTATGTAATGACCCTTGTGTTATGTAATGTTCTGTATTTTTTGGTTGTTTTTGTGTGCGCGCGCGCGCGCGTTTTTTTTTTTTTTTGGGGGGGGGGGGTTCTTGTACATTTGCTAAAGACGTCTGATTGCGCTTCAAGTTGGTTTTTCTGTGTTGTTAAAAAATGGGTCATTAACTTGGGGGGAAAGTAATAATACTTACATGATTTGATCTTTGCTCGGTATGATGATGTTTAGGGTATTGAATGAATAATTTTCTCTCCCAAAATGGTGCTAATCTCCAAGCACTTCTGGTTTGATCTTCTTCCTTTGCGTTGAATTTAGAGGATCAAGTTGATACTTTATAGCTATGTGTGCAATTCACTATCGTTCATAAGGTGTAATTTTGCATTCATGTGGAGTTCACTGGCGTAATGGGTTAGAGAGGACTGCCTGTATTCTCAACAGTGTTTCCTAGGCCTTACATTCATTATGGTTAGGATTGTGTTTTTGGCTTTCCCCTGGTACGCCATTCATGTTTGTTCCAAGGGAATTTCTTTTAATGGTATGCATACAGGTTGGGCAGTAATGTTGTGTTGTTGAGCTAATTCAGCTCACTATCTTCCTTTTCATTTTTTGAGATTTATACGTTTTATGTGCTTGGTTTACCCCTTGTCTTTTTTGATGAAGCTTCAGATCATTGCAGAAGAAAGGGGCAAGGTAAGACACAAGAGGATTAAATTCCTAAAGATTAATTTCAGAGTCATGTCAATTGTGATTTGCCAGTTGTAATTTCTTTCCAATGACTCATTTTCTTTGGTACTCAATGATACTTTGTTCCTTGTAATCTTTAGCTTTTTTCCGTATTTTATTGATGTATGCTTTTTGTCTGCGGATATGAATATTTAGACACTGGAAACTTGCAGAGAGCATGGAATTACACAGAGTCAACTTAGTAAACAGTTGCGTATTGAAGGAAATAACTTCCATTATGTATTAAGGAGTCTCGAGTGTCAAGGGTTGATTGTGAAGCAGTCTGCTCTTGAAAGAAAAAAAGAAACCTGTGCTGACGGGGAGTTGAAAAATTTGCCATGTGTATCTACCAATTTGGTATACTTACATCGCTATGCAAAACAACTAGGCTCTCATCAGAGGTTTGAATTCACTACAGAGGAGCAGAAATTGAAGAACCCAGAGGATGGAAATGGAAATTCTAGAGGAGCAATGGATGTCCTCGTAAAGGATTATACACCTCAAATGAAAGCTATCTGTGGTAAACTTGCGAAAGCAAATGGCAAGGTTGCTTTCAACTATTTTTATCATAATAATTATCAACTAAAGTATCATATATAAATTGTGGTGTTTTTCTGATAGTCATTTTATTGCAGGTTCTTGTTGTGTCTGATATTAAAAGGGATCTTGGTTATTGTGGATCTCGTTCAAAACAAAGGGCTTGGAGAGAAGTATATTCTAGTTATATTTTCTCTAAATTTGGATTTTGTTTTTTCTTTTAGGGATCAGTAAATTCTAATCTGTATGCGTTATTAGTGTTTCTTTTTTTAAATAAATTTCACCACTAATTTTATTGTATTGTTCTTTTTGTGACCAGATTTTTCGCAGGTTAAAAGCAGATAATATTGTGGAGCAGTTTGACGCCAAAGTAAATGGCAAGGTTAGTTGTTGCAATATTATAATTAAATTTTCCATTAGTTTTGTATTTCAAATTTCTCTTCATTGACTGTATATATTTGATAATTCACTATGTATCCTTGGCACATACTTCTGAGATGGCATGACGTTATATTCCTTGTTGATATTATAGATTATATAGGTGGATTATATTCATTTCCTTTATATTGTTGAAATCACATCCATTCCTTCTTGGGCAAAGACACCAAACAAGACATGCAGGTACTGCTCATATTTTGTTGATTTTGCTTCTCTTTGGTGCTGACCTTGCATTTCATTCTAAGGAATCACATGCACATTTGGTAGATTGAATCAATTTTTGCGGAATCATAATGAAAATGAGAATGTATTTTTAAGGGGGGTTCTTTGTCTCTTGAGATGCTTTGAGAATTAATTTCTGATATTCTGCTTGTGAATTTTTAAAGGGAGTTCCTCTTGTAGTTTGCAGAGGAATTCGCCTGCTTTGTTGCATGTTGAATTTATGTGGTTTTTGTACTCTCCTTTTTTTTATTTTTGCTGGTGGATCTATCAGAGGGCGACATATCTCTCCTTCTTTTGTAACTTTCTCCTTTGTTAATAATATTTCAGTTATTTCTTTTTCTATAAAAATAAATAATAAAATAAAATTAAAATGAGAACGGGAACGGATTGACCGTTCTAGTTCAATTATTTGACTGCACCATGGATGAAGAGATATTCCATTTCATTTTCTTTGTAAGTTTGGAGCATAGAATCTGCATGAAGTGGACTTATAGCTATGATTGAATGATCACAAATTAGGGAAAATGATAATTTCTAGGTTGCCTGAGAATGGGAACACCATTTCCATCCCTTGGAAGGAATGGTAACTCTAATCTCTGTGGAATCAAAAGCTGGAATGGAATTCTCATTCTAAAGCCTGTTTGGTTGGGCACCGTAGAGGGAAAAGGCAACGGTTTCCAATGCAAAATCATGTTTGGTTTGGTGCTGTGAATTACTTCGGTTTCAGTCAATGCAATTTGACCCCCACCACTGTAGCCCGTGATGCTAAAATATGCTTGGAGCCAAAATGCTCGGTTTCAGTCAATGCTATTTGACCCCTACCAAAAAAGTCATTTTTGCCCCTCTGGTACAGACAAAATGCACCCACCCACCTAAGCATATGTGTCCATTGTTTGCCCTCAGTAGCCACATCTTCT
This sequence comes from Erythrophleum fordii, assembly GCA_032878935.1. Lineage (NCBI taxonomy): Eukaryota > Viridiplantae > Streptophyta > Magnoliopsida > Fabales > Fabaceae > Erythrophleum > Erythrophleum fordii. The sequence goes on from JAVQMF010000047.1 coordinate 5,783,462, forward strand.
TCTGCTTTGTGCTTCGCTTTGCCTAGATCTTCCATCCTTTTCCACCATCAAAGGTGAGCTGTTGGTCTAAATCGTCTATTTGGAGGTTGGTTCCACAAATTTAACCACTGCTTTTACACTACCCTTGAGTTACTATGCTTCATTGGCCAGTAAATTACTGTCAATGGTTCGAAGATCTCTCACCTCGGGCTTGGAGGATGACAACACAGCTGAAAGTTGGGACGAACGACGATGCAGCTGAAACCCCTCTCCTTTCATTGATGAATTCACAATGCCAGGATATGGGCTGTTTGGTTCAACACCAAGTTTTTTTTATCTAATTCCTTTATTTTTTTGAAGGGGTATATCAGTCATTTCACTTTTATTACTTTCAATCCCTCATTTTTTTTTTCTCCAACCAAACACATCAATGTAAAGGTATTCCTTTTCATTTCAATGTCATACCAAACATAGTAGAAGTAATTGCATTCACTTCTGCATTCCTTTTCCCTTTCCATGCTTTACAATTCAGTGAACCAAACAGGCTGTAAGTGTTTATTGGGTACTTAAAATAGAATTGATTGTCTGATAATCAGGAATAATTGAAGAGTTAATTAGGGAAATAATAGGAGAGAGAAAGAAACGGGGTAGTGATGATGACTGATTGTAGAATATTTATGAGATTTGAAAGATTGAGTGTGTGATTTATGGGATATTGAATGATTTATGGGAAATAAATCAGAATTAAAGGATATTGAATGATTTTAGGGTGTGATTTATGGGAATATTGTGGGATCTGTTTGGATCATTTCCTCTCTCTTAGAGAGTAAGTATAAATGAGAGGTTTAGGGGCCGAGGTTGAATATTTTGAGCCTGACAGTTTTTGCCCGGTTCTTTTCTCTCTCCTCTGTCTCCCTATTTGCTGGCTTCCAGCAGCAATTCTCTGTTTTTTCCAATATTACAAATGATGAATCTTGCAGAACAGAGTCAGGAAAGGAAACAGGATTGGAGTTACCATTCTCAATTACCAACAGTACAGGGAGAGTGTGGCATTGTTATTTTGTTTGTTAGAAATGGAGTTCTTATGTATTACTCATCTACATATCTTTTTTCTCTTTTGAATTTCCAAGTACCAGACATAAAATGTATTCTACCAAACATAATTTAGTGGTGATGTATTTTACAGTATCCTTCCAAATAACATGGCAGTAATTACAGCTGCACTAATACTCACTTAGATGGAATATTCAATATATAGGCAACCAAAGGCCTATTTAGTTCTAAAGGTTCTTCTTTTTAGTATTCTTCATGTTTGCTGAGTCAAGTGATATTCTGTATAGTAATTGATATCCTTTCGTACTTTTTACAGTATCTAAAGTCTTTTCTTGTCATAACTTGGATTGCTCTGTTTTGGTGGTAGCCTAACTGTCTGCTTTACTCGTTCACAGGTTGAGGCATGTCTACGACTGCTTGATCCAATAACTATTGGATCTGAAAATGAAGATAAAAACTTGAACTCTGGGAAGAAATGCCAAGTCATGGGTCAATTTGTAGAGCTGCCCTTGGAACATCAAATTTTTGACATGATTGATGCATCAGGATCAGATGGCATTAGTTTAAAAGAGGTGTGCATTTGATTCTTGTTTTCTCTTTTTTTGTAGGATATATGAAAAGATGCAGAGGGGCCATAATACATGTACAAAAATTGTGCAAACACTTGTTAAGACAAATTTTAAAAAGAAAAAACCTTGGAAAATTAGAGCCAACAATCTCTCAAGTTTGGACATTAATGAATTAAAATGAAGATCAAAGGCAGGTTAATTGCTGCTAGGTTCCCCCGCCCCCCTCTTTTCTCCATTATATATATATATGGGTTAAAAATGGAAACATATGAAGAGTAATAAAAGGGAATAAAAAGAAAAAGGAATCTATTTAAGCCAACTGTTTCTTTTCTTTTCTTTTTGGGACTAAGCTGCTAGTTGTCACATGTATGAGTTTGTGAACTTTACAGTTGATCAACTGCTCTGAGCTTCATTGCTTCTTGTTTTTGCTCTCTTTAAGTGGAGTCATTCTAGACCTGCCTCTTGTTGATGCATCCCTATATGTGCAAAGTGCTGCCTTCCACTTTTAATTTGTTTTGATGTTTCTCATAAACAGATCAGCGAGAGGCTTGGAATTGACCTAAAGAAAAACCACAGTCGACTCATAAATATGTGCTATAGATTTGGAATGAAAGTGCAGGAAGAACAATGTCAAAAATCCAAGACAATTCGAGTTTGGACATCTAGGAATTTCAATTCTGAACCAGAAGATGTGCTCACTCACAAGCCTGCTGAAAGTAAAGCTTTAGACCAGCATGTGCTCAACAGTTCTGCAATTATAATTTCTGAAAATGGCGGTCCAACTTCTAACGGGGATCCGGCTGACCCTGGAAAATTGGAAGATCCAGGAACTGATACCAAACTTTCATGTGGATCTACAGAAAATATTGAGTCTAGCCATTTAGCAACTCCAATAAATTTGCAAGAGTTAGTCCCAAGAGGTACAGTTTCTAACAGCACATGTGATTTAGTCAGTGCTGCAGCAGAGGGGGATTTAGCATCAACAAGAACTCTGCCTCCTGATGTTTCAAAATTTTCTTTCACTGGAGCATTTCAAAGTTTTTCTTTCACTGTGAATGGCACTAAAAGGGCAAAAAGGATACTTGAAAGATTAGAGGTCCTTGTGATTTTCTACCTTACTATATACTTTTAGGAGAGTATTGTTTATTGTCTCAGATTTTTTAGAACCGTTGATTTCATTTTTTCTTGTGCAGGAAGAAAAGTTTATTTTGAGACCTGAAGTGCACAGGTGGCTAAATAGCCTTGAGAAGGACAAGTGTGCAAAACTGGACCGAAAGACTATAGATCGAATATTGAAGAAACTTCAGGAACAAGGGCTCTGCAAATTGATCACAGTATCCGTCCCTGTTGTTACTAAATATTCTGGGCAAAAACAATGGCTTGTGGTCGTGCATCCATCTATAAGTTTATCATCTGAATTATTTGATAAAATTCAAGATAGAGCGAGGTCATTTGATATACATATTCGTAGTCAAGGCGCATCTCAAAGAAAGGATGACGAATCAATACCTGTAATGGAGGATCTTCAGAAAACTCAAAGTCCAATATTCCCAGATGAACGACCTGGTAAAGCAGAAGCCATGCGTGCCAATGGATTTGTGTTGGCAAAAATGGTTCGGGCAAAGTTGCTGCACAGTTTTCTATGGGATTATCTGAATGGCTCAGCAAGCCATAATGATGCTTCATCATCTAAAAAATGGGTCAATGAGCTAAATAATCCTCACGGCAGCAGCAAATTATTTTCTCTGGAAGATGCAATTAAAGCAATTCCAGTTGAGCTATTCTTACAAGTGGTTGGGTCTGCACAAAAATATGAAGAAATGATTGAGAAGTGTAAGATGGGTTTGCGTCTTTGTGATCTTTCTGCAGAGGAGTACAAGAGTCTGATGGATACTCATGCAACTGGAAGGCTGTCTTTAATTATTGACATTTTACGCCGGTTAAAGGTATTGGTGAGAAGTCATTTGAGGTCTAGTTGTTTACTAAATATTTTAAATAATATAATTACTGCATATATTCCATTGAATTGGTTCCATCATATTAAGGTCAAAGAGTGTTGTTAGCAATGGAGCAATCAATTGCATAATATACTAGAGTTGTTATTGTTATTATTATTATTATTCAAAAAAAAAAAAGAACAATCCCTGTATTCATTGGAGAAAGCAACTTTTTTTTTTTTAAATCTTTAATGCATGCTTACATTTGTCTGTTTGTGCATTTTATCTGTAGGCTTCTTTACTGAAAATTCCTCAACATTTTTTTGGGGTTAGGTTTAGTTGGCCTCTTATCTGTTGAAATATGCTGTTTTCCTTTGCGGGCTGATATCACTGGGATTCATTAATGGTGCCAATATAGTGAGGATGTGATCTCAGTCTCCTAGGCCTGTTTAGGGCTCTGATTTGATGAGTTAAAGCTCAATTATTTTTGAGTATTGCATTTGGCTTAGTATGGAATTACTTGACCAATGTTGAGAAGATAAGGAGAGCAAAAATTAATTAGAAAAGGAAGGGACTAGTCAAGTTATATATTGTTGAAAGACTGAATGATGTACATAGAATTGACTTCTCACTATTTTTACTAATTGTACGACCAGGCAAAGCCACTTATATTTTTTTGCTTTGAGTGCGCTACAAGTAACTAATTTATTGAATTGCTTATAGTTTTCTTAACACCTCCCTCAAGCTGAAACTTACAAAGCTTGCCCATTTTACAAATAATACCCAACTAAGAGAAAAACAAAGAACAATAACCAACTCAAATAAAAGAACTCAAACATTGACTCAGGAATTAAAGCAAACAGAACTTCCCCCTCTGATGGTGTCCTTGGCAAATAAATTGCTCCTAGAATTTCTTGACCTGTCCCATGAGTAGCCTATTCAAAATTCACCTGGTTGCTCCTTGCAGCTACATTGTCTGACACAATAAGAAGCCCCTCAACCTTGTCTTACCTGATCTTCACTACTTGGGTTGCACACCAGAGCACTAGACAATGTACAGGTCCCTTACTAATACCAAAGTCTTCAAAACGCAACTTTCAGGTTCTCCACTTCTTACCACACCTCAAGTTGCACAAAGATCTTTGATTGCATCTTCCTTAACTCCAAAACCAATAAATTGATGCTAAAATACTTACCCATAATATCAAATTACCACAATTAGTATCACCATATTAGGACTTAACATTAGCAACTCTGTAACAGAAAACAATACCTTTACATATTGAAATCCCTTAAAAGACAGTAAACCTCTGAAATATATGAATCCAATTCCTTAGAATTTTTCTTTTGAAACCTAGGGTTAGGATTCATGATGGATGATATTAGTGCTCTGATATCATGTTAATAAAACAAGGAGAGGAAGAGTTAGGGATGAAAGGAAGGGATCAATCAAATATATTATTGAAAGACTTATTGATGGTGTGTACATAAAACTGACCTCTTAGCCTTTATTTATTGATGGGCCTGGGGTCAATGAGCCTACTGTGACAAAGGTTTACACCTGCAAAAATAAGTAGAAAGAGGGAAGTGGGCCTGGGGGCTGGTTTATCTAAGCCTATTGTTGAGCACGTGCCTTCTAGAAAGAAGAAAGAGGTAGGGGGCAAAAGAGAGAATTGTTACTGAGTAACTAACTCTGGTGCTTGCTGCTTGGTGTGAATGAGGTGGATGAGAGATTGTAGTCTGTTGAAGGTAGATGGGCATGTGAAGTCAGTGGAGGGTGTTGAGAATTTGGTCAGAGGATCTTGGGAGAGTACTAGCCCTTTTGAATGCTAGATATCCTTTATTTTCTGTTGCTTTACTGGAACTGTTTTCAACATCTAACATATTCATCTCTGTTAAGTAGATTGGTCTCGTGTATATTTCAGTCCATGATTTACATATTTTCTGGGTTCTTATCATTTATCTTTTATACTAATATTGTGACCGCACAAAGGCACTAAGACTCTAGAGTCTTAACAGCCAGAGAATAGGGGCTGTGATTTATTCCGCTTGATTGTATGTACTATGTACCATTGTTATTAAAAATGATACAGAAATACTTAAGAAAACAAAGAAGTGAAATTACCCATTTACATTGAAGAATGAGCAAAGAATAAGCAGAGAATGAGTAGAGAATTGTATTCTATTGTGTTTTGAATACTTCTGGTTTTTTTTTTTTTTAAAGCAAAGGGAACACCTATGTATGGGCCTAGAACTAACAGTTATTTACAATAAATTTGTGGGAATAACCTTTGGTGAAAAAAAGAAAAGAAAAGAAAAAAATCTCCTATTGTTAACTAACTAATAAAGAAAAAAATATCAGGAATTCCACATACATAACAAACTACTGAGGCATGCAATAAACTAGCGTACCTGAGACTCATTCCATAGTCCTGCTCTTGGTGTTTAGTAACTTATATGTATTTAATGTGCTTTTAAATGTAGTGATTTGATTTTCTCCCCTAAATTTTTTTTTTGTTGCATTTTTATTGAAATGTTTGAATTTAGTTCAGGTTTACTGCAAATGGAACTAAAGCTGTTATCTTGTTCTGTTTATTTTGTTAATTGTTATTTTTTATTTAAAAAACTTTTGTTAAATATTTAATAAAGTCTTACAGGGGGGTTCTCTCTTTTTTTTCCCCCCTCTTCTCTTCTAATGAAATAAAAAGTCTGGAAAAGGAAGAAAAGGAAGTTGTAAAAGAGAGAAACACACAAGAGGAAACTGTAAGCAAAACACAAAAAGACAGAAGATTAAATATAAAAGAGTAAGACTATGACACTTTGAATTTGCTGAAGTATGCCTGATAGTGAAGCTATTTGTGTAGTTGATTCGGATCATGACTAATTTGCAATCTGGAGATGGAGTCATGACCCCACATGCTTCTTTCACTCACATGATGGAGCTTAAGCCTTACATTGAGGAGCCCCTTTCAAATGATGCAGCATCTTTAAATTTCATTTCCGTTGATCTTCGACCAAGAATCAGGCATGATTTTGTTTTGTCTAATAGAGATGCAGTTGACGAATATTGGCAAACATTGGAGTATTGCTATGCTGCTGCTGATCAGAAAGCTGCTTCATTTGCATTTCCTGGATCTGTGGTTCATGAGGTAATCTCCAAGTCTCTAATGAACAATTGAGACTTTTTAATCTTGATTTAATTCCCAGCTAAAAATTATAATTTGATGCTTGTTTACCTGTTAATGATGGTTTGGTAGTTATCGTCATTGCTTGCTGTTAGCAATTTTCTTTTACTTATATTTATCATAGTGGTCTAATATATATATTTTTAATCCAAAAATGGACAAAATTTAGTATTGCTCTTAGGTATGCGCTATTAAGTTTTCTAGTAAAAATATAACAAGGGGATTTTTTTTTTTTAAATGCAACTTACCATTACATGATTGGGTCTTTCTAAAAATATCCTCCACTTGTCTTGTTTTTATTGGAGAATTTACTAACCCACACCTAAAAAACTTTATCTAAGTCTATTGCCTTGATGGAACCATTAGACTGTCCCAGTCCATAGATAGTGAATTTTCTGTTACCATTTGTTAGGTTTTTCGCTTCCGTTCATGGGCCTCTACTCACCTTATGACATCTGAACAACGTGCTGAGCTTTTAAAGCGTGTAGTGAAGGATGATTCAATTGGAAAAATTTCATACAAGGACTGTGAGAAAATTGCAAAGGATCTAAATCTTACCTTGGAGCAGGTTAGTTTGTTTTATGCTGTTGATATGATTTATGACTTTGTTTATAACATTGAGCAAATTTTATATCAGTAGGTATATGAGATCCAATCATTGTGCTTCTCTGTGGTACTAAACACAAGGATCAAAATTCTCCAGCCTCTGGCACATATCATGCCAATTAAATTGGACTGGCCCAACCTGACTTTGGGAAGATGTTGGGTCATACTATTGTTTTGGGATTTAGGTCTCCACCTGAGTAACCTACTGCAACCTTGGTAAACCTCCTTTTGGCCCAATACGCATAAATACACTTGCCCTATTCTGCTGAGTTGCATCTGAACCAAATCTGGAAGAGACTTGGTTTACAACATTCTGTGTCCTTTTCATGGAAGGGGGCCCGTTGTTGTTCCAAAGATCCTTCTGTTAACAATAAGCATACAACATATAGGTTAAACCATGGAAGATAATTTGAATCCACAAATCATCTGAGATATGAGTAGACTTTCAGATTTTTGGCACAGATGTGCAGTCTTTTTCTCTTGAATGTTTCATCCTGTTCCCTTGCGTCTGTCACCAGAAAAGTGACTGTAAATCCTTGGGCACCCTTTTTGCAGAACTGACATTGTGAACAATGGTAGGTTTCAAGTTGATGGCTGTGCGTTCATTATGGCTCCCTCAGTTACTGAGTCAAATTACCACTGCCTACTACCGCTTGGGTGTGCAGGAACCAGAATGTTGCTACACCTCCCTGCAGCAAATAACTCTAACATTTAAGATTCTATCCCTATTGTTCTCCCTTTTGACTTCCAAAATGAATTTCTTTTCACTACGCCTCCCAAGAGTTTGCTTCATAAGACAATCATCCTTAGCATATCATAGTAAAGAGAAGCCAAAGGGAGGGTTCACTACCCAGGATGATAGCATGAAGAAAACCACATACACGTTCCAGAGTATTAAATCAGAAACAAGAACCTTCTTCTTCACGAATAACGTCAAAATTGCCTTAATTGCTAACTTTTAAATGACACTCTTGATCCCAGTATGCAAAATCTATTATTGTCTGCAATGGCTGCTCCTTAATCACATGGAAACTTGGGGATGACTTCAATTTCATCTATTAATACTGAAAGCTTTTCCAATGTGAAATTCTGCAATCCTACAATAAATTGTGCAGGATAAACTTAACAAAACTCCAACCTTAGTCATTTAGAAGCCATTAATAGCTCACTATGGCTATTGCACTCCAACGAAACAATATTGCAATATATTCGATGCATTATACAAATTGATGGAATAAATGAAATGTCCAGTGCCAAATTGACTCTTTCGCGCCCAATTATTGTGATAAGATCAACGCCATAGGACCCCTTTTTAGAGGAACTGCACTAGGTGCCAGATGGACAAACTGAAAATTAACTGTCAAGAAGTGGCCAAATATTGATCAAATCAATGCCTCAGGATCTCATTTTAAAAAAAATTGCCCTTCACTATGATCAATCTCTCCTGCAAAATCCTTGTTCATCTAGAATTTTTTCCTACTTTCAAGGGTTTGTGACTTTTTTTTTGACATTCAAAAACTTCTTTAGCTTTATTTCTGGATAGTGTTGGAGGCACCGGCCTTTGTATCTGCTGTGAAATGCACTGGATGCTCAAATTATCCACAATAACCAGCAAGGAGGGATTACCAGCTTTATTTGACTCTGTTGCTGTGGGTGATCCCCTCATTATATCTTGGTTTTGAGGCACACCCAAGAATCACCAAACATGCTAGAAGTGTGACCTGAGGAGGATATCTTATGCCCCATATTTGTACTCTTGTTCTCCTGATATACTGTCTTATTTTATCCAAAAAGTTACATAGAAGTTGTATGTTATATTTTCAATGATGCTTCTCTTTCTCTCTCTCCCTCATTTAGTATGCTTGCTGGTGTTTCAGGATGAGTTATTATTGCTGATATATTTTCATTGATGTTTCTCTCTCTCTCTCTCTCTCTCTCTCTTTGAATGCCACTTGCAGGTACTCAGCATGTGTTCTAGCAAGCGCCGCCATGGCCTCAATCAGTATAAGGATCAAGCAAATGAGGAACTAGGGAATGAGAATCTTTCACCTGGTCAAAAGGGTAGGTCATCTCGCCGCCGAAAAAAAGGTTCTCCAGAATCAAGGCTGGCAAAGCATGCAAGAATTGATGTGGCAACTGATATTGCGGGCATCCACACAGAAGAACAAGATGTAATGTGCATTTATTCAGGAGAGCATTCTACACATATGCAAGAAGTTCAGGAGGATGATCATCATGAAATTGAGGACACTGAAGACTGTCATCCCCTTATTAACCAGTGTGTCTTATCAAAAATGAAGCCAACACGTCAAAGAAGATTCTTATGGTCTGATGAAACTGATAGGTAAGCAATGATTTAGAAAGGCTGATGAATCGTAAGCCAAGGAAATGTTATACTACTGACATAGGAGATGTAAAATTATGGGCTTTTTAAAGATGGACCATTTATAGATTCATACCAACTTGGACCAAGTAGTACAGCTGACCGTTGCAAGCTTTTTTAATTTATCAAGCAATGATGAAGTTCATGACTATAATATTTGTTATTATACCTAGTAGATTCTTTTTTATAACCATTATATAGTTCTATTAAATGTTTTCTCTGTTTTCTCTTATATTTTGGATAAAAGAAGAAATTTTTTAGAAAGTGAAGAATTTAAAACTAGCTGGAGGATAAGAAATTCGCAAACCTGAAAATAAAAGAAAAGCTCAAAGCAGTAGTAACAAAATCCCTATAAAGCCTAATAGTGTAAAAGAGCCCCCTGCCCTTTCAGTGACAGAATGAAAGATATTATATTCTTTTACTTTATTCACTTATGGCTACAAATATGGCCTTGTCTGAGTATCTCATGATTGTTATCTTATTTTAGGCGGTTGGTGATTCAATATGTTAAACACCGTGCTGCTCTTGGTCCAAAGTATCATCGCACAGATTGGGCCTCACTTTCTGATCTTCCAGCACCTCCTAGAACTTGTCAGAAAAGAATGATTTCGCTGAATCGTAACTTAAGATTCAGGAAAGCTGTGATGAGACTCTGTAACATGCTTGGTGAACGTTATGCAAAGCATCTGGAAAAGACTCAAAACATGTCATTAAAGAACAATGATTGCAGACAGTTTGTACGATCTCCATCTAAGAAAGGTGTTCACCATAATTTTAGCCATAATGTTGAAACTCAAGCAACTAGTTTAAATGAAGAAGCTTGGGATGATTTTGAGAACAAAAGTATCAAGATAGCCCTTGATGAGGTTCTTAGGTGCAAGAAGATGGCTAAGCTGGAAGCCTCCTCTGAGAAAGATAGATCTCAAAATGAAGGGTGGTCAGTTGCAAAGGCACATGCTGAAGGATATGTAATTCTCTAACGATTCTGACAGTAATACAAAATGTTTGATTAAATTGAAGCTTAGCTTATTTCTTCTTTACTCTGATGTTTAATTAATTGATAATTCTTCTCTCTCCCTCTCCCCCCCGTCTCTTCTCTCCTCTCTATGGTGTCTTCTCCCTTGCAGATTTGATATGCTTTTTTACTTTTTACAATCTTGAGCTATTATTGAAGCTGTCTGACTATAGAAATCATTTTTGTGGCAGGATTCTCAAGAAGATGAAGTAATTCCATCAGTCATTCCTAGTGAGCTTATCCAGAGCCATCATGGGAAGAACCTTGCATTTCGTGCCCAAAGATCACATCGTCGTCGTCTGGATAAAAAATTTGTTAGGTTTCTAAATATTAGGGCTAATGTTAACCAACAAGTGCATGAATCATTGGCTGTTTCAAATGCGGTGGAACTATTTAAGCTTGTTTTCTTAAGCACCTCAACAGGCCCACAGGCATCAAACCTGCTGGCTGACATTCTTCGGCGCTACTCAGAGCATGATCTATTTGCCGCTTTTAACTACCTTAGAGAGAAGAAAATTATGGTAAATGATTCTCAACCTCAGATAGCTGTATTTGTTGTCTGATATGTTGATCCGCTTGAGTTGAATTGGTGATACCTCATCCACTCAAATTTACATAGGTCATCATGTAAAATTAACATTGCAAGTCATATACTATAAGGTATGTTAAATTTAGGATTCTGTTTCCCATAGACTATGGCTCATATTCAGTTTTTGTAGCTATACAGCACTTCATTATGCAAAATTTCATCTACATTTCAAACAAAGTTCTTAAGACTGCTCTTAGATGAAGCTTTACCATATAGAAGGTGAACTGTAGCTTTATATGTCTATTATTGTGTTCCAAAGACTAGAAATATGGCAACACGACTGAGAAAAGTGATGTGGTTAAGATATGCATTTGAAGGTGAACATATCAATTGAAGTCAGGATGCAGGAAAAAATTGCTTGAGATTGGTATTGTGCTGTAGAAAGAGTAAATAGCCCTGTGCACAATGTGGAGTTTTATGTTGTATGTGTAGAGGCAGTAGGGAGGCAAGTGATGACTTATTGATACAGCCCCCAACTTCCATGGTGTTGTGGCATCTTGTTTTCATGCATTTGATGTGTATCAAGGGCTGCCAAAATCTTTTAGGAGTAGCTTTCTTGGGCAAAGGTACTGGGGCATGGTAGAAATGTTTATGCTTGGAATGCTGTTTAATGTTTTTGGTTCTGGTCTTCATTTTTTTGGGGGCATATGATGGTTGATTCTGTGATTATGAGAAAGACAAAAGAAAAAGGTTCGGCCCTAGCTTTTTGTATTCTTTTGTTGGGGGGGGAGAGTTGTAATACCCTGTGCCCATGTTGGGGCAGTATTTGTTGCACTTTATAAGATAATGCTGATAGTATAATGTTCATTGGGTAGTTTATAAGTTATCCATTGTATGAGCCTTTATACTAGTGTGTGGGGTTGTCAAGATCAACTTCTTACAAAGGATCAGCTAGGGAACCCAAAAGATCAGATCAAGGGTTGTAAGATCCTACCATTGCTAAGACTAATATTAACTAAAATCTCATCATACATTAGCACACAAGTCTTAAGTTTCAAAAGTCACAACTTACAAGGTAAAACATAATAATAATTCATTAATACGATGAAGATTGGAGCCTTTGACATATTTAATTTTCCAATGAAGATGCAGATGGCATTTAGCTACAAATTAATGCAATAAGCTAATAAAAAATGACATACAACACAACATAAATGGAAAAGCAACAAGTTTCAAGAAAGATTGTACAGTTATGGAGAGCAGAGCAAATAATGTTAGTCTGTAATGGGCTTGGGCCGGTGAATTTCGTGAAATGTGTGCTAGGCAGGGCTTGGGCTGCCTGGTATGGCGTGTGGATGGAACAAAGGATTGGTGATGGTGAGTTTATGGGGAGGGCAAACTGTTGATCCTGGGTTTTGCATTGTGGGAAGCCTGAATGCAGCCTTGTGGCATGGGAAAAGCATGAACAGTGTTTTGGCATGGGGGAAGCTGAAATGCTGGCTTCCATTGCAAGAAAAAAGGTAAGTTTTCTAGGATTGCCGAAGGTTGTGCAATCCTACAGTCTCACCGTCTAATTGGCGATCTTGGTTCGACCCCAAAAGAAAACGATCTTGCATAGGATCGGGATTGTTTTCTCATGGTAGAATCTAAAGATCTTATGATCTAGATCTTGATCTTGACAACCACGATTGTGTGCATTGCATCACATGTAGCATTGTATGGTATTATGCTATCGTGTGTTTTCTAATGAATTGTGTAAGGCTGGATATGATACATGCTAAAATATTTCAACCAAAAAATAAGATCTTTATGTAGAGGTTGGCGGTAGTGGCAGCAATTGCGGTGGTGTGATGGTGATAGCAAAATATATATGTGAATGAGGGTATGAATAGTTTTTTTTTTTTTTCTTTTTAAATCCAATGCCTTACATGATATTTCTTATTTTGCCTTGTCCCACTCCCTTCTGGTGTATATTGTTATTATATTGATAGTTGTATAAAAGTCTCGGCCATACAAGCCTATACCATGTTTTTGGCAAGCTGAATGCCAAACTGGGCTTGGATATATTTATGGATTGGATGATGACATGTAAGCACTATGAGATGACTATTAAGTCAATTCTGGGTAGCCTTTTAAGCCATTTGGTAGGAGCGGAGCAGTTGTCTAGGCTTTGAGCATGATAGGAGGAACCTAAACTTAGCTTGGGGCTTGATTGTCTGTTTATATCAAAGCTTGGTTTCATTGCTGGATGGTGGATGGTAGTGATAGTTTTTGAGCTAGATGATAACACCAAGCAAAGAAGTGTAAGAGGGGTGGGTGCTTTGGGTTTGTTTGATTATCCAAGGTTCTGGGGGGTTGGAGGGATAGAAGGGTGAGGTAATGGTGCAATTTGAAATTTAGAGACCAGACCACAGTCAAGTTATAATATGGCTTCTTGTCTGAAAGAGAAGATGGTAAGTATGATAAAGTTAGACTTGGAACTCAAGTTCACTATGACAGGGTTCTCACCTTGCATTGCTTACACCTCTCACCTATTTGGATTTTGTTCAAAAACCTGGTGTGACAACATGCATGGAGAAAGATATCCAGAGACACCACAGTTCTTCCATACCAACTTTGCTGAAATTGACTGTATGGTACTTGTTCTTAGGGATACTAAGAGTCAATCAAACTAGTAATTATCAGAATAATATCTAGTTTCTGACTAGCGCAGGCACTTTCCTTTGAAATAGAAGGCAAAACTTCATTAACATGGCTATAGGTGTCCAATGAGGTTGAAACTTAACTTAACAGTCTATGGAATGTCTTCAATAGCCTTTAAACTTGTTAAACTTTTTCCTGGCATGTTTGATATTGAATTTTATTTGTCTTGTGCATTTACTGTAGAGGTTTTTGGCTAGTCAGTTTGTCCGCATCCTTCCCCCTCTGTCACTGTTATATATATCACACATTTTCTTGACTACCTAGATGCCACTTCCATATGTTCTTTGTCTTTTGCTTTATCTGCTTTGCTTTCTGAGCTCTAACTATATTCGCATTTGACAGATTGGAGGAAATGGCAATCAACCTTTTGAGCTATCACAACACTTTTTGCATGGTATCTCCAAGTCACCGTTTCCATTTAACACTGGAAAGAGAGCTGTTAAATTTTCTACATGGCTGCAGGAAAGAGATAAAGACCTCACCAAAGTAGGGATTAATCTTGCTGAAGATCTACAGTGTGGGGACATTTTTCATTTGTTTGCTTTAGTTTCATCAGGTGAACTTTCTGTTTCACCATGCCTACCAGATAATGGCGTTGGGGAGGCTGAAGACTTGAGAAATACGAAGCGTAAATCAGATGTTAGTGAGTCTTCCTATGGTGATAAAGCTAAGAAACTGAAATCCTTGTTTGGGGTAGAAGGTGAAGTTATTTCTCGTCGGGAAAAAGGTTTCCCTGGTATTGTAATATCTGCACGCCATGCAACAATTTCAAGAGCAGATACTTTAGACTTGTTCAAGGATAATGAGATTTTTAACAGTGGACAGCCTTTTGAGGGGATTTTTCAACTAAAAAAGGAACCAAGTTGTAATTATTCTCTTCCTGACCATATGCTCGAAATCTTCAACTCATGTGACACTCTACCCATTGAGGAAAACCATAGTGAATCACCTTGGGAAGCTATGGCAGGCTATGCACGGCATTTGAAGCTGGTGCCTTCCAATCAAGAACAGACCAGTGTAATCTGTGCTGAGGTCTTCAGGGCTGTTTATGCTGCCATCCAGAAGGCTGGTGACCAAGGATTGAGCATGGAAGAAGTTTCCCAAATTATAAATTTGCCAGGTATTGAATACATACTCTAGGATTTAACCAAGCATATGATTGACTTAAAATCCACACAAAATGGGAACTATTTAAACTACTTTGAAATTATTTCATGGTTTACGCCTTTCAGGAGCAGAGGTAGATGGACTGATTGTTGATGTTCTTGAAGCATTTGGACGAGCCTTAAAGGTTACTTCTCCCTTCCCTATCGAATATTTTAGTGGTCTGGGTATCTATTACTTTTAGAAACTGCTCTGATGGTTGTCAGTTTTGCAGAAATGTGTTAACATGTGCATGTATGGGTTTCTTTGCATTTGCATATCCCTTCTAGTGGCATATCTGTTGCCATTATCTTAGTGTCTTCTAGCTGCCTTTTTAGGAATATTTAATGATTAGTTGAATCCTAGTGTTTATTGGTTGCAACAACAATATTGTCATGAACTTCACCTGATTGTTTCTCTAGTGATCCAAAATTTTATAAACTTCATTCTTCTCTATTTCTGTTTTCTCTGTTTTGACCGTAAATCCTTAAACTCCAGGCATAGATATTCAATTTTGTAAGTTGTTAATTCAATCACTTTAGTTATCAAGAACTTTTATGACATGATTTGATGCTAAAACACCTACCACGAGTATATACATTTTCAGTAGTTGAGAAGGAATGGTCTCTTCCTCTATCACCTCGTTTAAGTAGATGAAAGATCAGTAAAGAGCAATGGCAAATCAAAGAGCTCGCTTCAGTCTGATTTAATATTCTTTTATAGTTCCAATTAAGAAATAAAATTGAAGTAACCTGCTCAGAAATAAGAATCCAGTATAAGGCCTACTTTCATTTTGAGGGAGATTTAACCTATTAACCTTAGTATATGTCAGTAGTTTCACAGTTGTGCAATTATTGCATGTAATATATTGTCTTTATTGGGCAGGTCAATGGTTATGCTTCTGTTCGAGTTGTTGATGCTTTATACCGTTGCAAGTACTTTCTGACCTCTGTATCTGGTTTTCATCAATCTGTTCAACAAACTTCCTCAACAAAGACCATTGAGAAAAGTGATGCTACATGCAAGGTTTATGAACCAGAAAAACGAGATGTTAATCATGCTAATTTGCTGAGGAATAGAAACAACAGCGCTGATCATGTGCACAAAGTGACAATTCTTAATCTTCCATGTGGGGGAGTGGATTCTGAAAATCAAACTTGCCATAGGAATAAAGGCTGTATGCAAGACCAAGCTGTTTTGTCCAGAGTTGATCATGAGAAAGAAACAGCGGAATTTTCTTTTGGTGAATTACGTGTGCCCATATTGCCATGGATCAATGGAGATGGGACAATGAACAACATTGTCTTCAAGGGACTCAGACGTCGTGTTCTTGGAATTGTGATGCAAAACCCAGGGATATTGGAGGTAAAACAATAATTAATTCTGTTTCTAGATGTTTTGAATTTAAATTTCATTAAAATTCATGATGAGACTGCGACTGATAGTGTGCGACTGATAGTGGCTACATCCTAAAGATGATATAGTGAATACATAATGACATATGTAGTCTTAATTTGGGTGCATCCCAAGAATGACCTTTCCTAGAAATCAACTAAAAAGGAAGAAGTCTTACAAACCTACTGATGATTTCCTTTTGTATGTTTGTATTAGGATGAAATTATACATCAGATGCACGTGCTGAATCCACAGGTATACTTCCAAATTTTAATGTTTCTAGAATTATATTCTGATATTGTTAGCCAGAAATTTATCATTTTTTCATTCAGAAAGAGTAATTTTGATCTATGCTTAGTGGTGATGACCTAATTCTGGGCATTATGTTCTTTGTTCCAACCAGAAAATGTTCATCTTACAATTATTTATTTTCTTTGTTCCAAATGGTTGCTATTGCATCCGAAAGAGTGCATGAAGCAATGTAATAAAAATGACCCAAGATGACAAGAAAGAATGCTAATGCTTTGGTTAGCAGTTCAATCTCACTAAAACTCCTGATTGAATAGGATGTCAAGAAGTCATTACATATAAACTTTTTTTATTTTTAGTGATATAAAAAATGTATAGATAATGTAAATACCTTATATTTTTCTTTAAAAGTTAGAAACATGTTAAAACAAGCTACAAATATAAAATTCTATACTAAATAAATAAGAAAAGGTATTATGGCTATTCCTGAAAATACTATTTATAAATGTGTTACAACCCAGATAGAATTATTAATATTATTTCACTAAGTTTATATTAAGGATTACACAAAAACTTGCTATTAAATGGGGTTAGCGAAATGTGATTTCATTATGTCATTGTATATAAGTTTTTATTCTTTCATTAGTTCATAGTTTCCAACCTAATTTTTGACATATAATATATATATGTGTGCATGTGTGTGTATTGGGTTGATCAAGTTGCATGGATTGAGCGGTCCAATCTGGTTTAGCGCATTCAAACTAGTCAATACTGTTCATTATGTCATTGTATATGAGTTCTCATTCTTTCATTAGTTCATAGTTTCCAACCTAATTTTTGACATATAATATATATATGTGTGTGTGTGTGTGTGTGTGTGTGTGTGTGTAGTCAGCCCAGTCAGTTTATGAGATTCAGATCCACGATTGGGTTGATCAAGTTGTATGGATTGACCGGTCCAATCTGGTTTAGTGCATTCAAACTAGTCAAAACTGTTCTAAGGATTTTTGGAAACAGGACTGGTTGACAGTTCAATCAGTTAAATCATAGGGTGTTGAGAACATTGGCATGAACAATTACCCTGAAATCAGTTATTGCCGTCCATATTCTGGAGCATGTAATTTCTCTAAGCTATAGTTGATTTGACTTATGAAAAATGTGGCATTCTCGAGTTAATGGCATTGTACTCGTAAGGTTGATCATTTCTTTGATTGGTAATTACTAATTACATGAATCCCACAGAAAGATACCCCCTTCCCATAAAAGAAAAAAGGGTTTTAAGATTTTTGAGGTTGCATAGGAGGTCCTCAAAGCCGAGGGAATGGGAAGTTGGAAGAGAGAAAGGGGTAGAGATGAAAACTACGTAAGACCGAAGCTGGTGCGTATAAAAAATTAGCTCTCTAGGAAGGTTTTTAAGAATTCAGGTAATGTATAGAGATAGCTTTCAAATGCAATGGCACAAATATAAAACTGACTTGGTTTCAACATATGACAGTATATGCCATTCTTTCTTTTTCGGGACTTCACTGGTCAATGGATTAAAATGCACACTGCTCCCATCTTTGTCATTAACAGTGTTGGAGGCGCCATAATGTCCAAAGTTCATTGATCTTGATATGATTTTTGTTTGTGATAGCGTTGCTTATATTTTCCTTTCTGTATGAGTGGGTATGTGCCTTCACTCTGGGTTTCGGCAAATGGCCTCTTTAGGTTCGTGTCCCCTGTGGATCTTCCAGGGGATTGGAAGGCTCTTTTGAGCTACAGCCTGGGTTATTTTATTTTGTTTTAGCTTTTGTTTGGGGAGGATTCCTTGTCCTTTGTTTTTTACCTTTGATATTCTCTCTTCTCATCAACAAATTAATGCTAATACAAGCTCCTCACAGAGCTGTAGAACTCTTTTGGAAATGATGGTTCTGGATAAACACCTTATTGTAAGGAAGATGCATCACAATAGACCTGATGGGGTCCCCTCCTTGCTACAGAATCTGATTGGAAGGAAATCCAGTCAACCAAAGTTGGTTTGCCGCAATCATTTCTTTGCCAATCCCATGAGTAGTTCCTTATTGTAGGCAAACCCCGCCGTGGAACATTAAAGCCAATAGTACTTTACTTTTGGGGCCAAACAATATATAGTATATTCTGTATATTTATGGTTTATGGTTTTTGTTTTAAATACAGGTTTCTTTATAAGTTTGTATTATAAGTTTCGTAGTTATGAAGTAGGTTACTGCTTGTCATGCATGCTGGCAGGGCTTTTTATAAAAAATGCTTAGCTCTTGATGTATGCGCTAATGTAAGGTGGGAATTGGGTTATCCTTGAATGGATTGCGTGTGTTGGAACTCTATTGCCTATGGAACTCGCTTCATGTATCAATTTTAGTTATTTTTTTTTTAAAAAAAAGTTTAATAGCAAGTTCGCCCATTGCTTTTCTTCTCTTTATTTATTTTTCTGATGTGATTAAGTAAATTCTTGTTGGGAATTAGTTTGCTTCAATCTACAAAGTTAAAAAATTAATAAAAGAAAATTGATGTGTTAAGTACCTCTTAGTTGTGATATTTAGAGGATTTGAGAAAACTTGGCACATATGACCCAATCACCTCAATAATTTTTTTAACAAGTTAATACTATTTCCTTTCTTAACTAAACACTGAAACATCAATTTATCAAGTGTAGCGGCATGTCTGGAGAAAGGAATTCTGTCATATATTCCTTTGCAGGCCAATTAGGCTAAGGAATCAATAAAAATTTATTAAAAAAGTGTATCGATATTGAATTCCACCATATGACATTTATATTTTAGCTTATTGTATAGCACAATTAACTATAAGTTTTTTAAGAAAAAAATACAAAGCCCATATGCCATTTAAAAAAAATGTAAATTACATAGATTTTTTTTTAAATTTTTGTTAAAATTATATTTTTTATTTTTAAAATATACCTAAACTTTTCTTACTTGATATATTTTCCCTACTTGTGCTACCATTTAAAAAACTTTCTATGAACTTAAATATATATTTTTTAAAAACTAAAAAAATTAGAGAGAGAATTTTTTAAAAAGGATATTTTTGTAAAAAAAATTTAAAATTAAACTGAAATATAAAGTAATTTTTATTTCAAAAGAGATTTGTATATCTTTTTAAAATAATAAATATTAATAATTTCAATAGAATAATTTCACATATATCTTGAGTGTAGATGTATTTAAAAAATTTTCTAACTTAGCATAACACTATAACCATTTCATAAATTTTACAAACTTTAGTCAACCGCTCCAAAATTTCTAGAGTCAAAGTGAACCTTTTCTTATTGCAGTACAAGTTGATATTACTGCTACTTCTGACATGGATTTGTCATAAGCCAAACTCTCCGCTATATTATTCCTCCTCTGCTTTGCAGTATTTACTGCTTGGAGATAATGACCTTAAGATTTTGAGGTTTTTTTTTTTCTCTCTTTCTCTTTCAACAGAAAGTTAATAAATGGCTACTTAATTGAACATACAATATTGAAATTGTAGAGTAAATTAATAATTTAATTTTTAAAACATAACTATCCTCTCAATTTGTTATTTTAAAGATAAAAATTTTAAATTTAATTTTAGAAAAATCATTATGATCTTAAAATTTCTCAATTTAATTTTTTAAAAATATTTTATCCAAATTAAATGTCTCTTTGATAGGCAGAAACAAGAGTACACATGACTCTCTAAGTCTTAACTAATGAAATGAACTTGTCCAGACGACTTCAACCCCTAAAATGAGCCTATTTTGGCATTAAAGAGCCCATAAATATTGTTTAGAGAGACCATTTTGATTTTAAAAAAAATATTTGAAGAATTAAATTGAGGATCAAATTGAAAAAAGAATCTTTCCATGACTAAATTAAAAAGTATTATCTATAGAATACTAATTTAACAAAAGGATAATCTTTCAAGAATTTATTTATTTATTTATATGAAAATATGCAGAATTTGCAAGTATAGGCATATTAAAAAAAATAGTAGCTCATGCGGAAAATAGTTTTATATATTTACTAAAATAATGTATATATAACCATAAATTTGTCGTCTAAAATTTATTTTCAATTTAGGTTTTTCTCGTGCTACTCGACAACTATATTCAATACTATTTCCTTGTCGGCAGTGTACCTATGTTTCCGGAAGATTAGCCCACCTGATTGGATAGGAGAGAACTGAGCCATTATTATATTTGACAACCTCCCCCCAAAATCTTATTTTTTAAAGCTCGAACTTTAAACTTCAAACCTGCCCACCGAATCTTATGGTTTTGACCTCGATCTGCCAGAAGATGCACGCGCTCAGGTATGTGATATCTCATAATGATAAAAAATTTAAAGCCACCTGCTAAAGTTGATCCCCACACATGTTCTCGTCTTTTTATTCCACTCATCTATCACGCTGTGTACCTTAGAATTTCAATGGTAATTTATGAATATTTCCGAGGTACTATAAGCAGGGAAGGTACATCAAGCAAGTAAATATCATTTATCATTATTTATTTTATTATATGTGTTCGTTCTTATTCACTATTTCTCTTCACAGGGAAAAGCTGGTACACATGCACCCCTCAAACTTTCTTAAAACCGAAACCCACTCAAGTCAACTAACAGCTGCCCACACTTCAATTCTGATTACATTCAAGGATGTCACATGCAAATCAATTAGTTAGAAACAAACAAAAACATGTAAGACTTTTCTAGTCGTTTAGTACATGCCAATATTAAAGTGGCATCTACATGTTCCTCTGATTCGTATTTTGACATGAAAATTAGAGGAAAACTAACCAGTCGTAGTCTCATTTCTTGATACAAACTGCGAAGGTAGAAAGATCACATCCCAAAAGAGGGAGAAAAAGACAAAGCTCAAGTTCCTGAAAGGTTAAGTATTTCCATCCTTGACTTCACTTTTTTATTTAGAAATGTGTATTACCTTATTTCACAGATAATAATTTCTAGACAAATATAAAAATCGAAGGATAAAAATATTGAACCTGTCAAGAGGTTGAACTTCCTGTAACACCACCACCCATAGAAGTCGGTAATCCCAACATGTCCTTCCTTTTCGTTTGGAAGCGATACACTTCTGTTTTTCAAAAATAAAAGAACGCATTATTTGTTAAAACAATATGAGTGAGTATGTACAAGTCAGTTGACACCACATTGCCTCCTCTAACCCTTGAAAAGAATCATGTGGTCTCCTTTCATTTCCATACAAAATTGAATATTTCCCGCCTTCAAGCAGGTTGTCTCATTTTGTACTTCCATATAAACATGGCTGGTAAATACCTTGAGTCTGCAAACACAACATGCACTAAAATTGTCAGAACCAACACAAGCATTTCTCCAGTGTCAGAAGTAAGGTTTTATGCACATTGCATTCTGCTGCCTCTTCCAAGCCTGTGCATCTGGCTCATAAAGTCCAGGCAGATTGACAACCCCGACGATCCAAGAGCCTTCATCAGTGGGAGATCACATGATTGGGAAATCAAAGCCCATGAGGAACCCCCAAGATGCAAGAGGAAAATCTGCCAATAAACTATGGATAAACATCTTTCTTTCCTGCAGTCCCAGCTGAGCTTTGCTTCTTCTGTATGCCATACTGCCATGCATCCCTAGATTTATCACCCAGATGATCAAAATCATCCAGAGAATTCTCCCTTGAATACCTCAATGGGCGATGATTCCCATTTCTGGAGCTTATTGATGTGCCTGTCTTCTCTTCATCTTCAGATGGTGTTCCTGATCTGGATTCCATTTGCATGTCCATTGATCTATATCTTGGTCCGCCTGATCTCAAGCTCCTCATATTTGACGATCCCTTACTAGACAATGGTGCATAAGCAGGTCCTTTGGGCCCCAGAAAGTCCTTGGGAAGAGAGTCCATGTCCATTAAGCAATTTCTGGCTTTCGCATCAGCAATTAATGCAGCCCAGTCATCTGATTGGACCAGTGCATTGGCATTTCCCATGACCTGTCAATGATAACACACTTTAATACCAACCAGAAACTGTACATTTGTTCTCAGTGTGAATGCAAACAAGAATTTATCATTAAAAACAAAATTTAAAGAGATCCATACCCAGAGAGCCCTTCTTGCACGGGTAAGGGCAACATTCATTCGACGAATATCTGAAACAAAGCCAACCCCATGATTGGATGCACGCACACAAGACATTATAATGACGTCACGTTCTTGACCTTGGAAAGCATCTACAGTATTGATGTATAGATCCTTCCCTTCTTCCGAATTTAAGACTCCCTCAAACTCACGCTGGAGGCATTTCAACTGCAGCTTGTAAGGAGTAATTATGCCAACAGTGATTTTTCCCACACCCAAAGATTTCAATGTTTTCTGAAGATGCTCATACAATTGGAGACAAAATTGAGCTTCATCTATGTTTTGATAAGAAACTGATCCACCCCTATGAGACTCTCGCCCATGTCTAATATCATAGAATAAATAAGGTCTAAGTAAAGGGTCCTTGTAGTATGCCTCGTCAGGCAAATTAGCCACACTCTCACTGTCAGTAAGGCGTCCTTGGTAAAAGTATCTAGAAGGGAAATCCCGGACCTGAGGATGCATTCTATACTGTACAGACAACAAAATTGTTGGGCACCCTGCTTGTTGGAACCTTTCAAAAAGACTCCTACTGTACATCAATGTTCCAGCTGCCTTGCTGATAACGGTGGCAGGAAGTTGCTGGGGATCTCCAACAAGAACACATCGAGCTGCACCAAGAGAGAGAGGAGGAAGAACTGCCACCTCACTGGCTTGAGCTGCCTCATCAATAACTACCATATCAAAACCATGGGTAAGGCGTGAGAACAACTTACGGCCACTGCTAGAGACAGTAGTGAAAACAATCTCAGCTTCATTGGCAAAACTAGCCTCCAGATTGGCACGGGCCTCTTCCAAATTGAAATTACTGCCAGGTCGGAACCTACTTTCCAAAATAAGAAGGCGAGACATCTCAACCAAAACCTTGTCCCTGTCTTCAACCACAGCAGCAAGGTTTTGTAGCAATGTATCTCGATTCTGGTCTCGGGCCATGAGAAGGTCAGGGTCAACACCTACAGACCCCTGTGAACGAACAGTAGCCGCAGCAACATTTAGCTCTCTTTGAAGACAGCTAATCTGCTCAGACAACTGCGCCTCACGATTCTTTAACTGGTGCATCCATCCTAGAATTTCTTCACGACTCTTCATTAGAAGTTGTTCAGTTCTACGCTCAACAGAAACAGCTTGGGCAGCACGCGTCTGAGAATCAACCCCAACTCGAGCGACATCAGGCCGATAAACTTTCATTTCTCCATCAATAAATCCACGATCAAGAATACGTGCAAGAAGCTCATCAGTGGCAGCATTAGAAGGAGCACAAACCAACATTCTTGGTTTTGGGCAGAGTTTTGGCAGAGTACGGAAGAGATTCTGGTCCATGTTTTGAAGAACTTCATCAATTGATCCCATAGGCAAATTCTCTGAATTCGTCTCGTTAGCTTGCTTGTAGCTTTCAGGGGCTAGTTTCTTAAGCAAGGAGGCGTAGTAGTGCTGATACTGCACCAGGTGGATGACGTTCAGCATTCCCCATACTGTATGTGTCTTTCCTGTTCCCGGAGGCCCTTGAACAAGGGTAAAAGGCCAAGGATCTTGCCTCTTTGTTGTCCCACTACTTGTACCAGCAGCTGTGTGCATTGCTGCCCATTGGATTGCAGCCAGCTGGGGTTCATTGAAGGTCCTATGCAGATACTCCACAAAGTTCTGTGTGAAGCAATCTGGCATGACTGGTGTCTGTTGCTCATATTTTGGGAAGTGTTCAGGACTGGGCTGCAGAATTGCAGTTTGCATCTGCAAAATGAGATATCATTAAGAATTGCTAAGCCTTGCCTACTAGATATCAGAATAGATTTCAGCTTATACCTGCAAATTTAAACGACGAAATGCATGTAAAGCAATATACTCCCTCTGCGTTGTAGCAAGAGAACCAAGCACAGTGAGGTACCAGATGCTTCCAACTTGAAGCTTTCTAATGATATGATCATCATCAGGCCTGCCATTAACAACAACCATAAGTATAACAATAGAACCAAGCATGTACATATAAAAACAACTCAAAATCAGAAGGGATCTATAAGGCAGACTTACCTGCTAGGATCATAAGAGTCGCCAACATAATAATGGAGAATTGCACCAGGAGGATCACGGGTATCTATTGGTATGTGCCGCCTAATTGTACCCACTACACGTCCAGTAATCTCTGGCTCCCTGTCATCCTGGAAAGATGCACTACTCTGCTTGGCTCTGACTGCTTGACAAGATCACACTATCAAAATAATTGAACTAGAGAATTTTATTAGAAGATCTTCTACTAGATATGTAACAACAAACCTGATCCAGGCCTAGGGAATGAAAGAACTGCAACATCACCCTCCTTAAATGTCCATTTGAATTCATGTACCGGAAGGACTTTCACATCATACCAACCTAAGACATAAAGTGAAAACAAATCAAACACAAGCAATTTTTCTTTTTTAAAAAAAAAAAGAACAATTGACCAATATAGGACTAAACTCTAGGATTTATGTTTATTGTATGTTGCAAGGACATAGCAAGAAACACAATCGTTAAAATAAGGCTGAGTCCAAAACAAGCAGCAAATGAAGAGAACATTAAAATGTGTAAACTCAGGAAGAAAATAGTTTTCAGCATAGAGATGGAAGAAGGGTTAATATCAAGAAGTGACTAACAACAGAAAAGTCAAATTGTTGACCCAAAAAAATTAAAATGTCATTCTAACATAAAACAAGTAGATGGTAAGAGAGTACCTCTTTCTCTTGGCTCATTGGCCTTCACACGCACCATTATATGAGTATCCCTTGTTACAGTTTCTGTTAATTCTTCCCACGTACTATATAGCTGAGCACGGCATTCCTCAAAAAGCAAAGGCTCAAATACTCTAACATACTCTTCTACTGATTCAAACTGGCCCGGCACACTCTGTAGCTCAGTCTCCTCTGATTTACAATATCTTGAATCAGTTAACAATAGGACAAAAAAGATGAACTCTAAAAATGAACTACAGAATACTGAATTGGTAGCTAGAGGGATAAAAAACCAAAAGTTAAGGTCTAGCTATTTTGCGACAAGCAGGTGCATTTCACCTAACATTTAACAGTATTTAGGACAACAAAAAGCCTTGACCAACAAACATAAGGAGTGAGCAATATGAAACCTCCTTTTTCACCACTCAGTCCCATAAATAGCTACACTCTCTCTTCTATACTTTTTATAACTATATATTTTGTCATCAATTCTATCAATATAATCCTAGCATCCATCTTCTTCATTCATATAGAACCAGCTATCCATTTTATTTTTCATTCACTTCAATGTTCTTCAAGCTCTGGAACCAGCATTTTGCACATGTATGTAGTACATGTTTAAGACATCTGAGACAACTTTGACCTATCTACAATTGAAATAACCCCACTTTTGATCATATATATATATATATATATACACACACACATACATATATATGTTTAAGTCAACCTATCATCTACATGCACGTAAAAGTATCAGGCATCTTCATAAACATTGACTTATGACAAAATAATACTCATATAAGAAAAAACAGCCGGAGACTTTACATATACATTAAAAAAAAAAAATACAACTGCAAGTGCAGAAAAAGAAATGCCAAGTCTTCTTATTCCTATTATCAAAATGTTAAATAGTGCATAGTCTTATACTCATTCTGCCATGGCAGCTAGTAATCCTAAAATTCATAAAATGATCTAATTAATAAACCTTATGAGAATAGATGAGTGATACTATCTAATGAAGAGCACATGAAGCCAATAGGTATTGTAATTGCATTTACTGTTAAAAGTACAGGTCAACAACCCTTTGATAGCTGTGTTAGACAATCTAAAAACAATGGCTTGAGTGTAACCAGCCTTCATAGTATCCGAATATCAGGAAATAAAATTGGTTTCCATGTATTGATTACAATATCCAATTAACATAGTGAACATGCAGAGAGGTCATTATGATAATTAATATAATGAATTGAAGTAAAGCTCTAGATTACCCTCTGCCTGTTATCTTTTCTTCTTTATCAAGAAACAATCCACCTTGAGAACCATAACACAAAAGAGGCATATGATGGTGACTGGGTTACATAGATAATTCATGTAAACCAGCAGTAGCTATCAATTTAAAATCAAAACTTCATTCCAAAATACAACTGTCATCACCTTTGCAAGTCTCTCGAGTGTTATGACTCTCACAGTGTGATAACTGGAGGAAGGGAGCAACAGTAAGATAAATCAGAAACAACTTGAGTGCAAATGGACCGAAAATTCAAATCCAAATAGATCATGAAAAGCATATGAATATCAACACAACATACAATTGCACTAATAAAAATATTACAATTATTTGATACCTGGGTGATGCCAAAACTTTTCACTGGTCACCTCCCGTATAAGGCGTTCTACAGATGTGTCCTGAGACAGGGTGCTCACAGGAATTTGCTTCTTGGTAGAAAAAAATTTTTTATTTCCAAACTTCATATCATTGGAGCTCTGACCCGTCAGACCCAACTTCTTATTAGAAACTGGTACAATTTTTTGTTGCCTCAAATCTGTTGGTTGTTTCCATGAACTCAGTCTTGGAACTGGATACAAATTGACCTCTGTAGGAAGTTCATTTTCACTATTTAGCCTCTTAGGCCTACCTAGTAGTCCAGAATTATCACCATTACAGTCAGATTTAGGTTCAAAAGCATCAGTGTGGGTACCACCTTCACAAGAAGATGTGTCAACCTGTTTCTGATCCTTGGCTATTCCAACACAATCGATTGGTGCAGGAATATTACGGACTTCCTTTACAACACGATTTATAGCAGGTGATGGGAAAGTCTTCCTTCTTGGAGTCGAGGTTTTAATAGGACCTGCTTGCATGGCATCTTCCAAATTAAGAACCACAATCTGTCTATTACGTTTCTTTCCCAACATTTCCTCTTTACGTTGGTCTATCTTCCTCTTTCCAGGGTTATTTGCACATCTCAGTGCATGGCTTGCTTCAATACCTTTCACTTCTTTTTGTTTGGGAATTGAACTAGTTTCCTCCTGTGCAACCATAGAAGCTTCACCTTTTATGCTGCTTTCAGAATTTTGGATACCATTAATTTTTTGTTCTCTGGGACTTGATTCAAGACCCATAGAAGCATGACTACTCTTTCCAACAGTTGTACCATCAGAAACTTTAATATTGATAGGCTTATTGTCCATAGCCAGTGCAACATATCCCTTCACCATTCCAGATATTGCTTGCTCTTCTGAAGCTTTCCTTTGTTGGGGCAAATTATTACATCCATTTACATCACCAGAGCCCTCAGCATCAGACCATTCCCCTTCTTCTCTATCCATAAATTGAGCATTTGCAAAACCCAGTAGCTTTGACTCCATGACTCTCATATCCTCATCTTTACTAGACTTAGACGATGAGCAATTTTGTGCACTCTGATCTCCTGCTCTCATCAGTTCAGGATCTGCTTCAGGGACACAAGTGGTTTTAGACCGAACAAAAGGCTGAAATCCAGAGATAGAAGATGCATGTGAAAAAGCATGATTATTTACTATCCCTTGGGTACCTGCTGATGCCACAAACAAGTCAGATGCATGAGGATTTGTAGATAGGAGTGCCTTTTGCGGCTGGAAGCAGAAGGAATCATCCTTCTCATCATTATCCTCCGCAGGAAGTTCATTGAGATCAAAAAATGGCCTTCCTCGAGAACCCATCTCATATGCATATGTTTAGAAACTAGATTGTGAATAAAAACTAGATGAACAGGCACTTCTTTTCTTTTATTTTTAAAAGAAAATGTCCATGACATGCCCACAACAAGTGCAGGTGGGTACCTGCCAGTCAAGTGCAGCAACAAAGTTAATAAATGCTTTAACCATAAGGGGGAGTATTAACAGATACCATGCCAATGTGTCAAGCAATAAAACACACAAATATTAATTCATAGAATGAGTCAATGCACAAAATTGTTTGGGTAAACTATTTCTCCACAAATCAACCAGTATACAACTAAAAAGAAACTCAAATGACAATACAACCACATCTACTAGTTTGGGGACAATGCTGATCTCAACTGGCTTAATACACAACTTACCAATTTCTGCCACTGAAATGTTATAAAGTTATGTTGTCCAGGGCATGAATAAATGCTGATCATGATCAAACTTAATAAATGAAAGAAGATTCCAATAACAAAATCCTCTCAGGCTTCATATCCTAAGTATCCAAATGACAAATAAAAACATAACAGTAGGAACAGTTTGACAACACCTCTAGCGGAAGGAAAAACAAAAGCCTTACGCAGCTTTGACATGCCCATCAGCAATGCCCCCAAAACCCCAACCCAGGAAAGGGGGGAAAAAAAGCTTCATTCAACAATTAGAGCAAGAAGGCAGAAATCAGAACACAATCCCACCTAGGCCATTGACACATATCAATTAAAGCGTAACGGCAGAACACATCCCACCTTAGACAATAACAGGCACAACTTCCACTCCTTGCACATCAAATCATCCGGCATCACAATCTGTAAATTTTCCAAAGGCTAATCCAACCATAAACTCCACACAGTGGCCTACCCATTATCTAGGGTTTTAATAATCAACATAGCTTCTTCCCTTTCTTAACTCTTCCAGGATTAATCAAGACCCTTAACCAAGATCTTATCTGCACAGAATCCCTTATAAAGATCAAACAAGATTTATTTAACACAGCAAAAGCGCCTCAGCAATAATGCACAAATCTAATGGTCAACCCTGCATGAGTCAGTATCTTTCTTTCTACCATTATTTATGCCACTAATTCCCATACAACCAGATATCCATCACTAAATTCTTGAGAAAATATTTAAAATAACAAAGTTAATAATTGAATAAAAAAAATTCTTAGAGAGAGAATTTACCTCCTCTCAGCGCGGACAGAAGGGAAGATAGAGAGAGAGAGAGAGAGAGAGAGAGAGAGAGAGAGAGAGAGGAGGTTCGCTCAACAGGTGCAAGTTAGAGCGAGAGAAAGAGACAGATAGAATGCAATATTATGTGGGAAAAAGAGGGTATGGTGACGGGTTTATATAGGAAATTCTGATGCCATCTCACCGACCGGAATTTTCTCCGACCACCGTTTAAGTTATTTCCGGTCAAATCCTGCCTGGGCATTTAATAATTCCTTATCATTATTAAAATTATCCTCAGGATAAACATGGAAATTTATTAGCACACAGAGGGGTAGTTTTGTAATTTCAACATCCTTGGAACTATAAATATCGTGAACCATACGCGGAAAAGAGGGTATAGAAAATCTCTTTGCAACTCGCTCAACCACCAAAGCAAAAGCGAACGGAAAAAGCTCACTGGAGGTGGAGACATGCGGCGGCGCCGTCCAAAGAGGGACCTCCGGTGAACTACGCGGACGGTGGCGACTCGGACCCCCTTAAGCTACATCAGTGAAATCTGGTTTCGGCGGGCATCAATTATCACTCTGAGCTGATCGAAATGCTCATTGGAGAGAGACTAACGCGCGCGATTGGCGCGTGAGAATTCTCTCCAAAATGTAATTGCTTCCTATGATTTCCCAGTCTAAGCTCCGTCATGAATCATGCCATTCCTATTATACTAACCACAATAAAGTAGATTATTCTCCTTTTTATGTTTAAATTATATAATTTTTTAATATATAAAAATATATATATATATATACGCTTTTTAAATAATATGATTGAAATGTTCTTAAAAATAATATTAATTCTTGATTTAAAAATTATTTTTTAAAATATTTATTTTAATAGTATTTATTTTACATTAAAATTATAAGGTTATTTTTTTAATTTATAAAATTAATCATTTCATATTATTTAACATATATGTAGTATTTATATAGTATAAATAATAGATATAAAAATATTTTGATCAAAATTAATTTAATTGTAGTTCAGTTCTTATTGTAAGAAAAATTAATATAGTCATCTTTTGATTCTAAAATAAAAGAATATGAATCTTTAAAATAAAAATATAAATGTATAAATTAGACATATCTCAAAAAAATGCAATTTACTCATTAAATAAATCACACTAATATATATATATTTATATATATGCTAATCTTCGAAATTAACAATTTTTACAGTTTTAATTGGACAACAATATTCTTAATATATATACATATAGATATATATATATATATATATATATATATATATATATATATATAAACAAAAATGCATTATGCACATTTACCAGGTTATTATGAAAAAATAACCTCAAATATTATTATTAAATAATTACTAGGTAGAGGAGCTTTGAAGTCGTAGACTGTGGGAGTTCTTTGTAGACAAAACATTCTACGTGAAGGTCGATTTCTCCATTGACCCATTTAGCCCTACATTCATTGAAATTCAAATCCCTCTCAGGAAGGGAGCAGCGAAACTGTGAAAGAATACGAATCCAGAAAAAAAAAAAATAAATAAAATGACAATTTTTTAATTTTAAATTTTTTTATCATAATATCGTTGTTGCTAACAATATGAAGATTATTGATTTTGAAGGTACTAGTAAAGAAGAGAGGAATTAATTGAAATTATTGTTAGTCGAAATTGTTTTTATATCATTAAATAGTTATATGTAGAATAAATTTGTTACTAAAGGGTTGAATTAAAAATATTAAATATATTTGTTGTAATCCCTTAAAAAGTATTAAGGCTATTAACAAATATCTTATAACAAAACTCAATTGTCTCAAAAGGATGTTCAAAGAAAGATATCCTAACAAAAGGAAGTATCTTGATTATACACTTTATCTGCAATTCAGATCTTCTCTATTGCTTTATTGTGTAAACTTAAACAATTCAAATTAATTTAGATGGTTTAGATTTAATTTTTTTAGAATTTATAATTAAAATATTATTTTTATTCTAATTCAGCTTATTTCAAAAAATTTAACATGAATAAAAAATAAATAACTAAATTTGGACTATCTAAATTTTAATTTAAACATTTCAAATTCTCTCCCATGCCACACGAGGGGGGAGGGGGGAGGGGGGGGGGGGAAGATATTAACGTTACCTTAAATAATATAGATTCTTAGTTTTAATTTCGTGGAGAGTTCAACATTTTTTTTGTAGTGAAAAATATAATAAAAGATATGTAATGAAATTTATGAATTATGTACATAACAATCTATTTTTATATTCTAATATCTCTATAAGAAAAATAAAATAATAGAGTACTTTCAAAAATGCAAATAGCTTTATCCATAAGCTTCAAAACTTAGAACAGTTTGGGTTAAAAAAGAAAAAAAAAAAATAGTTTGTCAAAATATTAATAAATGAGTCACAAGAGGATTACAATCCTATTGAAATTAAATATTCATTAATTAGGAAGATAAAAATTTGAAAAACCAGTGACAAGTTTGACTTTTTTAATGCTAAAATATTTTAGTAAACTAGTTTGCTAAAAGACAGTCATAACCTTTCTGTTATAAAATCATAAGTTTAGTATTATTTTATAAATCCACCATATCTAAGGCAAAGGATTTTTTTTTTTTGGTGGTTAAATTCAATCTATCACATTATTCAATTTGAGAGATAACAATTCAAAGAAGAAATTAAGAGATTAAAGTAACATTGGTTTATTAGAATATGAGAGTAGAGATTTTTGAAGAAAAATATAATATGGAAGCTTGAGCTTGTACTGGGTGTGTGTATATGTCTCTATGTATGAATGAATGCCTCTTGTGTGTCATTGGAGATCTTTATCTATGGTCTCATTTGGGCATGTGCTACTGATAATAATCAAGTCAATTTATTGTGCTGAAATTATTTTATTTATAATAATTTAGACAATTTGTTGTATTAATTTTTTTTATATAGGTTGATAAATTATAACCATTGAATCTTCAGATATTTTAAAAGTAATTATATCAGGTTAAACTGATTTAGATTCTTATGATTATGGGACCCTCGTTAGACAATTATTTTAAACTGCATTTGTAAATGTAGTTAATAATAATAAAAAAAATTATAAATTTCAGCTTATGGACGTAGGACATTAAAAAGTTGGTCGCTAATTTTGTTCCTATATTTTATAGACATCATCACTCTTTCCCAGAAAAGAGACAGGCAAAACGGGGAGATCACCATTCCCTAAAAGCAACGGTGTCAATTAGCAGATTGGCATAGAATATAGTGTAAAGTTTTGACCGTCTCTCACATGCACTGTTACAGCGCCACGTTACCTTGCTCAGTCATGGATGTCCTAAGAAAAAATGTTTGTAAAATTTATAATAAAAGAATACATTAAAAATTTAGATTTTGTAAAATTTATAATAAAAATTTTAAAAATTAAAATTATTTTTAAAAATAAAATTTATTATTATTTGTTATTAGATTTAGAAAAGCTACAATCAAATTTTAAAAGAAAAAATACCACAAAAATTACTTAAATTAGTGGGGTACTCATACTATCATATTATGCATGAGAATATACAAGAAAGTAATAGAAGACCATTACAACAATAGAAAAGTACTACTACAGAGAAACTCAATATACAAAAAATCTCATGGTTAATAAAAGTATATTCAGATAGCAAACCAAATGATAAGAATAAAAGATGTGGTGTACATCTCATACTAAAAATAATAAGTTTTGTTGAGATAATTATCAAAACATGATATTAGTTTTGTGTTTGAATATTGTCGTGTTCTCATTTATGCTAATTGTGGGAATTGGATTTTATACACTACGTAAACTTCTTTTACCCTTTCTATTTTATTGTACAAACAAATACTTCAAGTGTTGAGAAGGAAGTAGGTGTAACATTATTCAAATACACAATATCATCTTCTTTTGTAGACTTTAACAATGTGATTGTAACTTTTTTAAATCTAGTAATAAATTTTCAAAAAATTTGATAATAATTTTGGTATTTAGGAATAGTTTCACTTTTTAAAAATTTTTATTATAAATTTTATAAAATCTAGTCATTAAATATGATTTTTCTCATTTTTATTTTGGATGGGCTTATTATTGATTAATCAAAATATTGATTTTTAACATGATGGAGAAAATCAAATTGAATCTTTCACTTAAATAAGAAATTGGTGAATTGATTATGATTTTGATTTGGTTGAATCTAAGAATTGGTTAAATAAAAAATTAGTTAAATTAGCCAAAAATCGTAGAAATTAGATATTTTGATACTAAATTGATCAAATATTTTTTGAATTTAAATCAAAATTTTAATATTTTGCAATAAAAATATATAATATTTATTGAATTATACTCAAACGTATAGGTTTATTATCATGTATGAATATTTTATTTAATTTTTATATTTTTAAATATTTACATTTATTTTAATATTATTTTACAATATATATAATTTTAAAATATTATATATATTTATACTTTTTTATGTATTTAAAAAAAATTAGATCTCAATTCAATTATAATCAAATTATTAAATTATAAGTTATTTTTTATCTTAATTTAATAACTAATCTAATTTTTAATGGCAATGGTTTTCCTTATGTACCAAAGGGAAAAATCCGTTCCTTTTGTGTCTTTGTATGGAGTTAAAAAGCACAAAATTATCCGGTAATTTTATACAAGAAAAAGGTGAGGGTTAAACAATAATTTTTTTAAAAAAATATTTAATTTTTTGTTATTAGACTGCATTTAATAATATAGTATTCATATTTATATTGGAATCACAAATTTTGTATTGAAGCTTTTTTTCTTTTTATATGGTAACAGTTATTTTTATAATCAATTTATATGTTAATTGAAACTTTTTTTTTTAACATCTTGAAAGAAACACCTTCCGCATCAATTTAATATATTTAACGGAATAAATTCTTTTAAATATTAATCCCAAATTTTGAGTTTAAATACTTAAAATTGAATACATATGTCTTTCACTACTACTACACCAATTCCTTTAAAATTGTTATCAAAGTTTGACAAGCAACAATATACAATAAATATGGCCATTTAGTTAGAAGATGCAGAAGTGAAAAGAATATAAAAAATAGACAAGTGAAGATAGATAAGACATAAAAAGATTTTTTATTTTTATTTTTAAAAAATTAATTTAATAATTAAAATGATAATTTAATAAATAAAAAATAATTATAAAATATATAATAAATATTATACAAATTATATAAATAAAATGCGTTAACCTTGTGGTAAATCAAATGAGCCTTAAAGTTGATATCACTACAAACCATTAACCATATTTTAAACATAATTTTTACTCTTTTATTTTTTAAATTAAGTACTACATCCACAAGCATGTGAATCATTATTTTCAATTGCTATTGCTTTCATCTATTATACCTACTATACTTTTTGCATTTTTAACTTTTTTTTTAATATTTTAATACTATTTTACGTAAAAAAAGCACACTGGAATCATCAATATATATAATAAAAGAAAGTTTACTTTTCATTATAAATTTACTGTAAAATTACCGTTTTTAAATGATTATGATGTGATAGTTTCTTTTAATTTTAAATTTCTTTTGTTACCTCAAATCCCATGTATAGGGCCTATAGA
Organism: Erythrophleum fordii; assembly: GCA_032878935.1. Classification (NCBI taxonomy): domain Eukaryota; kingdom Viridiplantae; phylum Streptophyta; class Magnoliopsida; order Fabales; family Fabaceae; genus Erythrophleum; species Erythrophleum fordii. The sequence continues at coordinate 5,818,865 of JAVQMF010000047.1, forward strand.
CTCTAGTTATAAAATATATTCAACTTTGTATACATTTTATAACAATTTTTATGCAATTAAATAAACTAATGGAAATTTGGCCCTGAAAAAAACTAGTTGAATGTATGAAGTCAAAGAAACAAAATTAAAAAAAAAATTGAATATAGTTACTTGCTCCATCGTCTTAATTAACTATGACAGTTTATTGGAGTACACGAATGCCTTCGTATTTTGTTTCATTACCTTACATTATTAACTTTTTTAATAGACTAAGTTGATAAAGGCACATGCATATATTAATTAATTTCTTAATGAATTGTATTTTTTGACTTGTAAATGTGACTCCTATATATTTACTTAGTGTATTGATATTTGACAGAATAAAGTCTAATAGAAATTTTTTCCTCTTTTGAAGAAAAGCATAAATAAAGTGTTACTTGTTTATAAAAAAAGCGAGAGTAGATTAACAAGCTTTAAAAGAATATTTCTTACATCATTTAAAAATGTAAATTATTATTTTACATTAAAACAATCATTCAGTTATTTCTTCAAGTTATGTTTAATGTTTTTCATGTGGTAGCTTGTTTGTCATCCATCTTTTTCTTATTCCCATGCTGCATAATTATAAAAAAAAGATCACAAGATGAGTAAGCATAGGATAAAATATAAGTCATCAAAAATACGTAAAGGCTTATTTATTGTAAAAATGACAAATTGAATATTTAAGTAATTTATAAAATATATTGAAAGAGCAAATTGATATGCAAATCATCTTTTAGGGATCAACTGATAAATTTATTAAAAAAATATGAGAAAATATATTTTTTTGTTCCTTCAAAAATATATGGTTTAATAATTTTGGTTTCAAATATTAAAAACATACAATTTTGTCTTTGAAAATTTTTATTGGTTACTCATTAGTCAAAAAATTTTAAAGACTAAATCATATATTTTTAAAATTCAAGAATTATATAATTGAAATATATATTTTGTTAAGAAAAAATGTGTTCTTTGAAAAAAATATTTTTTTTATTAAATTATACAAACAATTTATAAATTTTATTGAAATTATATAATTTTTTTTTTCTATTTTCAAAACTAACACAAATTTTTTATAAGTTTTGCTGAAATTATAAACCTCCAAAAACAACAAGTAAATTACACAGATTTTTCTTAAATTTGTTGAAATTATACAGATCTTTTCTTTATTTTTAAGAAAGATTTGTGTATATTTCAAAATTAAAATAGATGTTTGTATAATTTTAACAAAATTAATGGGAAGTTTGTGTTAGTTTTAAAAATAGACAGATGTTTATGTAGTTTTAGCAAAATTAAAAGAAGATTTGTATTGATTTTAAAAATAAAAAGATTTATGTAGTTTTAATAAAATTTTAAAAAAATCTATGTAGTTTAATTTTTTTTTGGGGTTCGAAAATAATGAAGAAGCCGCACTATGATCGGATAGTTGGGCCTATAAAGATTTGGTTAGCCTTGAGTCTATTGGGCTGAAATTTGAAAGCCAGTTTGTAAACGACACATCCAAAGCAGACGACACTACCGTATTACATTTATAGTATCGTCGTCTGGATTGAGCGGACGCCGAGGTGAAAGTGAAACAAGAAAACAACAATGGAAGACCCAATTCCAATTCCATCACAGCTGAACGAGCTGTGACCGTGAGTCGCGCAGCACACTCACTATGTCGCTCTTCTCTGTGCCGGCATTATGACCTCAACGGCTATGTTGGTTGGTTGGAGAGCTCTCTCGCTGATTGCAATCACCTCTCTGTTTGTTTTCGAAGAGTGGGTTTCAACACCCACTTGCAAATTCACTCCCAGCATCGACGTTGATGATGGAGCTGTTGAATTTGGAGAAGACACAGATGAGTTGAAGGTGATGATGGTCGCCGACCTGCTTCTCTTGGGCCCCGATTCTGGATATGTCAACCGCTTTTTTAGAGACTACTATATGTCCAAGTTCTTTCGGGTAGTTTCTTCATTTTGACTCTTCTGGAGTGTATTTGTTATGTTCTCTTATTTCAATTGGTTTGCTTGCATTTATGAGTAGTTTATGGATCAGATAACGCTAACGAATTTAGCTTCTAGGTATATAGCACCAGATTGCTTTGACACAGTAAAAAGTAGAAGCTCATTTTTAGTTTTTACTTATTATAAAGGGAAGATGGAAAAAAAGAAAAAACCGGCAGAGTTATAGCGGGAGTTTTAATGGTCATAGCATGCAATATATACGGTTATGGGAAGCAAGTCTAAAATATATGGGAATGACCTTGTTTAAGATTATATGCCATCTAAACATACATCTCATACTTGTGTATTGCTTTATTGAAGTGGCTTGTAGTTGAAGTCTTATTGTTGCAAAATTTTCCAACTCTTACAAATGTTTTCATACCGCCAAGCATGTGGCTGATGCATTTTGGGAATATATATTTAGTAAGTATCATGCTAAAATTAAAATTTTTTATTAGTTTGCTATTGAATTTAAACCTTGACATCCACCTACACGCTTCATTCGACCTTTTTAATCCAATAATGCACCAACTGGCCAGAAATCTTTTGAAAGTTTGAAGCCTGATTTGCTTCTTGTCTTGGGAGATGTTTCTGCAAAAGGTTCAGAATTAACCAAAAGCAAATGGATGTCAGTGCTCCGTCAGTTTTACCAAGTGTTAGGTCCCTTTGTCAGCCTTCCGCTCCATGCAATTCTTGGTGACAGGGATATTGGAGAGTGTGGTGATCTTGATATGAAAAAGGTTGGCTGGATTTCTAGCAAACTCCCAGGGTTGGATCCTTCCGGTTGTGGTGCATTTGAAATTGGTAACATCAGTTTTGTCTCACTTAATGCGGCGGCGTTACTTTGTGGCAACAACAATCTACGTTTTGAAGTTGAAAAAGTAATAGAGAGGGAAAGTCTTGAAATTCAAGTGGAAACAGAAGGTGCAGCAGAAGTAATAAATAGTTCCACCAAATTTAGGGATGGTGACAATGATAAGTTTGGATGGAGGGAAAGCACCTTGTCATCTGGATCTGGTCCTGTGCTCCTACTCCACTTCCCATTAAGCCAGGCAAGAAACGGGCACCATGATGGAATTGCTGCTTTTAAGAGGACTTCAAATTCTTTAAAAGAGGAATTAAATGTGCGAGAGAGCAGGTCAGTGGAAAACCTTAGTATTCATTGCCGTTTTAATCTTCTTGGAAGTTTATGAGGGTTTTGTACATGGATATGCAGATAAACTATTCAATATATTATCTAGGAAAAAAAAACACAATATATATATATATATATGTATGTATGTATATATGCAAAAAGCAACTTTTTGCTCTTAAGTTTGCTCAATATTTCATTTTATCCCTAATGTATTTTTTGTTCCATTTTTGTTTTAAAAGTATTATTTTTATTTCAAAGTCTTCCATTGTGTTTATACACCTAGATCTGATGTGAACTATAAAACATCTATTTGGCGGAACACAAACATGCCAAGTCATAGTCCATCATGGCACAGGCTGCCCAAACACTTCCCAAATGCCCAATAATTTGAAACCACTCCAGCTGCACTCCCAAAAATACTCAGAATCACAACTGCATGAAGAGAAATTATCTTGGCCTCATCTATGCGACTAAAGAATCTAGAAAGGCACAAAGAAGTTCAACTTATTCAATTTGTTACTAAGAAATAGAAAAATATTCATGTAAAAGAAGAAATTATTATTTTAATTAAACTTTCATTAATAATTGTTTTGAACATCACATTTATAACTTTATTTTTTCTTTAAAAAAAAACCTAATTCAATTGGGTTCATTATGGCATTCTTGCGTATTGTCTTCTTTTGGCACTATGGAAATAGCACTTGACTAAGGGCTCATAGGCAAGAGGAAAGGCTATCTTTGAACTGTCTTTACCAAATCACTGAGGTGATGATTGGTGGGTTCAGGGAAACTTGCAATCAATGCTATGTGAAGAAAAACACTAGATCCCAGTGATAAAACCACCAAATCTAGACCAGGTTCAAATCCAAAATTTAGAGTTGGTAAATTTGTAACCGCCTTTGGCCCCTCAAACTGTTCATGATACCCATGGCAGCACCAAGACTCAACAGTTTGCTCGACCAACTCACCTTGGGGATGCTGTGGATTATTGGGAGTGCAGATGGAGCAGTTTTGAATTTTTGGGCATTTGGGAAGTGTTTGGGCAGCTTATACCACGTTGGATGATGACTTGACATGTATTAGAACACGTGTTCTGCCAGATAGATGTTTTATAGTCCACATTGGATCTGGGTGTATAGATACTAACAGAATGGTGGATGGAGTTAACAGAAGGGAAGACTCTGGAACATAAATAATACTTAAACGACAAAAATGGAACAAAAAACACGTAAGGGACGAAAATGAAACTTCAGCAAATTGAAGGGACAAAAAGTTGATACACACACGCACACTAGACATAGATGTGTCGGAAAATGTCTTATTTATCTGTATGATGGTAAAGAAGAACTTCTTATTTTAGTATACTATGGTTGAATTTGTAGGGCCAAGTTGTTGAACTATGGCTTAAAGCTTCATCATTTCGTTTTGCTAAACATAAGATTTCTGATGAATTTGAATTTTGGGTCATTGAATATAGACTTTCATTCTAAAAATTGAGGGAATTAAGAATATGATCAGTGCTTAGGTTTTTGTTCTGTTGGTGATCTTTCTGAGATAAGTTAGGCAAATAAATATATTGTTTGGATTCTGATCGTGCTCATTTGTGTGTTACTCATGCCACTAGGCTTTCTAATTTATGATTCATATTGAACTTTTTCATATCAGGGAGCTTGTTGGGGCTGGCCCATACAATTTATTGCACACACTCTCACCAAATGCTACTGAATACATTTTCCAAGCTCTGAAACCAAGGTAATCATTGCTCTTTTGAATTTGATTGAGAGTTTATTTTGTGAGTTAATATGACAATTACTTGCTTGATCCCTCTTCCTTTTATAGACGTGTAACTTTCATTTTCTGTCTCCTATTTGATTTCTTAAATTGCTGCTGTTCAGCTTTTTGATATGTATTTTGCACTGATATAACTTTAAAGGACAGCATTTTCTCTGCCATACTCCTTCGTAAAACTTGAATGAGTTCTATAATATAGATACCATCAGGCTTATAATTGTAGTAATTGGCTTTTATTACTAACAATATATATGGCTCTCATAAATATCTTGGAAAATTTCTTTTAGTAACCATTTTATCTCTAGCTACCGTGTTGGAAACTCTTGGGGAAAATTATTCATGATCCCTTCCAGCTTGAGGTGAAATAATGTAGGTCCTATGTTCAAACTGCTGATCTTCTATCCATCAAACAAGCGAATTAGCCTGGTCAGCTTTGAAGTTGTATACCTCAGAGGATAAAGTAAACTGTCAAGTTGTAGGGTGAAGGTGTCAAATGATGCTTGAGTTCTTTGCTTGTCCCCTATTCTTCCTTAAAGAAATATGTTGTGAATAGGAGCTATTTGCATGAAAATATTTGATGTTATTTTTCTTCTATTCATCTCATAGATTTCATCTGGCTTAATGGGATTTTGTTGCACATGATTTTAAAATCGGGTTCAACTAATTGGTCGGTGTGAAGCAGAGTATAGTTCATATTCTCAATGAGTATATATCATAAATGTTCATACAATACTGTTTAAGACCAGTGGGGTGGTGCTCAAATATCGAGTTTCGTCATTCTTCTACCAGTTAATGGCTTGTTTTTCTTTTTTCATAACAGTAGTGAAAAACAAAAGAAAAGGATGCATAGCTGGGGAAATAAGAGAGTAAAATAACCAAAATGAAATATTCCTTGAGCTGTCTTCGTTTTTAACCTTAACGCTGATTGATGCTGCATCTGCTTATGTCCTGCAGAATTATTTTTAGCGCACATAGGCATGCATTTTCTGAAAGCATCCATTTGGACCGAATTCGCGAAGTCACTGTTCCAACCATGTCATGGAATGCAAGGGATGACCCTGGATTTGTGGTTGCCACTTTCCAGAAGACAGGAAAAGCAGTGAGCATCAGCTACTGTTCTCTTGCTCGGCAATCTCACATCCTTCTAGTCTATATCTCTACGGTGGTTCTGTTTTGTTTGATATGTTTAAAAGGATAGTAAGGAATTCTTTTCTATAAGAGTTCTGTATTATTTTTTTATCACCTTTTGTCTCTGCTAATTTTGAATTCCAACAAAAATTTTGCTGTGACAAACATGATCCCCTCCTTACGTCCCTTCTATTTTGAAGTCCAAATTCATTGATTTGAGAAGTGGAAGAAAGAGGACTCTCCTTCATATATTACTTTTGGATATTAAATTATATCTTTTCCAAGGTTTTGGAATAATTCTTGGGCTGACGTTAAATCAGCACTAATTATTATTATACATCAAAGAATGTCAATTTTTAGTGACATTGACCTCTTACATGTTTTTATATTTATTTAGGATTGATTTAGTCTATCAATTTGTTTACAAACAAAATCAGTTTTTTTTTTTTAACTTATTATGTAATCAGGGAGAGAGAATGACACAGAAATAAAAGTTTGTATGAAATAATTTTCTTTCTTTATAACATTATATCTTTCAATCTCTTTTTGACTATATTATATTCAATTAATTTGTGGCTGGAGAGAATTTAGACTTATTTATAAACAGTGTCTATTAAGAATCTCAATTTTTTGTTTGTTGGAATTCAGGTTTCGCAAGAGATGTTCATCTCCAGATCTCAATATCATATTATCAAATGGTTACACATTTATATTTTGGATATTTGGCATCTTGATATATTTATATCAATTGTTCCCAGTATCCTGAACACTTATATTTGACTTGTCAGTATTCTATGATTATCAAGAAATCTAAAACACCTATGAGCGCACCAATAAATTTTCTAGTTTTAAGGGCATCTTAAAACGGTTAGGCGATGTGAGCAATCAAATTAGAATCTTGTTCTTTACGTGTCTACACGCTTATGTTAAGGTTAATTCACCTTCCGTCCAATTTTGATTTTACTTTAAAAAAATTAATATAATTAAAATATATACTTTATAATCAAAGCTAAATTCTTTAGTGAATGAGATAATTATAGAACATATAGTATCAAGCATTATTGATAGTTTACTCGTAAGAATAATTGTAAGAATTCTAACATAATTATCAAAAATTGATATTACCCCCCGCCCCCCAAAAAAAAACCCAAAAAAAAAAAGGAAAAAAGCTTTCAGATAGCTTACATAATCATTGTATATGGTAGGAGTTCAACAGAAAATGATGGAAGCTAATTAGATATACAAAAATTTTGTACATTCTTGTAATGCGAATATTTTGAACAAAAGTGTTTAAAATATAAAATAAATTATATCCAAACCTTCTATGAATTTTTTGAAATTATATTAAACTTTTTTTCTATTTTTAAAATATAAATGAACTTCTTTTAAAATAAAAAGTTACACAGTTTAATTTTATTTATTTTTATATAAATACTCTCAATTAACTTAAATATATATATTTTTTAAAAAACTAAAATATCCTATTACCCATTTTCTTATTTATGGAGGATGTTATACAAAAAAAATTTAAACTTGGAATAAGGTGTATATTTTGAAAATAGAGAAAAAATTTATATAATTTATTTTAAAATATATTATATATACAAATATGTGAAATAACAAAACCCTTTTTGGCCTTTAAAAAAATAGAGGAAAGTAGATATATCCCCTTGAATTATTTATAATTTTAATATATAAACTTTGAAAATAATATTTTTAAAAATTATTACAAAAGTGAAAATATTATATATTAATAAAAACTGACTTTTAGGCGTTAATTTTAAATGATATGTTTCATTTTTTGTGAAAATTTATAAGGTTAAGTATTATTTTTTAAAGTTTATATATCAAAATTATAATTAAATTATAATTTGAAAGGGTTATATGTAGTTTCCTCAAAAAATTATTACCTTTTAAAGATTATTGACATTTTGTTGTAGAAAAATAACTAACATAATTTACTCATTTTAATTTAGACCAAAATCAATGATAACGATAATTCAATTAGATTTGATTGTAGACTGAAAAATTTGTTAGCTTGGATAAACCCAACCTAACAAAACTAAAAATTAGTTTGACAATTAAAGGTTGAGCAAAAAATTCCAACATCTTGGACATTTTTAATCTTATCTGGCCCATAGGATTTTTAAAATTAAGCTTTTTCTTATTAATTGTCTGGGCCCAGTCTAAATAAATGAGGCTAAAAATGAGCTCGGGTTCAGGGCCACATTTTTAGAGTATACCCATGCAAAAATTTGTTTGTTTTTTAAAGAATTAAATGCGATATACATAATACTTGATATTTCAACTAAGGTTTAATTACATAATTAATATATAAATTTTAAAATGTAATAAAACATCTCTTTAAAATAATGCTTGATACTAGTGCCAATATAGGGGTGTTTTTGTAAGAGAATATATATTTTTTAATTTTAAAGTTGAAAGAATATTTGGTTAGTTTTAAAATTTACGTATTAATTTTGTAACTATTACATAAAATTTAAAAAAAAATTATGTGATTTTTATATTTTTATTATCATATTTTTTAATAAAAATGAAATAAATAAATATTTTTTTATAACTCAATAATATATTAATTAATTATTTTAAAATGTTTTCTTAATAAAGAGTATAGCGAATAACGAACCACGACTAGTTCATGATTTTTCTTGGATTTTTCTTTTGCGAAACTCCGTTTCTCAGTCCGACGAAAGCACGTCTCTGAAACTTTCTGCTGACGTGTACGATCCAGATTCAACCTTCTCTCTCAGGTTCTGAGCTCTTTCTCTTTCCCTCTTCCTTCCTCCGTTCGTTTCAAGCTCTTCCCTTTCCCCTGTCTGGCTGCTTAGTTTCTATACCCAAATTTCGCCATGCCCGGAGAGGAATTGGGTTGACCTGCCTCCAACCACGACCACTGTCTCCTCCTCCTCAATCAAAATTGGAGGGAGGAAACCTCGAAAGCAATAATGGCAGAAAGTGCATCGTCATCATCCCCCAAACCCCTTCAATCCTCCTCAAATCCTATGGACCCTACCACCCTTGCTCAAAATCCTTCTTCAAACCCACAAATCCAATCACCTTCTAATCTTTCCCAATCTCCCTCAATTGACCATCTCCCTCAGATTTCTTCCCCTCCCCTCCCTCCCCTTCCCCAAATCTCTAACCCTCAATCCCAGCAACAACAGCAGCAGCAGCAACAACAGCAACAACAACAGTTGCAACAACAGCTTAGTCCTGCTGCTTCTGGTTTAGATTATCAACAGAAATCCCTGCAGCAACAGCAACAACTTCAACAGCAGCAGCAACAATCCCAACCTCTGATGCAGCAGTCTCAAAATGCGAATGCTAACCCAATGTCAAATTATCAAATCCATCAAAGCCTTCAGAGATCACCTTCAATGTCCAGGTTGAATCAAATTCAACAGCAGCAGCAACAGTTTGGTGTCATGAGACAGCAAGCGGGTTTGTATGGGCAGATGAATTTTGGTGGTTCTGCTCCAACACAGCTCCAGAATCAGCAGCAGCAGCAGCAGCAGCAGCCGCCTCAGCAGCAGCAGCAGCAGCAATTAGGAGGTTCGAATTTGCCACGGTCAGCATTAATAGGACAGAGCGGGCATCTCCCCATGTTGCCGGGTGCTGCTGCACAATTTAATTTATTGGCCTCGGTATTCTGAATTCTTTATGCTTATTGATTTGTCACTCTGTATGAATGATTCTTAAAATGGTATAAACTGCTGCTGTCTAATTTGCATCTTTCAATTGTTTTTCTTGTTTTGAGAGGCAAAATTTTCATATTTAGTTTTCAATAAGCAAGATTTGTATTGGATAATATGTTTAATAAACATGGACATCTTAAGCAAAATGTTCAATGAGTGACTGGTTATTCTTTTAGGGGTGCCAAAACCAAACGACAGAATAGTTAAATGACCTCAGAATCATTTCTTGGTTGTAATTCATAACTGATCCCATTATAGAGGATGGAGTTATAGACAATAGACAACATGTGAGGAAGGAAATATAGAAATGAAGTTATAATAAGGCACTCTACCTGGCATAGCATTTTCGTCAATTATGCTTTGTATTTTGCTTGTTGGTGAGCATTTAATTATTTAATATTTTCACATTTCATGCCTTCTACTATAAATAATTTTATTTCATACTGAGATAAGTTTGAACTTGGTTGTAGCCAAGGCAGAAGGGTGGGGTAGTCCAAGGGTCACAATTCCATCCAGGTAATTCTGCTGGACAACCTCTGCAAGGAATGCAAGCGATGGGGATGATGGGTTCACTTAATCTCAGCTCGCAACTAAGAGCCAATGGAGCCCTTGCTTATGCGCAGCAGCAGCGAATGAACCAGGGTCAAATTAGGCAGCAACTATCACAGCAAAGTTCACTCAACACAACACAGGTATAATATATTCTTACTTTATGCACTTTGATGTGATTTTGGTGAAATAAGAATTGGTTATGCTTCCAGCTTTTTTATTTGTATCTTTATTGAATCATATGGTCATATTCTTCTTACTTGGTTCAGCTTATATATGTCCATGCAGTCAAAATTCTGCATTATATTTGACCTTTCAAGATTTAATACACTTCTGCTTTTAATGTTCATGCTTTCAGAGTACAACTATCTGACTGTGATGAACATCATTGGACCATTTGATTAATTTTTGTACCATCCTTGCTCTTCATGCTTTTGGATTTGTACTGACCATAATTTTAAGAAATGGTAATTAGCTGTTGAATTGAACATGTCGCCTTTTTCTTTTCTTTTTCATTTTCCCTTTTAATTGGTGAGGGGGAGAATTTGGTATGTTTCTCACAATTATAGAGTGTCATATATAAGAATATTGATATAGAAAGCGTGTGCGCATGTGTGGGTGGGTGTTTCTTGCAATTTTAGAGTGTAATATATAAGAATATTGATATAGAAAGCATGTGTGTATGCATCCTTTTCAAGTGAAAAGGGAAAGAAATTTTTATTAATTTTTTGGTGTATATTGAAAAAATGATTTACAATAAATTTAATATGGTTCAACTGTCAAATGAAGTTCATTATGTAATGTCAAGAATTACTTTGGTAGTGCATATATAGAGATCATTGGCAATGTTGATGAGTTGTTAACTACAGGTTCAAGGCTTACCGAGGACGTCATCCCTTGCATTTATGAATTCTCAGTTACCTGGGTTGTCTCAGAATGGACAGCCAGCAATGATTCATAATTCTTTAGCACAGCAACAGTGGTTTAAGCAAATGCCAACAATGTCTGGCCCTGGTTCTCCTTCACTGCGTTTTCAACAGCAGAGACAGCAGCAAGTCTTATTGCAGCAGCAGCTGGCTTCGTCAACTCAACTGCAACAAAACTCTATGACTTTGAATCCACAGCAATTATCTCAGCTGGTGCACCAGCAACAACCAATGGGGCAGCATCAGCTGCACCAGCAGCAACAGCAACAGCAGCCCCAGCAGCAGCAACAACAACAACAACAACAACTAATACAACAGCAATCGCAACAACAATCTCAACTACAAGCACCTGTTCCTCAGCAGCAACAGCAGCAGTCTCCTAGGATGCCTGGACCCACAGGCCAAAAGTCACTTAGTCTAACAGGATCACAGCCAGATGCTACTGCATCTGGCACAACTACACCAGGGGGCAGTTCAAGTCAAGGAACAGAAGCAACAAACCAACTCCTTGGGAAGAGAAAGATACAGGATTTAGTTGCACAGGTCTTCCTTGCTCTGTCATTTCTTTTCTCAGTTCTGTTTATTGCTTATATATTAAATTGTAATCATCTATTTATCTGCAGGTGGATCCACAGGGCAAGCTGGACCCTGAAGTTATAGATATTCTTTTAGAGCTTGCTGATGAGTTCATTGATTCTGTAAGCATTATAACGTGTCTAATTTTTTTTCTCGCCTCATGATAGATTTTCATTTAATCATTTTGATGTAATATTCATATGGAATAATCATGCAAGATTATTTATATCAAATATCAGCTATATTGAAATTCATCCTAAAGGACTTTATGAGTAACTTGGTACCTGGACTGATTTAATAAAAGGATAAATCTATTAAGATGTGTGATTTTAGACCTATTAGCCTGGTATCTGGTGTTTACACGATCATCACTAAGGCCCTTTCTAAGGTTGGGGAGGTTATTTGGGTGGGGATACTATCTCTGAGAACCAAAGTGCTTTGTGGCCAGAAGGCAAATCTTAGATGCTAGGTTGGTAGCTAACAAAGTTGTAGAGGACATTAAACACAGAAAGCAAAAGGGTTTACTTTTTAAGCTGGATTTTGAGAAAGCTTATGATGGGGGGGTCAACCCGGGGGGAGGGATGGGGGTTTTCTAGATAAAGTTCTTAGTCATAAGAGGTTTAAGGATTGATGGAGAAACTGGATTCATGTCTGTTGCTTTTACTGTTATAGTTAATGGTGAGCCTAAAGAGTGGTTTAAAGGGCAACAAGGTGTAAGGCAAGGAGATCCGCTTTCTTCTTTTCTGTTTAACCTTGTTGATGCTTTGAGTCATATGTTGACTAGGGGTTCTGAGAGAGGGTTGGTATGAGGCATGATAGTTTGATCAGAGGGGTTAGAAATCTCTCATCTATAATTTGCAAATGATACCATTCTCTTCTTGCCTGACAATAGGAAAAATTCCCTGCATGTGCTTTTGTTGTTACAAATTTTTGAGGTTGTAATTTGGGATTTGTATCAATCTTTCTAAGTGTGGGTTGGTTGGATTAATGTGCAAGATAGGTTAATGGGTCATTTAGTTGAGCAGGCTGGTTGTAGGGTGTTAAAATGGGCCTTAACTTATTTAGGGGGGCAGTCTGCATGTTGAGTCATTTTGGGATCCTATGCTGCGGAGGATTTCCAAAAGATTAGAGAGTTGGAAAGGGTCTTATTTTTCTCTAGGCGGAAGGATGACCTTAATTTAGGCATCCTTGTCTAGTGTCCCCTTGCATTATCTTTGTTTAGATTCCTGTGGCAGTAACTAACAAGATTGAAAAAATCATGAGGGATTTCTTGTGGCCTGGGGTGGTGAGAGTGAAAGAGATTACTTTGCTAGTTGGTAGGTGTGCTGTAGGTCAAAGGAGGATGGAGGGTTAGATCCGGGTAATTTGGTATCTAAAAACATCTCCCTAATGTCTAAGTGGCTTTGGTGGTTTCTTTTGGAGTCTTCTTTGTGGCATAGGGCGATTAAGAGCTAATGTGGTGTTGAGCAGAATGTATGGGATGCTAAACCTGGGATTACTGCTACTCATGCAAACCCTTGGAAGTTTATCTCTTAGGTATATCCTTCCTTTTCTTTAGTGCTTTCTTTTTGTGTTGGATATGTAATCCATTTTTGTTTTTGGGAGGATCATTGGATTGGTGACTCATTGTTTGTTGATCTTTTTCCATGTCTCCATTGGTTATCTTATTTGCATAATGCCCCAATTTCTGAGTTTTTGAGTGGACAAAATAACCATTCTTCCTGGGATTTTCACTTTTTATAAAAAAATTTTAATGTTATACTTGTTGATGTTTTTGTTTTGTTGTTAGAAATACTTGTTTTATTCCGTGTTTCTGCTCTGCCTGATAGAAGGATTCGGAATTTGGATTTTTGGGATTTTATCCTTGCTTGTTTTTTCTTAAATTTTCTATTGACAATCCAAATATTAATTCTATTCCTTTGTCTAATGTTTTCTGGAAAGTTTTGGCCCCTTCTAAAGTAAAGGCCTTTGTTTGGAGAGTGGTACTTAATAAAATTAATACAAATGATATGCTTCAGATTTGAAGACCTAATAATGCCTTATCACCTGATGTTTGTGTGATGTGTTTCAGAAGTTTAGAGACGAATAACCATCTTATTTTACATTGGCTTGGCATATTTGTAATTGGCTGTTTGGTTTCTTTGATGAGAGTTGGACGGTTTGTCCAGCTGATGTTGGGGCTTTTCTAGCTATCCAGTTTGGGGGTTTTGGGGGGATAAAGGGGCATAAAGTTCTCTGGCATTGTGCTGTTTGCTGGTTTCTAGTGTCTTTGGTTAGAACGGAATGGTTGAGTGTTCAATCAACAATTCATTTCACCACATCTTCTGTGTGAGAGGATTATCTTTATGTTCCTTTTGTGGGTTTCTACAAATGGCTTTTATAGGGGAGTGTCCTTTGTGGACTTTCAAAGGGATCAGAAGGCTCTTTGGAGTTAGAGCCTCATTAGTTTTCTTTTGTATTAGCTTTTGTTTAGGGAGGATTCCTTTCCTTTGTTATGTAACTTTTGGTATTATTCTCTCTTCTCATCAATATATTCCTTTTTCATCTAAAAAATAATAACTTAATTAGACTTAACTAGAAAACATGCATCTTAGTATCTTTTTAGGGTATTAAAAAATTACTGTTGTCTGAATCATGGTTATGGATATAATTATGTGATGTGTATGATTTAAGAATCCATTCTTTTCTCCTCACCTAACAACTTAGGCTGTTAGGTTGAGTAATTCTTTGATTGACATGATAAACTTACGGAACTATTCTTTTATCATTTGTTTTTGAGTAGAATTTATTGAACAGCATACATGGTGGTGTAGTACATACTATATACATAGTGCTCACTACTGTTTTAAAAATAGAGAAAAGAATTACCAAGCTTCGGAACGTAGAACATTCAAAGTCTGACCAAAAACTGAATTAATGATCTATTACGTATGGAACTGGGGGAATAAAAGCAATGGAAAACTGAACGTTAAGCCAACCTCTTGTGCCATGAAGTTTGGCATTATTCATAATGACAGATCCTTGTGTTGAACAATTTGCACTTAAAACTTCTGTCCCTCGTTAAGGAGCATAGATTCAGTGTCATAACCTCAGAAAAACTGTGTGAGTCATGGCTTCTATTTTTTTTGTCATTATGGATATAGAGATTTCTTCAATTCTCATTTTTTGAATTAAGTCCTTGATTAAATGGTTTTGATGTTATTCTTTCTTCAACTGGCCTAAATCTAGTGATGACATGCCAACTACAATTTTTGTTACTTTTATTCAATACTTTCTACACTAGAGTTTTCATGATGGAAATGCATTTACAATCTACTTGAAGATTAAATTTGTCAAAATTGACTACTTCAGCATGTGCTTATCAGGGTGCTGGAGGAACTTTGGTTCAGTATTCTGCTTTGTGAATGAACTGTACTGAATAAGTGGCAAAGTTTTTAATTTCCTTATTCATTGTAGCCCCCACTTGAATTTCCTTATAGAATAAGTGGATAATTCTTTTTTAATTATTTAAAAGCTTTCCATACTAAGTTTCCATTTTATATTCTCTATTTGATACTGAAATCAATGGTTGACGGTTTGAGTGTTTTAGTTGAGGTTATTGTGTTCTCCAATTGAAACTTATCTTGCTCTTATTTGCAGGCAACAACACATGGTTGCATTTTGGCAAAACATAGAAAATCATCAACTTTGGAGTCTAAGGACTTATTGCTACACCTAGGTCTGTTGTGACCATATCTTATTTTATCCTCTCACCCTCACCCCCAAAAGAAAAACAACTATTGCATATTATAAATCTGGTTAGTTTGATTTACTTTTTTGCACCAATTTTACTGTCAGTATTACTGATTACTCAAATTGGTTAGAAAAGATAATTTTTTACATGATCTAGATCTTAGTGAGTTGAAGTGATGTGCTGTGCAGTAATGCCCTTGTAATTTTACGTTTTGTGAATGGTAAGTCTTCATTCTTGGTGAAAAAGTCAAGGGGTGATGAGTTTTTTCGTTGCCTGTGTTTTTTCCATAATTTTTTTTTTATCATAATATAGTGGTCTCTGAAATCTGTGGTGGCTCAACTCTGGGATGCTTGTCTTCTTCTTCCTTTTTTCTTTTTTTAAAAAAACTTTTTTTCTGAGATATTTGCTTGCATAGAGGGAAGCAATTTTTTGGTGTCACTGGAAACATTTACAAGAGAAAGATTGCCAATTGGTTAGAAGTAATTCTCTCTTTCAGATTTTTCTTTCCAATGTTGTGAGGCTATACATTTTGTTAGCCTGCACTGTGGTGTCTTTGTTTGGTTTTACCTATTACTAGGTTCAATCTCTAGGTTTGTCTCATAGTTTGTTGCATATTTGGTCTACCAATTGCTCTTATGACTGATGAAGCAACTTGCTACTCTGTGGAGCTGATAAGCTTAAACTCAATCTAACAAGTTTAAGCTTATCATCTTCTGCTAAGTCCTTTCTCATTGAAGTTAGAGAGGGCAAGAGGTTAAGTGAATTACTTGGTTTTCTTTGTTTTTCTTCTCAAAAGTGAAAGGATTTCAAGGGACATGCAATTGGTGATTGATTCATTTATACCTTTTTTTTTCAGTGATGAGCAGTTTTACCCTTCCAATGATAGATATAGACTTATTTGTTCTCTTTATTGCCTTCATCTATTCGCAACTGAGAGAAAGGGAGGAAATTTACATGCCTTCATTTTCAACTCTAGTTGTCTAATGTAAGTCTATTTCCTGTTCTTCCTACTTCTTTCTGAGTATTTTGCTACTCCTTTGTTTCATTCCCACCTTGACTTCTAGAGACAACTTGGGAAATTTCACTTCATGTGCTAAAAAAAATGGTTTTTGACATGGATTTATCCCTTATTTGGCTTATCGACCCTATGTTAATTTTATTTCATCCATAACATTCTTAGCTAACTTATGAGTACCAGTACCGGCATTTTCTATTATCAACTCTGCAGTACATCCAGCTTCTTAAAAAAAATCCAGCAAGGAAAGAAAAGAAAACAATTCTAGCTTCTCATGAGCCTAGGACTTCACCATGATTCTCAAAATCTGCCTGCCTCCTTGCCTAGCTTCCCTCACAGTCCTCTTTATTTTCCCCAATTTCTAGCTACTGGAAATCCTTCTTATCTGCTACTACATGTCCTCTGCCACAGCCAGCTATCCTCAATCTGTCAACATGCTGAATTTGCTGCTCACTTCCCCCAACAACGCCATTCTTCTTCCTACCTGTATAGAATTTTCTATTTAGAGGTCCATCACTAACAGTTTGGTACTGCATTTTTTAGACTGTAATAAACAAATTGATGGTGGTCAATTTTGACTTTGTAGAATCCATTTGATCTCTGGACGGGGAAAATGTGTGTACTACAAGGGGAAAGCAGATATTGGTGTTATTACCCTGAATAATAAGTTAACTTGAACTGGTTGTCAGTTCTTCATTGTCACTCTGGTGACTCTTGAATAAACCATTTATCAATTAAGAAAAAGTTTAATGATTAGAAGTATGACTTTCAGGTGAGTGCCTCCTAAAAAGTTGACATTGAGACTAGCTTTTCCATCATGAATGGAAATGAATTGCATTATTTTGTTTTTTGTTTTTTCCCCCGTTTTCAAATTGGTCCATACTTCTACACAGTACATTAGTTTCCTTTTATTAAGTCTAACTTTAAGAATTCCATTTTAACATTGTCTCCTGCAATGATGCAATGAACAAGTTTGTTAGATTGCATGATGTATATGTCAGGGATTTCTATAATATCATGAGTGAGATACATTTGAATGTTTGGACAAAGTCATAGCATATTATGTATGTCAGAGATGATAAATCAATTTCTGACTCTTCTCCTCAGAGTTTAGCCTTTTTGGGAAAAAGTAGTTGTTTTCATTGTATTAGAGCCCTTATGCTCAAATGATTAAGAGTTCAATTCTTGCCGCACCCATTATCCTGATTAAAATTGAATTTTAGCACAAGGCATAGTGAATTTGTGCTCTGTTCACACTTTAAGCCCAACCTGGTTTTTGCGTGATGGGGTGTTTTTAGAGCTAATAAAATCATTCCTAAGCCTTCTAATAGTCTTATCTTTTGGGATCTATTGGCTCTTGAGAATATGTTTTGTTAAAAAAGTTTTGACATCAGAATTTCGTTGATTTACTTAGTTCGTCAAATTACTGTGCAGAGAAAAATTGGGATTTAACAATTCCAGGATATTCAAGTGAAGAAAAGAAGTATCAGAGCAAACCGGTAAGCAACATATTATTTTCTCTCTTCCCACACAAACACAAAGAAAGAAAATAAAGATTAATGTCAGTGTTTCCTTCATAATACAAACTTGATGTATAATTACTTTGGAATATATACTCATGATTACTATTTTGCATTAAGAATTTATAAAATAGTATAATATGCCTGTTTCACAATTGTTAATTTTTCTTTAAATTACTCCTCCCCTCCTTTGTTTTTGACTCAAGGTATGAGTATATTGGCCATTGGAAGCACTAACATTACAAAATATTAAATAGTAATCTGGATTTTGACTTGCTGTGCTTCAACTTTGCAGCTATCAAATGATCTTCACAAGAGGCGTCTAGATATGGTAAGTTGGTGGGATCCATGCATACCATTGATTTAAATGCTTCTGTCGTAGGATACAAATAATTTTTTTTTTCTTTTCTTTCTTGCCTAAATTTAATCAGGTACGCACATTGATGGAATCCTCACACTCTGAACCAAGTGTGAATAATACTAAAGATATAAGTAGACAGGGTCTAGCTAACCCTGTTAGCGCCCATCAACTGATAAGGCCATCATTGAGTTCAGAGCAGTTGGTTTCTCAATCAACTAATCCTCAAATGCTACAGCAGATAACAAGGTTTAATTAATCTCCCAGTTCTTACTTGGTCTCTACGGTGGTTGATTTGACTGCCTGGATGCTGGTAATCTTCTTTTGCTTTCAATACCCTCATTCTCCTCTTTCTTTCTTTTCTCCCCCCCCCCCAGTATTCGAACAAACTTTATATCTTATTTTTGCTGACTGTTCCAATTAATCAATCTACTGCAAACGATGTGTATAATTATTTCAATTAGTATTCATGTTTATCAATTGCTTTGCAAAAGTCACGAGAAGTGGTTGTTAAAATTTAAATATAAGAAATCAGCATATTGTTAGACCCCACTGTCAAATCCCTAATATAAACCCTTTCCATTCCTCTTAATATCATTTTATGCAAAGCATCTAAAGCCCAAGTCCTAACCCAGTCTTAGGCTCCTCATACTTAGCAATGACTGGAATAACAGAAAACCATTATTCCATCTACTTAAAATGAAAACTCCTCGACTCTTATCTTGATTAATAGCCTGTCCTGTTAGAATATAATTTGAATCCGATCCCCTTGTAACCCATATATCTAACATCATCCTCAACTTCATTGTAACTAGAACCAGTTGTAAATTTATATTCCCTGAATTACATTACCCAATATTAAAACTGGACTCCCGAAAGATCTTAAACAATTAGAACCGACCTAATGGTTCCAAACTTCAATCCTAACAGAATGGTCTTCCTCAGGGACAAATGTATGTGGTTGTACCTTTCTGAAGGAAGTTCGTTAAACCCCCCTCCCCCTCCCCCTCGATGATCATCCTGATAAATATACTAATGGTATTGGATATAAGTTGTAATGAAGTCATCCAGACTAGGTGACCTCGCTGCCTTTAGTTTCAAATGGGCTTTCTTTATATTAGAATTTCGCTTTAAGCACTCTCCGTGATCATTTTCTAAATTCTTTGGAGTACGACCACTGTTAACGGTATGATATTGGGCTACATTGGCAATTTATATCAATTTCTAATTAGTTATCCTTATCTGCCTGGCTTCCCCTTTATTTGGCTATGTTCTGATTTTGCGGCGTACTCCTTTATGAGTAATGTTGCCTACATTAATCTTACCCTCAAAACTCTACCCCTCTATGCAGTTGCCTCTGTTTAAATCTTTTCCCGTTAATTTGTATACCCTTGCACAGGTTTGAATGCAAGAACTGTCGTACTTACCATTAATCTTCCTTCGTTCTCTCTTTCCGCTTACGTCGGTTTGAAATTTTCTAAGCTTTTCATGCAGTTGGAATTGATTTAGAGGTTTTCCCCGGCATCTCTCTTGATCTAATATCTTTCTTGAGCTTCTCATTAAGATCTCCACCAAGATTTATATTCTTTATCATTTCTGAAATGAGATAAATCCTGATCTATTTTCTGATGTATGAAAATTTTTGCTTGAGTATTTCAAAGCATTGTATTCTAGACACAATCGTTAAGAAGAAAGGCAATAAAGAGAGGAAAACCTCAAACCCTTGTTGGACTGTCCATCTGTATAAGCAGCTGTCTTACTCTCATAGATGTTATCTAGTAGTTATTGTTTGTCTCAGGTGTGGAAGCGTTTGCGGTAACTGATTGGCTTACAAGGGAAAAGTAATTACTTGTTTTTTAGACATGAAAATTAGGATCACAGTAATTAAAAACATTATGTAGGTTTTACATATATATATATATATATATATATATTGTCAAATATGGATTCGAAACATTCATTTGTTGGCCACCATGGTAACGTTGTTGCCTAAATTTAGATATTAAGCAAGCAAAATTATTTTTAAGGACTCAAGTTTTGTAAAATTTACAATAAAAGATTTAAAATTAAAATTATCTCTAATAATCAAAATTATTATCACATGCTACTAAGATTTAGAAAAATTATTATTAGGTTATAAAAAAGTTAATATTAAATTACTTAAATTGTAATTTTTCTAAATTCTAATAATAAGTTCCTTGATACCTAGTAATAATTTTAATTTTTGGAGGTAATTTTAATTTTTAAGATATTTTATTATAAATTTTACAAAATATGAATCTTTGAATGTGATTTTTTCTATTAAGTATTTACTATTTGATTGTTCAATAAAATTATGAAAGAGGAAGGAGTGTCTTTCAAGGAGTCAATGATATATGCTTTTGAGTAATAAATATATTCAGATATATTTTTATTGAGAAATCTAATTAGCAAATACTTGTTTTATGAAAAATATTTTTTCCCTTTTATATATAGGTCAAATAAAATATGGTGTTCACTTTTTTTTTCTTGTGTCAGATCTTTTTGGGACATTTGGATATTGTTTGTCCAAAAATATTTTAGTAGATTTGGTTTGAGTACGGGGGTTTAATTAAAATTTTTTTAAGCTTCTATAAGTCTGAATATTTAATGACTTATGCTGCTTATATGTTCTGATGACAAGTGAGTGTGATTAAGAATTCTGATTGAATTTGAGCATCCTTGTTAGGAACTATCTATTTCGGGACCCTGTAGCTAATTGCAGTAGAGGTTAGCCATAATGTATTGTAATTGGTACCCCAACTAGTAAGGGTGTTGCTAGCCTTGTGTCATTGGCTATCATACGCGGATTTGTTATGAATTTTGCGAGTAGGTTACTTAGTGTCTATATTAATTATCCTCGCGGGCTGTGTACTTTACATTTGATTCATTTAGTACTGATTAGATGCTCCAAAAGCATTGTTGAATGATTCTATCAAATGGAGTCATTAATCACTGTATTTGAATTTTCAATTATTGGATTACTATTTTGAATAGATTTTGATGTAAAATTGCTCTTATGCCTTATAGTTAGTTTTATTTATTTACTGAGCATTGACTCATTCTGTCTATTTTCAATATCCTTTTTAAATAGTAGAACCAAACTTGACCCTTCTTTAGCGGTTTAGAAGTAGTAGCACTTCTTTGTTTTGGTGAGTTTCGTGTAAATTTTACAAGACATTTTTTGATTGTTAATATGTAATTAGTTTTATTCTGTAATATGTGTGTAGGTCCTTTGAATCACAGGCAAGATTTCCCCACCCTTGAAAATTGATATATAGTGAGTTGTAATGTGTTGTTAGGTTGATTGTAGAAACGTCAGAAGGTCCAAATTTTAAGGGAGTGATTGTTGAAATTTTTACAAAAGTCATATATAATTAATTATGTTTAATGTAAGTATGATTTATAATTATTTTGATGGTTTCTGTTGTCAAGTATTGAAATATTAAGGATTTCTAATAAATATTGGTTAGGATTCTCGTTATAGTTAGGCTCACAGAGTAGAGATTGTTTATCTTCTGCTATTCGTAGTCTTAGTTTCAAGGTGTGATATTATATATAATATTAAAAGTGTAAAATTAAACTTTATGCAATATTAATTTTAAAATACCATAAAAAATTATACTTATCTACTCTAATCTTTGCCTCGAATAGCAATGTTTTGCTAATTTCAAAAAATAAATCACAATCAACTTCTTAATCTATTAGCTTATTACAATAAGCCCTGTATCATTTGAAATTGAAAATTTTAGTTATTAAAATGCCCTTATATATTATAATACCTCTCTGTCTCTTTTTAATCTTTCTCAATTAATTTATTCAAGTATCCATACCCCTGCTCTTATTATTATTAATTATTCAGTACTATATATTATGTAATTGCTGAATTCCTGGAAACGAAACTGATATAAAGCGTATGCAAGTTGTAAAAATCCTTTTTCTCTGATTACTCTTGGTCACTGTTAAAAAGAATGTTTTAATTGAATTCCTTTTTTAAAGTTCTAAATTCCTTCAGTAGCTTGGGATAATCAAATGGGGGTAATGTCAGATTTGTTGGTTTTGCTCATTTTTTGCATAATATTTGTATGTTAGTTATTGCTCCTGATTTTCTTGTTTTAAACTTGTTCTAAGGGGACATGCTTTGATTAGTAAAGCACCAAGAAGTTAGACAAAGAAGTTATAGATACTTGGATAGATTAGTTTGAAGAAGATAAAGAGAAAAATAATACTTTTGTAATTGTACAAAGTTAAACTTTTTAAATTTAGATGATATGAAATTTATTGCAATGAAGTTAAAAGATTGGGAAGTAAATGCAATTTTTCAAATAAAATATAATATATCCTATTGTAGTTTTAACAATCGCCGGTGGAAGAAGAGAAGGCCTTTCAACCATTGAACTTTTTCTTCTAGTTACATTGGGAGGTATATATAAATATTATTTGGATATATTCTTTGAATAAGCAATTTAGAGGTTAAGTTGACGCTTATATTATGGCGCATGGATCCTATGCATAGAAATTTGTGCATCGATTTGGTTGTCTAGATTTAGATTTAATTTTTTTTTTGTTTTCAATTTTTTTTTAATTTTAAAAAATATAAGACGTAGAATAAAAATAATCTTTTAATTACTATTTTTTTAAAAAAATATATTAAATATGGCTTGTACAGATTCAATTGGGATGGCCCAAATCGATATGCAAGATACACACGTAGAGGATCCAAATCCTATATGATGAAAACATGAAACCCAAGTTGGGTTAAATCCTGGTTTTAACTTTCTTTCCTCATCAATATGAACGAAATTAAAGGTAAAATTTGTAAAAATTAATTTTGAGAGGACCTAGCTATAACTTTGAAAAGATTTGGTTGTAACAAAGTCTTTCACTATGAATTTTACAAAGTTAAAATGTAATTTTGCCAAAATTAGATTTGCGTCTTCCTTTTCCAAAGGAAAATTATATGCCACGTGCCATCTCCCGTCTTCCAATTGAAAAAAAAGATATAAAGCATAGATGATAATGGGGAAGAAAAGGGAAAATACTAGAAGCATGGATTGTATTATAAGGAACTTAATTAGCATGATTTGCTTAACTAATATTGATAGTTAGGTTATGAATGAGGTATAAAATGGCACAAACATAAATAAAACCAGAACTGATCACTTATGACATATAATTATTACTCATTAATTAGTCATGCTAGTTGATACATATTAGTTAGTCGGGATGCATACAACCACTAATAATATTGCTTCAAATCGTTATGAAAAGCTGAATACATATATTTATGAATGAAAGATATGATTAGGGAGAAATTTCTCTTTTCGAGATGACGTATTTCTTAGATTATTATTTCTCGAGGATGGCGATGTGTAGATTTTTATATACTTAGTTTTTTTTTGAAATTCTACTTTCTTGATCCTATTTTACGAGATTTCTGGTGCTATATGATACGTTTGATCAGATTCAGTTGCAGAGATCATGAGGTAAAATGATGCAAACAAAGATGGATCAAACTAGAAAATCACGGAGTCTACTTATTTATTCTTACATATATAAGCCGTGTGGTTGAATACGTCTTCTCAAAGCCATATGTCACGAGCTCACATCGGATAGATTTGGGGTTGATTCTGGGCATATAAGCGGAAGCGCTGCACACCTCAAAGGCTAACTTTTGGGGAGAGAGTAATGGCTCCGTGACAAGTAGTATCAAAGTCGATCCCACAGTCGCTGTCAGGATGGATGACGTCCGACTCCACCGTGGATGGAATGGTGGGCCATTCGTGACGAGGACGTCACGGATTGGATGGGTGAGTATGTCACGAGCCCACATCGGATAGACTTGGGGTTGATTCTGGGCATATAAGCGGGAGCGCTGCATACCTCAACGGCTAATTTTTGGGGAGAGGGTAATGGCCCCGTGATACATATCACGGGCCGCTCGTGTCATTCAACATATTTACATACCTCCTCCCCGCGTGTAAATAGGTTATAGTGCGTTTTGCATTAGATTTTGAAGGGTTTAAGGGCAATTTTGGAATGGAAACTTAACCCTAATCAGAGGCCTTTAAAAGAGACTTGAGAGGCCAGAAAAACTCATGCATCTATTACAGGAAGAGATTTGAAACGCGGTTATACCTTTGAAGATTTGAAGAAGTTCTTCTAAAGATTGTTGCCATCAATTGATTTGTTTTCTTTTATCTACTCTTTCTTTATCATGACTTCAATTAGTTTTGTTTTTAAGATTTTATTTCTAGTTATGAGTACCTAAACCCTTAGATTTGGGGTTTGGACATTTATTTACAAACAATGTTTGAAAAGCAATTTTGTGTATTGATTTTTATTGGAATTAATATATTGTTTTGCTTTAATTTTAAGTAAATGGCTAGCCACTATTTGCACATTTAATCTATTGTGAGAAGAACTGAGAGGTGAATTGTAGTAGGAGATTGTTAGAAATAAACTCAGCTTGTAGTTTATAGACATATGGATCATGTCTAAGAAAATTGTAGGTTACATGCATGTCGAGCTGCTACATGCAAGCTTGCATTAAATTCCATTGTACTTCAAGGATTTATGTTAAATCATAAGATCACGAAAGTAAATGTAGACTTAACATAGATACATATTTTATCTTGAAAAAAAAGTTTATATGCATTTAGGAAATTAGTCATTAATCAGAATAAAGGTCAATTACACAAGTTTATCTTTGTTCATTCATAGGAAGTAAATAATGAAATCTAAACTCCATAATCATTTAATAATCAATCTAGTAGTTAATTATTTTTACTACAAGTTCATTCTTAGTTGATAGTTTACTTCATTTGAATTTTCAATTTTTCTAGATAATAAAAATAAGTGGTAGTTTGATACTTGATCCACATTCCTCCAGGGATGGTATCATATTCACTTTGTATTACTTTGTTTGACCTAAATACTTGGAGAGTTTCATCAACAAGTTTTTGGCATTATTGTTAGAGAAGATACATTCAATATCAATACAAATCATTGTCCTTATTCATTTATAATATTTCTTTCTAATTTCCATTTTTATTTTTCTTTGATTTTTAGTTAATTAACTTTGTTAGTTTTTTTCTTTAAGTTGTTTAAGGTTAATGAGACTCTCCTTAAGTGTTAAATGTTTGGAATTTGATTTGAAACTAGAATGTATACTTCATGGCAAGAAAAGTTAAAGAGATACACTACAAGTAGCATAAGTGGAGAATCCTCAACAAGAAGTAATGGCCACACCTAATTGTGCTTGACCCATGCATGATTTTGCAAGGTCAAATGCACAAAGGATGGTGGAGAAAGTGGTCGCCCATGCCAAATTGTTTGTTTCAATTGTTTTTAATTAGTTCAAGTAGGTTTTGTTTGTTTTCACTTTTCATTCCTTGTTTTTAATTGGAGTTGGTGTTGATTTGATAGGATTGCATTCATGATGTTAGAAAATTGAGAACATAAGGAATCCCCTTTGTCAAGCTACCAGGGCCTTCCTCATTTTGTTTAGTCGCCCATGCCAAATTGTTTGTTTCAATTGTTTTTAATTAGTTCAAGTAGGTTTTGTTTGTTTTCACTTTTCATTCCTTGTTTTTAATTGGAGTTGGTGTTGATTTGATAGGATTGCATTCATGATGTTAGAAAATTGAGAACATAAGGAATCCCCTTTGTCAAGCTACCAGGGCCTTCCTCATTTTGTTTAGTTGATCCTGATGCTTTGTAAAGGGAGTTTTTTGACTCCTTATATTTGTTTTCATTACTATATATGCATTGTGGACATTGCATAATTTAAGTTTAGAGATGGTCAAACTAAAATTTTTCTTTGTAAATGATTCAATTAGAAGTGTAGCTAGGATCGCTTGAGTTTGATTGCTTTGATGATTATTGGTAGTTAGCCATAAGGATTGGACAATTCTTGAAAATTTTTATTGCTCTAAATCATACGACTTCTAGTTTAAAAATTTTTGTAAAGTGAATCATGCGTACATGCAATATGTGATTTGGTATTTAATTTGACATGTATAGCTATTTGTTTCTTGCCAAAGCTAATGAAGAGTTAAACTAGATAAGGGTCCTTCTCTTGTTTAGTTCAAAGCAGGTTTTAAGTAGTTGGGGTATATAAAACTTTACTTCACTATTTTAGGTTTCCTTTAAAAAAAAAAGAACAAGAACAAGAACAAGAACAAGAGAGTCAAGTATAACATGAATTATGAGTATGCATAGGACCTTGACTTTGTCACCTAGGTAAAGGAAGAGAAAAACTATAAAAAGCACTTAGTGATGAGATCCCAGGAAGGGCCTTTACATTACTAGCCTGCTTGTCATAATCAAAGAAAAAATATTTTAATGATAAGTATATAAGACCCCTTTGGCATGGATTGTATAAATCGCATAAGCTGAACTGATATTTTATGTCTATCAAATTTATTTTTTGCATACACACATGATTTCTATTTTGACTTTGATTTTAGATTGGGGATATTGAGGTTATTGCATAATCCTTGTATAAAAATTTGATAATCCTATAGTAATTGTTTTCAAATGATCACAAAGTTCTTGAAAGGGCTAGATAATCTTTTTTATCTTTTTATTTTTTTAACTTGAGAATGAGCAGAGATTCAAGTTTGGAGGAGATTGATGTGTAGATTTTGATGTACTTAATTGCTTTGAAATTCCACTTTCTTGATCCTATTTTATGTGATTTCTTATGCTATGTAGCATGTTTTGATCAAGATTCAATTGGAGAGGCTATAAGGTAAAATGATGCAAACAAAGATGGATCAAACCAAAAAATCATATGGCCTACCTGGATATTTCTGCATGGGCTATGTAGTTGAAAAAGTCTTCTCAAAGCCATTACCCAAGGGAGACACGGCCCTCTCATGTAGATTTGCATGGCCCATGTAACTATCATAATGAAAAGAAATCATAGAAAGAGAATCACATAACCCTACCATGCCATTGAGCAAATTTACACGGCCTTAGTGTAAATGGGTTATAGTGTATTTTGCATCACATTTTGAAGAGTTTAGGGGCAATTTTGGAAGTGAAATCTAACCCTAATTAGAGGCCTTTAAAAAAGACTTGAGAGGCCAAAAAATCTAACACATCAATTAGGAGAATAGCTCTAAAAACTCACTGCACCTTTAGAGATTTGGAGGTCAATTGATTTGTTTTCTTTCATCTACTCCTTTACCATGAATTCAATTAGTTTTGATTTTAGGAATTTGTTTTTAATTATGAGTAGCTAAACCCCTAGATTTGGGGTTCGGATGGGTTAATTTATGAACTATGTTTAAATAAAGATTCTTGTGTATTAACTTTTATTCGAATTAATCTATTGTTTTGCTTTAATTTCAACTGAATGGCTAGCCTCTATTTGTGCATTTAATCTATTGTGAGAAGAAACAAAAGATGAATTGTAATAGGAGATCATCAAAACAATAAACATATGTTGCAGTTTATAGACATATTGATCACACTTAAGCAAATTGTAAGTTGCACGCATGTCAAGCCAAGTCGTTACATGTAGGCTTACATTTAATTTCATTGTACTTAAGGGATTTATGT
The DNA here is from genome assembly GCA_032878935.1 of Erythrophleum fordii. NCBI lineage: Eukaryota > Viridiplantae > Streptophyta > Magnoliopsida > Fabales > Fabaceae > Erythrophleum > Erythrophleum fordii. The sequence goes on from JAVQMF010000047.1 coordinate 5,846,906, forward strand.
TAAGTTGTCTAATCATGGAAGTAGATGTAGGCTTAACATAGATACTCATATTCTATCTTTAAAAAAAATTAAGAAATCAATTATTAATCATAATAGAGGTTAATTACACAAGTCCATGTTTGTTCATTCATAAGAGGTAAATAATGAAATCCAAATTTCAAAATCATTTTATAATCAATCTATTAGTCAATTACTTCTCGTAAAAGTTTATTCTTAGATGTTAATTTGCTTCATTGGAATTTTCAATTCTTCTAAATAATAAGGATAATTAGGATTTTGATACTAGATCAACTTTCTCGAGGGATGCCATTGGTTTCTCCCTTATTACTTATTTGAACCATATGCTTACAAAATTTCACCAACAAAATGGCAGTGGGCACTTGAAAGTTGAAAGTTGAAACTAAGCACAACAAATTAAAGAAGATACACACTGTAAGTAAGCATGTCAAGTGCAATCCTGACTTCTTATCTGAACATGTGTTTCAATGTAGAAAAAGAAGGGAACGTGAAAGATGAAACAAGTAAAACATGACATGGATTATATTATAAACGTTCGGTGGAATGATAGAAAGAGAGAAGCAGAGCAAACCTGTTTTGTAATATATATCATATTTTTGTTATTATTATTTGATAATGTTTGTTTTTTATTATTTTTTATATAGAGAAATAAGGGTTATGTGCTTTATTTTGTCATCATTAGCGCACCATCAAATCTTATATTGAAGACCTTTTCTCATTTCCATGTCTCTCTGTGCTTTTTCTTCATTTTCCTTGGGGTATACGAAGATACAGGAAAAAAAAAAGGGATATAATACTTCTCATAAGTTATCTAAAAACGTACATTCTACAAATTTAAGATTTAGACACACATACATATCATTGCCCTTTCAATGAATAATATCTAATATCTGATACGACAGAAGAAATTTGCCACTCTCAATAATTTTTTTTTTTGTTTTTGGTTACAAAGGCGTGGGAAACCCACTCTCAATATATTAATTTGAAATGTATTGGCAAACAAATATTTACTACTTTTCTAATAAATAATATATTAGTGGCCAAAAAATATTCAATAATACACATTTGGTTATCTAATACTAGAATTTGATAGATATTAAACTGTGTTGTAACCATCAAATTGTCACTAGCAAGTGTTATTGTCTTATCAATCAATCATTGACATATAATATTAAAAATGTAAAATTAAATCTTATGCAATATTAATTGTAACTTTGTAAGATACCTTTAAAAAAATTCATCTTAAAAATGTTATAAAATAAAATAAAAAGTTATACTTATTCACCCTATTTTTTTGTCTCCAATAATCACAACGTTCTTCTAATTCAAAAAATTGCTATCAACCCCTTAACAATAAGCTCTTTATCATCTAAATTAAAAATATTAGCTATGAAAATTATTAAAATACCCTTCTATAATTTAATAGTTTTTTCCCTCTTTTTTGTATTTCCCAATGAATATGCAAGTATTATTAGTTATTCTATACCATATTATGTAATGGCTGAATCCTTGGAAACGAAACTGATAAAGAGTGTAGGCAAGTTGCAGAAATCCCTTTTCTTTGATGACTCTTGGTCGTTGTTAAAAAGAATATTGTCTGAATTGAATTTCCTTTCTAAAGTTATAAATTCCATAAGTAGCTTTGGATAATCAAATAGGGGTAACGCAAGGTATCCTGCTTTTGATCATTTGGCGATGAAGCCCTGCAGCTACAGTTAATGTGATTCCATAATATTTTTATGTTACTGCTCGTGAATTTTTTGCTTTAAATTTGTTCTATAGGGGCATGCTATGATTAGTAAAGCACCAAAAAATAAAAATTCAGTTTGCAAGCAAAAAACATAGTTAAAATTAAGATATGTCTATGTGGTTGGTAAGGAAGCCATGGATACTAGAATAGATCATTTGAAAACGACGAAGTGGAAGAAGGATATTTTTGTAATTATATAGTTAAAAATATTAAATTTATTGCAGGGGCGTTGCAAATTTGCAATTAGAGGCAAACATCATAGCGGATAAATGTAATTTTTCCAATAAAATATGAATATAGCTTAATATATCTTTAACAATTACCAGTGGAAGTATATATACAACTTGGATATCTACTATGAATAAGCAATTGCAGGAGTTGAGTTGAAGCTATTACGATGAAGGCATATGAAGCGCGAGGACATATGATCCGACTCACAAGTCCTGTACAAAATGACACAACGTGATACACGTTGGGTGAAAATCCGTACGGTTTGAATTTCCTTGCGTCCTCAAAACGACGAAAATTAAATTCCGGCTTCCTTTTGCCATATGCCATCTCCTATCCTTCTAAATGGAAAAAGAAAGAAAGCTGAGATGATGATGGGAAAGAAAAGGGAAAAAGCTAGAAGCATGGATTGTATTATAGAAAGGGAACTTAATTAGCATTATTAGCTTAATTGATGTCGATAGTTGGGGTCACGAATGAGGTATAAAATGGCACACACTGCCACCAAGAAATTTCAGCATCGATATTCTATGATCATTACTTACAGCCTTAAAACTCTTGTCACTCTTCTCCTATTCAAAACTTTAGCTTTCTCCAGTTCTACCTTTGCACCTCATAGTAAACTAGAAAATATATAATTAAGAACGGAAATAATGGGTTCCAGTAGGGAAGTACCAGAGGATGAAATGTATAATGCCGTGTCGGGTCGAATATGGCAGGATTTAGTAGAGATATACAAGCAGCATCCAGAGATTCGGGGCGCCAAGCTGACCAAGTCAGAAAACACTGCATTGCATTTGGCTATCACCGTTGATGCACCAGAGAATATTGTGCTACAGCTGGTTGATGCAATTAACAACACCACCGAAATTGCAGTGCACGCTCTAGGGATCACCCAGAGAGGGAAATCGAAAAACGTCACTTCAATGGACGAGGCTGAGGCTATCATTCGAGGCATACATGGCATGCAGATTCTGGGAGCTAAGAATAAGCGAGGGGATACTCCTCTGCACGTTGCTGCCTCACGTCGCTCTCCCACTATCTGTCATGGCATAACGAAAGCTGCTTATTGGTGCAAACGTTTGAAACACGTTGCTGATCAATGGTTGAAGGAATATGTTGAAGATGCTGGTGAAGTTGAGCGCATAAACTTGTTGTACATGGAATCCTTGGATTCTAAGCGTAACGAATAGAGAGACACCTCTCTTCTTGGCTGCCCTTCACGCTCACAAACAAACCTTCCTTTTTCTCCTTTCAGTTTTTATTCGTAACACGGACGTCGTCGTGCACCCCAGCAGAAAACCAAGGTCAATGCTTATGGACGCCTCCACCCCCTGGAGAAAGAATGGAGGAGATACTATTCTTCATTGTACCATTCAGAGACAATACTTTGGTCAGTAATCGGTTATTTTCAATATTTTAAATTAATTATGAGAACAAAAAATCAAGTTCAATATTTATATCCTTTGCAGTTACGGAGATATTTTTTTCAGTCAAATTCTAATATTGAATTGAATGTTTTATGCCCATTAGATGGTCAATCAATGGCTAGAGATTCGTGAACGAGTTAAACTCTTACTCTAATATCAATTAATTCCTTTCTATATCATAATATACACACACACGAGGAGAATTTTTTTTTTTTTTTTTCACATGGATATTAACCAAAATTAATTTTAAACATTGATTTTCTTAATGGAATATAAACATTTGAAAACTTAGATTAAAAGTTTTTATTATAAATATCATGCTCATAGAATTTCAAATTAATCTAATTTTTTGTCCTCCATGAATACATAAAATTAACCTATAATATATATTTTAAATATAAAAATTATTAATTATCAATTGTGTTATTATGATTATCTGATTTTTTTAGTATAAAAACTAACACTAAGTATTACTTTTAATCTAACAGTTAAATCAATAAATAATTACTTCCGATCACTTGTGTCAGATATGTCACTTCTTATAATTCTTCTGTTCAAAGACGAAATCGCTTACTCCGTCAATGAAGAAGGATATACTCCTCTCCATGCCCTAGCATCCATCCCGTCTGCTTTTAGAAGTGGTACACGGCTCACATGGTGGCGGCAACTCCTATACAAATGTAAGTATCACTGCATATCTGGGACTATTTGTGTGCAACTGCGACGACTTACTGACCAGTCGTTTATGCAGATGGATTTTTTGATGCGCAGTTTTTGTCGCGAATGTAGTATAAGAATCACAAGTAAATGAGACAAAATAAAATAGGATAATCCTCCTGTTTGGGGGTACCAACGATTCAGATATTGCTCTTAAAGAACAATACGCTTTATAGATCTTTAAGAGCAATAAAGAGTTCAGATGCAATGTCCAACCATTTAATCTGGTTAACGCTAAAAGAATTATTTTTTTCTTTTATTTCTGTAATTTCAAACCCATTTTAGCTAGGTACTATATCCTATCTACTAGATTTGGCTTCTCTAAATTAAGAATACCTTTGTAGTTTAGAGACAAGTGTAAATTAATGGATAAGTGTTGATAAACAAGTAAGAAACTGGTTTTGATAAATTTATAGATAATTAAGAAGTTTTTTTAAATCTATTATAAAAATATAAAAGAATTTATTTTGTCATTGATAATAATTTATCATCCACTTGTTCCTTACTAGAATAATGGAAAAGGATCTTTTTAATTTACTAAATAAATTAAAAGGATAAACATATGAGAAAAAAAAAAAGGTGAGTGAGACCCACATGGATAAATCCCATAAAAGAATCCAATTTTCAAAGATAATAGTATGTAAAGATCAGTTAATACAAAGTAATTGTGTCTTGGTCAAACCTCCACTTAATTTCAACTAATGAAACATTGGATCTCTTAAAGTTGCAAACTTCGTAAGGGCAAGGCGAACTAGAATCTTATTGCTGAATTAAACTTGTTAGAATATCCCAGCCACTTCTTTGTTTTTAAAACTATATAATAATCACTTTCTATTATTATAGTTATTTGGTTTATTATGAAGGGACAAGATGATAAATTTGGGTTGAAAAAAATTTAGCATGTGGTTTGCATGAAACAAAGTCTAGATCTAGTACTAGGTAGAATGGAAAAAGCACGTGGCTAGGAACTAAAATGTTAGGAGTTCGTTGCATACGAGTTATAGATTTGTGTTGGTAAAGTGGAGTTTAAGAGTACAAGAGAGCGTGGAAAATGTGAAGGTAATAAGATGTCTTGTAACTATATGCAAGAATCACTTGAGTGACAAAACTACGATCTACATATCTCTAATTTATATACTGTCTCTGTGTGTGTGTGTGTGTGTATCCAACCTTTCAGAATTGTATCCTACCTTTCAGAATCACACCCCCACCACATATTTCCAGCAGAACTTATAACTCGTGTCATTATTTTCTCGACCAAGATATACATGTAGATAAGCTGGAGTTTGATGACAAGTTCTACAATATACAATTCAGTGATTCTGAGACGTCTGACACACATCAGACCACCCAATTTTTGAAGGATGGTGCTCCAGTTGAAAGCCATCGGACACGAGGTTAATGCTTCTCTTAATTCAACCTTGGTGTTTTGCTTAATGGCTATTATTTATTTGTCAAGTCTATTATTTGAGGCTTTCTTTGGCTTCATGTTTATTTGATAAGGTTCATTAAGGAAGATTAAAGAGAAACACGTACGGGGTGGCCAGATCATGGAACAACTTTTAAAACCAAATTCTGATCAGCATAAGTATGACTATGACGAAGAGACTCATAAAGAAAATGAGATTGCTCCTTTCCAAGATCTATCTAATGGGATGGCAGTGAAGAATTTTATTAGCGAACAGCGAGACAAAAAGAATGGGAAGAAGAATGAAGTATTTGACGCTGATGAGGTCATGAATAAGATCATGAGTCGGTATGAAAAGAACAAGCAACGTGATCCAGTGTTAAAATGTATCCTAGAAGCTCAGATCCGTTTGCTTTCAAGTTACAAGCATTTTGCAGGCAAAAAGAACGAAAAAAAGGAAGTCAGCTCTGTTCATCGCAACTAAACATGGTCTGGTGGAGCTGGTGCAAAATATCATTAATGCTTTTCCTCTGGATATCCACGAAAGAACGCCAACAAAGAAGAGGAACATTGTGCTTGTGGCAGCCAAGTATAGGCAACCCGATATATTGAAGTTATCGATCAAGAACTCACTTTGGCTTAGGCTGAGAGAAGTAGTGGATGTGGATGGAAATAATGCATTGCATTTGGCAGCCATGCTACCCCAACATATGCCTTGGCAAATATATGGCTCTGCTATGCAAATGCAATGGGAAGTCAAATGGTTTGAGGTATGAATTATACTATATATGAAAATAACTTGACCTTCACGATGTATAAGACTATATATACGTACATGTAGTCTTCCTTTAAATATTATTAATTGCAACACTATAATATATAATTAATTATAAACTAAGTGAATATATAATTAGTGAAAGCTGCATGTGTACGCCGCTCGATTATCGATTAATGTGATTATGTGTTGAATTAATGTAGTATGTGAGAGAAAATATGCCACCTTACTTCGATTCCCAGAGGAACAATGATGGCAAGACTCCGGAGGAGATCTTCGCGGAACAGCACAAGAAACTCGTCAAAAAAGGTCATGAGTGGCTCAAGGACACTTCTAGTTCCTACTCCATAGTGGCGGCTCTCGCTGCTGGTGTTACTTATAGCGCATCTTATACTGTCCCTGGAGGCCCTGATGAAAATACTGGCTATCCCATCTTCCAACACACGCCTGTGTTCCAAATATTTGCTATCTCCGCACTTGTTTCATTCTGCTTCTCTGTCACTTCATTGGCTTCATTTTTGGCCATTTATAGTTCTCGAATGCAACCAAAAGATTTTCACAGAAGTTTGCCATGGAAGCTTTTCCTGGGCTTAACTTCCTTATTTATCTGCATTATCACAATGTTGATTTCTTTTGGCGCTGCGCATTCCATTGAACTTGGTAAAGGAAATAATCACATGGTTTATTTTTGGTATAGTATTGGTTTATTACCATTGTGCTTTTACGCAGTTGTACAAATTCCTCTGTACTGTGATCTCCTCAGAGCCTCTTTTGCAAAGGGGCCCAAGCCAAATCAAGTGGGAGAAGATGTTCCTATATAGCAAGTAATTTGTTTCCTTCCAGTTGTTCTAAGTAGGCTACCTTCGAGTGAGCTAATGTTATCAGGCCTTCTGGCAAGGCTTGCAATTGATTTTTGTTTTTTAATATTTCATGTTTTTCGGTTTGTTAAAAAGAATGATATTTGAAATGTGTGTCAAAGAATTATATATGTATATGACACTACTTTTCACATTCATATCACACTACTTTTGGTAGAGTTATCTTATTTTCCCCTTTTCACTAGAAGATGGTGGCAAAAAGGAATCTAGAAAGTTATCCCGAGTAAACATATATAATGAATTAATCTTTCGCCTGAAAAGTTGAAAATGTACACAAATTAGAACATTGATCGAGTTTTGAAAATGACTGGGATTTTCTTTGATTTTCTTGTTTGGGTGTGATGAAAACGACTATTGTCCACATAATAATTAAAGAATCTTAAGATATAGAATGAAATACGCAATTTATCTATTCTCACAATGTTTAGGACTGCATATTCTCATGATTATCTAGAATTAATTTCTTAAGATTGATTAAGTCCTAAAAGTTGGTTGTTTTAATCCAGTTACTCTTATTTCAATTGCTAAAAATGTGGTTAAGTTTTGCATGAGCTTCATGATATTTGATTGAACTTCAATTTGAAAAAAAAAAAAGGAAGAAATTGGAGTTGTGTAACGAACTGATTATATATAGGGATCTAAATATAGAGAAACATTCAAGGATGGCGTTCCTATTGGCAACCATGGATCTCACCATCTTCGGTGTCGCCCGTTCGAGTTCTAAGGTGGCCTTTTTGCTTTTTTTCCCCCCTTCTTTTAGATTGCTTTTTCTACCTTACCAAAAATACCTTACCAAAAATACCCTACCTACCAGAACCCACCATGTTTGTCAGAGAAACAGAGGCAAGTTAGTGCCATGGCAGAGCTGCTTGGTCTGTGTGTGTGTTTCTGGTTGCTGAATTTGGGCAATAAAAAGTGATTTCACTGCTTCCCATCATTTTTCAGCTGGATCTCACCATGCCTACCTACCAGAACCCACCGTGATTTCACTCCCCATTTTTTCAGCTGCATGCCTACCTACCAGAACCCACCATGTTTGTCAGAGAAACAGAGGCAAGTCATCAGCCTTTAGCTCCATTCTTTTCGTGGCAGCTAGCCCTTTCTTTGCTTGTGTCTGTGTGTGTGTTTCTGGTTGTCTTACCGAGGCTTGATGCTGAATTTGGGCAATAAAAAGAAAAATTTTACGCAACTCTTTTCCCTCACCTCTATTCTCACGATAAGGTTGCTTCCCTGAGCTTCATTGGTTTCTTTGCGTTTCTGCTACTACACTAGTGCCTGCTAGAGCATTTGATAACTGCGTATGCCTAACTCTGCTCCCCCATTTTTGTTGCTACTTTCCTCCTTCATTGCTTTAGTTTTCTGCATAATTTCTCTCCCATTGCAACTGTGTTCTACTATTGGTTTGGGTAACCATTTTGTTGTGCAAGTTTACATCATTTTGGCTCGAAGCTCCAGCTTTTAGTGGCTGAACCCAATTCCAAATGCCCCTCTTCGCTTTGATGGTTCTCGGCTAAATGGTGCAGAACAAGGGAGTAATGAGCTGCCTTTTAAGTGCTCTGGGGAGTCAAGGAAGTGAATTGCATTTCTTAGGTCCAAATTTAAGCTCTGATTTTGTATGTATTCCTCCCTTATGGTGTTGTTTCTTCCATCCTTATACCTTCACTCTTGGTGTCGTGCTGCCTTATGCTTTGTGTGTATGTATGTGTACTACTGTAGTGTGAGAAATAGGGATGTGGAATCACCGTTTATATATATATATATATTCATAATGGTAGTTTTTGGAGCTTGAAAACATAGCCTTTTTTCCCTTTACATTTGTGTTAATGGTTCGATGCAATGGTTAGCCTGATTTTCTTAAATATAAGGCATACTTAGTGATCTATTTTTTTTTTTTTTGGTTAACTTAGTGATCTATAAGGCAATTGTGATTAGAAGGAAGGTTAGAAATCATTAACTTAGTAAGTAATGCCTTTCTCGTTGAATTTACCATACTTGAATTCATAAGTATTTTGAGTAAATTTCCTTTGATGGTTGTTAAGTGAAATGACTATGTAAAGTTTTGAAATTTACTTAGGCAAACTACATACAAATTCAAGAATTTGTATGGACACCATTATTAAGTCACTTAGTAAATAACTTATTGAGCAAATTACCATTCAAGTAGTGAAATTGAATTGATAATAGGACTAAATCTTGCTTGATGGCAGAAATGGAAACGTAGAACTCATAAATTAAGTTATGCAAGTTAGTAGTGGTTAGGGAAATGGATAGCATATAAATTGTTGAAATTGTATCTTAGGTTATTAGAGTTGTACTGGTGTAGTGGAATGGACCTAATTAATTACTATATCCGAGAATCTTGTTACGTTTGGGTAAAGGTGGTAAATTTCATGATTGACCATTGAACTTATTCAATACTGAGATTTTGTAAATTGGTGTATAAGGTATTCGAGGAGTTAGGCGCAACCATAGAATTAATGAAGAGTATAACAGGGAACTTTTCAGTGTTATGTTAAAAGGTAAGTAAATAATGCCAATTATATGTTTTCTTTCAAGGTTGATGGTTAAACGCTCCTTAATTAATGTGTTGACTTTATTGAATATGTTTCTGATTATTTACACATCTAAATCTTTGTTAAGCATTTTTGGACCTTGAGAACATGGATACTGATGATAAGAATCACCTTTGTTGACTATAAAAGCCCTAAATTTTATTTCTTAATTTCTCTGCAAATGAGAATATCTACTGATGCACAATGTTCTGTGTTTAGACTGTAAGTATACATAAATCAAAAAATTGGTTTACTCTGAGTATATATTTATGAAATGATTTCTTGTAGGAGTTATCTGTTTTTGAACCTTGCAGCTAACCACAGTAATGGTTAGCTACAGTGCACTGTGATATATACTCTAACTAGCAAGGGTGTTGCTAGCCCTTTGTGGTTGGCCACCATATATGGATTTATCTTGATTTTCGCGATTGCTCAACGTCTGTGTTATTCACTCTTGTGAGCGGTGTGTTTTACGTCTAATACAATTGGTACCAATTAGATACTCCCCATTATGTTTGATGAATGATGTTATTAAAAGAATTCATTAATCACCGCTTTTAAAGTTTCAATTGTTGAATTGCTACATGGGAATAGAGTTTTAATGTGGAAGTGTTCATATGCCTTACAATTAGCTTTATTTACTCACTGAGTGTTTGACTCATTACTTTTAATTTCAATTTTTTTTAGATAGTAGGCTTGCACCTAATCCTTTTTCAGTGGCTTAGGGTCGATCATCCCCTTACATTTTGGGTAAGCCTCATATCTATTTGCATGGGCCTATTTTGATAATTCACTTGTAATGTATTTTGTTTTATAGTATAATTGTATATAGCTCTATTACACTATAGAAAAGGTCTCCCACCCTTAAAAATTGAGTCATATTGGTTTGGAGTGACAATAAAACTTCTTTTTGATGTATTTATGCTAGTTGGCTGATTTGTAAAAATATCAGAAGATCCAATTTATAAAGAAAACTTTGCTGAAATTTCTACAATAGCTACTTGAAACTAAATTTGTGTAATACAAATATGCTTCACAATTGTTCTATTTGGTTCTGGTATTTGGTATTAAATCTTAGGAATATTCACCAATGCTTGGTAGGATTTTAGTTTGCATTAGCTAATGGAAGAGAAATTGGCTATTTTCTGTACTGGTCATATCTTTAGTTACAGGGTGTGACAAGTTGAAAGTAGCTTGAATTTATGAGTATATATAGCACCTTGAATTTTCCACTTAGGTTGAGTAAGAAAAAGAACAAAATTAAGAAAGCACCTAATAATAAGACCCGAAAAAGAATCTCTATACTATTAGCTTACTTGTTATATTGGAAGAAAAGAAACTTGGAAAGTAAATTTTATCTTTGGCCATGTAGCTAGGAGGATATGCAATGAAAGATTGTAATACCATAACTCATAGACTTATACATTACTCTCAAAAGGTCTTAGGTATGTGACTTTTTATGTTGTGGCAAGAAAAATAATCAATTTAATGCCATATTTTTGCGTTATGTAGAGCTTAAAATTTTCATTTCATGCTATGTGAGCCATATGAACCTATCCATATCATTCTCTACTTATAATTCATCTATACAAGTCATAAACATTATAAATCATCTCATCAATTTTGAGTAAGAAGCCACACAAAAAAAAGGAGTTTTTTGCCTCGGGTCCAGAATTCAAGTTTCTATCATCAACTTTAGAAAATTATAATTAATTCTAAAAAAATTAAAATCAAACAAATGATAACTTTATGAAAATCTCTTGATGTCAACTATAGGTTAAAAATCATTACAGGCTATGAAAATTTAGCTGAACCACGATTGACATCAGAAAAGTACTAAAGGTTTGGCTGTCTTGGTTTGCTGTCACAAGTTATTGATATGAATTTCAAAAATTTATAACTAATTCTAAAAAAATCAAAACCTAGTAAACTATACTATTCTGAAAAGTTACAAATGTTAACTTAAGGTTAAAAATAAGTCCAAACCAAAATAGAAACTTTTAACCACTAAAAATCGATGGAATAGTACCAAAGGTACTATTGCCTTAATAATACTGACTCCAAATTTCAAAAATTCATATCTCTCTGTTCAGACTTCCAAATTAGGTGATTTTAGTGGCCAAAAAACTTATTATATCTAGTTTATACCTATAAAATGTCATATCCAATGGACACCATTTAACCCTCAAATGATATAAAAAAAATTGATCATATGAACGATAACTAAATCAGTTTAACAGCTTTTTAACAACTTTAAAAATTTATAATTAATTCTCTAGAACTCCATATAATCTAGTTTTTAACTTTCCAAAAAACTCGATATGAGACCTCTATGCATACCAATTTTTATGGGAAAATTCGTCTATTTGGTCAGTTTGTAACATAAGGTTGCAGAATGACACTTTTTTGCCACCTTAAGGGTCCAAAATAGTTTAATTTAGCTTTTAGATTTTCTAAGGCCATTTGAGCACGTGGAAAAGTATGAAAATAACCTACGAAACATGTTTCAAAGGTCTAAAAACTCAGATCTTACAAATTCACTCTTCCACTTGGTGATATACACAAGGAACATACATGTATTATCTTGCATTTCCATGTCAAAAACATATACTATCATTTATATGTGTCTATTTCTCATACATACATCATATATCTATACTTTTACAAGTGTTCAAAGGCTTATACATCATATACATGACAATTTTATGGTTACAAAATGAACAAATGATAAACTCTCTTGTCAATCTTCTTACTCTCAAATGTGGTGGCTCCTATTTCTTAGTTCACTTAGTCCACCTAGACATGTTAGGTAATGAAAAGGGAAGAATGAGATAGCCCTTTTCCCTTTCAAACAATGGATGCAAATTTTAAGTCTAAAAATATATGCATGACTATCTTAAACTTCATAAATATACATAGAATATTTTCTTTATTCAAGAAGTCACATATGACATACATAAGCTTGTCAAGACAATAGTTTAGCCTCATCTATTTTCTTTGGGGCTTTTGGACTTATTTTACCCATTTTCTCAAGGGATTTTTGATTAAGTCTCACTCTTCTAGAGGTTTTTGGCTTTGTCTCACCTATTCCTAGGGACTTTTAGCTCATCTTCACCCTAGCTAAAGGACTTGTGACATCACTAAGCTCATACAAGCCAAAACATGTTCATAAAGCATTTTTCAAGTATATAAACAAAGCATCATGGTACCACGACATGTACATCTATACTAGAAATATTTTTCATAGTTTAAACATATATACACACATTCAAAGACAAGAAAACACACAACCATTCATGAGAAAAAGAAGAGAGAGCTACCTTGTATACAAGAGCACACTTTATCCTTAGGAATTCCTTCATCTCCCTCGGCCAAACACCCACAAGGAGGTAGAGCTTAATTCCTTTGGCCTAAACATATCAAATAGGATTTAATTACACTCTTGGAACAATCTCTAATGCTACACACACTCTAGAAAAACTTTGACACTCATATGGTTCAATTATGGTTCCATAAAGTACCTAATGAAACAACCTTAGGAATTCATGATCTTGGCTTCATTTTTTCCCTTAACTTATGGCTCTTGACTCCATTTAAATTTTTTGGAGCCATCACACATTCATTTCAAGAAGTCTAACTATATGTTGATTGATTATGCTACAATATAGAACTTATACCTCTATCACATATTCTAGGCTTTGTAAATTTTTTTTCAAAACTTCCTCTCATATTCTTCCATCATATATGATGCAAAACTAAATTTAGAAGAAATTAAAACACTCCCTAGGTCTATAAACTCTCCTTGGCTGAACTTATGCTCTTCACTTGCACCTATAGAGTTTTCAATTTTTTCTTGAAGAGGGAGACACTTGAGAGGCTCCCTAGAGGTCTTAAAAACTCAAACAAACACTTACATAGGCTAAAAAAATTCTTGGATCAATACAAATTTTAAGTTATATTCACAAATCCCTAACTTTTTATCTTATTTTCTAATGCATTTTAATTGAATTTCTTTGCACCTACTTACTTCTCACACTCCAAAACCTATGATTCTTCCTTGGTTAGGTCAGAATTTAGTCTCCCTTGGCTAGGCTCTAAGTGGGACAAAATTCACACTAAAGGAAACAAGAAGAAGCAAGTATGGAAGACAACAATTTACCTTGATTTCTAACTTTTCTCAAGTGCTCTTCTAAGTGGTGAACTCCTCTTCTTCAAACTCCAATCTTCCTCCTCTAAACTAAACCCAAAACATGTCCATATTAATCAAAAAAACCATAGGAGAAGAGATGAGAAAGCGGGGAAGAGGTTTAGTGAAGGAAAGAGCATGAAAAACCATGAAAATCTTATACTTTTCAAGCTTCCTCTTCTTCCCTTGACTCCCCCACTTGGTGCGCCTCTTGGAGCTCTCTTAGAATATGTTTAGACCAGATGCAAGTCAGTGGAGAGAGCTAGGACAAAAGGAAACGTGATTTATAAGCTTAGGGTCCATTTAAGCAACTTTTAAAATTTGTAATTTACTCCCTTTTCTTGGTTTTGTTCAATTGGGCATCTTCTTAAAACTATATTTTCTATTATAAAATTTAGATCTTTTAACTTATAAAATACTTTTGGAATCACTCAAATTGGATCTAAAACCTTCTCGAACGAACTAATCAAAATTTGGATCAACCAATGTTATAAAATATCAATCGGATGGGTTTTAACTGTTCTAGAGATTCTTATAGTTTTTTGGGCTTCTGAGAATCCCAGGAAACTTATTTTTTTCATTTAAAAATTTCTCCTTTGAGTTTTCTAAAATGTTCTCGAAATTATGAAAATACCACTACATTTTTGCTAATTTTTGTTTAGTTATTTTGGCTCTATTTTTAAGGTACCTTTGGCCTTAAATCCTTATTATTTGATGTTTAGAATATTGTTCTAATTTTATTGGACTTCAAATAATTCTATCTAGGGGACTTCCTTTTATATTCGGTACGTTTTATACATTTATGGAGAAACCAAACATTATGTTTTTCATATTTTCGGGGAAGCCGAATGTTACAAAGATAGGCAGCATGACTCGTGCTCCTTGCAAAACAACAACATGGCCTAGCTATGTGCAACATTTTTAGCTTGTTTTTTTTGAAGTTTTAGGGGAAATTTTGGAAGAAAAGAGTTGTAACCTTAAGGTAAATCATTAAAAGACACCAAATAATTCATTTGGTCGCATGCAACACTAAAAGAAGAACTCTAAAATATAGCCATATTTGTGGAGATCCAAAGACATTATTCTAAAGAGTTGCCATCATCAATTTGTTATTTGCTTCCTACTCTTTTAATTCTTTATGAACTTTTTCAATTTAGTTTTTAGGTTTTCATTCTTAGTTATGAGCAACTAAATTCTCTATTTTAAGGTTTAGATAAATGTGTTGATTAAATAGGTTTGATTAAGAATACTCTTGTAAGATTTTTGTTTAATTAATCTATTATTCTAATTTCAATTTACGCCACTGTTTAATCATTCATTTATCATGAGAAAACTAAAAGGTTAATCACAATAATGGATCATTAAAGCACTAGACTTAGGTTAAATTATATTTGAGTGATTTGACAACTATGTGTATGCTAAACTTCTACATACAAGCTTATATTAATTTTCTATGCTTAATGGGTTAATGTTAAGATTAGTTCAGAATAATAGACTTAAACTTAACATAAACATGTGTGATTTATCTTGAAAAGGGACTTAACATAATTAAGAAAATTATCATTAATTTGAATAAATTAAATTGTAAGAGTATATCCTTAATTAGGCTTATTAAGTGAATAGAGGATTTTGAACTCTAGAGCTTTTAATTTGATTAGTTAAAGTCAATTAATAATAAGTTAATTTTTAGTTTGAGTTAATGCTTAGTTTAGGAGTTAATTAAGTTGAGTTTGTTATTTTCTAAATAATGAAGATAATTAAAAAAGTAATTGATTAACTTTCTTTGTAGAACGGTCTTTATTTACATCGATATTATTTATTTGGTCCGTACACATGCAAAAATTAACCAACATAATAAATAGGTGTAAAACCCAAATGAATATATATATATATATATATATACTCACTACAAACACACATAGAGGTAGAGTACCACGTTTCCAACCCCTGATCATTGCCTTTTTTATTTATTCTTCTGCCACTTCTTTGTTTCTGTCATGCTAATATTATCCTTCATTTACCATGTTAAAGACTGGGTTTTTGGTCATTCCCTGCTTCCATTATTAGCAGCACGTTTTTCTTACTTGATTCCATCTTTTTTGTCAGAGTAAATAGCAAAAGGTAGCTAGAAATGTCTGCATTTTTGCCTTTATTTTTCACCATAACCTTGCTCTTTTCTTGCTTCAATTTTTTGTAACCTTTTTCTTAGTGTAAACTAAGCTTGGTTGTGCTATTTTGGTAGCAGATTTTCATCCAAGTCTGTCCTTTAGGTCTAAATCTAGGTTGGTGAGTGTTGCTCTTCCTTTTTGACTTGAGTTCCTATGTTGCATCTCCTCTCTTCTGCTTCTCAGCCAATTAGAATAAGGGGGAGCGTGGCTACTCAAGTTTGTGTGCCTTGATTGGTTTGACGTGGGGACCAAGCAAGGGAAGTGCATAAGACTATTTTGGCTCTATCTTTTCCTTCCTCTTGAGTTTTAGCCTGCAGAGTAGTAAAAGGAGCTGTCCTTTCTTTAAGTTCTTGGTTGCTAAAATAATGTTAGAATCACTTCATTTTTTTTCACTATTTTGGTGCATCTTCTTCCTTTCCATTTGTCTTAAATGTATTTTGCATATTCCCTCTTCCTTGTCGCAATTTTTGGTCTAAGACTTTAGCCTATTTGTTGGTTGTCAGGTGCCTTTAATATCTTTTGAGTTCTCCTTGCTTTGGTTCGTGGCCACTTCTCTTTTAGCTCATCATCCTTTCCTGACTTTTAGTCGAGCATATCAGAGGTGAGTGTGGCTGTCTTGTGTGTGCCTCTATTGGTTTAGAGAGGAGATAAGGGTGGGTGTGAAGGACATTAAAAATTTAGGACTCCATTGCTCTATTTTCTCTTGGTTTCCCATGTGAATTGTCCATCATGCCATAGACAAATTCCCTATTGTAACAACATTTAAGGCTTTAAAAAATAGATATAGGTATACTAATAATAATAAATAGATCAAACGACAATTTTGAATCTTAGTAGATTGGTAGCATATTGTGCTAATTCTTAAACTTTTAGGATAAGTGGCTCTAAATCACATAAGGTAAATGCCTTGCTTTTGCCTATTTTGGTTCATGTTTTAGACTTGGAATTATTGGGAAATTTCTATGTTAAATGAGTAAAAAGTTCAAGAACTCTAAGTTGGGAATTTATAAAGGGTTCATTAACTTTAAGAAATTTTAATTTCCTTAAGATAAGGCTTTTTAGCTAACATTTAATTAAGGTGTAGAAATAGGGAAGGAAAGTTCCTAAGTGAGTTAAGCATATGATGGTAACAGGTAGAAGTAATAAATGGAATATTTGAGAATTAACAAAATTACAACTTGAATAGATATTATGTTAGTGTTCTGAAAAGGATAAAATTAAGCACCATATCTAAAAGTTTTGTCCATACTGGGTGATTAATGAATAGGATAGGTGTCATTGTAAGGCAATTTAAGGTAATCTAATACTAAGAATTTGTGAACTGATGTTATAAGGTATTCAAGAGAATTAGTCACAACTAAAAAATTAACAGAAAATGTAATAGAGAACTCCTTTGCGTCATCCTAAAAGGTGAGTAAATAATGCGAACTATATGTTATCCACATATATTATATACCATGCAACTCCGTTTCAAGACTTGTGATTAAGTACTTCTTAATCAAATGTATTTATTTTACTAATTACGTTTCTAATTATTTAATTATCTAAAGGTTTATTTAAGAAATTTTGGACTCTGAGGATATGGGTACTAATGTTGCAAATTATTTTTATTTTACCATGGGAATTTTTATTTAACCTTCTTAATATCTTTGTAAACTGAAATGCTAATGAGGTATAATGTTATATGTTTTGATGAAATGTATGCAAAATTGCGGATTTTGATTTACTTCGAGTATGCATTTATGAGATGATTTTTTTGTGAGAGCTATCTATTTCGAAACCTTGCTACTAACCACAATATTAATTAGCCACGGTGCGCTGTGATATATACCCCATCTAGTAGGGGTGTCGCTAGGTTCGTGTGGTTAGCCACCATACATGGATTAGTTTTTATTTTCACTAATGGATTGCTCAACGTTTGTGTTACTTGTTTTTTAGAGCTATATGTTTTACGTCTAATCCATTTACTACTAATTAGATGCTTCCTATTGTATTTGATGAATGATTTTATTAGAAGAATTCATTAATCACCGCTTTTAAAATTCCAATTATTGAATTGCTATATTGAATAGAGTTTTAATATGAAAGTGTTCTTATACCTTATAGTTAGCCTTATTTACTTATTGAGCATTTGACTTAATTCTTCTAAATTTAATTTTTTTTTAGATAGTAGAGCTGAACCTAATCCTTCTTCAGCGGCTTAAGATCAGTCATTCCTTTTTATTTTTGGTGAGCCATGTATCTGTTCACATCGACATATTTTGATGATTCACTTAAAATTCATTTTGTTCTATAATATACTTGTATATAGCTTATTAAACCACAGATAAGGTCTTCCACCCCCACAAATTGTTGCATACTAGTTTGGTTTGTTAGTAGGACTTTCTTTTGATATTTTTATGTTCGCTGATTGATTTGTAGAAATATCAGAAGGTTCAAATTATAAAGGAGACTATCGAAATTTTTACAAAAATCACATATAGTTAAATATGTTTAATACAAGTATGATTCTCCCTTTCTCTATTTAGTTTTATCATTTGATTTTGAATTATATAAATACTCACTGAATAGGCTTACGGGAGAGAAACTATTTATCTTCCATGTCAGTCACACTTTTGGTTTGAGATGTGACAATAGGGAAAAATGTCCTTTTAGTTAGGAATTTTTCCATCAACAAAGCAGAGCACTTTATAAACTTTTAACAAGTCAAAATAACCACTCAAAAATCACAAAAAGTTACCAATAATGAAGACAATTCTTTGAATTTAAATTTGAAAAAAAAAAAAAAAAGCCAACATTCTCAATATAGAGGAGTGATTGGTGTACCCAATCAAATTTGGTGGGTTGGATAAGGCTATTTGGTAGCATTCTGCACTAATGAGAGCTTAGTCAAATCTTTCGTAACAAAAAATAGTAACTATTAATAGTTTATTTGTACTATTGTAAGTAGAAGAAAAGTATATAAAAATGCATCAAAATTTAAAATTTAAAGAAAAAATATGTAATAATAATAATAATAATGCAGGTTGGGTCAGGTTGCATTTTCTCAGGGCAACTACTTTTGGCATCACATTAAGAGGAATTTTTATTAGGAAAAATTATGTTTAAGGACTCAGAGTTAAAAATATTTACTCTAAAAGATCTATTACCGTTGTTTTAGGGTTAATTATCATTGGTTTTAACAAAAAATAATTACACCCAATGGTAATAGGACTTTCAGAATAATTTTTTTTACTTCTGTATCTCTCTTTATAATTCTCCCTTTTTATTATTGTGAATCTTTATATCAACTGACTTATTATTCTTCCCCTGTTAAATGCCATCAATGGTATCTTAAAGGAGTATGCTTAATGCGAGAAAGATAAATAATGCTTTTTGCTCAAATTCATGGCCCTTTGATGACTATCTGAACTGATAATGGATCTTTCCTGCCTCATTTCTTCTTGCTAGGGAAATATTTTTAACTAAAACATTTCTTTTTCTGCTTCAGTAATAGTAATATATCATGCTTTAGTTCTACATAACACGTCCCACTTCTGCTTTACATAACATGGCGCACTTCTGCAGTTTAGATTACCGTGACACAGCTCGCTATGCAAAAGTAAAATAGAATCCTGAAGTAGATATTTTACAATCTACGTCATTTGTCATATCAACATCAGCAAAGCTCTCCAAAATTGGCTCTGATCCTACGAAGTACAAGCATAACTTTGAGCTTCCCCACAGGTATCCGAAGATCCCGTTAACAGATTCACTCCAAAGTACAAGCATTGAATTCCTTAACAGAAAGATGATGAATCTATCACCTGGGAATACTTTGACGTATGCACAATGAACTGCATTAGTCCCAGTATATTCATGACTCACTATGAAAGAGTCAAACTTCTTGTATTATTGTCTCAGCGCCTGTTTTGGTCTATATAGGCTACTCTTCAATTCAAAAATCATCTGTTCCTTCCCTTGCTTCTTGAACCCTTATCATGTAGATTTATTCCAATTATCACCATGGCGAAAATGTAGCATTTACGTGTCACTGTTCAAGCCCAAATAATCCGAGGGAGGCTTATTTTGAGAACAGCTTCACCCCATAACGGCTTAGGTTGGTTAACCAATCTATTTGCGTCCAACTATTCAAGCCCAAAGAATTTGAGGGAGACGTGTTAATCAGGTAGGTGGGCTGGTTTTAATATCATAGCTCATAAACCATACAGAGATTCAAAGCTCCACATGTTGGAATACTTTGATTAAATTAAAATTATGTGGATTAATATTAATCAGTTATTAGAGCAATTAACAAACTATATTTTAATAATATCAAATAATTAAATAATTAAGTTAATATTATTAAAATAGATTGAGTTATGTGATTGGATAGCTTATAATGAATTAGAATGTTCATGAGCCTTTAAAATAAAATCCTAACTCACAACTGATTTTGAGTCAATTATTCTATTTATATTAGCAAATAATTTTGTTATTATATATACATATAATAAAACCCCTGGCTTATAAAACAAGCCAAAGTGACTTATAAAACAAGCTGGCTTGTGAAGCAAACCAAGAGGTGATTGTGTGTGTGCGTGTGTGTGTGTTTTAACTTTATTAATTTGACATGAGAAGAATTGTGTGTGTACATGTATGCCTGCGTGATGCGTGTGTTAATCTTATCAATTTGACATGAGAAAAATTGTGGACCAAGTGAGTTGTAGTTCTTTTCTCAGAATATTTGATTGATTTAACCTATAAATTCAAATTTAATTCCAGCTAAAATTTAAAATCCTGTCTTTAATCTCTCGTATTAATTTAGCACCACACGTACACTGTAACACTCGCTTCGTAGGAGCACGCACACTGCCATCGCATGTACTTTGAGTCCAGCACCAAGTCATGTAGAGCAATCTCGAAAACCTCAAGGAGCAAGCTGGGCGAAGAAGCTAATCGAGCTTTTGGAAGTATGACAAAGGGAAGAATCGTGAAGCTTGAGCAGCAGGTCGCAAATATTCAATCAAGCCGATGATGTCTCAAAGTTGCTCTTTTTGGCTGCAATTTAAGTGCTCGCCATGATCAACTACTAAGCAAGATTTGGAGTCAAAATAAAGCTCTAGGTAATGATGATATTTTTTAAAGTGAAATTCCACCATAGTCAAAGAGTGAGGGTGGAGATGTTTCAACCAGGGAAAATACTATAGAAAATGTTTGACAATGCCCCATAGGACAACGTAAAAAGTATGAGAGCGCAATTCAAAGAATTGAAAGAAGGTGTGCCAAAACTTCAAATACCAAAAACAATTACTTGTTTGCCAGGTTTACAAGTGCTCCCAAGATTTTCTGCATTGCCATTGTGAAATTATGTACAGTTGTTCACTCCTGTCCTATCATTTGCATATGTTTCATATCGAGGTGCTTGAGCTTGATGCAAATGAAGCAAGCGGTCACATTATAGAAAATGGAGAGTATTCCTATGGTTTCATGACAAGTAACATTTGGAGATTATAAATATGGGACGTGTTATGTTTCCATAGTTCATAGGACACAATCTTATTTGTTATTCAGATGTACATGGAAGTGAAGCTAAGACGTTTGACATGGTTGCAACAGCATCTAACACTGCTTATAATCGAGGTAGAGTCCATTTATCTCTTTCCACTAAAGAAAATTCATGAATGAGAATTTTTATTGACTATGGATTCTATAATATGCACTATCACGCTTGACTCCGTAGGAAAGGAGTGGGAAGCAGAGGAAAATACTATTGTCATCAATTTAATACTTGATTCAATTAAGAGGAATGATCTCTTACTCGCGAGTCCATGTTAATATACATGAACTTAAGACGTGGTCATTTGATAGTTTACTGTTCATACCTTGGGTGAATTATAAGATGCTTATTTATATGGGATTTTTTTTTTTTTGGCCTTAATCTTTGTCTCCAATTGCAATAATTTTTTCGAATTAATTAATTTTTACAATTGACCTACTGATTTATCTACTCCATTGCATTCTGCCCCCTATCTTCTACATTGGATGTTAAATTGTACTTATGTGAGATTACTAAAATACTCTCATTGCTTAATATTCATTTTGCCTTCCCACTTCATTTTCCCCACCATCCCCAATTGTCCAAACTTGACAGCAACTAAGCAACAGACAGAAAATCTCTTGCTATGAAAAATAATTATATTCCCAAATTGTTAAAAACCTCCGCCGATACACAAAAACTGCGAATCCTATTCCCCATTTTTACAAAACTTAAGCAGAAAACAGAAAAGAATTTAGGAGAAAGAAAGAACAAGCGAAGAAAAAAAAAATGAAAAATAAAAGCAAACTACTTGAAAAGAGGTGGCTTTTCCCTCGGAAGATTTCTCAGAAAAATTTCCTCTTGCTATTTAATTGTAGGTACTAGACCAGCGATGGGGTTCGACACAAACCAAGCACGCGAGCACAAAAGGGTATTATATCAGAAAAGCATAGCAATATTTGATGTTGCTCTTCACAAAGAGAGCAAGACGCTGATGAAGCAAAAGATAAGAAGTTTAGAATGATATATAGCACCTCAAGTTCCAAACAATATCTTCCTCTCCCACTTTTTCTTCTTCTCACATTCTCTTTGAGAATGTCGAATGTGCATTAAATGTCTAATGTTTTAGTAGTTCTTCTAATTCTGAAGCAAAATCCCAGTACAACACTATCCATACAAAGGGAGTTCGACCCAGGCGTTTTGCAAGGAATGCGTAAACGACGAATGTGAACCTCTACTCCAGTTTTCATAAAAGCAATTCATAAAATGGGTCAAGTTTTTTGGTAGCCTCAAACACTCTGTTGGCAGCAAGTTTGGACACTAGGGGATGTTTGAGAAGATGAAGAGGGAAGGCAAAATACGTACTAAGAAATGGAAAGTGTAATTTAGTAGGAAAAATGCTTATATGCAGTATCAAAATTTTCAATTAAAACATAATAAAAGTATAACTTTTTAATAATAACATAAGTGTATTATTTTAACACGCATGTTATAATTTTTACAACTAATCTATTTACTAATATCATATAGGTGAAGTTAGATTTAATGTCTAATTTAAACTAAGGAGCAAATTGCAATCAAGTAAATGGATTATGTGGGCAAACTAGATAAATTAATTTATCGAGAAGAAAATTATAATTGAAGGTAAAGATCTAATGCAATTTCCTCTATTTATCTTTAAAACATTTGGATATTACATACATGGACGCAGGTTTAGTTCCTTATTCCTTTTTTTTTTTAATTAACCAATCCCTGCCCCTCTTGGTTATATTATAATATTTCTAGGTTTGAATTAAGTCAATTAACCACTTTCAGAATCGTCTCTTGGTGACAGGTAATATTTATATATGTGGACATTATTACTAACCTTGGCGTGGAGGTTAACCATATATATAAATATTAAAGACAAACAAATCAAAGCCCAGGCTGTGCCTGTACAATACAGTAAAATTCTCGAGGATAATACTGGTGGGTCTGATCATTGCAGAAATAGTCTCAATTCCTCAAAAATTCAAATTGAGACTCATGGTCTCGCTCTTGATAAAGTTCTTGTCAAAGTTAATCAAAATCAAATTCTTACTGCAAATAATTTGAGCTCCAATATACCTATACCACATAACAAATTAGGATTTTGCTATGGAGTTCGATTTTCAAAGAGGTCAAGTTCTTTATAATTTGATCACTTTAAAATTTGTGTGTATAGTAATAAAAAAATTACTTTACGTAAGCTCGAGCACTCCATAATATTGCGTAACAAATTAATAATTCTTGTTCAATGATTTCTGACTAACTAAGATTGTTAAAGTGAACTAAAGCGGCCCATAAGACCTGGCCTACATAAGCTTTTCTTAGCATATGTGGATTGAATTGGGTTAGCTCATCCATTTAAGAGTAGTCTAAAATGTTGGCCTAGTCCAACCTTTGATGAGTCATGGGTTGGCCTTTTGGGTCTTTTTTTCCCCTTAAAAAACTGACTTTATATATATTTTATTACTTTATACAGTTTACTAAAATTGAAAAAATATTTCACATAGGAAAATAACACAACTTGCATCTATTATCAATTTATCATTTTAGAATTCCTAAAATAATATAATAGTATCAACTACGAAATTGAACAAAATTCAAATGACATGTTTGGTTAACAAATGAAAATTATATGCATAATATAATAATATCATTCAATGATTCAATTAGTTATTTTTATAAGATATGATTTTTTTAGTCTTACTAGATAAACATTGTATGTTTAAAAACTACTATATAAATTATAAAAATCGATTCAAAGGTAGCTGTAAAATGTATTTTCCAAAAAAACAAAGTTACTCAAGAGAGTGGCCCTAGTCCAACCTTGATGGGCTATGGGCTAATGTGGGTTGGTTTAAAAGGCTCACTTATAAAAGGGGCCTCTAATATTTTAAACTAGCTCATCCTATATCTAAAATAGATCTCCATGAGAGTGCAGGTAGAGAGAGAAAGATTGAAGAGCTTCTAATGTTTAAAAAATATTACTAATATTGGTCCTATGCCCATAGTCTGTTTCTTTTCAATTAAATATGATGCATTTATTTATTAAATACAAAAAAATCGCAGTGTCCTATAACTAAGAATAGACTGAAATGATTTGATAAGCCAAATTCTTTTTTTGACACCTTTATATATGAGCGTCAACTATCAAAAAATTTTGGCCCTCTAAAAAAACTTTCGAGAAGTTTTTACTTGTACATAATGTATCACATCATTTATATTTTGTTTAATAAAATAATGTCAAATAATATAATTAGGCCTCACACAACAATCTAATTATATGATATTTTATTTTATTAGTGAGTATATAGATAACAAAAGAGGCTAAGTGTAAGTAAATTTTTTTTAAAAAATAGAATGTTATATAAGACATAATTATATATAATTTAACTTTATTTTATTAAATAACATATGGCAGCACACCAATATGCAAAAAAATTCTCAAAACTTTTAAACTTGGCGTTTGGGAGTATCTAAGTCCTTTAATTAGATCCCTATCAGGTGTCTCTGAAATAAGATAATTTAGACCGTTCATCACATTAAGGGCTTACATTGAGCCACGTCCATGGTCCATCTGCTGCAGTCAAAACGCACCGTTTCACTCATTAGAACAATGCGTAAGGGCTCGTTTTCACCATTAAAAAGGAGCCCCACCACATCGAAACGCGGAAGCAGAACAGAACCCACCTCCTTCCATCTTCCTTCCATGGCGTCTCCCTTGAGCTCTCTTCTCACTCCGCATCCCTTGCTGCCGTCCCCTCTAAGCCACTCACCGTCATCGCCGCCACCAAGAAAGTTGTCGTGGTCCTCAATTGCAATTCCGATGTCGAAGGTGTTGTGACGCTAACCGAAGAAAATGATGGTTTGTACTTTGTTCTCTTCTCTTTTGAGTTTCCCTTTCAATGCTTTTGCTGATTGTAGCTTCAGTAGAAGCATCGTTCTGATCATGGCTGGTCGTAGCTGCTTAAAATTTATGTTTTCTAGCCAATGAAGCACCGATACGGGTACGAGTATCGGGTACGACACGATACAATACGTGCGATACGACAATTTCTAAAATTTTAAGATACAGGTACGGGAATAATTATATATATATATATATTCAATAATTTAACATATTAAAAACTAAGGTAAACTATAAATAAACTACAATAACAAAAATAATATCACAATTTATAAGTATAAATAAGATGTTCATAACAAGTTACATTTCATACAAACATTAATATTAGAAATTTCAATCCAAATTAATCTTTATCTTCATCTACATCTACATTAGTAACATTCCCTATGAGCTCTTGTTCTAAATCTGGTTCATCCAAAGATAAATTTACAACTTCAAGACCTCCTTCCCCATCAAATGGCTCCCAATGATCTCCATTAATATCTCACATCTTGGTCACTCCACTAGAATATTTTTCACTCTTTCTTGATAAAAGACGAAGATTGGTATGAACATAAACCAAGTCTTCAGCCCTTTTTGGATTCAATTTGTTCCGTTTTAGTGAGTAAATGAAAGAGTAGGTGCTCCAATTTCTTTCACAACAAGATGATGAACATGGTTAATGAAGAAACTTTAATGCAAGCCGTTGGAGCATTGGGGTTGAAGAATCATAATTTAACCACCAATCTTTAGGCTCTAAATTCCACCTATCTTGTAAAGAATCAAATAATAAATATGCATCTGAAACTGTATAAAACATTGAAAACTCTTGAAGGACCAATTTTCTCTCTCTAGGATCCTTGAAATACATATTAAAGCATTTGGTCCTCTCGGTAGAAATTTCAGCTTCTAAATGAGGAGGAACTCTATTTGATGCCACATCAAGCCATTGACGATTGTAATACCTATATAGTATGCAATAAAAATAATGAGAATTAGATTTGTTTAATACAAAATTAAATGTAGAAAGAACATTAATAAAATAAGTATGGAATATTAGTATAACTTACTTAGGATTTAATGAATGAGCAAGGCAATGAAGTGGTGTACAACTTTTTGTCCAACGATCAATTATAATTCCATACACAACTTCAAAAAATCTTGAATGCTCATAAAGTTCCTTTTTTTCATACTTGTATATTGATATTTTCACTTGTTCTATCATTGAATCCCACATATCATAAATCAAGTGAAGTGAAGGCTTATCCGTATCACAAAATCTAAGCATGTCATAAATAGGTTTTGTGAAAGAGAGGATGTAATTAATCTTATCCCACCAAGAGTCATCAAGAATTAACTCTTTAATAGTATTAGCCTTTTCAACGTCATCCTCTTTATATGTACTCCATTCATCGCTAATTACCATTGTGCAAAGGGACATTTTTATAAGTTTAAGCCTCTTTAGCATCACAATGGTTGAAGCAAACCTAGTCTCAGCAATGGCAAGCAATTTCAAGGGCACAAATTCATTGAAAATGGCTAATCTCATGGAATGATTTATGATGAAAGTTCTAATAAAAATTACATCATCCCTTATTTGAGTGATCCAATGACATTCTTCATATACCAATTCATTTGCCTCACTGTTTTTAGCCGCACATATATTTTTCAAAGCGAGATTAAGTGTGTGGACAACACATGGTGTCCAAAAAATGTGAGGATACTCACCTTCAATAATCTTGCCAGCAGCTTTACAAACAGGGGCATTGTCAGTAATAATTTGAACCACATTTTGAGGTTTTACCTCTTCAATTACCTGCTTCATCAACTCAGCTATGTAGAATTTGTCCTTGTATTCTTTAATCCCATCAATTGCCTTTAAAAAAATTGGACCCCCATCAGATATAGCCATAAAATTAATTAATGGCCTCCGCTGTGCATCAGTCCACCCATCTGTTACAATACTCACTCCTTTCTCACTCCAAGTCCCTTTTATTGGCTCAAGCAATCTTTCAACATTTACTCTTTCTTGTTGCAACAAAGGACCTCTTAGTGCATTATAACCAGGAGGTTTAAAACCAGAAATCACATTGTTTACAGCATATTGATAAGAGCTAATATAATATGGATTGCGTGCCAAATTAAAAAATAAGCCACCTGAATAGAACATTCTAGCAATTTCTGCACATAAATTTTCCCTAGTTGTTTGGTTAAAGGCTTTTCCAAAGCACCAACTACTCTCTTTTTTTCTTGATTGTACTCACTTTGAACACCTAAAGGAGATAAGCCTTTAGCTGGTGGTGGTAATGGCACTTCTTTTGGTTTTGATCTATTCTCAGCCTCCTCTTGCAAATTTTTTATTTCTGCTAAACAACCAACATCAACTTTGGGACATATAGAAATCCCTTTACCAGATACCCTTAACAAATGCCACTTAACTCTAGAATAAGATCCTTGGAACTCACGGTTACAATAATTACATTTCCAATATTTGTTTCCACCAGAATTAGCAGAATCTCCTCTACTTCTAACTATCAAAGTGACATAAGCCCACAAAGGAGTTCCTTCTTTTTGGAGAATATTATTAGAATAATATTCTGCAGATGCAGAGGGCCTAGGATTACTGGCAGAACTAGAACTTCCAGTTGCCATGATGCCTATGATGGAGAAGCAACAAAAAGAATAACAATTTCAGTTGCTGCCTTACCATCTTTAAATTTACAGAAGACGCAGTTAAAAGACCCGAAAGAAGAAGGATCATCAGTCTTGTACTTGATACATATAATATGAATCTAGAGAGGCTTATTAGTGAAAACCAGTAACAAGCACGTGCACACACGTAGCAGACAGGAAAATAGTAAGAAACTTCAGACATAACAAATTGGTGGAACACAAATCTAGGTAAGTTTCATGCCCACATCTCATAAAAATTAGAAGTAGATAAATTGCATGTATAACTCAAGAGAGAAAATACATCACTGTAGATCAATCGTGAACACAGTATGACATTTAGTTAAAATTTAACTTCCCGCACATAATCAATTCATCAATGCCACATGAATAAGTTCACATAGAACCACACCCAAAAAAAAAATAAAGAACAAAGTCACACAGCAGGAAAGAAGACTTACCTGCCACAGCCAGAGAAGATGACGGAGAAATGAACGGCTTGCCGGAGGAGATGAGCAGAACGAAGCGCGATGATGAGTAGCACGAAGCAAGGCGACGGCGAGAAGGAAAAAACGCGAGAAGGGAGAAGCGCGATGATGAGTAGCACGAAGCAAGGCGACGGCGAGAAGGAAAAACGCGAGAAGGGAGAAACGCGAGACCAGAAACCAGGCGAGGGAGAAAGGCTATCGTCGATAGGTTAAAGGAGGCGAAAACGGCATCATTTACGATAAGAAGGTTTCGGCGCCGTTTTGAAGTTGTTTCGGCGCTGTTTCTGATCCGTTTCGAAACGTACAGAAGTTTCGAAACGTACTGACACAAAAAAAAAATGTACGAGTACGTTTGTACCCGTCCGGTACGCGTGTCTGTACCAGATACGTATCCAGTACGGGTACACCTCCTCATTTGACGTATCGGTGCTTCTGAGTTTCTAACCTTATTTGCTTGATTGGTTACCAGGTTTGGCTAGCTTGAGAGGTTTTGTTGACAAATATGTTTATTCTTCTCTTAGTCTTTGGGCTCCATTTGTTTATTCTACTGCAATAACTGGTCACATTGTTGACAAGTATGTTCTAGCTTTAAAATTATTGACACAATTAGCGGATATCATTTTCTCTTTGAATCCCCTGCTATTGCCTTAAAAATAGGTACGGCAGAATTATACAAGGTTATGGCAGGGGTTTGAAAGTCCTAAAAGCTGTTATAACTCCTTGTGTTATGAGGTAGCTTTGCAATTACATAGTTTCTCCCCCGACTTTAAGCTGTCTTCCAACCATTGATGTAGAACTCTCTGCAACAATCAGGGGTAAAGCACCTTTTTAGAATAAATATAGAAGCCCACATTACACAATTTAAGGATGATAGCAAACAGATTCACCAGCATAATTGAGGTGTGCATATTACATAGCTTATATTTGCTAGATATTGGTTTAAAATGTGATAATAAAATAAGGCCTTCTAATACGCATGAAACCATACTCACCTCTTTTGTTTTCTTTAATTGCAGTGTCTGATTTCTTCTAATTTGTTGCTAAAGTTTCTGCCGAGGAAGTGGGTTTTTGTGATTCTTCTAATTGTAATGTCCCATTTCTTCTAATAAGTTGATGCTTGACGCTGACATTTTATTCAATCATGTTTTGAGCTCTGATTAAGCGATTATTTAAACATGCATAAATTGATATAATAAATAAAATAACACTATTTGTGCAGTGAATAGTAATCATGAACTGCTAGAAAGTTATTAGTATGAGAGCTACTAGTTTAAGTGATGCAAGAAGATCCCGAGGTATTCAAGCTCTCTGAATGCCTGGTTATTATCACTCAATGAAGCATGAATAAGATTGCATGCTACCCATTGATCTGTAATTGCTTAGTTTCAGTATTGATACAGTTTTCTAAGTTAAATTGTCAAATCAATTTAGAGCAATAATAATTTTTTATATCACTGCAATCATAATCAAGTTTTATATGTTTGAATGATGTTAAAAATACATCTTACTCAATCCAATAAATGGTTTTGCAAGTTTAATATTATGGTGTTAAATTGCAAGTTCCAGACAATTTGCTTTACAAGAAGCTTGTCTTCTTCCAACATTCTTGGAAGTAATTTTTTTTTTTTTTAATTGTTGCACCCATTTAGTAAAACACAGGACAAAGCCTTCTTCAAATGGCAAATTCAGGATATTCTTTAGCTATTTTATTTGTTATTATTTTGAATTATAAATATTTCAAATTGCAGCAAATTGCATACTTCGAGCAGAGAGTAATCAATGTATGGGTTTAAAATTAAAATAAGTGATCAAGCACTTTCTTGTGGCAGAGAATTAAACTACACTCTTTAAGAATTCCATTACCAAGCGTGAGAACTTCTGTGTCTTAAAATGAGTATACAGTGTTGGGAGAAAGGGATGGTTCAGTTGGCACTAACATTGGTTTTTCCAAAACTACTTGCCTCATCACTCACTTCAGCTGAAACAGAACTATTTTTTACACTTCCATAGTCTGATGTCTTCTTGTCTTGGCCAATGGAACTATTTTTTGAGACCATCAGAGATGATAAATTGTTTCAATTGATATAACATTCATATTATTTGTTTTGGTTTGCATACACAGGTGCTTCATGGATGACAAACAAATAGCATATTTGAATAGCTTCATTTCCCAAAACTTTGGATTAACAGCAAGGTGACCTGGGACGTCTCAAGACAACAATTTGAACAACAAATACTGCCTAAAAGAGGGGTAGGCCCCGCTTACTGCAACAGTGGAATGGAGACCAATGCTTTATGTTGTAATGAAGTTAAATTTAGGATAGGAATGAAGTTGTAACGAAGTGTTAATGCCGTATGTATTATTATGCTGAATTGAAGCTGTTACAGCTAATCTGTGTTTTGTAATGTAATTTGTGGTGACATTATTGTGCTAGTAAGATTAGTAGTTTGTGTTTTGAAATGTACAATATATCAATATAGAGCCAAAAGCCAAGAGAAATGTAGAACTATATTGAGCAGAAATACATAACTTTATTGCTCAATTACAGTTTTATTACATCATAATAGTAGAGCACAGCTACCATTCCTATTATGATTTTCAATGTACAGCAGCATTGCATCATTACGTAAAGCATTCTCACTTTAAATTTAGTGTCATTCTTAAACCCTATTCTAAATTTAGCTTCATTGGCACTTCAATTGCTCTTCAATTTGTTAGCTTGAAATGTCCTTGGGCATCTTGCTATTGATACTTGAAATGCAATCAAACCAGTAACGCAGATATGCTAATGCTGTCAAACCAGAACGAACAGCTAGAGTAAGATCTGCAGAAACGAGTCTCAAACAATAAAACTTGTATGCTAATTGTAGACTAACAACAATAGCATGAGAATGAAAAGTTCAATAACTCATGAAGGTCCTTGGTGTTGTTATTTTCTTATAGTCAATACAATTTGCCGGCAGTCATTTCACTAATTCATTTTTCTAAACTAGTAATAAAATTTCCATAACTTCTATGACGGCACAATGATAGTACAAGCCAACAACTAAAGCAGCATGCTCCAAACAGAAGCTAAAACATATGCAGCATCAATGAAACATATCCTAACAGCAGAAGCTGAAACAGAAACATTCATTCCCGTTACTTTCCTAATAGCCTCATCATTTCTTTCAGTGTGAATAATAGACTACATCATACCACCCCTTCAAATAAAAGTATAACAGACCCTGCTGCTAAAATGTAAACTTAAATATAGCTTATGTGTTCCATTGTTTCTTGTCCTAAAACTTTCCCTAAACTCCTTGGCAGTTGTCACCTTCCTAATTTTATAACTAAAGGAAATTCATCAACTTAAATACATTTTATGAGTATAGAGAACTAGCATATTAAAATACACAACAATACAAATGATATAATCCTAGCCGTTGCTTCGGTCAATGCTAGTGGCTTATGACACGTCTCATTTCAGCTAGACAAAATGCTGGTTAGACCCCTTCAAAGGCACTTTACGAGTCTCATTTTAGATGATCCAAACGCAAGTTCAATAGGGTGGTTACTGGTTTCTTTCTATCAGACTAAGATAAGAATTAATGAAGGGATTTATTGTCGAGACGGACCACAAAGAAAAACAGCCAATTTTGGACGGATAATAAGAAAGTCTTTGTCCGTCAATCAATGTTTGAGAGAAACGATATGAGAACAATTCTTACGTATATTCAGTGTATCACGTCATTTATACACTCGACGAGGACGTAGATCCATCTGCATAAATCAAATCCTATCCACTGATGTTCTTAAGTGCAAGTGCTCCAGTTACATCTATCAAAATTTCACAATATGAAAGACGTGGAGCCCAAATAGTATTCACATAAATGAGCCTCTCTGTCTTTCCTTGTCTTTCTCCTATTTTAGCCAGTGAAATACTTCCGAGAATCTAACGGCTTGTTTGTTTGGAATGGGGCGGGAAAGAGAAATGAAAATGAAAAATTAGGTAAAATATCCCTTTTACTCCTATAATTATTTTTTAATATTATTTATTAATTTTTATTTAATTAATTTTTATCATTAAAAGTAGAGTCACTTAAGTTATTCTTTTACAAAATTATATTTTTTTATTTTTATTTTTTATATTTAATCTTTTACATACCAAACAAAAAATGTTCATTTGGAATTGTTTTAAACTTTTTATTTTAAACTATTTTATTTTTTTCAAATGAGTTTCATAAAATACATTGTAACAAAAATAAATTATTTTAAATATTAATTACAGTTTTATATTAATTATATTAATAATTTTTATTTAAATAAAATAAGAACAAATATATAAAATATTTTCATTTACATATGTATAACTAAAATAAATAAAGTGGGTGCTGAAAAGAGCAGAATTAAGACATATAAAATAAGGAATATGTTTGTAATTAATAATTTTGAGTTAGAATATTTTTATTGAGAAGATAATTTTTTGCTTAAAAAAATTTAATTTCTTAGTTTCTTTCCGTAATAAAAAGATAGATATTGTTATCACTAAAAAAAACTAAAATAAAAATTTTAAAAAAACACCGTTCTTCTTTGAAAAAAAAAAAAGGAAAAAGGGGGCGGAACAGGCCCTAAATCTGTCAATGAATTTTGAGATCTTATTATATTCATAAATGATTAATATTTATACATCTCTCTTTAAATGCTTGGCTCCTCAATATTTTCCATTTACATTTAGTTTGGGCACGTGCACATTGCAGAATACAGAAGAGATGGGAGATAGGTGTATAAATGACCCCAACTATTTGTAAATTACTAAGGTGATTCAGTTTGGGTTTATTCATTTATTAATATATTATAATTGTTTAAATGAATTAAATTTACAAATTTAATATTTGATTTCAGGGGAGGTTTGGTTTAATTAGTGGAAAGGTAATCTATTTTTTATCAATCATGTACAATATTTATTACACATTTATGGTTATTTTTTCATTAATCTTACCATTCATTTTATGTTGACCATTAAGTACTTTTCTCATCTTTGACACGTACCATCAATCCTCTCATTTGACGCGCCCCTATACGTAAATATACGTCTTTTGCTATACGCCCTTTAGAAAAGGACATAATTTGAGTATATAGTTTTATACATTTGTTGTCACTTGTCATATTCTTTAATAAAAATATAAAAAAAGAATTTTTGTTTCACAATTTAGCAACATATAATTATTTAAAAGAACAAATTCTTCATACTTTTATTAAAAAAATTAATAAAAAATAGTTGAAAGACCTTACCAAAGTCTTCTCTTTTTTATAGAATGGCTACATGAACATTTGAGTTTTTTTCTTTTTTTTGGGTCCTTTATCAGTCTCAAACTCTCTATCAATAAATAAAGGCTGTAATGTGAACTTTGAAATAATTTATGTATGCCATTTCCATTTTGTAACATTTCTTTCTTTAAATGCAATTCGGCTCCGCAGTACGTGCATCCAATAGATAAAAGTTAAATACAATTTTTAATTATTTATTATTGAGTTTTTTAATAAATATAATAAATAATTTTTATAACTTAACATCACATGATTAAATCATTTAAAAAAATTCTATATATGTATATATCATATTTTTTATTAGAAATATGATAATGAACACCTCTGGTCCTATTTCCATTTACAAATTATTTTGGATACCTTTTGTGCAAGAATAATTTATATATATATATATATATATAGTACCTTTGATCTCATATATAAAAAAAAAATTTAAAGTTTAATTTAATTTAAAATATAAGAAACAAATTATTATATTAATTATAGTATTCTAATTACACCCTCCATTAAATGAGTCCTTCAAATTATGAATAGTAATCGTAATTAATTTTTTTAAAAAAAGTGTATATATTAAATAAGGATATTCTTAAAAAATAATTTTTATTTGAGATAAAATTAAAAAAATTAATTACTTTTAATCAATTTTTTTAATTTTCATGAGTAATTATTTATTTTTATATATAAAACTGAAGATTACATATATATATATATATATAGAGAGAGAGAGAGAGAGAGAGAGAGAGAGAGAGAGAGAGAGAGAGCTAGGCTTTGTTTTCTTATTCCTTTTATTTCCTTTATTGAAAAAGCAATATTCCTGCCCTCTCTTGGTTGTATATGCTTCTTAATTAGTTTGTTTTACTCTATCCTTCTAAATACATCTGAACAATTGTAAGGGATTTATTGTAGAGAGGGACCACAAATAAAAATAAAATAAATCCCAATTGCAGATGGAGCAATAATGTTATATATCTTCTGCAATATGTCATTGTTGGAAGAGTAATGATGAGAAGAGGTCAAGCTCTTGAACTATCGAATGTATCTCAAGATGCGTATACGCTATTACTTATTATAAATCTCAAAACCATTCAATGACTGAGGGCTGAGCCTTTTTTTGAAATGGCGCCTTATTGAACGTCTGACTAATTAATATTGATATATATTTTTTCCTTTAACTTTATCAGTCTCAGCGAATGGACATTTGTGAGAATTTCTAGATATGCGGAAATGATTGGTAGGGACGGACAAAATGCCCAGACTCGTTGGTTCCTGTTCGAATATGGGGATAAGAATTGAAAAAAACAAAAAACAAAAATGGATATGGTAATGGGTTTGAAATTTTTAAAACTTCTTTAAACAGCCTAGATAATGCAGAACTACCTAACCCAGACCATAATAGGACGAACACACAATATATATGTGTTCATTTATATTGTTAATTTTGACAAACATAAATATTTAGACATAATAGTTTGTAATACATATTATTGGTATGTGATAGTATAATTAAAATTCAACATATAAGACCAAGTAACAATTTGGTAAATATACTTATAAAGGTACTCATAAAAGAAATTATGATGAGGAAATTTTGAATGGAATGAGATTAAAACTTTGTAACTAAAATCCCCAATAATAGGAACCAACCTTAACAAAACTAAATCTAATTTAAAGGTTCAATAAGTAAGAATAAGTTACTAATAAGTGACTAAGAGCATTAAACAAGATTTAGCTATTCCAAATTTAGTGCATAAGGATTTAGAGGGTGAGTACTATATTTTTAATAAAGTTAAGATAAACCTATGAAATTTTAAGCAACCTCACCAATATAAATATTAAGAGTAGAGTCACTCTTAACAGAAATTTGGAATTAATTTTTAGACATATTCATGGAGTCTATAAAGTAACACATAGCCAAATGAAATACATGCTAAGTGTCTATTGAGTCTTTCTAAAGGTATTTAAATTTATATATATGATAACTTTGGTTTGAATATAACAATTATGGTTCAAGGATATATCTTACCATTAATTTATGAAAATTTTGAACTATTTACACTTAAAAAAATGTCCAAATCAAAATATATCTTTCTTATGCATCATTCTATAAGGAGGGAAATCATTTAGTTTTCCAAAATAAATGAGAACCTATTCGCAATAATTTAAAAAATTTAAGTGGAACGATATAACTTAGTGATTTATGTTTAAAAACTTTAGTATTAGTGTTTATTGATGTTCAAAACTAATGATAACTTTGGTTTGAATATAACAATTATGGTTCAAGGATACATCTTACCATTAATTTATGAAAATTTTGAACTATTTACACTAAAAAAAATGTCCAAATGAAAATATATCTTTCTTATGCATCATTCTATAAGGGAGGGAAATCATTTAGTTTTTCAAAATAAATGAAAAACTATTCACGATAATTTAAAAAACCTAAGTGAAACAATATAACTTAGTGATTTATGCTTGAAAACATTAGTATTAGTGTTTATTGATGTTCAAAATTAATTATAAGTGATATTAAAAGTTATCAATCAAGTGGCAATAGATATCAATTGCCTGGTAAGTTTCAAAAAAATTAAATTGCAACATTGAAAGTTCTCAATCTAACTAATAGAAAGGTACTACTCAATCGATAACTTATTAGAAGTCACCAATTGATTAGCAACTAAGTTACAATCAATTGGTAAGTTTTAAAACATTCATAAAACATTAAAAAAAAAATTGTCAATTTAAGTGACTATTGGTTTAAGGGTCATGGTACCTCACTTGGTAATAGTCAAGTGATTATTTGGAATAGTTAATATAATCTAAATATCATAAAATCAAATTATAGGAGTTTGAATTTCTAGCAAAAGTTTTATTGGAAACAAGTATGATAGTTCACAAACATTTGTATAAATAAGTTTTGAATACAAAAGAAAAAATATATAATGATAACTATATCTCCAAACATTATTCTCTAAACTTTTAGACTTGTTCTTGAAGAAAGAACTCCACAATGATTAAGTTTAGTTTTTTAAAATGTTTTGGATTGCTTTTAGAAATAATTTATTTAAATCTTGTAGCAATTAATTGAAATAAATATCACTTTAAAAACAATATATTTCACAAACGTTTCAAATTTTTTAATTATATTATTTTTAATAATTTTATTGTGATATGATTGTTGAAGTTAGATTCTTTAAAGTATTTCAAAGGATAAAATTAAAAAAAAAAATAGAAGAAAGTAGAACTTACATCTATAATGTAAATCTCACATAGATAAATCTTATCTTTTTCTTTCATTTACTTCACCTAAAATAGGTGATCCAAGGGTTATCATCACTCACTCCATTTCAACCCCCTTGCCTAACAACATATGGTACAATAGAAGAAAGAATTCTCCTGACGGGTATTTATTTATCTTTATTTCAGGGACCAGAATGTGATGAAATGCCGGAAGCAATTTTGGATGTATAGCTACTCAAAGGTTGTTTGGTTAAGTGGACAAGGAAAATGCATTATATATAACGGTTCTAAAGTGTTTTGTTAAGTGGACAAAGAAAATAACGGTTCATATTAGAATTTTTATTTAATAATTTTTATTTTTATTATATTTTTAAAATAGAGGCTTGTAAATTATGTTTATCTTTAAATTCACTTTTTTTTTTATTTCATTCTTTTTCATTTTGTATATCAAACGAACCTTAAGTAATTTCAAATTTCATCTCTATTGTGATGCAACACAAATTAAAAGTAGCTGATCAAGTATTTGTTTTGTCAAATTTTTCAAAGCGTTTATTATAAGAAAAAAAAAATTTCTTTCTCAATTTTTCCTGCCTTTTGCTAACATTGCCACGCTCGAATCATTATGGAAAGTTGGTTAATACAATCACTGGGAATTAAAAATGGGAACCGATGATCCAAATTTAAGTTTTTTTTTTTTTTAATTTGTTGAGAATTTTTTTAAAAGAAACTATATTTTACTCTCTGAATTAAATTTTAATTATAAAATTGATATATAACTATTAAAATATAACAAAACAACTCTTCGAGCTTTGAGCTTAACTAATAAAAACGTTAAATCTAAATAAAAATTAACTATGCCTTTATCCCAAAGCCATATGTGTTCAAAATGATTGTTAAAACAATAAATAGTTTCTTGTATTTAATTTTAACCAAAATTTAAATTTTATTTTAATCCAAAATTTAGAGAGATATTTTATTATATTTTAAAGTTAACATACCAATTTTGTAATGAAACTTCTCTTTAACCTTTAAGGAGGTAAAATGTGAATTTATTAATAAAATTAATAATTTATTTCTTAAAAAGATTACTCTTCTTTTTATTTAGTCCAAAAAAATTCTTTCAATTAAAACAATCACTCTGTAGGCAAAATTTATCCTATTAATAAATGAGAGCCGATGTGATATTAATTCATGATGCAGACTTGCTTAGGTGCTGTTTTTTCCATCAAATGGTGTCATTTAAACAAATTTTCTCTTAAAATGGTATCATTTGGAAAGTTGATTAGTTTTGGAAAATTTGCCTAAATAATACCATTTGAAAAAAAGGCTATAGTGGAAAATCCTAGTCATGAATTAACAATTACATAAACTTGTAATATTAATTAGAAGAAATTAGTTTAACGAAATCGCCATTGTGATTAAAAAAATGTAAGAATTAAATTTTAAAATTTTAGTTTTAAAAAACTAAGAATAATTTTTTTAAGATTAAACCATGCATTTAGCTTTGTTTCTCTCTATTAATTCATTCTTGACACTGTCGAATATTGTTGGACAGAATTAAATGGACGCCGTGTTTGGGACAAAGTAAAGCCGTGTTTGTCTCTCCGTCTTTAAAAATTAAATTATTTATTTTAAAGAATTTTAGTATTTTTAAAAATTATTATCCAATGATCTAAAATTTTAAGTGAGTGTACCTGATGGCATTTTGTGCATAGTGCATAAGAGAGAATCTATTCACAAAATACTGAGGCACTTTACCAGGATTGAAAATTTTGAATCCCCTCTTGTATAGAATGGGATCCTATGGGAGAAAACATGTATGAGCAAGTGGGTTCAATGGGGCTCTCTTGTACATGCCCACTCTCATTTAATCACACTTTTTTTGTTTATAATACTCTCTCTTGTATGGGAAATTAGTCAAATTAAAAAATAAAAAAATAAAATATTTATTACTTTAATCACTAGTGTTATTAAAAATATTTTTGTTTTAACATTATAAATATTAGGCTTTTTGATATAAATATACAAGATAAAAAAATGAAAAAAATATTTAACTTCTAAAACATACTCTTTATATATATAACAAAATTAAAATAATAATAATAATATTATTATTATTATTATTATTATTATGCGGAGCCAATAACTCCGCATCCCATTAAAATATATATATTTTTAATATTTTAAAGGATGCAGAGCAATAAGCTCCGTGTCCCCTTTTTTATTTTTTTAATAAAAATTGACCCATTGAGGGTTCGTATTGACCCCCATTTTACTGATTCTCAATAGATTAGTTAAAAAATTGACCCCTATTTTAGGGGTCAATTAAAAAAATTTTTAAAAAAATTAATAATTTAAAATTAACAATAATTATAAAATTTTAAAAAGTTAATTTTCATTTTGGACGTCATATATATAAATAATTTTTTAAAAAATTTTATACATAAAGTTTTAAAAAAATATTTTAACTTGACATATATATATATATATATACATTTTTTTAACTTTATAGTTGTTAAAAATTTATATTTTAAAAAATATTAATTAATTTTGTTAGATTTGTAAAAATTAAAATTAAAATAATTATTAAAAAAATTTATATTCAAACCATATACTTCATTTGAAAATATAAAATGACATGCATATTTTTTATTTTAATGCTAGTATCAAAAGTTAAAAAAATATTGTTACAACATTTATATTATTTAATAATTAATATTTTTCAAAACATCAATTTTTTACTACTATAAAATTAAATAAATAATATATACAAATTAAGACATTATGGTCTTCAAAATATAAATAATTTTTTTTAATAATTGAACAACTTTTTTATAAATATACATAGTTAATACATTAAAATATAATTTTAAAAATAATTTTACCATTTTTTAAACATTTTTGTTTGAATTTTTTTAAATAATTATTTAAGTTTTAATTTTTATAGATTTAAACAAAATTAATTATTGTTCCTCAAACCTTAATTTTTAACAACTGCAAAATTAAATAAATTATATATACAAGTTAAGACATTATATTTTTCAATATATAAATAAACATATTTTTTAGTTGAACAAATTTTATATAAATGTAAACAATTAATAAATTTTAATATAACATTTTAAATATTTTTCTTAAACTTCTTAAATTCTTATCTAAATTTTTTAATGATTATTTAAATTTTAATTTTTACAAATTTAACAAAATTAATTAATATTTCTTAAAATATAAATTTTTAACAACTATAAAGTTAATATATATATATATATATATCAAGTTAAAATCTTTTTTAAAAACTTTATGTATAAAATTTTAAAAAAATTATTTATATATATGATCCCAAAATGAAAATCAATTTTTTTAAATTTTATAATTATTGTTAATTTTAAATTATTAATTTTTTAAAAATTTTTTTAACTGACTCTATTTAATGGGGATCAATTTTTTAACTAACCCATTGAGGGTCAGTAAAACTGACTGACCCTGCGTAGGATCAGTAATAACTAACCCTTTAAGGAACTAACCCTTAAAAAGTCAATTTTTATTTAAAAAAAATTTAAAAAAGGGACACAAAGCTTATTGTTTCACGTCCCTTAAAATGTTTTTTAATGAAATATGAAATTATAGGTTCCGCATCCCATATTATTATTATTTTTTAATTTTGTTATATATATAGAGAATATATTTTAGAAGTTAGATTTTTTTTTTTGTTTTTTATATATTTATGTTAAAAAGCCACAAATATTAAATCTTTAAATTTTTTAAAATAAATATTTTTATTTGATAGTCCTTGTAGTAATTTTTTCCTAAGGAAGTGATGCCTTAAATTGTGTGCCCCCAACTTTATGGTTCTTTTTCTTTGGCTTTTTGATTTGAATGCATTGTTTCATTTAATTTTTTAGCTAAATCCATGTTTGAAAAAAATATTACACCCAAATCCTATATAAATGGTCAAAGTTGAATTCACTGAAACCAAGTTTGGTTTAGCACGGATTTTAAGAGAAGAAATTGGATTTGTGAGAACCAATAAGAAAGTAATAATTAATGAATGATAAGTGAATGATTAATACATAATAATACAATAGATATTGTACAATGAAGTAATTAAAATTAGTTATGGTTGTTTGTTATGATAAAATTAGTAAGTAATGATTATTGAATGATTAATTAGTTAAAATTAATTAATATTAATTTATTTAATAAATAGGTAAAATGATTAAAAATTAATAATGATTGTATGATTAGTTGGTTAAAATGATTGATTAATTTGTATGATTAATTACTTAAAATTAATAATTAATAATTAATATTAGTTATATAATAATTGATTAATAAATTTATTTAGATAATAAATACTAATCATTATTAAAGAAGTTCTAAAAAATAATTATTAAGGAATAAAATAATTAAATATATTAAAATAAAACAAATGAAAAAAATTGCATGGAGATATAAATAAAATTATAAATTTTTGTGTTAAAAATTAATAACAATATAATATGCTTTTAAGTATAAAATAAATTAGATTAATACTACCAATGTTATTTTTTAACAATGTACAAGAAGATAATTTATTCGATCATATATATATATATATATATATTAAAAGTAATGACTGCCAGTACCACAACGAACTTTTTGCCTTTCACGTTGTGGTCGCCCTTGACCTACAGGTGCTTCATGTTCTTCATGTTGTTGATCTGGAGGATTGTTAGTAAGAGTAGGCGGTGAAGAATTTAGATCAAACGTGGGAGAATGCACAGGGGGAATTGGATGTTGAGGGGTCACAAATCCATAATGTGACGATCCTCCAATTTCAAAAAATTGATCACCGTATTTAGCATTGAAGATCGTTGGGTCATCAAATAATGACATGAATGACCCAAATTGAGAGGGACTAAGAGATTCAAATTGAGACATGGGCGAAGGAGGCACATGATAGGAAGGACCAGCTTCTCCAAAGTCTGCAGGTTGGCTAGTTGGCATAAAAGAAAATGGATCAACTGTACCAGAGTGTTGTTGTGTCACAGCACCTCCATCTAGAGTAGACGATATTGAAGCACCAATACCAGGACGATCTTGTTCATCGGGGTCAATAATAGGCAATCGGGTTGATATGTAACCTTCACGCCTCTTGCCTGGCCTGCCTTTTAGAATTTCTGGTCGTGGTAAATCTGGTGCAGGTGGAGCAGGCTGGGAGACCATCATGAAGCGTTGTTCTCCAAGAGCTAGTAAAATATTCATTTGGTCTCGACTCACTCTCTCGCGATAGTTATGATAATCCACTTGCGGAGGGTCCTGAATGCTTAACCTATAGAGGTCATCAGCAATATCGGCTTGAAAAAAAATTACGCTAGTAAAATAAAGATATATAATATATTAAGAAAATAAAAATAGTAAAAATAATAAATAAAAAATGTACTGCAAAACCAGCAGTACCACTAGCAGGGTGGATCCATCGATGAGTGCGGGTCCAATACCATCACATATACTCAGAAGTACGATCCATGGGCGCTGAAGCTATAGGCGCTTGAGATAAGGCATTTTGCCATGCATTCCATGCTTCAACAAAGCTTATGCTCTTTTTGCCAATCCATTGATGTTTTTTCTCGCAACTGTAATGTATGGCAAGCCCCTAAATTGACTGGAGAAGTGGGGAATGGTTGTTGCCTACCAAATTGGCGAAGCACACGATCTGGGTGGTGCCATTCAATGATATGAAAGCAAATGAGGGGCACTGAAGCTAGCCAAATGTCTCGAGATGCTAAACAATATTATGGAATAAGTTCTCGCACATTGTCTGATTCATATGGTTGCCAAACAATCTATGTCCAAAATATGAAAATGGCATAATTAGTATATCATTTACAATAGTTGATTTAATAAAAATCAATTTATACGAAATGAAAAAAACCTCATTATCTCGCATTGCATCTAGTAAAATTCGATATTGTCGTAAGGTTATGACCCCAGGACGAGGAGGTCGTCCCACATTTTTCCATCTGTGGTTCAAAATAAATATGTCACAACATGTTGATAGAAAAATAAAAAATATTTTAAATATATGTAGTATGAACACATTATTGATCATGTCTTACCTGAACCCTAAAGGAGGTAGTAGTGGATAGATATCTATCTGGGGATCTGGCTGTGGAGGTCTTTATGGTGCTAACATCGGGAATCTATCCCATGCCCATAGATGAAATAGAGTCAGACAACCACCTATGCCATGTTCTTCTGGATTAGTCGCATTGCAAAGCTCTCTATACAAGTGAGCTAATAATGCAGATCCCCAACTATATTCGCCAGCTTGTTCAAAATTCCATAACAATGGAAGGTACATCAAGTATACCTTGTGACTAGATCTATCCAGCATAAGAAAATCACCGATCAGTCTCAATATATATGCACGCGCAAATCGTTGCACATCTTCATCATTTGCATCATCTAGCAGTTCATTGAAATGTTCAGCCAACCAACTAATGACAACCCTTTGTCCAGTTATTTTATCATCTAGAGGTGTAATTCCAAGTAGCCACTCACATGTTTGCGGCCATATAAAGTTTGTGTGACCAATGACAGGCCTTCCCGTACATGGGAGGCCTAACTGTATAGTGACATCCTCCAAAGTAATCGTGTATTCTCCGCGAGTAGTGTGAAAAGTATGGGTTTCGGGCCGCCATCTTTCCACAAGTGCCGACACAAGTGATGGATCATATTCAAACTGGCCTAATCGGGCAGCACCATAGAATCCACCCTGTCGAAGATAGTCAAAAATAGCAGGAGGAGGTGGGGGTAGTAGATCACTATGCATGACACGTCGCGGTTAGAGCACTCGGTCATCTTACAAAAAATTAAAAAATATTATACATACAATATTACAATTGAATCAAATTAAGTATAAAGTATTATAAGTAT
The DNA here is from genome assembly GCA_032878935.1 of Erythrophleum fordii. Lineage (NCBI taxonomy): Eukaryota > Viridiplantae > Streptophyta > Magnoliopsida > Fabales > Fabaceae > Erythrophleum > Erythrophleum fordii. Next base: position 5,891,068 of record JAVQMF010000047.1, read on the forward strand.
CAGATTATCTTACGTGCCCAAGCCATACAGCTTGTGACACGTGTCGTGTCTAGAGATATAGAAGGGAATCATCCTCTGACCCTGGACGAATAACCTGCTGCAGACATGCCATTACTCTAAACTTCCTACATAACTCATTATGTTATAAATAATACAAAATATGATAAGTCCTAATCATCAAAGACAATAATAATTGGTTATTATACAGCACAATATTATCTATTAAAAAGCAAAGTCTCAATCCATATATATTTAGGATAAGTTTTTATATATATACATATTCATGAATAATAAGATATATTTAAAAGCAAGGTCTTGACTCATACATTACAACCAATATTTTATATATAAACATGAAAAAGTTTAGTTCTACTATTGTCTAGTGGGGTGACAGTGTGGACAAGTAGAATGATTATGACGAATTTCTTTGCATAACCCGCACTTATTTGGTTGACCTGGTTGTATCCAATCCATCTCATTGCGTATACGTGTTGAACGAGGGCGGCCTTTTGCTCGAATCATTGATGGATCGGGAATCAGCTTTGGCGAATCTATCTGTGGCTAATGAACTTCACCCCCAATAGGTTGGAACTCATTACTATATGCATTGTGCATCATTTCCAATCAAAAAATGTGGTCAACAAACTGTAAGTAGTCAAGGCCAATATTACCACAAGCTGCAATAGCATGCTGACACGGGTATTTTTCAATTTAAAACTCGTCACAATCACATTTTCGCTCAACTAAGTTTACCTTGCAACACCGACCAAATTGACAATTTTGGACATCGTATGGCTCCTCAACCTCAAAAGATGCCACTCTCCTATCAAATGCACGGACAACACATGCAGAGGCAGCTTGAGTAATTAGAGCCAATTTCTTTGTAAGCATCTCACAAAATACTTGACCAGTCATTATCTGTGCATGTACTTGTTGTGCTCGTTCAACAAAATATCTATTTACCCTATACATGGTTGCCTTGGCGAGACCAGTTATAGGCAAACTCCTAACACCCTTAAAGATACTATTCATTATCTCGGCTAAGTTTGTTGTCATATGACCATAGCGTCGACCCTCTATATCGTAAGCCCGTGACCATTAATCATTGGGAATATCAGCTATCCAAGCAACTGCAGGGGCATGTAACATTGCTAATTCGGCCAAACGTGCATCAACAACATTGCACTCATATGCATATCTAATATTTATGAATTTTTCCTTCAACCAATTTGTTCCATGTGCTTTATGCAAGTTACAAGCTACATGCCGAAACAGAAAACATGATGCCCATATGGTGCCACTCTACCCTCGAATCAGAGACGGCAGATAAAATTGAAGGATGTCTATCTGATATCAAGCAAATTCCCCTTCTACTCTTGACGACACTTCCACGAAGATTAAAAAGGAACCATGCCCAAGCTCCTCGTGTTTCTCCGTCCACAATAGCGAATGCAAGGGGCACAACCTTTCTATCACCATCTTGAGATACAGCTATAAGTAACGTGCCTTTGTATTTTCCATACAAAAAAGTTCCATCAACTTGGACAATTGGTTTGAGGTGTTGAAATGCATCAATGCATGGCTTGAATGCCCAAAATACTCGACAAAACATCTCCATAGATTGCTCATCAGGACTGTCTTGTTGACATTGTTTATTTGAAAAATAGACAACTGAACCAGGCATAAAATGTTGAACAGCAGCTAACCATCTACGCAATATTGCATATGAGCTTTCCCAATTTCCAAATGCAATGGCAAGAGCGCGGTGTTTTGCTTTCCATGCCTTTCTATAAGACACAGTATAGCCAAATAAATTATGCATTCTCTCAATGATTTGAGAAACTTTAACCTCTGGTTGGTCCATCACCATTGTCGCGATACATGACGATATCACATCAGAATCCAATTTTGGATGATCTTGAGACAATGTCGAAGACAAACATGTATGTGGTCCTCCATATTTGTGATCTCCCAATGTGTTCTTTTTACTTTTTTACATGTTCTAACTCTCCAACTGCAACTGCGACCATAATCAGTACATCGATATTCTTCATTTTTTGCAGAAGAATGATACACATGAAATGTATGGTGCACTCGTATGGAGTAAAGTTTAACTGCACAACATAATGCCTTTATATCTACATATTGCATGCCAACACTTAACTCTCGATTATCGTTCAGATTCATAAGCTCTCCTCTTCCAGAAAAATCAGGACCACTTGCTGCCTCTGTATTAACTCGCGTGAAAAAGGCAAGTGCTGGGTCATTATATTCACTTATAGTTTCATTAATCTTCACATTAGGCTTATTGTCATCTTCATCATCATCATCATAATTACCAGGGATGGCAGAATCATATTCATCCTTATCCTCAAATTCATCCATTAGGTCTTCTGTTGCATTTATGGGAGATTGAGATAAAGTATTGCCTAATGCTTGATGGGATGAACTCGGCTGAGACATGTGTTCTATAGGAGGAATGTTATACTGATCACTATGGCTAGTTCGTGGATCAAATGGGTGAACATCTCCAAGATATGCGCTGAATAAGGATGTCTGTTCTATTGTCTCATTCATATTACTAGTAGATGGGAGTGTTAATGCAACATGATCATCCTCTGGTTGTGATTCGAGGTTTAAATCCATTTCATTATTTGAGATACATGCATATAATTCTGTGCCAGTCAATTGAGAGGAGAACCTTGAATTTACTTGCCACATCTCTTGCACATCTGAATCATCTTCTAACTTACATGCTTAGTATCGTATTGGATTTAATGACACTGGACACCTATATATTAATTCAGATATAAATTGATTTGGACAGAGTTGTAACTTTTGCCCAACCATTTGCTTCAATCTCTCTAAAGTGGTGTTTGAATCAACTGTCATTATCTTCATTCTGCTACACTCAAATGTCACACCGTCTGAGCCATCAAAAATTCTTCCATTTGCAAATATACATATAATCTCACTTCTATTAGTCATTATTTTTTCCTATAATAATGTTTTCAAATAACAAAATATAGAAAAAAATTAATCTTAACAAAATAACTCAGATACAAAAAAAAAAAATAGAGCAAACAATACAAGTAAACAAAACTAAAATAATAATTAAAATAATTACAATAAACATAAATATACTACAAAATAGACATATGAATAAAATTTAAGGAAATGTTAAGAAAATAGATACAACTAAGATAAATATAAAAGTAATGTAAACAAACTAAATACAACCACAGAATTCAAAGTAGTCATAATTAATATAAGCAATGAAAATAAATGGACAAAACTAAATACACCACAATTAATAAATTCACATATAATAAATTTAGACAACAATTTAAATATACCTAAAATAAGTATTAAAAAATGAATAATAACATACCAAATGTTGCCAAAACATAATGTCACCAAAATAAATACATCAAAAAATTAATGTAACCAAACAAAATAAATATAACATTAGATGAACGTAAGGAAGATGATCGGCCTTTTAATAGACACAAAGTAAATATAACAAAAAAGGTAAAGATAATAAATATAATAGCAAGATAAATACAAATAGTATAAACATAACAAAAAATATAACCAAACAATATAACAAAAAATAAGTATAAATAAAACAAATATTGAACCACAATTAATAAATTCACATATAATAAATTTAGACAATAATTTAAATATGCCTAAAATAAGTATTAAAAAATGAACAATAACATACCAAATGTTGCCAAAACTTAATGTCACCAAAATAAATATATCAAAAAATTAATGTAACCAAACAAAATAAATATAACATTAGGATTTAATAGACACAAAATAGATATAACAAAAAGGTAAAGATAATAAATATAACAGCAAGATAAATGCAAATGGTATAAATATAATAAAAAATACAACCAAACAATATAACAAAAAATAAGTATAAATAAAATAAATATGAAGCAAAAAAATAAATATAAAAAACAAAAATTATACCTTAAAAATTTCAAGTAAAATAGCCAATAAATTAAATATCATATAAATAAGTACAAAAATTAAATAAAATTAATACAAAATCAAATATAAACAATATATATAAGCAAACATTAAATATCCACTAAATAGGTATAACAAAAACATCAATTTGAACAAATTAAATAAATAATGCAATATATATACACAAAAAATAAATGCCATTAAAGAAATTTAACACAATAATAAATTTGGATAGAGTAAATAAAAAATAATTAACAACAAATAATTAATGACAACATAATAAATATAATAACAAAAATCAAACATTATTACAACAAATATACAAACATTATATGCAAGCTAAATACAAATAACAATAAATAAAATGCAATTAAAATAAATATAATATTAATGATTTATGCAAACAAATTTCCCATTACAATAAAATAGATATAGTCACAACAATAATTGTAATTAAAATAAATATAACAATATAAATATATAATTTAATAATTTATAAAAAATTAAAAAAAGCACTAACCTTGTTGAGTCAGAGAAAAAAGATTAAATGAAAGAGTTGCGTCCTTTCAGCAAATAAAATAAATTAGTAGAAGAAATTTTGTTGAAGAAAATGAAAATGTATGGAAGTTGAAGAGAATGTAAACGCCTGGAACGCTGAAGCGGATGAAGAAAAAAATCTTGACTGATAAAAAGGAAAAAGAAGATGCATATTTAAAGAAAGAACAAATCGGAGGAGGGAGAGAATTTCTCCCCTGTGTTGTTAAATCAGGGTCTTGTTGGACCCTAATTTTTCCAAAACTGCACGCCTAGCCTGCAAGCTAGGCGTGTAGCCTTAAGGAGAAAGGCTTTAAAGGCTTGGCCTTTCCAACGTGCAGGTGCCTGCACCTATATATGTAGGCTAGCTTTACAGCTAGCCTACATATATATTATGGAAGTCGGAATCTATGATTCCCACTTCCATATATTTATTATTTTTGTATTTTTTTTAAAAGTCAAAACCAATGGTTTCGACTTTCTATTTAATTTTTTTTTAATTTTTTTTTAAAGTCGAAACTAATAGTTTCAATTTTCACAACTATTATGGGATTTTGGTAAATAATTTGTACGATAATGGATTTGATCATTTTTTTTTAATTAATAGCATCCTGCTCAAAATGCCTTTTTCTTTCCTTTTACCTTGCTGTCATTTGTCAATTTTCTCCGCACACACAACTCTGATTTTGGGGCCTTTATATTACATAGTTTAGAAAAATCATAAAAATAACTAAAAAATTTTTAAAATAAAAATTAAAACCCCTTACTTGAGCCGTTGCTCAGAGCAGCAAAAAGGCCAAGCTTCTTTACATAAAAAGGTTCAATTTGACAAATATAATTTTTTATATAATTTATATAATATCTATTATATTTTTATATTTATTATTTTATTTATTAAATTATTTTTTAAAATATATAAATAAAATAATAATTTCTTATCTCATCTACATTCACTTATTCATGTTTTATATTCCTTTCACTGTTACATTTTTCTACTAAACATATCTCAAGTGTCTCCACTTGAACTCGATTCCTTTGCCATTTCAAGAAATGCGGTGGAAAAATTATCCAGATTTAAATGATTTTAATTTTAATTTTTTTAACCTCAATCCTTAATTTTTTAGAGTTGGTAATTAAAATACTATCTTTATTCTGTATTTTATTTTTTTAAAAATAAAAAACTAAAAGTTTTATAAAAATACAATTTAAATCATCGAAATGAAGAGTAACAGATGATCCATTCACATCTCTACCATGGCCCTCCCTAATAAAATTTTATGTAAACTAGATGGATTTTTTGTAATATAAATTTTATCAATTTATATTTTCATGTCAATCTTAAAAAAAAAAAATTATGCATTATTAACTAATATAAATTTTCTTTCACAGAATATAAAAATATTTATAAATTTTGTAGTAGCCTCTATTCATTAAAAAATAATAGTATTGTGCTCTGAGGTCTTGTTTATAGTAAGTTCCTTCTATATATATCACTCAAAATAATAAAATCATACAATATACCAAAACAAAGTGATATAATTTACATAGTTAATCTAATTTAAGTATTATATAGCAATAATTATATATTTACAGGACGACGTCCTTGATTCAAAAATTATAAAGAAACGATCCCTTCAATCTAGCAAAATTAAAAGGTACAAACTGATTTTTTGTGTACTAATTCTCTACATTTTTCATTTCCCATAAAATCTGGAGCTGAAATTGTAGCAAAAAAGGAGGAGAGAGTATTTTACTTAAGATGATCATAATTTATATAAATAAGATTTTATCCTGGTCCTTCAAAGATTTCATAACTCTTTTCTTTAATCATAATATGAATTATATAATAAAACAAAAAAAAAAATAAATGATATTTTATCTTGGCCCTCCCAAGATAACTTGTTATTAATTGGATTACTCAGATTTTTTTTATTAGTTTATTATTTAATAATACTAAAATAATCTTTAAAGGATTAAATAAATTTTGTAATAATACATATTTTAGTTTAATACTTATTTTATATATGTATATATATGTAAGTAAAGAAAATAAATAATATTTATTTAATTGGATCACTCAAATATCTTTTTTCATATTAACTCACTATCTCAAATAATATTGATGTAAATAGGTTTCTTATTATATTATATAAGTAAGAGATAAAAATGTATTTATTTTAATTATCTCTCAAAGATTTTTTGGTGAAAAATAGGGTCCTAAGGCCCCAAAAGAAAAATTATAAAGTAATCGCTCTTAGAGATTTTACTGGTATTAGTTTATTATCCAAATGACATTAAGATAAATTTTAAAAAATCAAATAGGTTTTGTGATAATATATATTAATACATGTTATATTATATAAGTACAATAAAAGAGAATATTTTATTCAATTGAATTGGTTCAATGTTTTGTTATATTAATTTACTATTTCAAATAATATTGATATAATCTTTAACGGACGAAATATGCTTTGTCATATATATTATATATTTTGATTTAATACTTGTTATATTATATAAGTAAGAAAATAGAGAATATTTAATTTAATTAGTTTACTAAAACTTTTTTTGTATTAATTCAATACTTCAAATAATATTAACATAATATTTTTAAAATTAAATAAATTTTGTGATAATACATATTTTGATTTAATTCTTTTTTAAGAAAAAGAAAAGTAAGTAAAAAATGAATTGGCAAATCATTATTTAAAAAAAAAAGGGGTTGGATGGGAAAATGGAATGCAATAACACAAAGTGTACACAGGCTTATTATATTAGATTACAATATTAATTTTTTAATTTAATGAAATAATACCTGATGTTATTGTTATTTTAAAAATATTATTCAATTATTTCAATATTTATGTATATTACATGAATTTTTTTCTCGTTAATAAAATTAACTTTTTGTATAGTTCCTTTTAAAACATGAAAAAGGTAATTTAATTTTTGGAAGGAGCATATCTTATATGGAAAATTAATTTTATTAACAAAAAGAAATTAGTTGAAAAGACTTTTATAATATATATTAAATGTTAGAAGATTAAATAATATTTTTAAAACAAATGAAATATTAGATGTAATCTTATAAGAGAAATTAGTATAATTTACTCTAAAATTATCTTCTAATAAATCAAACTCCTAACTCTCTAAAAAAATATTTACATTTATTAATTACATAGCTTTAATCAATAAGAAAATTTAATCTCTAGGAAAATAATTTTACATATGTTTATAAGTTAATTGAGTAGAATTTTATTTATTAAAAATTTCTACCATTTTTTTCAACGAGTCAGCCCTTGGTGAGATATATAAATTCAAGTGTTATCTCACTTTTTTTTTAACATTAGTTTATCAATAAATTAAGGATTTCATATATGAAATATAGTTTTTTTTAAAAATAAAATCTCTTAATTTAATTCTTAAATGATTACTCTGCTCTCAATGTAATTCTCCCAATATAAAATTTTTTTAATTTAGTCTCTAAACATTTTTCTTCAAATCAAAATAATTTCTTCAAGAAGTATTTGTGGCTTTCTTCTGCACTAAAACAATGTCACTTGATAGGTGAAAATACTTGGACAAGTCTAGATCATTAATTAATGGTCACAAAATCTTGCTTTTACCTAATTATTAGGCCATTTCGACTAAAAAAAAATCTAAAGAACTAAATTGATATGTTTTAATTTTAAAGGGCCAAATTAAATTAAGGATAATATTTCAAAACTAAGTTAAAAAAAAATTATCATTAAAAGATAAAATTAAAGAAGGAGTAACATTTAACAAATTAAATCATTAATTTACTCCAAATTTGTTACCTCATTTCTCTTGTAGTATACTTTCTTTGTGAAACCCCACCATTCTCATTCCTTAGACTCGAATCTCTTTTTTTTTTTTTTTTTGTTCATTAAGAAATTACCTGTTTTCCAACTTTTAAGCCATGGATTCATGAGTTTGTCACTTTTGATCTAAGCGTGAGCGCAAGCTTGAGTCCTTGTTTTCCAAATTTAGAGCTTAAGCATGAAGAAGCTCTTTTTGGCCATTAGAATGTTGTTGAATATGTGTTAGTGGGTTTTTTTTTTTTTTAAACTTCTAATGTATTACCATTTAGCCTATCTAGTAAGTCAGGTTTAGTTATCATCCCATAAAACTAAATAGGTTTAAATGGGCTACTTAGTTTAACTTGTAACCCTATGGTGAGTTGGCCTATTTGATAACTCTAATCCTTAGACCTAAAATTTTTTTGGTTCATTATGAAATTACTTGTTTTCCAAATTTTAGGTCATCCTTTTGACTGCTTTTACTCTTTTGTTTTTTTGTATTATTTTTGATGGCATTCATATTTTAATCATAATCGGACATGGCAAAGGATGCATTCAAGTTATTTGCTTGATGTGCGTTCACATGTGTCTTTTTTATAGGAAAAAAAAATAATTGTAAAAATAAAATTTTGTTATAAAAAAATTATATTTTATTTGTATAATCTATAAGTCTTTTGATTGTATATCCAATTTTCTTTCACATTTCTATTTATTACTGTTTAAGAAATGATTCTTTACAATTAAAACTTAAAAAAAAAAAGAATCATATTTTATGATTATAAGTTACAAATATTTTATTATTAAAATTTGAAATTATTTAAACGGTCAAACGAATAAAAAATTCTCCTTAGTTAAAAATTTTAAATTATAATTTTTTTTATAATTACAATTTTTTATCCTTATAGTTAATTCTTTTTCTTATAACAACGTCACTAAATTCAAAGAAAATGTATCAGAAAAAATGGAGTTTTCAATTTCAATAGTGATATGACCCCTAAAAGTACAGTATCTTGATACAATATTTTTAGTATTTGAAACATATTTTTTTGTTTTTACTAAAGCAGTTGGCCAAGAAGTCTGAGAGTTTCCTTTCACATAACATAATCATAAATGTAAAATTAGAACAAAAAAGGCCATTTTAACAAATATATTTTAATAAAAAATAAAGAGTAAATTACTCAAACTTCTTATAAATGTTATTAAAATTATATAATTTTTTTTCATTTTTAAAATATATTCGAATCTCTACCAAAATAGATAGTTATGCTAGACTTTAGACTTTAGTTGAATTTAAAATTTTTAGATTAAAATATTCTCTACTAACTTAGCTATATAATTTTTTAACTAAAATACTCTATTGTATATTTTTTTATAGAAGATATTTTGATTAAAAAATTTAAAATTAAAATAAAGTGCATATTTTAAAAATATAAAAAAAATTATATAATTTTAATAAAATTTATAAAATTTTATGTAATATACTTGAAATAAAATAAATTTATCTTTTTTTTTGTCTAGTTCTTGGGTTGAATTTTGTGGGAACTTTAATGGGTTTAACATTAGGGTTATATTCAAAGGATGCGAAGGACCCAACCCAAGGCCTTCTCCATGTCATGCCCCCCCAGGACCAGTATACCAAAATGGCCCCACCCCAAATCAAACAGTATCTCAAGAATTTTTTTCAGGTTGATGCATGGTGCATCAAATACAATCAATAATTAAAATTTAATTTATATAAATAAAATTTATATATAACATAAACAAAAATGAACGTGTAGCGTAAATTTTAATCATCGAATATATAAATCACGTAACGCTTGAATTGTTCGGGTCTCTGTAAGAATTGGCCCCACGGCAGCTGCCACGTCACAACATCCCTCTTCTCTCTCTCTGCTTTTCCTCTGTGTGAAAAGTCGTAGTGAGTCATGACAGGTCCTAAGATTCTCTCTTGCTAGCTCATCACTCGCCTAAATTAGCCCAAGCCGTTCAATCCCCCACAGACTTTCTCTTTAACCCCATTCTCTCTCTTCTTTCAGTGCATCTTCCATCCCGTTCCAAATTCTGAGAAAGTGCATATATCCACAGAAAATTCAATCCGATATGTCGTAGGTGTCCAAATAAATGCCTCCGTCAACCTCCAACTTCATCTATTGTTTCTCTTGATCATTGCAACTTTGACCGGAGAGCCCATCCCATGAAGGACCTTCGTTGCTGGTGATTAAGTTGGAATTGATTCAACCTTCGACCATTTTGCAGTGTACTTCTTGGACCCATTTCTTTGTTCTTCAGCTCGCACATTTTTCTGGGGCGTAAGAACAAAACCCTGGAAATCTCGTGTCAAATCTTGGGGTTGTGGGTTTGTTCCTCCCCTGCGGAAGAGGAACGAAGGGAAGGTTTCAGAGCAAACCCATGCGATCGAATTCTTCAGAGAGGAGGAAGCTGTCGCTGGAAATGTCCTGATTCGAAGTGATCGTATGCGTGGATTCTGTTTCAATAGCAGTTCTGTTAGGAGGAAAGGATCTTGCATTCGGAGCTAAATACGAAGAAGGTATCAAGGGTGGATACACCCAGATGCGGAAAACCGCTAAAAGCCCTAATTTAGAAATTGATCGTCTTCGATAAAGAGAGTCCTTTTGTTGTTGTTCCATGGATTCGGCATTGTCGACCTTTGGTTTTGTAATTTTCGGGTTTACCTTCAGTATTTATGCTTTTCTTGTCGAGTCCCGGTCACCCAATGCCCCCTCTGCAATTTTAACGTCACATTCTCTTCCTCCTCCGCCGACTTCTCAGCCGTCCCCACCACGACGATCGCCACTGCCACCATCGCCCGCTTCAACGCCGCCCCCTTCCCATTCTCCATCTCACCGGCATGGTGCTTCTGAGCCCCAAAGACCGAAGGCAAAAAAACCACCACCAAAGCATAGGCCGCCCCCACCGCCACCGGCGCACCAGATGAACGTAAGGAAGATGATCGGCCTATTGTTTGCGGGTATTGCGGGAATCATGCAGATTGGTGTGGTTGGGTTCTTAGTTTTCAAGAGAAGGCAACTTTTAAAGACGAAGGATATCTTTGAAACTAGTTCTTGAAATTTTCCATGCGAATTTTCTCATCAATTCTTTTCATTGGGCCGGATTGAAATTGTCCAGAGTCTGGCAAGAACATCATAGAAAGCAAGGATTGAAAGGTACGAATTGTGGAATGATTGCTCGGCGCTCGAGTTGTCCTGTATATTGGTATTGTTAGTTGACGTTTTCCATGCGTTCCTTCCTATGTTTCAACTTAGTGCCCTTAATTTCATTATACGGCTCATAATTTAAAGAAGCCCCTTCTTCCTCTTTGGTTCTGTATTTTTATTTTTGCTCTAACATGTTCAGTGTACAATGATGCTAGGAAGGTTTGAAGAATTAGTTAGCAATGACAAAATCTGATAATCTTTTTTCGTCGTTTTGATGTATCTGCTCTTAATTTTATTACTTTGTTATACATAGTAATTAAAATTTGGTGTGATTAATTATTTGGTTGTTGATACAAAAGGAACCTGTTTGCTGATATTGAACCCGCTGAAAAAAATCACTGCTTTTGCTTCGGTAGCGAGCATAATGTTCTGCTGTGATACCTAAAGATATTGAACTGTCTGTCTGGCTGGGGGAAAAAAAAGAATTATTATCAAGATTAACGAAGTTGAATTATATCCCCCAGATGGAGTACTATATCTAGCGATGATTCACCATTTTCATTTTAAAATGGGCTTGTGTGTTCCTTTCGTCCACTGCTCTCTGTATGATTATCTTTCTGAATGGAGGATTTAAAAGAAACTTATCCATATGAAGTTGAAGTAGTTCTATTTGTTTGTTCGCCTGCAATGTCCTAATAGTTCTTAAGAAACCAAGTGTTGATGAAATTATTATCGATTTCTGACATGATAATGTATAAATAATTAACATGTAAGGATTTAAACCTTTTGCTATACAGCATTTTAAAACTTTCTGAACTGCTTTGGTTGAGAAATTTCAATAAGAAAGGAAAAATGGTATTATTTTTGGGTTGAATGGTCTATTCCTGTATCTGTATGTAGCTTTAAACTTATATGGACTGTGAATGCTGAGGAAATGCACATTTGCAGTGCCAGTCTGTGTCATGACTATTTCCTGAAACATTAATTTGTTCTTCTGGCTTTGATGAAGCTTTATCATTTGCAAAATTGTTGAATAGTGGATGAATGTGTGGCTTGTGATTAGAGTCAATTGATTTATGAATGGTGGGTGATTGGGTCATCTACAAGATGTGCTACTTTGATGGTCAAGCAAGATATCTGCAACTGGCTTTTGGGTGTTATTAGAAGGACTGATTATTGTTTTGGTAATGAACCATAATTATAATTAATCTTATGAAAGCTATTATGGAAGAGATGTTGAAGATAAGTTACCTTAAGTATCACTGTGGGATGTGTTTTCCTTTACTGCTTCTCAGGAGTCAGATTCATGATGTTCACAATGAAAGCTAATTTTGAATTGAGTATGAATTAATGTTAGCTTAGGGATATGTGAGTGAGCAGGATAATAGCTATATGACTTTACTTTGGTTTAAATAAACTTTTGGCCCCTCTATTCTCATGTAAGTTTTAATTTGGTTCCCATAGTTCAAAAACAAACCATGCTGTATTTGAAATGATTCAATTTTGCACTTGTCACCTAATTTATAAAAAAATTTAAGGCCAAACTTAATGGTTTGTTGAGTTAGATGTTAACTATTTATGTGGTCGATGTTAACTTGTGTTTAGATTTAGCTTCCAAGTCAGTAGATTGTTAAATTTGGTGATAAACTTGGTATTGAGTTATGACAAGGGCAAAATTTGACCCAATTTAGAAATAGAAGGGTAACGATGCTTGCTTTTGAATCAGATGAATGAAATTGAAACTTTTATGAGACTTAAGAAACCAAAAGAATATTTAAGAGTTTCTTTATTATCTCCCTATGGTTTTGTTGTTCAGGGGATTTCCCTTGGTCCAGTTAGCCGGAGACATTATATAGGCAAGGCTAGTGTTATATTCTTCACGCCTTCCATGTTTGATCATCGTTATTCTCTAAATACAGAGACATAATCTGGAAAAATTGTAAGCTCCGAAGAATAGCATGGAAAAGTAATATATAAGAAAAAAGTACATAATATAGTTTTGGTGGTAGTTAGGATCAAGATAATGGGCCATGTAGTTTACTCTTAGTTATGTTTTGCCAAATTTAATTTCAAACTTATATTGCAATGCTCGTGTGATGTGGATGCTAGTTCTTTGAACAGAAGGTTTTATAGTTTACTTCCTCTTGTGAGGAAGGTTCCTTTGGCCAACCCCCCCCCGCACCAAACCCTCTCTTTTTTTCCTTAGTCTGGGTCGATTTGAGGATATACTGTAAGCAGATCATAAGTCATAACACAAGAAAATATACCATAATTTCGTCTATGCTAAATTTCGTAGGACCTCTTTTGCATCTATGCTAAATTTCGTAGGACCTCTTTTGCATGTGCAATTGACTCTATTAAAATATAGGCCTTGGGCTTCTATTAGTGGATTCGGTGAAAAATCTTACAGTGCCTCTTCATGTGATGTTGTATCATGCCTCATCATCTCTCAAATAGCCAATGTAATGGGACATCAGACATTGCCCAATGAGAAGATACCTTTAAAAAAAAAAAAGATTGAAATCTCGAAGTCCTCTCATTTTTACCACTTTAATGTGTATAAAAACAGAAGGCATACAAATAAACATTCAATCTCCTTCTCCGAAGCTTGAATAACTCTAAATTTGTTTGTTTGTTTTTTTTCAAAGAATCCAATTATTTAGTTTGGTCCCAAGAGATATATTAATGAACTGTTAGTAAAGGGTCAAGTTGCGCAAATTTATGAATTGAGGAGTCGATAATCATTTAGAATTGAGGAAATAATTGTCCTTAAGTTGAAAGAGAATCATTGTTTTAGCTTTTTATTTAGAGTAAATTATAGAGGTGATTTTTGAATTTTGTTAAAATTACATAGATATTATTTTTATTTTTAAAATATACATAAATTTCTTTTAAAGTAAACAATTATTTTATATTTTATTTTAATTTAAATATTTTTTAATCAAAATGCCTTTCATTTAATTTTTTAGTTTTTAAAAAGGTATATATATTTTAATTTAAATAAAAGATATTTTAGTAAAAAACATTAAAATTAGATTAAAATGTAAAGTAATTTTTTATTTTAAAAGATATTTATGCATATTTTGAAAATAAAAGAGAGGTTTGTGTAATTTTAGGAAAGTTCAAAAGAAATTTGTGTAATTTTATTTCATTATTTATATCGCTATTCTAAATTTGGATATTTATTAATATAAAAATTTGTCAACTTTATAAAAAGCTTTTACAAATTTACAAATGACAAATCCGTGGAGTCCAACCAATCTTCAATTCTGAAAATTAAGTAATCCAATTTCGATGGACAAAATTTTACTTGTTAACTTCTACATAAAAATACTAATGACTAATATTAGGGATAAGATTTAAATTTTTTAAATGTAAGAATTTGTTGAACTTTGAATTAAAATCATAAATTCATAAAAGCCAAAGCTCGTGCAGCCCGATGCATCATGAATTCTACAAATCAAGGGAAAATGGACAAAATTTTAAAGGAGGGCTAATTAAAATCAAATATTTCTGATACAATTCTGCCATTACCCTTTCCCTCAAACAAGCTTCTTGAGTGAAAAAGGTTGCGTATTAAAAGTGAATGAGCTAAGTAAAGGCTATATAATATTAAATCCACGAGTATATATATATATATATATATAATGCAAGTTCAATAAAAAACATATCTTTGTTGAGAACAATGGCCTCCCCAAATAAGGCTATGACTAGACGTATGAGAATGAAACTCTTCAGACAGGGGATTCTACCTTTTCATATTTTATTATTTTTTATAGGCTAATAATTTTTTGTTGGGCAGCAGCATGAGAATGCATATCATTGTTGAACTTGAAAGTAAGAGGTCAGAGTTGCCAGCCCTGCATATGTGAGCCCTAAAAAACCTTTTCGAAGATCGAAGCCTTGTATAAAACTAATTTACAAAAGAAAATAAGGAAATTACGTGAAAAGTACTTCTTTAGAAAGTTGACTTTAGAAAAATGTATTATATATTGTGCTGTATGTTAGGATAAACATGATGTTGTTTTTGGTGGCCTTCCATTAACAATTAAAAATTCTTTGAATCTTGAAAAGAGTTGATAGAAGTACATTGAAGTTATTGTGACAGTGGTACACACCGGACACACTCATTTCTTTTGTTTTCTTTCTTTCCTCTGTTTTTTTTCCTTCTTTCTTCTTCCTCTTCTTCTTCTTCTTATTTAAATAGTAATTCTCTCATATAGTTTTTTATTATATCATTAACAGTGTTTAAAGAGAACTCAGGATTTCCTGTGCTTTGTATCTGTCATTGGTGCAAGGCGTAAGTAATCTCTTGTGAGCATAATTTCGAAGGTCGGTGGTGAAGGGGGCTCAGGCAACGAAAATCAAAGAATCTAAAAATTTGAAGTGTAAATCACAATAACAACTCCTAAACTTTGATTAAATTACAGTAGAGTCCCCTTTTGTCTTAAAATTATCATCTAACTCTCGTGACATTCAATATATATTACAAGATTTTTTTTATCTATTTTCTGTCGATAAATCTAACTCCCTGTACAAGAGATGCTCATTGCAAGAATAAAATTTTTAATTGTCTTTCATATTAAGAATAAAGACTAAAACATTACTTTGGTTCTACTAATGAGATATTTTTTAATTTGGTTTCTCAAAAAATTATCTTCTCAATTTTATCCCTTATAAATTTGACCCCTCATATGTAGATATTTTTTAAATTAGTTTCTCACAAATAAAATTATTATTAGTAGCATCTTTTTAAATTAATAAAACTAACAATCAATTTACATATTTTATAATTGTAACTAAATGATAACTTATAAAGGACTAAATTAAAAAAATACTTTATCCGTAAAAAGATCAAATGAGATTTTAATCTAAGAATAAAATCACAATTTTATATTAGAGCTTGACATCATAATTATGGACCAGAAACAAACAAGCATGATACAAATATTGACAAACATTTTAATAATTAGGATAAAATGTTACAATACTTTAGAAAAGGAAAGAGCAAAGGAATAATTTCATTTTCTAGAAGAAACACATCTTGTATAAAAAAAATAAATTTTACTGACAAAAATTAAATAGTGGGAAATTTTTTTACAATATATCAAATGGGATAGAAGTCGGATAATATTTTTTAAAAATAAGAGAAGTATTAATTTTAATTTAACCAAATTTTAAAGTAAAGTAATGTAATTTACTCACATTTTAATGAATGGATGATGAAAAGCATAATGCAAAGTTGCAACCTTTGAAAGTGTAGTAGCAAAATCTCTGAGCTCAAGTTATCCATTGGATGTGATACAGAGAATTTTATTGTGGTGGTACAATATGCTAATATTCATTGCACATGTTCTCTTTGGGTCCATAAACATATTTAGAACAACCAAAAGCTACAGAGGCAATTTGAATTGTACTCGCTACCACCCATTAGAAAGCACACTGCAGAACTACACTACAACTTTAGATGCTTGCTTTCTCTTCAGTCAGTCAAACAACACAAAGTGTGCAAATATGAGACATGTTTTCTTCAGAGGGAAGCAAGAAGGCTATAAATATCAAGCAAAAAGCAAAGACACAAATCCAAGTGTGGCCCCCCACATTACTCAATAAACATCACTGCTTTACCGAAAGAAAGCCTCCCCAGCCACGAAAATTTCATCTTTATCACCATCTCTCTCTGTTGGCCGTATCCACTATCACTCATAACCAAAACGTCATTCATCTGCCAAGCAAAACAAAGAGGCTAAACAAGTATTCCAAGAAAATCTTATCCTGATAGTGAATTTTTAATTCGATTTTTCATATATCTTTCAATTCTCAATCATTAAGGAATGCTTACAATGTTACATTTTTCATTCAAAATTTAAATATAATGTTAACTTAGATATTATTTGTTTATCTGCCAAATTTTGAATAAATAAAAGGTTGATATTGTAAGTATTATGATAATTAAGAGATTAAATGAAAACATAATAATTTATGAAGGGTCAAATTAAAAGTTGATATAGACTAAAATAGGATTTTTCTCTAACTATAGAACAGTTTAGAAGTGAGACATTGAAAGAACAAGCACAACAATAATAATCATCACCTGTGGGAATTCTGGAGTTGGAAGCAAGATCAAGCCAAGAATCTGTGTTCTTTGGAGGCCACTGATCCCCAAAGAAGTGGTGAAGTGGTCTCTGGGTAGTCTCAGTACTACTCTCTTTCTCACTTTTGCTTGGTCTTGCTGATTTGAAGTCAGTGCCTAGAACAAAACAATGTTGCTCTTCTGCTTGTTGTCTTGGATTACTATCATTATCGCTGAGGTTTTGAAACTGCTGGGAGTTTGAATAGGATTTATTGTAGGAGCTCATAGATAATTGTTGGTATGAGTCAGGGAAGTTTCTAGCAGACCCTGAAGCTTCTGGGAAAAATGCCCTTTCGTCCACATGAATATGCCTGGTTGAAAGAATAAAGTGAAATAAAAAAAAAGGTCACCATCTAACCAAAGAGAAAGAACAAAGTTGCCAACTTTTTTTGTTTTGCACAAACCTATAGTCTTTTTCGTCCTGAGAATAAGATCCTGAGTCCAAAAATAGCTGGTGGGTAGTGTTGTTTTGAGATGAAAAATCAGAATCAGGAGGTCTAGAAGAGGTTGAATGGGTGTAAAAGAAGGGATTAAGAGAATAATTTTGGTAAGGATATTGGGATGATGATTCAGAGAAAGGGAAAGAAGCAGAGATTGAGGGCGTGTTGTTGTTATTGGGGTTGCTGCTCATCATGGAAAGGTCTCTGTTAAGGCTATATGATGAGGTTGCTTGCGAGGTGTTTGTGGTAATGCTGCTTGTTGATGAAGGAACTTCCACAGGCTTTCTTGAACGGTTTCTGCCTCTGTGCATGTGTTTTTCACAGTACTTTGAGTCTGGATATGCTTCCTTCGAGCATCTCCATTTCTTGCCATCTGTTCTTCTGCACCTTCCTGGCTCTGGGTCTACTTTTCTCCCAAAGCCCATCTCAAAACATCCCCATCCAACTGCGAAATAGACATATAGAAGTAATATCAATAAAACGAGCCATAAGCTTTGAGACAATAGAAATATAAATATGCTTCTTCATGTGCTTACCGGGGTGGTGAGGGAAAAGCCTTGAAGATATTGATGAGTCTAGGCTTCTTTTAATGGAGTATATGAGATCAGCTGGGATAGGTGTCCCTGAGACCATATATTTGAAAACAAGAGCTTGTTGTTCAAGTTCCTGCCACTGAGTAGCTGTGAAAGGAGGCCTATTTGTTGCAGTACTCATCATTTTTGGTTCAGACAAAAGGGAAGAATATAAGTTTCTCTTCTACACACTGATAAGTAAAGAACAAGAGCTCAAAAGACTTCAAACAGGGACAGGAAAAGAGAGAGGATTGGTTCTATAAGTTAGGGCTGATAGATAGTTTTTTCTCTTCTTTTTTTCAAAGGGCAGAATCTTCTTCTGTGCATGGATGATAGAGAGATGGATAAATAGATACTAATGGCTCTGATGATATACCACACTCCTGGCTCACACTGCCACCTCCTCTCTATCTCTCTATGTGCTCTGAATGAGTGAGTGAGTCTGTCCTTATTATTATGACTGCACCGCCTGCAGCTACTGCTTCTGTTTTTTCCTTCTTTCTTTGCAGCTGCCTTTGTTGTCTCTGACATCTTTTGCAGAAATCTATAAACAAATGTACAAAGGAAAATAATAATAATAATAATAATAAGATTTAATTTCAAATGCAGGTTAGTCCATGCACCTTTGGTTCTGCCGTCTTCACATCACAGTCCTGGAAAATAGTGCCATCTGATATTATCATATTACTGTTAAACTTATTTTATGGTAACATATGTGACACGTATGATAAAATTTTGTTTATTAAAATAATAAATTTTGACCTTTAAATTATATAACTAGATTAATATAGATAATAATACCTAAATTTTGACCTTTAAATTATATAACTAATTGTAATGTAAGATGCTGAAGAACAACTGTGGCTATAGCAATCTCTATTGTAATCCGAGGGCATGTGTGGCAAGTTTTTGAACGAGAGACAGTCTCGTACGTGTCATTTTAGATCTTTTTTGGCTTAGTATGTGTGGCATGATCTGGTTGATGGATATTGAAGGCCACAGAGCTATTGCTGAAACCTGCTTTTTCTTCTGGTACGGATTTGATGCTTTGCCCTTTTACTTTACTTTTTCTCACTTTCATCATCTATGAGATATTGGGTTACAGTCAATTTGGCCCCTTGAGGTACCATCATCATAACCCTTTTCAATGTTTGCCCATTTAATGATTACTATAAGGAGAAGCTTGACACATCATACTTCCTTTAGCCCTTGATATATAATTAGTAGTTAAGGCAGTCATTGAAGGATGATTAAGTAATATTCTCTTGGAAGTTCAAACTCCCAGCTCCGTGGGAACTAATCATGAAGGTATTACATGCTTGAAAATCTTTTTCAAATCTTTACAAATATCAAAAGGAAGTAGGACAAACTAGTATTCCTCTAAAAAAAAAAAATCTAAAATAGACTTAATGATAAATAAATATATTTATATATTTTATATATCTAAGCTATAATTAGTTAAATTTACCTATCTTATATGAAATCGCTTGTTCTCTCTGTGTTCTAGTTTTTTTTTATTATCTTATTTTGCTTGAATAGGGAAGGTAGAGACAGAGCAGGGAAAAGACTATTGGGCGGAGGGAGGTTCGGACTTGTTTGTTTGCAATTGAAAGCACTTATCTTTCTCTCTGGCAAGTTGTCAGGAAAGTGCACTCTGAGGTTAAAACTGTTCACACACTCTGTTGCTCTGCCCCATAACACATGCTCTCCCTCCTTTACTAATGTGCCACACCTAACTCACCCCTTTCATTCATTTCTATTTCCTTTGAGCACATCTCTTTCCATTACTATTACCATACTAGTCCCACTCATCACTCCCCTTTCCCTCTGAAGAAGCATTTGCTGCCTCACTGACTGGGTGCAGCTTCACAGCAGCTCTATACCTCTCCTGGGATCCTTTTTTTTTTTTTTTTCTTGACTGGGTTCTGACTAGTCTATGCACTCCCTTACTTGTACGATTTGTTTAACATAACTTATTATGAACTGGGTTTCCTCAAAACCAGACTAGTCTATACTGGGTTTTTCTGTTTTGATGCCGACAAATTAAAAGAACAATTGTCATTGAATATCTCACCTGGGATTTTCTCATTTTATTGGATTCAGACAGGGAAAATGCACATGTGGTCTACTTTCAAGCAACCATCAAAGTTTAATCTATATGTGATTCGTACATGCGGGGTCCATATATATATGTGTATCATATGTATACAAGAATGGATCTTTTGTAGTCTATATGCATTTCCTGACTTGTATGACTTATTTAACAAAACTTATTATGAACTGGGTTTGACCACAATCAGACCAGTTTATACTGTGTTTTTCTGTTTTAATGCCGGAGGAAAAACAAAAGAAATATTGTCACTGAATATTCAGAGAAATACTAAGAACATAAGCATGGAAGTACCAAGACTGCAAATCTGCAATATAGTATGCACTCTTACTCCTCCTTAAGGTTCTAACTTCTAATGGGTTCAATTCCTATTTCTAAGGTTGATATGTCCCATTTAGACAATGATTTGTTCAGCTAGATAGTTACTATCACGCCATCTATGAATTACACTAATAAATAAGTGACAGTTAATTATAAAGTATACAATTTTAACATGGTAGAGTCTCTGAATCTTGTGAGACAAACTCATTTGTTAGTGTAGTTTATGAATAACATGGTAGACACAAATCCAAAAATGCCTTTCAAGTAAAATGTAGGAGACATTTCTTATTTGGATTCATAGATATAGAAAAAAATCAAATTTGATGCATAGCCTTGGAAACAATATTTTTGCTGGTCAATAATAGGTATAAAGGTAAATACCATGCCTATACAATCAATAATGGAGTACCTTAGGACGCTATTACTACTGTTTTGTGGGAGCAATTCTTAGACGAACTATAGTGCACTACACATACAAGGCACGGCCAAGATTACCTCTGTGCATGAGCCTCATATGTGTGAATGCAATGGTAACCGTCTTATGTAAGTACACTATATTGTACCAAATAAATTTTCGTGTTTGTCGTGCAATTTTACATAATCATTACAAACAATCATTAATAATCTTTTAAGCAAAATCATATCTAGGCTGTGAGATATAGAGGATTTATGAAGATAGGAGGAATAAACCAGAACCATTATCACATGCATGGATGAATATAACCCTTGTCCATTATAAGAGAAAGCTGAAACCCTCCACAAACAGCAAATTTCCATGTGTTATGTTTTTCCCCCCGTGACTTGCTATTTGATATTTTAGACTTGATTTTATTTTCTGTGGTGTAATTTATGCTTTATTTAGGCTTAAAAAGCCATGGGAGGAAGCCCTGTCTTGATGCTTAATTATTTGCAGCCCTTAAAGGGGACCTTCCCTACCTTACTTCTCCTATTGAGGAATGATTCTTTTGTTTGCTTCTCAAGACTTGAAGGTTGCTTTTTGCAATTTTAGTATGCCTAGACTGACCAAAAGACTTGGTCTATATAGGTGGCCACTAAGGAGTGAGCCCTAAACCCGAAAGCCTCGACTGATTCAAGGAAGTTAGTTCAATTGGTTTAGAGGAATCAAGATGATATTTTGAATTATCGACTAGGGTTTGATTCTTTTGAGAAGCATTCTGGGATAAACTTTAAATGTATTCAACCAATATAAAAGAACTCGAAAAGAGGATTTAGCATTGGACAAAGCCAAAGACCATAACACCGAAAACAAAAAAGACTTTTGTCCATATAGTAGGGGAATATATGATGATGTATGGGTATTTTTTTTTCCCTGTCTTCCATTTTTTGTAAGAGCATTTGTACTTTGTTGTCCGTATTAGTATTCCACTGAAATACTACCCCAACTTTTATTTTCCTCTTTCTTTTCAATTTCGAAAAGAATTTAAGAAACAACATGGTGGTAAGCACATTTTATACTGTTTGACACTGTGTAACTGCACGGTATGGAGGACTACAGTTAAAATGGGAACATAATGCAGAACAATCATTCATTTTGCATCCAAGACATTTTGGCTAGTAATTTTCCAATAAATTCCAATACAAAGGGAATCCCAGGAAAAAGCTTGCTCATAGGTAAAACCTGTACAATTATAATGAATAGTAAAAAAAAACCTCAACCAGCATCTAAAAGCAAGGCATGTTATCGCCTTGTCTCTGAGGAATTCTCCACAAAATATTAAAAGATACAAATATATATATATATATAAAAAGAAAAAAAAAGGAACTTCAATTAGCAGTTTAAGCCTCATAACAGCATTATAATCCTTGAACCTATAAAAGCATTTACCCTTTAATTTCAGGCCAATTACTAGCACAAAAAAAAAAAGTATGTGATATTGATCGGCACTGCATTATATTAATGCCTACTTTAGTTATATTCCTTTGTATTATCCTTTAGTAATGCAATCTCTAGTCAACTTAGGTGGGATGCTATTTGAGATAAATAGATGTGATATGTAAAAAATTAAATAATATAAAATTTATGAATATAAAACAGTAGATGAGTAAGTAAACAATAAGCAAGAAGAGTGATTTAATACAGATAGATGAAGCAAACCATTATATGCACATGGAGCAAGTCATATGAAAGTGGAACAAGTATGTATATGCAAGTGGAACATCTTCTAAAAGTGGAAGAAGTATAATATATAGTAAATAAAAGGAGATAAAAAAAAAACACACTATCAATTTTATCCTGATTCAACCTATAAGGTTTATGTCCAATCCATTTAAGAGATTTTTTTTCAATCAATCTAAAAAATTACAAGATGTTAATTTTACGTACCCACTTCAAACACAAGTTTTATAAAGTCACTTTAAATTTATGTAGAGTTTTTTATATTTTATTTTTAACTCATTCTCACAATCAAAGAATTATAGATTATAATATAGAATAACAATTCATCATTTAAATATGGATTTAACTAAGTTCAATAAATGCTTCTCCAAAACTAATACACTAAAACCCGAAATATTTTTTAGAGATATAACTATTCTCTTTTTACATGATGCATAAAATTGATTTTTAAGTTAATAGTTTGCATTTAAGTCTTTGATATATTTATAAAGTTTCAATAACTTTTAACTGTTAGAAATGGAGTAATAATAACAATAACTTTTTGGCTGAAGCAGAGGGAGCATGTGCCAATGTTTACAAACTTTTTCTTTAGCAGCAATTGTCAATATAGGAAGTTTTTTTTTCCAAACAACCTATTTTATCTAATCTTTATAAATATTATTAAATACTTAATTTATGAGTTAGAGAAAGATTATTACCTTTTTTTTCATAAAAGAGATAGTTGTAAAAAAGAGAGAAAGACAAAAAGAATGTAACAATTATACCATATTTTCATTTTGCTTGCATGAGAGAGATAAAAATTTTGTCATATATTTATTAACATTTTTGTTTTCAGACAATACAAAAAATAAAAAAATAGGCCAACACAAAATGGTAAAACATGAATAAATTTTGACTTTGTTATCATCAAAATTATAGACTAAGACAACCTGGGCTAACATATATCTTAGCAATAAGAGCTTTCCTCTTATCCACCCATTTACATGGTTCCATTTGAGAGCACATCAAGGCATTTGGCAGTCAAAAATGTCTGTTTATGTGCTTCCTCTTCCTCTTCCCATGTGACATTGGTCCACCTCCTAATGACTCTCCATTTCTTGCGATCTGTTTGATATTTAGCATTCTGAAAAATATCTTCCCCTTCTCCAAAGGGGGTACAAAAAAAGTTGCCCTTTCTGGAAACATGCTGATTATTTCTTGATTGAGAAAACACCTTCATTTCTTGGGCGTTGCCTTCACAAAATTTAGATTGATTGACATGTTATAATCACCAGCAATAACTTCCCAGCAGTGATTAAAATTTTATAAGCTGATTAAGGCTTTCCTGTTTGAGAACCATAGTGCCAATCATGATTCATTACTAAAGTTTCTACTCGTCAAAGGGTTGGAAAGATTTTTTGGTAGATCCAGTCTATAATAATAGATACTTATAAGAAGAGACATGTAAGTTTATAGGTCAAACATACTTTAAAGTGAAATCTACTTTTGACATGTTTACATATTTTGTTATGTAAGTATGATCTACCAATCCAATTTATAAAAAATAGCTAATTATGAAGAGACATTTAAGCATATTAGAATTAAATCCCATTGAAAAATATATCTAACATGCTTATATATCTTTTCATAATTAACCTAGTCTACTTTTTTAATCTTTTGTTTGATGTTACAAGGGGGGACCTTATCCGCATTTAGTGCTATAATTTGTGGGGAAGGCTCTTTTTTCCCTTGGCATTTGGCATCATATACTGCATGGCCATTTCTTTTTGCTCCAACTCGCAAGATCCAGTTCTTATATATACCATTATAGCTCCCACATTCCCTTCATACCAAAAAAAAATTCACAGCCACACACACTCATCATGATGCCTCACCTTCTCTTCCTCTTCTCTCTACTCCTATCATCATCCACCTCCAATGCTTCTGACTTCTGTGTAGCTGACCTTAAGGCCGCAGAAGGCCCTGCAGGCTACTCCTGCAAGCCACCTGCTAATGTAATAGCAGATGACTTTGTGTACATTGGCTTAGCCAAATCTGGAAACACCACAAACATCATAAATGCAGCAGTAAGCCCAGCCTTTGTGACCCAATTCCCAGGTGTCAATGGGCTTGGCATTTCTGCGGCCAGGCTAGACCTAGCCCCTTCTGGTGTCATCCCATTTCACACACACCTTGCTGCCTCTGAGCTTCTATTTGTGGTTGATGGTCACATCTTGGCTGGGTTTGTGTCCTCAGCTAACAAAGTTTATTTGAAGAATCTATATAAGGGAGATATTATGGTTTTCCCACAAGGCTTGTTGCACTTTCAGATTAATGCTGGCGGGAATGAAGCCACTGCTTTTGTTTCCTTCAGTAGCCCTGACCCTGGCCTCCAAATCCTTGACTTTGCTTTGTTTGCTAATGACTTACCTTCTGTTTTGGTGGAGAAGGTTACTTTCCTTGACGATGCTCAAGTTAAGAAGCTCAAGGCTGTTCTTGGTGGCACTGGCTAGGATAGGCTTAATTAGTTAATTGCCAATTAATTATGAATTTTTGTCCATTACTTGTTAGTCTTGGTTACGTTCCATCTTTCCTTTGTCTTTCTGTCTCTTCCATTATTCTTATATTTGGTTGAAGTCGATGTCACTGTCACTGAATTTTTCAGATTAATGTTAGCAATAAATTTGCAGGTTTGTTTGTTCCAATCTTTCGATATATCGTTTGAAGCCTAGAGGAACCTTATCCAGTATCTCCTATATATGTGATATATATTAATTGTTACTGTAATACTTGTTAACTTCTGTTTCAATCCATTTTTCCTGTGTGTTTTTGTCTTCTCCATTCTTCTTTGTTAGGTTTGGTGCAAGTCTATCTCTCAATGTCATTGAACTATTCAGATTTATGTCAATAATAAATTTGTGGGTTCGTTTGTTCTAATATTTTAATGTATGGTCTGAAGAAACTTATCCAACATCTCCAATGGTTATTGTTATTTGTGCATGTCAACGTTACACTGAGCTGAATTTTCGTTTTTATTGGTATTTCTTTTTCAAAGTTGGAAATTGTCTCTTTGTTGTCTTGTGTTATTTTGAATAGTCTTTGCGGATTATTCCAGAAGAAAAAGAAAAAAAATTATATACAGTTTTTATATTTTTATTGTTAATTTTTTAATTAAAATATAATAAATATATAATTCTCTGATAATAATATAACAGATGTATAATTTTTATTTATAATTATATGATTTTTAATTAAATTATATATTTATTATATTATGATTAATGGAATTGATAGTAAAGATATTAAATACTATATATAAGTTTACTCCAAAAGAAAATAGTCCCCTTGAATATTTCTAGCTTGCTACCATTTTTATTTACCCTCAAATGCACTCGATAACACTATTTGAATTGGTCTTTAAAAAAAAGTAAAAAAATTAAATATTTTAAAGATAAAAAAATGCTTTTATGAATTTTCATATTGACGTTACTATGACTTTGGCTCAGATTCCCTTTTTTTTTTTTTTTTTTTTTAAGATAAGGCTTAGGCCTTAGAATTATAAGACGAAATTTAGTAATTTTTCATACTACGAAGAAAGAAAAATTATATTTTATTTTTGGCTGAATGGAAAATTTGAAGTTTTAATTGTACTTCTATTTCTTTAATTGAGTCATGAAAATGATTTAAATTCTATGATTTTAATTAGACTAATATTGTCACTGTAATTTTTTATAAATACTATTGAACCGTAACAAAGATATGTTTCTCTTTTAATTATTAGTTTATAATAAAAAAATAATAGCCAACTTTCATTAAGTAAAGAATGGAGTTTAAAATTATCTAATAATCAATTATAATATTAGATTGACAATATTGTTGTAATTAAAATTAGGGGACACTATTTCTTAATTTAACTTATAAAAGTGTTGACTAAATTATTAAAAACAAATTATCGATTAAATTTATCTATGGAGTAACTTAGAGGAGAGTTGAAATTACAATTAAGACAAAATGGGAATGGTCAATTCATTCGCGTGAAATCTATTCTTTTAGCTTTAGGTTTAGGTATTAAAAAACGGGGCTTGGATTCAGGATTGAAAGTTTTTTTATGTGTATATGAAAATTATATATATATATATATATATATATATATATATATATATATATATTAGTTGTTAACATGTGTATATTGAGATTGGATAATTTTAAATTATGTTGATTGTGTGTTTTGATAACAGTAATGGTTGCAACTTTTTTTTTGATTTTATATAAATTTTATGTGAAGGAGTATTAATTTTAGAAAAACTTACTTATTTTAAAAAATTTTAAATAAATAAATTTGGGTTTAAAGAATGAATCTGAATATAAAAAACATTATAAATTTTAAAATAAAAATTATAGTACCCTACTTATCACATATAATATGTTAAAAGGAAAAAATTATAATTGAAAATTTTAAATTATAAATATTTATTTAAAAATTTAAAATTATTTTAATAGATAAAAAACTTAATATTTTAAATATTATAATAGAAATGCCCTTAAATTTTCAACATAAAAAATATATTATATCCTTAGCTTCTATCATTAAAACTAACGTTTAACATTAAAAGTTAAAAAATATTTTTATTATGACATTAAAAATATGACAATTTTTAATTTTTTAAAATTTAAAATTATTAAAATAAATATTTTTACCTTAAAGATAGTATAATTTTTCTTACCAAGCACCATTTACTTTGACTCTCTCTCTCTCTTCTCTGAGGCGTCTGGACAACATAATTGGAGTTAATGATTATTTCCAAATTCCAAAGCTTAGAGTCGTGTTTAAACAGTCTTACACTGTTGTATAACCGAAGAAAGGACAAACACATACTGAAGCTTAAAAAGAAGTTCAATCATACGTAATATATTGACGAAAAATTACATATAATGCTTCAATTATAACTTATTATAATTTTAGCGTATGAATTATAAAATTTTTATATTTTTAAATTATAAAAAATATTACATATCATTTAAAACAAATGTTTAAAAATTGTATAGTTAAAAAAAAAGGGTCAAATTTCATACCAAAAAAATTTAAAAAGATTATAAAGACATAAAATATCACAAAACTAATTACAAGAATTATAGATGCTAATTTTTATTGACATATAATAATTTTTTATAAAAATTTATAAGAATATTACATTTTAAAATTTGTATACTAAAATTATAATTAAAAAGATTTGTACATAATTTCACCTAAATTAATAACACCTCCTATTTTTATAAACTCTAGGCCTGTTTGGTAGAAGGAGGTAGGAAAAAAATGAAAATCCAATGAAATATCTCATTTGGTATATATTTTGGAGGATTGAAAAATTAATCTATTTTTAATTCTATAAGCAAATTAAAAATAATCATTATGTATGATTTATGCAGAATTTGTTATATCTTTATTGTTATTATTTTTTTATTTTAATACTATTTTTAAATAAAGATAAGAAGATCTTTTTTATTATATTATTATTTTTATCTAATCAAACATATAAAAAAAATGATATTTATATATTTTTTATGTTATATTAAATATAATTATTTTATATTATTTATATGATTATTAATTTTTTAAATTTTATACCCAACAACTCTATATACCAAACTGAGCATTGACTAAGCATGAAAATATTACAATTATGAGAAAATGGGCCCATGTAAAGGTGGGCTACAAAGCGCTGCTAATGGGCCTGTATGGGCCTGTACCTGATTCCAGCAACTCAAGACTTGTTTCCAAATTCTGCTTTCCGCAGGCGTCGGTTTTGTTATTCGTCCCTAGGGTGTAGTCCTAGGCACTAGGTCTTGTAAAAGGATTTCAAATTACTATTTTAATTATAATACTAACGATGTTTTGTTGATAAAGTTTGTTTTCTAAACGTGTATTGGTTAGATGTTAAGTTAATATATTGTTCCTTAATTTATCCTTGAAAAGTATATATATATATATAGAGAGAGAGAGAGAGAGAGAGAGAGAGAGAGAGAGAGAGAGAGAGAGAGAGAGAGAGAGAGAGAGAGAGAGAGAGAGCCTATTGTTAGAAAACAATTAAATAAAAAGAGCCAGAAATCTATACATGACTTTCTCGCCACAGCAATAGCTAAACTTTCTTGGAAGAGCAAAGTCAATTAACCATTGTACAAGAAAAATTAAAAAAAAAAAAGAAGATACAGCAAAAGGAAACGCTAATCAATGGTAAGACCGACCTAAACTAGAAATTATGTTTCGGAGTCCTTAATTAGGAGATAGTGTCTTCTTTGAGATAAAGTGTTTATAATTTGAAATGGTTAATTTAGTTTTCTTTACGACATGGCTCTTGTTGTTTTCATTTTCTTTTATTTAATGCACCAGTTACAACGTTAAACTATTTCTCTTCCCCTCCATTACTATGGAAAGGAGTTTGATAGTGTGTTTGGAGATCCGTTTGGAGAGACTAAAATCACGTTTGCTAACCATAATTTTACAAAAGTAACACATTGTTACTTTGTACAAAACGTGGTTTGGGAGATGAAGAAATTTTTCCAAACATGCACTGAGTAAGTTGAAAAAGAATCAAATGTAAATAATATTTATTTATCCATGAAATAATTTAGCATAAATCATGATTCCTGTGGTTTTAGGATTTCATGATCTCCATTGAAAGGAGAAGTATGTTTCTTTCCTTTAATCCCTCTACATAATACTTTCTTATGATAAATGAATATTTTCTTATGGGTAGAGAGAGGGCTACTTTGTGTATTCATAAAGAATTAATGATAAAGTATCATTTATCATAATACCTATTCAAATACATGCTTATCCTAAATAAAATTCAAGGCAGGATAAGGTTTTATCTCTTTTAAGATAACCAACTTTATTTAAGTAGATATTCTTTCAATAACTATTTAATTGACTTTAATCAAATAAATATCTTTTTAACAATCATTTAATATGATTTAAACATGTAACTAATTATTAAACAATCTTGTAAAATAATAGTATCTAATAAATACATAGTAATATCATATGACCCAATATCATATGGTGGGCCATACATGGAGCATAAAATTCTTACATTAGAGTCACCAGAAGCCATGTCAAATGACGTTTGATGAACTTGTGAAACAAGTGGCTCAAGCGGAAACACAAGCATGTCACTTCTGGGGTTCTTCACAAAAGTCCACCCATAGCAGGAAATATGCATTTAAAGCCAAGTAACAACTAAGCAGAACGGTGTCAAATCAGTAAGAGAAGGGGCTGCTGATGCAAAGTACTGTGTTGCAACCTTCAAACAACTGAACCAATGATAGTATCTGAATCTTTCTTCAGATTGCTACCCATGATTGATATTTGTCTTCAGATAAAGAAGATATTAGAATTAACTCCTAAGTGTAGTATAGTGGACTCTAGTGTCATGGAGTTAGCGCCAAGCGCAATATATATATATATATATATATTTTAAGGAATCATGTCAATTTCATTTTAACATGTGAAAAACTGAATTTTGTTATTAATGTAAAGTAGTATGGCTTATGTTTGATGTAAGGAAGCAGAGGGTGTTAACAAATTTTTAAGGAAATTGGTAAAAAGTAACTTTTGCATCTTTTTTATAAATATTTTTCTGTAATGAAACAAAGTGCAATTTTACCTTAATTGCTTGTTTCTTTACGTTTTCTCTCTACTGGGTCTGTTCCACCAGTTAACAGAAGACCAAGAGAGCCATCATTGATAAACTTAACCAGAAGAATGTTCATGGAGAGGCTTAGATCTTAGAACAGAAGCGTGCTGGATATATATATATATATATATATATATATATATATATAGTACTTATAATAGGAGTTATACCATTCAAGAGAACAAGTGTATACGGCAAGAGTAGAAGAGAGAACCTTGTAGATCTAGAAGCAAAGTGGACTTGATCAGGAGATGCAAGGGCCTATTTTCCGGCATGGAAGAGCTAATATGGTCCATCTGTTCTCTGAGTCTGCTTTATGTTTTCCTCATAGATGTGTCTCTGCTTGTGTTGTAAACTAAGGTAGAGTAGATGAGGGTGAAACAATTAAATGAGTTGATTGATGAGGCAGAGGGAAGCATTGATACCTTGAAAAGGTGGTTTTCAACTTTTGGCAATGAATCACATTTCAGCTGCATTTGATAACCTTCTGGACAAAAGGGCAAACTTTATTTCGAATTTTATAGATACATCTGTAGAGAAACCAATCCACCTTTCCACCATTCAAAATAAAGCTTTCTTTTCTTCCATAAATAGCATTCGAAGCAGGCTCAGTAAAGTATATGCTGCAAGAACATGTAAGCACTGTATCACTCTTGTTCAGAATATGATAAATGTATGCTACATTGAAAGACATAACAGTAGGCTTAAGGTGGACTTGGAGACAAGCCCATCCTTCATAGGCAAAATGATGAAACTCGAAACATTGGACATAAAGCACGCATGTATTTTCACCCTCCTTGGCTCTATGGAGATTGAAGAACCTCAGGAACTTATATTTGAACCAAAGTGATTGAAATAAAATTGATGGAAAACTTAGTGGTGATTCCCCGGAAAAACTTCAGACACTATGGGGAGTGTTCATAGACGAGTCTGGTTCTCTTTTTCATGGGTACTTCACAGGATTAAGAACTCTAGAAATTTGAAATTGGCTTTTCAATTGAAGCAGAGAGAAGAAGAAACACTGACTAAGCTCGTTGTGTGGCTGAACCAGCTTCATTCTTTGACACTTCGATCAATTAATGAAATGGGTGAACCTCAATATCTAAGATTGAATGACATGTCGAAGCTTCACAACCTTTCATCCTTATAATTTGTTTGGAACTCCAGAAGGCAGGCTATGAGAACATAAACTGTCACAAAATCTTATTGATGTTACCTTGTTAGCTTCCAAAATCTCACATGATCCTATGCCACAGCTGCAGAAACTAAGCTTACATCACTGCCCTTTTACTCTGAATCTCATGCTGCCACTTGTATAGGTTGCACCACAGGCAGCTTTCCAAAGCTTCAAGTTTTGAGATTCTGGTTGCCAAAGGACCAGGAGGAATGGAATGCGGAGGAAGGAGCAATGTCAAACCTCTTAAGAGTCAGAAGCCAGGTCCTGCACTAAATTGAAAGTTCCTAGTGGGTTGCACCATTTGAAGACTCTGTACAAGATAAAGTTATCAAGTACGCCAGAGAAATTCATAAAATCAACATCTAATGAAATAAGGGAATATTTCGGTCGAAGTGCGCCACATTGGAAGGAAATTGATTAGACAAAAGTTATTCGAGTAGATAGACACATAAGATCTCCCTAGTTTCAAGCTCTATGTCTTACAAGTGCTATTAGAATATGTTTGTGTAATGGACTCACATTTGAGAGAGTGATTTTTGGATTCAAGTATATAAGTGGAATTTCTTATAGCATTGGAAGGAAATAGATTAGATAAGGACAATTGATTCATAGACTAAATATGGATTGAAATATAATATCAAACCTATAAATATAATTTCTTACAGAGTTCAATAAAGTATCTCTTCAATATTTCATATATATATTTCTTCATTTCTTTTCTCTTCCTACTTAGAAAGTTCAATGTAGTAAAGACATCGATGATCAAATGGAGTGGCTATGATGATTTTTGTTACATTTAGTGAGGATTAAGATCTAGAAAAGAAGGATTGTAATGTTCGTTCTGTTTTTTCTTCTGGCCTTTTTGGCTCTTTCTACTCACCAAAAAATTTCCCCAAATAAAAAATGAAGAAAGAGGATTTAAACGAATAAAATAAAATTCTAGAAAAAATATGCATAGTTCTTTTCTAAAATTAAAATATGATTAAGATAAATTTAAGAATAATATTAATTTTTTAAAAGTCTAGATTATTAGAAAATATTTTTCAAACTACAATTACACTTATTCTTAAACTTACTTTTTAAACTATAAAATTTCAAATGTATGGTAATTTTTATCCAAACTAAACTAGAAGATTGTTTGGGAATTATTAGCCACTTGACCTATGCTGTGATTATGTGAGTTAGTCTCATGGTAAATTAAATTATAAAAATAAAATATCAAATTAAAAGGTACTCCCCAGTGCAACAATAATATAAGAAGGAAAAGATAAACAGTGGAGATTACGAAATCTAAGAAGCTGTAGCTGACCAATGTGCAATAAAATAATTTCCCCCCACTTTTATTTAAGAAGATTTCCTATTACGTATATTCAACTAGTAAACATTTAAATCTTTTTTAACGATTAATTATAAAAAAAATCATGTTAACATTTCAATATAAGAAAAATAAAAATACACTTCTTTCGCTTTAAGTTATTTATAAATATTTTTTACTTTTAAAATTAAAAGTTAGCCTCTAAATTTATCCTCTTCATTACTTAAAATTTTCCATATACTTTCTGTACTTTACATATATTTTTTCCACATTCGTCATTAGTCAAATGGTAGATAAATAGTTAAAATATTAAAAGAAAATCAGTATGGGAATACAATGTTGGAATCGTAAATTTTAAAACTTCCAAATTTTAAGGAATGAAAATTTGAGAAAATAATTTTCAGTTTCTAAAGTTAAAAGATATTTGTCAATGAACAAAAATTTGAGTAGGCACATTTACGTGTTCCGATTAAACATGATCAACTATTACAAAATTGCATTTTTAGCAACCAAAAACAAAATCTGTGCCTGGAGTTAATAACGAGGAAACATGTCGTCATTAAAATAATGTACATAAAGGGGGCTGGTCCCCATTGGAATAGAGTTAGTTAAATGAAAAATTATAATTAAAAATTTCAAGTTAAAAATATCTATATTAAAAGGATTTAAAAGTAAAAAAATTTAATTTAGAATTTTAAATTATAATTTTTTTATACAATTTAAAATTTTGATCCTTAAATCTTTTAGAATAATTTGAAATTTGAAATTTTCAATTGTAGTTTTTTCATAGTTAAGGCAACATGGGACCCCGCCGTTAGCAATGTATTGCCATTTTGCCACTTGCCAGGTTAAAATATTCGTATAATACTAAATCACCAAAAAAAAAAAAAGGATCTGAAATAAATTAACTGAAAATACGTAAGTTATTTCACTACTTAAGTTAATGGTAAAAGTTTTATGATATTGGTGTTTAATTAATAAAACGTAATTTTTTTAGAAAATCTCGTATTGTAATATAATATTAATAATATCAAATGAATTATTGGAAACTAACCGGTTAGTTTGTGATACTGAAATTGTCTCCAAAAAATTCAGTCAAAGCTAAATTAATAATAATAAAAAACTTATTACAAAATACTTGTTTTCCTTAATTGAAGTGTTTCCAGCTTATATATTCCTCCAACTCCAAAAATATACAAAAATAGATATGCCTAATCCCATTATTTCCCAGCTTTTAATTTCCGAGGGAAAACAGTCACACTTACCAGAAATTGTTTTTTAATATTGGTCAGCTCAATTTTCCATTTATATATATATATATATATATATCTGTGTGTGTGTGTGTAAAGTCTCCTGTAAAAAGTCACATCAGGCATCCAACACAGAGTTCATTGTACTTCTGCCTGATTTCAGTTCTCCCCTCCAGCTGATACCATGGATACTAATTTTTTAAACCTCCCAACTCCAATACAGCGATTCTAGCACCCTTTTTCTATTAATATCTTGTCACATTTTATTCTGCAAAAATTGGCAAGTACAAGGTCAAATGATTATATACAATTTGGTAGAAGTACAACAACCTCTCTACATTCATATCAAATGAAATCATCCCAGACCACCATAGTTATGGAGAAGAAAAATATTCCTGCACATTTTCCTTTGATGTTAGTAATAAGACATTTAAGTTACCAGGTGTCTAAAAGATTTAGATAATTTGATTTTAAGCTTAATATAATTATTTTTCTCAATATACAGTTAAAATGGTGTCAAAGTTTTGCGTGTACCTCAATTAGATCGCTTTTTTGATTTGGTCAAAGATAAATTATTCATGGCGAACAAAAAAAAATCTAGAAGAAAATTCATCAAATCACTTTAATGTTTTAGCACAACCAACCTAATAGTGGCAGACATCAGATTCGGATCATGGGAAGACAGAAGTGCACTGCATGTTGTTCATAGAACAATGATGGGATGAAGAAGGGGAAAAAGATGTTTGAAAAAATAGAATTAAAATTCCAATTAGTATCGGAAGCAGCATCTCACAGTATAGAGAAAACTGGGGCAAAATGAACAAAAAATGAAAAAAAGAATCCATTGGTTTCAACAACAAAACAGAGCACAAAGAGTTGAACAACAGAAGCCTGGCCAGACAAAAGCAAGAATTTTTCAATTAGTCAAATATCGTCTGCCGTCTCTTGAGATTCAAAAATTGAAGAAAATCCCATCACAACCCTCAACTTCCAAAAAAATTCCTCTATCCAATCCTAAAATAATAAGTTAGCCACCCAAGACAAGGAAGAGACATCGTTTCCTACTTGCCTATGTAAACTAAAAAACCTTAATAAAACATCACATCCTCCAAACGAACAGCACACGAACAATTGGAAAATGCCCTCCATTGTCTCTTTCACGAAACATCTCTACCCCATGCTTCATTTTAAAACTATTTTTTTCTAAAAATAAATAAAGAAATCAGCTAATAGCTGCCTATCTCTATCTTTCTGCTCTAGGGTCAATGATTCAATACTGCTATTCCCTTCAAACTCTTCATTCCTTCAATCTTTCTTTCCATCTCTCAGATTCTGTCAGAAAAATTATCATGGAACCAAACCCAGCATCAGATCACATTCTAGATTGGATTGAAGGTTCTGTTTCTTTCTTTCCATCTTTCTTGGATGATCCATATAACTCGGGTGGTATTGAAGATTACCACTTGTGGGGTGAGGGACAAGACATAGGCCAACAATTCCAGGTTGATGCTGGTCCTGGATCTCCCAATGCCACCATCACTTCCATGTCTGCTGCTATTAGTACCAGCAAAACACCCACTGAGCCTTA
This sequence comes from Erythrophleum fordii, assembly GCA_032878935.1. Taxonomy (NCBI): domain Eukaryota; kingdom Viridiplantae; phylum Streptophyta; class Magnoliopsida; order Fabales; family Fabaceae; genus Erythrophleum; species Erythrophleum fordii. The sequence goes on from JAVQMF010000047.1 coordinate 5,927,299, forward strand.
TAGTTCAAATAATCCACCATCTTCTGATCTGCCAAAGAAAAGAAATGCTTCTGATGATTTATGTCTCAAACCATCTCAGAATCATAAGTCCAAGAAAAGTAAGAGCCGTCCAATGAGTGAAGCTGACAATGGAGATGCAGTTGTAGAAGGGGCAATGGTTAAGAAATCTGCAGGGAACAAGAAGGTATCCGCTAAGGCCAACGGGAATAACTGTAATAACGGTAACAACAAGGAAGGGAGGTGGGCAGAGCAGTTGCTAAACCCTTGTGCCGTAGCCCTGGCTGCAGGGAATCTGAATCGCGTGCAGCACCTCTTGTATGTTCTCCATGAGCTTGCCTCGCCCACCGGTGATGCCAATCACCGGCTCGCTGCTCATGGTCTCCGAGCACTGACACGCCAGTTATCCTCTTCCTCTTCCTTTCCTTCCTCCACTGCATCTGCAGGGCCTGTTACTTTTGCTTCTGCAGACCAACGGTTTTTCCAAAGATCTCTGCTGAAGTTCTATGAGGTTAGCCCCTGGTTTTCCTTTCCTAATAACATTGCAAATTCTTCCATTCTGCAAATTCTTGCTGAAGAACCCAATAGTTCACAAACCCTTCATATCATTGACATTGGGGTCTCTCATGGTTTTCAATGGCCAACATTTCTAGAGGCCTTGACTCGCCGACCTGGTGGACCTCCTCCACTGGTTCGCCTCACTGTGGTGACTGCCTCAGCAGAACATGATCAAAATATGGAGACCCCATTTGCAATAGGTCCACCTGGTGACAACTTCTCTTCTAGACTCCTTGGTTTTGCCAAGTCCATGAACATCAATTTGCAGATAAACAGGCTCGATAATCATCCATTACAGAATCTAAATGCCCAAATTCTCAACGTGTCGCCAGATGAAACCTTCATTGTATGTTCACAATTTAGGCTGCACCACCTGAATCATAACACTCCTGATGAACGGAGCGAATTTCTGAAGGTGCTGAGGAGAATGGAGCCCAAGGGGGTGATACTAAGCGAGAACAACATGGAATGTTATTGCAACAGTTGTGGGAATTTTGCCACTGGATTCGAGCGAAGAGTGGAGTTCTTATGGAAGTTTTTGGATTCGATAAGCTCAGCATTCAAGGGTCGGGAGAGTGAGGAGAGGAGACTGATGGAAGGAGAGGCTGCAAAAGCATTGACAAACCAGCGAGAGATGAATGAAGGGAAAGAGAAATGGTGTGACAGAATGAAAGAAGCAGGGTTTGTAGGGGAGATATTTGGCGAGGATGCCATTGATGGAGCTCGAGCTTTGTTGAGGAAGTATGATAATAACTGGGAGATGAAGGTAGAAGAGAACCATACCAGTGTGGGATTATGGTGGAAGGGGCAACCTGTTTCTTTCTGTAATTTGTGGAAGCTGAACAAGAACGATAAGGGTGGATCAGATTCAACATTGACAAGTCGGCTTTAGGTGAATGGAGACTGGCTATGGCAGAGAACCCTGCTGCGGAAGTTCTGTAGATGTGCCACCATGCTGAACTAGAATGAAACTAAGTTAGGATGAGTTTGCACCCTCAGACAGATCAGAATTTCAGAGGCGCGCGGTGGCCCAAGAATTTAGGGTTCTCATGTAATTTAAACCACCATTCTCCACAAAAACACTATGGCCTGGTAGTTCAGGTGTAACTCTAGATTATAATATTATTTGTAAGTTAAAAAGAGACTGCACATTATAATATTATTTGTTTATGCTTGGTAGCTTTTACTGAGTAGATTGCATAGCTTCACAGTTAAGCACCTGATTTTTTTCCGTTAAAATATCTGGGAGGTAGATCACAATTTGAACAGATATTGCACCATAGACATTGAAACCAGCTATTAACTGAGGATACACGTGTTGAATAGCAAATTCTGGACCTGTTCTGAATTGAACATTCAAACTTAATCCAGATTGTTTTCTTAAAACCAATTTACCAAAATAAACATCATCTTTTATTGATTATTAGCGCGGCCCCTTAAATATCTGAACAGTTAATAGAAACTTGAGTCTCACCAAACCAATCACAGGTTTGCCGCATCCCAAGCTGCCACTAAAAGTTAATTCTCTTTTTTCAAATGGGCATTTACAACTGTACGGTTTGATGTGATTACATACACCTAGAGGTGGGGACCGTTGAAATGTTCCCCCGAAACTTAGTACGGTAAAGAAAAAAATTATAATGCACAGCAAACCTTTAGTACGGTAAAGAAAAAAATTATAATGCACAGCAACCCTTTCGGGGGTTCGTTCTCCACTAGGGGAAAATTGAATTCTCTATACAACGCACATGGTGCCATTACTATATCTAAAGGGTTCAAAATATATTAAGTTACCAAGACAAAAAGAATTTTCCCAGGTAGGACAGGAGAGGCTCAAATCAATCTATTGAAGTCATATTAAAAATATACACCAAATATATTCACTTGAATTTCATAGGACCGATGAGGCAAGGAATGGTTTTACCATTATGTAGATGCATCCAAATAGAAAAGTAAAAGCAATCCTTCTGGTAATCAAACCAACATAGATGTATTTCAGATGGCATGCCGGAGTCCTGCTGCAGTTAGCCAAATAGTAGCTACTGTCTACTCAAGATTCAAATATCCGCACTGAATTCCGAATTTCCTGCCGACAAACAGGACACTTAGGTGTCACTTCACGCTCAACTGAAATGGCACAACCTTGGCAACACACAAGATGCCCACAGGGAATAAACACAGAGCGCCTTCTCCTCATCAGGCATATAACACATAATTGTCCATCTGGAACTTCTTCTATCTCACCGTTGTCTGCAATCTGAGAATCAGCGTCACCACTGTTGGCTTGCCTTTGCTGCTGAAACTGCCTCTGTTGCCTCCACCGTTTCCACTTATTCCAGTTTCTGAAAACAATAGTACATGTTAAATTGACTGTACAAAGAAGCTTTGCAAAACTTCAGCAAACATGGTTTTAGCCTCTCCAAACGGATATCCAAACACACTAATAATTTCTGTTCAAATTTCAATTCTGCTACATAAATTGTTGTTAAGGGGAAAAGGCACCAAATGCGAGATACCTTCTCTGATACAAGTTAGTCACAGCAAGCAAAATTTATTATACCAAGAATGACCATACTTTTATCAACACTATTCTGAACGTGTTTTAAACCCATCCAAATTTTACCCACAATGGTAAAATAGAATTAAATATGCTGGTAAAGCAAAACAGCATACCTCACAAAAGCGTAGCCAAGAATCCCAACTGACAGTGAACCAAGAATGATACCACTCCAAAAAAGTATATTTGTTTTCAATGTAAGCTCCATAATCATCTGATCTTTATTCAAGTCAGACCTACAAAAGACATGCAATAATTTCTTGAGTTATGTGCATTCAAATATCCTACACAGAATAAACAAAGTACGAATTATCTAGTATTGGTCTTATTAATGAAGCGAAAAGAAGAAGGATTCTGGATGCAGAACAATACATACAGTATGTTGACAAAAAAAAATACATGCAAGGACAATTGAAATCATACATTTACAGATTCCAAGTTCCAACTTACCTTCCTTGCTCATAAATGTGAATCAACAATCAAGATGACCATAATCATTCAAAAAATCAATTGATATTTCCCGATAGAATTTATCCAACTAGACAACCAATTAATCAAAACAGGAAGAGCATCGAACAACCTTAAAATGAAGCCTAATAAACAAATAAAATATAACAATGCCAAAGGTGTGGAATGTTTTCTTAACCGACAAAATAATAGTATATTTTCCATGTAAAAAGTCTTACAGAAAATATGGCAACTCTTTGCATGACTTAATTTCAGCAATTCCATTTCTAGAACAGCAGATGCCAACAGCACTGATATCCTTTCCCAAAGGAAGAATTTTCTCTTCATCCAGTAGCCCAACCTACAGAAAGAGAATATATGTGTAATGACTTTGGCATATGATACGCTAATGATAAACATAATCACACAAGTGAGGGGAAGCTCCAAAATAGATTATTTAAAGGGAGAAAGAGCAAAACTATTGAGCTTGAACACAACTCAACTTTCTGCCATGCATTACAAAAAGCATTTGGAATATTAACTCACCGGATACTCATGTCCAAAAAGTGCCTGCAAGAATGTGTAAGGAGAAGCATTTATCGGTTGCAGTTTATGATAAACTGTAATAAGTGGTAAGGGATGTCTTGATCCTTCCAAGTTGACAACAACATAATCACCATGTGACCGCCGTTCACCATCAATGAGGACAAAGGGCACCTAAAATGAAACCATGATATTTTTCTGGCTATCAGATTCCAAAAACCAAAGAGAACGTGAAGAAAGATATTTAAACCATAAAAGACAACATACTCCTTTCAAACAACCATAAAAAGGCAATACCTATCTTGGTGATCAAAATAAGAGTTACCTGCGGAACAGCATAAGCCCAAACAAGTAATTATCTACGAGAACAATATTACCATGTCCTCATGGCTTTTCTGAACCAGTAGTCGGGCTGTTTGACTATAAATAATACAACCTTATCTGAGGGTATTATCCCATCTTCTAGCCATTAAAACTGCCAGTTACATACTCTTCTACAAGTTTGGCTGTTTCTACTAAATCACATTATACTGGAAACCTAAAGCTAAAGTATATACACAGTGAAAGTTTGTGCAACAGGATAGTCCAATGTGACATGTTATTAACGCCACAAATTGGTTGTGGATTAAAAGGGAAAATAGAATATCTGAGCTACGAATATCCCCATCTGCAATTCTTAGGACAGAAACTCCTCCATTATTGTTAACTATGGTGACCCTTATCCCTACAAGGCTATTGTATAAGCAATATATTATTACAAGAAACTCAAATAACCTGTCAACAATTATATCCAAATTATTTGATACACTTAAAATGAAGAATTAGTTACAATGAATAAGAAACTCAATAAGCAAAAAAGCATGATTTACCGCTCTTAATGATGTAGACTCTTGCTGTCTCCAATTTCTTGCAAATAAGGCTCGAAGATCAGAAGTCCAACCAAAGAAGCCCTTCCATTCAGTATATATACACTTCATGACACAAAAAACAAAGAAAATTTTGAGTCAATTCATCACTGAATTGCATCAAAAGATTCATCGGAATCAAGTTTATACTATTTTAGACAATAAGACAATATCACTCGTCTACAAAATCAGGACTGTTTATCCTAATCCAGCATGGATGCATATCCAAATAAGTAAACAAATAATTAAAGTGACACAACTGGAGAAAACAAACAAGCACGCATAGTCTAAAAGAAGATGATGTTTAATCAGCACTAGACAAGGAAGGAGAGGATTGAAGCAGAGTGTATAACATAAGCAACACATGATATCACGACACTGAGGAATTTCACGACTAAACTGAACATCATTAAATATCAAATAAATTAAATTTATTTTCAAAATTCACTATTAAATTTTCAAGAACACTGTCGTCACCTACCGATTTGTACCCATTATCAGAGTTACTCAAGAGTAGTTTGGCCTGGGCTAATGGGAACCAAAAATAAATAGCAACATGTATTCCCAGTTATCATAACACTGACAAAAACATCACAAGCCAACCCATTCATGTGACAAAAGGGTACATCCACGTTGACCTCAACCTCTGCCACATCAGCTAGATAACAAGCTGGTAATCACCAACCAATTCAACCAGACATGTGTCATTACGTTGTGCCCACTAAAAACCCAATTCAACAAACGAGGGAGAATTCAAGCTCTCGGTGAATTTGCCCTATAGACAGAGTATACATTATACAATGACTACAGCAATTCGCAATCTCTACCAAGTTGCTTAGAAAAATTTCTCCCAGTAAACAGAGTGGTAGAAGAATATTACCGTTTGAGTTCTCTGAACAACCACAGCGTTATCGCCAGACTCGCGAGAAACCAATACGCTAGGCCTTAAGCTTTTCCAGCCGCTATCCACGGCAGACTTGGCCTCGACAGTGCCCCGGACAATAACGAGTTTGCAATCTTCCGAATTGCCGTCGGAGTCAGAATTCTCCAGGAGTGACCGGAGGTCTGAAACGGGGAGAGAAGGGGCGACGCGGAGCTTGTCGAGCGCGGCGGAGTTGGCGGTGAGTTTAAGGACCGATCGGACGGCGGCATAGGCCAAGGTGAGACCCAAAATGGCGCCGTCGAAGGACAAGGCTAGCTGGGAAAAAAGGGACACTAGGGCTTGCTCGTGAGAGGACATTGTTGGAAATCAGCGTGAGCATCCCGATTCCCAGAGACTGGTGAATTTGATAACGATAATATCCTACTGTATAGCAGGATTCGTCGGAGTAGAGGGAGAAAATAGAGGTGGCGATGAACGTCGTCGTTTGAAGGTGAAAGGGTGGGGTATGGGAGAGAGGAATAGTAGGAAGAAGATAGAGATGGGGGAAATTGGAAATAATCTATGCCGGCCCATAAATCACCACTGTTATGGCTGTGAAGTTTTAATTTTATTTGATTTTTGTCTTTATAAAAAAACAATCAATGCTCCGTATATACGAAAATCCTCACCAAATACAGGATACTGTTTTCTACTAGTATTGTGAAATGTGTTTTAAAAAAGAATTTAAGTATGATTATTAATTTTTTTAATAGAAAGGCCTTAACCCTACGCAACTATTTCGTTAATGAAAGCTTAAAGACACTTACAACAATTATAGAAAATTTTAATATAATAATTAAAAGGAAACCATTTGTAATTTGCTATTGATCTAAGGAGTGACTAAAAGCTATGTTGATCCAGTCTCTGCAATGAAAACTTGTCATTGTTCTTGGTGTTGCAACAATATAATAAAGTCCGTTTACTTTGGATTTCTGAGTCATTAATTCCTCCAAAAAGTAAAAGAATTTTCTATTGCATGATTAAAGACATCTTAAAAAACCCTACCCATAAAGGAGATATAGACACTACGGTGGAGAAAAATAAGTATTTCGAATTGTTAGTGAAACAGATCACAAGATTACGTGACATTCCGATTAATAATGAATGGCAACTTGAAAGTTGAAAGAATAGATATACCTGCAAATAAACTAAAAGATAATGTAGGATAATACAATTAATTTTAATTTTCTCTTGTTATATGTGATATCTTGTTGAAAAGAATTAAATAAAATAATACAAATGAATAAATTCTTTTTTTTTTTTCACACAGTTTATCTGTTCTCTCTTTTTTAATTTTTTTTAGTAGGATAATATCTTGCTCACAGGGAGGAGAAAATCGAATTTGAACTCTAACATAATTGAGAAAATATAACTGAGAATATTTACTCAAACAACAATGAGATGAAAAATGAAACAAGAAAAGGGAGGATGAGAGAAGTAAAATGGTGTTGGTAGGAGCCGCCAAAACCTATTATAAAGGACAAGAAGGGGGTGAGAGAAGCAAAATAAGATGAAATTACTTTCTTGGTTGAGTTAAGGACAAGAAGGGGGTGAAATTAGAAAAAAGGGAAAATTATGTTTCAGTAAAATAAGTTGAAAATATTTATTATAAAATATTTTAAAATTTTAAAATTATTTTAAAAACTTAAAGAATAACAAATTTTAACTGTAAAAAATATTTTTTGAATAAGAATAAACAAATTTGGTGAATAATAAAAGGACTTATGTATTTTATAATATAAAGTGTAATTCTTTCATAATTAAAAAATTTTGTCCAGAAAATAAATTTTTTAGTTTTTAAACCTTTAAAATAATTTTAAATTTTAAAATTTTTTACAAGTCATTTATGTCGTTTAATGTTTCTAATTATTTTTTTTTTCTGACTTTTAGTTGCTTTTCTTGATTGACTTGAAAAAACAAAGATCATGAGGCCTGAAAACCCAGGGAAAGAGGTGGTGATCACATAAATCGGTTACTGGAAGCTTGGCTAACAGTCAAAGATGGATTTGCATGGAGTCAGAGGCGGTGGCGCGTGAGAAACAAGGAGCAGATACGCATGGAACTTTGCCGACGCGTGAGACTTTTGTGGCCAAGGAAACTCGTCAGACTTTCAAATCAGTGGCTTCGAGTTCAAAATGGTCTCGGCAGTGTTGCGAACGGAGGTCCAAAGATGGCAATCGAACAACGCCACAAAAGGTCTCGCCTGCAACCGCGCGTGGCAGGCGATGTGAAAAGTTGTAGAGCACGCGTCGAGATGAGATGGAGCAGTTGCTGGATGGACGATTCCTTTCCTGGGTTTTCTCTGCTAGAAAATAGGGATTTTCTTTCTACATGTATTATTTGAATCTTAAATAAAATTTAGATGATTTAGATTCTAAAATTTCTTATTTTTATTTTTAATTTAAATTATTATTTTAAAAAAATTTAGTTAAAAAATATTTATATTTGTATTTTTTATTTTTTAAAATAAAAAATATTGAATTTATAAAAAAGAATTTAGACTGTTAAGATTTAATTTAGACAATTCATAAAAAAGTTATACTTCTTTCATAATTTTAAAGATATACAGGGAATTTCTTATGATGATTTTTAGAGTAGATCTGCATCATTCATATTTGAATTATTTAGATCTAGAGTAGATCTAAATTATTTAAATTTAATTCTTTTAATTTCAATCATTTATTTCTTCAATTTGGAAGATCTAAATTAGATCAAAATGATTTACATCTGTTCGAGGAGAATAGCAGGAAGAGAATGGTATGGTAGGTTCAGTTAAAATTCTTTTTAAGTTAATTAGTGTTGATGGATGATGCTTCACGTGAAGGACTAATATTGTAGGCAAAGCGCAGGCACTTCCCAAAAAATTCGTTGTAACAATTTTTTGAACCAACCAAAACTTGCATTCAACTCACAGTGAAGATTACAAAATGTAGCACAATACACTCATTTTAGGTCCCAATTGTGACTTTCAGTTAATTTATGAGGTGAAGATTGAAAAGGAAGAGAAAAATAAAACCCAATCCATATAACAATGAGCATACACATGACTATGATGAAGATTGCCATTATATATATATATATATATATATGGAAGCACAGTTTCAAAATACCTCCTTTCTCATCATATTATATAGGATTTTTTTGGTCTAACAGCTCTTGGCTAGAATGAGATCAAGTGCTCAAGAGTCATATTAATGTTAAAAGAAAAGTGTCCTGCCTCATACTTCTCAGAAGATATGATTATAAAAATTAACAGTAGCTTGACCTTTTCTGCTACCAAATTAGAGGAAATGCTTAATTTTATAATTTATCAATCTTAATTATCAAAGGATTTAGATTCTCTGAAATTGACATAATTTACTAGTGAGAATTTAAATAAATTTAAAAAGTCTTAATCTTAACTTATGCACCATCATATATTCCCAAAAATAAAAAAATTCATCATCTCTAATTGAGTTTTACTTGGTAACATTTGAATGTGATCAACATTTATCTTTGTAATTTATATCATATACTACAATTAATATACCTATATTAAAAACATATTAATTGCAACACTTAGTACAAGTTTTTTCATATTGTTATGGTCTGTAATCTCTACGGATCTTTTAGCAGAAATACTTGTGCTATATATTTTAGAAACCACCAGATGGATCAAATTAAACACCAAGTTATGCGGGTTGAATTGTTCAAATACAAAATTTCAAGCACGACTTTTAGGAAATCCAATACAAATTATATTCTATCTATTGGTTTCAAATATATATATATTCACTTTGACAGCCCTAGGTTAGGATGAGATGCTCATGTATAGCAGTTCTATTTGTACAATGGAGAACATTATTTCACTCTTGCATAAGGTTTAATCTTATTTACAGTCATGAAATGCTTAATTATTAGCTCTATAAATATTAATATTAGATTGGTCTATATATCATGGAAGCTGTTATTCTCGTGATGAGATTTTAGTTTTTAACGCGATTCAACTTGTATGTTTCCTTCGTTTGTTTATCTATTCAAAATCACCCACACACACACACACACACACACACACACACACACGTTACTTTACAACAAATGATATTATCAAATTGTTCATCGCAATAGGCGAATCCAAGTTTACTGCATGCCCCACGTCCTTGATTACTGCAACCTTGGCTTTTGGTTCCAAGTGCCTGTAACCAAAATTAAAGTAACAATAATTAAGGAAACTCTTCTGTATATCTGTTCATTCCAAATGTTCAAAAAAAAAAGAAAAAACTACCATATTACCTTTGCAATTGATAGGCCTGTCTTATGGGAAACACATTGTCCTTGTCACCCCAAATTATCAATGTTTCCTTCATCCGAAAACAGCAAGAAAAAAGAAAAAAAGCACAGTCAATCTTAACATAAAAGCAAGACATTTGAATATGAAAATATTCCAAAAAAAAGTTCAGATCTCCTGTTAATTCTTACATAATTATTAAATACAAGAATTATAAATATATAAATAATTTCTAATTATTTGAAATATAAAGAGGTTCAATTATTAAATCTATACCTTTCTTTTTTTTTTTTTCTAAAAAAGTAAATCTACATAAATACCTGACTTAAAATTCCAAGGTTTGAATCTGCTTCTTTATTCAGTAGGTACTCCAGAATCTCCCATTTCTCCTTCCTATGGTCCTTGAGCACCACCTATAGGTTAAAACGTGGGATAAATGCAAACCACCAATCAAGCAAAATCATATTAAATATTCCAAGGTGACCCAAAAAAAATCAAAATAATTAACAATGAGTTAATTAATTGGTTGAAATTTTAATTTTACTTTGATGGCCTCTTCTAGGATAAAATCTGGCACCCTTTTAAGTAGATCAAGCTTGTACAAACAAAAGTTCAACAAACATCGAAGATCTTGTGGTTTCTCTGGCACAAGCAATTCAAATGGACTCCTCCCTATCTTCTTCAAATGCTCTATCTTCTGTTCCTCTGTATAACACATCCCACTGCTCACGATCACAACCTTGTCCACCTCCTTAGGGTACATCTCACCCATCCTATAAGTCACATACCCTCCATAACTAATTCCAGCCACACTGAACCTATTCACACCCAATTTTTTCATCCCTTCTCCCACACATTTTGCTTGAAAAATATCAGACCGGTCGGCGTGGCCGGTGTACGAGTCGCCGAAGAACAAGAGGTCAGGCACGAACAGGTTGAGTCTCCGGGACAGGTGCCATATTTGCAGGCAGAACTGCCACCGCGAGGTTCCGCCGAAGCCATGGATTAGGGCTAAGTTTGGCTTGTCAAGCTTCCTTTTTCTGGGAACCCAGAATTGCATGACGGTTTTGTCGTCTAGCGAGATCATGCATGGCGACAAATTGGATAATCTGAAGTTAAGTACTAACAGCATTTCAAAAACTGAGATTAGGACACGTACATGGTTTGACGCTAAACGGAGAAGCCAATTTGGGATTAGTAATGGTACTATTCTGTTGTAGAGAGAGAGTGTAAGGGCTAGCATGAGACTTATAGGGTGCATGTTTTTGCTGATAAATTGAAGAGAAGAGAGAGGAACACATAAAAGCTTAAACCAAGTTTTGTTTTTGAGCTTCATCCTCATTTTATGGCCAAAGTTGAGTGCAATGTGTTCTCACAAACTGAAGTCTTTAACCTCCGATGAATCAAATTTTAACAGGTTGAGCAGTGAGGAGCTGAAAAGAGATCTCGCACATTCCACTATGGTATATTCTGGCTTGTAGAGCCAGATAACCTATCTTTATTATATCTTTGAAATTAAACCTGCAAAAAATGTACCTTGGAGATTGGTATACGCTTGGATTGAAAGGAAAGTACCATTTTTATTGGGTAGGCAGGTTTCCTTATTTTGTACGGGTCTTCAGGTCATGCAAATCTGACGTTGTAACGGCTTAGCTATTTACGTATTGTGTTGGGTAGTATTGTTTCAACAATAAGTTTGTTTTTTATTTTGTTGAGGCACAGATTTTAAACATTCATTATTTGATTCTTCAATATAAATATAACATATAGAATTATTTTACAATTTAACATTATATAATTAGGTTTTCAAAAAGGATCATATCCATGTTATATATATTTTTATCCCAAAGTTTGATACTTAATGTTTATGAAATTTGGCCTAGTCTTTGTTATAATGCTATAATAATTATATAACTTCTTATTTTTATAATTAAGATATAGATGCACTTGAATCAAAGGAGAGTCCTTTAATTTTACGGGACAGCGAATTTAGATAATGTTACTTATAATAGTGATGAGAATTTTTTTTGTTCTAGATAAAGTATTTTGGGTTTGTGTTTATGACTTCGATTAACTCATGTAACTGATTCTATTTAATAAAAAGAGGCTTTGTTATTATTGTTGTTATAAAGTATTTTGGGTTAGCAACCATTTGTTGTAGATATCTGGACGACTTGTTCGAAAAAGATGATAAAATTGTAGAGAGGGGGATACAAATAGTGTTTAATTTGTTTCAACAATGTGCCTACTTTTATGCGAACCTTGAATTTGTACTAATTTAAACAGAGAGTATTAGAACTAAATAGGAAAACAATAGGGGTGTCAATATAAATTAAGTGGTGTGCCTGTTTTAACTCTAAACAATATTATAAATCAGGTTAATAAAATAATAGTCCATTTTTTAGAAAAATGACTTTTTAGCCTAGTCTTATTTGATCTAGGGCTTAATCGGGCAGTTCGAGCTAGCCCTTAGGGCATAATAACATTTTTTTAATAAAACAAATAAAAGTTAATAATTAGGAAAGATTGGGACAGCCCAGATCTTGAGGACCTACAAAATAGTTTCAGGAAAAAAATTTTAATATTTTAAATATAATTTTTAAGGCTGGCCTCTAGCGCAATTTTTAGCACCAAGCTTGCAGGGCTAACATGTAGTCCTAATAAGGTTGAGTTAGGATTTTATATCCCTTTTGTAAGTAGGGCCTGATGAGACTAAAATGATCCAAATTGGCATTTCTAATAAACAAATTTATCAATTACAAAATTAAAAGGTCATCTATATATTAGTAAAAATTGGAGACTATTATTCATCAATCAATACCATGTTTAATTTGCCCATCAATCATATTGATGGATCCATCGATCTTTGGCCCCCCAAAAAAAAAGAAAAAGAAAAATTGGAACTCTTATCTACCAATCCAGTGAAAATAAACTAATTAGAATCAAATCACAGAAAATATGATTATTTGTAAGTAATAAGAGCTTGAAATCGATCTTACAATTAATGTTCCAAAAAAACTGTCATATAATTGTGGACCGCTAAGGGGATTCATTTCTCAAAACAACATGTTTTAGTTAATATTAATTAATTAAATTTCCCGGTGGTCGAGCTAATTAATAAGGTAACTTTAAATCACCAAACAAACCAAAGAACACAAGATTCTCGCTTGAATTCTTTGAAAATCATAAATAAGAACAGCTGGATGAAGACAATGAGAAGTGCTCTTCTGATCTCAGCGTGTATGAAGCCAGTAATTTTCCTGTTTGGTGTATATGCTTAAATCAAGGTATATAATGCGCAGAAGATAATTAATGGTTAACAAGATTCTTTCCTTCAATCGCAGCTAGAGCTTCAAGTAGAGCAATGCTGTGAAAGCTGTGAATTCACTTGACAAAACCTGCAACAAAATTCCCAAGCCCATCTCTTATCACACCTCGATCGGCACCATTCCTACTACAAAAAAAAATGCCCCATCAAAATTTATTTTATATTCAGGAAAAGATGGTTAATTTCTGCCACTGTGAAGAAAAGATCCGAGAAGATACTGCACTTAATTTGAGCGGCATTGTACAGTTCTAAACTCTTCCCACCTACTTTGGCAACTGTTCCACAAATTATCAATTTCCTTAGCCTGTGTACCGGTACCCCCTCTTGTAAATGGGCCAGAGCCAGAGATTATAGGGAGTGAAGTATAATGAATCATGTCAGCCAACCAGTCAACAAAAATATGACGTTGAGTATCAGAAATGCGTTCCTTATGAGGCATAGTATTCCAGAGGTAATGGAGTCTATTACAGTGAATGAGGGCATGCCACTGCGTTTCTTGTTTTATAGAGGAAGCAATTATATATTATCAGTAGTCATACCTTTCTTTTACAAGTTTCTGCAATGTGGCTAACACTTCACGACTAGATTTCGATAAGAAAAACTTTATCTTGAGCAAGCTCGCTTTTCCAAACGTGGTTCCAAGAGAGAGTGTATTTATTCTATAGCAGGCTGCAGACGCCTCAACTAGCTTTATAAATCCTATCTTGTTCTCTCATTTTGTCCCTGTTGAAAAAATTTTATTTTAAATTTTTATATGGGCTCATATTAATTACCTTAATATTTTTTTAAAATGGGTTGGTTATGATCCATTAAATATTATTATAAGTTCAATTATTATTTAAATAATCATTAAGTTAATGGGTCAGAGCACGCATTAATTAAAAAGTCTAATAAACATATTAAAGTGTAAACTAATTATTTTATTAGAACCCATGATGAGAGAACTAATAAAATATTATTAAATAGAATTAAATCTCTTCTCTAATCTTAATTAGAGTGTTTAGTCCTATTGAAAATCGCTTATCTTAGCCTAGAGGAATAGAGAAGAAGATTCAACTTACAAATTGCTTTCATGGCAGATATGTTCCTTATTTTAATCTTAAAGTTAGTGTTTTAGTTTCATACAAGATTCAAAGATGCTAATAGTGGTATCAAAGATTGGGTTTTTGTATGAAATTTTGAACTAAAATTTCATAATTGTTAGAGATTTCATATTCATTCACACTAATTTTGGCCCTTAAAATTTTCATTATTGCTTGGTAATTGGCCAAATTAGTTTAAGGCTTTTACTTTATAGATTACAAGCTTTCTAACAACATAAAGCTTACTTGCTAATTCAATTTAACCATAGAGAATTTAAACCTCAAAGTTCATATATTCATATGATATGCTCAATATTGATTTGCTCAAAAATCAAGTTTTTAATCCAAATTATTGTATGGGAAAGCTTTTTCTCTTGTTTGTGAACATAATATAACATTTAATTATATTATAATCCATTGAATTGGATGAAAACTCAAAGAAAAGAAGTTAGGGTTCTTGTTCGAAATCTAAGTGCATACTTGAAAATTTCTTTTGATTCTCTTGTTATTTTCTCAATTAATGATGCAGACATATTAGAAATATAGGTTTACATCAAAACCCATACTTTCTCGTGTGTTAAATTGCTTAAAATCACAATTTGTGTAGCCAAGGTCCATGTCCATAAAACCCATTAAGAAACATATATAAATTTTTCATTTGGTTTAGTTTTATATACAATTGATGCCAAAAATCACTTAATAGAAAGTTTTTAAACAAGATTCAAGCTTGGAAACATCTAAATTCATAAAAAATCTAGCAAATTAGGCTTGAGTCTATTGTGAGTCCAAACACTACACCCAGACCCACGGGTTGACTTGGCTGGAGGTTGAAAACAACCTCCGGCCAAGTTATAAAAAGCCCTATGTGTGAGCTTAACCTGACTAGTGTGTTTCTTCTTCTATTTTTTAAATTAAAGAATTTGTTAATTTTTTACAATTTTTATTTATTTTTTGAGGTTTAGAAAAATTATTTATTAATTTTTTATTTTATCTTAATTAAAACAGTTATTTTTATTATTTTGAGTTATTAAATGACTTTAGAAAATTACAAAAAGATTTAGAAATATATATATATATATATGTGTGTGTGTACTCTATCTAAAAATATACACTCTCAAGCTAAGATATAAAACATCAATGTTTAAGCCTTATTAGAGGAAAATTGGTTATTGTTCACAATTTTTATACAAACATGGTTTACAATTGACCTTTTAGGATATATACAGTGAAAGTATCTTAATAAGATATGAGTTTTCTCTTAGTGTGGGAAATTTATTTCAATAAACTATTGAGAATGATAATCACCAAAGTGATTTATTCATCAAAGTTATTAAAATCACTTAGTTTCCATTGTTAATAGGAGGTGAGGTAATTTCTTTATTTTAGTTTGAGAATATTATTTTGTGTATTATTATGGGTATATGTCACCAAAGATATTTATCTATCAAAATACACAAAATTGATGAGTTTCCTTATTGATAGAAATTGAGTTACTTTATATAATTACTTACCCAAAGAGGGTTATTATATATATTAACTCTGGTATGGCATGAAGTATGTTGGCAGGAATGTATAGTTAAGAGAATTTATTTGTTCAAAAGGGACAAATTTTTTGACTATATATTTCCTTATTAGATTGACATACATAGTTTGAGAGACTTATTTGCCCTAAGGAGATAAAACTAGCAATACTATTTATTCTTCTTCATATTAGGTTCATGTTAGATAGGCCAAATGCATATTGTGTTCTTTGCCTAAAGGGGAGATCATGATGATAAACCTAGTGCTTTTTAAAGATAGCTTGTTCAACTTAAATTATTTTAAAATTACCTGATTTATTGACCATGTTACAATTTTATAAATAGTCTCCTTTGCTGCAAGCAATAATAATGCCATCATTGAAGTTCTAACTGGTTCCAACTATAAGAAGTGGAAACAAGATGTTAAATTTGCCCTGGGAATAGTGGACATAGATATGATGCTATGTGAAAGTGAACCTTTGAAACCCATTGAGAATAGCACTGCCAAACAAAAAGAGTATACTATGCTAAGTAGGAGAAATCCAACCACCTTAGTCTCATAGCTATGAAAAGATCAATTGTTGAACATCTCATGAGTGGTTTATCAGAAACCACAAATGCTAAGGAGTTCTTCAATATTATAGAAAAGAAGTACCATGTGTCTGATAAGGCTGAGGTTGGACAATTTATGAGTGAGTTGACAAGTATCAAATACGATAGCACTAAAGGAGTTAGAAAATATATCATGAGGATGGTGCATGTTCAAACTAAACTTAGAACTTATAATATTCCGATTCTAAATAGCTTTGTCATTCACCACACATTTAATTCACTTTCGTAAGAATTCAGTTAGATTAAAATTGCTTATAATATACAAAATCAAGCTTGGGACCTAAATGACTTGATTTCTAAGTGTATGGATAAGAAAGAAAGCTAAAGAGAGAAAAGAATGAGAATGCATACTTGGTTTCTCATAATAGGCTGAATTTTCGTAAGGGAAAAGAAAAATTTAAGAATAAGAAGACATATGCTCCTAAAGGGGATAAGGACTTCAAAAGGCATGGTAGGCATCAGGCTACTGGTGATGCAGATAAATTGAAGGATATGAGTTGTTATTTTTGTAAGAAGAAAGGTCATAAGAAGGCCGATTATTTTAATACAAAGATTGGCTAATAAAGAAAGACAGAGACCAAGGTGAGTTATTGGCTTATATTTGTTTTGAATTAAACATTATTAATGTCTTTATAGATTCTTGGTGACTTGATAGTGGTTCTTCTATTCATGTCACTTCTACTTTATGGGGGTTCAAAAACGGTAAGAAGCTAGGTGAGAATGAGTCCAAGTTGAAAGTAGGAAATGGTACTAATGTTAAAGTTGAATATATATGAACCAATTTTTTGTCATTAGAATTTGGTTATGGGCTTTGTTTAGAAAACATTTTTTATATTTCATCATTTAGAATAAATTTAGTTTCTTTTTCATTACTTGATAAAGCTGGATATTTTTTCATATTTGGGAATAAAGAAGTTGAAATTTCTTATAATTCTAGTGTGATTGGCAAATGCATTTTATCTGATGGACTATACAAACTGTGTTTGAATTTTAAAACTAATAATTTATCTCTCAATGTTGAAAATTTTGCAGTAAAACAACCCTTAATTAAGAAAAAATCTCTATTGTTGTGGCACAAACGATTGGGTCATATTTAGAAAAAAAGAACTGAAAGATTAATTAGAGATTACATACTTTCCTTGCTTAACTTAGAAGAGATAAACACGTGTGTTGATTGTATGAGGATAAAATTGACTAAAACTAAAAAAAAAAGGTGCAACTCATAGTGAGAGCCTTGTAGAAATAATACATACAAACATTAGTGGCCCCTACCCTTCAACCATATATGGCAAAAATTATTTTATAATCTTTATTAATAATTTTTCTTGTTATGGATATGTCTTTCTCATTGAAAAAAAAGTTTGAGGCCTTTGATATATTGAAAATTTATTGAATTGAGGTTAATAAGTAATTAGGGAGTGTCATTAAAATAGTTAGGTTCGATCGTGGTAGTGACTATTATGAAAGATAAGATGAAAGGGAACAACAGAAAGAACCTTTTGCTAAATATTTACAAGATTTTTGGATTGTTGCCAAGTATACTATACTTGGTAGTCTTGAATAAAATAGTGTAGTGGAAGGACGAAATTGCATACTTACAGATATGGTGAGGAGCATGATGAGTAGGTCTAATTTACCTAATTTTTTTATGAGGAGAAGCAATAAAAATTGCTAATTATATTTTAAATTAGGTTCTAGGTAAATCCATTCCTAAAATGCCTTTTTAGTTATGGACTGGTAGAAAATTAAGCCTCAATCACTTTTGTGTCTAAGGGTGTCCTGCTGAGATGAAAATTTATAATTCTTCTCTGAAGAAAATAGATTCTAGAACTTCCCGCTGCTTTTTTCATTGGGTATCCGTATTATTCTTTTGCAACTCACAGATGTAGTAGTCATACCAATGAATGTAAGAGAAGAGGCTGTGGATTTACCTGTTCAGACATAAGTGCCCATTGTGGATGAGGTTCTTTAGATTGGTGATACTGTTCTTGAAACAATTCAACCGATTCCTGAAATTCCCTTAAGGAGGTCCTAGAGAGAAAGAAGATTAGCGATCTCAAGTGATTATTATATCTATTTAGGAGAATTAGATTGTGACATTGGTGACACTGTAAATCCTTTGACTTGCACTAAAGCCATCAATCGTCCTTAATCAGACATGTGGAAGAATGTAATAAGTGATGAGATGAGTTTTATATTGAAAAATGGAGTTTGGGAGCTTGATGAATTGTCTATTGGTTGCAAACCAATTGGGTGTAAATAGGTATTCAAGACCAAGGAAGATTTTAAAGGCCAAGTTAAAAGGTTAGTAGCTAAGAGTTTTGCATAGAGGAAAGGCATTGATTTCATAGAGACGTTCTCACCAGTCTCCATTAAAGATTCATTTAGAATTATTATGGCATTGGTGGCTCATTATAATCTAGAGTTTTACCAAATGGATGTTAAAATATCCTTTTTAAATGGAGATCTTAATGAAGAAGTTTATATGATACAGTCAAAAGGTTTTAAAGAAAGTAGGAAGGAGCTTATGGTGTGTAAATTAACAAAGTCAATCTATAGTTTCAAACAAGCCTCTTGTCAATAGTATTTGAAGTTTGATGAGGTGCTGACCTCATTTGAGTTTATTGGGAATAAATTTGATTAATGCATTTATATAAAGGCCAGTGGGAATAGATTTATTTTTCTTATACTTTATGTTAATGACATTCTTCTTACAAATAGTGATTTGAATCTACTTCATGAAACTAAAGTTTTCTTATCAGGTACCTTTAACATGAAAGATCTTAAAGAAACCTTATATTTTTTTGGTTATTGAGATACATCATGACATATCACGCCATATTTTGGAACTATTTCAGAGAGCCTATATAGATCGTGTGTTGAAATGGTTTAATATGCAGGATTGTAGACCTAGGGAAGTATCCATTGTTAAAGGTGATAAGCTTAACAAAAGTCAATGCCCAAGGAATGAGCTTGAGAAGAAAACTATAAAGAATACCCCTTATGCTAGCGTAATTAGTAGTCTGATGTATGCTCAAGTATGTACTCGACCTGATATTACATTTGCTATGAATGTTCTCGGTCGATATCTTTCAAACCTTGGATCTCAACATTGCGTTGCAGCCAAGAAAGTTATAAGATATTTGTAGAAAATGAAAGATTTCATGCTCATTTATAGAAGGGTTAACAATCTTGAAGTAATAGGATACTCAGATTCTAATTTTGTTGAGCATCCAAATGATTTAAAGTCCATTTCTGGTTATATTTTTATGTTAGCTAGTGGGGCAATTTTTTGGAAGAGCATAAAACAAACTTTGATTGCATCCTTAATGATGTATGTTGAGTTTGTTGCATGATATAGGGTGGCTTTGCAAGCTGTTTGGCTAAAGAATGTCATATCATAGCTTTGTGTAGTTGATTCAATTGCTAAACCACTGGTTATTTATTGTGATAACAATGTGGCAGTATTCTATTCTAAAAATAATAAGATTAATAGTGGATCTCACCATATGAAAATAAAGTATCTTATAGTTAAGGACCTAGTCAAGGAAGGAGATGTTACCATAGAATTCATAAATATTTAGTTAATGTTAGTTGATTCTTTAACTAAATGATTAAGGCCCCTACAATTTAATAAACATGTTGAGAACATGGGTATCTTAGAGACTTTTGATCTTTTAAGTTAGTGGGAGTTTATGTATTTTTTTTTTGTTTTATTTCATATAATGACTTTGCAGATGTCTTTTATTTATGTCAATGAAGTTCATAAATTTTCACATATTTGATATGTCATACTTTTATTGATGGTCATCATTTTTAATATTTTGCTTATGCAAGGATTGAATGCAACATGTATCTAAAGACATAGTGCTAGTCTTAAGGATGACTATTGCATTTGTTATGATATGTCTCTTATAGTACTATATTTTATTCTCGAGATAAAGTATTTGAGGCATAAAGACTTGTTATGAGTCATATGATTTATCACTATGGTTTAACATAAGAATATTGAGAAATCGTGATTTCTCATTGTGATTTAGTATACAAATATTGAGAAATTATATGGAGAACTAATAAGAAATAGTAGATTATTAATTACTTTGAAAGCTATTTCTTACCACACTTCTAGACTTATGATCCATGTCAATATAATGTCAATATGTGTGAGTGTAGAATGGTCTTATATCATTAGAGGGCATAATGATCACCACTATCCCTTATTGATGGTTATGTTGGAACGGATTTGGTACGATGTATTTTCTCAGGACCATTATTTTTTGAAACAAAGTGCGCACATACAATTTTGTTGTTTTGTCAACCTAAGAGTTATTTTACAAAATAAAATGAATTTTCTTAAAATCAAATTAATGTTGGCCAAATAGGTAAATGTTGGAATAATTTTATTTTAAATTTTTATATGAGTTCACATTAATTATTTTAATATTTTCTAAAATGGGTTGGTTATAGTCCACTAAGGATTATTATAAGTCTAATTATTATTTAAGTGATCATAAAGCTAATGGGCCTTAGCACACATTAATCAAAAGGCCTAATGAACAAATTAAAGTATGAGCCAATTGTTTTATTAAAACTCATGATTGGAGAGCCCAATAAAACATCATTAAATAGAGTTAGGTTTCCTTTTTAACTCCAATTAGAGTACCTAGTCCCATCGAAAGTTGCTCATTTCAGCATAATAGAGAGGAAGATCCAGCTTACAAATTGCTTCCATGGAAGCTACAAGCATGCTCCTCATTCTAATCTTAAAGTTAGTGTTATAGTTTCATACAAGATCCAAAGATGTTAACAGTCACAAGCAGAATTTCATCGCCACCTTGTATATATATATATATATATATATATATATATATATTCAAACATTTGATGGTAAACACTCCAATGGAGATAAAAAGCCATTTCACCCATCTACATGGCTGTAAGAACTTAATGGAATGCCACATATATGGCATCAGCTTCATCTCTTGTAAATAAAGCCCTCAACAAGTTTTCTTTCCAGCATCTTGAAATGAATTCTCATAGACCAGATCACTTACTCAAATAGTATCCTTTCTATCATGGCCTCTACAACCACTATGAAAGAGTTTTCTAAAGGGATCTGAGGATTAGCCTAGATTTATATATTTTTTCCATCCCCAATACAAGAAACTGTTCCTTTTAATTTTTAGAAGATCAATTCCCTTTAAGCATGCTCCTTCAAGTAAAAAACATAGAATTCTTTTGGTTCAGCCTGAAGAATAACAAGTTTGGGAAAATATTTGGCCTTGATGATTGTGGCTAACAGAGATGACTGTTAGGTGAGAATTCTCTAGGTCTATTTTGTGAGAAGAGCGCAACATTAAAAGCCTCCCCTCAAGGTCTTTAAACCCCAAACCACCTTCACATTTTGGTCTAGAGAGTTTTGCCAGCTAATCCAATGGATCTGAGAATTATTTCAAGTGGCTCCCCATTAGAATTTTGTTATTATGTCTCAAGATATATAGCACAAGCCTTTTGGTAGTAAGAAACATGACATTAAATAATGAATAGGATGGAATTGATTTTGCAATACTTTTAATTAAAATCTCTTTTCCTGCTCTCTTGTAGGTAGTTTTTCTTTCCAATCCTTTAACTTTTTCCAAACCCTCTCTCTTTATGGATTTAAAAGTGGAGTTTTATTCTTGCCCCACCATGGCAAGGGGATCTAAATACTTCTCATTATAGGCGGTGTGAAAAATATAAAGAAGGTTTTCATAGTTACCTTTGTCTCCTCGTCAGTGTTAGGGCTATAAAAATAAATACCAGACTTCTCCTTGTTTATAATTTGTTCTGGGCAACTTTCATACATCTTGATCAAGCATATGTTTTAACTCCAAACAATCACCAACGTCAACTTTGAAGAAAATAAGACCATCCCTCTGCAAAGAATTAGCGGCCAACGCTTGGTGCCGTTCTACAAGCTTTAATCCCTGGGATCAAATCCTGATTTTCTTCATTTATAAGCAATGAGCTAGCCCCTCAGCACAATTGTATTATAAGCTAAATTTGAAAGCCATTGATAGATCTACTGGGGAAGTTCAAAAGGAGGAGAGAGAAAGGGTATTAAATAATATGATAGGATATTTTAATAATTTTATGTAGTTAAAATTTTTAAATTTAGATGATGGGAGACTCATTCCAACTAGGATAATAGATTAGAAAATTAATTGCAGTTTTGTTAGATTAAAAAAACATTAATATAATTGGAAGTAGATATTACAATGGATAAGTGCAATTTCACAAAATATATAAAATGTTGTAGCAATTTCCTTCCTTTAAACCAATTAAATTTCCTCATCTACCTTAGTAGTCACCTAAATATGGTTTCTAGTTTTCCATTTGAGGAGAATACTTGTGTTTCTAAAAATTCACCGTCTTTTCGAAACTTTAACAAAAAAGAAGAAGAAGAAAAGTGAAGTATTTAATTAAACAAGTAGCAGATACAGAGATCAATTGATGCACAAGAGTAATTTGCGGTATTAGGTGAAAGCATCATAATGGGTGTAATTAATGAAAGTTCGGCTCCAAATTCTACTTGTCTCGGTTGGATTCAATCCTTTTCTTTTCCTTTTCAAACCTACCAACTGTAGAATCAAATCTCTTTTAAACAAAACCTGATTAAAATAAATACAGAAAAGTTTCACAATAAAAGTAAAACATTACTATTTTTCAATTGCCAAGGAAGAAGAAAAATGGAGAAAAATTTTATTCAGCAATTATTTTATGGGGGGAAAAGGGTATTTACAAAAGAAATGAAGCCTTATGGAGAATGCATATGTATCCACTATTAAATGATATAGGAAATAAGATATAATAAATTTATATAATTAAGGGTTGCTTGATTTCTATTTTGTAAAATTCCTTTTGTTTTTGAATAAAAAAGAAAAAAACTTGTTTGGCACAACGATTTTTATTTTAAAATTTTTAAAAACTGTTTTTAGTTTTTGTAGTTTAAAACCAAAAAAAAAAAAAAATCAGAAAACAGCTTAAAGCCGTTCTCTCTTTTCTTGTTCTAAGTTTTTCTCCCAAAAATATAAAATATTTTTATTAATATTTTCTTTAAATAAATTTGAAAAATGACTTGATTAATAATTTATAATTTTTAAAGTAAAATTAAAAATTATTATTTTATTTATATATTTTAATATTATAAAATGTAATTTAAATGAAAACAATTATGTCATAGATTTAAAAATTTTATCAAATCAAGTTATATAAAACGTTTTCAAAATAATTTCAAGAATAATATTTTCAAACAATTTCTATTCTTTTGTTTTCGATTTTGTTATGAACCATGCAGAAGATGACATGGTGGATGATAACATGGGAGATGAGGTGGAAGGTGTGAGACGTAGCACAAGCAATACATGTGCGTCTGAAGGTGTGAGATGTAGCATGAGAGAGAGGAAGCCTGCATAGAGACTTAGGGAATGATTATTTAATGGGCTCACGCAATTGGAGGCAGGTGTGCATGATTAAATATTCCTCTTTGAGCATTCTTCCTTCTCTTTTGAACTTCCTCTTTTGTTATTCCCTCATGTTATTTTTTCTCTTTTGAATTTCTATTACTACAAATATATGATTATGGGTGTAATGGTTTATGAATTCTAGTAATGAATGGAGTTTCCTTGCAAAATTAACCTTACCCCAAGATAATTGATTTTGGATCATAACAAAGGTGCTTTCATTGAGCTCATGGCGGAGGGAACTAGATTTCACATACTCTCTACAGATATGAAGAAGATTACTGATCATGTTGAACAAATGGAAGTGCGGCAAACTCGAGAATGAACCAATTGGAGGCGTTGATTAAAACCATAGCTCAAGCTCCAAACACGCGTATGGATCGTATTGAGTCAACTATAGACTTGTTGATCGAAGCAATGGACTCTATGACTCATGGGATAGATCAATCTTCCTCTTCTCCAACCTCGGGAATGGTCAATGTGGCTTAGAGTTCATCTATGGTTGCAATAGCATATCAACCATTTCAACTTTGCTAGGTAAAACTCGATTTCCCCAATTTGACAGTACTGAACCCTTCAATTGGTTGTTTAGATTAGAACAATTCTTTGCTTACTACGATGCGTGACCATAGCCGTCATTCATATGGAGGGAACCGCTGTCCTATAGTTCTAAATGATGCAAAAAACTTAACAAATTCCAACCTGGAATGCTTTGGCTAAAGCTGTCGAGGAATAATTTGTGCCTTCTAATTTTGAGAATCTGAGAGCTCAACTATTTAAATTACTGCAAATGGATTCAGCTATCAACTATTATTAGCAATTCATAGCACTAGCTAATAGAGTTGATGGCCTGATAGATGATGCCCTAATAAATTGCTTTATTAGTAGCTTAAAACCTAAAATTCATAGAGATGTGATAGCACAATCACCCACCAATCTGCTCTGAGCAACTTCGTTAGCTTGGTTATATGATAAGAGGCATGCTTTATCTTCCCCTATTCGATCACGACCTCTTCTACCCTTTACCTCTAGTAGCAAGGTGAACCATTCATCGTCATTATTGACTACCTCATCTAATGTAGCAAACTTTAATACTACTAAACCGAGTCTATCACTATTGTTGCCGACACCTTCCATCAATCCCAAGCCTCCAATTAAATGCATAACTCCAGTAGAAATGCAATTATAGAGAGTGAGTAGTCTTTGTTGCACTTATGGGGAGAAATTCACTCCTAATCACAGATATCCTAATCAGCATTACATGATTTTACAATGTGATGAAGAGGAAGATAAGGAAGAGACGAAAGAATATTCGACTGACATAGATCTTCCACAATCAGTAAGAGAACCTTTGATACTACATAGATCTTCCACAATCAGTAAGAGAACCTTTGATACTACATCATCTCTTGTTACATGCATATCATGGATCTAGTGGTCTAGCAACAATTCAATTTGATGGCATCATTACAGGTCTATTAGTACAGTTGTTCTTCAATAGCGACAACTCTAACAATTTTATTCAACTAAGGGTGGTTCAATATCTGAACTTGCTAGTAGAACCTACACCATTAGTGAAAGTTATAGTTGGAAGTGATGATAGGATGCAGTGTCAAGGTTTGATAAGGGAATTGGAAGTCATAATTAGCGGGCATACATTACATTTTCCAACCTATATATTACCAGTGATTGGGTCAGATGTGGTTTTAGGAGCTGATTGGTCAGAAACATTAGAGGCCCATATAGTAGATCACATCACTTCTATACTTAAATTCTATGCTGACAGAAAATTCATGACCCTTAAGGGATACAAGTCTGCTCAAACTGGACAAGTTCAATATCTTGGCTCATATAGCTTTAAACCATTGAAGTTATTACAAAATTATACATTCTTCATACATTAGAAATTAAGCACTCTGTGGATACATCAAAGCTCCCAGAAGATATTCTTGTCAATTTACAAGCTCTGCTTCAATAGTATCAAACTATATTCTCCATTCCTTAAGGTTTACCACCCAAGTGAGATCATAACCATCGCATCCTATTAGAACTAGGTGTAGGACCAATGAAGGTTACGCCTTATCAATACCTTTTTAGTCAAAAAGCAAAAATTGAAAAGTTAGTGCATGAAATGCTACTTGATACAGCCCAGCATGAGCCTATATTCAGCTCTAGTGTTGCTAATATGTAAGAAGGATGGTTCATAGTGCTTCTGTGTAGATTACCTAGCCTTGAACACCGTGACAATAAAAGATTCCTTTTCAATGTCTACTGTGGAGAATTGATTGATGAACTAGGAGGCTTTGTGTTTTATACCAGGCTGGATCTTCGCTCAGGATATCATTAAATTCTTATGCATCCAGCTGATAGAGAGAAAACTGCATTTAGGACTTACTAAGGGCTCTATGAGTGGTTAGTGTTCCCCTTTGGACTTATTAACGTGCCGACAACATTCTAAGCCTTAATGAATTTAATCTTTCAGCTGTTCCTTTAGAAGTTCATCCTCATCTTCTTTAATGACATTCTTGTTTATAGTCATTTTTGGTTAAAGCATTTGGAGCACATTGATCTCATATTAGGAAAACTGACTCGACATAATCTTTATGCTAAGCTTAACAAATGCGCATTTAGACAATGTAAGGTTGAGTATCTTGGCCATATAGTATCAGCTGCGTGGTCGAGATGGAAAGCTCTAAGGTTTAAGTTATGCAGGATTGGCTAGTCCCAAAGAATGTAGGACAACTTAGAGCATTTTTGGATCTCATAGGATATTATCAACTGTTTATTAAATCATATGCTCACATTGCTGGTCCTCTGACTCATCTATTGAAGAAAGGTGACTTCCTATGGTTGAGGTGGCTTAGTCAGCATTCAAATGCCTCAAGTGAGCTATGATACAAGCTCCAGTTCTTACATAACTAGATTTTTACACAGCCCTTTGTCTTGGAAATTGATGCGTTGAGTATGGGCATAGGAGCTATCCTCAGCTAATTAGGTCATTTTATTCCTTTCTTTTCAAAGAAATTGACTCTAAGAATGCAAGCTTAATCAGTGTATGCACACGAATTACATGCCATAACAGAGGCAATAATGAAATTTCGCCATTATTTGCTCAGACATTTTTTCATCATTCAAACTGACCATGATAGCTTGCGACATTTAAATGACCAAGTGATTCAAACCCCCAGAGTAGGAAGCATGTTTACCTAAGCTTATAGGATACAAGTTTCGAATTGAATATAAATTAGGAAAGACTAATTTAGCTCCAAATGCATTACCTTGCCATTTTTATATGGCTCTTTCATAACCCACTTGTATGTTTTGGATGACATTCAGCAAGAACTTCATGGTCATGCTATTATTAAGCAACTTATTAATGACATTTGTGCTAATCCGGTCACTAAACCTTATTATTCAGTTCACAATGGCTTGTTGTTTTAGAAATGACAATGAGTAATTCCCTAAGATTCTTTTAACTTGATTCATCGAATACTCAAAGAATTCCATTCCTTCATTATAGGTGGACATTCAGGAATATTGAGGACTTTTCATCAAGTGGTAACTCTCTTTTTCTAGCCTTCCATGTGGCAAGATATTTGTAACTTCATTTACAACTACGATGTATGTCAAAGAGCCAAAGTTTCCAAACTACATCTTGTGGGTTTACTTAGCCTTTTTCTTATACCAGATTGCATTTAGGAAGACATCGTAATGGATTTTAACACTTCCTTGCCTCTGGTTCATAGGTATTCTGTTATCATGGTTGTAGTGGATCTTTTATCCAAATATAGACACTTCACGCCATTACCACTAGATTTTACCAGTTGTTGAAGTTTTGCTCCAAAATGTTATTAAACTACATGGCATTGCATGTTCCATAGTTTCTAATTGGGATCACACTTTCACTAGTGCTTTTTCATGACACCTCTTCAAGCTACAAGGTACATAACTCCATTTAGTTCTTTGTATTATCCACAAATTGATGGGCAAGCAGAGGATTTCAACAAATGTTTTGAAATATATCTTCGATGCTTTGTCTTTGATTCCCCTTGTCACTGGGTTGATCATTTGCCATGGGTTGAGTTTTGGTACAATTCCTCCTTTCAAACTACTATCATCATGACTCCATTCAAAGAGGTATATGGTTGAGACCCACCCCTACGACTTAAAGCAACCTGGATGATTCTACACGTTTGGACATTTAGTCACAGTTGCAGGAAAGGGATAAACTTTTAGCTCAGTTGAAACTTATACTCCAGCAAGCCCAAACTTGAATTAAGCTATATGCTGACAAATGTTGCACTAAGCTCAATTTCTAGGTCGAGGATCTCATTTTAGTTAAATTCTAATCATATCGGCAACATTCTCTACGTCTATAGAAGCACAAAAAATTTGGCCTTTGATATTTTGGTCCATTTCTGATTTTGGAGCTAATTGGGTCTATAGCTTACCAATTAGGCCTACCTGCTAAAGCTCGCATCCATCCTATTTTCCACATCTCCTTGTTGAAGTGCTAGTACGATGATAGTTCCCAACCTTACTTGCCATAACCATTATTCACTTGCCTAGAAGGACCTCTACTGTAACCAATGGAAGTTTTGGCCACCCGTTCACAATGAGTAGGGGACTCCATACAGCTGTAGGTCTTGATTAACTAAGGTGACGCTACACCCCCTTCTTAGGAGTCACTTGATACTATTTAGTAGCACTACCCTGCTTTTGACCATGGGGGCAAGGTTAATCTTTATGGGGTGAAGGATGTTATGAACCATGCAAAAGATGACACGGTGGATGATAATGTGGAAGATGAGGTGGAAGGTGTGAAACGTAGCATGAGAGAGAGGAAGCCTACGTGGAGACTCAGGCAATGATTATTTAGTGGGCTCATGCAATTGGAGGTGGGTGTGCATGATTAAATATTCCTCTTTGAGCATTCCTCCTTCTCTTCTGAACTTCCTCTTCTGTTATTCTCTTATGTTATTTTTTCTCTTTTGAATTTCTGTTACTACAAATATATGATTATGGGTGAAATAGTTTATGAATTCTTTAAATGAGTGGAGTTTCCTTGCGAAATTAACCATATCCCAAGATAACTGATTTTGGATCATAACAAATTCTTGTATTTAAAACTATTTTAAAAAAAAACAAAAACTAGTATCAAATATGGTCTAAGTTGTTAGCAATATTCAACTTTGAAAGGGATATTCAAACATGCATTGCATATTGTATATATACCAACGTGAAATTAAACATAGATGTAGTGTGTTTATTAAAATTTTAAATTAAAACATGATAAGTGTATAATTTAATTAAAAAATTATATAATTAATTTACAAAATCCACATATATGTCATATTATTATTAAAAAATTATACATTTATCATATTTTTATTAGAAAATCTAATAGTAAGAATATAAGAAATTACATATAATTTTTTTTAAAAAAAATCAATTATACCAAAAAAATAATTGCATTATGAGTAAATTTAAATACAATTCTTTATATCTTTATTATTAAGTTTTTCAATTGAAATATAACAAATATATGATTCTTCAATAAAAATATGATAAATGTATGGTTTAATTATAAAATCATAAAATTTGGCAATAAATATATTAGTAACTGTACATATATAGTTTTTTTTTTCTTGTATTACCGCTCAGGGACAAGGCTGTAGGGGCACTCTAACATAAAGAAGGGAATTGAATGCGCCAAGTTTGCAATTTTTGCAACAATTATTATGGCGTTCGCCATATGAAGTATGAGTAGAGTCAAGACTTGGCAAACTTCTTTGTCAAACAAAGTACACCCCAATGAAGAAGCTTTGATCTCTCATCGGTTGAATCAATTAAAAAAGGCTGAGCCTTTTGGGAAGGAGGAAGGAATTGCAGATTGTTCTGCTAGTTGCATGATGGAAGATCATCAACACACCACAATCCCCACGCCAAATCTCTTCCTAGTTTTTGCATCCATTAATCCTTAATTAACTTTCAGCTCCAGACTGTCAGACCATCTGAATCAGACGATATATAACTCTGACCATCTAAAAAAGAGGATAAATCTGGTTAAGTTAAACACACGTGAGTTGCACATGAGTCACGCCTCTCCCTCTATCAGACCGTGTAAAAAGTTTTTAATTTGAAAAATTAATTAGTTAAAAAAAAGAAAATCTAAATTCTCTCCTTTCTTTTTATTTTCTAATGTATAAATTACAAATATTCGAAGGAACTACACTTACCTACCATGAACTTTAACTCCAATTGCAATATCCTCCCAATTTATTAAAAACTGTATTTGACCCTTAATTTATAAGCATAATTGCAATCTATGACTCTCTGGGCATCTAAATAGGACTGTAAATCTAACCAAGTTGAATATTCGCGAGTTGCACATGTTATGGTAAGAGGAGAGGCATATGCAACAAGCATGTATTTAATTAAGCTAAATTGTTTTTTTTTTGGATTAATTTTAATTTTGCCTAAGTAACTCTGTTAGATGTAACATATGATTAGACAACATGAGAATCTATATATAATATAAAAACCCGTGGAAGTCGTTGGCTTGTGAACAGTGAGATATTAACAAGCTGCGTGCCAGTACATTGTTTATATCCATATATATGTATATACTATTCAGGCACTGTATTTCAATTTTTTTATGTGGGACCCACTGAAATTTTTTTAATCCCTTGTAAGTGCAGGAATTAATCTTCATTAATATAATAAAACTAATAGATTAGGCGTGAACTGTAGTTTTTTTATAATTAAAAAAATATTACAATTGGACGCAAATACTAGTCAAAGTCGTATCGCATTTTCTCCAAAATATATTGTTGATATCAATGGTTTGTCCTTTAAACTTCGGGTGATGGCTTGGCTAGCTTTTCTTTTTATCAATGAATACAGAAGAGTTTACTCAATAATTTAGGGATGGAAGAAGGTCGATCCTAGCAACAAAAGCCACCCTCTGTTTAGGCCAATCATATAATTCATATTCATACAGAAGGGCACATATATAGGCCATTTGAAAAATGAAGAGAAGGAATGAACAAACCCATTGATTTAAGCTGGGGACAAGTAGTTACTCATAAATTTTAAATTCATACAGTATTTTTTAAAAGAAAATATTTGATATTAAACCTGCAGCGTTAATTCTTTAGCTTGGAGATGAAAAAATTACATAGACAGAAATTAGGAGGTGCCCTTGTACGGCGGTGCTATTTGATCAAGTTCTTGGGCTACCTTATTTCGCAACGTTATTTTACATATGTATTATTACTTTTTTCCTGTCTTTTTAATTTTTTCTCATCACTAAACGTCGGAAACATTTATTGAAGTATAAATTGTACTTTTCATTTTATTTACGTGACAATATAAAGGACAAAATTTGCTTTTCTTAATTTTTTCTTAGAAAGTTTGTTTCATACTTAATATTTCAAAGGAAATTAACCTCACACTTAATAGATATGCGAATACTCGCAAAAAATAAAAATATATATGTAACTTTAAAAAAAGATTAATATTCAAGAAAATTATCTGATAAATATTTTTATTAATATTACTATGGCTGATCGATCTTTTTAAGTAATAATTTTATTATCAAATTATTAAAAATCACATATTTGAAAAATGACTTTGCAATATTGTATGAGTAGATAAATTACATATATTTCATTCTTTATCTTTAGATTTTTTATTACGTGGATAATAGCAGTTTTCATCAGACCGAAACAAGAAAATCAAAGAAAATTCCAGTCATTTTCAAAACTCGATTACTGTTCTAATTTTAGTTCATTTTCAATTTTTCAGGCGGAAGATTAATTCATTATATGTGTTTACTGGGGAAAACTTTCTACATTGCTCCTCTTCTTCCTCTTCCTCTTATACTCTTTGGCCACCATTTTTTAGTGGAGAGGAAGCTAAGCTAAATCTACCAAAAGTAGTGGGATATAAATGTGAAAAATACATATTATTGTAAAACTAATAAAATGTAGAAAACATATAGCAAGTGCAAGAGAGAAAAATGGGAAAAGAAAAAAAATTCTTATTTATTTAGATATCTTATACCTAATATATAATTTTTATTTATATAATTTTAATCATAAAAATAAATCTATGAATTATAATAATATAAATAAAAAATTAATCTACATAATTATATAATATAATTTTTTTGAGAATCATACAATATATATCATTAAATATAAGAAAAATTATAAAAAATTATTTCTTAAAAATTATATACATCCATATAATTATATGTCATTCTTCTAAGAAAGCAAAATCAGAGACAGATATCAGTTTTTGTCAAACCTAGTGCATACGTACTCGATGTTAAAGAAAGAATGATCTAATGATTAAATAAGAAATACCAGGTGATTGCTCTGATGACCAAAACTAGCATCCTGTAACACAGAGGTTGAGCCAGAATTTAACATCTCTTTGTAATTCATTCATTCATTCTATGTTTTGTTTTTCTTTTTTTCACACCTAAATCGAGCTTTCCTAGTATTATTATTATTAGTCCACTTATCAATATGCAGCACAAATGTGCAGGCTGACGAAATTAAACAGGAGTAAACAGAGACTATATATAGTTAAATAAGGAAAGGGATGTAAGATAATTATTTTTTAGGAGTCATAAATATTTACATAATTATATTATTTATTATATAAATATATAATTCTTTGACCACACATTTCATATATCATTCTTTTTAACAAACCGAAAAACACGAAATATTAAAAAAGAAAAGTCAACTGCAAGCTTTGCCGCAAGACTTGATAATATTAGCTCACTTGAAGGGCGCCTACTTAAGCAAAGAAGAGCAAGAAACAACTGGAAGGAAACAAATTACATGCTATATAGGAACATCTGCTCCCACTTGGTATTGCTGCCAGATGGTGTTGGGAGATGTTCATTAAGACAATGAAATGATTTTATGGAGGTGCCATCTGATGGCTGTAACAGCCATACATTTTTTTCTTAAAGGATTGTGAAATAGGATAAACTGTTGCCAATAATTTCAGCAAATGGTATTTTAGCAGGGTGTCCTAGGTGGATCTTCAAAGGGATTCGAAAGCTCTTTTTTTCTACTTTGTTATATTGTTCTCTCATCTCATCAATACAATCTTTTTTATCCACAAAAAAAAAAAAAAAAGGCAAAAGAACTTTTCCCAATGTGAGAGAACGAAATTTTTTGATCTAGTGAAGCAATTGATAAATCTTAATTTTTTCGATCTGCGAATGTGGTTCATTAAACTTCATCTGTGAATATGACTCATGGCCCGTAAGAGAACAAAATTTTTTGATCTACTGAAGCAATTGATGAATCTTTACTCCGAAGAAGAAAACAATACGTTTAGGAACTCTATTCTTTTATTGAAGTTAAAAGTTTAATACTAACCGATCTTACCAAGTTTGTATACTCTGCTGCTTTGGCAATAAAGACCATGAACTTCAAAGGTTTTTAACATTACGTTACGTTTATCTTAGCAAGTGAGAAGTTTGACACTAACCAATCAAGTATTTCTGATCTGATTTATATTTACAGACAGTAAGCGCAAGGGATCGGCTGTGATTGATGACTTTTAACTTGGTATTTTTATCTGACTTATAGGATAGTGTAGTTACATGTGGATAAGTACACATCACCTTATTATGCTACATGAAGCTTGGAGTAAGTTGACAATGCAAATGATAGCAAGTTAGCTAGCTGTAGAAGTGATAAATATATTTTAATTAATTAAATGGTTGTGATTTTGAGATTTTAACTAATATAATTTATAGATAGTCTATATCTATTTAATTGATCTTATATTTTCTCTCCTGTTTATCTGCAGGATTAGATAAGATGATGTTTATTGTGAAAAAACTATCGAGAGAGATTTACGCAGATTTTTTTGAGTACAAATTTACTCAGATTCACACGAAGGAAGTTTATAAAAAGAGGGGTGAAGAACTAGAAAACTATAAGAGATCAGAGGCTTCTCTCTGTCACAACCCACACTTTTAAGTGTGTTGGCACAAAAGACCACAATTTCCCCTACCATGAATCGATTTGTATTAACATTCTCCACAAAAGTTCAGATAAATGTCCTCTTCATAGAAATAATAAAACTAGAAGTATCAGTTCTGAATTACTTTTATACAAAACGAAGAAGTTTTTTTTTTCTTTGTGTGACTTTTGTAGAAATTTCGGCAGAGTCTCCTCTATAATTTGGACCTCCCGATATTTCTACAATCAGTCAACTCAATATACATCCAAAAATATCAAAACATAGACTTCTAGGGATTGAGGATATCCTAACTATGATTCAGTGGAGCCACATTCTACACTGTTCAGAACAAAATAAATTACAAGTATAAAACAAAATACACCCACATGAACAATTGTGGGCTCGCCAAAAGAAATAAAACGGGAGATCTACAGCTAGTAGGCAGCTTAGGGTAGGCTAGGGTCTTCAACGCTCTCTGAAAAATAAATTAAGAAAGAGTGAGTTTGATACTCAGTGAATAAGCAATGTCAACCCTTTTTTTTTTTTTTTAAAAATGGGAACAAGGTCCGAAAAATACTTATATATATATATATACATAACACATAAAACAAGCCTTATGCATATCATTTCTTAAGATGCATCAGAATATCTAAGCAGAACCAAATTGAAACAGACGCAGAGCACACAGCTCGCGGGGAGAATAACCACAGACGCAAAGCACTTTGCTTGCGAAATAAATAACTCCACATGTGGTAGCTACCCACACGGGGCTAGCAAAACCCCTGCTAGCTGAGGTCCAGATCATGGTGCACCAAGGCTAACAACTACTGCTGTTAGCTACAGAGTTTTGAATAGATAACCTCTTAAATTTAATACGTTTCTCAAATCACATTTCAGATTTAATACGTTTCTCAAATCACATTTCAGACAGAGTACCTTCTATGTCAGTTCAATATCAAAGTTTCCAGATAACTCAACAGGCATCAATTTGCAAAATTTCATGTTTAAATCAATTTTCAGTAACATGCATATAACAAAACATTTATCCAAACGTTAGAACACTGCAAGGAAACTTAGTAATAAAATAAGAAGTATGAGTTACTCATGGTCCGCATTACTTACTCACCTCCTAAGATGATATCGACATTCCCTGCCCACTCCTCAGCTATACTCAATCTCCTGAATATCCTACAATACCTGTTCACCAAATTTTTGAGTATAAATAACTAAAATTTGTCTCACTACTTTTAGATTTAAAACAAATCATCACAGGGATGCAGCAGTGGGAAAGTGATTCATTGAAATAACTTCGATTATGTATTGCCAAGACCCTACACATAAGTAATCAACCACACAACTCCATTTCTAACAGTGAATTAACAACTAAGCAAAGAAGAAAAATTAGACATGTCTGATTAGAAATTGATCGGTACTAGCAACGAGCAAAACTTCAACCACAAAATCAGGCAAATAGATGAGCACTGAGCTTCTCAGAATTTATACTACTAAAGCAAGCTGTTGTCTTCACAAGCAGTAAAGTACCATTGAGTCAATTGAGTTTCTAATTCAGTTTCTACACTTTCGCAGCATAAAAAAAATGGCACCAAATAGAGAGCAAGAAAATTTTTTTTTTTTTTATAAGTGCCTCATCTGTTTAAATTCGAAAGAGAGGAGTTAACTGAACATCGAGGACACCTTTTTCTAGGAAATCAGACTCATTTTCTCGGCTGACCACACACACTAGAAATGCATTACAGAACTCATTTTCTCAGCTGGCCACACACACAGAAACGTATCAGAGAACAAGCAAAACAGGGGAGGGAGACGCTGTGAAATGGAACCAGCAGAAGCAATACTTACAACAGCAAATTCTAGACCTGGAACAAGACTTGTTTCTGGCGTTAAATCCCCCAACCACTAGCAGCAGAATTTGAACCAGAAAACAGCAGAAAAATGAACCCAGAGAACAGCAGAAATGGCGAGAACAGAGGAGAGGAGATGAAGTTC
The DNA here is from genome assembly GCA_032878935.1 of Erythrophleum fordii. Classification (NCBI taxonomy): domain Eukaryota; kingdom Viridiplantae; phylum Streptophyta; class Magnoliopsida; order Fabales; family Fabaceae; genus Erythrophleum; species Erythrophleum fordii. The sequence continues at coordinate 5,963,545 of JAVQMF010000047.1, forward strand.
AGTTTCCAGCGCAACTTTGCTCCTTTTTCTGACCGAAGAGATGGGTATAGGTATGGGTTCAGTGCTGCAGAAGTTTGGAGAAGCAAATTACCTAAAGCCCAACAAAAAGTGGATGAGAAAGGGGCATTTCGGATATTGCAAAAGGAGGAAGAAAAATTCTACGTGGCAGCTCAAATACCCTTTGAAAAGTCAACTTCCATGTATATAAAGGCATGCACGTCGAGTTTTTACACTCTCCTTCGTTAGTTTCTTTGCGTTATTTTTTCATTTTTTTATCTTCTCAAAATTTCTGAGGAAAATTCTTTGAGTGTTTCAAAGCCATGAGTGGCTAATCTCTTTGTTTCCTAGTCAAGGTTATTGAGGTATGACTCTGAATAATTTGTGAGAGGTTTGATTTAATTGTTTCTTTTCTTGAATATTGAAATATTTTCTATTATTATGATATTATTATTCAGTTAATTTAATTGGTACCTTATTTTAGCTGAGTAATTATTGCTATTCGAATTTTTCTGAATCCATAATTGTTCATTTGATTCGGTAAAGTAGCAATTCAATACCTTTGATAAATTAAAATTGTCTTCGTGTGTTCACTACAAGAAAAATAGAAATTAGTGACGGAATTTTCTGTCGCTAAATATGAATAATTCCGTCGCTAAATGAAATAGCGACGGAATTAGTGACGGCAAAATTCTGTCACTAATTCATTTGCGACGGAATTTGGAATTCTATCGCTAATTAGTGACGGAAGGTTCCGTCACAAAAAAGAATTCCTTCGCTAATTCTAAGGATAGTATATTTTGAATTTGTGACGGATTAGTGACGAAAAGTAATTAGCGATGGATTAGTGACAAAAAATTTCGTCGCTATTTAGTGACGGTTTAGTGACGGAATATTCCGTCACTAATTAGTGATGGATTAGCGACGAAATTTTTTGTTACTAATTACTGACGAATCTGTGACCAAATATTCCGTCGCTAATTACCGACAGATTTGTGACAGAATATTTCGTTGCTAATCAACGAGGGATTAGTGATAAAATTTTTTGTCATTGATTACTAATGAATTTGTGACAAAATATTCCGTCACTAAACATCGACAGATTTGTGCCGGATTATTCCGTCGCTAATCAGCGATGGAATTGTGACGGAATATTCTGTCACTGATATAATTTTTTATTTTGTAATTTTTGTAAAATTTAACCTCAATATTAATTTGCTACCTATCCAATAATATATAATAAAAATATAATAAAGTAAGATTAATTGAAAATAATAATATTATTAAATAATAAAATTTCTCTTTTGTTTAAGTATTTCTCTCTATCTAATAAAATATATTAGCACAATAATATTCAATAAAAAAGTAACAAATATATTAAAATGATTCTTAAGTAAATGATAACAATTCTAAAACAAATTATAACAATTCTCAACAAAACATGTCTTAAAAGGGAAAATCATCTTTATGGTAGAGGACAATTATCAGGATCTGATGGAACACGAGATAACCGCGATTCAAGATCTTATAACCTATTGAGTGTTTGCTGATGCTGGCTTAGTAGAGATAAGATTTCTTGATGCTACTCTGTGATACGTTGATTCTGCTCTCTAAGCTCTTGATTCTCTTGTCTTAAAGGGGTTGTTTCTGTGGTAATCTTCCTACATAATTCTTCTTCAAAATCTGAATGGAGTCCTAAGTTATGAATGGAAGAAGAGGTCTCACAAGAACAGATAGTATCAATATCTTGAGCCTCAGATCCTACCCCAAAAACGCGACCGTTCTTATTTTTACCACCAACAGCCTCCAACCATAAGGTGACTTCATCATCATCATCATCTACATCATTTGACGCTATGCCTGTTGAGTCTTGAGTAGAAGCTCTGGCATTCTTAAGCCTTAAATATCAGCCTGTTAAAGGAAATAAAGAAATACAATTTTACAATAAGGAAAACAATGACAGTGCATCCAAAACCAAAAGTATACACATATTTAAGCATCTTTTCTGTCATATAGTATTAACAAGAAGTGTGATCATATAATGAGAAATAAATATTTTGAAATTGTAAATATATTTAGCCATTATAATCAAAGTTATCAAATATTGAAATTATACAATTAGGTATATGGAAAGAATATGTCATGTTAATAGCCACAGAGCAATTAAATTAGTAAAAAAATATTAAATAAAGGATCACATAATCATAGTGACAAAATGAAAAATGAAGACTCACACTATAACTAGTCAGGCCTCTGGTCATAAGTACAAGTCTAATGATAATTAAAACAAAAAATGAATACTTACACTACAACTATTCAGGTCTTCAACCATCGATACAAGTCTAGTAACAATCGAAACAAAAAATAAAGACTCATACTAGAGCTAGTCAGACATTCGACCATCAGCACAAGTCCAGTGATAATTAAAACAAGAAATGAAGACTCACACTATAACTAGTTAGGCCTCCAGCTATTAGCATAAGTCCAGTGACAATGAAAACAAAAAATGAAGACTACACTATAGCTAGTCAGGCTTCTGGCCATCAGCATAAGTTTAATGACAATTAAAATAAGAAAAGACAAGACACACACTACAACTAATCAGGCCTTCGGCCATCAGCACAAGTTCAGTGACAATTAAAATAAAAAAGACAAGACACACACTACAACTAGTCAGGCCTTCGGCCGTCAGCATAAGTTCAGTGACAATGAAAACTAAAAACCAAGACTACACTACAACTATTGAGGCCTCTAGTCATTAGCACAAATCCAGTGACAATAAAAACAAAGAATCAAGACTCACACTATAACTAGTCATGCCTCTGGCCGTTAGCACAATCCTAATGAAAAAGGAAAAGATAAACATATACATACATAGATTTCAGCTGCCCTATGGTCCACAAATTGGCCAGTTGTCTCGTCATAATGTGTGTGCTTGAACAATTCAAAAAACTTTCTCTTTCAACATTTGAGAACTAACCACGAAGTCCATGTATATATCTTTCATACATAGTTTCATTGTTACATCTACAGATTGTAGAAAAAAAAATAACTTGAACAATGAAAATCAACATAAAAAGCCTATTCAAAGCATCCACATAACAGTTCTTACTATGTCCAGCAAATTTTACTAACAAAGATGAATACAAGGTAGAAGGATAAAGCTAGAAAAGAAAATAATACAATAAAAAACTAGAAAAATTAAACATGCAAACAAGCAACCTAATATCTCAATTAATTCAGAATGGATACCCTTGGAGTAAATCAAGATGGAGCTATATGAAATGTGAATATACAATCGCTACAATACATGAGGATTTTAAAACAAAGTGACATTGTTAACTATCACGACAGATAAAAACATCGAACTCCTTTTACCACTCTGTACTTTTATATTGAAACAAAGAAGTTTTGGAAAGTGCTAACAACAACAAAGAAAAAAAAAGTGGAATTCAGATAAAGTATTATCCATCCACCCAGTCTTCAATCTACTGGCAAAAGCCTTTGGATAGCAGTTCAAAGTGTGTCATCAAGACTCGGGTCTCTTATTGCTGTTGTCCTCTTATTTTATTTGACTATTCCAACACGTTACTTACTTTGGCTTCTTCCGCATACCCATATGTGATTTTGCATATCTAGGTTTCTTATTAAGCAAAACAAAACATTACTAGAGTTAATTGAGCATTAAAATGCAAGTGACCAAAGGATACGCTAACAGCATTCCCTTGCCAGTTGTCGAGGAGTAAAGAATGGTGCCTTGCAGACTGTTTAGAGCTACAGTTGAACTGGCAATATCCTACAGACAAGTATGCAATCAGGAATAACAAACCTAGCACCCGGAAAGAAGTTTAAAAAAATTCAATCTACCTTTGCAAGAAAAGAATCACATTTAGAACTCTACAAAATATTTTACATGATCGTTTGGATCAAGCCCCAAATAGTTAGAAATAAAACAAATCATGTATCAACACACAGCAAGATTCTAGTTTTATGAATTTCTTCTAACATACTGTATACTGGTTTAAATTTAATGCATTGAAGGTTGACAAACCTCACAACAGCTTTCAAGTTACCATCATTGCATCCATTATAAACTAGTTTATTTATTTGTCAAATGAAAATAAAAAGGGTATAACTAGGGAATCCATTGATAATAGAAAGTTGAAAAAGGAAGAACAAATTGAGTTATAAGAGGGTCCTAAGTATTGCATTGTCAGGCGTAGATGTAGTGCAACAATAAAAGATAATGAAATAAATACTTGAAAATCAACAAATGCAACTGGAGCCCCATATGTGCTCTGCATCTTCAATTTCAAAAATCCAGGACATTTGACAGATGACAAATAAAAAGAAAAATCAAACTTAACCTCAACTGAGTTAATAAATATAATGATACAATACATGTATATTGACCTGGAAAATACTTGCATTAGCTCTTGTTCAGTACAAGATGGCCTCAGGTTAGCCACAAATAGCCACAAATAAAGTCAGACATGGTGTCACATTTTGTGGAAGGCAAGAAGAGTTATTCTGTCAAATAAAAGAGCAAAAAATTACTTGAAGTGAGATACAAAAGTTGAATATTAAATAGAGTTCCAATTTCATGGGATGTAAAGAAGAAACAAGTAAAATGATAACATGCAATGATCCAAATATGAGAAATATACTGAAGCAAAGTAAATATTATATACCCGCACCACTAATAGAAATCACTAAGGTGTGTCTAGGCATAGCTTAAAGGATGTAACTGAGGAGTCCCATTATATGATGTAAAGTAATATACTTTTGAACAGCCTAATCAATGATACCAAAGGAACATATATGACCACTACTAGCATTGGTCGTTGAAAACAATTATCTATTGCAGTGAAGAGATTATACACTTCCACCATTAACTTCTTTAAAGTCTGATTGAAGAAGCTTATAAAGAGTTAGAATAAAAGAGATATAGTTCCCATCCATATATTAGTGTAAGATTGTGCACATTGGAATGCTCTCCTCATTAGCCAATTAGAAAGTTTACAAATGAATTGTGATATGAGGCCAAAATTTCAAGAACATGATATATTTGTCTTAAAAAAGAAGGAAGGGGTTATCCATATACTTTAAGGACCCAGGGGAAGGGAGACCATAATTTTAAATTTTAAAAAATAAAAATAAAAATAAAAAGAGGGAGGGATAACTGCCCCTGATTGAAGAGAGAGGAAGGGATGCCTAAATCCAACTAACTATAGGAAAAGATAGTGAGTATTTAATTCTCAGTTGTACTGAAATTGAAGTGAATCTATAGTAAGACCAACGACTACCCCTTAACTGCAAAGTGGAAACTACATTAGAGCTGCACATTCCACCTCCAATGAAAATTCTAGTGCTTTGTAACCAACAGAAGAATTGGACAAGTGCAATATTTAACAAAATGTAAAGTGTGTAAATTCTAACACCCTTAAAAGAGTAGAAAACTACTTTTCATTAAAAATGAGGAAAAATAAAGGGAGCATAATGGAATGATAATTATTGTACCAGAGAAATTGTCATTTCCCTTCTAAAGGGAGCCAAAAAAGGGAGCCAGACCTCTTATACCTTAGACATTGAAACAAATAAATGTAATCTCCCTTTAAATAAGTTTTCTCCAATAGCAACTATAGAGAGAGAAAGAGAAATTTTAAATTTGCTTAATGATCACCATATGTAGTTCAGTCATATTATAATCAAAAGCACCATGTGTTGAAAAAGAAAGATATAACCATCTTGAGATAATATAACTCAAAAAATTATAACAGTGGTACAGAAAAGAGATATGGTTGAATACATATAAACTTGACATTCCAACAAATTATAAATCAAGAAAAGCAAAAGAAGGAAGAAAATTTAGAAGAGAACACTCACCAAACTTGCAGCTGCACTATCACTAACAGCTTTACCATCAATATTCCATTGACTAAATAATAGAAAACAAACAAATAATAATCCAATTAGATGGGACTCTATAACATACAAAGGCAACAACTTCAAAGGGCAAATCCTATAGTCTGATTTCAAATATAGTGCATTTAGTACTTTTTTTAATAAAAGAAATAGAGCTATCTAGAGTAACTTTTCAAGTTAGAAGTTGTGCTTTATATTAAGATGCATCACTTCCACATAATAAAGTTGTGCTTAAGTAGTGTAGATGACCTTTATGTAGATGGATAACCATATGTGTTGATGTTGTAAGCAGAGTTACCCATTCTAGGCATGTGTATGCTGCCAACACCTGCTAGTGCCTAAGCGTGCAAAACATGTACAATGTGAGCTCATAGATGTAAGTGTCCTTAATGTGATCAATAATTAATTGGTCTCAAGTAAGAGATTAGCTATTAAGCTGAGTGTAAAAATGCCAGGATAGTAAAGTGGAAAATGTCAAACAAGTAGCATATGTTGAGAGCACCCTACGCACTAAAACAACCTAGCAAAATCATCTCACCAGAATCAGGAGTTGCCTTTGAAATTGAAGATCCTCTAACTTTTTTATCTGAGCCAACTATTTCATCATCTGCTTGTGATAGTCAACCAGAGCCCACAAAATTTAGTTGGAACTTGGAAGCACTTGAAACATATAATAGATATATAAAAGAATTCAGTTCAAGGTTAAAAAATGATTAGGCAACAGACCTATTCTTGTGCGCTTAGATCTAAAGTTAGATTTTGCTAAATCATCAAGGTCAAAGACCATCCCTTGCAAACCAAGCAAACTCAAGAGCTATTAACAACCAAAGCATTCATAATCTGTTTCTCCCCTTACATTACATTGAAAACCAAATGATAGATATATTCTCTAAGCCACCGAGCATAGCTCTTAACATATAAACATGTATGATATTATAAGGTTCTTACATTTAATGCATGCATTGCCATGACTGCAAACTGCTGATTAGTGAATACAGCAAAAGCAAAAGCCTGTCAACACAAAAGAATGTATCAGACCAGAGAAATTCAAGAATGAAATACCTTTCAATAACATGTGTTACAACAAGATTAAAGGAGTTGTCAAAGTTAAGTATATCTAGGTTGTGAAGAAAGAACAAGCTGCATGAGCACCCATTTGACAAGATAGCCACATCTCACATTATCTTAATTGCACGATGAACAGGCAAGCAACCAAAAAATTATTTCCCTTAATCAAATCATCTTATATGCATTAACATCATAAATCAAGCTTAAAGCTCACTGTCTGTAATGTCACCATTATCAATGCTGCTATGATGTTAATATGTTTATAGCTTCATACTTCATGGCTATAAGGAAGATAAGGAAATAGGTAGAACCTTATCAGTTATGTAGATTTAAACAGCACCCTTGCATTGAGAATGCCCCATCAATTTTGATACAATCAAAGCCATCCACAGCTGCTCCCCCTAAACGGCGCATATCGAGCTAGATTAATTGGAGAAAAATGCAGTTCAAGTTCTTCAGCCAATTGCCCTATTATATATTGAGCAGGAGAGGAATGCAGCGAAATTTTCTAAACTCCATCTTCATTCAACAGTAGCACAAAAGCAAAGTTCCATCATCTTCCACGTCATCTTCTCAGCAAGTTTTTTAGCAACCATAGCAATCATAGCAATCTTCATTCAACGATTGCTATGATTATCAAGCATTTTCAGTGGCAACGTTTTGAGCAACATTTTCATCAGATCAGAAGCATAGCAAAAAATTAATTCAACCAATTGGCATTACCACTTAATTTAAGATATCAGAAGCTGAGTTGGGTGAAAAACAACGTAAATCGATCAACTGGGTTTAGGGCTCCTTCATTCTTACCGCGTTGCTATTGACTTGGGTTTGAGGCTTCCTCTGATGTTGGGTAATAGACTTGGAGAAGAGAAGGAGAGGACAGTGTTGAAGATGCGATTCTTAGAGAAGAAGGAGCAGGGCCAGATGCGTGAAAGGAGTACGATGGCTGGACTGTGTTCTGAAACAACTGATATAACTTTACTAAAACTTAAATGACGTCGTTTCTTTTGCAAAGCATAGCCTCCTTGTCTCTCCGCCAAGTAGAGAATCCAAACGCCGTCCATGGGGCTCGATTGGAGCTTTGAATCAGAGGATCCCTCCGAATAAGACTTTGCGGGTTATCAATTTGGTGTGCCAAGGAAGAAATCGTCAGAAATCGATTTTTTATTTTTTTAAGTAAATATAATTTTTATCATGAGAAAAATAAATATATAACCATTTAGTTTTTAAATTTTAAAAATATACAAAAAAGTTCCGAACAAAACTAAGTATCTAAACAATTTTTAAAGGTTGAATCACACAATTTTAAAATTAAGATTAAATAGTCGATATAAGTAAATTAAAAATTATAGTTTCTTTTTTTACTTTGAAGAAATGTACAACTTGATCTTTAAAAATATATCTCTTAACCTTATAATTTTTTAATTTATTTTTTTATGTTAGTTATTTTTCAAAAATGTATAATTCATTATATTTTAATCAAGTTATATATTTATTTTTAAAAAAGTAACTCAATATATACATATACTAAATTATAAATTTTGAGAATTAATTTATATAAAAAATTTAATACAGGGGTTAAAACATGAGAAAATATATATTTTAGGATCAAAATATATATCTATTTTTAAAAATTTTTTTAGGTCCTTTATATATATATATATATATCCAGAAAATGTAGAAATTGATTACATATGCCTGATGATATGGTTAATAATGTTACAGTAAGGAAAGTATACATCCCAATTTAATTTGCGCCATTGAATATTAATCTGTTATAGACATGGAAATTTTTAATAGAAGAATAATGATACTAATGTAACAAATAAAAGTAAAAAATAAAATAAAATCCTATTTTAATTATATTATCTCTATTCTTTTAGGATTCACTCAATATTCTAACCATTAACATCATACTTTCACACACACTAATTTATATGCTGGTTGGTCTCGCAAATATGGTACATGCACTTCCTTAGCCACATCTCACACCCTATGGAACAGGCATGCAACCAAAATTTTATAGACTACTATACTACTCCCAATTTTCCTTAATGTAATTGGCACCAAATTCTCAGGCGTAAAAACGCATTTACAAATATGGTATAGCATTTGTAGTACTATTCAAAATATGAAAGATATACATCTATGTGATTCCATTCAACTTAAAAGGAGCCTTGGCCCCGTTACACTTTAGGAAAAAAAAAAAAAAATATTGTGTGGTGAAAATTTATTTTGGCTGCTCAAAAAAATTTTAGATTTACATATAGCTCCCTTTTAAAATCTATGTTATACTTTCAATGGCAAAACATCATAATTATTACTTACTTTTCACAGTCAAGTTACTTCAATAATTTCAATATTTAAGAATAATAAAATTAGGTAAGACAAAAACTATCATATAAATTTTCCCTACTCTTTATTCCTATATTTAAGAAATTGAAAAGTTAAAAATATTCTCATTCTACTTTCATGTTTTTAAAATTAATATGAAAAAGAGTCAAGCCACCAAGTCTATCATTATCTATCAATATTTTTTTGTTTGTTTTCTTTTCATTTCTTCTTTTTGCCACTTCATTTGACATTTACTTTTTCTTTAATTTTATTAAGTTTTTCCGGTTTTCATTGTTTAATTTTTTTAACTTACCATTTGTATTTGCATTGTTTCTCAAACCTTTCAATTTAGTTCCCCTTGCATATATATTTGATAAATCACTTTACTTTATTTTTTTTTTTCAAATTATTAATAAATTTTGCATGTTTTACTACTTGAAGTAGCCGTACGCATGGTTTGTATAAAATTAGCCAATGAGATGTGTCCTACTTAAAAAATATATCCCTTTCATGTTGCATGGCAGGAGATTGCTTAGACCGCCAATACAGCATGCACCACAACGCATTATATAATATGTTTTGTTTCTTTAATATTGACTATATGCTTATCTTTGTAATATGAAAATATGTTAATACATTTATATCATATTAAGTGTTAATTAATTTTTTTATTATATGTATTGTTATTAGTTACAATTTTTTACTTGAAACTATTATCTATTATAATTTTTTTGGGCCCCCAAACAAAAATGTCTCCATCAACCCCTACTTAAATAATTTACTTGTTATAAAAATCACATGTTAAAGGAAAAAAAAAGGCCAAACCTAACACTTGAGCAAGACTATTTATTATGGAAACCGTGGAATCAAACATTTTCATATACTAATAGTATATCATATATTAAGAGCCTATTTAAGCACATTGCATATATATCTGCATTGTTTGGCAAGTAATTGAAATTACAGTTATGTAGCAGTGGGATTTATTATTTTTAATGTGCAAGAGAAACAAGTACTTAAAATCTGTACATTCACAAAAAGTATTGAGCAGAACTAGTTAATTTATCATCATATTATATATAATAAAAATTAATAGGCGTTTAAAATGTATGATAAGTGAATGATTTTGCATATATATCTATTTTAATTAACTCTTCATATATGAATATTTACATGAATACTACATGAATATTCAATGCGGATATTTATTATTCTATTATATAAACAAAATAAATAAAAATTTTAAAAATTTATCTCTCATACTTAAGGCCAAATCTTAACATAAGTTATTAGGAGAGTAAAAGTTATGACTCATAATTTATATAAAAATTTTACATTAACAGTATTATATGTAACATACCTTTTTATAATTTAACGACATAAATTACTATCGAAAAAAATTATTTTTATATTATTTAATGAATACAACATTATGTTATAGTTAAATTTACTAACACTTATTTTTATTTTTTATAAATTAGGAGTTAGGTAATTAAATAATTTACTTAGCAAGATTTAATAGATTGGTAAACCATAGTTAACATCATATATTATGATAATTTTCATGTTAAGAACAATCATCTTAACAAGTTTTTTTCCTTTGTTAAGAGGGGAAAAAAAAGCTTTCTTATCCCTTAGACTCTCATGAGTAGGAAATGAAAAATCATTGCAAATGTAATTGGAAATAAATATGAACCAACAAAAATCAAATCTCAATTGAAAATGAAAGAAAATAAAAAAGATATTAATTATGTTTTTGCATATAGTGTAATTAAAAGAGATTGGGGGGGAAAAAAAAGAATAGGTGTAAAAAAAAGAATTTGGATACATACTCTTTTATATTATTCTTTCTCTCTAACTACATAACTATATAATATGTATTAGATTTTATATCATACCCTCCATTTCTTTTTTACCTATTGGTATTTAGTCTTCACTTCTTTCTAGAGAATTTGAGAGATTTGACATTTAAATGAGAGAGAGATTTAGTTTTCAAACAAAGAAAAACTTTAACACGGTCATTTAAAAAAGTGCTAATAGAAATAAAGAAACACTACGAAGAATGTGTGAATTTAACTGAAAGTTTACACCATGACAAAAAGAGAAAACCAATTAGGAGCACAAAGAGGTGAGAGATATGATGTGATTGAAGAATAGTGGCTGAGTAGAGTCATTTTTAATATTTATACAATTCTAGAAAATAGACATGTCATAATTTTTTTATATCACTTATCTTTTGAATTTTATTGAGTGAAATATTTATTTCACTTTTATTTATTATGTATATTTTTATTTCAATCATTTCTTATACACAGTTGTTTAAATCATGATTTTAAATTTGCAAATTTTTTTACTATTTTTAGTTAATTAAATATATTTTATATTTATATTAATTTATAACTTAAAATAAATAAATTATACATTTTTTAATTTTTGAACATGAATGGAGGCCTTTTATTACTCATAGAATAATTAACCACATTACTATTTATCACATTTTACTATTTTGATATTGAAATTATTAAATTATTAATTTAAATTCTAATATATAAATTATTAAATTATAATATATATATATACACACACAATTAATAATGTTTAACTAATTTGCAACAATTTAATATATACATATATATTTAAGTCATTGTATCATATTAATTATTAAAAAATAATATTTAAATAATCTATGACAGATTTAGTGACAGATTAGCGATGAAAAATTTTGTAATAGAAATTCTATCGCTAATTCCATCACTAAATTAGTGACGGAATATTCTGTCACAAAATTCCATCGCAAAACTGAAATTGACTATTACGTTTATTAATGACGGAGCTTTCCATCACTGAACTCTGTCACTAACTTGATTTGTGATGGATTAGCGACATAAATATTTGTGACAGAAATTTTTCGTCACAAATTCCGTTGCTAATTTCTGCGACGGAATTTATGACGGATTTGCAATAAACTTGTGATGGAACAACATTTTGTTGCTAAATTCTGTCACAAATTTGCTATTTTTTTGTAGTGGTTGAAGAAAGTATTTCTTCTATTTTAAATATACGAGCTTATGTATTGTTAAACGGTGATTGGTTGATTTTCTTTTTCTTAATGCTATTCAAGGTTTAAATTCCAAGAGTTTATTTGGGATTGATTTATGAATGAGGTTTAATTAGAGAGTTTGTTCATTTTAAATATTCTTAAGGAAGAGCAGAACATCAAAGCTTGTTGATGTTCATAACCAATTTATTTTAGAAGAGAAATTACATTTTTTTTACCTTTTGGGGTACTTAATGATCAAATTAGTTGAGTTAGATCTGAAATAAACCTTGGCTGGGAGTTGTTTGCATTAAAGTTTTCTCTATCAAAAATATTTTCTGAATTTATTTATTTTTAATTTTCTTTATCAAGAAAAATCCCCCTTATTTTATTTTACTATTTTTGGGTTGAATAATTTGGTTAGTCCCTGTGGAGTACGACTCTACTCACCCTATTTGCAAGAAATATTATTTTAAGAGTAGGAATTTATTTTTGGTGGTTTCGACACCCATCAAATTTTGGCACCGTTGCTGGGGTTTGTTGTCATTGTTTAAATCCATTTTTTTTTTTGTTTTATGCCTCGTTCTTCTTACACAGGTGACTTAATCTTTGATTATGAGATAGAGAAGATAGCTCAAAGGCTAAGAAGGGAAACAAAGTAGCAAAAGACTTTTTCTTCATCTAATTCTAATAGTGATTTTGTAGTCGATTTACCTGAATTATTCAGAGAACCTGAAATCATGGCTGAATCAGAATAAACTCTGAGAAGGATAGCCAATCCTGATGTGAACCAACAGCCCCTGTGCATACAATTTTCAAATGTAGAGGTAAGTTTTGAACTAAAATCTAGTTTAATTCATTTACTACCTACCTTTCGTGGTTTTGTAGGTGAAGACCCCCATAAGCATTTAAAAGAATTCTATGCCATCTACTTTAGCATGAAGCCGTAAGGAGTAAGTGAAGAGCAAATCAAATTGCGAGCTTTTCCATTTTCATTGATAGACAAAGCAAAAGATTGGCTATATTATCTCCCGCTGGGGTCAATTACAACTTGGGACCAATTGAGAAAGCTGTTTCTTGACAAATTTTTCTCAGCTTCTAGAGCCACAGCAATTAGAAAAGATATTTGTGGGATTTGTCAATACAATGGAGAGACTCTTTATGAGTACTGGGAGAGATTCAATCAGCTCTGCGCAAGCTACCCATATCACCAAACACCAGACCATTTATTGATTCAATATTTTTATGAAGGACTATTACAGAGTGATAGAAATATGATAGATGCCTTTAGCGGTGGAGCGTTAGTGGATAAGACAATGGAACAAGCCAAAGAATTGATTACTAAAGTTGCTGCCAATACTCAACAGTTTGGAACTCGTGAGGATCCTCCCACAAAAAAGGTAAATGAGGTAAGTATTAATTCTATTGAACATAGGCTTGATAAACTAACCTCTCTTGTTCAAAAAATGGTTGTAGGGAATCATCAACAGGTCAAGGCTTGCGAGGTTTGCTTAAATATTGGCCACCCTATAGATATGTGCCCAACTCTTTAGGAGGACGAACAAGCCAATGCTGTAGGAGGATTCCAAGGTCAATTCCAAAGGATATATGATCCTTATGCCACTACCTACAATCCGGGATGGAGGGACCACCCAAATCTTAGTTATGGATAAAAACTCAATAATTTCCAACAGCCAAACTATTAACCAAGGCAACAGGCTCCTGTGTCTCAACAGCCAAACTGTCAACCTTTTCTTCCTAAGTCGGGTATGTCTTTAGACCAAATAATTTCTACTTTAACTACTAACATGCAACAATTTTAGCAAGAAACTAAGTTTAGTATACTCAACTTAGAGAATCAAGTGGGGCAGTTAGCCATAAATCTAGGAAAGCGGAAAGTCAAAATTCTGGTAGGTTACCATCTTAGCCTCAATTGAATCCAAAACAAAATATTAGTACTATAACTTTGAGAAATGGCAAGGAGTTGAAAGAGCCTGAAAAGAAAGTTCCAAAGTATGCTGAAGATGAAGAGTTAGAAAAGGAAATTAAGCTACCATAAGAAAATTTAGAGCCATCCCAAGCCAAGCAACAACTAGTCACTCCTCCTTCATTCCCAAGCAGATTGGCAAATTCCAAAAAAGAGCAACAAGAGAAGGAGATTCTTGATGTTTTTAGAAAGGCGTAAATTAACATTCCTCTTCTTGATGCTATTAAGCAAGTGCTCAGGTATACAAAATTTCTTAAAGAGTTGTGCACTAATAAAAGAAAATTGAATGGTAATGAGAAAATCTATGTGGGGGAAAATGTGTCTATTGTAATTCAAAGGAAATTACCCCTAAAATACAAAGATCCAGGTGTGTTTACCATCCCTTGCAAAATAGGCAATGTAAAGATTGAAAAAGCAATGATAGACTTAGGAGCTTCCATATATATAATGCCTTATTAGATTTATCAATCTTTGAGTATGGGATCACTTACACAAACAAGTGTGATTATTCAATTAGCTGATAGGTCTATCACATATCCTGAAGGAGTCTTAGAAGATGTTTTAGTGCAAGTTAATGAGTTAGTCTTTCCAATTGACTTTTATATTTTAGATATAGAAAATGACCACTCCTCCAAATTAGTACCAATTTTGCTAGGAAGACCATTTTTAAAAACATCAAGGACAAAAATAGATGTTGCTAAAGGTACACTATCTATGGAGTTTGATGGAGAAGTAATAGATTTAATATGTATGATGCTATGAGATATCCTGCTAATATAGATTCTATTTTTGTTATTGATGTTATTGATCCATCTACTTAATAGGTTTTTGAGCTAACCTGTGTAGATAAATTGCAGCTTGTAATCACTGAAAGTTTTAATCATAAGAAACTATAATCTCTTGACAATAAATTTGCTATTGATGAAGAGTTAAAGGAATCTATTTTTGGATTGGAGACATTGAAGAATGTCAGGTATAATATTTCTTATATTGATCTTCCCTCATCTCATAACAAGCTACTTCCATCTGTTTTGCAGGCACCCAAGCTAGAATTGAAGGAACTACCAAGTCATTTAACATATGCATATTTAGGCGATGACCAAACCTTACCAGTGATAATTTCCAACAAACTAACTTCCTTGGAGAATGAAAAGTTGGTTAGAGTCCTCAGGGAGTATAAAGAAGCAATTGGGTGGATGATAATAGATATAAAAGGTATAAGCCCTTCTATGTGTATGCACCGTATACTATTAGAAGAAGGTTGTAAACCTTCAAGAGAAGCTCAATGTCGTCTTAACCCACCAATGATGGAAGTAGTCAAAAAGGAGATATTGAAGCTACTTGATGCTGGTATGATCTTTCCAATTTCTGATAGTAAATGGCTAAGCCTAATTCAAGTAGTACCTAAAAAGACTAGCTTCACAGTAGTTGACAATGATAATGGTGAGTTAGTTCCAACTCGTGTGCAAAATGGACGGAGAGCCTGTATAGATTATAGGAAGCTAAATGCTTCAACTAGAAAAGATCATTTTTATTACCTTTTATTGATCAAATGCTTGAGAGATTAGCTGGTCGTTCTTACTATTGTTATTTAGATGGTTTTTTAAGCTTTAATCAAATTCCAGTGGCACCTAAAGATCAAGAGAAAACAACATTCACATGTCCCTTCGGTACCTTTGCTTATCGTCGAATGCCGTTTGACCTATGTAATGCTCCAACAACGTTTCAGAGATGTATGGTTAGTATTTTTTTAGATTATGTAGAAAAAATTATAGAGGTATTCATGGATGATTTTACTATCTATGGTAATTCATTTGATGATTGTTTAGGAAATCTAATTAAAGTGCTAAAACGATGTATTGAAACTAATATGGTACTTAATTATGAAAAATGCCATTTTATGGTAGATCAAGGGTTAATATTAAGCCACATGGTGTCTTCAAGGGGAATAGAGGTTGATAAGTCCAAAATTGATTTAATTAGATCCATACCTTACCCTACATCAGTACGGGAAATTCATTCTTTCCTTGGTCATGCAGGCTTTTACCGACGATTTATAAAGGATTTTTCTAAGATCTCTCACCCTCTTTGTAAGTTGTTGCAAAAAGATGTCCCTTTTGATTTTGATGAAAGTTTCAAAAAGGCATTTGACCAATTAAAAGAGTTATTGACTTTAGCTCCTATTATTCAACCACCAAATTGGGAGTATCCTTTTGAAATTATGTGTGATGCTAGTAATTATGCAGTAGGAGCAATACTTGGTCAAAAGATTAGAAAGAATGTCCATGCTATATATTATGCCTCGAGGACTTTTAATAGTGCTCAAAGAAATTATTTTACCACAGAGAAGGAGTTATTTGTATAGTATTTGCTTTAGAAAAAATTAGATCATATTTATTATGCACTAAAGTTATTGTGTTTTTAGATCATGCAGCTCTAAAGTATTTACTCAATAAAAAAGAGGTTAAACCCCGCTTGATAAGGTGGATTTTGATATTACAAGAATTTAACTTAGAGAATAGAGATAAAAAGGGCACAGAAAATTCAGTTGCAGATAACTTAAGTCGATTGGTGCTCAATAAGAAACCTGAACCAATTCAAGATGCATTTCTAGATGAACATCTTTTTAAGGTTAAAATTTCAATACCTTGGTATGCTGATAAAGTAAATTATTTGGTTGCTAGAACATTCCCGTATGACTTGACCAAGGCTCAAAAAGATAAAATTAAAAGTGAGTCTAAATATTATGTATGGGATGATCCTTATTTATAGAAACATTGTTCTGACCAAATAATTCGAAGGTGTGTTTTTGAAAATGAAATCCCATCCATTTTAGAATTTTGTCATTCATATGCATGTGGTGGACATTTTGGCCTAAAAAGAACTGCTCAAAAAGTGTTGGAATGTGGATTATATTGGCCAAATTTGTTTCGTGACTCATATTTGTTTTGTAAAGCATGTGATAATTGCCAAAGGAGTGGAAGTTTAGGTCATAGAGATTAAATGCCATTGAACCCAATTTTGGTATGTGAGATTTTTGATGTATGGGGAATCGATTTTATGGGGCCTTTTCCATCTTCTTTTGATAATTACTACATCTTTTTAGCTGTGGATTATATTTCAAAATGGATGGAAGCAAAAGCCACTAGATCTAATGATGCTAAAACTGTTGTTAGTCGTCACTAAAACACAACTTTTAGTGGCGACAGATTTTAGTCGTCGCTAAAGCATAAAGTCCAAATGCCAAATTTTTGCCCATTAAAAAAATTACTGACAAAACTTTTAGCGACCACCAGCTTTAGCTGTCACTAAAACATAATTTTTAGCGACCACTAACTTTAGTCGTCACTAAAACACAACTTTTAGCGGTGACAGATTTTAGTCGTCGCTAAAGCATAACATTTAGCGACGACGTAACTGGTCGTCACTAAAAGTCTAAACGCTAAATTTTTGCCCATTAAAAAAATTACTGATAAAACTTTTATTGACCACCAGCTTTAGTGGTCACTAAAACACAACTTTTAGCGACCACTAACTTTAGTCATAACTAAAACATAACTGTTAGCGGCGACAGATTTTAGTCGTCGCTAAAGTATAACATTTAGCGACGATGTAACTGGTCGTCACTAAAAGTCCAAACGCTTAATTTTTACCCATTGAAAATATTACTAACAAAACTTTTAGCGACAACTAACTTTAGTCGTCACTAAAGCACAACTTTTAGCAACCACTAGCTTTAGTCGTCACTAAAACATACATTTAGTGGCGACAGATTTTAGTTGTCACTAAAACATACATTTAGCGATGATAACATTTTCGTCACTAAAAGGTTTGGTGTCAAATTTTTGTTCAAAAATTAAAAATTCCAAAACGTTTAGCGACGACTGGTTTTAGTTGTCACTAAAAGATATCTTATAGCAGCGACCTTTTTTTTAGTCACCACTAAAAGTTCTGGCGCCAAAATTTTGGTCAAATAAAAATATTTGCGCCAAATCTTTTTAGCGACAACTGATTGTATTCGTCATTAAAAGTTAGCTTTTAGCAGCGACTATTTTAGTCGCCACTAAAAGTTTTGACGCAAAATTTTTTACTTATTAAAAATTTTTACATGAAATATTTTTGTAACTTATTTTTAAATAAAAATATTTGAAATTAGAAATTTTGAAGTTAAAAAAATAAATTATACGTATCAATTAATATATGCAAATATATAAGACAAAAAAATAAATTAGAATATTTTAAAGTTAGAAAAATATTTTTAAAGTGAATAATTAATATATGAAAATATATAAGACTAAAAAATATTTTAGGTTTAATCATTAATTGAAAAGATAAAACTAGAATTTTTATTAAGTTTAAAAAACCTAGTAGATTTAATAGATTTAAGAAGTTAAAATTTCAATTTTTAGAATTCATGAAATTAATATGTCTAACATTTCATATGTCGAAGAATCTATATATTTAAATTTTCAATTTCTATTTCTATGATTCATTTTATTAATGGGTCCTTTTCAACTTTTGAAGCAATGTAAACAACAAAGAGGTAGAAAGAAGGAAAAAAATGAAAGAGAAAAAAAAGAAATGGATAAAAGATTGAACTCCGCCTTAATCTCTTATCATTGCAATATTAATTTTAGTTGGGTAACCCTTTTAAATTCCTATTCTATCTTCTTCTTCATCCATTAATGTCTTCTTCTTCCTCATGTTCCATGGCTTTAAACTTGATACTTTATAATGAAGGCAAAGATATAATTATTTTTATGGATTTTTTGGTGAAAGGGCAGCCATGGATGTGAATTTAAAACTTCACTCTTAATACTTTAAACTTGGAGAGACCTTAAATGATTTTTTTTATGAAGATGAGCCCCAATATAATGTAATGAGTCTTAATATAATGAGCCCTAGTGTAATAATTTAGTATGCATTTCCTATTGAGACAACAATATATACAAATTTTAGAGAGATAAGTTGGAGGATGACTTATATTTAGGATTAAGAACTTCAAATGTTTTAGTTAGAACAAAAATATAATGGGTAGATCATAGAAAAAGATACATTAGGCTATTGAAGAATAAAAATTCTAAATTCTTAATTCTTAATTAATTTTTGAGTTCAGTTATATATTTCTTAATTTTTACCCTCTTTATTATTAATCAAGTACTTGAATTCAGAACTTAAATAGAATAAAACTTAAATAAATTATAAAAAGAATTATATAATTATAGACTTATTTTAACATTGATGAAAGATAGTGAAAAACAAAAATAAAAAAATTGAAGGCCTAAACCTACTTTTTTGAGAAAAATAAGTGACCGAATCCCCTATGGCGATTCGCCAGGCGTAGATCTCGAAAAAATACCTAAAATGAAAAAAAAAATCACCTCAAATGGAGTACGGTACACAAAGTTATGCCATTTTAAAGTTTTACCCTCTAATCTTATATTTTCTTCATAATTTATGTTCTAAACCTAACCTATATTTTTTATTTTTTTATCACTCAAACTATTTTTTTCATTTATATATCAATTATCAATTATTAAATTATCAATATGTTTAGAATAATATTATATCATTACAAATAAAATACTGACACTTCAACAGTAAAACCTAGAGTCTTTGTTTTTCCCGTCTTTCCCCACCTCTTTGTTTTCATTCCCCGCCTATTTGTTTTTCCTATCTTTCCCCTTTCCCCCTTTCCCATTTTCAAACCTTCTTCGTATCTGCTGGCAAAGGTTGTCGCAAATCCTTCTCAATCTTTGTTCCAATACATCCTTCTGGTTAATTTCGTTGTGAGTGAAGCTATTCCAACAAAATCATTTCGCCTATGAAAAACAGAGTATCCCTAGGAGCTGATTTCGCTGTGGAAGAGGAGAACACAAAAATTGAAGAGGAAGGAAGCTATGTAAGTGGTAATCTGGTCTATTGTTTGCTCCTTCTTTGGTCTATTATTTGCTCCTTCTCTGGTCTATTGTTTGCTCCTTTTCTGGTCTATTGTTTGCTCCTTCTCTGGTCTACTGTTTGCTTCTTCTCTGGTCTACTATTTGCTCCTTCTCTGGTCTATTGTTTGCTCCTTCTCTGGTCTACTATTTGCTCCTTCTCTGGTCCATTGTTTGCTCTTTCTTTGTATAATTGATTTTGAGTTGAGTGCTGTGGCTGTGGCGGCTGTGGCTGTGGCTAGTAGAACTGAATAATGCCCCCATTTTGAATCGAATTTACTTTTTTTTTTTAGAATTACTTCTTTTTTGTATTGGTTTCTTTTTCTTTGATGGTTATTTCTAGCCTTTGTGTGCCTAAGCCTTTTGAGGGTGGAATGGTTCTGTTAAGTGCTAAAAATTTAGTGTCTGAATAAGCTTTGGTCTAATAATTCTACTTGTGTGTGTACCAACATAAATTCTAATATGTGCCTAAGTCTTTTGATAGTGGAATGGTTATTTTTAAGTGTTGTAGATTTGGTGCCTAAATCTAATTTGGTCTAATTCTTTCTAAATTTTGATATGTGCCTATAAGTGCTGCAAATTTGATACCTAAGCTCTGATATATGCCCATAAGTTTTGATATATGCCCATAAGTTCTGTAAGTTTGGTGCTTATAAGTTCTGTAGATTTGGTGCTTATAAGTTCTGTAGATTTAGTGCTTATAAGTGCTATAGGTTTAGTGAGTATTATAAATTTAGTGCTTTTAAGTTCTGAAATGTGCCTTTAAGTTTTGAAATGTGCCTTTAAGTTTTGATATGTGCTTTAGAGATTTGGTCCAATTCTGTTGCCTTGATAGTTTGCTGTGATACTGCTGAAGTCTGGTGTTAATTTTGATATATGCCTAAGCGCTGATATATGCCTTTAAGTTCTTATATGTGCTTTAGAGATTTAATCCAATTCTGTTAGCTTGACAGTTTGCTCTGATATTGCTGAGGACTAGTGTTACTTCTTATATATACCTATAAGTTCTGATATTGCCTAAACTTTGATATATGCTTTTAAGTTCTGATATGTGGTTTAGAGATTTGGTCCAATTTTGTTAGCTTGATAGTTTGCTCTGATATTGCTGAGGGCTGGTGTTACTTCTTATATATATCTATAAGTTCTGATATATGCCTAAGCTTTGATATATGCTTTTAAGTGATTTAGAGATTTGGTCCAATTTTGTTAACAACCTTGATACTACTGAGGACTGCTGTTATTTTTTTTTAGGATGAAGTATGGTGCTTAAGTTTTTTAAGTATTGTAAACTTAGTGTTCAAATTACATTTTGTCCTATTTCCATACCTATGTGTGTCATACCATCATACATTATATATTAAGACCTTATTGAGAAGATTTTGCCTAACTTTGAGTTTTTTTAAAGCTTCTCAATTATAGATTATTTTGTCATGAGGTAGAAGATCCTATTGATAAGGTTTTATTCTATCGACAAGGTTTTCAATTTTCCTTTGCTAAATTTGAGATCCTGTCGACAAGGTCTTATCTAGTTAACAAGGTCTTTAATTTTCTTTTGCTAAATTTGAGATCCTGTCGACAAGGTCTTATCTTGTCGACAATATCTATTACCCTATCAATAACATCTTATAACTTGTCAATAATATTGTTTGCCTTGTTAACAACATTTTATTACTACTTCTAGAAAAAGGATGACTTGTTCTCCATATTCATTCCAACCTTTCCATCATCAAAATGCAATCATATTTTAGCCTTGGTTTCACAACCTATCCATAGGTGAAGTGGAACTATAGGGGCCCAAAGCTAAAATTAAGATATATTCCAACTCCTAATACTCTTACTTGTGGAACTGTTTTCATTATAAATATATCATGTACAACCTTTCATGAGCAACATATTACATCAACGCCTATACTATTATCAACGTTAATGTCATGCCCTTAGAAGTAATATAAAGGAAAGTGTGATGTTATGAATCCTTCATTATATTTTGTACTAGAACAAAGTTTAGTTTTAGTTCAGATCTAAAACTTGGAGATTTGAACCAAAACATAAGTATATAATTCTTTACATGTAACTCTTTACATGTAACTAGAACAAAGGTAAGTAGTGATGGCATGGACTTAACGTAAGTATATAATTCTTTTCAATGTTAAAAAACGTAGTGTTATATTTCTTTTCAGCGGGGAAATGTACCTCTATACATCTGTACCTCTGATGAACAATGCATCAAGTGGAGAAGCTCAATAATTCTATGAGTAATTAAGAGTTTTAATGATTGACATTAATTTATATATGACATACATAGTCTTTCAAACATTATACTTTACTGAAATTGGAATGTGGTCTCAATTTGTCACGTAGGTAATTGCTTTGATGGAGAAAGTCTTGACATTTACAAAACAAAATAAAATGTCTAGATTGAATACTAGTGCCCCTCCCTTGAATTACAAAGATTCAAGCAATTGCCAATACTAACTTCTTGCTCTTTTCTTTTTGTTTAGTAATATTGTAATGCTATTTTAAATATTGAATAGTGAAGTGTATGAGTGAGTTTAAAAAATTATTCATATGACAAGTTTTTGTATTTATATTTGTTTGATGGACCTCTACAGTAAGGTATATATCAAACTTATTAGCAAAGTTTGATTTGCTCTTTTTTGGCTTATGTATTTTAAAATGTTAGATTTTGTAAAATGGTATATGTTATTAGAGATTTGGAAGATTTATTTTTTACCATTTATAATATTATAAAATCTATTTTAGTAAACAAGATTGAAGAAAATAATTAAAAAATATATTAAAAATCTGAAAAAAAAACCCTTTAGCGGTGACTAAAGTCGCACTAATAGTATACCAATATTGTTGATACTAGTTGATGCTAAAGACATATTTAGTGATGACATAAAAGATTGATGCTAAAAGAAAAACTTTAGTGGCAAAAGAATGATTTGTTGCAAAAATAGGCATTTAGCGTCACCAAAATATTTTGCCACTAAAAGCATACATTTAGCGATGATAATACTCGCCATTAATTCCTCTAAATACCCACTAAAAGGAATTTTGGCGACTACTAATGTCGCTACAAAAACAATATTTAGTGTCAACGTACATGTCGTCGCTAAAGATCCCTAACGAAAGCTTTTTAAAAGGCCAAATAGAAAGATTTTTGGGCGAAAAGGTCATCGCTAAATCTTTTAAACTAAAAGGTCGTCGCTAAAAGTATGTATTTAGTGACCACAACTATTGGCAAAAGTTGTCGCTAAAAGTTTTTAGTGTCAAAAGATGTTTGTTGTTGCTAAAACCATATATTTAGCAGCAAAATTTGTTACTTCTAAATGCAATAGTTTAGTAGTTTTAGCGACGAAATTACATATATTTAGGGGCAATTTTTGTCATCGCAAAAAGTCTTTTTACCAACGACAATTTCTTGGCCATTAAATCTCTTTAGCAACGGCTGTAATTGCCGCGACTTAGCGATGACTACATTGTCGGCGCTAAATAGTTTTTGCAACAACTTCTGATGTTTTAGCGACGAATTTTGTCACCACAAATTCCATATTTTTTTTGTAGTGAAGAAAGCATATTGGTACCAAAATAGTAACATAGCATTAAATGGCATGTCCCAAATATACAAATATACACACAAGCACACAATGACATATATGCAACAAGAAAATGCAACAAGAAAAGGTGGAGAGCTACCTTGGTGCAAATTCAAGCCTTACTTTGCTTGTTTCTTCTCCTTTTCGGTTCCACAAACACAAGAAGGTGGCGTTGGATTTCTTTGGCCTATTTACAATAAACAACACTTAATTATACTCTTGGAACAAATTCTAACATCCAACTCACTCTTAAGACTACACTTTATTCTATTTGTCACAATATGGTTCCATTAATGACATAATGAAGCAACTACCACAAGTAAAATTCTTGGTTCTATTCTCTTGCCACATTTAGACCTCTTGACCTCATTTAAAGTCCTTGAAGCCATCACACATTTACTTTCACAAACCTAGGTCCATGTTGCTTCATAAGGTTACATTGTGGAAGCCATTGCCTCATCTCCCAACCTAAGGCTTCTAAATTTTTTCCAAGGGTTTCTCCTATCTTCTTTTATCATATAAAGTCCTAGATCAAGTTTGGAACTATTTAAAACATCCCCTAGCTATCTCTAAGGGTCTTGACCGATTTATACTTCCATTAAAGACCCATGAAGTTTGAGATTTTTCCTTAATGGATGGGGCACTTGGGAGGCTCCTTAGGAGTCTTAGAAACTCAAACAAACAGTCACATATGATAGGGAAGTCTTGAATCAACCCAGATTTTAAACTATGTTTAAGCACCCCACACTTTTTTAACTTGAGATTCAATGGCTTTTACTTGCTTCCAATGATAGATTCTTAATCCTTGCACTCCAAAACCTCTAATCCCCCCTTGATTTGGACAGAAAATAGCCCCTAAGAATTGGGCTCATGGTGGCCAAATCGTGCAAGAGGAAGGGGGACGAAGAAGCTACCAAAGAATAGAAGTTTTACCTTATTTTCTTGCTCTTTCTTGGTTGCTTTTCACTTTCCTTGGTTGCCTCACTCCAAACACGAATTTTTCCTCTCTATTTTGCCCCCAAAACATCACCAAATATATCAATAAAACCATAGGAGGAAAAGAGGGAAGGGGGAGAACAACTTTGCTTAAAGAAGAACTAAGAAAATCTATGGATTCCATACCTTTTTCTTGGCCTTTTCTTCCTCCAAAATTCCCTCTCTTTGTGCACCTAAGATAGCAGCTCCTTTTCTGAGATTTGGGCAGAACAAAGTCGATTTAGAGAGGGGAGGCAGAACGTGGAGTTAAAAGGGGCATTTAGAAGTTTCTTTGTGTAATTTATTTCCATTTTTACCCTTCCATAATGGCATTTCCAGTTTGGCTTCGTTTTAGCTTCTTTTTGAGGATCATCTTTTCCATCATAACATTTAGATTCCTAATTTAATAAAATGCTTTTGGAATCACTCAAATTGGAGCTAAAACCTTCCTGAATGAATCGGTCAAAGTTTAGGTCAACTGATGTCGGAAAGAGTACATCGGAGGGGCTTTACCAGTCTTGAAGCTTCCCATGGTTTTTGGGGCTTATGAGAACCCTAGGTAACTCAAAATTTTCATTTAAAAAGCCCTCCTAGGTGTTTTTCCAAAAGTACACTTATTTATGAAAATGCCACTGCCCTTTTGGCAAAATTTTTGAATTATTTTGGCTCCAGTTTCTGGGCAACACAAGGCTCAAATCCTCATTTTTTATTATTTAACATTTTATCCAAATTTTATTTGGCCTTGAATCACTCATCTCAGGGGACTTGCTTTTCAAATCGGCCCGTTTTTGTGTTTTTACAACATACCAGACATTGCATTATAGTTATACATATACATGCTACTATACTGAGTTAGAGGAATTTTGTTTTACTATTTCTCATTATTCTCCTATTTTTATGATTTAGTTGTTATTTATAAATTTTTAAGCTATTCAATTTTGAATTTGAGTAGTAAAGCAATTAACCCATAAGTTATGAGCATGACCTAGGAACTTAAATTAAGCACAATTGTCTAATTATGTGATATGCAAACAAGTTTTTTTTTAGTAAGGAGGGCAGTTTATTATATATTTATTTTTGAATTTATATGCCTCAATTAATTTTTTCATGCACATCCTTAGAGTTGTGATATGATTCAAAAAAAAAAGAAAAAAGAGAGAGCCAATTCCACTCCGCTGGCTTAAGTTGTACGTAAATAACGCAATAAAAGCTATGAGTGTGTAAAGCATCTTGGTGCCAGTCAAGTTATGTAAGCTTGAGTAATCGGGGGTCTTCATCACCAATGTCAACACTCGCGTCAAAAGAGACCATAACGGCCCAAGAAAGAGGCTAAAAAACAAATTACCCCTTAATAAATAAAACAAAATTAAAAGTGTGAGGGAAACTAAATTAAAAGACTCTAATGATCTTTATTGTGTCATTTATGTGTATGCATGGTTGATTGAGACTTAATAAATTCTTAGATAAATATGGTAATTTCCAGCTTTCATGCTCATCAAATTGTTAGCAGTGATCATATTCTAGACATGCACATACACACTAGAGTTATCTGGTGATTGTTAGTGATGAATGGGTTAAAGTTGAACTACAATTTTTCTTGATTGAATAACTCTTGTATTTATTTATAACAGCTTTTTGTTAAAAAAAATAGAGAATATAAGAAGCAGTACCATCTCATTGTGCTAAGGCCTCTAATTCTGGTATAGTTGCTTGAGGACGAGCAATGATTTAAGTGTGGGGAAATTTGATAAATATAATTTAATTACTTAAATGGTTGTGATTTTTAGATTTTAACTAATATAATTTATAGATAGTCTATATTTATTTAATTGATCTCATATCTTCTCTCATGTTTATTTGCAGAATCAGATAAGATGATGTTTATCGTGGAAAAGCTATTGAGAGAGATTTACACAAATTTTTTTGAGTATAGATTTACTCAGATTCACACGAAGGAAGTTTATAAAAGGAGGGGTGAAGAACCAAAAAACCATATAGAGATCAGAGGCTTCTCTCCTTCGTTAGTTTCTCTGCATTATTTTTCCATTTTTTTATCTTCTCAAAATTTCTGAGGAAAATTCTTTGAATGTTTCAAAGCCATGAGTGGCTAATCTCTTTGTTTCCTAGTCAAGGTTATTGAGGTCTGACTCTGAATAATTTGTGAGAGGTTTAATTTAATTGTTTCTTTTCTTGAATATTGAAATATTTTCTATTATTTTGATATTATTATTCAGTTAATTTAATTGATACCTTATTTTAGCTGAATAATTATTGCTATCTGAATTTTTTTGAATCCGTAATTGTTCATTTGATTCGGTAGAGTAGCAATTTAATACCTTTGATAAATTAAAATTCTCTTTGTGTATTGAAGAAAATATTTCTTCTGTTTTAAACATACGAGCTTATGTATTGTTAAACAGTGATTGATTGCTTTTCTTTTTCTTAATGCTATTCAAGGTTTAAATTCCAAGAGTTTATTTAGGATTGATTTATGAATGAGGTTTAATTGGAGAGTTTGTTCCTTTTAAATATTCTTAAGGAAGAGCAAAACATCAGAGCTTGTTGATATTCATAACCAATTTATTTTAAAAGAGAAATTATATATATTTTTTACCTTTTAAGGTACTCAATGATCAAATTAGTTGAGTCATATTTGAAATAAACCTTAGCTGGGAGTTATTTACATTAAAGTTTTCTCTATCAAAAAAATTTTCTGAATTTATTTATTTTTAATTTTCTTTATCAAGAAAAATCTCCCTTATTTTATTTTACTATTTTTAGGTTGAATAATTTGTCTAGTCCCTGTGGAGTACGACCCTACTCACCCTATTTGCAAGAATTATTATTTTGAGAGCAGGAATATATTTTTGGTGGTTTCGACACCCATCAAGAAGAAAAAACTCATAAATTTAAATATATTTCACATGACTAGACCTTAAGGATTAAGATACAGATTGTAACAAACACGTGTATATATATATAACCATGCATCAAATAAAAGGCATCTCTGCTTCATCATTTTCATGGTATCAAAGCATCAGTAAGTAGACACTTATCAGCTCCTTTCCTTCCTACACCTTTAAAGAAAAACATGTCAACAGGTGTTAATGATAGTAAAAGGAACGATCTAGTTGTAACTAATGTTATGGTATTGCCAAGTATGGAAGTGACTTCCCCATACTATTTGCATCCCTAAGACAATCTGGGACAAGTGTTTGTTAGTGAGCTCCTTAATAAAGCCAACTATGGTGAATGGGTAGACAACATGAAAATTGCATTGTGGGCTAACAAAATAGGTTTCATTGATGGAAGTATTATTAAGCCTACAATAGGATCAAGTGAAGCAATGAATTAGATACATTGCAACGCTATGGTGAAAGGTTGGCTGAGGAGTGCAATTAGCAAGGAGATAAGAGGTAGTATGGCACATGTAGAGGCAGCAAGAGAGATATGGAGAGATCTAAAAGAAAGGTTCAGCCAAGGGAGTGCACCAAGAGCATATCAGGTTTGAAGAGCCATCTCATTGTTGCACCAAGTTGGCGTAACAATTGTAGCCTATTATAATAAACTTAAAAGTCTTTGGGATGAGATGTAGTCCATTACACCTATTCTATAATACACTTGTCATGGATGCACATGTGGAGCCTTCAAACTGTACATTGGTGCAAAGGAACAAGAAAAGCTATATGATTTTCTCATGGGCTTGATGACTCTTTTGACACTATTAAAACACAAATACTGAATATCAAGCTAACACCAAGTGTTAGGAATGCTTACCATATGTTGGTGGAGGATGAACAACATAAATTTTTAATTTCTGTAGCTACGAAGCCAAGCATAGAGGCAATAGCCTTTCAAACCCAATGTCAAGTGAGAGATGAAGAGAAAGGACATCATCGCACTAATAGGAAGGATAAACTAAAATGTGGACATTGTAAGAAAGTGGGATATACAGAGGACTAGTACTTTGAAATCATAGGATACCCACCTGGATGGTGGAAAGATACAAAGGGAATGCAACCCAAAGCGGCACAAGTTTTTAGTGACTCCATGGTGTTACCTGGATTGACAAAGTCATAGTATACTTAACTTCTAACTTTTTTGAACAAAGAAAAGGAGTCTTAGATGGAATAACCAACCATTCAAATGGCTGGTAAGATGCAAATTGATCATACTTGGATGATTGATTTAGGGGCCACTAAACATATAACTAATAATCTAAACTACTAATAGACTTGAGTACAACATATGGAGGTCCTGCAATTAAAATACCTAATGGTGATAATATTGCAATGAAAGGTGTGGGTAAGGCAAAGTTGCCTAATGACATGGAAATACACAATGTCTTGAATGAATTAGAATTCCATTGCAACCTCTTATCTATTAGTAAACTCACAAAAAATTTCAATTGTACACTGACCTTTTTTTTTGGACTTTTGTATAATGTAAGACTTTCCTATGAGGACTTTGATTAGAGTGGGCTAGCATTGCGATGGTTTATATTACCTAAAGCCAAGGTATGAAGAGATGGTAGCTCTATCTATGGGAAAGGAAAATAACTCAAAGCTTTGGCATAGGCATTTGGGTCCAATGAGAAAATTTGTTACGTAAAGAAATATCTCAATAATATCAGAATTGGTGAAATTGTTTTGAGTGATTTTTTGTCAAAAGGCAAGGCAAAGCATACTAGACTGCCTTTTTCCCTCAGTTTAATAAAATCTTCTTATTGCTTTGAACTAGTGCATTATGACACATAGGGTGCTACAAAACACCCTCACACTCAGGAGCACATTATTTTCTCACTATTGTTAATGATTTTAGTGAGGAGTCTAGGTTTACGTCATGAAACATAAACAACAAGTTAGTCAAATATTATCCATGTTTTGCAACATGGTTAAATGGCAATTTGGGTATAAGGTTAAACATATTAGAGTAGATAATGGCTTAGAGTTTAAATCTAACCAAATGATGAGTTACTATGAGAACCATGGGATATTGTTAGAGACATCGTGTACTGACACTTCGCAACAAAACGAGGTTGTAGAAAGTAAACATATACACATACTTGATATGGCCAAGGCCTTGAGATTTCAATCAGGCTTACCTATACAATGCTAGTGGGAGTGTGTACTCATGACTGTATATCTAATAAATAAATTACCTTTGAAATTCTTACATAATAAAACTCCATACGAGATCATATATTAAAAGGAACCCATACTTGATCACTTAAAAGTCTTTGAGAGTTTAACTTATATCCATGGTAATAAGCAAGTAAAAGGACAGATTTCAACTGAGAGGGAAACCTTGTGTCTTTGTTGGATATCCCATTAGACAACATGATTACAGAGTTTTTGATTTAGAAACCTATAAAATTTATACGTTCTAAGATACTACGTTTTTGAAGATGTTTTCCCTTATAAGAAAGGAATATTTAAGGCTTTAGATAGCGATGAAATGGAACATTGAGACCTTGATTAGGAGATTGGACTTGACGCATGCAGCAACCTTTACGAACGTAACAAATGAAGGAATTAGTGACATAGACACCCAAGGACATACCAATGAACAAAATCAAATATCAATGAGTGGATATGACGAGAACAAGTGATAAAGCATGGAGTAAGAAGAATCACAATCAATCATTCCTATCCTTAAAGAACAAGCGCAAGAAGATATACGCAATCAAGGTCAAAGATCACAAAAAACAACTAAAGCACTTAGCAGAATATGTCACTAGGCTACCACCCTCTCTTGCACCATCACACGAAGCTTCACAACAAATTCCTTGATAAAATATCCCTTCCCACACTTTGTATCTTATGACAAATTTTTAAAATCACATAAAGCTTTCTTTATGGTTGTCACTTTACATGATGAGCTTATATGTTTTTCTCAAGTGGTAAAGCATCAACATTAGCATATGGCAATGGTAGAAAAAAGATCAAGGCTCTTGAAGCCAAAAGGATGTGGATGCTAGAACCATTGCCACTAGGAAAGAAAGCTATTGATTCAAAATAAGTGTACAAAATTAAATACAAGCCAAATGGAAGCATTGACAAATATAAGCTGTGGGTTGTGGCACAAGGATTCACACAAGTAGAGGGCATGGATTTTCATGAAACCTTCACACTGATAGTGAAACTAGTAATAGTGAGATGCTTACTTGCTGTAGTTATGGTCCAATAATGGGAAATCCATTAACTAGATGTTAATAATGTATTCTTTCATGGCAACTTAGATAAGGAAGTATATATAAAGGTACCACAAGTTTTCGGAAGCAAGGGGAAGAAGTGAGTTTATAAGCTGCGCAAGTCATTATATAAGTTAAGACAAGCATCTAGAAATTGGCATAATAAGTTCACTACTTCTTTACTTTGCTGTGGGTTTGCATAAATCAAAAGAAGATTATTCATTGTTTGTATACAAACATGGTGGCATCTTTGTTACAACACTTATCTACATGGATGACGTGGTACTTACAGGGAACATGTAGCCAAAATTAAAAAAGTCAAGGGCCATTTAGAAGGACAATTTTCAATTAAGAACTTGGGACTTTTGAAATATTTCTTAAGAATAGAGGTGGCATACTCATTAGCTGGCATCATCATCAACTAATGGAAATACATATTGGACATCTTGAAGGAAAATGACATGGAAGGTTGCAAGCCATGTTTTACACCAATGGAAGTCAATATCAAACTTACCATTGGAGAGAATGGTCGGCTAATAGATATTGCTCAATAAAGATGAGTTGTTGGACATCTACTCTATTTAACTACAACAAAGTTAGATATTAGTTATGTTGTGCATGTTTTAAGCCAGTTTGTCTATGCTCCATAGCATTCCCACATAGATGTGGCCATGCGTGTTGTGATATTTGAAAAGAGCACTAGGTCAAGGACTCTTATTCCTATCCACAGGATCTTTGTCACTTAAAGCCTACTATGATTCAGATAGGGGTTTGTGACACAAAGGTCTACTACAAGGTATTTCATCACACTAGGCGGCTCACCAATATCATAAAAAGCAAAGAAACAATTGGTAATAGAACATTCATCAACAGAGGTAGAATACCATGCAATGACAGCCACAACAAGCGAGATTATTTGGTTTTGGTGGTTACTTAAAGACTTATGAGCACCCCAACTTTGACCTTCTCCATTATTTTGTGACAATCAAGTTGAATTACACATTGCCACTAACTCATTTTTTCATGAATGAATAAAGCACATCAAGATGGATTGCCACTTCATATGTGAACGTCTTATGTCAAATGAAATTGAGCCAATGAAGATTGAGATAGTAAGCCAATTGGTAGACTTATTTACTAAAGCCTTAGGTACATCTAGATTCCTTTTACTTTTGGGCAAGATAAGCATTACAAATCTTCATGCACCATCTTGAGGGTGAGTATAGGATAATGGAATTACACATGGATAACAACTTATCACCTTATTATGTTGTGCGGAGTTAGTTGATAGATGTTAAGGATAGTCGATTAGCTAGTTGTAGAAGATAAAGCTCATATATTTAAATATATTTCAAATGACTAGACCTTAGGGATTAAGATATAGATTATAACAAACATGTGTATATATATGTAACCATGTATCAAATAAAAGGCATCTCTGCTTCATCATTTTCATTGACTGATTTATTTTGGACAACCTTTTACAATTATATATATATATATATAGCAGATCAATTCAAAGTACCCTGACTTCAAGTGCAAGGATAATAATTTTTCACTCTGGCTTAGTAAGGCTCTAATGTGGGTTTTGTCTAAACGTAAAGGGCTAGAATTTGATGTTCTGATTTTGAAATCTAAATAGGCAAAGGAGCGTAAAGCTCTGTTTGAATCCAAATTCATTTTGTAGTAGTTAGAAGTAGTACATTGTAGATACGTATGCATATGAAATATCCATATACTTAATTTTTTTACAAAGTAGTCCCATTTGAGCTAAAATCTTTTAAAATATTATAATCTCTATGGAACTAATTGAAAATTTACTTAGGTTGAATGATTGTTCAACCTTCATGACAAACTTATGCTACATTTCTTTTTTATAATTTACTGCATTTGTAGGGTAGCTTGAAATAGCAATACCTTGATTAGGAATATAGGATTACACAGGTAAATACGATCTTTGCTTGTTGTAAAATATTGGTTAAATATGTAAAAATCAAGTGCCAATTCCTAGCATGTTGATTTTATATTTTAGAATTGCTTCTTTGCTTGCAATAAAATATTGATAAAATATGTAATTAACCTTTTGTCACCCAGTAGGGAGAGAGACTTAGGGGTACAGAAAGTCCAAATTTCCTCCTTTGTTGCATTTACCTTCTTCAGCGAATTTTCTAGTTAAGGTTTTTACATGTGTGCATGTGTAGATGAGTAATAAACATAGGAAAACTTTAGACACTTAAAGGAAATGGCTATGCTTTTAAGGTATAGTACATGAAGTAAGATTATTCGTTGACTATCGCCATTGCTAAATCAGCTTAAGTAGGCAAAAGTAGAACATGTGAGGTTTCTTACATTACTTTTAGCTTTATTAATTGAATCTCTTATTCTCTATCTCCTCATTCATTCTCTTTTATTCTTTTGCTAGCTAAAGTCATGGATGGGAATGTGAACTCAAGTGAGAGGTCCAATGCCAAGAGGTTTTTATAAATATATTTGATTCTTTCTCTTCATAGTAATGTCATTCAACTATCTATGGTTGTGCAGGGTATTTAGAGAAGTTCTTTTTCCTTCTCTTATGGGCAGAAGTGAAGGAAGTAGATTGAAGCTCATTAATAAAATGGTGTTGAACTCTTCATGTGAGCAACATTGCACACTTGCTTTGATTATTGGATATATCATTTGCAAGATTTGCCTTTCATATCCTTTCCATGTATAGCATTGTTTTTTATTGCTTTCCATTATATATTTGATTGATGATATTATACGATATATATATATATATATCTCTGTGTGTGTGCGTGCGCGCAGGTGTTAGGATTATGATTATCTTAAAGTTTGAGTTTTAAAACTCTAGCTAATGAAATTAATTGTTTTTTTGAGCAACTAATATGCAAAGAATAAATTAAAGATTCATTTTATGTGAGTTCCTTAGATAATCAAAATTCTAACAATTGAGAATAGGACACCATCCCTAAATAATCAAAATAATAAATTACAATATTAGTGTTAAACTTGCAAAGGAAGTGTGATATGTGATCTTATTTGAGCAGAGGAATTTACATAATACACGTATTAAGTTATGTCATTAAGCTTGCTTTAACTGGCATTTTAGTTCTATATTACTTTTGACTTTTTTTCCCTCTTTTTGATGTCTAAATTTTTGGTTATGGTCTGCTTAGATACCTTATTCATGGACTTCTCCTTCATGAATGGAGTCTAAACATGTCATAGGAGATCTTTTGGGTTAATTATGCTTTACTTTCAATAACAAAAGTTAGTTTTAATATTAAATAAATAAATAAATGACAATAATTAGATTTCATCTTCAATTTGGCTATATGCTAACAAATTGGTTATCACATGTTTAAAAGAAGTTATTAAGGCTATGTCTTTTCATTGCCTTGATGACAGTATATATTTATTTTTATAAAATGTTTGACCTGAGTTATTGTTAAGACCAAATCAATTGTAATAGAATGGTTTTTCTTATTTCTTACAGAATTGTTGGTAGCATGGTGTAAACATCCACATATAAATATAGACTTAAGTATAAAGGAGAACTAACATTAAAGCTAGGATCTGATGGCATATCATAACCATTTATATCCTATAGGTCATGGGTTCAAGCCTCAATGGAGCATGTAATCTGTAATCTTTTTTTCTTCTCCAAGCCATCCCTTAAAATACTGAAAACACCTCCCATTAATCTAATTTGAAGTTGGTTTTTTTGGGTTTTCCCATGCTATATCTCTACTACACATCTCTCCTAGACCTATTTGCTTTAGATTACCAAGATAGGTCAAAGCCACCAAACATCATCTTTTCTATAGCCCTGTTCATGTAGCAACCATGTTCCTAAGGTGCTTCAGCTACTGCATGGTGTCTCTTACTATTCTTGCATGATTTTTTTGCTACAGCACCATGCCCTATTGTGCTTTTTGGCTACCAATCTCTTCCGTGCAACCCACCTCCCTTTAGTCGTGTTTTACTATTAGTTTGAGTAGCCATTTTGCTTCGTGCAGGTCTATGTCCTTCTCAGATCAGAGGAAGTGTGGCTTACTCAAGTATGTTTGCCTTGACTGGTTTAGCATAAGGATAGAGTGAGAGGAGTGCATAAGATTATTTTGGCTCATCTTCCCTTCTTGACTCTCGGTTATTAGGTGGAAAAACAATGAGAGTAGGTTACTTATTGAATGTTGTTTTAGGAAGCCAAGGAGAGAGAGTTGCATTTTATTATTTAGGCCTAAATTCAAGCTTGGATTGTGTAGGTGTTCTTTTCTTATGGCATTAATTTTTCCATTTTATACCTTTAATCCATGGTGCCTGCTATCATGAGCTCTATGTGTGTGTATGTGTTACTGTAGCTAAAAGTGGAGGGAATAAAATACCAAAATTTTGAATACAAGAATTTTGGAAATTTTGTAGGGAAAATTAATTAAGATGAGTAATTAGGAAAGTATAATGTGTACTTGGTATTAGAGATGTCATAAGAAGCATATATACTAAGAGAATGATTTACATTTCTAAATAAGTATGATTGGTCCTTATCACTAAGAGTGCCACTTTGTTAAGTGAATTAAAGAATAGAGCTATTAGATGAAAACAAAATGAGAATTTTTAATTGCCTTTTTCAATTGATGCCCAGCCTGTTTGATTTTTAAACTTATACATATTTTGAAATCTTTATGCATTAACTTGAAACTCTTCGAAAGCATCAAGTAGTTTATAGATAAGATATGTATACTTTAATAGTGGTTGGAATTATGAGATGAAATGTTAAGAATTGAAATGTAGCTTGAATGAATATGTTCATATTAGTGCTTTGTTAAAGGGATCTGACTAGTCATTATGTCTTAAGAGATATTCTTCTTTTTATTATTATTATGAAACAAATTGGCAGTATTCAAGTACTAAGACTTCGTGGACCGGTGTTATAGGGCATTTGGGGAGAAATTGGTACACTAAGAATCACCAAAGCATATGATAGGAAATTATTCTAATGTCATTTTAAGGAGTGAGTAAGTAATGTCGACTATAAGTATAGTATAATTTTTGTTTCCTTTTTTTGCTTCAAAGTTAATTATACCCTTATGTAACAAACATCATTTATTTATTTACTATTCATTTAATTACTTGAATACATATATAGATTCTACTGTATCTTAGGGACAAACCATTCCTTGATCCTGTTTCTTTCTAAAAGTAATAATTTTTAGTTGATATGTTCTAACTTTACCTACATGAGGCATCTAATGAATTACTCTAATTTTATCATTGATTAAATGTGGGCATGATTATGAATTTTGATTATTTTAAGTGTATAATTTGAAAAACATTCTTGTTAGAGCTGTCTACTATAAAACTCTACAGCTAACAATAGTAGTTGTTAGTCTTGGTGCAGTATGAACTATACCCCTACTAGCAGGGGTATTGCTAGCCCTATGTGGGTGGCCATCACACGTGGATTTGTTTTGTTTTGTTTTTTATGAGCAGGATGCTTTGCATCTATTGTTATTTTTCCCACAGGCTGTGTGCTCTGCGTTTGTTTTATTTGGTTTTGTTTAGATGCTCCTTGTGTACTTTTAAGAATGACTCACATAAGGCATATTTCATGCATTATTTATATTTAATTAGGTGGTGTGGTTTGTTCTTATCGTTATGGTTAACATTATTTACTTACTAAGTGTCAAACTCACTCTGTGTCTTTTTAACATTTTTAAATAGTAGTGCAGATTTTAGTCCATCCTCAGTAGCATAGAAGTAGTTGAATTTTTATTTTCTTTTGGTCAGCCCCACACTTATTTGTGTGGGCACATTTTATTGATGTAAATGTAATTTATTTTGTTCTGTAAAATATTGAACGTAATTCCACTTAATCCCAGATAGGGTTTTGTAACAACCGGGAAAAAGGAAAGAAAAGGGAAAAGAAAGGAAATGAAATCTGGAAATTTTCGGAATCCAGAATTTCTGCCAAGTCCTCTCGCAATAGCGAGAAATGGTCTCGCTACAGCGAGAGAGCTAGTTCGCAATAGCGAAGGCGATTTTAGCTATAGCGAGTGCTGGCAGCAGCCCATACAAAAACCAGGGAGTTGCTCGCTGTAGCGTGCGCCATAGCGAAAGGGAAGTCTGGAACTGACGTGATTTCGCCATAGCGAATGGTAAATCTCGCCATAGCGAAGGGAGCTGACCCGATCTCGCCGTAGCGAAGGCTACACCTCGCCATAGCGAAGCCAGATTACACGAGCTCGCTATAGCGAAGGTTAGTTTTTGCCGTAGCGAGGGTCGGTCCGGAAGAGAGTAAATAGCGAGATTTAGACTTCATTAAATGCCCAAACTCATTTCTTCTCTCATATCTGCCCTAAGCTTCGACCCAAAGAGAGAAAAGAGGTGTGGAGAGTGTGAGAGATCAAGAGAAGGAGGAAGATCAAGGGAAAGGTAAGGTAACTTCTCCCATTTCTTCTTAGAACTCTGATCCCCTCCCTTTGTCCTCTCTTTCTGCGGTTGTATTTGTGAAAATGGACGGATTTTGGGCATGGGTCAGAAGAGGGAAAGTGGAAAACTCTTTTGAATCCTTGAGTTTCTTTGAAAATGAGGTTTTCCACTACCATGGGAGCTTGAGAGAGAGAAAGGGGTAATGGCATTCTAAAGAGAGAACCCTAGGTTGTGTGTGATAGAGGGTTGCTCTAAATTAAATTACAAGAGAGTAATTGCATGCTTTTGGTGTGTCTAGGCTCAAGTGAAACACTTACATCAAGGTGTGATTGTGGACCTAAGGAGGGAAAGGAGAAATTGAAAGGAAAAGCTTGTGTTGGCTTTGGCTCCGAAGGTAGCTCTCTCTTTCACTCTTTCTTGTAGCATTCTTGGTTGTAATAGTCATTGTATGATATGTATATGCTGAATGTGTGGAATATGCCATATGCTATTGCTTTGATGCATTGAATATCAATATGCTTGTGTGATGAGTTGTGAGAATTGCTCGGGTGTGGTAGTGCCGAAAGTCCCTTGAGATGGGTGAGGTGAAGCCGAAAGTCCCTTGAGATAGGTGAGACAAGGCCAAAAGTCTCAAACGAGTGAGGCTAAGTCAAAAGTCCTTAAACTCGGGTGAGGCCATCCAAAAGTCCCTTAGACTCGGGTGAGGCTAGACCAAAAGTCCCTGGAGCCCATTTTTGGCACTGTTGTGAATTCCATAGCATGTACATTATGTGTTGGATGTTTGAGAATAGCTAAATGCTTATTCACATGCTTTGACTTGTTATATGCCTTGATTGCTTGCTGGATTGAGTGCTTGAGCTACTGAGATTCTCCGAATCTCACCCCTTTCCCCTCCCAACTAATATACTAGGTGGAGCTCAAAGAGAACCGAGTACACACCAAGGAGTTTAGGAGCATGCGTAGCTAGTTATGAGTTTATGTTTTGATATTTTGATGTATATATGATGTAAAGTGGTGCCAAACGAAGATGTGCCCACTATTTTTGAGATGTAAAGTTTTTAACACGTGTAGAAATATGAAAGGATGATGTATGAACTCTGTTATTAGCCAAAGTAATGGAAATGTGGGTTTTTACCCCTTTGATGCATGGATGTAGTAGTGTATTTTTGGCCGTAGCATAGTGAAAATAGAATGTATGATGATTTGGATCATATGAACATGTTAGATATACTAGTTTTATGCTTTTAAACTTGTCCATGTGGAGTGAGAATGTGTGAGAGGCTATCTAGACCCGTTTTGGACCTATGGGGTGCCAAAACCGGTATATTTGTGAGCTCCGTCAAAGTATGACCGGATGAGCTCCGTTTGCCATGAAATTTGGCATGCCTCTAGAGTTTGTAGAAAGCTTCTTGAGAAGTTAAAGTGGGTAATATTCGGAGGATTATAGAATATTTGGGGAATTGTTGAATTTGGGAGAATTTAATGGATTGGTCATGTACTGTTCATCTAAACCAGAAAATGAAATCTGTGGCACTTTTAGACCAAATGGATTCCAAATGTGGTGAAATTTTATACACATAAACTAGAAAACCAAAGTGACTTTTAGGAACTGGAATCACCCAAATCGGAGGTTTGTAGAGAGAGATTTAACTGACTGAAGTTCTGTATCAGCATTAGTGAGCTTATCTGACCCCCATCACTGTTCCATCGGTTTTTGGGGTGCAGGAGCTACTGAACTGATCTGGACTTATTTTTCTCCTGTAGTAGATATCCGTATCTTTCCGAATTGGTATAATGTGCCCAGATTGAATTTTTGTGGATTTAGTTATGAATTTTCGAAAGTCATGATAGAAAGCTGCACTAGAAACAGTGACAGCTGGACCTTCCTCCTATTTTCGATGTCAAACTTGGTCCAAATGATGTGTTTGTGGTTGGGAATGATTTTTAGTGTAAAGTTAACAGTTAGAGATTTCTAGAAAGCTAAAGTTTTCTACATTCCCATATTTCTACAATTTCTTATGATTTTCCAAACTTAGAGCCAAAATATGACTTTTGGGCCCAAGTGAGAAAATGTAATTTTTATGGTTTTCGGCTCTATACCCATGGCTTATGGTTTGTTTCATGCTATGTATGAGTTGTATATATGGAGTTTGAGTTGAGGATGCTTGAGATGGGTTCACAGGACCCACGGGGTGAAAGATGAGTATATGAAACCCCGGTTCATAGTATGTAAATGCCACGAAAGAGTAGTGATCCTTTGGAAATCATATGGAACCGAGCCTATTGAGAGGCTAGGTAGCGGTAGTAGATTGAGGTGTCACAGGTTTTCCCCTCATCCCTAGAAATTTACTGTCATACCCCCAACAAGGTTAAGTATGTTGGTGCAGAAGACAAACAATCCCCCCTACCATAAGTCTTTTTGAATTGACAACCTCTTCAAAATTTTAAGAATATCTCTAAGTTGTAGCTTCAATAATAATAAAACTATGGGTATCATTTTTATACAAAATATATAAGTTTTTCTTTTAGGTGACTTTTGTAAAAATTTCGGCAGAGTCTCCTCTATAATTTAGACCTCCCGATATTTCTATAATCAGTCAACTAAAACAATACACCCAACAGGAATGACCCGTACTCATTTAGACCTAAAAAATAAACTTCTAGGGATTTGGGGATACCCTATCTATGATTCAATGGAGCCACACTTTACACTGTTTAGAGCAAAATATATTACACACATATGAACAAAATGCACCCACATGAACAACTATGGGCTCACTAAAAGAAACAAACGAAAGAGCGACTACTAATTGGTTGCTAAGGGTAGACTAGGGTCTGCACCACTATCTGAAAAAAAAAAATAATATAGTGAGTTTAACACTCAGTGAATAAGTAATGCCATCCCTTAAAAATAAGGACAAAGCCTGTAAAAAATTATATATATATATATATATATATGACACAAAAAAACATGCCTTATATAATCATTTCATTAAAATGTACTAGAAGCATCTAAACAGAACCACTTGAACCAGATGCAGAGCACATAGCTCGCAGGGAGAATAACCACAGATGCAAAGCACTTTGCTTGTGAAAATAAAATAACTCTACGTGTGGTAACCACCCACACGGGGCTAGCAACACCCCTATTAGCTGAGGTACAGATCATGGTGCACCATGGCTAACAACTACTGCTATTAGCTACAGGATTCTAAACAGATAACCTCTTAAAATAATACTTTTCTCAAATTAGCATTTTAGACAAAGTACCATTCATATCAGTTCAATATCTAAGTTTTTAGATAACTCAAACAGATGTCAATTTGCAAAATTTCACATTCAAATCAATTTTCGAATAACATGCATATGACAAAACATTTAAAGATGTCTCTCTTTAAATAGATTTCCAAATGTTAGAACACTGCAAGGAAACTTAATAACAAAATAATAAATATGAGTTACTCATGGTCCGCATTACTTACTCACCTTCTAAGATGATACCGAAATTCCTTGCCTACTCCTCAGTTATGGCTCAATCTCCTGAATACCCTATAATACCCGTTCACCAGATTTTAGAGTGTGAATAACTAAAATTTATCTCATTAGCTTAGCCTATTTGAACAAAATTCTAGGAAAAGAAAAGAACATTGGTATTTATTCTTCATTCCCTTAGCATGTTATAGATATGTATATGATTTCAAGTAACTAAATCCACCATCCTCTCTTCAATTTCATACCCTCC
Source organism: Erythrophleum fordii (assembly GCA_032878935.1). Lineage (NCBI taxonomy): Eukaryota > Viridiplantae > Streptophyta > Magnoliopsida > Fabales > Fabaceae > Erythrophleum > Erythrophleum fordii. The sequence goes on from JAVQMF010000047.1 coordinate 6,004,770, forward strand.
ATACCCATACAATACACACAATATACATATATAAAGATATAGATTTGTGTTTATATGTGTCCGTATATGGTAGCAGAGCATTTTGGATTCTACATTTAAAGACCGAAATTCGCTCAAGGGAGGAAGAAAAACAGAACCATGTCAATCTTATGCCCCTTCCTCCTTAATTTCCACTAAAGAGCTAGACTCAAAAACCAAGAAATAAAAGAAAACTCATACCACACAAGGCTATCCTTTCTGCAGCAAAACACGCTAGAGAAGAGCTTATTCTGCACAAATAAGAATTGGCAAGTAAGAAACACAATGTAATTTGGTTTTAGATTAGGAAGTTTATACAGAAAATGGGAGTAACCACTGTATAGGAAAGTTGAAATACATTTTAGCATAAAGGAAATCAAGATTGCCCCAACCAAACTTATCCTCTTACACCAATTTTTTTTTGTCTGGGCAACACTTTCCCCTGGCTGGCCACACACCAGAAAACGCGTTGCAGAACTAGAAAGCAGGGGAGGAAGACACTGTGAAGATGGGACCAGAAAAAGTAATACACACAGCAGAAACTCCAGACCTAGGGCAGAATTTTTCTGGCGTTAATTCACTAGCAACCAGTAGCGCAACTCAGCATATATAAGGAGAAAGCAAACAGCAGAAGAAAACTGAACCAGAGATAGCAAAAATGACGATGAACAGGAGAAAGAAGATGCAGCTCTTTCCAACAAAATTTTGCTACTTTTCTGACTGAAAGGATGGAAGTAGGTGGAGGTTTTGAGTTGCAAAAATGTGAGAAGCAAAATGATGTGAAAGCCCAGCTTAAAGTGGATGAAAAAGGGGTATACCAGGAAATTGCAGAAGAAAAGAAAAAACTGATACGTGGCAGCTTCAAAACACTAATTTGAAAAGTCAAACTTCCCATATATACAGATATATTCATGCACGTCGGTTCTTTACAATCTCTTCCCCTAAAAAAAATTCGGTCCCCGAATTTATATATATATACTAACCTTAGTTCTCAAATAGATAGGGGTACTTTGCATGCATTTTAGTTTCTACCTCCCACGTAGCCTCCTCTGGTGTGTGGTGACACCATAAAACTTTTACTGACGTAATCTCCTTAGAATGTAACTTCTTCGTTTGTCTATCCAAGATTGCCACAGGAGTTTCTTCATAAGTTAAACCTTCACACAAAGAAACATCTTGATTCTATAACATGTGAGAGGGATCAGGCAGATACTTTCTTAACATTGAAACATGAAATATTGGGTGAATATTGGATAACTCAGGTGGCAATGCTAGCCTATAGGCTATAGTCCCAACTCGCTCTAGGATCTCAAATGGCCCTATATATCTCAGGGTCAACTTCCCTTTCTTCCCAAATCTCATCACACCTTTCATGGGAGACACCTTGAGAAACATATAGTCTCTAATCACAAACTCCAAATCACGGCGTCGGCGATCCACGTATGCTTTCTGCCTGCTCTGAGCTGCTATCAATCTCTCCTTGATTACTTTCACCTTTTCTAAGGCATCTTGTACTAACTCAGGCCCTAATGATTTAACTTCTCCAGTTTCAAACCATCCAATGGGAGATTTGCACCGTCTCCCATACAATGCCTCGAAGGGTGCAATCTGTATGCTAGCTTGATAACTATTATTATAAGCAAATTCCACCAATGATAAATAGTTGTCCCAGCTACCACCAAAGTCCATAACACACAACCTTAACATATCTTCTATTGTTTGTATAGTCCTCTCAGATTGCCCATCAGTCTGAGGGTGAAAGGTAGTGCTAAGATCTAATCGGGTAGCCATAGCCTCTTGAAAGGCTCTCAAAAACTTAGAAGTAAATTAGGGTCCTCGATCAGAAATTATAGACATTAGAATATCGTGAAGTTTCATTATCTCATTTATGTAAAGCTGTGCATATTTTGCAACATTGTATGTTGTTTTTACAGGGAGAAAATGAGCTGTTTTAGTGAGTATGTCCACAATCACCCAGATAGAATCGTAACCCCTTACTGCTCGGGGTAGTCCCATTACAAAGTCTATAGTGATCCTTTCCCACTTCCACTCGGGTATCTCTAGCCGTTGATGTAGTCCTGCAGGTTTCTGGTGTTTTGCCTTAACTTGTTGACATGCCAAACAATGATAAGCAAAATTTGCTATATCTCTCTTCATGCCCTCCCACTAGTATACTTGCTTTAAATCTTGATACATCTTTGTAGAACCTGGATGGATCGTATACCAGGAACAATGAGCTTATTCCATAAGTTCTCTCCTCAAATCTTCCACATTTAGCATACACAATCGAGTATCGAACCATAAAACGCAATTTGAATCTAAAATAAATTCATTTTTCTTTCCACTTTTAACGTCATCCACCAATTTACATATCTGTACATCCTTAACCTGGGCAGTTTTTAACCTTTCAAATAGAGATGAACGAAGCTGTACATAAGCCAAAAACATTCCTGGCTCTTTAATCTCAAATTGGATTCCTAAATGCTCAATCTTATGGAGATCTATAATTAGCGGCCTCCTTGCCTCCGCAATATGGCTCAAGCTCCCCATGGATTTCCTACTCAGAGCATCTGTTACTATATTAGCCTTACCTGGATGATATAAAATAGTACAATCATAATCTTTGAGTAACTCCATCCATTGCCTTTGCCTTAGATTCAAATCCCACTGTTGAAAGATATATTTAAGGCTTTTATGATCTGTGTAGATTTCACATGTCTCACCATATAAATAATGTCTCCAAATTTTGAGAGCAAAGACCACTGCCGCCATTTCTAAATTATGCGTTGGGTAATTCTGCTTATGCTTCTTAAGTTGTCTAGAGGCATAAGCAATCACGTGACCATGCTGCAATACACTTCCCAAGCCAATCCTAGAAGCATCACAGTACATAACATAACCTTCAGACCCCGAGGGTAATGTCAAAGCTGGTGCAGAAGTCAGACAATCTTTCAATTTCTGAAAACCCTCTTCACACATCTCAGACCACTGAAATTTCTCATTTTTCTAGGTTAATTTTGTTAACGGCACAGCTATTTTAGAAAAGTCTTTAACAAACCGACGATAATAGCCTGCTAAGCCCAAGAAACTACGAATCTCTATAACTGTAGTAGGTCTCGGCCATTTTTGAATTGCTTCCACTTTACTTGGATCTACTTGTACCCCATCTTTCAAGATTACATGGCCTAAAAAGGTAATTTTTTCTAGCTAAAACTGGCATTTAGAAAATTTAGCATATAATTGGTGTTCCCTTAACACCTGTAATGCCACTCTCAGGTGTTATTCATGCTCTTCATAACCCTTAGAATAAATCAAAATATCATCAATGAATACGATAATAAATCGATCTAGAAATGGCTTAAACACTCGATTCATCAAGTCTATGAATACAGCTGGGGCATTGGTGGACCCAAATGGCATCACTAAAAATTCATAATGACCATACCGAGTTCTAAAAGCAGTTTTAGAGATGTCTTCCCCTCTTATTCGTAGCTGATGATAACCCAATCTTAAGTCAATTTTTGAGAAATATTGAGCTCCCTGAAATTGGTTAAATAGGTCATCTATAAGAGGCAAAGGATACTTATTCTTCACTGTCACTTTGTTCAGCTGCCTGTAATTTACACATAAGCGGAGAGAACCATCCTTTTTCTTAACAAAAAGTACAGGTGTGCCTCAAGGGGACATACTAGGGCGAATAAAACCCTTGTCCAACAGGTCTTGCAATTGATTCTTTAATTCACTAAGCTCCAGGGGTGCCATTCGATAAGGAGGAATAGATATTGGTTGAGTACCTGATAATACATCAATACAAAATTCAATTTCCCTTTCAGGAGGTAGCCCTAGTAATTCTTCAGGGAAAATATCAGGGAATTCTTTTGCTATTAGAACCTGTTCCAATACTAGGACTTGTAGTTTCATATCTCGAACCATCGCTAAATATCCTTGACACACCTTTTTTAAGAGCCTTTGAGCTTCTATCATAGATATTAAATTGTTTGGTGCTTCACTTCGATCACCTTGAATGACAAAGGAAGGTTTACCAGGAAAGTTACATCTCACTAACTTAAGATGACAATCCATCATTGTATAGCAGGATGCTAACCAATCCATTCTGAGTATTACATCAAACTCTGCTATTGCAAGCACTATCAAGTCAACTAACGTCTCACAATCAGCCAGTGTAATCACACACGCCTTATACACCCATTCAACCATTACAGATTCCCCCACTGGGGTTGCAACAAGTAATGGGCACTCTAATTTTTCAGAGTCCTTACCAATCTTCTTTGCAAAATAGGGAGATATATAGGAATGTGTGGAGCCAGGATCAAATAATGAGTAAGCAGCATGCGAACAAATTGTAAGTGTACCTGTTACCATAGCATTGGATGCTTGTGTGTCTTGTCTATTTAGTGCAAAAACCCGAGCCTGGCCCCGTCCTACAGTCGCTTGGCCTTTGCCTACTACTGTCCCACTGCTGCTACCTCGATCACTCTGAACTGTAACAGCACTGGTAGATGGAGTCCCTATTGAGAATTGCCTAGTGGGTTGAACTGATCCCTGACTAGAATTAGGGTAATGCTACGGACAATCTCTCACCAAATTTCCAACTTGCCCATAACAAAAACATGCTCCCGTCTCTCTATGGCAAGTGCCTGAATGTATCTTCCCACAAATGGAACAGGGACCTCTAGATTGACGAGATAGAGTAGAAATTGGGGTGGACATCGTGCTAACCCCTCGGAATGATACTCTGTGCCTATCAGTACCAGCAGAAAATGAAGTCAGAGGTCCCGTGAAGGCTTGAGTAAGTCTCTGATGACTCTGGGGTCTAAGACCATAAGAAGATCCAGCTACAAAGGAACTACCTCCCTGTCTCCCATCATTGTCATGCTTCCTCTTTCTCTGAGAAGTGTCCTCCTCCTTATCTCTCATCTCTATCATACGTACATAATCCACCGCAGCTGAATATGAGGGAAAGAGGTTCATCTGTGGAGCAATCACCCTATACAACATACGAGGTAGCCCATTCACAAATCCCTTGATCCTGTCCCTCTCAGTAGGGACTAAATGTGGGGCGTAGCGAGGCAACTGTGTGAACCAAATATCATAATTAGAAACACTCATGCCTGGAATCAATTTTAGACCCTTGAATTCTCTAGCCCTAGCATCCTGGACACTTTGTGGCAAAAAGCGATCCATAAAGAGTCCCTTAAATTCTTCCCATAGCATTGAGGGAGATTCGATTGGCCTCTCCCCCAGCAAAGTCTGATACCAGATGTAAGCCACATCTTGTAACTGAAACTTGGCAAACTCAGCTGATTTTGTACTCGAACAACTCAAAGCTCTGCATATCTTCTCAATACCATCAATAAATTGCTGGGGATCCTCCTGACTTTTTATTCCAGAATAAGTAGGAGGCTTCAATTTTAAGAACTGGGAAAAGGTTACTGGAACCTTTCTCTCCTCCCTCATCACCTGAGGCCCTACCGGTCTTGGCTGAACTGGCAGTGCAATTTCCTTCACAGGCTATGAAGGCTCTACCCTATCTGCAGGTGAGGCAGTTCCTCGACCCCTACCCCGACCTTGACCATGGCCTTTGATAGGTGGGGTAGTTTGTTGGGCTGATGCACTTGCAGAAACCTTATCTACAGCAGCTAATCTATTAACTGAACGAATTCTAGGAGGCATATCCATACTACAACAAAATAACAAACATTTAAATCATTTTCTAGATTGGAAGTAGGATAAACCATGATCACATTCAATAAGACAGTATACTTGAAGGAATAAATCAGGACACCCTATAAGGTTTTCAATGACACCTCAAGTGTAGTTACACCCGGGTTCATAACCATAATTGAGATTCCACCGAAAACACTTGCTCCACAGGACCACAGAAAGACCTAAGCTCTGATACCAACTGTCACACCCCTAACAAAGTTAAGTACATTGGTGCAGAAGACAAACAATCCCCCCTACCATAAGTCTTTTTGAATTGACAACCTCCTCAAAATTTTGAGAATATCTCTAAGTTTTAGCTTTAATAATAATAAAACTATGGGTATAATTTCTGAATCATTTTTATACAAAACATATAAGTTTTTCTTTTAGGCGACTTTTGTAGAAATTTCGGCAGAGTCTCCTCTATAATTTAGACCTCTCGATATTTCTACAATCAGTCAACTAAAACAATACACCCAATAGGAATGACCCATATTCATTTATACCCAAAAAATAAACTTCTAGGGATTTGGGGATACCCTATCTATGATTCAATGGAGCTACACTTTACACTGTTCAGAGCAAAATAGATTACACACATATGAACAAAATGCACCCATATGAACAACTGCGGGCTTGCCAAAACAAACAAATGAAAGAGCGACTACTAATAGGTTGCTGAGGGTAGACTAGGGTCTGCACCATTATCTAAAAAAATAATAATAAAAATATAGTGAGTTTAACACTCAGTGAATAAGTAATGCCATCCCTTAAAAATAAGGACAAAGCTTGTAAAAATTATATATATATATATATATGACGCAAAAAAAAAAAAAACATGCCTTATATAATCATTTCATTAAAATGTACTAGAAGCATCTAAACAGAACCACTTGAACCAGATGCAGAGCACACAGTTCGCAAGGAGAATAACCACAGATGCAAAGCACTTTGCTTGTGAAAATAAAATAACTCCACGTGTGGTGACCACCCACATGGGGCTAGCAACACCTCTGTTAGCTGAGGTACAAATCATGGTGCACCATGGCTAACAACTACTACTGTTAGCTACAGGGTTCTAAACAGATAACCTCTTAAAATAATACTTTTCTCAAATTAGCATTTTAGACAAAGTGCCATTCATATCAGTTCAATATCTAAGTTTCTAGATAACTCAAACAGACGTCAATTTGCAAAATTTCACGTTCAAATCAATTTTCGAATAACATGCATATGACAAAACATTTAAAGATGTCTCTCTTTAAATAGATTTCCAAATGTTAGAACACTGCAAGGAAACTTAGTAACAAAATAATAAATATGAGTTACTCATGGTCCACATTACTTACTCACCTTCTAAGATGATACCGAAATTCCCTGCCCACTTCTCAGTTATGACTCAATCTCCTGAATACCCTATAATACCCGTTCACCAAATTTTAGAGTGTGAATAACTAAAATTTATCTCATTAGCTTAGCCTATTTGAACAAAATTCTAGGAAAAGAAAAGAACATTGGTATCTATTCTTCATTCCCTTAGCATGCTATAGATATGTATATGATTTCAAGTAACTAAATCCACCATCCTCTCTTCAATTTCATGCCCTCCATACCCACACAATACACACAATATACATATATAAAGATATAGATTTGTGTTTATATGTGTCCGTATATGGCAGCAGAGCATTTTGGATTCTACATTTAAAGACCAAAATTCGCTCAAGGGAGGAAGAAAAATAGAACCATGTCAATCTTATGCCCCTTCCTCCCTAATTTCCACTAAGGAGTTAAACTCAAAAACCAAGAAATAAAAGAAAACTCATACCACACAAGGCTATCCTTTTTGTAGCAAAACACACTAGAGAAGAGCTTATTCTGCACAAGCAAGAATTGGCAAGTAAGAAGCACAATGGAATTTGGTTTTAAATTAGGAAGGTTTATGCAGAAAATGGGAGTAACCACCGTATAGGAAAGTTGAAATACATTTTAGCATAAAGGAAATCAAGATTGTCCTAACCAAACTTATCCTTTTACACCCATTTTTTTTTGTCTGCGCAACACTTTCCCCCGACTGGCCACACACCAAAAAATGCATTACAGAACTAGAAAGCAGGGGAGGAAGACACTGTGAAGATGGGACCAGAAAAAGCAATACACACAGCGAAAACTCCAGACCTGGGGAAGAATTTTTATGGCGTTAATTCACCAGCAACCAGTAGCGCAACTCAGCAAATATAAGGAGAAAGCAAATAGCAGAAGAAAATTGAACCAGAGATAGCAAAAATGACGATGAATAGGGGAGAGAAGATGTAGCTCTTTCCAGTGAAATTTTGCTACTTTTCTGACCGAAAGGATGGAAGTAGGTGGAGGTTCTGAGCTACAGAAATGTGAGAAGCAAAATGACGTGAAAGCCCAGCTTAAAGTGGATGAAAAAGGGGTATACCAGGAAATTGCAGAAGAAAAGAAAAAACTGATACGTGGCAGCTTCAAAACACTAATTTGAAAAGTCAAACTTCCCATATATATATATATATATATATTCATGCACGTCGGTTCTTTACATTTACTTATATTGGTTTGAATTGATATTAGAAATTCCTTTTGGATATACTTGTACTGGTTGGTTAACTTATAGAAATATCAAGAGGTCTAAATTATAGTGAAGACTTTGCCAAAATTTCTACAAAAGCCACTTGTAACTAAGTTTGTCTCATACAAAGATGATTCGCAATTGTTCTACTTGGTTTTGCTATTTGATATTAAATGTTATGGATATTCACTATGCTTGGTAGAATTTTAGTTTGGATAGGGTTACAAAAAAGAAATTGTCTATCTTTCGTGCTGGTCACACTTTTTGGTTGTGGGGTGTGACACATGGTATTTCTTTTTTCTTAAAAATGTTGGTAGAATGGTATTTCTTATCTCTTTAAAAATTATAAGATAGAGTCAATTGTAATAAAAAAATTATTCTCTTATTGCAAAGTTACAGTAGTTGATGGCTTTCCTATATGATGATGGTTTTACTATAAGAAATGAGGATTTTTCTTGCAAAATTTTTGTAATAAAATTTTTTTGTAAAATGCATTTATAGACTTTGTCATAGTTTATAGAATTTTTGCATTTCTCATAATTTTATTTTGCGAGAATTTTTTGAGAGAATTTAAAAAAAAATACCATAACAAAAGTGTTAATATGTTAGGAATAAGATACCAACAATTCTCATGAATTTAACAAATATTTTTTTAATTTTTATAGAAAAATAAAATGAGAATAAAATGTTTTAAATTTTTTTTATTTACAACAGTTTATGTTGAGAAATGTTAAAAAAAAAAATCTTATCAATATCATGGATATTATGGTGATTCTTATAGTTAATTTTTGTGAGAATAAAAACATTTTGTATAATTGTTTTGAATTCTTGTAATATTTTATTGTGAGAACAAAAGATTTAGAATTTTTTTTATGATAATTTATTATAAAAATTTAATTTTTTTTTCAAATTAGAAAATATATTTCAATTCTTACTATAATTTATGATGAGAATAAAAAAAATTATCGTAAGAATTTAAAAAAATTATAATTATATATTTTTATAGTAGTTTATTATGAAATTTGAAAAAAAAAAAAACAGCCCAAAAATAAAATAATAAAATGGCAAATCCCCAAAAAAAAAAAAAGGGAGCAAAAATAAACATGGAAAAGGTCCCTCCCCTCTCCTTCACATTGCCGGCAACTCAGAGTATAAGAAGAATGTGCATTCGGATCCCCTGCTTATTGCTTCCTTACTCCGCACCTGCTTCTCCTTAAAACAACATCGTTTCTCATCTCAATTCTGATCATTTGCAGAATCGACAGTTCAAGATGCGACACATGGCCTCATTAATCCAAACGATGCCGTTTTGATAAGGTGCTTCTGGAGCGATCTCGAACGTCCATCTCGCACAATCTTAATCATTGATTTGTTACCCAAAAAAAAATCCCTTCTTCGATGGTCTCCATCTTCATCGTTTGTAGCCGTTGGTTCATTACCATGAAATATCCCTACTTTGATCTTCCAGCTTGGGTCTCCTATCTTTAACTACAATGCTTGAATCTGACCTCTACCTTCTTGTTCGTATTTTGTTTGTGATTAATTAGATTGTCATTTAGTTTAATGAACTTTATTATTGTTTTTGTTTTGTGTTGAACTTTATTCACTTGGTCCTCCCATCTTCATTTGTAGCACTTGTTTGGTATTGTTTGTGATTAATTAGGCTGCCATCTTGTTTTGTTTATTGTGTTAAGCTATAATACTTGACACCAAGGTAAAATCATTCTTTTATAATTTTCTACTTTCTCCATCTAATGGCATTTTGTGTCCTGACCATCAGAAAGGGACCAAGAATTCAATTTCACCATTTAAAGAGAGGTCAGCACAAATGACAAAGTTAGCGTAAATTATGATGATTTTGTGAATGATGTGGAGGTTGGGGATATATTGCTCGTTGATGGTAAGTATGGATGCCTTGTGCATGCATTGAAGTGGACTGTGAGTTTTGCATGATAGAAATACTATTACTTTCTACTCTGGTAATAGAGTTTCTTGTGTTTAAATATGGAACAGTATGTTTGGGAAGAATTCTTTGACTTTTAAAGTTCATTTAGTCAGAAAATTATTGATGTTGATTTGTAATTATAGATGAACCTTTGAAAAGTTACTTATTTGTGTCCAAATCCTTTGTTACTTGTTTTTTTTTGGATCATATATTACGTGGTTCAGATATATTAAGAAATGGGACAACATATATATTGAGCTACCATGTTATTGACCATTATTAGGATAAGGTTCTACATTGAGTTTGTCATATCTACACACAGTCGTTGTTACAATGCTTGCTATTTTGGTTAGCTTATTACTAGTACTACTGTTTATGGAATATGAGTAAGATTACCCTATCATTTAATAATACATTTTTATATTTTCATTTCCCTGTATCCATTCATTTTTTTTAAATGTAACATATTTTTGCTAAATTTTTTAAACTTTTGCTTTCTGGTTTGTGTTTCAAGTGGAATGATGTCTCTTATTGTCAAGTCAAAGACAAAGGATTTGGTTGAATGTGAAGTGTTTGATGGTGGAGAACTGAAATGAAGGCATCATTTAAATGTCTGTGGAAAAAGTGCAACACTTTCTTACATAACTGGTATAATTCAATTTCATATGTTGATTGCATATCCCACTTAATAAAATTTTAGTTATTCATTTGTGTACACTGATTATTAAACTTAACTTTTTTTTACTTTATAGGCCATGGTTGCTCATGGGGACCTTGGGGCTAAACTTCCAATAAAAGAAGTTCCTTTATTGCAAGAAACGTGATGCATATAGTAACATCATATCTATGCCATTTTATTAAAAATTATAATATGAATATAATTTTTTTCTTGAGATAATTTACAAACTATATTGATCATCACTTGCTTTGATACAATTATCACTGGCAAAATTAAATAAAGAGCAATTTCATTACCTGTTGTAAATTTCACTTTATCTGATAATATTATAGTTTGTCTTGTGTATGAAATGGGAGGGAAGCCCTTCTCTTGTTGCTTATAAACCATAAAATACACATTGTCATGATGATCTAGAAAGTAATAAACTTTCAACTGTTCTCTATTTTAATAATTTTCCCATATCAAGTCTGCATTAAGTGAACTGCTATTTCTACCATCATGGCTTTCCATTATACTAGAATGATGATATATCATTTCACTTAAGTCTAAGAAGTGAGAGTATGTTAAATTATGTATCCTGTTCCACTCACTCTTTCAAACAGGAGGGCATCATTAAAAGGTGTCACAATATGTAAAAGCCCATAATTATGGCCACAAATATGCTGAAAAGAATGATTGGTCACCTTGCACCAAGAGCAGAAGTTTTAGAGATTGTAATTGCAATAAGAGAAGGTTATGATGGAATCATGCTTTCAGGAGAAATTGCACATGGAAAGTTTGTTTGCTTTTCTGACCCATCTACATATGTTACGATATGTATGGCCTAGTAAGATGAAATGCATAGTTATGAATTTACATTCACAAAACTTTGTAAATTTCTTGAATTATTCAATATTTATTTCTTTGCTTAAACACACTTTTGGTTAAGAATCAATGTACTTGTAAGACTTAAAGTTAACCTTTATAAAACTTGGTAAGTCTTTTAAATTAAATGTAAAATTCTGTATGTAGTTGAATGGAACGTTAGCCAAAGGAGTTAATTATACCAATTGAAAACTAAGAGGATAGATTTACAGCAACTGGAAATTGAAACTGCTAGTGGAGGAACCAAATTGCATATCTTTTCATTATATTATTATGTTCTGTAAATATAGCAGTTGCTATTTTTTTTTAAAGATTTGACTACCCTTTGTCTGAGATGAGATCTCATTGAGCAATTTATTTGAATAGATCAAGAGAAGACAGAGCAATATGATTCAACTATATTATGATGCATTGATTGAGTTGCATGAATCATGAAACAAGTTACAAAAAGAGTATCATGCAAAAAATAAGATTATTTCTGTTGAAAACCAAGATCATGCAACAAGTAACAATAAAGCAGCTACAACACAGGACAGGGACTTGTACACTCATTAAAGCCATGATAGTTGCCTCCTTTTTCAACACAGCATCAACCCCTTCAGAAAGGCTTATCATGTAATTGATTGTATCCTAGAAAAATAGGTAAGAAATACAGTTTAGTGCTAATGAAAAGAGAATTGTATACTGAACAACTAGAGATTTGTATTATAGTTTCAATGCAAAGAATGTGAACTTTTACATAATTTATGTTGTATCAAAGAACCCATTGTACATAAACATATTGATTTCAATAAAATATCACATTTCGTTGTTGTTCTTTCAAATTATTTATGGCAAATTTAGTTATGCTTACTTAGTTATGGTCATGCAAAATATCTCAGCTAAGCTCCAGGGAATCAAGTGATGGAATGGGAGTACTTAGTGGTGCCTACATTATAAAACAACATCAACCATGTTATAATCATGTAGTAACAAGAATTAAGTTATAAGTATGAAAGAATTCACTTTTTTTATCAGTAACATTTCAGTGAAAGTAAGATTACTCTCAGCTGATTGAGGTACAATGGTGGTTAGAATGTAAATGAAGGTACATATGATAATTGAGGTGCGGTACTAGAGGTGCTACCTTGCATTTGATTGTCCTAAAAAAATAGAATTTATTAAAATTGTGAACATTAATAATGAACTAGAGACATGCATAATTTCATACTAAAGATTGGTTGCTCTGTGAATCTCAGTCTGGTGATGTAGTTTGTCTTTTTTTCTCAATTAAATGCTTTACCCAACTTTTAGGTCGTTTCTCCTTCCTCATACCATCTTTCTTTTTGAATCCTTTTGCCTTTGGTGGTTCTATGCTTACATCGCTATCAGTGATTAGACTCTTTTGACTCAAACAAATCTTAGTTGCTTGCTTGCTCAGCTCTAAAATCCCTCTATGTACAAATGCAAATGCTTCTGGGCAATTAGCCACCTCAGCTGCTAATCTTATCATCATTAAATAAAGTTGCCTAGACCATTGTGTACTTTCTCATTTAGGATATATTTGGATTTCATTTCCTTTAATATCATATATGATACCACTCCTTACATTTTTTGTCCACCTCTTGATGATATATTGCTCTGGAAGCTTCTGGAAGCTTTTTAACATCCTTCACATCATATAATTTCTTTCAAGGCATGGCAGCACCATATTCCATGAGTTTTAAATTTTCAACAGCCGCATGAAATTGACTTATCACGTGCATTAAACCACACTCTCCATTTTCCCTCTTCATCAACCATAGTAATGATGTAGTTAGACATTGGATCTCCCTCATTCCTATGTCTGATACAAGCAGCTACACATAGATCCCATTGTTCTTGGAATAACTCAAAGATAGGGGTTGTATAAACTTAAAAAAGTTGTCGTAGCATAGGAGAACTCTGCACAATTAATCGAGGTTTTTTTCTTGTGACTGAAACTTACGTTTCAACTCATTATACCTTCTGCGCTCTACAACCTGTTCGAAGTACTTAAAAAATTGATTGATATCTAGGTCCGATCTCGTCATGCTCTTAATATCTACATTCAAACTTTCACTTACTTGTGTGCTTCGCATACCAAGTATAAAAGCATTCTTTATATAACACCACGCCCATTTCTCTTTTATTTTATAAATCAAGGTCAGCCAAGAGTTTTTATGCACATCATAAGTGGAAAGTAGCTGAATCCATGCTTCTTCAAATTGACTCTCCTATTTATACTAAAACATGTACTTTTAAAAATCACTTAGAAAGTTTGTTTCCCCTTTCATCAAATTTCCCATATTGTTCATGCCATTTTGCATCAAATGCCATGTGCATAAGCCATGTTTTGTCTCTGCAAGTATTTCATGTAATGCTCGTGCCATTGCTTGATCTTAATTAGTAAAAACTATAAGAGGCCTTTTTGTTTGTAAGCCTCCAAAAGAGTCTTTAGTAACCACTCGAATGACTCTGTTGTTTCATCATATAGTAGTGTTGTTCCAAAAATGACCACTCCTTTATACTGATTAAAACCTGAAAGTATAGCTAGTGGTTTATCATCATGATTGGTATTATATGTAGTGTCCATTGATACCATTTCACCAAAATAGGCATAATCAAGTAATATTCTAGCATCAGCCCAAAAGACATTTATAATATTCTCTTCCATATCCATCTAATAGACATAATAAAATGATGGATTTTTTGCTAACTGGCCCTAGAAGTAGCGTAACAAACATCCAACTTCTCTATATACCATGCTTTTTTGCCTTTTTGTTTTCAAGTAATTTTTAGCATCCAATTGGGTGTAGCCGAGATTAGCTATACCTCAGGCATGCATAACCATAAGCTCAAAAGATGATTTCTGTTAAAGCCCAGAATCTTCAGCCAAATCGATCTCGTTGGCTTGAACTTTAGTTAATCTGCATTAGGAAGCCAACATGTGGACCATTTCTGGAAGATAAAGTGGATGATTATGCTCTTCAACAAATGCATTGATTTTATATTTTCCATTAACATGTGTGACATACATCCTTGCTCTGCATTCAGTCCTAGTCTCTAGACGGTGCATCTTAAACTCCTTTTTGTCTTGTTTTTGCACACCTTCTTTAGAACACACATATCTGTATGTTATTATTTCCCTGTCTTTCTTACTTCTAGTAAAAGTATGTTTCCTTGCTCCAAATCTAGTTTGACTCGTATAAGCAACCTAAAACTTCCATGCTTCCTCTAGGTTGTTAAATTCTAAACCTATTTTAGGGATCAAATTACCCTCTATATAACGATTCCTAAAAAAGAAAAGTTAACAAAGTTACTTAAGAAATACCAATATACTAAAATAAATATTATTTCAATAAAAAGACAATAGTTAAAAAATATACTTAAGGAAGTAAATAGATAGCTAAAGTCTAAAAATATATATAAACTTTAAATAATATTAAACTTTAAATATATTTACATAAATTAAATATATGTTTTAAACATATATATATATACATCCGAACGCAAACAGCTAGAGAAGAAAATGTACAGAGTTGAAGAGTTACAAGATACAAGAGAAAATGCTTTAGACAAGAGAAAATAATCAAGATAAAACACTGGAGAAGCAACATTCAAAGCCTCTGGTGTTGTTTTTTAGCTTGTTTGGAAGCCTAAAGAGAAAACACTAGAGAAGCAATGTAGGGGAGCCTCTACTGGTCCAACTTCCCACCTGTTTGGAATAGCTGAAAATGCTGAAGGTGATTTCCCACCAGTGTAACAACATTTAAAGCCTTTGGTATTTTTCATCCTCGTTCATAATGAATCAATAGTTAAGATTATGCGGGATGGATGTCTGAAATTGCTCCAGAAGCACCTCATCAAAATGACACCATTTGGATTAATGAAGTCGCATATCGCATCTTGAACTGTCAATTCCTTAAACAGTCAGGATTGAGACCAGAAATGATATCATTTTGAGGAGAAGCAGGTGCGTAGCAGGAAAGTGATGAGTAGGGGATCCAAACACGAAGAATGCAAATAGGAGAAGATAGAAATGCATGACTCAGGGAGGATGGCAAAATCATGATCTCACTTCAACAGCCTCACATGAGAGATGCGTTTGAATGCAATTAAGAGGCACAATTAGAGCCACTATAAGAGAAGCTCAAATCAGAAACTGAGGAGGTTTTTTACTTTCAGAGGAAAAGGTTCTGGTTTTTGGGTTTTCTAGAGAGGGCTTCGCAAAAGAGAGAGCATGAGAAAATTGAGAAGAAAAATCGGGGAAAGAAACGGCCAAAAGAGAGGAAGCAAAAACCAGTATAGATAGAGAGCTTAGAAAGATGCAAGGAAAAGAAGACGAAGAGGACAAAGAATCGAGAGATGAGTAGCAAAAAGGCTTCACCTGAGGTAACTTCTTTTATGTTGATTCTTGCCTTCAAATCTTCTAGGACAGACTAGCTTGAGTTTTAAGAATTCTCCCCCTCTCTTATAACTCAGTTCAATGTTGAATTAAGGAATGTTTGTTTGGGAATTTAGGTTGACACATTCGAATTGGGTTAGCATTGGCTTGTAGTGGGGCTTTGCTGCTGTTGCTAATGTGAGAACAAATCCAGTTCTTATGTATATCCTTATGCTGTGTTTGCAAGTTAACATGGAACTTCAACTTAATTCTGTTGACCTGTTTGCCTGATATGAGATGGTTCTAAATTATGTATTGAGTTAATGGAAGTTTATTATTACCCTTTGTCTGTGATATGAATCTAGATCTAAATTGTTGTTTACTTTTGTTTTATTGATCAGCATGAAAATTACAATTTGGTTTCTTTCCTAATATTATTAAGATGTGTATGCTTAATATAAGGGTGCAATTTACACCTAAATTTCTCTTGAATATGGTGGCTTTGCTCTATCAATGTTTGGAATTTTATTGATTTGTCTATACTGCTATATGGGTTAATATGACTGAGTCAAAGGGAGATGCTGATGCTTTTACTCAGTACTGAAAGACTGACTATCCAGTATATAGTAAGGGTCATATATAAGAAGCCAATAATTTTCAAGTCAACAATACATGACCAGAGGAAGTATAAATAAGTCACATTTATAACTCACGGCTTTATCACATTCATAACTTACTCCTTTATAATAGCTTAAAGCTAAAATCTTAAGTCTATGCCTAATATAAGTTTTTTGTCCCTTACTGTTGAAGTATAAAACATGACAGGCTTTATACTTAGAACTTAGAACAAGTATAAAAAATACCTGTTTGCTTTTTAGTTTGAGAGCTTAAGATAAACCATCTTTAAAGTGCTTAACTTGGCCACTTGGTTTTGTCCTTGAGAATCCTGAAATTTACCATTATTTTGGCTTGGAAATGGTGCTTCCTCTGCTTTGATTCTATTGTTACTTTGAAGTTCCTATCAGTGTGAATTCTTGTAGAATTTGTTATGATTGATTTAAATGATTTTTCATATTTCTAAGGCCTAAACATTGTTATGATTGATTTAAATATCATTTTGAATTTCTAAGGCCTGGATTTTGTGTGGTTTTTCTTATTGCATTGCTTGTTTAAATAGATGAGTTGAATTATCATAGGACTGGGGATTAAATTCATTGTACTTTAGCTAAATTTTTTTACTTGGTATATTGACCCTTAAAATTGATAGAGAAGACAAAAGGAGTAGAATGACTAGGATCATTCATTTTGATCTCAAGTGATTTCATTAATAAGAAGGGATGTATCTTCATTCATTAATTGAAAAATAACAGTATGATCCGTATATAGTCATCAGAAGTGTTGTTATTGGTAGTGTCCTTATTTAGTTAAATACTATTTGGATAAAAGATAGTAAATGACAGTCAAATTTTTTGTCTATTTATTTCCCTTAAAATAGGGCGAGGAAGGAGAAAAGGTTTGTAGGAGTGCTGGAGAACCATGCAGAAGGAGAAAAGTATGCAGAGAATGCTGTGAGGAAATTTGTACAAATTCTTGTGGAATTTTTTTGTGATAATGTTCCAGATTTATTTTTTTTAAGAAAAAAATATTTCTTATGATAAAAAGTTGTGAGAACGTTGGAAAAATTGCCAAAATATTTCTTGTGATAAAAATTTGCATTTTTAAAAATGATTTTCACGATAAAATATTAAGAAAACAATTTTTTTTTGTTCTCATAGTAAAATATTGTGAGAATTTTGCAAAAAGTCACAAATTTTATTACAACTTTTAAAAAAATATTCTCACAAAACTTTTTTTATGTTCTCACAAAAATTTTCTGTGCAAACATTGGTATAAATTCTTATGATTATTTTTTTTACGCTTTGAAGTCTGTAAGAATTTCTGTGAGGATAACAATTTTCACAGAATTTTAAGATTTTCATTATGGAAAAATTTTGTGAGAATTATACTATTTTCTTGTAGTGATTTCTCTTGCCAACATAGCCGTTACTTAATTGAATGATGGTAAAAGAATCACTTCTTGCTCACGTTAGCCTTTGTTAAACTACATGAGTGATGTTATTTTTAGTATTTCTATTTTGTGCCTTATATTTTGTATATGGCAAATTGAGAGTATTTCCAAACTGTTATATCATGCAAACTCGAGGTGCTACATAATTTTGGGGAACCTTTTCTGGTTGCAAGTTATGCTTTTAAGCGATTTTAACATTTTTGTTGTTAGATATTGTCTACTGTAATGTCCCGTTTTCATTAAACGATGGAAATGGGCACGTTTTCAAAGCAAGTCCCCTGAGATGAGTGATTCAAGGCCAAATAAAATTTGGATAAAATTTTAAATAATAGAAAATGAGGATTTGAGCCTTGAGTTGCCCAGAAACCAGGGTCGGAGCAATTTGAAAAATTTACCGAAAGGCTAGTGGCATTTTCGTAAATAAGTGTAATTTTGGAAAAGCACCTAGGAGGGCTTTTTAAATGGAAATTTTGAGTTGCCCAGGGTTCTCAGAGGCCCCAAAAACCATGGGAAGCCCCGGGACCAGTAAAGCCCCTCCGGTGTACTCTTTCTAATGGCGGTTGACCCGAACTTTGACTGATTCGTTCGGGACGGTTTTAGCTCCGATTTGAGTGATTCCAAAAGTATTTTATTAAATTGGGAACCTATTTGTTATGATGGAAAAGACGGTTCTCAAAAAGGAGCTAAAACGAAGGAGAAACGAAAATGCTAAGAACGAAGGGCAAAATTGGCATTAAAGTGTGTGATTTCGATTTTTTTAGAATTAGTTATGAATTTCAGAAGTTTGCATCAGTAACCTGAATCATAGCCCAGGCAGCCAGTGAGTTTGTAGCTTTTTGGATGTCAAACATCCTGTGTGATGAATGTTGTGACTTGGACGTATTTTTAGCGTGAAGTAGACATCCTGAGCTTTCCAGAATGGCAAAGAACACATGATTTCGATATTTCTAGATTTAGTTATGATTTTCCAAAGTTTGTGACAGAAAAGAGGAAATTCTGGACGAAAATGCAAACATGAATTTTAATGTGTTCCTTTGCTTTCCACGAGTTGTAGACCAAATTTGATAATGGAAATGAGCTATATTCATGTCTTTAAGTATGAGAATGTGATAGATGCATTCCTATGGCCCACGGGACTCCGAAAGAAAAAATTTACCCGTAGAGAAATGCATTTTAATTCATAACTCCCTATGCCACTAGATTGTTTCCATCGAACAAACATAAGATGAGGCATGGGAATTGCATGAATTGAGTCCTAGAAGTATGGTGTTACATCTACTACCATTGTGTGCTCTCATTAAAAAATAAAAAACACTTATATTGGAAATTCTTATCATGATACAAAAAATACAAGCAATATAAAAGGCATTTATTAATATTTTATAGGGAGAATTATAATAAAGGATCAAAAAGTGAAGAAATTTATTCTTAAGGACCTATTACTATTTGTTTTAGAATGATTACCACTGAGTTTAGCAATAAATAATTGAACCTGATGGTAATGGGTTCTTAAAAATAAATTTTTTCATTTCTTGGTCTTTAATCATAATTTTTCCTATTTTATATTATATGTAAGTGTATAAATTTGGTATTAAAAATTGTTTACATGCTTAAAATGAGAACTAAAACGAAAATTATCAAGACCTAAGAATTTTATAAAAAAATTAATCTATTGATAAAAAATTTAAAAGTCTAATTTCCTCTTTTTCTTTTTCCTTCAAATTTTTTAGTCATTTTTTTATTACTTAATTTATTTAAAGCATCAATGCCATTTTTTGGACTGGTTACGAGCACGATTTCTTTTCTAAATGTGTAGCCTGTGTGGTCTAATATGAAAGTTAGCGGGGTATCCTTTCTTAGTATATCCAAACTTAATTGTATTCATTAATCTCCATGTTTTTTAATTTAAAGAATTGTATGTTAATGTTTCTACTATATGCTTTTTTAAGCTGTTCATGTTTTGATTTTTATGTTTAACAATGTAGTAATTTTAAATGGTTATGGTTCTTTTGTGTGTTTGATTGGACTTTAAATAAATAGCTATTTTATTTGTTATGGCCAAGTCAAATATGTTGAACATGAATTCTTTGGGTTTTTTTATATACTTCTTTGTCAGATACATTTGCTTCACAAGTATGTAACAATTTAGTGACTGCTTTCAAGAAGGAAGTGGAGTGGCAAACAAATCAAATGCTTATACCTTATAAAAAAATGTATGATTAGAGAAAGCTCATATATTATTGTTCATTAATATTTAGTTAGAATTAATTCAACAAAACAACTCTATCTATGCTAAACTTTAATGTAAATTATTTCTCAGTTAACGTAAAATTTTGTCGAATCTTTATGATATGGATTATTGATGCATTAGAAGTAATGCTAGGTCGTTGCTTGGAAGTAACGCGCTATATAGCTTGAGTATAGTGATAAATAAGCAAGAGTCACTGCATCAACACCTAAGTGTAGTGAAAAGCAAGAATTTTCACATTTTGTTGAATGAATGTGGGTAAAGAAATTAGTTTATGATAGTAGGATTCATTTTGGAACTTAAAATATAGGTACACTTATGGGTAAGTTAATGAAAATAGTAAATACTATAATTAAGAGGAGGATTAATTTTATGTGTCTGCAAGAAACTAAATAGATATGAGAAAAAGTGAAAGAATGAGATATTTCAGGTTTTAAACTCTAGTACTCTGGCAAGGCTAAATTTAAAAATAGGGTAGGTATAATTGTAGATAAGTTTTGAAAAAATAGTGTGGTGGATGTAAAGAGATTAAGAGATAGAATCATTGCATTAAAGTTTGTAGTTAAAAGGGAAACATTTAATATTAGTAGTATTTATGCACCACAAGTAGGGTTAGAAGAATATTACAAGGTAAAGTTTTGGGAGGATTTAGAATGTTTATTTCAAGAAATACAATTAGGAGAAAAGATTCTTTTAGAAGAGGATCTTAATGGTCACATGGAGAGTGCATCTAAAGGTTATGAGGGTACATATAAAGGACATGGTTTAGGGGAAGCAAATATAGAGGATAAAACTATTCTAGACTTCTCATTAACGTTTGATCTCATAATAGCTAACACTTATTTTAAGAAGCATGAGAAGCATCTTATCACATATAAAAGTGGAAGGGTGTATTCTTAAATTAATTTTTTTTCTTATAAGGAAATCGAATAGAAAGCTTTACATAGATTACAAAGTTATATTTAGAGAGAGCTTGACTACTTAACATAGAGTCTTAGTTATAAATATTTGAGTTAAGAGGAGAGTAAAGAGTAAAAGTCAAGATAGGATGTCACAGATTAAGTGGTGACAATTGAAGGGGGATAAAGAAAAGAACTTACAAAGAAATATTTTGGAAGAAGGATCTTAGGAAGCACAAGGAAGTGCTAATGATTTATGGGATGAGATGGTCAAAGAAATTAGGAAGGTGGCAAAGGAGATACTTGGTCAGTCAAAAGGTTTTGGACTTAGGGATAAAGAATCTTGGTGGTGGGATGCAAGTGTATAAGATAAGGTTAAGGTTAAAAAGGAATGTTATAAACCGTGATCTTTGTGTAAGAGTGATGAAAATTGAATAAAACATAAAGTAGCTAAGAAAGATATTAAGAAGGTAGTGAGCAAAATGAGAGATAGGGCATCTGATGTGTTATACCAATCTTCAAGTACTAAAGTTAGAGAGAGAAGTATCTACAAGCTAGCTAAAAGTAGGAAAAGAAAGAGAACAAGCATGAATAAAGTGAACTGCATTAAGGATGAAGAAGGGAGAGTCTTGGTCACAAAAGAAAATATTAGAAAACAGCGGAAGGGTTATTTTTATAGACAATTTAATAAAGGACATGGGATTTTATTGCACTCGGATAGGCTAGACACTAAAGTAGAGGTTTATCATAGGATTCGAGAGTCAGAAGTAAAAAAAAAACATTAAAATAAATGGAAAATGGCAGAGCAGTTAGATCGGATAATATATTTTTTGAAGTATGGAAAGATTTAGGTATGAAATGTATAAGTTAGCTTATAAAGTTATTTAATAAAATTATGAGGTCTAAGAAAATGCCAAATGAGTGAAGGAGAAGTACTTTAGTCCTTATTTATAAGAATAAGGGGGATATATAAAATTGTATAAATTATAGAGGAATTAAGTTTATGAGCCACATTATGAAATTATGGAAGATAGTAGTTGAGCGAAGATTAAGGTAAGAGACTCAAATTACTGAGAATTAATTTAGTTTTATGCCAGGAAAGTTGATTATGGAAGCAATATATTTGTTGCGAAAATTAATGGAGAGATATCAAAAGAATTAAAAAGATTTAGATATGGTGTTCATTGATTTAGAGAAGGCATATAATAGGTTGCAAAGAAAGGTTTTATGGAAGGCTTTGGAGAAAAAAAGAGTTCGTATAGTTTATATTCGAATAATTCAGGATATATATGATATGGTTACAACTAGTGTTATAACAAAAAGCAGACTTACAAAAAATTTTTCGACAACTATTGGTTTACATTGGAGATCAACTTTGAGTCATTATCTTTTTACTTTAGTTTTGGATATGCTCACTAAACATATCTAAGAGTCAGCACCACAATGCATGCTTTTTACAGATAACATAGTCCTAGTTGGAGAATTGAGGGAGATGAATGAGAAGTTAGAGAAGTGGATACTAGCTTTGGAAGCACACGGATTTCGTTTAAGTAGAAGTAAAATGGAGTATATAGAATGTAAGTTTAGTAAGTGATGTACTAGTCTTAGTGCAGAAGTAAAAATTGGAGAGTATACCATGCCACAAGTTATACGATTTAAATATCTTGGGTCCATCATACAACATGATAGGAAAATAGAAAAAGATGTAAAATATAGGATTCAAGCAGGGTGGATAAAATAGAGGAGTGCTTTAGGCGTTATTTGTGATACAATAGTACTATTCAAACTTAAGAGTAAATTCTACCGCATAACTATTAGGCCTACAATGTTATATGAAATTAAGTATTGAGCAATAAAAAGTCAATAAGAGAATAAGTTTAATATTATAGAAATGAGAATGTTACGTTAGATGAATGGATATACCAGAAAATATAGAATTAGAAATGAATGCATTAAAGAGAAATTGGAGGACGCACTTATTATAGAAAAGATTGTAGAATCATGACTTAGATGATTTGGGCATGTATAGAGGAAACTTACAGAAGCCTCAATTAGAAGAGTAGATCAGATGGAGAGTAGTCCAATAGTCAGAGGTAAAGGGAGACCAAGAGAAACTATTAAAAAATATTTAAAATTAAATGGTTTGTCTAAAAATATGATTTATAATAGGACTTTATGACGTCGATTGATCCACATAGCTAACCCCAATTAGTAAAAAAAAACTTTGTTGTTGTTATTATAGTTCAACAAAACATGGTTTATATAATTTTGCTGTCATGTATAATTGGATTTTCCTAAGTTTGCTGCTGATGTTGAAAGTTTACTAGGTATCAAGAATCTATGCAAGACAAATAACTTAAAATTCCATGCTTATAGTAAATTAATTTATTTTTATTTATAAATAACAACTCTTAATTAATTTTACTTGGTGTATGATAGAACCTTCTACCCAGACACACTCGCACAACAAAGAATAGTGTAGGAAACAGAGGTACTGATATTAAAGTAGATTATATTTTGGTAAGAAAACTTACAACACTCAAAATAAGTGAATCTTCCTCTCATGTTACGAAGAAAGTTTCACTCAAGTACCTCTCTTCATTTTATGCAAATACATAGAAAGAAAGTGCCTAAGAATGAAACACCTTGCCAACTTTCGAGAGGTTGGTTTTCTCTTGAAGTCCTAATTATCTCCCTAAAAGCTCCCCCTCCTTTCACCGTTCTCTTCCCTGTATTCATAAGCCCCCTCACTTTCTAATTACTCCCACCTACCTTATCATCATTGCTATCTCCTTTTGCTCCCCTATTTCCATGCTTTCTTTAGTTATAAACCAATATCTCCTTTATAGGACTAATAGTCCATTGTTTCCCTATCATCTCTTTCCTTCTCTGCCTCCTTTTGTAAATTTTGGTTGTTGGCTCCATAACAGTGGGCCCATTAGCATATTTCTTTGTCCTAGCCATTATATTTTTGTTCTATTTTTTTCTTTACTCTCAATTTTTCTTTTATTGTCTCATATGAAGCATCATTAATTGGGTTAGTTAACAAAGGTAAGGGGATGAAGAAGGGATATGGAATTTTTTTATTAATCTTGCTAATATGTTTTAAACTAATTACAAATGTCATCATGATAAAAAAAAATCAGTAAATCAATGTAATGAAAAGGGCTCACTTGCACCCATTCTTTTAGGTTTTGTAGATTGTGGTTTGAAAGACAAAGGTATGGCAATTGGTAGCCTTTGTACTTGCTGCAATGGTGATAATATGAATACCCTTTACACTATGATTTCATGCCTAGTTGTAACAATGCTCTAATAGCTTCTGACTTGGTACATTTGTTTAAGTATTGCATTTACTAAAACAATCTATTAGTATTAAATTATTATAAATAGGGTGACTTATTTGTAACAAAAGTTCCTTTTCAATTTTTCAAAAGATAAATTAAATGATCAATCATGTAGTGTGTATATTTTTCTATTTCTTATTTCTTGCTACTTGTGTTCAATGCACTCTTTAATTAATTTGAGTTACATCAAAAGACATTGTCTTTAAGGATTATTTTGCCTTGATGGATATCTCCCAGGATAAAATATATCTTTCTTGATGATTCAAGGGCACAGAACAGCAAAGGAAAATAGAAGAAGAAGAACCCAGATGGAAGTATAGACACACACACACACACACACACACACACACACACACACACACACACACACACACACACACATATATATATGCAAGAAGTTGAACGTTCAAAAATTTCAAAATGAATGTTGATGGTTTAATGGGGGATGTTGTAGAAATTAAAAAATAAACATTGGTAAATGATATGAAATTAAATTAAAAAAATGTCCAAGATTAAATAAAATTATGAGAAGAGGTTACAAAAAATTAATAATATTAAGGAAGGCAGTTACACAATTTCAAACAGGAAAATAAATTTGAAGCCACATTATAGTTTTATAAATTGAGAGTTTCAACATTTTCTGGAAACCTCAACAGATTAAATAAAGTAAAAAAAAATTATGCAAAACTTTTTCCATTACATATTATTTCGTGCTCAGGGGAGGGGAAAATCAAGGGATTTCAAGTGAGTTGAGCCCAATTTAGGTTGCTTTTGTACGCACGAGTCTACCTTCTTCCTTAACTCTTTTATTAACCCAATAACACATCTTAGTATATATACACTCATAACTTCTTTATTTTGAGCAATGTGAAATTTAACCTTTTTAAAATACTTTGTTTTTTTATTCCTACACCCAACAATAGCAACTTATAAGCTACTATGCCTACTTTCCACAACTTGATAAGGCCCAAAATAATGCTTTGCTAATTTTTACTTTGGCCTCGACTCCATAGAAGATTGTTGATGGGAATGGAGCTTTAATAGGACCTAGCTTCCTACTTCAAAATGTTTATCTTCATGATGAAGGTTAGCATTTTTTACCATCATTTGTCTAACCTTTTCCAAGTGTGACTTAGGTGAATTAAGCAACTAATCTCTTAGTTAGAGGTGTTCTTCCATTACAACGATAGAAATGGAATTGGAATTATAGCAAGCAATGCAAGGAGGCACCTTGCCATAAAGAGCTTGGTATGGCTAACATCTGGGTAGATGAATGGAAGGAGGTATTGTACTAATACACAGCCCACAGTAGGTAAGAGGTCCAGTGTTGTAGGGTTTTAGCTACAAAAGGTCGAAAGTATTGCTCAACACATTTGTTTAGAGATTTAGTTTGTCTGTCAGTTTAAAGGTGATAAATTAGGCAATACTTTTGGTGACTGCCATTGCTCTTTAGCATCTGTTGCCAAAACTTGCTAAGAAATATAGGGTCCTTGTCAGTGATAATAGATGTTGTAAATAGAGTTAGAAGAGCACCAAAATGGAATAATCTATTTGTGACTAAAAGTATGATAATCTTTCCCTTGGGGTTAGGCAATGCAATAATGAAATCCATGGTGACATCAGACTATAATAAAGTTAGGACTGGTAGAGGTTGAAGAAGGCCCATAGGTTGGGGGTTTACATACTTGGTTTATTGATAAGTAGCATAACTGGCCACATACTAGTGAACATCATTCCTCTTGCCCCTCTAATAAAAGTTCTATGTCATTCTTTTAAATGTTTTAATGATGCCTACATGGCCTCCCAAAGGGCTGGAATGTAAATCAACAAGTAACATGTTTTTGAAGGGTAAGTTTAAAGGAATATAAAGTTGCCCTTTGTATGTAAGGTAATCCCTTGACTTTGCCACTTCAGGCTAGGTAGGGTCATTCCTTGCTACAACTGCTGGCTCAACTCAAGTAGCTTTGAATTTGTATAGTTTCCTTGCTTTAATATGTTGAAGAGATCAGACTAGAGTATGACAAGATGATTGCAAGAAGCTTTATGGTCAGGTTTGGTTTCAAACCTACATAATAGAGCATTGCTACTTGATTTAATTATTCAGATTTGTAAACAACTTTATAGTTGAAAAAAAGGAGTTTAGCAAGGTAGTAATGTTGTTCGAGTGTTTGAACAGCTTGGGTCATTAGCTCATTTATACTCTTGTGGTCAATGAATATAATAGAAGGCTTATCCAACAAATAATGATGTCATCTTGCCATTGTATGATTTAAAGCATATAATTTGTAGACATAAGTTGATGTCATGACCATCTTTTCATTGAACTTTTTACTGAAGAATGTAATAGGATGAACCTTTTAGGACAAAATAGCATGTAAAGCCACAATTGCATTCATCTCAGCACAAAAGAGTTTAGTGAAGTTAGATGGTTAGAGCATTGGGGCTATGGTCATAGCCATTTTTAATGTAGAGAACGTGTCTTCTGTTACCTCATCCCAGTGGAAAACGTTTTTTTTTAATAAAATTGTTAAAAGAGCAACAATGTGGTCATACTTGCATATAAACTTGTGGTAGTTTCCCGTAAGACCAAGGAACCCACACAGCTGCTTAATAGATGCAAGCATTGGCTATTATACCAAGACTTCAATCTTTTGGTAAAAATAGAGAGAATGTTTATATAATTTCAATAAAAATAAGATGAAATCTATATAATTTACTTAAAAAAGAAAAAAGCTATCAATCTTTATTTTACATCATTTTTCTTCAAGCATCATGACTAAATATGAGTTTTGGTAATAATTATTGCAAGAGGTTACTTCTTATTTTATTTGTTTTAAAGTTACAATCCATGAGCCCTCAATTAAGTGCCACCTCTTTTATAGATAAGAAGATTTTGATTATGAAAATTTATTTTTTTGCTCACCCTTTTACTTTCTTGTATAGGGTTTCACTGGAATCTCCCTTTGTCACAAAAAAAGTTACATTATAAATATATAACTAAGAGATGAGAAATATAAGTCTACTGTGGACATTCATCGGATAATGCCACCATTAATACATGAAGGCAATTAATTAAGGATACATTTCACACATTTCTTTTACAATATTTTAAGCAACCTTGATATCCCCTACGTTGAGATCAATTATTTAGGTAGCCTTTGCCAAGTCAATTTACACATTATTTACAACCTTTTTCTTTTGTATGTTTATTTGTGTTTAATTTTTCAAAGTTTTACCTTTTAAAAATAAAAATTTTGGTAGTAACTCTACTAATTGATTCGGTTTTCATTTTCAAAAATCAAATCAAAATTTTATTTTATTTTATTTGTTATTGCCATTGTGGTCACATTTTGGGTGTAACAATGGCTCAGTACAGATGGTGAATAATGCCTAAAGAGATTAATTTCCCAAAAGTCAAATGCCTTTCATGCATCCTCATGGAAATAAGTAATTCATTAAAAATAAAGCCAATAAACAAAGCACGTGATTGCATAAAATAATTAATAATTTAATAATAACACGCGATAAAATAAGTCACTGTGATAAAGTGGAGGAAACATAAATAGCACAACAAAAAGTGGAGGAGGTAGTGCATTCCACTTTGAAAATTTACAAAAAGCATCATTTATCATCAATCATACCAAGTTCATTTCTTAAGTGCACAAATCTCATTTCAAACAAGGGTTTTGTAAATATATTAGTAAGTTGGTTCTTAGTATTTATGTAGGTTACTTCCACATTTTCTCGTTGCACGTGATCTCTAATAAAATGATGTTTTACCTCAATATGCTTTGTTTGAAAAATGATGTACAGGATTTTTAGTAAGATAGATAGCACTCGTGTTATCACAAGATATAGGAATATGGTTAAAGCTAAGAGAATAGTCTTCAAGTTGATGTTTCATCCATAGCAATTGAGTATAGCAACTTCTAACTGTCATGTATTTAGCTTTAGTGGTGGAGAGAGCCATAAAACTTTGCTTCTTACTATACAAAGACACTAATGATTTTTCAAGGAGCTAGTAGTAACCTCTAGTGCTCTTTCTATCTAATTTGTCTATAGCAAAATATGCATCTACATACCCAACTAGATCAAAAGAATTAGTTCTAAGGTACCATAAACTATAGTTTTATGTCCTCATAAGATATCTAAATATTCTTTTAACAACTATAAAGTATGACTCTTTTAGGTTAACTTAGAATCTTATACACTTACATACACTGAACATAATATCAGGTCTACCAATTGTTAAATATGATAAAGAGCTAATCATACCTCGATATTTCTTTTTATCAAACTCTATCATTTTCATCTTTATCCAAAATGGAAGAAGGACATATTAGAGTCCCCATTAGTTTTGAGTTCTAAAACCCATACTTACTAATTAATTTTTTAGTGTACTTTGCCTGACTGATAAAATTTCATTCCCTTGTTTGTTTTATTTGTAGTCTTAGAAAGAAGTTCATTAGCCCCATCATACTCATTTCAAATGCTCCTTTTATTACATCAACAAATTCCTTACAAAGAAAGTCATTAGTATTGCTAACTATAATATCATTTACATAGATTTGTACAAGTAAGGATTCATTATTATTTTTCTTAGTGAAAGGGGTAATGTTAAGTTTCTTTCTATATAACCCATTTTCTAGAAGAAAATTGCTTAGTGAAAGGGGAGTGTTTTTTAAACCATAAAGAGTGTTTGAAAACTTGTACGTATGGTTGGGTAGATTTTCATTTTCAAAGCCAGGGGGTTGCTTAACATACACCTCTTTAGTCATATACCCATTTAAAAATGCACTTTTAACATCGATTTGATATAACTTAAAATTCATGTAGGAGGCATACGTAAGTAACATTTTAATGGACTTTAATCTAGCAATAGGAGAATAGGTTTTATCAAAGTATATACTTTCTTGTTGAATGTAACCTTGGGCCACTAATTTGGCTTTATTTCTGATTAGATTACCTTATTTGTTAGGTTTGTTTTGAAATACCCACTTTGTTCCAATTACAGAAGTTGCTCTACCAAGTTCCACATGTTATTTCTCTCAAATTGATGCAATTCGTCTTCCATGGCAATTATCTAGTTTTCATCTCCTAAAGCTTCTTCTATAGTTTTGGGCTCAATTTGAGATAGTAGTGCAAGATTATTCTTAAATAATGATCTAGTATGCCTCCTTTTGTTTGGATCTCCACTCTCTTCGTAATTTGATATCTTTGGGTGCAAATTCCAGTAAGTTAGATCTCTAAGCATTTGTTGGTGCCTCATCATTCCTAAATTGTTGATTTTTCTTACATCTGTTGTTTTCTTCAAGATGTTGACAAGAATCTTTGTCTTCATTTTCTTTGCTCCACTTATGGGTTTCTTCATTAGTTGGAGGATGAAGTTCACTCTAGCTTTTTTCTACAATCTTAAGTGGGCTTATGTAGTTTTCCCTATTTCCTTTGTTTACTTTAGTTGTTAAGCTAGGATTTGATTGTTGACTTGACTGAATTCTTCCTACAATGTGCTCATCTTCTTTTATGCATACTGCTTTTCTCATAGATGGATTAGTTTCATTAAAGACATATATAGATTCTTCTACTACGATGGTTCTTTTATTATAAACTCTATATACTTTGCTAGTAGTAGAGTATCTTAAGAAAATTCCTTCATCATTGCTAGCGTCAAACTTTTCTAAGTTATCTTTTCTATTATTATGAATAAAACATTTATATCCAAATGCATGAAAGTAACTAACATTAGGTTATGTACTTTTTCACTGTTCATATAGAGTTTTTTTAAGAATTGGTTTAATAAGTCAACAATTCAAAAATAAAATTGGTAATATTTATAGTTTCAGCCCAAAAGTATTTAGGAAAATCATTTTAGATAAGCATGGTTCTGGCCTTATCTTGAAGGGTTTCATTTTTCCTTTCAACAACTTCATTTTGTTATAAAGTTTCTGGTGCAGAGAAGTTATGGCTAAAGCCTAATTCATCATAAAAATCTTCAAGCAATTTGTTTTCAAATTCTCCATTATGATCATTACAAATACTTGAGATTAAATACCCTTATTCTATTTGAATCTTTTTGCAAAAAGCAACAAAATTCTCAAAAACTTCATCCTTGTGAAAAGAAATAGAACCCATGTAAACCTAGAGAAGTCATCAATGATTATAAATGCTTAGCTCTTACTACCAAAGCTTCGAGTTTGTGAAGGGCTACAGAGGTCCATATGTAATAATTGGAGTGGCTAAGTGGAAGAGAAAAATTCTTTCAGTGTGAAGGAAGATCTTGCTTGTTTTCTCATTTGGCATGCATCACAGAGGTAATCCTTTTCATAATCCAGTTTTGATAGACCTTTTACAAGATCCAACTTGGATAATTTAGAAATAGTATGCATACTTGCATAGCTAAGCTTTTGGCGCCACACCCAAAGATTATTACATATAGAAGAAAGACAAGTTACATTCTTTGCACTAAGATGATTTGAACTTAGAAAGTATATGTTTTCAAATCTTTGACCCCTAAATAAGGCTGTGTCCTCATTGAAGTCAGTGCAATGCATGGGATAAAAGATTACCTTATATCCTTTATCACAAAGTTGACTAGTGCTAAATAAATTATATTTTAATCCAACAATAAGACAAATATTATATAAACAATAATTTTCAATAAGCTTTACTTTTCTTATACCTATAATCTTATGCTTTCATCTATCACCAAATGTAATAGATCCTCCATCTTTTCTTATAAAGGATAGAAATTGAGATAGATGTCCAATCATGTATCTAGAACAACCACTATCTAAAAACAATTCCTGTTTTGATATCCTTTCTTTTTTGAAAATATTTTAGTATTTCTTAGGTACTTAAATTTTTTGAGGTCCTTTTAATTAGTACTAGATATAATAGTTCCTTTTAGAACCCACACAAGCTTTCCCTTTTTATATTTACATTTGTAACACATATGTCCATTCTTATTATAATATAGATAAAGAGTAAAAGAAGTTTCCTTAACAAAGAAATTTTTATACATTTTGACATTTTCTTTTCTATTATACCCTATTCCAAATTTATCAAATATACATTTTTGTTTTCCTAAAGGCTAATTTAAATTCTCTTTTCCTTTCACAAAATTTGCCATATCTTTTGTTAAAGCAATAACTTGTTATTTTAAAGATTTTTTTTCCTCTAAAACTGACTCTAAGTTAGTTTTAAGTTTTTGAGCATTTTCTTCCAAATTGAAATTTACTTGTAATTGTTCCTTATATTTAGTAAATAAATTTTTAAAATCAGTAAGTAATTCCTAAACATTTCATCTAATTTAGTATGAGATAGAAAGTTTTCATTTGTTACCTCAAAGGCCATGAAACACATGTTGGCCATTTCTTGCTCGAGTTCTTCTTCTTCCTCATCATCATCACTTCAAGCCACCATGGCTTTCTTCTTCCGATATGGTTTGGCTAATTTCTTCTTTAAGTATGGGCATTCTGATCTGATGTGTCCATTCTTTCCATATTCATACCAAGTGATGGTGTTCTTCATAGGTTCTTCCTTTTTTTTATTACTTTTGGAGGAGTTAACCTTAGTCTTCTAGAGATCTCTCTTTTTCTTTGCATACTTATCTAGCCTCTTGGAGAAAAAGTCTATGTCTTGTTCATCTAACTTACTTTTATCTTTTTCAGTAGGAGGTTCTTCAATAGCAGCAACTTGTAGGGGCCATCAACTTCCTTCTGTGCTCTAACTCATGTCTTTTTAAATGATTCTTCTCATATGCAATGAGCATTCCTTGTAGTTCATCATATAAGAGAGCTTGTAAATTTCCACTTTCGATGAAGTCCATCTTAGATTGCCATTTCTAATGTAGACTTCTAAGAATTTTTTGATTAAGCTTATAGTTAGTATATTTATAATCTAGAGCTTTTAAATTTCTAACCAGTTTGGCAAATCAATTGTACATTTCTTCAATATTTTTTCTTTCTTTCATATGAAAAAGGTCGTATTCATACATGAGCACGTTTAGATTACTTTCTTTGACCTTGGACATTCCTTTATGGGTAACAATGAGTTTCTCCCACATTTTGTTTGTTGTTTCACAGCTTGAAATTTTATCATATTCTGTTCCACTAATGGCACATACCAAAATATTTCTAGTACAGTGATTACATTGAACCAGTTAGATATCTTCTTCATTACACTTACTTCTGGGCTTTTCAACAACAGCTTGTATTGTTAAAGCTACCTTTTTTGGCATCTTAGGTCCTCCCTTAATGACTTGTCACACAAGAAAATTAATGGAACATATATATATTTTTATTCTTTATTTTCAATGTGAGAAGTTCTTCCCTGTAAAATAAGGTGGTCTAACCATTGAGAAACCCTCCTGAAAGTAAGCTCCCTCAAGTATGTTGGGAGCCATTTTCTACAACAAAGAATAATAAACCTTTTCTTTAGGTTGTTAAGCATGAAAATAAGTGAGATTACTCTAATACCAATTGATAACCACATTTAGAAGATGGTGAATAAGTGTCAAGTGCAGAAAATGAATTAAAATAAAGTTTTTTGCACTTATAGAAATGGATGACCAAGTGACCTCCAAATGGAAATGTTTTGAATATGGAGCAAGTGAATAGTGACTCATGAATATTTGTGAACAAATGAAAGATACACATAGATGATCTAATAAATGCAAAATAAAATAATATTCTAAAAATAATGCAACTAAGTGAAGTGAAAGTAGAGTGAACAAATGTAGTAACTAGTAGAACAACTTCAGCAAGAGAGATCCTCCAAAAGTGGAGGAGGCAAGATTGGCAAACTAAAATACGTAGAAAAGAGCACATTAAAAAATTTATCCTGGTTCAGCCTATCTGTCCTACGTCCAATTCCCTTAAAACTTTAAGGGATTTTTCTTTACTAATATTAGCAAACTTACAGATATGATGGTTTTAGCATGCTTACCACCAATTAAAGCACTTAGATTTTTACAACAAAGATTCTGAAACAATTCTAACTCTCTTTCTTCAACATACAATTTTGCTTCTAATAAGCTGACTGACTAGACACTGAGTAAAATTTTTATAAGAGATTCAAAGCACTTTCTTTTTATGTTCTCTATAATTTTTGTATCCTTTGCACTTGAAATCACTCATATATATAGGTTTTCAGCATCTCTTTGCTGCTAGAGATGAATATGATCAGTTAGTGCTCTTTTTGGCTAGAATAATCTTATAAAGTTTCTAACATTTTATTTCTTTCACTTTTACAGTTACTGTCAACAATAGAGCTCTTTCTATGTAATCCAACTTGTCAACTCATCATAAATGCTCTTACGAAGCTCAATACATGGGTTAGAGAAACATTTTATTTTTATGACAGAACAAAGGCAGCCATAGTATTTCAAAATGTTTCATGTTACATGAAAGCCATAACTCTTTGTCGTTTGTGCATTATTTTTGTCATTTAGTTAATTAACCCAACTGAGCCATCCAAATCAACTAAATTTATAAAATAGGGCCAAGACAATTAAGTAGCATGAAATTCACAAACTGGGCTTGAAAACTTAAATAGGCTTTTATATAAATATATTTAGGTTTTGTTATCATCAAAATTTTTGGACTTGTAACATTGGGCCAATATTTACAACACAATTTAATATCGATTCATTTATGTAGTTTTAGATAATCATATTTGCATTTTACTTATTGAATAATATGTTATTTATTATTTTTGTGCCACTAATATATTATTTATTAGAAAAGTGGTAAATATTTGCTTCTCAATATATTTCAAATTAATATACTGAAAATGGTAAATTTCTTCTGTTGTATTATATAATAATTTTTTTTGCCAATATATTATATAATAAGTTAGATATTCATAGTATATGCAATGATACATGCTTGCTTAAGTCTAAAATTTATAGAATATATGGTTTTAGATAAATCATAATAAGTGCTACTCCTTTCTAGTATTTTCATATACCTAAAGAAAAAAGAAAGAAGCACAAGGAGAGAGACATGGAAATGAGAAAATTTCTTTAGTATACAAGGAATTCTCTAATTTTTTTTAAAAAAATTTTTGTGAAGTTGGAGAAAGAAAGAGAGAAAAGAGAGTATATTGGTAGATCCCTTGTTTGGTATGCAAAACGTAAAAGAAATATGTTTATGAAGATAATGAAAAAGTGATTTTGAGGATAGACCATTGGGCCCCCCCTTTAAAAGGTAATAAAAAGGTGTTAAGTAATGATGATAAGAGTACAGTAGATATTATATAAAAACTATGTAAAAAAACATGTTTGCTATGAACAAATCAAACAAGTTGTTACTTTCTTTTTTAATTTCTTTTCCTCTCTCCAACTTTAAAAGTATTTTAAAAAAATCTAAAGAATATAATCTCTCATATAAGCTAGGAAAAATTAATCATTTGGTTTCTATAGTTTATATCAATTTTTAATTTGTTCCATATAGTTTATTTTTTAAAAACAAGTCCTTATAATTTTGAACTATTATAAGGTTAATCCCTATACTTTACAAATGTTGACATATATTCCCTATAGGTGCCAATTGAGCTAACGTTGTCAAAACAAGTATGACATGGGTGAATGATGTGATGACATATCATGACACATGGACATATATTCATCTAACTTGGTATAACTTGTAACCTTTCCCTTTAGATTTAATTTTAATTTTTATTAAAATATTCAGATTAAGTTTATTAATAGTGTGATGAGTAGAACATAATCCTATAAAAGCATAACTAGGAAAGCAAAGAAGGATCATACAAACATATAAAACTGGTATGATATATTATCTGATCATGAGTCCTATTAGCCCATTATTGTTATGTAAAAGTTCTGGAGTTACATCTACCTAGTCAAAATATTATTTAAGTTAAAGTCACAAAGCTACTATATCATGACAAAATAAGGCTCCATGATTTATATGCTATCTGCTTCTAAAGATTCATTTAGCCAGATGGATTTGGTGATAGTGGTGCCATTTGAAGTGGAACTAGTAGGTCAACTAATTGGTTGTTCTCAGTGACTACATTAGTTAAAATAGTGATTATGACTTGCACTAGACCAAACTCTAGGATATCCAAGTAGACCAACTTAATCTCCATTGTATACCTGGTTATTGACATTTGTATTATCTAAACGCATTGTACTAAAAATGAGAATTTTATATAAATTTTCAATAAGACAAACAAATGAAAAAAATTAGCAATGGTTTAGCTGCCACGTGTGTAGAAAATATTTTATTTTTCTTTCTTTTTAGTCTTGATTGAGACATACAAACTAGTGGCATTAAGTAAAGTATTGATCTAATTATAATACAAAAAAAAAAATTAAAATAGTATTACTAGGGCGTCCCGTAGTGTGAATCCACTTCATAAAGTAATTATAAGACCCTTTACTTTTAAGAACCCTATCTCCTTAGTGCTAATGATTTATAATCTTATCATAAACCACAAGTGTTAAATTAATCATAAAGATAGTTAATTGAACCCATAAACATAAATTTTAACTAGATTGAAAAAATATATATGTATATATGTTTTAATTAATCAACCTATAAGTTGTTTATGTAAATTCTACTAAAACCCTTTATTATCAATAAAGTGATCTTTTAATGTCTTTAAAGCATCATAGCCCAAGTTTAGTATATAAGACAATGGGCATTTATGTATGGAAATCATCAAAATTAGTCTTCCGTACATGGGAATCAAGGTTCATGAATTTAAAATAATGATCCTCTATATATAGGAGTAGCTAGGGGTTAGTCTTCTATATATAGGAATCAATAACACAGTATCTTAGTTCTAGTGGTCTTTCATGCATAGGAATAATCATGGTTTAGTCTTTTATGTATTAGGTCCATAAAGTTTATTTATTTATTTATTATTTTTTTTCAAGGTTTCGAAAGAATTAAATATAACAACTATATAGTATTAAAATATCTAAAAGATATAGTATAGTGTACTAAAATGTAATATGCCATGTTCACATTTGGGATATAAAATTAGAAAATTTTATTATAATAATTGTAATATTATTGTTATGTAATCAATTATGAACTCATTATACATTATTTAGAATCTATTAAAATATATACAAGTTTACCTGTAATATATTTATATGGAGTTTCATTTCATAACAAATGCACTAGTGTAGGAGAACTGTCAAAGGCACTTACAGAAAATTCAAGGATGAGAGTTTGAATCCTAGGAGAGGTAAAGTGCTTTTTTATTTTCTCAAACTAACTAAAATAAGCTCTATATATATATATATATATATGTATGACCATGAAAAATTATATGTGTTTTTACAAGTGCACGAGTTGGATCAAGTAGTTCAGTGATAAGTATGAGTATTGTTCCCACGAAGAATGACTTAAATGCAATTAGGCAATGTACAATCTACTTTCATCCACGTAAGCGACCAATTAAGCAAGCCATGAACTTAGAACTAATTTTAAGACAAAACACCTTAAGGAAAACTCGATTTGCAAAGAAAAATTTAAGCAAAAATCCAAGGTTTTGAAGTTACCTAGAGTCACTATTCCCTTGATACTTACTAGAACTTAATTATTTGTTCAATTGCAATTAATTGCCACCTCGTGGGTTAAGAGATTCATAAGCTATAACCATCCGTCGATGTAATTATAGCCCTACTTTTCCCTAAAATCTAAGTGTCCTTAGAATTAGATTAGAGTGCATTAAATACTATAACTCTCTACAAACCAATTAAGGCAATTAGGTATATTTTTATCCCAATTACAAATTAGATAAATCTAACTTAATCTATCCAACTCATAAGTCCAATTAAAACTCCTTTTTCAAGGTAAATTCCAATTACCTAAATCAAATCCAAAAGGTGGCCAATCCCTAAGTAAGCATTAAGTAAGAGAAGGATACACAAAGCTCAAATCATTACAATTAACAAGAAAAATAAGGTTCTAGTTCACATCAAGTTCATAGTGCTCTAGGCAAAGAGAAGTTTAGCTCTACATAACTAAATCTAACAATGAATCCCAATCAAATACATAGAGAAGATGAAGAAAAGCAGAGAAAGTAAACAAAAGAATGAGAGATATGCAGAAAATTGAGCTCCTCTTTTGATTCTTCCTCTTCCTTCACTCCTCCAAGCTTAATGAATCACCAAAACCACCCAAAAATGCCTCCTGGACGTTCAGAAACCTCATTTACCACAAAATCCCCGAACACCTAGCTGCCTCTCGCTTTTTCTATCCTCATTAATCAAAACGTAGAGTTTTGACACCGATTTTAGTGGCCGCATCTTCAGATAATGCGATCGCATCTTTGCCTAGAGCTTATAAACAATATAATGGCTTCTAAATCCTTATAGATAATAATTTTGAAACAAGAAATATTTTCCATTAATGCAACATCTACTTAATCATAATTATTCACAATTAACGTCATTTCTCTCTTTCACTTTTGATTCCCTAAATTACTTAAAAATAGTGAATAAATCCTACTAAAACTTTAATGGATGACTCCCAAATTCAATCCAATTAACTATAAGTAATACAAAATATTGGGAGTCATCAATGTATATATAATTTTATACACATAGGTTAGAATTTCTTTTATAGCTAAATTGAAGTTAAGTTTTGCAACCAAGAGGTCACAGGTTTGAACTGTGCTAGTAGATTTTATTTCTAGAGATGCAGCATATAGCCTCCTCTATTTCCATCTTCTTCTTTTCCTTCTACCACCTTCTCATTTGCCTTTTCCATATTCATCCTTTATGCACCTAAATTAATTTTTATCATGAAATCATCATGCAAACATATAAGTAAACACTTTACACTATCAAATTCTTACTTTAAAATAAGAATCATCATCTCTTATCTTAAGCCTCAAGGAGAGAGAAAGAAGAGATAGAGAGAGAAGCTATCACCCCTTGTATTTTTCCTTTTTTTTTTAACCTTCCATATTCTATTTTTGTATTCATAACTAACTCATGCATGACTGTAAGTAGAATTAAATCTATAGAATCATGGTTTGGATGTAGTTGGCATATAATCCAACTTAGAATTCATAAACAGAGAGAAAAAGATGATGATGATGATGAAGAAGAGGTGGTAGAAGGAGAAGTGAAAATGTTGTAATCTTAGTAAGATGTAGCAAAGAGTCTTACCTAGGTTCAATAGTTCTTCTTCTCCTACTTCTTCCTTCCCCTTTGGCTGAGACACTTAGCTATCATATATGCTCTATTTTGCATATCCCTTTTGAAAATTTCCCTTTTTTCTCTTTGGCTTTTATCGCTCACCTTTTTGTGCTCTCTAAATTGTTGCATTCCAAAAGACTAGATGTGTGCTATTTATTTATCTATTTATTTTCGCATGGTTGAGTTTTAACAAAGGTGATAAGGTATAGAAGTTGATTGCATAATTGTAACAATCATTTTGGGCCAATCCAATCATTCAAAGCTCGTCAAATTTTATTTTGTAAAAATTATATTATTGTTCTGGTTAAAATTTCAGCTTTAAACCTTAGATTTTTATGAATTATATTTTGACCTCTAAATTTTGCCTAAAAATTTTTATTTCACAATTATTTTTCTTATAATTTTTAGACTTTAATGGCTTAAGAAATTTCTTTTCTTAAGCATTTATTATCTAATTACTTATAATTAAATTATAGAAAATTTTCCAAATAATTCCTAAAAATTTCAAATAATTTCCTAACATCTCAAATAAAATTCAGTTATACTTTCAAAAATTCATATCTTTCAAAATTCTTTAAAATTTCTTCATTATATTATTATTTTTAAATAGATTTATTTGTTTTTACTAAATATTTTGAATTATACATATAAGGGAGGAGGATGTTACATAACTAATGCTCAAAGCTCCACATCAGAAGAAATAAAACACATGTTTGGCTTAGCACTGCAACCTTCCCTCTTTACTCCCTCCCTTCAACGTGTAATTGAACTTCAGAGAGGTTAGGGCTTGAAACGCCGAATGCAGCTTGAAACACACAGGTTAGTGCTTGTCCTCTTGAAAAGAAGAAAATAATTGCTCATGTAAATCCTCAATGATGCTCGCATTGAAGAGAACAGAGATGAAGTGAGATTCAAGTCATGAAGTAACAGAGACTGCAGCTACTAATTTAACATGATGATGATTGGAGAATTATTTGCATTATTACTTCTGTCATACTTTTTAGTCACTTTGGCTTCTCACAAACTGTTTTTTTCCTTTTATTTGTGAATAGAAATATAAACCAAGGTTGACAAATGTCAGCAACTTTTGTTTAAAAATAATAGAATTATCCTACCATTGCAAAATGCCACTGTAAATCCTCTTTAAATCTCAAGAGCATAAGAAAATATATCATCACATTAATATCTTGTTGAAGTTTCATCACCAAGTTACATGAGATAATTAATATATCTAATTCAACATATTTTTCCTTTTATTTTCTTCCTTATATTTCTTGCAAAAAACGCTTCCATTTGTTGAAATTAATGTACCATCATTTCTTGAACTCTAAAACTTTAGGAATAGACAAGGAATATCCTTCCACTGTGTGCTAATCCTCATACACCATTTATCATCTTACTTAAAAGTCAAGTATGCCATGCATGAGGTGACTAGATAGATGGGAAGTTCCAAAGTTAAATACAAATCTACACTTCAACTTCTATACTTGAATTGTGTGGTGCCCTAACTTTTTATTATCTTATTTCACAAGTTTTTACAATCCATGGATCACATACTTGAATGTTAAACTATTTGGAACATATCTCACGTTTTGTAGCCTATTTTGAAGCTCCATCAACCTGATCGCACTACCAATCCCAAAAAAGGCTTTATTGATTGCGTTATAGCTTTCATTATCATAAACTTGAAACTCTTTGGCAAAGAATTTCAATAATGACTCTACTTTATCAACATTCTTTTCTTTGCAATTCCTATTTACTAGTGCCTTATTTATTGCTATATGAGGTAGAAAACCTATTTTAACCATTTCTTCCAACAAACCTTTAACTTCCCAAGTCTTATTTTTTCTGGCTTAACAACTCATAATAGCTCTATATGTTGTGAGATTTGGCTTCATACTCTTCTTTATCATGTCAAATTTCAACATTACTACATCTTCCACATTATTAGATGTACATATAGTTTCAATCATTTGATTGTATATACTCTTTTCTAGCATGTAACGATCACGAGAGATCTTTACTACAAAATTTACGGCAGTAAAAGGTTGCCTTTCTTGACATAATGATCTAGATACTTGTACCTTACCTTCTCTGTAGTAACCAAATATGAGAGTATTATAAAATAAAATGTCTCGACTTAGCCCCATATGAACCATTTGATGGAAAAGTTAATGAACCTTTCTAATCTTCCCCTCCCTATAAGGACCATTCATCAAGGTCGTATATGTAATCAAATGGCTCTAAAAATGATATCTTGTCCTCATTTCTAAGTTAGAGACCATTAAACAAACCCCAATCAAATGGCTTTTTTTTCTTCATAGAAATATCATATATAGATTAGCGTGTTCAAACGGTTGAAAAATTACCTTTTTATATGGCGTTCTCAAATGGTTGGAAGGGAATAAGCTAAAAAAGTTAAATTTTTCAAATGGCCAAAAGGGAGTAGGTTGAGAAAGCATGTTTTTAACTGGCATTTTGAAATTGTTGAAGATAATGAACAATACAGTTGTAGCCCAAAATTATGTTTTCAAAAGGCTAAAAGGGAATAAGTTGGGAAAGCATGTTTTTATATGGCATTTTGAAATTGCTGAAGATAATAAGAAATACACTTGCTGCCTACAATTATGGTAGAAGATTGTGACCTGTGAGCAACCTCTATGTTTGAGAGACTTATGAACTGCATCTGTGTATTTGTGAAGTTGTAGGCTTGTTGTAACAACCGGGAAAAGGGGAAAAGGAAAAGAAAGTAAAAGCTGGAAAATTCAAAATCTAGAAACCTTGCCAAGTCTTCTCGCAATAGCGAGAAAGGGTCTCGCTATAGCGAGAATGCCTGTTCGCAATAGCGAGAGTGATTCTAGCTATAGCGAGTGCGGGCAGCAATCCATACAGAAACCAAGGAGTTTCTCGCTGTAGCGTACGCCATAGCGAAAGTGAGGTCTGGAACTAACGCGAGTTTGCCATAGCGAAGGCCGAAACTTGCCATAGCAAAGGGAACTGATGCGTGCTCGCCGTAGTGAAGGTTAAGCCTCGCCATAGTGAAGCTAGATAACACGAGCTCGCTGTAGCGAAGGTTAATTTTCGCCGTAGCGAGGGTCAGTCCGAAAGAGAGTAAAAGGCGAGAAATTCATAACATTATACGACCCAACTCGTTATTTCTCTCATTTTTGCCCTAGACTTCGACCCAAGGAGAGAAAAAGGCGTGGAGAGTAAGGGAAACCAAGAGAAGGAGGAAGAGCAAGGGAAAGATAAGCAAGTTTCTCTCATTTCTCCTTAGAATTCTGATCTCCTCTCTTTGCCCTCTCTTTCTACGGTTTTGTTTGTGAAATTGGTAAGATTTTGGGCATGGGTCAGAAGAGGGAAAATGGAAAACACCCTTGAATCTCCTTGTTTTCTTTGAAAATGTTGTTTTCCACTATCATGGGAACTTGAGAGAGAGAAAGAGTTGATGGCATTCTAGAGAGAGAGAGAGAACTCTAGGTTCTGGTATGTTAGGAGAGTTTACTCTAAAGATTACATTCTAAGAGTGTAATTGCATGCTTCTGTGTGTCTAGGCTCAAGTGAAGCACCTCCATCAAGGTGTGAGTGTGAACCTGTAACAACAGGGAAAAAGAAAAGAAAAGGGAAAAGAAAGGAAATGAAATCTGAAAATTTTCAGAATCCAGAATTTCTGCCAAGTCCTCTCACAATAGCGAGAAATGGTCTCGCTACAGCGAGAGAGCTAGTTCGCAATAGCAAAGGCGATTCTAGCTATAGCGAGTGCTGGCAGCAGCCCATACAAAAACCAGGGAGTTGCTCGCTGTAGCGTGCGCCATAGCGAAAGGGAAGTCTGGAATTGACACGATTTCGCCATAGCGAATGTTAAATCTCGCCATAGCGAAGGGAGCTGACCCGATCTCGCCGTAGCGAAGGCTACACCTCGCCATAGCGAAGCCAGATTACACGAGCTCGCTATAGCGAAGGTTAGTTTTCGCCGTAGCGAGGGTCGATCCGGAAGAGAGTAAATAGCGAGATTTAGACTTCATTAAATGCCCAAACTCATTTCTTCTCTCATATCTGCCCTAAGCTTCGACCCAAAGAGAGAAAAGAGGCGTGGAGAGTGTGAGAGATCAAGAGAAGGAGGAAGATCAAGGGGAAGGTAAGGTAACTTCTCCCATTTCTCTTTAGAACTCTGATCCCCTCCCTTTGCCCTCTCTTTCTGCGGTTTTAATTGTGAAAATGAACGGATTTTGGGCATGGGTCAGAAGAGGGAAAGTGGAAAACTCTTTTGAATCCTTGAGTTCTCTTTGAAAATGAGGTTTTCCACTACCATGGGAGCTTGAGAGAGAGAAAGGGGTAATGGCATTCTAGAGAGAGAACCCTAGGTTTGTGTGTGATAGAGGGTTGCTCTAAATTAAATTACAAGAGAGTAATTGCATGCTTTTGGTGTGTCTAGGCTCAAGTGAAACATTTACATCAAGGTGTGATTGTGGACCTAAGGAGGGAAAGGAGAAATTGAAAGGAGAAGCTTGTGTTGGCTTTGGCTCCAAAGGTAGCTCTCTTTTTCACTCTTTCTTGTTGCATTTTTGGATATGATAGTCATTGTATGATATGTATATGCTGAATGTGTGGAATATGCCATATGTTATTGTTTTGATGCATTGATGTCAATATGCTTGTGTAATGAGTTGTGGGAATTGCTCGGGTACGGTAGTGCCGAAAGTCCCTTGAGATGGGTGCGGTGAAGCCAAAAGTCCCTTGAGATAGGTGAGACAAGGGCAAAAGCCTCAAACGAGTGAGGCCAAGTCAAAAGTCCTTAAACTCGGGTGAGGCCATCCAAAAGTCCCTAGACTCAGGTGAGGCTAGACCAAAAGTCCCTGGAGCCCATTTTTGGCATTGTTGTGAATACCATAGCATGTACATTATGTGTTGGATGATTGAGAATAGCTAAATGCTTATTCACATACTTTGACTTGTTATATGCCTTGATTGCTTGCTGGATTGAGTGCTTGAGCTACTGAGATTCTCCGAATCTCACCCCTTTCCCCTCCCAACTAATATGCTAGGTGGAGCTCAAGGAGAACCGAGCACACACCAAGGAGCCTAGGAGCATGCTTAGTTAGCTAGTTGCTAGCTTGTTTTGATATTTTGATGTAAATATGATGTAAAGTGGTACCAACTGAAGATGTGCCTACTATTTTTGAGTTGTAAAGTTTGTAACACGTGTAGAAATATGAAAGGATGATGTATGAACTCTGTTATTAGCCAAAGTAATAGAAATGTGGGTTTTTACCCCTTTGATGCATAGATGTAGTAGTGTAAATTTGGCCATAGCATAGTGAGATTTGGATGTATGATGATTTGGATCATATGGACATGTTAGATATACTAGTCTTATGCTTTTAAACTTGTCCATGTAGAGTGAGAATGTGAGAGAGGCCATTTGGACCCATTTTGGACCTATGGGGTGCCAAAACCGGTATTTTTGTGAGCTCCGTCAAAGTATGACCGGATGAGCTCCGTTTGTCATGAAATTTGGCGTGTCTCTAGAGTTTGTAGAAAGATTCTTGAGAAGCTAAAGTTGGTAATATTCGGAGGTCTAGAGAATATTTGGGGAATTGTTGAATTTGGGAGAATTTAATAGATTGGTCATGTACTGTTTATCTAAACCAGAAAATGAAATCTATGACACTTTTAGACCAAATGGATTCCAAATGTGGTGAAATTTTATACACATAAACTAGAAAACCAAATTGACTTGTAGGAACTGGAATCACCCAAATCGGAGGTCTGTAGAGAGAGATTGAACCGACTGAAGTTCTATATCAGCATCAGTGAGCTTATCTGACCC
This sequence comes from Erythrophleum fordii, assembly GCA_032878935.1. Lineage (NCBI taxonomy): Eukaryota > Viridiplantae > Streptophyta > Magnoliopsida > Fabales > Fabaceae > Erythrophleum > Erythrophleum fordii. The sequence continues at coordinate 6,049,557 of JAVQMF010000047.1, forward strand.
CCATCACTGTTCCATCGGTTTTCAGGGTGTAGGAGCTACTGAACTGATCTGAACTTATTTTTTTCCTCTAGAAGACATCCGTATCTTTCCGAATTGGTATAATGTGCCCAGATTGGATTTTTGTGGATTTAGTTATGAATTTTCGAATGTCATGATAGAAAGCTGCACCAGAAACAGTGACAGCTGGACCTTTCTCCCATTTTCGATGTTAAACTTGGTCCAAACGATGTGTTTGTGGTTGGAAATGATTTTTAGTGTAAAGTTGACACTTAGAGCTTTCTAGAGAGCTAAATTTTACTGCATTCCCATTTTTCTACAATTTCTTATGATTTTCCAAACTTAGAGCCAAAATATGACTTTTGGGCCCAAGTGAGAAAATGTAATTTTTATGGTTTTCGGCTCTATACCCGTGGCTTATGGTTTGTTTCATGCTATGTATGAGTCGTACATATGGAGTATGAGTTGAGAAGTTGAATGATGGGTTCACAGGACCCACGAGGTGAAAGATGAGTATATGAAACCCCGGTTCATAGCATGTAAATGCCACGAAAGAGTAGTGATCCTTTGGAAGTCATCTAGAACCGAGCCTATAGAGAGGCTAGGTAGCAGTAGTAGATTGAGGTGTCACATTTTTGGTATCAGAGCAATGGTTCAGGCACTTTTGCTCAAGTTTAGGCTCTTGAAGTATGTGAATTGCTTGTATTTGGTGTGAATGGTCATGGAAGTTGTAGCATCCTTGCATAAATGTTGTGATATTATTGTGAACTGAGGATTGCTATTTCTTTCAGACATGGTTGAGACTAGACGGGGCAGGGGTAGAGGCAGAGGCAGAGGCAGACTACCCAGAGCTCAGAGAGATGAGCCAGAGGTTCCTACTGAGACTAGGGTTCCTCTGCAGGCCATCATGGATAGACTAGACCGGTATGAGGCCATGATGGGCCAGCACCAAGAGATGCTGGAGCAACAGAGGTACATTGCCCAGCAGCAGCATAATATGATCATGCATCTGCAAAACACCCTGGCTAGGCAAGAAGAAGCCAGAAGGGATGCCCCTGGACCGCAACCATCTACATCCAGCATTCCACCTGTACCTCCTCAGGAGCCTGCTGCTCCACAGACCCAGACGCCTATCCAAAAAGTATTGAAGCAGTTTAGGCAGAACAATCCACCCTCATTTGACGGGGAATTGGATGCGGATAAGGCAGAGGCTTGGGTGATGCAGCTTAAGAAAATCTTCTCAGTGATGGATTGTACCACTGAGCAGAAAGCCCAGTTAGCCACCTTTATGCTAGAAAAGGAGGCTGATAGATGGTGGGAGAGTGCGAAACCACTGATGGAGACCAAGAATATACCGATCACTTGGGAGACGTTCTTGGTTGAATTTTATGAGAAGTATGTCCTAAGTTCAGTGAGGAAAAAGAAAGAGATGGAGTTCATGAGTTTGAGACAGACGGATGAGATGACTGTGGACCAGTATGTGGCCAAGTTTATAGAGCTGTCTCAGTATTCCTCTTACCTCCAGAGGTATGATGATGAACCCTGGAGATGTGAGCAGTTTGAGACTGGTTTGAGGCCCCTGATTAGCGACAGAGTCACTCCACAGCGGATCAGAAAGTTTAATACTCTTGTGGAGGTCAGTAGGGTGATTGAGACGAACTTGCAAATTATCATGCCTACTGTGACGACGGCTAGTCAGAAGAGGGTTTCGAAGTTAAAGAGGTCGAAACCAGAAGAGGGCTCTAGTTTGACCCCTAGTACCAAGAAAAGAGGCAAGGGGCCATGGAGTAGAAGGCCGCAGCGAGGTGTGCCACCTCCTCGGGGCCAGTCATCCTTTCAGCAGTCTCTGGTGACATGTTTTAAGTGTGGGAAGCCGGGGCACATTGCTAGACACTGTCCTCAGATGGAGACAGCGCCTCCTCCTAGACCACAGACCCAGGGCCGAGTGTTCGCCCTTACTCAGCAGGAAGCCAGCGCATCTCCCAGTTTGATCCGAGGTACGCTGTTAGTGAATGGCTTTCCTGTAGTTGCTATGTTTGACTCGGGTGCTAGTCACTCGTTTATATCTTATGATTGGGTGAGGAAATTGGGTCTGGTTGTTAGTGTCTTGCCATTTGACTTATCTGTCATTACACCCACTGGAGGCCACGTGGTCACTTCCCATACTTGCTTGAATGTCACTGTCCAATTTAACCACTGTCATACCACTATTGATTTGGTTTGTATGCCTTTTCATGAAATTGATTTGATTATTGGTATGAACTGGTTAGCTGCAAATAATGCCATACTTGATTGTGAACACCGAACTATTTCCTTACCTGTTTGTAGGACCATACCTAGGGTAGGAGCAGAGTTATCCTTTATGACTACTACCCAGGCTGAGAGATATTTAGAGTGTGGATGTCAAGGGTTTCTAGTCTTTTTCTCTATTCGGGCTGAGGTAGAAGAAGGGATAGAGGAGATCCCAGTTGTCAGGGAATTCCCAGAGGTTTTCCCTAGAGAGTTTGATTTTAGTGGCCTACCTCCTGAGAAAGAATTAGAGTTCCCTATAGACATAGTGCCTGGTGCTGGACCGGTGTCCAAAGCTCCTTACAGGATGGCTCCCGCCGAGCTTGCTGAGTTGAAAGCGCAGGTAGAGGAATTGTTAGAGAAAGGGTTTATCCGCCCTAGTATTTCACCTTGGGGTGCTCCGGTGTTGTTTGTGAAAAAGAAAGATGGTAGCTTGCGGTTGTGTATTGATTACAGAGAGTTGAATAAAGTTACCATCAAGAATAAATATCCTCTCCCTAGAATTGATGATCTGTTAGATCAGTTGGCTGGGGCATCTGTGTTTTCTAAGATAGATTTTAGATCTGGTTACCACCAGTTAAGAGTGAGAACTGAAGACGTCTCTAAGACGGCTTTCAGAACGAGATATGGGCACTATGAGTTCCTTGTGATGCCATTCGGGTTGACGAATACGCCTACTGTATTCATGGATTATATGAACAGGGTATTCAGACCGTATTTAGATCAGTTTGTGGTGGTCTTTATTGATGATATTTTAGTGTACTCCCGATCTTTTGAGGAGCACGAGAGGCATTTGAGACTAGTCCTAGACACCTTGAGAGAGAAAAGGTTGTATGCCAAACTGAGTCAATGTGAGTTTTGGCTGACCGAGGTGCGATTCTTAGGTCATGTGATCTCACGAGATGGGGTTGCGGTGGATCCCCATAAAGTTGAGGCTGTGTTACAGTGGGATAGACCTAGAACGATCACCGAAGTCAGGAGTTTCCTAGGTTTGGTAGGGTATTACAGACGATTTATTCAGGACTTTTCTCGAATGGCCTTACCACTGACGAGGCTAACCAGGAAAGATACACCATTTGTGTGGGATGAGAGATGTGAAAAGAGTTTCCAGGAGTTGAAACTCTGTTTGACCACTTCCCCTGTACTGATTATCCCTGACCCTAGTGAACCATTTGTGGTTTATTGTAATGCTTCGGGCAAAGGGTTAGGATGTGTGTTAATGCAGCAGGGTAGAGTAGTGGCATATGCCTCGAGGCAGTTGAGACCTCATGAGGAGAATTACCTCACACATGACCTGGAGTTAGCTGCCGTAGTGTTTGCTCTTAAAATTTGGAGACACTATCTGTATGGTGCGACCATAGAGATCTATAGTGACCACAAGAGTCTGAAATACCTGTTTGATCAGAGAGAACTCAATATGAGACAGAGGAAATGGGTGGAATTCTTGAAAGATTATGATTACGTGTTGAAATATCATCCCGGCAAGGCCAATGTGGTGGCAGATGCCCTGAGTAGAAAATCCATCCATGTAGCCCATATGATGATTAGGGAGCAGGAGCTCCTAGAGAAGTTCAGAGATTTGAACCTCTCTTGTCAGGTGGTATCGGGTAGATTGTATCTGAGTGAAACCCGAATTGAGAATATCTTGAGAACCCAGATCTTAGATGCCCAGAGAGAGGATGAGTTCCTGAAACGGATCAGGAATGAGATCACCCAAGGTAAGACCTCAGATTTCAAGTTGTCTGAGGATGGGATGATAGTATATCGGGATAGAATCTGTGTGCCTAGTCAGAATGAGTTAAGAGAAAGCATTCTAGAAGAGGCTCATAAGAGTAAGTATACTATCCACCCAGGTGCCACCAAGATGTATCAGGATGTGAAAAGAGTTTTCTGGTGGCCAGGGATGAAAAGTGATGTGACGGAGTATGTGGCTAGATGCCTAGTGTGTCAGAGGGTAAAGATAGAACATCAGAAACCGGCTGGGTTGTTGTAACCACTAGATATCCCTGAGTGGAAGTGGGATAGTATAGCCATGGATTTTGTCATGGGGTTACCCAGGACATCCTCTGGACACGATACTATATGGGTAGTTGTAGATAGACTGACGAAGTCTGCACACTTTTTAGCTATTAAGGCTACTTATACACTGGATAGATTGGCCCAGTTGTATATCAGAGAGATAGTGCGACTTCATGGAGTACCCAATAGCATAGTTTCGGATAGAGACCCCAGGTTCACGTCGAACTTTTGGAGGTCATTGCAGCATGCCTTAGGGACGAGATTGCGGTTTAGTACTGCATATCATCCCCAGACAGATGGTCAGACTGAAATGACCATCCAGACATTGGAAGATATGTTGAGGGCATGTGTGCTAGAGATGAAGGGGAACTGGGATGTGTATTTACCGTTAGCAGAGTTTGCTTATAACAACAGTTACCATTCCAGTATCCAGATGGCCCCTTATGAGGCACTGTATGGGAGAAAGTGCAGATCCCCTCTGTGTTGGGTTAAGTTAGGTGAGAGGAGTATGATAGGACCTAAGATTGTGGACCAGACCACCCGACAGATAGAATTGATTAGAAAGAGGCTCCTCACGGCCCAGAGTAGACAGAAAAGCTATGCTGATAAACGTAGGAGGCCGTTAGAGTTTGAGGTTGGAGACCATGTATTCATTCGAATATCTCCAATGACAGGAGTAGGTCGGTCAATGAGGGTAAGGAAGCTCAGTCCTAGGTACATTGGTCCGTTTGAAATCCTTGAGAAAATTGGACCCGTGGCTTACCGAATAGCCTTGCCTCCTAACTTAGCCCAAATACACAGTGTTTTTCATGTCTCCCAGCTGAAAAAGTATTTACCAGATTCCTCATATGTCATAGAATATGAGCATGTGCAATTGTAGGAAGATCTTTCCTATGTAGTGAAACCGGAGAGAATTGTGGATGCTAAGCTTAAACAGCTGAGATGCAAGAGCATTCCTCTGGTGAAAGTGATCTGGAGAGGTCTGACATCTGAGGAAGCAACCTGGGAATTGGCGAATGAGATGAGGCAGAAATATCCAGAGTTATTCCCTTGAGGTAAGCTTTTAAATTTCGGGGACGAAATTTCTTTTAAGAGGGGTAGAAATGTAACAACCGGGAAAAAGAAAAGAAAAGGGAAAAGAAAGGAAATGAAATCTGAAAATTTTCGGAGAATTTCTGCCAAGTCCTCTTGCAATAGCGAGAAACGGTCTCGCTACAGCGAGAGAGCTAGTTCGCAATAGCGAAGGCGATTCTAGGTATAGCGAGTGCTGGCAGCAGCCCATACAAAAACCAGGGAGTTGCTCGCTGTAGCGTGCGCCATAGCGAAAGGGAAGTCTGGAACTGACGCGATTTCGCCATAGCGAATGGTAAATCTCGCCATAGTGAAGGGAGCTGACCCGATCTCGCCGTAGCGAAGGCTACACCTCGCCATAGCGAAGCCAGATTACACGAGCTCGCTATAGCGAAGGTAAGTTTTCGCCGTAGCGAGGGTCGATCCGGAAGAGAGTAAATAGCGAGATTTAGACTTCATTAAACGCCCAAACTCATTTCTTCTCTCATATCTGCCCTAAGCTTCGACCCAAAGAGAGAAAAGACGCGTGGAGAGTGTGAGAGATCAAGAGAAGGAGGAAGATCAAGGGAAAGGTAAGGTAACTTCTCCCATTTCTCTTTAGAACTCTGATCCCCTCTCTTTGTCCTCTCTTTCTGCGGTTTTAATTGTGAAAATGAACGGATTTTGGGCATGGGTCAGAAGAGGGAAAGTGGAAAACTCTTTTGAATCCTTGAGTTCTCTTTGAAAATGAGGTTTTCCACTACCATGGGAGCTTGAGAGAGAGAAAGGGGTAATGGCATTCTAGAGAGAGAACCCTAGGTTTGTGTGTGATAGAGGGTTGCTCTAAATTAAATTACAAGAGAGTAATTGCATGCTTTTGGTGTGTCTAGGCTCAAGTGAAACATTTAAATCAAGGTGTGATTGTGGACCTAAGGAGGGAAAGGAGAAATTGAAAGGAGAAGCTTGTGTTGGCTTTGGCTCCAAAGGTAGCTCTCTTTTTCACTCTTTCTTGTTGCATTCTTGGATATGATAGTCATTGTACGATATGTATATGCTGAATGTGTGGAATATACCATATGATATTGTTTTGATGCATTGATGTCAATATGCTTGTGTAATAAGTTGTGGGAATTGCTCGGGTGCGGTAGTGCCGAAAGTCCCTTAAGATGGGTGCAGTGAAGCCGAAAGTCCCTTGAGATAGGTGAGACAAGGCCAAAAATCTCAAACGAGTGAGGCCAAGTCAAAAGTCCTTAAACTCGGGTGAGGCCATCCAAAAGTCCCTAGACTCAGGTGAGGCTAGACCAAAAGTCCCTGGAGCCCATTTTTGGCATTGTTGTGAATACCATAGCATGTACATTATGTGTTGGATGATTGAGAATAGCTAAATGCTTATTCACATGCTTTGACTTGTTATATGCCTTGATTGCTTGCTGGATTGAGTGCTTGAGCTACTGAGATTCTCCGAATCTCACCCCTTTCCCCTCCCAACTAATATGCTAGGTGGAGCTCAAGGAGAACCGAGCACACACCAAGGAGCCTAGGAGCATGCTTAGTTAGCTAGTTGCTAGCTTGTTTTGATATTTTGATGTAAATATGATGTAAAATGGTGCCAACTAAAGATGTGCCCACTATTTTTGAGTTGTAAAGTTTGTAACACGTGTAGAAATATGAAAGGATGATGTATGAACTCTGTTATTAGCTAAAGTAATAGAAATGTGGGTTTTTACCCCTTTGATGCATAGATGTAGTAGTGTAAATTTGGCCATAGCATAGTGAGATTTGGATGTATGATGATTTGGATCATATGGACATGTTAGATATACTAGTCTTATGCTTTTAAACTTGTCCATGTGGAGTGAGAATGTGATAGAGGCCATTTGGACCCATTTTGGACCTATAGGGTGCCAAAACTGGTATTTTTGTGAGCTCCGTCAAAGTATGACCGGATGAGCTCCGTTTGCCATGAAATTTGGCGTGTCTCTAGAGTTTGTAGAAAGATTCTTGAGAAGCTAAAGTTGGTAATATTCGGAGGTCTAGAGAATATTTGGGGAATTGTTGAATTTGGGAGAATTTAATAGATTGGTCATGTACTGTTTATCTAAACCAGAAAATGAAATCTATGACACTTTTAGACCAAATGGATTCCAAATGTGGTGAAATTTTATACACATAAACTAGAAAACCAAAGTGACTTGTAGGAACTGGAATCACCCAAATCGGAGGTCTGTAGAGAGAGATTGAACTGACTGAAGTTCTGTATCAGTATCAGTGAGCTTATCTGACCCCCATCACTGGTCCATCAGTTTTCGGGGTGCAGGAGCTACTGAACTGATCTGGACTTATTTGTCTCCTCTACTAGACATCCGTATCTTTCCGAATTGATATAATGTGCCCAGATTGGATTTTTGTGGATTTAGTTATGAATTTTCGAAGTCATGACAGAAAGCTGCACCAGAAACAGTGACAGCTGGACGTTCCTCCCATTTTCGATGTCAAACTTGGTCCAAACGATGTGTTTGTGGTTGGGAATGATTTTTAGTGTAAAGTTGACACTTAGAGGTTTCTAGAGAGCTAAAGTTTACTGCATTCCCATTTTTCTACAATTTCTTATGATTTTCCAAACTTAGAGCCAAAATATGACTTTTGGGCCCAAGTGAGAAAATGTAATTTTTATGGTTTTCGGCTCTATACCCGTGGCTTATGGTTTGTTTCGTGCTATGTATGAGTCGTACATATGGAGTATGAGTTGAGAAGTTGAATGATGGGTTCACAGGACCCACGGGGTGAAAGATGAGTATATGAAACCCCAGTTCATAACATGTAAATGCCACGAAAGAGTAGTGATCCTTTGGAAGTCATCTGAAACCGAGCCTATAGAGAGGCTAGGTAGTGGTAGTAGATTGAGGTGTCACAGAACCTAAGAAGGGAGAAGAGAAATTGAAAGGGAAGGCTTGTGTTGGCCTTGGCTTATAAGGTAGCTCTCTTTTCACTTTTTCTTGTTGCATTCTTGGATGTAATAGTCATTGTATGTTTATGTATATACTTATTGTGTGAAATATGCCATATGCTATTGCCATGATGCATTGTTGACAATATGCTTGTGTAATGGATTGTGAGAATTACTCGGGTGAGGTAGTGCCGAAAGTCCCTTGAGATGGGTGAGGTAAAGCCGAAAGTCCCTTGAGAATGGGTGAGGCAAGGCCAAAAGTCTCAACCGAGTGAGGCTAAGTCAAAAGTCCCTAAACTCGGGTGAGGCTAGACCAAAAGTCCCTGGAGCCCATTTTTGGCATTGTTGTGATTTCCATAGCATGTACAATGTGTGTTGGATGTTTGAGAATGGCTAAATACTTATTCACATGCCTTGACTTGTTATATGCCTTGATTACTTACTTGATTGAGTGCATGAGCTACTGAGATTCCCTGAATCTCACCCCTTCCCCTCCTAACTTAACATGCTAGGTGGAGCACAAGGAGAAGCAAGTGCACACCGAGGAGCCTAGGAGTATGCTTAGCTAGATACTAACTTATTTTTGGTTATTTGATGTAAAGTGGTGCCACAATGAATATGCACCCACTATTTTTGAGATGTAAAGGTTGTAGCAAGTGTATATGTATAAAAAGATGATGTATATACTATGTTGATAGCCAAAGTAATGCAAATATGGGTTTTGCCCCTTTTTATGAATGAATGTAATAGTGTATTTTTGGCTGTAGCATAGTGAGTTTAGATTGTATGTTGATTTGGACCATATGGACTTGTTATATATCCTAGTTTTATGCTTTCAAACTTGTCCATAAGGAGTGAGAATGTGTGAGAGGCCTTTTGGACCCATTTTGGACCTCTTGGGTGCCAAAACTGGTATTGTTGAGAGCTCCGTCAAAGTATGACCGGATGAGCTCTTGTTGCCATGAAATTTGGCATGCCTCTAGATTTTGTAGAAAGCTTCTTAAAAAGCTAAAGTTGATAATATTCAGAGGTCTAGAGAATATTTGGTGAATTGTTGAAGTTGAGAAAATTTGGTAGTTTGGTCATGTATTGTTCCTATAGGTCAGAAATGAAATCCATGTCATACATAGACCAAACGGTGGCCAAATGTCATGAAATTTTATACACATAAACTAGAAAACCACAATGACCTATACCAACTAGAATCACCCAAATTGGACGTCTGTAGAGAGAGATTGAACCATCTGAAGTTCTATATCAGCATCAGGGAGCCCATCTGACCCCCGTTACTGTTCCATCAGTTTTCAGGATGTAGGGGCTACTGAACTGATCTAGACTTATTTTTCTCCTCTAGTAGACGTCCGTATCTTTCCAAATTGGTATAGTGTGTCCATATTGGATTTTTGTGGATTTAGTTATGAATTTTCGAAAGTCATGACAGTAAGCTACACCAGAAACAGTGATAGCCGGACCTCCTTCCTATTTTCAATGTCAAACATGGTCCAAATGCTGAGATTTTGATTGGGAATTATTTTTATTGTAAAGGCAACACTTAGAGCTTTCTAGAGAGCTAAAGTTTACTAGATTCCCATTTTTCTATAATTAGTTATGATTTTCCAAAGTTATAGCCAAATTATGACTTTTAGGCCCAAGTGAGAAAAATGCATTTTTCGGGTTATTGGCTCCATACCCGTGGCTTATGACTTGTTTTATGCTATGTATAAGTTGTATAAATGGAGTTTGAGTTAAGGATGTGAATGATGGGTTCACAGGACCCACGGGGCAGAAGATAAGTGTATAAAATCCCGTTTCATAGCATGAAAATGTCACGGATTGGTATTAATTCTTTGGAAATCATATGGAACCAAGCCCAGTGAGAGGCTAGATAGCGGTAGTAGATTAAGGTGTTACACTTGTTACATTTTGAGAGATTTTGACCTACATTTTGCTCTTCCTGATTGTAATAAGATGTGGCAGCCTTTGTCCACAAAAAAAAAAAAAACCATGTTGTAGCTTAATTAGATAATAAAATCATATGTGGCAGTCATGTGGACCCTTGTTTGATACCTCAGCCACTGTTTTGATGGCATTAATGACATGTGACACAATAAGGAGTGATCTTTTAACATTTGGAAACTACAGGACTAACTCTATGATGGTTGAAAAGTATAAGAAGTATTTTGAAAAAAAAAACTATGGGGATTAAATTAAAAATTGATGTAAATTATAAAGACCAAATAATTAATTTTCCCTATAAGCTTAGATGGTGCGTCTGACTAAATAAGAATAATTAAGCTAAGTACAATGATTTAAGTACTCTCATGCTTATTTTACATTGTGAAAAAGATTGTAGAATCAAGATTTAGATAGTTTAGTCATGTGGGGAGGAGACCTATAGAAGCCCCAGTTAGGAGAGTAGATGAGATGGAGAATAGGCCAATAATTAGATGTCGAGGAAGATAAAAAAAAACTATAGCAGAAATTATTAAGAGAGATTTAGATTTAAATGGTTTGTCCAAAAATATGATTTATGATAAGTGTTTATGGCGTCGTTTGATCCATGTAGCCGATCCCACTTAGTGGAAAAAGACTTTGTTGTTGTTGTTGTAAGCTAAGTACAATGATTTAAAGTACTTTCATGCTTATTTTACATTCTGGTCTATTCATTTCATGTTCATGATCTACTTGTGTCATTTTCTACGTTCCTTTCTTTTTTTTACACTAAAACACATATTCAGATAGGAAGGGAGAACTGCACATTGTGTACTTGCATAAGGTATATGGCATCTTTAATCTATTTTATCTAGTTCAACTTTCAATTTTCAAGTGCCAGTGTCCTTCAACAAGAAATAATAATCTAAGAAAAAAGTTATTTCAAGAGAAAATTACATCTTAGGGTTATAAATTGAAGATATGTATTGTGAAAGATCTTACATTTTAAAATTATTTTAAAGGACCAAAAGATCTAATCATAAAAGAGTACCCTTTTGCTCATTCAGAATACTCACTATATCACTAGAGGGTATATAGAGTAATTATATTGGTACTCAAATTATGGAGTTAGGTCCCACTACATCAATATTGAGAAATAGCAACTAAAATTTTCAAGTGATTTTGACTACTTCAATATTATATATATATATATATATATTTCAATATTTAACTAATTTTCAACTAACAAAAAAAATTAGTCAGAAAACAATGCTCAATGGCATAAAAACTATAGCAAATTGAAAAAAAAAACTTACAAATTGGCATAATAATAATAAAATAAGTGGCAAAAAAATGAGATTTGGTGGGTTTAACTGACTAAATTTAAATTTCAATTGGCCAAGGTGGCCTACTGAGATTAGTTTTTATATATATATAGATAATATTTATTTATTTATATAATTACATATAATATGTAGAATGCAATGCATTAATGCATTACTATAATTGGCCTTCATGGCTTAATTGAAATATAGTTTGATTAAAGTTTGGTTAACTTTGGCATATCAAGCTTTAGTTAGAAGTGGAATTTATTTATTTATTTTAACTTTGATCAAAATTTAAAATGGCACCATTTTTAAAGTTGTGCGAATTTAAAACTCATAAAAAGAAGGAGAAGGAGATGGAGAACGAAAAGGAGAAGAGGAAGCTGGGGAAGAAGAAGAAGAAGAAGAAGAAGAAGAAGAAGGAGAGAAAGGAGGAAAAGATGAAGAAGAAGAAGAAGCAAAAGCAGAAGAAAGAGAAAGAGAAGAAGAAAAAGAAAAAATAGAAGCAGAAGGAGAAGAAAATCCATAAGTTACATCAATTTTCTACATATAGCTTGTTATAGAAAATCTAGTAGAGTTCCCCCTAAATTTCGAACATCCTTGATTTTCTACAACTAGCTAACTCAACCCAACAAAGTAAAATAAATTTAAACAATAACAAAAGAGAGCTCCACTCCCACATATAGACACAAAATATGATCACAAAGAAGGGGATCCTGTCTATTCATCTACATAGCCATAACTAGGAGTCAGATTGCAAAACATGAATAGACGACACAAAATAGCTAGGCTCAACGAAATAATGCTAGGCTCATTAAAGACCCTTCAGACTACTCTAATGGAAAAAGATTAGTCGTTATTTTATTATTTGCAATAATAAATAACAAGTGAGCTGCAGAATTTAGTGGATAGAAAATAAAGCATAGTAGCAAAAGAGACAAGTAGGCATAGAGTTTTTTTAGAAAAAATAAATATTTTTATTATATATATGCCTATATTTTTAGGTGAAAAATTAATTCATGATTCTTTAAGTTGAAATTATGAAGATATATGGAAGTGTATAAGAATATATTTAAGTTTTTTCTTTTTTTAACGATTAGTTTGATACTTTGCTTATATATATATATATATATGTATATATATTAAGTGTAATATGAAATTAGGCACAAACAATTTAATCAAGTCCATAGGATTAATAATGTTGATAATAATGATAATGACAATAATAAAGGTGTTCAAAATTAATTTAAAAACAAGGCTATAGATTATAAATTTCAAATGCTAGAAAAGAGTAAATAATTTTATAGAACATCATAAAAAGGGTCAGCATAACTCTAATATCTAAAATCTAACATGTATAATATCCCAGCATAGACATTTAGCCTATAAAGGGTGAGTAACCATATATCTGCATATGCGCACATACTTATAACATTTAAAGAGCATTCTGCTTAGTACTGTCCAGATACTCAGTCGCATAATCCATATGAAAAATGTCAGGGTGCATTGAGGCTACATTATAAAAAAATGGATTTTTAGTGGCGACCAATAAAAAGTTGACACTAAAGAAAACTTATAGTGGCGACTATAAAACGTTGCCACTAAAAGTTGTCACTATATTACTATTATTTATTTTGCCATTCTTTTTAGTGGCGACAACAAACGTCGCCACTAATACTCTTTAGTAGCAATAAAAAAATTGTCACAAAATAGTTATAGCGGCGACAAATAGAAAGTCGCCATTAAATAATAACTTTAGTGGCGACCCTGAACTTGCAACTAAAAGTTTTCATAAGAAAAAAAATTACTAATAAGAAAAAAAAAATAAATCTTTAGTGACAATGTTTTCTCACCACTAAAGTCTTTAGTGGCGACAAGATTTATCACCACTAAAAAGTAACCTTTAGTGGCGACCTCTGACGTCACTAAATTTTGTTATAAAACCTTTAATGACAATCATGGTTGTCGCCACTAAAAGGGATTTTAGTGGCAACCTGTATATGTCGCCACTAAAAGGTGTTTTAGTGGCAACCTGTATATGTCGCCACTAAAAAGGGTTTTAGTGGCAACCTTTATATGTCGCTACTAAAAAGGGTTTTAGTGGCAACCTTTATATGTCACCACTAAAAGGGGTTTTAGTGGCAACCTGTATATGTCGCCACTAAAAGTCTTTGTGTAGAAAATTTTGAATAAAAAAAGTTGCAGGGATGAATTTTTTGCACAAAAATTTTTAGTGGCTACCTTTATGTCGCCGTTAAAAGATTTGCTTCAATTAACAATTTTTGATTTGATTTTATAAGGTTAAAATTGTAACAACCGGGAAAAGGGAAAAGGAAAAGAAAGAAGAAAGCTGAAATTTTTGAAATTCAAAAATTTTCCTAAGTCTGCTTGCAATAGCGAGAAAAAGTCTCACTATAGCGAGAGTGCCTGTTCGCAATAGCGAAAGTGCTTTTAGCTATAGCGAGTGCGGGCATTCCATACAAAAATCAGGGGGCTGCTCGCCGTAGCGTACGCCATAGCGAAAGTGGGAGTCTGGAACTAATACGAGCTCGCCATAGCGAAGGTTAAACCTCGCCATAGCAAAGGGAACTGATACGTGCTCGTCGTAGCGAAAGTTAAACCTCGCCATAGCGAAGGTAGCTGATACGAGCTCGCCGTAGTGAAAGTTAATTTTCGTCGTAGCGAGGGTCAGTCCAGAAAAGCATACAAAGCGAGAAATTGACTCCTTTAAACGCCCCAACTCATTCTTTCTCTCTTATTTGCCCTAAACTTCGATCCAAGGAGAGAAAAGAGGCGTGGAGAGTGAGAAAGACTAAGAGAAGGAGGAAGAGCAAAGGAAAGGTAAGCAAGTTTCTCTCATTTCTTCTTAGAATCTTGATCTCCTCTCTTTGTCCTCTCTTTCTATGGTTTTGTTTGTGAGATTAGTTGGATTTTTAGCATGGGTCAGAAGGGGGAAAGTGGAAAACACCCTTGAACCTCTTTGTTTTCCTTGAAAATGTTGTTTCCACTACCATGAGAGCTTGAGAGAGAGGAAGAGCTGGTGACAATCTAGAGAGAGAGAACCTCTAGGTTCTTGTATGCTAGAAGAGTTTGCTCTAAAGAACTCCTAAGAGTTGTTGAGTTATGAAAGAGTAATTTATACTATTTGATGTGTCTAGGCTCAAGTGAAGCACCTCCATCAAGGTGTGAGTGTGAAACCAAGAAGGGAGAAGAGGAATTGAAAGGAAAAGCTTATGTTGGCTCATAAGGTAGCTCTCTTTCCACTCTTTCTTGTTGCATTCTTGGATGTAATAGTCATTGTATGTTCATGTATATGCTTGTTGTGTGAGATATGCTATATGTTATTGCCATGATGCATTGATACCAATGTGCTTGTGTGATGGATTGTGAGAATTGCTTGGGTGAGGTAATACCAAAAGTCCCTTGAGATGGGTGAGGTAAAGCTGAAAGTCCCTTGAGATGGGTGAGACAAGGCCAAAAGTCTCATAACTGAGTGAGGCCAAGTCAAAAGTCCCTAAACTCAGGTGAGGTTAGACCAAAAGTCCCTAGAGCTTACTTGTGGCATTGTTGTGATTTCCATGGCATGTACAACATGTATTATGTGATTATGAATGGTTGGATGCTAAATTACATGCTTTGACTTGTTATATGCCTTGATTGCTTCCTAAAATGAGTGCATGAGCTACTGAGATTCCCTGAATCTCACCCCTTCCCCCTCCCATCTTAACATGCTAGGTGGAGCTCAAGGAGATTCAAGTGCCTACCAAGGAGCCTAGGAACATGTTTTAGCTAGATGATAGCTTTATTTTGGTCTTTTGATGTAAAGTGGTGCCAAAATGAATATGCACTCACTATTTTTGAGATATAAATGTTGTAGCAAGTGTAAATGTATGGATATATGATATACAAACTATATAGAGAGCCAAATTAATAGAAATGTGGGTTTTGCCCCTTTTGTTGAATGTATGTGATAGTGTATTTTGGCCCGTAACATAGTGAGTTTGAGATGTATGATAATTTGGACCACTTAGACATGTTATATAGACTATTTTTATGCTTTCAAACTTGTCCATGACTTGCTAGAACATGTGGGAGGCCATTTGGACCCATTTTGGACCTTTTGGGTGCCAAAACCGTTAAATTTGTAAGCTCCGTCAAAGTATGACCAAACGAGCTCTTCTTGCTATGAAATTTGGCATACCTCTAGAGTTTGTAGAAAGCTTCTTGGGAAGCTAAAGTGGGTGATATTCGGAGGTATAGGGAATATTTGGTGAATTGTTGAAATTGGGAAAAGTTGATGATTTGGTCATGGCACTGTGTAGCTAGTCCGAAAATGAAACCTTGTCATTCATAGACCAAATGGAGTCCAAATGTTGTGAAATTTTATACACATAAACTAGACAACCATAGTGACCTATACCAACTAGAATCATCCAAATCGGAGGTCTGTAGAGAGAGAATGAACTTTCTGAAGTTTTGTATCAGCATCAGGGAACCCATCCGACCTCTGTTATTGTTCCATCGGTTTTCGGGGATTAAGGGCTGCTGAACTGATCTAGAATTATTTTTTTTCCTCTAGTAGACATCTGTAGCTTTTCATATTGGTATAATTTTCCTAGATTGGATTTTTGTGGATTTAGTTATGAATTTTCGAAGTTCATGATAGTAAGTTGCGCCAGAAACAGGGACAGTTGGACCTCTGTCTCATTTTCGATGTCAAACATGGTCCAAACGCTGAGATTATGGTTGGAAATTATTTTTAGTGTAAAGTTAACACTTAGAGCTTTCTAGAAAGCTAAGGTTTTCTAGATTCCCATTTTTCTATAATTAGTTATGATTTTCCAAAGTTAGAGTCAAAAATCTGATTTTTAGGTCCATGTGAGAAATTGCATTTTTCTGGTTTTTGGCTTCATACCCGTGGCTTATGGCTTGTTTTATGCTATGTATGAGTTGTATAAATAGAGTGTGAGTAAAGAATGTGAATGATGGATTCACAGGACCCACGGGGCAGAAGATGAGTGTTTGAAACCCTGTTTTATAGCATGAAAATACCACGGATTGGTACTAGTTCTTTGGAAATCATATGGTACCGAGCCCAGAGAGAGGCTAAATAGCGTTAGTACATTATGGTGTTACAAAAATTTTTTACATAAAAGCTTTTAATGGTGACATAGTTGTGTTGCCACTTAATGCATCTTTCTGTGACAACAAATCACTGCTAAAAGTTTTGAAATAATATTTTAAAATAATTTTATTTAAAAAATTTTGTACTAACATTTAGTGGCAATAAACAATGAATGATGGGAAGAATTACTTTTGAAAGGAATAAATAATATAGAACTTCTACCAAATAAAATAATATTTATATACGGGAAAAATGGCTGAAAATCCTTAAGTCAAATTTGACACTAAAAAATTGCAATAAAAGTGCAAGATTATAGGAAGGAAAAAGAAAAATTGTTGTAGGTAATTAATACAAATCGAAGGAGAAGAAATGCACTCCAAAATTGATTTTAAGAAAATTGATTAAGATTATGACAAAAAAGCATCATAAGGAATTATTAATGATTACAAATTGTTATAATTATTTTTTTTTGCCCCACAAAATATATCATTTTTTGATTGAGTAACAATATTATATTCTTGTAAACACTATGTTTTTTTATTATAATACAATAATTAGTAAACAATACCAAAAATGTAATAATATTTTACTTGTTTTAGTAGATTTATTAATATGATAAAAGTCATTATTTGCACTAAAATCTAATTAATTCTTTTAAGAATTGTTAATTAATAAATAACTTAAGGTTTTAAAATATTTTTAGATAATTATTTAATAAAATATTATCTTATATTTAATAAATAATTGTATGATAACGAAAGAATATAGTGATCCGAAAAATATAAGACCATCATTTTTTTGAATTTGATCCCTTATATAAATTTAACTATCTAATTTTTATTGTAAAATATCATCTTCAAGATATTGATTATCCATATTAATAAATATGGATAATGCGACGTAACATAAAATAAAAATAATGTAACAATTCAATAATAATTAGCTGTCACTACAAGATACTATAACAAAGAACTATACCATATGAATAACTAGACACAGGAGTATCATTTTGATATGCATTTATGATATAATTGAATAACAGGGTGGCACTTAATAATTATGACAAATTCACCTTAAAACATGGCACTATATCGTAATGGGTTTAACAAGAAAGCAATATTGAAGATAGAATTCTCTTTAGATCCTATGTAGTTATAAATTAATTAAACAATCAAAGCAAAGATAAAGAGAAAAGACAAAATAAGTGTAAGGAAAAGAAATGAGCTCCATATATATTTTCATATTTTTGTATCATTGTCTTTTTGATTGAAAAGTATCTTATTTTACATGTTTCATACAAGTAGAGTCCATTATTTTGTTTCAAGTGCTTGTACCTTGTGCAATTCCATCAAAGATCATGAGGTGTTTTAATAAACAAGAATTCAAGTGGCCTTCAATTTAGTTGATGGTCTAGAAAACATATTAGAAGAATGGTGACAATTATTATTTTTTCCCAAGTGTGTATCATTGGGAAATTGAGTAATTACATCCACTTTTTTTGAGACATGTTAGAACTATACTAACTTTCTTTTTATTTTTCATATATATGTATATATATATATATATATAAAGTCTCTTAAAACAAAATATTATCTATGCTATATATTAATTTAAAATTTTTTCACTAAAATATTCTGTATTAATTTAAATATATTTTTTAGCTAAAAAATTTTAAATAAAGAGGATTTTGATGAAAAAATTTAAAACTAGATTAAAATATAAAATAAATTTCTTCATTTCAAGTGAGACTTGTATATATTTTAAAAATAAATATAAAATTTATTTAATTTTAATAAATTAAAAAAAGTTGTGTAATTTGATAATTGCACTATTAAAATTCAATCAAAGAGACTTAAAAGATGCATTGAGAGGATCTTCAATTGCACCTCTAATGTAATATTTCTGTCACCTATCTAATTATGTGGCTGCCAAGCAATAATGAATTATCAAGAAAAGAAAAAAGTGAATGTCAGCTTGTATAATAGCAACTGGCCTTAGGTATATTGTTTTAAACCTGCTTCTATTGCTCTCTCCTTTTCTCTCTCTTAAATCATTTTATTATTATCATTATTATGAAAAGCTCAATTAACATTTATCTCTCTCACTTACTTTCATATTGGTTACCAAATATTTATTTTATTCTAGAAAAATTATACTTAGAATTTTAAATTTTATAAATTTTATTACAATAAAAGGTAAAAATTAAAATTATTTTTAGTAACCAAAATTAATATTACTTACTAATAGATTTTAAAAAAATTATAACCAAAAGTAATACTCAAAATATTATTGAGTCTTAGTGTGTCAGTTTATTAAGTTGAGATATCAAAGTAGTACTAAACTCTTCAGTATTGAAATAACCAATTTTTTTAACCCCAATCATAAATTGGGGCATCATTGTGACTCGAAGGAAAATGCTTAAAGGAAGTTATTGACACTTTAGTTTATTGGTTCATAGGTTTGTTTTAAGTATACTATGCATTGTTTAATATATGTATATAGTTCAACAGAAAATAATATAATACAAAATTATATATCGTACATATATAATATAAGAAATAATAATGATAAATATATATATATGATATATTATTATAATACATATTTTCAATTTAGTTAAGTTTATTTCATTCCAATATTAATTTTTCCTAATTTATTATATATAAACGTTTTATTTTTTATATTTTTTATGATAGTGAAATTTTAATATAGTTTAAGAATACTATAAGTTAAATATGAAAAATTCTTAAATTTTAATCATGGTTAATTTTCTTTTTTCAATTAAAAAATGATGTCTTAAACTTTTTAACGTGAATAACAATAAAATATTTAAAATTTGCTAATATTTATTTGTTATATTATATTTTTGATGAATTTACTTGTTATATTAAATAAAATATTAATAATTATTAGTAAATCTATTTTGTCTAATTGATGCAATAAAATGGATAAACGATTTCAATAATATAAATCTAGGACCTTGTTTTTAATTATTCTCTATCTAGTTAAATACAAGTATAACATTAATGCTTTGATAAAAATCATTAACACTTTGTTAACAAATTGAATAATAAATATTACTATTAAATAATTAATAATCTTATTTCAAGCTAATAAGAAACTTAAATCAATTAAAATGTAATAAGTAATAACAAAATTACTTTTTAAATGATATATAATATAAACAATGAAATTAAAAATATTTTAAGATAAAACTATATATAAATCGTTGAAGTCAAGAATTACGCTCTTCCTTCATTTAGAATTTTAGATGTAAGCAAATCAAGCAGAATGCTACTATTTATATGATTAAAACAACTTTGTATAACTAATATTTGACTTATGTGAACAAATCAAGCAGAATTCAATTAATTCATATATCATGTTAAGTGTAACGTGTGATGAATTACAAATCCTATCACTTCATTTATATCAATTTATATATTCTTTTTCAATTTTAAACTTTTTTTTTTAATAATTCACCTACATAATGAAAATATTAGTTAATCGTTGATTGCATTTTCAACGATTGATATAACTTATCAATTTGATGGTAGATTTTTTTTATATGTAAAAACGTATGAAGACTCTATTGTAGATTTGAGTAATATAACTTTTTATATGTAAAAACGTATGAAGACTCTGTTGTAGATTTGAGTATAATAACTATGTCTAAAATCAATCAACAAAACAGAAGGGTAGGACAATGTTAGTATATGAGAAGAGCATATAATTTCTGGACAAAGTTAATGAGGCAATATATGTTGATTGAAAGCCCCTGGTGAAAGCACACTTTAGATTATAAGTCTTGTTTTGTCTTTTCACTAAAGGCACATTGAAAGTTCAATAAAGGTTAACCAAAAATTTGTTTCCACCCTAAAAAAAGAAATAAAAAAAAAAAGAAAATTATACCACATAATGGTAAATAATATACTATTTTGATAAAAGAAAATTATGGGTAATTTTCAATAAAAGGAAAAATTATTGGGATAACTACAATTAAAATAATTTAAAATAAAAATGTCATTTCATTTGTATATTGAGTTATAAAAAAATAATACACAGATGAAAATAATCATTATTATAATAAAGAATGATCTTTACATCTCTACTTAAAAATAGTATTCGAAGAAAAAAAGATAATTACAAAAAAAAAACTTCACATCAATTAAATATGATAATTATTTTTTATTCACATGTTAGTAGAATGAAAATAAATATGTACGAAATGAGATTATTCAATAAATTTTTTATTTCTTTTCACTTTCTTCCTAATGCATAGTTTAATTGTTTTTAACCAATGAGCACCACTTTCGTTAACATAACTTTTGAACAGCTAGAACAATTCAAAGGCTATATTTAATTTTAGAGTCAAGTGACATAATTTGGGAATAAACTAAAGCATTCAAGGCTGTCATTTTTAGATCCGGAGTCCACGTTGTTGCAAGAATTAATAGCAAGGCCTTCTATAACATTCATTTTCTTTGCAGTGAAATTTAAAGTGAAGGAAGACTGTTCACAAGGGTATTCCCATATTCCCATCTCATCTGGGTTTGGTTTATTTTTTGTATCCCTGGCTAACTTTCTATCGAAATCCCAAACACACCAACTAGGGGTTGCAAGAAAAGAATTTTGAAATCACTGCATAGCTACAGCTATACGTCCAATCTTGAGTCGGAGCAATAAATATAATGAAATTTTTATGTGAATACTGTATTTTGTCTGGATATTTAATAAAAAAAAGAAAAAGAAAAACCATTATAAAACAAATAAAAATCGAATGAGAAATCTAGGAAAAAATAAAAAATCAAATGAAAAACCAAAGAAGGAGCAAAAATAAAAGAAAATAAATAAAAGAAGATGAAAAACCAGAAAAAAGAAAAAAAACTAAAGAAAGAAAGAAAGAAAAATAACCAAATTAAAAAAAGGAATTATGAAAAATGAAACCAAACTTAAGCAAGAAAAAAAAAACTGTCAACCCAAAAACAATTTTTTTAAAAAATACACCACAGGCCCATCAACTCCAAAAACTAAAAATACAACAAGTAACAAAAAATAACCAAATACGTGTTCTTATCTTTACTTGTTCTTTATGCAAAAATATTAAAAATTATGTTTTTTACATTTTCTTGCCCAAGAAACAAGTAACGAGGGGCAACTGTGAACACCGTATTTTGTGATAAAAAAGAGAATAAAATAAAAAATAAAGTAAAAATAAAATATTTCAAAAATAATAACAATATCCAATTAGCAAAAATTGGAAAAAAAATCATCAAAAAATTGGAAAATAAAAAAAAAACAAAAACAAAAAATGACTTAAAAGTGAAAGCCCACTTACTTTGTTTGTCAACCCAACTCATTAATCTTATATCCCAAAAAAAAAAATTCAAACTCAATTTTATATATAAAAAAAAAAAGAGTAAACCAAATTAGTAACTTCAGTCCAATTTGCTTGGCCCATTAGGACGACCTTTTTCTTGAGCCCATTAACACCACCTCTTTGTCTTTGTTAAGCCCATTAATAATAAAAGCAAGTCAGTAACCCGATCCAAGTCAGTAATCTGGATCCATTCTCTCAAAACCCTACCTTCGACCCTGGGATCCCTCTAGCAGCCTCTCACTGACGCACGACTCCACATAGCCCTGACCCCAGACATAGGGATAGAAAAAATGACAGAAAGCAAGTAGCAGTAGGCGTAGAGCTCTGGCGATGAAAGGGACGCGTCTCTGGGGTTCTAGGGAGATGGTTCTGGGATCGAGGGAGTGAGAGACCAAACGGGGAGGGAGAGACCGAGAAAAAGGAGGAAGGCATCAGAGGGAGAGCGAACGATTGGGGGGAAATGACGAAAAAGGATTTTCGGATTGGAACCAGTGAGAGAGATCCGAAAAATCGAGGAGGCATCAGAGGGAGAATCAGAGAGGGGGAACTGAAAAAAATAAATCAAGGGACAGAGAGGATCACTGGGAGATCGAGGCAGAAGGAGTCTGGGGATAAAAAGGGGTTCTTTCAGATTTGGAAGGGGATTTTCCGGAGGACGAAAAGGGAAGAGGAGAAAAACCGAAGGGAACGAGAGGGACCAAAAAACTGAGAGACAAAGGGGAGGAGCAGGAGCGTCGGAGGAAGAAAAGGAAGAGGAGAAAAATCGAGGGGGGAACGAGAGGACCGAAACAAGATCGAATGAGGCTTTTCAAGATTTGGGAGGCCTGAGGTTCGAAGGAGCAGAAGGAGAGAAGAGATTCCAAGTTGAAGAAGAAGGAGGAGCGCTGTGACGAATCAAGGCAGAGGAATTGGAGATTCAAGGCACAAGGAAACGAGTCCAAGGTTCGGAAGCTGACAGAGGTACCCCGTTAATTTTTGCCAAAAAGTTGTGTGCTGGCTGTTGGGGAGGCTACATCTTGAAATTAGTCGATTAACTGCATTTACTTGCTTTTTGTTTCTCTGTGCGTATGCTGCGTTAACCCTGTAACCCAACCCTTCTTTGGATAATGAGTGACTGTGTGTTGAACTTCTATCGCTGAAAATCGCTGAGGTTGGATGATTGATTACATGGTTTGATCTTGTTCTTAATTTCCTGTCAATGATAGTATTTTAGTGCAGATTCCGTTAATTCCAGACTTAGGTTGAGATTGTTTTAGTTTTGATTCATTCTGAGTAGTTGATGTACCTCTGCTGGCTGTTGCATGGGTAGTTCTGTGTAGATTTTTTACTCCATCCTGGTTTATAAGTTTGTTCTGGCTGTAAGTCGTTGTTGTCCCCTAATCAGGACGTTTGGTGTGTTCTGATGAATTTGGATCCTCTGCAATTGAAGCTTAAATGCTGTTGTGCTGTTGAGAAGATACAAAGTGTGTTTTGATTTTTCTTTCTTTTTATTTTAAGTTAAATTTATTCATCCTATTTCATTTTAAGCTAAATTCCCTCAACAGCATCACAGCACAACAGCAGGGGATCTGGTTCCGTGTTCTGATTCAACCTTAGATTAACACATGAATACAACTAATGCTTGCTTGACATAAAATTCTACTTCGGAATGTGAGGGTGGTTCCAAATTTTGCCTATAGCTCTCAGGATTGGCATGTGTATGTCAAACTAGATTTTAGGAGGAATTATCGCATTTCCAAACATACTGATAGTGGCCAACCTAACCTCATATTGGGAAGCCATTTTATACATTATTAGATAAAATTTAAATGTTAATAAGGTATACAAATGAAAAAAAAAAATCAAATCAATTGAATTACTTTTTTTAAAAAGAACCACGAGGAAAAAAAATTGGAGACAAAGTAAAAGAGGTGCTTTCCCAGAAGGGACAAATCAAAAGAAATGATTTTTTTCTTAAACTTAAATTTTTCACAAATCTTCTTTTGGACAAAAAATAGAAATTAAAGTGTGCTGCTTGGCAAGTGAAATGGTATAGGAAGCAAAATAAAAAAAAAATATTATGAGAATAAACTTAAATTCAAAAAGTAAGGCAATGGTGAAAATGTCTTTTTTTAAAAAAAGGAAAAAAAGGAAAAAAAGGGATAAGAAAAAGAAAATCAAAGAAAAGTGACAATCAGCAAAAAGGGAGAAAAAAGTCAAGGAGTAGGATTAATTGAGTTTTTTTTTTCCTTTTGCAAAATTAAAACTGACAGAACACTTTTCAGGTTGTTTGGGAAAAAGAAAAAAATGACAATTTACATTCGCAAGGGGAAAATCAACAAAAACAAAATAATAAATTTAAAAAAGGGGAAAACAGAAAAAAGAGGAAAAATGAAAGACAACAAAAAATTAAAAAAGTGATAATAATTAAAAATGCAAGAAAAGTAAAATTAAATTCTGCTTTTTTTTCCTTTTGCAAAATTAAAACTCATAAAACACTTTCCAGGTTATTAAAAAAAAAAGAAAATGACAATTTTCAGTTGTAAGGGGAAAATCAACAAAAACAAAACAATAAATTTAAAAAAAAGGGAAAACAGAAAAAAGAGAAAAAATGAAAGACAAAAAAATTAAAAAAAAAATAAAAACTGAGAATAATTAAAAATACAAGAAAAGTAAAATTAAATTATGCTTTTTCTTCCTTTTGCAAAATTAAAACTCACAAAACACTTTTCAGGTCATTTGGAAAAAGAAATTTAAAAAAAGGGAAAAACAGAAAAAAGAGGAAAAATGAAAGACAACAAAAAATTAAAAAAGTGATAATAACTAAAAATGCAAGAAAAGTAAAATTAAATTCTGCCTTTTCTTCCTTTTGCAAAATTAAAACTCATAAAACACTTTCCAGGTTATTAAAAAAAAGAAAATGACAATTTCCAGTCATAAGGGGAAAATCAACAAAAACAAAACAATAAATTTTAAAAAAAGGGAAAACAGAAAAAAGAGAAAAAACGAAAGACAAAAAAATAAAATAAAAAGTGATAATAATTAAAAATACAAGAAAAGTAAAATTAAATTAAGCTTTTTCTTCCTTTTGCAAAATTAAAACTGACAGAACACTTTTCAGGTTGTTTGGAAAAAAGAAAAAAATGACAATTTACATTCGCAAGGGGAAAATCAACAAAAACAAAATAATAAATTTAAAAAAAGGGGAAAACAGAAAAAAGAGAAAAAATGAAAGACAACAAAAAATTAAAAAAGTGATAATAATTAAAAATGCAAGAAAAGTAAAATTAAATTCTGCCTTTTTTTCCTTTTGCAAAATTAAAACTCATAAAACACTTTCCAGGTTATTAAAAAAAAGAAAATGACAATTTCCAGTCGTAAGGGAAAAATCAACAAAAATAAAACAATAAATTTAAAAAAAAGGGAAAACAGAAAAAAGAAAAAACGAAAGACAAAAAAATAAAAAAAATAAAAAGTGATAATAATTAAAAATACAAGAAAAGTAAAATTAAATTATGCTTTTTCTTCCTTTTGCAAAATTAAAACTCACAAAACACTTTTCAGGCTATTGGGAAAAAGAAATTTAGAAAAAGGGGAAAACAGAAAAAAGAGGAAAAATGAAAGACAACAAAAAATTAAAAAAGTGATAATAATTAAAAATGCAAGAAAAGTAAAATTAAATTCTGCCTTTTTTTCCTTTTGCAAAATTAAAACTCATAAAATACTTTTCAGGTTATTAAAAAAAAGAAAATGACAATTTCCAGTCGTAAGGGGAAAATCAACAAAAACAAAACAATAAATTTTAAAAAAAGGGAAAACAGAAAAAAGAGAAAAAACGAAAGACAAAAAAATAAAAAATAAAATAAAAAGTGATAATAATTAAAAATACAAGAAAAGTAAAATTAAATTCAGCTTTTTCTTCCTTTTGCAAAATTAAAGCTGATAGAACACTTTTCAGGTTGTTTGGAAAAAAGAAAAAAATGACAATTTACATACGCAAGGAGAAAATCAACAAAAACAAAATAATAAATTTAAAAAAAGGGGAAAACAGAAAAAAGAGGAAAAATGAAAGACAACAAAAAATTAAAAAAGTGATAATAATTAAAAATGCAAGAAAAGTAAAATTAAATTCTGCCTTTTTTTCCTTTTGCAAAATTAAAACTCATAAAATACTTTCCAGGTTATTAAAAAAAAGAAAATGACAATTTCCAGTCGTAAGGGGAAAATCAACAAAAACAAAACAATAAATTTAAAAAAAAGGGAAAACAGAAAAAAGAAAAAACGAAAGACAAAAAAATAAAAAAAAAATAAAAAGTGATAATAATTAAAAATACAAGAAAAGTAAAATTAAATTCTACTTTTTCTTCCTTTTGCAAAATTAAAACTCACAAAACACTTTTCAAGTCATTTGGAAAAAAAAAAAGTGACAATGTATAGTCACAAGGGGAAAAGCAACAAAAACAAAACAATAAATTTAAAAAAAAGGGGAAAACAGGAAAAAGAGAAAAAATGAAAGACAAAAAAAAAAAGTGATAATAATTAAAAGTGCAAGAAAAGTAAAATTAAATTCTGCTTTTTTTTTCCTTTTGCAAAATTAAAACTCATAAAACACTTTTCAGGTTACTAAAAAAAAGAAAATGACAATTTACAGTCGTAAGGGGAAAATCAACAAAAACAAAACAATAAATTTTAAAAAAAGGGAAAACAAAAAAAAGAAAAAATGAAAGACAAAAAAATAAAAAAATAAAAAGTGATAATAATAAAAAAAACAAGAAAAGTAGAATTAAATTCTATTTTTATTTCCTTTTGGAAAATTAAAACTCATAAAACACTTTTTCAGGTTACTAAAAAAAAGAAAATGACAATTTGCAGTCGTAAGGGGAAAATCAATAAAAACAAAACAATAAATTTAAAAGAAAGGGAAAACAGAAAAAAGAGGAAAAATGAAAGACAAAAAAATAAAAAGTGTTAATAATAAAAAATGCAAGAAAAGTGAAATAAAATTATGCTTTAACAAATCAAAACACATCAACTAATTTTGCTTTATTAAGGGAAAAGGAGTTTTAATTTTCTTTGTCTTTTCACCCAAAAAAATAATAATAAAAGCTTAATCATTTAAAATAAAGAGTAAAGAAAGCAAGCAACAACAAAAAATTGATGTAGAAAAGAGAAAAAAAAAACTAAAAACAAGAATGATGAAAAAGATAGTTGAAAATACAAGGAAAGTACTATTAAATTCATCTTTAACAAATTGAGATGCTTCAATCAATTTTGAGATTGGTTTTATCTGTTAAGGGAGAAGTACTTCTTATTCTCTTTAACCTTTCAAAAAATAATAAAAGCTTAGTCATAAAAAAATAATTAAGACAACAACAAAATAAGAAAACAAAAAAAAAACAAAAAAAAAACAAAATAATAAAAAAACAAAAAAAAAATACGTCAAACAAATTGAATTTTTAACTTTTTTGCCAAACCTAGCACACTATTATAGGGAAAATTCTTTAGCCACCAATGTATGGTTGTGGTTGAAGGAAATTATCTGTTCTCTCTCTCCAATTTTTGTTAATCTTGGTCGAAAAAATATATAAAATGACCCAGGAATTTAAATATATGAAATCCATTTAAGTAATGAATTTTAAATATTTTATATTTCTTTGTTTAATAGTTAAAAAATAAAAAAAATTTAAACATAATTGATAGAAGGGCTTTCGATATGATTCGATTTTTTGTGGTAGAAATAGTTTATCAATTTCAGCTTTTATTTCCAATAAGCAAGGTCGGTGCACATATATATATATATATATATACATATTTATATATATATCCATATGTATATAGACACACACACACACACACACACACACATATCTACATTGACCCAAAATAATTGATGCATTTGTTTCCTTTTCACACAGAAATCCAGTTGACAATATTTCTCCGCTACTTTTGGGTGTAGGTCTAAACTTGACAAGCTATCTTTAAATCTTGTATTCCTCCGCACAACTCACTACTAGCACTTTTTGGAGTAACCAGGTGACATTTTCTTGTTGGTTCATACCTTTCTGCTGATAAAAAAATGATTTAGGATATACATACATATATATATATATATATATGGAACTAAATGCTGCAAATATGTAAGGTGGAAGATAAAAAATGTGATTTAAGACATTATATATGGAAGGAGATTAGTTTTAGAATTGCTTCTTTAACCTAATCGCATGTTAATAGTAGTTAAATAAACTATAGGATTTGACAGGTAAATACTAAAAGTTAAAGCGTAATTAACAGTTATAATAACTTTAAGATTTGATAATTAGTTGGTGGATTACGAGTTACAAATTTAATTTTAAGTTTAAATAAATTCTAAATTCAAAAGTTAGTTAGTAATTGTATGATTACGAAAAAAAGTGAACATTTACTTCAAGCATAATCTATTAAACAATTACTAAATGGATACTAGAATAAAATAAAGATGACGGTTATTTAATAAGTAATTAGGATTGAATATTCAATAAATAAATAATAGTGAACTTTTGCATACAAAATTACTAAGCTACCACTAAGAGCAAAAGCAATTCTTAAATAATTTTTGACTTTGAAATTTTATGAAATGAAATACTAAGTTTAAAATTTAATTAGTGAATATTGGATTAAGAGGTGAAATGAAAATTTAAATTCAGAATAATAAATGACACATTTAGATATTTACTAATAGATTAAAATAAAGATGGAGAATATTGAACAAATACTGAGAATTAAATATTCGTTGAACAAATAAATGAAATATTGAATAAGAAATTAGTAGGTTAATACTAATAGTAAAAAGCAAATAAAAATAATACCAACTTGAGATTTTGATAGATTAAAATGAGGATGAAGAATATTTAACAAATAATTAGGATTATGAGTAGTTAAATAAACTACTAAATTTAGAATTTGATTAGTATTTATTCGATTAAGAGATTCAAATATAGTCTTAAAATCAATTACTTTTTTTTATCCTAAAACACTGATTGATTAAGCTAAAGATAAAGAATATTTCATAATCTATTAGGAGCCAATGTTGCATAAAAAATGTCTAACTATAGGGTTTTTGTTGTCTATTCTAATTGAAAAATGAAATTTTATCATGTTGGGGAATCTATTATTACTCTTGTTAATGGGTTTAAGTTATGTTACATGAAACGATTTCCTTCCACGTGTAAAAGATCTTGTAGGAATCATCATGTGATGGCCTATGTAAAATTATCTTGTTATGCTATGACAAATTAATAGCTAAATGACTTTGTCTATTGAACTACTTTATGTGGATGAATTTTATCACATGAAGTTAAATTATTCAAATCTTCTTGGCTGATTGTATACAAAATTGTATCATACATGTCTATTTTTCTTCATGCCTTAGATTTACATAGATACATGTTTGCCATAAGGAAGTTATGAAATAAACTAGTTGTTTGTCGAGGATTTCACCTTTGAATTGGTCTGATTATCTGATGAACCAGATACTTGTGTTCTAGATGATATAAGAATATATGTAGTGTATGCCAAAGAGAAATATATCTCTTTCCTAGTGTTCTATATAATATAAACATGTATAATTACAAATTAGTTGTAAATACTCACTTTGAAAACATTCATGTTGGATTTAGGGATGGATAAAAGTTGGATACACATTAGGAATAGGGCTGATATGACATATAAACAAGGTGTTAATGAGTTTCTCCAATGGGCATTCAGCCAAGCTGGAGTGATTGATATGATTCGATGCCCATGTAAGGGGTGCAAGAATACAACGTGGAAAATAAGAAGTGAAGTACGAGCGGATCTGTTTAAGAAGGGATTCAATAAAAGTTACAAAGTGTGGGACTCACATGGAGAAGCTCGACCTAGTATCCATAGTCCCCTCCAACATGCAAATGATGAAGCACTTGCGGATAATGACGAAGATGATGACATCATTGACATGTCACATGATGCATTCGGTGAAACATATTCAACTGAGTCGCCTAACTTGCAGGCTAGCCAATTTTTCAAATTGTTGGAAGATGCTTAAACCGAACTCTATCTGGGTTGTAATAATGTGACAAAGCTATCTTTCATTGTCAAACTCCTTCATTTGAAATGCCTCAACCATTGGAGTAATAAATCGATGGATACATTGTTGAGTTTATTCAAAGATGTCTTATCTAAAGGGGCACTAGTACTTGACAATTACTATGAAGCAAGGAAGGTTGTTAGGGAGCTCGGATTGGGTTATACTAAGATTGATGCATGTGAAAATGATTGCATCTTATATTGGCGAGAACACGCAAATGCAGAATCATGCCCTGAGTGCAACATGTCTAGATGGAAGTTGGATGGTCACAAAGGCAAGAAAGTGCCCCGTAAAGTGTTGCGACACTTTCCATTAAAGCCTAGGTTGCAACGGCTGTACATGGCTCAACAAACAGCTAAAGATATGAGATGGCACATGGAAGAACGTATTGACAATGGTGTCTTACGACATCCGTCTGACTCCATTACTTGGAAATCATTTGATAACCAGTATCTTGACTTCTCTCGTGATTGCAGAAATGTACGGTTGGGTTTGGCTAGTGATGGGTTCCAGCCGTATGGAAATATGAGTACTAATCATAGCATTTGGCCGGTTATGCTAGTTCTATATAATTTGCCACCGTGGTTATGCATGAAGCACCCGTATTTTATGATGACACTTCTTATTCCAGGCCCTAAATGTCCTGATAATGACATTGATGTGTATTTGCAACCCATGATTGAAGAGTTATAAGAGTTCTGGAACGATGGTATTGACACATATGATGCCTATTCACAGTCCAATTTTAAGATGCATGCTGCTGTCATTTGGACAATCAATGACTTCCTAGAGTATGCAAACCTCTCAGGGTGGTCCACGAAGGGAAAGTTTGCATGCCCTTGTTGCCACAAGGGCACATATTCCATTTCTTTACGGAATAAGTTATGTTACATGGGGCATCGTCGCTTCCTTCCTCCCAATCATCCATGGCACAATAATATGAGGGCATTTGACGGGAAAGTTAAACATTCACTTGCACCCTTACCTCTTACTAGTGATGAAGCACTTACACAGCTTTAAGTATTGGGAGATGTGAGTCTTGGGAAAAGCCAAAAGCGAAAGCGTTTCCCCACCAATGATGCTTTCAATTGGAGGAAGAAGAGTATTTTCTTCAAATTGCCCTATTGGAAAACTTTGCTGTTCTGACATAACCTTGATGTTATGCATATAGAAAGAAACATGTCGGATAACATAATGTCGACATTGATGGGTGTCATTGGAAAGACTAAAGATACACTCAAGAGTCGATATGACTTGGTTGATTTAAGGATTAGGCAACAATTGCATCCCATAGAAGATGGTAACAAAATCCTGATTCCAGCAGCATGTTATACATTGTCGAGACAAGAGAAGGTAAAAGTTTGTGACTTCTTGGCTAAATTAAGGGTGCCAGACTCCTTCTCTTCAAACATTTCAAGGTGCGTCAATGTCCATGAGCGAAAAATCTCTGGGTTGAAATGTCATGACCACTATGTATTATTGCAAGACATATTTCCACTTGCAATACGTGGGTTGTTGCCTAATGAAGTGTCAGAACCTATAATAGAGTTAGGAAAATTTTTTAAGAACTTACGTTCAAAGTGCTTGAGAATTGAAGATCTTGATGTATTGGAAACCCAAATTGCAATCACATTGTGCAAATTAGAAATGGTGTTTCCACCTGCCTTCTTTGATATTATGGTCCATTTGCCTGTACACTTAGCAAGAGAGGCTAAGCTTGGTAGACCTGTCCAATATCGATGGATGTATCCTATTAAGAGGTAAAGTTGACCTTAAGCTATGATGTATTTTCCATTATTTAAAATAATGTCTGACCTTATTCATACTAATGTAGGTACTTACGAACACTAAAAACTTATGTTCGCAACAAGGCTCGTCCAGAAGGTTCAATTGCGCGAAGGTTACTTAGCTGATGAATGCCTTACTTTTTGTTTGCGTTATTTGAAAAATGTCCCAACGAAGTTAATAGACCTCCTAGGAATGATGATGGACATATGAAACATGATAAGATGTCTATCTTCAATCCAAGTGGACAAGCGAGGGGACGTTATGACTCAATTTTTCTATCAGATATAGAGTTTAATCAATTTTTCTATCAGATATAGAGTTTAATCAAGCTTGTATGTATGTGTTTCAAAATTGTGAAGACATTTGGCTATTTATTGAGTAAGTTTATAGGAATTAGCCATCGCTTACCTAAAAAATTTTCTATTATCACTTTTAATTAAGTAGATCATACATTGCAGGAAGCACAAGATGGAGACTGAAACACAAGCTTCAATGGTTGCAGAGTTCCCAGAATGGTTTCGTGCACATGTATGTTTTGACCTTGTATTTCTATTAGTTAGATTAAACGTTACGATATTCATACATGTTGTCCTTTATAGGTTTTAGAGTTAGGTGCACGGGGTGACGCAAGTGATGACCTTATGAGCCTTGGAGTTGAACCGCTAAAAATGGTCCATCGTTATTCCACATTTATGGTGAATGGATTTAGATTTCATACTCAAGACCGAGCCTCTGGTAGAAGAACATAGAATAGTGGAGTCCTTGTGAGGGGTGATGATTTAGATGAGACAAAAGAATATTATGGTATTTTAGAAGATATATATGAATTGTCATACATTGGGAATAAGAAAGTGTATTTCTTCAAGTGTCATTGGTGGGATGTGAGTCATTTAGGAAGAGGATACAAAATAGACAAATATGGAATTACAAGTGTCAACACCCAATACTCATTGAACTCAAATGAACCATTTATCTTGGCATCTCAAGGAGAATAGGTATTTTGCCTAGAGGACAATTGTAACCCAAATTGGCTTGTTGTCATAAAAACAAATCCTCATGACTTCTTCAATATGCCAGAGATGACTGATGATGGTGTAGATGGGGACAATGAAGAATTATTAAGCGATGAGGCTTACCAACAGATTGAAATTGAAGTAGATTTGACTACTAGTAGTGATGTAGGCATTGACCTAGTAGTTTGCCTTCATAAGGATGACATTCAACTAGAAACAATAAACTACTCAAGTGAACACCTTCGACCGAGTGGGCCAAGTGTAGCTGCTGAGGTGGATGAATTCATTGATGATAATAATGAGGATGTATCCACTGATAAAGAAGATGGAAAAGACATACTTGATGAAGATATGTCCATTGATGAAGAGGATAAGGAGGATATGCTTGATGATGATGATACAGACGACACAAATGATACTACTTATAGCTTAGATTAAATATTTTCTAGTAGTGTACTTACAAACATATTGCCTTATGTTTATATATTCAAGTTAGTATTTGAATTTAAGTTACTATATCTCACATCTTATTTACAATTTTATAGAAAATGTCAAGTGGTGGACGTGGCAGGGTTGGAGGCAGGGGGGAAGAGGAAATAGGCGTGGCAGTAGTGGTCGGTTAAGACGTGACCACACAGGTGATGTGACATCACCACCACGACTTGTCACAGGGAATATTTTTGAGAGTAGGGAGTCTACTCCACCCACACTACCACCATCTGTGACCCAACAAGAATATAAAGATTCTCCACCCATGCAGCCATCACTAAACTAGAGTAGTGCAGGTATAATCACCTTTATATTTTGTTTAACTATGATTTATTTTTTTCTCCCCCCTCACATGCACACACACACACGCGCATATATGTCTATCTAAGTGTACTGATTTTTTATGACTTACATGTCTTATTCAGCTTCTTGTAGCACTATTAAGAAAGGCCGAGGGAAATACAAGTGTATGTCTGTTGATTTGAAGACAAAACATGGTAGAAAGATTATTATTGACATCCCTGAAGATTTTGAGCGGGCTGTTGGAGATGGTGCTCGAGAGTTCTCCAGTTATTGTGGCTTAGTGGTTCGGACCACTTGTTTATTTAGAGATGGTGACTGGCCTGCCCAACAAGAAAAATATGGAGATATTATGTGGTTAAAAGTTAAGGTAATATGTTTGTATATAGACAGTTATACAAACTAACTTGTTTTATTAACTTTAACCCTTCACATATGTAACTATAACTATTTATGTTTGTGGTCTGTAGGATAAATTTGAACAACAAGAGGGTCAAGCTGAGTCGTTAATGAAGCGTTTCACTCTTACCACTTTACGGAGATTGTTTAGGAGTTGGAAGACAAAGTTACATGATCTTGTTAAATTTCTCGATACAGATGAAGATAGGCGTGTAGTTCGACCAGCTGATGTGCATCCTATAGATTGGGAGTGGTTGCTCCAGCATTGGGCTACTGAAGATTTTAAGGTAATGTTCTCTTGTTCCATAATATAGTTTGACCTTGTTTCCTTATATACAATTCTCATAACTATCTTTAAATAATACTAAATCTTTTTATCCACTTGTAGGTGATGAGTAATAGAAATAAACTAAATAGAGGAAAGCAAGTAACTAAACATACATGTGGCACGTGGTCGTGTGCGGAGGTAGAGCATAGCCTGTAAGGACGGACTCTTCATTTTTTATTTACTAATGTACTTCTATATAAGATTTTTTTTCCATTATAAGATGAAATAATGCTTTTTATAAAATAATCTAGAGGGATCCCATTATTGCTGAACCAGCAGGACCTGATGTGGTAGGGAGGCGTAACACACTCGTCGTACAAAGGATGGGGAGATAGAGTGGGCTGATCCCAAGTCACAGGAGATTCATGTAACTGCTCAACATTTTTTAATTTTTTATCTTTGCTTAATTATAATTTATTGTATGTATTTTTAATTTGTTAATTAAATTAAAGGGTTGTCTACATGAGCTTGTTGTTCGACAACAATCATCTGAAGTTGAATCTCGCATGACTGGAGATGAAATTTTATCTACTGTATTGGGTGCACGGTCAGGGTTTGTTCGTGGAAAGGGTTATAGAAAGAAACCCCTAAAAAAGAGACCCGTTGATCAAGTTGACGTCGACTATAGAGTATCATCTGCAATAAAGCAAGTTCGGGAAGAAATGGAACGAAAACAGGAGGAAGACCGTGCCTAAATGGCCCAAGAATGTGAAGAAATGGAGCAAAAAATGCAAGAAGAATTTGAACGGAAGCTCCAGCAAAAGCGATCTCAGATGGCCCAACAAGTGTAGGATGAAGTTCGCGCACAAGTTGCTGCCTTGTTGTCCACATTACAACAGCAGGTATATAACACACTTTCTTTCTTATTTCTAACAATAAACAATATTTACCATTTTTTTTAAAATTCTAATAAGGACATTTACCTTCAAGTAGCAATATTTCAAGTAGACCAACTCAATAAATTTAGATAAATAGAGGTATGTTTATAAATCGCTACTTCTTTCCTACTAGTTTAAATATTTATTTAAGCATGGTTCAAAGTTCAAATTTTAATTTAAATGTTATCTAATATTTTAACTGTTATTGTTTCTCTTTTAGCCCAAAGTAATTATTAGTATTAAATTCGATAACACTTTTTTTCCCTCTTCTTACAGGTTGAGTGTGCTCTAACAAAGCATATTAAATATATTCTACCTCACTAGTTATTTTTTTTTTAGAAGTTCAACAACTATTATTAGTGAATGTACAATTTGTAACTTTTGTTTTCTCATCGTTGATTATGTATTTGACTATAACTTTGTTTAGTTTACTCTTTGTTTTTAATCAAAATTTTCTTTCGATGTAATTCAATTTACTTGTTGTACTTTGATTTTATCATTGTCTTTTCATATCTTCTGAAGTTGATTTTAGAACCATTTGAATTTTGTTATTTTTTTAGGCAAATAACGTGTAATTACAAATACAATGTTTTAAAAAAAGATCCTGTCACCCATAACGGCAATAATAGGTCGTCATTCAATGTTTCAAAAATAATTTTCAGAAATAAATTTAATGGTGACAACATAATTAGGATTCATTACTAAAATTATCAGAATTAGTGGCGACAATCAGTTGTCACTAAAATTATAAGAATTAGTGGCGACTCTGAGTTGTCACTAAAACTCGTAAAAATTAGTGGCAACAATAAGTCGCCACTAAAATTATTAGAATTAGTGGCAACAACTAGTTGTCACTAAAACTTGTAAAAATAGTGGCGACAACTAGTTGTCACTGAAACTCGTAAAAATAGTGGCGACAATAAGAGTTGTCACTAAAACTCGTAAAATTATAAGAATTAGTGGCGACATTGTTGTCACTAAAACTATAAGATTTAATGGCGACTGTTGGCGTCACTAATAGCATAATTAGTGGTGACTATCTGTCGCCACTAAAACCTTCGACATTTAGTGGCAACAATAGGTCGTCACTAAAACTATAACATTTAGTGGCGACTTCCACTATTAGTGGCCACCATAGGTCGCCACTAATTGTAGCATTTTCGTCACTAATTAACAAGTTTTTAGTGGTGACTTTTCTTTTAGTGGCGACTTTTGTCGCCACTAATTGTCACTTTTAGTGGCGACCCTTTTTGTCGCCACTAAAGAGTTTTTGCTATAGTTATATTTGTGACAATTTGGTGACGACCTTTTGTCGCCACTAGAAAGCTTTAGTGGCGACTTTGGTTACTTTTAGCGGCGACTTTTGTCGCCACTAAAGGCCTTTTTTTTTTTGTAGTGCTAACAGGATTGCTATTAGCTACTAGTGTTCTGCACAATCTTATCTTTAAAATATAGCAGTATATATATAACAGAGTATACACTTTGATTCTTACAAATTAGTTATTTTGTCATATCTCTATCATTTCAACAATTAAGATTACACAAACATAAATCACTTTCCACATCTCCAATTTTCTCATTCTTAGCATAGTATTGTCTCATGACCATTGAAAAATATGAATATATAAGGCATATCATAATCTAGGAGCCTTGAGTATAATCTTGACTTACACAATAAGAAAGTTACCACTTAGGATGCTTGTCTATAAGGATATGTAGATTTCAAACAAGGAGAAGAGGGATTTAAAATAAACAAAATGTATAAAAAATATCATACTATGCTTTATAATCTACTCACCATACTTGTTAAAAAATAGATAGTGTATCTAGGACGAACACCATTACCCTTCTATCCAAGTGCCCAAAATGACTCCTAAAATAACTATAAAAGTTTCCTTAATTAGCTATTAGTTACCTAGTTGATGTTGACCACTACTCTTTATCCATTAATAAATCATTTTCCTGTGGTCTCATATTAGTTAACTTATTTCTACTTGATTATTTTCTACCAAAAGTTTGTTATTCCAACATTATTCTAAATCAAGATTTTTACTTTTTTTAATCATTATTTCACCAATCTTTTGTTGCCTAGAATTAAAATTGTTTATTTTAATACTCTAATTTACCACCTTATCAATCCTTAAAGCAATCACTAGCCATAGTTGATTCCATCATTAAGTTTAGCTAAAATAGACAAGGTTACCAAAATTTTCAACCAAGTTGTAAGAAACCAATAAATTTCTTAACAGTCCAACAATGAATTCCCTAGCATAAAATCATGATTCAAATACCACAACTCACCCTCAGTTTAAGGGTAACCCTTAAAATAAAGAAGCACCAAAGGGAACTCAAGTTCAGCACTCTTACCTAACTAGCATCGCAGCAATAAGAGAGCACAAAAGAGAAGCAAAAGATGCTAAATTTTAGGATCATTTTGAAGGGCAAAAACAATGCATAACAAGAGTGAAATTTAGGTCAAAAGATCCTTACCTTTGGAATGCAAAGAAACTAAATATTCCTTATCTAAAGTCCAAAACATAGCTCTCTCTTTGCCTTGTTTTAGATCTAAATCAATATAGAAAGGGAGGAACATAGAACAAAATTTTTAGGATAAGTTGGAAGGCAAAAAGGGTAGATCTTGAGGCAAAGAAAATTAGAGAAAATAAGCACTAAGCAAGTAAAACAAAAGCTATAATTTTGGTCTTGGACAGCCATGGTTTTGCACAATTTTTGGTTGTCCAGATGCAATAATAAAAATTAAAGTGATGAAGATAGTAACCTGAGGCAAAATTTGTTCTAAATGAGGGACTATTGTTGCAAAAATCAAGCCACCATAGAGGAAGCCATTTCAGCCAAAGAATAAAGGAAAAAATGCCATTGTAGAAGCTTCAGACCACCACCTCCATGGTACCCATATGTTTCTAGTCTGAAATGCATCTACGAGAAGGTTTAAATGAGATTACAAGGACTCCCTATGGTTATGTCAGTAATTATCATGAGAAAAATCTGGAGTTAAGAGAGAAAAGAAAACTTGGGATAGTCTTAGCCAAACTTGAACTCCTTACTTGAAGGAATTTACTCAAAGTCTCATCCATGTGCCTGAAGTGCTACTTATTGTTAATTGTCTCTTTAAATATTTAAACACTTCCTAAAATATATGCACATACATTTATTTTTGTTTTTATTATATTTATATTTTTAGTTATTTTTTAATATCCTAATTAGTTTCATGTTATCATTCCAATCGTTATTATTGTTTAATCTTATTTGTTAAGGTTATTACAAAGAAGAAGAAGAAGAAGAAGCAGAAGAAGGAGAAGGAGATGAAGAAGCAGAAGAAGGAGAAGGAGATGAAGGAAAAGTAGCAAAAGAAGGAGATGATGAAGAAGAGGAAGAAGAAAGAGAAGGAGAAGAAGCAAAAGAAGAAGAAGAAGGAGTAGAAGAAGAAGAAGAAGGAGTAGAAGAAAAAGAAGGAGGAGGGGGAGGAAGAGGAGAAGAAGGAGGAGGAGGAAGAGGAGAAAAGGAGGAGTAGGAGAAGAAGAAGGATAAGAAGGAAGAGAAGAAGAAGAAGAAAAAGAAGGAGGAGGAGGAGGAGGAGGAAGAGGAGAAGAAGGCTAGGGAGAAGAAGAAGAGTTTCAATAAATGAAGAAAGAGAAGAATGTTTTGGTAAGGTAGTTTTCTTTTTGCATCTTTTTCACTTTTTATTAATGTTCTTTGTTCACTTTTTTCTTTTTTTAGGTCTTTTTTTTTCTCTTTCAGATCTTTTTTTATTATTTCTATTTCTATTTTTTTTTCTTTTTTTTTTTTTTTTAATTTTTTCTTTTGTTATCTAACCTCCTTTTCATTCTTTTTCTTCTTGTTTTTATTTTTTCTTATTTTTTTAAAATTTTTTATAGATAGCTGCAAAAGGTAAAGATTTATTTGAGTTTTTAATTTGTAATGTTTGTTTAAAGTTTGTAATCTTTGATTTGTAATGTTTGTAGAATTTGCACGTAGAAAAGATCAAAGGATTTGGAGGGATGAAGAAAGAGAAGATGAAGGATACTAGATGGATGAAGCAAGAAGAGAAAAAAAATAACTTGAGAGAATGAGATAATAAAATTTTTAAAAAATGAAATAAAAAATATAAACTAAATGAAATAAAAAACAAAATTTAAAAAAAATGTAACTTAAAGTCAATTGGATATTCAAAAACCAATGTTAGAAAAGCTACAAACAATTAATGTGTGCTAGACACAACGGTTTGCTATTGTTTTCTGTTTGAATTTTAGTTGGTTATCATTTTCCAACTAGCAAAAAACAGACTGATGTACTAACTAATTTTTCAATCAATAATAATGTAATTTTGACTAAATTAGCATTTTTTTAACTAATACTTAGTTAGAAATTGCTTTTTTGTTGTAATATCCTTTAATCATTTAAAAAAATTTAAAATTTAAAATCTTTCATAATAAATATTTTTAACTTATAATCCTGAAATGTAATTTTCTTTTATTTCAAAATGAGCAAAACCAAGAAACCTTACATTACCGCTATTTGATTATCCAAAGCTACTGATGGAATTTAGAACTTTGAAAAAGGAAATTCAATTCAGACGTTCTTTTTGACAACTACCAAGACTAATAAGAGAAAAGGGTTTTTAAAACTTGCCTACGCTTTATGTCAACTTCGTTTCTGAGGATTCAACAATTACATAATATATAGTATTGAATAATTAATAATAAAAATAAGAGCAAGGGTATGGATACTTTAATATATTAATTGAGAAAGATGAAAAAGAGGGGAAAAGGTATTAAACTACAGAAGGGTATTTTAAAAATTTTTATAGCTAAAATTTTTTATTTTAAATGATATAGGATTGTAATGAGCTAACAAATCAAGGAGTTGATTGAGATTTTATTTTGAATTAGAAGAATATTACAATTAAAAACAAAGATCAGGATAGATAAATATTGCTTTTCCTATTTTCGTTTATAAGAAAAATTAGACTTATTTATCCTGTGGGCTTATCGGCTTCTCGCCGCCACCATGTTTTACTCTTCAAACTATTACTCTGTGGGCATCTCAGTTCAAGCCGTGGCTAACAGTTTGGATTGGATCAATATTATGGCTTACGACTTCCATGGACTCCGGGTGTTACGGGCAAGTAAGTGGGGATTTGGGCTTATCGGCTTCGATTGGGTCTGGTATGCAAGAGAACAACATAATCATGGGCTATTTGCTCCGACTACTGGGGCAACCGTTTTTGGGGACGGGTCAATTGGGTACAACCAGGTAAGGCAGTTTATGGGGGAAATTGCATACGGTATTTCTTCTTTGATTTGTTGTTGGGGACTATGGCTGTTCTGGAACCCCTTGGATTGCGTTTGACTATTATCAGAGTACTGTGCTAAGGTTAGGCAGGCTAAGAATAGAGGGCCAAAATCAGGTTAAGTTTGGCTAAGTGCAAAAAACTAAAGTAAAATTATGGCCGGTTCAATTTTAAGCGTCATATTGGCCCGGCCTAGTTTTAAAAAATAAAATTTTATAAAAATTAATATCAAAATTTTAATTTTGTTAAAAACAAAATATAATTTTATAAAGACATACATAAAATTTTTTATTTTTAAGGATTATTTTATAATTCTATTAATAAATTTGGATTGGTCATAAGGGACATATTAGTCGTGCCAAGCCCAAAAAAAATAAAAATATTAAAGATATATTTTTTAATAAATATTTATGTCAAAATTTTAATTTTTCTATAAAGATTTATATAAAAAATAATTTTTTTATAATTTTAATAATAAATATTGGGTCACTCGATATTGGCCCTGCCTTACTTGGTGTTAAACCAAGTCAAGTCGGCTTCAATTTTAAAGTCCCATTTAAAATTGGAACAAATATAAAATTAGGCCAAAATTCAACCAAACCCATAAACATTCTTACTTGGCATACTAGGATTGACAACAATTGACTCTCTAGTGCAAGTTAGTAAGCAAAAATCATATTACTTGGTTCATGCTATAAGAATTTTTATAGTAATTTAAGCATAAGTTAGTATTACACTCACCCATTCTCTCTCTCTCTCTCTCTCTCTCTCTCTCTCTCTCTCTCTCTCTCTCTCTATATATATATATATATATATATTAATTGTTATTTGAATGTCAAAATTCAA
This sequence comes from Erythrophleum fordii, assembly GCA_032878935.1. NCBI lineage: Eukaryota > Viridiplantae > Streptophyta > Magnoliopsida > Fabales > Fabaceae > Erythrophleum > Erythrophleum fordii. The sequence goes on from JAVQMF010000047.1 coordinate 6,091,053, forward strand.
ATAACTAAGATAAATAATCGAAACAAACACCTACTCATACAATCAACTAAGTAATAATAAGAGATAAAAAGAAAAAAAAAAACACCACAGTTATTGTGATTTGGTCAATTTGGCTTATGTTTATACTAATAATGATTTATTATTATAAACATTTGAAAAAATATAAGAGAATCTCTCAACGTTATTTTACTAAGATCAGGAAATTTCTCTCTTGTGCACTCACTCTAGGTTTCCCATATATTGAGGAATTTTGTAGTTTTACACAAATACCTTATATAGCAAGAAACCCTTAAGAACTTTCTTAAATCATAAATATAATTTAAAACCTAAGTTTTAAGCAACTAACGCCGTGGTTTAATTGGCTGCTGGTTTTTTCTCTTCTACGCTCTAGGTGAACTCTCCAATTTTGAGGCACAATTCAACATCAAATTATTAAAAATTACATATTTAAAAAATGCCTTTACAATTAATACTCTGTGAATAGATAAATCACATATTTCATTCTATATGTTTAGATTATTTATTATGAGGACAATAGTAGTTTTTTTTGTCACACCTAAACGAGAAAGTAAAAGAAAATCCAGTCATTTTCAAAACTCGATCAGTGTTCTAATTTGTGAAAATTTTCAATTTTTCAGGCGGAAGATTAATTCAGCATATGTGTTTACTCGGGATAACTTTCTAGATTCCCTTTTGCCACCATCTTCGAGTTAACAAGGGAAACCAAGATAAGTCTACCAAAAGTACTGTGACATGAATGTGAAAAGTGCATGCCATGTAAATATGCAATTTTTTAACACACATTTCAAATATCACTCTTTTTAACAAACCGAAAATACATGAAATGTTAAAAAGCAAAAATCAATTGCAAGCCTTGCCACGAGGCCTGATAACATTTGCTCACTCGAAGGTAGCCTGCTTAGAACAATGGAAGGAAACAAATTACATGCTATAGAGGAATATCTTCTCCCACTTGGTTTGGCTTGGGCACCTTTGTAAAAGAGGCTCTGAGGAGATCACAGTACAGAGGAATTTGTACAATTGCATAAAAGCACAATGGTATTAAACTGATACTATACCAAAGATCAACCTTGTGATTATTTCCTTGCTCAAGTTCAGTGGAATGCGCTGCGCCAAAGGAAATCAACATTGTGATAATGCAGATAAATAAGGAAGTTAAGCCCAGGAAAAGCTTCAATGGCAAACTTCTGCGGAAATCTTTTGGCTGCATTCGAGAACTATAAATGGCCAAAAATGCAGCCAATGAAGTGACGGAGAAGCAGAATGAAACAAGTGCGGAGATAGAAAATATTTTGAATGCATGCGTGTGTTGTAAGGTGGGCTTGCCAGATTTTTCATCACTGCCTCCAGGGACTGTAGAAGATGTGCTATATGTAACACCAGCAGCGAGTGCCGCCACTATAGAGTAGGAACTAGAAGTGTCCTTGAGCCACATATTACTTTTTTTGACAAGTTCCTTGTGCTGTATCGCGAAGATCTCCTTCGGAGTCTTACCATCATTGTTTCTCTGGGAATTGAAGTAAGCAGGCATATTTTCTTTCACGTACTACATTATTCAACACATAATCACATTAATCGAGCACCATACACATGCAGCTTTCACTAATTATATAATCACATTAATTATATATTCTAGTGTTGCAATTAATAATATTTAAAGGAAGATTACGTAAATATATACACTCATATTGTGAAGGTCAAGTTATTTCCGTATGTAGTATAATTCATACCTCAAACCACTTGACTTCCCATTGCATTTGCATAGCAGAGCCAGGTATTTCCCAAGGCATATGTTGTGGTAGCATGGCTGCCAAGTGCAATGCATTATTTCCATCCACATCGACTGCTTCTCTCAGCCTAAGCCAAAGTGAGTTCTTCATGATCAGTTTCAATATATCGGGTTGCCTATACTTGGCTGCCACAAGCACAATGTTCCTCTTTTTTGTTGGTGTTCTTTCGTGGATATCCAGAGGAAAAGCATTAATTATATTTTGCACCAGCTCCACCAGACCATGTTTCGCTGCGATGAGCAGAGCTGACTTCCTTCTTTCGTCTCTTTTGCCTGCAAAGTGCTTGTAACTTGAAAGCAAATGGATCTGAGCTTCTAGAATACATTTTAACACTGGATCACGTTGCTCTTTCTTTTCATACCCCCTCATGATCTTATTCATGGCCTGATCAACATCAAATACAGCATTATTTTTCTCTTGCTCTTTACTAATCAAAATCTCCTGTTCCCTAGCATCAGATAAATGTTGGAAACGAGCAATCTCATCTTCGTTGTACTCATTTTCATAGTTAATTCGTTTTAAAAGTTGTTCCATGATCTGCCTAGCCCAAACGTGTCTCTCTTTAACCTTCCTTAATGAGCCTGATCAAATAAACATGAAACCAAAGAAAGCCATAAATAATAGACTTACGAGGGTGCAAAATTGATTAGTAGCCATTTAGATGAGCAACGCATCAAGATTGAATCAAGAACAAGCATTAACCTTGCGTACGATGGCTCTCTGCTGGAGCATCATCCTTCGACAATTTATTTGTGTCATACTCAAAATCCCCAACGTCTATAGCGATGAAGTTGTCATCAAACTCCAGCTTATCTACATGTATATCTTTGCGGAGAAAATAATGACACAAGTTATATAACTGCAAGAAATTAATATGTGGTGGGATGCGCCTGTGAATTTGCATGAAGGGTAAGGAAGGATATATACACACACACATACGGCAGGTTGATATACGCAAAACACTATTGCTCCATTCTTTCTTGTCACAGGTGATTCTTGCATTGTTGCAAGATATCTGATTTCCCTCACACAATTTCCACACTCTCTTTTCCATTTAAACTTCGCTTTACCAACACAAATTTATAACTCACATGTAGCTAACTCCTTCCAACATTTAGTTCTTAGCTCTTGGCTCCAAGATTTTGATATAACCTTAAATTATTTTGACGATAATAAAATTTTTAAATTAAATTTATAAAATTTTTAAATTAAATATAGTTAAATATTATTTATTACCTTATTTTATTAAAAGTCATTTAATTTATTTTTAATAGGCAATAATAACTATTGAAAGAGAAATAAAATAAAATAAATTAAAGCATTATATTAATATATAATATTTTGATTGGGTTATTCTATTTACATCAATTAATTAAGCTTCATGTTATTTGCTTTATCTTATTAGGCTTTTTAATTCGATTATACTTATAATTTGTTTAAGCCATAATATTTGAAATTATTGTCAAGTTTCATTTTATTTTGTTGGGTTTTGTTGATTTACACATTTTAATACAAAAGAAAAATTATAAAATACATTTGAATAAAAATATGAAATGCTAAAGGGAAGTAAGAAAATAATGATAATACATTTTGTAACAAAAGCCAAAATGTACAAATACATTAATTGCATTGAATGAGCATTGAAAGAAAATATATATATATATATATATTACTTCTTTTTTTGAAAATGTGGCATAGCTTAAGTAAATGAGGAAATATATAATATTTCTTTCAATTTTTTTCATTGTTAAAGTCAAATATGTGAAATGCTTTGTGCAGGCGAAGAAAAAACTCCTATCATGTTTAAAGCCTATTTGATTTAAATTGGTTTACTCATCACAAAAAGACAAAAATAAGTTACTAAATTGAAAGCAAAGTCTAGAATATGCAAAGAAGAGAAAAGTATTGGAATATGTTCATTATTTTTAAAAGTTTTTTAATCATATATCTTTCATATGTAAAAAATATTATAGTATATTATATGGAAGTGACTTTTCAATTAATTTGTTTAAAGTATTTATTGTGCAAAAGCAAAGCAATGCTTCATTCTCTTTCTTTGCCCTACACATATAGAAACAAGAAAGAAAAAAGAAAAGTTAAGTTTGAGCGGCCGAAAAGTATTGTCACTGTATACTCCATATCTGTACAAGTTCTTTGATAAAAATTCTCTCAATAGCTATTTCAAAAATTGCTATTTTTGAAATTGCTCTTCAATGAAAATATTTTAAAGCTTCTATATAAATGGAAAAAGATGAACAAAAAAATGGATAGATTGAAGCATAGAAAGAAAAATCAAAATGATATTATAGTTTTTTTTGTTCTTTTTATTTTATCTAAGCTTAATGTTTGGTTTTATCGAACTTGATAGAGTTTTAGAAAAAGTAAGTTTATTATAATTCCTTTCTTGATATGGGTTCCATATTTATTCTCATATCATTCTGTAAAGTAAGTTTAGAATGAGTTTAGTAAGAAACTCTTGAAATAGAAAGTTCTAAGTGAACTTATATAAAAACCAAGTATTGTTATTAGGCTGAAGTAAACTAAAAAATTTTGTATTAGTGGTTAGCACATTTTAAACCATCCTAATTATAATTTGAAAATTGATTTAAAATAAAATCTCTTAGAATTTAATGGAATTGGACGTATGCCAAAGGTTAAATTAGGATAAATTTGATGTTATTTCTTTCTTCTCTTAATTCTCTCTTTTATTACTTTATTTTAAGGCTACTTCAAAATTAAAGACTACTCCACTTCCTTATTTAAAGAATGTTCTAAATTTATTTTAGTTCACTCTAGTACTTGTATGTCTTTTATTAGTTTTGTATTTAGCTTGCTTCACTTTTTATATGCTCATATCATTATTTGTTTGCTTGCTTCACTCATCTATTTAGTTGTTCCACTTTTTTGCCTATTTATTTCACTTGATTGTTTTCTTGCTTCACTTTTTGTGTGTTCAAAATTTGAAGGTTGCTTCCTTCTCTACTTTTTTATCCTTCACTTTTGTTTATGCCTAAGTCATTTCATTTCTGCCTTCTCTACTTTTGTATATACTTAACTCGTTCTACTTCTGCTTCCTTTACTTTTTTATATTTCAAATGTTCATATTATTTAATTTTTTGTAAATCACATATATTTACCCCCTTTAGATGTGATTATCACTAGCTACTTGCTTTTTCCATTCCACCATGGATCTAGATTTGTTTCATGCAAAGCACATGCTAAATTTTTTCCAACCCAAATCTACCATCTTGTCCCTTCTTCATAATGTGGAACCAAACAACTAGTCATAGAATGCGATTTATTATATAGTTAAAAAAAAAGTGGCAAAGATATTGTAACAAGTTCAATTCAACAATAACAATATAGATTGCCTCTGCGAAGTTTGCAATTTAAAATATCCAATATTTCATTCGATAAAATTAAAGTGGAGGTTTGACCAAGACACAATTACTTAGTAGTAACTGATCTTTGCGTACTATTATCCTTGTAAGAAAAAATTGGATGATGAATTATTATTGATGACAAAATAAAGTATTTTGTATTTTTAGAATGAATTTTCAAAAACTTGTTAATTATCTATAAATCCATAAACACAAGTTTCTTAGTTGTTTATCAAAACTTACCCATTAACTTACACTGGTCTTTTTTTTTCTTTGGACAAATTAATATACACTTGTCTAAACTACATGTATCAATAATTTAGCGAAGTTAAGATATAGTACCAAGCTAGGATGAGTTTGAAATTACAGAAATAAAAGTAAATAATAATTCATTTAACGTTATCAAATGAAATAGGTGAACGGCTGGTTATTAAGTCGAGTGGCACACCAGAGTATAAGACGTTGAATCAACTTACATTTGTACAAGAGTTGGTGCCACCACGCGAGGCGAGTCCCACTTCTAAAAGCAGATGGAATGGAGGCAAGGGTGTGGAGAGGGGAATATCCTTCTTCGTTGGCAGAGTAAGCGATTTCGTCTTTGAACAGATGGATCACGAGAAGTGACAGATCTGACACAAAAGTTATGGTTGTTTTTATTAATTTTACAATTAAGGTAAAAGTAATAACTACGTGAATTTTTTTTTATTAAAATTTATAAAAATTAAATAATTATAAATATATAATTAAATAATTAATATTTTTTTTAACATTTAAGATGTATCTTGTACATTAATTTGAATGTATAGATGGAATATAAAACAACTTTAAATTAATATAAAATTTTGTGGGTATGATATTAAATGATAAAAACTTTTAATTCGATATGAATTATACTGCTATAGTGATTTTTATTGATTTTAGATTAGAAACAATAACCATGTTAACTTTCATACTAAAGTTTATAAAAATCAGATAACCATAAGTATATAATTAAATAATTAATAGTTTCTTATATTTAAAATGTATCTTATACTTTAATTTCAGATTATCGATAGAGCATAAGACAGCTTTAGATTATTGTTAAATTTTTTTCGTATGATATTCATGATAAGAACATTTAATCCAATGATGAGTTTTTAAATAATTTTATTCCATAAAAAATTTAATATATAAAATTAATTTTAATTGATACTCTAACTCAGATCCGAATTTATATATTGACCATCTAGTCGCTAGAAAAATGTTCAATTGAATAATGGATTCCGATCAGAAAAGGGAAAAACATCTCTTTAATAACAAATGACAAGAAAACTGAATCTAAAATTTCTCCTAATTGATATAAAAAATGAAAATAACTAATTACTGACCAAAGTATTGTCTCTGAATGGTCGAATGAAGAATAGTATCTCCTCCATTCTTTCTCCAGGGTGTGGAGGCGTCCATAGGCATTGACCTTCCTTTTCTTCTTGGGTGCACGTTGACGTCCTTGTTACGAATAAAAATTGAATGGAGCAAAAGGAAGGTTTGTTTGTGACCGCCAAGGGCAGCCAAGTAGAGAGGTGTCTCTCCCTCGTCGTTACGCTTAGAATCCAAGGATTCCATGTACAACAAGTTTATGCGAACAACTTCATCAGCATCTTTAACATGTTCCTTCAACCATTCATCAGCAACAAGTTTCAAACCTTTGCCCAAATAAGCAGCTTTCATTAAGGCGTAACAAATAATTGGAGACCCACGTGAGGCTGCAAAGTGCAGAGGAGTATTCCCTCGCTTATTCTTAGCTCCCAGAATCTGCATGCCATGTATGCCTCGAATGATAGCCTCAGACGCCTCGTCCATTGAAGTGACGTTTTTCGACTTCCCTATCTTGGAGATCTCCAGAGCGTGCCCTGCAATTTCGGTGGTGTTGTTAATTGCATCAAGCAGCTGATGCACGATATTCTCTGGTGCACCAAGAGTGATAGCCGCGTGCAATGCAGTGTCTTCTAACTTTGTCATCTTCGCGCCCCGAATCTCTGGATGCTCCTTATATATCTCTACCACATCATGCCACATTCGACCCAGCACAGCTTTATACATTTCATCCTCTAGTGCTTCCCTACTGGAACCCATCGTTTCCACTCTAAATTATATATTTTCTAGTTTACTAGGAGGTGCAACCAAATTTTATGGAGATAGGACTGGAAAATGCTAGAGTTTTGAAGAGAAGAGTGACAAGAGTTTTAAGACAGTAAGTAATGATCATAGAATATTAAAGCTGTAATTTCTTGGTGGCGGTGTGTGCCATTTTATACCTCATTCATAACGCCAATTGTCTATATTAATTTAGCCAATTATGCTAATTAAGTTCATTATAATACAATCCATGCTTCTAGCTTTTCTCTTTTTCTTTTTCTTCCCCACTATCATCTCTGCTTTCTATCCTTTTTTCAATGGGAAGGACAGGAGATGGCATATGGCATATAACCTTACTTTGGAAAAGGACGACGCGAATTAATTTTCTTCCATTTGACGGGGAAAGGAAGATAAAACCGTACGGATATCCAAATAATATTTATATATACTTCGGCATCATGCTTTCGTCGTATAAGCTTCAACTCAACTTCTAAAATTGCGTATTCAAAGTATATATCCAAATAATATTTATATATACTTCCCAATGTAACTAGAAGAAAAAGTTCAATAGTGAACAGACTTGATATATTATATTTTATTCGAAAAACTGCGTAATCCCCGTTATCTAAATTTAAAATTTTAACGTTGTACAATTACAAAAATATCCTTTTACTTTTTCACTTTTACCTTCTCCAACTAATCTATCCAAGCATCTATGGCGACCTTATCTAACTTCTTGGTGCTTTACTAACCAAAGCATCTTCCATTATAACAACTTTAAAATAAAAAGAAAAAGCTATATTTAAAGACTCAAGTTTTAAAAAATTTATAATGAAAAATGTTAAAATTTAGAATTACTCTCAGATACCAAAATTATTACTAGATTTTAAGAGATTTATTAAAAAATTTAAAAAAATTATTGTTAGATTTTTAAAAAGTTAGAGTTTAAGTAACTTTATTAAAATTTAGTAATAATTTTTTTAAACTTTAATAATAAAACTCTTAAAATTTGATAATTACTTTAATGATTAAAAATAATTTTAATTTTTAAAATTTTTTATTATAAATTTTGCAAAACCTATGTCCTTATATGTTTTTCCAAACAAAGAATTCACGAGCAATAACATGCAAATATTATGGAATCACATTAAAGTACCGTAGCTGCGTGACTTCATTGCAAAATGAGCAAAACCACGAAACCTCATATTGGTCCCACTTGATTATCCAAAACTACTGAAGGAATTTGGAACTTTAAAAAACGAAATTCAATTCAAACATTTTTTTTTTTAACAACGACCAAGAGTAATTAGAGAAAAGAGATTTTTACAACTTGCATACACTCTATATCAGTTTCGTTTCCAAGGATTCAGCAATTACATAATATATATTATTGAATAATTAATAATAATAAGAGCGGGGGTATGGATACTTGAATATATTCATTGAGAAAGATGAAAACGTGAGAAAGAGGTATTAAATTATAGAAGGTTATTTTAATAATTTTAATGGCTAAATTTTTAAATTTTAAACGATACCAGGCTTATTGTAATAAGCTAATAGATTAAGGAGTTGATTGTATTTTTTTTTATTAGCAGAACGTTGTAATTTGAGGCAAAGGCTAGAGTAAATAAGTATAACTTTTTATGGTATTTTAAAATTAATATTGCATAAAATTTTATTTTACACTTTTAATATTATATATCAATAATTGATATTGATAACACCATAACAGTTAGTGATAATTTGATGTTTACAACCCAGTTTAATATCTATCAAATTCTGTGGTTTTAGATAATCACATCTGTATTTTATTTATTGAGTAATATATTACTAATTTTTTTCCAATAATATATTATTTATTAGAAAAGTGGTAGATATTTGCTTGTCAATATATTTCAAATTAATATATTGAAAATGGTAAATTTCTCCTGTCGTGTTATATAATAAGTTAGATATTCAGAGTATGTACAATGATACATGTTTGTTTAAGTCTTAAATTTATAGAAGTATTTCTTTTTCCTCGTATCTTCATATATATACCCAGAGAAAAATGAAAGAAGCACGAACAGAGACATGGAAATGAGAAGAGGTCCTTAGTATATAAGGAGTTTTAATCCTCTAATTTTTTTTGTAATCTTTTTAAAAATTAACAAGAAAAAGAGTGAGAAGAGAGTATGACCGAGTCTTACTTACTACGAGAATTAAGCTACGTACAATGATCTAAAGTACTAATGCTTATTTTGCTGTTTGGTCTGTTCATTTCATGTTCATGCTTTTTTTTTTTTTTTGGTAGGAATTCATGTTCATGCTTTGCTTGTGTCATTTTCTATATTCTCTTCTTTTCTTACACTGAAACGCATATTTAGACGAGCAGCAAATTCTCTCTTGTGTCATTGAGGATTTGTTGGAGAGAAAAAGACATAGGCTTCACGTCTTCTCTCTTTTTCTCTCTCCCACATGATTCTCTCTGGTACGAGAGAGAATCTGGGTTCCATTTTTTGATAGGAAGGGAGGATTATACTTTGTGTGCTTGCATACGGTATATGTCTCCCTTAATTTGTTGTGTCTAGTTTCAACTTTCAGCTCTTAGGAGAAAATTATATTTCTAGATTATGAGTTAGAGATATTTATCAAGAAATATCTTAAATTTTAAAATTATTTTTTTAAAAAAATCAAAGGATCCGTTAGTCATAATAGAGTACCCTCTTACTTATTTGGAATACCCAACCATTGTATCACTAGTAGGTATTTAGAATAATTATAGGGGCACACAGACCATTAAATTAGGTGATTTGATTCTTTAAAATAATTTTAAAATTTAGTCCTTTAAGATAAATATCTCTAACTTATACTTTAAGGTATAATTTTTTCTTGTTTCAAAATGAGCAAAAACCAAGAAATCTTACATTACCCCCATTTGATTATAATTATATGGGTACACAGACCATTAAATTAGGTCTTTCGATTCTTTAAAATAATTTTAAAATTTATAGTCCTTTATGATAAATATCTCTAACTTATAATCTTGAAGTTTAATTTTTTCTTGTTTCAAAATGAGCAAAACCAAGAAACCTTACATTACCCCCCATTTGATTATCCAAAGCTACTGAAGGAATTTAACACTTTGAAAAAGGAAATTCAATTCAAACATTCGTTTTAGCAACGATCAAGAGTAATCAGAGGAAAGAAATTTTTAAAACTTGCCTACACTTTATATCAGCTTCGTTTACAAGGATTCAGCAATTCATAATATATAGTATTAAATAATTAATAATAAAAATAAGAGCAGGGGTATGGATACTTGAATATATTTATTGAGAAAGATGAAAAAGAGGGAAAAAGGTATTAAGTTATAGAAGGGTATTTTAAAAAATTTTATAGCTAAAATTTTTAATTTTAAATGATACAAGGCTTATTGTAATGAGATAACAGATGAGGGAGTTGATTGAGATTTTATTTTGAATTAGGATAATTTTACGATTAAAAACAAAGATCAAGTTAGATAAGTATAATTTTTTAAAATTTTCGTTTATAAAATTTTTAAAACATTTTTTGACGATATCTTAAAATTGATATTGCATAAAATTTAGTCTTACATTTTTTAATTATATATCAATAATTGATTGATAAGACAATAACAGTTGTTAGTGATAATTTGATGTTACAACACAGTTTAAGATTTATCAAATTCTGTCGTTTTAGATAATCATATCTGTATTTTATTTATTGAATAATATATTATTTATTATTTATTTGCCACTATTATATTATTTATTAGATAAGTAGTACGTGTTTGCTAATCAATATATTTCAAATTAATGTATTGAAAGTGGTAAATTTCTTCTGTCGTATAAGTTAGATATTCATGGTATGTGCAAAGATATATGTTTGTTTAAGTTTATAATTTTTTTTAAGGAAAAGGCAAATACTAGAAAAAAGAGATTTAGAAAACCGCATCATAAAATAGAAGACCGAAATACGATAGCTCCTGCTTGAGGCGCTTGATGAGATCATTCTGCTGAGAATGAGCAAGAAGTCGAACCTTTTGATGGAGCAAACTGCTGAAAAAACCCTAGATTGTTGGATATATTTTGTTACACTTTTAAAGTTTATGGGTTTATATTCTAATTTTATTATTACACCATAGTTCATTGGGCTCTTCTGAAAAAAGATAATTTATATGAAAAGGTTCCAACTTCTAAAAAGTTGAATGTTTTTATCATTATTATGTTGGGATTTTGCAGCGGTTGTTTGAGACGTTGTGATGGTTGCAACCGTTGCAAAAGGCTTTCTAGCAGTTGCAGGATCCACTGCAAAAGTGTCATCACATGCTAAATTGTAACGATTCTTTTCAACTATGGGAACAATTATTGAAAAAGGTTACTGCAACGGTTGTCAATAAATGCACTGAATTTAAATACACAAGTCTAATAGTGACAAATACAACCATTGCTAATGCAACTATCATAATTTTTTTATTGTATTTTTTCAATTATTTATTTTTTTTTAAATATTTGAACTTAAATATAAACATAGCTAAAAATAACTTGTATAAAATAATCACAATAAATATAGATTTTAAATTATAATTAGATATAAAATTAGACTATCATTAAAATTTAAAATTAAAGCAGGTACATTCATAAAAATTAAAAAGTTTTACAAGTTAATAGATAAATCTTACAATTATAATATCATTTAACAAAAATCATATAAGTCACAAATCTACTGAACTTCCTCATGATTGGAAGACAATAGAGAATGTTCCACTACACTTGCTCAATGCCCACTCGTATGATCAGTTATTTAAATTAAAAATATAAAAGCTAATTAGAAACATATAAAATTTAGAAGAGATAAATATTGTTCATTAAATACATTATACATATTACCATTGGAGCTTAGAAGCAAGCAAACTTGAAGGCAAGTGACCTTTGAAAATTCTAGAGAATGAAAGCTATTATTATGTCAAGCTTTCTTGCTTACTCAACCACTATTGATTGCAACCAAGAAATTTGACTTTCTAGATTTGCAATAGAATTAGTAGAAGAACTCATCCCACTGTAAGAATGGGTGGAATGTCCAAGTACTTAAAATAAGGAAGGATCCAATTCCAAGTCTCAAACACAAACCCAATGCTTCTAACTTCCTAGAGCAAAAGCCAATGAATCTTCAAATGATGGTACCTAGGAAAAAGACATTGAACTAGATTTGTGTGCAATACATTTTCCTATAGAATCATAATATTACCAATATTACCAAAAATGATCAATTCCACAAACCATTATGATAATACTACTAAGCACATAAACCATAATCACAATATTATCAACTATTCTCAATTCTATAAACTCTAATAAAAATATTACCAAATCCACAAACTATCATCAAAATATTACAAATTATGATTAATTCAACAACCCACCATCATAATATAACGAAGTACAAAAACTATAATCACAATATTGCCAAACATAAACCAAAAACACAAATAATATCAAGTGTAGCCAATTCCATTAACACATAGTCACAATATTATCAAATTTTTTCAATTCCATAAACCTTAATCAAAATATAACCAAGTCCACAAACCAAAATGAAATATTATTGTGTGTGGCTAATTCAACAACCCATCATAGCCAATTTTACACAATATTGCCAAGCATGGCCAATTCAACAACCTATAATCACAATATTATCAAACACAAGCCATAATCACAGTTAAACACTTACCATTATTGCTCTAACCTCACCGTTGATGGGAGCCCCATCTAGTTTTTTATGATAAGCCATCCAAACTTCTCTTCTAGAGATTGGGTGCCCACATTGAGCCTCTTATAAATTCATACAAAGTAATTTCTTCTAAAAATAATATTTTCAAGTATTCAATATTATAACCCATTTGAACTTACCATATTAACTTTTTACATGCAAGTCTCTTGAGCCTCTGGTATGTGGGATTGTTTTGCCTTTTTCTATTGTCCTTTTTTTTTGCCTTTTTTTTATCATTGAGGAAAACATATCCATTAGTTCAACACTAAATTACTGAGAATATTAAAATGTGTTATTACTTGAGTTTTCAAGTTTAGTCAATAATTGACAAATGTTGCCCATTGATTTTTACAAATTCCATTAAGGACCATTAATATCAACTCATCTCTACTACATGTGTTATCATATGCTTTCTGCCACAAGCTTCCTTTCCTATCCTTCTATCTAGTTCCAAGTGATTTTAAGATATATCTTTGTGCCTATCACTGTAAGCATCAAACTTAGTCTTCAAAGTAAAAGATAAAAGTTAATAAGGACATATAAACAAAAGCATAAAAGTATTTTAAAAGCATAGTAGTATTACTTGAATAGTCTTTACATACACATCCTCCTTGTATTTTTTAGGCATCAACTTCCAAGATTCAAAACCTATAGGTAAAGTCTTTCTTAAAAGTACCTAAGAATCTACTTAATAGGCCAGTGTTGTCCCCAATAGGTTGAATATTCTTGTTCCATTCTAATACAACCTTTTGGCCATGGGGGAACGACCGAGCGTTATTTATTGTAAGATGTATTTTTGTTACATTGCTATGCTTGTCTATGAAACCAAAGTTAGCACAATTTATTTAAGGATACTTAATTCAATGCATTGAAATTTCTAGTTGTACATACCAATAACATCAATAAACCAAGCTTTATTGCTCTTAGCAACCTCATCTTCATCACTATTATCATCATCGTCGCCAACCTTAGGTGGAAGCTGAGTGCTTTGTTGGACAACTTCCTTTATAGGAGTGGACAATGTGGTTGGATCTTATGTGGAAGGGCCAAATGCTATAACTTATGCTCAAAGTGCTAGATGGATTGAAACCATTTATAGACAACTCAAGGCATATATTTCAAGGATCTAAAGCAAGTTGGGAATTCATTAAAGTCAAATGTCTTCCATGTCTCAGAGTCTCGTGGATGTCTTATCATGACATTAAGACTTATTTTCACTACATGTCATCTCATATGTTTAATTGTCTTAAGAGACGTAAACAACCTTTATAATCGTAGTTTTAGTAGAAATTATCATAGAACTTTTATAGGCAACTTCTATTTCCTTTTATAACCATTGGATGTGTTCAGTGGTTTTAGTTTTCATGTAGATGTATTGCATTTTTTTACAAGTATCTTTATCTACATCCTCCTCCTAGTATAGCATGTAATCACTTGGGCACGCATGAATTTTAATGTAATGAAACTCAAGTTTAGTAATGATTTTCTTGGTCTCATAAAAAGAAGGTGAAATCTTTGATTGTTTAAATGCACTTGCAAACAACTCTAGTGTCATAGTCAATGCCTTGTCATTGGTTCTTCGTAAGTATCTAATGTTATAAAATTTTACCAAGAAGGAAAATTTCAAATACCTATTACACCCTTCATACAAATTTTGTTTTCCACCTTTAATTAACTCAAAGTACTCTGAACTATCATTAAACATTTAGTTTGATGGTGGAGACATTACTTTAACATTGCCAACACTCTCGTCATTAGGGTGATGCCCAAATGCATCATTGACAATGTCTTGTATAGAGTTATCAATAACAATCTTGTTTGCAATCACATGTGGTCTTAAAGGAATTTCAACTATAATGTTTGGCGTGCTTGTCTTCTTATGTTTAAGTCAAATAGTGTACCTTTTGGGAAATAGCTTAATAATTAGGTGATATTACACTACATCTCTAATTTGCCATTTGTTAAATTTGCAATACATGGACAAATTATCTTGCCTTCAACATTTCTATTAGCAAATGCAAAGTCTAAAAATTTATTTAGTCCACATGTTCAAGGGTGTTCGTAGGTCTCTCCATGCAAGACTTATCCATTTTTGACAACAATATTATTGTCTAACGTCAATTTAAATGTAATTTACTTAATACAATTAGAAAGAGATAAATATAGAGAGAAATGCTTATATAAGTTCATATGCTAGGAAATAAGAATTTAAGAGAAAGTTATTTCTTTTCATAACTATTATAGTCAAAGATGCTTCACAACCTACACTAAACTAAATTTATTTATTTCGAAAAGATTAGTAAAACATATCTTCAAGGATGAAATGATTTATTATTTTAACTTTCATTTAATTATTTTAGTTAAAATTAAAATACAAATTACTAAATTAGTTAAATAGTATAATATAACAAACTATAAAAGAATTGAATAAGAAAATATGCTAGAAAAGTTAAATAGTATTGAAGCAAATCACCAAAAACTTGAATAAAACATTTGAATGTTTAAGGCAAATTGAAATTGGTAAACTATATACAATCCTTTTTTTTTTAACCTTTTTCTTCTTTTACATGGAGGACAAACTTCCATTCATTATGAATATGTATCTCACAATGGAGTAAACATCAAACAAGGATACTCAGTAAAATTTACATCACCAATCAAATTTACATCATCTACACAATGTCCAAATTCCTTAAAGAGTGAGTATCGTACTTACAATCCAAGAACATTAATGTACCCAAGAAAGTAAAAATCAAATGTTGAATGTTATTTTGTTAATCTTCAATTTTTTTTCCTTATAAATCATTTAGTTAAGGTAATTCAATCCCACTACTCTTTAAACCTTGGGTTTTTTTGTTAGGTATCAAGTTAAGGACTTTCAAATCCACTACTCTTTTTTCTATTTTCTGTATATAAAAACAATTTGCTTCAATCAAATATTTAAAAAAACCTTTAGATCTGAGAATTCTAAACAACAAAAAAATGACATAGATCTAAGTAAACAACATAAAAATAATGCATTTCAGCTAGTACTCAGTCAATACATCCAAAAAAAAAATAAGAAAGATGGAAGAAAAATACCTAAAGATGGTTGAAAATGGGAAAAAATGAAATGAGATAGATGATATGTGGCAGCCGCAGTGAGACGTTGGACAACATGTGGTGGCAGTGACTTTGGCTAGGAAAAGGCTTGCAGCTACCAAGCTTAAGGGAAAGGTCTTTGAAATGTAAGATGCAAATCTACATTTGTCGAAAAGAGGGTTATTAAATTATTTTGTAGCAATTCCAAAACAACTGTTGCAATATTGCTACGATTTTAGCCCAATCACTACAAACTTATGATAGTTCCCTAAAACACTTCAATATTACAGTTGTTAACAAAAACGTTGCAATTTAGGTTTTGTGCACTGGTTGCCACCAATCGGCAAAAGTCACTTTTTGATAGTGTTACTCAAAGAATTTTACATTACCAAAAAAAGGGGAGGATTTTGATATGGCTGCATAGCAGCAATTGCTAAAAACATATTTCATAACATTTTATACAACCATTGCAATTTTACAATGGTTGTTAACAACCATAACAAAAGTGCACAATTTCTCAAACAACTGCTACAAAAATTAGAGTGGTGCAAATGCTGTTAAATTCATCAATTAAAAACCCCTGGGCGATAGATCTCCAATCTAGGAAGAAAACTTTTGAAACCTTAAAATGCTACAATGATCCAAACCTCCAGCACTATAAAGACTACTGTCGCTTGTTGATGCACTGGGCCATCGCTGTCACGCTGCCCTTTATCATCCACTGCTCATCGTTCAGTCTACCATCCATCCATAACATTTTAGCTCTATCTTTTCCACTTTTTTTCTATTTTTAACTAATTTGAGGTAATTTTTCACTTTTTTAAAGATATATTGACTTCCTGTTAATTAAAATTGGTTGATTTGCATTGAGATCTTAGGTTATTTAATTTTTCTTATTGATGTGTAAGTATTTTTTTCATCTAAATTTGTTTTTTTAATTAAAATAAGTTATTTTTAATGTTTGATTTTTTTGTTATATGTGTGTGTGTGTGTGTGTGTGTGTGAGTGAGTGAAACATTCTTTGATAATTTTGATTTAAATTTGATGTTTGCTTAGAGCCTTATCTTTGCATTGCTTATTTTCTCCATTCTTTGATATTTTTTATTTAAATTTGATGTATATCTCTTTATCTCTACATTTTTTTAGTCTTTTAATTAAACTTATTACATATCTGAAATTTTCTTAAATGCTTAATTATTACAAATTGTAGTGGTTGCAAAATTAGTTTGACAAATTAGAAAAAGTTAAGCTAATTATTTGGACTTTAGATTAGGGAACTATTAATCATTTATGTATTTGGACTTTTTCTCTCAATTCCCTTCCCTTCTTTTCCTACTTTATTTTATTTTTTATCATAATTTATTATGTTTACTTATTCCCTTTTTTTTTTCAAATGTTATGTTTTCATTTAGTTATGTGATTATTTCGATACATATATAAAACAAATCTATTGTTGTTATAAAATAATGTTATGAAATAATCTTTGCTAAGAATGTTATTTACAGTAGGATACTATTATTTTTAGTAAAAGTTAAATCTTAAACTAAGAGACTTAGGAACACCCTTAAATATGTGAAAAGATTGAATAGATTTTTGGATTTTGCAATTGCTAATAAAAAGTGTTAAAGGCAAGATAATTTGTCTGTGTCTTAAATGCAAGTTTAGCAAATGACAAATTAGAGATATAATATATGATCATCTAATTATTAAATCGTTTCCAAAAGGGTATATTTTTTGGCTTAGGCATGGGAGACAAGCACACTAGATAATATAGTCAAAATTCCTTTAAGGCCACATGTAATTTAAGATAGGATTGTTATCAACAACCTTGTATAAGACATGATCAATGATGCATTTGGGAATCACCCTAATGATGAAAGTGTGGGTCAAGTTGAAATAACATCTCCCCCATTGGATTAAATGTCTAAAAGGAGTCCATATTTCTTTGAGCTAATTAGAGATGGATAGCAAAATTTGTATGAAGGGTGTGATAAATATTTAAAATGGTTCTTCGTGAAATTGTATCACATTAAATGCCTGCACAAAATTATTGAAAAGACAATGTCTATGATACTAAAGTTGTTGGTAGATGCCTTTGAATATGCAATCTTTCTATAAGGTTAAGAAAATCATCAACAAATTTAGGCTTCATTATATTAAAATTCATGAATGCCCGAATGATTGCATGCTATATTAAGGGGAGGATGTAGATAAAGATGCTTGTCAAAAAATGCAACACATTGAAATGGAAAGCAAAGGGTCAAGGCATGTCCAATAATAATAAAAACAAATCAAAGCCACTTGTGAAAGTTCTACCATACTTTCCATTGAAGTTATGGTTGTAGAGGTTGTTTATATATTCTAAGACAACTAAATATATGAGATGGCATGTAGTAGAAATGAGTTCTGATGGCATGATGAGACATCTGAGAGACTCTGAAGCATGAAAGAAATTTGACTTAATGAATCCTCAATTCACTTTAAATCCTTAAAATGTATGCCTTGGACTATCTTCAGATGGTTTCAATCCATTTGGCACTTTGAGCACTGACTACAACATTTGACCAGTGATACTTATGCCTTACAACCTTCCTCCTTGGATGTTTATAAAAGAAAGTCATTCCTTCTTTTAATTATTACTCCTAGGAAGTGGGCACCAGGAAATGATATAGATATTTATTTATAACCATTAATAGAGGAGTTGAAAAAGCTATGGGATGTCAAAGTTAAAACTTTTAATTCCTAAAAAGGGTTAGTGTTTAATGTGCAAGTAGTTTTGCTATGGACTATTAGTAATTTTCCATGCCTAGGAACCTTATTTGGATGGAATACACATACTAAGTTAACTTGCTAATCTTGTAAATTTGACTCAACTTCTCTTTGGCTTCCTTACAGTAGAAAGTGGTGTTTTATAGGTGACTAAACCAAAGACATAAATTTAGATTGGCTCAAGGCCTATTTAATGGTAAGGAAAAGAAGAGAAATGCACCAAAGGTAATAAATGGTTTAGAAATTTTAAGATAAGTTGATAATATTAATGTTGTGTTTGGGAAAGATATGAAAGTTAAAGGTCAAGTGAGAAGACCTTGAGTGTTTGGCAGTGTCGAGGGAGAAACTCAACAATAGTGAAAGAAAAGTATATTTTTTGAACTTCCAAATTAGTTGAGCAATTTATTACACCACAATTTTGACATCATGTGTATTAAAAAAAAAGTCTGTGATAATGATATTTACCTTGATGAATGAAACTGGAAAGTTAAAAGACCATCTAAATGCTCGGGGAGACTTAAAAGAAATGGAGATCATGTTTGATCTTTGGCTTGATACAAGTGGTAGATATTCTCCAATGTTATTCACATTGACAAATGCTAACAAAGACTTTTTTTTTTTTGGAAAACTTTAAAGCACCTTATTGTACTAGGTAGATATTCAAGTAACATTCTTAGATATATTGATTTCAGATTTGATTTGAGATAACAAAAGATTGGAAGATTGAAAAATCATGACTCACACATTCTTATGGAACAACTTTTAACTTTAGCCATAAGAAAGGCACTTCATATCCAAGTGTCTGCAGTTTTAATTGATTTGTATTCATTCTTCAAAAACTATGTAATAAAATGTTGAATGTAAATGAATTTGACTAACTACAAAATAGAATTGTTCTCATACTTTGTCATATGGAAATGTTAGTCGTACTTTCATTTTTCATAGTAATAGTTCATTTTATTATACACTTAGTTGAAGACGCTAAATTAAGAAGCTCAATCCAATATTGACAGATGTACCCTATAAAGAGGTAAATTTATGCATAATTTGTTCTTAATTGTTTCAAATTTTTACAATCTACACTCATGGTTTATGATTCTATATACTTCATTAGGTACTTAAGGACATTGAAATCTTACATACATAATAGACTTAGTCGAAAGGCTCAATAGCTGAAGATTATATAGCCCGTGAGATTTTCACTTTTCACTTTAGGTATTTAAATGAAATTAAGACTATATTCGACCAAACTGCATATGTTGATGATCAACCTAATGTTGGACCATCTTATGCAAGCACTTTGTTTTCACCTATTGGAAAATCAATTGGTAGCTTTTAATATTTTGCCTTTTCTCCAATGAAGAAATGACAAGCCCATTGACATGTCTTTACCAACTGTCAAGAAATAGGCCTTTTCTTCAATAAGTAAATTAGATTTATTAGACTAAGTGTTTCTTCACCACTATAGCTACTTAATTACATTGCATATTTTATATGAGGAATTCAAAGAACTTGTATTAAGACAATTAAAAAATTGCTTACAATCTTCTTCTAATATTGACAAGAGGATTCATAGAGAGTTTGTTGAGTGGTTTTCTTGTTGGGTAAGTACATGTCCACATATTATTGTTACCTTAATAAGTAGTAGTATAACAAAATTATCACTCTTGTTCCTTTTATATTAGAAATAAATCTCATTTAGATGATTTATAGTTTCTTATCCTAGGTCCAATTGATTGTGCAAAGAGATATAGTGTATATAATGTTAATAAATTTAAATTTCGTACTTTAAAATGAAATCAAAGGCTAAAAACTCAAAATAGCAGAGTCTTTGATACTTTTAGGACAAGAAGTTATGCAAGCAATAATGATGGCCATATGCAGTTTGGCAATATGCCTTATTATGGAAAATTAGTAGATATTATTGAATTAAATTATCATAACCAATTTACAGTGAACTTGTTCAACTATATGTGGGCTAAATAACTAATTATAAAAGGATTGTAATTGATAATCTAGGTATTACATATGTAAACTTTGCACATTTAGTCACTAGTGACTATGAAGATCATAAACCATACATCTTAGTTTTATAGGTTCAATTGGTTTATTTTGTATAAGATGAGTTGAATAAAGATTAAAAAATTGCTGTACATCTTAAGCCATGGGACCTATATGACATAAGTGAAGATGATGAAGATACTTTCTTTGAATGTGAGCCATATTAGTCTCAAAACTTAGAAATGTTATTTCCAAATGGGGAGGATATTATACCCTTGGTAAGGTGTTTAGATATTTATCTTTTTGTTATATGTTGAATTTGATTTATATATACAGATAGTTTGCTTCATTTTTTTCTTAGTCCTTTTAGCTAATGAAATCTTTCTCTATTTTTTTAGGATTCCAAAAGAAGAAGCAATTCTTTCATAAGATGACTAGTTCAAACTAATCTTGAGAAGCCACTAGCGGTGGTCCTGTTGCACCATTACATGAGGAAGGTGGCTCCTCCACACAAGTTCCAACACCGTTGTCTACTCTTACAGAGGAAGTTATCCAAACAAGTACTCAGCTTCTACCTAAAGCAAACATCTATGATAATGATAATGATGAGGGTTAGTTTGCTAAGTGCAACAAAGTTTGGATTATTGACATTGTTGGAAAGTATGTCTAGAAACACTAATGAATTGAAATTGAGTATTCTTAAATTTACATGCTAACATTGGTTTTATAGACAAGTGTGGCACTAAAATGAGAAAACACATTATAATAAATGATGTTTGGTTACTTCACCTTGGCCAAAAGATTGTAAGGCAATGGAACAACCAAACTCAACCTACTAGGGATGGCAATTGGCCTACAAGGCAAATTCCTAGGTACCATTGCAAAAGACTTTATTATATTTCTTATAAGTTATTTGAATTAGAAGAAGGTGCCATTGAACTACAAGGAAAACGTATATGAAAAGACTATTCAAGTAATACTATTATATATTTAAAATACACTACCAAAAAAATTGACTTTAGTTAGCGACTTTAAAAGGCAAAATGTCACCACTAATAAGTTTTTGTGGCGACATATTTTCTGCCTTTCTACTCTAGTAACATTAATATTTTTAATTGTAACAAAGTGGTACCACTACAAGTTGATACTATAAATATATAATAGTGAATATAATCACCACTAAAGCTTATTACAATTTAATTGAAATAAATGCCACCACTAAATGAAAGGGTATTAGTGGTGACAATCGCCACTAAATCGACTAAATCTATATATTTAGTTGCTACTAATTGTATGTCTTTGCCAATGGTATAAAAATCGGACCGGACCGGCTGGTTCGACCGGTCGAACCGGGAACCGATCACAAGTCCAGTCCGGTTAGCCTTTAAAATCGGATTTATAGAGAACCGGTCAAAAATCGGTAGAACCGGTAATGAACCGAATAAAACCGGTGAAACCGGTAGGTTTAACGGGTCAACCGGTTTGGGATTTTTTTTTTTAAATTTTGCTAATCCAAAACGACGTCGTTTTACTCCCTTTTTTTTTTTTTAATCTGCAGAAGCTATCAAAACGTGCGTTTCGATTTTCTGGTTTAGGAAGCCTTTCCTTCATCATCTCCAAAATCGCAAATCCCCAATTCAGAATCAGATTTCTAGTTCCTCCCTTCTCTTCGCAGTCGCAATCACGCGTCGCACCGTTGGACCAGAAATCGTCTTCCTCCGGTCGTTGTCTTCCTTTGGTCATTTCTTCCTCCGGTCATCTTCTTCCTCCAGTCATCGTCTTCCATCCTTGCATCAATTTCCTTTGGTCATCGTCTTCCTCCGGTCATCCTTGCATCGTCTTCCTCCGATCATCATCTTCCTCCCTTGCATCGTCCAAAAGGTAGATTTAGCTACAGACCATAGCGTAGGGATAGGTACGAAGGTTACGTTACTAATCATTCTTTCTCATTTCCTTCAGTTCGTAAATAGGAAAGAAGCAAGGTGCGGAGCAGCTCGACGTAAGGAGAGGGCTTGAGAGCTTCACTGATTTGTTATCACTTATCATATATATCGGGTTAGAGGCTTAGAGCAGAGGTAATAATCAGTTTTATCTAAGTAATTTCCAAGTCTGTATGTCTGCCCATGTTTTTTCAATGGTTTTCCACAAGACTTTGGAGGCATTTAATTTTCCCTTTGTGTATTTTGTGCTTGATTGCATGATTGTATCTAATACAGAGAATTTTCTGATTAGTAACACAGCTGCGTGATTACTTTTCCGATCACTATACTTATCAGAAAGTCAGAGAAGAATCCTGGTATTAATAAAATCTTGGCTTACCTTGCCCCAGTCTGATGAAACTGATCGAACATTTCTTACCCTCCCATGTGGATTCTTAAAGGTTTATATTAATGTGAATTCACAAATATCTATTTTGCTTATGTTTTTAGAATTTGACATTCTTAATTTGTTACTGGCTAGACATTCCACGCGAGAATAGTGCAGGGAACACAATCATACTTCCCATTGTGTGAGAATAGAATTTGAATTTTTCCTTTCTAAGCTGTTCTACTTTTTGACAAAAAAGGGAGAAAAGAAAAATATTCTTTTCTAGATTTTGTGATTTTAGTGATTCAAGTACTGGATAGGAACTAAGTTGTTATGATATATTGTTTCAGCTTAATTTGTCATTTTAAATCATTAAAACTTTAGGCTAGATAGGGCATTAAATGGGGGATCCTATTTGTTACCAGTAAGCATAATTGTTGCAAAGGACGGCACTTTACAAAGCTGTTATTGATGTATAGAAATACAACATATTTGATGATCACGCGTAGATGCCAAGCCCCGAGCCACCTGCGAATGTGATTACCATCATGTGATTATCAAAAGATTGCCAACAACATCTCTATTAGATGAATATGAATATTATGATAATTGATTGTTAGTTGTATACTTTAAGTTTAATTTGTGTTGTGGATATTGTAATGAATATTGATTTGTTTATGTTTGAATATTATGTATGTTGAACCTTAAAAAATTCATTTGTATTAGTTTCTAATTATTTATTATATAAGATTATATATATATATAATTAAAAAATATATATTTAATAATCATCGGTTCGACCACGGTCCGACCATGGTCAGACCAATAAACCGTAAACCAGTACCTCAGCCGATTCAATGACCGGTCTGATTTTAAAAACCATGGTCTTTGCTAAATTTGAGCTTTTAGTTACAACATAGGTTGTCACTATAAGTACATCTTTAGTGACAACAGCTTGTCGTGGTTAAAAATAATGAGTAATGCCACTAAAATTACTGCCATATATATTTAGAACAACTTGTTGCCATGGGTAAAAATTAATGTCATTTGTCATTATAGGGAAATCTTTAGTGACAACATTTGTTGCAGGTGAAAATGAACTAGCAACATAGCTATAGTTGCCATTAAAGATTTTTAGTAGCGATATGTTGTTTGTAAGTAAAAAATTACATTTAATGACAACAATATTGTTGCCACTAAAGACATTTAGGGATGATATCATACTTCTCACTAAAGGCATTTAGTAGTAAGAAATTATGGTCACAAAAAAGCAAAAGTGACATCATTTTTTGTAGCAATTAAGCTTTAGTAACAGATTTTGGCGTTACAATAAAGCTTTAGTGGTGATCATTTTGTTTTTTATACTAAAAATAAACCTTTTAGTAGCAAAATTTGTCACTACTAAAGGTAAGTAGGCTGAATTTTTTTAATATTTTAAAAAATGAATAATGTACATTAAAACTAAATTAGCATTGAAGAAAATTAAAACAAAAATAAGAAATCACAAGAAACATATATATATGCCAATTGACATGTACAAAAGGCATTAATTTCCTAATATTACATATTATAATTAGCATTCTAACTATAAGTTCTCATGATGTCCTACATGTTAGAACCTATATTGAAATATCTATTAGAATGTGAAATGATGGCATAAATTGATACACTAGAATGGCCATCAACAACAAAATATAAGTCAACCTTCTCTTCACCTAGCTTGTCCATAAGAGAAGTCATTGGTCGAAGCATTCTATCCTTATTGATGAAGAATAATACTAATAATAAACTGTTATAGTTTAACATAACATTAAGGCAGAAGATCATTTACAAGTACCTATTGCATGGTGGCCATAAGGCTAGCTAGTTGAGCTTGAATCTTTGACTGAACTTGTTGTTGCATTGTAGCATGATTTTCTTGAAACTTCTTTTTCATCTCAATTTGCATTTCATTCTCTTGTAATTTTCTCTCCATATCAACTTGCATTTGTTCCATCCTTATTGAAACCCTCGAATCCACTTCAGTTGAGTCCATAATTCTCTTTTTTGTTAGTTTCTTTCCATATCCTTTCCCCCTAACATACTCTGACCTCTCCCCTAGCACAGTGACTCCCATTAATGGATTCTCATTATCTTCTGCTTGCTAGTGAACTAGTTCCTAAATGCACCCCTAGAGGTATAACAACATATCAACACCATGGACAATGAAGCAATAGAATAAATAAGTGAAGCTTAGTGATTTATAGCAACTTACATGGATTTCTCGTGACTTAAGATCCATTCCACCTTTCCATCTTTGTCGGTGAGTTAAAGTTCTTAGATGTGGTTGGGGGAGCCATTTTTCCAGTGACAAGATCTCTCTACAATATTCATTGGACAATAATCCAAGCTACCATAGAGGGAATGACACAAAGAGAAATGTCTATAAACTTCTCAAGTATAACACAAGTACTTACTGTAGACTCCTTAACCTCTATAAGTGAACAAATACCGCATGTATGCTTTATTACTGGCCTTGCCCTATTTTCTTTGTTCCTACTACTCGTAGCCTATAATTGGATGGTATTATGATTATGAAACCTTAAAATCATGTAAACACAAAAGTAAACAATCCCTTAAGTTCATGTTAGAAACACACTGCCTTGAACTCTAGGTTTTCCCAATAATGCATCAACAATTCCCAATCATCATAGCTGATGTTACTTAGTCGAGCAACTTCCTTCTCTTTATTTATGTCACACTTAGCATAATCTACATGTAGGTTAGCCTTTTAAGTTCAATATAGTTAACGCATTGCCTTAACACAAGTTCTATCTCTCTTCAAGGCACCCATCATGAACACCAAATTTATCCTAAACAAATATAAAAAATCAAACTTATTTACTAATGGAGGAACACTATAAATGCTACATAAAAAAAAAAAAGACTCATAAATGTAATTTAATACCTTTACTTTCAACAATAAAGTGTCTTCATATTTGGTGTAAATTTTGGTCCAATCACCATTGCTAAGAGAGACTGTGATCTATACCACATGTTCACAGTAGTTGGCAAAGTCATGAGCCCCATCTCTAATAAGTCTATTTGAGTTCTTAGGGATGTAAACTTTAATTTTTAAACCATATTTTGTCTTCATGTCCATTAATATACTCCTATTTTTCCCTACCCTACTTAACTACACTGCAAGACGTTGCTGCATGTGAAAAAAGTAAACAAATTAGTCATTAATGTATATGTATGGCCAAAGTGTAACAAAAAAAGCATTATTGCGTGGAGTGATACCTGAATTACTTGACGCCTATGATTGTTATGTAGGAGGCGAATCATTATAAATGGTTTGTCTATCCCTCTATGGTGGAAGTAGTGAGGATGCATCTCTTAACTCTAAATCCCCCTGTGTATGCTCAAGTGAAAATGTACATCTAGGCTACAAATCCCTCTATGTATGTTAGGTGATATCATCTCTCAATAGGGTTATGTCGATCTAAGCCGTTACCCCACCTAATGCCTCATTCTCCTCAACCTCCTAGCCTACCTTATGCAGAACTTAACATTTGCTACCTTTTGTCTAAATATAGTATAAGTAACAAAAGGCGATGAAACAAAAATTAATGGCAAACAAAAGTAGATGATAAAACATATATATAACAAGCACACAGAAAAATAAAAATAAAAAAATTGAGTGATGATTAAGGTAAACAATAAAAAGCATAAATGACACAAGAATATACCAAACTTCAAATACTTTCTGACCACTCAATCATACAATGGGGATGTTTATACAATAACTGTAAATTTTTCAAATTTTCAGCAAGATTGACACTAATCTTGATCACACTTAGTATCTACAATGTCGTTTGCATCATCATCATCATCATCATCAAGCAAGTGTTCTCCTTCTTCTCTGTCAGTAGACCTAATCTCATCATTGTCATAAATGAAATCATCTATCGCATCCCTTGCATTATGGCTACTTGTTTGAGCATTTATACTTGAATGGCTTAGTATTTTTGGTTCAACATCATCCTAATGCAAAAAGACCACAAAATCAATGCCCATATTATCATTTCAAATTAGATTGAATTAGACTACATCTTGTTGATATGCCTCATCAAGAAGGAAACCATCATTTTCACCACTTTCTTCACCTTTATCCACTTCTAAAAAGTTGAATAGGTCACGAGGATTTGTCTTTATAGCAATTAGCCACTCTGTGTTAATAATGTCTCTTAGGTAGAACACTTGTTCTGTTTGATAAGTCAAGACAAATGGCTCATTTGTATCCAACGAACCCCGAGCATTCACGCTTGTAATACCAAACTTGTCAACCTTGTATCCTCTTCCTAAGTAACCCATGTCCCAATAATGACAATTGAAGAGATATACTTTCTTATTTCCAATATATGAAAGCTCATATACATCCTCTAAGACATCATAATACTCTTTCCTTTTGTCTAAGTAATCCCCCTTCATAAGAACTCCAATATTGTTAGTTTTCCTCCCTAAAGCATGATCTCTCGTATGGAATCTAAAACCTTTGACCAAATAAGTAGAAAAATGATACACTATTTTGGCTGGGCCAAGTGCTAGATTGATAAGGTTGTTATTAGCTTGGTCCTGTGTATGTAATTGAAAAACCTATATAGATTAACCCTACACTGTTATTATTTATTTGGATAAAAGATCATGACTCAAAATATGCTACTCAACAAAGTATACTATATTAACAGAGGAACCTACTCGTGCACAAAAACATTTAGGGAAGTCCTCAATAGTAGAAATTTAAATTTCAATCTCCAATTGGTTTCGCCTACATTATAATAGATAGTTAGGAAATATTTACCAATTAATTATTCTCATAAAGATTGGCAAAGGCTTAATAACTTACTTTAATGGCAAAACATCTGCACAATTTCGTAGCACATACATAAAAATTTGATAAAACTCTGCCTCAGGCAAAGCAATGGATTTATAATACCCCCTTGCCCTCCCAATTTAGTTGAAAATAGACTTTTCACCATTGTCCATGGGTCCATCATCATTTCTAGGAGGCTAATTAAATTTGGTTAGCATATTCTTTAAATAACAAGAGCAAAAGGTAAGGCATTTATCGGCTAAATAATCTTTTGTAATTGAACCTTTTAAACGAGCCTTGTTATGAATATAAGATTTAAGCGTGCGCAAATACCTACATAAAAAGTAGATGGTTAAAAAGAGAAATAGTTTGCAAGATTTGAGAAATAGAATAAAATGTATATTGAAACATAATACCTCTCAATATGGTGCATCCATCAATATTGCACGGGTCCACCAAGCATCACCTCTCTTGGCAAGTGAATAGGTAAGTGCACCATGACATTAAAGAAAGTCGATGGAAATACTATTTCCAATTTGCATAATATGAGTGCAATTTAGGTTTCAAATTGTTCTAGATTCTTAATTTTCAAGCACTTTAAGCATAAATTCTTAATAAATTTACCCAACTCTATTATCGGCTCTGACACTTCCTTAGGCAACACATCACGTATTGCAATGGGAAATATGTCTTGCAACAATACATGGTGGTCATGGCATTTCAATCCAAATAATTTTCAATCACAAACATGCATGCACCTTGAAATGTTCGATGAGAAGACATCTAGCACTTTTAAATTTGTCAAGAAGTTGCACACCTTCAATTTCTCATATAGGGACAAAGCATAGCATGCTGTGAGCCTTAGCACTCTATTCCTATCCTCAATTGGATGCAATTATTGTCTTATTCCCAAATCCACCAAGTCATACTAACTCTTCAATGTGTCCTTAGTCTTTCTAGCCATACCCAAAAATATTGAAATGAGATTTTTAGACACATTTCATTCTATATACATGACATCAAGGTTGTATCGAAGCAAGAGAGTTTTCTAGTATGGTAATTAGAAAAAGATACTTTTCTTCCTCCAATTGTAAGCATTAGTTAAGTGATCACGCTTTCTCCTTTGTCCTTTCCCAAATGTTACATTGCCTGATGCTTCTAATTGTCTTAACACTTCAACTTTGGATAAACAAATAAGTGATCTTACAATTTTAACCTTCCCATCAAATGCCATCTTATTTCATTGCCAAGGATGAGTAATACGTAAGAAGCATCGATGGTTTATGAAGCACACCTTACTACACAAAAAAAACTAAATTTATGTTTTTATGACAACAAAGGTAGGCTAACTTCCCTTTAGTTAACCACCCTAAAAGGTTTCCATATGCCAAGAAGTCATTTATTGTCCACAATACAATTGGTTGCATCCTAAAATTAGATTGTAGGTGGGCATCATATATTTTCACCCCTTCCTTCCATAAATGTTGTAGCTCTTCAATTATTGGTTATAACTACACATCTATTTAATCACCTAGACACCTAAGGTCCTTAGAGAAGTCAGAATATTCCTTATCAAAGGTCTTCCTTGTAATGAAATCAAATGGATGTCTTAACATACTATCATCCTTTCATGCATCCCTATGCCATCTTATCTCTTTAGCTATGCTGTGAACCATATACAACCTTTGTAACCTAGGCATTATAGGAAAATGGCGCAACACTTTGCATGGGACTTTCTTACCTCTATGCCCATCCGACTTATATCTAAATAGGTTGCACCTAAGATATCTTTGAGCATCGATGTGCTCCCTGCAATACAACATGCAATCATTCTCACATGTATCTATCTTAGTGTCATCCAATTCAAGCTCTCAAATAACCCTCTTTGTTTTATAATAGGAGTTTGGTACTAGTACCCCCTCTAAAAGTACATCCCTAAATAAGTAAAGCATCCATATACTTGTTGCTCTAATGGTTGAGGCATTTTAAATGAAGTAACGTTACAATGACAAACAACTTGAAAACTTTTTTACAGCCTAGATAAAGATCAATCTTAACATCCTCCAATAGCTCGAAGAAATATCTAGCTTACATATTTGGTGGGTTATCATATTCGAAGCCATAGTTGCCTGCCTCTCTTTCTCTATGCCCATACACATCGTTTATCATCTCAACAATGTCATCCTTCTCATCATTATCTTCTTGCATACCATCGTCAGTTTAATACAGGTGACTTTAGGTATGATGCCGAAGTTCTCCATGTGAATTTCACACTTGGTCAACTCTCACAAAAACCTTTCTTAAATAGATCATTCTTTACTCTATGTCTTAGCTTAAACTCTATGTTCTTACACACCTTACATGGACAATGAATCATATCACTAACTCCTAATTGACTAAACGCTCATTGGAGAAAACTATCCACTTCTCGTATATATCTTGGATCAGCTCTATTCCTTATCATTATCTAACTTTTATCCATCCATATTCCTCATTTCCTACATTAAGTAACATAGGCAGTAAATTTTCAACAATAAGACCTACATCATATTCAAGTCACAGTTTCAATTTCTCATGTAGTTACAAGGAGCAAGCCACAGTATGAACAAGAAATTGTAATTCAATCATATACAAATTTCATTTTCCACACTTAGAAATTTCAAACAACAATCAAAATTTAACTATATATGCAATCATAAACTATCCACTACCATCAGTACTATATTATCCAACCAATAAATCCCCCACACACATATGCATTGGAGACTAGGTAAGTGATTCTTAAGTAGTTCTTATATAACACGATATATTTCTAGCTCATTTCACAACATTAACATGCTTTACATTCATAGATTCCATGAAAGGGTAAGAAAAAAGGAATTAAATAATACGTTTCTTTGCGTTATGTCGCATATGAAAATTTCATTCGGTGTCATGTAGATCATGTGAGTTCATACAATATATTCTCATTTTTAATTACATGAATATAACTCATTTAAATCATCAAAAGTGGCCCACATCTCTTGGAAACCAAAGGGGATCATAAAAAACAAATACATATTTTCGGCTAGCTTGTCAGTTTTTCTGTCACAATTTCATAAATTCATAACTAAATCTAAAAAAATCAAAATCCAACAAACTTTACCATTCCAGAAAGCTCTAGATGTCTACCCCATGTTAAAAATAGTTTTAGCACATGAATCATTAAGGAGAGAATGTTTGACATCCAAAAACCCACTAAGGTTGCTACTCTCTAGGCTACTAGTTTAGATTACTGGTATGAAATTTCAAAATTCATAACTAATTCTATAAAAATTAAAATTATACAAATTTGGTTATTCTAGAAAGATAAAGATGTTAAATATATGGGAAAAATAATTCTAGAATGAAATAGATACTTTTAGCCATTGGAAATCTATAAAAGAGTAACTGGACTTAGGGGGCACTTCTGCTACTAATAGCAAATTTCAAAATTGCATAACTCTTTGCTCAAACCTCCAAATAAGGTGATCTCAGTGGCCACAAAAAGCTTACAACCTCTAGTTTACATCTATAAAATTATACAAGCATTGGATACCATTTGCTCATCAGATGACATAGAAATACAAACCTATTAGTGTGAACAGTGCACATACTAGAACCAATGGAAAATCCCAACTTTGAAAGTTATAACTAATTCTATAGAGCTCCACTTTTACTAAAATTTAGCTTTTTAGAAAGCTCTCAATGAGATCTACATGTCTACTAAACTTCATGGAGAAATTCCTTCATTTGGGCAAATGTGCCATAAGGTGCTATTTAGGTCATTTTAATGGTGCAAAAGTGTGCAAAATGGCTCCCAAAGTTCTTGTGGCCACTTGAGCATGTGGGAATGGCCCAAAAAGACTCCTTAAGCTTGTCTTAAAGGTGTGAAAACTCAAAACACAAAATCTCATCCTTCATCCTCAAGCCATATGCTAAGAAACATGTACTTAAAATGGCCATTCAATACCCAAAAGTTGCCATACATTTTATTTATCATCAAATTTCACACATACATAATCTATTAGGATAATTATACATGTCCCATTCATTGTCTATCAATTCTATCAAAATATTACATCATATGCCATTCCTTTGGTTACAACATAAACAAAATTAAGAGCTTCATAATCAAGGCTTCATCTCCCCACTTGGTGGCTTCCATTTCCTTGTTCATTGGTTCCACCTAGTATATTAAGATATTGGAGAGGAGGGAGTGAGATTTAAAGAATCCCAATAGCTCATCTCCCATTCAATCATGCATAAAGAATGTAATACAAGTCTTAAGGATGCATGCATGGCATATTAATATAGAAAATGATGTAAGATACATTCTTGGCATTTACACAAAGTACATATAACACACTTAGGCTTACCAAATGAATGGATTAGCCTCATCCCCTTTCTTCAAGGTTCTTAGACTTGTCTCACCTTTTTTCTCAAAGGCCTTGAACTAAGCCTTACTCTTAGGAGACTTTCTCTTGGTCTTAACCACTTCTAAGGATTCTTGGCTCATCCTCACTGAAGATAGGAGGTTCTTGACCTCCTCACATTCAAGCAAACTAATGCAAATATTCTAGGCATAATTTAAATACATAATGCAACACTATGGTTCCATGAAACATATGCATCATGCCAAAACATAATTTATAACTTAAAATACACATACACACATTCAAAGACAATGTAGACATTCATTCACGCAGGGGAGAAAAGAGAGAGAGAGCTACTTCTGCCACACAAGCATACTTTTTCTCTTGAAATTGGATCTCCTCCCACGGCTACACACTCATAACTAGGTGGGGCTTATTTTCCTTAGCCTAATTACACAAAATAAGAACCAATTAGACTCTTGGAACCATTCTCAAAGCTACCTATCTAGTTAGAACTCTAACTTTGTTTTATGATTCACTTATAGTTCTTAATGGCACTAATGACACCCACTCTTTGAAGTCTAGGCTCCATTCTTTCCTTTTATACATGATTCTTAACTCCCTTTAAGCCTCTTGGAGTCATCACCTAATTAAAACCAAGAGTCTAAGTACATGTTGCTTCCTTAAGTCACATTATGGAACATAAAGTACAAACTCCTTCTCTAAGCCTCCTAAATTTTTCCTAATGTCTCTCTTTACTTTCATTCATTGTATATGACTCAAAAATGGGCTTGAAAAAAATTTAAAACTTTCCTTAACTTTGCTATCCTTGTTTGGCCGAAATATAAAGCATTAATGGGGTTTAATGGCTTCTTGATTTTTCCTTAATGGGAGACACACTTGGAAGGCTTCCTAGAGGTCTTAGAAGCCAAATTAAACACTTACATAGCCTACAAAATTCATAAATCAAAAGAAATTTTACAAACTCTTTAAGAATCCTACACTTTGCTAACTTGAAATTCAATGACTTTTACTTGCTTCCAATGATAGATTCTTAATCCTTGCACTCCAAAACCTCTAATCCCCTCTTGATTTAGACAAAAAATAGCCCCTAAGAATTGGGCTCATGGTGGCCAAATTGTGCAAGAGGAAGGGGGAGGAAGAAGCTACCAAAGAATGGAAGTTTTACCTTATTTTCTTGTTCTTTCTTGGTTGCTTTTCACTTTCCTTGGTTGTCTCACTCCAAACATGAATTTTTCCTCTCTTTTTTGCCCCCAAAATAGCACCAAATATATTAAGAAAACCATAGGAGGAAAAGAAGGAAGGAGAAGAACAACTTTACTTAAGGAAGAACTAAGAAAATTCATGAATTCTATACCTTTTTCTTGGCTTTTTCTCCTTCTTTTGCCTCCTCCCTTGTGCACCTAAAATTTCTAGTTCTCCTCTCTATTCTGGGTAGAAGAAAGTCGGTCTAAAGTGAGGGAGAGTGAACGTGAACTTTAAAGAAGAATAAAAAAGCTTCCTTTTTAAAATTATTTCCAATTTCACCTTTCACAATGGTATTTCTGGTTTAGCTTCGTTTTAGCTTCTTTTTTAGAACTATCTTTTTCATTATAAAATTTAGATTTCCAATTTATTAAAATGCCTTGGAATCACTCAAATCAGAGGTAAAACCTTCTCGAACGAACCAATCAAAGTTCAGGTCACCCAATATTGGAAAACATACATCAAAGGAGTTTTAACTGTCCCGGGGCTTCCCATGATTTTCAAGGCCTCTGAGAACCCTAGAGAATTTAAAACTTTCATTTAAAAAGCCCTTTTGTGTGTTTTTCCAAAATTTCACTTATTTATGAAAATGTCACTGGCCTTTTGGCAAATTTCTTGAATCATTGCGGCTCCAGTTTCTGGGCAACTCAGAGCTCAAATCCTCATTTTTCATTATTTAGAATTTTATTCTAATTTTTCTTAGTCTTAAATAACTCATTCCTATAGACTTGCTTTGAAAACGTATCCATTTATATCGTTTAACGAAAATCGAATATTACAGTTCTTAATGCTAAGAATGAATGAGAAGTTTATTTCTATAATGGATGATGATTTAAGACTTGGTTTTAGTAATCTAGAGGGTTAGCCAATTTTATGTTTGGCCTAAATTATGTTATATGCATTTTTAACTTTTAACTTTTATGTATACTTTATAAGTGAATTAGGGATGTGCCGTATCCATATTGTGCATCTGAGGTTATTCTAGAGTTTTAAGGAGTTGGGTATGTTTATTTGATCTATTGAAACTTGTTCAAGATAGTCTGAGATTTATTAGTAAGGAAATGCATATTTTGGTGGGGAAATGTATACCTTTGTTGATACAATGGTTGAAGTTCTGGCATATAGTAAAGTTCAATTAATTCAATTAATCCTTAAGTCCCTAAATGATAAATACTAGTATAAAATGGTAGATAAGTGACTAGATGTCAATAAAACCAAGTAATCCAGTTATAGGAAGGTCCTAGAACTCGATTAAAGGGTGTACCAAATGGTTTGGGTGAATATTTAAGAGTTTAAGATCAAAAGTAATTAGAGTTGCAGCCAAAACTACTTAAGTCACAGCCAGAGTTCATGTAAAACCGAGGAGCGTTGTGGCGTGGGTAATTTCATCATGGTGCAAGTTGAAAACTTAGCCCAAGACTCTTACAGAACTAAGCTGTGCCGCAACGTGGTACTCTCAAGTTGCAGTAAGGATTGTGATTTTGGCATATGTTAGTTCCAATAGTGAGCTGAGTTGCGGCATTGGTATTTTAAGTTGCAAATGCAAGTTCAATATTTTAGTTCTAAAGTTATAGAATCGAACTAAGTCATGGTGAGGAGTATTCAAGTCATGGCATCAATATATTTTAATACTTTTAGAGGTTCCAGTTACCATTTTAGCCGCAACAAAGATCTACCATGTCGCGACCTAAGTTCCTAAACCCCTAATTTAGCTTCGAAACTTCAAAAAGTCATAATTTTGAACATGGTAATTCGTTTAAGGTGATTATTTTTTAATCTGGGTATCTTTTCGAGATTTATGTAATGGCAGGTGGTTCGATCATTTATTTTTCCCAAAAAAGCATATTTAGGCCTTTAATTTTGAGATTTTTGTTTTTCATTTTTTCTCATAAAAATCTTTTCTTTTCTTTTCTTCTTTGAATTTTTGAGATTTTTGTTTTTAAATGCCTTTTACCATTAAAAAAAGCCTAAAAGAAAAGCTTTTTATAACTATATAATATTTCAACATAGACATGCCTCTATTCAATGAAATTAGCACATTTTTTGATAGCTCATCAAAGAAGTAAAAATCATGAAATTGAGTTTTATCTCCTGAAGAACTTTAAATTTACAATTGCTTAAATTAATATCACCATTTTGATTCATTTCTCTCATTAAATTTACACTCACCTATTAATTATTAAGGCATTCAAATTTAGCAACTTTAGCTCTAATTAAAGCTCTACATGTCTACTTTATACTGTAAAAATTTCAGCCCAATCTCTTTTGCTCCTTGAAAATCGCATGAAAATAGAATTAGTTTGGATGACAATTCTACAAATTCAGCCTTTATTGTCCTAAATTTTGAAAATTTAGAAAATATTCCATATAACTCCAAAAATTACTATCGTAGGCTTGAATTAAACCTCTAAATATCCTATAACTGTTTATCACGTTTTACACCTAGACTCCACCATTTGATCTTTTAAATGCATCCCTTTTTGAACCTACCCTATTTGAGTTCTAAATTTGACACTAAAGAGTATATATGTGCAACTTATGGCCTTAAACCATTCCATTAACCATCCCAACACTTTTGACAAGTTTCAAATCTTACCTCAAGAATACTAAAACTTCCTAAATCCCCAAGAAATCTCTAGATGAAAATATGACTACATAGGCTCCTTATACGGTATACAAGTCAACAAGCTACCTAGAGCTTTAGAGATCACACAACCAACCATCATGCATTCAAATTAGTAATATTAAAAGTCCACAATAATATCATAAGAACCCCAAACACCAATCAAAATAATTGCATTTATGTTAGACCAAATACATCAAATTATTAAGTTTCCTCTCAAATCTTCCCTCACTTGCCATAGGTACATTTCCTAAATTAATTCACGACTTATGCTTGGCTTTTCCATGTCATATATGTATTTTACAAAAAGAATCAAAAGAAACTACATATACCACTATAAGACCTAGTCCTACTTGCTACTAGCTTCCAGGGCCTTTTTCCTTATCAGAGGAGCTAAGATAGAAGAGGGGATGAGATATGCCAATCTCAGTAACTATGGAATCATTTCTACCTATATGGAAGCTTGTACAATTTGGGAAGGGGTTTTGATTGATAAAGAAGAAGAATCTACTTCAACCGAAAAATGCCTTGAGAAAGGGCAGATGTATAGAACCTTTCAACGAGATAGTGCTTTTTCAACTCTCTCAAAATGGAATCTATTCCAAACATATATACCATGGTTCCTTACTTCGACAGGGTACAAATATCTAAATTTTATATTTTTAGATACTTTTTCAGACCTATTGCCGATACTAAGTAGCAGATATTCTTAAAAAAATAGAGAAATCAAAACTAAGTCAAGATGATATGCATCAACCCCTCTTCTTGCGCCAAAGATCTTACCATTTCAAAAGTAACTGGAGTCACATATAATGCAATATATGAATGTATGATATAATTAAAATATGTCAAGTGTGTATAAAAACTAGAGTCAAGTATAATGATGCAAATAGGCTTGATCATAATATAGAGGGATATCATAATCACTTAAATCATTTCCACATACAATACACAACACACAATGCATATAAGAGGAAATAACTACAAGTTACCTCTATCATAGCTTCTAACTCCAAAAAGGTATCCAATAATCACCCCAAGAAAACTTAACCTATTGAGCAAAAGAAATTCAATATCAGTCAATAGCTCTTATATACCACATACATCATAATCACTTCTATTCTTTGAAACTCTTTTTGTAGAAACTACCCATTGTATTTTTGTCCCAACTAAACTATTTAAACCTCTTAATCCCAAACATAATCTATCCTCCATCTTATCCCTGTAGAATTCGCATATGTGGCTACCTCAATAGGAAATTCAAGCTAAATCACCACATTAGGGTTTATCTTCATCAAAAATCATCATTTAAGGTCTACCTAGGCTTAAAGGAGCATCACCTAACCATTAAAGCATCAAAATTGAATTTAAGGTTCTAAATTGGCATCCATGGCTGCCCTTATTAAGAAATCTATAGAAATCATTATATTTTTACTCATTCTCATTAGAAATCATCAATTAATGCCTACCCAAACCAAAGGGGACCATTACAAGCCATGGAACTTGAATATTAAACTAAAAATCCCAATTTACAAAACCTAGAGTTTAAACTTCCTCCACAAATTAGAACCTAGGGCATTAATTGACGACGAAGAAGATAGAATAGGAATTTAAAAGGCTTACCCAGTTGAAAATCAATCTTACAATGACAAGAGATTGGAGTGTAGTTCAATCTTTCATCCCTTCCTTCTTCTTTTCCTTCGTTTTTGCTTTCTCTCTACCTCTTTTGTTTGTTCTACTTTAGAAGTCAAAACTAAAGGCTAAAGGGAGCTTATTGTATGTTGTAGGTGTTTAGGAGGGAATTGAAATTTTAATGTATTCATAAAAAATTAATAAAAATTGATGAGTTTTATTAATAAAATGAATCCTAGAAATTGAAATTGAAATTTTAGATGATTGGACTCTTATATATATGAAATGCTAAATATATTAATTTAATGAATTCTAAAAATTGAAATTTTAAATCATATCTTACATATATGAATTCTAAAAAATGAAATTTTAATTTGTTAATAAAAAATTATAAATAATAATCTGGTAGTTTTTTTAAACTTAACTAAAAAACTTTACAATTTTATATTTTGTGATGGTTTTATTTATAGTTATAATAAAAATATCTAGTTGATTTATTTTTTTATGTTTGATTAATTTTTATATAATGCTAAAATCTAAATTTCAAAGGAGAAGGAAGCAAATCTGAAGCAAAATAGAGATAAGATTTCGAATTTGAGATAAGAAGCATATAAGTAGACAAAATTTCAGTGTTAGTTTCAATAGATACATAGGTGACCAAGATAAGAGAATGTAAATTTGAGGATTAAATAAAGAGAAAGGAGAAGAGTTTGGGTGTAAATGAATAAAAGAGTAATAGAGTTTTGAATCTAACAAAAGAAGTATATAACTATACAAACCTTTATTTCTTTTCCTGTGATTTTCAAATTTAATTTTATTCTTGAAAAATTAATTTTATGCATTCTTTGTTTTATTTTTAAAATTTTAATCAATTAATTAAAACTCTATGTTCATACTTTCTTTAGTTTTGAACAATTAATTAAAATTTTATCATACAATAATAAATTATGAATAAATAACTTTCCTTTTCAACATTGTTGCAAATTTTAATGAATAAAATTTTTGAATTATTCTATTTAGCCAATTTAGGGGAAGAAAAAGCTTTTCTATTTCACAAATAAGTGCTATTATAAATATCTTTTTAAAAATATATCTGTTTACTTATTTTAGCCTTTATTTTGAATTAGTATTTAGGAGGACAAACTTTTGAATATGTTATTATGTTTGATTAATGATTAGATAACTTTAAAAATTAGATAAAGAATAATTAAAAAGAAATTTTTTACAAATGTTATATAACAAATACATTCTTTGACATTATTTAAATTAAATTAATATAATTTTTTATGAGATATTTATTTCAATTAAATAGAAATAATAAGATTATCTATTTGATTTATTTTATATGTTTGATTAATGATTATATAATACTAAAATCGGGATTTTGAAGAAGATGGAAGTAAAATCTAAAGCAAAATAGAGATAATAGTTCAAATTTGAGATAATAAGCATATAAGTAGATAAAATTTTAGTGTTAGTTTCAATTGTCACATAAGTGATCTAGAGAAGAAGATAATGTAGATATGAGGATTGAATGAAAGGAAAGGAAGAAAGTATGGGTGTAAATGAGTAAATGAATAATGTAATTTCAAATCTGACAGAAGAAGTATATGAATAGACAAATTTTTTATGTGATTTTTAAATTTAATTTTTAATCTTGGAAAATTAATTTTATGTATTCTTTGATTTATTTTTTTAATTTTATTAATTCGAGTTTTGTATACATACTTTTTTAAAATTTAAACAATTAGTTAAAATTTTATTATATGATATTAATTATGTAATGTTTTTAAACCTATATATAAATACTTTCTTTGTCAGCATTGCAACAAATTTTAATGAGTAACATGTTTTAATTATTCCCTTTAGCTAATTTAGGGGGGAAAACTTTTTCTATTTCACTCATTTTAATCTTTATTTTGAATTAGTATTCAAGGAAAAAAAACCCATATATAATGCTATTATATATAATTAATGATTAGATAATTTCAAAAATTTGATAAAGAATCATTAAAAAGAAACTTTCAATAAATGTTATATACAAAAGAAAAATTTTATATAACAAATATACATTTTTATGAGATCACTATTAATTATTTTCATATATTTAAACAATATTTTAATAACTAGCTATTTCAATCATTTTATAAGAGAAGAGGGATACTCTTCTTTATTATATGATAGAATAGAAATTGAAGAGGTGAAAGAAAAGATGAAATTTAGGATTAAATTAGGTATTCTTTTATAAGACTCTTTTTCAAAAAATGATATATACATATAATTATAAAGAGACTTAATCATACGATATTAAATTATAAATAAATAACTTTAAAATGTGTAATATTTTTAAAATTAAATTAGTCATTCAGCTAGTGAAGACACTAGTTCTAAGTTTATTTGTCTCAATATAGTAAAGTGTGATTACACTGAAAATAATTAAATATATTTTTATAAATATAATTTTTGCTAAAGTTATATTTCTGAGTATAATATATGTTTTTTACTTATTTACATATAAAAATATTTTTTAGTCTTATTAAGAATTTAATAAAAAGATTATCTCATCTTATTTGCATATTTGTTTATAAAATATAATCAATATTATTAAATTTATAAATTTAAATTTTTTGATAAAGTTATATTTTTTAGTATAATTTATTTTTTTAACTTATTTATATGTGAAGATATTTTTTTAATCTTATTAAGAATTTTATAGAAAGATTACCTTAAGTTATTTGTATATTTATATATAAAATATAACTAAAATTATTAACTTTATAAATTTAATTTTTATTGATAAACTTATATTTCTAAGTATAATTTATTTTTTAAAATTATTTGTTTATAAAAAAATTCTAGACTCAATTTTTTTTTTATATAGAAATAAGTTACAAAAATATTTTATACTTAAAAATATAACTTTATCAAAAAATTCCTTCAGTGGCGACTTCAACCTATTATCACTAAAAGTTTTAGCGTAAAAATTTTTAATTAATCAAAAGTTTTACACCAAAACTTTTATTGACAACTAAATTAGTTTGCCATTAAAAGTTATAAGGCAAATATTTTTAATTGATAAAATTTTTGCATCAAAACTTTTAGTAGCAACCAAAATAGTCATCGCTAAAATGTTTTTTAACAGCGACGACTTTTGTTGTAACTAAAAATTTGGCAAAAACATTTTTAGATTTCTAAAAAAATTATACAAAACTTTTAGTGGTGACCTTTCAGTTACAGCCAAAATGTCATCATTAAATGTGATTTTTTGGTAGCGACAATGTTGGTGTCACCACTAAAAATTTTAGTGGATACTTCTTTGTTCTTATTAAATAGTTGTAATGGCAATTTTTTTGTTGCTTCTAAAAAGTTTTATCAAAATTAGGAATAGTATTTTAATGACAACTTTTAGTGACAACCTAATAAAGTTATTGCTAAAAATATTTTTTTAGTGGCAACTTTTTTTGTTATCACTAAAAGTCGTAATTAAAAATCTATTTTTTTTTTGTAGTGATATTTATATGCTTTTGTTTATATATCCTTGTTAACTTTTATATTTGAGTTTAAGGGCTAAGTTTGATATTCATACAAAGTGGCACAAAAAATATATCTTAAAAGTATTTAGAACTAGATGGAAGGATTGGAGACAAAGACTGTGGAGGAAAGTATATGATGGCATATCTATTAAGGATCAGTTGATCTTGAAGGTTTCATTTGGAATTTGTAAAGATCAATGGAAATCATTTGTAAACTACTAACTAAATCCAAAGACTTAAGTAATAATATTTTTAACATTCTTAATTATTTATTGTTAAGTTAATGGATATGTTTTTGTCAACAGTTAGAAGAAGTCCAAAAAACAAAAAATAAAATAGCAAAAACAAACAATTCCACATACTAGTGGGTCAAAGAATATTGCGTGTTGAAAAACAAAGATGGTAAGTTAAAATATATTGTAATAATCACTATTTGAAAAATGTTATTTCTAAATGAAAATGCTTTTTATAAATTTGTAAGAGGCCCAATATGTGCGTATATAGGAGAAATTTGGATGGCCAGTCATAAAAAGCCAAACAAAGCTCCCATCAATGATGTAGCCAGAGTAATAATGATATGTGTTTAATTGTAATTGTAGTTCATATTTGAAAATATTATGATTATGGTTTTGGTAATAGATTCATATTTGAAATATTGCAATTGTAGGTT
Source organism: Erythrophleum fordii (assembly GCA_032878935.1). Lineage (NCBI taxonomy): Eukaryota > Viridiplantae > Streptophyta > Magnoliopsida > Fabales > Fabaceae > Erythrophleum > Erythrophleum fordii. Next base: position 6,133,262 of record JAVQMF010000047.1, read on the forward strand.
ATTGAATTGGCCATACTTGGTAATATCTTGATTATGAATTGCGAACTTGATAATACGTTGCTTAGGGTTTGTGGAATTGAGAATAATTGGTAATATTGTGATTATGAGTTATGGAATTGGTCATACTTGACAATTTTTATAATTGTTGTTTGTGTTTGGAACTATTGTGATTGTAAGCTTTTAAATTGGTCATGCTTAGTAATATATTGATTATGAGTTATGAACTTGTTAATATGTTGCTTAGGGTTTGAGGAATTGAGAATATTTTGTAATATTATGATTATGAGTTGTAGAATTTGTTATACTTAGCAATTTTTATAATTTGGTTTGGGTTTGGCAATGTTATGATTATGGTTTTGATAATAGGTTTATATTTAAAAATATTGTGATTGTGGATTGTTGAATTGGCTATATTTTGAAACGTCTTCATTATGAGTTGTGAACTTAATAATATGTCACTTAGGGTTTGTGGAATTAAGAATAGTTGGCAATATTATGATTATGAGTTGTAGAATTAGTCATATTTGGCAATTTTTATAATTGTGATTTGTATTTGACAATATTGTAATTATAGTTTTGGTAATATATTCATCTTTGAAAATATTGTGATCCTGGGTTGTTGAAATGGCCATGCTTAGTAGTATCTTAATTATGAGTTTATACACTTGGTAATATGTTGCTTGATGTTTATGAAATTGAGAATAGTTGATAATATTTTGATTATGAATTATGGAATTAGTCATATTTAGCAATTTTTGTAATTGTTTATATTTGGCAATATTGAAATTATGGTTTTGGTAATAGATCTATGTTTAGAAATATTGTGATTGTAGGTTGTTAAATTAGTCATGCTTAGTAATATTTTGATTATAAATTGTGAATTTGGTAATATGTTGCTTAAAATGTGTGGAATTAAAAATAATTGGCAATATTGTGATTATAAGTTGTGAAATCGGTTGGACTTGACAATTTTTGTTATTGTGTTTTGTGTTTGGTAGTACTATGAATATTGTTTTGGTATTAGATTCATATTTCAAAATATTATGATTATGAGTTGTTGAGTTGCCTATGTTTGGTAATATTTTGATTAGGTGTTGTAGACTTAGTAATATGTTGCTTAGGATTTGTAGAATTAAAAATATTTGACAATATTATAATTATGAATTGTGGAATTGGTCATACTTGGCAATCTTTGCAATTGTGATCTTAGTAATATTGATAATATTGTGGAATATTGTGGTAATGCTAAAAAAAATTTTCAAACATGAATCTAGCTCGATATCCTAATGCCATAAAATATCATCAGAAAATTTACTAACTTATACTCTAAGAAGTCAAGAGCACTAGAGTTGTGTTTGAGGCTTAGATTTTTTTTTTTTTTGGATAAACTTCAAGGCTTGGAATTAGGTCTTTCCCAATTTCAAGTGTTTGGATGTTCCACCCATTCTTATAATGAGACTAGTTCTACTACTTGTTCTACTGCATATTTAGAAAGTCAAGTTTCTCAGTTGCAAATAATAGTGGTTGAGCAAGCAACAAAACTTGATGCAATAATGGCTCTCATTCTCTAAAAGTATCAAGTCACGTCTCTCCTGAATTAGTTTCCTTTCAAGTCCTAATTGTAATATTTATAATAAATTTATTGGATAATATTTATATTCAGTAATTTAATTTTATATATTTCTAATGATATTTAATATTTTTAATTTGAGTACCTAATTAAGAGAGTGACTATTGAACAAGTATAAAAGAATGTTTCAATTGAGAAAAAGACCATTAACAAATTTATTATTTGTAAGATTGTTTGCTAAATGATATTTTATTTATATGACTTATTTATTAACTTGTAGAACTGTTATTTTAATGATAGTATTATTGCATGTACATTAGATTTAATTTTTAATTTTATATCTAATTATAATTTGAAATTTATGATTCTTGTGATTATTATGTATTAGTTATTAAGAAGGTTTAAATATTAAAACAAAACAAAACAAATGTTTAAAAAGAGTGATAGTTAAAATTGTCATTAAAGGGACTCATCTTTCTGTAGCGGTTGTACCATAATCACTACTAAATAAGCGTCATTGCAACTGCTACAAAAAACATTTTGTGACGATAGTTTCTGTGATTGAAAAAATCCGTTGCAATGTGACTTTGATGGAAATTTTGACGCAACTTTTAGAAGTGGATTTGCAACTGTTGCTAGAGTTCTTAGTGATGGTTTCATCAGCTTTTGTGTCAAAAAGTAATTAATTTTTTTAATAGTATTGCTCACTTTTTTATTAATAAAGTAAAATCTTTAAAATAAATCTAAGAGTTACAATACTCATATTTCTAAATCATCTCTATAAAAATACTCAAAACAAATTATGCGTTTAGATTTTTCATAATTCATTATATATATGTGTGTGTGTGTGTGTGTGTTTATATATATATATATAAAACCTTATGTGGAATAATAATATTACAGCTAGCTGTGAAGAGTTTTAGGACTGCAGATTCTTGTCGGCGGTAGGTCATTTTATACACAATTCATAATTACCCCTGTTATATATGACATATTAAGCAAAGCAAAATGTTTCTTTCTTATAACACAATTAATCCATATGGTTGCTTCATCTTTCTTCGCCCTCGAGATTTTTCCTTTTGGAATATAACATCAATTTTGACAAGGGAAGGAGAATTTAATTTTCATCCTTTACGTGAGAAAGGAAAAGAGATTTTACTGTTCTTGTACATTCTGTTGCGTCATTATGCAAATGTTTTTGTTACAAATGAGACGTATACATATTTAATGCAAGCGTGAAATTAACTAAGCCTGCACTGGGAACTGAGAAAAGTAATTGATCCTATGCATATACACATATTAACATTGATATGTATTCATTCGTGCGTATGGTTATTTCTTAGTTTCCTTTTGTTTGTTCCTTTCTTGTAATGTCATTAATCCATGTTCGTGATTTCTATATCATTTTTCTTTTAAAAAAGGTAAAATTAAATATTCTTTCTTTTAAAAAAGAAAAGGAAAATAGCATGTTCTTTCTTTTGTTGTGTCCTATCTCCTCGTGTTTTCTTAGAATGTAAAGGAGGGTTCCATTATTAAAAAAGAAAAAAAAAACTTAATAGAGTCTCAGGATTTAAAGTATTGTCTGATTTTAACAACAAAACTTGAGACATATATACTAGTATATATTCTTGAAATTAAATATTCTTTCTTTTAGAAAAGAAGTGGAAAATGGCATGTTCCATCTTTTATTCTGTCATATAACTCCTCATATGTTTCGTGCCCTGCTTTTTTTGAGAGATTTTTTCCCTTTTATTTTTTTTTGGATAAGTTATTTCAGAGATATTTTCTTAGAAATGTAAAGGAGAGTTCCACTATTAAAAAATATATATTAGAATTTCAAGACTTATATTATCAGATTTCAATAACAAAACTTGAGACATACTAGTATATATTCTTGAAATTAAATATTCTTTCTTCTAGAAAAGAAAAGGAAAATGACATTTTCCTTCTTTTTAACTCCTCGTGTTTTATGCTCTGCTTACTTGAGAGATGTTTTTTTTTTTTTGGGTAAGTTATTTGAGAAATATGTTTTTAGAAGTATAAAATAGAGTTTCACTAGAAAAAGAAAAAAAAAAAAGATTATCAGAGCCTCAAGACTTAAAAGTATTATCAAATTTCAATGACTTAACTTGAGACGTATATTAATATATATATATATATATATATATATATATATATATATATATATATATATATATATATATATATATATATATATATATATATATATATATATATATATATATATATATATATATATATATATATATATATATATTCTTGAAAATTTGCAAGATTTACGTGGAATTTTAAATACCGAAATTCCTTATACAATCAAACACAGACATGTTCATTCCTCTGAAATTAATCTGTATCAACTAGTAGTGACTAATCAATGAATAACAATTATGATAAATGATTACTTCTGCTTTTATTTAACTTTGATTTCCACATTATAACTAAGAGACACAGTAGTTATGGCAAATTGGATTTTTTGCAATTAACAATTGATTGCATAATATACAATTAAAGAAAGTACAAAGAATATATATAGAATTTACTTTTCTTTTGACATTCACTTTTTCTTTTATCTTTATTTCTCCCTGTCACATGCCATGTGGTCAGTTGTTGACTTCAGAAGACTGGATTGGTGCTTCATGGATTCAGTTAGGAATGTCACCATTAATCCATGAAGGGAATTAATTGAGGATACACTCCACACTTTTTTTTACAATATTTTACGCAAAATTTCTGACATCCCATCTTGGGAATTGGGATCAATTATATGTCATTAAGGGCATGGCCCTGTGAAGATTTTGGCATAAACAGAGTTGAGGGATGATACAGCTAACAACTCACAGGATTATGAACAGAGAAGACCAGTAGGAATTTCACTAATGAAGATAAAGCTCTCAGCAAAGCATCAGCTAAAGCATCTCCATTTACTACCAACAAAGATAATCTCAGATACAGAATCAAACGTTTCCTTCTTAGAAGGGCGAAACACCAAGCCTTTATAAGGTTCAAACATTTCACACACCATTCCTAGCTATAGCAAAGGGTCCATCACACACACAGATCAAAGGAAGAAAACCACAAAACAAAAGGATAAAGATGAAAGGTATAACGGTTAGCTGATTTCCCTGATCATTGATAGGGCTGCAGATGGATCCACGTTCACAAGGAGGTAGCAAAGGCTATAGTCCTTCATCCACATTGATTTGTTATAATTTTTATCATTTTTATTAAATATTAAACCCTAAAAAATAATTAGACAAGCATCAAAACGTCTTATTATGCCTCTGCAATACGATTTCCTGCTGTAAGGGATCCAAACTCATGCTCCTTACCTTAGTGTCAGCTAGCTTACTAGCTTCAAGTGCATCACTTGGGCCTTCATTGGACCCGATTGATTTATAGGCCCTGTCCCCTCTTCGTGGACAACCCCAACCACATTGGTGCTCTTGTCCACTTGGCTGTCCAGTACTATTTAGACACTTGGCTAATTATCAACATCGTAGTGTCTATTGTTACACTAAAAACTCGGGATTACAAGAGACTAGCTAAGGTGCAACTTTATTTTATTTATAATTTGTCATAGTCGCATTGAGATTGCATCAATTGTATGCATGACGAGCTCTAATATATTGAGCTCAAAAATCTTAAGAAAGACCTCTAACTAACGCAACAAGCCAACGCTGAACATTTATAATTACTAACATTCTAGATGGTGCAAAACATGGTTGCAAGACATTGTGATTGATGCACTTATTGACAAATGTTCTTTCTCCTTATCAAATTTAGCTGTAATTTTTACCTAGAAAATTTTAAGGTGTTTACTGCAAGCTTAATAGTAATTTTATATCTGCCATCTCCAGTTGGTTCCATACAATTTTGCCCTCCCTAGTTTCCCCAGTTAGAACGTAGAATTGGGATTGTAAACTTTTCACTCTTTATTAAAAGCTATAGGACTTCCTTTTTAATCTCAATTTTCCTATCTAGTTGTTAGCAACATGACTGCAATTAATTAAGTTCGTCAACTGGAATACAACTTTAAGTTTTACAGTTTCTTGTGTTAATTCTTTGAACAATATTTCAATCTACGACACTTGTAACGATTCTTTCCAAGTGCTCTCGTTTTTCAAGTTCTGTTTTATTTTATATTAAGTCGATAGTAAATGAATCAGCACTTGTAAGAATTAGAAGATTTTAACCCCCCCCCAAAAAAAAAGGAAATGATAATAGTATTTCTTCATTTATCTCCAATCCAGAATATGAACTGCAAGATGGTGATAAATTTAAAAACTTCCTAAGTCCTGTAATTTCTTCACAGTCAAAAGTGTTGCAACTTTAAATTTAAAAGCCTTAAAATATATTCTCATCCAAATTATCAACTAAGATAAATCTAATAGGTCGCCCAAATATTTGTTATCAAGGACATGGCACTTGTGGAATATCAACATAAAAGGGAATGGAATTGTATAAGGCAGGGAGACAATGATTACAACAATCTGAAAAACATCTCTTGTATTTCCGAAGGGTGTAGAGATGATCCACGCAGCAAAAGTTACAAAACGCACCACAAAATAAACTTCCTTGAATATTTCTAGGGATGGTCTGCTGAATTCAGAACCAACGTATCATGAGATGATGACGACAATGCTGGAGGAAACATGTTAGTGTTGGGACTCTTGTACGACGACGTCTGCTACAAATACAAACAAAACGGGTGCCATCATTTTTATTATGCCCCTGTTCAACGCATTACCAGCGTTCCCTACTTTTCTTCTTTGATTTAACTCATTCTTGAGAATTTTTCTTGAACGCCCTGAGTTTAAAGTAAAAAAGACAGCGCCTAAAAAGAATAAATCCCTTGAAATACATATAGAGAAACTTTTCGTAAAATCAAATATTTAGTTATATTAATATGTCCCTTTTTCAGAAAAATTACATTAGAAGGCTTAAATCTTGTAAAACTTATAATAAAAAATTTTAAAAATCAAAATTACCCTCAAGAATAATAATTATTATTAGATTTTAAGGAATTTATTATTAAATTTAGAAGATTTACTATTAAGTTGAAGAAAGTGATAAACTTTCTAATATTTAATAATAATTTTTTTAAAATTTGATGATAATTATGATTATTAAAATAATTTTAATTTTTAAAATTACTTATTATAAAATTTATAAGATTTGGGTCTTTAAATAATTTTTTTTTTCGTGTTTTTGAATGGCTTGTATCTCTTTGTCTCTTCAAAGGGAGCTTGTAAGTCTTCGTTTAAACTTGTCATGTCTTAGCCTCTTAGGCTTACATCCATGCTGGGCTCCAGTGAAAGTTGGTTTGTTTCAAAACCCCAAGTCAAGTTGCAAAGTTTTGCAAATCTTTAGTATATATATAATATGCATGCTAAAAATCTTGCATACAAAAATGTTGGTCTAATAATAGTTAATTAATAAAAAAATTCAATTAGTTTCGAAACTCTGCTTTGACATATTTATAAACCCAAAAAAAAAAATAGCATACAAATTTGGATAAATTATAGTTAATTTCAATTTTCAAGTACCGTTTTAATTCTAGCAAAGGTCATAAATCAGAAGGCCTTAATTAAGGTCAAAATAAAGCATATTTTGAATAATAAAAATGTTTATTAATTTTTATATTTGCATAATTGTACTTTAAATTATATGAAATTAAATTAGTTTTGAGCCAATGTGATAAATTATAATAATAATTACTAGTTCTTATTTCTGATGTTATCAAATTCTATGTAGAACGAAAACAATAACGCCTAGATGAAATATGCGTGGGTTGGTTTTCAGCTTTTATTACAGTATCAGAGTGCTAACGAAGACAAAAATAATTAAATAATGACGTTGGAAGGTTCAAGAATTTTGTCAAAGCCTTTGTGATCAATCAAAACTGCTCAGAATAATGCCAGTGTCAGTCACAAGACTCACAACTAATCCGACCCACAAAAAAGGGCTCCTAATCCTTTAGAGACTATTGAATTGAATGCCAGAGACGTGTGTAATTTCCATTGTAACACTAGCATCACTCAAAAGTTAGTAATTACATATTTTAAAATAAAATTAAGAAAAAAGGAACACAAAGTGTTTAATTTATCCGAAGTTTTAGAAAAGCAAGAGGTGGCCCAGCTGATTCCGCGACAACCGGTGGCTGTTTTTCTGACGACACCGTGTGCAAAGTGTGTGTGTATAAAAGCATCATATGTAAATTAAGAAATTTTTAAACAAAATCCCTCTATATGAATTAAATAAGTTAAGTTAATAATTAATTATGAAGTATCAAGAAATTAATTATCAATAAATTTGTAAATATTATTAAAGAATACAGCCAATACATTTATAATTTTATATACAATTAAAGTAATTATTTATTTTTAATAAATTATATCTTTAAATATTCTTGAATTTAATTATAGGTAGGGGTAAATATGGGCCAGTCAAGTCAGGCTTTGGCTAAACTCGATATCAAGCCTAATTTTAAGTAGATTTTAAAATTAAAATTTGTTGTTCAAACTCAAACTCAAATCCAACATGGTTAAAATTTGGGTAAGTTGATTTTTTTTTTTTTTAAAAAAAAATTTATTGCAAAAATTATAAAATAATCTTAAAAAAAAATTTATATAAATCTTTATAAAATTACATTTTACTCTTAAAAAAATTAAAATTTTTATATAAATGTTTATAAAATTTTTAAGATCGAGTCAAGTCATTGTAGCTCTTATGGTTGGCTTGGTGTCTAACCTAGCTCGTCTGCTTGGCCTTTATTTTTTTAAAAATATTTGACCTAACGCGAGTCGATTTGGTTGAGTAGGATTGGATGCGTTGGGCCATTGGTTCCAATATTCAACATTAACTACAGTTCCTCTCTAAAATCCCAAAAAAAGAAAAAAGAAAAATGGACTACAACTGATTTTCATAGTCGAATAGCATGTGAACCTACCAATAAAGACACAGAATATATCTTGCTTCACATCCAAATTCTTTGCACTTCTCAGAGAAGTGTAAAATGTATACTTATTTAGAAAGTGATCTAAACCGTTCATATTTGTTATAGGGTTTAGGGTTTAAAAGAACTCCTGAACTGAGGCTTGCCAATAAAGAACGAGGATGAGCATAACCAAAATCCCACCTAGCCCCCAAGAAGAGGTTCCAATTCTGAGTACCCAAGAAGGCTCAGGTGACGGAAGCAACGAAGCTCTTGGAGATGATGACGAAGAGCTGGTTCTGATGGCAATGATAAGTCCAGCAAGAACTATAGGCAGAACAAAACCAGAGCTCCATCTTGATTCATGGTACCTTTCATCACTCTTGGGCTTAGAGTTTAGGGTTTAGGGTTCTTTCTCTTGTGCTAGTTAGTTTTTATATGGGCCAAAATGTGGAAGATTAACAATATTATATGGTTTGCTCTTATAATAAAAGTTTTTAAAGGATTCACTTATGGAAAGTTCTTAAGAATTCACAAATAAAAAGTCCTCAAATGGGTTAATAATTGAGTCAAGGTTTTAATAGGGAAAGATTATCATTAACTCTAAGATGGAATGTTTGTAATATTAATATGCATTTATACTAATTGAATTAAAAGTTGTGCCTTGAAGTGAAAAGAAAGAGGAGTTCTTTAATTAGTGGAGAATGCGAAGAAGAAGAGAGAAATATATACGACTTGCTAACAAATTTATGCCGTGGTGGAGAATGGATATCTCCATGAACATGATCTTGGTTCCTCTTGCTCTCGTGCGATCGCCTCTCTTTTTACAAATGGAATTGAGGGAATATATAGAGAGAATAGGTTTAGGTCTTTCAAGTTTTGTTTTATTTTATATTGAATTGATAGTAAATGAATCAGTACTTGTAAGAATTATGAGATTTTTACACCAAAAAAAAAAAAAGAAATGATAATAGTATTTCTTCATTTATCTCCAATTCAGAATATGAACTATAAGATGGTGATAAATTAAAAAACTTCCCAAATCCTGTAATTTCTTCATAGTCAAAAGTGTTACAACCTTAAAACATTTTCTCATCCATATCATTAACTAGATAAATCTAATAGGTCGTCCTAATATTTGTTATCAATGACATGGCACTGAGGGCATATCAACATAAATGGGAATTATGGAATTGTATAAGGCAGGAAGACAATTAATGATTACAACAATCTGAAAGACATGTCTTATATTTACGAAGGGTGTAGAGATGATCCAGTACGCAGCAAAAGTTACAAAATGCACCAAATAAACTTCCTTGAATATTTGTGGGGATAAATAAACTTCATGCATGGGATGATGACAAGTTGGCTTAGGTATACATCCATGCTGGCCTCCAAAGAAAGTTGGTTTGTTTCAAAAACCCAAGTCAAGTTGCAGAGTTTTGCGAGTCTTTAGTACGATAAAGTTGGTCTAATAATAGTTAATAATAGATTTTAATTAGTTTCAAAACCCTTCTTTGTTATATATATTTTTTAAAGAAAACTAGCATATAAATTAGGATAAATTATAGTTAATTTCAAATTTCAAGTACCGTTATAATTCTAGCAATGGTCATAAATCAGAAGGCTTTAAGGCAAAAGTAAAGCATATTTTGAATAATAAAATTTTCCCCTAATTTTTATATTTACATAATTGTGCTTTAGGTTATATAAAATTAAATTAGTTTTGAGCTAAAATCACGTGTGAATGAGATAAATTATAATAATAACTACTAGTTCTTATTTATGATGTTATCAAATCCATAGTATTCCAATATGTATGTAGGACAAAAACAACGACTCTTTGATAGAATATGTATGAGTTAGTTCTCAGCTTTCACTACAATATCAGAATGCTAACCAAGAAAAAAATAGTTGAATAATGATGTTGGAAGGTTCAAGAATTTTGTCAAGGCCTTTTGTTGTCAACCAAAACTGTTAAAAATAATGCCAGTGTCAGTCACAAGACTCACAACTACCCACAATAAATGGCACCTAATCCTCTTTAAGAGACAATTGAATTGACGCCAGAGACGTTTGTAATTTGTTGTGAGGAGACAACCATTGTAACACTAGCATCACCCAAAAGTTTAAAAGAAGTAATTCCATATTTTAAAAAAATTAAGAAAAAGAAACACAAAGTGTTTAATTTACCTGAAGTTTAGGAAAGCAAGAGGTGGCCCGGTTGATTCAATGACAATCCATTGCTGTTTGTTTTTCTGACAACACGGTGCGCAAACAGTACTTTATATGTATATGCCAATAAAAAAATATCATATATACATTAAGAAATTTTTAAATAAAATCCCTCTATTTAAATTAAATAAGTTAAGCTAATAATTAATTATTAAGTCTCAAAACAATTAATGATAAATAAATATGTAAATATTATTAAAGAATATAGTCAATATATTTATATTTTTATATACAATTAAAGTAATTATGTATTTGTAATAACTAATAAGTTTTAAATTTTTTCATAAATTATGTCTTTAAAAATACGTGAGTTTGATTACAGCTGCTCTCCAAAGTCCAAACAAAAGAGAGAAAAATTGATTACAGCTGATTTCCATAGTCCAATAGCATATGAATCCACCAATAAAGATACAAAATATATCTTGCTTCCACACCACAGGACCTCTTTTTTATACCTTCCCTTTCACCTTTATATCAATTTTGTCCATTCTTCAATTCCTTTGATTCAGCTTTTAACGTTTTGGACGGCTGTTTGTCTATATGACCGCTTACTGCCACCCAAGTCCAACTAGATTACTTAGCTCATCATCACCCATAACTCTATCTTCTTTCGGTATTATTTTATTGTAACGTCGCAATATTAAAAAGAAGTATTTGTTTTTTTATCATTTATCAGAATAATGAAAATTAGTTCCTTCCCCACTATAAATCTCTTGCCTGAAGTTAAAATTTTGATCATCGAGTTTCTTTGTTCTGAGCCCATCAATGGCTAGTACCTCTTATGCTTACTCGATCCAGGGCTCCTCCCAGTGATCGTTAGCCATGGTTTTGGCTCTAGCTTCAGCGGTGGTTTTGTCTCCATTGTATAATGTGAAGGCCAAGAGTGATGGAAGGTACTATGAATCCAGATGGAGCTCTGGTTTTGTTCTGCCTATAGTTCTTGCTGGACTCATCATTGCCATCAGAACCAGCTCTTCGTCATCATCTTCAAGAGCTTCGTTGCCTCCATCTCCTGAGCCTTCTTGGGTGCTCAGAATTGGAAGCACTTCTTGGGGGCTAGGTGGGATTTTGGTTATGCTCATCCTCGTTCTTTATTGGCAAGCCTCAGTTCAGGAGTTCTTTTGGAGATAGACATTAGAGCCAGAGATCTATTGCTCAGCCGTTTGGCTCAGTAGTACTGGAAGTGTCTCGGAAGTTGAAGGATCTGAGTTTGAGAATTAATCATAGAGATCTATGGCTCTGCCTTCTTTCTCTTGTGCTAGTTAGTTTTTAATTTTTATGGAATAATATGAGAAACTAGGAGGTATAGTTAGCCATTGAAATTCTCGTTTTGGTAATTTGATGGCAAAGAAAATGAAAGTTGAAGAAGAAGCTAGAGAGAGCGCTCTGTTTCAGGTTCTAACAGCAGAATATAAACTGAAATTGCACGGATTTGAGATATATAATGTTGAATGAGTTTCATTAGTACTCTATAATATCTAGATTTAGTTTATATAAGTAAGCTCGGAACCAAGTATTGATAAGATTTTAAACTACCAAACTTGGGGTAAAGTTAATGAACACCAGATTAAACACAAGGAAAAGATACCGTAATAATGCAATCTGTATTGATAAATAACAGTGGTAGAACCAATACAGATGAGAAAATACTGAGAAGAAAGAAAACAATAACCTACCAATCCGAGTTAGGAAGCAGTTCCAAAGAAGAACAATTCCAAAATCTTCACTAATCTGCAATACAACGAAAAATGCTTATATAAAATGGAATAACGGATTCGGTCCAAAAAGTCAGTCAATGCGTGATGAAGGGCACTCTGCTCTTATTTATAGAACCAGCATTTATGTATATGCCTACTCTAATGAGATGCATAGTAGAACGAGACTCCAAAAGTTTGGAAACAATTGCACACACCAAACATGCTCAAGACTTCCCTGAGTTGGCTAGGAACCTCATCAAGATACCATTACCAAAAGCAATTGCAAGGCAGAAGATGAAGAAGCTGCTGATCAAAACCCTTCTCTGGAAGAGGAGATAGATGTCAATCGAATCCTCCTCAAAGGGTGTCTTTTTTTTTTTTTTCCCAATTTGGATTCTCTCAATTTTTCAAACAAATTTGTCATATCAATTTAAAAAAAAGACACGTCGCCAATAAGACCCACTTGAATAGTAAGTCTCTTTAATTTGTGTAGATTTTACATACAACGTACTTATTTCTTTGCAAAATTGATGCTGTCAATTTTGAGATGATCCAAATCCCCTTTTCTCATTCCCAAATTGATTTAACTCGACTTTCTAGAGAAATTGGATGCAGAATCTTTGTCAAGTCTATTTATGCTTTATCTAATCCAATGCTGGTTTTTCCACCATTCATTGTAAAGGACATTATAGCATACTTCAGTTACAATTCATGCGTGGTTGTTATGGCAGCGTCAACTGTCTATTAAGCTATCGCTTGTTCAGATTATTTCTTGTCTAGAGTTCACGAGGGACATACTGAAATAAAATGGTGCTACTGTGCAGAGTTTTTACGTAACATTTCCAGTTCAGCTTGTCATGAGCCGGAAGCCCACCTGACCCTATCAAGCCTAGGCCCGAAAAAAATAGTTGGATTTCAAATTTTGGTCCAGATTAGATTTCAGCTTTTTAGTCGCCTGAATTAAATTCGATCCAAACGTAGTGAAGTACCAACTGAGAGAACCGAGTTCCATGAAAATGGGGCTCATCCTGGAATTAACTGGAAAATTGGGCTAGATCGTTGATTTCTATATTGTTTTTTCCCAAGTGTTTCCAAATTATGACACTGTAGCATGTTCCCTCAACAGTTGGACACGACTAACACTAACATAAAATGAAGAGACGCAATCAAGATTATCAGGAACATTCATGAGACATCACAAACAGACCTTAAAGCTATATGGGCTGTAACAAATTTAGGAGGATTAAATACATTATGAATCATTCAGCACATAGTTGAATCAGTTCGTAAGTTAGTAATATAAAACATTTACATACGTATTCATATACAATAATTGTCACTAAAAATGGTGTATCGGCATACATGCAAACACCAGGGTCAAGTTCTTGAGCCAACCATGCCACTCGCAGCAGCAGGCACTACGCTTGATACAGTTAGTCCTCCGTCATACATACGCTGGATTTCTTCCCGATACTCTGTCAGAGACTTGTCAGGTATGGCTGGAGTAAGCTCCACCACGTCTCCTATCTTCAACTTGCATGTGGGATCACTTACAGGCTCGTGATTCAGCCTCAGGCTCAATTCTTCCTTAAGTGAAAACCTATACGGGGTCCATTTACAGCTGCCACGCCCAACTCTTTCCAGCAAATCCATTATTGCCGAGTTTGCAGGAAACTCGTGGACAGACATCTGCACATCCATCCAGACACAGAATCAATACAGATTTTCATGTGATAAAATACTAAGGTGGTATGTCGGTATTCTAATCTCCCACTTACTTGGAAATTTATTTATAGAAAATTTTAGCATGAGATATGCACACACAATCTTTATCCCTATATTACTCAGGGCATATACACCACATTATTTTTTATTTTCATATTTATTATGCTATAACATCTTTTATATATATATATATATATATATGTTTACAAATACTTGGAAAATTAAAATTTTTCCGCATACCAAACACCATTATTATAATGCTTTATGAGTTTCTAAACTATGGATCCATGCAGCAAAAGATAATGCATGCTTTATTTTCCACAATATTAACTAAATCAACATTGAACCATTGCATGTTTCAAGTGTCATTGGATGCATTAGTCATAAATCATTTTTCCCTAGCATAAATTACAACTTGAAGCAAAACTCATTTTTTTAATCAATCATTCCAACCATACAACATTTGGGACACAAGCTACCAAATCCTTTATCAAGTCCATTTGATTAATTTATCTACTCAATATTGGAATTAATTATACCATGGAAGGAAGAAAGAGAAAACTTGAAATTAAGATGCATAAACTTAAGTCACAAACCTTATCATTTTCGATAATGATTACAAACACAGGACCATCCTGACCAGAATGAGGTTTATAACAATATGGGCAATCATCAGCATGGGAAGGAAACTTGCATGCTGGCTTGATTGAATCAGCATCTCCAGCAGATGAAGAATCTTTACTCATTGTCTCACACTGCCAAGTGACAACATATCGAGCCCACTCAACCATCTGAAGCACAAACGAAGAATGCTGGCAATCGCCTTCCTTGTATCTCCAGTGTGCAGCAAATCCAAATTCTGCTTGCAAATGCATCTCTCTTGTCCTGATTTGTACTTCAAGGGGAACTTTGCCATCAGCCATCACTACAGTATGCAGAGATTGATACCTATAAATTACAAAATCAAAGTAAGATGAACAATAAATAATCATATGTATGTACCGAGTATAGAACACCACTCCTGAGCTGACATACCCATTGAACTTTGGGCGACTTATGTAGTCTTTCAGCTTTCCAGGCACCTCAGACCATAAACAGTGAACAACTCTTAAGGCTCTATAACAGTCTTCCTCCTTATCAACAACCAAGCGCAGCCCATAAATATCATGGATTTCATCCATAGTTAGCTTCTTTCTGCAAATAGAAAGATCAATGAATATTATTAAGAATCTTAACTGTACAAACAATATAGTTCAGCATTTCTGGTATTAAGGATGCAATGTTTGTTCATTAACAAATAGTAGTTTTATGCAGTTATACACCATAAACCATGAAATAGCCTGATATCAAACAATGCAAACGGCAATTTCAATATATAAATGAGTATTTGCAGCAACCGTAATTATATTGTATCTCACAACCAAGTTTATGTAATCTATTACTCTTTAAACATTCTTCCTCACCTACCAGAAAACGAAACTCCTTGCATTATCTTTGCACAATTTTTTAATATGCCAAATGGAAGATAACAAGCACAACTTGGAACCTTCCTGCAGCTAAACGAATGGAGGGAAAGAGAGATGACATACTTCAACATTTTGCAATAAATGCTATACAAGCTCTTATGCCGCCCAGAAAGGACATGATAAGAAATGCCTTTATCTTTCAATGCCTGCCCTAATTTCTCTATGGCAGAAGTAATCATTACATCATCAATCGACTCCACAAGCTTTGAAGACAGTGCCATGTACTGGTCCAGGTTGAGATGCTTAAAACACAAATTTTCTAATTGTTCCTTCCAACTAGATATTCCCAAGCGATTCGCCAAAGGAGCGAAAATCTCCAAGGTCTCTTTTGCAAACCTATGTTGCTTCACCAATGGCAATGCATCTAGTGTCATCATATTATGCAACCGATCTGCCAATTTAATAAGGACAGCTCTTGCATCTGCCATGGCAAGGAACATAGTATGCAGGCGGTCTGCCTCAACTGATTTGCTAGCAGTATTATATTCCCGTGCAAGCTTGCTTAAGTGACTCAGCTTAGAAACCTGAAATGCTATAAAGATTAGCCAGAATCTTCAAGGGGTTACACCATCAAAAATCTAAAAGTATAAGTACAGATGTTTTGGGCTACAGATTCCAAAATTGCAAGCCATAAAATCAAAATTAGACAGACACATTAGATAATAAAGCATTAGAGATATCCATAGGTGCTAAAAAGAAAGAAAAAGAAATTCCTCCTTAGACATTTTGAAGGTTGTATAGCGATTACATCCATATCTTAATCACCAAAACTATCAGGTGAGTGTTTGTTTCCTGCCACATATAAGAAACCATCCTAGGTTCCATATCAATGGCACTCCTTAAACCAGTTCACAACATTACCCTTCTTGGCCTCACACCCCAATAGTGAGAAGAACTCACTTCCACTATTTCCAAGCTACTTTGGACAGCTAATCTCATTCAAAAGAATCTAAACCGATTAAAGGCTAAACAGTCCTAGAAAAAAAAAACTCCTAGCTCAATTTTCACTGAGGTCCATGTATATTTAAATTTGAACAAATTCTAGCTGTAAACTTACATAATTGATAAATGCATAGAAACATTGACACTGCAATCAACTTAACCTCATGTAAATAGGAGAGGCAAATTTAAATGCTAATTTAGAACAAATAGATAATATAAAAAATGCTGTACATCTAATTTTATGCATATGAATTAGAAGACATGTTCCTCACCCCTTCCACTAAATCAGCAACCCCAGCGCCAAATGTCCCAAATACATAATCGTATGTCACAAAAGAATCATCAAGGGTGTCATGCAAAAGCCCTGCAGCAACTACTGTGGAATTGGCACCAATCAAAGCAAGAAGCACTGCTGTTTCGACACAATGCTGCAAATATGGATCACCAGAAGCTCGCATCTACAGTAAGCGACTCAAAGCCTTTAAACTCACATCATTAAAACCACAAAGCATATATTCTAAACATAAAAGTTTCTATTGACCTGTCCTCTGTGCGCTTGCTCGGCTTCATAAAAAGCCTCAATAACGACTTCTTCACAAAAGATCTTGTGCCTCAACTGGGCGGCCTGCAGCAATTCTTTAGCGCATGACTCAGAACTACCCTCCACAAAAGCATCTTCCGAATTGAAGGTCAATTCATCCACTGACGCAGATGAAGAACCCAAATCTAAGCCACCACGAGAGACCTCGAAACTTGGCGAATCATAATCTAAGCAGGACCCTAATGCATTTCTCACAAACCCGTCGAACAATCCACTAGTCCCACCTCGAATTGAGCTCTGATAATTCATATCCCCACTAACAGCGCTACTGCTACACGAAATTGATCCTTGGAAAACCGAAATTGGACTGGGATCCCTCTTCCAGGAAGACCCAGTAGACTTACTCGGAGAATATGAAAAGGAGCTGCTCAATTCTTTTAATTCTTCCCCTCTTTCGTGCCATAAAGAACCCAATTCTTCTCCTGCACCAGAAAAGCTTGATAACGGAGCATGCTTCACCGTCGGCGAAGAGAACAAGCAGGAAAGGCCCCCCATTACTGACTTCTGAGACGTGGATGCCGTATTCGAAGACGACGACGAAGAAGATCGAGACCCTAATTCTAAGTCGTAGGACGCATGCCCGTTGATCTGGCAAGAGTGCGGCGTCGAACAAACACAGTTTGGAGGGCTTCCGTATAAAGCTATAGTAGAAACCGCCATGCTCGATAACCCTGCTGCTTCCGCTTCTTCTTCAAATTGGGCAAGGGATTCCAAACTCAAAAGGCAACAAAATAAAAAATAAATAAATAAAAAGAGCTATTTTTCTTTTTCTTTTTTCTTTTTATAGATTTACTTGGAAAACCACCCAATTTTGCAGAATAACCCAATTATTTTTAACTTTTTTCAGAAACCCAGAAACAATTTCTGCAAAGCCCGATGATGTTCAGAGACCCACAGTGGTTTCCCTCTTTACACCGACCGAGTTACTGTATGGCGACGACCAATTTCGGAAAAGTAACTCAACCAGAGGAAAAGTATTTTACTTGTGTGTACAGAAAAAGGACACTGAAGGAACTCAATGATTCAAAATCTGATTGAGATGTATAGTAAAAGAGAAGGAAATGAACTACTGTATATACAAAATTTATATAAAGATAGAAAGATATGAAGGAAAATGAAAAAAGAACCCTAACTAGAGGAGAATTTACAAATGCTAGCCCTAATTTTCGAGGAAAGAGGGTCAAATACGATTGGAAATGGAGAAGACGAGAAAGGTTGCGTCTTTTATTTCACTGGTTCCGCAGAATCAGTTTTCCCTTTGCTTTCTATGGAGCACGTTTTCTGCTCGGCGGCCATGATATACTATTGTGCAATTACGGAATTGCCCCTGTAACATAAGCAGATATTTTTTCCCCTTTGTGGCAGGTACGGTTGCTGGCTCAATGAATCTGGGCGTTCAGTCTGGGAGTGGGTGAGACTAATGTTATATTTGGGCAGAGGATATAACAATAAAAAAAACGTAAAATATATATCTTAAGTGGAGGTAGATTTTAAATAATTTAATAAATAAAATAATAAATATAAAATATAATAAATATTATATAAGTTATATAAAGAAATTATGTTTACAATGTTATAAATCAAATAGAGTTTAAAAATATAAATGATAAAAGAATGTAAGAATGAAGAAAATATAAAATGTAAATAAATAAAAATAATTGGGATAAAAAATAATTTTTTTATTTTTATTTTTAATAAAATAATTTGATAAATAAAATAATAAATATAAAAATATAAATAAGCATTAAATAAATTATACAAAAAGATTATGTCTGTGTGATCCAATAAACAAAAGTAGCATAGTAGCTAAAACTATAATAAAGAGTGGGATAAAAAAAAAGATAATAAAATCATAAATTTACTCTCTTTCTTAAATGAGATATTGGGAACTATGTGAGACAAAAAATTGTAATCTTTTTAATTTTGTTTAATTTTTATTAGGGCTTATGATTCAACTTTTCTTTATGAAAATATGAAAATTTTTTATAATTGTCAAATTTTATATTTAAATTCTAGACATTGGACTTAGAGTTAAGTCTTTATATTTTTTTTGTTAATTTTTTCAATAAAAATATGATGTGTATAAAAAATTTTAAAATATTTAATTAAATAATATTAAATTACTAAAATTATACCTTTATCATATTTTTATTAAAAAATTTAATAACAAAAATATAAAAATTGTGCCAAAATTTTTTCTATTTATTGATTAACAATAGCCGCTTGCCCTATATGTCTCTATGAAACAATCATCTAACGTTCATTCTATAAGGAATTTAATTTGATATTTGAGATTTTAAATAATTCTTCTAAAATTTTAAGAATATTAATGTGAAGTTTCATTTTGAGGTTAATTATATATTTGATCTTTATAATTTGTTTGAGTTTTCAATTGATTCTTATATTTTTTTAATCAGTTCTTATACTTTATTGTCAATTTTTATTCAACTCTAAAAGTTATGATCTATCATGTGATTATTATTTTGATGCTAATTTGGCTAACAAACTATTAACATATCAACAAACGGAGTTGATATGAACTTCCCAATTATATTTTGTCTTTGTATATGATTAAAATTTTTAATTTGATCCTTATAATTTGTCTAAATTCTCAATTGTGATCTCTTATAATAAATATTTAAAAGTGTAATGCACATCGTGTTTTTTATCACCATAATAGAGCTATGAGAGTACGATTATATAGAAACTATTTTTAAAAAGTTTAATGCATTAAAATTGTAATTCACCTATGAGCTTTACCAATTAAACGAAACAATACGTTTAATTAACATAAAAATTGTCAAAAGGGTGCTACATACATAGAACAAACAATATCTTAGCTAGCAACTCTGTTGCTATCTCTTCAGTGCACATTTGGTTTAAAAATTAAAAAAACAAACGCAATAAAACGTTTTTTGGTTTGCATATCAAATGCTACACTACTTCTAGCACCTCTCTTATGGCTTCATAGTTCATATGGTTTGCATATCAAATGCTACACTACTTTCTTGGTCTCGGTTTTGCCCCGTCTATTTTGGACACCTAAAGAGGGCATTCATAATTGAAGTTGTTCAAATGGACTCTTCCTAACCTTTCTCAATGTCTTGGGGTGGACTTCATCCGTAAATTCATATGAATACAAACTTGGTACCCAAATATTCATAGCTCAAATATGGTCTCTAGGAGTTGAAATCTAATCTTTGATGTTAAAAATATTCTAGTCCTTGGATGTTGCCTCTCTCTGAATTGGAGTTTCGTTGGTGAATAATTAGAATTCAAGCTTGCCATAATCTTTAAAATTCTTGATCAAATCATCGTGTGAGGCATAATCTTTTGGGTAAACGTTGTCCTAGGCCAGTTCATGTAAGGAATGATTTTAATATTGCACCAACTTCTTTCTTATTTTAGTTAATTCTTTTCTCTAAAAGAAATTGTTTTGGTTTTGAAAAAAATGCAAGCAAGTGGGTCTTGGGTCTTGGCAAATCTAGTTGTGAATGGGGGTAATTTTACTTGTTACCTAAGAGGTTGAGAGTAAAGCAAAAATAAAGAAATAAAGAAAATAAATAATACCCAAAAAATTGTTGTTTGAATTTATTTTTAATGCTCAAATTGAGATACTAAAATTAAAGAAATGTGAAAAAGCTAGTTGTATAAATTTGCTTCTCGGTGATTAATTAATGAATAGGCTTTTATTTGGTTCACCGTAAATATGCTTGTCTTCATGTTAATTAGTATGTTGTTACTTATATTATGAATAATGCTTGTGATTATGAACTCCGTAAAATTTCTCTACTTTCAATTAGTGATAATTCGAGAAATGGGGCTAGTCACTTGGGTGAACTTGATGTTAATAAATACTTTAAGTGCTGGATTGTTTGTGTTGAGTTTGAGAATGCCTTCTTGCTTACTTCCCAAATGCTCTACTTTCCAATAATGGAAGCAAGAGATGGAGAATTCTTTCAGGTTTACATGATTTTTATATTACTCTAGATGCTGGATCTTTTGCGTTCATGTATACCATGTCAAGCTTTCCAAGGATTCTTCTTTTCCGTCAATGAAGTTAAGAGGATAGGAGTCCATTTGGCAGCCAAGTTGATCATTTGATTGGAATTATGTATATTGAAATTTTTACTGCATAAGCCTGAAGCTCGCTCTTAAAGACTCTTCATTCTTCAGCTAGTATAGAACTAAGAGGACAAGAAAGCATATGACTTTTAGAATTGGTCCCCAAAAAATGAAAAGACTTATTTTTGGAATTTATTTTAGAGGCAATAATAATGCAACTTTGATAATTACAAAAGCTTAAATAGGGTCCCTCATTCTGTGTTAGAATTAGGATGCTATGGTTTCTTTAATTGATCCACTATTATTCTTAAACTAATCATTAATTGTCTTAATTTGGTTCTTTGGTTGGAGAGTGCAAAAGAAAATTCATGGGAGTAAAAATAAGAATGGACTAAAGCCAAAGAGTTTTAGTTCAAATAACATTTCTTTAAAACTAAAGTTTTAAGGAAACTTGATGTACTTGGTTTGACTAATATTTTGCTTTTTCTTACTTTTTCACCTCTCTTAAACTAAGATTTTAAGAGAATTTAAAGTATCAAGTTTGACTCATACTTTGTCCCTTTTCCCTCTTCTAACTCTCTCAAGGCCTTATGCCTCTTTTGTGAAAAATAAAAAAAAGTAAGAAAAAAGATTGACACATTTGGTTTCCTTCTTTTTCTTGTCAATTGATGAATTTTACTTGAATAAATAATATTTAACTAAATACATAGGCATATACACCTATATTTGATATTGTATTTTTTATTAACTTTCTTGTATTTACTTTATTATTAGTTTTATCTTTTAGAGTTTGTTAGGTGACATTTATATCTTCACAAATACATAAAGTGTCAATTGACAAGCTATATATAATTTTAAATCTTCTTGGCTACCAATGTTAATTAGGTTATATAATTATATTTTAATAAATGTTGGGTTTCATAATCCTATATCTAACATTCTTCTCTTGATTAAAAAGAAGAAGAAGAAGATGATGATAATAATAATAAATAGTTTTAAAGAAAATAAATAAATCTCTTTTCTCCTAATATTAAGGCATTTTTTCATTGAGGAAATTAATCTTTTGTTTTCAATTTCCTTTCTTTTAATGGAAATAAAATACAAAAAAATTACGCCGCCCTTTTATATATATATTACTTTCAAATAATTCAAAAATAGAAGAATTAGTTTTTAGAAAATTAAATAAGTTACTTTTCTAAGCATACAGGAATTTTTCTCAATTTTTTTAATTAAAATTTTAAGTTACAAATAACTTTTAAAACCCCAAAAAAGTTTTTCTTTAAACATTGGTAATCCTCCTTAAAAATTTCTCACTTCTAAATAAAAATTTTATTTCTGAAAATTCACAAAAAAAGAGGGCAAGAAATAAGATTTTGGTTTCATAAATTAAAACCTCAATTAACTTCAAACTCATTTTGTTTGTGAAATCTAATTATCAAGTTCTTACCTTTGCAACATTAATTAAAAGTCACTAACCAACGAACACATTTTTCATCCTTTCGAACTATATAAACTTTGATTCTTATAGCAAAATATATAGGTTGTAATCTCTCATTCTTCAGTTTATACTTGTAAATATTTCATTAATTTTTTCCATTTGTTTTCTTTTAGTTAAGTTCTTTTTTTTATTTTCTTTCTTTCTTTTCTTTCTTGTTTTTGCATGTGTTTGATAAGAATAATTAAAGCAAAATTAAAATCATATTATTAAATTTGATACGCTAAAGGTAATTGTTCTTTGAAACAGCTTGTGTGAATACGTTTTTCACACTCAACTGATTTTCAAACTAGACTTTGGTTAGATTATCCTTTTTCAGTTTGATTTTTCAAAATTTTTTCTTAAAAGGGTTTTTGAAGTGTTTTCAAGAATTAATTTTTTTTGTCTTTTTTTTTTCCAAAATAATATTCATGTTGCATTTTTGGGTGTAATAATTATTATTAGAATTTTGTTAGATGTTCCTTGGTATACTTCAGTTTAGAAAATAGAGTAAATTATATACACTTTGTCTAACTTTATTAAAATTGTGTGAACCATCTCTTTATTTTAAAAATATATATACCTCTCTTTAAATAAGAAGTTATATGACATTTTAGTTTAATTTTAAATTTTTTAACTGAAATACTCTCATATATTTTTTATGGAGGGTATTTCAGTCAAAAAAATTTAAAATTAGACTAAAGTTTATATTTTTTTAAAAAAAGGTTTATATAATTTCAGTAAAATTAAAAAATTATGTAATTTATTTTAGACAATATCTCTGAAATAAAATGGACATGTATAAAACGTGAAGATGGAAATGAAGGGATGGGACACAACAAGAAAAGAAATATGTCCTTTTCTCTTTCTTTTCTAAAAGAAAGAATATTCAATCTTTTTCCTTTTTTAATGGACCAATGATATAGTAAAATCAGGAAAATTATCTCCATTACAAGAAAGGAACACACGATGGGGGAAAAAAAACTAAGAACCCATTAGCAATGAAATATGGGAATAATTTTCAAGATGCTTAAAGTCATATGAAAAATAAAAGAAATAAGGAAATGTCCATATGCGTACGAATTATCCTTTGAGCAATAACGTCAGTCTGTGCATTATTTTGTTATTGGTAAAGCATCAAAACTAATATAGCGTGGAAATTATTGTTCAGTTCCAGTGCACTTTGGGTTAATTATTTATTTTACGCTTGTATTCTACAAAATGGCACAACAAAATACAAGTATAATTCTGTCTTCCCCCCCCCCCCCCCTTTTGTTCCCTAAATTAAATCACAAAAATGAAGTTAAATGTGTGGTTGTGTATGTATTTAGAAGGCATGATTATGTATCTAAATTAATTTTGTTCATGTATCTAGATAAGTATTATTCATATACGTGGGTTTACGTAGTTATAATGATCACTTTGGTTTTGTTTGATACCCAAAATTCCTTTTTATGGAACGAAAATGGAATGGCAAATGAAATGAAATAGAATTAATTATGTTTGATATGATAAGAAATTGAAAGAAAATACCCTTATTGTTTTTATTGTTTGATAAGATGAAAAAGATGAGAAAATGGAGAGCAGTTGAGTGCAAATGATCAAAATATTTTAAAAGAATAAATAACAACCTTTAATTTTTTTTGTTGTCTTTATTGATCAAGTACAAAACGCATTATTATCTAGGGTTTGCTCTTGTATTTCCCCAACTTTTTCTCTCCAACGCATTATTGTATTGAGTGAAAGATTGTGGTGTGCGTTATTGGCTATGTTTAGGGTTAGGGTTGTTGAAATTTCAAAAGGAGAACTCACCTCTACGACGGTGGTCGGCTGATGGTGATGGAGGGAAGTCCGATCATGATGTGACGGTGCTGAAAACTAATGGTGCACCTGCAATGGAACACGCAATTAAGGTAACGGTGAACACACAATGCGAGGAAGAAGCTGAGATGGGAATGGCAGTTTGTATGGGTGATTAGAGGCAAAATGGTAATCTTAGCGTTTTGGCTCCAAATGCTGATCCTTCTTGCATGCTCAAGGACGGGTAAGTGCACAGTAGCTCACTTTCCTTTTCCTCCCCCAAGTCTATGAAGCAAACGCGTCAAAGGTTAGGAATTAGTTTCTCTTTCACTCTCTGGGGATATGCCAAATGGGGCCTTAATTATTATGTCCAACTTAGGCTGTAAGCATCCACGCCCCAAGACACATCGTCACATGACTTACTAAGGGATCGCAGTGATGGAATTCGAGACCCCATTTGATCATAAAGGTTTTACTATTATATTAAACATCATTTGAACTCAACAATTTAAAATGTAATATTTTCTAAAGCCTATTTAGAATGCTATATAAGATAAAGTTTAATAAAATTTTAAGATTATATAATATTTAATATTATATTATATAAAATAATATATCATATAAGAAAATACTATTTTATATTTAATAGTGTATTATATAACATTGAATAAAATAAAAATTAATTCTTTTAACAAAAAAAGTTTTTTACTTAAAGATAAACACATGCACATACACTCACACTAAAATTTTATTTTTTATGACTCATTATAATTTCTTACCAAAAAAAAAAAAAAAGTGGCCTAATCAACCTAAAAAATCAACTCGACTCAACTTAATACTAAATCAAATTAGCTTGTTCTAGGCCTAAGATTCAACCCAATCATATAAGCCAATTTTGGCTTGGATTAGACTGGTCTTATAAATTATTTTTAAATAAATTTATTTTATAAAAATTTATATAAAATTTTATTTTTTTAGTGGTCATTTTATAATTTTTACAAACATTTTTTATGAAAAAAAATTATAAAATAACACAGTTAAAATTAAGAAAATTACACTTTAAAAATTTTAATTGTATTATATAATTAAATTTTTTAAAATATAATTTTTTCTTATAATTAAAATTTTTTTGTATAAATACAATTTTTATCTTTTCAATTAATTTTTTTAATCTCTTAAAAAGAGCCTTAACAAGGCTTACTGCTTCATGCAGTCTCCGTTCTTGTCAATGACACAGCCTTACCGTTTAATTGTTGCCTTCGCTGCATCCATTCAAGTGCCAAGTGGCAATGATGACAAAAATGGCGAACCATTCTCCCATTTCGTTGGATGATGAAAAAGGGGGTGGAAAGTAAAAAATGGGTAGGTGAAATAAAAAATTATTTCAGTGTCTCTATTTTAAAAAAAAAATTTGATGATTAAAATAATAATTTAATAAATTAAAAAAAATAATAGATATTATATAAATTATATAAATATATTATGTCTATATTATTGCTAATTAAAGAGACCCTTAGTATGTTTTAGTAACTAAGGGTGAACGAAACTATAAAGAATGCACAATCTCACATTAATTGCTATTTCCCAAAAAAAAACAAGAATTTATAGCCGCTTTAGAGGATTATGATCATTATGGTCAAAACCCACCCATGCCAAACAAAGCACCACAATGTCTCCCGGGCCTCCATTAAAGTACCTTTGTTTGAGTTTCATGAATACACAACTTGTAAGTAAACTATCCGAACCAGCTTGGTGAGCCATTCCATCTCACCTCACCTTCAAATGGCCAGCAACATTATCCAACCCACCATACAAATTGTTGGTAGACTTCATCAAGTACTTCACTCAATAAAAATTAGGGAAGAAAACCTCAAGAGTATTGAAGAACCCTCCTTCTGTCTCTGGAAAGTAATCCGTTGAATCTCATCGTTCAGCACAAGCCCAGATAACATCGGAAGCTCCCCGAATCTGAGCCCACTCACCATCTTTATAGTGCTTCTTGAAATCGATGTCACATTTGGTTGAGTTCGATGGAGTCTTTAGCGCAAATATCTCTATATGGGTTGAAGTTGCTAAATTATATGTGGCCTAAATTATATACAGAGATCAATAGTTGTTTAAATTAGCTCTTTATTACTTCATTATTTTCCAAAAAATATCACAAGATAAAAAGTGAAAGCAACAGGAAAAAAAAAAAAAAGAAAGACAAGATTGTTGAAAACCTCATTAAAGATCAGTTTGGACAAATGAGGGTCAATGGGGAAAAATTCTTGTACGAATGGATAATCTTACTATATTGACATTATTTTTGCTTTTATAATTCCATCAATGCTGCTTATTTTAAGATGAGATGAATGTGGTCTTGATTGGAAACATGTGTCACGTGCATAACACGTTATATTTAATGAAAGAGGTTAAGGGCGTCAGATTTTACCGATTTATTGAAAATATTTTTAAAACTTGAGAGTTTATATAAAACAAAACAGTTTTTGAGATCAATATTTATATATATATATATGTATAATATTTCTATTAAATATACTCTTGTGATCGAATCAGAATTTTAACCTTACATAAAAACACACTATATACATTTCTTTATTATAACATTTATGGCCATTATTAATTTTCATGCTCAATAATTCTTTTAGCAAAAGAACTCCTTTCCTCCCGGATAAAAATTTGCAGTTTCCAATATGGTAAAGCTATTATTTTTTACTAATTGCTGACTTTCTAATTAGCTTTATTTTCTGTCTTTGGATGCATATTGCGTAAAAGAGAATATATATGTCAATGGGTTTTCTTTTTGCGCCGTCAAAGAGTAGAATGCAACTTATATATAAAAATTAAACCAAACCACTCCTCGCTGGACCACATATATTATTATCAGCATTCCCAGCTCTGGCCTATCTATCTGTTTTAAACTTCTCCTCAGTGCCATCTCCACTTATCAATAGCTGAATTTCATGCATTTATTGAAGTGACATCAAGCAGAATAGAAGAAGATGCACAAGCCGCTGCGTACAGAAAGAAGTCACAAGTTCTCTTGCTGATGATAAGAAGCATATCCACTTATTCACGAAGCCCAGAAACACTGCATTACTCATAAAGCGACTCTTCTTCCGGAGACAACGATTTAATTAACAAAACTTCGGTGACGACTTTCATTTTGAGAGAATTAAAGTTAATGACTTAAAGTTAAAAATAATTTATTTTAAAAGATCTATTACACTAAGTATTATTAGTTTTAATTAAAGTCAATAGCAATTTATCTTAAAACAATAATACTAAGTTTTTTAAAATAATTATATTTAATTTTGGGTTTTCAACTATAATTCTCCCTTTTATCTTTTTTTTTTTTCAATGCGAAACATATATGATCATCACAATTGTTTTCCTTTTTGGATAATATTCCTTCAATGTTTTCTTAGGTTTTTCTCCAAAATTTGGAAAGACGGTTTTCCGTCCACCATTTATACTCGCGCCTTTGTATTGGATGTCCTTGTATTGAATTGCTTTCACATCCTTTGTTTGAAAAAAATCAATAAAGTAACATTGTACATTCAATGTTTATTCTTGATGACGGCGAAAATTATTTAGAAATTAAATTTGATTATGCTTTTCATATGTTTAACAAATAAATTTTTATTATATTTATGAATGAAGTAAAAAAGGCTTTACACAAATTTTAACAACATAATAATCTAAAAAATAATTGCGTAAAGTTAAATCATATATATGAACAGCTTCTATTTTGTAAGATGTGTAAGAAAATTTTCCTGTTTAAAATTAATCTCTCCCCTTTATCCAATTTGACGAAAGATTTTCAATGCTCAACATTACTTGCGTTAAACACCCACGGTTGCCGAATAAATAGTTAACCCTTGTGATAAGATTAGATAGAGAGATAAGTAGCATTAAGAATTCGAAGGTTCAATTTATCAAAAATAAACAGCCACGATGTTATACTTTTGTCCTTCTTTCTGTGCCTATGGCTCAATCTGCCGAAGATGGAGGCTACCCGCGATTCCTGTTATACCTCAACATTTTTTTTTCGGAGGAATTGAAATTTAAGATTTTAGGCTGTTACGAAGCCTACTTCCTAAATTCTCTAACATACAAATTTCTCGATCGATCCATCTTAGTTTTGGGCCAACAACATTTTGCTTCCATGTGTTTCAAAGTTTTACATCCTAGTTCCTGAGTTTAGATGTCCCCGATCCTCAGCTCTCCTCCCAACGTGTGTCCTACACAATAAAAATAAATAAACAAACAAAACAAAACAAAACAAATTTAAAAACAAAAAAACAAAAAACAAAAGACATGCTGCATGCATGCAAGCATTAAGATATATAATCTTTGTTTTTTTTTTTTATCTTTTTATTTATTTATTATTACTCTTGTCACTTTCTTTTGCCAAAGTAAAAGTTAAATTCCACCTCGAATTGTATTATTAATTGTAAAGGAAGAGCTCTTGTGGCTCACGTTACACGACTGCCGGGACAAAGACCAAGAAGATTATTTTTATGTAATTCACTGAGCAAAAGAGTAATGGATAAGATAAGAAGAAGTCACTGATTTCATTAGAAAAGAAAAGATGGAGTTATTTCTTAGAGGATTTATTGAATACATACATCGTTCTTAATCTAAACATTTTCCGGTTCCATTTGGAATGGCTTATTTCTTAGATTATCATCTAATTATTAGTTTATTTATTATATATTCAGATAGATTTACGTTTTAATCTTGTAATCTTTTTCATTTTTCAGGCCAAGAGTAGAAACATATTTCTGGGTGTGATAGTCGTTGTTATTATTATTATTATTATTATTATTATTATTATTATTATTATTATTGAGTTAGATTCTTCTTCATATATACTTAAGTTCAAGAAAATATCTCCCAAATAAGGGGAACAGGTATGAAAGGCGAGGGATGGAATTAATGTAGGGACTAAGACACAAAGAGAAGAAACATGTCCTTTCCCTCTCTTTTCTAAAGAAATAATATTTAAATTTTTCCTTTTTTAAGGGACCAATGATATGGTAAATCGGGAAAATTGAGTACATTACATGAAAGGAACAGAGTAGAAAAATAAAAAATTAACCCCCAGCAATGAAATATGTGAATAATTTGTAAGTGTTTTAAGTCATTTAAAATATAAAAGAATAAAGAAATGTTCATATACGTACGAACTAGGCTTTGAGCAATAACGTTAGCCTGTGCATTATTTTGTGATTGGTAAACCATCAAAACTAATATATGTGTGGAAATTACTTTTCTCAGTTCGAGGGCCGTTGGCTTTATTATTAATTTTACGGCTTGTATTCTGCAAAATGGCACAACAAAATACTAACTATAATTCTGTCTTTTTCTTTGTTCCCAAGAACACGAGAATCAAATGCTCTTCCTTTTCCATAGTTAAAATATAAACATGCCTTGTGTTTTCCTTCCAAAAGAAAAAGGTTTAATAAGAAAGGAATACACCAATTTGAAGCAGATACTCTGCATTTACATAAAATGCACAGGACGCATTTCACAAAATCTTCACCATTAGTGTGACCCACGGTGCTTGGCCTGCCACGTAGCAATGGTGTTGCAGTTAGAATAGGAAAGATTACAAAATGAAAAATGAAAGTCTATCGGCATATATAAGAAATACCCTATAACTCCATCTTTCTTAATCATTACTCTTTTGCTTAATGAATTACTGTAAAGATAATCTTCTTGGCTTCTTTGTCCCGGCAGTCTGTCTTGTAATGTAAAGCGACAAGAGGCCATCCTTTATAATTAATAATACAATTCAAGGTGGAGTTTAACTTTTATTTTACAAAAGAAAGCGATAAGGAATATAAATAAATAAAGCCACAAGAAATCAAGGATTGTATACCTTGAATGCATGCATGCATCATACCTTGAATGCGTGGCGAAAGGAGAATCATTGATCGCAGGAACGGCTCACACTTCTTCAAATGCAGCTGTGCATATGCCTCAACAAATGCAGATGCTCTCCACGAGTTTTGGTTCTACCGGTCATAATTTGAGCATGTAATTTTTCCCCAATAGAAGAAAAAATTTAAGCATCTTACTTTGGAATCGTACTGCGTCTTACCCGATATAGCTGAAAAGAGACTGAAAATGACGAGTTAGGACGTTCTTGTAATCACAAAATGTTTTATATATATATGATACAAATCTAACGGTATATATTGAAAGATTAATAATTTATTAGAATGAAGTTTAAAAAATTCATTAAAAAAACCATTTGTAATAATATTGATAGATAAAATTTTTAGCCCACGTCGTGTGTTGTTTGCAAAAAATAAAATAATTTGTGGTGAATAATTTATTATTTCTTACAGTAAAATAACTTTTTAAAGTATGATTGTCATAAACTGTTTTGCTATAAATTATTATTTACATTCAAGATGATGACATTAATGACTCTTCTTTATTTACTACTAATAACTGGGTGTCTAATATAATGCAATTGTATATTTTAATTTGATACAGATTTTAAAATTGAGATTATTCTATATAATAACAAAAATATATTCCAAGTTTTTTTAACTTTTTACAAACTAATTACAATCTATTAGCTTTATTTATGGGTCTCACATGCCACCTGTTATATATTTATTGTTGGTGTCACTTGTGTTATGTTGCCCTGATTTTATAGGTGGCAACGAGGAATGAACCAAAAATTAGCTCCCAAAGCCACCTACCCCACATATCTTACCCGTCACGTGCCTTTATTTTATCTTGTTTCTCTCACATTCCCTATCAGCCCCACCACTCGCACTTTTTCATAGTACAAATGTATGCCTTAAGTTTTCCTTCCAAAAGAAAAAGTTTGAAAGCTCAAATCACGGGGAAAAAATAAAGAAGCATGGATTGTATAATAAGAAATTAAGGAGACTTCTATATATATATATATGTGTGTGTGTGTGTGTGTGTGTATCGCCACTTAATTAGCTACAATCACTTCAATTGGTAGCAATAGCCAGACAAGAAGGGAAAGTTGGCTTCCAAAATGAATGGAAAGCATGAACTGTGCAAAGCAGTCTTGGGACAAAAATGGGAGGAAGTTGCAAAGATATACGATAGTCATCCAGAGATTCAGGCCATCAAGATCACCAAATCGGAAGACACTGCATTGCACGTGGCTGTCAGTCTTGGCGCAGAAGAAGATATTGTCGTAAAGCTGGTTGATGAAATTGAGAAAACCACCACCGAAGTTGCCATGCAGACTTTGGCGGCTAAGAATAACCAAGAGGACACTCCCTTGCACTATGCGGCCTCTCGAGGTTCTCCTACTATATGTGAGGGCATAATACGCGTCCACGAAGCGTTGGTTTGTGAGCATAACAAGGAGGGAGAGACACCTCTTTTCTTGGCTGCTCTTCACGGTCGCAAACATACCTTCCTCTATCTCCATTCGGTTTGTAGTAAGATGGACACAGACACAAAGTCGAGTCTATGGAGAAGGAAAAATGGAGATACTATGCTTCACTGCACAATTCAGAAAGAATACTTTGGTATGTTAATCAATTCCATTTGAACTTAATTTTATGCTAGCTAGCTAGCTAGATATAGCTCCAGAAAACAAAAATGTGTAAAATAAACTGTGCGTGCATGCATGCTCTTGGCCAGATCTTGCATTTCAGATAATTCATCTCTATGATGACCAGAAGATCATGGCTAGCTATAAAAATGAAGATGGAATTACACCTCTTCATGCCCTTGCCTCGATTCCATCCGCTTTCGAAAGCGGTACTCGCCTGTCTTTGTGGCAGAAACTTTGTTACAACTGTAAGTATCATTTGCCCTACTGTATCAATTTAAGGCGATCCTTGTCATTCAATATATATCTATATTAGTAAGTGTTAGCGTTTAAGAGTGTTCGGTACTTAAGCCATCTAAGAGAAATAATAATAATAAGTTGAACAAAACAAAAATAGATTGTGATATGAGAGTGTGAGTACTTATTTACATTTCTATTATTTTTCAATAAAATAGCTATAGTTTAGTTTTTATTCAATAAATTTAGATAAAAATAAATTAAGTAGATAATTATAACATGTATGTTTGTCAATGTCAAGCCACTAATATTATGACTCCATCATATCATCTCACAAAAAATATCCGGATCCCATGTCTCATGTTACCTGACTTGCGTCATTATTTTCCTTCTCTAAAGACATTGGCGTAGAAAAGCTGAAAATTGATACTCAAATCGAGGGCCACGTTCTGGACGTTGGAAATCCTGACTTGTTGAAGGCTGATGCTCCAATTGTGAGCCATCAGACCCAAGGTTGATGCTTTAGTTCGTTGATCGAAATGGGTAACTTCAGTCCACTTGCACTATTTTTAACTATGTTATTTAAGACTTTCTTTGGCTACATGTTTGGCAAGGCTCAATAAGGAAGATGAAAGAGAAACATGTATGGGGTGCCCAGATTATGGAAGAGCTTTTAGAGCGAACTTCTGAGTATGGCTACAACGAAAATGAGACTCGGGATGAACAGAATCAGCAAGGTAACCCAATGTTAAAACGGACCAAAATAGTTCAAAGTTAGACCTTTCAATTTGTTTTTCCGTTTTTTTTTTTTAATATTTAGGGTAAGTTATATTAATTTCTCTTAAGCGTTAGTTATATTACACTTATACTCATTTTATTTCAAAATATTATTTAATTATTCTAACACTTGTTATATATTATAGAAATGATATTCTCTCTAATTTATTTTTTGTTAATGAAGTTGACTTTATGCATAATATTATGAGATTGTGATTTTATTTTTAATATATGATAATAAAGATAACAAATAAATTTTATTTTTAGAAAGAATATATATAATGTAAAAATTTAACTTCATTAATTAATAAAAAATAAATTGAAAGAAAGATTTTTGTAATACATATCATCAAATGTCAAAGGAGAAAAATTATATTTTTGAAGAAAAAAAAATATTGGGTATAATTTAACTAAATTTTAGACAAAATAGTGTAATTTATTCTGCCTTTTACTTCCCATTCGTGTGTAATTAAGAATAAAATAACTTTCTTATGGTTACTAGTATTTGGTTGGCAGGAAACCCATCGAAAAAGGACAAAAAATCGACAGCTTTGTTAGTGGCAACAAAATATGGTCTGAGCGAGCTGGTGAAAAGAATCCTAGATGTTCTTCCCGTGGCTATTTACGACAAAACAGACCCAAAGAAGAGAAACATAGTTCTTTTGGCAGTACAAAAAAGGCAGACCCATGTGTTGAAGTCATTGATAGATCATCCACTCTGGGATAGCCTAAGAGAGGCAGTGGATGTCGATGGAAATAATGTCTTGCACATGGCATCATTTCTACTAGAACATATGCCTCGGGAAATACGTGGCTCTGTTATGCAGATGCAATACGAAGCCATGTGGTTTAAGGTATGAAATTATAACTCATTTTAAATACATGTAGTTTATCATAAATGATATGTAATACTATGATTCTAAAATTTAGACCAGACCAACTAGTTCAACGAAAACATTGGGAAAGCGGCTGGCTTTTCGATCTAAACAGTCCTAAAAACCAAAAGTTCACAAAATCGGCTGGTTCACCATTTGAACCGGGTCAAATGGGAAATATTCTGAACTCACCACCACTAAAGATTGAACCTATCCACTGGTGATTTCAAAACACTGGCCAACGGATCGGAAAAGTTTGTTGTCGCTATATATATATATATATATATATATATATATAATGTGTTGGTTGTTTATTATTTTTATTTTTTTGATCAAATCTATTTTTGTTGATTCTTTACCTAATTCACAACATATGAGATAATTTTTTTAATATAATATAAATTGTTTGAAACTTAATTAATGTTATTTTATCTATGTTATTATAATTATCAGTAGTAATAGTTATATATTACATTATGTTAAATTATGATTCTATTTGTTATATATAAGTATATAATGTTATTAAATTTTTATTCTGTATTATTAAATATATAATTTTTATATAATATATTATCTATAATAATAATCAATTTGATTATAATTTAATCCTAATTAAATTAAAAAATCATAGATAAACTTTTGATCCAATTTAATGATCATCTAATTTTTAAAAGCATTGTGATTGTATACGAAACTTTTTAATTAGTTATGAGTGCTGGTGTTAGATTGCGTTGAATTTTCTAGTTGCCTTCGGGACTTAAATCTATGAAGTATTTTAGAGGATGAAGTAAGGAGAGAGAAGGAAAGAGATAAATGGGATCCACATCTCACTTTCTTTCTCTTTTTTTGTTTTTTTCACTTCACTTGAAGTACTTCAGGTGATCCTCCTCCTTTGCCTTTGATCGCATTTCCTTAGTTAAAGGACGAATTTCAAGGATGAATACTGAGTCAGAATGCCATGATTTCGTAGTTGCTTTCAATGACCTCTTTTAGCTAAACAACAAACTTCCATAACAACTCTTTTGCGCCAGCATATATTAGCTCCAATGCCTGGCCTGTCCCAGATGCAGTAGGGAATTAAATGCTTTATATATATATACACACACACACACACACATAAACGTAAAATAAAAAATAATTTTTTAATTATAAATTTAAAATATATATTTTTTAAATTAAAAATAAAAAATTTTAAAATCTAAACTACTTATATTAAATTTGGACTATTCAAATTTTATAGTTGTGCACATTTTTAAAAAGTGCAGAGAACTGGGGACAATTAAGGCATTTGGATGCGAGTTTCTGTTCAAATGTGTGTTCCTTTTGTGTATTTTATGAGAATATTATTTACACATTTTATATGGAAGAGAAATATTGACATATTTGGGTATATTCGCGTTGTGATGGTCACTAATTCTATTACAATATCTTGATGCAGTATGTGAAAGAAAATATGCCATCCTACCTCAGTTCCCAAGAAAACAAACATGGTGATACTCCAGATGAGATCTTCTCGGAACAGCACAAGGAACTCCTCAAAGAAAGCAACGAATGGCTCAAGGACACTTCTGGTTCTTACGCTATAGTGGCTGCACTTATTGCTGGTGTTACCTATGCCACATCCTACACAATCCCGGGGGGCACTGATGACGCTGGAAAACCTCACTTGGAAGGCCAACTTGCATTCAACATTTTTGTTATCTCCATTCTAATTTCATTTTGCTCCTCCATCACTTCCTTGGCTGCCTTCGTGGCTGTTTTTAGTTCTCGAAAGCAACCAATGGATTATCTTAGAAGTTTGCCACTAAAGCTTTGTTTCGGCTTAACTTCGTTCTATTTGTCTGTTGTCTCAATGTTGGTCTCCTTTTGCGCTGCGTATTCCTTTGAACTTGATCCTAGAATCAAGCATAAGTTTAGCCTTTATGGCTTGATTTTAATACCACTGTGCTTGTACACATATGAACAGATTCCAGTGTACTGGAATCTTCTGAGAACCATTTGGGCAAGCGAGCCGCAGCCAAGATACGTGGGAGACAATGTAACTATGTAGGATCGATGCATGTTTCTTCCGATAGCTTTTTTTTTTTTTTCCTTTGCTCTTCTTTTGCATGTTTCTTCCGATTGTTTTTTTTGTTTCTTTGCTCTTCTTTTCTATAATTAAGTACTTTCTAGTTTTATGATCTTATTTCTCTATATCCCAATTATCAATTGGAACAGGACAATTTACTACTTGCGTTGTAATATTGTTATTCGGGTGAGCTTATATATTATGATTTATGAGTTATGCCAAAGCTTAAAATTTTTATTTTTTATCCAATGTTTCATGTGTTTCGTTTGTTGCAAAAATTATTCTTAAAAATGAAACATTATATCGTTATATCATTTTTGCTAGTACGTGTGCATATCTTTTTTCATTCATGTCTCGTGCTATGAAATTATATAATACTAGAATTAATTATATGTGGACACGATTATAATTAAATTTCATAATGTGATGCATGTAATTTATTTGTAATTAGATATAAACAAGTAGTACATAAATATTCTTATATCAGATAATTATTGCTCCATGAAAAATTAAGTTCGCTTTGACTTTTTTTAACAGAGCAAGAACATATAAAATATATGTTTGTTGCCAGTGATCTTATAACACATGATACCAATCCGTGTCTTTAAATAAGACCATACATACAAATCTACACACACACATATCTTATTAATATTGTAATGAGGATTTCATAATATTTGTTAAAAAAATTTTACTCTTAAAAACAGTTTTTATAAATTCTTAATCAAACATTTTTTTTATACTTATATGAATATGACAATTTTCTATATAACAACAGTTAACAACATTTAAAAAGTAATGAGGATTTCATAATATTTGTTCACCTTTGGCTTTGAGTTTGACGCCTTCGCAGTGTGTTTCTCATTTTATTCTTTTTCAAGATAACACGAAAACTATATTCTTACTAGGCCCTTCCTCTCCAAAGTAAAATGAATAGAATACGTTTTTCTTATATCTAAGAAATAGTAATTAAGAAAATAATTTTTAAACCAAATAATGCAAACTCATAATGCTAAACTTGAAGAGAACACACCTTCAACAAAGGTGGCAAGAATTAGATCAATTTAGAAAATTTTTTCAACAACACTAACAATAGCAATGTCAAGATGATGCTGACCAAAAATCTGTGTATAGGTCAGATATGTGTCATTTAAATAATTACAAAGATAACAAAGAAAATGATGATGAAGACGAGTGAGTGAGTGATTGTTGATTCTTTAAAATTTTATGTAGTTTAACTTGTGCAATTAAATTTGTGTAAATTTTTTATTTTTATTTTGTTTAAATTTAATATTTGTATTTCATAAAAATTTGGTTAACAAATTTAATAATATATATAATACTACAAAACAACAAATTTTACAAAAAAAATTAACATGTCCACATGACACGGGCGTGCAATAGAAAATGATCCTGAAAATTTCTAAAATCCTTCACACAATTTTTCATATAAATATTCATGTAAAGATCTAGATATTTCTAAGAAGAGTTCTAAAGTATTTTAGGTAATTTTGTAACTATCTAGACTCTTATAAATATCTTAAAAGTTTTTAGACATTAATTATAGACAGTTAAATTGAATTGATTTCCACTGTCTATTGAAAAAATGAAAGACTATAAATACTCCAAAAATCTTAAGGGGAATGACACTTCAGTTTGTACTCTTATTTTTATAATACACAAGCATTCTTCAAACTCTTTTATCTAGTTTCTCTCCTTTCTAATTTCTTGACAAGTTTCTTCTTGTATTCTAAAACCTTATAATGGGGTCTTGAAAGTGGGAGAGAGGCGAACTTGGATATTAGTTAAAAGTATCTAAGTGCCGCACGATTATTAGAAAAGCTAAGTCCGTAACACTATGACATGAAAATGGACAACATGGGTACGCATAAAAAGACTATTAAAAAAAATAATTATCATTTCATTGCGCTAGCTTAAATAACATGGGCATGCATGGAAAGAGTGGGAAAAAATCACCATGAAGCGCGCGTAAATAGGTAGAGGCGCAAACCTTAAAAGGGAAAAAGCAATTTTTGGGCCCCGCCAAATTTTTTGGTTTCTTCTCTATGTAAATTTGCAAGTTTTGTTTGGTATTTTGTTTTCCTCATTTTATTTTCTCCATTCCTCAACGTTTTCAGCTTTTTCATTTTCTCTTTGAAGTCGCCAAAGTCTCTCTCATTCTCTGGTGGTTCTCTGTTGAACTCTATCTTTTTTTTTTTGGTTATTTATCTAGTCTTTTTTTCTTATAACTTTCAATCTTATTCTATTTGTTTGCTTGCTTGTTTACTTTTCATTTCTTATTTATTTTCTCCATTGATTTTTGCTGGTTTGTTTTAGATTGTAAGTTTTTACTAATTTGTTTTTTACTTCTCTATTTACTTTCACGATTTGGTTTCTTTCAATGAATTTCAATTTTTTTCCCTTTTTATTGGCCAAAAAAGCAATTCTCATGTTTTAGCTTCACTATTTATTTTCTCTTTAGTTAATTTTTTCTCTCATTTGCTTTTCATTTTGTTAGGTGAAAATTTGAAATTTTATCTGATTAAATTTTGAAAAATTTTGGATCAAGATGTGTTCAAATATTTTTTATTAAAGTTTTTTATTTCATTTTTTATTCAAATGTTTTTAATTAAGTTTTGATTTACCAAAAAACCCAAATGCAAAGGACATTATTTATTGTAATAATTGTAATAATAATAATCATTATAAATACTCTGAAATTAAATTAAATGTAACTAACTTATTAATTATAAACAACCATAATATAAAATTTATAAATATAATTAATATGTTTAGTTTATTGTAACATGTGAATTATTAATATATATAAAAAAACATTAAAAATTATAATAAAACCTTAAAAGATAATTGGTTTTATAAAAATTATAATTTTTGACTGAAATTTATTTAGATATGTATTTAACCAAGTTTCCGTCAAAATTTTTTTTTGACAATTATATGGTTGTACACTTGTCCCATCATGTTATTTTTTCAATTATAATTTTTTTTACAGTAAAAAATTAAAATGATTTTTTTCATTTTTAAAATTTTTTATTGATTATTTCTATTAATTAAAATAATTATTTACATTAATTATTTTAATTATTACTAATATTATATTTATATTAACTACAATTTTTATTGATAATAGTAAATTAAATGTGCGATGTGAGATGCATGACACGACAGTTTTTAGATGATATCAGAGGAGAGAGAAGGGCATTGTTGGCTAACAAAGAAACTGTCAAAACAAAATACTGACAATGAAAATATCGATAGATTGACCAGCTGAGATATCAGTTGGAAAAATATGATTTCTGACTCTTTTCGACGAAAATGTCAATTGGAAATCATTGCCGTGTTGTAGTGATTATTAGCAAAAGAAACCACTTCCAATAAAGAAATTTCAAATCAGTAAATTAAATTGTAATCTAAAATAGCTATACTTTTTTCCCTTTTTTGTTGAGTTGGTTTCTTGTTTTCTTTTATTTTTATTTTTGGAGAGATTTTTTTTAAAAAAATTATATTTAAAGACTAAAAAATAAAAAAATTTATTTTTAAAAACTTTTACCATTAAGTTCAATTGATTATTGTTAAACTCAATAATAATTGTCTTAAAACAAGTAGTAATAAATTTTTGAGAATAATTTTTTATTTTATTTATTTTTTATTATAATTTTTCCATTTTTTTTATCTTCCTCCAGTTGTACTTGAGATCCTTTTTTCTTTTAACATATTTTTCTGTAAAAAAAAAAAAAGATTCACATGGTTTGTGTGAAATTTAAATTAACTACAAAACATAAATAACGAAGACCGTTAAAAAGCAAATTTCACATGGTGGAAAAGGTCAATTTTCAACGGATTTCTGGCTAAGGGGAGGAATTTGGGCGCCCCTCTGCTCCATTCCTTTCTTTTGTCAAGAATGGTCAAGGCGGTTTTTAATTCCAGCCTCCATAAATTTGAACAAACCTCAAGATAAGGAATGGCACGATCAACTTGGAACTCCTAAAATAAATCACAAAGCAAATTTCAGGGTCACTATCCTCATAGCGCATTTGGTTCAAAACCATGCTATAGCTTGAACAAAAGGCACTGAAATGCAAATGGGGGAATAGTAGTCAAAAGGTAACAATTAATTTTAAAATGATTAGAGGCAGAATAATATGGCATTGGAAAATCTTTTTTGTTTTGTTTTTGGTGTATGGATGAAACGTGAAAGACACTACACCAAAAGCTAATAAAAGATCATTATGGAATGATGGAAACCAAAACAAACACTAGGGATTAAATATAACCTTGCTCTATCTCATGCTTTAATATCAAGTAGAAGCTAAAGGAAAATAGAAAATACTTTTGGAAAGTGTGAAGAGGTTAGCTCACAATGTATTATATTAAGGAAAAGACTAAATTGTAAGTAAAATAAGCAATGTTGGACTATAAAATATACAGCTTAGCCTACTATATACACTTAATACTAACATTGCAAGCACCAAGTTTCAACATAAGAATTTAAGTAATTAGCAATTAGTGCAATAATCAACATAAATATGTAGGAAAGTGCATGGATCATTCCTCTTCTAATCAATATATTAAGTGAATGGACAGTTGGCTTAAAACGACCAAAGCACTATCCCTAAAGATTAAAAAAACCAGAATACAGTTCATAAAGGCACACACATGAGTGCAAACAGTAAATATCCAGACCCTCGGTGTACAGAAAAGGTTTCTTTTAAACACATGCAATCAAAATTTAGGAGAAAAGAATAGAAAAAATGTATATATTATGTGAACAATAACTAAAATTTGAGAAAGCATGCTTAGAGCTATGGTACACAAGACCAAAGGCAATAGCAAAAGTTATCAACTACTATTTGGAAGGATCATTGTAAGATATAAACTCTCGATTTATCAGATTATGGTACATTGAGATAAATAATTTAAGCATTAAATGAAACTAAAATTATTTATAATGTATCAAATAACATCTTATCTAATTATTTCTTCCATTTACCTTAATTAGCCCTTCTTAAAATAAGATCTCAATCGCTTCCTTCAAAATTGGGAGCAAGCCAAAGTGGTGTACTCCCATTCCATTTTTTAGCAAGAGCAACATGTTTATCTAGTATATCTTAAAAATTAGAAGAAACATAGAGAAAAATACTTAAAAAATGGCTGAAAATGGAAGATAAATGAAGGAGTAGCTAAAATGTGGTGGATCTTATGGAAGAACAGTTAGCACTAGCTAGATGAATGGTGCTAGCTTGTTTTAACAAGTTGATTGTTGCTCATTTAGCTAGACAGTGGTTGGAGTGGGTGGGGAGGAAAGGGTTTTGGTTGGGAGAGATAACACTAAAGTGTAGGGGTTTCAAAATTTGTTTTGTTGATATTGAATTTGATCTTAAAAGGGTTTATTAAGATATTTAACAACGATTGCAACCATTGCTAAATAACCATTGCAAAGAAAATAAACACTTTTAGAAAACCATTGTCAAATAACAATGACTTTGCATAACTGATAACCTCTCTAAATTCATACCTTTTCAGCACATTTTTCTTGAGTTGTTCATACTTTTTGATGTACTTTTGTATATAAATTACACTCAAAATAAGAAAATTTGTCTTTCTAATAGTTAAGCTTAATTATCTCACTTTTAGATTAATTTTGCAATTTTTAACCCTATTTTAGGATACTTGTAATACTTTCATAGTTTTGTACTTTTGCATATGGTAAGGAATGTTTTGAGTAAGCCACTAGAAGTTAAAATGCATGTTGAAAGCCTAGACTGGAAGAAGATATTTCACCGTGAGCAAATAAACATATAGCCGCACCCAATTCACTCATGAAGGAAATAAATTGATCTAGAGAATGCTTCGCTGTGGCCAATACTTGGAAATGAAGCTGGAAAACAAACTCGAGACTACTTCATCGCGGTGAAGGATATGTTAGCCGCGACGAACTTCATTTTACTGAAACACTGCATTTTGAAGCTTGACAAATGTTAGGGCTCTAAATATCCTTCATTCTTCAAGATGAGGGACATCTTTCATCTTTTGGGCTGTCTTGGGAGCTTGTGTTCTAGAGTTTGGAAAGTTTAGAGGAGATTAGAACTAAGGATTGAAGTTTAGGAGAGATTTGAAGCTTGTTCCTTTGATTTTTCTGATCCCTCTCTTCTCCTTCTTTTGTATTCTGTTATGGCTTCGATTTTCTTGTATTTTGTTAGCTTATGGTTGATTATGAGTAGCTACACACTTTGTTCTAGGATTATTTTGAATCCTTGTATGGATTAACACTTGATTCTCCTCCACTTTCTATGATTGATGATATATATATGTTGATTTCACTCCATTCTTATTACTTCTAGTTGATTGGCTACCAATTAGTTTATTGTTTACTTGAGTGATGCTTGAGAGAGTTAGCTTGAGTGTAGAACTTGAGTTTAATCA
Organism: Erythrophleum fordii; assembly: GCA_032878935.1. Lineage (NCBI taxonomy): Eukaryota > Viridiplantae > Streptophyta > Magnoliopsida > Fabales > Fabaceae > Erythrophleum > Erythrophleum fordii. The sequence continues at coordinate 6,175,817 of JAVQMF010000047.1, forward strand.
TGCAAGAACTTGAAATTTATGAATTGAACTAATGATTTTGTTGGTGAGATAGAGATACATTCACTAACCTTGCATAGTCACATTAGGGTCTGAACTTAAAATTGAGATTTTATTAATTGTAAGAGAGATTAAGCAATTAATAGAACTAAACACTTGTTCTTGACTTGAGAAAGCCTTTTCAAGTATTATTTGCTTCCTAGGCTAGCACATATAGTTGTTTGTCATGGTTGTATGAGGAAATTGTTTTTGTGTTATGAAGTACAAGGGGAAAAAATAATCCTAAGTCCCTTTTTACACTTGAAGTCAAAGGATCTTTTGGCCTTTTTTACGAATTCACTTACTAAGCAAATTTTCCCTTTTACCTTCAACTTTGATAATTAATCGGTTTGCTCAACCTAGTTTAAAGTATGAGTTTAATGATAAACTAAATCCAACTCCAATCTTCGAAGGAATGATAATCTTTTTATACTACTTTGTTATGGCTCGTGCACTTGTAGTACATGCTTATTGGCAAACATGTAAGCAACATTATGGCCAGGTCTCTTACACTAGGTGTTTAGAAACAAATGCAAGCCTTTATATAAATATACTTATAAAATAATATTAAGCACATATATATATTTATTATCATTGGTTTGAGCACAGTTCAACTACGGTCAGACTAATAAATCTTGAACTAATATCTTTACCAATTCAATAATCAGTCCAATTCTAATAACATTGCTTTTATCACATTGGTTTTGTCATAATCAAAAGGGGGAGGCTGTTGGCCTAATAAATTCTCACAAGCTCAATTATATATGATGATTCCAAAATTGATGTTTAGATAAAACCCCAAGTTATTGATTCATTCTTAACCATTTTTTGTTTGGGCCATTTTAAGAGTGTAAAAATGACAAAACTTCATTTATTTAATTATTCTTTCTCTTTTTTGTGTGTTGTGCCTACTTTCACTAAAAAGCAAAAAGCATTATACCTTTTTGCTACTTTGTCATCTCTATTTAATTGACATTGGATAAAGGTAAAAGTTAATCTCACTTCAATTTCCCTTTTAGGTTATTTGAATGCATTAGTGAGCATTAATTAGGATAAGACAATTGGAGAAGTTGTTGCATAGTGCCTTTATGCTGAACGTGCATGGCTATTCAAGAAAACAAAGACGGTCTAATGGTTTGAAAATCTCCCAAAGCCAGCCAAAAAAGAAGAGCCACTTTATTCCTTTATGGCTACTCAAGAATCATGATGGCCTATTATTTCAACAAACAAATCTGAAGTTGTCTCATAATGGCTAGAAATATGAAGGCCTATATAAAGAAAAGAAGTGCAAAACACGAAGAACCAACTCAGTGCATACAAAGTTTTTTTTATTCTAAATTTGTTGTAATCATTCTTGTTCTTATTATTCTAAATTTTCTTTGTGCTTAGTAATTGGCCTATCTAATTGTTTGATAGTCACCTTGAGAGATTACTTGAAATCCCTTAGTTGATAAGGGTTCATCAAAACTTATATTTTTTCTGTGTAAATCCTTTCTTAGAGGGGAGAGTTAGTTTTTGTGTAAGTTGTAAAACCACTTGTAAAAATTATAGGTGAATTTGGAATCTTAAAATGTGTTCAATGCTACGTAACTTTGATTAAATTGTATGAATTTTCTCAAAGGTTGCAAGGGGCTGGGACTTAATGTAGGTTAGAGAGATCGAATTGGGATACAAATGGTATATATTTTTTTTCTTCACTCAATTCCACGTCTCTGCCATTGCATTCTATTTGAAAACCTTATCAATAAAGTCTTATTTTATCTCCTTAATCTTTAACTATGTAGCTCATTTTTATAATATCTTGTCGATAAGATCTTTTTATATCTATAAAATTTGTAATTGAAATTTATTTACTTAAGTTTTTTGCATCTTGTATTATATTAGCATCTAATTTGTTTTAATTAGGCATAAATTTTATATTTCTATAAAAGCACCAATTCACCCTCTTGTAAGAGCATTCTTCAATTACAACATTTGAATAACAACACTGTTGAAAGTTTCTTATATGCCCTAAATTTCATTAAGCACAACATTCAACATAGAGAAAGTAATTGAAGAATTTATCAAAGCCTTTCTAATTCACATGATGATATATGTTTGTAATCAAAATCTCGATACCATAGTCAAATAAAAAACCCTCATCTCTAATTAATTCACTTTGTATATGGATCAAATGCAAGCATTAAATTTAATGACATTACCTTTTTTGTACCCCCTTCAAATGCTTTCTTCTATTGATACACTCTTTGCTTTGCATCCTCAAATGACATTACCTTTTTTGTTGCTTCATCAGTTCAAGGTTGGTATAATATATATATTATTCTAAAGTTTAGAATAAAAAGTAGTAAATCCAAATGGTAAAAAATTACCAATGTATCAACCAAAGCAATATTAGGGTGCACGATGCACTAAAATGATCATAAATTACCAAAACATCAAAGTGGAGAATGAGCTAATTGGGATATTCTTTCTCTCTTTTGGCTGCTTCCATCATTGAGGTGTTGAAAAGTTATATACTTTTTTGAATGCCAACTTGGGTGATATATTTGTTATTGAGTCAGAAAAATAAATAAATTAAAATATATGTAAACTGATTTGAATTGATCTTAACATCACTTAATAATAAAATTTTAATTTTTTTAGGAAAATCAGTGGTAGAGATCGGATGAGAAGATGAATTAATTAACTCCTTTTCAAAACAATATAACGAGATGTGGTTAATGATGATGAAGAGAGAAAAGCATTCGTAGTTTGAGAAATCCCTAAAACAAACGTAGGTATGTCTTCCTAAAGCTACTTCAACCTATATGTGCAGAACAATCCCAAAACCAACGTTAAATTTATGACTTTATGTTGTGAATTTTAGTCTTCTTAGAGCCGAAGCAATCCCCACAACCAACATAGAGATTCAATAACAACACAACAAATAATGTTAGACAAGGCAACAAAAATTTCAAAGTGAGCACAATATATGAGTGTGACCAAGGGTCCAACAGAACTCCAATTCCTTTGTGACAGCTAACATAGAGCAACTAGGGCTATAAGTTAATAATTAAATGTCTAATGCAATGATAATGATAGTGTATTATATCTCAATTGTCTCATTATTGTGCAACAAATCAAACCCAGTCATTGGTTTAGACCAACATTACTAAACATTCCTGGACACGTCATTGTTGATTGGAATTAGTATGCCTTGTTTTTTCATTCAGCATCATATAAGATCAAAACATACATAGATTATGTTCAGTGGGTGAATCGTATCTCAATTAATAAATTCAAAAATTGCGTGTATGCTTTATTACCAGTGGTTGATGATCTGATCATGTGTGATAAGGATATTGTTTGGTCTTATATCTCTATATAATGTTATTATCATTCAAGTATAGAAAGCCTTTTGGTAGCTTCAATAGCAACTTTGATCCTCTCTTCCCAACTAAGAGAAATTCGAGAGTGTTTTGCAACAAATTAGAAGAATTTGGCCTTTAATAAGCCATATCAAGAAAATGTACATATTTCCATAATGTTGAATTAAATTTACATGATAGATGTTGGTCCAGTGAACCCTTGCAGATGTCTTCATAAACAAGAACATGAATGTGCTTTGGTAATAACATCATATAGAGAGATATGAGACAAATGGGAGACAACAGTAAACAAAAATGGGAACAACAGGGAATAATAGCATTCATACTCAAACTGAAAATCGAAGGAACAACCAAAAAAAAAAGGGAGACAAACAAAAAAAATCAACAGACTTGAAAGACATACAAAGAGTTCTGCAAATCGAAAAATCATGACTTCTTAAATGAAAATCATGAATCTGAATAATGGACGACAGCTAGCAGCTGTGGTGAACTGGTCAGCATTTTTTGCCCCTGGTGCTCACCAGAATAATGACACTACAAGTGTAAAAACCGACGTGCATGCCTTCATCTACATGGGGAAGTTGACTTTTCAAACGGTATTTGAGGCTGCCACGTAACAACTTTATTTCCTCCTTCTGCACTTCCCTAAAATGCCCCTTTCTCATCCTCTTTTAGCTAGCCTTTACGTAATTTACTTCTTACACTTCTGCAGCACTGAACTTCCATCTCTTTGGTCAGAAAAAGGAGCAGAAATTGGCACTGGAACAGAACTGTATCTTCTCCTCTCTGCTGGTTGCCATTTTCGCTGTTTCTGGTTTCATTTTTTTTACTGCTGCTATTGTCTTCTGGTTTGGCTAAGTGCGCTGCTGTTTGTTAGTGATTTAACGCCAGAAACACATCTTCTTCCAAGTCTGGAGTTGCTACCGTAAGTGTTGCAATTTTTGGTTCTAGTTTCACAGCGTTCCCTCCCCTGTTTTGCTTGTTCTGTGATGCGTTTCTATGTGTGTGGCCAGCCGAGGAAAGTGTGCGCAGAAAGAAAAGAAAAAGGTGAAAGAGGATGAGTTGGTTGGAGCAAATTTGATTCCCTTCAAGCTTCAAAGTAATTCTACTTTCCTATACGGTGACTTCTCCCATTTTCTGTATATACTTCCAAATCAAAAATCAAATTCTATTGTGCTTCTTACTTGCCAATTCTTGATTGTGCTTCCTCGCTTGAATGAATTTAAGTCTTTAAAATGATCTGCCGCCATATAGGGACGCATATATATATATATAAACCTATATCTTTATATGTGTGTTGTATGGATATGGAAGGCATAGAATGGAGGAGTGAATGTTGGACTTAATTCTTTGAAATTTGTACATATCTATACCATGCTAAGGGAATGAAGAATAGATATTAATGTTCCTTGCTTTTCCTAGAATTTTGTTTAGGTAGGCTAAGCTAAGGAGACAATTTTTGGTTATTCACACTCTAAAATCTAGTGAACGGGTATTGTAGGGTACTCAGGAGATTGAGTTAGCTGAGGAGTGGGCAGGGAAGGTCGATATCATCTTAGGAGGTGAGTAAGTAATGCGGACCGTGAGTAACTCATACTTCTTATTTTATTACTAAGTTTCCTTGCAGTGTTCTAACATTTGGAAACCTATTTAAAGAAAGTCATCTTTAAATGTTTTGTTATATGCATGTTATTCGAAAATTAATTTGAACGTAAGATTTTTGCAAAAATTACGACTGTTGAGTTTATCTGGAAATTTAGTCATTGAACTGATATGAATGGTACTTTGTCTGAAATGATAAATTGAGAAAAGTATTATTTTAAAAAGTAGAGGTTATCTGTTCAGAACTCTATAGCTAACAACAGTAGTTGTTAGCCTTGGTGCACCATGATCTGGACCTCAGCTAGCAGGGATTTTGCTAGCCCCATGTGGGTAGCTACCACATGTGGAGTCATTTTATTTCGCAAGCAAGTGCTTTGTGTCTGTGGTTATTTTCCCCGTGAGCTGTGTGCTCTGCGTCTGTTTCAATTTGGTTTTGCTTAGATACTTCTGATGCATTTTAAGAAATGGTTTGTATAAGGCTTGTTTTATGCATAATATATATATATATATATATAGTTTTTAAGAGTCTTGTCCTTATTTTTAAGGGTTGGCATTGCTTATTCACTGAGTATCAAATTCACTTTTCTTAATTTATTTTTCAGAGAGCGGTGAAGACCCTAGCCTACCTTGAGCTGTCTACTAGCTGTAGATCTCCTGCTTTATTTCTTTTGGCGAGCCCACAATTGTTCATGTGGGTGTATTTTGTTTTATGCTTGTAATTTATTTTGTTCTGAACAGTGTAGAACGTGGCTCCACTGAATCATAGCTAGGGTATCCCTAATCCCTAGAAGTCTATATTTTGTTATTTTTGGATGTATTATTGAGTTGACTGTTTGTAGAAATATCGGGAGGTCCAAATTATAGAGGAGACTCTGCCGAAATTTCTACAAAAGTCACATAAAAGAAAAACTTATACGTTTTGTATAAGAGTGATTCAGAAATGATACTCTAGTTTTATTATTTATATGAAGATACAACTGAGGGAATTATCTGAATTTTAGTAGAGGTTGTCAATACAAATCGATTTATGGTAGGGGAATTTGGTGTCTTTTGTGCCAACATACTTAAAATTGTGGGTTGTGACAGTTGGTATCAGAGCTTAGGTCATTCTGTGGTCCTGTGGAGCAAGTGTTTTCGGTGGAATCTCAATTATGGTTATGAGCCCGGGCGTAACTATACTTGAGGTGTCACTGAAAACCTTAAAGGGTGTCCTGAGTTATTTCTTCAAGTGTGCTGTCTTATTGAGTGTGATCATATCTTCCTTTCTATCTGGAAATTGATTTGAATGTTTGTTATTTTGTTGTAGTGTGGATATGCCTCCCAGAATTCGTTCAATCAATAGACTAGCCGCTGTAGATGAGGCTTCTGCGAGTGCATCAGCCCAACAAACTACCCCACCTATCAGAGGCCGTGGTCGAGGTTGGGGTAGGGGTCGAGGAACTAATCGACCCCCTAGGCAGGCCTCACCTGTAGATAGGGTAGAGCCTCTACATCTTGTGGAGGAAATCGCACCACCAGTGCAGCCAAGACCGGTAGGGCCTCAGGCGATGAGGGAGGAGAGGGAGGTTCCAGTAACCCTTTCCCAGTTCTTAAAATTGAAGCCTCCCACTTATTCTGGAACAGAAAGTCAGGAGGACCCCCAGCAATTTATTGATCGTATTGAGAAGATATGTAGAGCTCTGAGTTGTTCGAGTACAAAATCATCTGAATTTGTCGGGTTTCAGTTACAAGATGCGGCTTACATATGGTATCAGACTTTACTGGGGGAAAGGCCGATTGGATCTCCTCCAATGCTATGGGAAGAATTTAAGGGGCTCTTTATGGATCGCTTTTTGCCACAGAGTGTTCGGGATGCTAGAGCCAGAGAATTCGAGGGTCTGAAATTGATTCCAGGCATGAGTGTTTCTGATTATGATATTCGGTTCACACAGTTGTCTCGCTACGCCCCACATTTAGTCCCTACTGAGAGGGACAGGATCAAGCGATTTGTGAATGGGCTACCTCGTATGTTGTATAGGGTGATCGCCCCACAGATGAACCTTTTTCCCTCATATTCAGCTGTAGTAGATTGTGTACGCATGAAAGAGATGAGAGATAAGGAGGAGGACACTTCTCAGAGAAAGAGGAAGCGTGACAGTTATGGGAGACAGGGAGGTAGTTCCTTTGTAGCTGGACCTTCTTATGGTCTTAGACCCCAGAGTCATCAGAGACTTACTCAATCCTTCACGGGACCTCCGACTTCATTTTCTGCTGGTACTGATAGGCACAGAGCATCGTTCCGAGGGGTTAGCACGATGTCCACCCCATTTTCTACTCCATCTCGTCAATCTATAGGTCCTTGTTCCATTTGTGGGAAGATACATTCAGGCATTTGTCATAAAGAGACGAGAGCATGTTTTCGTTGTGGGCAAGTTGGACATTTGGTAAGAGATTGTCCGCAGCATTATCCTGATTCTAGTCAGGGATCAGTTCGACTTACGAGGCAATTCTCAACAGGGACTCCATCTACCGGTGCAGTTACAGTTCAGAGCGGTCGAGGTAGCAGCAGTGGGACAGTAGTAGGCAGAGGCCAGGCGACTGCAGGACGGGGTCAGGCTCGGGTTTTTGCACTAAATAGACAGGATGCCTAAGCATCCAATGCTGTGGTAACAGGTACACTTACAGTTTGTTCGCATTTTGCTTATTCATTATTTGATCCTGGCTCCACACATTCCTATATATCTCCCTATTTTGCAAAGAAGATTGGTAAGGACTTTGAAAAATTAGAGTGCCCATTACTTGTTGCAACCCCAATGGGAGAATCTGTAATGGTTGAATGGGTGTATAAGGCGTGTGTGATTACACTGGCCGACTGCGAGACGTTAGTTGACTTGATAGTGCTTGCAATAGCAGAGTTTGATGTAATACTCGGAATGGATTGGTTAGTGTCCTGCTATGCAATGGTGGATTGTCATCTTAAGTTAGTGAGATGTAATTTTCTTGGTAAATCTCCCTTTGTCATTCAAGGTGATCGAAGTGAAGCACCAAACAATTTAATATCTATGATAGAAGCTCAGAGGCTATTGAAAAAGGGGTGTCAAGGATATTTAGCGATGGTGCGAGATACAGAAGTACAAGTCCCAGTATTGGAACAGGTTCCAGTAGCAAAAGAATTCCCTGATATTTTCCCTGAAGAATTACCAGGGCTACCTCCTGAAAGGGAAATTGAATTTTGTATTGATGTATTATCAGGTACTCAACCGATCTCTATTCCTCCTTATCGAATGGCACCCTTAGAGCTTAATGAATTAAAGAATCAATTGCAAGACTTGTTGGACAAAGGTTTTATTCGCCCTAGCACATCCCCTTGGGGCGCACCCGTACTTTTTGTTAAGAAGAAGGATGGTTCTCTCCGCTTATGTGTAGATTACAGACAGTTGAATAAAGTGACAGTGAAGAATAGGTATCCTTTGCCTCGTATAGATTACCTATTCGACCAGTTACAGGGAGCTCAATATTTCTCAAAAAATTGACTTAAGATCGGGTTATCATCAGCTGCGAATAAGAAGGGAAAACATCCCTAAAACTGCTTTCAGAACCCGGTATGGTCATTATGAAATTTTAGTGATGCCATTTGGGTTAACCAATGCCCCGGCTGCATTCATGGATCTGATGAATCGAGTGTTCAAGCCATTTCTAGATCAATTTATTATCATATTCATCGATGATATTTTGATTTATTCCAAGGGTCATGAAGAGCATGATCAGCACCTGAGAATGGCACTACAGGTGTTAAGGGAACACCAATTATATGCTAAATTCTCTAAATGCCAATTTTGGCTAGAGAAAATTTCCTTTTTAGGACATGTAATCTCGAAAGATGGGGTGCAAGTAGATCAAAGTAAGGTGAAAGCGGTTCAAAAATGGCCGAGACCTACTACAGTTACAGAGATTCGTAGTTTCTTGGGCTTGGCAGGCTATTATCGTCGGTTTGTTAAAGACTTTTCTAAAATAGCTGCGCCATTAACTAGATTAACCCAGAAAAATGTGAAATTTCAATGGTCTGAGATGTGTGAAGAGGGTTTTCAGAAATTGAAAGATTGTCTGACTTCTGCACCGATTTTGACATTACCTTCGGGGTCTGGAGGTTATGTTGTGTACTGCGATGCTTCTAGGATTGGCTTGGGATGTGTATTGATGCAGCATGGACACGTGATTGCTTATGCCTCTAGAAAACTTAAGAAGCATGAGCAGAATTACCCAACGTATGATTTAGAAATGGCGGCAGTGATCTTTGCTCTCAAAATTTGGAGACATTATTTATATGGTGAGACCTGTGAAATCTACACAAATCATAAAAGCCTTAAATATATCTTTCAACAGTGGGATTTGAATCTAAGGCAAAGGCTGTGGATGGAGTTGCCCAAAGATTATGATTGTACTATTTTATATCATCTGGGTAAGGCTAATATAGTAGCTGATGCTCTGAGCAGGAAATCCATGGGGAGCTTGAGCCATATTGCGGAGGTAAGGAGACCGCTAATTTCAGATCTCCATAAGATTGAGCGTTCAGGAATCCAATTTGAGATTAAAGAGCTAGGAATGTTTTTGGCTCATGTACAGCTTCATTCATCTCTATTTGAAAGGTTGAAAATTGCCTAAGCCAAGGATGCACAGATATGTAAATTGGTGGATGATGTCAAAAGTGGAAAGAAAAATGAATTTATTTTAGATTCAAATGGCATTTTATGGTTCGGTACTTGATTGTGTGAGCCAAATGTGGAAAAGTTGAGGAGAGAACTTATGGAAGAAGCTTATTGTTCCCGGTATACGATCCATCCAGGTTCTACAAAGATGTATCAAGACTTAAAGCAAGCATACTGGTGGGAGGGCATGAAGAGAGACATAGCGAATTTCACTTTGCATTGTTTGGCGTGTCAGCAAGTTAAAGCAGAACACCAGAAACCTGCAGGATTACACCAACGGCTGGAGATACCTGAGTGGAAGTGGGAAAGGATCACTATGGACTTTGTAACGGGACTACCCCGAACAGTAAAGGGTTATGATTCTATCTGGGTGATTGTGGACAGACTCACTAAAACAACTCATTTTCTCCCAGTAAAAACAACGTACAATGTTGCAAGATATGCACAGCTTTACATAAATGAGATAGTGAAACTTCATGGTATACCGATGTCTATAATTTCTGATCGAGGACCCCAATTTACTTCTAAGTTTTGGAGAGCCTTTCAAGAGGCTATGGGTACCCGATTGGATATTAGCACGGTCTTTCATCCTCAAACTGATGGGCAATCTGAGAGGACTATACAAACACTAGAGGATATGTTAAGGTTGTGTGTTATGGACTTTGGTGGTAGCTGGGACAACTATTTATCATTGGTGGAATTTGCTTATAATAATAGTTATCAAGCGAGCATACAGATGGCACCCTTCGAGGCATTGTATGGGAGACGGTGTAGATCTCCCATTGGATGGTTTGAAACTGTAGAAGTTAAAGCATTAGGGCCTGAGTTAGTACAAGATGCCTTAGAAAAGGTGAAAGTAATCAAGGAGAGATTAATAGCAGCTCAGAGCAGGCAGAAAGCATATGTGGATCACCGACGCCGTGATTTGGAGTTTATGATTGGAGATTATGTGTTTCTCAGGGTGTCTCCCATGAAAGGTGTGATGAGATTTGGAAAGAAAGGGAAGTTGACCCCGAGATATATAGGGCCATATGAGATCCTAGAGCGAGTTGGAATTGTGGCCTATAGGCTGGCGTTGCCACCCGAGTTATCCAATATTCACCCAGTATTTCATGTTTCCATGTTAAGGAAGTATCTACCTGATCCCTCTCATGTGTTACAGCATCAAGATGTCTCTTTGGGTGAAGGTTTGACTTATGAAGAAACTCCTGCGGCAATCTTGGATAGACAAACGAAGAAGTTACGTTCCAAGGAGATTTCATCAGTGAAAGTTTTATGGTGTCACCACACACCAGAGGAAGCTACGTGGGAGGTAGAAACTGAAATACGTGCAAAGTACCCCTATCTATTTGAGAACTAAGGTTAGTATCTATATATATATATATAAATTCGGGGACCGAATTTGTTTAGGGGGAGAGATTGTAAAAACCGACATGCATGCCTTCATCTACATGGGGAAGTTGACTTTTCAAACGGTATTTGAGGCTGCCAAGTAACAACTTTATTTCCTCCTTCTGCACTTCCCTAAAATGCCCCTTTCTCATCCTCTTTTAGCTGGCCTTTACATAATTTACTTCTTACACTTCTGCAGCACTGAACTTCCATCTCTTCGGTCAGAAAAAGGAGTAAAAATTGGCGCTGGAACAGAACTGCATCTTCTCCTCTCTACTGGTTGCCATTTCCACTGTTTCTGGTTTCATTTTTTTTGCTGCTGCTATTGTCTTCTGGTTTGACTAAGTGCACTGCTGTTTGTTAGTGATTTAACGCCAGAAACACATCCTCTTCCAAGTCTGGAGTTGCAATTTCTGGTTCCAGTTTCACAGCATTCCCTCCCCTGTTTTGCTTGTTCTGTGATGCGTTTCTGTGTGTGTGGCCAACCAAGGAAAGTGTGCGCAGAAAGAAAAGAAAAAGGTGAAAGAGGATGAGTTGGTTAGAGCAAATTCGATTCCCTTCAAGCTTCAAAGTAATTCTACTTTCCTATACGGTGACTTCTCCCATTTTCTGTATATACTTCCAAATCAAAAATCAAATTCTATTGTGCTTCTTACTTGCCAATTCTTGATTGTGCTTCCTCGCTTGAATAAATTTAAGTCTTTAAAATGATCTGCCGCCATATAGGGACGTATATATATATATATATATATAAACCTATATCTTTATATGTGTGTGTTATATGGGTATGGAAGGCATGAAATGGAGGAGTGAATGTTAGACTTAATTCCTTGAAATTTGTACATATCTATACCATTCTAAAGGAATGAAGAATAGACATTAATGTTCCTTGCTTTTCCTAGAATTTTATTTAGGTAGGCTAAGCTAAGGAGACAATTTTTGGTTATTCACACTCTAAAATCTGGTGAACGGGTATTGTAGGGTACTCAGGAGATTGAGTTAGCTGAGGAGTGGGCAGGGAATGTCGATATCATCTTAAGAGGTGAGTAAGTAATGCGGACCGTGAGTAACTCATACTTCTTATTTTATTACTAAGTTTCCTTACAGTGTTCTAACATTTGGAAACCTATTTAAAGAAAGTCATCTTTAAATGTTTTGTTATATGCATGTTATTTGAAAATTAATTTGAACGTGAGATTTTTACAAAAATTACGACTGTTGAGTTTATCTAGAAATTTAGTCATTGAACTGATATGAATGGTACTTTTTCTGAAATGATAAATTGAGAAAAGTATTATTTTAAGAAGTAGAGGTTATCTGTTCAGAACTCTGTAGCTAACAGCAGTAGTTGTTAGCCTTGGTGCACCATGATCTGGACCTCAGCTAGCAGGGGTTTTGCTAGCCCCATGTGGGTAGCTACCATATGTGGAGTCATTTTATTTCGCAAGCAAGTGCTTTGCGTCTGTGGTTATTTTCCCTGCGAGCTGTGTGCTCTGCGTCTGTTTCAATTTGGTTCTACTTAGATACTTCTGATGCATTTTAAGAAATGGTTTATATAAGGCTTGTTTTATGCATAATATATATATATATATATAGTTTTTAAGAGTCTTGTCCTTATTTTTAAGGGTTGGCATTGCTTATTCACTGAGTATCAAACTCACTTTTCTTAATTTATTTTTCAGAGAGCGGTGAAGACCCTAGCCTACCTTGAGCTGTCTACTAGCTGTAGATCTCCTGCTTTATTTCTTTTGGCGAGCCCACAATTGTTCATGTGGGTGTATTTTGTTTTATGCTTGTAATTTATTTTGTTCTGAACAATGTAGAACGTGGCTCCACTGAATCATAGCTAGGGTATCCCTAATCCCTAGAAGTCTATATTTTGTTATTTTTGGATATATTATTGAGTTGACTGTTTGTAGAAATATCGGGAGGTCCAAATTATAGAGGAGACTCTGCTGAAATTTCTACAAAAGTCACATAAAAGAAAAACTTATACGTTTTGTATAAGAGTGATTCAGAAATGATACTCTAGTTTTATTATTTATATGAAGATACAACTGAGGGAATTATCTGAATTTTAGTGGAGGTTGTCAATACAAATCGATTTATAGTAGGGGAATTTGGTGTCTTTTGTGCCAACATACTTAAAATTGTGGGTTGTGACAACAAGTGTATGTGTCGTAAGAGTAGTACGTGATGAGTCAAAGTCATTCTCTCAAAGAATCAGTATGATTAGTAATTAGGCATTAGAGTTCTCCTATTCATTTTACTTAAACATATCAAATTGTGATTGAATTTTTATGAAAATTAATTCAAATGCAACTAACAATACTGAAAGATGGTTTTAATCGAAAATAAGCAATTAAAGACACCCTAGGAATTCTAATCCCCTTTTTACACAATGTCAATTATTTCCTTTTTAATTAATTGGTTTAATGTCAATTTTAGAATCAAAGGTCTAATTGGGTACAAATGTCTTTCAATCCATTTAAACCCCTATATCAACTCGACTCTTTGATATCTCAATTGAGTAGTTAACATTCAATTAAGTTTAGACCTTATCTAGACTATCTAGGGCCCCTGAGTATATTTCTATCTCAAGTGTAAATTAGACTATGTCTAATCCTAAGTTGCTTAATCAATGATCTATAAGCAATTCCCTTCTTTTAAAGGTTAATTACAAAACCCATAATCAAACTAAAGGAGGCCAATCAATAGGATGAAACCATAATTCAGATTAAACACTAAAATATTCAATAATCAAACATAATCAAAAGAGAAATAATCTCCAAAGCTTAAAGGTTCATAGAATCCCTCAGGGTTACAAGATTTAACCACTCATATCTTGAAATTCACAAACAATCTCAGCAAACATATCAACAAATACATTAACTAGAATGAAAGATGGAGTAGAAACACCTAATCAGAAGAATAATGGACAGAATCAATGATTTCCTAATTAGTATGAAGCTTTCTCAACACCTCTTTTGTGTTTTCCCACTCTCCTAGTCGGCCATAACACTTCTCCCTTGCTGAATGACAAAGCTCTAGCCTTCTTTCATGTTTTTTAGCTCGTAAATCAAAGCTGTGCATTTCAGAAGCCGATCTCGCTATGGTGAAGGATGACTCTCGCTATGGCGAGAGCTTATAAGCTCCCAAATTTTTGCTGATCTCGCTACTGCTCGCGCTATAGCGAGTTGATCTCTAGAATTTGTATGCATCGCAATTTTGCTATGGTGAAGTGCCTTCCTCGCTACAACGAATTATGTTCTAGTTGTAGTGAAAGGACTTGTTTCACTTACATTTTTACTTTTCAGCTTCCCTCTCTTTTTTCATTTTTTTCTACAATCTTTTACTTTTCTCTGAGATAAAAATCAATCATAAAATGAGGCTCAAACTGATAAAGATATTGCAATTGAAATATTTTCTTTATTTTGTTTGATTGAATACACATTTAGCCATATTAATCAAGAAAAAAGTACTTTACCTCCCTAATTTATCATAAAATATATCCTTTTCTTATCCAAAATTAGGGAGTTATCAGCCCTCTCAATGGTTGGTGGCTGGGCTATCCGGCAGCTCGGTGGTGAGCTCAATGGAGGGAGGGCAAAAAACTAAAATTCTAAAAATGCCCTAACTGCGGTTCTTTTAAAACCGCCGTTAAGAAACTATCTTAATTGCAGTTTTATTTAACCACAATTAGAATATTGTATGTCCTAATTGCAGTTTTCAAAACTATGCTTATGAAAATGGCCTTCATCGCTTTTTTTTTTGTGAAATCACAATTAGGAGTGTGTCTAACTACGGTTTTGTTGAAATCCAAACAAAATTGTAGTCTTAAATGTGATTAAACTAACCGCAATTAAAACGTGGATTGGTTGCAATTAATGAAATCGCAGCTAAGGAATTGCAGTATAATACCTAATTTTTAGTAGTGCTATGAGGCACAATGAGGACTATGACCCCCGAAGTCCCACCACGGGCTTCCAAAAAAGGATAATAATAGCATCCAATTTAGATGCACCTAATTAATTTCAATTTTCTCTAATGTATACATGGTGCTTGTTCATTCCCTACTCTTATAATATCTTGAAGCAGTATGTGAAAGAAAGTGTGCTGCCTGACCTAAGTTTCCAAGAAAACAAAGATGGTGACACCCCGGATGAGATCTTCGTAGAAGAGCACAAGAAATTACTCGACAAAGATAGCAACAAGTGGCTCAAGGACACTTCTGGTTCTTACTCTGTAGCGGCTGCTTCACTGCTGGTGTCACCTTCATCTCCTCCTCTTTCTCTAACCACTGTAGTAGTAGTGGCATGAGATATGCCAATATTAAATAGTCATGTAAATTTTAAAATTAAATTTACAATCTTACTTAAATTCATTTTTCAAGTTGATTTCTCTTTTGGGCTCAAGTCTAAGAAAATATCTCTAAAATAAACAGGACTTGAAATACAGAGAAGAGTTGGCAAGAAATTACAAAGGAAAGATAGAATATTAAAAAAAAAAAGAAAAAGAAACGTGTCCTTTAATTTTTCCTTTCTTTCTCAAAGGGAGAATATTTAGTTTTCCCTTTTGAATGAAAAAAAATGATATAATAAATCAAAGACAACGATACAAGCAAGGAATAGACAAAAAGAAAACTAAGAAATATTCGTACGTTCAAATTAGCGTCAGCATTATTTGGTCATGGACACACCATCAAAAGCTTATATATGACATTAGATTACTTTTCCCAGTTTTCAGTGCCTTTTTCTTTTTTGGATTGAGGTACAAAGAAAGAAGGACAAAACATATATGAAAATCAGTCAGAACAAAGGATCCTGATTCATCAGCGGTAATCTCCAAAACTTTCTTCTGTTTTCAGTGCCTTTGACTTCGCATAGTTTCAGGCTTGAATTTAACAAGGGATATTCATAGGTTCACTCCAATTTGGTTTGATTTTGAACTAAAACTAAATTGAATCAAACAAGTTATTTTTTTTATACAACATGGATTTATATATTTGGTTTTGTGCATACTTAGTTTGGTTCACGCTTACAATAAAAATTTTTATTTAAGCTTATATTTTTAAAATTTCTAAATTTACATGTTTTTTTTTTTTAACATTTGTAGGGCCTAAAACTCTACAAAATAGTCTTAAATCCAAATTTTTAGCCAAGTATTCAACAATACTAACATCTTCTTTTGTGCTAATGAAAAAAAGAAAATTCTATATAAAACATTGGCTTTGATCAATTCAAATTATTAAAAATTGATAACTAAACTGACAGTCGCAGAGTTTTGACTTATTAAAAACTGATTTGGATCTTTTTGCTACAGTTTTTGATCAGTTTGATTTGGATTGGATTAGTTTAATCTAATGTGATTTGATTTTGAACACTCCCTTAATAGCAAAACAAAATACACTGCAGTTATGTCTGCTTTCCTTTCTTTCTTTAAAGGACGAATTCGATTAAATTCTCTTTCTTTTTCTAAAGTAATATTCCTATATATGTATCCAATCTGCTTTCCTTCCAAAAAGAAAAAGTTTGACAGCTGAGAATCAGATGACGAAGAAAAGCATGGATTGTATGATACGAAAGGAACTTAGTCAGCTTAATTAATATATATAATCCGGGTTATAAATGTGTATTATAAAATGACACACACCGCCACCATTAATGAATTACAGCATTCTATCATCATCACCAGTCTTAAAATTAAAACTCTTGTCTCACTTCTCTGCTTCTAAACTCCTTCCCTATCTCCATCTCCCATATATCCAACGAGATACATGACAACGGAAATGGTTTCCGACATTGTAGAGATAAAGAGCCCGGAAACCGCAGCATTAAAGCATGAACTATATGATGCCGTGTTGAAACGAAATTGGGAAAAAGTTGTAGAGATATTCACGGAGCATCAAGATCCAGAGATTCAGGCCATCAAGATCACCAAATCGGAAGACACTGCATTGCACTTGGCTATCACTCTTCGCGCACGAGAGTACATTGTTGTAAATCTAATTGATGAAATTAAGACCACCGAAGCTGCTATGGAGACTCTCGCAGCTAAAAATATCAGAGGGGATACTCCTTTGCACTATGCGGCCTCGCAAGGCTCAACCATTATATGTAAATGCATAATACCGGTTGATAAATTGTCGCCAGAAGGCCAAGCGTTGGCCTGTAAGCGTAACAACGACGGTGAGACGCCTTTATTCTTGGCTGCTCTTAACGGTCACAGGAAAACCTTCTGCTATCTCCATTCTGTTTGCACTGACATGGCCTCAACCTCAACGTCCAACCTCTGGAGAAGGAAAAATGGAGATACCATACTTCACTGTACCATTCAAAGAGAATACTTTGGTATGTACGTATACGTAAATTAATGGGAGAATTATAATAAAGAATCAAAACATAAAAATATTTATTTTCAAATATCTGTTATCATTTATTTTAAGATAATTATCACTGAGTTTAGCAATAAATGGGTATAATAATGATCTTTAAAAATAATTTTTTTTTTCTTAATCCTTAAATGTAATTTTCTCCAAATTAATTTCATTTGACCTTTTATACTGGCTTGCTAGATGTATAATGTAAACAGGATTGATGTCAGACGCTCATATCTACCTGTTTGAACTATTAAAAATGAAAAGTCTATGGTAAATAGAATGTCATAGTCTGATTTTTAGAGAATTTCGGTCATATATGGTCATTCATCATGTCATTGTTTGAGCATTACATAAAGTCTTAGCCTTATAGAGTACGCACTCCTAAGAGAACTTTAAAGTCGTACGCTGCAATAATTAAATAAGCACTAACACTAATAATGATAAAGTATCTGTAAGAACCCGACGTGCATGCCATATCTCCCTGTTTGCATAAGTTGACTTGAGCTGCCACGTAGAATTTTTGCTTCCTTCTGCAATACCCGAAATGCCCCTTTTCTCATTCATTTTAGCTGGCCTTTTAAGTAAATTGCTTCTTCAAATTTGCTGCAGCACTCAACCATACCTATAGCCATTCCTTCGGTCAGGAAAAGGAGCAAAGTTGGTGAGAAAACTGAAGTTCATCTTCTTCCCTCTGCTGAGTGCCCTGTTTCGCTGGTTCTGGCTTCATTTTCCTTGCTGCTGCCATTGTCTCTGGTTTGGCTGAGTGTGCTGCTGTTGGTTGGAGGGATTTAACGCCAGAAACACCTCCTCTCCCAAGCTTGGAGTTTCTGCCGTAAGTGTTGCATTTTCTGGTTCCAATTTACAGAGTTGTTTTCCCCCTGTTTTGCTTGTTTGGTAATGTGATTCTGTGTGTGAGTAGCAAACTGATGGAAGGGTGTGTAGAAGGAAAAGAAAAGAGAGTGAAAGGGGGATATGTATATGTATATGTGTGTTGTATGGAGATGGAAGGCAAGAATGGAGCAGAGAAGGATGAATTTTTGCATGTCGGGGTGAAAGGGGAGAGGTCAGCTGGAAGTCTTCCAGAGAACATTTAGCCGCGGCGAATTAAGGAATTGGCCGCGGCGGAAAGAGGTGTTGGCCGCGGCCAATATCGAGAGCATGATCGAGGAAGCTCCAGGAGGCTTCTTCACTGCGGCGCCATGTATGTTGGTCGCGGCGAATGTCCAACTCGCCGCGGCTATCGCCGCGGCGAAATTAGTGCAGTAGAAGGGGGTTAAACAGAGAAGAATTGGCCGCGGCTAAGAATAAATTGGCCGCGGCTAACATGCCGAAATTTCCTATAATGCCTAGGAAACCTTAGTTTTTCATATATTAATCCAAGGGAAAGAAGAATTGACATTAATGTTGGGTAGGCTAAGTTAATGAGACAATTCCTCTGGTTATTTACACTCTAAATCTGTTGAACGGGTATTGTAGGGTATTCAGGAGATTGAGGTAGAGCTGAGGACTAGGCAGGGAATATTGATATCATCCTAAGAGGTGAGTAAGTAATGCGGACCGTGAGTAACTCCTATTTCTTATTTTCTTACTAAGTTTCCTTGCAGTATTCTGACATTTGAAAATCTATTTGTGGAAATACATTTTTAAATGCTTTACTATATGATAGACTTAAATATAAAATTTTGCAAATTATTGCCTGTTGAGTTATTTGGGAACTTTGATACCAAACTGGTGTGGAAGGTACTCTGTCTGAATGTGATTTGAGAAACGTATTAAATCTGAAATGTGATTTGAGAATTGTATGAAATCTAAGAGGTTATCTGTTCAGAACTCTGTAGCTAACAGCAGTAGTTGTTAGCCTTGGTGCACCATGATCTGGACCTCAGCTAGCAGGGGTTTTGCTAGCCCCGTGTGGGTAGCTACCACACGTGGAGTTATTTATTTCGCAAGCAAAGTGCTTTGCGTCTGTGGTTATTCCCTCCGCGAGCTGTGTGCTCTGCGTCTGTTTAATTCAGTTCTGCTTAGATACTTCTGATGCATTTTAAGAAACGATCTGCAGGAGGCTTGTTTTGTGCATGATGAATATTTATCTATGCAAATATTTTTACGGGCCTTGTCCCTAAGATTTTTAAGGGTCGGCGTTATTTATTCACTGAGTTTTCAAACTCACTCTTTCTTAAATTATTTTTCAGAGAACGTTGAAGACCCTAGCCTACCCTGAGTGGCCGACTAGCTGTAGATCTCCTGCAAATTCTTTTGGCAAACCCACAATTGTTCATGTGGGTGTATTTTGTGTTATGAATTTGTTTGTTCTGAACAATGTAAATGTGGCTCCACTGAATTATAGTTAGGATATCCCCACTCCCTAGATGTCTATGTTTTGGATATATTTTGGGTGTATTGCTGAATTGACTGTTTGTAGAAATATCGGGAGGTCCAAATTATAGAGGGGACTCTGCCGAAAATTCTACAAAAGTCAATGATGACACTCTTGGTAATGGAATGGGGGATTTGTTATCTTTTGTTCCAGCATAGTAAATATGTGGGTCGTGAAAGTATCCAATTTAAGGAAATTACTTGATATACCTTATTGTGAAGCTAGTGCCTTGGATGGCCTTGAATTCTAGTTCATGATTCATGTAATATGTCTAGAACATTTTTGAATTAATTTCTAACATACTGTTTGCGTGCTTGCTCTGGCTAGAATTGGCCCTTCACATAATTCTTCTCTATGATGGTGATGACCAAAAAATCATCGTTAACTCTAAGAATGTAGAGGGGATTACGCCTCTTCAAGTCCTTGCCTCTGTTCCATCTGCGTTCAGAAGCGGTACGCGCCTCACATGGCACCACAAACTCTTCTACGATTGTAAGTATCATTTGTCTTGATGTATTAATTGGTATAGTATTTGGTAATGGTTAAGTGATCGTTATGACTTGTGTGATTATTTTGTTTCTCCACCAAAGACATAGGCGTAGGGCCGCTGAAAATCGATACTCAAACCGAAAGCCACGTTCTGGACGTTGGAAATTTTGACTCGTTGGAGATTAATGATGCTCCACGAGGGAGCCTTCAGACCCGAGGTTGATGCTTGTTCTTCATTCTTGATGCTTTAATTTGTTCATCTAAATGGTTACTTTTGGTATGTTTATGACTTTCTTTGACTTCATGTTCGATAAGGATCAATAAGGAAGACAAAAGAGAAACATTTATGGGGTACCCAAATCATGGCTGCACTTTTAGGACGAAATTCTGAGTATAAGTACCACGAAAACGAGATTGCTCCCTATCCAGACGATCTTACGAATCTTACTAAGAAGACAGACGAGAAAAGACAGGATGAACAGAACCAGCAAGGTAACTCAAATGTCAAAGAGGATTAAAACAGTTCAGAGTCGACCCTTTCTTTTGTTTTTGTTTTTTCGTTTTATTTTTTTCCTTTTTTTTTAAATTTTATGGTTAAATTATTCTTTTGCTTTAATAAGTTTACTCAATTTTTAATTTAATCTTTATAGTTTAAAATTTTGCTATTGAATCTCTGTAGTTTAAAAAAGAGATAATTATAGTTGAAAAATTAAAGTTAAAAAAAATTTATTTTGAAGCTATTATTAATAGATTTAAGAGTTTTACTTAAAGTGATAATTTATCTGAAAATAATGGTAATAGATTATTCAAAATAATTTTTTAATTCTAAGTTTTTTTATTGTAATTCTCCCTTTAAAATATTTGTACTTTAGCTCTGTTATTAAATTTTCATTAGTATGTTATTAAATTTTGTTTACATGACCAACTTGTGTTATTTTTAACATTTTGAATGTGTAATTGATTTATGTCCACAAAATTAAGGAATAAAAATAGATAATGAAAAAAAAATTTCGCATATATAGCGTGTGATATAGTCTATATTACCTGACTTGGATAAGCTGATTAGAATCATATATAAAGCATTAAGATGGCACATGGTTAAATACAACAACAAAATATAATAGCATATTAATAGAAATTTAATGAGAATTAGATTAAAAATTTGTAAAACTACAATTAAATATTTAATTATAAATTTTAAAATATAGGAATTAAATTAAAAATGAAGTAAAACTATGAAAAAATAATTTAAGCTTAATTTTTATTTTCTCCTTGTAAAAAAAGAATAAGATAACTTCCTGAGTTAGTGCTACTTAATTGACAGGAAAACCGTCCAAAAAGGACAAAAAATCGACGGCATTGTTAGTGGCAACAAAGTATGGTCTGATTGAGCTGGTGGAGAGCATCCTAGACGTTCTTCCTGTGGCTATCTATGACACAACAGAACCAAAGAGAAGAAACATACTGCATACGGCAGTACAGAAAAGGCAAACCCATGTGTTGAAGTTATTGATGAAGCACCCACTATGGGATAGCCTCAGAGAAGCGATGGACGTCGATGGTAATAATGTCTTGCACATGGCAGCATTTCTCCCCAAGCATATGCCTTGGGAAATTCATGGCTCTGCTATGCAAATGCAATATGAAGCCAAATGGTTTCAGGTATAAAACACTTAGTTGAGCTTTGCACTTCGTGTAATTAATGATATATATATGAACTAATAATTTTTAAGAAAATTTTATTTATTTCCTATCATTAAATTTTTATTCATGTGTCATTTAGTTTTATTAAGATAATCTATTATTTGTCATCTTGATATTATAAATATATATATCATTTATATCAATTCATCCCATCTACTTAGGTGCAATCACGTGTCACATCTCATAAGCAAATTTCATTTTCTCATCTACAATTAACCTCTCTTATCGGTCGTATTAATCATGGATATATTAAAAAATTTTATGTGGGCTCATATTAATTCTTTTAATGTTATTTAAAATTGGGTTGACTATGGTCTATTAAAATTATCCTAAACCCAATTAAAGTTAAATGATTATAAAGTTAGTGCCCTTTAGCACACATTCAAATTAAAGGTCTGATGAGTAGTCATAATAGTGTGGGCCAATCATTTTGTTGAAATCCATGATGGGAGGGCCCGATAAAATATCTAAGTAAGAGTTAGGTCCCCTTTCTAACTCTAATTTAAGTGTGCTAGTCCCATTAAAAATCACTCATCTAAGCATAGGGTGATAGAGAGGAAGATACAATCTCTAACCTGCTTTCATGACAATTATAGGTATGATTCTTATTCCAATATCAAATTAGAGTTCTAATTTCATACAAGATCCTATTAATCATAGATATTCATAATAACGAAGATAGGATATGCATAGTTGGTCAAATCAACAAGATCCTTTAACATTATAACATATTGTATTGCAGTATGTGGAAGAAAACATGCCTCCTTACCTGTGCTCCCAAGAAAACAATGATGGTGACACTCCAGAGGAGATCTTCCTGGAACAGCACAAGAAACTCCTTAAAGAAAGTAACGAGTGGCTCAAGGACACTTCTGGTTCCTACTCTATTGTAGCTGCACTTACTGCTGGTGTTACCTATGCCACATCCTATACAGTCCCCGGGGGCACTGATGACAATACTGGCAAACCCATCTTAGAAGGCCAGCTTGCATTCAACATTTTTGTTGTCTCCATTCTAGTTTCATTTTGCCTCTCTATCACTTCCTTAGCTGCCTTCTTGGCTGTTTTTAGTTCTCGAAAGCAACCAAATGATTTTCGTAGAAGTTTGCCGTTGAAGATGTGCTTGGGGTTATCGTCGTTTTATGTTGCTATCGTCTCAATAATGGTCTCTTTTTGCGCTGCGCATACCTTGGAAGTTGATCATAGAATCAAGCATAAGGTTAGCCCTTTGTACAGTTTGATTCTAATACCACTATGCTTTTACACATTCGCACAGATTCCACTATACTGGGATCTTGTCAAAGCCTCTTTTACAAAGGTACCGCAGCCAAAATACGTGGGAGAAAGTGTAACTATGTAGGATGTTTCTTCCAATCAGACATTTTTTGCTCTTCTTTGCTCTAATTACATACCTTTTAGAATAATTGTTGTATCTAAAAATGTTTTTAAAAAACTGTCAACAAGTTATTAATTTGATCTTTTAATTTCATTATGAAATTGTTGTCTTTAATTAATAAGATCATTTTGAGTGTATGAGTAGTTATTATTATTATTATTATTATCTATGTAACATATAAAGGGCTCCACTAGCCGTATTTAATGCACCTCTCTGTAGTTACCAAAAAAGAAAAACAAAAGAACAAAATGCACGTCTTTGCAGACTGAAAGATACATTGCGAATAGAATTCCTTGTGTCCAAATATCACAGACCCGTGATGCAAATAGGGTTCCTTCCAAATTGGAAGAAACATTGCATTTTAGTGGAAGACACATGCACAGGGATAATATTCATTGATATATTAATATTTATAGGGGAAGGCATTTTATGGATAATATTTACAGAGACAACATTTTAGTGGAATATACATGCCACGACTAAGTTATTATAAACACGGACTTGTGCTTGTAAACTGGAAGTTACAGGGAACAGATTGCACTGGGGGGAAAGCTTGGCGTAAATAAAAATCAAATATATCTTACAGGCTTGGAGGGAAATTTGAACACTTGATATCGTGTGGCATTAATTGAAAAGTGAGGTCTGAGATTTTGTGTAGCAGTAAGGAAGAAATGCACCAATCTAAATTGCAAGTAATGATGTTGTTGAACTTTCGTGTGGCAGTAAGCAAGCAAATGGAGGGGGAATTGCATGCGGCAGTTGAACCTGTGCGATAGAGGGAACAGATTGCAATCTACCATTTGAATCTCCCCATTACATATATATGCTCGTGTTTAGGGCCCGAACTATGAGCTATTGTTTGGGAAAAGTCTTTCATCCGTTTTGCAATCTAGGTGAGAGTTTTCAAAGATGGCTGTGATAAGTGATATTTCACCAGTGCACCAGAATTGGAGGATCAAGACAAGAATTGTTCATTTGCGGTCCATGCCTGGCTTTAATTTACATGAAAAAATTTTTTGTATAGAGATGGTTCTTCAAGATGAATCGATATAAGCACAAGTTGTGAGTTTAGTTTATTCCAACAATGATCTTGGATTGTTACTTTTAGTTATTGTTTCTATCATGTTCAGGAAAAATTAATCCATACATTATGAAACATGCTTCATCGGTAAGTTTAGAAATGTTTTGTCTGAAGGTAGAATATTTGTTATAAGCCAATTTGGAGTTGTCGAGAATAGTGGGGCATACCACACAACTATACGCCCTTTCAAAATAAACTTTCAATTCTTGACAGTAATTCAAGTTTCATTTGATGTGTCGTCTATTCTGAAATATGGATTTAATTTTACTTCTTTCCCCCTCATTTCATCGAAATATGATGGCGATAATTATTTAGTGGGTGAGTTTCTTTTTTTAACTTTTATTATATATTTTAAATATATGATGTTTTAGTGGGTGATTTTTTTGTTTTGTTTTGTTGTTTAAGATGTTATTAGCCAGTTGTCTACAATTAGTGAATATGAAGAGATTTTTAAGGATGTTATCACGAACAAGTAGAAGGAGATAGAGTTGGAAGACATTAAATAATTGATGAACTTTTCAATTAGTTTTCCAGTGTCATTTATCGAATTCATTTGGTTAAATCATTCTTTGTTTTTATTTTATTTTTTATTTTTCAAAGGGGTAATAAACTAATTTGTACTCTGTGGGGAACCTTTGCTCATGAGCTTGCTTACACCCAAAACCATGTCAATAGTCCAATTGTTTTAATTATCCAATGGTATAAAATTCGAGATTTCTCTGGTATGCAAAATTCTTATTCTGGTTTACATGTTTGTATGTGTTAATGACCTTTTCATTGTTAGGGGTAAGACGAATTTCAAATTCACTCTATACATCCCGAATATTGATGAATGCTCCCATTGTTGAGGTTTGTGACTTTTTCTCAAGGTAAGATTAATTAATGCTGAATTAGAAGTTCATATAACTATCAATCTAGCTTCACATTGGGTCACCTTTTTATTTTGGTTATGGTGTGATTATCGAATTTATGATAAAGGATGATTGTGATGTGTGCTCTTGGCAACCTATTAAGATTTCTGTTCAAACTAGCGAGGCAACAATGGATGATATGTTGCAAAATGAGGAGAAAAAGATGATAGATGACATTAAAGAGTGCCACATGATAAATATTCGTGGTTGTTAAGCTGTACTTCAAAAAAAATATCATTTCAAATTCATTGATATATTTTGTCACATGTTTATAGGAGGGTACTTGCTTAATATTAACTACTATTGTTAACGTTGAAAGAGATTGTGGGTGGTATTATAATTATGCAAGAAATGCACAAAAAAAGTTTTACCAGATAGATGTGCATTCTACTATAAGAAATGCCAGACAATTGTGAGCTATGTTATTCCTCAGTAATAATTTATATATTTGTGTAAATAGTTCACTTCTGTCATTTTTTACCTTTATCTATTTGTTTTCTCTAATCTCCCATAAGGTTCAAGATGTTATTGCGGGTTATTGATGATACTAGCAATGCTGTCTTTATAATTTTCGATCGTGAAGTCTCTAAGTTCTTTCGATGCAATGCCTTAGATTTGTGTGATGCTCTGCACATTGTAAGGAATGAGTTGCATAGCTTTTGATATCACGGCATCCTTTGATTTTAGAATGATGATACGAATCAAGTTGTGCCTTTTGGTCGGTAGAACTATGGCGATGCGAATCAAGTTCCTGAAAGGTTGGATGAGCTTGTAGGAAAAAGAATTTCTTTTCAGGGTTGTTGTGAATGAGAGAAATGCAAGGGGCCTTAGTTCCATCTTCTTGGTGCATCGTGTGAGTAATGATGATGATTTGATTCGTGCATATTCTGGTGACAATGATACTGTGCCAGATTACGAAGTTCGAGAACCCTACGCAAAGTCTTGGAACATCTAATGAATAGCCAAGATATATGTCTTCATCTGCGAAGGAAATTTATGTATTTCTATCAGCCTGTACTAAATTTATTAGTTCTACCAACCAAAATGCACAATTTGATTCGAATCATCATCCTAAAATCATAGGAAATTTATATTATTTATTTATTTATTTTAATCCACACATCTATACTCAACAATTAATATAAAACATTATGAATATAAAAATTTAAGTCTAAATCATTCATATAAAATTATACTAAGTTTATCTTAAAAATATTATAAATACAAAAATATCAATCTAAACATATAAACTACACGTGGCAAAGTAACTTAAAAAAAAAAAAGTGACCTATGACCGTTTCATCTCACACGGGTCCATGGCCCTCATTTCTAAAGTGCACGGGTTCCATGTCTTTTAAAATTTATGAATAAAAAAATAAAACTTAAATTGATGAACCATGCCACGGGACCGTGTTTCCCTTCACACGAGCACATGGCACTCGTGGCTAATGTGCCACGGGTCTGTGGCTAGCATGCTTGATATTCCACAGGTCCATGTAGAATATTTTTTAAAAAATATCAATGAAATAAAATATTTTAGTACTGTTTTTCTTTTTGGTTTAAGTAGTGATTGTTTTTTGGCTCAAAGTTATTTTTATAAGACGGGTCCCCATTATGTAATTTCATACAAATATTTTAAATAATATCATTTTATATTCAAACATATCTGTATGTATACTAAACATAATATTTTTTAAATAATAATGTAAAAATATAAATGCTACAAAATTTATTGAATAAATTATAAGCATATTAATATAAATTATTATAAATATAAAAATATAAGTCGAAATTATTACGTAGAAGAGAGATCGTGAGATGCCATCTGACAATCAAGATTAACCGTGCATAAGAAAAATCTGCTCTAATAATAATATGAACGGCCCAAGTTATCATTTCAAGAACACTTCAGCAAGGAAAATAATTCTCCTTCATATGAGTAGTGTCACCAGTTGAGATACAGCCAGTTGATAAATTCTGTTGTTTTTCATTTGTAGGTTGAAGTAGTAATGGCTATCATTGATTCTGAGGTTGCAACCTCTGATGCCTTGACCCCTGCGAGGAGAATTTTGCCGCACAAACCGACGGAGGGTGGGGAAGTTGAAGGCAAGGTTTTAAATTGCGGTTGTGGTTGCGGTTGCGGTTGCGGTTGCGTTGGGGTTACTGCGGTTGCGGACACTGCGGGTATTATAATGCGGGTTGCGGTCACTGCAGTTGTGATTTTTTTTTTAAAAGTTACACAAATTATTTAAAAAATGTATATAATCATTGTAACTTTCATATACATAAATATATCATGCCTAACATCAATATTAATTAAATAAATCATTTTTTTGAACAAGCATATCAATGTTACTTGAGAAAATTAAAGGAAAAAGTCAGATAATATAAAAGTATACTTACATTCTTATTACAAAGAGAGAATTAATATCACCACATTGTAGAATGTCGTGGAGGATTATAGTTCCCACTTTCACTTTCATTATCACCTTGTCTTGTTCCCTGTCCAAAAACATAATAAAAAAATCCTCCACCTGTATTCTCCATTTGCTGATAAAGAAAATTTGGTGCTTGGTGATAATAAGGCTCTTGATAATTTATTGAAGGTTGATAATATGGTGGGACTTGAATCATTGGATAATGATCATGTGACATATGAGAAGGTTGTTGATAAAATGGGGGATAATAACTTTGACTACTTTGAGACGAGCCACCAATGCCAAAATCACTAAAACTTTGTGAAAAATTAGAGGAAGAACTATCTTCTGGTACACCACTTTGCTGTATTCCACCTCTTATAGATTGATGACCACCTCTTCTATTATCACCAGAGCCTTTATCTTGAAAAGATGTCATATCAACAACAAAACCCAAATCACGCATAGTATATGGAATGTCTTGATATGGATCTTGTTCCCTTTCTTCATCTATGTCATGATCACTTTCTGCTGCATCACCACCATCACTACCACTATTGTTGCTTGGTGGACTCAAACCACCATCACTACCCTGACTATGACCTTCATGGGAACTTGAATCATCATCAGCCTCTACCTCTTCATCATCAGTATCCATTCTTGGTAACCATTCTGAATTTTGAAGTCCATCTAATAATGGGCCTTCTCTCTCCTCAATCCATGGAGACAAGGGATCATCTTCTTGGAATATGTAATCAAGATTAATTGGATTGAAACTATTTTCTATCTCTTCTTGACTACGCCTCTTATTCTCCCTCATTTTTAGCTTCATATTATAAAAGGTAAACACAAGTTTCTGTAATTTTTTATACTTGAGTCTATTTTTTATCTTTGTATGAATAGAGCTAAATGTGCTCCAATTTCTTTCACAATTTGAAGCTGAAGTTGTTTGGCTCAGAATTTTTATTGCAATGCTTTGAAGTTCAGGAGCACACGAACCATATATTATCCACCATTCAGCTATTTAAACAAATAATACAAAAATTTAGTCAACCTTGAATTATAAATAAAAATAATCATTTTGATAGAGTCACATATTGTACCATATATACTTATAGATAAAAAATAAATTATATCTTATCGGGATCCATTTGAGACCATGCTCTTTGAGCTTGTGGCATTCCAAAGTTCTCTCTCTTGTCTCGAAAAAGTATTAACTATGCAATATCATATTAAATTTAATATAAATATATAATAATATATTCTAAATATTCATTATACAAAAAATAACTAACCTGATTTAGTGCTCTAATTGTAACATCCATATTTCGTTCTAATTTGGTTATTGCACTTCTGGTTCCATCAAATGTTTCTTTATAAACTGAATGACCATGCTCAACTCCAAATTGAAACTGAGGATTAAGAAAATAGCCTAGAAAAAAAAATAGACTTAATTAGTTAGTACACAAACATTCTTTTTTTGTGACAACATAATATATATATATATATAGACTTACCTGTAGAATGTAAATTAGTATGTAGAAATTTTCTCCTTTTATCTATCATGTCGTTATAAGTTGAGTGATAACGATAGTTTTGTTGTATAGATAGCTTTGCTCTATCTATAGCTTCATAGATAAAACCCATGGTTGGTTTCTCATCACCTTCAACCAGTCTTAATACTTTAACAATTGGCTCAAATACTTTTAGTATTTCATTAGCTTAGATCCAAAAGTCATTATCCAAAATTTTTTTCCTTGCATCATATGCTGGTCCAGATTTTTCCTTGCCAAATTTAGACTTCTTAAACTTTTCAGAGTTGAACATATTTTTCAAAGCCTGCTTTTGCTTCATAAGAGATTGTAGTTGTAAGAATTGTGTAGCAAAGCGAGTAATGGCTGGACGAATAATATCTCTACCTCCAGTATATTCTTTCATCAAATTCACAGTCCAAATGTGGTTATATATAAAGGATGTTATCATCTTTGCATCCTCTAACACTTTTTGTACATTACTCTTTTTTCCAATGTCTTCTAAACATAGATCTAAACAATGAGCTGCACAAGGTGACCAATAGAGATGTGGTCTTTTTTCCATTAATTTTTTTCCAGCTGCCTTTAAAGCTCCCTTATTATCTGTAACCACTTGGACTACATATTCTTCTCCAACTTCATCTACCACTTGATAAAGTAACTGAAGGTAGTAATCAGTATTTCTCCTAACAACAGAAGAAACATCTATTGATTTTAAAAAAATAGTTCCCCTGCTGCAATAGACAAGAAAATTCATTATATGCATGTGACTAATGCTATTAGTCCAACCATCACACATTATTGTAACACCTCTTTCCTTCCATGCACCTTTCAACCCATTTATCCATTCCCTCATAGATTGGTATTCAGCTTCCAAATACACATCTGAAATCTCATAAGGAGTAGGAAATTTAACCCTGTTGTACCTATCTCAGCAGCTGCAGTAATTAAATTGTGCAACCAAGGAGAATTAGATAAATTCATCGGAAGACGTTCATATATAATAAGCTTTGATACTGCTTCTCTTAATTTCTTCCTCAATGTTTTCATTAAACCACTAGAAATTTTTGGTTGTTTCATGCTTTTACTCCTCACAAGATCAATATTTGAAGATCTTAAACTAAAGGTAATATCTTCTGATCCTCTTGCTCTTGCATGAGAGCTTCCACCTTCTTCATACACATTTTGCCATCCTCTGGTTTGTTGTCTAAATTGTTGTCTCTCTTCCCATTCATGATGTGATCTGATACTTTCTTGGGTCGCATGCCTCATTTGCACTTCCTTATCAACAAATGCTTCCATTTCATCATCTTCATCACCTCTCAACCTTGCTTCAAATTCTTCTTTTCTTTTTTTGGAATCATTTTTTTCCCTTTATTATCTAAAAGGAGTTTCATCATACCTTCCCGAATAGTAGTTGTAACTCTAGGACAACCAGCTACTTGTCCTTTAAAATGAGCAATATGCTGCTTCAGTTGAGTAATTCCACCCTTTATTACTTTCCCACAGAGTTTGCAAGTTATGTTGTTTCGATTTCCAGCTACAGGTGTTCCAAAATGCCAACCGATATCATCACTAGGAGCACCTTCTAATCTTTCTATTGGAAATTCTTCTCTTGGCGGCATTGTTTATATTTTATAATACCTGCTGATCAAATGAAGTTGGTAATATAATATAAAATAATATAAGAAAACTAGAAGCACAATTGAATAATTACAAAAATTAATCAATTAAACAAAATCAAAATAAAAATTCAAAGTTCAATAATAATAATCTCAGTTCCACCACTAACATTAACGACTCTTTTTTGAATGCTCTATAATGATAGGTATCAATCAGTAAATCATATATAGGTTCATAAATATATAGATGTGTTATTTTCAATGGTTAGCATTTTTATTTTCTCTTTTGATACACTAAACATTCAAAATTTAATGAGTTTATAGGCTAAATGACAAAGGCCTAAAGATTGGATATAATAGAAAGATGCATGGCTTAGTAATCTAAGGAAAAATATGCAATGCTCAAATTTCCCTATAAAAATACTATTTGTTTATGGTATAATCCTTTCTCTATCTTTGCTATTATAGTTTCCAATTAATTTGTTGACAAGAAAATTTAATCCTAGAAATAAATATTAAAATTTCCCCCCCAAAAAAAAGAGATTATGGAGTCTAATCATAGGAATAAATATTAATGAGTTTATTATATTTGAAAAACTGGTTATCGATTAGAAATTTTGTCCATAATTAAATCCATATTCAATACATAATAAGTATGTGTTTTAAATTTGTTTTGTTCTATATATGGTAAGATATCTCTTATTATATTATTTGTTTACTATTTATGAATAAATTAATGAGAATAAGAGTGAGATATTTGGAAAAATTATAGTGGTGCATTTTTAAATTTTAAAATTATTTTGAATGATTTAAGAATAAAAAAGTTAAATTAAAATTTTTGAACTATAATTTGTTTAAGTTTTTTTATCTTTGGTCTTTCACAATAATTTTAAAATTTAATATCTTTTAATATAAATATTTTTACCTTATAGACTGCTAAATTTTGGGTCCAAGACAAAAAGAACAAGTTATCCAAAACAAAAACATTGAAAATTTTACACGGTCGTTACCTTACACAGCATTCATGAGTATCTCATCCCATAGTTTAGGCAATTTGACTACGGAATTATCGTTGAATTTTATCCTATGTCTTTTACCCCTAGAGTCTCAATCCACCAGCCATTTGATCTGTCTTTACTAAACTATCAGGGTAGGATTCACAATTTATATGCAAGCGAAATATATAGAAATTTGAATAAATGAGGTAATGCAGTAAATTAAATTGTATATGTGGAAAATAAAGAAACTGAAAAGGTAGCGTAAGAAAGAAAAAGCAAAGATAATTATGGAAGAAGAAGCAATAAATACATAATGTCATGTTGCCAGACTGAAGCAGTAAATTTGTCTCATTCTTCAATTACTCTATGGTATCAAGTTTGTGACAGCACATGACAGATCTGAAGTTGAAGATTTATTTAGAAATAATAAAAAAATTTTTGAAAAGTATTCGAAGAGATATTTTTCTCAACTTTGGTGGCTATTGTAAATAGAAGGTTTGAAACTCTAACTATAAAGCCAAAGTAAAGATTTAAAAAACCGTAACTAAAATGGAAATTTTAGTATTTCACGCGTTCAGTTGTGCTGTTCCCCATAACTCGAGTGAAGATGCGTCTTTGAAGTTTCGCTCATGTTTAGCTTAAGATATTATTTGAATTATAATATCTTTGTTTAATATCTCTTTATTTTTTAATTGAATTTTTATCAATTTTTTTAAAAGTAAATATATTATGTAAGACTTATTACTTAAGTAGTTTATATATTTTGTATTTATTATCACTTAAGTAATTTATATATTTTGTATTTATATCTTTTTAAAGTTAAGAAAAATAAAAATAAAAATAAAAAAATTCAAAATCAAAATCAAAATAAATGAAAATGTAAAATAAAAGCTTTTTAACAATAAAAAAATTTCATTCTTTTTCTCTTACCTTCAATTGTATCATCTACAATAAATACAAAACTAAAATATCCCACCCTCGTATGTCTAAATCTGACCAAAGCTGTCCAATTTTCAATGCATCTTCATCACGTGATTCTCCAGCAAATTTCACATTAGGATGGGATGGTTCTGCCATCACAAGAAACAGCAAATTTCACACAAATCTCAACATATATCCTTTAAGACACGTAGCAAATTTCACACAAATCTCAACAGACAAGTGGTTACTGATTTAATAATTTAATCAATTCATATAACAAGCTCAACCCAAAACTGCATTTGTCGAATCAAACATATAATGTTTTGGTCCAAGTCAATTCACCTCATTTGTCCAATCTTGTTTTCCAGTGTGAGAGAAAGTATTAAAAAACAAAGTGCTCACAATTTTATTGATAAAAATAATAGACGCAACCCCTCCCTTATTTACTGCTTCGACTTCTAAGTTCCAACTCTGCAACTAGAAAAGGAACCAAAATGAAGAAGCGAAGCAAGAAGAAGATATACATAGTACATACCTTTGGGCGCTTCTCTGGCTTTAGAGTATGGTTTCAAATCTCACTGGCTTTGCTTTGGGTGATATCACCAGCTTCGCTTCGGGTGCTTCAACCTTCAGGTATGGTTTCAGATCTCAAAACTTCAGATTCATCAAATCGAAGCCTTCTCTACTGATTGCTATTGGCTTGTTGCTGCTTCTTGACTTTTCTCTTTTGTTGTTTGGGTTTGGGAAAGCAAAGTTAGGGCCAGCCAACTGCTTGTTTTGAGCTTTGTGTGTTATTGCATTTCTGGCTTTATATGATGCGCCGCAACAGAACCGCAACACCATTTTGTTGTGGCCGTAACACCGTTATATTGCGGTCCATTATTGTGATTTCTGAACCCTCTACAATTGCGGGCTAATGCGGATGCGGGTTGGGCCGCATCCGCAATATTGCGGCCGCATTCCGCAATTTAAAACCTTGGTTGAAGGTCTTCATGTTGAGATGTCATCCGATACGAAGAAAGCTATAAAGAAAGATGTAAAAGAATGAAACCTGAAAAATGGATTAAAAATCTGTTATTGTTATTATTATTATTATTATTATTATCTTCTTCTTCTTCTTCTTCTTCTTCTTCTTCTTCTTCTTCTTCTTCTTCTTCTTCTTCTTCTTCTTCTAATGATTGTAATCATTGTATCTTTATCTTAGCAGAGTCCTAAAAATGGATTAAAATTCCTTTATCCTTATGTTGATATTATTGTATCTTTGTCTTAGCAGAGTGCTGGAAATGGATTAAAATTTCTTTGTCCTTGTATTGATAAATTCTGTTGTTTTTCATTTGTAGGTTGTAGTAGAGTTAGTTAAAAATCTGTTATTGTTATTATTATTATTATTATCTTCTTCTTCTAATGATTGTAATCATTGTATCTTTATCTTAGCAGAGTCCTAAAAATGGATTAAAATTCCTTTATCCTTATGTTGATATTATTGTATCTTTGTCTTAGCAGAGTGCTGGAAATGGATTAAAATTTCTTTGTCCTTGTATTGATAAATTCTGTTGTTTTTCATTTGTAGGTTGTAGTAGAGTTAGTTAAAAATCTGTTATTGTTATTATTATTATTATTATCTTCTTCTTCTAATGATTGTAATCATTGTATCTTTATCTTAGCAGAGTCCTAAAAATGGATTAAAATTCCTTTATCCTTATGTTGATATTATTGTATCTTTGTCTTAGCAGAGTGCTGGAAATGGATTAAAATTTCTTTGTCCTTGTATTGATAAATTCTGTTGTTTTTCATTTGTAGGTTGTAGTAGAGTTAGTTAAAAATCTGTTATTGTTATTATTATTATTATTATCTTCTTCTTCTAATGATTGTAATCATTGTATCTTTATCTTAGCAGAGTCCTAAAAATGGATTAAAATTCCTTTATCCTTATGTTGATATTATTGTATCTTTGTCTTAGCAGAGTGCTGGAAATGGATTAAAATTTCTTTGTCCTTGTATTGATAAATTCTGTTGTTTTTCATTTGTAGGTTGTAGTAGAGTTAGTTATCACTGATTCTTAGTTTGCCACCTCTAAATGCTTGACCCCTGCAAAGAGAATTTTGCCAAACAATCCGGCTAATGACGAGGAAATTGAAGGTATTCCCGTTGAGATGTCATCCAACTTGAAGAAAGTTATGTCATCCAATATGAAAAAAGCTATTAGGGCTGAGACCTGAAAAATGGATTAAAAACCTATTATTATTATACTTATTATTATTATCACAACTTTGTTTTAGCAAGGCTACTTGCTTATGTATGATGTTTCCTTTTTTTTTTTTTTGATATTCTGATATAACGTTTGCTGTTTTATGTTTATTTAATATTGTTGTGTTTAATTTGCTTATAATATTTCGCCGTCAATCTATAGTTTTATCCAGGTATAGTCAGTTTGTTCATGTTTTATTAAGTAAGAGTTCCTTTCAAGTATAGAGATAGAGATGCCCGGATAGATAACGGAAAGTTCATATTTTATTAACACAATGAAGAGGACATGGCCATACACAAAATAAATAATATTAAAATAAAGTTAAAAAATGTTAAGTTTTTAATTAAAAAATAAATATTATCCTTAAAAGTATTTTAATTATCTTCTAATTTTAAAAAAATCTATATATATTTTGATAATAGATAATAAGAAAAAAAAGTCCTATAAATTGACGTCTCTCAAAATGTGAACTTAGAGTACCAATTTATTTTATAATACTCACTTAAAACAGTACTCAAAAAATATCCACGCGGCTCGTATATTATGGCTATAAATTAAAATATACTTTCATGATTTATTGTATATCTTAATTTCTTAATTATTAATTTCTAAAGGTCCACAGATAAATTATTGTATGGATGCATTAGTTTTTTTTTAATTTAATATTCATGGCTCAAACCATAATAGGGACAAGGGGCAATCACTGCAATCCTTTGGATTTTATAATCCAAGTTTGGTTCTAAATTTCACATCAAAATTTGAGTTTTTAAGTAAAATAGAATTTATCTTTTTATTTTTTAACACGTCTAATATGTTTAAATTTCTAATATACATTTTTTTAACAAATTTTTATATAAATAATTATAAGATCCAAGTATACATACTTTCCTCTTGCTTTTTTAATTAATGATTATA
Organism: Erythrophleum fordii; assembly: GCA_032878935.1. Lineage (NCBI taxonomy): Eukaryota > Viridiplantae > Streptophyta > Magnoliopsida > Fabales > Fabaceae > Erythrophleum > Erythrophleum fordii. The sequence continues at coordinate 6,211,890 of JAVQMF010000047.1, forward strand.
AAATAAACATTCAGTGACAGATTTACAACAAAGTTTAAATTTCACTTGAAACAAAAGTCCGATGTCTCTAATGAGATGCCTTTGTTCCACATTTAATATTTATCAATTTATTATCTGTTATATTATTTGAATAATTTAATGAACTTAATTATGTGATTGCACTGAAGTAATGATATTTAAAGCATTTCCTCATTAGGAAAGAGTTGAAGTGATGCGATAAAATTAGAGTTCTTATTTAATCGGTTAGACAACAAATGAAGATTGTGTCTTTAATTTCTCCTCTACTTTAATTCTTTTCAATTTCTTATTTCAATGTTTGGACACTTTCGATTATTTGCATTATTATATGTCCTTGTCAATCATATAAGGCTTCAATATAGAAAGGGCTTTTGAAGTTTTTCTTTCCTTATTAATCTTCTACATTGAGATTGTAATTTTGGAGATTGCAAATGCTTGGATTGAAATGGTTTTTCAAATCCAAAACAAGAGAACTAATAATTAGATGTTAATCTAGTAGAGTTATCCAAAATAATAAGGCAAGGGAGGTTAGCCATTTGAGAGTGGTAGTGGCAAGAGAGATTTCCTAGGGAAAGATAAGAAAACCATATGGTTTTTATTCAGAAGTCTCTGATGAACCTTATCAAAGTTTTGCGCACGAATGCATCCATTGACTTCATCCATCTAGAGCTCCTCCAATATGGGGGTGTGTGCTAAACTAGTCTGAGGATGATTAGTTGGACCTAAGGAAGTCTCATGAGGTGGAGGTTGGTCTCTACCCATGTGTTGTGCATGGGAGTTATTATCCAATGGGTCATTGGCATCTTGATTTATTGATGTTTGTGTCCCCACTGCATCTAATAAGTATATTACTCCATTATGGCAAGCATAAAATATCATAGATATCAAAAGCTCAATATCTGCTTGCTCATAATTTCCCTCAAGGTTGGTGAGGGTAGTATTCTCAAGGTCAAAGGCGCCTCATGTGGATTCTTTGTGAAGGCTAAATAGTAGCATGCCCATGCTCCTGCTTCAAAGATGTCAATTTTCCTTCATTAATTTGGCTGAGGTTAAAATGCATCTGGGCTGTTGCTTGGAATCAATTGTGGCCATTCCTTTAATATCATCTTCCTCATTGTTCCCTTCTCTTGCATGACACCATCAAATGCATCACATAGAGGCAGGGGCAGGTGCAAGGAGAAAGGGGTTTCAGTTTAGAATCCAGCAAATTTAGGTGCACAAGCATCTCTGAACCAATTTCATCTTTGTCTTTGATGTGCTTATTCATCAATTCTTTGTCTTTGCTGGGATCCTTGAGTGGATCATCTATATATTTGTTGTGCTCCTTCATCAGTTCTGCCAAAGACAACATGAAAGAGTCTCAAAGCCTTTTCTAGACAAGATGGATATAATGTTTTAGCATACATTTTGAGGCCAGCACAATGCTTCTTCATCTCTTAGCCCTTAAAGGTCTATTCTTACTCCCTTCTCTTGATTCTCTTTTAACTATTTGAATTGATTAAAATTAGTGAATTATACAAGTTTCATGCATTCATCTTGCTAATTCACGCATTGCTTGCATGAATTCATTAGTGTTTTTCCCTCAGGACTAGGAAGTGAGAACTTATTCATTATTTGTCTTTACATAAATGAATCAATAATCATTGTCTATATGAATATTTCATTCTTGTTATAGAGTTAATGTAGGAATTTGAAATCAAATATAGGAACCCTTAGCATTCTCACTTTTGTGCTTTATCGATACTTTCACTTGCAATGTAAATCTTTTAACTACCATCTATAAAGAATAGCTTCTAATGATATAAATTGTAACCTTTTCCTACGTAGGAGTTTGGTTTACCTGAAATCGAATAATTTGCATATAAAGGAGCAAATGAGTTGACTAGTAAGATTAAGTACCTCTTTCCTACGATTTAGAAAGCTGCTAGTCAATCTTTCCTCTTAAGAAATATGGATTCATTTATTTAAGATGTATTCTTTTTTCTACTAGCATTATGAAAGCTGATTAAATTGACATCAGTTGGCATGCTTGCAAAATATAACAGACTTTTTTATAGATTAATGTAGTTTATAATGCAATCTTATTTATTATTCAAAAGTGGACTTAAACATGTCTCTAGTGAAAACTGAAGTCACTTCCAATATGTGCCAAGCTAAATGTTGATGCAATTTACAATTGCAACTTGTTTTGGTTTTTACTTATTAGCATGTGAAAGAGAAAGGTTCTACATGTTTGTATAGAGGATTGAACCTAATACTTCATGCAAACTACCCAAAGCTCTCACCACTAGATCACACCTAATGACTTGAAATTAATTTTTCCTTTTTATCTCTGTTTTGATATGTAAGATGTCTTGAAAAATGTTAAAGGAGGTTACTTAGTCAACTAGGTGTTCAGAACATATGTATACACCAATTAGTAGCCAAACCATATAAAATATTTAAAAAGAAAACACTCACTCAAATACACAAAAACGTGCATTATGGTATTTAATAATTATTGTGGGAAAGCAGGATTCATTGAACTCTTACTATTGTAAGAAAATACCACACTTTGTGTATTTTTTAAACTTGTTTCTAATGAATGCATTTGGCTCGTATGAGTTTCCCTCAATGGGATGTGTTATCTCATTTACAAAAAGAATGTGTGGTGTGTTATGTAATTTATAAAAAGAATAGTGGAATTCTCTACATAATTATTACAGTTAAGCAATTGTACTAAAAAAAATTGATGCCTTAATGACTTATATCATGGTGCTGATTGCTGAATATGGAAGTTACTATCATGGGTCTGAATTTTTCAATGGCTTCCTATAGGTCTAAACTCTGAACCTATATTTACAAAGAGCAAAATTCAATTGCTCAACAATGTATTGCTCAGGAATGAATAAGAATATGACAAGCAAAATGTTGCATGTAATTGAATGTAATCAGCAAGAATAGGAATACTATAATTGAATGTAATGAGATTATTGATTTAAATAAAAGTGATTCTTTTCTTTTCTTTCTTACAAAGTTGTCATTTAATTAAATGGCACCTACATTTTAAAAGAATTAATACATAAGCAATAATTATCTAGTAATACCATATAAGCATTAAAAAGTTGACAGGGCATAACATTAACATTCTATTAGAAGTAAGTTCACCTTCATTTATGTGAAGGCAAGTATATAGTATTGAAGGTGCTGAGCAAGGAACTTCATATTGCAATTGCTTATTCAAAAATATTGACAACAATATAAAAACAAGGACTAGGAAGGCAATGTTGATTCTTTTTCAACACTAATCACACAATGTCTATACTTAAATTGTTGACTTTGTGATGCTCTGAAGGTGGAAGATGTTGTTGCTCTTTTTCTCTTTGGTTGATGCTCAAGACAACTCTTTGATCTATTTTTCCTCCTAATGCCATCTCGTTTCTTAAATCTTATGCCTTGTGAAATGCACTCAGTTGGCAATGCTCATTGTTGTTTAGAACCTATTGCTATAAACGTAGCTTTAAAACTTGGTTGCTTAATTTTTGCACACCTTTATGCACCAATGCAAATGCCTTTGGATAATCGGCCGCATCTATTACTAATCTTATAAGCATGAGACAGAGTTGTCTATATTGTTACATGCTCTATAGCCTAAAATTTGCTTCAACCTCATTTCCTTTAATATCATGTATCACGCCACTTCATGCTTTTTTTGTCCACATGTTTAGAATGTATTGATCAAGAAGTATTTTCACATTAAAGCATAACAACATAATATACCCTAGGATTCAAACTTTTGACAACTACAAGTAATTAACTCGAACCTAGGATGATAAGAAACTTTTTATTCTCCCACTTTGTTAACCATCCCAACAATATATACAAATAACCCGCCCACCATCATTTCTATGTTTAATGCATGCATTAGCAAATTTATCCTATTCCCATTGGAATAAGTCAAAGACAAGGGGCATATAAATTTAAGCCAACTGACGTAGCATGGGTGTGTTGGTGTATGCACTAGAAGCCAATCATAAGGTAATTGTAATAAAATACATTGTGTTATTTTGTTTTTTTAGGCAATACAATTATTATATTTTGTTTTTATATTTACACAACATAACTTAATATGATAATTGTTTCTAAAATAATTGTTATTCTTAAATTATCTCTAGTCAAGTATTATTATGATATAGGATAGCAATAATATATTAAGACTAATATGTATAAAGACTAATGACTTTAAATCATGGATATGTGATATCAAGTCAATAAATAGATACATTGTTAGAGAAAAAATGCACTGAATTGATCTACTATAATAATGTTACATGGATTATAGAGTGTCATTAGCAATTCTCATGTGACCATAATAAAGGAAGTCCTTTGACTTGAAGCCACTATAGTTCCCTACATGAGGAGTCGAATACTTTGACATTGTCCTCTATCACCTTAGACCGGGACGGCCAATGGGAGGTGATTGGGTATATTGCAAATCATGTGAAGTGATGTAAGTGATGTAGATGGGATTTTGTCCCTCCTGCATAGAAGAGTGATATTGTGGATCCCTTACTTGAGTGAGACTAAGAAATGCATGGTTGTATTTAAATAAATCAATATGTGATATTGATTATTTGCTTTGATTTAGTGTACTCAAGAATAAAGAAACACATAGATTGAATTATAAAGAGGACAACATAGTAGATGCCTCAAGTTCAATCTAGATATCACAATAAAAGGGACTAAATTACATAAAGTATTGGTCATGGATTATGTAATAACACACGATTTTATAATAAAGGAGATGATGAAATTTTGGGAGATTAAATAATTATGGGCTAGAATTATTTTGAAACTTGAAATTTAGTGTGGATTATGAGAAGAAAGAAATGAGTAATTTTTATAATTACATAGCTAAATTGAATTAAAACATAAAAAAAAATTGAATTAATAGAACTTTAAGTCTTAGTCAGTATAAATTGTAAGGTGGGTTTAACTTAGAGTAATTAAATAAAAATTTAAGTTGAGATGAATTAAATTTTTATGAAGGTCAAACATGAGTTAAGGAATTACTAAGAGGGAGTTGTAGTTGAAGCCTTGACCATAAATATAATAACCCAAAATTTGAGAATTTAAGAATACTGGGGAATTAAAAGAAATGAAAGAATAAGCAAGTAAAATAATAATATTATAACATTAAATAATACATATATATATATATATATATATATATATATATAAATATTTGGTCAAAGTGTCTTTTTGAAATTTTCCAATCCACTATTATATCACTTTTGCCTTGTCTCAATGTCACAATCTGTGGACCCCACTAGAGTTCACCTTTGTAAACCATTTTTTAACTAAAATAATCTGATAAGCACTTTATTTCCCATCTAATGCATACCACTTGTATGTGCCCCACCTTATCTCTTGTTTCTTTCTTGTTAAATCCATTATAATTCCATACGTCTTCTGCCCCTTTTTCATTCTTCTTCAGCATGCTTTATTTTGTTTTCTTCGCACCTTCCTGAAGCTTCCCTCAATACCAACTATTGGTTCTTCCAACTCCAGCCACACCCAAGAGAAAGCGCTCCTCTTTCCTTTTTTATCTCCTGCTACCTTTTCTTGGAGATGATGAGGGCTTGAATCCCAACTAGTTGTGCAAACTTAGATTTTCATATTGGGTTTGCAAATCTTAGATTTTGATCTTCAAGATTAGTAAGTTCTTCAATCCTTCCAGTTCTTTTTTTTTTTTTAGCCTCTATTATGTCTTCCTATTTTGATTCTTGGCTATTCAAAATATTTTCCCATTCGTGATTTCTATTTTCTTTTTTTTTTCAGCCTTTTTTTTCTCTGTAGTTGTGGTTGTATTTAGGGACTCCTTGATAGGCTACTAATTGAGAGAGCAGGAGATAGAAGGCACTATTAATGTTAGGTAAGAGTGATTCTCATGATGATTAATCCTTCTCACAATAAGTTCAAAAAGAAATTTTGCTTGTCAGGATTAACATGAACCTTAAAACTGATCAGGGCTAGCATTAACATGAAAAATTATTAAAGTAGTAAATTAACTAAGCTTAACTATGTTGGGCTAGCACTGGTTTAAAAACCAAAATAGGTAGTAATGTAAGTAAAACAACTTAGATATTATGGCGAATTCAATACCTAGTTAAATAATAATAATAATAATCATAATAATAATAATAATAATAATAAATAATGTACCTTTTAAAAAAAAAAAAAAAAAGAGGCTAATGAACTATTGGAAAAAAGGCTAAAACTAAGATCTTACATAGGATTGGAAGTTATCATAAGATAAGTTCTATTTCCTAAATTTAAATGAAAAAGAATGAAACTATAAATGGAGTTCTTGAATTGAAAGAATTAATATGATTTAGGAAACCATTTGGGTAAACCGATGGAAGAGAGTAATGGTGATTTGTTTGGTGACAGAGAATCGATACTTATTCGGCAAGCACTGTGAGTGGATTATAAAGCTTGATACATTTTTTTTCCTTATAGTTTTTACTTCTATACTTTTTGCTTGTTTCTGCGTGGCCTTGGGACAAGCTTCATAGGAGTATCTTTATGTATGCAGATATTTTGGATATTAAATCTTTTAGATTTTGTTATGTTACATTGCAATTGTTATTGTGTTTAAGTTAAAATTGTATGCTACTTTAAGTGTTAAATTGTGATAAAAGACTGTCCTCAGTTTGATGATTCTAAACTATCATAGTATTCTAATTTTGAACTTTTTAAATGTTTTAAAAATGAATACATGAATTTGGATTTTTTTGGAAAGCTATCTAGTATAGAACCCTGTAGCTAATAACAGTATTTGTTAGCCTTGGTACACCTCGATCTGAACTCCAGTTAGCAAGGGTGTTGCTAGCCTTGTGTGTAGGCCACCACAAGTGGATCTGTGCCGATTATCGCGAGTTGTTTACTCTGCGTCTATAGTTATTTACCCTCGTGAGCTATGTGCTCAACGTCTATTCTGTTTTGGTTTTAACTAGATGCTTCCTATTTTAGTCTACTAAATGAACTTATAGTAAGAATTTTATTTGAAGTATTCACTTTGACTATACCACAAAAGTTGAATTATTTGTACATTAGCCTGTTTTCATATCATTGGTGAATTATTTTATTCTTATTATTATTCAAAATAGTATGAAATCGTGATTGTTTATTGACTTTCAATACAAATAATGATTTTAAGAAACTCAGTACCTGCTTGTCCCTTTAGTTATCATGCTTTATTTTCTACTCTCTAAGTACCGCAACTCATTCTATTATTTATTTTTTGCAGATAGGGGACTTGTATCAAATGCTTCTTTATTGTAATTCTAGAAAGTTGTGAGAGATAGGCTAGTGATCGATCTATTTGTTATAAATGAACTAGTCTTGTATGTGTATTATTTCACCTTAGAGTTTGCTCCACAGATTACAGCAGGATCCTTACCCTGCTAGTTATGTCTCTACATTGATTGATGGAAAAGAGCGAAGCTCTCTTATTGTAGGTTCGGTCGAATGAGTTGTAGGTAATCCAAGATGTCCCAATTTTAAGGGAAATTTTGCTAGATTCTTATAACAAACTAATTGTGATTTAGATATAAAATATAGTTTAGTCATGGAAATTGTGATCGTAGTAAGGATAAAGCAAATTTATGAGATAGTGTTTTAATTTAAAAATATCATATAAAAATTTGATCATGCATTAGAATTTTATAGAATTTGTGTGTCTATTAAGCTTACGGTTGCAAGGTCTCCTTGTGTCTCCTACCAGTTGCGTCTCCATTCAGGGCGTGACAGATTAGGTATGTTAAATCATAGATATTCTTATTACTTAGGTGACAATAATATATTGCTAGATACCACTCACTATCTATGATCCTAAAATAGGATTCTTTTTAGGTCACTATCAATGTAATAAGAACCTATAGGGTCACATACAAATAGTAAGGATAAAACTGAAATATCATAATATTAGTAGGGTTTTAGTTGAATTAGAAATCCTAATAATAAGGCCTAGTATAATATAATTGGATTATATTATAGCGTAATATATTATTTAATATTAAAGTAATGTTAAATAATATTATAGCATATTATATTATTAAATAATAATATAATTATGTAATATGATTACGTGGTATTATTTAATATTAAAGTAATATTAAATAATGTTACATTATGTTGGGCCAATCTCTCCTCACTCTCTATTGAGCTTAGGCTAGAGTTTTAAGAGTTTAAGTTGGATTAGGAATTAAAATTTGTGTAAGATTAAGAAAATGTCAAACCCTAAGTCTATAAATATAAGACTATGAGGAGGTAACATAAGAAATGCAAAAGAGTGCCTCTGAATTCCTAATTCACTTAGAACTTTAAAGGACCTTAACTCTAGATAGTGAGAGGTGTCTTCTAAAAAAAATGCAAAGTGAGAGGAAGTTTCATCCACTCTATGTGGATATCATAGAGGCATAGATCATTAGATTTATGCATGTGATTCAGATCACAGCTCAAATAAAAGGTAACTTTCTTGTCTTATTTTGATTTATGTTACTGAGCATGCTCCTAGGAATAGGCTTCAATGATCAAAATTTCAATTTTCACTATTCTTATGATCTCCGAGAAACCCAACAATGGTATTAAAGCCTAAATGTGCATATATAAATTGGATTTTATGAATTAAATGTTTTGATCTTATGTCCTAGGCCAATTTTTTGCATTGTGAACATTATTTTTATTACGAAATAAGAGTTTTCTTTTATTACATTATTATATTATTTGCATGTTTATATATAATAATATCCATAGATAAATCATTTTTTTTTATTATCCAAAATGTCCCTAGTCAATCATCTTTGTGGGAACAACGATGAATTAAAACTAGTATGATTTTGATTGATTAAGTGTTAATCATGTATGATTATATGAATCAAAATCATAGATATGTGTTAAAGAACAGGACGCTGGATAGACCCATCATGAGATAAGCTACATGGATTAGGTCATAAGTTTATCTCATATATAACCGTGTCATTGATCCCTTAGACCTGATATCACCATAGATTCCTACATGAAGGACACTGTACTTTGGCATAGTCTAATATCACCTTTAATCGGGTGATTATAAAGGCTATGATCGGGTATAGTGGAATCCATACAGAGGAAGATGAGTAGTCAAGATGGAATTTGTCCCTCTAATTCATAGAGAGATATCTCTGGGCCCCTCGATGAGTGTGACTGAGAAATACATGGCCATGCTCAAATAGAAAAGGGTTCCATCTTATATCAGTATGCTCAGAGATCGAGAAAGTTACGATCGAGCAAGTTAAGGATGACATTTCCATGCCTCATACTCGATCTAGATGTCGTGTGACAAAATGGATATGATAGGGTTGTAAGATAAGTTGCATCAGATCACCGATCCTGTATGATTTGGGCAGCCACAATGTCTTGCTAGAGGTCGCTTGTGACTTGTGGGTCAAACAATGCAATTGGCCCACTGCCAACATCATATAGGCCTGTAGGGTCGCACACAAGAACGGTACAACTCAAGCTAAAATGTCTACATTCATTGAATCAAAAATGTGTCTAGATTCAATGAATTTAATTTTTAAATCTAGGATGGAGAAATTATTTATATATATTATATATATATATATATGAATTAGTTTAAATTTGATTCTATTAGATAGATTTAAATTTAAACTAATCAGATAATTTAAATTTAAATTAGGCTCTAGATATTGTTAGTTTAAATTTAAACTATAAGATAGATTTGAATTTAAACTAATAAATATATCTAATGATATATTTAATTCATTTTGATTAATTAAATATATTTGAAACCCTAGTCTATAAATAGGGTTTCTATATCAAAAAAGTAATTCTAGAGCTGCCTCCAAAAACCTTAGAGAGAGGGACGTCGTACGGAGATGTATGGACAAGTGCTAGCACACCGTTCGAGTTGTTGAACCCCGTTCGTATGGATACCAGTAGAGGGAACCGATCTGCGGTCAGTTCCTATGATCTAGACGAAGAGTAATAGCAAACTTAATCGACAGAAAAAGTAATTCTCTGAACTTATTCAGTTTAAGCGATTTTGACGGATCCTTGGTGGGAATCGGGATCAAAAATTTTAAATTCCGTTGTGTGCCTCCTATGATTCCCAACATCTTGATCTAAATGTTCTTTTTGCGTTTTACCTAATAAGTTGCCGCATTGCCATGGTATAGGCAAAAAACACCATGTCGATGACACTATTTGACGGCATGTAGATATGCCACAATGATGTTATTTGATAAGCAAGTAGATCTACCATGTTGGTGCTATCTGATAGCATGAAGAATTACCATGACAATGAAGCTATTTGATACTGTACAAATTGCCACAACAATGGTGCTATTTGATAGCGTACAGGTTTACCTTTGTGCCATAACAATGATGCCATTTGAAAAGTCTGTTCTTATTTTAAGACCGCTGTGCCAACTCTACAGTAGGTACAAAAATTTCTTTTGTTCAAAAAGTGCAATTTTATAATGATTTTATTTTGTGAATATAAAATTATAGTTGTCTTGCTATATATGATATTTACATTATATATTTATGATCTTTCATATTTATATTGCATAGTATGGCCTATGAAATTTTTATGGTTGGATTTTAAATACGACCTATGTGTCTTGCCTTGCTCTATCTTATGATGTACACTCTTTTTTCATCTTACTCCCCTCCAATGTAACTCAGGGTTTCTACTTTACATTTGTAATAAGAATGAAGGCAACACGAGAAGAAGCTAAGGAGTTAGCTTAGGATATTGTTAGAGGATAGGTTTTAGGCCATATTATGTGACATTTTAATTTTAATTTAATTATTATATGATAATAATTGTTTTAATTATACGATAGTTGTATTTGTTGTATAATATATGATATATATATATATATGTAATGTATGTGTGTGATATTTAATTTAAAGTATGAGATGTTTCTTGTTTATTTGTCATATGATATTTAATTTAAAAGCATGTGATGATTTTATATTTAAGTTCATACACACACATAACTTCACACACAAGTGTGGGCCATATACTATGGTCTTCATATGATAAAGGCAACATAACCTTTTAAGATAGAAATCCTACCTTGAAATTGTACACCCTAAATTAATAAATATAATGTGCATGAATGTGATGGTGGGATCACAAAATTAATAAATCTCTCAAATAAAATATTAAGTCAATAATTTGTAATGCCTTCCAATGTATGACACTCGTCAAGGCCTTAATCAACCAATGGTAGGCTTGTTAAAGCAAGGTATCCTGTCTATCTTGGTGAGGCATGAAAGATAACAATGATATCCGCTTGCCATATTGGGTCTAACTTAATTAGGTTGTTCTCAATAAGATTGGGACCCAGAGGTATAAAGTTGGGCTTTAGTTCATTTACATGAATTAGGACAAAGAGTTGTTCACCCAACTATCCAAGAGTTGCATGAGATGCAATTAGCAAAAGTTGCCTACCTAAATAGTCTATATTAGGTGATTAATTAAAGTTGACTCAATATTAGATGAAATATAGATCTTGGCCTACTTGAAAATTTATGTGATATAATTTTCTGAATTAATAATGAAGGCTATTAATTTGAATAAAATAGTGGGAGTAGCATTTAATAAAAAGTTCTTATTAAATATTTTCAAAATGTGATACTTAGTTTGCATATTTCTGTTATAGATATTGGATGGCCAACACTTTAAGTAACCTGTCATTACAATCCATCCTTGAGAAGGACAAACTAAATAAGACTTGACTGGTATAGGAACTTGAGGATAGTCCTTAAACATGAATGAAAACTATATGTCCTAGAAGAACCCATTCCTCCATCACTTAAAATGGGAGTGTCCTGTGCTAAAAGAGATGCTCATAGGAAGTACTCTGAGGATGCATTAGAAGTTGCTTGCCTGACATTAGTAACCATGGACTTTAAGCTTCAAAAGCAACATAAGAACATAGAAGCTTATGACATGCTTGAATACCTTAAGAAGTTGTATAAGGGGCAAGCATGTCATGAGAGATATGATGTTTTCAAAGTATTATTTCAGTGCAAGCTAGCAGAAGGAAGCCCTATTGGGTCTCATGTTCTCAAGATGATTGGGCATGTTGAGAAACTTAAGAAATTGGGTTTTCCACTTGATTAAGAGTTAGCTACCTACTTGATTTTTCAATCATTGCCATTAAGTTGCAATCAACTTGTCATAAAGTACAACATGAATGAAATTGACAAAATGTTGCTAGAACTGTTAAGCATGTTGAGAATTGCTAAGCAAAACCTACAAAAGGTTAAACCCTCGAACATGATGATGATCCAAAAAGGTAAAGATAAAGACAAAGGCAAGGATAAAAATAAAAAGAGTTCCAAATTCAAAAACAAGCCTAAGCCTACCTCCAAAGCACTAAAACCTAAGGGTGATATGGCAAAAGGAAGGGAAATGCTTCCATTGCAGTAAGATAGCGCAGTGGAAGATAAATTGCAAGAAATAACTAGAAGATCTAAAAGCAAAGAAAGGAAATGAGACTTCCACTTTAGGTATTTTTGTTATAGAAGTTAATTTATCTACTCTTATATCTTGGGTATTAGATACTGAATGTGATTCTCACATTTGTACAAATGTGCATGAACTCAAAATGAGTAGGACTCTAGCTAAAGGAGAAGTGAACCTGTGAGTTAGGAATGGAGCAAGACTTACTGCCTTAGCTATAGGAACATATTCTCCATTGTTGCCTTCGGGCTTAGTTTTAGAATTAGAAGACTGTTATTTTGTGCCAACAATTAGTAGGAATATAATTTTTGTTTTTTGTTTAGACAAGAAAGGTTTTTCATTTATAATAAAGGACAAGTGTTGTTCCATTTATTTTAAGGAAATATTTTATTGTAGTGCATAAATGTTTAATGATCTTTATATTCTAGATCTCGAGCCTTCTATATATAACATTAATATAAAGTGATTTAAAGTCAAATGATATTAATCCAACATACCTCTAGCATTGCTACTTAGGCCACATAAATGAGAAACGCATTTGCAAACTCTACCGAGATGCATTCTTGGACTCGTTTGACTTTGAATCATATAAGACATTTGAGTCTTAATTACTAGACAAAATGACAAAAGCTTCATTTATTGGACACAATGAAAGAGCTAACGTAGCTTAGGCCTAATACATAGTGATGTATATGGGCCTCTGAATACACCTGCTAGAGGTGATTTTCAATACTTCAACACTTTTACTAATGATTTTAGTAGGTATGGGCATGTGTATCTTATGAAACACAAATCTAAATCCTTTGAAAAGTTCAAAGAGTTTAAAAATGAAGTAGAAAACAAACTTGCCAAAAGTATCAAGATATTTTGATTAAATCGAGGTGGAGAATACTTGTGTTAAGAGTTCCATGACTATCCAAAGGAGTGTGGTATTATACCATAACTCAGTCCACCAGGAATGTCACAATGGAATGCTATTTTAGAAAGGAGGAATTGCACCTTATTGGACATGGTACAATCAATGATGGGTCATGCAAATCTTCCTATTTCCTTTAAAGGTTTTTCTTTAGAAATAACAGCTCTCGTACTCAATCATGTTCTCTCTAAAGTAGTTCAAAAGATGCCATATGAGATATGGAAATGGGAAGCATCATAGTATGTTGTTTATAAAGATATGAGGGTGCAAGGCTTATGTTAAGAAACAAGTCTCAAATAAGCTTGGCCATAAATCAAATAAATGTTATTTTATAGGGTATCCTAAGAAAACCATAGGATACTACTTCTATAATTCTTTTGAAGGTGAAGTGTTTATTGCAAGAACTAGGATTTTTCTTGAAAGAGAATTCATTTTGAGAAGCAGTAGTAGGAGGAAAATAGAACTTGAATAGGTTTTTGAGATGCAAGATAACATTGAACCTCTTGTAGAACTTGAACAGGTTTCACAAGTCATTGTGGAATAAGAACCTACTCAAGTGACATAAGGCCCACATAGATTTGGTATGATTCATCATGAGCCCAAGAGATATGGATTTCTTGTGACTCAATTTGGTGATATACAAACCAAAATGAGCCTACAACTTACCAAAAGGCTATTGAGGGTCCAGAATCCAAGAAATGGCTTGAGGTCATGAGATCTGAGATGGAATCCATGTACACTAACTAAGTATAAACCTTGGTTGACCATAAAAGGGTGACACAAAAGATGCATAAGAGTGCCTCTAAATTCCTAATCCACTTAGAAATTTGAAAGACCCTAACTCTAGATATTGAGAGGCATCTTTTAGCAAAAATGTAGAGTAAGAGAAAGTTTATCTATTTCATGTGGATACTGTAGAGACAGAGATCACTAGATCTACTCGTGTGATTCAGATTGCAACTCAAACAAAAGGTAATTTTCTTATCTTATCTTGATTTATGTTACTCCGCATGTTCTTAGGAATATGTTTGAATGATTGATGACTCCTTAATTTAGGATTAAAAAGGAATATATTTAATATTAAATTAGGGAGGCAAAGTACTTTTCTCTTGATTAATATGATCAAATGTGTATTCAATCAAACAAAATAAAGAAAGTGTTTCAACTGCAACATTTTTATCAGTTTGAGCCTCATTTTATGATTGATTTCGATTTCAAGGAAAAGTAAAAGATCATAAAAAGAATTGAGAAAAGAGAGGGAAGTTGAAAAGTGAAAATGTAAGTGGAACAAGTCCTCTCGCTACAGCTAGAACACAATTCACTGTAGTGAGAATGCACTTTCGCTATAGCGAGGAAGGTACTTCGCCATAGCGAAGTCGCATTGCATAGAAATTCTAGGGAGTAACTCGCTATAGCGTAGTAGCAGCGAAGCAGTAGCAATCTGGGAACCTATGAGCTCTCACCATAGCGAGAGTCACTCCTCGCCATAACGAGATCGATCTCTGAAACACACAACTTTGATTTACAAGCTAAAACAGAGGAGAGGAGGCTAGGACTTCGTCATTCAGCAAGAAAGGAGAGTTCTGGTCGACTAGGAGGGAAGAAAAATGCACAAGAGGTGTTAGGCACTACAAGAAAGCAGCGAATTTGTCACAGAATTTTCTCGCGGAAAAATTTCCGTCACAACTTCTCACGGAAATTATCACTAATTTTATCTCAGAATAACCCTTTTCACAGACTTTTCTCACGGAAAATATCCGAGAGAGAAAATGGAGAAAATTCGGTGAGAAATACGGTTGGAATGGTGGCGCGAAAAGGCGGGAAAAATTTCTCGCGGTAATTTTCCGTTAGAAACGTTGAGATAATCTAATTGGCAATATTTTTTTTAATTTTGTAATAATTTCTCACGGAATGAGAGAAATTCTCACGGAATTTTTCCGCGAGAAATTCTCGCGGAAAAATTCCGTGAGAAATATTGCTAGTTTCTCACGAAAAATTCCGTGAGAAATTCTGGCGGAAAAATTCCGTGAGAAATATTGCTACTTTCTCACGGAATTTTCCGTGAGAAATTCTGGCGAAAAAATTCCGTGAGAAATATTGCTACTTTCTCACGGAAAATTCCGTGAGAAATTCCACTTATTTCTCACAGAAAGTTCCGTGAGAAAACACGATATATCCCCCCCACTTCTTCGATTAATTTCATTTCTGCTGAGGTTTTCTTCATCGGCGCTGAAAAGCTTCGACTTTGCTGTGGGTCTCCTTCACCGGCTCTGCAAGCTTCGATTTCTGCTGTGGGTTCCTTCACCGGTGCTGCAAGCTTCGATTTTGCTGTGGGTTTCGTTCACCGGTGCTGCAAGCTTCAATTTCTACTGTGGGTTTGCTTTTCCAGCGCTGCAACCTTCGTTTCCTCGCAGATCTGGGTTTCCTTCACTGGCATTGCAACCTTCTTTGGAGAAAATTTGATTTTCTTGCTGCATACATTCATTTTTGCTCTTGTTCTGTGGAAAAAACTGTTGGAGAAAGTCGATTGGATACTCCACTCAATTTATCTCAAATTTTCTTATCATTCTAAGGTATGTATCATTTTTTTCAGTTTATTTTTCATGATTTTTCAAATTTTTTGGGTATACATAATTGACTCTATCATATATTGTAACTCGAGTAATTTATGAAGCTTGTTTGTATGATACCTTGATTCACAATCTTTTATATATTGATATGGCTCACAAATTGAAATGCCAGATGCCATGAACTTTCGAGTTCTGGAATCATAAAATGTCTGAAAATGATTTAAAATAAAATGTGTCATGTTGTCTATAAAAAACAACTCTCAAAGTTTTAACTTGTTACAATTGTGATCAATGTTTGAAAATGCAGTGATATGAAGAGAAATATGTCTCTTGTGCACTTATGTAACTGCACAACCT
Source organism: Erythrophleum fordii (assembly GCA_032878935.1). Classification (NCBI taxonomy): domain Eukaryota; kingdom Viridiplantae; phylum Streptophyta; class Magnoliopsida; order Fabales; family Fabaceae; genus Erythrophleum; species Erythrophleum fordii. The sequence continues at coordinate 6,228,277 of JAVQMF010000047.1, forward strand.
AAAACTATAGCAATAATGAACATCCCATTTAAAAGCTTAAGTTTACTAATATATTATTGAGCAAATTAATTAAAATAATTTAAAAGGAACCTTGATGTATTTGCTGTGTAATTTTGTCAACAAGGTAATATGCACGGCCTTGTAGACTAAATTTGTCTGTGATATTACTATTTACGGTAATAATGTAATCATTGCTGCTAATGCTTTTTTAAATAAAAAGTTATGCAATATTTAAATTTAATTAAAAATTTTAACTAAAACACCTTTAATTAACTTAAATATATTTTTTGTATTAAAGTTCATGAAAATAAAATATACTCTTTTTTATTTATACATATTTAAAAATAAACTTAATTTTTTAATTTTATTTTTATTTATGAATATTTTTAGATTTAAATTAATAAAAATATTTAAATAAAAAAATTAAAAATTAAATTAAAGAATATTTTTTAAAAATAAATAAAACTTTTTTAAAACAAAATTTCTTATCATTTGGTAGATTAAAAAAAAAGTTACAAATATTTCCAATCATTTCTAAGCACATGTTTGTTAGTTTTTTGATGATAGATTTAAATAAATGGAAAGTGAGATTTCTTTTTTTTTTTTATAGCCATTTGACAATATAAAATCCTATATAAAATGAATTAGACATTCAATGAGTAGTTATTCTTTTTATCCACCAATTAAATAGACGTATCTTTAGTTGCGATAATAGTCGCCCCAAATGAGTTATTTGAAGAAGATATAAGGATTTATGAAGGTTTGCTGTCATCCTTAGATTACTAAGGTAGTATTTAAATTTTTAAGCAATATACCACTAGTCAATATCATTGTTTTAATTTATGAAGTTAATTTTTTTGTTTTTGTTGTTTGGTTTCATTTAAGTCATGGATTTTCCTGAACATCGACGTTGGATGTATAATAGAACAGAGGGTAATCGTCAAAGGATTACACAAGAGTTCTTTGGAGGCATAGAGGAGTTTGTTCAATTTGCAAGTCATTTAGATATATTTAAACAAGAAGGGAGGTTTAGATGTCCTTGCGTGAAATGTAAATGTATGAGGTATCATAAGCCAGATGAAATTAGGATGCACTTGTATAAAAAAGGATTTATGCCTAATTATTACTATTGGCATAATCATGGAGAAGAATGTCCACCATTAGCTTCGATTGAGACTAGCATTCATATGGATTTTAATCCATATGAACAAATGGTTAGAGATGTAGCTGAAGCATCATTTGAGAGATATGATATGCCTGAAGATCCAAATCCAAGTGCTGCAATATTTTATGACATGTTAAGAGCTGCACAAGCTCCATTGTGGGATGGGTGTCAAAATCATACAGTGTTGTCAGTGGCTGTAAGATTGTTGAGTATCAAATCTGATTATAACATTCCAGAGGCATGTACTGATGAGATTATCACATTGATGTCTGAAATTTTACCTTCTAATCACCGAATGCCTGCTAACTTGTACCAAACAAAAAAATTAGTTTCGAAACTTGGTTGTGGTTATCAAAAGATTGACTGCTATAGCAATGGGTGTATGTTGTACTATGGTGATGCAGCTAATGATAGGGAATGTCAATTTTGTGATGATGCTAGATTTAAGGAGGCAAGAGTTGGAAAAGGGAGGTTTAAAGAGGTTCCTAATAAACAAATGTGGTATTTACCAATTATTCCAAGACTCCAGAGATTGTTTGCCTCTAATGCCTCAGCTAAATACATGAGGTGGCATCATGAAAATCGTCGTGATGAAGGCATGTTGTCCCATCCATCAGATGGAAATGCTTGGAAACATTTTGATCAAACATTATCTCCACATGCTGGGACCCCTCTTGGATCAGCATCTGCATCATCTTCTTTTCCGTCTCCACACATTCAAACACCACTTGATTCCTCAACCTTCATTGGTTCAGAGATGCCTTCTACACATATTTTGAGTACAGATGGATCATCTTCTCATCCTATTAGATATGAGCCAGGGACGAGGTTGAGTGATGGATGACTAGTTATTAGACCTCATGGAGTTGATGAGTAAGAATTCTTTAAATGCAACCTTTTTTTGTACTGTAATTATTCCATTATTTTTATTTTTATTGCATCATTTTTTTCATTTGCAGGTTTTATCCACATATCCCACCCGTCACCATATTGTCTCAAATTATTCATAGTAAGTTTGAGCATGGTTGGCCAACATTTACTAAAGTACCTGATATTGTGAAGAATTTATGGTTTGCAGAGTTTAAAGTAAGCTAATTTATAACCTTATAAGTTATAATACATATAGTTAATGTGTTGCTCTGATTATTTATAATATTAGCTTCGCTTATTTTTAATACAGAGATTGTGTGCTTGGGATCCATCTACTGAGCGACGAATTTACAAGATATGGAGGAAGAAGTGTAGCACTATTATGCGTGCGTCTTTTAGAGACATTCGTACTGGAAAAACTAAAGGTGATTGGTTATCTCTGACAGCTCGAGCTGAGTTAGATGAGTATTAGCAAAGTGATGAATTTAAAGCCAAGTCTACATGTAATAAGGCAAACAAGGCTGCAGATACTGGAGGATGCCTACATAGAGGAGGGCGTGTTCCATTTTCAGAGCATAAGAGAAGGATGGTAAATATTCTTTATTTGTAATAGTTTTTTTTGAATTACTATTTCTTTTTAAATATTTCCTTTCAAATATTATAATTCTTATGTATTTTAACTAAGTGTTGTAGGAAATAGAGTTGGGTAGAGAGGTTCAGATCCTACAAGTATTCAAGAGGATCCAACACAATGAGAAAAAGGGAGGTTGGATTGGTAAAAAAGCCTCTGATACTTATGTAAGTCATTTAACTTGTTTGTTAATCAAATTGTTACTATAATTTGTTTATGTACTTAATATTCATTTGTTATTTGTTGTAACAGAGCCAGTATGAGCAGATGAAGCAAACTCAAGAGTCAGGATCAGATGATACTGATTCTTCTATATGGCTCAAAGTTGTCGGTGGAAAGAACAAAAGAGGTCGTGCTTATGGGTTTGGGTCAGAGGCTGGTCTTCTTACTTTTGATGGCACACAGCACTTTGGATATGGCCCTAGTGAGCTTTCACAAATGAGAGCACATTTAGAGGCCTCATTTGAGAAGAAATTAGAAGAGAAACTATCAAAACAAGCCCAAATTTATGAGACAAGTCTTGCCAAGATGCAAAAGGCACACGAAGACAAGATGGAAGCTTTCATGAAACAAATTATGGCTCACATGAGTATAGGACCTGAAAGAGGTGGCACTTTGTATGATGGACCAACCCATGCTGATGATGGTGACAACGATGGTGGTGGTGGTGCTGGCAGTGGTGGTGGTGCTGGTGGTGATGATGATGATGATTTTGATGATGTGGATGATGATGATGAACAGTGATCCTAGCATTTTTATTTATGTTACGTTATGAAATTATGATATGCAAACTTGTAATGCTAAATATATATTTGTCTTAAGTTTAATGTACTTTTGAATTTATAAACTTGTAGTTTTGTTCTTATCAAGGTTTTGTTATTGGTTAGCTGGACATAAATACTGTATTTTTTGACTGTTTGAATAAGTTGTAATTATTCAAACAGAGGTAAAGGTATAAAGGCAAGTTAAATGAACAATTTTTTCATTTTTCTCGCGGAATTTTTCCGCGAGAACCCTTCTTGTTTTTCTTGCGGAATTTTTCCGCGAGAAACATCTTCTCGCGGATTTTTTTCGCGAGAAAATCCATGAGAAATTTCACGAACTTGACACCTATTTTCTCTCTCATTTTTCTTACGAAAATTAGTTTGCGAGAAACTTTTATCACAGAAATTTTCCATGAGAAGATGTGTTTCCTACGGCTAGTTTTTTCACGGTCAGATTTGGGTGAGAATTTCCGTGACAAATCACTTTATCACGGAAATTATGCTGTTTTCTCACGAAAAAATACCGCGAGAAATTGCCTGTTTTCTTGTAGTGAGGGAAGCTCTATACTGATCGGGAAATCATTAATTCTGTTATTTATTCTTCCGATTAGGTGTTTCTACTCCATCTTCCCTTCTATTTAATGATTGTTGACATGTTTGCTGAGATTTTCTGTGGATTTTAAGCCATGAGTGGCTAAATTTTGTAACCCTTAGAAATTCTATGAACCTTTAATCTTTGGAGATTGTCTCCCTTGTTATTATGTTAGATTATTGAAGATTTTAGTGTTTAATTTGAATTATGGTTTCATTCTATTGATTGGCCTCCTTTAGTTTGATTATGGGTTTGGTAATTAACCTTTGAAAAAAGGAAATTGCTTATAGACTATTAATTAAGCAACTTAGGATTAGACATAGTCTAATTTACACTCGAGGTAGAGATATACTCGGGGCCCTAGGTAGTCTGGATAAGGTTTGAGCATAATTGAATATTAACTACTCATTCGAGACATCAAAAAGTCGAGTTGATATAAAGGTTAAATGAATCGAAAGACATTCGTACCTAATTAGACCTTTGACTCTAAAATTGATAATAAGCCAACTAATACAAAAGGGAATTAGAATTCCTAGGGTGTCTTTAATTGCTTATTCTCGATTAAAACCATCTTTCAATATTGCTAATTGCATTTGAATTAATTTTCATAAAAACTCAATTACAATTTGATTTGTTTAACTAAAATAAATATAAAAACTCCAATGCCTAGTCACCAATCATACTGATTCTCTGAGGGAATGACCTTGATTCATCATGTACTACTCTTACGACCCATACACTTGCGGTGTCATTTTTTTGGTAAGCATCAAGTTTTTTGCACCATTACCAAGGAACCAAGGCAATCGGTGAAGAAAATTAGAGGGCTTTAAGTAGTTTTAGCTTGAAAACTTAGTTTCTTTTCATTTACTCTCTTGTTTATTTACGGTTTCATTTGTTAATTTTAGTAATTTTATTAATACTTCTTTAGTAATTACCTTTTGGTTTCCTTAGTTTAGTGAGACTATTGATCTACACTCCTTTGTTTTCACAGATACATAGTTTATGCCACCTAAATCCAAATCCACAAGAACACCTAGAAAGACAAGGAGTTTGATGGATATTCTGGCTGAGCGGTCTGAGCTAATCCAACCTGAGGGTGAATAAACGTTCCTACTACAAATATGGCACACGAAGATAATTAGAATTGCACTATCAAAGATTTTATGGGAAGAATCATAAGAACTACTCAGCCTAGCATTATAGTACCAGACTTTCAAGCTGCTAATTTTGAGCTAAAGCCTGTGATGATCTCCATGTTGCAACTCAATGGACAGTTTACTGGATAGAGGTTTGATGAAGATCCCAACCGTCATATTCTATCATTTTTGGGAGTATGTGATTCATTCAAGCAAAATGGGGTACCAAGGGATGTTCTGAGACTTAGACTGTTCCCACTTTCTCTATAAGGAAAGGCTAAAGAATGGTTATTGACTCTACTAGAGGGTTCAATTGACACTTGGGATAAGTTAGAGGCAAGGTTTAAAGCTCGCTTCATTCCAAACAATAAAATAGTTGATACCCGTCGTGAGTTTATTAACTTCAAGCAAGTTTTAGATGAGCATTTGTATGATGCATGGCAGAGATACAAACATTTGCTCTGCCAGTGCCCGAGTCATGGGATGGATAACTGTGTCATTGTTCAGAATTTCTACACACATCTAACCTTACAAACTAATACAATGTTGGATGCTATTTTAAATGGGCGTTGGCATGAAATTCATATAGATGATGTTATTCTGGCATTGGACACATTATCTGAAAGCTATATGCAAAGAGGGGGTGATAGAAGGGTGAGTGCTAATGTTGCTAATGCTCAAGAAGATTCCTCTGTTTCACTTGCAACCATTCTTTCTGCTCTGAAGAAGAGATTTGATATGTTGGAATCTCAAGTGCAGCAAAGTCAGCATATGGGTGCCTGTTCTACTCAAGTGGCCCTAACTACTTGTGAAAATTGTGGGGATCTACACTCAACAAATTATTGCCCCTTTGCATCTACAGAATCAGTTAACTATATGGGGAACTTTTTGAAGAATCAGAATCCTTACTCAAACACCTATAATCCTGCATGGCGTAATCACCCAAATTTCTCTTGGAAGAATGGCCCTTCACTTAATCAGCCATCATCCTCTGGAACAAGACCAACTCAACCTCTTGGGTTCTCTCAAGTGGCAAGGCAAAATGTGCCTATTCAGGAGCCCAAAATGAATTTAGAAGATGTTTTGGCTAAATTCATGACCATTCAAATCAAGAATAATGAAGAGAAAGTTGGCATTAATGCAAGAGTAGATTCTTCTCTTAAGAATATAGAAGTGCAGATAGGGCAGTTAGCTTCTGCTGTGAATGCACTGCATCAAAGAGGTTTGCCAAGTGATACAATCCCTAATCCAAGGAGAGATGGTAAGGAAGAATATAAAGCAGTCACTTTGAGAAGTGGTAAAGAGCTCCCTGAAGTACAAGTTCAAGTGAAGGAGCCAAACAAGGTGACCTCTAAGGGTCCATCAGGCATCATTCAGATTGAAGATAAAGAACTTCAACAGGAAAAAGAGCGAAAGACTGCTAGTTTGAAGGAAGAAGAAAAGGACAAAGAGGAAAAATCTAAAGTGAAAAAGTCTGAAGAAAAGACAGTGGTGCATCCTAAAGTAGTGCCATTGCCTTCATTTCCTCAGAGATTGCAAAAGAAAGTCCTTGATGAGCAGTATAAGAAGTTTTTGGACATGTTTAAGCAACTTCACATCAATATCCCCTTATCTGAGGCTTTAGAGCAAATGCCTAAATATGCTAAGTTCCTTAAGGACATGCTTAGCAAGAAGAAGCGGTTCACCGAATTTGCAATAGTGGCTTTAACAAAAGAGATCACTAATATCCTCAAATCCAATCTTCCAACCAAGTGCAAAGACCCTGGTTCTTTCTCTATCCCTTGCATGATTGGGGATAAATTTGAGGGTCGAGCACTTTGTGATTTAGGATCTGCTGTGAATCTCATGCCCCTATATATTTTTCAAAAGCCACAAATGGGTGAGGCCAACCCAACGACTGTCACCTTGCAACTGGTTGACATAAGCTTTTCTTATTCACATGGAATTATTAAAGATGTGCTAGTGAAGGTTGCCCATTCATTTATCCTGCTGATTTTATTGTGCTGGATATTAAAGAGGATAGAGATATCCCATTAATAGTGGGGGAGGCCCTTTCTAACTACTGGCAGAGCACTAGTTGATGTGAAAAAAGGAGAAATTATAATTAGGCTTAGAGATGAGCAAGTTACCTTTAGTGTGGAAAAAACTATGAAGCATTTGGGTAGTGTGGAAGAATACTCAAGGGTGTATATTGTTAAAGAGGTAATTCAAGAAGAATTGAATTCTTTCACTTTCACAGATCCTCTTGAAATAGTACTTGTTGGTAAACCAAATATAAGAGAGGTGATGAGAATGGAGGTTGAGCACAAACTTAATGCACTTAGACCTGTAGCCAAGCAAAATGGCCATTTTGAATCACTAGAGCTGACTTCATGAAAAACTCATACCCTCCAACCATCCATCGAACAGCCTTCAATGTTGGAGTTGAAACCTCTTCCACTGCATCTAAAATATGCTTATTTGGGGGAAAAAGAGACTTTAACAGTCATAGTCTCATCTGCATTAACACTTCCCCAAGAAAAACAACTGTTAAAAGTGTTAAAAGAGCACAAAAGAGCTATCAGTTAGATCATAACTGATATAAAAAGGATTAGTCCAGCCATCTGCATGCACAAAATTCTCTTAAAAAGATGACCATAAGAAATCAGTGGAGAATCAAAGGCGATTGAATCCTATAATGAAAGAAGTGGTCAAGAAAGAGATTATCAAGTGGTTTGATACTAGTATTATCTGTCCCATCTCAGATAGTGACTGGGTAAGTCCGGTGTAATATGTCCCTAAGAAGGGAGGAATAACAGTGGTGAACAATGAGAAGGATGAAATGATTGCCACAAGAATAATTACAGGCTGGGGAGTTTATATGGACTACAAGAAGTCGAAAACAGCTACAAAAAAGGATTATTTTTCGCTTCCATTCATCAATCAGATGTTAGATTTGTTGGCAGGAAAAGAATTCTTTTATTTTTTGGATGGCTATTCTGGGTACAATCAAATTGCCATTGCCCCTGAGGATCAAGAAAAAATCACTTTCACATGTCCATATGAAACTTTCGCATTCAGATGTATGCTTTTTGGATTGTGTAATGCTCCTGCCACATTTCAAAGATGTATGATGTCGATTTTCTCTGACATGATTGAGCATATCATGGAAGTCTTTATGGATAACTTCTCAATATTTGGTATTACTTTTGAAGAATGTCTGGATAATTTGACACAGGTTTTGCAAAGATGTGAAGATACCAATTTGGTCTTAAATTTAGAAAAGTGTCACCACATAGTTTGTGAAGGTATAGTGCTTGGGTATAAAGTGTCAAAAAGAGGATTGGAAATGGATCAGGCTAAGGTTTTTGTGATTGAACAATTATTGCCACCTACCAATGTGAAAGTTATTAGAAGTTTCTCGCTGGGTTCTATCGGGGATTCATCAAGGATTTCTCAAAGATAGCGAAGCCTCTATCTCAATTACTTGAAAATAATACCCTTTTTAAGTTGGATGCAAATTGCTTGAAAGCTTTTGAAGAGCTTAAGCAAAGACTTATCACCGTACCAATTATAGTAGCCCATAATTAATCACTACTCTTTGAGGTTATGTGCAATGCAAGTGATTATGTGGTTGGAGCTGTGCTTGGTCAGAGACATGGTAAGATCTTTCATCATATTTACTACGTAAGAAAAACTCTAACTGGAGCATAGGTAAATTACTCAACTACTGAAAAAGAAATGCTTGCTGTTGTCTTTGCCTTTGAGAAATTTAGGATGTATTTGATGGACACTAGAGTTATAGTTCATACTGATTATACTGCTATTAAATATCTGTTGTGTAAGAAAGAATCTAAACCTAGGTTGACTAGGTAGGTTTTATTATTGTAAAAATTTGATGTACAGATTGCTGATAGGAAAAGAACTGAAAACCAAGTTGCTGATCATTTATCTAGGCTTGTGAATAATTCTGAGTGTGTGAATGATTTATTGATTAATGAGAGTTTTCCTGATGAGTCTGTATTTGCTGTGAATTGTGTGTCTGTGCATTAGTATACTGATTATGCCAACTACTTGGTCAGTGGTATTGTACCTGATGAATTAAAATCTTATCAAAAGAAAAAAATTTTGCATGATGTGAAATGGTTTGTGTGGGATGAACCCTTTTTGTATAAAAAGTGTGCTGACCAAATTTTGCGAAAGTGTGTGCCTCAAATTGAACAAAATGATATTTTACATGCTTGTCATGCTGCTCCTTATAGTGGTCATTTAATGGCCAACGTACTGCATAGAAAGTGTTGCAATCTGGATATTATTGGCCTTCATTATTTAAAGATGCTTACTTATTTATTTCTCATTGTGATGCATGTCAGAGAACAGGTAACGTCTCAAAGAGGCATGAAATGCCCCAATCTGGTATTTTTGAGGTAGAATTGTTTAATGTCTGGGGCATTGATTTTATGGGCCTTTTATTTCATCTAAGAGCTATCAATATATATTAGTTACTGTTGAATATGTGAGTAAGTAGGTTGAGGCTGTAGCTTGTCATTCTAATGATGCCAATACGGTGGTGCGAGTTTTGAAAAAGAATATTTTTACTCGATTTGGCACACCTAGGGCAATCATTAGTGATGGAGAGACTCATTTTAACAATAAATTGTTCAAGGATTTGCTTGCAAAATATGGAGTCACCCATAAGATGGCATTAGCTTATCACCCTTAAACTAATGGGTTGTGTGAAGTGTCCAACAGATGGCATTAGCTTAGGATTAAAAATGAATATATTTGATATTAAATTACGGAGGCAAAGTACTTTTCTCTTGATTAATATGATCAAATGTGTATTCAATCAAACAAAATAAAGAAAGTGTTTCAATTGCAACATTTTTATCAATTTGAGCCTCATTTTATGATTGATTTTGATTTCAGGGAAAAGTAAAAGATCATAAAAAGAATTGAGAAAAGAGAGGAAAGTTAAAAAGTGAAAATACAAGTAGAACAAGTCCTCTCGCTATAGCTAGAACACAATTCACTGTAGCGAGGATGCACTTTCATTGTAGCGAGGAAGGCACTTCGCCGTAGTGAAGTCATGTTGCATAGAAATTTTAGGGAGTAACTCGCTATAGCATAGCAGTAGTGAAAGTAGCAGAAATCTGGGAACCTATGAGCTCTCACCATAGCGAGAGTCACTCCTCGCCATAGCAAGATCAGTCTCTGAAATGCATAACTTTGATTTACAAGCTAAAATATAGGAAAGGAGGCTAGGGCTTCGTCATTCAGCAAGAAAGGAGAGTTCTGGCAGACTAGGATGGGAGGAAAACGCACAAGAAGTGTTGGGGAAGCTCTATACTGATTGGAAAATCATTGATTCTACCATTTATTCTTCCGATTAGGTGTTTCTACTCCATCTTCCCTTCTAGTTAATGATTGTTGATATGTTTGCTGAGATTTTCTGTGGATTTCAAGCCATGAGTGGCTAAATTTTATAACCCTTAAGGATTCTATAACCTTTAATCTTTAGAGATTGTCTCCCTTGTTATTATGTTGGATTATTGAAGATTTTAGTGTTTAATCTGAATTATGGTTTCATTCTATTGATTGGCCTCCTTTAGTTTGATTATGGGTTTAGTAATTAACCTTTGAAAGAAGGGAATTGCTTATAGACCACTGATTAAGCAACTTAGGATTAGACATAGTCTAATTTACACTCGAAGTAGAGATATACTCGGGGCCCTAGGTAGTCTGGATAAAGTTTGAGCATAATTGAATATTAACTACTCATTTGAGATATCAAAGAGTCGAGTTGATATAGAGGTTAAATGATCGAAAGACATTTGTACCCAATTAGACCTTTGACTCTAAAATTGACAATAAGTCAACTAATGCAAAAGGGGATGATTGACATTATGTAAAAAGGGGATTAAAATTCCTAGGGTGTCTTTAATTGCTTATTCTCGATTAAAACCATCTTTCAATAGTGCTAATTGCATTTGAATTAATTTTCATAAAAATTCAATTACAATTTGATTTGTTTAACTAACATGAACATGAGATCTAATGCCTAGTCACTAATCGTACTGATTCTCTGAGGGAAAGACCTTGATTTATCACGTACTACTCTTGCGACCCGTACACTTGTGGTGTCATTATTCTGGTGAGCATCAATGATCAAAATTTTAATTTTCCCTATTTTTATAAGCACTAAGAAACCCAATAGGGCACACTTTGGACAATCAACCTTGGCAATTTTTGCTAGGACTTATAATCACATCTCAACTCATTGTATGGCTTATCTTTAACAACCTGTTCAAATTGATTAAAGAACCGGTTAATATCTGATTTGGGTTGTGTAACTCTTAATATCTACATTCACATATACAGCCACTTGTGTGCTCTTCATACCAAGTGTAAGAGTTTTCTTCATATGACAAATGGCCCATTTCACCTTTATAGTGTAAAGTGAACTCAGCAATGTGTTCTCATGTACCTTATAATCGTATATCAATTTGCTCAATGCCTTCTCAAATTTTTCTTCCTCCAAATATTTGAACATGCATCTCTTAAAATCCCTTAAAAAATTTAAGCCCTCCTTCATCAATCATCAAGTTGCCAAGATGCTTGACGTTATTTTACATTAAATACTACAAGCATAATCCATGCTTCGTCATTAAAATGACTTTAGACAATGCTCTTGCTATTACTTGATCCTTATAGTAAAAATGGTGACAGTCTTTTTCTTCTAATGTGCCTCTAGGAAAGATTTAATTAGTTACTTAAATGACTTTGTGGTTTTATTATAATGCAATGCCGCCCTAAAAATTACTACTCCTCTATAGTGATTGAAACCATAAAATATTACAAGTGGCCTATGATCTCAATTGGTACAGTAAGTTATGCTAGAGCCACCACATCACCGAAAATAGGTATAGTTAAGTAACATTCTTACGTCAGTCTAAAAGACATTTGTTATTTATTCTTCCATGTCCATTTGATAGGATATGATAAAATGATAGATTTTCATATAACTATTGTTGGAAATATCATAAGAGACAACCAACTTCTCCATATACCTTATTTGAGATAATTTTTTACATCCTTATGAGTTTAGCCAAGATTACTTTTTCTTCCAATATGTGTACTTATCAAATGAAAAGTTTCTTTCTTTTGAAGCCTAGATTCCTTTGTCAACTCAATATCATGGGCTTGAATATCAGTTAATTTTCGTCGAGATGTTAGCATATAGATCATCTCTGGAAGATGGAGTTGGTGATTATATTCCTTCACAAATTCATTTATCCTATATTTTTCATCCAGACATTTAACTACCATTCTCACTTTACAATTGGTCCTAGTCTTTGGCAGAGGATTAGTTGTCTTAAAATCCCTTTTGTTTGGTCCTCGTAAACCTTCTTTGCAACATACATATCTATATGAAGTTATGAAGCCATCTTTTGCACTCTTGCTTCCATTATACTTTCTAACTCTAAATCCTATTTTTCAATTGTAATTAACCTAATACTTTCATACTTCATCTAAGCTATTAAATTCTAACCCAACTTTATGGATCATATCACCCTTCATAAAATGGTTCCTAAAAAAAATTAGGACAAAATAATTCAAGTTAACATTCTTTCTAAAGATTAAAAAAAAAATGCAAACCAAAAATTGATATATTACTTTATATTTGTCTTATTCTAATCATACTTTTTCTTGTGTTGTCTTTTTTTTTTTTTTGGTTCTAAAAGACTAAAGCACATCACCTCATTTATATGCAATATACAAAGTTTTTACAGTTAACAAATAGCAAAAAGTAGTCGATAGACGTGCCAATGTGCAATGTGCTGCATTAGGGTTTTTTAACTTCTAAATACCATATGTAATGTGCAAATAGCCAACAAAAAAAAGACATAGATCAATGACTTTGGTTTTCTTCATATGTAAGATGTAATCACCTTTTTCAAATGTAAAAAAAAACCCAATCACTTTATTATTATTCAATGTGCCAAAATTAAACTCCTAAATATCCCTAAATCATATTTTATTTTTTTAAATGTAGGGTCCAATAATCTTCTACAATATACAAGTAATTAAAATAATAATAATAAATCAATTCAAAAACACCTCTCCCTCAATAATCAGAACCCAACAACATAAAACATGATTTCATATATAAATCTAATAATAGCATATTGTAGGCAACAAGAAGAGTGACAATGGTTAATTTTGCTTCATCTAAAACCATACCTTACATATGAGGTTTCTTCTCAGCCAAAATATGGTTTTCTTGTGCAAAATGAACAATTGTCGATAGAACAAGGATGAAATGTTTCACGACCCACATATTTACTATGCTGGAACAAAAGATAACAAATCCTCCATACCATTACCAAGAGTATCATCACTGACTTTGTAGAAATTTCGGCAGGGTCCCCTCTATAATTTGGACCTCCCGATATTTCTACAACCAGTCAATTCAACAATATACCCAAAACATAACAAAACATAAACATCAAGGGAGTGGGGATATCATAACCATGATTCAGTGGAGCCTTATGTTTACATTGTTCAGAACAATACAAATTTATATCACAAAACACACCCACATGAACAATTGTGGGCTTGCCAAAAAAATTTGCAGGAGGTCTACAACTAATCGGCAGCTCAGGGTAGGCTAGGGTCTTCAACGCTCTCTGAAAAATAAATTTTAGAAAGAGTGAGTTTGAAACTCAGTGAATAAATAATGTCGACCCTTATAAATCTTAAGGGCTAAGCCCGTAAAATATCTATATGTATATATATATATATATTCATCATACGCAAAACAAGTCTCAAGCAGATCGTTTTCTTAAAATGCATCAGAAGTATCTAAGCAGAACTGAATTCAAACAGACGCAGAGCACACAGCTCGCGAAAACATAACCACAGACGCAAAGCACTTTGCTTGCGAAATAAATAACTCCACGTGTGGTAGCTACCCACACGGGGCTAGCAAAACCCCTGCTAGCTGAGGTCCAGATCATGGTGCACCAAGGCTAACAACTACTGCTGTTAGCTACAGAGTTCTGAACAGATAACCTCTTAGGTTTAGTACATTTCTCAAATTTCTTTCCATATCAGTTCAATATCAAAGTTTCCAAATAACTCAACAGGCATCAATTTGCAAAATTTTATGTTTAAGTCAATCATATAGCAAAGCATTTAAAAACGTCTCTTCATAAATAAAATTTCCAAAAGTCAGACATTTCAAGGAAACTAGTAAGAAAATAAGAATTTGAGGTTACAAACGGTCCGCATTACTTACTCACCTCCTAGGACGGTATCAATATTCCCTGCTCAGCCCTCAGCTCTAACTCAATTTCCTGAATATCCTACAATACCCGTTCAACAGATTTTAGAGCGTGAATAACCAGCAAAATTGTCTAATAACTTAGCCTACCTAACATTAATGTCAATTCTTCTTTCCCTTGGATTAATATATGAAAAACTAAGGTTTCCTAGGCATTATAGGAAAATTCGGCATGTTAGCCGCGGCCAATTTCTTCTTAGCCGCAGCCAATTCTCCTTTGTTTAACCCCCTTTTATATCACTAATTTTGCCGCGGCGATAGCCGCGGCGAGTTGGACATTCGCCGCAGCCAAAATATATGGCGCCGCGGCGAATGAGCCTCCTGGAGCTTCTTCGCTCGTGCTCTCGATATTGGCCGCGGCCAAACATTAGCCGCGGCCAATTCATTAGTTCGCCGCGGCGAAATGTTTTCTGGAAAACTTCCAGCTGACCTCTCCATTTTCGCCCCGGCATGGATAAACTCACCCTTCTCTCTACCATTCTTGCCTTCCATACCCATACAACCCACATATACATAGTTATAGGTTCATCTATATCTATCTATCCCCTTGCAACCCTCTTTTTTCTACTCACCCCTTCAATCAGCTAGCCACACACACAGAACTACATACAGAACAAGCAAAACAGGGGAGGGGAAGTCTATGAACTGGAACCAGAAAATGCAACTTACGGCAGCACTCCAGACTTGGAAGAGATGTGTTTCTGGCGTTAGCTCACCATAACCCCAGCACAGAAGACAATGGCAGGAGCAAGAAGAATGGAGCCAGAACCAGCGAACAGAGCACAGCAGAGGGAGGAAGATGAAGTTCAGTTTCCCACCAACTTTGCTCCTTTTTCCTGACCGAAAGATGGCTATAGGTATGGGTGAGTGCTGCAGCAAATTTGAAGAAGCAATTTACTTAAAAGGCCAGCTAAAATGAATGAGAAAAGGGGCATTTCGGGTATTGCTGAAGGAGAAGAATTTGTCTACGTGGAAGCAGCAATTGTCCCTTTGAAAAGTCAACTTTGCCATGTATATAACAATTTCCTGCATGTTGGATTCATGCACGTCAGGTTTCTTACAAAATGCGAATCCATGCTAGTAATTGGGTCGAAATGTATTATAAAACGCATGATTTTTGGGGTATTGAAAGGGATGGCTTAGATTTACTTGCAACTAATAGCCCAGATACACTCATAGTTTAGCCAAAAAAAATAGGATCAAAATGCACCATTTCATTAAACATAAAACTATGTGTTTGGTATTGTAATGACATGGCGTGCATTTGGTTTTTTGATTAATCAAGTGGCTGGAATTAAAGCAAGAGCAGGAATGTGCAACTATTTGACCTTTGTAGGGAATCTTGATGCCAAAGACACCTAGAGTCTGCACTATATGAGCAATGTATCTACTCACTATAATCTTCCCCTGCTTCCCCTTAGCCATATGTTAGAAATGCTTGCATAGCCAAACTTCAATATTTACTTTAGTTCTATTAGACATGCATGATAGAAAATAAACTTCATTCATATTTACTTCAATATTTACTTTCGTTCCATTAGACATGCATGATAAAAAATAAACTTCATTCATACTCCTCTGCCCTCACCACACCCAAGCAAAGAGGAGGCAATGAATTGATGCATATATTGGTGCAAATGTCTAATCAATTTAGTTGATTTTGACTTACTTTGGGAATGAGTCTTTCCAAACATATATCGTCAACAATCATTGTGGTTGAAATCAAATGGTATCACTTCATTGTTAGGAAAGCCAAACATATCATTCAAACACGCCAAATCACAAGTGGCCTGGTGCCACAATGGCACCTCCCCTACCTGTATAGGCAAAGCTTTGGCAGTTCGAATCCCCACTCTCCTCCCCCCTTTCTAGTGAGTCATCCCACTCCATTTGTAACCCCAAAAAAAATACACACTAAATCAATAATAAATTCATGGCCTTCCAATCTAAATTCAATCTACCCTTAGTCATTATCATCCTCAACCTAAAGTTTAACCTCTAACTTTAATTAAATTCCCCCCAAAATAAATGCAACCAAACCATTAGTCAAATTTTGAATTTAAAATATCAAAATTCAAATTCAAATTATTAATTAATTAATTAATTACTCATCATCAAGAACGACCCATTTTTCAACAATTACAAAAGATATTTACTTTTCAGTAGTGCCTTTGAGTTTGCCTAGTTTCAAGCTTGTTTTCATTGAAATGGCACAAACAAATACACAACAGTTAAATATATTTTTTCTTTCCCTTATCCTTAAAAAAGAAAAAAGAAAATTTGCTTTCCTTTATCTTTCTTTAAAGGATGAATTCAATTAAATTTCCCTTCTTTGGGAAAAAAAATTAATATTCTATGTATGTATTTACTCTGCTGTCCTTCCAAAAAGAAAAAGTTTGACAGCTGAGAACAGATGACGAAGAAAATATAGAGCATATGGATTGTATCAAACCGATTCTCAACACTTTCTTTGGGAAGTGCAGGTCATGCACTTTTGTTTTAGGCTATCCAAATTAAATTTATATTATTCAGATTTATTTTATTTAAATTTTAATATTATTATTATTTTAAAAGATGTAGAATGTAAAATAAAACTAATTTTTCAATTGTAAATTTCTTAAAAAGACAAATTTTTAAATGAAAATAAAAAATTTAAAATTTAAATTACCATATTAAATCTAAATGATCCAAATTACTTCTCAAAATAATGCCCGCTGGGCATTTACCTGGGAAATACAGAAAATTTAGGTGCATGGATTATATTATAAGAAAGGATCTTAATTAGCCCAATTAATATAAATAGTTGGGGTTATGAATGCGTGTATAAAATGACACACCCTGCCACCGGGGAATAACAGCATTCTATCACCAACGATCGCCAGTTTTAAAATACTTATCTGCTTCCCAACTCCTTCGATGTCTATCTCCATCTCCTATGTACCCAACTAGATCTACATAACACTTATAGAGATAGCGACGTCTCCACGAGAGACAGCAACCGCATCAGCGATAAAGAAGGAACTGTATTATGCGATTATGGGACAGGAATGAGACCAAGTTGTAAAGCTATAAACTGAGCATCCACAGATTCACGCCACCAAGATAACCAATTCCAAAGACACTGCGTTACACATGGGTCCCACTAATAACGCACCAGAGAGCATTGTTCAAAAACTAGTAGATGAAATTGAGAAGACTATAATAATTATTTTCGAATTTTATATTTATAGAATAGAAAGAAATTTTTTAATTCAAATTTTGTAAAATGTGTATTAAATGAAATTATTTGATAATTTTTTTCTTTTTTAATTTTCGTTTTTACAAAGTGAAAGGAATTCTTTTTTCAATCCAAATTTTGTAAAATGTGTATTAAAAAAGAATATTCAATAAATTATTTTTTCTTTTCCTTATACTTTCTCCTAACAACAAGGCATAAGAAATATCCTTACATTGGACTTAGCTTAGCATTATTTTGTGGTGGACACACCATCAAAAGCTTATGTATTACATAAGATTACTTTACTCAGTTCTGCAGTGCCTACGACTTCGCCTAGTTTCACGCTAGTATTCAGCAAAATGGTACAATAAAATACAAGTATATTGAAATCTGCTTTTCCTTTTCTTTCCTTAAAGGACGAATTCAATTAAATTCCCCTTCTTTTCCCAAGGTAAAATTCAATGACGAAGAAAAGATGAAGCTTCGATAAGAAAGAAACTCAATCAGCTTAATTCATATAGATAATTAGGTTATGAACATGTATTATAAGATGACAAACACATTCCCCCCAGGAAATTGGAGCATTCTATCATCAGTCATCATCACCAGTCTTAAAATTAAGACTTTCGTCACACTTGTCTTCTTCTAAACTCTTTCCCCATCTCCTCTCCTGTATCCCTAGCTTCTTTTTTCTCTTTTGTCTGAAAGGATATTCCTTTCTTCCAATCTAAATGTGTTTTAGTCAGAAAGAAAGAAGAGAATGTGGAAAATGAAATAAGAAAGCAGGAACATTGCTTACATTACATGGAAGGAATGGACAAAAGGAAAACTAGAACGAAATGTCAATGTCCAAAGAATAGTTCCGGGCTTCCTGGAGTGCCTTCATTTGTGCTTTGCTTCGTTTCCTTTTACACTTCAACACGCAAGGCATATTGACAAATTTTACGTACAATTAGTACTAAATATTATCAAATTTTTCCAGAAAAATATTATAAGTAAATTTTTTTATAGTCAAACATTACATGATTAATTTTTTAAAAAAAATGTTTAAATGCAGTTTCTTATATTTTTTATACCAAATTTCTTAATTAAAATACATCAAATATATGATTATTTAATAATACTATGACATTTGTATTGTTTAATTAGAACACTATAAAATTATTTTTAAAAATCACACATTTGTCATGATATTATTGAAAAATTATATATCTATCATATTTCATTAGAAAATTTCATAGCAAAGATATAAGAAATTGTTCTTTTAACAAATCCATCCATAATATATATATATATATATATGTGTGTGTGTGTGTGTGTGTGTGTGTGTACAGTGTTTTGATTAAAGAATATCATAATGAGCACCTACAAAATTTAACCTTAGTCTCTATCCAATAAAAAAAATTGTGAATTTATTGTAAATTTGGATATTCTCAATTTAAAGAAAAAAATTAACAAAAGTAAATGCAAAGTGTATAAGATTTATTATTAATCATGCAAGTATCATATATTCAAATTAGACCTCTGGTTTAAGCAGATTTCACATATTAAATATGTTTCTTTCATATATCTTAACATTATATTTGGGAAGAAAGTCAAAACTTTTGGGCCTTAGGCCTTTAATTAGTTTATTGCTATGTAAATTAATTTTTAATTTAGCTCCTTTTCTGGTGATTTTTGTTTCTTTATATATTGCTTGCGGTCAATTTAAGTTTTTCTTCAATTTGGTCGGTAGCAAATCATTCATACAGATGAATAAATAATAATAATTCTTAGAATTGATTCTAAAAATTAAAGTTAAAACTCAATTTTAGTCCCTTAAATTTATTCTAAATTTTATTTTAGCTTCTTAAACAGCTTTTGTTTCGTATGAATTCGTAAGTTTTTAAACTGTTTTTAAAGAATTCCCTTCTAGTGACGCTGTTAGATATGATTCCGTTAAGCTAACCTGGTTTCTCTCTCTTTCTTTTCCTTCCTCTCCTCTTGCTTTCCTTTACTCTGTACAAAATCACCACGGGGAGACCAAAGAGGCTGAATAACCACTTCAGTTCTTCTTAAACAGTAGCCCGCTGCTTTTGCCCAATATTAGCGAAATAATAATCTTACGTTCCACTTTAGAAAAGGAATTTTGATATTTGAAATTCCATGTAAATTTTAGAATTAATTTTAACATAATCTCACTAAAATTAAATTTTCGTGTTGTATTCTCCTTTGGATTCAAGTTGGAGAAAATATTTCTAAATAACGGGACATAAAACACGAAGGGATGAGTTATAAGGCAGAAAAGTTATTTAAAAAATATATAAAGAGAAGAGTTTAGTAATCTTCAGGAGAGGAAGTAGTTAATAGTCACTCCCAGCTAGCTACAAGATCTTGTGGTAAACACAGGCTACACAAAACTCGCATTTTTCTTTTATTTTGGCTCCTTCCGCATGCAGCACAGATGCGTTCCTTTCAATTTGTAATCATTATCCCCCTGTCACATCAAAAGACGAAACGTGTCATTTAATTTTCCTTTCTTTGATCAAAGGAAAATTTTTTAATTTTCCCTTTTTGAATGAAAAAGTGATAAAATAAATCGAGAACATGGATTACATTACAGGCATGCAACAGACAAAAAAGAAAACTCAGAAATATCCGTACCTTTGAATTAGCTTCTGCCTAAATTTGTCATGGACACACTTATATGTTACATAAGATTACTTTTTTCAGTTCTCCGGTGCCTGCTTCGCCAAGGTTCCTGCTTGTACTCTTCAAAATGGCACAAACAAAATACACAATGAATCTGCTTTCCTTTCCCTTACCACAAAAGAAAATAAATAAATAAAATAATCTGCTTTCTTTTCTTTCTTTCTTTCTTTACAGGACGAATTCAATCAAACGCCCTTTCTTTTTCCAAAGTAATATTCTATATATGTATTTAATCTGCTGTCCTAAAAAGAAAATGTTCGACAGCTGAGATCAGATGACGAAGAAAATATAGAGCATGGATTGTATTATAAGAAAGTAATTTGATCAACTTATTTCATATGGGTAATTGGGGTTACGAATTTGTATTATAAAATGACATACAGCGCCACCAAGAATTTCACAACCCACAGATTTTCTATACTGGCACAAAAGATAACAAATCCCCCATACCATTACCAAGGGTGTCATCACTGACTTTTGTAGAAATTTCGGCAGAGTCCCCTCTATAATTTGGACCTCCCGATATTTCTACAAACAGTCAATTCAATAATACATCCAAAATATATCCAAAACATAGACATCTAGGGAGTGGGGATATCCTAACTATGATTCAGTGGAGCCACATTTACATTATTCAGAACAAACAAATTCATAACACAAAATACACCCACATGAACAATTTTGGGTTTGCCAAAAGAATTTGCAGGAGATCTACAGCTAGTCGGCCATTCAGGGTAGGCTAGGGTCTTCAACGCTCTCTGAAAAATAATTTAAGAAAGAGTGAGTTTGAAACTCAATGAATAAATAACGCCGACCCTTGAAATCTTAAGGACAAGGCCCGTAAAAATATCTATATGTATATATATATATAATCATCATACTCAAAACAACCCTCAAGCAGATCGTTTTCAAAAAAAATGCATCAGAAGTATCTAAGCAGAACTGAATTAAAACAGACGCAGAGCACACAGCTCGCGGAGAAACTAACCACAGACGCAAAGCACTTTGCTTGCGAAATAAATAACTCCACGTGTGGTAGCTACCCACACGGGGCTAGCAAAACCCCTGCTAGCTGAGGTCCAGATCATGGTGCACCAAGGCTAACAACTACTGTTGTTAGCTACAGAGTTCTGAGTAGATAACCTCTTAAATTTAATACAAATTCTCAAATCACATTTCAGATTTAATACGTTTCTCAAATCACATTTCAGACAGAATACCTTCCATATCAGTTTAATATCAAAGTTGCCAAATTACTCCACAGGCATCAATTTACAAAATCTCATGTTTAAATCAGTTTTCAGTAATATGCATATAACAAAACATTTATCCAAACGTTAGAACACTGTAAGAAAACTTAGTAATAAAATAAGAAATAAGGTTTACTCACAGTCCGCATTACTTACTCACCTCTTAGGATGATATCAATATTCCCTGCCTAGTCCTCAGCTCTACCTCAATCTCCTGAATACCCTACAATACCCGTTCAACAGATTTAGAGTGTAAATAACCAGAGGAATTGTCTCATTAACTTAGCCTACCCAACCTTAATGTCTATTCTTCATTCCCTTGGATTAACATATGAAAAACTAAGGTTTCCAAGACATTATAGGTGTTTTCGCCATGTTAGCCGCGGCCAAATACCTCTTAGCCGCGGCCAATTCTTCTCTGTTTAACCCCCCCTTCTATATCACCGCGGCGAGTTGGACATTCGCCGCGGCCAACATACATGGCGCCGCGGCGAAGAAAGCCTCCTGGAGCTTTCTCGCTCGTGCTCTCGATATTGGCCGCGGCCAATTCCTCCTTCCGCCGCGGCCAATTCCTCTCTGGAACAGTTAGCCGCAGCCAATTACTTAATTCGCCGAGGCTAAATATTCTCTGAAAAACTTCCAGCTGACCTCTCCCCTTTCGCCCCGACATACATAAATTCATCCTTCTCTGCTCCATTCTTGCCTTCCATCTCCATACAACACACATATACATATATATATCCCCCTTTCACTCTCTTTTCTTTTCCTTCTACACACCCTTCCATCAGTTTGCTACTCACACACAGAATCACATTACCAAACAAGCAAAACAGGGGGGAAAAACTCTGTAAATTGGAACCAAAAAATGCAACACTTACGGCAGAAACTCCAAGCTTGGAGGAGGAGGTGTTTCTGGCGTTAAATCCCTCCAACCAACAGCAGCACACTTAGCCAAACCAGAGACAATGGCAGGAGCAAGAAAATGGAGCCAGAACCAGCGAACAGGGCACAGCAGAGGGAGGAAGATGAAGTTCAGTTTCCCACCAACTTTGCTCCTTTTTCCTGACCGAAAGATGGCTATAGGTATGGTTGAGTGCTGCAGCAAATTTGAAGAAGCAAATTACCAAATGCCCAACAAAAGTGAATGAGAGAAGGGGCATTTCGGAAATTTACTGAAGGCAGCAAAGATTCCTACGTGGCAGCTCAAGTTTTGCTTTGAAAAGTCAACTTCTCATATGCATATATATATCTCTCATTGCCTCTCATTGCAAGCACGTCGGGTTTCTTACAAAGAAATTACAGCATTCTATCATCGTCACCAGTCTTAAAACTCCTGTCACGCTTCTCTTCTTCTAAACTCTTTCCCCATCACCATCTCCTATATCCTCAACAAGGTAAATGGCTTCCGACATCAGCACAGAGACAGGGACGTTGCCTCCAAAGACGGCAACGGCAGCATTAAAGAAGAAACTATATGATGAGGTGATGGGACAAAAGTGGGGCGAAGTTGTAAAGACATACACTGAGCATCCAGAGATTCACGCCATCAAGATAACCAATTCCGAAGACACTGCATTACATGTGGCTATCACTAATGGCGCACCAGAAAGCACTGTTCTAAAGCTAGTGGATGAAATTGAGAAGACCATCGAAACCGCCAAGGAGACTCTGGAAGCGAAGAATAACCGAGAAGATACTCCTCTGCACTGTGCGGCCTCACGTGGCGCTCTCACTATTTGTCGCCGCATAGTACGTCTTGATAAATCCTTGGAACGTGATGCTGCTGATGCGTTGGTTTATAAGCGTAACGTGGACGGAGAGACACCCCTCTTCTTAGCTGCTATTAACGGTCACAAGCGAACCTTCCTTTATCTCCGCGAGGTCTGCAGACAAATGCCCCCAAGATCAATGTCCAACCCGTGGAGAAGGAGAAATGGAGATACAATACTTCACTGTACCATTCAAAGAGAGTACTTTGGTAAGTTAAATTTGTTTTGAGTACTATTTAAGCCATGAAGAGAGCACGTTCAAAAAGACTAAACTGTTGGGGTACTATTTCAATTTTCAACGTACGGTTGCCATGCTTTGTCATCCAAACAAGTTAGTTTTTTAAGATGTGCTGTCGCTTCATGAGTGAAGTCATATAAAAAACAAAAGGCTTAAATGAACTTATGGTCCTTTTAGTTTTATAACATTTATAATTTGGTCCCCCTACTTGGAAGGAGAGCAATGTTATCTTCTTCTCTCTTTTTTTTTTCTCTCTCTCTTTTAGTGATCCAATCTTGTCCTTCTGTCGCAATTTTATTAAAAATTTAACGAAATATTTATCAGTTTGTTGATTTGTATCCCAAAATTGAGTACAAGTTAACTCTCTTGGGCAAATCGGATTGACATTAAATTTTGAAATGAATATGGCAGAGAAAAAATTGGATCATTCTAAAAAATCAGACTCTAACATTGCGTGCTTTTAATGTAGGGAGACAAAAATGAAATGTTTAAAAACTAGAGAGATTATAAGTGTATTTAAGCCTAAGCCAAAACAAAGTAATAAATTCTGAGTTGAACGTGCGACTGAAAAACTAGTGCAGATCTGTCATTTCAAATAATTCATCTGTTTAAAGACGGAAACATTGCTGGCTCTGTGAATGAAGAAGGATATACACCTCTCCAAGTCCTTGCCTCCAATCCATCTGCCTTTGAGATTGGAACCCGCCTCACCTGGCTGCAAAATTTCTTCTACTACTGTAAGTAATTATCTTAGTCATCCTCATTTCTCAGTTGCTTTCACGTCTTAACCAAATGAAATATTGGATGTTTTTAAATTGTAAACTTCGTGAACGTAAAGTGATCCTTGTTATTTATATCCCATTATAATAAAAAGTGCCATTAATTAATTATTTTCTCCACAAAGGCATACGTGTGGAGGAGCTGAAGTATCCTGTAGAGTCCGAAATTGTAGATATTGATAATTTTACACACTTCCAACCGAGTACTTGAAGGAGGATGGTCCACAAGACTATCATCAGACCCGAGGTTGATGCTTATTCTTGAATCTTAATGCTTTGTTGATCTAAATGAGTAATATATATACTTTGGTCCACCTCTATCACTTTCAAATTATGTTATATATTATGACTTTCTTTCGCTACTTTGTTTGACTAAGGGTCAATAAAGAATATGAAAGAGAAACACGTATGGGCTAACCAGATCGTCGAAGAACTTGTAAGCCAAAGTTCGGAGTACGAATTCAACGAAACTGATAGTGCTCCCTTTGAAGATCTACCCGATGAGAGACAACTGATGAGCGAAACGAAAATGCATAGGGGGGATGAACAGATTCAACAGGAGCAGCAAGGTAATTCACTTATAAAACGGATAAAGTTTAGCAACTCGGACCCTTTTTGTTTTGTTTTTATCCTTCCTTTGCAGAGAAGAGTAAGAAACTTTTTGAGTCATGGAACTTGGCAGGCCAACCAGAAAAGGAGAAAAAAGCGACAGCTCTATTAATAGCAATAAAGTTTGGTCTGAAGAAGCTGGTGAACAAAATCGTAACTTCTTTTCCCGTGGCTATCCACGCCAAAACAGAAGAGGAACGTAGTGCTTCAGGCAGTACAGAAAAGGCAACCCCATATATTGAAGGAATCGATGAACCACTCTCTTTGGCCTAGTCTCAGAGAAGCAGTGGATGTCGATGGGAACAATGCATTGCACTTGGCAGCAAATCTACCAAAACATTTGCCTTGGGGAATACATGGCTCTGCGATGCAAATGCAATGGGAAATCAAGTGGTTCGAGGTATATGCTATTTTTATATACACGCACGCACACGCACACACACATATATATAAGCTAAAACTTCACAACACATGCATGTAATTAATGTACGACACAACTTTATTTGGTTTAATTAGAACATGTAACACATTGATATATTTGTTTTTCGCTGAAGTTGAGAATTACATGATTCAGTCCTTCAAATTGTTCCTTCCACTTATATTTTTAAGGCTAGTTAAATATTTTCAAGGTTTTTTACTGTGGAAAGTTTTGTCTCTTGTTGAGAACTTTTATCATTATCTACTTTGAGATTCTTTTTTCTTTATCTTTTTTTATTAATAATGTAAGAATCTCTGAGGATCTAATGGTAAAAAATCAACCTATCGAGAGCAAAACTCTTCATTGCATGTCGCTATTTTTATTAAAAAAATATAGCAAATGCCGAAAAAAACTTCACCTAAAGTTGTTTATGCTGTTCAGTCATCGACACTAATTCTATTATATGTTGAATCAGCATGTGAAAGGAATTATGCCTCCTTACTTCAATACCCAAGATAACAAAGAAGCTAACACTCCGGAAGAGATCTTTGCGGAAACGCACAAGGAACTTATCAAAGAAGCTAACAAGTGGCTTAAGGACACTACTGGTTCCTACTCTATAGTGGCTGCACTCACTGCTGGTGTTACCTATGCCACATCCTATACAGTCCCTGGGGGCAATGATGACACAACTGGCAAACCCATCTTACAAGGCCAGCCTGCATTTAACTTATTTGCTATCTCCGTATTAGTTTCATTCTGCTTCTCCGTCACTTCATTGGCAGCATTTCTGGCCGTCTATAGCTCTCGAATGCAAGCAAAAGAATTTCGAAGAAGTTTGCCATTAAAGCTTTGTTTGGGCTTAACTTCCTTCTTTGTCTCCGTTGTGGCAATGTTGGTGTCTTTTTGCGCTGCGCATTCCTTTGAACTTGACCACAGAAAGAAGCGTAAGATTAACCCATGGTATAGTCTTAGTTTAATACCATTGGTCTTATATGCAGCAGCACAAATTCCACTGTACTGGGATCTTCTCAGAGCCTCTTTTGCAAATGTGCCCGAGCCAAAGCACGTGGGACAAGATATTCCTGTATACATTGGCGGTGATAAGGACGAGGGAAATGTGAGAGAGAAAGGCAAGAAAAAATAGGATAATGAAAAAAAAAAAACAGAGAAAAAAGTATACCTATGTAGATTTAGTATATTCAATTTAAAATGTTATATAATATATATATATATATATATGAATTCAGTGAGTTTAATAAATCTACTAATTTCAAAATTTTAAAAGATATAAGTGTATAATATTAAAATTCAATTACGTACAAACAAATTTTACAAAACTGAGTACTCCTTACTAGAACATAGCTCTACATGTGCCTTTATAACATGTTTCTTCCGATTGTTTCCTGCTCTCTTATGCTCCACGTAACCTCCAGTTAATTTCATGCTGTAATCACTGAAGCACTTGTCTTATGGTGTAGCATTTTTTTTCAAGTAAACTAGTTTATATTAACTTCTTTATTTACAGCGGAACTCAACTTGAATTTGCATACTATTCTATATGTTTCTGTCGCAACTTTGTTATGGGTCCCAACATTCACCCTCATCATGAATGTTTTACAAAATTTTCATATGGTCGAAAAATAGCTTTAATAATCAATTAAAAAAGTGTAACTTTAGTTTGGAAAAGAGTGGAGTAGAAGTGTTAATTACCCCTGAACGGAACTATCTATCCAATTACAGTTAAAATACTGAAAAGTCCACGAACTCTTAACAACCTAACATCATGTGCTCACATGTTCATCAGTACTTACATCTCCATGACTTATATGTGCAAGCACATGTAACCCCAAGCCCATTAAGGGCAGATCCCCATAACAGTAGTTTTTGAGCGTCCAAATAATCCAAAAATTATCTATAGTTAATGTACCCTACCATTCATACAAGTTTTCAAGTCAACAGCTTTTTAGAATTTAAATTTCTTTCCACACAATTTTTTTCAATTTTTCATTTTTCAACTTATAATGGAACCTACGATGCCTGTTTATATCTGCAGCCGGATTATCTACAGTCATCTCATGCAATCGTTTTTAATTTAACCGTTCAACTGATCCAACGCATCACAACTTGCCAAGTTGTCACTTCTCCTTTTTTTTCCTCTAAATAATAGACCCAAAATTAAACGCACCGTTTTCTAGCTTGAAGAAGAAAAGCCTTGCACCGTTTCTTGACCATGACTTCTGCGACTCCCAAAGTGGAGGAACACGCATCCTCTACGTGACTGCAGGGAGTACAGTAAAGTAGATGTTCGACATGTGTTTTTTAAGAAAAAAAAATTACATATTATATTATAAAATTCATAAGGTTTTTTTTATTATTTATCTAGTTTTCTCTCCTATCTATATTTATTATTATTTAAGAAATAACTTCTCACAATTAAAATTTAAAAACTATATATACTTTATGACTATAAGTTGAAAATATTTATTGTAAATAACTTTAAATATTAAAATTATTTTAAGAATTCAATGAACCAAAACTTTTTGTTCTTATAATTAAATTTTTTTTCATAGTTACAATTTTTAGAGTCTAATTCTTGTTTATACTTAAATTTTTTTTATAATTATAATTTTTATTCTCACAATTAAAATTTTTTATCTTTCCAAAAAGAAAAAAAAAAAAAAGAAGATTCATGTCAAATATTTATTTAACTGTATTTCTTACAGTCACTAAATCCATGTCCATATCTCTTACTATCAATCGTGGTTTATTGTGATGTAACCCTATTTAGAAAGATAACACGGCATACTATAATTACACAATGCGTTTTGCCAAATGCATACGCAATTAGCCCCAATTCAACTCATCATTGCTTATGGAAGTTATGTAGGAGAATTTTAGTTCATGGGGAACACCTCCCACCCTCGGTTCACTCTCATCTTATAGTCTTTTATTGAGATTTTAGGACCCATTTGATTTAGCCCGGGGAAGGGAAGTGGCATTGTATTGCATTGTAAAAAGATGTTTGGTTGCAAACGTTGAATGCGTTGGGTTGAGGGCCATACTATTGGATTTGTGACCCTCAATGTGCGCGAAGGACAGAGTTCTCGAGCCAAAATAGTTGAAACCCCATTTTGCCCCTTAAGTGTTTCAGCAGAGCCCACCATCGTAGAAGAACCCAAGCTAAGAACCACTCACCGCAAACGACCCTGACACTGAATTTGTCGTCCCTAGCTGACAGTGTATACAAAGGAAAATGGTTAATTTAGTTATAGGATTAGTTACTAAAAGATATATATCAGTTATTCCTTTTAGTTGTTCCACTTGTACAGCCTCACAGAGTCCAACACGGTGTATATATACTGAGCTAATGATCATTAATAAGATTCAAGCTTCATTTTGCCATCGATTACCTTTCTCTGATGATTCCGTAATATGGTATCAGAGCAAGAATATTGATCTTTTGCCTTGTGTTCTCCGCCATGACAGATCCTTCCTCCGGCGGCTCTAGTTCCTCTTCCTCCGATCCCTCTCAGGTGGTCTCTAGCCCTTTTTACATACATCTGAATGAGAACCCTACTCTGGTTCTTGTTTCACCTGTTCTTAGTGGTTCCAATTATCAATCATGGGCCCGTGCTATGCGAATGGCACTCCCTTCCAAGAATAAACTACAATTTATTGACGGATCGATTGCTCCTCCGGCGACTACTGATGCTCTTTATCCAATCTGGGAACAGTGCAACAATCTTGTTGTCACTTGGCTCACACGATCTCTGTTTCCATCGATTGCACAAAGTATACTTTGGATCGATCGAGCTGCTAATGTCTGGACCGATCTACATGACCAATTCTCTCAAGGTGATTTGTTTTGCATAGCTGAGCTCCAGGATGAGATCTCTAATTTGAAGCAAAGAGATTTGTCTATGAATGATTATTTCACTAAATTGAAAATATTATGGGATGAGCTTATTAATCTCCGTCCACTACCTGCTTGTTCTTGTAAGGCTAAGACTTATGTACATCAAGATTATGTGATCAGGTTCTTGAAAGGGCTTAGTGATCGTTTTTCTACTGTGAAGTCCCAAATTATGCTTCTCGATCCTCTACCTTTTATTACCAAAGTCTTTTCCATGGTTCTGCAACAAGAACGTGAAAATGGTTATGTTGCTCCTCTCGCTGACTCTACTGTTCTGCTTAATAAATCCAATGCACGAGGATTTGACTTTTCCAAGAACAATAAACAATGCACTTTCTGTGGTAAATTTTGCCATACTGTAGACACTTGTTACAAGAAACATGGTTATCCGCCTGGTTTCAAATTCCGTACTCCATCTCAGGGATCCGTCAATTACAGTGGTATGACATCTGATTCTGACTCTAAAGGTAATGACAAAGCACTTATGGTCTCTCACTAGCAAAGTTTTACGCCTGAACAATTTCAAAAACTTCTTTCCCTTATTCAAGACTCTTCTCCACCACCTATTTCTCACACTCTGAATAACATCTACACACAAGGTAATCATTTTGCTTTGACTACCTTTTCTAAAGTTTACTATTGGATTCTCAATTTTGGAGCCTCTGACCACACCTGTTTTTCTTTGTCCTCTTTTTCCTCTTATCAAAAAATATCTCCAATAAAGGTAAAACTCCCTAATGGACAATATCGCACACTATTCTGGCACCATTCATTTTACTTCTTCCTTTTATCTCACTAACGTTTTATATCTTCCAGATTTTCATTTTAATCTCATATCGGTAACTAAACTTACTCTTTATCTTCATTGTTGTGTTCTTTTTCAAAAAACACATTGTCACATTCTGTCTCTACCCATATGGAAGATGATTGGTTCAACTGAAGTTCAAGAAGGTCTATACATCATGACTCAACGTGTAACTCCTTTTTCATCCAAGGCACCTCATTCCCATGTTCTTTCAGCTCCATCCACTCAGTTTGAGCTCTGGCATTTTCGTTTAGGTCACTTGTCCGCTACTATTTTGAATAAACTTCACACTCAGCTTGCATCTATTACATGTACTCCTTCTTTTCATTCCTGTGACGTTTGTCATTTTGCTAAACAACGGAAACTTCCATTTTTTGTAAGCCATTCCAAATCTAATAACATTTTCAGTTTGGTTCATTTTAATATTTGGGGCCCATATTATATCCCTTCTATTCATGGTCATCGTTATTTTCTTGCAGTTGTTGATGATTTTTCTCGTTATACTTGGACCCATTTTATGAAGTCAAAATCGGAGACTTGAACTCTTGTTCAAAATTTTGTTCAACTTGTTGAAACTTAGTTTAATACTACAGTTCAAACCATTAGATCCAATAATGGTGTTGAGTTTCTTATGCCTGAATTTTATGCCAGTAAGGGTATTTTGCATCAAACTTCTTGTGTTGAAACACCAGAACAAAATAGTATCGTGGAACGAAAACACCAACATTTACTTAACGTGGCACGTGCTTTACTCTTTCAAGCCAAATTACCTAAGGCTTATTGGTCTTATTGTGTTTCTCATGCCACATACCTTATCAACCATTTACCAACTCCACTGTTGCAGTACAAAAGTCCCTTTCAAAAATGTTATATCAAATTCCTCCTAATTTTTCTATCATTCGTGTATTTGGTTGCTTATGTTACCCCTCCACCCTTACTGCCTCTCGTTCAAAGTTTGATCCTTGAGCTACTAAGACTGTCTTTCTTAGTTTTAAACTTGGTAGCAAAGGATACATTACCCTTGATTTACACACTCGTGCAATCTCTATCTCTCGACATGTTCACTTTTATGAAGATCAATTTCCCTTTCATGATTCTTCTCCTCCCTCCTCTGTTCCTCCTTCCATATCACTGCAACAAGAATGTACCCTGGTTAACCCCCTTATTTCCTCTTCTCCTTCTTCCACCTCTTCTTCTACTATTTCTCCTCCTCCTTTATCCCCCAAACATCCCACTCGGCCTCGCAGACTCCCTACTTATTTGCATGATTATCATCACTCTCTTCTTGTTCATTCAGCTGTACCAGATTCCATTGAGATAGGTATCACCCATTCTCTCTCTCATGTTCTCTCTTATTCTCATTTTTCCTCTTCCCAAAAGCATCACTCACTTTCTATTTCAGTTACCTCTGAACCTAAGACTTATCATCAGGCTGTTAAACATGAGGTCTGGCGCAAGGCCATGGCTGCTGAGCTCTCTGCCTTACAACAGACTCAAACTTGGTGTCTCACTAACCTTCCTCCAGGAAAACAAGCTATTGGTTGTTGAAGGGTATACAAAATAAAGCATCGTGCTGATGGATCCATTGACCATTATAAAAGCCCGTCTTGTGGCCAAAGGCTACACTCAAATAGAAGGTGTGGACTATCTTGACACTTTTTCCCCTATTGCTAAACTTACCACAGTGTGTCTTCTTCTTGCTTTAGCTGCTGCAAAAAGGTGGCATTTGAAACAACTTGATGTTAATAATGCTTTTTTACATGGGGATCTCAATGAGGAGGTTTACATGCAACTTCCTCCTGGTTTTCCTACTCCACGTCCGAATCTGGTTTGTCGCCTTCAGAAGTCTCTTTATGGCCTGAAATAGGCCAGTCGCCAATGGTTCTCCAAGTTATCACAAGCTCTTATATCTAATGGCTATTTTCAATCCAAATTAGATTACTCATTGTTTGTGCGATGTACTTCCTCTTCATTTACTGCTCTTTTGGTTTATGTTGACGATGTAATTCTAGCTGGTGATGATTTAGATGAAATTACTCGCATTAAGTCTTATCTTGATGCTACTTTCAACATCAAAGATCTTGGTGATCTTAAATTTTTTCTTGGACTTGAGATTGCTCGCAACACTACTGGAATTGCCTTATATCAATGTAGGTTTGCCCTTGAGATTCTTTCTGACACTGGTTTTCTTGAAAGTAAACCTGTGAAGACTCCTATGGATCGATATACTAAGCTTACTGCTTCTTCTGGTACTCCTCTGTCTGATCCTTCCACTTATCGTACACTCATTGGTCGTCTTCAATACTTAACTACTACCCAACCTGACATCACTTTTGCGGTCCAGCAGTTGAGTCAATATATGTCTTCACCTACTACTGTTCATCTTCGTGCTGCTCAAAGAATTCTTCGCTACATCAAAAGTGCCCCTGGTCGTGGCCTTTTCTTTCCCAGTGATTCTGATTTTTGTTTAAAAGCTTTTAGTGACTCTGACTAGGCAGGATATCCTGATACACGACATTTGGTCACTAGTTTCTGCATTTATCTTGGTACTTCTTTGATTTGCTGGCGCTCCAAGAAACAAAGTACAGTTTCTCGCTCCTCCTCTGAAGCTGAATATCGCGCCTTGGCTACTACTACATGTGAGTTGCAATGGTTGCCATATTTGCTTCATAATCTTCACATCGATCATATATCACCAGCTCTTCTCTTTTGTGATAATCAATCGGCCCTCCATATCGCTGTTAATCCCACTTTTCATGAACGCACAAAGCATATTGAGATAGATTGTCATATTGTTCATGAGAAATCTACAGCAGGCACTCTTCATCTTCTCCCCGTCAGATTTGCTGATTAGGTAGTTGATCTCTTCACCAAACCTCTAGGTCCTGCACCATTTCATTTTCTTTTGTCCAAGCTGGGACTGGTTGATCTCCATTCACCAGCTTGCAA
The DNA here is from genome assembly GCA_032878935.1 of Erythrophleum fordii. NCBI lineage: Eukaryota > Viridiplantae > Streptophyta > Magnoliopsida > Fabales > Fabaceae > Erythrophleum > Erythrophleum fordii. Next base: position 6,261,401 of record JAVQMF010000047.1, read on the forward strand.
GGGGGTGACAGTGTATACGAAGGAAAACGGTTAATTTAGTTATAGGATTAGTTGCTAACAGATATATATCAATTATTCCTTTTAGTTGTTCCACTTGTACAGCCTCACAGAGTCCAACATGGTGTATATATACTGAGCTAATGATCATTAATAAGATTCAAGCTTCATTTTGCCATCGATTACCTTTCTCTGATGATTCTGTAATACCAGCTGCCGACGTTGCCCAGCAAATGTGAACGCTGTGGCCTTGCCTTCAATCTGTTGAAGAGTGAATCTCACAACATTGGGAGCAATCTGGGAAAGCGATTTTGAGATGAACAGCCATGGAAGCTAAGTTGGCTCCTTCCCTACCAGCCGAGTGAACAGTGCAAATTTTGCAACTGAAATCCCAAATGGCAACTGGTTTTTCGCACAAATTTTGCAAAATGATGAAATCGCAATTCGAACGGAGATTGGAGAATGAAGTTGCAAATTGCAAATCCGCACACTTTTTTGCCTTGATAACCTTATGGCTTCTCATTTGTCTGCAGAACTCAAATCATGAGAATCATATCTGGATGTGAGTTCTGTTGTCACATATCTGGATTTGGTTATTTTTGCTCTCTGTTTCCTGTAGATATAAAAACTTTCTGATTTTTTTGGGTATGTTTGGTTAATTTGTATGACTTATCTATTTCAATACTTTTTTTAATAAAATATTTTTTATATCATATTAAACATAAAATTATATAATACCTTATCTTTTTTATTATATCATTAATAATTTTATAAACCAAACAAACTTTAAATCTTATTGAAAGCTAGCATTATATACTATAAATAGGATATAATTTTCACCCAAAACAAATACCATTCTTTAAGTACATGAAAAATTAAGAATAAAATTAAAATTAAAAAATAATTTTAAAGATAAAAAATAATTTTAACAAATAAATAGTAATTAATAAATTATATTAAATAATAATTATTAAAATAAAAAAAATATTATACATAAATTTTTTATTTTCTTTAATCGTATCAAACGAGATCTAGACACACCAAAAATGAGCCCAAAGTTTGCTCATCGTTCCTGTCAATGTCAATTTTAGCCGAATGTGTTCCTTGGGAGCATAAGTTGAATGGGGATCCTCTACACGATGTGATGTATTATATGCATAGTTTTTTGTTTTGGGTTATTTTCTTCAAATGCAGTTAAATTTTTATATGAATAAAATCTGTAATATTATATATATATATATATATATATTGTTTAGTTTAATAAAATTTATAAAAAACTTAAAATGAAATTATTGATCTAAACAATATACAAATAAAATATTACATAGAATTAAAAAGTTAAAAAGTACCACTGTGTACGCAACCGAAGATTCACACCCGCACACAAATCTGCCACCGAGAAATTACAGTAGTACGCACATCACCATTATCATTTATCAGTCTCAAAACTCGTGTCACATCTCCTCGTGTAAATTCTCCCATATATGATCTTTGCCTTTTACCAGTTTCCAGACTCCAACTTAAGCAGCTCAAGGGACGAACTATATCATGCGGTGATGGGACTAGAATGGGACGAAGTTGCAACGATATACACTGAGCATCCAGTGATTCCCGCCCCCAAGCAGATAAAGTTGAGGAAATAAATTTTTAAAAATTAATTATATTTTTATTATCATTATTTAATAATATTTATTTTTTATAAATTAAAGATATAATTATTATTTATTTATTTTCTTTTTACTTTATATCTTTTTGGTATATTAAATATAACCTGTAATTATAAAAAAATTATATTTTAAAACTTTAACTGTATAACATAATTAAAATTTTAAAAACATAATTTTTTTTCAATTATAATTTTTATTTTTAAATTTATAATTTAAGATTAAAAATTTAGAATAATATTTTTTTTCTTAAACAATTACATCCTTTCCAATCGCTGTGATCACTGGGGAGAATTCAAATTTGCGCCTCTTGGCTGCTACTAACGGCGACTAGCAAACCTTCCGTCATCTCCATTCCGCTTGCAATGACATGGCCTCGACGCCGACCTCTGGAGAGCGAAAATTGGAGATACTATAATTTACCGTACCATTTAGACAGAGTACTTTGTGAGTAAATATTGGATGAGTGTATAATATATGCTTGTGTTTTATTGTTATATGCATGCAACCATATATGATGTTACATCTGATTTTGACATGTGTCAAGTTTCACCAATCAACAAGGAGTGTAACTTTGTACTTCAAAGTTGTGTATTTTCAAATGCAACCTCACAATTTTATCGCTATTTTATCACAATTACACACACACACACACACACACACACACACACACACACAAAACGCACAACTAGCAATATCTGATTGAATGTTACCCTTTGTGCTTCTGAGTTAAGAAAAATCCACTGTTTTTGCCATGTGGGTTATTTTTAACTACTAAATTTAGGTGAATTTCTTTATATATTTGTTGTAAATTTTTTTAATTAAAAATGACAAAAATATTTTTTTTAAATAATAACATGACAATAGCATTTGAGCATGATTTAATTGAGGAGCAATAGCAAAAAATATACATTTGTGATATTATTATTAAAAAATTATATATTTATTATTATTTAATTAAAAATTTGATAGTAAATATACATTTATAATAATTATTATTATTATTAAAAAATTCTCTCCATTAATGAAGCTAATAGACACTTGCCATCCATACATCCACCATGACTTATTCTCTCCTTCTCACCATCGCTTTTTTAAGCAACCAAAACTTGTTGATTTGTGATATTGCGAGATGTTCAATTCCAATCACATTGTATACTCTTGTAGGGAGGGAGGCAAGAGAGAGAGAGAGAGAGAGAGAGGATAAATAAATCCTCTACACATCACTTGTGATGGGTAAATGGTGCTTTGCATTGTAAGAGTCATCCAAGATGGCTCAAATTTAATTGTTTTTTCTCTATTTTGATATTTTTTATTTTAAAAGAGATAGATTGCAAAATAAAAATAATTTTTTAACAGTTAATATTTTAAAAAATAATAATGTAAAAATAAAAAAAATTAAATTTGAGTCGTGCAGATTTAATTTGTATAACTCCTATAATGCAAAACACCTCCTCATCACAAGTGATGAGTAGATAAATTGAACGCGTAATTTTAAAAATGTTAGGTCAAATAATTTTGTTAGCTTTATTGAAGGAATTAGCGTTTTAATATTTCATTTGAAGAGACATTGTAAAATGTTATAATATTAAGAGGAGGAAAAAAGATTAAGGGTAAAAAAAAATAAAACATTAAATAAATTTAAAGAATATACCCCAAAAAAACTTAAAGAAGAAATTTTATTATCAACGTCTGAACCACAATCAACTTTCACATTATAACAAGCAGACGATTTTAAGCCATATATTCATTCGTCTGCTGACACCTAAAAATTAAACCTAGTAACTTTTTTTTTGGTTGTTTTTTGTTGGGGGGGGGGGGGGGGGGGGGGGGGGAGCAACAAACATAGTAACTAATAAAACGCACACAGATTAGAACCTTAACTTCATCAAAAGGTGGAGGCATACTCGTCCCTACTACCTGACAATGTGAACATCGCCACCAGCTTGCATCAACAGTTTCCTCTTTGTAGCCATGGCAGCACACGTATCTCCCTAATTCAATGTCCATTTGACGAGATTACACAGCATGCAATATAGATATCACTCACATGGGTCTTCAGATCCAAACGCAGACAACGGGCGTGAGGTGGAAGTTTTGAAATCACAATTTCATAGTATTTTCCCAAAGATACGTCAAACCCTGGATCACTTAAAAAGAATGTTAGTGTTCAAGAGGAGGAAAAAAGATTAAGGGTCAAAAAGAAAGATTAAATAAATTTCTCTCCTCTTACTCGGTACAAAATCATCGCGGGGAGACCAGAGAGGTCGAAATCAAATAACCACTTTGGTTGTTGTTAAACAAGAGCCCGCAGCTTTTGGCTTTTTGCCCAATATTAGCAAAATAATAATCTTATGTTGCACTCTACAAAAGGAATGTTGATATTTAAAATTCGACTTCAATCTTGCAAGTTTTGAATAATAGATAATAGTTGTGGCACGAGATATGCCATGTTCTCTGTTAAGTCATGTAAATTCTAAAATTAATTTTCAGACGATCTCACTTGCATTAGTTTTTTGAGTCGAATTCTTCTATGGATTTAAGGTTAAAGAAAATATCTCACACACACACACACACACACACATATATATATATATAAAGAGAATGTATTTTCACTATAGAATATTATAACTAAACTGTTCATGAGTTTTATTTTTTAAAATTTTCTTTTTTTTTAAATTTTTTCTACCTCTTTTTTTTTAAAAAAATTTGAACTAAATGTGGGGTCATATAATTAACATGGATCCCATGCAATTATATAAGATCCATATCTAACTTCTTTTTCTTAAAAAAAAAAAAAAAGAAAGCCAAAACAAAACAAGAAACACAAGAAAAAGTTAGGAAAAAAAAAATGAAAGAATGATAGAACAAAACGAGTTAAAAGAAGAAAAGGACAAAAATTTTGTCCTTTAATTTTTCTCTTCTTTCTCAAAGGAAGAATATTTAATTTTTCCCTTTTTGAATGGAAAAATGGTACAATAAATCATGAACATGGATTTATACATCAGAGGAAAAGAACGGACAAAAAGAGAACTAATCAAGAAATAACCGTACGTACGTTCGAGTTAGCTTCAGCATTGTTTTGTGATGGACACACCATCGAAAGCTCATATATTACATGAGATTACTTTTCTCAGTTCTCCAGCGCCTTTGATTTCGCCTAGTTTCAATCTTGTGTATCCAACAAAATGTTACAACAAAATACAAGTATATAAAGGACGAATATATTTAAAATGTGTAAGATTTATTACACATTTAAAATGTGTCAGAAAATATAAGCAGGTTACACATATGTGTTCGATAGTAGAGCCACGACCTTGGTTTAATGGGATTTCTATTTAAAAAAATTTATATTTTTATAATATATTGTTTAAATAAAATACTTCCCTAAGCTTTTAGATTAAACTAAATGAGATTAACTCTCTAATAATATCTTAACTTTCTCCTTCCTAAATTTAGAAATAAAATTGAATTTAAATAATTAATATATCACAAATTGCTCTTCATATTAATATCAATAATTTCATTACTTATACATAAAGACATAATTTTATATTTATTCAATTTTTATATAATGCATAACAAAGTATATTAAAAAAATACATTATTACTAACAATATCATAATAATTTCATGAACAACTTTTAATAGCATTTTAAAGGAAAAGGTTTACCTAATGAAGTATAAAAATTTACGACTTTCAATTTGCAAAAGCATCTATGTACAAAACACAATAAAAATTATCTTTTAACAATATTTTGAAAAGTTTTGCACTATTTTTAGAGGCAATTGTGGGTTCAACTGAAAGATATTCAAATTTGATTATGTTCTATAGAATTACTAATTACAAAAGTGTATCAAATGTATGCATTGATTAAATATAAGTTTGAAAAATAAAAGCGATATTAGGCATGAGGTAGTAAAAGGAGATAGAAGAATCAATGTATAGAGCCTAACAAACTAAGAATAATTTAAAAAAGAAAAAAGAAAAAAAATTGAGGAGGAAATTGAGAAAAAAAAAAAAGAGGGAAAGAAAAGAAAAAAAATAGAAAAATTAGAATGAAATGAAGGAAAAGAATGTTAAGTTAAAAGTCTTAAGTCTTATTAGTATGTAAATAAGATTAATATTTTTCTTTTAGTTTAGCCCCTTTTTTGGTGACTTTTTTCTTTATATTTTGCATGCGGTCAATTTAAGTCTTTCTTCAATTTCTCAATAGCAAAACATTCAGAGATTAATAAAAAATGATATTTTTTTACAATATTTTGTACAAATTAAGGTCAAAACCCAATTTTAGTCCCATAAATTTATTCTAAATTTTATTTTAGCTTCTTAAACAGCTTTTGTTTCATAAAAATTCCTAAGTTTTTAAACTGTTTCAAAGAATTCCCTTCTAGTGATGCTGTTAGATATGATTCCGTAAAGCTAACCTGGTTTCTCTCTCCTTTCCTTCCTCTCTTCTCTCTCTCCTTTTACTCTGTACAAAATCACCACGGGGAGACCAACGAGGTTGAATAACCACTTTAGAAAAATGAATTTTGATATTTTGAAACTCCACATAAATAGTCATGCTCTATATTAAAGCACGAGGAGGAAATGGAGGGATGATGAAACAAAACAAAAGAAGAAGCATGTCCTGTAATTTTCCATATCTATCTCAAAGGAAGAATATTTAATATTTCCTTTTTATTGAATGGAAAAACGATATAATAAATCAAGAACATAGATTACATTACAAGCAAGCAATAGACAAAAAGAAAACTAAAAAACATCTGTACGTTTGAATGAGGCTAAGCCTAAAATTTGTCAGACACACTTATATGTTGCATAAGATTACTTTTTTCAGTTCTCCAGTGCCTTACTTGGCCTAAGTTAACGCTTGTATTCAACAAAATGGCACAAACAAAATACACATTAAATTTGCTTTCCTTTCTTTCTTTATTTACAGGAAGAAGTCAACTAAACCCCCTTTCTTTTTCCAAAGTAATATTCTATATATGGATTTAATCTGCTGTCCTTCTAAAAAGAAAAAGTATGACAGCTGAGATTAGATGACGAAGAAAAGATAAAGCATGGATTGTATTATAAGAAAGGAACTTAATCAGCTTAATTAACATAGGTAATTGGGGTTATGAATGTAAAACCCAACGTGCATGAACCCAACGTGCATGAGTTTGATATACATGTGGAAAGGTTGACTTTTCAAAGGAAGAAATTGATGCAGCCACGTAGAGGATTTTCTTTCTCCTTCTGCAATTTCCAAAATGCCCCTTCCTCATCCACTTTTTGTTTGGGCTTTAGGTAATTTGCTTCTCCAATTTCTGCAGCACTAAACCCATACCCATGCCCATCCCTTCGGTCAGAAAAAGGAGCAGTCTGTGCTGGAAACTGAACTCCACCTCCTCTCCCCTGTTCCTCGCCATTTCTGCTGCTCCTGGATTCATCTTCTGCTGTTTTCTGGTTCAAAGTCTGCTGCTGGTGGTTGAGGGAGTTAACACCAGAAACCAGTCTCCTCCAAGTCTGGAGTTGCTGCCGTAAGTGTGTAAGTTCTAGTTCCAATTGCACAGCAATCCCCTCCCCTATTTTGCTTGTTCAGTGATATGTTTCTGTGTATATAGCCAGCTGATGGAAGGGTGCGTAGAAAAGAAAACAAAAAGGTGCAAGGAGATGTGTTGGTTGGAGCAAATTGATTTCCTTTAAACTTCAAAGTAATACCACCTTCCTTTTTTTCTAGATTCTGCTCTCATCTCTCTCTCATGAATTTAAGCTTTTCAAATGATCTGCTGCCATATATGGATGCAAATATATATATACATATAAAACCTATAACTATGTATATGTGTGGTATGGATATGGAAGGCGTTGAATGGAGGAGTGAATGGTGGATTAAACCATGCCGCGGTGAAAGTTGAGAGGTCAGCTGGAAGTTAACCAGAGAGTACTTGGCCGCGGCAAATTAAGTAATTGGCCGCGGCGAATTAAGTAATTGGCTGCGGCTAACTCTTCCATAGGGGAATTGGCCGAGGTGGAAGGAGGTATTGGCTGCGGCCAATATCGAGAGCTCGAGCGAGGAAGCTCCAGGAGGCTTATTCGCCGCAGCGCGATGTATGTTGGCCGCGGCGAAATTAGTGATGAAGAAGGGGGTTAAACAGAGAAGAATTGGCCGCGGCTAAGAGGTATTTGGCCATGGCTAACATGCCGAAAACACCTATAACACCTAAGAAACCTTAGTTTTTCATATGTTAATCTGAGAGAATGAAGAATAGACATTAATGTTAGGTAGGCTAAGTTAATGAGACGATTCTTTTGGTTTTCACACTCTAAAATCTGGTGAACGGGTATTGTAGGGTACTCAGGAGATTGAGTTAGAGCTGAGGACTGGGCAGGGAATATTGATATCACCCTAGGAGGTGAGTAAGTAATGCAGACTGTGAGTAACTTCTATTTCTTATTTTATTACTAAGTTTCCTTGCAGTGTTCTAATGTTGGGATAAATGTTTTGTTATATGCATGTTACTGAAAAATTCATTTAAACATGAAATTTTGCAAATGGATGTTTGTTGAGTTATTTGGAAACTTTGATATCGAACTGATATGGAAGGTACTCTATTTGAAATGTGCTTTGAGAAAACGTATAAATTCTAAGAGGTTATCTGTTCAGAACTCTGTAGCTAATAGCAGTAGTTGTTAGCCTTGGTGCACCATGATCTGAACCTCAGCTAGCAGGGGTTTTGCTAGCCCCGTGTGGGTAGCTACCACATGTGGAGTTATTTATTTCGCAAGCAAAGTGCTTTGCGTCTGTGGTTATTCTCCCCACGAGCTGTGTGCTCTGCGTCTGTTTTAATTTGGTTCTGCTTAGATACTTCTGATGTATTTTAAGAGACGATCTGCATGAGGCTTGTTTTGTGTATGATGAATATATATATATAGATATTTTTACGGGCCTTGTCCATAAGAATTTTAAGGGTTGGCATTATTTATTCACTGAGTTCCAAACTCACTCTTTCTTAAATCTATTTTTCAGAGAGCGTTGAAGACCCTAGCCTACCCTGAGCTGCAACTAGCTGTAGATCTCCTGTTTTGTTTCTTTTGGCGAGCCCACAACTGTTCATGTGGGTGTATTTTGTTTTACGATTGTCAATTATTTGACTTTGAACAATGTAAAAATGTGGCTCCATTGAATCATAGTCAGGACATCTCCACTCCCTAGATGTCTATGTTTTGATATATTTTGGGTGTATTGTTGAATTGACTGATTGTAGAAATATCAGGAGATCCAAATTATAGAGGGGACTCTGACGAAATTTCTACAAAAGTTAGAAATGAACTCTTAATTATGGTAGGAGAATTTGCTATCTTTTGTGCCAACATACTAAATCTGTGGGATGTGAAAATGAACTTGTATTATAAAATGACATACACTGCCACCAACAAATTACAGCATTCTATCAGCATCACCAATCTTAAAATTAAAAGTCCTGTCACACTTCTTCTTCTAAATTCTTTCCCCGTCATCATCTCCTATATCCCCGGCAAGGGAAATGGATTCCGACTTCAGCATAGAGACAGCAACGTCGCCCCGAGAAACGACAACCCCATCAGAACTAAAGAAAAAACTATATAAAGCGGTGATGGGACAACAATGGCTCGAAGTTGCAACTTTATACACTGAGCATCCAGAGATTCACGCCGCTAAGATAACCAATTCTGGAGACACTGCATTACACGTGGCTCTCAGTAATGGCGCACCAGCGTGGTATGTTCAAAGTCTAATGCATAAAATTGAGAACACCGGCGCAATCGCCGTGGAGACTCTTGCAACTGAGAATAACCGCAAGGATACTCCTCTGCACTGTGCAGCCTCACGAGGTTTTCTCAATATTTGTGACCGCATAGTACGTCTTGATATGTCGTTAATTTATAAGCGTAATGTGGACGGAGAGACGCCTCTCTTCTTGGCCGCTATTAACGATCACAAGCAAACCTTCCTTTATCTCCACGACGTTTGCAGACGAATGCCCACAAGATCAACGTCCGAGTCCGACTTGTGGAGAAGGAGAAATGGAGATACTATACTTCACTGTACCATTGAGAGACAGTACTTCGGTAAGTGAAAAATTGTTTTATTAATTGTTCTGTGCATAAATGCCATATATGATGTTACAACTGATTTTGACATGTGTTAAGTTTGATCAATCAACAAAGTGTGTAATTTGTACTTCAAAGTTTTATTTATTTCCAAATGTAACCTCACAATTTGTCTTGTTTACACCCACACAAAAAAAAAGAGCCCAATTAACGCTATCTGTTTAATGGCCAAGTATGCTGATGAAACAACAAAACTATAAATTTTGTGGCCAGATTTATCATTTCAGATAATTCATCTATATGAAGAAAAGATTGTTCGCTCTGTGAATGAAGTAGGATATACGCCTCTGAGTGCTCTTGCCTCCAACCCATCTGCCTTTAGAGGTGGTACTCGCCTCAAATGGTGGCAGAGACTGTACTACAAGTGTAAGGAATTAATTTAATCAAACCTCTACCACTTAATGCATCGAATCATTTTAGTCAAACATCTATATCCCATTATAGTCTAATTAATTAACTTTGTATCATCAATTATCTTCTGCGCAAAGACATACAAGTGGAGAAGCTGAAGTTTGATAATTCTGGCACACATCAGACCTCGAAGGCTGATGCTCCAGCAAAGAGCCATCACACCCGAGGTTGATGCTTATTCTTGAATCTCAATGCTTTGTAGATCCAAATGAGTGATATATATACTTTGGTCCACCTCTATCACTTTTAAATTGCTATATGTTTATGACTTTCTTTCGCCACTTTGTTTGACCAAGGGTCAATAAAGAATATGAAAGAGAAACACGTATGGGTTAACCAAATCGTCGAAGCACTTGTATATCAAAGTTCGGAGTATGAATTCGACGAAATTGAGAGTACTGAAGATCTATCCGAAGCGAAACAGCTGGAGAAGGACATTAGCGAAAAGGAAAAGGAAAAGGGGGAAGAGATGAAAAAGAACAGTGGGAAAGAACAGAGTCAAGGTAATCCAATTTTAAAATGGATCAAATTGAGCAACTCGGACCCATTTTGTTTTTTCTTTTTCTGTTTTTTTTCCCTTCATTTGTACAGAAGAATAAGATAGCTTTTTGAGTTACTCAAACTTGGCAGGCAAATCAAAAAAGGACAAAAAATCGACATCTCTGTTAATCGCCACAAAGTTGGGTCTGATCGAGCTAGTGGAGAGAATCCTAGCCGTTTTCCCAGTGGCTATCTATGACCAAACGGCAACAAAGCAGAGGAACATAGTGCTTCAAGCTGTACATAAAAGGCAACCACATATATTGGAGGAATTGACAAAGCACCCTCTTTGGCTTACTATCAGAGAAGTAGAGGATGCTGATGGAAATAATGCATTACACTTGGCAGCAAACCTGCCAGAACATATGCCATGGGAAATACATGGCTCTGCCATGCAAATGCAATGGGAAGTCAAGTGGTTCGAGGTAAATACATATACACACACTCACTCATATATATGAACCTGATATAAACTTTGGCTCTTGAAATATTTTATACAAGGTTATTTACAATATGATTGATTCCTTTCAAAAAATTTGTCCACTTAGTTTTTAATGAACAACGTAATGGCAAGCATGACTCGCAAGAAATGGTGGTCGAACAAACTAGCAATTTACCGTCATAACTTTTAATTTAAGAGAATTTTTAAATTTTTTTGCGTATTTACTAAAGGTTCTTTTAGAACTTGCGTTGTCCAAACTCAACTCGCGTTCACTCTGTTGAGATTATTTTCTTCAAAACTAAAACCTTTCATTTTCATACATTTTGGGACTATTTATTATTATTTTTACTTTTTCTTTTATGTATTTATCATTGTTTTTATTTATTTTTCAGAAATTAATTAAAGGGAACGTATCCACATTTTTTGTTCAATTTTGACTATAGATTTTCATGAATAAAATTTTGCGAAATTGATCTTTCAATTTTCGATTGAATTTTTCTTTTTTCCACTTGTTTTTGCTGCGTCACTACTAAGGCTTTCTTTGGACGGGGATAGTGGAGGAGGAAATGGAAAATGTCATTGAATTCATTTCCTTCTTTAGCGAAAGCTGTTATAATCTTGTACGTAAGTGAAAGTTGTATATATATGCTGCTGGATCGTTGATCACTAATCCTGTAATAACATACGTTGGAGCAGTATGTGAAAGAAATTATGCCCCCTTACCTCATTTTCCAAGATAACAACCAAGGTCAAACTCCGGAGGAGATCTTCGCACAAAAGCACAGGAAACTCATAAAAGAAGCTAACACCTGGCTTAAGGACACTACTGGTTCTTACTCTATAGTGGCTGCGCTCACTGCTGGTGTTACCTATGCCACATCCTACACAGTCCCTGGTGGAACTGATGACTCTGGCAAACCCGTCCTGCAAGGCCAGCCTGCATTTAACTTATTTGCTATCGCTGTATTAGTTTCGTTCTGCTTCTCCATCACTTCATTGGCAGCATTTCTGGCCGTTTATAGCTCTCGAATGCAAGCAAAAGATTTTCGAAGAAGTTTGCCATTAAGGCTTTGTTTGGGCTTAACTTCCTTCTTTGTCTCCGTTGTGGCAATGTTGGTCTCTTTTTGTGCGGCGCATTCCTTTGAACTTGACCGCAGAGAAAAGCGTAAGATTAGCCCATGGTATAGCCTTAGTTTAATACCATTGGTCTTATACGCAGCAGCACAAATTCCACTGTACTGGGATCTTTTCAGAGCCTCTTTTACGAAGGTGCCCAAGGCAAAATATGTGGGAGAAGATATTCCTGCAGAGCATGTTCCTTCCAATTCTTGTTTCTGGCTTTCTTTTACGGACCGTACGTCCAGTTTGATGCTGTAATCATTGGAACACTTATCTGATGCTGTGATATTGTAATCTGAGTGAGGTTACACATAATTTATTATCGTAAGTTAGGGCAAAGCTTGATTTATACCAGTAGAAACCAGCTTATAATATCAAAATAAATATAAATGCCTTGATACAAAAAAAGTATATATTAAAAGTGATGTAATATGTATTAACTATTAAATCATACTCTTTAAGTTTTTAATTAAATAAAATTCATTTATAATATCTTTTATAGTGAAATTTCTTACAGTTTTTTAATATAAACATTCAAATTATTTATAAGAAAGTCATTTTCCATTTAATTATGAAATCTTATTTTTATAGTAAGATGAAGGTATGATTAAAGAAACTAAAAAAAGAAAAAGAGAAATTTAAAAAAAAATATAATAAGTATCAGAGAGTGGAGAGTATATTATTAATCATCCTTGAGAATAGAGATAAAAGGTTTTTTTGGAGAAACTATAACATATTTTATTTATTTTATAAAATTTATGTTCATGATCAATATAAGAAACAGTTATATTTTTAAAATATGTTTAAAACTTTGAAACATTAAATAGAGCTGGCAGAAAATTTTAGAGGACAGATTTAAATTTTTTTTAAAAAAATAATATTACATACATAGATGAATATATATAAAATAAAAAAAAAAATTATCAAGGACGACTGCCTCTAAAATATTGTACGTAGGTCCGTCCCTGGATAGAGGAAAAATTTACTTGTGAGTGTCATCTATGTATAACGTGATAAACACGACTTACCTAAACATGATTTTATATGTTTTGGTATATATTTCGGCGTCTTCAAATTTTAATTAGGTAGCTATTCTCTAATTATGAAATTTCTGTACTATTTCCCGTAAGTATGATTTTCTTTTAATTAAATATATGCAATTCAACTACCTACAATTACATTCGTCTACTTCCTCTAAAACCTTCATCCTCTTTCTCCTAATAGTTTGATCTAAACTTTCACTCCCAAAGTGAATTTACTTATACTATGTACATGTCAAACTACTAATAATAGTAATATTATTATTTCGGTTAATTATTCTTTATTATTTAATTTATTATATAAGATTAATTCAATGTCACGTAGTTATTAAACTCTTCATTCTAATTTCCATTTTAACATGTTTTTTCCATGCACTTACTTCATTATACGTGATCTCGTAGGTAATGACATAATTATTATTGTTCAGGACGGGGGTTCAAACTTGAGCGGTGCAAAGTAATAAATGGGCCATTATTGGGATGTCCTAGTGGGGAAAATAAAAGCACTTTGGGTAAACTCTTAAGTAAGACCAGGGCTTAACCATGACTTTAGCTTAACTTTTTCCGCGAAAATGCATTTGAACCTAAAAACTAAAAGCAAAGTCTTTTCAATAAATAAAGCCATGTTCTTACTAAACTCAAAGGTTTCCGGAGAAATCTAAAAATATCAATAATTCAGGAAGCATGTAATGTGTGTGCATATCGGTGAGTAAAAATGTTTGATAGCTAGCTAGGGGGTCTATTTATAGTGAGAGATTTGGCTTGATGGTTAAAACTAGAAGAGGCATGACTTAGAATCTAGGGCACTACTTGCAAGTTTAGTACATGGGGTAGTGGATTAGATATATAGATGGCCAAAGTTACAAGCGATGTAAGATCATAAATGGTTGACGTACGCTAAAACCATAAGCATGGGATCGTGGCTGTTGACGATTAGAAGTGACGTGTATAGGTGGGGGTAGGCTAAGGAATAGTCAACAATGGGTGTTACCTCCTTAAAAAACGAAAAGGCTAAAGGAGAGAAGGGGTGAGCTTAGTTAAAGCATGTGGTAATCATAGGAAACTTAGAAAATTATTTTTCCTAATTTTATAAGATTGGGAATTGTACATTTCAAGTGAAAATAAGTATTCTATCTCAATGATTAGTCATTTATCAAATGTTATATAAGGACCTTGTAATAACCCACGATTTTGTAATAAAGGAGATGGTGAAATTTTGGTAGATTAAATAACTATGCGCTAGAATTATTTTGAAACTTGAAGTTTAGTGTGAATTATGAGAAGAAAGAAAGGAATAATTTTTGTAATTACTTAGCAAAATTGAATTAATAGAACTTTAGGTCTCAGCCAATATAAATTGTAAGGTGGATTTAACTTAGAGTAATTAAAATAAAATTTTAAGTTGAGATGAATTAAATTTTTATAAAGGTCAAACATGAGATAAGGAATTATTAAGAGGGAGTTGTAGTTGAAGCCTTGACCATTAATATAATAGCCCAAAATTTGAGAATTTAAGAATAATGGGGAATTAAAAGAAATAAAAGAATAACCAAGTAAAATAATAATTATTGTAACATTAAATAATACATATATATATATATATATATATATAACTATTCGGTCAAACCGTCTTTTTGAAAATTTCCAATCCACTATTATATCACTTTTGCCTAGTCTCAACATCACAATCCACGGGCCCCACTAGAATTTAACTTTGTAAACCATTTTGCAACTAAAATAATCTAATTGCACTTTATTTCTCATCTGATGCATACCACATGTACGTGCCCCACCTTATCTCTTGTTTCTTTCTTATTAAATCCATTATAATTCCACACGTCTTCTGCCCCTTTTCATTCTTCTTTAGCATGCTTTATTTTGTTTTCTTTGCACCTTCTCGAAACTTCCCTCATTCTCTCAATATCAACTATTGGTTCTTCCAACTTTAGCCACACCCAAGAGAGAGTGCTCCTCTTTCCTTTTTAATCTCTTGCTACCTTTTCTTGGAGATGATGAAAGCTTGAATCCTAACCAGATGTGGAAGCTTAGATTTTCATCTTGGGTTTGCAAATCTTCGATTTTGATCTTCAAGATTAGTAAGTTCTTCAATCCTTCCAGTTCGTTTTTTTTAGCCTCTGTTATGTCTTCCTATTTTGATTCTTGGCTACTCAAAATATTTCCCCATTCGTGATTTCTATTTTTTTTTCCAGCCTTTTTCTCTGTAATCGTGGTTGTATTTGGGGACTCCTTGATAGGCTACTAATTGAGAGAGTAGGAGACAGAAGGCATGATTAATGTTAGGTAAGAGTGTTTCTCATGATGATTAATCCTTCTCACAATAAGTTCAAAAAGAATTTTGCTTGTCCAGATTAACATGAACCTTAAAACTGACAAGGGCTAGCATTAACATAAAATATTGTTAAAGTAGTAAATTAACTAAGCTTAACTATGTTAGGCTAGCACTTGTTTTAAAGATCAAAATAGGTAGTAGTATAAGTAAAATAAGTTAGATATTATGGCGAGTTAAATACCTAGTTAAATAATAATAATAATAATAATAATAATAATGATGATGATGATGATGATGATAAATAATGTACCTTTTCAAAAAAAAAATCCAATCAAGCTAGTAAAGATTAGTTAAAGATACGGCTTGAAAAAAAAAAAGAAAGAAAAAGGCTAATGAACTATTGGAAAAAGGCTAAAACTAGGATTTTACATAGGATTGGGAGTTATCATATGATAAGTTCCATTTCCTAAATTTAAATAAAAGAGAATGAAACTATAAATGGAGTTCTTGAATTGAAAGAATATTATGATTTAGGGAACCATTTGGGAAAACCGGTGGAAGAGAGTAATGGTGATTCGTTTGGTGATGGAGAATCAATAATTATTTGGCAAGCACTGTGAGTAGATTACAAAGTTTGATACATTTTTTTTCCTTCTTCTAGTTTTTACTTCTTTACTTTTTGCTTGTTTCTGCATGGGCTTGGGATAGGCTTCATAGAGAGTATCTTTATGTATGTAAATATTTTGGATATTAAATTTTTTAGATTTTGTTATGTTGCAATGCAAATGTTATTGTGTTGAAGTTGAAATTGTATGCTACTCTAAGCGTTAAATTATGATAAAAGATTGCTCTCAGTCTAATGATTCTGAACCATCATAGTATTATAATTTTGAACCTTTTAAATGTTTTAAAAATGAATACATGAATTTGGATTTCTTTGGGAAGCTATTTAGTATAGAACCATGTAGCTAACAACAGTATTTGTTAGCCTTGCTACACCTCGATTTGAACTCCAGCTAGCAGGGGTGTTGCTAGCCCCGTGTGTAGGGCACCACACGTGGATCTGTGTCGATTATCGTGAGTTGTTTGCTCTATGTCTATAGTTATTTACCCTCGCGAGCTATATGCGCTGCATCTATTCTTTTTTTGGTTTTAACTAGAAACTTCCTATTCTAGTATGCTAAATGACCTTATAGTAAGAATTTTATTTGAAGTATTCATTTTAACTATGCCACAAACATTGAATTATTTGTACATTGGCATTTTTTTTTTCATATCATTGGCGAATTATTTTATTCCTATTACTATTCAAAACAGTATGAAATCCTGATTGTTTATTGACTCTCAATGCAAATAATGATTTCAAGAAACTCGGTACCTACTCATCCTTTTAGTTATCATACTTTATTTTCTACTCATTGAGTATCACAACTCATTCCATTATTTATTTTTGCAGATAAGGGACTTGTATCCAATGCTCCTTTATTATAATTCTGGAAAGTTGTGAGAGATAGGCTAGCAGTCGATCTATTTGTTATAAATGAACTAGTCTTGTATATGTATTATTACACCTTAGAGTTTGCTCCATAGATTATAGCAGGATCCATACCATACTAGTTATGTCTTTATATTGATTCATGGAAAAAAGCGAAGCTCTCTTATTGTAGGTTCGGTCAAATGAGTTGTAGGTAATCCAAGATGTCCCAATTTTAAGAGAAATTTTGTCAAATTCTTATAACAAACTAATTGTGATTTAGATATAAAATATAGTTTAGTTGTGGAAATTGTGATCCTGGTAAGGATAAAGCAAATTTATGAGATGGTGTTTTAATTTAAAAATATCATATAAAAATTTAATCATGCATTAGAATTTTATAAAATTTGTATGTCAATCAGACTTACAGGTGCAAGGTCTCCTTGTGTCTCATGCCAGTCGCGTCTCCATTCAGGGTGTGACAGACCTAGCTTGAGAACTTAGATACTAAAACTCCAAGAGGAAAGTCTCCATTATAAGTAAATTGAATCCCAAATCGTCTGAATGTGATCCCCATTTCCATGCATTAAACCGAATCCCCATCTCCTAAATGGGATCTCCATTTCTATTAAACTAATTCCCAATCTCTCTAAAGGTAAAAGGTATATTTGAAAAGTGTGTAGGGATGAATTTGTAAGGTTAAAAATATCAAGTAGGAAATGTGTAATTTTAAAAAATAAAGGCAAGGTCAAAATTTAGTTTTTAAAAGTTAGGTTGAAAATGCAATTCTCACCAACCTTCTAATCAAAATGCTATAAACCTCTTAGAAGCTTCGAACTTAGCCATTTTTCAACCCGAATTCCACTATTCTTCCTTTCTTCAAGATACAACTATTGGTAAGTCATTAATCCTCTCTAATTTTTCATAGATGCTAGTAGATCTTGCATGATTTTCTTTCTTTTTATTAGTCCTTTTTTATCATTTATAAAGTTTTTCTCCCATAAGTTAGTTGAATCTACACTCTAAATGATGTCCTCTTGTTTTTTTTTTAAAGGCACCTAACAATGATTAAGGCTTAATGTATCATGCACCTATGGAATATGGATTTCATTCTTACAGTTTTAGATTGGATAGCTTTTTTTTTTTCTAACTTCTAACCCTAAGATAGAAATTAATCTTATGACATATGACATCCTAAAAATATATTGGTGACTTAGAAGTTGTTATGGGATGTTGTTATGGGTTAGAAACAAGTTTGGATTTAGATTCCCTAATATAATATGGATTTTGGAATTTAGACTTTCAAGCTAAGTAGAAATGGTCATATAATAGTGCATGAAATATTTTTCTTTCTTTTATGATTCTAGGAATGTCCAAGACCTTGCCATTAGTTCCCATATAACCTTTGGCAAAGAATTTAGGCTTTATTGGGCTCGATTTGTATTCTACCTCTATAGTGAGTGAAATCTATATAATTATATATACTGTTATTTTGATTATTTTCACACACTATTTATAGCTTATTAGAAGTATTTTTATAGATTATGAAATGTTATATATTTAATCATGTTCAAAATTTATATGCTTTAGTTCCAATATTTTGTATCCATTTCAAGTATGTTTTATGCTATAGTTATATTTTGGAATCATAGATTATTTATGAGGTTGAACATCTTGATGCACTTAAAGAAAATGATAAAATGATATTAAGTTCAAATGAATTTTTAATAACCCAATTACACAATATATATTCATTAGTCGACATAAAGAATTTCTTTGACTTCAATTTGATTTATTTGCTTAGTCATAATGGAGGATTCCCTTACTTTAATTAGGTTAGAATGGATGATTCTTTAACTTAAATTTAGCCAAGACAAATGATACCTTGACTTCAATTCAATTATGTTGAATCATTCCTTAACTTTCATTGACCAAGTTGAATAGTTCCTTGACTTTAGTCTAATATGCATGATTAGTCAAAAGGGAGAACCTTTGGCTTCCATCATGATGTACTAGCATAAGTGTTCTCCCTTATAATCATGTCATGATCCCATACACATGTAACATTATGCATATCTTCTAAAATTGATATCTGAATTATAAGAATAAGGATTTGAGGAAGGAAATGCTAGAAGCATATTATATATATTAAGTATTTTTTGTTAGGAATTACATTCTCTCATCACTTTATAGTTAATTATATTTTATGTATTCACTCATTGAGTCTATTGGACTCATCTTTTTTTTTTTCTTATTTTTTAGCCACATAACAATTAAGTCACCATGCATCAAATTCATAAGCTTGTCTCCATATCAATGAGGTAAACAACTCTTATGAAAGCATACTTAGTAATGGTTTGACCAATTTGTAGTCACATAAGATGTTGTGCCATTACTGAAAAGAAAAACAAAGATTTAGCAATAGTATCTTTATAGTTAAATGATAGTAATCATTAACCTTGTCAAGACATTGTCCTAACCACATTTTTATCTAACCATGGTTAGGACACATTAAGCCTAACAATGGTTTTATAAACTATTGTTAAGCCTTATCCTAATGACAATTTTAGCTAATTGTGGTTAGAACAACTTTTTCTAACCAACATACTAAAAATTGTGATTAGGACTTCATGGGTCTAACTATGATTAAGCCTAACCATCATTAGACATTGTTTTAATGGCAATTTGAGGTAACCATAATTACTTTATCCTAACCATAATTAGCTAAAAACCATAGTTAAGATTTTATGAGCCTAACTGTCATTAGGCCTTGAGGCTTAACCATTGTTAGACCTTATAACTTCTGCCCTAAAACACTCTCTTCTTGCTCATTTAACTCATGCCCCCTATAACATCCAATTTTCTAAAAACGAGAGAAAATGTGAGAAACGTAACGTACAATTTCTCCGTAAACAAACAAAACTTACTGGATACAAAAGGAAGTCCCCCGGAATGAGATAGTTAAGGTCCCAAAAAATTTTGGAAGCATTCTAGACTCCTAAAAATGAGAATCTCAGGCTCAGACTGAAAGAAAGACAGAGCTAGAATAAAGAAACAATTTCTTATGAAAAGCCTACGAAACATAATGGCATTTTCATAATTTTGAATAAATTTTGGAATTCACACAGGAAGGTTTTTTAAATAAAATTTTTGAGTTTCCCAGAGTTCTCAGAGGCTCTAAAAACCATGGAAAGCCCCGAGACAATTAAAGCCCTTCCGATAGACGTTTTCTAACGTCAGTGTGCCCAAACTTTGACGGATTCGTTCGAGAAGGTTTTAGCTCCAATTTGAGTGATTCCAAAAGTATTTTACTAAATTGGGAAACAAAATTTTATAATGGAAAATACAATTCTCAAAAAGGAGCTAAAATGAAGGAGAAACAAAAATGCAAATACGAAGAGCAAAATGAGAATTTTTGAAAAGTGTAACTTACTCCCACCTATATATATCATGCACCCTTCTTTTCCCTTCACTATGCACGACCAAGTTCTACCTAAAATCAGAAGAAAACCCTGGGGGATGAGGCTCACAAGAAGGGGAAGAAAAAAAAAGAGAAATCAAAGGCTTAAGGTATGGAAATTAGTAGTTTTTCATGCTCTTTCTCTTCCAAACCTCTTCTCCTCCATTCTCCTTTGTTTCCTATGATTAAAATGAAATTTATAAATCTTTTTTAAGGGAGAAATTGAGGGAAAAATTCAGATTTGAAGAGAGGAGCTCAAAGAACACAAGATTTAAGTGAGAAAAAGCAAGAAAACAAGGTAATTTCTCTTCCTATGGTTGTCATTTTTGGTTCCCTTCCCCACCATTTCGCCCCACTTGAGAAAACCCTAGGAGGAGATGATTTTTAGGCAAAACTAAGCATGAATCTAAGAAAAAAGGATATAGAGATTAAAAATATGCAAAGGAAATTATCAAAAAACCATTAGATTTCAATATGCAAATTCTAGGGTTTTGTGTGCACCTTTCAAAATCTGATTTCATATGATAATTCCTGTCCTAATTAAGAGTTTAAATGAGCTCCTAAGATCCCTAAGATGCTCCTCACATGCTTCCTCCTTCAAGAAAACAAAGAGAATTCTAAAAAGGCCAAAAAGGGGCATAGTCTCGGCCAAGCAAGGTTGGGGTAGCTAGAGAGAGTTTTAAATTTTTCTAAGGCCATTATTGAGTCATATTTGATGAACAAAAATGAAGGAAGGCCTTGGAAAAAATTTAGAACTCTTAGACAGTGATTTGTTGCCTTAGGTTCTATATTATGACCTAAAGAAGTAACATGATGTTAGGCTCTTTGTTTTAATTGTGTGATGACTCCAAGAGGCTTAAAAAGAATCAAGAATCATATTTGAAAAGAAACAATGGAGCCTAGAATTTATTTGAGGAGTGTTACTTCATTAGGTGCCAATATGGACCATAATGGGGCTTATAGAGCAATCTAGTACTCAAGCAAGTTGTATGGCATTAAAAAATGTTTCATGAATCTAATTGGCTCCCAAAAAATTATCTAGGCTAAGAGAAATTATCTCCACCAATTTGTAAGTATGTGGCCAAAAGAGGAGGCTTGAATCCAAAAGGAAAAGTGTGTAATTGTGTGCAAGGTAGCTCTCTCCACCTTCTCTCATGCATGGATGTGTGTTTAACTTATTTTAGAATGTGTGCATGTGTATTTTCAAGTTATGAAAAATATGTGATAACCTCCTAATTTAGGATTAAAAAGGGCTATATTTGACACTAAATTAGGGAGGTAAAATACTGTTCTCTTGACTAATATGATTAAAAGTGCATTAAATCAAACAAAACAAAGAAAGTATTATAATTGTAATGATCTTATCAGTTTAAACCTCATTTTAGATTTGATTTCAATTTCAGGAAAAAGTGGCAAAGTATAGAAGGAGTTGAATAAAAAAGAGGGAAGCTGAAAATGGCCAAAGCAGATTTACCAAGTCTTCTCGCTACAGCGAGACCGAAGTTCGCTGTAGCGATATGGCATCTTCGCCGTCGCGAAGGGGAGGCTTCGCAATAGCGAAGTCGTGTCGCATAGAAATTCCAGAGAGCAACTCGCCATAGCGTGGGAATAGCGAAGCGCAACGGAAACCTGAGGACTTATGAGACCTCGCTATAGCGAGAGACGCTCCTCGCTATAGCGAGAGCGGACCTGAAACGCGCAGTTTTAATTTTTGAGCTTTAAAAGAGGTTTTCTGAGTTAGGGTTCGGGGGATTCGGCGGCAGAAGGAGTTCTGAGAGTTCAAGAGGCGATTTTGGGAGTTCTTGAAGGCTTTTTACGCTGGGAGTGTGAAAGAAGAGAAGGAATCAAAGGGGGAGCTCTACTTTCTGCATCTCAATCTTCCCTTTGTTTGCTTTCTTGTTCTTTTCAATTCTCCATGTATTTTGATTGGGAATTCTCTGTAGATTTAGCTATGTGCGGCTAAATTCCTTTTTACCTAGAGTACTAGGAACTTGATGTGAACTGAATCATTGATTATCTTGTTAATTGTGATGATTGGAATCTTGTGTATCCTCTCTTGCTTAATGCTTTCTTAGGGATTGGCCACCTCTTTGATTTGATTTGGGAAATTAGAATTTATCTTGAGAAAGGGATTCTAATTAGACCTAAGAGTTGGATAAATTAAGTTTAGAGTCATCTAATCTGTAATTAGGATAGACATATACCTGATTACCTTAATTGGTTTGTAGAGGGATATAGAATCTAATGCATTCTCACCTAAATCTAAGGACACTTAGAATTCAGGAGAGAATAGGGCTATAATTACATCGACAGACGGTTATAGCTTTTGAATCTCTTAACCCACAAGGTGAAAATTAATCACAATTGAACAAGAGGTTAAATTCTAGTGATCATCAAGGGAATAGTAACTCTAGGTAATTTCAAATCTTGGATTTTATCTTACTGCCTGTGCCAACTTAGTTTTCTTTAAATTGTTTTGTTTTAAGCATTAGTCTAAGTTCATAATTCACTTAATTGACAGTTTAACGTGGATGAAAACGGATTATACATTGCCTAATTGTAATTAACCCCTTCCTCGTGGAACGATACTCATACTTATCACTGAACTACTTGATCTGACCCGTGCACTTGCGGAACGCATAAAAAATTTCGCGATCAAGTTTTCTGGCGCCGTTGCCGGGGAAAGGCTTAATTGTTCAGTTAGAAGTGTGTAATCTTTAGTAGTCCTCGATTAAGCATTAGTAGTAGATTAGCTAGAATTTCTTTTATTTTGTTATTTGCTTTGAATTTGTTTTATTTAAAATAATACAGTTGGCTGAATTCTTCTCTACAGGTACCACAGTACATGCCGAAGCAAACTTCTACAACAAAGAAGCGTACAACGAAGAAAATCAGTGATCTTGTGGTGAACTTGAACTTTGAAGAAACTCCTTCTAAAACACCAATTTCTATGAGTGAAGAAATGGCTCAGGAAGGGAACCAAAATCAGTCCATATAAGACTTTGTGGGTCGTACTATGAAGGGCACTCTATCCAGTATAGTAGTGCCAGACTTTCAAGCTGCTAACTTTGAGTTGAAGCCGGTGATGATCTCCATGTTGCAGCTCAACGGACAATTCACTGGTGAAAGATCTGATGAGGATCCCAACCGTCACATTTTATCATTCTTGGGAGTGTGCGATTCATTCAAGCAGAATGGAGTACCAAAGGATGTTCTAAGACTTCGACTATTCCCTCTTTCTCTACAAGGAAAAGCCAAGGAGTGGTTATTGACTCTACCCGAAGGTTCAATTGATACTTGGGACAAGCTAGAGGCAAGGTTCAGAGCTTGCTTCATTCCAAACAATAGAATAGCAGATGCACGTCGTGAGCTCATCAACTTCAAGCAGGCTTCAGACGAGCACTTATATGCTGCTTGGCAGAGGTACAAACATCTGCTCCGTCAATGCCCAAGCCATGGGATGGATGACTGCGCTATTGTTCAGAACTTCTGCACGCGTCTAACCCTACAAACCGATACAATGTTAGATGCCATTCTGAATAGGCGTTGGGACGAAATGCCTGTAGACGATGTTATTCAGGCATTGGACACATTGTCTGAGAGTTACGTACAAAGAGGAGGTGAGAGAAGGATGAGTGCTAATGTTGCCAATACTCAAGAAGACCCTTCTGTTCCACTTGCCACTATCCTTTCTGCTCTGAATAAGAGATTCGATATGTTGGAATCTCAAGTGCAGCGAACCCAGCAATTAAATGTCTGTTCTGCTCAGGTGGCCCCAATTACTTGTGAAAACTGTGGGGATTTGCATTCAGTAGACTCCTGTCCTTTGGTATCTTCAGAATCAGTTAGTTATGTGGGGAATTTTTCAAAGAATCAGAATCCGTACTCCAATAATTACAATCCTGGGTGGCGAAATCATCCAAACTTCTCTTGGAAGCATGGACCAGCACTGAATCAACCAGCATCGTCCTCAAGCATTAGGCCTAATCAACCACCAGGCTTTGCTCAACCTGTAAGGCAAAATGCACCGATTCAAGAACCTAAGTCGAATCTGGAAGATGCATTGGCAAAGTTCATTAGCATTCAAAGTAAGCAAAATGAAGAACAAGCTCAAGTGAATGCTAGAGTTGACACCTCCTTGAGAAATCTAGAATTGCAGATGGGTCAACTAGCCTCAGCAATGAATTCATTGAGACAAGGAGGATTGCCAAGTGACACGGTACCTAATCCTAGAAGAGAAGGCAAGGAAGAGTGTAAGGCCATAACTCTTCGAAATGGGAAAGAGTTGCCGGAAGTCCAAATACCAAAGGTGGTTAGCCACACACCTGCATCAAAGGCTGTTGTAGAGGAAGCTAGAGATGAAATTACCACTGAAGAGACGAGTAATGATAAAAAATTAGGAGAAGAACATGTGGGTACATCAGCTGAAAAGAAGAAAAAGGTGAGTAGTGAAGCAGTTAAAAAACAGGCAGATGCTGATAAGGGTGAGAAACAAGTAGAGAAACTGTATACATCACCAAGGATAATACCTCCACTACCATTTCCTCAAAGGCTTCAAAAGAAGGTGGAAGATAAGCAGTATCAAAAATTCCTAGAAATATTCAAGCAACTTCATATCAATATTCCATTTTCAGAAGCATTGGAATACATGCCTAAGTATGTCAAGTTCTTGAAGGAAATGCTGAGCAAGAAGCGGAGATTTGGTGAATTTGAAACTGTAGCACTTACTGAAGAGTGCAGCAAAATAATCAACCCACGGATTCCAATGAAGTGCAAAGATCCGGGTAGTTTCTCTGTGCCGTGTAAAATAGGCACTCACTTTCAAGGAAAGGCTCTATGTGATCTTGGAGCAAGTGTCAACCTGATGCCCTTATCTGTCTTTGAGAAATTGCAACTTGGTGAAGCAAGACCTACCACAGTAACATTGCAATTAGCGGATCGGAGCTTAGCATATCCACGGGGTATAATTGAAGATGTTCTAGTCAAAGTTGGTGAGTTCATATATCCAGCTGATTTCATTGTTGTGGATTGTGAAGAAGATAAGGATAATCCGTTGATTATTGGTCGTCCATTCCTAGCCACAGCCAGAACCCTTATTGATGTAGAAAAAGGGCAAATAGTGATGAGATTGGGGGATGAGCAAGTGGTGTTTAACATGGACAAGGCAATGAAATATCCTAGAGATGCTGAAAACTGCTTCAGAGTTTCAGTGACAGATGAGTTAGCCCAAGAACAATTCAATTCAATGATCATCCAAGACCCTATTGAAGCATTAGTAATGGGAGTGAAGCATGAGAACGCTGAAACTAGTTATGAGGTAGCCCAAATGCTGAATTTTTCGACCACTCGAGCCAAACAACATTGGCAAGTGGAATCTTTAGATTTGGCATCCCGTTCAGCACCATCTCTTAAGCCTTCAATTGAACAACCTCCGATTTTGGAGTTAAAACCACTCCCTACGCATTTGAAGTATGCATATTTAGGGGATTCAGAGACATTACCTGTCATCATCTCTACAGCATTAAACTCTCATCAAGAACAAAGACTGATTGAGTACAAGGCTTTTTGGGCCATAAAGAAGTTAAATCTAGATTATAAAGATGCAAGTGAAAAGAGGCTGTTAAACCTTAATGAACTTCATGAATTCAGATTTCGAGCTTATGAGAGTTCTAAGCTATATAAAGAAAAGACAAAGATTTGGCATGATAGAAAGATTTTGAAAAGGGATTTCATACCTGGTGATTTAGTGCTATTGTATAACTCTCGTTTGAGATTGTTTCCAGGAAAGCTTAAATCCAGGTGGTCTGGTCCCTTTAAGGTGGTATCTACCACTACATTTGGTGCCATTGAAATTCAAGATGAGAAAAATGGAGAAACCTTTAAGGTCAATGGCCAACGCCTGAAACATTACCTTGGTGGACCAGTGGACAGGATGAAGACAAATGTGCAACTCCAAGATTGCTCATAGAAGCGTCATGATAGTCTGGCTGAAGACTTTAAACTTAGCGCTTCTTGGGAGGCAACCCAAGTTTTCTGTGTATTCTTTTTGTTTGAATTTAAAGCCCTTCTCATTTTGGGTTTGATTTTTTTTGTTTTTTGTTTTTTTTGTTTTTATGTGTTTTACAGGTTAAAATGTGGATATCAAGGAGCTTAGGATTGGCAGGGATGAGCAACATTGGGCATGTTCACAGGGAGTCTCTAACCATGCTTTGAATTTTACTTTATTACTGTATCTGGTTGCATTTGAGGGAGAATTTTAGTGAGCATTCAAAAAAAAAAAAAAAAAAAAAAATTCGCTATAGCGAGGATCCATCTCGCAATAGCGAATCCACTCCTGGTACATACCCGAGTCTCTCGCTATGGCTAGAATATGGCGAGTCTGCAGTTTTAAGTATTCTCGCTACAGCGAGAACATTACCTCGCCACAGCGAGTACAGCAGCTCCACATCGGTACAAAATCCAGAGAGAAGCTCGCTGTAGCCCGGCTATTGCGAGTAATTGTTGCCCATAATTGTTGCCAAGTTTTCTCGCTACTGCGAGAAATCCATTTCGCCACAGCGAGTACAGCAGCCCCACATCCTGGTACAAAATCCAGAGAGCTCGTCGCTACAGCTAAGCTATAGCGAGACTCTTCGGCCATAAAATTTTAACTAAGTTCTCTCGCAATGGCGAGATTTACTTTCGCTGTAGCGAAGATGGCAGCTTTACCTCTCGTAATAACTCCAGAGACGCTCTCGCTATAGCCCGGCTATAGCGAAGCGTCTTATATAAATATCTCCATTTCGTTTTTCTCTCTCGCCACTGCGACGAAGCTCCGAAAATCCTCCATCCTTAATCTCGCTGCATTTTGTGCATCATATTCTCGCATTCCCCTCAAAAATCGCA
Organism: Erythrophleum fordii; assembly: GCA_032878935.1. Taxonomy (NCBI): domain Eukaryota; kingdom Viridiplantae; phylum Streptophyta; class Magnoliopsida; order Fabales; family Fabaceae; genus Erythrophleum; species Erythrophleum fordii. The sequence continues at coordinate 6,288,868 of JAVQMF010000047.1, forward strand.
TCTCGTACATCAGGTAATTCCTTTTAAACCCTTTCCTCCCTGATTTGCTGGTTGATTTTGCTGATTATAGTCATATTAGGGTTCGAAAAGTTTTGCTTCGATCTGCATATTTAGGGGTCTATTTGGTTAGTTTTTCTGGATTAGTTAGGTTAGTCGCCTATGTCTGTGCAGAACACGGCTTCAAATTAGCTTTTCATCCGTTTAAATCTGGCTATGCAAATGTAGGTTCGAATTCGCTATAGCGAGTTCGATCTCGCTACAGCGAGTTCGACGCGTTTTCCAGAAAACTGGATCTTTTGAACTATTTGGCTTGATTTGTTTCCTTATTCCTCTTTCCCTCGTCCCTTATAGACCTTCAATCATGTCTTTCCTTATTAGAACCATGCTACATGTGATTGATTACTGCTACTACTGATTTTTATCTCTTTCTTATTGAAATTTTGCAGGCATGGCTCCTAAAAAACAAACAAAGACTGCTGCAGCCTCCTCCTCAAAGCAAAAGAAGCAATCATACGATAAGGATCGGTTTGCTTCTGCTCGGGCAGAATTTCGCTTCGACAGACTCTTCTCAGAAAGAGGGGTCGTAGAAGATCGTTACTATGCACCAACCACCCGGGACCTGATTTTTCATGATTTTGAATGGCACGGGCTGCAAGGATTCACGAAAAAAACGGTGCATCGGATCCCCTTAATGATCCAGGAGTTATATGCTAATTTTGAGGACACTGAGGAGGACGATGATGAATACTTTTGCCGTTCGGCATGGGTGCGCATAAATGAGAAAGTCTTCCAAGACTTTTATGAATTGCCGGACGTCCCAGAGTGTGCGTTTCAAGCATATTTGGAGAACCCTCAGTCCATTCCCTGGGAAGAAGTAGAGACCACCATTGCTGAAGAAGGAAGAGCTAGGTTAGTGAACAAGGTTTATCCGGTGAATCAGCTCAATAAACCAGCTTGTTTTTGGTTACAGTTCATTACAAGTAACGTCCTAACAAGCTCCCATGGATCCGACATGATCCAAGAACGAGCCACACTTACATGGTGCTTTATGACCAGACAGCGTCAACATCCCTCGCCTCATGTACTTAAACTTCAAACAAGTGGCGAGGTCTGATAGGGTGAGCTTAGCATACCCTCATATGCTTACTGAATTGCTCACTATGGGGGGTAGCCGCGTCTTGAAAAATGACGCGCAGTTCAAGCCGAAGGGGCCGTTCAAATATGACAGTATGAAAGATGCACCAGGGCAACCCCGGCGGCAGAGAGCAGAGGCACAGGCACAGCCTGAGGCTTCTCCACCACCTCCCTCACATCAGCACCGGGGTACTCCAGCGCCATCAGGACATGGGGCTCCTTATCAGACTGACTTTGAGAGTTGGACACGAGAGTCCATTAACAGGCTGGAAGGTCATGTCCTATCAATGAAGGAGCAACTACAGACACTTATGGACTACTTAATGCCAGCTCCTCCACCGCCACCTCCTGAGGGCCCTCAGTCACCAATCATCATTTTCCCTCAGGAGCCTGCACCTCAGGATCGACCTGGGCCGTCTGATTCTTAGGACCTTTCTATCCTGTTGCCATTTTTTTTTTGTTTTGCTCATTTTATATTCTGGATAACTGTATTATGGATAACTGTATCTATTATGCTCTCAAATCCTGACTTGGCTGCGCTCTTACATTGTCTTATTAATGCTAATGCCAACTTACTATCTCCTATATGTATTTTGTCCATTTTTTGTCTCTCAGATGAAGGAGCCACTCACATGCATTCCCTCGCTCTGTTATTCCTTCTTATCAGGGGAGTCTCGTCTCTCCCTACTTTCTTTTTATCCCTTCCCTGCACCCCCTTCTGCTTCTATTTTTCTGTCCATTTCTGAATTGCTCATTCTATACATTGCGGACAATGAAATTTCTAAGTGTGGGGGAGTTAAAGTAAACTTAGATAAATATAGGATAAGTGGATATAAATTGACAATAACTTCCTCCTATTAATAATATTCAAGTGCTTACACTCTTTATGCTCATATGTTAAATCAGATTCAGCCCTTCTCACTTTAGATGAATATTAATGAAGGAATGTAGAGGTTAAGCGAACTTGAATTGGATAAAGTAAGTGATGTAGTTGTAGTATGCACCCTAAATAGGAACACCTTCCAACAAGATGATTTTTGAAGTAATTCAAGTTTTCTTATAATGAGCTTCTAGTTGATTTAGATCTCCCCAATTTGCTTGTTCCTGATGGATACCTGATTGTTAGTTGAGAGGGATATCTAAAGCAAAAACAAAAAACAAAAAAAACAAAAAAAAAAAAAAGCAAAAGAGGATTCTCTATTCCAATGGTTGAAATCACCTAGTAACCGGGGGTTTGCACCAAAAAGTGTGAACTTTCGCGTCAAACAGTGATAAAACTAAGAGTATGCTAGTAGCCCTCTGAAAATTTCTTTAATCTGAGTAACCGGGTGGCTTCATAACCAATGTTGTCATTCGCGTCAAAAGGATTAAGTAATTTGACGAGGAGAAAAAAAAAAAAAAAAAAAAAAAAAAGTGCTGAAAATAATTCTGCTTTGAATAATAGAGATCCTTCTCAATGAGCTTTGATGATTGAAGTTAGTACAGGTGATTGGGGTAGATTTTGAAACTACTGGGAAGACTTATTTAGGATTTCTTGATTATTTCTTAACATCTATTGTTGAGCACACACACACTTTAGGAATAAGGGTGTTACTATGAGTACATTGTTTTCAATTCCTATTCGAGTTTTGCTGAGACGCTGCTTCTGAAGTTGGATTCATAATAAGTGTGGGGGGGGATCTGAACTTCTGATTGGTTGGGCATGCTTCTCTCTAAGATTTGCTTGAGGACAAGCAAGGATTTAAGTGTGGGGGAGTTTGATAACCTCCTAATTTAGGATTAAAAAGGGCTATATTTGACACTAAATTAGGGAGGTAAAATACTGTTCTCTTGACTAATATGATTAAAAGTGCATTAAATCAAACAAAACAAAGAAAGTATTATAATTGTAATGATCTTATCAGTTTAAACCTCATTTTAGATTTGATTTCAATTTCAGGAAAAAGTGGCAAAGTATAGAAGGAGTTGAATAAAAAGAGGGAAGCTGAAAATGGCCAAAGCAGATTTACCAAGTCTTCTCGCTACAGCGAGACCGAAGTTCGCTGTAGCGATATGGCATCTTCGCCGTCGCGAAGGGGAGGCTTCGCAATAGCGAAGTCGTGTCGCATAGAAATTCCAGAGAGCAACTCGCCATAGCGTGGGAATAGCGAAGCGCAACGGAAACCTGAGGACTTATGAGACCTCGCTATAGCGAGAGACGCTCCTCGCTATAGCGAGAGCGGACCTGAAACGCGCAGTTTTAATTTTTGAGCTTTAAAAGAGGTTTTCTGAGTTAGGGTTCGGGGGATTCGGCGGCAGAAGGAGTTCTGAGAGTTCAAGAGGCGATTTTGGGAGTTCTTGAAGGCTTTTTACGCTGGGAGTGTGAAAGAAGAGAAGGAATCAAAGGGGGAGCTCTACTTTCTGCATCTCAATCTTCCCTTTGTTTGCTTTCTTGTTCTTTTCAATTCTCCATGTATTTTGATTGGGAATTCTCTGTAGATTTAGCTATGTGCGGCTAAATTCCTTTTTACCTAGAGTACTAGGAACTTGATGTGAACTGAATCATTGATTATCTTGTTAATTGTGATGATTGGAATCTTGTGTATCCTCTCTTGCTTAATGCTTTCTTAGGGATTGGCCACCTCTTTGATTTGATTTGGGAAATTAGAATTTATCTTGAGAAAGGGATTCTAATTAGACCTAAGAGTTGGATAAATTAAGTTTAGAGTCATCTAATCTGTAATTAGGATAGACATATACCTGATTACCTTAATTGGTTTGTAGAGGGATATAGAATCTAATGCATTCTCACCTAAATCTAAGGACACTTAGAATTCAGGAGAGAATAGGGCTATAATTACATCGACAGACGGTTATAGCTTTTGAATCTCTTAACCCACAAGGTGAAAATTAATCACAATTGAACAAGAGGTTAAATTCTAGTGATCATCAAGGGAATAGTAACTCTAGGTAATTTCAAATCTTGGATTTTATCTTACTGCCTGTGCCAACTTAGTTTTCTTTAAATTGTTTTGTTTTAAGCATTAGTCTAAGTTCATAATTCACTTAATTGACAGTTTAACGTGGATGAAAACGGATTATACATTGCCTAATTGTAATTAACCCCTTCCTCGTGGGAACGATACTTATACTTATCACTGAACTACTTGATCTGACCCGTGCACTTGCGGAACGCATAAAAAATTTCGCGATCAATATGCTAGCATGCCTTTATATGCCATGATTCTTGATACCATGTTATGTTTTCAAATGTTTACATGATGTTTGTATGAGTTTGCTTGAGTGTGGAGAGGCCAAGAACTCTTCCCTTTGGTAAGGATGAACCAAGAACCCTTGACCTTGGTTGAGACAAAGTAAAGAGTCTCCCAAAGGCAAAGTGGGCTCCTAAGAGAATGGTTGAGTCCAAAGCTCTTAAAGAATGAGTGAGGCAAATCCAAAATCTATGAGGAGAAGTGTGAGGCCAATCTAAGCACTTGGTAAGCTTTTGAATGTCTTGTATGATTGATTCACATACCAAGTTTGCTTTTAAAATGTCAATGACTTCTATTTCCTCCATGCATACATTTGAAAAGCTTACTTTACACATATTATGTATGATTGAATGGAAGATGAGCTATTGGGATTCTTTGAATCTCATCTCCTCCTCTCCAATGATCTAACATGCTAGGTGGACCAAGTAATTATGGTGAAGGGAGCTAACAACCATGAAGAGGAAAGATTGACAAGCTTATTTATGGTTTTGTCCATTTTGGAACCATAATGATGGTTCATATTGTATATGATGTTTTATATGTACAATGAACCTTGAGACATATGTAAATATACTATTATATAATGTTTAGAGCCATGGATATGATGTATGAGCTTTAGAACACAAATTGAGTTTTGAATGTCCAATTATGCATTATGGAAGTTTGATAGAAATATGCATAAGTGTGGGTTGAATGGACAAAATTATATGCATGAGGTTTAGGACCATTTGGGCAATTCATAGAAGTCTAAAATAAGTTTTTAAACTTGCCCAAAGGATACCAAGACCAAGGGAAATCCATTTGGCAACTTTGGTACCTAATATGGAGCCAAAATTGACCATAATAGAACCCTATGTACTTTTTAACCAAATGAGTTAGTCTTGCTCTAAAATTTGGCATGAAATTAGGTCTCATTGAAAGATTTTTGGAAAGCTAAAGAACATAATTTTTGGAGGTCTAGAGAATATTTGATGAATTTTTAAAGTTGGGATTTTTTATTGATTCTAGTATGTGCACTGTTCACAATGGCAGATTTGTGTTTTGTGTCACCCGATAGTCAAATAGTATCCAATGCTTGTGAAATTTTATATTCATAAACTATAGGTCATAATATTTTTGTGGCCACTGAGATCACCTCATTTGGAGGTCTGAGCAGAGAGTTATGCATTTTTGAAGTTGGCTATCAGTAGTAGTGGCGCCCCAGGAGTCCAGTTACTGTTCCGTAGGATTAAACGTATCTGTTTCATTTTGGAATTATTTTTACTATCAAGTTAACATTTGTATCTTTCTAGAATGACTGAATGTGTATGATTTCAATTTTTATAAAATTATTTATGAATTTTAGAAGTTTGTATCAGTAATCTGAACAGCAACCCAAACAGCCAGTGACCTCAGTAGCTTTTCGGATGTCAAACGTCTTCCATGATGAATTTTGTGGTTTGGGAATATTTTTAGTGTGAATTATACATCCTAAGCTTTCCCAAGAATATACATTTTTTATTTTTCTAGATTTAGTTATGATTTTTTAAAGTTTGCCCAGAAAATAGGCCAATTCTGGTCGAGAATGAGTTCCCACTTTTCATGCTCCATTTCGGTTTCCATGGGTTATAGGCATGTTTTTGGGATGTAAATGAGTTTTAATGATGCAATAAAATATGATGATGTATAGTATGAGTTCATACGATCCACGTGACACTGAAATGAATTTTTAGATATAGCGTAATGTGAAAATAATCTCACTTTTTCTTACTTTTCCCATGGAAATCCTATATAGTTCATAATATTATGCCATTCAAATGTATGAGATTGACTAGAATCTATGGTGTTACACCCCCTCACCCAAATCTACAGTGGTGCTACAAAGAAGAGCTCTTCCTTCATTTCGTTCACCTTTTAAACTTGAAATCATAAAATGGGATAAATTGGGAAAAGAGGGAACAAAAATAAGAAGGAAAAAGTGAGAAGAGAACTAAAGGAAGAATTTCATTCAGCCAAAGAAAGGAAAACATACATGTGAGTCGCGGCCTTAAAAGCACTAATGGAAATAGTTAAAGTAACAAGATAACCTTAGCCTTACTTATTCACTTACAAAGTCCAAAATACCCTTGCTATTAATAGACACCTAACAACTTTCCCTCGATAACTTCATCCTTGTCCCCAAGGGTGCACAAGCTTAGTATAATCAGGGAATTACTGTTGAATTTTAAAGCAAAGTTCCCAAGTGGCTTCTTCCTCCATTTCTTCTTTTCATTTTATGAAAACCTTAATGACAGTTTGGTTGCATTGCATTTTTGCACAATGCAACCATCAAATATATGGTCAACAATGAAGTTGTGAGCTACAACAACTCTCCATGTTGCCTTTAAGATTATGCATCTGTAGTTGCATTTTGCTTCCTTTTCTTCTAACATATAGCATACTGCAACCTTATAAGTTTTGTTACCCAATTGTACTAAGTTGATGTAGAGGGTCTTTGTAACACCCCAAAAATTAATTAAGGTGTTAATCATGGATTTAGATTAATTAGGAATAATTAATATGGGATGATTGGGCAAGTTAAGTGAATGGAGATTTTAGAGAGATGAATTATTAATATGGGTTTGAGAATTAATTAGGATAGAAGCTTCATCTAGACCCAAATTAAGAAATCATAAGAAGAGGCTAATTGAGACAACAATGAGTTAGGTGCAGACCCAATCTAATTCCATATGATAGAGGCCCAAGATCCACCTTACATAGGCTCCTATGAGTGGCCCAATAACCCTTGTGCAAACCCAAATCCTTGAGCTCTTCAAACTTGGCCCAAACTTGATTAAAATTCAGCAGCCCAATACATAAGAGCTAGCCCAACAAAGCAAAAATCTGAAGCCCATTTGGAGTTGGACCTTGGAGCAACCCATGACCCATCTTAGACCCAACTTAAACTCAACTAAAATCCTAACTCTTCAGCTTCTTTCTCATTTTGCTGAAACTCAAGAGAGGAAATTCGGAGGTTCAAGGGAGGCTAGGGTTCTACCAATATGGAAGCTCCATTTTTGACTCTTAGAGGATGATTTAGCCAAGGTGAGTTATATATAACTTGACCCTCTCATCCTCCTCTTCATTTTAGTCCGATTAATTTTTGGGTTTGAGCATTTTCATCTTCTTCTCAAATCTGAAATTTGGTGTTGGGTGATTCCTTGCAAGATTTTCGGACTTGGAGGTTAGAGGGAGGATTAGGTAAGCTTTTCCCTTCCATTTTGTGAATCACTTTGCTGGAAAATGCCCTAAAGATGTATTATCATAATGGGTTCTGTTATTGTGTGAAATTACAAGGAGATAATGGTGGAAAACTGAATTTTCTGGGCTTGATGATTGAAATGCGAATTTTGGTACTTCCATGGTGGATTTTCAGAGGTGAGGCTATGGGTGTTATTAAGTGAGTATCTTCTTCCCATTTTGATGCATTTTCTGTTAGTTTGAGACCCCTATAGTTGACCTATGATATGGGCTTTGGTTTCATGTGAAATTACCCAGAAATTGGAGTGAACTATGGTAATTTTTGGAATGGGAAAGTTGGAATCCAAAATTAAATCCCTTGGTAATTAGATGAGTAACCTCTAATCTGTCATTAGTAGTTCAACTCTTTGGATATTTGATTGTGATTAGAAATGATGATAATTATGCTTGTTATAGGCTTGGTATGCATTTGGATTATTATGATAGCTAGGGAAGAGTAATTGGCTTCATTGAGGTAATTGGGTTATTTTCTTAATTCCATGTATATGCTCATATTAGTCTGCTATTTGTTACACATACTTGATTTTGAAATGTTAAATGACTGGTTGACTATTTGATTTTTATTGTGATTGGACCTTGTGAGTCCATGGTGGAGCTGTGGTGCGACTGCCACCCGTGCATATGCTTCGATCGAGCACCGGGTTATGATCAAACCCCAGATGTACTGAGCCCTGGTTGTACTCATTATGGAGTAGGTGCCGTGGACGGACCTCTCCCAGTGTTATTGGCCATTAATATGTTGTGTATGATTGCTGGTATGGGACAGTAGTCATTGGTAGCTCAATTAGTTCATTTGCGAATTGAATTGATGATTCTGGTATTGATGACATGAAATTGCATTGGATTGATTGACTTGTACATATACATGGAAATTGTCTTTTGTTACTGAGATTGTATATCTCACCCTGTTGTGGGCTAACATTTTCAGGGACCGGACCTCTTAGTGGCAAGGAGAAAATTAATAGAAGATCATTAAATGGTTTGGTAGCACATAGGCTTAGGAGCTTTGACAAAATATATTGTAACTAAATTGTTAGTTCTGTATCATTGCTGCATTACATCATGAGTTGCCAAGTATAGGGATTGTATATGTAATTTGATTATCATGGAATTGAACATTATGATTGTAATTGGCTAATAATGGATAAGTGATTTGATTTTATATGAACATTAAGTATTGACCCCATGCACCTTGTGACCATAATACATTTGCTGTCATTAATCTATAAACTCACTAGTTTATGGTAGCTAGAGGGTTAAGGATCCACATTTGAATTTTAAATGTGTAATGATAGATGTGTTAAGTAGATTAGGTGAAAGAAAGACATTAAATCTTCAAAAACTAAGTTAAAGTGGCCTAGAGGGTTGCTAGAGGGGGAATTGGAGAGCATGAAATGAAATTTTGGGAGTTATAGGGACAGAAAGAAATTGGCCTCGGCCAACATTTAATTGGCCTAGGCTAAATAGAAATAGAGAAGAATTGGCTGCGGCCAACAATTAATTGGCCTCGGCCAAATGTGGCAAACCTGCCAGGGAAGAAAACAGAGAGAAATTGGCCGCGGCGAATAGTGATGTTAGCCGCGACTAAGCCTGGGAAACAAGTTTGAGGGTGTTCCAGAGGGTATTTGGCCGCAGCGAAAGGGGCATTTGGCCGCAGCAAAATGCGTGAAATTTATGGAGGTATAAGGACTTGAATCCGAGAGTAATTAGCCGCGGCGAAAGGGGATTTAATTGCGGCGAAGGTGCTCAATTTCTCATATTTACTTAGAAACTTTAATTTCTTTTATGGTAATACTAAGGAATGATTTAGAAACACTTGTAAGAGGTTTTTATGAGTTGGAATTAATAGATGGGAGAATCAAAGGCTCCTTATTAATGATTAAATTCACTTGCACTTCTGAATAATTGTGGTGGCCTAATTAATGACCCTAATAACATTAAGGTTCAAATTTCCTAACATTTTTCGAATATAATTAGTTGTAATGACTTTCAACCCTAATTGAAATTTTATGATTAGTAATCACGTACTTAACCTTAATTATGATTATTAGAAGTTAGGGTCGTTACAGTCTTTGCTCTAGCAAATATTGTTTATTGAACTATCAAGATGGTAAAGGGTTGAATTGATAGGTATTGCTAATACTTTTCTATTACATACAATAATACTAATATTCTCAACCATAAATAGACAACATATGATTTCTTGGAGATAAGACCTTACTAAAGTAGGCTAGAGGATGCTTATTTTGCATCAAAGTAGCCCTAATTTCAATGCCAAAAGTATTAGTTTCTATTTAAAATAGTTGGGTTAAATCTAGTAAAGCTAAAATAAGTGCACTTGATAATGCTTCCTTGAGATATTAGAATGCTTTATTAGCTTATGTTGACCATGCAAATGCATCCTTGTTACTAGTTAGAGGCCGAGCTATTATACCAAAGTTTTAGATAAATCTTCAATAATATCCTACCAAATCTAGAAAACTCCATAATTGTTTTACAGTAACTTGTATTAACCAGTCAGTCACTGCCTTCATCTTTGAGGGATCTATAGCTACCTTCCCTTCTAAAATAAAGTGGCCTAGATATTCAATTGGTCTAACTACAAAAGTACATTTATTGGTTTCACAAAATAATGGTGCCTCTTTAGAAATGAGAACATCTCTCTCAAGTAAATGCAATACTCTTCTTTATTGTTGTTACAGATACAAATGTCATAACAAAAAGACAAGCCTATATTTTTATAATTGATCTTCAAATATAGAATTCATAGCATGTTGAAATGTGGAAGGTGCGTTGGTTAATTCAAAGGTTATAACCAAGAAGTCAAACTGACCCAAATGCATTTGAAAGGCTATTTTGAAGACATCTTCATCATTCATTCGATTTGGTGATAGCAAAAACACAAATCCAACTTAGAAAAATCATAGACCTTACTAATTCATCAAATAAATCCTCTATTAATGGAATTAAAAAATAGCTTTTTATGTTGATTTTGTTAAGTGTAAGACAATCTACACACATTCTCTAACTGCCATCTTTTTTCTTTAGTAACATAGCAAGAGAAGCAAAAGAAGAAGTGCTTCTCTATATAATTCCTATTTCTAGTATCTCCTTAACCATTTTCTTGATTATGTCTTTTTGTTGAGCTGAATATCAATATTGCCTAATATTAACTAGGTTAGCTCCTTTTTTAAAGATTATGGAATGATCATGATTCAGTCTATATGGAGGAAGGGGCTTAGGTTCCTCAAATAGTTCTCTAAATTCTCCTAATAAATGTTAGATAGGTTTTGATAATTGAATCTTTTCTTCTGCTCTAATGGCATAACAATTAGCTACTGAATTCCATAACACCATATGCATCACGATGGCATTTGGATTAAAAGCAACTATCTTTTGTAAGGTTGCTTCCTTCACTAGCTTATTGCCATGTTCCTTGGCTACTGATAACTTCACAGTTTGACCATTAGGCTAGAATTGTATCCACAGGTTCAGATAGTCCAGATGAATAAATCCCACAATCCTTAACCATTGCTTTCCTAACACCATATCACATCTTACTAAAGGAATAAAAATAATATCAGCTTCAAATTCTTTCACGTAAGTAACCCACTTCAAACCTTCACACTTCTTATGTCCTTATAATATACCTCCATCTACCATAATAATGCTAACTAATTCCATGTCTTTAATGTTCCAATCAACCTCATTAATGAACATTTCATCCATAAAATTATGAGTGCTATGCGTATCTACTAAAATATATAACTTCTTTTTTCCTACTTGTCTTTCCAATATAATGGTAGGATACATCAAAGTACCATGGATAATGTAAGAAGTATTACCATGCAACACATTAAGAGGTATAGTGTACTTCTTGGTTTGCTCTACTGATACTCTATTTTCTAATTCCACATAGTGTGGTACATGTGTATTGTCACTATCATTGCATTCTTCTTCAACTACAATTAAATATAGCTACATTTTTTCACTTTTGAAGACAATTATAACCAGGTTCATATTTCTTATGACAAAAATAGTGAAGGTTTTTACCCATGTGCTCTTCAACCTTTTCCAAAGTTAGCCTCTACTGAAACTTTGATAAAGGTTTTCCTAATATCACTTTTCTGTTCATTGCTTGTCCTTTTTTAAAGATATGTATTTTGAACCCTTCTAACCCTTCACTTTACTATCAGACCATTTTGCCATATTGTTTCCACTAGATTCACCTTGAATGGCGATAAGTCCTAAATTGTCATAATTTTCTCAATATTTTAAGGGATTTATCATATGAATATTGAACTTATTTTATGTTTTTTATTTATAAAATTAATAAATGTTAGTTAAATTAGTATTTAGTAAGTTTTGGCTTTATTTATTCACTTTTAATCTTTTTCTTTCCATTTTAGTTAAGTTGTATTTTGTGTTTTTATTTATATTTTTATGTTGCTAAATTATTTAATCTTTGTTGGTAGATTATAAATATTAATTAGATAAATTTTATATTTTTGTAGGGTTACAATTATAAAGAAACAAGTTTAGAAGTTTTGAAATGCAAAGAACAAGTATTGAGATTTGTTGGAAAATGATCAAAAAGAAAAAAAAAAGGAAGAAACAAAGAAAAAAAGACAAAAGAGCAAAAGATGGTGCTCAAAATTGCTATTGCAGAAAATTCAGGGCCGCGGCGACAAAATTAAGTGCCACGGCGAATGTAGAAACAAAAGCTTACTTGGTCACAGCATAAAATTTCATGCTGCGGCTCTTTTCATTGCTACTGAAAGAAATTCATCTGAGCCACGGCGCAATTCGTATAAAATGCAAAACGCACCATTTTTTGCCTCGTGTTTAAGGGTTTTAAAGGGCTTCTAACACTTCTTCGAAGGGAGGCCATTTTGAAGGTTTTGGGGAAAAGGAAAGAAGGGTTTGGATCTTCAAATGCCATGGAGGAAGCTTAGGTTTGAGGAAGATTCACCGATTAAATTCGTTTTTCTCTTCTTCCATTGCTTTTCCTTGTATTTCTTTACCCATTGAGTTTATGCTTTGTTCTTGATGTTGCTATTTCTTGTAATTATGAGCTAAACTTGTTGATTTGGGATTATGATAAACTCTAACTTGTAATATGTTGCAATTACTCTCTTTATTTGCAATTAATGGTATGATTTAGTTACTTAATCCTTGTGTTTCATGCTTCTAAGTGTGTGGAAACCATTAGATGATTTGGGTGGTTTAAATGAACTTGAAAAAGGGATTTTAGGACTTGACCATGGATTAGGTAGTGTGAGTTCATGAAACTTACAATTAAGTGGATTGATTCACTTAGGGGACAAGAATATATCTACCGGCCTCACATAGTCATATTAAGACCTATTCTTCATTAATCCTCTAAATTAATTGCATAAGAAATTATGGATTGGTTAGGAGAATGCCTATATGTAATTCGGAAGATGCTTATAGGTAAATTAGAGTCCTAGGCTATTAATGACATTAAGAGCAAGATGAAGAGAGATAATTAGTTCATATGAAATATTAGAGGGAGTCATAATCCCAAATTATTTTACTTTCCAATTTCATCTAGAATGGTGTCTCTCATTTTTTTTATATCTTTAGTTTAGTTTAATTTCATATCACCTTTTTATTATTGGCTTGATTTAGATTAAGATGTACAATTTTAGTACTTAGTGACAAATTCTCATGGGAACGATACTCTATTCATCACTTTATTATTATTGCGATATGTATACTTGCATGTACGCTTCAAAGAAAGCAACAAGTTTTGGGTGCCATTGCCGGGGATTTGTTCACTAAGTTTTTGTTAATATTAATACCAAGCTCACTAAATCTGAACTTAAGCTTTGTTCATTGTGCTTTTGTTGTTTTTGTTTTAAGTCTTTTGGTTTGTGTTTTTATTTTTGTGTTAGAACTGTTGATATTTTTGTTTAGTTTTTATTTTTATTATTTTTGTTCTTAATTATGGATTACTCTTGGATAGCAAATACGGAAACTAGTGAGCATAAGTTTGATATCATGACCAAATTGACAGCTCAAATGGCAAAACTTGATAGAAGGTTTGATAACTTTGATTTGAATACTAGTTATACTACTCACGTTAGTGATTCTCAATGCTTGTTCATGACTTGTGATAATTATGGAGGTCACTATGGAAAGCAGTGCCCATGTTAGATAGAAAATGTACAGATGGAAGATGATTTCAATAGGAATCTAAATGTTTTTTGTGATAACACATATATTACTAGTTGGAATCATTAACATAATTATTTTTGGAATCAATGTCAAGTTTCTTCATCACATGCAATCGACCCTTCTCAACCTTCCAATTGCTAATCACAAGATGAAATTTTTGTTCAAGAGCATAATCTTAACTTGGAAGAAATGATTAAGTATTATATGGACAAGCAAGATGCCCGTATGGCTAGGGAAGATGTCTACCTAGCCAAGCAAGATGACACAATTAGAAACTTAGAAATTCAAATAAGCAAACCAGCCAATGTCATTTATAATGGTTCACAAGAGAGTATTCTAAGTGATATGGTAACTACTCTTCAAATAGAAGATGAAGAAAATTATAATGGAATCAATTTGAGGAGTGAAGAAGAGTTGCCAAAGGATTATGTGCAATTTGAGGGAAATGATGAGCAAAGAGTAGAAGAAGAGGAGAATATTATAAGGCTAAAAGACCAAGAGGTAACCTTCCAAATGGCCATGATAGAGGATCCTCTTGATGAATTAGAAAAATGTTGCAATAAAATGAAAGTAGAAAATATGATTCCAAGCAATCTCTTTATGAGTCCTCCATTGAAGTCCTTGGTTCTTACTAAAGAGAGTCAAGAAGATTTTATAGGGTGTCTAAACTGTTTAAAAGCTCCCAAAATTATTCAAGAAAATTAAAATTGGAGCTTCTTATTATGTTAGGCAAAACATGTATTCTAATGAAGCCATTAGGTGAGAAATCACATGTTCTCAAATGGAAAGAACACCTATTGTTGTTGAAGCCTACTTATCCAAGGAAGAAAAAGAGCAAGGCAATTATAGTTTTAACACCTATGATTAGGTTTTGATGTAAAGTCAAGTTGAAGACTATAAAACAAGCGCTTCTTGGGAGGCAACCCATGCATAACTAAATTATATATATATATATATAAGAGTAAAAAAATAAATTTATTTTTGTTATTTTTCTAACCCCTAACTTTCTTTCTTTCAGAGCTTACTAATATTGAATCCCTAAGATTTTTGTTGGTGAAGTTAGGAAAAAGAGCTGAGTAGCTAAAGCATGCAATTCAGGGAGTGATTTCAAATCAATTTTGCATTCTTTTTATTAAGTTCATAATTATGTTTGGTGTGCTTACATGTTGAATATTATTCCCTTTGTATGCTCTTCTTTTTTATTTTTTATTTTCCTTGTGCTATTGTGAATGAGTATGGTTGTTGTGGCATGACTTGAAAATTTTATTGGAAGTAATCAGCTTTAAATTTTGTTATGAATTTCATTTGGCATATTTATTTGGATGTCTTGTCTTAGGCATAAAAATTTTAGAGCCAATTGAATTCATTTGTTATATAAATTTCATATGTTTCTAGTCAATGCTCTGTTTTGCTCTGCATGTTTATGACCTGACTTTGTAAATTTATTGGGAACACATCTGATTGAATTTTTGCATGAAGTTTATATCAAAATTTTCCTTTACTAGTGTAGTTTCTAGGAAAATTTGGTTCATATGATTTGGAGTTCAGATGAGTTATTAATTTGTATTTGAATGCACATTACTCTATTTTGACAAGCTGTTGGAATTTGTTGTATGCTATGTCACTTGCTGAATTTTATGGGACTAAATGTGTGGTTATCAACATGCAAATTTAGTTTGATCACATTTTATTAGTGTGTTAAGATGTTCTCAATTTTTTTTTTTGTGAGGCTAATTGGATGTTTGCTGGGTGGATTCCACCAGAATGTCATTACAACTCTCTGTTGGCAAAAATTTGCACTTGCCTTATTTAATAATATTTTGGTGCTATACTAGTTGAGTTGTACAATGTTAATTTTGGTTATATTGTCAAGTTGAAATTCAAAGAATCATTCCATAATGAGGTGCTTTATTGTTATTGCCCTTTTATTTGGAAGATGTTGAAGTGGACAAAGAGTAAAACATATCAAGGGAGTTTTCTTAATCCCTTACTACTCTGATGTTGTGTCATGTTTTGAACATTGAGGACAATGTTCATTTTAAGTTTGGGGGTAGGGAGTCCAAATTGGAAATGCAAATTCTATTGTTTTTAATTGTTCCTTTTTTATGTAAAATTTCATTGAGAAACTCCCTATTTTTCAAAATTTTTGAGCTTAACTTTTGCCTACCAATCTTGCATTTATTTTCTAGTTGATGTCAGATGCCATTGAGGAACTTCATTTCTTGATAATGTATAAATGATAGGAAATGTTTGTTAATGCAATTTGTAGATGAGATGGATTGTTAATGGCAATACTTTCCTCACTTATTAAGACTTTTCTTGTGCACATCACCATGCTTAAAATAATTGTTAGTTTTAAGTAATGTATGTGGATTAGACTATGTGATTGATTTTAAACCTAAGATTTTAGAACTTGCTTTAGAGTCTCTTAAGGCGAAATTTTAGACCTTGTATAATCTATTAAAGTGATTTAGGCATTCATTGGTTATGTTTGAGATTTGAAACTTAATTTTTTTCAAAGTATATCACTAGTACCTTATTGAGCCTTAAGTGAAATTTGCATATAATTGCATAAAATTTCTTCTTTTTAACCACATTAATGGCCTTTAACCCGAAAAACAATGATCTTACGCCTTTCAAAAGGATAATTAACATTTGATATTATGTGAAAAAGAAGTTTTAGGGGTGAAATAAAGTATAATATGGATTTGATGTAAACAATTGTTGTTTTCTCATGAGAGACATGCAAATTATAAGTGTAGAAACAATGATTGATAAATCAAAATGAGCTAAGTTTGAGGGTGCAAAAGCAAAAAAAGAAAAAGGAAAATGAGGTGGAAAAAAAAAGGAAAGGAAAATAAGAGAAAGAGGGAGAATTTTATCTTCTATTATTATGCTTAATGGTTATTCTCTTGAATTTTGCTCATAAATTTTCCATATACCATTTTTCTTATAATAGCTATAACCATAAGCCCCCATTACAATCTTAAAAGACCTATTTATTAATGGGTTATGCAATGGCCTACATTAGTGGAGAGAGAATAGAAGAGCAAGCGTATAAAGCTTTTAAGGGAGAGATTCATTATGTAGTTTGATCTACATAAATTATTCTAAAACTTTCAATTGGACTTTAGCATGGTTCTTCACACACACACATCATGGGTTCAGAAAATTTGTCATTAACTCTTGAATTTTAAAACTTATATGCATTACTTTCTTTTCTTGTTAATTATACTTTTTAATACAATTGTTGAAGGCATCCGTCTATCATTACTAGAAATGAAAACTTGAGTAGGTAGGAATTTTATTGTTTAATGTGGCTTTACTTAGGGACAAGTAAAGAGGTATTTGGGGGTGTGATAAGTCCTAAATTGTCATAATTTTCTCAATATTTTAAGGGATTTATCATATGAAATTGAACTTATTTTATGTTTTTTATTTATAAAATTAATAAATGTTAGTTAAGTTAGTATTTAGTAAGTTTTGGCTTTATTTCTTCACTTTTGATCTTTTTTTTTCGTTTTAGTTAAGTTGTATTTTGTGTTATTATTTATATTTTTATGTTGCTAAATTATTTAATATTTGTTGGTAGATTATAAATATTAATTAGATAAATTTTATATTTTTGTAGGGTAACAATTATAAAGAAACAAGTTTAGAAATTTTGAAATGCAAAGAACAAGTATTGAGATTTGTTGAAAAATGATCAAAAAGAAAAAGAAAAAGGAGGAAACAAAGAAGAAAAGACAAAAGAGCAAAAGATAGCGCTCAAAACCGTTATTGAAGAAAATTCAGCACTACGACACATGTAAAAACAGAAGCTTACTTGGCCGTGGCGTAAAATTTCGCGCCGCGACTCTTTTCACCTCTGCTAAAAGAAATTCATCTGAGCTGTGGCGCAGTTCGTAAAAAATGCATAACGCACCATTTTTTGCCTTGTTTTTTTAGGGTTTTAAAGGGCTTCTAACACTTCTTCGAGGGGAGGCCATTCTGAAGGTTTTGGGGAAAGGAAAGAAGGGTTTGGAGCTTCAAATGCCATGGATGATGCTTAGATTTAAGGAAGATTCACCGATTAAATCCGTTTTTCTCTTCTTCCCTTGCTTTTCCTTGTATTTCTTTACCCATTGAGTTTATGCTTTGTTCTTAATGTTGCTATTTCTTGTAATTATGAGCTAAACTTGTTGATTTGGGATTATGATCAACTCCAACTTGTAATATGTTGCAATTACTCTCTTTATTTGCAATTAATTGTATGATTTAATTCCTTAATCCTTGTGCTTCATGCTTCTAAGTGTGTGGAAACCATTAGATGATTTGGGTAGCCTAAATGAACTTGGAAAAGGGATTTTAGGACTTGACCATGGATTAAGTAGTGTGAATTCATGAAACTTACAATTGAGTGGATTGATTCGCTTGTGGGATAGGAATATTCCTACCAACCTCACATAGTCATATTAAAATCTATTCTTCATTAATCCTCTAAATTAATTGCATAAGGAATTATGGATTGGTTAGGAGAATTCCTATATATAATTCGGAAGATGCTTATAGGTAAATTAGAGTCTTAGGCTATTAATGACATTAAGAGCAAGATAAAGAGAGATAATTAGTTCATATGAAATATTAGAGGGAGTCATAATCCTAAATCATTTTGCTTTTCAATTTCATCTAGAATGGTGTCTCTCATTTTTTTTTAATGTCTTTAGTTTAGTTTAATTTCATATCACCTTTTTAATGTTGGCTTGATTTAGATTAAGGTGCACAATTTTAGTATTTAACAATTAACTTAGCGACAAATTCTCATGGGAACGATACTCTATTCATCACTTTATTACTTTATTACTGTTACAATACGTATACTTACGAGTACACTTCAAAGAAAGCAACAAATGGCCTATCACTACCCTTTCTTCCACTACTACTAAGTGTAGACTTTTTTTCTTTTGCATCACATCCACATTCAGTTCCTATAACTTTGTTAAATGAGTGGTGTCAAGCAATGTTTATGGATGGAACAATCAAACTCTTATTGCCAATTTTGGTTTAAGTTCAGCAATATAGCAACTTAATTTTTATTCTTTGGTTAAATCCACATGACACACTAATCAATCAAATGCTTCTTGAAATTCCATAGGACTTCCTATTTGCTTTAGTTGAATTAATTCTTTCATTGGATCTTTCTAGATAGGTTCGAACTTGATCTTAGTTGCCTCAACTAAATTTAACCAACTAACTCCTCCATTTTTTATTGTTTTCTAAGTTTTGAAACCAACAATATGTGGCTTCATCCAAAGATAAGTTAGCTAATATTACTTTATTGTCTTTTATGGTACTATTAAGGAAAAAAAAACTATTCACACTTTAAGATCCATCCATTCACATCCAATATGGTAAACCGAGGAAACTCTACCTTGGTAAATCGAGTAAGAATTTGATATTCAACAATTCAATTTGTTTGACCACAATGCACATTATGATTCATCACCTTAATAAACTGGAATGACAGTCCATGAAGCAATTCTTGCAATCCACCTATCTATTACTCTATCACTGACATTCTTAGGTCAATCTTCAAGTACAAATGATCGTTGGACTCTTTACCCGTTGCCTTTGATCTTGTCGCATCAGTCATGGTTGGAACATTCTTGCCCTGATACTGGATATTAAGCTTCAAATCATAGAATGGGATAAATTGGTAAAAAAGGAAAAAGAAAAAGGAAGAAGAAGTGGGAAGAAAACTAGAGGAAGAATTTCATTCAGCTAAAAAACAAAACCATACACATAAACCTCAGCCTTAAAAGCATTAATGAAAATAGTTAAAGTAAAAAGACACCCTTAGCCTTACTTATTCACCTATAAAATCCAAAATATCCTTACTAATAACAAACACTTAACATTGTAGCCCACACTCATCGTCACTCTTAATGTCAACCATTTTGCATTGTAGCTTGATTGATATATTTTTATTTACAAAATGCTCTCTTTTATGTTCTTTATATATCAGTTTCCCCACTTCATTCTTTCCTTTTCGTTTAGCTAGTAAAGAGCACTGAGAGAAAGAGATTATAGGATTTTTTGTGTGAGATTTCTTAGAATAATGTTCAATTCCCTATTTTGGAGTTGGTTTGATTCAAGTGACCTTATCCTTTTCTCCCTTTATTGCAAATGCATATGCCACCTTAGCTTACTATTAGCAATAGTAGGATCCTTTATCCTTCTTTCTCCATTGAGGACCCATGCTCGCATGCTTATCTCAAAATTGTCTAGGTCATTCTACACTCCTCTTCTAGAAATTCCTAATTTTGAAACTAGATTTGGCTTTTGTCTTTGATTTCAACTTTAGTTTTCCTTTTAATGGAGATTAAAGATGATTTCAATTCTCTACTTGACCACATTAACCACTTACTTTAGCTATGATTTGCTCTTTACCTTTAGTCAAATTAAAGATTTCTTTAGGAAATTTATTGATGGGTGCAACTTTAACAACCTTCAGGCTTGTCTTGTGTTTCCTTCCTCTCTTTTAATGCATGCTTTTTAGAGGTGCTTTTCTTTTATCAACATGTTTCTTCTTACAAGCAGGGTTATGCATCGATATGTTTAAGAATCAAAGATTTTTATATTTGCCAATTATATCTTCATATTTAGGTATATCATTTTCAACTTCATTGTTTCATTTTTCATTTATATTTTCCTTTTTGTCTCTTGACTATAATCAAATTGAAAGCTCAATTCTAGTGCATAATGTTTATAACTCTCATGGCTATGATTTGACATTAATGGCTATTTAATTCCTGGTATGTGTTAATATGTAGTATTCTTATGATATTAAGCTACAAAGTTGTTGTGCTTAAATTACTAGGGTTCTGGGGTCATTTTTCTAGTTTCAAATAAAGGCAACTTAGAATGGCTTAATTTGATTTTGGAAAAACAAAAATTCAAGGAAAAAAAATTCTGTTAATCTAATTCTTTTTCATGATAAATTAGTTTTGATAGGCTAATTTTAGTTTTATTTCCCGTTTTGGATTTAAGTTAAAATTCTTAGCATTCTAGAATAAAATTCTGAGCATTTTAGAAATAAAAAGTAAAAAAGAAAATGATGTCAACTAAGGCAAAATTTTCAAGCCCTATTTTCCTTTTTTTCTTTCTTTTTTGGGAACGATTTGACTCCAATTCATCTTAAATGCTATATTTTATCACATTCCAATTGATTTGATCTAAATTTGAGCTAATTTTTACATAATACCATGCCTTCTATAGATGATAATGAAAGCACTTGAAGTGCTAGACAACAAGAATGGGTAATTGCAATTAGATTATCCTTATGCTAACTATATATTGGCTTATCCTAAAGAATGAGTCATCTAGATACCTCTCTTATTTTAATAGGAGAGTTACATCATTCTTCCATTTTTAAGTAGTGAATAAGGTTTGAATGTCTAGGTTGTTTTTTAGGCTAAAACATGTAAAAGAATTCCATAATGTGGTGAAGACTTGGATATCACTTTTGCTGTGGTGAAGACTGGGATATCAATCACTTTGCCAAGTTTAAAATTTTGCACTCTTGCTGGTTTGGTATGCATAAAGTTATGTATGAAAATGAAAATGAAAAGAAAAAATGTGATTTTGTAGATAGAAAATATCTATAATATCCCTACTTTTAATAATTGAATAATGATTAATAGATAGTATTAAATAATGATTATAGGGGTAAAATTATCATTCCACCAAAATTTTCTTTTCCTTTTCCTTTTCTCGCGACAAACTAAACACGCTGAGTGTTAAGATAATTAGTGGTTGCAAGCTATTCATAGCTAGACAACATATAAAGGATGATTTTCATTTCACAAACGAAAAGTCACAAAGTAGTTATTCTACATGTGCTACTAGTCACTCTATTTGGTTGGTGAAAGGAATATAAAATGTGGGTAGGTGGGGGGTAAGAAATTACTGTTTTACTCTTACTTTTAAAAAAGTGATTTGATGGATAAAATAATAAGTATAAGAGTATAATAGATATTACACAAACTATGTAAAGAGAATACGATCGCGACGTGGTGAACCAAACGAAGCCTAAATATTCTATAGATTGCTTATGTGTAGCAATTATTGTTAGTTTCTTTTCTATTAAGTAACTATAGTCTATTAATAAAATCATTATTATCATGTCAAGAAAGTTAACATGAATCATGTGCAAAGCTAAGGCTGCAAAATTCACATAATGTGGAGTCTCTATTCTCCTTGATGGAGTCTTAGCACAAATTTTTGCCTATTAGAATTAAAATGATGAAAGGATAAAAATAGAAAAATTTATACTTTGTATCATTGTTAACAGGGATGAGAAATCACAATTGCTAGTTCTCCAGTCATATAAATTGCAATGGGCATGACTTCTAGATAAAAGTATATTACGAACTTGATTGGGATTCTTGTCAATTCACTGGTAGGGAATTTATTTAATCAATTTAGCTTAAAATAATGGCAAAATATTAGTTTATCTAGATTGATTATTAATATTGAAACTAATTGATGAATTAATTAGAACATAACTTGGAATATTAGTTGTTGAATTAAAATTTTTCTTTGCAAGTATTGATTATAGCTTCCACATGCTTATAGAGTCCTTCACTAGAGCCTTATGATGAATTTAAGTTTGTTTTACCAGCAGCTCAACTGAGCTGTACATAGTCTTTACTAGGGAAGACTATTATTAGATAGAGAGAAAGGGTTTGGCATTAATCTAATATGGTATGAGTATATCAGTGGACATATTAAGAAAAGACATTGGCAAAGTTTTTGGCAACCAAACTAGTTTGAATTGCTCGAGGTATGAAGTATTCACTCTGTGATATACTTTGGCATGCCTTTTGAAGGTCTATAGTTTAGGCGTGGATTTTATTATTATTAATTTAATAGTTTAATTCTTTTTCTATTGGAGTCTATTTTTGGGGCTTGTGCATTTTCTTTCTATCATAATAGTAGAAAATGCAATTCTGGGTCCTATTTTATTTGGTTAAACTTTGCTTTCACTTATTATATTAGCCACACCATTAATCTCCATTTTAGGCTATTAAATTGTTTTATTAAAGTTGTGAGAGACTTCTACATCCAAGCTAGTCCTATTATTGCATTGTTTATAACATCTTAAAAGGTCATATTATATATATTTATATGTGTGTGTGTAGTAGTGGTTACAACTGCCACCTTAAATAAAAAATATTTAACAACAATTTACAAAAAAACATGGTTAGATATAGTCTAACTATAGTTTTACCAACAATTACAAAAAATCATGATTAGACCTTTTAGAAGGACAATTCGACTATGAATTTTAAAACTATTACCAAACATTTAGCAATAGTTATAACCATTGTTAAAGCCACTAAAAACTATAGTTAAAACCTCCTTCTTCTTTTTGTTGGAGTGTGCCAATCTTTTGTTTAAAATATAATTGTGTTTGATGTCTTTGAAGGAATTGAATTCAATTATTTTTTATATGGGGAGAGCTCTCATTTCCATTTGTTTGAAGGACTTGTAAAGTTGGAATTTGGCTAGTATATGGAGATATGACATCACATTTTTCAAAAAGAAAAAGTTGTAAATATTATTTTAAAAACTTCTCTAAATTATGCTAAAAGTGACCTTGGCATGATGCTTCTCAGGGCAGCACTATGCTACTCTTTGGGAAAGAGATGACTCAATCTCACTCTATTTCATCTTAACTTCTCAGGAAAAGGAGAGTGAGGTAATCCCAGTTTGCTATCTGGGGAATAGGTTTATTGGACATTCTAAAGTACTTTACTTAACGATAGTTTTATCAATGGGAGTTGCAATAGGACTAGACCGTGTAGGCAACTAGGCGTTTGGTAAGGCTATGGTTAAAGTAAGAAGAAATCTTACATCAAGCGAAGGTGCGTTAGTATTGGGCAGGATGAAAATCTAGAGAGATCTTATTAACATTTATTATCAAAGGGATGGTTTTGTTGGATATTCTTAAAGAGGGAGTATAGCCTCTCTATTTAACTAGCTCTTCTTAACTAGTGGATGTGCTTCTTCTCAACAAGTGGAGGCACCTACTGTTAGCTAGTGAATGCACCTCTTTTTTAATTAATGGGGACAACTTAACTCATAGAAACACCTCTTCTTAACTAGTAAAGGCATATTTTCTTAACTAGCAAGAGGTATCTCTTCTTTACTAGCCTACCTCCTTTCAACTATTGGAAGCACATCTGAGTGTGTAAAGCGGATCCTTTCCATTCACTAGGGGAATGCATGGAATTCAGTCAGGTGCATCTTAGCCATCCAAACCATCGGTGGCTTCGTTATGTGACACATGTAGCTCTTTTTTTTTTTTCGAAAAACAAAACGATGCATTTTGATTTGGAAAACACTGAAGTTAAGAGCATGACAAGACGAGAATGGGTAGCTAATGAAAGGTCTGGAAATGATTATGAGTGTGCTTTTGCTGAGAGAGAAGGGATATAATCATCCAAAATAGTGCTGTCTCATCATGCGCCTAACTACATTCCATGCATTCACCCAGTGAATAGAGAGGATCTGCGTTACTTAATTTGTGGAGGCACTTTTTTATTTTTAGGCACTTGATTTTCAATTACTGTAACTCTTAATTAAATAAATCATTATAATATTTATAAATTAATTACAAGGTAACAGCCATGTAAAAATAATTATCATCTTTTTTATATATGTATAGCTTGGAACCAACAATAATTTTTTTTTTTATACCAGAACCAACAATAATTTCTTTTACTTTTGTCTTTCACGAAGATTTTCTAGCTTCAATTAAACATTGGTACGAAAAGTCGGTCACACTGTGACTTTAAAATCATAAAACACTTTACCAACCAGCCCATTATAGTTAGATTCAATTTCGTTAAAGGCAAGGTGTGACGTGACAAAAGTGATCTGTGAGTGCAGCAAACACGTTACTTACATGGATATCAATAATTTTTTAAAAATAATTTTTTAATTTTTATTTGTATTTAATAACATATATTTTATAACTTTTAAAGAATTCATATTATATAATTATATTGATTTTTTTATTATAACTCATAAATTTATATTTATAATTGAAGACTTGTAGATAAGGGTTATATATTAAGTATAAAATATATAAGTGAATGAGAATTATCTTTTTCTCTCAATTTTCTCTTTTATATTTCTTATATTTTTTATTAGTTTTATAATACATTATTAGTATGAGTCTCTAGCAAATTGATGGATATCAATCATTGGAGCTTGTTATTTGTCACATAAAGGTATATAAAACTTTTTGTTCTCACTTTATATTATCTATAGATTCAATATTTTATATTATCCATAAATTTAAGGTTTATTCATATTCATAATATAATTATTAATTTGATATTAACAAATGTCTTAGAAACCAAATGATTAAATATGTTAGATGACTAGCAACTACATCACTTTTAGTTTTGATTATTTTATAACCACTAACTTCATTATTTAAACAAATAGTGCATATATATATATATATATATAGTGAGAGAGAGAGAGAGAGAGAGAGAGAAAATTTCATAGCATATTTTGATGAATTGGTGATCCCAAAAGGTTTTTTGTACTTTAGCCCAAAGACTAATAGATCTTTATCACCTATGTACAAATTAACCGTTAAATATTGATAATAATTCACCATTGTTATTGAAATGACATAAAATTATGACTAATGGCTAGAATATGACTAGAAGCCATGAAGACAAATAGTCATAGATCCTTAAAACTTAAAAATGACTAAAGTAATTATAAAGTCTAGAAGATTATAAGATATTGAATAGTCATGTTGTTATAATTATGTGTTTTATTGTGACAATTTATATTTAAATTTTTAAGATCTTAAAATAAACGACCAATTACAACTTCTTGCCTATACACATGGGTATCCTCCATTATGTTTGAAAACAAAAGAAAATGTATTCATTTTTATTTTTTACCTCCAAACAATTTTTTTTTATACGTAAGACTTGAGACTAAAAAAAAAAGATATACCATATACATATGATACTTGATTTAAGAAACTGTATGCATTTTCATTATTTAAGATTTTTGTTATTTGTCTTTTAGTTAAATTATTTTGTTTATTATGTTGACTTTATAATATCAAAAGTTACAAAGTTTGAATTTATTTTGTTTAGCTTTTTGAGAAAAATATTTATTATAAGTATTTAATGTTGAAGTCATTTAATTGTTATCAATCTAAAAAATATTTTAAATAAAAAACATAAGTATTCTTATAAAATATGTAAAGTGTTAAATGTACAATGCATCATTGCTCTTTTTAAAATCAATACTACTCCAATGCAAAAGCTCTGTTGAATCATTAGCAAAATGGGTAATAATAGAATTTATATCATTGGGATTATGACACAAATACACTGTTTAAATTTTATAATTCACCTAATGCACAGCCGCCAATCTAATTTCCTTAGATACAATACAAAGATTTTTTTTAAAAATTTTTTTAAAATAAAAAAAAAAACGTTTTCTCATGCCCAGAGCCATACACCCAGAATAGCAAACAGATTCGGAATTGATATTCCCATTTCAAACTTGAAGATATTCTCTTCTTTTTATGCCTTCAATTTGCTTTCAATCCCATTTGGTGGCTTCCGTACGTGTTCATCTTGACATTGCATCATCAATTTTGTAGGCAATTTGGTATATAAAATTATTAGATAAAAAAATAAAATATAAATAAAATTAATAAAAATTAATTCGTATATTCTTACATAAAAAATAAAAATTATTAAATAATAATAAAAATATAATAAATTTTACCAAAAAAATTACCACTACTTTTTTTAATAATAAAAATTACCTTTATTACTATAAAAAAAATTCTAAAACTTGCAAACATTTTATTTTTAAAATATGTACCTTTTAAAAGAAATATTTAACTTTTTTTCTCTACTTAAGTAGTTTGTCCAAACAAGCATCTTATTTAATACTTAAAAGGGATGTACTATACGAGTTAAGTCATGCATTAAACGAAGGTGAATTGTGTTTTATATAAAGAAAAAGTTTAAAAATAATTATAGATTATAATTCTAAGATTTTAAATTGTATAATCATTTAAAAATATTATAAGATTAAACTTTAAGGTCCTTCAATATCAATATTTTTAATTTGAGGTCTTAATTATAATATTCTCGAGCAATTGAAATTTTGTGTTCGAAAATCTTTTAAACTTTTGAACTATAATCTAAAATAATAAATGTTATTTAAAAAAAGATATGAAGAGATATTGTAAATAAATATTAAGATATGGAAAAGAAATGAGGAAAAAATGTTAAAGAATGTTGGGGAAAAAGAAAAGTGACGCAAAAAAATATTGTTAGATTATAAAAGTGGGAAAAAATATTAAAGGATTAATATGAAAAAAAGAACAAGGAAAATATCATAATTATAATAATACAATAGACATTACATAACAAATTTTTGAAACCTTTTCATTTTTTGTGAACATCTAACATTTTTTCCTCATTTCTTTTCCATATCTTAATATTTATTTACAATATCTCTTCATATCTTTTTTAAAATAACATTTATTATTTTAGATTATAGTTCAAAAGTTTAAAAGATTTTCGAACACAAAATTTCAATTGCTCGAGAATATTATAATTAAGACCTCAAATTAAAAATATTGATATTGAAGGACCTTAAAGTTTAATCTTATAATATTTTTAAATGATTATACAATTTAAAATCTTAGATTTATAATCTATAATTATTTTTAAACTTTTTCTTTATATCAAGCACAATTCACCTTCGTTTAATGCATGACTTAACTAGTATAGTACATCTCCATTTAAGTATTAAATAAGATGCTTGTTTGGACAAACTACTTAAGTAGAGAAAAAAAGTTAAATATTTCTTTTAAAAGGTACATATTTTAAAAATAAAATGTTTGCAAGTTTTAGAATTTTTTTATAGTAATAAAGGTAATTTTTATTATTAAAAAAAGTAGTGGTAATTTTTTTGGTAAAATTTATTATATTTTTATTATTATTTAATAATTTTTATTTTTTATGTAAGAATATACGAATTAATTTTTATTAATTTTATTTATATTTTATTTTTTTATCTAATAATTTTATATACCAAATTGCCTACAAAATTGATGATGCCATGTCAAGATGAACACGTACGGAAGCCACCAAATGGGATTGACCAGCAGGTAAGCAAATTGAAGGCATAAAAAGAAGAGAATGTCTTCAAGTTTGAAATAGGAATATCAATTCCGAATCTGTTTGCTACTTTGGGTGTATGGCTCTGGGCATGAGAAATTTTTTTTTTATTATTTTAAATAGGACACGGTTGCAAAGTGTCCAATAAAAAAATTTAATTTAATTTTTTAATATGGACACGGTTGCTTTCCAACCATGTCTTTAAAAAAATTTTAAAAAAAATCTTTGTATTATATCCAAGGAAATTAGATTGGTGGCTGTGCATTAGGTGAATTATAAAATTTAAACAGTATATTTGTGTCATAATCCCCAATGCATATGCAAACATATAGATCAACTACAAGATGCATTTATTGACCTAATATCAAATCTCACATACTAGTTGAAAATGTTCATTTTGGATTGATGTCTCAATAGGACAATTGGTTAATGCAAATGAAAGCTGACCAAATTTGAAATGTGATAAACCAATTGGTTCCAATGATAAGAATCTCTTGGAAAAAAAAAAGAGTGAATAACCAAAATAGTCATATTAAAGAAGTAGGTACTAAAAAAAATACCCAAGATATAACTAATCATAAAACCCTAAAAGAGATTTAAGTATCTAAACATAATAAAAAGATTTCAATAAATTATATCACTATGGGAAAAAGATAGAACTAAAAAGATATAATTATTGAACATTTTTTCATATAACAAGGCTATTGAAATAATACAACACTCTTGAACCTAAATCTATTAAAAAATGTAGAAATCACTGCTAGACAATTTCATTTTAGCTATTGAAATTAGCAATAGCAATTAATTCTATTTCTAAAATGAACATTTAGCAATGAAATTAATATGAAACATAAAATTGTTCCTTTTTATTTATGAAGTTGCATATTTACCAACATATTAACAATGACAATATTTGCTGCTAAAATTTAGAAATAGATGGATGATGTTAATTTTGTTGCAAAATTAAAAAAATCTAAAAAGAAAAATTTTCATTTATTTATTTAGAAACAAACTTAACAATATCAAAATCATTTTTAAACAATTTTTAAAATTTTAAATAATAATAATAACAATAATCTCTTACTTTCCTAATTATCTATTACTAAAATTTAAGATTAGATAGATGATGCTAAATCTATTTCAAAATAAATAAACAAATAAATAATCTTACTTATTTATTCAAAAACAAATTTAGCAATATCAAAACCATTTTTAAACAAATGTTAACATTTTAAATAACAATAATAAAATTTTGAATAATAATAATAATGATAATAATAATTCCCTCATTTCCTTAATTATGCAGATTAAACATTCACTTATTTTTGCAAAGGCTTCCCTCAAATTCCTCAACTCTCTCATGTTGCATCTATCAAAAACTTATTTGAATCACGATAAGGTTCTAGTAGTTTCCTAAAGCATTGAAATTGAGCAATCTAATCAAAAGAAGACTACGGAGCCAAGAATGATTTAGAGGAAGGCAAGGTTTAGGTTTGTCTCAATCTTCCTCTCTCATTATTTATGTGTTTTGTTTTAATGAGATATTGATGCAATGTGCAAAAAGGCCATTGATTATTAATGCTTGATTGATTGATTGTTATGGCTGCGGATCTAAGTGTAGTTATTATAGTGATAATTAATAAGTGTCTTCACCATAGCCATCATCACTAATTATATGGCACTAATCCGCCTCTCTCTCTTATTCCTTAATCTTCACTTCCTCCCCCCCTCCCGAAAAAAAGATTCAAGCTCTCTCTTCTTTCTGGTTTCTCAGTTTATATATACATCACAAACTAAATTAGTGTTTGAAGAGCAGTTCTCATCCTCATTTAATTGATAATTGGTATGTACTTTAATTGCCCAAGAAATTATATTTTAAAAAAGAAGCTATCATGAAGAAAAATCAAGAATAATTGACAATTAGTCTATACTTGGACTGGCCACCAAGCTTCGTTTTGTATACAAATTGGTAATTTCTAAGTATATGAAGAAGGAATTAGGGAGTACAGATTCTGTTTTCTATGCACTGCTTCCATGACTCATTAAATTCAATAAAACTATGTTTATCTTGATTCCCAGATTGTAAAGATATGAAGAATGTATTTGTCTGTCTTACATCTTCTTTTGTCGATTTTGAGATATTTGTTTT
Organism: Erythrophleum fordii; assembly: GCA_032878935.1. NCBI lineage: Eukaryota > Viridiplantae > Streptophyta > Magnoliopsida > Fabales > Fabaceae > Erythrophleum > Erythrophleum fordii. Next base: position 6,319,107 of record JAVQMF010000047.1, read on the forward strand.
CTCGACGTAAACTATTTCCAAATATCTAAAGTTGTACCACGTGACTACATGTATACAAAATGTAGGCTAGGAATGGGAGAGAGAGCCTTTTGTCCAAGATTTAAGTTGATCATTCATAACCTCTCAAAACACCACCAGTGAAATATAACTATTAATCTACCTCTTCTATTAGGCTCCGTTTGGTTCAATGGAGGGGAAGGAAAGGGAGATTAATGGAAGGGAAGGGAAGGGAGAGGTTTTAATGAGTTCTATTTGGTTGGAAGGAAGGGGAGATTATTGTTTGGTTCAAAAGGAGAGGGAAAGTAATTATATTTGGACAAATTTACCCTTTATATTATTTTAATTTTGTTTTTTATAAAAAAAGTTATTTATATTAATATTTTTTAAAAAAAAATTATAAATTCTAATCTTTTTTATTTTTAATTTCTGATGAAAAAAATTATCTTAATTTTTATTAAATATTAAAATATTAAAATATTAAATGAATAAAAAAGTAAATTAAAACTTAAAAAATACCCCACCCCTTCTCTCCCCTCCCCTCCACTCCAAAACCCCCCAATTTGGAAGGGAGGCAAATTTGGCTTCCTCCCCTCCTCTCCCCTCCAATTTTATTCAATCAAATACCTTATCCCCTTCTCCTCCCCTCCAAAAACCCCCAACCAAACACACCCTTAAATTTGCCTTTGCAGCTCTTTCTTTTATCTAAGAAATTTCCTAAAGGCCTTAACTAATTTTATCATAATAGGCCATTTTGAAATCTTGTTTGAGTATCTGAAGTCCACCCTTCGGCCTTCAAATTCCTCAACAACATCATAGACCACAAGTGAAGCATCAAGAATCTTCCTGCAAGCCATAAAACCAGTCCAAGTGGTAGAAATAATGTTCTAAAGAACTTCACGCAACCTTATGTACAAGATCTTTTGATAACTTTGTTAACACTACTAACCAAATTAATAGCTCTATCATCTTTTAATTTCAACTAGAGATCCTTTTTTAAGAACCAAGGTAACATGGAGTTCATACTGCAACCAGTTTTTCTATCATGAAAAAAAACTCTTAACACACCTATAGTCCTTCACCACATCCTAATAACTAGAAAAATGCTTGAAAAGTCCATCGATCAGACTAGGGTCCTCATCCTTATCTAAAGCCCTCATAGCCCTCTTAATATCCCTTTAAACTCCTTCTTCAACGACCTGGCTTTATCAACAATTGAACACTAGTAGGACACCAATTCAGACCTTTAATGAAAGTATGATAATAATTTCCCTCCTCATACAGAGTCCAGTAAAAACTAGTAATCTCTGGTTCTAAGATCTCTCACAACCTTCTATCTTCCGTTGCCGACTCCTTATTTCTAAAGATCCATTTTAAAGCTTTAAAAAAGGATCTTTAGAAATAACAAACATGTGTAGACAATAGATACTTTTTAAGCTTTAGTAAAAAGCTTATTTTAAGAGGAACTTGTATGGTTAGAGGCCATAAAAGTTCTGTTACTGAAAAAGCTTTAGTAACAGAATACCCTATTACTAAAATTGGGGCCTATTTCAATCAGCTTTAGAAACATCCTTTTCAAAGCATGGGAACAAAAGATACTAAGAATGCATTAAACCTACCATAACCAAATCCATACACAGCCTCCACGCCATATACAGTCATAATTCTTATATTGAAAAAATTGTAACTGGGTGAATAAAGAAAAAGTAAAAGAAGGGCTTTAAACAGGGGGTTGAGATTGGGTATTATTGTTCTGGTTTTCTCAAAATCGTTTGATGCCTCTTTGTCTTGTCTTTTAGTTGAATTGGTATATGCTCCAGCCAGGACACCTGCTTATTTTTGGTTGATTTGTAAGTCTTGTTGAGGCTCTTGTATTCTGTGGCTTTATGTCTCTTCTCTTATTGGTTTCGAAATGAGAATATCATTCCTACAAGGGAAAAAAAAGATATATTTATCAAAAAAAATATGAAGAGTCAATGAAAAATTGTTTATTATATTTAAATTTGATAACAGTGATAGAATTCAATCAGAAAAATAAGAAATGTTACAACAAAACAAGGCACCAGAAATATCTACTAAAAAAATCTCCCTACAACAATAACAGAAAAAATAAATTGCCCTTATACCTTTTAAAAATTGTTTATTATACTTAAATTGTTTATTATTTGTTTTAAGAAAAATTACTTATGTTAATTAAAAAAGCAGATTTAGAAAAAAAATAAATGGCATAAATTAACGTAATTTTCTTAAAACAAATGACACAAGTTGATTTTGGTTAGTCATGAGGTTATTAAATATTAGATATAACAAATAGTTAATAGTTAATTTGTTACGATATATGAAGAAATAAAATGTTATATTTTAAAATTTAAATATGTTAACATTAGATTGTTTTAGATTTTCCATTTACCAACAACGAGATAAATTAGTTTGATCATTTTTTATCATCATTTTACACTTGCTTAAGTCTTATCTTGTTGATAAATAAGTGCATTTCTTGCTTTAATTTAGCTAATTAATTTCATGGTCATCTTCAAACCATCTATCCTCTATTTTCTCCTCCTCTTTTGCGTTTATATGTCTTTTATAGAGAGAGACATGAAAATGTAAAGATAAGGTAGCATATTTAGAGAGAACAAAACTTTACACTTTTGCAAAGAGTTCAACAATTCAAACCTATTTGGTGAAAAAGCTATCTACTTTTATATTTGTAGAGATAAAGAAAAGTTCAATGACATAAATCATGACTTGTAATATACTCCCTCCGGTCCTTTTTATAAGATCCTTTCAACTGTATCACATAAATTAAGAAAAGATGTTAAAATTAGTTGATATATTGGTTTTGAAAAAAATTATCACAACATTCCAACTTTACCCCTAATTAAAGTTAATTTCTACTATTATATTAATTGTGTCACTTTGAAGTCATTAAACCCTCTTTTGTAATCTCAATGCTGAAATTTTAATTTTGAAATTGAAATTTTCAATTTAAAAATTTGGTTCCCACCAAATTAAATTTTGAAAAAATAAAAGTCTTGGCGCTTCCAAACTCTTTAAATAGAAGCAAATCTTAAACAAGCAAGGACACCAAATGCCACCGGAAATAGATTTAAATGTTACAGTAACACCTTCAGACAATGATGAAGAATGCAATCAATTGCCACAACCAATTGACTTAAACAAGCTACCATGCTCAGAAGACTTCAAAGGAGAACCAATAGTACAGTGTTTGAATGTTCACGAGACAGAGGAAGAGATGGAGAGAGACACAGATGACACAGAAGCAACATTGCATTTTGTACAAATAGATGCAGAAGAAAATATCAAAGTACAAGGTACTCCATTTGCTAACGTTGTTCATTTTCCTTCACTTTTTTTACAATGTATTACACACTTTTTAATGTTTATTTCTCTCAAGCATATAGTCCTGAACACGTATTGAACAGGTGATACAAGTGAAGCACCAACTCATGGAAGACACAGCCAACGTACATTCCTTAACAATGAGCAACGCACATCAATATCTCGTCTCTTGTTGTAGTCTACCCATAATGGAAAACTGAAGAAAGGTACCAAAACAATGTTGGCTTCATTATATTCAGTTTCTCCTAGCGTCATTAAACGCATTTGGCGGCAAACAAGGGAAATGGGTGATGCATCTCACAGAAAGACTAAAAAGTGTGGACGCAAGAGAGTTGAGTTAGACCATGCTCGATTTTGTGAGGTTCCATTATCAAAGCGAACTTCTTTTCGATCTTTAGCCTGTGCGTTGAATATTAACAAGACATCACTAATTAGACTTCAGAAGGATGGAGCCATACGACGCCACTCAAATGCCATCAAGCCATTTTTGAAAGAAGAAAACAGGGTAGCTCGATTGAAGTTTTGTTTGTCAATGCTGGAAAGAGGAAGCATACCACATGATCCAACTTTCAAAAGCATGCATAACATCGTTCATATCGACGAGAAATGGTTTTATATGACAAAAAAGACTGTCAAATATTATTTGCTACCAGATGAGGAGGAGCCATTGCGCACTTGTAAGAATAAAAATTTTATTGGGAAGGTAATGTTTTTAGTTGCTGTGGCTCGTCCAAGATTTGATGCTCAAGGGAATGAACTCTTCTCTAGGAAAATTGGTGTATTCCCATTTGTGACAAATGAGGCAGCGAAAAGAAGCAGCATAAATAGAGCTGCAGGGACACTAGAAACGAAACCTATAACTTCAGTGACCAAGGAAGTTAGCAGAATGTTTCTCATTGAAAAAGTTCTGCCTGCCATCAAAGCGAAGTGGCCAAGAGATGAGGTACAGGAACCAATTTACATTCAGCAAGATAATGCAAGAAGTCACATTGATCACAATGATGTCGAATTTTGTCGAGTGGCTAAGGAAGATGGGTTTGACATTCGTTTGATGTGTCAGCCAACAAATTCTCCAGATTTTAACGTATTAGACCTTGGTTTCTTCAGCGCCATTCAATCACTACAACACAAAGAAGCACCTAATACTATTGATGACCTTGTTGGTGCTGTGGTGAAAGCGTTTGAAACCTTTTCCTCGGTTGAATCCAACAAGATTTTCTTAACACTACAAACATGCATGATAGAAGTCTTAAAGGTAAAAGGTTCAAACAAGTATAAAATCCCCCATATTAAAAAAGCAGTGATGCAACACGAAGGTCAGTTGCCTAGTCAAATGAAATGCGACCCCTCATTAGTAGAAGACATGACGGAGTACTTGAGAAATGATCATGGTTCATGTCCATTTTAAGATTCCAATTGTAGAGTTGTTTTATGTTTTACCGTTCCTTATATCTTAACTTTGCTTAAACGGTTTGTGATGAAGGAAAACGCTTCACCATTCTCTATCATGCTTAACTTTGCTAGTGTCTCAGTTTATGTGCTTCTATTTTTGCCAAACACTAAATACGAAAGTGGCCTCTGTTTTTGCAAGCTCATAACAGAGCCATTTGAGTGAGAAGGAAAAAAAAGCTAACACTGATCATGAATGTCATTTTATGCAAATGAAGCTTCTTACTACATTATCTAAAACACATTGCTTAAACGGTTGGTGATGAAGGAAAATGTTTCACCATTCTCTGTCATGCTTAACTTTGCTAATGTCTCAATTTATGAGGCTAGTGAGTTACGGGAGGGAAGTTAGCCTTTCCAAGAGGGACTGATTCATGCCTCGCTCCTTGGTCCATGTTCAGTTTTCTATTTTGTCTGCCAGTGGATGTGAGTCGGAGGGGCTGCCCCACTGGATAGGACGTCTAACCAGACTGCCTCGCTGGATAAGCTAAAGGGAGTCAGAGGGGCTGTACGCTCTTTGGAGTCGAAGTCAGCCACAGATAGGTGGCGTCTTCTTCTCCTGTTTGAGTTTATGCAGTCTCTCTTCGATCGGAAGTACTCGTTTGTGTCGGCGGTAGTTAATTCTACCCTCGACACTAACGTCTTTGACGTGGCATTCGTTAAGAAAGAAGAAAGGTTTGCTTTGTCACCAGTCATCACACGTAATTTCCTCCTTCTTTTCCTCGCTTCGAGCTGTAAAACTTCCTCCCCCTACCGGGGGAGCTCTCGCCTTACCAACGAGCCAACAGCTGATGGCTGTTGGTCACGACTACCACCAAAAAGCTCCAATGAAGATGAATATTTCACATGGAGGAGTGTGCATTTGTATGTTGGGTGTTCTTCTATGGTGCGACCCGGCGGCTTATGTACGACCTGTGGCCCACGCCTTCTATTTGTTCAGGGCGGGTGACGTGAACTCTGATTCGATCCGGGTATTCAATCCCGCTACTTCAGAGTTTTTATCTTCGCTGCACGTGGTTCGACAAGCTCTTTTTTAAGATATTGGAAGGTCTTAAGGGCTTGTATTCTTTTCCTTGTTCAGTCTTTGGATTAGGTATACTGTAACGGGACACTTCCCCAAGAGCAGTAGAAAAAGAGAAGGGAAACTTCCTCGTAGCAATAGAATATGATTGATTAATTAATCCCTAGGGAGAGATGACTGATTTACTATAATGGGAAGAACTGTATCAACCCCGAAGGCCAAAGCCTAAGTGAAGAATTCATCCCTCTCCTTTTGTCGAGCGACTCCGTCCCTTTTGTGCTTCTGTTTTTACCAAACACTAAATACAAAAGTGGCCTCTGGTTTTGCAAGCTCAGAACAGGGCCATTCGAGTGAGAAGGAAAAAAAGATAACACTAGTCATGAATGCCATTTTATACAAATAAAGCTTCCTACTACATTATCCAAAACACGATGCACACAAACATGCCATTTTTCAAACTACCGTAAGTTTTAATAAAAACTCTGAAGATAAATTTTCAACATACTCCTTACAACTTCCTTAAGTTTTTTGGCCTCATCATCGTCAACTGTACCGTCATCAGTAGGGAACTTGTTCAAATCGAAGTCTGCAACTACGTTTGTCTCTAACATCGTATCAAGAGCCTTTACACTTTGGTCTTTAAAAGGGTCAGATTGCACTTCGTCATCCTCAGGCACTCTATTTAAATCTATCCCTGTGACTGCTTCAGCACCATCTACTGAATCTTCAACAATCTCTATCTCCATTGATTGTGAAACGAGGACAACATTGCACAAAAATGGAAGAGTTGAGTTTTGTGACTGAGTTGAGCACCATTAAAGACTCCAAACGCCAGAGTCTTCGAAGAGGTTTGGCTCAGCATGTGTGGAAGAATGTTTTAATTCTCCACGTTAATCAAAACGTAGGAATCAGATAAGGTCAATAGTCATGCAGGGCAAATATGGAAAAAAAACAATAAATGCTTATGAAACTTTGTAAAAGGTCTTATAAAAAGGACCAACAAACGTTTATGGAAGGGGTCGTATAAAACGAACCGGAGGGAGTAATAGTTTTCACAAAAGCTTGGCATTGATTATAAAGAAACATGTTCTCCTATGATGGATATATACAACTACTTTTAGATATCTTGTTAATCCAGCAGTATATAAAAAATTAATACACATTTAATAGATGTTGCTACATCCTATATGGCTCATTAGATAGTGAAATTTATATGAAAATATATAAAAGATTTAAGATGTTAAAAGCATGTAAAGATTCTAAAAAAAAATTTGTTCAATAGGTTTATATAAATCTTTTTATGGATTAAAACAATTTGGATATGTGTAGTATGATCATCTTAACAAATATTTATTTAAGGAATGTTATAAAAATGATCCAAGCTACCCATGTATTTCTATAAAAAGATTTAGATTAAAATTTTTCATAATTGTTGTATGTATTAATTATTTAAATATTATAGGAGCTCTTAAAGAGCTTCAAAAAGCAACTAATTATTTGATAAAAAAAAAGATTTGAAATAAAAGATTTTGAAAAAATAAAATTTTGCCTCGGCTTGCAAATCAAGTACTTAACAAATGAAATTCTTTTTCATTAATAAGCTTATATTAAAAGGATTTAAAATAATTTTATATGGATAAAGCATATCTACTAAGTACCTCTATAGTTGTAAGATCACTAATGTAAATAAAAACATTTTTCATTCTCAAGAGAATAATAAAAAGCTTCTTTGTATTAAAGTATCATATCTTAGTGATATATGAATATTAATATATTTTGTTAATAGTACATGACTTGTATTGTATTGCCAATAAATTTGTCTATAAAATTTATTATTTTCTAATGAAAAGACATTGAAATGGAGTTAAGTAGTTATTGCGATATCTTTAGGAGACCATTAATATAGGGTTATGTTATTCCATTGAATCTATATCATAATTAATTGGCTATGCATATATTTGATCTACAAAATACTCAATCTCAAACAAGATATATATCTACATGTGAAGATGTTGTTATATCATGGTGCTTTACAAAACAAGTTTTAGTTACTATTTCTTCAAATCATACAAAAAATAATTATAGTGCATGGGGTAAGTCGAGAGCATGTTTGTCAAAGATTAATAACTTAACATATTCAAAATATATGTAGTTTTACTTTAGAGAAAAAGATTACAACAATATTATATATAGATAATCCATTATGTATAACTCAATTAAAAGGAAGACATATGAAAGGAAATAGAATGAAATATAGTTCACTAAATGATCTTCAAAAGAATGGTAATATAGATATTTAACAAATTTGTTAAGGTGATAATTTGCCAGATTTGTTTATTAAGGCATTACCAACTGTAATACCATATCTTTCTAGCCTTCCTCATATGATTAATATGCTCCATAACATGCATTGCTTAAGAGTTGTAAGAAAATAGGATATAAATAACGGATTAAATTCTCATTGCGCTATATTTAAAAATTCCATTCGGTGTCACGTGAACTGTGTGAGTTCATACTATACATCCTCATATTTAATTATATCATTAAAACTCAATTCCATCACAAAATCATGCCCATAACTTATAGAAACCGAAATGAGGCATGGAAAATGAAAGTTCATTCTTGACCAGAATTGGCCTCTTTTCTGGGCAAACTTTGGAAAATTATAACTAAATCTAGAAAAATTGAAATTATGCAATCTTGGTCATTCTAGAAATCTTAGGATGTCTATTTCACACTAAAAATATGCCTAGACTATAATATCTATCATGGAGGATTTTTGACATTTAAAAAGCTACTAAAGTCGTTGCTGCCTGAGCTGCTGTTTTAGATTACTAATACAAACTTCTAAAACTCATAACTAATTCTATAAAAATTGAAATGACACACATTTAGTTATTCTAGAAAGCTACAAATGTTAACTTGATGATAAAAATAATTCTACAATGAAACAGACACGTTTAGCTATTGGAATCCTATGGAACAGCGACTAAACTCTTGGGGCACCACTGCTACTGACAGCCAATTTCAAAAATGTATAACTCTTTGCTCAGACCTCTAAATGAAATGATCTCTATGGACACAGAAAGATTATGACCTCTAATTTATGCCTATAAAATTTCAAAAGCATTGGACACCAGTTGACCATCTGCCAGTGTGAACAGTGCCCATACTAGAATCAATAGAAAATCCCAACTTTGGAAAATCATAAAATATTCTCTAGACCTTCAAAAATTATGTTCTTTAGCTTTCAAAAAAGATCTCAATGAAACCTAATTGCATGCCAAATTTTAGAGCAAGAATAACTCATTTGGGCAACAAGTGATGTAAGATTCTATTATGGTCAATTTTGGCTCCATATTGGGTACCAAAGTTGCCAAATGGATTTCCCTTGGTCTTGGCACCTTTTAGGCAACTTTAAAAGCTTATTTGAAACTTATATGAGCTGCCCAAATGGTCTCAAACCTCATGCATCTCATTTTGGCCATTCAACCCACACTTATACATATTTCCATCAAACTTCCATAATGCATAATTGGACATTCAAAACTCAAATTATATTCTAAAGCTTATACATCATATCCATGACTCTAAACATTACATAATAATATATTTACATATGTCTCAAGATTCATTGTACATATACAATATCATATACAATATGAACTATCATTATGGTTCCAAAATGAACAAAACCATGCATAAGCTTCTTAATCTTTCCTTTTCAAGGTTGTTGGCTCTCATGGGCATATCTACTTGGTCCACCTAGCACGTTAAATCATTGAAGAGAAGGGGATGAGATTCAAAGAATCCCAATAGCTCATCTCCCATTCAATCATACATAATATGTGCAAAGCAAGTTTTACAAATACATGCATAGAGAAAATGGAAGTCATGGACATTTTAAAAGCAAAATTGACATATGAACAAATCATATAAGACATTCAAAAGTTCATCAAGTATTTGGACTGGTCTCACACTTTTCCTTATAGATTTTAGACTTGTCTCGTCTATTCTTTAAGAGTTTTGGACTCAACCATACTCTTGGGAGTCCACTTTGCTTTTGGTAGACTCTTTACTTTGTCTCAATCAAGCTCAAGGGTTCTTGGCTCATCCTTACCAAAGGGAAGAATTTTTTGCCGCTCCACACTCAAGCAAACTCATACAAATATCATGTACTCATTTGAAAATATAACATGGCATCAAGAATCATAGCATATAAAGGCATGCTAGCATACTTTTCATACCTTGAAAATACACATACATACATTTTAAAACAAGCTAAACACACATCTATACATGAGAGAAGGTGGAGAGAGCTACCTTACACACAATTACACACTTTTTTCTTTGGACTCAAGCCTCCTCTTTCGGCCACACATCCACAAATTGGTGGAGATGGTTTCTCTTGGCCTAGATACAATTTATGAAAGCCAATTAGGTTCATAAAACAATCTCTAAGGCCATACAGTTTGCTTAGATACTAGATTGCTCTATAAGCTCCATTATGGTCCATAATTACACCTAATGAAACAACACCCTTCAAATGATTTCTAGGCCTCATTCTTTCCTTTCAAATATAGTTCTCGACTCCTTTTAAGCCTCTTGGAGTCATCACACCATTAAAATAAAAGGCCTAACATCATGTTACTTTTTTAGGTCATAATATGGAACCTATGACACCAAATCACTTTCCATGAGTTCTAAAATTTTTCCAAGGCCTCCATTCATTTTCATTCATCAAATATGACTCAAAAATGGTGTTAGAAAAATTTAAAACTCTCTCTAGCTATCCCAACCTTGCTTGGCCGAGACTATGCCCCTTTTTGGCCTCCTTGAAATTCTCTTTGTTTTCTTGAAGGAGGAAGCATGTGGGGAGCATATTAGGGATCTTAGGAGCTCATTTAAACTCTTAATTAGGCTTAGGAATTATTATATGAAATCAGATTTTAGAAGGTGCACACAAAACCCTAGAATTTGCATCTTGAAATCTAATGATTTTTTGATAATTCCCTTTGCATATTCTTAATCTCCACATCCTTTTTCCTTAGATTCATTCTTGGTTCTGCCTAAAAATCATCTCCTCCTAGGATTTTCTCAAGTGGGGCAAAATGGAGGAGGAGTGAACCAAAGATGACAACCATAGGAAGAGAAATTACCTTGTTTTCTTGCTTTTTCTCACTTGAATCTTGTGTTCTTTGAGTTCCTCTCTTCAAATCAGAATTTTCCCCTGAATTTCTTCCTTAAAACAGATTTATAAATTTCATTTTAATCATAGGAAACAAAAGGAGAATGGAGGAGAAGAGGTTTGGAAGAGAAAGAGCATGAAAAACTACTAATTTCCATACCTTAAACCTTTGATTTTTCCTTTTTTTCTTCCCTTCTTGTAAGCCTCATCCCCTAAGGTTTTCTTCTGGTTTTAGGCAGAACATGGTCATGCATATTGAAGAGAGGAGAAGGGTGCATCATATATATAGGTGGGAATAAGTTACACTTTTCAAAAATTCTCATTTTACCCTTCATACTTTGCATTTTTGTTTCTCCTTCATTTTAGCTCCTTTTTTAGAACCGTCTTTTTTATTATAAAATTTAGGTTTCTACTTTAGTAAAATGCCTTTGGAATCACTCAAATTGAGCTAAAACCTTCTTGAACGAATCCGTCAAAGTTCGGGCATATCGAAGTTAGAAAACATCCACTGGAAAGGTTTTAGCTGTCTCGAGGCTTTCCATGGTTTTTGTGTGAATTCCAAAATTTACTCAAAATTACAAAAATGTCATTACATTTCGTAAGCTTTTCGTAAGAAATTATTTTTTTATTCTAACTCCATTTTTCTTTCTATCTGAGCCTGAGATTCTCATTTTTAGGAGTCTAGAATGCTTCCTAAATTTTTTGAGACCTTAATTATCTCATTCCAGAGGACTTCCTTTTGTATTCAGTGAGTTTCGTTCGTTTACAGAGAAACCGTACATTACGTTTTTCACATTTTCTCTTGTTTTCAGAAAATCGGATGTTACACCAACTACCATAGTTGAGAAGTCAATATACATTATTAGGGTGTGTTGATTCAAAGATACAAAATGATGTCATCATTAGAGGAAGTAAAAGACACAGTATTTTTTTCCCCTAACCACTGTTTTGTTCCATTGAGTTTTCTTAATAAGGGAGCCTACAATAAGTATTATAAATATTGTTTAATCTTTTTCCTTCACTATATTTTTATCTCATTAGAACTTTTTTTATTTTAAGTGAGATTTTAATGAGACATGTTATTTGTTAATATATATCTAAATGAGACTATTATAAATAATATAATTATGCAAATGTTTGTAACCCTCCAAAAAATAATTCTTTAGGATCTTTTATGTTTAATGATATATACATTATATCTATCTTTAAGGTAAAAGCAAATCTATAAATAGAGCTTTTGTATTAAATATGAAGCATCCAAATAAATGGTATTTATAAACAAAATTTTTGCAAAACCAAAATTTATACCCTTTTTCTTCATAAAATCTTCAACTATATGCATAAAGGATTCATGTCCATTTTAGTTAAGCATCCAATGTTAAATACTAAGGTAACATTTTATTTAATTTTTTTATTCATTAATTATTTTTTACCTTTGGTTGTCTCTCCTCTTTTTTTTTTCTTTTTTTTCTTTCTCATTTATGACCCATTTTTGCAAGACCATATTTATACCCTTCTTCTTCAAGTAATCTCCGGCCAAGAAGAGCCATTGTGTTCTAGGTAGAAGAAGAGGCAATCAATACTTGGCATGATTCTGAACCTATTGAATATAAATGTAACAATTGTTCTTATTTGTAGATTATACAATGAACTAAGAGATTTAGCAATAAACAAAGAGAAAGAAGATTTGGTAGTTGAAGGAATGATAATCAAACTAGGGCTTCATAGTGAAGGATTGTATGATTCAGCCCAATGAATGCCAAACACTAATCTGGTATGGACAAACCAAATCGTGGGTTGTTCGCATACTAAAATGGCTTCCACAGCGTACTAGAATAATGCAAGACTATAGAGAAGTCATAGTTTCAAAATCATTATCTCTCTCTCCTTAATTGTAAATCCTGAAAGCATCTTCCACCCCAGATTCACATTCACATTGTCTGTCAAAATCCCAAACCTTGTCATGCCAAAATACCATTGGATTTTGCTGTTTAGGTTGTCTACTTCCACCCTCACAATCGTGCTGGTATTGAGGTACATGCCATCGGCCTTCTTGGTGATGTTTAACTTTAGGATCCAAAAGGATTTGAGGTGGAAATTGGCAGTTGCGGGTTGTATATGAGGACGAGGCAGTGATGTAACGAACGTAATTTTCGAAAAATAATGAAATGAGCCGTATAAAAGCAAGCCCTCTGACATGAGCTAGATAATGCCCCAAAAAATTTGGATAGAGTCCTAAACTCCTAAAAATAATAATTCTAAGCTTAGACAAAAATAAAAACAGAGTTAGGATAGAAAAATAATTTGTGACAAAAACTGATAAAACGTAATGGCATTTTCATAAATAAGTGTAACTTTTGGAAAAAATACATAGGAGGAATTTTTAAATTGGAAATTTGAGTTGCCCAAGGTTTTTAGAGACCCCAAAAATCATGAGAAGCCCCAGGACTGGTAAAGCCCCTCCGGTGTATGTTTTCCAACGGCGGTAAGCCTGAACTTTGATAAATTTATTCGAGAAGGTTTCAGTTCTAATTTGAGTGATTCCAAAGATATTTTTAATAAATTAGGAACCTAAATTTTATAATAGAAAAGACTATTCTCAAAAAGGAGTTAAAACGAAACCGAAACGAAATTGTCATTTCGGAAGGACGAAATTGAAATTTTTGAAAAAGTGTGTTTCTAGAAGTTCCCACAAACTTCTCCCTTTTTCTCCCACCTTCTTAAGCACGATTTCCTTTGCCCAAATTACAAAAAAATAGCAGCTCTCTTAAGAGCACAAGAAGAGGAAGAAGAAGGAGGGAGAAAAGCTAAGAAAAGATGAGAAATCCATATAATTTCATGCTCTTTCTTCCTCCAACCTTGCTCTCCTCCTTCTATGCTTTCTCTCCATGATTTATTTGAGTTATTTAGTTCTATTTTGATCCAGAACAGAGGAGGGAAGTTCAAAATTTTTGAAGGGAAGCAAACCAAAGAGAAAGATCATTGAAAGGAAGCTAAACCCAAGGTGATTTTCTATTTTTGTTGCTTCTTCCTGTTGCTTCTTCCTGTTGCTCCTTCCTTGGTGTGATTTCGGTGTTGTACAGAACCATTATAGGGGAGGGAGTTCTGTCCATGAACAAGAGAGAAACAAGGGAATTAGGCTATGGGGAAATGAAATACGGCAAGAAATTCTAAGAAAAATCCATGAAAAACAAGATAGAAAAGCGTAGGGTTTTTTAGGGTTTTGTAAAATCTGATTTTGTGTGAGTATTTCCTTGGCTATTTGAATATTTCCTTGAGCTCCTAAGACCTTTAGAAACCTCCCCAAGTGGCTTTCCCATCAAGAAAAATTTTGAAACTCCAAGAACCCCTTTTAGTGTTTATGTCTTGGCCAAATGAAGTTCATAGAGCTAGGGAGTGTTTTAATTTATTCTAACCTTAGTTTAGAACTTTATATGATGTTAAAAGATGGGAGAAACTATTAGAAAAAATTTAGAAGTCATAAAATGAGAGATGGAGCAATGGTGTTGTAATGATGCCTTATGAAGTAACTTGAGTTTCCAATTGTACAAGTAAATGTGTAAGGGCTTCAAGGACCTTAAATGAGTCCAAAAAGTCTAGAAATAACAACAAAATGGAGCCTAGAACTTGAAATGTAAGAGTTGCTTCAATAAGCCAATTATGAAACCATTATACCACTTATGGAACTAAGTGTGTGTTCAAGAGTATCTTTGGTGTCTTGGCTTACTTTAAGTGTGTGATTATGTGTTGTTTATGGTGTTTGGGCTATCCACCCACCTAGGTATGCTTGTGAGGCAGAGAAAGAGAAGGAGAAAGACTAAAATAAGCTTGCATAAATTCAAAGTAGCTCTCCACCTCATTCTCCTTGCATTCTTGTGTGCATATGTATGTTATTATATGCTTGTGTGTGTTCTTGTGACTTGATGATATGCCACTTGATGCCTTGACATTAAATTGATACCAATGTGTCTTTTTGAATAACTATGGTTGTGGAAATGGCTCATAAGGATGAGGTGATGCCAAAAGTCCCTTAATGAAGATGAGGAGATGCTAAAAGTCTCATAGCATTGGTGAGACAAGGCCAAAAGTCTCTTGAAAGGGTGAGGCCAAGTCAAAAGTCTCTAGGCCCAGAGTGGGGCAAATCCAAAAGTTCTAAAAATAAGGTGAGGCAAAACCAAAAGTTCCTAGAGTATAATCTTGGCTTGAATGTGAATGAGTGGTATGGAAATTGTGACTTTACATACTTTATGATTGCCAAACCTTTCATACATATGCTTTGATGTATATATGCTTTGAATGTGTGTATAAATGGGTGTGTGAACTATTGAGATTCTTGGAATCTCACTTCCCTTTCCCTTTTACTTTTAAAATGTTTAGGTGATGCTCAAAGATAAAAAAATGCAAGCCAAGAACAATAGAATGCTTTACTTTGCCTATTATGTAGTTTAAATTGTAATTGAATATCAAAGTGGCTTTGTACATATTATTTTTGTGTTGTAAGACTATAAACAAATGTAATATAAGGTATGACTCTTATATAGCCTATGTGTGACATTAAATCAATGCAAATGTAGAATTTGGCTTTTTGATGGCTTGATGTGACTATGCATTCTTGGGTGTAGAATGACCAAAATGAGATGTATGGGGTTTGGGACCATTTGAGAAGTTTATACAAGTCATATTCATGTTTTTAAACTTGTTCAAGAAGTACCAAACACTAAATAAAATTATTTGGATAGATTTGGTACCTCAATTGGATTAAAAGTGACCAAATTGGGAGGTTATACCAATTGTTCAAATGAACTCTTCTTTGTCTGAAATTTGGTATGTATCTAAAGCTTGTTGAGAAATTTTTGAAAAGTTAAAGTAGGTATTATTTGGAGGTCTACAAAATATTTGATGAATTTTTTAAGTTGAAAAAATTTTCTGTTATAGTCACAGCTACTGTACACATGGTCTGAAAATTGTTCTATGTCAATCATGGGACAAATGATGTCTAATTGCCATAAAATTTCATAGGTAGAAATTAGACCTTTTCAGTGATTTATGCCAACTAGAATTACCTTATTTGAATGTCTAGAAAGGAAAATATGAATTTTTAAAATTGCTATCAGTACTAGGCATCTAATCATACCTGTGTCATTGTTTGATTAGTTTTCATGGTCTGGAAAAATCTAGAATAGTATAGAATGATTTTTTTCCTCTATCTAACATCCATAAATTTTCAGATTGGTATCATTTACATGGATTGGATTTTTTTTGAATTAATTAAATATTTTTAAAGTTCATATCATAAACCTGTATTAGTACCAGTAGCTAGTCAGACCTTTGTGCCTTTTTTATGTTAAACATGGTCCAAATGCTATGTTCATGACTTGAAATTATTTTTAATATAAAATTAACACTCAAAGCTTTCCAGAAAGCTATAACATGGTAGATTTCAATTTTTCTACATTTAGTTATGAATTTTTAAAGTTTTCTTTAAATCTACCATTGTACAACCTTGATGAATGAAGGGATTTTTGAGGTTTTGATTTGAGAACCTAGCTTGCTTGATAAATTGAGTTACTTATGATTTGTACTAATGCTAAATGACTAGGGAATGTTGTTGGTTAATCCACGGGGCCTATATGACACATTGAAAATTTAACATCGACGTTGCACAACAAAAGTACGTTATTTTCATATTTTTCCTTGATTTTACCTTATAAATGCACACCCAATGCCCCTAATGGGAGAGTATGTTAATGGAATATATTTGGTATGACAGGCGACAAGGGCTCCTCAAGGCCTTCTTATCAGTTTACCAGCATAATCCTCTCTCTCTCTGCTTATGCTTGCTAGGAACGTGCTGGCAACAAAAGGATTTGGCAACAAAAGGATTTGGATCCCATTGGGTCACACTCTTTCTCTTTCTTTTTCTCTCATTACTTTACCTAAAGTACTTCAGGTGATCCTCCTGTAACAACAAAGGTGAAGCTTATATATATATATATATATGGCAACAAGCTTATATTTTAATAACAAATAATTGGGTCATTATAAATTTATCTTATATGTTAATCTTTATTCTTCATTTTAAATAAACTTACTTTTAATTTAATTATGACAATTATATTTTAATATTTATTATTTTAAAATTTTTATTTTAATCATGATGATTATATTACTTTTTATATTGTTAAAAATCAAAATAAGTAATAAGATTTGAAAATAGGAAAAGAAAAAGTAAAAATAGAAAAGAATATATTAATTAAGAAGGAAAGAAGGATTGTAAGAATATGTTAAAAGAAAAGTCAAAAAAAATGGAATGAGACAAAATATAATAGATAAAAGGAAAGTTAATATATATATATAATATAATAATTGATTTAAAATATATAAATAAAAAGAAAATTAAATAACAAAGCATTATATTTCATTATAATAATAATAATGTGTAATGCAACAAACTCAATTATTTACATCTGCAACACTTGAGAATGTTAAAGGAAAGGGAAAAGAACTAGATTAGCAATATTCTAATTTATGTATTTTGTATTTTTATATATTTTTTGAACTTGTTTGATTATGATTTAATTTATGAATTTATGAGTTATGAATTTAAAATTTTTGTTTTAAATTATTCATTTTTTATATGATTATATTTATTAAATTTTTTTTAAATTATTTATCTATTAAATATATACAAATATTATCTACATATACTATACTACTTATCAAATTAATGTACCAATTAAATATATTCTCTTATCGCAAATTATACAAATTAGCATATTCTATACCCATATTCATAGCTTATATCTTAGTGAATTATGTATCGGGCAACACTGATTTGGCCATTCAGAGTTGTTCCATTGAAGGCTCATTTAGAATGCAAAGGATCAGCTAGAGCTCCATTTAGAAATCAATCGTGTCACACCAAAACGTCGTTGTTCACCCTCTCCTTCTTCATCAGCGCTGGAACCACTTAAAAGTCTTACCAATAATATAATTGATAATAAATCTATCATTCCACCTTTATAAGCTCTCATCAAACTCTTTGCAAGAAAAGATGCTAGGTATTCCCGAACCAAAGAATCCAAGAGGGGCTTTATAGGTCGATTAAGACCATAACCAATTGCGATTCCAATGACTAGAGAGTGTGTTGTTGTTACAAAAATTCTAACACATTAGTTTTAGCCGAGGAACGGAGGCAAAGAAGCACTTGTTCAGAGTCAAGGTGTTGAATGAATCTTGGGCACAAAATGTTTTGGAAGAAGGAAGATGACGTCGAGGTTCCTAAGTATTACAATGAGAATGAGAAGTGGGAGACTTTGGCTGACATGGTGGCTGTGTCTTATGGCTAAGATTTTGGGGGTGGGGCTTTTGAGAGATTCCTCAGACCCACCTCGCCAGCGTCGTCGCTGAAATGTCAAAGAAGGTGGTCGGGAAGGATATAAAAAGGAAAAAAAATGGAAAAAATGAAAAAAGAAAGGACAAAAACTTCTTCCATAACAAATGGCACGCTAGTGAGGATAATATCACATAAAATGACACAAAAATTCTTAGTGGATGTCCAATAGAAATAGATTTGAGATTTTAAAAATAATTTTAAAAGACCAGGAATTAAAATAAGATTTTTAATTAAATTAAAGGATTAAATTGGCATTTTGGCCATTTTGGTAATTACACTCTATTTTGAGGTTTAACAGGTCTTCTCATCATTTTTCAAAAAAATGAAAACAAAAAAACCGAAACTATAAATTTCACTCATTGCCAAGCAAAACCTGTAGTTAATTCCCTTCTTTGACATTAAAAACCTAGTAAGCAGAGACTCAGAAAAGTGGGATAGCCAAAACCCTAGTCCCCTTTCATTCCCATTGATCTAAGCCCTTCACACATCTTCCTCTCTCATTGCACGAAACCCTATCCTTCTATTCTTCCCTTCCGACAAAAACTTGGAAACAGAACGGAAAGTTATTGGATTTTAAACTTGTGCGCTATTTCGGAGTCTCATGGATGATCTTGAGAAAGCGATTCTTATTATGTTTGATGAGTCGGGGGCTATTGATGGTGGATTGAAGAAACAGGCTAAAAATTATTGTAATGAAATTAAGGGGAAGCCATCAATTTGTAGTTTGTGTATTGAAAAATTATGCGTTTCAAATCTTGTTCAGGTTCAGTTTTGGTCTTTACAGACATTACAGGAAGTTATTCGGGCTCGATACTCGTTAATGAGCCCGGATGAGAAGCATATGATTAGGAGCTCTGTGTTTTCTATAGTGTGTTTCGAGGGGATCGACGACAAGAATCCGGTGAGGGTTTTAGAAGGCCCCGCTTTTATTAAGAATAAGCTTGCTCAGGTTTTGGTTACTTTGATTTACTTTGAGTACCCACTAATTTGGTCATCGGTATTTGTGGATTTTTTCCCTCATTTGAACAAAGGGAATGCGGTGATAGATATGTTCTTTCGGGTTTTGAATGCGTTGGATGATGAACTAATTAGTTTGGACTACCCGCGAACCCCTGAGGAATTGACTGTTGCTGGGCGGGTTAAGGATACGATGAGGGAGCAGTGTGCTGCCCAGATAGTGAGAGTATGGTATGACATTGTGTCTATGTATAAAAATTCTGATCAAGAACTTTGTGCTAGTGCATTAGATTCCATGAGAAGGTATATTTCGTGGATTGATATCAGGTTGATTGTGAATGATGCATTTATTCCTTTACTGTTTGATTTGATTTTGGTTGGTGGACCATCGGATCAACTTCGTGGTGCTGCTGTCAGATGCTTGTTAGCAGTAGTTTCTAAGCGAATGGAGCCACAACCTAAACTTTCACTTTTGCAGAGCCTTCAAATTAGTCGCATACTTAGATTGGTGGCTGAGGATGGTGATTCTGAGTTGGTATCTGATATAGCGGCATTACTCACTGGTTATGCAGTTGAGGTCTTGGATTGCTTTAAACGTATAAATTCTGAGATTGCAAAAGGAATCTCTATGGAGCTTCTAAATGAAGTTTTACCCTCAGTTTTCTATGTAATGAAGAACTGTGAGGTAGACACTACATTTAATATTGTTCATTTTCTTTCAAGTTATGTTGCCACTTTAAAAAGCTTTACTCCTTTGGGGGAGAAACAGCTACTTCATGTGGGACAGATATTGGATATCATTTTAGTGCTGATCTGTTATGACCCTGTATACCGCAATAATCTTGATGTTTTGGATAAAATTGGGAAGGAGGAGGAAGATAGAATGGCAGAGTTTAGAAAGGATTTATTTGTTCTTCTTCGAAGTGTGGGTCGTGTTGCGCCTGAAGTGACACAGTTATTTATCAGAAATTCATTATTAAATGCTGTGTCAACTACCTCAGGCAGCAATGTTGAGGAGGTGGAAGCTGCACTTTCTCTTTTATATGCACTTGGAGAGTCAATTAGTGATGAAGCCATGCGGACTGGGAGTGGACTGTTGAGTGAGCTGGTGACTATGCTTTTATCAACAAGGTTTCCTTGCCATTCCAATAGGCTAGTTGCTCTCGTTTATTTGGAAACAGTGACAAGATATATTAAGTTTGTTCAGGATAATACTCAGTATATTCCTATGGTTCTGGCTGCCTTTCTTGATGAAAGAGGCATACATCATCCTAACGTCAAAGTTAGCCGAAGGGCCAGTTATTTGTTTATGAGGGTTGTAAAATTGCTAAAAGTGAAGCTTGTGCCTTTCATAGAGACAATTTTGCAGGTAGCAGGACATAATCTATCCCTACTTATATCTTTTCTATTATTTTCTCGGTTAAATCTTATCATGTTTTCTAGACAAGATTTTCCATACATAATTCCTGCAATTCTTTTTTTCTTTTCCCTTTGTTATTGTATGGATGAATATTATGATTTATTTATATCCTCTCTTCATCTCCTCATCTCTTTTGAATTCCCAGAGCCTACAAGATAATGTTATGCAATTCACGAGTTTGGATTATACAACAGAAGAGCTATCAGGGTCAGAAGATGGCAGCCACATTTTTGAGGTACTCTCATTTTACATAATTTTAGCATTAGAGATATTTTAATGAAGGCCATGGTTATTTGCCTTCTAATTTGTTATTTTACACTTACAGGCAATTGGGTTATTGATTGGAATGGAAGATGTCCCACTTGAAAATCAGTCTGATTATCTATCCTCTTTGCTCAATCCTCTTTGTCAACAGGTTATT
The DNA here is from genome assembly GCA_032878935.1 of Erythrophleum fordii. Lineage (NCBI taxonomy): Eukaryota > Viridiplantae > Streptophyta > Magnoliopsida > Fabales > Fabaceae > Erythrophleum > Erythrophleum fordii. The sequence goes on from JAVQMF010000047.1 coordinate 6,340,319, forward strand.
CTTGAATTTAAAAGTGTTAGATATATGATTGTTGAGAAATTCTTCCCCCTTTCCCCTAAAGAATGTATCTTAAAGAAATTAGCAGTTGGTGTTTGATATCCATGCATGTCTTTTGCTTCTTTAATACAGGTTGAGACATTGCTCATTAATGGCAAGTTATTGAGTGCAGAGGAGACTCATGCCAAAGTTGCTGTAATCCAGCAAATTATCATGGCAATTAATTCGCTCAGTAAGGTGCTTTGCTAATTTTTACTTCTGGTTTTATGCTTGATTAGATCATTTACTTTTCATTCATAAAACCCTAAAAGCTTACAACTCTTTAAAATGATAAGCAGATTTACATTTTTATGATTGTGACGTCGAAATCGTCAATTTTAAAGGGATCATACTGGAAAGATATTTCAACATTTTTTTCCTTGTCATTTTTGGCAGGGCTTCAGTGAGCGTCTTGTAACTGCCAGTCGCCCTGCAATTGGTCTCATGTTCAAGAAGGTGAGTAATTTACAGAGATTTTTTTTTTTTTTGGGGGGGGGGGGGGGGTTCGTATTGCCTGTGAGAATAAATGTTTTAACAGATCCACATGCCCTCTGTCATTTCTGTGGTTAAGAATCTATGAAAAGGATTTCAGATGAATAATCTGGTGTTTCAGTTTTCTTTATGTAGGGTGAATCTTTGTAATATCTGATCTGTGGCTTTTTTCAGTTCTTTCTGTAAATAGTGGCTGCCCTTATTTATGATATTTATATCCTGAGATGATTCTGCTGCTTACCAATATGAAGAGGAAAACCACAATTAGATGTTGTATCTCTCGTACCCACTTCACATCTGCTGGAAATTACCCATTTATGTGGTGTGCATGAGTGGGTTTTGCTTAAATGATTATATGTAATTGGTTTGGATTTACTGTCTCTTGGATGCTTTTTAGGGGTTGTCACTATGATATGAGTGTATCTTTAATTTCTCTCAAATTTCTGTGTCATTTGGTCTTAATTTTTCTTTTCTTGTGCCCAGACATTGGATGTGCTTCTCCAAGTTCTTGTTGTCTTTCCAAAAGTAGAACCTTTGCGAAGCAAGGTAAGAACTAAATATAGGAATTGATACTCATTTTGTAGGTCATCAATATTTGTCACCTAATTTTCACACATGGCATGTAGGTCACATCTTTTATACATCGGATGGTGGATACACTAGGAGTATCTGTCTTCCCATACCTTCCAAAGGCATTGGAGCAGTTGCTTGCAGAAAGCGAGGTATATATCATATCCGATTTCATTCAGTGTTGTTTGGATGAATTAATTTAAGGGGGGATAGTAATTTTTAGAGTAATTTAAATTCCCTCACCCAAAATACTTTGTTTCGATAGCTAATATAAGAACTTTAAAAGTTTCAAGTAATTTATTTGTGGAAGTGTTTTGCCAATAATTTAATTGTGGAAGTGTTTTGCCAAAAATAGGCAATTTCAAGTTCTTCTTGCTAGCTGCATTAAGAATGACCAAATTAGATGTGATCATAGGCACCTAACCAAACACCAATCTCGGACCTGGACCTGGACCATGCCACAGGACCAGACATAGATCTAGCCATCAAACTGGGATCCTGGACCTAGACCAGCTACCAAACCAAAACCATGACTGAACCGCTGGCTTGGACCCCAGACCTAGACTTAACTACTGAACAAGAGCCAAACCTGAACCCCAAACTTGATACACGGCTTGGACACTGCCACCAGACTGGACTTGGACCTTTGATTCAACTTCTGGACGCCCAAACCTACCCACCTGATCTGAGCCCCAATTTGTGCTTGGACCCCATGCCTAGATGTAGCCACTAAACACAGATGAAGGACCCTGACGTTGGATGGGTATAAAAATATTATGAAAAAATACACAACATTGCAAATTCCTTTATAAAGATTTATCATCCAAACAAAGGAAATTTTGGAAATTGAATTACAGTAGTTTTATTCCCTTGCGTTTCAAATTCCATGAATTTTTAAAATTCTGCATCCAAATACAACATAACTTCCTTTTGACAATATCTATAAACCGCTGCAGTTCTTTGCTTTGCATTTGAAGTTCAATTGTTGGAGATAGGAGAGTAAAATTCTTATGTTAATTTTGATTTGTTGTGATGGTTTAAGAAATTAGAATGTGATGGCAATGAGTAGATTATACCCTCTCGCTCTTAATTTTCTTGTTTGATTGTTGACGCACGGGTGACATTTGGTCCTTTTACACTACACATTTTTCTGGTTGCATGGTAGCTGATGTTTGGGTTCCGTGATTAACACGGAATATAGCATAGTCATTTTTTCTGCATCATTATCGCTCATGGGCTTTGTGGTGCTTGAGATGTTTTTCTCCTACAATAGTGGGTGTATGTTTGAAGTAGTTTGTGGGGTTTTGGTAAATTTCATGCCTAGAGCATGTCATATTATCTTGTTCTGTGTATCTAGTTTAGTCAATATTGCTCTCAAATTTGCAGCACATATTTTCTTTTTATTCTGCAATGTTATCAGCATTAAGTGAACCTCTTGAGGCACTTGGTAAATTTGTAAGCAAGAGAAAATATGGGTTCTTTCAATTTTTATTCAAAGATGGGGCAAGCAGTAACTACAAGGATATTGGTAATATTCTTCCATCATACGTGTGTTTCTCATTTTAAGATGTCCATTTTATTTTGATGACATTGAGCTTGGTCAATGCTTTTGTTACATTGATTACAATCTAGCTAGATCTGAGATGCATGTTTTACTCTTGGATTTGGTTGTTTATTTGATGGAGTTGGTTTTGCTACCCTCCACCTGTTTCCTGTTTAATTAGGAAGAGAAAAACATTGTGATGTCATGATAATGTTTTTTTGCAGCCAAAGGATTTGGTTGGTTTTCTTTTGTTACTCAATCAACTTATCTGCAAGTTCAACATTTTAGTGCGTGACATTTTGGAGGAAATATTTCCGGCTGTTGCTGGTAGGATATTCAGTGTTATCCCAAGAGATGCATTACATTTGGGGTCTGGAGCGATCACTGAGGTATTAAAATATTGATGCATTTTGAAGTCCACGTAGATAGTGCATAAATGTTTGTTTTTGCCCGTCCTATCAATTTGTTTGGTGTAAATTATTGTTTGATTGATTTCCATCATTTGGTTATTGTTTGTCAAATTCCTCAGAAGTTGGTGACAGAATATTTGTGGTCCTTGTCTACTTCATTGTCAAATGCCTATTTTCCTTGACGAGTTTTACTTGCTACAAATCAGGGAACCATAAAATGGCAAATCGGATGGGTCTCTAGATTACTGATGCAGTGATTGGTGATTGGCTCCTAAAATTATTACCATTCTGTATTTTCTTGTTGATACTGTGTTTATTTTTCTTGTATTCTATGCATGTTAAAAAAACTGGAAATTTAAAAAAAAAAGGATGTTATTTTAACCCTTAACAATGGGGTTTTGCTTAATTGCATACATTTTATAACGTTGTTCTGATGCAACACTTCTAGTTTCTGTAATTCAACCAGCATCTGTTATTTAGATGTTAGCTTAAATTTAGCCATATTGTTGTCTTAATCATGTATACATTATGACATCGTAATGATAAGATGTTTTCTACTTTCTGTAATTTAAGCAGCATCTCTTAATTTTACTAGTTTTCTTTCTCCTTTTTCTTCCCTGTTGTTGTGTGCCTCCTAGTTTGTACACTGAATGCAATTTTTAGCTGGGAGCTTGTATTGTGCTGGCATTGGATGTGAGAACTGAAAATCTGTTTTAAGGATATATCATTTTCATTTCCAATTAAAAGTCTGGTTCTAAACTTGTTACATTCTTTTTAGACAGAAAAAGGTCTGTGTTAATATGTAACCTAAGATTCATGCTTCTTTTCTTGTAGGAAATTCGTGAATTGCAAGAACTTCAGCGAACATTGTATACATTTCTGCATGTGATTACTACACATGATCTGTCTTCTGTTTTTCTTTCCCCAAAATGTAGTGCATACATGAGTGAAGTGATGCAGTTGCTCTTGTACTCTTCTTGTAATCATAGGGATATTCTTGTGAGAAAGGTATGTGTAATGAAAGCTAGTTTATTTAATTATGGGTTTTCTCAGATTAGTACTTCTGAAATAATCTAAAATCTGAACCTAATTTATTTTTTCACACAATGTAGGCATGTGTACAGATCTTTATTAGATTAATTAAAGATTGGTGTGCCCATCCTTATGAAGAGAAGGTAAATTCCAAATGCTTCTACTTATTCTTATTTTATCAGAATGCCTTTCTTGCTATACTAAATGGATAGTGTTTAACAGGTTCCTGGTTTCCGTAATTTTGTGATTGAGGCATTTGCAACAAACTGCTGTTTGTACAGTGTGCTTGACAGATCTTTTGAGTTCCACGATGCAAATACTGTGAGGCTCATTTACTGTTGCTTTACAAATCCTTTTTGCATCTCGTTTAATTGTTATAATCCTGTTGTCCAAGATTATTATGGATAAACAATTCTACCTCTTGCTTTTCCTTGTGTTAATCTAGGTCAAATTTTTAGCTAAAAGGTTGAGTTTATGTCTTTTATCCTTCTTTGCCCTGCAAAGAGAAATATTGGTCTATCATCTGTTAATAGTACTGTAAGGCTGGAAAGACTAAACAGATATTATTCTCCCTTTCTCTTCAATGGAAAAAATTATGGTTAAAGCTTTGAATTGGAGATTTTTAAAAATATGATTTAAAGAACTTGAACAACAAGGATAAAATTGTTAGTTGATGTTGTCAACTTAATGAAAGTGATTAGAATAAATATTGATTTATTTGAAGTAATAACATGGGGTGGTGGGGTCATGATTTAAGAGAATGCTATAATGTCATAATTATGGATATTTTAAGGTTTAGGTGTTATGCACTAACCTTAGGGTGTGTTTGGTTGGAGGGTTTTGGAGGGGAGGGGAGAGGAGAAAGAATAGGGTGTTTGGTTGAATAAAATAAAAGGGGAGGGGAGGGGAGGGGAGGGGAGCGGGCCAAATTTTCCTCCCCTCCAAATTGGGGGGTCTTGGAGGGAAGGAGAGGGGAGAGGAAGGGTATTTTTAAAATTTTAATTTACCTTTTTGCCCTTTTAAATTTTTTAATATATTAATATTTAATTAAAATTAAAATAATTTATTATCAGAAATTAAAAATAAAAAAATTAGAATTTATAATTTTTTTAAAAAATTATTGATATAAATAAATTTTTTTATAAAAATAAAAATAAAATAATATAAAGGGTAAATTTGTCCAAATATAATTACCTCCCCTCCCTTCCTCTCCCCTTCCCTTCTGAACCAAACAATAATCTTCCCTTCTCTCTCCTCCCCTCCCTTCCAACCAAACAAAACTCATTAAACTCCCTCCCCTCCCCTCTATTAACCTTCCCTCCCCTCCCCTCCGTTGAACCAAACGGAGCCTTTAGGGTTTCAGAATTTGAAGTTTCCTCAAGTGTGTGGCCATATGAAAGATGTTCTGCGAGAATAATGTTCTAAAGTTTAATTGGTGTTATTATAGAGGACTGGGGTTGGCATGAAAAAAATTAAAAAGAAGTTGCCATTCTGAAATGCTCTCTTCTGGAAAATTGTTGTTATCCTTAAAATGGCATTTGGTATGCAGAGTGTGGCAAGTTTCTTGGGAAGGACAGGCCTGGATTGAGAAACACCCATGTTTGGTAGGAGATTGCGAATGCAATATTTCCGTAAGATATGGAAATTTTATTCCTTTTTGGAGGGATGGTAGTTTGGATTTTATTGGCATTGGGAAACCTTATCTTTATGCAAAATGACCATATTACCTACCCTTTGTCTGAGTTAAATCTCTTTCCTTATTGGGCCTTCTATGTCTCTCACTATTGTATTCATTCACTCATGTCCACCATTGTTTGGGTCTATGTAGGCAGTGGTGGTTGTGGCGATGTTAAGTTGTAATCTATGAAGCACGGAGATGCACACGTTGACAGATCTAACTTAAAAAAATATAAAACATTACAACATGATAGGCGCCTGCATATGCACGAGTTCATGCATACACATATTCTCTTATATTACTGTTTACTTTCCTTTAGTCATTTTTTAAAAACAAAGAAAAACACAACTGGCATTATCCTATATTCCAATTATCTTGCACAATTTTTTTCTAAAAGATTCTACTTAATAAAAAGTTGTTAAACTATACTATACAAATTTTGTTTTACCCCCACAAAAAAAAAAACATTAGGGAAAAAAAGAGTTTTCTGGTGGTTTCTATTCCGTTGTTCTGCTTTATCTTTTGGTTGTTTTTCCTTCTTTGGGTCATCCATGTCTGAGCCATTCAGCGCGAGTTCAATCCGTGTTCGGTGCCTCTTCAAGCTGATAACACAATTTTTTCTCTGACATGTCCGTGTGTGTCAGACACGCATTGCATTGTTTCATTGTAGTGTTGGTGTTTGACATGCAACAAGCCTCAAAATAGGTGAACCCATTCTTTATAGATTACTATGTTATTACTATAGATTGCGATGTTATTACTGATTTAACCATTATTTCCCCATGCTCATTATTTATGGATTAACCATTATTGCTCTAAGATTGTTGAGAATCTTAAACTAAACCAAATGCATAGTCACAAATCTCATCAATTATTCTTCATTGTTCAACAAAACCAAACATATTTTCACAATATCTAGGCTAACAATCTTGGGATTTACATTCCTGCGATACTAATCTGGAATGGGAATAGTTTTGTTCGTGTGCTGAATGCCACCTTAAGAGAGTAGGGGATAGTACGAGTTACAATTGAATTTGCTGCCAGTCATATGGTGGTTCCAGCTAGGTTAAGTAAGCAATGATCCTCCAATCTGCTGTGGGGTATTTTTGTCAACTCATAGTAGGTATTTGGAGCATACTGATTCTACCTATGGGAAGAAATGTCAGTTAATGATTATCTTTAATTTTTTTTTGGCCTAAGCTCATAAATGATTATCCAGTTATTGATTGATATTTGTGACATTTTAAGAGAAAGTTTATAGGTGCATAATTGACATTAGTTTCTGATAAATGCTGTTGTGCTTTCATCTTTTAACAGTTTCCTTTGATAGTTTATTCCAATTTTTGCTAGTCATTTTCTTCTCTCATTTGATTCAGCTTGTTTTGTTTGGAGAAATTGTGTCGGCTCTGAAGCTCATGTATGACAAATTTGGCGATGATTTTCTTGCTCATTTTGTATCTAAAGGATTCTCTGCTGCACATTGCCCCCAAGATTTGGCTGAGCAATATCGTCAAAAGTTGCAGGTAGTTAAACTTTCTGGACTGGAATATTATGAACTTTAGGGGTTCAGCTGGAACATAGTTTATTGGTGCTTTTTGTCCATATGTTCAGTCCTTTGTCTGTTGTTCTGTATTAATTTGTTATGCAATTCTTTCCTGCAAATCCTTTTGATGGGGCAGAACTCATGTTTTATAAATCACTTGGGGAAAAAGGAGAAAATGAAACAGATGTTTTCCTGCCATTTAAATTTATATGCATTGTCTGCTAGGATTCCCTATTGTTGATCAATGAATTTTTCTTGGGGCAGTGCCTAGCTGAGTGAGTTGTAGTGCATGTTGTATCCTATATGAAATTGTGAATCACCCATTCATATATCTTTGGCTTCTCGTCGATGTTCCATTCTGCAGGGTAATGACATCAGGGCCTTGAAATCAGTCTATCAGTCACTCATAGAAAATTTGAGAGTGCAGCAGAATGGAAGCCTTGTTTTCAGATAGCATACTGTATTGGATAAATGACAAATTCCTCTTCCTCAATGGCTTAAATTTTTTATTTTTTTTTTGCCGTGTCCTAGATTTGGGTATAATTTCTGTCTGCAAAAGGTAATGAAGACTTCGTTATTATATCATGTTTCAAGTGAGCTCTTTAAATTCGTTTTTACAATTCCCCCCCAACGGTGCAGTCATTGTGGTGAATATTTGCAGGGTTGTGTACATAGCTTTTGGGTGGCCGTTTTGTGGATGGCCCTAATTTTGATGAATTCCTCAACAGCCAACCAACCAGTGAAGCGGCTCAGGTCTTTCTTTATTCTTTTGTCCTACTGTTGTAAATTGTCGGGGAATTCTTTTAATTATAAAATTTTGAGTTGCATCAATCAAACTGAAGCTGCTTGTGCGGTGAGATCAAAATTTTGGTATTTTCTCCCCAAATTTTGATTGATTTATATGTACAAATTCTGTTGTTATAGTTTGGTTTTGTGCTGTCAGGTTATCATTTACACCATTGAGCTTTTATATACCTTCTTTGAGGGGAAAAAGTTTTCGTCTTCCTTTCAAGATGTGAAGATGTTAATTCTTCCTTGGGGTCTCCTAGTTTTGGGCCCTTTACCTTACGAAATGTGTTTTAGATGAAAAGCATGACATTTATCTGAGAATTATTTTTATTACCTGTAGCTTTCAATATTTTGCATGCTTAACATGAAGCCCCGATGAGTTAATTTTGGTTCAAAATCACCGTTTGCACCTGCATGTGTTTACCCAAGTTGCTTGTAGGGATTGCATACTCTCAAATTTGAGTTTTGCAAGGTCTATATAATGACTGCTCCTACGTATAATTTTTTTATTATAACGTCGAACTCTATAAAAACATTTATAGACTTATTGGTAGTTGTTGTGAAAGTAACATGTCGTTAATCCTTATGCTAATTGCGCGTTTAGCGCTGTCGTGTGCAATCTGAGGAGTTGGCACGCACCCGTTAGTTCTTTTTTCTTTTCTTTTTTTTAAGTATTTAAAAATACGAAAGAGGATTGATCTCAATAAAGTAGTTATGGCCTTTTTTTTATAGTTTGAGAAGATCTGCAAATATAATGCTGCCAAAATCTGTACTACAAATTTCAATGATTGGTCCAAATTTCAATGATTAAAAATAAGAGAAAATACCAAAACCAAAAAGAAAAAATTTGTGCGGTAAGCAGGAGTGGGAATTTTTTCTTTTTGGGGGAAGAACTAATAGCATAGTGTTTAGTTGTAAAAAAAATATTTCCGCATGTTAATGTATTTATTAGGAAATTTAGCAGTAAATATCTGAAGTTTTATCCTTACAAATTATGTAACAATGGATCTGGACTTAACATTTTTCGGCCAGTTATAATAAAGGTTTAGATTTAATATTCAATTTGGAGTAAGTTTAGACTAAAAAACTCTTCTAATCATTGACCCCCAAAAAAAAAATCTCTCTAAATTGTGGCGGTTACGCCGCGTGTAATTCCTTTTGAAGACCTGTTCCAAACCATAGAACTAAAAATTCAGATTTTAGGACTAAGAATGATCCAGTCTGGCCCACTAAAATAATGACATTTAATGTCGTAATGACAAGGACGACAGCCGTCTGGAGTTTGGATGCCTCCCCCCAAGATCAAGCACTGTCTGAATTCTCCAAAACTACCATTCCCACAACAAAGTTAAATGCCTGGTTGCTTTTTGTTTATTTTATTAATATGTTGTTCTCTGCTTTTTTAATTTAATTATCAATGAAGTTAGTACGCTTAAAAAATTTCAATTGGGTCTATTTAAAATTGTAAAGAACTAATTAAAAAGTTTCATAAAATAATTAAGAACCTACAAATTAGCTATATATAAAATTTTTAACGCGAGATTCTCTCCAATATTGCATTATGTACGTTAAGAAAGTGTAACAAATGGGTAAAATCGATTAAATCTTCTCCTATATAAGAGTGGATTTCGTGGGAAAGGAATTGTGATCTTCAGTACTAATGTTCCATGCATAAGTGTATAGAGTTCATATTCTCTCTTTCTATCAATTTCTTATTTTGCTGTTATCTTTCTTTAAATGTACATCATACATTTACTTATTAAATATAAAGGATCTAGATTCATGGGAGAGGAACACGGATTCTTTAAAGTCAAAAGATCTATGAAGTGGTGAAAAGTAGCCTGTTTTTATTCTTTTTTTTTAAAAAAAAATTAAAACTCCCTAATTGCAATGTGTCTCACTTCAAAAACAATGCAAGGGGATTCTTAGTTTAGAGGATCCTCATTCGTGGAAGAGAGAGTGATTGAATGAGAATGGGGATCAATAGACTTACTCACTCAATCACTTTTGGCTTGTTTGGTAGCACGCAGAAAAGAAAAAGAAAATAAAAAGTTTGGTGAAATTTTATTTTTATCCATCTAATCATTATTTAATTATTATTTAATATTATCTAACAATTATTATTTAATCATTAAGTGCCTGTCTGGATTCACATTCAAAAATCGCAGTTATACAAAAGCAACAATTTGACGCTTCGTATGAAACGTGATTTTGACCTTGCAAAATGTGTTTCCAAACATACGCTAAGAGTAAGGATATTATAAATATTTTTTATCTCCAAAATTATATTTTTCTTTTCCATTTCTATTTTCATCTCTAATTTTCTAAATACCAAACGAGTAGTTTATTTTTTACAAGATCTCTTTGGAGGATTTAAACTTGGAGTAGAAGTATGTATACTCACTTTTTTTTTCCTTTTTATTGATAAATTGGTTGATTGTCTCAATTTACCCTCTAAATTAAAATGTGAACCCATAATTTTTGCGTTCATAATATTTCATCCCAACCACATTTGATTTCTTTTCCGAACAGAGATTATTTTCTTTCCGTGTATTCATTCATTGCATTTGCTTATGATCAACTTTTGCTTTCCCCCCAGACAAGAGTTTTGCAGAAAGTCACAATGATTATCTAAATTTGTAAGGTACAAGCAAAAATTCCTTGGTAGCTAATATGCTTTCAATGTGAACTTGGAACACACAGACGAAGAAAGGCTAAAAGCCGTTTTAGCAGTCACAGTTTTTCTCTAGTTCCTACTTCAACTCAACTACTTTTTCCTTTCATGTGTTATTCAATTCAAATTTTCCTAATTATATTCATGACCTTTACCCCCTTTATTTCTTTCTTTGCTTTCTCTGATCTGTCAATTTTATCTCCTACGTTATTCAGGAAAGGAAGGCAGATAGGTACAGAAGACTCAGTCTATTCCAATTTCGAATATTCATGCCCGTCAAACAAGGAGTCTTTCAAAACTATAAGCACTATTATTGTGACCACCACACTCCCCATATATGAAGTCTACTTTGAACATCTTTTGATTATTTCACTTTCCATTTTCTTTTTCTTCCTCTATTTTATATGTCTAACAACTATTTCTTTTCATTAAATGACGATTATTAGTGATAGTTGAAAATGATGCTCTACTGAGATAGCATCGTACTATTTTAAGAAGTCATAGAATTTATTGCGAGAAGTCTTTACAGTCGAGAATTTGGACTTGTGATTGTTATAAAAAAAATTTTAATCTATTATAACAAATAAATAAATGTGATTATCTTGTTGCAGCACTCATAATAATTATCAGTTCAATTATTTTTTTGACCAAATGTTGATGAAAAAATCACGGTGATATAATTTTTAATCACAAAGATGTTGTGTAACGAATTAATAGAACTTTTATTCGCATTTTAATTCAACGAAAAAATTATAAACCTTTGTGTGTTATTATTAGATTTGAATAGTGTCACTAAGCTTTTCAATTTTTTAATTTTAATATAAAGATATTTATTTTACTCATCTACGCTGTGATGTACAAAAATCACATGGTCTTAGCAACATGCAAATTTAGCTTAAAGAATACCAAAAAGAAAAAGAAAATAATAATAAGTGGTAAGTATGTGAAGTCTCCATTCATTATTTAAAATGATATTAATTTTTTAATGAAAAAAGTTATACTCATAATATTCTTCATTACCCATTCTAAATACGTATTGAAAATAAAATAAAAGGAAATAATTGAATATTTAGGTTGAATGAAAATTCAGTGGTTGGTCGATTTTCCCCTTATTTTTAATCAATCCCTGATAAATTGACAATGTCAAAGTGCTTTGCTTTTATATGACTTGGTCTTGCCCTGAAATGTTCTCCTGCAATTTTAAATCATTCGGGGAGAAAAAAAAAAAATGCTTTTGGGCATACCTTCTTTTTGTTTCATCGCAAGAGTTTGATAGATTATTCTTGGTGAAATTAATATATATATATATATATATATATATATATATATATATATATATATATATATATATATATATATATATATATATAGATCGATAGACACAATTGCAGAAAATTACAGGGAAAAGGGTCCCACCCCTTCTTCTTTATTTCCTTCATTTTGTTTTGGGCATTACAGCTCTTTGCCACCTGCAGAGTTGGTATGACTTGCAGTCAATGTCATTTCTGATATCTTTCGGCAAAAATTTACTTTTTATCTCTAAATTTTACTTTTTACGTTTATTTTATTTTTATTATTTAATTTTAATTTAGTCTCTTAATTTTATCTTAAATTTTAATTTCAACATTTAATTTATTTAGTTCTACTTTTAGTCTTATAATTTTACTTCAAGTTTTACTTTTATTTCCTAATTTTATTTTGTTTCAATTTAGCCTCTAATTTTTTAAAACTACTTAAATATCTTTTTTTTTTTAACATTATCAAATTAAAATGCTTTAAATATTTAGACTTCATATAAGTAAGAGTTAAGACCATCAAAAAATAAATTGGACCAATAAGACCAAAATGAGAAAAACAAAGATAAAAACAAATTTAGATATCAAGTATCAATCAATATAGTTTATGAAAGAATAATATATAAAATTGAACCTCCAAAAAGAAATGACGACATGCTATAGGATTTACTCATATCAATAAACAAATGAAAAAATATAAAATAAATAAATATATATAAGTAGTTTTTGAAAATTAAAGGATAAAATAAAATTTGAAGTAAAATTAAAAAATTAAATTAAAATTAAAGAACATAAGATAAAGGTAAAGAGTTAAATTAAAATTAAATAACATTAAAATTAAAAAATCAAAAATAAAAAATATATTTTTGCCTAAATATTTAGTGCATAGTATAAAATAAAGTTTGGTAGCTAATATAAATAGCACTAAATAAAGAGAAATTGCATAAACTCGTCCCTTTATATATTATTATGTGTTCACATCAAAATATATATAAAATGCTTTTGCTATTTTCAAAATATATCAATAATTTATTTAGTTGGTGTTGATATCAATCCTTTTTGGTGAACGGACGTATTAATATAAATTATTAAATGAATGTAATTATTCTCATTCAATTATTAATGTCTTTGTCAATTGATATTGGTATATTTGAATATCACATAACTTCTGCGTTACAAAGACATAAAAAGCGGAACAACAAAGTATATCTTAAAGTCACAATGCATCCAAGTTGAATTGTTCTTTTAGAGAAGATCAATTGAAGAACCAAATTAGTTAACCTTAAAACAGAAACAAAGAGGAAAGGCCAGAAGAAAAGAACGACTGATTTCGGAGGACGGAAAGGAAAAAAGCAAAAAGGAAAGGGTTGACTTGTGAGAGAAATTGAGAATGAAGCGAAGATCAACGACAAGTGTTTTCCTTCTTTTTCTTTTTCTTTTCAGATAGGAAAACGTTAATCACACCCAGAAAAAAATAAAATAAATAAATAAAAAGTTCACAAAGCAGTCACCGTGTTAATTCAGTGGTGGTTTCCTTCAAATCTCCGGTTGATTCATGATTTCGTATAGCAATACTCTTTTTAGAATCATGAATAAAGTTATGGTTATCTCTTTGCCTTTTCTTCGAATCATGGTTTTTCGTTTTTTTTTTTAATAGAAATGATATCCTCGTATAAGTCCACATGTTAATTGAGATTAAATTTCAAATTTTTTTTATAATTTTAAGGATACATCTCTAAAATTATTCTACCTATTTGATATACAGAGTAGAAAGAAATAGAATAAAAAATAAAATAAAAATGATTTTAAAAATAAAAAATAATTTTTGTACCCGTAAGTTAAAAAATTAAAAAAATAAATATTATTAAATAATAATTATAAATATATAATAAATATTTTATAAAATAAATGAAAAAAATTATCTTTCCTCTCACTTAACCATATGGGGTCTAATATATTAAAAAGAATAGAATTTTTTTTTAAGTATTAGCTCCAACACTTTAACTCAATTATAATATAAAGTATTTTCTTAATCATTAGGTGAAAATGTGAAAATAATGATATTTGTTAAATTACAGTGCTAAGGAACTAGCAAGCAAATAAGAAAGTCTCCATTATATGTGGATACTTACAAATATATAAAGATCAAGAATTTAATCCCCTGTTGTATCAAATTACAAAGAAGATTGAAAGAGAAATACCTGTTACATATTATACAGCCACATCGATAAATTATTATTTAGAATAAATAATCCTTGAGGCGACATTTTATTAAATACTTCATTTTAAAAGTCATTTAAAATCAACCTATCAAAGATTTGTTGGAATTGCCAATCAATCTATAACTCATATACATGTCACTAGTCTCACTTTTATAAAAAGAGATAACTTCGATGTTTAAAGTTTTTTTTTTTTAAAAAAACAGCCAAAGTATTTTAGATTTTGTTCCTTTTTTTTTTCTTCATCTTAAGAGCACATTGACTAACATTAATTTGATGTATTTAAAATTTTAATTTCAAGATTTTTTTAAAAAAAAATTAAAACCAGCTTAAAAGGAAATATTATATTTCGACTTAGAGTTAATCCTTTTGAGATGATGTCTTTCAAAAAAAAAAAAAAAGAAAGTGATTCTACTTTTTCCAAAAAGGAAATTAATGTTAGAGAGAACAAGGTTTATCTTATATGGAAAAATCATAATAAAGGATACAAAAGTAAATATATTTATTTTTAAGGATCTGTTACTATTTATTTTAAGATGATTATTACTGAATTTAGTAACAAATCGTTGAATCTAATGGTAATGGTCTTTAAAAATAAATTTTTTCTCTTCTTGATTTTTAAACATGATTTTTCCATCTTATATTGTTAACTTAACTAAAAATGATATAGGTTAAATTAGTATTTTAGTCCTTTAACTTTATTTAATGTTTTAAATTGATCATTTAATTTTTGAAGTATTTGAAAATAATTTCCTAATTTTATTTAATGTTTCAAATTGATCCCTTAATTTTAAAATTTTTTAAAATGGTCCTTTACCTTTATTTAATATTTCAAATTAATCCCTTAACTTTAAAATGTTTTAAATTAGTTCTTTAACTTTAAAATTTTTATTTTATTTAATATTTCAAATTGATACTTTAATTTTAAAAGTTAAGGAACCAATTTAAAACATTTTAAAGAATATTTCTATTTGAAATATTTATTTAAATATGAGATTTTTTAAAAATAATTTAAAAATATATAAAAGTTTTGTTTACAAATAAAATTATTAAAAATTTTATGTAGAAGCACTTTTTTAATTTAATCACTTGAACAAAAAAAACACTTATTATAAAATTTTAAAAACTAGAAAATACTTAAAAAATTTTAATAAAATAAAATACTTTAAAAAATAATATTTATTTTAATATGAAATATTTATAAAAATAGTATTAGCAATGAATTTTTATGTTAAAATAAATGTTATTTTTTAAAGTATTTTATTTTAGTGAACTTTTAAAACATTTTTTAGTTTTTAAAATTCTATAATAAGTTTTTTTTATTTAAGTGATTAAACTAAGAATTTTTTTTATTTGTAAATGAACTTTTTAAGGGACTATTTTGAAATATTTCAAAGTTAAGGAACTGATTTCAAACATTAAAGGAAATTAGGGGATCATTTTGAAATACTTTACAATTAAAAGACCAATTTAAAACATTAGATAAAGTTAGGGGATCAAAATACTAATTTAACCAAAGATATATAATCCAAAAAAAGAAAAAGAAAAAAGAAAAAGCTGAAAGCAAATGGGATAATTTGGACAGAGGACGTATGAAATAAGAAATTTGATTTTCTGTAATTATATCTATTTTTTTATTTCTCTGCAACTACATTATATATAATTAATTTATAATTGCAAGAGATCCGGATTCATGAATCAAAGGCTCCAAATGAGCAGCATCTGAAATTACAAAGAAATAGCAACGAAGATGAGACCTAGAGATAACTTCCGACCAAATGATTTTTGACCGTCAATGTTCAAAGTAAAGGCATGGTCAACTATATCATTTTCCTTTTTCTCCGATCAGTGGATTAGAAAGCTTACCATTTCTTTGTGATGCTTCTAGTTTGTTTCTTTCCCCTTAATTATTCTCAAAACTTGTTAGATTTGTCTCCTTCCTGGCTTCGCAATATATTTTGATAAAGAAATGTGATTAATTAAATGTCATAGACAACTTCTGAATAATGTTTCATGTAAGGTTATCAAATTCGTGAATTTAAAGAAACTCATAAATGAGAAGTAGACTCGTAATGTAAATTTTGTAGGTTTTTATATTTGTTAATAATTACATATAAAATACAATATACAACTAGAAATTCATTAAAATACAATTTAAATTATACTAATTTGTAAAAAAAGATTATTTATATTTCATAATTTATTTTTCTCAATATAGATATTTTAATTAGTTCAAATATAAATATTACTTTTGTATAATTCTTTACTCGATTGTACTAAATTTAAGAATTTTTATCTTTTTTAAATTTAATTTGACTCAATTATATAGTAACTCGTTAAATTCAATTAAAAAATATACTAAATTAATTGAGTTTATTTGAGTTAAAGATAAATTAAATTGAGTTTGTATTGAGTCTAAATTTATGAGCGAGTTGACATGATTTTTTTAAGTAGAAACTTAAACTCACTAAAATCATAAAGTCAATTCATAAGTTTAACAATAATGATTTTATTTACTTAAAAATATTAAAATTATAGTATTAAAATTCTGTTTTTATCTTTTTATTGACACTAAATTATAATTTCAAACTGGCCTCGAGTTAAACCAAACTTTTTCCTTTCACCTTCATATATATATTATAACTAGAATTAGTCTGAAAATTTTGTAGACAATGATTAAGAAGCTTCTTTTAATTAATTTTTTTTCATTGATTCATTTCTTAAATTACATGAGACATAAGTATGATTTCACTTCAAATTATAATATTGAACATAAAAACCAAAACCTCGGAACCACTTTAAAGCTAAAACTCAACCAAACCCCGTTACAACAATTGCAGAAATTTCACATCTAAATAACACAAGGCAAACATTTATAACTTTCTTGTTCAATTAAAAGCTAGTCAAAACCGCTCTGATCCACACCCTGAATTAAAAATTTGTTTTTTTCTTTCAGGTGTTGCAACAAGACAATTACATTTATTTCTTTTACATGTAAGATTCATTGACTTTTTCAATAATATAAAAGTTATGAAGTTCAGAAATAAGTAAGAAGCTTCTTTTAATTCACTTCTGTAAATGAATCATTCTTAAGATTACATAGAAATATAAGTATGATTTATCTTTAAATTATAGTATTTAGCATAAAAACCAAAACCGTGTCAATTAACCCCACTCAAAAAGCTAGAACTCAACTGGAACCAACTTCAAAAACAACGTGGCCGGGTGGAATTTTATATTGTTTGGCAGCAGGACTTGGCTGCTGACTATCCAAGGTAATAGAGCACGTTGGATAGCGCCATGGAAAGAAATTCCTTTTTCTTTTTATACTTAACAAATAGGGGCTTACTATTATGTTGTTTATATTGGCTTGTAAGGTAAAAGTGGGGGTGATGACATCATCAACTTGGCCAAAAAAATTGAAGCCATTTTTACCTCCTCTCACCTTTAAATAAGCTAATCCCTTAACATCATTTGGCACAGATACTGATAAAGCTATCAGAATCAGAGAGCCTGCACACACAAGAATAGCTTAATAGAATATCAATATGCCTTCCAGAAGGCTTCTTTTGAAAAGCTTCATTCTTGGTTGTTTCAAGGCCAATCAAACATCCTTGTGCCCAGGTAATAATAATACCTTGGTCTCCAAAAAGGCACGCTCAAGAAGACTGTCCCTCTCTGATCTGAGCAATTCTTCATCACTCTCTATCATGAGTGATCTGTCAAATTCTGTTCTTGGATCAAATCTTCATATCTTCACCTTCAAAGAGCTCAAGGAGATCACACACAATTTCTGCAAAACTAGCGTCCTTGGGGAAGGTGGATTTGGGAAGGTATACAAAGGCTTCATTGATGACAAGCTTAGGCCTGGTTTGGAATCTCAAGTTGTGGCAGTTAAGGTTTTGGACTTGGATGGAAAACAAGGCCATAGAGAGTGGTTGGTGAGGATTTCTTACAAGCTTCATTATTCTTATCCACGTTCTTTTGCACAAATTCTTAACTAAATCCGATTTAAGCCAATCACGTTTAGACATATAATCATGTCAGACACATCCACCCCCCTCTGATATGTCATGATGAAATTGTCTAACGGGTTAATTGCTTTTGATTCATAGGCTGAAGTGATCTTTCTGGGGCAATTGAAGCATCCCCATCTGGTGAACTTGATTGGATATTGCTGGGAAGATGAGCATAGGCTTCTTGTTTACGAATACATGGAGAGAGGCAATCTAGAGAACAAGCTTTTTAAGGGTAAAATTTGAAGCAAAAGCTGGTTTTAAACAGTGGTTTCTTACACACAATGGTTATTCATCCTTCTAAAAAATGCAGGTTACTTAGCAGCCTTGCCTTGGCTAACAAGAATCAAGATAGCAACTGGGGCTGCAAAGGGACTTGCTTTCCTTCACGAAGAACACCAACCTGTCATATATAGAGATGTGAAAGCCTCAAACATCCTGTTAGACGCTGTAAGTTCATTCACTATGACCAAACTATTCAAGTTAATTATCAGTATTTGCTGCAAGCAACTTGACTGACGTGTTATTATATTCTCAGGATTACAATGCCAAGCTCTCTGATTTTGGACTGGCCATAGATGGCCCAGAAGAACACCAAACCCATATCACAACTCGTGTGATGGGTACCCATGGCTATGCGGCTCCCGAGTATATCACCGCAGGTACCAGCTTTCGCTTAATAGATTAAACTTTTTGTATCAGAACCTTTATGATTGTGCTTTGAACCGAGGTTTTGTCCCTCAAATTAACCTCTTTCTGATTTATCAAACAAAAGTGTCCATCATTGATTAAACTGAAAATTTTCTTTCAGGACATTTGACAACCATGAGCGATGTGTATAGCTTTGGGGTGGTTCTGTTAGAGCTAATCACAGGAAAGAGGTCGGTGGACAAGAACCGTCCAATCAGAGAGCAGGATTTGGTAGAGTGGGCAAGACCTTTATTAAAGGACCCCCACAAACTAGAAAGAATAATGGACCCAAGACTAGAGGGTCAGTACTCTTATGAAGGGGCCAAAAAAATGGCTGCTCTGGCTTACCAATGTCTGAGCCATCAAGCCAAGTATAGACCCTCCATGCGCACCGTGGTTGAGACCTTAGAGTCTCTCATGAATCTGACTGATATACCAGTGGGCTGTTTTGTCTATGTGGTCCCCACTGAAGGCACAGAAGAAAAATCAGTTCAGTGTGGGGATGGTGGAATTAGACGAAGTGGGAATGCAAGTGAAGAGAAGAAAAAGAAGAAGATGATAATGATGATGGAGGGTCTTCACAGGAATCGAAAATGTCAAAGACGTAGACGTAAGATTAAGCCGTTGAGATCATCTCGTTCTGTTTACTCTGATACTGCTCTGTATAAAATTCTTGGCACTAGGCTTTACTCTCCCAAGCAAGCACCAGAATTCGATGGAAATGGGCATAAATAGTATGATTCATCCTCAATTTTTCATCATTTTAACAAAAGATAGAAATGGGAAAAAGATAGAGAAAGAATAGAGATAGAAACTGAGTCAAATTGTACATCAAACATATAGTTCTTTAATTTTTTTTTTCCCTGGTCGTATGTTTCCAGGAATTCCAAGATTTTCTTTTTGGGTAGTAAAAAAACTTTAGGTATTAAATAGGTTGTTTTACCTATTACATAGGATAAGGATGCCTAAAACACCAGCAAGAATTGAATCAAAATTTTTTGTTTTGTAGACGCAGTTCAGTCTTACCAATTAAATTAGTCTTTAAAATAAGATGAGGATACCTACCACCAAAGGAATTCCAGCAAAAATCGAGTCAACGAATTCGATTTTATCAATTGAGTCAATTTTTATTGATTAATTTCAAGAGGTTGTTATATTCTACAGTTGGACATGTGCATTTTTTTTTTTTTATCCTTGTGACAAATGTGGTCCTGTTGGTAGGTTCTGTTCTGTTTTCCCATTTACGAAGCCAATAAAGATTAAAGATCATGTTTATACCTACTACATACCTCTGTTCTCTGTTTCTGGATTTTCCTTATCTTATACTCTTACGAAGTCACAGAAGCTCATTTGAAAAATTGTTAATGTTGAAATTGAAACAAGCCAAATTGTTCAGTGACTTCTGCTTTGCGTTGACAAATGGTCCTTTGTGAACTCCATTTTCTTGAGTCTCAGATTTTCCAAATTTGTGGCTCTCCTATTTTGGCAAAATTAAATTCTGCTGCGATTCATGTTTCCCTCAAGTTTAATAATAAACACCTTCCTTTTGTGTGAGAGGAATAAATAAATTACTCAAAATAATTGTTTTCAAACTTGCATTAAAGATAGAGTTGAAGGGTGTAATTGAAAATAATCGTTATTTTTGTTAAAAGAAAATTTCTAACGGTCAATCTTTAATAATCACCAAAGGCATAGCCAATTAATCAAAGTTCTAACAATGCAAGAAGGCCAGCAAAATCGTTCATTCTATGAGGATTGGAATTAGTGTGCTATCTTCTTCTTTCACCAACCCCAACCTATTCAATTAGTGGGATCAATGAAAATCACAAATTAAAAGTCTACGTCTGTCTTCTGGTGAAATATCAATAATCAAAACCAAGACTAATTACTAATCAAATCAAATCCAGTGCCAATAGTGAAAAATTAATATACTTGTATATTCAACATAAATTATGGCACTCGTGGATCCTAATAATTTCCTTTAAAGAGTGAGAAATGATTTATTTGTTTAAAACATGTATAAAACACAGGGTAGGAAGTGGTCATTTTTGTAGGAAGGAAAATTGCAGCAAAGACACTCAGACAACCATTTTGAATATTCTATAAAACCAGGTGGTCCATTAATGACAGAAATCTTCCTCACCAAGCCAGAATTTAAGCTTGAAATTTTAGACAAGCATCTTTGGATATTGATAAAAATTAATCTTTAACAACGTTCATGAGGCGAGTCCTTTTCACATTCTTAATCAACTTTGCTTAAATTAATCGTTGAATGACATATGCATTACAGATATTGACATAACCCTCGTAATTGCCTTGGTTTCTAAGCCAACTTGTGTGGATATTAAAAGTACAGAGAAAAAGGATAAAGAAAAAAAAAACTTTTTTCTATCAATATCTTAAATCTGTCTCGTTCAATACAGCTGAACAAGGTTAGGCGTTGTACCACCCAAAAGATTCATACTTCAGTTTAGATATGACTTGCGTAGTAGTCTCTAGAAGCAGAACTAGGACTGAAGAACTATATAGGAACACATCATATTTGATATGTGAGCCTTTGAATTCTTCAAATATTTGAAAATTTTAAGGTTTATGTGTGGTATATGTGATATCGTTTAGTCAAAAGTGGCTGTATATATATATCAGATATCAAATGGACAGAAGAATTGTTGAAGTTAATGATGCTGTGACTTGAATGATGCCCACAAATTGGATTTAGAAGAGTTCAATTTAGGCATCCACCAACTTGTGTTTTCTAAATGCTACTCATAAAATTTGTTGGTCGTTCGTGACATTGAAAACTAAACATTGCAGCATTTGGTATTGTCTTTGCACTATCAAGTTAATCAAGCCATGGGGGCGTGGTGGTCTTCTACGAGAATCTGACGAAAATTGGCTAAGAAATTCCTCTAAGAATACAAGGTGGTATACATCCATGCAAGGTGGGGTTTAAAGTGCTCTTACTAAGCTTGATCTTGCTTGACAAATTAGTTTCGTAAGATGCATTTAGAATTTGACTCACTCAATTTTGTAAAAGCCATCAATGACCCCTTCACTCTATTATGTTAATAAATCTGATTAAGACTATCTTCACAAAGAGTCAAGATATCCAAATAAATCACGTCTTTTGTGAAACAAATAAATGTATACATCAAGATATTGGTTTTTTCATATATACAATAGCTGTTGTTAAATTCTACGGCATGGGTAATATTGTCAAAATGGGTCAATTTGATTTGTAAATTAGGCCGAGTTCATTTCTGCCCAAGAAACTGAAAAATTCAAGCCAGTTTTTTTTTTTTTTTAATTCCAACACAATCTAATCTTTTTACTTGACTTTATTTCATCCCATAATCTTTTAAATCAAACACCCTGTCAAGGTAAAATAATCTTTTATTATTTGTTAATTAGTTCACTGGGCCCACCATTGACATTAACTTTAAAACGTATCATATTATATAGTAAGACATATATGAATAAGGATTAACGGTGCCGTGCTCTAGCTCATTACCTCATGAAACAGTTGTTGTTGGCAGAGCAAAGGTCAATTATGTCTACTAATTTCTCATTGTATTTCAACTGCGGCAATTTAATATATGTTTTACAGTAAATTGAGAAAATAAAAACATTTTAAAAATCAAAGTGATCATTAAATAAAGATAAGGAGCAATTTATAGTTTAATAATCCAAATATAATCAAATTGGAATCCAACCAATTTTTTTAAGAATAAATTATATAAATTTCTCTTGAATTTTGTTAAAATTATAAAGATTTTTTTATTTTTAAAATATACATTTAATTTAATTTAATTTAATTTAATTTTTTGTTAAAATATATTTTATTAACCTAAATATACAAATATATATTATATTTAGATGTGTACAAATAAAAAAAGAATAAATTTTGTTTTCAAATATGCAAAAATGAAAATAAAAAAATAAATTTAACCAAAAAAATAATTTAGGTTAATAGAAGATATTTTAATCAAAAACTTTAAAATTAGGCCAAAATGTAATACTGTTTTTTTATTCCAGAAGTTGGTGTATATTTTAAAAATAACTAATTCATTAATTTTTCAATTAAACAGGATTAGTCTAAATTTTTAATCTATAGAAAATAAAATTGTCTCCTAATTGTTTTAACTTTCGACTTAATGCTTCATCCTACAACTTTCAAAAGTTCTTTATATTAACATTTCAAAAGCTTCTTGCATATTCTTTGTACAATTATCAAGCAACACCTGGCGATTTATGAATTATGATATGAGCTTAAATTATTCTCTTCGACTAGCCTGCTCCAGAATCCATGTTATGTGGTATCGTCGTTGAAATATGTTCTGACTTGAATATTTGATGCCCACCATTTGGACTTAGCAGAGTTCAATTGAGGCATCCACCAACTTGTGTTCTAAATGTTACTCATGACATTGAAAACTTGACACTTCAGCATTTGGTATTGTCCTTGCAGTAGGGTGTTTAAAGGATTGATTTTGTATCGATTTTAAGTAAAAATTAAATCAAATCAATTTAATCGATTTAGTATTTTGTTAGATTTTGTCGATTTTAAATTTTAATCGGTTTGGTTCGATTTTTATTCGATTTGGTTTATATTTTTTTTTATCCAAAAGTAATTTTTTTAAAAAAAATTTGTTCCTTATAATATGTAAAATTTAACTTCTAATATCTTACATATCTTAAAATTTTGACCAATAATAACTTTAGAATAATTTATTACTTATATATATATATATATATATATTACCTAAACAAATTTCATACATTCACAAATAAGCTTCAAAAAGTAAAAAAAAATAAAATAAAAGTAATATCTTATAATAAAATAATATAAATAATTTGTATATTTTTTGAACTACATAAAAAATATAGTTTTGATACAAGTTTAATTGACAAAAGATCTTATTAATCAAAAAAGAAATAATATATTAAATTTTAATTAATTGTAATTTTAATGGTTCGGTTTGATTTGATTAACCAAATCAAATATGAAAAAAAATCGGTAACCAAACTGATTTAATTAATTTTATAATTACAAAAATTAAACCAAACTAATTTTTAATCAATTTTATTCAATTTTTAACAATTTAATTCGATTTTGTTCATCTTTACTTTGCGGTATCAAGTTAATCAAGTTATTGTTCATTTTACGACTTGGGTAATATTTGTCAAAATGGGCCAATTTGGTCTGCAAAATAGGTCCAGTCCATTGGCCCATTCGGCCCAAGAAACTGAAATTTTAAAACTACTTTTCTCTATAGCACAATCCACTATTTCTACATGAATTTATGTTATTTCTGCATCTCATATTCTTTTAAATCAACGATAGAGGTGGAAAAAATTTTATACGTAATTTTTTATATTTTTATTATTAAATTATTCCATTAAAACATACCAATTGATAATTTTTTAAATAATAACATAATAAATATATAATTTTTATACTTCAACAACATATAAATAAGTTTTTAAAATTTTTTCTATATATATTATAATTTTATTAAAAGTATTATAATACAAATACAAGAAATCACGTCTAAATATAATGTAAAATAAAATACTCATTTGTTGTTTGTTAATTAGCTTACAGGACCCACCGTTGACGTTAACTTTCGAATGTATCACATTATTTAGCAAGATATATATAAATAAAGGTTAGTGCTTTGTTTTTATCTCATTAGCTTACGAAGCATTGGCAGATTGGAAGCTAGCCACGTCCATCAACTTTCATTCCGTTTGAAGGGTCGCATTTAGCATATGTCTTACAGCAGATTAAGATAATAAAATAAAATTATATCCTAGCTAATTACTATAATTTTTAGCTTAACGCCTCCCCTTTGATGCCCTCACTTTCAAAAGTGTATGTTGGTAAAAATTCATTTTTGGTATTTTAATTTCATTTAAAATTTTATTTTTGTTACTTAATTTTATTTAGTTTTAATTTGATCATTAACAGTATATTATATTTCACCTTCGTTTCTTAATTTTATTTTATTTTAATTTGATCATTAATTATAAAAAACTACTTATATATGTTTTTTCCTTTAATACTATTAAATTAAAATACTTATTAAAAAAGTGTTAAGTGACTCATTAATAAAATAAAATAAAATTATTAGTTAAATTAGAGTAAATCAGACAACAATAAAAATTAAGAAAAAAAAGTAAAATTTAAGATAAAATTAAAAAATTAAATTTAAACGAAATAAAATTAAAGTGTAAGAGTGAAACTTAAAGTAAAATTAAGAGACTAAATTAGAATTAAATAAAGCTGAAAGATAAAAATGAAATTTAAAAACATATACATTAAAAGATAAAATTATAATAAAATAAAAATAAAATGTGAAATAAAGTGAATGGACTTAAAAGTATATTTTAGCCTTGTATATTCTGTGTGTACTTATCAAGCAATACCTATCATTCATTTATGGAAGATGAATGGCGATCTTGCTCCCGAATCTACGTTATATGGTATTATCTCGTTGAAAAAATTTTTTGACAAAATTAATTTAATGTGACTATATTAACATGTGTTATCTTTTTACTTAAAAAAAAAATTATACAATTTAAAATTTGAAATTATAACGTTCAGGTAACCGGGAAGCTCTGCTGCCAAGCATTGTTCGATTGAACCAACCGCCGGTTTTTTATTAGGCTCATTTTGAAATTATAACCGTTGGAATTAGGACTAAAGCTTATATAGCTAACGGCTAGTTCTTTTTTATTTTTCTCATTTCGTCCATTGATTTTCCTTTCCTTTTTCTCTTCTTCAATTTCATCGGTGATCGATGTTGCAAGGGTTGGTATTTGGTAATACTTTTGCGATTCTCAGTTCATCGGCGACGCCTGCAAGAGTTGGTAATGCATTTCGTTTATGAATGGCTTCGTCTTTGAATCATTCTGAAAGTGTTTGTGTTGGGTAATTAGGGCTATTGGATTTAGAAATATGGAGATTCATTTGGTTTTTCCTGCGTCTTTTTTTTCAATGGGGAATAAGAACGGTTTAAGGGTGGAAATTTAGTGGAACAATGCCACAACAGAAGCAGCAAAGAAACAGAGTCCTCCATCGAAGCTCAAGCCTCAAGCTCAGCGAAGAGAAGGCAAGGTCAGTCACATAACTTCTTTCTTTCTGGAATTTACAATTATCTGGCTTGGTTGTTCTATGATTCTATTACTCCAGATAGAACATGAGGAATATATCAAAAACTTAATTGACTCTAATTCCTTTTTGTTCTTTTCCCCTTTATTATTTTTGTTGTGATTTGAGTTACTTACAGTCTTCGCTGATTTCTTCAATGTAAGTGATGGCTTAGGAATGTCTTTTTCTTTTTGGATTAATCGAAGGAGTAAAGTTTAAAAGCTCCTAAGGTATCTTTGAATAGTTTCTTCTGCAACATCAAGTTGAGAATCTTCATTTCATGGTTGTTTCAAGCTCTTAGCATGATACATAAAAGTTTTTGTTAATTCTAGGATAAAAAATAAAAACAATAGTCATATTTAGAATTTTGTTAGAACATTGTATCTTGACATTATTGCATAAATACAATTGCAAAATTAACGAGGTAAATAAGGTTATAACAAAGTAGGCATAAGACTCTTCATCAAACATAGTCTCCATCTTAGAGATTTTTCATTTCACTCGTCTAAGTAAAAATTAGTTTAAGCAACTAAGAGTAATTTTGGACTTGTTTATATTTTACTTCTTATTTGGGTAATCTAACAATACCCATCTTTATAATACGAATCTTATTCTCAAGATTGAACTTGATTACTAAGAACATAGAAGTTTTACCATACACTACACCAAATATTCTTTAGCACAGGTTCATATATACAAATCGCAATTATTAAGACCCAAATACTCCAAAATTAATGTTCATCCCATCTATATCTCTCTTTGATACATCATATATTCAAACTTGGAGCTTCTTGTTTCCTCTCTTATATAATTAGCATTGTCAATAATAATATGATAGTTTAATTTGTATAACGGACTTAACTTGCCATACTTTTGTAACATCTTCGGATTTCCTAACTAATTAATTAAGGCTAATATAAATATTATAAATTTTTTTAATATGAATCTTTAGTAAAATCTTAAGAATCTGAAAGTTATAGGGTTTGGAATATCATAGGAATATTATAGGAAATGTTAGGAATTTCATAACAATTTTTATGAATTATTAAGAATTTATTTAGAATTAATTCTAATTTATCAATAATAAATAATTATGGAATAAATATTTAGAAAATAAATTTATAGAGATTCATTAGATATTAGGACCCTAAAAATATAAAATAAAAATATTTAAGTGAAAATTTGAGGTAAAAGAATACAATTATTAAAAATTTAAGATAAAATATGTAATTTTTTTAGGGGCTAAATTATAATTTTGGTCAAATCTTGAAGTGGAATAATTGACTCTTTAGGAAAGGAAAAAAAGATGTAGAAGCTTCTTGTTATCATATTACATCCCACCACTTGGTTATTCAAAAACAATTCTCACGCTCCATCAAAGTTCCACTTGACAAAAATCCGATAGCTCCATTTTGCTATGTAAAGCATAAGCATTTCTCCTCATTTTGTACCGTAAGTAGAAAGAGAAGAAAGACGGTGAAAGGCATGAAAATGAGAGAATAAGTGAGAAAGAAAGAAAGAAAAAAAAAAAAAAAAAAGAGAAAAGGAGTTTGGAGAAACTGGTAAGAATATACCATTTTATCTTTGCCTAGTCTATAAGAATAGTTTATGTATTCTTAAAATGCCATAAAAATATTATATTTAATTTAGTATTTTATTATTAAATGATTGTTATATTTGATTGAGGAATTTTATTATGAAATATTTAATATATTTAATTGAGGAAATTTATTAAGAAATATTTGGTATATTTAATAGAAAAAATTTATTATTAAATATTTGGTATAATTAATTGAAAAATTTTATTATTAAATATTTGACATATTTAATTAGGGAAGTTTATTGATTATACCAAATATTTAATAATAAATTTCTTTGATTAAATACACCAAATATTTTTTAATAAATATCCTCAATTAAATATACTAAATATTTTATTATAAAATTTCTCAAATGTTTAATAATAAAATTATAAATCAAATAATAAATGACTCTTATAGATTAAATAAAAACAAAGGAATATGTTCTTATATACTTCCCCAAGTTGTTTTCTTCCTTCTTTTCTTCTTTTTTTTTTTTTTCTTCCTCTCTTTCTCACTCAATCTCTTTTTTTCTCTTTCTACCACTGATGATGCAAAATATAGGGAGAAAAACTTGTGCCTTTTGTAACAAAATGAAACTATTGAATTTTTGCCACGTAAAACTTTAATAAAGGATTGTTTTCTTAACAAGTAAGTTAAGTGATGTAATATGATGACAATAAACTTCTACACATTTCTTCCCTTTCATGAAAATTTAATTATTTCACTTTTAAGATTTGGTCAAATTTGTAATTTAGAAAAATTATGTATTTTATCCTAAATTTTTAAAAATTATATAAATACTTTTATTTTCTAAATAATTTTGTTGTTTTTTTGGGCCCTAAAAATCTAATAAATCTCCATAATTATTTATCATTTGATTAGTTAGAATTAATTATAAATAATTCCAAATAAATTTCTCATAATTTATAAAAAATTTTAAAAATTCATATGAAATTTCTAGTAGTTCCTATAAATTCCCATGACATTCAAAATCCCATAATCTTTTAGATTTTAAAGATTTTACCAAGAATTCATATTAAACAATTTTTAATATTTGTGCTAGCCTTAATTAATTTTAGAGATGTTACACGTCATATAATAACTAAAAACCTCAAATCAATATGCAATGCATTCGAAAGGTATATATCTCTTGTAAATTTTTTCAAAATCTTTACAAATGATTTTTTATTGCAATTTGTCCTTTCATGAACCTCTTTCAAATGCCTCATAGTTCTTATATCATAGATAGCACTCAAAACATATTATAATGGTTGCAATTGTTAAGAAGTTACATTGTAAATATGCTCAATTTGTTGTGAATTTGCTAGTATGACAAGAAATTATATTGTTGTTCAAGTTTGTCAAGTTTAAGAGTTCCGCGCTTTATGGTTTAAACAATGGTTTAAACAAACCTTATAATGTAATTTGCTTAATATCCAAGATTACAATGCTTGTTCAAATTTGTTTCATTCTAAGATAGCCAATTCTTTTGAACTAGGGAAGTTCCTCAATTAACATAACTCTATAACTCTAAGCTTATACTTGTTGCCTCTCATTTTCTCATGCTTCCTTACTAGTTTTATTACAACTCACAAAGAGATTTTGTCATCTTTAGCATCCTCTCTCACTTTGAAGAAATTAGTGGAAATTCATTTTCATTATTAGTCTGCTCCCATCTTATCATAATTACAATTAAGAACTCAATTGTGTATAAGGGTACGGTCACATACATAGCCTCATTTTCAAGAACTCCAAAGCTTTCCTAAGTTCCAACAACACTCTTTATGCCTAACCATGTAAAAGGACTAATAGTTTCCATAGTGATTATTGTAATAATTATCTTTTAAATGTTGTATGTGATCTTTTCTTTCATACAACTACGTTCCTAACTGTAATTATGGTGAGATGGAAGAACATTAATAATGGATATAGGTTCTCACTAATTTCTTCAAGGGAAGGATGTTAAAGATGGCAGAATCTCTTTATGAGCTGTAATTAAAACTAGTAAATAAATAAAAGAAAATGAAAAGAGAACAAGATAGTAAATACAAGCTTAGAGTTATGTAAATTAAGGAACTTTCTTAGCTCAAAAGAATTGATTACTTTAAATGAAACAGATTTAAACAAGTATTGTAATCTTAGGTATCGAGTAAGTTACATCACAAAGTTTGTTCAAACTATAGGAGTAACTTTCAAACTTAACAAACATGAGTAACAATATGACTTTTTGTCATACCATCGAATTCATCATAAATTGAGCAAGATAAAAGGGTAACTCTTTGATAGTTGCAATCATTATAATCTACTTTGGGTGCTATTAAAAAATTCAAATTGATACAGAAATCATGAGACGTTTAAAAGAAGTTCACGGAAAGACAAGCTATAACAAAAAATCATTAATATGGATGTTGAAGAAATTTACAAGAAATATGTACCTTTTTATTGCATTGCATATTGGTTTGAGGTTTTTGATTATTATGAAAAGAGGTATAGCAAGTTAAGCGAATTATGCAAATTAAACTATGATATGATTACTTAGCAATATTGATTACGTGAAAGAGGAAACAAAAGACATCAAAATAGAATGAATCTATAATGTAGCATCAAAATGGGATGAACACCAATTTTGGAATATTTGTGTCTTAATAATGGTGGTTCTTATATAATTACGCACGTTTTTTGGTGCAGTCTATACTACTCTATGTTTTTAATGATCAAGCTCAACCTTAAGGATAATGTTTGTTTTGTAAGGGCGGATATTCTTAAACTATTCGACCCAGATAAAAAGGAAAAAAATAAACCAAGCCCAAAATTATTCTTAGGTTGCTTGAGGTGATTTCTCTTTGCTAAGTGAAATGAAAGAGCTTTGAAATAAATACTATGCAACCTCATTAATTTTGCAATTATTTGTAAGTAGTAATGTCAATATATAGTGTTTCAACAAAATATTAGATATGACCATTGTTTTCATTTTTTTAATCCTAGAATTAACAAAAATTATCATGATATAAGTCATATCCTTTAAGAGATTCATTTAGTCTAGATGTTGCAAAAGAAAACTATTTGAAGAATGGATATGGATCATGGTTTTAATATCTAACATTCTAGCTTGTCTTGTTGTAAGGTTCCAACTTTACTGTGCGAAGAGGAAACCAAAATGGCTTTGCTTCATCTTACTCATCATGCTTTCAAATCTCACTTTCATTATGTCTTGAGATGATCTTTCATTACTTTTATTTGCTGCAACTACTTCAATTTTTTTAAAAAAAAAAATTTACATGGATTGTGATCCCATAATCTCTTTTTTTTAATTTATCTTTTGTCTAATCTTGTGATCCATTATACGATTACCTATATGTAACCTTACCCTTATATGCAATTAAATTCCTAGTTGCAAATGATGAAATGGATGAAGACTGATCCACTTACTTTTTCAAAGTGGAAGAACACATTAAAATTGGTATAATCTCTTTGTGAGCTGTAATTGAAACAAATAACCAAGCAAAAGAAAACAAGGAAAGAATAAGGTAATAATCACAAACTTAGAGTTATGTAAATTCCCTAGCTCAAAAGAACTATTGACTTTGAACAAAATAGATTTGAACAAGTATTGCGATTTTAGATATCAAGCAAGTTGAAGTTTGTTCAAATTATAGAAGGAGGAACTCTCAAACCTTAGAAAATTGAATAATAATGTAACTTCTTGTCCTATCAGCAAGTTCATCATAAATTGAGAAAGATCAAAAGGCTTTTTAGCCTTTTATAGAAACCATTTTGTGCTTGGGTGCTATTGAAAAATCCTATCTAGTGTAAAACCCCATAAGGCATTTGAAAGATGTTCATGAAAGGACAGGCTACAACCAAAAAAAAAGCAAGTTAAAAGTTCATTGAAATCATAGAGGCAGCAACTCTCAAACCCAACAAACTTAAATAATAATTTGATTTCTTATCCTATCAGCAAATTCATCATAAATTGAGAAAGATCAAAGGGTTTAGCCCTTTTATAGAAACCATTCTAATATGCTTAGGGTGCTATCAAAAAGTCATATTTGGTATAGAAACTATAAGGTATTTGAAAGAGATTCATGAAAGGACAAGCTACCAAAGAACAAAAAAATAGTCAAGATGCTAGAGAAATTTACAAGGGTATGCACCACCTTTCTTAATGCAGTGTATATTAGTTTGAGGTTTTACATTATTATGGAAAAAGGCATGGCAAGTTAAGTGAGTTATGCAAATCAAATTATCATATAAGGCTCTAAGTGTTGATTATTGTTAGTGTTGATCATGTGAGAGAGGAAATAAAAGGTTCCAAGTTTGAATTTATGATGCAGTATTAAAGAGAAATCTATATGGGACGAACACTAATTTTGAAGTATTTGTATCTTGATGATATTGGTTTTTATATTATTCCTTGCTCAAGTTTTTTTGGTACAAGTCATGGAAGGACAAGCTTAAAAAAAAACCATTATTAAAGATGTTTAGGAAATTTATAAGGGATATGCACCTTTTCAATGTAATGTAGATTGGTTCAAGGATTTTAGTTATTATGAAAAAAAAAATTAGTATAGCAAATTAAGCGAGTTATACAAATCAAAATTATCATATAATTATTGGCAATGATGATCATTTGAGAAAGGAAACAAGGCCTCAAGTTTAAGGTATTTGATTTTACAAAAATAGGTATAGCAAGTAAAACGAGTTGTGCAAATTAAACTATTATATAAGATAAGAAATTAGAGGCTCCAAGATTGAATCTATGATAGAGCATTAAAGAGAGATATAGATGGGATGAACCTTAATTTTAGAATATTTATGTCTTAATGGTGGTGGTTCTTATATTATTCATCGCTTAAGTTTCTTTAGTGTAATTTACGGTTTAGTTTCTATGTTCCTAATGATCAGACACAACCTTGACGACAAGATTATTTTTCTTGGCATTGAAAAATTTATAGGGGATATGCATCTTTCTAGTGCATGGCATATTGGTTCTAAGGTTTTGTTATTATGTAAAGAGGTATGACAAGTTGAGTGAGAGTTAAGCAAATCAAACTATGATATGATTATTGACAGTGCTAATAACTTGAGAGATCTAAATGAGATGAACACTAATTTTAAGGTATTTGTGACTTAATAATGGATTTCTACTAATTCAAGTTTCTTTGGTGTAGTTTATGATATAACTTCTGTGAACTTGATGATTAGACATAACCTTGAGAACAAGGTTCATTTTTGTTGGCAGTAAGAATATGGAAAAATAGGATTGAAGAAGCTTAACTTAGCTAGAATGTATTATATTGCTTAGTATGACTGAAATACAAAGGTTTCACTTGGAGGAAAAATAAGGGGCTATCTGTAGCCACAAATATATAGTGGTGCTTTAAGTAAGGTGACATTTTTCAAGGATGATAAGTGAGCCAATCTTTGCAATTTTAGGTTTATTTCCCTTGATAACTAGAATCTATGCTAGTTGTTGTTTGATTCTCTTAGGTTATATATGGTTTCCCTAAATATGGTATAACTTTTATGTTTCTAATGATCAAACACAACCTTGAGGACAAGGTTCATTTTTGTTCACATGGAGAATATGAAAAAATGGAATTAAGAGAAAATAGGAAAGGGTTCCTAATGGTAGGAGCAAAATACAAGAGTTTTCCTCTCTCAGATTAAAGGAAAAATAGGTGGCTGTCACTAGCCTCCAATATATAGTGGTGCTTTAGATAGGGTGACCATTTTCTAAGGATGATGAATAAGATGATCCTTGCAATTTAGGGTTTATTTTCCTTTATAGCTAAGGATCCCTGCAAACTATTGTTTGGCTCCCTAGGGTTATATGTGGTTTCTCTAATTATATGAGCCTTAACAATTTGTATTGGATCATTTTAGGCGTATGAGGACATTAGGCCTATAAGGTAACCACAACAATTTTGTAAGGGTAGGCCTAGATAAATATATATATATATATATATAAACCAAATAAAGATGTTAAAGAAACCATAAAGCATTTGGAAGAGTTTCATGGAAGGACAAGCCACAACCAAAAAAAAAAAAACCATTAGTAAAAAAGTTTGCTGCATTACATATTGATCTGAACTTTTTGGTTATTATGATCAAAGGTATGGTAGATTAAGCGAGTTAAGTGAATCAAACTATAATATGATTACATATGGCTTGGAGTCTAAGTCTATGATGGAGCATAAAGAGATCTAGAAGGGATGAACACAAATTTTGGCATATTTATATTTTAATGATGGTGGTTCTTATATTATTCCTTGCACAAGTTTATTTGGTGAACAATTTATGGTATAACTCCTATGTTCCTAATGGTGAGGCTTAACATTGAGGACAAAAGTCATTCTACAAGGTTCAATATTGTTACACTACTCAACCCAAATGACATGAAAAAAAAAATTATAGACTAGGCCTAGATCCTTAGCATATAGCCCAAAAATAGACCAACTTGTAAAAGACTAAATAAATAGGGCATCTCATCAAGTATGTAGTCTTTTCTTTTTTCTTTTTGCCAATTGCAAAATATAGTTTTGATGGTCCACAATAATATTGCTCTCATGATAAATTTTTGCTTCTTCGCCTGGTCATACATGTTTACCCCATCCTCAAACAACATACTTAAGTCATCAATTAAGGGCCTCGTGTATACTCTAAAGTCTTACTAGGTGACTTCGGCCATGGAATTATCAAGGTGAGAAAGATGTGTTCCTTTCTTATACACATGCTACGTGGAAGGTTGTATAGTGTTAGAAAAATTGGCCAATACAAGTACTATGTGGCTTAGGCACCAAATGGATTGAACCCATCCATGCAGAGGTTGAATCAACCATTTCGAGTCTCCTTGGTAAATGTAGGATGGGTAACATCAAAATGTTTCCACGCCTTTGCATTTGATAGATGATTGATACACCCTTCATTCTCATGGACTCCTTTTGACTGCCAACGCATCCATTGTGCAGTATTCTTGGATATGAACAGAAGTTGGAGTATTAAAATAATAGAAAAATATCACAACATATTGAGAACGGGACATTATTCCGATTCCTTCCACTCTTGCCCTTCAATTTGAATTGATGATGCTAGCACACTAAACAAACTATCTTCTCAGTGTTTCCTTTCAATTTCTTCCACTCTTGCCTTTTGGTTTGAATCGAGGATGCTAGCATATTAAACAAAATGTCTTTATTTAAAGCTTTCTACCATTTTTCTGATCATTGCCTTTCCCATTTTCTGCACATAGTGATAGTTCAATGCTTTAATTTATAAGATGGACTTTGGTCCATATGCATAGTTTCTATATATGCATAATTTTTCTAGCGGAGATTCGTAGACATATATAATGCAGGCAAATCAAATAAAAGAACATTATTCCTTCTGACGGATTACTTGTTTATTAATTTGTAGGTTGTGTATGGCCATTGGATATTAAGCTCTTGACTTGTGGATCCTATAGGAAGTAAAATCTTTAGCTATAATCCAGTAATATGCATGTCGTTATTAGACCATTGTGAGCTGAAACACTTTTTTTTTTTTAACTCACATACAGAGATAGAAATCTGGAATTTATATAAAGAACATTAACAGAAGAAATTCAATCCGTTGATTCCATTCGAAGCAAGGTGATTCTTCAAGACTCATCATGTTCCAATATTTCTTTAATACCTGTTTCTTGGCTGGACTAAGAGATATTTACGTAACTAATATCCCTGGTTGGAATTTGGATTAGAAAATGGAATTAACAAGATCAGACCACAAAATACCCAATAAGTAGGCTTCATTTTGTTTTTTGGTGGTTTAATGTGCTCATTAAGTTGCTAACTCGTTTTATATACATATAATTCTTTTTTTGTTTATGAAATATATTTAGGTTCTGAATTCAAAGTGAACTCTAACTTCTATATGCTTTCTTTGTGGATTTGACTCTAACTTTTTGGTGCTCTCTCGTGGATGTGAATTCTGTTTCTAAGAGTGCTAGCTTTGGATTTAAAAAAATATGGTTTAAGTGCTAACTTACTTGTTCAAGAATATGACTTATTGAACATGATTCCCAAGCATGAAAGCTGACTTTTAGGTTTTAGCAATGGATAGGAGTTACTTCCTACTTTCTATCTGATGTAATTGCCGCATTGTTTAATTGGTGCATTTGGATGTGAGTTTTTTTTTTTTTTTTAATATTCGAAGGTGAATCTAAACAAAGTGAATAATGTTGTTGTTGCACTGTAGTATCAGACAGAACCATCCATACAAGTATGATAATCTCATTGTTGGCATCTTGTGTGTTAATAATGTCTTAAAATGGAAGAAGAGACTTGCCCACTGAACTTTGGCTCTATGGATTCAGAAATTGCATCAAATGTATATGCTCCTATTGATGCAATGAGAAAAACAAATTTTCTGATAAATTGTGCAGAATATGTGTGAGTGTAGTAGGGAGTAAATAGCATCTCAGTAAGAGGTGTTGTGTGTAACAGGCTGAAGCTGTAGGTTCTGGCATTGTTGCTTGGCGACTGGCTGGATAAACTGGTTCTGAGCAATTCGCATTCTAAAAGGTATGGAACTGTTATTCACTTTTCCATTTCATTTCTTGATTTCTTTGTTTTGTTTGTTTGCTAACATGTTAAGTAGAGTTTTAGTTGTGTTTTAGGTTCATTTGCTAGGCAGAGATTAATTTTTGAATCGAGTATTGGACTGCTGAAATTTTTTTTGTTGAGCAACATATCGTGTTGATTTGTCTGAATTTACTGGGAATTCATTTCGTTGAATTAAGCCATAATCTGTGTCATACTTCTTGATCAATATGTTAAGAATCATGTATAATTTTTTCAGATTTTTTTGGGTTGGTTTGACAGGTTAAATACATGGATTTCTAGGTATAGGTCAGAATGCTCTGTTTTCAGTGTTTCTTGGCTGTACCTCAACTTGGCAAATTTTCTGGAAATTAATGTAGACGTGGTTTTGCTCTCAAGTTTTTTTAGACAAGCTTGTCCATATGCCTAGTTATATAAATAATTTTTTCGTGAATCTTGAAATTCATTTCATCATGTTTTTGTTTGCTTTTTCCTTGACTGTACAGATGTCCTGTTTAACAGTATTTTTTATTTTTCAGCTCTCTTTTTTTATTTTTCTGTATTGGTTTTTATGGAATTTTGAGCTGAAATTTGATATGAGAGCTCTTTTATATGTTTATTTTTTGAAAAAAAATTGACTTGATGTTTGAAACGTGTTAGCTGTGCCTTTTCGCTTGTAGATGATTATACATGATTCAGCACACTTCATAACTTCCTGCTTGTGGAAATATCTTCTGTTATTTATTTTAACAATCGCTGTCTCTGAAGTTGTTTAAGGTAGATGTCATTATCCTTTCCTTTCAGACGTGCAAGAATATGATTTGCTGCTTAACTTGTGGTCCTTGACTATACAGATGTCCTGTTTAACAGTATTTTTTATTTTTCAGCTCTTCTGTTTGATTTTTCTGTATTGGTTTTTTTGGAATTTTGAGCTGAAATTTGATATGAGAATTTTTAAAAAAAAAATTGGCTTGATGTTTGAAACACGTTAGCTATGCTTTTTCGTTGTAGATTATACATGATTCATCACGTTTCATAACTTCCGGCTTGTGGAAACATCAAGTCAGGAATATTCCCTCAACAATTTCCTTTTTATTATTGCAATTTAGCAGGGCTTTTTTCTCGCTAAATTTTCACTAATTTGTTGCTAAATTTTGCACCACCATTTGCACTTTTTTACTTTTTTATTATTGCAAGCTTTAGCAAGGATTTTAATTTTTCTTGCTAATCCCTATTTTTAGCAGTTAGCAAGGAGTAGCGAGAGAAATATTCCCTCAACGATTTCCTTTGCTATTTCCTTCCTTTTTCTCGTTGTCTTATGGTTAAAATTAAAGGGGGAGAGATAAGGCTTCCCACTTGAGATAAGCTTTTTTCAGAGTGTTCAAATTGCATCCTTTTTCTCTTTTTTTTTTTTTTAAACTTACTCCTCTTGCAATAAAAAGATGTATCACAGTTATCTTCTCTAAAAAAAAAAAGTTATAATTAAACTTATTTTAATCAAAATAATGTTTTATTTTATTACTTCTATAATACAATATGCGTTAGATATGTATTTAATTGATATAAAATTGTCACTTTTGAAAATTTAACCAATTGAAAATTAATAAATATATATAATTTCAAAAATAACATATATATTAAATATATATTAATAAACATAAACACTTTCATAAATTTTCACCACCTCCGGTTATTGTTTGTAACAGTTAATGTCTCATCTTTTCTGGAAGGGACAAAAGAGGCTTTTGAGCTGGGCCAATATCACAGTCTTTTCTTAAAGTTATGATTCCACTCCGGAACAGAAAAGAAAGCTATGATTAATTGTGTCAACTTTCCAGGATTGATCATGGCTACGAAAGAAGATGTGATTAGCATCAAATATCGTGCTTTATGGATTAATTTATGGCCGTTTACACTTAGGTCGTCTTTTAAATGCAACCAGAGTTTAGAATTTAAATAAATTATAAGTTAATGGCCATGATTTAATTATGAGAGATTTAAGTAATCAAGTTTTAAGTTTGATTATACGTGTCATCATGTGAAAAGAAATTAAATGAGCTATATCCAAATAGAATTGAAAAACAGAGAGATAAAAAGATCTAGCCATATTAATATCAGGTTATATTCAGGGCTCTGTGGTTCACATTAGTTAAATTGGAAAGATGAATATGCTGATGAAGTTAGTTTTCAATATTATATTATATTATATTATATTTGCCCCAATCATCTCTCCTTGAAACGAACAAGAATACAATTGTACGGAGCTACGGAAGCAGAAAGAGAAGGACCTTCACAATACGATCAGATAAGAAACTTGAGTTCGAGAGCGAGGATGCAGTACGTTTGGAATCAATGGAAAATGAAGATAGTTCAGTTATTATTTTTATCTTTATTTTTTTAAAATAAAAAAAAAATCTTCTAGTAAAAATATTGCATTTATATTATAATAACTAGAAAGGCAGCAAGGAAAAATTCAGTGGGATCGCACACGAGAAGGAAAAAAACGATTTAAAAAAAAAAAGTAACAAACAGTGTAATTTAAATAGTAATAAACAGTAAAAAAGTCATAATTTTCCTTCAACTTTTAGATAGCTGAAAAAGTTTTACCCAAAAAAAAAAAGCATGTTACAGTAAAAAAATAATTACCCTCCAATTTGTAAGATGTAATAATTCTATGATAAAACAAATTGGAGGCCTCATAAAACCCCAAAAAAAAAGCTACAATAATAAATAATAATAAAAAAATAATTCCCATCTAACTTATTTAATTTAGATTAAATTAAAGTAAATAATAGAATATAAAACAAAGATAATAAATTCAAGTTTGAAACTTTCTTACTCATTGTTTTTAATATAAACTCTGGAAGAAGTATTGTCCTCGGCTTTATCTCCAGTTACGTGCCTGCCCTTTTCTTCCCCTTTAACTTCCTTTTGTTATTTTTATAAATTTTGCCTCCTTTTATCTTCATTCTTGTGCAATTGACACCGCAGTTATAATAATTCAAGTTGAAAAAATAGCATTGCATCTATATTTAAATAAGAAAGGAAGAACAAAATTGTTCTAACAAACTCCAGCATTCTCATTTCATTGGAGCAAATTTATGCAAAGTAAGAAACAATACAGCAGCATATTATAGCATTAAGTTACACTAAATCCCTCAAAGTCCTAATGTTATTAGAGAGGGAATTAAACTTCAGAGTGGCAAGGGCAGTAATACTAAAGAATCAGAGGGAATAAAGATGAGCAGAAAGTCTAGGCTCAACAACAGTTTCCAGAGGCAGTTTTCTAGGTGTGGAGAGCCCAAAAATCTCCTCCATACTCAACTCCTCCTTCTTCATATTATCAGGCAGTCTCCAATGAAACCCATGCAAGAGATTGGCCAAGCTTGCCTGAATAACCTTAAGGCCAAGAGGGTAACCTGGACACATTCTTCTTCCAGCACCAAATGGTAACAACTCAAAGTCATGGCCTTTCACATCAATGGTCTTCCCTATGAACCTCTCTGGTTCAAACTCATTAGGGTTGTCCCAAATTTCAGGGTCTCTTCCAATGGTCCAAACATTTACTAGGATTTGGGTGCCTTTGGGGATGTCATAGCCACCAATCTTGCAGTCCTCTCTGGCTTGCCTAGGCACTAACATGGGAGCCACAGGATGGAGCCTCATTGTTTCTTTAGCAATTGCATTAATGTAAGGTAAATTGGGAATATCTTCCTCTTCAACCCATCTCTCTCTCCCTATCACTTTGTCTAGCTCTTCTGTTGCCTTCTTGAATATCTCTGGCTTTTTCAGTAGCTCAGAAATGGCCCATTCTACAGTTACTGCCGAGCTCTCTGTCCCACCAGCTATCAAGTCCTGAGATAAAACACAAAATTATCACCAAAATAATTAGTCAAATTATGTTTCCCTTGTTAAATGTGCTATATAGGTTTTTATGTAGAGTCGTTTGTAAAAGAAAAATAAATTAAAAGAAAAATAAACTAGATTAATATAGAATTATATCATAGGTAAATTTAGTTAAAATATGTGTCTAACACATTTTTATAATTTTATAATTGATTTGATCTACGTCCTTTTGCACTTTTTTTTTGGGCCGAGTACGTCTTTTGCATATGAATTAGGTTAAAATTGACGGCATGGAGTTTCTGTGTTCACAGTAGATGTAACTCGACAAAATTAAAGTGTTGCAAAAATTTCATGGTGTTACCGCGTCTAACAGGAAAAATTTGAACTCCTAATATAATATAAAAATCAACAAAAAGAGAAGAAATTAAAAAACCTATAATATAATCCATCAATATCTATCAAAAGTGTTAAATGATAGAAGACAAAGGGGCCAGCTAATTACAAGATAACATTCAATAGTGTTCAATTACTCAGTGTATAACAAGATAACATTCAATAGTGTTCAATTGCTCAGTGTATAACAAGATAACATTCGGCGTCCTTCCCATCACGTAGTGTTTTCTAATCTTTAATCAAACAAAGCAAACTTACGACTAGTCAACACGCAAGTTGGAAAGAAAACGAACCTGAAGAAATTAAAGAGTCTCTATCTTTAGGAATATCAATTTTTCTTTTCCACGAATATGACTAGTATACGAATTTATTTTTATATATTTACATATTTTTCCAATTAACTTAATTTTTTTCCTTTTTAAATGAGACATGAGACTGTGAGAATATAAGTGAACGAGGCTAAAACATGAAGTGAACCCTGGTGTCTGGCGAGGTGTGACTTATAAGCTATACGCTTGACTTAATCTGTTTAATTTTTATAAACATACTGAACTTATTTTTTAAAATAAAAAATTAGTTATTAAAGTGAAAATGTCAAATACATATAATGATTTTTTTTTAAAAAAAAAAAAAAGGGGTACCTGAGTGAAAGCTTTGACACCGTGCCTCTCAAGCTTGACCTCAAGAGTCGGATCATCTGCAAGCTGAAGAAGCACATCCACCATGTCTTTGGCTACATAATCCTGAACCCCTTTTCTTCTTTCGTTATGTTCATCCAAAACATGCTCCAAAAACCTATCGAACTTCTTGCTCAAAGCCTTCATTCTCTTAATATAACCCTGCAAGTCAAGAAAATCAATCCAAGGAATAAAGTCTCCAATATTCAGCACCCCATTCAACAAGAACAACTCGTCCAGCATCTTCTTGAACTCCTCCGGCGAAACGATGGCGTTAGCGCTTTTCTCCGTGTACTTCTTCCCCAACACCATCCTGCTTATAACATTAAGGCTCAAAGTAGAAAGGTGATCTTTCAATAATATAGTTTTATTCGCAGAATCATATAACTCCTTAAGCAAAGCTTTTAATTCTTCTCTTCTGATATACTCATAGGACTCTAGGCGTTTCGCACTGAACAGTTCCATTAGGCACATTTTGCGAGCTTGTCGCCAGTATGGGCCATAAGGGGACCACGTGATGTCGGAGTAGTTGTAGGTGGTGTACTTGCCGGCGGCAAACTTGGGGCGGCCGGCCAAGGTGGCGTCGTGGGTTTTGAGGAAGTCTTTGGCCATTTCCACGGAGGAGCCCACCACGGTTGGGCTGGATCCGAACCAGACATGCATGATGGGCCCGTATTTTTGGGAAAGGGAATGGATGGAGCGATGAGGGAGATGGCCTATGAGGTTGAGGTTGCCGAGGATGGGCCATGGCCTTGGGCCTGGTGGCAGGTTGTATCTCCTACGGCGGAGGTGGCGGCCGAAGAGGAGGAGGACGGCGAAGGTTGCGAGCCATGCGGCTGCGGTTGAAACCGAAGTAGGAGCTGCCAATTCCATTGCCACCGTGTGTTGGGTTTGATTATTTGTGCTTGTGATGGGAATTTGTGCGCGTGACTGAGGTATTTATACAGCATGAAAAGCGACAATAGTCAGTGAAGTTTTGTGTGGAATCAGACGACCTTGACTTACGAAGGTGGCTCTAAGTCATGTTGTTTAACTCTTTTTTTTTATGAACATGTTTATTCGGGGAAGTTTGAATGCCTTTTCCTAATTAATTTCCAACATTACAAATAGATTGTGGGGAGCTTTTCAAGCAAATTCCATCTATTAAAAATGAATAAATCAAACAAATTATGAATATGTTAAAAGTAGGTTTTACTTTTAAAAAATGTGACTTATTTATTTATATGTTATTTATGATTAATTTATTTTCCATTCATTTAAGATTATTTTACATCTTAATTATGATAATTATAAGTTATGGTTGTCAAAAATGAACAATGATGATAGGAGTGATCACAGAAAGTAAAACAGGTGCAATAACCGTAGTTGATTTCGTTGTACCTTATCTCCCTTGTCGTTTGGTGTTTTGGACAGTTTAAATTAAACTATGTGCCTTCCCTTGTGAAATACGGGGAGATTCAAAAAAAAAAAGTCCTTATGGACTCTATAAAGAAAAAATTTTGAAAAAAAAAATAGTATATAAACCGTGTATATTCGAACATAAATAATGTTTAAAAAATCTTTGACACGTAGTCTTGTAAAATTGCACAATAAACGATCTAGTTATAGCACAGTTCTATAGGAATTTATATATATATATATATATATATAGATGATTTAATTTTTTTAATTTTAATTATTACTTTTTTAAAATTTACAGTTGAGAAATTATTTTTATTTTACTACTTCTTTTAAAATTTAAAAAAATTCAAGAAAAAAATCGCGCAAATCAAAAGCAACACCAAGTAACACGAAGGGCAAGGTGCAGGGAAATCAAAAGCCGCAATAATCTGACATATACGGATGAAGAATTGTGTAATGTTTTAAGTTTTTATGTGAAATCATTTGAAGGGAAATATTTATTGTAATCTTCTAATATTAAAAAGCAAGATATGATAGCTACTTGGAGAGTGGCGTAAATGGTAAAAGTGAGAGTGGAATATGAATAGCGTTAACAAATCAAACTTTTTAATGTATTTTGAAAATAAATAAATATATTTATTATTATTATTATTATTCATATTTTGATCAATAAATAATTTATATTTAAAATTTGTGGTATAACTTAATTATGATTTAAGACTTGATTTTGACTCTATATATGAAACAAGGTATACATAATGATAGCATTAATTGAACAATATTATAAAATTAAAAAAGTAAACTCCATTACAAGAGATGCATCCCTGACCCAGTTGCTGGTTGCCCGCCCAGTTGCCACGCTTACCGCGAATGTGTGTTTGAATTTCTGGGAAGGTGCCACGTATTTAAAAATATTACGTGGCACCTTCCCAGAATGTCATTATACACTAATTTTTTAATCTAAAATTTTACTAATTTTTTAATATAAAGTTTAAGAGAAATTTTGACAGATTTAGTATACAAAAAATTA
Organism: Erythrophleum fordii; assembly: GCA_032878935.1. Classification (NCBI taxonomy): domain Eukaryota; kingdom Viridiplantae; phylum Streptophyta; class Magnoliopsida; order Fabales; family Fabaceae; genus Erythrophleum; species Erythrophleum fordii. Next base: position 6,383,968 of record JAVQMF010000047.1, read on the forward strand.
AGAATAAAAAAAATTATTTATTATTCTTGTATTCTTATTTTAAAAAGGTTATCAAAAATTAAATATTATTAAAAAATAATTATAAAATCAAGATAAATATTTCATACAATGTTTTTTTTTTACAATTGCAATCATTTACTTAAATGCTTTGTTAAAATTTAATAGTCTAAATTTCATATTTTTTATTTTTTATCTTTAATCATTATAATTAAAAAATTATTTTTATTCTATATCTTATATATTTTTAAAATAAAGAAAATATCAAAATTAAATTATTTAAATTTAATCTATATAACTTAAATTAGAAGTATCGATGAATAAGAAAATGATGAGTAAGGATCAAATTATAATTTTTTATTTCTGTTTCCTTTTTCCATGAGTCAGGAGGAAACTGACTAGACAATTTTTATATCTCGGACTCGGACATACTAACAAAAATATTTCATTTTTCAATCCCACGGTCAATCATTCGGAAGGTGCCACGTACTCGTTGAAACACTTTCTTGGTGCCTTCATACGGAAAATTCGCTTTCTCTCTGTTAGGTAGGGTTTCTTTGTCGTGCACCAATTTGTTCGGTGGTTGCAGCATTCATCGATTTATATTTAGCAGGTAAATTTTAAAATAAATAGAATTATGATACTTAAATTTTTGAATTTATTTATTTAAAATCTATTTATGGAAAATTACAAAAAAAAAAAAACAAAATATCTCAAATAATTACCTATTCAGGTTAAACCAATAAATTTTATGAGTATTTGTAGTAACTAATTATTTTTGCTTATCCGTACGAGTAACAGTGAGGAGAGCTCAAGGAATGTATCACCTTGAATTTTCTGCAATAATACAGTTATACAATGTAAGAGAGTGTGATAGGAATGCATATAAAACTCATCTTTTCTCTTTATTCTCATTTTTTATCTCATAATAATTTATTTGTGGCAGAAGATTCAAACTTCGTAACAATCTATTTTTTAGGAATGATCAAAATACAATATGGGTACCAGAAAAAATTAGCCATTTATAGGCATAGTAATTCAGGAAATAAGTTTGAGCCCAAGTTTGGAATTTTTTTCCTTTAGGTGTTTGGGTCTCGGGAAAATAGTATCCAACCTGTATTATATATTATATAAATATATGTGTGTTTGCATCTCAAAGATTACAATCTTAGACCATTTTAAGAATGTTGATATTAAATAATTTTAAGTTATGTTAATTGTATATTTGAATAACATTGATAATTTTGATTTTTTTTTCAGAATAATTTCATGTAGACAATATCAAAACTTCAGAAAAAGGGTGCTGATTTTGAAAATTTTCGAGCAAGTATGTCTAGGTTTAGGGACTTAAGTATCCAACAAAAAAGAAAACGGAAATTTATTTTGTTAATTACTAGAATATATGTCGGAGGAAAAAAAACAAATAATTTTTAGGTTTAAGTAATATTTTATCCATATCTTACCCATGATTATCTTTATTCATTCTAAGATATTAAATATATCTTGATTTTTATTAAAATTTCCTTTAATTTTAAAAGTTAAAATTGATGCTATATAAATTTATCATTCCATTGACTATTAATATGAAAGGAAAATAGTTTTCGTTGACCACTAAAGAATTGTTGACTGACAGACAATTGGGGTCGCTTCATTTTTGTGCATGTTTCCATCTGCTTCTGCGCATGTTAGTAGTCGGTTTCTCGGAAACTCTCTTACGGACTCGGACTTGCGGCCCAAATTCTCTGCACTTTTCTTACCGTGTATTTTTCCAAGAAAGTGACTTTAGTTTGTGTTTAGATTTGCAGTAGAGAAACTAAACTGCGTTTGAAACAAAATAATAAATAATTATTTTTATTTACTTGCGATAAGCAAATAGAATTTTTTATTTTTTTATTGTCAAACCAAACATGCTGTTAGATTATTCAGAATTGATTTAAATATTGAAATTTTAAAATTTTTAATTTTTTGTTTTATTTAAAATATTATCTTTAAGATTTTACAATGAAAAGAATCATTTTTATTTTATATTTTGCATCCCTTAAAATAATAAAAATTTCAAAATTTTGAAAAAATAAAAATAAATTTAAATCGTCGAAGTTTAATATAAATAACCCAAGTCAACAGTGCACCGTGAGAAATGATTCGCTTCAGACCTGTTGGTCCTATTATTTTAGATTGTACTGCATTGGCAGACTCTATCCCTTAGACTACTTTTACTGTCATTCATTCGTATCTTCTCAAATAAGAAGGTAATAAAACATTTTTTAAATAAAAGAAATGTGATATAAAAAATAAAATATGTATAAAGTTTATTTTTTTATCTACTATTTTCTTTATCTTTTTTTTATTTGAGAAAAACTTTATCACCTGCTCATATAAAAGATCCAACTTCTTACTATCACTTGACATGCTGTTTTTCATATTTTCGTTATTAAATGGTGTTCTAGAGTTATATTTGATTTGAAGGATAGATTTTTAATGTTAACTTTGTATTTTTAAATTTTAAAAATATTTTAAAAAAATTAAATAAATAATAATAATAATGATAATGATGATGATAATAATTTTTTTTTTTAATTAAGCTTCCTTGAATGTCACTTGATAAAAAAGTTGCACTTGGGTCTAAAAACTTGCAAACCATAGTAAGTAGTAATTTAAATTTCTTGTAAATGATTTAACTCAATTAAAATTTGATCAATTATTATCTTTAGTGGATCTTGGATGTAGTATGTGTGTGTGTGTTTTTTTTGGGGACTTGAAAGTAGCTCGAATGAATTTATGCGCTATTTATTTTTATAAATATATATAATTGTATCAAGGTTAATTAAAATTATCTAATATTCTAAGTTATAATTCAAAAATTAATTTTGATTTTTTTTAATACCTAACTCAATCAAGCTTGACCAAGCACCAATTATTATAACCGTACATCTTTATATGAGTCTAATTCGTATGCTTGGAATCCTTATATAGTTTGTGTAATATTTGATTTTTATTAGCATATTAAAATTCTCAGTCAATTTGAATCAAAGAAAAAATAACAGTAAGTTTTTCTTTTAACCATTAAAGGATTTAAACTCTTATATATAATTTATATCTCCACCCTGTTCTTGCTAATAACGCTGGCCAATATATATTATTTTTTATTATGCCCAAATAATATTTCAATTAACTTATATTTATTTTAATTAATTCAATTTTTAATTTGATTAAAAGATTATTTATATTTTGACTGACAAGTTAACACTTGCTTCTTAATTTAAAAGAAAATTATCAAAACAAAAATTTAAATTTATGAGAATACTTTTCATGATATATCGTCCCCTCGTTTCTATTATTATGCTAACCTCTAAAGTTAGTACGTATTAACCAACTTCGTAATAGTTTGAGCTTTTTTATTAAAAATATTGTATAACTAAGTTTATGTTCAATATATCAGTTTTTTTTTAAGTAAAATACATAGACATCTTTTAAATTTTACTAAAATTATATAAACTTTTATATATTCTTGAAATCTACATAAATATCTTTTGAGGTTTATTAAGCCTAAACAAATTTCTTTTTTATTTTCAAAATTAATATAAACATCCTCTAAGTTTTTTTAAAAATTATACAAGCCTCTCTTTTATTTTTAAAAATATATACAAACCTCTTTTGATAATAGATAAAAAGTTTATGTAATTTCAATAAATCTCAAAAGGAGTCTATATAATTTACTCTTTATTTTAGGAAAGATCCATATAATTTATACAAAACTCAAAAAAAAAATTATACAAGTTTTGAAAATAGAAAGAAAGTTATATAATTTCAGAAAATAAGAAGTATGAGCATTTTACTCTTTTTCCCCAATATATCATTTGGTATTTATCTAGCATACAATTATCAATTTTACTTGGGGTTTTTTTTTTGTGAGCATTAGAAATTAATGAAAAATAAATCTTAATCAAACAAATTAAGAAGCTAATTACAATTTTATGACACTCTTGTGAATCGCGTAGTGCGTGTATCAGAAGTTGCTTGATGGCTACAGTCAGCCTTCTAACAACCATTTCCTCCATAATATATTCACTTTTGACTAGACAATCGCGTAGTGCGTGTATCACAAGTTGCTTGTATAGTATATTGAAATGACATTTTGATTTTCTACAATACAGAAAAAATCATAAAAAAAACACTTAAAAATAGTTTGTGATAAAATTGTGGAAACAGATATCATATTCAATCCAAGAAAATTTGAAGTAGAACAAGAAGAAATTGAATATTTAGGATTAAGATTAATAAAGTTTGGAATAAAATAGAAGATCATATTATCTAAAAAATAAAAAGTGTTTTAGATAAATTGATTGGTAAGAAACAATTACAAAGTTTATTAAGGATGCTTAATTATGGAAGGAATTTTATAAAAAATCTTTCTAGTACAGAAAAATATTTATTAAAAAAATAAAAAAGAATAAATCATTTGAGTAGAAAAATGAAGACACTAGCTAGTGAAAAAATAAAATAAAAAATGAAATTAATAATTTACCAATAGTTTATTTTCTTAAAATATGAGATAAATTAATTTTGGAATTGATGCTGATAATGAATATTGGGATACAGCATTAAAAGTTAAAGTTAAAAATAAAGAATTAGTTTATGGATATAATTCAAGAAAATTCAATAAGAATGAAATGAATACTAAGAATGAAATGAATTATATAAGTTATGAAAATGAATTATTAACCATAAAAAATGGAATAAAATGTTTTCATATTTATTTAACTTCAAAAGAATTTATTATTTAAATTGATAATCAATTAGTTAGAGATTTTTCTAAAAATAAGAAAAATGAGAAAAATCTAAAAGAAATTAGATGTTATAATTTTATTCTTCAATATATGTTCAATATTAAATATATTAAAGGTATTGATAATTGTTTTTGCAGATTACCTTAACAGATATCCAAACAATAAATAAAGGAAAAAACCACAAACTAAAAGGATAGATTATGATTAAGAAAAATCTTTAAAAAGGAAAATATTCACAACCTACTCAAAAAGTACTTTCAAATATCAAGTGTAAATCTTACCCGGTGCCACAATAGTTTTTTACTCCATTAATCTATTGATGTCTACTACGTTCTATTTAAGAACTTTGAAATCTATATACTCTAACTTGAAAATTTAAAATTCTCAAAATTCTAAAGAAACTCTGCAACAAGTAAGAAAGCTCAAATTACCTTTTCAAATATTTGATGATAAACAAATCACAAATTTTTACAATCATGGTTTACTTTATCAGTTTTATGTTCATATAAATGGAATACGGAAAGCCCATATTAAAGGAAAGAAAGTTCAATTAAAAAAAAACCTAACAAATCATCCCAAAAAAACAAAAAAAGCTAAAAGAGTTACTTTTGAAAAATGATTATGATTACACAAATTTTGATCATATTGAATCCATTATAGATTTAATCAATTTATTAAAAGAGTAGAAAAACCTTATTTGTGGAAAAGATTGAAAAAATTATGTTTGAAAAAGCAAAAGAGATTTTATCTACTAAAGTATGCACTCTAATAATGAGATATATTGAATTTGATTAATTTGAACACTTAAATGAAAGATTCAAATAAAATATTTTATAAACTTACAAATTATGCTTTGCTAAAATTACATAGTTTTTTATTAACCATGATAGTTGAGATATTTCATATATTGAATGGACTATAATTGACAAAATTACATTCCAAAATCAAGCCTAAGAACAACTCAAAATTTTTCATGTTTTATAAAAATAATGATTTACTATGTCATAAAAAATGATAGATTTATAAAATATTATACTTTCTATATTACTAGTAATATTGGACAAAGAGTTAGAGAAAAATTTTATCAACCTCACCAAGTTTAGGAATTAGAAAAAGCCAAAGAAATGAATTTTCAATTTTACAAACAATATGAAAATATTAATTTTATTCTAAATAAATTTACCTTTAATAAATTTGTAAGCCAAAATCTCCTTTGGTTAAGTAGAAAAGCCAAATTATTATAGCGAGACATAGATTTCAAAATGACATGGAAAAAGAATAATTTTTACACATATTTCATGTGATTAATAGACTACACCAAAATAATAGGATGAGATCAATAAATTTATTCATAATTTGATACATCTCCACAATCTAGTATTACTAGTAAAAAGAATTGTTAAAGCAAAAAAGCATTGATATGAATGATATGAGTGAAGAATTTGTAATTGTTATAGTAAAAGAATATCAATCTAACAACCTAGTGAATCTAAATTATCTAACATGAAGAAATTTTGAAGAAATAATAGAAAATTGACATCTATACAAAAAAAGTACTATAAAAATTTTGCAGCAAAAAATAAAATTTGTACATAACAAATACTTCTCACAAGAAAGCATATTTGCGACATAAAACAATATACCATTTATTTTTCATTTTTTACAAAACATGTACAAATGGATATGAAGTTGTACAAAATATAGATAAGGTTTGACACATATAATTATTTTTGATAAATAAGTTAAAAAAGTACATGTACTTATTCCAAAAATGGTCAAAGTTATATAGCCTTTGGAGGAAGGTTTATAGATATGCTCTTATTGCATTTATTTTTTGTGAATAGTGAATAGTGCACAAATAGTATGTATATAATAGTAATATAATATATAATAAATATTATATATAGCATGTATATATATATTATATAGTATATATATAATATATCACAAGTTAAAAAAGCACATGTACTTGTTTATAAAAAAAAATATTATATATAGCATGTACATATATAGCATGTATACCCTTTGGAGAAAGCTTTGTAGATAGACTCTTATTGCATTTAGCCGCCCCCGGAATGGATGAATCATGATCTATGAATAAGAAAGGTAGATAAAAAGAGGCTGCCTGTTAGGCGTAGCCACCCGAATGAAGCGGGGAAAGGAGCTGCCAACACAGTGTAGCCTACTTTATCTGACCCAATGTTGTGAATGGTGAATAGTGAATGGTGTAGGAATAGTGTCATACTTAGTTTAATGTCAATTACTTTCATTCCTCTTGACAAATATCTCAATATACATACCCTATTACACATATTCATTGGCAAAAATTTGATCCATTTACGTATCAAAATGTATTATTGGGGCTCGAATTCATTTCTTTCTTTTTCTTATATCATATTTATCATAAAAAAATTTAATCTAGTTTATTAAGTCAAAAATTATACATCAAAAGCATGCAAGTAGTGATGAACCTAAAATGGTGTAGCACACAAAATTTACACTAATTTCATAAATGCATATCTCGGGTTATATAACTCCAATTTCTATAAAATTAGGTGTTTATGGAAAGGTTAAGATGTGAGCTACATGCTATAAAAATTTCAAGTGTAAATGAATTCATTGTACATTGCCATAATCAAATTCTAAAATTTAAAAATGCATATATTTGGCTATACAACTTTGATTTTTGCAAACTTGGAGGCTATCAAAAACTTATAATGACAATTACATGTTTATAAAATTTTATGAGTATCAGAGTTCATTTGGTAAAATCAAAAGGGCACTGTAAGAATTGGTTCGCCTTGGACTTGTTGGTCCTATTACTTTATATTGTACTACATTGGCTGGCTCTATTCCTTATACCCCTTTCACTGTCATTCATTTGTGTCTTCTCAAATAAGAAGATAGTAAAATATTTTTTAAATTAAAAAATGTGATATAAAAAATAAAAATATGTATAAAGTTTATTTTTTTATCTATTCTTTTTTTTATTTGAGAAAAACTTTATCACCTACTCATATAAAAGATCCAAATTCTTACTATCACTTAACATGCTATTTTTCATGTTTTCGTTATTAAATGGTGCTCTAGAATTATATTTGATTTGAAGGATTTTTTTTTTAATGTTAACTTTGCATTTTCAAATTTTAAAAATATCTTTTAAATAATAATAATAATAATAATAATATATTTTTTTTTATTAATCAAGCTTCCTCGAATGTCACTTGATAAAAAAGTTGCATTTGTTGGGTCTAACAACTTGCAAACCATAGTAAGTAGTAATTTAAGTTTCTTGTAAATGATTTGACTTAATTAAAAATTGATCAATTATTATCTTTAGTGGATCTTGGATGTAGTATTTTTTGGGGGGGGGGGGGGGACTTGTGAGTAGCTCGAATGAATTTATGCGCTATTTATTTTTATAAATATATATAATTGTATCAAGGTTAATTAAAATTATCTAATATTCTAAGTTATAATTCAAATTGAATCGAGACAAGTTTTGAAAAGTTTGACTTTGAAATCCAAACTTGAATGAAAGCTCCATGGTTAAATTCCAAATTATTAGCCATATATTTAATTAATTTTGAATTTTCTTAATATTTAACTCAATGAAGCTTGACCAGGCACCTATTGTGAGTAGCTCGAATGAATTTATGCGCTATTTATTTTTATAAATATATATAATTGTATCAAGGTTAATTAAAATTATCTAATATTCTAAGTTATAATTCAAATTGAATCGAGACAAGTTTTGAAAAGTTTGACTTTGAAATCCAAACTTGAATGAAAGCTCCATGGTTAAATTCCAAATTATTAGCCATATATTTAATTAATTTTGAATTTTCTTAATATTTAACTCAATGAAGCTTGACCAGGCACCTATTATTATAACAGAACATCTTTATAAGAGTCTAATTCGTATGCTTGGAATCCCTATATAGTTTGAGTAATATTTGATTTTTTATTAGCATATCAAAATTCTCAATCAATTGGAATCAAAGAAAAAATAACAGTAATTTTTTTTTTCCACGAGAGTATTTAAACTCTTATATAATTTATATCTCCATCCTATTCTTGCTAATAACGTTCGCCAGTATATATGATTTTTTATTATGATCAAATAATATTTCAATTCATTTATATTTATTTTAATTAATTCACCTTTTTAATTTGATTAAAAGATCATTTATATTTTGAATGAAAAATTAAAACTCGTGCCTTAACTTTAAAAAGTATATCAAAATAAAAATTTGAATTCATGATAATACTTATAATTATATCATCAACTCATTTCTACTATTATGCTAACCTTGACACTCAGTTTAGTTGGATGTAAAGTGAAGGTATTTTTTTTATATAACTTGTGTAATATTTATTATATCCTTATACTTATTATTCTATCTATTGAAATAATTTTTTTTAAAAATAGAAGTAAAATAGTTATTTTTTATTTCACATATTTCCACTTATTCACATTTTACATTTTTTTTACTATTATATTTTTCAACTAAACGGAACATTAAAGTTAATAGGTATTGACCAACTTTGTAATTGTTTGAGCTTTTTTTTCCTAAAAACATTACATAACTAAGTTTATGATCAATATATCAGTTTTTTTTTTCAGTAAAATATATGGACTTTTTTTAAAATTTTACTAAAATTATATATTTTTAAAATCTACACAAATATATTTTGAATTTTGTTAAACTCACACAAATTTTTTATTTTTATTTTCAAAACTAATACAAGTCTCCTCTGAATTTTTGTAAAATTATATATATTTTTTATTTTTAAAAATATACACATGCCATCTTTAAAAATTAATAGGAAATCTACCGTAGTTTCAATAAAATTCAAAGTTTTAAACTAGAAAAAAAAAATTTTGAGAAGCCTGAGTATATTACTCTTTTTATTTTTCAATATATCATTTCCTATGTATCTAGCATACAATTATCAGCTTTACTTGGGGATATATTTTTTTTAGTAGGCATTAGAAATTAATTGAAAATAAATCATAATTAAACAAATTAAGAAACTAATTACAATTTTATGACCGTCATGAATCATGCAGTGCGTGTATCACAAGTTGCATTATGAACGCAGTCAGCCTTCCAACAACCACTTCCTCCAAAATAATTCATTTTTGACTTCACAATATGGTGGGCTGGTGACGACCCGGACCACTAGATGCAAAGTCAATGGTTTTGTCCGGAGAGGATGGGAAAGAAAAAAAAAAAAAAAACAGGATTATGGCTCTGTTTGGTTTCTTATTTTTAAAATAATTTTTTATTTTTAAGAACAAAAAAATAAAAAAATTATTTGATAATGTATTTTTAACGAAGTGTTTTGTAAAACAAAAAAATAAAATTTTATTTTTAAAAATAAAAAAATTAAAATATTTTTTAAATATTTTGTAACTTTTATTCTATAAAATCAGATAAAAAACAGAAAATAATTACTTTTTAGAATAACAATTAAAATTTTTTTTAATTTCTTTGTTTTCAAAATTTATTTTAAAAAAATCTATTTTAAAAAAATTAAAACAAAAACAATTTCAAACAGGTCTTATATAATTTTTTTTTACTTGGTTTATATTTTTAAAAAGAAAATAAAAAGAATGGGGAGTTAAAAAAAAAAAAATTATGAGGCCTCCACATGTTGCATTCCATCCATTGAGGGACGGATTAGGAGAGAAATAAAAGCAGTTTTGGTGAAAAAGAAAAAACTTGTGGTGCCCATGTTCTATTTTCTACGTCAATCGCCGGTTTGATTTGTTATAAAGACGAATATACTTTTTTATATAATTTATATAATATTTATTATATCTTTATAATTGTTATTTTATTTATTAAATTATATTTTAATAGTCAAATTATCTTTTTAAAAATAAAAATATAAAAATTAGTTTTTATCTTACTTATTTTTATCTATCTATTTTTTATATTTTCATCTCCTTTACATTATCTCATCAAACAAGTCATAATATATCATGCCACCCACAGTAATATATGGCTACCAAATGTACGATTAAATAATATAAAGAGACTAAGTTACGGTTTTGAAATTACTCAAAATAAAATTAATAACAATAAATTAAGCCCTTTATCCTCTTCACATTCAGTATTAAATTTTTCTAATAAAACATCCTTGTATGTTACAAAAAATACATAATTTTGAATTAAAAATTACAAATATGAATATTTTTATATTTTGTTATCATGGGTGATTCAAATAATATTTTTTGATTTAAAGAATAAAAATGAATATTTTAATATTTATTTATATTATTGATATTAAAAAATATTTCTTACAACACAAAAATATAAATATAAATATTTTAATATATTTTTATTAAGAGCAGTTAAAATTTTTTTTATAAATTACAAATAAATAAATATTTTAATAATTTTTTCACTGGGGGTATTATAATTATTTATTTAACATTTTTTTTATTTCATGATAAAACCAAATAAGGAAAGAGACATTTTCTTTTCTTTCTATCTTATGATATTAAATAAAGTGAGAAATAGCTTATCCATTTTTCTCTCCCATTTTCCCTCCTTCTTTTCTTATTATTTTTCTTCTTTTCTTTTCTTTTCTCGATACCAAATGAAGCATAAATTTATTATATTTTTAGTTAAATTTAGTTTATACAAAAACAGTATATTAAATTAATTAAAAATAAATATATAATTATGTTAATAAAATTTTATGAAAAAAAAATATAAATTATATATATTTTTGTGTTTTTTTTCTGTGACAGAAGGGGACTAAGGCCTAGAGATAAAAGAACAAAAGACTAAAATACAAGTTGTTGGGCGTAAGGGGGTCCCACTAATTTATTTTGTCTATTTTAAAATTTTGTTCTCCAATTTTAATTAACTATTAACATTTATTACCGGAAAATAAACTACCTGAAGAAGGAAATTGGCCAATCTGAATATTGATTGAATTAACTAATTTCAAGATCTTATCCATATTATATATATATATATATATGTCAATTTAATTTATCTTAATTTTTAAATAGCACTCTAATTATAAGAATTAGTCAATAATAAAATAAGAAGTACCTTTAAGTTCATAACAACCATACTCCCAATCAGATGATTAGGTGAAGGACTTGAAATTACCTTGTCATTCTGCAATTTTTCTTTCTTGGTTAATCATCATTATATCCAACCTTTTCCTTTTTATTTAAACTTTTAAGAACACAGATTTTATCATGATTCATATTTTTTTCACAAAAATTTATATTAATTTAAAATTGTTTTATATCCTATCAATGTATCCAAAGGTTAACATACAATCACTATAAAAAATTGTAAATTTAGCAAGAAAATTAAAGCAACTCAGCTAGAGAACAATGATGAACTTGGCCATCATTAATTAGTCAGGGAACTTTTCCTTTTCTAATCCCTCATTGACAAAATTTTAACAAAAAAATCCCTTGATAATTTTTTTTCACTAATTTCAAGTCATTTTTGTCTATTTCCCTTGCTATATAGTTACGAAATGATTCCCTTGCCAATTTCCTTACTGGAGTGTATTTTTTAATTGTTTTATTTTTCCTTAAATTAATAACCTAAAAATCTATATAGAACTATAATATGGCACAACTGAATGTAGGAAAAATTATACATTATTTAAACAAAATGAATATTTTTCAAACAGTTACGAATTCAACACATAATTAGAAAATTAAAAACTAGTTATTTGTGTCCAATTTTAATTTCTTTTGCACCCTCTTCATTCCCTTGTCTCTTTCACTCCTTTGGGGTCATCAAAATTTATTTATGACTTAGATGAACCAATTATTGTTGTAAGCACTGCTATCAGTTGCAATGAGGCAAACTCAATAAAAAGTTCTGGTTCACAACCAGGAACGCCTGATAACCCCTGTAAAATGATGCATAACTGTTGATCCATTTGTTCCTTCAATCACTATTCGATAGTTGTAATAATTGAGACCAATGTAGTGTCCATCTAGTCTTGCTGAAGGGGATGGAATCTGGAGGGGTCCATCATAGATTTTAACTAGAACACTTCGAAACTGAGGCTACCAAACCATGGACACACATCATTTTTTGTTTAGACCGGCAGCTTCCCTCTATATATTTGGGAGGATGTGTTAAAAGGGTTTTCCTTATATTTTTGGGTCATTTCGATGTCAACATTATCCTAAACATATGCAATTAGAAAACAATTAGCTATAAAAATAATAGCAAGCTAATAAACATAAATAACAAGTAATATCTTACAACAAATTGCCTTTAATTCTTCAAAATGTATTGCCTAGTGCATCTTCTCTTGTGGGTTGCATTGTACACTTCTTAGTATGATACTTTCTACTTCAGTTTATACTCTTGCAAGTAGATTTGAATTTAATAGTTGAAAAATTAAAGTAACTTAAAATAAAAAAACAACTAATATAATTAACTACCATTTTCTTTTTATGCTTAGCAAAACTAATGGACTTGTCAATTTGCAAAAAGGTTTTGGGTGCATAGGCCCAGTTCTTCTTGTGACTATAGAGGTACTCTACCAGTCATCCCTCATCCAAATGTCTAAGAAACCATCCTAAACCTTTTGCATGCTTGCTCGATGACCCCAAGTTTCTTGAATATTAGTCATATTTACTACTATCATGGTCATTTTCTTGCATTGTGCAACATGTCAAAGTATCAGTCTTGACATGTCCTTTCCCGCACACTCTTTGCTAGGAAGCATTCCTACTGTATGGTAAAGTGAATAATAAATTGAATATCAACCCAATTAGAATAATTAATGACATAATTAAGTAACATTAATTGATTACATACCATGAATTCAACAAACAAGACATTTCTCATGTCCTATTGTTACTTCCAAATATGAGAACTCTTATGCAAATATACATATCACATAAATAATATAACTCTTGGTAATTGAAAATTATCAAGTATTGAAATTTATACTCTAACCTAAATCAAGCTAATTAATTACAAGTATGTTTGAAAGCTAATTTAAAATTGATAAACAAAACAAAATGGAATCCATTAGATAACTCAATAAGAAAAGGAACTTAGGATTATTAATTCCTTTATACTTCATAGAGTTTTAAATTATCCTTCTTACTCTTACTCTCAATAGTGATATATGCATGACTAGTGTTTTAATTTACCTACAAGCATTTTTACAAATCACCTATAAACAAATTCTTAGCTAACTTCACAATTCCTTATGAAAGTAAACCAAACACTCAATTGCATAATTCCTAATTAGGCTATGTGAGACCAATAAATATATTTCTATCTCATTGGTAAAGCCATTCATTCAACCTAGCAAGTTTCGCTTAATTCAAATCAAGGTCAAATTCCAATATTCCTTTTCCAAGTTCAAGTAGAATACCACATCAATCAAATTGGAGGCTAATCAATTAGAAAGCATGTAGAATATAAATGAATAAACATATATATTATTAATAACAATAAAAGAGGATAGCTAATTTCTAATCCATACAAGGGTTTATAATAATCCTATATACAAATGTTTAGCTACTTATTATTAAGGAATTTCATCAATAATAACAAAGCAACCATCAAAATAAAACTAGGACGAAATCTTCTTTTTTTTTCGCATAAAACTTAAGCTTCTCTTTTACTCCTTGAGGCACCCCCTAGCTACTTTAACCCTTAGAATGACCAAGAATGGTGGCTCCCCCATGAAACCTATGAAACCTATGAAACATGCCATAAAACCCTTCAAAACATGCCATAAAACCCCTCAAAATTAGAAATGAAAAATGCATCATTTTAGCAATTTGTGACATGGTGGCATGACTTAGAATCTAAAGTCGCAACACCTAAGTATTCTATATAAAAGAATTTTGTTTTGTTGTAGGTGTCATGACTTAAGATTCTAAAGTTGCGATGCCAACTCCTTTTTGCTTCAAGCCAACATTTTTGTCGGTCTTGACTTAAAGTTTCCATGGCTCTAGCCCCTAGATAACTCTGGCTTTAATTTCCTTGTATTCAAATCCTATAAAAGTAATCAAAACTCACTCAATTCTTTATTAAAGAAAAATTGAGCCAAAACTTGCTATCTATAATATTAAATTTGTAGTATAGAGCTATATATAATATCTATTCATACTTTGCCTAAAAATATTCACTTTAGCCTTAAAATTAGTCAATCACTTTATCAATTTCCTATAAAAAGAATGTGCAAAATAACCTGAATTAATGGGAGTTAACACCTATAAATAGTTCTTTCACTTAGGACCTATGTGTGATATTTGAATCAACACGTAGTAAATGATCTAAGTAATAATTCGGCACGTGTTCAAATTGAATCTTACAATGAAAGCAAAACATTAATGTCATATATATTTCAAATGTAAATTAAAATACCATCAACCTTTTTTGCAATACTTACAAGGGATCTTCAACGGCCATCCAAATCAATTCCTTCTTGTCCATAGAAAGAGAAGATGGCTTAGTTAAAGCAAGAATTGTCCTAGTATAAGCATGAGCTACTCAAGCAAGACCTCCTACTAAAACAACAATGGTTGACAATGTAGACTTAGGTAGGTCAGAGGCATAGGGGGCAAGTGGGTTAGAGATATGTGTGTTAGAAGACTTGCAACACTTCCTTCAAATGCCTCTATCTTTAAATGACATGATGTATACTTGTGGCAATTTTTTTGCATATGCATTCTACACACATAAGTACAACATAGATAAAATAAGAAAACTATAATTGCAATCATAAGATGGCAACATCATCTCAAACAAAAGCTTTCCAACTAAAAACAATGTTAGGTGATCCCATAATTCATTCGTTAATTTTTAAATTAAGGTTAAACCATGATAACAACTAGCAAAAGAGCGAGTAAGAATTTTTAGACTTAAGACAAACCAAACTATAACTCAAAGATGGAATCTTGTTAATTATCAATGAAACAACATGGAAGAAATTTTCATAGAATTAAGACACAAGCAATGCAAAGATAGCAAAACCCTATAACATGAAATGTTATGGAAGTAAGCATCCAGTGAAGTTTTAGAATCATCATTATAACATCAAAACATAAGGCAATTGAATGAAAAACTTGGTAACAAAAATAAAAGCAATTGTTCATAAGTCTAGTCCAACTAAAAATTAAGAAGATTGTGAATATATGCCATTTTATGTCATGTCATGTCAATGTGGGAAAGGCTATACATTTTGGACATTTATAAAGTTGCGCTCCAATGTGGAATTATGAAAAGGATTACTTTATAATTGTATTTTTCATTGTAAATTAAGATGCATCTAAACTCTTAAACTTAATTTGTTTGATATTTTACTTTATTACCACACTTATTCTCTTGCCTATCATGAATAAATGAGTATGATTCATCTTGTTTAATCAAATACAAATTATCAATCAACTAATTACATCACTAATATACATTGCATGCCTCCCAGTCTATGTCAATCAAGTTAGTCTATCTAAGTCAATGTTAATCATGTTAATCTATCCTAATCAATGTTAATCATAATGAGTCAAAACCCATATAGGAAACATAGAACTTTTGACCAAACTCATAAGACCAATAAACTATTGCAAATACAATAAATCTAACTTAGATTATTCAATGATACTAATGATAAGCATAGTGACAGATTTATAACTAAACAATTGGGAGGCAAAAATGAAAATATTGATAAACTATTGGATTTAAAGAAAATTACAATATAATAACTCACCAAAGCTCAAATTGGAAGAAAAATAAAAAAGGCAAGATATGGCATGTTAAACTAACATAAGAGTATTTACCTTTTCTTCCCTAATATTTCACTTTTTTTTTTCATCTAATATTGTTGGTAATAAATAAAGAGGAAAGCATAAAATTAGCACATTTAGCACAGATACAATATAGTGTGCCATTTATGGTGCATAATAAGACAAACAAAGCTTAAGCCTTATGGCTACCTCCTATTGAAATGGAATGTGATCTTAACTCATTGTACACTATGATGGAAAAATAAAATAAAATGACAATATAGATTTCCCATGTAGAGATAATTTGTTAATAACACTTTCAAATGATAAAAGAATTTAATTGTTTTATGTATTAGGAAACCACTTACAAATTTTCTTATTAAAACGAACATTAACATCATAGTAGGAATCTTTAATATATAATCTATCTGAAATAATTCTTATGGCATGTTAACATTAACCTATAGGTAGGAATTAAACAAAATTATTGGATTAAACTATTGGTAATTCCCTAGTGTATTCATCTTTAGGTGAGCAACAAACTTAATTTAGTAAACCAAAGATTTTCCAGAATGGAAGGGCAAGCTAGATGTAGAAATGGAAAAAAGAAAGTCACTTATTAAGGGAAGGCAAAGGTGGCATAGCAACAATGTTGGTGAGTAGCAAAGGTGAAGGTCCATGACAAACCTACAATGGCGATGACTTGATGGCAATGATGAAAATGCAACAAAAAATGAGAAAGCATGGGAAAAAAGAAGAAAGCAAAGGAGAGCACAGGACTTGTTTTTGATTTAGAGGATTGGGGATTTAATTTTTAAAGCATTTAGTGAGGAATTAGCGAAAGAATTAGCGAAAGAATAATCCCTTGCTAACTCAAAAGTTAATTAGCAAGGGCATAATCCCTCTCGCTATTCCCTTTCTAAATGCAAAAATATTGGATTTAGTAAGAAAACTTAAGCATCCAACAATCTCCTAATAGTTAGCAATGGATTGTTGATGGAACTATTCTTCGCCTTACAATAAGGAGTCTTTTCCTTGCTAATCTATCATAGAAATTTGCACAATCATTTGGACATCTCTTCCCTCCAAAATTATGAGGCTTGTCAAGGGATTTATTATTTTTCACTAATTCCTCACTAATTAGTGAAGGATTAGCAAGGAAAGTTGTTCCTCAATATCCTTCTTTTTTCTTGTAAATGTACATTTCAAATGCAAAAACTATAAACTATCTAATTACACATATTTTCATTCAAATTTTCTAAAATTTGTTATGAAAAATTAATGTAATAATTATTTCAAATATAATGATTGGATATGAATATTGTATCATAGTAAAATATTAAAAGTTTCATGCATTAATTTAACTTTTTATTTCCATTATAAAAATATATATTTTCATTAACTGTTGAAAAATTTTTCAAAAAGTTTAACTTTGAGCTAGCCTTATGTATATTAGCTATAAAAGCCAACTGACATTGTGATTCATGTGCAATATATATACATATGTATCACATATACCTATTTTTTCATGAGCATTAAAATATTTGTATATATGCATGCTTGTTTTACAAGGTTCATTTCTTATAGTTTTATATTGTATTCACATGTGTATGTTCTAAATTGCTGAATTAATACCCAATATATTGTGGCAAAAAAAAGAAAGACACTATAACTAAATTTGTGAATAAAAAAGAAAAAAAAAAAGAAATTATGTAATCAATTGAAGGAAGATATTTTTGTTGAAAAAATATTTCCATCATTAATTTAATATATTTAAGTTCCGTTTTTTCCTTTAATAAGACTAAACAAAAGGTGAGATATAGACAAGAAATCAGCGCGAAAAGCGCATTCAAACAAGAATCAAGTGGAATTAGTCTCATCATCTACACCATCTATTTTAGTTGTCACTGTCAATTTCAATTCTTCAACAGGGTCTTGATAACGTACGTATTAGACAAATATGTATATTAAATAAGTAACTAATGACTTGAATACGTATGTGTTTATTAAATGTTTACCAACAAGGGCATATGCAGGAATTTTATTTTTTGGTTGGGCTGATATCACGTGTTATAAATGTAACACTTTATGGCGTATATTTACACAGAACATAGAGTAGACTGAACAGAAACATAAAAATAGTATAAATCTATCCTCGAGTCATAATTATGAATTCTCTGAAACTTGTTTACATTGTTTTCTAATTCAATAATAATTGTTAGAGTTGGAATAGAGATGTCAGAATTGTTGGATTAGGGACCTAATATATAGATCAAGGAAACTAATTGCCCATGAATTAGGAAAACTAATTCTCAAAATGGACAATAATAATCATTCACAAATATCATTTAAATGCGTGGTAACAAGTATTTAGACATACTTTAATTGTTTAAAAATGGGCTTAAATACACTTTAATTGTTTAAAGTTTTACTTCTGGTTTATAACTTCATTTTGTTCTAACTTTATTTCTTAACTTTATTTCACATTACATTTTTATCATTCAATTTTATTTTATTCCAATATAATTCTTTACCTTTATTTTAAATTTCAATTTTGTTATTTTATTTTATTTTGTTCTATTATGATTTTTAACTCACAAAAATCACTCAAATTTTTCTTGTTTTTTTTCTAATACTACCAAGTTATTTAATAGAAAGGTTATTAGAATTAAGTGATTAAAGATTTACACACATGACTTATCTATTAAGAATTTTAACTTATTAAAAATTACACACATGATTTATCTATTAAGCATAAAATTATTAAAAATAACTTATTGTTCATTAAAAAAAAAAAAACATCGATGTCAAAAAGTCTACAATGACTCCACCATGGCCTACTGCACGTCTCGTCACATGGAAGGCATACTTTATTACGATGCTCAGAGTAAGTTTGGCTCAGCAATGACATTTTTCACTTTCAGTGACGATACTACAAAATCGTCATTGATAAATTTTTGATCAGTAAAATTTTGAAAATACATTTGACCTTCTAGGAAGTGATATTTGTTAGCAATTTCCGTGACAACTTGGTAGTCTCGTCAATAGACTTTTAGATTTTAAATATCTAGATTTATCACTGGACTGTACATAAAACGGTTGCTATCTAACCCTATAGTGTTCCCACTTGAATTAATTAGGCAACTTGTTTAGATCAAAATTATAAATTGGAATCAGCCTCATCATCCACAAATTTATTTTGAGGCCACTGCCACCATCATTTTCAGTTCTTCAACAACCCACTCATACCAACTTGATGACTATAAGTATAAATAATGACTTGAACTTGTGTGTGTTACAATTATAAAATGTTCACCAACCATTGGATGTGTGAACGTCAATCAGAATATTAATTTTGCATGCCAAATCATTCTCACGAAACTGGTTATTAAAGTTGATAAGTCAAGCAAAACAATGGGAAGGTAGGGACCGAGGAGCCTTGGTCCTCCGGTTTTGGGAATTTTTAATTTATTTTATATTCCCCCTTAAAATAAAACTACACATGTGACTTGACGTCTTCGAGAAAAACAATTCGTATAGCTTCTCACATCAAATTAGTGAAAGAAATTGCTATATTAAAATATAATTTCGATGTGAGAAATGATATAATATAACTAACAGTTGATGAAAAATTAATGCCAAATTATTGCATATTGGTTTAATATATATGAAATTTTAAATGATAAAATATTGTTGACTGATACTTATTTTTTATGAACAATAAGTTATTTTTAATAATTTTAAATTTTAAAAATATTAAAATTAAAAAAAAAAAATCTTTACTTTAACCATGTAGAAACTTAAGGAAGTTGAAAAATGAAAAACTTAAGTTTTAATGAGGGTAGAGGAGGGAATGAGAGATTATTGTTTGGTTCAGAAGGGGAGGGGAGGTAATTATATTTGAAAACCCCTCCCCTCTTATTTAATTCAACTAAATATTTTCCTTACACTTAGGTAGCGTATATCAATCACCCATGTTTGGTTCAATAAGCAAATGGAGAGGGGAAGAAAAAGGTATAAAATGTTTATTATATTTTTATAATTATTATTTGATGATATATATTATTATTATTACTTTTTTAAAGCAAAACAGAAGTCTTATTTTTCATTCTATATATATATATATATATATTATTCTTTTCCATTCTATTCCTTTTTATTCCCACCAACCAAACAGAATTCTAATGTTTAGGCACATAGAAACGCTTTTTTTTTTTTTAAACACATAGGCATATAATGGAAACTTTAGCGCATATTCAAATAAAAATTTAAAAAAATTATATTTTATGATTTTAAGTTAAAAATATTTATAATGAAAGATTTTAAAATTATTTTGAAGAATCTAAAAATAAAACATTTAAATTGTAAAAAAATTACAATTCAAGATCTCATATTAAAATTTTTAATTATTGAATCTTTCAGAATATTTTCAAAATTAAAAATTTTTAAATATAAATATTTTTAACTTAAAATTCTTAATTGTAATTTTCTCTAAAATTTTCCCTTCAAAGAAGCCAAAACACGTAATCTCCAAAATTCTCGTTTTAAAAGGTTGATCGAAAACAGCATGATGAAGGCGCACTCTACAAGCCGAGATAAATCACAAAATGAGTTTGCTTATATTTTCAATATTTGAAATAATTTTGGAAATATAAATTGGCCTACTAATAAACAAAATTTTCATAGATAAACAAATCCTGAAAATAAAATATTGAGAATAATGTGTTAGGGAGAGATTATAACATGCTCTCATACCACATGTACGTAATAATTTAAGGCATATGAAATATTTTTCATTTGTTCCCTGATCTTGAGATTATTTTTGGAATATTGGTTGAAATTGAACTTGTCAACTTTTACAAGTAATAGGTATAATAACACTAATAGATTTTTGTCCAAAATTTTTCAAGCACTTTATTTATATTAGTTTCTTGAGACAATTCTAAGACACTTTAAGGTTTGTTTCTATGAATCTTAATCCAAATGCCTTAAGGTGCCTCATCAATGTCTTTATGCCTAAGAAATTGTTTCATCTCATTTATCAAATCTATGTCATTGGCTGCAAGGAGAATATTGTATACATATAAAATCAAAAGATGATTTTGCCTCCACTAATCTTATGATATATAAATTGATCTATAACATTCTCTACAATATGTGCAATATCATAATTATATTAACATATTTAATTGGAAATTGATGTCATTAAAACTTAATATGATTAAAATAAAATGCTTAGTGAATGCATTATCATAATTAAAGATGCTGTAACTACTCCTTGAAAATTCCAATGCACGCTAATCACATGATATTAGTACTTGAACAATATTAACACATAAATATGTACAAAATAAATATGGCGTAAATTGAATTATTGTGCTAATAATGCCTTATTTTAATAAAAAAATATATTTAGTTTGAATTTAGTAAGCTTTTTTATGACTAAATACATAGTCCAGCCTATTGGATAAATGAAGATAAATTAAGTCTCTCATCACAAATACACTACGTTAAAAGTTTATCACCACTACATGCTTAAATTTAATAATTTAGTTATTTTATTTTATTTTTGAAAAAAAGGCTAATTAACTTTCTATCAATTGACTCAGGCTCTTCAATTATTTAAGCATGTCCATGCTATGCCCAAATGTTAACACAAGAGTAGGCACCCCAAAGACCAAAGATAAGCCACACAATTTGTCCAACCCATGAACTTTTTAGTCCAAGCATAAAAA
The DNA here is from genome assembly GCA_032878935.1 of Erythrophleum fordii. Lineage (NCBI taxonomy): Eukaryota > Viridiplantae > Streptophyta > Magnoliopsida > Fabales > Fabaceae > Erythrophleum > Erythrophleum fordii. The sequence goes on from JAVQMF010000047.1 coordinate 6,406,239, forward strand.
TAGCAGCTTCAAATTAAATGCAAGACTGTGGCCCACAAGAGAAAAGGTTTAAAACGAAGATCAACCCATTCAAAACTTCAAAACAAGAGTTTATAAGCATCCGTAAAATCATATGAATTACTATGGAGAGTTAAAGTAAAATCCCCTTAAAAAAACGCGCATACGTCAATCACGCAACCTTGGATAAAATGAAATCTGCTAATTTTTGGGCATATTGAAACATTCGCCCCCAAAAAAAAAAAACGCATAGGCACGGAAAGGAACTTCTGCCGTTTGGCGCATATTCAACTAAAAATTTCCCAATCAACACAGAAGCCCAAAAACGCTGCATAATTCTTGTTTTAGAAGGTTGATCCAAAAACCGCATGATGAAGGCACAGACTCTACTGCCGAGATAAATCACAAAAGGATTTACTTATATTTGAAAAAATTTTTGAAATACAAATTGGCCTACTAATAAACAAGAATTTCAGAGATAAACAAATATTGAAAAAATATTTCAAAATAATATGTTATGCAAAGATTATAACATGCTTTTGATACCACATGTAATACTTCAAGTCATATATTTACACATGAACATAGAGCACAAGGAAAGCACAAAAACAGTATAGATTATTCTCCAGCCATAGCTATGAATTCTTTCGAACTTTTTCATGTAGTCTTTCACAAGCAATGCATCTTTGACTTTCGATTTTACTAGTGACAGAATTTTCTAGGAGTGAAGACCAAATTTCTGGATCTTCAACCCCCTTTTCTTTTTTTGGGTAGTGGTGGGTACATCTTCGTCTCTAAACTTTTTTTGCTGGGTGAGGCACATTTGAAAAAGAGGCTCCGAGAAGAGCCCAGAAGGGTGGAATTTCGAGTTGCTAAGTAAAAGCAGACCCCAGAAGAGTGGAACTTCGAGTTGCTAAGTAAAAGCAGGCTGGTAGTAAAGTGAGTGTGGAGAGTGAAACTGTTGGAAAATGAGATATCCTTGATGGGTTAATCTATAATCTAGTTAAACAAATTAATTAATTAATAATTATTTATTATTTATTATATTTGAATTTTGAAATTCAAAAATTAAATGGGTTGTCAATTTTTATTTTACAAAATTTTTTAATTAAAATAATCAGAGCAAGTTATGGTTGTGGGAGTTGATTGTGCATGAGTGGGAAAGATCTTTTTTCTTTTTCTTTTTTTAAGCTACTGGTTATCCCCTTCCTCTCTTCCAAATAGAAGAAAAATTCTTCAAACTCATACAGCACAGAGAATAGAATTGGTACACTCCTTTCCATTATGGTGTTATTTGTTACGAGAGACAGATTGACATTCCTCTGGTGATCTTAATTGGAATCGCATGAGATAAGAATTTCCAGCAGATTATTTCCGCTGCAAACAGGTAAGTACTTGGATCACCAAAATTTTGTTTATTAATATTAGAGCTTAGTTGGCTTAAAATTATCTACCTGTGCATGATTTTACACGCTTTCTACTTTGTGCAATTACTTTGAATTATGTTTTAAATGCATGAAATTAGAAACTGGACCTTAGAATCCCTCTAATGGCGAATTTTGATGGAGACCAAATTAGGTCACAAGAACTTGAATCATAAGTAGCTTATATAGAAAGGATAATGTTGTAAGAATTTGATAGAAATCGCATAAGCTATTAGGGAGAAATTTGAATTTGAACATTCAGAAACTAGATGATGAAATTGCCAACTATAGAAGGTTGGCATTCTCACCACAGATAATGATTTGATGCAAACCATAGATAGTTAAAAAGCTTGTTGAATAAGATTTTGACAAATTTGTTCAAAATGGATACAAATTGAGAGAGATAAGACAATTCAAAGTTAGGGATCTAAATCTGGTATTTCTAGAAATTATGGCCAACTAGCCTATTTTTGAGGCTTATATTTCATTCCTTAGGCCATACCCTATGCAATCCTTATATTATTGGAAAGCTCTTTCTGTAAGCTTTCTAGTGATATATACTTTGTATAACTCATATAAGATATGAGTGTGATATGATTGCACAAAGTTAGCATTTCAAAATTGAAAAATTTTTAAATTTTAAAACTTTTTCAAATCTGAAGATTGAAGATGAGATGGGAATCCCACTCTCAGGATTGAAAGTGTGGCTCATCCCCACCTCTATTTAGATAGGCGACCACATCATTGTTAAAAAAAAATAATAATAAAAGGAGTCTAATAATGGTAAGCTCATGGTTGGAAACAATTTCATTGAGCCACCCTAGGCAAGTGGGGTTTCACTTTTTTTTGTTAATTTTAAGCCATTTTTTGAACCGAGCTTGTGGAGGTGTGCGGGGGTGCTTGCCACAGAATTAGGGGCTAGGTGTTAGCTCTAAAAATTTTTGAATTCATGAGCTTCAATTTGGTATATAAGTTGATTATGATTGGACAAATTTTGATAATATTCAAACACATGTAAAACACTTAGGTGACCTTTTAAATTGACCCAAAGACATTTGGTATATAAGTCGGCTATATTTGGACAAATTTTGATAGTACTCAAACACATATAAGACACTTAGGTGACCTTTTAAATTGACCCAAAGATGTAAATCAATTTTCATAGTTCTTAGGTTTGATTAATACACTCTTAGATAATATTTTAGTAAACATCAATTAATAAGAACTTAGGAAAAAATTTGAAAAATTAAATAAAAATATGAAATTTGTCTTTTAATTGATACGCGTAAAAAATAGAGTTTCATGAAGAAATAGTGTTGCCACAAATAATGATGAGCCACACTAATTTCTCATCATTTTTATACACGAGAAATATAAGAATGCTTAAGGTGTAGTGTATTCGAATAAAGTATTCATAGTAAAAGATTGACCAAACATGCGAAATATATTTCCAAAAATATGCTAGAGTGACCTTTATATTGAAAATAGGCTTGTGATGATTGAAGAGTAGATAATTTAAGAACATGAATATCTTTAGAGTGAGATTCCTTTAAATGTAATTTTAATATTAACAGTGAATGGTGATATGTTAAAAAGAATATATTACATGTCAATGACATCTTTTAATTTTATTAACAGTAAACTGATGGAAGGATGTGATACATTGATAACAGTTTACTTTGTATGGACCAAATTAAAAAATATTCTAACTGTGAGGAACTAAAATAAGATTTTAGTATAATCCATCAAACTCAAAGGTACATGGTATACAAAGCAAATTAAAGGAATTAACAATAAATTAAGAATTGGAATAATTGAACACGCATGCTAAGCTTGTACATAGTCTTGTTCTTCCTCATATATTGGTCTTGGGTGCGGAACATAAAAGCTGGCTTTGAAAAGAGCCGCATGGAGTGGAGCTTGTGTTGCTGCGTAAAAGCAGAAAGCCGTAAAAAGGAAAGTGCCGTACACTGGGATAAGGTTATACTTGTTTCTGGGGTCAATTTCAAAAGTATGTGCAACACAGAAAGAAACCAACATTGAGGTAACGGAGAAATAGATCAAGGATAAGCCGAAACAAAGCTGCAATGGCAAAGTTCTACGGTAATGTCTTGCTTTATCATTTCGAGAACTATAAATGGCGAGAAAGGCAGCCAAGGCAGTGATGGACAAGCAAAAGGAAACAAGCGCACTGATAGCAAATATATTAAACATAGGATGGGATCCAACAATTGGTGTACCGTCGTGGCCATCATAACCCCCAGGGATTTGGTTACATGTGGTAAAGGTAGCACCCGCAATAAGCGTAGCGGCAACAATGTAATTTCCAGACGTCTCCTTCACCCACTTGTTACTCTTGTGGATGAGCTCCTTGTGCTCTTCCCCGAAGATATTCCATGGAGTTTTTCCATCCTTGTTGAATTGGGAAGCGAAGTAAGGAGGCATTTTTTTTTTCACATACTGCTTCATCAACATAAAATATAACAAAGTAAATCAATTCATTAGTTGAGGGACAAAATAAATAGAGTAATCTCTGCCTCAACTGAAAAAATATGCAACTGGGGGCAAGTGTAAGGATGAGTAGTGCAATTCCTCCTTCCCCAAGTGACATCAACTAAAGATGACTTCCAATTTAATTAAATGGTGGTGCAGTTTTGAAATAAAAGAAATAAATTATGACGGCAATGGCAAAAACTACTTGTTTGCAAGAGAAATTATAATTAGGAAAAAAATCAGAGTGAATAATTAAGTACAATTTGCTCTTGATTATAAATATTGGCAATAAGAATATTACACGTGAAATTATGAATATAGACTCGACTAGTGAGTGAAGGAGAAGCTTGTTGCCTAATTGCTGCCTAACTTGCGAGGCATAAAGAGTAGAGTATCACACTATCATGAATGTTAAATGGTTGAGACCTGAATATTTAAAGCTAAAATTAGGTTCCTACCTCAAACCAGTTGATATCCCATTGCATTTCCATAAATGTAGAAGACCCACCCGAAGGCGTATGTTCTGGTTTTGCCATTGCTGCCAAGTGCAACGCATTATTTCCATGGTCATCCACTGCATTTCTCAGCACATTCCAATTTTGGTGCTTCATGATTTCCTTCAATATACGGGATTGCCCCTTCTCTGCTGCCACAAGCACTATATTCTTGTTGTCTATGGTACGATCGTAGATAGCAATAGACTTTTCGTCTAGGATATTCTTCACCAGCTCAATCAGACCATATCTAGCTGCGGTTAACAATGCCGTCGATGTTTTCCCTTTACCTGCCAAATACGTACCTGCAGTGATTATTCTTCTCTACAAAGCTAATTTTATTTTAAACATTGGGTTAATTACCATTCTGTTTTCCCTCATTCACACTTTTACTACAGCAAGTAGGATGAATACATAAAATATCATTCAAGTCATCATCATGCTCCATTTCTTGCACTTGCATCTCATATAGCCTGGAGTCATACCAACAATCGTGTTTTACAAGTTCTTCCATGATCTGGGCACCCCATACGTGTCTCTCTTTTTTCTTCCTTATGGACCCTTGATCAAAACAAAGCCATAAATATGTTATATATGTGCCCATTTAATTAATTAGATCAACTCAAATTAAGCATCAAGATTCAGTAACAAGCATCAACCTAGGATACTACGGAATCTGACAGGAGCATCTTGGCTCTGATTCTGATACGCCTCTGAATGTTCAACATCTACAACATTGGACTCTACTGGAGGATCAAACTTCAGCTTATCTACACGAATGACTTCATATATATATATATATATATATATTCATCGTTAGTTCACATTCATAATAATGACGTCTTCTAACTTCAAAAAACAAATGGTGATTGGAAACGATATATACTTACAGTTGTAGCAGAGTTTCTCCCACCCTTCGAGGTGAGTACCACTTCTGAACGCGGATGGAGTAGAGGCAAGGATATCCAGAGGTGTCTTTCCTTCTTCATTGACAGAGCCAGCAGTGACTTTGTAAAGCTGAATTATTAGAAATGACAATTCTGCATGGCCAGCATCCAATTGCAAATAATCATTGATGACAAATTAAAAACTCGGTTAAGAATTTGACTCTTATCTTTCGCATTCTCTATAGTCATGAATTTTAGCACTACGTATAAGGGGCAATTTGATCAACAATAAGTCCAGAAGACTTTTTCCTTCAAAAATCTAATTGTAAAGCTGAAAAAAGAAAAAAGAAAAAAAAAAAAAAGGAAACTCTGTACCGACCGAAATGTTTTCTCTGAATAGTACAGTGAAGTATAGTATCGCCATTTCCCCTTCTCCAGCACAATGAGCTATTCTCCATGTTACTACAAACAGAATGGAGATAAAGGAAGGCTTTTTTGTGACCATTAAGGGCAGCCAAGAAGAGGGGTGTCTCTCCCTCCTTGTTACGCTTCTCAACCTACGGTTCAATAACAGAATAGGATTCAATTTCATGATCATGATTATAAAACAGATTCAAGACTTCACTTACCAGTGATTTTTCAACACTTATTATGCGGTGACACATAAGTTGAGAGCCACGGGAGGCTGCACAGTGAAGAGGAGTATCCTCTCTGTCATTCTTGGCGGACAGAGTCTCTATGGCATTTCTACTGCTCTTTATTTCATCGATCAGTTTTCGAACAATATCCTCTGGTACACCATGAGTAATAGCCACGTGCAATGCAGTGTCTTGTGAAGTGGTGATCTTTGTGTCTTGAATCTCTGGATGTTCCTCGAACATCTCTACAACTCTGTCCCAATTTCGATACTTGACGGCCAAAAACAGTTCATTCTTCTGTACCTGTTCTTCCATGTCTCTCTCAATCTAGATTTCTTCCATATCTCTCTTTGATATAGCTAGCTAATTAGGTGGTTATGTATGATCATATAGGCGCAGTTAGCAGTGTGTCATTTTATACCCGCGCATAAACATTAATTATATAAGTGATAACTAACTAAGAAATTAAATCAGCAATCAATAAGAAAATAATATTATTTTTAATTTGGAAATGGGTTCTTTTGTTTGCTAGAAGATTTATTAAACAAATTAACCATAATCGTTGTTAATAAAGTAGTTACTAGTGCGTTTTTTATATATTCATCATCTATAGGAGAAACATATTCTAATCCTTTTACTTTGGAGATATAATGTTCGTCTTATCAGGTTGTCAAAGTAGAAAGAAATTTTGAAGACTTGTTTGTCTAAGTAGAAATCATATTTTCATTCCTTAAAATAATTTAACCCAGTTATTAAGCCCCTTAAAAGGCTTCTGCGATTCTGGATCATCTTCACCTACTTCAACTTCACATCCCTCTTAACACAGATCAAATAAAACAATCAGCAAGAAGAAAAAATGGTGGAATTTATATAGACATGCAATGGAAAGATTAAAAAAAAAATTACCGTGAACTTTAATTTCAGGATCAAGCACATGGGTATAGGACCCATGCTTCTCATTTTGGATAAATCACACTTTTTTTTCTCTCCTACTTCCTTTAAGATAATAAAATGACTAAAATACTCTAAGAGTAATCTTGATTTTTTTATAAAAAATATAATTTATTAAAAATATATTTTTAAAATTTTTATTTCAATGTTATTTATTTTGTATTGCAACAATAAATTTAATTTATTTTAATTTTTTAAAAAATAATTGTTTATATTATATTGATCTAATATATATTTAATACTTATCATATTATAAAACTAATAAATATATAAATATTTTCATTAAAATAAGTGTAATTATAAATTTATTTTATTAAAGAAAGTCAATATAACGTATTTTTTAAAATTAAGAAAAAGAAGTGTAACTTGTTAATATAAAAGAAAGAGTCATGTAATTTAGATTTTTTTAGAAGAAGAAAATTTACTCTATTCATGAATCAGACAACCTGAGATTCATAGACTAAAACATTTTACTACATATACAATCAAACATCAAACTGGAACATTTAAAAAATATCAAAACTGTTAATTTTCACAAAAAAGTACTCGCATCGATGGTGTGTGAATGACAAAATAATGCGCAAACTAATCATATGATATGGTTTCAAAGGGCTTTCAAACCTACTCTCCATTGGCCATGGATATTTTATTGGTTTCTTTAATATCATGTCTTCCTTTCGTGTAATGCAATTAATGTTTTTTTTTTTTCTTTACTGGTATCATTTTCCACATTCCAAGCTTCTTTTGTTCTGTGAATCCCCCTGGGGGCTCCTCCTGAAAGATTACAGTTGGAAACTAATATATAAATACTCTATAACTCCATCTTTCGTAACCGTTAATACCCTTTTGCCCAATGGTTTATTATAAAATAATCTTCTTGGTTTCTTTGCAGACTTGTAATGTGAAGTGACAAGAGCTTATCCTTTACAATTAGTAGTACAATTTAAGCTGGAATTTAACTTCTATTTTTACAAAAGAAAGTTACTAGCGGTAACAAAAATAAATAAATAAATAAATAAAGTCAAAAGTAGTCAAAGATTGGATTATATACCTTCCTTGCTTGCGTGCAGCATATTTACTTTTTGCAGTTTTAATTGTGTAGGACTCACGAGGCATGTTTGGTATTATTATAAAAAATGAAATAGAACTAACAATTTTGGATAATATTTACTATATCTTTATAATTATTATCTAATAGTATTTAATCTTTTTTTTAATTTTTTTAAGTAAGGATATATATGAGAGTTATTTTTTATCTATGATATTGTTTTTTATTTTTATTTCTATTCTTAATTTTCTGTGTCACCCCCTAAATGTTTTTGACATTTGAACTCAAAAATTAGGATGCAGATCTTTGAAAGACACGGATGCAACGTACCCAAAAAATGAAAAGGAAAACAAAGAAATTTGCAAAATGTTGCAAGGCTAAAACTAAGATGGATCGAAGCATTTGCAAATGTTAAGAAATTTTAGTGGTGGGCTTCATACCAACCTAAAATCTCTAGTTCAAGCTGTACATAATTTTTTTAAAAATTTTGAATCATGGATTAAAAAATTTCTAACATCTTAAAGTTAGCAATTAATTGCTTTGAACTTTCAATTAGTGAATCCATTCAATTACAAAACAAAAAAAATGTAATATCAAATTTTATGTGGCCATATGACAATTGACATGGCATTTGAGGCAATATGTAGCCAACAAGACCAATCTGATCTGGGCTTGTGCTCGGCTTGATTCAATCCTAAATTTTAACTTAGTCCAATCTATTATGATAAGAATCGACAGACCTTGCTAGTCTAGCAGTAGGCCATATGAACACCCTTCTTCAAATCTCTATAGGTTGGAACTCCATTGAATGATTGAAGGGAAAATACAAAGATCATTTGTTTTGGGTGTGTTTCACCTGGGTTGCGTTTTCTTTTACATCTGTACTACTTATTAGCAAGCAATTCCAAATGTAAAATTATCTAACATGTATCAGTGGTTAAACTTTACGTAGTCTGCAATTTCCAATGCCTCAGGAAGATCAATATGCTAAACTAGAGACTCAAGAAAGAATATATATGGAGAAGAATGTTTACAACGCTTTGGCCTAGCTTTCTTTAAACATGTTTGTTTTCGATCACATGGTTTTGATTTTACTGCTAAAATCCTTGATTATACGGAGTTGTTTTATTTGAAAGAACAGATAGTGGGGATGTAAATGATTTGCCTGCTTTCAATTGTACCTTGTTTCTTTTGCCATTTTCTTTGGTAATATTTCAAAGTTTCATTACTTATATTATGTTAATTATCTTGCATGGCGGTTCCTTTTTTCTTTTGTGATAACGAATTAAGAAATTAAGTCACCAATTAATGAAAAATAATGTTATTATTATTTTGGAAGGGGGTTCTTTTGTTTGCTAAGAGAATTATTAAACATGTAAACCATAAACGCTGTTAATAAAGTAGTTAGTGTGTTTTTATATAGAATCCGCCTCTTTATGTATATAATATTCCTTTCGTGTCTAAATGTCCCTAATACTCTACTTCATCTATAGGATAAAACATATTCTAATTATTTTACTTTGGAAAGGAAGGGCCCAATTAATGGGAATACAATATTCGTCAATAAAATTGTATTTATTTTATCTATATAATAAAAGTCAAATGAAAAAAAGTAGTAGAAATGTAATTAATATATTATTTATCAACCAGTGATATTTCTATTATCATCATTGGTCGCCATGTAGTCAAAAAATAAATAAATAATACAGACTATTTTTTGCAACTTTCTAATTTCAAATTCCTATTGAAAATCATAATAAGGATTTAAACTATAAAAGCTAAAATGAAATGAAAGTAGAAGGACAAGATGAATTTATTAATTATACAAGTTTTAGATATTATGAAAAAGAGTAAATTATATAATTTTTTTGAATTTTTGTTAAAATTACATAATTTTTTTTTTGTTTTTAAAATATAAACATACTTCCCTCAAAACCCGAAAAAAATCTTATATTTTATTATAATTTAAATTTCTTGACCAAAATATCTTGTATTAAACCTAAATACATTTCATTACCTAAAAAATATTAAATAAATGTTAATTTAAAATTAAACTAAAACGTATGTAAATTGTTTTAAAAAAAGATCTGTGTATATTTTGAAAATAAAAAAGAGATTTATATAATTTTGATAAAATTTAAAATAAATTTATGTAATTCACGTTATTAAAAATTTGAATCTCAGTTGACTTTCACATTATTTGACTTCATCTATAGGAAAAAAAAGTATTCTAAACATATTCAACTGACTTTGTCTTAATTATATCTCCCTCCATAACCTTTTTGTTTGTTTGTTTTGTTTTTCTGGATTTCAATCACCAAGCATAAGGGATTATACTCTATTCATGAATCCGACAATCTGAGATTCATGAACTCAAACATTTTACATACGTACAAAATTGAACATATCAAACTGTTAACTTTTAAAAAAGGTACTCCCATTGATGGTTTGTGAATAACAAATTTATGCCAAAAATAATCATATGATATGGTTTCAAAAGGCTTTCTTGTCTCGTCTCCTTTGGCGATGGATAATTCATTAACTTTATGTCTTCCTTTCGTGTAATGCAATTAATGTTTTTTTCGCTTTACTGGTATCCTTTTCCACATTCCCTTGTGCATCCCCTTGGGGGGTCATCCTGCAGTTAGAAACGGAAAGATTACAAAATTAAGAATGAAAATCTATGGGCATATATAATATTCTATAATTCCAACTTTCTTAACCTTTAATACTCTTTTGCCCAAAGAATTATTATAAAATAATCTTCTTGGTTTCTTTGTCCCGGCAGACTTGTCACAGCTCATCCCTTACGATTAATAATCCGTGGAATATAACTTTTACCTTTACAAAAGAAAGTTATACGAAGTAACATAAATAAATCAATAAATAACTAAAGCGTACATGCAGCATATATACCTTGCTTGCGTATATGCAGCATGTATCTGTCTTTTTTTTCTTTTTTTTTTTCAATTGTGGAGGATTCGTTTCGTGAAGTGTCTTAAATATTTGGACTCGAAAACTAAGATGCAAATCTTCGAAAGGCATGGATGCAATGGACCCAAAGAAAAAATGCATGGATATAAAATGCTGTAGGCCCAAAACTAGAATGGATCGAGGCATTTGCAAATGTTGAAGTGCTTTAACGGTGGGCTTCGTACCACTCTAAAATCTTCAGGCCTAACCGTAATTTTTTATATTTTGAATTATATGTTAAAAAATTTTTAAATTTTTTTAATTTGATGATAAATATCTCTAAAATTTTATTTATGTGCAAAGAATTTTTCTATTAAAGGGCCATTTAGTGTGGAGAATATAAAATAAATGTGATTTGGAGGAAATAAAAAAATAATTTTAAAAATAAAAATAATTTTTATACTGTTGTTTTTAAAAAATAATAAAATACGATGAAATCATAATTATAAAAATATAAAAAATATTATATAAAAAATATATAAGAATAATTTTTTTTGCATAAATATTATTAAACTAGAGTGAATTCAATCACTTAAAGCTAATGTCATATCAGACCTTACGTGGCCATGTAGCATTTGACGTGGCTTCTGGGGCCAATATAGTCATTTTATCAAGGCCCAAAACGCATTAGCACTACACGGGGGCCCAAAAGTCAATTTCCCCTTCTCCAAACGCACAGCTTCATCCCCTGAAAGTTTGAATGGTGGTTCTCCGTTCTTCGGTTTTCCATTCGCAAATCTCTATAAGGCAGCCTTGGAACTCCATTGAAAGGGGGAAAAAAATAAGCGCCAATAAACTATTCCAACAAAATGGGGAAAAAGCGAAGCAAGTTTCGTTCAAAGGGGAGAAAGGCAATTGCACTCCCTCGTAATCTTGTATGAGTTAGGACAACACTAAAGTAACACTTTACCACAATAGAATGGAAAATTTTGTTGCTTTTGGTTTCTGGATCTAAAAGAAGATCATTTGTTCTGGGTGGGTTTCACTTGGGTTGCGTTCTCTTTTATTTCAACACAGGATTAATGAGGTTGGTTTATATTTGTACTTCTGATAGGCAAGCAATTCCAAATGTAACACTATCTAATATGTATCAGTTGTTAAACTTTACGTAGTCTGTAACTTCCAATGTCTCTGGAAGATCAAAATGCTAAACTTGAGACTGGAAAAAATAAATATATGGAGAAGAATGTTTACTGTGTTTTAGCTTAGCTTTCTTTGAAAACATTTGTTTTCGATTACATGCTTTGATTTTACTGCTGAAATCCTTGATTGTATGGAGTTGTTATGGGTGCAGATTATCTCTTTGGTAGCTCGCAGAGTACAGGCCGCTGAGTATTTAAACGACATTGTCCCACTTAACAAATCTCAACTGTTAACAGCATCCAATGGGCGACATCACGCCACGCAAGGGACAAGAAAAAATAAAGCAAAACGCAACGTTAAGTACTATCTCCTCCTCCAGCCAATTGCCCTGTTCCGTTCCATTGAGCGGGAAAGCAACACCGGTTTGAAGGTTCATCATCGTCACCCTCACATTATTAACGAATGTTTCATCAACATTTGCAATAGCATTGAAGGTTCATTGTTTTCAATGGTTGCTTGGTTTGCTTCATCTATTTCAAGGGTTGCTTTGTTTGCTTCATCATGTTCATAAGTGTTTTTTGTCTAGTCTCAACATTCCTATTTGATTTAGGTCCCAACAACTCTTAAAAGAGTGAGAGATTCATGGACATACATCATACCAATTGCCACATTTTACAAGTTTTACAAATTCGTGAGTGTCATTGTTTATTGTTTTAGTGGGATGCCGAGGACCAGAAGTTGAGGAAAAATGATGGATATGGAATAGTGGTAAACCAACAAATGAAAGCCATGCCTGTAGCAGTTTCAAACTGCACACAGGGATTCTGTGAACAACTTTCAAGATCATTATCAATAAGCACAGTGATCCCAGCTGATGCACACGCTGCGGCAAATGTAAGTGTGGAAGTTACCCGCATCATACATACAACTCTTCTCAAATCAACAGGAAAATACAACAAAAATGTCACACAAAATATCTTACCGCATCGCCAATGGTAAACAAAGTGACAACTCCATAGTTCTGCAAAGATCGCCTCACTAAAAGAGCATATACATCAATAATAGCCAGTGAAAAGCTCCACAAACTCTGCAAGCTCGCAACAACAACAAGGTAACTAGGAGAAGATAAGAAAAAGAAGCATTAAGAATGATACCAAAAAAAGGTTGCAACATGTCTTTAATGGCATGGCTTTACTAAAGAGTAGGGACCAATCATCAATGGCACATATGAGAACTAAGAAAAAAGTCATCATTTTTTTAATCGGGGTTTGAGGCTTCTTCATTCACGCCGCGTTGGAGAAGATGATTGTTGAAGATATAGCTTTGGGTTGAACAAGCTTTCTGGTAGAAGATCATTATGGCTTCGTGCTATTGATCTGGGTTCGTGCTATTGAAGGAAGACGCGTTGGAGAAAATGGCTATTGGAGATCTAGGCTGGGGTTGAATGGAGGGCTGAATGAGCTTGGCTGTGAATTTGACTGAGATTTTAAGTCCAACGACGCTGTTTTGATGCAAAGCACAGCTTGCTCATCAGGGGTGCTGAGTAAGGATCCGCTCGCGAAGTTGTTTTTATGTGAAAGAATAGAGAGAGGGGATGTAAATGATTTGACAACTTCGCGCCTTTTTCCCTATTGTTAACGTTTGGTTGGATTCATTTTTTTTTTATAATATTTATTATATCCTTATATTTATTGTTTTATTTATTAAATTATTTTTTAGAAAATAAAAATAAAATAATTATTTTTTATTTTATTTATTTACACTTATTCACATTTTATATTTCTTTTAACGTAACATCTTTCAAAAAACGAAACAAAAATTTTATTATTTATATTATGTTAATTATCTGGCATGGCAATCTCCAGAAAGACTTAGAGGGGATGGATTGTTTGATCAATCGACATCCTGACTTCCATTACAAAACTGAGTTTTAGAGCCGTGAATCAGAGGTATCGTCTTTCCTAGTTAAATGATTTATGCTTTCTCATAGATTCATATTGCTTTACACTGTAGTATTGGTCTTATTTAATTTTGCCTTCAATTTATGTTTTCGAATTCAGTTTGACTATCTCAAGAGTTCGGAAATTGAGAAGAAAATCAATAAAATCAGATGGTGCCAGACAGCTAGTGGGGCACTCTTTCTTCTATCCCACAAATGACAAAACCATTAAATTTTGGACGGTAGCAGGGGATGCTTTTAAAAATTTTACGTTTTTTAAATTACAACTTCTCAGTGAATTGGTCATTGATATTCTGTTTGCCTGTACCTATCCCTTGTTGTTAATTATCCTTGTATTATTATTTGAAATAGATATACGACATTACTGTTACAATTTTTTTGTTTTTTTAATTTGTTAGATGCCTGATGGAGGCAAGCCAAATTTGAAATTTAAGAAGTGAACTGTTAGTTTTGATGCTCCTATGTAATTACATATTTTCTTGTTTGATTGTCATGAGAGATTTGATTATTATCCTTTGAAGTTTTATATGAGTTAAATGAATGGTTGTAATAGAAAATTTATAAGCTGGTCGTATATTTTGGTTGAATTAGTCATCCACGTCAAATGTTGTCATGCAGAATGTTTTGGATGATTTTATCTTTACAGCCCTAGTTTGCATCATGGGTAAGTAAAATTTGCAATCAAGGAAACCATTCATTTCTAGCATAAATAAAAAAAACGCAGATTGAAGGCATTCAGGAGAGCTGCTAAGCCTGGAAAGAGATTTTGACATTTACGATAAGATTGCCAGGTCAAGCTTTATCTGATTCATTGCATAACTAACAAGATCTCTTACTTGTTGGATAGGACTTGTTCTTTTTTAGGTATATGAGCAACGAAGATTATTGGAAACCGCATTCTACAAGCTTATCAACAGTGTAAAAATCCGGTTAGACATTTATCTCAATCCTACTATTTAAAAAACGCAGGATATATTACAGCATGTATTTTTTTCCTTAGTTATTTGAAGGCCCTGATTTTTTATATTGTTTTTCTATATAGCATCTCTTCAAGCCAGAAATACACCGAATGGGAGCACTGACAAGGCAATGTCCTTGAGCCAGAAGGGATGATTGAGAGGATGACAGAATCTTGTAAATAATCGATCAAGTTAGGAAAAAAAGTGAGAGATAGAACATGATGAATCCAATCTGTGTCATAGCCCATTTTGACAAGATTACAGAATCTTGTACACTAGTTTTATGAAATGGTTTCATTCAGTATTTGGAAATTGTACATTACACTTTTCTTTCTTCCTTCCTTCTTTCTTTTTTTTTTTTCCTTTGTTTTTTCTTTTCGGGTTTGAGACCATTTCATATTCAATAACATCTAGTATGGTTCTCTGTTTCTTCTATCCAGTCTCGATGGATTTTATCACTATGCAAGTTTTAACAACTTCAGGCCCAAATAACTACTCAGAAGTCAGATTCTACCCTGGCCTTTTGCGAACACATTTCAGCATCCTTCCAATGAAAAAGGGTAGCATATAAACTAGCCAGACCATGCCGAATCTCAAATTCATTTACTTTACCATCATCAACTAAAAGGAAGTTAATGACAGTAAATTTAACATTTTTTCTTTTTTGTCGGTTGCTTCAACATAAAAATAGAAGATGACAATTAATATTTGTTGGAATTTTAGAAAGCAGATAAGCTTCAAGACAAAAGAAACCACCAAAGCAAAAGAATAGTATCAAAGTAGATGTATAAAAACTTTTCTTGACTTAAGATTACTAGTCTCCCCTAAAATCAAGGAGACATCTTCGCAGTATTTAATTCTACAGGAACATCAATCCCCCATAAATGAACTAAATCATTGCAGTACCATGTAACGCATAGCTGCAATTGGTGGGTATTAACTACTAAGAATAAATTTAGATTTATCAATAGATTACAATGCTTCGAATTAATTAATGAATTCAAGAATCAACTAGTCTCACAACTTTTAAGGCACTATTAAATGTTACACAAGTTTACACATCAATAACAATAACCACAGTAAAATAATTTGAAGATTAAATCTTAGTAGCCCCCTTCTCTATATTTGTTACAGAACCAGTATTTATTTAGTAAAAATATAAATAATTTGACATGGACAAACTTCATTTAACTATCCAAGGAAAGCCATTGCATTCTTCTCTATGGCCTTTCCTTGTTTATCTCCATAGTATGCAATTGGATTAGGTGCTGTTTGCCTTCGACATGCTGCTTGAGCAAACATATCAATGCATCATATTTTGCATAGCTCACACCTTTTTTCTCTGATAACAGGTCTCACACCATTTTCTATTCTTTTGACCCTTAAAGTGCATATTGAGAAAGTCTTCAGTCATGCAAGAAACTTTACACAGTTCACACCATTGCATTTTATTGCTTCTCTCCTCCCTTTCTGACTATGTTCCATCTCTTGCACTTGTAGTTTTGCCTTGTGCTTTTGACCCATCAGCGAGGGCGATTTTGCTCTTGCTCAACAAGAGCAATTTCAAGGAGGGAGGGAGTGGAGGAAGAGAGAGAGAGAGAGATAGGAAAGCAGGAAGGGGATATAATTGCAAATTAGAGAATGCTAATTAAAAATAAAATTCTGCCATTCTAATAACTGAGCGAGGGAATGGGTCTTCACTAATGGTTGCCGAGGGAATCTATTTTTCAAGAGAATAAAGATTCGCCAATCCCTTGTCACTTGAATGCAAATATTACTACCAATGTTCTTGCATTTTTTGCCCATGGTCAAGAAGGTTAGTAAGGAATTTATTCCTCACTATTCCGTCCTTGTATGGTAAGGGACCAGTAAAGAAGGAGAAACAGCATAGTTCCTCATAGCTTTTTCCTTATTAAACCATCACTAAGCTATTACCAAAATTCCCGCCATTATTTGAATGTTTTTCTTTCATATTATTGCCAGATTTAGTGAGAATTTTTGTTTTGTTTTGTTTTGTTTTGTTTTTTTGCTGCTAATTCTTCAATATTTAGTGAGAGAGGAAAGAGGAAATATTTATCACGCTATTTTCTTTTTTTCTCATTGCAAAAAGGAGAACGGATAATTTTAAGGGGCAAAATTTTTCTATACATGACAAAATAAAAGCTGTTGATATGTGATTTACCTTGACATCATTAACTACTAATTTTTTTTTTGGGATTATTATGTTGTTAAATTTGTGCAAAACCTTTTTTACTTCATAAATATATGTAATACACATAGGTATTTGTTACTCATAAAAATCATAATTTTTTTCTAAAATTTTTTCACAGTGATTTAAAAAAAAACTATTGTACAGTAAAAAGACTAAAATAGTACTTTAGCCAATTTAAAAGTTGTTTGGTCTTTCTATTTATCTTATTATCATATCTAAAACACTGTATCTTCATTTTTGAGTTTATTTCTCCATTTAGTTTTTCATACTTTCTATTTCAGAAGTTCTATTCTGTTGTGGAATTTAGTGGATTTGACATGCGAAGTAGATAGATATAATTGTATTGCTACAGCACCGATGATGATGGTATTTTTTTTTTGTTCATCTGATAGACGCAATCTTATAGATTATAAGAGCTTTTATTTGAAAATTAGTCCGGCAAGAAAATCATATACGTTTATCTTTTATTATTATATCTGAAATTTGTTGTAAATGTCCTTGGGCTTTGCTTTTGCATGAAATTAACTTTTTAGGCTTGTTGCCTTTTATTAAAAAAACAAAAAAGATATCCAACAAAAAGAGAAGATAAAACACGACTGTATTTTTAAATAATATTAAGAACAATGCTGATTGAGTTTACGTGCTAATAAACTCCAGCATTCTCGTTTTATGGGAGCTAATTTATATGCAAACTAAGAAACAGCACATCGCCAATATAGCATATAAGTTCACACAATCCCTTAGATTCACAATCTTACTAGAGAGCTAGGAAACATCAGAGTAGGGAATAATACTCAAGATTAATCAGAGGGAATAAAGATGAGCAGGAAGTCTAGGCCAAACAACAGTTTCCAGAGGCAATCTCCATCTCCAAATCGTCCTTCATATTATCAGGCAATCTCAAATGAAACCCATGTAAGAGATTGGGCAAACTTGCTTGAATCACCTTAAGGGCAAGAAGGTAACCTGGACACATCCTTATACCAGCACCAAATGGCAACAACTCAAAGTCATGACCTTTCACATCAATGGCCTTCCCTATGAGCCTCGCTGGTTCAAACTCATTAGGGTTGTCCCAAATTGTAGGGTCTCTTCTAATGGTCCAAAGTACTCACAAGAACTTGCGTTCCTTTGGAGATGTCGTAGCCAGCAACTTTGCAGTCCACTGTGGCTGGCCTAGGGACCACTATTGGAGTCTCATGGTTTCCTCAGCAATTGCATTAATGTAAGGTAAATTGGGAATGTCTTGCTTTTCACCCTATACTCTTTCTCTCTATCACCCTGTCTAGTTCTTCTCTTGCCTTCTCCAAGATCTCTGGTTTTCTCAATAGCTCAGACATTGCCCATTCTGTTGTTACAGCACAACTCTATGTCCCACTGGCTATTAGTTTTTGAGAAAAAAGACAATATGATTTGGGGGGAAAAAAGAAAAAGGAAAAAAATGTAATTAAAGTTAATTGTGAGATTAGATGTGAACCTAAAGTGAGTTGAATCAAGACTCAAATCTTAATATTTTTATTTGAATTTAAAAAAATTTTTGAAAGCAAATTGAATTTCAGTTCAACTTTAACATTTTGAAAGGTAAGCAGAGTTTAATTGAGAACAATCTCAATTGTTAAATTTTTAGTTGTGATCAGTGTTGCATGGACTACTCATGACCTTAACTTGGTTATGATTCTTATGAATTATAATCTTGTACTCTAATTGAAGACCTTGTTGTATCTTCATTTCTTAACATAATGAACCATACTTGCAACCAAAGACTACGGTAAAAACAACAAAGAGCGCAAAAGAACTTGACAATCCTTTATAAAAAATACAAAAATATCCAACGTCACCCTTAATCTCTATTTCATATACAACCTATCCAACCCGATTTGTTATCTATATGCACTAACCTAGGTACAACATAAGTAACACTGTCTATATATGTGCACTAAGTAGCTCAATATACTTATTTTTAATATGTTGAATTTACCTTTTGAAGGTTATCATATGGATACACTATTAGGAATGCCTCTACATGTAACACCAGAATCCGAGCTACGAGAGAGCAATTCATAAGGTAACACTCCAGCTCCACAACGGTTCCGTAATTTCCTATCACAGTTCCTTCTCTCAATCTCCTTCTCTACGTCTCTGATTTTTTCTGAGAACCCACAGAATGCCCTAATCATCTCTGCATCACCGGTCCAAAACGACTCATGTTGCCTCTCTCCCAAGTATTCCTCATCAGGCGAGTGAGTGGATAATATATCCACCACAGCCATAAACCTCGTAGCTTGTAACAAGCTAGGCAATGCTTTTAAGAAATATTTTTGTGGTTCTGCTAGGAAATTGGCATACTCTGGGTCACCCTCTTCTGGGATCAACCTTCGCATTAAGGGTGGGCGATTTGGGACATACCCTCCATAAGGGTACTGCCCAAAATTAAGAGCTGCGTGTTGTGCTGATGCAATCCAAATCAAGGTGGTGAGGATGGAGACAAGATCATCAATTTTGTTCAACTTTGGCCACCAGGTTTTGTGACTAAGGTCGGCATGGCCTACGTTGATTGACTCAGAGTACCATGATTGGAGTTCCTTGTCATTGCAAATTAGGCTTGAATTCGGGTAGTAATGGTTCACATAGGTGCGGACCCAGCTCTCAATTGCAGACCAGATCATGAGACCATCAGAGGCATAAGGGTAGTCTTCTATGAGGAGCTTTAGACCATGTGGTTGTGTTGGGTCAGGTACTGCCATTCCCCTGCAATATGAGAATCATTGTGAGATAAATTTGCAATTTGCATACACCAGAAAGGCAAACACCATTTCCAGGTTATGGAGGACTTTGGGGGATCTTTTTCAAATAAAACCCAATTGGTTAAAGTTACAAAGCAGTACTTTCATAAAATGTTATCTCACAATTATTGATATCTTGAATATCATGAAGTGTATTAAAAATTAGATATTGAACTAGAGAAACTATCATATTACAAAATTAATAAATTCAACCAGCAATTTAATCAAATGACATCATAAATATATACAAAATTAATTAATTAGTTGTGATATATATATATATGTTATATTATAAAAATTATGTTTAAACTTCAAACTTATAACTTTCAAAGAAAATAATTAATGGAAATTTATAATGCAAGCCAAATATAAGCATGACATACTCATAATGACTCATTAGCATGATATAGTATGCATCCACTTTAGATTAGCAAGTTTTGGTCCCTTTAGATGTTATGGGTAACTTAAAGAGTAGGGTTCCCAAGACTGATATAAAGTGGCCCAATACTTGAAGAAAGTCTTAAAAAATTTTTACTTACCCCCAAAATGATCCTAGCTAGTTTTTAAATTTTTCTATCAAGTCCCAATCGAATTCTAATTTTTTCATGAATTGACCGGTTCCAATTTAACCAATTGAGTCAATTAGTCCATTCTAATTTTTAAAATACTAACATCATGACATGAGATATCAATATATAAAATGTTAAAAGTGTTCCATGTTTAATATGACATGAGATGATATCTAATATTTTAAGGGTAAGTAAGAATAAAGCTATGGAGAACTCTACTTTTTGAGAGGTCGAGCTCTCCATAACAGTACCCTTCAAATGATGCAAGATACACATGTTTTGTTGCATATATGAATCATTATAATTTATTTATTGAATTCCCAAATACATTCTTTTAAACTGGGACAAAATTGGTCATCTATGAAAAAGAAAAATTATATCAAATTATGTGATACTAAGATGCCACCACGTGGTCACATAACAGTTTACAAAATATAAGCATCAAATTCAAGTATCCAGAAAACATGGTATGTAAAATAACATGACCAAAATTACTAATGTACCAAAAACCTAAGATATGTACCTGCGGATGAGATCTGCGGGTAGGGCCTCCATATCAAAGCGCCAGAAGTTTTTGTAAGCAGCAGAACTGATCTCCATGCAGTAGGGGCCAGGAGTGAAGGAAGCCTCAATGGTTCCACCTGCATTGATTAGGCTTTGGCGAGCTAAGGCATTCATCTCCAATGTGTACCTCATGTGTGGATCCAATAGCTTGAAAATAGGATGCATTGCACTTAATTGCCTATGAGTAGCCAATATAAACGGTTCCATACAGGCATGTGTGCGTAACCTATATACCAAGTACAATACACAGAAGTTATGATATATTCAAGGATCAATTGATTAGGGAATATAGGCACTTTGCTTACCAATGGTTAACAAGTTGGTGCACACCAGCATCGTTGTTACAAACATGAGCCTTGGCAAGCTGCCATATCCAGCTGGTGGTAGCATCAACTGGGGGCGTAACGACAAGTTTTGATCGGGAACTCGGTGCCTCGGATGGGAGGCTAAGTTCTATAGCAATAGGCTTGAGAGTTCCAAGTGGGGTTAAGAAAAAAATGGTGCGTGTGGCATAGGATTTTCTGCCATCAAGGGCATTGATTTTATCAAGAAATGGAAGGTAGATATCATGGTAATCTATGATAAACAGCTTATTCTCCTCTATTGCCTGCAAAATTTCAAGACATAAAGTTAGTACTATTGATTAAAGATCGAAGAGAATTAATGGGATATTATTAGAGAAAAAGGCTAGTTGTTCATGAAGTATTTTGTAGGTACCTGTTGTACTGTCATGCCATTAATTTGGCCTAAAATGTGCTCTTCTTTAAGTGCACACTCTTGTGTGCCGTACTCTTCAGGGTCAAGCTTGCTCACTGGTGGGAAAACTTCTAGCCTCTCAATATTAACAGGGTTAACTCCTGCTATTGCTTGGCGGGCAAATTCATCATCTCGCAACCAAGCAAATTTGTCCTCTGCAAGTTTTTAAAATAGCCATTAGATGGTTGTTTGACTGTGCTTAGTGAGTGAGCCGCTAACTCACATAAAACCAGCTTCAGTCTTTTAAGATTGAGATAAACTTAATGTCTTGGATTTGATCCTAGAAGTGAACTCTCATGAAACCTAATAGAAAATTAGTTTAAGCATCAAATCTAACTTCCAGATGATAAACTTGGAAGGCTAAAGGGTATAGTTGCTGGGAATTCAAGTATGAGTTGAGGTCCCATGTTCAAAGTGAATGGATTAAGTGAGGACCATATATAAGTAGATTTACCCATAAACCTAATGCCATTTTCAATTATATGGTGTCAAGCCTATGAAAAAGATTCTTTGCTAAAAGCCAATGAAAAAAAGATATCTCAGGTGTTTCAACCTCTCATGGTCCTAACGAGAATATGGTGGCTCTTCTTCGGCTGTCCTAAATCCTAATCATATCCTACGCTCAGTACGTTCAAGGTTCAACTTACAAAAGATCCCAAATTAAAATCTTACGGAAGTCGTCAAAGGGAATGTCAAGTAGATAACTCACTGGAAATGATCTTGGGAGTGTCATACTTAAGAAGTCTTTGGCTGAATTCTTGGATTTTGCTGACCAAATTGGGCAACATGATTTTGTTCAAATCTTCATCTTTTAACCCAGATTTGAGGAGAAGCCCTTCACTGTAAAGACCATCAACATCTGAGAAGTCATTGAAATCATGTTTATCAGCACAAAGGCTAGCCTTTAGCCCAGGGATCAAGTTATGAAGCATTCCTTTCAGCCTCATATCAGAGAATGCGTTCTGCTTAGACTCCTCGAAATGTTCATCTCTGGGCACGTACATTGGCAGTGGCTTCTCCACACGACTCTCTGCATTTATATCTGTATCATATAAAAAAGCAATTGGTTATCATAATGGGTAGAATTATTTTTTTGGCTTAGTTATCATTTTGGTCCTTTATAGCTATTTTTTCTTTTAATTTAATCTTTTAACTTTTAATTTATATCATATTTGTCTTTAAGTTTATTTAGTATTTTAAAACGTTCTCTTAACATTTTTTAGATTCTAAAGTGATCCCGAACTCTTTTTAAATATTCCAAAATAATCTTGATGGATGTAAAAAAAAAAAAACAATATAACACAAACGGAAAGTTAAAACACCAAATTAAAAAAAAAATTAAATGACCAAATATAAAACAAACCAATAAGTTAAGGAACTAAATTATAGTCGACCCTTATTTTTTTGTTTTTATAATTTACTCAATTTTTACTTCTATGGTTTAAATACCATTATATTTTGTTAATTTGAGTAATCAAATTGAGCATTACATGTGCTACCTAAAGTTAATTAACTTGGTTGAATTACTATAAATCATGTATATTTATTATTTAAAATGTATATATTATATATGATTAACGGCATCAATAAAATTTAATAACATATTAACAAATATCTAATGACCTTCACTAAATTAGAAATCTTTAAATTATAAAAATATAATTTTTAATTTTTAAAATTTAAAAACTAAATTAAAAGAAAACCTAACAATGAACGTAGTAATTTAACCATTATTGTACTATATTCACCTGCAACTACAAATTCAAATTTTCACCCAGATTATAAAACCCCACCTCCCAGAAAGCTTTTTTATTAATTTTTTGGTTAAAACTTCATTGTTAATCCAATTGCTGTTACCTGTATCAGTTGGGTCCCGGCCAGTACGACACCGTCTTGGGTATGGATGCTTTTCAGATCCTCCAAGAGTTGGTCTGGTAAGGTCAATACCTTTATCTGGAAGTCCCAGATCATTGTATGTATCAAAATCATATATTCTATCACATAACCTTCTTTCCCCTTTTCTTTCTCCTCTTAGACTTCTCAGCTCCTTCTCCCTCAATATTCTGAGCCCACTTGGTGTATCAGTGGGGAGATATGGCTGCTTATAACACAATAAAGAAAACAACATTTACACTTCTTTTTACTGAGTAAATAATCACATTAATTAAATTTATGCTCAAGTTAAGATATAAAGTAGGTTATATAGGTTTCTTTTGAATTTTATTGAAATTATACAAATATGTTTTTTAGTTTTAAAATATATACAAATTTCTCTTAAATTTTATTAAAATAATATGAATTTTTTAAAAAATATATATATATACAAAGCTTCCTCTATAACAAAAAGTAAAGTATAAATATCTCCCATGAAATTTGTTAAAATTATACAAACATTGTTTTTATTTTCAAAAACTTCCTCCGTAACAAAATGTAAAGTATGCATATCTCTTTTAAATTTTGTTAAAATTAAATAGATATCTTTTCTATTTTTAAAACATATACCAATAAAGATACATAAATAACTTTGGAAAAACTAAGAGAAGCTCTATATAATTTACTTTTTATTTTAAAAAAAATTTGTATATATTTTAAAAATAAAAAAGACTCGTGTAATTTTAACAAAACTAAAAAAATTATGTGTAATTTACTTATATTAGTACCATCTTTTTCCTAAGTGGGTGTATTAATTTGGGACAAGTCTATGCGCACCAAACAATCACACAATAAAGAAACAAACTTTAACTTCTTGTGAAAATATTGAAAATAAACTCTCTTTTTACAGAGTAAATAATTGCTATAAAGAAGAAAACCATTATTGCATATTTATGCTAAGATATTTATCTTGTTTCCTAGTAGCTGTACCACACTAGGGCAAGTCTTTGCTGTCGGTGGCTGATAGCGTCTATTTTTTGCTTTTTAATACTTTGACTAAATTACACTAACACTCAGTAACTAACGTTGAATATCTTTTTTTTGTTTTAATTAAAATTTATCCGTAGTTTTCTTCAAATTTATTTAAGTCAACAAAATTAATTTTTTTATTTTTAAAAATAAAAAACTTATTTAATTATTTTTCGTATCATATTAAAAATAAAATCATAATTTTATGTTAAAACTTAATATCAATTTAGTTGGTTTTACTATCATGTTAAGAATTAGAATAAATTATACGGATTTCTCTTAAATTTTATTAAAATTACATGAATTTTTTTTAAAATAAAAAAATCACACTACAATTTATTTTTATTTTAATTTTTTTACTAAAATATTATCTATTAACCTAAAGATTACCCTATATATATTTAATTTAATAGTTGATATTTTGATCAATAAATTCAAAATTAAAATAAAATATATTTTTTAAAAATAGAAAAAAAAATTATATAATTTTGACAAAACTTGAGAGAGGTTTATATATTTTACTCTAAGATTTAAAATCAATCTCATTATTCAAAAAAATTAATATTTTTTAAATAGAAAATAAACTAAAGAGAAAGTTTTTACAAGAAATATATCAAAATGCTAGAATAGTCGTGTATAATTTTAAAAAGAAAAAAAAATATAAAATATAATTTAATCACCTTCAAATGAGATTAAAGTAACTTGCTCTTGTATTTATAAGCCCAAGAATAGGTCAATATGTACTTTCAAAACTCACGGGGATTTTCATATTCTCATTAACGGCTGTTGGTTCATGAGTTCAATCACAACATGGAATTTTTCTTCATTGAAGAAGACTTGCAGGGAACAAGATGTAAAATAATAAGTAAGCAAAGGTCATTAACCAACGAAATAATATATTCAATTTGCAACTTGTTTCTCCTTTCAAAAGTTTTCAAGAGCCCAAAAAAAAAAAAACTGCGTTGACCTTTCCAAGCTGAATAATGAATGAAACAGACAACCAATAGGATTGGCTGCACTCTGTTTCAGGGCCCTGAAGATATTAAAAGTTTTGAAGCCTAAAAGTTCGAATAGGACATGAAAAGGAAATAAATGAATAAAAACAAAGTTAAACAAGCAAGAATCTACCAATAATTTGAATCCTCCCATCATTTTAGAAAGTGTCAATTTAAGGAGAAAAACACAAAAGATGTGTAAAAACTACTCGCATTATTGAATCCACTACTCTAATAAATCCAAATATATTTCTCTCTCTAAAGTTGAAACAGTCAAATTCTTAAGAAATTGAGAGTAAAAGTTTTTTACGAGGGATTACCTTGTTAGAGAAGAAAATCCTCTTTTCAGGATCATCTTTCCTGGGTTGAACCCATGAGTTGCAGAGGAAATGAAGTGTACCACTGGAAAAGCCTTCGATGGTTATCGTTTCCAAGAGGAACTCTTTTTGATGCTTGTTCGTCACAGTAATAGCTCCTGGCTCTCCGAAATTCGAGTCCACGATGAATTCAGCTGTGTAATTTACTCTCTCCGCTCGAACATTCGATTTCTCTGACCAGTCCCTCAACACTGCTTCTTTGCTCATCTTTGGAGCTTTCGTTTCTACACCACACAAAGAGGGCCAAACCAAATCGATTCAATTATATATATCCATTAAGACTCACAGAACAAAGTGTTTTACTCCCAGTTCTGAAACACCCAGAAGAAGAAAATTAACCAAAAAGGATGCCATCTTTAGAAGAATGGCTAACTTTTATGGCACACCCACAAGAGAAAAAGCCTTGGGTTACCCAAAAAAAAAAAGGGAGAGAATTTTTTTAGGCATTATTAGAGTTTCTGATACACCCAGAAAGTGAAAAAGTCTTACTTGGGTCTATCTCAGTGCTGACAAGCTGTAGAACAATGTTCATTCCTATCCTATCAGTGAGAGCATCCAAATGCTTCATAATGGTCTCTTTGAAATCCTCTTTGATCTTGTTCCTCACTGTGACTACAGCTCTGACCTTGAATTTCACAGCTTTCTCTCCAGACACAGAAGCCTTCACCAAATCCTCACTAACAGCTGCCACAGGAACCTTCAAAGCCTTCCTCAACCTCACCAGTCTTGTACTTTTCAAAGGAATTTGTTGAAAACTATGATTCAGAAGTAATTTTGAGGAAGAAACAAATGAAGACCTCTCCATCAATGGAGAACCCATAATTTCTTTTGCAAGAGCCATTCTCTGTTTCTCTCTCTACAACTCTTTCTTTCTCTCTTTCCAGCTTGATTTGCTTCTTCAGCAGAGATGAGAAATGAATGAATGAGATTGAGAGAGAAAAGAGAATAAAAGGTGGCCATCAAAACCCCATGAATCTCACCATTCACATCTTTTTCAAATACTCGTGTGAATCACTCGGTTTTCGTATTTGAATTTTTTTTCGTTGGAGACTTGAAAAATCAAATTAAATGGGCTGCTGACTCCAAATAACGATGTATGAAGGAGGGTGCTGTGTTATGTTTCTCCTTGGTTTCTGTGGAAATAGCCCGCTACCCTCCAAGATAGTTTAACCATTAATAAAGAGAATAAGTCAAAAAAAAAAAAAAAACTATTGATAAAGAGAAAATTATATTTTAATTCCTAGAAAATTCAATTTGATCTCTCAAATTTTTTTTTAATTTTAATTATTAATATATTTTTTGGTTTAATTATTGGTTCATTTTATTTTTGTCCAGAATTTAATATCAAACTTAATAATGCATCTTTGTTAAATTTGACGTTATATTTTAGATTCATAAAAATAAGATAAAAATAATATTATAATTATTTTATTTTAAAAATAATTCATGAAAAACTAAATTTAAAATATACTTATCTGTTAAGAATTAAAATAAAAATTTTTGTCCCAACATTTTTCTTCAAGTGACATCTCCCTCATGTTTAAATTTTAGAAAAAATTGATGTATTTACATTCAATCTCTACCCTGCTCCTTTTCGCCCTTCCAACACTTCCTAAGGCTCTGTTTGGTTCAATGGAGGGGAGGGGAGGGGAGGTAAATGGAAGAGAGGGGAGGGGTTTTAATAAGTTTTGTTTGGTTGGAAGGGAGGGGAGGAGAGAGAAGAAGAGATTATTGTTTGGTTCAGAAGGGGAGAGGAGGTAATTATGTTTGTATAAATTTACTTTTTATATTATTTTAATTTTTTTTAATAAAAAAATTATTTATATCAATAATTTTTAAAAAAAATTATAAATTTTAATCTTTTTTTATTTTTAATTTCTGATAAAAAAATTATCTTAATTTTTATTAAATATTAATATATTAAAAAATTAAAAGGGACAAAAAAATAAATTAAAATTTTAAAAATATCCCACCTCACCCGTCCCCTCCCCTCCCCTCCCCTCCAATCTAAAACCCCCCAATTTGGAGGGAAGGCAAATTTGGTTTCCCTCCCCTCCTCTTCCCTCTTATTTAATTCAACCAAACACTTTATCCCTCTCCCCTCCAAAAATCCTCAACCAAATACTCCCTAAGGCGATACGCCTCCTTTGTAACCAAAAGAAAATTCTCAAAAATAAATTGCTAAAAAGATATTGTATTAGTATAATTTAACAATAATGGTATTCGTATAGACTTTATAAAATTAATCAAGGACTAAGATTTTTTGGGAGAAATAATTAACCATACATCAAATCTCGATAAAAAATTAACATATTTATATATATACAGACAAACTACGCAAGTATTTATTTATTATGGATATGTTTAAACAATTCATTTAATATATAGTTATGCAAACTAGAAAGACTTAGCCACTACCCCCTCTCATCTTCTTTTTTCATATTTTATGACCAATATTTTTTTTATCGTCAATCGCTATCATCGTTCTCTATTTAGAACGGCAATCTCTCTTTCTTTTTCTTTGCCTTTTTTTTATAATTCTTTTATAAAATTTTATAACTTATTTTTCAAATCTACAATAAGAAAAGTTGAATCTAAAAATTTTTCAAATAAGAAAAGTTGAATCCAAAAATTCTTCAAATCTACAATAAGAAAAGTTGAATCTAAAAAACAAAAAATTTTAAAAGGCTTATTCTTTAGAGAAGGTCCAGAACAACTGC
The DNA here is from genome assembly GCA_032878935.1 of Erythrophleum fordii. Lineage (NCBI taxonomy): Eukaryota > Viridiplantae > Streptophyta > Magnoliopsida > Fabales > Fabaceae > Erythrophleum > Erythrophleum fordii. The sequence goes on from JAVQMF010000047.1 coordinate 6,435,023, forward strand.
CCTTAGCCCTGCCATTGTGATGAGGCCCGATTCTTTATGGTGTTTGGGACATAATATCATGTGTTGTGTCCCCTAGATAGGAGAGATGTTCCACTTTTAAAAAAAAAAAGATATATTTTTTGAAAACTTTATTGTGTTACACAATAGGTAATCCACTAATGTTGTGTCTGTTCATCACATGTTTGCTGTCAGCTCTGTCTAAATTCAAGTCTTTTTTAATTGTTATTAAACTCAGTTATAGCATATGGATTACAGTAGTCTTTCTCTATTAGATTGCTTTGTAGCTCTCAATTTATCTATATATTATTTTGTATGCTAGGGTTATTTGTACTATTGAATGATTAGGAATTCATAAATTATAATTAAGCCTTAGCTCCTCTTTTTATTTTTAATATATAAACGATTGTATATATCTTTATTTGAAAAATCCTGCTAATAATTTTCAAGGACTATATATGCTGGACCAAACTTTGAACACATGATGATGGAATAAGACCTAATTAATGCGCCATGCTATGTACCATGAAGTGATCAAGATGAATTATGATTAAGACTAAGAAGAAGAGAATGCTAAATGCCATCGGCCTTTGATTATTACTACCATATATATAATTGTTAACAAAGCAGGAAACTATGTTGTTGTGTACTTTTATAGATTTTTGACTTATAATTTTATAACAGATATTGTCTACGTCTATTGTTCAACTTCAACGCTAGAGAGCCCTTTGAGTAGGGAATTAAATGTGCGATTTATAATAATGCTTGTCCACATCATTGAATAAGAAGCCTTGTTAGGTAGTGACTTTCAAGTTTCAACTCATAAATCAAAGTCCCAGAAACAAAAACAAAAGTCCAACTCAAAGAAAATGTTAATTAAGATACTAAAATTTAATCCCGATTTAGAAATTACAAATAAGTTAATTAGTTATTTTATTTAGGATTATTTTTTAATTTTTTAATTAATTTATCTATTTTCTATTTAATCACTTAACTTTCGTTTATTTTAATTTAGTGCCATAACTTAAAATTTGTACCATATTTGTTATTTTTCATTATATTCGTTAATTACTACTTTAAAATACTAACAAAAATTAAAAGATTATTTGGAACATTTAGAAAAGTTAAAAAATCATTTTAACAAAAATAAAAAATAAAAGACGAATATGATACAAGTTAAAAATTAAGATATTAAATTAAAATAAAGAATTAATTAAAAGATCAAAAGAATGATAAACCAAGATAAAAATAAATTATATTACCTAACTAGTTTTTATGGCTAATGATTATGTTTCGGGTAATTCTATAGAATTCGAACTCCATATAACTACGTACCTAAAATATCTAACATTCTGAGAAACTAAGTTTTTTTTTAAAAAAAAAATTTTTAAGAGAATATAATGTGCAAAGAAAATACATTTCATGATTTTTCTCTCCGTGAGGTTCTATGCAGGTTTCTTGGGCTTGATCATGACCAACCTTTTCATTTTAAAACTACCTATCTCTTGCTAGTAAAAATACCATAAAGTATTTTTCTTTTTAAAAAAATAAAAGGGCTTAAAGCCACACCAAAAAAAAGAAAAAGAAAAAATGTTTTATATTCATGATAATGTATAATTCGAGAGATAGGTCTTTATTAGGTTAGCGTGTCCGTTGACTTGTGCTTTTGGTACAACCTTGAGTTGGCTGGCATCTAAAGTGTAATAATATTGTGATAGACACTTATCGTGAATACTTTATATGAGCCTTTCATGTAAAATGTACAAGCAATTGTACACCGACGTAAAAGTTGTATAGGTGGCTTTAATATATTAGAACATAATTTTTAAATATATATATATACCGACTCAATGAAGAAAATGTATCCTAAAAAAACCTATCACGGTATAATCCAATCAAGACTCTGCAAGTTTGGTTACTGCATGGATTTTTTTTTTTTCCAAGATTATTGGGAAACTCATTGAGTATTGAGTATGAAAGACACAAGGAAAGGCAAGGGAAAAATTTTGAAAAATTACAGTGCAGAATCTTAAATTAAAGATATTTATAGTAAAAAATTATAACTTTTAAAATTATTTTAACTATAATAAAAAATTCAAATCACATAAAAAATTAAAATTTAAAATCTTAAATTAAAATTTTTAGTCATAGAATTCTTCATAATAATTCTAAAATTTAAAATTTGTTAATATAAATATTTTTAATTTAATATTTTGAAATATATTTTTTTCCCTAAAAAAAAATATAAAGTTTGGCTATCACAAGTTGCAATAAATAGGAAAAGTAGCGTAGTACCGATTCCGGGCCATGCAAGGGACCATTTCCAAGTCGTCGACTCGACCCTCAAAGTCAAACTTACTTCACCAAATAACGCGGCCACCGCCCACCGTATACGACACTGACCCAAAAAAACGGCAACAAACTTGCAACCCCCTTCTTATTTACTTGAGCATTGGTCCAGTTCCATTTTAGAGTTTGACACAAAAGCTCAACCTTATTGACCAATATTTTTTAGTGAAAAGATTATCACCCTTTACAACTGTAATTTTAGGTAATCCAAACTTGTTAGATTTGATCGGGTTCGGACAGATTCGGTCATAATAATAATTTTTTACTACTCAACACTAGTGTTAATTTACTTACCTTTTTTAATATAGATATGGTTAAATTCAACAAACTCTTTTTTTATATAAAATTTCATTGACTGAGTCCATTAATTTGAACTGAACCAACAGAAATAATTTTCTTTTTAGAATTCAGTCGGGTGCTACTGGTGGATAGATTAAAATTTTCGATTCCCAAGTTTGTAAGATTTGTCTCTAAATCTGACTATAAATAGGGTTTAAAATCTGTTCAAACCTAACTCCTCGATTTAATAACAAGTTTAATCCAAATTAGGAATAAGTACATCAAAAATTAAAAAAAAAATAAAAACGTCATTTTTTGATATTATCAACTTAAGATTAAGTGAAGATGAAAATGCATACGTGTGAAGCATGGGGAGCTATGACAAGACAAGACAAGCTGGCTAGCACAACGAAAAAAGCAGCCCAGATTTAAAATTTTTAAGCTTCCTTTCAGGGAGTATTTGGTTTAAAGGAAGAGAGGAAAGGGGAGGGATTTTAATAGAGAGGAGAGAAGGGGAGAAGTTTTAATGAAATCTTGTTTGGTTGAGGAGGGGAGGAGAGATAAAATTAAATAAATAATTATACCCTTATTGTATTAGAATTTTTAATTTTTTTATTTTTATAAAAAAAGACTTTTTTTTTACTTTTTATTATAAAAAATAATTTTTTATTTTTATTCAAAAAATATTTTTTATTTTTATAAAAAATTATCTTAAACCCCATTAAAAAAAATAAGATTTATATTATATTTTAAATAAAAATAAGAGTGAGGGACAATTTAGTCAAATGGAACTAAAAAATTTCTCTCTCCTCCAAAAACCTCCACTTTTGGAGGGGAGGGTTTGGAGGGGAGTGGAGAGGGTATTTTGCCTCCCCTCCCCTCCCCTCCAACTTTTTCATACCAAACAAGGGGAGGGCCTCCCTCCCCTCCCCTCCAAACCCCTCAAACAAAACAGGCCCTTAGGAGAAATTCTTTTGTGCTCTGGATACTCCATGTCAGCACAACTCTGCCCAATCAAAATGCTATATCTTAGATTATATGGCAGATGGGTCCCACATCCATTTCTATCATATGCTTTACTCTCTTCGCCTCTCTCCCCGAACCAGACCCATCCTGCTTCTCTTTTCTCAATGCCCTTTCTACTTCGTCCCACATTCTTCTTCACTACAATACACCGTTGATGGAGTTCAGAATTTGTCCGATGGATTTTGCTGCCGTTGGCATATAAGTGCACCATCCTGCATCTCTTTCTCAGTGTCCTTTCTCTCTCACTTGGTCACATAATCTTCCTTCTCGCAATATGCCATCAATGGAGTTCCGAATCCTACCGATGGATTTGCCTATCGCCGGTGTATAAGAGGAAGTCTCTCTCAAAAAATTGCTTACCTTATCTCTCTCGAAGCCTACGTTTCAGCACAAAGCAACAGGGTCCAATGTCATTTCCAAATCTAGCTAATTAGTGTCATTTTTGGAGGAGGTGGTTTGAAGATGATCAGAAAGATGAAGCAAATTGCCTGCTACAGTTGGCGCTTCCTTTCTCTGGTTGATCTACTTGATTTCCTTTTACCCAGGTTTCGATTCTGCTCCTTTCATTAACTTTCACGATTGTTTGAACTTACAGGTGAATTCGTTGAATTTTTCTTATTTATTTAGTTTTACTTTTTGCATCTTTTGATTACTTTATAGGAATATACGTATTTGGATGAGGCCCATAGCATTGGAGCAGTGGGCAAGATAGGAAGAGGTATCTGTGAGCTCTTAGATATGGATACTACTGATGTTAACATCATGATGGGGTCATTCACTAAGTCATTTGGATCAGTGGGGTTTATATGCAGTGATGCGCCCGCGAAATTTCTAGGAATGCATATTTAATTATTGAGTTGTCAATTATTATTGATCAGGATTAATAAATTTGTAGCCAAGTGTTACTACTGACTAAAATTTTCAACAAGTGATTTATTCAGGAAGAAACCTTATTGTTTTCACTTTCACACTTTCCTAACTCTAGCTGAATATTTTTTACATTTTTAAATGTGTTCTTTGGTTGCTTGTTTTTCCCATTCCATGATGGGGACATTCATTAAGTCATTATGATAATGTGGAGTTTATATTGCAGGGTCTAAAGTTCGCAATAGAGAGGATAGTTCCAATACAGTACACTTGCCCTGCGCATTGGTTATGCATTGCTCCAAAGTCTGTACATCTTTCTTCTTGAAGGGAAGGAAAGATTATGTTCAATTATGGAATCTCTTATATGGCCTTGGCAAAGACAAGAATGGTTTGTTGGGAAAAAAAAACACAATTTGAGCTGATTCATGATGGAAGCATGTTTGAACTATTGGAAAAGCAACACTTTGCACAAAAAAGGAAGGGATGCAACTATTGAATTTGTAAAATTACATTGAATTATATCATTGAATCAAGTCTGTATCATTGAATTTGTAAAGTTCAAATCAGTTGTATCATTGATTAAGTACAATATTTATTTGTAACATTGAATTATATCATTGAATGAAGGCTGATATTATACCCTAGTCTCAAAATTTTGTTATGGCAGGTTTTAGTCTAGAATTGCAATATGGTTTTGTGCAGAGCCAGTGAACCAAATCTGGTTCAGTGCAAAACTAGGTTTTAGTTCAATGTAGAACCAGAACCTGTGCCTTAACTAAAGCAAAACTAGTTTTACTAAATCAGAAACTGTCTTGATTAAACCAGAACTAGTTTTACTGTTGCTGAGCTGCTGGAGTTTTGTTAAACACAACTTGGTTTTGGACTACACTAGTGCCAGTTTCTGGTTCCAAAATCCATTCTCAACAAAGAGAGTTTCAGAGGCAAATTCTAAAGACAAGTTTTAAAGAGTTTCAAAGAGTTTTAGAACCAGTTTTAATTTTTTGCAAAATAATACATAAAGAAGATGACCATATACAAGGTTGGCATTCTAATACGCAAAATAATGTTCTGATATACAAAAAATGATATAGCCATATACAAAAAGGATGGCCATGTACCTATCATTGAGCCATATATAAAAGAAAAAGTCATATACCTATCATTGATCAATATACAAAAGATATTCCTATCATTGAGCCATATACAAAAAAGATGGCTATATATCTATCATTGAGCCATGTACAAAAAAATGACATCTCATGTTACACATTAATAACACTAGTGCATTTCAAACTTTAATCTTATGAATAGGCATTTAAAGGTTTCCCATTACTTAAACTTGGTTTCTATAAAAGCCATTGAAATAAGTTAGAGAATTATCCTTGTAATTTTAACTTATAGATAAAGAAGCAATCCTATCAACTCAATTAATATTAATATTTGAATTTTACCTTACTCAAATAGTTGCCATTGTCCATCATGTGTAATGTGCTAGTAGCAGGAACAATATGACTACTTGTTGGATTCCAAGTGTCACAATACAATTGTTGTGGGATCATAGAATAACATGGGTGAATAAATTGAGTGGAATTAACCTATAATATTAGCCATAGTTAAACCAAATAAATTCATATAAACACAAACATTTATTATCATATTTAGAGATTTCATAACTACACATGAACTTACAAGTGGATATACATAACCAAATGCCTGTGAAATGGATATAGGGCTTGGTGTAGTTGCAGCAACATTATCCACTTTTTGTTGTTTTCCTACAAAAGAATTTGATATCATAAAAAGATCATTGTGATAGATAAAAGTAAATGCTTATAAAAAATTAATTTTTACTTGGTTTTTTTTTTGCTTTTCAAAGTGGCTTTTCCTTCTACCATTATACTTCCCTTTTGTCTTTGCTTTATGAGGGTCAAGAATTTGTCTTACTTTTTGAGCTTGATCTTTTTCAGTAGAACAAATCTCCTTTTCTTGTTTAACAGTGGTACTCGCAATCAAGGTCAATTTATGTAGACAATTTTGAACTTGTTGAGACCCATGTTTAATAACATCCCACATAAGATCTTGAGTCTCCTTGTGATCTTGTGTTGCCAACACAAAGTTATAAAAGGTCCACATAATAGAAGTGCGATATACAATTTTTGGATCTTCACTAGTGTTAGCGTGCAATGTATTTTTCCTATCAACACCACATTCAATGAACTTTGTATTCTTGGACCACCGTTTTAAAAAGTATTTGTTTAGTACTCTTGTCACACATTTGATATTATAAACTCTCAATGCATGTGAACAAAGAATTCCCATTGACTCAAATTTCTTACAACTACAAGTAACATCTTCATTAGAGGAATCAAATTGCACAACCCACTTCTTTGAATCTTTTCCTTCCACCCACACCTCATAATGAAAAATACCTCCTTGTCTTCTCACTTCTTGGAATAGGATTCCCACTCCATTCAAATACTCTTTCTCAAACATCTTGTAAATTTTATGAGTATAAACATTAGATGCATAAAGCAATGTGTCAATCTTCTTGATGGTACAAGAGGGAGCATTTTGACTATTCCAAAAATCTTTCTCAGCTTTAGAATTTCTCCATCTTCCTACCATCTTCTCAAAAGCTAGGAAAAATTGTGTTAAGGTAGTTGCTTTAGTGGATATGTCACCCAAAACACTATTAGTGCTTTCGCTCCTTTGAGATACCTTGATACTTGCAAAGAATATATCTTTACCAAAAGCAGTTGACCATTTATGTCAAATTTTATACATGTTGTTTAGCCAATTATATTCATGGAGGTTATATTTAACAATCATTGTATCCCATGTAATTTGAAATTCTTCTTCCGAGTCACATTCTTTCTTACACTTTTGAAACAACGATTGAAACTCATAGTTAGAGTTAAGAAACCCTAAGTGAGAAGGAGCATTTTTAGATATATGCCATAAGCATAAGCGATGCTTAGTATTAGGAAGTAATTTTTGAATTGCTTTAGCCATGGCAGCGTCTTGATCAGTGATAATAGTTTTTGGAGCTTGATTTTCCATGACTTGTAAAAATTGACCAAACAATCATTTAAATAACTCAGCTGATTCATTCATCAAAAAAGCACAACCAAACATTACATTTTGCTAATGATGATTTACCTCAACAAAGGGTGCACAAATTAAATCATACTTATTTGTACGATAGGTAGTGTTAAAAATCACTACATCTCCAAAACAATCATAATTAACCTGTGATATCCTATCCCTCCAAAAGACATTTGTCAAATATAATTCTTCATCAAATTGCACACTATAATAAAACATAGGATCTTTGGCTTGTTGGCTCTGTAGATGACTAACCAAACTTTGACCATCCCCACCTTCGATTAATTTACGCTTTTGGTTGTTGACATAATTATAGCATCCTTTTTGAAAAATCCAATCTTATCAAAACCATGAGTTTCTTCACCCAAATAACTCCACACATCCTTAGTTCTAATTCCAGCATTGACCATAGAACCAATAAGATTAGCCTTAGCAACAGGAATGTTCCTTGCAAAATGCATTAGGTATCTGTACTCTGCCTTTACAAGCTCATGATTATGCTCAATTATCAATTTAGTGATCTTCCATAGCCCATCTGTTTCAACAGAAAATCGAACCATAACTTGGCACTTTGTCCTTGTATTTAGTTTACTGAATGACCCACCACTACTTTTTTCAAAATCTTTGGATCCCTCCTTTGAGCAGACGTATTCTTTCGTATAAATTTTATTAGTTCCAGCAAAATAAGTTTGTTTCCATTTTCTTACAAAAAAACCCAAGCAATACCCATACTCTGAATACAGGACATATGCTTCACTTTCACCATTAACCACTTATCCCAAGTAAATATCTTTAACCACAAAACTTGTTTCCACACTAACAAATTTTCCTTTTTTAGCTGTGTCATGCTTTGTTTCCTTCATCACGTGTGAATCACCACCATCATCCATGCTATAAGAAGCTGCACTCTTCTTATAGGGTATCTACATATATAGTAATAACCATTAACATGATATTATAAAGATTCTAAAATTAAAGATTTCAAACCATTCATCTCATTATGACAGTATATTTAACTAGCAAAAAAGATCTCAAAATTCATCTCAAAATCTCAAAAAATCTCAATATCATCCATGCTATATAAGAAGTTGCACTCTGCTTAGCACTCTGTAAAATTACAAAGTTGAGAAGAGACGGAGTTGGAAATGCAAAATTAGTAGTCCATTGCTCTTAAAAAATTGAAAATAGGGAAGACAAAATTCACCTGAATATTATCAGAAGTTAAACGAGTCGAAAGAATTCAAAGTGTAGTGTGAAGACGAAGCTGGGAAAGGGAGCTTAAACGCTGGGAGAAGAGTTGGAACAAGACTGTTGATTGACGAAGGAGGAGACAAGGCAAAAGACAAAGCAACAAATACGTTTCAGAACCTACAGTATTTCATCCTGCAACTAGAATACAATCGCTTTTGGAGTCGCTATTGCATGGTTAAATGTCGACGTTTGCCTTTCCTCAGCAAATTATTTGGAACTTCGAACTCCTGGACTCAAACTTTCCACAATGTTGAGCTCAATTTCTCACAACCTATTTTCCATGGCTGCCCAACAGTCTTCGATGCTTGCAAGAGAGAGAAAGAGAAAGGTCTCTGTGAGTTATCAACTGAGTGGGAGAAAAAGGTTCAAAACGAAAGAGATGTGAGAAAATGCAGGAGGAGAAGAGAGTAAAGCAGATGATAAAAATGGATGTGGGACCCATCTGCCATCTTATCTGAGATGTAACATTTTGATTGGGCAGAGTTGTGCTGACATGGTGCACCCAGAGCACAAAAGAATTTCTCTCCCTTTAGTTAGTTTCCATAGGTTTTGTATCCTAGCTTGTAGATAGAAAGCATCAAAGGGTACAGACAAAAGGGCTTGGAACTTTGGATAATTTCTGACCTATTGGAAAAAAGGTGACCTTTCGATCGTCTAAAGTATATTACATTGTGTATATTAGGAAAGAATGATATAAAAAAAAGTTAGAATGTATATGTGTTTTTTTTTATTTACTCTTTTTTTTTTCTCTCCAATTGCACATCATATATTTATTTGTTGAATTCAAATAATCATGCAAACTCCAAAAGATGGGGCTTTTAGGTAGGAGAGAGGCCGAGAAGCAATAGTTTCCTAAGTAGAGAAGATTCATTGGTCAATTTTCAGACAACATCATAAGTTAAAATGTACAACGTTTGAAACTTGAATGTCCATGTAAGATTGGTTGCTTGGGAATTCAGTAAGTATCTCCCCCACTTTGTAGAAAAAACTAGACAAGTTCATGCAAGTTTATATACCAATAATTAATGGCTACCTGTAAGCTAGTTAAGAAAATCTAGGTAAAGATACAATGTAGTTTCTGTTTCAAACAAATTATTGGTTCAACGCAATCCTTCCAATAGCTTGTGCGGTCGTAAAGCTAATCTTAAATCAATTTTTGAAGAATTTTAATTCTGAAACTTAGCAATTTTTTTAACAGTAATTCAACCTGTGATTAAGTTCAGTGTTCATCCTATAAGAAAAAAATTATTAAAAAAGTTGTAATATTGGTAAAAATCGAAGCATTACAAATAAAAATACACCAAAATTTCTAACGAATACAAATAACAATGTTCTACTAGATTGTAAAAACAGAGAGGCACAGATATATACGTTACATATACACAAACTTCTTTAAATCTATAAGAGGTTAACACGTATAATACTCTAGAAATTTGAGCACAAGAAAGTTATAAAAAACATTAATTGATTTCCTAGAAACATCTAAGATATGTAAGGGGACAAAAAACATATAACAAACTCTAGAATTTACATATTTTACTGCCAAACTTCCTCCATAAAATATCAACTTGATTAAACACATCGAGAAATAAAGAGATTTATAACTCAAAAATAGAGCAGAACTTGAGAGGAACAAATGGCTAACCAACTTCAATCCAAAATTCGTTGGATATGAGAAAATTTTCAAATCTTCTTTTTCTCTTGCTCTCAGTTTTCCCTATTCTGTGTCTACCTTCTCACTCTCTACTTAAAGCGATGACTAATAAGGGGTGGCCCAAGATCATCATAGCAGTTGTAATTTAAAATTTTAAGTTATATTAAACAAAAATATATGTTTAATTCTTTTTTATAATATTTAGCAATTTTAATTCTTTTTTATATAGAGTTGATTTCTCAAACATTAATGGTTCAACACAAATTCTCAATACTACTTTAATTATTATTATTATTATTTAAAGAAGTGAAACTCAAATTTCAACAATTTTTTCATATAAAATAAAACTCAAAGTCTAAACCATCATCAAGTGTAAAGATAGACATGCCATATCGAGTAACTTTAGCACATCTAGGCATAATCGCACATGATTCCCCCATTGCATAAAATTGTTGGAACAAGAATCTCTTTTTGTTAGTTGTAAACAAACGAGGCGTTAGTCATAATTTTGCATATACAACTTCTTTTAAGATGGCCCAAAAAAAAATCTGTTCCTAAGGTATGTGGACCTTGAATGCCTGTGACACTGAGGCCCATAATCAGTCTACTTCAAGCCCATTAATTCCTTCCAACTAAACTGAACTGCTAATATATGACTCAGAAGGCAAAACAAAGAACACAAGGCACTGCTTTATGTACAATTCAATTAAAATTAAAGTTGATCTCAATTCGAATCTTGTTTACAGATCATCACGGAAAAATGGTAACCTGCTTTGTTGGTGAATTTAAATCACGTCAAAATGTAAAGCTATATATATAGCTCAGGGTTTATACATACATATATATATATATATATATATTGTTTCCCATTTTCATTCACAACTCAAATTTTCCTCTTTGCATAACGAATCTTTTCATTTTCTCTGGCATTTCAAGTTAATAAATGGTGTTCCGCCCACTAAATTGGCATGCCTCTTCTCTCGCAGCTGTCCTGTGGGCTATTTCATTTATGACCCCAAAAAACAAAAGAGAAAAAAAAAACTGTTTTTGGGAGCTTGAATTATTTTTTAAATTAAATATTATAAATCACCTTTCAATGGATACATGCCAATCATTAAACTTTTGACCTAATCATCTTCCACTTGCTTGGGATATGGCTAGAAATTAAAAGGTGGAATGTATTATCACGTGGGTGGAATAAAAATTAGAAGCTAAGCATGGTCATGTTATTTTATTTCACAAGATAATCAATAAAAATATAACAGGAAAGAAAAATGAGTATACTTTTTTATTATTATTCATAACAATTTGTCATTTATTTATTTTTTTCTTACATTACTTTCATCAGCTACTATTCGATTTTATGTGAATTTTAATATGTGACTTTAAAAAAATGGATAAATATCTTGAGAGTATGTGGTAGAGCATACAAGCTTAATGGCATTGGGTTCAATTAAATATGGATTGAGGAAGATCTGACTCTGATTCATTCAATCACATTTCAATCTCACATTTATAAGAAATTAAGAACACATTGGTCCTAATCAAAGTACATAGCCTATTTAATTAATTTTTTCTTCTGTCCTCGTGACATACACAGGTTCTGATAAAATAAGATGCCTACGAGACTATGATGCCATTTTTTTTAATTATTATTATATTACATTATATGAAGGAGGGAAGCGCTGCCTCATAGTTGAAACCCCATAAGGTGGGTGCAAAAGCTATATGTACTTGATCATCAAGGAATACATATATATAATAATGCAAGCAATCACTAGACTTTAATTCTTAGCGATGACACTGATGATTGACTGTAACGTGTAATCCTTTAGGTGTATGCACGTTTGTGAACATCAAAATTAGTGCAATTTTCTAGTATGATCGAAGATAGGTGGTGATGGATTCGTTAAGGAAAAAATACACAAAACATAGAAAGATTGAGTTATAAATAAAGTTTTTGAAATGTATGAATATTATATCGTTGTTTATGATTTTTTTTTTCTCACTAGTTACTATATGGTTAGGATTGATCTAAAGTACTGAGAAAATTACAATTAATAATTACGAAATTCTCTCCTCAAAAGTTATTTTAATCAAGACATTGAATATAAAAACCAAAGGGAAATAATCATAAATTTTGTCAAGATAAACAATAATCTTTTTTTATGGTTTCCCACCTTTATATAATTTTTTTCTGAACCAGCATGCCTCTTTAATTATTTTTAATCACAAAAGAATTAATAAAAGTGGTTGATTTTATTGAACAATTTTAGCCTTTAATTATTCAGTTTTTTGAAGCAGTGCACCTGTTTAAAATTGATGGTTTGCTAGTAATTGACTGATAGTCTCTGTAATTTACAATATTACTTATTTTTCTTTTAAAAAACAAATATTTTAATCATTAAAAAGGTATTTCAGCTCTCTCAAATATTTTTTTAATATACAAGGAGAGTTCTATTCATTAAATACTCCAAGAGCCTTTTGTCTCTTCAACGTAATACTCAAAGAGACACAACTCTCTCACGCATATCAACACTCGCGTTTTTCCAACTATTGGTAACAGGAATAGCCTATGTGCTAGAGGTTTTTTTAAAGGTAAAGCTTCAAATCTCAAGTTAAAAAAACAAATGTGTGCAAATTTTTAAGATAATATTCTCATGTGTTGTTTGAAAAGTACTCACGTTGATTAAGTGACTTTTCCCACAAAGTTTTGGTTTTAAAAAAAAAAAGAAATATTGGTGCTGGATTAGAGTATATTAATATTTGACTAAAAAACTTACAAAGTTAAAATTTACTACAAGCCATTGAGATTAGCATATTTTAATTTGGCAAAGCTAAAACCTACTGGGCTAGCTGACATGTTAAGGTTTGGGATAAGGAACGCATGTGCATATAAAAACTCACTAATCATCCTATTAAGAGAGTATATAAAGAATTCCCACGAGCCTTCATATTCACTCCAGTAAGATCAAGATATATATATATATATATACATATACGTATATATATATATATATATATATGTATATAATGAAGATATAATTAGATTGAAGAGCTTCTCCTACTTGGAGCATTCATTATTATAAATTGAAATATCAGACGTAGATAGCTTGTTCCTTGTATTAATACATATACCTTTCAGTCTCTCACCCACATACTTTAACGCCCTTATTTTTAGCTAAAGCTAGGGCTTACATGAGTGAAGGCAGGTATGGGAAACATGCAAAAGCACAAAGCATTAAATGTCTTCAACAGAATTCATTTTGGTTCAGCTCTTGAACACAGCTGTTTGTAAGTTATGTCATTAACTATGATTTGTTTTTGTGGAAAACATATGGTGCCCCCTTGGCGAACTCTTGTTTCTTTATTATTAAGGGTGTGTTTAGAAAATCGGTGGAAAGCCTAGAATCACTTTTACTTAATCAACTTTTATCAAAAGCTACACTTACTTGCTTCTCCTAAACCATGATTTGGAGGATGCCAACATTTTTCCAAACATGCACTAAATTCCTTCCAATAATACAGATGATGCATATCATGACGTCAGATGATCCATTTTCTTTGCTATCTTTAAATGCCTATCTTAAAATTATGACATATGGAGGGTACTTTAAAAAGAAGAGGATTCAGGCCTATTAGATTTGGATCCTCTCTCATAATAATAAAAAAGATCATGTAAAAGAAAAAAGCCAGAGATGTATGGCCGTAAAAGAAAAAAATTTTGTAAGGAAAAGTTCTTTTCTTTCTTACGATGTTTTGTTTATTATGGGGGGAACCCAGATTTCTTGCAATTGTTAGCACAATTGCACGGGATGCATTGAGCCCTTTGAGGGCTTTTTTTTTTTTTTTATAAGTTTTGGGTTCCAAATTATATAAATGAAGAAAAAAGTTGTAATTATAAGATACCAAATTATAACTGTGAAAAAAAATTATACTTGAAATATTTTAACTATGCTACTGTCACCCATTCGATGGGATCTAGGTTCAATATGGGAGAAAATCCTATTCTCAAGCTTTTTGTTGCTAGAAATAGGCATATAAATCTCAAATAAACTTTTAATTTGTAATTTTGGTACGAATAATGCGATTTGGTTACGAGGTGAAAAATTGCCGGTTTAGATTTTTTAAGGTAAATAGTGTTTATTATGTAATAAATAAATTATTAGTCGCAAATAAACAAAAATGAATAATAAACTATATTACATAACAAGGCGTTCCTAAATTTTATGTGAAAAATTTATTTGTAAATAATATTATTTTTTGGTTACATAATAAAACTATTTTTAAATTGATTTACTCAACAATTAAGACTAACTTCTTCTTTTCTTTTTTTCTGAATCATTTCAAAGCAGTTATCACCCTGAATTCCCCCACAAAAGCCAAGAATGGGTTTGACATCTTTGTGACCAAGAAACGCTGAAACCAAAATGAAAGTTAGTTACACACTCCAGACCACAGTTAAGATAAAATTTAGAGTTAGGGAGGTACCCATGGAATAAATATATTACTGACATATTCATCAATTTTTATATTAAATGATAAAAAATAAAATGAATTTGACGGTTGATAAGTTTGTTAACAAGAGTTATGTGTAAAATATATCATACGACTATTGCTAATCCCTTAGCCTATTAGTTCGTATGTTTGGACAAATAAAGGTTGTTTTTATTGCAATTTTTAATTGTCAATAAGATTCTTTGCACTTCTTCTTTTTACGGTCACACAGACTAAATTGAAGCGACCAAAAAATTGATAGCGTGGATTTATAATTAATTAAAGTATCAATATGTGTCGAATGGAAGGACTGTGCTACTGAAAGTTTGATCTCAACTATTAAATATGTTTCAAGATTCGTATAAAATATTTTTTCATAATTATATATGCACAAATCTTAAAGTCTATCGAACGGCTAAGAATTCGAACTCTGAACAATTTAAACTTTTAGTTTTTTCTTTTTGAGGAAATTAAATTTTTTAGAATTAGTGTCATTTTACTTTGATTGATGTGATATAGTTTACGCCAAAACTCAATTTATTTTATTTAAATATATATTAGATAATATTTTTTAAAAAATATATAATATTTTAATATTAAAATTTTTAATTAAAATATAAGAAATGTATAATTTTTTAATGATAATGTAACAAGTATATAATTTTTATAAATAAGTATATATTGTCTAATTAAATTATATCTTTATTATATTTTAATTAAAAAATTTAATAACAAAAATATAAAAAACTATATCTAACTTCAGAACTAATGGAAATTATGAATACAAATAAACGCATATGCTTAACAATTTAATCTTCAAGATATGCATTTAATGCATGTAACATTAATACAAATTGGCTATATTCAAGCGAGAGTAAATTAATTAAAGCCTAGGATTCCATATATGAATAAACTTGATATACAGGATTCTCTGCAAACTATGTCAATCAGATATGCCAGCTTTGTTACTGTACATCCATCTTAAACTTTATTGCAGATCATGTTTTTGGATTGTTTACATCCGTTTTGTTTAATGTTCTCGGAAGCAGCTGGTTATTATTTTTTTTTTAAAAATTGTTCTTATTTTAAATATCACCTAAAAACAAGGAGCCTTTCAAACAAATATATATAAGACAAAAAGATGAGTAAAAATTAAAATAAATTCAGTTCAATTTCCTTAAATTGTCAATTTTTTTTTAATTACAGTCAGATAATGTTTAGATCAGTTTATTTATATGCAGTCTAATTTATCCTGTTCTGATAAAAAGCATGCTATCGAATTCGAGATTAAGGAATTTACCAAAAAAACTTTCTTACAATTTAATCAGAAAAATTGATAGAGTTGGAATTCAAGAATGTGACAATGTAATTAATCATCACATATTCATTGCTCCCAAATCTTCCAAGTTAATTTGCCATGACTTTTTCACAAACTTGAATTTAATCAGTATACGTGAAGAGAGAGATAATTATCCTGGGGGATACAGTTACAACATTTTGATCCGTTTCATTCATATGATTGATTTCTTATTTATAGTTTCATTTATAACAGACAACAACAAATTACAAGTGCTTGAAGAAGAAGGGATCATCACCAACGAAATCAAGCTTTATAGGACATTACACAACGGAAGAAGAAGAAAAAGAAGCGAAGGAGTTGGAATTTCCTTCTAGTTTTATGTATTGAAACTAAGAAAATGAAAGAAAAAAAAAAAGAACTTTAATTACATGAAGATAGTTCGAGGTTGGCGATGATCTGATCCAAAACGAGAAGGGTAGCTACTAGAGAAGGTAACCCCAACAGGAATAGCAAAAGTGCTTTCCATGAAAAGCCTTTGCTGAAACTGCTCAATGCTGGCTCCTGCTTCCGCCATATCCTTCACAAGGTTCCTGTAGTACTCCTTAAGCCTCCTCACCATGCAAATGTACTTTAGTTTCAGCTTCATCTTCCTAAACATGTTCACCAGCGCAACCATCCGCCGCCGCGGCTTCTTCCCCCCCAGCCGCAACGTCTGCAACCTTCGTCGCCGGAGGGGGAATCCACGGCGGGGCTGCCACCGCCACACGCTGGTCAGTTGGGCTTGGAGTGATGGGTCTTCAGGATTCGGACCCATAAGAGAGAATCAATGAGAATGAATGAGGAGACTGTGAGATTGAGATTTAGAGGGTGAGGAACAAAAGAGGGTTGAGTGTATAAATAGGAAGCATATTTGGGGAAGGGGACCCTACAAAATAAGGGTGAGCAGTGTGGGGGCTTGGGGGCTGTAGGACTCAAGGGTGTGGGATTTTGGAATGATAGGAGTAAATAAGGTACACCCCACGTGCTGATGGGTCTTTGAGTGTTATAGGGTTACACCTAAACACAAAACATGCATATGCACAGTGTTGTCACATGGGACTTCCCGAGGTTCATGGTGATCATCATCAAATTCTTACTTCGTTATCTTTTAAAGTTAAGAGTCTAAAAAATAACCGTTTTATTTAAGAAAATATTGAAAATAATAATTGATTTAAAGAAAATAATTTGGTGTATTGATATCTAGATTATGTATCGAAGTATAAATGAATAATATATACACATAGACTATCTTATATAAAAGTTTTAATTTGATAAACTAATATAAATGTAAATAATATGTTATTCTCTTACATTTTAAAATATTCAATTTATCTTGTCGCATAATCCATTCACAATTTAACACTAAATTTAATAATTCAGTAATTTCTCCATTAACTTAGACTCAAATTTTACATTTAATTAGTCACTAGCTAGACAATTAAATTTTAGATGAAAAATTGATGTATGAATAAACGAATTATTTGAGAAAATACAACAAAAAAAATATTATTTATTTTTGAACTAAGGGACTAAATTAAAATTTTTATAAAATTAAAGAGAATAAAAATATTTGACAATGTCCCTTTTACATTTTCATCAAAGGATAGAATTTACTTGAAATGATCGTTTTCATAGAAATTTTGCATTTAAATATGTTAAACGCCTTTCATTATTGACAAAGTATGACACAGAAGATTTAAGAAGATTATACTTGGCTTCAACATAATTTTTTTTTATCTATGATCTTCAAGCTCCCACTTAATATATGTTTCATTTTTCTTCTAATCTTCTAAACTTAATTACACTTCTAGTGTTCACAATATGAATGTAATTTGACATCCACATAGCTTGAGCCTTTTGGTAATCTTTATGTAAATGGATTATCTTTATATACTTTTTGTGCAATATCCATTATATTCGACAATATCTAATCATTTTTTATTTTTTTAAATAAGAGCATAAAAATCATTTTTATCTTCAAGATCATTTTTTTCATTCTTTCCATCATCGTGTTCCTTTTATATTATGCATACTAAACAAGCCTATTAGTATCACCAATGTTGTCCTTTTATTTTGTTTGTTATAGAAGACGACGTAATTATAATCTAACAATAAAATGTAATATATCATGTGTTCACCTGGCCTCTATTACTTAAAAAAAAAATATTCTTTTAATTTTAATTAAAGTAATAAAAATTTTTATAATTCAATTTTCCGTCTTCATAAAAATGAACTATATATTTTCATGTATAACTTTAAGCAACTTGTTTGTTAACTTATGCAAGCATAAGATAATTATTGTTTGTTATTGCTTAATTAATTAAACAATAACTTTAGAAGAACAACATCGTTTTTAATTGAAATTATATAACAACATATCATTCTAACATGCCTCCCACACCTTTAGTGGGGACTAGCTATATATAAATGGCTACCACTAATTAATCCAATACTTTAAGTATCAGGCTTAATTTTTTATCCATTATAATGATAATGATAGTGAAATATGCACAACCTTAGAAATAGCAAAAATTGCAGGAATCTGCAATAAATGACTCCATTTAACCGAAGGGACAAATAATTTAGCATAGCTATGTAGCGTTCTAGATTGACTCGCTAAATTTATTCTTTTAATATATATATATATATAGAGCATAGCTATTTGGGACAGTACACAGATGGCTATAGTTTAGCATCACTGTCAAACAGAAATGCTTGTTGAGTGGAACTTGCTGTCTTTTGCTGCAAAGAAGTTGAAAACTGAATAAGACTCTTTTCTAACAATCTTCTTAATAAACAAAGATGTTTTTTTTCTTTATCAACACTTAGTTATAAATTGTAGACATTTTTAAAAAAATAATTTTTAAGACTGGTTCATCAAACATATTTATCGAGAGTCTAATGCCTGGGTTGAAACCTTCTTGTTAAACATAGAAGATTTAAAATTTTTTTTCCTTCTACGTACTTCACTCTTCTTGTCTTCCTTTGTATCTTATAAAATTTAGCAAGGCTTGTTAGGTATTTAAGCCGACACAGAGCTTCCTTTCTTTGGTCTTTTAACTTTTTCTTTTTATCAAAAAAATAAAAAAATTGCCATCGTGGGGCTTCTCTCTTTTAAATGATTTGGAATTGGATGATACTTGATTTACTGTATCATTGCAGCTTCACACGAATAAAACAATATATATATATATATATATATAGCAATTATTTTAGTATTTCAACCATGTGTTCTTGGGATTGCTAATCTCTTTGAGCGATTTTAGCAATTCCAGAAATCTGAAAATGAGTTTAATTTTTGCCAACCCTTCGCCTAAGAGTCTAGGGTTAAAATTTAATATATATATATATATATATATGTCAGAGATAGAGATATTTAATTACATGACCTTTTTTTATAAAAAAATATACAAAATTTTACTAAAATAAAAAATATATCAAAATACTCAAAAAGATAAGATTAATTTCTTTTAGAGTAATAATTTAGTTTTTGAAAAATCATTCTTATCTTACTTTGATCTTCAAAGATAAAGCCTATTAATTTAGTTTTACAAGTGCATTTTCTCCCAATTCAAATGGTCCAAAAAGTATTTATAACTCTTTGATGCACTAAAATTTAGCTCTAATACAAAACTATGTTGATTTAGGAGTTAAAGACACATAAGCAAGTCTATATCTAGAGTTAGCAGCCATGTGAAATCCTTTTTTCTGCCTAAGAAAAAAGATCATTCTTATCAAGAACAAAAAATGTTTCGGAACTAAATTAAAAATTTTATTTTTAAAGAACGAAATTAAGAAAAAAAATCTTTTAAGAACTAAATCATTAATTTATTTTTTGGTGTTAAATATATAACTTGTTGAAAAAAATGTATTTCTTAAACTTTTATCCTAATGTTATTTATTTTGTGGTGAAAACTAAATATTTAATTCATTCTAAAATTTTATTAGACTTTATTTAATTCATTCTAAAATTTTATTAGACTTGTAATAATATTTCCATTTATTAATACATATTTTGTATGCATATTATTCTTGAAATTAAATATGATTAAATATTATCTTTTAATTGATTAAACTTTTCTAAGAACTATTTTGTGAATATACTTTTATTTTGATTATTATGTATTTTTAATCATGTTTTTAAAATTTGTTATTCAAGAAAAAAAGACCATGTTCTATTAATCAAATACATATTTAATATCTATTAAATAGAAAGGTATATATTTTGGACAAAATAATCGTTTGCAACTTATCTTCAGATTAAGTATATGTATAATTTCGTGACAGAAAAAAAATAATTAAGTCATTCCCATGGTAAGAGAAAGTATTTTACCTTAAAATTTTACAAATTTCATTATAGAAAAATAATTTAAATCTCAAATCGCGATCGTGTCATAGAGAAATAGTGTCCCTGAGAAGCAAGTTTACTGTCTAAAGGAAGCAAATAGCGCGGCACATAACTATGCAAGCTATTGCACGATCAAGCCAAAGTGAAAAGGAGTCATATGTACAAGATTATGGTTATGGAGATTAAGAAGGCTGATTAGAAATGTGATCTATGTTTATCTTGGATCATAAGGTTTCACGGCAGGAACTGCTTGTTTGGACCATAATAATTTTGTAGTGGGTGCAAGGAAGTTGAGGGAAATAATATTTATTATATTTTAACAAGTAATTTTGTATACAATTTAAGATCTAACTCTGTCATAGCTTAAAACTAAATTAAATGATCTTGATAAAATAAATAAATTAGATTACATGACAATATATAAATTACAATAACACTAATTACTCGGAAGCACTGAAAATGAACTTTTTAATGATGGACTCAGCTTGGCACCTTAAGTAGGAAATAAATGACCCTAGTGGCATGACCACATGAGAAATACTGGGGAGACTTTATAGGGCTTGTGGCCTGAGAAGTTGAAAGAAATGATATTTGACAAGTTTGTGGTCTTTTTCAGTGCTCCAAATTGGATCAAGAGCTAGCTCTTCCTCGCTTCCCAAGAACCTGAAGGATCTTTGACATTGTTGGTACTGGAGCATCAAAGTATTAGAATCACTTTATATGTCTTCTTTTTATTTCTTAGTCTGTTAACAATTTTGTTGACATATATGTGAACCATGCCTTTCAATTGGGTTTAACCTAAGGTCAAATGTGCCTGCTTGTGCTTGGTTCCACATCTTCATTTATGTACTTGCAGACAGCAGTGTGTAGGAATTTTTAGAGGATGGTCCCATAATCAATAGCTTGATAAATTTGCAGCCGACATGCTGTGGAATTTCAGATGTCTCTGATTGATCTTTGTAGTTTCAATAATGCTGATACATATCCAAGTTGTCTCTAGTCTCTACCTAGTGGCTATTTGTCCCTTCATTAATGTTGAACTTCACAACTTGAGAAAGGAAACGCAATCACGTTATAGTCTTTTGGTGGAAATAATTGAACCATATTGCTATTTTCATCTTTATTTACCTTGGTTTGGGAGTATTAATTCTTCCATTTCTTAATATGCTATACGATGCTTTTTAAACATGTAAAGGGTGATTTTCTGATAATCTTTCACTGTGGCATTTATCTTTTGTTTCGGACACATTCTTTTATAGATTCAATCTATAATTTGTATGGTTAACTTTTACTCATTAGTAAATGGAATTCATAAATGACGAAATAGGTTAGGTCTAAATGACAAAAATTCCTCAAGCATATGGGCTTTGTTATATAAGATTTGAGCTTGATGCAAATCCATGATTATGATCCAACTAGGGCCCAAATCCGTACAATGTACACGGTACACATGCTCTGTGTCATAGCCACGGATCTGTGTGAGGTTTTCTTGGTTCCTGCTAGGCTCGGTCCTGCTTGGTAAGTAATGTCCTGCAAATTCCCGTTTTGCTTCTTTTAATTTTCGTGTTCGATGGATAGATTTTTCTTACTAGAAAGAGAAGTGAAATAGGGCCACATTTGATTCCTGCACTGCATGATATGTGACCATAATTTTGCAGGAAAGGAAAGTAAAAAATCAAGTGAATTTTTACTGAAAAAAATGATGATACACAAACCATTTCCACAACAGAATGCAAGTTAACATTATGCTACCGTGTTATTTGAATGCCCACGTTTCTGTGAGCTTGTGAACCTGCAGGTTTACGCACACTAAAAACCTTCATTACTGTTAATGTTTTCTTTTTCTCTCAAATTCCGTTCTCCACTTCAAGTTTAGTAAATAATCTTGACAACATTAAAGAAATGTCACAAAATTAGTGAAGTTATATTGGTCCATATAGATGTTTAGTTTGATATCCACTGAAATTCACGATTTCCTTTCTAAATCACGAGTTCAGCTATGGATGTGAATTTTGGGAGACAAGAAGGCAAACAATAATCTTGTTCTTTTATGGGACCCTTTTATGTTGTCTATAAATGAACACAGATAGATTATAATTATTAGGTCAAACATTGGACACGTAAATTTATAACTTTTTTCCCTAACAATAAAAATCTCTTAAAATTAGTCATTATCTTCTTTTTTTTTAAATCATTTGTCATATGTCAAATCTTAAATGAATGTAAATAATTATTACCAGTCAAGTGAAACATTGTTCTTTTGTGGGACCCTTCTATGTTGTACATAAATAAATATAAATAATCATTTGAATTAGGTCAAACATTAACATGATAATTTATAACTTTTTGTATTAAAATAAAAATCTCTTAAAAATTTATGTAGCACTAATATAGGTATGTATATTGGTTATGATATAATATGCAAGATACAATAATTTTTAAAATTTTAAGATATGAATAGAGATATATATATATATATATATTCAGCAAATTATCTGGTTAAAATGTAAACTAAGTCTTGAACCACAAATTATAGCATAAAGATGGACTAATCAGTTCATAATTATAACAAGAAGAATAACAAAGCCGCAAAACAAACCAAGCAACAAGATCAAAAAAAAAAAGAGAGAGAAAAATTAAATCAGCTTAGAAGAAGAAACAGAACCAGGCTATGGAAGACGAAACAGAACTTCTTTAAATGACGTAACATTCTATGAGCTTGAAGAAGAAAAACATATCCCCAAAAAAAAAAATAGTCAGCAACCGAATATAGTTTTTGATGATTAAATGGTAGAATAAACTTACAATGAAGGATGATGCAACCAAATGAAATCTTTGAAGTTTTGAAGCTTTAAATCTCGGTTACAAAACACCCCAGAGAAGAAGAACAGAGAGTATGGAGCAATGACGACCAAGAATGGCAAATCTCCCTTTGCTTCACTCACGAACGACGACAACGAGGAACGGCAACCTCTCACGTCGAAGAACCCGACAAACAGCAAAGGAGAGAGCAAAAATGGATCGGGCAGAAGACTACGGATTTTTGAATAAAGAAAACGAAAAAATTTGGCAAAACAATGAAATTTCGTTTTACTGCTGTTCCAGGAAGCTTCGGCGCATTTCGAAATGCACCCAACAAAAAAGAAAAACGTTCTCGATACGTATGTACCAGAATCAGATATGTGTCCATATCGAATACGCCTCCGATATAGGTACAACTCTGCTTCTAGCATATCTGCGCAGCATAGCTTAAAATCAACCATCACGCTGTGTTTATTCCGGCCATTTGCCGCATGTCAAATTCTTCGATCAATGTAAATAATTATGACTAACAAAATCAAACACATGAATTTGTACAGTTTTCTTTGCTACCATAAGAGTCTCCTAAACTGATCATCACCTCATTTTTCTAGTCATTTTGCCACATGTTACGGGTGACACTTACCTGAAACTAGTCTAGGTGAGCTAGAAAATCCATTCTTAATGACAACCTAGCAATAAACAGGATTGAGAATATGACTGTAGACCACGCTGTTGTTTGAAACAGAGTGTAAGAAAACACATTCAAATATCATTTTGACATCACAGAGAAACCAACAGAAATCAAATAAGGCCTTAGGTTTTCAGTAGAGTCATCAGGTGGCCTTATATCATAGGTCATGTTTAGCTGAACATTCCCAGTTGGACAAGGGATGTAACTTTTGCATAAGGCAACTAAAAATCTACTAGTAATGTAAGTCCACAATTAGTACATATCTTATTTCAAGTCCGAATGACTATTTCAAATCCTATAAAATATTTGCAAACCCTTCATCTACTACTACTTCACAGCTGTGGATGAAATTCGCATAAAACAGAACACCCAACAAAGATATCGCACTTTGTACAATAGAATAATAGCGAAGTTCCAAAGACACAAAGCCCGTAGAAACCTGTGCTTGACGTATTCAAATACAGCTCCTCCTCCGCCTGAAAGCAACTCATATGGATGAAGAGGACCCACCGCTCCATCTCACAGCAATAGGGCTCCTTACATTGTGGCTTCCATCACTCCACTCAATTGTACCATAACTAGCAGAATTAGCATACCCAGATCCTTTACCAAAAGTAACCTCATAACTTTGTGTCTTATTTTCAGCATCGAACACAAGCTCACTGGGGGAGATGCTGACTTCAACACCAGGTGGAGCATTCACTTTCACATTGTAAACAGCATCTTCTGAGCTTCCAACGTTGGTGACAACTCTTTTATACTTAACCAAGTCCTTGTCAGAACTAAATTCCACAGAGAAAGATGGGTAGTTCAAATCACCTGGACCAGTCAAGCTTCCTGTCCTAGATAGTTTTCCTCCACATATGTCTAAACTAGCAGGCTTTCTGATGAAAACTGAAATTTGCCTGGGATCATACCCAACTGAGCATAGGAAGGCCAAATAGTCATTGGTATCCAAATCATAAACCAAACCAGGACTTAGAGCCCTATTGGGATCAACATGTCCAGCCCCGTGAATGAATGGGGTTGATTCTTTCCCACTTCCAAGATCCTTAATGTTCTTCCCAGAATTATCCACATTATACGCGGTTGTCATCAGGGCAGATTTTACAGCAGCTGGTGACCATTTAGGATAAGCCTTCCGAAGCAAAGCTGCAATACCACTAACATGGGGGCAAGACATTGAGGTACCTGATATTATGTTAAACTCAACTCTCCTAGGATCGATGTCCAAATCTGTAGGGCCTACCCTTCCTGTCCACCCTGCCAAAATGTTAACACCAGGAGCTATAACATCGGGCTTAAGAATCTCAGGTGTGAGATGGTTTGGACCACGGCTAGAAAAGGCCGCAACTTTAGGAGCAGCTGGTGAACTCCCAATTACAGTACCTTTGAACACTATTGTCGCGGTTGGATATTCACTCAATCTTATGTACTCCTTGATTTGGTCTCCAGCACTTTGACCCACCATAGTTGCTGCTATAAGATGTGCATCTGCAAGAAGCTCTTCTCCACTATCTTCAGTATTAGCTAAAATCATACCTAACCCACCTGCAAGCTTCACTGCACTTCCTTTCTCAACCCTGGCATTACCTCCCCTATCACAAACAACAATTTTCCCTTGGACTTTAGAGTAATCAAGAGACCCCAAGTAGCAGTATCTGCTTCCACAATCAGCAGCATACACCAATGGAAGCTTGAAATCTGGTAATTCATCACCATAGTAAAGAGATACCCCACCAAGAATTCTACCGTTGCCGAGAACCACATCAGCCGGAAATTCCCTGTCAATAGTAGAAGCACCGACTGTCAAAATCCATGGTGCTATGTTCACAGCAGTGTATGGACCAGGACCAGAATTCCCAGCTGAACAAGACA
The DNA here is from genome assembly GCA_032878935.1 of Erythrophleum fordii. Taxonomy (NCBI): domain Eukaryota; kingdom Viridiplantae; phylum Streptophyta; class Magnoliopsida; order Fabales; family Fabaceae; genus Erythrophleum; species Erythrophleum fordii. The sequence continues at coordinate 6,461,106 of JAVQMF010000047.1, forward strand.
CAAGAACACCGTGCTGAGCAGCACCAAATGCTCCAATCGCTATCGAATCGTGATCGTATTGAGGTGCATACCCATTGGCTCCAACAGAAAGAGAGATAATATGGACCCCATCCGCAATTGCTTGGTCCATAGCAGCAAGAATATCAGAATCGAAACAACCTAGGCTCCAACAGATCTTATACGCAGCAATCCGAGCTTTTGTGGCCATTCCTCTAGCCTCACCTTGAGCATAGTGAAACAAACTCGCATTTGCAACCACAGATCCAGCAGCTGTTGATGCAGTATGAGACCCATGGCCTTCTGTATCTCTCGGAGATTTTGATTCCACAGACTCGTCAATGGGTCTCTCCAAATAAGATTCATACCCTTTATAGAAAGCTCTAGCACCAATAATCTTCCTATTACAAGCCGAAGCAGGGAAATCACGCCGTGTTTCACAAACCCCTTTCCAGGTAGTTGGAACAGGGGAGAGGCCGGAATCTGAGAAACTACGTAATTCCGGCCAAATCCCAGTGTCTAAAACTCCGATTACAACATCATCGGCGTAATCGGAGTTCGGCCACAATCCAAAGCCATCGGCTAAACCGAGAAAATCAGGGGTGTGTGTGGTGTGGACATGGCGGATTTGATCAGGGACAACAGAGAGGACGCCAGGGATGTTGCGGAGCTCGGAGGCTTGAGAGGCGGTAAGACGGACGGCGAAGCCATGGACGGCGGCATCGTAGGTGTAGAGGATCTTGGTGGGGCGAGAGGAAGGGGGGAGGGATTTGATGATGGAAGAATACCAATCGTGACGAGAGGAGAAAAGTTTGGGTCCTGATGATTTGGCAACGTGGATAATGAAGGTTTGGGGAGACTCTGATGATGAGTAAGAAGAAACAGAGACAAAAACAAAAGAAAGGAAGAAGAAGATGAAGAAGGAAGGAAGATAACGAAGAGGAATAGCCATGCGTGTCAGGTGTAAGTGCCCTGTGGTTACTTCCTGGATCTATATAAGATATGTGGCCTTTGGATTTTATGAAAGAGGATTGGCCATTGGTCTTTTTGCATCTGCGCCAGTAACGAGGGAAGATGCAGATGCAAGTGGTATCTACTATTCTTGCAGCAAAAGAATACATGAGTGTAAAATGACAAAATGCGAGCCTTATACAGGAAAAAGACTCCTTGACAATGGAAGAGTATTTTATATTAAAATATTATTTATAATTTTGAATTTAAACTATGAAATAAAAATATTCATACTGTACAAATGAATATGTCAATAAAAAACATTATATCAATATTACAAAAAATTGGGTTATATTAAATTATTGTGTAGGTAACTGAAGCACTAATTTGAATTTATAATTTCTTAATAACTAATTATATTTTTTATTGATTAAAATTTTATTTTAGTCTTTATAAATAAAATATTTTTGTAATTTAATTTTTTATAAAATTATCTTTTTAACAATTTAATCTCTTATAAGTAAAATTGTTATCAATAATATTTTTTTGTCAACTTATAATTAATCAAGATAATATATAATAATGATTAGATAATAATCTATTAAAAATATGTTATATGTTATATAAAATAAATTAATAAAAAATATTATTGATAATAATGTTATTTGTAAAATATAAGGAACCAAAATTTAAACTTCACTTATTAGTATACTGTACTTAATGACTTTATTGTTGACACGCTTAAGTTCAATTTCGGTTCCATTTCCATCGCCCTATTAAAACTAATTTCAATACTTATTATCTTGACTGTAACTAGTTTCAATGGTTAATTTTGAGAATTACGCCTTTAAATTTAGGGCTACGTAATTTCGTGGGTCTTAACCATTTCTATTCCCAATGGTTGTGAATAAAATTGAATATCGGGTTATCTCCATTGGTATTTAGTAAAAGGAAAATAAAGGTCATGAATGGAATTTCAAACAAACTTAGGGTCAAGGATCTATTCTATCAACAGAATAATAAAATCATGGCCAATTGAAGCTAACTCATATTACTGAAAAGGTGAAAATTTAAGTAAAGAATTCAAAATTTAAGAACAATATTAAATTCATGACAATAATAAATAATTTCTAAATCGGGGGGGAAAGTGAATATAATCATAGTACGGTATTATTTTAATTTTTTTTATTAAATATAGTGAAATGCTCATGTCAATAAGATCTACAATACTAAATGTGTATATTATTTGATTCAATAAAAAAATACAATATATAATAATTTTTATCAGCAACTTTATCTTTTACTTTTTTACGAAGTTTACTAAATTAAACAATATATACATAAAATATTACAGATTTTACTAATATAAAGATCTGATTACATTTTAAAATAAATAAAAATAAAAATCTGCTATATACGCCATGCAAAACACCATGCTATACACATAGCGCTAGTATATACATGAAACATTACAAATTTTACTAATATAAAGAACTGATTACATTTAAAAATGAAAACAATAAAAATCTGCTATATACACAAGGAAGGTGAGGGGTATTTTGGGGTGTACGGGGTTTTCACGGGAATCATTAGGAAATCCTGTGGGAACGACGAAGGTTCAGTTAAATTGCGATGGGACCCACGTCACGACACAACCCACCACAAGTATGGAGTGCCTTCTATTTCCTGAAATTTGTATGGACTTAACCTCCCAATCATGAAACGACGCATGGGTAGCCACTACTTCAACTTTAGCTTGATATTTTAATAAAGGGCAAGATATTATCATTTATTTATTTTATTTTATTACCAAAACGACAAAGAATATTTAGTAGGTAAATGAAATAGTGGTACATTGTACTGCATGTTACTTCAAAATAAATAAAAAAATGATTAATTTTAACTAAATGTTATTGTATTTTTTAAAAAACATATTGCCCTTTGTACTATATGCTAATGGACAAGTTTCGAAAAAACAGCGGAGAAAATAACACCAGATGGTGTAGGATGGTACAGACTGTTAAGATTTAATTTGGATTGTTTAAATTTTATTTTTATAAAATAAAAATAATTTTTTAATTATAAATTTAAAATATTAATAATTAAAATAAAATATAAAAAATTCTAAACCACTCAATCAAATCAAATGCGATCCAACTAACATAGAACATAAGATGTAGAAAAAACAATCGCATTTCTAAGACACCAAACCCATATTAATGCTTGACGTATTCAAATACAGCTCTTCCTCCTCCTGGGAGCAACTCACATGGATGATGAAAAGTTATCGCTCCATCTCACAACAATTGGGCTCCTTACATTGTGACTTCTATCACTCCACTTACTAGCAAAACCAACATTCCCTTATCCTTTTCCAAGACTAATTAATCTCACAACTTTGTGTCTTGTTTTCCTCATTGAACACAAGCTTATCGGGGGAAACACTGACTTCAGCACCAGATGGACCATTCACTTTCACATTGTAAATAGCATTTTCAGAGCTTCCAACGTTGGTAACAACTCTTTTATACTTAACCAAGGCCTTGTCAAAACTAAATCCCATAGAGAAAGATGGATAGTTTAAATCACCTAGACTAGTCAAGCTTCCTGTCCAAGATAGTTTTCCCCCACAAATGCCTAAACTAGCAGGCTCTCTGATGAAAACTAAAATTTGCCTAGGATCATACCCAATTGAGCACAGGAAAGCCAAATAGCTGTTGGTATCCAAATCATAAACTAACCCACGATTAAGAGCCCTATTAGGATGAACATGTCCAACTCCAAGAATGAATGGGTTGATTCTTTACCACTTTTAAGATCCTTAATGCTCTTCCTAGAATTATCCACATTATAAGCGGTTGTCATCAGATTAGATTTTATAATAGTAGGTGACTATTTAGGATAAGCCTTCCTAAGCTAAGCTACAATTCTGCTAATGTAGGGGCAAGACATTGAGGCACCTAATATTATGTTAGACTCAACTCTCATAGGATCAATGTCCAAAGCTGTAAGGCCTACCTTTCCTATCCCTGCCAAAATGTTAACACTAAGAGCTATAACATCAAGCTTAAGAATTTCAAGTGTGAGATGGTTTGGACCATGGCTGCAAAATGCTACAACTTTAGAAGCAATTGGTGAACTCTCAATTACAGTCCCTCTGAACATTATTGTTGTTGTTGGATATTCACTCAATTTTATGTACTCCTTGATTTGGTCTCCAGCACTTTGACCCACCATAGTTGATACTAGACAAAAAGAAGATAGAAGCTTAGAAAGGAAAATTGTATCAATTCATTCTCCCTTTATCTCTTACAGCCTACTTCCTATTTATATCTTATAGAAAGGATTAGTCTAGCTACTTAGTAGTAAACCAACTAACTACCTATTTGTTACAACTGAACTCGTATCAATTACACCTTCCCTTAAAAAAAAAAGCCCTTGTCTACAAGGAGTGGAAGTAGGTGGAGTGGTGTTGGAATTAAAAGCAAGAAATTGATAACATACATAAATCCTCCCATGTGGCATCTTCAATGTTGGTATTTTTCCATTTACGGAGTACTTAAGTAACAAGAAGATTGCCCCTCTTAACCATTCTCTTCCTTAGTATCTATTCTGGTTCCAAGGTAAATTGTTTTGAGCTTATAGGAATGGAAGAACTAACATGTTTCTTAAGTAAAAAGATGTGAAACACTAGATGAACCATGTTTAGGGAGGTAAATCCAATGTATAGGCAACCTTTCCCACTCTTTTGGTAATTTGGAAGGGTCTAAAATACCATGTTGCTAGTTTGTAAAGAGATGAGTTGTTGATCAAATTTCTTTAGAAAAGATGCAACTTTAAGTATACCCAATCACCAACAAAATACTATTTTTTTGTTCTCCCTTAGTTAGTTGGTTTGCTAAAGCACCCTATTTTGGGCTCGTTGAAGATGTTACTTTAGTAATTGTATAGTAATTTCTTTGTCAATACAACTTTGATCAACTACATCATTGAATGAATGCCCAATAAGATAAGGCAAGTTTGTAGGAGGTAGGATACCATAAACGGCCTGATAAGGGGACATGCCAATAAACAAGTAGAAAGTGGTGTTATACCATTGTTATGCAAAAGAGAGTTACTTAAACCATTGTTTGAGGAAATCTCCTATCATGTATCTTAAGTAGTTTTCCAAACACTAATTAACTATCTCGGTCCAGCCCTTTGTTTGAGGATGATAAGTTGAGAAGTACAGAAGCTTTACACCATATAAATAGAATAACTCTCTCCAAAATTTGCCACAAAAACATTGAGTCTTTGTCTATAACTATACTCTGAGGAAACCCATGCAACTTTACTATATTATCCATAAACAGCTGTGCAACCTTAATGGTTAAATATAGATGTTTTAATGCTATAAAATGGGTTGCTTTACTCAACCTATCGACCACAACCATTATCACCAATTTGTTGTAGGATTTAGGAAGCCTACCAATAAAATTTGTTGATATCTTAGTCCATATAGCATGAGGAATAGGAAGAAGTTGTAACAGGCATGGTGTAGCTATATTTTCTGGTTTTGAATGTTGACACACCTCACATTCACTAATGAAGTTTCTCATTGCTTTTTCTAACGCCTTCTAATAAAATATTGAGAAAATCTGTTTATAAGCAAAAGTTATCTTGGAATGACCTATTATTTTTCTAGCCCCTTCCAATAAAATATTGAGAAAATCTGTTTATAAGCAAAGGTCATCTTGGAATGACCTGTTATTGCATCTTCATGAAACATTTTAAGAAATTAAAGGCAAAGTTGCTAGTTGGCCCCAACCACCAACTTGCTTTTTTACTTAAACAAATGATTTCTTCAAGTATACTTAGGCTTGGACATAGGATCTTCTTGCAGCTATTAGATTAGGATTTGTAAATAATTATCGTTTTCTTAAGATTTTCTAAACTTGGGAAGTAAGTTCTATAGCTACTGATGTAATAGCTGCATAAAAACCTTCTGATGTTGGTTGATCACACCTAGATAAGGCATCTACAACCTTATTGTTTGCACCTTTTTTTATAGATAATGTCATAACTCAAACCTCAAAGTTTGTGAGCTTATTGATATTGATCTATTAAAAGTCATTTTTGTTCTAGTAGGTATTTCAAAGGAAGATGATTAATCTTAATAATGAATTTCTTGCCTTGAAGGTACAACTTCCATTGTTTGACAACAAAAGTAATAGTTAACAGTTCACATTCATATGCAAACAAGTTTCATTTTAAAGGATATAGAACCTTACTAGCATATGCTATATGATAGCACTTTTAGAAATCATTGCCCTTATCATAACACTTGAAGCATCTGTTTCTATCACAAATGGTTCCTCAAAGTTCGATAATGCTAGTACTAGGGTTGAAGTCAAGGCTGATTTGAATGCTTGAAAAGTTGATTTAGGCTTTGAAGTCTAAGTAAATTGTTCATTTTTCTTTAACATATTAGTAAGAGGTTTGCTTATGCTACCATAGTGCTGAACAAAATTTCTATAATATCCACTAAAGCCCAAAAAACTCTTTAAAGCTGCCACAAATGTAGGTTTCAACCAATTAGAAATTGTTGCTATATTCTTAGGATCAGCTTGAACACCTCTGGCAAAAATTAAATGACTTAGGCAATCCACTTGTGTTGATTTAAAAACACATTTATCTTTCTCATTAAAAAATGTGTTTTGTTTTAATGTTGTTAGAGTAATTCATAGGTACTCCATATGTGTTTCCCAAGTCTTGCTATAAAACCAAAATATCATCAAAGAAAATTAAGATAAACGTCTTTAGAAAGGGCTTAAATATTGTGTTCATTAAGCTTTACAATGTGGTAGGTGCGTTAGAGAATCTAAACAGTATAACCATTTCATGTGTACAAAAAGGTCATTTTATGGATATCTTCCTCTTTTATCCTAATTTGATGGTAACCAACTCTTAAATCAAGCTTAGAAAAGAAGTATGCCCTATGTAATTCATTAACTAACTCCTCAATGACTGGAATTGGAAATCAACCTAAGACCTCCATATGTCATCTTTTTTCTTTACTAGGCCCACTAGTGAGGCAAAGGAACTAGAACTATCTCTTATAACTCTATTTTTTAGCATCTTCTATACTTGCTTTTCTATTTCAATTTTTGGAATGAAGCCATACCTATATGGTTTTGAGGTAATTAGCTGATTCAACTTGAGATAGATTGGATGATCATGGGAATGAGAAGGTGGTAGTGTTTTGGGTTCTTGAAGAACATCATCAAATTCTTCAAAACTGCTATCTAATTGAGTTTATTAGTGCACTGGTAGTGGAAATAATTTATTCTCTAAATATAACCCTTATTATTGCTTTTGTACTTGCAACAAAAAGGCTTGTTGCGTAGCTAAGAGTTCCTTCCCAAGTAGCTGCTAATTGCTAAGGGAAGTAATAGGTGCATTAGTACCAAGAATATGGTAAAATTTGTTATTTATCACAAAGATCATTACTTTTGCTTGCAAATCCCATAATATTTTCCCAATTGAGGCCAACCATTAAGCACCCAACATCATGCCATATCCCTTAAATGTATGACTAAGAAATCATCTTTAAAAACCTCATGTTGTATTGACCACTTCGTTTGATTGCATTTCCTAATGACCTCCAATTTTTGACCATTAGCCACTATTGCATAGATGGAATCAACATCTTACACTTTTAGTCCTAATTTCTTAGCTATAGATTGGTCCAAGAAGTTATGGGTATTGCCAGTATCCATTAAAATCACTATTGGTTGCTTTTTGATCCCCCCTAACACCCTCATAGATGAATGTTGTTACTATTCTTCAATTGCATTTAAAGAAACCAATGAATTTGCTTCTGAAGGTTCATCTATATTGTCAATGGCATCATGAAATTCATGTTATTCTTCCACTTGTACCACTAACATGTATACTTGAGAATTTTTATACTTGTAATCCTTTTTTTAATGTTCTAGACACCACCAACATCGTCCCTTCCTCTTAAGCTATTTCGTCATCTTGTTGCTTGATGTGATGGATTGGATAAGGGTGGGCTTGTTTATAGGTCTATTGCATAAGATGATGAATTCTTGTAATTTAATTGGTAATTAGAAGTTTTAGATGATTCTTGATAGAACTTCAAGTAAGGAAATTGAGGGCTAGTGCTATATTTGCTAGAGAGGACAAGGGCATGGTCATGGAGGGCCTTGATATTGGTTTCTTGAAGTTTTGCTAAGTAAATTGTATTAACTAGGGTGGATGGGTTGAACAATTGTGCTACTAATTGTATGTCACTTTGGAGCCCACCGACAAAGTAGCTAATAGCAATTTTTTCTAGTAAATCCACTTCTGTCAATAACTCTTCAAATTTTTCTTGATATTCCATAACAAAGACTTCTTGCTTCAGGTTCTTGATCTCCACCATTGTATTTCCCCTTATAATATCCTCAAAAAGAGCTTACATATTTTTGAAATATTCTTTCCATCTGTTAATAACTCTTCAAATTTTTCCTGATATTCCATAACAAAGGCTTCTTGCTTCAGGTTCTTGATCTCCACCATTGTATTTCCCTTTGTAACCTCCTCAAAAAGAGCTGACATATTTTTGAAATATTCTTCCCAACTTATCTCTGTCACTCTTTTCTTCTTCATGAAATTCAAGTGCCATTGCAAGGTCTTCCCTTCCAAATGTATGCTCAAGAAGTGAATTCTCTGGTCAACTAGCATGTCGTCAATGTCAAATAATTGTTTGCATCTATAACCCCATCCACAAAAGTCGTTACCATCAAACTTTAGAAATTCTATTCTTCAATGTTTGGTTGGGAATGAATAACAGTTCCTGAATTCTCCATTAAACGATCCAAATTAAGGGCAATTGGCCATTCGGTTCGTGCCAGACGCTGTTCCCACCCCAACGACTTGCCCTGTCACTCCAAACCCATTAGTTTTGTGACAATTTGCCACTAGTTGGTCCACTTTGGCTACCAATTCTTGCTGTCATATCTGTAATAAATCTTTCAATCTGTGACACCGATTGCTGCAAGTCACCTACCTCTGTTACGTTTTGCTCCAAGCATTTCTCAAACTCCGTCAAACGATCTTGCACTGGTCGTTCTTGTATGTGGGATCAAGTCTCCGGTGCCATGTGACCCAAAGAGTGGCTTTGATACTAGAATGATCCTACCAGAAAGAAGATAAAAGCTTAGAGAGGAAAACTATATCAATTCATTCTCCTTTTATCTCTTATAGCGTACTTCTTATTTATATCTCATAGGAAGGATTACTTTAACTACTTAGCACTTAACCAACTAACTACCTATTTGTTACAAGTGAACCCGCATCAACAGTTGCTGCTATATGGCGTGCATCTGCAAGAAGCTCTTCTCCACTGTCTTCGTATTAGCTAAAATCATTCCTAACCCACCTGCAAGCTTCACTGCACTTACTTTCTCAACCCTGGCATTACCTCCCCTCTCACAAACAACAATTTTCCCTTGGACTTTAGACGGATCAAGAGACCCCCGGTAGCACCACAATCAGCAGCATACACCAATGGAAGCTTGAATTCTGGTGATTCATCACCATAGTACAGAGACATCCCACCAAGAAATCTATCGTTGCCAAGAACCACGTCAGCCGGAAATTCTCTGTCAATAGTTGAAGGACCGACCGTCAAAATCCATGGAGCTATGTTCACAGCAGTATATGGACCAGGACCAGAATTCCTAGCTGAACAAGACACAAGAACACCGTGCTAAGTAGCACCAAATGCTCCAATCGCTATCGAATGGTGATCGTATGGAGGTGCATACGCGGCTTCAACAGAAAGAGAGATAATATGGACCCCATCAGATTCGAAACAACCCAGTTTACAACAGATCTTAAGCAGCAATTCAAGCTTTTGTGGCCGTTCCTCTAGCTACACCTTGAGCATGGTGAAACAAACTCACATTTGCAACCACAGATCCAGCAGCTGTTGATGCAGTATGAGACCCATGGCCTTCTATATCTCTGGGAGATTTCGATTCCGCAGACTGGTCAAAGTGTCTCTTCAGATTGGATTCATATCCTTTATAGAAAGCTCTAGCACCAATAATCTTCCTATTACAAGCCGAAGCTGGGAAATCACGCCATGTTTCACAAACACCTTTCCAGGTACTCGGAACAGAGGAGAGGCCGGAATCTGAGAAACTATGTAGTTCCGGCCAAACCCCCGTGTCTAAAACTCTGATCACGACATCTTCAGCGTATTCGGAGTTTGGCCACAATCCAAAGCCATCGGCTAAGCTGAGAAAATGAGGGGTGTGTGTGGTTTGGACATGGCGGATTTGATCGGGGACAACGGAGAGGACGCCAGGGATGTTGCGGAACTCGGAGGCTTGAGAGGCGGTGAGGCGGACGGCGAAGCCGTGCGAGACGGTGTCGTAGATGTAGAGGATCTTGGTGGGGTGAGAGGAAGGGGGGAGGGATTTGATGATGGAGAAGTACCAATGGCTATGGGAGGAGAAAAGTTTTGGTTTTGATGATTGAGAAACGTGGATGATGAAGGTTTGGGGGACTCTGATGATAGGTCTGAAGAAACAGAGACAAAAACAAGAGAAAGGAAGAAGAAAGAAAGATAACGAAGCGGAACAGCCATGAGTGTCATGCTTCTGTGCTTCGTGGTTACTTGCTGTGAATTTGAAGAAGCAATGGACTGACGGAGCAATAAGATACGTGGGCTTCGGATTTAATAAAAGAGAATTGGCATTGGCCGTTTTGTAAAATGACAAAATGCGTGTCCTGTCATTGGATTTGGATACACTCTGCATGCATGGGATTCAGTTGGATGAGACAAGTGAAACACACCCACTTAACTTCTCCACTTTCTTAGGAAGAGCATAGGTTTGCTAATCTTGCTAATCATCCGTGAAGAGTTACAGATAAAAGACTCGCGAGGGAATATTTTATATCAAACACTATCATTTATAATTTTGAATTTAAAATTTTAAATTAAAATATTCATAATGTAAAAATTAATATGTCAATAAAAATTAAATAAATATTACAAAAAATTGGGTTGTATTTAACTTGTGTGTTATTGTTGTAGGATTAATGAAGTAAAACTTTGAATCTAAAACTTCTTAATAATTAATTTTATTTTGATCTTTTATAGATAGAGATTTTTTTTAATTTAGTCTTTTATATAATTATCTTTTTAATTTAATCCTTCATAATATTATTTTATTAATTTAGTCTTTTACTAATGGACATTTCTTAAATTGATTTCTTTTAAGTAAAATTATTATTAACAATTAATTTATTATTAATGAAACTAATAATTACTCTATTTATCAATCGACATATTATATAATGATAACCAAATAATAACAGATAAAAAATATATTACATATTATCGCATTTGTTAATTTGATTAACAACACATTAAAAAAAAAACCTTTACAAGGAATCAAATTAAAAAAATAATTTCATACAAAACAAATTTAAGAAATACTACATATAAGGACTCTATTGTTTTCATTCTTTAAGTTCAATTCGGTTCCGTTTTTTAACGCCCTAGACTTTTATTAAAACTAGTTCCAATACTCTTTTTTTTTCTGTGGGATCTGTTGTTAGTTTCAATGCTTAATTTTGAGAATTAAGCCTTAAAATTTAGGTCTAGGCAATTTTTTGAGTCTTAGCCCATTTTTATTCCTAATAATAAGTGATACAATATGTTTAAAAATTTATTTACTATTGTCATGATAACTTTTAAATTTTTTTTACAACAAGAGAATTAAATTTTTTATTCTTTGCTTAAACTCTCACCTTTTCAATGATAATATAAGTTAGATTCAATTGGCCATGAATTTATTATTTTGTGTAGATAGAAGAGATGCTGGACTCTATTTGCGTAGTTAGAATAGATCCTTTAACTCTAAGTTGATTTGAAATTCTACGCATGCTAACCTTTTTTTTTTTTTTGTTAAATACTAATAGATAAATGTACGGGTAATATTTAATTACAATGATTTTTTTTTTTAAGTTATCTAAATTTTTATCATATATCAACTTTTCATGTGTGTGTGTGTGAGAGAGAGAGAGAGAGAGAGAGATCATATTATATAAAGGCAAGGAAGATAAAGTGGGGGTATCCTTAGGCGTATATGGTTTTCAGTAGATTCTTGGTGGCATTATTAAGAAATCCTGTGGGACCAATGAGGTTCAAGTCTCTTGCAATGGGACCCACGTGATGACGGTAGTATGTATGGGCTCTCTTTTCTCCCCTGCAATTTGTAATTTTTCCAATCATGAATACCGGTGCACGTCAGCTGTAGCTTGATATTTATTTATGAGACTAAGTTGCAATATTAGGTTATTTATAAATAATTTTGTTATTTTTAAAATTTAATAATAAAACTTTTAAATTTTTTAAATTTAAATAGATAATTTATTATTATTTTATTAATAGAGTATGATATATTAAAAATTAAAATTATTTATACATAATCTAAAATTAAAAAAAGTTATCTATACAAGTTTAAATAAATTATCTTTATAAAAAATAAAATTTAAAAAAATTTATTATCTCAAGTGTTATATCCTATTAGTAAATTAATAGTTAAAAAAGTTATCTATATAAATTTAAAAGTTTATGATAGATTTTATTATCAAATTTTAAATATATCTGTATATAATTCAAATTTTAAAAAAAATTATGCAATTTTATCTTTATTTTATTACCAAATTGACCAAGGATATTTAGTAGAAAAAGGAACTAGTGGCACAAGGATTTGCAATACGATCATTTTCATGTTACTTCAAGATTAACATTATTAATTTGAACTAAATGTTAATTGTCATTACTTTTTTTTTTTTTAAATATGTGCCTTTTCATTATTATTATTTTTTTAATCATGTCGACTCTCTCATCAATTATCGACCTTATGATATAAATTTTTGCAAAAAGTACCCGATTTGCTTACAAAAGTGAAGATCTCTCGTTTCTGCTGAGATACATTAATTATTGAGTTTGAGTTTAGCAGCTTAGTGTGAATATAGTGTACGTAGCAATATAGACGTATTCAAGATTCATACATAGCCATGAAATAATTTAAAATCCACAAAAGGAATCAAGCCATGTTATGAAAGGAGAAAAGAAAAAAAGAAAGACACTTTTGTACACTAGTCTATACATAGATTTGTCGATTAATGTTTACCTCATAATTTAAGAAGGTTAACGATCAAGTTGGTATACAATACGCGATTGTGATAGAAATATCTGATTATTTTTTCAACTTCCAAACTTGGTTTTCACGGCTATGTGTGGAACTACATTTACTACAAATTATTGTTAATTTTAGAATAATGTCGTTTTCTAATGTTACATCATGAGTAATAAGATACACACACACAAGCCATCGTGTCTCCAGATGAATTCTCGATGGTGAAACCTTATCACTTTTGAAGAGATTGGAAATTATAATAAAACATGTTTTTTTAAAAAAAAATTAAATAAAATTAAGTATACTATAAGTCAATAAGTTAAAATAAATAAAAAGTAAATTAATGACATAGTCTCTAAGAGATTACTCTTTTCTTTATTTGGTCATCTAAAAATAAAATTTCTCAATTTAATTGTTGGAAAAATCACTTCTTTTCAATTTGGCCCGCCAAATACGAGTCCTTTTGATTTAGTCCCCTAAACATTTTCTTTCAATTAAAATAATCTTCTATTAAGGAAAAGCAAGATTCCACCTAATTATTAATCAATGATATGAACTTATTCATGCGTTTTAAATCCTCAAAACAATCATTTTTTTTCATTTGAGGGTCCAAAAATATCTTCTAAAAGAATCATTTTGGGTGGGAGAAAATATTTAAGGAACTAAACTGAGATGTTTTACGTTTGAAGGACCAAATTGATAAAAAAATAATCTTTTAGGAACTAAATTAAAAAATTTTATCTTTAAAGGATTAAATTTCAAAAAGAAAATTTTTTTAAAAACTAAATTATTAATGTATTCAATATTTAACTCAAATTGAATTCAACTCTCTTAAGAACAGGGGATTTATCTTATATCTGGCCTGGAACATATATATATATCCTTTTTGATTGTGAAGCAAGGTGTTGAATGCTATATTGTGTGTACTTCCTCATGTCTTGGACTATTCGCAGACTATGGTTTAGTGTTAAATAAATAAATAGTTTCTGTATTTCCACTTCTTACTACTTTAGCTGTAGTTCTTGTCTTAGAACATTTTAGAGTGTCTGCAGAGTGCATATACAAAGGGGAGGATTATTTGATGGCATTTACACAACGCTATTTATAAATGCTTATACACTCCTTGAAAACATTTATCTAACACTAGGCCATAACCGCAATTACCAAAATTGGCCTTTAAGGTCCAAATAGCAATATGATCGCAAATGTTCTTAATTTGTCGAGCTTTAAACCCATCCCGGTTGACAACCTGTCTCATTTAGAGAGCCCAATTCGGCCCAATTATGTTGAGGCCTATGTGGCCCGGTCAATAACAGGGTCTAACCGACCTAGTGTGAATATATATATATATATATTAAAAAGAGAAGTTTGCTTTTAATAGATATTGGCTAAATTATATGCGTGCCTACAAAATTTTAATTTTTTTAATCTAAAAAATATGAAATTAAATATTATTATGTCAATAATTAAAAAAATTTAATATATACTTTGATATTATATATTAATGTGGATGAATTTATTAAAGTTATATAAACTTTCGGAGAAGTATAAAAAACTTATTTAACTACTTTGATTAATTCTGCATAATAGAAGATTTATTATATATTTTTATTATTATAAAATTTTTCATATTCATAAAATATTCTTTATCTATTTCGTATATATTTCTCAACATACTCATATCTCATATTTAAAATAATCGTTTGCTTTTCTTCCTCAGACCGCTTCGAAATATTGTTTTGGACCTGATAAAACTGGGCCCAATTAGATGGGGCTGACTCGGCAAATTTTTAAGTGCAAAATAAAAGGTAATATAAATTGACTTTTTGCAGTTGTGGTCAATGGTTACTGTGATCCGTCAAATAAGAAAATAATTTAGCCCATGACACAAGCCAGAACAATGATCCATTATTAAATTAGTAAACTATTAATGATTAGTCCCTAATCCCTTTATTAAACAATCTAGAAGATCTTGTATCTTATTTTCAAAATAATTAGGTGACTAGGTGAAGGAAAAATAAAACTCTACAATTGGTGGGACGTTAATTTTCTGAGGAAACAACCACCGCTTTCCATGGAAAAAGAAAGTTTTTTATAATATTATATTAGCAATCATCCTAGCTGGTGAGAATATCCACTCATATCTTAATTAATTAGAAAGTGTAGAAGCAACTTCTTTTACTTAATGAAGAAAACAGAATGATTTTTTTTAGAATCTATATATTTTAGTATTTTCTTCAGCAATCAATCAATTAAAACATACTTTGTATAAAATTTAAAAATTATTTTTACTATAATAATTTTATTTCGTTCCACAATCCCTAGATTCGTTAGTTCAGCAAATTAACACCAACAAGCTTACCGAGAAAAAAATATCACTTGGAAAACCTCTTTCTGCATTACAGGACCTGCCATGAAAACCACAGAACACACAGAGTAACGTTCATTGCATAATAATTAACAAGTTCCTTCACATGAAGCTCGAGTTATATTAGTCACCTGTTTCTCATTTCTCCTAAAATATTCAACTACTTGTGCAGTAAGTGTTGTTTTTAACGTGACCAACTTGTGCTAAGAGCAGAAGGAGTAAGGTGGTTCACATGGCGACACAAGTTCATTGAAAAGCAAGAAACTTGAGACATTAAAGCATGTGAGAGCGTAGAAGCGTTTCTCTCACTTACATTTGCAGAAGGTAAGGTCCACCATACACATACCTCCATGCATTCCACAACTTTCTGTCTGGCATAATTCATTTTAGAATGCAGCTAGCTAATCTTAGTTGTCATCACACTCGTGTGTGGTGCATGCAATATCTCCATAAAGCTTCTGAATTAATCATAAACAACATGAGTCTCCTCCCACTTTTCATTTCTCATGCATAATCATTCTTTTCTTTTTGGTAAGGGGAAAAGAAAAGAATTGATAAACAAATTGTTGACTCCAAATTATCAATAAAGATATTCATGAGTTGGGTTAAGTTAGGTTAGATCTAACTTAGTTTTATATTATTATTATTTTTTTTTAAGTTTAATATGAGCTCACAGTTTGATTTGATTTAATATTAGGCTGATTGAATTTTTTTTTTTGATAAAAAGTTATAAAATAGTTTTTGAAAAAAGTAAAATTGTTATATAAATTTCTATAAAATAATTTTTTAAATTAAAAAAAATTGGGCATACTTGACCAAGTCACATGATTAGGTATATACTCAATTTTTTTTTAGAGCCAAACCTAAGTTAACTTGATATGATTGGTAAGACAGAGTTAGTTAAGCCTCTAGGTATTATGTGCAGTCCTAATCAGTAATATGGGTTTCATTTTTCTAAAGAACACTCTAAGAATTAAACATCAATCACACTAAACCCATATGAGAAAATGCATCCTTAAAAGAAAAAGTTGAAAAAAAGTTTGATAATATCTTTGATTATAATTACTAGAACAAAAACAGAGAACGCACCACAATTAATAAATAGCTATCAACAACGCATCACTACTAAAAATTAAATTTTAAGACAATTTGATGGATGCAACTTGAATTTACCAATTCAAGCAATTCTCATATATTAACTAATGTATAGAATCATTCTTGATGGCCCTTCTTTGTACCACTTCTAATCATCCATATAGTTATGTTTCAATGACATGACTTGTTTACAGGTTGATAACGTAGATTTTGAGACTAGTTTATGCCTTTTTGGTGAGCCATAAGAGGACAAAAAGGGTTTTTGAAAAAATTCGTGGTGTGGTTTTAGAATTTCATCAACCTTTTTTTGCAGTATCCCCAACCAGAAATTTTAGAAGATATGATATGATATGATGGACAACTTGGAATCTTCATTTTTTGTCATACATGGCTTGGGAAGATATAGTCCATGAAAGTATTCTATTCTGCAGATATGCTCCTTCTCATATGTATATGAGAGTGCCGTATTTTATGGCAACCAAGCATATAGGATCAAGATCCATTATTGTCTGTTCTTCGGTTGAACTTGAACAGAAGAAGACGTAGCCACCTTGAAATGCGAGACTTAATGAAAATTAAAAGAAAATCCAGAAGCTGCTTAGTTCATTGCACTGAGGGGCTAAAGAAACAGACCAGCCAAATTAATAATATTCACCAATCATTACCGGTTTATGCCGGCTTGGAGAACTCAATTATTGATATTTCTTTAGTATGAGAAAATCATAACCGATTTTGACTCAATTCAATCACAATTTACTTAAACACAAGATTAATTTTATTTCATGATTAAATTAGTACAGAAAACAAGGCAACTGGTACCAATGAAGCAAAATTTTGTGCAAGTTACCCTAAAATTCTAGCAGATTGAAAGCTCTGTACCAGACAAGAGACAACTACAAATGAACATCTAGTTTCAGCATGAGCTTTTTATGTCTTTAATTTCCATTTTCTCCTTCCATTTTTGACCAATCAAATGCAGATTTTCCCTTTGCAGCTTCCTGTTTTATTCCCATCCCATACCTTCCTTTCTCGAACGGAAAAATGTAGATACCCACCTTCAATTTTAAGCCATTTGCAAACACTTTCTTTAACTTTGAAAATAAAATATTATTCCCCTCAACTATTACGCATTAGGAATTATACCCACCCTTTCATTTCCTCATTGGCCTTGTTAATAGAGATGCCGCCTCAAACTCTATTATCTGTCACATGGCATATTCTCATTTGTCTGGAAACAATAAATAACAGAATTTGAGGAGGCATGACGGGTTTAAATTGTAATAATTGAGAGGATAATTTATGGTTTTCAAAGTTTTGAGAGGGATATTTGCAAATGTTCTCAAAGTTGAGGGGGGTATTTGCAATTTTCCCTTTTCATGAACCAGACAGAGTAGAGAAGCAGCTCTCAGACCTGGTAAAACCAGGACTATGATGATGAATGTCTGTGTTTGGTGAGGACCTTAAAGATCTAGGAGAATCCAAACTCCTCCTAAGAATCTGTCTCAGAGCTGAAATCAAATGAACAGTTGGATTTGCAGGAGGCCCTGAGGTTTTGAACTTTTTGCAGAAGTTCATGTGCTTTGCCATTGCCTCTTCTGTGCTCACGATCCTTTCAGACCTTACAATCTCATCTTTGACAGCTTCAGCACATAACCCACAAATCCATTTCCCATAATATCGCTCCCTGATTCTTTCTATGTAGGCTGGGGTGCATTCTTCTGTCAGCCCACAGCAGTCACAGATTGCAAATTCAACTTCACTCTGTGAAGCTAGTTTGGTTGCTCCAGGTTGAGTTTCTGGTGCTGACATAACCATCGGATCGCCGATCAAAGTTGCAGACATTGCCAACCACCCTGTGAGATAGAAAATCGCAAAAAGTTTACATCTTGATGGTAATGAATAGGTTCCATGATAAGAATAGGACAAGTTAATGTTTGTGATTGGGTCTATCAAAAAATTTGTTCCGCGAGATTATGTTTTGATTGGAGAACAGCAAACACCTAAGGAAGTTAAAGTCCTAAGTTTTTCTGTTTGGTTGCCGAGAAAAGGGGATAGACAAAAGGAAGGAAGGAAACCTTCCATTGTTATGCAACAAGAAGGATATGGTTTTCACGTTATCAATAACCCCGAGATTGAATTTTTATCATATAACCAAAACACAATGTGTTTTTCTGCTTGGTTGCTGAGAAAAGAGCATTGGCAGAAGGAAGGAAGGAAAGCTTTCATTCATATGCTTCAATAAGGACATGGTTTTAACGTGATCAATAACCCCAATATTGAATATATTGCAAAACTAAGACGAAATAATTATGGGGTTCCATTCAATGAATGAGGTAGGACAGGAAAAAGAATTTTCGAGCAAGTTCTTCCCCTTTGTGAATCTAGGATTAAAGACCGTTTCAGGGTACAAGAAAAGAATGAAACTTAATTGAGAAAAGAACATGGGATGTTATAGAAAATGAATAAGCATGAAGAGATTAGAAATTCGAGAAAATAGTCATAAAAATTGAACAATAAGAATAATGAAAATTACCAGAAGAAGCAGATCAAAATAAATCAAAATCGCTTTCTTTATCTTTTTCTACTTCTGCTTTCTGGGTTTTCTTCTTCTCTTCTTATCTCTCCTTCTCCCACTCTCCCTCCTCGACTTTTTCCTTCTCAGCATACAAAATCTCAGATATTGAAACCATTTCAGAGAAAAACTTCAATCCCAAAAACCCCCCTTTTGATTTCTTCAATCTCCTCCCGAGAACAGACGATATTGTATTTTTTTTTCCAAGGTGATAACTTTGAAGAAACCCAAATCTTTACATAAGCAAGCAAAGAGATTGCTTTTTGTTTCTCCTCTACAGAATCCTGCACACAACAATATATGAACAGAGGAGAACAGAGAACACAATTTTTAGAGAGAAAAAATTACAGTAACAGAAAAAAGGCCAATGATTGAGGCTTTAAAGAGGCGGGTTGTGTAATGGTATAATCCACGTCAGCATTTTTTTTGGTTAAGTGGATTGTTGGCCGATGATCATTGGATTGCCAGCTAAGCATGATCATATTTAATTATTTATATTGTGATTTGTAATTGTGAGTCTTTTCTTAGCCAATATGTGCTGTTTTGGAGGAAGTTTTCTTTTCTGACCCATTATAATTTTTTTGACTTCATAATTATACTTAGTAATTAAGCAATGGCGAGGTGCCATGTGTGAATATAATCATGAAGGAAGGTCCAACTTGCTGCATTTCCGCGCAAGGCAGCTTCCTAATTTGAATTACTTCTTGTTTTATGCAAATATTTATTCTTTTCTTATAATATTGAAAAATTAAGTAATATAATTTATATCTTAAAGAATAAATAATTTTTATTTGAAATTTAAATTAATTATAATTAAAAATAAAATTATGTGAATTTTTTTAAAAGTTAAATTAAATTAAATGACAAAATATAAATAAAGATAATACTAAATATTTAATACTACATAAGTATAAAAAATGAACCCCTTGGTTTAGTTACCATAATCAGATTATTAGTATCATTTAGATTCAAATTAATATCAAATTGGAATAACATAGGGTTTATGTAAGGGTCAAATCTTATTTGTTTTTTCTGAAGTTATCAATAATGTTTACGAGGTCTTACTTACCACGTTAATTAATTAATTTTAATTAAATAATATATATGTAATAAATACAGATTTTTATAAATTAACTTCACTGCCACCTAAGTGCGATAATAAAATGACGTATTATTATCATTTAAACAGCTGGACAATTTAAAAGGATGGGTGGAAGTCAAATGAATTCGACGTTATTAATTAAAAAAAAAAAGAGCTCAAGGGCAACATGGCAATTCTTTTCTTTAAACAAGTTTTTAGAATTAAATTTTTTTGCTAAATTAATTTTAATGTTTTATTAAATAACAGCAATATTAGTAATGAATTTAATTCTCATAGGAATGAATTTAATTCTCATTCTTTTAGAGTAATTCATTCTCTTTCTTTAAAGATATTCTTTAAACAAAGTTTATTAAAGCTAAACTTGAATGTTACATACTGTTTTGGACAGCAATAATTTAAGAAAATTGAAATTTGAGTATATATATCACTTTGTGTATATAGAAAAATTCAGAAGATAGATATATAATTATAAATGTGTGCGTGTGTATGTATACATGTAAATACATGTTAATAAAAAAAAAAATTTTTGAATGAAATTCCTGTATCGCTAGAGTCTTACTAAAATATGCCACCTGTAGTTTGCCTCCATAGTCTAATATAGTGTCTCGTTTTGGATTAGGCTGAGTCTAGTTCCTCTTTTTGAGCCTCAAATCTATATATAAAGTCTGAAATGAGATGTTTCATTTCACAATTTCTGTTCAACTTAATCAAATTCAAATTTTCATATACTGTCAGGTTTCTTCCTCTTTTTCATTTTTATAATATTTTTGGAGGAGTTGAATTGTTCATGTGGTGGCTAATTATTCTCTAGGTTTTCATATGCGAATCTATCGATGTATTCTTATTCCAAGTTACAGAACAACATCAAAGTGAAAGAAACACCTCACGTAAAAATGTGGGACTAATAATAGACCCTTATAAGTAATTGATTTTCATTTTCATAAGACTAAAATATACATCCCAGAGAATTGAGTTTGTTTGTATTATGATGACATGACTGGTGACACAACAGATGCAGAATGCCAAAGGTGATTTTTTCACGCCTTTAATTATTTGGTTGGATAGTTGCAAAAACAGTGCTTCCTACGCAACCACTAATAGCCCCCACTTCCATTATTATTGACAAAGCACACAATAATGAAAAGGATATGGCTTATTGGCGATTCTTCATGGATCTGATCAAATTTTTCTAGGTAGATTTAGATAGGGTGAATAGAACTTGTTCAAAAATAAACTATCTAAATTTAATGCCTTAGAGATTTTACATCTTATTTCTCGAAGAGTAGTTTTTTTTTTTTTCAACTTAATTTATTCTTATGATAAATCCCGATAATATGCAATTAATAGAGATGAATATGCGATCAACATAATGTGAAGTTGTTTTCATTATTAAGTGCTCACTTATTCTTGAAATATGACATAGCATAAGCAACTCAAAATAATGTATTTTAATTATAATTACCCAACCATTTAATATCACAATTCAGGGACAAATTAAGTACTTAACAACCACATAAGTTTTATATTAGATCATGTGACTTAATTTTTTAATTATTTATTAATGAGGCTTAACATATAGACAAAATTAAAAATAAAAATACTGTTAATTTGTTGAAGAATTGAAATGAAACATTACAATTTTGAGAGATCTAATAACAATATGTATATTTTTAGAGGACTAAAATATCAATTTTTTTAAAAAATAAATAAATAAAAATATTTATAAATAGATATATAAATATGCTAAAAATAAAATTTCATAAAAAAAAATTACTTAACCTATTATAACATTTTTATTCATAATTATTTGACAAAAAAGTCTATTGATAATTAGCTTAATATATCTATTTTTTAATGAGAAAGTATAAATCTTCTTGTATCTAATCACCCGTCTAACCAAACACTCACCCCTCACTCACGGTCAAATTATTTGTATGCAACTAAGCATAATGCATACAGGTAAGTGCTCAAAAAGTGAATAATGAAGTGGACCAAACACTGCCATGCCAATGAAAGAAAGCGTACTTGTACTGTGACATTAATGCAATTGCACTCATCGGTTGGTGAAGGGACTTACCAGTTTGACAGACAAAAGCCTTGCCCCTTAATTAATTAATGTTCCGAAATAAATAATTTTGGGACAAACCCCAAGGACCCAACAACAGTGTTGTTCAAATCTTCCCCTCGTATGTCGGTCTTTTGTTTTGTTTTTATATTTGTTTTTGTTTTTTCTTTCTCATTGCAGTTTTGGACATAGCAGCTGCATGTACATGTTGCTTTGCTTAAACACTGCATTAAATTTATGGTACGGGAACATGTGTTAGTTCACATGGCCAAGTATACCTAATTTCATACCAATACGGCGAGCGAGCCATGCATGTCTGTTGTGTAGGAGCTTTTAGGTTATCAAATGCTTCTTTCCCTTTCCACTTCTTAGTAGTCTGAAAAAGATAATCTATTGGTTTTCTTTTCAGAAATTTTTAAGTATATTTGAATTATAAATAATAAAGAAATCAAATGAATTATAAATAAATAGACAGCATCTAAGGTTGTTGATTCTAGAAAGTATATGCTTGAAATGCATGTCAAGTATATATAATTAATTTAATTTATTTATTTTTAATAAATTAAGTTTACCTAAAATTTTTTTCATCAAACTCTTTAAACAATGATAATTTTTCAAAGAATTTTTAGGTTGAGGAAAATAGAAAAGGAAAAAAGAGGAGTAAAATTTTAATTTTTATATTTATTTAATTTATATATATATATATATATATATTTCATTTATCCTCCTCAACCAAACGTATTTTAAAGAAAAAATGTTAAATTTAAATATAAATTCCTTTCTTCTATTCTCTTTAATCTAAAGATACGCGTTTGAATGTGAACCCAGTCAAATATTGTGCATAGATATATGAACACTTATACCCATCAAGGATTTCAAAAAAAAAAAAAAGAGTTTGTTTTTACGTTTTTCTCCCGACGAAGACTTCTAGATTTCTTTTTTCTACTTTCTTTTAAGAAAAATTAATAATTTTCTTCCGTTAAAAATCGATATAGTCATCGAAGAAATATAAACAATTACAAAAGGTATAACAAATAAATTTCAAACTAAAAATTTATTTCCAATATTAAGATATGTTATGTGATAATATATGTGCAGTCATCATCAAGTTTTGGACTTCTATGATCGTGAGAAACTCCTCCGTTAAAAATGACACATAATTAATGAGATAAATTATTGCTTATTACAACAATCATGTGCTATGGTCATAGCATAAGATATAAACACTTTCAAACCCAAAAAATTCAATGAAAAGAAAGAATAAGAAGGAGGATGTTGTTATATTTTTTTTTTCTCCCTCTTTACTTCTTTAGTTGATATGCTTGGTTTAGGTCAACCGAAACCATGCTTTCCAACGTGTTCTATAGATAGGAACGATGGCTGCGGGATGACATAGTGGGTGATGAAAAATTGATTAAAACTATAATAATTTGATAGCAGTATAATCAAGGCTTACGTGTCTCTCACTTATCACGTTATTAATTAATTAATTAATTAATTGCATTCAAGAACAGCAAAAGAGAAAGCGATTTAATTTTCATAATTTAATTATAATATACTTCCATGTTTTTGGTATATGCCTTTGATGTCAATAATAGCAGTTCCATATTTTTTTATTCTAGTATAAAATCAGGAGTACAAGAACAAGGTTGTTGTGTGTTAATTAATTATTTGAAATGGTTCCTCTTAATCTATGTTCTTCCATGGTTTTTAATCTACTTTTTTGACAGATTGAAAATAGGTAAGTAAGATATTGGGAAAGAACTTAAAAACAAATAGTAGACAACAAATAGTCGGTGAGTAGAAATTAAAAATTGCAGAAACACACAGTGAAATGTATAACACTTTTTTTTTTTTTAATTTAGCTTCAACTAAAATTTGAACTTGAATTCTTAGTACGATTTTAATTATGTTGAGCTAAAGTTAATTAAGTGTGATGCCTTGATTGGTAGTCAGAAGGAAACAAAAAAGGAGATGGAATCACTCACAAAATTCTGTTCGGTTGGGGGTAATGAAATGCATTAAATAATTATTTAATTTATATAGAGTCTGTTTTTCTTTTATTATTATTCAACAGTATTCTATTGCTTTCTTTTAAAATAAGTTTTGTTATTTTTTCATCATTTTTATTTTAATATTTTTTTATTTTTATACAAATAAAATAATATTTTATTCTATACAGATAAAATAATAGTTTTATGTTTTTAAATTATATTAAATGTAATTATTTTATTCTATTCAAATCTTTATTTCTTTTTCACTTCTATTACAAATAATTTTGTATATCAAACAGAATATAAATGTGTAATATTATATTGTTTGATAGTTAATTAAAGTTCTAGAGAAAGCTTTCGTTACGCCCTCAAAGGGAGAGGCTGATCCCTTATCAAAGGCCACTGTAGGACGTGAATTGAATATGTTTCTAGTCTTTTCTTCTTCTGTGTTCCTTCTTCAATTTGGCAAGAGAAAGGGAGAAGTTAATTGTCACGTTTCTGATTTTCTTTCTTAAGAGAAAGGTCAAAATTGAAAGGATAGATTGCTAGCTTTAGGGTGCTTCTTTTTTGTGACGTCTCATAGACCACTAGACGAACAAATTTTCGTTTAAAAAAGCACAGAAACGAAAGATTACA
Source organism: Erythrophleum fordii (assembly GCA_032878935.1). NCBI lineage: Eukaryota > Viridiplantae > Streptophyta > Magnoliopsida > Fabales > Fabaceae > Erythrophleum > Erythrophleum fordii. Next base: position 6,486,092 of record JAVQMF010000047.1, read on the forward strand.
TATATATATATATATATATGCATTGATCTATATTAATATATTCTCTAGCTTTGTATGATATCACTGATTGTTTCTTTTAAAAATAGAAAAAATAAAGACAAGTAAATGAAATTAATACAATAGACAGCACTAAAAGATTTATATAAATCATTAATAATTATGTAATTAAATAGTTAATAGTTCATCATATTTAAACAGCATATTATATGTTAATTTATTAATATGTTGGTAAAGTACAAAATAATGTTGCAATGATGTAAAATTTTGTAAGCGTAATCTTTATAATTAAAACTTTTATTTCGAAATTTGTAAGAAACTCATCCTATAAAATGTTATTTAATAATGTAAGACTAAATTTATTGATATCATTGTCAATTGATCCCCTCTCTCTCTCTCTCTCTCTCTCTATATATATATATGAAATTGTTAACCTCCACATTTGTATTTTGGACCAATAAAAAAATATCCAAGTATTTAGGTCATTTCATCGTAATCAAGCATTTAGTAGCATAAAAAAAATGACTTAAATACACTTGCAATTATTTATGTTTTTACAATGAAATGACATGAATATTCCATATATATATACATACTTATTTTTAGTAAACAATAAGGATAGTTTAATCCAAAACATAAATGTTAAGATTGCTAACCTCCATAATTCTATTGGGAAGGTTATTTGATATCAAGTAAGTGAAATTAAGGAACAACCACCTTTAAATCATAAATACACACACCCATTTGAAGAACTATTAATGTAAAATGTGTATACGTAGTGCCTTTTTTATAAAATGTATTGGATATTAACACAACTTTAGAGTTGGAGCAGGGAAAAAAAGGCAAATAGGGGAAGTTGATATATGCAAACTCCTGATCTGAAGTAGATAATTGATGATTGGATCAATTTCAATTGTACATTCTTGTTCAAGAAGAAGAAGAACATGGTGGTGGTGGACAGCATTTACTATATGAATATGTGCTTTCATTTTTATGCATGTGGAGTACAGAGGATTTCTCTGTACTGTGATGTAGATGGAAGAACCGATATAGAAGAACAGTTTGTTGGTATTTTATTTTCTCATGCCAGAATAGAAGCATTAAATGGTTAAGCATTTATAGTTTATGTTGACCACTACTAGTCCACTATACATCTATATCGCACCATCAATTTGTTTCTTTTTCTTTTTTGTTAATATATATGATTGTACCCTATTAAATTCTGAAATGGTATAAATTCAATGGTGGCCGCTAATATTACAATTTGCATAATTGGAGGTAGACTTGTTTGGTCACGCCAGAAAGTTGTTGGGATATTGTTTTCTATACGTAAAATCAGTCTTATTAAGCTCTAAATTAAAGCAAAGTGACGGCCACAGAACGTACCATGAATTATTATATCATTACTGGACTCAAAACTTTCCATTAATTACTTGGTTACTAGGCAATTCCAATGTTATATCAATGTTGGACCAAAAGTAGACATTCTTACCCATTAATCAAACCAAATTTGTAGAAGAGCTTTTAAAATCCGATGCGATATCGTGAGATGGTTAGCACCACAAACTTGGGTTTAATCTTTGATACACACCTTCTGGCTCTAATATCTTCCTCTTATTAAAATATTACTTCCGATCCTTTTTATTAAAAACAAAAAATTATTTTATTATTATTAAAAAAATAGTTAATATCAATTTAACTCATTGATTAGATTTAAATTTACTAATTGTTTCTTATTTTATCATTTTTATTTTATATGAGAAAACGTTATACATTGTTAAGTGTATTAGGTATAATAATAAATAAAAAGTAAAAAAAATTTATTATTTAATAAAATAAAAAAAATATCATGTTTCTTATATTTTGAGATCAAAAAAATCTCCTCAAATTTTTTTATAAAAAGGATTGGAGGGACTAATTAATTTCATGAAATTTTGGAGTTGGCTTAAATGAAATAAAACTAGATTTTCATTCGAATTTGATTGATATTTTGTCTCTAATGTCTAAACTTTAACAAAAATAAATTATTAAACACAAACAGATCATTCTTTCATTTCCCCTTCTCTCGCTATCCGAAGTGATTAGACATTTGAATTCTATTAAGTACCGTGCTCTCTATAAAAAAAGATACTATCTTCTTTTGTCAAGAAAGCAAACTTGTTCAGATTAAGTGTTTTTAAACTTTTATTGGTGGATGTCCACATGATGAGTCCTTGTATAAAGATTCACTTAAATTGAAACTTAAGAGTGTTGAATTACAAGGTGAACAGTGTTATGTATTAATATATCTCTCTTGTACTAGCTTCTGTTTCAATTTTCTGTTTCAGATGGTATTTTGACATCGCAGCAGCTTGAAATTGATGCCAACTCCAAGTATACTCAACAATGAATTGTTTCTATGCTAATGACATTAATCAGATTATACTTTTTCCACTTATAATCCTCGATTTGAAAATTTCACGAGGTCAGTTACACGATAATAATTAAAAAAATCTTGTAAATTTTTATTTTTGACATGAATTATTTGCAGAAACATAGAAAGAGAAAAAAAATCTTATCCTGAAGCAGACGAACTGGGAGCCACATGGATAAAACTCTTGGTCAGAGTACCAAAGCGGCGTTGTCTAAATCTTATCTTCAGTAGGTAAAATTATATCACCTCAGTCTTCCTCAACTCTCTTTCCTCTTTTCTTTTCAGCCATCTCTACTACCCCTTGCATTCAATTTTCTTCATGTAACCACTTTTATCTTTTTATAAGAATGAGAATGAGGATGACGATGATAATTGAAGATGCATTTGCAAATTAATTTTCACGGGCATTTCTATATTTCATGCTTTATGCCTTAATTTTTTTTTTCTATGTGATATATTACCTAAGCTTTATTTCAAATCACAACCACTTGTAACTTCGTGATAAGTCTCAATTATATCTATATTTTCATATTTATTATTAAGAATTTATCATATGTTTTTAATTGATTTATAGTATTTTATTATTATTATTTTTATAGTTTGCATATATAATTAACAATTAATGAATTTTAATGAATTTTATATTGTTTAAATAAATTTAATTGGAAATGTGCTTATTTGTGTAAGAATAATGTTAATTGCAAATCAATATCTAAAGAAAACGAAAAGTTAAGAAGTTGATTAGAGAAGTTTCACAGCTACAAAAGATATATTTTATGCAGTTGCAATGCGAGAAATTCAAAAATCCTAAAAAGATTGTTAAACAATTGCAATGCAAGCCACTTTAGAACCCTAAAACTCAATGACTTATGTACCTCATGTAGTTGCAATACATGGCAGAGTTAGAATTGACATGAGTTAGGTGCCTTTCTCTCTCTTGTACTTATAAATGCCTTATTTTGATGTAAGAAATAAGAGGAAGAGATGTCAATGGAGTGCTGCTATTATGCTGTCATAGTGTTTATTTAACAATCTAGATTGTCGCTAATGCTCAGGGATTGATAGGAATTGTGCAAAGTTGAAAAATTGTAATCTCTTATGGTTAGTTGTTTAGGATATCTACCTCAAGCAATGTTTTTCTTTTCTCTTCACATTTATTTTTTATTTGTCTTTTTTTACTTTTTTTTTGTATTAATTTAGCATTGGAATATTTGATCTAATGTATGGGTTGTTATTATTCTTTACTTAGATTAATTATCATTACTTAATTTCGTATGGTTAGGAATGCTTAGGTAGTGATATTAATATTAACTCTAAAATAATTTTGCAATTGAGTATATGTTGTTAGGTCCACTCTATATTATGAGTATATACTATCTATTGTCTATGATAGGTGTACTTTAGGATTAATATACTTGAATTTTTCCTAGTGGGAATCTAATCATTTATAATTAATCCTAAATTTACTAAACCTAAAGGAGTCTTATAATTAAGTAGATCTAGATGTGAATTTATTTAGCTCATTTAGATAGAAATTAGCTATAAGACAATTCAATAGTTTTACCTTGTTAGCTACTAGCAATTTCGGAATTTGTATGCTTAATGTGTTCTAAGGTTGGTTCAACTCAACATGTTTTGTTTCTAGTTCTTTGGGAGAAAGCTAAGATCTAAGATACGATAGAAGGTTTGTGTTGATGAGTTGTTATTACATTAAAATTAAGCTATCTATCATAATAAAACATAGGATAATGAGCACTACATTATTAATGAATTAGTATTACATATCCTGTCTACTTTTTGAGTCTTTCTTCCTTTTGAGTTAGAGTCCTTTTTGAGTTTTGAGTGTTTTTGTTTTTCTTTATTATACTTGTACACAATACTTATATACTCAATTGCTAGTATTCAAAGAGACTTGAGACATTTGCATGTAAATTAATTAGATGTAAATAAGTATATCTTATTCTTTAATTCTTTAGTATTGAAAAATTTTTATTATTGGCTGACTACATTCATGATATCAATATTTGAATTTATTATTCACTTTATTACTTACGGGACTAGCATGTTTTCTAACTTTATGCTTTAATGTTATTTAGTGCAAGTCACGATCCCAATTTTGTCACGACCCAAACTTCGGGCCATGACCGGCACCTAGACCAAGCCAAATATGATTGACCCAGCCTAGTAAGCCTGGTAACTCATTCAATGCCCATACTTTTATATAAGCATACCTACAATAATTAGAGGTTGCCGAAAATTCGGCAGCACCTCCCCTAAAAATTGGACATCCCAACCCTGCAAATTCAATACAGCCCAATACATTTCATTTCAAAAATTTACTAGCATCTTATATCTTCGAATTCTCGCCACAATACAACATAGTATATGAGTTTTTCAAAATACAGTCAAATGCTATTACAAAGATCATTATATGATCTACCAAAAATGTATATATATATAACATCTTTGTGACTCAAATTAATATAACACTTAATAGCCAATGTGTCTTGGAGTTTCTACACAACTCAACCGATCAAAATATCCTACCATCTACGTCTGGGTAGCACGCAGATAGAACACCTTGATCTACTTTATGCTGATCTGAAATATGACAAAGGAAAAGGGTAAGCCTACCACTGGCTTAGTGAATGCATATATAACAAAATAAGTAGAAGGAGAAATAAATAGATTTAGAGTTTCTCACAATAAAGTACTTAGACAAATAAAAGGAATTATATTGCCTTTAATTGTTGTTTATATATATATATAACAATTAAATTACATTGCAAGTTGTCAGCAAAAGCACAATTTAAAATCAAAGGAAACAAGATATAATGGTATCACGAGTAAAAATTATAATCAACCCTGAGTGCCGCCACACAGGATTCAATACCACTAATAAGACCACTACGCAGTATCACAATATCACCACCATCACCGAGTGCCACCACACGGTGTACATATTACGATATATTCAATATAATTATCATTGAGTGCCACCACACAATGATTATCCATTATTCCAACTAGGTATACTGAGGCCGTTACTCCCATTAACAGCTACGGGGTTTTAATCAGATTCTCATTCATAATTTTAGAATAAAATCATTCATATAAATTAAATATTGACAAGTAGGTAAATAAGTATATAAAGTTAAATCAAATAAAAAATAATAATTTGATAAAAAAAAAATGAATTAACAACTTTTATATAATGAAATTATAATCAAAAGTCATTTAAAACCTCCCCAACATAAAAACCATTTATATATATATATATATATATATATATACTTTCACACATATAACTTAATCCACATAAAATTAATAAATAAATAAGATTTATATCCACAACAACGCAAATAAGGCAAATCATAAATTAAGAAGTTTAAGCTAACAATATATATATAGATAAATAAATAAAAAAAGTTACTATTTTGCTATCTATACACTCACCTGTGGGGGCCAATAGTAGAGACCCCAATTTCCTAAAATTGAAGGATTTCCAATTTGAAAGAGTAGCTTCACTATCACCTATAATTATATTGAACATAAGAACATCACCCTAAATTACTCTATTAACTTCTAATATGTTCAATATAATTAATTTCACCCTCTAACACCTAAATTTATAATTATAATTTAAATTTTATAATTCACTATAATCCCTAAATTTTGGATTTCACAAATTAATTGGCACAATTAAATTCAAGCTTCTAAAATTTAATTTGAGTTTAAAATATATCTTAAAGAGCTTAAATGAACCCACAGGAAGTATCAATTCATACCTTAATGGTTTAAATCAAAAAGCCCCAATTTGAGAAGCTTCCCACGGCCAAAATGAGGAAGCAATCAACAACTAAGGTTTTGGATTCCCATTGGCATAGAAATGGAGCAAGAATGAAAGTTAGAATCATGGAAAAATAACCCCACGCACAAGAGGAAAAGAAGAACAAAAATGAAGCATTAAGCAAAAGAAAGAAGAAGAAAATGGAAATGGAACTTACTAACTAAGAACCCCCCTCATGCGACAGCCAAGGTCTTCCGAGATGGGTCACCGGAGCAGGAAGGTGGGAGGGGCGTTGTAGCGTGAGGGACGACGGGTGAATGCTGAGAAAACGGAAGAAAAAAAAAGAGAAAGGGATGAGATGAGGAGCTTGGCAGAAGGCTTCGAAGAAAGAGAAGAAAGTGAGGGTGGGAGACGTGCTGCAGTAATGAAGAATAAGAAAAAAGAAAAAGAAATCATATTTTAAGGGAAAAAGCAAAAATTATAAAAGATGCCCAAAACTTTTATAATAGAATTTATATAGGACTTAGAAAAGTTATTTTTGCATAACTAGAAATAAAAATAAGGACCTCACAATTATTTAGAATTTTCATGGTGACTTATTTTAAGAATTTTGGAACATAAAAATATCCCAATGGGTATAAGATAGGTTTTAAAATAACTCATTAAGATAATTTCAAAGCTTTATAATTATCCTAAGATTACCTAAATATTATATTTATCCTAAAAATAAATTTTTGTCTAATTTAATTATTTATTTGACTATTATTATTTTAATTTAGGTTATTACAAATTTGGCATCACTTCACATATTTGATTAAATATGAAAATTCATGTTTAAATGAGGCATTTATATTTTCAATGAGCATTATTTAATTACTACAAGAAATAAGACTTTTAGTAGCAGTACACGTCATCACTAAATGTCTTGGGTGGTACCAATATAACACCCAGAAAAAAAAAAATTCTTGCCACTTCACCAAAAATTATGACTACCATCTAAAATGCAACTTGATAATCTTAATTCATCATAGAAATCTCACAATTTGAACACAATTTTGATGGACACTACTACTTATGATTCGCCAAAAATCACCATGGAAAATTACTCAGTGATGACATAAGAAGTCCTCATCTCATTTCTTGGAATGAGTCTGGGTCTGATGCTCGTTCTATGTTAAATTACAATCATTATTACGGGAGTTCAATCAACTTGATTGCTTAAACCGCCACAAGTGGGCTGTGGTCACGACTTGAGAATCTTTCTTGAAAAGCCTTAGTTTTCCACAAACTTTGAAGGTACAAAAGCACAAAATTGTTCATTTCGGTCCAATTTCAACGTTAAGAATTATGAATTTGTTACAAGCTCAATCATGCAAGAGCGTGACCTAACTCGGACCAACCTTGTAATGATGACAAAAACCAGTAAAATTTACAACTCAATAAGCACTGCCTGAATAAAGTGAACCAATGATTCATGGGGTATACGAAGTCAACCAAACATTCAATGATAACATCGTTGATTCCGCAAATAATTTCATTCACATAAGAACGAACCACCTTACTCATTTGCTTTTCCAGTCAGTTCATTTACAGACAACCTGAAATTGGGAAACAATTTACAATTACTCTTCCCTGACCAAACATCATATTCCATAGCATCCTGCAATGAGTTGCCTAGTTTGGCAGTCATCGCTGCGAGCAAAACTCAAAAATCGCTGCTTCTGTTGGAGTTAGTTCCGATATTAATAGCATGAAAAAACACCCAACACCACCAAACAAATTAATCTAATTTCGATGCTGTGAATTTGTGAATTTCCCTGTAACACTACCCCTCCAGTTCTATGATCCTCTTCGACCTCAAGTTCTTTAATTAGCCTTTTGATCTGCCTTCTATAAACTGACATGAAGTGGTCACTTATCATGGTCTGAGAAAGTCTCACCTTATTGAATAAAGACCGTGAAGTTGGGACAATCCCAGTGTTGGTCCCATCTGGCTGGCTATTGTCTGAACAAGTAGAGGTTGGGCTAGCTTCATTTTCACACCTTGCCAGACTAGAGTTAAGCGTAACAATGTGCATTATCCTTCCTGGAGGGAAGAATCTGCAAACTTCTTTCACTGTTGGAGCCGATCTCAGGGTTTGCCTGTTAGTTACCTCCTCTATGGCTGCTCCTTCTTCTTCCCTTATCTCCTTCACCACATCAGCCTCCTCTCCTTTGGTTCTGTCATACAAGTCATGCTCCAGCTGTTGCCACAATTCCACTTCATTCCCCTAATCCTCGGGTCTGTGATGGCCCATCATATCATCACCATCATTATCAGCATCCCCCCTCAACACCTGGATTCATTTCATCGACACAAGAGCATTCGATCTCAGAAGACCACTCTCCTACAGATGATGATACAAGCAAGTCTATATTCTGAACAGCAGTCCCATGCATGCTCTTCTTGGAAGATAGAAGAAGTGGTTCAGAACTTTCCTCAATGGCAGGGGCTGAACATTTAGAAGAGTTCACCTCTTCTGTACAGTTTGAATCTGCATCCATGACTCAGCGGCAGGGGTCCATACATGACTAAGAGGATAGGTCAAGGGCAGGACGTCTCCATGCTGCCTGAGCCATACTCCGGGCCCTCCTCATCACAACCTATGGTTGTTCAAAGTTCAAATTATCAAGTAGAAGCAAATAATGATGATGCAGTAAACTATCAACATAACCAGAGCAAACAGATCAACCCCCATTTTTAGAAAAGAATTGAAAAGATAAAAAATTAATTCTTCCAAATCATGCTTGTGAACAAAATCAGAGTTGGTAGTACTTTTATCTTAAGGAGTGGATGGCAACACCAATAATTTTATTCATTACATATGAGAGAAAAACAGACATCCCAAAGCTTTTGATTTTTTTACAATGGAAAGTATATCATGTCCATTTTTAGGAGACAACACATTGTTAATCATAATTGGTTGTATAAAAGAAATCAATATGCATCACAAGAAGAAAAATACCTGTACCATTTGAAACTGGTCACAAAATTGCCCAAGCCCCAGCAACTGTTGCTCTGGCAGTGGCAATGGATGGGAGGCGAGCTGAAGCAGAATGGTAGACAGTACTGAGGATTCTTGTCTGTTCAATTTGATTCCTCAAGTCATTTATCCATGCTGATGCTGTCACCTGCAAATTGGACAAATGAGTTTCATACACATGAAACTGAACAACTAAAAATATGAATGACAAACACAATCTTCCTGCAAATGACAACAAACCGAGCCTAATACTTCATTCAGGCAGCTAAATCAGTTGCAATACGACTTTATGCCAAAGAATTACACTTCATAAGAGGATTAAAACTTCAAACATTAGGAACTCTTTCTAAAATATTCTACAGTTCACACAGTTGTAAGAGTAATTAAAGAAGTTCATGATCATAAATGTGTCATTGACAACAAAACTACAAACTAAATTCTACAGTTTTCCATTGCCCAGCACGATTCTCCCTAAGGCTGTAGAAATACCTATGCCCCCCCCCCCCCCCCTCCCCGGCAGCTCTAACTTGAACTATAACTTCATGCTCCCCTACAATCATATAAATAATTGTGTTCTGGATTTTGTTAACTACTACAACTTAAACCTAACCAAAAGCAGTGCCCAAAGGTCAAGTCTTCCTATAGATAGAAATAGCAATCCAGCATTGCAAGGTATCACATAGTGGTCAATAACTCAAAATATAACAACATTTCCAAATCTCATACAAAACTGCACAAAATAAAACATATAAGCTAAATACCATGACCTCAGCATGCAAGTCACCACAGAAGCAGCAGAGAATGTAGCCACCAGATCAGCTCCATTTATAAAAGAAGTAATAAATTCATTGCCTGACTCTGCCAACTCCAATGTCATACAAGCACCTGCAAGAGTAACAAGCAGTCAGCTACAAGCAGTGCCAGTAAGTGAACAGATACTCACTTTCAGATGGAGACCGAGGTAGTACGAGTTGCTCAACAGGATAATTAAGTAGGGTAGTGCTCCTACCTCAATAGGTAGTCTTTGAGAGGGGTTTCTCACCTTACTTGGGTACTCATCACTTTCACAGTTATAAACCAATATAATCCCAAATGGTTCAGGGTATTAGCAAAATATCCTTAAAATTTGAGTATAAGCAAAGCCATTTATGGATCAAGGAATATAACTTCAACAATATATGTATCCAAGACAAACCAGGAGCAGATGTAACACGTGTGGTCACAGACAATTCCTTTTGCTCTCTTAATATATATGTTAGAAGTGCTGCTGTGCCTCCACCCAAAGAATGACCTACAATCTACCTACAAGACCTTAAAATGTCCTGGAAACATCAAACTAAGCGATCAAAACATAAGGTATGGCACAGCTTGAGAAAAGTGAGAAAAGTAGAATGAAATAGCCATACAGTATATTATATACTCAAAAACAAACAATTTCAACTTCTAATAAAACAACCCTTTTTTGTCAAACTATAGAATCATGAATTGTCTCATATAATTGACAAATTGAAAAAACAAAATCATGACTAAGTCTATAACATCTTCGCAAGTACTAGCTATCCACAACTGATCACATAAGGAAAGAGAACAGGAAGACCATCCACAACATTAGTTAGAACCTAAATCTTGCAACAAAAGCCCCTAGTAATGAAATAAAGAGTTAATGAGTACAGGGAAGAAGATGTAATCTTTACCTTAACTTTATAGTCAGGGTTTTGGCCAAGTGCCTCAATAAGACAACGAGTTGCAAGCCTTGCAATCCACCAAGAAGCTGCAGCCATTCCAGAATGTGCATAATCTAAGACCAAATCACTAACACCTCCCCCCTGCACTACAGTGTGATGAAATGGTACCACAGCCCCTGTAGCTGCTGTTAGAGTATCCTTGATACTGTTTGCACCACAAATCAACAAGAGAAAACATCTTGTCTTATGATCAGCAATTACAGTAAATGCTGGCTTCAAGATCTGCACGAAAAATAACCAGAAAGTTTAGACAAATATAGTCCTCTGGATCCAAAAAATGGTACACAAAATGAACCCCTCAGAATCCTCAATACACTAATACAACTCTTTGAAACCATTTTCTATCCCTTTATAAAACAACAGCATCCGACATTTCAGCCATCCGTCCTTACACAAAAGGAAGGAATGTCAATAATGATATCAATTACATAATTGGTAAAGAGTACACTGAAAAAAGAAAAAGCACTTACTCCTGCTTTAGGCTCTTGAAGGAGAAATTCTCTTCAGTGTAGCCAGTTTCTTCCAGAAACAAAGGAAATGACTTCTTCAAAAAATGCCAACAGAGTGTCAACAAATTTAAGAGATATTTAAGTTCAGCAGTAATCTCAGATCTTTTCAGCTGTAAACTATCTCTACCACCAAACACACCATCAACAAGGAAGTTTCCCTGCAAAGTTTAACCACGAAATTTTAATATTCAAAATAGTTTTAAGAAAAAATAAAATGATAAAAGAGGAAGCATTGCACCCACATAGTCCAAAGCATTCTCCAGGGCCCCATATTAAAAAGCAGATACAAGACTACAATACTCAAATTGTGTTTTAAAACGAACAACGTAGGCAGATGCAGTAAAAGAATTCAGAGCAGCTTTCTAGTTATGTAAGATGACATGATGAATCAGTCACAGACAATAATACATCAGCACCATAGATCCTCAGGACGTCAAATAATTGGTTTAACGGAGAGGAGGGGAGGGGAGGTTAATGGAAGGGAGGGAAGGGGATTTAGTGAGTTTTGTTTGATTGGAAGGGAGGGGAGGGGAGGTAATTATATTTGGACAAATTTACCTTTATATTATTTTAATTTTTTTTAATAAAAAAAGTTATTTATATCAATATTTTTTAAAAAAAATAATGAATTCTAATCTTTTTTTATTTTTAATTCCTGATAAAAAAAATTTATCTTAATTTTTATTAAATGTTAATATATTAAAAAAATAAAATATTAAAAAATTAAGGGGCAAAAAAGTAATTTATAAATAAAAAAATTTCCTTGCCTTTCTCTCCCCTCCCCTCCAAAACCCCCCAATTTGGAGGGGAGGAAAATGGGTCTCAAAAACCCCCAAGCAGGGTGTGTTTGGTTGGGGGTTTTTGGAGGAAGAGAATGATTAGTATATTATTCAAATAGAGATCAAGAAATGAATACTGGACACACAAAATGAAGATTACAGAGCAACTTCTTTTGGCAACATAAGCAGACATGAATAACCAGTCAGAGCAAATACATCAGTGTCACAATTCCCAATAACAAGTATATGAATGAAGAATAAGGGTCACTTGAAAAATCAGAATTCTTTTTTCTAGAAAACAGTTCATTATCCAATCTACCTAAGGCATATTACTCCAAAAAGTAGAAACAGCAAGTTGATCGTGTAAATTGTATGATTACAAGATTATTTTAAGATGGATAATTTAACATTTAAATGCATAATAGTAATGAAGCTCATATACAGCCAATTATTACTTAATCCAGTGTTGTCTTGGTGAGAAGGCCCAAAAAAGTTACCAACAACCCAATATATGTAGAGCAATGCTACCCAAACACCCTTTTTATCACGAAAACACAACTCTTCACAGGGTCATTTTTAATATCAACATTTGAATGCATAACAGTAATGAAGCACAAAAGCTTGCAAATTGTGTACATGATACAGTGATTTGTGGTTGAGAAGGCCAAAAGAAAAACGTATAAATAACCCAATATATTTTGAGTAATGCTCATAGACACCCTTTCCATCACAAAAATCGTAACTCCTTGCATGGTTCAGTTGGACCCCTAACTGTATGCCAAAGAATAACTTCTGCTGATGATCTTAGAGTCCTAGCAAATGGGATGTGAGGTTTTGTGACAAAAAGAGGTGTGCCAGTAGAATTACTCTTATATATGTAAGGGTAATTTCAGAGACAATGTAAAACAGTTCGCCAAAAGTTTGGTTACTTTCCCTCACATCAATTAAATAAGATTGTAACCTTAGAATGACCTCCCAATCACTCAGTTCCAGTTCTACCAGAAAACATGCAGCTGTCTTTGATATTTTCACATCCTACTATCAGTAGATGTAATTTAAACAAAACATACTACAATTTTCTAATGTCTTTCAGTTGATCAAGACCAGGGAACCAGCAAAGAAGAAATTTCATAGAAAGCTGATACCAAATGCCAAATCACCAGTGGGCCACTTCTCAACCACGTAGCAGGAGCTCGGATTAATCTATGAGAAACACGGTCAATTACTAATGGCAAATTCGTGGATGCATACCACTACAATTTTCTTCATTATCTCCATTGCTTCTGCCAGACTGTAATTTCCGATTCAATGTATAGCATAAGAGAGCAGCTGCACCGGCTGCAGTCGTCATGGTTGCAGTTGCCATGATTGTTCTGTTCCTATGATAACAGTCCATAATTCCATTAATTGATAAAAGATGTCAAAACATGGTATATATGACTAAAAACGGCCGCAAGAAATCATATGTTGACACTATATTCCAACTTCAAATCCTTCATCTTCCTTTCCATGTACGATTAAGTAAACTAAAATTGATGAAATTGTTTTACCATCAATCATAATTACAGAAATAAAGTTCATTTCCGAAATTTTGAGCTTATATAATTCTACTCAGAAAGAAAACGTCGTAGATAGGTTAAGTTTGACATTTTCCGTTCTGAGAGGCGTTCGAACAACAGAAATCAAAGCGCACGACAGAAGATAACTTGAATCAACCCATCAATAAAAAATGAAAAAAAAATCAATTCAGGTTTTTAAATACAAACAAAATAGAGAGAGGGAAGGGATAGAATAATCATAAGAAAAACCAAAAGAAAAAAAAAAGCAAAAACAAAAACTCTCAGAAACCTGAAGAACATGAAAAGATGTTGAATCCCAAAAGCCTAAAGATACAAAATCAGAGAAAGAGAATTGCGCGCACCAGCAAAATCAGATTTTGGTTAGGTTGGTCTCAAAGGCATCAAAGATTATACGGAAGCATCTAATTTCAACGAACGAGATTTTGAATTTTATATATATATATATATATCTATGTATGTATGTATGTATATATATTTATGATCAAATACGGAAGACTTTATGGGGAAAATTAGAAAAGGAAATCCAAATCCTACAAAAATTTTAATAAACATTTTTAAAAGTTAAAATTATTTTTAAGGCAAGACTTACATTCAACATTGACTTTATTATCTTGTAAATTAAAATGCTACCTTACTTCTTTTTATTGAAGTTTATTTCTTTCTTTTTTGACCCAATGTTGCTCAATACTTCTACGGCATGTTTGATACACCAAAAGTTAAATATAGAAATAGAAATAGAGAGAAAAAGATAATTTTATAGATAAAAAATTATTATAATACTTTTATTTTTAATGATTAGATAATAATTAAATAATGATTGATAAATAACATTAAATAATAAAATAATAATAATTAGAAGAGTAAAATTAAAATTTATCCTATTTTTTTTTTCTTTTCCGTTTCTTACCAGATACCAAACATAATACACTAGTGTTGATTCTCTTTATGGATAATTATCTTTCCTTTGACGAATTTTTCCTTATTAGCAAAACCTCTACTTTAATCTTCAATGATTTCTCTCTGGCTTGCAAGACTTATGCTTTGATGGTTTTTTTCTTTTTTTGTAAGACCTGTCCTTTAACGATATCTCCCTTGCTTGAAAGATATTTCATTTGACGTTTTCTTCCTCACTTGTAAGACCTCTCTTTCTCTTTATCTTGATATGTCCTATAAATCTGTTCTAGTTCAGATTTAATCTCCATACAGTTGAGGCCATTTATAGCATCATCTTCAGCTGTGGCAATCAACGATGAGTAAGATTTGCAATTTCCTTCCCACTAAAATGTTAAGGATTTACATGTTTTCACTTCATATTTCAAATGTGTCTAGCTTTTGTTAGTTTGGAGAATTTAGACAATGAAAGACCATAATCGAAGTTATAAACCATAGAGACTTTGAATTTAGAATTTTAGATATCAAATTTTTAATTTGAATTTAGAATTTTAGATATCAAATTTTTAATTTTTGACCTTAGGTTATTACTATTATGTTTTAGATTTTTCGAATTTGTTTAAAATCTTTATACTCATATCGAATTTGAGATAAGTAAATTTCTTTTAATCTAGTAACAACATATTTAAAGTTGATAGTAATGGATTTAAAACTAATAGTAAAGCACGATCATTAAAACGTGAGTGATAAATTTTTTTAAATTTAATAGTAATATTCTTAAACTTAATTGTTACTATTTTAAAACTGAATAATAAGTATGTTATATAAAGCCCTTAAATATAGTAATAAATTTTTTTAAATAAAATAGTAACACTAGACTTGAAAATAACAAACCTAAAACTTAACAGTAAAACATAGTCTTTAAAAGTTTGATTTTGATTTTTTTTAATGTAAACTTAATTGTAAAACTTGATTTTTAAAATAGTCTTTAAACTTGATTTCTTTTATAAATTTAACATTTCTTTTTTATAATGATAACCTGAACTTCTTTTTGTTTGACTTTGATGATCACTATACTTCTTCAACGTCATCTCTTATGCATGCATTTGCATTTTAATACTTGTAAAAGTAATATTTCATTCTTATGATGATAACCTCAGATGTGATGGGGTTTAATGGTTTTATAATCAATACAATAGCTATGTATCCAAGGAAAAAAAAACTTATAAATTATTTATTTTAGTTTATTATTTAACTTCATTTAAAATGAAATACTTTTGTGAATTCTATTCAAATGTAAAAAGATTGATACAAAATATCATCTCAAAATAGATTTATAATAGCTAGTTAGCATTTGTAAAGTTTAATTTTCAAATAGAGCAATTATGAAGGTTATTTATTGCTTTGGATCATCATTATTAAATATTAAGAATCATATATATCCAATCTTTAATTATTATATTGAGATATTATCTCATAGGTACAAATAGCCACATTTTGATGAAGTTTTAATTTATCTTATATATATATATATATATATATATATATTAATAATACTAGTAGAGTAATATGAAAAATGATAACTAGTCTTTCCCATCAAATGTTTGATTTGATAAAAAAGGCTATCATTAGTTTTTGTCTTCAATTTTATGTAATTAATCAATATTTACTTGCATTTTATTTATTTATTTATTTTTAAATTTAACTATTTAGCTTCTTAACTTTTGTAGATTATATGCTACACAAAATGCTTCTGTTTAATTTTTTTTAGTATAAAACCAACAAATTTAGATTAAAAAAGCATGTGATTGGACAGAGCATATAAGATAAGAATTTAATTATTCACTTTATTAGTGATAAAATGAATGTATTTGATAACAATTGTATCTAAAATTATTAGGATTGTTATAGTTTAAAAAATACATTTCAAAATAGAGGAGGGTGGATATTAGTCAATTATAATGGTTAGCCATTGGCCTTACATGAGAAATTTAGTATTTGGTTATCAAATGTAGGTATAGCCTAACTTGATATGAACTAGTATTTTTTTGTGCCTAAATTATATGTAAATGTTTTGGTTTTGTGATATTTTAAATTCCACATTGTCATGTTGATAGTAAACAAATAATCTAAGAAATTTTTTCATGTCACATATCAATCAATCAATATGGTTGAATAATAGAATTCTCACTGTGCCTACTTCTATTATGATATGAGATTCTTATTTAATTATCTATTATGCTCTAATATTTGTGACTTAAATGTAAATATTGCGGTTTTAAAAAACATTTAGATGAGTTATGTGTTCATTTTATACAGGACTTGGTTAACCATCCACTTAACAAATATTATCTTGATGTAATAGCCTTTGCATTGGCAACAAGCTAAAGGGAGCGAAGGATGATGTAATAATTAATTCATTATTTCATTCATTTAGTTTTGTATCATTATAGTTATTAACAAAAAAAATCTAGATGTGAACATTGTAAAAAATTGTTTGAAATAGTGTATACTTATAGTTATAATCAATGTTTTTAAAATTGGACCGGTGAAGTCATTGGTTCAACCGTGGTCGAACCGTGGTTGAATCGGTGATAAATAAATAAATAAATAAATTATTTTATATATTAAAAATTTAAGATAATAAATAATAACAAATAAATATTACTAAAATTTAAAACATATTATGATTAATTATAATTTATACATAAAAATAAATCAAATCCAACAAAATATTTAATTTTTAATTTGTTTAAAATACATTTACTTAATTTTAATAAAAATATATGAATTTTATTTTTGTTTCTTATGTAATATATTAAAGCTTTGCAAACAAGACTAGGACAAGTATAATGCTTTAATGGCAAAGGTGTGGTTTTGTCATATAAATGGTCACGGGTTCAAATGGAATCTTGCTCCATTTTGCTTGCTAATTGAAATGAAATCATAATAAATATATAATATTGCATACCACTATTGTAAGAACCGAAAAAAAAAGAGAAAAAAAGGGGGGGTTTATTTATTAAATTAATTAATTTCTCCCTTCCAGCATTTTTCTTTCCGTTTTTGCTCTCCTGAATCTCGCTTTCCTCTGCTCTATTGTTCCTGTAGCTATTCTCCCTGTTACCAGCATGTCGTTCTTCGTCCTGGAGGTCGCGAGTTTCTTCGCCGGTAAGGTCGCTGCATTTTTCTCCTCACCGGCCAAGCCATTTCCGGCGCTGCACAGAACTTCTCGAGCTCCCTCTCTCGTCGCTGTTCCTCCCTTCTCCCAGACGCATGCGAAGCTCCCTCCTCCGAGCTCTCAGCGTCGTTCCTCCACCAAAGGACCTCGCCGGCGTCGCAAAAGCTTCCCTCAGCTTCCTTACTGCGCTGCGCGCACAGCGACGTGGAAACGAGAGCCAGAAACGCTGTCGGTCCAGGTGAGCATTCTTCATCTCTCTTATGCCTTATCCCCATGGTTGTACTGTTTTTCCTCCCTTAATCCAGTAGATTCCGGCCATTTCCTCCATTTCCGGCCTTTCCTGTTCTAAGGAATGAGAAGGAGGGAGAGATTCTCCTTTTCTTTGCTTGTCTGGCCGAAAGAGGGCAAGGAAAGAGGGTTTCAATTTTTGGGTTCTCTTTTCTGTAAGGGATATGCAGAAATTGTTAATTTGTTGCTCCTTCAGAATAATACATGAATTTAAAATGATGGAATAGGATTTATATGGAAGGATTTAAGTTAAGGATTGTTGTTAGAGTATGAGTATGGTTCAGTATAAAAAAAAAGGGGGAAAAAGAAAGTTGTTTGATAGCCAATATGGAGTTAATTGAATGTAAGGGAAATCATTATGAACCTATGTGATAATTTGGTGGGTCTGTGTTGCCAGGAAGCTCCATGAGCGTTGGCAGTGAAGGAAACCAACTTTTTAAGGAGAAACAAGTAGCGTACTAGCGTTGGGCACCGTTTGTAAGTAAATAGTAGATTTCAAAGCACTTACTGTCGCCATAAATCTTAATACTATTACCTTCTGCTAAAAATTGCTCTGAATGAGATAAAATATTGCTTAGTAGGTATATATATACATGTGTGTGTGTGTGTGTGGGCTTGTTTTCTTGGCAATAACTTTAATCTGAGGGAGAAGTTGTTGAGAAGTAACTCTTTTAGGTATTTATTTATTTTTGCCTTATCCTTACTTGTATTTGTTTGTTTATTTCTTTTCATTATTTTTATTGTTATTGGTCCTAACGAGTTGTTAATATATATATATATATAGATATGTGAACTTAGAATTTTGGGTCTGTGTGTGTCTCGCCTATGAGTGTATGCTATTGTCCTTCATTAGACCAAGTCATGTGTTGTAAAGGAATTTGGGTGGAGAAGGAGCTACTCGTTAGGCGGAGCCACCCGAGTGAGGCGGGGTAAGGGCTGCCAACGAGGTGTAGTCGCCCCCGAAATGAATGAATCATGACCTACAATTAAGAAAGGTAGATAAAAGAGATTGTCTGTTAGGCGTAGCCACCCGAGTGAAACGGGGAAAGGAGCTGCCAACACGGTGTAGCCGCTACTTTGTCTGACCTAATGGTAAACCTTCATCAGGAGATCACACCAAGAGACTTGGGTCTAAATGGGTCCTCTTCCATATGACGGGTTGTAGGATTTGTTAAATTGTGAAGCGTGATGGTTTAATTACCTACACTTTAATTTATTGGTTATGAATCTTGAATTAAATTTTGAAATCTATTATCTGCTCACTGAGTTTTAACTCACCCTTTTAAATTTAAATTTTTCAGATAGTGCCACGGGACCTGATCCGTCTCCCTCATCTTAGGGTTGAGGCGCGTGGCGGTGAGCCTCCCTTTTTGTGAATAGGGAGCTCGATTAGATTATCTTTTGGGTTGGTATCTGTTGTAATAAAATTGGGATTCATTTGTAAAATATTTTACGAGTAGGACCAAAGGATGTAGGTTTGGTTTCCCCTTCCTTATTTTTGGATTATTGATGTTTTGTAGACTGGATTAAAGAGAGCAGAGCTCTCTGTTGTTGTTTTTACTGAATTCTGGCTATTTGTAGAAATTTGGGATGTCCTATTTATAGGGGACACTCTGCCGAAATTTCTATAAAAAACTAGTATCTAAAAGAAAGTACATTTTATATCCAACAAGTCGGGGGTACATCTAATGTACGTATATTCGATGTAGGGCCACCCAAAGATTATGTATTGTATAGGGAAGTAGATAAATCTATAGCTAAGAATTCTGTATAGGTTTCCAAGTCGGTTCCCCCCTTCTCTTGGAGAAATGGGGCGTGACAACTATCAAAATGGATCATCAGCTCAATGGAGGAGATGCTCAGCTTACTCGTGGGGGACGTGGGTTCGAGACGTCGATTCTTGATTGAGTTTGACCGTTTTGAGCCAGGCTGATTTTGAGGCATATATAGATTGGACAAGTGACCGGTTCACTGGTTTTTTGGTTGAACCGGTCGGTCCGATTCAGTTTTGATAAGTATGGTTATAATAATATTATTATATTATTCAAAGTTCCTTAAAGTTCTTTTTTGTGCTAACAAATTCAATATATACTTATTAACATAGCCTCTAACCTTCTAATAACAATCACTTTTTTTGTAAATAATGATAACTATCCTTTTCCATAATAATTTTTCTTTAAAAATGGATGGTAATGGTCAACATGCATAATAGTGAATTTTCTTAAAATCTAGTAAGAAATGCCATTAAATTTGGTAGTTACGATTCTAAAACTCAATTACTCTTCAAGGACCCTAAATATGGTAGTAAATTTCTTAAAGTCCAATAATAATATTCTTAAACCTAGTAGTAATAGTCCTAAAGCTCAATAATAACTATACTCTGTAAGGTCCCTAAATATGATAGTAAATTTCTTTAAATTTAGTAGTAATGTCCTTAAATTTAGTAGTAACCATCATAAAACTCGATAGTATGCTTGTTATAGTGTACCATTACACATGCATTTGAGAAGATCAAATATCCTAACTCTGACATTTACTAGAAAAAATTTAAAGGCAAATATCACTTCTCCAATCAATTTATAGCTAATATTTTTGCAATGAACCACATAGACTTTATTATCGCTAGTATCTTTTGAAAGATTCCTGGAAGGTGATCTATCCCTTATTTGTTGTTATTGCATAAATATAAAAATATATTGCTATAGTCACTAAAATTCTTATATCATTTTTATATTTACAGCAAAGATATTATTGCATAGTATGATAGTCATATTGCTATCATGCTTCTTAGTCTCTACCATGTTGTTCATGGTTTTGATGTGTTAGATCCAAAGTTTAACATTATGTCTCGTGGAGCTAATATGAGCATCTACTTCCCATACATAGAAATAGATTATAGGCTAACATCTTTTCACCTTGAGATTGAAAAGCTTCTTTATAATTCAGTCAAAAATGAGGAGCACATGTTAGTTTCTTTGCCTTCTCATGCCTGCAAAAGTTTTTATTATTGAACATTAGTATAATTGAAAGCATTTCATTGTTGTAACAAATATGTATTGAAAGACTGAAACAAGCCAATTATCTTCACCATTAGCTTTCTCAGGGGTATGCCCATCAAAACCTAAGTTAGTAAATTTGTAAGAGAGATCCAACAAATTAGAAACCTACCTATCTTTCCTATTGACACAGAGACTAAGAAGATGACCATTCAGTGAGTGAGGATACCTTTCTTTCTTAGTAAAGTAGAGGACCAAGAAGAGTATAATGTTATGCAAATGGAGGTTTTTCTAACTTTCCCTTCTAAATTTGGAATGTTGAAAGGAATGAAGGAAGGTATTTCTAGCTGCAACATTGAGACCTGAGGCCGTGTATGAGTAAAGGAATGTGTGGGTATTGCCTGATTGGAAGTATGGAGCCTTTGAATTCAATGAAACTAATGTACTTGTTCTCTCCCCTAGAGTAGACCTTAACCATGTTTACTAGAATTACTCACGGATTCTAGAAAAACCCACTTGATTACTTAAGTTAACTGATTATGACTTTATTGACCCTCCACTAAAATATTCTTTATCATATGATAAGCTTGTTGATGCTCTGCAAATGCTATCCATTTTAATGGATAGAGATGCGAGAATAGTAATCGATGTACCTAGTGATGCACCAGATGACTATGTGGCCTTGAAACTATTTTAAAGTCAAAACCAACACTTAGGGTAAAGCATGGCATTAAAGATGAATGGCGTCAGCAAAGCATAGTTATTGATGAGTTTTAGAACTATTACTATTAGGTTTGAGGATGTTGTTACTGAATTTAAGAAAATTTACTATTATGTTTTAGGACCATGCTTTATTATTGAGTTTTAGGGACATTAATATGAAGTTTAGGTTTATGATGACTTGATTTAAGGAAATTTACCATTTTGCTGAGAGACTTTGTAAAGTATATTTATTATTGAGTTTTAAGACCATTACTATTAAGTTTAGGGATATTATAATTAGATTTTAAGAAATTTAATATTAGGTTTTAAGGATCGTGTTTTACTATTAAGTTTTAGATGCATCATTACTAAGTTTAGGTCATTTATTATTGAATTTAAAAAAAATTGTCATTATGTTTAGGGACTTGTAGAATAAACTTACTATTGAGTTTTATGATCATTACTACCAAGTTTAGAGACGTTACTGTTAAATTTAAGAAAATTTATTACTACGTTTAAAAATCTTATAGAGTATGATTACTATTGAGTTTTAGGATCGTTACTACCAACTTAGAAATATTACTATCAAACTTCAAGAAATTTACTATCATGTTTAGGTCCTTATAGAATAATTAAGTTTTAAGACCATAACTATCAAGTTTAGTGACATTACTTACTAGATTTTAAGAAAATTTACTATTATGCATGTTGACTATTTTAGCCATTTTTAGGAGAAAATTATTATGCAAAAGGATAGTTACCATTATTTACAGAAAAGTGGTTGTTACTAGAAGGTCAGGGAAGGTATTAACAATTAAATATTGAATTTGTTAGCTAAAAAAAAGAAACTTCAAAGAACTTTGAACAACATAATATTATTATAACTATAACCATACAATATTTCAAATAATTTTCTTATAATGTTCACATCTGGAACTTTTTTGGTTAATAACCATAATGATACAAAGCCAAATAGATGAAACAATGAATTAATATCACTACATTCTCTTTTACTTTCCTTACTTTCTTGCTTGTGCAAAGGCCATTACATTAACATGATACTTGTTGAATGGATGGTTAAGTAAGTCCCACATAAGGACACGAAATTCATTTAATTATTCCTAAAAACTACAACCATTTACAAATGAGCCATAAACATTAGATCATGATAGACAATTGAAAGATAAGCTTATATCGAAGTATAGGTAAGTATGGTGAGATCTCCCCATTCAGGTTTTGGTTCCCCACAAATGAAAACAAACACATGATTAACTTTTAATTGGATTATTATAGATCACAACCATGTCAGTGAATAAACAAAAACTATCACCTGAACTTCTGTAGTCTTGATTTATATTTGTGTGAAACTTGATCCTTGTCTTTCATGATGCTTTATCCTTACAATTACAAAATCAATACCATATAAACACTGCTACAAATAACTAATGAAAACACCAATAATATATTCTTATGTTCCATCAATAATTTTCTTGAATTCACAACAATGAAAAGTTCTTCATAATAAAAACATATAAAATTGAGAATGAACAAGATTCTTCATATCTAAGTATAATTGAGAATAAATAGATGCATGCAAGCTAGAAGTAATCCAAAAATTTAATTAAAAAAAAGAAGAAAAAATGGGATAGAAAAGCAAGAGGGGATGGTGTTAATAATAAATGAGTGACCTCTATGTTTTAGGTACTTATAACCAATTTTAAAGAAATTTTCTACTAGGTTTTAGGATCATTTCTACTTAACTATTATAATTTTAGAAAATTACTAATATATTATAAAGAATTACAAGACACTTAATTTTATCTATAGACAATATTATATATTATATTTGTATTACCTACAATTTATGAAGAGGATTTGAAATTACATTGTGTTTATTGTATAGGTTGCATTATATAGTCAAATTAAAATATCGGTATCATTGCAATTTCTATACTCATCCTTCATTAATAGTTCACGCATTCATTTTTAAACATATAGATTTGGACTTTATCTTTGATTTTTAATTGTGTGTATAACTTTCAATTGGAAGACAAGTTTAAGAATATAATGGATAAAATGTATACATTAGTAATCAAGCTACTATAATTGTCTTTGTGAGTATAACAATTAAGGTATATACATTAGCCTTAAGGGTGAATTATTCCTCCTTTTCTTGTTTAAAGTATATAATCAACATTCTTTATGTTATCCTTAAAAGTTTTAGAGTGTCGAAAATGCATATGTAATTTTAAAATCAATATTGACATAATTTTGCATTTTTTGATTTTTCATACTCTAACAATATTTTATCACTTAAAAGAGTTAAACAAGTTACTATTATTAGGATTAGGGATATTACTATTGGGTTTAAAAATACTTATTACTAAATTTTAAAGATCGTATTTTACTATTGAGTTTGACTCATTACTACTAAGTTTAAGCTAAAACTTTTATGAGACAATTACTTTGATCCTTGTAAATTAAGTGTTTTGTTTCTACAATTTATTATATATGTAAATCAGAACCATATACTCAAAAAGAAAATAAATAAATAATAATATTTAAGACTTATATGAGGCAATTATGCAAACATCTTGTATGCATATAAAAGCTAATGTGCTGTTTGATGTATTCTTGATCCTATTCACAGCAATATCATATTATTAACAAGCAATGTAAAGCTTATATTATCAACAAATGAAAGAGAAACAATGAAATTATAAGAATAAAATTCAACAAAAGCAATGAAAGAAAAGCATATTAAGAAATTTAACAATGGAAGAAAAGAAATGAATGAGAAGCAAATCATAAAATTGAGCACAAAGAATTAACTCTAGACACTTATCATACTTCCCTCACAACTCATGCTCTTTTCCTTTTTTGTTTTTTTGAAAGAAGTAGATTCTAAAGCTCGAAAACGCTTCATAGCTCTATGGAATGCCTTCAATATGGGGTGCATTCCATTCAAGTTGCAAAACACAAATTAAAATGATGTAACTTCCAATTAAAATATAAAAGATTGTTTTGCTCTTATTGTCAAGTAAAAAAACAAAAAAAAGGCACAGAGTGCTCAGAAATAGAGAAACTACGTAAGATAGTGCCGACGACTTCAAGTATTGGAAGTAGAACGTGTCGGTAACCAGCTTTAAAGAGAGGACGTTGTTGTTAAGGAAAGCAAGGAGAAGTTGTTATCAATAAAAACAAGGGAGAATGAGAGGAACGTTGGTTTCAAGCGTTAATTCATTGACAAAGTAACAGAGGACATTTTTGTCTCTCTAAATACAAAATTAGGTCCTTTGGTCTTTAAAAATGATTTAGATTTTTAAAATCTTTTATTATAATTTTTGCAAAGTTTAAATTTTTATTTGTAATTTTCCCTTGATTCCAGCAGCAACAAAAACAGAAACAGATTTTTTTTTAACCACAAAAAAGCAGCAACAAAACAGAAACAGATTTTTAACGAAGTATTTTATAAAACAAAAAAATAAAATTTTGTTTTTAAAAATAGAAAAATCAGAATACTTTTTAAGTGTTTAGTAATTTTTGTTCTACAAAAATAAAAAAAAATTAAAAAAAAATACTTTTTATAATTTCAATGGATTTTTTAAACAAGACGTGGCGCATGGGAGATGCAGAAGCGGGGTTGAAGATGAAACCGAACTATGAACGTACGCGGTGGCAATCAGTATTTTCTGTTAAATAGGTAATAACTTGTAAAATTTGATAATAGGACTTTTAAAATTTTAAATTTATATAAATAACCTATAAACTTGTTAATTTATTAATGGAAAGTGAGATTAAATAAATTTTAAATTTTTTATGTAAATAATTATTAAATTTTTTCTTATTTATAAATAATTTTTTTTTAAAATTTTCAATCATGTATAAATAATTTCTTAATATATTATATTTTTTTTTAATAGATTAATAATCTAAATAATGATAATGATTACGTAATTTCAAATTTAAGGCACCTTATAAAGTTTTAGAAGTCAAAATTATCTACATATACATATATCTACTCTTTGCATTTTAACCTTTATTTTTATTAATGATTTTTTCGTTTATCTCAAATTTTATATATGCATTTGGTATTATTACTGAAAAAATTTCATAATAGTCCCAACCCCTAGTATCATTCTTTTTTTTTTTTTTTCTTTTTAATATACAAATATCAAAATCGAACCAAGAAAACGAAAAACTAAAAGAAGAACAATCTTGAAACCATTTTTTTTATCATCCTTTCTGCATTCTTAAACCAACTCTTCATGAATCGAAGAGGCCAAAATGATAATTTGCAAGGAGACAAACCATTTACGTAGCTGTGTGAAATCAAAACTTAAGACCTGGAGTAAAATAGAAGTATTTTTCTTTTCTGTTTTAGAAGGAAACGTAATATTATTCTTTGGTTCTGAATGAATAATATATTGATTTACTGTTGATTAAAAATATTTAATTTTAAAAAATTTAGATTAGTTGCATTTATATTTCAAAAAATAAGTCTTTTTATTTATTTCTTTTATCAATGTTTTAATTTCATATAGCTTTATAATTGATATGACAAATTGTCATTTGTTTCTAATATTAATTTTTTCAGTTGAAGACAGTATAAAAAGGTCTAAATGAGTGTATAAAGTAACGATATTAAAGGTCAAATAGGTATTTTGAAATGTAAAAATTAAAGGATTTATTTTTTTATTTTGAAAATTCAAAGATTATTGATTTTTTTATGGGAAAAGCTAAATTTAGATGCAGTTCTTTATATTTTTATTATCAAATTCTTTAATTAAAATATGACAAGTATATAATTTTTTAATAAAAATATGATAAATATATTATTGAATTAAAAAAATTATATAATTATTTACAAAAATCATATATTTATCATATTTTGATTAAAAAACTTAATAATAAGAATATAAGGAATTATATATAAGTTTTGCCATTTTTGCTTTTTTTCCTTAAATTTATCTATAAACCAATTAAAAAGGCTACCAATTTATTTTAAATATTAAAAAGTTATTCATCATATTAATATTTTATATACATTTTATACATTATCATGTAAATTGTTAAAATCCAAGTTACCGAGAGGTTATCAAAGCTAAGCTACCAATAAATTACATAAAATTTTTTATTAAACAATTCAGTAGTATTAGAAAAAAAAATTGAGTGGTTTATACAAGTTAAGAAACAAAAAATTAAAAACAAAATAAAAATAAAAAGCCAAAAGTAAAATATAAAATAAATTTAATAAATTATATTAAAAAATAAATTAAATTAAAAAATAAAAATAAAATTAAGGTAAAATTACATGATTAATTAAAACAAAATAGACAAAAATAAAAAAATTAAAATTAAAATTAAAAATTAAAACATATATTTTAAATATAGTGTAACTAGTGGCTGTCTGGACTATTAATTAAATGTGACACAAAGAAGCTGTGAAGCAAAAAAAATTTGAGAGAGGAAATGGCAGAGTTACTAAGTATAGCTAAAGTCCCTCCTTTTTTCAAGGTCTTAATCATGGCGGACTTATCAGTTCCCTCAAATCTTCGGCTTGAGTCTTTTTAAAATTAGTGAAAAAATATAAGTTAATCTCTTACTCTGTCTAAAGAGTAATTATGCTAATCAAGACATGCTTCTTCTTTGTTTTGTATTTTCTTTTGCATTTTAGTTTCTTGAGCTATTGCATTGTTTTTTTGTGTTACAGCAAATACCAAATGCATTTGTGAAGACATTTGGTGGAAATTCTACTCACAATGAGATTGTTAAGCCTTCCTCTTGCAGCTACAAAAGCAATTACAATGTATTTATGAACAGTTTGTCTGCTACAAATATGACAGATTTACTTGCATGTACATACATGATTGATTTAGTTTTTTTATCTTTCGTAAATCGAGTTAGCTTAAGAACATCTTATTGTTTATCTATTGATGTGAAATGTGCTAAAAAGATATAACATTGGGATTGATCAAATTGCAGATGAGGGAAAAGAGTCCCTGAAGAAATAAAGAACCAATGAAGAGGGGAATACTGCAAGTGCTCTTAAAGAAGCTAAGAGATTCAAATCCAATTATCCTTCCTGTCATGTTGCTCAACGCACCCTTTCCCCTCTACTTTTTATCTTCCCTTTATGTCACTTCTAGGAAAAAGGCATTTTTCATACTTTCATTACTCATGCATCTCCATCTGGCATCCATCTCTCACACGATTTTCAGCATATCAATCCTTGGACACTCCATGGCTCTCATTCTTCTTGCTCACTTCCTGCCAGTGGACCTCCTTTCCTTCCATCCTCAAGGCACAACTGGGCTTATCAAAGAACCACCTTTCCTGAAAACAATGATATTCAGTTGTGCTTTTATGCATCTTGTTGGGCTTTACAGTTATGTCTGATCTATCCAATTCTTAACAAGTGGTCTGCCTATATGTTTTGCTGATTAATTGATTTGTCTGTGGCAATTACATATTCTTTTGGATTTGTATCTTGTTCGAGATGGGATTCTTGTTTATTAATCTATTTAGGGCATTTGTCTGGGTGAGGCAATTAAGATTTGCCTAAAATATCTACTCAAAAGTTAAGCTGCTTTTCTCTCTCTGATGTCTCTTCATTCATGTCTTAAACAACTTCATACACAGAAACCTCCTCCGCTGGTTGAAGACCAAATTGATATATATGCTTTTAATGAATTCATTACAGTTGTGTTTAGACTAAGCAAAAGCAAATAATTTTTTGGTTAGGTGCCATATTCTTTTAATTTATCATAGATTTATTATTCTCATGTTGAATATAAATTTTGTATCCTAATAATGTTACTTTTACTATAATGTACAAATTAGGACATAAATACAAATAAAGGTGGACTTATTCCTGGTCTTCTAGTTTCACGTAATTTTGAAAACAAAATTGCTAAAAAATTTAATACGGATTTAATTATTAATAAACTAGCAGTAATCTTGCAATTCAGAGGTTGTTAAAGAAAAGTGAATCCCACAATTAAAAAAAAAAAGAAAAAGAAAAGTACGGGATGGATAGTGAAACACAGTATATAAAGAGTACAAAACAACAAATAAATCGTGCCAATGATACGACGTTATAAACAATGCTATAAACCGTGACATATGAACAGTAATAAGCCACGTGTTTTAATATATAAGAAAGATTTTATGATATGAGGAAATGTGTAAATTACAAAAAGGTATGTTACATTGTTTCGAACGTAGTTTCTCTTTTTAATGTGCCACGGCGTTGGTGTAAGCCTTCACTGGGTGGGTGAACTTAATCATGATGGCTCTATGAACTTGCATCGAAGGAAGGCTGGGTGTGGCGGTGTCATACATAATGAGAAAGGGTGACTGGCTTGGAGGTTTTAGCCGAAACTTAGGCTTCTGTTCTGTTCTTAATGCCGAGCTGTGACGTGTTTACGTGGGTCTTGCTTTGGCATGGGATGAAGGCCACCGTAAAATCGAAGTTGAGTTGGATGGTGTCGGGGTTGTGAATATGCTGCATTCTCTGCAGGAGCTCCTTCAGAATGGCAATCTAATGCTGCTTACGATCAATCTTCTAATCGGGAACAGTTGGTCTATTAAGTTTACTCATGTCCCCCGAGGTGCTAACAAGCTTGCAGATGCTTTGGCTTGGTTAAGAGCGTCCCAGGATTTGATCTCTAAGATCTGGCATTCTGTTCCTCCGAGTATTTCTAGTCTTCTAAACTGCGAGTTGTGGGGGCTTCTGTACCCCGTTTTGTAATTTCCTCTTGGTCTCTTTGTTTGACCTCATCCTGGTGTATTTATCAAAAATGGAAAGAAAGTTATCATTACATTTTTTTAATAAAATATTTTTTACCTATTATTTATGTAATATAATAAATATTAAATATATATTTAATTAATATAAATAGTCAGTAGTCAAAATTTATCAAGTTATAAAATTATTTGATTAAAAAACTTATTAATAAAAAAAATTCACAAAATAATATTTAAAATTAACCCATTAAGAGATAATAATCATATATATATAAAATCCCATCGTTATTATTGTTAAATAACATTACATCACAGGTACTGTTTATTCACATTTTTCCTTCTGGGTGGGAGTTGCTTTCTTTTTTAAAAAACTTTGCGGGACCCACAATTTTTCCCTTGAATCCTCCTGCACAAGTGGCAGGTCCTATTTAATAATATTTGATTTCAACAATATAATATATATATATATATTTAATCCGATGTATATAAATACAAGTATTGTCATAAATTTAGTAAAAGTTAAGTTTATAGTTTTCAACACAAAATAATTAATATTAAAAAATTTTAATAAATAATTTTTAATAAGTTATATTTTTAATTAAAGAAATTAATATTATTTTTGAAAGTATTTTGGTTATTTCTTGATTTAGGAGATTTGTATATATTTTTAAAACAAAAGAAAGAAATGAATAATTTGGACATCTTTTAAAAAACAAAGAGAAATTTATCCTAAAAAATAACTTGCTCATGTCAAGAGAACATTTTGCATCTCCTATGTTCAAAGTTAATTAATGATCCGTGATGGTAGATGCTTTAAATCTGATATCAAGGGCTTTGAATTTGGTTAGAACGTTTGATTGCAGGAGTTTTGTTATGAAAGCTTAAGGGTGCTTTGGATGTTTATCACCAGATTCTTAATTTGTTATATATGAAAGAACTCAAGTTTGTTATATGAAAAACCTTTATGAAAGAGTTAATAATGTGTCGTTGAATTGAGAAAAAGAATTATTATATTATTTTTAATTGATGAGATTAAGAATAGACATGGAACTGTATCTAACTTTTGTTCATGCTGAAACAAAGTTTCATCTTTGTTTTCCATAGTAATGTTGCTTGGCCGCCATATGCAGTACTTGCCAACAATGTTTTACAGAACACACATGGAGGATAAGGGAAAGGATGTAAAACTTGAGCACTTTGGATCTTCTGCTGTGTTATGATTGCGTGTAGAGGATTTAAAGTGTTTAAAAATAAAATAAAATATTTTTTTAAAAAGAAATTTCTTACTCTTCCTATTCACTTGTATAACATCTCCTATTAATTGACAAAGAATCTGGATGCAAACTTGAGGTTTCTGGAGAATTTTGGACTTTGGGCTTGACTAGCATTGGACATGGCGAGTCCAATTATGCCAAACTCAACTCAGAATGGAAAGAATTTTCGATAGACAACAAAGCTGAAGGCTGGAGATGTTTGTCTTTGAAACGAGAAACAGGACAAATGTTATGTTTAAAGCACATATTTTCAGATGTTGATTCTTAAACGTCAGCCTTGGATTTAGGATTCTGTTTGGATATTGCTACGGCGATCACATTCAGACAACATAAACTTATGTTGGAAACTTATGTCTGTGATTAAAACATTAGAAAAGGTTATTTCTGGACAAACCGTACGATTAATTTGGAGATTATGCCATGTTATGATCATGCTCAATAGTCATTAGTGTCAACTCTATTTTTCAATTTTCTTTTTCTCCTAACTCTCAAATAAAAAAAAAATTTATATAATTTTTTATATCCTTATTATTAAACCCCTCAATTAAAATATGACAAGAGTATAAATATCTAATAATAATAGTAATAATAATAATAACAATAATATAAATATATAATTTTTACAGATAATTTTATAATTTTATAATTAAATTATATACTTATCGTATTATTATTAAAAAAATTATATATTTATCATATTTTAATTAAAAATTTGATAATAAAAATATAAAAAATTATATATAAATTTTATCTAAAAAAAAAAGGAGAGAGAGAAAAAGAGAAAATAGTTCATTGAATTTCTTCTATCATTGTAAATCATGTGACTTTTTGGTACGTGTATATTTTCATTTTCCAAAACCTTACAGATTTATTAATAAAATATTTGAGCTTCACACACACACACACACACACACACACACACACACACACACACATACACACACACACACACACATATATATATATATATTAATTTTATAATATCTAAACATTTTATAGATAGATTTATAAACACTAAAAGAATAAAATATTCATGTCAAATACTAGATTA
The DNA here is from genome assembly GCA_032878935.1 of Erythrophleum fordii. NCBI lineage: Eukaryota > Viridiplantae > Streptophyta > Magnoliopsida > Fabales > Fabaceae > Erythrophleum > Erythrophleum fordii. The sequence goes on from JAVQMF010000047.1 coordinate 6,518,060, forward strand.
AGAGAATTTAGAAATGTAAAAGAGATTACTATGAAAGATATTTTACAACATTAATTGATAAATTTTCATTATCCCCCTCTCATTAATGACTTCCAAACTTAAAAAAAGAAAAAAGAAAAAAGGGTGTCAATGAGACATTTACTTCTCTTCCTTCCATTATGGTCCATCCAAATTCCAAGTATAGCCATAATGACAGAAGATTGAATCTTGCTGCAAATAATTTAGACTACTCAACTCTACACTACATGTAGTGGCTTGAGAATCTTCAAAATCACTGCAATTTTATAGCTTGATATCTTATACCACGCATTCGATCCAATATATCTTTAAAATATATATATATATTATATATAAGTCTCTGATATTTTTGGTTTGGGCGAATTGCTTGTTCTATTAAAGGCATAATAATTTGATAAATATCAACTCAGTTATTAAAGAGGAGGACATTAGTAATAACAATTCACATGTTTGATAATTTAAATTTTAAGCTAACATAAGAAAAATTGAATAATTATCCTCATTATATCGAAATTCAAGAATTTTTTTTTTCCTAGATCTCACATCAGCTTAGAACTCAATCGCGCTCACTTATGGCAGTCAAGTGTTCATCAATCTCCTCGGTGGATAGAACCCTGAACTTAGGATTTTCCTTTTTCACCACCCCAACCTACAAAATGCATAATATAGTTTACTCACATGACCCCAGTGAAGGAAAAAATAAACTTTTTCATGTTTTATTCCAAAAGAAGAACATTTATTGCATCATCATAATGTGGAAATATTCATCCTTGGAATGACTATGCAAGAGAAATAAGTATGCTTCTCGAACAGATAAAATCATAACCCTCCATTTTTACCCATTTTCTGTTTCAGTTACATAAGCAACCACAAAATGAGCACTAGCATCAAAGAAACATCTTAAGAATAGAAATCAAGGGACATCTAAGAGTAAAACCCCCTAAATACTTTTTATTAAAAAAAAAAAAACCTGAATAGTCAATATGGAAAGATAAGCTCGAAATCAGATAATCGTCATATTAATATTGCAATAAGGGAGCAATTCTTGAGTACAATACAGTGTTTCTACAATTAAGGGCCAGATAAAATCCGTAACTATGGGACCCACTACAGCTTCAATCTGGGCCCTCAATTCAACAAACACTATAGGATACTCAAGAATTTTTCTGCCATAAAGTGATACTGAACTCTGACAATAGACAGCACGATAGAACACATTTCTTCATTTAATGAGAAAGCAGAAGTAACTTGCGGGCCACTCTTTCAAATTGAAGATAATATATATTGACTCTCTGCGGACTTAACCAACTTTGAAATAGTCCAGGGGAAAAAAGAAGTCTTTTTACCATGGTTCAATTAATTATGGAGTCATATACAATGATACAAGTATTGAAGCTACCCAAAAAAAAAAAAATGATAATTGGTACCTCAATTTCAGTGGCCTTAAAATCCTCCTGAAGAACTGATTGCAGTGCGGATATAGCAGTCTGAAAAGTAAAAGAGTGAAGTTTAAAAAGAACCATAATAGAAATGATAATTTCACTGTTTCAATATCTTGGCAGAAAAATAAAAAAGGGGGGGGGGGGGGGGAACGCAGGTTCTCCTTTCAAATCTGAAGGAACTACACATTGCTAGAAAGTGGAGGGGAGAACTGAACCTGCATTCCTCCCCTTTGGCGGTGATTCATGCTGCCAGTGCCAACAAGCCAGAGCTCAAGTGGAAAAATAAGTTATTTTTCTTTTTATAGTGTGTAATAATAACTGTTTTCAGTAGGTGATATAATCTTAAAATTACCAGACAGCATACTTCAAATCTCATGCACAAATCTAGTTTGCAATATGAGATAGCTACGTTAAGAAATTGTTCCCTCAGAATAAACAAGGAAGGGGAGTTAAAATCCTCATATCCATGTTGCTCAAGCCAAGGTTGGTATGTAATATACATGAGACCAAATGATTGTGTGGGGCGATGCCATACCAAATGCATCTTCTAAGAAATAAATATGATAAGGATCGAAAATATCAAACTTTCATTGTTCCTTCATAACGTCATTCACAGTTTAGGGTGACATTATAGATGCAAGTTTGCGCCCACAAAATTTTACACTTCCCCCCTTTCTAGAAGTATAGAGCAGATCTTTAGCCTCCGTGCAGATTCAATGTTTTGTCCAATATTTCTTATGCAGACCAATAGTTATAAATACTAAAACGCTAGTAAAATATATGAAAAACCAACATGTAACAACAACCAACACCTTCCCAGTTATAGCAATCTTTAAATCAAGTAAGAACAAATTTTAAGTGAGTTAATAAAATATAAAGAAATAAACACTTATATGTCAATAGTCATTAAAGCATGTACGTGGATGTTTTCACGGCAAAAAATTAAATAGTTCCTTTTCCTCAAGCCATTCCAAGACTCAAAACCTATCATCAGAAAAAAGTAATAATATACCTGCACTGTCTCTTCAAAGGTAAATGAAGGGTCATTCTTCATCTTCTTTTCCAAGAAATTAATTGCCTCTTGATCTTTCAATCCAGCACTTGTAGCCTGAATACATCATAAATTCCGGATAAAAACCACAATTATTCCAAGCAAATACAACAAACAATGAACAAATCCAAACCCCTTCATCAATTAATGCATAATATCACAAAGAAACAATAAAAAACATCACTCATTGACTAAAGACTAAGGCTCAAAACCGCTAGGTGAATTTGCATCTTTATTTGTGACATAAAAACCAAAAGAGGAAAAGTATTCAACAGAAAAAATAGCATTAATTAATGTAACTCATGCTTAAAAAATAACTTGCAGTCTCCATGCACTGACATTTTATTTTATTTTATTTTTTGTCTGGTAAGGCAATACATTTAAAAGTTAGATAGGTCGTTCTCTTACAACTAATGCTAAAACAACATTCATCATCAATATATGATCTCAAATGTACCTTATGACCAAAGTAATGACCAGCTGGGTCACATTTATAAAGTTGAGGCCCATATTCTTCATCAATTCCCAAGACCATAGCAACTTCCAAAGTCAACAGATTCGAAAACAAGGAAAGTAGAAACGAAATCAATAATGCAAAATGAATTAAAATAGAAGAAAAATGAACATGCGTGATGGGATGATTTGATATTTAACAAAATAAGAAAACTTTTAGCAGAGAGAAGTGTCAAATACAAACCTGTACCAAGCGGTCTCATGTAAGCATGTTGAGTGTAGACTTGTGACTTGTCTGCAATCCTGTGCAATCAAAGGTTTCCAACAACCGTCAGTACATAGGATGATACTGGAAATGTGTATGACAAATTAAAAGGAGTAACCCTTGGATAATGTTAAATTATATTTAGATCCATTGGACAGATTAAAAAGAATCTGTGATCTATGAAAAAATGATTACAACTTTGTACTGTGTAGCTACTGCTCATTCTTAAAAACTTTCTTCCAAGTCTGTAGGGATGACTTGTCCTCAAAACCTTACCCAAACAGACATTATGATTCCATTCTAACTGCCTTTTAATTACAAGTTCCAAAGCAAAATATAACAAGAAATGGCAGAATTATTGCAACTAACAATATTCTCTAGTGCCTCAAAGAGAAATGAACCTGAGTACCTGCCAGACATTTTAAGTTACTGACTTCTCTTTTCCAAAAGGTTCTCAAAAGATTCTAAACAAAAGAAGAAATCATGACAATGTGTGACCATAGACTGGGTGCTGCCAACAGTCTCATACTCTGCTCCAGGATTGATGGAAATGAACCCTATTTGCTTTTTTGTATTAAAGATGAAAATTTCATTAGAGAGGAGAGAAAAAGTACAGCTATGTTGGAGGATAGGGTACCCTCCAAAAGAAGGAATGAATCCTGATCAGAACACTACCCACCCACACATAACAAGATAAATTCATTTTCTAGGGTTCAAAGCAAAAGACAACAAACTTATACTATTCTACAACTTAATTCTGCAACCAACAATTCTCTCTTGTTATCAAACAGTGCACTGCTATAAAAGCTTCTGACATTCTTTTCCTGGAAGTTCTTAAGCAAACCAAACTACCAAAGTAGTCTAGAAAGCAGAAATCCACAAATGCTACTCGTGTCAAATAAAAGATAATACAGTACCCTTTGGTTTCCAAATGCCTTGAACTCCACAAATATTGCATTCCTAGTGACTGGATGAAATTTTGAAAGACTTATTAATCACATAATATAATAAATAGAGCTAGAGAGAATCACATCATATAGAAAAAAGTTAGAAGTAAGTTCATAATTTTAATTGGCATATAGCCCCTAATTAGGTTTTGTCTCACTCTCAGTTTGGAGGGGGAACAACAAAATTTTCTGCAACATTCTAACATATAAGATGTCAATTACTTCATTAGATGTGTGCAAATGACATTTTGCATATTGTAGAAGCTGCATAAGAGAGACAGAGTCTTCAAGGAGTCCCTCAATTGCAGAAGCACATGGGGCCAATTTGGCTTTTAGGACACTACACAGTTGAAGGGTATAGGAAATATGTTTACATACTGTTTCATTGTATAATGTATTATTAGTGTATGAAAACTGCATTATAAGGGTGCAGCTAACATTTTTCACCACAAATATATACCAATATGAGTTACAGAAATGAAACAAACCGATGAGTCCCAAACAACATTTGCTTTCTTGTTTAACAATTAATAACTTACCATTTAGCTAATACATCCACAGGCATCTCATATCCATATGAAAAGCGAAACTCAGCTGCTTTATTCCTTGCTTGCTGAACCAATGTCCTTGCATCAGCTGGAAAGAAGTATTTTAAAGCACAAATGAACTTCCAAAGTTAACACTTGTATATGTTCAACTTACATCTTCACTGAAACGTGAAAGTTATGTCACTTATTTTAATAAAGTTTATTTCATGACAGACACTCTTATCAATGTCTATACTGTAACAATATGTCAAGTCTGCTCCAAATGCAATGTTGCCAGAGAATTTGGGTCTAGAAGAACATCTCCCCCATAATTCTTGGTGAGGTCAACTTATCATATCTCTAGTCCACTTGGTTTCAAATTAATGATAAATGAGAAAAGGTGCATCTGTATTCATAGAGGCTTAACTTTCAAAAGAATCATATTTGACTCTCCCAACAAGCTGGAATCTACAAGAATGAGAAAACAATGTCATCTATTTCATCATAGCCCCTTTGTTCTCCACTTACTAAGAAGTTGTCTGCTACTCTGCTATTAGAATTTTAGAATTATAATTTCGGCCAAGATGGAATAGAATGCCATCATAAAATGGACAGGAACTAGGGACCCAAAATATTGGAGAAACAGCCAAGTTCAATTATTGAACAGATATCTCAAAAAATTCATTAGAATGCATGCAACAAACAAGCATTATTGAGAGTAAAAACTTCAAAAAAATTCTGACCTGTCAATCCAGTTGCTAATAAACCAAGGTACTCGGTGATGGGAAAGAGATGTGTAACACTGGTCTGATCCAAGAGCTTATCCTGCAGTAAAAGTTTAAATTTAAGCAACTTGCTACTAGCAACTTGCAAAAATACTCAAAGATGCACAACTAACTGAATGAACTCACCGGAACCTTTTTCTGGGTAACAACACAGACTGAATCCTTCCCTCGGACACCAATTGACGTAATCCCAGCAGCCTTAACAGCCTTGAAAGCATATTCTATATTTGCATTTGAAAACCCAAAAAATTTTACAATTAAACACCCCTTCGGACTAAAAACCAGAAATCTCAATTCAAGAAATTCAAGCAATCATTTTTGAGCTAATGAAAAGAGATTCTAAATCGTAATGCCTTTTCTTTCATGGCTGCAAACAATAGTGTCAATAAGACCATGAATACAACTTATCAAAGGATGACACGTTACGTAGAACACAAAACAGAACACGCATGAAATATGGATTGGAGGTAGTTTTTACATACCCACTTGAAAGAGACGACCTTCGGGCGAGAAAATAGTTATGTGACGGTCGTATCCGCCTCCACTTCCTCGACTCATGTTTTGGGACTTGGATTTTTCGAGGGGTTTTCTGAGATTTTCCGATGCAAATGGAAGACGACAAGCTCGAATTCGAAAGAGAGCGCAGTTATGAGGCACACGGCTTTTTCGCTTCCCCCCTAGATCGCTGCTGAATAAAGGCAGCACATAACTTTCTTCCTAAGAAATCCAAAGGAAACGATGTCGTATTACTTGTTTGGCATTTGACGACCCTGTAAATGATTGCCCAGCAAGTAATTCAGCAGCATTCATATGGTGCAGCTATAGAGAAATATAAAAAATAAAAAGAATGAATGTAAAGAAAAAAAAAAGAAATATATATATATATATATTAATTTTTTTATTGTATAACTATATAATTATAGAGGATCTAATTTGTAATAGAACAAAGAACATTATCAAATCTTTAAAAAAAATTGTCAAAAATTAGCTATATTATTGTTCCGTATTTTTTTCTGGAAAGAAGGGTTGTTTAATTAGTGTATTTTAGAGCTAATTTATATGTTAATTGATATTAGGTCAATCCCTAAATAATTTTAAGGTTCTATTTAATTAAATGGAATGATTTTGATGAGAATGAAAGTGAGAACAGAAATAGGAATGAATTTTGATGAACTGAAGTACATAGCTTATTATTATGTTTGGTACAGTATTGAAAGGAATAGAAAAGATATTTAAATTTGATCTGTTGTCAATAAAATAGAAATAGAAAATACAGCTAACCAAATCACTATAATATATCCCTTATGAAAAAAATAATCAAATAATTTTTATTTTTTTAATCACCCATAATAAAAGAGATTAAAATATTCATTTCTATATTTTTAATTCGCAAAATTTTTTAAAATACCATTTAAAAAATACTTAAATATTTTTTATAAGCTCATTTTTCCAAAATTTGAAGATTAAAAAATATTCAAATATGTTGCATTTTTAAAAATGAAGAGACCAATCTATGATTGGAACATTGTTTAATGGATGGAGACTAGGGCTCTGTGTTCCGTTAAGGGCATTTTTGTCATTTTAATATTGATTCCCAATAATTGGACTTGATTTCATGCATTTTGGGATGGAATTTCTACTCCCACAAATGTGGGAATAGAGTCTATTTAAGTCTTATTTGGTATGTAAAGTAGTTTTTGAATGAAATGATAACAGAGGATAGAGTGGGAATGAAAAGAAGTTTTGTAGCTTTTAATCATATTTGATATGACATAAAAAAAAAGATGTTATTGCTTTTTATGTTTGATTAGATAGAAATAAGGTAAGAATAGAAAGAAAAAGATGTTAAAAGACTAAAATACCCCTAAATAATAAAATTAATAAAATAACATTTATTAAGTCTTCTCTTTTTATTTTAGATAATACATTTTACAATTAAAAAAATTACAAATCCCTTTCATCTTCTTCCTCATTGAAAATTGTAGAAATTAAAAAAAGAAGCCCATCCACTTCATCTTCTTCCTTCTCTTTGACATTAAAGCCATGGATATTAGGTAAAGCTAGCTTCTTCACTATAGAGATGAGTTTAACAACAAAGGAAAAAATGCCATCGTCAACCCATCTTTGGTTTTTTAAAACAATCATATTAAAAGGTTCTAGTTTGTTTTGTGTTCATCCTTTCTAGTTGCTTGCTACTTCATTCTTTCTTATTTGCAAAATCTCACTATCCAAGCAGATTGCAAGAATACAAAGGAGGTTTTAGTTTGTTTTGTGTTCAATCTTCCATCAAATCTTATAAACAATGGCTAGCAAAGAAGAATGTGACAAGAGATAATGGCTGATACGACTAGGGATAATGATTGGATAAGGTTTTAGTTTGTGTTATGTTTAATCTTTTGAAGTTTTTTAGGGGCAATATGGTCATGAGATTTTCCTCTCCCACAATGTAGAGCCCTTTCCTTACAGAATGATAGAACTCTCCCACATTTGATGGAATGTGCTCACCCATAGCTAGGTAGAAGTAGTGTATTAAACAGCTCAAATTTTTTTCTCCCTCTCCTTATCCATTCCTTGGTCTTCTTTCATGTCTACCAAACAAGGATGCCTAAAACTCCAATAAAACATGTTTGAGGCAGGATTACCATTCTTAATTTTTTTTTCTATTAGTCTAATTCCAACATACCAAGCAAGGCATATGTACTCCTTTTATTGGAATAATTTTTTCTTGATGTTAACCTAAAAGTTTAAACCTAAATAATTAAAATAGGAAGGATATTTCCTTAACCACTAGCCAACTTTTTGGAGTTAAAGATGTCTCAATTTAAGTTTACAATTGATTCACATTAGATAACCATGCCTGAGTTTAATTTTATATAAAAATTGAGAAAATATGTATAGCAAGATCTTGAATGATATACCTTGAACCTTTTATCCTTTAGCACCTTTAAATTTATCAGTAAACATAAGTTTTTCCTTGTAAATTTTATAACTTGTCACACGTTAGTCCTTTCATATGATTAAATTACATATCTATTCTATTTTGAATCCTCCCCTCTAACATACTCGCTTTCTATATATATGTAAATCAGAGTTACAAATTATAAAAGACTAGTATTGTATGGAGTAATAAATTCTAAAACTTAAACAATAATAGAGATACATTTTTTAGGAACCAAATTGTGTGTTTTCTCTATTAAAAAAAATTGTTGAACTTTGAATTCATGACTTTCAAACTTTAATAGAATATGTCATTGAATTTTATAACCATCACTAAATGCCTTTAAAACCATAACTAAAGCTATTAAAAAACCATTGTAAAAATAATAATAAGAGAAACTTTAGGAATTGTCATTTGCATTTCTTCAATGGGAAATTTTTTTTTTTAATAATAAAGATAATAGGAAGAATCATTAAAGAGTAAACAAATATTCAAAAACTAATTAAGTCCTCAAGCATGTTGACCAAAAGATCATAAAAGAGATGGTCAAAAGCATTGTTTGCATTGCCTCTTTTAAGAACTACAACACCACATCAAAAACATCTACCTCATGGATTGAATTCTGTCCCTTAGAACTTTGAGTTGACTAAAGATATTTTAAATTAACTCAAAATTATTTCAATGAATTGAGATTTGTTCTTCTTCAATATAAAGATCAAGAAGACTACTATTTATCTCTTATTCTAAATTACACTGTAAGCTAGCACATTATAGACCCCTTCTACTTATTTTTATCAAACTCATAGTCAAGAAAAATGGATTTTACCACTGCAAATTAAGGTAGATTAACTCCAAAAATCTTTAGATAAATCATATAAAATTCATTCATGAAACCATATAAAAATCAATCTATTCAATTAACTTTCTCACTTCATATGTTGACTGCTTTGAACTAGAAGAGAATGAACTCTTGATCCGTTCAGTTAACTTCCTTATTCCACAAGTTGATTGAGATAATCTAAAATGCAATGGAATGACCTCCATGGAACAACAACTAACTGATGCAATAAGGAAGTCGACTACCTGTTATGAGTGAAGCACTCACATTATTAGAGGGCAATTGGCCATTATATTAATGAAGCACAAGCACAATCTGTCATATCTTACAAACTCCTTAATAACATAACATTTTAGTCTCAAATAGATACACAGAAACTTGCACTCAAAAGGTTTTAGATAGAGAATTGGTTTCTTAACAAGCTAGTTTCTTAACATTGTCTTAAATGCTATGTAGATGCGAGAGCTATGATAAATTGTCCTTAACAACTTCTTCATATAGGTTACCTCAAACTATTCAGGTTAGAAGATCAAAATGGAAACATTCTTATTTTGACATTCAATCTTCCATGTCAGGTGTGTTGTTGATGTCCTTGGCCATAAAGGTGAGCATCGAGCACTATGACTTAAGCTCCTTCATCTCTATGACCACTTGCTCAATTACAATGTGATAGGATGGGTTGTATGCCTTCACCACTGGATCCAATGCTAGCTACATGCAGGTTTCATCATCCACCTGCATGTGAAACCATATGGTTGGATATTAAAGGGCCTACACAATCCACAAAATATTACAACTATCACAATGTTATCTACAAATCATATGTTGAAGAATGCTTTAAAGGCATGTATTCATTGTGTCTTATATTTTAGGATAACTGAGCCAATATTTGTTGAGATTTTCTATTAATATTTTTATAGGTTGTTATTAATAACGTGGACCATAATATCCTATCTTGATATCCACTATTTATTTCTTTTGCTATTTTCTAGTTTTAAGTGATTTGGTGTATGACTATATGTATAGGCCTTCTCATGATTAATAAAGTGTCCGCAAAAAAAAAAAAATTAACCACTTTCCTCTTCTCTTTAGTATTTTATTATTTTACAGAGCTTTACTTTCTCTTCACTAGTATATGTGTTGCCACTAGCTTCCCTTTCAATTTGAGTTAGCCAAGTCAAATACCCCAACAGTTACTTTGGTGTCACAGCATTAAGAAGTGAGAGAGAGATTTTCAATTGAGAGCAGTACAACAACTCCTTTCTTTTTTTCTCACTAGCTTATCCAGGTTCAATTGTGAATGGGGGACTTCGGCTAATGCAATTACCGCGATGGCAACTTATGGCAACCAATGGAGTTTCAATGACTTTTCAACCTTTAATAGCTTTTTAAGTGTGGGATAGTTAATAGCTAGTGGATTGATGGTTATATTTGATGGCAGTCATTGTATTACTCAAGATAAGAAGTCTGATAAAAAATTGTTAAAATTGGCATGACTTAAAATAGAATATTTCCACTTGAAGTTTCTTTTGTTGAAAAAAAAAAGGCTTTGTTACTAAAGGATTTAGTGATTTTGATCTATGGCATTTATGTTATGGTCACTTACATTTTAAGGGTTAAAGCTGTTGAATCAAGAAGACATGGTTCTAGAGTTGCCAAATATTGATGTTATTGATTTTTGTGAAGGTTATGTCTTAGGAAAACAAAGTAGAAAGTCATTTCTTATAGGGAAGTCTTAGAGAGCCTCTCAATGTCTTGCATTAATGCATGCAAATTTGTATGGGCCAATGAATACTAAGTATTTTAATAGAAGTTGTTATTTTTTATTGTTTATTGATTATTGTAGTAGAATGAGTTGGGTTTATTTCTTGAAATTAAAATCTAAAGCATTAGAAAATTTCAAAAAATTTAAGGCTCTAGTAGAAAAGCAAAGTGATTATTGCATAAAAATGCTATGTATAGATAGAGGAAGAGAATTTTATTCTAATTAATTTGCCAATTTTTGTAAGGAGAATGGTATTTAGAGGGAGCTCACCTCACCATATACACTAGAGCAAAACAACATTGCTGAATGGAAAGATCAAACTGTGGTAAAAATGGCTAAAAGCATGATGAAAGCAAAAAAGCTTCCCTATCAAATTTGGGTAGAAGCAATAGCTTCAACAATGTATCTTCTTAGTCTTTCTCCCATAAAAGCAATTCCAAACAAGACATCTTATGAAGCATAGAGAGATTTGAAGCCCTAGATAAGCCACTTAAAAGTTTTTGGTTATATAGTCTAAGCTTTGATAAAATCATTTCATTATAAACTTGATGAAAAATTAAAAAAATGTATTTTTGTTGGTTATAGTTTACAATTCAGAGTCCAATTAGTAGCAAAATAATTATTAGTGAAGATGTCATATTTAGTGAAGAAACTAGTTGAAATTGGAGTAGCAAAAGAGATGGAAAGCCTATCATTTTTTTAATAGATGTTGAAGCAACAAATTCTAAACCACAATCAATAGGTCTGGAGTTTTCTTCACAAGGAGACAGTAATCTCAAACCCTTTATTCATCACCTAATATTATGTCCAGAAGTGTCACATCTTCATAAGTAAGTTCACAAGTGAAAGTCCTTCAAAGAAGTTTCAACCTTTAAAAGAAATTTATGAAACATGTAACTTTGCTCTTTATGTTTCAGAACCTATATCTTTTGATGATGCTGCAGAAGAGCAAGAGTGGCAAAATGTAATGATTGAAGAGACACATTGTATCCAAAAGAATGATACATGAGAATTAGTAGATCTTCCCAAAGGAAAGATTACAATTGGGCTCAAATGGGTGTTCTGAACTAAGTATCATACTAATGGTAGTGTACAAAAGTACAAAGCATGATTAGTGGCTAAAGGTTATACTCAATAACAAAGTGTTGATTTTGATGAAACATTATCTCCTATAGCTCACTTTGAAATGATAAGAACCTTTCTAGCCTTAATTACTCAACTTAATTGGCCTGTGTTTCAATTTAATGTTAAGTCAACTTTTTAAAATGGTAAATTGAAAGAGGAAGTATTTGTTTCTTAAATTGAAGGCTTTGTTGTTAATGGTGAGGAAAGCAAAGTCTATAGGTTGAAAAAGGCTATGTATGGCCTTAAACAAGCCTCATGTGTATGGTACAATAAAATTGACTCTTATTTTTATGAAGATGATTTTGAAAAGAGTGAAAATGAGCCTACCCTTTATTTGAAAAAGCATGGTGATAGTGACTTCTCAGTAGTTTATCTTTATGTTAATGATATGATATGATATATATATATATATATATATATATATATATATATATATATATATATATATATATATATATATATATATATATATATATGGGGTCAACTGAATCATGTCTTGCTAATTTTAAGTCAAGTATGCTAAAAAAATTTGAGATGTCAAATTTGAGATTATTGTATTATTTTCTTGGTTTAGAAGTAAGATAAGGTCTTGATGATATTTTTATTTCCCAACGAAAATATGCAATGGACTTTCTCAATAGGGTTAACATGTTGGGTTGCAAAACGACATGTTCTGTAACACCTTAATCTACTACCGCTACCTAGCCTCTCACTGGGCTCAGTTCCATATGATTTCCAAAAAAATCAATACCAATCCGTGACATTTGCATGCTATGAACCGGGGTTTCATATACTCATCTTTTGCCCTGTGGGTCCTGTGAACCCATCATTCGTATCCTCAACTCAAACTCCATATATATGACTCATACATAGCATAAAACAAACCATAAGCCACGGGTATAGAGCTAAAAACCAGAAGAATTGCATTTTCTCACTTGTGCCCAAAAGTCATATTTTGGCTCTAACTTTGAAAAATCATAACTAATTATAGAAAAATGGAAATCTAGTAAACTTTAGCTTTCTAGAAAGCTCTAAGTGTTGTCTTTACACTAAAAATAATTCCCAATCGAAATCTCAGCATTTGAACCATGTTTGACATCAAAAATGAGAAGGAGGTCCGGCTGTCACTGTTTCTGTTGCAGCTTACTGTCATGACTTTCGAAAATTCATAACTAAATCCACAAAAATCCAATCTGGGTACACTATATCACTTTGGAAAACTACGGATGTCTACTAGAGGAAAAAAATAAGTCCATATCAGTTTAGTAGCTCCTACACCCCAAAAACTGATGGAACAGTAACGGAGGTCGGGTGAGCTCTCTAATGCTGATATAGAACTTCAAAAGGTTCAATCTCTCTTTATAGACCTCCGATTTAGGTGATTCTAGTTCCTGTAAGTCACTGTGGTTGTCTAGTTTATGTGTATAAAATTTCACCACATTTGGACTCCATTTGGTCCATGAATGCCACAGATTTCATTTCTGGTTTATATGAACAGTACATGACCAAACTACCAAATTTTTCCAGTTTCAACAATTCACTAAATATTCTCTAGACCTCCGAATATTATCAACTTTTGATTCTCAAGAAGCTCTCTACAAACTCTAGAGGCATGCCAAATTTCATGGCAAGAGGAGCTCATCCGGTCATACTTTGATGGAGCTCTAAAAAATACCGATTTTGGCACCCAAGAGGTCCAAAATGGGTCCAAAAGGCCTCTCACACATTCTAGCCACTCATGGATAAGTTTAAAAGCATAAAACTAGGATATATAACAAGTCCATGTGGTCCAAATCAACATACATTCCAATCTCACTATGCTACGGCCAAATATACACTTTCACATTCATTCATAAAAAGGGGTAAAACCCTCATTTCCATTCATTTGGCTATCAACATAGTTTGTACATCATCATTTCATGCATTTACACTTGTTACAATAGTTACATCTCAAAAATAGTGGGCGCATATTCATTTGGCACCACTTTACATCAAAAAGATCAAAATAAAACTAACATTCTCCTATACATGCTCCTAGGCTCTTTGGTGTGCACTTGGTTCTCCTTGAGCTCCACCTAGCATGTTAAGTTGGGAGGGGGAAGGGGTGAGATTCAGGGAATCTCAGTAGCTCATACACTCAATCAAGTAAGCAATCAAGGTATATAACAAGTCAAAGCATGTGAATAAGCATTTAGCCATTCTCAAACATCCAACACACATTGTACATGCTATGGAAATCACAACAATGCCAAAAATAGGTTTTAGGGACTTTTGGTCTAGCCTCACCCGAGTTTAGGGACTTTTGGATGGCCTCACCCGAGCAATTCTCACATTTCAACACATAAGCACATTGGCATTCAATGCATCAAAGCAATAGCATATGGCATATTCCACACAATAAGCATATACATAAACATACAATGACTATTACATCCAAGAATGCAACAAGAAAGAGTGGGAAGAGAGAGCTACCTTATAAGCCAACACTAGCTTTTCCTTTCAATTTCTCCTCTCCCTCCTTAGGTTCACAATCACACCTTAATGAAGGTGTTCCTCTTGAGCCTAGACACACAGAAGCATGCAATTACACTCTTAGAATGTAATCTTTAGAGTAAACTCTTTTAACATACCAGAACCTAGAGTTCTCTCTCTCTCTCTAGAATGCCATCAACTCTTCCTCTCTCTCAAGCTCCCATGATAGTGGAAAACAACATTTTTCAAGAAAATACAAAGATTCAAAGGTGTTTTCCACTTTCCCTCTTCTGACCCATGCCCAAAATCCAACCATTTTCACAAATAAAACCGTAGAAAGAGAGGGCAAAGAGAGGAGATCCAGATTCTAAGGAGAAATGGGAGAAACTTGCTTACCTTTCTCTTACTCTTCCTCCTTCTCTTGGTCTTTCTCACTCTCCACGCCTCTTTTCTCTCCTTGGGTTGAAGTCTAGGGCAAATATGAGAGAAGGAATGAGTTGGAGCATTTAATGAAGTCATTTTCTCGCTCTTTACTCTCTTCCAGATTGACCCTCGCTACGGCGAAAATTAACCTTCGCTATAGCGAGCTCGTGTTATCTGGCTTCGCTATGGCGAGGCTTAACCTGCGCTACGGCGAGCACGCATCAGTTCCCTTCGCTATGGTGAGTTTCGACCTTCGCTATGGCGAACTCGCGTTAGTTCTAGACCTCACTTTCGCTATGGCGTACGCTACAGCGAGCAACTCTCTAGTTTCTGTATGGACTGCTGCCCGCACTCGCTATAGCTAGAATCACTCTTGCTATTGCGAACAGGCATTCTCGCTATTGCGAGAAGACTTAGCACAGTTTCTGGATTCTGAAAATTTTCAGCTTTCTACTTTCTTTCTTTTCCTTTCCTTTTCTTTTTTCCGGTTGTTACATGTTCTCCTATGGATTTAAATGAGAAATTAAAAGTTGATGATGATACTAGAGTTGCAAATGTAAAGTATTATAGGAGCATAGTGGGAGGCTTGAACTATCTAACTCACACAAGACTTGATATAGCACATTTTGTGAGTGTAGTTTCTAGATTTATGCATAACCCTACTAAGCATTATCTTGGGATAATAAAGTGAATCATGCGATATGTTGCAAGTAGTATTGACTTTGGAATTTAGTACTCAAAGATATCAAGTTTCAAATTATTTGGCCTTATTAATAGTGATTAAGCAGGTTATATTGATTATAGAAGAAGCATTTCAAGATATGTTTTTACTCTTGGTTCAAGTGCTATTTCATGGAGCTTAAAGAAGCAAGACATAGTAACTTTATCCTCATTTGAGGTTGAGTATGTAGAAATAACTTTAGTAGCTTGTCAAGCTATTTGGCTAAAAAGATTGTCAGAAGACCTTCTTCAACAACAACAAGGTACAACAGAGATTTTTTGTGACAACAAGGCAACAATTGTTATGTCAACAAGCCCCACCCCTATTTAAGCCTGTGCATGGGGCTTGTTGACAAGCCCTGACTGGAGGTTGCCTTCAACCTACCTTCAGTTGGGTCAACCCACAAGTCTTGGTGGATTTTTTGGACCCACGACAGACCCAAGCCAAATTTGCTTTATTTTTGACGAGTTTAGATGCTTCCAAGCTTAAATCTTGTTTAAAAACTTGCTATTAAGTGATTCATGGCATCAATTGTGTATAAAATGAAACCAGATGAAGAACTTATATATATGTGTTAGTCGGTTTTGCGAACATGGACCTTGGTTACACAAATTACAATTTGAAGCAATTTAACACGCGAAAATATGGGGTTTTGACATAAACCTTTATTTTTAACATGTCTACATCGTTAATTGAGTAAAATAACAAGAGAATCAAAATAATTTTTCAGGTATGCACTTAGGTTTTGAACAAGAACCTTAACTTATTTTCTTTGATTTTCCAACTAATTTAATGGATTACAATGCAATTAAATGTTATATTGAGGTTCACAAACAAGAGAAAAAGTTTTCCCATACAACAATTTAGACTAAAACATGATATTTAAGCAAATCAAGTTTGAGCACATTATATAAAAATTCAAACTTTGAGGTTTAAATTCTCTTTACACAAATTGAATTAGCAAGCAACCTTTATGTTATTGGAAAGCTTGTAATCCAGAAAGTAAGAGCCCTGGACTAATTTGCCTAATTAATAAGCAATAATAAAAGAATTTAAAGGCCAAAATTAGTGCACATGAATATGAAAATCTTATCAAAATTATGAAATTTTGGTTCTAAATTTTATACAAAATCCTAGCTTTAATACCATTATTAATATCCTTGGATCTTGTATGAAACTAGAACACTAACTTTAAGATTAGAATAAAGAACATATCTATAGCCACCATGAAATCAATTTGTAAATTGGATCTTCCTCTCTATTATCCTAAGTTTAGATGTGCAGCTTTTAATAGGACTAGACACTCTTATCAAGGTTAGAAAGAAGACCTAACTCTATATAAAAATGTTTTATGGGACCCTTCTATCATGGACTTCAATAAAATAATTAGTATGCACTATTAAAATCATTCACCAAACCTTTTATCAATATGTGTTAAAAACTTTATGATCACTTAAATAATAATTGAGTCTATAATAATCCTTTGTGATCATAATCAACCCATTTTAAAAAATATTAAAATAATTAATATGAACCAATATAAAAATTTTTCCAATAGCCTTACCAAAAGACTCCCTCATGTGTGGACAAAATCTTCACTTGCGAACAAGGTGTTCATGCCCATTAATAATGAATGATGCCCAGCAACAAAGATCAAATAAAAGCATCTCAATGCTTTAAACTTAACTATCCAGCTGTGAGCTCTTAAAATTTCAAGTGCTAGGTATATTTCCATGCGTTACTAATAAGTGTACCCTATGAGGAAGCTATAGGAAGAACAGAGTGCGTTTCTTTTTTCCCATTTCTTCTCTACATAACCTATTAGGCACGTGGAGATCATAACCTTAAAAAAAAAAAATGTATGTTTGTACTGTGTTTTGATACTCATATGCACAAATGCGGATAGTCCATCACAACCTCATAAACTAAATAAATGTTACAGTCAAACAGTGGGACATAGGGATATTCTTCAGACGCCAAGAGGGAAGTAAGTCGAGAGGAAGGGAAATATGCAAGTGGGACTAAGCATAGTGGTTTGGGATTACCTTGTTCTCTCCTATTGAGTTACCATCGACCTTCATCTTCTTTGCTTCATAAGCGCGTCCAAAGATTCATCTCTTACGCCATCTTCTCAGTCCATGAGTTCGGAGGCTAGCAAAACACTTGATTGTAGGAGGAGGAAAGGATGCACGCTTCCACACAATGAACAGGAGTTTGAATGTCAAGCCACACCTACAATGCAGATACTTGCTCAGCAAGATTTTCTGTGCACCACGGTTCAGAAAAAGGCTCCTTGTTGCCCCCTCAAAAAAAATTGTCGTGTACTCCCGGTCAGGGAGTGTGTGACTTAGTGCTTTTGCAAGGTGGGTGGCCAGTTATTCCCTTTTTTGGTTTTGCCTGCATTAGTCGACTGTGCATGAAAGGGACAGGTGAGAAGTGTGGGAAGCAGGTGATCAGAAGTGTGGCAGAGCCTGTTGTAGTGTAAGCTCTGAGATGCGTGCGGATTGTCTCCAGTTGATGGAGCGAACATTATGCTCCAGTCGGACAAATCAAGATCGCTCACACTAGCAACAGACACATATGGATCCACGTGGCCTCTGAACCCCTCCACAACACGCGTTTTAGCGAGACAACGATCAAAAATGCAAAACCATTTGTCATAATGCAGAGCCTTGAACATGCTTGGCCAGGGTCTGTTAAGAGTTAGAAATGATGATGGTTGAAGATGATTATTGATCTGAAGTTTGTATATTTAACCCAAAGAAAAAACTTTATATCAGAAGTAGCTTGCTTTTTTGTTGCTCAAGTTAGCCAACATAACACCTCCTCTTTTACAGCCTCTTCACTTATATCCCCCTCTGGTTATGTCCATGATCAATTTCAGTAATATAAACAATAAAAATCTGTTACCAATCATACCCATTATTTATGTACAGAGAAATTGAATATGGAAATGAAAAATCAAAAATAGAAAGAGATAAAATAAAAGGAAAACGAAGATAAGAGAGAGTACCAATACTCCCCATCCCCTGCTCTTGCCCTACAAATCTTTGCATTAATAAATGGAAAAAATGATAATAATAATAATTTTGCAAAGGACTTCTCTTCTTACTCCTGTCATTATTGGTTGCTGGTGCTTTTCATTTCATCTCCTCTCCGCAACTCACATATTGTTCTCTCTGCCATTTCAGCATAATTTTTCTGGAAAAAAAAAAGAGACAAACTAACCAGAAACCTACCCCCTACCGAAAAGCTCCTATCTTATTATACGATTACCATACCCACCAAATCAGAGTAGGCAAGAGGAAAGCCTCTTTCCGTGCTTTCTATTTTAACAAGTAAAATCCAAAGAGTTGCGTTTGCACTAATAGGCTCGTGAAACGCAGCATGCGACAAAGAGAGATGAAAGTTTTGCATTTTAATTGTTGTCTCGCTAAATCACTGGGTTGTGGAGGATTCAGAGGCCACGTGGCTCCATCTGCGGCCATTGTTGTTGTGAGCGGGCCTGATTTGTTCGACTGGAGCGTGATGTTCATGCCATCAACTGGAGACAATCTGTACGCCTCTGAGATGAGGTGTGTGCCCAGAGCATAGCACGCTGCGTCAACCACAACCAACGGGCTTAACTAACTTTGGTCTTCACATTCATTCAGCGGGGAGGGGACCTCACAAGTAAATATGACATCCTTCCCTACAAGCCCCAGCAATCCGTTATGGTCCACTGTGAGTCAATACAACATTCATACGACGAAAGGGATTTGTGAATCACATTAGAAATACCACATGATGACTGGTTAACCAAACTCTACAAGGAAATTATGATGTCTACCAACGTAAACGACTACTAAATAAATATAATATTAAATCATAGTATTAATTAACGGGCAAATGTATTTTTTCACAAAAAAAAAAAGAAAAGAAAAGAACTAAAATTATCTACCAAAAAACTTATTATAATTTTAAGTATACCCCTCTTATAGAATATAAATCATTATAATAATTTTTTTTACAAAAAAACCAAAATTAAAGGTTTAACACTATCAAAATATAACTGTATTTCTACAGTAAATAACGACTTTAGATATTAACAAGCTTAATAGCTAACCTCAAATAGTTCAAAGATCATTTTATTAAATTAAATTACAATATATAAAAGTTACATATTTCAAATTTTTAAAATTAAAAATATTTTAGTCGTTAAAGAAAAAAAAAAGTTCGATATGGTTTTTAATTTATTTTCAAAATTTAATATAAAATTATGAAAAAGAAACAGCATTCAGTTGTTAGAAAATGAACATGTAGACAAGCATTTGAGAACAGAAAAACTGGATGTGAAATTTCTATATTTTGGAAATTAAAAACTTTGTGCACCACTCTAGACATGCCAATGGGCATGTCAAATATGAAATATGATCTACATTCTCAGCCCACCTAAAATTCAGAATATCTCAACCCATATGCATGTTTTGCCCATGAAAGGGGACCAGGCTAACCAAGTTAAGTTACGTCCAATGCAGACAATTATTGGATTCAACAAAGTGTTTGGTGTCATTAATAACGTAAATTTGGTAAACAGGAAAAACAAAGAAAACATACATGAACTGATTGTATATTGATTATATGAATCTAAAAATGCTACGAATAAAGCATAGGCTAAGAATCTAGTTTGATGTGTTTTAATATTAAGTGACTAGTTTAAAACTATAAGTAAAGTTAAGAAGCCAAGATATTAATTTAAGTAATGCTTTCTTTACACAATCAACAACTTTTTTACTGAACATAAAAAAAGGTATTTTAATAACATTCTTTAATGTAGTATATATATTTATGAGCCTTCGACGGTGTTTAAATAGTCAGAAAAATAATATCAAATGTCATACACCACGCACGGTAAAACACCATACATATTCTACAGTGCATGTCCACCTGAGCGCAGATCACGTTGCTGGTGGCATGTTCAGACCTGTGTGGTTCGCAAGTCAACACGCCAACGTCATTGAATTTTTCGTTTCGTCGACTGAAGGCGTTGGTTGCATGCCTGAGACTCTGTTGTGTACAACTGTGACGATAACATACAAGAATTAGCCTCACGCACCGGAAATATTCAATTACAGCAATTAACAAAACCAAAGATGCTAGCAACAAAATGGTAAAATAATGACAGAACTCTTAGTTGAAAAAATAATAAATTTAGACGAAAATATACTTTTTTTTTTGAAAATTCAATCACATCATTAATTGAATTTTTGTTAGTTAGTAAGTGTTTATTAACTAACTTAAAATAGAAAAATGGTGGTAAATAATGATTTTACAAGCATATGATTCTTTGCAGCTTTTTCTATTCTCCTTTTAATTTAGGTAAATTAACATTTAACATTTTTTAAATGAAAAATAATTATATATTGATACGTTATATTTTTAATAAAAATTTATTTATGAAAAAAATATTATTATAATCTAATAATAAATATAAATATAATTATTTTTATTATATTTCTAATGCTATATAATAAATTATATATATATATATATATATATTTAATATTATAAATATTAATTGGTATAAGTAATCATTATTAAAAAGTTAAAATCAAACTTCCGACTGAAATTGGTTGGATTGTCTAACCAAAATGTGGCAAGAAATTATTTTTGATTGCATTTTGATTGGACAAATTCAACCAAAAGTTAGTAGGAAAGTTTTCCACTGACTTACAGTTAGCATTTTTTTATTTTTTATTATATATAATTATATATATATATATATATATTATAAATTAGATAATTTTTAATTAATTATTTTTCATTAATAATTATTACTAATTATTTCTCTATAAGTTAATAATTAATATTTATGCTCATTAATAATATTTTTAAATTTTAAATTTTATATCTTTCCTTTGTTTTATATTTATTTTGTTTTATAATTAATAATATTTTGTTTGTTAAACAAAATAATATCTTTATTTGTTTTGTTTTTATTCTAACTTTTTAACAACTGTATATTAAATTACATTGCTTTTATTATTTTCAGCTTTTGTTTTTAAATTTGTTATCTTTCTCCTTTGTCTTTCTGTATCTTTCATTTTCATCTTTTTGTATAAATTTTACAAATTTTCAATATACATTAAAAATATATTAATGTATAAAAAATTTACAATAAATAATGCAAATGAAAAAATCAAATAAATCTTTACCTTGTCCAATTATTTGTCAAACAATTAGTAAAAAATTTTAAAAATAATATAATAAGCGAAATGAAAACAAAAATATGTTGCACAAAAATGAAAAAAAAGGGTTGTAGACCATGCAGAAAATTGAACTGGATTAAAAATAAAAAAGTAGTTTGATAAACATATATAAAGAAATTAAAAAAAGAAAGAAAAAGAGAAGAGAGAACAACAGAGCTTGAATGAAGGGAAGAAGATTAGCTAAAGTAGTTTTAGATAAAAAAGAAAAGAAGAACTTTAGATGAAGAGAGAAATAGCTTCAAAACGAAGAAAGAAACATCCTTAGATAAAGAGAAAATCCTTTAAAGTTTCAAACTGAGAGGAAAAAAAAAAAGAAAGTTATGTGTATATAGAAAGGAAAGAACGAAAATTTGGTGGGTTTTAAATTCACTCCAAATTGAAATATGCAAGCCTTGTTTTTAGTTTGTGCTTAGAAACAATAAGTTTTGTTTAAAAAAAAAGTTAAAAGAAAAAATTGGATATTGGCTAGCTACATAAACTAAAGTTTAGGCAGTTAACATTGACAGACTACTTTTTTTTTTTACAGCTTTTTATAGTTTTTTTAATCCTATTTGTTGACTGAAACTATTTCCAAAAATACTGATGAGCGATTGAATTTGTTTGCAAAATTGCAACTTAGTACTATTTTATTTTCCTTTTGAAACTCAATAGGAAAAGTTAGTTGGAAACTAGTTAAATATTGAAAAAAAAAATTGAAGTAGTTAGAAATTAGTTGAAAGTTTTAGTTGGTATTCTTTAACATTGTTGAAGTTATGTGTTTCATATATGATGCGCAACAACTAATCAACTCTGACCTCTAATTCGCCAGTTCTTAGATCGTAGTGCTCCTTGTACGGCCCTTGGTCATCAAGTGTATTAGGTACACCTTAATAATCATGTTGCTAAAAATTCTGGTCTTGATGCTCACCATGCCATTGTGAAGTATATGTTAGAGCATAATGCCGAAGATTATCACAATTCAAACATCGTCTCATACTTCCCCCTTCTTCCCTTTGAATGACACACTTTTGGTCATAACCTTTGCAAGATCTTTAACCATAACATTATCTTTACAATCGCCATTAATGTCAAAATGCACTCCACTCTCAAACCTAGACATCAATCTCTGTATCTTACATAGCATTTATGAATATGCTGCGTAGCTTTTAAGCCAAGCTACACCAACCTACTAGTAGTAGAAGCTAGTTTGACATCTCTCAACATCGTGCCATGTTGATCTCCTTCCCCTTTAAAATTAGCTAAAGGGTTTAGTTCCTTGGCATACTTTGTCCAACACCTACATATCAAGCTAGTAGGCAAATTTTTTATATTCTCTTCTTTCAATACACACATGATGTGTGCACAAGGAATCCCTAGTTTGTTCTTAAGTATCATATATCACATTGCATTCACTATCCAAGGAGTAATATTTTCACAACTTGTAAGTTGCGGTGTAGTTGATTTTTTCCCTGTCCACCACGGATGGGGTAAGTGCATCCTTTAGCTTGTCTTTGAAATTTTTTAAGGACGTATCATGTGTATAAATTAGTTGTAATCCTTCCAAGCTATTATAAAGGAATTGTCATTAAAAGCTTAGTGTACCATGATTTATAATCTGAGCATAACTTATTGTTCCAATACTCCTAAACAACTTGCTTAAAGTTGTGCAACAAGTCCACCAAGTTATTGCACTACTATATTGCTTGATAAAAGAATTTACTCCCTTACATTGTGACATTGTCTTGATGCCAACAAAGTAATTGTCATGCAAGCATGCAATGGCCCATATCCTCCTCTTCTTGTATGTCTTCATCACCTACTTGCTCTTAGCTATATCCAACTTGTCCACCATGTTCCTCCAATGTTGCTTAAACTCATCCAATGGAAAGCTATGGTATATGCAAGTGGCAAACCTTTCTAGAAACCCCATCTTCTTTACTCGTTTCCTCACATTTCTATTCAAATGCCATAGGTAGAGTTGGTAAGTGGTATCTACCATTACCTTTTTTATTGCATTCATCATTGCCTTGTCATTGTTGATGACAATCACCTTAGACTACTTATTGAACATTTCCTTTATGAATGTTTCCAGCACTCACTTGTAGGTTTTCATTGCTTTATCTCCAATTAGTGCACACACAAAAACAATAATGCCCTTGTGGTGATTGACACTTGAAAATATCACCAAGCGCTTCCTATATCTATTGACTTTGTACGTGCCATCAAATGAGACCACATTCCTAAAAAATTTATAGTTAGCATGATTAATGCTATTTGCCTAAAGTAAGTCCTACAATTGGCCTTTCTCTATGTTTGTGCATCTAGCAAAAATTTTGTATCAAGGTCTGCCTTGCCTTGAAGGTAGCTAAGTGTTACAAAGGCATCTCCACTAGCAATCTTATCTCATTTGACTTGGTCAATATGACTATTTAAGTCCCTCTTGTAAAAGCCAACCCTAAAATAAATTCTAGCTTAACCTAACATAAACCCCATTATATGACATGTCTTAACATCATAAGAGTGCATGTTATCTACCTACACTTTTATTCTACTAAAATCCTATGGTTACCATGCACTATATGCACTAGGTTTGTCATTGTTAGATTGTGGTTATGTTGTCCTGAGTGACTCGTAACCACTTACTTCTCTATTACACCATTTAAGCAAATGTATAACTTAGCCTTGCATATACTTCTCATTATGGCTCTGGCCTCCCTCTTATTATTATCCTGCCTGATGCATTTCATGTCCTTGAAACCTTCTTTGTTGCAAACAAATACTCATTTCCTAATTCGCCTTTTTCCCATCTCATGTGATATTGTGTTTACCTATAGTAAGTCCAACGCATAAAGAATATTTGCAATATAATCTATAAGCTTCGACTTCATTACCGAACTTTAACCCCATTATGTAACTTGCTTTTAGTTTTGTTATCTTCTTTAGCTTTTCATCCACCTATTTATCATGCCTAGATTGAGAAGCCTCTTTCTTTTCAACCTCATCTTGTAACATCCTCCTCCCAATTAGAAATTATTTAATAATATTTAAACAATTTAAAGTAAATTAAATAATATTAAGAAATTAATTAGAAACTAATGTATGACTATGGAGATTTAGTGAGTTTTCTATTTATAAACCTTAGAGAAGATTTTCTAAAATTTTTGGGATTTAATAGGAATTTTCATGCATTATTTGCAATTAATTATAATTAGGAAATTAAGTGAAATTATGAAATAAATATTGGGAAGTTAATTTTTAGAAACTTTTAAGGCAAAAAATACCTTAAAAATATTTAAAAAAATATTTAGAAAATAAACATTTTTAGGTAAAATTCTAGGCCAAAATATAAATATTAAGAGTTTAGGAATAAGATTTGTAATTTTAGTTAGGGTCAAAGTACAGTTTTAACTTTGGGCCAAAAAGTAATTTTTTCCATGAAATGAATGCTACATAAATTATGAACATAGCAAGATGAAAATTTTGATATACATGTTTACATGAATGGAAATAAATTTTATACATAGTGCTAACCAAAACCAAATAAAAGTTTATCCATAAGAGAATTAAATCATTGGCTTCCTCATAAAGTTAGCAAATTAGAAATGTGTAGAGAAGTGAAATGCAAGGTATTTTGTGTGATTTGCAAGACAATTTGTACCCTATCTATTTATAACTCCATCATTCCATATTATTAGTAGAAACAGGAGGAGAAATCTAAAAGTGAGAAGTAGAGGAACAGAGTGCAAAAGAGAAAAGCTAAAGGAGAAGAAAAGTTAAGAAGGAAGAGAAAGAAGTAGTTTGAAGCATAATTCTAAGCTAAAAAGCAGGTAAGACATCCTCTTTGTCTTATTGAGTATCAGGTGGGCTGAATTGCTTCTTCCATCTCTTCTATATTTCATTCCTTTTCTTTTTAACCAAGAATAAGCTTGAATGGTGAAGTTTGATTCTTTTAACTTAGTGCTTTTTAAATTCTTTAAATGATGTTTATGCCTTGCTTAGATCTTGAAGCAATGATGAAAAACTTAGATGAGTGTGATTAAGCCTTATATCATTCTCTTGTCACTTTCTCTCTCTAGAGTAAATATGGTGAAACTTAGATTATGCTTTTATCTTGTTGTGTTATGCCTTGGCTGATCTTTTTATCATGTTTGAATTTCTATAACATACTTACAACATAATATGGCTTCATATTCTCACCTCTTTCTTCCTACCACCTTGTTTCTCTATCTAACCTTTGAAAGAAGGGAATTGCTTATAGACCATTGATTAAGCAACTTAGGATTAGACATAGTCTAATTTGCACTTGAGGTAGAAATATACTTGGGGGCCCTAGGTAATCTGGATAAGGTCTGCGCAAATTTGAATATTAACTACTCATTCGAGATATCAAAGAGTTGAGTTGATATAGAGGTTAAATGGATTGAAAGACATTTGTACCCAATTAGACCTTTGACTTTAAAATTGATAATAAGCCAACTAATACAAAAAGGGGATGATTGACATTATGTAAAAAGGGGATTAGAATTCCTAGGGTGTCTTTAATTGCTTAATTTTGATTAAACCCATCCTTCATTATTGTTAATTGCATTTGAATTAATTTTCATAAAAACCCAATTGTAATTTGATTTGTTTAACTAAAATGAATTTAAGAACTCTAATGCCTAGTCACCAATAGTACTGATTCTCTGAGGGAACAACCTTGATTTATCACGTACTACTCTTACGACCTGTACCCTTGCAGTGTCATTATTCTGGTAAGCATCAAGTTTTTGGCGCCGTTGTCGGGGAATCAAGGCAATTGGTGAAGAGAATTAGAGGGTTTTGAGTAGTTTTAGCTTAAATACTTAGTTTCTTTTCATTTAATCTCTTGTTTATTTACGCTTTCATTTGTTAGTTTTAGTAATTTTATTTATATTTCTTTAGTAATTACCTTTTGGTTTCCTTGGTTTAGTGAGACTCTTGATCTGTACTCTTTTGTTTTCACAGGTATATAGTTTATGCCACCTAAATCTAAATCCACGAGAACACCTAGAAAGACAAGAAGTTTGATAGATATTTTGGCTGAGAGGTTTGAGCTAATCTAACTTGAGGGTGAGATAAACATTCCTACCACAAATATGGCACGCGAAGATAATCAGAATCGCACTATCAAGGATTTTGTAGGAAAAACCATGAGAACTACTCAGCCTAGCATCATAGTACCAGACTTTCAAGCTGCGGAGCTAAAGCCTGTGATGATCTCCATGTTGCAGCTCAATGGACAGTTTACTAGAGAGAGGTCTGATGAAGATCCCAACCGTCACATTCTATCATTTTTGGGAGTATGTGATTCATTCAAGCAGAATGGGGTACCGAGGGATGTTTTGAGACTTAGACTGTTCCCACTTTCTCTACAAGGAAAGGCTAAGGAATGGTTATTGACTTTATCGGAGGGTTCAATTGACAATTGGGATAAGTTAGAGGCAAGATTTAGAGCTCGGTTCATTCCAAACAATGGAATAGTTGATGCCCGTCATGAGCTTATTAACTTTAAGCAAGTTTCAAATGAGCATTTGTATGCTCACTACAAAAAAATTGCCATATACCCACAGCTGTTTTTAGTGACAGACAAAAATACCGTAGGTAAAAATAAGCTATAGCTACAAATAATCTAAATAGTTGTAGGTATAGATAAAATTATTTTTACCTATGGCTAGAAAGTATGGGTAAAAGTCTGGATTAAAAATAATTAATTTTACCTGTGTATCATATATAATGTGGGTTAAACAGCTCAAAATTTCACTGTCACTTGTGTTCCCTCCAGATGGCGTCGAAAATTTAAGGGTATCTCAAAATTTCTCTCGTCTGCGGATATTGTACACAGAGGTGGAGAAGGGGCCATTGTGGGAAGCACACAAGGAGGAGAAGGTAAAGCAGTGTTCATCGAAGTTCTAAATCTCTACTCAACCTTTCAGGATTTTGGAAGCTGATAGTGTTCTTTTCGCTTTTCTTATCACTGGTATGATTTACGAATCTCTATTTTGCTTCCCAGAAATGATCTTTTTTAGGTTGTTTTTGTTTCATTTGTTTGATAGCTGGGTTTAGATGGTTGGGTTTTGTTCTGTTTGAAGGCATTTTGGTTTGGTTTATGGGGTTTGCAAAATTTAATTGACCTTATCGGATGCCTTGAGCCAATAGAAATATATAATATCAACAATATATTATATAAATATAAATTTTCTTTCTAAAATATACAAAAATTACCCAAGAAAACAATTTTCGGGCACCATTATAAGTTAATTTTCTGGATGTGTGCTATTTATAAGAAGAATGTAGAGATTCCTATTTTACAATCTCGCACCAGAAATAGCCCCACAGGTTAATGTCTTGTGTTATGAGTTGTTTCCACCCCCTTCAGATTCTAGTTGCTCAATACCAGGCATATTTGCTTCAAGTGAGGTTACTTGTGATGTGCTAGAAGAGAAAATCTGTGTTTTTTGGACAATGGTAGTTAAAACATTAGAGTATACTTATGTGTTTGATTTGATTCTTTAGCAAGGTTTAATTTTAGAACCTTGTGAAATCATTTTTGAGTAAACTCTTCTCAAGGTATGATTTGTCTTAGCTTGGTTAGCTTAGATTTATTCGTTCAAGTCTTTGATCAGCTTCATTCAATTAATCATGGTCACTCTGTTTTGCACTTCCCAACGTCCTCTGTACTTAATGTGGAATTCCAATATGCCTGCCACCAAATTCATGTATATCCAAGGCAAAATTATCATTTTCAATTTGGTTTGTGTAAATAGCAGTCACTTCCTCCATTATTTTCCCTTAGATATTCCTTTATCTTAAGCATTGTTTCTATCATGATGATGAATGAGGTTGAACTTTTGAATTCATTGATGATAGCTTTCGAGACAACGGCTTAATCTAAGTATTGACAATAGGTTTGGATTAGTTTCTATCCTGTCTAATCTCCTTTGCATGTTGAACTTCAGTGATTAACACAATTATGATGACCCTAGATCAATGATGTCATAATAGGGTCCCCTGTATCTCTATAGTAGTATGGATTATTGCAGGTGATGCAGTAAGTATGTTGAAAGCCTTTTTTCAAGTACTAAAAATTTTGATTGAGAAGATAAAAACCGTAACAAAATTCTTAACTGCAAGAGAAAATTAAACTTTAAAGATTTTAACTTAAATTTTTTTTAGTTTCTAAAAAAATCAATAAAAATGTGTATTATATCCCTTATAATAATACAAGCTACTGCAAGGGATCCGTTCTCAAAGAAAATAGGATTAGAAATGACTTCCTGTTCTAGGAAAAAGGTTAAAGAATAACGAGCAGACACTTCTGGCTTTCCAACTTTACTGGATTTTGCCTAAGTTTCTAGATTACTTATTATGCTAAGTTAAAAGACTTGTTAGTTAATACTTGAAAAATGACAAGTTTATATAACTATTTTCTATTTTAGCATTAGACCATATACATGCTAAGTTGTTTCCAGCTGCTTGCTAATTGAATGACAATAAGATGGACCATTTAGTATAAATTCAAAAGTTGGAACTAAAACATAACGAGTCAGCTAATCTTTATGCCTTTGAATGGTTAGTGGACTACTGATACGGTGTCAGTGTTTTAACTAATCATTGTTAAGAATGGTTAGGCATCAAAAGGGGGTAAATTTACTGTCGTAAAAATAAAACTTCTAAGTTGAAGGGCTGAAACTTCAGGCTCTTTTTTAAATAAGTTAAAACCTGACAAATACAAGCAGCAGCAACGCAAATCAATTTAAGATGAAAAACACAGTACAACATGGATTTAACTTTATAAGGAAGCAAGTGACAGGACTAGATCAGTAAATACTGCAGCAAATAAACAGTAGGAAGGAAGAGAGAAATTAAACACAGCTAATCTATTTTGGTTTATCTTAAGCTTACACCTAGTCTCCAAATCTTTGACTCTAGATTTTCTATTATAGAAACAAGATTACAACATAGCAACTGTCACCCACTAGAGCAAATAATTTAAAAGAGCCACTCAATTAAAGGTCTCTTCTCTTATAATAGATTTTCACCCAAATCCAATTAAAAGAATCCATATCATTGATATTTTAATCTTTGGACAATAAAAGAATAATGATATACTAGAGAAAACTTTGTTAGATACGGATTTATAACTGAAAATACTCTAAAAAGGAAAAAAGAAATTAGAGCTTAGTAATGATTAAACAATATTGTAAGTAGTAGAATAATACAATAATTTGAGCTCATATGGTATTATATATATAGCATAAATCTTATAATAATCTTCAGAAATAGATGGGAAGTCAAATGATACAAAAATGGAAGTTTATGTTATTAAAATTAAGCTCAATCATTTATTCATCTTTTGGCTTAAAAATACAGAGCAGTTTGATGACTTATTTAAATCAATCACTGCTTTTAAAAAAAGTTGGTCAAAGGAAAATATAAAAGCAAGTTAAACGATAATTAAAGGCATCGATAAAGAAAGTATTGCAGACTTATTTTTTTATATCATAACATTGCGTTGCTGCATTCATGAAGAACAAGTAATATAAAATTTTCTGTAATGAGATATCAAAATTTGTTTCCAAAAAAGAATTTTTAAAAATAATTATATTTGCTCAAATCAAGTTAGTATTGCATTAGACATTGAAAGACATTGACGCTTTGTCATAGCCTTGAGCTGTAAAAGCTATATGTAGCTGAGATGTGACAGGAAAAATGTCATTTTCTTTTATAATTTTGTCATATCCTTTCTTTTTTAATTATAAATCTTGATAAAAAATTGTAAGCCTTCATACAGGGTTATTGACTTACCGTTGCATTGATAATATAATGATAATCTTAATACATCTAAGAAAAAAGACACATAGCTTTCTAAGATTGTAATATAGTGGTAATCTTAATACACCCGTTTTAAAATAAAATTTGTTTAACTGATGGGATTGAAGAAACTATGAACAAGTACCCTCTGTGGATTAGATTTGGCAACTTCCTCTGAGGGACCAAGTAAAAATTAATAGAGATGGTATGTTTAACTGCTTGAATGGTAAAGTTGGTATAGAAAATCATGATAACTAGTTTAAATTTCCTCAAGTTTAAGAAATTCTCATGTAAGAAAGAAAGTAACATAATAGCTAAAATTTAATAAAACTTATTTTATAGACTTTATATATATATATATATATATTGTATTACTCTCTCTTTTTCATAAAAGACTTTTAGATTTAAGAGAATCTGAACACATGATAAGGGACTCTATAGGATTAGATATTGGTAAGTGTAGTGCCCCTTACAAAGCTACCTCAACATTTATATGTGAAGCAATGGTTGTAAAAAATGGGATTCTCATGAATGACATAGTGTTTGAATATGATAGCCTTTTTCTAGGTTTAGAGGTGCAGAAAGGTAGTGTAAAATTTATTTTAGAGGACATTTCTCATCTTAGTAGATTGACTTGCCAAGTTTTTCATTAGGGAAATATGCCTTTTAGGTTAGGAGTTAAATCCTCATAAATATATATATATATATATATATTAATCTTTTCTTTTCTGGTTGTAAGAAGTGGGTTGGTTAATGTTTGCTGCTACCTCCTGACACTGTTTCTCTTGCTGTTTAATGAAGTATTACTTTCTTTCTGCCAAAATGATAGAAGTGCCAACTTTTATATGGATGATTCATAATTGATTTTAATCTGGACTATTAATGATTACTCTAAATAATTAAGTAGTTTTTTTATAAAGGTGTTTACTCAAAACATTTTGAAATAATGTCAAGCCCATTTTTCCTTCACGCAAACAATTTAAAAAAAAAATAAAACAAGATATTTGAATTACTGAAAGGGAGGACTACATGAAATTGGCACTTTTATCAAAGAGTATAAATACGAAAACACAAAATAATAAAAGAAAGTAACTCATGTTTTATGAATTGTTCTTTTTTTCCCTCAGCATGACTCTTTTATATTTGATTTATTCATAGAGACATAATAGTAAATTGGAATTATAAAATTCTAAAAATAATTTAGTTTGAGGAGTTTGGAAAGAAATAGCCAACTTTTTTTGGATGTTGCAAAATTTCCTTGAAAAATTGTGAAATTTGTTGGGTTTTCTAAGGATTTCAAGAAAATGGAGTCTATAATTTTTTATTATGACTTGATAAATATTGAACAGTTAAACGAGTACAAAATTGTAGAAAAGGTATCAGAGGAAGTTGAATGTTTGGTATCTAAAAAGGTTGGACATTTATTTTTTTGATATTCAATCCATCTTTTCCTAAAAGAAGTGGAAATAGTAACGTAACGAAAGGATTGAAACATATTGAACAACGTGGGTATGTCTTTGAAAAGGATAGATATAGAAACTGAATCTTTGCTTGCAGAGATAAATGAAACAAGTTTTTATATGTGGAAATAAAATTTAGCTTGTGATTGAGCGACTATCAGAGGATGTTTATAGATGAGGTCGATAAGAGAACTTCATTGATAACTTGTAAACAAGCTATACTCACATACTAAACAGTATTTTAATATTTTTTGGTTCCTATAGATAAGGATGCCCTTAAATAAAATTGGATGGAAGTCATTTCAATTTGTCTTTTGTTAACATTAAAAACTACATTTAAATGATTCCTCAACTTTACCATGATTTTTCTAAATCCAAAGTACAAGCATATATATATATATATATGTATTACTATGTATCAATACAAAAAAAGTGTTAGGTAGATGTGGATTTAATGAAGTATTGCTTTCTTTCTGCCAAAATGATGGAAGTGCCAAATTGTTGACACCAACTCAGTATTAACGTACAAAGTAATTTGCTTACCTAATGAGTACTGATGATGTGCATTTTTCTTGTTTATTTTTGGGGATTGCATGTTAAGCTAGCAATTGGTAGACTTTGTGCATGAACAACTATTTTTGGTGAGTTTTAACATGTTTCTTGGTAAAATGATAAAAGCAGTGTTGTAGAAGATGATTATTAATGATAAAGATATATAACAAAAATGTAATTGATCATGAAACCATTTGATGATAATATGACAATGATATTGGTGCATTGACATGATTTAACTATGAATCTTATGTTAATCTTACATGTTTGTAGTTTTAGTCAATGGATCATAGAAGGTGGATTAGTGATCCCATTAAAAGAAGTGAGGCTTACATTGAAGGTGTACTTGAATTTTTGGACTTCGCATTTCAAAAGTCAGCAATAAATAGGAAAATCTTGTGTCCTTGTGTTGTTTGTGTCAATCATCATCGTTACCCTTGATCAAATGTTTATGAGCACCTAACTAATCCACATTGAGGGTTTCTTAAAGGGTACAAAAAATGGATTTTTCATGGAGAGACATATAAAGCATCTACAAGTACAAGTATAGGACCAATAGAGCTAGTAAATGATATGTATGGGTTACTTCATGATATTTTTGGAATGCCTGAACAAGTAGGTGGAGAAAACATGAATGATGTCGATGAAGAAAATCTAGAACAAGTGAGGGATGAACATTATGAACAACCATATACAAAAGAGAATAGCTGTGACAAATTTCATCAATTAATTAAGGAGGCTAAACAAATGCTTTACCCAAATTGTGAAAAATACACCAAACTATCATTTATTGTACATCTCTATTATATTAAATGTCTTCATAGGTGGAGTGATAAGTCTTTTTCAATGTTATTGGAGTTATTAAGAGATGTATTACCAGAAAGGAATGTTTTGCCGGAGTCATATTATGATACAAAGAAGTTAATTTCTGGATTAGGCTTAGGGTATGAGAAAATCCATGCTTGTCCTAATGATTGTATGTTGTATTGGAAAGACAAAAGTAAAGATGAAGTGTGTTCAGAATGTGGTGTCTCACGATGGAAAACTCATACTATTTCAGAGAATAATGAAGGTAGCACATCTGAGAAAAGAAAAAAACCAATAAAAATTTTACGATGGTTTCTTTTGATACTTAGGCTAAAAAGGCTCTTCATGTCCTCTAAAACGGCTTCATTCATGAGATGGCATGAAGAAGGTCACACAAAAGATGGCCTTCTAAGGCATCCAGCAGACTCTCTTGCTTAGAAGGAATTTAACTCTATGTACCCTGATTTTTCAAGTGACCCTCGTAATGTTAGGCTTGGATTAGCTTCAGATGGCTTTAATCCATTCAAGACTATGAGTGTTACATATAGTACTTGGCCTGTCATTATAATTCCTTATAACTTTCCTCCTTGGATGTGCATGAAACAACCTTCTTTTATGATGTCATTACTTATTCCTGGTCCTAAAGGTCCCGGTAACAATATAGATGTCTATCTCCAGCCATTAGTTGAAGAGTTAAAAGAACTATGGGAAATTGGGGTTGAAACCTTTGATGCTCACAAGAAGGAATTATTTCGAATGCATGCTGCATTAATCTGGACTATTAATGATTACCCAGTGTATACAAACTTGTCTGGGTGGAGCACTAAAGGTCAATATGCTTGTCCATGCTGTGGGTTTGAAACAGCTTCACAGTGGTTAAACCACGGTAGAAAGTTTTGTTATATGTGTCATTGACGATGGTTAGAACCTGACCATAAGTGGAGGTACAATCGTGGGTCGTTTAATGGAACCCAAGAGTTTAGGGGTCATCTTATACGATATGATGGGGATACAGTCTTAAGACAATTGGAAGAGCTTGAAGATGTGGGTGCAATTGAGGATGGGTCACAACCCTAGAAGAAGAAAAGTATTTTATTCACTTTACCATATTGGAAACATAATATACTACGTCACAATCTTGATGTTATGCACATTGAAAAAAATGTTTGTGACAACATCATTGGTACATTGTTGAATCAGGAAGGGAAATCTAAAGATAATTATAAGGCAAGAGCAGACCTTGTGGATATGCACATAAGAAATGTGCTTCATCCTCAAACATGTCCTTCCAATGGCTGCCTAGAGCATGTTATCAAATGACTAAGAAGGAGAAAGAAGCTTTTCTTACAGTTTTAAAAAACATAAAAGCACCAGATGAGTGCTCATCAAATATCTCCCATTGTGTGCAAATAAAGCAACTCAAGTTGATTGGTTTGAAAAGTTATGATTGTCATGTTTTGATGCAAGAGTTTATGCCTAAACATTAAAAAGTTCTTTTCCTGATAAGGTGACTTTAGTTTTGATTGATCTTTGTCGGTTTTTCAAAGAAATCTATTCTAAGGTCCTTAACAAGGATTATATTGAGCAATTGGAGTCTCAAGTGGCCAAAATGCTTTGTTAACTTAAAACAATCTTCCCTCCTTCATTTTTCACTATTATGGTACATTTGGTAGTTCACTTAGCTTATGAAGCACAAGTTGGAGGACCAGTACATTATCGTTGGATGTATCCAATTGTGAGGTATAAGTTAACTTTTTTAGATGATATATTATGTTTATAAAGGACAAGTTTATTGATAATATCTCTCTTCTTTTCTTCTATAGTGTAATTGCAGGTATCTTTGTACTTTGAAATCCTTTGTACGTAATAGAGCACAACCTGAAGGGTCAATTGCATAAGGGTATTTGGCTCATGAAAGTTTGACAATGTGCTCACGATATTTAACAGGAGTCGAGACTAGGTTTAACCGACCTAGTCGAAATGATGATGAAAGTTGGTCAACTTTGATAGAAGATTCATCCTTTAAACATGATATAGGAAGACCATTAGGAAGGAAAATACCTTGTAAATTCAATTTAAGGAGGCGAAAGAGATTAGGTAGAGTTAAACTTGACAAGAAAACCTTGTTACAAGTATATCGATATGTGCTTTTTAACAATGATGCAATCACCCCATTGCGAGAGTAAGAAGTGTCTTCACTTTATTCTATTTAGTATGATCAAAACCTCTTTTTTCTCCTTAATAAATAGTTGTTCATTTCAAACTTTATTGTAGGGAACATTATGCAATTCTTAGGGGACAAAGACGACCACGTCGATTGACACAATATGAAGTCCAACAAATTCATAGTCAAACATTCAATGTTTGGTTTCGTGAGAGGGTAAGCACAACAAAATAGATGTATAGTGAGCAAATCTTGATTTGCAATTGACTTTTACATTTTGTGAATAAAATATTTTAGATAGCATGCCTAGAGGAATAAGGAAGTGCAATAGTTACAAATGAACTCAAATGGTTGTCACGTGGTCCATCTAAAGTAGTAAGGAGGTATACTAGATATCTTGTTAATGGTTTCAAGTTCCATACACAAAAGAGAGAAAGATATTTGACAACTCAGAATAGTGGGATTGTTGTAGCTAGTGATATTACAAGTTATTCTAGTGCAAGAGATACAAATGCTAGATGATGTGAATTAAACTACTATGGTACCTTAACAGATATGATTGAATTAGACTATTCTGATAGATACAAGAAGGTGCTTTTCAAATGTAATTGGGTGGATCCCAACAGAGGTTGCAAGGTGGACAAATTTGGAATGACTCTTGTAAATTTTAATTATTTGAAGCATACAGGTAATGATATTTGTGATGACCCCTTTATTTTTGCATCCCAAGCCCAAAAGGTATTCTATGTGGAGGATAAGAGGCAAAGGAATTGGCTTGCGGTTGTAAATGCCAACATCAGAGATATGTATGACATGGGTGATGAGAAATCCAATGAAACTGAACAAATGGTTGAACACTTAAATGAAAATGAAACTCACGATACACATACTGAAGATGAATGGATTAGAGAAGTGGTTGATGATGATGAACCGTTAGACATTATACCAAATATCCAAGATGACTTGGACGATTTTGGTGAAGAGAATTTCTTTTAGTATCAAAATGCATTTTATATTGGATGTTGTACCAAACAAGGTATATAAGCAATTGTTTAATATTAAAGGTCATATTCTTCTTACAGGCATATGGATGCTTCTAATGTAGATTTTATATTTGGAATTGTATATTGCAGGAAACCATGGCAAAGCGTAAAAGGTTGACTACTGGTCGTTGTACTGGCCCACAAATTGAAGAACATCAAGATCATGCTACTTATAATGTAGAGAATTTGAATTGCTCAAATTAAAGAATCTTGCCTCAATCTAAAACCCAGCCTGTTCCTACTACTGAAGAAGCCAATAGGGGAGAAGGTATAAATCTGTATAGAGTTACTTTATGTAGCATATAAGATATATAGACCTAAAGAATTAAAATTAGTGAAAATCTTACTTTTAGCATATGAGAGTATAGGGTCAAAGACTATTAGAAAATCAAATTCTAGAAGATGCGGATATCCAAAATAACGGAGGTATGAATCGCACGCTATTTATGTTCTATGTTATTCAATACAAATTATAACTTGTAATATGTTATAATAGGTCATGTTAATACAAGGGGTCCTACAAGAATGCTAGATATATGGGACATGCCAGAAGATGAGTTTATTATTGTTGAATTGGATTCACTTGTCCGCCCAATTGGTGGGGAAGGAAGAACTTTAACCTGGTTCATTGGTAGCTTGGTTAGGAAGCATCAATGTGCTCCAGTTAATTATGAATCATGGAAAGATATGCCCAATAACTACAAACAATCAATGTTGAAAACAATTATGGTATTATAGCTTTTTTTTTAAATTGTGATGTGTAACTCTTACTTTGTTTACTCAAACATTAATTGTTATCTCTTTGACCCACTTGTTTAGACGAGATTTGAATTTGTTCCTAAGTTAAATAAGGACAAAGAAGAAATTTTGGTAAATATGCTAAAGTCAAAGATGTGTGACAAATGGAGACAATGAAGCATGATTTAAAAAAAATGGGATATGACCCAAGCAAGACTAAAGAACAAATGGCTGCGAATGTACCAGATGACAGGGTTGATCCTCTTCAATATCGAGATTTGGTTCACTATTGGTGCTCTGATAAAGGACAAGTAAGTTACTTATTAAATTGATAGATTCTCAAATGTCATGATGCAACAATATCTAACTTCCTTTTTTTTCTTTTCTACTTTCTTACTTAATTTCAAATAAGAAATTAAGTGAAATTTACAAAAGAAATCGTGCACAGCTTAAAGATATTCATTGCATGGGTACAAAAAGTCTCCCAAGATTCATTAATGAGAAGGTATGTATTCTTCCTTTAGATAGAGCTCTTAGTTACCCTGTAAAATTAATTGCCAACTCTTGTAGTTGCTTGTTACTGATAAAACTAATTTGAACATCTCTTCAGCTGCCCATTAAGTAAGCAGAAGGAAAATAGATAGAAGAACCAAAGATCAATCATTTATTTACATAAGAACCATAAATTACTATAAGAAATTGAGCATTATATATTACTATAAGAAATATATGAGGGGTGGGGTTGTTTCATAGACATTTAGGCAACATGAATTAATGGATTTATCTTGTATGTTTGTGGATAAAATTGCTAACAGTATTGTGAAGCTCCTTAGAATTCCTACTGATATATTATTTCAGGTGTGTTATAGTATATCTGGCTTTTATAAATGATAACACTTATGACGGATCCTGCATTGCATAAAAGCTTATAGTCACTGTGTTATAGTATATCTGGTGTGTTTTTCTTGTTATTTCAGTCACTGTGTTATCAATTTCTACCTATTTCATTTGTAGACTCCATCCACCCAAAGAATCTCGTGTACGTTGCTTGCTTTTAGTGACTGTTGTTTTGTAATGTCAAATAACACACAAAAACTTCCTTAAAAAACTTGCTTTACAACCTTTTTGATTCAATCTTTTATTAGTTTTGTTTATTGTTTTTTTACTATTTTATTTATAGCTTTCAAAATAATTCCAGTCAAGGTGTATTTTTTTTCTGAAATCTTCTATTGTTAGTTTTGAAACTTATTTAGGTTATGTAATTTAATTTAATATCCTTTACCATTTATAAGTTGAATATTTCTATCTTGATACACTGTTAGAAATCTTCATTTTGAACTTAACTACATTTAAGATTTAGTAAAATTCTTCTTTTGGAAAGTTATGGCCTGTCTTCCTTTCGGCTCATAAAACTAGGAACGAAAATTAGTTTTTAGAGTTCAATTTTATGGTAAAGTCTCACCGTCTTTCATTCTAGGGAAGGAACGATGAACCAAAGTTCTTTGAGAGGTTTTTTAAGGCATGCTTAAATTATATATGATAATTTTTAAATGCATATAATATATATATATTTTTGGTTTTAGAAACATTATTTGGTTGTTTTAATATTTGGTATATATTTTAAAAAATTATTTATTATTTAATGTTTGGTTAATTTTAAATAAGGAAATGCAAAGCAGCCAAGATCAAACTCTTAGTAATAGAGACTTTAATAGTATGTAAAAAACCAAAATGAAGATCTATAAATGATTTTATTATAATCTGTTTCACTTAATCACATGAGTGAACCCTGTTAATTTTAATTGCCTGGAAGAAAAATATAATTGACTATGCTATAGCTTTTAGTTGATTTTTGGGTGCAAGCTTTATGAGTTATGTTGTTGTGTCTTTCCTTTCCTATGTGGGTTTGATTGTCATGCAACTTGTAGTTCACATACAGGCAAAAGCATTCATCTCTTTCTTGTTTGTTATCTTGATCAACTTATCTTGGATAATTTTTACAAAACAAATTATCATTTTATACGTTTGTAAAAAAAAAAATCCCAAACATCCTGTTTATTTATTTATGTTTGTGGTCCAATAGCTTTAGCCCAAGGCATCCTTCAAACCCCCATACGCACCCATCTGCATGTTCATACCTCCTTTACCGGGTTTGGTAAATGCAAATGAGGAGGGGAAAAGAATGAAGGGTGTGATTGGTATATACTTTATTTCCATGTTTTACATAGGAATGGAGATTCTGAAAATTATTATCATGCCCTCATTAATAATTTAAATTCTCGAAAATATTCTTAGGAAACATAAATCATCATATTTTATGCAAATTTAATATTTTTATTTGTATAAAATATTTTTTTAATTAAACATTTTAATATTTCTAATGGTAATTACAAAATATTGTACACCAATTTTAAAAATAAAAATTAATATT
Organism: Erythrophleum fordii; assembly: GCA_032878935.1. Taxonomy (NCBI): domain Eukaryota; kingdom Viridiplantae; phylum Streptophyta; class Magnoliopsida; order Fabales; family Fabaceae; genus Erythrophleum; species Erythrophleum fordii. Next base: position 6,558,084 of record JAVQMF010000047.1, read on the forward strand.
TTTATATTTTTTGTTATCAATAATTTAAATATATATATATTTACAAAATTAAAAATGAATATTTTAATATATATATATTTTTTAAGACGTTATATTTGTTTGATTAGTTTTCTTTTCTATTCTTATTTAATTTTCATCAAACCAAACATTATAAAGAGATTAAATTCCTGTTTCTTTTAATGTTATACCAAATAGATTCATGGATCATAAAATTTTATTTCATTCCCATTAAACTTGTTCAATCCATCCAATCAAGACAAATGAGGCTAAGATGATCAAGCTTGGACGCTAAGCTAGTTTGTAGCCAATTATTTTGGTATGTTTCACGTTTGTCCCATGTTTTCGAGTCTTTGCTACGACGACAACACTCTAATAATAACACATTATTTATTTCTGCGAAATTGTATGCTATACAAAATGCATCCACCAGGCAAAACAAGGAATAGGAAAGCAACCTAGTCGTGCAAAAATTTACATTGATACGCGAACTTGCAAGGATGGAAGAGTTATTATTGAGCAGGCTACTAAAGTAATTGTAAGTTTTTTATTGTAGAAATCTATTTTTATTATTATTCTATACATTGTTATTAAATGTAATTTTTGTGAAAGATATGAATGAGTTTGATCATGTTGTGAGCACATGTTTGTTGTTCTCCTCATGTAGCCATTCACTTCCCTATTTATTGGTTGGTTGGTTAACTTGTGCTATAATTTTTATATTCATTACAAATTTAGGATGAGCTGAAAAAGGTCATGGATGGAGAAGGTAGCTCACAAAATTCTGAAAACACTAAAAAATGCACATCTTGGAAGGATGATGCATATTTTAAAGTCTTGGGACCTGAAAAGAGAGGACGTGTGTGCTGTTTGGGAAAAATTCCATCTACCGAGAACACTAATGCTAACTCATCATCAAATACAGCAGTAGAAGCAAGACTTCAAAAGGTTGAAAATTTATTGACCAATGTTTTAACTATAATTCAACAACGGTTTTCTAGAGATGAAGTTAATGATCTTATAGAGGCAGCATCTTGAGAGGTTTGTTAAATTTTTCATATTACATCTATGATAAAATTTTATATCTAAAAGGCCTATAAGGAGAATTTTGATTTTTTGCTTTCTGTATAGGTCTCAGATGGTAACAGTGCTCTTAATGGCCATCCAAGATCTTCAACTTCAAGCAATCCTAATGAAAATAGCATATCTATGCATTAATTAAATTAAAGTTAGCTATCTTATAATTTGGTTATGTTTCACTTTACTAAATCATAATCTCATTTTTAACATTGACATCATTGATTTCTATGTAGATTGAGACCAAGTTTCGGCTTATTCAAATGGAGCATCTAGGATATGAGCTATTCTGCAAAGCTAGAAGTATTATGCATATGTGTATTCACTTATTGACTTAACATTTTGGTTTCTTTTATCTTGTGATTCGGAAAAGTATTGTATAAGAGTAGATGGATAGATTCCTTATTTTGTATGAAGATGATTATTAGAATTTCTTTAATATAATGGAATGAATTTTTAGTTACTTAAAGATTTATTGTGTTTTGCATATTTATTTTTTCTTTTGTGTAAATTAAATGAGCACTGATGTAATGAAAGATAAGTTTTGAATGTTAAATGATATAATTATATCCGATAGCCATGGACTTATTACTGTCACTAAAGACTTCAGTAACAATAAAATACCTATAGATAATAGTAGTAAAATAATTATGGGTAAAGGTTTTAGTGACATTAAAATATCTGTGGGTATAAGTTTTACTAAATTTTGCATTACAAGTTTTAGTGACAGTATAACATTGTAGGTAAAGGATGTAGTGATGGTAAAATGTTTATGAGTAAAGGTTTGATGAAATTATTAAGATAAGTTATAGTGACAATAAAGTATTCATGGGTAAAAATTTTAAATTTATACCCACATCTTATAAAACTGTAGGTATAACTTATACCCATTGTTAAAAAATCGTGGGTATAAGTATAGCAAATTTGACGGAAGTGTAAACCATGGGTATAGGTCAAAGAAGGCTATACCCATAGATTTTTACCTTTTACCTACGGAAATTGACTGTGGGTATATGGCATTTTCTTGTAGTGGCTGCATGGCAGAGATACCAACATTTGCTCTGCCAGTGCCTGAGTCATGAGATGGATAACTGTGCCATTGTTCAAAATTTCTACACATGTCTAACCCCACAAAGCGACACAATGTTAGATACTATTTTAAATGGGCGTTGGGATGAAATGCCTGTAGATAATGTTATTCTGGCATTGGACACATTATCTGAAAGCTATGTGCAAAGAGGGGGTGATAGAAGAGTGAGTGCTAATGTTGCTAATGCTCAAGAAGATTCCTCCGTTCCATTTACAACCATTCTCTCCGCTCTAAACAAGAGATTTGATATGTTAGAATCTCAAGTGCAACGAAGTCAGCATATAAGTGCCTGTTCTACTCAAGTGGCCCCAACTATTTATGAAAATTATGGGGATCTACACTTAATGGATTATTACCCTTTTGCATCTACAAAATCAGTTAACTATGTGTGGAATTTTTCAAAGAATCAGAATCCGTACTCAAACACCTACAATCTTACATGGCGTAATCACCCAAATTTCTCTTGGAAGAATGACCCATCACTTAATCAGCCATCATCTTCTGGAACAAGGCCAACTCAACCTCTTGGGTTCTCTCAAGTGGCAAGGCAAAATGTGCCTATTCAGGAGCCCAACACGAATTTAGAAGATGTTTTAGCTAAATTCATGACCACTCAAATCAAGAATAATGAAGAGCAAGCTGGCATTAATGCAAGGGTAGATTCTTTTCTTAAGAATATAGAAGTGCAGATGGGGTAGTTAGCTTCTGCTGTGAATGCACTGCATTAAAGAGGTTTACCAAGTGATACAATCCTTAATCCAAGGAGAGATGGTAAGGAAGAATGTAAAGCTATCACTTTGAGAAGTGGTAAAGAGCTCCCTGAAGTACAAGTTCAAGTGAAGGAGCCAAACAAGGTGAACTCTAAGGGTCCAGCAGGCGTCACTCAAATTGAAGATGAAGAACTTCAATAGGAAAAAGAGCGAATGACTGCTAGTTTGAAGGAAAAAGAAGAGGACAAGGAGGGAAAATCTAAAATGGAAAAGTCTGAAGAAAAGACAGTGGTGCATTTTAAAGTAGTGCCATTGCCTCCATTTCTTCAGAAATTGCAAAAGAAAGTCCTTAATGAGTAGTATAAGAAGTTTTTGGACATGTTTAAGCAACTTCACATCAATATCCCTTTCTCTAAGGCTTTAGAGCAAATGCCTAAATATACTAAGTTCCTTAAGGACATGCTTAGCAAGAAGAAGCGGTTCACAAATTTGCAACAGTGGCTTTAATAGAAGAGATCACTAATATCCTCAAATCCAATCTTCCAACCAAGTGCAAAGACCCTAGTTCTTTCTCTATCCCTTGTATGATTGGGGATAAATTTGAGGGTCGAGCACTTTGTGATTTAGGATCTGCGGTGAATCTCATGCCCCTATCTGTTTTTCGAAAGCTACAGATGGGTGAGGCCAACCCAACGACTGTCACCCTGCAACTGGCTGACAAAAGCTTTTCTTATCGACATGGAATCATTGAAGACATGCTAGTGAAGGTTGGCTCGTTCATTTATCCTATTGATTTTATTGTGCTTGATATTAAAGAGGATAGAGATATCCCATTGATAGTGAGGAGGCCATTTCTAGCTACTAGCAGAGCACTAGTTGATGTGGAAAAAGGAGAAATTATAATGAGGCTTGGAGATGAGCAAGTTACCTTTAGTGTGGAGAAAGCTATAAAGCATTTGGGTAGTGTGGAAGAATGCTCAAAGGTGTCTATTGTTGAGGAGATAATTCAAGAAGAATTGAATTCTTTCACTTTCACAGATCTTTTGGAAGCAGTACTTGTTAGTAAACCAAATATAGGAAAGGTGATGAGAATGGAGGTTGAGCACAAACTTAATGCACTTAGACCTGTGGCCAAGTAGAATGGCCATTTTGAATCACTGGAGTTGACCTCACGAAAAACTCATGCCCTCCCACCATCCATCGAGCAGCCTCCAATGTTAGAGTTGAAACCTCTTCCACCACATCTAAAATATGTTTATTTGGGGGAAAGAGAGACTTTACCTGTCATAGTTTCATCTGCACTAACACTTCTACAAGAAAGACAACTGTTAAAAGTGTTAAAAGAGCACAAAAGAGCCATCGGTTGGACTATAGTTGATATAAAATGGATTAGTCCAGCCATCTGCATGCACAAAATTCTCTTAGAAGATGACCATAAGAAATCAGTAGAGAATCAAAGGTGATTGAATCCTATAATGAAAGAAGTGGTCAAGAAAGAGATTATCAAGTGGCTTGATGCTAGTATTATCTATCCCATCTTGGATAGTAACTGAGTAAGTCAGGTGCAATGTGTCCCTAAGAAGAGAGGAATGACAGTGGTGAACAATGAAAAGGATGAAATGATTGCCACAAGAACAGTTACAGGCTGGAGAGTTTGTATGAACTACAGGAAGTTGAACATAGCTACAAGAAAGGATCATTTCCCACCTTCATTCATCGATCAGATGTTAGATCGGTTGGCAGGAAAAGAAATCTTTTATTTCTTAGATGGCTATTCTGGGTACAATCAAATTGCCATTGCCCCTGAGGATCAAGAAAAAATCACTTTCACATACCATATGGAACTTTTGCATTCAGACATATGCCTTTTGGATTCTGTAATGCTCCTGCCACATTTTAAAGATGTATGATGTCAATTTTCTTTGATATGATTGAGCATATCATGGAAGTCTGTATGAAAGACTTCTTAGTATTTGGCATCACTTTTAAAGAATGTCTGGATAATTTGACATGGATTTTGTAAAGATGTGAGGATACCAATTTGGTCTTAAATTAGGAAAAGTGTCACTACATGGTTTGTGAAGGTATAGTACTTAGGTATAAAGTGTCAAAAAGAGGATTGGAGGTGGATCAGGCTAAGGCTTCAGTGATTGAGCAATTACCGCCACTTACCAATGTGAAAGCTGTTAAAAGTTTCTTGGGGCATGTTGGGTTTTATCGGAGATTCATCAAGGATTTCTCAAAAATAGCGAAGCCTTTATCTCAATTACTTGAAAAGGATACCCTTTTTAAGTTGGATGCAAATTGCTTGAAAGCTTTTGAAGAGTTTAAGCAAAGAATTATCACCACACTAATTATAGTGGCCCCTGACTAGTCACTACCCTTTGAGGTTATGTGCGATGCAAGCAATTATGCAGTTGGAGTTGTGCTTGGGCAGAGACATGGTAAGATCTTTCATCCTATTTACTATGCAAGCAAAACTTTAGCTGGAGCATAGGTAAATTACTCAACTACTGAAAAAGAAATGCTTGCTGTTGTCTTTGCCTTTGAGAAATTTAGAGTGTATTTGATGGGCACTAGAGTTATAGTTTACACTAATCATGCTGCTATCAGATATCTATTGTGTAAGAAAGAATCTAAACCTAGGTTGATTAGGTGGGTTTTATTATTGCAAGAATTTGATGTGCAGATTGCTGATAGGAAAGGAACTGAAAACTAAGTTGCTGATTACTTGTCTAGGCTTGTGAATAGTTCTGAGTGTGTGAATGATTTATTAATTAATGAGAGTTTTCCTGATGAGTTTGTATTTGCTGTGAATTGTGTGTCTGTGCCTTGGTATGCTGATTATGCCAACTACTTGGTCAGTGATATTATGCCAGATGAATTAAAATTTTATCAAAAGAAATTTTTTTTTGCATGATGTGAAATGGTTTGTGTGGGATGAACCCTTTTTGTATAAGAAGTGTGCTAACCAAATTTTACGAAAGTGTGTGCATCAAACTAAACAAAATAATATTTTACATGCTTGTCATGCTACTCCTTATAGAGGTCATTTTAGTGGCCAATGTACTGCATACAAAGTGTTGCAATCTGGATATTATTGGCCTTCCTTATTTAAAGATGCTTACTTGTTTGTTTCTCATTGTGATGCATGTCAGAAAACAGGTAACGTCTCAAAAAGGCATGAAATGCCCCAATCTGGTATTTTTAAGGTAGAATTGTTTGATGTCTGGGGCATTGATTTTATGGGGCCTTTTGTTTCATCTAAAAGCTATCAATATATATTAGTTGTTGTTGAATATGTGAGCAAGTGGGTTGAGGCTGTAGCTTGTCATTCTAATGATGCCAATACGGTGGTGTGATTTTTGAAAAAGAATATTTTTACTCGATTTGGCACACCTAGGGCAATCATTAGTGATGGGGGGACTCATTTTAACAATAAATTGTTCAAGGGTTTGCTTGCAAAATATGGAGTCATCCATAAGATGGCATTGGCTTATCACCCTCAAACTAATGGGTTATGTGAAGTGTCCAATAGAGAAATAAAAAGAATTTTGGAAAAAACTAAGTCCCACTAGAAAGGATTGGGCGGATAAGCTTAATGATGTTTTATAGACATATAGGACTGCTTTTAAATCTCCAATAGGTATGTCTCCATATCAATTGGTTTTTGACAAAGCTTATCATTTGCCTATTGAGCTAGAGCATAAGGCCTTTTAGGCTATAAAGAAATTAAATTTTGATATGGCTAAAGTGGGTGAAAAAAGACTAATGCAACTAAATGAGTTAGATGAGTTTAGATTGCAAGCTTTTGAGAGTTCTAGAATTTACAAAGAAAGGACCAAAAGAGTTCATGATAGACACATCTTACTAAGGACGTTTGAACCTGGAGACCTTGTGTTACTTTATAATTCTCATTTGAAGTTGTTTCCAGGTAAGTTGAGATCAAGGTGGTTTGGTCTGTTCAAGGTTATCTCTGTGACATCTTATTGAGCTATTGAAGTTTAAAATGAAAAGTCAGGAGATCAATTTAAAGTAAATGGTCAAAGGCTTAAGCATTATTTGGGTGGCGAGATAGAGTGGCAGACAACGGTCCATAGCTTAGCTCAACCTCATTGATTGGCTGACAAAGTCTAGTAGAGGACTATAAACCAAGCGCTCCTTAGGAGGTAACCCAAGTTTTCTTCTTGTTCTTATGTTTGAGTTTAAAGTTCTTTTTATTTTTGGTTTGACATTCCTTTTTCTTTATGTGTTTTGTAGGTTGGGTGTTGGTGTTGAAATGTTGGATATTAAGGAATAAGTGGTTGGCAGGAAAGAGCAATGTCAGACATGATTTTCAGGGAGTCTCTAACCATGCTTTGAATTGCAAATCATTATTCTAGTAATATTGATCATCTGCTATGTTTGGTTAAAGTTTGAAGGCAATAGGTTGAGTTGATAGGAAGTATAAATAGAGTTAGAGAGTATTTTTGTGAGCATTTAGGTGGGGGATTAAAAAAAAAAATTGCTACAGCGAGGAGTCTATCTCGCTATGGCGAGGTTGCTTGTCTCACGTTTGGTACATAAACCAGAGAGTTTCTCACTATGGCCTGGCTATGGTGAGCCAAATTCAGCAATGTTAAGTATTCTCACTGCAGTGAGAAGATTATTTCGCCATAGCGAGATCTCTGTGTTTTATTCTAGTACAAAGTCTAGAGTGTATCTCGCTGTAGCCTATCTATGGCGAGTGAAGTGTAGAATAAATTTTTATGAAGTTCCCTCGCTATTGTGAGGTGACTAATTCGCTACAGCGAATGCAGCATGTTCATGGTTCAGTGCAAACACTAGAGAGCTTCTCGCTATAGCCTCGCTATAGCGAGATTCGTCAATTACCAATGATTATCTAAGTATGTTCGCCATTGCGAAAGGAACTTTCGCTATTGTGATGACAGCAGCTTAGCTTGTGGTACTAATTGCAGAGAAGTCCTCGCTATTGCCTGGCAATAGCGAGGCTCTAACACAAAAAAAAAAAAAAAGCCTAATAAACAACCAAAATCTCCCTATTCTGTTGTTCTCATTTTCGCCATTGCGACAAAGCGCCCCTATCCATTCCCTCCTTTCTTTTGCTGGATCTCTCACTTCCCATGCTCCCATTCCCTTCGTCCATCACATTTCTTATTATAGGTATGTTGATTGTTCCTTTTATCTCCTGAATTGCTGGTTATTTTCGTCATTTCTGAGGATATTAGGGCTGAGTTCAATTCACATGTATCTGTATAATTAGGGATCAATAGGTTAATTTTTCTGGATGAGCTCTGTTGGTCGATTGTTTCTATGCAAGAAGCTATCTTTAATTTGATTTTTTTTTTCGATTTAAATCAGCATTTCCAGAAATCTGTTCATTCTCGCTACAGCGAGAATCAACTCGCTATAACGAGTTCGAGAGTTTTCCATAAATTGCTCTTTCTGGACGCTTTTGCTTGGTTTGCTTCCATGTTCCTTGTCCCCTATTCCCTTGTATGCTTTTAGTAGAGTATTTCCCTATTACAAGCATGCCATATTCATTTGATTCACTCATTTCCCCTTTTCCTCATTCTGCATGTCAGCACCCATTTCCCCTGCTTGTCTATGGTTTTCTATTATTGCTGCCACTAATTTTTTTTTTCTTATTCTTATTTGAATTTCACAGTCATGGCTCCCAAAAAGCAAACTAAGACTGCTGAAGCTTCTTCCTCGAAGCAAAAGAAGAAATCTTATGATAAGGATCGGTTTGCTTCAACCAAAGTGAAATTCCATTTTAAGACATTTTTCTCTGACCGAGGGATAGTTGAAGATCGCTACTATGTGCTCCATAGCTTGGATCTCACTTACATTGATTTTGAATGGCATGGGTTGCAAGGCTTCACCAAAAAGCCGGTTGACGGGCTTGTCGTGCAACCCTCAAAATAAAACTAGGTTGATCTAAAAATATAGCAAGTGGCACAACCTAGGTCATCTCCCTTGGAATTGGAATTCAATATTCAATTGGGTTCTCTAAGTGTTCTAAGATCCTAGAACTATTTAATTTGGGGGGTTTTTAATTGAATTAAACTATCCTAAACTGAATTGAAACAAAATTCCTAAATACTACCTAATTGGATGAATTGTGATGAATGATGGGCTTGTGACTAGTTTAGGAATCATCTCTTGGTATCCACTATCCTTATCCTATTTCAATTGTGATTAATTATGGCCTAAGAATTCCTAATTATGTTCATTAGCAAATAATCTTGAATAACCATTCAAGATTCAAGAGATTAATAATCTAATGTTGAATTGAGACCTCAATCCCGCATTAAACCGTTAACTCTTGTTCTTAAGATCAATGAACATCCAATTTGATTGATTAACTAATTAATTATCTTATGATTCATCATCCAAAAATGTTTAATTAACCAACTAAACACCAAGGAATTCTCAAATAGACATTTAAACACACAACCTTACTCATGCAATTCATCGAACACCTTCGTGGCATACATGAGAGATTAGAGAGAATAATGAAAAACCAAATTCAAATTTAACCAATTAATCAACAAAAAGGGTTTTCTAATCAGTGTCTAACCAGCCACTAATTAATTACACAAATTTCTAATCAAATATAACTCAACCGAGATTATACAGAATAAGAAAAAGTGTAGTAAAAATAAGAAAATCTTAGCCATAATTTGTTGTTCATCCATGGATTCAAGCTTCTACTCAAGAGCTTCTTCCCTTGCTAGCCTCAAGGTGAATTAAAGCTTCATATTGGCGTGGAATGGAGATGGAGAATGGAATGGAGATGTGAAGACCCCAGATGAATGGAGGCGTGGGTGTGTATATAAAGAGACGATGGAATGGGGAGAAGGCGTGAATGGGCTGGACTCTGGATGGAGGCGTGTTTGAATGGGTTGCTGGCGTCGTTTTGCTGGACGAATGCATGCGTGGTGAATGAATGACGTGAATGGTAGCTTCTCCTCGTGCTTCATTTATTCTCACGTGCTCCACCCTCTAATTGCAATCAACTGAATCTCCTTCATTTGTGTATAAGGTGTGGGCCCCAGTGCTCTTATTTTATTATAATCCATGTGATTTCCACTGTAGCTTCTGCATGTTCTGATTCATGCTTCCCACTTTTCACGTAGCTTCTGCATTCTGTCCCGACGTGATTCCCAGCTCTCTCTTCTTCATTTTCTTCACGTTTTGCTCGAGTTGTAAGCTGCTGCCCAGACGTGATTCTGCATGTGTGTTTATTTCTGCTTCTTTTCGAACCAGACCATGGCTTTCTTCATTGTTCTCTGTTCTGCCCAAAACTTCTATTCACAGCGCCTAAACTGAGCATTCTCACGTTGGCTCTTATTTGTGTTTTGCTTCTTTCTTTTGCATGTATTTAACTTCGAGCTTCTCTCTTTTGTCCAGCAGCTCTTCCTCACGTTGCTTTTACGTGTTTTAAACCCAGGTGCTGCCCTTATTAGCTCGTGTTGCTTCCTTGAATCAGCTGCTCGAGTTCAGCCTCTTGCTTTCTTCGAATCTTAGCTCCCATTCTCCTTCTCTGTTCTGTAATCACGTTGCTGCACTTCTTCAATCTCCAGCTCAGACTTTTACGTCTTCTTCTCTGTTTCTGCTCAACCAGTAGCTAGATCCAGCTTACTTTCTTCATGAAAAACGTGTTCTGTTCTTGTGTGTTGTTTTCTCCTTCGTGCAGATTCTGCTCACAGGCTTCAACTCGTTTCAGGTTTTCACGTCCAGCTCGTGCTCCAGTTCACGTCCAGCTGCCCAGCACGTTGCTTCCTTTTCTTCTGTATTTTGATTCCAGTAGCTCCAGCGTTTCTTTAGACCAGCAGCTCGTGCCTCTTGTTTCCACGTGATTCCTCCATTTCTGCTCGAGTTTGTGCATGTAGCAGCCTCCTTCGTGTAGCTCAACGTTCATCTGGATGTTGCTTCCTTCATGCAGTAACTGGTTCTTTTTAAAAGCTTCTTCATGCGTTGCTTTCTTCCTCTCAATTGCACCTTTTGCTCATCTTTTCTCTGCTTCAGTTTCTCAAGTTATTAGCTCCACAAAAAGAACATTTGAAACTCAATCTTCACCTTTCATTCATTTTTCCACACTCAAGCTAATTGCCCATAGAAAATTCTGTACAAAAGAATAGAGAATATTCAATAGATTTATTCATAAAATTATTCAAAAGAATTTCATGCCTTAAAACTCAATAATTTTGCTAATTAATTCACAACGTGCATAAGTGGCTAATAAAATCAATTTCCATTCAATTTCATGCATTAAGCTACATTTGATTATTAAAATGACTAAGTTAGGAGGATGAAAATAGATAAAATATGTGTTTATCACCGGTGCATCAGATTCCGCTGATGATCCAAGAACTTTATGCCAATTTTGAGGACACAGAGGAGGAGGAAGATGAATACTATTGCCGATCTGCCTGGGCACGCATCAATGAGAAAGTCTTTCAAGACTTTTATGAATTACTCGACATTGTAGAATTTGCATTCCAGTCCTACTTAGAGAATTCACAGTCTATTCCATGGGAAGAAGTGGAAACTACCATTGCAATTGAAGGACGAGCACGGTTGGTTAATAAAGTTTATCCAGTTAATTAACTAAACAAGCCTGCTCGGTATTGGTTGCAATTCATCACCAGCAACATCCTGACGAGTTCTCATAGGTCTAACATGATCCAAGAACGAGCAACATTGACATAGTGTTTTATGACAAGGCAGCGGGTGAATATCCCCCAACTTATGTACCTAAGTTTCAAACAAGTGGCGAGGTCTGATAAGGCAAGCTTGGCTTACCCCCACATGCTCACGGAGTTACTCACAATGAAGGGAAGCCGCGTTTCAAAAAATGATGCTCTGTTCAAGCCAAAGGGGCCTTTTAAATATAACAGTATGAAGGATGAGCCGGGACATCCCCGTAGACACTGGGCACCCGTACAGGCATAGCCTGAGGCATCTCCACCTCCTCCCCCACCACCTCACACGGAATTTGAGGGCTGGGTAAGGGAGTCCATTGACAGGCTAGAGGGGCATGTCTTGTCAATGAAGAATCAGTTGCAGATGCTTACGGACTATCTGATGCCTGCACCTCCCTCTCTACCTCCTGAGGTTCCTCAACCCTTAGTCATCGTTCTCCCACAGGATCCTGCACTGCAGGATAGGCTCGGGCCTCCTGACTCTTAGGACCTTTTTGTCCTTTGCATGCTTCTGCTTTTTAATTCCTTGGATAACTGTATATGGATAATTGTATATCGTTATGCTTTTGAATCCTGCACTGGCTAATCCCATAATTGATATATTATTTCTAACGCCAACTTACAGTTTGCTGCGTGATCTTTGTCCATTTTTGGTCTCTTAGATGCAGGAGTTGTTTGCGTGCGTCCCTCTCTTCCTTACTTTTTATAAGGGGAGTCTCGTCTCCTTCTACCTCCTTACATCCCTTACCTCCGCCCCAGTCTGCTTCCATTTTTCTACTTCTTATTTCCTCCTTTTTACACATTGCGAACAATGTTAACTTTAAGTGTGGGGGAAGGTAAACATAGGCTAGGCAGATATACAAATTTTAATAATAAAGGGAAGTCTTTCAATAATAATCAATCCACCATAATGCCCCCAAATTTTAACCAGATTCATCCCCTCTTACTTTAGATGAATACTAATCAATGAATGTGGGGGTTAAGCAAGCTTGAAATGAACAAAGTAAGTAATGTAGTTGTAGTGTGCACCCAAAATAGGAGCACTTCTCAACAAGATAATTATTGAAGTAATTCAAGTTTTTCCTTTAGTTAGCTCCCATTTATTTTTAGATCTCCCTAATTTGTCTGTTTCTAATGGATACCTGATTGTCATTTGAGAGAGATATCTAGTGCTAAAAAAAAATTCTCTCTTCTCCAATGGTTGAAATCACTTAGTAATCGGGGATTTACACCAAAAAGTGTAAACTTTTACATCAAACAGTGGTAAAACTAAAAACATGCTAGTGAGCACTCTGAGGATTTCCTTAATCTGAGTAATTGAGTGGCTTTATAACCAAACATGTCAATTGCGTCAAAAGGATTAAGAGAATTGAGGAGGAGAGAAGAAAAAAAAAAGAAAAAAAAATGAATGAAAAAAAAAATGATTGTGTTGAAAGTAGTTCTATGCTGAACAATAAAGGCCTCTCTTAATGAATTTTGATGGTTGAAGTTAGAGCAGATAGTTGGATTGGGTCTTGAAAATGCAGTGAGGGTTTATTGAAGATTACTTGATTGCTTCTTAAAAATCTATTGTGGAGCAGACACATACTTTAGAAATTAGGGTGTTGCTATGAGTACATTGTTTTCAAAATTCAATTTGAGTTTTGCTGAGCTTTTGCTTCTAACATTGGTTTCATTCTAAGTGTGGGGGGGATTTGAAATTCTGATTGATTGGGTGTGTATTGTGGAAAAGAAGTAATTAATAATCACATTGCTTGATTTTTTCTAAGACTTACTTGAGGCCAAGCAAGGATTTAAGTGTGGGGGAGTTTGATGACTCCCTAATTTAGGATTAAAAGGAATATATATGATGTTAAATTAGGGAGGCAAAGTACTTTTCTCTCGATTAATATGGTCAATTATGTATTCAATCAAACAAAATAAAGCAAGTGTTTCAATTGCAATATTTTTATCAGTTTGAGCCTCATTTTATGATTGATTTTGATTTCAAGGAAAAGTAAAAGATTGTAAAAAGAATTGAGAAAAGAGAGGGAAGCTAAAAAGTAAAAATGCAAATGGAACAAATCCTCTCGCTATAGCTAGGATGCACTTTCGCTATAGCGAGGATGCACTTTTGCTGTAGCGAGGAAGGCACTTTGCCATAGCAAAGTCCGTTGCATAGAAATTCCAAGGAGCAACTCGCTATAGTGTAGCAGTAGCGAAATTAGCAGAAATCTGGGAACCTATGAGCTCTCGCCATAGCAAGATCGGCCTCTGAAATGCATAGTTTTGATTTACAAGCTAAAAGAGAGGAAAAGAGGCTAGGGCTTCGACATTCAGCAAGATAGGAGAGTTCTGGCCGACTAGGAGAGGAGAAAAACACACAAGAGGTGTTGGGGAAGCTCCATATTGATCAGAAAATCATTGATTCTGTCATTTATTCTTCCGATTAGGTGTTTCTACTCTATCTTCCTTTCTAGTTGATGATTGTTGATATCTTTGCTGAGATTGTTTGTGAGTTTCAAGGCATGAGTGGTTAAATTTTGTAAACCTTAGGGATTCTATGAACCTTTAATCTTTGGAGATTGTCTCCCTTGTTATTATGTTGGATTATTGAAGATTTTAGTGTTTAATCTGAATTATGGTTTCATTCTATTGATTGGCCTCTTTTAGTTTGATTATGGGTTTGGTAATTAACCTTTGAAAGAAGGGAATTGCTTATAGACCATTGATTAAGCAACTTAGGATTAGACATAGTCTAATTTGTACTTAAGGTAGAAATATACTCGGGGGCTCTAGGTAGTTTGGATAAGGTCTGAGCGAATTTGAATATTAACTACTCATTCGAGATATCAAAGAGTCGAGTTGATATAGAGGTTAAATGGATCGAAAGATATTTGTACCCAATTAGACCTTTGACTCTAAAATTAATAATAAGCCAACTAATGCAAAAAGGGGATGATTGACATTGTGTAAAAAGGGGATTAGAATTCCTAGGGTGTCTTTAATTGCTTAATTTCGATTAAACCCATCTTTCATTATTGTTAATTGCATTTGAATTAATTTTCATAAAAACCCAATTACAATTTGATTTGTTTAACTAAAATGAAGATGAGAACTCTAATACCTAGTTACCAATCGTACTGATTCTCTGAGGGAACGACCTTGATTTATCATGTACTACTCTTACGACCCGTACACTTACGATGTCATTATTTTAATGAGCATCAAGTTTTTATGTTTTGTGTAATCTTCCTACTTTTACGTGGTTAGTAAGAGATTGATTAGTTTATGCTACAATGAAACTAGACATAAGATAATTAAATTACATGAAATTAGTAAAAGGGTTACATATCTTTTACTCCTTCATCTTCCCTTCGTTGGTTTTCGAATATGGATTCCCCAGAACAATCACCACTAGATTCTCCAGTCACTCCAAACCTTCTCCTTATCCCTTAGATGAATGCATACACACTAATCCATTGTTATGTATCGATGGAGTAAATTATGTTACTGGACAATTAAATTGTTATTAAATTTATAAAAAAATAAGAATCATCATAAGTATAAAAGCCTCCATAAATATTAAGCTCTTTCTATTGTCCTATGCAACAACATTGAAGTTGAACAATAAGTTTCAAATGTTAGAAGGTGTCTAACTTTAGTTCAATGTCCTGAGGTTCAATCTAATGTCATTAAAATTAAAGAATTTTGTGTATAATTGCTTAACAGTGGACTAAAGGCAATATGTTATAAAATAATGCCATATGTTGAGTTCTTAGTCAACAATCAACTTCACACCATTATGAAGATATTCACTTTTTATTTATGATCAATCAACTTATGTATAGAATACGTTGGCTGCTCATCCCTGTAATCAGTGACTATCTCTCAAAAAAAGGTTCTCCCTCCTAAATAGCCTAAATATGTGGTATTTCCAAAACACAAGCAATTTTAAACAAATAACTCATGTGATAAAAGATGAAGATTACGAACAAACCACATGTGCATGTTGCTTGGATCTTGTGTATGCAGCCAATAACACCTCTCCTTTGCTCACACCCACCTAGCATAGTCCATGACTAACAAAACTATTGTACATGGAAATAATCAAGTGTTAGGGCAAATCAAAAGTGCATGTGGAAATTAAGCACCTAGGAGAGCATTTGATTAGAACTTAGGCTTAAGGTTAGGGCAAGTGTTTTAGGGTTCCTTTTGACATAAGGAATCTATATGGTACAAACTGTGTAAGTTTTTACAAAAGAATGCTATTCAAGTTTTGCCCAAACTTAATGGGGCATAATTGATTACATTTGATTTTTTAGTTTGTTGGGTCTTCTATCAATTTTGGCATTTTCTTACACACTTATTAAACTTTGCAATATGGTGACATGGTGGCAAAATCATATTGGCCCACATGGAGTTACATGGGTTGACCAAAATTTGTTGTTGCACAAAAGAATTTACTAAAAAGTATACGTAAATTCTTCCATGCAAGAGGAAATTTAGGTTTATCCATGCCCTTCCACATACCTAATAGGGAGTTGCTATCTTAATGTTGTGATGCTATGTATGTTGGTTGTGTGAGACTTTACCAAAATACATAGAGGACTTAACAAAGTTAGAAATCAATTAAAGCATCTTCAATTGTGCCCCACCAAGTTTGCCTAAATTTTGAGTAGCCCTATTGTGTTAAATGTTGCAGTTTAACTAACGTAGATCACTTAATTTTGAACAAAACCTAAGAACAATTGCCCTCGCCCTAAATCTAAGTTCTTGCATATAGTGGATTGAAGGAGATGACACCAATGCGTGCTATATATGTCACAAATCTTGCTTTTCCGTTGAATCCATTATTTTGTTGGTATTGCTTGTGTTTAGAAATACAATAATGATAAAGGATTTATATGGTTGATAAGTTGATTGATAGTGTGGATCAGTTGATCGATTGTCCACACCCATTAATGCGACATGATGAGCTGCATGGGAAGTTGACTATTGACTTTGGCAAGTCAATTGCTTGCTAATAGAGACACATGTAACTCATCATGCAAGTAGTCGACTTGTCCCATTAGGTGTGGATGATGAGTCAATTGATCATGCTATCAATCTACTTATCAACCATACTAGATTACTTTGATGCTCCGGAAATGATACTTCCTTTCAAATCCGTCATCAGTATAGTATTTCCACACACAAGCAACACCAACAAAATAATGAAGTTGATGGAAAAGCAAGATTTAAGATATAGCATACATTGGTGTCACTTCTGTCGATCCATTATATGTAATAACTTAGATTTGGAGTTAGGACAATTATTTTTAGTTCTTTCCCCCTAGAATTATTTAATCTATGAACAACATTTAGAATTGATAAAAAATTAGGCAAACTTAGTGGAACATAATTGAAAATTCCCCTGTCAATTATTAATTTTGTTGGGTCTTTCCTATATTTTGGCAAAGTCTCAATTATCGTATTGTAACGTGGTATTACTATGTGGAGTGGCATGAATAAATCCTAATTTTTATTGCATAAAAAATAAAACCCTGCAAACTAGTCCATTTAGTTGGTAATAAAATTGACGTCTCGGCCTATTTTAAGTGTCAGGGGGACTAAAATTTCAGTCCAACAAGGGGACTAAAATTTTTCCGTATAAGGTCAAGAGTAACATTAATTGCAACGCAGTGGTACTTTGCGGACTTTATGCACCGGTCACTTTAGTTCAATGTCCATAGCTCCATCTGCTCCTCTCAACGTTAATTACTATATAAGTTCGAGGTATTTATATAGTAAGCTGAGACTTGCTCATATATACCATGACCAGTGATCACTTCGTGCCGGTTTAGGGAAGGCAGATGGAAAGGCAAAATAAAGGACATGAGGTGGAAGAGGATCATATAGGCAAAAACACGATCAAAAATTAGATTAATTGGGGTGTTTTTTCATCCCATTAATCTTATAGAAGGTTTTAAATTGCCGTTGTGAAGGTGGATGTAATTGCGTTGTTGATATTGTGACTGCTGGGGTTCCGAACGCTACAATGTGTATTACAACCATTGCAGGCGTGAATATTTTTCAAATTTTCACAAAATATAGTAAAATATTTATAAAAAGTCTCGTAACTATTAATAAATCTTAAGCTATAATTTTATATAGCTTTGGATTTATGAAATTAAATTTATTATAAAATAAAAGCAAATAAACTTAAGTATTATTAAATGTTACAAGCTACAAAAATTATTTTTCTTTTTAATCTTAATATCAATTAAAGAATGGATAACTTCATCAAATAATAAGATGAATATTCAATTTATACAAATAAAAAGCATCTAATTCAATTTTGATAAAAATATTTATTAGGTATTGTTAATTAATGTTAGTAATTTGTACTAATTATAAAATACATATTTTTCTATTAAGATACTCGACTTCATATTCGCGCTTCCCCCTCTCTTTTCACGAGGGAAAAAAAAAAGGTCAATTCCCTCTATCTTCGCACACTTCCAAATGCAAATTTCACATTTCATCTGGCCCAGGTTTGCCTACGATAAAAAGGTAAATTTTTTTAAAAAATTAACTACGTATAATATATATTATGTTTTCATAATTATTATTCAAAATATTTATTAATTTTATTATATTTTTTTAAAATAAGAGCGTGAAGATTATTTTAATTTTTAAAATTATTATTTTTTATTTTTTGCCGAATATATCCTAAAAATCTCTCTGTCAATTTTTACTTTAGCATCGGAATTTTCGTTCCCCGCCCCTCTCTGTGCAAGGAGCCAATCTCCTTCCGGTCTCCTCGCTATCAATCGATCACTTAGATGAAGGGTGACGCATATTTGAAGAACCCAAGTAGTCCAACTCCCCATCTTGCAATCTATGATTCTGCATGTGCTAAGAATGCCGCTGATCAGACGAAGAAAGTCCACAAACGTTAAAAGAACAAGCTCTTGAGTCGAGTTCTTGCGTTTAGGAGAGGATTTTGTCTTTGTTGATATTTGATAGATAATGAGTTTTGCTCAAAATCTTGATATTATGTGTAAAATTCACTGAGCTGGGCGAGTTGCCCCGCTCTTTTCTCTTATCTCTTGATAATATTCCATCTTGTTGCGTTTGTTGCTGTACCCGAAACACCTGGGATTCAGGAACACACCTGTTGAAACGATGTTTGGTCGGGGAAGAGTAATTGTTAATGGTTCACCAATTCGAAGTCGTCTGCAGATAAACTGACTGGAAAGCAAAATGAGTAAATTGGTTCATTCTTATCCGAATGAAATGATCTGCTGGATCAATGATGTTATAATTGAATCTTAATTTGGTTGCTTTCATGTATACTCCATGAATCATTTGTTCATTTCATTCTGGCAGTGCTTATATTAAGTTGTGAACTGTACTTCTGTCATCATTATGAATTTGATAGGAGTAGGCCATGCTCATGCATGATTGAGTTCTTTACTGATTCATGACTACTCTTTAACGTTAGAATTGCACCTACCTAGCTAAATGAATCATCACTATACCAACAAAATCCTTTCAGCGTCAATTAATTAATGACTGAAATTTTATTGCTGATGATGAGTTTTTAAAATTAAAATATTGTCAGCAAATATTTATTGGCCAATAATAAATATAGATATATCAGCAATGAGACCCAATTGCCTGT
The DNA here is from genome assembly GCA_032878935.1 of Erythrophleum fordii. Classification (NCBI taxonomy): domain Eukaryota; kingdom Viridiplantae; phylum Streptophyta; class Magnoliopsida; order Fabales; family Fabaceae; genus Erythrophleum; species Erythrophleum fordii. The sequence continues at coordinate 6,577,317 of JAVQMF010000047.1, forward strand.
AAAAATAAGCTCAATTACTCACAAAAAATACACATTCATTTCCCTCCCAATTTCATTACCGAAAAAAGAAAAACCTTTCCCTTTTCCTCAATTTCACTTTCCTGCAATTTCCTCCTTTCAACGTAGAGCCAAATAATTTTTCCCAATCTCACTTTCACTCTCCCAATTTTGCAAACCTTATCCCTTCCAACACCTTGGATATGAAGCCAGAGGGCAGAGGCCATCGAGACTAGAGCAAGACAAAACCTGTTCGCCCAGGATGTAGCAATATGATTTTAGTTTCTATCTACTATCTTCGTACCATTTACGGCACTTGCAATGGTTGGAAAAACTTTTTTTTTTTTTTACTTTTCTTGACAATAAAAGAGGTTGTAAATGTTAATATTAATCGATTATGAATTCAATTTTAATGACTATAACAATTGTTGACATATAATTGCTGTTATAAATCTCCTTTTTACTTATAATAAAAAAATTTAAATATTAACACTAGTTAATTATATGATTAGTTTTAGTAACTATAAATATTATCTATAAAAAATCGCCATCATAAGCTTTGGTATTGTTACAATTGTAAAGAAAATTTTTATCAACTTTGGATACACTAGCCATTAATTAATTGCTGATAGAATTTTTTGTAGTAATTATTATTGCTGTTAATGTATAAAATAATGGCTGCTAAAAATATTTTTAGGCATGGTGAATTTTGTGCTGTTTTACCTTAAATGTTTGTGAACTCCAAGGGTTTTCAAGGGAGTTTCTTCTCAAGTTGTGACGACATCCCACTTATCTCACGTGACTTGAAATTCAAATGGCTGTTTAAGCAATCAAATTTATTAATTTGCTGATTGAACTTTATGATAATGACTGTAATTCAACATAAAACGAGATTCAGGCCGCGACTCATTACAAAATTTAATGGCTACTTCTAATGTTATTATTGAAAGTAAATTTTTTCGGGTAACATTTTAAATTCCCCACAGAACATTTCAATATTAGAGGTAATTTTTTGTCACATGATCATCATCAATGATATTTAGAGATGACTTTTGTCATCACTATATAAAAACTTATCTCTTATAGTGATTAAAGGGACCTCTTTAATTCATTGAAAATAAAAACGCATAGTTAAAAAATGCATTTTCTTATGTAATTAAATATTTGAAGGTGGTTATGAAATGAATGAAGCTTGTGTAGTATCTTATATAGTAAAAAAGAAAACCTTGAATATAGAGCATGAAACATGTTAAATGCCTGTTAAAATTAACTTTCATATGCATGTTCAATTATCGTCATCTTCCTCCTCATTTGCGATTGTCGGTATAAATTAAAATAAAATAATTGTGTGAATAAAAATGAATGCAAGGGATAGTATGGAGATGACAGGAAAGGGGAAAAAAACAAAAAGAGAGACATCAGGAAGGTTGAGGGGAGATAATTTTACTTATTTAAGATAAGATTTAAACAACGCACGTTGCTTTATGTGGATTACAGATTATCCACTTCAAGCTCAAGATAAGATGTTATTTTCTCTCTACGTGTTTCTGTATATTTACTTTTGGATAGACATTTTTTTTTTTTTCGTTGGCCACTACTTTTGGACAGACTTGACATGAAGTGGCTAACATAAATACATCCGTAACATCTCTGAATATTAGAAATTCATGAGAAATTTTTTTTGGTGAATTGACGCCATGAAAGTTTCAAAGTTGGGATTACAAACGCAGAAGGTATAATGTGATTAATGTCACAAACTTAGACGCGCCATGTTAGGATTTGTTTTCCGAAGATTGATCTTTGTTATAACAGAGAAATAATTGGTAATCTAAACAATAACACCAGAGAGATGTTAATACATGATACCGTCCGCGGTATAATTAACTCTATAAGCTTCAATTTAGGTGACTATTTATATAAAAACTCATCATGTTAGACTTTACATACGCAACAAATAAAAGTTTGGAATTACTCAATCCAAAGACGCCAATTAATTAGCAGTTTTTATCAATTTGAGTTTGACTATTCTAGAGAACATTAATTAAATGAAACTGAAATGATTAGTGGCTTTTCGGATGGCAAAAGACACAAAGAATTACAAAAAATTATCTGTTTGATCAGTTCTCTCTCTTTCTTTCACTCTCAACCACCCTCCGTCGAGTTTATTTTTGTTAAAGTTTTAGGCAATAGAGACAAAATATATCAACCAAAGACAAATGGAAAATCAATTTTAAGCCAACTCCAGATTGCATGGAATTATCTTCACAAATGGCAGATATTAGAGAGGGAGGTGACAATCAAATCAAAGCTAAGTTTGCGGCACTAAAAATTTCTGAGATCACTTCATAATTTAAAAGCATCTACGAATTTGTTTTGTTTAATTGGTGAGGTCTATTTGTGGCCCATCGTTGATATAACATTTAGAAATTGCCTAGTAAAGAAGTAACTAATTGTAAGTTCTGAGTCCATTTACGCGTGGGAAAGTTGGAAAACAGAACTACGACCAACTGCTTTCATATTGCCTATATTCAAATGAAGTTGGAAAAAAGAACAACGAATGCATACATCCATATTTCCTATATTCAAATGTGATTACATGCCCGAGCGTGTACACACACAAAAGAACCTGTCAAGGAGATTTAAACTATACCATACTTGGATTGATATCAACCATGTCGGCCTGAAAAAAAAGATAAAATTTTGGATAATATTTATTATGTCATTAAAATTATTACTCAATAGTATTTATATCTTTCTAATTTATAAAATCATATTTTTCTTTTCTATTTTTTAATTCCTAAGTTTCTATGTATCAAACCTTCAAAACTAATTATCCATCCCTAATAATGACTAACGATTAATGGTGAATTTGTGCTTAGCAACTTGCTTTAATTTGGAGCTTAACAAGACCGATTTTACATTTAGGCTCTTTTTGTTTACAGGTAAGTAAAAATTTTATGAATTTTTTTGGTTTGTAGGTACAGATTCTATGCCCAGAATGCAATCCATTAATATATCATCACCATTAATTGGGGAAACACTTAGTGCTGATTTGGGCTATGACTACGAGATTTAGATGTGCTGGGAAAGAAGAAAAGTATACTGCTACTTTCTTCTCATCACCATTGGAGAAGCACTTGAATAGTTGAGTTACTAAGAAATGGAATTCTACAGCTTGAACGGTAGTAATTGTATGTTGGCGTAAAATGGGGTTTATCCATGCTATTTCATCATAAACCATGAAAAACTAACCATATTAACTACTGGAAAAGATGAGGAGACATGTTCAACTCAGTATGTTAATTTTGGCGCCATGCTGTCCTTAAAACATACGGTGAGCATATTGTGTTTAAAGGTGATATTCGGGTAACGTGATGACCAATTTCCTTTAGAATTAATCTAAAATATAGTAGGTTGTGTTTTGGATGAAATAATTTTTAGAGGAGTCTAAATTATTTTATTAAGTTTTTTTTTGGTGGATCATGAAGGATAGAATTTTTAAATTTCTAAAATAATTTAATCAAATAAATTTGAAAGAATTTAATCATCTAAATATCATGATGGAGTTGATTATGGGACAAGGGTTGAGTTTTTTTCAGAAAAGCAACCCAATTTCAAGTTTCAAAACTGGACTCAAAATTTGGTCGACCCAAATTCAATTTTTTTGGGTTAAAGTTAAGCAATGGCAGAGCTAAGACCTTAATTAAGGGTAGCGAGGAATAATTGATGGATAGGTTTAGAGATTCAAAATTTGAATGATACATAAAAATTTATAAAATTTGAGTGGGCATATGTCCACTTTCACAAGTACAATGTGGCTTTGTTATTGAAGTTAGTCTAGGTCTAATCTTTGTATTTTTTTTAGTTTGAATTTGTCTATTTTCACAATTTGTATTTGAGTTTAAATAGAAATATTAATAAGAAGCCTACCTTGCTTCAAAAATTTTTATTTGGATCAAGATAAAAATATTTAAGCCTAAGCTTGACCTAAGTGTAGTCCATAATTAAATAGAAAATTAAAATATTTTCATAATTTTTTGAAAAAATTTTTAAAAAATGAAAAAAAGATTGGATGATATTAAAATTTTTTTAACAAAAAAGTAAAAAAAATTTTACGTCCAAAAAACAACAACTTTCTATAATGTGACCATAAAAAAGTCTGCCTCCAATTATGTAGATTTTTAGAGGACATTTATTACCATTTTAGTATTTATTATGGTCATAGCTACTTAGGGTTAGCCCAAGTGGTAAAGGTGGGATATGGCTATGAACAGTGTCAAAGGTTTGATCCCTACAATATAATATGAAAAAACATTGACCAGTAGATATATTGATGATACTAAATAGCTAGTTGTATTAGATTTGTAATGGTCACATAAACTCTTGTAATGCTTTCTTTATGAAACAAGGAAATAAAATGGAGGTAATGCTATGATGACCCTTTTTATTATTGGATTTTTTTTTTATATCAATGTACAAAATTTCTTATTATAAATAAAGATCTCAAAATGATTTAACCCTAAATAATTCAATTTTTTAAAAAAATTAAATTCTCTAAAACAAAAGCAAATAAAATGTTAATAAATGACTATTATCTCTTTTTAATTTTGGAATTTTATTTCTCAGTTCCTCTTGTTTAAAACATAGCTTTGTGCTCCCCTATTGACAATAGAGTGTCAACGGAGTTTAAAACAAATCCAATTACATATTTTTTCTTTACAGTCCAATTTCCATCCTCTTCCAACCTTACGAGCCTTTTTTTTTCCGCCTCCCTCCCGTCATACTTTTCCACCCATTTTCAACACCCTGCACACCGTTAGCAAGCGAATAACCCAATCAAAATCTGCATAAAACAATAACATTTTCATTCCTTACTTTCTGAACCAGTGTCCTTGCATCAGCTGGAAAAAGGTATTTTAAAGCAAAAGTGAACTTTCAAAGTTAACACTCATATATGTTCAACTTACATCTTTATTGAAATGTGAAAGTTGTCTCAGTTATTTTATTAAAAGTTATTTTTATGACAGACACTCTTATCAATGTCTTTACTGTGACAGTATGTTAAGTCCGCTCCAAATGCAATGTTGCCAGCGAATTTGGGTCTAGAAAGAACATCTCCCCCATAATTCTTGGTGAGGTCAGCTTATCATATCTCTAGTGTTGGTGAAGGGAAAGTTTAGAAGAAAAAAATAAAATATTGAATATATGAGGCAAATAGCTTTTTGATTACTTCACACTTATAAACCACGAAAAAAAACCTATGTATATATAGGCATACATCAGAAACTGTTCAGAAGCTAATAAGGCTAAAAAATAGCAACAAACTAAATAGTGGGTTACATGGTCTACATATTGACTTATTCAAATAAGAAAAAACAATATTAAAATAAATATCTACCCATTGATCCTAAAATACTGAAGCAGTAAAAACGTGGCTTAACATCGTGACTTTAATTCTTTGAAGCACTTTCAACACTTCCTCTTGTTTCAAAGTTGCATACACCCATCTTTACTCTAAAATCTTCAATCTTGCTAGCAGAAAGTGATTTGGTCAAAATATTTGCAACTTGCTGATCTGTACTATAGTATGTCAAAGTAATTTCTCCATTTACAACTAGATCACGAATGAAATGGTGCTGAATATCGATGTGCTTCATTCTACCGTGAAAAACTGCATTTTTTGTTATAGCAATTGCTGCCATGTTGCCACAAAAAATCTCTGTTGGACCTTGTTGATGTTGGAGAAAGTTAGCTAATAATCTTCTTAGCCAAGCAGCTTGACAAGCTGCTAAAGTTATTATTGTATATTCAACCTCAGATGAGGATAAAGCCACTGTATCTTGCTTGTTTGAGCTCCATGAGATAGCACTTAAACCAAGAGTAAAAACATACCCCAATGTGCTTTTTCTATCATCAATACAACCTATCCAATCACTATCTAAAAATCTAAACAATTTGAAACTTGATACTTTAAAATACCAAATTCCAAATTCAGTGGTGCCTACAACATATTGCATGATCCGCTTTATAGCCCGAAGATGATGTTTAATGGGATTATGCATATATCTAGAAACTACACTCACAAAATGTGCTATATTAGCCCTTGTATGAGATAAATAATTCAAGCCACCCACCATGTTTCTATATATGTTGCATTTATAGGTCCAGTATCATTATCTACTATTAATTTCTCATTCACATTCATAGGAGAACATGCAATTTTGCAGCCCAACATGTTGAACCTTTTGAGAAGGTCTATTGCATACTTCTATTGGAAAATAAAAATACCATCCAAATCCTGTTTCACTTCTAAACCAAGAAAATAATCCAATAATCCCAAGCCTGACATCTTAAATTTTTTCATCATACTTGATTTTAAATCAGCAAGAATTGATTCACAAGACCCTATATATATCATATCATCAGCATAAAAATAAACCACTAAGAAATCATTATCACCATGCTTTTTCAAATAAAGAGTAGGCTCATTATCACTCCTTTTAAAACCATTTTCATGAAAATAAGAGTCAATTTTATGGTACCATGCACATAGGGCTTGTTTAAGGCCATACAAAGCCTTTTTAGCCTATAAATTTTACTTTCCTCACCATTAACAACAAAACCTTTTGGTTGAGAAACAAATACTTCCTCTTTTAGTTCACCATTCAAAAAGGCTGACTTAACATTAAATTGAAATATAGGCCACTTAAGTTGAGCAGCTAAAGCTAAAAAAGTTCTCACCATTTCAAAGTGAGCTATAGAAGAAAATGTTTTATCAAAGTCAATACCTTGTTATTAAGCATAACCTTTAGCCACCAACTGTGCCTTATGCTTTTGTACACTGCCATCAGTATGATATTTGGTTCGGTACACCCACTTGAGCCCAATTGCATTCTTGCCTTTAGGAAGCTCAACTAACTCCCATGTGTTATTTCTTGTAATGCAATTCATCTCTTCAGTCATTGTATCTTGCCATACTTGCTCCTTTTCAACATCTGCATAGGACATAGGTTCTGAAACAAAGAGAGCAAAATTACAAGATTCATAAATATCTCTCAAATATCGAAACTTTTGAAGAGGTGTTTCACTTGAAGAATTGGAGGGTGAACTAGTGAAGAAGTAATTTTGCTGCACTAGAAGGAGAAGTTTGGGAGCTACTGCCACCAAGTGAAGGCAACTTTAAACTTGCTGGTTCTGGTTCAGAAGTTGCTGCATCAATACCTATTGAAAAAGGAACAGATTTTCCATCTTTGCTATTCCAATTCTAGCTAACTTCCTCATTAAATATAACATCTCTACTAATAATTATCTTGCCACTAATTGGATTATACAACCTATAAGCTTTGGATTGCACACTATAACCAACAAAGATACATTTTTCATATTTTTAATCAAGTTTTTAATGAGATGATTTTACCAAAAAACTTTTAAATGGCTTACTCGAGGCTTTACACCTCTCTATGCTTCATAAGGTGTCTTGTTTGGGACTACTTTTGTGGGAGAAAGATTTAGGGGATACACTGCTGTAGCTACTGCCTTTGCCCAAAATTGATTAGGAAACTCTCTTGCCTTCATCATGCTTCTAACTCTTTCTACCACAGTTCAGTTCTTTCATTTTGCAATTCCATTTTGCTATGGCATATGTAGTGAAGTGAGCTCTCTATGAATACCATTTTCCTCACAAAAAAAGGCAAATTCATTATAACAAAATTCTCCCCCTCTATCAATGCGCAACACCTTTATGCAACAAATCACTTTGCTTCTCTACTAAAGCTTTCAATTTCTTGAAATTTTCAAACACTTCAGATTTCAATTTCAAGAAATAAACCTAACTCATTCTACTATAATCATCAGTAAAGAACAAAAAATAGTGACTTCCATTTAAGGACTCAGTATTCATTAGCCTATATAAATCTACATGTATTAACCCAAGACATTGAGAGACTTTCTAAGATTTCTGTAACAACCGGGAAAAAGGGAAAAGGAAAAGAAAGTAGGAAGCTGGAAAAATTCGAAATCCAGAAATTTTGCCAAGTCTCCTCACAATAGCGAGAAATGGTCTCGCTATAGCGAGAGTGCCTGTTCGCAATAGCGAAGGTGATTCTAGCTGTAGCGAGTGCGGGTAGCAGTCCATACAGAAACCAGGGAGTTGCTCATCGTAGCGTGCGCCATAGCGAGAGTGGGAGTCTAGAACTAGTACGAGTTCGCCATAGCAAAGGTTAAATCTCACCATAGCAAAGGGAACTGATACGTGCTCACCATAGCGAAAGCTAAACCTTGCCATAGCGAAGGCAGCTAATACAAGCTCGCCGTAGGGAAGGTTAATTTTCGCCGTAGCGAGGCTCAGTCCGGAAAAGAGTAAAAGGCGAGAATTTGACTCCTTTAAACACCCAAACTCATTCTTTCTCTCATATTTGCCCTAGACTTCGACCCAAGGAGAGAAAAGAGGCGTGGAGAGTGAGAGAGACCAAGAGAAGGAGGAAGAACAAAGGAAAGGTAAGCAAGTTCCTCTCATTTCTACTTAGAATCTTGATCTCCTCTCTTTGCCCTCTTTTCCTACGGTTTTGTTTGTGAGATTAGTAAGGCTTTGAGCATGGGTCAGAAGAAGGAAAGTGGAAAACACCTTTGAATCTCTTTGTTTTCTTTGAAAATGTTGTTTCCACTACCTTGGGAACTTGAGAGAGAGGAAGAATTGATGGCATTAGAGAGAGAGAGAGAGAACCCCTAGATTCTTGTATGTTAGGGGATTTTGCTCTGAAGAACTCCTAAGAGTTGTTAAGTTATGAGAGAGTAATTTATGCTCTTTGATGTGTCTAGGCTCAAGTGAAGCATCTTCATCAAGGTGTGATTGTGAACCTAAGAAGGGAGAAGAGAAATTGAAAGGAAAAGCTAGTGTTGGCTCATAAGGTAGCTCTCTTTCCACTCTTTCTTGTTGCATTCTTGGATGTAATAGTCATTGTATGTTTATTTATATGCTTGATGTGTGAGATATGCCATATGTTATTGCCATGATGCATTGTTGACAATATGCTTATGTGTTAGATTGTGAGAATTGCTGGGTGAAGTAGTGCCGAAAGTCCCTTAAGATGGGTGAGGTAAAGCCGAAAGTCCCTTGAGATGGGTGAGACAAGGCCAAAAGTCTCATAACCGAGTGAGGCCAAGTCAAAAGTCCCTAAACTTGGGTGAGACCATCCAAAAGTCCCTAAACTCGGGTGAGGTTAGACCAAAAGTCCCTGGAGCCCATTTTTGGCATTGTTGTGATTTCCATAGCATGTACAACATATAATGTGATTGAGAATGGTTAGATGTCAAATTACATACTTTGACTTGTTATATGCCTTAATTGTTTACTTGAATGAGTGCATGAGCTACTGAGATTCCCTGAATCTCATCCCTTCCCCCCTCCCATCTTAACATGCTAGGTGGAGCTCAAGGAGAACCAAGTGCACACCAAGGAGCCTAGGAGCATGTATAGCTAGATGATAGTGTATTTTGTTCTTTTGATGTAAAGTGGTGCCAAAATGTGTATGCATCCACTATTTTTGAGATGTAAAGGTTGTAGTAAATGTATGGATATATGATGTATAAACTATGTATAGAGCCAAATTAATGAAAATGTGGGTTTTGCCCCTTTTGTTGAATGTGTGTGGTAGTGTAATTTTGGCCGTAACATAGTGAGTTTGGAATGTATGATGAATTGGACCACTTGGACATGTTATATAGACTATTTTTATGCTTTCAAACTTGTCCATGAGGAGTGAGAACATGTGAGAGGCCATTTGGACCCATTTTGGACCTCTTGGGTGCCAAAACTGTTAATTTTGTGAGCTCCATCAAAGTATGACTGGATGAGCTCCTCTTGCCATGAAATTTGGCCTGGCTCTAGAGTTTGTAGAGAGCTTCTTGAGAAGCTAAAGTGGGTAATATTCGGAGGTCTAGAGAATATTTAGCGAATTGTTGAAATTGGGAAAAATCCATGGTTTGGTCATGTACTGTTTCATTAGTCTAAAAATGAAACCATGTCATTCATAGACCAAACGGTGGCCAAATGTCATGAAATTTTATACATATAAACTAGAAAGCCACAGTGACCTATACCAACTAGAATCACCTAAATCGAAGGTCTGTAGAGAGAGAATGAACCTTCTGAAGTTCTATATCAGCATCAGGGAGCCCCTCCGACCTCCGTTACTGTTCCATCGATTTTTAAGGTATAAGGGCTGCTGAACTGATTTGGACTTATTTTTATCCTCTAGTAGACATCTGTAGCTTTTCAAATTGGTATATTGTTCCCAGATTGGATTTTTGTGGATTTAGTTACGAATTTTTGAAGTTCATGACAGTAAGCTGCACCAAAAACAGAGACAGCCAGACCTTTGTCTGATTTTCGATGTCAAACATGGTCTAAACGCTGAGGTTATGATTGGGAATTATTTTTAGTGTAGAGCTTTCTAGAGAGCTATAGTTTACTAGATTCCCATTTTTATATAATTAATTATGATTTTCCAAAGTTAGAGCCAAAATATAACTTTTGGGCCCAAGTGAGAAATTGCATTTTTCTGGTTTTTGGCTCCATACCCGTGGCTTATGGCTTGTTTTATGCTATGTATGAGTTGTATAAATAGAGTGTGAGTAGAGAAAGTGTTTGATTTGGGTGCTAGTCACTCGTTTATATCCTATGATTGTGTGAGGAAATTGGGTCTAGTCGTTAGTGTCTTGCCATTTGACTTGTCTGTCACTACACCCACTGGAGGCCACGTGGTTACTTCCCATACCTGCTTAAATGTCACTGTTCAATTTAACCATTGTCATACCACTATTGATTTGGTTTGTATGCCCTTCCGTGATATTGAATTGATTATTAGTATGAGCTGGTTGGCTGCGAATAATGCAATACTTGATTGTGAACACCGGACCATTTCCCTACCTGCTTGTGGGACCATACCTAGGGTAGGAGCTGAATTATCCTTTATGACTACTACCCAGGCTGAGAGATATTTAGAGTGTGGATGTCAAGGGTTTCTAGTCTTTTTCTCTATTCAGGCTAAGGTAGAAGAAGGGATAGAGGAGATCCCAGTTGTCAGGGAATTCCCGGAGGTTTTCCCTAAAGAGTTTGATTTTAGTGGCCTACCCCTGAGAGAGAATTAGAGTTCCCTATAGACATAGTGCCTGGGGCTAGACCAGTGTCCAAAGCTCCTTACAGGATGGCTCCCACCGAGCTTGCTGAGTTGAAAAAGCAGATAAAGGAATTGTTAGAGAAAGGGTTTATCCGCCCTAGTGTTTCGCCTTAGGGAGCTCCGATGTTATTTGTGAAAAAGAAAGATGGTAGCTTGCATTTGTGTATAGATTACAGAGAGTTGAACAAAGTTACCATCAAGAATAAATATCCTCTTCCTAAAATTGATGATTTGTTAGATCAGTTGGCTGGGGCATCTGTGTTTTCCAAGATAGATCTTAGATCTGGGTACCACCAGTTGAGAGTGAGAACTGAAGACGTCTCCAAGACGGCCTTTAAAACAAGATATGGGCACTATGAGTTCCTTGTGATGCCATTCGGGTTGACAAATGCGCCTGCTGTGTTCATGGATTACATGAACAAGGTATTCAGACCGTATCTAGATCAATTTATGGTGGTCTTCATTGATAATATTTTAGTGTACTCCCGATCTTTTGAGGAGCACGAGAGGCATTTGAGATTAGTCCTAGACACCTTGAGAGAGAAAATGTTGTATGCCAAACTTAGTAAATGTAAGTTTTGGCTGACCGAGGTGAGATTCTTAGGTCATGTGATCTTACGAGACGGGGTCACGGTTGATCCCCATAAAGTTGAGGCTGTGTTACAGTGAGATAGACCTAGAACTATCACCGAAGTCAGGAGTTTCCTAGGTTTGGCAGGGTATTATAGACGGTTTATTCAGGACTTTTCTCGGATGGCCTTACCACTGACGAGGCTAACTAGGAAAGAGACACTTTTTGTGTGGGATGAGAGATGCGAGAAGAGTTTTCAGGAGTTGAAACTCTGTTTGACCATTGCCCCTGTACTGATTATCCCTGACCCTAGTGAACCATTTGTAGTTTATTGTGATGCCTTGGGCAAAGAGTTAGGATGTGTGTCGATGCAGCAGGGTTGAGTAGTGGCATATGCCTCGAGGCAGTTGAGGCCTTATGAGGAGAATTACCCCACACATGACCTGGAGTTAGCTGCCGTAGTGTTTGCTCTTAAAATTTGGAGACACTATCTGTATGGTACTACCATAGAGATCTATAGTGACCATAAGAGTCTGAAATACCTATTTGACCAGAAAAAACTCAATATGAGACAGAGGAGATGGATGGAATTCTTGAAAGACTATGATTATGTGTTGAAATATCATCCGGGCAAGGCTAATGTGGTGGCGGATGCCCTGAGTAGAAAATCTATCCATGTAGCCCATATGATGATTAGGGAGTAGGAGCTCCTAAAGAAGTTCAAAAATTTGAACCTCTCTTGTCAGGTGGTATCGGGTAGATTGTATCTGAGTGAAACCCGAATTGAGAATATCTTGAGAACCCAGATCTTAGATTCCCAAAGAGAGGATGAGATCCTGAAACGGATCAGGAATGAGATCACCCAAGGTAAGACCTCAGATTTTAAGGTGTCTGAGGATGGTATGATAGTATACCAAGAAAGAATCTGTGTGCCTAGTCAAAATGAGTTGAGAGAAAGCATTTTAGAAAAGGCACATAAGAGTAAGTATACTATCCACCTAGGTGCCACCAAGATGTATCAGGATTTGAAAAGAATTTTCTGGTGGCCAGGGATGAAAAGTGATGTGACGCATTATGTGGCTAGATGCCTAGTGTGTCAGAGGGTAAAGATAGAACATTAAAAACTGGCTGGGTTGTTGCAACCTCTAGATATCCCTGAGTGGAAGTGGAATAGTATAGCCATAGACTTTGTGATGGGGTTACGCAGGACATCCTCTGGACACGATGCTATTTGGGTAGTTGTGGATAGACTGACGAAGTCTGCACACTTTTTAGCTATCAAGACTACTCATACACTGGATAGATTAGCCCAGTTGTATATCAGGGAGATAGTGCGACTTCATGGAGTGCCCAGTAGCATAGTTTCGGATAGAGACCCCAGGTTCACATCGAACTTTTGGAGGTCACTGCAATATGCCTTAGGGACTAGGTTGCAGTTTAGTACTGCATATCACCCCCAGATAGATGGTCAGACTGAAAGGACCATCCAAACATTGGAAGACATGTTGAGGGCTTGTGTGTTAGAAATGAAGGGGAACTGGGATGCGTATTTACCATTAGCAGAGTTTGCGTATGACAACAGTTACCATTCCAATATTCAGATGGCCCCTTATGAGGCTTTGTATGGGAGAAAGTGCAGATCCCCTCTGTGTTGGGTTGAGCTAGGTGAGAGGAGTATGATAGGACCTGAGATTATGGACCAGACCACCTGACAGATAGAATTGATTAGAAAGAGACTCCTCACGGCCCAGAGTAGGCAGAAAAGCTATGCTGATAAGCGTAGGAGGCCGTTAGAGTTTGAGATTAGAGACCATATGTTCATTCGAGTATCTCCAATGACGGGAGTAAGTCGGTCAATGAGGGTAAGGAAGCTCAGTCCTAGGTATATTGGTCCGTTTGAAATCCTTGAGAAAATTGGACCCGTGGCTTACCGAATAGCCTTACCTCCTAACCTAGCCCAAATCCACAATGTTTTTCATGTCTCTCAGTTGAAAAAGTATTTGCCAGACCCCTCACATGTCATAGAATATGAGCATGTGCAATTGTAGGAAGATCTTTCCTATGTAGTGAGACCGGAGAGAATTGTGGATGCTCAACTGAAACAGCTGAGAAGCAAGAACATTCCTCTGGTGAAAGTGATCTGGAGAGGTCTAACATCTGAGGAAGCAACCTGGGAATTGGCAGATGAAATGAGGCAAAAATATTCAGAGTTATTCCCTTGAGGTAAGTCTTTAAATTTCGAGGACGAAATTTCTTTTAAAAGGGGTAGAAATGTAACAACTGGGAAAAAGGGAAAAGGAAAAGAAAGTAGAAAGCTGAAAAAATTCAAAATCTAGAAATTTTGCTAAGTCTCCTCGCAATAGCGAGAAATGGTCTCGCTATAGTGAGAGTGCTTGTTCGCAATAGCGAAGGTGATTCTAGCTGTAGCGAGTGCGGGCAGCAGTCCATACAGAAACCAGGGAGTTGCTCGCCGTAGTGTGCGCCATAGCAAGAGTGGGAGTCTAGAACTAGTACGAGTTCGCCATAGCGAAGGTTAAATCTCGCCATAGCGAAGGGAACTGATACGTGCTCACCATAGCGAAAGCTAAACCTCGCCATAGCGAAGGCAGCTGATACGAGCTCGCCGTAGTAAAGGTTAATTTTCGCCATAGCGAGAGTCAGTCCGGAAAAGAGTAAAAGGCGAGAATTTAACTCCTTTAAATGCCCAAACTCATTCTTTCTCTCATATTTGCCCTAGACTTCGACCCAAGGAGAGAAAAGAGGCGTGGAGAGTGAGAGAGACCAAGAGAAGGAGGAAGAACAAAGGAAAGGTAAGCAAGTTTCTCTCATTTCTACTTAGAATCTTGATCTCCTCTCTTTGCCCTTTTTTCCTACGGTTTTGTTTGTGAGATTAGTAAGGTTTTGAGCATGGGTCAGAAGAGGGAAAGTGGACAACACCTTTGAATCTCTTTGTTTTCTTTGAAAATGTTGTTTCCACTACCTTGGGAACTTGAGAGAGAGGAAGAATTGATGGCATTCTAGAGAGAGAGAGAGAACCCCTAGATTCTTGTATGTTAGGGGGTTTTGCTCTGAAGAACTCCTAAGAGTTGTTAAGTTATGAGAGAGTAATTTATGCTCTTTGATGTGTCTAGGCTCAAGTGAAGCACCTTCATCAAGGTGTGATTGTGAACCTAAGAAGGGAGAGGAGAAATTGAAAGGAAAAGTTAGTGTTGGCTCATAAGGTAGCTCTCTTTCCACTCTTTCTTATTGCATTCTTGGATGTAATAGTCATTGTATGTTTATTTATATGCTTGATGTGTGAGATATGCCATATGTTATTGCCATGATGCATTGTTGACAATATGCTTATGTGTTGGATTGTGAGAATTGCTCGGGTGAGGTAGTGCCGAAAGTCCCTTAAGATGGGTGAGGTAAAGCCGAAAGTCCCTTGAGATGGGTGAGACAAGGCTAAAAGTCTCATAACCGAGTGAGGCCAAGTCAAAAGTCCCTAAACTCGGGTGAGGCCATCCAAAAGTCCCTAAACTCGGGTGAGGCTAGACCAACAGTCCCTGGAGCCCATTTTTGGCATTGTTGTGATTTCCATAGCATGTACAACATGTAATGTGATTGAGAATGGTTGGATGCCAAATTACATGCTTTGACTTGTTATATGCCTTGATTGTTTACTTGAATGAGTGCATGAGCTACTGAGATTCCCTGAATCTCACCCCTTCCCCCCTCCCATCTTAACATGCTAGGTGGAGCTCAAGGAGAACCAAGTGCACACCAAGGAGCCTAGGAGCATGTATAGCTAGATGATAGTGTATTTTGTTCTTTTGATGTAAAGTGGTGCCAAAATGTGTATGCACCCACTATTTTTGAGATGTAAAGGTTGTAGCAAATGTATGGATATATGATGTATAAACTATGCATAGAGCCAAATTAATGAAAATGTGGGTTTTGCCCCTTTTGTTGAATGTGTGTGGTAGTGTAATTTTGGCCGTAACATAGTGAGTTTGGAATGTATGATGAATTGGATCACTTGGACATGTTATATAGACTATTTTTATGCTTTCAAACTTGTCCATGAGGAGTGAGAACATGTGAGAGGCCATTTGGACCCATTTTAGACCTCTTGGGTGCCAAAACTGTTAATTTTCTGAGCTCCATCAAAGTATGACCGGATGAGCTCCTCTTGCCATGAAATTTGGCATGCCTCTAGAGTTTGTAGAGAGCTTCTTGAGAGGCTAAAGTGGGTAATATTCGGAGGTCTAGAGAATATTAGCGAATTGTTGAAATTGGGAAAAATCCATGGTTTGGTCATGTATTGTTTCATTAGTTAGAAAATGAAACCATGTCATTCATAGACCAAACGGTAGCCAAATGTCATGAAATTTTATACACATAAACTAGAAAGCTACAGTGACCTATACCAACTAGAATCACCTAAATCGGAGGTCTGTAGAGAGAGAATGAACCTTCTGAAGTTCTGTATCAGCATCAAGGAGCCCCTCCGACCTCCGTTACTGTTCCATCAGTTTTTGAGGTATAAGGGCTGCTGAACTGATCTGGACTTATTTTTATCCTCTAGTAGACATCTGTAGCTTTTCAAATTGGTATATTTTTCCCAGATTGGATTTTTGTGGATTTAGTTACGAATTTTTGAAGTTCATGACAGTAAGCTGCGCCAGAAATAGAGACAGCCAGACCTTTGTCTGATTTTCGATGTCAAACATGGTCCAAACGCTAAGGTTATGATTGGAAATTATTTTTAGTATAAAGTTAACACCTAGAGCTTTCTATAGAGCTATAGTTTACTAGATTCCCATTTTTATATAATTAATTATGATTTTCCAAAGTTAGAGCCAAAATATGACTTTTGGGCCCAAGTGAGAAATTGCATTTTTCTGGTTTTTGACTCCATACCTGTGGCTTATGGCTTGTTTTATGCTATGTATGAGTTGTATAAATGGAGTGTGAGTAGAGAAAGTGAATGATGGGTTCACAGGACCCACAGGGCGGAAAATGAGTGTATGAAACCCCATTTTCATAGCATGAAAATGCTACGGATTGGTATTGGTTCTTTAGAAATCATATGGAACCGAGCCTAGTGAGAGGCTAGATAGCGGTAGTAGATTAAGGTGTTACAATTTCCCTATAGGAAACGATTTTTTACTTTGTTTTCCTAAGACACAACCTTCATAAAAATAGATAGCATTAATATTTGGCAACCCAAGAACCATGCAAATGACCATACTGTAAATGCCAAAAATCAGAATCACTAATTCCTTTTGCAATAAGAGCTTTTTTTTCAATCGAAGGAATTTTAAGTAGGAACATTCTATTTTTAGTCATACCAATTTGAGCAATATTTTGACCAAACTTCTTCTCTTAAATCATACAACAATCTTTATCAAATATAACTCTAAATCCACTAGCCATTAATTGTCCCACACTTAACAAATTATATCACATGAGGCACAAACATAATCTCATGGAGAAGTTTCTTTTTATTATGGCCAATGTGTATAACAATCATACCTTTACCTTCGACTTGAACTTGCTTGTTATCTATAAGTCAAACATTGGATTTTTGTGATACATCTAGTTCCTCGAACAATGAGCATGAACTGGTTATGTGATTTGAACACCTGCTATCAACGAACCAAATATCACTAGGATTTTTCGTATTAGGAAAATGCACTGTAAATAATGTCTCAGTCTCTTCTATCTCTATAACAACCATGAACAATGTCTCTACCTCTTCTACCTCTATGAAACTAGCTTGTTTTAGCTCCTCTCTGTGCTATCCCTAACAGTCTGCTTCTTTGTGCCTAAATTTTTTGCAATGATGGCATGGAATTGAGCTTCTTTGAAAATTTGATTACTTCTGCTCAACAAATTGACCACAACCTCTGCCACTACAATTGTCTCTGCCTCTGCCTCTGCCTCTGCCTCTGCCATGAAGTCCACCTCTACCATTTCCTCTACCAGTGGAATCTGAAGATTTAAAATACTCCCCTTTCACTTGGAATGCTTGTTCTTCATGTCTTTTTTATGATTGATTCATCTTGTCCTCATGAGCTTGCAGGGAACTCATTAATTCATCAAATGAATATTTAGACATATCATGAGCCTCCTTAATTGCAGCAACAACAAAATTAAATCAAGGAGTAAGAGTTCTCAATATTTTTGCAACTATAGTTTCATCAATAATTTTTTCTCCATAAGACCTCATTTTGTTTACTACAGAACTAGCTCTAAACAAGTAATCTTGGACAAACTCACTTTTTTTACATATGGAGATTCTCAAATTCACGACGAAGAGATTATCTTGTCTGAGCCTTGAAACTCTGTCTTCAAAATCTACCATGCCTCTTTAAAGGTTACTGCTGAAGCAATTCTAGAGAAGAGGTTGTCATGCGCTGCTTGCTGGAGGAAAAAGAAAGCCTTTGCATCTCGCTTCTTATTTTCCTTCATTTGTTGTTGGTCTGTATCAGGGTCTGCAAATCTATCCCCAACCAAATCCCATAAGTCTTGAGATCGAAAGAGGGTCATCATCTTGATAGATCAAAACTCATATTTGTCCCTATTAAAAATGGGAATCAAAGGCTGTAAGGTTGTTGAAACACTAGTGGTTGATTATGAAGCTCTGTAATCAATTTTATGCAAGTGGAAAGTAAGGGTCTATTTGATTTCTTACTTTTAGAATAGTTTTCTATTTTTAAAAACAAAAAAAATAAAAAATGATGTGATAATGTGTTTTTAATGAAGTATTTTATAAATAAAAAAATACAATTATGTTTTTGAAAACAAAAAAATCAAAATATTTTTTAAATATTTTGTAACTTTTGTTTTGTAAAATTAAAAAAAATATATAAAAAATAATAATTTTTTAAAATAATGATTCAAATAGATTTTTTAATTTTTAATTTTTTAAATTTATTTTAAATAATATCTATTTTAAAAATATTAAAATTAAAATAGAATCAAATAAGTCCTAAGTCCTCCCTGTTCACAATTGAACTTGGAAAGGTTGGGAGAGAAACGCTGATGCAAGATAAACAAAGAGGAAGAACTGCTGCAGTGAAATGACAGAGAAGCGGCTGCGTTGCTCTCAATGAATCAAACTCTCTCTCTCCCTTTAACACGCTCTAATACCAAGATTATTGGTGAAGAGAAAGTTTAGAAGAAAATAATAAAATATTGAATATATGAGGGAAATAACTTTCTAAATACATCACACTTATAAATGACGAAAAAAAAGCCTATGTATATATAGGCATACATCAGAAATTGTTCAAAAGCTAATAAATTAGCAAGACTAGATAGTGGGTTACATGACCTACATATTGACCTATCAAAACAAGAAAAAAAAAATATTAAAATAAATTTCTGCCTACGGATCCTAAAATACCGAAACAGTAAAAACGTGGCTTAACATCGTGACTTTAATTCTTTGAAGCACTTTCAACATCTAGCCCCCCTGGTTTCAAATTAATAATAAATGAGAAAAGGTGCATCTGTATCCATGGAGGCTTAACTTTCAAAAGGATCGTATTTCACTTTCCCAACAAGTTGGAATCTACAAGAATGTAAAAAACATTATCGTCTATTTCATCATAGCCCCTTTGTTTTCTGCTCACTAGCTCTGTGTTTGGATGGGGAGGGAAAAAGTGGAGGGAGAGAAAAGTGAGGAGAAAAGGAAGATAAAAAAAAAATTAAGAGAAAATATTATTTCCTTATATGTTTGAATAGAAAAAGAAAAAATTAAAAAAATATTAAAAAAATATGTTATTTTAAATATGACAATAATATTATTATTATTTTAATATTTTACATATGTATTTTTAAAAACATAAAAATAATCAAAAATTTAAAAAATTTAAAAAAACATTCAAATAATAAGAAGAAATTATTTTTGAATAAAATTAAAAAATTTATTATTGAAAAGCACACATTTAAAATTAAAAAATATTTAAAAAATATTTTTGTGAAATTAATTAAATTATAATTTATATAAAATTATTTATAAATATTATTTTAATATATATTAATTAATTTAAATATAATATATATAAATATAATAAACATTTTTAATCTAAAATGTGTATTATATAATATATATATATATATATATATATATATATATATATATATATATATATAGATGGGATGATTTGATCATCCCATCCGACAGAAAGGCAGACGAACCTAATGTCCACTTGCTTTTTGGCTGCAATAAAATCAATTGCATTGTAGTCAATTTTTTTATTATAAAAATATAATTTATTAATTATACTTCAAAATATATATATATATATATATTGTAAAATATATTTATTATTAATTAATTTTATAATAAAATTTTAAATAAATAATTATAATATTATTTATTTATTTATTTATTTAAAATTTAAAATAAAATTTTTAAATTATTATTATTTGTTTATGATTGCATTACAGTCGATTGGTTTTTTTAAAATAAAAATTAATTTATTAATTTTAATTTTAAATTATATATTATTATTTTATAAAATATATTTATTATTAAATAATTTCATAATAAAATATGAAATGAATAATTATAATATTAATTAATTAAAATTCAAAAAATATTTGTTTAAATTAATTCTCTTTTGTTTATGTTTGAATACATTTATTATGACTGTAATATAGTTGGAATATCCACATTGCATCTTGTTTTCTCCTCAAACTCTCTCCATTTTTGGTGAGAAAATTTTTTCTCTCCTCCCTATTTCCCTCCTCCAGCCAAACAGGACAAAATCACTTTTTTCCCTCTTCTGACCTTTTCTTTCTCCCTTATTTTTCATCCCATCCAAACATACCGTGAGAAGTTGTCTGCCACTCTGCTATTAGAATTTTAAAATAATATTTTCAGCCAACATGGAATAGAATGCAATCATAAAATGGACAGGAACTAGCGACCCGAAATATTAGAGAAGCAGCCAAGTTCAATCATTGAACTGATATGTCAAAAAAAAAAAAAATCATTAGAATGTCTGCAACAAGCAAGCATTATTGAGAGTATAAACTTCAAAAAAATTCTGACCCGTCAATCCAGTTGCTAATAAACTAAGGTACTCGGTGATGGGAAAGAGATGCGTAACACTAGTCTGATCCCAGAGTTAGTCCTACAGTAAAATTTTAAAATTGATGCTACAGTAAAATTTTAAAATTATGCAATTTGCACAAATACTCAAAGCATGCACAACCAGCTTAATGAACTCATCGGAACCTTTTTCTGGGTAACAACACATGCTGAATCCTTCCCTCGGACACCAATTGACGTAATCCCAGCAACCTTAACAGCCTTGAAAGCATATTCTATATTTGCATTTGAAAACCCACAAAAATTTACAATTAAACACCCCTTCGGACTAAAACCAGAAATCTCAATTCAAGAAATTCAAGCAATCATTTTTTAGCTAATGAAAAGAGATTCTAAATCGTAATGCCTTTTCTCTTATGGCTGCAAACAATAGTGTCAATAAGACCATGAATACAACTTATCAAAGAATGACACGCTACGTTGAACACAAATCAGAACACGTATGAAATATGGATTGGAGGTAGTTTTTACATACCCACTTGAAAGAGAACCTTCGGGCGAGAAAATAGTTTTGTAACGGTCATATCCGCCCCCACTTCCTCGACTCATGTTTTGGGACTTGGATTTTTCGAGGGGCTTTCTGAGATTTTCAGATGCAAATGGAAGACGACAAGCTCGAATTCGAAAGAGAGCTCAGTTAACAGAGACACACAGCTTTTTCCCTTTCTCCTGGATCGCAGTTGAATAAAAGCAGCACGTAACTTTCTTCCAAGAAATCCAAGGGAAACGATGTCGTTTTACTTGTTTGACATTTGACGACCTGACAATAATTATCCAGCAAGTAATTCAGCAGAAGTCATACAGTGCAGATGCAGAGAAATATAAAAAATAAAGAGAATATATATATATATATATATATTGTGTTACTTTTTTATTGTATAATTATATAATTGTGGAGGATCTAATTTATAATATAACAAAGAACATTATCAAAAATTAAAAAAAAATTGTCAAAAATTAGCTATATTATTGTTTCGTATTTTCTTTTGGAAGGATGGGTTGTTTGATTAGCGTATTTTAGAGCTAATTTATATGTCAATTAATATTAGGTCAATCCCTAAATAATTTTAAGGTTCTATTTAGTTGAATGGAATGATTTTCATGAGAATGAAAATAGGAATAAAAATGAGAATGAGTTTTGATGAATTGAAGTATGTAGTTTATTATTATGTCTGGTATGATATTGAAAGGAATAGAAACGATACTTGTATTTGAGCTGTTGACAATAAAATAGAAATAAAAGATACAGCTAACCAAATTATCATAATATATCCCTTATGAAAAAAATAGTTAAAAATCATTTTTTTAATTTATAAAAAATATTATTTTAATCATCCATAATAAAAAGAGATTAAAATATTCATTTCCATATTTTTAAGTTGCAAAATTTTTAAAATACCATTTAAAAAATATTTAAATATTTTTTTATTAGCTCATTTTTTGAAAAACTAAAGATTAAAAAATATTTAAATTTGTTGCATTTTTTAAAAACAAATAGACCAACCTATGCTTGAAACATTGTTCAATGGAATGAGGCTAGGGCTTTGTGTTTGGTTAAGGGCATTTTTGTCATTTTAATATTAATTCCCAAGAATTGTGCTTGATTCCATCCATTTTGGGATGGAATTTTTACTACCACAAATGCGAGAATGGAGTCTACTTAGGTCTTATTTGGTATATAGTACAGTTTTTGAATGAAATGAGAATGAAGGATAGAGTGGGATTGGAAAAGAGTTCTGTAGCCTATAATCATTATTGATATGATATAAAACAAAAAAGGAATGTTATTACTTTTTTATGTCGAGTTAAATAGAAATAAGATAAAAATGGAAAGAAAAATTTGTTAAAAGACTAAAATACCTCTAAATGATAAAATTAATGAAATATCATTTGCCAAGTCTTTTCTATTTATTTTGGATACTACATTTTATAATTAAAAAATTAGTGATCTTTTTCATCTTCTTCATTGTTAGAAATTGCAAAAATTAAAAAAGGAAAACCACCCATTTTGTCTTCTTCCTTCTCATTGACACTAAAGCCATGCACATGAGGCAAAGCTAGCTTCTTCACTACAGAGACAAGTTTAACAACAAAGGAGAAGATGTCACCATCAACCTATCTTTGTTTTTTTAAAAAAACAAAAATCACATTAAAAGGTGCTAGTTTTCTTTCCAATTTGCAAAATTTGACTGCCTAAGCATATTGAAAGAATGCAAAGGAGGTTTTAGGTTGTTTTGTGTTTGATCTTCCATCAAATCTTATAGATAATGGTTAGCATGTAGACAATGGTTGGCAAAGGAGAACAGACAAGAGACAATGGCTAACACGAGTAGATAAGATGATTAGATAAGGTTTTAGTTTGTGTTGTGCTCAATCTTTTGAGGTTTGTTAGGGGCAATATGGTCATGAGATTTTCCTCTCCCATGATGTAGAGCCCTTTTCTTTGAGTCCAAAGGATAGAACTCTCTCACATTTGATGGAGTGTGTTCACCTTTGGCTAGGCAAAAACAGTGTACCAAATAGCTTAAATTTTTTTCTCTCTCTCCTTCTCCCATTCCTTGGTCTTCTTTTATGCCTACTAAACGAGGCCTTAAGAAATGAAATAGGATGCCCAAAACTCCAACAAAACATGCTTGAGGTAGGATTACCATTCTTTATTTTATTTTATTTTCCTGTCAGTCTAATTTCAACATACCTAATAGGGCATATGTACTCCTTTTGTTGGCCTAGTATATTTAAGAGAATAAAAATTTCTTAATGTTAACCTAAAATTTTAAATCTAAATAATTAAAATAGGAAGGATATTTCTATAATAAACCTATTAAAAATAATAATAGCAAAATAATTGATTAAATTAAACAAATTTACTTTTAAGATAAATATAAGATTTAGATAATCTTAGGATAATTAAAGAGCTTTAAAATCATCTTAAAGAATTATTTTGACATCTACCTTGTACCTATCAAAATATTTTTATGTCTCAAAATTTTAAAACAGGTTGACATGAAAACTCTAGATAATTGCGAGCTCCTTATTTTCACTTTTAGACATGTAAGGATAATTTTTCCATGAGTCTTAAATAAATCTCCTTAGAAAAACTTTGAGTACCTTTTTATAATTTTTTCCTCTTCCCTTTATAATATAAATATATATATATATATATATGGTTTCTTTCTTACTTTGAGTCTGTTGCAGCATGCCCCCCTTTATTCTTCTCTTTCTTCAAAGGTTCTGCACTTCTCTCTTATTAAGCTTCTTCTTTCTCTCCCTCTCTTAATTTTTCTTTGCTCCTCGTTGCATGCTTGTTGCTCCTTATTATAAGACACCACTATTGTTGTCACGACCCAAACTCTGAGCCATGATCGGCACCTAGATCAAGCCAAGTATGATTGGCCCGGCCTAGTAAGCCTAGCAACTCATTCAATGTTCATACTTTTATATAAGCATACCTACAGTAATTAAAGGTTATCGAAAATCCCGCAGCACCTCCTCTAAAAATTGGACATCCTAACCCTGTAAATTCAACACAACCCAATACATTTCATTTCAAAAATTTACTAGTATCTTATGTCCTTGAATTCTTGCCACAATATAGTATAGTACGTAAGTTTTTCAAAATATAATCAAATGCCATTACAAAGGTCATTATAGGATCTACAAAAAATATAACATCTTTATGACTCAAATTAATATAGCACTTAGTAGCCAATGTGTCTTAGAGTCCCTACACGACTCAATTGACCGAAATATCCTACCATCTATGTCTGGGTGGCACGCAAGTCCCAGAGCACCTTAATCTACTTTTATGCTGATCTGAAATATAACAAAGGAAAGAGGTAAGCCTACCACTGCCTTAGTGAATGCATATATAACAAAACAAGTATAAGGGAAAATAGATAGGTTTAGAGTTTCTCACAATAAAGTACTTAGACAAATGAAGGAAGTTATATTGCCTTTAATTGTTGTCTATATATATATAACAATTAAGTTACATTGCAAGCTATCAGTAAACACAATTTAAAATTAAATGAAACAAGATATAATGGGTATCATGTGTAAGAATTATAATCAACCCTGAGTGCCACCACACAGGGTTCAATACTACCACTAATGCCACTGTACAGTATCACAATATCACTACCATCACCAAGTGCTGCCACACGGTGTACATATCACGATATATCCAATATAATTATCACTGAGTGCCGCCACATAGTGATTATTTATTATTCTAATTGGGTATACTGAGGTCATTACTCCCATTAACGGCTACGGGATTTTAATCAGATTTTCATCCATAATTTTGGAATAAAATCATTTATATAAATTAAATATTGACAAGTAGGTAAATAAGTAAATAAAGTTTAAATCAAATAAAAGAAATAATTTGATAAAAAAAAACAATGAATTAACGAATTTTATATAATAAAATTATAATCAAAAGTCATTTATAACCTCCCCAACATAAAAACTATTTATATACATATACATATATATACCTTTACACATATAATTTAATCCACATGAAATTTAAAAAAAAATAAATAAGATTTATTTCCATAACAATGCAAATAAGGCAAATCATAAAATAAGAAGTTTAGGCTAACAATATATAAATATAAAGTAAAAAGGACTACTATTTTGCTATCTATACACTCACCTGTGGAGGCCAATAGTAGAGGCCCCAATTTCCTAAAATTGAAGGGATTTCCAATTTGAAAGAGTAGCTTCACTATCACCTTAATGGTTTAAATCAAAAAGCCCCAAATTTGAGAAGCTTCCCATGGCCAAAATGAGGAAGAAATTAGCAACTAAGAATCCCTCCTCACACGACAGCCACGGTCTTCCAACATTGGTCACTGGAGCAAGAAGGTGGGAGGAGCATTGTAGCGTGAGGCATGGCTGGTGAGTGATGAGAAAACGAAAGAAAAAAAATGAGAGAGGGAGGAAATGAAGAAGCTTGGCAGAACGGTGTAAAAGCTTTGAAGAAAGAGAAGAAAAATGGGGGTGGGAGACGTGCTGCAGCAGTAAAGAATAAGAAAGAAGGAAAGGAAAAACATATTTTAAGGGAAAAAGCAAAAATTATGAAAGATGCCCAGAGTTTTCTAATGTAATTTATATAGGACTTAAAAAAGTTATTCTTACATAACTAGAAATAAAAATAAGGAGCCCACAATTATTTAGAATTTTTATGGTGACTTATTTTAAAAATTTTGGAATATAAAAATATCCCAATGGGTATAAGATAGGTTTCAAAATAACTCCTTAAGATAATTTTAAAGTTTTATAATTATCTTAAGATTACCTAAATATTATATTTATTCTAAAAATAAATTTTTATCTAATTTAATTATTTATTTGATTATTATTATTTTAATTTGGGTTATTACAACTGTCATTCTGTGCAAGTGACCAAATGTTGGGTTCAATAGCATCACGGCTAGAGCTGCTGTGTAGGAGAAGAACTATGGATGGTGAGCTCCATTGATGCTCCATTTTTATCCTTATTCTTTTCTCATGTTTGGGTTGCATTTTTCTTCTATTTAACCTCCATTTTACTCCTTCTTAATGCCAATGGTGATCTAAAATATAAATTGCTGCTCTCTTCTTCTTTGTAGCTGTGGGGGAAGCTTCTTAAATTGGGGTTTTTTTTTTTTATTTAAACCATTAAGTTATGAATTGGCATTTTGAACTTGCTTATTCAAGCTCCTTAAAATATATTCTAAGCTTAAACTAAATTTTTAAAACTTAAATTAAATTATGGTAGCTAATTTGTGAAACCCAAAGCTTAGAATTAGTAGTGGGATTAGAGAATTTAAGCTACAATTAGGGGTTTAGGTGCTAGAAGGTGACATTAGTTATATTGATTGTGTTAGAAGCTATTTGAGAAATTAAAGTGATATTTTTATATCCAATGTAATTATAAGTGGTATTAAGGCTACTCATTCATTTGGGGTTCTCATCAAAATTGTAGGAATTTAAGCCCTTTATTATTGGCCCCACAGGTGAGTGTGTAGATAGTAAAATAACAATCTCTTTTACTCTATGTTTATATATTGTTAGCTTAAACTTTACATTTTGTGATTTACCGTGTCTACATTGTCAGGAAAAAAATTCTTGTATTTTAAAACTTTACGTGGATCATAAAATGCATATGGAAGTGTGTATATATATATGGTTATAATGTTGAAGAGATGATGAATGAATTTTATATGTTTGGTTGAATATGAATCCAAATATTTTAGGAGATATTGATGCTTAGAAGGTGTATACATATGTGTGTGTGTGTGTGTGGAGAGGAATCATGATTTATGGGAATTGGAAGTGTGAAGTAAGAAATATGGAAGTAGTGGTATTACCTATATCTAAGGAGGTGAAGAGAAATGACAAACTATGAAATTCAATGCTTGTTATCCTATCATTTCATTCCTAATTTCAAATGGTAAATTTTATTTATAATTTTATTATATAATCTTGTTGATTCATTGTTTTTATTTAATCTAAATTATTTCTTTTACTTGATTTAAATTGTTACTTACTAATATTTAATTTATTTAAATGATTTCATTTCAAAATTGTTGATGGAATCTAGTTAGAACCCCGTAGTCATTAGCAGGGGTAACGGCATAGATGCACCTAGTTAAGGAGATGAATATTCACTGCATGGCAACACTTAGTAATAACTATTATTGGATATATTGTGAAATGTACATTGTATGGCGGCACTCAGTGATGGTGGTAATGTTATAGCATTATGTACCAGCACTAATGGTAAAATTGAACCCTGTGTGGTGACAAGAGTTGATTATGGTTTTTTCTTGCAAGACCCATTCCATGTTATTTTGTTTAATCTTAGATTTTTATTTGTCAAAGTACTCTATTGCAAAAAAACTCTAAGCACACTTGTTTCCTCTTTTGCCTGCTTTATTGTCTATGCATTCATTAAACTAGTAGTAGGTTTGCCTATTTCCTTTGTCATATTTTAGATCAACAGAAAGTATACTGAAGTGCTTTGAGAATTACTTGCCTCCTAGACACAAATGGTATGTTAATTGGTCAGTTAGTTATGTTGGGACTCCAAGACTTATTGGCTATTAGGTGGTGGATTATTTTGAGTTTTATAGATATTATGTTTCTTTTGTAAACCTTTTGGAGGCCCTTGTAATGAATATTGTTTACATTTTGAAAACTTATGTTCATGCTGTGTTGTGGCAAGATTTCTGAGGTATATGATAATGGTGAAATTTTGAGAATAAATGTATTGGATTGTGCTGATATTACAGAGTTTGGATGTCCAATTTTTAAGAGAACTGCTGTCGAATTTTTGGCAAATTCTGATGATATACATATATATATATATATATTCCTATATATATAACATGAATTGGCCAGGGTAGTCAAGCTTGCTAAGCTAGGCTAACCTCGATTGGTTTAGTTTAGATGCTGGTCATGGCCTTAGGTATTAGGTCATGATAATTTCCTTAACTGCTAGCCAACTTTTTAGGGTTAAAGATGTCTCAATTTAAGTTTATGATTGATTCACATTAGATAACCATGCTTGAGTATAATTTTATATAAAAATTGAGAAAATATTTATAGCAAGATCTTGAATGATGTAACAATTAAAAAAAAAGAAAAAAAAAAGAAGTTGAAAATTTTTGAAATTCTGAAATTTTTCTAAATCTGCTAGCTATAGCGAGAAATGACCTAACTATAACGAATGTACCAGTTAGCTATAGCGAGTGCAGGCATCCCATACAAAAACCAAGGAGTTCCTCGAAATAGCACGAGCTGTAGCGAAAACAAGGGTCTGGGACTGATACATGCTCGCCGTAGTGAGAGTTATTCTTCGCTATAGCGAGGGTTAGTCCGAAAAAGCATGAAAAAAGAGAATTTGACTTCTTAAAGCATCCAAATCCCTTCTTTTTCTTTAAACCAACTTAGGCTTCAACTAAGACAGAGAAAAGGGCTGAGGAGAGAGAGAGAGACCTAGAGAAGGAAGGAAGAACAAGAAAAAGGTAAGCAAGCTTGAGATTTTCATAGCTTTTCTTCTAAGAGTTTTATTTTACTCTCTTTGCCCTCTCTTTTTATGATTTTGGTTATTGAGTTGGCTTTGTTTTGGGCCTAAGTCAGAGGGGGAAGTGTAAGGATTTGAGGAGAAGATTTATGCAAAAGAAGAGCCTCTTGAAAAGAGCTTTATTTAAGATAACTTCTTCCTATTTTATTGCATCTTCTCCCCTTGCTTTCCTTAGGTATGTTGGTTCTACCAACTTGAGAGCTTGAGAGAGGAAGGAAGCAAGAAAGCCTTGAATTAGAGTGTGGGAAGTTGAGAAAAAAACAAAAGAAAGGAGAAAAAGAATTAGTGAAATTCTAGATAGAGAGAACCCCTAGTTTCTTATATGCTTTGTAGGGTTTGCTATGAAGAACCCCCTAGCTTTGTGAATAATTGTTAAGTTATGAGAGAGTAATTCCATACTCTTTATTATGTCTAGGCTCAAAAGAAGCAGCTCCATCTAGTTGTGATTGTGAGAATAAGAAGGGAGAAGAGAAATTGAAAGGGAAGGCTTGTGTTGGCTTATAAGGTAGCTCTCCACTCTTTCTTGTTACATTCTTGGATGTGTAATAGTCATTATATGCTTGTATTGTGAGACATGCCATTTGATGTTGCCTTGATGCATTGGTTCTAATATGTTTATGTGTTGGATTGTGAAAATTACTTGAGTGAGGTAGTGCCAAAAGTCCCTTGTGATGGGTGAGGTAGAGTCGAAAGTCCTTGAGAATAGGTGAGACAAGGCCAAAAGTCTTATAACTGACTGAGGCCAAGTCAAAAGTCCCTAAACCAAGGGTGAGGCTATCCAAAAGTCCCTAGAGCTTATTCTTGGCATTAATATGATATCATGACATGAAAATTATGTATTGTATGATTGTAAATGGTTAGATGCTTATTTGCATGCTTTGACTTGTTTATATGCCTTGATTGCTTCCTTGAATGAGTGCATGAGCTATTGAGATTCCATGAATCCACCCCCTTCCCTCTCCCATCTTAACATGTTAGGTGGAGCTCAAGGAGATCAAAGTACACACCAAGGAGCCTAGTTGAGCATGATTAGGGAGTTGTATAGCTATTTTGGTTCTTTTGATGTAAAGAGGTGCCAAAATGAATATGCACCTATTACTTTTAAGATGTAAATGCTTGAGCAAATATAGAACTATGTATGAATGATGTATGAATCATGTATAGAGTTAAAGCAATGAAATTATGAGATTTGGCTCCCTTATGGCTTATTTGTAGTAGTGTATTTTTGCCCGTAGCATAGTGAGTTTGAGATGTGTGATGATTTAGACCACTTAGGTATCTCATATATACCATGTTTATGCTTTAAAACTTACCCAAGGGGTGCTAGAGCATGTAGGGGACCATTTATCCCCATTTTGAACCCTTTATGGTGTCAAAACTGTCAAATTTGTGAGCTCTGTCAAGATATGACTAAATGAGCTCTTCTTGATATGAAATTTGGCATGCCTCTAAAGCTTGTTGAGAGCTTCTTGGGAGGCTAAAGTGGGTAATATTTGGAGGTCTAGGGAATATTTGGCGAATTGTTGAAGTTAAAGAATTTTCTAGTTTTGGTTATTGTACTGTGCAACTAGGTCCGAAAATGAATCTATGTCATTCATGGACCAAACAGTGGCTAATTGTCATGAAATTTTATTGGCATAAACTAGACATCCACAGCGGAGGTTTGTAGAGAGAGAACTAACTTTCTAAAGTTCTATGTCAGCATCAGGGAAGCCATTTGACCTTCGTTACTATTTTATCAGTTTTCAAAGTCTAAGGGCTGCTGAACTAATCTAAACTTATTTTTATCCTCTAGTTAACATCTGTAGCTTTCCAAATTGGTATAGTTTGCCTAGATTGGATTTTTGTGGAATTATTTATGAATTTTTGAAATTCATGACAGCAAGTTGCACTAGTACCAGGGATAGCCAGACCTCTGTCTCTTTTTTTATGTCAAACATGGTCTAAACCCTGAGATTGTGGTTAGAAATTATTTTTAGTGTAAATTCAACACTTAGATATTTCCATAAAGCTATGTTTTGCTTGATTCCCATGTTTCTAGAATTAGTTATGATTTTCCAAAGTTAGAGCAAAAAATTTGACTTTTGGGCCCATTTGAGAAATTACACTTTCTTGGTTTTTGGCTTCATATCTGCGGTTCATGGGTTGTTTTATGCTATGTATGAGTTGTATAAATGGAGTTTGAGGAGATAATGTGAATGATGGGTTCATGGGACCCACGGGCAAAATATGAGTGTTTGAACCCCGATATATAACATGAAAATGCCACGACTTTTGTCATTTTCTTTAGAAATCATATGGAATCGAGCCTAAGCAAAGACTAGTTGGAGTTATATATTATAGTGTTACATTTTTTGTATTAGAGTAAAGGTTCAACACTTTTGCTCGATGTTGGGCTCTTGAATGATGTGGTTTGCTTGTGTTCGGTGTGAATTGCCATAGAAGTGGTAGCATCCATATGATTGTGGGACATGGTTGAGACTAGACGGGGCAGGGGTAGAGGCAGACTGCCTAGGGCTCAGAGAGTTGAGCCAGAGGTTCCTGTTAGGCCTAAGGATCCTCTACGGACCATCATGGAGAGGCTTGACCGATGTGAGGCCATGATAGGCCAATAATAAGAGATGCTAGAAGCGCAGAGGTTCATTGCCCAGCAACAGCATGATATGATCATGCACTTGCAAGATACCCTGGCCAAGCAAGAAGAAGCTAGGAGAGAAGCCCCAGTACCTCAGCCATCCACATCCAGCATTCCACGTGCACCTCCCCAAGAG
The DNA here is from genome assembly GCA_032878935.1 of Erythrophleum fordii. Taxonomy (NCBI): domain Eukaryota; kingdom Viridiplantae; phylum Streptophyta; class Magnoliopsida; order Fabales; family Fabaceae; genus Erythrophleum; species Erythrophleum fordii. Next base: position 6,609,022 of record JAVQMF010000047.1, read on the forward strand.
CCTGCTGCTGCTCAGACCCAGACGTCTATCCAGAAACTGTTAAAGTAGTTTAGGCAGAATAGTCCACTCTCATTTAAAGGGGAGTTGGATGCAGATAAGGTGGATGCTTAGGTTCTGGAGCTAGAGAAAATATTCTCGGTGATGGATTGTACCATCGAGCAGAAAGCTTAGCTAGCCACTTTCATGCTACAGAAGGAAGCAGATAGATGGCAGCGTAGCACGAAACCCCTGATAGAGACCAAGAACATACAAATAACTTGGGAAAGCTTCTTGGTCGAGTTTTATGAGAAATATTTCCCTAGTTCGGTGAGGAAGAAGAAAGAGATGGAGTTTATGGGCTTGAGACAAACGGATAAGATGACTGTGGATCAATATATGGCCAAGTTCATTGAGTTGTCTCGGTATTCCTCTTACCTCCAAAGGCATGATGATGAACCCTGGAGATGTGAGCAGTTTGAGATTGGGTTGAAGCCTCTGATTAGCGACAGAGTTACTCTATAGCGGATCAGGAAGTTCAATACCCTTGTGGAGGTCAGCAGGGTGATTAAGACTAACCTGCGAGCTATCATGCTTGCTGCGGCTACAGCTAGTCAGAAGGGGGTTTTGGAATTGAAAAGGCCAAAACCAAAAGAGAGTTCTAGTGTGACACCTAGCACCAAAAGGAGAGGCAAGGGGCCATGGAATAAAAGGCCACAGCGGGATAAGCCAATGCCACCTCCTCGAAGCCAGTCATCCCTCCAGCAGTCTTCGGTGACATGTTTTAAGTGTGGAAAGCTAGGACACAGTGCTAGAAATTATTCCCAAATGGATACAGTGCCTCCTCTTAGGCCGTAGACCCAAGGCCGAGTGTTTGCCCTCACTTAGCAGAAAGCCAGTACATCCCCCAGTTTGATCTGAGGTACACTGATAGTGAATGGCTTTCCTGTAATTGCCATGTTTGATTCAAGTGCTAGTCACTCATTTATATCCTATGATTATGTAAGGTAATTAGGTTAGGTTGTTAGTGTCTTGCCATTTGACTTGTCTGTCACTACACCCAATGGAGGCCACGTAGTTACTTCCCATACCTGTTTAAATGTCACTGTTCAGTTTAATCATTATTATACCACTATTGATTTGATCTGTATGCCCTTCCATGATATTGATTTAATTATTGGTATGAACTGGTTAGCCGCGAATAATGCAGTACTTGATTGTGAACACCGAACCATTTCCCTACCTACTTGTAGGACCATACCTAGGGTAAAAGCTGAGTTATCCTTTGTGACTACTGCCTAAGCTGAAAGGCATATAGAGTGTGGATGTCAAGGGTTTTTAGTCTTTTTCCCTATTCAGGCCAAGATAGAGGAAGGGATAGAGGAGATCCCAATTGTCAGGGAATTCCCAGAGGTTTTTCCTAAAGAGTTTGACTTTAGTGGCCTATCCCCTGAGAGAGAACTAGAGTTCCCTATAGACATAGTGCTTGGGGCTAGACCGGTGTCCAAGGCTCCTTACAGGATGGCTCCTGTCGAGCTTGCTGAGTTGAAAAAGCAGATAGAGGAATTGTTAGAGAAAGAGTTTATTCGCCTTAGTGTTTCACCTTGGGGAGCTTCGGTGTTATTTGTGAAAAAAGAAAGATGGTAGCTTATATTTGTGTATCGATTACAGAGAGTTGAATAAAGTTACCATCAAGAATAAATATCCTCTCCCTAGAATTGATGATTTGTTATATCAGTTGACTGAGGCATCTGTGTTTTCCAAGATAGATCTTAGATCTGGGTACCACCAATTAAGAGTGAAAACTAAAGACATCTCTAAGACGACTTTTAAAATGAGATATGGGCACTATGAGTTCCTTGTGATGCCATTCGGGCTGACGAATGCGCCCGCTGTGTTCATGGATTACATGAACAGGGTATTCAGACCATATCTAGATCAGTTTATGGTGGTCTTCATTGATGATATTCTAGTGCACTCCAGATCCTTTGAGGAGCACGAGAGGCATGTGACATTAGTCCTAGAGACCTTAAGAGAGAAAAGGTTGTATGCCAAACTTAGTAAATATGAGTTTTGGCTGACCGAGTTGAGATTTTTAGGTCATGTGTCTCACGCGATGGGGTCGCAGTTAATCCCCATAAAGTTAAGGCTGTGTTACAGTAGGATAGACCTAGAACAATCACTGAGGTTAGGAGTTTCTTAGGTTTGGCAGGATACTATTGACGATTTATTCAAGGCTTTTCTCAGATGGCCTTACCACTGACGAGGCTAACTAGGAAAGAGACACCTTTCGTGTGGGATGATAGATGTGAGGAGTTTCTAAGAGTTGAAACTTCGTCTGACCATTGCCCTTATATTGATTATCCTTGACCCTAGTGAGCCATCTGTGATTTATTATGATACCTTGGGCAAAGGGTTAGGATGTGTGTTGATGCAGTGGGGTAGAGTAGTGGCATATACCTCTAGGCAGTTGTGGCCTCATAAGGAGAATTATCCCACGCATGACTTGGAGTTAGCTGCTGTAGTGTTTGCTCTTAAAATCTAGAGACACTATCTATATGGTGCTACCATAGAGATTTATAGTGACTACAAGAGTCTGAAATACCTGTTTGACCAGAAAGAACTCAATATAAGACAGAGGAGATGGATGGAAAAAAAACTATGATTATGTGTTGAAATATCATCCTAGCAAAGCCAATATGGTGGCAGATGCCCTGAGTAGAAAATCCATCCATGTAGCCCATATGATGGAGCAGAAGCTCCTAGAGAAGTTTAGAACTTGAACTTCTCTTATCAAATGGTATCAGCTAAATTGTATCTGCGTGAAACTCAAATTGAGAATATATTGAGAATCCAGATCTTAGATGCCAGAGAGAGGATAAGTTCCTAAGATGGATCAGGAATGAGATTTCCTAAGGTAAAGACCTCAGATTTCAAAGCGTCTGAGAATCGTATGATAGTATACCGAGATAGAATCTGTTTGCCTGGTCAGAATAAGTTGAGAGAAAGCATTTTAGAAGAGGCACATAAGAGTAAGTATACTATCCACCTAGTGCCACCAAGATGTATTAGGATTTGAAAAGAATTTTTTGGTGGCCAAGGATGAAGAATTATGTGACGAATTATGTGGCTAAATGCCTAGTGTGTCAGAGGGTAAAAATAAAACATCAATGGCCGGCTGGGTTATTGCAACCTCTAGATATCCCTGAGTAGAAGTGGGATAGTATAGCCATGGACTTTGTTATGGGGTTGCCTAGGACATCCTCTGGACACAATGCTATTTAAGTAGTTGTGGATAGACTAACAAAGTCTGCACACTTTTTAGCTATCAGGGCTACTCATACACTGGATAAATTAGCCCAGTTATACATAAGAAAGATAGTGCGACTTCATGGAATACCCAGTAGCATAATTTTGGATAGAGATCTCAGGTTCACATTGAACTTTTAAAGGTTATTGCAGCATGCCTTAGGGACCAGGTTGCGATTTAGTACTGCATATCACCCTCGGACAAATGGTCAGACTGAAAGGACCATCCAGATCTTGGAAGACATGTTGAGGGCATATGTTTTAGAAATGAGGGGTAACTGGGATGTGTATTTACCGCTAACAGAGTTTGCATATAATAACAGTTACCATTCCAGTATTCAGATGGCCCCTTATGAGGCTTTGTATGGGAGAAAGTGTAGATTCCCTCTGTGCTGGGTTGATCTAGGTGACAGAAGTATGAGTTTGAGATTGGAGACCATGTGGTCATTCAAGTGTCTCCAGTGATGGGAGTAAGTCGGTCAATGAGGTAAGGAAGCTTAGTCCTAGGCATATTGATCCATTTGAAATCCTTGAGAAAATTGGACCCGTGGCTTACTGAATAGCCTTACCTCCTAACCTAGCCCAAATCTACGGTGTTTTTCATGTCTCCCAGTTGAAAAAGTATTTACCAGACCCCTCACATGTCATAGAATATGAGTATGTGCAATTGCAAGAAGATCTTTCCTATGTAGTGAGACCGGAGAGAATTGTGGATGCTAAGCTGAAACAGCTGAGAAGCAAGAACATTCCTCTAGTGAAAGTGATTTGGAGAAGTCTGACATCTGAGAAAGCAACCGAGGATGAAATGAGGCAAAAATATTCAGAGTTATTCCTTTGAGGTATGTCTTTAAATTTTGAGGACGAAATTTCTTATAAGAGAGATAGAAATGTAACAACCAGAAAAAAAAAAAGAGAAGCTGAAAATTTTCGAAGTTTTGAAATTTTTCTAAGTCTACTAACTATAGTGAGAAATGGCCTAGCTATAGCGAATATACCTGTTCACTATAGCGAGAAATGGTCTAGTTATAGCGAATGTACCTGTTAGCTATAGTGACAATGCTTCTAGCTATAGCTAGTGCGGGCATCCCATATAAAAACTAGGGAGCTCCTTGCAATAGCATGTGCTGTAGCAAAAACAGGGATCTGAAACTGATACGTGCTTGCCGTAGCGAGGGTTATTCTTCGCTATAGCGAGGGTTAGTCCAGAAAAGTGTGAAAAAAGAGAATTTGACTTCTTAAAGCATCCAAATCCCTTCTTTTTCTTTAAACCAACTTAGGCTTCAACCAAGACAGTGAAAAGGGCTGAGGAGAGAGAGAGAGATCTAGAGAAGGAAGGAAGAACAAGAAAAAGGTAAGTAAGTTTGAGATTTTCATAGCTTTTCTTCTTAGAGTTTTGTTCTTCTCTCTTTGCCTTCTCTTTTTATGATTTTGGTTGTTGAGTTGGCTTTGTTTTAGGCCTAAGTCAGAGGGGGAAGTGTAAGGATTTAAGGAGAAGATTTATGCAAAGGAAGAGCCTCTTGGAAAGAGCTTTATATAACTTCTTCCCATTTTATTGCATCTTCTCCCCTTGCTTTTCTTGAGTACATTGGTTCTACCAACTTAAGAGCTTAAGAGAGGAAGGAAGCAAGAGAGCCTTGAATTAGAGTGTGGGAAGTTGAGAAAAATACAAAAGAAAGTAAAAAAAGAATTGGTGAAATTCTAAAGAGAAAGAACCCGTAATTTCTTATATACTTTGTAGGGTTTGCTGTGAAGAACCCCCTAACTTTGTGAATAATTATTGAGTTATGAGAGAGTAATTCCATGCTTTTTGTTGTGTCTAGGCTCAAAAGAAGCAGCTCCATCTAGTTATGATTGTGAGACAAACAAGGGAGAAGAGAAATTGAAAGGGAAGGCTCGTGTTGTCTTATAAGGTAGCTCTCCATTTTTTTTGGTTGCATTCTTGGATATGTAATAGTCATTGTATGCTTGTATTGTGAGACATGCTATTTGATGTTGCCTTGATGCATTGGTACCAATATGTTTATGTGTTGGATTGTGAAAATTGCTCTGGTAAGGTAGTGTCAAAAGTCTCTTGTGATGGGTGAGGTAGAGCTGAAAGTCCTTGAGGATAGGTGAGATAAGGCTAAAAATCTTATAACTGAAGCAGAGTCAAAAGTCCCTAAACCAAGGGTGAAGCCATCCAAAAGTCCCTAAAAGTGGATGAGACTAGACCAAAAGTCCCTAGAGCTTATTATTGGCATTGATATGATATCATGGCATGAAAATCATGTATTGTATGATTGTGAATGGTTAGATGCCTATTTGCATGCTTTGCCTTGTTTATATGCCTTGATTGCTTACTTGAATGAGTGCATGAGCTATTGAGATTCCACAAATCTCACCCTCTTCTATCTCTCATCTTAACATGTTAGGTGGATCTCAAGGAGATCAAAGTGCACACCAAGGAGCCTAGTTGAGCATGATTAGGGAGTTGTATAGCTATTTTGGTTCTTTTGATGAATATGCACCTATTATTTTTGAGATGTAAATGCTTGAGAAAATATATAACTATGTATGAATGATGTATGAATCATGTATAGAGTTAAAGCAATGAAATTATGAGATTTGGCTCCCTCGTGGCTTATCTGCAGTAGTATATTTTTGCCCGTAGCATAATGAGTTTGAGATGTATGATGATTTGGATCATTTGGGTATCTCAGATATACCATGTTTATGATTTAGACCATTTGGGTATCTCAGATATACTATGTTTATGTTTTAAAACTTGCCCAAAGGGTGCTAGAGCATGTAGAGGACCATTTACCCCCATTTTGAATCCTTTATGGTGTCAAAACTGCCAAATTTGTTAGCTCTGTCAAGATATGACTAAATGAACTCTTCTTGATATGAAATTTGGCTTGCCTGTAAAGCTTATTGAGAGCTTCTTAGGAGGCTAAAGTGGGTAATATTTGGAGGTCTAAGGAATATTTGGCGAATTGTTGAATTTGGAAAATTTTCTGGTTTTGGTTATTGTACTGTGCAACTAGGTTCGAAAATGAATCTATGTCATTCATGGACCAAACGGTGGCCAATTGTCATGAAATTTTATGGGCATAAACTTGACATCCACAGTGACCTATACCAACTGGAAGCACCTCAATCGGAGGTCTGTAGAGAGAGAACTAACTTTCTAAAGTTCTATGTCTGTATCAGGGAAGAAACCATCCGACTTTCATTACTGTTCCATTGAGGTCTAAGGGCTACTAAACTATTTGACTTATTTTTATCCTCTAGTTAACATTTATAGCTTTCCAAATTGGTATAGTTTGCCTAGATTAGATTTTTTTGGAATTAGTTATGAATTTTTGAAGTTTATGATAGCAAGCTACACCAGTACTAAGGACAGCTAGACCTCTGTCTCTTTTTCGATGTCAAACACAGTTCAAACCCTGAGATTGTGGTTGAAAATTATTTTTATTGTAAATTTAACACTTAGAGTTTCCATAAAGCTATGTTTTGCTTGATTCCCATGTTTCTAGAATTAGTTATAATTTTCCAAAGTTAGAACCAAAAATTTGACTTTTGGGCCCATTTGAGAAATTGTATTTTCTTGGTTTTTAGCTTTATATCTATGGTTCATGGGTTGTTTTATGCTATGTATGAGTTGTATAAATGGAGTTTGAGGAGAGAATATGAATGATGGGTTCATAGAACCCACGGGGCAAAATATGAGCGTTTGAACCCCGATTTATAACATGAAAATGTCATGGCTGTTGTCATTTTCTTTGGAAATCATATGGAATCGAGCCTAAGCAGAGACTAGTTAGAGTTAATATATTATGGTGTTACAAATGATATACCTTAAACCTTCTATCCTTTAGCACTTTTAAATTTATCTATAAATATAAGTTAGTCCTTTAAATTTTATTACTCCTTTTATTTGATTAAATTATATATTTACTCTATTTTAAATCCTCTCCCCCCCAACACACACACTCTCTATGTTAGAGTTACAAATCTCAAAAGACTAGTATTGTATAGAGTAATAAATTCTAAAACTCAAACATTAATAGATATACATTTTTTAGGAACCAAATTGTGAGTTTTCTCCCAAAAAATATTGTTGAACTTTGAATTCATGACTTTTAAATTTTAATAGAATATGTCATTGAATTTTATAACCATGCCTTAACAATGGTTAGAACCATAACTAAAGCTATTAAAAAGCCATTGCAAAAACAATAATAAGAGAAACTTTAATAACTGTTATTTGCATTTCTTTGTTGGGAAAAATTGTTTTTTAATAATAAAAATAATAGGAAGAATCATTAAAGAGTAAACAAATATTAAAAATAGATTAAAGTCCTCAAGCATGTTGACTAAAAGATCATAAAAGAGATGGTCGAAAGCATTGCTTGCATTGCCTCTTTTAAGGACTGCAACATCACATCAGAAACATCTACCTCATGGATTAAATTATGTGGCTTAGAACTTTCAGTTCACTAAAGATATTATCAGCTAACTCAAAATTATTCAAATGGATTGAGATTTGTTCTTCTTCAATATAAAGATCAAAAAGACTACTATTCATCTCTTATTTTAAATTACAATGTAAGGAAGCGCATTACAAACCCCTTTGACTTATTTTTATCAAATTTGTAGTCAAGAAAAATGGATCTTACCTATAGAAACTTAAACTACCTCCAAGAAACTTCAGATAAATCACATAAAATTCATTCATGAAACCACATAAAAGTCAATTCGTTTAATCAACTTTCTCACTTCGTAAGTCGACTGCTTTGAACCAAAAGAAGAGAATGAACTCTTGATCTGTCTAGTTAACTTCCCTACTCCACAAGTTGATTGAGATGATCTAGAATGTAATGGCATGACTTTCATGGAACAACAATCGAGTGATGCAATAAGGAAGTTAACTACCTATTACAAGTGAAGCATTCCTACTATTAGAGAGCAGTTGGCCATTATACTAATGAAGCATAAGCACTATTTGTCATATCTGTAAACTCCTTAATAACATAACATTTTAGTCTCAAATAGATACATAGAAATTTGCATTCTAAAAGTTTTAGACAAAGAGCCAGTTTCTTAACATTGTCTTAAACACTATGTAGATGCAAGAGTTATGATAAATTATCCCTAACAACTAGAGGTTATAGTTCCAAAATATGATGCTCAAGATATTCAAGTTAGAATACCAAAATGGAAGCATTCTTATTTTGACATTCAATCTTCCATGTTAGATGCATTGCTAGTGTCATTGGCTATAAAGGTGAACATCGAGTGCTATGACTTGAGCTCCTTCATCTTTGTGACCGCTCACTCAATTACAATGTGATGGAATAGATTGTATGCCTTCACCACTAGATTCAGGGCTAGATGCATATGGGTTTCATTTTCCACTTGCATGTGAAACCATATGGTTGGATGTTAGAGGGCCTACACAATCCATAAAATATTACAACGATCACAATGTTGCTTGCAAATCATAATGGTTATGCAATGGCACAATGTCATCCATCTGCACACCTAAACCCCTCAATCCATTCATGCAATGGACACAAAAAAGCTAACTAATATAGGACACAACACAATTGCATCACCTGTATGGCAAATAATTATAGCACATGTGTGATTACTTATAAGTCATCCCTGGCATGCCCCTAGAGCTTGTTTCACAATAAGGAAATTGGACAGTGAAAAATGTTTTGTATTGTCATGATTATACAATGAAAGGTGCAACATCATATCCTTGATGCAAAGGACTTGCAGTGGACTAACATGTTAGGTAACCTAAAAGACAATGGCGTAATAATGGACATAACTTTTATGACTTTCTTTATTATCCTCTCTCACTCTGCTCTATAGGCCAAGCTAGATAAAAAGTTTAAGTAAAACAACTTACAATGGCTAATGTCAATTATCAACAAAAACCAGTGCATATTACAATCATTTATAGGTACATACATATGCAACCCACGTGTCATATGTCCTGTTAATAAGTTATCACACATAATAATGAGTATGAGAGACATAGGTATATTGCATGGAAGTACCTTTATTAGTGATTACACCTTCCATATGAAACTACCCTAATATAATGTCTGCACTCCACAATGTATTGAGATGTGTGACCTAGCCTACAATAAACCCCTAAATCAAAATCAAGTGCACATTATTAACCATGTGTGGTGTAGAGGCAAGCATAATGAATAGATGACATTACTATAATATAGGTTGGCATAAACCATTTCCTAGGATATAGTATTCTACTCCTTTTGTTATATGCTAGGAGTGTTAGATCAAGAAGCAAATGTTGAGCCTACATGTAGCTTGCTGCCACTTTGTTTAGTTACTTTTATAGCTATTATTCTTTCATTTGTTCATTCTATAACTATAGAGTGACATTCTTTCCTTTATGTTAATTTGTTTGTTAAAAGATTCCATTTATAATAGAATGCCTTATTTAATAGACACTCAAGCCTTAGTGTAATATGCTAAGTATTCATCAATTCTCTCTTACAAGTTTTGTTTTCTTAGCACTGGAGCCATAAAGCATTTGCCATGGCCTCTACTCTTTACATTTCCTCTTTACATATCAGTGCTCAATAGAACGCTTCCAATGCATCTCTTAATACTTTCTCATCAATCCTCACTCAAACTTGGTCTGTCAAGTTGGACAGAAACAATTACTTACTTTAGTAGGCCATAATTCTGCTAATTATCAGAGGACATGAACTAGATGGTTTCATTTTTGGAACCACACCTTGCCCAACTAAATTTCTTTCTGAAGATGCAAAGAAGAAGATGCCTAACCCATAATATAAAGCATGTTTGACTATAGACTAATTTTTTCTTGGATAGCTCTACAATTCAATGATAGTCAAGATTGGCTCCCAAATGTTGAATTGCCAAACATCTAAAAACTTGTGGAAGGTAGCTAAGGATGTAACGAGAGCCTAAACTAGATCATGAATCACACTCTTTAAAAGTGAGCTTCAACATATATGCAAAAGAGCTATGAAAATGGAAGAATATTTAGCTAACATAAAATGAATATATGACAATCTAACTCTTGTAAAAAGCTAATGCCACTTATGGATCTCGTAACATAGACTCTTATTGGTCTTGACTCAGATGACAAAGGTAGTCATGGCATCAAGGGTCGAGGAAGATTTGGCCGAAACTTCAAGCCCACTTATGAAGTTTGTGGGAAACCTAGACATGTGGCAACTTATTATTATATAGATTTGATAAGGTGGATATAGGTTCACCTTTAGACCAAAACAAAGGAAGTAATCACAACACTTTAGCTCTCATGCCTACTTTAAACATCGTTGCTAATCTTGCTTGGTACCTCAACTGTGGTGCCATTAATCACATGACTCATGATGCAAATAAGCTTGACACCTTTGTCAACACTAATGGTAAGACTAAACTAATGGTTGGTGATGGTGCTTAAATTAATGTAGCTTCCATTGGTACCATTGAACTAATACGCTTAAATTTATAGTCACCTTTAATAATGAAAGATGTGCTCCTTATGCCTAATTTTACTAGGAATTTAATGAATGTTTCAAAGCTCATATTTGATAATAAAGTGTTTGTTGAATTCCATCACATGGCTGTTTTATGATGGACCAAATGACAAGGGCAATATTGCTGCAAGGGAAGCCTGAAGAGGGTCTTTACAAGATTGACAACTTCAACAAATTTATCCACGAAAGCCTACAAAGTTCATCCTAGAAATCTACTACTTTACTTTTTAGCTTAATTCAATGGCATTAAAAGCTTGAACACCCATTTAATCGTATATTGTCACACATTCTGACTGAATGTAATGTCAAAATTAAAGGTAATAAAAATACGTTATTCTGTGATGCATGCCAACTTGATAAATCTCATAAACTTCCATTTCCTTTATCTCAATCACATGCTAAAACATCTCTCAAACTAGTTCATATTGACCTTTGGGGACCTGCCCTAATCACCTCCACCTCAAGATGCAAGTATTATATCCACTTTCTAGATGATTTTAGTTGGTTCACCTAGATATACCCGTTAAAAAAAAAAATGAAGCTCTTACAGCCTTTGTTCATTTCAAAAATCTTGTCAAAAATTAGTTTGAGAAAAAGGTCAAAGTATTGTAGTGTGATTGGGAGGGGAATACTATAGTTTCACTAAGAACACTAATGATTTAAGAATCCTACTTAGACATTCATGTTGCGAAAACACAAGCACATAGTTAAGTTAGGCTTAACTCTCCTTGCTCGAGCTAACATGCCTCTTTATTATTGGTGGGAGGCCTTACAAATGGTTGTCTCTTTAATCAACAAACTTTCTACACCTATTCTTCAAGGAGCCTTACCTTACTATCAATTATTCTTAATCAAACTAGACTATAAAAACTTTAAAACTTTTGGATGTACTTGTTACCCTGCCCTAAAACCTATTAATCAACATAAGATGTAATTTTATTTTGTAAAATATGTTTTCTTAGGTTATAGCACTTCCCACAAAGCCTTTAAATGTCTTAGTCCTATCGGAAAGATTTATACCTTTAAACATGTTATTTTCACTTAGTCAAAATTTCCTTTTGAGCATGGATTCTTAAACACTAAACAGAAGCCACAATCTAAATTCATTACTCTAAACATACTTTTCTTGCCTACTATTTTTGTAGGTTGCATCCCTCAAACACCTGGACCCTCTCAACAAGATTCAACTACTTCCCTTGCAGTAACACCAAGCCCTTATAACAATGCTGTTCCAACCATCAACAATGATAGGTCTTTTGAGTCTTCACCATCAACTAATAAACATACTTCTTTAAATGACAGTACCACTTATAAGACTTTAGCTAATAAGTCAAGATGTTAAGAAGAAGTAATAGTCAGCCATCAATGACACCCTACAATCACAAGAAGCAAGAAAGGCATTTTCAAACATTGATGTAGAGCCCACAAGTGTAACAAAGGAACTAAAGATCCCACATACAAAACAAGCTATGATTAAGGAGTATAAAGTTCTCGTAAAGAATCATAATTGGACCTTGGTTTCACATGAAAAACAACCAAATGTTATAGACTATAAATGGGTATTCAAAACCAAAATTAAAGGCAAATGGTAGTATAGAGAGACGAAAGGCCAGATTGGCAACCAAAGGCATTCAATAAAACCTTAAGGTCAATTTCAGAGAAACTTATAGTCCAGTGATTAAGGCATGTAGTATCAAACTCGTTCTCACACTTATAGTCTTTCAAAATTGGAAAATCAAGTAGTTGGATATGACAACACCTTTCTTAATGGATATTTACAAGAAACCATATTTATGGCCTAACCTGAAGGCTTCAAGGATCCCAATAAACCTAAGTGTGTTTATAAACTCTCCAAAGCTCTATATGGACTCAAGCAGCCTCTACGGGCTTGGTTCTAAAGGCTTATAGATGTACTATTGAAGTGGAAGTTCTACAATGCAAAGGCAGATAATTCTCTTTTCCTATTTAAGGATAAAACACATATTATAATTGTTCTAGTCTATGTTGATGACATTCTAGTGATGAGAAGTAATTCAAACAGCCTTCAAAGGTTTATGGACAAACTTAATAATTTGTTTGCTTTAAAAAATCTTAGTTAGCTGCACTATTTTTTAAGATTTGAGGTGTTTTGTGATAATATTGTAATCTATTTGAATCAAAACAAATATGTTACTAATTTATTAAAAAGATATAATATGCATGAAGCTGCCTCTTGTCCCACTCCTATGGTAGTAGGGAAATCCTATTTTGTGAATGATGGAAAACTAATGCAAAATCCTTCTTTGTATAGAAATGTTGTAGGTGCCTTACAATATCTCGTTAATACCAGGCCTGATTTTGCTATAAATAAATTGAGTCAATTATTTAGCTCTCATACTGATCTACATTGGCAAGTAGTGAAACGTCTATTAAGGTATCTAAATGACACTTCCTCCAATGGCATGCACATCAAACCTTTAGATCATTTGTTTATTACAACTTTTTTGGATGTAGATTGGACCTTTTCTTGTTGCCACTAAAATTGAACTTTCAGGAATGACTTTTTTAGTCATCACTAAAAGTCTATTTTTTGTAGTGTTAGATTTGTCATTCAGGATCCAAACATGATTGAGCACCAGATTCTTCCACAAGGTGTTTGTTCTCCTTTGAAGGGTGGCTTGCAAGCATTTAGGATACAAGGAAATGATAATACTTTTTAAACTAGGAATTGAATCTTTTGCAAACGACCATTTCAAGGCACAGGCCAAAATTCACTTTTATGTTAATTCCAATTAAAATAGTAATGTTCTATTTATGTTTTTGTGAATGGGTTATGGTGTTTTTTGGTTTTTGTGAAGCTACAAAAATTTTATGTTTTTGTGAATTTGCAAATTTGAATATGCAAAATTTCATATTTTTTTGGTTTATTGCTATGGTGAATTTGAATCTACAAAAAGACAAAACCTATGGCTATGGTTGTTAGAGAAAATAATAATGAATAAGAAGGTAAATAAACCAGGATTAGTCTCTAGAGAATTATGGAATTTTCTCCCATTTAGGAGAAAAAAAGGAAAAAACTAGAACCATATATAACTTTAGGGAGAGAAGTGTTGCATTCATTTAAGTCACTATATATTCAATTACTAAGAGGTTTTGTGTATTAATTCTTATAGATCTAGTTTAATATGATTTGATGTTTAACCTTTAAAGATGTTTTTCTCTTGTAATGTGAAAACTAGAAAAGAATGGTAGGATGTGAAGTATATATCATATGAAATAGAGAGCAAAGTATCAACTTTTACGTAACAAACAAATTATTGGATGGTCCATTTCCTCCATGCATATTATTTCATGTTTTTCTGGTTTGTTGCTATGGTGAATTTGAATCTACAAAAAGACAGAACCTATGGCTACAAAACCTATGGCTATGGTAGTTAGAGGAAATAATAATGAATAATAAGGTAAATAAACCAGGATTAGTCCCTAGAGAATTATGGAATTTTCTCCCATTAAAAGGAAAAAGAAAAAGAAAAAACTAGAACCATATATTAGTTTATGGAAAGAAGTTTTGCATTCATTTAAGTCACTGTATATTCAATTACTAAGAGGTTTTGTGTATTAATTTTTATAGATCTAGTTTAATATGATTTGATGTTTAACATTTAAAGATGTCTTCCTCCTGTAATGTGAAAACTGGAAAAGAATGGCAGGATGTGAAGTATATATCATATGAAAATAGAGAGCAAAGTATCTATGACTTTTATGTACCAAACAAATTATTGGTTGGTCCGCTTCCTCCATTCATGTTATTTCATGCTTTTCTGGTTTGTTGCTATGGTGAATTTGAATATGCAAAAAGACAGAACCTATGGCCATGGTCGTTAGAGAAAATAATAGTGAATAATAAGGTAAATAAACCAGGATTGGTCCTTAGAGAACTATGGAATTTTCTCCTATTGAAAAAAAACAAAAGAAAAACTAGAACCATGCATATATAAGTTTAGGGAAAGAAGTTTTGCATTCATTTAAGTCACTGTATATTCAATTACTAAGAGGTTTTTTGTATTAATTTTTATAGATCTAGTTTAATATGATTTGATGTTTAACATTTAGAGATGTCTTTCTCCTGAATTGTGAAAACAGGCAAAGAATGGAAAGATGTGGAGCATATACCATATGAAATAGAGAGCAAAGTATCTGTGACTTTTACATACCAAACAAATTATTGGTTGGTCCATTTCCTACCATGCATATTGAAGAATAGGATTGCCTTCATACCAGGGTTAGTGATTGCAAGTTTTGTCTATTTTGGGTTGCTTTCATACTAAATGACTACAGAGAAAATTAATTTTGTGTAACCCCAAAAAAATAAAAAGTTGGAAGGAAAAGTCATATAACAAGGATAACACAGGACACAACTTATTGTTGTAGGAACTCACGTTCTATTTACATCACAAAATTTGTTATGATTTTTGAAAGAAGTTTTTTTAATACTTGCCAAATATTTTTTTTATTAAATACCAGATTTTATTAATGTAGTTAAAACTAAGACTAAAACTAAAACTAAAAAGAGGTAAATTTTTGGTTGAATTATTTTATTTGTCCCTAAATTTTACTCAATTATCAATTTTATCTTGATAGTTTATAAGTTTAATTTGTAATTGAGTCCCTATAATTTAAAAAAAATTAAAAAATTATAACTATAATGTATATATATTTATTTATATATCTACAAAATAGATTTGAGTTTCGATGTAGAGATAAAAATAGATATGAGTATGAGAAATTTTTTTTTGGGTATTTTTAACAATCTTAGACTGAGTTTGGATTGCCTGAGTACATTTTTGTTTATATGACTATATTTCATGTAAGTAAGTCTCAACTTGAGAAAAAAAAAATTTGTTCACTTTAAGATTTCTCTAAATAAATAGATTTGGGTCCTAAGATTTAAAGGATCTATTAAAAAAAGAGATAAACATATTTTCTTCAAGCCCGGAAATGAATTAAACAATATAATGCCTAACCTTATGATCCGTAATGTGATTGTGATCAACGAATGTTAGAGAAAATGACAAGGAATGATAAGATAAATGTTTTAATATATTAGAAGTGTGCTCATTTATAGACTCAAAAGTCTTTTGTCCATCCAATGTAAAACTTCCATAGCACACCACCCTTTCTACATACTCATTTATGTTTTTAAACAATCTCCTACAGTAATTATGGAAATTAGGTGATGGATCTATCAAAATTAAATGAGTAGGCATTGAACTATTGGACAAGATATGTTTTGCACACGTGCTGCACATTGTGAACATATTGGAGCCATCTTATCCTTGAAACGTACGGTGAACATATTGTGTTTGAGGGTGATATTTGGGTAAGATTAAGGCAAATCTCCCTCAGATTTAATCCAAAATATATTAGGTCATGATTGACTGAAACTAATTTTTTAAGAATTTTAAATTATTTTATTAAATTTTTTTTTGGTTTGGATTAAGGAAGAATAGAATTAATTTTTAGATTCCTAAAAATAATTTAATCAAATAAATTTGAGAAAACATGAAATTTCAACTAACTATATTTCTTCTCTTATATTTACACATATAGGTAGATGCATATTACACATATATACTCATGTAAGAGCACATTCACGTGCATGCCTGTGCGCGCATGCGTGCACCTGTTTATGCTTACTCACATATACGCGACCGGAACACACTCACCCAAACGTTTATGCTTACTTACATATACATACACGTGATTGCATACATGTACAAACTTGTGGGCATTTAGATACACACATACACATATATACATATGAATACGTAAACACGCACAATGCACAACCTCACAGATATACACGCTCAATGCATGTATTCAATTTACATTGCATCGATTTTACATACACAGGAAAATGCACCTGAGATAGTTAGGCTAGCTATACAATTGAGAAATATATTGATATCAATCGTATATCTTCTTAAAATAAAAAACAATAAAAATTAATGACTTATACTGAAGTTATGCTTAACAACTTGCTTTAATTTGGAGCTTAATAAGACTGATTCATAACAAAATTTTGTGCTATTTATTTCTTTAAACAAAATTTATGAGAATTTTTTCTTTTTTTGTTTTTTGGGATTTCATAAAATAAAATAGGTGACAAAGAGGTGGTTGGTAATGCATCCTAAGCATTCGTGGCAAGTTAAGTGTTAGTAATCATGGTAATAGTTGATGGATTTTGATTATGAGATAGAGTTAATTTTTTATTAAAATAAATAGCAATTCCAATTTCAGGTTTCAAAATTTTAACTCAAATTCGCTTGCCCCAAATTCAAATTTTTTAGGTAAAATATAAGCAATGATAGAGCCAAAATCCTAAGGGTAGTAGGGGTAATTGATGTATGGGTTAATGGGTTCAAAAGGTAGAAAAAGAAAAAAAAATGTAAGAGCATAATATCAAAAAGAAACATGGGGCCTGATGGAGTCCCCACCTAATGGCAAAAAACCTGAATGCATTTAATAGCAATGCCACCTTTTTTTTTATTATTACCACATGTTGTAACATTAATGCGAGCAAAATAAAGCTTCAAGTGTTTAAGTGAAGTGTCGTATCCAAGGCCATATTCAGTTCCTCTAGTGCCTGCTCAGCTGGCCAATCATGTCAAGAAGTGCAGTTAGGTGGAGTAATTAAATTCCTGGTCCCTGGAGAAGTGCTCGGGTAGTTGATGACTTAATCTGCGTGACTTTCGCAGAGCTACTAAAAACTACAATTCTGCAGCTTGTATGGTATTAAGTCATTGTATATTCAATGGTTAAGAGATTTTATCTATTAATTGTTATAGATTTTAGTTTAATATGATTTTGTTGTTTAACCTTTAAAAATGCCTTTCTCCGATAATGTGAAAAGTAGAAAAGAATGGCAGGATTGCTTTCATGCCAGTGTTAGTGATGGTAGCTTTTGTTTATTTTGGGTTGCTATCAAACTAGTTTAACCTTTTTCAAGAAAATAATTTGATGCTTCATTGCATGAGATTTGTGCTGTAGTGTTAGTGTCTTGACTGGGTTTGATGAACTTCTATACAAAAATTCAATTATTTCCCAAAAAATTAAGGTCTATGAAGTTCAAATTTTTTTCGCTGAGCTACTTGAAATTGGAATTCTACAGTTTGTATGGCATTAAGTCACTGTATATTCAATTACTAAGAGGTTTTGTCTATTAATATTTATAGATTTAATTTAGTTTAATATGATTTGATGTTTAACCTTTAAAAATGTTTTCCTCTGATAATGTGAAAACTAGAAAAGAATGGCAGGGCTGCTTTCATGCTACTGTTAGTGATGGCAGGTATTGTCTATTTTGGGTTGCTTTCATACTAGTTTAACGTTTTTCAAGAAAATAATTATGCTTCATTGCATGAGGTTTGTGCTATAATGTTAAATGTTTTGATTGGGTTTGATGAACTTCTATACAAAAATTCAGTAATTTCCCAAAAAATTAAGGACCATGAAGTTCAATTTTTTTCGCTGAGCTACTGAAAATTGGATTCTACAACTTGTATGGTATTAAGTCACTGTATATTCAATTGCTAAGAGGTTTTGCCTATTAATTGTTATAGATTTAATTTAGTTTAATATGATTTTGATGTTTAACCTTTAAAATTGTCTTTCTCCTATAATGTGAAAACTAGAAAAGAATGGCGAGATTGCTTTCATGCCAGTGTTAGTGATGGCAAGTTTTGTCTATTTTGGGTTGCTTTCATACTAGTTTAACATTTCTCAACAAAATAATTTGATGCTTCTTTGCATGAGGTTTGTGCTATATTGTTAGTGTCTTAACTGGGTTTGGTGAACTTCTATGCAAAAATTCAGTTATTTCCCAAAAAATTAAGGTTTATGAAGTCTAAATATTTTTCGCTAAGCTACTAAAAACAGAAATTCTACAGCTTGTATGGTACTAAGTCACTGTATATTCAATTACTAAAAGGTTTTGTCTATTAATTGATATAGATTTATTTTAGTTTAATATGATTTTGATGCTCAAGCTCTAAAATTGTCTTTCTCCTATAATGTGAAAATTAGAAAAGAATGGCAGGATTGCTTTCATGCTAGTGTTAGTGATGGCAGGTTTTTGTCTATTTTGGGTTGCTTTCATACTAGTTTAACGTTTTTCAAGAAAATAATTTGATGCTTCATTGCTTGAGGTTTGTGCTGTAGAGTTAAGTGTCTTTATTGGGTTTGATGAACTTCTACATAAAAATTCAGTTATTTCATAAAAAATAAAGGTTTATGAAGTCCAATTTTTTCGTTGAGCTACTAAAAATTGGAATCTATAGCTTGTATGGTATTAAGTCATTGTAAATTCAATTACTAAGAGGTTTTGTCTATTAATTGTTATAGATTTAATTTAGTTTAATATGATTTTGATGTTTAACCTTTAAAAATGTCTTTCTCTTATAATATGAAAACTAGAAAAAAATGGCGGGATTGCTTTCATGCTAGTGTTAGTGATGGCAGGTTTTGTCTATTTTGGATTGCCTTCATGCTAGTTTAACATTTTTCTAGAAAATGCTTTGATGCTTTATTGCATGAGGTTTGTGCTATATTGTTAGAGTCTCGACTGGGTTTGATGAACTTCTATGCAAAAATTTCAATTATTTCCAAAAAAATTAAGGTCTATGCTGTTCAATTTTTTTCACTGAGCTACTAAAAACTGGAATTCTACAGCTTGTATGGTATTAAGTCACTGTATATTCAATTACTAAGAGGTTTTGCCTATTATTTGTTATAGATTTAATTTAGTTTAATATGATTTTGATGTTTAACCTTTAAAAATGTCTTTCTCTTATAATATGAAAACTAGAAAAAAAAATGGCGGGATTGCTTTCATGCTAGTGTTAGTGATGGCAGGTTTTGTCTATTTTGGATTGCCTTCATGCTAGTTTAACATTTTTCTAGAAAATGCTTTGATGCATTATTGCATGAGGTTTGTGCTATATTGTTAGAGTCTTGACTGGGTTTGATGAACTTCTATGCAAAAATTTCAATTATTTCCAAAAAAATTAAGGTCTATGCTGTTCAATTTTTTTCGCTGAGCTACTAAAAATTGGAATTCTACAACTTGTATGGTATTAAGTCACTGTATATTCAATTACTAAGAGGTTTTGCCTATTATTTGTTATAGATTTAATTTAGTTTAATATGATTTTGATGTTTAACCCTTAAATATGTCTTTTTCTTATAATGTGAAATTAGAAAAGAATGGCGGGATTGCTTTCATGCTAGTGTTAGTGATGACAAGTTTTTTCTATTTTGGGATGCTTTCATGCTAGTTTAATGTTTTTTCATAAAATAATTTGATGCTTCATTGCATGAGGTATGTGTTGTATTGTTAGTGTCTTGGCTGGGTTTGATGAACTTCTATGCAAAAATTTTAGTTATTTCCCAAAAAATTAAGGTCTATGAAGTTTAATTTTTTTTTGCTGAGCTACTAAAAATTGGAATTCTACAGCTTGTATGGTATTAAGTCAGTGTATTTTCAATTACTAAGAGGTTTTGTCTATTAACTGATATAGATTTATCTTAGTTTAATATGATTTTGATGTTTAACCTTTAGAAATGTCTTTCTCCTATAATGTGAAAACTAGAAAAGAATGGCGGGATTGCTTTCTTGCTAGTGATAGTGATTGCAGGTTTTACCTATTTTGGGTTACTTTCATACTAGTTTAACGTTTTTCAAGAAAATAATTTGATGCTTCATTGCATAAGGTTTATGCTGTGGTATTAAGTGTCTTGATTTGGTTTAATGAACTTCTACGCAAAAATTCAGTTATTTCCCAAAAAATAAAGGTCTATGAAGTCTAATTTTTTCACTGAGCTACTAAAAACTAGAATTCTATAGCTTGTATGGTATTAAGTCACTGTATATTCAATTACTAAGAGGTTTTGTCTATTAATTATTGTAGATTTAATTTAGTTTAATATGATTTTGATGTTTAACCTTTAAATATATCATTCTTCTAAAATGTGAAAATTAGAAAAGAATGGTGGGATTGCTTTCATGCTAGTGTCAATGATGGCAGGTTTTGTCTATTTTGGGTTGCTTTTGTACTAGTATAATGTTTCTCAATAAAATAATTTGGTGCTTCATTACATGAGGTTTGTGCTATAATGTTAGTGTCTTGACTAGGCTTGATGAACTTCTATGCAAAAATTTTAGTTATTTGCCAAAAAATTAAGGTTTGTGAAGCTTAAAGTATTTTCGCTGAGCTACTAAAAACAAGAATTCTACAACTTGTATGGTATTAGGTCACCGTATTTTCAATTACTAAGAGGTTTTGTCTATTAATTGATATAGATTTATCTTAGTTTAATATGATTTTGATGTTTAACCTTTAGAAATGTCTTTCTCCTATAATGTGAAAACTAGAAAAGAATGGCGGGATTGCTTTCTTGCTAGTGTTAGTGATAGCAGGTTTTACCTATTTTGGGTTACTTTCATACTAGTTTAACGTTTTTCAAGAAAATAATTTAATGCTTCATTGCATGAGGTTTATGCTGTGGTGTTAAGTGTCTTGATTTGGTTTGATGAACTTCTACGCAAATTTTCAGTTATTTCCCAAAAAATAAAGGTCTATGAAGTCTAATTTTTTCGCTGAGCTACTAAAAACTGGAATTCTATAGCTTGTATGGTATTAAGTCACTGTATATTCAATTACTAAAAGGTTTTGTCTATTAATTATTGTAGATTTAATTTAGTTTAATATGATTTTGATGTTTAACCCTTAAATATGTCTTTCTTCTAAAATGTGAAAATTAGAAAAGAATGGCGGGATTGCTTTCATGCTAGTGTCAGTGGTGGCAAGTTTTATCTATTTTGGGTTGCTTTCGTACTAGTATAATGTTTCTCAATAAAATAATTTGATGCTTCATTACATGAGGTTTGTGCTATAATGTTAGTGTCTTGACTAGGCTTGATGAACTTCTATGCAAAAATTTCAGTTATTTCTCAAAAAATTAAGGTCTATGAAGTTGAAATTTTTTTCGTTGAGCTACTAAAAACTGGAATTCTACTGCTTGTATAGTATTAAGTCACTGTATATTCAATTACTAAGAGGTTTTGTCAATTAATTTATATAGATTTATTTTATTTTAA
The DNA here is from genome assembly GCA_032878935.1 of Erythrophleum fordii. Lineage (NCBI taxonomy): Eukaryota > Viridiplantae > Streptophyta > Magnoliopsida > Fabales > Fabaceae > Erythrophleum > Erythrophleum fordii. Next base: position 6,630,979 of record JAVQMF010000047.1, read on the forward strand.
TATGGTTTTGATGTTTAAGCTCTAAAAATGACTTTCTCCTATAATGTGGAAACTAGAAAAGTATAGCAGGATTGCTTTCATGCTAGTGTTAGTGATGGCAAGTTTTGTCTATTCTGGGTTGCTTTCATACTAGTTTAATGTTTTCCAAAAAACAATAATTTGAAGCTTCATTGTATGAGGTTTGTGCTATAGTATTAAGTGTTTTGATTGGGTTTGATAAACTTCTACGTAAAAATTCAGTAATTTCCCAAAAAATTAAGGCCTATGAAGTTCAATTTTTTTGCTAAGCTACTAAAAACTAGAAGCTTGTATGGTTTTAAGTCATTGTATATTCAATTACTAGAGGTTTTATCTATTAATTCGTATAGATTTTTTTACTTTAATATGTTTTGATGTTTAACCTTTAAAAATGATAATGTGAATACTAGAAAAGAATGGCAGGACTGCTTTCATGCTAGTGTTAGTGATGGCAGGTTGTCTATTTTGGGTTGCTTTCATACTAGTTTAATTATTTTTCAAAAAATAATTTGATGCTTCATTGCATGAGGTTTGTGCTGTATTGTTAGTGCCTTGACTGGGTTTAATGAACTTCTATGTAAAAATTTTAGTAATTTCCCAAAAAATTAAGGTCTATGAAGTTTAAATTTTTTTTGCTGAGCTACTAAAAATAGGAATTCTACTGCTTGTATGGTATTAAGTCACAGTATATTCAATTACTATGAGGTTTTGCCAATTAATTGATATAGATTTATTTTAGTTTAATAAGGTTTTGATGTTTATGCTCTAAAATTGACTTTCTTCTATAATGTGAAAACTAGAAAAGTATGGCAGGATTGCTTTCATGCTAGTGTTATTGATGGCAGGTTTTGTCTATTTTTGGTTGCTTTCGCACTAGTTTAACATTTTCCAAGAAAATAATTTGAAGCTTTGTTGCATGAGGTTTATGCTATAATGTTAGGTGTTTTGATTGGGTTTGATAAACTTATACATAAAAATTCAGTAATTTCCCAAAAAATTAAGGTCTATGAAGTTCAATTTTTTAGCTAAGCTACTAAAAACTGGAATTCTAAACCTTGTATGGTATTAAGTCACTGTATATTCAATTACTAAGAGGTTTTGTCTATTAATTGTCATAGATTTAATTTAGTTTAATAAGATTTTGATGCTTGACCTTCAAAAATGTCTTTCTCCTATAATGTGTAAACTAGAAAAGAATGGCGGGATTGCTTTCATGCTAGTGTCAATGATGGCAGGTTTTGTCTATTTTGGATTTCTTTCATGCTAGTTTAACATTTTTCCAAAAAATAATTTGATGCTTCATTGCATGAGGTTTGTGCTGTATTGTTATTGCCTTAACTGGGTTTGATGAACTTTTATGCAAAAATTTAGTTGTTCCCCAAAAAAATAAGGTCTATGAAGTTTAAATTTTTTTCACTGAGCTTCTAAAAACTGGAATTCTACAGCTTGTGTGGTATTAAGTCACTGTATATTCAATTACTAAGAGGTTTTGTCTATTAATTGATATAGATTTATTTTAGTTTAATATTATTTTGATGTTTAAGCTCTAAAATTGTCTTTCTCCTATAATGTGAAAACTAGAAAAGAATGGTGGGATTGCTTTCTTTCTACTGTTAGTGATGGCAGGTTTTGTCTATTTTTGGTTGCTTTCATACTAGTTTAACGTTTTTCAAGAAAATAATTTGATGCTTCATTACATGATGTTTGTGCCGTAGTGTTAAGTGTCTTGATTGAGTTTGATGAACTTCTATGCAAAAATTCAGTAATTTCCTAAAAAATAAAGGTTTATGAAGTATAAATTTTTTTCGCTGAGCTTCTAAAAACTAGAATTCTACAGCTTGTATGGTATTAAGTCACTGTATATTCAATTACTAAGAGGTTTTGTCCATTAATTGATATAGATTTATTTTAGTTTGACATGATTTTGATGTTTAAGCTTTAAAGTTGTCTTTCTCCTATAATGTGAAAACTAAAAAAGAATGGCGGGATTGCTTTCTTTCTAGTGTTAGTGATGGCAGGTTTTGTCTATTTTTGGTTGCTTTCATACTAGTTTAACGTTTTTCAAGAAAATAATTTGATGCTTCTTTGCATGATGTTTATGCCATAGTGTTAAGTGTCTTGATTGGGTTTGATGAACTTCTATGCAGAAATTCAGTAATTTCCCAAAAAATAAAGGTCTATGAAGTTCGATTTTTTTTACTGAGCAACTAAAAGCTGGAATCTACAGCTTGTATGGTATTAAGTCACTGTATATTCAATTGCTATGAGCTTTTGTCTATTAATTGTTATAGATTTATTAAGTTTATTATGATTTTGATGTTTGACCTTTAAGAATGTTTTTTTCCTATGATGTGTAAACTAGAAAAGAATGGCGGGATTGCTTTCATGCTAGTGTCAGTGATGGCAGGTTTTGTCTATTTTGGATTGCTTTCATCCTAGTTTAACGTTTTTTTAGAAAATGATTTGATGCTTCATTCCATGAGGTGTGTGCTCTATTGTTAGTGTCTTGACTGTGTTTGATGAACTTCTATGCAAAGATTTCAGTTGTTTCCCAAAAAATTAAGGTCTATGAAGTTTAAATTTTTTTCACTAAGCTTCTAAAAACTAGAATTCTATAGCTTGTATGGTATTAAGTCATTGTATATTCAATTACTAAGAGGTTTTGTCTATTAATTGATATAGATTTATTTTAGTTTAATATGATTTTGATGTTTAAGCTCTAAAATTATCTTTCTCCTATAATGTGAAAACTAGAAAAGAATGGCGGGATTGCTTTCATGCTAGTGTCAGTGATGGTAGGTTTTGCCTATTTTGGGTTGCTTTCATACTAGTATAATTTTTTTCAAGAAAATAATTTAATGCTTCATTGCATGAGGTTTATGCTATAGTGTTAAGTGTCTTGTTTGGGTTTGACGAACTTCTATGCAAAAATTCAGTTATTTCCTAAATAATAAGGGTCTATGAGGTTCAATTTTTCGCTAAGCTATAAAAAATTGGAATTCTATAGCTTGTATGGTGTTATGTCACTGTATATTCATTTATTAAGAGGTTTTGTCTATTAATTGTCATAGATTTAATTTAGTTTAACATGATTTCGATATTTAACCTTTAAAAATGTCTTTCTCCTATAATGTGAAAACTAGAAAAGAATGGCGGGATTGCTTTCTTGCTATTGTTAGTGAAGGCAAGTTTTTTCTATTTTAGGTTGCTTTCATACTAGTTTAATGTTTTTAAAGAAAATAATTTGATGCTTCATTGCATGAGATTTGTACTGTAATGTTAAGTGTCTTGACTGGGTTTGATGAACTTCTATGCAAAAATTTTAGTTGTTTCCCAAAAAATTAAGGTCTATGAAGTTTAAATTTTTTTCGCTGAGCTTCTAAAAACTAGAATTCTATAGCTTGTATGGTATTAAGTCACTGTATATTCAATTACTAAGAGGTTTTGTCTATTAATTGATATAGATTTATTTTAGTTTAATATGATTTTGATGTTTAAGCTCTAAAATTATCTTTCTCCTATAATGTGAAAACTTGAAAAGAATGGTGGGATTACTTTCATGCTATTGTCAATGATGGCAGGTTTTGTCTATTTTGGGTTGCTTTCATACTAGTTCAACGTTTTTCAAGAAAATAATTTGATGCTTCATTGCATGAGGTTTGTGCTATAGTGTTAAGTGTCTTGATTGGGTTTGATGAACTTCTATGCAAAAAGTCAGTTATTTCCTAAATAATAAGGGTCTATAAGGTTCAATTTTTTTGCTGAGCTATAAGAAATTGGAATTCTACAGCTTGTATGGTGTTATGTCACTGTATATTCAATTATTAAGAGGTTTTGTCTATTAATTGTTATAGATTTAATTTAGTTTAATATGATTTTGATATTTAACCTTTAAAAATGTGTTTCTCCTGTAATGTGAAAACTAGAAAAGAATGGCGGGATTGCTTTCTTGCTATTGTTAGTGATGGCAAGTTTCTTCTATTTTGGGTTGCTTTCATACTAGTTTAATTTTTTTAAAGAAAATAATTTAATGCTTCATTGCATGAGATTTGTACTGTAATGTTAAGTGTCTTGACTGGGTTTGATGAACTTCTATGCAAAAATTTAGTAATTTCCTAAAAAATAAAGGTTTATGAAGTTCAATTTTTTTGCTGAGCTTTTAAAAACTGGAATTCTACAGGTTGTATGGGATTAAGTCGCTGTATTTTCAATTACTAAGAGGTTTTGTCTATTAATTGATATTGATTTATATTAGTTTAATATGATTTTGATGTTTAAGCTCTAAAAATGTCTTTCTCCTATAATGTGAAAACTAGAAAAGAATGGCACGATTACTTTCTTGCTAGTGTTAATAATGGCAGGTTTTGTCTATTTTGGGTTACTTTCATGCTAGTTTAACATTTTTCAGGAAAATAATTTGATGCTTCATTGCATAAGGTTTGTGTTGTAGTGTTAAGTGTGTTGACTAGGTTTGATGAACTTATATGCAAAAATTCAGTTATTTCCCACAAAATAAAGGTATATGAAATTCAATTTTTTTGGCTGAGCTACTGTAAACTGGAATTCTACAGCTTGTATGGTATTAACTCACTATATATTCATTTACTAAGAGGTTTTGTCTATTAATTGTTATAGATTTAATTTATTTTAGTATGATTTTAATGTTTAACCTTTAAAATTGTCTTTCTCCTATAATGTGAAAACTAGAAGAGAATGGCGGGATTGCTTTCTTGCTAGTGTTAGTGATGGCAGGTTTTATCTATTTTGGGTTGCTTTCATTCTTGTTTAACGTTTTTAAAGAAAATAATTTGATGCTTCATTGCATAAGATTTGTGCTGTAGTGTTAAGTGTCTTGATTGGGTTTGATGAACTTCTATGTAAAAATTCTGTTATTTACCAAAAAGTAAAGGTCTACGAAGTTTAATTTTTTGGCTAAGCTGCTAAAAATGGAATTCTACAGCTTGTATGGTATTAAGTCATTGTATTTTCAATTACTTAGAGGTTTTGTCTATCTGTTGATATAGATTTATTTTAGTTTAATATGATTTTGATGCTTGACCTTCAAAAATGTCTTTCTCCTATAATGTGAAAACTAGGAAAGAATGGCGGAATTGCTTTCATGCTAGTGTTAGTGATGGCAAGTTTTGTTTGATTTGGGTTGCTTTCATACTAGTTTAACGTTTTTCAAGAAGATAATTTGATGCTTCATTGCATGAGGTTTATGCAGTAGTGTTAAATGTGTTGACTGGGTTTGATGAACTTCTATGCAAAAATTCTATTATTTCCCAAAAAATAAAGGTCTATGAAGTTCAATTTTTTTCACTGAGCTACTGAAAACTGGAATTCTACTGCTTGTATGGTATTAAGTCACTGTATATTCAATTACTAAGAGGTTTTGTCTATTAACTGATATAGATTTATTTTAGTTTAATAAGATTTTGATGTTTAAGCTCTAAAATTATCTTTCTCCTATAATTTGAAAACTTGAAAAGAATGGCGGGATTACTTTCATGCTAGGGTCAGTGATGGCAGGTTTTGTCTATTTTGGGTTGCTTTCATACTATTTCAACGTTTTTCAAGAAAATAACTTGATGCTTCCTTGCATGAGGTTTGTGCTATAGTGTTAAGTGTCTTGATTGGGTTTGATGAACTTCTATGCAAAAATTCAATTATTTCTTAAATAATAAGGGTCTATGAGGTTCAATTTTTTTGCTGAGCTATAAAAAATTGGAATTCTATAGCTTGTATGGTGTTATGTCATTGTATATTCAATTATTAAGAGGTTTTGTCTATTAATTGTTATAGATTTAATTTAGTTTAATATGATTTCGATATTTAACCTTTAAAAATGTGTTTCTCCTATAATGTGAAAACTAGAAAAGAATGGCGGGATTGCTTTCTTGCTATTGTTAGTGATGGCAAGTTTTTTCTATTTTGGGTTGCTTTCATACTAGTTTAATGTTTTTAAAGAAAATAATTTGATGCTTCATTGCATGAGATTTGTACTGTAATGTTAAGTGTCTTGATTGGGTTTGATGAACTTCTATGCAAAAATTCAGTAATTTCCTAAAAAATAAAGGTTTATGAAGTTCAATTTTTTTCGCTGAGCTTCTAAAAACTGGAATTCTACAAGTTGTATGGGATTAAGTCGATGTATTTTCAATTACTAAGAGGTTTTGTCTATTAATTGATATTGATTTATCTTAGTTTAATATGATTTTTATGTTTAAGCTCTAAAAGTGTCTTTCTTGATGTTTAAGTGTGTTGACTAGGTTTGATGAACTTCTATGCAAAAATTCTGTTATTTCCCAAAAAATAAAGGTCTATGAAGTTCAATTTTTTGGCTAAGCTGCTAATAATGGAATTCTATAGCTTGTATGGTATTAAGTCACTGTATTTTCAATTACTAAGATGTTTTGTCTATTAATTGATATAGATTTATTTTAGTTTAATATGATTTTGATGTTTAAGCTCTAAAAATGTCTTTCTTGATGTTTAAGCTCTAAAAATGTCTTTCCCCTATAATGTGAAAACTAGAAAAGAATGGCGCGATTGCTTTCTTACTAGTGTTAATGATGGCAGGTTTTGTCTATTTTGGGTTGCTTTCATCCTAGTTTAACGTTTTTAAAGAAAATAATTTGATGCTTCATTGCATGACGTTTGTGCTGTAGCGTTAAGTATGTTGACTGGGTTTGATGAACTTCTATGCAAAAATTCACTTATTTCCTAAAAAGTAAAGGTTTATGAAGTTCAATTTTTTTTGCCAAGCTACTAAAAATTGGAATTCTACAGCTTGTATGGTATTAAGTCACTGTATATTCAATTACTAAGAGGTTTTGTCTATTAATTGATATAGATTTTGTTTAGTTTAATATGATTTTGATGTTTAACCTTTAAAATTGTCTTTCTCCTATAATGTGAAAACTAGAAAAGAATGGTGGGATTGCTTTCATGCTAGTGTTAATGATGGCAGGTTTTGTCTATTTTGGGTTGCTTTCATGCTAGTTTAACATTTTTCTAAAAAATAATTTGATGCTTCATTGCATGAGGTTTATGCTATATTGTTAGTGTCTTGACTAGGTTTGGTGAACTTCTATGCAAAAATTTATATTGTTTCCTACAAAATTAAGGTCTATGAAGTTTAAATTTTTTTTGCTGAGCTACTAAAAACTGGAATTCTGCAGCTTATATGGTATTAAGTCATTGTATTTTTAATTTCTAAGAGGTTTTGTCTATTAATTGATATAGATTTATTTTAGTTTAATATTATTTTGATGTTTAAGCTTTAAAATTGTCTTTCTCCTATAATGTGAAAACTAGAAAAGAATGGCGGGATTGTGTTCTTGCTAGTATTAGTGATGGCAAGTTTTATCTATTTTGGGTTGCTTTCATACTAGTTTAACGTTTTTAAAGAAAATAATTTGATGCTTCATTGCATGAGGTTTGTGTTGTAGTGTTAAGTGTCTTGTTTGGGTTTGATGAACTTCTAAAATTCAATTATCTCCTAGAAAACTGGGGTCTATGAAGTTCAAGTTAAATGCAAAGATTACTAACTCAAAGGCAGTGTTATCCAAAGTTTTGAAGTAAAGAATTGATTAAAGCCGTTTAACAATATATTGTATAAAATGTAATCGATTACAGAGTGGGATCATCTTCCATTTAGGAAGGTGTCTCTGCAATCCTTTGGTCAGTAGGAAAATTGAAGCGACCTTCAGGGGAATATTCCTCATATTCTCTCTTACCCAACTCACTCTAGAAATTACAGTGACAATTAATGTCCAGTATTTTGAATCTGTACATGTTGAAAAAGAATATACATATATATGAACATAGGATCCACTTGAATATGTGAATTAACCTAACATTCAACAAAGAAAATTGATGTTGTGTAACAAAGGAAAAAATGAACAGAAGTTGGAAAAAATTCCATAAAACAAGGATAACACAGACATGGCTTTTTTATAGTAGGAATTCACGTTCTATTTGTATTACAAAATTTGTCATGATTTTTGCAAGAAGTTTTTTTTTTTCCATACTTGGCAAATATTTGTTTCAAATACCAAATTTTATTAATGTAGTGAAAACTAAAAGGAGGTGAATTTTAGTTTGAATTATTTTATTTGTCCCTAAATTTTATTTAATTGTTAATTTTATTTTGATAGTTACTGTTATTGTACATATAGTCAGTCTGATTTTTGGTATCATTTAAGGGCCAAATGAAATTTAATGTTCATAATATTTTACAAGCATATAGTTAACATCACAAGCTTTCCATAGCTATCGAGAGCACCCAATTTGGAGCTTTATAGAGTGAGATATAAATTTTTAAAATTTTTAATTTGTTATAGAACATGTCCTAGACCTAGTTACAATTTCATTAGAATGTCATAGGCCAAATAATATTATTTTAGTCTAAAATTTTTATGGTAGTTAGAGAATGTTATAAACTTTCGAGAAAAGCCTTAATTTGAATGATTTGAAATTTTTTAAAATTAGTTATGAACTTACAAAATTTATATTAAAATATGGAACATGTAAAAAATGCAAGTGTGATATGCACTTTGAAATGTATGCCTCCAACCTGAAATTTAAGCTTTAAAGTGTGATATTTCTGGTTGAATAAGTATGTCATGGATGAAAGATAGCTTTAGTAAATTCATATAGTCCATTCAATCAAAAATGAATTAATTTGACATTTGATAACAGTTATTTCCACTGCTAAAAGTATTAATTTTCATGAAAATAGTTGTTTTATACCTATTGTAATGTATATTAAGTATAGTCTTAATATGGTATTACAACTAGAACCCATCACTATTAAAAGTTTTAGCACAAATATTTTTAATTGATAAAAAATTTTGTCTTAAAACTTTTAAGGATGACTAAAATAGTCATTACTAAAAGATCTTTTAACAACGACAACTTTTGACGTTACTAAAAGTTTGGCAAAAAAATAATATATTAGCAAAAAATTATGTAAAATATCGCCACTAAAAATTATCTTTAGTGGCAACATTAACTTGTTGCTACTAAAAGTTAGTTTTAGTGACAACATTTCAGTTGCAACCAAAATGTCATCACTAAATGTGACTTTTTGGTGGCAACAATGTTAATGTCACTACTAAAAATATTTAGTAGCAACATTTTTATTACTGCTAAATAGTTTTAATGGTAACTTTTTTTGGTTATCACTAAACATTTTGTCAGAACTAAAAATAGTATTTTAACAACAACTTTTAACAACAACATAATAAAGTTACTGTCAAAAATTTTTTTTTAGTGACAACTTTTTTCAGTTGCTATTAAAAGCCATTACTAAATGTCTATCTTTTTGTGAAAGGGTTTGTTTGGTTCACCAAAATAAACGTAATATATTTACATAATTTGTATAATGTTTATTATATTCATGTATTTATTATTCTATTTATTAAATTATTATTTTAATAATCAAATTATCTTTTCAAAAGTAAAGGTATAGAAGTTATTTCTTATTTTATTTACTCATTTTTTATATTCTATTTTTTGTATATCATCCAATCAAACTTAAGAATGTTTTTATTTAAAGCGACTTAAGTCTCTTGTCTCTATAAGACTTTGATAGGCACCACCCTCTCTTTCATATATTTAAACAATTAAAAATGAGGTGTTGGTTAGTACGATAAAAGTGAGTAAGAGCTTGTGTACACAAATTAAGGAAGCTGTGAAATGTTAAAGCTTTCGCAGCTTCCCCATGCTTTTTCATGTTAAATAGTACAAGTAAAATAAGCTCTTCGTGTGAACAAAGCAATTGAAGCTAAATAAATGAGTGACAATACTGATACAGCATAGATGTACCCATGTAACCTAATAATAGTTAGATGCAGAACGAATGGTGATTGATCCGTGCTTGAATGAATTTGAATCTTTTAAAACTATAAAGCTTGCAAATATTTATATAATGAAAGAAAATGCGATATAACAAATAAAATTGTGTATAAGATTTTTTATTTATTTATTTTTTTCTCTTTCATTTTAAAAATATTTTATAAACTTTTTACTTTAAAAAATATAAATTCAATAATTGAGTGGAAAATTGGCAAACTAGTCCACTTAATTGGTAATAAAATTTATGACGTAGAATATATTAATTACACTAGGCCAAAAAAAAATATTAATTACATTTTGCGCCCATTTTTTGAGAGGATATTAGATTAGATGATATAAAAAAGAGATGTAATATAAAGAGAAGGTATGTAGAGTTAGGTAAAATAAAAAAATAATTTTTATACTCTTAAAAAATAATTTAATGATTAAAATAATTGTTTAATAAATAAAATATAATAATAATTATAAAAATATAATAAATATTATACAACTATATTAAAAAAAAAAACATTCATCTTCGTTAGTCAATCAAATAAGGTCTAAGTGTCAATGGGCTAAGTGTAACATCAACTGTAGTGAAACAACACGTTGAGAACTTATGCATTAGTTATGGGGTTTTTTAGCCTTATCCTATTATTTTTTTAGTACTTTAAATCTGTTTTTATGAAAATTATTATACCTATATCATATAAATTGAGTAAAAAATCAAAACATGTAATACTGATTTTCATTTTTTAATTTGTTTTACTAATTTTATGTTAAAGTCGGGACGGAACCAGGTTCCGACATTATCAAGCCTCTAGGCACGAAAAAAGCAGGCTGGGAGGAGATGGGATCCAAGGGAGCTGACATGGAAGTGTGTGTGAAAGAAGAGAGAAGAGAGGGAAATGATATATATTTTTTTATATATCTCTGAAATATATATATATATATATTATATAAATAGTATATAATATATTATTTAAAATTTTAATATAAAATAATATATTTTAATTAATAATAATTATTATATAAATTTATTTTTTATAAAGTTGTATTTTTAATTAAAATTTACTTTTCTTTAATTTATTTATATAAAATAATATTTTACTCTTATTAAAAATCTTATACTAAAAAAAGTATATCAACTTATTTAAAATAATAAATTTGCTTAAAACATTTACATATCTTATTTGGAATAATATTATTAAACTAAATCTCTTTATTTTATTTTTAAAACAAAATCTTTGAAAAACGATATGGGTGTTAATTTTTTTTGGGCATTATTTTAGTAAGTGAGAGTGTGATTTTTTTTAATTTTACTCTTCTACCTATTAAAATAATAATTGCATATAATGAATAAATTTAAAGTTAATATCTAGATAAAAACTATTATATAATTTTAAAAATTCTTAAATAAATACAACATGCACATAAATTTTAAATTTATTCAATCTAAATAAAAATTTTAATATTTTTTTACAAAATTGTATTTTATAATTTTCATATTCAATATATATATATATATATATATATATAAATATGAATGAAGGATAAACTGCTATAGCTTCCAAGGTAGATAATGGAAGGGAAATGTTGAATGTGAAAATAAAATTGAAATTTAGTAGTTTCCATTGTAGTTATTGGGTGGTTTTTATGTATTACATGAGCAGCTGGTACGGTGGCTAGCCTTAAAGTTGGGTAAGAAGGGGATATAGTTTTCTTACAAAAAAAATTTTCTTATAAAAAAAATTATGTTCTTCTCATGTTCATCTTGCTTTACCTTAGTATTTGTACATAATGTTTTGTCCAGATATTAATTTTTAAATTAAATAGAATATGAAAATTAGAAAATGCAAGTATGTTATTAATTAAGGCATGCATATGGTTTTCGGTGAAATTTATAACTTATATGTATATTCAAAATTAACTTAAAATGCAAGTATGTAAAAAACTATTAAAATTTTTTTAGATTGAATAAATTTAAAATTTATATGCATGTTGTATTTATTTAAGAATTTTTAAAAAAATATATAAAAGTTTTCATATAGATATTAATTTTAAATTTATTCAGTCTAAAAATAATTGAATAAATTAAGTTAGTTATGCATAGACATATAAGTTATACTATTATTATTATAGTAGCTAGAAGAGTAGAATTAAAACAAATCACATCTCAGTTACTATAATGATGCCGTCAAAAAAATAACGAACCGGTAAATTGACACCTAAATTGTTTTTCAAATATTTTGTTTTAAGTTGAGATGATTTTTTTATGAGATTTGTAATAAGATTAAAAATATTATTTTGTACAAATAAGTTAAGAAGAATTAAATTATAGTAAATAAATAAATAATAACAAATGTTAACAAATATTTATTGAAATAATTTTTTATTATACAAGAACTATAAATTTATTTTTAATTTTTTTATAAAAATAAAATTTTATTTTTATTTTAAAAAAACTTCAAAAGTGTTGATGCTTGGATTATGGCTAAAAATAAAATAAATATGTTTAATCTAATAATATTATTCCAAATAAGATTTAGTGGTATTTTAAACTGATATATTATTTTAAATAAATTGAGATATTTTTTAGTATGAGTTTTAATTAAAAAAAATAAAAATATTATTTTATATAAGTACATTAAAGGAAAGTAAATTTCAATTAAAAATATGACTTTATAAAAAATAAAATTTATATGATTATTATTAATTTATGTTATTATTTTATATTAAAATTAAATAATATTTTATATAATAATTCTTTTATATAATATATATATATATATATATATATATATATTTCATATGTGCATATATATATATATATATATATTATTCTCCACCCAAGCCTGTTATATATTTGTATATTCTCCACACCCACATCCCATATCAGCTCCCCTAAATCACACTCTGGTAATATCGAAACTTATGGTTTCGAGTTCCAATAAAATTAAAATAATTAGTTTCTACTTTAACATAAAATTATAAAAGAAATTAAAAAATGAAAGTCAGAATTTTAAGTACTTATTTTCACTCAATTTATTAGATATGGGTATAACAATTAATTTTCATGAAAATGGATTTGAAGTATTTTTTTAATAAAATAATAAGATAAGGCTCAGAAAACCCCAATCACATTTTATTCATTTTTAAATGTAAAGAAAAATTATAATCTAAAGACTTTGAATTTGTAAAATTTATAGTAAAAAATCTTGTTACAATAAAGTCATTTCAAAGTTACATCATTTTCAAAGTTGCAACTAGACTCTTTTTAAAATTAATTTTTGCAAACTTAAGTTACTGTGTATAATTTTTCCAAAATGTAACTATGTGAACTCTACTTCTGACACAGGAAGTTGTGTATCAAGTGAAAAAAAAAAATGGAAGAAGTAAGAAGATGTCACATAACACCGATAACATATGACAGGCTTTATCGTTGTGGGAATTTACGATGTATTAACATCACTAAATTTGTTATAATTTTTGCAAGATATTCAGCTTCATTGTAAAAAATTAATTTTTTAATGATGACTTTTTGTGGTAATTTTAGAAGTTGTCACTAAAATGTACTTTTAATGGTAAATGTTATAAATTGTCATAAAAAAGCCGTCATTCAAAGTATGTCTATTTTATAACTAGAACTTTTAGTAGTAACTCGTGGAAACTCACCTCCAAAAACTTTTTAGTAAAGACTCTCAGAGATTGTTACTGAAGACATTTTTTGTGGAGATCTTTGTAGGCATTACAAAAGTCCTTAAAAATTTTGTTTAAACCAGAAATAAAAAAAATTTAGTGTTAAAACTTTTAGTAATGACCCTTGAATGTCGTCTCTAATGTCGCCTCTAATAACATTTTTTATAGTGACCCTGCAATCGTTACAAAAGCTTTTAATTTTTTTTAAGTTAAGAAATAAAAATTTTTTTGTACTAAAACTTTTAGTAATGACTTTGTTAAGTTATTACTTCACTTTTTGTAGCAATTTTTTGGTCATCGTTAAAAGTCTTTTAAAAGTCAAATATTATAAAATTAATAGATTAAAGGAAGTGATTGCTAGAAGTCTAAACGAACATCTTAAATGCAAATAATTTTCAAAGCTTACCACATATTCATAAAAAAGTCTTTCAATATATAATAAACAACATCTGTTCATAACATCATCCTTACTTGTGCTGATTTATTTAGAGCAATATTACAGTGCTCATTGAACAGTATCAGCAATATCACACACCAAAGCATACATTATTACTTAAATGGAATTAGTACGCCCATATTTGGAATAACAATTTTTAGGAGGGTAGAACTGGACCTTGAGTGCTTTCTCGGAGCACGGGTTCATCAAAACCAAAAGTTCTTCTTTTTCTTTGTAAGGTTGGGTTGCAAGAGCTTGCTCGAATGGACCGAGGCTGAAGAAAAGATTATATGCATCAAATTGATCTCGAGCTCTCCTAATTTGAAATGTAAATGGATATTCATCGGCAGGATTATCAGATGGACCAATCACTATGGGATACGAAGCATTATCAGCTTGAAGTCTCCATTGAGATGGTTCAGCACATTTAAGTACCCAGGAAAATTCGATACTCAAGTGTTGTTCTGTTGTGATATTTTCTACCATGTGGTTACGGGTACGAAAAATCACCTGCTTAGGATCAATGCTCAATACCACTGAAATCGGGCAGGTTTGGTCTCCGATTTGATCAAGTGAAGTTGCTAGGCCAGGGTTTGTGGCCTCACGAATGTCGTATGGTTGACCAGCTATAACAGGATGGTTGTTGACGTCAAGCACAACTTCTTGGGCAGTCAACTCTATGTAGAAGACAAAGAGAAGGAAAAAGAGTGCAAGCAATGCAGTCTTCATTTGGAAGTTGGGTGTGGAGTACTTGAGGACTACTTATTTTTGGTTCCTGGGTGTGTGTAAATGGGAGCTTGCACAGCTTCAATTTTATAGAGTAGCATGGCAATCTTATTTCGACAGTTGGCAAAAGGATGACTCAAAGGAAATATGAGGTTGAAACATGATGTCATGGTTATGAACGAGAGCAATGACATCAACATCAAACTCATCTATATGCATGCGACTTCAAATCCTGGGCCAACATGAGCCGGTGCAGTTACGAGATTTTGGACTTTTTTTTTGAAGTCAAAAAATTTGAACATAAAGATAAAAATTATATCTGAGCTTAAAAATTTATTACACTTCAAAAATTTACAGTATAGTTAAAATTTTTAAAATATAAATTTTTTATAATTATAATTTTTATTTTCATATTTAAATTTTACAACTTAAAAAATAAAAAATAAATAAATAAGGCCAAAATGGCCTGATAGCACTGTACGAATTGAGAGAAGCTACTCACTAGCAACACACCCCATTGAAGTGAGACTAGGTCTAATTTTTGTATTTTTTTGGGTTCAATCTCTTTATTTTCACAATTTGTGTTTGAGTTTGAATAAGAAAATTAATATTAAGTCTAATCCTATCTCTCTTCAAAAATTTTTATTTAGATCCAAATAAAAATATTTAAGTCTAAGCTTGGGATTGGATACGCCTTAGCACAACTTAGTTTAGACTTAAGTGTATTTTATGATAGAATAGAAAATTGAAATATTTTTGTTTTTTTTTAAGAATATTTAAAAAATAGAAAAAGGCTTGGATTATTAGAAATTTTTTAACAAAAAAGTACAAAAAAATTTTATGATAGAAAACTGCAAAACAACAAGACTAAAAAACAATATTACAACAACTTTCTACAGCGCGACTATAAACAACAAGACTATAAATGCTTATTGTTAGTGGCCCCTATTAACATAACATAGAATGTTAATGGAGTTTAAAACAAGTACATTTACTTTTTTCTTTTTCCTTTACAGCCTAATTTCCATCCTCTTCCAACCTTGTCAACTTTTCTTTTTCTCTCTCCTCGTTATCCTTTTCCACCCATTTTCAACAGCTTGTACACTGTTAGCAAGCGAATAGCCACCATAAAAAAGCTGCATAAAATATTAAGACAGTATGTTTGGATGAGAAGAAAATTAGAGAAAAAACAAGAGAGAAAATAGATTTTCTTTTTTTTTGGATCGAAGAGAAAATCAGGAACAAAAAAAAAGTTGGAGAGAAAATAATAGTGGATCTTACCGAAAAACTTTCTCTCCAAATATAAAAAAATTTTAGAAAGAAAATGTGGCTTAGCATATTCCGACTGCAGTTTGGTTGAAAATTTTCAACCATATTTTAGTCAGAAGTTGAAAATCCATTTTTCAAAATTATGAAATTATTAATTTAGTCAAATTTTTTAATATTTTAATTAATTAATTAGCGTTATAATTATTTATGTAAAATTTTATTATAAAATATTTAATAATAAATATATTTTACAAAATAATAACTTATTTTTAAATATTAAAATTAATAAATTATATATATATATATATTAAAAAAAATTTCTAACTGCAATGCAGTTGAAAGACTGAGACTAAATGACAATCAGAGGCCTCATCCGATAGCCATTCAGTCGGAATGGATGATGCATTGCCTTGAGGAGGCAATGCATCATATATATATATATATATATATATATATATATATATATATATATATATATATATATATTATTTAATATATAATAATATATTATTATATTTATATATATTATATTTAAATCAATTAATATATATTAAAATAATATTTATTAAAGTTCAAAATAAATAATCATATTTATTGTATTATAATAATAACTTATAAATTAATTTTTATTTTTTATTTTATTATTTTGCTAAAATTTTTAAAAATAATTAAAATGTGATTTTTCTAAATTTATTTTTAAAAATTTTATTGTTCTTATTTATTTTTAAATATATATATATATGTATAAGTTTAAAATATTTTTTTTTAAAATATCCCATTTAATGATAAAATTATTAATATTGTATAATAAAAAAATTATTTTATAAATTAATGAGTTTTTTTTTTCATTTTGTGTCTTTCCATCCAAACATATGAAGAAAAAATATTTTTTCTTTATTTTTCTCCTCTCCCATCCAAATACAACATAAGTAAGGATAGAGCACTATTATTCTTCAAATAACAGGGGTACCAAGTGAAAAGAAAGAAAAAAAAAATGTCAAAGAAGGTAATAATATTTTACCCATAAAATATCAACAAACTATTCTTGTATTATTGGTTCTTTCATCTCTATCAGATAGAAATCCTTTGTATTCCACGTACATAAGATTGAAAGCGCATATGCATATATTAAATGCTGTCAATCATCATATTCTTCTTCTTCTTCTTTTTGGTACTGTGCCTGCTAAATGGCCAATCGTAAGTGTAGTAGGATGGAGTAAATTTCTAGTCCTTGGAGAAGCACTGGTAGTTGATGACTTGATCTACGTGACTGTCGGTGAGCTACTAAAATCGTGAATTCTACAGTTTGTATGGTAGCTATTTCATCATAAACCATGATTCAAGTTAAGAGAGACTTGTTTGACTAATTCATATATGAGGTTTCTTAATTTGGGAACCATGTTGTTGAGGGCCGTTAGAGAAAAAAAACCATGAATAATAAGGTAAATAAGCCAAGCAATTAAGAGCGTCGCATCATTTATATATTTAATAATTAAAATTTATGCTATATTTAAATTCCATTTATAATGTACATGAATTTCATTTGTACAAATTAAATTTTGATCATTGATTATATTTGGTGCACCATACACCTACAAGTACGTATAAACAAATTTCAAATAAACCAGGATTAGTCTCTAGAGAATTATGGAATTTTCTCCCATTTAAAAAAAGAAAAAACAAGAACCATATATGAGTTCAAGGAAACAAGTTTTGCACTTATTTGAGCCACTGTATATTCAATTATTAAGAGGTTTTGTCTATTAATTTTTATAGATCTAGCTTAATATGATTTGATGTTTAACATCTAAAATGTCATTCTCCTGTAACGTGAAAACGGGAAAAGAATCGCAGCATGGGAAGTATATATCATATGAAATAGAGTAAAATATCTGTAACTTTTAACGTACCAAACAAATTATTGGTTGGTCCGTTTCCTCCTTTCATATTGAAGAATAGGATTGCTTTCATACTAGGGTTACTGATGGCAGGTTTTCTCTATTTTGAGTTGCTTTCATGCTAGATTATGACAGAGAAAATTAATGTTGCGTAACCAAAAGAAAGAAAAGCAGTTGGAAGGAAAAGTCATGTAACAAGGATAACACAGGACATGGCTTTATATTGTTGTAGGAACTTAACATTCTATTAGCATGACAAAATTTGTTATGGTTTTTGCAAGAAGTTTTTTCTTTCATACTTGCCAAATATTTTTTTCAATCGAATACCAAATTTTATTATTGTAGTTAAAACTAAAACTAAAAAGAGATAAGTTTTAGGTTGAATTATTTTATTTGTCCCTAAATTTTACTCAATTATCAATTTTATCGTAATATAGTTTACAATTTTAATTTGTAATTAAGTTCTTATAATTTTTTTTTAAAAAAAATGTATATCTATAGTATATATATATATATATATATATTTATATATCTAGAAAATAGATTTGAGTTTAGGTATAGAGATAAAAATAGATATGAGTATGAGAATTTTTTTGGGGTATTTTTAACAATCTTAGATTGAATTTGGATTGCTTGAGTACATTTTTTTTATATGACTATATTTCATGTAAATAAATCTCAACTTGAGAAAAAAATTGTTCTCTTTAAAATTTCTCTAAATAAATAGATTTGGGTCGCAAGACTTAAAGGATCTAATAAAAAAATGATAAACATATTTTCTTCAAGCCAGAAAATGAATTAACAAGTATAATACCTAACTTGATGATCCGTAAAACCACAAAGTGATGGTGATCAACGAATGTTAGAGAAAATAACAAGGAATGATAAAACAAATGTTTTAATATATTAGAAGTGTTCTCATTTATAAAGATTCAATAATCTTTTGTCTATCTAATGTAAAACTTTGATAGTTCACCACCCTTTCTTACATACTCATTTATGTTTTTAAACAATCTCCAACAGTAATCAAGGAAATGAGGTGTTGGATATTGCTGCCAAAATTAAATGAGTATGCGCTTAAATACCACGTGGACGTAGACTAAGGAACTTGTGCAGCGTCAAAGCTTTCGCAGCTTCCTTTTAGATGTACACAAGTACGTAAAATCGGCTCATTGTGTGAACAAAGGAATTGAAGCTGAATAAATGAGGAACAATACTCATACAGCATAAATGTGCACGTGTGAGTTAATCACAGGAACATTTCGGATGAATTGAATTCTTACTGATTTGTGCTTGAATTGTAGCCAGCAGGCGGATTGATTATGGCATTGGTAAGCTGGTCCATTTAGTTGGTAATAAAATTGATGTCATAATTAATTAGTTAAACACTTTTTAAAGGGTAGAATGACTATTTCGAGTTCTTGAAAAAAGTTTCAACTTTATTTTAGATAGGATATTAATAATTTTCTTAATTTAATAGTATTTTATAATTTTATTATTATTATTGAAATTTGTTTAGCCATATAGGAGGCTTTCCTTTTCCTTATTTAATTTGGGGACTTTTTCTTGTGTAGATAAGAGATTAAGGTTTTCTTATTTAACTAGAAGATTTATTAGGATTAAGTTTATTTCTTTAAAAATAGGTGCTCTTTGTTTCTATTTTTATGCGTTGTCTCATGAATTAGAAAAGATACTTAAATTTTTAAACTAAGTGAGGAATTGTTAAGAATAACCGAACTTTAAAAGACTAAAATTATGCAATATGTATGCATTGGATTAAAGAAATCCAAATGACTCACATTTTTTTAATTTTATTTTTTAATTTGATATATTTTAAATGACCCAAATTTATATAATTTAAACATTATAGTTATTTTGAAAAATAGATACCACTCTTCAAATAAGGGTCATGATGCTTCAAATTCTTATTATAAGTAAGAATTGTACAAATTAAAAAATGACTAACTAATAACTGATAATGCATCTCTCTTTCCTTCAGTTTTACTCTAAAACTTCATAAAATTTTATAGAAAAAATTCCAAAAGTTGATGTCTATCAATTCTCTCTCTCTAAACCACCATCCCTAAGTCAATAATTTTGTTTTTGTTACGGTTTATTAGACATTAGAGATGAAATAGTAACCAAATACAAATATAAAATCAATTTTAAGTCAACTCGAAATTACATGGAATTATCTTCACAAATGGTAGATATTAGAGCTAATGGGTGTGACTATCAAATGAAAGCCAAGTCTGTGGCACTAACAGTCTCTGAGATCACATCATAATTTCAAAGAATCTACTAATTTGTTTTGATTAATTGATGAGTTCTACTTGGGGCCCATCATTGATATACCATTTAGAATTGCCTAGTAAACAACTAATCAATTGAAAATTCTTAATCTAATAATGATATAATAATTTATGGGTATTGCGTGGAACGTGTGTGTGTGTGAAAGTTTCGAAAACAAAACATATGTGATGCGCGCAATACTCATAAATTATATATACACACACATCGCAATGCAATCTCATTTGAATATGTAGGCAATATGTATGAATTCATTCGTAGTTTTGTCTTTTAACTTTCACACACGCACACAATACTCATAAATTATATCCCTAAAATCAAAGCTAATTATACATCTCTAATAATAAATAATGACTAATCGTGGATGTCATTTGAATATATAAGCAATATTAATGCATTTATTTGTAGTTTTGTTTTCTAACTTTTACACACATGTGATGGCTGCAGTACTCATAAATTATATATGCACACGCGGCGCGATGTAATCTCATTTGAATATATAGGCAATATATATGCATTCATTTTTGTAGTTTTGTTTTCTAGCTTTTACACACACACACAATGCCCGTAGTACTCGTAAATTATATCCCTAAAATCAAAGCTAAATAGTGATATTGACCGTACAGATGCACGGAAAGTCAAAAATCAGTGCATTATCCATTAAAAAAAAAGGCAATACAGATGGAAATAAATGTCATCTTAGTTACAATTTAGAAATAGTACCAGAAAATCTTAATTATATATACATTGATGATTATACATCCTTAATAATGAATAATGACTAATGTTGATTTTATGCTTAGCAATGCTTTAATTTGGAGGTTAATAAGACTGATCTACACTTAGGCTCCGTTTGTTTATAGGTAAGTAATAAATTTTTAAACTTTTTTAAATTAATAAAATAAGAATTTCATAACAAAATTTTTGTTTGGATGGGGGAAGAGTGAAATTAATTTTTAAATTCCTAAAAAATAATTTATTCAAATAAATTTGAAAAAACATGAAATTTCAACTAACTAGATTTCTTCTCTTATATTTACACACACAGGTATATGCACATGTTTACACATATACACTCATGCAAGAACACACTTACATGCATGGACCCATGGGTAGGCGGGCACACGCACGCTCCCACCCAAGCTTCTATGCTTACTGACATATACATATACGCAACTGGAACACACACATGCATGATGCACGCAAGCTTTTATGCTTACCCACATATACATACATGCGACTGCATACATGTACACACTCATGTGGGCATTTAGATACACACATACCCATAAATACAAATGAATACATAAACACGCCCAATGCGCAGCCTCACAGATATACACGCACAATGCAAGTATCATCGTTTTTACGTACACAGGAAAATGCACCTGAGATATTAAGTTAGCTATACAATTGAGAAATATATTGATATCAATTGTATATATTCTAATCAAGAATAATATAAACTAATGACTTATGCTTAAGTTATGCTTAACAACTTGCTTTATTTTGGAGCTTAGTAAGACGGATTCATGATAAAATTTTATGTTGTTTGTTTCATTAAAAAAATTATGAAAGGTTTTTCTTTTTGTTTGGATTTCATAAAATAAAATAGGTGGGGTGGTTGGTAATGCATCGTAAGCATTGGTGGCGGGTTAAGTGCTAGTAATCATGGTAATAGTTGATGGATTTGATTATGAGATAGATTTGATTTTTTTATTTTAAAAAATGGAAATTCCTATTTCAAGTTTCAAAATTTTGACACAAATTCGCTTGCCCAAATTCAAATTTTTTAGGTAAAATCTAATCAGTGATAGAGACAAAATCCTAAGGGTAGTAGGGGTAATTGATGAGTAGGTTAATGGGCTCAAAATTTTTAAAAAAATGTAAGAACATAATATCAAAACTTAATATTATATATAAAAATATATAAAATTTGAAGAGCGCATCTATCCACCCTCACTAGTATGTGATTCCACCATTTGATGCTAAAGACCAGGTCTAATTTTCGTATTTTTTGGTATGGAGGTCTATTTATTTTCACAATTTGTATTTGAGTGTGAATAGAAAAGTTAATATCAAATCCAAGTTGATCTTGTTTCAAAAGTTTTTTATTTGGATCTAAATTTGGGATTAAGTCTTGGGTCAATTTAGTTTGGACCATTGTAGTCCAGGGCATACGAAAATAGAAATATTTTTGTATTTTTTTAAAGAAATTTAAAAAATGAAGAAAATTTTGGATTATGAAATATTTATCAACACAAAAATATAAAAATCTATTTGTCAGAAAACTACAAAACAAACAGACTAGCAAACGATAATCCAACAACTTTCTAGCATGAGTAACCAGTCCAGCTCCAATTATGCAGATTGTTAGAGGCCACCGTTGCATTTATAACCATTTTAGATTTTATTATGATAATAGATACATAGATTGATAGACAGATGGCACTAAATAGCTAGTTCTAGTTGTAGCGGGATTAATGCTTTCATCGCGGAACGAGAAAATAAAATAAGGTAATGCTATGGTGATTTTTTATTATTGGAGTTTTTTTGACATTGGTGTAAGATAATTCTTTTATTATAAACATAGATTTTGGAATAATTTAATAATAAAAAAATTCAAATTTGCTAAAAGTTAGATTCTCTAAAACAAAATCTAATAAAATATTAATAAATAACTATTAAAAACAAATTATACATTCGATTTCTATAGACAACGCTTACTCACATATAAATACACGTGACTGCATACAAGTACACCTTCATGGGCATTTGGATACACACATGCACATATATACATATGAATACGTAAATACACACAATGCGCAACCTCACAGATATACACGCACAATGCATGTATTCTAGTTAGATTATTGCACCGTTTTTACATACACAGGAAAATGCACCTGAGATAGTTAAGCTAGCTATACAATTGAGAAATATACTGATATCAGTCGTATATTTTCTTAAAATCAACAATAATAAAAACTGATGACTTATGCTGATGGTAGTAAATAGCTAGTTGTAGCGGATTAGTAGTGGTCACCATAAACTAATAATGCTTTCGATCATTGTGGAACGAGAAAATAAAATAGGGTAATGCTATGGTGAATTTTTTTATTATTGGATTTTTTATAACAGCGTACAATAATTTCTTATTATAAATATACATCTCAAAATGATTTAACCTAAATAATTCAATTTTTTTAGAAAATTAAATTCTGTAACAAAATTTAATAAAATGTCAATAAACTATTATTATCTCCTTTTGAGTTTGCAATTTTATTTCTTGGTATCCTCTTATTTAAAAAATACCTTTGTACTCCCCAATTAATATAATATAGAATGTTAATGCAGTTTAAAACAAATACAATTACATATTTTTTTTCTTACAGCCCAATTTCCATCCCCTTCCAGCCTCATCAGCTTTTTTATTATCTCTCTCCTCGTCATCCTTTTCCACTCGTTTTCAACAGCTTGCACGCTGTTAGCAAACAAATAGCCACCATCGAAAGCTGCATAAAACATTAAGTCAGGACAGAGCACTATTATTCTTCAAATAAGAGGGTACCGAGTGAAGAAACCCAAACCACAAAGAAGGTATTAATATCTTACCCATAAAATATCAACAAATTATTCTTGTATTATTGGTTCTTCGATCTCCATCTCATAGAAATCCTTTGTATTCCACAAACATAAAATTGAAAGCGCATCTGCATGTATTAAATGCTGTCAATCACCATGTTGTTCTTCTTCTTCTTTTTGTTGCCTTCGTTACTGTGTCTGCTTTGATTTGATAAAAATTGATTTGATAGTTCACAAATGGTAGATATTAGAGCCAAGGGGTGTAACTATCAAATCAAAGCTAAGTTTGTGGCAAACAGTCTTTGAGATCACATCATAATTTCAAAGCATCCACTAATTTGTTTTGATTAATTGATGAGGTCTACTTGGGGTCCGCCATTGATATAACATTTAGAACTGCCTATAAATAAGTAATCAATGGAAAATTCGAGGTCTAATAATGATATAATAATTAATGGGTAGTGCGTGCATCACGTGTGTGTGAAAGCTAGAAAATAAAACTAGGAATGAATGCATATATATTGCCTATATACTCAAATGAGATTACATGAATGCATTCATTGATAGTTTTATTTTCTAACTTTTACAAACACGTGATGCACGTAATACTCATAAATTATATCCCCAAAAAAATCAAAGCTAATTATCAATATTTTTAAAATCAAATTGATTATTGAACTAGTGAAAGTATTAGTTCATAATTTATTGATTCAATCATTGTTGAACCAATAATAATTAAATATATACATATATATACATATATATATATATATATATTATTTTATATATTAAAATTTAATATAATAAATAATAACAAACAAATATTGATAAATTTTAAAATATATTACGACTAATTATACATAAAAATAAATCAAATATGATATAATATTTACAATTTAATTTATTTATATATTAAAATATATTTATATAATTTTAATAAAAATCATATAAATTTTACTTTTATTTTTAATATATTATATTAAAACCTTACAATTATAAACAAACCAATAATGGTGACTCAATGGTAAAGATGTAGTTTATTAATTTAGAAGTTAGGGGTTCGAATTATAAGGTGGTTGTTTTGACTTATTGAAATGAAAATATAATAATTCTTTATATCAAACATTGCACTTGATGTAGGGAAGTGTTATTTAATTCAATGGTGAAGGTACAGGTAATATACTTTGAGGGACGGGTTCGAGATGCCAAGAAGACAATTTTGCTAATTTCCTAAAATAGAAATATAATAAATTCTTATATTAAATATTACAAATAATATATGGAAGTCTTTACTAGTTTAAGGGTGAAGTTGCAAGCTGACCCATTCAACCATGGGTTTAGAGTTAATTTTCACCCAAAACTAATCTGTTATAATTAATTTTTGATTAAATTTGACTAGGAAATGCCAAGAAAACAATTTTGCTAATTTGCTAAAATGGAAATATAATAAGCCCTTATATTAAATATTACAAATAATATATGAAAGTCTTTACTAGTTTAATGGTGCAGGTGTAAGCTGACCCATTCAACTACGGGTTTAGAGTAGATTTTCGCCCGCAATCGGCCTATTGAAGTTGGTTTTTGATTAAATTTGATCAGTTCTAAGCAACTTTGCAAATAATATATGAAAGTCTTTACTAGTTTAATGGTGAAGGTGCAAGTTGACCCATTCAACCACAGGATTTAGAGTTGATTTTCATCCAAAATCAGCTGATTCAACTTAATTTTTGATTAAATTTGACTAGTTTTGAGCCACTTCCTTGAACCTTTTGGTTCTGGTAACATTGCTAATTATACATCCCTAATAATGAGTAACAACTAACGGTGAATCTCATTTAAATGCATTCATTTATAGTTTTGTTTTCTAACTTCTACACACACGTGACGCCTGCAGCACTCACAAATTATATATACACACACAACGCAATGTAATCTCATTTGAATATATAGGATATAAATGCATTCATTCGTAGTTTTGTTTTCTAACTTTTACACACATATGATGCCTCAGTACTCCTAAATTATATATACACAGGCGATGTGATGATAATGTCCTTTGAATATATAGGCAACATCTATGTATTCATTTGTAATTTTGTTGTCTAACTTTCACTCTCATACACGCGCCCGCACAGGAACGTGATGCACATAATACTCATAAATTATGTCCCTAGAACACACACGCTCACACACATACACATATGTAATGCACAAGATACTCATAAATTATATCCCTAAAATCAAAGCTAATTAGTGGTGTTGGTCGTGCAAATGCATAAGAAAGCAAAAGTGAATGGGTCCTCATTAAATAAAAAAAAAAAGCAATATAAATGAGAAGAAAAATGTCACCTCAGTTATAAATTAGGAATAGTAATAGAAAACCCTACTTATATATATATATATATATATATATATATATATATATATATATATATATATATATTGATGATTATACATCCTTAATAATGAATAATGACTAATGGTGATTTTATGCTTAGGATTTGGAATTTGATGTGGCTGATTTTACATTTAGGCTCAGTTTGTTTATAGGTAAGTAATAAATTTGTGAACTTTAAAAAGAAATTTCATAAACTAAGAATTTCATAACAAAATTTTCTGTTATTTGTTTTCATTAATAAAGTTTTTTTTTTTATTCTATTGGTTCTTCCATCTACATCACGTAAGCATCCTCTGTGTTCAAATGCATAAAATTGAAAGCACCTATTTACATAGTAAATGCCATCAACTACCATTTTCTTCTTCCTCTTCATCTTCATGAACAAGAATTTGCTATCCACATCAGATAAGTTCGCATCAACTGATGCCTTTTTAAATATTCTGGTGGTTTCTAGAATTCTACTTAATTATTAATTTAATTCTTATAGTTCAGAATTTGTAATTGAATTCTTATAATTTGAAATTTTTTAATTTAATTATTGTCATTAAATTTTTGGTAATGTGCCTTTTGAACTGGCCAATTACATATTATCTTGACTTTTATGATTTATATTAATAAAAATATATATGTTACGGAGAGTAAAATTCGATCATGTTGCATATAAGGCAACCTAAGTTACAAATTTCCAGTGCGCATTGGATTTTTTTTTTCATGTCGTACAGATTATATGCCCACAGGCCACAATGCAATCCATTAATATATCATCGTCATTAATTGGAGAAGCACTTAGCAGTGATTTGGGCTATGACTAGGAGATTTAGATGTGCCGCGGGAGAAGAAAAGTACGCTGCTGCTTTCTCCTCATCACCATTTGAGAAGCACTTGAGTAGTTGAGCTACAAAGGAATGGAATTCTACAGCTTGTATGGTAGTAACTAATTGTATATTGGCGTAAAATAGGGTATATCCATGTTATTTCACCATATTAACCATTGGACAAGATGAGGGGACTTGTTAGACTCATACATGAGGTATGTTAATTTTGGAGCCATGTTGTTCTTCAAACATAGGTGATATTTGGGTAAGGTTAAGGCAAATCTCCTTTAGATTTAAATCGAAATATATTAGGTTGTGTTCGATTGAATTAATTTTTAAGAAATTTAAATTATTTTATTAATTTTTTTTTGTTTGGATTAGGGAAGAATGGAATTAATTTTTTAAATTCCTAAAAATAATTTTATCAAATATATTTGAAAAAACATGAAATTTCAACCAACTATATTTCTTCTCTTATATTTACACACATAGGTATATGCACATATTTACCCATATATACTCATGCAAGAGCACATTCACGTGGATGGCCCATGGGCACGCGTGCACACGCACGCACCCAACTGTGTATCCTCACTCACGGGTACATATACGCGGCTGGAACACACGCACCCAAACGTTTATGCTTACTCACGTATACAGACACGTGACTGCATACATGTACAAACTCGTGGGCATTTAGATACACACATACACATATATACATTTGAATACGTAAACACGCACAAGATATACACGCACAATGCATGTATTCTAGATAGATTGCATGGATTTTACATACACAGGAAAATTCACCTGAGATAGTTAAGCCAGCTATACAATTGAGAAATATATTGATATCAATCGTATATATTCTTAAAATAAAGAACAATAAAAATTACTGACTTATGCTGAAGTTATGCTTAACAACTTGCTTTAATTTGGAGCTTAATACGACTGATTCGTAACAAAATTTTTTGCTGTTTATTTCTTTAAAAAAAATTATGAAAGGTCTTTCTTTTTGTTTGGATTTCATAAAATAAAAT
Source organism: Erythrophleum fordii (assembly GCA_032878935.1). NCBI lineage: Eukaryota > Viridiplantae > Streptophyta > Magnoliopsida > Fabales > Fabaceae > Erythrophleum > Erythrophleum fordii. The sequence continues at coordinate 6,659,022 of JAVQMF010000047.1, forward strand.
AGGTGGCAAAGAGGTGGTTGGTAATGTATCCTAAGCATTCGTGGCAGGTTAAGTGTTAGTAATCATGGTAATAGTTGACGGATTTTGATTATGAAATAGAGTTAATTTTTTTATTAAATTAAATAGCAATTCCAATTTCAGGTTTCAAAATTTTGACTCAAATTCGCTTGCCCCAAATTCAAACTTTTTAGGTAAAATATAAACAATGATAGAGCCAAAATCCTAAGGCCATGTTTGGTTAATAGGGAAGTTGAATGTTGGAAAAGGAAAAGGAGTGAGGTTGGGATAAAAATATGTTTGGTAGGTGGGAGAGTTCTTTCCTAAGTAAGTTGTTTCTCACTAACATAGGATAGTTCAATCTTTTATTTTGGGGTGAGAGAGAATTTTATTGAGTAGGAAAATAAAAATTGAGACCATTTTATTCTTCCTCAAATAATTTATTTTTCTTATTAAAGGTTATCAAAAATGAAATTTTAAATTACAATATTATTTTATTATTTTTTATTGTTATTGGTAATTACAAATAATTATTTTATTATTATTAGTAAAAAAATAGTTAGAGATATTTTAATCTTTTAATTTTCTTCTCATTCTATTTTTATGTTATTTCTATCCACCTAAATATAAAAAAATAAAAATATTTATATTTCTTCTTTTATCATACCAAATATAATTATAAAATACAAAATTTCTTTTTATTCCCATTTCGTTTCTCATTTTTATTCCATAAAAAATTAATCCTTTGTATAAAACGAAACCTAAGATACTGGGGGTAATTGATGTATGGGTTAATGGGTTCAAAAAAAAAAAAACGTAAGAACGTAATATCAAAAAGAAACATAGGGCCTCGTGCAGTCCCCTACTAATGGCAAAAAAGCTGAATGCATTTAATAGCAATTCCACCTCTTTATTATTATTACCACCTGTTGTAACATTAATGCCAGCAGAATAAAGCTTCAAGTGCACTTTGTTGCTTCATCACTTAAAGCTTCTAGTGTTCAAGTGAAGTGTCGTATCCAAGGCCATATTCAATACCTCTACTGCCTGCTCAATTGGCCAGTCATGTCAACAAGTGCAGTTGGGTGGAGTAATTAAATTTCTAGTCCCTGGAGGAGTACTCGGGTAGTTGATGACTTAATCTGCGTGACTTTTGCTGAGCTGCTAAAAACTGAAATTCTACAGCTTGTATGGTATTAAGTCATTGTATATTCAATTGCTAAGAGGTTTTGTCTATTTATTGTTACAGATTTTAGTATAATATGATTCTGATGTTTAACCTTTAAAAATGTCTATCTTCTATAATGTGAAAACTAAAAAAGAATGGCAGGATTGCTTTCATGCTAGTGTTAGTGATGGCAGGTTTTGTCTATTTTGGGTTGCTTTCATACTAGTTTAACGATTTTCAAGAAAATAATTTGATGCTTCATTGCATGAGGTTTGTGCTGTAGTGTTAGTGTCTTAACTGGGTTTGATGAACTTCTATGCAAAAATTCAGTTATTTCCCAAAAAATTAAGGTCTATGAAGTTCAAATTTTTTTCACTGAGCTACTAAAAACTGGAATTCTACAACTTGTATGGTATTAGGTCACTGTATATTCAATTGCTAAGAGATTTTGTCTATTAATGGTTTTAGATTTTAGTTTAATATGATTTTGATGTTTAACCTTTAAAAATATCTTTCTCCTATAATGTGAAAACTAGAAAAGAATAGTAGGATTGCTTTCATGCCAGTGTTAGTGATGACGGGTTTTGTCTATTTTGGGTTGCTTTCATACTAGTTTAACGTTTTTCAAGAAAATAATTTGATGCTTCATTGCATGAGCTTAGTGTCTTGACTGGGTTAGATGAACTTCAATGCAAAAATTCAGCTATTTCCCAAAAAATTAAGGTCTATGAAGTTCAATTTTTTTTGCTGAGCTACTAAAAACCTGAATTCTACAGCTTGTATGATATTAAGTCACTGTATATTCAATTACTAAGAGGTTTTGTCTATTAATTGTTATAGATTTAATTTATTTTAATATGATTTTGGTGTTTAACCTTTAAAAATGTCTTTCTCCTATAATGTGAAAACTAGAAAAGAATGGCGGGATTGCTTTCATACTAGTGTTAGTGATGGCAGGTTGTCTTTTTTTGAGTTGCTTTCATACTAGTTTAACGTTTTTTCAGAAAATAATTTGATATTTCATTGCGTGAGGTTTGTGCTGTGATGTTAGTGTCTTGACTGGGTTTGATGAACTTCTATGCAAAAGTTCAGTTATTTCCCAAAAAATTAAGGTCTATAAAGTTCAAAATTTTTTTGGCTGAGCTCGTAAAAACTGGAATTCTATAGCTTGCATGGTATTAAGTCACTGTATATTCAATTGCTAAGAGGTTTTGTCTATTAATTGCTATAGATTTAATTTAGTTTAATATGATTCTGATGTTTAACCTTTAAAAATGTCTTTCTCCTATAATATGAAAATTGGAAAAGAATGGCAGAATTGCTTTCATACTAGTGTTAGTGATGGCAGGTTTTGTCTATTGTGGGTTGCTTTCATTCTAGTTTATTTTTTTTCAAAAAACTAATTTGATGCTTCATTGCATGAGGTTTGTGCTGTAGTATTAGTGTTTTGACTGGGTCTGAAGAACTTCTATGCAAAAAATTCAGTTATTTCCCAGAAAACTGAGGTCTGTGAAGTTCAAGTTAAATGCAAAGATTATTAACTGACATGCAGAGTTATCTGAAGTTTTGAAGTAAAGAATTGATCAAAGCCGTTTAAAAATATATTGTACAAAATGTAATGGGTCACAGAGTGGATCATCTTCCATTTAGGAAGGCGTCTCTGCAATCCTTTGGTCAGTAGGAAAAATTGAAGCATCTTTCAGGGGAATATCCCTCGTGTTCTCTCTTACCCAACTCACTTTAGAAATTACAGTGACCGTTAATGTCCCATATTTTGAATCTGTACATGTGGAAAAAGAATACACATATATAGGGACATTGGATCCACTTGAATATGTGAATTAACCTAACATTCAACAAAGAAAATTAATGTTGTGTAACAAAGGAAAAAATGAACAGAAGTTGGAAATAATTCCCTAAAACAAGGATAACACAGACATGGCTTTTTTATTGTAGGAATTCACGTTCTATTCGTATTACAAAATTTGTCATGATTTTTGCAAGAAGTTTTTTTTTTTCATACTTGCCAAATATTTTTTTCGAATACCAAATTTTATTAATGTAGTGAAAATTAAAGGGGGTGAATTGTAGTTTGAATTATTTTATTTGTCCCTAAATTTTATTTAATTGTTAATTTTATTGGGGTAGTTAATATGTCTAATCTATAATTCAGTTCTTATAATTTTTTAAAAAAATTAATTTAATTCACTTTATTGTGTGTACCGTTAAACTTTAAAAAAATTAATTTGATGCTTGCATGAGGTTTGTGCCGTATTGCTAATGATGACTCTTGACTGGGTTTAATGAACTTCTGTGCAAAAACTCTAGTTAATCCCCAGAAAACTTTGGTATGCGTGAAGTTCAAGTTAAATGCAAAGATTATTAACTCAAATGCTGAGTTATCTCAAGTTTTGAAGTAAGAATTGATTAACCCGGTTTAAGACCATATTGTGCGTGACGTAATAGGTTACGGAGGGGGATCATCTTCCATTTAGAAAGGCCTCTTTGCAATCCTTTGGTCAGTTGGACAGGGATTACGAGGACATTGCTTCGTTGTCGTAGGAATTCACGTTCCATTGGCATCACAAAATTTGTTGTCAATTTAGCAAAGTTTTTAAATTTTTTATGCATACTTGCCAAATATTCTTTTCAAATACCAAATTTTAATAATATAGTTAAAACGAAAACTAGAAAGAGGCAAATTTAAGGTGGAATTATTTTACTTAGTTCTTAATTTTTGTTAATTATGTAATCGAATTTTCATAATTTAAAGAATGAAAATTAGTTTAGTTTAAGAAAAATTATATATAAAGATTCAAATTTTGTAAAATTTATAATAAAAAGTATTAAAAACTAAAATTACTTTAAAGGATTATAATTATTATTAGGTTTTAAGAGAATTGCTATTAAATTTTTAAAAAAATTATTATTAAAATTTAAGAAAGTTAAAACTTTAATAGTAATTTTTTAAAATTTAATAATAAAATTTTTAAAATTTAATAATAATTGTAGTCTTTATAGATAATTTTATTTTTTAAGATTTTCTATTAAAAATTTATAATATTTGTGTTCTTGAATGTAATTTTTTTAAAATTTATTTCATTAATTATTTGTGTGCGTCTAACAATGATCAATTACATAATTTAGTTTATTTCATTTTAACACTATTAATACGTGTAATTCATATTTCTACTAGCCCTTGTCACTTCACGTCCCATGTGTTTCACGTAATCAATAAAATCCTCTAGCTGCTTAGACTTTTTAAGCATAATTAAAATAGTCCACCATGCCGACTGGCCTCTGTCGCTTCACGTCACATATGCCTCACGTCACGTCAAAACTTGAGATAAAATTTCAACTGGCCTTTGATATTTCACGTGGTTTTGTGCATGCTGTATATGTTTTCTTGCTATGTTTAGCCTGTACGAGTCAAATAACAAGTGCGTACTATTTTTGCTAAGTTGTGTTTGTTAATTAATTATGTCAATTTTTATTATTACTTTTTAGTCTCAATTAATTGATTTATGAATTAAATTAATTATTAAATTAATTGATTTATGAATTAAATTAATTATTAAATTAATTAATTAATTATATTTTAATAATATTAAATAATTAATCACTATATAAATAGATTAAGTTTGATATTTTATAAATGACCTATAATAAATAGATTGTTTATGAACTGGCACTTCAATTCTTTGCACATTTTTTAAAATGTACAAAGAATGTGTTTTTTAATTTAAATTATCTATATTAGGTTTAGACGATTTAGATTTATTTATTTTTAAAAAAATTTATTTATTTTCATCTTGAAAGATATAAAATATAAAATAAAAATAATTTTTTAATTATCAACTTAAAAAAATAATAAATGAGACAAAAAATTTTAAAAAAAAATCAAATTTAAACCATCAATTATGTTTTAAAAATGTGCACCACGTGCACATCTTCTAGAAAGTGGATCACTTGCTGCTGCGGGCTCTAGGCTCCACCATATATTTTGATTCCTTCCAAAAGTTTAAATTGGCTGCCCCTTAATTTGCATTATTAGGGTTGGGCCTTTTTTAAAAAAGGAAGATAATATCTGCATGCCTCCTGAAGAAGCTGAGGTCTTGTGCTGTACATTTGGGAGTGGTGCTTCATTATCATATGAAAAACAAATATTTAAAAAAATGATTATATTACTTCATGTTTAACATCTAATCTGATCTAGTGTAACATTTTAATTTATATTAAGATATCATATAATTATCTACCACAATAAAATATTTTAAAATATAATTATATTATGTTTGCTATATGTGTCAAAAAAATATATATTATTTTTCTTTAATAATTTAACTTTAACCTTTGAAATTTTGTCTGAAAATAAAATTCTAAATACATTAGACCATATGAAGGGTATGTCTTTAAAATCCCTCATATGGAGAATTTAGCCTAAACAATATCCGATAGTATCCCATAATTGAACAATATTTGATAAAGTTTTAAATTCATCATAATTTTAAAATCTTTGCTGTAATCATAAATTTAAATATATTTTAAAATTTAAATAAAATTTATTTAAATTTATTTGATAAAATCTAAAATTTATGATGAATTTAAAATTATACCAAATATTATTCAGTTATGGGGTATTATCAAAAATTTATCCGACAAAATTTTCAAATCTCTCCTTCATTTTTGTTGTCTAATTATTTGCACCTCATAAGATTTTAAGCAATCAAGCAGCATTAATAAATTATCAATATTCATCCTTGAATCTTGACCGTAAATTAATTTAGGTTGCTTTGGTAAAATTTTCAAAACTAAGAATAGTATGTTTGTTGTAAAATTTTTAATATAATTTTCTAAAATATTTCATGACAATAAATATTTTAAATTATAATTAAAAATTTATGATGACTGTAAATATTTTAAATTACAGTAAAGATCTTAAATTTATGATGAATTTGAATTTTATTGGATATTGTTCAGTTATGGTGTACCATCGGATATTGTTTAGGCTAAACTCTGCATTTGAGGGATTTTAAAAGACATACTTTTTATATTGGTCTAATGTATTTAAAATTTTATTCTCAGAGACTTTTTAAAGGTTAAACTTAAATTATTATAGAAAAATAATATATTTTATTTTGACACATATAGTAAACATAAAATAATTATATTTTAAAATATTATACTGTGATAGATAAAATATTGGACACCTTAATATAAATTAAAATGTTACATTCGATATTCACAAAAAAAAAAAAGGTTACATTAGATCAGATTAGATGATAAGCATAAAGTAAACATAATATATATTTTTTAAATATTTATTTTTCACATGATAATGAAGCACCACCCCCAAAATGTACAGCACAAGAACTCATCTATTTCATGAGGCATGCAGATATTATCTTGCTTTTCGATGAAGGCCCTACCCTAATAATGCAAATTAAGGGGCAGCTAGTTTTGAACTTTTGGAAGGATTCACAATATATGGGGGTGCCTGGAGGTCGCAGCAGCAAGATATATGGTAGCAAGATCATATATTGCAACAGATTACCCAGATTGAAATCAAATCTAGTGTCAGGGATTTCAATGGAAGCCAGATCCACTGACTCCAACTGCCTTGAAAATTTAAACCAAAAAAAAAAGGGCAAATCGGATCTAGTGTCACCAATTTCTCCAAAAATACAGCACATGGGGGTAATACTTTTTGGTAGATACGGATTTGAATTTAAAAAAAAAAATCAACAATAGAAAATGCTTCAAAATTCTCCCAACCAATAGTTATAAAGTATACTTTTTTTAAAAAAAATTTAATTTTGAGGAGTTATTCCTTGAAGAATAATAAATAAAAATAGGAGGAAAATTTGAGTAATTAGTAAAAAAAAAATTATGCATTTTATAATATAAAATGTTCTTTTTTTATAACTAAAATTTTTATCTTTATAATTAAAATTTTTAATTTCTCTATTAAAAAAATACATGTCAAATTTATATTTAACTCCATCTTCAATGGTTACCATTCTAATTGGAGGAATCCAGGTCCGGTGAAAATGAAGTATGTGAAGCATAAGCACCTTGGCGTTACGTTTTTCTCGCGGTTGTTATCGCAATTGAAAATGAAGTGTGTGAAGCATAAACTTGAGACTTCTTTGACTAATTCATACATGAGGTTTCTTAATTTTGGAAACCTTGATGCGGGCGGCCCTTAGAGAAAATAAAAATGAATAATAAAGTAAGTAATTAGATTAATAATACCTCGAGAATTATGGAATCTTCTTTTATTTAAGAAAATAATAATAATAAAACTCGAACTGCTTAGGTAATTTAAATTATTATTATTATTTTAAATTTGTAATTAACAAACTATTTTATTTTTAAAAAAATAAATAAAAATTTACAACCTAAATTGTCTAAATTAAATTTTAAAGTATCCAAACTTCTTCCTATTGCCCACAAGGAAGAGAAATCCAGATTTAGTATACAGTAAAAGTGACGGGCACATAGTATACTATACAACTCATCACTTCTCCATTGTAAGTGAGGATTTCAATTCTAGATGATGGATCAAGATTTTTTAAAGTAAAGATTCTGAATAATTTCTCTAAAAAAGAGATAAATAAAGTAAAAATTTGTAACTAAAAAATATATATATATATATATATATATATATACATATATACATATATATTAAAAAAAAAAGAACGTGACACTGCACCATTTCAAAGGCAGGAAATTTCAGAGGATCTATTTTCCTAGATGAGTCTTATGTAATACGCCGACGTCACTGCTCTCCTTCATAACCATTACGTCATTGCCAACTGTCTAATTAGCCGACTGTCACGTGTACCCCTCCTTTCGGTCCTCATTCTCCTGCCAACTGTCGTAGCAAAACCCATGAAACCCTGTACCACTCATGAGTAGGGCATTATAGTTCTCCATTCGGGATCCATATTTATTAGATAAAAGATTTTTTTTTCTTTAAGGCCAGACTCATGCATATGCAATTTGATTATATAAAATGACAGCAAAAAATAAATTGTTTTAAATAATTATTAATATAATTTAAAATTCAGATAATATTATCTTACTTTTTTGGATAATATGTTGTATTGATTAATATATAGTAAGGTATATATATATACAAATACAATATATATATATATATATATATATATATATATATATATATATATATATATATATATATATATATATATATATATATATATATATATATATGTATGTAAGGATTTGAGACAAGGTAAATATCATATTATTCAGTTTCTAACTCATTCTTAAAATATCCATAACATTTCTTATAACCAGATCCAAGCACGTAAGTTTTATGGGTGTCTATGTGGGGGGGGGTGGGGTTTGGATATTTTGCTCATTTATTCCCGTGCTGAAATTCACTTTCGCTTAAGTTGCGTTTAAGGAGTAATCTTGGATTGAGAATTTTAGAGATAAAGTGAAACTGATTCACGTGTGTGATTTGAAGTAACTAAGGTCATGAATTATGCATATTAATAGTACTAAAATAGTATATGATTGATCATTTTAGTAGAATTTAACATTATATGCGCAAAAAAAGTTAATGAAATAAACAAATTAATTTTTATAAAAACTCAATTACTAATGAAACTTATAAACTATCAAAACAAAATTTAAACATGATTAAAGTTTAGGGACAAATAAAATAATTCAACCTTAAGTTTACCTCTTTTTAGTTTTAGTTTTAGTTTTAGTTTTAGTTTTAACAACAATAATAAAATTTGGTATTCGAAAACATATTTGGCAAGTATTGGAGGGGGGAAAAAACCTTCTTGCAAAAATCATAACAAAATTTGTGATGCTAATAGAAAGTGAATTCCTATGACGACAAAGCCATGCCCTTTCTTATCTTTCTTATACGACTGTTCTTTCAAATTCATTTCAATTTTTCCTGTGGTACACGGTACTAACGTTCACTGTTAATTCCTCCAGTGAGTTGGGTGAGAGAGAATTAATATGAGGGATATTCCCCAAAAGGATGCTTCAATTTTTCCAACTGACCAAAAATTGCATAGATACCTTTCTAAATTGATTTGGATTGCTTTAATTGAGGAGCTCGTAAATTGCGCCTCAATTGAGGCAATGGATAACGTAAACTATTATGCACGCAGTACTCAGATTGTTATATCAATGATGGACCACAAGTAGACCTCACCAATTAAACAAAACAGATTAGTTTAGATGCTTTTAATACTGATATCACCTCAGAGATTGTTAGATAGGCAATATAAATGCATTCATTTGTAGTTTTGTTTTCTAACTTTCGCAAACGTGATGCGCACAGTACTCATAAATTATTATCAATGATGGACCACAAGTAGACCTCACCAACTAAACAAAAACATATTAGTATACATGCTTTTAAATTCTGATATAATCTCAGAGACTATTGGTGCTCCAAACTTAGCTTCAATTTGACAGACACCCCTTAGCTCTAGTATCTGCCATCTGTGAGGATCAAAGTTTTAAATTGCGGTTGCGGTTGCGGTTGCGGTTACTGCTACGTTACGGTTACAGGTGTTGCAAAAATTATAAAACATGTTGCGGGTGTTGTTGACCGTTGCGTTGCGGATTATTACGGATGTGGAGCGAACCGCATCCGCAATATTGCGGCCGCATCATGTGATGCGGTTCGCATTTTAAAACATTGGTGAGGATAATGCCATGCAATTTGGAGTTGGGGTAAATTTGATTTTATATTTGCATTTGGTTGATATTTCAACTCTAACGTCAAAACTATAACAAAGATAAAATTATTAACCTAGGAATGGCGGTTCGGAGAGGGCGAAAGAATTGAGAAACAACTACTTCTAAAATCTTTTTTATAAAACTTTATGAAATCGAATCTCTCTTATAAAATTTTAGTAAGTTTCAAAATAAAATTGAAAGGAGAATGGATACCTTGTAAGCTATTGGCTAGTTATTTTTTAATCGGTAGAATTCTTATTTATAATGAGAATTTAAGGCATCATAGCCCTTATTTCAAGTGTTGTATCTAGTTCTCAAAATAATTATAATATTTAAAGTATTTAAATTTGAGTCATTTAAAAAATACCAAATAAAAAAAAAAGTGAGCCATTAGATTTCTTCAATCCAACACACTCATGCATAACTTGATTCTTTCAAGCTAGTTATTCCTAATAATCCCCTATTTCATTTGAAAAACTAAGTGTTTTTTCTAATTTATAAGACTATGCATAAAGATGTGTTTTTTTACTTGAATCTTCTCTTAATTCAAGTTCTTCATAGTATTAACAAATTGATGTCATTTGAAGCATCAAACCATAATTCTTACATTACTTTGAAAAATACTACACACAAAGTCAGACAAAGAAGTTCATAGAAAATTTATAATACTTTATATGATCATGTGCTTCACCCTAGATTTTTCATGATCATTTTTAAGATTCAACTCCAAATTCTTGCAAGAAGCAGCATCACTTCTTAAATTATTATAGATAGAATTCCTTTAAGTAATTTTCTTAGGCTTTTCTAGATCTATTAAAAGTTTTACTCACTTTAAACATTTAAGTTCTTATAATACGTACTAGACATAGCATTACTAGATATTCTCTAGTGTCTACAATCTTTTATCAATAATTTGTTTTTATCTATCAAACCATTAAACTAGATTTAATCTAGTTCAAAGTCAGATTCACATTACTGCTCACTCTAGTTAAGGGGTTCTAATCCCATTCTTTTCAAAATTCTCTCACTTTCTTTTTTGTGAGTCTTTTTGTAAGCACATCTACTAAGTTATTACATGGCCTTTGATGTTAAACTGTAATTATACTATCAAATATTATCAATATATATTTCAAGCTATTATGTCTAAACGTTTATTGAAATCCATAATACACTAGTCATATATTGCTTCAAAGACCCAATATAAAGAAAATGTTTGGCTTTGGTTATAATCACAACTCTTTGTTCATTCTTCAACCATTATTCTCTTTATCCACCATTTTGCATTCTACTAACTCATATTCTATGGTATGGGATGAGTTATGTCTTTCTAACTATGAGTAAAAGTTCTCCTTTAAACATGGATAAACGTAAAATAAGACATAATCTGATTAATTTCATGTACATTAATTGTCCAACTGATAAAAGTTTATCCATTTAATACTACATGAAATCATTTAAAATTTTAGTCCTAGATTCAAATTCCTTTCAATTGATCTTAGAACAATTCTTAACTTTTAATAACCATTATTTGCTTATTTCCTTTTTGTCTCATAGTTTATAAATTATGAAACATATTTATTTTCGTACAACTTAAATGTATACATACTACAAGATTCTAATGGTATCAATAGAATCAATCAAACAATTAATTAACAATTTGATTTGTCTGTGTTTCACATCATAGGGGATCTTTATTATCTCTTCAAAACCAAGTTTTTTAGGTTTGATAAGCTTTCAATAACTTCAAGGATAAACTCCTATTAATTACGTTATCTACTTTAAATATAAGATGGACATTGATCTCAATTTTTTGAACTCTATTTGTGATAATAGATATTTCTTAGTTTATTCATATCAATCCATTTGTCTCAATATAAAATTTATTAAAATTAAAATAGTAATAAAATTTATCAAGATACATAAAATTAATTCATATAGAAATAAATTTTATTAAATTAGAAGATAGAGACACACAATAATAGAATAAATTAGAGAAATATAATGATATAAAAATAAATATAATTGCCTTAATACAAAAAAGTATATATTAGAAGTGATACAATATATATTATTAGCGATAAATCATACATAATTTTTAATTGAATAAAATTTATCTACCTTTATAGTGAAATTCTTAGCATCCTCCTCAATATAAATAGCTAAATTAAATGTAAGAAAGTCACCTCCTATTTGAATACGAAACCCTATTTTTATAATGAGTAAAAAGTATGATAAAAAAAATTAAAAATTTTTTTTGAAAGAATGAGAATCGGAGAGTAAAGTATATATTACTAGTTATTTTTGAAACATGGAGATAAGAAATTTTTAAGATAAGTTTTAATATATTTTATTATGTTTTATTTATTTTATAAGATTTACTTATATTACTAAGGCAAAAGTAACTATATCTTTAAAAATATGTGTTTAGAACTTTAAAATATTAAATGAGATAGATAAAAAATTTTAAGAGAGGCAAATTTAAAATTATATATATATATATATGTATATATGTATAATACGTACAAAATTACTTTTGAGGAAAGCAGTCGCCCCTAAAACGCGATACCTTGGTCCTTCCCTGAGACCATACATATATAAATCAATTAACACCATCAGATGGGATGTAATTCATCTTATATAACATAATAGTTATATATAGTGGACTGGACTGACTGCCTTGGCAATGAACCCTAGAGCGATATTCCCAGTTATATTTCAGTATAAGGACAAGAGCTCAAGGACAAGCTCAGGGAGCCACTTAAACAGTAAAATTTCGGATTCTGGGATCGAAGATCCACGCGGCTTTGTAGGCAAGTGAAAAGGGATATTTTTTTGTCACCGGTGCGTTGCAATAGATGAGTTTGATGCTGATGTCATTGCCCTCGTTAGTACCTTCGTGTCATCCTCTTGCCAACTGTCGAAGTGAAAAAATAAACCTCTTGCAAAAAACATGACAAAGTTTTGTGATGCCGATAGATCGTGAGTTCCCACAACAATAAAGCCTGTCATGGGTCATGCACGTTTTATGACTTTCTCTTCCAACGTAACTTCTTTCAATTTTTTTTTTCTCCTTAGATACAATACATTGAATTTCTTTGTTAGGAAGCTATGTTCACATAGGTACATTTAAGAGTGAATGAAACGTGAACAATTCATAAAGTCCGCAACCTGTCGTTGCATTGCAGTTAATGATACCCTTTGCCCACTCTATATCAAAAAATTTATTCCTCTAGTTGAACTGAGTTATCAGTCCCACTGACTTAAACAATAAACTGAGTTATTCCTCTAGTTCCTAATCCTTGATTATTTAATCTCGATATTGTTAGCAACTTGGATACAACATTCCAAAGCTAAAGTCACAAAATGGACCCCTTTTAATCCAATAATTTAATATAATGCCATAACTTAGATGCATTTTTAAAGATAATTTACTGTCAAGTTAATAAGTAATAATATATAATTTTTTAACTCAACAACAAAATATTATTCATTTAAAAAGTACTCTTTAATCTTTATATATATCATAATTTTATTAAGAAATTTAATAACAAACACTTACAAAAAAATGTATATGAATTTTTGTCATAATATAATGCCTTCCCATGTAAGGCCATAATATAAGATTTGGCTTTTGTTTTTTTTTGTTTTCTTTTTGTGGATGTTCAATTGAGATGCAATTGGTTGATTTTTTATTTTCATGTGGATGTTTAATTGAGATGCTATTGGTGACTAAGTTGACGTCCATAGATTCCTCATGGATTGGAATGAGCTTATCTAGCCAATTAGAGGGGTAAGTGGCTTGTTTTCTTTTTGTGGATGTTCAATTGAGATGCAACTGGTTGAATTTTTTTTTTTTTTTTGTGGATGTTTAATTGAGATGCTATTGGTGACTAAGTTAAAGGCCGCAGAGTTCTGATGGATTGAAATGACTAGCCAATTAGAGAGGGAGATGGCTTGTTAGATGTGATCTTAGGGCAGGTTGTGATAGACTTTGTAAATTTTCTCAATAGCTACTTGGCCTAGAGGTTAAATCGTAGGACTTAACTATGATTATAAAACTATGCTCAAGCCTTTTGTTTAACTATAGTTTTCTAACCATAGTTAGATCGGATGGTCTTATCACAGTTCTCTAACTGTAGTTAGACTAATTAAATGGTCTAATAGCTTAACTGCAGTTTTTGAACTGCGATTAGTCCTTAGGATAATTGTGATTTGTAAAAACCTATGTTAAATTAGTTGTGATGACTATCGCTATCACGGTTTTGTAAACCATGATTAAACCTATTAGTTGTTGTTCAAACTGCAATTAACCAAAAAAAATAACTACTAGGATGATTTTTTTTTGTAGTGATCAGAAAAAATTACAGCTAGGGTAGCTAAGAAAAATTAATCTTTTGATTCTTATAATTTAGATAAATTTTCTATTTGATTCCTACAATTTATATTTTTTTCAAATTGATCCCTACAATTTTTAAACTTTAAAAGTTAGTTCCTACTGTTTAGAATGTCATAACATCGTCAGTGTTTAGTTGATTAGGCTAACAGAATATATTTATGTGCTGATAAAACCGCATTGGCAAGGCTAAGGTGGATTAAAACTGGCCACATGTACACTAACTGGCAAGAACACACGAGAACGGGAAAAGGGCCGGCGTACTCGTACCGGATACGTATCCAGTACGGATACGCGTACCGTACGGGCACAGACGTATCCCATACATTTTTTTTTCATAGGTACGTACCGAAACATTTTTTTCGTATGAAATGTTTCAAAACGGCAAGAAATACGGCTTCGAAACAGCGAGGAAACGGTGAAGAAACGTTGTGAGATCGTTTTACTCGTCTGGATCTGGATCCCAGTGCTTCGTTTCTCCTCCCTTCGTTCGTTTTCCTGCTGTTGCGTCGCGCTATGCGCTGTGCATCATTTTCCTCTTCCTCCATCTGCATCGTCTTCTCCGGGCGCCACGCTGTGCGTCTGCTCTTCCTCCGTCTGCATCGTCTTCTCCAGGCGTCGCACTGTGCATCTGCTCTTCCTCCGTCTGCATCGTCTTCTCCGGGCGTCGGGCTGTGCGTCTGCATCGTCTTCTCCGGCCGTTGCAGGCGTATCTCCTCCCTCCGTCCGTTTCTCCGTCTTCTGCGGTTTGCTCAGGTCTGTCTTCCACTCTTCCTCTATCTTCTTCTAATCTTCTCTGATTTGTTGTGTGTGTATTTTTTTTTGCTATGTCTGACTGTGTGTGTATTTGATGTGTGTGTATTTCTTCGAATTCATATTTGCTGTGTGTGTTTTTTTTTTCCTGGTCAGATTGAGCATGGCAATATACAAGAACAATAGAACATTAATCTTAAAGAGTGTATTCTATTGTCTGATGAATCATATGGAAAACGAATGAATTATCTTTGATAAGTGTCCTTCATATGGAACTGGATAAGTGTCCTTGATATACAATATCAGTGATGATGAGATAGGATAAGAGTAAGGCTTTGTAAGAATGAAATTGGATATGGATTGGTTTGTGGAATGTGTCTGAAGTTTGGCTTAGTCTAACTTATTTATACACTTCAAAAAAGCAAGATAATTTTGACTCTTGATCAAATAAGCAAGTTATTTCAGTTATAAGTTCCCTGGTTTACAGTCACTTGCTTGTTTAAGTTATGGTTTTTTAATAATTTACTTTGTTAATAAATTGTGTATGTCTTGGGGTTGGATGACAATAGAATCTCTAAACTCTAGTAATGTAGGCTTATCTTCATATTTACGCATGGTGGTGAGTAAAATTGAACTTATGAAGATTTTGTCAGATTGTGTTAACTTATGCATTTTAAAGTTAACAATATTCAATCTAGGGTGGTCAAGTTTAAGTAATGGCTCGTTTAGCTTATTTATTTGAAAAAATTTGGATTTTCTATAAATGATATTGCTTCTCCATCATAGGTATCATGGCAACTAGAAGTTCTAGTTCTGCTAGTAATCCTAGGTCCACTGCTTCTGCTGAATATTGTTCTAGTAATATTCTCCAAAAGGAAGGAACTCCTTTGTGGGCTTACGTAACTTTAATTGTTAGAAGTAGAGAAGGAGAAACTGCTAATCCTGGGGGAAATAAGCATTGGAAGTGTAATTATTGTAACCGTGAATTTCAAGGATCTTATTCTAGAGTTAAGTGGCATTTGTTGAGGGTATCTGGTAAAGGAATTTCTACATGTTCCAAAGTCGATACTCAATGTTTAGCAGAGATGAAAAATTTACAAGAGGAGGCTGAAAATAGATCAAAACCAAAAGAAGTTCCATTACCACCACCAGCTAGAGGTTTATCTCCTTTAGGTGTTCAAAGTGAGTACAATCAAGGGAAAAAGAGAGCAATTAGTGCTTTGGAAAAAGCCTTCAACCAAACAGTTAGGGAGAATTTGTGTGCAGAAATTGCTAGAATGTTTTATTCAGGTGGCTTGCTTATCTTTTAATTTGGCACGCAATCTATATTACATTAGCTCTTATCAATATGCTGTAAACAATATGATTTCTGGTTTTAAACCTCCTGGTTATAATGCATTAAGAGGTCCTTTGTTGCAACAAGAAAGACCAAATGTTGAAAGGTTGCTGGAGCCAATAAAAGGGACTTGGAGTGAGAAGGGAGTGAGTATTGTAACAGATGGGTGGACTGATGTACAACGAAGGCCGTTAATTAATTTTATGGCTGTATCTGATGGGGGTCCTATTTTTTTAAAGGCAATTGATGGGACTAAAGAATACAAGGACAAATTCTACATAGCTGAGTTGATGAAACAGGTAATTGAAGAGGTAAAACCTCAAAATGTGGTTCAAATTATTACTGACAATGCCCCTGTTTGTAAAGCTGCTGGTAAGATTATTGAAGGTGAGTATTCTCACATTTTTTGGACACCATGTGTTGTCCACACGCTTAATCTCGCGTTGAAAAATATATGTGCAGCTAAAAACACTGAAGCAAATGAATTAGTATATGAAGAATGTCATTGGATCACTCAAATCAGGGATGATGTAATTTTTATTAGAACTTTCATCATGAATCATTCCATGAGGTTGGCCATTTTCAATGAATTTGTGCCCTTGAAATTGCTTGCCATTGCTGATACTAGGTTTGCTTCAACCATTGTGATGCTAAAGAGGCTCAGACTTATTAAGATGTCTCTTTGCACAATGGTAATTAGTGAAGAATGGAATACATATAAAGAGGATGATGTTGGAAAGGCCACTACTATTAAAGAGTTAATTCTTGATGACTTTTGGTGGGATAAGATTAATTATATCCTCTCTTTCACAAAGCCTATTTATGAAATGCTTAGATTTTGTGATACAGAAAAGCCTTCACTTCATTTGATTTATGATATGTGGGATTCAATGATAAAACAAGTGAAAATATCAATATACAAGTATGAGAAAAAGGAACTTTCTGAGCATTCAAGATTTTATGAAGTTGTGTATGGAATTATAATTGATCGTTGGACAAAAAGTTATACACCACTTCATTGCCTTGCTCATTCATTGAATCCGAAGTAAGTTTTACTAATATTCCATACTTATATTATTGATATTCTTTTCACATTTAATTTTATGCTAAACAATTCTAATTCTCATTGCTTTTATTGCATACTATATAGGTATTACACTCCTCAATGGCTTGATGTGTCACCAAATATAGTTCCTCCACATTTAGATGCTGAAATTTCAACCGAGAGGACCAAGTGCTTTAGTATGTATTTTAAGGATCCTAGGGAGAGAAAATTGGTCCTTCAAGAGTTTTCAATGTTTTGTGGAGTAGGCAAAGAAGCTTAATCAACCCTCTCGCTATCCACCGGATCTTATCTTGGAAACAAGGAGAAGACTGTCTTCCCGTCCCTTCACTCTCTGTAAGGAAGAGAGAATGTATAATCTCATTCTATTTATTAGCGCTACTGATTGAGTCTGTATAAGTCGAGCCTGCTGTTGCACAAACTTCAGCTTACCCTTATTCTGATTCAGCAACTGATTCTGATTCTGCAACTGAAATTCCATTCCTCCTTTGTGCCTTTCCTGCCCTTGCCAAAGGTGGCCACTCGATTCATACCAGCGCTAATTGACTTCAATCTTCCTGTCTTCCCTCTACAGTAGAAAGAATATAGCTTGAGTGAAGGGACAAGTTCTTACAGATAGTTCAGTAATAAGATAAATGATAATATTTGCTCTCACTGCTTCACTCCTGCGCGAGGTAGGAAGTGACTCATAGCTTGGGGAAGCTAAGCATATAAATACGTTTATGCTATGGAGATTCCAATCAAGAGAAAGATTACCGGTAAGTCGAGTGGCTTTCACTTTCGCTGCGAACCGCTCTTTTCGCTGTCGCTCAAGCTCTTTCATTCCTCTCCCTAACGGGAGAGCTACTACGTAACCTCTCCTTACGTCGAGGGCTTGACGCACCTCTCCCAATGGCAGCTATCTGCTCCCTCTAACTACTCGACCGCTAGGGAGAGGAATGGAGTAGCTCGAACGAAGTGAGAGGATCTGAAAGACCTCTCCTTTCAGTCGAGATACTGTGTAACCTTCGCTTACATAGTGAAATATCGGAATTGGAACTCTTCTTTATCTGATTACCGTTGGTGAGTATATCGAAATCCCATTCCATATTCCATTCCTCGCCTTATTAGTTCTTCTATTCACCTTATTAGTCTAGGGCCTTCCCCCAGAAGTCACATCACTCTCTGTAGGGGAAAGAAAAGAATCTGGATTTCTAGTCTCTACATTCATGCTTGGAAGATGGATTGATTTATATTGAATGCTTTCTTTCTCTCCTGTGACTTGTATCAGTCCTTCTGTTCCTTACTAATCAGTGTAACTTCACTACAGCTAAAGGAAAGGCTAGGGAGTGACCGTGACTGTTTGCCTTATTAGATCTTCCTAGCGTTCGTTCCCAATATGGATTGGTAACTTCTCTCGCTGTAAGGTAAATAAGAATGATTTCTAGTGAATTTAAATAGAGATTCTTATTAATACAATACCGTTATAGTTGCCTGAACTTACTTCATTAAACTAGTGTAACTTACTTCATCCCTAGGGCCGTAACAGGTTGAATGACTTGCAATGAGATGTCAATCTATGGTTTTCTTCTTCTTCTCAACTATCAGTCGAGCTGGTAACTGAACTGAAGGAATGATTAGTCTTTATATGCTTACTGATGGAATGATTCTTAGTTCATCCCTAGGGTTCATTCAGAGTTCCTAATCCTCTTTCTTTATAGGCTAGTGTGAATCTTCTATTGATTAACTCTTAACTGTCCTGAAGGTGAATTAAGATATCTTCAAATGAAATCTTACCATAGCCTATTGATATTCTGATTACCAGGGCGTTAACATGAATAGATTCTTACTCAACTGACTTGAATCCCTAGGGCCTACAGGCAACATATCAGATTCCTTAGCTCGAGTGACTACACATACAAGGCTTTCAAGCTAGTCACTTCCTACCTGGAATCAAACGCAATAGCAGAGAATGGAATTCGATATCTTAGTAGCGCCTTCATAGCTTATTGATAGGGCTGTGAACTTGAGCTAGATTCTTGATTGAGTTACACGAGTTCAATTGAATGTAATCCATTAGGCTGAGTCTAGGGCTGGTAACTGAACTTCTTTCATTCTTGAGTTACAGTCCGTTCCTTACTAATCAGTCTCCCTTCACTCAAGCTATAGGATTGATGTAATTCATCCCTATCCTAATAGTGAACTATTGATACTGGAACTTGAGCTAAAGGCTATTGATTTGTCTTCGCGTAAATATCTTCATCTTAACTGTCCTTAGGGTGAATTAAGACTAAGTTATGGTATCGCTCGTGCGCCAGCAAGAAAACTCCTTTTCCACACCTATCGGTCGAGTGTCTGATAACCTTTTCTTCTTTCTCGCCTGACGATCGTCGATTCAACGGCCAATGGAATTAAGAAAAAATGACTTTTTTCACCCATTGGGTTGATTCCCCATGGGATGGTGAGAAAGGGCGATTCTCTTTAGTGAAATCGGCCAACAAGTGGATTTGTATTTGCTTCTCTAGTTCATTTCATCTGCTATCATCCCTATTGCGTTATCAATGTTTTCTGCTTTCTTATCTCTTCTAACCTTTTGGTATGTTAAGTGAAGGAAATAAGAAATTGGATTCTTAGTAGCGTTCGTATTCTTAGTAGCGACCGATCGTATTCTTAGTTATGCCTTCCCAGCAAGAAAATGCTAGCGCATTCAACTCCTCTCGCTTCGCTCGAGCAGCTTCGCTCCTGTGCGTCTAGCAAGAAAATGGACGCAGCAAGAAAATGCACGTGTCTAACGCGCAACGTGCTACGTCACTCGAGCGTCAGCTCGAGGGCTTGAGACGCTAGCTCAACCCGTTGCTTGTTCGGTCAAGCTTCTCCTCAATGTCAAAAGCAATTGAGTTGCGATCCGCTCTTGGCCTCTGAGGTTCGGAACTCTTTCACCTCTGATTCCCATCCTCGGCCTCGAGTGGCATTAATGAAGCCGGTTGCTTTCTTCAATCTTTGACTTTATCTCTCAGCTCCATTTTTTTAAGCTTACTCAAGAGTGGGCCTCTTTCTTCCCTTCAAATCATAGGAACTGGAACTGATAGACGGACATGACATGACGTCACAAGGCTGAAACTTCAAGGAATTGACGTATTAGAACTCATGGTAACAGCCCTTTCAGCTCCTTCACCTCGTTGGTCAAGCTGCGGTTACGCTTTGCAACTAACGGAAAGAAAGGAGTTAGTTTTGTTACTGAATGGGCTCCGTCATTGAGCTCACTTCAGAACCGGAACTCAAACTCGGGCTCACTTCCTCACTTCTCTAATTAACTGACTTTATCAAGCAAGACTGAAAGGCAAAAAAAGAGGAAAAAAATTACATTGGTGATCAGAAAAACTCCTGGTTTCAATGTGTCACGCCCATCAATTTGACGTTTAGTCAACTTTCGGGCGAAAATTACATAAGTAAGAAAGTAATCTATTATTTGATTCGTTACAAGATAGGTGGAATTTGGAGCCTAAAGATTGGTGGTTAAATTATGGTTCTTCAACCCCAATGTTCCAACGGCTTGCATTAAAGCTTCTTCATCAACCATGTTCATCATCTTGTTGTGAACGAAATTGGAGCACCTACTCTTTCATTCACTCACTGAAAAGGAACAAATTGAATCCAAAAAAGGCTGAAGACTTGGTTTATGTTCATACAAATCTGTCTTTTATCAAGAAAAAGTGAAAAGTATTCTACTGGAGTGACGAGGATGTGGGATGTTAATGGAGATCATTAGGAGCCATTTGATGGGGCAGAAGGTCTTGAGGTTGCAAATTTATCTTTAGATGAACCAGATTTAGAACAAGAGCTCATAGGAAATGTTACTAACGTGGATGTAGATGAAGATGAAGATTAACTTGGATTGGAAATTTTAATATTAATGCTTGTATGGATTGTAACTTGTTATGAACATCTTATTTATGTTTGTAATTTGTGATATTATTTTTGTTATGGTAGCTTATTTATAATTTATTTTATTTTTTAATGTCTAAGATTCTTAAATATATATATAATTATATATATTCCCGTACCCGTATCCTAAAATTTTAGAAATTGCTGTATCCCACATGTCGTGTCGTGTCGTACCCAATACACATACCCGTATCGGTGCTTCTTAGCTAACTGGGCTTCACGTGAGATGCACTTGGGCTTTAAACAAGACGCAGCAGACGCCAAGGAGGAGGCAAGTTAAGGTTCTCTTTCCTCTTTTCTTCGACTTCTCCTCAAGCATATGAAGCCCTCAATCACACAGAAAAGGAGGCCCTTTTGTGGGGAGTGGCATTTAAAAATAAAGAATGCTGAATACATGTGCCTCAAAAGAAAGACAAAGATGTTAGATGGTGTCTTTGCAGATATT
Source organism: Erythrophleum fordii (assembly GCA_032878935.1). Classification (NCBI taxonomy): domain Eukaryota; kingdom Viridiplantae; phylum Streptophyta; class Magnoliopsida; order Fabales; family Fabaceae; genus Erythrophleum; species Erythrophleum fordii. Next base: position 6,680,840 of record JAVQMF010000047.1, read on the forward strand.
GACATTTGAGGTTTAATGGCTTCTGAGTATTGAGGGTGTAGTGAGTTGCCACTAGACAATTCTGTACGTTGTACAAGGTTTTGGTAGGGTTTTGTTGCTTTCTCAAAAATGGAAACCTGCCTTCTCTTTCTTGTATGACCATATATATGATAATACACGCAACATATATGAGAATCAATGACAGCATCTCATGCTTCTCCATTGCTTCCTCTTGCTAATCACCACTACTACTAATAAAGTAAGTAATCAAAATACATGCTAGGAGGTGGAAACACGATTTTATTTAAGAGACTAGTTATTGAATCCTCCAAACACTCGAATTACGACCCATACATGTTTTTGTTTGAGGGCTTTTTCTCAAAAGAATCTTTGAGTTTAAATACTTCACAACCTTGTATGAGCAATATAGAATAAATGTTTATAAGTAGAAATGAAGATAGAAGTGATAACTAGAACTATATATATATATATATATATGTCAGAATGAACCAGTTACTTATACCATTCATCATGAAAAAACATAGGGAAGATACGAAAGCTTTAACACTTAAACAGCTTCCTTAATCTGTGTTCACACGGCACTTATGCTCTTACTCATTTTTTCAGTACCATCCGACCCCTCATTTTTAGTGTTACTTACGTAGGAGATTGTTTAAAAACTTAAATGAATATGTAAGAGAAAGTGGTGTCTATCGAAGTCTCTTGTACACAAAAGACTTTTGAGTCTTTAAAAATAAGCACACTCCTAATATATGAAAAATATTTACCTCACTATTCATTTTTATTTGATCTAACAGTCATTGATCACATTATGATTTTAATTAAGAATGATCATAGTACTCTAGTTTTAATTTTCATTTTAACCTCGGACTCGAAGAAATATATATATATATATATATATATTTCTTAAATTGGATTCTATAAAAATCAATAGACAAAACCTCTTAGTAATTGAATATACAGTGATTTAAATGAGTGCAAAGCTTCTTTCCCAAAACTCTTATATATACATATATATATATATGGTTCTTGTTTTTTCTTTTTTCTTTTTTTCCTTTTATTAAATAGGAGAGGATTCCATAATTCTCTAGGGATTAATCCTGGGTTTACCTTATATGTTATTCATTGTTATTTTCTCTAACGGCCGCCCACTTCAAGGTTCCTAAATTAAGAAACCACATGTGTGAATTAGTCAAACAAGTCTCTCCTAGCTTGGATCATGGTTTATGATGAAATAGCTACGATACAAGCTGCAGAATTCCAGTTTTTAGTGGTTTAGTTAAAAAAAAAGAAGAAGGCAACAAAGTAAAGAAGAAGAAGAACATGGTAATTGACAGCTTTTAATATATGCATATGTGCTTTCAATTTTATCTACGTGGAATACAAGGATTTCTATGTGATGGAGATGGAAGAACCAATACAAGAATATTTTGTTGACATTTTATGGGTAAATTGTTATTATCTCTGAAGTTTGGGATTTTTCACTCGTGGTACCCCTCTCATATGGAGAATAATAGTGCTCTGTCCTCACTTAATGTTTTATGCAGCTTTTGATCGTGGGCATTCGCTTGCTAACCCCATGCAAGTTGTTGAAAATCGGTGGAAAAGGACGACAGGGAGAGAGAGAAAAAAGTGGCCGATAAGGTTGGAAGAGAATGGAAATTGGACTGTACAGAAAAAATATGTAATTTTTTTTTCAAATTTAACATTCTATTGTTAATGGGAGTACAAAGTTATTTTTTAAATAAGAGGATACCAAGTAATAAAATTTCAAACTTTCAAAAAGAAACAATAGTAATTTATTCATATTTTATTATTTTTTGTTATTACCGTTTGAGAGATTGAATTTTTCATTATTAGATCATCTCAAAATTTACATTATAATAATAATAAATTATGTTGTGCTATTATAACAAAAACCAATAATAAAAGAGTTCTTTGTAGCATTACCCCGTTCTAATTTGTTTCCTCAATCCACAATGAAAGCATTAATGGTTTGTGGTGACTATACCACAGTATAAATCTTTTAGAAATTTTTGTTAATTTCTTACAGAGTTTAAAAAGAAAAGATAAAAAAGAGAGAATGAATAAAAAGAAAGAAAGTGTGTCCTATGTACCTTTCTATTTTGTGTCACTTTTTTCTTAACTTTAAAAGAATTTTACAATAAATAATTTTAGAAAATTCTTATATAACTAAACTAATCTACTACAAATGGCTATTTAGTACCACATCTATCTACCAGTCCATGTATTAATTATTGCCATAGTAAATTCTAAAATGGTTATAAATGCAATGGTGGCCTCAACGATTTGCATAATTGGAGGTACACTGTTTATAGTCAATAAAAAATTAAAGTAATATTATTTTCTAATCCGTTTGTTTTGTAGTTTTCTAACATAATTTTTTTTAAAAAAATTAATAGTCCAAAATGTTCTTTCTTTATTTTTTTTTAAATTTTCTTTAAAATTTTACAAAAGCTTTCACTTTCTATTCTATTATAGACTACATTTGGGTCCAAATTAAGTTTGGCCAAAGTCCACCAATGTTCAAACTTAGACCTAGATATTTATATTTGGATTCAAAACTTAAGGTACACCTAGCAACACATTTCAAATGTAATATATTAAGATATCAATGAGACACTAACATAATTTATGTTAAGGGGCGTATGTCCTGCAATAATAATAATAATCTATGATCCCTTACATTAAGGTTAACATATAAAAGTTACATTGATATATTGCAATTTCCATGGATTTCATTCCATCATATACATTTGCTCCTCTTTCCAACTCCTAAAAATAAATCAAACTTATTTGGAATTAGGTCTAACACAGGTATAATTTGGCTAATGTTTCAGTAGGTACATCAAGAACCTCCCATCAATATTAAATGATACATTCATACAATTGGTGTCAAATAAATTTATCCCAAATTCGATATGAGTATGAACGCTTTAAACAAGTTAACAAAAATTTAAAACACAATAGTAATCACCTAAATTTAGAAGTCAGGAATTCATCATCTAGAATTTTAAATCCAAAGTGTCTATAGTTTATACCTTTCGTTGTAGTCTTTCACTGTCTAAATTCCCAGACTAACAACAACCAACATATTTCGAATATAAAGTGAAAACATGTAAATCCTTAATATTTCAATAGGAAGGAAATTGTGAACCTTGCGATAAGCCCTTTTGATATTGATGGTGATGGTAGCTCGCTCAAAACCTAGTGGTTCTATTCACTGTTGATTGCTACTACCATAGATGATGCTATAATAAGTGGGCTCAATTGTAACTGTGATGGAGAATGAATATGTAGTCAAACATATTTGTAAAGCATATTAGGATATTGTCGACGGAAAGGTCTTGCGAGTAAGGGAAAAGATGCCATCGATAGAAAGAAACTATCAATGGTGGAGAAACCATCAATAAAGAGAATCAACAATGAGAGCAAGGGTATTGGACAATGGACCGTCGAGGATGTTGAAGCAGAGAGGAAGGAGAAATTGCCGATAGAGAGAAATATTGATAGAGAGAAGCATGGTAGTTTTTTGATTCACAAAGGTATTTTTGTCTCTCTAATGTTGAAATTAGATCATTTGGCCCTTAACAATAATTTTAACTTTTAAGGTCATTTATTATAATTTTTGTAAAGTTTAAGTTCTTGTTTCTAATTTTTTCCAGAAAAAGGGGTGGGTGTGTGAGAAATAATATATATATGAAATATATATCAATAATATATAATATATTATTTAATTTTTAATAAAAATAATTAATTATTATTATATAAATTTATTTTTTTAAAGATATGTTTTTAATTAAAATTTACTTTTCTTTAATTTATTCATATAAACTAATATTTTTCTTCTTATTAAAAATCTTATATAAAAAAATTATATCAACTTATTTAAAATAATAGATTGGCTTAAAGCATTTTGACATCTTATTTAGAACAATATTATTAGACTAAACCTCCTTATTTTATTTTTTAAAAAAAAATCCTTGAAAAATAATATGGGTGTTATTTTTTTTTTTTGGGCATCATTTTAGTAAGTGAGAGTGTGATTTGTTTTAACTTTACTCTTCTAGCTATTAAAACAATAATTGTATAATGAATAAATTTAAAATTAATATCTAGATGAAATCTATTATATATTTTTAAAAATTCTTAAATAAATACAACATGCCTATAAATTTCAAATTTATGCAATCTAAATAAAATTTTTAATAGTTTTTTACATACTTGCATTCTATAATTTTTATATTCAATTTATGTGTGTGTGTATATATATACATATAAATTTTTAAGAAATAAAATATGAATGAAGGATAAACTGCTATAGCTTTCAAAGTAAATAATGGAAGGGAAATGTTGAATGTAAAAATAAAATTGAAATTTAGTAGTTTCCATTGTAGTTATTAGGTGGTTTTTATGTATTACATGAGCAGCTGGTACGGTCGCTAGCCTTTAAGTTGGGAAGGAAGGGTATATAGTTTTCTTATTTAAAAAAAAAAAATTCCGTTCTTCTCATGTTCATATTGCGGGATTTTGACCAGAGTAGGTAACAGAAAAATTTAATTCCATCAAATGCAATGCCGCAATTTTAAATTCCTGATATACATAACGTAATTTAAAAAAAAAAATCTTTTAAGGAGTCCTTTTTTAAAAAAAAAATTTATTTAAGGACACGATTGCAAAGCAACCGTGTCCTTTTTTATTTTAAAAAAATATTCGTTTGTTCATTTAAATAATTTAAAATAAATTAAGTACACGACTTTTAGATTAATGCATCGGAGAATTATTTTTATATTCAAATTTTTATATTTTATATTCAAAAAATGAAAAAAAGAATATTTTAATTTTAAAAATTTTTATAACACTTAAATAATTTTTACATAAAAATTTTTATATTCATTTCTTAAATAATTTAATTAATTAAAAAATTAATTTATTTTAAAAATTAAATAAAAGACTTTTAGAAAAATACATTAAAATAGAATCATTTTTATATTTATATTTTTTTATCTAAAACATGGTGACAATATTTTAATTTTCAATTTAAAATTTACTATAACACTTCAATAATGTTTATATAAAAATTTTTATATTCTTTTATTAAATTTCTATAAAAAAAATTTATGTATAAGTTATTATTTTTTTTATTATTATATAGATTAAATTATGATAAATATATAATATTTTTATAATAATAATAATAATAATAATATAATACGTATATAATTATTATAGTTAAATATTATGTGGTTGAGTGAGTGTTGTTAAAATTTTTATAATAAATAATTTTAAAACATTAAATGTGTTTTTTAAGTGAAACAAATAATACCACAAATAATAAATTAGTTGATATTAATAAAGTAATAGCTAATAATGTAAAGATTGATGGATAAAAAAATGAATTTTATGTGAAGTTGAATGATATTTTAACTTAACTGCAAGTAAAATTGAAATTTAGAATACATTAGATTGTACATATATGTTTACAAAAAATAAAAAGGTTTTAAAAATTTGTTATGTAATGTGTATTGTATTATTGTAATTATAATTTAATACTAATTTTAGTATGGTTTGAAAATAAGACTAAAAGTATTAAAAAATGATAAGAAATAGTTGACATGCAACATCCAACACTGAACACTATTTTTTTTTTTTCAATGAATTGCATGGCATGCAAAGTAAAGGAAAGAAAAAAGAGAAATAAACAGCAGAAGGAACAGAAATAAAACTAAATAATGTTTGAGAGGCAAATGGATACCGCAATTATGCTTTCATGCTAATCGACACAGATGCTTCACTTGTTTTTGTGCCATGTCTTTTGTCTTTGCGCAAATTTTAATTAACATTCTTTATCTTGGTCTTGGTACTATAGTCCCACTTAGATGTTAATTTAGAAGTAATTTCCTGTGGGTTAAAGTTTGTTTAATTTAATCTTTGTTATTCAAATTTTTTTGATAATATGTTGTTAATGTTTTGTAGCGTCGTTAATTACACGTTATCTTGATATTGTAAATACATGTAACAGCATCATTACATTTTGTTCATTTATATGTGATAAAATACGTTAGGTAAATTGACATAATTCATTTTTGTTGGGAGAAAACATAGAAGTGAGAAATATAGAAAGTTCAAAAGAAATGACTGCCTGTGCCACATTGAGTTCGTGTTCTTAATCGTTGACCTCGTCGTCGAGCAAGATGGTCTTCGTCTTCTGCCTGCTGTACCTCACCCTCTTGCTCGGTGCCTTCATCATTATTGACCTCATCTTCATCTTCTTCATTCTCATTGTTTCCTTCTTCTTCCCCCTGTTGGTAGGGTACAGGATTCACATTCAACTGGGGGGATTGAAGTGAAGGAATTGGCTGATAGGGTGTGATATATCCCGTTTGCTGTGATCCAGTGCATGAAGAGGACCCAGAAGCAAATTCAAAAGCAAACATTGCTTGGTTTGCGAAGATAGGTGTAAAAGGGATGGAGCCAAATAGCATGTAAAATGAAGAGCTAACACCTCCAAAATTACCAAAATGCATGGGTGGTATGGAAAAAGATGGACCTGCCGTGTTATGATGGGTCTGTGTCGCTGTGGAAGAAGAGGGACCTGCAGTAGACGAAATCATTATGATTGATATCTATTATTTCACATTGTTTCAATTATTTCACATTAAATTTTTTTAAAACTATTTATTTATTATTTTTTATAATATCTTCAATTTTTTTATATTTAAATCATTATGATTGATATCTATATTAATTTTTTTAATATATTTATTTATACAATATTTATATTAATACATCTAAAAATAAAAATAAGTAAAACTTTAAAATTTAAATTTTTAAAATTTATATTTATTATATAAAATTAAATAAATCAAAATTAAAAAAATTTAAATTTAAAAAAATGGGTCATGGTGGCTAAGCAACCTATTTACTTATTATTTTTTATTAAAAAAAAGAGAGTCATGAGGGATTTTGACTTCAAAATATTAGAGAAAATTCTAAGTTCACCCCATGCATAATCAAAAGTTTTATTTCCCAAGATACAATATGTAATTTTAAAAAATAAAAATAAAAAGGGTCACGGTTGCTAAAGAACCATGACCCTCTATTTTTTTATATAAAAAATAATAAATAACCCATTTGTTTTAAATTTAAATTTATTTAATTTAAATTTATTTAATTTTTATATAATAAATATAATTTTAAAATTTTAAAATTTTACTTATTCTTATTTTCAGATATATTAATATAGATATTGTATAAATAAATATATTAAAAAAACCCAACATTTCTCAACATTTTTTCATATTAAAAAAACCCAACATCACTTTTTTCCTTTTTTTATAATCTTCTCCTACAACATTTTTTCATAATATTTTTTTCAAATTTTTTACCCATTATAGCATTTAATATTTACATACTTCTTTTATACTGTAGTAATTTTTTTTTAAATTTATTATTTTCCAACCTTTACCACATATTTTTAAAATTTATTTCATCTTCTTACATTAAAAAATATAAATTTTTTTTTTTAGCTATTTTATCCAAATCTTACAATTTTTTTTTTCAATCACAACTAAGTTTTTATAATATAAATATAAACAATCATTCCATAATTTAATTTAATCACATACATAAATCACAAATATTTAATATTAAAATGACAACAAATTTATATTTTTAATAAAAAAATTTATATTCAAAACTTTTATACTAGACCAGAATATCAGGGACCACTTCTGCTTGTTATCTTTCTCTGCTGGTTGTAAAAACTTTGGGATCACTTCTTCCTCTGAACTGATCCAAAACTGAAGGAGGTTATTATCTCTGTGCCAATAAAATCTTTCTTACTCTCAAACTTGGATGAAGGAAGCAAGCATCAACCCAAAGGCACTACATGAAGCAGATGGAGAAGACAGAAGTAGCATGGAATGGAAAAAATGGAAGAACGAAGGAATGGAAGAACGAAGGGTCTGGGCAAAGAAGAACAGCAACAGGCAGCGTCCACATTTAAAGGGAAGAAAGTTCAAAAATATGGATAAAATTCCGTCCTCTAAGAAATTGCCACGTGGCAGCGTAATTTGGTTTCACCAATTACGCATTGCCACGTGGCATATCTTATCTGCGTGTCAGGGTCAAGCATTTGACCCTGACACACAATACAAAGGGACACGGTTGCTCTTCTTTTATTTTTTTTTAAAAACATTTTTTTTTAAAAAAAAGGACAAGGGAACCGTGTCCTTTAAAAAAAAAATTTTTTAAAAAAGGACACGGTTGCAAGGCAACCGTGTCCTTAACCAATTTTTTTTTTTTTAAAAAAATTACGTTATGCATATCAGGAATTTAAAATGGCGGCGTTGCATTTGACGGAATTAAATTTTTCTGTTACCTACTTTGGTCAAAATCCCTTCATATTGCTTTACCTTAATATTTGTGCATAATATTTCATCTAGATATTAATTTTTTAATTAAATAGAATATGAAAATTATAAAATGCAAGTACGTAATTAATTAAGGCATGCGTATGGTTTTTGGTGAAATTTATATCTTATATGTATATGCAAAATTAACTTAAAATGCGAGTATGTAAAAAACTGTTAAACAATTTTTTAGATGGAATAAATTTAAATTTTATATGCATGTTGTATATATTTAATGATTTTTAAATGTATATAATAGTTTTCATCTCGATATTAATTTTAAACTTATTCAGTCTATAAATAAATTTATTAATTAAGTTAATTATGTATAAACATATAAGTTATACTATTATTATTTTAATAGCTGGAAGAGTAAAATTAAAACAAATCACACTCTCAGTTACTAAAATGATGCCAAATATATATATATATATATATATGAAGCACTAAATTGACACCCAAATTTTTTTTCAAAGATTTCATTTTAATAAGATTTTGTTTTAAGTTGAGATGATTTTTTTCTGAAATTTTTAATAAGATTAAAAATATTATTTTGTACAAATAAGTTAAAGAGAATTAAATTATAGTAAATAAATAAATAATAACAGATGATACAAATATTTATTGAAATAATTTTTTACTGTACAAAAATTTTAAATTTATTTTTTACTTTTTTATAAAAATAAATTTTCATTTTAAAAACACTTGAAAGGTGTTGATACTTGAATTATGGCTAGAAATAGAATAATGAGGTTTAATCTAATAATATTATTCCAAATAAGATTTAGTGGTATTTTAAACCGATATATTATTTTAAATAAGTTGAGATAATTTTTTATTATAATATTTTTAATAAAAATAAAAATATTTTTTATATAAATACATTAAAGAAAATTAAATTTTAATTAAAAATATAACTTTATAAAAAATAAAATTCATATAATTATTATTAATTATACATTATTATTTTATATTAAGAATTAAATAATATTTTGTATATTATATATTTTTATATATAATATAATTTATTATATATATTATCACATATCCATAAAAAAGTCTTTCAATATATAATAAACGACATCTGTCCATAATATCATCATTACTTGTGCTGATTTATTTAGAGCAATATTACAGTGCTCATTGAACGGTATCAGCAATATCGCACACCATGGCATACATTATTACTTAAATGAAACTATTACGCGCAGCGTTGGAATAACAATTTCCAGGAGGGTAGAACTTGACCTTGAGTGGTGCTTCCCCGGAACACGGCCCGATCAAAACCAAACGACTTTCTTTATCCCTGTCAATTTTGGTTGCAAGAGCTACCTCGACGAAATCGTCTTTGAAGAAAAGATTATATGCATCAGGTTGATCTCGATCACTCTTAATTAGAAATTTAAATCGATGTTCAGGGGGACCAATCAATATGGGACACGAACCATGTTCAGCTTGAACTTTCCATATAGATTCAGCACATGCAGGTACCCAGAAAAATCTGATACTCAAGAGTGCTCCTGTCATGATATTTTGTTCCACTGAGTCGGGGGTATCAAAAATCACGTCCTTAGGATCAGTTCCCAGTACCACTGAAATCGGGCAGGTTTGTTTTTCGATTTGATCAAGTGAAATTGCTTGGCTATGGTTTGCGGCATTACGAATGTGGTATGGTTGACGAGATCTAACAGGATTGCCGTTGATGTCAAGCACATCTTGGGCGGTCACCTCCGTGTAGAAGACAAAGAGAAGGAAAGAGAGTGCAAGCAATGCAGTCTTCATTTGGAAGCTGGGTGTGGGGTAATGTGAGGACTAGAAAAGGTTGCTTGTATTTGGTTCCTGGGTGTGTAAATAGGAGCTGGGCTTCAATTTATAGAGAAGCATGTGTTGGAGATTGTGCCCTAGGCCAATCATTGTATTGCAAACATTATTTTTTATTACGAAATAAGAGTTTTCTTTTCATTACATTATTATATTATTTGCATGTTTATATATAATAATATCCATGGATAAATCAATTTTTGAATTATCCAAAATGTCCCTAATCAATCATCCTTGTGAGAACAACGATGAATTAAAATTAGTATGATTTTAATTTATTAAGTGTTAATTATATATGATGATATGAATCAAAATCATAGGCGTGTGTTAGAGAACAGGACGCTGGATAGATCCGTCATGAGATAAGTTACATGGATTAGGTCATAAGTTTATCTCATATATAATTGTGTCATTGATCCCTTGGACCTGAGATCACCATAGATTCCTAAATGAAGGACATTGTACTTTGGCATAATCTAATGTCACCTTTAACCGGGTGATTATAAAGATTATGATCAAGTATAATGGAATCCATGCAGAGGAAGATGAGTGATCAAGATGGAATTTGTCCCACTAATTAATAGAGAGATATCTCTGGGCCCCTCGATGAGTGTGACTGAGAAATGCATGGCCATGCTCAAATGGAAAGAGTTTTATCTTATATCAGTCTACTCGGAGATCGAGAAAGTTATGATCGAGCAAGTTGAGAATGACATTTCCATGTCTCATACTCGATCTAGATATCGTGTGACAAAAGGGATATGATAGGGTTATAAGATAGGTTGCATCGGATCACCGATCCCGTATGATTTGGGTAGTCACAATGTCTTGCTAGAGGCCGCTTGTGATTTGTGGGTCAAACAGTGTAGTTAGCCCACTGCCTACATCATATGGGCCTGTAGGGTCGCACACAAGAATGTACCAACTCGGGCTAAAATGTCCACATTCATTGAATCAGAAATGTGTCTAGATTCAATGAATATCTAGGATGGAGGAATTATTTATATATATATATATATATATATATATATATATAAATAATTAGATTCAAAATATTATATATATATATATATATATATATATATATATATATATTATATTTGATATTATATATATATATATATATTATATTTGATATTATATATATATGAATTAATTTAAATTTGATTCTATCAAATAGACTTAAATTTAAATTAATCAAATAATTTAAATTTGATTCTATCAGATAGATTTAAATTTAAATTAATCAGATAATTTAAATTTGATTTGATTTTATCAGATAGGTTTAAATTTAATTCTATCAGATAGATTTAAATTTAAACTAATCAGATAATTTAAATTAAGCTCTAGATATTGTTAGTTTGAATTTAAACTATAGGATAAATTTGAATTTAAACTAATAGATATATTTAATTAATTTTGATTAATTAAATATACCTGAAACTCTAGTCTATAAATAGGGGTTTTCATATCAGAAAAAAAAAAGATAGAGCTAGAGCTAGAGCTGCCTCCAAAATCCTTAGAGAGAAGGACATCGTATGGACGTCGTACGGACTATACGAAAATTGTACGGACAGATTGCTAGCACACTGTTTTGAGTTGCTGAACCCTATTCGTATGGATACCAGTAGAGGGAGCTAATCTGCAGTCAGTTCCTGTGATCCAAATAAAAGTAAATAGCAAACTCAATTGGCAGAAAAAGGTAATTCTCTGAACCTATTCAGTTTAAGTGATTTTGGCGGATCCTTGGCAGGAATTGGGATCAAAATTTTAAATGTTTCCGCTGTGTGCCTCCCATCATTCCCAACAGCATGGTGATCTTATTTCGACAGTTGGCAAGAGGATGACCAAAGGAAATTTGAGGTTGAAACATGACGTAATAGTTGTGAACGAGAGCAATGACATCAGCGTCAAACTCATTTATAGCAACACGCATGCGGCTTCTCTCAAGTTGTGGGCCAACATGATGCGAAGCAGATTCTTGCATCTTCGAAAAAGCAGCATCTCCCTGCTCCTGAGAAAACACAGCGTTTTGCTTTAAAAAGCATAGGCTAGGCCGTTGATTTTAAAACAACCTGGACCGTGCTTTAAAGGCCCTAAAGCACACTGAATTAGCCGATTAACCCTCTCCTCTTCTGGCAACTGTGAAAGGTTACCATGTTTTGCATACTGAGTCTTCAAATTTGAATCTCCATCTAAATCAATATTCTGAACATATGCAACTCCATTGGGATCGCTGATCGCTAACTCTAATGTCCTTCCATTTTTTATTTGTTGGAAATTATCATCGGCCACAACTGACGCTAACCTATTGTTCTCAACTTTGTCCCGCCTCCAGTCTTTATATGCATCTTTCACAGCCCAAACTAGCAGGACAAAGTCTAACGGCAAAAAAGAAACCCCAATCCCAAAAACGGCAATCTATGATTTTGGAATTTCATTGTGAAACCCAGATCAGCATCGACCTCCATCATCCTCCCTTAGCTGAAACACATCTTCTTCCTCCGTCACTTTGCGAATTCGTCCCTCAGCCTATGTGAACTCAAACTCACACTTCCAGTATGTTATTCCATCAGACGATAATCCAAGAATCAAATGCTTCAAAATAAAAATGGGAAATAAACACAATCCCTAACTACATAAAAATTCAAAACTTTCATCTTTCTATAACAGAGGTACTTCCAACTTCCAAAACTTTCATCTTCTTCGAATGTCAGATGTAACAATCTTCTTTTAAATACCAGCTTTTATCAACAAATGGACCAAAAAAAAGAAAAAACTCAACCTCTCACACACTATGCAAATGTCAGATGAGTCGGTGAAGATAGCCCCTCCCTCTTTAATTCACCCACAAGCTGCCAAGAAAAACGATTTCAGAGATGGCATTAATGGCAGCCACACTCAGACAACAAGATGAGAGACAACGGAAGAAGAGGTATTATGCTTCATCTGAACCCTGAACCCCACCTTGCTTCTGACGTAATCTTGGCAGAAAATTTCATTTTCCCCGCCAAATGAACAACAGGGAGAACAGGGAAAAAGGCGTCGAACGTTGCGAGCAACGGGGCTGAAAAGTTTGATAAAACGATGTGTTTTAGGGTCTCTGAAGGATGGTTTAGATTGCTTTAAAGTTAACGGCCCAGATTATACTTTTTAATCCAAAACGTTGCCGTTTTATCAGGAGTAGTGAGATGCTGCTTTTTCAAAGATGTAGAGAATCGGCTTCCAACATGATGCGGTGCAGTTACGTGATTTTAGCTTTTTTATTTTATTTTGTAAATTTTTGTAAGTTAAAAAAGTTAAATATAAAAATAAAATTTATATTTGTAAGGTTAAAATTTTACTATACTTCAAAAATTTTAATTATATAATGCAGTTAAAATTTTTAAAATATATTTTTTTATAAATATAATTATAATTTTTATATTTAGAATTATAACTTAAAAAATAAAAAATGATAAATAATAAAGTGAAAAAAAGACCAAAATGGCCTATCCGTACCGTGTCACGTCGGGGCCACGAAATGAAAGAAGTTGCTCGCTAGCAGAACACCTCATTGAAGCTAGACTAAGTCTAAATTTTGTATTTTTTGGTCTCAATCTCTTTATTTTCACAATTTGTTTTTGAGTTTAAATAAAAAAAATTAATAGTAAGTCTCATCCTATCTCTCTTCAAAATTTTTTATTTGAATCCAAATAAAAATATTTGAGTTTAAACTTGGAGGTGGTAGGCCTTAGCACAACTTAGTTTGGATTTAAGTGTATTTTATGATAGAACAAAAAAAAAATACTTTTGCATTTTTTTGAAGAATATTCATAAAAAGAAAACAAGTATGTATTATTAAAAAAATTTTAACAAAAAAGTACAAAAAATTTATTATGTCAGAAAACTATAAAACAAAAAAAAAATTAGAAAACAAAATTACAACAACTTTCTACGGCGTGAGTATAAAAAGCCTACCGCCAATTATGCATATTGTCAAAGGCCACTGTTGCATTTATAACCATTTTAGATTTTATTATGGTCATAGATACATCGACTGGTAGACATATAGATGATAGTAAATGGCTAGTTGTATCGGATTAGAAGTGGTCACCGTAAAAATAGGGTAATGCCATGGTGAATTTTTTTGTTATTGGATTTTTTTTTATAACAGTGTACAATAGTTTCTTATTATAAATATAGATCTCAAATGATTTAACAGTAAATAATTCAATTTTTTTAAAATTAAATTCTCTATGACAAAATCCAATAAAATGTCGATAAATTACTATTATCTCTTTTCAAGTTTAGAATTTTATTTCTCGGTATTCTCTTATTTAAAAAATAGCTTTGTACTCCCCTATTAACATAATATAGAATGTTAAAACAAATACAATTACATATTTTTTCTTTACAGCCCAATTTCCATCCTCTTCCAACCTTATCAGCTTTTTTTTTTTTTTTTTCCGGTTTCTTCTCTCTCTCCCCGCATCCTTTTCCAATCATTGCCAACAGCTTCCACCCTGTTAGCAAGCAAATAGCCACCATCAAAAGCTGCATAAAACATTAAGTGAGGACAGAGCACTGTTATTCTTCAAATAAGAGGGGTGACGAGCGAAAAACCCAAACCTCAAAGAAGGTAATAATATTTTACCCACAAAATATCAACAAATTATTCTTGTATTATTGGTTCTTCCATCTCCATATCTCATGGAAATCCTTTGTATTCCACATACATAAAATTGAAAGCACATATGCATATATTAAATGCTGTCAACCACCATGTTCTTCTTCTTCTTCTTCTTGCTTGAGCAATTCTTACATGCACCGGGAGCGCCACGTCATTTATACACTCAATGGTTAAGATTTACTCTGCACGTGAACCTCACCTGTACTACACATAAATCCCACCTGTACAAATTAAATCTTAGCCATTGATTGTTCTTAGAATATGGTGCACTAAGTGCACCTAAGAAAAATTCCTTCTTGCCTTTGTTACTGTGCCTGCTAAACTGGCCAATCATGAGTGTAGTTGGATGGAGTAATTCCCGGTCCTTGAAGAAGCACTGGTAGTTGATGACCTGATCTGCTTGACCTTTGGCGAACCACTAAGACTCTGAATTCTACACATAAACAACCATGATTCAAGTTAAGAAAGACTTGTTTGACTAATTCATACATGAGCTTTAAAAAACTAGAGTTATGCATGTGGGTGCGTTGGCTTAAAGAAATTCAAATGACTCACATTTTCTTATTTTATTTTTTAATCTGGTATATTTTAAATGATCTAAATTTATATAATTTAAATATTATAGTTATTTTGAAAAATAGATACAACTCTTCGAATTAATCAGGGTCATATGTTTCAGATTCTTATTATAAATAAAAACTGTACAGATTAAAAAATAACTAACTAATAACTAATAATGTATTCCTTCTTTCTTTGGTCTACTCTAAAACTTCATAAATTTTCATAGGAGAGATTCCAAAATTTCATGTCTGTCAATTCTTTCTCTATCTCTAAACCACCATCCCTAGCTTTCACTCACACACACGTGATGCAGTACTCACAAACTATATCCCTAAAATCAAACCTAACTAGTGGTGTTGATCGTGCAGACGCACGAGAAGCCAAAAGTGAGTGGGGCCCTCATTTAAAAAAAAAAAAAAGCAATACAGATGAAAAAAAACAGTGTCATCCAGGTTAGAATTCAGGAACAGTATTAGAAAACCTTTTATATATATATATATATATATATATATGTTGATGGTTATGCATCCTTAATAATGAATAACGACTAATGGTGATTTTATGCTTAGCAATGCATTAAGTTGGAGTTTAATAAGAATGATTTTACATTTAGGCTCCGTTTGCTTATAGCTAAGTAATAAATTTTTGAACTTTTAAAAAATAATAATAATATGAGAATTTCATAACAAAATTAAATTATAGTAAATTGTAATTAAACATATAACTTTATAAAATCAATTTCAAATAGTTATTATTAATTTTATTTTATTATTTTATATTAAAAATTAAATAATATGTCATATATTTTTTATATAATATAATATTATATATATTATTCCCCACCCAACCCCCCCCCCCCACGTGCCATATTAGCTGACCTCAAAATTTTTTTAAATAAAAAAGTAAAAAAAAAATTTATGTCAGAAAACTACAAAACAAAAAGGCTAGAAAACAAAATTACAACAACTTTCTACGGCGTGACTATAAATAGCCTACCGCCAATTATGCATATTGTTAGAGGTCACTGTTGCATTCATAACCGCTTTAGAATTTACGATGGCAATAGATACATCGACTGGTAGATGTACAGTTGGTAGTAAATGGCTTGTTGTAGCGGATTATTAGTGGTCACCATAAACTATCAATGCTTCCGATCATTGTAGAACGAGAAAATAAAATAAGGGAATGCTATGGTGAATTTTTTAATTATTGGATTTTTTTATAACAGTGTACAATAATCTCTTATCATATAGATCTCAAAATGATTTAACAGTAAATAATTCAATTTTTTAAAAAATTAAATTCTCTATAACAAAATCTAATAAAATGTCAATAAGTTACTATTATCTCTTTTGAAGTTTGGAATTTTATTTCTCGGTATCCTCTTATTCAAAAAATAGCTTTCACTCCCCTAGTAACATATTATAGCATGTTAAAACAAATACAATTACATATTTTTTCCTTACAGCCCAATTTCCATCCTCTTCCAACCTTATCATCTTTATTCTTTTCTTTCTTCCCCATCCCTCTCCCCGTCATCCTTTTCCACTCATTTTCAACAGCTCGCACACTGTTAGCAAGAGAATAGCCACCATCAAAAGCTGCATAAAACATTAAGTGAGGACAGAGCACTACTATTCTTCAAATAAGAGAGGTACCGAGTGAAAAAAAAAACCTCAAAGAAGGTAATAATATTTTATCCATAAAATATCAACAAAATATTCTTGTATTATTGGTTCTTTCAACTCCATCACATAGAAATCCTTTGTATTCCACGTACGTAAGATTGAAAGCGCATATGCATATATTAAATGCTTTCAATCATCATGTTGTTCTTCTTCTTCTTTTTGTTGCCTTCGTTACTGTGCCTGCTGAATTGGCCAATCATAAGTGTAGTTGGATGGAGTAAATTCCTAGTCGTTGGAGAAGCACTGGTAGTTGACGACTTGATCTACGTGACTTTCGGTGAGCTACTAAAATGGTGAATTCTACAGCTTGTATGGTAGCTATTTCATCATAAACCATGATTCAAGTTAAGAGACACTTGTTTGACTAATGAAATTTTCTTAGGTGTACAGGGAGCGCGGTAGACCTAAGAAAATCATTGGACATGATTGAATTTATACAGGTGAAATCCATGTATAGTACAAGTGAAATTCACGTGCAGAATAAATCTTAACCGTTAAGTGTATAAATGATATAACGTATCGGGTGTACGTAAGAATTACTCTTGAGTAATTCATACACGAGGTTTCTTAATTTGGGAACCATGATGCTGGGGGCTGCCAAAGAAAAAAAGCATGAATAATAAAGTGAATAAACCAATAAATTTTTACATATAGCAAAAGCGCCACATTATTTATACACTCAACTGTTAAAATTTATTTTACACATAAACTCCACTTATATTACACATGAACTCTACCTGTACAAATTAAATTCTAACCATTGATTGTACCTAGTGTACCATACATCAAGTGTATGTAAAAAAATTTCCAATAAACCAAGATTAATCCCTAAAGAATTATGGAATTTTTCCCATTTAAAAAAAAGAAAAAACAAGAACCATATATGAGTTTAAGAAAACAAATTTTGCACTCATTTGAGTCACTGTATATTCAATTGTTAAGAGGTTTTGTCTATTAATTTTTATAGATCTAGCTTAATATGATTTGATGTTTAACATTTAAAAATGTCATTCTCCTGTAATGTGAAAACTGGAAAAGAATGGCTGGATGGGAAGTATATATCATATTATTTTTGGTTGGTCCGTTTCCTCCTTGCATATTGAAGAATATGATTCCTTTCATTCTAGGGTTACTGATGGCAGGTTTTGTCTATTTTGGGTTGCTTTCATGCTAGATTACGACAGAGAAAATTAATGTTGTGTAACCAAAAAAAGAAAAGCAGTTGGAAGGAAAAGTCATATACAAGGATAACACAGGACATGGCTTTATTGTTGTAGTAACTTAACGATTTTTATTTTTTCATACTTGCCAAATATTTTTTTTCAATCCAATACCAAATTTTATTATTGTAGTTAAAACAAAAACTAAAAAAGAGATAAGTTCAATTAGGTTGAATTATTTTATTTGTCCCTAAATTTTACTCAATTATCAATTTTATCGTAATATAGTTTGCAATTTTAATTTGTAATTAAGTTCTTATAATTTTAAAAGAAATTTAAAAAATTTGTATCTATAGATCTACAAAATAGATTTGAGTTTAACTATAGAGTTAAAAATAAATATGAGTATGAGAATATTTTTGGGGTATTTTTAACAATCTTAGATTGAGTTTGGATTGCTTGAGTAGATTTTTTTTATATGACTATATTTCATGTAAATAAATCTCAACTTGAGACAAAAAATTGTTCTCTTTAAAATTTCTCTAAATAAATAGATTTGGGTCCCAAGACTTAAAGGCTCTAATAAAAAAGTGATAAACATATTTTCTTCAAGCCAGAAAATGAATTAACAAGCATAATACCTAGCCCGATGATCCGTAAAACCACAATGTGATGGTGATCGACGAATGTTAGGGAAAATAACAAGGAATGATAAGATAAATGTTTTAATATATTGGAAGTGTTCTCATTTATAAAGACTCAATAATCTTGTCTATCTAATGTAAAACTTTGATAGTACACCACCCCTTCTTACATACTCATTTACGTTTTTAAACAATCTCCAACAGTAATCAAGGAAATAAGGTGTTGGATATTGCTGCCAAAATTAAATGAATATGCGCTTAAATACCACGTGGACGCAGATTAAGGAACTTGTGAAGCGTCAAAGCTTTCGCAGCTTCCTTTTAGATGTACACATGTACGTAAAATCGGTTCATTGTGTGAACAAAGGAATTGAAGCTGAATAAATGAGGAACAATACTGATACAGCATAAATGTGTACGTGTGAGTTAATCATAGGTACATTTAGGATGAATTGAATTTTACTGATTTGTGCTTGAATTGGCGCCAGCAGGCGGATTGATTATGGCATTGGTAAACTGGTCCATTTAGTTGGTAATAAAATTGATGTCATAATTAATTAGTTAAAAAATTTTTAAAGTGTAGAATGACTAGGTCGAGTTCTTGAAAAAAGTTTCAACTTCATTTTAGATAAGATATTAATAATTTTCTTAATTTAATAGTATTTTTATAATTTTTTTTATTATTATTGAAATTTGTTTAGTCATATAGGAGGCTTTCTTTTTCCTTATTTAATTTGGGGACTTTTTCTTGCTTAGATAAGAGATTAAAGTTTTCTTATTTAACTAGAAGATTTATTAGGATTAAGTTTATTTCTTTAAAAATAAACGCTCTTTGTTTCTATTTTTATGCGTTGTCTCGTGAATTAGAGAAGATACTTAATTTTTCAAACTGAGTGAAGAATTGTTAAGAATAACCGAGCTTTAAAAGACTAAAGCTATGCAATATGTGTGCATTGGATTAAAGAAATCCAAATGATTCGCATTTTCTTATTTTATTTTCTAATTTGATATATTTTAAATGACCCAAATCTATATATATAATTTAAACATTATAGTTATTTTGAAAAATAGATATCACTCTTCAAATAAGGGTCATGATGCTTCAAATTCTTATTATAAGTAAGAATTGTACAAATTAAAAAATGACTAACTAATAACTGATAATGCATCTCCCTTTCTTTTAGTTTTACTCTAAAACTTCATAAAATTTTATAGAAAAAATTCCAAAAGTTGATGTCTATCAATTCTTTCTCTCTCTCTAAACCACCATCCCTAAGTCAATAGTTATTATTGTGGTTTAGGAGCATTACTATTAAATTTAAGGATGTTACTATTGTATTTGAGGAAATTTACTATTAGGTTTTAGGGACCATGCTTTACTATTGAGTTTTACCCTGTTATTACCATGTTTAGGCGTGTTGCTACTAGATTTAAAAAAATTTACCACCATATTTGGTCTTTGTTGAATATTGTTATTATTAAGTTTTATAATTATTACTACTATATTTAAAGGCATTAATATTAAATTTAAGGAAATTTACTACTAAGTTTTAAAAACCATGCTTTATTATTGAATTTTGGGTATATTACTACAAGGTTTAAGTATTACTACTTGATTTAAGGAAATTTATTACCATATTTAAGAACCTTGCAGAGCATACTTGCTATCGAGCTTTAGGACTATTACTATCAAATTTAAGGATATTACTACTGAATTTTAAGAAATTTACTACTAGGTTTAGGCTTATTCTTACTAAGTTTAGGTGTGTTACTTCTAGATTTAAGGAAATTTACTACCTTATCTAAGGACCTTACACAATATACTTAACAATATCTTATATTTGTTGCTAAGCTAACACAGGATTTTATTAGAGACCCTCTAATGAGACACAAAACTTAAGGTACACCTAGCAACACATTTCAAATGTAATATATTAAGATATCAATGAGACACTAACATAATTTATGTCAAGGGGCGTATGTCCTGCAATAATAATAATCTATGATCCCTTACATTAAGGTTAACATATAAAAGTTACATTGATATATTGCAACTTCCATGGATTTCATTCCATCATATACATTTGCTCCTCTTTCCAACTCCTAAAAATAAATTAAACTTATTTGGAATTAGGTCTAACACAGGTATAATTTGGCTAATGTTTCAATAGGTACATCAAGAACCTCCCATCAATATTAAATGATACATTAATACAATTGGTGTCAAATAAATTTATCCTAAATTCGATATAAGTATGAACACTTTAAACAAGTTAACAAAAATTTAAAACACAATAGTAATCACCTAAAGTTAGAAGTCAGGAATTCATCATCTAGAATTTTAAATCCAAAGTGTCTATAGTTTATACCTTTCGTTGTAGTCTTTCATTGTCTAAATTCCCAGACTAACAACAACCAACATATTTCGAATATAAAGTGAAAACATGTAAATCCTTAATATTTCAATAGGAAGGAAATTGTGAACCTTGCGATAAGCCCTTTTGATATTGATGGTTATGGTAGCTCGCTCAAAACCTAGTGGTTCTATTCACTGTTGATTGCTACTACCATAGATGATGCTATAATAAGTGGGCTCAATTGTAACTGTGATGGAGAATGAATATGTAGTCAAACATATTTGTAAAGCATATTAGGATATTGTCGACGGAAAGGTCTTGCGAGTAAGGGAAAAGATGCCATCGATAGAAAGAAACTATCAATGGTGGAGAAACCATCGATAAAGAGAATCAACAATGGGAGCAAGGGTATTGGACAATGGACCGTTGAGGATGTTGAAGCAGAGAGGAAGGAGAAATTGCCGATAGAGAGAAATATTGATAGAGAGAAGCATGGTAGTTTTTTGATTCACAAAGGTATTTTTGTCTCTCTAATGTTGAAATTAGATCATTTGGGCCTTAACAATAATTTTAACTTTTAAGGTCATTTATTATAATTTTTGTAAAGTTTAAGTTCTTGTTCCTAATTTTTTCCAAAAAAAGGGGTGGGTGTGTGAGAAATAATATATATATATGAAATATATATCAATAATATATAATATATTATTTAATTTTTAATAAAAATAATTAATTATTATTATATAAATTTATTTTTTTAAAGATATATTTTTAATTAAAATTTACTTTTCTTTAATTTATTCATATAAACTAATATTTTTCTTCTTATTAAAAATCTTATATAAAAAAATTATATCAACTTATTTAAAATAATAGATTGGCTTAAAGCATTTCGACATCTTATTTAGAACAATATTATTAGACTAAACCTCCTTATTTTATTTTTAAAACAAAATCCTTAAAAAATAATATGGGTGTTATTTTTTTTTTTGGGGGCATCATTTTAGTAAGTGAGAGTGTGATTTGTTTTAACTTTACTCTTCTAGCTATTAAAACAATAATTGTATAATGAATAAATTTAAAATTAATATCTAGATGAAATCTATTATATATTTTTAAAAATTCTTAAATAAATACAACATGCCTATAAATTTCAAATTTATGCAATCTAAATAAAATTTTTAATAGTTTTTTACATACTTGCATTCTATAATTTTTATATTTAATTTATGTGTGTGTCTATATATACATATAAATTTTTAAGAAATAAAATATGAATGAAGGATAAACTGCTATAGCTTTTAAAGTAGATAATGGAAGGGAAATGTTGAATGTAAAAATAAAATTGAAATTTAGTAGTTTCCATTGTAGTTATTAGGTGGTTTTTATGTATTACATGAGCAGCTGGTACGGTCGCTAGCCTTTAAGTTGGGAAGGAAGGGTATATAGTTTTCTTATTTAAAAAAAAAATTCCGTTCTTCTCATGTTCATATTGCTTTACCTTAATATTTGTGCATAATATTTCATCTAGATATTAATTTTTTAATTAAATAGAATATGAAAATTATAAAATGCAAGTACGTAATTAATTAAGGCATGCGTATGGTTTTTGGTGAAATTTATAACTTATATGTATATGCAAAATTAACTTAAAATGCGAGTATGTAAAAAACTGTTAAAAATTTTTTTAGATGAAATAAATTTAAAATTTATATGCATGTTGTATATATTTAATTATTTTTAAATGTATATAATAGTTTTCATCTAGATATTAATTTTAAACTTATTCAGTCTATAAATAAATTAATTAATTAAGTTAATTAAGTATAAACATATAAGTTATACTATTATTATTTTAATAGCTGGAAGAGTAAAATTAAAACAAATCACACTCTCAGTTACTAAAATGATGCCAATATATATATATATGAAGCACTAAATTAACACCCAAATTTTTTTTCAAAGATTTCATTTTAATAAGATTTTGTTTTAAGTTGAGATGATTTTTTTCTGAAATTTTTAATAAGATTAAAAATATTATTTTGTACAAATAAGTTAAAGAGAATTAAATTATAGTAAATAAATAAATAATAACAGATGATACAAATATTTATTGAAATAATTTTTTGCTGTACAAAAATTTTAAATTTATTTTTTACTTTTTTATAAAAATAAATTTTCATTTTAAAAACACTTGAAAGGTGTTGATACTTGAATTATGGCTAAAAATAGAATAATGAGGTTTAATCTAATAATATTATTCCAAATAAGATTTAGTGGTATTTTAAACCGATATATTATTTTAAATAAGTTGAGATAATTTTTTATTATAATTTTTTTAATAAAAATAGAAATATTTTTTATATAAATACATTAAAGAAAATTAAATTTTAATTAAAAATATAACTTTACAAAAAATAAAATTCATAAAATTATTATTAATTATACATTATTGTTTTATATTAAGAATTAAATAATATTTTATATATTATATATTTGTATATATAATATAATTTATTATATATATTATCACATATCCATAAAAAAGTCTTTCAATATATAATAAACGACATCTGTCCATAACATCATCATTACTTGTGCTGATTTATTTAGAGCAATATTACATGCTCATTGAACGGTATCAGCAATATCGCACACCATGGCATACATTATTACTTAAATGAAACTATTACGCGCAGCGTTGGAGTAACAATTTCCAGGAGGGTAGAACTTGACCTTGAGTGGTGCTTCCCCGGAACACGGCCCGATCAAAACCAAACGACTTTCTTCATCCCTGTCAATTTTGGTTGCAAGAGCTACCTCGACGAAATCGTCTCTGAAGAAAAGATTATATGCATCAGGTTGATCTCGATCACTCTTAATTAGAAATTTAAATCGATGTTCAGGGGGACCAATCAATATGGGACACGAACCATGTTCAGCTTGAACTTTCCATATAGATTCAGCACATTGAGGTACCCAGAAAAATCTGATACTCAAGAGTGCTCCTGTCATGATATTTTGTTCCACTGAGTCGGGGGTATCAAAAATCACGTCCTTAGGATCAGTTCCGAGTACCACTGAAATCGGGCAGGTTTGTTTTTCGATTTGAGCAAGTGAAATTGCTTGGCTATGGTTTGCGGCATTACGAATGTGGTATGGTTGACGAGATCTAACAGGATTGCCGTTGATGTCAAGCACATCTTGGGCAGTCACCTCCGTGTAGAAGACAAAGAGAAGGAAAGAGAGTGCAAGCAATGCAGTCTTCATTTGGAAGCTGGGTGTGGGGTAATGTGAGGACTACAATATAATAGAAAAGGTTGCTTGTATTTGGTTCCTGGGTGTGTAAATAGGAGCTGGGCTTCAATTTATAGCAATGATTTAAAAACACTACAAGAAAAACAAAAATTAGCGACGGAATTTTCCGTCGCTAAAAGTGAATAATTCCATCGCTAAACGAATTAGCGACGGAATTACTGACGGATTTTTTCCGTCGCTAATTTCATCGTCACTAATTTATTTGTGACGGACTCTGAAATTCCGTCACAAATTAGTGACGGAATATTCCGTCGCAAAAGATATTCCGTCGCTAATTATTAGGATAACATATTCTAAGTTTGTGACGGATTAGTGACGGAACATTCCGTCGCTAATTAGTGACGGATTACAACAAAATATTCCGTCACTAATCCTGTGACAGATTTGCGACGGAATATTCCGTCACTAATTAGTGAGAGATTTGCAACGGAATATTCCATCGCCAATCAGTGACGAATTTGCGACGAAATATTAGCAACGGATTTGCGACGGAAATTCCGTCGCTAATCAACGACGGATTTGTGACGGAAATTTCGTCGCTAATCAAAGACAGATTTGCGACGGAAATTCCGTCACTAATCAACGACGGATTTGCGACGGAAATTCCGTTACTAATCAAAGACAGATTTGCGACGAAAATTCCGTCGCTAATCAACGACGGATTTGTGATGAAAGATTGCGTCGCTAATGTAATTTGTTTCATTATTAAATATTTTTTTAAATTTAACCTCAATATTACTTTATTATCTATCCAATAAAAATATAATAAAGTAAAGTAAATTTAAAATAACATTATTATTAAATAATAAAATTTTAGATTTAAGTGTTTGTCCCTATCCAGTAAAGTATAATAGTGCAATAATATTCAACAAAAAAGTAACAAATATATTAAAAGGATTCTCAATTAAATGATAACCATTCTAAAGCAAATTATAACAATCCTCAACAAAACATATATCTTAAAATAAGGAAAGGAAAATAAAATCATCTTTATGATGGAGGCTAGTCATTAGGATCTGATGGGGCACGAGATAATCGTGATTCAAGTTCTTGCAATCTATTAAGTGTTTGCTGATGCTGATCTAACAGAGACAAGATTTGTTGATTCTGCTCTGTTATACGTTGATTCTGCTCTGTTATACGTTGATTCTGCTCTTTAAGCTCTTGGTTCTCCTGTCTCAAAGGTGCAGTCTCTGTGGCAATCCTCCTGCGTAATTCCTCTTCAAAATCTGAATGAAGTCCTAAGTTATGAACGGAAGAAGAGGTCCCACGAGAACAGATAGCATCAATATCTTGAGCCTCAGATCCTACCCCAAAAATGCGACCCTTCTTATTTTTACCACCAACAGCCTCCAACCATAAGGCGACTTCATCATCATCTTCTACATCATTTGATGCTATGCCTGTTGAGTCTTGAGTCGAAGCTCTGGCATTCTTAAGCCTTAAATAATCAGCCTGTTAAAAGGAAGTAAAGAAATACAATTTTACAATAAAAAAATAATGACAGTGCATCCAAAACCAAAAGTATGCACATGTTTAAGCATCTTTTCTATTATATAATATTAACATGAAGGGTGATCATATAATAAGAAATAAGTATCGTGAAACTACAGATATATTCAATCATTACAATTAAAACCATCAAATATTGAAATTACACAATTAGGTACGTTGAAAGAATATGTCATTTTGATAGCCACACAGTAATTAAAATATTAAAAAATATTAAATAAAAGATCACATAATCCTAGTGACAAAATAAAAAATGAAAACTCACACTATAGCTAATCAGGCCTCTAGCTATCAACACAAGTCTAGTGATAATTAAGATAAAAAAAGAAGATTCATACTATAACTAGTCAGGCCTTTGATCATCGGTACAAGTATAGTGACAATTAAAATCAAAAATAAAAATGCATACTACAGCTAGTCAGGCATCCGACCGTCAGCACAAGTTTAATGATAATTAAAACATGAAATGAAGATTCACACTACAACCAGTCAGACCTCCAACTATCAACACAAGTCTAGTGACAAACAAAACAAAATATGAAGACTCGCACTATAACTAGTCAAGCCTCTGGCCGTCAGCACAAGTCCAGTAACAATTAAAACAAAAGATAAGATGCACACTATAGCTAGTCAGGCCTCTGGCCGTCAGCACAAGTCCAATGACAATAAAAACTAAAAATCAAGACTTATACTATAGCTAATCAAGCCTCTAGCTGTCAGCACAAGTCTAGTGATAATTAAGATAAAAAAAGAAGATTCATACTATAACTAGTCATACCTTTGATCATCGGTACAAGTATAGTGACAATTAAAGTTGAAAATAAAAATACACACTACAGCTAGTCAGGCATCCCACCGTCAGCACAAGTTTAATGATAATTAAAACATGAAATGAAGATTCACACTACAACCAGTCAGACCTCCAACTATCAACACAAGTCCAGTGACAAACAAAACAAAATATGAAGACTCACACTATAACTAGTCAAGCCTCTGGCCGTCAGCACAAGTCCAGTAACAATTAAAACAAAAGATAAGATGCACACTATAGCTAGTCAGGCCTCTGGCCGTCAGCACAAGTCCAATGACAATAAAAACTAAAAATCAAGACTTATACTATAGCTAATCAGGTCTCTAACTGTCAGCACAAGTCTAGTGATAATTAAGATAAAAAAAGAAAATTCACACTATAACTAGTCAGACCTTTGATCATCGATACAAGTATAGTGACAATTAAAGTCAAAAATAAAAATACACACTACAGACCTTCGATAACAACTCTTAAGAACTTCACAGTATATACATAATTATTATTAAAATTTGTTTTCCTTAGCGTGAAAAGAAGACTAGGCAAAGTGATTATCAAATAATCATAATCGTATAATCTATTGCGCATATTCGACTTCATTGATTTACAAACAATTCAAATCAAAAAGATCTACCAAATGTAAAATAAGTATTTAGTAACACGTTTTAAAAGTTAAAAAAAATGAAACCAAAATTTAGGCACCATTAATTTGTTAAGCAGTTTCTCAGATCAATAACAAACAAAATAAGTTAAAATATTTTGTAGCTTTAGAGTAGTGAAAATTTTCTCCGCCAGAGAAGACAAAAGAAGTCTGGCAAGGGGTAAACGCCCCAATTATCTTGGGTACCAGTTAGGCCGAAACTTTTTGCCCTGGTTTAATCAGAGACTTCAGCCTGATAAGATCATAATTCTTCTACGAAAAACGTGGCTCTATAACACGTACCATGATCGTCATCTAATTCAAGATTTATTTACATTATATTAAAATTATTTTTTATCAAATTATTTATATACATATGACCTATATGATTGGGTTTTTAATTATCATAAAGAGAAAAAAAATACTTAACCTGAAATTAGTGTAAAAATACCTTTAAACCTCATCAACAACTAATAAAATGATATTTGAGTTCCAATGAGAGACTCAAACTACATTTTACCATCCAGCAACAAGAAGTGAAAAGCCCCATTTATTGTTTACAAACACAATTGATGCTGCACACAAAGATTTTACATGCTATGCCTAAAAAAGTATCAACAACACATTCAAGAATGCAGAAAAATAACACAACCACAGAGGACTAAGGAGAGTGTAGCTAAACAGGATCACATTGGTCATAGAATTCTTCAAAATCTACAACAATATGAAGTATAGACAAGTAAAATAAATAAATCAAAATAAAATTTATTTCATAATGTATATGGCTGTAAGATTTTAAAAAACTAAACATAAACCAAAATAATTCTATTTGGATAGTACGAATTACAAAAGAAAGATCAACACTTACATTTACCAAAACAAGAGATTTAAGTAGTTCTAGCTCAATTTTATTCAATTTATTTTACTTAATAAAATAAATTAAAAAATGGAGAAAGAAAACCTACAGATCTGAGTTGATAATTTATGGTCAAAGATCAGAGGGAAGGAGAAGCTGATGATCTGAAAGTGCGACTCGTAAGACGTCTAATGGCGAGCCCTGTGAAATGCCACGACTGGAATGACGGTGGGGGGCTTCTTGGAAGTTAGGCGCTGCTTTTTGGGGGGAACAGCTGCAGAACGTGGAGGAGGAGGAGGAGGAGGTGGACGGACGTCAGCCGGTGGTTAAACGACGAGGAGGAGGAGTATTGCCGGCCAAGACACTATTTACAAAAGGGGGTTCTGCTGCACAACAAATCTGAGATCTGAGGGATGCTTCACAGGATGGAAAGACGCAGCTTTACTCTTCTGTATTACAAACAGCCGTTGCTTTCTGGCAGTTGGATCACATGAAGGGCCATGATGTTTCTCCAAACGATGGGGTTGGAAGCCACGTGACAATAATGTCATAATCTGTACTCCACTCAAGAGATTTGTCTTTTAGCGTAAATATATGGCAATGCCCGCCTGAAAATGATGACCACTAATACTTTAATAACATCTTACTAAAATAAAACACAACACAATTGTTTCAACGGTGACATGATCAAATGAGGGAATGAAAGTAATAATAATAAAACTAAAAAGAATGAAAAATAATAATTGTTCATAATTATTTTTACTTGTTATACTTTTGTTAATATTTAGTAAAAATATTTGAATTTATTTGATAAACCATTATAGTTGGCTCCTCAAATTTTATCAAGCAGTCAGCAAAATTCATAAAAATTAACCATAAGTTTATAATTAAAAAAAGTTTGCCGTCGATTCCTTCCTTCATCGATTCATTTTGCTTTCTTTCTGATTAGTTTAACCTCCCATCGAAAACCAAAGAAAAAAAGAAACGAAAAAAAAAAAGAAACGAAACGAAAGTGTTTTCCGGCGAGTTAGAAGATTAGTTTAACCTCCCATCGTCGCTGTTCATCACAGGGAGATGATGTCAATAATTTGTTTGTCTGCCATCGTTTCCTTAGCTGTCACTGGTAATTTTGACTTGTCTTTTCCCCACCCACTGCCCATCTGATTTGTTTTCATTGGGATACGCATTATATTTCATATTTCTAAACCAAAGACATATCACAATTATTTATTTAGTTTTGCTTTTAATTTTAATATTTTTTTTTTTAACAAAACATAAAAATAAAATACTATTTTTTATTTTTTATTTTTTATCAAATATAATCATAATAATTAAAGCTTATTTTGTCAAAATTTATTTCGCTCTTATTTTTTATCAAATATAATCATAATAATCTTAAATGAGGAGTATGATTCGTGTCTCCATCTCCAAACTATCCTTCTATCCCGCAAGGAAAAAAAATAAAAAATCTTCAAATGTGAGTGCTCAAATGAGACAGCCTAGTATCTGTCAGGATCACTGAATATAGAAAACTTTTGTCATTAACGAAAGACAAAGATTAAAAAATAAAAAAGAATAAATGATGATTAAATTATAAATGTTTTCAATATTTGGAGAAAATTTTCCCCTAAAATCCTTCAAATTGAAGGAATTTAAAAATACGAAGCGAGAAAATCTTAAGGAAATCTTTTTGTTCCCTTTATGTCTATTATTTCCTATCCAAACAAATATTCTGAAGGATTTCACCAATTTGTTGGGCAAGCATGAGCAGAGAAAGATCATCAGAACAATAAGATCTATCTAATAATATATGAACGAGTAGGAGAATATTTATCAATTTATTAATTTGTACAGTCAATTTTATTTAATATTTATTAAATCATAGCTGTCTTTATAATTTGTGTTTAAGTAAAAATTGATTTTTTTTGGGGTAACAATGAATTGAAGATAGAATTAATACATTAACAAAAAATAGTCATTAATAGGAGAAGAATCCCTAATCCATATATATATATATATATATATGTGTGTGTGTGTATATATTTATAATCTTTTTAGCTGAAAAAATGACTTTTTTGTATTTTAAAAATTAAAATTAAATAATTTCTCAATTTTTTTTATATAAATATATGCCAGTTCCTCCAACGAACTTGCTGAGGCAGCATATAAATATTGGATTCTTTATTCGATTGCTTCTGCCAACAGTGATTAGCGTGATTAGCATGATAATGACCAAGTTAAGCTCTTCACAGAATAATGCTAAATAGCAAACCATGAATAATAATACGAAAAGACACCGTTCGAGGTACACAGGATGAAAATACATTATTTCTATCTTTCTTTACGATGAATTTTCAATATTTTAATGGTACAAATTAAATACATATACTTTGTTTTAATTAATAATTTTATTCAGTATAAGAATATTAAATTGTATAAACTCACAAACCAAAAGAGCAATAGTCCTAGGTTATCTTTGATGAAATAATTTTTTTTTAAAGAATGAAAAAAATAAAAATAGGAATAAAATAAAATTTTGTAATTTAAAATAATATTTGATATGATATGAAAAAGAATAAAAATATTTGTATATTTTTATATTTAGTAAAATAAAATAGTATAAAAATAAACATGAATAAATAACTAAGATATTTTTAAAGTCAAAAAAATTAAAAATCAATTTTTGTTCATTAACTGTTGAGAATTTTAAGTTGAAAAATTTATATGAAATGACTATAAATTTTAAAATTATTTTAAATAATTTGAAGATAAAAAATTTTAATTTAAAATCTTGAATTATAATTTCTGTATAATTTAAATTTTCTACCATTAAAATTTTAAAATGATTTTAAAATTTAAAATATTTTAATTAAAAAATATCAATTATAACTTCTCTCTTACAAATTTTTTTATAATTATCAATTATAAAATTATTTTTTTTTTATTTTATATTTTATAAAATAAAAAATTTAATATATATATATATATATAATCATTTAAATTAAATTTAAATGATCTAGACAAGAGTGTGCATCCAGTTTTTAATTAGTCTCAACTAAATTATACTATTCCATCTTTAAGCCACAAGAAAAATATATATATTTTTTCATCCACAAACCCATTCCTTTGTGGGTATCAGACTCAATTCTCATATCTTATATCATGGAATTTCTAAATCTTCATATCAAGAATCATTTATCCAAAGAAATTTTAAAATGAGAAATTTCTTTTATCTTAAAATTAAAACTCATTTACATAAAATTTATTTATATAAAATCATAAAAAGAAAAAAGTTTGAACTTAATATTATTCAAACACACAATCCAACGTATCTAATTTAAAATTGTCTAGTTTCATTTAGCACATCATAAACATAATATAATATATTTTTAAATATTTATTTTTCATATTATAATAAGCACTACTCCCAAAATGTACAGCGCACGAAGTCTGCTTTTTCACGAGACTGCTGCTATAGTACTATTTTCCACGATCGTCCATGAATTAAGGATAAAAAATTTGATTCTTTTGGCTCAAAATTAGATTTTAATTTTCTAGCTTTTTTCTATTGATTTAATATATTTAAAAAAAAAGTGAAGTTGGCGAGAAAGATTATTTATTGAATTTATTTGATAGTATTATTTGATAGTTACACATGCATGAACCCAACCCTTTTTATTTGAGTTAAATTTTAACAGTCTCAGAAACACTTATAAAAAAGTCCCCTGATGAGATTTGCTAATCTTAATTATATACTTTTAGATTTTTTTTTTAACTACGGTAAGATGATGCTGGAATCACCATATATATTCACCGCACCGAAGAAGTTTTGGCCCAAGTTGTATTTTTTTTTACTAACGTAGATGTTAGAAGGTCCTTATATGTATAAATTAGAATTAAAAAAAATATATATATATACCTCAATTAATATGTAATTTTTAATTTGGTCGATTTGCTTCGTAGTTAAAATTGAAAGATAAGACTTTTTATGGTTCCAAATTCTGTTTTCCATTTATGGTCCCAAAAACAATTAATTAAAGAGAAATATTATGATAATATTATGATAGAAATTTACTCTATAAACTTGTTTGAAGATAATAAGAAAGTGGACAGATTAGTTTGCCCTTAAAAAACAAGAAAATAAATTACGTCATTTTCTTTGATTAAATTACACTATATTCTTTTGTTTAAAAAACAATATTTGACTTCGTTAATATTTTGATATATACCATAAAAATCTTTTATTTAATTTACTTTCATCAAATAAATTAATTTTTTTATATAATATAAAGTTTTGAGTTTATTTTTAATATAATTAATAAGACAACTAAGATATGTTATTTTCCAAAAAAAATTAAGGACTCAATTGTATTGACCAAAATAAAAAAATTTTAATTGTATAATTTAATACCTTTTTATATTGTATTATATTATATTTTTATTTAATATATATTTCAAATGAAATAATATTTTACTTTATCAATTCAAGAATTAATTATATAATTATATAATTGATGCTTTTGTAATTAGATTTGTTGCGTTGATCTCTCGCCTCTTGTAAGCTCTTTTTTTGCATTACTGAGAGGGAATTGTTTATGTGTGGGGAAGTTGCATCATGGTGTGAACCTCTCTCATTAATCACCCTTAACCTTATGCACATGTCACAGTGTTCATTGCGTGGAGAAAATGAGTGTAGGTGTCTATATATATATATATATATATAATTTACATCCACCAATGATAAACAAATAATAAAGAAGAAAAAAAAAGTGATGAAAAGATGACTGTAAATGACAACACCTTCATAATTATCTTGTGTTTGCTTGGAGTGATGGAGGAGATTTGTCTCGCCATGATTTGAGAATCGTAACATCTCTTCTTCATCATAATAACATCAAACAGTAGAGAAATTAAAATTCAAACTATCAAATATTAGTAAACTAAATCAATAATAAATTATATATAAAGTATATAAAAATGAACAAGTTATAAAAATGAACAAGTTATATTATTATTAAAAAAGTTATATTCTCATCAAATTTTAATTAAAAAATTTGATAAAAAATATATCCCTATACTATATGTATTAGCTATTATTATTTTTAAATTACCCTTTTTCATTTCTTTAAATAAGTTTGATAATTTACCATATTTGTTTTATTTTCAGTTTATACAAAATTACAAATAAAAAGTCATTCTATTCACTAGAAATACATCTTCTTCTAATGAAATTGATTTATGAGTTATTCAATTAATTTTTTTTTGGAGGGATGTTATTCAATTAAATTTTAGTATAAAAGTATGATGGATGTTAAATTTCAAGTTTCTAAGTTTTTATTTGAAAAAAAAATTACTCATCCCAATAAACACAAATTATTCTCTCTTTTTTTGAAGTAAAAAAAGTATCTTCATTTTATAATAAAGTAATAATAGTTAAACTTATTATCAAAATTGAAGAGTTATTAAATAATAAAAAAATGTTAAACCATGAATAATAACTAGGTCAATATTCATTTATTATATCAAATTCAACCACTTCCATATTATCATATATATATATATATAAATTAAAAAGTTTACATACTTTAACAAAAATATGAACTTAACTTCAATTTAAGCAAGATTAAAAAACTTTCAATGTAGATTGAAAAGATAGAAATTATGAACTTTTCTTCTACTATAATAGATAATTCCAACTCACACATACACACATAAAAGTATATATTAAAGTACTAAATTTAGGTAAAATTCTGTAGATATTTATTTTCAAATCTCTCAATAAATATATAATACAAAAAGGAAAATTATTTTACAGTCCAATTATATAATATTGAATTGTTAAAAAAAATTACTCATACTTAAGGCCAAATCTCAACATAAGTTATTAGGAGAGTGAAAATTAAAAAAAAAAAGGTTATGAACTCATAATTTATATAAAAATTTTACATTAACAAAATCATATATAACATACCTTTTTATAATTTAATGGCATAAATTATTATGTAGTCTACAAAAAAAATTATTTTTCATATTATTTAATAAATACAACATTATATTATAGTTAAATTTACTAACACTTATTTTTATTTTTTATAAATTAGGAGTTGGGTAACTAAATAATTTTCTTAGCAAGATTTAATAGATTGGTAAACTATAATTAATAGCATATTATGATAATTTTCATGTTAAGAACAGTCATCTTGACAAGTTTTTTTCCTTTGTTTGGAGGGGAAAAAAAAGCTTTCTTATCCCTTAGACTCTTATGAATAGGAAATGAAAAATCATTGCAAATGGAATTGGAAACAAATATGAACTAACAAAAATCAAATCTCAATTGAAAATGAAAGAAAATAAAAAGGATATTAATTATGTTTTTACATATAGTGTAATTAAAAAAGATTGGGAGAAAAAAGGAATAGGTGTAAAAATAAAGTAAATTGGATACATACTCTTTTATATTATTCTTTCTCTCTAACTACATAGCTATATAATATATCTTAGATTTTAGATCATACTCTCAATTTCTTTTTTGATTTTGCACCTCTCGGTATTTAGCCTTTGCTTCTTTTGAGAGAATTTGAGAGATTTGACATTTAAATGAGAGAAAGACTTAGTTTTCGAACAAGGAAAAACCTTTACATTATCACTCAAAAAGGTGATAACAAAAATAGAGAAACACCATGAAGAATGTGTGAATTTAACTGAGAGTTTACACCATAACAAAGAGAGGAAATTGATTAGGAGCACAAAGGGGTGAGAGATATGATGTGATTGAAGGATAATGGCTGAGTTGAGTCATTTTTAATATTTATAAAATTTTGGAAAATAGACATGTCATAATTTTTTTATATAATTTATTTTTTCAATTTTGTTGAGTGAAATATTTATTTCACTTTTATTTATTTTGTATATTTTTTCAATCATTCCTTATACATAGTTGTTTAAATCATGATTTTAAATTTGTAAATTTTTTTACTATTTTTAGTTAATTAAATATATTTTATATTTATATTAATTTATGACTTAAAATAAATAAATTATACATTTTTTAATTTTTGAACATGAATGGAGGCCTTTTATTATTCATAGAATAATTAACCACATTACTATTTATCGCATTTTACTATTTTCATATTGAAATTATTAAATTATTAATTTAATTTACTCATTATAAATTATTAAATTATAATACATATAAATACATACACACAATTAATAATATTTAACTAATTTGCAACGGTTTCATATATACATATATATTTAAGTCATTATATCATATAAATTATTTAAAATTAATATTTAAATAATCTGTGACGGATTTAATGACGGATTAGCGACGGAAAATTTTGTAATAGAAATTCCGTCGCTAATTCCGTCACTAATTTAGTGACCAAATATTCCGTCACAAAATTCCATCACAAAATTGGAATTGACTATCACACTTATTAGTGACGGAACATTCCGTCACTAAATTCCGTCACTAACTTGATTTGTGACGGATTAGCGACGGAAATATTTGCGATGGATAATTTCCGTCGAAAAATCCGTCGCAAATTTTTTCGACGGAATTAGTGACGGATTTGTGATGAATTTGTGACGGAAAAAAATTCCGTCGCAAAATTTCGTCGCAAATTTGCTATTTTTTTGTAGTGAAATCGGACCGGACCGGCCGGTTCGACCGGAAACCGGTTCCTGGTCCGGTCTGGTTGGCTCAGGAAATCGGTCAGCTAAAAAATCGGTCAAATCGGTCAAATTGGTCAAGAACCGATTAAAACCGACCAAAATCGGACCGATCAAAACCTGTTTGAACCGATCCGTACCAACTTTTTTTAAAATTTTTTTATATAATAAAATAATTTATCCCAAATAATTTTAACAAATTAAAAATAAAAGACAATAAAAAAGGAGGAGAGAGTCGAAATATATATATATATATATTTAAAAAATAAAGAATATAAAAGAAGTAAAATATGAATACTTTATTATTTTTTATATTTGGTTTCTATTATGTTTATATTTAATTTTCTAATAACATTTTGTTAAAATATAAATGTATTTAGTCAAAATTGCTATTTAGTTTTTGTTTTTTGATTTTTTAATAATAAGTAGAATTTTAATATAATTTAAAAACTTTAAATAATTTTTGTAATATCTTAAGAAAGATTAAATTAATAATCAAATATTTAAAATTTATTTTTATATTAAAATTTTAATATATAAAATTTTAAAAAAATATAATTAATTATTAACGGTTCGATTACGGTTCGACCACGATTGAATTAATGAACCGTGAACCAGTACTTTTACCGGTTCAATGACCGGTCCAATTTTTAAAACATTGATTTATAGAAAAGCATGGTGATCTTATTTCGACAATTGGCTAGAGGATGACCAAAGGAAATTTGAGGTTGAAACGTGGCGTAATAGTTGTGAACGAGAGCAATGACATCAGTGTCAAACTCATCATTAGCAACACGCATGCGGCTTCTCTCAAGTCGTGGGCCAACATGATGCGGTGCAGTTACGTGATTTTAGCTTTTTTATTTTATTTTTTAAATTTTTGTAAGTTAAAAAAGTTAAATATAAAAATAAAATTTATATTTGTGAGGTTAAAATTTTACTATACTTCAAAAATTTTAATTATATAATGCAGTTAAAATTTTTAAAATATAATTTTTTTTATTGCTATAATTATAATTTTTATATTTAGAATTTATAACCTAAAAAATAAAAAATGATAAATAATAAAGTGAAAAAAGGACAAAATGGCCTCTCCGTACCGTGTCACGTCGGGGCCACGAATTGAAAGAAGCGCTCGCTAGCAGAACACCTCATTGAAGCTAGACTAGGTCTAAATTTTGTATTTTTTGGTCTCAATCTCTTTATTTTCACAATTTGTTTTTGAGTTTAAATAAAAAAATTAATAGTAAGTCTCATCCTATCTCCCTTCAAAAATTTTTATTTGAATCCAAATAAAAATATTTAAGTTTAAACTTGGAGGTGGTAAGCCTTAGTACAACTTAGTTTGGATTTAAGTGTATTTTATGATAGATCCCAAAAAAAAAATACTTTTGCATTTTTTTGAAGAATATTCATAAAAAGAAAACAAGTATGTATTATTAAAAAATTTTCAACAAAAAAGTATAAAAAATTTATTATGTCAAAAAACTATAAAACAAAAAAAAAATAGAAAACAAAATTACAACAACTTTCTACGGCGTGAGTATAAAAAGCTTACCGCCAATTATGCATATTGTCAAAGGCCACTGTTGCATTTATAACCATTTTAGATTTTATTATGGTCATAGATACATCGACCGGTAGACACATAGGGCCTATTTGGTATGATGTATAGGATAAGGTCTGATAGTATAAGACCTGATAGGATAAGGCCTGATAGGATAAAGCCTGATAAAATTTTAAGACTATGCAGTGTTTGGTATGATATTGTATAAGATAATGTATTGTATAAGATAATATTGTCATTTATTTGATGATGCACTATACAATACTAGATAGGATAAAAATTAACTTTTTTAACAAAAATAACTTTTGCTTAAAAAATATACTATATCTTTCTGTGTTATATTACTTTTTTTAAAAAAAGTATGGGTGAATAGGGTTGCATATAATGCATGATAACCTAATGACTTAAGTGATCTGATCTCATCTGGTCACATTAGGCTAAATAGTTAAAATATAATTTTATAAGGACTCATATGAAATTTTTATTTTTTTAGAGTCAATTTATAATTTTTTACCAAATATTAAAAAAAAGTGGCTTAACTAGTTTAAGAGACTAATCTAATCCAGTCTTATACTAAACCAATTAGACTAACCTAGTGACTTGAGTGACCTGATCTCGTCTGGTTACATCAAGCTAAATAGCTAAAATATAATTTTATAAAGACTTATATGAAATTTTTATTTTTTTAGGGACAAAATATAATTTTATAAGGACTTATATAAAATTTTTTTATTTTTTCAGAGTCAATTTATAATTTTTACCAAATATTAAAAAAAAGTGACTTAACTAGTTTAAGAAATCAATTTAACCTAATCTCATACTAAACTAATTAGACTAAGTTTAATTCTAAATTAGTTTTTGTAGAGCTTATCCCAATCCTATTAATTTTTTTAAAAAAATTATTTTATAGAGACTTATATAAAAAATTTTTAATGATAAAATACAATTTTATGGAGGCTTATATAAAAATTTTATTTTTTAGGATCATTTTATAATTTTTATCAAAAATTATTTTATAAGAACTTATATGAAAATTTTATTTTTTTAAGGTTACTTTATAATTTTATAATTTTTATCAAAAATTTAAAAATGACCCAACTAACCCGCTCTCAACTAGTATTAATTAAAACTGATCCAATCTAGCCAAAGAATATTCCATAGGTGAGGGATTAAAAATGAAAAGTATTGATAAGTATTTATACATTAAAATCTAATCAGACCTAATCCCACCCCCCAAGGCATGATTAGATTATACGTTATTTTGATGTATAAGAAAGTTATGATGTATAAGCTTATACAATACATTACATGCACCAAACAAGTTATAAGTTCATAATGTATTGTATTAGCTTATACTATCATGTCTTATACGGTGTACCAAACATACTCATAGATGATAGTAAAGGGCTAGTTGTATCGGATTAGAAGTGGTCACCGTAAACTATTAAGGCTTCCGATCACTGTGGAACGAGAAAATAAAATAGGGTAATGCCATGGTGAATTTTTTTGTTATTGGATTTTTTTTTATAAACAGTGTACAATAGTTTCTTATTATAAATATAGATCTCAAAATGATTTAACAGTAAATAATTCAATTTTTTTAAAATTAAATTCTCTATGACAAAATCCAATAAAATGTCGATAAATTACTATTATCTCTTTTTAAGTTTAGAATTTTATTTCTCGGTATTCTCTTATTTAAAAAATAGCTTTGTACTCCCCTATTAACATAATATAGAATGTTAAAACAAATACAATTACATATTTTTTCTTTACAGCCCAATTTCCATCCTCTTCCAACCTTATCAGCTTTTTTTTTTTTTTTTCCGGTTTCTTCTCTCTCTCCCCGCATCCTTTTCCAATCATTGCCAACAGCTTCCACCCTGTTAGCAAGCAAATAGCCACCATCAAAAGCTGCATAAAACATTAAGTGAGGACAGAGCACTGTTATTCTTCAAATAAGAGGGGTGACGAGCGAAAAACCCAAACCTCAAAGAAGGTAATAATATTTTACCCACAAAATATCAACAAATTATTCTTGTATTATTGGTTCTTCCATCTCCATATCTCATGGAAATCCTTTGTATTCCACATACATAAAATTGAAAGCACATATGCATATATTAAATGCTGTCAACCACCATGTTCTTCTTCTTCTTCTTCTTGCTTGAGCAATTCTTACATGCACCGGGAGCGCCACGTCATTTATACACTCAATGGTTAAGATTTATTCTGCACGTGGACTCCACCTGTACTACACATGGATCTCACCTGTACAAATTAAATCTTAGCCATTGATTGTTCTTGGAGTATGGTGCACTAAGTGCACCTAAGAAAAATTCCTTCTTGCCTTTGTTACTGTGCCTGCTAAACTGGCCAATCATGAGTGTAGTTGGATGGAGTAATTCCCGGTCCTTGAAGAAGCACTGGTAGTTGATGACCTGATCTGCGTGACCTTTGGCGAACCACTAAGACTCTGAATTCTACACATAAACAACCATGATTCAAGTTAAGAAAGACTTGTTTGACTAATTCATACATGAGCTTTAAAAAACTAGAGTTATGCATGTGGGTGCGTTGGCTTAAAGAAATTCAAATGACTCACATTTTCTTATTTTATTTTTTAATCTGGTATATTTTAAATGATCTAAATTTATATAATTTAAATATTATAGTTATTTTGAAAAATAGATACAACTCTTCGAATTAATCAGGGTCATATGTTTCAGATTCTTATTATAAATAAAAACTGTACAGATTAAAAAATAACTAACTAATAACTAATAATGTATTCCTTCTTTCTTTGGTCTACTCTAAAACTTCATAAATTTTCATAGGAGAGATTCCAAAATTTCATGTCTGTCAATTCTTTCTCTATCTCTAAACCACCATCCCTAGCTTTCACTCACACACACGTGATGCAGTACTCACAAACTATATCCCTAAAATCAAACCTAACTAGTGGTGTTGATCGTGCAGACGCACGAGAAGCCAAAAGTGAGTGGGGCCCTCATTTAAAAAAAAAAAAAAGCAATACAGATGAAAAAAAACAGTGTCATCCAGGTTAGAATTCAGGAACAGTATTAGAAAACCTTTTATATATATATATATATATATGTTGATGGTTATGCATCCTTAATAATGAATAACGACTAATGGTGATTTTATGCTTAGCAATGCATTAAGTTGGAGTTTAATAAGAATGATTTTACATTTAGGCTCCGTTTGCTTATAGCTAAGTAATAAATTTTTGAACTTTTAAAAAATAATAATAATATGAGAATTTCATAACAAAATTAAATTATAGTAAATTGTAATTAAACATATAACTTTATAAAATCAATTTCAAATAGTTATTATTAATTTTATTTTATTATTTTATATTAAAAATTAAATAATATGTCATATATTTTTTATATAATATAATATTATATATATTATTCCCCACCCAACCCCCCCCCCCCCACGTGCCATATTAGCTGACCTCAAAATTTTTTTAAATAAAAAAGTAAAAAAAAAATTTATGTCAGAAAACTACAAAACAAAAAGGCTAGAAAACAAAATTACAACAACTTTCTACGGCGTGACTATAAATAGCCTACCGCCAATTGTGCATATTGTTAGAGGTCACTGTTGCATTCATAACCGCTTTAGAATTTACGATGGCAATAGATACATCGACTGGTAGATGTACAGTTGGTAGTAAATGGCTTGTTGTAGCGGATTATTAGTGGTCACCATAAACTATCAATGCTTCCGATCATTGTAGAACGAGAAAATAAAATAAGGGAATGCTATGGTGAATTTTTTAATTATTGGATTTTTTTATAACAGTGTACAATAATCTCTTATCATATAGATCTCAAAATGATTTAACAGTAAATAATTCAATTTTTTAAAAAATTAAATTCTCTATAACAAAATCTAATAAAATGTCAATAAGTTACTATTATCTCTTTTGAAGTTTGGAATTTTATTTCTCGGTATCCTCTTATTCAAAAAATAGCTTTCACTCCCCTAGTAACATATTATAGCATGTTAAAACAAATACAATTACATATTTTTTCCTTACAGCCCAATTTCCATCCTCTTCCAACCTTATCATCTTTATTCTTTTCTTTCTTCCCCATCCCTCTCCCCGTCATCCTTTTCCACTCATTTTCAACAGCTCGCACACTGTTAGCAAGAGAATAGCCACCATCAAAAGCTGCATAAAACATTAAGTGAGGACAGAGCACTACTATTCTTCAAATAAGAGAGGTACCGAGTGAAAAAAAAAACCTCAAAGAAGGTAATAATATTTTATCCATAAAATATCAACAAAATATTCTTGTATTATTGGTTCTTTCAACTCCATCACATAGAAATCCTTTGTATTCCACGTACGTAAGATTGAAAGCGCATATGCATATATTAAATGCTTTCAATCATCATGTTGTTCTTCTTCTTCTTTTTGTTGCCTTCGTTACTGTGCCTGCTGAATTGGCCAATCATAAGTGTAGTTGGATGGAGTAAATTCCTAGTCGTTGGAGAAGCACTGGTAGTTGACGACTTGATCTACGTGACTTTCGGTGAGCTACTAAAATGGTGAATTCTACAGCTTGTATGGTAGCTATTTCATCATAAACCATGATTCAAGTTAAGAGACACTTGTTTGACTAATGAAATTTTCTTAGGTGTACAGGGAGCGCGGTAGACCTAAGAAAATCATTGGACATGATTGAATTTATACAGGTGAAATCCATGTATAGTACAAGTGAAATTCACGTGCAGAATAAATCTTAACCGTTAAGTGTATAAATGATATAACGTATCGGGTGTACGTAAGAATTACTCTTGAGTAATTCATACACGAGGTTTCTTAATTTGGGAACCATGATGCTGGGGGCTGCCAAAG
Source organism: Erythrophleum fordii (assembly GCA_032878935.1). Classification (NCBI taxonomy): domain Eukaryota; kingdom Viridiplantae; phylum Streptophyta; class Magnoliopsida; order Fabales; family Fabaceae; genus Erythrophleum; species Erythrophleum fordii. The sequence goes on from JAVQMF010000047.1 coordinate 6,723,453, forward strand.
AAAAAAAGCATGAATAATAAAGTGAATAAACCAATAAATTTTTACATATAGCAAAAGCGCCACATTATTTATACACTCAACTGTTAAAATTTATTTTACACATAAACTCCACTTATATTACACATGAACTCTACCTGTACAAATTAAATTCTAACCATTGATTGTACCTAGTGTACCATACATCAAGTGTATGTAAAAAAATTTCCAATAAACCAAGATTAATCCCTAAAGAATTATGGAATTTTTTCCATTTAAAAAAAAAAGAAAAAACAAGAACCATATATGAGTTTAAGAAAACAAATTTTGCACTCATTTGAGTCACTGTATATTCAATTGTTAAGAGGTTTTGTCTATTAATTTTTATAGATCGAGCTTAATATGATTTGATGTTTTACATTTAAAAATGTCATTCTTCTGTAATGTGAAAACTGGAAAAGAATGGCTGGATGGGAAGTATATATCATATTATTATTGGTTGGTCCGTTTCCTCCTTGCATATTGAAGAATAGGATTCCTTTCATTCTAGGGTTACTGATGGCAGGTTCTGTCTATTTTGGGTTGCTTTCATGCTAGATTACGACAGAGAAAATTAATGTTGTGTAACCAGAAAACGAAAAGCAGTTGGAAGGAAAAGTCATATACAAGGATAACACAGGACATGGCTTTATTGTTGTAGGAACTTAACGATTTTTATTTTTTCATACTTGCCAAATATTTTTTTCAATCCAATACCAAATTCTATTATTGTAGTTAAAACAAAAACTAAAAAAGAGATAAGTTCAATTAGGTTGAATTATTTTATTTGTCCCTAAATTTTACTCAATTATCAATTTTATCGTAATATAGTTTACAATTTTAATTTGTAATTAAGTTCTTATAATTTTAAAAGAAATTTAAAAAATTTGTATCTATAGATCTACAAAATAGATTTGAGTTTAACTATAGAGATAAAAATAAATTTGAGTATGAGAATATTTTTGGGGTATTTTTAACAATCTTAGATTGAGTTTGGATTGCTTGAGTAGATTTTTTTTATATGACTATATTTCATGTAAATAAATCTCAACTTGAGACAAAAAATTGTTCTCTTTAAAATTTCTCTAAATAAATAGATTTGGGTCCCAAGACTTAAAGGCTCTAATAAAAAAGTGATAAACATATTTTCTTCAAGCCAGAAAATGAATTAACAAGCATAATACCTAGCCCGATGATCCGTAAAACCACAATGTGATGGTGATCGACGAATGTTAGAGAAAATAACAAGGAATGATAAGATAAATGTTTTAATATATTGGAAGTGTTCTCATTTATAAAGACTCAATAATCTTGTCTATCTAATGTAAAACTTTGATAGTACACCACCCCTTCTTACATACTCATTTACGTTTTTAAACAATCTCCAACAGTAATCAAGGAAATAAGGTGTTGGATATTGCTGCCAAAATTAAATGAATATGCGCTTAAATACCACGTGGACGCAGATTAAGGAACTTGTGAAGCGTCAAAGCTTTCGCAGCTTCCTTTTAGATGTACACATGTACGTAAAATCGGTTCATTGTGTGAACAAAGGAATTGAAGCTGAATAAATGAGGAACAATACTGATACAGCATAAATGTGTACGTGTGAGTTAATCATAGGTACATTTAGGATGAATTGAATTTTACTGATTTGTGCTTGAATTGGAGCCAGCAGGCGGATTGATTATGGCATTGGTAAACTGGTCCATTTAGTTGGTAATAAAATTGATGTCATAATTAATTAGTTAAAAAAATTTTAAAGTGTAGAATGACTAGGTCGAGTTCTTGAAAAAAGTTTCAACTTCATTTTAGATAAGATATTAATAATTTTCTTAATTTAATAGTATTTTTATAATTTTTTTATTATTATTGAAATTTGTTTAGTCATATAGGAGGCTTTCTTTTTCCTTATTTAATTTGGGGACTTTTTCTTTCTTAGATAAGAGATTAAAGTTTTCTTATTTAACTAGAAGATTTATTAGGATTAAATTTATTTCTTTAAAAATAAGCGCTCTTTGTTTCTATTTTTATGCGTTGTCTCGTGAATTAGAGAAGATACTTAATTTTTCAAACTAAGTGAAGAATTGTTAAGAATAACCGAGCTTTAAAAGACTAAAGCTATGCAATATGTGTGCATTGGATTAAAGAAATCCAAATGATTCGCATTTTCTTATTTTATTTTTTAATTTGATATATTTTAAATGACCCAAATCTATATATATAATTTAAACATTATAGTTATTTTGAAAAATAGATATCACTCTTCAAATAAGGGTCATGATGCTTCAAATTCTTATTATAAGTAAGAATTGTACAAATTAAAAAATGACTAACTAATAACTGATAATGCATCTCTCTTTCCTTTAGTTTTACTCTAAAACTTCATAAAATTTTATAGAAAAAATTCCAAAAGTTGATGTCTATCAATTCTTTCTCTCTCTCTAAACCACCATCCCTAAGTACACAGGAAAATGCACCTGAGATATTTAAGCTAGCTATACAATTGAGAAATATATTGATATCAATTGTATATATTCTAATCAAGTGTAATAAAAACTAATGACTTACGCTTAAGTTATGCTTAACAACTTGCTTTAATTTGGAGCTTAGTAAGAGGGATTCATGATAAAATTTTATGCTGTTTGTTTCATTAAAAAAATTATGAAAGGTTTTTCATTTTTGTTTGGATTTCAAAAAATAAAATAGGTGGGGCGGTTGGTAATGCATCGTAAGCATTGGTGGCGGGTTGAGTGCTAGTAATCATGGTAATAGTTGATGGATTTGATCATGAGATAGAGTTGATTTTTTTATTTTAAAAAATGGCAATTCTTTTTTCAAGTTTCAAAATTTTCACACAAATTCGCTCGCCCCAAATTCAAATCTTTTAGGTAAAATCTAAGAAATTAGAAAAATGAAGAAAATTTTGGATTATGAAATATTTTTTCAACACAAAAATATAAAAATCTATTTGTCAGAAAACTACAAAACAAACAGACTAGAAAACGACAATCCAACAACTTTCTAGCATGAATAACCAGTCCAGCTCCAATAATGCAGATTGTTAGAGGCCACCATTGCATTTATAACCATTCCAGATTTTATTATGATAATTAATACATAGATTGATAGAAAGATGGCACTAAATAGCTAGTTGTAGTTGTAGTGGGATTAATGCTTTCATCGTGGAACGAGAAAATAAAATAAGGTAATGCTATGGTGATTTTTTTAATTATTGGAGTTTTTTTCATATTGGTGTAAGATAATTTTTTATTATATAGATTTTGGAATAATTTAATAATAAAAAAATTCAAATTTCCAAAAAGTTAAATTCTCTAAAACAAAATCTAATAAAATATTAATAAATTACTATTAAAAAAATTATACATTCTATTTTTATAAACAACGCTTAATCACATATACGTACACGTGACTGCATACAAGTACACATTCTTGTGGGCATTTGGATATACGCATGCACATATGTACATATGAAAACGTATACACACAATGTGCGCAACCTCACAGATTATTGCACCGTTTTTACATACACACGAAAATGCACCTGAGATAGTTAAGCTAGCTATACAATTGAGAAATATACTGATATCAGTCGTATATATTCTTAAAATCAACAATAATAAAAACTGATGACTTATGCTGATGGTAGTAAATAGCCAGTTGTAGCGGATTAGTAGTAGTCACCATAAACTATTAATGCTTTCGATCATTGTGGAACGAGAAAATAAAATAGGGTAATGCTATGGTGAATTTTTTTATTATTGGATTTTTTTACAACAGTGTACAATAATTTCTTATTATAAATATACATCTCAAAATGATTTAACCTAAATAATTCAATTTTTTTAGAAAATTAAAATCTGTAACAAAATTTAATAAAATGTCAATAAATTATTATTATTATCTCCTTTTAAGTTTGCAATTTTATTTCTTGGTATCCTCTTATTCAAAAAATACCTTTGCACTCCCCAATTAATATAATATAGAATGTTAATGCAGTTTAAAACAAATACAATTATATATTTTTTCTTACAGCCCAATTTCCATCCTCTTCCACCCTTATCAGCTTTTTTATTTTCTCGCTCCCCGCCATCCTTTTACACTCATTTTCAACAGCTTGCACGCTGTTAGCAAGCGAATAGCCACCATCAAAAGCTGCATAAAACATTAAGTCAGGACCGACAGAGCACTATTATTCTTCAAGTAAGAGGGGTACCGAGTGAAAAAACCCAAACCACAAAGAAGGTATTAATATCTTACCCATAAAATATCAACAAATTGTTCTTGTATTATTGGTTCTTCCATCTCCATCACATAGAAATCCTTTGTATTCCACATACATAAAATTGAAAGCGCATCTGCATGTATTAAATGCTGTCAATCACCATGTTGTTCTTCTTCTTCTTCTTTTTGTTGTCTTCGTTACTGTGTCTGCTGAACTGGCCAATCATATCATAACGTAGTTGGATGGAGTAAATTCCTAGTCCTTGGAGAAGCACTGGTAGTTGATGACTTGATCTACGTGACTTTCGTGAGCTACTAAAATCCTGAATTCTACAGCATTTATGGTAGCTATTTCATCATAAACAATGCTTCAAGTTAAGAGAGAACTTTTTGACTAATTCATACATGAGGTTTCTTAATTTGGGAACCATGGTGTTGGCGGCCATTAGAGAAAATAAGCATGAATAATAAGGTAAATAAACCAGGATTAGTCCCTGGAGAATTATGGTATTTTCTCCCATTTAAAAAAATAAAAAACAAAAATGATAACCTCTCTAAATTCATGCCTTTTCAGCACATTTTCTTTAAGTTGGCAATATCTTTTGGTATATTTTTGTATATAAAGTATACTCAAAATAGGAAAATGTGCAAATTTTGATAACTGACTTAATTTTAGTTAATTATGCCAACTTTAACCTTAGTTTAGGAATATTTTAGTGAATTTATAATTTCATACTTTTTGCAGATATGATTGGACTTCAAAGCTAATTGCTGGAAATTATAGGTTGAAATTTTGCAATATTCGCCGCGGCCAATTCTTTATTTAGCCGCGGCCAATTCCTGCATGGAGGAAGGAGCGAAGCAGAGAGCTTTTCGCCGCGGGCAATTCACCTGTTCGCCGCGGCCAAATGTTGATCAAGAGAAGCTAATGCAAACCCGAGAGTATTTCGCCGCAGTGAAGAATATGTTAGCCGCGGCGAACCATGAATTACTGAAACACTGCGTTTTGAGGCTTAACAGATGCTAGGGCTTCACATATCCAAATTTTCGACCAAGTGAGGCATTCTTCGACTTCTGGGCAACTTGGGGAGCTGGTGTGCTAGGGTTTGGAGTTTGTACAAGTAGGAAGAGCCAAGGATTGAAGTTTCAAAGAGATTTGAAGTCATTTCCATTGGTTTTTCTGATTTATTACTTCTCCTTCTCTTGTATTCTGACATGGCTTCGAAATCTTGGTGTTTTGTGAACTTGTGGCTGATTATGAGTAGCTAGTCACTTTGTCTAGGATTATTTTGAACCCTTGTATGGATTAACATTTGATTCTCCTCCACCTCCATTGATTAATGACATATATGTGCTGATTTTACTCTGTTTTTAATGCTTCTGGTTGATTGGCCACCAATTAGTTGTTTGTTTGCTTGAGTGATGCTTGAGAGAGCTAGCTTGAGTATAGAACTTGAGTTGAATCATGCAAGAACTTGAAATTTAGGTATTGAATGAATAGTTTTGTTGGTGAGGTAGAAATACACTCATTAACCTTGTGTAGTCAAATTTGGGTCTGAGCTTAATATTGGGGTTTAATTGGTTGTGAGAGAATTTGAGCAACTGATGGAATTAAACACTTGACTTTGACTTGAGAAAGCTTTTCCAAGTAGTATTTGACTCCCAGACTAGTACATAGAATTGTTATTCATTTATGGTGAGAGAAGATTATTTTTGTGCTATGAAATACAAGAGGGAGAGATAATCCTAGATCCCTTATATGCTTAAAGTCTAAAAGGATCTTTTAACTCCATTTATAAATTCATTTGCAAAGTTACTTTTACACTCAACTTCATTATACAATTGTCTGCTCAACCTAGTTCAAGGCATAAATTTAATGATTAATCAAATTCAACTCCAATCCTCGTGGGAACGATAATCTTTTTATACTACTTTGTCACGACCCGTGCACTTGCGGTGTAAGCCGAGTGGTGAACAAAAAACCATATATAAGTTTGAGGAAAGAAGTTTTACACTCCTTTAAGTCACTGTATATTCAATTACTAAGAGGTTTTGTCTATTAATTTTTATAGATCTAGCTTAATAGGACCTGATGTTTAACATTTAAAGATGTATTTCTCCTGTAATGTGAAAACTGGAAAAGAATGGCAGGATGGGAAGTATATATCATATGAAGTAGAGAGTAAAGTATCTGTGACTTTTACGTACTGAACAAATTACTGGATTGCTTTCGTACTAGGGTTACTAATGGTAGGTTTTGTCTATATTGGGTTGCTTTCATACTAGATTATAACTAAGAAAATTAATTAATGTTGTGTAAACCACTCCCAACCCCTCCCCCCTCCCCCCCAAAAAAAAAAAACAAGAAAAAAAAAGACAGTTGGAAGGAAAAGTCATATAACAAGGAATGAAAAGTCATAAAACAAGGATAACACAGGACATGGCTCTATTGTTGTCGGAACTTAACGTTCTATTAGCATCACAAAATCTGTTATGATTTTTGCAAGAATTTTTTTTTTCATACTATGCCAAATATTTTTTTCTATCGAATACCAAATTTTATTAGTGCAGTTAAAACTAAAACTAAAAAGAGGTAAGTTTTAGGTTGAATTATTTTATTTGTCCCTAAATTTTACTCAATTATCAATTTTGGTATGGTTGACCAGGTATAACAGGATTGTTGTTGACGTCAAGCACAACTTCTTGGGCAGTCAACTCTCTGTAGAAGACAAAGAAAAGGAAAAAGAGTGCAAGTAATGCAATCTTCATTGGGAAGTTGGGTGTGGAGTACTTGAGGACTACAATATAATATAAAAGGTTGCTTATATTTGGCTACTGGGTGTATAAATGGGAGCTTGCACAGCTTCAATTTATAGAGGAGCATGGTGATCTTATTTCGGCAGTTGGCAAAGAATTTTTTTAAAATACACTTAGAACATGATATATTTAAAAAAATTAATAATTAAAATTAATTTTATATAGATAAAGTCCATATATAATATAAATAGAATCTATATATAGAATAAATTTTAATTATTGAGTGTATAAATAACATAATCCACCGAATTAAAGGTGAAAATTGTCCGTTGGCAAAAGATTGACTTAAAAGAAAATTTGAGGTTGAAACATGACGTAATGGTTATCCACGTGAGCAATGACATCAACATCAAACTCATCTATACGCATGCAACTTCTCTCAATGCGTGGGCTAAAATGATTCAGAGCAGATACGTGACTTTGGACTTTTTTTTTAAGTTAAAAAATTTAAACATAAAGATAAAAATTATAATTATGAGGTTAAAATTATAATTATATAATATAATTAAAATTCTTAAAATATAAATTTTTTTATAATTATAATTCTTATTTTCATATTTGAATTTTGTAATTTAAAAAATAAAAAGGCCAAAACGGCCTCATTGCACCGTACCATGTTGGCCCCACGACTTGAGATAAGCTACTCACTACCAACACAACCCATTGAAGCTAGACCAGGTCTAATCTTTGTATTTTTAATTTTTTTTAGTTTCAATCTATTCATTTTCATAATTTGTGTTTGAGTCTGAATAAAAAAAGTTAATATTAAGTCTAATCCTATCTCTCTTCGAAAATTTTTATTTGAATCCAAGTAAAAATATCTGAGTCTAAGCTTGGGCTTGGATAGGCCTTAGCACAACTTAGTTTGGGCTTAAGTGTATTTTATCATAGAATAGAAAAATACTTTTTTTTGTATTTTTTTTGAAAAATATTTTTAAAAAAGAAAAAAGTTTAGATTATTAAAAAAAATTTAACAAAAAAGTACAAAAAAAATTTATGTCAGAAAACTGCAAAACAAAAAGATTAGCAAATAATATTACAACAACTTTCCACAGCATGACTATAAATAGCCTACCGCCAATAATGCATATTGGTAGAGGCCACTATCGCATTTATAACCATTTTAGGATTCACCATGGGAATAGATACATCGACTGGTAGGTATACAGATGGTAGTGAAGAGCGAGTTGTGGCAAATTAGCAGTGGTTACCATAAATTATTAACGCTTTCCATCATTGTAGAACGAGAAAATAAAATAGGGTAAAGCTGTGGTGAGTTTTTATTATTATTGGATTTTTCTTATAACAGTGTACAATAATTTCTTATTATAAATATAGATCTCAAAATGATTTAACCGTAAATAATTCAATTTTTTAAAAAATTAAATTCTATATAACAAAATCTAATAAAATGTTAATAAATTACTATTATCTCTTTTTTAAGTTTGGAATTTTATTTCTTGGTATCCTCTTCTTTGAAAAATAGCTTTGTTCTCCCCTCTTGACATAATATAGAATGTTAATGGAGTTCAGAACAAATACAATCAACATTTTTTTCTTTACAGCCCAATTTCGATCCTCTTCCAACCTTATCAGCCCTTTTTCTTTTTCCTCTCTCTCTCTCTCTACCTTCATCCTTTTTCATCATGGATTTCAAAATCGGACCGAACCGGCCGATTCGACCGATAACTGGTCTCTGGTCCAATTCAGTTGAATTGAAAAATCAGACAATCAAAAAACCGGTCAAGAACTGGTCAAACCAGTCAAGAACTGGTGAAAACAGGTGAAAATTAAACTGAAAAAATCGATTTGAACTGTTCTGAAGCAATTTTTTTTTTAATTTTTTCTTATATAATAGAATAATTCATTTTAAATAAATTTGACAAATTAAAAATAGAAGGTAATAAAAAAGATAAGGGAGTTGAAATATGAAATTTTTTTTTAAAAAAGAAAAAGAATATAAGAGAAATAAAATACGCATAATTAATTATTTTTTATACTTGCTTTTAATAATGTTCAATTTCCTAATAACATTTTTCTCAAATATCAAGATACTTAGCTAAAATTATTATTTTTTATTTTATTTTTTAATAATAAGTAGAATCTTAATATAATTTAGAAATTTTAAAATTTTAATATTAAATATTCTTAACTTTTAATTATAGATAATTTTTATTTTAAACTAAACATTAATTTTTGTAATATCTTAAGAAATATTAAATTAGTAATCAAATATTTAAAATTTACTAATATTTATTTGTTATATTAAAATTTTAATACATAAAATTTTTTTAAATAATATATTTAATTATTACCGGTTTGACCACGGTTCGACTAATGAATCATGAACTAATATTTCCATTGGTTCAATGACCGGTCCGATTTTAAAAGCATTATTTTTCACCCATTTTCAATAGCTTGCACACTGTTAACAAGCGAATAGCCACCATCAGAAGCTGCATAAATATTAAGGGAGGACAGAGCACTATTATTCTTCAAATAAGAGGAGTACCGAGTGAAAAAGCGCAAACCTAAGAGAAGGTAATAATATTTTACCCATAAAATATCAACAAATTATTCTCGTATTATTGGTTCTTCCTTCTCTATCACATAGAAATCCACTAATTTTAAGCCATTAGAGACGAAATAGTAACCAAATATAAAATCAATTTTAAGCCAACTCCAAATTACATGGAATTATCTTCACAAATGGTAGCTATTAGACCTAAGGGGTGTAACTATCAAATCAAAGCTAAGTTTGTCGCACAAACATTCTCTGAGATCACATCATAATTTCAAAGCATCCACTAATTTGTTTTGATTAATTGATGAGGTGTACTTGGGGTCCATCATTGATACAACATTTAGAATTGCCTATAAACAAGTAATCAATGAAAAATTCTAAGTCTAATAATGATATAATAATTAAGGAGTAGTGCGTGCATCACATGTGTGTGAAAGCTAAAAAATGAAACTAGGAATGAATGCATTCATATTGCCTATATATTCAAATTAGATTACATGAATGCATTCATTGGTAGTTTTGTTTTTTAACTTTTACAAACACGTGACGCACGCAATACTCATAAATTATATCCCCAAAATCAAAGCTTATTATTAGTGTTTTTAAAACTAAATCAGTTATTCAATAGATGAAAGTATTAATTTATAATTTATTAATTCGATTGTAGTTAAACTGATGATAATTATATATATATATATATATATATATATATATATTATTTTATATATTAAAATTTAATACAATAAATAATAAAAACAAATATTAATAAATTTTAAAACATATTATGATTAATTATACATAAAATAAATCAAATATGATATAATACTTAAATTTTAATTTGTTTATATATTAAAATGTATTTATATAATTTTAATAAAAATTATATAAATTTTACTTTTATTTTTAATATATTATATTAAAATTTTACAATTATAAACAAAATAATAATAATAACTCAATGGTAAAGGTGTAATTCATTAATTTAGAGGTCATGGGTTTGAATCATTTTTTATTTGTTGAAATAAAAATATAATAAGTCTTTATATCAAACATTACACTTGATGTATGAAAGTATCATCTAGTTGGATGATGAAGGTACAAGTAATCTCCCCAGAGGCGTACGGTTCAAGACGCCTAGAAGACAATTTTGCTAATTTGAAGGTGCAAGCTGAGCAACCTAGACCACAGGTTTAGAGTTGATTTTTATTCAAAATTGGTTGATTCAACTCGATTTTTAATTAAATTTAATCAATTCTGAGTTACTTTTGGACTAAACGGATGGTTGATTTTCTGATTGAACCTTTTAATTCTGATAACATTGCTAATTATGCATCTCTAATCATGAGTAATAACTAACGGTGAATCTTATTTGAATATATAGGCAATATGAATGCATTCATTTATAGTTGTGTTTTCTAACTTTTACACACACGTGATGCCTGCAGTACTAATAAATTATATATACACACGCAACGCAATGTAATCTCATTTGAATATATAGGATATAAATGCATTCATTCGTAGTTTTGTTTTCTAACTTTCACACACATATGATGCCTCAGTACTCATAAATTATATATACACAGGCGGTGTGATGATAATGTCCTTTGAATATATAGGCAACATCTGTTCATTTGTAATTTTGTTTTCTCTGGTTCTTATGTTGTAATTTTGTTTTCTAACTTTCACTCTCATACACGCGTGCCCACACGTACGTGATGCACATAATACTCATCAATTATATCCCTAAAATTGAACACACACACGCTCACACACATACATATGTAATGCACAATACTTATTAAATTATATCCCTAAAATCAAAGCTAATTAGTGGTGTTGATCGTGCAAATGCATAAGAAAGCAAAAGTCAGTGGGGTCCTCATTAAAAAAAAAAAAAAGCAATACAAATGAGACCAAAAAAAGTCACCTCAGTATAATTTAGGAATAGTAATAGAAAACCTTACTCATATATATATATATTGGTGATTATACATCCTTAATAATGAATAATGCCTAATGGTGATTTTATGCTTAGGATTTGGAATTTGATAAGGCTGATTTTACATTTAGGCTCAGTTTGTTTATAGGTAATTAATAAATTTGTGAACTTCTAAAAAAATTTTCATAAAATAAGAATTTCATAACAAAATTTTCTATTATTTGTTTTATTTAATAAAGTTTTTTTTATTCTATTGGTTCTTCCATCTACATCACGTAGGCATCCTCTGTGTTCAAATGCATAAAATTGAAAGCACCTATTTACATAGTAAATGCTGTCAACTACCATGTTCTTCTTCCTCTTCATCTTCATGAACAAGAATTTGCTATCCACATCAAATTAGAAGTTCGCATCAACTGATGCCTTTTTTCTTTTTAAATATTCTGGTGGTTTTTAGAATTCTACTTAATTGTTAATTTAATTCTTATAGTTCAAAATTTGTAATTCAATTCTTATAATTTGAAAAATTTTTAATTTAATTATTGTCATTAAATTTTTGGTAATGTGCCTTTTGAACTGGCCAATTACATATTATCTTGACTTTTTGAATATATATGATTTATATTAATAAAAAAAATATGTTACGGAGAGTAAAATTCGATCATGTTGCATATAAGGCAACCTAAGTTACAAATTTCCAGTGCGCATTGGATTTTTTTTTTTTCATGTCGTACAGATTATATGCCCACAGGCCACAATGCAATCCATTAATATATCATCATCATTAATTGGAGAAGCACTTAGCAGTGATTTGGGCTATGACTAGGAGATTTAGATGTGCCGCGGGAGAAGAAAAGTACGCTGCTGCTTTCTCCTCATCACCATTTGAGAAGCACTTGAGTAGTTGAGCTACAAAGGAATGGAATTCTACAGCTTGTATGGTAGTAACTAATTGTATATTGGCGTAAAATGGGGTATATCCATGCTATTTCATCATAAACCATGAAAAACTAACCATATTAACCATTGGACAAGATGAGGGGACTTGTTAGACTCATACATGAGGTATGTTAATTTTGGAGCCATGTTGTTCTTCAAACGTAGGTGATATTTGGGTAAGGTTAAGGCAAATCTCCTTTAGATTTAATCCGAAATATATTAGGTTGTGTTTGATTGAACTAATTTTTTAAAAAATTTAAATTTTTTTATTAATTTTTTTTTTGTTTGGATTAGGGAAGAATGGAATTAGTTTTCAAATTCCTAAAACTAATTTAATAAAATATATTTGAAAAAACATGAATCCAACTAACTATATTTCTTCTCTTATATTTACACACATAGGTATATGCACATATTTACCCATATATACTCATGCAAGAGCACGTTCCCGGGGATGCGCCCATGGGCACGCGTGCACGCGCACGCACGCACCCAACTGTATATCCTCACTCACGTGTACATATACGCGCCTGGAACACACGCACCCAAATGTTTATGCTTACTCACGTATACAGACACGTGACTGCATACATGTACAAACTCGTGGGCATTTAGATACACACATACACATATATACATATGAATACGTAAACACGCACAAGATATACACGCACAATGCATGTATTCTAGTTAGATTGCATCGATTTTACATACACAGGAAAATTCACCTGAGATAGTTAAGCCAGCTATACAATTGAGAAATATATTGATATCAATCGTATATATTCTTAAAATAAAGAACAATAAAAATTACTGACTTATGCTGAAGTTATGCTTAACAACTTGCTTTAATTTGGAGCTTAATACAACTGATTCGTAACAAAATTTTATGCTGTTTATTTCTTAAAAAAAAAATTTATGAAAGGTTTTTCTTTTCGTTTGGATTTCATAAAATAAAATAGGTGGCAAAGAGGTGGTTGGTAATGCATCCTAAGCATTCGTGGCAGGTTAAGTGTTAGTAATCATGGTAATAGTTGATTTTGATTATGAAATAGAGTTAATTTTTTTATTAAATTAAATAGTAATTCCAATTTCAAGTTTCAAAATTTTGACTCAAATTGGCTTGCCCCAAATTCAAATTTTTTCGGTAAAATATAAACAATGATAGAGCCAAAATCCTAAGGCCATGTTTGGTTAATAGGGAAGTTGAATGTTGGAAAGGGAAAAAGAGTGGGATTGAGATAAAAATATGTTTGGTAGGTGGGAAAATTCTTTCCTGGGTAATTTGTCTCCCACTAACCTGGGATAGTCCAATCTTTTACTTTGGAATGGGAGATAACTTTATTGAGTAGGAAAATAAATATTAAGACCATTTTGTCCTTCCTCAAATAATTTTTTTTTTATTAAAGGTAATCAAAAATGAAAATTTAAATTACAATATTATTTTTTTATTTTTTTATTGTTATTGGTAATTACAAATAATTATTTTATTATTATTAGTAAAAAATAGTTGGAAATATTTTAATCTTTTAATTCTCTTCTCATTCTATTTTTGTCATTTCTATCTACCTAAATATAAAAAAATAAAAACATTTATATTTTTTCTTCCATCATACTAAATATAATTATGGGATACAAGATTTTTTTTTATTCTCATTCTATTTCTCATTTTTATTCCATAAAAAACTAATCTTTTATACCAAATGAAGCCTAAGGATAGTGGGAGTAATTGATGTATGGGTTAACGGGTTCAAATAAAAAAACCTTAAGAACGTTAATATCAAAAAGAAACATAGGGCCTCATGGAGTCCCCTACTAATGGCAAAAAAGCTGAATGCATTTAATAGCAATTCCACCTCTTTATTATTATTACCACACGCTGTAACATTAGTGCCAGCAGAATAAAGCTTCAAGTGCACTTTGTTGCTTCATCACTTAAAGCTTCAAGTGTTCAAGTGAAGTGTCGTATCCAAGGCCATATTCAATTCCTCTAGTGCCTGCTCAATTGGCCAGTCATGTCAACAAGTGCAGCTGGGTGGAGTAATTAAATTTCTAGTCCCTGGAGGAGTACTCGGGTAGTTGATAACTTAATCTGCGTGACTTTCGCTGAGCTACTAAATACTGGAATTCCACAGCTTGTATGGTATTAAGTCACTGTATATTCAATTGCTAAGAAGTTTTATCTATTTATTGTTATAGATTTTAGTTTAATATGATTATGATGTTTAACCTTTAAAAATGTCTTTCTCCTATAATGTGAAAACTAGAAAAGAATGGCAGGATTGCTTTCATGCTAGCGTTAGTAATGGCAGGTTTTGTCTTTTTTTTGGGTTGCTTTCATACTAGTTTAACGTTTTTCTAGAAAATAATTTGCTATTTCATTGCATGAGGTTTGTGCTGTGGTGTTAGTGTCTTGACTGGGTTTGATGAACTTCTATGCAAAAGTTCAGTTATTTCCCCAAAAATTAAGATCTTTAAAGTTCAATTTTTTTTGGCTGAGCTAGTAAAAACTGGAATTCTATAGCTTGCATGGTATTAAGTCACTGTATATTCAATTGCTAAGAGGTTTTGTCTATTAATTGCTATAGATTTAATTTAGTTTAATTTAATTCTGATGTTTAACCTTTAAAAGTGTCTTTCTCCTATAATGTGAAAACAGGAAAAGAATGGCAGAATTGCTTTCATACTAGTGTTAGTGATGGCAGGTTTTGTCTATTGTGGGTTGCTTTCATTCTAGTTTATTTTTTTTCAAAAAACTAATTTGATGCTTTATTGCATGAGGTTTGTGCTGTAGTATTAGTGTCTTGACTGGGTCTGATGAACTTCTATGTAAAAATTCAGTTATTTCCTATAAAACTGAGGTCTATGAAGTTCAAGTTAAATGCAAAGATTATTAACTGACATGCGGAGTTATCTGAAGTTTTGAAGTAAAGAATTGATCAAAGCCGTTTAAAAATATATTGTACGTACAAAATGTAATGGGTCACAGAGTGGGATCATCTTCCATTTAGGAAGGCGTCTCGGCAATCCTTTGGTCAGTAGGAAAAATTGAAGCATCTTTCAGGGGAATATCCCTCGTGTTCTCTCTTACCCAACTCACTTTAGAAATTACAGTGACCGTTAATGTCCAGTATTTTGAATCTGTACATGTGGAAAAAGAATACACATATATAGGAACATTGGATCCACTTGAGCATGTGAATTAACCTAACATTCAACAAAGAAAATTAATGTTGTGTAACAAAGGAAAAAATGAACAGAAGTTGGAAATAATTCCATAAAACAAGGATAACGCAGACATGGCTTTTTTATTGTAGGAATTCACGTTCTATTCATATTACAAAATTTGTCATGATTTTTGCAAGAAGTTTTTTTTTTTTTCATACTTGCCAAATATTTTTTTCGCATCCTGTCCCTAAATTTTATTTAATTGTTAATTTTATTGTGGTAGTTAATATGTCTAATCTGTAATTCAGTTCTTATAATTTTTTGAAAAAATTAATTTAATTCACTTTATTGTGTGTACCGTTAAACTTTACAAAAATTAATTTGATGCTTGCATGAGGTTTGTGCCGTATTGCTAATGATGACTCTTGACTGGGTTTAATGAACTTCTGTGCAAAAAATCTAGTTAATCCCCAGAAAACTTTGGTATGCGTGAAGTTCAAGTTAAATGCAAAGATTATTAACTCAAATGCTGAGTTATCTCAAGTTTTGAAGTAAGAATTGATTAACCCGGTTGAAGACCATATTGTGCGTGACGTAATAGGTTACGGAGGGGGATCATCTTCTATTTAGAAAGGCCTCTTTGCAATCCTTTTATCAGTTGGAAAGGGATTACGAGGACATTGCTTCGTTGTCGTAGGAATTCACGTTCCATTGGCATCACTATCAATTTAGCAAAGTTTTTATATTTTTTATGCATACTTGCAAAATATTCTTTTCAAATACCAAATTTTAATAATATAGTTAAAACGAAAACTAGAAAGAGGCAAATTTAAGGTGGAATTATTTTACTTAGTTTTTAACTTTTTGTTAATTATGTAATTAAATTTTAAAATTAGTTTAGTTTAAGAAAAATTATATATAAAGACTCAAATTTTGTAAAATTTATAATATAAAGTTTTAAAAATTAAAATTACTTTAAAGGATTATAATTATTATTAGGTTTTAAGAGAATTGCTATTAAATTTTTTAAAAAAATTATTTTAAGAAAGTTAAAACTTTAATAGTAATTTTTTTAAATTTAATAATAATTTTTTTTAAATTTAATAATAATTGTAGTCTTTATAGATAATTTTAATTTTTAAGATTTTTTATTAAAAAATTTATAATATTTATGTTCTTGAATGTAATTTTTTAAAAATGTATTTCATTAATTATTTGTGCGCGTCTAACAATGATCAATTGTATAATTTAGTTTATTTCATTTTAACACTATTAATACGTGTAATTCATATTTCAACTAGCCTTTGTCACTTCACGTCACATGGGTTTCACGTAATCAATAAAATCCTCTAGCTGCTTAGACTTTTTAAGCATAATTAAAATAGTCCACCGTGGCAACTGGCCTTTGTCGCATCACGTCACATATGCCTCACGTCACGTCAAAACTTGGCCTTTGATATTTCACGTGGTGTTGTGCATGCTGTATATGTTTTCTTGCTATGTTTAGCCTGTACGAGTCAAATAACAAGTGCGTACTATGTTTGCTGAGTTGTGTTTGTTAATTAATTATATCAATTTTTATTATTACTTTTTAGTCTCAATTAATTGATTTATGAATTTAATTAATTAATTAATTATATTTTAATAATATTAAATAATTAATCACTATATAAATAGATTAAGTTTGATATTTTATAAATGACCTATAATAAATAGATTGTTTATGAATTGGAACTTCAATTCTTTGCACATCTTTTAAAATATACAAAGGATGTGTTTTTTAATTTAAATTATCTATATTAGGTTTAGATGATTTAGATTTATTTATTTTTTAAAAATTTTATTTATTTTCATTTTGAAAGATATAAAATATAAAATAAAAATAATTTTTTAATTATCAACTTAAAAAAATAATAAATGAGACAATTTTTTTAAAAAAGATCAAATTTAAACCATCAATTATGTTTTAAAAATGTGCACCACGTGCACATCTTCTAGAAAGCGGACCACTTGCTGTTGCTGGCTCTAGGCTCCACCATATATTTTGATTCCTTCCAAAAGTTTAAATTGGCTGCCCCTTAATTTGCATTATTAGGGTAGGGCCTTTATTAAATAGGAAGATAATATCTGCATGCCTCCTGAAGAAGCTGAGTTCTTGTGCTGTACATTTGGGAGTGATGCTTCGTTATCATATGAAAAACAAAGATTTAAAAAAATGATTATATTACTTCATGTTTAACATCTAATCTGATCTAGTGTTACATTTTATTTTATATTACGATATTATATATTTATCTATCACAATAAAATATTTAAAAATATAATTATATTATGTTTGCTATATGTGTCAAAATAAAATATATTATTTTTCTTTAATAATTTAACTTTAACCTTTGAAAAATTTTCTGAATATAAAATTCTAAATACATTATACCATATGAAGGGTATGTCTTTAAAATCCCTCATATGGAGAATTTAGCCTAAACAATATCCGATAGTATCCCATAATTGAACAATATTTGATAAAATTTTAAATTCATCATAAATTTAAAATCTTTACTGTAATCATAAATTTAAATATACTTTAAAATTTCAATAAAACGTTATTTAAATTTATTTGATAAAATTTAAAATTTATGATGAATTTAAAATTATACCAAATATTGTTCAGTTATGGGGTATTATTGAGAATTTATCTGACAAAATTTTCAAATCTCTCCTTCATTTTTGCTGTCTAATTTTTTGCACCCCATAAGATTTTAAGCAATCAAGCAGCATTAATAAATTATCAATATTCATCCTTGAATCTTGACCGCAAATTAATTTAGGTTGCTTTGGCAAAATTTTCAAAACTAAGAATACTATGTTTGTTGTAAATTTTTTAATATAATTTTCTAAATTATTTCATGACAGTAAATATTTTAAATTATAATAAAAAATTTATGATGACTGTAAATATTTTAAATTACACCAAAGATCTTAAATTTATGATGAATTTGAAATTTTATTGGATATTGTTCAGTTATGGTGTACCATCAGATATTGTTTAGACTAAACTCTGCATTTGAGGGATTTTAAAGACATACTTTTTATATTGGTCTAATGTATTTAAAATTTTATTCTCAGAGACTTTTTAAAAGGTTAAACTGAAATTATTATAGAAAAATGATATATTTTATTTTGACACATATAGTAAACATAATATAATTATATTTTTAAATATTATACTGTGATAGATAAAATATTGAACACCTTAATATAAAATAAAATGTTACATTAGATCAGATTATATGATAAGCATAAAGTAAACATAATATAATTTTTTTTAAATATTTATTTGTCATATGATGATGAAACACCACTCCCAAATTGTACAGCACAAGAACTCAGATTTTTCATGAGGCATGCAGATATTATCTTCCTTTTCAATAAGGGCCCTACCCTAATAATGCAAATTAAGGGGCAGCTAGTTTTGAACTTTTGGAGGGATTCACAATATATGGTGGTGCC
Organism: Erythrophleum fordii; assembly: GCA_032878935.1. Taxonomy (NCBI): domain Eukaryota; kingdom Viridiplantae; phylum Streptophyta; class Magnoliopsida; order Fabales; family Fabaceae; genus Erythrophleum; species Erythrophleum fordii. The sequence continues at coordinate 6,742,613 of JAVQMF010000047.1, forward strand.
TGGAGCTCGCGGCAGCAAGATATATGGTGACAAGATCATATATTGCAACAGATTACCCAGATTGAAATCAAATCTAGTGTCATGGATTTCAATGGAAATCGCATCCACTAAAACGGACTTCCTTGAAAATTTAAACAAGACAAAAAAAAAGGGGAAATCGGATCTAGTGTCACCAATTTCTCCAAAAATACAGCACACGGGGGTAATACTTTTTGGTAGATACGGATTTGAATTAAAAAAAAAAATCAACAATAGCAAATGCCTCAAAATTCTCCCAACTAATAGTTATAAAGTATACTTTTTTTTTTTCAAAAATTTTAATTTTGAAGAGTTATTCCTTGAAGAATAACAAATAAAAATAGGAGGAAAATTGAGTAATTAGTAAAAAAAAATTATGCATTTTATAATATAAAATGGTTTTTTTTTATAACTAAAATTTTTATCTTTATAATTAAAATTTTTAATTTCTCTATAGAACAAAATATACATGTCAAATTTATATTTAACTCCATCTTCAAAGGTTACCATTCTAATTGGAGGAATCCGGGTCCAGTGAAAATGAAGTCTGTAAAGCATAAGCACCTTGGCGTTACGTTTTGCTCGCGGTTGTTATCGCAATTGAAAATGAAGTGTGTGAAGCATAAACTTGAGACTTCTTTGACTAATTCATACATGAGGTTTCTTAATTTTGGAAGCCTTGATGTGGGCGGCCCTTAGAGAAAATAACAATGAATAATAAAGTAAGTAACCAGATTAATACCTCGAGAATTATGGAATCTTCTTCTATTTAAGAAAATAATAATAATAAAACTCGGACTGCTTATGTAATTTAAATTATTATTATTTTTTAAATTTGTAATTAACAAACTATTTTATTTTTTAAAAAATAAATAAAAATTTAAAACCTAAATTGTCTAAATTAAATTTAAAGTATCCAAACTTCTTCCTATTGCCCACAAGGAAGAGAAATCCAGATTTAGTCTACAGTAAAAGTGACGGGCACATAGTACACTATACAACTCATCACTTCTCCATTGTAAGTGAGGATTTCAATTCTAGATGATGGATCAAGATTTTCTAAAGTAAAGATTCTGAATAATTTCTCTAAAAACAAGAGATAAATAAAGTAAAATTTTCTAACTAAAAAAAAAATTTATATGATTGATCATTTTAGTAGAATTTAACATTATATGCTCAAAAAAATTTAATGAAATAAACAAATTAATTTTTATAAAAACTCAATTACAAATGAAACTTATAAACTATCGAAACAAAATTTAAACATGATTAAAGTTTAGGGACAAATAAAATAACTCAACCTTAAGTTTACCTCTTTTTAGTTTTAGTTTTAGTTTTAACAACAATAATAAAATTTGGTATTCGATAACATATTTGGCAAGTATTGGATGGGGGAAAAAAACCTTCTTGCAAAAATCATAACAAAATTTGTGATGCTAATAGAAAGTGAATTCCTATGACGACAAAGCCATGCCCTTTCTTATCTTTCTTATACGACTGTTCTTTCAAATTCATTTCAATTTTTCCTGTGGTACACGGTACTAACGTTCACTGTTAATTCCTCCAGTGAGTTGGGTGAGAGAGAATTAATATGAGGGATATTCCCCAAAAGGATGCTTCAATTTTTCCAACTGACCAAAAATTGCATAGATGCCTTCCTAAATTGATTTGGATTGCTTTAATTGAGGAGCTTGTAAATTGCGCCTCAATTGAGGCAATGGATAACGTAAACTATCTAAATCAAATTTTAACAGTTAGATTTTGAGTTCGTTTATTAAGTATTAATCATCGTTTTTTAAATTTTTAGTTAAAAAATTGTATTTTCTGCCTCATATTTCATTTTAAAAATAATTTAAAACACAAAAAAATATGAAATCTAAATCACCCAAATTAGCGCCTTATTTGAAATGATCCATTTTCCTTCCTAAATGGAAGACGATCCCACTATGTAACCCTTAGCTCAAGTACAACATATTTTTCAACGGGTTTGATCAATTCTTTCTTCAAAACTTAAGATAACTCAGCATTTGAGTTAATAATCTTTGCATGTAAATTGAACTTCATATATAGACCCCAGTTTTCTGGGGAATAACTAAATTTTTCAATGGAAGTTCATCAAACCAAGTCAAGAGTCATCGCTTACACTGCAGCAGAAACCTCATGCAACGAAGCATCAGATTACCTGCAGCAGAAACCTCATACATATAGATCGTAGTTGTCCATTTTGTTATGCAGCCGATGAGACATTGAGCCATGCATTTTTTTGGAGTGTTCATTTCCACGAGCCGCATGGCTTGGATCCCAGTTATCATTACGATTTGACCAGATCTATCCATTTGATATCACCGAGTGGTTGCAAATCTGGATGATTAGAACAAATAGTGGTCAAAATCAAGTTGGAGATTATACGACACTTATTTTTGTAATCTTATATGTGATATGGTTTTGTAGAAACCGTTTGATCTTTGAAGATCCTCATATTGTCCGGACTAGGCAATTCATAAAATTAATAGGATTTCAAAACAATATTGTCAAGTGGATCAAGTGTCGCAACAACGATCAAGATCATATGCGGTTGATATTCTTATCTCAATTGGTTATATAGATGATCAAGATAGTTGGCAAGTAATTTTTGGGTTTTTAATTTTATCACGAAATACCAAACAAAAAACATCGGGTACTAATTACTGCTTGGTTTGGTCACACAATTTTTGGAAAATGGGTTTGAAAGGATAAAATCAGTCGCGCACTAAGGTGCTGTTAGATGCAGTTCGTCATATTGTCTCTAGTTTATCCTTCATCAACAACTTATTTTGCAACCTCAAGACTATGCATTCCGGTTTTTTGTTTTACACAATTGCATTATAAACATTTAGTCTCACAGCTTCCTTTACCCCCAGCTTCTCAATATCTTCGTGATGATATTAGAGCTTTGGCAAGGAGTTTTGTTTCGACAGAAGTGGTGGTTCTTCTTGATGATCTTAAAATTTCTCTTGAAAAACAGTACGAAAATTAAGTTAGTTTGTATAGTTTGGGATCTCATAACACTTGTGATGTATCTAATATTACTCTTAATTACTAACTTTTTTTAAAAAAAAATTACCTTTTGGAAAAAAAAAAAAAAAAAACTAGTATGAAAGCAACCCAAAATAGATAGAGAACATGCCATCACCAACACTAACACTAGTATGAAAGTAATTCTTTTCTTCAATATGCAAGTGGGAAATGGACCAACCAATTTTTGGTGCATAAAATTCGGAGATACTTTAATGTACTCTCTATTTCATATGATACTTCACATCCTGCCATTCTTTTCCAGTTTTTACATTACAGGAGAAAGACATTTTTAAATGTCAAACATCAAATCATATTAAACTCGATCTATAAAAATTAATAGACAAAACCTCTTAGTAATTGATTATACAGTGACTTAAATAAGTGCAAAATATCTTTCCCCAAACTTATATATGGTTCTTGTTTAATTTTTTCTTTCCTTAAATGGGAGAAAATTCCATATCTCTCTATGGACTGATCCTGGGTTATTTACCCTTATTATTCATTGTCATTTTCTCTAACAGCCGCCCAGTCATGGTTCCCAAATTAAGAAAATTCATGTATGAATTAATTAGCTAAACAAGTCTCTCTTAGCTTGAATCATGGTTTATGATGAAATAGTTACCATGCAAGCTGTAGAATTCAAGTTTTTGGATCAAGTCATTAACTACCACTGCTTCTCCAAGGATTAGGAATTTACTCCACCCAATTACACTTGTGAGTTATAATTGGCCAGTTCAGCGAGCAAAGCAACCAAGGCAACAAAAAGAAGACGAACAACATGGTTGTTGGCAGCATTTAATATATGCATATGTACTTTCAATTTTATGTACGAGGAATACAAAGGATTTCCCTCTGATAGAGATGGAAGAACCAATACAAGATTAATTTGTTAATATTTTATGGGTAAATTATTATTACCTTCTTTGAGGTTTGGGATTTTTCCCTCGGTACCCCTCTTATTTGAAGAATAATAGTGCACTGTCCTCACTTAATGTTTTATGCAGCTTTTGATGGTGGCTATTCGCTTGCTAACAGTGTGCAAGCTATTGAAAATGGGTGGAAAAGGATGACGGGGAAAGAAAAATAAAAAACGACTGATGGGGTTGTAAGAGGATTGAAATTGAATTGTAAAGAAAAAACACATAATTGTATTTGTTTTAAAATCGGTTAACATTCTATTGTTAATAGAGGAGCACAAAGTTATTTTTCAAATAAGAGGATACGGAGAAATAAAATTCCAAGCTTAAAATGAGATAATAGTAATTTATTAACATTTTATTAGATTAGAGAATTGAATTTTTTTAAAAAAATTGATTTTTTACAATTAAATTATTTTGAGATCTATATTTATAATAAGAAATTATTGTAAGCCGATATTAAAAATAAAAATCCTATAATAAAAAAGGTCACGAGAGCCTTACCCCATTTTATTTCTTCGTTTTACAATGGAAGTATTAATAGTTGATGACGACCATTACCAATCCACCACAACTAGCTATTTAGTACCATCTAATATCCACCAGTTGATGTATCTATTACTATGATAAGTACTGAAATGGTTATAAATGCAATGGTGGCCTCTAACAATATCCATAATTGGAGGTAGACCCTTTATAGTTACGTTACAAAAAGTTGTAATATTATTTAGTCTTTTTGTTTTGTAGTTATCTGACATAAATTTTTTTTTTTGGTTAAAATTTTTTTAATAATCCAATCTTTTTTTCCATTTTTAAAAAGTTCTTCAAAAATATACAAAAATATTTTAATTTTCTATTCTATGGTAAACCTCACATTCAAACTAAGTTGGACTAAGGCCCACCTAAATCTAAGCTTAGACCCAAATATTTTTATTTGGATCCCAAACAAAATTTTGAAGTGAGATAAGCTTAGACTTAATATTAACCTTTTTTTTAATTTAAACTCAATACAAATTGCGAAATTAAACACATTCATACCCAGAAAATACAAAAATTAGATTTAAGACTCGCTTGGTTGGGTGATGTAAAAGAAGAGAAAATATAAAAAGCATATAGGTATGATAAGAAATTATTTGTGTACCTCTACTTTTAAAAGGTGATTTAATTGTTAAAATAATGATTTAATAAATAAAATAATAATTAAAAATATATGATATAGCCATTACGAACACTATATAAATACATTATGTCTATCTTGTGGACAACCAAATGGGTCTCCTAATCTAGCTTCAGTTGCGGAGCCAAATATATACTATTATATACCTATGAAAGTAGGCAAATGCCCTATTAAGTTTTATAAATTTTAAGTATTGTTGAAATTTTAAACTTACTAGACTCATATCACTTACCCTCACTAACCTTAGGGTCTTGGTTTCACCATTGCTTAGCTTTCACTTGAAAAATTTGAATTTGGGTTGAGCAAGTTTTGAAACTTGAAGTAGGATTGCTTTTATAAAATAAAATAAAAACTCAACCCTTGCCCTATAATCAAGTCCATCATGTTATTTAAATGATTAATTTCTTTCAAACTTACTTGATTAAATTATTTAAGAAATTTAAAAATTCTATCCTTCATACTCTAAAAAAAAAATAGATTATTAATAAAACAATTTAGATTCCTCTAAAAATTATTTCATTCAAACATAAACTAATATATTTTAGATTAATTCTAAAGGAAATTTGCCATAACCTTACCCAAATATCACCTTTAAGAACAATATGTTCACCGCATGTTTTAAGGACAACATGGCTCCAAAATTAACATAATATGAGTCGAATAAGTCCCCGCATCTTGTCCAATAGTTAACATGATTAGTTTTTCGTGGTTTATGATGAAATAGCATGGATATACCCATTCTACGCCAATATGCATTTACTGCCATACAAGCTGTAGAATTCCATATTTCCATTCCGCGGCACATCTAAGTCCCAATTAATGGGGATAAGATCTCTCTCTCTCTCTCTCTCTCTCTCTCTCTCTCTCTATATGGATTGCATTGTGGGCATAAAATCTATACTGTAATGATGTGAAAAACATTTCAATGCGCACTAGAAATTTGTAACTTCCGTGTCCTTATATGCCACATGATCGAATTTTACTTTGCATAACATTTTTTTAATTAGTATAAATCATATATATTTAAAGAGTCAAGATATCACGCAATCCATCAGTTCAAAGCACATTAACAAAAGTTTAATAACAATAATTAAATTGGGCTTATTGTCCATTTTGAATACCAAAATAATAATAATAATAATAATAATAATAACAGGATTAGAATTTTTAAATTATAAGATCTCAATTATCTGAACTATAAGAATTAAATTAACAGTTAAGTAGAATTCTAAAAACCACCAGAATATATATATATTTATATATTTCCAAAATAGGCACTAGTTAGTGCAAACTTCTGATCTCTGATGTGGATCGCAAATTCTTGTTCATGAAGAAGAGGAAGAATAACATGGTAGTTGACAGGATTTACTATATAAAAATGTGCTTTCAATTTTATGGATGTGAGCACAGAGTATTACTACGTGATGTAAGAACCAATAGAAGAACAGTTTGTTGATACTTTATTATGGAAAAATCAATAAAATCAAAGAAAACTCTATTAATGAGACAAATAACATAAAATTATTTTATAAAATCGTTATTTTATGAATTTTTAAAAAATGTTAAAATATTTTCTACTTACCAATAAACAAACAGAGCCTAATAAATGTAAAATCAGTCTTATTAAACTCCAAATTAAAACAAGTTGCTAGGCATTAAATCGTCATTAGTCATACAAATATGTCTTAACTGTGGTTAACTATGTCTTAGCCACGATTTTACTAATAGTTATTGAAAATCATAGTTAAATCTTTCTCTATGTACAGTTTAACCACGCATTATATAACCATGGTCATAGAGCTTTGACACAGATATAACCGCAGGGAAAGTCACCAAAAAAACTGTGACTAAACTTACGCTTTTTTGTAGTGTCAGTCATTATTAAGGATGCGTGATTAGCTTTGATCTTAGGAATATATATACATATGTATATATATATGCGATTCATATCAATCAAAGTATAGTATAACTATAAATCACTTTGATAGATGCATTTTCTTTTGTGTGTGTGTGTTTGTGTCTATATAGATATATGTGTGGTGTATTCTCTTTTGGATATATAGGCAATATGAATGCATTCATTTGTAATTTTGTTCACTAACTTTCACAAACATGATGCACGCAGTACTCAAATTATTATATCAATGATGGACCGCAAGTAGACCTCACCAATTAAACAAAACAAATTAGTTTAGATGCTTTTAATTCTGATGTCACCTCAGAGACTGTTGGATAGGCAATATGAATGCATTCATTTGTAGTTTTGTTTTCTAACTTTCGCAAACGTGATGCGCGCAGTACTCATAAATTATTATCAATGATGGACCACAAGTAGACCTCACCAATTAAACAAAAACAGATTAGTATAGATTCTTTTAAATTCTGATATGATCTCAGAGACTGTTTGTGCCCCAAACTTAGCTTCGATTTGATAGGCACCCCTTAGCTCTAATATTTGCCATCTATGAGGATAATGCCAAGCAATTTGGAGTCGGGGTAAATTTGATTTTATATTTGTATTTGGTTGATATTTCATCTCTAACGCCAAAACTATAACAAAGATAAAATTATTAACCTAGGAATGGTGGTTCAGAGAGGGCGAAAGAATTGAGAAACAACTACTTCTAAAATCTTTTTTATAAAACTTTATGAAATCGAATCTCTCTTATAAAATTTTATTAAGTTTTAAAATAAAATTGAAAGGAGAAATGGATACCTTGTAAGCTATTAGTTAGTTATTTTTTAATCGGTAGAATTCTTATTTATAATGAGAATTTGAGGCATCATAGCCCTTATTTCAAGCGTTGTATCTAGTTCTCAAAATAATTATAATATTTAAAGTATTTAAATTTGAGTCATTTAAAAAATACCAAATTAAAAAATAAAATAAAATAAGTGAGCCATTAGATTTCTTCAATCCAACACACTCATGCATAACTTGATTCTTTCAAGCTAGTTATTCCTAATAATCCCCTAATTTCATTTGAAAAACTAGGTGTTTTTTCTAATTTATAAGACTATGCATAAAGATGTGTTTTTTGACTTGAATCTTCTGTTAGTGCAAGTTCTTCATAGTATTAACAAATTGATGTCATTTGAAGCATCAAACCACAATTCTTACATTACTTTCAAAAATACTTCACACAAAGTCAGACAAAGAAGTTCATAGAAAACTCATCATACTTTATATGATCATGTGCTTCACCCTGATTCTTCATGATCATTTTTTAGATCCAACTCCAAATTCTTGCAAGAAGCAGCATCACTTCTTAAATTCTTATAGACAGAATTCCTTTAAGTAATTTTCTTAGGCTTTTCTAGATCTATTAAAAGTTTTACTCACTTTAAACACTTAAGTTCTTATTACGTACTAGACATAGCACAACTAGATATTCTCTAGTGTCTACAATCTTTTATCAATAATTTGTTTTTATCTATCAAACCTTCAAACTAGATTTAATCTAGTTCAAAGTTAGATTCACATTATTGCTCACTCTAGTTAAGGGGTTTTAATCCCATTCTTTTCAAAATTCCCTCACTATTTCTTTTTTGTGAGCCTTTTTGTAAGCATATCTACTAAGTTATTACATGGCCTTTGATGTTTATACTATCAAATATTATCAATATATATTTCAAGCTATTATGTCTAAATGTTTATTGAAATCTACAATACACTAGACATATACTGCTTCAAAGACCCAATATAAAGAAAATGTTTGGCTTTGGTTATAATCACAACTCTTTGTTCATTCTTCAACCATTATTCTCTTTATCCACCATTTTGCATTCTACTAACTCATATTCTATGGTATGGGATGGGTTATGTCTTTCTATCTATGAGTAAAAGTTCTCCTTTAAACATGGATAAACATAAAATAAGACATAATCTAATTAATTTCATGTACATTAGTTGTCCAACTGATAAAAGTTTATCCATTTAATACTACATGAAATTATTTAAAATTTTAGTCCTAGATTCAAATTCCTTTCAATTGATCTTAGAACAATTCTTAACTTTTAATAACCATTATTTGCATATTTCCTTTTTGTCTCATAGTTTATAAATTATGAAACATATTTATTTTCGTACAACTTAAACGTATACATACTACAAGATTCTAATGGTATCAATAGAATCAATCAAACAATTAATTAACAATTTGATTTGTCTGTGTGAAACACCATAGGGGATCTTTATTATCTCTTCAAAACCAAGTTTTTAAGGTTTGATAAGCTTTCAATAACTTCAAGGATAAACTGCTATTAATTAAGTTATCTACTTTAAATATAAGATGGACATTGATCTCAATTTTTTGAACTCTATTTGTGATAATAGATATTTCTTAGTTTATTCATATCAATCCATTTGTCTCAATATAAAATTTATTAAAATTAAAATAGTAATAAAATTTATCAAGATACATAAAATTAATTCATATAGAAATAAATTTTATTAAATTAGAAAATAAAGACACACAATAATAGAATAAATTAGAGAAATATAATGATATAAATATAATTGCCTTAATACAAAAAAAGTATATATTAGAAGTGATACAATATATATTATTAGCGATAAATCATACTTAATTTTTAATCGAATAAAATTTATCTACCTTTATAGTGAAATTCTTTGCAACCTCCTCAATATAAATAGCTAAATTAAATGTAAGAAAGTCACCTCCTATTTGAATACGAAACCCTATTTTTATAATGAGTAAAAAGTATGATAAAAAAAAATTTAAAAAAAAATTGTGAAAGAATGAGAATCAGAGAGTAAAGTATATATTACTAGTTATTTTTTGGAACATGGAGATAAGAAATTTTTAAGATAAGTTTTAATATATTTTATTATGTTTTATTTATTTTATAAGATTTAGTTATATTACTAAGGCAAAAGTAATTATATCTTTAAAAATATGTGTTTAGAACATTAAAATATTAAATGAGATAGATAAAAAATTTTAAGAGAGGCAAATTTAAAATTTTATATATATATATATATATATATATATATATATGTATATACATACAAAATTACTTTTGAGGAAAGCAGTCCCCTAAAACACGATACCTTGGTCCCTCCCCGAGACCATACATATATAAATCAATTAACACCATCAGATGGGATGTAATTCATCTTATATAACATAATAGTTAGATATAGTGGACTGGACTGACTGCCTTGGCAATGAACCCTAGAGCGATATTCCCAATTATATTTCAGTATAAGGACAAGAGCTCAAGGAGCCACTTAAACAGTAAAATACCGGATTCTGAGATCGAAGATCCACGCGGCTTTGTAGGCAAGTGAAAAGGGATATTTTTTGGTCAGGGTCACCGGTGCGTTGCAATAGATGAGTTTGATGCTGATGTCATTGCCCTCGTTAATACCAAATTTCGTGAGTCATCCTCTTGCCAACTGTCGAAGTGCAAAAATAAACCTCTTGCATTCATGACAAGTTTTGCGATGCCAACAGATCGTGAATTCCCCCAATGATAAAGCCTGTCATGGGTCATCCACGTTATATGACTTTCTCTTCCAACGTAACTTCTTTCAATTTTTTTTTTCTCCTTAGATACAATACATTGAATTTCTTTGTTAGGAAGCTATGTTCACATAGGTACATTTAAGAGTGAATGAAACGTGAACAATTCATAAAGTCCGCAACCTGTCGTTGCATTGCAGTTAATGATACCCTTTGCCCACTCTATATCAAAAAATTTATTCCTCTAGTTGAACTGAGTTATCAGTCCCACTGACTTAAACAATAAACTGAGTTATTCCTCTAGTTCCTAATCCTTGATTATTTAATCTCGATATTGTTAGCAACTTGGATACAACATTCCAAAGCTAAAGTCACAAAATGGACCCCTTTTAATCCAATAATTTAATATAATGCCATAACTTAGATGCATTTTTAAAGATAATTTACTGTCAAGTTATAAGTAATAATATATAATTTTTTAACTCAACAACAAAATATTATTCATTTAAAAAGTACTCTTTAATCTTTATATATATCATAATTTTATTAAGAAATTTAATAACAAACACTTACAAAAAAAATGTATATGAATTTTTGTCATAATATAATGCCTTCCCATGTAAGGCCATAATATAAGATTTGGCTTTTGTTTTTTTTTGTTTTCTTTTTTGTGGATGTTCAATTGAGATGCAACTGGTTGATTTTTTATTTTCATGTGGATGTTTAATTGAGATGCTATTGGTGACTAAGTTGAAGGCCACAGATTCCTCATGGATTGGAATGAGCTTATCTAGCCAATTAGAGGGGTAAGTGGCTTGTTTTCTTTTTGTGGATGTTCAATTGAGATGCAACTGGTTGAATTTTTCTTTTTTCTTTTTTTTTTGTGGATGTTTAATTGAGATGCTATTGGTGACCAAGTTAAAGGCCGCAGAGTTCTCATGGATTGAAATGACTAGCCAATTAGAGAGGGAGATGGCCTGTTAGATGTGATCTTAGGGCAGGTTGTGATAGACTTTGTAAATTTTCTCAATAGCTACTTGGCCTAGAGGTTAAATCGTAGGACTTAACTATGATTATAAAACTATGCTCAAGCCTTTTGTTTAACTATAGTTTTCTAACCATAGTTAGATCGGATGGTCTTATCATAGTTCTCTAACTGTAGTTAGACTAATTAAATGGTCTAATAGCCTAACTGCAGTTTTTGAACAGCGATTAGTCCTTAGGATAATTGTGATTTGTAAAAACCCATGTTAAATTAGTTGTGACGACTATCGCTATCACGATTTTGTAAACCATGATTAAACCTATTAGTTGTTGTTCAAACTGCAATTAACCAAAAAAATAGCAACTAGGATGATTTTTTTTGTAGTGATCAGAAAAAATTGCAGCTAGGGTGGCTAAGAAAAATTAATCTTTTGATTCTTATAATTTAGATAAATTTTCTATTTGATTCCTATAATTTATATTCAAATTGATCCCTACAATTTTTAAACTTTAAAAGTTAGTTCCTACTGTTTAGAATGTCATAACATCGTCAGTGTTTAGTTGATTAGGCTAACAGAATATATTTATGTGCTGATAAAACCGCATTGGCAAGGCTAAGGTGGATTAAAACTGGCCACATGTACACTAACTGGGCTTCACGTGAGATGGACTTGGGCTTTAAACAAGAAGCAGCAGACGCCAAGGAGGAGGCAAGTTAAGGTTCTCTTTCCTCTTTTCTTCGACTTCTCCTCAAGCATATGAAGCCCTCAGTCACACAGAAAAGGAGGCCCTTTTGTGGGGAGTGACATTTAAAAATAAAGAATGCTGAATACATGTGCCTCAAAAGAAAGACAAAGATGTTAGATGGTGTCTTTGCAGATATTGACATTTGAGGTTTAATGGCTTCTGAGTATTGAGGGTGTAGTGAGTTGCCACTAGACAATTCTGTACGTTGTACAAGGTTTTGGTAGGGTTTTGTTGCTTTCTCAAAAATGGAAACCTGCCTTCTCTTTCTTGTATGACCATATATATGATAATACACGGGACATATATGAGAATCAATGACAGCATCTCATGCTTCTCCATTGCTTCCTCTTGCTAATCACCACTACTACTAATAAAGTAAGTAATCAAAATACATGCTAGGAGGTGGAAACACGATTTTATTTAAGAGACTAGTTATTGAATCCTCCAAACACTCAAATTACGACCCATACGTGTTTTTGTTCGAGGGCTTTTTCTCAAAAGAATCTGAGTTTAAATACTTCACAACCTTGTATGAGCAATATAGAATAAATGTTTATAAGTAGAAATGAAGATAGAAGTGATAACTAGAACTATATATATATATATATATATATATGTGTCAGAATGAACCAGTTACTTATACTATTCATCATGAAAAAACATAGGGAAGATACGAAAGCTTTAACACTTAAACAGCTTCCTTAATCTGTGTTCACACGGCACTTATGCTCTTACTCATTTTTTCAGTACCATCCGACCCCTCATTTTTAGTGTTACTTACGTAGGAGATTGTTAAAAAACTTAAATGAATATGTAAGAGAAAGTGGTGTCTATCGAAGTCTCTTGTACACAAAAGACTTTTGAGTCCTTAAAAATAGGCACACTCCTAATATATGAAAAATATTTACCTCACTATTCATTTTTATTTGATCTAACAGTCATTGATCACATTATGATTTTAATTAAGAATGATCATAGTACTCTAGTTTTAATTTTCATTTTAACCTCGGACTCGAAGAAATATATATATATATATATATATATATATATATATATTTCTTAAATTGGATTCTATAAAAATCAATAGACAAAACCTCTTAGTAATTGAATATACAGTGATTTAAATGAGTGCAAAGCTTCTTTCCCAAAACTCTATATATATATATATATATATATATATATGGTTCTTGTTTTTTCTTTTTTTTTCCTTTTATTAAATAGGAGAGGATTCCATAATTCTCTAGGGATTAATCCTGGGTTTGCCTTATATGTTATTCATTGTTATTTTCTCTAACGGCCGCCCACTTCAAGGTTCCTAAATTAAGAAACCACATGTGTGAATTAGTCAAACAAGTCTCTCCTAGCTTGGATCATGGTTTATGATGAAATAGCTACGATACAAGCTGCAGAATTCCAGTTTTTAGTGGTTTAGTTAAAAAAAAAAAGAAGGCAACAAAGTAAAGAAGAAGAAGAACATGGTAATTGACAGCTTTTAATATATGCATATGTGCTTTCAATTTTATCTACGTGGAATACAAGGATTTATATGTGATGGAGATGGAAGAACCAATACAAGAATATTTTGTTGACATTTTATGGGTAAATTATTATTATCTCTGAAGTTTGGGATTTTTCACTCGTGGTACCCCTCTCATATGAAGAATAATAGTGCTCTGTCCTCACTTAATGTTTTATGCAGCTTTTGATCGTGGGCATTCGCTTGCTAACCCCATGCAAGTTGTTGAAAATGGGTGGAAAAGGACGACAGGGAGAGAGAAAAAAAAGTGGCCGATAAGGTTGGAAGAGAATGGAAATTGGACTGTACAGAAAAAATATGTAATTTTTTTTTCAAATTTAACATTCTATTGTTAATGGGAGTACAAAGTTATTTTTTAAATAAGAGGATACCAAGTAATAAAATTTCAAACTTTCAAAAAGAAACAATAGTAATTTATTCATATTTTATTATATTTTGTTATTACCGTATGAGAGATTGAATTTTTCATTATTAGATCATCTCAAAATTTACATTATAATAATAATAAATTGTGTTGTACTATTATAACAAAAACCAATAATAAAAGAGTTCTTTGTAGCATTACCCCGTTCTAATTTGTTTCCTCAATCCACAATGAAAGCATTAATGGTTTGTGGTGACTATACCACAGTATAAATCTTTTAGAAATTTTTGTTAATTTCTTACAGAGTTTAAAAAGAAAAGATAAAAAAGAGAGAATGAATAAAAAGAAAGAAAGTGTGTCCTATGTACCTTTCTATTTTGTGTCACTTTTTTCTTAACTTTAAAAGAATTTTACAATAAATAATTTTAGAAAATTCTTATATAACTAAACTAATCTACTACAAATGGCTATTTAGTACCACATCTATCTACCAGTCCATGTATTAATTTTGCCATAGTAAATTCTAAAATGGTTATAAATGCAATGGTGGCCTCAACGATTTGCATAATTGGAGGTACACTGTTTATAGTCAATAAAAAATTAAAGTAATATTATTTTCTAATCCGTTTGTTTTGTAGTTTTCTAACATAATTTTTTTAAAAAAAATTAATAGTCCAAAATGTTCTTTCTTTATTTTTTTTAAATTTTCTTTAAAATTTTACAAAAGCTTTCACTTTCTATTCTATTATAGACTACATTTGGGTCCAAATTCAGTTTGGCCAAAGTCCACCAATGTTCAAACTTAGACCTAGATATTTATATTTGGATTCAAATAAAAATTTTTGAAGTGAGATTATTTTTTTTATTGTTAGATCATCTTGAAATCTATATTTACAATAATATAAAATTATTTTACAATAATATAACAAATCCAATAATAAAAGAGTTATTTGTAGCGTTACTCTATTTTATTTCCTCGTTCCATAATGAAAGCATTATTCCTGATACTATGGTTTATAGCCATCTGCTCTAATCCTTTGAGCTACTGACCCCACCTAGTCTCTGCTAGATTTGTTTGCCAAAGTACCTTAAAAAAAAAAAACGGTTAACTCATAATTATTCTTGTTATTTTACATATTTTTCTGTTTGAAAATAGGTATTTAAATTATTAATTCAGTCATTTTGTACATCAGAGGATGAAGGTTTCACATGTACATTACTGATGTTGTAACCATAATCGTAAAAGTAGAACTTTGAATCACCAAGGAAGATGCATATAAGGATAAAAATTTAAATTAAGGGTCTATAAGAATAGAAAATCAAATTAAGAGTCTATAAGAAAAGAAAATGCTTTCAGCTCATGTATGGAAAAATAATAAAATAAATAAATAATAATCTAAACACAATACATAAAAAAGTATATACCCGGAAAACAATAAAAGGCTAAACTCGGACTGGTAGGAGCTGAATTTATTGAAACTCGAACTCTACCAATCCAAGTTTGATATGAAATTGCACTCGAATTCAGCCGAATTTATTGAAACTCGAACTCTACCAATCTAAGTTTGATATGAAATTGCACTCGGATTCAATGAATCCGAGTGCAATTATTTGTTTAACCAAAAATATTAAAGTTATAAAATCTTAAGACCTATTATAACTAATTAAAAAATATAAATAAATGAGAAAATAAAAAATAAATAATTATACATTTGATAAACTTATTTTTTTAAAAAAAATGAAAGACAAAAATAAAAAAGATAAAAGGAACAAATAAAAATAAATAAAATTAAAAAAAATAAGGGATGTATAATAAATTTAAGAAATTCATAAAAAAGTATAATAATAAATTATATAAATGTTAAGAAATAAGAAATGAATGCTTATTTTTAAAAAATAAACAATTATTAATGATAAGACTAATTAAGTTAATAAAGATAAAAGAAATAAAATGACACAAAAAAATAAATGTGTATTTATTTATTTTTATTATAATAATTATAAGAAAAATCTATCTCAACTTGTCTTATTAATTAGTTGGAATCATGACTAAGTACTTCGTGTAAAATATTCTTGTATTTTAATAAATTAAAGTGAAATTAGTTTGAATTTGTTCTTAAAATTAAATTTTTCAAAGAAACTAAGGTTTTAAACAAAAGAGGATTTATACAAAAATTTATAATAAAATTTTTAGAAAGATTCTAATCCCAAAAAACATATATTTAAAGAAATATTTGCTTAAGAGATAACATATTTCCTATTATTTAGATGTAATAACTCTTTGTAAAAGATAGATAAAAGTTTTTTAGATAAAGATTTTTTTTATAATCCACAAAGAAATTATTGCTTATTTAATAATATTTCTTCACAAATAAAAAGTATTTTTTTATGAAAAATATTATAATCTATACATAAAAATTTAGTCTAATTTTTTTTATTACTTTTGGTAAAATGTTTATAGTATTGGAGAACGTAAAAAACTTTTGAACATAAAGATTCATTATTTGCGAAATAAAAAATAAAATTGATTGATCACTTCAAATGGATGTGTTATCTTTCGTACTAAAATAGATTTAGTCAATAATGCCAAAATTTAGATTGTTTAAATTTAATTATGCAAGTTAAAAAAATAAATTAAATTATAAATTTCTTTGTCTTTATTTTGTTCGATTGAATCATTTGCTTTTAAGTTTGCAATTAAAAAGTTATATTAAGTTTTTTAAGTTTGTAATTATGAATTATAAAATTAAGTTGATAAAGATAAAAGAAATAAAATGACATGCAGGTTGCTACGAAATTCATATAAGATGTGATAATAAATTGCATAAATATTTATACAAAAATACTATAAGAGATGACTTCTGGTGCTGCAACGAGGCCTCCTTCTTTCACGTTGTGGTCGCTACTGTCTCACTTCTTCAAATTGTTGTTGCTCCTATACCGTGGGTGAAGAATCTAAATTAACGTATGGGAAATCAACTGGAGTAATCAGCTCATGTGGTGTCACAAATCTGGCTTGCGATGGTCCCTCAAGGTCGAAGGAGCTACTGGCGTATGCAGCACTGAATGCAGATATATCAAACAAAAGGTCAACAAATGATCCTCCAAGTTACTACTCGGGTGTTCCAAACTGAGACATCTGTGATGAGGGCAGGAAATATGAAGGGTTAGATCCCGCAAAGTCACGAAATTGGCTAGTTATGACAGAAGAAGATGGACTAACTATACCAATATCTTGAGGCAACAGAGTCGAAATATATGAAGATGGACCGGCCATACTACTACCAATATCCTGTTGCACTGGCTCTTCCATTTGCTACCTCTAACCTGTAATAGTAGATTGTTGGGATGACAAGTAACCCTGACATCACTTCCCTGATCGACCCATTGGAATTTAAGGTCGGGGCAAATCAGGTGCCGATTCAGCAGGCTGGGAGAACAGTGAAAAGCGTTATTCACTAAGAGCCAATAATATATTTCTAGAGTCTCAACCTACAATCTCGTTGAAATTCGAAGGCAAAGGGTCTTGTAAGTGCATCTAATAAAGACTTTCTGCTAAATTAGCCTGTATAAAAAAAAATAACTATTTGAATGTCAACATAACAGTAAAGTAAAATAAATAAATATATATATGTATACACTAATATATATATATATATATATATGGAAAAAAGTAAGAGATCATATGTATTATGAATGAAAAAATTTACCGCATAACCAGTTGCAGCGCTAACGGGGTGGATCCATTGCCGAGTACATCGCCAGTATTATCTCATATAATCAAATGTGTGATCAAATAGCTCATCAATAATAGAAGATTGCGCTTTAACATTTTGCCAGTTATACCATTGCTAGACAAAGGCGTTATGCTTTGTTCTCCAATTAGTTTGGGTTCTGCCACATAGTTGTAAAGCATGAAGAGAATCTAATTTGACTGGCACCTGAGAAATAGGTTGATGCCAACCAAATTGGCGAAGGACGTGATTGGAATGATACCATTCTATGATATGGAAGCATATGAGGAGCACTGAAGTAATCTAAATATCTGGCGATGCTAAATAGTACACGGTAATTAAGTCAAGCACATCTTGGGACTGATATGGGCGCTAAATAATTTAGAAGTAACATGATAAAATATCAAAAAATGTTAAAATTATGATGAACATAAGGAAGAGAAAAAAAACAACTAACCTTGTTGTCTCCTATAGCATCCAGTAAGGTTCGATACTGACTTAGTACTCACATACTTAGACGAGAAAGTCATCCAACATTCTTCCATTTGTAACAATTTTTAATCACTAATGGAAAATAAAAATAAATATAGCTATGTAACAAGATGTATTTACAAATATAACAGTTATACAATTGGTACCTGAACTCTAAAGGGGGAAATAGAAGATAATCCTCTATCTGAGGGTCAGGGGTCAACGGCCTCTCTGGTGCGAGTATTGGAAATTGATCCCATGTCCATAAATGTAATAGTGTCAAGCAACCACCTATCCCCTTCTCATCTCTATATGTTGCATTACATAACTCAGGGTATAAGTAAGCTAATACTGTTGAACCCCAACTGAACCTACCTGCTTGTTTGAAATCATCCAGCAGTGGGAGATACATTAAATATACTTTATGGCTAGATCTATCTGGAAGTAAAAAGCCTCCAATCAATCTAAGTATATAGGCTCGGGCAAAGCACCGGATAACTTCCTCATCAGCATCATCTGGTAGGTTAGCAAAGTTCTCCGTCAACCAAGCAATAGTAAGCCACTGGCCATCAATCTTCTCAGCTGATGGAGAATGTCTAGGAGCCACTCACATGTATCTGCCCACGACCAATTAGTCGCTCCGAAAACAGGGTCTCCCTTGTATGGTAAGCCTAATTGTATAGCCACGTCCTCAAGAGTGATCGTGCACTCACCATGAGTAGTATGGAATGTGTGTGTTTTTGGGCGCCACCGCTCAACAAGTGCATTAATGAGTGAATGATCATACTCAAAGTGGCTAAGTCAAGCTACACCATAAAAACCAACCTGTCTTAAATATTCTACTATAACCAGAGGTGGATCACCCAAACGATCCTCATGCTCAAATGTCGTGGGCAGAGAATTCGATCATCTTGCCAAAATACACAAATATTTTCATAAAACCTATAAGTAAATGTGGACAATCATCAGTGATCGTATTTATGCAAGTATTAAAGGCAACTAATTATTTAACTTGGGCATTCCAAATTGTTTCGGATATGTGTAATCTCTATAGATACAATAGTGAATCATTCTCAGGTCCTGGATGCACAACATGCTGTGCAGCGGCCATAATATCAACGCACCTATAAAATTTAATAAAATTTAAAAATAAGACAGTTTATAACATTAAATTCATATATATAAATTTAACAAGGTTCAAAAAAATAAACAATAACTACTAAATTGATTTCATTAAGTTCAAAAAACACATAACATACAACTTGGTTTACAAATATTTAGTACAATTTAGTTATAACCATTTAATACAATACAATATTAATTTTTCTTAGGCATCACGATGGTGATGTAGATAGGTGGCTCAATTATGTCTTGGTTGTCGACATAACCCACACCGAATTGGTTGGCCACATGCCCTAAAATCTATTTTATCTTGGTAGCGAGAGGCTCGTGGTCAACCCCTCTCATGAAGCATTGAAGGATCAGGGACCAATTTCAGACCACTGGGATTTAGCCAATATTCTTGACCTCCAATCTGCTTAAAAACATTGTTATAAGCACAACGTATGGTGTCTAGGTGAAAAATAGGATCCACATATTGGAATAGGTCTAGGGAGACAGAAGCAAAGGTGATAAGAACATGCTGACAAGGATACTTCTTCACCTGAAACTCACCGCAGTCACAGAAGCGATCGGTCAAACTAACCTTGCAGCACTGACCGTATTGCCTATTCATCTGATTATATGGTTCCTCTACTTTAAATGATTGATCATTTTTATCAAATGCTCACACAGAACATGCAAAGGCATGTTGCACATTTGTCACCATCCTTTTTATCACACTTTGGGAGTAGACTGAGCCTGCAATCATCTGCGCATTGACTTGTTTAGCGCATTCTGTGAAGTATTGGTTGACCCTATAATATGTTACTTTAGCTATGCCTGATATAGGCAATGACTTGATGCCTTTAAAAACACCGTCCATGCATTCGGCCAAATTTGTTGTCATGTGGCCAAAATGATGCCCTTCCATATCATACGCCCGAGTCTATTGTTCTTTTAGGATGTTTGTAAGTCATTTAGCTGTTTCCTCATGTATGGTCACTAACTCATTTAACTTCTCATCAATGTAACAAAACAAAGACGTATAATCTATTGAACATAAACATTGTTATTACAATGGGCATTAAAACAAAGACGTTGTATTTAGTTATTTAGAAAAGAAAAAAATACCAATATTTTTTAATATTTGTTTTAAATCTAATGATTTGAAGTGAGTGTGCAAATTGCTAGCCACATGATGAAGACAGAACACATGATAACCATACGGGGGTTGCCAACCAGTGTGGGGATTTGCAACAGTAGCTAGGATTGATGGATGTCTATCAGAGATCAAACAAAGTCCACACCTCCCTCATACTACTTGTTTGCGTAAGTTGAAAAGAAACCATGACCATGCTGCCTGTGTCTCTCCCTCGACTATTGCAAACACAATGGGAACAATCTGTTGATCGCCATCTTATGTCATTGCTATCAAGAGAGTCCCTTTGTATTTGCCATATAGAAATGTCCCATCAATCTAGATCATAGGTTTCAGATGATCAAATGCATTTATACAAGCTTTGAATGCTCAAAAAATACGCTTGAGCATAACAACTGGCTAACTGGTGGAACTACTAGTTTGATATTGTTTAGTTACAAACTCAACTGATGACCCAAGTATGAAATGTTAAATTACGGCCATCCATCTAGGTAGTATAGCATATGAGCTCTCCCAATTATCAAAAGTGAGTGCGGCGGCTTTGTATTTTAGTTTCCATGCTTTCCTATATATGACACTATATATCTAAATAAATTTTTCATCTGCTCAATAATTTGTTTAATTGAAATATCTGGTGTCTCAGTGATGCTCACCAGAATAATGACATCTCAAGTGTACGGGTTGTAAAAGTAATACATGATAAATCAAAGTCGTTCCCTCAGAGAATCATTACGATTGGTGATTAGGCATTAGATTTCTTATGTTCATTTTAGTTAAACGAATCAACTTGTAATTGGGTTTTTATGAAAATTAATTCAAATGCAATTAGAAATAATGAAAGATGGGTTTTATTAAAATTAAACAATTAAAAACACCCTAGGAATTCTAATTTCCTTTTTACACAATGTCAATCATCCCCTTTTGTATTAGTTGGCTTTGTTAATTTTAAAGTCAAAGGTCTAATTAGGTATAAATGTCTTTCGATTCATTTAACCTCTATATCAACTTGACTCTTTGATGTTTCAAATAAGTAGTTAATATTCAGTTACGCTCATACCTTATCCAGACTACCTAAGGCCCATGAGTATATTTCTATCTCAAGTGCAAATTAGACTATATCTAATCCTAAGTTGCTTAATCAATGGTTTATAAGCATTCCCTTCTTTCAAAGGTTAATTACTACATCCACAATCAAACTAAAGGAGGCCAATCAATAGAATGAAACTATAATTCAGATTAAACACTAAAATCCTCAATAATCTAATATAATATCAAGGGAGACAATCTCCAAAGGTTAAAGGTTCATAGAATCCCTAAGGGTTACAAAATTTAGCCACTCATGGCTTGAAATTCATAATCAATCTCAGTAAACATATCAACAATCATCAACTAGAAGGGAAGATGGAGTAGAAACACCTAATCGGCAAAATAAATGACCGAATCAATGATTTTCCGATCAGAATGGAACTTCTCTAACACCTCTTGTGCGTTTTTCTCCT
This sequence comes from Erythrophleum fordii, assembly GCA_032878935.1. Lineage (NCBI taxonomy): Eukaryota > Viridiplantae > Streptophyta > Magnoliopsida > Fabales > Fabaceae > Erythrophleum > Erythrophleum fordii. Next base: position 6,764,867 of record JAVQMF010000047.1, read on the forward strand.
CTCCTAGTCGGCCAGAACTCCCCTTGCTCGTTGAATGTCGAAGCCCTAGCTTCCTCTTCTCTTTTTTAGCTTGTAAATCAAAGCTGTGCGTTTCAGAGGCCGATCTCGCTATGGCGAGAAGTGACTCTCGCTATAGCGAGATCTCATAAGTTCTCATATTTTTGCTGCTTTCGCTACTTCCACGCTATAACGAGTGGCTCCCTGGAATTGCTATACAACGCGATTTCGCTATGGCGAAGTGTCCCCCTTGCTACAGTGAAAGTGCAACCTCGCTACGGCAAACTATGTTCTCACTGTAGCGAGAAGACTTATTCCATCTGCATTTTTACTTTTCAGCTTCCCTCTCTTATTTTCAACTCTTTCTACAATTTGGTACTTTTCCCTGAATTTGAAATCAATCATAAAATGAGGCTCAAACTAATAAAAATGTTACAATTGAAACACTTTCTTTATTTCATTTGATTGAATACACTTTTAACCATATTAATCAAGAGAAAAGTACTTTGCCTAATTTAGTGTCAAATATATTCTTTTTTAATCCTAAATTAGGGAGTTATCAAACTCCCCCACACTTAAATCCTTGCTTGCCCTCAAGCAAGTCTTAGAAAGAATCAAGCAATGTGATTATTAATTACTTTTTTTTCACAATAAATACCCAATCAATCAGAATTTCAAATCCCCCCTTACACTTAGAATGAAACCAATTTCAGAAGCAAAAGCTCAGCAAAACTCAAATTGAATTTGAAAACAATGCACTCATAGTAACACCCTGATTTCTAAAGTGTGTGTGTGTTCCACAAGAGATGTTTAAGAAGCAATCAAGTAATCCTCAATAAACCCTCACTACATTTTCAAGACCTAATCCAACTATCTGTTCTAACTTCAATCATCAAAGTTCATTAAAAAGGGTCTCTATTGTTCAATGTAGAACTATTTTCAGTACAATCATTTTGTTTTTTTTTTTCTTTTTCTCTCCTCCTCAATTCACTTAATCCTTTTAATGCGAATGACAACATTGGTTATGAAGCCACCCGGTTACTCAGATTAAGGAAATCCTCAAAGGGCTACTAGCATACTCTTAGTTTTACCACTGTTTGAAGCGAAAGTCCACATTTTTTAGTGCAAACCCTCGGTTACTAAGTGATTTCAACCATTGGAGTAGAGAATTTTTTTTTAGTTATTTTTTTTTTCAGTACTAGATATCCCTCTCAAATGACAATCAAGTATCTATCAGAAACAGATAAATTGGGGAGATCTAAAATAACTGGGAGCTCATTAGAAGAAAAGCTTGAATTACTTCAATAATCATCTTATTGAAAAGTGCTCCTATTGTGGGTACACACTACAACTACATTACTTACTTTGTTCATTTCAAGTTTGCTTAACCCTCACATTCATTGATTAGTATTCATCTAAAGTAAGAGGGAATGAATCTGGTTAAAATTTGTTTTGGGGCATTATGGTGGATTGAAATGGTAGATTGAATATTATTATTGAAAAGACTTCTCTTTATTGTTAAAATGTTTATATCCACCTATACCCGCCTAGCCTATGTTTACCTATATTTATATCCGCCTATACCCGCCTAACCTATGTTTACCTATGTTTACCTTCCCCCATACTTAAAGTGAACATTGTCTGCAATGTGTAAAATGGAGGAAATAAGAAGTAGAAAAATAGAAGCAGACGGGGGAGGAGGGAAGGGATATAAGGAGGTAGAAAGAGACGAGACTCCTCTGATAAGAAGAGATAAGGAAACGAGGGGCGTGTGCGAACAACTCCTACATCTGAGAGACCAAAAATGGATAAAGAACACGCAGCAAACTGTAAGTTGTGCATTAGAAATAATAGAACAATTATAGGAATAGCCAGTTCAGGATTCAAAAGCATAACAATATACAGTTATCTATATACAGTTATCCAAAATTTAAAGTAAGGAAAAACAAAACAGAAACAGGCAACGGGACAGAAAGGTCCTAAGAGTCAGAAGGCCCGGGCCTATCCTGAGGTGCAGGATCCTGAGGGAGAACGATGACCGAGGGCTGAGGAGCCTTAGGAGGTGGAGGTGGAGGTGCAGGCATCAAATAGTCCAAAGCATCTACAGCTGATCTTTCATTGACAGGACATGCCCTTCTAGCCTATCAATGGGCTCTCTCACCTAACCCTTAAATTCCATGTGAGGTGGTGCATCGTGTCTCATCGGTGCTGGAGTACCCAGTCGTTGCTGTGGGGGAGGAGGTGGAGATGCCTCAGGTTGTGCCTGTGCAGGTGCTCGGTGTCTGCGGGGATGTCCTGGCTCATCCTTCATACTGTCATATTTAAATGGCCCTTTTGGCTTGAATTGAGCATCATTTTTGGAAACGCGACTACCCTCCATTGTAAGTAACTCCGTAAGCATGTGAGGGTAAGCCAAGCTGACCCTGTCAGACCTCGCCACTTGTTTGAAATTTAGGTACATGAGACGGGGGATATTTACCTGCTGCCTAGTCATAAAACACCAAGTCAGTATGGCTCATTCTTGGATCATGTCAGATCCATGAGAGCTCGTCAGGATGTTGCTGGTGATAAATTGTAACCAATACCGAGCAGGTTTGTTGAGTTGATTAACGGGATAGACTTTATTGACCAGTCGTGCTCGTCCTTCAATTGCAATAGTGGTTTCCACCTCTTCTCAAGGAATGGACTGCGGATTCTCCAAGTAGGACTGGAATGCACATTCTGTGATGTCGAGTAGTTCATAGAAGTCTTGAAAGACTTTCTCATTGATGCATACCCAGGCAGAATAGTAATACTATTCATATTCCTCCTCCTCTATGTCCTCAAAGTTGGCATACAGTTCTTGGATCATCAGCAGAATCCGATGCACTGGCTTTTTGGTAAAGCCTTACAACCCATGCCATTTAAAATCAGGGAAAGTGAGATCCAAGACATGGGGTGCATAGTAGCGATCTTCAACTACCCCTCAGTCAGAGAAAAGTCTCTCGAAATAGAATTCTGCTCTGGCTGATGCAAACCGATCCTTATCATAAGATTTCTTCTTTTGCTTCGAGGAGGAAGCTTCAGCAGTCTTGGTTTGCTTTTTGGGAGTCATAACTGTGAAATTCAAATAAGAATGAGAAAAAGAAATCAGTGGCAGCATTAATAGGAAACCACAAAAAAGCAGAAGAATGGGTGCTGACATGTAGAATGAGGAACATGAGAAAGGAGTGAATCAAATGAATGCAGCATGCTTATAATAGGGGAAAGACACTACTAAAAGCATACAAAGGACTAGGGGGCAAGGAACATGGAAGCAAACCAAGCAAAATCATCCATAAAAGAGCAGTTTCTAGAAAGCTCTTGAACTCGCTATAACGAGTTGGATCTCACTATAGCGAGATTGAACAGGGTTATGGACAATATGATTTAAATGAAAGAAAAACCAAATTAAAGATATCTTCCTGCACAGAAACAATCGACCAACAGAAATCATCTAGAAAAACTGACCAATTGACCCCCAATTACACAGATATATGCAAAACGAATCCAGCCCTAATATAGTCAGAAACAACGAAAACAACCAGCGATTCAGGGGAGAAAGGAGTCAATCAACTTACCTGATGCAAGGAATGCGATGGATGAAGAGAATGTGAACGTAGGAAGTGCAAGATGCAGCAAAAGAAAGAAAAGAATGGATGGAGGTGCTCCATCGCAATGGCGAGAATGAGAATGACGAAATGGGAGAAATTTGATTTGTTTTATTAGGCTTTTTTTTCTTTTTTAAAAAAATTTTTTTTTATAGAGCCTCGCCATTGCCAGGCAATAGCGAAGGCTTCTCTGGGATTATTACCACAAGCAGAGCTGCTGTCCTCACAATAGCAAAATTTCCTCTCGCCATTACGAGAAAACTTAGAGAATTATTGGTAACCGATGAATCTCGCTATAGCTAGGCTATAGCGAGGAGCTCTCTGGTGTTTCTACTGAGTCATGGAAATGCTACATTCACTGTAGCGAATGAGTTATCTCACAATAGCTAGAAAACTTTGTAAAAATTTATGTAACACGTCACTCGCCACAGCCAGGCTAGAGCAAGATACAATCTGGACTTTGTACCAGAAGGGAACACAGAGATCTCGCTATGGCGAAGTAATCTTCTCGCTGTAGCGAGAACACTTAACATTGCTGACTTTGGTTCGCCACAGCCAGGTCATAGCGAGATACTCTCTGGTTTATATACTAGAAGTGGGACAAGCAGGCTCGCCATAGCAAGATAGGCTCCTCGCTGTAGCAAATAATTTTTTTTTTTAAAATCCCCCACCTAAATGCTTACTAAAATAATCTCTAACTCTATTTATACTTCCTATCAACTTAACTTATTGCCCTTAAACTATAACCAAATATAACAGATGATCAATAGTATTAGAATAATGAATTGCAGTTCAAAGCATGGTTAGAGACTCCCTGAAAATTATATCTGGCGTCGCCTTGTCCTGCCAACCACTTGTTCCTTAATATCAGACATTTCAATACCAACATTCAACCTACAAAACACATAAAGAAAAAAAAAAGGAAATATCAAACCCAAAAACAAAAACAACTTTAAACTCAAACATAAAAATAAGAAGAAAACTTGGGTTGCCTCCCAAGGAGTGCTTAGTTTATAATCCTCAACCAGACTTTGTCAACCAATCAAGGAGGTTGAGCCAAGTTATGGACTATTGTCTATCGGTCTATCTCGCCACCCAAATAATGCTTAAGCCTTTGACCATTTACTTTAAATTGATCTCTTGACTTTTCATCTTGAACTTCAATAGCTCCATAAGATGTCACAAAGATTACCTTAAATGGACCAGACCACCTTGATCTCAACTTATTTGGAAATAACTTAAAACGAGAATTATAAAGTAACACAAGGTCTCCAGGTTCAAATGTCCTTGGTAAGATGTGTTTATCATGAACTCTTTTGGTCCTTTCTTTGTAAATCTTAGAGCTCTCAAAAGCTTGCAATATAAACTCATCTAACTCATTTAGTTGCATTAGTCTTTTTTCACCCACTTTAGTCATATCAAAATTCAATTTCTTTATAGCTTAAAAGGCCTTATGCTCTAACTCAATGGGCAAATGACAAACTTTGCCAAAAACTAATTGATAAGGAGATATACCTATTAGAGATTTAAAAGTAGTTCTATATGCCCATAAAGCATCATCAAGCTCATTTGCCCAATCCTTTTTAGTAGGACTCACAGTTTTTTTTAAAATTCTTTTTATCTCCCTATTAGATACTTTACAAAGGCCGTTGGTCTGAGGATGGTAAGCTAAAGCCATTTTGTGGTGAACTCCATATTTTGCCAGTAAAGATTTAAACAAACAGTTATTGAAATGAGTTTCACCATCACTAATAATAGCTCTAGGGGTGCTAAAAAGAGAAAAAATATTTTTCTTTACAAATCGCATCACTATTTGAACATCATTATATTAGCAAGCTACCGCCTCAACCCACTTACTTACATACTCAACTGCCACTAAGATATATTGTTGGCCTTTAGAAGAAACAAAGGGACCCATAAAATCAATTCCCCATAAATCAAACAACTCAACTTCAAAGATACCGGATTGAGGAAGTTCATGTCTTTTAGAAATATTACCGGATCGTTAACAAGCATCACAGTGAGAAACAAAAAAATGAGAATCCTTAAACAATAACGACCAATAATATCCAGATTGCAAAACTTTATATGCAGTACGTTGGCCACTAAAATGACCACCATAAGGAGCAGTATGACAAGCATGTAAAATGTCATTTTGTTTAGTTTGAGGCACACACTTTCACAAAATTTGGTCAGCACACTTCTTATACAGAAAAGGTTCATCCCACACAAACCACTTCACATCATGCAAAATTTTTTTCTTTTGATAATATTTTAATTCATCAAGCACAATGCCACTGACCAAATAGTTGGCATAATCAGCATACCAAGGCACAGACACATATTTACAGCAAATATAGACTCATCAAGAAAACTTTCATTAATCAATAAATCATCTACACACTCAGAACTATTCACAAGTCTAGACAAGTGATCAGTAACTTAGTTTTCAGTTCCTTTCCTATCAATAATTTGCACATCAAATTCTTGCAATAATAGAACCCACCTAATCAACCTAGGTTTAGATTCTTTCTTACACAATAGATATCTAATTGCAGCATGATCAGTATGAACTATAACTCTAGTGCCCATCAAATACACCCTAAATTTCTCAAAGGCAAAGACAACAGCAAGCATTTCTTTTTTAGTAGTTGAGTAATTTACCTGTGCTCCAACTAGAGTTTTGTTTGCATAGTAGATAGGATGAAAGATCTTACCATGTCTCTACCCAAGTACAGCTCTAACCACATAATCGCTTGCATCGCACATGACTTCAAAGGGTAGTGACCAGTCAGGGGCCACTATGATTGGCATGGTGATAAGCCCTTGCTTAAGCTCTTCAAAAGCTTTTAAGCAATTTGCATCCAACTTAAAAGAAGTATCCTTTTCAAGTAATTGAGATAGAGGCTTCGCTATCTTTGAGAAATCTTTGATGAATCTCTGATAAAACCTAGCGTGCCTTAAGAAGCTTCTAACAGCTTTCACATCGATAGGGGGCGATAATTGCTCAATCACTGAAAACTTACTTCGATCCACCTCCAATCCTCTTTTTGACACCTTATGCCCAAGCACTATACCTTCACAAATCATGTAATGACACTTTTCCTAATTTAAGACCAAATTGGTATCTTCACATCTTTGCAAAACTCATGTCAAATTATCCAGACATTCTTCAAAAGTAATGCCAAATACTGAGAAGTCATCCATAAAGACTTCCATGATATGCTCGATCATGTCAGAGAAAATCGACATCATACATCTTTGAAATGTGGTAGGGGCATTACACAATCTAAAGGGCATACGTCTAAATACGAAAGTTTCATATAAACATGTGAAAGTGGTTTTTTCTTGATTCTCAGGGGCAATGGCAATTTGATTGTACCCTGAATAACCATCCAAGAAACAAAAGAATTCTTTTCCAGCCAATCGATCTAACATCTTATCAATGAATGGAAGAGGGAAATGATCCTTTCTTGTTGCCATGTTCAACTTCCTGTAGTCCATACAAACTTTCCAACCTGTAACTATTCTTATGGCAATCATTTCATCTTTCTTATTGTTCACCACTGTCATTCCTCCCTTCTTAGGGACACATTGCACCGGACTTACCCAGTCACTATCCGAGATGAGATAGATAATACCAACATCAAGCCACTTAATAATCTCTTTCTTGACCACTTCTTTCATTATAGGATTTAATCGCCTTTGATTCTCCATTGATTTCTTATGGTCATCTTCTAAGAGAATTTTGTGCATGCAGATGGCTGGACTAATCCCTTTTATATCAGCTATAGTCCAACCGATGGCTCTTTTATGCTCTTTTAACACTTTTAACAGTTGTTTTTCTTGGGGAAGAGTTAGTGCAGATGAAACGATGACTGGTAATGTCTCTCTTTCCCCTAAATAAGTATATTTTAGATGTGGTCGGAGAGGTTTCAACTCCAATATTGAAGGCTGCTCGATGGATGGTGGGAGGACATGAGCTTTTCGTGAAGTCAGTTCTAGTGATTTAAACTGGCCATTCTGCTTGGCCACAGGTCTAAATGCATTCAGTTTATGCTCAACCTCCATTCTCATCACCTCTCCTATATTTGGTTTTCCAACAACTACTACTTCCAGAGGATCTGTGAAAGCGAAAGAATTCAATTCTTCTTGAATTACTTCCTCAACAATAGACACCATTGAGCATTCTTCCACACTATCCAGGTGCTTCATAGCTTTCTCCACACTGAAGGTAACTTGCTCATCTCCAAGTCTCATTATAATTTTTCCTTTTTCTACATCAACTAATGCTCTGCCCGTAGCCAGAAATGGCCTCCCCACTATTAAAAGGATATCTCTATCCTCTTCAATATCAAGCACAATGAAATTAGCAGGATAAATGAATAGGCCAACCTTCACTAGCACGTCTTCAATGATTCTATGTGGATAAGAAAAGCTTCTATCAGCCAGTTGCAGTGTGACAGTTGTTGGGTTGGCTTCACCCATTTGTAGCTTTCGAAAGACAGATAGTGGCATGAGATTTACTGCAGATCCTAAATCACAAAGTGCTCGACCCTTAAATTTATCCCCAATTATGTAAGGGATAGAGAAAGAACCAGGGTCTTTACACTTAGTTGGAAGATTGGATTTGAGGATATTAGTGGTCTCTTTTGTTAAAGCCACTGTTGCAAATTCAGTGAACTGCTTCTTCTTGCTAAGCATGTCCTTAAGGAACTTAGCATATTTAGGCATTTGCTCTAAAGCCTCAGAGAAGGGGATATTGATGTGAAATTGTTTAAACATGTCCAAAAACTTCTTATACTGCTCATTAAGGACCTTCTTTTGCAATCTTTGAGGAAATTAAGGCAATGGCACTACTTTAGGAAGCACCACTGTCTTTTCTTCAGACTTTTTTACTTTAGATTACCCCTCCTTGACCTCGTCTTTTTCCTTTAAACTAGTAGTCTTTCGCTCTTTTTCTTGTTGGAGTTCTTCATCTTCAATCAGAGTGACGCCTGATGGACCCTTAGAATTTATCTTGTTCGGCTCCTTCACTTGAACTTGTACTTCAGGGAGCTCTTTACCACTTCTCAAAGTGATAGCTTTACATTCTTCCTTACCATCTCTCCTCGGATTAGGGATTGTATCAATTGGCAAACCTCTTTGATGCAATGCATTCATAAGCTAACTGTCTCATCTGCACTTCTATATTCTTAAGAGAAGAATCCACCCTTGCATTAATGCCAGCTTGCTCTTCATTATTCTTGATTTGAGTGGTCATGAATTTAGTCAAAACTTCCTCTAAATTCGTTTTAAGCTCCTGAATAGGCACATTTTGCCTTGCCACTTGAGAGAACCCAGGAGGTTGAGTTAGCCTTATTCCAAAGGATGATGGTTAATTGAGTGATGGGCCATTCTTCCAAGAGAAATTCAGGTGATTACGCCATGCAGGATTATAGGTGTTTGAATATGGATTCTGATTCTTCGAAAAATTTCCCACATAGTTAACTGATTCTGTAGATGTAAAGGGGCAATAATCCGTTGAGTGTAGATCCCCACAATTTTTTCAGGTAGTTGAGGCCACATGAGTAGAACAGGCACTCATATGCTGACTTCGTTGCACTTGAGATTCCGATATATCAAATCTCTTGTTCAGAGCGGAAAGAATGGTTGCAAGTGGAACAGAAGAATTTTCTTGAGCATTAGCAACATTAACACTCACTCTTCTGTCACCCCCTCTTTGCACATAACTTTCAGATAGTGTGTCCAATGCCAGAATAACATCATCTACGGGCATTTCATCCCAATGTCCATTTAAAATAGCATCCAACATCGTATAAGTTTGTGAGGTTAGACGTGTGCAAAAATTCTAAACAATGGCACAGTTATCCATCCCATGACTCGAGCACTCGCGGAGCAAATGTTTGTACCTCTGCCATGTAGCATACAAATGCTCGTCTGAAACTTGCTTGAAGTTAATAAGCTCACAATGGGCATCAGCTATTCTATTGTTTGGAATGAAGCGAGCTCTGAATCTTGGCTCCAACTTGTCCTAAGTGTCAATTGAACCCTCCGGCATAGTTAATAACCATTCCTTAGCTTTTCCTTGTAAAGAAAGTGGGAACAGTCTAAGTCTCAGAATATCCTTTGGTACCCCATTCTGCTTGAATAAATCACACACTCCCAAGAATGATAGGATGTGACAGTTGGGATCTTCATCGGGCTTCTCTCCCGTAAACTGTCCATTGAGCTGCAACATGGAGATCATCACAAGTTTTAACTCAAAATTAGCAGCTTAAAAGTTTGGTACTATGATGCTAGGTTGAGTAGTTCTCATGGTTCTTCCTATAAAATCCTTGATAGTGCGATTCTGATTATCTTTGTGTGCCATATTTGTGGTAGGAACATTTGTCTCACCCTCAGGTTGGATTAGCTCAAACCCTTTAGCCAAAATATCCGTCAAACTCCTTGTCTTTCTAGGTGTTCTCGTAGATTTGGATTTAGGTGACATAAACTATGTACCTATGAAAACAAAAGAGTGCAGATCAAGAGTCTCACTAAATCAAGGAAACCAAAAGGTAATTACTAAAGAAGTATTAATAAAATTACTAAAACTAACAAATGAAAACGTAAATTAACAAGAGAGCAAATGAAAAGAAACTAAGTTTTTAAGTTAAAACTACTCAAAGCTCTCTAATTCTCTTCACCAATTACCTTGATTCCCTGGCAACGGCGCCAAAAAACTTGATGCTCACTAAAATAATGACACTGCAAGTATACAGGTCATAAAAGTAGTACGTGATAAATCAATGTCATTCCCTTAGAGAATCATTACGATTAGTGATTAGGCATTAGAGTTCTTATGTTCATTTTAGTTAAACGAATCAACTTGTAATTGGGTTTTTATGAAAATTAATTCAAATGCAATTAGAAATAATGAAAGATGAGTTTTATTGAAATTAAGTAATTAAAGACACCCTAGGAATTCTAATTCCCTTTTTACACAATGTCAATCATCCACTTTTGTATTAGTTGGCTTATTATTAATTTTAGAGTCAAAGGTCTAATTAGGTATAAATATCTTTCGATTCATTTAACCTTTTATATCAACTTGACTCTTTGATGTCTCAAACGAGTAGTTAATATTCAGTTACGCTCATACCTTATCCAAACTACCTAGAGTCCCTGAGTATATTTCTATCTCAAGTGCAAATTAGACTATATCTAATCCTAAGTTACTTAATCAATGGTCTATAAATAATTCTTTTCTTTCAAAGGTTAATTACTACATCCACAATCAAACTAAAGGAGGCTAATCAATAGAATGAAACTATAATTCGGATTAAACACTAAAATCCTCAATAATCCAACATAATATCAAGGGAGACAATCTCCAAAGATTAAAGGTTCATAGAATCCCTAAGGGTTACAAAATTTAGCCACTCATGGCTTGAAATTCACAATCAATCTTAGTAAACATATCAACAATCATCAACTAGAAGGGAAGATGGAGTAGAAACACCTAATCGGCAGAATAAATGACCGAATCAATGATTTCCTGATCAGAATGGAACTTTCCCAACACCTCTTGTGCGTTTTTGTCCTCTCCTAATCAGCCAGAACTCCCCTTGCTCGCTGAATGTCGAAGCCCTAGCTTCCTCTCCTCTTTTTTAGCTTGTAAATCAAAGCTGTGCGTTTTAGAGGCCGATCTCGCTATGGCGAGGAGTGACTCTCTCGATAGCAAGATCTCATAAGTTCTCAGATTTCTGCTACTTTTGCTACTTCCACGCTATAACGAGTGGCTCCCTAGAATTGCTATGCAACGCGACTTCGCTATGGGCTAATGAATACAATATTAAACTTGACCCCGACTATAATGATGATGAGGATGATGATGGTGATGACAATGATGATGAGACAGATGAATTTTCCAACACATTGTCTTCAGAGCCATTCGGAGAATGAGGTTTAGTCAAACAAATAGTTGGATAAGAGGAACTTGGTTCAGAAATGGTCTCCATCAGTATCATCTTATATTGTTGCGAAGAGGTCGGCTGCAATTCTAAGCTCCCTTATGAGCTAGTAAATGAGGTCTTCGCATATAATTCAATTGCATTCCATTGTCCTAGGAAATATGAGTGAGCTTGCCATATCTTTTAAACATCAAAATCATCCTCTAGAACAATCAATTAGTACCAGTAGGATTTAATAACGCTGGAAGTCTGTATATCAAATCAGTCACAGCTTGATTGGGGGGAAGTCATAGTTTATGTCTCACTGCATCTTTTAGTGTATCTAATGTCATTTTGGTGCTAACTGTTATATATTTTGACATAGGGCATTGGAATGTTGCATCTTGAGCACTATCGAAGATTTTTCCATTTGCATAAATGCAAACAAGCTTATTTCTTCTGGCCATTTGATTTCCTACATGCGCAACTTTATTTAACAATCACCATATTTAATGTTGGATCAAAAGCCCATATGTAGACCTTTCTGCTAGTTTCTTCTCTCAGATTAACATGGCGTTGGCTAGCGGAGATGAATTTGAGAAGGTTAGAGCTAGCGCAAACTTGAGCATGCAAGACTTGTATATTGGATTGTAATATTCGAGTCAGAAAGCATTACGTCGTGCTATCAAATTATATTCTGTGAAAGCATACCACTCTTTTAAAAAATATTTGTCATCTGAAAAGTACAAAAAATTTCAGTGTATTAGTTATGGGAATGGTTATAGTTGGCGAGTAAGGGCATGCAAAAAAGGCAAGAGGAAGGGTTCACACTGGTAAATAACAAAATATGATGGTCCTCATACATGTCTATCTGTGACCTTATCGCAAGATCAGCTGAAATTGGATTCTAATGTTATATCATCATGTATTGTTGGCATGGTGAATGAGTGATAACTCCCTAATTTAGGATTAAAAAGGAATATATTTGATACTAAATTAGGGAGGAAAAGTAATTTTCTCTTAATTAATATGGTTAAAGGTGTATTCAATTAAACGAAATAAAGAAAGTGTTTCAATTGTAATATTTTTATTAATTTGAGCCTCATTTTATGATTGATTTCAAATTCAGGAAAAAATAGTAGATTGTAGAAAAAGTTAAAAATAAGAGAGGGAAGCTTAAAAGTGAAAATACAGATGGAACACGTCTTCGTTTTATGTATCATAATTTTTTAAGTATAATTTATCTTTTCCTACATTTTTTTCCCTTTCTAATATTTCTTTACCTCCAACATATTTTCATATATTTCTGAAAACCATAACAATGCCTAAACAATAACAAATAAATAATATAATCTAAAAAAAATAACACAAATAAATAATAAATAATTATAACTAAATTTGCTTAATTAAATTACACAAATTATTATTATTATTTTCACTTTTTTCATTCACTACAACGTAATTTTTAATATGCATTTTGATCATTGGTACCTATTTCATTATTAATTTTTTTTTCCTGGTTTTTTTATATAATTATTTTTCCATAATTTCTTCCTTTATTTTTGATATTTTATCATAAATATATAAAATAATTATTTGATCTGTCATACTTTTTTTAATCTAATTATTATTTTATACTTTCTTATTTACTTTTTTTCTCATTTCACTAATTATTTATAAAATATCATTCCTCTCTAAACTACAAATTCCCTAATGATTCTTTTTATTTCCTTTAATCATTTTTCATTTCTTTATTTTTTCTGCTTTTTCTCTCTCTCTTTTTTTTTTTTTTTGCCATATAGTTTTCATTTTTCACATAATTTTTAAAACTCTCACTATAATTACTTCTTTACTTTTTCTGTGACAATTATTTTTAAACTCTAATTCTCTCAAATTTCTTTCTTTTTTTCTTATGTTTTGTTATTTATTTCTATATTTTTTATCATTTTCAAAAAATCCTTACTTAGTTTTTTTCCTATTTTTTATTATTAATAAATTAACCTTTACATTATTGTACGTTTTTTCCCCATATTTTTTCCCTTTCTCTAACTTTTTCCTTCTTCATATTGTGTTATTTTATCTCCAAAAGATTTTCATACATTTTTTAAAATCATTACAATATACAAACAATACCAAATAAATAATCTATTCTCCTACAAATAATATAAGTAAATATTAAATAATAAAAAATAACTAATAACATATATATGAACAATCCATTTTTTCCTCATTTACAAAATAACCAACAACAATTATATAAGTAAATATTAGATAAAAGAATAGTTCTCCATATTTCCACATTTTAGAAATAATTAACAAATAGCTTAAATAGCTAACAAACAATAATATGGACAATTTCTTTTTTTCCTTAGTTACAAAAAATATTTCATTGTTCATTTTAATTTCTTATTCAACAGACTTTTTAAAAAATAGGAACATCATTTCACTAAATTTAATATTTTCTTTACATTATATACTACAAAATAATCTAAATAAGTAAACTATATTATATACCTCTTTCAGCTTTGTGGAGAATGTTTACAATTTTCACTGCAATCACAGATGAAGAAAGTGAAATTCTTCTCCCTTGGAGCCGATGAAGAATTTCTCCCCTCAAGCTGCTAAACACGCCGTTTGAATCTGAAGAGTTGAAACCTGCTTATAATGAAATTCTGAAGGGCATTTTTGTTATTTAGGTTTTTTGTATTATCTTCTCTTATTTATTTTCAGCCAATCAAAATTCTTGAATATCTTCTCCAACCAATGCGTGCGCGACATGTGGCTTCGTGGGTATCATTTGGCGTGATCGATCAACTTGACCGGTCACGCCAGCCGTAGGTGCCAGGCTAGGCGTAGGCTAGCCTGGCAGACGGTGAACTCAGAACCATTAGCTCCGAGTTTGTATCTGCTTGCCACGTGGCATCATAGGGTACCATACTAAACTCGGACCCAGTGGTTCTAAGTTTAGCATTGTCTTTTGCCACATGGCGCCTTAGGATTCAACGTTAGATGTGGGGGATTTGAAACTCGGATTCATTGAATCCGAGTTCCTTCAAATTTATTGCGTTTTGATAAATACTTTTTTTATTAATTCTTTTTGGTAATTCAAGGCGACCTGTGTTATTTGTTGAGCAAATATCTCAAATGGTTTTCATCTTCAAGTTTGAATTATTATCTGATTTTGTACTAAAAGTTTTCTTTGTAATTAACTCCATATTTAAGTTTTAATAGTATAAATAATATATTTTGGCTTAGTTTTGCTATGAATTAAAAATTAATAATATTTTAATATGAAAAAATACATGGAATTATAAGTTAAAAGTTATATTGCAGCTAAAACCATGAAAATTCAAATATAGGATGCTAAAAATAAGGCATACCAAAAAAATAAAAAGGGTGGTACTAAAAGCGCTACTATAAGAAATGCAATAACATGACTCTCCTAATCACTACAAGAAAAAAATTTAGCAGTGTCACACCATTTTTTAGCCCGCCCATTGTGCCTATCATAGAAAATATGAAACACAACGTTTTTTGGTGTTGATTTTTTAGGGTTTGAAAGGGGACTTCACCATTTTCTATTAGAAGCTACCACTTTGAAGTTATCGGGGAGAAAAAAGAAGAGTTTGGAACTCCATTTGTTATTGGAGAAGTTTAGATTTGAGAAAAATTTACTGATCGAATCAGTTTTTTTTTTCTTTTCTTGCTTTTCTTCATATTTCTTTACCTATTTGGTTTATACTTTGTTCTTAATGTCATTATTTCTTGTGATTATGAGCCAAACTTGTTGATTTAGAATTATGATGAATTCTAACTTATAATATGTTATAATTATTCTATTTATTAATTTGCAATTAATGATGTGATTTATTTACTAAGTCTTTATACTTCATGTAGAGTGGAAACAATTAGATAATTTGGATAATTTAAATGAACTTAAGAAAGGAATTTTAGGACTTGATTATAGATTAAATAGTATGGGCTTATGAAATTTACAATATTGAATGAATTGATTGGTTTGTAGGATAAAATATACTTACTAACTTTCCATAACTACATTAGGACTTATTTTTGATTAAATATCTTAATAATCATACAAGAAATTATGAATTAATGAAGAAAATACCTATAAATAATTCAAAAAATGCTTGTACAAAATTAGAGATATAAATTAGTAAATATTAATATTAAGAGCAAAGTAAAAAAAATAATTAATTTCATATAAAACATTAAGAGGAATCATAATTTTAAATTTTTGTTTTTTAATTTAATTTAAAATGTTGTTTCATTTTTATTTTACTAATTTTTGTATCTTCAATATTTTTATTATTGACTTGATTTAAATTAAAATAAATATTTTAATATTTGGCAATACTATTAAAAAAAACTAATAATTTGTAGTTGTTATTTATAGACTACTTTAAATAATTGTCGGTACTGGCAGTCCCACAGTGGCAACTGTCAGAAAACAAAGGCGTCGGTGTTTGCTTTTTGTTTTCGGCGGTTAAGAACTGCCAATAATCCCCCCCGCAAAAATTTAAAAAAAAAAAATACAAACTTCCCTTTTCCCTATTTCCTCTCTCGCGCCAGACTCTATCTTCCTCATTTCATCCCGGCGACCCTTATTTTCGCCCTGTCCCCAATCACTCCCGCGGTTTCTCCATTCTCCATCACTCTCACCTTCTCTACGTTTTCCATCTCCACCCAAACCCTCATTTTTGCTCTCAGTTCACTCTGTTCCCCAAATCCTCCATCTCCTTTCTCGGTTCTCTCGGTTCTCTCTATTCACTGATTTCGCCCAAACCGTTCATCTCTATTCGTCCAAGTCCAGAACATCCTTATTCTATCATTTCTATGCTCTATTTGGCCAAATCCATTCGGAGAAACGAGGCTTTTGGGCTTCATAGCATAGGAAAAATGGCCTAAGGTATTTGGGTTTGCAGAAATTGAGGGGAGCGAGGTAAAATTTTTTGACTCTTTCTCTGTTTCTTTTTTTTTTAAAAATAATAATGAGATTAACTTCTTCAGGGGTTGGGATATTATTGTATTGTATGTTGTTTATTGTTGACTTGATTGTTTGTATTTATTGTTAAGTTTTCAGTGACCCGTTGCTCTGCAAGTAGTTAGGATCCCATGATAGATCTTGAATATGTAAAGAGCTTTACTGTCTTGATTTGATTTTTTTTTGTCATTGGTTCTTTCCTTGTTCTTGATAATTTATAAGTATATTATCTTCTGTTTGTGCAAGTTTTCTCTCTATTTTTAGTAAATTCTTCTTACAATGCTTGTTATTTTGTCTGACCCATAGGTCGCTTTTCTTGTTTTTTGTTCACAAATGATGCTTTTATGGTTCTCTTTACTTGTATTTTAGATAATATTGTGTTCAATGGATTGCTAGATTTTGAAATATGAGGATTCTGTTTTTAAATACTCATGTATTTTCCAGATTGTTGAGACTTATAGATCAGCGTTACAAGGGGATTGCTCATGGAGTTCGCCAATCAGAGATATTGGGTCAAATACATGTAGCTCCAATCAAGGTAATTTGCAATCAGAGATATTGGGTCAAATACAGATCGTTGAGACTTCTTGTCTTCCCTTTGAATTTTTGTGTCCATTCCCTATTACCTCCTTTTCAGTTTAATTTGCACGTGTTTCCTTAAATAATTGCTTGATAACTTAACTGATTTGATAACTTAACTAATTTGGATTGAGTTAATTTCATTTGGATATGCCATGTGTTCTCTAATGCACTCTATATGATTAACTTATAGTTCCATGCTTTTGACTTCTACACTACAATGAGAAACGAACCTTTTTTTGCAACTTTTTCACTGTATATGTGTATCCATTGACTGTAAGTTTTGGTAGGAAAAGAAATTTGTTCATACGGGTTGAACTCGAAGAGAAGGATGGTGATCTTTGTAGACAGCCATTGGAGGTAGTATTGTTCATCTTTACTTTCTTTCATTTACTTTCATATATGTTTATCTGCAAACAAAATTAGAAGCTCTTGTTCATCTTTACTTTCTTTCATTTGCTTTCTACATGTTTTTCTGCAAACAAAATTAGAAGCTCTTGTTCATTTTTAGTTTCTTTCATTTGCTTTCTTACATGTTTATCTGCAAACAAAATTAGAAGCTCTGAAACCA
This sequence comes from Erythrophleum fordii, assembly GCA_032878935.1. Classification (NCBI taxonomy): domain Eukaryota; kingdom Viridiplantae; phylum Streptophyta; class Magnoliopsida; order Fabales; family Fabaceae; genus Erythrophleum; species Erythrophleum fordii. Next base: position 6,782,579 of record JAVQMF010000047.1, read on the forward strand.
GTCAGTTTTGTTTATGTATCTCAATTTACTGCTTACTTGTTTTATTCATGACCTTTGTGGCTTGATTGTGTGGGGCTACTTGTTAATTGTGACACTTTAATTGATTATTGTGGTGAATCTTTTCTAGGTGATGCTTGGATATGCAGCACTACCTAGCCTGTGATTTAACAGAGTGTGGATTCTGATATGTTTTTTGTTGCCTTTTTCTATTGAAAAATTGAATGATTTGTGTCCCCATTATATTAGTCAATTATATGGTCTGATGCTGGTTACTGTGAATTAAGTTTCAGTTTTACAGATTGAGAGCCCTAATCCAACTCATTCCTCAAATATGTTCTCCTAAGCAATGTATATTCAGATAAAAATAAAATTGTTTAATTTATAGTGAACTATTAGTTCACAATAGACCAGATCTCTCTCCACTTCCTAGATAGATTAATTATTTAATTGCTCTGGATAAGCTTTATATGGTTTTTGATATTGTACTTCGACTACCAATAAGACTTTGGCAATGTGACTAATGGTGCTCTGTGTAATCTTATAATTCTATATATGCACTAATTCAAACAACTCATTATGGTTGGAAAGAAAATTGAGTTCTTCATATAAAAGGTATAAATTTGAATTGTCAACTTGTAGGTTAGTTATTTTGCTTAAATTTTGAATTGTTTATGGGATTCATATGAAAATCTTTAAGCATTGACTTTATATGATCCTTGATTCTGTGTTTGTTGTTTTCTTGTTTATTGTGTTTTCATTATGATATATTAATATAAACTTTTTGATGCGTATGTTCTTTTGGCGTGATTCAGGTGTAACAGTGACATAAATATGCTCATTTACTCGGCTATCCAAACTATGTTGAATTTGCCATTGATCTTAGGATGGCAAGGACACCTATGAAGGTTTGTAAAATTGTAATAGATATGCTGTAACCTATTACAGTTAAAGGGTTATAAGCTGGGTTTCTATTGGAAAATGCTTGTCTAATTAAATTCAAAATATTTTTCCATCAGAATCTCTAGTCAAGTGACTACATGATAACTTGTATTGCATCTTATTTTAGGATGCCTGGTCAGTGAAACTGGGAAGGATAAAGAATAGTGTGGATATGGGGAGATTGTGATATGAGCAGTTTGTCTTTCTAATCTGATTTAGCTTTTGTCTTCAATTTTATCTGTGCTTGCATTTTTTTAAAGTTGTGTTAAGAAGATGTAAATTTGGTGGGAAAAGGAGGGAGTAAAAATCAACAATGCATCTATCAAGCATCAAGTTTGTCCAAATACATTTCTTGTTCTTATTTCTCCTCTCTTTCTTTCTTCTATTTCGTTTCTACGCACTATCTCGGTTTATGCTCCAATATCAAGTAAAACTGTAAAGATTGAAGAATGCCTTTTCATTTTAGGTTATCTTACAACAAAATGTGGAAGGGCTTCAAAAGGGTTATTTTTTAATTTCTCCCTGTTATCTCTAGCATTTAAATGATAAGCATTTTTATTTTTATTTTTATTGCAAATATTGTTTCATGCACTGAATTTTCTCCTTTAACACTTGTGTTAATTATGTGAACTTAATTAGTTAATAATGTACATGTTTATGTACATGAAAGTAGGAAATATGTTAGAAAATATTTGTTGTTAGAATATGGAAAAATGTAAGTAAATTTTAGTTGAAAGAAGACCAACAGTAAAATTACTTGGTTAAGGAATTGAAGATTGTGGTTGTTGATTCCAACTTTTCTCTAAGACATAAACAGTTCACATCTCTTAATGTGAAATATTTTGATATTTGGAAAATTGTTCTTGAGTAAGTTTTGTGAATTGCGCTTTTTATATGTTTTTTGATATGGATATGGTGTTGCGAGGGAGGAAGTCTAGGACCCTATGGTTGTTTGCGATGGATTATCATTATCCTAACTTACCTTGCTTCTTTTATTATAGAAACATTTTAACTAAGGAACATTATTGTTTATTACTAACTTACCAAAATGAAGTATGAGATACTATGACGCTTTGGCTGTAGCAGCATTACCCTATTTTGAACCTTTCACTGTTAAAACTTACATTAGCAACTCTAATTTACCATTCTTTGATGTACAGAGAGAGAGAGAGAGAGAGAGAGAGAGAGAGTGTGTGTTAAGACTTCGGAAATAGTGGGAAGGAGTCTAATAATGGAGGCTCAAGGCCATATACTATAAAGGTTTTACTCTTCTCATTTTCTATCTCAGACATTGTTTCTCTTGATTTATCAAATGGAACTTTTAGCTTTTAGATTCCCGTTTCTGAACTTTCATAGTTAGGTTATTTAAAAAGAAGCTTTCTGGACTTGGTGGCAATATTCCTCAAAAATTGAAAGTTCCATTTATCTTAAGGTATAAAGTTATTTGTTCAGCCACTCTGTTGTTGATTTGGTACATCATCAATTGAGCTAGGCCTACATTGCTTTCAAATCTCTGTCCCCTCATGGGCCCTGTGCTTGGACCAACACATGGATTTTGTTGGTCCACAATAATATCCAAGGAGGTTTCTCTTGAACCATGCTTAAAAAAATTGTTTACTGTGAAGGTTCCTTTGGACTTTGGACTACTCTCTTCCCAAATAATTTTAAAAGTGCACTTTGCCCACATCAACTTGGTACAATTAGGATTTGACTAATAACATATCTTCTACAGAATTGAACTGGAATTATTAAAAAAAAATCTTTTCTTAATTCTTACCAGTTAAACCATACCCTTTTGGTAGAGAAAATAATAATAATTTGGCCAAACCTCATTTATGGCTTCTTTCATATCATACTCCATGATTATCAAATTTTAAATTGGTGCACATGCTCTCAGTTTCATATTATTTAGTAGACTGGGCTAAAGGGCTGACTTAGGCTAGAGCCTCTTAACAAATTAGCTTTTATATGGCTGACCCAACTCATTAATTCAACCAAGCTCGTAGATTGAGATGGGACAAGCCCAAAGGCTCTTTTTAGTTTAGACTACTGATATTTCATGGTAGTATTGGGCCCTTTCTATTAATCAATCTCATTTTGAAAACTCATGTTAACATTTTCGATGTCATAAGCGGTGGATTAATGATATGGACTCTATTGTCTCCTTGAATACCTTGGCATCTTTGGTTCACTTACTTTGGTGCCACTGGTTTGATTGTTGCTGCTTTCAAATTTTGAATAATTTGAAATAAATTTTTGTTTTATTTTCAAATATGAATATATCTTGTTAATTTTGCCGAGTGTGTGGGTCCTCTTAAATGTTTCAACTATAAATAAAATTACTTAGAAAATATCATCCCTCATAGATAGGCGGAAATTTATGATAGTTTCATTTCTAACCTTAGTCCTAATTAAGTTTAAAAAAAAGTTCGTGTGTGTGTGTATTATATATATATATATATAGAGAGAGAGAGAGAGAGAGAGAGAGAGAGAGAAGGTTGATTTTAATCATTTCTCCTAGTCTAAAGATGTAGAATATGTGTTCTCAATTATCAGCATAACGTTCAGAAAAATAACGTTTTTCTTTTTTTTTTGGATCTATGAAGTTCTGATTTCTTAGTTATATATCTTTGATTTGTTTGATAATGTTTTATAAATTTATCTAAGAATCTCTTGACCATCTTTGTTGAAACCTCCTTTTCTCATTTGTGGTTGATATCCCTCTTTTAGATGGCTCTGTTCACTTGTGGTTGTTATTAGATTATGTGAAATGAAAAATTGTAAATTAGGAACAGAGAAAATTCTTTCTGATTCACTTCCCCCACGATGACTTTTCCTCAGGAAATGTTGCAGTTAAATGGGTATTTACAGAAGCAACCAAATAGAGGATGAACTCAAGGCAAATATGGGAGTTAGAAAGATCATATGGTTGCCTCGTGGACTGTGCGGTATATTGCTTCTTCCATCCACTGTCAAATGATATGTACATATGTAAGTGAAAAGGATTTCATCAAATTAGACTAATAGTTAAGTCTATCTTATGAAATATAAAACATAAAGGGGCATGTTTCTTTTGGTACATACGGAAATCTTTTCTGCTATTTGATCCTAGGACCACTACTCGGATACAAAGTCTGACATTTATGATTTAATTGTTTTAAACAGCAGCTTTGAACTAGTTTTTAATGAATAATAATAGATTAGGCTTTTTAGAGAGTCTGACGCATGTTAGCGAATTGCAAAATGAAATAATCGACGGTAATTATGTAAGTAAGTGATGCTTAGCTTATGCATAATGCAAATTATTGGTTTATTTCTTGTGCTTCACTTCTGTTTTGTATTGGGTAATGGGTATCCTAGAAAATTTGGGATAACTAATGGATGTATTTTCTTCAGCCTTTCATGAGTTGAAATGCTTTCTATCCATCAATATCTTAGTATATTTTTTCTCGTTGTATTTTCCTTCCTGTTGTCGTTTATCCGTCGGTACACTGGTAAAGTTGATGAAATTGTGAAGGACAAAATTCAAGCACAAAACGAAGTGAAGGCTAAAGAGAACGGGTGAAAAGGGAATGGGAAGAAGAGGAATTTGCACATCAAGATACAACAGAGGAATCGGAAGAACAGTCTAACTATATCAAAAAAATTTGTAAATTTGTAAATTTTTAATATTATTAAAATTTTGTATCACTAACATTTCTTATTTTAATGAATGTATGAATTGTTGCTTTTTACAATTATATTATAAAATATTTTAATATTTTAACAATGGATGATAATTTTAAAGAATGTTTTAATAATGTATAATTAGGCTTATAACTAATATAAATATAAATAGATACCAACAATTGTTCACAAAAAAAATTGCAACTAGCAGCGGTTTTGTAACCACCGCCAAAAACAAAGATCAAAGTCCAATGTCAACAAGAATATTCAATTAGCACGGTTTTTATTAATAAACCATTTATCCATTAGCATCAATTTACGCGCGGTCATAAAAATTAACAGCAATTAGCAATGATTATTCTTTATAGATGAATGAAACCATTCCTAATTGAGTACTCATGATTGATGCGTTGGCAGTCGGCCAACCGTTGCTGATTTATTTAGTTGCTATTAAAAACTGTTGTTAAATCCTAAAAGTATTGTTGCTAAATGTTAATTTTCTTGTAGTGCAATTATTTTAATGACAAATTCTTGTAAGAGTAATATTCTATTCTTTACTTTATTATTTGTGCGATATATATATATATATATATATATATATGCGTGTATATTTTTGAATCGTAACACGAATCTTTTCTCCCTAACTATTTTGATTTAAAAAGATGTGATAACGTCTCTCTCTAGCCATTTCGACTTAAAAAGATGTATGTATACATTCGAAGTGCAACAGGACATCTATCTAGCCATTTCGATTTGAGAAGATGTGATAATGCCTCTTTCTATAAAAATAGTGCGCTTTGAAGTGTGAAGTAGGAGAAAAGAATTTTATAATTAGGATTTTGAATAAGATGGCTATTTCATTTTTCATTTTTGATACCTTTTCAATACGAAAAAGTAGTAACAATGACAAGTGTAAAACTTCTTGTTATCTTAGTGGCGAATTATTTTTTTGTAGACCGCCCGTTTCCTATCATCACTGCAACAGGGTTTAACCAAGAAAGTTTATGGTAACCGCTACCGATCCACTACAACTAGCTATTTAGTACCATATATGTGCCAGTCCATATGTCTATTATCATAATAAATTTTGAAATGGTTATAAAAGCAACGGTGGCTTCTAACAATCCGTATAATTAGACATACACTATTTATAGTCATGACGTAGAAAGTTGTTGTAATATTGTATTCTAGTATGTCAGTTTTGTAGTTTTCTGACATAAAAAAATTTTGGATTTTGTTGAAACGAATTTTAATAATCCAAATTTTTTGTAAATTGTCAACAGCTTTTTAAATTACAAAAATATTTTTATTTTTTGTTTTATCATATAGATTACATTTTGATCCAAAATAAGTCCAGTCAAGGTCCCCCAAGTTTTGACTCAAATATTTTTTTTATAGATCAAAATAAAAATTTTTGAAGTGAGACAGGCTTAAACTTGATATTAACTTTTCCATTTAGACTCAAATACAAATTGTGCAAATAAACAGATCAAAAAATACAAAAATTTGACCTACTCCTTAGCTTTAATGTTAGAGCCACATACTAATAAAAGTGGGTAAATACCCCCTCAAATTTTATAAATTTTTATGGCAAAAAGTCACAAAATTCCTTTGAACTTTGGGTTATATGCAAAAAATCTTTTTGGCTTTCAAAATTTCACTATAAACCCCTCAAAACTTCTTTTTTTGTGAAGATAACCCTCTTTACTAATGAATTTGTTAAATAACTAATGGAGAGGTGACACATCAAACTAAACATGACTATGTGGCATATGACCTAGCCTGAAGGGTAAATAAGTCATTTTACCAAGCCGACAAAAAGCACAACAACATACAGATGGGCCAAAATGCATAGCTCAATCCCCTTCTTTATCTCCTTCGTTCTCTAAGCTTCGGTCCTTCCTACATTCATCGAAGAACTGGCTTTGTAACGTTCTCCCTGAATTCTTCCCATTGTAATCTTGGAACTCCACGCCCAGCTTCGATCTCGACCTCGCAATTCATACTCAATCTCCATCATTAAGGCATGCTTTCGCTTTAGAGGGTCAAACTTCGCCCATCTCTCTGGAATAGGCAACAATTTCATTGATGTACCTGTCAATACCAAATTTTTTATGGCATTTTATTATCCTTCTTTCATATCATTAAACTAGCACTAAGTATAATGGTTATATTCTTTTTTGGAATTTGTCGAGAGCTTGCATGTTTATCTTAGTATGGTTTCACATTTTAGCCCGGATGATCATTGGGATTCTACCTTAAATCCATGGTCATGGGATCTGACCAATTTCAGTTGTTAAAGGGCGAGAACTTCTGTGCATCTTCAATGTGAAATATTAAAATACATAATGAGATACTAGTGCTAATTGTGTAGTAAATAAGATGATTCTGGTGGTAAAAGTTAATTGAAACTAGGGAGACAAAATCACATGATGCAAATCCTACATTAAAAAAATTTTCAAGTTTTATATTGATCTAGACATTATCTCGCGCAACAAAAAGAAAAATACTACTTTTTTCTGATACTTCTATCTTAATATATACTCTAGGAAGTTGAAGTCTTAAATATAATTTAGGTAAGCTTGTATCCTTAGAAAAGGAAACTTGTTTTAAAAAAAAAGTTGTATCATATAGAACAAGGTTCTGTGCATGCATCCATTAGACTATGCCACTGATTTGAACAATGGTAGGACCCTAAGTTTTGAAATGTTAACCACACATCAATGGTTCAAGGAAAAGGGAAGCAAATATGTCTTTTCATGGTTTCAGAAACTACCCATTTTACCTGTTACAAAGGCCAAATCATCAATGGGAAGTATTTAATTCTCTTTTAGCATTTAAAATTTTGTAGTGCATTGTCTTCTCGCTCAAAACACTGCTTTCGAAACATTCAAATTCAATGGGTGCTGTAAACAGTCAAAATCTATACTTATTTTGAATGGAATAAGCCCATAAATAGATAGACAACATACTGAATCATCTTTAGAATATTTCATAATTCCGTGCTCTTCCCATTTATTGTTGATTGTGATGGCTACCTCCAATGTGGTTGAAATTAATGGCACTATCAATCTAAGGCTGAGGAATAAGCTCTACTATTGTGATAAGAGAGCATGCATCAAAATTTTGGAGTATCTGAATTTAAGCAAAATGCGAATATAAGATATGCAAAATTTGAGTAGTTGATGCATACTACGACCTATGAAAAGAGAATACGCTCATTGATAATGCCAAGTACAGAGGATTAAAAAAAACCAGATTATAAATCATAGATCCAAAATCCAAATTACAATTACATGATAAATTAATCTGTATATCATAATTTATATCCCTTTTTACTACATCAAATATGTATATATATAACAACAAAGCGACAATGATGGTCCAGTTAAAGAAAAAGATGAAAAAACTTATCTATTTCACAAGATTCTGAAGATCTATTGTGTTGTTAACTCCTAAATTAAAGATCCAAATTATAATGCCTAACGGAAATCATCTTCATCCTACATGAGAACGAGATTGTGCATCACAAAACATTAGTACAGGTAAAAGTGCTGATGTGTATCTCTGTAAGGGGGTATTTGATAAACATGAAAAGCGTCAAGTTCCATGAGTTGAGTTCAAAATGTCAAAAATTGTTGTGCCTCATTACAACAGAAGTGTCCATGTTTTCCTGGTTGTTTTGTTGTAATCTCTTGGGTTTAATGCTTGATGCACGCATGCGTAAAACTGGCGTGTGGTGGCCTTTGTCGTGGCTGGGCCCCACCCTGCCGCAGGGTGGGGTTCATCTCCACATCGGTGGAATTGTGTGTGTTGAGTATATAAGTAGACATTTTGCAAATATGCATGCCACTTGTGTCAGGGGGTTTTGCCACTTGTGTCTGGTAAAAAAAAAAATCTCTTGGGTTTAGGGAAACTTAATAGCCCCTTTCAAATAAAAAAAGTCATTATATATTTTAATATTTTTGAAATAGAACTCATTATTAAATTAACAAAGACATTGACTCACAATTTATTAGTCTCATCAATAATAATTAAATATATATATTTAAAATTTTATATATTAAAATTCTGATATAATAAATAAATTTTAAATATTTGATTATTAATTTAATATTTTTTAAGATATTTAAAAGGTCATTTTTTTCATTAGAAAAAAATTATTGATGATTAAAAATTAAGTATATTTAATATTAAATTTTTAAAACTTTCAAATTATATTAAAACTAACATTAACCCTACAGGCCTTGGGATTTTTAAAAAATATGGGTCCCACCAAAGAATTTAAAAAAAAATAAAACATAGGTCCTATAGAAAAAAAAAAGAAAATGATACAAAAAACAATATTAAACAATAATAAATAGTACATAAACAGTAATACAATAGTGTATGGATAGTAACAAAACAGTACATGAACAATGCAACATAATGTAATGTTATGAACAGTACAAATGTGCAATACTAAACCCATAATTTTTATATATGTATAAAATTATTTTATTTATTATTAAAAAATAAAAAACTAAAAAGTATATAATAATTTTGATTAAACACCTTAATATTTGAGAGAAATATTATTAAAAAATAAATATAATTGAAAACAAACACAAAAAATAACTAAATACACATTTTTTTTATATTCTTTCTCTTTTTTTTTTTAATTTCTCCATTTAAACTTTATATAATGCCTTCTATTTTTCATTTTTCATATTTATTTAAGATGAAGTATCTTTTATATAAAAAAAATTTAAAAAAAAATTTAATGATCAATTCAATTAATTTTTAACCGGTTTGATTTTGACATATTCAATTAATTTTTGATTAATTCTTTGATTGATCAGTTTTTAAATTAACCAAATTGAACCAAGAAATAATTTTTAATCTAACCATTTGAATTGGCCGATCCTGTGGTTCTAAGAATAGTGATATATTCCCAACAAATTAATTATACTACTTCTGGAAAAAGAATTATACTCACACATCTATCCACTAAACTATTCTAGTAGTACCTTTTTGTCGGTGGCCAATTTTTCGTACCGTACACAAATCACATGGGAGTTGTCAAATAACCTTATTGAGGACATGTGGAATGGAATTGGAAGGTACGGAGATGAGTCACTTTTTGCTGTGTGTGGAAGAGTCGTTGGGTTGAAAAGCCTGGGCATGCAACGCTTTTCTTTCCCACAAATGATGGCTTTCTTGGATTTGCTTGACCAAAGCTCACCGACCACAAATGCCACGGAATGTACAAACAACCAGACGATAATAAATGGGATTTTTTTTTTTGGGTATTATGCTGACTTCAATATTATCTTCTTATTTTATGTTGTGTTTATCTTTTGATCTTATACCATATTTCACTGAGCGTTAATATTTATGGACTTAAATAAGTCATATGATATACTTTTAACCATACGAACTGAAAATTTTGGTTCCTTAATCTTTAATAATTATGTATTTTTTTTTAATAAAATGATATAAATTTTGTTAAATTTAGAGAAGTTCGTGATTATTTTATATATGAGATAGTAAGATATTTAGTGGGAGATATATATCTTGGTGTGTCTATATATATATATATATTCAAAATCATATTATCCTAAAAGGATGTTTAATATTTTGTATTGATTTTAAAAATACTTTTATTCTAAATAAATTTATAAACTTCTAAAATTAATATAAAAAATTAAATATATTTTTTAGGACTCAAATAAAATTTTGACGTGTATAAATTTGTTTGTCAGCCAAAGTCAAAATAAATATAATTATAATTTATCTTGTGCATATTTTTTATAATTAAAAAAATGGATGAAGCCAAATCATCTGATATTGGTAAATGAGCAAGAATTGGAAGTTATCATTATCATGGCACTCGCACAACATAATCGAAAAGGTAGCCCAACCCCCGAAACCTCGTTCCAGGCCTTGCCCAATGTTTTTCTTGGATTTTTTTTCCTTGGGGTTAACAGAAATTTTATTCCATATCTGGCAATTAATGTTCAACGTCCAAAAGAGAAAAATTCTCTAAACTAAAGTAGGCCTAAAAGATGTCCCATGTCTGGAAGCAACTTAAAACAATATTACGCGAATATAAAGTTATTGAGTGTTTCTCCAAGTTCACAATATATAAATAACACCACTTTGTCAGTTGGGCTTTTGTTGATCGTATCACTTCCTCTCTTAGGGTTACGTGGCTTTCTGATCTACATCCATCTCTCTCTCTCTCTCTCTCTTATATACAAATATATAACTTTATCTTTTTTTCTTTCAAATATTCAGATATTCAAAACTCGAGTTTAACCCGGTGAAACTCGGATGTCAACCGGGTCACACAAATCTTGCATGTAGTCGGCGTAGGACCAATTCCTATACTCGTTCAATTTTTGGTGCTAACAATGTCGTATTCTAGTCTACTAAAAGTTTTGTAGCTGGATATAACTAATGGCAATGCCAGATTCCTATAATAAAATAAATTGAATTTAAGTCCACAACAGAAACATTTTCAGGTTATAAAATTTCTAATTACATCTATTTTATCTCAGTTGTGTTTCTTTTCCCTTTTGATGAGATTAGAACTTGGAATTTTTTGATTCGACAGAATCCAAAAGAGAAATAGCTAACAATGCTTCTTCAATGATCACCTACTCTATTAGAAAAAAGTTTGAGAGAGAGGGAAAATAAATGGAGTTGTACCAGCGCAAATTAAATACTACTAATCCACTGAGAATATATATTTTATTCAATAGATTTGAATCTTCTGTGAAAATCACTTGATATGTTGACTCCTAGGATTCTGAAATTGTTCAATTAGTTGCATGAAGGCAAATGATTTCACCCCATGATACTAAGGGATTGGCACATTTTTTAATCCTTTGATCTGACTTATAAATAATGGCTTATTTTATTGCCATTTGGAATAATTATACAGAAGGGAGGAATAGGTGTTTGCTCTGGTGGAGGGAAAGCAATACTACTGATAAATATATTGCTTTTCTTAATAAGTAGAATGAGAAATTTAATCTTAGCTATGGTAATGGAACTCTTAGGTTGGTTTGGTTTGGTGACTAGGCTCCTTATGTTCAACTGTGCAAGTAAATGGCAATATAAACTTTAATTATTCAATTAGTGTATATAGAGCAGCTTATTTACACTAGATATATATATGGGAATTAGTGGAATTAAAATTAGATTTTGCATCTGATATATTGTTTATGACAAAGTTTACCGATGCTGTCCTAATTTGAATAATTATTTAAACTATTTTTATTTTTGTAAGTCTATTTATCCTTGATAGAGAAAGAGATGGGCAAGATGTCATTTAGTTTAGAATTTTTATGTCTAGGTTTGTGAACGAATTGAGTGAAAAATTACTGTCATTGCCAATATTTAAATCTATGCTCATATGACGTATAATTTGGAGTACTCTAAATTATCATTGAAACTTTACAGGTTACTGTACTTTCTGTCAGGTGTATGATTCAATGGTTTTTATGATTAATAGGGAATAGAAATAACATTTATTAGTCTCTTGAACTTCATAAATTTGTCTATTAATTGGAGTCATATTTTCTGGCCTAGCTGATCTTGGTATTTGTAAGAAATCCTGCATAGTGCATTGATTTCTTTTAACCACTTTTATAATGTCATTCAAATTTTTTTTTTCTAATAAGACTAAGCTCAATGATTTAAGGCCATGGTATCCAATTCCAGTATTTTTTGCATGTTTTTTTAGCAATTAATAGAAGTAATTTAGCTTCCATGGGTTGATGGAATTTTGTATTCTAGGTATGAACTATTAGTTATTTCTTCTTAATAACAAATTTCCTTTTTTGAAATGGATCTTTGATATAGTTGGCATTCTTCCTTTATACTGTCATTGTTACTACTATTAGGTAAAAATTGCGTTCATTTGTATTGTCCCAGGATTTTTATAGCTGGCAACATGGATGAGATGATGGCAGACTAAAGTTGAGAGGATGAGAACCAAGGGTAGATATTCTATTGTAGTGCAGGGTTTTTTAAATCGTGATATCTAGGCTATGTGATTGTCACTTAATTATAAACAAATTGATTTTTTAATTCACTAGGTTGAACATTAGTGTTTACTTCATTTTATAATTTCTAAGAAAGTAAATTGAATATCTTGCAATGCAGCCCATTAAATGTCATGAAATTGTCTTTCAGCTCTAAATTTGCAAATTATGCAATATGAGGGAAGCTTGTGTGCCTGGAAAATGAAATGCAACACTATATGAAGGATCAATTAGTTTCTTAATGACAATTAATCTATTTGCTTTGAAGCTTAAATCTTCATGCATCTGAAGCAGATAGCAGTAAAGATGAAAGGTAATACAGTCTATTAACTATTAATGATGATAGTGTAAATCTTCTATAGGCATGCTTGAAATGAAAACACATGAACTTTTAAGAATTCAATAGCTTCTATCGGTTTTTGTAAATACATCTTTTAAGCATAACAATCTATCAAGTTACTTACAATATTCTTATGGGTTCTCAAAATCTTACTGATGGGTGGATTTGTACTAGTATTAAGTTGTCATGTGAAGTCATTTGTCATATGTTGGGCATAGATGCAAATATGTTGGGCGTCACTTTTGGAGTTTCTTAATTGACACCATATGTATTTATCTCTGCATTTGTCAGGTTTGAAGTCTAATTGGATATCAGGTTTGAAGATCAAAAGATATAGGTACCAATCTTCTTCCCATTCAGCTATGATTTCTTAATGGTAAAATATTAAATAGAAATATTGTTTGGAGAAACTAAATATAATTTGTCTTTAAATTATATGCATGAATGATGTAATATGCACATCCAATAGTGGTAGGATCTAGAAACATTTTTTACAATCCAGCAAAATCAAAAGTATATAACAAATACAAGAAAGTACTATTAAGTTCCTTTTAAGAGGGGACCAACCATTATTTAAAATGGTAAATATGTGTATACCGACTGGAGCCTCTGAGACTACTGTGAAATGAAAAATAAGATTATGACTGAAACATATTTGGCGAGTGGGTAGGAAATGTATTGGACTTGCTGTGAAAAGTGCTCAATCGTTCCTTCTTGCTGTCAAGAAGTCACAAACCCACTAATTTCCTGCTCTGAAGCTGAAGATATTTACGCTTTTTGTGATGTAAAAAAGAGGAAAATGCTTGATGAATGTAATTCCAATTATTTCAGTGTTGAAAGTTACAGACGGAATCACATGTATTGATTTCTCACTAATTATCTAAGAAAGTACAGTTTGTGGGTTTTCCAAGCAGTTGGTTCAAATGTGTCAAGTCACAGGCATTGTTAGGTTTCATATTTTGGTATAGCTCATGTCAGAGAAGTTTTATTTTACAGACTTAAATATATATATATATATATATATATATATCGGCACCCATTCACTTATTCTGAAATACTCAGGTTCTAGTATTTTGTATCATTAGACATTCCCCGTAACTCCGATCAAACATGTTTTTCTTTTTCCCTTTTATTGATGTAACTCTTATTAGGCTTGCTGCTAAGGATTCTTGCATGCCTTGGAAACCAAATCAAATATCTAGCCAGAGTATGTAAAAAGTGTTCGAAGAAGTTCATACCCAATGGCCATGTATTCAACCATCAGAAGTGTCACAAAATAGTGAATGCTAATAGTGAATGGTGTTCTTTTCTTTCCTTTTTCTTCCTTGGTAATAAAAACAACGCAAATACAACAAAATCATACTGGGGTATCATGACTCTCAATGGTTTAAAAACATGGGTTATAAGGACTCTGGATGTTATTCCACTTTCCATTGCGAGAAAGGTCATGAATAATTTAAATAATTCTAAGTTAGTGAATATGGCCATGAACTATATATATACGTACAAAAAATTAAAATTGATAACATATCTGATGTAGTATTTGATTCCAAGCAAACCACACGGAAAAAGTGGATCAGAAACATGAATTCAATATTTTGTTTAACAATATAATACACTAAGAGAGAAAGAGTGAATCTAGTTTCTTAGAGAAGAGAGAGTCATCAGAGAAAAAAAATTACATTTTTTTATACAATGAATAAACTGTTCTCGCTTTTTTGATAGCCACCATATTTTATTTTACTTTATTTTTGTGAATGGATAAAACAAAATGGGCTGCGTTTTATATTTTAAACCCAATCCACCAAGATGTATAATCCAACACACACACACACACACACACAATGTGTGATGATTAATCCTAAGTCTACTATTTAGTATGATATTGCCTTCCCCGTTCTTATTTATTGTTTATGTTCATAAAATTTTTAAATAAAATTGTTGTATTATTTAACGTTTAAAATTTGTGAAAATAATTATTTTGCTAAAGCATCTCATGCATTGAGTTTGATTGAATTTAATGTGATCAAATTGATTCTACAAAAAGTAAATAATTATTTTTATTTTTTTGATATCAAATATTTAATAATTAAAATATATAATATTTCTAATGGTGCAGTTTTCCCATTGAAATTTACAATGTTTACATACTTTAGATCCAAGCATGACTTCTACTTCATCCATATGTTCATCAAATGTTTGACAATTATCAATTGCTGTGATCCGAACACAAAATTCTACTGGTTTGAGTTTGCGACACCCTTCATCATGTCAACCTAATGTTCCAAAATATTTGTTCACTTTTGTGTGAAGTTTTAGTTTTTTGTCTATTACTCCTCTGCCTTTAAAGTCTTTTTTTTTTACTCCCCACCCTTTTCTGTTGACTATCATTGTAAATAACAATTTGATGTTTGATTGACCGGCAGTTCTGTACCAACTAATTACAATCATTTGATGTCTTCTATTTCCAATTTTTGTTTATATTAACACTCACAATGTCATATTTTTTTAACTCTTTCAGTGATACAAACAACATTGTCAATATATATATATATATATATATATTCTAATTTTTTTAAAAAAATCTAAATGCCCCGTGTAATATATAAATCTTTTAACTAGTATATATAATATAAAATTATTTTTTAAAAAAATTTGATATAATTTTACATACTTTATCAAATCATCCACAACATACCACCCATCTATTACAGATCAGAAAAGAAACTAGAATGACCCATTCTTTTCCTTCATCTTCAATGTAATATAAATTCTTTAGCTACTTGTGCCTATTTCATTTATATTGTTGAAATTTAATTTAAACAATTATTACAGAGTTGTGAATAATAAAATGTGAGTTTTACATAACACTCTATTTATATAATTATGAAAAAAATTTAAATCTGGTAGCTTAAATTTAGATGGCCTATGGATAATCGCTGGATAGAATCTGCAATAAGATTCCGTTCATTGCTGTACCTCTATCTTCAATTTGCTGGTTCTGTTGCCCTTCCTCGAGGAAATTCGAGACTTTGGTCTTTTAAGGGACTCTGTTGCTCTCTGTTTCTCCGAGAGATCAAATTCTTGGAAAATGAAATCAGATTTCACTGCCCTGATGGTGACGAGAGGGAGGTTAATTCCTTTTTTAAGTAGTTTAGTTGGGTTTTTATGCTATTGGAGGGTACTGGGGAAATCAATCTCAAGAACATCGTATCATCACCCGCCAACCATAATGATTTCTATAATTCACTCCCTGTTTTGGTTAGTCATCCGAATCTTCGATCAATTGCTTTCTTCATTTTATTCGTAATTATGGGTTTGAATTGTTTAGCTTTGAGGGACAAATAATTATACTTGGATTCATTTAATTGCCGAAAAAAATGAACCATCAAGAGGATTAATTTATTCGAAGTAGTGATGAGGGAAAATAATTATACTTGGATTGATCTTAAGGACTCTAAAATCTGAACGTCTCTGCCTTCATTGAAACAAATGGGTCGTAAACAAGAGAATAAGAAAAATTCACAAAAAACGGCATGGCCACAGTGCTTCCGATGCCCAGGTACCCCAATATAATCATCTTCTGGTATTGCCACAGTCTTTCATGTGTCCTATTCGTTTCAGATCCGATGCCCAGCTGTTTTGAAGGGAGAGAAATAGAGAGAGGAGATTCTTTAGATATGACGCTTTCATTTTAATGCTTTGCGTTTATGGTTTCTGAAATTCTTCATTTTATTGCTTTTGGATTAAGGTATCTGAGCATTAGTTTGCCATCAGAGAATGCACGCTCCTTGTTTGCTTGCAAGGTCCAGTATTTTCAGTAAAGCATGTTTGATTGAAGTTGGAACAGATTGTTTAGCAATGACCGGATATTGAGGATGAAGAAAGAGAATGGGTGGTTTTTTTTTCCTTCTCTTCTTCTGCGTAGATGGGTGGCATGTTTTGGATGATTTGCCATAATGCTACATCAGACTTCTGTTCGTCATGTGGGATCGAGTTGATGGTGTTATGGCCATGTCCAAAGGTGGGGACTCTTCTGCAAATATTTTGAAGTCATATGGATTGAATTATAAACAAACAAAATATAAAAAATTTAAAAAAAATTGGTGAAACTATAGGAATTAATGAAATAATTTAATAAAAAATATTTGTAACTTTTTTTATATTTATAACATTATTTTATTTATTTATATAAATTATAATACATAATAAATATCATATTAATTAATATAAGATTACTTTTAAAAATGACTAAACTTAATTACAACTCTTTATATTTTTACTTATGTTTTTCAATCAAAACATAATAAATATATAATTTTTTAATAAAAATATAACAAATGTATAGTTTAATTAGATAATTATACAATTGTTTGCGAAGATTATATATATATTTATTATATTTTAATTAGAGAAATACACATTTATTATGTTTTAATTAAAAAAATGTGATAATAAAAATATAATCAACCACATATAAGTTTTTTCTTTCAAAAGAAAAAAAAAAAGAATGAGTGTTCTCTGTTGTGCAGCATAGGAGCCATTGATTTTAAAAAAAAAAAAGAAGTGTCGAAGGGAAGAGCCTCCTTTTTGGAGGCTACTCAAGCTGAGCAATAGACCCTTTTGGTCCTAAAAAAACTATGTAATGCACATTTTGAATATAAATTTTCTGAGAGATCCTACTATAAGGGATATAATAATGTTGTTTTGGTGTTTTTTTTTTTATTTTTTTTAGTTTGAATTTAAAGTTGAATGGAAAAAAATAAAAATTGTAACTCTGAGACAAGAATTTTAATTATGAAAAAAATTATACTTTAAAAATTTTAATTATATAGTATAATTAAGATTTTCAAAGTGTAATTTTTTTTATAATTAAATTTTTTTTCCTCACAATTATAATTTTTATCTTTTTCTTTAAACACGGAACCTAAAATTAAAAAAAAAAAAACCAAAATTGTATATCTCAATGCAAATGATGTTATTGTGAGGACCAGAGTATGCATAAAAGCAAAAAAAAGACACAAAATGAAGCAACCTTTGGAGAAAGAAGAGACCAAAGTTGATAATTAATTAATGTTTTTAAAATTAAATCGATCATTGAATGGGTGAAAACACTAATTTATAATTCAATGATTTGATCCATTGTCTAGCACTGGTCTCCCTTGGAAACTACCATGAGAAGATTTTGTCCTAATTTGTAAGTGGCTTTTCCCTCATAAGATGGACCTAGTTGTTGGCTCTAAGATTTTGATATAACCTTAAATTATTTTGATAAGAGCAAAATTCTTAACTTAAATTCATAAAATTATTGAGTTAAAAATAATTAAATATTACTTATTGTATTATTGCATTAAAAGTCATTTAATTTATACTAGTATTTAATAGGCAATAACAATTATTAAAGGATAAATAAAATAAATCAAAACAAAGTATTGTATTAGTATATAATATTTTGATTTAGCTATTTTATATAAATTAATTGACTTTCATATTATTTACTTTATCTTATTTGATTTTTTAATTTGATTGTACTTACAATTTGTTTAAGCTATAATATTTGAAATTATCGTTAAATATCATTCTATTTTGTTAGGCTTTGTTGATCTACATACTTTAATTAAAAAAATTATAAAATTCATTTGAATAAAAATGTGAAATACTAAAGGGAAGCAACAAAATGATAGTCAAAATATGCGGATACATTAATTACATTAAATAAGTCTTGAAAGCAAAAAGAATTATATATTACTTTCTTTTCTAAAAATGTGGCATAGTTTAGATAAATGACGAAAGTTAAATATGTGCAATGCTTTGTGTTAAAAAAGAAAAATTTTCTATCTTGTCTAAAGTTTACATAATTTAAATTGGTTTAGTCATCACAAAAAAAAAAACAAAAATAAGCTATTGAATTGAAAGCTAAGTTTGGAATATGCAAAGAGGAAAAAAGCATTTGAATATGTTTACTCTTTCAAAAGTCAAAATTTGTCAAAATTTCTAAATATGTATAAAAGTTCTCTACATCATGTACTTTTCATATGCAAAAAATATTGTATTATATTATGTGAAATGTGGCTTTTCATCTAACTTATTTAGAGTATTTATTATGTTTTTATTGAAGAAAAGTAAAGCTGAGCAAATGATCACTTTCTCTTTCTTTGCAACTCTTGGAAGCAAAAGCTGTCTTCATACTTATTTATGCTTCATGATAGGCAAGAAATAAAAGGACAATGAATGTCTTGCAAATCTCTCTCTTTTGGAATAGCTATTTTTAGTAGAACTGAACTTTAACAGATATATTTTTGAAGCTTGTATATAAATAGAAGAAAATGAACCAAAAAAGAGAAAAGAGCATTAAAGCATAGAATGAAAAAAAAATTTACATTATATTTCTTCTTTGATCTCATATTATCTAATTTAATATAGTTTTAGAAAGAGTAAACTTATTGTAATCTTTTTTCTTGATAAAGGTTCCATATTTAGCCTTATATTATTCTGTAAACTCTTCTGTGTCAGGCAAGTGAGTTTAGGGTGAGTTTAATAAAAAACTTTTGAAAAAGAGAGTTTTGGGTGAATTTTTTTACAACTTAAGTGCTATATTAGTTTGAGGTAAGTTAAAAAACTTTGTGTTAGTAGTAAGTACGTGTATAAAGATTGATTGACGATTCCTTCGAATTTAAAGAAACTAGATGTAGCTCAAGGATTGAATTAGGATAAATTTGATAGTATTTCTTTCTTTTCTCAATTATGTCTTTTATTATTTTATTTTTAAAGCTACTACAAAATTTGGAAATTATTCCACTTTCTTATTTGGAGGACTCTTCAAATTTTTATCAGTTTACTCTATTATTTATGTGTCTTTTAGTTGTTGTTATTTAGTTAGCTCCACTTTTATATATGTCTAGTTCATTCTATCTCTAACTCTTCTACTTTTGTTTATACTTAACTTGCTCCATCTTTGTCTTCTATACTTTTGTTTATGTCTAACTCGCTCCACTTCTACCTCGTCATTTTTGTTTATGCTTAGCTTGTTTCACCTCAACCTCCTCTACTTTTATTTATGCCTAGCTCGCTCCACATCTGCTTCCTCTACTTTTTTTAAACCTGGCTTGCTTCATCTCACTCTCCTGCACTTTTGTATATGCTTAGCTCGTTGCACCTCATCTTTCTCTACCTTTTTGTATGCCAAAATTTTGGATTATTTAATTTTCTACGTATCATGCCTATTCAACCTTCTCCAGGTATGATTATCACCAATTGCTCCTGTTGTTCCATTCTTAATATTCTCACGAAACCACTCTTCCGTTTTCCCTAAGTAGAATCAGACTTGTTTCTCTGTGCTGTCGTTTCCCATTTTTTGTTTTTGCCTAGGTCGAAGCTTCCCAGGAGTTCTCAGGTATGGTGAATTTTTGGGGGAAATCCGAAATACTGAATGATTGTGTTGATAAGATTCAGTAATTTAAATCACCACTCTATCTTAATACAATTTTAGGACTTCTGAATAGAGTTCTTAAAATGGACTTTTTGTAAAATCTCCTTAATTATTTTGTCAAAGTATATCAGATGGACTTGAGGGTTGATGTTCTTAAACTTCAAATTGTATTCTTAACTTTTAATGATTGGAGACTGGTGATATCCTTTTAAAAATTATTGGACTTATTTTGGATTCATTATATGAATCACATTCAGAATTGACAGATTCGGGTCCCATGTATATGTCACTTCATTTGCTGAACAACTGTATTAGTACTCTGTTTCTGGTTTTTGGTATGCAGATTTGCTGATTTATAATTTTCTTTCTATGGTGGTGAAGTTAATCCATCGTTTTTCCTTCCAACTTGATAGAAGTCTTGTGTTGTTTGAAGTTTACCTTTATTGTGAACCTTTTTCTTAGTTACAGTTACTGTTACCATATCACGTGGAAACCTGTTTCTTAGTTACAGGTACTGTTTCTTAGTAAGCGCCTTCTCTTCTTGCACAGGAATAAAAGTACATAGGAATTAAACTTATCAGGACTCTGTTATCTGAATTTTTGTAGAAGAAATTATTTTACAAGATTTTATTTAACTTTCATTTTTTTTAATATTCAAGGGCCATATACGATCAACATTAGAATTAGCTTGAGTAAACCTTGAATAAATAATCAACCAATTAACATTAATATTTTTAGCATTATCATATATGACTTGTCAAGCGATCGATGAATCCAATATTGCTGAACTGTTTATTTATGGAGCTAATGGTTTATAGTTTCCCTATGCAAACAATTTTTTATTTTTTAATTTTATCTTTGACTTTGTTTATATATAACTATTAGTAACCATATGGTGTTTAGCTCCATGGCTTAGATTAACTTGGCCTCTTTTTAAGGATATCAATTTTAATACATTTTTAGAGTTTGGTATTTAAACCAAATGTGAAATTTGAATAAGAGAAGCTTGCAACAGTATTGGTGGGATTTATTAAGAGTAATCTTCTTAATATTTAAAGTTGTAAAGTGTCTTACATACAAGCAAATACTTCTAAAATGACTGGCAGTTTCGAATTTTCAGTTTTACAGAGAAGCCTTTCTCCCATTTGTCAATTGTCTTTGGTGCTTTAATGCATGTATTTGAGCCTTTGAATTTAGGACTTGTGAATTTGAATTCTTGCTCTCTCATACACACCTGTGTCTGTGTTCGTTTCTGTTGACCACTGCCCTTCACTTGGCAACTCTAATAGTCACATTTCATATAATGGATACAAAAATATTAAAAGAAAAAATTGCCCCCTCTGTTTGTTTTGAGACTTCAATTTCAGTATAGGTTTCTGTGCATTGACTTCATACTGTCACAGACACCTACTGTTGATTTCTACACCTCTGTTATTCTCTTGTTTCCATCTTTAAGTGTTATGAATCTTGGTTCAAAACTCTGATGTAATGCAGTGTCTTAGATGCAGATTTTGCCTGTCTATTATTTTTCATCTTTTGTTTGGTTAACTTGAATATGCATCCTCAAGTGCAAATGTGTTTGATTCTATTGTTGGACACTGTTTATTGTACTTATACGTCAACTTGGGATCTTCTTCTATAGAAAATTCTCTGTAATACAAGTTGAGAAAAATGATAACCAGTCTGTTTCTTTTCTTTTCTTTTCTTTTCTTCTCTTTTTGTTTTGTAGTGCTGCCGAATTGTCTACTCTAATTTTTTACTTGCTTTTCCAGATTTGTTAAAAACAAAACTTTGTCAGTTGGAAGAAACCTTATGCTTCATAACCAAAAGATTTGTCAGTTGATGCCTTTTGAATATGGGATTCAAGACAAACTAAAATAATTCTGCTAGGAGCTAAAGAAAACTAAATTATATGCTTCACTTTTAGGCAATATGCTGACACATTCATTTTGGTAAGTTTCTATGGATTTCTTGCACTTGCAGTTGAGTGTGTCCCAATTTGGATTGATTAGCAATCTTGGATAAGTACATTGTTAAAAAGCGTTTGAATTTTCAAACCTTATAAAAATAATCTTTGGTAAATTAAAGTGGTACAAAAGTTTTATTATAGCCCTTTTGGATAAGTAGGGACTTAAGGTGCTAATTTTTCATGCATAAATTCTGGTTTTCTTCAAGTATAAATTCTGGTTATAGATGCATAATTTTCAAGTATAAAATGTTGGTTTGAATTCTGTTTTTTCAAGTATGAATTCTGGTTATAAAGTGCCGAGTTTGGCGCTGTATTAAAGGCTTAAAATTCTGCATAAAATGCAGTTCTATAAGGTGAAAATTGTTGCACATTGTATAGTTTTAAAGGGTTAAGGAATGCTGCGTACGATGCCATTTATACTCTGAGAAGCGTTGCGATCTTTTAGAGGCGTATGAAATTCTATTTTATGATTCAAGTTGCTTGATTTGGTCATCTTACTTTCGAGTAAATTAAAATTTGGTCTCTAAATGAATCGTGTGGTGATTCTTGTAATTTTACTTTGTTGGGCTGTGGCTTGAAATAGGGTATATGAGATTTTCACACTTATTAAATATTACCATCTTCCTTTTCTTTCATTTCTAACGTGAGAAAAGGAAAAGGTTTGAAAAGCTACTGTCCGACAATTTTCATGCTTCAAAACAATGAGCATGATCAAGCAACCATTTCATCATATTTCTTTTGCTTGCTTGGTGTATTATCATATTCAGTCTGTTATTTTACACTTTCTAATTTTTTCATTCATGTATCTCAAATGGAGGTTGCTCTTAATATTTTGACAGCCTGTTTAAATATTTCTGAACTTAAGGAGCTGGTGGGTGTTGAATTTTATTTTATTTTTTAACTTTCCCTTTTGTGATTGTTATGAGGTATTTTGAGCTTGAAATTTTCATCAAGTGACCTTATTGTGATATTGTCATTTTAGTATGCCAAGTTCTTGAAGCATTTGCTTCTTAACTTTGCCTAAAGCATGAGTATAAATTTCTCTCATTTAGGCTTGAATCTAGAATTTATAGAGTAAAAAAATTTTCAATTTCTCTTACTTCTACTTTTTTTTGTTGTTCCAGCAGGTTTTGCTTTAGATCAAATCTATAGTTGAGGATTTTGAGCTTCACACATAAGCATATCTTCTTCAAGCCATGCTTCGAATAATTAGGGTTAATTTGCAGTTATAGTTTTTGTATTTTGGGATGTTTAGTTAAACAACATTATAAACAAATAGTTTGTTAATTTATTATTAAAGTTTTGTAGTACTAACAATTTTTATTTCAATGAATATATAAATTTGCTTTTTTATATAATTATATTAAATATATGATTTGATAATATAATAATGTTTGGTTGATAATTTAAAAATGGATTTCAATAATATATAATTAGATTTTTAATTAATAAAACTTCTAACAAAAGGAGGTTGCCAAATTTCTTCGAAAATGATTTTTCGTGGCGGTTTGAACCGCTGCTAAATAACAAACCGAACAACCAGTGGCAGTCAAATATTGCCGGTACAGACACACCAAGATTAAATCTCTATTTATATTACTAGCGGCCAAAAACCACCAGTAATTAATGTTAACCATCATTTAACAATTAGAGGTGGTTGTTCTAAGGGTTGGAAAAAATTGCTGTAAAATGCCTATGGACAAATGCAATAGTTGTGGTGAATCAAGCGTTGTTAAATTCATTCGGCTATGGTTAAAACTGCTGCTAAAAACAAAAAGACCGAAAAAGAACCTTTCTTCTTTTTTTTTTTTTTTCTTTTCATTTGTAGTGTTATGTGATAGTAGTTTCTTATATGTTAGCCAAAACTAGTGCATAAACTATACCAATTTAGCCTAGTTTTACCATACAAGTCTAAAGAGACATATTCTCTTAACCACAATAAAGACTTAAAAGTCATACCACATTTTCAAAAGGCATGTTTTATTCCACAAGTAAAATCATTTAAGGATTGCCAATGATCATTTATTCCAAAAATCTGCCAAAATCTCTCTTGAAGTCTGAATGTTTCTCCATTTGTACAAACAATCTCAATCCTATGGTTAATATTTTTTCAAATAAAAAAGAAAGAAAATAAAGAAAATAAAATAAGCCACTCAAAATGACTATGGTCATTATAAGGCACCTATAAGACACCTCAACTCCTATACTATATTATCTGACCCACTTTGCAATTATGATTTCATGGAGTTTCACACAACGCATATAGGAAGTGTGCTCTAATTCTAAAATGTTTCACTTGACTAGTTGCCGATTTGAAAAAAAAAAAATGTAATGTTGAGGGGTAAGTTTATTGACCTAAATGAGTGCATAAATAAATAAATAGAAGGGAAAACAAGATACACACATAAGTTTTTTTGCAAATGATTAAAATTAAATAAAAATAAATAAATTATTATATTATATATATAAACTAATAAATATTTTAAAAGTTAAATAAATTAATTCAAGTAATATATCAACTCTAGGAAATAATATTTTTAAAGATTAAAACAACTCATTGGGTTGATATCATTTGAGAGGGCAATATTGTGTTACTCTTCAATGCGTCATTGCACCTCACTTATTTTATATATTAATATCACTACATTTTATTTCACAAATTTATCTTTTAGTATTGTCGCACTTTGTTTTATAAATTTATCTCTTAGAGCCATTACACTTTATTTCACAATATTATAATGTTACCACATATTGTTTATCATATCTTATATAGCACATCTACAGTTTTAAACACATCACATATTATCATCACGTTTTTTGTCACATTTCAATCAAGCTGTAACCCTTGCTAATGGTTATCACATCCATTATTTTTTAAATAATGTAAATATATACTACATCATAAATAAAAAAACAAAATTAAAAATAAAGATACAATTTTTAGACAATTATCAATTAATTTAAAAGAAATTAATTTTAAGAAAATTATATAAAAAAGTTTAAAGTAGGGATAATAGTTTATTGAATAAATAAAGAGAAAATTTAAATAAAATTTCATGAAAAAAGAAGAAGGGAGATAATATATTAGGAGTTTTACTACCATTTATGCTTACACATACGAGAACATTATTATTCTCATTCAGTATATATATGAATTTTACCATTATTTTTAATATGTTTTGTAATTAAAATTTTTTAAAAGTATAAGATTTGTTTTCTTATAACATAGTAGAATAAAAGTTATTAAGATGACATTTGAGGTAAAAAAAATATAATCAAAATATAAATAAAAAATATCATACACTCACCCAAAAAAATCAATAATAGAAGTTTCTCTCACTAACTCAAGGCACAACCTCAGTCATTCATGGTATCCTAAACATCGCTTAAAGTTATATTAACATAAAATTAATAATTAATTAACTATTTAATTAATACCCTATAATATCAATTTAACTAAACACAATCCATAATAGCTAAAGTCTTACTTTAATTTAATTTTGTATCATCATTATTAATCTTAGATTTAAAATTTTCAAATAAAACTTAAAAATCATCATTAATCTTAGAAATTATTTTATGAAGTCAAAAAAAAAAAAAAAACCAATCTTTACAACCCTCCATCGTCAATTCTTGAGGGAAGAAGAAGGTGAAAATTTGCAAACCGCCATTAGGCCAAGATGAAGGGAAAAAAGTAAAGAGATGGAAAAAGATAGTAGCAAAAAAAAAAAAAAAAAGAGAATAGAAGGAGATCAGAGGAGGACAACTTGAAGCTTAACCTTCCCTTCTATGGCATTTCACAATAGGCTGCTAAAGCAAACGTTGGTGGAGGAAGGCACCGCTGATGAAAGAGAAGGGACGTTGCATGATGAAGCAGGAAGGACGTGACAAAGAAGAGAGATACTACCCTATTTGTGAATAGTAGAGGAAAAGGCCGTCCTGCAAGGTGAGGGTGAGTGGATAGAAAAGGGAAAAAATGGACTTTTTTTTTATTGTTGAGTTCAAAAGAAGATGCCAAATAAATTGTTTTTTTTTGGGTTTAAGTGTCAGAAAAATTTTAAATTTATGTAGTCCCAGATTAATCAATTTTGATGTATTTTTAAAAATGGGTTGACTATGATCTATTAAGAATTATCATAAACTCAATTATAAATTAAGTGATCATAAAGTTGATAGGTTTTAACACATATTTAAATTAAAGATCTGATGAGCGGTGATAATAGTATAGGCCAATTATTTTGTTGAAGGGCATGATAGGAAAGCCCAATAAAACATTTATATATAAGAGTTAAGTCTCTTCTCTAACCCCAATCAAGAGTGCTAGTCTAATTGAAAGCCACTCATTTAAGCATAAGGTAATAGATAGGAAGATACAGTCTTTAACTTGCTTCCATGGCAGCTACAGGTATTATTCTTATTCCAATATTAAAATTAGTGTTCTAGTTTCATATAAGATCCATATACATTTATAGTAGTATCAGAGCTAGGTTTATGTATGAAATTTAGAACAAAAAATGTCATAATTATAATAAGGATTTCATATATATTTGCACAATTTTGGCCCTTAAATTCTTTTATTATTACTAGTTAATTAGGCAAATAAGTTTAGGGCTTTTGTTATTCAGATCACAGGCTTTCTAACAACATAAGATTTACTTGGTAATTCAATTTTGGCATAGAGAATTCAAACCTCAAAGTTCATGTGTTCAATATTATATGCCCAATATTGTTTTGCTCAAATATCATGTTTTAATTCAAATTATTATATGGGAAAGCTTATTTTCATATTTGTGAACCTTATTATGAGATTTAATTGCATTAAAGTTCATTCAATTTTGCTAGAAACTTGAAAAGGGATTTAGGGTTCATGGCCTCGAAACCCATATGCATACACACCAAATTCCTTTGATTCTCTTATTTATTTGCTTAATTGATGATTTAGACACATTACAAAACCTTGCTCTACATCAAAACCCTATGATTTTTCGAGTTAAACGGCTTTAGATTACATATTGCATTTTTAGGGTTCATACTTTTGAAACCCATGTCAAATTTGAACAAATTGAATAATTCTCTTATTGTTTTGCACAATTGATGATCCAAATATGTTATAAATCCTTGTTTACATAAAATTCCCATGTTTTCAGTGATTAAATACATCAAAAATTCAATTTTGATCTTAAGAACCATTGCCGCAAAACCCACAAAGAAAATTGGGTTGATTCTTCCCTTCTAATTAATTTCATGGACAATTGATGCCTTAGATATCCTAAGAATCTCTGTGATGAAAAACACAAAGAAATCAAAGCAAAAAAGCCCTTAAAAACACCTTGAATCACGACAAGTGAAAAATGGGTTAAAAAAAATCCATTTCTGACTTGCATGACCAGGCTAGAGGTTGAAGATGACCTCCAGCCAGGTTGAACTAGGCCCACGTCCGGGGTTATGTGGGGGTAGCGTGTGGGGGGAGCGTTTTTCATCTCATTTTTTAAATTAAGTAATTTCTTAATTTTATGTGATTTTATTTTATTTTTTGAGGCTCAGAAAAATTATCTATTAATTTTTTAATTTCTTTAATTAAAAATAGCAATTTTATTATTTTGAATAAGCCAACGGTCTTAGAAAATTACAAAAAAAATTAAGAAGATATTTTGATAGATATAGAACATGGAATTAAGATGTACTCTCTCTAGATATACACGGAATATTTATACTCTCAAGTTGAGGCATAAAACATTAATATTTAAACTTTATTTAAGTTAAATTTGTTGTTGTTTACAATTTTCATGCAAACATGGTTCATAATTGATCTTTTAGGATACATATGGTAAAAGTATCTTAATGGGATATGAATTTTCTTCCAGTCTAAGAATTTTCTTTTAATAAACTATTGCGAATAAATCACTAAACTAATTCATTTATCAAAATTATTAAAACCATTTAGTTCCTTTTGTTGATAGGAGGTTTCCTAATTTTAGTCTGGAAATATTATTTTGTGTATTTATGTTACCAAGATTTTTTTTGAAATACACAAAATCAATGGGTTCTCTTGTTGATAGAAATTGCATTATGCTATATAATTACCTGCTTAAAGGGGATTATTATATAAACTAACTTTAGTATGGTATGAAGTGTGCTGGTGGAAGTAAATAGTTAAGAGAATTTATCCGTCCAAAGGAGGTAGATTTTCTTAACTGTAAACTTTCTTATTGGATAGAGATATGTAGTTTGAGAAAATTATCTTCTCAAAGGGGATAAGACTCACAATACTACATATCCTCATTTATATTAACTTCATATTAGAGATGCCTAATGTATGTTATATTCTATGCCCAAAAGAGAGTTTACGATGATGTAACAGGAATTTCTCAAAGATAACTTGTTTAACTCAAGCTGTTTTAAAATTGCCTACTTTATTGACTATGTTCCAATTTTATGAATAGTTTCTTTTGCTATGAACAATAATAATGCCACTATTGAGGTCTTGACTGGTTCAAACTATAAGAGGTGGACATAAAGATGTTGAATTTGCCATAGGAATAATGGATATAGATCTGGCACTACATGAAAATGAACCTTTGAAACCCACTATGAATAGCATTGTTGAACAAAAGGAATATTATGCTAAGTAGGAGAAATCCAACTACCTCAGTCTCATAGCTATGAAAAAATCAATTGCTGAATATCTTATGAGTGGTTTACCAGAAACTACAAATGCTAAGGAATTTTTTAATGCTATAGGAAAGAAGTACCATGTGTATGATAAAGTTGAGACAGAGCAACTCATAGGTGAATTGATAAGCATGAGATATGATAGCACTAAGGGGATTAGGGAATATATCATGAGGATAGTGCATACTCAAACTAAGCTTAAGTCTCACGATATTTCAATTCTGGATAGTTTTGTGATCCCTCATGTGCTTAATTCTCTTTCGCAAGAATTTAGTTAGATCAAAATTGTTTACAACACATAAGATCAAGCTTGGGATCTAAATGACTTGATTTCTAAATGCGTGGTTGAGGAAGAAAAGCTAAAGAGGGAAAAGAATGAGAATGTATACTTAGTTTCCCACAATAGGCCAAATTTCCATAAGGGAAAAGAAAGATTTAGGAACAAGAAGACACATTCTCCTAAGAAGGATCATGACTTCAAAAGGCAAGGTGAGCATCAAATTGTAAATGATAGAGATAAAATAAAGGATATGAGTTGTTATTTCTGTAAAAAGAAGAGTTATAAAAAGGTTGATTATCTTAAGTATAAAATTGGCTAGCAAAGAAGGGTAGAGACCAAAGGGTTTGAAACCAGCAAGAAACTAAGCAAGAATGAGTCCAAACTAAAAGTAAGAAATTGTGCTGGCGTTGAAGTTGAATATATGGGAACCTTTATTTTTATTTTTACTTTTTTTATTTCTTTCATTTTTTATTAGAACTTGGTTATCAGCTTTGTTTAGAAATCCTTTTTAAAAGAAATTAAGTTTCTCTTTCATTAATTGATAAAGTTGGATTTTTTTTTAAAGAAAGAATGGTGTTGAAATTTCTAATGATTCTAATGTAATTGAAAAATGTATCTTATCTGACAAACTATACAGATTGTGCTTGAATTCCAAAATTGACAATTTATCTTTCAATGCTAAGAACTATTAAACGATCCTTAATTAAGGAGAAATCTTTATTGTTGTGGCACAAAAAGATAAACACGTGTGAGAGGAATATTGACCAAAACTAAGAAGAAGGGTGTAACTTGTAGTGAAAGCCTCTTAGAAATAATACATACAGATATCAGTGGATCCTATCCTTTAACCATATGTGGCAAAATTATTTTATAACCTTTATTGATGATTTTTCCCATTATGAATATGGCTTCCTCATTAGAGAAAAATTTGGAGCCCTTGCCATGTTGAAAATTTATCAAACTAAGGTTGAGAAGCAATTGGAGAGTATCATCAAAATAGTTAGGTCTGATCGTTGTGGTAAATATTATGAAAAATATGATGAAAGGAGATGTTGCCATAAAATTCATAAACACTAAGTCAATGTTGGCTGATCCTCTAACTAAAGGATTAAGGCTGATATAGTTTAATAAACATGTTGAGAACATGGTATCTTAGGGTCTTTTGATTTTTTAAGTTAGTAGAAGTTTATGTATTTTACCTTTTGTTTTATTTTATACGATG
The DNA here is from genome assembly GCA_032878935.1 of Erythrophleum fordii. Lineage (NCBI taxonomy): Eukaryota > Viridiplantae > Streptophyta > Magnoliopsida > Fabales > Fabaceae > Erythrophleum > Erythrophleum fordii. The sequence goes on from JAVQMF010000047.1 coordinate 6,813,129, forward strand.
ATTTTGTGAATGTCTTTTATTTATATCGATGAATTTTATGAACTCTCATATATTTGATATATTATTGATGATTATCACTTTTAATATTTTACTTGTGTAAGGATTGAATACAACATGTACCTTAAGATATAGTGTTAGTTTTAAGGATGACTATTGTATTTGTCAGGATATGTCTCTTATGGCATTATATTGTATTCTCGAGATAAAGTATTTGAGACATATAGACTTGTTATGAGTCATACGATTTCTCACTGTAGTTTAGCATATAGATACTGAGAAATCGTGATTTTTCATTGCGGTTTAACATACAGATATTGAGAAATCATACGGAGGACCGATAAGAAATATTATATTATTGATCACTTTGAGAGCTATTTATTACCATACTTCCATACTTAAGATCTATGTCAATATGATATCAATGTGTGTGAGTGTGAATTGGTCTTATGTCATTAAAAGGCATGAAGATCACCATTATCCCTTATTGATGGTCATATTGGATCGAATTGTGTATGATGTGCTTTCTTAGGATCATTGTTATCTAAATAAAGTGTGCACATAAAGTTTTTTTTTTTGTTTAGTCAATCCAAGAGTCGTTTTACAAAATAAAATAAAATTTTTTAAAATCAAATTAATGCGGCCCAAGTGAGAGAATGTTGAAAAATTTTTAATTTTATGTGAGCTCATATTAATCAATTTTGATGTGTTTTCTAAAATAGGTTGACTATGATCTACTAAGAATTATCATAAGCCCAATTATAAATTAAGTGATTATTAAGTTGATGGGTTTTAACACACATTCAAATTAAAAGGTCTAATGAGCGGCCATAATAGTATAGGCTAATTGTTTTGTTGAAACCCATGATGGGAGGGCCCTATAAAATATCTATATATAAGAGTTAGGTCCCCTCTCTACCCTAATTAAGAGTGCTAGTCTCATTGAAAGCTACTCATCTAAGTATAGGGTGATGAGAGGAAGATCTAGTTTCTAACTTGCTTCTATGATAGCTACAAGTATGATTTTTATTCCAATATCAAAATTAGTGTTTTAATTTTATATAAGATCTGTATACATTGACATTAAAAAGTTGAATAAAAATCTCATAAATATTTAAATCTAATAAAAATAATTTCTCTAAAAGTTTTGAAATATAAAAAAAAATCTTCTTATTTATAAGACATATATTTAAGTAGCTATATAAGATAATTTTGAGGCTTCAAAAATTTATTAAAATTAACTAATTATTGTTTTCTCTCACCCCAAAAATAATTTATTTTGCATAAATGAATCATTTTTAATTTTTTCCTGATTAATTTTTAAAATTTTAGGGACTTATTTATAACAATTATGGTTATTACAAATAGAGTGTTATACATATAACTACGATGACCAAAATTCCTTTAATATATATAATATTGGCGATTGATCTAAGATAGTAAAAAAGTAATAATAAAAATTAACATAATTAATTAACAAGCACAACTTAGTAAACATACACAAAAGGTACGCACTCATTATTTGACTCATATAGGCCAAATATAGCAACAGAACATATAGAGCATACACAACACCACAGCAAGTTTTTAGCTTGCAAATTAACATAATACGTAGATGAGTAGCCTCATTATCACTTTCATTTGTATAATATTAGCACAACGCTGGCAGAATGAACAATTGCTATTTAAAATTTAAAGGCCATTTAGACAAACCACAGTGTAAAACAGTTACACGACCACACCACAGAGATCTTCATAGTTTATTTAATAGTAACATATATATGAGATCACCATATGGAGTGTCTCAGCTAGGAACATTAAGTCTACTTCTGGAACTGGTAAAGCACAGTGCCAGTATCCTTATTATTACATGTAGTATGGGACAAGGGGATGCATTTTTCATTGAGACCAGGAGTAGCTGCAACAATATGGAAATGATCTTATTCTCCTCCTTTAGTTCTGCTAGGACCTGCCCTAATGCATGTCCATCCGCATCAGTATTGAAGCTTTCGTAGTAAACATCAATCCCATAAAGTTTGTAGTCGTCGATGATCCTTCCCTGGGTGTGTTATATAATTAGTAATATAAAGTGAGATTTAAAGATATTATTTAGAATATATATATATATATATATATATCATTATAAAAAATAGACTTTTAGTGATGACCAATAAAAGGTTGACACTAAAAGAACACTTTTAGTGGCGACCATAAAATGTTGCCACTATAATACTATTATTAATTTTGACATAATTTTTAGTGGCGACGAAAAAGTCGCCACTAATCCTCTTTAGTGGCAATAAAAAAATTATCACAAAATAGTTATAGCGGCGACATCAAAATAGTCGCCACTAAAGATTAACTTTAATGGCGACTCCCATATTGCAACTAAAAGCTTTTATAAGAAAAAAATTTAATAATGAAAAAAAACAAAACAAAACCTTTAGTGGCGACAAACTTTGTCACCACTAAAGTTAACTTTTTAGTGGCAAGCCATGGCACCACTAAACTTTATTATAAAACTTTTAGTGGCGATCATTATTGTCGCCACTGAAAGGGCCTTTTAGTGGCCACATATATATGTCGCCACTAAAAGTTTTTGTGTAAAAAAATTTGACTCAAAAAAGTTGTGGGCATAGATTTTTTGCGCAAACTTTTAGTGGCAACCTTTATGTCGCCACTAAAAGATTTGCTTCAAATAACAATTTTTGATTTGATTTTGTAAGGTTAAGATTTTTCACATGAAAATTTTTAGTAGTGACATGTTTGTGTTGCCACTAAAAGCATCTTTTTGTGACAACATATCACCACTAAAAGTTTTGAAATAAAATTTTTAAATAATTTTATTTAAAAATTTTTATGCCGACATTTAATGGCAACAAACAATGAATGATGGGAAGAATTATTTTTAAAAGGAATAAATAATATAGAACTTCTACCAAAGAAAATAATATTTATATAAAGGAAAGATGACTAAAAATTCTTAGGTCAAATTTGACATTAAAAAGTTCCAGTAAAAGTGCAAGATTAAAAAGAAAAAAAAAAAGAAAAATAGTTGTAGGTAATTAATACAAATCCAATAAGAAGAAATGTACTCCAAAATTGATTTTAAGAAAATTGGCTAAGATTATGACAAAAAATCATCATAATAAATTAATAATGATTATAAATTGTTATATGTGAACTCAAATTATTTTTTTGGCCCCAAGAAATATATAATTTTTTGATTGAGTAACAATATTATATTCTTGTAAACACTATGTTTTTTTTATTATAACACAATAATTATTAAATAATACCACATATGTAACAATATTTTACTTGTTTTAGTAGATTTATTAATATGATCATACTCATTATTTGCACAAAAATCAAATTAATTCTTTTAAGAATTGTTAATTAATAAATAACTTAATATTTTAAATTATTTTAGATAATTATTGAATAAAATATTATCTTATATTTAATAATTAGTTGTATGATAACGAAAGAATATAGTGATCCCAACAATATAAGACCATCATTTTTTTGAATTTGATCTCTTATATAAATTTAACTATCTAATTTTAATTCTAAAATATCATCTTCAAGATATTAATCATCCTCACATTAAGCATATTAATAAATATGGATAATGCAACATAATAAGGCCATGATATATATATATATATATATATATTTCTCTCAATGTCAATTAAGTTTATATCAAGATTCAAAATCCAAATCGTCATATAGATATAGTAGATGAATCAAAAGTGAAAAAAATTTTCATACAAAACAATATTAGAACCTTTAATTCTAATACCAATTATTAAAAGATGAGAGATTAAAATTCAAATGATACCTGATATAATACGGTAGGCCATGAATATGAGTCTCTACAAAGAAAATAGCAACACAGAGAGATAAATGGCAATTGTGAGATTTAGAAATATATAAATTAAAAAAAATACGTCAAACGAATTGAATTTTTAACTTTTTTGCCAAACCTAGCAAACTATTATAGGGAAAATTCAAAATGAACAAATGTATGGTTGTGGTTAAAGGAAATTAATTGTTCTCTCTCTCCAATTTTTGTTAATTTTGGTGAAAAAAACATATAGAATGGCACAGGAATTTAAATATATAAAATCTATTTAAGTAATGAATTTTAAATATTTTATATTTATTTTTTTTAATAACTAAAAAATAGAAAAAATTTAAACTTAATCTATTTAAGGACTTCTGACATATGTTATTCTTTATGGTAGAAATATAATGATTGAATAAATTCATATTGATTTTTATTATCAATTTCATCCGAAATGTCCATAGAGATTGAGCAAAGTAAATAAACGAATATAAAGATATAATTTTAATTTCCTAAGGTTTCTCATTAAATGAATGAAATTAAAAAAATACTATTAAATAGTTTACCAATTTGAGCTTTTAATTCCAATAAGTAAGGTCGGTGCACATATATATATACATATATATATCCATATGTATATAGACACACACACACACACACACATATATATATATCCGCATTGATGCAAAAGAATTGATGCATTTGTTTCCTTTTCACACAGAAATCCTTTTGATAACATTTTCCTTCTAGTTTTGGGTGCAGGTCTAACTTGACAAGCGATCTTTGAATGTTGTATTCCTCCTCACAACTCACTACAAGCATTTTTTGGAGCAACCAAGTGATATTTTTTCTTGTTGGTTTATGCCTTTCTGATGATAAAAATGTGATTTAGGATATATATATATATATATATATATATATATGGAACTAAATGTTGAAAAAATATAAGATAAAAGATAAAAATGTGATTTACGACATATATATGGAAAGAGTTTGGTCTTAGAATTGCTTCTTTAACCTAAACACATGCTAACAGTAGTTAAATAAACTTTAAGATTTGACAGGTAAATACTAAAAGTTAAAGCGGAATTTACAGTTATAATAACTTTAAGATTTGATAATTAATTGATGGATTACGAGTTACAAATTTAATTTCATAATTAAATAAACTCTAAATTCAAAAGTTAATTAGTAATTGTTTGATTAAGATAAAAATGAACATTTAATTCAAGCATAATATATTAAACAATTACTAAATGGGTACTAGAATAAAATAAAGATGAAGGTTATTTAATAAGTAATTAAGATTGAATATTCAATAAATAATTAATAGTGAACTTTTGCATACGAAATTCCTAGGCTACTACTAAAAGTAAAAGCAATTTTTAAAAAATTAATGACTTTGAAATTTGATTAAATGAAATACTAAGTTTAAAATTTAATTAGTGAGTATTGTATTAAAAGTGAAAATGAAAATTTATATTCAAAATAATAAATGACACATTTAGATATTTACTAATAGATTAAAATAAAGATGGAGAATATTGAACAAATACTTAGAATTAAATATTCAATAAATAATTAAATGAAATATTGAATAAGAAATTAATCGGTTAATACTAATAGTAAAAAGTAAATAAAAATAATACCAACTCAGGAATTTGATAAGCAATTGATGGTTAAGGCGTAAAAAATAAGAACATAATTACGTAAAATACAAAGTTTAAAATTTGATTAGTATTTATCGGATTAAGAATAAAAGAAAAATTTAATTTTAAAGTACTGAATCAAATGTTTAATAAATTACTAATAAATTAAAATGAAGATGAAGAATATTTAGCAAATTTTTAGGATTAAATTTTCAATCATTAATTAAATAAAAGATTGAATAACAAATTAATAGGTAAGTACTAAAAGTAAAAAGTGATTAAAAATAATAACACCTTTGCAATTTGATAAGCAATGGATAGAAAAGACTTAAAAAGGAAAAACATAATTAAGATTAGGAAATGTTTAAAATGCAATTAGTATGTACTGGATTAAGAGTAAAAAGAAAAATTTAATTTCAGAATAATGAATGAAACATTTAATAAATTACTGATAGATTAAAATGAGGATGAAGAATATTTAACAAATAATTAGGATTATGAGTAATTAAATAAAATACTAAATTTAAATTTTGATTAGTATTTATTCGATTAAGAGATTCAAATGTAGTCTTAAAATCAATTAAATTTTCTTTTTCTAAAACACTGATTGATTAAGATAAAGATAAAGAATATTAAATAAAGTATTAGAAGCTAATGTTTCATAAAAAATTAATAACTGTAGGATTTTCTTTGTCTACTATCATTGATTGGAAAATTTTATCATGTGGGGGAATCTGTTATTGCTCTTGTTAGTGGGTTTAAGCTATGTTACATGGGACGATTTCCTTCCACATGTGTAAAAGATCTAGTAGGAATTACTTTTAGGATTTATATGTTGGTAACATACATAGGTGAAGTTGAAATGGATCAAAAAATGTTGTAATCTCAACTTTGTTATCATCATGACAATTTCCTTACTTCTGTCACACTCAAAGGTTGCAATTATCATCTGATGGCCTATGTAAAATTACCTTGTTATGCTATGACAAATTAATAGTTAAATGACTTTGTCTTGTGAACTACTTTATGTGGATGAACCTTATCACATGTAGTTAAATTATTCAAATCTTTTTGGTAGATTATATATAAAATATATAAGTTGCAACATACCTACTTGTATCATACATGTCTATTTTTCTTCATACCTTAGATTTACATAGATACATGTTTGCTGTAAGGAAGTTATGAAATGAACTAGTTGTTTGTCGAGGATTTCACCTTTGAATTGGTTTGATTAGTTGATGAACCAGATACTTGTGTTCTACATGATATAAGAGTATATGTAGTGTATGCCACAGAGAAATATATCTCTTTCCTAGTGTTCTATATAATATAGATATGTATAATTACAAATTAGTTATAAATACTCACTTTAAAAGCATTCATGTTGGATTTAGGGATGGATAAAAGTTAGATACACATTAGAAATAGGGCTGATATGATATATAGACAAGGTGTTGATGAGTTTCTCCAATGGACATTCAGCCAAGTTGGGGTGACTGATGTGATTCGATGCCCATGTAAGGGGTGCAAGAATACAACGTGGAAAATAAGAAGTGAAGTAAAGGCAAATCTGTTTAAGGGATTCAATGAAAGTTACAAAATGTGGGACTCACATGGAGAAGCTCGACCTAGTATCCATAGTCCCCTCCAGCATGCAAATGATGAAGCACCTACGGATAATGACGAAGATGATGACATCATTGAGATGTTATATAATACATTCGGTGAAACATATTCAACTGAGTCGCCTAACTTGCAGGCTAGCCAATTTTTTAAATTGTTGGAGATGTTCAAACTGAACTTTATTCGGATTATAATAATGTAACAAAGCTATCTTTCATTGTCAAACTCCTTCATCTGAAATGCCTTAACTATTGGAGTAACAAATCTATAGATACATTGTTAAGTTTATTCAAAGATATCTTACCTAAAGGGGCACTAGTACCTGACAATTACTATGAAGCAAGGAAGGTTGTTAGGGAGCTCAAATTGGGTTATACTAATATTGATGCATGTGAAAATAATTACATCTTATATTAGTGAGAACACGCAAATGCAGAATCATGCCCTAAGTGCAATATGTATAGATGGAAGTTGTCGCCACTAAAACTATAAAAATTAGTGGCGACCATTGGCGCCACTAAAACTAGCTGAATTAGTGGCGATCATACGTTGCCACTAAAAACTTCGATATTTAGTGACAATAATAGGTTGCCACTAAGACTATAACAATTAGTGGCAATAATAGTTCGCTACTAATAATGACATTTTTTGCCACTAATTAACAAGTTTTTAGCAGTGATAATTTTCGTTTTAGCTTTTAGTGGCAACATGGATTGCCACTAATTGTTATTTTTAGTGGCGACTTTTTTTGTCGCCACTAAAACTTTTTTACTACAGTTGTATTTGTAACAACTTGGTGACGACTTTTTGTCGCCACTATAAAGTTTTAGTGGCGACTTTAGTTGTTTTAGCGACAACTTTTGTCGCCACTAAAGGCCTTTTTTTTTTCGTAGTGTATATTAATATATAGGTATTAAAAGATATATATTAATAATTAATATATATATATATATATTAAAAGATTGGACTTAAATTATTATTTTAAATTTTAAATCTAAAATCAAATAAAAGAATATATTTATTAAACTAATCCCTTGTTGATAAAGAATAAGTATGTTTGGTAATAAATAACATGCATATCTATTAAAAGATAATGATTAAAAGAGAATAAGTATGTTTGTTAATAAAAAATAGATATATTTTTAATAAAATAAATAGATATGACTATTAAAAGATAACTATTCAAAGGTTATAAATAATTTTTTTAAAATTAAAAGTATTATATTCTTTTGAGTATTTTTTTAATAATTTTATTATATTTTCTAAAAATATTACCTGTAAATTCTTATATATAAACATTCACTCCTTAAAAGTAGTAAATTTTCATGCCTCAGTTTATCTTTAATTTTTGATTCGTATTATTTTCTAGCAGGGTATCCTTGGCATGGGTGATCCGTGTGGCTCTATTAGCAGACGTGACCGTAAAGGCATTTGGGCCTTCGATGCTCACAAAAACCTTGGAACGCAGGTGACTCCTCTTGAAATTGAATATCACTCGAGGGTTGATCCCCAAGTCCCAAAAGTGCTGGAATATTCCTTGTCTGGACGAATCCTCCCCGGCGAATTCTATCATGATCCAGATTTCCACCTGGTTCAGGAGTTCCACATTTGTGACACTTTGAAATGAGGAGTAATCGTAGACATAAACCCGATAATTGGGCGTTTAGATTCTCTCAATTGCGCCTGCGGGGCAACAATCTCTACCGCCTGTCTCATCAGCGTTTGGATCCTCCCAATTGCGCCTACAGTGCGGCAACCTCTACCGTTTGTCTCATCGTGCAGCTGCCAAGCAAGAATAGATTAATAGAAAAAGCAAAAAGTGAATATCGGCCAATACGATAACAAAGAGCTTTCGTTACAGTGTTTTAAAATTGTTTCCATTTCTCTCTCTCCTAAAACATTATTTTATCTTGGATATTATTATTATGAAAAGCTCGAACAACTTCTTTCTCTCTCTCTCTCTCTCTCTCTCTCTCTCTCTCTCTGCTGCAAAATACTTATTTTGTTTATTTTTCCAAATAGTCAAAACCAAAACCTCAACCCTTTTTTATATGTAAATTCTAGTATAAGCAAAATATTAAAAACATATATTGAAATATTTTAAATTGTAAAATATTATAAATAAAAAGTTTAAATAATTTAACTATTTAAGAGTCCAGTTTCGTTGGTTAATGTTTCCTCACAGTGAACCAAATCTGTTTTTCCTACCTAATATCTAAGAAAAAGTTATAAATTTGATCATGTAGTTTTATTTAATTTTTAATTTGATTTTTATAATTTAAAAATTTATAGTTGAGTTGTTATAATTTACAAATTTTTAATTTAATTTTTATTATCAAAATTTACTTAATATTTTTAAATTTTATTGATAAAATTAATTATATATTATATAAATAATTTAAATATATATAATTTATATTAATAAAAAAAGTAAAAATAGATAATAAAATAAAATTAATTCAAGATAAAATATTAAAAAATATTATAGCATTGATTAACTTAAAAATTATTTAAATTATAAAGACTTAATTATAAACTTTTAAACGATAACAAACAGCTTAAAAATTAAAAAATTTATACCGAAAGTATTATTTCCCAATATCTAATATATATAAAAATTATATAAAACCACATTGTTCATATGAGGCTCTCTTTTTTGAGATGCATGTATGTCATTTTTTAAAAAAAACTTTTTAGTTTCTTTTTAATTGAAATTTAATTTTCATAGCACAGTTCCGTTATGCTGACACAGGAAGGAAGCTTACTCTAGTTAAATGTAAAACTTGAATTTCATTTGAGAAATCATATTTGGTTGTTACATTGGTGGACTTTTAATTTAATCTTTTATATATATTATTTTTTATAATTTAATTTTTTTTATTATAAATAACATATAAAATTTATACAATTTAATATTAAATACTTAAATTATTTAAAATTTTTATTGATAATATTTTACAATTTAAAATTTTCAATATATTTTTTAAATGTTTTGTTTAAACTATGATTTACATATAAAAGGTGCGGAAGTTTTGGTTTTAACTATTACTTCCGGTCTCTTATATAAGAGATTTTTTTGAGATTTTTTTTAGGTTTGATTTGATCTAAAATCAATGTTATTAAAACCGGACCGGTCATTGAACCGGTGGAGGTACTGGTTCACGGTTCATTGGTCGAACCGTGGTCGAACCGGTGATAATTAAATATATTATTTAAAAAAAATTTATGTATTAAAATTTTAATATAACAAATAAATATTAGTAAATTTTAAATATTTGATTACTAATTTAACATTTCTTAAGATATTACAAAAACTAATGTTTAGTTTAAAATAAAAATTATTTATGATTAAAAATTAAGAATATTTAATATTAAATTTTTAAAATTTCTAAATTATATTAAGATTCTACTTATTATTAAAAAATAAAATAATAAATAATAATTTTAGCTAAGTATCTTGATATTTAAGAGCAATATTATTAGGAAATTGAATATGATAAAAAGTAAATATAAAAAATAATTAATTATACACATTTTATTTCTCTTATATTCTCTTTTAAAAAAAAATCATATTTCAACCCCCTCATCTTTTTTATTACTTTCTATTTTTAATTTGTTAAAATTATTTAAAATGAATTATTTTGTTATATAGAAAAAATTAAAAAAAAAAAATTGCTTCAAACCGGTTTGACCGATTTTTTGTCCGGTTTTTTGACCAGTTTTTGACCGGTTTTGACCGGTTTTTGACCGGTTTGACCGGTTCTTGACCGATTTTTTGCTTGACCGGTTTTCTAACTCAACCGAACCGGACCAGGGACCGGTTCCCGGTCGAACCGGTCGAACCGGCCGGTCCGGTCCGGTTTTCTTAACATTGTCTAAAATATAAGAAAAAAATCACTAATGTCTAGTATATTAATTATAGTATTCTAATTATACTATTCATTAAATAAGTCTTTCAAATTATTAGTAGTAGTTGTCATTAATTATTAAATAGGAGCATTTCTGAAAAATATTTTTTATTTGGGATAAAATTAAAAAATTAATTACTTTTAACCAACTTTCTTAATTTTTATAAATTAGTTATTTACTTTTTATATATAAAATCCAATGTAGTATTTTGATAAAATAAACAAAATGAGTATTTTGAAGTTGTCTGAACTTTTTATAGTAATATTATCCAAAATAAAATACTCCCTCTGGTCTCAAATATAAGTTACCAATACCTACTTCACAAATATTAAGAAAATTTGTCAAAAGTAGTTTAACTAATTAAATTTATATCAAAGCACAATTTTTTTTATATTTGTCCCTAATTAAAGAGCTTACCTTCATCTTAGTAAATTGTATTAGTTTTAATAATTCTTTATTTAATTAGAGGTAGTTAAAAAAATCATTTAATGATCAAAACAATTCTAAAAAGTGACTTATATTTTGAACTAAATCAATTCTCTAATAAATGATTTGTAGTAATATTTTAGCAGAAAGAGAGGAATGGAAGCAGTTTCAAAACACTGTAACCATAGCCATTTGCTATCATACAAGGCCCGCATTCATTTTTTGCTTTTTCTATTAATCCATTCTTACTTGGGAGCACACGATGAAACAGGCGGTAGAGATTGTCGCATTGCAGGTGTAATTGAGGATCCTCGCAGTTGGGAGTATCCGAACGCAACAAGAGAAATCTAGATTTAGTGCACAGCAAAAGTGATGAGCACACTATTGAGCATACCATGCTGTTCCCCTTCATAACCCCTCGCGTCATGTTTCCATCTCGTCACATTTCCCTGCCAGCTGTCACGTGTACTTACTTTTCCTTTCAGACCTTTTCTTACCAACTCGCAAAGAAAAACCTGCATCGGATTGTGCTCATCCTTATCCATGCTGAACTTCACTCTAAAATTGTGTCTAAGAAGCCAGGCAGCTTTAGGATTTTATAGATTGGGTGAAACATGAGTGACGTGAATATCAATTACACGTATTAATAGTGTTAAAATGAAATAAACTAAATTATATAATTGATCATTTTAGTAAAATTTGACGTTAGACACACGAAATATTTAATTAATGAAATAAACTAAATTAATTTTTATACTTTAAATTATAAGAATTTTATTACAAAATTAACAAAAAAAAATAAAACTAAGTAGAATCTAGGACAAATAAAATAATTCAACCTAAAATTTACCTCTTTTTAGTTTTCATTTTAACTACATTAATAAAACTCGGTATTTGAAAAGAATATTTGGCAAGTATTTAAAAAGAAAAAACTTGCAAAATCATGTCAGATTTCGTGATGCAATAGAACGTGAATTCCTACAACAATAAGGCCATGTCCTTGTAATTCTTAATTGTTGTATGATTTTTTTTCTTCTTACTTCTTTTTATCTTTTTTCTTTGTTACGCAACATTGATTTTCTTTCTTGAAAGTTAGGTTCCCTATGTGAATTCTTTTTCTACGCAGATTCAAAATTCTCCACTTTAGCGGTCACTGTAATTTCGAAAGTAGGTTGGTTAAGAGAGAGAGGGATATTCCCCTGAAGCACATGCTCCAATTTTTCCAACTGACCAAAGGATTGCATAGGCGCCTTCCTAAATGGAAGATGATCCCACTCCTTGACCCATTACATCATACGCAATATATTCTTAAACGGGTTGATCAATTCTTACTTCAAACTTGAGATAACTCATCATGTGAGTTAATAATCTTTGCATTTAGTTGAACTTCACACATACCAGAGTTTTCTGGGGAATAACTGAATTTTTGCACGGAAGTCCATCAAACCCAGTCAAGAGTCATCACTAGCATTAGCGCTACAGCACAAACCTCATGCAGCGAATGAAGCATTAAATTATTTTTTGGAAAAAAATTAAACTAGTATGAAAGCAACCCAAAATATACAAAACCTGTTATGGTATTTGATTGAATGATGTGAAGGAGAGGAAATGTAAAATATAAATAAGTGTGATAGAAAATAATTTTTGTTTTTAAAAAAATTATTTGATGATTACAATAATGATTTGATAGATAAAATAAAAAATAAAAAAAATAATAAATATTATATAAATTATATAAAAAAATACATTCACCATGAGCCAAACAAGAGCTAACACTAGTATATATAAATGCCAATATAAATGCCATCCTATGTTTCAATATGCACGTAGGAAACGGAGCAACCAATTTGTTTGGTACGTAGAAGTCACAGATATTTTACTCTCCATTCATATGATACTTGACTTAAACATCAAATCATTTAAATTATATTTATAGAAGTTAATATATATATATATATATATGTAAATTAAAGAGAATCATTATTGATTGTAAATATGATTTTATATCAGGAATTACGTGCCATAACTTTTTATTAAAATCATTTTTTTAAAAAAGTTTGAAAAGATTTACATAGGGTCCTAAAACTAGTTAATAGACAAACCTCCAAGTCATTGAAAATACAGTGACTTATGGATTGTAAATATGATTTTATATCTCCAATTACGTGCCATAACTTTTTATTAAAATCATTTTTTTAAAAGTTTGAAAAGATTTACATAGGGTCCTAAAACTAGTTAATAGACAAACCTCCAAGTCATTGAAAATACAGTGACTTAAATGAGTGCGAGACAGTGACCTTAGGGACGCGGAAGAGGATCTCAACTCGTCTATATAAGGCCACGGAGGGAGTTCGGTTCACCCACACCCACACCAAAATCAAAATCCGAAGAAGCATTTCAAAATGAGCGAAAGAGCGTCCTATTATCAGGTTTACGTCCACGATTACACCGCATTTCAAGATCTCACAAATGTGAAACTCCCGGAGCAGGTGGAATTCCAGATCGTTCTGGAATTCGCCAGGGAGAATCCGTCCACAAAAGGACAGTTCGAGCCCGCTTGGGACCCACAGATCACGCCCTCAGTGATCGAGGATTTCAAGAAGAAGCACAAGCTTTCCAAGATTTTAGCGAGCATCGGAGGCCCAGATCACTATTCGGTCAGATCTGCTGATTGATATAGACACGTGGCTCCCCACTGCTCAGGCATCCCTGACATGCATCATCCAAGAGTTCCACCTTGATGGGATCGACGTTTACTACAAAGCCTTCAATCCTGATGCCCATCTTTATGCATTAGAGCAGCTGCTAGGATATCTAAAGGAGGAAAATAGGGTCATTTCCATGGTTGCAGCTACTCCTGGTCTCAATCAAGGTCACTACATCCGCTTGTTCCACGCTGGATGTAACAATGACGATACTGGCACTGTGCTTTACCAGTTCCAGAGGATTTAATGTTCCTTGCCGAGACGCACCACGTGGTGATCTCCTATATATGTTAGTATTAAATAAAATGTGAAGATCCCTACGGTGTGGTGGTCTTACTGCTTTACATATATGGTTTGGATAAGTGGTCTTTAATTTTTAAATAGCAGTGTTGTTCATCCAGCCAGCGTTGTGCTCCTATTATATGCATGAAATGATGATGAGGCTACTCATCTACGTACTACGTTGATTTGCAAGCTAAAAACTTGCTGTGTTGTTGTGTATGATGTATATGTTTTGTTGTATATTTGGCCTATATGAGTCAAATAATAAGTACGTACCTTTTGTGTATGTCTACTAAGTTGTGCTTGTTAATTGATTATGTCAATTTTTATTATTACTTTTTAATCTCTTGGATCAATCGTCAATATTATACATGTTAAAGGAATTTGGGTTATCGTAGTTATATATATAACCATAATTTTTACAAATAAGTCCCAAAAATTCTAAAAATTAATCAGAAAAAATTAGAAATGATTCATTTATGCAAAACAAATTGTTTTTGGGGTAGTGAGAGAAAACAATAATTAGTTAATTTTAATAAATTTTTTAAACCTAAAAATTATCTTATAAAACTACTTGAATATATGTCTTGTAAATAATAGGACTTTTTTATATTTAAAAGATAGATAAATTATTTTTATTGAACCTAAATATTTATCAGATTTTGATTCCATTTCTTAAGCCCAAAAGAACATTTTATTTGGCATCTTCTTTTGAACTCAATAATTAAAAAAAAATCCTAATTCTTTTTTCTTTTCTTCCCTTTGTTTTTTTTTTTTTCCTTTTTCGGTTTTCGGTCCTCTCTCCCTCACCTTGCAGCACAAAATTCTTCTCCACTATTCACGAACAGTGCAGTGTCTCTCTTCTCACCTGGTCCTTCCTCCTTCATCGTGCAACGTCCTTTCTCTTCCACCAACGGTGCCTTCCTCCGCCAATGTCTGCTTCAGCAGCCAGCTGTGCCGCCGTCTTGAGTTCCCTTCATTGCTTGCTGTGAAACGCCATTGAAGGAAAGGTTAAGCTTCAAGTTATCCTCCTCTTATCTCCTTCTCTTTTCGATTTTCTTTGCTACTATCTTCTTCCGTCTCCTTTCTTTTTTTTCCCTTCATCTTGGCCCAATGGTGGTTTGCAGATTTTCACCTTCTTCCCTCAAGAATTGATGATGGAGGGATCTCAAGAATGGTTTTTTTTTTTTGGCTTTATAAGATAATTTCTGAGTTTAATTTGAATTTAAGAAGTTTTATTTGAAACTTTTAAATTTAGAATCAGTGATAATAATAGGGAATTTAGATTAAAATAAGGCTTTAGCCATTATACATTGTATTTAGTTAAATTGATATTATTGGGTATGAATTGGTTAGTTAATTAATTGTTAATTTTATGTTAGGGCAATTTTAAGCTACATCAAGGATATTGTAAACGATTGAGGTCATGCCTAGAGTCAATAAGAGACCTCTACTATTGTTCTTTTCGGTGAGTGTATGATTTTTTTTTTTTTGACATTTTGATTTTATTTTTCTTGCTTCAAATAACTTTTGTAACTTTTATTTTACTATGCTATGAGGAAAAAAATATTAAAATTTTAAAAATTTTCAACGGCAAAATATATTATAAATAATAGTGAAATTCATGTGTGTGCCAAATGAGAATTAATGTGATGTTCTCATAAGTGTAAGCATAGATGGTGATAAGACTCCTAATATGTTATCTCCCTTCTTTTTTTGCCATGAAACTTTATTTAAATTTTCTCTTTATTTATTAGATAAATTGTTGCCCCTTCTTCAAACCTTTTTATATAATTTTCTTAAAATTAATTTCTTTCTAATTAATTGATAATTTTCTAAAAAATTATATATTTAAATTATCTTTATTTTAACTTCATTTTTTGGTTTTTGTTTATGTTATAATATTTATTTATATTATTTTAAAAAAAAGGATATGATAATCATTAGCAACGGTTATGATGTAGGTGCACATAGCTAGATTGAAATGTGACAAAAAACATGGCATATTATGTGAGTTGTTTAAAAGCAAGGAGATGTTATATAAGATATGACAAACAGTGCAGTAATACAATAATATTGTGAAATAAAATGCAATGACACTAAAAGATAAATTTATTAAATAAAGTGTAGTGACATTGGGAGTAATGCAATGGCACATAGAAGAGTAACGCAATAGTGCCCTTCCAAATAATATCTATCTAATGAGTTTTTTAAAAAATATATTATTTCCTAGAATTAATATATTATTTAAATTAGTTTATTTAACTTTTAGAATATTTATAAGTTTATACATATATTATTTTATTTTATTTATTTTTGTTCAATTTTAATCATTTGTGAAAAATTTTTGTGCATGTCTTATTTTTCTTTTTACATATTTTGTTATTTATGCCCTCATCAAGTCAACTGACTTATTCCTTAATATTGCATTTTTTTTTCTTTTGAAGATTAGCAAGTAATCAGGGGGAATAAAACATGTGTTTTGAAAATGTGATATGACTTTTAAATTTCTTTTAATTTTTTATTGTGGTTAAGTAAGTACATCTTTCCAAACTTGTTAGAGTAAGCTAGCATGAGTTGATTTAGTCCATGTGCTAGTTTCAGCTAAGGGTATTAAGTCATAACAAAGTTAGTATCAAAATTTATGTTTGTCTAGGCTATATTAATCACAAGATGAGAAAGCAGTAAAATTTTGTTTGTAATTATGTGTTTGATTAGCATAGCTGACGTACAAAAAATTACTATGACTTAACACTATCAAAAAAAAAAAAGAAGAAAGAGTCCTTTCACTACAAAAAAATGATAGATTTGTGACGGAATTTTGTGATGGAATAAATTTTCGTCGCAAATATATGACAAATTCGTCACAAATTCCGTCGCAAAAATTTGTGACGGAATTACTGACGGACAATTTCCGTCGCAAAAATTTGCGACGGAATTTCTGACAAAAAAGTTTTGTCGCAACTAGTTCCGTCGCTATTCCGTCGCAAATAAAATTAGCGACGGAAATCAACGACGGAATTTTCTGTCGATAAGGAGCAAAATAGCTTATTCCATTATTGTGATGAAATTTTGCGACGGTAAATTCCGTCGATAAGTTGCGACGGAATTAGCGACGGAATTTCCGTCACAAATTTTGTTCCGTCACTAATCTATTACAAATTCCGTCGCAAATCTTAATTTTAATTTTTTAATAATTTATATGATATAATGATTTGTATATATATATATATATATATCTCTCTCTCTCTCTCTCTCTCTCTGTCTTGGAAATGACTTAAATATTATTAATTTTATAGAAACTTGTAATAATTTATATAATATAATTTAAATTATATATTAATAATTTAATAAAAAATGAGATAAATACTAATATGCTTAATTATTCTATGCTCAATTAATATGGGGGTTTTTTTTTATTCAAAAATTAAAAATTCACCATTTTATTTATTTTAAATCATATATTAAAATAAACATATAATATATATAATTAATTAGAAATAGAAAAAACTTTTCAAATCCAAAAGTGTAATTTAAATAAATGAATATAAAGAATGATTTTACTAAAAATATAAAAAAATGAAAAGTAAGAAATAAAAAAAAATCAAATAAATATTCAACTCAAAAAGGAAAAAAGATAAATAATATTAAAAAAATGTGACAATATGTTTTTTTCTCAAGATTTTACAAACATTAAAAATGGCTCTATTCATCCAATATGCTTCAATTATACCACCTGTCGCTCACCTCTCTCCTCTTCTAATTAGTTTCTCCTCTTTGTTATGCTGTTAACTCTTAGTTAAAATCATACTTTCTTTTGTGTTTTTATTTCTTTCTACATTTACTTAACTGATCGTGTTAACGTTATTCTTTCTTCGAAAATTAAAACTTTATCTCATTTAAATATCAAATCTGTAGAATTCTCTCAAAAGAAGCAAAAGACTAAATACCCACTGTCAAATGAATGGAAGGCAAAATCTAATATGTATCATATTATAAATTTGTGGAAGGAGAGGAAATTTGCCCCGTTCAAATTAAAGTAACTAAATTTTCATTGTTAATAAGCTAGTTAATTTCGTATACAATCCTCCCCCTATTTTTGAATAAATTCTATTTATATGAAATCTTAAACAAATTGATTTGATCAAAAGCTCCATAGAAGATGACTTGGTGGGCACACGATTGCAAGCTAATTACTTTTACTAATGTTTGTAGTTTGACAGCCATAAGTAAAATTTTGGTGCCATTGTTGGGAAGCTAATTAATTATAATCAATTAGAATAAAAATTGTATTGTTTTCAATATTAATCTAGCTTTCTTACTTTGTTTCTGTAGCCTATTCCAAAGCCTACAAATTTGATATTTTGAAGTAATTCTACATAATACTAGTTATAAGAGTAATTAACTTCGATTGAGTTAAAATTTGGTATATAGGTTTTAGGTGTTGTGAGAAATAATATTCATAAAAATAATTATTTTTAAATTTTATAGTACTTGATTAAGGTTTTAAAAAAATGAAAGGATATTAAAATCGAATTTTTTATTGTAGGATTGAGCTGAAAATTAGAATATTTTATTTCAAGTAAATCAAAAGCAAAAGATTATTTTTCTATTAAAATATCACATTCACTCAAAATGATTAAATTCATAATTATTTTTAATATTTTTACTTATGGTTTTGAATATATGCCCTTTTAAGTGCAATTTATTTTTTTGGAAAATTTGCAAAACACAAAAAGGAAAAACTTATCAAATGATTTGGTTAAACAAATGAGTTTTTGTTAAGTGTGCTTTGTGAAATTTCATTCCAAAAAATTTTAAATTAAACAAAATTTCATAACAACCTCAAACATGCGTTTAACTCAATTATTAAATTCATTAGACTATGATTATAATAATTATTTTTCACGTTGGTAAAGATTTTACTTTGTTATATATATATATATATATATATGTTCTCTTGGAGACAAACAATTCATGTTTACTTTGTTATATATATATATATATATATATGTTCTCTTGCATTTTTTAAGAATATTACACATAATATGACGGGCTAGATTTCATATAAATTGTTCGAACACAATTATATTAGCCAAGTTAGAAGCGCATGTAGTTAGTGAAAATTAAAAAATTTAATGATTTATAGAGAGGACATAAATTTTTTTTAAAAAAACCTTTTTAAGCATTTGATGTGTTATATCAAATGAGTAAAACTCTAACTCATCTTCATCTGTGTTAGATCATTAAATGTGTGAACCTAAATCATTCACCTAAAAAATTTAAAAGAAATTATTTGTTCTCAAATGAAAATATATATTTGTATGAAATTAATTCATATACAATTACAATAAAATTTTATATGTCTTAAATATCAAAATTTATAAAATATTATTTAAATGATATATTTTAATCATATATATTATCAATTTAAAACAAAATAAGGATAAGCATAAAATATATTTAGTACTTGTCTTATTATCCATAATTATCTTTAATTATTTGTTTCATTTTTAATTTAGTACTTATCTTGTTATTCACAAATAAAATAGTTTATTGATTTTAAAAATTATAAATAAAGTTCGATAAAATCAAATATAACATTTTGAAGTTAATTAGAAACTAATTTTTAATTAAATAAGTAATGTTTTGTGTTGGTTAATAACAACACTTAAAATCTAAATATAATTTTAAAAATAAGAAAGGCTGATAGTTATTCTTAACAAAAGCTTGAAGTGAATGATGTAATATGATTATTATAAATACACTAGTTTAAAATATTCTAGATCATACATTCACTTTAAATGACGAATACATTCCTATTTAAATTAGGATTGTGAATAAAATAAAATGTCTTTTTTTAATATAAAAATTGAATGGATAATAAATATATAGCTTTAAGGACTGAATAATAATTCATGTAGTAAATAAGACAACCAAGGCCTAATAACTTCAAATTCTTAATTGAAAAAATGGTCAATAAAGAAAATCAATGTGCTATATTTTAGATAAATCTCGTACAAAAATCCTCAAATTTTATTAATTTTTTTAAGGCTTTATTTCAAATCTTGAACTCCTCTCTCTTAGCAAATTATATATTTTCTAAATTTTTATTGTTTATCTTTATTAATTTTTATTATTCAATAATCAAATTTTTATTGGTAAAGAATTAATAAAACAACAAATTACACTTTTAATACGTTGTTAAATAATACGTGAAAAATTTTTGGAATGAATGGTAAAAAAAAATCAGTATTAAAATCATTTTTGAAGGATGAAAATAATGTTTTTGTTTAAAAAATTTAAATTTAACAATAATCATATTTAAATTTTGAAGTACACCCAAATACTTGTATATATTTTTGAATTTTCCCTACATTTTTCCTATTTATATTTATCCCATTGAATTGTTGTATATCCTTTTCCCCCTTTTATTTTTGGTTTTTGCCAATTTAGCAAAACAAAAGGAGAAATATCCTAACATAAAATTGTATAATACAATCTTTGTAGACCCTAAAGTAGAGAAAGTTAAAAAAAAATATAAATAAAATTAAAAGAAAACTACCTTTTAAAGGATAATGTTTGGCTTGTATATGTAGTGAAGTGATTTCTTAGTCTTTGTTTTTTATACTTGTGTTCTAAATAATAAGTTTAAAAAATAATATAATTGAAGGACAAAAAAGTATAACTATAAATAAAAATTACACTTAAAAAAATTAAATTTGTTGTATAGTTACAAATTCTTGAATAATTCTTATGAATAATTACAAATTTTGACCTTTCAATCATGTTTGTTTTTGAACTTATCATTTGATGCTTAAATATATATGATTTAAAAAAATTGTTATTTTTAACCTTAACTAGATCCCTATAACCCACCTCTATAGGATTGCAAGGAATCCAAATCTCAATTAATCTGTGTTTACTATTGAGTATTGACATGTATTGACATTTATTTTATTTCTATATAATATATGCA
The DNA here is from genome assembly GCA_032878935.1 of Erythrophleum fordii. NCBI lineage: Eukaryota > Viridiplantae > Streptophyta > Magnoliopsida > Fabales > Fabaceae > Erythrophleum > Erythrophleum fordii. Next base: position 6,834,552 of record JAVQMF010000047.1, read on the forward strand.
GATATGCTTGATTACGATCTATATTTTGAGTTTAATTATTTTAAGTAATAATTCTTTGTAATTTTATCAAATTTAAATCTTCCATCCGATCCATAATTAATAGAATCTTATTCATTTGAAATAAATAGGTTAATTGACATGAGAAATTACTGTATATCAAGATCCTAAGTAATTAAAAAATAAAACTAACAGCTATGGCATTTGTAGACAATTAACCGCAGTTTTAGTTAATGGTTTGAATTGCATAACTCAATTGGGACGTAATTTGTAGAACTCAAAAACTTCAATGTAAGGTGAATTTTGTTTTTATAAAATTACCCTTTCTCCTGTACCTTCACGTCCATAGAACCAAGTACTAGTAATTGGTGATTGGTACAATGTGAAGTTGTGTAGTGTAGATGCCATATTCTTGGAAGTTCAGTTAGTGATTATGAATTGACAATAATTATAAAGGAAGGTATTGACGAGAATGTAGAGACTAGTCTTGTTTTAATTAAGTGAGGCCAAAATGAATACTTTAATTTAATTTTTAATTTTTTTATTAAAATGTTCTTTTTAGGAAAATATATAAAAGTGGCTAATGAAAAATATTTTAATTAAACCATTTAAAATTAATTTAGAATCAATTTTGTTTCATAAAAAATTCATATATATTGTAAAAATAAAAGAATTATGTAATTTTAACAAAATTAAAAAGAATATCTATAATTTATTCAACATTATTATAAGGAGGCTCGCATGCTGTTCATTGTTTGGCTTTTTTGCTTTGGACTCATGCCACGTCTGAACAACGGAAGTATGAAAGCCACTTTGAGTCTTGTAGGCTTTGTGCTTTCCTCTTTCTTTCTTAAACTATTATGAGAAAAACTATTGATATCATTTTAAATAAAACTTCGTTTTCTCTAATTAAATAGTACATATTATTGACTTATTTTTTTGAAACAGATAACACAAGCTAACTTTTAAGGTATCAAACCTTAATTTTTATTAATAATATGATTATTAAACGTTAAATATGACAAATAATCAACAGTTTTATTTTTTATGATAGTTCATGAGAGACAAAGTGTATTTTAAAGTTTAAATATTAATATTATAATTAGATTATAATTCAAAAGATGGAAAGCATTTTTCCTTAAATCTTTTAAAGCTTTAGCGCTAGTATTTTTAATAATAGGATTTATTAATTTTAATCTTACACATATCAATGAAACAAGCACCGTGTTTTAGCTAATGATGATAAACACAACGTACAGGGGCTTGGTGCGGCGTGAGGTATCATTTGGGTTATGTGGCACCTAATCCACCTCGTATAGATTACAGGGTAGGCATCCCAGCCTCAATTAGACATATTAGTTCAGATCTCGCATTGTTAATCCGTTTATGCACTGTAGGCGATGACTTTGAAACGTTCGAAAATTATAAGGATTAATATGAAACAGAATAAATTTACAAAAATGGATTTGAAAAAAAAAATTACAAGAACTAAATTGAAAATTAATGCAAATTGTAGAGATTAAATGACTAATTTTCCTTCTAATATAAATGTTAGTATTTTTATTAAAAGTTAATAATAAAAATATATAAACTATACTTAAGTTATACATATATATATATATATATATATATATATATATATATATATATATATATATATAGAATATGAAAATGTCTTAAATTTCCCTTGCAAGTTACGTGTTAACATTAGAAATTAAAGAATCATTAACGTCAAGGCTGGTGATTGTTTTGCATGTTCCGAGTAATTAGTGGCATCTAGGATTATTAGTCCTCTTGTATTTCATAGCAGTCAGCTCAACATTCAATACTTTTGCTATCAATGGTAATACATGCTGGTCTAGGATTAAGATGTTCCTATATATATTTTTCCAAATATTATATAGGGTTCCCAGTTCCTTTTATAATTCCTTACAAAATTAACTAAGATCAAACTATTATCACTATACCTACTTGGACCATGTAAGGTTATTGAGTATATTCCTATCTCAATAACTAAACTATCCACTTATCCAGGCAAGTTTTAAGCACCCACACCACTCAACTTTTGATCTAACCTCCCTTTCCCTTTCCCAAGTTCAAGTTAGGTATCAAATCAATCTAATTGTTGGCCAATCAATCAGAAAGCATGAAGCATAAAGTTGAATGAACAAATATTAACCATTGATTGCAAAGTTAGAATGAAGAACAACTACTAATCCATACAAGAGTTCCTAATAATCCTAGATTAGAGAGGGTTTAGCTATACATGATCATAAAATTCCAAGACACGGTTGAAGCAACAATCAGATACATCAATAAAATGATAAAGACAGAAGAAAGAAAGAGGAAACTCCCAAGACGAGATGGTTTGAGCTTCAATCTTCAATCTCCAGCCTCACTTTGCTTCAAGATGCCTTCTTAGCTTCTCGCTTAGCTTCTACTCACTTGGAACCACACAAAAATGACCCAAAATGCTCAGAATGACGGCTCCTCGACACTCCAACACATATGAAGCCTCAAACCCTCGAAACATTCTGAAAACAAAACGCTGCGTTCAGTTAATTCGAAGTGCGCCGCGGCTCATATTTTTGCGCTGCGGCGAGGTTGAGTTCTGTCTGACTGAGGGCCGCGGCGAGACTTGGTTCTATGAGCTTCGGAGTGGCATGCAGATTTTTCGCCTCGGCGCACACAGATTTCGCCGCGGCGTATCTTGATTCTGTGAGACTCCATGCCGCGGCTCAGCATCTTGTGCCGAGGATTTTTGCTTCATTCGAATAAAGCCACGGCTCCTCAACATCGCGCCTCGGCCAGTTTTGCTTTTGACTGTGCTCTGGCCGCGGCGATGACATGATCCTCCGCAGCGCGAGTTGCATTTTTCACTTCCGGCCGCGGCGAGACTTGTAAACTCACCATTTTAAAGCCTTTTTCTCCTGAGACTGCTCAATATCCTTTGACACATGCATCCTGTATGAAAAATGAAATGTAATTAGTCATCAATATACTCAAAATTAAAGTATAAATGCTGATTTTTCAAATAAGTATTGAGTATATGGCTATTCATTCTAAGTATGTTCATTTTCTTTTGTGTAAGTGTCATTTATCCTATAAATGGAGGTTAATCATCGTATTTACTGAGAGAAAATATGTCTAAAACATGAATAGTTGGAAATTATCACACCCCCAAACTTGAACTTTTACTCATCCTCGAGTAATACAAACCAAAAACGCTACTAGAATGACCATTGCCTTACAAACATTAGCAACTGCTATGGTCCTCACTTGCTGCATCAGAGAGCATAATCAATAGGAAGAACAAATTATATATGCTAGAAACAAAGTTCAGATGATAAGATTAAAGCTTCCAGCCATTTCGAAGTGTGTGTGTGAATCTGGCCAAACACTCATCTAAAGCAAGCATCAGAAGCAACTTTCTGCACTCCAAAAAGTATAACCAGCCTCAACAATAGGAACTTCATAAGCTCACCTTTTTCCCTCTCTCCACTGAATTAGGTACCACAACACCACTAGATCAAAAGGACTGCTTGTAATAGGGCTAGGGTTGAGGCTACCAAGGATAGGCAAAGTCAGTACAAAGAGTCTTGAGAAAAGCTATGTGATGGTTTACATAAACTAGAGATCCTCTTAGTGTACCTTCAGTAATGATTTAGAAGGGATCCCTATCTTAAATCTATTTTATTTTGTTTTTTGTTTTGTTTTTTTTGTTTTTTGAACAAATACCCATATGGCTTGCTTCTTTGTTCTCATACATGCACTACTATCTTATTCTCAAGACAAGGGTAAGATTATTGACTTCTATAAGGCCAGTCAAGTTAGGTGCTCCTTTTAGTGACTCCGGGCAACAGAATGAAATACCATCTCCTACAGTTTTTTTTTTTTCACAATGCTCAAATAAGGTTCAAGCGTAAATGTAATTGCAATAAGATCAGGCTAAACAGGCACAATCTCAACCAAAGAATGCCTGAATCATCTCTAAAAGTTATGCCATACCTAATGATTTGCCTCAAAAGGGTAGTAGATAAGTTCTAAAATCTTGAATTTGAGACTAGCTTTACAAGTTAGATTACAGAAAATTTTCTCTAGAACTAGCAATTGATTTGTGAATTGGCCAATGGTGCATATCGAAACTTTCAAAATAGATGGATTCCTAATTTATACATTTGAACTAAGATCAGAGCATAGATAGTATAGATTTTCTACCAAATATCTCTTGACACTAGACACTATCATTAGAAGCAGGCGAAACAAAACCAACAGGCCAACAGACAAACTAGTTTGAAACAAACTTCATTTCAAAAATTTTGTTTAACAAGAAAAAGTTCAAGTACAAAATTTCATGTTATTCCATTGATTTGCTTTGACCAAATTATCCTACCCCCAAACTTAAAATCAACATTGTCCTCAACGTTGAGGAACACAAAAAGCAGAAGAGACTAACGGTAGAAAGCTTTGTGCAAAAAGAAAATTTTTGTTGTTGTTATTTTTTTTTTTGAAACAAATAACGACAAACACATAAAACATAAAACATTAAGAAAAAGTCAAATGACAACACAATTAACAGAAACAAAGAGGGTGTCAGATAGAGGGGTCCTGTGGTGGCTGCTCAGGCTCTGGAGGCGGCTCCTGAGGTGGCTGCTCAGGTGGGGATCCGGCAGGACTAAGCACAAAGTCTGGAGGAGGTGGAAGCTCGGATGGGTCCCACTGTAGACGGCTGGCTAAATGTCTCCAACATTGGTATTGCCAGCGGTCCATAGCCTGAGCCAGCATGGAAAGATCCTGCACCATCGTGTACAGAGCGTCCAAAGAAGGTGCCTAAGCTGGAGGTGATGGCTAATCCTGAGCAGGCAGTTGGGGGGACTGAGCGTGTTCAACAGGAAACTCCACCGGCTCCTCAATAGGCGGCTCCATCAGCTCATCAATGGGCTCTTCTGCTGGGTCATTTCCCCCAACCTCCAAATCACCAATCATCAGGATAGAAAATGGCTTCCTCGGAAGGAAGAGCTCCTCATGTGCCTCAAATGGAACCCCAGCATCGGTGCACAACTCCGTAATCAAATGAGGATGTGCCAGGCTAGAAACTATAGAATAGGAGATCTTCTTAATGCTCTCAAAGATGATATAGCTGACATCTATCGGCCGCCCAGTCATAATCAAGTAAATCAAGATCGCCCGGTCAATGGTCACATCACTCAAGTGACCGCTAGGAAGCAAATTAGTGCAGACGAAGTGGGCCCAATAACGTGCCACGAGATTTAAATTAGCCTGCAAAATGCTTTTGGGCACCGCTCTGGACATCTTCCAAACATTTCGCCCCGAGAGCGTTAGTTCTGCATAAACATCATCCAAATCGGGGGTCTCCCCACTCATCCGGTATAGGCAGAACTCACAGTCATCTACCAACGCAAGGTAATATTTGTCTCTGATTACTTGTTCATTGATAGTGACTGTACGCCCGCGGACTCGATACAAGCTCTCGCGACAGAACGGGGCGTTGGCATAGAATTCCCGCACAATGGGCACCACGGCAGCAACGAGATCATAACAGAATGTTCCCCACCGTCTAGCGGAGATCTGATCTGCTACTTCCTGACTTTCGGTAGGTGCAGTACTAAACTTCCGTCCTGGAATTAGAGCTCTGTGAAAAGTGACTTCATTGTAGCGCTCTTGAGCTGCCAAGGACACGAAGCGAGTACAATCAAAAGGAGCAGCAGAGGAAGATGAAGCTTCACCCCGAGCTTTCTTTTTAGGAGCCATTGAGTAAAACCTGCCAAAAGAATTGAGACACAATTAACAGGGGCAACTAAGTAGCAATTATGCAAGTTGACTTCGATAATCCCAGCAGCCACAAGATGGAGTAGAATTACTGTTTAGATAATGCAAACTAGAAGAGTCACAAGGAGAAGCCATAGTTTTACCCAAGCAAAAGCAAATCAAGAGTTTATTTTCTTTCAGGCATTTAAGCAAACAGTTTGTGTGCATAGGGGCAATTGCAATATTAGAAGAATTCAAAGCATCCATGCGACAGTATCTAGAAACTCTATGCAACTAAGGAGGGAGTAGAGAGGCCAAATCATGCAGAATTTAGCTACACACACTTACAAGCTCGTTCAGGCATATTCACAAACAGGTGGTGTGCATAACTCTACATCTCTATTGCAATGCTCAAATCAACCCAAAAATTTTCCTCCAATCGAACAGAACCATCCAGCAAAGAGAAAAAAATGCAGCAGCTAGAGAAATTACCGAATGTAGCAACGAAAATTTGTAAGGGAAACTTACCGTGGAGTGCAGCTATGGATAACCGGCGAAAGGGAAGGGGTAGAACACACACCAACTCAAAATTTCAATCGGATGGAGAGATAGTGGAGGGGAAGACGTGGGATAGAGGAGGAGTTAGGGGAAAAGTGGTTGGAAATGGAGGGAACAGGGACGACGATGGGAAGGGGAAGGAGAGCCAGGAGAAGGACGGAAGGGCTGAGAGAAACGCACGGCGGAAACAAGAGCAGTTTGTCCCTTTTTTTTTTTTCTTTTCTGAATTAAACGACTCGCGCCGCGGCTTCAAAATTTCGGTCGCGGCGAACATTGCCTCTGTCACCCGCAAAAGTGCCCCGCCCGACTTATGCCACAGCCATTTTTGCTACTGGACCGGAGAAGGCCGCGGCTTGAATCATCACGCCACAGCGACATTTGCTACTGACTCCAGGCGAAAATTGCCTCGTGCAATTCACGCCGCGGCAAGACTTGGTTCTGTTCTCAATCACGCCGCGGCTGATGTTCTAGAGCCGCGGCGAGTTTTGCCACTGAGTTCGGGTGTGCCGCGGTGCAGATATTTGAGCCGCGGCGCATGTCGGACCTGATGCAATTACTTGAACATTTTGCCTAATTTCACTGACTTTATATTTATGAGTTTCTAGCTGTGGCTTTTTTAATGAGATGGGCACGCAGACGTAAAGAAGACTTTCTCCGGCAGATGATATAACACTTTAACTTTATTATTATATTATTAAAAACCCTAAATCATCCCCCCATTCCAACCCATCATACTCTCCCATTCGCATTCCTCTATTTTTCCATTCCATCGGCGCTCATCAGCTATCTTTCTCCCTTATTCGACCAGTAGCTCTACTGCAGGTCAGCCATTGCTTGGGACTTTTGCTAGCTGCGCCCCAGATCTACACTTTGCTTCTTGTCTTCTTCTTCCTGGTAAGCCACATCTTGGGTTCCTGAGGTTGATCTGTTCAGTTATCTTTCTCCTTTATTCGACCAGTCGCTCTACTGCAGGTCAGCCATTGCTCGGACTTTTGCTAGCTGCGCCCCAGATATACACTTTGCTTCTTGTCTTCTTCTTCCTGGTAAACCACATCTTGGGTTCCTGAGGTTGATCTGTTTAGTGCGTGTCAATGTAACATTTTCATTCTTTGTTTAACTTGAATCTAGCTGTCGTTGCCTCCCAAGACTGACAAACAAAGATTTGTGAAGCAAAAAAAGTGTGCCTAGGTTTGAAATAGTGAAAGAAATAGTTAGGGTTTAAAGCCAAAATCAAACTATAATTGTTTGGGTTGAGATTATGTGTTTGGATGTGAAGATTTGCAAATACTATAATTTTAATTAATTAAAATTTAATTTGCTTCCAAAAAAATTTGCTTCATTCTTATTTTTTCACACAAGCAGGGATTTATACAGATTCCCATGTGTCTCATCTTCCATCTAGATGGAAAAGAAAATTGAGTTAAAATTTGAAATAAAAATAATTATAAAAGAAAAAGAGAAGTGTGGAGAGCCATTGCATATATGATGATATGATCATTTTTGAGATATTTGTATACGGTTATTTGAATTCGAGTAAAGATAACATGTACTTTTTTAAATCCAATCATATATTATTAACTCATCAATGGCTGTGATTGCGCTAATCGCTCCAGCAACTGTGGCGACTGTTTCTGGCATGCACTACAACTATTTTGCTTTTTTCTCTATGGTTTTTTCGATTTTTTCAGCAAACAAACAGAACGAGGATCAGAGATATTTGACTTGAAAGATTGATCCATCTTGTTTTGGGGATTTTCAGGTGGAGTCAAACTATCTGCTGCATATTCACCCACGAGGTATAGAGTGAACTTGCCCAAACGACATCAGTGGCTGTGTTTTACTTTTTACTTCATCGTCGCCACCCAAGAGGGATACTGCAGGTGTTGTTAAGGTATCTGAAGGAGGAGCTATTTCTTTCTCTCCAGATTGGCCCATTCAAAAGGTACCATACCTTAAATTCCATTTTTTTTTCTAATTATTTTATAAATTAGTTTTGATTTGTTATTACAAATAAATTAATGTATGCAGCTTAACGCGTGTATAATAAGCGTGGTACTGTTTGGAAAAAAAATGTTAGTAATAATAATAATAATAATAATAATAATAATAATAGAGTTGGATAGAAAGCACTTAAAGCAGCGTATGAATTATGCCACCCAGGCGATGAGAGATTAGATTCTCTCCAGCTTGTGTGACACCTATCTTTTGATACAAACAATTCTTTTGTGTGACCCCAATCTCTTTTGAAAAATCTCATTCTCCTATTCCAAGTCCTCACACATTATAAATTTTTTTAATATGAATATAATATTTGAATAATTTTTACAACATCATATTATTTATTTTCAATAAATTCACTCTTCAAATAATAATTCCATTAATGGAAAAGTTGAATGGAAAAGATACATATATAAAAAATTTGGTCTTTTCCTTTTATATAACAGAAAAGATTTATATTATGTCTCAAACCCTGATGCTATTTTCTGTGCTTTTGTAGCAGAAAACTGTTAAGGTGGGGTTTCGTTGTTTTTGCATATAAAGTTTTATTAAGGTTAGTTCCTATTCCTATCCTTTTTCTTGTTGTCTTTTTGTATGATTTTTACGTATGAGGAGGATCATCTAAAAATGCTTTGTTGATCAAGTAGTTTTATTTATTTTATACTTTAGTTTAATTTTAAATTTTTTATTAATTTAAATATATATTTGTTAAAAGTAAAATATTCAAATAAAGAGTATTTTAATTAAATTTTTTTAAATAAAACCAAAATATAAAAATAATTTTTTTATTTTAAAAAATAGTTGTATATTTTTTTAAAAAAATTATATAAAAAAAGTTATATAAAAAGAAATTGTTTTTTTTTTTCGAATAGACACATTTTGACCCTTTCGATATGCATTGCATGCCCTGAGGAGAAGACATTGAAATTTGGACAAAGATTCCTATTGTAAGAGAAAAAATTGTTTTATATTATTATTTTTTTTAGCTTTTCTTTCTTTTATTTTCAAAGTTATGATACTGCTCTCTCACAAATACATGGCGCAATTTGCGCGAAAATGGAAGAGAAGCTGTGCCCCTTAACTGTTCGTCTTCAGTATTGATATATACACATGTCAATAAGAGTTTTTTCGTCTTCAGTCAAAAAAATTTTAACAAATATTTACTAGTAGTCAAAAGTTAGTCAAAGGTCAGTCAACATTGATTAACATTGTTGTAATGATATATTAATTACCATAATTATTTCATTTCCAGATTATTAGACTGAATGTCAGAAGGTTGAACTGAGTAATATAGATTTTTTAAGGAAAAATTTTGAGCCTCGTATTTTAGGTTCCTATATATTTTTCAAAGGTTTGGTAGATATATATTAGTTTGAAAGATCACACAAAAATTTACACAGAAAAAAAACTAATTTGGTTACTCTCTCTATCTCTCTCTTTTTAACAAATATTTGTACATTGTTTAGACATGGGACTAATTTTGTTTGGGATTCATGATTGTCTTTCTCAACAACCATAACATATAGGAATTTTTGCAAAATTTAGACAACCGCATATTATAAGAAGGCCACCCTAAACCATAGGGATCAACATACTTGCTTTTAGTACCTAATATTACAAATGTGCAAACTTTTAACTCTAAAAACTTAGCCAAAACTTTTTATATAGGTATACTATCATCAAGTCTTTATAGTCTTTTCATATGGATTAGCCGTAATTATCTGCTATGGGTATTAGCGAGCAGATTAAAAAAATCTTATGAGATTTATCCACAGTTTTATAAATCTCACATAAAGATATATATAAAAAAAGTAAACGATACAAAAATAATAAACTGAATAATGAAATACAATGATTACATCTTTTAATTAATATATATAATAGATTTGGACTTGCATGAGTGTTGTTTATCCTCAAACAACATTGTTTCACTTAATTTTTCAAAGCCTATAAGGTTTCACATGATGAAAGAAATAAAACAAAATGACGCGATTTGATAGAAATGATACTTAGATAAGTCTTGGTAATGTGAACAAAGAATTCACAAAATAATCGAGTGAAAACAAACTATAAAAGTGAAAGACCTTTCTGTAAATAATACAAAGTGCATAAATTTTGGTAGTTAAGTTAATTTTTCAACTAATATTTCACAAGTGCATAAAATTTTTTTTGGATATTAGGCTGAGATATTGGATTGCTTTTTTCCATGTTTGACTTCTTTGTTTTTCTATTGCATTAATTTCTATTTTAGCTTTATCCTTCTACTTTGTGCTTGTCCTTCCTTTGAGAAAAATCTATTACACATAGTAAGAGCTATTTTGTGGATTATTTATATAGGATTTTTATATTGTTTGTATCAAGTTATTTCTTTCTCGCAAATTGTAGATATAATGATGAAATTTTGTATGAAAGATGTATACATGGACTTCACGATTGGTTCTCAAATTCTAAAATACAAAAAAATTAGATGTCAAGTTGTTGTTACTAGTTTTTTTTTGGTACTACACTATATAACTTTAGCGTTACTGACTCTAGTCTTCATGATTAATGACCCCTACTTGGAATTGGACTTATCAAATCTTTTCTCTCTCCGAATATTCTTATCCAATTACTTAACATTAACGATTATGAAGAATGTCCTAATTAATAGTAAGGGAAAAATAAAATAAGTAATCCATTTGAATGCTCCCTTGTAAACTCTTTTATTATTTTCTTTAAAAATATAACTACAAACCATTATAGTTTTGTAGATGAATCTTTGATCATTATTAAGTATCTATTGGACTACTTCATGACTACCTGAAACAGATAGCTTCGATTGAATGGAGATGCTAGAAAATCGAAGATGGATGTATAATAAAGTAGATTCGAGTCGACAATATTTTACAACAGAGTTCGAGCAAGGTGTTGAGGAGTTTCTTGCCCATGCACGTCGATTACCTTCTTTTTTACAATCAGAGAAAATTAGGTGTCCATGTGCCCGGTGTAAATGTAAAAACTATATATGTCTTGATGAGGTGAAGGTGCATATTTATAGGCATGGATTCAAGTCAGACTACTATATATGGACTTGTCATGGTGAAACGCCAACTGCCTATCATTCACCTGTATGTCCAACGTCAGACGTCCAACATATCTCACAGGGCCCGCTTGGGAACCAATTGTCACAATATGACACCATGGTGATGGATGCAGCCGGGCCAAGTTTCAGGGATAACTATGATTGCTCAGCTGAAGAGATGCCAAACTCAGATGCAAGGGCATTTTATGACATGTTGCATGCGGCACAACAACCCTTATGGGAAGGTTGTGAAGATGAATCTGAACTTTCAGCAGCTGTGCAGTTACTAAGCATTAAGGCAGAAACCAACATGTCACACCAAGGCTACAATTTAGTGTCACGACTTATGCGGAGAACACATCCTAAAGACACTCGTATGCCTCCAAACTTGTATCAAACAAAGAAGTTGGTGTCAAAATTAGGACTTGGTTATATGAAAATTGATTGTTGTGATAATGGGTGTATGTTGTATTATAAAGATGATGCAAATGCAATCCAATGTAAATTTTGTGGTGAAGCACGGTATGCCGCAAGAAAGTGCCATGGAAGAAAAAAGAAAATTGCAACCAAGCAGTTGTGGTACCTACCAATAATTCCTAGGCTTCAAAGATTATTTGCTTCTAGAAAAACAGCAAAAGAAATGAGTTGGCATTATGAGAACCGTCGAGCAACTGGCATCCTCACTCACCCCTCTGATGGAGAAGCATGGAAGGTGTTTGATAGCACATACCTCGACTTTGCATATGATCCACGAAACGTTCGCCTCGGGTTGTGTACTGATGGCTTTACGCCATTTGGCCAATATGGAAGAAAGTATTCTTGTTGGCCAGTTATTGTCACTCCGTACAATCTACCACCGGCGATGTGCATGAGACAAGAGTATATGTTTTTTACACTGATTATCCCTGGTCCTAACAATCCCAAAGGAAAAATTGACATTTATTTACAACCATTAATAGATGAATTAAAATTATTATGGATTGATGGTGCCCTAACATATGATGTCTCATTGAGACAGAATTTTCAGATGCGTGCCGCATTATTATGGACAATCAATGACTTTCCAGCATATGGCATGTTGTCTGGTTGGATGACAGCAGGGAGATTGTCATGCCCTATATGTATGGAAAACTCAAAGTCATTCCAATTGAAGCACAGGAGGAAAACATCTTTCTTTGATTGTCATCGACAATTTCTTCCACTAGATCACCCATATAGAAGAAATAAAAGCTCTTTCTATAAGAATAGAGTTGAAAACTCAATCCCTCCACCACGGTTAGATGGAAAGCAAGTTTGGCAAAGAGTGTGCAAGCTGCCAAAAGTGACAGAGTGTGGAAAACTTGTAACAATCGAAGGGTATCATGACACTCACCATTGGACAAAACAGAGCATATTTTGGGAATTGCCATATTGGAAAACCAATCTCATTCGACATAATCTTGATGTCATGCATATTGAGAAAAATATGTTTGACAATGTATTTCACACTGTTATGGACACAAAAGGGAAGACTAAAGATAATACACAAGCTAGGTTGGACGTGGAAGAATATTGTCGACGAAAAGAATTAGAACTTGTTAACAATGGAAGGAAAGTTCTGAAGCCAAAAGCACAATATACTTTGAATATAGAATAAAAATGAGCAGTTTGTCAATGGGTAAATAACCTAAGACTCCCTGATAGGTATGCGTCTAATTTGGCCAGATGTGTTGACTCAAAAGAAGCAAAGGTATATGAAATGAAGAGTCATGATTGTCATGTATTTATGTAACGCTTGCTTCCCATTGCCTTTGGTACTTTGCCTGAAGTTGTGTTGAATCCGATAATTGAGATTAGTCAGTTCTTTAAAGAACTTTGTTCCACTACCTTGACGATGACTCAGTTAGAGTTGTTGGAGCAGAACATTATTGTAACCTTATGCAAGTTAGAAAAGATCTTTCCCCCTGGGTTCTTTGACTCAATAGAGCATCTACCCATCCACCTTCCTTATGAATCAAAGGTAGAGGGACCTGTTCAATATCGATGGATGTATCCATTTGAAAGGTAATAAAGCCTTTTACTATATACTTCAAATGAATATATGTTTGAAAGGTAATAACACTTGTTCAACTACTCTTTATGTAGATTCCTTTATACCTTGAAGCAAAAAGTCAAGAATAAAGCTCGAGTAGAAGGATCTATATGCGAAGCTTATATAATTGAAGAGATCGCAACATTTTGCTCGCATTACTTTAAGCATGATGTGCCATCAAAAATTATGAGACCTCCAAGAAATGATGATGGTGGAGAATCAGGCCTACAAGCACTTTCTATTTTTAACTATCCTGGAAGGCCTTCTGGAAAATGCAAGTGTCGTTTCTTAAATGATCAAGAAGTAGATGCCGCTACAAAATATGTTTTAATAAACTGTGATGAAGTGCAACCTTATGTCAAGTAAGTGACATTACTTAAACAATTCTTTTGTTTGTATATGCTTAACACATTCCTTTACTATGCAGTTTATTTGTTCATGAGTTAGCTTTGTCCAATCCTCAAATTGTAGATGCTGAGATAGAAGGTCAGATTGAAGCAAATTTTTCCACATGGTTTCGAGAGCATGTACGTAGTAATAAATTGTAACTAAGTATGTATTAAATCTAGCCTCAACTAATATAAAATGTTAAAAAATGTCACACAGGTTCAAAACCCAGCCAACAATATTTTGGATTCATTTTTACATGATATTGCTCGAGGACCAAAGAGAAGCGTTAGAACTTGGCCTATTTATTTTGTTAATGGGTATAAATTTCACATACATTCATTGAGCCATCGAAAATCAACAATAAATAGCGGTGTATGTATTAAGGGGACTGACTTTGCACAATCAGAACATGATTTTTATGGCATTCTAAAAGAGATTGTGGAGATTGAATACACAGGGGTTCCTGTGAAGCGATTAGTATTGTTCAATTGTCAATGGTATGATCCTTCACCTAATCGTGGTATGAGGGTTCACAAACAATATGGGATTGTTGAAGTTTACGAATTAAGGAGGTATAACAAGTTTGATCCATTTATACTTGCACAACAAGCGACGCAAGTGTATTATGCATCTTATCCTAATTGCCATAAGAAAGCTAATTGGTTAGCCGTAATCAAGGTTAAGGCTCGTAGCATAATTGATGCTTCTTCATCTGAAACAAATATAGGGCCATTTCAGGTGGATGAATTGGAAATCATATTACCTACAATTGTCCCAAATGATGAATTCCATAACCTAAGAGACACTGAAGGTTCATATGAAGAAATAGATATGTTAACCATTAACATAGTCTGTGACGAAGAAGAAGAAGAAGAAGAAGAAGATGATGATGATGATGATGATGATGATGATGAGGAGGAGGAGGAGGAGGAGGAGAATAAAGATAATGATTCTGAAGATGATGATGATAATGATGCATAGATTAGGGTTGAGTTTTATTTAATTTTGAGTTTGAGTTTTTTATAATATATTTTCTTGTTTTAAGTGTGAATTTATTTTTGTTTTCATTCTATTTAATCTTTTATTAACTTATACTAACTCATGTTTGTTATTATATATGTAGATGTCAGGTCGTGGTTCTAGGCGAGGTCGTCCTCGATGGAGTACCTCTACACCACCACCTCTGCACCCTCAATCATCTCATTGTCCTCTGACTTCAGCACCTACACCAGCTCCTATAGTGCTAGACGCTTCCACTACACCTGCATCAGCTCCAACCATACCTGAATCATCTAGGAGACCTTCAGCATCACCTGTATCATCTCCTCCTGTACCATCCCCTGACTCCCACTACTCACATCCCACTTCTCAGGGTCCTTCCACTAGTTTTACACCAATGTCACCTATCCAACCTTTTGGCCGTGACCCCACAGATGGTCGAACATGGTTATATCCTGACAAGCATACGTAAGTTTTCAAGTTTATATTGTTTTATTTGTTATTCATTTAACAACTTAATGCCATTATAATATTTTTAATCATTGATGTTAAATGATTAGATTTAATCCTGTTGTTGCTGTTGTTCGTGATATTCTCCCTATAATTCAAGCAAAATTTGAACATCCATGTTATAGTTGGAAAGTAATGCCTCCTGAAGTCAGACAACTATGGTTTGATGAATGGGCAGTATATATCTTATTCCATCATTATATATGTATCATGTGTTGATTTCTTTTTCCCTCAATTTGTCTTAATGTTGAGTTTTCTGGTGCTTATGTAGAAAAAGTATAAATGGTTGTCACAATATGACCATGTCATTAAACGTAATTGGAATAAAAAATGTGGAGATATCTTGCGAAATGCAATGCACAGAGTACGGTTAGACCTGGAAAAAGGAGTCACACCTAATTGGATCCCAAATAATGTAATGGTCCAATTAAAGCACTATTGGGAGTCAGAAGAATATAAGGCTGTATGCCAGACAGCTAAAAACAATCGAGCATCTACCACAGGAGGCATGCAACATAAAGGGGGTAGCATTCCTTCAACTGAACATAAGAGGATATTGGTAACTATTTAAATTCGAATGTAATTATTGTTTATTTAATGCATGAGATAACTAATATTAATAAATAAGTGCAGACTTTAATGCTTGGAAGGCCACCTACAATGTTTGAATTGTTCAAGCACACGCACTATGACGAGGCAACTGGTCAATTTGTGGACCATAGGGCAGCTGAAGTTTATGTATGTATATGTTTATTTTTTCCTTTCTCTCTAAAATTGTATTAATGGCTAGAGGTCTTACTAGCTATAGTGTGGGTCTTAATTTTTTGATTTTAATTATAATTGGATTTGTACTAACGGCCAGAGGCCTGACTAGCAGTAGTGTGAGTCTTTATTTTAAGTTTTGATTATAATTGGACTTGTGATAGTGGTGAGCGGTCTAACTAGTTGTAACGTATCTTCATTTTTTGTTTTAATTGACATTGGACTTATGCTGACGACCAGAAGCTTGACTAGCTTTAGTGTGTCTTGATTTTTTCCTTTAATTATAACTATACTTATGTTGATGGCTAAAAGCTTGATTAGTAGTAGTGTGTGTTTTTATTTTTGGTTTGATTATAATTAGACGTGTCCTAATGGTCAGAGGTCTGGCTAGCTATAGTGTGCATTTTTTGTTTTGATTGTCATTAGACTTGTGCTGATAGTCGAAGGCTTGATTAGCTTTAGTGCAAGTCTTTATTGTTTGTTCTGATTATAATTGGACTTGTGCTGATGGCCACAGGCTTGACTAGTTACAATGTCTTTTTATTTTTTATTTTGATTGTAATTGGATTTGTGCTAATGGCCAGATGTTTAACTACTTTTAGTGTGAGTCTTGGTTTTTTTTTCCAATGTAATTTAACTTGTACTGATAGCTAGAAGCCTAACTAGCTATAGTGTGGATCTTTATTTTTAGTTTTAATTATAACTAAACTTATATTAACGGCCAAAGGCCTTAATAGCTATAGTGTTAGTCTTTATTTTTGGTTTTGATTATCACTGAACTTGTATTGATGACCAAAGGCCTGAATAGTCGTAGTGTGCTTTTTTATTTTTTGTTTTGATTATCACTGAACTTGTATTGACGGCTAGAGATCTAACTACCTGTAGTGTGAGTTTTTATATTTTGTTTTGATTGTCACTACACTTGTGTTAACGACAAAAGACCTGACTAGTTCTAGTATAAGTTATTATTCTTTGTGTTTGATTGTCATTGGATTTGTGCTGACAGTCAAAGGGCTGACTAGCTGTAATTGAATCTTGATTTTTGATTTTGACTATCATTGAACTTGTGCTGATAACTGAAGGTCCAACCATTTGTAGTGTTAGTCTTTATCTTTTTATGTTGTCACTATAATTGTTTGATCTTCTATTTAGTGTCTTTTACTTATTTTATTACTTCGTTGCTAGCAATATCATTGCATATTCTTTTCATATACCTAATTGTGTAATTTCAACATTTGATACCTTTGATTATGATGGCTTAATATATTTATAGTTTCAAGATACTTAGTCTTTCTTATATGATTACACATTATGTTGATACTTTATGACATAAAATGCACTTAAACATATGCATACTTTTGCTTCTGGATTAATTGTCACTATTTTCTTTATTTTAAATTTTTCTTTCTTTGATTCTATTAACAGGCTGATTATTTAAGGCTTAAGAATGCCAGAACTTCTACTCAGGACTCCCCAGGCATAGCATCAAATGATATAGATGATGATGATGATGAAGTTGCCTTATGGTTAGAGGCTGTAGGTGGCAATAATAAGAAGGGTCGTATCTTTGGAGTAGGATCTGCAGCTCATGATGTTGATACTGTTTGTTCTCGTGGGACCTCTTCTTCCATTAATAACTCAGGACTCCATTCAGATTTTGAAGAGGAATTACGTAGGAGGATTGCCACAGAGACGACACCTTTGAGACAGGAGAACCAAGAACTTAGAGAGCAGAATCAACAAATCTTATCTATGTTAGACCAGCATCAGCAAACACTTAATAGGTTGCAAGAACTTGAATCACGATTATCTCGTGTTCCATCAGATCCTGTATCGGAAGAATCAGCAGTTGAGAAGACAGGCCCCGACGATTGTCCCCTTTTATAGATGTGATTTTATTTTTTTGTGACATTTTAAATTATGTATTTTAAGTTAAAGATTGTTATAATTTGTTTTATAAATGTTTAATTGAGGATCATTTTAATCTATCTATTATTTTTACTGAATATTGTTGTGCTATTTTATTTTATTGGATAGGTAGCACAAGTAATATTGATGCTGTATTAAAAAATATAATATAATATAAAAATTAAATAAGCAACACATTTTTGTCGCTATTCTGTCACTAATTTAGGCTAGATTAGTGCCAAAATAATCAGTGACAAAATATTCTGTCATTAATTTGTGACAAATCAATGACAATATTTTATTGCTAATTATTGATGAAAAAACTCGTCACTGATCCGTCACAAATTAGTGACGGAATTTTCCATCAATAATCCGTCACAAATTAGTAATAGAATACTTTATTACTAATCCGTCACTAATTAGTGATGGAATATTCCGTCTCTGATCCGTCACTAATTAGTGACGGAATATTCCATCGCCGATCCGTCACTAATTAGTGACGAAATATTCCGTCGCTGATCCGTCGTACATTACTGACGGAATATTCCGTCGTTGATTCGTCGCTAATTAGTGACGCAATTTTTTGTCACCAATCAGTCACTAATTAGTGACGGAATATTTCGTCACTAATTAGTGATGGAATATTCCATCACTGGTCTGTCGCTAATTAGTGACGGGAATATTCGTCACTAATTTGTCGCTAATTAGTGACAGATATTCCGTCACTAGTCCGTCGCTAATTAGTGACAAAAAAATTCGTCACTGGTCCGTCGCTAATTTGGAATAAGTTATACTCATAATCAGCGACGGAATTTAGCTCAGCGACAGATCATTCCGTCGCAAATTAGGGACGGAATTTTCATTTCCGTCGCTAATTATTTAGCGACGACAAAATTATCGACGGAATTAATCCGTCGCTAATCAATTTGCGACAGAATTATCCATATTTAGTGACGGAAAATTCCGTAGCTAATTCTTGTTTTTCTTGTAGTGTTTGTTGGTCTTTTTTGTTTTTACCAATGGTTTTAAACATCGTTGAATGAATCTAATGATAATTGACTCAGTATTACTGTTCCACTTGTCTGGAGACATATTATATCAAATTTTTCCAAGGTTGCAACAAATGCCTCTAATTGCTGAGCAATGGCTAACATTAATTACCAGCGGTTTTTGACTGCTAGTAATGTAAATAGAGATTTAATCTAGCTGTGTCAGTTCTGGAGGTTTTGGTGTCATTTAGCAGCGGTTTAAACCGCTACTAAAATCATTTTTTAATCAACTAAAAATCTTAATTATATAGTATTAAAATCTTTTTTAAAATTATCAACAAAACATTGCTAAATTATCAAATCACATCTTTGATATACTTATAAAAAAAAGTTTATTTATTCATTGAAATGAAATTTGTTAGTACCACAAAATCTTAACAATAAATTAACAAATTATTTGTTTATAATGTTGTTTAACTAAATATCCCAAAACACAAAAACTATAATTGTAAATCAATCCCCAGCCATACTGAGGATGGCTCGAAGAAGATGTGCTTATGTATGGAGTTCCAAAATCCCCAACTATTAATTTGATCTAATGCAAAACTCTTGGAACAAAGTAAGAGAAATAAGAGAAATTGAAAGGTTTTGTACGTATAAATCCTAGATCAAAGCCTAAATAAAGGAAATTCATATCCATGCTTTAGGCAAAGCCAAGAAGTAAATGCTTCAAGAACCTGGCATATTAAAATGACAAGGTCACTTAATGAAAACTTCAAGCTTAAAATACCTCATAACAACCACAAAAGGGAAAGTAAGAAAATAAAATTCACCACCCACCAGCTCCTTAAGTTTATAAATATTTAAACAAGCTATCAAAATATTAAGAGCAACCTCCATTTGAGATGTATGCATGAAAAAAATTAAAAAGTGTAAAATAACAAATTGAATATGATAATACACCAAGCAAGCAAGCAAGCAAAAGAAATGTGATGAAATGGATGCTTGATCATGCTCATTGTTTTGAAGCAGGAAAATTGTTAGACGGTAGCTTTTCAAACCTTTCTTTTTCTCTTGTTAGAAATGAAAGAAAAGGAAGATACAAAGGCAAATGGAAGATACTAATATTTAATTGCATGCTACCTCTAAGGTTTAATTCGAAGTGTGAAAATCTCAGATACCCTATTTCAAGCCACATCCCAACGAAATAAAATCACAACAATCACCACACAATTCATTTAGAGACCAAATTTTAGTTTACTCCAAAGTAAGATTACCAAATCAAGGACTTTGAATCTATAAAATAGAATTTCATGCATCTCTAAAAGATCACCATGTGTAACACTTCTCAGCGTATAAATGGTATCATATGCAGCATTCCTTAACCCTTTAAAACTATGCAATGTGCAACAATTTTTAGCATATGGAACTACATTTTATGCAGAATTTTAAGCCTATAAAACAGAACCAAACACGGCACTTTATAACCAGAATTTATACTTGAAAAAACAGAATTCAAACGAACATTTTATACTTGGAAAGTATGCATCTATAACCAGAATTTATAGTTGAAAAACCAGCGCCATACAACAGAATTTATGCATGAAAAATTAGCATCTTAAGTCAGTACTTATCTAAAAGGG
The DNA here is from genome assembly GCA_032878935.1 of Erythrophleum fordii. Classification (NCBI taxonomy): domain Eukaryota; kingdom Viridiplantae; phylum Streptophyta; class Magnoliopsida; order Fabales; family Fabaceae; genus Erythrophleum; species Erythrophleum fordii. The sequence continues at coordinate 6,855,207 of JAVQMF010000047.1, forward strand.
CTATGATAGAACTTTTGTACCACTTTAATTTACCGAAGATTACTTTTATAAGGTTTGGATATTCAAATGCTTTTTAACGAAGTACTTATCCAAGAGTGCTAATCAATCCAAATTGGATAATCAAAATGGACAAATTCTTAGATACACTCTTCACACACTCAGCTGCAAATGCATGAAATTCGTAGAAACTTACCAAAATGAATGTATAAGCATATTGCCTAAAAGTGAAGCATATAATTTAGTTTTCTTTAGCTCCTAACACAATTAATTATTTTTGTTTGTCTTGAATCCTATATTCAAAAGGCATCAACTGACAAATCTTTTGGTTATGAAACATAAGTTTCTTTCAACTGACAAAGTTTTGTTTTTCACTAATCTGGAAAAGCAAGTGAAAAATTAGGGTCAATAATTCAGCAACACCACAAAACAAAAAGACAAGAGAAGAGAAGAAAAGAAATGAAATAGACTGGTTATTATTTTTCTCAACTTGTATTGCGGAGAATTTTCTGTAAAATAAGATCCCAACTTGACATTTGAGTACAAAGATTAAACATTGTCCAACAATAGAATCAAACACATTTGCCATTGAGGATGTATATCCAAGTTAACCAAGCAGAAGATGAAAAATAATAGACAGGCAAAATTTGCATCTAAGACACTGCCTTAAATCAGAGTTTTGAACCAAGATTCATAACACTTAAATATGGAAGCAAGAGCATAACAGAGGTTTCAAAGTCAATAATAGGTGTCTCTGACAGTATGAAGTCAATGCGCAGAAACCAATAAATTGAAGTCTAAAAACAAAGAGGGGGGAATTCTTCTTTTAATATTTTCGTATCCATGATATGAAATGTGATCATTAGAATTGCCAAGTGAAGGGCAGTGGTCAGCAGAATCCAACACAGACATAGGTGTGTATGAGAGAGCAAGAATTCAAATTTAGAAGTCCTAAATTCAAAAGCTCAAATATATGAATTGAAACACCAAAGACAACTGACAAATAGGAAAAAGGCTTCTCTGTAAGACTGAGAACTCGAAACTGTCAGTAATTTTAGAAGTATATTCTTGCATGGGAGACACTACAACTATAAATATTACAATGATTACTTCTAATGAATCCCTCCAATATGGTTGCAAGCTTCTCTTATTCAAATTTCACATTCGGTTTAAATAACAAACTCTAAAAGTGTATTAAAATTGATATACTTAAAAGCAGGCCAAGTAATCTAAGCCATGGAGCTAAACACCATATGGTTACCAATAGTTATATATAAACAAAGTTAAAGATAAATTAAAAAAAAAAAGAAAAAAAATCGTGTTTGCATAAGGAGACTATAAACCATTAGCTCCATAAATAAACAGTTCTGCAATATTAGATTCATCAATGGCTTGAGAAGTCATATATGATAATGCTAAAATATTAATGTTAATTGCTTAATTATTTATTCAAGGTTTACTCAAGCTAATTTTAATGTTGAAGGTATATGGCCCTTGAATATTTAAAAAAAAACTGAAATTTAAATAAAATCTTGTAAAATAATTTCTTCTACAAAAATTAAGATAATGAGAGTCTTGATAAGTTTGATTCCTATATACTTTTATCCCTATGCAAGAAGAGAAGGCTCTTACTAAGAAACAGTACCTATAACTAAGAAACATGTTTCCATGTGATAAGGTTGAAACTAAGAACAAGGTTTACACTAAAGGTAAACTTAAAAAAATACAAGACTTTTATCAAGTTGGAAGGAAAAACAATGTGTAAACTTCACCACCATAGAAAGAAAATTATAAATCAACCAAATCTGCATACCAAAAACAAGAAATAGAGTACTAATACAGTTGTTCAATAAATAAAACACCATATACATGTGACATAAATTTGTCAATTCTGAATGTGATTCATATAATGAATCCAAAATAAGTCTAATAATTTCCAAAAAAAAATCACCAATCTTCAATCATTAAAGGTTAAGAATGTAATTTGAAGTTTAAGAACATCTACTCTCAAGTCCATTTGATATAGTTTGACCAATAAATAAGAAGATTTGACAAAAAGTCCATTTTATGAACTCCATTCAGAAGTCCTAAAATTGTATTAAGGCAAACTGGTGATTTAAATTATAAAATCTTATCAACACAATCATTCAGGATTTCAGATTTCCCCCCAAACAAACCGAAGAGCGGCTTCGTGAAAATATTAAGAATGGAACAACATGAGCAATTGGGTCCATCTTGTCAAGGAAAAGCCACTTACAAAGTAGGACAATTGTAAATTCAATAAGACCACTGATAAATGTTTGGAATTACTGGCAAGTACAAAACGGCCGAGAAGATTGTTGGGAAAAAGTTATTTTCTGGCATTTTAGAAAATTTGCTTCAAAATGTAGGCTACTAAACTATGTCTCTCTTGCAGTGTAATCCATGTCATGGCAATTGTGTGTCGTAGTCCGTGTGTTGATCGTATTTATCACTTTAATTCTTTTGGAAATTATCACATGTGTGCACTCTACTCTTGTCTTAAGTAAAAAGGTTGCTAAGGAAAAGAGCTGCGACTGAGAGGATAATCCTAAATGAGAATTCTAACTTCCCTCTTGACACCATTCCTACTCCTTGAGACCTAAGAGGATGTTAGTTCTGCTTTCCCTTGAGCGTGTTCCATTGCTAGTTATCAGGTTATTTGTATTCTTATTTTTGCATAATCAGATAAATTTGTTTAACTTGGCTTTTAAATTGTTGACCTATATTGTACTTGTTTTTATGAGATTTTCCTTTTTGAAATGTTGATAGTATTATTTAAATTGAAATTTGTTGACTTGGAGTGTCACACCCCGCAACCAATGGTGCACTACAAAAAAAAAGGCCTTTAATGGCGACAGAAGTCGTGGCTAAAAATGACCAAAGTCACCACTAAAGCTTTATAGTGGCGACAAAAAGTTGTCACCAAGTTGTCACAAATACAACTGTAGCAAAAAGGCTTTAGTGGCGACAAAATGTACCCATACATTTCGTTTTTCCTCTGTATATTTTGAAACATTTCTGTCCGTGCCGAAACGTTTCGAAACGGCTCCAAAACGGCTTCAAAACAACGGGTGAAACGTATTGGCTTGAACGACTACGTTTTGCATTGCGTTTAACCTCCGTTGATGCTCACGTTTCACCCTCGTTCGAAGTTGACCCTTGCGCTCTGCTTCCTTCTCCCTCGACCCTCGCTGTCTGCTTATTCACCGTCTGCTCGTTGCTTCTCATCATGCATCGCCTGCTACTCTCTTCATCCATCCATCCGTCCAGCGACCTGTGCTCTGTTCCTTCGTCCGTCTGTTGTCTTCCCTGGCTAGTTAACTTTGGTGTTGGCTTCTCTAGTGGTAGGTTCTCACTTCTCAGGTCCGTCCGTCCGTCTTAACTGTGATTTTTTCCTTATGCTATGATCTGCTCATCTTGGGTTGCCTATTTCTTTTGGTCTCTTTGCACTGCTTATTTATTGGATAATAGTTGAATGGTTGATACTGAGTTTTCTGGATAATGGTTTATAATGAAAGTTCTGAGATTCTATATGTATTCCATTCATCAACCATTCATTATAAACTTTTAGCTTATGCTGGAGTTTGTAAATTGCAAAATTTTAGAGATAGGCATGTTTTATGATTTGTTAGGGCTATACTGGTGTGCAATAGTGCTGGAGAGCTAGAATAAGGCTTTAGGGATTAAGTTCGAGCTTTCCCTGAATTGCATTCGACCATAATTCTAGTGGCAAGCACAACAGTGTGATCACAAATTCAAAAATCATTTGATTATATTTGTGTGATTGTTGCTGATTCTTAAATAAATTGAAGTCCTAATTGCCCTTTTTACAATTTTCTCCAGAAAAAGTATATAATGGATTTGCTTCCCTTATGGCTAGTGTTTGTGAGAGTTCAAAAGTCATTTCCTGGAGTTTGACTTTTCTGATAGACTGCTAAGATCAATTGTGGAGAAGTTGAAACTTGTACCTAAATCTTGTATAATTATGTATGAAATTTTCAACTCAATTCATAAATGTTCTTGAAACCCCCAAACTGAGTTGATCAACTTAACTCAATTTTATGATTTGTTAGGGCTATACTGGTTGATCAATTGTTTATAATGAAAGTTCTAAGAAAAACTGTTTGTTGATGCAAATTTTTCTGTTGTTGGCGTATTGGATAATATTGATGCAAATTTTTCTGGTGTTGGCTTATTGGATAATATTGATGCAAATTTTTCTAGACTCTACTAGTTAGAGACGTCTTCTGTGATTGTAATTATAGCCAGAACTCAGAATATGCCTATGTTATTTTCTATGAATTATATTCCAACTCATAGGACCTTTAAATATGTAATATTCTGGTGTAGCTGTGATTGTAATTATAATTCAATGTTATAGGTACCATGGCAAATGGAAGTTCTAGTTCTGCTAGTAATCCTAAGTCCACTTCTTTTGCTGAATATTGTTCTAGTAATATTCTCCAAAAAGAGGGAACTCCTTTGTGGGCTTATGTAACTTTGATTGTTAGAAGTAGAGAAGGAGAAACTGTTAATTCTGGTGGAAACAAGCATTGGAAGTGTGATTATTGTAACCGTGAATTTCAAGGGTCTTATTCTAGAGTTTAGTGGCATTTGCTGAGGATATCTGGTAAAGGAATTTCTATGTGTCCCAAAGTTGATGCTCATTGTTTAGTAAAAATGAAAAATTTGCAAGAGGAGGTTGAGAATAGATCAAAACCAAAAGAAGTGCCATTACCATTACCAACTAGAGGCTTATCTCCTTTAGGTGTTCAAAGTGAGTACAATCAAGGCAAAAAGAGGGCGATAGGTGCTTTGGAAAAAGCCTTCAACCAAATAGTTAAAGAAAATTTGTGTGCAGAAATTGCTAGGATGTTCTATTCAGGTGGTTTATCTTTTAATTTGGCACGCAATCCATATTACATTAGCTCTTATCAATATGCTACAAACAATATGATTTCTGGTTTTAAACCTCCTGGTTATAATGCACTAAGAGGTCCTTTGTTGCAACACGAAAGGGCAAATGTTGAAAGGTTTCTTGAGCCAATAAAAGGGACTTGGAGTGAGAAGGGAGTGAGTATTGTAACAGATGGTTGGACTGATGTACAACGAAGGCCATTAATTAATTTTATGGCTGTATCTAATGGAGATCCTATTTTTTTGAAGGCAATTGATGGGACTAAAGAATACAAGGATAAATTTTACATAGCTGAGTTAATGAAGCAGGTAATTGAAGAGGTAAAACCTCAAAATGTGGTTCAAATTATTACTGACAATGCCCCTGTTTGTAAAGCTGCTGGTAAGATTATTGAAGGTGAGTATCCTCACATTTTTTGGACACCATGTGTTGTCCACATGCTCAATCTCGCGTTGAAAAATATATATGTAGCTAAAAACACTGATGCAAATGAATTAGTATATGAAGAATGTCATTGGATCACTCAAATCAGGGATGATGTAATTTTTCTCAGAACTTTCATCATGAATCATTCCATGAGGTTGGCCATTTTCAATGAATTCGTACCTTTGAAATTACTTGCCATTGTTGAGACTAGGTTTGCTTCAACCATTGTGATGCTAAAGAGGCTCAGACTCATAAAATGTCTCTTTGCACAATGGTAATTAGTGATGAATGGAATACATATAAAGAGGATGATGTTGGAAAGGCTAATACTATTAAAGAGTTAGTTCTTGATGACTCTTGGTGGGATAAGATTAATTACATCCTTTCTTTCACAAAGCCTATTTATGACATGCTTAGATTTTGTGATACAGATAAGCCTTCACTTCACTTGATTTATGATATGTGGGATTCAATGATAGAATAAGTGAAAATATCAATATACAAGCATAAGAAAAAGGAATTTTCTGAGCATTCAAGATTTTATGAAATTGTGTATGGTATTATAATTGATCGTTGGACAAAAAGCTTTACACCACTTCATTGCCTTGCTCATTCATTGAATCCAAAGTAAGTTCTACTAATATTCCATACTTATATTATTGATATTCTTCTTACATTTAATTTTGTGCTAAACAAGTCTAATTTTCATTGTTTTTATTACATACTATATAGGTATTACACTCCTCAATGGCTTGATGTGGCACCAACTAGAGTTCCTCCTCATTTTGATGCTAAAATTTCAATCGAGAGGGCCAAATGCTTTAATATGTATTTTAAGGATCCTAAGGAGAGAAAATTGGTCCTTCAATAGTTTTCAATGTTTTGTAGAGCTTTAGATGCATATTCATTATTTGATTCATTACAAGATAGGTGGAATTTGGAGCCTAAAGATTGGTGGTTAAATTATGGTTCTTCAACCCCAATGCTCCAATGACTTGCATTAAAGCTTCTTCGTCAACCATGTTCATCATCTTGTTGTGAATGAAATTGGAGCACCTACTCTTTCATTCACTCACTGAAAAGGACCAAATTGAATCCAAAAAAAGCTGAAGACTTGGTTTATGTTCATACCAATCTTTGTCTTCTATCAAGAAAGAGTGAAAAGTATTCTAGTGGAGCGACAAGGATGTGGGATGTTAATGGAGATCATTGGGAGCCATTTGATGGGGCAGGAGGTCTTGAGGTTGCAAATTTATCTTTAGATGAACCAGATTTAGAACAAGAGCTCATAGGGAATATTTCTAATGCGGATGAAAATGAAGATGAAGATTAACTTGGATTAGAAATTTTAATATTAATGCTTGTATGGAATATAACTTATTATGAACATCTTATTTATGCTTGTAATTTGTAGCTTATTTATAATTTAATTTAATTTTTAGTGGCTTAGATTTTTGAATATATATATATATATTCCCGTACCCGTATCTTAAAATTTTAGAAATTGCCATATCTCACGTATCGCATTGTGTCGTACCCGATACGTGTACCCGTATCGGTGTTTCTTAGGTGGCAACCTCAGAAGCACGGATACGGCTATTTATGAGCCGTACCGGTACTGGATATGTATCCGATACGGATACGCATACCGTACGGGTACAAAGGTACCCGAAAAGTATTTTTTTTCCCTTCTGCATTTTGAAATGTTTCTGTACGTACTGAAGCGTTTCGAAACGACTCTAAAACGAAGTAGAAACGGCTCCGAAACGTCCCACCCCAAAAGCGACGTCGATTTCTATTTTTCCCTTCGAAAGCCCTGCGTCCTCTGCATCCCTTCGTCTCTATTTCTTCGTCAGTGGTTTAGCGCATCGTCTCAAACGTGTCGGTCATCCGTGTTGCATCATCTTCTCCAGTGACTGGTGTGTTTCGATCCTCCGTGCTACGTCATCTTCTCTGATGATTGCTGGTGCGTTTCAATCCTTAGTGCTTCATCTCAAGCCTCAGTGCATCATCTCAGAAGCTTCGATCCTCAATGCTTCTTCTCCGGTGATTACTGGTGTGTTTCGGTCTTCCATGTTACTTCATCTCCTCCGGTGATTGTTGCTTCGTCTCAAACCTCAATGTTTCGTCTCAAAAGTTTCGATCCTCAGTGCTTCTTCTTCGGTGATTACTGGTGCTTTTCGGTCCTCAATGGTTCCTTCGTGATAAGTTCCTAATTTCCTATTTTGGTGAGATGTGAGTATAAATTGTTTGCCTGTTTGATAAATTCCTCCGTGATAGTAGCTAACACAGCCTCAAGAGGATATAAAGATCAACTTATGCTATTATTCTGCCAACGATTGATCAAGCAGATCCAGAGCCATAAATTATAATACTCTATTGATGAAACTTTGAATTGAAATTTTACATATTTATATATATATATATTCCCGTACCTGTATCTTAAAATTTTAGAAATTGTTGTATCCTACATATCGTATCGTGTCGTACTCGATACTCGTACCCATATCGGTGCTTCTTAGGTGGCAATGTATGGTCGCCACTAATTCTACTAGTTTTAGTGGCGTCAATGGTCATCACTAATTCTTATAGTTTTAGTGGCGACAATATCGCCACTAATTCAACTTGTTTTATCGAAGTTTTTAGTAGCAACACATGGTCGTCACTAATTCTGCTAGTGTTAGTGGCGCCAATGGTCGCCACTAATTCTTATAGTTTTAGTGATGACAATTGTCACCACTAATTCTTGGTCTATTGAGATGTCTCCTTTGAAGTTTTGAATTTTTTAAACACTTTTTTAACCTAAAACAGTAAAAATAAAGTCCAAATTAAGTAAAACTCTATTACTACACAAAAATTTACATTTATGGCTCTAACAAATAAGAAAAACCCTAAAAGTTACATAAAGGGAGGATAATCTTACAAAATAAATCTTAATAAATTCCTAAGATATTATAGAATTTATATACAAAATAAGACTTGTTCTTAAGATGCTAAGATAAGACTTTTTTACTACTCACAAGAGTTGCATAAAGTTAATTAGCCACACTTTAATTGTTTTAAATCTCTAAAATCACCAAACTATTCCAGACAATATAGCAAAATTTAAAGGAATAAATCATGTGTTTGGAAAGATACAGTCTACCACCCTCACTAATCCGAAATAAAACTTCCCCTTACAACTTTGAAGGATCTTCAATAGGGAAATCATAAATGTTGGTTCAGTTCTTCAGAAACCAAAGCCATGCTAGCACGGGTCTGCTATATCACTTGTGAATAGTATAAGGAGAAAAATAATCCTTTTAAAGTTTATATGTGTATATATATATATATTAGCTGATTAATTAATGATTGATTGATATTGATTTTGCATTCTAGTGCACTCCGTAATATTCTTAGTTACTAATAGTAATTGAAGTAATCAGTCTCCCTTTTGGTAAAGATGGAATACAAGTCACAAAATCTGAGTGGATATCATCTTCTACCCTTTGCTAATTAGTTATGGCCTTTAAGACACTGTTGTTCAATGGATCCGTATGGTCTTTGAAAGCTCTCTTCCATCCAAGTTGGAGGCCATCGTCTTCCTCAGTTATGTAATCGTTCCATTTGGAGGTTGCTCTGTTGATCGTTGGTCAACATCTCTGAGGCCCCTGATCATCTGGTGCTATGTCATTTTTCCACTTTGAATTGTTCTCTTGCTGATCCTTCATTGGCTCCTCTGCATCAAGGTGAATGCATTTGACTTCATCATGCTCATCCAACAACCAATTTGTCAAAATCTAATTCTTCTTTATTGTTACATTCTTTTTTCTCAATTTCTTAAAGCTGTTTGACACTTTTGAATAATATCAAGAAATTGCTTTTACATTACATTGATAATTGGTCTCAGAACCTTATTTCATATTTCTAATCACACTCGATTCTAGCATGTCAAAATTTGAGGGGAAAATATTTTTTTTTTAATTTTTAGCTCTTCAACTGACAGCAAAACTTCGAAACATTTAATAACAAAAGAAACATTCAAACAGCTATACCTTGCAAGATGATCTTTTTGTTGGTATTCCTCTTTGAGAAACGAGGCTTGAAAAACTTGTCACTTCCTCCACTATCCAACCCACTCGAGTAATTTTCCAATCTAGGCTTCTTGAACAATTCTGTCACAACATTCGCCTCAAAACCATCCCCTATATTGAGTCAAATTCAAATCATGTTATGACAAAAAGTTAAATTCACCTCAATGAATCAAAACCCAATTTAATTAGCAATTTTATAATGACCATTCTGTTCTACTTCTTCTCTCTTTTCGATGTGATTATCCTCTGGATCATGGTACTCGGTCCAATCACTTCGCTTCTTTCTTTGATTGACCACGGGGTTGGGCTTGTCTTCGTTGATTATGATTTGCTCATTTCGAGCGGGAGCTAGGGCTTCGACGAAGAGCGATTGGTCTTCGAGGGATTTATTGGACATATTGAAGGTCTGGATGAAGCTGTGGATGTCTTTGGTGATGAATCCCTGAGCAAACACTGTCCTCAATGACTATTTCTGGTTGCACACCGCACAGTTCCATTTGTTGCTACTTTTCTTCTTCTGCTTCACCTGAACACCATCGGCAACAGAATCATCGAATCACAATAAGAGAGAGAAAGAGAGAATTAGGGAAGCAAGAGAGAGAGAGAGAGAGAGTGTGTACCTACAAGGTGGAGCATTGGAAGCACTGAATGGCGATGAAGATGGTGGGTGCCATTGCTGTGAAGGAAAAGAAACTCTGCATAAAATTTGTATGACTGAAAGTGACACTGATGGTTATTATATTTTGGCTCCGAACTTTTGAAATTTCATTTCGAAAATGATTCCCATTGAATATGACTACTTCTAAGTAAAGCCCATAAAAAAGAATACTAGCAACAATTTTCTTTGTGCTATAGTTATATTACATAAATACACTATTTGCTAATATTATATTTGATTTTTGTTTCGTTCATCTTCATATTATATAAAATTTTATTATTCTTCTTAAAAAATGTAATTTTTATCTATGAAAGATATAGAATAAATTAGATAGACGTATCCTAAAATAAAAAGTTATTATACACTTTAATCTAATTTAAAATTTTTTATCAAAATAGCTTTCATTTAATTTTTTTAGTAAAAAAAAATATTTAAGTTAATTGAGAGCATTTTAATTAAAAAAATTAAAATTAAACTAAAGTATAAAGTAATTTTTTTGTTTTAGAGGAAGTATGTATATACTTTTATAATAGAAGAAAAATGTATATAATTTCAACAAAAATTTAAAAAATGTTTATATAATGTACACAAAAATATATGCTTAAGTTATTTAATCTCTAAATCTTTAAAATGCACAATTTACTCTTTAAAAAAAAAACATGTTTAAGCTATTTAGTCTTTAAATATTAGAAATATATGATTTAGTCTTTAAAAAGTTTAGATTTGCAACCTAGCGTATGTACTAATGAAAATGAATGGTAATAAGTAAAGAATTTTTACCGAGTGAATCATTTATTCTTAAGACCAAAGAACCAAATCATATAAATATATTTTGAACCATCCAATTTAGATAAGCATATTCTACAAAATAGTTATTAAATTTTAATTACTAAATTATAATGCATAATACCACTAATAGTTTTGTTATTTTGTTTCAACAGAGATACCATTACTAAATTACTCTCCATGTACTTAAATTATATCCTCATTCTTTCTATTTTCAAAACATATAAAAAAATTTTTAAAATTAAAATATGATTAAGATATTTTCAAGAATAATATTAATTTTTTACTAAAAATATATTTTATTAAAAAATATTTTTGAACTTTTATTTTTAATGTTATTTATTTTGTGCTAAAAATCATAAATTTAATTTATTTTAAATTTAAGAATTATTTTTATATTGGTAAAATACATATTTAGTATTTGTTACATTATATAAGTATAGAAATAAAAGTTTTCAATAAAAATATATGTAATTATGACTTATCTTTGATTATAAAAAATGTTTGTATAATATATCTCTTAATTTTTTTTAAAACATGTAAATTTTTAAAATAAGAAATAGAATTATATAATATGAATATCTAATATATATATATATATATATATATAATTTACCCTAAGTACTTTATAATAGATTATTAATATAAAATTGGGTTTTATATTAAAAAGATACATGAGACAGAAATATCATTCAGCCGACAAAGTGGATTTGGTTATTTGAAAGAGTTATGAATTCATCTATAAAAACTATGAAATTTCAAACTTTTTAAGAAAGTTTTTAGGAAATCTCTAAAATGCTCTTCAACCCATAGTCTAATACCTTTATTTCTGTATAAGAAAAATAGTAAAATTTTAACATGCCAGGGACATAACAATATTAGAGGCACTCACATCTATTATCTTTTCTTCTTTGTCAGTCTCCATCTGTTTTTTTTTTTTTTCAAATCTCTATATCCCTTCATATCTTTTGTGATCACAATCTTAAACAATCCATTTAAGGAAACCAAGTCAACTCTTAAACAATTCGATTCCATAAGAGCTAAGCAAATACCAGGCAATTCTTTCAGGTCCCACTTGTAAATGTCAGTCTCTTGAATTATAACTGTATCATGTGTCAAAGTATAAGTTGGACGCTTTAAACTACGTAATTTTCCGTAATCAAACGATCCATAAGAGATTTATCCCACAAAACATTAAACAAAATAAAAAGAAATAAAGTAAAAAAATAATTTTGAGAATAAAAAATAATCTTTATAATTGTGGTAAAGAATTAATTGCTTTTATTAATTATTATTATACATGCCTAAATTTAAAAAAGCTTACAAATTGTGGAAGGTGTTATCTATATTAATATTTAGATCTATTAATCAAACTATTAATTGCCTTGCTAAATATTTAACTGAAAAAAAAAATGTGCTCGTAATGATGAAATTTTTTTCCCCTCATCCCTTTTTTGTCAATTTTTTCTAAGAATTTAAATGTTTATAAATATGGAATTGGTTAAGTTAGTCTACAATAACTTACCCCATATTGCTTTTGTTGGAATGAAATATCATTTCAGCAAAAATAAGAAAACACTTACGTACAAGCATAATTTCATTTTTATTTTTTGATTATGTTGTTTTATCCCAAAAAAAATGCTAGCTTCTTTATAATTCCTAAATTTCATTTGGTTTTTATTGGAAGATTTTTTAAAAGTAAATAGAAAATTCAATTTCACCTTAAAAAGTAAATATAAATCCTCCTAATAGTTGTATTTTTTTTCTAAATGCTGGTCTTTAGAGAGTTGCTCATCCTAGACTTATATAATTCTTTTGTACAGCTATCATATGAAAATTATAATGTTTAAGTTTTTATTCTCAAATTTTTAGCAAAAACTTAGTGTGTGTATATACATATATATATATATATATATATATATATAACAATGAAGTATAATTGAAAACAAACTACTAATAATTAATCTAGGAACAAAAAAATAGTTAATATGATAAATATATATTTTGAGATTATTTAAAATAATATAATATAAATGTCTATGCATTAATTATTAAAATTTTAATATGTATTGTACAAATTTATTTAATAAATTTGTAATTGTAGTAATCTTTTTTAATTAGAAATTAAATACTTATAATAAAATTATCTATTTACTTTATTTTTTTTATTATTGATTAATTATTAGATTACTCATAAACCTAGATAAAAATAAAGGGAAAAAATTGATAATTGATATATAAATAAAGATATTACTTAAGTAGTAAATACATTCTTTCATATTATTTAAATTACATTAATATTCTTTTTATAAGATAATTATTAAATTTTAATCAATGATGTACACATTTTTTCATAAATTTGTAATTATCTTTTAAATTAGAAATTAAATAATGATAATAAAATTATCTATTTGGTTTATTATTTAATTTTAATTAATGATTTGATAGCTCCTAAAACTAGATAAAGAATAATAAAAAAGTATCCCCTAAAACTACATTACTAAGATCTTTTACCCACTTCATTATATCTACTAGACAAAATAGAATATTCTTTCTTAAGCCATCTAAGAAAGATATTGTAACATGCAAATCTAAATATGATTTACAATTAGAAGAAAGAGGAAAGATGAAATTTAAGATGAAATTAAGTATTTTTTTTTATTTTTTTATCAAATTATTTTCTAAAAAATATGAAATATATATATATATATAATATATATATATATATATCATATCATATTAAATTATAAGTGAATAAATATTAAATATGCAAAGAGGTTATTAAACTGGTGGAAACACTAGTTCAACATTCATTAATCTCATTGTGGTTAATCTGTGGTCAAACTGATGATAATTAAATATATATTTTTAAATTATTTATATTAATAAAATAATAAAATAAATAAATTTTAAATATTTAATTACTAATTACATACTTTTTAAAATATTTTAGAAGTTATTTCTAGTTAAAAAATAAAATTACCCATGATTAAAATTTAATATTTAATATTGAACTTCTTAACTTCTAAAATTATATTAAGATTTTATTATTATTAAAAATAAAAAACCAAAAAAAGGATAAAAGGCTTAAATTAGAAAAATAATAAATTAGAAAAAGTAATTTATTTTAGGTCTTTATTTCAAATCTCAATAATGAAAAAAAAAAAATTATCAAACTTTTCGTGGTAACCTAAACAGGTCGTCACTAAAAGTGGATTTTAGTGGCGACGTTGGTTGCCACTAAAGTTTTTATATAACAATTTTTAAATAAAAAAAAACTTGTCAAAACTTTTAGTAGCAATTATATATTGTCACTAAAAGAGATTTTTAGTGGCGACATATAAGAGTTGTCACTAAAAGTTACTTTTAGTCGCGACCTAATATCGCCATTAAAAGTCTTGGCACAGAAATTTTTAAATAAAAAAAAGTTTTTTTATAACTTTTAGTGACGACTAGTTATCATCACGAAAAGTTACTTTTAGTAACAACCATATTCATGTCGCCACTAAAAGTTATTTGGTGACAACATTATTGTCGCCACTAAAACTATTTTGTGGCAACCTTTTTGTGTTGCCATTAAAAAATTTGCTAAAATGAATAATGATTTTTAGTGACTACTTTTAGTGACAATATAATAAGGTCGTCACTAAAAATATAGATTTAGCGACAACAAATTTTTAGTCGCCACTAAAACTCGTCACTAAAAATCTATTTTTTTATAGTGGTGACTGGCACGAAAGATAGCCAAATTTTCTTCTGTAAGCCAACCCTAAACAAAATTCTATTAAACATTGATGAATATCCCTAAGATTTAATATCAAATATCATAACTAGATAGAATAATTGTAAATCATACAAACATTATATAAATTTAGTTCTAATGGACTCTTGTAGAAATTTTGGTAGAGTTTTCCCTATAAATTAGACCTTCAGAAATTTTTACAAATCAGCTAGCCAGTTCAAAACATCAAAAGGAAGTTCAACTATAGATCCAAACCAAAATAAATCAATTTCTATGGGTGAGGACCCTATTTGTGGTTCAGTGAAGCTACACAAAACATTCTATAGTACAACATAAATTTCAATTACATCCTCAAAACACACCCATGCTAACAAATGCGAGGCTTACCAAAAATAACAGAAGATGACTAATCCTAAGATGCTGAAGAAGGATTGAGTTTAGGCCTACTATCTGAAAGAAATTGAAAACAAAAGGAGTGAGACGATTACTCAATGAGTAAATAAGGCTATATAACTATAAAGAATAAGCACAATTTCATATAAATGTCCCATTCTAACCCGCAACTTGATAGCTGGTACATTTAATATAGAAATAAGTAAACTCTCTCAGTAAATCATTATGAATTATAATAGGAACGTCTAGTCGACTCCAACAAATTAGACGCAGAGCACATAGCCTGCGAGAGTAAGTCACACAAACGCTGAGCAACTTGCTCGCGAGGAATCAAAACAGATCCACACATGATGGCTAACCACACGGGGCTAGCAACACCCCTGCTAGTTAGGGTACATATCATGGTGCACTATGCTAACACTTACCGCTGTTAGCTGTAGGGTTCCATAATAGACAGTTCTCCTAAAATATTTTTAAAATACACCTTTAAAAATATCAAAACTCATAATCATGCCCATTTTCAATTGAAGAATGGAATTTGAATAATCCAATAAATGTCTAATGTACAAAAAAAATCAAAACATAACAACTAAAATCTTTACATTCAGACAAAAATAGGATTAACAAATAGTTTGTCCCCATGATACGGTAAAGCTTATATAGATGAATAAATAATGCTAATCACATAAATGAGTAATCAACTTTGAAAGTCAAGAAAGGAAGTATAAATTATACGATGCTCATAGTCAACCTTGCTTACTCACCTTTTAAGATAGCATCAAAAAACATTTCCTATTATATTCTTTGTTAACTCTTTGAGTGCGCCTAACTCTTCGAATGCCCTATACATCAATTCACAAATTCTCAATATTTGAACAACTTCAATGGTCAATTATTATGGATACTTAATATCCAATCTACTTCTTCAACCCATCATTATCTCACATAATGCTTTAGAGCCTATGAATTTCACAATTTATTGTGCACCCAAAACAATTGAAACAATTCATTTTGTATGATAAAACTCTATATGTTAGTGTGTGGATGGTTTCTTTTTTTTTCCCCTATCATTTCATGATGCGTATAGAAGTTAATCGAAGACCAAATTTCAGTTGTACGATAAAACATGGTTTTAACTCAAGTCTTACAAATAAACTATCACTAATTTGGGAAAGATTTGCAATACACACACATATTTATAAAAAAATATACCTATTTTAGAAGGGGAAGAAACTAAATTCTGTTGACAAACCAAAAAGAGAGACAATTGATAATTATGTTTTTTTTTTAATTCCCACTCCTTCACACACACACACACACATATATATACATGAATGACTAATTATATCCCCACAATCTCCAGCTACAGTAACACATACACAAGATGCTAAGGGTAGCAAGCACCATGGTTTAAAGGAGTGAGGATGGGAAGGATCAACATCACAAGAGAGGAATTCCTACCCAAAACAAGCTTGAAATTTTGACCTCAAAATAAACGCAGCTCTCTTTCTTCCTTGGATCCCCAAGGCAGCACCTTCCAAGTAGCCCCATACACCACTAATATTGCACCAAATACCCAAGAGTCAAGAAAGGAAGAAAGGCATGAAAAGTGGATTTCCATGAGAAGATCCAATACACCATTAATAGGGAAGGTTGAGGGAAGGGATGAACACATCTTACCAGCCACTACTATGCTAAAATTTCCACCTAAAATAGAGACCATTCAGCATGAAAATGGGTTGTCTAATATAGCTCAATCTAGCTCAAGTTATATTAGAAAGATGGCATGTAGGAAACTAAAACAAAAAGCAATAAGTTATGGCAAAAATGGAGGATGAGTTGCAGACATTTTTGGTTGTCTTCTGCTCCCTATTCTTTGACCAAAAGGATGGTTATAGGTGGAAGAAAACATGTTGTAGAAGATGGAGATAAGAAATGACCCAAAAGCCCCTCTTTAAGCTAGGCAAATAAGGATATATTTGGTATAGCAGAAAAATGACAACAAAAAGGAGAAAAAAATTGCTGTATATATGCTACTGGACCAGTATCCACGCCTCAGGTCATTACATAGAGAGTATTCAAAAGTGTAATCCATACTTGTGTTTTAGGTTGTCCTTAGATTTAAGGGATCTAAACTACTTTTAATTAAATTTTGGTGATTAAATCTGCAATCCTATGTGTTAAAGTTTATATGGCCTGAATTTTCTTTTTTTTTAGCTTAATTAATATTTCCTACTCTTGGTTTTTCCTGGGAAGCACTTGCTTTAATTGTGCATGTGTGATTTAGTTGTTTTGATTATTTTTCATGATTGCATTGGAGTTAATCTTGCACCTTCATCTCTATAGGTTATTTTAAAAAAAGAAAAAAAGGTTTTTGGCATTACTCTACTTTTGTTTAATAAGTACATATATCTTATAGACTTCAAATAATTTATATATTACAAAATAAATTACAATACAAAAATTCATATCACAACGGAAGTAAGAATTTAGGATCAAATACTTCTACTCATGCTATTTAATATCTAATAAAGAAAGTAATACTCTAATTCCCAAATTTTGCGGTAGTCTATGGTTAGGAGAACTAAAAAATGCACAAGAAAAGGAAAGGAAGAAGTAAGAGGAAGAGAGAGTTCTCTAATAAGGTTATAAGTCTTCATGATAGTCAGGAGTCAGACTCTACTTATCCTGAGCCCCTCTAAAATACTAATTAACATTAAAAAACTTGCCACTTTCTTATTAAAAGAGGTTAATTAACAACGTGTAATCCACTAACCCACTAACTAAATTATCCAACAATTTAAAATTCAAAAATCAAGAATTAGCAATTAGAATAATTTAATTTTAATTTAAAATATTATTTTAATTTAATTTAATTCAAAATATCCTAACAACTGATATAAAATATCTTTTATATATATATATATATATAATTAAAATAATATAATTATCTCATAAAATAAATTAAAATATTCTAATATTCTTCCACTTAATTCAATTATGGTTTGTCAGATAGCATATTTATGGGTAAATAAGCACATATTACAAGAATCATGGTGGTAAGTCATATAATAAAATAAGTATTACTTTCCATGTATCACATTATAATACCTCTTCAACTTTATAGGATATATAACTTTTATGAATAAACCTTAAACATTCATTCGAGTTCTATCTTACATGCTTGTCAATCTCCACCAAAATGTATACTAAAATATATAGAGGTAACAAACCAAAAACAGAAAGTTCATTTCATTATGTACCTCAAGTAGATCAAATATAATTTAAGACCCATTTGAGACATTTCATCCTTAAACTCCTTTAATACCTCTTCAACTTTATAGGATATATAACTTTTATGAATAAACCTTAAATGTTTATTCGAGTTCTATCTTACATGCTTGTCAATCTCCACCAAAATGTATACTAATATATATAGAGGTAACAAACCAAAAATAGCAAGTTCATTTCATTACGTACCTCAAGTAGATCAAATATAATTTAAGATCCATTTGAGACACTTCATCCTTAAACTCCTTTGGATACATCCTTTCAGTTAAAGGATCAGCTAGCATTTCTTTTATCCAAATGTGCTCTATAATAACTTGATTATCCTTGATCTGTTCTCTTAAAGCTAAGTATTTAATGTTGATGTGTTTACTTCGACTTCCACTCTTGTTATTCTTAGTTAAGAAAACTACAACTATATTATCATAATACACTTTGATGAGCCTAAAGACTAAGTTCACAATCTTAAACCCAGCAATGAAATTCATTAATCACATAGCCTGTGATCTTGCCTCGTAACTTGAAATAAACTCAATCTCCATAGTAGAAATAGCAATCAAAGACTATTTAGCACTTTTCTATGAGATGGCACCTTCAACTAACAAAAATATATGACCAATTGTCAACTTTTTAGTGTCGACACATTCTACCATTTCTAAATTTGAATATCCAACTACTTCTAAGTTGTCTATCATTTTCTAAGTAAGCATATTGATGGGGCGTGTTGCTCAACCCTTAAGGTAAAACTAGGTTGATAAATTATATAGCTAATG
Organism: Erythrophleum fordii; assembly: GCA_032878935.1. Classification (NCBI taxonomy): domain Eukaryota; kingdom Viridiplantae; phylum Streptophyta; class Magnoliopsida; order Fabales; family Fabaceae; genus Erythrophleum; species Erythrophleum fordii. Next base: position 6,874,282 of record JAVQMF010000047.1, read on the forward strand.
GTGCAACCAAGGTCATCTCCCTTGGAAATGGATTTTAATGTTTAATTGAATTTTTTAAGTATTAAAAGACTCTAGAACTACCTAATTCAGGGGGTTTTTTATATAATTAAACTAAGTAAAATGAAATTGAATTAAAGTGACTAACTACCTAATTGCATGGATTATGGCTGAATGATATACTTGTGACTAGCTTTGGATTTATCCCTTAGTATTCACTATCCTTATCCTAATTCATGTCTGATTAATTCTAGTCTAAAAGTCCCTATTTGTGTCAAATACAAATTATCTTGAATTACCACACAAGAATCAAGAGATTAACAATCCAATGTTGAATTGAAATCTCAATCCCGCATCAAATCGCTAACTCTTGTCATTAGAATTAATGAACACTTAAATTGAATGATTAATTAGCCTCTGAATTAACACTCTAGGAGATTCAATTAACCAATTAAACCCCCATGGATCTTCAAATTAGACAATTAAACATACCAATTCTTACAAGCATTTTATCAAACACCTTGATTGCACACATGAAAAATGGTAGGAAAATGAAAATTCAACACTAAAATTAATCAATTAAAACATCAATTGCTCTCCTAATTAGTATCCAACTAGTTACTAATCATAAACTACATTAATCCAGTCAATTACAAGCTTAACCAAGCAAATAAAATAACAAAAATCAATGTAGAAAGAGAGAAGAGAAAATAGGAAGCTTAGCTAAAATCCCTTGCTATTCCATGGACTCAAACTTCGACCAAGGATCATTCTCCAAGCTAATCATAAATGGAAATTTAATGCTTCATCAAATGGAAGGAGATGGTGGAGAATAGAGTGGAAATGGCATGGAGTGGCTGCTGGACATGGAATGGACGAAGGGTCTGCAAATGTGAATGACGATGGAGTGTGTCCTGCGAATGAAACCATGGAATGAATATGATAGATGATGATTTTTAATGTGAATTCCCTCTTTACGTGCTGCCTGAGTGTATTATTTTTTTTTTTTTTATTCACCTCACATGCTTCATTTTATCACTTTCACATGCTTTTTCTTTTGATGAATGGATGAGATGGAATGTGTATTCTAGATAGTAGCATGGAATGATCTCTACCTCCCAGCCTTAGCCCCTTAATCACATTCTTTTCACGTGCTTATTCTCATGTTGTATTCTCCAACTCATTCCACATAATATTCAAGCTCATGTCCACGTGTTTTACTGAACCCCTGCCTCATTTATTACTCCATGAGTTTTCCATATGTTTTCCTTCTTCGTGTCTTCTTTTCCAGCCAAGAACCCATAGCTTGCATGCTTCATGTTTTCCTCATGTGACTTCTCCTCCCATTTTCACTGTTGCCCCACGCTTCATTTAATTTACTGTCACATGTTGTCTTTCTTTGCCACAAGTTTTTCCACGTTGGCTCCCTTCATGCTTCTTTATGGGTTTTGCTCTCCAATTCAGACTCGTGCAAATCCACGTCAAATGTGATTTAGATTACTCCTTATAAGCTTGTTGTCTTACATGAGTTCCACATCAGCTTCACTTCATTTCTCATCACGCTTTTTTTAATCTTTCCTCATGTCCTGGAGCTACGTCTTTGCCTTCCATGCATATCTCTCTCCATCTTCTTCTTAGCTCTTCCTCTCAAACCCATAACTATCCTTCTCTTGCATGTACATAAACTAAAGCTGCCCACGTGCTTTTTCTCCACGTAAGTTTCTTCACATCAAAACCAATCCTTCTTCTCATGTATGAACGTGTAAGCCACATGTAATATGGAGCTGTAAGCCTTGTTTTGTTGCTACCACATGATGCTTCTTCCATGTAATAACATGCTCTGAACATGTCAACTCCAAGTTCTTCCATGAAGATGCCATGAGATCATGAAGCTAAGCTGGAAAAGAAGTTTTGCTTCTACTCAAGCTGCATGCTTATGTTTTAGCTCTTTCTCAAGTGGTTTTTTTTTGTTTTAATCTTCAACTCTATTTCACATATCTTTTCTTCACATTGTTATCCAAGCTCCTTCAACTACTATTCTTCTTCTCGAAAGCTCCTTCAACCTAGCCTCCAGATGTTCTTTGTTTGTTTATTCTTCATCTAGCCCATAGCAACCCACGTCAAGCCTAGCTCGAGACTCATCTTTTGTGTGTTCCTTCCACGTCTACTTCTCCTTTGTTTCTGCTTCTCTTCTTCATTTATTTCAGCCTCTTTCTCATGCTTTAAACCCGTTGCTTTTCATGTTCTTTCTTAGCTCGTGTTGCTTCCTCTCCTCTCAAGCCTTCTTCTTCTCCTATGTTTCTGTTGTAGCCCTTCTCTACGTTATTTCTTTGCTTTGCCTTCTTTGTTTGCTTCAAGTAAAGGAAGGGAACCATGGCTGCTGCTGTGTGTATGTATAATCTGTACCCAAGCTCCTTCCTACGTAGAATCCAAGTCTCTTTCTCCTTTGGATATGGTGGCTACTCATAAGTGTGTGGGAGCTTGTGAATGAAGTGGAGTGCTTTTATACATTGATTCTCATTTCCTATACTCTATCATGTGAGCTTGTACCTTCCGTACTCTTCCACATGCCATCAATTCATCTTCATTTTAAATCTTTCCATTAAAATTTGCACAACAAAAATAAAATAAAATGAAGTAGAATAAAACAAAACAAAATATTAAGAAAGAAGAATTCACAAGGGAAATATTTCAATGAAATTTATGCATTAAAATTAAAAAATTTGTAAATAAATTTCTAAAGTGCAAGTAATGGCCAATAAACTCAATTATCTACATAACAAAGCCCATTAAACCTAATTTAATTATTAAAATGCTTAAGTTAGGAAGAATAAAATGTATACAAATCATGTTTATCAAATTCTCCCACACTTAAACCTTTGCACTCCTGGGCAAAGCTCAAGATCATAAAGAAAGCCTAGTGGAATGGCCAAAAGAGAATGAAAATGAAAAGGAAAATGTAGAAATCACAAGCTGAGGATTAATCACAACTCTTCAACATTTCAACAATCAAAGTTAACTTCACTTACATCAAGAAATAAGCTCCATGGCAATTTCATTTGAAAAGAATGAATCAAAATGCATAGCCTCTCATATGGATTGGTGTTTACTCTCAACTCTCAAGTGTTTAGGCGATGTGTATCACTCAAATTTCACCTATCAAAACCTCACTACCATAAGCTTGTCAAGCTTCTAAGTCTCCACCACCCATGTCAAATGCAAAGCACAAATCAATAGGACTTATTCAGGGTTGTAATGGGATAAAGGAATGAAATGAATGGATACACAAGAACAAAGAAAAAACAAACAACAAATGGAACACCTTAGGACTTCAAGAGCAATAAAATGAGATCTAGGATAGGGAAGAATGTGTTTCTTGGCCTTATTTCCTATCAGTATAGGAAACTATAAACTTAATTCAAAGGACTTCTTTCTTTTGATTTCTAATTGCTTTTCCTCTTTTTTTTTAATTTTTCTTTTCATTGCTTTTCTTTTGTTTTTCCATCTTTTCTTTTATTTGCATTTTGCTCTTTTTTTTTTCAAAATAAATTCCTCAACTTTTACTATCAATGGTCTTTGATGTAAGACACCCATTCACCTATCCTAATTAGATGTAATGCTCTTTAGAGTCCTTAAGGCATCTTAAAACAAGGTGGAAAACATTTTAAATGGCTATAGGCTAATAAGAAAATGAAATCAAGTCCAAAGTAGTTAAATAATTGATAAAATGCATGTAGGGTTGGCTTTTTGGTTATCTATCTATAAAAGAAAGGAATGCCTTATCATTTTTATGCATGCAAATGCAAATATAGCCTCAATAAATAATCAAGACAAGTTCTAGAGTGAAAGCAAATATAGGTGAATACACACTAGAATTAAACAATTAAGGCTCAAATCCTCAGTAGCTAAGGCCATCAAATAATTCATTGAAATCAAATTCATTGCCACTTCACTTGAATCAAGACAAAAAATCCATTACTTATCATGTCTAAGAAAATCTAAGCTATAATCATCTCAACTTGCAACTTTCACAGAAAAACTAAAAAGAATCACGCTACTTTCAAATGTTTTCTAAAAAAATTTTCAAATTTTTTTTTAAAAACAAGGAAAAGATGGATGGAATGAAATGACTCTCCCCCTACACTTAAATATTGTATTGTCCTCAACGCCAGTACACAATCCAGTCAACAGATAAACATCACAATATAAAAAGTAGAAAGAGAAAGTATACAATCGGATGAACTTGAATTAAAGATCTCAAGGGTGGCTCAGATTCCCATGTAGCTGGTTAGCAACCTTTTATTACCTACAAAACAAAAACAAAACAAACTATAATGTAAAAAAGAAAAAGAAAAACTAAATCCTAAGCTACAAAGACTAACTAATCATAAGTATCAAAAACGAAAATTAAAACTACTTTATTTCTCCTTAACTGAACAAATTTAAGTCTCACTGCTTTAAAACATTTTGATTGATCACTCAATGATGACTTATGGACTTCCTCAACCATCAGTAGTCTTGGAAAGTCAAAGTTAGCAAATTCAGGAATAGTAAAAGAAGAAAAATCAAATTTAGGACATTTAAAACTAAAGAAAGAAAATTTGAAATCAAATTTAAACTTCGAACTCTCTAGAAATTTATCAAAACCAATAAAATCTACTGGACTCTCATCAATAAGAGTCATTGCATCCATAGAAAATTTTAATTGCAACTTTTCACAATCCTTTGAGTTCAAGGCATCTGGTAGTTCCTCCATTGCAGTTGGGAGAGTCTATTGATTGTTGGGAACTAGCTCAACAACTTCAAGAATTTGTTTCGGACTCTCAACAAGAGAAACAATATCTTCCCTAACCAAAGAGACATCAATAGACTCACAAGATTCTAGACAATGATTAATAGCAAAATCCAATCTCTCACTAGTGTTAATAATAACACAAGTATCAATAAGGTTTTCAATATCAGCATAAGCATCAATAGGGTGTTCAATATTAGCACTATCACTATACATGCTCTCATCAACACTAGTATGATCAGACGAATCAGTCTTATCAATAACTTTAGTGCAAACAAAGGACTCTATGGATTCAGCAGACTTATCAAACCTAAAAAACTCATCAATCTCAATACACATAGGACATGTATGCTTATCATCACATAAACATCTAAGAGTGAGATCTACATTATCAACAATAAGCTGTTTAACAATTTTATCATCTATATTCTCATCACATGCCACATTCACTATTTCATCAGTCACATCATTACATATCAGTGAGGAATCATGTTGACCAGTATATGTGAGGAACTCACTAGTTTCAATGAAAGAATTAATCTAGGAGTATTTATCACATATAGTAGATTTAGCACACACACAATTAACAGAATCATTTAAATCAACTATATCACATGGTCCAGATGGTATGCTATCCCTAAACTCAGAAGATGCATCAGTAACAAACTTATCAACTAATTCCACACTAGGAACAGTATGATCATCACATTTTAAGTCACCCCCACACTTATCTACTACCCTAGACTCAACAAAATCATCATTAACAGGCTCAAAAATGATCACTATAGTCATAGCTAAGTGTAGACATACCAAGTGCATCAATACTCAAGGATTCATGAACATCAATAATTGTATCAATTTTGCTCAATACATTACCATAATCAACCAAATCAGGAGATTCAGCAACAATGTCCTTATCAACATCATCATCATGCAATTCAAAATCAACAACATTATATGCATCAGTAGTCATAGTGCTATCAAGCATTTTAGATTCAGTTCCAACAAATTGCAAAATGTTAGAAGATGGAAGGATAGTACCTAATGAATAAGATTCTTCTTCCTTTATATATTCTCTTCTAATTTGCTCTTCAATCAATTTAGTAGCACTTGAAGTGGGTTGATTCATTTGAATTCCCAAATCTTTCATAATGTTGTCAATCATTTGTTGATTTTGAGCATGCAACTGATCAATTTCTCATTGGAGTTGAAGATTATGAGCTTTCATTTGTTGTGATCTTCTCTCTTCCAAACTTGGTTCCCTCTGGACCTCTTGTTGCATGTACCCCTCATGGTAGTTGTAAGGATGATATTCTAGCTCTTGCATATTGTAATTGTGGTATGGGTCATAATGATGGTGGTAATTTAGGTGAACTTCATATGGATGGTAGTATGGTTCAATGTAACTGGAATGAACTTCACAAGAATAATAGTATGGTTGGTAGCATGGTGGTTGGAATTATTGGTATTGTTGGGTTTGTTGTGCTTGTTTTTGTCGTTCAAGAATACCTTGACATATTGAAATGGCTTCATCCAACTTCTAGCAAATCCTATCATTTGCACAAGAATCATAGATACCTTGCTTAGAATAATAAGGATCCATTTAAAGTTAATAAAACGATAAGTTCAATTACTTTCGCCACAAAACAATTTAGTGAAAAATTAGAACTAATATTAACTCCAAATCAAGAAAATAAAATTCAAATGAAAATAAAAACTTTCTACAATCAAAAACACTTCAAAACAGAGGTTTAACACCCAAAATGAACTCACAAAAAATAAAGAAATTAAATCTAGAAAAATTAAAAAAATTTTAAAAAATTCAAAAAAATATTAAAAAATTAGAAAAAATGCCTTAAATGTTGAAATTTAGTCAAAAAATGGTGTACCTAATAGCGTTGCTATTAATTTTGCTTAAAACACCTAAAAATCTTAGAAAACAAAGTTTGAAAATTTTCTAGGCACTTCAAACAAAAATTTCAACAAGCAGACCAATCGACGTGTAACACTGAAATTACCAAAATCCCATTTCAAAACAGAGCAAAAATCAAACCTAAACAGAGCTAAAACAGAGAATAAGCACTTAGAAAACTTTCTCAAACAATTGAGAATCCAATTCCTTGGCAACGACATCAAATTTTGATGGGTCGTGTCGCACAACTCTAAAAAAAAAACTATGTTGGATTATATATAGCTAGTGGCACAACCTAGGTCATCTCCCTTGGAATTAGAGTTCAATATTTAATTGGGTTTTCTAAGTGTTAAATGATCTTAGAACTACCTAAATTAATGGGGGTTTGATCTAATTAGACTAGCTAGAATTAAATTAAAATAAAGTTCCTAAACTCTATCTAATTGCACGAATTATGGTTGATAATGGACTTGTGACTAGCTTTGGATTCATTCCTGGGTATCCACTATCCTTATCCTAATTCAATTATGATTAATTCTAGTCTAAGAATCCCTAATTATGTCCATTAGCAAATGATCTTGAATTACCACTCAAGATTCAAAAACCTAGCAATTTAATGTTAATTAAAACCTCAACTACTATTAAATTACTAATTCTTATGATTAAGATCTATGAACATTTAAATTGAATGATTAATTGATCAATTAGCCTCTGAATTAATACCCTAAGATGTTTAATTAACCAACCAAACTCCAAAGAATCCTCAAATTAGACAATCAAGCACATAATCCCACTCATATATTTCATCAAATACCTTGATAGCATACATGAAAAATTAGAGAATAATGAAAATTTAGCACTAAATTAATCAAATAATCAATCAAATAATATCCTAATTAGTGTCTAGCCAGCCATTAACTATAGACCATACACATTCTCAATCAATACAATTTTAACTAAGAGAATATAAGAAAAGAAAAAGTGTAAAAAATTAAGAAAATCTCAGCCAAAATTCTATGTTCTTCTTCATGGATTCAAGCTTCCACCAAGAGTCTTCTAAGCTAATCACAAGATGGAGATTAATGCTTCATGGTGGTGAAATGGAGATGAAAAATGGATGAGATGAATGGAATCGCGTGGTGGATGGAGTTTCTGGATGCTGGAATGAATGAATTACGATGGGTTGAATGATGATGAAAAATGTGCATCTAGATAGATTTATTCGAATGAATGGAATCATCCCCTCGATGGTGCATCTAGCGTGTTTTAATAAGTCATGTGCCCCTCTCATGCTCACTTTCATGTGCCTACAAGTTAGCTACAACTCACGTTTATTTTTTTTTTTTATGTTTTTTTCTTTTTCTTTTCACGTTGGCTCGCTTCATCATGTGCTACCCTTTAAGTGCCAATTGCCCGTAGCAATCCATGTTACTTCTTCTTTTTGTTTACATGAGTATAAGCCCCAACGTGTTTTGTAAAAGTGTTGGAATGTAATAAAAGATTCATTCATGCTTTATGCATCCTTCCACGTACAGCTCTTCCAAACTGTAGCTTTTGCTCTATTCTCTTCATACGTCTTTTATGTATTCTGCAGCCTCTGTGTGAATCATGAAGCTCCTTTCTTCCTAACTCGTGCCTCTTTCCCTTGGTGTTTTCTTATATGCAGCTGCTCCTTTCCACATAGGGTCCAAGCTCAAGTTTTCCTCTTCTCTCATGTTGCTCAACGTTTGTTCCAGCCACGTTAAAACTTATAGCTTTTCTTCCACACATTCTGTGCATTGCTTGCTTGCTGCTTGTGTCTTATTTGCTGCTTCTCTTTATAACCCGTAGCTTTCTAACATGTTTTTAGCCTTGCCAAGCCTATAAGTTCTTCTGCATACAAGCTCCTTTGATTCTCAACTTCTTTATCCATTTGCTCGAGTATGTTGAATTCTCTATGTGGAACTTCTTCTTCTCAGTTCCACTTTAAGTTCATGCCTCCCTTCAACTTCTTTTCATCTCTTATTGCTCAATGCATTACTATTCAGCCAACTCCCCTCTTTGTGTTCTTACTTACGTTGGTCTCCCTCACCACGTGGCTTGTCGCCTTCTTTTTTTTCCCTACTTCTTCCTTCTTTCAAGTTTCTTTTTCCCTTACCCGTGGCATGTTTGTTAATGAGAGGCTCCTTTGCATGTTTGTTCTGCTCCTAACCATGCAAACCTCACGTCCTGTTTCTCTTGAACCCGTGGCTAGAGATAACTTCCTTATGTGCTCTTTAGCTTCATTCAACGCATGGCATTCCCTTTCCACACTTAAGCTCAAAACTTTCTTGCGTCATTTTGCCCATAGTAGCTTCCTATTTCATTTCCCACATGACCTCCTTAGCCAACTTCTTTAAAACCTTATCTTCCCATGCAATGAACTTGAATGTGCATCTCAATCCAAGAGTCCATGATTTGGTGAAGCTATTGCATATATGATCTGCATGTATAGAGTGTGAATGTAAATCTCCTTGGCCAATTTATTCAAAATTAAAACTTCCCATTCATGTTCTGATTAATCTCTACCATTAGAAATTTAATTGCCCATAAAAATCTATACACAAAAATAAGAAAAATTAAGTAGAAAAAATTCACAAAATTAATTAAAATAAAATTATGCAATAAAATTCAAGAATTTTGTAAATAAATTCCTTGAGTGCAAAAATGGCTATTAAAATGAAATGTTATATAATTGAATCCCTAAAGCCATATTTGGACACTAAAATGCTTAAGATAAGGAGAATAAAATACATATAAATCATGCTTATCGTATATAATCTTTGGTATCCTTAATATACCTCAACTTTTTTTGTGGTTCTCTCATGCTTCATTCTAGGATTACTTTGATATTTTCCTAACATGCTTACAACAAAAGTTATATCAAGACTTGTACAAACCTGTGCATACATTAAGCTTCCTGTTGTTGAAGCATAAGGAACATTCTCCATCCTTTTTCTCTTTAGCTCATTATCAAGACATTGAAATAAATCAAATTTTCCCCCTTCACTAGAAGTGCCACACTAGGTGAATAATCTTTCATTCTAAATCATTCAAGAATTTTATTAATATAGGTCTCATGTGATAGTCCTAAAATATCTTGAGACATAACTCTATGAATTATTATGCTAATGATATAAGATGTCTCACTCATATCTTTCATTTTAAAATTCTTGAACAAGAACTGTTTCACTCTATGTAGTAACCCCAAATCACTTGAGGAAAGCAAAATGTTATTTAAATATAAGATAAAAAATATGATCTTATTCCCATTAACCTTGTGGTACACATCTTAATCCATGATATTCTCAACAAAGCCAAAAGATATAATTATATCATGGAATTTGAGATACCATTGTCGTGAAACCTATTTAAATCTATCTTGACTTCTTTAACTTGCAAACTAAGTTTTCAGCACCCTTTGAGATAATCCTCTCTACCTATTTCATATACACTTTCTCATCAAGATCACTATTGAGGAAGGCAGTTTTAACTTGTATTTGACATAATTCTAAATCAAAATAGGCTATTAATGCCATGGTGATACAGAATGAATCCTTCTTAGAAACAAAAAAAAAAATCTTCTTAAAATCAATCCCTTCCTTCTGGGTAAAATCTTTTACAACGAATCTTATCTTATAATGCTCTATGTTATCTAATGAATCCTTTTTTAGTCTTAAAGACTCATTTACAGCTAATGGGTTTGACCTCATAAGACAATTCTATAAGTTTCCATACGTTGTTATTTGCCATATATTCCATCTCATCAACTATGTCATTATACCATAATTTAGAATTGTCATCATTCATAACCTGTGTAAATGTAATAGGATCCTCTTTAACATATATGTCATAGTCAGTTCCAATAAGATACACTATGTAGTCACTAGATATAACTAACTTCCTTTCTCTAGTTGATCTTCTTAATTGAACTTCTTGTGAAGCTTGAGGTTGCACTATAGGAGTATCCCCTACCATTGGTTGAGGTACTTCTTTTACGTTATGATGTTGCTCAACTTGAATTGCAAGATTTTCTTAATGAGGATGCTCTTGTTTCTACTCTGATCAATAAGGATAATTGGAACTTGATTATATTCTTCATTCATCTCAATAGGATGGTTGTCTTGAAAAATGAAAGTTCTACCATAATTAGTGGAAGTTATTACCTAAACATGATCATCCTCAATGATATATTATGAGGTTGACCATTCCCACTAATTAGTCATTTTCTAGAAATTTGGTATTTATAGATTCTACAAATCTCATAGTATGTGAAGGACAGAAAAATTTATAACCTTGGGAACTTTCTACATAACCAATAAAATATGTAGTAATAGTCCTAAAATCCTACTTCTTTTTATATGAGTTATATACTCTTACTTCAGTAAGACAACCACATACACATATATGATTTAAATTGAGTTTCCAACCTTTCTAGATTTCAAAAGGTGTTTTAGATATTGCTTTTGTTGGAATCCTATCTAAAATATATACAAGTGTCTTAAGTGCATCTTGTCACAAAGAAGTAGGAAGTTTGAAGTTATCAAGTATACTCCTCACCATGTCTATCAGTGTTCTATTCCTTTTTTTCAGCCACATGATTCATATCAAGTGAGCTAGGCATAGTGTATTATAGAACAATATCATGCTCTTCAAGAAATTGAGCAAATGAACCTAATGCCTATTCCTTTCCATTGCATCTTCCAAAATATTTACCTCCTCTATCAGATCTTACTATTTTGATTTTCTTCCCCATTTATTTTTCTACTTCTACTTTATTTTCCTTAAAGGCATTTAGTACATTATTTTTATTATAAAGTACGTAAATATACATGTCCTGAGAACAATCAATAATAAAGGAGATGAAATTTTTTTGCCATTAGACTATAAACCAGGACAACATATATCAGTATAAATAATTTTTAATAATTCAAAACTCCTCTTAACTCTTTTATATGACTTATTGGTCTGCTTGCTCTTCAGTCCAGATATGAATCAAGATTAGTAAAGTCTAAAAACTAGAGAATCTCATGTTTTACTAATCTTTTGATTCTATTCATGAAGATATGGTCTAATCTCCTATGCCACAAGTTAGCTGAATTCTCATTCATGACACATCGTTTAATACCAAAATAACTATGAAGGATTACGAAAGAATTAGGAGCATCATCAACAACATAAAGTTTAAACAAACCATCAGACAAAGCAAGTCTCCTTATAGGAATACAATCTTTCAACAAATTAAATTCAGGTCTAGATATATTTATTGAAGAACCTAAAAATACTAACTTTGAAACTAAAATCATTTAAAAAAAAAAACTATGAATATAAAATGTTTGCTCAAGATCCAATACAATACTGAAAGATAAGAAAATCCTATAGGTCCTTATAGTTTCCACTATTGAGCCAATTCCATTACCTGCAAATACTTTAACCTCATTGGAATGTGGATTCTTTATGTTGAAAAAGCCTTGCATAGTATTTGAAATATGAACCATTGATCTAGTATCAATCCACTATATGTCATGACATGTATTAATCAAATGAAACTTAAGGGTATTCATTATTCATGTGCCTTTTCTTTTTTCAAAAAAAAGCACCTAGTAGCCTCCTTATTTGAAACATGAATAGGAGTGATGTTTTTCTTCTTGCCCTTTCTCTTAATGCCCCTCCTTTTCTTAGAGCTACTTGCCAGATCAGTCATATCTATCTACAGGGTTTAAAATCTTGTTCTTGTTAACAATGTCTTCCATCCATTTACAAGATCCCTAATCAAATTTTAAACCTTAACCAAGCCAAAAAACTAAAGGAAATTATGACAACACTTAACAAATTTAAGTAGTTACATCTAAGCAAAACTACAATAGAAGTTCTTAAAATTCTCTAAACTCTCAACCACTAAATTATATTAAGTATAAGCTATTATAAGCATCTAAGAATCCCTAAAATACATGTAATTCTTATGAACTAAGCATCAAACTAGTCTATGGTAGAAACAAGAAAAATGGACAGCAAAACTTATAAAAAATCACACTTTTTTCCTAAACTAAACTCCCTTGAAACACAATAAAACCTCCTCCCATTCTTCCACCTTCCAAAATATTCCTAAATTAACCTCCATAACATCAAAGATTTAAGAGAGACAACTTGGATAGCCATCACCATGCTAAGATAGTAGGTGCAGAATTTTTTACAATAAATTTTACTCAAAGAGAGCAAACTACCACATAAAACCAAGTCATAGTCATCCAAAACTGCTAGAACTACTTCCATACACCTTTAGGCATAATATAACATCTAACTCTATCAAAGAATTCATAAGAAAGTGAAAAAAACCAAGCAAGAAACATAGGACAACAAAGCATTATGCACACAACATATGATAGTAGTAAAAATATACTAAGCCACTATAATTCTTAGACATTTACTCCCTTAACTTCACTCTAAACTTATCAAGACTTTTCTTAAATATTTTGCATTACCTTTAAGCACCCTAGATAGACATAAACTCTCAAAATATACTCTAAAGTAATACTAAACTAAGGTCTCTCTTCCATGATAGTAGAAAAGTCAAAAAAAAAAAAAATGACACTAAAAATTTTATGTGCAAAGGCCAAAAATTTAACCACATCTCCAATTGGCATTAAAACCACCTAGAGCAAATTTAAAATACCTAAAGAAAGTTATCTAAGTACAAAAGACTCACACTTGGGTCTTAAATCAAAATTTGACCTTTCAACTTTCAAATTTGGCACTTTTAGCTTTCAAATGGTCTAATACTTAAGTTTTGTTACCCAAATTTTGCTAACACTTCCTGACTACCATTTTTCTTTCACCAAAATAAAGTTGTTCAAAAGGTAAAATCACAGTTTTCCCTTATATAAACAATTTTTACATTAACCTAAATAAAGCTAATTAATAGTAACAAAGGAGTCAACTTGCATTATATAAGGTCTCACCTTGTCTAACCACCTTAACCACAAGCCCAAAGACTATAGCAAATCTAAGATACTACCAGAAGCCAAAAATATCAATTAGGACACCTCTAGGACACGTAATAGTCACTAAATCCCTAAAAGTGCACATTCAACTCATACATACCTAAATACAAAACAAGCCTTTTATTTCATAAATAATCATTAAAACAGGGATATCCACCATCAAAATGAGGTTGCCATACTTCCAATTCTAAATATATTATAAGGTCATAGCATACATAAGGGAAAATATATAATGTATCAATAATTCTTCCATATACATGCTTTCATCCCTAGAATAGCCATTACGGCCCAAAAATAAAACATGTAGAATATTCATATATATATAAATATATATATAATCAAAACTTATATTTAAACATTAAAAGACCATGCACAACCCCCGGCACTTCCTTCTTGCAATCCTACTCAGGATTTAGGCTGCTTCTCAGGCCTTCTGTTGAACTCTCACCTAACATGATATAAAAGAGTCCTTTGAAGGGGTGAGATACACTCTCAAAAATTTCTTTTTCTTTCTAAAACATATCTCAAGGCAACAAGGTACAAAAAATCATTATAGCATATAAAGAAACATATTCATCATGTTTGGTACATTTGATTGCATCCCAAAATTACATAACAACATCATATATCACATATCATCATGGAACTCATCTTAATCATGCTTATCATACATTTCTCATATCCATAGTAAGACATGGCCTTCTTACTAATATAATCCTTTCACCATATAAATGGTGCGGTGAGGTATGGCCTTCTCACCAATTTCTAGTGTATACATCATCAACAAATAGGGAGAAATAGGCTTTTCCCATAACATAACCTTCTATCATAAGAATAGTGCAGTGAGGCATATCCTTCTCACCAATTTTGATGATATAAATATCTCATAGGCAATCAAATAATAAGAAAACTCATAACAAGTATTTCACATAATAGTTTATAGGACATATATTTAGAAAGACAATTAATCAATTGGATAGCAACTCATGTGCTCTCTAACCACTCTCTAATAAGGTCAACTCTTATTCTTGCTACCAATATGCCTATTTTTGACATAGGTACAGCCACCAAAACAACCAAATTAATAACTAAGTTTGAAATGACTATTAAATATCTAAAGCAAACACTACACTCCTATTATATTCCTTAAATTCTTACATGAAGAAGCTAGCTCCATGCCTTTATGACTCACTTTTGGTTCAAATTTACAAAATTTCATTACCTACATATTCTTAGCTAACAAAATCATCCATAATTATACAAAATTCCTCTCCTTACATCTTTCAAAACTCAGCCAACATAGTAGCATAAACACCCTTCATAAAAGCACTATAGATATACATATTTAGAAAGTTATACCTTGTTGAAAAATTTTGTTTTTCTCCTTCCTTTGAACCTCAGCTGAACCATGGAGTAATACTATATTTTTCCTTCAAGCTATGGTTGGAATTTTTGGCATATACCAAAGATAAAAATCATATTTGGAAACCCCCCCCAACTTTAACTCAAATCATCTCTCACTTACCTTACAAAACATACTCCCTTCAACTCCTTCCATTCGCATGAAGATATCTCTCCTTCGCTCATCCTTCCTTCAATTGAAACTATCATTATGAGTGTGAGAGAATGAGAGATGATTAGATTAATACTAAATAAGTTAATGGAGGTAAGAACATGTTTGGCTGTACATCAATTCCAAAGTGTTTAATCAAATATTAAATGTTAATCTCTTACCTAATTCATCTCTTTTACTGTATAAAGTTTTATCATACTCAATTTTATATTTTAATTCAATTATCTTACTCTCAAATATTTAATTTAAATCCCCTAAATTTTAATTTGACTCTCTCTCTTCTTAATTTCTAATTAGTTTCCTATATTGGGATGTTACAATTCATATTTAAAATTTATATATTACAAATGTATTTATACTAAAATTAGTGAAAAGTTCTTTTTTTTAGATTTAATATATTTTTTAAATTTTTTATTTTTTATTTTAATTTTAAAATTTGATCTAATTTTATTCTTTTAATTAACACATTAAAATTGTCAACAAAATTTGGACGCAAGTATTTTTGGAGTTGCTTTTTCTTAAAATCTTTATTTTTTTCACGAAAATTTGTGCAGTAGCTTTCAAGAAACCATTGCATTTAATGAAGAAAACTATGCTAAGTTTAAAATATCAATAGAGGACTTAAGCAAGATTAACTTTTACCTGTACTAATATTTTGCGATGCACAATCTCGTTCCCATGTAGGACGAAGATGATTTCCGTTTGGCATTATAATTTCGATCTTTAATTTTGGAGTTTTTTTCATCTTTTTCTTTGACTGGACCATCATTGTCTTTGTTTATATATATTTGATGCAGTTAAAAAGGATATAAATTATGATATACAGATTAATTTATCATGTAACTTGGGATTTTTGGTCTGTGATTTATAATTTAGTTTTTTTCATCCCCTGTACTTCGCATTATCAATGAGCATATTCTCTTTTCATAGGTCGTAGTAAGCATCAATCACTTAAAATTTGCTTATCTTATCTTCGCATTTAGCTTACAATCTGTCGGGATTCTTCTCAGATACTCCAAAATTTTGATGCATGCTCTCTTACCACTAGTAGAGCTTATTCCTCAACCTTAGATTGATGGTGCCATTAATTTCAACCACATTGGAGGTAGCCATCACAACTAACAATAAATGGGAAGAGCACGGAATTATGAAATATTCTAAAGAAAATTCAGTATGTTGTCTATCTATTCATAAGGTTATTATTCCATTCAAAATAAGCATAGAATTTGAATATTTACAGCACCCATTGAATTTGAATGTTTCAAAAGCTGTGTTTCGAGCGAGAAGACAATGCACTACAAAATTTGAAATGCTAAAAGAGAATTAAATATTTCCCATTGACGATTTGGCCTTTGTAACAGGTAAAATGGGTAGTCTCTGAAACTAAGAAAAGATATATTTGCTTCCCTTTTCCTTGAACCATTGATGTGTGGTTAACATTACAAAATTTAGGGTCTTGTTCAAATCAGGGGCATAGTCTCATGGATGCATGAACAGAACCTTGTTCTATATAAGACAACTTTCTTTTAACAAGTTTCCTTTTCTAAGGATATAAGCTTACCAAAATTATATTTAAGACTTCAACTTCTTAGAGTATATATTAAGATAGAAGTATCAGAAAAAAAAGTAATTTTTTTTCGTTGGGCAAGGTAATGTCCAGATCAATATAAAACTTGAAATTTTTTTTTTAACATAGGATTTGCATGATGTGATTTTGTCTCCCTGGTTTCAATTAACTTTTACCACTAGTATCTCATGATACATTTTAATATTTCACATTGAAGATGAACAGAAGAAATTTTGTCGCCATTTAACAACTAAAATTGGTCAGATCCCATGACCACCATGGATTTAAGGTAGAATCCCAATTATCATCCGGGCTAAACATGTGAAATCATACTAAGATTCCAAAAAAGAATGTAACCGTTACACTTAGTGGTAGTTTAATGATATAAAAGAATGATAATCAAATGCCATAAAAAATTTGGGATTGACAGGCACATCAATGAAATTGTTACCTATTCCAGAGAGATGGACGAAGTGGAGTTTGGCCCTCTAAAGCGAAAGCATGCCTTAGCGATGGAGATTGAGTGTGAATTGCGAGGTAGAGACCGAAGCTGGTTGTGGAGTTCCAAGATTACAGTGGGAAGAAGTCAAGGAGAACGTTACAAAGTATTTCTTTGATGAATGTAGGAAGGACCAAAGTTTATAGAACAAAGGAGATAAAGAAGGGGATTGAGCAATGCATTTTGGCCCATCAGTATGATGTTGTGCGTTTTGTAGGCTTGGTAAAATGATTTATTTACCCTTCAGGCTAGGTCATATGCCACATAGCCTTGTTTAGTTTAATGTCTCATCTCTCCCTTGGTGATTTAACAAATTCATTAGCAAAGAAGGTTATCTTCACAAAAAAGAAGTTTGAGAGATTTATGGTCACATTTTGCAGGTCAAGAGAATTTTCTACGTATAATTTCAAGTTTAAAGAGATTTTGTGATATTTTTGTTATAAAAATTTATAAAACTTGAGGGGCTATTTACCCACTTTCATTAGTATGTGACTCTACCATTAAAGCTAGGGAGTATGTCAAATTTTTTTTATTTTTTTGATCTAAATCTGTTTATTTTCACAATTTGTATTTGAGTAAATAGAAAAGCTAATATCAAGTTTAAGCCTATCTCACTTTAAAAATATTTGTGTCTAAGCTAGGCTAATTTGAGTGGGCCTTTGCTCGACTTATTTTGGACCGAAGTGTACTCCATTTGATAAAATAGACAATGAAAATATTTTTTGTAATAAAAAAAGTTGTTAACAATATACAAAAAAATTGGATCATTAAAATTTTTTTAACAAAATACAAATTTTTTTTATGTCAGAAAACTACAAAACAAACATACTAAAATACGATATTACAATAACTTTCTATATCATAACTATAAATAGTGTATGTCTAATTATATGGATTGTTAGAGGCCACTGTTGCTTTTATAACCATTTCAAAATTTATTATGGCAATAGATATATGGACTGGTACTTATATAGTACTAAATAGCTAGTTGTAGTGGATTAGCAGCGCTCACCATGAACTCTTGAACTTAGTGATTAAACTCTATTGCAATAATAATACTAAAAGGGTGGTCCTGCAAAAAAAAAAGCTCAATGCCAAGATGATAAAAAACTTTATACTTCTCATTCTTATTACTTTTTCATATTGAATAAGTAACAAGAATGAAAGATGAAATGGTCATTTTATTCAAAATTCTAATTATGAAATCCCTTCTCTCCCACTTCATACCTCAAAACGCATTATTCTTGTAGAGAGAGGCACTATCATGTCTTCTTAAATCAAAATGGCTAAGGTGAAGAAAGGTTCTTGTTGCGCTTCAAAAGTATACATTCATCTTTTTAGGTCGAAATGGCTAGAGAAAAGCACTATCACATCTTAAATCAAAATGGTTAGAGAGAAAAACGACTTTTGTTGCGCTTCAAAAGTATACGCACATTCTTTTAAGTTGAAATAGCTAAAGAGAGGCATTATCACATCTTCTTAAATCGAGATGGTTAGGGAGAGGAAAGGTTCCTAGTGCCTTCGAAAGTATACATGCAAATATATATATTGCATAAATAAAAAAAATGAAGAATAGAATATTATTCTCACAAAAATTTATCATTAAGGTAATTGCACTGCAAGAAAATTGACATTTAGCGGCATTATTTTTGTGATTTAGCTGTGGCTTTTAACAACAGCTAAATGAATAAGCTAAGTATTTAATTAGCAGTGGTTTTATTCAATTGCAAGGACTAACCATTGCCAATGGCCGTTAATTTTTGTAACTGCCGCAAACTGATGCTAATGGATAAATGATTTATTGATAAAAATCATCGTTAATTGAATATTCTTATTGATATTGGATTTTGATCTTTGTCTTTTGCCAATTTTTCTTTTAAATGTAGATTTATCTTTATATTTATATTAGTTATAAACCTAATTATACATTATTAAAATCTTTTTTAAAATTATCATCCATTGTTAAAATACAAAAATATGTTTATAATATAGCTGTAAAAAGAAAAAATTCATACCTTCATTAAAATAAAAATTGTTAATGATACAAAATTCTAATAATATAAAAAAATAATAAGAATTACAAATTTTTTTGATGTAGTTAGATCTTTTTTCCGATTCCTCTGTTGTATCTTGATGTGCACATACCCTTTGGTTCCAAGAGCATCCTCTTCTTCCCATTCCCCTTTTGTTTCTTTTTCCTCCCTTTTCTTTAGCCTTCACTTCATTTTGTGCTTCAATTTTGTTCTTCACCATTTCATCAACTTTACAAGTGTACTTACGGATAAACTACAACAGGAAAGAAAATGCAATGAGAAAAAAAATACCAAGATATTGACGGATAGAAAGCATTTCAATTCATGAAAGGCGGAAGAAAATACATCCACAAGTTATCCCAAATTTCCTAGGATACCCATTACCCATTGCAACACACAAGTGAAGCACAGGAAATAAACCATACAATTTGCATTATGCATCAGCTAAGCATCACTTCCTTACACAAATACCGCAGATTATTTCATTTTGCAATTCACCAACCTGCGTCATACTCTCTAAAAAGTCTAATCCATTATTATTCATTAAAAAGTAGTTCAAAGCTGCTGTTTAAAACAGTTAAATCATAAAGTCAGACTTCGTATCTGGGTAGTGGTTCTAGGATCAAATAACAGAAAAGATTTCCATATGTACCAAAAGAAACATACCTGTAGGCTTTATATTTCATAAGATAGACTTAACTATTAGTCTAATTTGTTGAAATCCTTTTCGCTTACATATGTACATATCTTTCGACAGTGGATGGAAGAAGCAATATACCGCAAAGTCCACGAGGCAACGATATGATCTTTCTAACTCCCATATTTGCCTCAAGCTCATCCGCTATTTGCTTGCTTCTGTAAATACCCATTTAACCGCACAACTTCCTGAGGAAAAGTCATGGTGGGAGAAGTGAATCAGACAGAACTTTCTCTGTTCCCAATTCACAATTTTTCAATTCACATAATTTAATAACAACCACAAATGAACAAACCCATCTAAAAAAGGATATCAACCACAAATGAGAGAAGGAGGCTTCAACGGAGGTGGTCAAGAGATTTTTAGATAAATTTATGAAACATAATCAAATAAATCAAAGATATATAACTAAGAAATCAAAACTTCATAGATCAAAAAAATAACCATACGTTATTTTTCTTAACGTCATTCTGATAATTAAAAACACATTCTACATCTTTAGAATAGGAGAAATGATTAAATCAACCTGATCTCTCTCTCTCTCTGTGCACACACGCGCGCGCACACGCGAACTTTTTTTTTAAGCTTAACTAGGACTAAGGTTGGAAATGAAACTATCATAAATTTCTGCCTATCTATTGGGGATTGAGAAGAAGTAATTCAAACACGATATTTTCTAAGTAATTTTATTATAGTTGAAATATTTAAGAGGACCCACCCACTAGGCAAAATTAACACAATACATTCATATTTGAAAATAAAACAAAAATTTATTTCAAATTATTTAAAATTTGAAAGCACCAACAAGCAAACCAGTGGCACCAAAGTAAACCAAAAGATGCCAAGGCATTCAAGGAAACAATAGAGTCCCTATCATTAATCCACCGCTCATGACATTGAAAATGTGAACATGAGTTTTCAAAATGAGATTGGTTAATAGAAAGGGCCCAATACTACCATGACACATCACTAGTCTAAACCTAAAGGAGCCTTTGGGCTTGTCCCATCTCAATCGACGAGCTTGGATGAATTAATGAGTCGGGTCAGCCATATAAAAGCTAATTTAAATAATATGAAAGCAGAGAGCATGTGTGCTAATTTAAATTTGATAATTATGGAGTATAATATGAAAGGAGCCATAAATCAGGTTTAACCAAATTATTATTATTTTTTTCTCTACCTAAAGGGTATGGTTTAATTGGTAAGACTTAAGAAAAGATTTAAAAAAAAAAAACAATTCCATCTCAATTCTTTAGAAGATATGTTATTAGTCAAATCCTACTTGTACCAAGTTGATGTAGGCAAAGTGCACTTTCAAAATTATTTGGGAAGAGAGTAGTCCAAGGTCCAAAGGTACCTTCACAGTAATCAAATTTTTTTCAAGCATGGTTAACGAGAAACCTCCTTGGATATTATTGTGGACCCACAAAATCCATGTGTTGGTCCAAGCATAGGGCCCATGAGGGGACAAAGATTTGAAAGCAATGTAGGCCTAATTCAATTGATAATACACAAAATCAACAACAGAGTGGCTGGATAAATAACTTTATACCTTTAAGATAAATGGAACTTCCAATTTTTGAGGAATATTGCCACCAAATCCAGAAAGCTTCTTTTTGAAATAACCTACCTATGAAAGTTCAAAAATTGGAATCTAGAAACTAAAAGCTCCATTTGATAAATCAAGACAAACAATGTCTGCAAGATAGAAAATGAGAAGAGTAAAACCTTTATAGTATGTGGCCTTGTGCCTCCATTATTGGACTCTTCCCACTATTTCCCAAGTCTTAACACACACATTCTCTCCCTCTGTACATCAAAGAATGGTAAATTAGAGTTGCTAGTGTAAGTTTTAACAGTGAAAGGTTAAAAACAAGGAAATGCAGCTACAGCCAAAGTATCATAGTATTTCATACTTCATTTTGGTAAGTTAGTAATAAACAATAATGTTCTTTAGTTAAATGTTTCTATAATAAAAGAAGCTAGGTAAGTTAGGATAATGACAATCCATTGCAGACAACCACAGGGTTCTAGACTTCCTCCCTTGCAACTTCATATCCATATCAATAAACATATAAAAAAGCACAATTCATAAAACTTACTCAAGAACAATCTTCCAAATATCAAAATATTTCACATTAAGAGATGTGATCTGTTTATGTCTTAGAGAACAATTGGAATCAACAACCACAATCTTCAATTTCTTAACCAAGTTATTTTACTGTTGGTCTTCTTTCAACTAAAATTTACTTACATCTTTCCATAATCTAACAACAAATATTTTCTGACATATTTCCTATTCTCATGTACCTTATTAACTAATTAGGTTCACATAATTATCACAAGTGACTAAAGGAGAAAATTCAGTGCATGAAACAATATTTGCAAGAAAAATAAAAATAAAAATGCTTATCATTTAAATGCTAGAGATAACAGGGAGAAATAAAAAAATAACCCTTTTGAAGCGCTTCCACGTTTTATTTAAGAATACCTAAAATGAAAAGGAGGCATTCTTCAATATTTATAGTTTTACTTGATATTGGAGCATAAATCTAGATAGTAGGTAGAATCGAATTAGAAGAAAGAAAGAGAGGAGAAATAAGAACAAATGTATTTGGACAAACTTGATGCTTGATAGATGCATTGTTGATTTTTACTCCCTTCTTTTCCCACCATATTTACATCTACTTAACACAACTTGAAAAAAAAAAAAAATGCAAGCACAGGTAAAATTGAAGAAGCCAAAAGCTAAATCAGATTAGAAAGACAAACTGCTCATATCACAATCTCCACATATGCACATTATTCTTTATCCTTCCCTCTTTCACTGACCAGGCATCCTAGAATAAGATGCAACACAAGTTATCATGTAGTCACTTGACTAGAGATTCTGATGGAAAAATATTTTGAACTTAATTAGACAAGCATTTTCCAACAGAAACCCAGCTTCTAACCCTTTAACTGTAATAGATTACAGCATATCTATTACAATTTTACAAACCTTTATAGGTGTCCTTGCCATCCTAAGATCAATGGCATATTCAACGTAGTATGAATAGCCAAGTAAACAAGCATATTTATGTCGCTGTTACACCTGAATCATGCCAAAGGAATATTAGCATCAAAAAGTTTATATTAATGAATCATAATGAAAACACAAGAAACAAGAAAACAACGAACACAGAATCAAGGATCATATAAAGTCAATGCTTAAAGATCTTCATACGAATCCCATAAACATTTCAAAATTTAAGCAAAATAACTATCCTACAAGTTGGCAATTCAAATTTATACCTTTTTAAATAAAGAACTCAATTTTCTTTCCAATCATAATGAGTTGTTTGAATTAGTGCATATATAGAATTATAAGATTACACAGAGCATCAGTAGTCACAGTGCCAAAGTCTTATTGGTAGTCTAAGTACAATATCAAAAACCATATAAAGCTTATCCAGAGCAATTAAATAATTAATTTATCTAGGACGTGGAGAGAGATCTGGTCTATTGTGAACTAATAGTTCACTATAAATTAAACGATTTTATCTGAATATACATTGCTTAGGAGAACATACTTGAGGAATGAGTTGGATTTGGGCTCTCAATCTGCAAAACTGAAACTTAATTCAGAGTGACCAGCATCAGACCCTATAATTGACTATATAATCGGGACACAAATCATTCAATTTTCCAAGAATCAGAATCCACACTCTGTTAAATCACAGACAAGCTAGTGCTGGATATCCAGCCATCACCTAGAAAAGATTCGCCACAATAATCAATTAGAGCGTCACAATTAATAAGTAGCCCCACACAATCAAGCCACAAAGATCATGAATAAAAAAAGGTAAGCAGTAAATTGAGATACATAAACAAAACTTACTGGTTTCAGAGCTTCTAATTTTGTTTGCAGATAAACATTTAAGAAAGTAAGTGAAAGAAAGTAAACATAAACAATACTACCTCCAATGGCTGTCTACAAAGATCACCATCATCCTCTTCAAGTTCAACCCGCATGAACAAATTTCTCTTCCTACCCAAACTTCAAGTCAACGGATACACATATAGACAGTGAAAAAGTCGCAAAAAAGGTTCATTTCTTGTTGTAGTGTAGAAGTCAAAAGCATGGAACTGTAAGTTAATCAAATAGAGTGCATTGGAGAAGACATGGCATATCCAAATGAAATTAACTCAATCCAAATTAGTTAAGTTATCGAGCAATTATTTAACTTTAAGGAACCACGGGCAAATTAAAATGAAAGGAGGAAATAGGGAATGGACCAAAAAATTCAAAGGGAAGACAAGAAACCTCAGTACTTCTAAACAGGGGATTGCAAATTACCTTGATTTGAGCTACATGTATTAGACCCAATATCTCTGATTGGCCAACTCCAGGAGCAATCCTCTTCTAACGCTGATCTAGAAGTCCCAACAATCTGGAAGATTACATGAATATTTAAAAAAGAATCCTCACATTTCAAAATCTAGCAATCCATTGAACACACTATTATCTACAAATACAAGTAAAGAGAACCGTAAAAACATCATTCATGAACAAAAAACAAGAAAAGCCACCTATGGGTCATACAAAATAACAAGCATTGTAAAAAGAATTCACTAAAAATAGAGAAAAAACTTGCACAAACAGAAGATAATATACTTATAAATTATCAAGAATAAGGAAAGAACCAATAACAAAGAATATCAAATCAAGACAGTCAAGCTCTTTACTTATTCAAGATCAATCATGGGATCCTAATTACTTTCAGAGCAACGGATCACGGAAAACTTAACAATAACTACAAACAATCAAGTTAACTATAAACAATATACAATACAATAATATCCCAGTCCCTAAAGAAGGTAATCTCATTATTTAAAAAAAGAAAAAAAGAAAAAAGAAACAGAGAAAGAGTCAAAAAATTTTACCTCGCTCACCTCAATTTCCGCAAACCCAGATACCTTAGGCCATTTCTTCTATGCTACGAACCCCAAAAGCTTCGTTTCTCCGAATGGACTTAGCCAAATAGAGAATAGAAATGAGAGAATGAGGATGTTCCGGACTCGTGCGAATAGAGATGGAGGGTTTGAGCGAAATTAGTGAAAAGAGAGAACCGAGAGAACGGAAAAAGGAGATGAAGGGTTTGGGGAACAGAGTCAACTGACAGCAAGAATAGGATTTGGGTGGAGATGGAAAATGCAGAGAACGTGAAGTGATGGATAATGGAGAGAACATGGGAGTGATTGGGACCGGGGCACAAATGAACTCTGCCTAATTAGGTCAAGTTTGATCCGGTAAAAAATATAAATAAAAAAAATTTTAAATAAAATTATATTTGATTAAATCAAAATCATAAACGAAAGTATATTTTGTCCAATTTATTATAATAATTATTTTTTAATTATTAATATCTTGTCATGTTATATATTTTTTTTTTTTATTTTATCTAATTTTTTTTGTATGTTACAATTTTTATTAATTGTTTAAATTTTTTTTATTTTTTAATTATTTTTATTATTAATATGTTTTATTATTGACACTTCTTTTATTAAATAATAAAAATATATATATTTACTTAAAATTAATTATCTTAGTATAATTTATATATTACTTGATAATATTAAATTATTTTTTAGTTATTAATAAAAATATAAAAATTTTAAAAATTTATTGTTTTGAAATATATATCTATGATTTTGTTAAAATATATTTTTATATTATAAGTATCAATTCATAAAAAAAAAAATTAAACAGCTCTAATTCAAGTTAAATTAAATCACAAATATAAAAACAAATTTGATATGTTAATCAAATTAAATATTAGGCATTCTAAATGTACCGTCAACTTACCTATAAACTGCAACGAGGGTCTAGCACGGATGAGAGTGAGAGGGGAGGGTCTGGCGCGAGAGTGAAAATGGGGAAAAGGGAAGCTTGTTCCTTTTTTTTTTTTTTTTTTTTGGAATTATTGGCAGTTCTCAAGTGTCGAAAATTAACACCAATGCCGCCTTTGTTTTTTGACAGTTATCCAAGTTAAATTAAATCACAAATATAAAAACAAATTTGATATGTTAATCAAATTAAATATTAGGCATTCTAAATGTACCGCCAACTTACCTATAAACTGCAACGAGGGTCTAGCACGGATGAGAGTGAGAGGGGAGGGTCTGGCGCGAGAGTGAAAATGGGGAAAAGGGAAGCTTGTTCCTTTTTTTTTTTTTTTTTGGAATTATTGGCAGTTCTCAAGTGTCGAAAATTAACACCAATGCCGCCTTTGTTTTTTGACAGTTATCCACTGTGAAACTGCCAGTACCGACAACTTTTTAAAGTAATCTATAAATAACAATGGCGAATTATTAGTTTTGTTTAACAATGACGTTAAATATTAAAATTATGTACCTTAATTAAGTTAATAATAAAGGTGTTAAAGATATAAAAAATCACAAAATAAAAAATACATCATTCTAAATTAAATTTAAAAAATAGTTTGAAATTATAATTTATCCTAATATTTCATATGAAATTCATTATTTTTTTTATTTTACTCTTAGTGTTAATATTTACAAATTAAAATTTTTAATTTATTTGCAACCATCTTTCAAATTACTTATAAGTATTCTCTTAATCAATTCATAATTTTTTATACAATTAATTAAAAGATTTAATAAAAAATGGGTTTTAATGTGACTATGTCAAATTAGTAAATATAATCTCATTCTACGAACAAATCAATTTATTTAATATTATAAGTTTTATAAATTTACACTACTCAATTGAAAGTTTGGACTTAAATTCTTTTTTCTAAATTCATTTACGTTATTCAAATTATCTAATTGTTTCTATGCATTCTAGAACAGGAAATAGAAAGACTTAGCAAACAAATTATAATATTAATTGCAAATAAATAGAATAATTATAACATATTATAATCTACAACTCATCACAATTCCAAATCGACAAATTTAGTTCATAATCATAAAAAATAATGACATTAAGAACAAAGTATAAACCAAATGGATAAAGAAAGATAATTTTTTTATTATTGTAAATATAAATTTTGAGATGATCTAACAATAGAAAAATAATCTCGCTTTAAAAATTTTTATTTGATTCCAAGTATAAATATTTAGGTCTAAGTTTGAACTTAGGCGGACCTTGGCCCAAATATAGTTTATGATAGAATAAAAAATGAAAATTTTTGTATTGCTTAAAGAAAATTAAAAAAAATAAAGTAAGAACATTTTGGATTATAAAATGTTTTAAAAATATTATGTCAGAAAACTACAAAACAAATCGATTAGAAAATAATATTACTTTGATTTTTCATACCATGACTGTAAACAGTGTACCTCCAATCATGCAAATTGTTAGAGGCCACCATTGCATTTATAACCATTTTAGAACTTACTATCATAGTAATTAATACATGGATTGGTCGATAGATGGTACCAAATAGCTATTTGTAGTAGATTAGTTTGGTTGTACAAGGATTCTTTAAAGTTATTTATTGTAAAGTTTAAAAAAATAATGATATAATATATATATATATATATATAAAAGATACACTTTCCCTTTTTTTCATTTTTTCTCTTTTTATGTTTTATAAGAACTTAATAATAAAGAATTCTAAAGATCCAAACGGTAGTTTAGTCACCATAAACCACTGATGCTTTCACTGTGGATCAAGGAAACAAATTAAAATGGGGCACTGCTACATAGAACTCTTTTATTATTGGTTTTTGTTATAATAGTATAAAATAATTTTTTTTATTATTATAATGTAAATTTTGAGATGATCTAATAATGAAAAATTCAATCTCTCAATAACAAAATATAATAAAATATGAATAAATTACTATTATTTCTTTTTAAAAGTTTAAAATTTTACTATTTGGTATCCTCTTATTTAAAAAATAACTTTGTGCTCCCATTAACAAGAGAATGTTAACGGAGTTTAGAACAAATACAATTACATATTTTTTCTTTACAGTCCAATTTCCATTCTCTTCCAACCCTAGCAGCCATTTTTTTCCTCTCTCCCTAACATCCTTTTCCACTACCCACTTTCAACAACTTGCATAGTGTTAGCAAGCGAATGCCCACGATCAAAAGCTGCATAAAATATTAAGAGAGGAGAGAGCACTATTATTCTTCATATAAGAGGGGTATCACGAGTGAAAAAACCCAAACCTCAGAGATAATAATAATTTTCCCATAAAATTTCAACAAAATATTCTTGTATTGGTTCTTCCATCATCACTTAGAAATCCTTTGTATTCCACGTACATAAAATTGAAAGCACAAATGCGTATATTAAATGCGGTTCAACCACCATGTTGATCTTCTTCTTTACTTTGTTGCCTCCTTTTTTTTTTAACTGAGCCACTCAAACCTGGAATTCAGCAGCTAGGAGAGACATGTTTGACTAATTCACACATGAGGTTTCTTAATTTGGGAACCTTGATGTGGTCGGCCGTTGGAGGAAGTAACAATGAATAATATATAAGGTAAACCCAGGATTAATCCCTAGAGAATTATGGAATCCTCTGCCATTTAATAAAAAGAAAAAAAAACGAAAAAACAAGAACCATATATATATATATATATATATATAAAAGAGCTTCGGGAAAGAAGCTTTGCACTCATTTAAATCACTGTATATTAAATTACTAAGAGGTTTTGTGTATTGATTTTTATAGAATCCTATTTTTAAAAAAAAAAATATTTTTTCGAGTCCAAGGATAAAATGAAAATTAAAACTAGAGTACTATGATCATTCTTAATTAAAATCATAATATGTGATCAATGACTGTTAGATCAAATAAAAATGAATAGTGAGGTAAATATTTTTAATATATTAGGAGTGTGCTTTTTTTTTAAAAGACTCAAAAGTCTTTTGTGTAAAAGAGACTTTGATAGACACCACTCTATCTTACTTATTCATTTAAGTTCTTAAACAATCTCCTACATAAGTAACACTAAAAATGAAGTGTTGGATAGTACAGTAAAAATGAGTAAGAGCATAAATGCCGTGTGAACACGGATTAAGGAAGCTGTTTAAGTGTTAAAGCTTTCGTAGCTTCCTTATGTTTTTTCATGATGAATAGTATAAGGAACCGGTTCATTCTGACCTATATATATATATATATATATATATATTTATTTCTAATTATCACTTATGTCTTCATTTCTACTCATGAAGTATTAGCCTTTATTCTATATTGTTCATACAAGGTTGTGAAGCATCTGAACTCAAAGATTCTTCCAAGAATAAGCCTTCAAACCAAAACAAGTATGGGTCGTAATTTAAGTGTTTGGAGGATGCGATGACTCGTCTCTTAAATAAAATCGTGTTTCCACCCCTTAGCATGTATTTTGATTACTTACTTAATTAGTAGTAGTAGGGATTGGCAAGAGGAAGCAGCGGAGAAGCATGAGATGCTGTCATTGATTCTCATATATGTCGTGTGTATTTTCTTATATATGGTCATACAAGAAAGAGAAGGCGGGTTTCCATTTTTGCGATAGCAACAAAACCCTACCAAAACCTTGTACAGCGTACAGAATTGTCTAGTGGCAACTCCTACGCAGAAGCCATTAAACCTCAAATGTCAATATCTGCAAAGACACCATCTAACATCTTTGTCTTTCTTTTGGGGCACATGTATTCAGCAATCTCTATATTTAAATGCCACTCCCCACAAAGGGCCTCCTTTTCCGCATGACTGAGGGCTTGATATGCTTGAGGAGAAGTCGAAGAAAAGAGGAAAGAGAACCTTAACTTGCCTCCTCCTTGGCGTTTGCTGCTTCTTGTTTAAAGCCCAAGTGCATCTCATGTGAAGCCCAGTTAGCGTACATGTAGCCAGTTTTAATCCACCTTAGCCTTGCCAATGCGGTTTTCTCAGCGCATAAATATATTCTGTTAGCCTAATCAACTAAATACTGACGGTGTTATAACACAACTAAACAGTAGGAACTAACTTTTAAAGTTTAAAAAGTGTAGGGATCAATTTGATAAAAAATATAAATTATTGGAATCAAATTGAAAATTTATCTAAATTATAAGAAGCAAAAGATTAATTTTTCTTAGCCACCCTAGCTGCAATTTTTTCTAATCACTACCAAAAAAAAAATCATCCTAATTGCTATTTTTTTTCTTAGTCGCAGTTTGAATAACAGCTAATAACCTTAACCATGGTATACAAAATTGCGATAGAGATAGTTGTCACAATTGATTTAACTGAAGTTTTTACAATTATCCTAAGAACTAATTGCAATTCAAAAACTGCAGTTAGACCATTTAGTCTAACTATGATTAGAAAACTATGATAAGACCATATGATCTAACTATGGTTAAAAAATTGTAGTTAACAAAGGGTTTGAGCACAATTTTATAACCATAGTTGAGCCCTATGATTTTACCTCTATGCTGAGTAGCTAATGAGAAAATTTACACAGTCTATCACAACCTGCCTTAAGATCACATCTAATAGGCCATCTCCTCTCTAATTGGCTAGACAAACTCATCCCAATCTATGAGGACTTTGTGGCCTTCAACTTAGTCGCCAATAGCATCTCAATTAAACATCCACCAAAAAAAAAATGAAAAGAAAAAATTCAACCAGGTGCATCTCAATTGAACATCCACAAAAAGAAAACCAAAAAAGCAAAAGCCTAATCTTACATACGGCCTTACATGGGAAGGCATTATATTATGACAAAAATTCATATTAAATTTCTTAATAAAATTGTGATATATATAAAGATTAAAGAGTATTTTTATAAATGACTAATATTTTGGTGTTGAGTTAAAAAATTATATATATAGTATTACTTATTAACTTGATAGTAAATTATCTTTAAAAATGCATCTAAGTTGTGGCATTATATTATTACTGGGAGAGCATGTAATTATTGGATTAAAGGGGGTCCATTTTGTGACTTTAGCTTTGGAATGTTGTATCCAAGTTGCTAACAATATCAAGATTAAATAATCAAAGATTAGGAACTATGACACATGAATCCATGTGAAGATCAATCCTACAAGTTACAATATGCCTCTCTAGATTCCCTTGAAGATTAATAGAACATCCTTTTAAGGCGTTGATCAAATTATATGAGTTAATCAATCAATTAGTTAATTAAAGTATTGGTTGTTTAACTTTAATATCAACTTTAGAAATCTTTGCTTAGAAATCTCTGCTCTCACAAAGAAAATTTGTTTGACACAACTCTTGTTTTCTTGTAAGAAGGAAAGCTAGTGCTAATCACATGAACTTTGGATAGCTTAATGAGTTTGATCACGTGAAAACCATTTTATTAAATTTTAAAATATAAAATGCTAGAAAAGATCATCATTGCCCATATTGAAACTAGTATAAATTAGTCTTGGAAGAACTTTACCAAGACATTTTATTAACAAAACCCATTGACATTAGAATGAAAATTAATAATCTCATCGGAATGCTTGAACAGATATCTGTCCATGAATTAGTTGCCAAAAAAAAAATTGCATTTGATTTTGTAGATGGTTGAAGTTGAAATAGAGAATAGAAAAACATATCACATAACCAAAAAGAAAAAAGAAAAGACGAAAATAATTGTATGTAATTTCGAAATTGAAGTAAAAATATAAGAATAAAATTAAGGCATTTTTCATCAATCAACAGCATCTCAATTCAACATCCACAGAAAGAAAATCTCAATTCAAAATAGTAAAACAACATCTCAAAACAAGAAAGCGAAATCTAAATATGAAAAATCTAAATCAGCAGTGTCTAAATTCAAAATCTCAACTCAGTCTAACCATCAAGGTAGGAAGGGATCTGAAAAATACCCCAAGAGGACCAAAAGGCTTCTTCGAGGTAGCGTCAGCTCTGGCAGAAAATGAAGGAACAAACTCCTTGAATGGCGAATGGTGGAAGGGTGCTGCATCTTTATCCCTAAACGATGGGATGGGATCTAATTGGCGAGAAGGCAACATTCCAGTAACCTAGAGCGATGGTGACAAAGAACAATGCATCTAGCATTCATAGTGGAGAGAGAGTGTGTCAAAAGTGAAGGAGAACGAAGATAGAGCTCATGATCGGAAATATCAAGGGTTAGGGCAATTTTAACATCCTTAATCATGATATTTTTTAAATTGTAGTTAAAACACATGGTTTATTTATAATTTTTTAAAAATTGTAGTCAAGACACAATATCTTAATGGTAGTTAATAAAAAACTATGGTAAGACCTTATGTCTCAACCATGATTTTTAAAAACCTTAGTTAAGCCTTGTGTTTTATTCGCAATTAAGACAATAGGCTTAATTGTGATTCCATAAACTACGACTAAGTTGTGACTTGGCCACTGTTCCAGAAACTAGGGTTAAGGCACTGTAGCAAAAAAACCTATATTTTATTTTTTTAATGTTGATTTTATACTTAGCAACCTTTAGTGCTTTAATTTAGAGCTTAATATTGATTCATAACAATATTTTATTTTATTTTAAAAATTTTTTATTTTGTTTGGATTACACGATCTAATAAAAAAGTGACAAATGATATGAAATGATGGCAAGGAAATGATTGGTAATGCCACTCAAGCAATAGTGCAAACTAGGTGCCAGTGATAATAGCAGTAATTGGTGGATTTCATTTAGAACAAGGAACAAGGAGTTGGGTTTTTTTTTTTTTTTTAAGAAAAAGAAATTTCTAGTTTCAGTGTTTATTTTCAAATTTGGTGGACTCAAATTGAATCAGCACAAAATCAAAATTTTTTAGAATAAGCTAAGGACTAAGTTTGTTTATTTTCAAAATTCAAATTAAAATATGAACAAAAAAGTTATTCTCCAACCCAAGCCCATCTTGCTTCAACAATTGGGTTTAAATTGGAATATTTGATTCGAAGTCTGGGCCTTAGCCTAGCTTAGTGTGGATCCAAGTGTAGTTCATGATGAAACGAAAATGATAATAGTTTTTGTACTTCCTTCTAAAGAAAATTTTCAGGCGCAATTATAAATTAAACAAACCGATTAGAAAACTACATAATCATAGAAAACTACAAAACAAACGGATTAGAAAACAATATCCCAACAATTCCCAGGCGTGACTTTAAATTAAACACAGTCTACCTCCAATTATGCAGATTGTTAGAGGCCACCATTGTATTTATAAACATTTCAGAAATTATTATGGTAATATATACATAGGTCGATACAAAAATGGTACCAAATAACCAGTCGTAGTAGATAAGTAGTGGTCAAAGTAAACTATAACTGCTCTCATTTTGGGAAGAGGAAATAAAGTATCAACAAATTGTTCTTCTATTGGTTCTTCCATCTACATCACATAGTACTCCTCTGTGCTCACATGCATAAGATTAAAAGCACATATTCATATAGTAAATGTTGTCAACTACCATGTTTACCTTCCTCTTCCTCATGAACGAAGGATGCAATCATCAATGATTACACGGATTAGAAGTTCTCGTCAATCGGTGCCTTGTATTCCCTTTTTTCCTTTCTTTCTTTTTTATTATTATATTAATAATTTCACTTAATTTTTAATTTAATTGTTTATAATTTAGAAATTAATAATTATGTTCTTCTAATTTAAATTTGATTCTTGTCATTAAATCTTTGTAATTATGCTTGGTAAATTAGCCAATCATGTGTTCATATAGTGACTAGGAGTTCATTTTTGGCAGTACTGATCAGATGTGATATTTTCTGTCGTAATTTAATTTGACTTTTGATAAAAATTACATAATCTAAATTTAAACTATAATTAAATTAAATTCTAAATTATAGGAAAAAATTATTTATTTGTTAAAACATGATTGACTACTAACTTTCCAATAGAATATATTAAATATTATCAATAACTACGTGATGAGTAAAATTCATTCAACCCTTCATCTCCGGCCTCTGTGTGTGTGTGTGTGTGTCTCTCTCTATAAGGAATTGCCAACTTCCTTGCTTGGGATAGATAAGACACTCAAATTTTAGCACTATCTACAAAATTTTAAGTATTAGAATTTTTTTGGCATTTTTAACAATCTTGGACTGAGTTTGGATTGCTTGAAATATTATATTTATATTATTTTTTTATTGTGATTTTTATATGACTCTATTTATATTTATGAGTGTGCTTCTCTCTTGTGACCTTCAGCTGGCTGCCTACATGTAAGTATGTGGAGAGAATGCTTGTGTGTGAGTCTTCCACGTGAGAACAAGGGAGTTGGAGCTTGCTTCTTCTCTTCCCAGACATGCACGTTCTACCTTTGTTCAAGTCTCCAAAGCCCAAACCTTGCCTCATGTAACAGCTCTTTCTCCTTTAATCCTCCCAACCCATAGCTTTTCTTCACACTTTCCTTACATGCATGTGCAGCTTCCTTCTTGTGTGATTCACTTCATCCCCGTAGCTCTTCTTGTTTGTATGTGTATCCTTGTGTAGCAACTTGTGAGTGCATTGTTTTATGATCACGTGCTCTTCATGCATCCAATTCAAAGTACCTTCAAAGTCTATTTAAGCGCATTTCTTCTCTTTTTTTTTTTTATAAATTTCATTTTCTAACAATTCCACCTTGATTCAATCTTCAATTCTTTTCTAAATAAATTTCCTCCTTTCAATTCCATTTGCCCATTAAAAATCTGCACAAAAGAGTGGGAAAAATCAAATAAGAATATTCACAAAATTATTTGAGAAAAATTTATGCATTAAAATCAATCATTTTGCAATTTAATTTCTAAAATGCAAAAATAGCTACGAAAATCAATTATCCACCTAATTAAATCCCTAAAGTCATATTTGGACACTAAAATGCCTAAGTTATGAGGATTAAAATATATAAAAATAGCCTTCATCAAATTCACCCACACTGAACCCTTTGCACTCCTGAGCAAAACTCAATCTAAAAAAAGACTAGTGGAATGTCAAGTGGAGAATAAAAATGAAAAAGAAAATGTAGAAAGTTATAAGTTAGAGAATAATCACAACTTATCAACATTTCAACAATCAAAACTAACTTCACTTGCATCAAGAAATGTAAACTCTATGGCAATTTCATTTGAAAAGAATGAATTAAAATGCATAACCTCTCTCGTGGGTTGGTATTTACTCTCAACTCTTAAGTATTTAAAGGAATATGTTTCACTCAAGTTCCACCTATCAAAACTCATTACCATAGGCTTGTCAAGCTTCTAAATCTCCACCACCTTTGCCAAATGTAATGCGCAAATCAATAGGACTTTATTTAGGACTATAATGGGGTAAGGGAATGAAATGAATGGATATAAAAACAAGAGAAAAACAAACAATAAATGGATACCTTAAAATTTCAAAAGCAATCAAATGAAACCTAAGATAGGGAAGAATGTGTTTGTAAGCCTTGTTTCCAACAAGTATAGGTAACTACAAACAAAATTTAGAATGCTTCTTTCTTTTTTATTTTCATTCTTTTGTTTTCTTTCGAATTCATTGTTTTTTTTTTCCTTTTGCTTTTCTTTCTCTTCTTTCTTTGCATTTTTTTTAGAACAAATTCCTCAACTTTAATAACAATGGTCTAAATTGATGCAAGGCACACATTTACCTATTCTTATCAAATAAAATGCTCTTTGAAATCTCTAAGGCATTTTAAAATAAGGTAGAAAACATTTTTAATAACTATGGGTTTAACAAGAAAATAAATAAGGTCCAAAGTGGCTAAACAATGAATAAAATGCATGTAAGTTGGCTTTTTGGCTCACTAGCTATAAAAGAAAGGAATGTTTTATCAATTTCATACATGCAAATACAAATATGGTCTTAACAAAAAATTAAGACAAGTCTTAGAATAAAAACAAAGATAGATAAATATATACTAGAAATGAACAAATAAGGATCAAATTTTCACCAACTAATGGCTATCAAATAATTCATTGAAATCAAATTCATTGTCACTTCACTTGAATCAAAACACAAAATCCATTACTTATTATGTCAAACTAAATCCAAGCTATGATTATTTCAACTTGCAATTTGTCACAAACACTTAAAAAAAATCACGCTATTTTTCAATATTTTTCTAAGTCTGGATCGTAGCCTAACTTAGTTTGGATCATGATAATGATAATAGTTTTTGTACTTCTTTTTAAAGAAAAATTTCAGGCGCGACCATAAATTAAACAAACCGATTAGAAAACTATATGACGATAGAGAACTACAAAACAAACGGATTAGAAAACAATATCCCAACACTTCTCAGGCCTGACTATAAATTAAACACAGCCTACCTCCAATTATGCAGATTGTTAGAGGCCACCATTGTATTTATAAACACTTCAGAAATTATTATGGTAATAGATACATAGGTTGATACATAAATGGTACAAAATAACCAGTTGTAGTAGATAAGTAGTGGTCAAAGTAAACTATAACTGCTTTCATTTTGGAAAGAGGAAATAAAATATCAACAAATTGTTCTTCTATTAGTTCTTCCCTCTACATCACATAGTAATCCTCGGTGCTCACACGCAAAAATTAAAAGCACATATTCATATAGTAAATGCTGTCAACTACGATGTTTACCTTCCTCTTCCTTACGAATGAAGGATGCAATCATCAATGATTTACACGGACTAGAAGTTCGCACCAATCAGTGCCTTGTATTCCTTTTTAATTATTATATTAATAATTTCACTCAATTTTAATTTACTTTTTTATAATTTAAAAATTAATAATTACGTTCTTCTAATTTAGATTTGATTCTCGTCATTTAAATCTTTGTAAGTATGCCTGGTAAATTGGCCAATCATGTATTCATATTATGACTAGGAGTTCATTCTTGGTAGTACAGATCATATATGATATTTTGCCTCGTAATTAGATTTGACTTTTGATTAAAAAAAAGTACATAATCTAAATTTAAACTATAATTAAATTGAATTCTAAATTTTAGGCAAAAATTATTTATTTATCAAAATATGATTGACTGCTAACTTTCCGATAGAATATATTAAATATTATCAGTAACTAGATGATGAGTAAAATTCATTCAATCGACTGGGTGGAATAAATTTCTTGTCGAAATTGAATTCTTTTTCGGCTTCCCTCTCCTTCCTTTATCATATTGAACCCTTCATCTCCGACCTCTGTGTGTGTGCGTGTCTATATATATATATATATATATATATATATATATATATATAAGGAATTGCCAACTTCCTTGCTTGGGATAGATAAGACACTCAAATTTTAGCACTATCTACAAAATCTTAAGTATGAGAATTTTTTTTGGCATTTTTAACAATCTTGGACGGAGTTTGCATTGCTTGAAATATTATTATTTTTTATTGTGATTTTTATATGACTCTATTTCATGTAAATAAGTCTCAAATTGAAAAAATATAGTAATTTTAAAATTTCTCTAAATAATTAGATCCAGATCGGGAGATTTAAGAATTTGATTAAAATAAATAAATAAATAAATATATTTCTTCAAGCTTGAAAATGAATTAAAAACATCATATCTGCCCCATGATCATCGGTAAACCATAATGTGATCAACGACTGTAAGAAAAGATAACCAAGAAATAATAAGATAAATGTTTTAATATATTAGAAGTGTGCTCATTTATAAATGCTCAAAAATCTTTTGTCTATGTAATGTAAGACTTCGATAGACACCGCTCTTTTTTACATATTCATTTAAGTTTTTAAACAATCTCCAACAGTAATCATGGAAATGAGGCGTTGGATATTGCTGTCAAAAATTAAAGTGGACATGGATTCAGGAAGTTCTAGAGCGTCAAAGCCTTCGCAGTTTCCTCATGTTTTTTCATGATGAAAACCGGTTTATTGAGTGAACAAAGGACTTGCAGATGAATAAATAAGGAACAATACTGATACAGCATAGATGTACACATGTGAGTTAAGCATATGTGTATGCAGGACGAATTGTGACTGATCTGTGCTTGAATTGGAGCCAGCGAATTGAGTATGACATTGGCAAACAAGTCCATTTAGTGATAATATAATTGATGACAGAGAATAATTAATTGGACACTGGGCCTGTTTTTCAAGTCAGTGGGACTGATAACTCAGTTCAACTAGAGGAATAAATTTTTTGATATAGAGTGGGCAAAGGGTATCAGTAACTGCAATGCAACGACACGTTGCGGACTTTATGAATTGTTCACGTTTCATTCACTCTTAAATGTACCTATGTGAACATAGCTTCCAACAAAGAAATTCAATGTATTGTATCTAAGGAAAAAAAAAAAATTGGAACAAGTTACGTTGGAAGAAAAAGTCACAAACCGTGGATGACCCATGACAGGCTTTATCGTTGTGGGACTTCACGATCTATTGGCATCACAAAACGTGTCATGGTTTTTGCAAGAGGTTTATTTTGTCACTTCGACAGTTGGCAAGAGGATGACTCACGAAATTTGGTATTGACGAGACCGGTGACCCTGACCAAAAAATATCTCTTTTCACTTGCCTACAAAGCCGCGTGGATCTTCGATCTCAGAATCCGGTATTTTACTGTTTAATCTTTTTTTTTTTAAGTGATCCCGATTTAATTTTTTTTATTTCTCAATCTTAATTATTATTTTTTAAAAGATTGTCTGCGTTTTATTTTTTAAATAAAATATAAAATATAAAAAACTAAAATCTAAATTATTCAGATCTATTTCTCTTGAAACAACTCGACACCACCCTCACTCTGACACATCATTGGAGATCGAATACCATCTCGACTAAGGACAGGACTAAGGTATAATAATTTAGAGGCAAACAGTCTTATGAAAAAAAATTTATAAATATTGTACATGTACATAATAATATTGTTTTTTAAAAACTTTTAATTTTTTTTAATTTTTTGAAGTTTTAATATACCACTAATCTGTTTTTAAAATATTTTCCTTTCATACCATTTTTTCCCGTTTCGTTTCTCATATCGATGACATCGATTGTACTGATGAGTCTGCAGGAACAGGAGCGTTTAATACTTTTTAAGTGGCTCCCTGAGCGTGTCCCTGAGCTCTTGTCCTTATACTGAAATATAACTGGGACTATCGCTCTAGGGTTCATTGCCAAGGCAATCAGTCCAGTCCACTATGTATAACTATTATGTTAAATAAGATGAATTGCATCCCATCTGATGGTGTTAATTAATTTATATATGTATGGTCTCGGGGCGGCTGCTTTCCTCAAAAGTAATTTTGTATGTATTATATATATA
Organism: Erythrophleum fordii; assembly: GCA_032878935.1. NCBI lineage: Eukaryota > Viridiplantae > Streptophyta > Magnoliopsida > Fabales > Fabaceae > Erythrophleum > Erythrophleum fordii. The sequence goes on from JAVQMF010000047.1 coordinate 6,913,580, forward strand.
TTTTTAAAAAAATTAAATTTTCCTCTCTTAAAATTTTTTATCTATCTCATTTAATATTTTAAAATTCTAAACACATATTTTTAAAGATATAATTACTTTTACATTAGTAATATAAGTAAATTTTATAAAATAAATAAAATATATTAAAACTTATCTTAAAAATTTCTTATCTCCATGTTCCAAAAATAACTAGTAATATATATTTTACTCTCCAATTCTCATTCTTTTACAAAATTTTTTTCTTTCTAAATTTTTTTATCATATTTTTTACTCATTATAAAAATAGGGTTTCATATTAAAATAGGAGATGACTTTCTTACATTTAATTTAGCTAGTTATATTGTGGAGGTTGCTAACAATTTCACTATAAAGGAGATGATGATAAATTTTATTGAATTAAAAATTAAGTATGATTTATGGCTAATAATATATATTGTATAACTTCTAATATATAATTTTTTTGTATTAAGGCAATTATATTTTATTTTTATATAATTATATTTCTCTAATTTATTCTATTATTATGTGTCTCTATTTTCTAATTTTAATAAAATTTATTTCTATATTAATTAATTTTATGTATCTTGATAAATTTTATTACTATTTTAATTTTAATAAATTTTATATTGAGACAAATAGATTGATATGAATAAACTAAGAAATATCTATTATCACAAATAGAGTTCAAAAAATTGAGATCAATGTTTATCTTATATTTAAAGTAGATGACTTAATTAATAGGAGTTTATCCTTGAAGTTATTGAAAGCTTATCAAACCTTAAAAACTTGGTTTTGAGGAGATAATAAAGATCCCCTATGGTGTTTCACACAGATAAATCAAATTGTTAATCAATTGTTTGATTGATTCTATTGATACCACTAGAATCTTGTAGTATGTGTACGTTTAAGTTGTATTGAAAATAAACATGTTTCATAATTTATAATCTATGAGACAAAAAGGAAATATGCAAATAATGGTTATTAAAAGTTAAGAATTGTTCCAAGATCAATTGAAAGGAAATCAAGGACTAAAATTTTAGATAATTTCATGTAGTATCAGATGGATAAACTTTTTTCAGTTGGACAACTACTGTATATGAAATTAATTAGATTATGTCTTATTTTATGTTTATCCATGTTTAAAGGAGAACTTTTACTCATAGATAGAAAGACATAACTCATCCCATACCAAAGAATATGAGTTAGTAGAATGCAAAATGGTGGATAAAGAGAATAATGGTTGAAGAATAAGCAAAGAGTTGTGGTTATAACCAAAGCCAAACATTTCTTTATATTGGGTCTTTGAAGCAGTATATGTCTAATGTAGTGTGGATTTCAATAAACATTTAGATATAATAGCTTGAAATATATATTAATGATATTTGATAGTATAATTACAATTTAACATCTAAGGCCATGTAATAACTTAGTAGATATGCTTACAAAAAGACTTACAAAAAAGATATAGTGAGGGAATTTTGAATGGGATTAAAACCCCTTAGCTAGAGTGAGCGGTAATGTGAATCCAACTTTGAACTAGATTAAATCTAGTTTAAAGGTTTGATAGATAAAAACAAATTATTGATAAAAGATTGTAGACATTAGAGAATATTTAGTTATGCTAGGTCTAGTATGTATTACAAGAACTTAAACGTTTAAAGTGAGTAAAACTCTTAATGGATCCAGAAAAGCCTAAGAAAATTACTTAAAGCAATTCTATGTATAAGAATTTAAGAAATGATGCTGCTTCTTGCAAGAATTTGGAATTGAATCTTGAAAATGATCACGAAAAATCTAGGGTGAAGCACATGATCATATAAAGTATGATGAATTTTCTGTGAACTTCTTTGTTTGACTTTGTATGTGGTATTTTTGAAAGTAATGTAAGAATTGTGGTTTGATGCTTCAAACGACATCAATTTGTTAATACTATGAAGAACTTGCATTAAGAGAAGATTCAAGTCAAAAAGCACATATCTTTATGCATAGTCTCATGAATTAGAAAAAACACTTGGTTTTTCAACTGAAACAAGGGATTATTAGGAATAACTACCTTGAAAGAATCAAGTTATGCATGAGTGTGTTGGATTGAAGAAATCTAATGACTCGCATTATTTTATTTTATTTTTTAATTTGGTTTATTTTAAATGACTCAAATTTAAATACTTTAAATATTATAATTATTTTGAGAACTAGATATACAACACTTCAAATAAGGGCTATGACGCCTCAAATTTTCATTATAAATAAGAATTCTACCGATTAAAAAATAACTAACTAATAGCTGACAAGGTAGCCATTCTACTTTCAATTTTATTTTGAAACTTAATAAAATTTTATAAGAGAGATTCGATTTCATAAAGTTTTATAAAAAAGATTTTAGAAGTAGTTGTTTCTCAATTCCTTCGCCCTCTCTGAACCACCATTCCTAGGTTAATAATTTTATCTTTGTTATAGTTTTGACGTTAGAGATGGAATATCAACCAAATACAAATATAAAATCAAATTTACCCTAACTCCAAATTGCGTGGCATTATCCTTAGAGATGGCAGATATTGGAGCTAAGGGGTACCTGTCAAATCGAAGCTAAGTTTTGGGCATTAACGGTCTCTGAGATCATATCAAAATTTAAAAGCATCTATACTGATCTGTTTTTGTTTAATTGGTGAGGTCTACTTGTGGTCCATCATTAATATAATAATTTATGAGTACGACGAGCATCACATTTGCGAAAGTTATAGAAAACAAAACTACAAAGAATGCATTCATATTGCCTATCAGAATTAAAAGCATCTAGAATAATATGTTTTGTTTAATTGGTGAGGTCTACTTGTGGTCCATTATTGATATAATAATTTGAGTACTGTGTGCATCACGTTTGTGAAAGTTAGAAAACAAAATTACAAATGAATGCATTCATATTGCCTATATTTTTAAAAGAGAATACACTACATATATATATATATATAGACACAAACACACGCACACAAAAGAAAATGCATCTGTCAAAGTGAATTATAGTTATACTATACTTTGATTTATATGAATCGCATATATAGAGATATATATATATATATATATATATGTATATATATTCCTAAGATCAAAGCTAATCACGCATCCTTAATAATGACTAACACACTACAAAAAAACGTAAGTCTAGTCACGATTTTTTTGGTGACTTTCTCCATGGTCATAACTGTGTTAAAGCTTTACGACCATGGTTATATAATCTGTGGTTAAACTATTCGTAGAGAAAGATTTAACTATGGTTTTCAGTAACTGTTAATAAAATCGCGGCTAAGACACAGCTAATTACAGTTAAGAGATACTGTTCGTATGACTAATGATGATTTTATGCTTAGCAACTTGTTTTAATTTGGAGTTTAATAAGACTGATTTTACATTTATTAGGCTCTGTTTGTTTATTGGTAAGTAGAAAATATTTTAATATTTTTAAAAAAATTCATAAAATAACGATTTTATAAAATAATTTTATGTTATTTGTCTCATTCATAGAGTTTTCTTTGATTCTATTGATTCATCCATAATAAAGTATCAACAAACTGTTCTTCTATTGGTTCTTCAATCTACATCATGTAGTAATCCTCTGTGCTCACATCCATAAAACTGAAAGAACATTTTTATATAACAAATCCTGTCAACTACGGTGTCGTTCTTCCTCTTCTTCACGAACGAGAATTTGCGATCCACATCAGAGATCAGAAGTTTGCGCCAACTACTGCCTATTTTGGAATATATATATATATATATATATATATATATATATTCTGGTGGTTTTTAGAATTTTACTTAACTGTTAATTTAATTCTCATAGTTCAGATAAATGAGATCTTATAATTTAAAAATTCTAATCCTGTTATTATTATTATTATTTTGGTATTCAAAATGGACAATAAGCCCAATTTAATTATTGTTATTAAACTTTTGTTAATGTGCTTTGAACTGATGAATTACGTGATATCTTAACTCTTTAAATATATATGTTGTTATTAAACTTTTGTTAATGTGCTTTGAACTAATGAATTACGTGATATCTTAACTCTTTAAATATATATGATTTATATTAATTAAAAAATGTTATGTAGAGTAAAATTCAATCATGTGGCGTATAAGGCAACGGAAGTTACAAATTTCAAGTGCGCATTGAAATGTTTTTCATGTCATTACAGTACAAATTCTATGCCCACAACGCAATCCATTGAGAGAGAGAGAGAGAGAGAGAGAGAGAGATCTCATCGCCATTAATTGAGACTTAGATGTGCCACGGAAGAAGAAAAGGATAATGGTACTTTCTCCTCATCACCATTGGAGAAGCCCTTAAGTAGTTGAGCTACCATGGAATGGAAATATGGAATTCTACAGCTTGTATGGCAGTAAATGCATATTGGCGTAAAATGGGTATATCCATGCTATTTCATCATAAACCATGAAAAACTAACCATGTTAACTATTGGACAAGATGCGGGGACTTGTTCGACTCATATTATGTTAATTTTGGAGCCATGTTTTCCTTAAAACGTGCGGTGAACATATTGTGCTTAAAGGTGATTTTGGGTAAGGTTATGGCAAATTTCCTTTAGAATTAATCTAAAATATATTAGGTTGTGTTTGGATGAAATAATTTTTAGAGGAATCTAAATTGTTTTATTAATATTTTTTTTTTTGGGATTATGAAGGATAGAATTTTTAAATTTCTTAAATAATTTAATCAAGTAAGTTTGAAAGAAATTAATCATTTAAATAACATGATGGACTTGATTATAGGACAAGGGTTGAGTTTTTTTTTTTTAATTTTTTTTTATAAAAGCAATCCTACTTTTAAGTTTCAAAACTTGCTCAACCCAAATTCAAATTTTTCAAGTGAAAGCTAAGCAATGGCGAAACCAAGACCCTATGGTCAGTGAGGGTAAGTGATATGAGTCTAGTAAGTTTAAAATTTCAACAATACTTAAAATTTGTAAAACTTAATAGGGCATTTGCCTTCTTTCATAAGTATATAATAGTATATATGTGGCCCCGCAATTGAAGCTTAGATTATGGGACTGTTTTGGTTGTGCGCAAAGTAAACATAATGCATTTATATAATTTGTGTAATGGTTATATTATATCTTTTTAATTATTATTTTATTTATTAAATTAAATATTTTAATTATTAAATCACTTTTTAAAACTAGGAGTGCAAAAATAATTTCTTATCATACCTATATACTTTTTATATTTTCTCCCCTTTTATATCACTTAACCAAACAAGTCCTAAATCTAATATTTGTATTTTTTGGATATGAATATGTTTAATTTCGCAATTTGTATTAAGTTTAAATTAAAAAAAAAAGTTAATATTAAGTCTAAGCTTATCTCACTTCAAAATTTTTATTGGATCCAAATAAAAATATTTGGGTCTAAGCTTAGATTTAGGTGTGCCTTAGTCCAACAAAAGTTTGCATCTAAGTGTGGTTTACCATAGAACAGAAAATTAAAATGTTTTTTTATTTTTTTTCAAGAATTTTTTAAAAATGAAACCAAAAAAATTGGATTATTAAAAAAATTTTAACAAAAAAATTTATGTGAGATAACTACAAAACAAAAAGATTAAATAATATTACAACAACTTTTTGTAGCCTGACCATAAACGGTCTACCTCCAATTATTAATACTTCCATTGTAGAACGAGGAAATAAAATGGGGTAATGCTCTCGTGACCTTTTTTATTATAGGATTTTTGTTTTTGATATCGTCTTACAATAATTTCTTATTATAAATATATATCTCAAAATAATTTAATTGTAAAAAATCAATTTTTTTAAAAATCAATTCTCTATAACAAAATCTAATAAAATGTTAATAAATTACTGTTATCTCATTTTAAGCTTGGAATTTTATTTCTCCGTATCTTCATATTTGAAAAATAACTTTGTGCTCCTTTATTAACAATAGAATGTTAACCGATTTTAAAACAAATACAATTATGTATTTTTTCTTTACAATTCAATTTCAATCGTCTTACAATCTCATCAGCCCTTTTTTATATTTCTTTCCCCGTCATCCTTTTCCACCCATTTTCAACAGCTTGCACACCGTTAGCAAGCGAATAGCCACCATTAAAAGCTGCATAAAACATTAAGTGAGGACAGAGGACTATTATTCTTCAAATAAAAGGGGTAACGAGGGAAAAATCCCAAACCTCAAAGAAGGTAATAATAATTTACCCATAAAATATTAACAAATTAATCTTGTATTGGTTCTTCCATCTCTATCAGAGGGAAATCCTTTGTATTCCACGTACATAAAATTGAAAGTACATATGCATATGTTAAATGCTGCCAACAACCATGTTGTTCTTCTTCTTTTTGTTGCCTTGGTTACTTTGCTTGCTGAACTGGCCCATCATAACTCACAAGTGTAATTGGGTGGAGTAAATTCCTCTTGTATGGTAATTATTTCATCATAAACCATGATTCAAGCTTAGAGAAACTTGTTTGGCTAATTCATACATGAGTTTTCTTAATTTGGGAACCATGAGTGGGTGGCTGATAGAGAAAATAACAATGAATAATAAGGTAAACAACCCAGGATTAGTCCATAGAGAAATATGGAATTTTCTACCATTTAAGGAAAGAAAAAATTAAACAAGAACCCATATAAGTTTGGAGAAAGATATTTTGCACTCATTTAAGTCACTGTATAATCAATTACTAAGAGGTTTTGTCTATTAATTTTTAAACCGAGTTTAATATGATTTGATGTTTGACATTAAAAAATATCTTTCTCCTGTAATGTGAAAACTGGAAAAGAAAGGCAGGATGTGAGGTATCATATGAAATAGAGAGTACATTAAAGTATCCCCGAATTTATGTGCCAAAAATTGGTTGGTCCGTTTCCCACTTGCATATTGAAGAAAAGAATTGCTTTCATACTAGTGTCAATGTTGGTGATGGCATGTTCTGTCTATTTTGGGAATAAATGAGCAAAATATTCAAACCCCATGGACACCCATGGGAATAAATGAGCAAAACAAATTGTTTTTGGGGTGAAAGAAAACAATAATTAGTTATTTTTAATAAAATTTTCAAACCTAAAAATTATCTTATAAAATCACTTGAATATATGTATTGTAAATAATAGGACTATTTTATATTTTAAGGATAGATAAATTATTTTTATTAAACTTAAATATTTATTTGGCATTTGATGCACACCAAAATAATGCACTGCAAGTGTACGGGCTATAAGAATAATACGTGATAAGTTAAGGTCGTTCCCTTAGAGAATTAATACGATTAGTGATTAGGCATTAGATTTCTCATATTCATTTTAGTTAAAAAAAATCAAGTTATGAGTGAATTTTTGTAAAAATCAATTCAAGTGCAATTAACAGTAATAAAAATGGTTGTAAGAGAAAATAAGCAATTAAAAATACCCTAAAATTTCTAATCCCCTTTTTACATAAGGTCAATCATTTTCCTTTTTAATTAATTGGTTTAATGTCGATTTTAGAATCAAAGGTCTAATTAGATAAAAATGTCTTTCAATCCATTCAAACCCATATATCAATGCAACTATTTTAATGTCTCAAATGAGAAGTTAACATACAATTAAGCTCAAACCTTATCTAGACTACCTAGGGTCCTTGAATATATTTCTATCTCAAGTGCAAATTAGACTATGTCTAATCCTAAGTTGCTTAATCAATGGTCTATAAGCAATTCCCTTCTTTTAAAGGCTAATTACAAAACTCATAATCAAACTAGAGGTAGCCAATCAATAGAATGAAACCATAATCTAGATTAAGTACTAAAATCTTCAATAATCCAACATAATCAAAAGAGAAATTATTCATAAAGCTCAAAGGTTCATAGAATCCCCAAGGGTTACAAAAGTTAGCCACTCATGGCTTAAAATCCACAGAAAAGTTTAGTAAATATATCAACAAATACATTAACTAGAAGAGAGAATGGAGTAGAAACACCTAATTGGAAGAATCTTGGACAAAATCAATGATTTCCCGATTAATATGAAGCTTCCCCAACACCTCTTGTGTGTTTTCTCACTTCCCCAATTGACCAGATGTAGCCTTCCTTTGCTGAATGACGAAGCCCTAGCTTTCTCTCGTATTTTTAGCTCACAAATCAAAGCTGTGCGTTTCAGTGGCCGATCTCGCTATGGTGAGGGGTGGCTCTCACTATAACGAGAGTTTATAGACGCCCAAATTTTTGCTTATTTCACTACTGCTTGCACTATAACTAGGAGCTCCCTAGAATTTATACGCATCATGACTTTGCTATGGTAAAGTGACTTCCTCGCTACCGCGAAAACGCATCCTAGCTACAACGAATTATGTTCTACCTGTAGCGAGAAGACTTGTTCAGCTTGCTTTTTTACTTTTTAGCTTCTCTCTCTTTTTTCATTTCTTTCTACAATCTTTTACCTTCTCCTGAGATAAAAATTAATCATAAAATGAGGCTCAAAACTAATAAAGATATCGCAATTGAAACATTTTTTTCATTTTGTTTGATTGAATAAAAATTTAGCCATGTTAGTTAAAAGAAAAGTACTTTGCCTCCCTAATTTATCATAAAATATATCTCTTTCTTATTCAAAATTAGGGAGTCATCAAACTCCCCCACACTTATGTTATTGCTTATCCTCAAGTAATTCCTTGAAAATATCAATCAATGTGGCTGTTGACTAATTCTTTTCCACGATAAACACCCAATCAACCAAAATTTTAGATTCCCCCACACTTAGAATGAAACTAATGTCAGAAGCAGAAGTTCAATAAAACTTAAATTAAAATTTGAAACTAATGTACTCATAGCAACACCCTTCTGATTTCTAAAGTGTGTATGTGTTCCACAGACAGATTTTTTAGAAGCAACTAAGTAATTTTCAATAAAACCCTCAATATGCTTTCAAGACTTATTCCAACTATCTATTCTAACTTCAATCATCAAAATTCATTAAGAGAGGTCTTTAGTGTTCAACAGAGTACTACTCTCAGTACAATCATTCTCATTCTTCTCTTTTTTTTTTTTTTCAATTTCTCCTCCTTAATTCTCTTAATCCTTTTGACGCGAATGACAACATTAATTATGAAGCTACCCGGTTACTCAGATTAAGGAAATCACCTCAAAGTGCTCATTAGCCTACTCTTAGTTTCACCACTGTTTAACCCGAAAGTTCACATTTTTTTGTACAAACTCTCGATTTACTAAGTGATTTCAATCATTGGAATAGAGATATATCTATATATGTTTCTTTTTTTTTTTTAAATGATTAACCCCTCACATAAGTGTTCAAATAAGTACTTTCTAACCCTATTTACACCTCTTATCATGCAATTACTAAACCCATTCCCATCAAACTTTAGTCAAACATAATCAAATAATCAAGATTACCAAAATAATGATATGCAATTCAAATCAATAGTTAGAAACTCCATAAAAATCATGACTGGACTTGTCCTTTCCTGCCAACAGCTTGTTTCTAAATATCCAACACTTCAACACCAACATCGAACCTACAAAACACAAAAAAAAAAAAGGAAGATCAAACCAAAGACAAAAAGAACATCAAACTAAAATATAAGAACAAGAAGAAAACTTGGGTTGCCTCTCAAGTAGCGCTTGGTTTATAGTCTTCAGCCGGACTTTGTCGGCCAATCAAGGAGGTTGAGAGAAGCTATAGATTGTTGTCTGCCTGTCTATCTCACCACCCAAATAATGTTTAAACCTTTGACTATTTACTTTGAATTGATCTCCTGATTTCTCATCTTTAATTTCAATAGCTCCATAAGGCGTCATAGAGATCACTTTGAACGGACCAGACCACCTGGATCTTAACTTACCTAAAAACAACTTCAAATGAGAATTATAAAGTAACATAAGGTCTCTAGATTCAAACTGTCTTAGGAAGATGTGTCTATTATGAATTCTTTTGGTTCTCTCCTTATAAATTCTAGAACTTTCAAGAGCCTGCAATCTAAACTCATCTAACTCATTTAGTTGCATTAGTCTTTTCTCATCCACTTTATCCATATCAAAATTCAATTTCTTTATAGCCCAAAATGCTTTATACTCTAGCTTAATAGGCAAATGACAAGCTTTGCCAAAAACTAATTGATAGGGAGACATGCCTATTGGAGATTTAAAAGTTGTCCTATACGCCATAAAGCATTATCGAGCTTATCTGTCCAATCCTTTTTAGTGGGACTCATAGTTTTTTCAAAATTCTTTTCATTTCTCTGTTGGACACTTCACACAACCCGTTGGTTTGAGGATAATATGCTAATGCTATCTTATGGGTGACTCCATACTTTGCAAGCAAACCTTTGAATAACTTATTGTTAAAATAAGTCTCCTCATCACTAATGATTGTCCTAGGTGTGCCAAAAAGAGTAAAAATATTTTTTTCCAAAAATCGCACCACCATATTGGTATCATTAGAATGACAAGCCATAGCCTCAACCCACTTACTCAACAGCGACCAATATATATTAATGGCTTCTAGATGAAACAAAAGGCCCCATAAAATTAATTCCCCACACATTAAACAATTCTACCTCAAGAATACCAGATTGGGAAATTTCATACCTCTTTGAAATGTTACCTATTCTCTAACATGCATCACAATGACAAACAAATAAGTAAGCATCTTTAAATAATGTAAACCAATAATATCCAGATTACAACACTTTGTATGCAATACGATGGCTACTAAAATGACCACCATAGTGGCATAACAAGCATATGAAATATCACTTTGTTCATTTTGAGGCACAAACTTTCGTAAAATTTGGTTAGCACAGTTCTTATATAAAAAGGGCTCATCCTACACAAACCATTTCACATCATGCAAAAAAATTTTCTTTTGATAAGACTTTAATTCATCAGGCACAATACCACTAACCAAGTAATTGGCATAATCAGCATACCAAGGCATAAACACACTATTCACGGCAAATACAAACTCATCAGGAAAACTCTCATTAATCAATAAATCATCCACACACTCAGAATTATTCACAAGCATAGATAAGTGATCAGCAACTTGGTTTTCAGTTCCTTTTCTATTAGCAATTTGAACATTAAATTCTTACAATAATAAAACCCATCTAATTAACCTAGGTTTAGATTCCTTCTTACACAACAAATATTTTATAACAGCATGATCAGTATGAACGATGACTCTAGTGCCCATCAAATACACTCTAAATTTCTCAAAAGCAAAGACAACAGCAAGCATTTCTTTTTCAATAGTTAAGTAATTTACCTGTGCTCCAACTAGAGTTTTGTTTGCATAATAAATAGGATGAAAGATCTTCCCATGTCTCTGGCCAAGCACAGCTCCAATAGTATAATCGCTTGCATCGCACATGACCTCAAAGGGTAGTGACCAATCAGGACCACTATAATTGGTGCTGTGATAAGTCTTTGCTTAAACTCTTCAAAAGCTTTCAAGCAATTTGCATTAAACTTGAATAAGGTATCCTTTTCAAGCAATTGAGATAAAAGCTTCGCTATCTTTGAGAAATCCTTGATGAATCTTCGATAGAACCCAACATGCCCTAAGAAACTTCTAATAGCTTTCACATTGGTGGGTGGTGGTAATTGCTCAATAACTAAAACTTTAGCCCGATCCACCTCCAATCCTCTTTTTAACACCTTATGCCCAAGCACTATACCTTCACAAACCATGTAGTGACACTTTTCCTAATTGAGAACTAAATTGGTATCCTCACATCTTTGTAAAACTCTTGTTAAATTATCCAGACATTATTCAAACGTGATGCCAAACACTGAAAAATCGTCCATAAAGACTTCCATGATATGCTCAATCATGTCAGAGAAAATTGATATCATACATCTTTGAAATGTGGCAGGAGTATTAAATAATCCAAAAGGCATTCATCTAAATGTGAAAGTTCCATATGGACACGCAAAAGTAGTTTTTTCTTGATCCTCAAGAGTGATTGCAATTTGATTGTAACTAGAATAGCCATCCAAGAAACAAAAGAATTCTTTTCCTATTAGACGATCTAACATCTGATCGATGAATGAAAGTGGGAAATGATCCTTTCTTGTAGCTGTGTTTAACTTCTTGTAGTCCATACAAACTCTCCAACCTGTAACTGTTCTTATGGCAATCATTTCATCCTTCTTATTGCTCACCACTGTCATTCCTCCCTTCTTAGGGACATATTGCATTGGACTTATCCAATTACTATCCGATATAGGATAGATAATACCAACATCAAACTACTTGATAATCTCTTTCTTGACCACTTCTTTCATTATAGGATTCAATCGCCTTTGATTCTCTACTAATTTCTTATAGTCATCTTCTAAGAGAATTTTGTGCATGCAAATAGCTGGACTAATCCCTTTTATATCGGTTATGGTCCAACCAATAGCCTTTTTATGCTCTTTTAACACTTTTAGCAGTTGTTTTTCTCGAAAAAGTGTTAATGTAGAAGAAACTATGACTGCTAAAGTCTCTCCTTCCCCTAAATAAACATATTTAAGATGTGGTGGAAGAGGTTTCAACTCAAAAATTGGAGGCTGCTCAATGGATGGCGGGAGAGCATGAGCTTTTCGTGAAGCCAACTCCAACAATTCAAATTGCCTATTCTGCTTAGTCACAAGTCTAAATGCATTAAGTTTGTGCTCAACCTCCATTTTCATCACTTTTCCTATACTAGGTTTGCTAATAAAGACTGCTTTAAGAGGATCAGTGAAAGCAAAAGAATCCAAATCTTCTTGAATTACCTCTTTAACAATAGACACCTTTGAGCATTCTTCTACACCACCCAGATGCTTCATAGCTTTCTCCACACTAAAGGTGACTTGCTCATCTCTAAGCCTCATTACAATTTCCCCTTTTTCCACATCAACAAATGCTCTGCCAGTAGCTAGAAATGGCCTCCGTACTATTAATGGGATATCTTTATCCTCTTCAATATCAAGCACAATAAAATCAGCAAGATAAATGAAAGTGCCAACCTTTACTAGCACGTTTTCAATGATCCCATGTAGATAAAAAAAGCTTTTATCAGCCAATTACAAAGTGACAGTCGTTGGATTAGCCTCACCCAATTATAGCTTTCTAAAAACAGATAATGGCATGAGGTTTACAGCAAATCCTAAATCACAAAGTGCTCGAACCTCAAATTTGTCCTTAATCATGCAAATTCAGTGAACTGTTTCTTCTTGCTAAGTATGTCTTTGAGGAACTTAGCATATTTAGGCATTTGCTCTAAAGCCTCAGAGAAAGGGATATTGATGTGAAGTTGCTTAAACACGTCCAAAAACTTCTTATACTGCTTATCAAGGACTTTCTTTTGTAATCTCTGTGGAAATGGAGGCAATGGCACCATTTTAGGATGCACCATTATCTTTTTTTCAGTTGTATTCAACTTCTCCACTTTAGACTTCCTTTCCTTGTCATCTTCTTTTGCATTCAAACCAGTAGTCTTTTCCTCTTTTTTTTGTTGAGGTTCTTCATCTTCAATCTGAATAACACCTGATAGACCCTTAGAATTTACCTTGTTTGGCTCCTTCACTTGAGCTTGTACTTCAGGGAGCTCTTTACCACTTCTTAAAGTGATAGCTTTACATTCTTCCTTACCATCTCTTCTTGGATTAGGAATTGTATCACTTGGCAAGCCTCTTTGATGCAGTGCATTCACAGCAAAAGCTAACTGCCCTATTTGCATTTTTATATTCTTAAGAGAGGAGTCCACCCTTGCATTAATGCTAACTTACTCTTCATTATTCTTGATTTGAGTAGTCATAAACTTAGCCAAAATATCCTCTAAATTGGTTTTGGGCTCTTGAATAGGAACATTTTGCCTTGTCACTTGCGAGAACCCAGGAGGTTGAGTTGGCCTTGTTCCAGAAGATAATGGCTGATTAAGTGATGGGCCATTCTTCCAAGAAAAATTCAGGTGATTACGCCATGCAAGGTTATAGGTGTTTGAGTAAAGGTTGTTTTGACTCCTTTGAAAGTTCCCTACATAATTCACTAACTCTGATTTCAAAAACATCAGGCATTGGTCTGTCATGTGTATCTCACCACACTACTCACATGCAATATGAGTTACTTGTGTAGAACACGTATTTAAAGCAGTCTTCTTTTGCACTTGCGATTCTAGCAAATCAAAATACTTATTCAATGCCAATAAAATAGTAGCTAGTTGAGCAGAAAAATCCTCTTTAGTATTATATGTTTAGAGAATTGCTAGTCTTTCATCCCCCTATGAGAATAACTTTCAGACAGATTATCAAGTACCTTCATCACCTCATCTACTGGGAGTTAGTCATAACTACCATTAAGAATTGCTACTAGTATAGTATCTGACTGTGCATTGAGTCTGGTGCAAAAGTTTTATACAATGGCCTATTTATCCATGCCACGACTTGGGCATTGTCTCATCAAATATTTATATATTTCCCAAGCCACATAAAGGTGCTCATCTGGTAATTGCTTGAAGTTGATTAAATCACGTCTAGCATCAGTAATTTTATTATTTGGAATGAAGCTAGCTCTGAACTTTGCTTCTAAGTCATCCCAATTGTTGATAGATCCCTCCGGCAAATTAAGCAACCATTCTTTTACATCATCCTTAACAGAGATAGGGAATAATCTAAGTCTTAAGACATCCTTGGGCACTCCATTCTGTTTGAAAGAGTCACAAACTTTCAAGAAGGATAATATGTGTCTATTAGCATCGTCTATTGATTTACCACCAAACTATCCATTCATTTGAAGCATTGAAATCATCACTGGCATTAACTCAAAGTTATTCGCTTGAAAATCCAGTATTACAATGCTAGGTTAAGTAGTTTTCATAGTTCTTCCCATAAAATCCTTGATAGTCCGATTTTGATTATCTTCGTGTGCCATCTTTGTAGTAGGAATGTTTACTCCACTCTCAGGTTGAATTAGCACAAGCCCCTCAGCCAAAATATCCTTCAAACTCCTTGTCTTTCTAGGTGTTCTCTTGGATCTGGATTTAGGTGGCATATACTAGTGTACCTGTGAAAACAAAAGAGAACAGATCAAGAATCTAACTAAACCAAAGAAGCCAAAAGGTAATAAACTAAAAAATTATTAATAAAATTGCTACAACTAACAAATAAAAACATAAATAAACAAGAAAGCAAATTAAAAGAAACTAAGTGCTTAAGCTAAAACTATTCAAGGTCCTCTAATTCTATTCACCAATTGCCTTGATTTCTTGGCAACAGCGCCAAAAACTTGATGCACACCAGAATAATGGCACCGCAAGTATACGGGCCGTAAGAATAGTACGTGATAAGTCAAAATCATTCTCTCAGAGAATCAATACGATTAGTGATTAGGCATTAGATTTCTCATATTCATTTTAGTTAAACAAATCAAGTTATGAGTGAATTTTTGTGAAAATCAATTCAAGTGCAATTAATAGTAATGAAAATGGTTCTAAACGAAAATAAGCAATTAAAAATACTATAGGAATTCTAATCCCCTTTTTAGATCAAGTCAATCATTTTCCTTTTTAATTAATTGGCTTAATGTCGATTTTAGAGTCAAAGGTCTAATTAGATAAAAATGTCTTTCGATCCATTCAAACCCATATATCAACTCAACTCTTTGATATCTCAAATGAGAAGTTAACATACAATTAAGCTCAAACCTTATCTAGACTACCTAGGGCCCTTAAGTATATTTCTATTTCAAGTGCAAATTAGACTATGTCTAATCCTAAGTTGCTTAATCAATGGTTTATAAGTAATTCCCTTCTTTCAAAGGCTAACTACAAAACTCATAATCAAATTAGAGGTGGCCAATCAATAGAATGAAACCATAATCCAGATTAAACACTAAAATTTTCAATAATCTAACATAATCAAAAGGGAAATTATTCCCAAAGCTCAAAAGTTCATAGAATTTCTAAGGGTTACAAGAGTTAGCCACTCATAGCTTAAAATCTACAGAAAAGTTTAGCAAATATATCAACAAATACATCAACTAGAAGAGAGAATGGAGTAGAAACATCTAATTGGAAAAATCTTAGACAAAATCAATGATTTTTCGATTAATATGAAGCTCCCCAACACCTCTTGTGTGTTTTCTCACTTCCCCAGTCGACCAGATGCGGCTTTCCTTTACTGAATGATGAAGCCCTAGCTTTCTCTCGCTCACAAATCAAAGCTGTGCGTTTCAGTGGCTGATCTCGCTATGGCGAGGGGTGGCTCTCGCTATAGCGAGAGCGAGAGCTTATAGATGCTTAGATTTTTACTGATCTCGCTACTACTTGTGTTATAGCTAGGAGCTCCCTGGAATTTGTATGCATCACGACTTCGCTATAGCAAAGTGACTTCCTCGCTACAGTGAAAGCGCATCCTAACTACAGTGAATTGTGTTCTAGCTATAGCGATAGGACTTGTTCAGCTTGCCTTTTTACTTTTCAGCTTCTCTTTCTTTTCTCATTTCTTTCTACAATCTTCTACTTTCTCCTGAGATAAAAATCAATTATAAAATGAGGCTCAAAACTGATAAAGATATCACAATTGAGACATTTTCTTCATTTTGTTTGATTGAATAAAAATTTAACCATGTTAGTCAAGAGAAAAGTACTTTGCCTCCCTAATTTATCATAAAATATATCTCTTTCTTATCCAAATTAAGGAGTCATCACCATTTTCTTTTAAACTCAATAATTAAAAAAAATCTTATTTCCTTTTTCTTTTTTTTTTCCCTTTTGCAATTTTCTATCCTCTCTCCCTCACCTTTAGGGCAACCTTTTTCTCCACTATTCACAGATAATGCAATGTCTTTCTTCTTCACCGCGTCCCTCCTCCTTTATCGTGCAACGTCCTTTCTCTTCCGCCAATGGTGCCTTCCTCCGCCACTGTCTACTTTAGCAGCCTGCTGTGCCACCATCTTGAGTTCCCTTCATTGCTTGCTATGAAATGCCATTAAAGGAAGGTTAATGATGGAAAGATCTCAAGATAGAGTTTTTTTTTTTGGAGGGTGGGTCATGAGATAATTTCTGAGTTCAATTGGAATTTAAGAAGTTTTTATTTGAAAATTTTAAACTTAGAATTAGTTATCATAGAAATTTAGATTAAAATAAGGCTTTAGTTATTATACGTTGTGTTTAGTTAAATTGATATTATAGGATATCAATTGGTTAGTTATTTAATTGTTAATTTTATGCTAATGTGATTTTAAGCAACAGTGAGGATATAATCAACAACTAAGGTTATGTCTTAAGTCAATAAGAAGGATTTCTATTATTAATTATTTTTGGTGAGTGTATGGTTCTCTTTTTTTTTTTTGTATACTTTGATTATATTTTTCTTTCCTTAAATATTGTCCTAATAACTTCTATTTTACTATAATACAAGGAAACAAATTTTAAAATTTTAAAAATATTCAATTGCAAAATATATTATAAATAATGGTGGAATTCATATGTGCTTGATGAGAATATGATGTTTTGACATGTATAAGCATAAATAGTGATAAAACTCCTAATATGTTATATCCCTTCTTCTTTTTCCATAAAACTTTATTTAATTTTTTTCTTTATTTATTTGATAAAATATCGTCCTTACTTTAGACTTTTTTATATAATTTTCTTAAAATTAATTTCTTTCTAATTAATTGCTAATTGTCTAAAAAATTATATATTTAAATTATCTTTATTTTTAATTCCATTTTTTTATTTTTGTTTGTGACATAATATTTATTTATATTATTTAAAAAATCATGGATGCGATAGTTATTAACGAGGTCCATAGTTTAAATGAACCTGCCTAGATTGAAATATGACAAAAAACATAGTGATGTTATATTATGTGCTTAAAAGTGTGGAGGTGTTATATAAGATGTGCATAAAACTTTATTTAAATTTTTTCTTTATTTATTTGATAAAATATCGTCCCTACTTTAGACTTTTTTATATAATTTTTTTAAAATTAATTTCTTTCTAATTAATTGCTAATTGTCTAAAAAATTATATATTTAAATTATCTTTATTTTTAATTCCATTTTTTATTTTTGTTTGTGAAATAATATTTATTTATATTATTTAAAAAATCATGGATGCAATAGTTATTAATGAGGTCCATAGTTTAGATGCACCTACCTAGATTGAAATATGACAAAAAACGTAGTGATGCTATATTATGTGTTTAAAAGTGTGGAGGCGTTATATAAAATGTGAAAATTAGTGTAGTAACACTATAACATTATGAAATAAAATGCAATGGCACTAAAAGATAGATTTACAAAATAAAGCGCAATGACATTAAGAGATTAATTTGTGAAATAAAGTGCAATAATGCTAAGATATAAAATAAGCGTGATGCAATAGCATAATGAAAAGTAACATGATATTACCTTTTCAAATGATATCCATCTAATGATTTTTTTAATACTATTTCCTAGAGTTGATATATTACTTAAATTAATTTATTTGACTTTTGGAATATTTATAAGTTTGTACATATATTATTTTATTTTATTTACTTTTGTTTAATTTTAATCATTTGTGAGAAACTCTTGTACATGCCTTATTTTTCCTTTTACACACCTTATTACTTATATGTACTCATTAAGTCAATTGACCTATCCCTCAATATACTAGAGCATATTTCTATACACATTGTGTATAACTCCATAACCTTGTGACTATTAAGTATTAGGTCAAATAATATAATGTGGGAGTTGAGATGTTCTGTAAAAGCCTCATAATGGCCATAGTTAATTTGAGTGGCTTATTTTATTTTTTTATTTTTTTAATTTTGTTATTTGAAAAAATATTAACTATAATTTTAAGATTACTTGTATGAATGGAGAAACATTCATACTTTAAGAAAGGTTTTGTTGGATTTTTGGCAATCCTTAAATGATTTTGTTGTGGAATAAAATATGCACTTTGAAAATATTGTATGACTCTTAAATTTATGTAGTCTTTATTGTCGTTAAATAATTATGTCTCTTTAGACTTGTTAAATTAAACTAGCCTAAATTGCTTTAGTTTATATGCTAGTTTCAGCTATGGGATTTAAGTCAACACAAAGTTAGCATCAAAGTTTGTTTTCCTAGGTTACAATAATCACAGGATGAGAAAGTAGTAGAATTTTATATATAATTATATCTTTAATTAGCACAACTGACATACAAGAAACTACTATCACTTAACACTACAAAAAGGAAAAAAAAAAAAAAAGTCCTTTGTTGGTCTTTTTGTTTTTACCAGTGATTTTAACCCATGGTTGAATGAATCCAATGATGGTTGACTTAATATTACCATTGCATTTGTCTAGAGGCATTTTATAACAACTGCCTCTAATTGCTAAGCAATGGTTAACATTAATAATCGATAGTTTTTGATTGCTAGTAATTTAACATGAGATTTAATCTTGGTTTGTCTACACCGGCGGTTTTGGACTACCGCTAGTTGTTTAGTTTCTCATTTAGCAGCGGTTCAAACCGCCCCTAAGTCACAATTTTTAAAAAAAAAAAAATTGGCAGCCTCCTTTTGTTAGAATTTTTATCAATTAAAAATCCTAATTATATATTATTGAAATCTTTTTCAAAATTATCAACCAAACATTGCTAAATTATCAAATCACATATTTAATATAATTATAAAAAATAAAACTTTATATATTTATTGAAATAAAAATTGTTAGTATTACAAAATTTTAATAATAAATTAACAAATTATTTGTTTATAATGTTGTTTTACTAAATACCCAAAACACAAAACCTATAATTGTAAATCAATCCCTAACCATTCAAAGTATGGCTTGAAGAAGATGTGCTTATGTATGGATTTCCAAAATCCTCAACTATGAATTTGATCTAATGTGAAACCTCTTGGAACAACAAAACAATAGAAATAAGAGAAATTGAAAAATTTTGTACCGTATAAATTCTAGATTCAAACATGAATAAAGGAAATTCATACCCACGCGTTGGGCAAAGTCAAGAGGCAAATGCTTCAAGAACCTGGCATATTAAAATGACAATATCACAATAAGGTCACTTAACGAAAACTTCAAGCTTAAAATACCTCATAACAAACACAAAAGGGAAAGTAAAAAAGTTAAAATTCACCACCCACCTGCTCTTTAAGTATAAAAACATTTAAACAAGCTGCCAAAATATTAAGAGTGACCTCCATTTGAGATACATGCATGAAAAAAATTAAAAAGTGTGATGATGCCTTCAAATCTCAAAACCCAAGTCCCACATCGGATAGAACTCAGATAGAAAGGGAATTACTCATATATAAAAGAGGGGACAAGTCCCACATCGAGTAGAATTGAGTTAGAAGTGGAATTGTTTATGTATATAAAGAGGGCTTCTACATCTATACCTTGTACCTTGTATTATTCAGTCTCAATAGTATAAAGTGTTTTCTCCCTACCCGTGGACGTAGGTCACATTGGCCAAACCACGTTAATTTTCTATGTCATTCTTTCTTTTCTCTCTACTTTCTTAATACCGCCAATTCACAACAATTAGTATCAGAGCTTTTGGCTTAAGTTTTTTTTTTGGCTAAAACAAGATGACGTCTCACAAATTCGATATTGAGAAATTCAATGGGTCGAATGATTTCACATTGTGGAAGGTGAAGATGCAGGCAATTCTGGTTCAGCAAGGGTGCGCGGCGACGATAAATGGAGAAGGAAGGTTGCCCAAGAGTTTGAAGGCGGAGGAAAGGGCGGAGATTTTGGCAAAGGCTCATAGCACCATTCTATTGAGTTTGACAGATGAGGTCTTAAGGGAGCTTGTAGACGAGACTTCTGCGGTTTCATTATGGAAGACATTAGAAAGCAAGTACTATAAGAAATTCCTGACGAATTAGTTATATCAAAAGCAGCAGTTATATACCCTCAAGATGTCAGAAAGTACACCAGTGAGAGATTATATTGACAATTTTAACAGAATTATTTTAGATCTTCAAGGGGTCGAGGTTAAAATTAAGAAAGAGGACTAGGCAATAATTCTTTTATGCTCGTTGCCTAATTCATATGAAAACTTTATTGACACGATACTTTATGGGAGAGACACCATCTCGGTTGGTGATGTAAAGGATGTTTTACAATCAAATGAACTAAAGAGGAGGGTGTCTGGATCCAGTAAGAAAGCATCAGATATGGGTTTGGTAGTGAATAGGGGCAGGAGCAAGGAGAAAGATGAAGGTAATCGAAGTGAATTTCGTTCAAAGTCAAGATCTAAGGGGCAACTACGATGTTTTAAGTGTAAGGAAAAGGGCCATTTCAAGAAGGATTGTCCACAGTGGAAAAAGGGAAACAATCAAAAGGAATCAAATGGTAAGGCAAGTGCCTCGGTGGTTCAGGACAGTTCAGATGAGAGTGATGATGAAGATGTTCTGACGGTTAGTACCTTAAATTCTGCAAATACCTGAGTCATGGATACTGAAGCTTCTTATCACATGACTTTCACAAAGGAGCTATTTACTTCTTTTAAGGAGTGGAAAGACAGTGTGAAGTTAGGAGATGATCAGGAGCTTAGTGTTGAAGGCAGTGGGCCAGTACAGGTAAAAATGTTTAATGATATGGTTAGAACATATGATGCATGGTATATTCCTGGGCTAAGAAAAAATTTGATTTCTCTGGGTGCCTTAGACAAGCAAGGATACAATTTTTCTGGTAAGGGTGGACAAGTAAAGGTTTCTAGAGGTGCTCTGGTGGTGATAAAGGGTAGACTTCATCATGGGGTCTATATACTCATTGGAAACTCGATAATGGGTACTGTAGCAGTTTCTAGTTTTTTAAAGAAGAACAATGATCAAACAGAATTATGGCATCGACGACTGGGGCACATAAGTGAGAAAAGACTAGCAGTGTTGCGAAAATAGAGGTTGTTGGAGGGCATGGAAACTAGAAAGTTAAATTTCTGTGAAACTTGTGTCAAGGGCAAGCAATGCAGAGTCAAGTTCAATTCAGGAAAGCATACCTCCACTGATATCCTTAAATATATATATTTAGACTTATGGGGTCCTTGTAATGCCCGGTATGTTGTAAAAACACATAAACAAGCCAATTTGAAAAGCAAGTCCCTTGAGATGAGTAATTTAAGGCCAAATAAAATTTGGATAAAATGTTAAATAATAGAAAATGAGAATTTGAACTTTGAGTTGCTTAGAAACTAGGGCCGG
Organism: Erythrophleum fordii; assembly: GCA_032878935.1. Classification (NCBI taxonomy): domain Eukaryota; kingdom Viridiplantae; phylum Streptophyta; class Magnoliopsida; order Fabales; family Fabaceae; genus Erythrophleum; species Erythrophleum fordii. Next base: position 6,935,787 of record JAVQMF010000047.1, read on the forward strand.
AGTAATTCAAACAATTTGTTGAAAGGCCAGTGGTATTTTCGTAAATAAGTATAATTTTGGAAAAACACCTAAGAGGACTTTTTAAATGAAAATTTTGAGTTGCCCAGGGTCTTCAAAGGCCCCAAAAATCATGGGAAGCCCCAAGACCGGTAAAACCCTTCCGATGTGCTCTTTTTGATGTCGGTTGACCCAAACTTTGACCGGTTCATTCGAAAAGGTTTTAGCTCTAATTTGAGTGATTCCAAAGCTAGAAATATATGGTGTTATAGTCCTTCTCCAATCGAGTCTCATGGAAGGTGCAGATACTTTGTGACATTTATTGATGACTACTCTAGAAAAGTGTAGGTGTATTTTTTGAAGAAGAAGGATGAGGTGTTTGAGAAATTCAAGGAGTGGAAGATCATGATTGAGAAGCGTATTGGGAAGTAAGTCAAGAAACTCAGAACTGATAATGGGTTAGAGTTTTGCAATACACCATTTGATGAGTTCTATAAGAAAGAAGGTATAGTGAAACACTATACTGTACGGCACACACCACAACAAAATGGTGTAACAGAATGGATGAACCAAACACTTTTACAGCACACAAGATGTATGCAGCTGAGTGCTAATCTTCCTAAGTAATTTTGGGCTGAAGTAGTTAAGACTGCAACCTATCTAGTGAATAGATCTTCATCAATTGCAATTAATCTGAAGACTCCACAAGAGATATGGTACGGTACACCTTTGAATTATTTTGGTTTGAAGATATTTGGGTGCCCAGCATACGCTCATGTGAATGATGGTAAACTGGATGCGAGAGTAATGAAGTGCATATTTCTAGGGTATGTAACTAGTATGAAGGGGTATAGACTGTGGTGTACAGAACAGGATAGGACCCTGAGATTCATTATTAGCAGAGATGTGACGTTTGATGAATCTGCTATGTTCAACCAGAAGGAGGAACTTGATGATCTTGCAGGAAAAGATTTGAGTGTTAATCAGAAGATGGAATTTGAGGTGGAGACCTCAAGGACAAACAAGAGCTCTGTAGACTAACCTGGAGATTTGCAGGAAGAGCAGCAGAGTATAGCAACAAGAAGAGGAAGAAGAGAAAATAGAAGATCTGTCAAGTATGCAGACTGTGTGAATTTTGTTGATACTAACCCTGTTGCATATGCACTGGCAGTGGCAGAAAGCATTGATACTGAGGAGCCGCAGTCCTACAAGAAGGCGATTCAAAGTAAGGAGACAACTGACTAGTTACTAGCTATGAATGAGAAAATGCAGTCCCTATCAAAGAATGGGACTTGGGAGCTAGTACCTCCACCAAAGGATGTAAAGCCTGTAGGATGCAAGTGGGTGTACAAGAAGAAGGAAGGGATTCCTGAAGTTGAGTCGGCAAGGTTCAAGGCAAGACTTATAGTGAAGGGGTTTTCATAAAAGGAAGGGATAGATTACCATGAAGTATTCTCTCTAGTTGTGAAGCATAAGACCATTCGGGTTCTTCTAGCCATGGTAAGTGCGCTTGATTTAGAGTTGGAGCAACTTGATGTGAAGACGGCATTCTTACATGGGAATCTGGAAAAGGATATCTACATGACTCAGCCTAAGGGGTTTCAAGATCCAAAAAAAGGGGAATATGTTTGCCTGCTGAAGAAGTCCTTATATGGCTTAAAGCAGTTACCCAGGCAGTGGTACAAGAGGTTTAATGCTTTCATGGTTTCTAAAAAATTTACTCGTAACCCATTTGATAGCTGTGTGTATTCCAAGAAGTTGTCAGATGCTTCTTAGATCTACTTGTTGCTGTAGGTGGATAATATGTTGATAGTGACAAAGAACAAGGCTGAAATCAACAAGTTAAAAATGTTACTGAGCAGTGAGTTTGAGATGAAAGATCTGGGTGCAACCAAGAAAATCTTAGGCATCGAAATCTGGATGGATTGAAAAGCACACTGATTGTATGTGTCACAACAGAAGTACATTGAAAAGGTATTGTGATCTTTTCAAATGGATCAAGCGAAGCCTGTGAGTACCCCATTGGCAACACATTTCAGATTGGATGCTAGTACACTACCGAGCACAGATGAGGAGAAAGACTACATCAGTGAGGTCCTTTATACTAGTGTAGTTGGGAGTCTAATGTATGCAATGGTATGTACAAGACCAGACCTAGCCCATGCAATTAGTGTTATGAGCAGGTTCATAGGAAATCTAGGGAAGACTCACTGGGAAGCAATAAAGTGGATCATGCGGTACTTGAGAGGTACAGTTGATGTTTGTCTAGTTTATAGTACTGATGGATTTGTTGGTGGATTGGTAAGTTATACAAATTCAGATTATGGTAGAAACCTTATGAGGTGGAAATCGTTGACATGCTATATCTTCACCCTATATGGATATGCTGTTAGCTGGAAAATAACTTTGCAGTCTACAGTTGCTTTGTCAACCACTGAGGCGGGGTACATGTCCTTAACCGAGAGAGTGAAGGAAGCAATATGGTTACATAGCTTGATTGGAAACTTAGAATTGAAGGTTCAGATGCTTGAGGTGTATTGTGACAGTCAAAGTGCGTTGAGCTTGGCAAAGAACCCAATCTACCATGAAAGGTCCAAGCACATAGATGTCAGATTAAATTTTATTAGGGATGCCTTGGAAAATAAGGTGGTGACCATAGAGAAGATACCAACAGCAGAGAATCCAGCAGACATGTTGACAAAGCCATTGCTTGTTGACAAGTTCAGGCATAGCTTGGACCTAGTGCGAGTTCGAGCAGTATGAGGCCTTACGGGGCGTAATGGCAGGGAGATGATCGAATCAAAAGTTTGGAGATTTTAAGTCAAGGTGGAGAATTGTGATGATGCCTTCAAATCTCAAAACTCAAGTCCCACATCGGATAGAACTCTGATAGGAAGGGAATTACTCATATATAAAAGAAGGGACAAGTCCCACATTGAATAGAATTGAGTTAGAAGTGGGATTGTTTATGTATATAAAGAGGGCTTCTACATCTATACCTTGTACCTTGTATCATTCAGTCTCAATAGTATAAAGTTTTTTCTCCCTACTCATGAACATAAGTCACATTGGCCGAATCACGTTAATTTTCTGTGTCATTCTTTCTTTTCTCTCTACTTTCTTAATACTGCCAATTCACAACAAAAAGTGTAAAATAACAAATTGAATATGATAATATGCCATGCAAGCAAGCAAAAGAAATATGATGAAATGGATGCTTGATCATGCTCATTGTTTTGAAGCATGAAAATTGTTGGACAGTAGTTTTTCAAGCCTTTTCTTTTACTCATGTTAGAAATGAAAGAAAAGGAAGATACAAAGCTAAATGGAAGACACTAATCTTTAATTGCATGCTACCTCCAAGGTTTAATTCGAAGTGTGAAAATCTCAAATACCCTATTTCAAGCCACAGCCCCATGAAATAAAATCACAGGAATCACCGCACAATTCATTTAGAGAACAAATTTTAGTTTACTCCAAAGTAGGATTACCTAATCAAGCAACTTGAATCAATAAAATAGAATTTCATACACCTCTAAAAGATCACCATATGCAACACTTCTCAGCATATAAATGGTATCATATGCAGCATTCCTTAACCCCTTAAAACTATACAATGTGCAACATTTTCAGCATATAGGACTACATTTTATGCAGAATTTTAAGCCATTAAAACAGCACCAAACTCGGCACTTTATAACCAGAATTCATACTTGAAAAAACAGAATTCAAACCAACATTTTATACTTGAAAAGTATGCATCTATAACCAGAATTTATACTTGAAAAACCAGCACCATACACCGGAATTTATGCATGAAAAATTAGTATCTTAAGTCGGTACTTATCTAAAAGGGGTATAATAGAACTTTTGTACCACTTTAATTTACCAAAAATTATTTTTATAAGGTTTGAAAATTCAAACACTTTTTAACAAAGTACTTATCCAAGAGTGCTAATCAATCCAAATTGGGTAATCAAAATAGGATACACTCTTCACACTCAGCTACAAGTGCATGAAATTCACAGAAACTTACCAAAATGAATGTGTCAGCATACTGCCTAAAAGTGAAGCATATAATTTAGTTTTCTTTAGCTCCTAACATAATTATTTTAGTTTGTCTTGAATCCCATATTCAAAAGGCATCAACTGACGAATCTTTTGGTTATGAAACACAAGGTTTCTTTCAACTGACAAAGTTTTGTTTTTACTAATCTGGAAAAGCAAGAGAAAAATTAGAGTCAATAATTCGGCAACACCACGAAACAAAAAGAGAAGAGAAGAAAAGAAAAGAAATAAACTGGTTATTATTTTTCTCAACTTGTATTACGGAGAATTTTCTACAAAACTAAGACCCCAACTTGACATATAAGTACAAAGATCAAACAGTGTCCAACAATAGAATCAAACACATTTGCCCTTAAGGATGTATATCTAAGTTAACCAAACAGAAGATGAAAAATAATAGACAGGCAAAATCTACATCAAAGACACTGCCTTAAATCAGAGTTTTGAACCAAGATTCATAACACCTAAATATGGACACAAAAGAATAACACAGGTTTAGAAATCAATAGTAGGTGTCTATGATAGTATGAAGTCAATGCACAGAAACCAATACATTGAAGTCTAAAAACAGAGGGGAGAATTCTTCTTCTAATATTTTTGTATCCAATGTGATTCTTAGAATTGCCAAGTGAAGGACAGTGGTCTGCAGAATCCAAGATAGACACAGGTCTGTATAAGAGAGCAAGAATTCAAATTTACAAGTCCTAAACTCAAAGCTCAAATACATGCATTAAAGCACCAAAGACAATTGACAAATAGGAGAAAGGCTTCTCTGTAAGACTGAAAATTCGAAACTGCCAGTAATTTTAGAAGTATTTGCTTGCATTTAAGGCACTTTACAATTATAAATATTATGATGATTACTTCCAATAAATCCCACCAGTATGGTTGCAAGTTTCTCTTATTCAAATTTCACATTTGGTTTAAATACCAAACTCTAAAAATGAATTAAAATTGATATCCTTAAAAAGAGGCCAAGTAAATCTAAGCCATGGAGCTAAACGCCATATGGTTACTAATAGTTATATATAAACAAAGTTAAAGATAAAATTTAAAAAACAAAAAACAAAACTAAAAAAAAAAATCTTGTTTGCATAAGGAGACTATCAACCATTAACTCCATAAATAAACAGTTCAGCAATATTATATTCATCTATGGCTTGAGAAGTCATATATGATCATGCTAAAATATTAATGTTAATTGGTTAATTATTTATTCAAGGTTTACTCGAGCTAATTTTAATGTTAATTGTATATGGCCCTTGAATATTTAAAAAAAAACTGAAATTTAAATAAAATCTTGTAAAATAATTTCTTCTACAAAAATTCGGATAACAGGGTCCTGATAAGTTTGATTCCTATGTACTTCTATTCCTATACAAGAAGAGAAGGCTCTTACTAAGAAACAATACCTGTAACTAGGAAACATGTTTCCATGTGCTAAGGTAACAGTGCCTGTAACTAAGAAAAAGGTTCACATTAAAGGTCAACTTCAAAAAGTACAAGACTTTTATCACGTTGGAAGGAAAAACGATGCGTACACTTCACCACCACAGAAAGAAAATTATAAATCAGCAAAATCTGCATACCAAAAACCAGAAACAGAGTACTAATACAGTTGCTCAATAAATAAAGCGACCCGAACCGGTCATTCTGAATGTGATTCATATAATGAATCCAAAATAAGTCTAATAATTTCTAAAAAAATATCATCAATCTTCAATTATTAAAAGTTAAGAATGTAATTCGAAGTTTAAGAACATCAACTCAAAAGCCCATCCGATGTAGTTTGACAAAATAAATAAGGACATTTTACAAAAAATCCATTTTATAAACTCTATTCAGAAGTCTTAAAATTACATTAAAATAAAGTGGTGATTTAAATTACAGGATATTATCAACACAATCATTCAGGATTTCAGATTTCCCCCAAAAATTCACTATCCCTGAGAATTCCTGGGAAACTTCCACCTGGGCAAAACCAAAAAATTGGGAAACGACGGCACAAAGAAACAAGTCTAATCTATGGAGATTCTACCTGGGCAAAACCGAAGAGTGGTTTCGTGAGAATATTAAGAATGGAACAACACGAGGAGTTGGGTCCATCTTATCAGGGAAAAGCCATTGACAAATTAGGACAAAATCTTCTGACGTTGGTTTCCGGTGGCGGATCAGTGCTGGACAACCGGCGTGCTGCTGTGCCAGTGGAGAGCGTCTCCTTCGATAACGTTAGCAAAAGAGAGAGATAGAGAGAAAGATAAGAGTTAACCTTATGTAGAGAAATATTAATTGTGAAAAGGGAAAACACAGAGAAAGAGGGAAGATGAAAAACAGGGGAGGGATGCTGAAAAGGCTAGTGAAAAACGAAGAGGGAAAGAGTGTATAGGGTCTGAAATTTTCAGGCAATTCAAAAATCGCTAAAAAGTTGAAGTAAAATTACCAGCAAATGTTTGGAATTACTGGCGGGTTAAAACCGCCGAGAAAACTACTGGGAAAAAGTAGTTTTCTTGCATTTTTTAGAATTTGCTACAAAAAGTTGGCCGCTAAAATGAGCCTCTCTTGCAGTGTAATCCATGTCATGGCAATCGTATGTCGTAGTCTGTGTATTGATCCTATGTATAACTTTAATTCTTTTGGAAATTATCACGTGTGCACTCGGCTCTTGTCCTAAGTAAAAAGGTCACTAAGGAAAAGAAATACAATAGGGAGGATAATCCTAAATGAGAATTCTAACTTCAGTCTTGACACCACTCCTACTCCTTGGGACCTTATAGGATGTTAATTCTACTTTCCCTTGCGCGCCTTCCATTGCTAGTTATCAGGTTGTTTGTATTCTTACTTTGCACAATCAGATGAATCTGTTTAACTTGGCTTTCAAATTGTTGATCTGTATTGTTCTTGTTTTGTGAGATTTTGCTTTTTGAATTGCGTTATGTGGAATTTTACGTACTGGTTTAGCTATTCAAAATGCTGATAGTATTAGTTAAATTGAAATTTGTTGACTTATACAGTATTCAAAAGTGTGATCCATACTTGTGTTTTAGGTCGTTCTCAGATTTGGGAGATCTAAACTATTTTTATTTAAATTTTGGTGATCAAATCCGCAGTCCTATACTTCAGAGTTCGTGCGACATAAATTTTCTTTTTTTTAGCTTGACTAATATTTGCTTCTCTTGGTTTTTCCTGGGAAGTATTCGCTTTAACTGTGCGAGTGTGATTTGGTTCCTTTGATTCTTTTTCACGATTGCATTGGAATTAATCTTCCACCTTCATCTCTACAGGTTTTGAAAAAGATAAAAAAGTTTTTGGTGTTACTCTGCTTTGTTTAATACATACATATATCTATATATTTATTTGCGGGTGTTCTGTGATCAATAGGTTCTAATTATTTATTTGGTGGCAAACTTTGTGATCATTTGTTATCGTGAATGCTTGTATATTTTATAATTAAATAGGTGTAGATTTTAGAATATATTGGATTAAATTTATAAATATTTTATACTTATTTAATTTATTATATATATATATATATATATTTAATTTAATTCTTAGACAAAAATAGAATTTGGATAAAAAATCTACTTGTATTTTTTTGTGCAAGAAAAATAATAAATGAAGAAAAAAAAGAGAGAAAGAGATGACGTTTTGTTGGCAAGAACAAAGTTGGAGTTTTTAAAAGAATGATAAAGAATGGGAAAATAAAAAAAATATTATTAATTATTTATAAATTATGGATTAAAAATAAATATAAGAAATAATATTTCATTAAGATTAATATTAGAAACTAATATTTAAATCACTTTATTTTGTTATTTTTAGTTATCTTTTTGTTAAGTTTTAATAATTATCTTTTTGTTAGAATTAAAATTTAATATTATCTTTTATTATTAGAAATTACCTTTTTATTAGGATTAGAATTTGTTATTAATAGTTATCTTATGAACTCTATATATAATTCATAGAAATTAGGATTATGTATCTTACCGTTGATTGAAGAATAAGAAGTATTTTTAGATTTAAAAAAAAAAAAAAGAGGCATCCAATCACTATTTTGAGTACCTTAAAAATTCTTTTCTAGATATTTAGAGCCCATGAAAACATCTTGAAGTTGACTGCAAGAATTTTTGGAAGTATTGAAGTTGAATCAATTTCTCTTCTCTAATTTTTTTTTTTTGATTGATTTTTCAGGATCAGAGATTTTAGAACGATGTTATTTGTAAATTCTTCAATTATGTGTTTCTAAATTTTTCAATTGGGGGTAGGGATGTATCCTAATTGGGAACTAGTTTTTACTATTTGTTTTGACTCTCAATAGATTTTTATTTATGAATATATTTTTAAATTTCAATTATATCTATTTCTCTCATATTTAATGTTGATTTTATGGTTAGCCACCATTAAATCAAATATATAGGTGATCTTGATGCACTGAGAGGTAAAGAGAGAACCTAGATATAGAGAAATAGACACAAATATTTAGGTCAAGAATGAGTCTAAAGATTTGTGGTGACTTAAAATTATTGCTTCATGATTTAATTAGTTATTTGGGTATCGTGGAAAAAAATTCAACTTTAATTAAATACGAACTAGTAATTCGAGAAAATATTATGACACTTTAGAAATAATTATTATTATAATTGTTTAAGAGTCAATCCAACTAGTAGAAAACTAATAACTTATAGAATAAATCCTGAACCCCAACACTTCTAGTGATTGTGTTCTTCTTATAATTAATTATCGATTGCTTTTATTTTTATAATTTCTATATATTCTTATCAATTAATTTATTTTATCTCATTTTCTCAACTATTAATTATTTGGATTAGTAAATGTGCAACCTCTCAGTGGATTCGATCTCATCTCAGAATACTCTAAGAATTTTTTTACCACACCGACCCGTACACTTGCAATAGTGATTACCTACTGTTCAAAAATCTCCTATGTCATGTTTGAAATAGAGTCCATTTCACGCTAGAATAACTTCTCAATGTGCATTAGACATACTTTTGTCTCAGGAATTAATCATTCGGTATACAAAACTATTGCTGAGATGATTTACTGGTAAGGGCATATTAGGCTTCAAAATTTACATTGTAATTCACGTTCATCTTATAAAGTATATATGCATGCTTTTGTTTTTTTGTGGTACTACATGCATGCATTTTTACTGTAATAATTGATTATAGTCAGTTAACTCCTTGCTTCAGTCATGCATGGTCGACTGAAGCTCAGCATCACATGTGTGATACCTGTGTGGAAGTCATATTATTGAAATTGACAACCTTCCTTCTTAAGTCAGCTTGTGGTTTGGTTTGTTGAGAAATGACTGTCACACCCGAAAATGCGACCGCGTGGCGCCTTCAAAAATCAAAACTAAAAGTAAAAAGAATCAGATAAATAAATAGGGTTCAGGAGTTGCCACCAAAATTTTATTTTTTAAAAGGCAAAACTTTGAAAAAACTTTTTTTATTTGAAAAATGGTCTGCAAACCAGATTTGGATTCGGGAGTCGATTGTGAGTGGGGAAGGTGTTAGGCACCCCACTACACCCGTTCTTAAGAACGGTTACCCTAAGTCAGTTGTGCAAAATTAATATGGCCTCTATTCTATTTTAATTTTCCCTAACCAATCACATGCAAAGAACAGAAGAAAAAATTTTAAGGAAATAAAATTTAAGAGAAAAAAGAAATTTAAAAGCGAAACAAAAAAGAATTCAAAGAATAAAATAAAGAAAAGGGAATAAAATAAACGAAATTAAGGAAATAAAATTAAGAAAATAAAATTAAGGGAAAGTATTTATTTACAAAGGCGGACTTGACTTAGGATGAAAGTCTAGGGCCTACGTACCCTCTGAGAGGGATCAAAGTCCACGTAGTTCGATGTGGGAAATTATGTTTGGTTACAATTTCTTTTTTTGTTTCTGTTTTGTTTTTGTTTGTTTTTTTTCTTTTCTTTTTCTTTTTTGTTATTTTATGGTTTTTGTTTGGTTTTTAATTTTTTTTTAATTTTTTAACTTAATTTTTTTTATATTTAATTTTTTTTTTTGGGTGTTGTTTTTTTTTTTGTGAAAAGACAAAGAGAATAAATTATTTTTTTTCTTTAACAAACAAAATAAGTTTTGAAATTGGTTGATGTATTTTGATTTGTTAGAGAAAAATTTAATTTAATTTTCCTTGCATTTTCAATTTTTCCTTTTACTTATTATTTTTGTTTTTCTATCATTTTCATTTCATTTTTTTTTGTTGTTTTTTATTACCCTTTTTCATTTTTTTTTGTCTTATTTTGTCTTTGTTTTTGTTTTTTTCTTTTTTGTTTTTTGTTTTGTTTTTGTTTTCTATTTTTATTTCTTTTTGGTTTCTCTTTTTGGGTTTTCTTTTTGGTTTTGTTATTGTTACTTTTTTTGTTTTGTTTTTCTATTTTTCTATTTTTTTGGATTAATTTTTATTTTTGTGTTCTATTTTTGTTTTATTATTATTATTATTATTATTATTATTATTATTATTATTATTATTATTTCAGAAGAGAAAAAGAAAATAAAAACCATTTTAGATTTTTACAAAACAAAACAAGTTTAAAACTGATTTATATGTCTTAATTTGTGAAAACTAAATTGACCCTACTTCTTTATTCTTTTTTTTTTCTCTTCTTTTTAATGTTTTTTTTTATTTAATCTTTGATCTTTTAGTCTTTTTAAAATTTTTTAGTGATTGATTTGCATGTTTTAGGACTTTTTGTCTTTTTGTTTTTTACTTTATTTATTTTATATTTTATTTAAGAATGATGTTTTCATTTTTGTTTTATGTTCTTTTTTTTCTTTCTTTTCCATGAAACGTATTTTAATCTCTCATTTTTGTCCAAAAGGGAATTTGGGAAAATCATTTTGACTTGTTTTTTTTGTTTTTGTTTTTTTGAAAAGAGAAAGTTTATTTGATTTTCTATCAATCATGTACATTAATCAGCATTTGAACTCTCTTTTTTTTTATTCGAAAAGAAAGCACACTTTGCTTTCTAAAAAACCTATTTATTTTGTTTTACGAAACCTTTTTTTTTTTTTTGAAAATTTACCCTTTTATATATATATATTTTTTTTTTAATGTGTTGATTGTTAAATCCCAAAATTTGTCCAAACACATTTGATGACCCAACCAGATGACTGAGGAGACTTATTGTCACACACAGCCTTGGATGACCTCTATACACCTGAGGAGATACAAGATCTCACACGACAATTCTAAAAAAGAAAATAAAACCTATAAAAAAAATAATAATATTTGCAAGCATAAAACATTGGTGCTAGTGTGTGTTCTTGTGATCAACCAAACCAATATCATGATTCCAGACAAAATTTACAAAAATGATAAAATAAAAAATATGGAAGAATTAAACCATAATTAGTTGTTTGTCTCTGAGCTCCTCGATTTTCTTGACGCCCTCCTTGTAAATCCATACCAACCATTTCCTCAGACAGCTTGCTCTCTCTTGTTTTCATCATATCACAAGGCTCAGGTCATGGAGAAGCTTGACCTGGCGCCCGCAATCCTCTAGTAATAACTGCTTTTCCCATGCCTTTTCTAATCATCAAGCTGTGTTCCTCTTTTGAATAAAGATTTACAAGTGACTCTTAGCGTAGCCATGATGTGTTCCTTGATCTAAGCATTAGCATATTCTTTATGTGAATTTCCATACTCGAACACCATAAATGTGCATTGGCAAGATCCATCGAGAAAAGAGAAAAAGAAGAAAACAAAAAGGGGGTAAGCCATCTTCACGTTTATTGAAGAACAAAGATCAGAAACTTAAACTCAGACCAAACTCTCTAGAATTGGCATTCATTCCCAAAATCCATTAACATCTTTATTTCAATATGTTTAACAATGCAAATCCATCCACAAGCACATCATGAATATCAATGATCAGGGATAAGCATCTCAATCGAAACCAAGAGCTTGCTTCCAAATATGTATATGCAAGTCTAGCAAAGGTTCAATATGTAAAATCACATGTTCATGGCCATAATACTATAATCAAATAAAAACAGAAGTTCAATTTGCATTTGCTGTGAATATAGAGACAAAACAAAATGACTAGGCTCATACACCAACCATATTCAGCTAACTCTGTGAACAGCAAATCATTCTAAGTAAATCCAAGACTGAGATCAACATTTTTATAACATGTTAACATCCCCGAGTGTGATTAGAACTGAAATCATATGGGAAACAGCATACTAGTTCAAACGTCAACTCCAACTAGTGTATCCATAAAGCAAGGTATAAGCCATACACATGACAACCAAACTAAGCTTTGCACTTCAACAATCATGCGATGGCTTTGCAATTAAAAGCCTTCAAAAATGTAGAAAATACCCAAAACAACATCCAGCACACATATAATCCCAAAACAATTTGTATCCATAACTAAACATCATCAAGGCCTGGGAATTTAAAGACAGATGCGAAAGGCTCAAACAGTATTATTCCTGACCCACCGAGCAGAGCCAAAATTTGAGAGCCACATTCCATATCTTAAATCACTAAGTGGAGATGATATTCCCCAGCAATTTAATCATAATGGAGGTAAAATAAAGCATTACAAAGGCCAAAAATCAGGATATTAGATTCTCAGACAAGTATGAGCCACAAAACCCACTTCTCCTATCTCAGCTCACCAATCAAAAATGATATTCGTATGCCAGCCAACAAGATGATAAGAGCCAAAGAAACACGTAGAACTTAAAACCATCAACCCACAATTCAAGAGCAGAATAAAACAGAAATGGTGAATCAAATTTTCCAAAATTATCTGGCCAGATGCAATGCGAATGGAAACAAACATTCTCAAAATCAAACCATCTATCCTAGGGGTGTTGATCAAATTTTTGGATTCTAAAGTATCACATTCTCTGTCGAATAATTTTAACTACCCACGGACATCCAAATGAAATTATAGACACAAAGTAGATGAGAAGCACAGACAATGTACCTTTGCGATGTTTGAGCAGAAGAGAATGACTCCAATATCCCCAAAAAAGCTTCTCCGGCCTCTGTTTCCCCTTCCGAAAAGAATCCTCGACTTCTCCAAAACCTAAAGGCTCCTCCTCTCGAATCCCTCCTCGATTTTTTTCACTCGAAAACCAAAACCCCCTTGTCTCTCAGATTTTCCAGTCCCCTTTTCGTTTCTCTGTTTTGAATCTTCGCTTCTTTTCCCCATATATCCTTCTCGGCTTCTTTCCCTCTATCTCTTGACCTCTTCTCTGAAGCCAAACTCTCTCTCTTTTTTTTCTCTTTCGATTTCTCTACCCAGGCCTCTCTACTCGAAATCGGATTCCAAAAAAAATGAAAACCCCCGCTTCTCTTCTACCCTATTCTCCGTCTCTCTGCTTCCTTTCATTCGTTCTCCATGCCCCGACTCTCGTGGACCCCTCTCCCTTTCTTTTCGGGCTCCGTCTTTTGTGTCTGCCCGAGCCTTGAATCCCCGGGGGAGGGAAGACCAGTTGTCTAGGGTTTTTCTTCCCTCCCCCTTCGCGTCCTCCGCCTCTTTTTTGTTTCTTTCCCTCTCTCTCACTCCCTCCGTCTCTCCCTCTGTATGTCTCCCTGGCCTCTTTTCAGCCTCTGAGGCTTGTACCAGCAGTGGGTAGGAGCCCTCGTGGCATAGGGTTTTTTTTTTTTTTATCTTTTTTTTTGTTTTGTTTGATGCTGGCTTTATTCTCTGTCTTGGGTATTTGGGCTTCAGACTTGGGTTGGAGGGCCTGCTGAAGAGTTGCTGGGTTGGACTGAAGCTATTTGTTTGCTTTAGTTTTTTTCTTTCTAGGATCAAGTGTTTTTTTTTTTTTTTTTTTTTTGGGATTGGGCTTTTATTTAGAGGAAAAAGAAGCAAAGTTGAAACTTTTTTTTTTTAATTGATTTTTCTTTTGTTTGTCTTTTTTCTTTGTTTTGGTATTAAGTTAGTAGACTCTTGTTTGATTTTTTTTTTTTTTTTTTTTTTTACTATTTGTAGGTAATAAACTCTGATATGCTTTTTTTTTTTTGTTTCTCCCCTTTTTTTTATAGTTTGGACTCTCTTAATCTTTCTCTTTTTTTTTTTTTTGTTGGCTTCCCCTTTCTCTTTATATATATATTTTTTAAATTTTTATTATTATTTCATTTTATCTTCTTTTTTTTTATTTTTGTCTTTCTCTTAGTCCCTTTTCTCCGTCCATCCTTCTCTGTTCCACTCCCCCTTTTCCTCTCTGTGCTCAGAGCATTTTCCCTTTTCCTCTCGCCTCTCTCCCACTCATTCTCCCTCCTTCCGTACTCCCATCGTGCTTCCCCTCCTCTCTGTCGGTCTCCCCTCTGTCCCCTCTTTTTGCATTTTTTTTTTCCTCTCCTTTTTTCTCTGCCTCCTTTCGAAGACCGAATGAAGGGGGACCAAAGGGACACCGGGTGGGTAGGGTTTTAATTTGGGTTTTAGGGTTCTCTTTTTTTTTTTTAATGACTTTTCTTTATTATTTTATTATTTTTATCTTTTTTTTTGCTAATTTGCTTTTATTATTATTTTTTAGTTTGTCTGGACAAAATACGGTGTTCACAATGACTATTTGGCTGTTCTATCTCCTTCAATTGTGCAAATGTAGAGAGTTATAATACTATAGTATTATCATCATGGTTCATTTATTTGAAATAATTGTAAAGCATTAAATTTGAATTTGAGGAGTCCTCTAATTTTGTTCGAATGGATTTTTTCTTCAATATGAAATAAGAAACTATATAAAATGGAAAAGAATGCATTTTTGCTTGGGATCACAAGCTTATTATTCTCCCCCACTTCCCCTTGAAAAAAAAAAGTGGATGAGTATTTTAAATTGTAAATATATTCTTAAATTATTTTTTTTTTGTATTATGATGAGCAATATATAGAATGTAAATTTAGTAAAAGGCATACTAATTCTAACATAAAAATAAAAATTGGAGAATACATCATACCATAAGTCACTCGATTTAAATATTTTGGATCTATTATATAATAGGATGGGGAAATAAAGAAAATGTAAACCATAGGATTCAAGTGGGGTGGATAAAATGGAGGAATGTTTTGGGTGTTATCACAGATAAAAGAGTGTTGTTCAAATTTAAAGGTAAATTTTACCGCATAGCTATAAAACCAACAATGTTATATGAGACAAAGTGTTGAGTAATAAAAAGCCAACAAAAAAATAAATTTAATATTGCAGATATGAGAATGTTACATTGGATAAATGGATATACCAAATAAGATAAAATTAAAAATAAATATATTAGAGAAAAAGTTTGAATCGCACTTATTGTAAAAAAGATAATAGAATCACGTCTTAAATAGTTTAAACATATGAGCATATAAAAGTCCTAGTAAGAAGGGTATATTAAATAGAAAGTAGCCTAATAATTAGAGGTAAAGGAAGATTATGAAAAATTGTAAGTGAAATTATTAAAAAATATTTAAATTTAAATAATTTATCTAAAGATATGATTTATAGAATTTTATAACATCATTTAATTTATATAGTTGACCTCACTTAATAAAAAAAAAGTTTTTTTGTTATTGTTGTTGTGATGAGCTATGTCACCTAACTGCAATCCAAGTACGTGATGATTGCATCACTAGTACTTAGGACATGGATCCCCATCATTTCTATATAATTGCTAGACTTTTCTATCATCAATAATGACATTATTACATAACTTCTTCTAAAAGAGGTTGCAAAACTAGGGTTAGTTTCGAGCACATAGCATTCGGTCAGAATAAAATGCGCGGTTCTTAACTTTGAGTGGTTGTTGTTGTTTCTGCATTTCACTCCATAATTTCCATGCTAAAATGCATAAAATTGAGTGTGTTTGTATACAATTTACTCTGTAGTGTAATGGTTTGGTAAATTGCCGTTTGGATAAGTGTGTTTTAACTTATACTGATACTACTATTACCCTTGATCTGGTGAACAGGAAAGTGGTAAGCTAAGACGTTGTTTGTAGACTATTTTGTGTAGTTGTTGATTTAGGGCTTATGCAACTTAATAGGTTAAGCATTCCCTAAATCTTATTAAGGATAAGGTCATGTTTATCTAACTTGTAAATATTTTATTAGTCATCTTTGTAGCTGCTGCTGATGTAACTACTCCGTGTTGCTGTAATTGTATTTGTGTGTTAATTTTATACATGGGCATACAATGGATTTTACATTTTAGTTGGATTCATAATCATTGACGAGATTGACTGGTGTGGCAATTATATTCTTGAAATAGTAATAAAATGCTTATACTTTCGAAGTAGGGCATGTTGCAAAGAGAATGAAAGATGCCAAGTTTTAATTTAGTTAATTTTGCTACATTATGAGAAAACAAATCTTACATTATGAGAAAATAAATCTTAAATTTTTGAAAATTTTCAATTGCAAAAAATATATATTGTAAATACTAGTGAAATTTGTGTATGTGCTAAATAAAAGTAGTGATATTCTCAAATGTGCAAGCATGGACTAGATGGTGGTAAAACTTCTAATAAGTTATTTGCCTTTTTTTCATGAAATTTTATTTAAAATTTTTCTTTATTTATTCCATAAATTATTGTCCCTACTTTAAACTTTCTTATATAATTTTCTTAAAATTAATTTCTTTCTAATTAATTGATAATTATCCAAAAAAATAAAATTAAAATTGGACCGGATTTGATGATTAGACCAAAAAATTGATGAATCGATCTTTGGTTTAGTTCAATTGACCTAAAAAATCAATCAGGTAAAGAATCAATAAAAACCAATTAAACTAGTCAAAAATTGACTAAATCAGTCAAAACTGAATTGGTAAAAAATTAGTTAAATTGGTTATTGAAATTTCTTTTTTTAAGATTTTTTTCTATAAAATAACATAATTTATGGCTAGATTTAAAAAATTGAAAATACAAGGTAGTAGAAGAAAAAAATGAATTCAAACAAAAAGAAATTTAAAGATAATAAAAGAGAAACCAAAAGATATATACTTTACTATTTCAATATGTGCTCTCTATCATACTCTATAGCATCTCTCTTCAAATATCAAGATATTTAGCATAAATTACTCTTTCTTCCCTCATTTGCCTTTTTGTTTTTTAATAATAGGTAAAATTTTACTATAATTTAAAAATTCTAAAAATTCAATATTAATTACTTTTCTACTTTAATCATGGATAATGTTTATTTTTTAATTAAATAATAACCACTCAAAGATTATTAAAATTTAAAATTTATTAATATTTATTTGTATATTAAAATTTTGATATATAAAATTTTAAATATATATTTAATTATTATCAATTCGACTTAAATTTAACTATGATCAAACTAATAAATCATAAATTAATATTTCTATTAGTTCAATATCTAGTCTAATTTTAAAAATATTGATTAATTATCAACTTTGATCTCTCCATTCTCCAAGGTTGCTCCATACACAAGGAAATGTGCACAGCAATACCCTCTGCAATGAGATATGCAATTTTGATATTTTTTATTTTGGCTTCAAGGTGTAATGAAAAAGATGAAAATTTTCATTATGAAGACAAAATTTATTTGCAAAAAAAAAAAATTACACTTTGAAATTTTGAATTGTATTGTATAATTAAAATTTTTAAAATATAATTTTTTAACAATTAAAATTGTTGTCATCATAGTTTTATTTTTTTATTTTTTCTATTAAATTTTAAACCCAAACTGAAAAAAAAAATAAAAAAAATACCAAAATAGCGTTGCTGCATTCCCGCAATAGGACTCCTTATTCCAAGGGATCCGGACTCAAAATGTGCATCAGACGATTTTTTCACGACCAGAAATGTCTATTGCTGAGCTTGAGCGGCCTCTAGGCCCTCCCCTTTGACATTTTTTTGCTTTCCTTTTAAAATCAATGATTCCCATGCTGCGCAACAGAAAATACAGAGAACACCTATTCATTTTTTTAAAAGAAAAACACTTTTATGTAATTTATTATATTTTTATTGTTAGATTCTTTTATTAAAATATAATAAATATATAATTCTTCAATTAAAATATGATAAATATATAATATTCATAGACAACTATATAATTTTAATTAAATTATATTTTTATACACTTATCATATTTTGATTGAAAAATATAATAAATATAATAATAAAAATATAAGAAATTATACTTAAGTTTAGTCTTCTTTAAATTAATTTTATATTATATAATATGATATTTATTATAGTATAATAATTTATATAAATAAGTAAAATAATGTCATAAATATTAAAAAAAAGTTATAAATATGTTTAAATTACTTCGTTAATTCCCATAGTGTCACCAAATTTTTGATGTCTTATGTTTGGTTTGTTTATAATTCAATCCATATAACCTCCAAACATTTGTAAGAGTCACCGTCGGACATCGCCATAGCGCCATCAAGTCTGATCCTACATGACGAACAAAAGTCTGAGGTAGCATTATGCCAAATCATCCATAACATGCCACCCATCTACGCATAAGAAAAAAAGAAAAAAAAAAAAACCCATTCTTTTCCGTCGTCCTCGATATCCGTTCATTGCTAAACAATCTGTTCCAACTTCAATCAGACATGCTTTGCTGAAAAAATACCAGACCTTGCAAGCAAACAAGAAGCGTGCATTCTGTGGTGGTAAACTAATGCCCAGATACCTTAATCCATAAGCAATAAAATGAAGAATTTCAGAACCCATAGACGCAAAGCATTAAAATGAAAGCGTCGTATCTAAAGAATCTCCTCTCTCTATTTCTCTCCCTTCAACACAGCTGGGCATCGGATCTGAAACGAATGGGACACATGAAAGACCGTGGCAATACAAGAAGATGATTATATTTGGGTATCTGGGTATCGGATATACTGTGGCAATGCAGTTTTTTGTGGATTTTTCATATTCTCTTCTATACGACCCATTCGCTTCGACGAAGGCAGAGACTTTCAGATTTTAGAGTCCTTAAGATCAGTCCATGTAAAATTATTTGCCCTCGTGACTACTTTGATTAAATTCATCTTCTTGATGGTTGAATATTTTCGGCAATTAAATCAATCCAAGCATAACTATTCGTCCCTTAAAGCCAAACAATTAAAACCCAGAATTACGAATAAAATGAAAGAAGCAATTGATCGAAGATTCGGATGACTCACGAAAACAGGGAGTAAATTATAGAAATCATTATAGGTGCGGGTGATGATGCGATGTTCTTGAGATTGATTTCCCCAATACCCTGCAATAGCATAAAAACCCAACTAAACTACTTAGAAAAAGGAATTAACCTCCCTCTCGTCACTATTAGGGTAGTTAAATCTGATTTCGTTTTCCAAGAATTTGATCTCTTGGAGAAACAAAGAGCAACAAAGTTCCTTAGAAGGACACCAAGGTCTCCAATTTCCTCGAGGAAATGCAGCAGAACTAGCAAATTGAAGGTAGGGGTGCGGCAATGAATGGAATCCCAATGTGGGATCTTTGCCAACGTTTTTTCTACTCAATCATGTTTATTTCATACAGGCCATTCAGATTCAAGTTAGATGATCTAGATTTAAATTTCTTTTATAAAGAACTAGCAAATTGAAGGTAGGGGTGCGGCAATGAATGGAATCCCAATGTGGGATCTTTGCCAACGTTTTTTCTACTCAATCATGTTTATTTCATACAGGCCATTCAGATTCAAGTTAGATGATCTAGATTTAAATTTCTTTTATAATTATACAACCGTCGTTGATGATTAATTTGATTTAAAATATAAAAAATAAATTATTAATATTTAATATATTAATTCTAATATTTTAATTATATTCTCTACTAAAAAAATTATTTAAATTATGAGTAGTAATTATTATTAATTTTTAAAAAAATACACACATTAAATAAAGATATTTTTAAAAAATAATTTTTATTTAGGATAAAATTAAAAAAAATTAATTACTTTTAATTAATTTTTTTAATCCTTATGAGTTAATTATTTATAGTATATATATAATGTTGCATGTAACCTACATTTTATTCTCCCAATTTTATAATAATTATTTAGATTAGTTTTAAATAATTTAAATGAGATGAACACGCGGGGTGAAAAGTTCATGCTAAATTGAGGAAGAAGGAAAAGAATGGGTCTTTTTTCTCTGATTTGTAGATAAATGGGGTGGTGTGTTGTGAAGGTTTGACAATTATATAAAATCATATCAAAATTTTTTAAAAAGTTAATTTTAAAATATATAATATTACTTAAAAGATTTGTATATCGAACAAGGCATTTAGATATATATATATATATAATAATTAGAATATGTATATTCTTTTGATAATGTTGTTTGTATCGCTGGCAGAGTTGAAAAATATGATATTGAGTGTTAATATAAACAAAATTGAAGACTGAAGACATCAAATGATTATAATTCGATGGTACAGTACTGCCGGTCAATCAAACAGTAAATTGTTGTTTACAAGCATTGTTAACAGAAAAGAAAAATAAAATTCGAAGGCAGAGGGGTACCTCGTTTGGATGACAGATTCTTTAAACGATAAAAATAAAAATAAAAAATGAATAAAATGTAATAAAAAAATTATATTTGATATGAATGAAAAAAAATAGAGATTATATATGAATTTGTTTATTTGATTGAATGAAATAAGAATGGAATAGAAAGTAATAAAATTTAAAGTACAAAAATACCGTCATTTAGGAAAAGAAAACAAGCTCCAATTGTTGAAATTTCTGACTAGGTTATGATCAGAACTGTTCCAATTTTTTAAAAAAATATTTAAATTAATTTTTTTAATTTTAAATATGTGTTTTCTTCTAATAAAAAAATTTTTTAGACTTTATTCAAGAATAATTTTTTTTATATTATTTGAATTTTTTTTTGAATTAGGTTCTACTATTTTTTATTTTATTATTTGATTAAATTTTAAAAAAATTAAAATGTGATTTTTATAAGTTTATTTTCTTTTTGAAAATTCATTTTTTTTGTTAAGTAATTTTTTTAAAAAATTTTATTTCATATAATAAATAATAATAAAATATAAATAAATATTATATATATATATATATATATGGGTGTGTGTGTGTGTGTGTATAACGATAATTAATAGTAGTATAAATGAGAAAATAAAAATATCTAAATAAGTGTGTTTGAAAAATGCACCTTTGGCGGAAGTAAAGAAAGTGCATAGTATATAGCTTTTTATTTTTGCTTTCAAATCCTGCAATTAAATATCTTTTGTCACAGATTCTTTTTAATTTTCCATTTTTTTTGATCGAACCAAATGGGGTCTAAGAGACAAAACCCACTACGAATTCACACAAAAGTGAACAAATATTTTGGAAGGCTCAGATACGGAAAAGCAATAAAGGGATAAACAAATAACGTAAAAGTAACACGAAAGAAATTAATTACTGAGAAGTAATAAAATCATGGAATTCGGATGTTATGAATCTGAATTTGAAGCAAATTTATTTTTTAAAAAAATCATATAGAATTCGGAATTCAAACTGAATTTTAATTTAGAATTTGGCTGCTATGCATCCGAATTCGAAATAATTTTTTTAAAATTTTATAGAATTAAAAAACGTGGCATCCGAATTGTATGGAAGTAAATTTTTTTAAATTTAATAAAAAATTAAATTGGTAGACTCCGAATTTTCAATAAATTTTTTTATTATATTAATAAAAAAGATTTTATTGAGAACAAATAAATTAAAAAAGATACTTATTTATTTAAATAATTTTATTTATTAAAATATTAATAAATATAATAATTATATAAAATAAAAAAATGATGTATGTATGAATAAATTAGTTTGATTTAAGTTAATATCTAAAAAATAATATCGGAAGTTTTTAGTATAAAAAAGAAAATATTAATTAAAAAGTAATAAACATTTGAAGTTAAATTGGTAATTATGCAATTTTTTTTTAAAAAAAGTGGTTTGCTTTAATATAATTTTAATATAATATTTTAATTTAAAGTGAATTTAATAGTATAAAATTATTCATCAAATATTTTTGAGTTTATTTTATTTAAATAAGATAAAAAATTATGCTAGATTCCTTTTGAATTATAATATATTATATTTTATAATTTTACTTCAATAGGTAGTTAAAATATTTTATAAAATTTTTTTCATAAATATTTTATTAGTTGTTAAATATTGATTTGATTGGATATTTTTTTAATGAAATTAACTTAATATTTGGTTGATTAAATTAACTTAAGATATATTTAATATTTTGTAAAATTTGATTTACAATTTTGGGATGGAAAAAAAAGTAAATGAAACATAACATTAAACAAACAAATGATGTAAGATTTGGTATAAAAATTACAAAAAATTATAAATATATCTAAAGTAAATGACTTCCTGTACCACAACGAGATCTTCTCCTTTCACGGCGTGGTCGTTGTTGTTCTAATTCTTCTGGTTCTTGTTGCTCTTGTACTGTGGGATTTGTATTTAAATCTAAGGATGGAGAATGAACTGGAGGAATCGGTTGATGCAACGTCATAAATCTTGATTGCGATGATCCTCTTGGCTCAAAGGAACAACTAGGATGTGGCGCATTAAACACTGAAGTATCAAATAAGAACTCAGCAAATGATCCGAAAGAGCCAAAAGAAGGCGAGGGCTGTATGTAAGAGGAGGGACCTACTCCACTAACGTCACCAAACTGACCTGATAGTATAGGAAAAGATGGACCAGGGACACCCATATCCTGTTGCACTGAAGTTGGAATATATGGAAATACACCAGGATTATCGAGGGCAATGTCTTGTTGCAATGGGTATTGCTGCTGCTGGTTACTTCTTCCAATAGTGGGTTGCTGGGTTGACAAGTAACCTTAACGTCTCTTTCCTGGTCGACCTATCGGAATATGAGGTCTAAGAAGATCTGGTGCTTGGTCAGCGAGTTGAGAAAATAGTGAGAATCGTTGCTCACCGAGAACACGTAGTATATTGCTAGAATCTTGGCCGACGATATCACAAAAATCTGCAGGTAAAAGATCCTGTAAGTGCATCCTATAAAGCCCCTCAGCTAAGTCAGCCTAATAAAACAAAAAATAAGTAGTTAAATAAAGATATGTAATAAATTTTAAAGACAATAACGATAAAGTTGATAAATTATAGAAAACTATATCACATATTCAGTAGCAGCATTAGACCTCTGAATCCATCGACGTGTGCATTGCCAATATCACTGCATATATTCAAATGTGCGCTCAAAAGGCTCCTCCGTGACAAGGGACTGGGATATAGTATCTCGTCATCCATACCATTGTTGGATGAAAATGCTATGTTCAGACACCCAGTTGGTTTGAGTTCTTTCTCGAAGTTGTAAATTATGGAGAGAGTCTAATCTGACGGGTTCTTAAGGAATCGGTTGATGGCGACCAAATTGTCGTAAGACGCGATCTGGATGATGCCACTCTATGATCCAGAAGCATATAAGTGGCACAGATGCAATCCAAAGATCAAGGGAAGTAAAACAATACCCTAGAATCAATTCCCGCACCGCTTGTGACTGGTATGGGCGCCACACAATCTGAAAATGACATTAGAAAGAATAATAAGTAAACCATCAATAGTAAAGAAATGATGAATATTATGAGTTAAAGTTGGACACACACCTTATTATCCCTCATTGCATCCAGCAAAGCTCTATATAATCGAAGGGCTCTAACACTTGGACATGGAGGTCGTCCAACATTTCGCCATCTGGTATAATGAACAAACATATTATGTAAATCAAATGTAATAAATAAAGCCAACATAATTAAATTAAATTAACCATGTTAAAATTTGAATTATAATTTATACCTAAAACTAAGAGGTGGAAGAACAGGATATTCCTCAATCCAAAGGTCAAGAGTAGGTGGTATCTCGGGTGCAAGCATAGGAAATCTATCCCATGCCCATAGATGTAATAACGTCAAGCATCCAGCGATACCAGAATCATTCTTATATGTTGCATTACAAAGTTCACGATAAAGATAAGCCAATACTGTTGATCCCCAACTATATCGATCAGCCTGCTCAAAATCATCTACTAAGGGCAAATACATTAAGTAAACTTGATAACTAGATCTATCTAGCATTAACTACCCTCCAATCATACGAAGAATATAGGCATGGGTGAATCAACGCACTGCCTCATCATCTGCATCGTCTGCTAGCTGTGCGAAGTTTTGTGCTAACCAAGCAATGGACAATTGTTGTCTATCAATTTGATCAGCCAGTGGTGTAATTCCTAAAAGCCATTGACACACTTCTGGCCAATTGAAACCTATCCCACCCACAACGGGATCTCCGTCGATCGGTAGCCCTAATTGCACTGCTACATCCTCAAGAGTGATCGTGCACTTTCCTCTAATAGTGTGAAATGTATATGTCTCAGGACGCCACCGCTCTACTAGTGCACTTACTAGCGATGTATCGTACTCGAATTGTCCGACTCGCGCAACACCATAAAAACCAGATTGCTTCAAATAATCGACAATAGCCAGAAGCGGATCACCTAAGCGATCATCTTGCAGAACTCGTCGAGAGCAAAGTATCCGATTATCCTGTAAATAAAGATAAATTATATATCTAAATAGGTAAATTAAACAGGAACTAACAATAAATCGTTTATCTTATCTTGCCATCCCAGATAGACTGTAATATATGTCGCTCCTGTAAGTATAGAAGTGAAATATCCTCTGGACCTGGATCAATGGATTGACCAACTCTAGCCATGGTAGCTATAGGAAAAAATAACACAATTGGCCCAATATTTATCTAAAAAAACATAGATGATTGATAAAAAAAACTTATCATATAGAAAAGATACTCAATTCGATTTTAAGTTACCAACATAAATGTACATACAATCAGGGTCAAGTTAACGAACACATAGAAAATGAGTCATTTTTCATATTTATAAACAATTACAACTTTTATTGATATTCTATTGAGGGGCAACATTATGATGTGGGTATGAGAAACAATTATGACCGATTTCTCTACAGAGACTACATCTACTTGATTGTGACGAGGCTCTGAAATCCATTTCATTTCGATAACGAGTCGAACGAGGTCGGCCTCGCTCTCAAAGCATTGATGGATCAGGAATTAACTTTGGACCACTTGATTGCGGTCAATATTTTTGTCCTCCAATGGGTTGGAACATATTGCTATATGCATTATGCATTGTTTCCAGCGTAAATACAGGGTCTACATATTGAAATGGCTCAAGAGCTGCAGCAGCACATGCCGCAAAAGCATGCTAGCACGGGTATTTCTCTACTTGAAATTCACCACAGTCACATATGCGCTCAATCAAATTAACCCTACAGCAACGGTTATATTGGCGATTCATTTAGTCATATGGCTCCTCGACCTCGAATAATGCAGCTTCCCGATTGAACATACGCACAACACACAAGTGGGAGCACTGCACATTGACAACTACTCTATCAGAGTTTGAGAGCAAACTTGACTTGCATTCAGTTAAGCATTGATCTATTGGGAGCGTTGGACGAAATACTGGCTGACCCGATAATATGTTGCTTTCACTATGCCTGATATAGGCAAGGATCTGACCCCCTTCAAGACACCATTCATGCACTCTGCTAGGTTCGTTGTCGTATTGTCGACCATGTACATCATACGCACGAGTCCACTGTTCTTTGGGTATTTCAGCAATCCATCTGGCTGCTTCTTCATGTACGACCGCTATTTCAGCTATCTTCTCATCAACATATCGACGCTCATATGCATAACCTATGTATCATGGTTAACATGTCTATTATTATTTGCTAATTATCTATGACATATATAACTAGATAGGGAGAAAAAATATACCAATATTTTTTAACTTTTGTTTTAAATCAGATGACCTATAATGCGTGTGAAGGTTGCTTGCCATATAACGAAGACAAAAAACATGATACCCATAGGGTGGTTGCTAACCCGTCTGCGGATTACCGATGGCAGATAAAATTGATGGATGTCTATCGATATTAAGCAAATACCACGCTGTCTAGGCACAACTCGTCTGCGCAAATTATACAAGAATCATGTCCAGGCTAATTACGTCTCCCCTTCAATGACCGCGAAGGTGAAGGGAACAATATGACGGTCACCATTATGTGCCATTGCCATTAATAATGTCCCCTTGTATTTGCCATATAAGAAGGTACTATCAACTTGAATCATTAGTTTAAGGTACTCAAATGCATCTATACAAGGTTTAAATGTCCAAAATACCCTCTTAAATACTGCAGCTGGCTCACTAGTAGAGGCACTCTCTGAAACTTGATTCATCACAAATTCAACATACGAGCCGGGCATGGCCTGCTGTACTGTAGCCATCCACCGAGGTAATGTAGCATAGGAACTCTCCCAATTATCAAAAACAATAGCAGCAGCTTTATGTTTTGCTCTCTATGCTTTTTTATAAGAGATAGTGTAACCAAACATGCTCTTCATCCGCTAGATTATCTGGCTGATAGGAACATCAGGGGTCTCCGTCACCATTGCTCCAATGCATGATGAGATAACATCAGAATCTAATTTTAGATGATCTTGTGATAGAACTGAAGACAAACATGTATGTGGACCCCCATATCTCGTAATCTACTGGAATGAACCATTCTCTTTGCCTTTCTTACATGCTCTGACCCGCCATCTACAGTTCTTGCCATAATTCACGCATCGACATTCTTTATCCTTTTTATTGGTCAAATATTTCTTAAAATTATGGTGCGCCCTCACAGAATAGAGTTTCACAGCAAGTCGTAGCGCTTTTTGATTTGAATATCTTAATCCAACCGATAGCTCCTGATTGTTCAATTATGTTTGATTGCTCACCTCTTCGAATTCATCACCTTATGTTAAGGCCAAATTAACCTGCTGGAAGAACACAGCTGCAGGGTCAACATATTCAGATACTGGTTCAATATCAAAGGCTTCTTCATCATCACCCTCACTGTCATACCCATCATCATCATCGTCATCGGTCTCACTATTATCATCTTCATTGTCATTGTTATAATCAAGGTTAAGTTCTGCGTCATATTCATCTTCATTTTCAAAGTCTTCCAATACATTTTTTTCGGAGTTTGGTAGAGAAAGAGGTGCGTCATACCCAATTACTGGATAAGAGGAACTCGGTTGCGAACTACCCGCTATTGGCACCATTTGATAAGCTGTTGATCGATAGAGTAGATCAAGTGAAGGTAGCACTTCATTCATTGGGTTTGGCTGAAATTCAATGCTCAAGTGTGGGTTAATACTTGAAATATTCGCATATATCTCAACTGAATTCAGTTGTGATGAGAAACGTGAGTATGATTGCCACGTTCTCTGTACATCGCCATCATCTTCTAGCATAATTGCTTGGTACCATGTTGGATTTATTGTTGTCGGGAGCCTATATACCAAATTAGATACAATTTGGTTAGAAGGAAGGCGTAGCTTTTGACTAACAGCTTCTTTCAACTCTTCCAATGTGATATCAGTGCTAACTATTATATATTTTGACATTGCACACTGGAATATCACACCCTATGCACTGTCATAAATTCTTCCATTTGCATAAATGCAAATAATCTCATTTTTCCTGGCTATTTTGTTCCCCTCAAATATTCTAATTACAAATATACTCCACATAATTATACTTGTAGCATACTTTATTGAATACAATTGTACATTTCTTACTAATATAAAATTTTCATTTAGTTCTTATACAATAATTTACAGACAAAAATTGAAATATTCTTAAAAGCATAATTCTTTAAAAGATCGAAATTATTTAAAACTTGGACAAAGATAAATATATGACTTCCATGACAAAAATATAATAATTAGAATAAAACTTCAATGATTGAGTCACTTAAATCATATCTCTCTTTTTATCAATAAATTAATAACTTGATTAAATAAAACTTTGTATAATATTACCTACAAATCAAAATATATAAATGTAAAATTCATATTTAAACTCAACTCATAAAAAGAAAGAAAGCTAATAGACAATAGAAATTTAAGTGTTACAAAAAAAAAATAGACATTAAAGAATTTAAAATTTGTTTTTTCAAATAGAATAAATTACAAATATTTTTTAAAGTTTTATTGAAATTATATAGACATCCTCCTTATTTTTAAAATATAGAATTAGAGGGCTGACCAGCCCTTATACCTTAAAACTTTCAAAACTTGAAACTGTACAAAATTACCAAACAGTGAAGATTAAAAATTAAAGTTATTTGGGGCCAACTTACTACTTAAATCAGTCATCAATGAGTTGCCAACAAAAAATAAAATTGTACTCGTATCTGTTTTTAGACTTAATTACTCTTTAATTAGATTCTTACAATTTAAATAATTTTAAATTTAGCATATGTTATTATATTTTTGTCCATATTTTGTTTTATATATCACATAATTTTATTTCTTTATCTATATTTTGTTATTATAAATTATACATATTTAAAATGTGAAGACAATATATAATTAGTTATATCAATAAAATTTAATAGAATATTTATAAAATTTTAATAAACATAAAGCTTATTAAAATTAAAAATTTTCCTCTTATTTCTGAACTATTTAAATTATTATCCTCTAATATTATTTTTTCATTATTAATATTAATATGAAGCAAAGATAATATCAATTTTTTAAATAATTACTGACGCATATATATTTTTTACTACATTAATTTATTTCTTAAATTTTAACATAAAATTTTTCACAATTATTCATCAAATATTTAAATTTTTTCCTTCTTTCTTTGTACCTTACGCATCGAAATAAAATATATTTCTTTTTCTTTTTTATACCTATACATGTCCATTTTCTTACTAATATAAAGTATTCTTTTTTTTTTCTAACCATCTAAAATTTCCTTTCCTTTTTCATTTAATTTATTTCAAATAATTATCATTTCATATTTTCTTTCTCTACAAAATTTCTTATTCTAATCATTACTTCCACTTTTCTTAGATCTTTTTATTTTTTCACTATTAAAATTAAAAATTTTGCACTTCTTTTTGAATTATTTAAATTATTTTTCGCTAATATTATTTTTTTATTATTAATATTAATATAACGCAGAAATAAAATTAATTTTTTAAATAATTATTGAAGCATATATTTTTACTTTTTTCACTATATAAATTTATTTCTTAAATTTTAACATAAATGTTTTTATAATTATTCATCAAATATTTAATTTTCTTCCTTCTTTCTTTGTACCCTACGCATTGAAATAAAATATATTTGTTTTTAACATCTATATAAGTTCATTTCCTTATTAATATAACATATTCCTATTTTTTCTTCTAACCATCTAAAGTTTTCTCTTCTTTATCATTTAATTTATTTCAAATAATTATTATTGCATATTTTATTTCTCTACAAAATTTTTTATTGTAATAATTACTTCCATTTTTCTTAGTCATCTTATTTTAGTTTTTCTACTCCAACCTTACTTTTTAATATCTGTATAGTTATAAATACATTTATTTCATAATATTTTCCTTTTCCTTTTTACTTATTTACTAATTTCCTCCTTCTTCTTCTATTTTTATTTTTTCTATGGCTAGTTTCCATTATCATGCTTAAAAAAAAACACAACTATAATTAAAAAAAATTATAATAAATAAATAACCAAAAAATCGTTCATATACAATTATACATTATTACATAAAAAATTAATGAAAATTTATACATTTTATGATACAACAAATATTATTATCATAAAAAACATATATCAACAGATAACATTTCTCTCTTGCTACCAAACAAATATTATATGAAAAATAAATTTATAACTATATTTTAGTTGTTAACTCTAATATACCTTGATTTTTGCTATGAAATGCTGATAATTTTGAGAGTTCTTCCTCTTTCTCTTTGCTCTGAAGCAAAACTAAAACTAAAAAGCAGAATAGCAAACTAATTTTCACTTATATCTCTCAACCTCTTGCAAGAATGGACGGAGAAGGAAGAGGAAAAGAGGTAAAAGAAGTGAAGTAAATGAAGAGTTTCATGTCTATTTATAGCCAAATTATAGAGAATATTTTCGTAATTTTATTATAATATTATATATTATTTTATTTTCTGACCAATCAAAATTCAATAAAATCTATTAGAACCAATCAAAATTTGCCAAGTGTCTCCAAAACAGTAATTTTTATCTTCCTCAAAACTTACATCCACGACCGATCACGTCGGTCGTCAAGAGGCTGTAGGCCTAAGCTGAATTTGGACGCATGGAGTCCGAATTCAAAAAACTCTGAATTCAGACTCCATGCGTCCGAATTCAGCAGTCTCGTTGACTGTGCTTTGCCTCATTGAATGAAATGTTCACAGCAAATTCGCAGTGCCTGTGTCCGAATTCAAATTTTTATTATGTTTGGGACAATTAATTCTTGTCTTATTGCTTTTCGTACAATATGTTTCTTTTTTATTTCTTCTTTGTCAAATAACGTATTTTGGAACATTAGGTTGACACGATAAAAGGTGTTGTAGAAATTTGTGTTCAGCTCAAAGCAGTTGATAATTGTCAAACATTTGATGAACATTGGATGGAGTAAAAGTTGTGGTTTGCATCTGAAGTATGTAAACATTGCAAATTTCAATGGGAAAACTGCACCATTAGAAATATTGTATATTTTAGTCATTAAATATTTGATATAAAAAACATATAAATAATTATTTAATAATTATTTGTTTTGGATAGAATCAATTTGATCACATTAAATTCAATTGAACTTAATGCATTGGATGCTTTAGCAAAATATTTACTTTCACAAATTTTAAATGTTAAATAATACAACAATTTTATAAAAAAAATTTATGAAAGACAATAAATAAGAACGACAAAGGCAATATCATGCTAAATAGTAGACTTAGGATTAATCATTACATATTGTGTGTGTGTGTGTAGTTCATGGCCATATTCACTAACTTAGAATTATTTAAATTATTGATGATCTTTCTTGCAATGGAAAGTGGAACAACATCCAGAGTCCTTATAACCCATGTTTTTTAACCCTTGAGAGTCATGATACCCCAGCTTGATTTTGTTGTATTTGCATTGTTTTCGTTACCAAAAAAAAAAAAAAAGACAAAAAGAACACCATTCTCTATTAGCATTCACTATTTTTGTGTCACTTTTGATAGTTGAATACATGGCGATCGGGTCTGAACTTCTTCGAACACCTTATACGTAAGTCTGGCTAGATCTTTGATTTGGTTTCCAAGCCCGGTAAGAGTTACATAAATAAAAGAGAAAAAGAAAAGCATGTTTAATAGGAGTCACACGGCATGTTTAATGATAGAAGATATTGAAACCTAAGTAGTTTAGAATAAGTGAATGCGTGCCGATGCATATATTTAATATTCTGTAAAATAAAACCTCTCTGACATAAATTATACCAAAATATGAAACTTTGCAATGCCTGTGACTTGACGCATTTGAACCAACTTCTTGGAAAACTCACAAACTGTACTTTCTTAGACAATTCATGAGAAACGAATACATGTGCTTTTATTGGTTACTTTCAGCACTGAAATAATTGGAATTACATTCATCAAGGATTTGCCATTTTTTATATCACAACAAGGATAAAACTCTTCCTTGTGTTTGGATAGAGGGAAAAGTAAGGAGAAGAAAAAGGAGAGAAGAAAAAATGAAATTTTCTCTTGTTTGACTGGAAGAGAAAACGAACGGCGAGAAAAAACCTGAGGAAAAGTACCGTGGAACTCATGCAGCAAAAATTTTTTCTCCATATTTGGAGAAATTACGAGAAAAATGTAACAAAACATATGTATATATTAAATATTTTTAATATGTAATATTTATAAAATTTTAAAATAACTAATTATATTTGTTTTATTAAAATAATAATTTAATAATTTTTTATAAATTAATAATATATTTTTAATATTAAAATCAATAGATTATACATATTTAAAAAAAAAATCATTCGACAGACGATCCTACGATCAAAAGCTAGTCGGACGTACTGTCCAACTAACCTTTAGTCAGAAAGCTGGCAATGCATATATATATATAATGATATAATAATGTAATAATATAATAAAATATTATATATAATTAAAAATATGTATTATATTTATATATATTACATTTAAATTAATTAATATATATTAAAATAATATGTAATATTAATTTTAAAATATATATTAATATTTATGGTATTAAAATAATAATTTATAAATAATTTTATATAATTATAATTTAATTAATTATATATATATTTTTAAAATATTTTTTAATTTTAAATATGTGCTTTTTAATAAGAATTTTTTTTATTTTATTCAAAAATAATTTTTTTATTTGAATATTGTTTAAATTGGTTTTATTTTTTATTTTTTTATATTTTTAAAAAATATAGATGTAAAGAATTAAAAAAATAACAATATTATTGTCATATTTAAAATAATTAATTTTTTTCTCTTTTATATTTTTTTCTTTTCTATATTCTTTCTCTCTCTCCCTTTTTCTCTTCTTCCATCCAAACACAGCAGAAAAATAATACTTTCTCCTCATTTTTCCCTGTTCTTCCTTTTCTTTCCACTTTTCTCTCCCTCCACTTTTCCCCTCCTCCATCCAAACAAGCGTTCAGCTCCAGAGTAGGAGATTACTGGGTTTTAACTTCTAGACATCAAGACGGAAAGATTGAGCATTTTTCACAGCAAGTCCAATGCATTTCCCTGCCCCCTCGCTAAATATGCTTCACTCATAATCTTATTTTTCATTTCGCGGTAGCTCAGATGCCCCAGTAGGTATACACACATTTACCATTTTAAATAACGGTTAGTCCCCTCTTAAAAGGAACTTAGTAGTACTTTCTTGTATTTGCTATGTACTTTTGATTTTGTTGGATTGTAAAAAATGTTTCCAGATCCCACCACTGTTGGATATGCATATTACATCATTCATGCATATAATTTAAAGACAAATTATATTTAGTTTCTCCAAACAAACTTTCTATTTTAATATTTTTACTATAAAAAAAAATCATTGCTGAATGGGAAGAAGATTGGTACCTATATCTTTTGATCTTCAAACCTGATATCCAATTAGACTTCAAACCTGACAAATGCAGAGATAAATGCATATGGTGTCAATTAAGAAACTCCAAAGTGACGCCCAACACATTTGCGACTATGCCTAACATATGACAAATGACTTCACATGACAACTTAATACTGGTACAAATCCACCCATCTGTAAGATTTTGAAAACTCACAAGAATATTAAGTGAGTAAGTTGATAGATTGATATTTTAAAAAATATATTTACAAAAACCAATAGAAGCTATTGAATTTTAAAAGTTCATGCGTTTTCATTTCAAGCATACCTATAAAAGATTTAAGCTATTATCATTAATAGTTGATAGGCTACAACAATGACAATATAAAGGAAGAATGCCAACTTGTATCAGTAAAGACATGGATTTAAAACTACTATAAAATGTTGAGAGCCCAATCAAAAATCCATTCCAAAAAAGGAAAAATGTTATTAAAAAGAAATAACTAATAGTTCATACGTAGAACACAAAATTCCATCAACCAGGGAAGTTAAATCACTTCCATTAATTGCTAAAAAACATACAAAAAAAAAATACTAGAATTGGATACCAAGGCCTTAAATCATCAAGGTTAGTCTTATTGAAAAAAAATTGAGGAAAAGAAATTGAATGACATTATAAAAAGTAATTAAAAGAAATCAATGCACTATGTAAAATTTCTTACTATGGAGTTCAAGAGACTAACAAATGTTATTTCTATTCCCTTTTAATCATAAAAACCATTAAATCATACAACTGCCAAAAAGTATAATAACCTGTAAAGTTTCAATGATATTTTAAAGTACTCTAAATTATACATTAGATAAGCATAGATTCATATATTGGTAATGACAGTAATTTTTCACTCAATTCATTCACAAACCTAGACATAAAAATTTTGAACTATTTCAGAAGAGAGAAAGAGAGAGAGAGAGAGATACTCATTAATTTACTCCAAAAAATAAGAACAGAAAACTAGATGACATCTTGCCCATCTCTTTCTCTATTAGGGATAAGTAGAATTACAAAAGTAATTTAAATAATTATTCAAATTAAGACAATATAGAAGTAAACTTTGTCATAAACAATATATAAGCTCCGTAATCAAGTTTTCATCCCACTAATTCCTATATATATATATATATATATATAGTGTAAATAAGCTGCTCTATATATACTAATTGAAGCATTGAAGTGTATATTGTCATTTACTTGCACAATAGAACATAAGGAGTCTAGTCATTAAACCAAACCAACCTAAGAGTTCCATTATCATAGCTAAGATTAAATTTCTCATTCTACTAACCCTTGTCTTATTGTATTAAGAAAAGCAATATATTTATCAACAGCATTGCTTTCCCTCCACCAGAGCAAACAGCTAATCCTCCCTTCCTTATAATTATATCAAATGGCAATAAAATAAGTCACTGTTCATAAGTCAGATCAAAGGATTAAAAAATGTGCCAATCCCTTAGTATCATGGGGTGAAATCATGTGTTTTCATGCAACTAATTCAACAATTTCAGAATCCTAGAAGTCAACATATTAAGTGATTTTTACAAGAAAATGACATATTCTCAGTGTGTTAGTAGTATGTAAAAGAAAAATGAGATAACTAAGATAAAATAGATGTAATTAAAAACTTTATAACCTGAAGATGTTTCTATTATGGACTTAAATTCAATTTATTATGGCACAGGAATCTGGCGTTGCATTAGTTATACTGAGCTACAAAATTCTTTGTAGACTAGAATATGATATTGTTAGCACCAAAAATTGAACAGATATAAAAACTTTCATAAAAGAAAAATGAGTCATGCATGCACCCTTTACCAAATGTAAGAAATTAATTAAGCGGGAAAATGAACTGGAATATTTTTACCAATTTAATCATCACATTTAATTAATTGTCAACTTTGGTCTGTCCATTCTATGTATGGCTCTGTTCTTTGTCACAACATCCTTGCTGTTGCTGTTGGGCTTTATTTCATGTTTCTTTATTCTGAGTTCTATTTATCAACGTAAATAATTGATATACAAAATTGTATGACTCTCTTTCATATTTCTTTTTTACTTGGCGTCAATGAGTTAAGAAGAATAAAAATTAACAATTAGACGTGCTAAATTTTTACTGGACTGGGCCGATTGTAAACTGGGTCTCGAATTGAGAATCGATCCTAGCCTGCCTACATGCAAGATCCGTGTGACCCGATTGACATTTGGGTTTCATTAGGTCAAACTGAATTTTGACTATCTGAATATTTTGGGAAAAAAAAATAAAGTTTTTCTTCTTTTTATAAAAGAGAGAGAGAGAGGGAGATGGATGTATATCATAAAGTAACATAAGTCTTAAGGCTTTGTTTGGTAGATAAAAAGAAAGAAAAAAAAAAGAAATGAAAATTTTACATAATATCTATTATATGTATATAATTATTATTTAATAATATTTCATTTTATAAATCTTTTAAAATAAGGATTAAAAATTTATTTTCTATTTTAAAATTTTTTTAATCTTTTATTTTCATTTCTATTTCTATTCCCAACAAGTTGTAAGAGAGGAAGTGATACACTCAACAAAAGCCCAAGTGACAAGGTGGTCTTATTTATATATTGTGGATTTGGACAAACAATAACTTTATGTTCGTGAAATATTTTTTAAGTTGCTTCAAGACCTAGGACATCTTTTAGGCCTACTTTAGTTTAGAGAACTTTACTCTTTTGGACATTGAACATTAATTGCCAGATATGGAACAAAAATTTCTATTAACTCCAAGGAAAACAATCCAAAAAAAACACATTGGGCAAGGCCTAGAACGAGGTTTCAGTGGTTGGGCCACCTTTTCGATTTTGTTGTGCCTCGTTATAACAGGAGCGCCATCATGATGATAACTTCTCCAATTCTTGCTCATTTACCAATATCAGATGATTTGGTTTCATCCATTTTTTTTTTCAATTATTAAAATATGCACAAAAAAATTTATACAGGTCAAACTTTTATTTGAGTCTTAAAAAATATGTTTAATATTTTATATTAATTTTAAGTTTATAAATTTAGTTAGAATAAAACTATTTTTAAAATCAATGCAAAATATTAAACATCCTTTTAGGACAATATGATTTTGACTATATACATATAGAAACACCAAGATATATATCTCCCACTAAAAATCTTAGTGGTTGCACTAAGATATATATCTATATATATATGACTAGAAATCCCAAAACAATATTAGATCTTAAGTTATCATGTTAGCAGGTTTAGTCAATCCATAAATACAGATGATTATGAGTAGTGTATTATAATCCTTATTCATGAGCTCAGAAAAATGATATTTCTCAAACCATACCCCAGCTGGTAGTAAACTCAATCTCCATTTTTTTTTTCTTGAATCCTTAAATCCTAGGACCTGGACCCATTTACATGGAAAAATTTTTAAATGAGTAATTTTTTCTTCCCAAATTGGGACTCATCTACATAAAATTTATTCATATCAAATCATACAAAAACAAAATTAAATTAAATGTCGCATAACTATTAATATTATTCAAACACACAATCAACAGTATTTGGAATTGTCTAATCTCAAGAATTTTGTCCTTGAATATGCCCCAAACATAACAAATTCATTATACATAAATATTACAATTGGTAAATTTTATTTAAATATCTGTCAAATTCCAAGCATGAGAGGAATTTACATAATGCGGTCTGGAGCAGGGGGGTACCAACTGCCCTACCTTGAAGATTCAAGACCCTGATCAATGTCCATATTTTATCCTATATCCAGGCCCAAATAAATAAATTTTGCAAGTGTCCATGACGTATAAATCGTAGTTCAAAAACTGCAGTCAGGCCATTAGACCATTTAGTCTAATTACGGTTAGAAAACTGTGATAAGACCATCTAATCTAACTATGGTTAGAAAATTATAGTTAAACAAAAAGTTTGAGCATAGTTTTATGACCATAGTTAAGCCCTACGATTTAACCTCTAGGCCGAACAGCTAGTGAGAAAATTTACAAAGTTTATCACAACCTGCCCTAAGATCACATCTAACAGGTCATCTTCCTCTCTAATTGGCTAGTCATTCCAATCCAGGAGAACTCTGTGGCTTTCAACTTAGTCACCAATAGCATCACAATTAAACATCCACACAAAAACAAAAAAACAAAAAAAAAATTCAACCAGTTGCATCTCAATTGAATATCCACAAAAAGAAAACAAGCCACTTCCCCCTCTAATTGGCTAGATAAGCTCGTTCCAATCCATAAGGAATTTGTGGCCTTCAACTTAGTCACCAATAGCATCTTAATTAAACACCCACATGAAAATAAAAAAATCAACCAAATACATCTCAATTGAACATCCACAAAAAGAAAACAAAAAAAAAGCAAAAGCCAAATCTTATATTATGGCCTTACATGGGAAGGCATTATATTATGACAAAAATTCATATATATTTTGTTTTTGTAAGTGTTTGTTATTAAATTTCTTAATAAAATTATGATATATATATATATATAAAGATTAAAGAGTATTTTTTTAAATGACTAATATTTTGTTGTTGAGTTAAAAAATTATATATTATTACTTATTAACTTGACAGTAAATTATCTTTAAAAATGCATCTAAGTTATGGCATTATATTATTATTGGGAGAGCATGTAATTATTGGATTAAAAGGGGTCCATTTTGTGACTTTAGCTTTGGAATGTTGTATCCAAGTTGCTAACAATATCGAGATTAAATAATCAAGGATTAGGAACTAGAGGAATAACTCAATTTATCGTTTAAGTCAGTGGGACTGATAACTCAGTTCAACTAGAGGAATAAATTTTTTGATATAAAGTGGGCAAAGGGTATCATTAACTGCAATGCAACGACAGGTTGTGGACTTTATGAATTGCTCACGTTTCATTCACTCTTAAATGTACCTATGTGAACATAGCTTCCTAACAAAGAAATTCAATGTATTGTATCTAAGGAGAGAAAAAAAATGGAAGAAGTTACGTTGGAAGAAAAAGTCATATAACATGGATGACCCATGACAGGCTTTATCATTGTGGGACTTCATGATCTATTGGCATTGCAAAACTTGTCATGTTTTATGCAAGAGGTTTATTTTTTCACTTCGACAGTTGGCAAGAGGATGACTCATGAAATTTGGTATAAATGAGAGCAATGACATCAGCATCAAACTCATCTATTGCAACGCACCCTGACCAAAAAATATCCCTTTTCACTTGCCTACAAAGCCGCGTGGATCTTTGATCTCAGAATCTGGTATTTTACCGTTTAATCTTTTTTCTTTTTAAGTTTTAAATGATCCAGATTTAATTTTTTTTATTTCTCAATCTTAATTATTATTTTTTAAGAGATTATCTGCGTTTTATTTCTTTAAATAAAAAATAAAAAATTAAAAAATAAAATCTAAATTATTTAGATCTATTTCTCTTGAAACAACTCGACACCACCCGCACTCTGACACATCATTGGAGATCGAATACCATCTCGACTAGGGACAGGACAAAGGTATAATAATTTACGGGCAACCACTCTTATTTTATAAATATTGTACATGGATATAATAATATTGCTTTTTAAAAAAATTTATTTTTCTAATTTTTTGAAGTTTTAATATACCACTAATCTGTTTTTAAAAATTTGTCCTTTCATACTATTTTTTCCCGTTTCGTTTCTCATATCGATGACATCCGCTGTACCGATGAGTCTACAGGAACAGGAGCGTTTAATACTTTTAAGTGGCTCCCTGAGCGTGTCCTTGAGCTTTGTCCTTGTACTGAAATATAATTGGGACTGTTTTAAACTTTATGTATCTCGATAAATTTTATTACTATTTTAATTTTAACAAATTTTATATTGAAACAAATGGTTTGGTATGAATAAACTAAGAAATACCTATTATTACAAATAGAGTTCAAAAAATTGTGAGATCAATGTTATCTTATATTTAAAGTAGACGACTTAATTAATAGGAGTTTATCCTTGAAGTTATTGAAAGCTTATCAAACCTTAAAAACTTGGTTTTGAAGAGATAATAAAGTTCCCTTATGGTGTTTCACACAAATAAATCAAATTGTTAATCGATTGTTTGATCGATTCTATTGATACCATTAGAATCTTGTAGT
Source organism: Erythrophleum fordii (assembly GCA_032878935.1). Classification (NCBI taxonomy): domain Eukaryota; kingdom Viridiplantae; phylum Streptophyta; class Magnoliopsida; order Fabales; family Fabaceae; genus Erythrophleum; species Erythrophleum fordii. The sequence goes on from JAVQMF010000047.1 coordinate 6,975,084, forward strand.
GTGTATACGTTTAAGTTGTACAAAAATAAATATGTTTCATAATTTATAAACTATGATACAAAAAGGAAATATGCTAATAATGGTTATTAAAAGTTAAGAATTGTTCTAAGATCAATTGAAAGGAACTTGAATCTAGTACTAAAATTTCAAATAATTTCACGTAGTATGAGATCAATAAACTTTTATTAGTTGGACAACTAGTGAATATAGAGTTAATTAGATTATGTCTTGTTTTATGTTTATCCATGCTCAAAGGAGAACTTTTACTCATAGATATAAAGACATAACTCATCATACCATAGAATTAGTAGTATGTAAAACGATGGGTAAAGAGAATAATGGTTGAAGAATAAGCAAAGAGTTGTGATTACAACCAAAGCCAAACATTTCTTTATACTCAGTCTTTGAAGCAGTATATGTCTAATGTATTGTGGATTTCAATAAACGTTTAAATATAATAGCTTGAAATATATACTAATGATATTTGATGGTATAATTACAATTCAACATCTAAGGCCAGGTAATAACTTCGTAGATATGCTTACAAAATGACTCGCCAAAAAGAAAGAGTGAGAGAATTTTGAAAGGAATGGGATTAAAACCCCTTAACTAGAATGAGCATAAATGTGAACCCAACTTTGAACTAGATTAAATCTAGTTTAAAGGTTTAATAGATAAAAACAAATTATTGATAAATGATTGTAGACACTAGAAAATATTTAGTTATGCTAGGTCTAGTGTATATTATAAGAATTTAAATGTTTAAAGTGAATAAAACTCTTAGTGGATCTGAAAAAGCCTAAGAAAATTAAGGCTTAAAGGAATTCTATCTATAAGAATATAAGGAGTGATGCTACTTCTTGCAAGAATTTGGAGTTGGTTCTTGAAAATGATCATGAAAAATCTAGAGTGAAGCACATGATCATATAAAGTATTATGAATTTTCTGTGAACATCTTTGAAGTTATATATATGACTTTGTGTGTGGTATTTTTGAAAGTAATGTAAGAATTGTGGTTCAATACTTCAAGTAACATCAATTTGTTAATACTATGAAAAACTTGCATTAAGAGAAGATTCAAGTCAAAAAACACATATCTTTACGCATAGTCTTATAAATTAGAAAAAACACTTAGTTTTTCAAACAAAGTAGGAGATTGTTAGGAATAACTAGCTTGAAAGAATCAAGTTATGCATGAGTGTATTGGATTGAAGAAATCTAATGATTCAAATTTCTGATTTTATTTTTTAATTTGGTTTATTTTAAATGACTCAAATTTAAATACTTTAGATATTATAGTTATTTTGAGAACTAGATACAACACTTCAAATAAGGGTTATGACGCCTCAAATTCTCATTATAAATGAGAATTCTACCAATTAAAAAATAACAAACTAATAGCTGATAAGGTATCCCTTCTCCTTTCAATTTTATTTTGAAACTTAGTAAAATTTTATAAGAGAGATTCGATTTCATAAAGTTCTATAAAAAAGATTTTTGAAGTTGTTGTTTCTCAATTCTTTCCCTCTGAACCACCATTCCTAGGTTAATATGATTTTATCTTGGTATAGAGTTTTGACGTTAGAGACGAAATATCAACCATATACAAATATAAAATCAAATTTACCCCAACTCCAAATTGCAGTGAATTATCTTTACAGATGGCAAATATTAGAGCTAAGACGTCTCTGTCAAATCGAGGCTAAGTTTGGGACACTAACAGTCTCCGAGATCATATCAGAATTTAAAAGCATCTATACTAATATGTTTTTGTTTAATTAGTGAGGTCTACTTGTAGTCCATCATTGATATAATAATTTATGAGTACTGCATGCATCACGTTTGCGAAAGTTAGAAAACAAAACTACAAATGAATGCATTCATATTGCCAGTACATCATAATTTAAAAGCATCTATACTAATCTATTTTGTTTAATTGGTGAGGTCTACTTGCGGTCCATCATTGATATAATAATTTGAGTACTGTGTGCACCACGTTTGTAAAAGTTAGAAAACAAATTTACAAATGAGTACATTCATATTGCCTATATATTCAAAAGAGAATACACGGCATATATGTATATATATATATATAGACACAAACACACACACACACACACACACACACAAGAAAATGCATCTATCAAAGTGATTTATAGTTATACTATACTCCGATTGATATGAATCGCATATATATATATATATATATATGTATACATATTCCAAAGATCAAAGCTAATTATGCATCCTTAATAATGACTGACGCACTATCCAAAAAAAAAGTAAGTTTAGTTACGCTTTTTTGGTGGCTTTAACTATGGTTATAACTGTGGTAAAGTCTATAACCACAGTTATACAATCCATGGTTAAACCGTTCATAGAAAAAAATTTAATTACAATTTTAAGTAACCATTGGTAAAATCATAGTCAAGACAAGACTAGCCACAATTAAGACATATCGTTTGCATGACTAATGACAAGTTTATACTTAGCAACTTGTTTAAATTTGGAGCTTAATAAGACTGATTTTACATTTATTAGGCTTTGTTTTTTTATAGGTAAGTAGAAAATATTTTAACATGTTTTAAAAAATTTCATAAAATAACGATTTCATAAAGTAATTTTATGTTATTTGCCTCATTAATAGAATTTGCTTTGATTCTATTAGTTGTTCCATGATAAAGTATCAACAAACTGTTCTTCTATTGGTTCTTCAATCTACATCACGTATTAATCCTCTGTGGTCACATCCATACAATTGAAAGCCCATTTTTATATAGTAAATCTTGTCAACTACCATGTTGTTCTTCCTCTTCTTCAAGAACAAGAAATTGCGATCCACATCAGAAATCAGAAGTTTGCGCCAACTAGTGCCTTTTTTGGAAAAAAAAAAAAATTCTGGTGGTTTTTAGAATTCTACTTAATTGTTAATTTAATTCTTATAGTTCTTCAGGTAATTGAGATCTTATAATTTAAAAATTTTAATCCTTATTATTATTATTATTATTATTATTATTTGGTATTTAAAATGGACAATAAGCCCAATTTAATTATTGTTATTAAACTTTTGTTAATGTGCTTTGAACTGATGAATTACGTGATGTCTTAACTCTTTAAATGTATATGATTTATATTAATTAAAAAAACAAGTGTTATGTAGAGTAAAATTCGATCATGTGGCATATAAGGGAACGGAAGTTACAAATTTCTAGTGCGCATTGAAATGTTTTTCATGTCATTACAGTACAGATTCTATTCCCACAATGCAATCCATTAAGAGAGAGAGAGATCTCATCGCCATTAATTGAGACTTAGATGCACCGCGGAAGAAGAAAAGGATATTGGTACTTTCTCCTCATCACCATTGGAGAAGCCCTTGAGTAGGAGCTACCATGGAATGGAAATATGGAATTCTACAGCTTGTATGGCAGTAAATGCATGTTGGCGTAAAATGGGTATATCCATGCTATTTCATCATAAACGATGAAAAACTAACCATGTTGACTATTGGACAAGATGCGGGGACTTGTTCGACTCATATTATGTTAATCTTGGAGCCATGTTGTCCTTAAAACGTGCGGTGAACATATTGTGCTTAAAGGTGATATTTGGGTAAGGTTATGGCAAATTTCCTTTGGAATTAATCTCAAATATATCTAGTTGTGTTTGGATGAAATAATTTTTAGAGGAATCTAAATTGTTTTATTATTATTACTTTTTGGTTTGGATTATGAAGGATAGAATTTTTAAATTTCTTAAATAATTTAATCAAGTAAGTTTGAAAGAAATTAATCATCTAAATAACACGATCAACTTGATTATAGGGCAAGGCTTGAGTTTTTTATTTATTTATTTTTTTATAAAAGCAATCCTACTTCAAGTTTCAAAACTGGACTAAAAACTTGCTCAACCCAAATTCAACCTTTTCGAGTGAAAGCTAAGCAATGGCGAAACCAAGACCCTAAGGTTAGTGAGGGTAAGTAATATGAGTCTAGTAAGTTTAAAATTGTAACAATACTTAAAATTTATAAAACTTAATAAGGCATTTGCCTACTTTCATTAGTACATAATAGTATAAATGTGGCTCTGCAATTGAAGCTAGACTTGGGGGCCGTTTGGTTGTGCGTGAAGTAGATGTATTACATTTATATAGTTTGTGTAATGGTTATATCGTGTCTTTGTAATTATTATTTTATTTATCAAATTATTATTTTAATTATTAAATCTCTTTTTTAAAAATAGGGATACAAAAATAATTTCTTATCTTATCTACTCACTTTTTATATTTTCTTTCCTTTTACATTCCCCAACCAAACCAAACGGGTCATAGATCTAATTTTTGTATTTTTTTGGGTATGAATATGTTTAATTTCGCAATTTGTATTAAGTTTAAATTAAAAAAAGGTTAATATTAAGTCTAAGCTTATCTCATTTCATAATTTTTATTGGGATCCAAATAAGAATATTTGGGTATAAGCTTAGATTTAGGTGGGCCTTAGACCAACTTAGTTTGAATCTAAGTGTGGCTTACCATAGAACAGAAAATTAAAATATTTTTGTATTTTTTTTGAAGAATTTTTTAAAAATGAAAAAAAAAATAGATTATTAAAAAACTTTTAACCAAAAAAAAAAATTATGTCAGATAACTACAAAACAAAAAGACTAAATAATATTACAACTACTTTTTGTAGCGTGACTATAAACGGTCTACCCCCAATTATGGATTCCAATTATGGATATTGTTAGAGGTCACCATTGCATTTATAACCATTTCAGTACTTATTATAGTAATATATACATCGACTGGTGGATATTAGACGGTACTAAATAGCTAGTTGTGGTGGATTGGTAACGGTCGTCATCAACTATTAATACTTCCATCGTAGCACGAGGAAATAGAATGGGGTAATGCTCTCGTGACCTTTTTTATTATAGGATCTTTATTTTTAATATCGGCTTACAATAATTTCTTATTATAAATATAGATCTCAAAATAATTTAATTGTAAAAAAATCAATTTTTTTTAAAATTCAATTCTCTATAACAAGATCTAATAAAATGTTAATAAATTACTGTTATCTCATTTTAAGCTTGGAATTTTATTTCTCCGTATCCTCTTATTTGAAAAATAACTTTGTGCTCTTCTATTAACTATAGAATGTTAACGGATTTAAAAAAAAATGCAATTCTGTATTTTTTTTCTTTACAATTCACTTTCAATCCTCTTACAACCTCATCAGCCCTTTTTTATTTTTCTTTCCTCGTCATCCTTTTCCACGCATTTTCAACAGCTTGCACACTGTTAGCTAGCGAATAGCCACCATCAAAAGCTGCATAAAACATTAAGTGAGGACAGAGCACTATTATTCTTCAAATAAGAGGGGTACCGAGGGAAAAATCCCAAACCTCAAAGAAGGTAATAATAATTTACCCATAAAATATTAACAAATTAATCTTGTATTGGTTCTTCCATCTCTATCAGAGGGAAATCCTTTGTATTCCACGTACATAAAATTGAAAGTACATATGCATATATTAAATGCTGCCAACAACCATGTTGTTCTTCTTCTTTTTGTTGCCTTGGTTACCTTGCTTGCTGAACTGGCCAATCATAACTCACAAGTGTAATGGGGTGGAGTAAATTCCTCTTGTATGGTAACTATTTCATCATAAACCAAAATTCAAGCTTAAAGAAACTTGTTTGGCTAATTCATACATGAGTTTTCTTAATTTGGGAACCATGAGTGGGCGGCTGTTAGAGAAAATAACAATGAATAATAAGGTAAATAACCCAGGATTAGTCCATGGAGAAATATGGAATTTTCTCCCATTTAAGGAAAGAAAAAAATTAAACAAGAACCACATATAAGTTTGGGGAAAGATATTTTGCACTCATTTAAGTCACTGTATAATCAATTATTAAGAGGTTTTGTCTATTAATTTTTATAGATCGAGTTTAATCTGATTTGATGTTTGACATTTAAAAATGTCTTTCTCCTGCAATGTGAAAACTGGAAAAGAATGGCAGGATGTGAAGTATCATATGAAATAAAGAGTACGTTAAAGTATCTCCGAATTTTATGTGCCAAAAATTGGTTGGTCCGTTTCCCACTTGCATATTGAAGAAAAGAATTGCTTTCATACTAGTGTCAGTGTTGATGATGGCATGTTCTGTCTATTTTGGGTTGTTTTCATACTAGTTTATTATTATTTCTTTTTTCAATTTTTTTTTAAAATAATAAGAGCAACATTAGATACATTACAAGTGTTATAACATCCCATACTATACAAACTAACTTAATTTTCGCACTGTTTTTTAAGAGAAATTTTAAGATCATCAAGAAGAACCACCACTTCTGTCGAAACAAAACTCCTTGCCAAAGCCCTAATATCATCACGAAGATATTGAGAAGCTGAAGGAAGCTGTGAGACTAAATGTTTATAATGCAATTGTGTAAAACAAAAAACCGGAATGCATAGTCTTGAGGTTGCAAAATAAGTTGTTGATGAAGGATAAACAAGAGACAATATGACGAACTGCATCCAACAGCACCCGTGCGCGACTGATGCGGTTTATCTTTTCAAACCCATTTTCCAAAAATTGTATGACCAAACCAAGCAGTAATTAGTACCCGATGTTTTTTTGTTTCGTATTTCGTGATAAAAACCCAAAAATTACTTGCCAACTATCTTGATCATCTATATAACCAATTGAGATAAGAATATCAACCGCATATGATCTTGATTGATGTTGCGACACTTGATCCACTTGACGATATATTGTTTTGAAATCCTATTAATTATATGAATTGCCTGGTCCGGACCAATATGAGAATCTTCAAAGATCAAACGGTTTCTACGAAACCATATCACATGCATATAAGATTACAAAAATAAGTGTCGTATAATCTTCAACTTGATTTTGAACACCATTTGTTCTAAGCATCCAGATTTGCAGCCACTCGGTGATATCAAATGGATAGATCTGGTCAAATCGTAATGATAACGGGGATCCAAGCCATGCAGCTCGTGGAAATGAACACTCCAAAAAAAAAATGCATGGTTCAATGTCTCATCAGCTGAATAACAAAATGGACAACTACGATCTATATGTATAATGGTTCAACAGGTAATCTGATGCTTCCTTGCATGAGGTTTCTGCTGCAGTCTAAGTGATGACTCTTGACTGCGTTTGATGAACTACCATTCAAAAATTTAGTTATTCCCCAGAAAACTGAGGTCTATATATGAATTTCAATTTACATGAAAGGATTATTAACTCACATGCTGAGTTATCTCAAGTTTTGAAGTAAGAATGGATCAAACCCGTTTAAGAATATATTGTATATGATGTAATGGGTTACAGAGTGGGATCATCTTCTATTTAGGAAGGAAAATGGATCACCTCAATTGAGGCGTTAATTTGGGTGGTCCACATTACATACTTTTTTATTTTGAATTATTTTTAAAAATGAAATAACAATTTCTTAATTGTAAATTTAAAAAATGATGATTAATATTAAAAAGATAAATTTAAAATCTAAACTGTCCAAATTTAATTTAAATAATTTACATTATCTATTGCCTCAATTGAGGCACAATTTACAAGCATCTCAATTGAGGTTTGATCCGTTGGAAAAATTGAAGCATCCTTCTCGGGAATATCCCTCATATTAATTCTCCCTTACCCAGGCCACTTGAGAAATTACAGTGACCGTTAGTGCTGTGTTCCAAAGGAAAAAATGAAATGAATTTGAAAGAAAAGCCATATAAGAAAGATAAGACAGGGCATGGCTTTATTATTGTAGGAATTCACTTTCTATTAGCATCATAAATTTTGTTGTGAATTTTGCAAGAAGGTTTTCTTTTTTCCAACACTTGCCAAATATTTTTTTCGAATAACAAATGTTATTATTGCAGTTAAAACTAAAACTAAAACTAAAAAGAGGTAAATTTAAGGTTGAGTTATTTTATTTGTGCCTGAACTTTACTCAATTTTAAACTTTGTTTTGATAGTTTATAAATTTTATTTGTAACTGAGTTTTTATAATTTTAAAAAATTAATTTAGTTTATTTCACTAAATTTTTTGTGTGCATATAATGTTAAATTCTACTAAAATGATCAATCATATACTATTTTAATACTATTAATATGCATAATTCATGACCTTAGATAGTTCACATCACAAATGTGAATCAATTTCACTTTGTCTTTAAAATTCTCAATCTGCCAAGAGTACTCCTTAAACAAAACTTAAGATTAAGTGAATTTTAGCATGGGAATAAATGAGTAAAATATTCAAACCCTAAGGAGACCTATAAAATTTATATACTTAGGTTTGGTTATAAAAATTTTTATGAATATTTCAAAAAATCTGAGTTAGAATTTAAATAATATAATATCCACCTTATCTCAAATCTTAACATATATATATATATATATATTTGTATGTATACATATATTACTATACATTAATTAATACAACATATTATCAAAAAAAGTAAACTAATATTTTTAAATAATGTTATATGAATTTTAAATTACATTAATAATTGTTTAAAACAGTTTTTTTGACCGTTTTATATAGTCAAATTTTATATAAATGAGTCTGGCCTTTAAAATTTTTTTTTTTAAATACCCTACTTGTTCCATGGGTTTTGCTTGGATTAGGATGCTGTGCAGTAAAAAGACGATAAAGTGTCTCTGCAGTAAAGTTTTGTAAAGAGAAGAAAAACTTTTTAAAATTAAAAATAAAAAAAAAATTAAATAAAAAAGGTTGAGAGACACTGCAGAGACATTTTATGGGATGCTTACTGCAAAGCATCTGGCGTCGTTTTGCTCAGATAACTAGCAAGAGAACAAGGATCGAAAGGAGGGGTACACGTTACTGCAGATTAATTAGACAGTTGGCAGCTGAAGTTAAAACATGACGTAATGGTCATAAAGCAGAGCAGTGACGTCAGCGTATTACATAGGAAAAAATTGAAGGTTTTCTGGGTTTCTGATGAGGGGGAATGGAAATGCGAGCCTGGTGAGAAGAATTAAGTGAAGAAGGAGACTTAGTAAGGGATGAATTTGGGAGAAGTGAGTGAAATTTGAGCAAGAGGGTATCTATTGGGAGAGGGCAGGAATCATAGGAGTTTACCTACAGGCTTCACCCGTTACTTTTGTCTTATGATCTTGATCTTGCCCTCTACAAATTGTTGTCCTCAGAATTTGGATATCCCGCCACTGAAAAGTGATGATCCAAATTTCGTATACTTCTCATGTTCTGCCCAGTGCTCACAAGATGCTAGGGCGAGCAACGCACGGCTAATATTTTAATCATATTAAAATTAAAATTAAAATTTTTATTATATATAATTTTTTTTATAATAAATAAAGCAAAAGCCTTTCTAATTAGAGAGTAAAGAAATGGGAGGCAAAAATATCGACATCTATATGGCTTGTTTAGTAAGTTTACAGGAAATGAAAAACAAAGGTAAAATTTTGTCTAATATCTATTATATTATTATAAATATTATTTAATATTTTTCTTAAATAAAAATACAAGTAATATTTTTTATTTTCAAATCACTTTTTACTTTTCATTTCCCGATTCATCATATTACGTTTACTTTGAATCAATCTCTCATCAAGACAGTCATCCATTCCCATCTATGGACAATATGATGCCGCACCATTTCACATTGGAGTGCCCGATTTGGTTTCGATGGAATTTGAATTTGAGTTGACAATAAGCCAACATCGAACTCACAATAAGAAACTTAAATGTTGTCGTCAAAATATTAGTAGTATTACTGATTTATTAAAGAATGTGGAATATTTTTGTTTTTACATTTTTTAGTTTCATTAAATGTAATTTTTTAATTTTTTTTTTCATTTTGGACCAATGAAGTTTCTTTTTAAAGGTAGAAATATAATTTTGATTTATGTTGGGAGGATTGTTCCATAGCCACTATTTAAAAACCTATAATCAATAATAAAAGAAGCTAGAGAGTTATTTTAGGTTTTTCCTCACAAAATTGAATGCCTTTATATATATATATATATATATATATATATATATATATATATATATATATATCTTTATACTCTTGAATAGTGAGATCCTTTACAACCATATATCACAAGGGCAATGAATTTATTCGTCGTTAATAGATCTATCATCCTCTCCTTCTTAACCTTATTTCTATTTTCACTATTATTATATTAGGAATTAACATTTTTTTTTTGGATTTATTCGAGAGGCTTTTGTGAGAGTTCTTGGATGCAAAATGGGTGTTTCTTACATCTCAAAATATTAGTTTTCTTCCTGCATTGGAATCGCATCAATTCAAGTTTTCTACGGTGAGATCCATTTGTTTGGAGCTAGTGATATTTTAGATTTTATTTTGGCAAAGATCATCTTTTTCTGGCACCACAATTATTTTAGAATTTTAACCCAAAACTCACCGTTTTGTCTAATAGACCATGCCTCTTTTTAGTCCTATGTATTTTCTCCCCTTTTTCAACTGTGACCTCCAACGATGTTGCAACTAGGATTAACCTCACGATCTAGAAGTGATGAATAGTTTGGTGCTCTTGATCATAAATTTAAATAAAATATATTTAAATTTATGATTACAGTAAATATTTTAAATTTATGATGAATTTAAAATTTTATCAGATATTATCCAGTTATGGGGTGCTCTCAGATATTGTTTAGGCTAAATTTTGCATGTGAGAGATTTAAAAACATACTCTTCATATTGTTCTAATGTACTTAAAATTTTATTTTCAGAACACTTTTCAAAATGTTAAACTTAAATTATTAAAGAAAAATAATATATTTTATTCTGACACATATAGTAAACATAATATAATTATATTTTTAAATATTTTACAGTGAAAGATAAATATATAATATACTAATATAAATTAAAATGTCACAATAGATCAAATTAGATGTTAAACATGAACTAAACATAATATAATTATTTTTAAATTTTTTTTCCCATATGATAATGAAGCATCACTCCCAAAATGCACAACACAAGAACTCAGCATTTTCATGAGGCATGCAGATATTATCTTCCTTTGTAATAAAGGCCCTACCCTAATAATGAAAATTAGATGTAATGGTTTAACAAAGGTTTGAAATGAAAAGAATGGATACGTAGGATTTTAAGATGAAGAACAAAAGATGATAAAAGAAGTGAATGAGATTAATCTTGATTAGAATCGGTAAATGCAAAGTTAAGCCTCAACAACAGAGTTTTATAGTAGTGAAAACTAAGTAATTGAATAATAAACTTTTAACTCCTATAACTAACTCTTATTGGTGAGATTTTTATCCTTTTTATCCCCCCTTAAACGCAGAGAGGGATATGGTTCAACTTTGAGTTTGCATCGTTGGAGAAGAAATTGAGACATAGAGACTGGTTTGGTTAACACATCTGCAGTTTGTTCATGAGAGGGAATATGGAAGACTTGAATCTGTTTCCAAAGAACCTACTCTCTAACAAAATACAGATCGATCTCTAGATGCTTTGTATAAGCATGTAGAACAGGATTAGCTGAAAGTAAGACAATACTGAGGTTATCACAGTACAATTTTGGTGGTTGATCAACGGAGACATGAAGCTCAAAGAGAAGAGACTTGATGCACATTATTTCAATAACAAAATGAGCCAAACTTCTGTATTCTACTTCAATGCTAGAGCGGGAAACTACCTGTTGCTTCTTTGAGGACCAAGAGATAAGGTTTGGACCCAAATATACACAATAGCCTGTGGTGGAACGTCGGTCATTTTTTTTGTAGCCTAGTCTGCATCACACGTTCCTAACAATTGTAAATGATGAGGTTTCCATAAATGCAGTCCATGAGAGAGTGTGCCAGCAAGATACAGTAAGGTGCGCTTGGCAACTTTCCAATGATCAAGTTTTGGTTTATGCATGAACTGGCATAGTTTGTTGATTGTGAAAGCTAGCTCAGGTCAGGTAATTGTGACATATTGGAGAGCTCCTACTACTATCGATATAGGATAGGATCTGCAACATCAGGACTAGCATTTGTTTACAGTTTATGTGAGGTACAAATAGGAGTGGAAAGAGGTTTACAATCAGCCATGTTAGCTTTAGTGAGCAAGTCTTTAATGTATTTTGTTTAAGAGAGATAAAGACCATGGTCTATTTTACGAACTTCAATTCCCAAGAAATAGCTTAATGAACCGAGATCCTTCAGAGGAAATTGATGATTGAGGTGCTGCACCAAACTATTAATGTCATGAAGATTGGAGCTAGTAATGAGAATATCATCAACGTATATAAGGATAAACAAGGTAGAGGCTGAGGAGAATTTGATGAAGAGGGATAAATCACAGTAGGCTGATTTGAATCCCATTTGAAAGAGAGTGGCTGCTAACTTCTCAAACCATGCTCTTGGAGCTTGTTTGGGACCATATAAAGACTTGTGGAGCTTTCAAACTAGATGAGATTGAGAGAATTCAAAACTAGGTGGCTGAGTCATATATACTTCTTGTAAGAACCGAAAAAAAAAAAGGATTATTTTTATTTTATTTTATTTCCTTTATTTATATTATATTCTTTTCCCTTTCCCTTTTTCTTCTTTCGAACGCTTCTCCCTGGGTTATTTTCATTCCTCCTCATCTTTGCTGCTTCCGGCGTCTCCTGCTTCGTTCTTGTCGTTTCCTCAGCTTCCCTCCCGTTAATTAATCACCTCCCCGACGTCGTTGGAAGTTTTCAAGTAACTTCCCCTGCTATTCCGTCGCTGGTGCCGTCTGGTTCATTCTTCCACTGTGTCGGCCTTCATCCCCTTCAAGCCGTCTGGTTTCCTCTTCGTTGGATCTGCTGCCTCTTTCTATTCTAACACGAAGCTTCCTCCAGCATGGTGCAGACTCCCTTAACCTTTTTCTGTTGGTGACTCGAGCCTGCTGGTCTGTGAACGAGCCCATGGCATTTTGAGATTTTCGGTGAGCATTTTGATTCTGGGTCATCTATGCTTTTATTCATTCCTAATGCTGAACCTATTAAATCCCCTCATTTCTTTCCATTTTTTCGGCCTATTCTAGCTCAATGGGTTGTTAATAGGGTTAATGTACTTGGTTTATTTGCTTAGCCGAAATGAAGGAATAAAAAGGGGGATCTTTTAATTAGGCTTCCTAGTCATGCAAATCTCGCACAAATCTTCAATTCTTATTTTCTTAAAGTGATTTGAGAACCCAAATGATGAATTAGAATTCAAAGGAAATGGTTAAGATGAGGGGGTAGTGGTATGTACGCTAGGTAAAGTTATTTAGATAATTATGATTGAATGAGATACCTGTTAAGAATAGTTGTTTTTAGGTCTGTATAATGATCTGGTAAGTTGGGTGTTGTCAGGGAATTCTCAGAGCTTTGGCAAAATAGGAAACTGACCTTTCAAGGAGCAACAAGTATCGGGCTAGTATAGGGCACCGTCTGTGAGTAAATAATGGATTTCGAAGCATTTGCCATTATTATTAATCTTGAATTCGTTACTTACTGTTTGAAATCATTTTAAGTGAGATAAAATGGTGTATATATATATATATGTATACCTACTTTGGAAATAAATTGATCCCAAGAGAGGATCTATTTAGGGAAGTAACTTTTAGTTATTTTTATTTATGTATTTATTTATTTACTAGTCCTAATTAGTTGCTTATATATATCTACAAGATCATGCATTTATATTGATTATGGGTTGGTGTATGTGCCTTAACTACAAGTGCATGCTATCGTCCTTAATGGGACTAAGTCAGGTGTGGTGAAGGGATTTGGGTGGAGAAGGAGCTATCCATTAGGCGTAGCCACCCGAATGGAATGGGTAAGGAGCTGCCAACAAGATGTAGTCGCCCCCGAAAAGTGTGAATTAAGACATGTAAGTAAGATGGGTAGAGAAGGAGCTACCCGTTAGGCGTAGCCACTCAAGTGAAATGGAGAAAGGAGCTGCCAACGAGGTGCAACCGCTACCTTATCTGACCTAGTGATAGACCTCCACTAAGTAATCACATTGAGAGACCCAAGTCTAAATGAGTATTTGTGCATGCAACAGGCGAGGAATTGCCAAATTGTAATGTGTGATGGTCAATTTATACACCCTTAATTCATTAGTTATGATTCTTGATTTAATTGTGGAAATATATTATTTACTCACTGAGTCTTGGCTCACTCTTTTAAATTTTAAATTTTTTAGATAGCGCCACTGGACCCGATCTGCCTCCCTCATCTTAGGTGCTGAGGTGTTGTGGCGGTGACCCTCCCTTTTTGGAACTGGGGGCTTCGTTAACTTTCTTTTTGGGTTGTTAATTGTTGTAATGAATTGATACTCTCATTGTAAAGTATTTTAGGAGTAGGATCAAGGGATGTAGGTTTTGTTTCCCCCTTCCCTATTTTGGTTCATTGATGTTTTGATGACTGGTTAAAGAGAGCGGAGTTCTCCATTGCTGTTTATACTGGATTCTAGCTGTTGTAGAAATTTAGGATATTCTATTTTCAGGAGACACTCTGCCAAAATTTCTATAAAAAGCTAGAATATAAAAGAAAAGTAAATATATATATATATGTCTCCAACGAGGTGGGATTACACTTATGTACTATTATTCGGTGTAGCACCTCCCCAGGATTTTTGGATTAGTATAGCAGTCCTAACTGTTGATAAGATTCCGTATGGAATTCCCGCACTGGTCACCCCTTTTCTTTAAGGGGGCGTGACACTTCCTCTTGGAGATCTCCATTATGAAAGGCATTATTGATATCCAACTGATGAATGTGCCAGCTATGTGCAAGAGCAACTGAAAGAACTACTCGGATTATAGTAGGCTTGACCACAAGGCTAAAAATTTCCTTGTAATCAAAACCTTCTTATTGGTGAAACCCTTTGGCAACAAGAAGTGCTTTGTGTTTTTGAATTGTCCCATCTAGATTTTCTTTAATTCTAAGCACCCACTTACATCCTATGGGTTTCCTCCCAGCTAGACTAAACTCCAAGTATGATTCTTGATGAGAGCTTGGTATTCATTTGTCATAGCTTGACACTATTGTAGGGAGGCTAGGGCTTGTTTGACAATCTTGGGTTCAGTAGAAGATACTATAATAATAAGAGCTTTGGGTTTTCGAATGCCAGCTTTAAGTCTAGTGGTCATAAAATGGAAATTCTGATTGGGAATTGGCAATGGATCAGATATGTTAGAAAGTGCATGATTTGTAGAGGTTGACATAGGTGCTTCATCAGGTGAATCGAGTGCCTTATCAGATGAAGAGGTCTTGCCATGAAGAGAACTGACAGAGGGAGACATAATATGTTGGTCATTCATCATGGAGTTAAAGGTAAGAAAAGCTAAACTAGAGGTGGATGAAGTGACTAATGGAATGGAGGGAGGTAAAGAATTAGAGGAAGAGAAAGAGGATCGAGATATATGAGAATTTGAGTTATGATGAGAGAAAGGAAATGAATGTTCATGAAAAACAACATGCCTTGAGATGTAGATAGTATCAGTTGGGAGATGAAGACGTTTATAGCCAATTTGATTTTCACAGTAGCCAAGAAATATACACTTTTTGGACTTGTAATCATCAAATTTGTGTTTATTGTAAGGTTTGGTATTTGGATAACATTCACATCCAAAAACTTTTAGAATGGAATAGTCTAGGTTTCAGTGAAACAATACAAGAGTGGGAGATTTGTTATTGAGAAGAAAAGTAGGAAAGAGATTGATTAGGTGTGCAGGCGTTTTTACTGCATAATCCCAATATTTGAGAGGTAATAAAGTTTGAGCTAAAAGAGTAAGGCTCATTTCAGTGAGGTGTCGATGTGTTGCGCTCGGCTGTACCATTTTGTTTGGGTGTATGAGGGCAAGACACTCTATGGATGATACCATGTTCAGCAAGAAATTGTGTAAAAGCTCTATATTCCCCACCATAATCAATTTGGATGGATTGAATTTAGAGTTTAGTTTGAAGTTCAATCACAGCTTTGAAGTGTAAGAATGTGGAAAATGCTTTTGATTTGGACCGTAGCAAATAAACCCATATGTATTTTGAAAACTCATCAATAAAGTTGATGTAATATCAAAAATCATTAGATGATTGGATAGGAGTTGGACCCTATATATTAGAGTGTATTAAATGAAGTGGTCAAGTATATTGATTTTGTGATTTGTGGAATGGAAGTTTGTGAGATTTCGATAAAACACAAAAGGATCATAAAAGCTTATTCCCTTTATTATTACAAGGAACATTACAAGTTTGTAATACATGGTTCACAACTTTGAGGGAGGGGTGTCCTAAACGACAATGCCAAAGAAGTGAATTAGAGTATACATTTGAGTTATAAGAAAAAATTGAAACGAATTTCTACTATGGTGTGTATGAGCAGACATGGTAGAAACGTTATTGTTAGAGGCTACAAAGGATTAAGCTACAACACTGAGTGAGAGAGGACCAAGACTGTAAAGGCCATTTTTAATCTTCCCTTGTAAAAGCACTTTCTTTGTATCTTGGGATTTAACAAGACATTTGTCAGGATGGAATTAAAAAAAAAAAAGACTCTGTTATCCTTAGTGAATTGAGACACACTTAATAAATTTTTGGCAATAGAAGGAACATGAAGCAATTGGTTTAAGTGCAAGGAAGTGTGATGATCAAAGGGAGACAGGAATGATGAATGACCCACATTTTGAACAAGTATACCTGTGCCATTACCTATATGCACTCTGTCTTGTCCATTGTATGAAGTTTTATTCATTAAGTTCCCAGAATTTGCTATAAGGTGATTAGAGGCACCAGAATCTGGATACCAATCAAGATCATATATCATTTCAGGTATAGCTAGCATGGCATCATTTGAGTGTTGGCAGTAGCACCGAAATTTGAGTTATTATGAGAGTTGAAGTTTTGGTTGGAATGAGAGGGTCCCATGTAATTCTAATCAAACCTGTTATAGCATTTCCAAGCCTCATGACCAAGTTTTCCATGCACTTGATATTGAGGTATGTTTCCCTTGTTTACTCTACCACGACCCTACTGATATGTCCATTTGGTTGGAAATTCTTATTGAAAATCTGATTCTGATTGTAGTTAGATTTTATTGGCTTATGCTAGCCATTATTCTTCCGATCTGATCCTTGATTGATTAGTGCCAAGTGAGCAGAGATATCCTTTTTATGCTTCTCAATTATTTCTTCTTAAGACAAAAGAATGGCTTCAATTTCAATTATTGTATAAGGTTCAATTCTTGTATTCACAGAGGTGATCAAACTGTCATAATCTTGAGGGAGGCCTTCAAAAATTGCATCAACGTGATTTGCTATTGAGATTGGAAAACCAACTGATATTAAGGCATCTACTATCTTCTTGATCTTTAACAAGTAGTCATTTATAGAAAGATCACCCTTCTTTGTAGTTCTTAACTAAGTTTTGAGTTGCTTGATCTTTGTACGGTTCTAAGAGGCAAAAAAAATTTCCAGATATTCCCAAACTTGATAAAAGTGTGTGCAGCCTACCATTCTGCAAAGCATTCCTTTGAACATAGATGACAAGAGTTAAGATAACAGTAACTGATCTTGTTTTCTCTAGTGATGAAATTCAGGATTGATTTTCTAGTTCTATTCGTCTTCTTTTGTCTTGAACTTTAAAGGAATATGCTGTTCTCCCAGTAGATATTCTTCTAGCTCATATCCTGCTACAGTTGCACTGACTTGCTGCTTCCATGGAAGGAAGTTGTGTTCTTCCAATTTAATTGATACTGGATTACTAAAAGTTTGAACCGAAGCTTTGGTTGTATTTCTACAACTTGGATCTGTGTTTTCTTGAGTTAAGTTTTCAGCAGTGGAGCTTACCATGATCGTGAAGCTCTGATACCATGTAATGGTTTAACAAAGGTTTGAAACGAAAAGAATGGATATGTAGGATTTTAAGATGAAGAATAGAAGATGACAAGAAAAGTGAATGAGATTAGTCTCGATTAGAATCGGTAAATGCAAAGTTAAGCCTCAGCAACAGAGTTTTATAGCAGTGAAAACTAAGTAACTGAATAACAAACTTTTAACTCCTATAACTAACTCTTATTGGCGGGCTTTTTATCCTTTTCATTAGAAGAGTAGCCAATTTAAACTTTTGGAAGGATTTACAATATATGGTGGAGCCTAGAGGCTGCAACAGCAAGCGCCCTGCTTCCTCTGCACTTCGGGGAAAATGTGCACGCATTTTAAAACATAATTTCAAAGATTCAAATTTGAATTTTTTTAAATTTTTTTTCCAATTTTTATTTTGATACTTTACATCCTTCAAATTTAAAAAATTACAATTTAAGAGATTAAACTATTTAAATATAATTTTTAAATTAAAAAGTATATCCTGAGAGATGTGCCAATAGCAAGATCATATATTGCAGAAAATTATCATGATTGAAATTTGATCTAGTGTCATCGATTTCAATAGAAATCGGATCCACTGAAAACAATTTCCTTGGAAATGAAAGAGAAATTGGATTCAGTGCCACTAATTTCCCCCAAAATACAGCATGGGGGTAATATTTTTGGTAGGTATGGAATTGAATTTTTTAAAAAAATTACAATAGCAGCAAATGCCTCAAAGTTTCCTCAACTTGTAGTTATGAAATGTAATTTAAAAAAAAAAATTAACTTCAAGGAGTTATTTCTTGAACAATAATAAATCGGAATAGAAAGAAAATTTGGATAAATAATAAAAGAACTTATGAATTTTATAATATAAAAGATATATTTTCTTTTCATAACTAAAATTCTTACATGGAACTTGAACTTAAAAATTTTTAAACAAAAAATCATAATTATAAAAAAGAAATAGTTGTAAAGAGCTCAATATTCCTCCATATTTCATTTAGGCTTCATAATTATCGAAATTGGTTAAAAATAATTATTCTAATATTAAAAAATTTAGAATTATCATTATTTATATTTTGATAAAGGCTAAATTGTATAGAATTCTTTAATATCTTGGGTCATGTATAAATAACTCTTCTGATTTTCAAAATTTAATAACAACTTTTTTTAAGCTTTTAAATTTGTATAAATAACCTTATTTTGTTAGTTTATACATTATTTTACCAACGAATTGTAACATATCAGTAACCACAAACCTCCTTAATTTTTTTTGTGTAAATAGTTTTTTTAAATTTTAGATTATGTGTAAATAATTTTTTTAAATTTTATGTCGTATACAAATAATTTTTTTAATATGCTATGCTTTATTAGTAAAATAATAGATTAATTAATAGCAAGAAATTATCTGCATAAATTTAAAAATTTAAAAGATTTATTATTAAATTTTAAATATTAAAAGACTATTTGTACATAACTTAAAGTTTAAAAAATTATTTGTAATTTAATATTTAAAAAATTATATATATATATATATATATAAACACCTGTGGAAGCCACACTATTTATAAATTGTTTATTGTGCGATTTTTACAAGCTGCATGCGAGGATGATTGTTCAGGTACTATGTTCGTATGTGTATTATTCATGTATGATTTTTCTTTTGTTCTTCCTTTTTTCCAAATTTTGTTCATATGTGGCCCACGGGACATTTTTGGAATTTCCTACAAAATGCAGGTGTTTGTCCTAGTTATTACTTAATATTCAAGATTTAATTTAATTTTAGTTTGAACTTTAAATTATATAATTTTGATAAAAAATAAATTAAATTATGTAACAACATATAAATATCAATAATATCAAGTTCTCAGTCGTGAGCACCAAATAAAAAAAGTAAACTTCCATAAATAATACGGAGTTAGCATCCAACAAACGAATCATTAAAAGCCATGGCCTAGTATGTGTATATACATTTTAATGATCACTTAACATTAACCACTATTTAACCTATAGTGAGAATTTTATATAATACTCGAAAACTTTAGACTTTCACTTTCAGTCATAAAAAACATAATCTCTCATCTTATTTATCTAAATATTTCATTTCGTAAGTTCAATATCCAATCATGATAAAGAGGTATAAGGTAGATCGACATGTTCAAGATTACCTTTTTCTAATATAATCATTTAAAAATAAAGACTTTAGATGGTCTTAAAAATTGTATTCTTAATTCAATCTTTTATAAATAAAGTTTTCTAATTTAATTATCTAAATGTTTTTTCTAATTAAATAATTATTTTTAGGCAAAAATAAAATTTTACATGACTGTTAACTAATAGTATGAACTTGCCACGTTTTCAACACAAAATTAAGTTAGATTTCAATATATTATAGAATCACAAATACTTCTTAGATAAATATTTAAGAGATTATATAGAGAGGTTTTATTTTCAAATGATTAATTAAAAAAAGTGATGTTATATAAACTAAATTAAAAAATATTAAAAAAAATTGAAAGAAATTAAGTCATTAATTTATTCTAATGACATTCAGCTCCACAATTTTTGCTTGCTTGCCGCCATTTACCATGACTAAACGTATAAAAGGTTCCTACGCAAAATTAAACATCATAATAATAATAATAATAATAATAATAAGTGTCTACATAATTATTTTCCACAAATGTTTTATAAAATTTAATGTAATTATACTTGAATTTAATTAGTTTTACTTTTCTCCTATCAAAATTATTTGTATATTAATCATTTGAATAATTTGTTTATAAAAATTAGGCTATAATATATTGTATGCCACGTTTTTATTTCATTATTTACCTTTTGAAATATCGATAAGTATTTCTTCATACTTGATTATGTGAGGACATCACTAATAGAATTAGTTGGTTCAATGACATATTCTGTTAAAAGTTCTCATAAAATTAAGTTTAAACAAAATAGTAGTATAACTCGTTTAGTATATAAAAAATTAAGTATAAAAATAAAAAAATAATTTTATAGATAAAAAATTATTATAATATTTTTATTTGTAATGATTAATATATAATATTAAATAATAATTATAAAGATAAAAATGATATTTTACCAAATTTTCACTTTCTATTACCATTTTTATTTTTTATGTTTAACCAAACATGTTGTGGTGTTTTAAGAGATGACAATGAAACTAGTACAAGTTTAAAAGAAAAATAATATATTATTCAAACTTAAAGGAGGGAAAAAAATACATTTAGACTAAAAAATTGTATACATATAAATTATATACACATATTTTTATATTAGTTAACATCCGTAACCAGATAGTGTTATAACTATGCAACGTGACACATATTTAGTTGAAAAGTTCACCAAATTGACCTAACTTTATTAAAGGGTCACGCCGACAAGTGGCCGAAGCATCCCTGTGCTGAATAAATATGTTTGGTGTATCTTTTGGAGAGTATTTATTACTTTATTTATGCATTATAATAAAAGATAAAAATATTTTTAATCTTTTGATTTAAAATTATGCTTTTATTTTTTATTTTATTTAACTTTAATTTAATTCTTTAATTTTATTTTATATTTCACTTTTACCCGTTTATTTTATTTTATTTTTTTAGTTTTAGTTTTATTTAGTTCTAATTTGATTTATTTATTTTATTTTAGATTTCACTTTCATTTTAAAAATTTTTAAAATGTATTTTATTTTAGTTTAGCCCTTAATTTTTAAAAATTACTCAAATATTTTTTTAACAACATCAAATTTAAATGTTTAATAAAATAAGTCATGTATAGCTTATTAATGACTTAATTTTAATAACCATTTACTAACTTAGATTTACCTATTATAATACCATTCTTATTACCCTTCACTGCATTTTGTAAATCCAAAATAATATCGGCATATTATCTATATACATGAGCAGCAACCTTGATCTCTGTAGTGACAAAATTAACAAAAATTGAAATAAAAATGAGAGAAATAGTTAGATTAAGGTAAATTGAAACAAAACAAGATTAAGAGATAAAAGTAAAATTTAAGGTAAAATTAAGGGAATATATTGGAGCAAAATAAAATTAAAATGAATTTAAAAGATCAAAAGCATATTCTATCTCAAGTAACAATTAAAAAATAAGCATACAACTTTAATATTTGAAATTCTTTTAATCTTATGTAACAAACTTGTTAATGCAATATGATAGATAGTGCTTGTTCCAAACTGCTTATTATAAATTTTAAATTTTATCACTAATGTCTATTGGTCCAAGTGGCTAGAAGCTCAATTTTTTATAAATAAAATCTCGTGTTTGAGCCTTGTGAACAAATAAAACATGTGCTAAAAAAGCTTCACTTCTTTGAGAGGTCTATCTTAGATATGTTACGAGCCTTATTTGATATATAAAATATTAAATATTAAAATAAAAATAAAAAATAATTTTAATTTATCTCTTAAACTTTTTATTTGTTTCATATTTGTCATTTTTCATTACATCTCTGAAAAGATTATTTGAAACATTAAATAAAGTTAAAAAGTAAATATGACACTAATTTAAAATTAAGTGATCAAATTAAAATAAAAAAATCAAACTAAAACAAATAAATAAACCAAAATGATAGCTAAGCCCCAAAGTAATAGTATAAAAAATCAATTTGTATTTAATAAAGTCATTTGATAACTACTTTGGCCAATACTAGTGTTTGATAAAACTGTTTCTACATATTGGAAAAATTACCCAACACTCTAAATTTTGAAAACAAGCAGCTTATTTGCCCAAATAAGCAAAGCCCAACACCTTCTTAGTGTAGTTGTGAAATGGTGTTTTAAATTAGATTGTGCAAACCTCAAAAGATTTGGCCTAATAGTTAAACAATAACGTATTTTTATTTTAGCTAATTGAATTTAAATATTGAACCCAATACTTTAGAGAATTTATTCTCTTAGCTAAACATTAAAAGCTGACTTGAGAGTGTGCTGTCCAAGATTTTTTTGGGAGAGACTTAGGGCTTATTTAATTCTATTCTGATTTTAATATTTTTAAAATAAATATATTTTAGAAAAAATTTTAAAAACAAAAAAAATAAAAAATTCATTTGAATTATTATTTTAAAAAATCAATATTTTTTATTTTTTTCTGATTCTACAGAATAAAAATTAATAAAATATTTAAAAATGTTTTGATTTTTTTTGAAAATACAATTATATATTTTTATTTTACAAAATACTTTATTAAAAATATATTATTAAATATTTTTTTATTTTGTTGTTATTAAAAACAAAAAACTATTTCAGAAACAGAAAATGAAACTGATTCTTAGTTTCAATCATTTTTCCGGTTTTGCTCTGATAGTTAGCGAGAGAAGGACTGAAAGGAAGAGTACACGTGACAGCTGGTAATTAGACAGCTGGTGAGGAGGTCGAAACATGATGTAATGGGCTGTAAAGGTCAGCAGTGACGTCAACATATTACATGGGACTCTATATAAGCCCACGAAGGGAGTTCAGTTCCGTCACACACACCAAACCCAAAATCCAAAGAAGCATTTCAAAATGGCCACAAGATTGTTCTGTGGGGTTTACGCCAAAGATTCTAGATCATTCGAACCTCTCAAAAATCTGCGAGGTCTCCCGGGAATCCATATCATTCTGGAAGCCTCCGAGCATTCGGCCACACCAGGAGATTTCCAGCCCGATTGGGACACCAAAAGTATCACTCCAGACTTGATCGACGATTACAAGAAAAACTCGCCTTCCAGGTTTCGATTTTTCGTGAGCATCGGACGCAAATATCCCTTTGCGGTCAAAGATTCTGATAAAGACAAGTGGGTCGACTCTGCCTACGGGTCCCTCAAAGGCCTGATCGATGAGTACCACCTTGATGGGATCGACGTTTACTACCAAGTCATCCACACTCATGCGGGTCTGTTTGTGGACGCAGTAGGGCAGGTCCTAGCAAGACTCCCAGCAAGCGCAAGGGAGGAAAAAGTGATCATTTCCATGGAAGCAGCTACTGATAATCTCAATCTCACTTACTACAAACCCTTGTTTGAGAATTGTAATAACAATAACGATATTGGCCCTGTGCTTTACCAGTTCCAGAAGACGACTTAGTGTTCCTTGCCGGGACACACCACATGGTGATCTCATATATATGTTAGTATTAAATAAAATATGAAGATCCCTGTGGTGTGGTGGTGTTACCGTTTTACATATATGGTTTGTACAAGTGGTCTTTAATTTTTAAATAGCAGTTGTTCATACTGCCAACGTTGTGTTAGTAGTACATGCATGAAAGTGATGATGAGGCTACTCATCTATGTACTATGTTGATTGCTAAAAACTTGCTGTGGTGTTGTGTATGACTAATATGTTTTGTTGCTATATTTGGCCTATATGAGTCAAATAATAAGTATGTACCTTTTGTGTATGTTTACTAAGTTGTGCTTGTTTATTAATTATGTCAATTTTTATTATTACTTTTTACTCTCTTGGATTAATAGCCAATATTATACATATTAAAGGAATTTTGGTCATCGTGCCAAAAAAAATGGGGATTCTGTGACGTTGCAAAAACCACGAGTAAAAACAACTTTTATGACACTTCATACAACTGCTATAATTTTGCAATAGTTGTATGAAAATTGTTGCAAAATTGCATCGTTTCCCAAAAATACTGGAAAGACCATAGCGATTTAGGTAGTAGCAGTTGCGACCACTACAATTTTCTAACGGTTTATTTACTCGCTACTAAATTCATTAATTGAAACCCCCCCCCCCCCCCCCCCCCCCCCCCCCCCCCCCCCCCCCCTTTGGGGGCCACGACAGATCTCAAATTTTGGGAAGAAAAGTTTTAAAACCAAGGAGCTGCTATGCTATGATGTTGTGGTCCAAGACTCCAACACCGTGAAGATCACCGCCGTAGTTGCCATGTCATGTTGTTGCCATCACATTGTCGTTCGTCACCCGCCACCATCCATGCAGTCCGCTTTTAATCTTATCGTTTCAGTTGCATCTTTTCTATTTTCGACTAATTTGAGGTAATATTTTCAAGATGGTTTCTTTTTCTTTTTTAAGATATTTTGACTTATTGATGGTTGAAAGTGGTTGATTTGTGCTAGAATTTTAGCTTATTTGAATTTATGTGTTGATTTGTGAGTTTTTTCTTAATTTTTTTGTTATAATGCATATATGAAACATTCTTTGGTATTTTTTATTTAGATTTGAGATTTTAGAAGCCCATTTCAGTTTAATGTTTGTTTAAAACTCTATTTTTGCAATATTCTTTTTTCTTTTTTGCACTTTTTGATATTGTTGATTTAAATTTGATTAATATATCTTTATCTTTATCTTTTTATTTAGTCTTTCAATTAGATTTATTGAAGATATGAAATTTTCTTAAATATTTAACTATTGTGAATTGTATTGATTTTAAAATTTATTTCACAAATTAAAAAAAGTTTGGTTAAATTAGTATTTTGGTCCTTTAACTTTATTTAATATTTTAAATTGGTCCCTGAATTGTGAAATGTTTTAAAATGGCTTCCTAATTTTATTTAACGTTTTAAATTAGTCATTTAACTTTAAAATGTTTCAAAATAGTCTTTTAAAAAGTTCACTTGTTATAAAAAAAAAATCCCTAGTTTAATCACTTGAATAAAAAAAGCACTTATTATAAAATTTTTAAAACTAGAAAATGCTTAAAAAATTCACAAAAATAAAATACTTTACAAAATAATATTTATTTTAACATGAAAATCCATCACTAATACTATTTTTATAAATATTTCATATTAAAATAAATATTATTTTCTATAATATTTTATTTTGGTGAATTTTTTTAACCATTTTCTAATTTTTAAAATTTTATAATAAGGCTTTTTTTGTTTAAGTGATTAAACTAAGAAAGTGCTTCTACATGACCTTTTCAATAATTTTATCTGTAAAAAGAATTTTTATATATTTCTAAAGTACTTATTTTAAATATTTCATATTAAAATAAAATATTTCAAATTGAAAGATTCTTTGAAATGTTTGAAATTAGTCCCTTACTTTTTTAAATTAAAGGACCAATTTGAAACAATAAATAAAATAAAATTTTAAAAATTAAAGGACTAATTTAAAATATTTCAAAGCTAATGGACTAATTTGAAATATTAAATAAAGTTATAGGACTGTTTTGAAACACTTCAAAGTTAAGGGATCAATTTAAAATGTTAAATAAAATTAAGGGACCATTTTGAAATATTTCAAAGTTAAGGGACCAATTTGAAAAATTAAATAAAGTTAAGGGATTAAAATACTACTTTAACCAAAAAGTTAAGCTAATTATTTGGGTTTTAGCTTAGAAAAATGTTAATTATGTATGTATTTGGACTTTATCTCTCAATTTCCTTCCTTTTTTCATTTTATTTTATTTTTTATCTTGATTTATTTTGCTTCTTAGTTAATCTTAATTTTTTTTTTCAAATCTTATGTGTTATTTGGTTATTTATATACATATATAAAACAAATCTATTATTGTTATAAAATAATGGTATGAAATATTTTTTTTCCTCAAAATGTTATTTACAAAACAGTACTATTATTTTCAGTAATAAATAAATCTTAGATTGAAAGACCTAGAAACACCCTTGAATATATGAAGGGATTGAATAACTTTTTGAACTTTGCATTTGCTAATGAAAGTGTTAAAAATATGATAATTTGTTCATGTCTTAAATGCAAGTTTAACAAAGAGCAAATTGGAGATATAGTGTATGATTATCTAATCGGTAGACCATTTTCAAGAAGGTATATTATTTGGCTTAGACCTGGGGAGACAAGCACACTAAACACTATAATTTATATTCCTTCAAGGCTACATGTGATTCAAGATAGAATTACTATTAATAACCCTATATATGACATGATCAATGATGTATTTAGACATCACCCCAATGATGAGAGTGTGGGTAAAGTTGAAGTAATATCTCCACCTTTGGATCAAATGTCTGATGAGAGTCTAGATTTCTTTAAATTAATTAGAAATGGACAATAGAATTTGTGTAAAGGATGTAATAAGTATTTGAAATTGTCTTTCTTGGTGAAATTATATCACATTAAGTGTTTATACAGAACAAGTGACAAGGCAATATCTATGATACTGGAGTTATTAGCAAATGCATTTAAAGATACAAAGATTTCACATTCCTTCTATAAGGCCAAAAAAATCATCAACAAACTTAAACTTCATTACACTAAAATTCATGTATGCTTGAATGATTGCATGCTATAGTAGGGAAAGGATATAAATAAAGATGCTTGTGAAAAATGCAACACATTTAAATGAAAGCCAAAGGGTTAAAGCATGTCTAATGGTAATAACAAGAAATTGAAGCTTCCTGCAAAAGTTCTACAATACTTTCTATTAAAGTCACAATTGCAGAGATTGTTTATATAATGTTAAATTTTATTAAAATAATCAATTATATAATTTAGTTTATTTCATTTTAACACTATTAATATGTGTGTCTAACATTAAATTTTATTAAAATGATCAATTATATAATTTAGTTATTTCATTTTAACACTATTAATACATGTAATTCATATTCATGTCAACATGTTTCACCCAATCTATAAAATCCTAAAGTTGCCTAACTTTTTTAACATAATTTTGGAGTGAAGTTCAGCATGGATAAGGATGAGTATTGTAGCATCCCATTTTTTTGTAAAACTATCAAAATGAGTCAGTTTGAAAACTAAGTCCCTTGAAATGAAAAATTTGAGACCAAATAAAATTAGAATAAAATTTTAAATAATGAAAAATGAGGATCCAATGACTAAGATGCCCCAAAACCCAAGTTAGGATAGTTCAAAAAAATTGCCGAAGCATAATGGCATTTTTATAAGTATAAGAAGCTTTTGGAAAACTCATATGAGGACTTTTTAAATGGAAAATTTGAGTTCTCTGAAGTTCTCAGAGGCTCTAAAACCTATAGGAAACTCGGGACAGTTAAAACCCCTCTGATATACGTTTTCTAATGACGGTTGACTTGAACTTTGACCTCTTCATTCAGGAAGGTTTTAGTTCTAAATTTAGTAATTCCAAAGGTATTTTATTAGTTAGAAAACCTAAATTTCATAATGAAAAATATGATTCTAAAAAAAGAGTTAAAATGAACCTAAAACAAAAATTCCATGAATGGGGGACGTAAATGTTATTTTTTTAGGACAAATCTTTCTTGAACCTTCTTATATTACACGTCCCATTTGCTCTCCCTTTTTGACCGACTTACTTCTGCCCAAAAATAGAGAGGGAGGCCTAGAGAGAAGGGTGCACCATTGAAGAGGAAAAAGGAAGAAGAATAACTAAGAAAAAGATATGAAATTCAAAGAAAATCTTGGTCTTCTCTTTAGCAAACTTTCTCTCCTCCTTCTCCTCTTCCTTTCCATGGATTCATTGAGGTGTTTGGTTCTATTTTGAGCCCAAAATAAAGGAGGGAAGTTTGAAATTTGAGAGAAGAGCAAAGGCAAGAAGAAAAGCTCTTAAGAAAGGCTTGAATTTAAGGCAAAATCCTTAGTTTCCATGCTTCTCTTCCCTTGTTCTTCCTTATATGAGTTTTACCCCATATATGGATGGGCAAGAGGGATTGAATTTTAGACAGAACTAAGGATAAATTATATGAATTGAGGTGTAAGAAGTAAGAATGTACAAAGGAAACAAACAAAGAACCATGAAATTGCAAGATAGGAAAAGTTAGGGAGAATCCTTAGTTTCTATGCTTCTCTTCCCTTGTTTTACCTTATGTGAGTTTCGCCCCATATATGGACGGCCAAATGGGATTGAATTTTAGGTAGAAACAAGGATGAATTATATGAATTAAGGTGAGAGAAGTAAGAATGTATAGAGGAAACAAACAAAGAATCATGAAATTGCAAGATAGGAAAAGCTAGGGATTGTAAACATAACTAAAATTGTAATTTTATTCAAGAGTCCCTAGGCTAATGTAAATGTTTGTATGAGCTCCTAAGGTCCCTAGAGACCTTCCCACATGCACCTCTCATCAAATAAAGAAAAATAACTCCATTGGTAGCCAAGGAGACATATGTCTTGGTCTAGAGCAATCTTTCCACCTATGAAGTGTTTTAATTTCTTCTAGGTTCAGTTTTGAATCATATATGATGGGAAAGTATGAGAGGAAGCCTTAGAAAAATTTTAGGAAGCCTAAGATATGAGATGGAAGTATAAGTTCCATAATGTAATTTAAAGAAGCAACATGTAGCTAGGCTCCTCAAATGGATTGTGTGATAACTCCAAGAGGTCTAAATAGAGTCAAGAACCAGAGATGTAAGGAAGGGATGGAACCAAGATTATGAATTTTTATTGTTACTTCATTAGGTGCCTTATGAAACTATAACTGAACCTTAGAAGTAATCTAGCTTTGAAACTACATGTATAGCTTTAAAAAATGTTCTAAGAGTATAATTGGCTTCTATATGATGTGTCTAGGCCAAAGGAATCAAGCTCCACCTTTTTGTGGGTGTTTGGCTAAGGGATAAGAAGGATTTCCAAGAAAGAAAGTGTATTCTTACAAGCAAGATAACTCCCCTTTCCTTTCTTTCATATATGCTTGGGTGTTTTCTTGTCTTTAAATGTGTGCATGAACATTTAAGCATAAAAAATGTTTTAGCAAGTATGTAGATGCCATAGTACTATGTTGCTTTGCTTATATGCTTGAATGAGGTTTTATGAACATGTTTTGGTTTGCTTAAGCTTGTTGATGCCAAAAGTCTTTTAACTAGGGTAAGGATGAGTCAAAAGTTCTTAAGAGTGAATAAGACAAAACTAAAAGTCTCTAAAAAGAGTGAGACTTAGTCAAAAGTTCTTTGAAATGGGTGAGGCAAGTCCAAAAATCCCAAAGAGAATGTGTGAGGGTAAACTAATGTCTTGAGAAGCTTATGTATGTTATATGTGACTTCTTAAATGAAGAAAATGTTCCATGTATGTTTGAGAACTTCATGATAGCCATGCATGTATTTTTAGATTTGAAACTTACATCCAATATGTATTTTGAAAGGAAAAAAGGCTATTAAGATTCTAGAATCTCACTCTTTCTTCCCTATTACCTAACATGTCTAAGTAGACCAAGTGAGCAAAGAAATGGAGGCTACCAACCATAAAGGAAGAAGTGTGACATGGAAATGTGATAATTATTCACCTTGTAACTATTTTGATGGCACATGATGTACTCCTATGATATATATGGTGCAAGACCCTTTGAACACGTGTAATTATATGGATACTTGATGTATAGATGAGAATTGGTACCATTGGAATGATGTAGTAAAGTTTTTGGCAATGAATGGCAAGAGTTGGTCATGTATGTTCTTGTGTATAACTTGGAATGAGAGAGTAAATTTGTAAGGTCTGGTTTATTTGACCTTTTGAACATATTTGATAGGCTATTCTCATACTTTCCCACATGCTCATATAGCCTTAGAGGTAGTAGAAGTCAAATTGGACCATTTGAGATCCCTTAAATGACACAAAGTGACCAAATCACAACCCTATATCACAAACCGATCAAAGGGGTGAATTCCCTCATGAAATTTGGCATGTGTAGAGCTCATCTAGAGCTTTTTGGAAAGCTAAAGTACAAAATAATTTGAACTTTATAGAATTAATTATGAATTTTTAAAATTGTCAATTTTTTGTTTAATATAATCACCGTTCATATGGTTAGTTTAAGTTTCTATGTCATCTGTGGGCCAAATGTAGTCCAATGAATGTGAAATTTTATAGGCATAAACTAGAATTATCAGTGACTTGTAGCAACTAGAAATACCTCATTTGGAGGTCTGAGTAGAGAGTTATGAATTTTTGAAATTTTATGTCAATATCAGCAATGCCAGCTAAGTCCATGTACTGTTCTATTAGTTTTCAGTAGCTAAACATACTTGTCTTGGTCTAAAATTATTTTTCCTTAAAGTTAACATCTGTAGCTTTTAAATTTGTATAGTTTGCTTGAATTGGATTTTTATGGAATTAGTTATGCATTTTTGAAATTTATATCAATAAACTATATCAGAAACATTGGGCAGTTTGACCTATGTCACTTCTCTGTTATGAAATGTGGTCCAAATGATATTTTATGGCTTGGAATTATTTTTGGTATAAATTTGACATCCATATCTTTCTAGAACACTATGGTTTGCTAGATTTTAATTTTTCTAAATTTAATTATGATTTTTCAAAACTAGTACTAGAAACTTGGCAACAGAACCCAAGACTGACTTGCATTATTTTGTGTATGTATGCTAAAAACTCGAGTTTTTGGCAACATTTTGAGATAGTTTTGAGTTGTATATATATAATTAAATTGGAGAATGACACGGGGAAGTCCAAAAGGTCCACAAGACATGAAATGAAAATTTTAAGTTTGACATAACGCCAAAATAATGGAATATTTTAATTGAATTTCTTTGCCAATTTTCCCATTTTATAAAGTGTCACTAAGAAATGAGCAAGAGAGGCTAGATAATTATGGTGTTACAAGTACAATCTAGTGCAGGTTTTTCTTTGATAGTTAGTAAGAAAATGTCTGAAAGGAAAAGTACATACATGTGACAGCTAGTTAATTAGACTGCTGGCAAGGAAATTTAAAGATATGGAAACATGATGTGATGCATTATGAAGAAGAGCAACATGATGAGCTTGTCACTTCTACATGGTGTGCTCAATAGTGTGCTCATTGTAACACCATAATATATTAACCTTACTTATCCTTCATTTAAACTTTATTCTATATGATTTCCAAAGGAAAGGACTAACACTGTGGTATCTTTAATGCATTACGTCAGGGTTTAACCATGCACACTTTGTCTTGTGGGTTCCATGAATTCATTAAATATATTCTCCACTCAAAATTCATTCATACAACTCATATATAGTATAAAACAATCCATGAACCACAGATTTGAAGCCAAAAGACAGAAAAATGTAATTTCTCTCACAGGTCCAAAACTTAAATTTTTGGCACTAAATTTGGAAAATCATAATTAAATCTAAAAAAATGAGAATCAATCAAGTAATAGCTTTTTCAAAATCTATGAATGTTAGCTTTATGCTAAAAATAATGCCAAGCCATAATCATATTGTTTGGACCACCTTTGACAATAGAAAACCTCAAAAGATTAGACTACCCAGTGTTTCTGATATAAATTTTTCATATAAACTTAAAAAATTCATAACTAATTCTAAAAAAATTCAATATGGAAAAACTATACCAATTTAAAAAGTTACAGATATTAGCTAAAGGAAAAAAATAAGTATAGAGCAAAACAAAAGCAACCATGGCATGAAAACCTATAGAATAGTAATGAAGGTCAGATTTCGCCCCTGATATTGATCTAGAAATTCAAAAATGCGTTTCTTCCTCTTTATAAATCCAAATGAGGTGCTTCTATTGGTGAGGTTACTGTGAATGTCGAATTTATGCTCATAAAATTTCATAGCCATTAGACACCATTTGACCCACGGATGATAGAGGTAAAGCTACTGACCACTTTAACAGTACCATAGCCAAATTGGTAAAAAATTTTCAACATTAGAAATTTGCCAAAAATTTATTAAAGCTCTGAATATTATGCACTTTAAATTTCCAAAAATCTCTAAGCAAGACCTATAAGCATGCCTAGTTTTAGGTCAATAGGAGTTTATTTGGTCAAATTTTGACATAGTTCAACTATGACAAATTCAGTACCCTACATAGGTCAAAAGTGACTCAAATGGCTTTTTAAATGCTCTACCACCTCTTGAGCAAATTCAAAAGCATAAACATAGCATGTACTATCTTCTTGAATGGTCCAAAATACCATGCGTCATAATCTCACCATGCTACATACAAGAATACACATTTAAGAATGAGCTACCAAAAAGGAAATCCATACATTCTCATTGCTCTAGTCCCACATATGGTTCATACATTGTATATACATGCTTTTACACTTACTCATATGTCTACACCTCAAAAATAATATATACGTATATATACTTGACATCTCTTTACATTAAAAAAGCTATACAACTCTACAATTAACTAAGTATGCTCAACTATGCTCCTTGGCTTGTACTTTGATCTCTTTGAGCTCTGCCTAATATGATAAGATGGGAGAGGGAAGGGAGTGAGATTCAAAGAATCTCAATAACTCATACACTCATTCAAAGAAGCAATCAAGGCATATAAACGTGTCAAAGGATATAAGTAGGAATTCAACCATTAAAAATTATTCAACACATGATTTACATGCCATGAAAATCATATCAATACCAAGAATAAGTTATAGAAATTTTTGGCCTAGTCTCACCCTATTTTGGGGACTTTTGGTCTAGTCTCACCATTGGTTTAGGAACTTTTGACTTGGCCTCACTCATCCATGAGACTTTTGGCCATGTCTCACCCATTCTTAGGGGCTTTTGGCTCCAACTCACCTATCACTAAGGGCTTTTAGCACCACCTCACCTTTTAAGAGTAATTTTCACAACTCAAAACATAAAAATATTGGTACCAATGTAACAAGGCAATATCAAATGGCATGTCTCACAATACAAGTGCACATACAAGCATACAATGACCATCATACATCTAAGAAGGCAATAAGAAAGAGTGAAGAGCTACCTTGGCAATTTAAACACAATCATTCCCTTTCAACTTCTCTTTTCCCTTTTTGGTCTCACAATCACAATTAGATGGATCTGATTCTCTTGGGCTTAGACATAACAAGTAGCATGCAATTACTCTCTTGGAACAAGATAAAACACCAACCACACATTTAAAAGCATACTTAGTCTATTGGTTCCATAAAAGGTCTAATGAAGCTTCTAAATTTTTCTTGAAGAGAAAGGCACTTGGGAAACTTCCTAGGGGTTTTAGATACTCAATGAAACACTCACATAGGCTAGGGGATTCATTCATCAAAACAAAAATTACAAAGTATTCAACAATCCCTAGTTGCTCCCTTTTGGGGTTCACAAGCTATTCTTCCCTTTTCTTTTGCATTTCCAAGCTTCTCATACTCTAATTCAAAGGTTTCATACTTGTTCTAGGTCAAAACTTCCTCCCTCTGTCAAGCTCTCTCATTAACCGAAACATCATACATGAAAAGCAAGGGAAGAAAAGCAAAAGCAACTATAAATGATACCTCGGTTTCCTTGCTTCTTCAAATCCTTTCCCCCTTTGCCTCAGTCTTCTCTAAGAATTTTTCAACTTCTCCTTTCTGCACATGGCTCAAAACAAAATGAATTCAATGGCCAAGACTATGAAAAGGGAGAGGAGGAGAAGAAGAATGAATTTGTCAAAGAAGGGAGCTTGAATCTTAAGCATTCACTTACCTTTCTCCTTGTTCTTTCTTTGCTCTCCTTAAATTTCCCTTGTCTCTCACTCTCTTAAGTAGAGCTCCTTTAAGTTTTAACCAGCCCAACGTCAATCAGAGGAAGAGAAAGGAATCTAGACTCTTTAAGAAGTAAAATTCTTCTTTTTCACACTTTTTTCATACCAACTCTCGCTATAGCAAAAAATAACCCTTGCTATGGCGAACATTTATTAGTCTCAGGTCCCTGTTCTAGCTACGGCGCATGCTATTGTGAAAAACCCCGTGGATTTTGTATGGGACACCCGAACTTGCTATAATAGACTACATTCTTGCTATGGTGAACTGGTACACTCGCTATAACTTGCTGTAGCGAACTGGTATACTTGTTATAGCTAACAAGAGTTCTAGTTATAGCCAGCAGACTTAGAAAAATTTCAAAAATCTTAGTTGTTACACTCATCACTTTGGCTAGGCACTAAATTTAGATTTCTCTTAGAAAAATTACATTTAAAAACCTAAAGATTGTAATATTTATCTTGAAAAATCTATTATTATTGTTTTAGATATAATTATTACTTACTTTAAGTAAAACGAATTATATCTAGTGATAATAAATCCTTTAAACTAAATATTATCAACTTCATAATCTTAAATGTAATTCTTCCATTTCTCTTCCTTGTGTGCATAGGAAGATATTTGGATTGTTAAAATTTAATTTAAATAATCTAGAATTTAAATTTTGTATCTTTTTAAAATAAAATATAAAATAAAAATAATTTGTTAATTATAAATTAGAAAAAACTTAAAATTTAGACCTAAACAATCCAAATTCTCTCTTAGGAACGTGCTAAAGGATCTCAATTCATCCATATAAGGGCCGCAACGGGAGTGCAGTTCACCCACACTCATACCAAACCCAAAATCCGAAGAAGCATTTCAAAATGGCCGAAAGATGGTCTAGCTCAATGTTGCCTAATACGTAATTCGCTTAGGTATAGGGTACGAGTTTGGCTATGGGGTACATTAATTTATATAATTTGCGGTACGAGGAATGTATACGTAGTTGATACGTTAATTTAATAGGTAATATAATACTCCCTTCGGTCTCAAATATAAGGAAAAAAAAAACTACCTCACATATTTTAAGAAATTGAGTTAATGATAGTTAGGAGTCTTAAATTTGTCTCAAACTAAAAAAAATTTTCACAATAACCCCTCATTTACTTTTTACACTTCAACAATACCTTAATGCATCATAGAAGCAAAACATTATCTCGTGAAAAGTACATAGTTTAAATAAGGGTAAACATGGAAAAGTTATAATTAATGCATCAGATAATATATTTTTTCCCTTATATTTTGGACCAAGACTATACACACAATATTTCCTTATATACAAGACCAGACGGAGTGTAAAACTATGGATGTCTAATTTATATAATATTTTTATGTATTTAATAGATGAATAATTATAGAAAAATTTAATAAATAGAATTACATAAAAAAAAATAATTTCAAATTCATAACTCATAAATTCATAAATTAAATCATAATCAAATAAGTTCAAAAAAATAAAATATACAATTATATATTTTAAATTAATTTTTTTTTATCTATTATATTTTGTCCTTCTACTTCTTTGACTTTTTAAAAAATATATTCTTACAATCTTTCTTTTCTTTTTAATTAATATATTCTTTCTTTTTTCTACTTTTTTTTTTCTATTTTCAAATCCTATTGCTTATTTTGATTTTTAGCAATATAAAAAGTAATATAATCATCATGATTAAAATAAAAATTTTAAAATAATAAACATTAAAATACAATTGTCATAATTAAATTAAAAGTAAGTTTATTTAAAATCTAACAAATGTGGAACTCCCAGACCAGGTGGAATTCTAGATCGTTCTGGAATTCGCAAGGGAGTCCAGATAAGGAATATTCCAGCACGTTTGGGACTCAGGGATCAACCCCCAAGTAATCTCCGATATTTCAATAGGAGGCACCCGTGTTCCAAGTATTTCGTGAGCATCGGAGGCTCAGATGCCTTTTCGGTCACATTTGCTGATAGAGCCGCATGGATCACCAATGCCAAGGATACCCTGAGAAGGATCATTAACGACTACGAACTTGATGGGATCGACGTTTACTACAAAAGCTTCAATACTGATGTGAATGAAGATGCATTAGGGCAGGTCCCCGCAGAACTAAAGGAGGAGAATAAGATCATTTCCATGGTTTCAGCTACTCTTGGTCTCAATAAAAAATGCATCCCCTTGTTCCAGACTGCATGTAACAATAACAATATTGGCGTTGTGCTTTACCAGTTCCTGAAGAAGACTTAGTGTTCCTTGCCGGGACACACCACATGGTGATCTCATATATATGTTAGTATTAAATAAAATATGAAGATCCCTGTGGTGTGGTGGTGTTACTGTTTTACATATATGGTTTATGTAAGTGGTCTTTAACTTTTAAATTGCAGTCGTTCATGCCGCCAACGTTATGCTACTATTATATGCATGAAAGTGATGATGAGGCTACTCATCTAGGTACTATGTTGATTTGTGAGCTAAAAACCTGCTGTGGTGTTGTGTACCCTTTATATGTTTTGTTGCTATATTTAGCCTATATGAGTCAAATAATAAGTACGTACCTTTTGTGTATGTTTACTTAGTTGTGCTTGTTAATTAATTAGGTTAATTTTTGTTATTACTTTTTCACTCTCTTGGATCAATCACTAATATTATATATATTAAAGGAATTGTGGACATCGTATTTATATATATATATATATATAACTATAATTGTAATAACCATAATTTTTATAAATAAGTCCTTAAAATTTTAAAAATTAGTCAGAACAAAATTAGAAATGATTCATTTATGCAAAATACATTATTTTTGGGGTGAGAGAAAACAATAATTAGTTAATTTTAATAAATTTTTGGAACCTAAAAAAATCATCTTATAGAGCTTTTTGAATATATATCTTGTAAACAATAGGATTTTTTTATCTCAAAACTTTTAGATCAATTATTTTTATTAGACCTAAATATTTATGAGATTTTTATTTCATTTCTTAAGCCAAAAAAAAAATTTACAGCCCGTTTAGTTTAGCAGGAAAGGAGGAGGGAAAGTAAAAAAGGAAAGAAAAGTTAAAAAAATTACAATTTTACCTTTATAATTATCATTCAATCATTATTTAATACTCTTTAATAATAATTTTTAAATCATTAAAAGTAAGGGTATTATGGGGTATTTTCTATCTATAAAATTATTTTTTTACTTTCATTTCTATTTTTATCCTAACTTTCTATATACCAAACAAGTCCTTATTTAACATCTTCTTTTGCACTCAATAATAAAAAATCCTAATTATGTTTCTTTTCTTCCTTCTTTTTCCCCCCTTTTTGGTCCACTCTCCCTCACCTTGCAGGATAGCCGTTTCCTCCACTATTCACAAATAGTGCATGTCTCTCTTCTTCTTCACCATGTCCTTCGTCCTTCATCGCGCAATGCCCCTTCTCTTCCACCAACAGTGTCTTCCTTCGCTAACTTTTGCTTCAGTAGCCAACTATGCTATTGTATGTCTTGAGTTCCTTTCGTTGCTTGCTATGAAATGCATTGAAGGGAAGGTTAAGCTTCAAGTCGTCCTCTTCTTACCTCCTTCTCTTCTTAATTTTTTTTTAGCTATTATCTTCTTCCATCTCTTTACTTTTTTCCCTTCATCTTGGCCCAGTGGTGGTTTGCAGATTTTCACCTTGTTCTTCCCTTAAGAATTGATGATGGAGGGATCTCAAGATTCGTTTTTTTTTTTTTTGACTTCATAAGATAATTTCTAAGCTCAATTTAAATTTAAAATGTTTTATTTGAAAATTTTAAATCTAGGTTACTGATGATAATGGGAAAATTAGATTAAAATAAGGCTTTAGCTTTATAGATCATATTTAGTTAAATTGATATTATAGGATATCAATTAAATATTTAGTTAATTGTTAATTTTATGTTAATGTGGTCTTAAGCAACATTGAGCATATTGTCAACGACTGAAGTTATGCCTTGAGTCAGTGAAAGAGACCTCTACCATTGATTCTTTTTGATGAGTGTATGGTATTTTTTATTTACACCTTGATTACATTTTTTTTCCTTTAAAAATCATTTAAATAAATTTCATTCTACTATGCTATGAGGAAACAAATTTTAAACCTTTGAAAATCTTCAATTGCAAAATATATTATAAATAATGGTGAAATTCATACATGTGCTAAATGGGAATAGTAACTTTCTCATCTCTGTAAGCATAGATTGTCGTAAAACTCCTAATGTGTTATCTCCCTCCACAGATGTCCTGTAAGTGCCTTATAATGGCCATAGTTATTTTGAGTGGCTTATTTTATTTTCTTTCTTTTCTATTTGAAAAAATCTTAATTATAGGATTGAGACTACTTATATGAATGGAGAAACATTCGTATTTCAAGGGAAGTTTTGTCAGATTTTTGGCAATCCTTAAATGATTTCATTTGTAGAATAAAACATGTGTTTTGAAAATGTAGTTGACTTTTAAGTTTCTTTTAATCTTTATTGTGGTCAAGTGAGTAAATCTCTTTAGGCTTATTAGGTTAAGCTAACATGAGTTAACTTAGTCTATGCATTAGTTTTGGTTAGAGGTTTTGAGCCATGACAAAGTTAGTATTAGAGTTTAGGTTTATTTGTCTAAGTCATAATAGTCATAGGATGAGAAAATAATAGAATCTTATATGTAATTATGTCTTTGTTCAGCATAGCTGACATACAAGAAACTCGTATCACCTAACATTACCCAAGAAAAAAAAGGAAAGAGTTGTTTTCTTGGTCTTTTGTGTTTAGCAGCAGTTTTAACCATCGTTGAATGAATCCAACAATGGTTGATTCACTACCACTATTGCATTTGTGCATAGGCATTTTACAACAATTTTTCCCAAGAACAACCACCTTTAATTGTTAAGCAACGGTTAACATTAATTACTTGCAGTTTTTGACCCCTAGTAATATTAGTAGAGATTTAATCTTGGTGTGTCTGTACCAGCAATATCTGCCTACTTCCAATTGTTTAGTTTGTTGTCTAGCAGCGGTTCAAATCAATTTTTTTTTTAAAAAAGGGGCAACTTCCTTTTGTTAGAATTTTTATTAGTTAAAAATCTAATTATATATTATTGAAACCCTTTTTAAATTATCAACTAAATATTATTAAATTATTAGATGATACATTTAATATAATTATCAAAGAAAGCAAATTTATATATTCATTGAAATAAAAATTGTTAGTACTACAAAATTTTAATAATAATTAACATATGATTTGTTTATAATGTTGTTTAACTAAACATCCCAAAATACAAAAACTATAATTGCAAATTAATCTGTCATTATTCCAAGTATGGCTTGAAGATGATGTGCTTATATGTGAATTTCCAAAATCCCCAACCATAGATTTGATCTACTGCAAAACCTCGTGGAACAACAAAATCATAGAAATAAGATAAATTAAAAAATTTTGCACTGTATGAATTCTAGATTCAAGCCTAAATAAAGGAAATTCATAGTCATGCTTTAGGCAAAGCCAAGAAGCAAATGCTTCAAGAACCTAGCATATTAAAATGACAATATCACAATAAGGTCACTTAATGAAAACTTCAAGCTCAAAATACCTCATAACAACCACAAATGGGAAAATAAAAAATAAAATAAAATTTAGCACCCCAGCAACTGCTTAAGTTCAGAAATATCTAAATATGCTGTCAAAATATTAGGAGCAACCTCCATTTGAGATACATGCATGAAAAAATTAAAAAGTACACCAAGCAAGCAAGTAGGCAAAAGAAATTAATATGATGAAATGGATGTTTGATCATGCTCATTGTTTTGAAGCATGAAAATTGTTGGACAGCAGCCTTTCAAACCTTTTCTTTCTCTCATGTGAGAGATGAAAGA
Source organism: Erythrophleum fordii (assembly GCA_032878935.1). Taxonomy (NCBI): domain Eukaryota; kingdom Viridiplantae; phylum Streptophyta; class Magnoliopsida; order Fabales; family Fabaceae; genus Erythrophleum; species Erythrophleum fordii. The sequence goes on from JAVQMF010000047.1 coordinate 7,015,292, forward strand.
AAAGGGAGAAATGAAAGAAAAGGAAGATACAAAGCTAAATCGAAGATACTAATATGTAATTGCTTGCTAACTCCAAAGTTTAATACAAAGTGTGAGAATCTCATGTACCCTATTTCAAGCCACAACCCAACCAAAAAAAAAATCACAAGAATCACCACACAATTCATTTAGAAACCAAATTCTAATTTACTCGAAAGTAAGATTACCTAATCAAGCACCTTGAATCTATGAAATAACATTTCATACAACTCTAAAAGATTACCATATGCAACACTTCTTAGCATATAAATAGTATATATGCAATATTCCTTAACCCCTTAAAACTATAGGATGTGCAACAATTTTCAGCCAATAGAACTACCATTTATGCATAATTTTTTTTTATATCACATTGAAATGATCGAACCCGTGACACTACCTATACCCCCACCCTACCCTTACCACTTGGGCTAGCCCCAAGTGGCCATTTATACATAATTTTAAGCCTTTAAAATAGCACCAAACTCAACACTTTATAACCAAAATTCATGCTAGAAAAAATACAATTTAAACCAACATTTTATACTTGAAAAGTATGCATCTATAGTCAAAATTTATACTTGAAAAACTAGTGCCAGACACCAGAAGTTATGCATGGTTGGTACTTATCCAAAAGGGCTATAATAGAACTTTTGTATCACTTTAATTTACCAAAGATTATTTTTGTAAGGTTTGAAAATTCAAATGCTCTTTAACAAAGTACTTATCCAACAGTGCTAATCAATCCAAATTGGGTAATCAAAATAGACAAATTCTTAGGTACAATATTCACATACTCAACTGTAAGTGCAAGAAATTTATAGAAACTTACCAAAATGAATATGTCAACATGAAGCATATAATTTAGTTTTCTTTAGCTCCTAACACAATTATTTTAGGTTGTCTTGAATCCCATATTCAAAAGACATCAACTGACAAAACTTTTGGTTATGAAACACAAGGTTTCTTCCAACTGACAAAGTTTTGATTTTCACAAATCTAGAAAAGCAAGTGAAAAATTAGAGTCAATAATTCGACAACACCAAACAAAAAGAGAAGAAAAGAAAAGAAATAAATTGATTATCATTTTTCTCAACTTGTATTATAGAGAACTTTCTATTAAAAAAAAAAAAGGATCCTAACTTGACATATAAGTACAAGGATTAAACAGTGTCCAACAATAGAATCAAACACATTTGCACTTGAGGATCCATATCCAAGTTAACCAAACAAAAGATGAAAAATAATAGATAGGCAAAATTTGCATCTAAGACACTGCCTTAAATTAGAGTTTTAAACCAAGATTCATAACACTTAAATATGGAAGTAAGAGAATAATAGAGGATTAGAAATCAATAATACGTGTCTATGATAGTATGAAGTCGATGCACAGAAACCAATACTGAAATTGAAGTCTAAAACAAATATAGGGGAGAAGTCGTATATGATAATGCTAAAATATTAATGTCAATTGGTAAATTAGTTATTCAAGGCTTATTCAAGCTAATTTTAATATTGATTGTATATGGCCCTCGAATATTTCAAGAAAAAATTGAAATTTAAATAAAATCTTGTAAAATAATTTCTTCTACAAAAAATCAGATAAAGAGTCTTGATAAGTTTGATTCCTATGTACTTTTATTCCTGTGCAAGAAGAGAAGGCTCTTACTAAGAAATAGTACCTATAACTAAAACAGGTTTCCAGGTGATAACAATACCTATAACTAAGAAAAGGATTTAGAATAAAGGTAAACTTCAAACAATACAATACTTTTATCAAGTTGGAAGGAAAAACAATGTGTAAACTTCACCACCGTAGAAAGAAAATTATAAATTAACCAAATCTACATACCAAAAACCAAAAACACAGTTCTAATACAATTGTTCAGTAAATGAAGCAACATATACAGGTGACCCGAATCTGTTAATTCTAAATGTGATTCATATAATGAATCTAAAATAAGTCCAATAAATTCTAAAAGGATATCACCAGTCTCCAATCATTAAAAATTAAGAAAGCAATTCAAAGTTTAAGAACATCAACTCTTAAGTCCATCTGATATACTTTGACAAAATAATTAAGGAGATTTTACAAAAAGTCCATTTTATGAACTATATTCAGAAGTCCTAAAATTGTATTAAGGTAAAGTGGTGATTTAAATTACAGAATCTTATCAACACAATCATTCAAGATTTCATATTTCCCCCAAAAGTTCACCATACTTGAAAATTCCTAGGAAGTTTCTATCTAGGAAAAATCGAAACATGGGAAATAACAGCACAGAGAAACAAGTTTAATCTATGGAGATTCTACTTGGGCAAAATCATAAAGTGGTTTCATAAGAATATTAAGAATGGAACAACACATGTAACTAGTGATAATAATAACTAGAGAGAGTAAATAGGCGTGATATGCAGAAAATTAAATAATATAAAATTTTGGCATACATAAAAGTAGATAAGGCTGAGGCAGACAAGCTGGGCACACACAAAAGTAAAAAAAAAAGTTGAGGTGGAGCAAGTTAGGCATAAACAAAAGTAGATGAGGCAAAGGTAAAGCAACATCAGCATAAACAAAAGTGGAGGAGCTAGAGTTAGAGTGAGCTAGGCATATATAAAAGTGGAAGATCCTTTAAAAGTGAAGTCAGCTAAATAATAACAACTAAAAGACACATAAATAGTAGAGTGACCTAATACAAATTTAAAGTATTATCCAGATAAGAAAATATAGTAGCCTTCAAATTTGGAGTAGCTTTAAAAATAAAAAAGAAATAAATACTACTAAATTTATGCTGGTTCAACTCTTAGTGTAACATCATATATTTCTAGCTTGCTTCTTATCATTTCTAAGTCTCACATGATAAATTGTATAAAAGGGAATGGAAAAATGGCATTAAAATAACGCCTTATTTTGTGTTATGTCGCGTATGAAAATTTCATTCGGTGTCACGAGAACCATATGAGCTCATACATCATATTATCATATTTAATTACATACATGCAACTCATTTGCATCACCAAAGTTGGCCCACAATTCGTGGAATTCAAAAGGGAGCATCAAATTCACACTATTATTTTTTGCCAGAATTTCATTTTTCTGTCACAATGCGAAAATTCATAACTAAATCCACAAAAATTGAAACCTAACAAAATTTACCATTATAGAAATCTCTAGATGTCTACCCCATGATAAAAATAATTTCAGCTCATGAATCATTAAAGGAAGAACATGTGACATCCGAAAAGCCACTGAAGTCGCTGCTGTTTGGGCTACTGGTTCAGATTACTAATATGAAGTTTCAAAATTCATAACTAAATCTAAAACAATTGAAATCATTCATTCTTAGCTATTTTAGAAAGCTACACATGTATAATTTATGAAAAAAATATGTACAACTATAAAACATAAAACAGAAAGTGTTTGGCACACAAAAAGTGGCAAAGGTTCAAACAGCTACCGGTACTGATGCAAGTGTCTGCTATAAATTTTGAAACTATCTAATTAATTTCAAAAAAATCTAATCCATGAAAATGATACTAATTTGGAAATATATGAATGTTAACTTTATGTTAAAAATAGAGTCAGATCATAGAAAGCACGTTTAGCCACTGAAATTCAATGGAATATTGACTCAGGTTGTGCTACGCTACTATTGTTGTTTCAGAAATTCAAAAATTCATATCTATTAGCTCAGACCTCCAAATGAGGTACTTCTAGTTGCTACAAGTCATTGTGGATGCCTAGTTTCTACCTATAAAATTTCGTAGCTATTGGATCACGTTTTCCCCTCGGATGACACAATTTCACAACTGATCAAATGAACAGTACTGGTACAAATCTGAAATTCTGATACCAACTTTGAAAAATCATAGAAAATTCCACAGACCTCTAATTGACCTAATCTTTCACTTTTCAAAAAGCTCTAGGTAAGATCTAATTGCATGAAAAATTTTAAGTCAAGAAGAGGTCTTTTAGTCAGACTTTGCCATAACTCAAGATTATGGCAATTTTGATTCCAACAAGAGGTAAATTTAGTTCAAATGAGTCATTCGTTGTTCCACACATATTTGAGCAACTTAGAAAGTATAAATATAGCACAAATAAGTCCCTTATAGGGTCTGAATCCTAATACAACTCAAATTCACCATGTCACTTCCATAAACATACATGTATAAATGGGCTCCCAAGTGGTCAAAATACATAATTCTATTCATTAAACTCTATTCTTGATACATACACTAACTTTACATAGTTTTACACTTGTTCAAAGTGTCATGGCTCAAAAATAACATATACATATATTCTTTGACATTCTAGTACATCAAAACTAGCAAAATTTGCCAAGAGATGGAGATTTAAGCTCCTTGGCCTCTATCCTTTAGATCTTGGACTCCACCTAGATCATATCAGATGAAAGAAAGGAGGGGGTGAGATTCGTTGAATCTCAATAACTCATACATCTATCCAAGCACATTTTCAAGGCAAACAACATGTCCAAGGCACAAGTATGCAATCAATCAATTTATGAAGCATTCCACTTTCACATTTTTGTGTCACAAACTCATGTCAAGCATAAGAATGAGCTCTAAGGACTTTTGGTTTGGCCTCACCACATTTCTAGGACTTTTGGATTGCCCCACTCTTGGTTCTTGGGACTTTTGACTTAGTCTCACCCATCCAAGGGACTTTTGGCCTTGTCTCACACATGCCATGAGACTTTTAGCATCTCTTCACCCACATTAAGGGACTTTTGGCACTACCTCACCCTTGTGAGCCATTTTCACAATTCAAAGACATTCAAGAAAGCATATTAGTACCAAAATAGCAACATAGCATCAAGTGGCATATCCCAAACATGCAAATATACACACAAACACTCAATGACATATAGGCAACAAGAAAAGGTAGAGAGCTACATTGGTGCAAATTCAAGCCTTACTTTGCTTGTTCCTTTTCTTTTTTGGTTCCACAAACACAAGAAGGTGGGGTTGGATTTCTTTGGCCTATTCACAATAAACAATACTTAATTATACTTTTAGAACAAGTTATAAATTCAACTCACTCTTAAGACTACACTTTGTTCTATTTGTCACAATATGGTTCCATTAAGGACCTAATGAAGCAACTCCCACAAGTAAAATTTTTGGTTCCATTCTCTTGCCATATTTAGACCTCTTGACCTCATTTAAGGTCTTTGAAGCCATCACACACTCACTTTCACAAACCTAGGTCCATGTTACTTCATAAGGTTATATTATGGAAGCCATTGCCTCATCTCCCAACCTAAAGCTTCTAAATTTTTTTCAAGGGTTTCTCCTATCTTCTTTTATCATATAAATTCCCAAATCAAGTTTGGAACTATTTAAACATCCTCTAGCTATCTCTATGAGTTTTGACCAATTTATACTTCCATTAAAGAATCATGGAGTTTGGAATTTTTCCTTAATGGATGGGGCACTTGGGAGGCTCCTAAGGAGTCTTAAAAACTCAAACAAACACTCACATATGATGGGAAAGTCTTGAATCAACTCATATTTTAAACTATATTCAAGCACCCTACACTTTTCCAACTTGAGTTTTACTAGTTTTCCATGCATTTCTTTGATGTCATCCATCTTCCCATGGCTTAGTTTGATGGATTCTTTTGGATTATAAAACAAAAACTCTTCCCTCTGCATGGTTCTATTTGATCCATCTCACCATGGAAGAGGAGAAGGAGAAAAAGAAGCAACAAGGGAAGAGAAACTACCTTGAAATCAAGCTTCCTTCAAGAGCCCTTCTTCTTTCTTCTTCCTCCTCCTTAAATTTTGAATTTCTCTCCTTTAATTTGGACCCAAATCAGCACCAAAAATTGCATTAAAACCATGGAAAGATGAAGCAAGAAGGGGAGGATGAAGTTTCAAGAGGAAAAGTAGTAAAATCCTATACTTTCTCACCTTTCCTTGGCTTTTCTTCCTCCAAAATTCCCTCTCTTTGTACGCCTAAGATAGTAGCTCCTTTTCTAAGATTTGGGTAGAAGAAAGTCAATTTAGAGAGGGGGAGGCAGAACGTGGAGTTAAAAGGAACATTTAGAAGCTTCTTTTGTGCAATTTATTTCCATTTTTGCCATTCCATAATGGCATTTCCGATTTGGCTTTGTTTTAGCTCCTTTTTTAAAACTGTCTTTTCTATCATAAAATTTAGATTCTCAATTTAATAAAATGCCTTTGGAATCACTCAAATCAAAGTTAAAACCTTCCCAAATAAACCGGTCAAAGTTTGGGTCAACTGACGTCGGAAAGAGTACATCGAAAGGGCTTTACTGGTCCCGGGGCTTCTCATGGTTTTTGGGGCCTCTGAGAACCCTGGGCAACTTAAAATTTTCATTTAAAAAACCCTCCTAGGTGTTTTTCCAAAATTATACTTATTTACGAAAATGCCACTGGCCTTTCGGCAAATTTTTTAAATTACTCCAGGCCCAATTTTTGGGCAACTCAAGGCTCAAATCCTCATTTTCTATTATTTAACATTTTATCTAAATTTTATTTGGCCTTGAATCACTCATCTCAGGGGACTTACTTCTCAAACCGGCCCATTCTTGTGTTTTTACAACGTATCAGGCATTACACTTAGCCTATGTCAAATCCCTCTAAATTATAAGGAATTTTCATTAGTCAAATTTCAAATTATAATCAAGATAGTTTTCCACATGTTTGCCACCAAAACAAAATTTCTTAAGTTATCTAAAACTAAAAAGTATTTAGGTTTTATATAATCTTACTTAAAACTCTCTTTTTTAAGAGGTTTTCATTAAACTCAATCTAAACTCTCATTTCTCATACTAGAAAAAGTGTATAAAATGATATGAAGATAAATATGAAACCCTTGTTAAGAAAAAGATTACAACAAACTCACTCTTTCTAAAATTCTATTAAATTAGATAATATCATAAACTCAACTCAAATAAGATGAAGAGATTAAAAGAGAATTATAATATAAATTCTCTTTTTGTTATATGCTTTAGTCCTTTCTTCTTCTATTCATTTTCTTCCATTTATATATAAGGTTCAAAAATATATCCATTGTAGGAAAGAGAGATTTGCAAAATATCCTATATACTTTTATATTTTGCTTATCATGAAGTGTATGTGAGTCTAAAGACAGCTTTTGGCTTGCACAAAATTTATTTTTCTTTTTTCTTGGTACTATTTCAGAAATTGCAAGGAAAAAGAAAGTGATGTTGTAACATCCAAAGTTTCAAAATTTTTTTAAATCTTCCCACTATAGTTAGGATCCTAGTTAGCTACAGCAAGGGTGCCAATTCGCTATAGTGAGGGTGCCAATTCGCTACAATGAGGATGCAATCTACTATAGCGAGTTCGTGTGCTATACAAAATCCAGGGAGTTTCTCACAATAACACTAACTGTAGCAAGAACAATTAGGACTTGGGACTGATAAGTTCTCACCATAGCGAGAGATGCTTCCCGTCATTGCAAGACTTGTTTCGAAAAAAAAATATAAAAAAGTGAAATTTCGCTTCTTAAAGAACCCAGAAGCCTCTCCTTTCTTTTGACCAACTTTGGGCTGAGTAAATATAGAAGAAGCTCTGCCTAGGAGAGAGAGAGACAAGGGAAAATTCAAGGAGTACCAAGAAAGATCAAGGAGAAAGAAAAGACTATTCTTGAAATTCAAGCTCCTTCCTTTTGCAAATTCATTCTCCTCTTCCTCTTCTCCCTTTTCATAGTTTTGGTTATTTGAATTGGCTCTGTTTTGAGTCATTAACAGAGGGGAGAAGTTGTGAAATTTCAAGAGAAGACAAAGGCAAAGAGGAAGACTTTGAAGAAGCAAGGAAAACAATGTATGATTCATAGTTTTTTTTTTTTTTTTGCTCTTCTTCCCTTGCTCTTCATGTGTGATGTTTTGGCCAAGGAGAGAGCTTAAGAGAGGGAGGAAGTTGTAACCTAGAACAAGCAAGAAACTATTAAATTAGAGTATGGAAAACTAGGAATTACAAAGTAAGTAGAAGAAAAACTATTAAACTTCAAGATAGGAAAGATAAGGTTTCTTGAACATCTTGTAAAATATGATTTTGTTTAAGAATTCCTTAGCCTATGTGAGTATTTTTTTTGAGTTCCTAAGACCTCTAGGAATCTTCCTAAATGGCCCTTCCACTAAGAAAAAAATTGGAAACTCCATGGACTCCAAATGCTCTTCATAGCTCGACCTAGAGCACTTGAGAGGGGTTCGGAGTGTTTTAATTAAACTTAGTTTGAGGTCATATGTGATGGAAGAAGATGAAAGGAACCTTTGAAAAAAACTTAAAAGCGATAGATTGAGAGTTGCATCAATAAGTTCTATAATATAGCCGTAAGAAACAACTTGTATCTAAACTCTTAGGAATAAGTTTGTGATGACTTCAAGGAGTCTAAATGGAACCAAAAAGCCTAGATATAAGAAGGAAATGAAGCTAAGAGATTAAATTATAGTAGTTGCTTCATTAGGCCATTAATAGAGCTATTATGTAACCATTAGACAAAGTATGCTCCCTTAGTGTGCTTAATGTTTTGGCTTGCTTCAAGAGTGTAATGAGATCTTATTTGTTGTGTCTAGGCCAAAAGAATCAAACTCCACCTAGTTGTAGGAGTAAGACCAAAAAAGGAAGAGAATAATCAAGAGAGAAGCTTGTGTCTATTTGCCAAGTAACTCTTCACTCCTTCTTATTTGCATTCTTAGATGTATGATAGTTATTGTATGCTTGTATGTGCATTTGTATTATGAGACATACCATTTGATATTACATTATTGCATTGGTATCAATAGGTTTATATTTTGGTTGTGAAAATTGCTCTTAAGGGTGAGATGGTGCCAAAAGTCCCTTGTGATGGGTAAGGTAGAGCCAAAAGCCCTTAGAAATGGGTGAGACAAGGCTAAAAGTCTCATGGATGAGTGAGGTCAAGTCAAAAGTCCCTAAAGCAAGGATGAGGCTAATCCAAAAGTCTTAAAAATAGGGTGAGACTAGATCAAAAGTCCCTAAAACTTATTCTTGGTATTAATATGATTTTCATGGCATGCAAACTATGTGTTGAATGAGTCTTAATGGTATTGGATGCCAACTTTTATACTTTAACATATTTATATGCCTTAATTGCTTCCTTGAATGAGTGTGTAAGCTATGGAAATTCCTTGAATCTCACCCCCTTCCCTCTCCCATTTTTACATAATTAAGTGGAGCTCAAAGAGACCAAAATGCAAGCTAAGGAGCATAGTAGGCTATACTTTGACACAAATGTAATTTTTGATATATTCTATTGTCAAAGTGGATGTGTACATAATATTTTTGAGATGTAAACATGTGAAAAAATGTAAAAGTATATGGGTACCTTGTATATATCAATATTAGAGTCAAATCAATGAGAATGTATGATTTCCCTACTTGGTAGCTCATTCTTAATTGTGTATTCTTGCATGTGGCATAATGAGATTATGATGCATGGTAGTTCAGACCATTTAGGAAGCTTGTACATGCTATGTTTATACTTTGAAACTTACCCAAGAGGTGGTAGAGCTTTCAAGAAGCCATTTGAACTACTTTTGACCCATATAGAGTGTTAAAATTGTCATATTTGTGAGATACGTCAATATCTAACCACATGAGCTTCTCTTGACATGAGATTTGGCGTGCATATAAGCCTTACCAAAAGTTTTTTGGGAAACTAAAGTTCATATTATTTGGAGTTCTAGAGAATTTTTAATAAATTTTTAAAGTTGACAAATTTTGACAAAATTAGCATTGTTACTGTACAAATGGTCAGATCCATACTTATATTACTATCACTCGTAGGGCAAATGGTGTCCATTGGCTATGAAATCTTACAAGCACAAACCGAACATGATAAGCTTTCTGAAGGACTTGAAAGCACCTCATTTTGATTTGTAGAAAGGGAGAAACGAATTTTCGAACTTCAAAATCAGTATTAGGGGCGCAGCCTGACCTCCGTTACTATTCCATAGATTTTTGTGCTATGGTTGTTTCCGTTTTATTCTAGAATTATTATTTTTCCTCTAGTTAACATCTATAACTTTCTAAGTTGATATAGTTTGCCCAAATTGAATTTTTACGGAATTAGTTATGAATTTTTGAAATTTATATCAGTAAATTGTATTAGAAACACTAAGCAGTCTGACCTTTCAAACTTTTTTATTATCAAATGTGGTCCAGAGAATGTTATTATGGCTTGAAATTATTTTCAGCATAAATTTAACACCTAAAGCTTTTAAGAAAGCTATCATTTTCTTGATTTCTATTTTTCTAAAATTAATCATAATTTTTCAAAGTTGGAGTCAAAACTTGCACTCTAAACATGCAAGCAAAATACAATTTTTCTGGTTTTTAGCTTCAAATCCGTAGTTTATGGATTGTTTTATGTTATGTATGAGTTGTATAAATGAAACTTGAGTAGAGAATATGATTGATAGATTCATAGGACCCACGGGACAAAGTATGAACGTTTAAACCCAATGTAACGTAATAAAATACCACGATTTTATTTCTTTTCTTTGGAATTATAGAAAATCAAGCTTAAGTGAAAGTTAACTAAGGCTAATACATTATGGTGTTATAGATGCTTTGCTTTATTTTTCTTCAATAAAAGCACAATAAAAATTCTAAATAAAGTAGATGAAAAGCTATCTTCCATATAATGTAATATAATTTTTTTACATATGAAAAGGACATGATGTACAGGACTTTTGTATATGTTAAAAAACTTTTAATTTTTTAAAAAATAAACATATTCTAATGTTTTTCTCCTCTTTACACATTCGAGACTTAACTCTCAATTCAATAATTTATTTTTGTCTTTTTGTGATAATTAAACCAATTTAAACCAAGTAAACTTTAGATAAGATAGGAGCTTTTTTTTTTTCTCAGCATAAAGAATTGTATATATTTGATTTTAGCAGTGAAAAGAATTGAAAGAGATTTTTTTTTATTTGATTAAGCTTTGCCACGTTTTTGAAAAGGAAGTAATATATATATATATATGGCTTTTAAGGTTTATTTAATGCAATTAATATATATGCACATTTTAACTCTTGTGACAAAAAAAAATATGACGATCACTTTCTACTTTCCTTTAATATTTCATATTTTTATTCAAATGCATTTTGTTTTTTTTTTTTTTATTGAAGTGTTCAAACCTAATAAGATAAAATAAAATTTAACAATAATTTTAAATATTATATCTTAAAAGCACAATCAAATTAAAAAACTCAAAAAAAAAGTAAATAAGACAATGTTTATTTATTTATTTTTTTTTAATAATTATTATTGTTTATTAAAAGTAAATTAAATAAATTTTAATGTAATGAGATAATAAATAATATTTAATTATTTTTAATTTAATACTTTTATGAATTTAACTTAAAAATTTTGTTATTATTAAAATAATTTAAGATTATATCTTGGGGTCCATCTTAGCGGGGAAAAGCCACTTAAAAATTAGGACAAAATCTTCTCAGTGGCGGACCAGTGGTGGACAACCGCTGTGCTGTTGAACCAGTGTGCCCCTGTGCCGATGCAAAGCGTCTCCTTTGATAGCGTTAGCAGAAGAGAGAGATAGAGGGAAAGATAAAAGTTAACCTTATGCAGAGAAATGTTAATTGGGAAAAAGGAAAACGCAGAGAAAGAGGGAAGATGAAAAATAATAAGGGAGGGATGCTGAAAACGCGAGTGAAAAACGAAGAGGGAAGGAGTGTTTCGGGTCTGAAGTTTTTTGGCGATTCAAAAATGGCTGAAAGTTGAAGTAAAATCACCGTTAAATGTTTGGAATTACAAGCGGGTATAAAACCACCGAGAAAACTGCTGCGAAAAAGTTGTTTTCTGGCATTTTTTAAAACTTGCTGCAAAATGTTGGCCGTTAAAATGCGCCTCTCTTGCAGTGTAATCCATGTCATGGCAATTGTATGTTGTAGTCTGTGCGTTGATCCTATTTATCACTTTAATTCTTTTGGATATTATCACATGTGTGCACTCTGCTCTTGTCCTGAGTAAAAAGGTCGTTAAGGAAAACAACAGCAAGTGGGCGGATAATCCTAAATGAGAATTCTAAATTCCCTCTTGACACCACTCCGATTCCTTGATATCTTAGATGTTAACTCTGCTTTCCCTTGAGCGTGCTCCATTGCTAGTTATCAGATTGTTTGTATTCTTACTTTGCCACAATCAGATGAATCTGATTAACTTGGTTTTCAAATTGTTGATCTTTATTGTACTTGTTTTGTGAGATTTTGCTTTTGAATTGCGTTGTGTGGAATTTGATGTACTGGTTTAGCTATTCGAAATGCTGATGGTATTAATTAAATTGAAATTTGTTGACTTAATAGAGTAGTCAAGAGTGGAATCCATACTTGTGTTTTTGGCCGTTCTCAGATTTGGGAGATCTAAACTACTTTTAATTAAAATTTGATCCGCAGTCCTATACTTCAGAGTTCATACGGCCTAAATTTTCTTTTTTTAGCTTGACTAATATTTCCTTTGATTCTTTTTCAAGATTGCATTGGAATTAATATTGCCCCTTCCTCTCTACAGATTATTTAAAAAAAAAGTTTTTGGTGTTACTCTGCATTTGTTTAATTTATACATATATCTATATATGTATTTGCTTGTGCTCTGTGATCAATAGATTCTAATTATTTATTTAGTGGCAAACTTTGAAATCATTCGTTCATGTGAATGCTTGTGGTCCCTACTGTTAAAAAATCTCCTTGTGTCATGTGTGAAATAGAGTTCATTTCACGCTAGAATAACTTCACAATGCGCATTAGACATAATTCTATCTCAGAAACTGATCATTTGGTATACAAAACTATTGCTGAGATGATTTACTGATCATGGCATATTAGGCTTCAGAATTTACATTTTAATTCAAGTTAATCTTGTAAAGTATATATGCATGCTTGTGTGTTTTTGTTGTACTACATGCTTGCATTGTTACTGTAATAACTAATTATAGTCAGTTGACACCTTGCTTGAATCATGTATGGTTGACTGAAGCTCAATATCAGATGTGTGATACCTGCGTCGAAGTCATATTACTGGAATTGACAACCTTCCTCCTTAAGTCAGCTTGTGATTTGGTTTGTTGAGAAATGACTATTTGGCATCTCCTTCAATTGTGCAAATGTAGAGATTTAAAATACTATAGTATTATCTTCATGGTTTATCTATTTGAAATAATTGCGAAGTATTAAATTTGAATTTGAGGAGTCCTCTAATTTTGTTCGAATGGATTCCTTTTTTATTTCATATGAAATGAGAAATTATATAAAATGGAAAAGCAATCTTTTTGCTCTGTATCACAAGCTTAGTATTCTCCCCCACTTCCCCATGAGAAAAACGAATGGATGAGTATTTTAAATTGTAAACATATTCTCTTTTTTTTTTTTGTGTAATATGATGAGCTGAGTCACCTAATTGCAAGCCATGTATGTTATGCTTGCATCACATGTACCTAGGAAATAGATCCCCCACCATTTCTATATAATTGCTGGACTTTTCTGTCTTCAATAATGACATTCTTACCAATTAGATAACTTCTTCCAGGAGAGGTTGCAAAACTAGGGTTAGTTCCGGGCACATAGCATTCGGTCAGAATAGAATGCATGGTTCTTAATTTGAGCGGTTGGTGTTGTTACTGCATTTTACTATGTAATTTCCATGCTAAAAATGCAAAAAATTGAGTGTGGTTGTATACAATTTGCTGTGTAAGGTAATGACTTAGTAAAGTGCCGTTTGGATAAGTGTCCTTTGACTTATACTGAATTTCACACTTAAAAATATCACCGCGTGACGTTAAAATAAATAAAATTTTTAAAAAATTTTGTTTTCATCAAATGAAAATCAAAATCAATGAAAAAGTAGTAGAGTCGCTATCAAAATTTTATGTTTTAAAAGGTAAACTTTGAAAAAATCTTTTTTATAAAAAAAAAAAAGGTCTGCAAATCAAATACGAGTTCAAGAGTTAGTTATGAGTGAGGAAGGTGTTAGACACTTCGCTACATCCATTACTAAGAGCGATTACCCTAAGTTAGTTTTGCAAAATTAATACGGTCTCTATTCTATTTTAATTTCCCTAACAAATCACATGCAAAAAAAAAAAACTTAAAGAAATGAAATTAAGAGTAAAATAAAAATGAAAGAAATTAAAAAAGTAAAAAGAAAGAAAAAGTTTATTTATAAAGGTAAACTTAATTTAGGATAAGAATCTAGGGCCTACGTATCTTATAAAAGGGATTAAAATTCACGTAGTTCGAATAGAGACTATGGCCCTGTTTGATATCTTGTTTTCAGAACAATTTTCTGTTTTTAAGAACAAGAAAATAAAAAAATTTATTTGATAATGTGTTTTTAATGAAGTGTTTTGTAAAATAAAAAATCAGAATTTTGTTTTCAGAAACAGAAAAGTCAAAACATATTTTAGGTGTTTTGTAACCTTTATTTTGTAGAATAAAAAAAAAAAATAGTTACTTCTCAAAATAATGATTCAAATGGATTTTTTATTTTTTTTTTTGTTCTCAAAATTTATTCTAAAAAATATCTATTTTGAAAACAATAAAACAAAAACAGAATCAAACAAGCCCTATGTTTGTTTATTTGTTTTTGGTTTTTCAGTTTTTTTTTTTTAAGAGAGAAAGAAAATAAAAACTATTTTAGACTTTTACAAAGAAAACAACTTTAAAATTGATTTTTATATTTTAATTTGTGAAAACTAAAATAATCTTATTTCTTTACTTATCTCTCTCTTTTTTTTCTATGATTTTTTTATTTTTTTTAATTTGTTATGATCGATTGTTTTGTTTTTGATTTTTTTCTTATATTATTTTTATTTTTATTTTTATTTCTTTGTTATATATTTTTTTAAGTTTTGATTTTTGAAATGACATTTTTTAGGATTATTTTATGTTTTATTTATTTATTGTTTCCATTTTTTAATTTTTTTTCTTTATTCTTTGTTTAATTTTTTTTATTTTTTCAATTTCTTTATTATTATTTTATTTTGTTATGCTCTTTAATTTTTTTAATCTCTTTTTAATTTTTGATTTTTGATTTTCTTTTATTTTTACTTGTGATTTGTTTGACTTCTTCTTCTCTCTTTTTTTAATTGATTTTTAATTTAAGTGGAAATGGTTTTTTGGAAGTACTCTTTTAATTTTTGTTAAAAGAAAATTTGAGAAAAGTTTATAAGCTTGAGAAGAATATTTATTTCCTACTCACCTTTTTTTTAATGTTCTCTTGTTGTTGTTGTCTTTTTTTTTTCTTTCTTGATTTTTTTTCTAATTTCTTCAACCTTCCTTTTTTTATTATGAAACTCTTTTCTTTTTTTATTTTTAACTTTTTTCAAAAAAAACAAACTTCAAAAGAAAGACTTGATTTGAATTTTTGAAGTATTACTTTTGATTTCTGGAGAGGAACTTTTAGAAAAAGACAAATCTTTGAAATCCAAGTTGATTTTTAATAAGTTTTTGCCAAAAAAAGTTTTTGAATTTTTGGTTCCTCTTTTCTTATTATTTTCTTTGACTTTTGAAATATAGTTTCTTTTTGTTATGCTTTTTCTTTTTCTTTTCTTTTCTTTTTTTTGAATTGAATTTGAAAAGTTTATTTGATTTTTTTTAAAAAAATTATATATTCTCTATTAATTTTTTAACTCACTTTTTATTTGGAAAGAAGTCTAATTCACTTTCTAAAAATAATTTATTTTGTTTTAAAACTCTCACATGTCCTCTCCATCAACCCACATGGTTTCACCAAACTCGGATGCCTCAGATGGGAGAAGAAAAAAGGAGAAGAATTAGCAAATACTATGGCACTTTATTTTGGATAAAGAACATGAACAAAAGATGTATTATGCAAACCAAAAAAAAAAAAATCACCATTTCAACATCCTCTAAAGTTCAGAATAGAACAGACTCTGCAAACATGCAATTAAAATTGAATTCCCAGAATTATTTGGTTTTCTATACTGGAGTTTGCAATCAGACAAATTTCATGTGGACATTTTCACATGAGCAAGACTCAGAATATCCACTGTACTGTGAACAAAACTTAGTGTTTAAGCTTAATTTTAATTCAAAGCAAAATTGGGTAGCACAATCTTCTCATGTAACACACTAAAGAAGTACAAAAACTAGATTCTCAACATTCCATCTTATGCCGCGTTAATAACATTCTAGATGAGATTCAAACATACAACCATTGAGATTCATCAATATAACATTAGGGACCAATTATCTAAATCCTAGCAATAGTCTAATCAAAAATTACAGCATCAAACATCATCTGCAATTTCATCTAAACACAACAAAGTGACCCAATCTGATCTTAACTAAGTCAACTCATGTTATGCTTGAGCAGAACAAATGGGTTAATGCATCAACAGAATAAAGTATTCAATGACCCATCTAAAATTCTTGATACGAAATCTATATGTGACATAAATCGAATTTCATTCAGAATCTAAACAAAAATATCATTCAAAACTATGAATGTAACTTGCTTAAGGTGTTCTCAACTTTCCTTTTATATGACAAGAGCAAAAAGAAGCAATCCTAATGAACACACTCAAAATTTAATCTGAACCCCTTCATCCAAATTCATCGATATCAAAATGCACTGCACGCATTCAAACCATGAAAGGAACAAGTCAGATATGACCAAGATTACCTCTAGTGAAGCTTCGATTCTCTTTTGCTTCTTTTAATATGTTCCCCACAGGCACCTTTCTCCTTTCTGTTTCTACTCTCTCTGGCTTCGTCCCAATTTTCGTTTTTCCCCCTCTGGAACCCGAAAATCCACCTACCAGAGAAACCCCCAACCGTCTCCTTCTCGGTCTCTCAACTCTCTCCTCTTATTGAATCATTCTGTTCTCCCTTCGATATCTGATTTGCTCCCTCACGCGTTTCTGGTGCACACCCTCTCCATCAAATCTCTCTCTCGACCTCTTCCCCAATCTGAAGCTAACCCCCTTTCTCCTGAAACCGAAATGCTCCCCTCCCCTCTCTTTTTTCTTCTTCTTGCTTTTATAAGCATTCTCTCGTGGCTCCCCCCCTCTGTGCCTCTCTGCTTCACTAATTCTCTGCGTGCGTTGCTTTGTTCCCTTCTGTGTGGTTCACTTTCAGCTGCTGTGGTCGTACATAGTGGCTGTGCGTGAGTGTGCTTGTGTGCCAGTGCCTCCATCCTCTGTGTACGTCCGTGTTTTTCTGAGAGAAAAGAACCAGGGGACTATGAATTGGGCTAGGGTTAACTACGGGTTTGGGCTTAGAATTTGGCCAAAATTTTGTTACCTCCATTTTATTTTTATTCTAATTGCTTCCCCCTTTTTTTATGTAGGTTTCAAAACTTGAGTAACTTTCGGGGAGGACAAATTGGGATCTAAGCGGAAGGTTTTTATATCTGTTTTATTTTATTTTTTTTTCTTTTTTTTTTCTTTTGGTTGACTTTATTTTAAGGATGTTGGACTTTTTTTTTTCTTTGGATCTTTTTTGGTTTGAGCTTAATGAGTTTAAAATAGCGAGATTTGAAAAGGAATACTTTCTTCTTTTTTTTTTTTGAATTAAATATTCTTGATTTTTTATTTTTGCTTTTGCTTTTAAATTTACCTTTCAAATTTTCTTTCTATCCTTTTTCTTTCTTTGTTTTTCTTCTTTTCTTTTTTCCTTTTTAAAAGGAATTTTATTTTTCTTTAATTTTCTTATTATTATTATTATTTAATTTTTTATTTTAATTATTATTATTATTATTTTGGGGGTTATTTCAGCTTTTAAGATTTGGAGAAAAGAAATAATTTAATTTTTTTTTTTGTACTTTTACTTGTTGAAAGTTTTTTCTTTGTTTCTTTTTCTTTTTATACATTTTTGGCTAATTTGATTTTGTTACTATTTTTTAAACCTGTCAGAAATAAAATATGGTGTTCACAGTCGCCTCTCTTTACTTGTTCCTTGGGTAAAAAAATTAAAAATATAATTTTCTAATATTTTTGCATAAGAAACAAGAAAAGATAAAGAAGATGTATTTTATCTGGAATGATTTGATTGCCAATAGACAAAAAGGAAAAGTGATTAAAAAAAAAATGATGTTTACAGGTTGCCCCTCTTTATTTATTCTTTAAGTAAGGGATCAACAATGCAATTATGATATCCTTAACTTAAGAATAAGTAAATATGGAAACATGCATTTTGTTTGGGGAGCTAATAGATCAAGGCGAGTTAACTTATCTGAAAATGCAAGAAGAACACAAGAAGTGCTTGCTAGTGCAAAGTTAAAAGGAATGTTTGTTTTGGTGCAAGACTTTTATTATGCCTATTTGGTGTATAACTTCAAGGTACCTGTTTTGTGCAAAACTTTGGTGCCTATTCTATATAGGACTTTGAGGTGTATATTCTGTCCATAACTTAAAAAAGCTTGTTCTGTGTAAGACTTTGGTGCTTATTCTGTGTAGGACTTTAAAGGTATCTGGTCTGTATAGAGTTTTAAGAGTGCCTGATCTATGAAGGACTTTAAAAGATGGCTGGTCTATGTAAGGCTTTAAAAAGTGCTTGATCTGTGCAGGCTTTAAAGGATGCTGGTCTATGTAAGGTTTTAAGAGGTGTTTGGTCTATATAGAGCTTTAAGGGTGCCTGGTCTATGCAAGGCTCTGGTCTGTGCAAGGTTTTAAAAGGTACTTAGACTGTGCATGGCTTTAAGGGTACATGATCTGTGCAGGACTTTAAGAATGTTTGGTCTGTGCAGGGCTTTAGAAGGATGCCTAGTCTATGCAAGGCTTTAAGAGTGCCTAGTTTATGCAGGACTTTTAAGCATATTTAGCCTGTGCAAGGCTTTAAAAAAGTATTTGGCCTGTGTAGAGCTTTAAGGGTGCTTAGTCTGTGCAGGACTTTAAAAGGTACCTAGTTTGTGCAAGGCTTTAAAAGGGTACTTAGTCTATGTAGGACTTTAAAAGAGTGCCTTGTCTACGTAGGGTTTTGAAAAGTGCCTGGTCCGTATAAGGCTTTAAGAGCGCCTAGTCTGTGCAGAGCTTTAAAAGTTATCTGGTCTGTGTAGGGCTTTTAAGGTACCTGATCTGTGCAAGGCTTTAAGGGTCTAGTCTGTGCAGGGTTTTGAAAGGTGTCTGGTTTGTATAGGGATTTTAAGGTGCCTAGTTTGTGCAAAACTTTAAGGGTGTCTGGTCTGTGCAGAGTTTTGAAAGGTGCTTGATCTGTGTAAGGCTTTAAGGGTGCTTGGTCTGTGTGGGACTTTTTAGTGTAATTTTTTATGAATTTCTCCAAATTTAGAAACTTTATTTTGCTTATCTAAGTTTTATGCAAGGTATGCACCTATATGAAATGGGTAATGCATGCAAAATTTTAGACTTTTGAGCTTAACAACTCAATTTTATCCCAATATAAATCAAGGTTCATATCTGCAAATGTAGGGAGCATGAAGCATGTGACATACTAAATTCAAAAAAAAAATTATTTTTTTTTGGTATTTTCTTTGCCCCAATATGAACTTGGGGTCCTCATGATAAATGCACATGTAGGATGTGTGAAACATATGAGATGCTTCATGAAATGTAAAATGTTTGTTTTGCTTTCTCTAATATAGGCTAAAGGTTCATATAATGTATGTATATATGAGATGTGAAAAGCATAAGAGATGCTTTGTTTGATGAGATGCAAATGTTTGCTTTTTGTAACAACCGGGAAAAGGGAAAAAGAAAAGAAAGAAGAAAGTTGAAAATCTTCGACATCCAGAAATTTTGCCAAGTCTGCTCGCAATAGCGAGAAATGGTCTCGCTACAGCGAGAGTGCCTGTTCGCAATAGTGAAAATGATTCTAGCTATAGCGAGTGCAAGCATTCCATACAAAAACCAGGGGACTGCTCGTCGTAGCATACGCCATAGCGAAAGTGGGGGTCTGGAACTAATACGAGCTCACCATAGCAAAGGTTAAGTGATTGAGAATGGTTGGATGCCAAATTACATGCTTTGACTTGTTATATGCCTTAATTGCTTACTTGAATGAGTGCATGAGCTACTGAGATTCCATGAATCTCACCCCTTTTCCTCCTATATTAACATGCTAGGTGGAGTTCAAGGAGAAGCAAGTGCACGCCAAGGAGCCGAGAAACATGTTAGCTAGATGATAGAGTTCATATGTTAAGGTGTTACACTTTTCCTTACTCCAAAGTGAACCATCATGCATGAGAGATGCTTTATTTGATAAAAAGTAAATTTTTTGCTCTTCTTGCCTTTTTCTTTAGGTGCTAATATGGATCTAATCTAATGTAATGTATGCAAATGTGTAATATGTGAAACATATAAGATGCAAGTTTTTTTTTTAGTTGCAAATTGTGTGTTTTTCTTATTCCAATGCAAACTTGGTTCAATGTAACATGTGCATATGTGTGACATGTGAAACTTATGAGATGCTAGCTTTTTCCTTGTTCTTTCTTTTTTCAAAGCTGCAAATTGCATATTTTTCTTTACCTTGGTATGAATCTAGTAATATGAAATGCATATGGGATGTAGGTTTTGTTATTTTTTTTCCTTTTTTGAATTTTTAAATTTAAAATTTTTTATTTCCAAGATATGTACAATTTATATAAGCGAAGTTAACTCTAAATGGAGAAAAAGATTAGTTGAGTTTTGAACCTTTTTTTTTAATGCAAACAAGATCACTTTAAAGGAAAGAGGAAGATATAGGACATTATTTCTAAATTTCTTATACTGATTTTTTAACTTTAAACTTTTTTTCTTTATGCAAACAAAACCACTTCAAAGGAAATAGGAAGAGATAGGACATTATTTTTAAATTTCTTATACTAATTTTGAACTTTGAACATTTTTTTCTTTATGTAAATAAAATCACCTCAAAGGAAAGGGGAAGAGAAGGGATATTATTTTTAGATGTCCTTAAACTGATTTTGAATTTTAGACTTCTTTGTTTTTTGCAAAATGAATTAATGAAGAAAAATGTAATGCCTCTTTTTTTAAAAAATTAATTTGACTCAAAAGGAAAAATATGTTTTGTTATGTACAAATTCAATACAAGCACATGATATATGAAAAATCTTAAAATTTGTAAAATATAAGATTTTTTATTTTTCGTATATGGAAAAATTTCTCATATAGCTTTTCACTAACCTAGTGAGAAAAATTGAACTTTTGATTATCCTACCAAATTTGCCCTTTGTCATTTGGATGAAGGAATTTATTGATGGCTTTTAGCTAGCCAAAAATGCCCTTGAGGAAGTGTCCTAAGCTAAGAAGACCTAAGGCTCTTGCTTTGACTTATTTCTAAATAATTTTTCTCCAAGCAATTTGTTTGTCATCAATCATGGACTATTAACTTGACAAGGCAATCTCCTATTGTCAATTCTTCATCGTTAATGCTTGAAAAGTCAATAAGTGAAATTCACTCTGACTTTAGTTAACAATGTCAATGCAATCATGTACTAAAAGACACAAACTCATGAGCTTGTAAAAAATAAAGACCTTAAAATTGGAAAAATCCAAGGAATAGTGGTGTATGTGGTCATGTAAGATAGTTTGGGAATGGAGAAGTGTAATAAATAGTGGCTAGACAGAATGTAATAGAATAAAAGGATGCCCCAACTCTAGACTTGAAGTATTCTCCTTTGAACAAGAAGTAAAATGCCAAGAAAATGGGTATGATAGGATAGAGAGAAGCTTCACTTCTAGATTTGAACTCCTTTTCAAAGAAACAATTGATGTAATTAAAAGAATTTGCTTTGAATCAAACTTTTTGCCTTAATTTCAATTATTCTAATTTTTTTAAATTATTCTTTTCAAGAAAACCTACCCCCATTATTTTCAAACAAGGTAAACCTTAACAAAGACTTTTGATGCTTGTAATGTAGCTTTGGTATATGGGTTTATAAATTAAAAGATATCAAGCTCAAGAATTAACATGCCCCCGTGAAGTCTCCCATTAGTCTCCTTCTCCTATTGCTTTAACAAGACTCTATACTCAAAATTTACTTAGTAAGAGAAGATGTCTCAAGGTTGTAATGGAGTCTGATGATTAAAATTGTGGCTTAAAAAAATGGTGTAACAGCATAAACATTCATGTGGGATCACAATGAGAATTTTACTTTAATGGTTGTATAATTTTGGCACGATCATTCCTTTTAGAGTATCCTTTCTATTCGATCCAACTCTCCTTTGAAAGATTTTTTTTTTTTTTACATTTATGCCACCTAGAGCTTCCCTTTGAGGATTTTGCCCCTTGATTGTATGTTAAGGTGGAGCTCCCTTTTAGAAACTTATGTTTTTTCCAAATTTTATTTCATAGGAGATTCCTTTTTAAAGATTTCTTTTTTTTTTCTATGACGTTTCCTGTCTTCCTCCAATTTGTTTCCCTTTTTTTCAATTTTGTCTTTAGAGGAATCTACTATAATGCCAAGATTACTTTTCTTTTTATAGAATTCTCATTGCTTCCTGGGTTTGATTCATGTTGGTTATTTGAAGAATTTTTCGAGCTCAAAGTGGTTAGCAACGGTTAAGTAGTGTTTCGATAATTGAAAGAACTTGATCCTCTCTTGATACTTCATTTACCGGCATAAAAATCCATTAAAGACTTCCCATCCTAAATGTTTTATCATTAGAATGCAAGAAATAAACATTACTCCTGACTCAATTAGGGTAATTAAAGGTAACTCCTTCATGTTTAGGAAAACAAAGAATGCCTTGTATCCTAGGCATAACTTACTTATGAGACATACATTTAAGTTTTTTATTTGATTTTTCTTCCTTTTCTTTTGAATTGAATTTGGGACATATAATTAGCTTCAAATTTGACCCTTCTTCACATCAATTGAATCTTTTCATAATGAGCTCTAGACATTATTATTTTTTCTTGGGTTTTTGTTTACTTAGAAAAGACATGTAAGAAAAGAAGTTATGTTAACATAACTGATGAAAAGGGAGGATGCACAAAGGGGGAACAGAAACACGTGACCACCGTATTGACAAAGTTAAATAAAATAAGGTCGAACAACATAATCAACTTCTGCTAGCCTTGGACTTTAACTAGACAAAAGGATATTGACCAAACAAGCATTAACTCATTATGATATGACAAGTAACTTTTAAAAATTCAATCATTACAGAGTCCCTGGAGATTTTCTTTCTTATGTCCTTCTATAATTTGTTTATGAAGAGATTGCAACTTTTATAGAATATCCCATTACCTTAAGATTAAGTTCACAACTTTTATTTAGTTAATACCATTTTGGGAATGGAGATTAGAGGCTAGTAAAGGAAGCATCCTACTCTTTTGAAAACTAATCAGGTCAAAGTTAGGAAAAGGATAGGTGTTTTAATTGAGACAAATGACAAGTGTCTTAATTGAGATAGTTTGTGGTTCTCAAAATGCTCAAGCTTAATGAGTTTTAAGTTTGATGGTTTAAGTTTTTTTCTTTTTTGGATTAGAAGGGATGGTAATGGGTGGGTGGTAATAAGTTAGCAGATAAGGTGGTATGAAAAGTTACAAGGTGCTAAGCAACATTATGCAACCCTTTGACAATTTCTTTTTTCCTAATCAATTAGCACTCCTCCACCTAGTGCCCTTAAACCTTAATATTTCATCTTAGCCATTCATGAGTATAGCTTTTTTTATCCAAATTTTATTTATGTTGATCTTTCCATTGCAAATGACCAAAAATTTATACTTTACAAATTTAAAAAATTTTAACATAAAATGCATTATGACTATGCATGGATGTAATTTTATTATGTTATTTAAACTGAAAACTAATTGGGTGTATTGATTTTGGCATAAAAGTCTTTTAGGACAAGAGCCTTTATTTCTTTCAGGGAATTTGTTGACCCACGAGATAGGCTAGAAATAACAAATTACATAAAAGTAAAATTAGAACTTTCCTACTTGAAAAACACACCTAGAAGGGGTGAATAGGTGTATTGTATTAAATGCAATTTTTTTGGATTATGAAAGTAGAGTACCAAAGGTACTCTAACTCAGTTAGTAAAAAGTGGAGGACCTGTGTATAGACAGATGAGAATAGAAAAGTGGAGGACCTTAACACTGATGATTTATCTTGGTTCAGTCAGCTTTGACCTACGTCCAGTCCCCTTGAAATCTTCAAAGATTTTTAACTAAATAATGAAAACTTATAGAAATGTAGTTAACACACCTTACAATTTTCACTACCAGGTGATCCCTCAATAGGGTTTTTGGCAGCTCACCCCTAACTTCTTTTAAATCTTATAAAACTCCTATGTCACTATGACAATGAATTACAATCTCATTTTGAATTGCTTCTTACAAGCAGATATATGTAATAAATGAAAATGATAAGTGATCTAGAATTGTTTTTCCTTTTCAGCGCCTTATCTCAATATATTTCAACCACATCCTTTGATATTCAAATCTTCAAATATTTATATGCATCTTGGTTTTTCTATCCATTAGAGACATTGCTAACTTCACCCGCTCCTTCTTGAATTTGTTTCCAATGTTCAAAAAAATAGCCTTCTTAGATTTTGTTTACTCTTATAATCTTGGCTAGTCTTCTCGCGTTGAATGCTAGCCACGAAACTTGAAGCGAAATTAACATTCGATCATTTTTCCAACATCAATCATTGTTTCTACTTCTCTACCTGCTCTTACTTAATGCAAGAACCCATAATTTGTTTGTCTTTTATGCATAATATATTTTGTTGTTTAGTTCATAAGCATAGTTTTTTAGAGATGAATTATCACATTAGTTCAGAAACATTTTAAAATAAATTATTAGGTCGATCTAAAGCATAGGTTTTTACAAAGGTCTAATAATTGTTTTGTTATCATCAAAGTCATTGGGCCTAATAACCTTGGGCCAATAATCTAACAATTCCCCCTTTTAATGATAACAAAACCTTTAAAGAATTTGATCAACTTTGTAAAAGCTTAATGACTAAAATAGGTCCCCCTGACATTAAGCACAAAAAGTTTTATGAAAGAGCTAGAGAATAACATAAACCAGGGATAAAATAAACATGCTATTGTTGTGAAAATTTCAATAATCATAACCACAGCAAATAACAAATTGACATTCAGACAATAATGTAAAAAACACATATAACAATGCAATATTCATATGTCTCCCCTTTTTGTCATCAATCGAAAGGAAAAATAGTGAATGTATGATATGCAAAAATTTGAAAATTAAAGCTATCACTGGCAATGGTCAAGAGCAACAAATAGTCAATGACAGTGAGAAGTTGAGGAAAAGTGTCGAAAAGTGTCACCCAGGGCATGAGTAAGTTGAAGCATAACAGAGTCAAGATCCTGAAGACGCTATAACAATTCTGTGCAGTCATTATTATAGGCCACAGAAATGAAGCTCAGAGGTCATATATTGGATTTACTGTTGAATAACATCTTGGAAACCCATTAGATAATGAACAGTCCTAATATTTATGGTTAGAAAGTCAACATCTAAGTGTAGAAAAGCAACGAAATTATTAAGGTAATGAAATTACCGAACAAGTTTATTAAAAGAAGGCTGAGAGGAGAAAAAAGAGGGAGAAGGTGAATTAGGTAGAGGTTAAAGGTTAGTGATCAAGAAAGAGAGGTAGGGAAGGTGAAGGTAAGTCAGAAGGGAATGGTGGAATACTAAGGTAGGGCAAAGTAGGAGTTGGAGAAGAATCAGGAGGTAAAGAACCAAGAGGAGGTGGTAGAGTGCCAGGATAAGGATAAGTAGGGGTGTGAGGAGAAGGTGGATGTTCTAGAGAGATATGGTATTCAAGAAGGAGAGGAGAAAGGTGTAAGGGTGAATTTAAAGGTGGTGGTGGAGTGGCAGGATGCAGAAAAGTCGGAGGTGGAGATAGTGATTCAGGGGGTAAAGGAGGTCATATATTGGATTTGTTGTTGAATAGTATCTTGGAGACCCACTAGATGATGAACAGCCCTAATATTTATGGTTAAAGAGTCAACATCCAAGTGTAGATAAGCAACAAAATTATTAAGGTAATGCAGTTACCGAACAAGTTTATTAAAAAAGGGCTGAGAGGAGGAGGAAGAGGGAAAAGGTGAATTGGGTGGAGGTTAGTGATCAAGAAAGAGAGGTAGGGAAGGTGGAAGTGAGTCAGGAGGGAGTGGTGGAGTACTAGGGTAGGGCAAAGTAGGAGTTGGAGAAGAATTAAGAGGTGAAGAACCAAGAGGAGGTGGTAGAGTGCCAGGATAAGGATAAGTAGTGGTGTGAGGAGAAGGTGGATGTTCTGGAGAGATATGGTGTTTAAGAAGGAGAGCAGAAAGGTGTAAAGGTGAATTTAGAGGTGGTAGTGGAGTGGTAAGATATGGAGAAGTAGAAGGTAGAGATAGTGATTTAGAGGGTAAAGAAGGAGTAAGAGGGTAGGGAGAAGTAGGTGTTGGTGGAGAAAAAGGAGGAGAGGGAGAGAGAGATAAAGGAAAAAATCGGGAATTTCTTTCTTGGGTAACAAAGGATGTAACTTTGATGGAGGTGGAATATCATCTTCTTGACTAAACGCAGGTGAAGTGGGAAGAATTTTTTGACGTTTATATGAAGGCGAAGGTGGAGGAGTGATGGTTGGTTTAGATGACGGTGATGGAAGAACTATGAGCTGGAGAGAAAGGAAGGACTCAAGGGGATCAGATGGAAGTGGAGCAACTATTTCTATTAGTGAGGGTGGAGAATCAATTTTTGTTGGTAAAGGTAGAGGAACAATTTGCAAGGTGGATGGTGTAGGATCAATCTGAGTTGAAGAGGGGTAGAAGATCAATTTGTGTTTCTAAAGATGGAAGAGCAGTTTGTATGGAGGAGGGTGAAGGATCAATGTGTTAGTGAAGGTGGAGGAACTTTCGTGCTTTCAAACAAAGAAATGGTTTTAGTAACTTCATCAGGACTAGAAATTGAAGTACTATCAGATGATGAAGATTCTTCATCCGAAATTTTTTTCTTAGACTTGGATGGAGCCTCACTTGGAGAAACTCGTTGAGTATTCAAGGCTCGATTATACTTGATGTGAGAGGCTTCTAGATCTTGTCGATATTTTGCCAAATCACAGTTTTCAATCCATTTAGTCCCAACAGGTGCATATTTCATTTGGCACAGGGAAGTGTCATCATAAGTTCTTATGATCACCTAACTTTGATATTCTTCAAAGTTTACATATTGACCTTTGAAGATTTAAGTCAGCAACATGCCATAGGGAAGACTGGACAAACTGGGATTCCAAGTAGCTTCTTCTATGAACTTAATAATCCAGTAAAATACATTGACATTCTGTATCATCATCAAAATGTATACTCAAAATATGTCTCATCGAGTAACTACATCCAGTGATATGATCTTGGGGAACATAATCATTCCTATAATATGTGTTGCCACCCTGTACTAAAATGCAAGTGCTTAGGCATTTGTTTTTCTTCCAGAAACAAGGTCCTTTCGTTCAACTACTAGATCATAAGTATCAGCATATGAAGAAGACAATTCTGTGGGCCAAGAATATCCTCTAAAGAAATAATGAGGATATTTAGAGAATGAAACTCTAAATATTTTCTCTAATGTTGCAATTCCCACAAAAATTAGTTTGCCATTAAGTAGCGAAGCTAGGGTTTTTCCTTCTTTAGTTACAACCAGATTGCAGTAGAATTCCCTAACTAAATCTTCATATAGCAATTCATGGCCGCTTACCAGAGGAGTCCAACCTATTGAAGAAAATTCAGGTTCCAAGAAACAATTAAGTTAAAACAGTCTGGTGAAGTTTATGCATCTTTCGAGAGCAACTAGTCAATGCTAGAAGTCGGCAATATAATGATTAAGATGCTCCTTTGTCCAAAACTTGGGGAGTAAGTGAGATAAGTCCAGAGAGGATTCTTTGTCTGACGAAGTTGTTTCTTTGTGAAGTTTCTTCTTTCATTTGCCCTCTAGTGTTTTTGTCTTTTTAGCAAAAAGAGGTTCTCGAATGGAAAACCCCTTCTGTTTTATTTTTCCCATAAGTGCTTCAATGGTTTCAGTGTCTTCCTAGTCTGGGTCATCGTCAATGGCATTATGTTTCTCAGATGGTTTGGATGGAATGGAAACTTTCTTCATTTGTTTTAGCCGTTCCTTTTCTCAAAGTTTTTTAAAGCTTGTTCCTTCTTCTGAGCTTCTTCTTCAACGTTGATAACTCCTTCAATAGGGATGAACTTTTTCTTTCTTTATGAATGACGAAGTTGAAATGTGAATCGATTGAAATGACTCTCCATCTACCAAGTTGGGATTAAGACTTAGACAAGTTTTTGAGTGGGTAAGATATGACTTTTCAATTCTATCATAACTGATTTGGTTTAAAAGGACAGATACTGTAACTGTCAGTTTTATGGGCTCGAGATCATCATTTGATATTTGCTTCTTTTCGAGAAAACTTTACCATGTTTGACCATTGCCTTAAAACACATGGCAGAAAATTGCCCAAGATGTTTTAATAATGTATAATGCAATGCTGACACGTGTACTTATGCGGATGAATTAAAATTTCGAAAAAGCAATTTGTAAAGACATTTATAAATACGACCTAAAATTAAAAAAAATCACACATAAAAAAAAAAAATCATATGTTCTTGTAATAAGGATATCCAGGAAATGGAGGATCAATGGTACTCCACTTTCGATAAACACATATTGTTAACTATTCCAAGTTTATTTCTTAAATATGTGAACCAAATTTCAAGCAGTGGTTTAGTGAATATATCTACGAGTTGATATTCAGTTTGAGTGTACATTATCTCCACATTTCCTTGTTGAACATGATCATGGATGAAATGATGTTTCACTTCAATGTACTTGGTTCGAGAGTAATGAACAGGATTTTTTGTAAGACAAATAGCATTGGTATTGTCACAAAATATAAGGATATGATCAAAGATGATAGAAAAGTCTTCCATTTGATGTTTCATCCATAATATCTAAGTACAGCAACTACCAACAGCCATATATTTAGCCTCAATAGTGGAGAGAGCTATAGAACTTTGCTTCTTACTATACCATCACACAAGTTGATTGCCAAGAAATTGACAGTAGCTACTTCTGCTTTTTCTGTCTAATTTATCTCTGACAAAGTCTGCATCTGCATACTCAACTATATTGAAATTGTTAGTTCTGGTATGCCATAATCCATAGTTTTGTATCCCTACCAAGTATCTAAAAATTCTTTTAACAACTATAAAATGGGATTCTTTAGGATTAGCTTGAACGCGTGCACATTTGCAAACACTAAACATAATATCATGTCTACTAGCTGTTAAACACAGTAAAGAACCAATCATACCTTTATATTTCTTTTGATCAAAAGCCTTACCACTTTCATCCTTATCCAAGGTAGAGGAGGGACAAATAGGAGTTCCCATAGATTTAGAATTTTGAAAATCATATTTACAAATTAATTTTTTAGTATATTTGGGCTAATTAATGAAGTTTTATTCTTGAGTTTGCTTTATTTGTAATCCAAGAAAGAAGTTTAATTCATCCATCAAACTCATTTCAAATTCACCTTTCATTAGATTAGTTAATTCTTTACATAGGAATTCATTAGTGTTACCAAAAATAATATTATCTACATAAATTTGAACAAGTAAAGATTCACTTTTATTTTTCTTGATAAAAAAAGTGGTGTCAAGTTTTCCTCTAGAGAAACTGCTTTCAAGAAAAAAATTACTCAACCTTTTATACTAAGCCCTTGGGGCTTGCTTTAAACCATAAAGAGCTTTTGACAGCTTATATATGTGGTTAGGTAACTTTTCATCTTCAAAACCAAGAGGTTGCTTAACATAAACTTCCTCTGAGATAAAACCATTTAGAAAAGCACTTTTGATATCTATTTGATATAATTTAAAGTTCATATAAGATGCATAGGTAAGTAACATTCTAATGGATTCAATTCTAGCTACAGGAGTATAGGTTTCGTCAAAGTCAATACCTTCTTCTTGAGAAAAATCTTGGGCCACCAACCTTACTTTGTTTCTGATGATATTACCTTTTTCATCTAACTTGTTACGAAACACCCACTTTGTTCTAATTACTGATGTTCCTTCTGGTGCTTTTACCAGCTTCCATATATTGTTTCTTTCAAATTGACGTAGTTCTTCCTCCATGGCTAAGATCTAACTTTCATCTTCTAAGGCTTCATTCATGATTTTAGGCTCAATCTTAGATAGCAGGGCCAGATTGTTCCTGAAAGAGGATCTGGTGTGCCTTCCTTTATTTAGATCTCTAATAATGAATTATGAAAGATAGGAAGAAGAGTGTCTCCATTCGCAAGGAAGTCTTAAATCCTTTGGTGTATTTTCTAGTTGGCCTTGAGTAAGTTTGCTTGAAGATTAATCAGGCCTTCTTTCCTGATAGGTTGATTCTTTTGCATTTTTCTCTTCGTTGATCTTCTGAATCTCTTGATTAGGTGAAAAATCAATGTCATCCTAACTTCTGTCAATGAGTTTGAAAGGGCTTGAGTGATTATCACTACAATCAACATGTGTTTTGCTTGATGTGTTATAATTTGAATGCCCTTGGCCTTTGTCAGCAATGATTTCATCTTCATCTGTATTTACTATTTTTCTCACAGAGGGGTTAGTTTCATCAAATGCAACATGCATAGACTCTTCAACTATCATAGTTCTTTTCTTATAAACCCTATAAGCTTTACTGATTAATTGAATACAAATTTAATCATATTAGTCAAGAGAAAAGTACTTTGCCTCCCTAATTTAACATAAAATATATCCTTTTCTAATACAAAATTAGGGAGTCATCAAATCCCCCTACACTTAGATCCTTGTTTGTCCGCAAGCAATTCCTAGAAAATATTAATCAATATGGTTGTTAACTACTTCTTTTCCACGATCAACACCCAAGTAACCCAAAATTTCAGACTCTCCCACACTTAGAGTGAAACCAATGTCAGAAGTAGAAGCTCAACAAAACTCAAATTGAATTTCGAAACCAATGTACTCATAGCAACACCCCCTGATTTCTAAAGTGTGTGTGTGTCCCACAGACAAATTTTTAAGAAGTAATCAAATACTCTTCAATACACTCCTAATGTACTTTCAAGACCCAATTCAACTATCTACTCTAACTTCAATCATCAGAATTCATTAAGAGATATCTTTATTGTTCAACAGAGTACTACTTTCAGCACAATCATTCTTATTCTTTTCTTTTCTCATTCTTTTTTTTTTTATTTTTCTTCCTCAATTCTTTTAATTCTTTTGACGCGAATGACAATATTGATTATGAAGCCACCCAGTTACTCAAATTTAGGAAATCTTTAGAGTACACACTAGCATACTCTTAGTTTCATCACTGTTTGACACGAAAGTTCACACTTTTTAGTGCAAACTCCCGGTTACTAAGTGATTTCAACTATTGGGTAGAGATATATCTGTAAAAAAAATTTTTCACTAAATATCCCTCTCAAATGATAATCAAATATCCATCAGAAGTAGATAAATTGGGAAAATAAAAAAAAATAAATGGAGGCTAACTAAAGAAAAAGTTTGAATTACTTCAATAATCGTCTTACTGAGAAATGCTTCTATTATGGGTGCATACTACAACTACATTACTTGTTTTGTTCATTTCAAGTTTGTCTAACCTCCACATTCATTTATTAGTATTCATCTAAAGCAAGAAGGGTTAGAGCTAGTTAAAATTGGGGGCATTATGGTGGACTGATTATTATTGATATATTTCTCCTTATTATTTAAATTTATATATCCGTCTAGCCTATATTTACCTTCCCCCACACTTAAAGATAACGTTGTCCGCCATATGTGAAAGAAGATATAGTAGAAGCAAAAAAAGTATAAGCAAATTAGGGGCGGAGGTAAGGGATGTAAGTAGAAAGAAAGAAACGAGACTCCCCTGATATGAAAAGTTAAGGAAGAGAGGGATGT
The DNA here is from genome assembly GCA_032878935.1 of Erythrophleum fordii. Lineage (NCBI taxonomy): Eukaryota > Viridiplantae > Streptophyta > Magnoliopsida > Fabales > Fabaceae > Erythrophleum > Erythrophleum fordii. The sequence continues at coordinate 7,047,241 of JAVQMF010000047.1, forward strand.
GCAGGAACAACTGTATCTGAGAGACCAAAAATATATAAAGACCACGCAGCAAATAGTAAGTTGGCATTAGGAATAAAACATCAATTATGAAAATAGTCAGTGCAGAATCCAAAAACATAACGATATACAGTTATCCAAAATGTAAAGTAGAGAAATAAGAAGAAGCATGCAAGGAACGAAAAAGCTCTATGAGTCAGAGGGCCCAAGCATATCTTGGGGTGCAGGGTCTTGTGGAAGAACGATGACCAAGGGCTGAGGAACCCTTGGAGGTGGAGGTGGAGGTGTAGGCAAAGGGGCAGGCATCAGGTAATCCACAAGCATTTACAGCTGATCCTTTATTAATAGGACATGCCCCTCTAGCCTGTCAATGGACTCCTTCACCTAACCCTCAAACTGAGTTTGAGGTGGTACATCCTACATCATCGGCTCTGGAGTACCCACTCGTTGCTGTGGAGGAGGTAGAGATGCTTCGGGCTGTGCTTAGTGTCAGCAGGGTCTTTGCGACTCATCCTTCATGTTGTCATATTTAAAGGGCCCCTTTGGCTTGAACTAAGCATCATTTTTAGATACTCAGCTTCCTCCCATTGTGAGCAACTCCATAAGCATTTGAGGGTATGATGCGATCCATTGTGGGTTCACACCAGGGTATGCTAAGCTTGCCCTATCTGACCAGGCCACTTGCTTGAAATTGAGGAAGATAAGACTAGAAATATTCACCCGCTGCCTGGTTATAAAGCACCAAGTCAACACAGCCCGTTCTTGGATCATGTTAGACCCATGAGAACTTGTCAAGATGTTGCTGGTGATGAATTGTAGCTAATACCGAGCAAGCTTGTTCAGTTGATTGACTGGATATACCTTATTAACCAGCCTTGCTCGTTCTTCATTTGCAATGGTCGTCTCCACCTCTTCCTAGGGTATGGACTGCTAATTAGCCAAGTATGACTAGAAGGGACATCAGGTAGTTCATAAAAGTCTTGAATGACCTTCTCATTGATTTGTACCTAGGCAGAGCGATAATAATATTCGTCCTCGTCCTCCTTGGTGTCTTCAAAATTGGCATACAATTCTTGGATCATTAGGGGAATCCGATACATCGGCTTTTTGGTGAAACCTTGTAATCTATTCCATTCAAAGTCACTATAGGTGAGATCCAAAATGTAGGGCTCATAGTATCGATCTTCAACTACCCTTAGTTAGAGAAAAGTCACTCAAAATGGAATTCTGCTCTAGAGGAAGGAAATCGGTCCTTATCATAAGATTTCTTCTTTTGCTTCGAGGATGATGCTTCAGCGGTTTTAGTTTACTTTTTGGGAGCCATAACTCTGAAATTCAAATAACAATAAGAAAGAAACCAGTGTCAGCAGTTATAGAAAACCACAGAACAAACAGAGGAAATGGGATGTCTACATGCATAATGATGAAAAGGAAAAAGTTGTAAATCAAATAAATGTGACATACTTATAGTAGGGAAATGAACCTCTAAGAGCAAACAAGGGGTTAGGGGAAAAGGGACATAGAAGCAACCAAAGCAGGAACGCCCAAAAAAGGAATAGCAATTTCTGGAAAACGCTCGAACTCGCTATAACGAGAACAAACAGTTTTCTGGAAATGCAGATTTAGGCCAAAGAAAACCAAATTAATGAGAACGTCCTACACGGAAATAGTCGACCTGTAGAATGCAACTAGAAAAACTGACTTATAGACCCCTAATTACATAGATAAATGCGAGAAAAAATTTCAGCCCTAATAACCACAAAAACAATTAAAAAGGTAGTGATTGAAGGGATAAAAGGGTCGAACAACATACCTGATGCAAGGCAAATGATGCACGAAGGGAATGGGAGCGTGGAAGGCGAGAAATTCAACCAAAGAACAAAGGAAAGAGTTGGAGGGCACAAAGACGCAATAGCAAAGGGTAGCAAGAACGAAGAATATGGGGGAATCTAACGTTTATTTGGTTATTAAGGCAAATAATTACTTTTTTTTTTATATGGTCAGAGACCTAGCTAGCAAGGGCTTCTCTGGATGAAGTACCAGGTGCAGAGTTGCTAGGCTCGCAATGGTGAAATGCCTTTCGCAATGGCGAGAAAATTAAGTATTTCTTATGGCTGACAGATCTTGCTATAGTTAGGCTATAGCAAGAAACTCTCTAGTGTTTATACTGGACCATAAGCATATTGCAATCACTATAGCGAGTTGGCCATCTCGCAATAGCAATTATAGCAAGAAAACTTGAAAATTTTTCCTAACACATTGCACTCGCCATAGCCTAGCTATAGCGAAATGCTCTCTAAACTTTGTACCAAACGCAAAACAAGCAACCTCGCCATAGCGAGATGGACTCCTCGCTGTAGCGATTTTTTTTTTGAATGATTAACCCCCCACCTAAATATTCAATTAAGTATTTTCCAACCCTATTTACACCTCCTATCATGCAATTACTCAACTCATTACTATCAAACTTTAATCAAACATAACAAAGAAGCAAGATTATCATAATATTGATATGCAATTCAAATCAATAGGTAGAAACTCTCTAAAAATCATAAGTGGACTTATCCTTTCCTGCCAACAGCTTGTCACCGAATATCCAACACTTCAACACCAACATCGAACCTACAAACACACAGAGAAAAAGGAAGATCAAACCAAAGACAAAAAGAACATCAAACTCAAACATAAGAACAAGAAGAAAACTTGGGTTATCTCCTAAGTAGCGCTTGGTTTATAGTCCTCAGCCAAACTTTGTCAGCCAATCAGGGAGGTTGAGTAAAGTTATAGACTATTGTCTGCCAGTCTATCTCACCACCTAAATAATGTTTAAGCCGCTGACCATTTACTTTAAATTGATCTCCTGATTTCTTATCTTAAACTTCGATAGCTCTATAAGGTGTCACAGAGACCACTTTGAATGGACCAGACCACTTGGATCTCAACTTACCTGGAAACAATTTCAAACGAGAATTATAAAGTAACACAAAGTCTCCATGTTCAAACTTCCTTAGCAAGATGTGTCTATCATGAATTCTTTTGGTCATTTCCTTATAAATTCTAGAACTCTCAAAAGCTTGCAATCTAAACTCATCTAACTCATTTAGTTGCATCAGTCTTTTCTTACCCACTTTATCCATATCAAAATTTAATTTCTTTATAGCCCAAAATGCTTTATGCTCTAGCTCAATGAGCAGGTGACAAGCTTTGTCAAAAACTAATTGATAAGAAGACATACCTATTGGAGATTTAAAAGTTGTCCTATACGCCCATAAAACATCATCGAGCTTATTCGCCTAATCCTTTCTGGTGGGACTCACAGTTTTTTCCAAAATTCTTTTTATTTCTCTATTAAACACTTCACACAACCCATTGGTTTGAGGGTGGTATGCCAATGCCATCTTATGGGTGACTCTATATTTTGCAAGCAAACCTTTAAACAATTTATTGTTAAAGTGAGTCTTCTCATCACTAATGATTACCCTAGGTGTGCCAAAACGAGTAAAAATATTTCTTTTCAAAAATCGCACCACCATATTGGCATCATTAAAATGACAAGCCATAGCCTCAACCCACTTACTCACATACTCAACAGCGACCAATATATATTGATGGCTCATAGATGAAACAAAAGGCCCCATAAAATCAATGCCCTACACATCAAACAATTCTACCTCAAGAATACTAGATTAGGGCATTTCATGCCTCTTTGAGATGTTACCTGTTCTCTGACATGTATCACAATGACAAACAAACAAGTAAGCATCTTTAAATAATGTAGGCCAATAATATCCATATTACAACACTTTATATGTAGTACGTTGGCCATTAAAATGACTACCATAAGGAGCAGCATGCCAAACATGTAAAATATCATTTTGTTTAGTTTGAGGTACACACTTTCTCAAAATTTGGTCAACACACTTCTTATATAAAAAATGTTCATCCCACACAAACCATTTTACATCATACAAAAAAATTTCTTTTGATAAGACTTTAATTCATCAGGCACAATACCACTAACCGAGTAGTTAGCATAATCAGCATACCAAGGCACAAACACACTATTCATAGCAAAGATAGACTCATTAGGAAAACTTTCATTAATCAATAAATCATCCACACACTCAGAGTTATTCATAAGCTTAGATAAATGATCAACAACTTAGTTTTCAGTTCCTTTCCTATCAACGATCTGTACATCAAATTCTTGCAATAATAAAACCCATCTAATCAACCTAAGTTTAGATTCTTTCTTATATAACAAAAATATTATAACAGCATAATTAGTATGAACTATGACTCTAGTACCTATCAATTATACCTTAAATTTTTCAAAAGCAAAGACAACAGCAAGCATTTCTTTTCCAGTCGTTGAGTAATTTACCTATGCTCTAACAAGAGTTTTGCATAATCGCTTGCATTGCACATGACCTCAAAGGGTAGTGACCAGTCAGGAGCCACTATAATTGGTGCTGTGATAAGTCTTTACTTAAACTCTTCAAAAGCTTTCAAGCAACTTGCATCAAACTTGAATAGGGTATCCTTTTCAAGAAATTGAGATAGAGACTTCGTTATCTTTAAGAAATTCTTGATGAATCTTCGATAGAACCCAGCATGTCTCAAGAAACTTCTAACAGCTTTCACATTAGCAGGTGACGATAATTGTTTAATCACAGAAACCTCAGCTCGATCCACCTCCAATCCTTTTTTTGACACCTCATGCCCAAGTACTATACCTTTACAAATGATGTAGTGACACTTTTCCTAATTGAGAACCAAATCGGTATCCTCAAATCTTTGCAAAACCCGTGTCCAATTATCTAGACATTCCTCAAAAGTGATGCCAAACACAGAGAAGTCATCTATAAAGACTTTCATGATATGTTAAATCATGTTTGAGAAAATTGATATCATACATCTTTGAAATGTGGCAGGAGCATTACATAATCCAAAAGGCATTTGTCTAAATGTGAAAGTTCCATATGGACAAGTGAAAGTGATTTTTTTCTTAATCCTCAGGAGCGATTGCAATTTGATTGTAGTCAGAATAGCCATCCAAAAAGCAAAAGAATTCTTTTCCTACTAGACAATCTAACATTTGATCGATGAATGGAAGCGGGAAATGATCCTTTCTTGTAATTGTGTTTAACATCCTGTAGTCTATACAAACTCTCCAACCTATACTGTTCTTATGGCAATCATTTCATCCTTCTTATTGTTCACCACCGTCATTCCTCCCTTCTTAGGGACACATTGCACCAGACTTACCCAATCATTATCCGAGATAGGATGGATAATAACATCAAGCCACTTGATAATCTCAATTCTTTCATTATAAGATTCAATTGTCTTTGATTCTCCACTGATTTATTATGGTTATCTTTTAAAAGAATTTTGTGCATGCAAATAATTGGACTAATCCCTTTTATATCAGCTATGGTCCAACCAATGGCCCTTTTGTGCTTTTTTAACACCTTCAGCAGTTGTTTTTCTTGGATAAGTGTTAATGCAAACGAAATTATGATTGGCAAAGTCTCTCTTTTCTCCAAATAAGCATATTTAAGATGCAGTGGAAGAGGTTTCAACTCCAAAATTAGAGGCTGCTTAATGGATGGTGGGAGCGCATGAGCTTTTCGTGAAGCTAGCTCCAATGATTCAAATTGCCCATTCTGCTTAGCCACAGGTCTAAATGCATTAAGTTTGTGCTCAACTTCCATTTTCATCACCTCTCCTATACTTAGTTTACCAATAAGTATTGCTTCAAGAGGATTGGTAAAAGCAGAAGAATTCAATTCTTCTTGCATTATCTCCTTAACAATAGACACCCTTGAGCATTCTTCCACACTACCCAGATGTTTCATAGCTTTTTCCACACTGAAGGTAACTTGCTCATCTCTAAGCCTCATTATGATTTCTCCTTTTTTCACATCAACTAGTGCTCTGCCAGTAGCTAAAAATGGCCTCCCCACTATTAATGGGATATCTCTATTCTCTTTAATATCAAGCATAATAAAATCAGCTAGATAAATGAAAGGGCTAACCTTTACTAGCATGTCTTCGATGATCCCATGTGGATAAGACAAGCTTCTATCAGCCAATTGCAAAGTGACAGTCGTTGGATTGGCCTCACCCAATTACAGCTTTCTAAAAATAGATAATGGCATGAGGTTTATAGCAGATCCTAAATCACAAAGTGCCCGACCCTCAAATTTGTCCCTAATCATGCAAAGGATAGAAAAAGAACCAAGATCTTTACACTTGGTTGGAAGATTAGATTTGAGGATATTAGTGGTCTCCTTTGTCAAAGCCACTGTTGCAAATTCGGTGAACCGTTTCTTCTTGCTAAGCATATACTTAAGGAACTTAATATATTTAAACATTTGTTCTAAAGCCTCAGAGAAGAGGATATTGATGTGGAGTTACTTAAACATGTCCAAAAACTTCTTATACTGCTCATCAAGGACTTTCTTTTGTAATCTCTCTGGAAATGGAGGTAATGGCACCACTTTAGGATGGATCACTATCTTTTCTTCAGTTGTATTCGACTTTTCTACTTTAGACTTCCCTTCCTTGTCCTCGTCTTTTGCATTCAAACTAGCAATCTTTTTCTCTTTTTTTCTGTTGAAGTTCTTTGTCTTCAATTTGAATAGCACCAGATGGATCCTTAGAATTCACCTTGTTTGGGTCCTTCACTTGAACTTCTACTTCAAGGAGCTCTTTACCACTTCTTAAAGTGATAGCTTTACATTCTTTCTTGCTATCTCTCCTTGGGTTAGGAATTGTATCACTTGGCAAGTCTCTTTGATGCAGTGCATTCACAACAGAAGCTAACTGCCCCATTTACACTTCTATATTCTTAAGAGAGGAATTCACCCTTATATTAATGTTAGCTTGCTCTTCATTATTCTTGATTTGAGTAGTCATAAACTTAGCCAAAATATCCTCTAAATTAGTTTTGGGCTCTTGATTAGGCACATTTTGCCTTGGCACTTGAGAGAACCCAAGAGGTTGAGTTAGCCTTGCTCCAAAAGATGAGGGCTGATTAAGTGTTGGACCATTCTTCCAAGAAAAATTTAGATGATTACACCATGCAGGGTTGTAGGTGTTTGAGTATAGATTCTGATTCTTCAAAAAGTTCCCCACATAGTTAACTGATTCTGAAGATGCAAATGGGCAATAGTTTGTTAAGTGTAGATCCCCATAATTTTCACAAGTAGTTGGGGCCACTTGAGTAGAACAGACATTCATATGCTGACTTCGCTACACTTGAGATTCCAGCATATCAAATCTCTTGTTTAGAGCAGAGAGAATAGTTGCAAGTGAAATGGAGGAGTTTTCTTGAGTATTGGCAACATTAGCACTCACCCTTTTACCACCTCCTCTTTGCACATAGCTTTCAGATAATGTGTCCAATGACTGAACAACATCATCTACAGGCATTTCATCCCAACACCCATTTAAAATAGCATCCAACATTGTATCAATTTGTGGAGTTAAACACGTGCAGAAATTCTGAACAATGGCACAATTATCCATCCCATGGCTTGGGCATTGGCAAAGCAAATATTTGTATCTATGTCATACAGCATACAAGTGCTTATCTGAAGCTTGTTTAAAGTTGATAAGCTCACGATGGGCATCCATTGTTCTATTATTTGGAATAAAGCGAGCTCCGAACCTTGCTTCTAGCTTATCCTAAGTATCAATTGAACCCTCCAGTAGAGTCAATAACTATTCCTTAGCCTTTCCTTGTAGAGAGAGTGGGCATAATCTAAGTCTCAGAACATTTCTTGGTACCCCATTCTGCTTGAATGAATCATACACTTCTAAAAATGATAGAATGTGACGGTTGGAATCTTCATCGGACCTCTCACCAATAAATTGTCTATTAAGCTGCAACATAGAGATCATCACAGGTTTTAACTCAAAATTAGCAACTTGAAAGTCTGGTACTACAATGCTAGGCTGAGTAGTTCTCATGGTTCTTCCCATAAAGTCCTTGATAGTTAGATTCTGATTATCTTTGTGTGTCATATTCGTAGTAAGAACATTTATCCCACTCTCAGGTTGAATTAGCATAGACCCCTCAGCCAAAATATCCGTCAAACTCTTTGTCTTTCTAGGTGTTCTCTTGGATCTAGATTTAGGTGGCATAAACTAATGTACCTGTGAAAACAAAAGAGCACAGATCAAGAATTGAACTAAATCAAAGAAACCAAAAGGTAATAAACTAAGAAATTACTAATAAAATTACTGTAACTAACAAATAAAAGCGTAAGCAAACTAGAGAGTAAATGAAAGGAAACTAAGTGCTTAAGCTAAAACTACTCAAAGTCCTCTAATTCTATTCACTAATTGCCTTGATTCCCTGACAACGATGCCAAAAACTTAATGCTCACTAGAATGATGACACCGCAAATGTACAAGTCGCAAGAATAGTACATGATGAGTTAAGGTCGTTCCCTCAAAGAATCAATATGATTAGTGATTAGGCATTAGAGTTCTTATCTTTATTTTAGTTAAACAAATCAAATTGAGATTGAATTTTTGTAGAAATTAATTCAAATGTAATTAACAGTAATGAAAAAAGATTTTAATAAAAAATAAGCAATTAAAGACACCCTAAAAATTCTAATCCCCTTATCATATAATTTCAATCATTCTCTTTTTAATTAATTGGCTTAATGTCAATTTTAGAGTCAAAGGTCTAATTAGGTAAAAATGCCTTTCGATCCATTCAAACCCATATATTAACTCAACTCTTTAATATCTCAAATAAGAAGTTAACATACAATTAAACTCAAACCTTATCTTGACTACCTAAGGCCCTCGAATATATTTCTATTTCAAGTGCAAATTAGAATATATTTAATCCTAAGTTGCGCAATCAATGGTTTATAAGTAATTCCCTTACAAAACCCATAATTAAACTAGAGGTGGTCAATCAATAGAATGAAACCATAATTCAGATTAAGTACTAAAATCATTAATAATCTAACATAATCAAAAGGGAAATAATATCCAAAGCTTAAAGGTTTATAGAATCCCTAAGGGTTACAAGATTTAGCCACTCATGGCTTGAATTCCACAGACAAGTTCAGCAAACATAGCAACAAATACATCAACTTGAAGAGAAAATAGAGTAGAAACACCTAATCAGAAGAATCTTGCACAGAATCAATGATTTCCCGATTAATATGAAGCTTCCCCAACACTTCTTGTGCGTTTTCCCACCTCCCAGTTGACCAAAAGCGGCTCTCATTTGCTGAATGCCCAAACCTTAGCTCATTTTCATGTTTTTAGCTCTCAAATCAAAGCTGTGCATTTCAGAGGTCAATCTTGCTATGGCGAGAGGTGACTCTCGCGATAGCGAGAGCTTATAGGCGCCCAATATTCTGCTGATCTCGCTATTGCTAGCGCTATAGCTAGGAGCTCCCTAGAATTTGTATGCATCACGACTTCGCTATGGCGAAGTGACTTCCTCACTACAGCGAAAGTGCATCATCGTCATAGCGAATTTTTCTCTAGCTATAGCGAGGGGACTTGTTCCACTTGCTTTTTTACTTTTCAGCTTCCCTCTCTTTTCTCATTTCTTTCTACAATCTTCTGCTTTCTCCTTAGATAAAAATCAATCATAAAATGAGGCTCAAACTGATAAAGATATTGCAATTGAAACATTTTCTTATTTTGTTTGATTGAATACAAATTTAATCATATTAGTCAAGAGAAAAGTACTTTGTCTCCCTAATTTAACATAAAATATATCCTTTTCTCATACAAAATTAGGGAGTCATCAAGTAACCTAAAAAAATCCCTTCATCGCTTCTAACATCAAATTTTCCCAGATTATCTTTACTATTATTATGAATAAAGCATTTAAATCCTAATGCTCAAAAGTAGCTTACATTTGGTTTTCTTCCTTTCCACATTTCATAAGGAGTCCTTTTAAAACTAGGTCTCATAATTTAACACATAGCAAGCAATATTTACAACTTCAGCCTAGAAGTATTTAAGAAGATTATTTTCAATAAGCATGGTTCTAACTATGTCTAAAAGAATACGATTTTTCCTTTCAACTATTCCATCTTGTTGAGGAGTTCTAGGAGTAGAAAAATAGTAGTTAAACCCCTGCTCATCACAAAATTCTTCAAATAATTTATTTTTAAACTCACCATCATGATCACTTCTAATATTAGAAATTAGATACTCTTGTTTTCTTTGAACTTTTTGGCAATAGACAACAAAATTCTTAAAGACTTTATCTTTATGAGAAAGAAACAGAATCTAAGTAAATATAGAAAAATCATCAACAATGACAAATGCATAGCTTTTACCACCAAAGCTACTAGTTTGTGTGGAACCAAAGAGATCCATGTATAATAATTGGAGTGCCCTAGATGAAGAAACAGACTCCTTAGGCTTGAAGGAAGATCTCACTTATTTTCCCAACTAACATGCATCACACAAATGATCCTTTTGAAAGTCCAATTTAGGTAGACCTTTTACAAGATCCAATTTGGACAATTTAAGAATAGTGTACATGCTCACATGACCAAGCTTTCTATGCCATAACCAAGAATCATTACATATGGAAGAAAGACATGTAATATTTTTAAACTTGAGATGATTTGAGCAAAGAATATATATGTTTTCAAATCTTTGACCAGCAAACAAGGCTTTATCCTCATTGAATACAGTGTAATACATAAGATCAAAAAGCCTCAATCACATAGTTGGCTAATGCTAAGAAGATTATGCTTTAAGCCATCAACCAAGCAAACATTATCCAAATAGCAATTATTTGTAAGTTCTATCTTACCTATATCAATTATCCTACCTTTTCCTCCATCACCAAAAGTGACAGATCCTCCGTCTAATTTTGTGAAGCACAAGAATTTAGACAGATCTCCTGTCATGTGTCTGGAGCAGCCACAATCCAAAAATCACTAATGATTAAAAATTCTTCCTTTCATGCAAACCTAAAAGTAATTTAACTATTCTTGGGTACCCAAACGTTTTTGGGTCATTTCATATTATTATTAAGAGTATTGGTTCCTTTTAGAACCCCTTTAAACTTTGTACTGTCATTTTTGTATTTATTACATGCATGTTTTAATTTGCTACATCGAAAGCATACAGTTTAAGAAGAAGCTTTAACAAAGAAATTCTTGTATAGTTTTACATTTAATTTTTCATTATATCTAATTCCAGTCTTATCAAACATGCATTTTTGTTTTCCAGTAAGCATATTCAAGTTTTCTTCTTCTTTTACGAAGTTAGCCAAGTCTTTAGTGACTTCAGTCACTTTCTACTTCAGAGACTCATTCTCTAAGGAAATAGATTCTAAATTAGACTTTATCCTATAAGCATTCTCTTCTAGTGTGGAATTTATTTTTACCAACTTCTTATATTTTGCAAACAGATTTTTGAAATCAACCAAAAGTTCATTAAACATTTCATCCAGTTCAATATATGATAAGGAGTTTTCAGGGATTACCTCATCCTCTTCTCGAGCCATAAAACACGTTTTCCATTTCTTGTTCAAACTTTTCTTCTTCCTTCTCATCATCATCACTCCAAGCCGCCATTGCTTTCTTTTTACTAAATGCCTTTGTTGTTCTTCTTTTGAGATATGGACATTCGGATCTCATGTGTCTGTTCTTCCCACGTTCATAGCAAGTAATGACACTTGTTGACAAGTCCTCCTTTTTTGAGTTTGTTTTGAGTGGATTGCCTTTGGATTTCCATAGCTCTTTCTTCTTTTTGGCGTACTTATCTATTCTGTTGGAGAAGAAGGCTATGTCTTGTTCATTCAGCTCCTCTTCTCCTTCTATTATCTTTTCTAGTGCTGCTGATTATAGTGCTAGCAAGTTTCTTCTATGTTCCAACTCATGTCTTTTTAGATGATTTTTCTCGTAGACTATCAAAATTCCACATAATTCATCACAATTAAGAGCTTGAAAATTGTTGCTTTCAACAGGATTTACTTTGGATTGCCATTTTTTTGGTAGACTTCTTAAAATCTTTTAGTAGAGTTTATAGTTTGTATATTTACGATCTAGAGCTTTGAAATCACAAACCCGTTTTGCAAATCTATTGTACATTTCTTCAATGCTTTCTCCTTCCTTTATATGGAACAATTCGAACTCATAGACAAGTACATTTAGATTGATTTATTTGACTTTGGAGGTTCCTTCATGGATTAGGATAAGTTTCTCCTACATTTCTTTTACAATTTCATAGCTTGATATTTTATCATACTCAGATCCACTAATAGAGCATATAATGATATTTCTAGTATGGTGATTGCACTGAATTATTTTAACATTATCTTCAGTCCATTCAGCTTTAGGTTTATCCATGATAGCACCAGTTGTTAGATCCATCTTTCACGGTTTCTTTAAGTCTTTCATGACGACTTCCCATCCCAGGTAGTCAGTTGAACATATAAATATCTTCATTCTTTCCTTCCAATATAAAACGTGTTTTCCCATAAAGTAAGGAGGTCTGAGAGTTGAGAATCCTTCTCTGAAGTATGCTCCTTCAAGTAGGTTGGTAGTAGCCATTTTTTGCACACAATAACACTGGACCTTTTCTCAAGGCTGTTAAGCACACAAAAGAGACTAGCTCTTATGCCAAATGATAAACACACCTAAAGGGGGTAAATAGGTGCGTTTTGCATTAAATGCAATTTTTTCAGATTTTGAAAGTGGAAGACCAAAAGTCCTCTAACTCAGTTAGTAAAAAGTAAAAGACCTGTGTACAGACAGATGAGAATAGAAAAGTAGAGGAAGTTTACACAGATGATTTGTCCTGGTTCGGTCAGCTTTGACCTACGTCCAGTCCCTTTGAAATCTTAAGGGATTTTTAACTAAATAATGAAAACTTATAAAAATATGGTTCACACACCTTACAATTTTCACCACCAGGTGATCCCTCAATAGGGTTTTTGGCAGCTCACTCTTAACTTCTTTTAAATCTTATAACATTCTTCTGTCACTATAACAATGAATTACAATCTCACTTCGAATTGCTTCTTACAAGCAGATATATGTAATAAACGAAAATGATAAGTGATTTAGAATCATTTTTCCCTATCAGCGCCTTATCTCAATATATTTCAACCACATCCTTTGATATTCAAATCTTCGAATATTTATAGCATCTTGGTTTTTCTATCAGTTAGAGACATTGCTGACTTCACCCGCTCCTTCTTGAATTTGTTTCTAACGTTCAAAAAAATAGCCTTCTCAAATTTTGTTCAACCTTATAATCTTGGCTAATCTTCTCGCATTGAATGTTAGTCACAGAACTTGAATTGGAATTAACATTTGATCATTTTTCCAACATCAATAACTGTTTCTACTTCTCTACTTGCTCTTACTTAATGCAAGAACCTATAATTTGTTTATCTTTTATATATAATATATTTTTTCATTTAGTTCATAAGCAGAGCTTTTTAGAGATGAATTATTACATTAGTTCAGAAACATTTTAAAGTAAATTATTGGTCCAATATGAAGCATAGGCTTTTACAAAGGTCTAATAATTGTTTTGTTATCATCAAAGTCATTGGGCCTAATAACCTTGGGCCAATAATCCAACATCACTTGGTATTGCTCCTATGATAACCTTTTCTTTTTTCTTTAAACCTTTATTTTTTTCATATGCTTATTGCACGCAAGGATAAATAAAGTTGACAAATCATCTTAAGGGACACAAGCTAAATTTCACATGGATGATGTCTATAGGAAAGTCTAGCTAAACTGCATTTCTTTCATAAATTGTAGAGTCATTTTCATATCCTCCATTCTTTTCTAGGACTTTATTGTTTCACCATGAAGGGTGAAATTAACAGAATTGACTTGCAGAGAATTTTAACTTTTTGCTAGTAACTCAAATTGGCTCTCAACTAAGTTGACTCATGCAATCAACTTAATCTTTGTTTATTTCAGAATTAAACCAATAATATTATGCCAAAACTTACCATCCTTGTAGATATTACTTAAGATTGTCTTTTCATATCTATCGGTGGATTATTAGCATTAGTTTATATTCTCCACATTCCTCTAAGAGCCTGTTGTTCCAGAGGGAGCTATGGCTCATCGATCAACTTAAGAAGAGGCAGTTCCTACACAATTGATACTTAGAACTCTGACTTTGATAATATTTAATAAAAATGAGTCAATCTAATGATCCACTAATATATGATGAATTTAGTATTATGTACTTGCCCGTACACCACTGAGAATAATGTCTTGGTTTAAGAAAAGGAGAAAAACTTTGTACTTTTTCTGAAGAAACTTATTGCTTCATTAAAGAAAAAGTAATTGACAATTAAACTGAGAGAAATATGCATTTCTATATAATTGATGCCCTAACAAAATAATTCCAATCTCTAATCAAGATATACTTAATTATTGATGCGGCAAAACTTATGAATATTATAATTCCCCAAAATTTTGAAAGTACTTCTTTTCTATGAGGAATTTGTTATTTTGTAGGGATAAAAATTTTAAAGAAAGAATTTTTTTTTATAAAATTGGATTATGCATCCTTTATTATTTTATCTTATCTCTTTTTTTTATGCATGTGTATAAAGAAAATAAATGTATGTTAAAGGTTTCCCTTTCGAGGGATTTTGATGAATGTGGTTATGGCCTCTTCAGGGTTGGAAACCCACTAGGCAAGGATTGGTTAAATTAACTCATATCTTTGTCATAGTTAACGTATGTCAAACTATGCAATGACATCTCATTAACCTCTACAGTAAATAGCAATGACATGTTACTTTCCTTATGGGTTTTTTTTTAATGAATGTGATAGGGAAACAGTTAAAAAAAAAGTTCTCCTTTATCCTATTATGGATAAACGCTAGGTTAAGATCACTACTTTGCAGGAATCTAGCTCTAACTATTTAAGAGGCATCTATGGCTTGACTATTAGTACATGTTTAGGATAGGTCTATGATTCCTAAAATTGTTGGCCCCTAAATTGCCCCCATCATGAGGTAAGGATCTCACTATATAAACTTAACCTTAAGAGAAAAAAGATTCTACACAAGTCAAACTTATATAACAAGGTACAATTTAGGTGAGGTTTTCATGATAACCTTAAGAAGCATAAGGTTTCATAGGAAAATCAATATAAACCTTTACTAACTGATGGTGCACTAAAACTTGGGTATAGGGCCCATAACGTGTGAGATGTAGTTGTGTCTTAGTGATATGTATGAGGAGAGCATTTACCTTTTCATTCTATAGACTACCTAACCCTCATCTGCTAGATAGATTGACAGCAGAGAAGTATATATACAAATATAAGTAAAAGAAATAAAATATATACAAATATGGTCATCTACCCTAATATTTTATTTCATATGTTATCTATCTTAACACATATTATATACACAATCAATGAAATAAAATATATAAAACAAGTATGTGAATAGCATGTTATCTACCCTAATCATGTGAGGTAAACAACAAATAAAAGGAGAATCAAAATAAAATGAAAACCATAATATCTTGCACAACTAACTTAAAATTGGGTTTGACTCTTAAACTGTCCTCAGTGGAGTCGCCACACCATCACACCTAAAAATGCGACACCACAATGCTAGAAAAAATAGAATTTTCAAAAAATTTAATTTTTGGCAAAATGAAAACCAAAATCAATGAAAAAATAGTATAGTCGCTACCAAAATTTTATGTTTTAAAAGGCAAACTTTGGAAAAGTCTTTTTCATAAGAAAAAACATAAACAATCTGTGAATCAGATACGAATTCGAGAGTCGGTTGTGAGTGGAGAAGGTGTTAGGCACCCCACTACACCCATTACTAAGAACGATTACTCTAAGTTAGTTATGTAAAATTAATACAGCCTCTATTATATTTTAATTCCCCTAACAAATCAAATGCAAAATAAAAAGGAAATAGTTAAAGAAATAAAATGACGAGTAAAATAAGAAGGAAAAAAATTAAAGTAAAAAGAAAGAAAAGGTTTATTTATAAAGGCAAACTTGACATAAGATAAGAAATTAAGGCCTACGTACCCTATAAAAAGAATCAAAGTACACATAATTCAAACATAAACTGTGTTTGTTTGTTTATTTGTTTTTAGTTTTTTGGTATTTTTTTTAGGAGAGAGAGAAAATAAAAAACATTTTAGACTTTTACAAAGAAAAAAGCTTTAAAATTAATTTGTATGTTTTAATTTGTGAAAACTAAAATAATCTTATTTCTTTACTCTCTTCTCTCTCTTTTTTTCTATGATTTTTTTATTTTTTTAATTTGTTATGATCAATTTTTTTTTCTTATATTATTTTTATTTTTATTTCTTTCTTATATTTTTTTTAAGTCTTGATTTTTGAAATGACATTTTTAGGATTATATTATGTTTTATTTATTTATTATTTCTATTTTTTAAAATTTTTTTCTTTATTCTTTGTTTAATTTTTATTTATTATTATTATTTTTTATTTTGTTATGCTCTTTAATTTTTTGTTTTAATTTCTTTTTAATTTTTGATTTTTGATTTTCTTTTATATTTACTTGTGATTTGTTTGACTTCTTCTCTTTTTTGTTTTTTTTACTAATTTGTAATTTAAGTGGAAATGATTTTTTTTTTTGAAGTACTCCTTTAATTTTTGTTGAAATAAAATTTGAGAAAAGTTTATAAGCTTGAAAAGGATATTCATTTCTTACTCTCCTGTTTTTTTTTTGGTTCTCTTTTTGTTGTCATTTTTTCTTGTTTTTGTTTTCTTTTTTGGTGTTTTTATTTCTAATTTCTTCTTCATTCTTTTTTTTTTAATATGAAACTCTTTTTTTTTTACTTTTTTTTTTTTTAAAAGACAAACTTCAAAAGAAAGAATTGGTTTTGAATTTTTAAAGTATTACTTTTGATTTCTAGAGAGGAACCTTTAAAAAATGACAAATCTTTGAAATCCAACTTAATTTTTGATAAGTTTTTGTGAAAAAAGGTTTTTGAACTTTTGATTCCTCTTTTCTTATTCTTTTCTTTGACTTTTGAAATATACTTTCTTTTTGTTATGTTTTTTCTTTTTCGTTTTTTTTTTTTTTTGGAATTGCATTTGAAAAGTTTTTTTGATTTTTAAAAAAATCATATATTCTCTATTAATTTTTTAACTCACTTTTTATTTGGAAAGAAGTATAGTTCACTTCCTAAAAACAATTTATTTTGTTTTGAAACTCTTTTTCTTTTACAACATAAGACCCAATGAGCACATAAAGAGACTTTATTGTTACACCTGGTAACCCAATTAACCCCTATGTGCCCGAGAAGACATAAAGTCCTACACGGCAACTCTAAAAAAAAAAATCTCTAAAATATATATATATATATATAAATAACCGTATTTACAATTTTGCAATAACCTGTGATCATATATGCTTGTGTAACCAATTAAATATCATATTCATATATGTTTCAAGTATGGAGAGAAAAATAAAATAAAATAAAAATAAAACATGCAAAGTAAAACACAAAACCATTTTGTCTTCATGAATGTGCCTTCATTTTTCAGCTTCCTTATGCTTCCCCAAGTCTTTTGTATTTGGAATCCCTACCATGCTATCCTCTTTTCTATGCAAATTCCTGAAGGTTATTCTTGCATGATCACAAAGCTGTAGAATTTTCTTCTTTGATCCTTCCTTTAACTCTCCTTTGAGCCTCTCGCATGTCCTCTCCATCAACCCACATGGTTTCACCAAACTCGGATGCCTCAGATGGGACAAGAAAAGAGGAGAAGAATTAGCAAGTACCATGGCACTTTATTTTGGATAAAGAACATGAACAAAAGATGTATTATGCAGACAAAAAAACATCACCATTTCAACATGCTCTAAAGTTCATAATAGAACAGACTCTGCAAACATGCAATTAAAACTGAATTCCTAAAATTATTTGGTTTTCTGTACTGGAGTTTGCAATCAGACAAATTTCATGTGGACATTTTCACATGAGCAAGACTCAGAATATCGACTATACTGTGAACAAAACTTAGTGCTTAATCTTAATTTTAATTCAAAGCAAAATTGGGCAGCACAATCTTCTCATGTAACACACTAAAGACATAGAAAAACTAGATTCTCAACATTCCATCCTATGCTGCGTTAATAACATTCTAGATGAGATTCAAACATACAACCATTGAGATTCATCAATACAACATTAGGGACCAATTATGTAAATCCTAGCAATAGTCTAATAAAAAATTACAGCATCAAACACCATCTGCAATTTCATCTAAACACAACAAAGCGACCCAATCTGATCTTACCCAAGTCAACTCATGCTATGCTTGAGCAGAACAAATGGGTTAATGCATCAACAGAATAAAGTATCCAATGACCCATCTAAAATTCTTGATACCAAATCTATATGTGACATAGAAGTTTAACCGAATTTCATTCAGAATCTAAACAAAAATATCATTCTAAACTACGAATGTAATTTGCTTAAGGTGTTCCCAAGTTTCCTTTTATAGGACAAGAGCAAAAAGAAGTAATCCTAATGAACACACTCAAAATTTAATCCGAAACCCTTCATCCAAATTCATCGATATCAAAATGCACTGCACGCATTCAAACCATGAAAGGAACAAGTCAGATATATGACCAAGATTACCTCTAGTGAAGCTTCGATTCTCTTTTGCTTCTTTTAGTTTGTTCCCCACAGGCACCTTTCTCCTTTCTGTTTCTACTCTCTCTGGCTTCGTCCCAATTTTTGTTCTTCCCCCTCTGGAACCCGAAAATCCACCTAGCAGAGAAACCCCATGTTAGCTCCAAGATTTAATTATTTTGATGATAACAAAATTCTGAAGTTAAAATTTATACAAGCATTAAAGTCTCAAAGTTGTGTTATTATATTAGAGGCTTACCTTTTTACTTTTGCAGAACATAAACGATGCATTAGAGAGTGAAATAAGCATTGGACAATGAAAAAGCAAAAGCTCAAGAAACAATAAAGGAACTTAGTGCCATAAAGTAAAAGCAAAATAAGCTTTGACAAGTCAATCCCACACCAATCAGAAAAGTTGTATCGAAGAAGAAGAGAAGAGCAAGAAAGATGAAAAGAGAAACAAAAATGAAGAGGCAAAGGCCATTGTTGGTGATGAAGGAATATGGGAAATCAAAACACACAAATTTGTGTGCAATCTCTAGTTCATCAAACCAGAAAATTCTGATGCCATAAAGCAAAACGAAATCTCTAAAGCTTCATCGAAGAAAGATGAAAAGAGCCAAAAAAAAAAATAAAGAGGCAAACAAAAATCATTGTTGGGGATGAAGAAGCACAGGAAACTAATACAGTAAGCTCTCCATCCAAGTTTTTCTCTTCATCTGAGCAAAGTTGCAGAGGCAAAGTCGTAAAAAGAAAGGAGAGAGAAAAACAGAGCAAGAGAAAAAAAGAGATAAATAAGTAAATATATCTCTGTTTCTGTCCATCCCACATACAATCAGAAAGTTTCATCGAAGAACAAGGGAAACAGAGCAAGAGAGATAAAAAGTTACAAAAGCAAATTTGTGGAAAGAGAAAAGGAAGCTTATCTCTGATTCTGCTGCTCTGAAAAGCTAAAAGCTGTCTTTCTACTGTGACCATGCTTCTGCTCTGTTTCAAAGTCAACCCTTTCCATTTTGTTTACTCATCAAAAGCATAAATATGTTTCACTCTT
Source organism: Erythrophleum fordii (assembly GCA_032878935.1). Taxonomy (NCBI): domain Eukaryota; kingdom Viridiplantae; phylum Streptophyta; class Magnoliopsida; order Fabales; family Fabaceae; genus Erythrophleum; species Erythrophleum fordii. Next base: position 7,066,930 of record JAVQMF010000047.1, read on the forward strand.
CTGGATATGCTGAGAAAAGAGAAAAATGATGAAAGAAGTTCAGAAAAGCCTCTCTGTTCTGCTATAAGCATGACAAGCTCTTAGCTACTGTGTTGATACTCAAGGCTACTGATTTCAAACGGTCAAAAATGAGGGAAATGGAGTAACGGCTATTTTTTTGTGTACTTATATATGTGTGTAAGAGGTCTGTTTCAGAGACACAGAATACAGAACACAGAACGAAAAAAAAAACACCAGAGAACAAAAAGACAGTGACAACAGAAGCAAAAAGGAGATAAGTGATTTTATATTGTTCTCCTCATCTTAGATTTTCTGAGCTTAGTTTCTGGATAAATCTAGTTTGTGAGAGCTTTTGAAAGTGAGCTTATTGCAATCCTTTATTGATAAGGATTTCAAACATATTATTATATCATTGTTCTGTAACTCTTTCCTAGGTGTGGGGAAAATAAGTTTTGGGTAAGCTTGTGTAAAATCCAAGTGTAGTAAGTTTTGGGTAAGCTTGTGTAAAACCCAAGTGTGGTAAGTTTTGGGTAAGCTTGTGTAAAACCCAAGTGTGGTAAAGTTTTGGGTAAGCTTGTGTAAAACCCAAGTATTGTAAAAGTTCTAGGTGAGCTTGGAAACCTAGATTCCGTGGGTGTACATTCTGATTTTATAGTGGAAATCCCTTGTTGTATATCAAGGGGACTGGACGTAGGTCTTGAGGACCGAACCAGGATATATCTGGTGTTTTTCTCCCTTTACTTCGCTTTTTATTCTGTTTCAGTCTCTGTGCTAAAACCTTGTCGACAAGGTCCTGTTTTATCTCCTTGATCTTTACTTTTCAGTTATCTTTTAGAAGATCCTGTCGACAAGATCTTAATTTGACTACAAGGTTTCCGCACCAGTACTCTTTATCAAGTCTTTTATTGAAATCATTTGATATTTATGTATAATTGATTTAATTGTCTTTAATTCTTTAATTTTCTGCAAGAGCACCTATTCACCCCCCTCTAGGTGCATTCTTCAATTGGTATCAGAGCGGGTCTCACTTAATTTGTGCTTTACAGCTAAGAGAAAAGATCCTTGTTTATGCAGAAAATGATGAACCAATAACATGAAGGATCTTACTTTCTTGAAGACTCTTTTACAACAAGACCTCCTTGCTTCAATGGAGATCACTACATCCATTGGAAGGCAAATATGAAGATCTTCATCCAATCTAAAGATTATCCAGTTTGGGAAATTATTAGGGATGGCCCAAAGTTTCCTACAAAGAAGAATGATAAGGGAGAAACAATCAAAAAACCGCAGAGTGAATGGGATGAAGATGACATAAAGCTTATCCAAGCAAATAATCGCGCTATCAATACTCTTTATTGTGCTGTGAGTATGCAAGAATTTGACAAGATCTTAAGGTGTGAAACAGCTAAAGAAATATGGGATCAGTTGGAAGCAACTTATGAAGGAATTAGTAACACTATGGAAAATAAGATTAATGTGCTCATCTATGATCAACATGAGCTCTTCCAAATGAAAGATAATGAGGATATAGAGGATGATGAAGAAGCAAAAATGGAGTATCTCTGCTTTATGGCTACCGAAGACAATGAGGTAAAATTCGAAACTTCTTCTAGTAAAGATGAATTAGGAAAAACTCTTAATGGACTTTTCATTGATTTTCAAGAATTATTTTCAAAATATGAGGAACTTAGTAGAGAAAAATCTAAACTTGAAGAAAGTCTTCATATTATGAAAAATGAATCAAAAAGGGTTATGGCAGAAAATAAAGTTTTACTTCAAGAGATTAAAAATTATCATATCTTAGATTTTCAAAAGTTAAAGAAAGAAAATGAACTGTTAAAACAGCAAGTTGCAACTCTAAAACAAGAAAACAATATTTGAAAGTTGCTTTGGACAAAAAGAGTTTTGTTTTCTCTAAGAAGGTTAAACCCTATAAGAAATTAATTTCGAAAGTCTTTAGTCCTTTTGTGAAATGTTTTTATTGTTGTAGAAATGGACATATATCATACAATTGTGCTCTAAAGAAAAATTAACATGCTTGTTTTAAAGTTTTATGGATACCTAAAGGTATTTATGCACATGAAAAAGAAAAAGCTAACTTTGTAGGACCCAAGATAAATTGGGTACCAAAATATCCTTTTAGTGCTTTAACTGTGCAGAATACTTTTAAAAAAAATGGACAAATTGATCCAAAGAAGAAGGAACCGCCCAACTCTCAAGTATATAAAGTGAAACTTGCAAAAGTCTAATCTTTATAATGACAAGTGGAATGTGAGAAAAAGGCATTCCTCATGTACCAAGGTCAAGGTATCAAAATATAGAACCTCTTATGTTACTATATTTGATATTCATTGAGGTATATCATTTATGACCTTAGGTATAGGCATTGCATTCATTATGAATATATTGTCTTTAATAAATATTTTGATCATAACTCATATCCTTAGATTATTAATTTGAATAAATCATTAGTGATGATATTCTTATGCATTTTATTGTGCTTAATGATGATCAACTATATTGTTATGATTTATTCAATCTTTTGTTGTTCTAGGAGGTCTAGAATGTCAAAGTATATATAGGTTATTTTTGAGCCATGACACTTTGAACAAGTGTAAAACTATGTAAAGTTAGTCTATGAATCATGAATAGAGTTAAATGAATAGAAATGTGCATTTTGACCACTTGGGAGCCCACTTGTGCATGTATGTTTATGGAAGTGACATGATGAATTTGAGTTGCATGAGAGTTCAGACCTTATGAGAGATTTATTTATGCTATATTTATGCTTTCCAAATTGCTCAAATGGGTATGAAACAATGAATGGCTCATTTGGACCAAATTTGCCTCTTATTGGAACCAAAAGTGTCATATTCTTGAGCTATAGCAACATCTAACCAAATGACCTCTTCTTAACTTTAAATTTTGCATGCAATTAGATCTTGCCTAGATCTTTTTGTGAAGATAAAGATCAAGTCATTTGGAAGTCTGTGGAATTTTCTATAATTTTTCAAAGTTGGTATCAAAATTTCGGATTTATACCAGTACTGTTCATTTGGTCAGTTGTGAAATTGTGTCATCTGAGAGGTAAACGTAGTCCAATGGCTACGAAATTTTATAGGCAGAAACTAGGCATTTACAGTGACATGTAGCAACTAGAAGCACCTCATTTGGAGGTCTGAGCTAAGAGATATTAATTTTCGAATTTCGGAAACAGTAGCAGTAGTGCAGCATGACCTGAGTCACTGTTCCATTGAATTTCAATATATGAACATGCTTGCTCTGATCTGAATCTATTTTTACCATAAAGTTAACATGTGTAGCTTTCCATAATGGCTAATAATGCATGATTTCAATTTTTCTAGAATTAGTTACAGATTTTTAAACTTCATATCAGTAATCTGAATCATTAATCCAGATAGCAGTGACCTTAGTAGCTTTTTCAGATGTCAAATGTTCTTCCTTTAATGCTTCATGAGCTGAAATTATTTTTACCATTGGGTAGACATCCAAAGCTTTCTGGAATAGTAAAGTTTGCTAGGTTTCGATTTTTGTGGATTTAATTATGAATTTTCGAAGGTATGACAGAAAAACTGTGTGACTGATCTCATCCCATGAAATTTGTTTAAGTTGATGAGAAATACATGTTGAATATGTTTGAGTTGAAGATAACTATTTTTGAGCTCCAGTTATTCTTGTTCAAAAGCTTTGTGGCAAAATTGATTATCTATATATTTATAAAACTTGCTTGCCTTGTATTAACTTAAAGTTAACTATATTTTTTTTAGTTATCTATCTATAATGCTTGTTAGAGTTATTCACTTGTGTATTTAAAGTAACTACTTCATAAGAGTGAAAGTCCTTCATACTTGAAATATTCTTATAATCTTTGACTGAATATTTAGAACTATCCTGAAAGTGCTATTAAATATGGGTGCTGATTCTGTTATATGTTTTACTTAACTAATTTTATATCCTAGTTAACCAAGTACTGAAATGTTTATGATCAGTGAGTTATTTTAGTTGCCTGAAATAATGAAACTTACTTGATAAATCAGTCATTTGATCTTTTGGTTAACTTAACTAGAAATCTTTTGTTCTTAAAGCTTTGAAACACTTGACATGCTATTTGATAGAACTAATTCTTCCATGAGAAAAGTTGCGAATATAGATGATGAAGATGTAACAAGTCTGAATATGGCTGAAAATGTTAATCAGAAAGAATAGATTCTGCAACTTTAAAAAAGTATAAAGAACTGCTAAAGAAAAGGAACAAGATTCTGCTCAAAGATCAAGTCAACAAGATCTTACATCCTGTCAACAGGATATTCTAAGACAGACTTCAACAGAAGCTACAACAACAAAAATTGAAAAGATATAATGCAGGCCTTCAATCAACTTGAAATACCCAAAATAAATATAGATCTTCCAAGAGAGTGGAGGCATCATTTCTTATACCCTATGCAATACATCATAGGAGATTCAAATGAGGGAGTAAGATTATGAGCATCTATGCTTTAAATTACTATATTTTTATGCTCTTCTTCTTTATCTTTTCTTTTGTGCTATTTGGTATACTAACCCATCTTTATGATGTCAAAGAAAAGGAAAAGAACACACGCAAGCCATAAAAGGGAGTTTTATGAAATTTTCTAAGCAAGCTCTAATTATTGCTACATATATGTGCACTTGGTATCTATTGAAAACTTTTAGGTGTACATACAAGAGAAGCTTTAAATATATGCAAGGAAGAAGTGGAAGCTCACATTACCTTAGATAGGGGGAGTATAAAACTCTTTTCTATCTTATCATTTTAAAACTTTCATGCAAAATATGTTTTAAATGGATAATGAGTTAGCACCTTGTTTTATCCTCTAACATCTTATACTTCATTGAGATATTTATATGACTAAAATGTTGGAATGCACATTGATCTTGAAATGTGATATATGCTTTGGTACATCTTGTAACTATTACATGACTTTGATATTCTTTATGCTTAAACTTCCACATGATGGCTTTATTATAAGTAATAGAATATGACAATGTTTAGGAATAATAATTCAATGCAAACACTCCTTTTGATCAACATCATCCTTTATCTTGCTTTTTAATTATTTTGATGCTACATTACTTACACTTTACTGGAACTTATATTCTTAAAGTTGTTTGGACAACTCTTATGATCTAGTTATTCACTATATTATTTTTTTTAGAGTCTATCCACTTCTTTTGATGAGAGATATTCTGAAAATACATTACCTAATGCTTTTGTATGAGTTTCATTGAGAAATTAGGTATGAAGGTTGCAAGAACACCGAAGAAAATGATCCAAACAACAGCTACTGTATTGGAACGTTTACAAAGCATGTTGAACCACCTTTTTAATGATGTCAAAAAGGGGGAGAAATATCTATGGTACAAAATTAAGTTGCTGTTATGAGCAAGTTTCAAGGAGCATTCACATAGTCATCATAAGCTCATATTAAGGGGGAGTTTTAAAAGCAAAGGGAGTATTCAAAACTTAAATCTTGGGGATCTTATATTGTTGTTCTTTACACTTAATGCTTATATAAAATTTTGTACTTAAAGTTTTGTCATCATCAAAAAGAGGGAGATTGTTAGCTCCAAGATTTAATTATTTTGATGATAACAAAATTCTGAAGTTAAAATTTATACAAGCATTAAAGTCTCAAAGTTGTGTTATTATATTAGAGGCTTACCTTTTTACTTTTGCAGAACATAAATGATGCATTGGAGAGTAAAATAAGCATTGGACAATGAAAAAGCAAAAGCTCAAGAAACAATAAAAGAACTTGGTGCCATAAAGTAAAAGCAAAAGAAGCTTTGACAAGTCAATCCCACACTAATTAAAAAAGCTGTATCGAAGAAAAAGAGAAGAGCAAGAAAGATGAAAAGAGAAATAGAAATGAAGAGGCAAAGGCCATTGTTGGAGATGAAGGAATATGGGAAATCAAAACACACAAATTTATGTGCAATCTCTAGTTCATCAAACCAGAAAATTCTGATGCCATAAAGCAAAACGAAATCTCTAAAGCTTCATCGAAGAAAGATGAAAAGAGCCAAAAAAAAAATAAAGAGGCAAACAAAAATCATTGTTGGGGATGAAGAAGCACAGGAACTAATACAGTAAGCTCTCCATCCAAGTTTTTCTCTTCATCTGAGCAAAGTTGCAGAGGCAAAGTCGTAAAAAGAAAGGAGAGAGAAAAACAGAGCAAGAGAGAAAAAGAGATACAGAAGGAAATATATCTCTGTTTCTGTCCATCCCACATACAATCAGAAAGTTTCATCGAAGAACAAGGGAAACAGAGCAAGAGAGATAAAAAGTTACAAAAGCAAATTTGTGGAAAGAGAAAAGGAAGCTTATCTCTGATTCTGCTGCTCTGAAAAGCTAAAAGCTGTCTTTCTACTGTGACCATGCTTCTGCTCTGTTTCAAAGTCAACCCTTTCCATTTTGTTTACTCATCAAAAGCATAAATATGTTTCACTCTTCTGGATATGCTGAGAAAAGAGAAAAATGATGAAAGAAGTTCAGAAAAGCCTCTCTGTTCTGCTATAAGCATGACAAGCTCTTAGCTACTGTGTTGATACTCAAGGCTACTGATTTCAAACGGTCAAAAATGAGGGAAATGGAGTAACGGCTATTTTTTTGTGTACTTATATATGTGTGTAAGAGGTCTGTTTCAGAGACACAGAACACAGAACACAGAACGAAAAAAAAAGCACCAGAGAACAAAAAGACAGTGAGAACAGAAGCAAAAAGGAGATAAGTGATTTTATATTGTTCTCCTCATCTTAGATTTTCTGAGCTTAGTTTCTGGATAAATCTAGCTTGTGAGAGCTTTTGAAAGTGAGCTTATTGCAATCCTTTATTAATAAGGATTTCAAACATATTATTATATCATTGTTCTGTAAATCTTTCCTAGGTGTGGGGAAAGTAAGTTTTGGGTAAGCTTGTGTAAAATCCAAGTGTAGTAAGTTTTGGGTAAGCTTGTGTAAAATCCAAGTGTGGTAAGTTTTGGGTAAGCTTGTGTAAAACCCAAGTATGGTAAAGTTTTAGGTAAGCTTGTGTAAAACCCAAGTATTGTAAAAGTTCTAGGTGAGCTTGGAAACCTAGATTCCGTGGGTGTACATTCTGATTTTATAGTGGAAATCCCTTGTTGTATATCAAGGGGATTGGACGTAGGTCTTGAGGACCGAACCAGGATATATTTGGTGTTTTTCTCCCTTTATTTCGCTTTTTATTCTGTTTCAGTCTCTGTGCTAAAACCTTATCGACAAGGTCCTGTTTTATTTCCTTGATCTTTACTTTTCAGTTATCTTTTAGAAGATCCTGTCGACAAGATCTTAATTTGACTACAAGGTTTCCGCACCAGTACTCTTTATCAAGTCTTTTATTGAAATCATTTGATATTTATGTATAATTGATTTAATTGTCTTTAATTCTTTAATTTTCTGCAAGAGCACCTATTCACCCCCCTCTAGGTGCATTCTTCACCCCCAACCATCTCCTTCTTGGTCTCTCAACTCTCTCCTCTTATTGAATCGTTCTGTTCTCCCTTCGACATCTAATTTCCTCCCTCACGCGTTTCTGGTGCACACCCTCTCCATCTAATCTCTCTCTCGGCCTCTTCCCCTCAATCCGAAGCCAACTCCCTTTCTCCTAAAACCGAAATGCTCCCCTCCCCTCTCATTTTGCTTCTTCTTGCTTTTATAAGCATTCTAGCGTGCTCCCCACCCCACCCCACCCCCCCTCTCTGTGCCCTCTGCTCCACTAATTCTCTGTGTGCTTTGCTCTGTTCCCTTCTACGTGGTTCACTTTCAACTGCTGATGGTCGTACGTAGTGGCTGTGGGTGAGGGTGCTTGTCTGCCAGTGCCTCCATCCTCTGTGTACGTCTGTGTTTTTCTGAGAGAAAAGAACCAGGGGACCACGAATTGGGCTAGGTTAATTGCTGGTTTGGGCCTCAAAATTTGGCCCAAAATTTTGCCGCCTCTCTTTTTATTAATTCTAATTGCTTCCCCCCCCCCCCCTCCCTCCTTTTTTTTTTTATACATGGGTTTCAAAACTTGAGTACAAATTGAGATTTGGGCTTCAAGATTTGGGCTAAAGGTTTTTGTGCTTGTTTTATTTTATTTATTTTTTCTTTTTTTTGGGTTGATTTTGTTTTAAAGATATTTGGCTTTTTTTTTCTTGGACTCCTTTTTTGGTTTGGGCTCAACCGGTTTAAAACAGCGAGATTTAAAATTTAAAGGAAAAAAGAATACTTTCTTCTTCTTCTTCTTTGTTTAAATTAAATATTTTTTATATTTTATTTTTGTTTTTACTTTTAAATTGACTTTTCAAATTTTCTTTCTATCCTTTTTTTCCTTTGTTTTTCTTCTTTTCTTTTTTCTTTTTCAAGGGGAATTTTTTTATGTTTTCTTTCATTTTCTTATTATTATTATTTTTTTGGGTTATTTCAGCTTTTAAGATTTGGAGAAAAGAAATAATTTATTTATTTTTGTTTTTGTTTGTACTTTTGCTTGTTGAAAGTTTTTCCTTTGCTTCTTTTTTTTTTATACATTTTTGGCTAATTTTATTTTGTTATTATTTTTCTAAACCTGCTCGAACAAAATACGGTGTTCACAGTGAATATTACTGTTACCCTTGATCTAGTGAACATGAAAGTGGTAAGTTGAGAGGTTGTTTGTAAATTATTTTGTATACTAGTTTGTTTGAGTGCTTATGCAACTTAATAGGGTTAAGCATTTCCTAAATCCTATTAAGGATAAAGTCATGTTTTATCTAACTTATAAATATTTTATTAGCCACCTTTGTAGCTGCCACTAATGTAACTACTCCTTGTTGCTGTAATTGTATTTGTGCGTTAATTTTTATACATAGGCATACAATGAATTTTAGATTTAAGTTGGATTCATAATCATTGATGAGATTGACTAGTGTGGCTATTACATTCTTGAAATAGTAATAAAATGCTTATACTTTGGAAGTAGGACATGTTGCAAAGAGAATTAAGGATGCTTGGTTTTAATTAAGTTAATTCTACAATGTTATGGGAAAACAAAATTTAAACCTTTGGAAACTTTCAATTGTAAAAATATATATTGTAAATAATGGTGAAATTTGTATATGTGCTAAATAAAAATAGTGATATTCTCATATGTGTAAGTGTAGATGGTAATAAACCTCCTAATATGTTATCTGCTTTATTTTTTTTCATGAAATTTTATTTAAATTTTCCCTTTATTTATTCCATAAATTGTTGTCCCTACTTTAAACTTTCTTATATAATTTTCTTAAAATTGATTTCTTTCTAATTAATTGATAATTATCTAAAAATTATATCTTTGAATTATCTTTATTTTTAGTTTCATTTTTTTTTTTGTTTATGGTGTAATATTTATTTACCTTATTTAAAAACTAATAAATGGAATATATTGTGAAACCCATAACTATTGGCAAGAGTAATGCTCTGGGTGCAACTAACTGGACTGAAAGGTAACAAAAAGTATAATGGCACAATGCAATGTGTTAAAAAGTGCGAAACCGTTATGAGATGTGATAAATAGTGCAATGGCGCTATGATATTGTGAAATAAAGTGTATGACACTAAGAAATAAATTTGAGAAACAAAAGACAGTAGCACTAAAAGATAAATTTGTAAAATAAAATACAGTGACACTAAAATGTAATGGCACAATGAACAATAACACAATATGGCTCCCTTACATGATACCCATGCATCCAATGAGTTTTGTTTTTTATCTTTAAATATATTATTTCCTAAAATTGATTATTACCATAATTGATATATTTAACTCTGAATATTTATAAGTTTATACAATATTTTTTATTTTATTTTATTTAATCGTGTGTGTCGTATTTCCACTTATGCATACTTTGTTATTTGTGCATTCAATAAGTTAGTGAACTTATCCTAATCACACCAGCTTACTTCCTAAATGCATTGTATAGAATTCCCTAATGTTGTGATAATTAAGTGTCGGTTCGTATAGTATGATGTGGAGTTGAGATGTCTTATATGTTTTATAATGGTCATAGTTATTTTGAGTCACTTATTTTATTTTATTTTTTTTTATTTTAAAAAAGCATTTATTGCTAGATTGAGATTGTTTATATGGATGGAGAAACATTCATACTTCAGGGGGAGGTTTTGTCTAATTTTTTGTAATCCTTAAATGATTTTTTTTTAATGAAATAAAACACACATTTTGAAAATAGGGTATGATTTTTGAATTTCTTTTAGTCTTTATTGTGATTAAATGAATATATCCCTTTAGACTTATTAGACTAAATTAGTTTAAGTTAGCTTAATTTATACACCAATCACAACTAGAGAATTTGAATCATGAAAATAATTAAACTGGCCGCATAGACTATGATATAATATAATATAATTTAGAAATTGTCATCTTGAAAATGAATTATTCATGGCCTTGCATGCACTTTTTACATGGAGGACAAGTGTAAGAAATTAAGTGTGAGAATGAATAATAGTTTTACCCATCTAAAATTGTATTTAATTAATTGCAGTGATATTAGAATCGAACTAAAATAGCTAATTCAACTGGAAAATAAGTGAATTGGTCCTTATTCCTATTCAGTTGGCTCAGAAAATTAGTCAGCTAAAGAATTAAAAAAAAATTGGTCAAATTAATAAAAGACTAGCCAAACCAATTAAAACCAAATTGATAAAAAATCAATCAAATCAATCATTAAACTTTTTTCAAAAATTATTTCCTATAAAATAATATAATTTATTTTAGAAAGATCTAAAAAATTAAAAATAGAAAGGAATAGGAGAAAGAAGAAACTAAAATAGAAAGAAATTTAAAGACAACATAAAAGAAACCAAACGACATATATTTAATTATTTCGGTACTTGCTTTCTATCATATTTTATCTCTTAAGAGCATATCTTTCAAATATTAAGGTATTTGGCCAAAATTGCTCCTTCCTCTTCTATTTGCTTTTTTCTTTTTTAATAACAATTGAAATCTTAATCTAATTTGAAAACTCAAAAAGTTCAATATTAATTGCTTTTCAATTTTAACTATGGGTTGTTTTATTTTTCAATAAAAAAAACTTCTTAAAGATTATTAAATTTTAAAATTTATTAGAATTTATTTTTATATTAAAATTTTAATATATAAATTTTAAAAAAATATATTTAATTATTATTAATTTAATAAAAATTTAATTACGATCAAACCATTAAATTGTAAACCAGTGTTCATTAGTTCAATAATCTATTTGGTGTTAAAAAACATTAATTAATGGTCAACTTTGATCTCTCCATTCACCAAGATTGCTTCCTATTGTGTCTTCTTTTTGCCTATATGCATACACAGGGAAATGTGCACAATAAGATCCTCTGAAGTGGGATATGCAATTTTCATATTTTTTTAATTTTATTTTGAGTTTAAGATTTAATGAAAAATATTCTAATTATAAAAATAAAAATTTTAATTATAAAAACATTATACTTAAAAATTTTAATTACATCGTATAGTTAAAATTTTTAAAATATAATTTTTTTTATAAGTAAAAGTGTTATCATACAATTTTTTTTTTCTCATTAAACTTTAAACCCAAACGATTTTTTTTTTTTTTTGAAAAAATGCCAAAACAGTGTTGCCGCAACCCTTGCAATAGGATGGAATGTAGAATCGAAATGTGCATCATATGATTACTTTAGGAACAGGAGTGTCTATTGCTCAGCCTGAGTAGCCTCCAAAAAGGAGGCTCTCCCCTTTGACATTTTTTTTTTTTTTTAAATCAATGGTTTTCGTGGTGCGCAGCAGAGAACACTCATTTATTTTTTTTAAAGAAAAAATTTTATATACAATGACTTATATTTTTATTATCAAGCTCTCCAATTAAAATATAATAAATATATAATTCTTCAATTGAAATATATCAAATGTAAGATTTTTACAAGTATAATTTTTTAATTAAACCATATATTTGTCATTTGTTATAAGATAACTGTATACTTATATTATGTTCTAATTAAAAAATATAATAGTAAAAATATAAAAAAACTACATTTATGTCTAATCTTATTTAAAGTTAATTTTATATTATATGGTATGATATTTATTACAGTACTATAATTTACATAAATAAATAAAATTGATGTTATAAATATAAAAAAAGTTATAAATATTTTTTAGTTAAATTGTTTGATTAATTTCCATAATTTTACTAAAATTTTAATTTTTTATATTTTATTTGTTTATAATTCAATCCATGTAATTTCAAAATATTTGTAGGAGAGTCTCCACTGTTGGACTTCGCTAGAACCCCATCACGTGTGGAAATTCTTTTAGGTGCACCTGGAGCATAATGTACCTAAGGAAATGAATAATTAGGATTGAGTTTGTACAGGTGGGGTCCATGTGCAGTACAGATAGAGTCCACGTGCAAAATAAATTTAAACCGTAGAGTGTACAAATGACATGACGTACTGGGTGTACATAAGAATTGCTCATCACGTGTGATCCTATGTGATGAACAAAAGTCTGATGTAGCATTATGCCAAATCATCCACAACATGCCACCTGTCCACGCATAAGGAAGGAAAACAAGAAAAAAAGAAGGAAAAAGAAAAAAAAACAAAGGAATGAACTTCATCCTCGATATCCGTTCATTGCTAAACAATGTATTCCAACTTCAATCAAACATGCTTTGCTGAAAATACTGAACCTTGCAAGCAAACAAGAAGCTGCATTCTCTGATGGTAAACTAATGCTCAGATACATCCACAAGCAATAAAATGAAGAATTCCAGAAACCATAAAGCAGAGCATTAAAATGAAAGCGTCATAACTAAAGAATCTCCTCTCTATTTCTCTAGCTTCAACACAGCTGGGCATCGGATCTGAAACGAATGGGACACATGAAAGACCGTGGCAATACAAGAAGATGATTATATTAGAGTATCTGGGTATCGGAAATACTGTGGCAATGCAATTTTTTGTGGATTTTTCATATTCTCTTGTTTACGACCCATTCGCTTCTACGAAGGCAGAGACTTTCAGATTTTAGAGTCCTTAAGATCGATCCAAGTATAGTTATTTGCCCTCGTCACTACTTCGATTAAATTCATCTTCTTGATGGTACAATTTTTTCGGCAATTAAATCAATCCGAGCATAACTATTCGTCCCTCAAAGCCAATGATAGGTAAACAGAGGAAGAAAGAAAGAGGGACGAAGGAGAGACGGGGAAGAAGAGAATGAGAGGAAAATTCCACTTCTGCGATGCCGTCATTCTGTTACGAAGAGAATATAAAAATATGGGGACACGCCAAGCGCACGTTTTCGCACGCCTCACTAACAGCAACCAAAAAACAACAGAAGGTAAAAACAAAAAAGCAAAAGACCCGTATATCCCTACTACCCCTGAGAAAGACGCAGATGTCTTATTTGCATTTTTATTTCATATCAGCCAAATTCAAACCCAGAATTACGAATAAAATGAAGAAAGCAATTGATCGAAGATTCGGATGACTCACGAAAACAGGGAGTGAATTATAGAAATCATTATGGTTGCGGGTGATGATGCGATGCTCTTGAGATTGATTTCCCCAATACCCTGCAATAGCATAAAAACCCAACTAAACTAATTAGAAAAAGGAATTAACCTCCCTCTCGTCACTATCAGGGCAGTTGAATCTGATTCCGTTTTCCAAGAATTTGGTCTCTCGGAGAAACAGAGAGCAACAGAGTTCCATAGCGGGACACCAAGGTCTCGAATTTCCTTGAGGAAGAGCAGCAGAACCAGCAAATTGAAGGCAGGAGTGCAGCAACGAACGGAATCCCAATGCGGGATCTCTGCCAGCGTTTTTTCTACTCAATCATGTTTATTTCATACGGGCCGTTTAGATTGAAGTTAGATGATCTAGATTTAAATTTTATATATATATATATATATATATATATATATATATATATATATATATATATATATAATGTTGCATGCAAGTTACATTTTATTATCCCAATTTTATAATAATTATTTACATTAGATTTAAATAATTTAAATGAGGTGAGCACGCGAGGGTTGAAAAGTTCATATTAAATTGAGGAAGAAGGAAAAGAATGGGTCTTTTTTTTCTGATTTGTAGATAAATGGGTGGTGTGTTGTGAAGGTTTGACAATAAGATAAAATCATATCAAAATTTTTAAAAAAATTAATTTTATATTATATAATATTAGTTAAAAGATTTGTATATCGAACAAGGGATTTAGATATATATATATATATTAAATATGTATATTCTTTTGATAATGCTGTTTGTATCGCTAGCAGAGTTGATAAATATGATATTGTGAGTGTTAATATAAACAAAATTGAAGATAAAAGACATCAAATGATTATAATTAGATGGTACAGTACTGCCGGTCAATCAAACAGTAAATTTCTGTTTACAAGTACAGTTAACAGAAAAAGAAAATTTCAAAAGCAGAGGAGTACCTCGTTTGGTTGATATATTCTTAAACGATAAAAATAAAAATAAAAACATAAATAGAATATAATAATAAAATTTATATTTAATATGAATTAAAAAATTATATATAAATTTATTTGTTTGGTTAGATAAAATAAAAATAGAATAGAAAGTAATAAAAATTAAAAGACAAAAATACTTTCATTTGAAAAAAGAAAATGAACTCCAATTGTTAAAATTTCTTACTACGTTACATTTAGAAATTGTTTTGACTTTTTTTAGAATTATTTTAATTAATTTTTTAATTTTAAATATGTGTTTTCTTCTAATTAAAAATTTGTTGATCTTATTTAAGAATATTTTTTTTATTATTTGAACTTTTTTTTGAATTAGTTTCCACTATTTTTTATTTCATTATTTAGCTAAATTTTTTTAAAAAAAATAAAATATTGTATTTATAAGTTTGTTTTCTTTTTAAAAATCGTAGATTTTTTTTTTTTACTTTTCATTTTTTTCTGTCGAACCAAATGGGATTTAAGAGACAAAAACCACTACGAATTCACACAAAAGTGAACAAACATTTTGGAACATTAGGTTGACACGATAAAGGGTGTTGCAGACCCAAGCCAGCAGAATTTTGTGTTCGGCTCAAAGCAGTTGGTAATTGTCAAGCATTTGATGAACATATGGATGGAGTAGAAGTTGTGGTTTGGATCTGAAGTATGTAAACATTGCAAATTTCAATGGGAAAACTGCACCATTAGAAATATTGTATATTTTAATCATTAAATATTTGATATATAAATAATTATTTAATAATTATTTGTTTTGGATAGAATCAATTTGATCACATTAAATTCAATTGAACTTAATGTATTGGATGCTTTAGCAAAATATTTACTTTCACAAATTTTAAATGTTAAATAATACAACAATTTTATCTAAAAATTTTATGAACATAGACAATAAACGAGAACGACAAAGGCAATATCATGCTAAATAGTAGACTTAGGATTAATCATCACATATTGTGTGTGTGTGTGTGGGGTTCATGGCCATATTCACTAACTTAGAATTATTTAAATTATTGATGGTCTTTCTTGCAATGGAAAGTGGAACAACATCCAGAGTCCTTATAACCCATGTTTTTTAACCATTGAGAGTCATGATACCCCACCTTGATTTTGTTGTATTTGCATTGTTTTCATTACCAAAAGTAAAAAAAAGAACACCATTCTTTATTAGCATTCACTAATTTTGTGTCGCTTCTGATAGTTGAATACTTGGCCATCGGGTCTGAACTTCTTCGAACACGTGTTACGTAAGTCTGGCTAGATATTTTGATTTGGTTTCCAAGCCCGATAAGAGTTACATCAATAAAAGAGAAAAATAAAAGCACGTATGATAGGAGTCACGCGGCATGTTTAGTGATAGAAAATATTGAAACCTGAGTATTTCAGAATAAATGAATGTGTGCCGATACATATATTTAATATTCTGTAAAATAAAACTTCTCTGACATAAATTATACCAAAACATGAAACTTTACAATGCCTGTGACTTGACGCATTTGAACCAACTTCTTGGAAAACCCACAAACTTTACTTTCTTAGACAATTCATGAGAAACTAATACATGTGCTTTCGTTGGTTACTTTCAGCACTGAAATAATTGGAATTACATTCATCAAGGATTTGCCTCTTTTTTACATCACAACAAGGGTAAAACTCTTCAGCTCCAGAGTAGGAGATTACTACGTTTGTAACTTCTTGATATCAAGACGGAAAGATTGAACATTTTTCACAGCAAGTCCAATACATTTCCCTACCCACTCGCCAAATATGTTTCACTCATAATATTATTTTTCATTTCGCGGTAGCTCAGAGGCCCCGGTAGGCATACACATATTTACCATTTTAAATAATGGTTAGTCTCCTCTTAAAAGGAGCTTTGTAGTACTTTCTCGTATTTGTTATATACTTTTGATTTTGCTGGATTGTAAAAAATTGTTTCTAGATCCTACCACTATTGGATGTGCATATTACATCCTTCGTGCATACAATTTAAAGACCAATTATATTTAGTTTCTCCAAGCAAAATTTCTATTTTAATATTTTTACTATTAAAAAATCATTGCTGAATGGGAAAAAGATTGTTACCTATATCTTTTGATCTTCAAGACCTGATATCCAATTAGACTTCAAACCTGACAAATGCAGAGATAAATGCATCTGGTGTCAATTAAGAAACTCCAAAGCGACGCCCAACAAATTTGAGACTATGCCTGACATACGACAAATGACTTCACATGACAACTTAATACTGGCACAAATCCACCCATCCGTAAGATTTTGAGAACCCATAAGAATATTAAGTGTGAGTAACTTGATAGATCGATATGTTTAAAAAATATATTTACAAAAACCAATGGAAGCTATAGAATTTTTAAAAGTTCATCTGTTTTCATTTCAAGCATACCTATAGAAGATTTAAGTTATCATCATTAATAGTTAATAGGCTGTATTGCCTTTTATCATTACTGCTATCTGCTTCAGATGTATGAAGATTTAAGCTTCAAAGCAAATAGATTAATTGTCGTTAAGAAACTAATTGATCCTTCATACAGTGTTGCCTTTCATTTCCAAGGCACTCAAGCTTCCCTCATATTACATAATTTGCAAATTTAAAGCTGAGAGACAATTTCATGACATTTAATAGGCTGTATTGCAAGATTTTCAATTTTCTTTCTTAGAAGTTATAAAATAAAGTAAACACTAATGCTCAACCCAATGAATTGGAAAATCAATTTGTTTATAATTATGTAACAATCTCATAACCTAGATATCACGATTTAAAAGGCCCTGCACTATAATGGGAGTGTTTGGTTCAACCAAGGGGAGGGAAGGGGTTTTAATGATATCTTGTTTGGTTGATTTGGAGAAGAGGGGAAGGGAGGGGTTTTAATGAAATCTTGTTTGGTTAAAGAAAGGAAAGGAGGGGAAATAAAATTAAATGAACAATTATACTTTTATGATATTAGAATTTTTAATTTTTTTTTATTTTTATAAAAAAAACTTTTTCTTGCATGTTATTATTAAAAATAATTTTTTATTTTTATTCAAAAATATTTTTTATTTTTATAAAAAATTATCATAAATCCCATTAAAAAATAAGATTTATATTATATTTTAAATGAAAATAAAAATAGGGATAATTTTGTCAAATAAAAGTAAAAATTTTCTCTCCCCTCCAAAAACCCCCACTTTTGGAGGAGAGGGTTTGGAGGGGAGGGGATTGGGTATTTTGCCTCCCTTTCCCCCCAAAACCTTCAAACCAAACAACCTCAATAGGAATATCTACCCTTGACTCTCATCATCTCAATTTTAGTCTGCCATCATCTCATCCATGTTGCTAGCCATAAGAATCCTATGATAATACAAATGAATGCAATTTTTACCTGGAAGTAGTAACAATGACAATATAAAGGAAGAATGCCAACTATCTATCACCAAAGACATGGATTTAAAACTACTATCAAATGTTAAGAGTCCAATCAAAGATCCATTCCAAAAAAAGAAAAATGTTATTAAAAAGAAATAATTAATAGTTCATACCTAGAACATGAAATTCCATCAGCCAGGGAAGCTAAATCACTTCTATTAATTGCTAAAAAAACATACAAAAAAAACTGGAGTTGGATACCATGGCCTTAAATCATTAAGCTTAGTCCTATTAGAAAAAAATTTTGAGGAAAAGAAATTGAATGATGTAATAAAAAGTAGTTAAAAGAAAACAATGCGTACCAAGATCAGCAAGACCACAAAAAATGACTCCAACTGACAAATTTATGAAGTTCAAGAGACTAGTAAATGTTATTTCAATATTCCCTATTAATCATAAAAGTCATTGAATCATACACCTACCAAAAAGTACATAAAGCTGTAAAGTTTCAATGATAATTTAGAGTACTCTAAATTATGCATTATATGAGGATAGATTCAGATATTGACAATGATATTAATTTTTCACTCAAGTCATTCACAAACCTAGACATAAAAATTCTGAACTATTTCAGCAAGAGAGAGAGAGAGAGAGAGATACTAATTAATTTACTCTAAAAGGTAAGAACAAAAAACTAAATAACATCTTGTCTATCTCTTTCTTTGTCAGAGATAAGTAAACTTACAAAAGTAGTTTAAATAATTATTCAAATTAAGATAGTTGTAGTAAACTCTGTCCAAAACAATATATTAGCTCCACAATCAAATTTTTATTCCACTAATTCCCTTATATATATATATATATATATATATAGTGTAAATAAGCTGCTCTGTATACACTAATTGAAGCATTAAAGTTTATATTGTTATTTACTTGCAATATAGAACATAAGGAATCTAGTCATCAAACCAAACCAACCTAAGTTTTCTGTTACCATAGTTAAGAGTAAATTTCTCATTCTACTAATCCTTGCCCTATTGTATTAAGAACAGCAATATATTTTATCAACAATATGCTTTCCCTCCACCAGAGCAAACACCTAGTCCTCCCTTCTGTATGATTATACCAAATGGCAATAAAATAAGCCACTGTTCATAAGTCAGATCAAAGGATTAAAAAATGTGCCAATCCCTTAGTATCATGGGGTGAAATCATATGTTTTCATGGAGCTAATTCAACAATTTCAGAATCCTAGAAGTCAACATATCAAGTGATTTTTACACAAGATTCGAATCTATTGAATAAAATGTATATTCTCAGGGTGTCAGTAGTATTTGCGTTGGTATAACTCCATTTATTTTCTCTCTTTCAAACTTTTTTCTAATAGAGTCGGTGATCATTGAAGAAGCCTTGTTATCTATTTCTCTTTTGGATTTTGTTGAATCGAAAAATTCCAAGTTCCCATCTCATCGAAAGGGAAAAGAAACACATAACTGAGATAAAATAGATATAATTAGAAACTTTATAACCTGAAGATGTTTCTGTTATGAACTTAAATTCAATTTATTATATTACAGGAATCTGGCATTGCATTAGTTATACCCAGCTACAAAATTCCTAGTAGACTAGAGTATGATATTGTTAGCACCAGATATTAAACAGATATAAAGACTTTCATAAAAGAAAAATGAGCGATGCATGCATCCTTTACCAAATGTAAGAAATTAATTAAGCGGGCAAATGAACTGGGATACTATTTACCAATTTAATCATCACATTTTATTAATTGTCAACTTTGATCTGTCCATTATATGTATTGCTCTGTTCTTCGTCACAATATTCTTTCTGTTGCTCTTGGGCATTTTTTCATTTTCTTTATTCTGAGTTCTATTTATCAACGTAAACAATTGATATACAAAAATGCATGACTCTCTTTCATATTTCTTTTTCACTTGACGCCAATGAGTTAAGAAGAATAAAAATTAACTGTTAGATGTGCTTATTTTTTTCTTGACTGGGCCAATTGTAAACTGGGTCTCGAATTAAGAATCGGTCCTAGCCCGACTACATGCAAGATCTGTGTGACCCGGTTGACATTTGGGTTTCACTGGGTCAAACCAGAGTTTTGAATGTCTGAATATATTTGAAAAAAAGATAAAGTATATATATATATATATATATATACACACGCGAGAGAGAGAGCGATGGCTGTATATCATAAAGCCACGTAAAAGAGAGGAAGTGATACAATCAACAAAGCCCAACAGACAAAGTGGTCTTATTTATATTGTGGACTTGGACAAACACTTATGTTATGAAGTTCGTGAAATATTGTTTAAGTTGCTTCAAGACATGGGACATCTTTTAGGCCTACTTTAGTTCGGAGAATCTTTCTCTTTTGGACATTGAACATTAATTGCCAGATATGGAATAAAATTTATGTTAACTCCAAGGAAAAAAAATCTAAAAAACCCATTGGGCAAGGCCTGGAACAAGGTTTCAGTGGTTGGGCCACCTTTCCGATTTTGTTGTGCCTTGTTGGATCCAATTCTTGCTCATTTACCAATATCCGAAGATTTGGTTTCATCCTTTTTTATTTTTCTAATTATAAAAAATATGCACAAGATAAATTATAATTATATTTATTTTGACTTTGGCTGACAAACAATTTTATACAGGTCAAAATTTTATTTGAGTCTTAAAAAATATATTTCATCTTTTATATTAATTTTAAAAGTTTATAAATTTATTTAGAATAAAAATTATTTTTTAAAATCAATAAAAAAATTTAAAAAATCCTTTTAGGATAATATTATTTTGAATATATATATATATATAGACACACCAAGATATATATCTCCCACTAAATATCTTCGTATCTCATGTATAAAATAATCACGTACTTCTCTAAATTGAACAAAATTTAAATCATTTTATAAAAAGAAATACATAATTATTATATCATCTGGTTGTTTGCACCCTCGTCGGCATTTGTGGCGGGTGAGCTTTGGTCAAGCCAATCCAAAAGAGCCATCATTTGGGGAAAAGAAAAGCGATTCCATGCACATTTTTTTTTAACCAGAACTCTTCTACACACAACGAAAAGTAACTCTCAGCTCTCGTTTAGGCATCGGGAATGGAATGATTGATGTTTAGTATAATAATAATAATAATAATAATAATAATAATAATAATATTTTTTTATTTGTAAATTTAGATAGCTGAAAATAATAAAAAAATAGCAGAAAATGTCAAAAATGTCCACAATAAAAAATAATAAAATAAATTCTCTTTTTCCCCGTTGGACAGAACATATACAAAGTCATAGAAGGGGCAAAATAAATAAATCAAGTTTTTGCTCCAAAAAACTTCTTTATTAGTACGCAAAATAGATGAGAGAAAAAAAAAAAAAAAAAACAACGCTTCTTCCATTTCAGATTCGGAAAATCTATTCTTCGTATCAAACGCATCTTGGTCACAGATTTTGTCTCCCTCTTTCTTTTTGACAACGTACCAAACGAGGTTCTAGATATCTTCCAATTCCATTCCACGCGTCCTTAATATGGTTATTTGACAACTCTTCCATCAAGTATGTATAGTAGGACTTTTTCTTTTTTTTGACCAATTGTATTGTAGGATATATTGCCATCCACAAAAAGGTGCTACTTGACTAGTTTAGTGGGTAGTTGTGTGAGTATAATTTTTTTTTCTAGAATTGGTATAATTAATTTGCTGGGAATATATAATGACTTATTGCTTCTTCTTTTTTTGGGATATTAAGTTTCTCTTAACCCAGGAGATTTTTTTAAAAAAAAAAAGGAAAACATTGAAAGGTAAGGCCTGGAATGAGGTTTCCGTGGTTGGGCTACCTTCTCGATTATGTTGTGCCTTATGACAACAGAAGTGGCCCATATGTACATGATCCAAGCTGCAATTCTTTGACAACAATTTTGACATCTTGAACTCAATTTATGGAACTCGACAGTTTTCATGTTCATCAAAAACCCCCCCTCCAGAGATATATATCAGTAAATCCTGATAATTAAATTGACATTGAAAAAGTTTGTGGGATTATTATTAGTTTCCTTTTTTTTACAATAAAAACATTTTCGGGACGGTTTGCACGTCTATCAAGAGCAAATTCTTCTCCGTACACTATTAAATGTGACATTTAATTATGAATATAAATCCCGATAAATGTTAGTTTTATAATTTGAACACGAGTATTTAAGATAAAAGACATACTTTCTTAATTACTAAGTGCATGTTTAGAAGTCTTATACAAAATTACGTTGATATAGAAGTATAAAATCGAGCTTTGTATAAAGCGTGATTTTAAAGGACAATAACACATTTCCAAACACACCATAAACCAATTTCTTGTAACTTGTTTTGACTCAAATGCGATCTCTCCCTCCCACAACAAATTTAAAGAATTATACTATTTCTATTTCATGAATAACATGACTCGTTTACGTTTAGATTACCTCAATTTTGGGTGCCAACATCACAACTTTATTTTGGAAAAATCGTGGCCGTTCAGTTGATCCAACAACTAGCAAGCAGTCATGCATGTAGAAGCACTTTGAAACACAATTAATCACCATATCTACGTGTCGCTTCGCCTCCCCAGTCGCGTGAAGAGTTATCAAATGATTCTGGATAAAATATTTTACTAAATAATTTATAATAAGATATTGCAAATATTCAAACAAATAATATGTTTTATTAAATGAGTTTATATTTAAAATTTTATATATTACATGTGTATTTATACAAAAATTAATGAAAAGCTCATTTTCGTTTGTTAAGGTTAACATTTTTTGTCAATTTTGTCTTTTTAATTTTAATTTTAAAACTTGGCCTAATTTTATCCTTTTAATTAAATGTGGACGCAAATTTTTTGGAGTTGCATTTTTTTTATTGTCTTAAATTATTTTTTATGAAAATTTGCGCAAAGCACGAGGAGGTCTCAAGTTTAAAAAATAAAAAAAAGTGTGTGTGGAAGTTACCACAAATTATCAATGTTAAGAAAACCGGATCGGACCGGCCGGTTCGACCGGTTCGATCGGGAACCGGTCCCTGGTCCGGTTCGGTTGAATTAGAAAACCGGTCAAGCAAAAAACCGGTCAAGAACCGGTCAAACCAGTCAAAAACCGATCAAAATCGATCAAAAAACCGGACAAAAAACCGGTTTGAAGCAAATTTTCTTTTTTTTTTTTAATTTTTTCTATATAACAGAATAATTCATTTTAAATAATTTTAACAAATTAACAATAGAAAGTAATAAAAAAGATGAGGGGATTGAAATATGATTTTTTTTTTTAAAGAGAATATAAGAGAAATAAAATGTGTATAATTAATTATTTTTTATATTTACTTTTTATCATATTCAATTTCCTAATAATATTGCTCTCAAATATCAAGATACTTAGCTAAAATTATTATTTATTATTTTATTTTTTAATAATAAGTAGAATCTTAATATAATTTAGAAATTTTAAAAATTTAATATTAAATATTCTTAATTTTTAATCATAAATAATTTTTATTTTAAACTAAACATTAGTTTTTGTGATATCTTAAGAAATGTTAAATTAGTAATCAAATATTTAAAATTTACTAATATTTATTTGTTATATTAAAATTTTAATACATAAAATTTTTTTAAATAATATATTTAATTATCACCGGTTCGACCACGGTTCGACCAATGAACCGTGAACTAGTACCTCCATCGGTTCAATGACCGATCCGATTTTAATAACATTGCAAATTATCATGTAGACCCACTGTGCTGGAATAGAATGAACGTGTATGTGGTCCTTGTTAAGTTGTCATCCATAAATAAGACAGATACAGTTCTCAATCATACAGGGAAAAAAGGAAAAAAAAAAATTGATCTGGCAATATGCATAAATATATTGATTGGATCCTTTGCGGACTTGCGGGCATGGGTCACGTTTTGTCAAGCAGAGAGTCAACATTTGTGGGAAAGTAAAACAATTCATCCACATGCTTTTTTCACCAAGGCGGGGACTCGTCTATCTGCCATTTGATGACAACGCAAGTGGGTAATTGACAACTAACAACTCTTCCATGAAGGCTTTTGCTGGCCACTCATGTTGTTTGTATTGTCTCTAATAATGATCATGTTCATTTCTAGAAAAAAAAACAAACAAACAAACTTTTGTGAATAATATGAGCATATATGAGAGAGAACAAATATGAGAATATTCATACTCTCACCCACAATACGCTACCTTTTGGATAATTTAGTGGATAAAATTGACTTAATTAATGATTTTTTTTAAATTAACTGATTAATTTCAGTTCTTATTTTCTTTGGTTTAACATCAAATGTTTATGTATATTGAATTTTTCCTTTATGTATAAAGAAATTATCTTTATACCTTTCCCATAGAAACAACAACAACAACAGCAATAAAGATGTAAAAATTTACGTCATTCTAAGGAAAATATGAGAAAGCTATAATTTTAGGATGATTAATTTAAGCCTATTTTATTTTTTAACCATCTTTTATTTATGTTGTTGCTATATTTTTCCCCTATGCATATTATTAAACACTAGTCAGCTAGCCAAATCTAAGCAGTTGACTAGTAGCCAGTCCAAAAAGAAATTCTAAAATGTTTTGTGAGGCAATAATCAATTGGTCTTTAAGAGCAGTTAACTGATTAGCCAATAAACATTGGAAATTTCAAAAAATTTGTTACTTTTGTACCTATTAGATTGAGTAATTATGTTTGTTCATATAAAAATAGTCAAATAATTGTTGAATTGTGTAATAAATCTAAAAATACATTCAAATGTCATGATTGAAAATTGAATTTCAAATTTAATTATAAACAAAAAGACATGATAGTTTAGAATCAAATTTATAAATAATTAATTCTGAACATATAAAAAAATACAATCACGTATTTCCTTTATCCCAATTCTTGAAAGAGAGAGTTAGAGTTTTATTAATTGCAAAGTGAAACATTTTACAATGTTTTGAATAACTTTTAAAAGTAATTTTGTTCAAACCTTACAATAACTCAGTCAAGACAAACATTCCTTTAAAGAAAATATGTTTCAAAGGCTATAAGTTCTAATTTTTCTGTTTCATTATTATATCATTTCTAAAAACTTTTTTTTTTATTTTATTTTTAAATATGGGTGTTAGTTAGGGTCTGAATTAGCTTGTCAACACTCAACTCATTGTTTATTCCAGCTTCATTTAAAAAAAAAAAAACTACTTTTAATAAAGTTTCTTGTGCCACAATTTTTTGTCCAAAAATAGGTCAGCTTATTTTTTAAGTGCTATATTGATGTGATAAATTATTTTGTAAAACTAATGTTTTTGTTTCTTTATATGAACATTGACAATATTCGTAACAATGTTCAGTAGTTATTATGATAGGATAGGAATCTAACTTTCTAACTTTAAAAAAGAAAATGTGAAGTGTCACTCAAAGAAAAAGACGAAAAGCTTGACAAAAAGAAAAAGAATAAATTATATTTTTAAAAAAATTATTTAAATTGCATATTCCTTATTCTATTTTAAAATTAAAAAATTAAAAGATATAATTACATATATTTTAACAAAAAAAATTTATTTCTATTATTTATATAATATAATAAATATTAAATATTTATATGATCAATATAAAATAGATAATTATAAAATGAATAAAATTGAAATAAAAATAAATTTTTAATAAGTTATATTTTTAATTAAAATATATTATTTTTTAGAATATTTTTAATTATATTTTAATTTTAAAAGAGTTACTATATTTTTTACAATAAAAAATTATGTAATTTAAATTTGTTTAAAAAAATTTATTTGAATTAAAAAAAAAAGGAAAAAAAAAAGTCATGTTGCATAGATGGATCAGTGAGATCACACTTATTGTAGAATTGACTAGTTGAAGAAAATAATGTTGGGCAAGCGCGACAAAATTAGGGAAAGGCGATAATGAAGGAGGGACCAACAGCACCACAGTGGTCCCAGTCGTACCTGATTACGTCTATCATTTGATTTCGATTCCCACTTTGAAGTAAAAGAAGTGGCAGACATAGACTGTTCCATAAAAGCATCTCAAACATCATTAGTGCCTATACAGTTCATTAATGCTAATCAGTCACCTTAAGTTGCGCTTTTATTTTCGTGCTTGTTATAATCACATGGGGTTGTTCTCATCTCATGCTAACAAGTTGATATTATATATAGGAACTCATGAGTCAAACAATTCAAGGGAAATTATTATTATTGTAATACAATTTTGTTCTTTGAAATTTGAGATTCACGTGCTGCATTTACTGTATAAAAAAAATACTCTTAAAATAGTTTCCTTTGAAAATATAGTGACTTTTGTTTGGTTTCTTAAATCACCCACGTTGTGCATCGCTATTAAAATTATGAACTACTTAATACATAACCTTTCATATCTATTAAAAATATATTTTTTTTAGTTTAAAATTGTTTGTTGAGTTTTATAATATTTATTTTGTTACTTAAACATTTGGCGACTTCTTGTTATTATAAAGTTAGTCGGTTTGACAAAAAATCAGTGACTAATTATGATTTTGATCCAATTAACTTGCAAATTTGACCACAAAAAAATTTGATTAAGAATTGGCCAAATCAGTATAAACCCACCAGTTTTAACATTGAAATGATTTTATTGTCTAAATTAAAGTTTGGATATTATGTGGTGAAAATTTATAACTTTCAATAAGTTTTATCTAACTTATTTTGCATAAATTTATTGGTATATGTAAAATATGTTAATTGGTTTTTATATTATTAAATATTAATATTTTTAAAAATATTCTTTTACAATATATATTAATTTAATTGTAATATATATAGCATAATTTAATTTAATTGTAATTTAAATATTCTTTTACAGCGAGGAGCACCTTCAATAACAACCTTGATTTTCCGTGCAAAAATTTGAAGCACATGTTAAAACATAAGCGTTCAAGTAATCCTTAGCTTAACTTTGAATGAAAGCTTAGTACATAATTATTCTTACCCTCTAATGACTGACAATACAATGAATAATAATAAAAAAGTTGAGGATTAGTGGGACCATCACTTTTAATAGTTTATTGTGTAAAAAGTTCTAGCAATGATTATATTATATATACAAATATGATAATAAATATGTAATCAACAATGACCACTAC
Organism: Erythrophleum fordii; assembly: GCA_032878935.1. Lineage (NCBI taxonomy): Eukaryota > Viridiplantae > Streptophyta > Magnoliopsida > Fabales > Fabaceae > Erythrophleum > Erythrophleum fordii. The sequence goes on from JAVQMF010000047.1 coordinate 7,094,066, forward strand.
ACAAGTAAGTAAGCGCTTCAACGAACAAGAAAAATTATGCTTGAAAATTTATTGGTTTTGACAAATCATTTTCACCTGGTACACATAGAAGACATTTCCTTTTTGTTATATTATTGGTATTTAGCTTTCTAATTATCCTAAAACCTAGGGATTGTTTGATAGTCTATGAAAAAGTAAAATAAACAAAATTTTTTCATACAATATTTACTATATTTTTTATAATTATTATTTATTTTTATTTTTTAAAGTAAAAACAAAAAATCATTTCTCAATTATAGAATTATTTTTATTTCTATTTTTATTCTTAACTTTTTTGTGCCAATAGACTGTAGCCTTTCAGTGTGTATGATTATTACCACTAAATATAAAATTAGAATACGTTACCATAAAAAGGAAAAAGTGAATTAAAAAATAAAACGAGAGAATTGAAAATTTACGATGAAGACTGTTTCATGTAATTTTGATTAATAAAAAATAAATAGAACAGAACTAAACATATCAATCAATCAATTTCCTATTGAAATTCGATGTACCTAACCACATCAGAATACACCTCAGCTATTGAATATTTGTCCTTTATCGATTCGCTTTTAAGGTAAAGAGTCCCCACTGCTTTGGGACCGAACTCCGATTGTTCAGCTTGAATAGATGATCGTTTGTCCCCATTGTTATTATTTTGATTTTTTAAAAATAAAATAAAAAATTAAAATAATTTTGAATAATTACATTTGCTATAAGTTAAAAAATTATTTTTATTTTGTATTTTATTTTATTTAAAAATTAAAGTAAATAATAATTAATTAAAATTAAAAAATATGAAGGCAGACAATCCCATACCTCAATTGGTAAAAAAAAGTGAAAGGAAAAGAAATTATTCAATAATATTGTTTGATACACATTTTATAACATCGAAAAAGAAGTTTATTTTTATTTTGTAAGTATAAAAATAAAAATTATTATTATATTTAATTTATGTAAAATTTATTATATCTTTATTATTTTTTTATTTTAATATTATTTTTAAAAAAATATAAAAATTACTTTTTTATTATTTTTTATATTCTCATATCATTTTTATTTAACTAAATATACAAATACAATAACATTTCATCCTTTTAAACTACATTTGTTATAAGATAAAAGAAATTGAGAGAATAAAAAAATAAATAAAATAAAATAAAATAAAAAATAATACTTGTATTTTTATTTAAAAACAATTAAAAATAAATATCATTAAGTAATAATAGCACATAATTGATTTTTTTAATTCTTTTAAAAAAAATTTATCCTCTCAAACTGCAATGACGCATACCAAATGTGACAAACATACCTAATTATTTTATTTTATTTATATCATTATTCTCTTCTTATTTTCATATTTAATAATTTTACGCATAATATTAAAATTCTTCGCTTGGTTGAGTAAAACGTGTCCGATTTTTATTGGATATGTGGTATTAAAATTTAATTAATTAATTACTTTTCGCAATATAAGAAAATAAAAACTTATATCGTTTCCTCCGGTGCGGTTCTTACAAATTGGTGCGAGCTGCCTTTTCTTCTTCGCTCCTCTCCTTCAACGGCTTTTCACATATTCCTATTAATGGCGCTTCAAAAGCTACAGACCTTCCTATTCTTAGAACTTTATCCGAAAATCTCACCTTTTGTCTCTCTCTAATTCTTTCGGAGAACTTCATTCCACTTTAATCTTCTCTGCCACTCACCTTGCCGGAAAATTCTTCCCCGGCGGTAGTACTTCCAGTTCCAGTGATGGCCGAGCAATTTTCCAGCTCCGTTGAGTTCGGACTGAGGCTGTCGAAGCGAATTTTCTATGGCAAAGGGTTGGTTTCCCCTCCGGTGCCGGAGCCGGTGATATCCAGGACTACGGACCTCTATCTACCAACAGCGCCGATGTGTTACGCGGTGATACCAGAGCCGGAGATAGTTGACAATCCGGATATTCGGACTTATCAGCCGTACGTGCACGGCCGGTGTGAACCGCCGGCGTTGATCCCGCTACACATGCACGGAGTTACCGTGGAAATTGAGTGTTCTCTGGACACGGCGTTTGTTACAGTTTGCGGAGCGTGGCGCGTGCATTGTGTAAGGTCGAGTAAAATGTGTGATTGCCGGATTGCTATACCCATGGAAGAACAGGTAATACATTTTGTTATCTATGTTTTATTTCCTTGTTTCGTAATACATTAATAATATCAATTATTGATATTATTAATTTTTTTGAAGCTGTAGTTATTTGATGAGCGTGGTAATTTTGATGCTTGTAAAATTTTTAATTAAGATTGAAGGATTGAAAATGGATTTTTTTTTTTTTGTGGTTATTGGTTGAAACTTTGAAATTCTAAAATAGCATGTTACATAACATAATAGATTTCGTTGCTAATAATTTGAATTAATAATTTATTTATAAGCTTCGAGTCGATGATTAATTATGATGGAAGAATTGGGGATTTTGGGTTTCTCGAATTTCTATGTTTAGTAATGGCCACCCAAAGTGGAGACTGCAGCTGGAAAACTCTGCAAGTGTAGACTTTTATACGTTATGATCGTGTATTGAAAAATACTATAAAAGAGAATGCATGTCCAGTTATAAGGTAGCATGCGTCACGAGAGGACGAGACGAGGGTAAATTATTATGGTTTAAACAGGTTTAGTTGCAGAACAGATAGATACCTTCAAAGAAACGTCTAAGGTACAGGGTCGGCTTACCGCTGTTAATTGAAACGATTCGTTTATTATACCTTGAAAAGCGGTAGACCATGATTCTTTACAAACAAGCCCAGGAAGTTGAGATTAAGGATTAATAAACTTGTCACTCACATCATTTATATGAGTCCTTTTTTTTTTTTTTTTCATTACTGAAGAACCAAAAAGGAAACGAAAAGGAGAATTTTCTTATGTTAACCTTTGTCAATCTGCGGATTTACTCCAATTAAAGGATTTAATGCGTGAAATACAATTTCTGTTATAGTACGGGTGGACTGAGGATAGATAAATTTCAGTTTTAATTTAAGAATTGGAGCCTTTTCCCTAGTTGGTATTGGTTCTGTCATTTCAACGCAAGGTATAGGATACGTTAGAAACTGAAAATAGTATTTGGACCATGCCTTTTTGTGGTTGATAATGAAACCAGTTCTGCTTGTTGGTTGTGGAGTGGTGGATGTTCGCCAGGAAGGTTACTCATGCTCAAGATTTTTTTTTTGAGTGCGGAGATGATAAATCATAGATCCATAAAGTTAGGCTGCTGGCGTCAAATTTTAAGGAAAGTTTTATGTATCTGACTTTATTATGTAGTGGATATTAGCCCCACAGCTATCAGTCATACAACTGTCGCATCATCTGTTATGTTAATTCTGCCTTCTTAACAATCCCTGGCAATATATATTTTTATGGTGTCAGCATCATCTTCAAGACTTAAAGTTTCGCCTCTCAAGGATACAATACAAGTATTAATCTATTTTCTCTTAATCATTTACGTCCACAATTTTTCTTTTGAGATTAGGATCAAATCTCATATCAACTTTGTTTTAGGGGCATAACTTAAAATTTTTGGCTAACATTATATAAAACTTTTCTCTTCCAGGTTTCTTTACTCGAGTAACATTTAGATTTCACTTCTTTGTTGTTCACGACTTTATGTTGCATCACTAATTATGATCATGCACTTTATAAAATGCGTTCCTGTTTAATCTAATATTCTTATGTTGATGGCACCATCTTCATTATTTCATGTTTAACTACTTGATGAATTTCTTTTCTCTGAGGGTTAAAGTTTGTTTTGTGAGTTCTCAAGTTATATATGATGTGGCTAACAGGGTTCACTTCTAGGTCTTGAGGTTGATGGTAGTGGAATATCTTATCAAACTGAAGTTATTGCTCCAAAAGACGAAAAAGATATAGAGAAAGTGGCCAAAACTAAAGATGGATATTTCTTGAAAAGCCAAATATACACTGTCAAGATTCCACAGGTTATTACTACATAGCACAGCTGAGAATAATCTCATTTATTTACTTAATAAGTTAATAGTTATTAACTGGTACTTACTCACACAAAATAATGTCTTTCAGGTTAGGGGAGGCTCTCATCTTTCAATAAAAGTCAGATGGTCTCAGAAATTACTATATCATGATGGCCAGCTCTCTCTTCGCGTACCTTTTAGTTTTCCTTCATACATCACCCCTGTGGAAAAGAAAAATTCTAAGAAAGAGAAGATTTTTTTGAAAGTATACTCTGGTCTTGCGACTAAAGTGTCATACAAAAGCAGCAGCCATCCTCTTAAGGTAAAACCTTTAGGTGGCATTTCATAAATGGACATTCTAATTACCCAAATTTTCAGAAAGTGGAAATATATATATATATATATATGTATATGTTTGAGTATTTAGATATATAAATAAATAAATAAACATCTCTATGTTGTTTAGGACACATACAACACAAATCTTGAGTTTTCCATTTTTTTATAAATAGGTTTCCAAGTATTTGAAAAATCAAAATGCTCATGCACTAAACAACACATTAGGCCTTTTCAAATTCTATTTGGCCTCTATTAGATGTGAACTGAGATAACTTTTTGACTTTCCAGGAACTAACACGCCAATTTGGTAAGTTAAGTTTATCGTATGAAGCAGAAGTGCCAGCATGGTCAACTACAGACTTTAGTTTCTCATATGCGGTAAGACCTAGAGGCAGACAGGCTATAAAAATTCTTAATGCAATTCCATATAAACTCTGATCCATAGACATTCAAGAACAGACCAGAATGCCATATATGTAATGAATCAAATATTACAGGTTTCTTCAGCTGACATATCTGGTGGTGTGCTTTTGCAATCTCCATTCCTCCGTGATTTTGACCAAAGAGAGATATTTTGCTTGCATCTTTACCCTGGAAATAGCAAAAATAGGAAGGTTTGTTTTCAATGTTTTCTACTTTCTAAATTTTTTTCTTCTCTAAAGTATGAATTATTTATGCTTTCTCTAGTATGTATAGCAAGATCTAAGATGAGTCTGTGTGTACATACGTCATAGCATAGGAATGCATAGCAGGGTTATGTTGCAACTTGCAAGTAAGCTGCCTCTACATCCTTTCCGCGTGTATGGACTAATAAAGTGGACTAGGCTGTTCTTTGTGGAATATTCTTAAGTACGTATGCATCAAGAGGAACAATTGTAATGTATAGCAATAAAATCGCTGCATTTACAAATGTAAGTTTATAGTAATAAGAAACATATGAAACTTGGAAACAGACCCTGGGAACAAATTACTATTAAGGACTAATGAGTATAGAAATATAGTCAGCATTGCACTGTGTACCAGCCATTTGAGGAAACAAACAACCTTATGGTATGTTATGGCTGCTTAATTTTCAGTCAAGTTGCCTTATATTTGCAACTTGCAAGCAAAGTCTCTTCGGCCACTTTGTAATTCTATTTGACACGTTCTTATTTATTTTCTCTTATAGGTTTTCAGGAGGGATGTGGTATTTATCATAGATATAAGTGCAAGCATGAGAGGAAGTCCTCTTGAAAATGCAAAGAATGCACTGCTGGCGTCACTTTCTCAACTAAATGTGCAAGATACATTTAATATTATAGCTTTTAATGAGGAGATCTACTTATTCTCACCATCAATGGAACCAGTCACAGAAGGAGCAATATTAAATGCTACCCAATGGGTTGGCACCATGTTTACTGCCAAAGGTGGCACAAACATATTGCTTCCCCTAATTCAGGTATTTTTCCTTTGTTGAAATTTTCAAAATGATGAGTAGACAATTCTGCCATCCTTCACGGCTTGTTAGTTTTAACATTTTCACATATATATTTTTTTATAATCCTACTGCACTAATAAATGTATTTTACTTCTAAAAGGCGACTGAAGGCCAAATGTTACCATTTTGTGATCTTAGTTCTGTGATTTCATTATTTATCTAATGTCATAAAACTATGCATTAAAAACCATGATGACGATTAGTTTGTCCTCAGTTATGTTTCCTTTTTGCATTTATTTTGGAATCTGTGGAATTTGTTGCAGCTACAACCATGTAGACATAAATCTTTGGCAGCTTTCTAGCTGTCACAAGATTGTATGCCTCATAAGTTTTTCACATGTGGTATCTCTATAGCATGTGATGGTAATATTAACCGTAGAGCTAGAAGTTAGATGGATTACAGGCGTGATTGCTTGTGGTAAATAGTGAATACATTGTATGAATTGTTTTATAAGTCCTGCTTTGGACCTTGTGCATAACTTCTGCTTGTTGAATTCTTAATGTTCACATTTTATTGTAGATTCTTGATCTAATAATGTACTCCATCTTAGGCAATGAAGCTATTTCAGAAAACTACTGATTCAATCCCTCTCATTTTTCTCGTTACTGATGGGGCTGTTGAAAATGAAAGAGAAATCTGCAATTTTGTGAAAAGCCACGTCACAAGTGGGCAATCAGTTTGCACTCCTCGCATATGTACTTTTGGCATAGGCAAGGGCTCTACCCCCTCCTTCTCTTTGTAGTCTTAAGAACTGCATCCTGTGATATGCTGAACTTGGTAATTTCTTTTGATGGTAATATTTGAAGCATCATAACTGTGCATAATACTTTTAAACCTCTGCAAGTATTACGGTAGCTGATCACTTTTTCTTGTGGTGACAACAGTTTCTGATCTTTTAATTTATTAAACTTGATCAAAACTTCATCTAAGCATGTTTTAAATTGGGAAAATTAACAAGCTGGTTAATTTGTCAATGTGAATATGCTCAAAAGTAGGTTTTACTTCATTAAAGAGTAAAAGGATGTAACATTATACTGCAGTTAGAATGGGCTTGTGTGATGTAATCAATCTGCACAAAATAACTGATTTTATCAAATGCATATTTCCTATAGCTGATGCTTGACAATATACCTACCTACCTGCTGGGAATTCCTTTCAATGTCTTTGTTCAGAAACTTCATCTATGCACATTATGTTGCTATTAACTTCTGTTGTTGTATATATGAACAAATTAATGAGTTTGAGTTGTCAGTAATTGATCTCTTCTGTATATGCTATCTGCTGCAATTTGCTTTATGCAGCTGGTTTTAATAATATAACTCTGAATTTTAATGTGAAAAATTTTCAGGTTTATATTGTAATCACTACTTTCTGCAAATGCTAGCACAAATTGGGAGGGGTCACTGTGATGCTGCTCATGATTTAGGTTAGCATCTTTCCTCACCCAGTCAACTTAATATAAAGGCTTAAAATTAGTCTAGTATTAAGGCTTTATTAATAGAGCAATTTTCCTTGAGGTCAGTGCAGGTGCTATTTAGTTGATGGCAGAAAAACGCATAAAATATTAACAGTTTGTGTCCTTTTTTTTTTTTCAAAGAGAATAGTCTTCACCTGAACTGAGTTTCTCTGCTTCCACTGTATTTGCAATATAATTGTGATTACTGATTACAATTGTCACCCCGAATCTCAACAACTTCAATTTTTTAGCATTTATATTTTTCTTAAAATTGCATATAATAACATATTGTCCTTGGGGAGCAAAAGTAATTGCTACATCTAGTATTATGATGTTATATTAATATCTTGTTCTGTTTTTCTCTTGTCTAGATTCAATTGACTCTCGAATGCAAAGGTTATTCAGAACTGCTTCGACAATCATTGCTTCCAATATAATGGTGGAAAGTTTAGAAGGTCTTGATTCACTGGAGGTACATTACCAGAAATACAACACAACTGGTTATAACTTGAATATCTTATAATGATTTCTTGAGCTTATGACTGGTAACATGTCCTCCAGTTATCTAGTTGACTTTAAGATCATGAATATTTATTCATCCATTTGATTCACTTCGCCACATAGTGACTAACTCTGTTCTTTTCCCTTTTTCTTTTTGCTTATTATTGCAGTTATTTCCAATTTATATTCCAGACCTTTCACTTGGAAGTCCACTGATTGTATCAGGCAGATATGATGGAACCTTTCCTGACTCGGTTAAAGTTAATGGTACCTTGGCAGATATGAGCAACTTTGAAGTGGAATTGAAAGTGCAAAGGGCAAAGGATATGCAACTTACTAATGTAACCTTTCATTTCTTGGGCTTAACTACCAACCCTGTCCTCCATTTCTTGTTTTGGTTTTATAATTTGTCCAGTCTTGTCAAATGGGAGCTGAGTATTACCATGCAACAAACAGTGACGGAGCCAGTTATCTAACCACCCCCCCTCTCAATTTTGCAACATTGCATATATATATATATGGTATTGAATTTTGATATTATGCCTCCACATCCCTTAAAATTTTAAATCCACTAGACTCAGAATTCACTAGACATATATATATATATATATATATATATACTCACATTATTTGACATTTTAAATTAAACCCACTAAATCCACACACATTCCCCCCTCTGCTTTTTTCCTTCATTTCATTTCATTTTCTTTTTCCTATTTTCTTCTTACCTTTCTTCCTCTTTCGATTTTCCCCTCACTTTTTCGTCTATTTTTCAAATTGTCTTTAACTTGTTAGAATCCCATTGCCTCTTGCCCAATATTTCTTTTATTTTTCAATTTATAAATGCATGCATTTGATACATTTTTGTAATTGATTAGTAGTTTTATAATAATTAAATAGAATATAACCAAGTCCAAATGTTAGTATATTTGTTTTCAATTGAACCAACAATTGTGTTAAAAATAATGCAAAACTTTGTGAAATATTGTTGGATAAAACAGTTTATGTTGTGCTTTGTTGGTATATATTTTTACAAATTGAGAATCATAAATTTTTATATTTCATCAAATAATTTTTTTTCCCTTCAAAATGTTATTCTAAGCTATTCATGGAATTATTATAATATTGTTACTGATAATTTTTTTTTTTTAAATGTATTCTTATTATGTATTATGTCAATATTGAGTAGATATAAAACTATGTTCTCATCTATAAGTAGTGAAATTGTTGATATTAATGAAGAGTAATTCTTGGTACATTATTCATTTAAATTTAAATTTGTTTTTAGATTTAGAAAAGGGAAAGTTAGGTTATTATTAGTGAATTAATCTCATTTAGTTTAATCAAAAAGTCTAAAGAGAAGTATTTTATTTAAATAATATACTATAAACGTATAAATTTTTATAAATAGGATATAAAAAATTTTTTTTTGCACCCACTAATCCAACCTGGCTCTGCCACTGCACACAAACATGGGTATGCATGCATGAATATCACCATTGATTTACAGATTCAGGCTTCTGACAAATTTGATATGATTGAAGTCTTAACTCTTTGCTTCCAGTGTTCACTTTCTCTGGTTGGTGGGGCAGTGGGTGTATTTGGTGACTTGTGCTTATTCAGCAAATTTATCCATGTTAGATCTCTACATGTGGCCCAATTCTGCAGTCTTCAGTACACCAATCTGCCCTTATATTTGTTCGACAGTTTACTTTTTTAAAAAAAAATTAGGCATGCGATTGATGTTTCATTGCCATGGAAATGAAAGTTTGCCGAGCTTCTGAGTAATTTGAACAGTATAGATCCTCATTTAATTAGTCTGTTCCTGAAAGCATGCACAACTGCTAAACGAAGCCTGATTTTTGGTTTGATACTTTCATCAGGTCCTTGCCAAAAGACATATAGACTTTGTCACTGCTCAGGCATGGTTATTAGGAAGTAAAGAGCTGGAGGAGAAGGTTTGTGTATTTCATGCTTCACAGTCCTTAGATTTTTCATTATAATAAAAATAAAACTAAAAGGCGGGGAAAAGGAAAAGGGGAGGATTAGATAAGCTCATATCATATTCTAACATTTAGTTCAAACTAGGCATGTAATTTTCAGATTATTTTAGAGTGTCCGACGACACCTATGCTGTGTGTTTTCTTCTTTAAACCCATCAATAAATTTAGAAGACTGAATTTTGATTTCGAGTAAGTAGTTTTCTGTTGATTAATGTACGACTGGTAATAGTACAGTATTATATTGTTCTCTCTTGCTGATTCCAAACTAACAGCAAATGTCAAATTTCTTCATGAAAGGTTTCCAAAATGAGCATACAAAATAAAGTCCCATCGGAGTACACCTGCACGGTTCTTGTGGATACTGAAAAAGGAAAGAAGGCACCAGAATCATTTCTGATACAGAAGGTAAAGTTTTGCCCTAGATTTTAGACAAATAACGCCAACTACCCCTTTTGTAAAAAGCCAAAAAAAAAAACTTATGTCAGGTGCAACTTTTTAGGTGTTTATTATTAGGTTCTTCAATATAATTATAATATGTGTACAAACTTTTTTTAAGAAGCCAATTATGTGATGTTGAGTCATAAAAAATGTTCATATGCTATGTTTCTATCGGAGAATGTGATAGCAATCATTTAAAGAAATTTTGCCAATTCTTGTCCTATTATAAAAGGGGCTGATCTGATTCCCTAAATTCTTTAAAACAGGCGTACAGCAGATTTAGCCTGCAGAAGGTGGAAATTGATGGCCAGAGAGTTTTCCTTGGAGGGCTGAGTATTGGATTTGGTGACACCAAAGCAACAGCTGAGAATATCCCACCAGCATTAAAAGAAGCAAAACCTTCTGAAGGGCTCTGGGAGAAGGCCGCTTCCAATTGTTGCAGCAGAGTGGCTGATAACTGCTGTTGCATGTGCATGCTTCGGGCTTGCTCTTATGCGAATGACCAATGCACTATTGTTTGCACCCAGCTTTGTACTGCCCTTGCTTGTTTTGAGTTAGTTAAATGTTGTATCGAGCTCTGCGAATGTGACTGCCTCGGTTGACATTATTTCCTAAGTTGAACTAGCAAAAAATGTGTGTATTGTGTAGTATAATAAATTGTTCGCTATGTATATAAGCCCTTGTGCAAGGTTGTCTACCCCCTACAGCTGCACTGCTGCAAACTTGTTTCTATTCCCTCAATTCTCAACCCCCATCGTAAGTAGAAAAAACAAAGTTGAAAAAATAAGGAAAGAGACTAAAATTCTATTTTGATTGCTCACATTTCAAAATTTTATTTCTATCCATTCCTTAGTGAACTGCTAATCCAGTGACAGAATGCCCAACTCCGAGACCACAAGAGTCAATTCCTCTCCACCCACTTCAAATTATCAATTGGTGTGTTCGCTGCCCTCAAGCCATGACAGAGAAGATCCAAAATGGAGGAAGCCTCGTGTAAACCTGTGTAAAAAAGGGTTCAAATAGCATTAATGAAGTGAAACTTCTCAGCACCATAGACAAAAAGTATGTCTGGTTGCCATTTAACAATCCCATACCAAATAAAATAGGTTATCCCACTAGATTCGTTAGCAAAATTAGCATTTCAATATCAGAGCTACTAAATTGGACGAATCTTGAATGAAAATATCCAAACAATACATGTGTGTACAACAAAGTGGATATTTTCATTTTTCAACGGCATTTTATTTTCTCCTCTAATTTTTTAAAACCTACCTAAATATAGTAATATACTAATTATTCTCAGTTCACTCTATAATATCAAAAAATGTATGAATGCTTTATTTTGTCGATTTTAATGTTAATTATCAAATAAATTGAGATATAACATAAAAATGTATTCTCTTGCCCAAATTTGTACCGTTTTATGATCTAAGTTTGAGAGGAAAAAAATTGTGTTAATTTAGCTTGTTTATATAAAAAAAGTTATTTGACTCAAATCTTTTAAAGTAAATTGATCATTTATTTTTGAAAGATTATTTTCTCTCAATTTGATTTTTTAAAAAATAAAATTTTGCAATTTAATCCTTCAAAAATTCTTCTTAAATCAAAATAATTCTTTTGTAAAGTATACTTACGGTCACTAAAATGTAGTATAATCCAAAGTTTATATGGTGTGAATCATGAGTTTTGGTGGCATTTTTTTCAAAATGATATCATTTTAATAGTCATTTGTTTTATAAAATTTATCTAAACGACATCATTTAAGAAAAATTGTCATATAGACAATTCTAGGTCACAAGTTAATAATGCTTCCTTTTATACCATATGAGCAAGTTTACTAAATAATTGTGAATTTATCTAATAGAAAGATTATTTTAATTGAGATTTTTTAAAAAAAACTAATTGATAAGTTTAATCATTAAAAGATCAAAGATAGGCAAGTAATTAATTTACCCAATCATTTGTTATTACAGCACATAAATTCGTGTCTTTGACTATGGTCGCATCCAAGTCATGCGAGGCAATCGTGATATGCCTGAGAGCTCCATGAACTCAGCCTATGAACTATTGCGGCTATTTCATTGCTTTTTCTACGCGTTACACTAAATCTACGTATAAATCCCCGAGATTTCGCCACCGCCGCTTTCATTGTTTTTCTGGGTTGTGGCGGGATTTGCCATTCTCTTCTTTTGGTTTTCCTGCCCAGAATTACCGGTATCTCTCTCTTTGGATACTGAGAAATGCATTGGGAAAAGCAAAGCAACTTTTTTCCCCCCCTTTCTTTTTCCATCTTTACCGGTTAACGCTATGAACGTGCGAATGAGAAGATAAATAGGAAAAAATCTGCTAAGTTCAATTGGTCTTGGCTGGCTTCGGTGGAATTGAAAACAAGAAAAAAAACACAAAAGAGCATCTATAATTTCGAAGTGAATAAGGTAGCTTGAGTACTTTTTACTTTTTTGTGTATTTGTTTAGTTACAAATTTATGAGGCTTATATCGATTGTTATCGTTGTAATTGTTGCTGATTCTTGCAGTTTGGTTCTTCAAATGAGGCTCCCTTTTTCTGGATTAATCAGAATTCTTGTCCTTTTTGTTTTGGTTTCTGCTTTCTGGTAAGCAGTTGCTAGGGATTCCAATTTCCTTTGAATTTGGGTGATATATTCACCACAGTCAAGATTATAAACTAAGCTATAATAATATTAAGATTTCCCATTGCTTTGGGGTCAGCTTCTTCCTAACTAGTGTTGAGCATATAGGATCCTAATATTGAATATCTTATGGTTTCCATATCTGGAGTCTTATGATCTTTGGGCTACTCGAAGGAACATAGTGAGAAGCAATTGATAAGTTCCACATTGGGCAAAAATAAAGATAGTAGATGGTACTTCAATCTTGAGGCACTCCCACCCCAGTAGGCTAGTTTTTTGGGGTGGTTCTCCTCGTAGCTTAAGTCACGTCAACTGTTCAGGGCTAAAACCTGAGCATCTTCTGTTTTCTTGGTCTTCCTAAGTTTACAGTTCTAATTGATTTTTGATTTGCTGCCTCCCTCCTCTCTTCTTCCTGTCTTGTATATATGATAGCTTTCAGAAATTGAACTAGTAAATAATTTTAAATGAATGTATCTGTTTGAAGAGGAGATTCTGCATCCACAAATTCTTACAAGCATCAAATTTCAACAAGGGGGCAGAAAATGTTACTTGGATTTTTATTACGAAAATTGTGTGGGCTTATGTATATATCAATATTATATATTTCATTACATAAAGTCATATGTATCTATTAATATGACTATTTTGAAGTTAATGTACTTAGAAGTAGAGATAGGACAAAAATAAATTGACAAGGCGATCTTCTCAAAACATACAGGTCTTCAAGCAATGGAAGTGCAAATAAGGAGAAAACTCTAGCTATTATAAAACCAGATGGATTGCTTGGTAACTACACAGATGATATCAAGAAAACAATTCTAGAATATGGTTTCAGCATCTTCAAGGAAAAGAGTGTTCAACTTGATGAGGACACTGTGACAAGATTTTATGCAGAACACTCTTCTAAAAGCTTCTTTTCCAGCCTTATAAAGTACATGACAAGGTATTCCGTTGATTGTCTTGATGGCAGCATGTAACGTTTTGCAGCTATTTTGAGTCAGACTCATTATTATAACTCTTTGTTGGATTGCCTCACTGCTTAAGTAAATACAAATAACATAATAGTTTTATTTGCTCCATCTCATTAACATGCTTAAATTTTTGGTTTTAATTATATCAAAGTTCATTATTTTCCCTTTATCTCTTTATTCAGCCATCTCCTATAATTTGCCAAGGTTAAGGCCAGATTCATTTAAGTTCAACTGAGTTTCTTTTGTTTTGTTGTTTTGTTGTGGCTCTTTCTTAATTATGCATTACAAAATATATTCTCTATAATTATGGTGGAAATGAAGTTATTCAATACAGGATTACCATAACCAAGTGGTGGTCTTTTTAGTGTCCATATGTATTCGATACAGAAGCTTTGATCATGACCGGCATTATAGCTTTTATTACTTTTTGGTTTTAAGCACAATAAAAGAAAGTCGCAGTGTCAAACCCTACCTTTATTATATGGTTTTCATCTAATGATTTCTGTTGTTAACTACCGGGATGAGGAAATTCTGGCTTCACTTTTGTGGGAAGTAATACCTCGTCACTATTATTTCTATTTAGATCTATTTTAATCTTGTTTGATGTTGCTCTCTAACTGTTGTCTTATTGACAATCTCCTCTCGTCCATCTGTGACACAATTTATGTCAGTGGACCATTATTAGTTATGATTTTGGAGAAGGAAAATGCTATTGCTGATTGGCGTGCTTTAATGGGGCCTACTGATGCACGCAAGGCTAAGAGCACTCACCCTCACAGGTCATAGATATTATTAGTTACACTTCTTTCTGTTTGTGTTTATATGAACTTCAGGTTTTAAATATTTGCTCAACTTCTGTACATTTGAGACCCTAGACTCTGTTATCAAATGGAGAGCCAATTTTATTAAGTTTATTGTTGTAATCTCTGTTATTTTTTTCTATGGTGAAATAGTTTTCTTTTTTGTACAGCATCAGAGCAATGTGTGGTCTGGACACTGAAAGGAATTGTGTTCATGGCTCAGATTCTCTTAAATCTGCACAAAGAGAAATATTGTTTTTCTTCGGAGAGCCTTCTGCAGGTTAATTCCAATTCTATATTTAAAAATATATATATGGACGACATATTTTCTCTTTCCAGTTGAAACCTGCACTTTATTTAGGCCCTAGGATTTGCTATATAATGAGGTTTTCTTGTTTATTACCACGTCATTTGGTAGGTCTTAGAGGATATGTACCTGAGTATTTTGGCCTCTTTATAGTGGTAGTAAAGGTGACATCTCTGAGCCAATGAACTAATTCATGGCACTAGCCTTTGTCTAGATTGAGGTGAATTTGATATCGAAGGTTTGATTCCTACCCTTATCCCTTTTCACACTTCTTACTTCCAAGGTCTTCAGGCCTCCTATGTAATCACAACCCCCCCCCCCCCAAAACAACAAACCAAAAAAAAAAAAAGAAATGAAGGCAGCACCTCTGAAGATGAGATATAGGTATTTAGACTCCTGCAATGCCACATGCTCAACCAAGCAATAAAGATTTCTTCTTAGGAGGTTAGGAACAACTTCTCAATGGGGCTGTTGGCTGCTTTTGATACAAGTTTCTAGCTGTTTTCCCTGTGCTTAGCCAACCATGGGATCAATGCATTTAAAATCTTGTTTGTTTTATTTTTTCTTCATTTTTACATGAATATCATATCTCATCTCAAAACTTCTTTTTGGATTGTTTATCTTTTGTTTGCTTGTTAGTTTCTAAGAAATGATTTGCCTTACCAACTAATTTAGTATAAAAATCAACTGCCTTGAGATTTCTGATTCCTGAATAAAATAATTTTGATTAAAGCTACTGAAAGAAAGATTGGAAGATACCTAGAGCTTGATTGAGAGTTTTGAAGAGAGTGGAGTGGAGTCCCATTGATTGGAAGTTTAATGAAAAAACAGATGATATAGCACTCCTTGATTGGTTGTTACAATGTTATTAATAGGGTAGGGTAGGTTTGAAGGATGAAACTTTTAATATTATCTTTATTATGTTAGCCTATTAAAATAATAGGCAAGTGGAGAGGGCTAAAAAGGGAAATGAGTAATAAAAAAGAACTCAAACCACCCAATTTGGAGGGGTTTGAACTTTGAACCATCCTAACCCATCCCACCCCATTAGCTTCTAAACATCTAATTAATGGTTAAGATTCTCAAACCATCCCCCTCCACCCCTTACCAATATCAAACCATTCTCCCAACCAAGCCCTTAGCCTTTATTTTATTTTATTTTTTAAAAAAAGGGGCATTTGGATCTATCTGACCATACTCATGTTTTGATATTAATTTGCTATTTTCCAACTTAAGCCAGGAATGTTGTGTTTTATCATAGCCTCTAATTTATTTGTAAAAATGAATGTTAGCTGCAAAAATAGCTCTCTAATTACTTTGTCTCTTTATTTATTTATTTACTTATTTATTTATTTATTTTTGGTCAGATGTGGTTACTGAACATGATGAACTGTAGCTGGTAAGGATTTGAAGCAGGAACACAATTTTCTAGTTGGGCTAACTGTATTCTTATACATTCATATACAGAATTGCTTCAATGCCTGTCAATTCTCTAATAATTTTTTTCAGACTTGAGAGTCCCCAAAGGCTTATTTATCTCTCCATAGACAATATGATGATACATCGGACCAAGGGTTCTAAATTACTTCTACACATAGTTGTTTAGCTAATAGGGATGGCAATATGGTAGGAAGGCCTTACTTTCTCCTTGTCTCTAACACTCATACTTCCCCATACCCATCTCCATTTCCTACTACTGGGGACAAATTGCCGCATCCCCATTTTTCACGGGGATAGGGATCCGTCTATTTATAAAATTTTTATGAAGATGAGGTAATATTTTTATCAAAATTTTAGTAAATGAAAATTCAAATTAATATAATCTTAAATTCAAATACATCCCTAACAACACATGTATTAAAGTTTATTAATATAAATTATCAATGTTTGCATACTAATTTAGTCAACTTATTATAACAGAGAGTCTGATGAGACTGAGAGTATAGTTTCTGCTCCCATCCTTGGTAGGAGGAAATCTACTCCCACCGCTATCCTCACAAGGAAGAAATCCCTCTCATCCTTATCCCCATAGCAGACGTATTTCTCCAAGAATAAAAAAATTTGTCACCTTAGGTGGGTTCAATGGTGGGTTAAAGCATGAAAAATCCACTTCCTTTACAACAGTTTGTGAAATTTTGATCGAGGATGATTGCCTATGTTAATTGAGAAATCGTAGAATCAGTATTCATTACATGCAAGCTACCCCCGAAATCCAATATTTTAAATACAGGTTCTTTGTTTGGCCCAAATATTTTGATGTACAGGTTTTGTTTTTTTTGGTGGGTAATGAAAACGAATTCAAGAAATTTAAACGGGATAGAATGAATGGTAAAATAAGAGAGGATATATGATCTTTGAATGCTATTCCACCTATCTCTGAAATTGTTTGGAAACATTCCGTGAGTGAAATTGTTAAAAGTGGAGGCGAGTTGCCGAACGTCTTCCCAAATAGCTCCATGTTGGGGTTTCTATTCGCCTGGCGATTCATGAGGGAGAACTGCCTTTTATTCATGAATATGAATTGGAGTTCCTGGTGGTTCGGATTAAATATTTTTGATATACGGTTAAATGTTAATGTTTAGCCTCAATTGAGAATGTGGTGTATGAGCAGAAATGACTCGGCGACCATTTACATTCTGTGATGTATAGACAAATTTTCATTTTCTTAACAAATAGAACCTGATCTGACTCTGACAAACGATAGATTTAATTCATTCATGGCCCTGCAGAATGCCATTATTGATTTTTGGGAAATTCTTGAGTTGGATCGCATCATAGAAACAGTTAATTATGAAAGATATACAAGTATGTGAATAGTGATGAGTTATATTAAAAAAAATTATAATTAATGATCATAAAATTAAATTGATTACTTTAAACAATATTATATCACATAATTATTTTAGAAAAGACTTAATATTTTTTTAAGTTTTAAAGTGTAGTAACAGCTAATAAAATTATTGTTAGCTATCAGTGCTATATACAATTTTCACTAGCTATATCTGTTATTAGTTACAATATGAAATTATTGTCATTAAAACTTTCAAGTGTTACAGATTATTATTATCATAATACTTAAAATATTAAATTTTTTGGTCCCTTAAAATAATTTTAAAATATAAGATTCTTAGAAATAAATATTTTAGTTTTATGGTCCCGTAATTTTTCTTTTAAAAAAAATGTATTGACATATTTATATGTATTTTTACGATGATCCATTCTCAAGTGCGCATTAAATAATTTAGTGCATCACTGCATATTAGCAACAGTTTTTCATCATGTTGGTAACAACTTTTGAATTGTGCTAATAATAACATTTAACTAATGTGTTAGTAACTAACACTGTGCAATTACCAATACATTGAATAGCTAGTTAATGACAAAGAGAAACTATTAGTATTGTACCTTCAAGGTGCTGGTAATTAAATGTTGCTATTATTATTAGTTGGTAATCAATATATTAACAAACCGTTACTAGCATATTTTAAAGTTGCTTACCTACACAATGGGAAGCCTTAACTAATATACATTGATCTTGTACCTTTTTATAGTTAGTGTGATTTATTGCCGTTAACGAGCAAATCGAAACACACTTAAAAGAATTTTTCATTGATCTTTTGACAAAAGGACAATTAAGTGGGACACATGAAGCAAAAATGGGGTCACCTATCTGTTTTCTTGTATATTATGAAGGCATGTTTGCTTTCTACCAAAAGTAAATAAATGCATACTTGGTATATTTATTTTTTTCCCCTTCTTTTGCAATATATTGTTAACCCTGTAAATGCAAAGTCTCTCACTTGTTGGGGAAAGAAATTCCAGGTCGAACCGAGCGTGTCTAATTGAGGCCTGGTTAGGGATATTATTGGGCCTATTTCTAAAGTTGAAACTCGGCCTGGGCTTGAGGTTAGCCCAATTTGTCATCAAATAGGGCCAAGCCTGTCCCATTTAGGCCAGGCCTCCTTTTAATAATTGTGAAGATAGAGTTTTGACCCCAAAAAAAGAGTGATCCATAATATTTAACCAAAGAGAATAAGAGTGGCCCATATTGAACCAAAAAAGTAGTCATATTCTAGCGAGAATGGCCCCTATTCAAAAAAAAAAAAAAAAGGATAACTTAACAAAAATAAATAATGAATAGGGCTGTGTTTGTTGGGTTCCTTAACCTTTTTTCTTTTTCTCATTGCTTCACACATGGCTTTATATTCTGCTCAACATTCTTTAATTATTATTTTTTTAGTTCGATTTTATTTCTACCGTGGTGCTGTACAAAGGATGAAACTGCAAAACCATATACACTATGCATATCTCCAAAGACAAGAATAAGGTGTTTTCAGACCCTGCAAAATCAATCATCTTCCATAAACAAATCTCTGGTTTGCAATCAGAGTTACTTGTAATGAACAGAAGAGAAAGAAAAAAAAAAAAGATTGAGGGAAAACAAATACTGTTGTCATTGAAATGCAAAATACCTCAAGGATTACAAACGTATTTATTTTGAAATGCAGAACAAAAAGTGTAGGGTTTATGAAATGCCTTGTTTGGTATGGTGTTTTTACATTTTATTTTGTATAATATTTATTATATCTTTGGAATTATTATTCAATATTTAATATTGTTTATTATTTTTTAAGTAGAAATATAAAAATTATTTTTTATTTATGAAATCATTTTTTTAATTTCCTTTCCCTTTATATACATATTTTTTCATTTTAAGCACCAAAACGAGGCAAATGGATCTTGATTCATGCAATTTTCTTGTGAGGTTAGTTAGTCACTTTTCTGTTTTACTAGGAAGCACAAGGTTTTAAGAATTGAGAATAGTAAAGAGATACAAGAATCAGGTACATTAATTCCTCTAACACTTATTCAATGGAGATATATACCACTTAACTCAAAATTTTTGGACTAGTTTGTCACTTTAACTGATATATACATTATCATTATACGTATGTCTTGGTTGCATTTCTTTTTAATTCCCATTTTAAAAAAAAAGTGTTAAAAAGCCCAATTTTATTAAAAAATTCACTTTTAAGGAATTGATTTTGTTGTTGTTGTTGGTTGAGATATATTAATTTTTATTTATTTTTAACTTACAATTTAACTAATTTATTATAAGTTAAAAATGTTAAAATACATTTAATGAAAAATAATTTAAAATAAAATTATAAATGACTTATTTTTTCAAAAAAAATTAAATTTAGAAAAATATTCTTTATTTAATGATAGAAACTCGATCTCTTTATCGATTTGACTTCTCCGTAAAATTACCCCCTTCCCCAAAACTCAATTTTCACTGCTATTACAAATCCCAACATTATAGTTCATGCTAATCGCATTGTAAATTACTTTAGCAAACACAATCCTGATAAAAGGCCAAGGATGAAGGATTTGATGTCTTCGAGAGACGAGTTTACAAGGGTCATAATTTGCTTCCTGTTTGACAAATTATGAGTCAGATGAAACAAACTAGTCAAACTACAATTATCACTTCATGCCTGGACGATTTGATTCCACGACTTTCACTCTCTTATTTTATTATGGGCAAAGTGCCTATCATTCCATAATTAGTAAGACCTTTTCGTGATTACTTTACTTGGAATGGATTCCCAAATCCTAAGCATCTAGTAGTTTCAATAACCCACATGGCCACCTATTTCCTCTTGCTAAGAAAAGCTGTATCTTGGTGAAAGTGATCATTCTTTTAAGCTCTTGATCAATTACATGCATCTCGAGGAATTTTCGTTTTTTAATGGCTTGTTTGGTTACATCAAAAAACATAAAAAAAAATTAAAATAATATTTATTATACTCTTATAATCAATTTTTTTAAAATTTTTTATATGTTAAATGGAGTATTAAAGTACTAACTTGTGCAACTTCAATTAATTATATCCATAGTTTTACAATGTGTTAGTTATCAAGGTAAATTGGAATTTTGGTCTATTGAAAGTTTTGAATTAATTTTTTGAGCTTGAAACATGTCAAAATAATCTTTTATCATTTGTTTCATTGTATAATTGTGCTAAATCTTCAGATATATTAGGACAGTCCATGATAAAATAGTTCTAAATGTGCTAAAATGGCATCTCATGTGATATTGGCTCCAAGAGATGCCCACTCTCTAAAAATCTTAGATTTGAGACCAAAACTAATTCTTTAAAAAAAAAAACTGTTATTAGGCAATTAACAAAGCTAATATATGGTCATGGGTGGCATCATCTCTCAACAACTATGAAGTTGACGGACTATTGACTTATTAAGGCACTTATGAAATATAAAAATAAAAAAATAGGTATTTTGACCAATTTTATACTTAAGAGATCAATTTAAGATTTTAAATTTAAATAAAGTTATGGAATAAAAACATTAATTTAACTTAGTTATTATATCAATATCATGCATAAGTTAGTTCAACAATTTTTTTTAAAAAAAATTAACTACACCTTTATTTAATCAATAGAATAATTTAGTTCCTATGATTTTAATTAAAATAATTTTGTCACTTTAATTTTTTCATTACAGTACGTAATTTTGTCTTTTTAATTTTAATCTAAACATTTTCTTTTGATTATTACGAAACATAATTTAAAACCTTTAAATTATATTTTATGAGTAAAAAAATTTTAATTATTGTCCCTCTCTTGATTACAATTGTAATTATTTTAATTTGATAGTTAGACTAGACTAATCTTTGCATTAGTGTTAAAAGGAGACTAGATTAATTTAATGAGTAAACTAAAGAGAAAATGTTGTTCAAAATAAAATAGGTGGATCAAATTGTTCATTTGTTTTACGTACTAATTAAAACAAAAGGATTAAAAATAAAATCAAGCTTTTCTAAAAGTTATTTAAATGAGATTTACTGAATAACACAACGAGTACTTTTTGTATTATTGTTTCTTTCAGATATTTTAGATCATTAATTTATCAATTACTCCTTGGTATAACTAAAAACTTTGAAGGCATATACTGATAATTCTGAGATTGGCTTCGAAACACAAAAAATTTTGAGCTTTGTAATTGGTAATGGGACAATTTTGCAGGAAGGTTCTGTGAGTGGGTACGTACAAAGTTTACATGTTCACCAATTAGATGATTTAGATTAACTAAACTTGCTTTGTATGTCGACACACAATTTTAACCATGAAAACTGTGCTTTATGTCCCTCTTCACTAACATTCTTTGGCTCAGATGGATACTTGTTCTAATAATAAATTTTATTTATCTTGGTCATGCTTAAACAGGAGGCGACTCGATGTTCTTGAAATTACCAGCTCATGCTTAACTATAATTTTAAAAATGATAGTTCAGGAAAAAAAAATCTGAATCTCTCTTTTTTTTTTTGAGTAATATAGTTTTACTCAATATTTGTTTCTCTTTTGTAATACAACTTTGTACCCACTTAATTATGATTTGAGTAGTATAGTTTTACTCAATAGAGTTTTATTTTAGTTAAGTGAAGTACTTAACTATAATAAAATAGTGTTTGGCGAGTTAACTTGCAATGTGCATTAACTAAGTTACTTCATCCATATTAAGATGAGAAGATTAGTTTGTTTATTTTATTCAAAACATAATAAAAATAATAATGTGTACTTTTAAAAATCATTATCATTATATATACATAAAATCCGTAGACCAAAACTGTTCATGTGAACTATTCACATACTGTTTGTAATGTCACATTATTGTGACACTGTTTATGTACTGTTATATTACTGTTTATTATTTATTCATATAATTTTTTTTTCTGAGATTCACATTCCTGTTTTTAAAATTTTTGGTGGGACTTATATTTTTTTAACAAAAAAATTTTGAATCTGCAGGGGTCAATGCTAATTAAAATGTTGGTAATATGTCTAAAATTTATAAGAATACATCTGACATGGGAAGAGCAGACCAAAAAATCATAGGAATATTTATGAAATAATATCTTACAAGCTTACCTAGAATACTAATTTTTTTTTTCTTGGAGAATTATAGAGGCCAAGAGCCTAAAACAAAGAAATTAAGAAGAGATTATATGGGGCACGTAAGCCCACCCCCCCCCCCCCCCCACCCCAACAAAAAAATCAGCTAGCATCTAAGGTGCAACACTAATGAAAGCTCTATCATAAATAACAAGACCAAAATGATGATAGAATCCTATGTTAAGCAAATGATCCACATTTCTTTTTGAGGTATAATAAAATATATAATAAAATCTATCTTAAAATGAAGAATCCAAGTAAAATTCTATCTGGGTTTAAAAAATGGAACTATTTTGAGGTTAGCATTTAAGTTGATAAAAAGTGATAAATATGCATTATATACGCAAAGTTACTTTATTATATTAATTAGATTGGTTAAAAAATATGGCATTATACTTTAATATTATATTAATTTTGGAGGAGCATATGGTAATTCTTGGAAATAGGGAAGAGTTTTATGTGAAAATATAGAAGTCAACCCGACCCCTTTGGTACACGTGTTGGTCCGACAAGAGATGATGGGAATGACCTTGTCGCGACACGTAGATTAACTGCCATAACCTAACCCCCCTCTTAACTATGGACCACCCCATCACTTGCTCATGTGCTCACCTTTAATGGAGAAATAAAAAAGGGAAATAAGTAATTGGTTTGAATATATAATTAACCAGCTATTTTATAAAACAATGACAATTTCATATCAAATCATATTAATTATATTTGTGTAGGGTTGTAAATTTGATACTATACTGGTTTTTATTTCAGGTTAGGCCTAATAATACCGTCTTAATTGACTTTAATTTTATTAACTAAATCTGTAAGAGGTACATCCATATACCGCAATTATAAGGGTGGCTTCATTAAATTATGTTTTATTCTATAATTACCCAATCAATTATAATCTCACTCAATTTTCAATCAACCCATTTGCATGTCTCTGTTCTCTTAAAATCTCAAATTCAATGGCACAACACGTGAATTAGAAACTACCACCAACTTACTACTATAAATAACCCTTAAGCCAGATATATATATATATATATATATATATATACATATCAATGTTCATCTTTATACTCCAACACCATTTGCATATAACTATCAGAGGTTTTGTAAGAGCTTAATTACACTCTCCTTAAAATTACTGCAATGTGGTTAAACCTAAAAAGCTCCAAAAACTATATATGCATAGGTCTCTGTTAAGATACCATTCCCCAGATATAGTCCTATGCAGGTGATGAACTCAAATTTAGAGATGCTGCAAGGCTTGAGAGGCTTAACCTACATAGAGATATAGATTACCCCTTCACCGTTCAGTTATGCTATCTGTTGATACCATTACCATTGCTCAACCAAAATCTTATCGATATCTATACTGACTTGATCATTAGAGACACGAATCGGGACTCCTCTCTTCGTGTTGCCTTCCACGTGCCATTCGCCATTGTAGAGGCTCACCGGATCTGGAGAGTCAATCATATTGCAAATGACTAAATCTTCAGCCTAACAAATTGCAATCACCGCACATGTTTTTTTTTCCCTTAAAAAAATTTAAATTCTAATAATCTAGCTAGCTCCAATTGATCCACAAGCGAATCTGTTAGGGTTTTAAAAGCATATAGTACTGTATTTGTACATCACTTTACAGAAACTGAATCTAAGTTTTTGCATTAACATTAGGAGCTGTCATGGTTGGATTCCACCATCTTGCACACTACATACAACCTGGCTGATCTTATAGCTTAAAAAAAAAAAACAAACAACAACAACACTAGACACTAGTTTATAATTACAGGTTTCTCTAGCATGGCAAGTTGGGAGCAGGTGAAATATCCAGGAATTGGTCTTGTGAGGAAGCGACATTCCCATGCTACTATTGTTGCTCCTCCTTCTTCAAAATGTCACATACATATGCGTACTATGTACATCACTAATCTTCCTTTTCCAAATTCTGATTTGTTTTTCTTTGCTAGCTGTGCTGCCCATACCTCGCTTCTATGATCAGATGATATCATTTATCTGCTTCAGATTTTTACTTTCATTCCAAGACTCTTTCTTTAGCTAATTACAAAGAGTTTCTTCAACAAAAGTGGATTGAAACTTCCAAGTTCCAAGACACATGCCCTTTGCATATCCACATTATTAGCGAATAGATATATTGGGAGGAAAAAAATATTAGGGTTTGCTACAAAAATTCGAACCATATGCTGACAGGTGCAAATTAAAAGAGCAAATCTAACCATATTAGTATGTGCTGGTACATTTTGTGATGTGCAACTATACCGACAGAAGTTAGACTATGTGCGCATTTGTGGCTTCGTGGTACAAAATTTGAGTAATATTCTATATTCTTATGGAACTTAGAACAACCTTAAAGAATTTCACAAGTGTACATGGGATCGATTACACAACACTAGAAATCATGCATATATGGTACTTTTATATGGTTTTTATATAAATCTATTAAAATTTAAGATATGTAATTAGTAAATATCCTGATTTTTCATGAATCTTAGTATATCTCCAGTACTCTCTCCCATTATATATTTGAATATATATCGACCCTTGAATTAAAATACTCAGCTCTATATGAATGACTAGTCCTCTATATTAATTAATTATATTAAAATTACTCTGCCAATGAGGATATTGTATGGAGATTAGGTTCCTCCTTTTAGCACTCCAATCTTTATCAAGATCAGCATTTTTATGATCTAATGGTTGAAACGGTGACACGGTAATAGAAGAGAATGTCTTTCGCGCTATATATGAATAGAATGATAGGTAAGAGAATGATAATTAATTATAATTATTAGAAAGGATGATATATATAAAGAGGGGAAGGAAGATTGGTCAGATACAGAGACACAGATTGGGAAAGGAGTAAAAGGCCGTCATTGGGGACTTGAAACCAAAGAGGAATCAAGCTAATTAGAGCCACATCTCTCAATTTGGCCATGAAATTCATCAAGATATATATCCCCCCATCTTAGTTTTACAATCCCAAAGTTCGTCCCTCGTTGGCTTTTAAGATCTCTCAAACAACCATTCCCTCCTCTAAAAATTAGTGTTTCTGCAACTTCACTTCCTCCCTCTCACCATCACTATATTCTAGTTTCTAACCATTATAACCACGTTTTCCTCTTTCCTTCTATTTCTTGGCTTCTAACCCTCACAATGAAGGTTAGTTCTAGTGTGTGTGTGTTTGTATTTTTGTATGAGAGAGAGACATTAATTAGCGTTGTCTTTCAGCTCGTGAATTGTGTCTCAGAATAATTTTTCTCATTTGCAGTTTTTCAGCTGGATGCAAAATAGATTTGGTGGAAAACAAGACAACAGAAAACCAAACTCATATACAACGTACTGTAAGTCTTAACTCTTCATTGATTCACATTTTCCTGTTGTTTTAAGATCTTAAGCTGTATATATTTTCTTTGCATAGAAAAAATTATTTTGAAAACTTCAAAATTTTCGGTAATGTAGATTCTTGACAATAAACACCAACAAACAAGTATAAATCTAACTTCTTTATAACAAAACATTATTTGATGTCTAAAATGAAGTAGTATACTTTGTTAATTAAGGATTTTATCATATTGTACTCTATTTCACATTTTTGTGTTCTCAGTATTCTCATTTCTTTTTCCTGATGTTTGGTTTTTGAACTTTTACGAGATAGATTATCATCTATCTGATCATCTCAAAAAAACCAAGCAAATGAACAGCAAGTCTGATCCGGATCCAATAGAAAAAGAGATCCCCACATAGGATCTTTTTTTGTGTTTGCCATTGTTGAATGAACCAGGGCACAGTGACATTTTCCTTCTTTCTTTTCTTTTTCCCCCTTCCTTTGAAGTTTGAACCTTTTTTATTTCTTACATATCCTTAAATGATCCAAAGATGGAATTAGTTGGACACTTTGTCTTAGCCTTTCAAGGCACGAGATATTATTATAATCTAATGTGTGACGTGGTTGATCCCCGTTTACCAGTCTGGCATTCCATATATATTCGCGTATTCACATCCCTAGAGTTTTCTTTCTTGGATTAGTGTACTAAACTTTCCCATAATATCGGAGCTACATAGATTAGTTAATACTCACAGGCAGACAAAAGGACTTAAATTGGATCTCAATATACGGATACACTATTGTCTACTCTCTAGAAGACACATTTGTTACTGCAGTAATTTTGGTCTTGCCTCCTCCTATGCACACAATTATCACAAGAATTAGAGTAAATTATATTAAATTTTCTTTAAGTTTGACTAAATTAAACTTTATATTTTTATTATTTACAAAATATTTTCCAATATCCTTGATATTTGATATCTATTACAGAAATCCTCTCTAGCTATTATTTGATTTCTATCAATTAATGAAGTTAGTTTTTTTTTTTTGGGGTAAACTCTAAGACTGTGATTTTATTTTTAATATGACAGTAAATTAATATAGCTAAATTAAACTGTAAGACAATAATTTTTGTTAATATGATAGTAAAAATAATTAAATAATTTCAATTTTGAAAGGAAATACAAATTATATGCAAGAAGTTGTTTTGATTGGCAAAAAGAAAATTAGATTGAAAATGTTTTCATTATATATATATATATATATATCAAATGTCAGAAGTCAAATAATATTTTTTTAGAAAAATTAAGAGGTGTGATGTGTAATTTGACGAAACTTCAATAGAAATTAGTGTGACTTACTCAAAAAATTATTATTTTTATTCTTTGATTTGATCTATATATTAGTTCATTTTTTTTGTAAAAGAAAAATATTTATTAAATAATAATTAGTTAAATAGTTGCATTCACAAAATAATTAAATGCTTTAGCTAGTAAATACCAAATTTTGCACCCAAATATTTTGGAAAAAAAAGTAGCTAGTATTAAAATTTATGTAACTTCCAAAAGCACGTTCTTTAGTGACAAAATCTGTTGCTAAATTAAAATCCGTTGCTAAAAAGTGTCTTATTATAGTATATATTAACTTTAATCATCTTTGCTCTATAGAAATTGTTTATCCATAAAACAGATGCACTGAAGTACACTTCAGTTTTTAAATAAAAAGTTAAATTATAATTATTTGTCATATTTTAATTTTCTTTAAAAAAAAAAAAGAGTAATGGGAACCTCTATTTGTCCATAACATAAAGGTCCTAAAGCCACGCTAACAGAGATAAGAAAACTTTAAGATGTTTAGCTTGACTAGCTTTAATATTAAAAATTTTATATGTTAGTCTATACTTGAAGCAATTTTTACACTTTGAATTAATTTTGTGTGTGTGTGTTTTTTGGTGTAATTTTTTGAACGGGAAGACTGCTCGTGTTGATTGTGATTATATAATTTTATATTAATTTTATGTAATTTATCAAAGAAATAATTATCACAATATTTGATTCATATTAACAAAATAGAAAAAATAAACTTTAATAAATTAATAGTAGAGGGCAACTTAAAAATAGCATCCTTTTCCTGGAAAATATTAGATTTTTCTCATGTGGTTGTTCGCGCACAGATCAAGCAAAACAAGAGCCTCGAGAAGAATTCAGCGATTGGCCTCATGGTCTTCTAGCAATTGGAACTTTTGGAAACAACAATGAAATCAAAGAAACCTTACATCATAATGATCAGACCCAAAACCCTCAAGAAGAGAATCCTTCCTCGCCTGAGGAAATAGCAGATTTCACTCCCGAAGAAATCGGGAAACTACAGAAGGAGTTAACGAAGCTCTTGCGACGAAAACCCAACAAAAATGTGGAAAAGGAAATCGCTGAGCTTCCTCTGGACAGATTCCTCAACTGCCCATCGAGCTTGGAGGTCGATCGGAGAATCAGCAATGCGCTTTGCAGCGATTCCGATGATAATAATAATAATAACAAAGAAGAAGATATTGAGAAGACGCTTAGTGTCATACTTGGTAAATGCAAAAAGATTTGTGCAGATAATAGCAAGAAAGCCATTGGGAAGAAATCGATTTCGTTCCTGATAAAGAAGATGTTCGTCTGTGCAAGTGGGTTTGCTCCACAGCCCAGTCTCAGAGATACCCTCCAAGAGTCAAGAATGGAGAAGGTACACACACCATCTGTTTGCATAAATATCTCTGTATTCTGTGCATTTTTGTATAATACTTGAGTAGTGTCCGGTAATGATCATGAACTCACAGTGCAAGTCCTAACTGAATCAACTGATGAGAACTCCTTAGGTACATATAACATGAGGTAATTCTATGTATTTTGACCTTTGGATTTACTTTAAAATTCTCATTTTATTAATAAAAGAATTCAAGTAAGAATTTCAAAATAAATTTCATAGTTAAAATATTCAATCTTTTAAAAGATCAAACTTTGTATAGAATTATTTGCAAGGTAACAGGTGGCCATCAAAATCGGTGTTTCAGATGGTGAGGTGCACTAACTCGCTCATTTTAGCGAGTTTGTATCATTTGCTTGTACCTTCTAGCTATATGATTCCTAAGAATTCATCTAAATTGACCCAATTGAAGTATATATATTGGCATTGGGAGCTTGTCTTGACTCTTGAACCTTAGCTAGCGAAGTAAGAGAAAATTGGGTTGAAACAGAACGCACTTCATTGATTGTTTGCCTTTCCATTTTAGTCTATGATTCTTTGTATATCTTGCTGCATTATATCTATCCTGAATCTTTTCTCATTGTGATTATAAATACAGCTTTTGAGGGCAATTCTTCACAAGAAAATATACTCTCAAAGTCCTTCATCTCGGGCATCCTCAACAAAGAAGTGCCTCGAGGACAAAAAGATGCCAAGGAGGAGGAATGAGGATGAACCTGCGGAAGAGAAAACCGGTGATGGCTGTAAATGGGTCAAGACTGATTCTGAATGTAAGTTCATGCTAATTGTCATATGCTGTCTTACTGAGCTGGAAATCCAAAATGATGGACATGAAATCCACGGCCTAATGAGATCCTTTTTCTTATTGCAGATATTGTTCTAGAGATATAAATCTGCTTCCATTTGTGCTAGCTCTTTTATTACATGTTCAGGTAAGCTCTTTCATTTCATTAATTAGCACTGAGCAGTAAAAATGCATACACCTCAAGGATGCTTCTTCATCCAAATTGTATTAGAAGGTTAATTTATGCCCATCTGAGCCAAGTCATATGTAAATTTATCAATGACTCAAGAAGACTATGCTGCAAACAATCAAATTCTAAGCATTTATTTATATATTTGTAGTTTATAGTTTACAAGTTTCTAATTGGATATCACAATAATCATATATGCAGATGTACAATATGATAGTGCCTCAGACTCAAGCAAGAAGTCAAATATATAAACATGGCGATGGGATGATGAAGTGGAGCTCACATTTTTAAAAACAGAGTTCATTTTTGGTGTTGCACCAAGATATGTGTGGTGCAGAGAAATGTCTCTGTTTTGTCCCTTTTTTTTTTCATGGTTGTATCTGCTAATGCAGAGCAATTCATGCTACGGAAAATTATAGAAAGGATTGTTGCAGTGATCTGTTCTGTACTTGTACTATTTTAACTCCACTTTTGTCTCTGCTAAGTTGTTAGGTGCTCTCATTGTAAGATGATTTGAAGATGAATAATTCTCAGTATTACAGATTAACATAATGTTCTTCCACTGCTATCTCACATTCAGTATTCCTCGACATTTTGGATACTATAATATAGAAGACCAACTTATAAAATAACATGGTACTTGAGATTCTTATATTTGATATGATAATCAAAAGCTGTCGTAGACAATATACAATTGGTATTTTTATAGAAGTTAATAAAGTTAAAAGTAATATAATGTGAGTGAGATTTTTATAGTTTTTTAGATAGCATAAGATACCACCAGAACAGTGTCATTTTATGTTGAAATTTAGGATGATATTTTGACCCACCAAACACATAAGCATTTTGGAGAGCGTTTGTCAACCAAATGCCAAGTATAAGACAATGTTGTACCTGACCTCCTAAACGAGCCTAAAAATTTAAATAAAATCTTTCAGAATCAAACTCTTCTCTTTGAATTCTGAGAGGTAAATATTGCAAGGATGAAACATCGCCTTCTATTAATACGAGGTTGGAAGGTTCCATATCATGAAAGGCTAATCAAGCAATCAAATTTGTAATAGTAGCATGATGCAGCGTTTATGGCAGATCTTCTAGTGTAGTGCTGTAATGGAATGGTGTTATACACTGATAGAGCTTGTTAGATGGAAAGAAATATTAAACAGCAAGTGGATTTGGAAACTTGAGAGATCAACCAAGGAGGCAAATAAATTTTTCTGAATTTTCCAGGAGAATAATAGTTCAGATCAACACAATTGAATCCAATTTTTCATAAATAAAAAAAAAATTCTAATCCAGTCTTCTTTTGAATTAAAACATTGTTATAACAAAATTTACATTAAATAACTTTGTTTCACCAGCTATAAAAAAGACTTTCTTTCATAAATTATAATCACAACTTATTAAATTCGTGGTATTTGAATATCAGAAATTAAAAGTAATGTTAATAATAATAATTGAAATTGGCACTATTTTTCAACAATTATTTATAAGAAAGAAATAAAATTAAAAAATTATCATTGTTACAATTATAATTATAACAATTTATATTTTGTTAAGTACCCAAAAAAAATCTAGATTTAGCTTTTTATGATATGTATATTTTATAGTTTTTTATCAATATTATTTTTTCAACCTTTTTTTTTCAAAAACTTTAGTTTGTAACAATTTTTTTTCATCCTGCCGCTTATATATATAATTTATCAGTCTGCTTAGTTTTCTCATTTCTTGTTTTCATTTTTATTGAAAACAGAAAATGTGAGCCAAAAAGTACTCGGTAGAATTTAAGAAGAAAAATGTTGCTAAAACATTTTTTTTAAATTATTTGAAAGCATATAAAACATTTCCTTGGATCAAAGACTTCGTGCTTTTTAGTTTTGAAATATGTCAAACTTGTTCAAATATGTAATTTTGGAAAATGGGCTGAAATTATAAATATTATTTTCGGGTCAAAGTTATTTTAATGGATTAAAATGCTAACTTGAGTTTAATATTGGAGATTTGGGCTTATATGGAATATCTCTTATATGCAGAGTTTTCAGAGGCGCTTAATTGAGTCAAAACTCTGCTAAGGAAAGTTTTTAAATTAAAGAGATTTGCAAAATTATGATTCAAATTTAAAAGGAAATGTTTTAAGGAAGGTTTACATAAATTATTGTATGGTATGTTTTTTGAAATTGATATGACTTGCACATTAATGCAAATCATTTAAGGCAAGTTTTAATATTAAATATTTTTAAGGAAAATTTTAAAAAGTAAATCAATTCAATAGATCAAGTTATTTATATGGAAATATCTTATTTGATGTTGTATTAGTCTCTTTTCTTGTGCTTTTAATGAAATATTTTTTTATTAAAAATAAAAATAAAAATGAAAAGTCAATAATTTAAGGAAGCAGAGAAGAGAAGGAAACTAATTATTTGAAGGAGGTGGGATTGGAGATGCTACAAAGAGGATTCATTTAGGATCTCTTGCTTCTAGAACGTGTACCTTAAATGAAATCAATGCCCTACTCATTAAAGAAGTCAAAGGCGGTGATTTGATCTCTAGCCAATTTCTAGTATTAAAGACTTACGCTCGTTCGTTCGGTATGCTTGGAAGGCAAGAAAAGAAAAATGAAAAAAATATATAATTTTATTTTTATAATTATTATTTAATATTTTTAATAATTATTATTTAATTATTACAAGTTAAGATATTATAATTATTTTTTATTTATAAAATTATTATTTTATTTTTTATTTCTATTTTCATCTTAACTTTATATATATCAGAGATTGCTCACCAAAAAAGCATATATGCATAATTTAAGAAAGCTGCCATCCAATAGTCATCAAGCCGAAGGTATATATTAAAAACCATTTGAAGAAGAAATTAAAAGAGAACATAATGTATAATTGCTTACAGTGCTTTAACCATAATTGCCGTGTGTGACCTAATTTTTGTATTTGTTTAATGAATTTGTAAGTTAAACATGAATCTCCTTCTTTCAAAATTAAGTTTCCAAATGTCTTATAGAAAACCTGAGAAGAGGGTTAGAAAAACCTTGGAGAGAATTTTTCAAAATCTTAAAAGAAAAACTTAGTGTGTGAGAAAATTTTGTAAAGAAAAGAAAAGTTATAAAGACTTAGCATTAAACTCTAATAGGTTGCCTTGAGATAGTAATAAAAACAAAAAATCATACTTGTGATATAGGGTTATTTTGTATACTTAGTAATTATTTATGTTAAATAAAATACCTTTACTTTATACTTAAGAACTTATGTAAAGACATATTAGTCTAAATTAGTATAAATTGGTCATATGATTATATTTCATTTTTAGTCTTTTTATCTTTTGATTAAAGTAATTTTATTAAATAATAGGGTTATATTTCTTAAAGCACTA
The DNA here is from genome assembly GCA_032878935.1 of Erythrophleum fordii. Classification (NCBI taxonomy): domain Eukaryota; kingdom Viridiplantae; phylum Streptophyta; class Magnoliopsida; order Fabales; family Fabaceae; genus Erythrophleum; species Erythrophleum fordii. Next base: position 7,127,415 of record JAVQMF010000047.1, read on the forward strand.
ACATAAAGGAATCATAATTATAAAAATAAGATAAAATAATTTTAAAATCTAATTTAACCCCATCTTTTGAATTACTTATAAATTAACATTGTTCAAAGAAAGAGATTTTTAATATATTCACTTGATGACAAGTGATACTTTTGTAATTTTGCTAAAAAGAAACAAGCACTCCTCCTTCTTTCCAACCATATGAATCTTATTAGCCGAACCAAAAAATCAAATAAAAGTGATGATTATTTAGGTCAATTTGATTTAACAAAAAGATGAAAAAATTTTGATTTCACACGATAAATGTAATTTTTTAAAGAAAGAACTGTAAAAAGTCTCTTTAAATTTTAGATTACACAAATAATCTCTTAAATTTTTTGAAATTAGTAATAAGGTTTCTCAGTTTTTATATTCCGGCGAACAAAATGACGTCTAATAAGGAGAACAAGTGAAAACTTATTACGTTAATTATAAAAGGTTTAAGATGTCAATTATAAAATATATGAGATGGCAAATAAGATAATATTAATAAACGAAAAAATAAACTTAAAGCATATTTATTAAAAATATAAGAAATTATATATACATAATTTAAGGACCATTTGCTAAAAACACCCTTTCGAGCTAAAAATATTTTAACAAACCAAACGAAGCCTACTGTTTTATAGTGAAACTGGAGAAGTGGCGCAAATAATTACAGTCATCAGTTGGACAGACAAACCCAGCCAATGGTGGAAGGAACTAGCAGCTGGATTCATCTACCTCCAGCTATTAACACCTCATACTCCCAACCCTAGAAAATTGAAATCAAATATTTCTCTTTCTCTCTCAATCTTTCCCGCATTTTACCGCTTTTCTCTTCAAACTCTCTCCCTTCCTTCCTGCGACAATTCACTTCTCTCACTCTTCCGGTGCGATTGGATCTGAGGGAGTTTTTCATACCGCCTAGTTCCATACATCCGGAAGAGAGACCTCATGTTTGTTCACTTCACTTTGATTTGGATCTGAGACCCAAAGGTCTTTTCCGTTCTGATAGCCTGCGGAAAGCTAGGGTTTTTTTAAAAAAAGAAAAAAAAACGGTGGTTTTGGAATTGGGATTATCAGTTTCTTGTTGTTATCAAGGATTCTTGAAGTGTTTGGTGGGGCGCCAGAGTTCAATCTGTGCTGCCAATGCCATTTGTGTGGTTTCTGGAGAATTTTTCGGTGGTTTTTGAGATACCGAAAAGGTTTGAGCTCGATAATGTCTTGGGCAGGCCCGGAGGATATCTACCTTTCTACTTCACTCGCCAGTTATCTTGACAGTGAGAATTCTCCCTTAATATACTCTCTCATATTGATATAGAGATTCGAGGAAGAATCCAATCTCGTGATTGTTGTGCAAGATTTTTCTTTTGTTTTTTTGAAGCTTGAAAATTATCTGTATCATGGGAACTTGTTACTTCCAAAAAATGTGAATTTAATCATTGGTAATAAGTCGAGGAAGGACAGATTTCTTTTTGTTTTCATCGTCAACTTGTTTTATATTTCTGTTGAAATTTATGTTGCAATTATTTTATCGATAAAGCCTATGTCATCCTATTATGTGTCAAATATGCTCGAGTCTTCACTGTTGTGTTAATCATTTTATGGGGAAGGTAGTACTCTTTTAAGTAATAGCATAATTATGGTGCATGTTAGTTTCTTACTTTCTTACGGCTATGCATATAAGATTATGAATTTGACGCCTAACACCTGTAGCTTGGGAACTTGGCTGTGACTAATAGCCTGAACGTGAAGAGATTGTGATAATCCTTATCTGTTGATAGTATGAATAGTGAAAATATTAGATGTTAAAAAGACAAGGATTATCTTGAATTTTGAGGACCTCTAGTTTATATAAAACTATAACGTACAAGAAATGGGGAACGTGGAAACATTTAAACATAATTGGTGTGATATAATTGTACTAGATATCATTTATATAACAACATGATATAACAACATAAATTTTGTTAAGAGCCCCATTCCTGATCTCCGTTTATTGACTTTAATTCAATCCAGCGGTATTCTTCCTTAATTCTACTATAGTTTCCACTACTGCTGCAGAAGAAGGGTATACACGAGCCTTTAATTATTTGTGTCACCTCATAAGGTGGGACAGTTACAGTAACTCGTGCAAAAGTGAATGCTTGAGAATGCACTATTTATTTTATGTTTGTAGTGAGGAAAAGATGCAAATCCTGTTCTTTTAAAATATTATTTGGTTAGCAGAAAATCTTTACATTGCTTGTGCCATACAAATCATCACTGTAAAGAATTGTCTAGATATTGATCTGAAAGCAATGAAAGCCAGTTGCAGTTGTAAATTTGCTTTTGATTATACATGTCAAGTGAGGTTGTTTTGTATATTGTGCCAATTCTTGATGGTCTGACACCATTTATGTTGTAGAGAAACTTCTTGTATTGCTGCGAGATGGCCGTAAGCTCTTGGGAACACTTCGCTCTTTTGATCAATTCGGTACCAATCTTTGCTCGTTTTTCCATGGTTTGACGCGCTACATGCTGATTATCTTATATATCATATATATGACATGTAGCTAATGCTGTTCTCGAGGGTTCCTGTGAGAGGGTTATCGTTGGTGATCTTTATTGTGATATCCCTCTAGGTCTCTATGTAATCCGTGGGGAGAATGTTGTTTTGATTGGTGAGCTGGTATGATAGCTGATTTTTTCCTTTTACATATAATGACATTTTGTGCCTTTAGACCTCAGTTTTACAATTTCCTTTGAACTTTCAGGACTTAGAGAGGGAGGAACTTCCCCAGCATATGACGCGTGTTTCAGTGCCAGAAATTAGAAGGGTAAATGTTTCTAGATTGACACTTTTACTTTATAGACATTCTGAATGTCTACTTTGGTTGCAACTTTTCCCCTTGAGTAAGATAATACTATGTTGTAACTTGTTTATCCACTGTCATGGCACTTATCATTGCCAACAAGCTACCCTAACTTAAAAGGTTCCCTATACAAAGCTTGCTAAGCTTGTGATTTTTTTTTCCATTTCACTACCAAAAAATAAACAATTTTGAATAAAAGCTTATTGTGTGAACTTATTTTCTATATTTATTCATCTTTGTTTTGGTTAGCACTGTCGACAGTGGACAAAATGACAAATGGTAAAAGGTTGAACATGAAGAAGGGCGGAGAAACTGAGATTTATTATGTCACCTTAAAGCAGTTTATATGTGAGAATCTAGTGGTAGCATTCACATATCATAATGGTTGGTGATAGGTTTCCATAGTTTGGGTTTGTCTTTGCTTGTTAACGAATAACAACTTTTGGCTTGTTTCCTTTCCCCAGATTTACATTCATCTAATTGACATAGACCAAGTGGTGAGAGTTCATTGAATAGTTAATCAATGGAATTATCAGGCATGAGCTATTTATTTTTACCTCCTGACTTTGAAGCACCTTTCCCAAGTGAGTACTAACTAGATTAAACCCTAATGATGCACCAGTGAATGTGCAAGATTGGGGTATGTTATGGCATGATAAACCATTCCTTAAGTATTATAATGTGAGATGAGCAGGATACATAAATTAAGCAATGAACACATTTCTATATAAATACATATAACATATCTTCAGAAGTAAGATGATTACATTTTTACTACTACTGGGTAAAAAAGCACCACAATGGCTGACATGCTACAAGGAGATTGTATTGATGGCTTGATTAAGATTGGGAATTTGATTGATTTTTCAGAATAGGCTTATGAACACGACTCTAGTCATATCTGTTAGAATCAAAGCGCTGTGAAAATAGATCTTTCTTTCCAAAGTTGTCCTACTTCATAAATTGCACTTCCTATAGTGACATACTATCATTAATTGGTTATGATAATTGAACATCTACATTGCAGATTCCTTCATAACAAGTCTGAGTCTATGCATGACTGTCTTATGTGCATTACATAGTTCTGTGTGAGGGTAAATATTGTCTTATCTAGTTGGATGAATAAATATGTGATATTTTCCAAGTGAAGCTTGTCAAATTTATAGTTGGTTGACTGTTTCTAAGTTGTCTGACCTGTCATCTATACTGAAGGTGGATGGCATTGAAGAAATACAATGTTGGGATATATATCTGATACCAGGGACTTAAGAACGAGCTTCTAAAATCATCTCTGAATAATTGCTTTATATTTTACCTTAAACACCCATTTGCTATGAAGCATGGGCACGCCTCTTTGTAGGCATCTTGGTATGTTGGATACATGTCATGCAGCCTATTTATAGTCACCCTGGCATGTTGGCATACACGGACTCTGCTCCTACACTGATTACATGAGTTGGTATGTCTCATGATAAATAAATTTCATATTTTTCAGTTTAGACATATGCCAGACACAGCAAATATAAAAAGAGAAAAGGAAACCCAAAAAAAGGTATAGAAAGAGAGACAGGAAACCCTGAGACAGAAGAGGTCCTTCCTCCTCACCTTATCATTCCTTTCTTCCCTTGGCCCTGCTTTCCCCTAGCCACAATCCCACCACCTTCCTAGCCATGATGCTGCAGAAGGTGCAGGTTTCCCCTGTGATTCCATCCCAATGAGATGCAATTCACAGCCCAAATCCCGGCTATATTAGAAAATAAAAATTATGTATGAACTCTGTTTACCAAGTTCTTGATAGGTGGTCCTTGAACTTACTGTCTTCGTTTTAGAGAAGGTTGTGGCATATAACATAATTGAGAATTGGGGTACACTTTCCCTACCCAGCTCTTCCTTCCATTGTTTTGATTTTAAATCTCACCCTGGCTGTTAGTGTTCAGCTGCTGCATGTATCAATATTTCTATATTAACTAGTTGACGGCTTGATGGGTATCATGGTTATTAAAATCTGGCTTTCAAGCATGAAAATTTACACATTTTAGATTTGGGATTTTTTAGAGATTGTATGCTTTTAAATTTAGTTTGTTTGAGGTCGGAAACAAAATTCAGTAAAATCTATAGTGAAAATTATGATTTTGACTAGAGACTTTACACTTCTAAGTTCTTTTTTTAACGCTTTAGTCAATGTTGATATTTTGATTGACCTTTGAGCAGTGCTTATATGTCCGCCTACGCTAATTTTTGTCTACAAAATTGGAAGTCATTGACTTTAATGCCTAATTTTGAGTTAGAATGTTAATTTTTCATTGGTCATTTCATGTTATAAGATCTTCCCTCACCTTTCCAGGCCCTGGCTAGCTTCTTAGTAAAATCTTACTTTGACAATCTTGATTAGTGTGTTGTCTGACGCAAAAACACCATGAGAAGGCTGCATCCAAGGCATATGCTTGAAAAAGCCCTTATGGTGACTGCGGTACAGGAGTGGTGGTGGTCTTTACCTAGATTTTCTTCTTGTCTGATGAGTCCTTGGACTGGTTTTATATAATTATCATTACTGTTTTTATTGTGGTAAAGAATTATGATTACTTTTTGGCCATTGATTCTTTCTCTGAAAATTTGAAATCAACACTTATGGGTCAATATTTACTGGCTTTTAGCAATAACTCAGTTTTGTAGTTGTTTGTTGCGATTTACTCTGGTTCTTACTTAAATTTTGATTATGCAGGCACAGAAGGCAGAAAGGGAGGCTACTGATTTGAAAGGGACCATGAGGAAAAGAATGGAGTTCCTTGACTTGGACTAGTGAACCCTACCATCACAAACTCTTGTCGTCCGCAAATATTATAGCGGCTGCTTTTCTCCTTTTTTTTTTTTTTTTTGGGTTGGTGGGGCAATGTTAGATGCTGTAGGTCAAAATTCTGGGAATTAGGAGGCTGAACATTGTTGAAATTTCTGATGTGTAGTATTGTTCTGAATGAATACGAGCATTCCTTTTTCCTAGAGAAATTGCCATTTTTAGTGATTTCAATTGATAAACGCCTTTCTTATTACTAGGAAATGAAATCTTAATGCTGGAAAATGGGTATGCTAATAATAGCATAAGACTTGGTCAAGCCCACAGTACTGTTTTTCAACATTTATCAGTTGGAAAGCTGGATTTATCCTATAATGAATATACGATGTTTTGTGCATTGCTGGTAATAAATAATTAGTCTCTCTACATGCTGCGTTGAAGAGGTCATCTTTGACAATCACTTAAATTCCAAGACCACTGAGATTCGGTGGTTGGTTTGGTAGCAAGAAAGATGTCAGAAATTCACGAGTTCAAGTAGTTGGCAGCAAATTTGCTCCTGGCAGTTAATTATGGACTTCATGCTCAGTACAGATCGAGTGATGACTCAAGCTGTCCCCACCTGCGACCCCCTCATTGGGGGTAAGATCTTATAGAACATTCAGTACGTTGAATTTTTCATGTTAGAATCTGATAAAATTTTTTAAAAATATATAATGTTAATTTTAAAGAAAGTTAGACAAAATAAGTGAAAATTAAATTTGATTAATTATGCATTATTAAATGTGAAACTTGCACTTATTGCCTCATTTTTCTAAAATTGACTCTTCAAAATATTTAAAGAATTTATAACAATAACAATACTCCTCTTTTTAAGTCATATCTAAGAATTATATTGAAGAGTATAATAAGAAATGCTTTATTTCTCTATCCAAACTGTCCGCTGAGAATAGATTAGAAGGCTTCAAAGAATTTAGGTAGAAACTCGTGCGATAAGCGCAGTATTTCAATTTCACTTAAGTTAGAATATAAATAAATGTCTATATATATATATATATATATATATATGTATGGAAGAGTATTGTTTATGTAAGAGGATTAATATATTTTTGAAAAAATAAAACTAGTTCTTTGTGTGTCTTTGTTCCCTAATATACAAGGTTACAAAAATCAGACTACGCATTAAATGTTGGAGTAAGTGTGTCAAAAGCCTAAATCCCACATTGTCTAAAATAAAAAAAGTCTTAGTGTATATATACTAATATGTGATATTGAACAAGTAAATGAGTCAAGAAGAGGAGTGGATTCGCGCGCACAACAACAGGCCAACACAGAGGTAACACAGTTAAAAATCACACTTTTCTACACAGAGAAACTGAATTACTTTCTTTAATACACACTTATTTGGGTGATTTAAAACAAACAATGATGACTAAAGGTGATAAAAAATATTATATTACTTTTATTGATGATTTTTTAAGGTATACTAAAGTATATTTATTGAAAAATAAAGATGAAATGTTTGAAAAACTTCTTTTATATAAGGCAGAGGTAGAAAATCAACTAAATAAAAGGATTAAAAGAGTAAGGTTGGATAGAGGAAAAGAATATGTTTTGTTAAATGATTTTTTTGAAAAAAGAAAGAATTATCCATGAAGTAATTTCTCCATATTTACCTGAGTCTAATGGTGTTGCAGAAAGGAAAAATAGAACTTTAAAAGAAATGATGAATGCTATACTTGTAAATTCTTCTGCACCAAATAATTTATGAGATGAAACTTTGCTCTCTACTTGTTTTTTGCAGTTTTTTGCAAAATAGAATACCCTATAAGAAAATAAATAAGACACCTTATGAACTATGGGAAGCTTATGTACCAAACCTAAAATATTTAAAAGTATAGAAGTGTCTTACTAAAGTAATGTTGCCTGATCCTAAGAAAAGAAAAATTGGGTCTAAAACTTCTGATTGCATGTTTATTGGGTATGCTGAACATAGTGCAACTTATAGATTTCTGGTTTTGAAAAGTGCTGTTTTGGATCATAACACTATTATTAAAACTAAAGATGCAAAATTTTTTGAACATATCTTTCCTTTGAAAATTGAACATAATCCTAAAAATTTGAAAATGTCTATTAATTTTCCTGAATAAAATACAAATGAAGATTTGGCTGAACATTTAAGAAGGAGTAAGAGGCAAAGGAAAGAATCTTCTTTTAGAGATAATTTTTATACTTGTATGGTATAAGATGATCCTTTAAATTTTTATAAAACTATTTCTTCTTCGGATACTCATCTTTGGAAAGAAGCCATTAAGGTTGAAATTGATTCTCTTAATCAAAATAAAACTTGAGTTTAATAGACTTACCTCCAAGAGTTAAACCCATTGGTTGTAAATAGATTTTTAAAAAGAAACTTAATCCTAATAGGTTCATAGATAAATATAAAGCTAAGTTAGTAGCTAAAAGTTTTACTCAAAAATAAAATATTGATTATTTTAATACGTTTTTTCTAGTTACAAGAATTTCTTCAATAAGAATTTTGATTGCTTTAGTTTCAATACATAAACTTTATATTCATCAAATGGATGTTAAAACTGTTTTTTTAAATGGTATTTTAGAAGAAGAAATTTATATGGTACAACCTGAAGAATGCGTCACTCTTGGACAACAAAATAAAGTGTGTAAATTTGTTAAATATTTATATGGATTAAAACAAACACCTAAACAATGGCATGAAAAATTAGATTAAGTTTTGACAAGTGATGGCTTTGCTTTTGTTGAAGTAGAAAAATGTGTTATACAAAACTTATAAATAATGATTGTGTGATTATTTGCTTATATGTAGATGATATATTTATTTTTTGTACTAGCACGAATTAGACGCGGTAGTTGGTATTTTTTACTGCAATTATTTTTGTATTTTACAAAATATTGTGTATAAATAGGCTTACTAGAAAAATTTTATTTTTGACGGTTTTGAAATTGAAACCATAAATTTATTAATTTTCTGAACGTTGAGGTCTTAAATTTACCTCTTTAATTTTTCATTAACTTGGTTTAATCCCAATGTTCAAAAACAGTCTCTACTTTTAATCCCAATGTTCAAAACAGATTTTCATTAAATTGTGATTAAGCCGCTATTAATTATTTTTAATTTTCCAACGTTTCTTATTTACATCTTCAACCTATAAAAGGCAGTGCATGATGCAGTTTAAGGCACACCGAGCTCTCGGACATTTTCAGAGCTCTCTCTTTTCTTCCTCCTTTGTTCTCCTGGATTCTTTAGTTTCTACTGTTCTGTTTCCCTATTATAATAAAGGTCTGTTTAATCTTGGGGAATTGTCAACTTATGGCGGAATAACTCTTAAGGACAATGTCCTTGGGCATGACTCGGATCGATTTACATTGACTGTTTTGTTTGTTACAGCCTACAATCTTAAGAGTTATTATGGAATCACACCGAGTTAATTCTAATGATCGCGTTAACATTGCTGCTGCAAATTTCAGTAGAGGGAGGGGTGTTACTACTTTAGCCTTCATTCTAACTACAGTACCTACTGTGACATTGCCCAAGCTATTCCCAGATATATCCAAGATTGAGGTGTTTGATGGGGAGAACTTTAGAAGGTGGCAAGAGCGAATCTTCTCTATCCTAGACATGTAAAGAGTTGCAATGGCGCTGACCCAATCTAAACCTGTTCCTGATGCTGACCAAAACCAAAGAACTGCTTGAGAATATGCCAATAAGGTTTGTAGATACACAATTATTAGTACTTTATCTAATGATCTGTTCGATGTGTACTGTGTCTACAAGGAGGCCAACAAAATCTGGGAGTCACTAATCACGAAGTACACCGCTAAGGATGTTGGAAAACAGAAATTTGTGATTAAAAATTACTATCGATGGGAGATGTCCGAGGACAAAGACATCAAGTTACAAATCAACAAATACCACAAGCTGTTGGAAGAACTCTAAGCTGAAAAGATTAACCTTCCAGATGAATTTGTAGTTGGGATCCTGATTGAGAAACTGTCAAATTTATGAAAAGACTATAAACAACAACTCAAACACAAGTAGAAGCAATTGTCATTGTCAGATTTCATCACTCATATCATCGTCGAAGACATCAACATGAAGGAGATTCAAGCTGCAAAAGGCAGGAAAAGAGCCTCAAAGGCAAATTTGGTGGAAACAAAGTCGCACAACAAGAGGTATAATTCTCATAAAAAACTTGGTTACAATCTCAAGATTTTTAACCCTAAATTCAAAAAGAAGGGCAATTGCTTTGTTTGTGGCAAGCCAGGGTACCATACTACACAATGCAGAAAGAGAGTTAAAAATAATAATCCTCCTAAATCAAATGTAAATTTGATTTAAGGAGATGAGAATAATGATGATGTCATTGTGGCGGTTATTTCTCAAGCTCTCGTTGTCTCCGATGTGAGGAAATGGGTGATAGACTTTGGGGCTATCATGCACATCTGTGCAAATAAGGAAATGTTTATCTCCTATGATCCTATCAAGAAAGGAGAAGACCGCATTTATCTTGCTGATTCCTGAACTACAAAAATTCTTAGGAAAGGAAAAGTGGTTCTTAAACTTACATCCAGAAAGACCTTAGCTTTCAATGATGTTCTGCATGTGCCTGATGTTAGAACAAACTTAATCTCAGTAGCTTTAATGGGAAAGGTTGAGGTTAAAGTGTCATTTGAATCTGACAAGATTGTGATGACAAAAAATAATATTTTTGTGGGAAAGGGTTATTATAACCGGGGACTATTTGTATTGAATGTTGTTGAAATGAATGAAAATGCATCCTTTTCTACTTACTTGCCTATTTATATGATTCATTCGTTTGATGTGTGGCATGCTAGATGAAAACATGTTAGTAAGTCTTATATTAAGAAAATGCAACAACTTGGTTTGATTTTGGAAATAAAAATGATTATTTAAACAAATGTGAAGTATATGCCAAAGCTAAGATAACTAAAAAATCATAATTTTCTACACAAAGAAAAACTGAATTACTTTCTTTAATATACACTGATTTGGGTGATTTAAAACAAACAATGACTAAAGGTGATAAAAAATATTATATTACATTTATTGATAATTTTTTAAGGTATACTAAAGTATACTTATTGAGAAATAAAAATGAAGCGTTTGAAAATTTCTTTTATATAAAGTAGAAGTAGAAAATCAACTAAATAAAAGAATTAAAAGAGTAAGGTCGGATAGAGAAGGAGAATATGTTTTGTCAAATGATTTTACTGAAAAAAAAGGAATTATCCATGAAGTAACTCCTCTATATTCACCGAAATCTAATGGTGTTGCAAAAAGGAAAAATAGAACTTTAAAATAAATAATAAATGTTATACTTGTAAGTTCTTTTGCACCAGATAATTTATAGGGTGAAACTTTGTTGTCTGCTTATTTTTTGCAAAATAAAATACCCTATAAGAAAACAAATAAGACACCTTATGAACTATGAAAAGATTATATACTTAACCTAAAATATTTAAAAGTATGGGGGTATCTTGTTAAAGTAATGTTGTCTAATCCTAAGAAAATAAAAATTGGGTCTAAAATTTCTGATTGCATGTTTATTGGGTATGCTGAACACAGTGCAACTTATAGATTTCTGATTTTGAAAAGTGATATTTTGGATCATAACACTATTATTGAAACTAAAAATGCAAAATTTTTTGAACATATTTTTCCTTTGAAAATTGAACATAATCCTAAGAATTTGGAAATGTCTACTAATTTTCCTGAACAAAATACAAATGAAGATTTGACTAAAAATTTAAGAAGGAGTAAGAAACAAAGGAAAAAATCTTCTTTTAGAGATGATTTTTATACTTATATGGTACAAGATGATCTTTTAAATTTTTATGAAATTATTTCTTCTTTGGATGCTCATCTTTGAAAAGAAGTCATTAAGGCTTAAATTAATTTTCTTAGTCAAAATAAAACTTGGGTTTTAGTAGACTTATCTCTAGGAGCTAAACACATTGGTTATAAATGGGTTTTTAGAAAGAAACTTAATCCTGATGGATCTATAAATAAATATAAAAGTTAGGTTAGTAGTTAAAGGTTTTACTCAAAAATAAAATATTAATTATTTTAATACATTTTTTTTCAGTTACAAGAATTTCTTCTATAAGAATTTTGATTACTTTAGCTTCAATACATAAGCTTTATATTCATCAAATGGATGTTAAAACTATTTTCTTAAATGGTGTTTTAGAAGAAGAAATTTATATGGTATAACCTGAAAGATGTGTCACTCCTAGACAAGAAAATAAAGCGTGTAAACTTATTAAATCTTTATATAGATTAAAACAAACACCTAAACAATGACATGAAAAATTAAATCAAATTTTGACAAGTGATAGCTTTGCTACTGTTGAAGTAGAAAGATGTATTTATATAAAACTTGTAAATAATAATTGTTTGATTATTTGCTTATATATAGATGATATGCTTATTTTTTGTACTAACACGAATTAAATGTTTACTGCAACTATTTTTGTATTTTACAACATATTTTGTATAAATAGGCTTACCAGAAAAACTTTATTTTCAGCAGTTTTGAAATTGAGACCATGAATTTATTAATATTTTGAACGTTGAGATCTTAAATTTACTGCTTTAACTTTTTATTAACCGGCTTTAATCCCAACATTCAGAAACGGTCTCTACTTTTAATCCCAACGTTCAAAATAAATTTTCATTAAACCGTGATTAAACCGCTATTAATTATTTTTAATTGCCCAACATTTCTTATTTGCGTCCTCAGCCTATAAAAGACAGTGTATGGTGCGTTTCAAGGCACACCGAACTCTCAGACATCTTTGAAGCTCTCTCCTCTCTTCCTCCTTTCATTCTTCTGGGTTCTTTAGTTCTTGCTGTTCTGTTTCCCTATTATAGAAAGGGTCCATTTAATCCTACAGAGTTGTCGACTTATGGAATAATTCTTAAGGATAGTGTCCTCGGGTACGACTTGAATCAGTTTATATTGACTATTTTGTTTATTGTAGCTTACTTTAAAGAAAGAGATAGGCACGTGACTGAAACAGTAGTAAGAAAGTGGAATTAATTTCAAAAAGAAATTTGAAAATAGAAATATATATATATATATATATATATATATATATATATATATATATATATATATATATATATATATATATATATATATATATAAAGGTATTAAGTAATTTATGATTTGGAAACAGCATGACATCCTCTAAAGTTTATATATGTATAGTTAATTTAAAAGTGTAGGAAAATGTATCCAATTTCTCTATTTTTTTTTTAGGGTGCGTTTGTTTTGACAAAATTTGTTTTTGAGAAAATTTTTTGATATAAAAATCTTTTTATGTTTGTTTTGCTAGAAAAGATATTTTATTTTTTGGAAAAATTTTTTACAAAAAATTGTATCATTTAGAAGAAACTTAATTACTATAAGCCTATATAATTGATGATATTTGCTTTTCTCCCCAAAAATCTAAAAATCATGGCGTATACACCGACAACCTTGACTTGTCATTTACTCACTAAAATTAAGAAAATGAAGCGAAAGTGAGACCTTGGAGCATCTATAGTGGCTTCGCGGTTCAGTATTGCAGACACATTCAGTTACACTGTTCCCAGTTGTCTCCCACCTTTGAGTTTCCAAAGTCATTCATTTGGTCCATTTTAAACATATAAATCCACGGTAAACCCTTACACCATACCGCATTGTATGATTCCCCAAAGTCCATCATCAGCAAGCACTAAACCATAGTTAACGCCTGCCTCAAATACTCAGGTTCACATTTCGGCTTCCAGCTCGATACAGAAATTTAAATCTCCACAAATTCACAGGCTTTTTTTTCTCTCTCTCAATTTTCTTCTCTCTTTCTCTCTCTCTCCAGAGTTTAGACAAAAGCACTTCTCTTCCCCAACCGCAGATCCGCCTTCTCTCTCTCTCTGGCTTCTGATCTCTTTCAATGTCGCGGTTCTTTGACTTGCTGTCTATTTTTTTGCTACTGTCGGTGTTTTCTCTGTGCATTGAAGCGTCGGTTCACGATTACAGAGGCGAGAAATTCGTGGGCAAGGGCAACGCCTTTGTGGTACACGGAGGGAGTGAAGGGATTTACTCTTCCGTCGGTAATCAGAATGAGAGTTCCATAGCTGCGAATGGCGACTCTTACATACGGTGATTTTCATTTGACCTCTGTAACTCACAGTCACACTGATCTCTGGGTTTTGTGGGCTTTTGTTGCGTGCTTTGTTGTTAAGTTTCGGTGGGGGGTTTTGCTTTATGTTTGAAGTGCTTGCCTAACAGGTATTTGATGGTTGCCCTGTGATTTTTGAGTGGTTAAAAGAACTGGATTTTGTTGGGCAATGACGCCGAATTCAAAATTGCTTTTTGAAAAAGTAATTGAGAACTCCGAGTGTGTTGACTTTTTTGTATCTAGCGTATGAGAATAGTTTAGGCAATAGAAGGATTTATGGCCAATTAGCATTAGAGAGTGACATCAAACAAAGATTGAATATTGGCTTCTGGAGTCCCCAATATATTTCGATGTATAAAACGTAAACTATTTCTTATTGGATTTGAATCTAAATCTGCTAGGATGTCCAAAAAGGCTTTAGAAATATTCATGAGAAGTGTGATGGAAAGGAAAAAGTGATTGGAATACTTCAATGCAAGTTTATCTTGTCAATCCAAATATGATTCTGCAAACAATTTACCGGTGTATGCAAATTTAGAGATGGGTTTGTTAGTAGTTCTCTCAGTTTTTCATTCACATAGCCCTGGTTTTTTAACCCTTCTGACAATTATATTGAATTTTGGTATTTCTTTTTATTTTCCCTTACGCAAAACCAGTATATATGTGTGTTCTTATAACACGGTTTTATGTTGTAATTTGAAAACTAGATTTGAAAGGATCACATTCCGCCGGACCAAGGAATCCACTAACTTCAGCTCATGGCCAATTCAAGCTGTTGTCTTTGAAGTTGAAGATAGGGAGACAATTGGTGGTTCAGCCTATGGCGGTCAAAGAGCTGTGTGTTGCACAGGTGATCTTGCTAAATTGGGTGTATGTACTGAAGGACAGGTCATTTACCGCCCTTCAACTATAAATTCTGCTTGGCCTCAAGTTTTTGGCATCTCATTTGACACGGATGATGAAGAAGCATCACTGCCATCAAGGTCTATACAAATAACAAAAACTGGGATGTATAACTTGTATTTCATTCACTGTGATCTGAGGCTTAAAGAAATGGTTGTAGAAGGGAAAACTATATGGAAGAATCCTGCTGGATATCTTCCTGGTAGAATGGCACCACTGAAGAATTTCTATGGGTTCATGTCCCTTGCTTTTGTTTTACTTGGGATCTATTGGTTCTCTCAATATGCTAAATTTTGGCGGGAGGTATTTCCCCTGCAGAACTGCATTACACTAGTTATAACATTGGGCATGTTTGAGATGGCACTTTGGTACTTTGACTATGCTGAATTCAACGAGACCGGAGTCAGGCCAACTGGGACAACCATATGGGCAGTAACCTTTGGTACTGTTAAACGCACAGTGGCACGCCTTATCATTTTGATGGTTTCAATGGGCTACGGAGTTGTGAGGCCTACCCTTGGTGGGCTTACATCAAAGGTCGTTATGCTTGGATCCACCTTCTTTCTTGCATCTGAAGTTCTTGAATTGATTGAAAATGTTGGAGCAATCAGTGATCTTTCTGGAAAAGCAAGACTGTTTTTGGTTCTTCCTGTTGCTGTATTGGATGCATTCTTCATTCTGTGGATTTTTACTTCACTCTCTGCAACTTTAAATAAGCTCCAGGTATTCATCTGCTAGGGTATATCTTCACTTTAATGCTCATCTCAGGAAAATTATACGGGCCTTTTGGTCTTTATATCTTACTAGTTTTTTCTTGTGAATGGAACTTAAACTGTACCTCACTGCAAGTTCATACTTCTTTTTCTCTTTTTTTCCTTGGGGGTTTCTATACGTACATAGGGGAGTTATTATGATAGTTTCAAAATATAATAGAAATATTTTGAGCTTGGCATTCTTTGTATCAGTAGCAGGGGACACGGGGAAAACATTTTTGTTAAAACTTGAAGTTCCATCTTTGATTAATAATCAGGAAGTATAGGCAGATATGCTATATTAGGTTATGTACTACTTATGATGAAGGATTATGGGACAGGACTTGACACAGCTCTCTCTTTTGGCAGCCAATAGCGTAACATTAAAATGCATACTTGTTATGTTTGATATTTCCTGGTACATCATATGCTTGCTTATTATAGGCTCCTTCAGAAAAATTGATTGGATGATTCTGCAGAAAATAACTAGTTACAACCAATTTATGGGTTTAGTTTTTTTTAATATTAGAATAATGAAACTAGGGAAGGGGACCTGATTATATGGGTATTCTTTCTGGGATTAAAGTATCAATTCCACTTTCTCTTTGTGCCTTTGGTTATCTAGTTCTCTTGATGTTATGCTGCATCACGTAAGGTCAATTCATTTTGTTGTGAATTTTATCATAGCAATCTAAACAATGGCTCTACCTGCTTATGCAATTTGACAGGCTAGAAGAATGATGGTAAAACTGGACATTTACAGGAAGTTCACAAACGCCTTGGCAGTGACTGTAATTGTATCTGTGGGCTGGATATGCTATGAGGTAATCCCATCCACAGACCCACAGAAACACATCTCTATTGTAAATTATCAGTAATATTCAGTTTCATTTTGGATTGGCAAGCTTTTAAAACTAATTATATCATAATGCAAAATGATTGAAGCATGAGGTGAATCTTCAAACTGTAATTGGTTTGTCTATTCACTGTAACCTAATATGATATAAAGCTAATTTAAGTTACTATTTTTTAGCACTTATATATGCAACTAGTGGATTCAAATGCCATAAACAAATATGAAGGGCTTTATATTCCGATTTAGAACAGAAAAGGTTGAACAAAATAGATATACTATTGCTGTTTTTCTCTGTTAAAATACATAATGTATTTCTCCATAACTTCTTTTAAACTTGATATTTTCAGCTTTATTTTAAATCAAATGATGTATACAACCAGCAGTGGCAGAATGCATGGATCATCCCTGCCTTTTGGCAAGTTCTGTCTTTCTCTCTCTTGTGTGTTATCTGCGCTCTCTGGGCACCATCTCAAACTTCATTGCGGTAAAATCCTGCATCTATCACTACTTCTTTTGAGAAATCTTTAGGTAAAATCAGTGTAAATAAACTGGAAGATCAAAACAAGTATTAATAAGCATTAAGTATATCAATATACTTGTCAATTAAACCCACTTTTTTCATGCCTATATGTTCATCAATGATTGGTTTGATCTACTCAAGAATTTCGCAATTCTTTGCATTTTCCATCTGAATCTTATTTCATTTGTCAAACGGAATTGGACTATGTTTTGCCTTCAAGCTGAGATTTATGTGTGTTATTTTAAGCAGCAATTTTTATCTCACTGTTGCCTCTGTTCTTGACAGATACGCATACTCCAATGACGATGCTAATGATGAGTTCGACAAGGATGATACTAGCTTGACACTCATAAAACCATCACCAATAACTTCTTCAAAGGATGTTCGAAGTGTGCTAGATGCTAGACCAGTACAAGGCAGCACTGGAGTTTCAAATGGTGACTTAGAAGAAAAGACAGAATGAACTAGAATGTACATGTGATCCTGTACTACCTCCATTGTACCAATCCTTAAAGTTAGTTCTGTATACCTTTTTTTTTTCTTAATTCTTACATCTCTTTCATTAGTTGTTGCTTTCTCATTACTTGCAGTTTCAGCCTAAGGTCATAAGGAGATCGAACAACATGAGAGTTTCTCTTGTTCATGATGAATTTGTGATCAAATTATTTATATATAATTGAAAGCAACGAACGTTACATTTCAGTTTTCACCCTATGCATTTTTTTCAAGTTTTTAGCTGTATACTTCTATAGTATTGATGATGATGATGATCTGAATCCTTGGGAGATTTGGCCTTTTTGGGTTAAAACTTTATGATCCAATTATTGCACCAAAAGGTGGGATTTAGAGTGTGTTACAGCAGCTAGATTTTTTATTTTATTTTAATTATTTTTTGGCCTAACAGAACGCCTATCTATTTGATTTCAGAAACTTGTATCTAAACGAAAGAAAAATTGTTTTCCTTTCGGGGGCAGAGTGTGAAATTGAGAATTCATAAAGCATTGATACTCCTAGATGTATAATGTATGTTTGGTATAATATAACATTTTAAATGTAAACGCTGCATATTGTGTCAAAGTTGTAATTTCTGTATTGTTTGGTGTATCATATTAATATTCATGCTTAAAAATTGCCACAATCATTATTATTATTATTACTTTTTATATATATGAACCCAAAACTTTTCCTACTTTGTGTCTCATTAAGTGAACAATAGGAGTGGAGTTGATACAAATTGGCCTGATTGCACTTTATTTATTGTGTTACACTTTCTCCCACATAATGGTGCACAAAAGAAGAGGGATTCAGACGAAATTTCCTTTCACTTGACAGTTATATTGTTTATTCATAAACAACTTGGTTAATTACCTGATTCAGCTCAAAGATTGGTGGCCTTTCATCATTATCCAAGAACCAGATAAAAGTTTTTGGACTTTTTGGGCATCCTTCAGTCTGCAAAATATAAAAAAATTTAATTGATCGTTTAAAAATATATAAATACATCAAATATATTTTTTTAAATTTTTAATAAATATTATTTGTGCTTATGCACCACAAATAGGGTTAGAAGAATCTCAGAAGGTAAAGTTCTGGGAAGATTTAGAATGTTTAGTTCAGGAAATACTATTAGGAGAAAAGATTATTTTAAGAGGGGATCTAAATGGTCATGTGGGAAGGGTATCTTCAGGCTACGAGGGTGTTCATGGAGGACATGGTATAGGAGAAGTAAATGCAGGGGGTAAAACTATTTTAGACTTTTCATTAGCGTTCGATCTTATATTAGCTAATACTTATTTTAGAAAGCGTGAAGAACATCTTATCACGTATAAAAGTGGTAGGGTATATTCTCAAATTGATTTCTTTCTTATAAAGAAATCAGATAGAAAATTTTGCATGGATTGCAAAGTTATACCGGGAGAGAGTTTAACTACTCAATATAGAGTTTTGGTTATGGATGTAAGAGTTAGGAGGAGAGTAAAAAGCAAATGTGAAGGTAGAGTGGTAAGGACTAAGTGGTGGCAACTAAAAGGGGATAAAGAAAAGAATTTGCAGAGAAGGATTATAGAAGAAGGACCTTGGGAAATACAAGGAAGTGCTAACGATATGTGGAATGAAATGGCTAAAGAAATTAGGAAGGTGGCAAAGGAAATATTAGGTGAATCAAAAGGTTTTGGACCTAGGAATAAAGAATCTTGGTGGTGGGATGCAAGTGTACAAGATAAGGTTAAAGTTAAAAGAGAGTGTTATAAAGTGTGGTCATTATGTAAGAGTAATGAAAATTGGGAAAAATATAAGGTAGCTAAGAAAGACACTAAGAAGGCAGTGAGCGAAGCGAGAGCGAGGACATTTGATGGGTTATACCAATCTTTAGGTACTAAATTTGGAGAAAAAAGTATTTACAAGTTAGCTAAAAGTAGGGAAAGAAAGACAAGAGATGTGGATCAAATGAAATGCATTAAGGATGAAGACGGGAAAGTGTTAGTCACGAAACGAGATATCAGAGAACGATGGAAGGGTTATTTTCATAGGCTTTTTAATGAAGGGCACGAGATTTTATTGCAATCGGATAGGCTAGACACGGAAGAAGAGGATCGAAATTATACTTTTTACCGTAGAATTTGTGAGGTAGAGGTAAAAGAAGCATTAAAGCGAATGGAGAATGGCAGAGCAGTTGGACCGGATAATATACCCATTGAAGTATGGAAGAGTTTGGGAATGAAAGGTATAAGTTGGCTCACAAAGTTATTTAATGGAATAATGAGATCTAAGAGGATGCCAGATGAGTGGAGGAAAAGTACTTTAATCCCTATTTATAAGAGTAAAGGGGACATTCAAAATTGTGCAAATTATAGAGGAATTAAACTCATGAGCCACACTATGAAATTATGGGAAAGAGTAATTGAGCGAAGGTTAAGGAAAGAGAGTCAAGTTACGGAGAATCAATTTGGTTTTATGCCAGGAAGGTCAACTATGGAAGCAATATACTTGTTGCGAAGATTAATGGAGAGATATAGGGAGAATCAAAGAGATTTACACATGGTGTTTATTGATTTAGAAAAAGCATATGATAGAGTGCCAAGAGGAGTTCTATGGAAGGCTTTGGAGAAAAAAGGAGTTCGTATAGCTTATATTCGAGCAATCCAAGACATGTATGATAAGGTTATAACTAGCGTAGTAACAAAAGATGGACTTATAGAAGATTTTCCGATAACTATTGGTCTACATCAAGGGTCAACTTTGAGCCCTTATCTTTTTACCTTAGTTTTGGATGTGCTTACTGAACATATCCAAGAGCCGGTGCCACAGTGCATGCTTTTTGCAGATGATATTGTCCTAGTTGGAGAATCGAGAGAGGAAATGAATGAGAAGTTGGAGAGGTGGAGACAAACTTTGGAAGCTCATGGCTTTCGTTTAAGTAGAAGTAAAACAGAGTATATTGAGTGTAAGTTTAGTAAGAGGCACACCACTTCTAGCATAGAAGTAAAAATTGGAGAACATATCTTACCACAAGTCGCACAATTTAAGTATCTTGGATCCATTATACAACATACCGGAGAAATAGAAGAAGATGTAAAGCATAGGATTCAAGCGGGGTGGATGAAATGGAGGAGTGCCTCGGGTGTTATTTGTGATAGAAGAGTACCACTCAAACTTAAGGGTAAATTCTACCGCACAGTTATAAGACCTGCAATGTTGTATGGAACTGAGTGTTGGGCAATAAAAAGTCAACAAGAAAATAAGTTTAATGTTGCAGAGATGAGAATGTTGCGGTGAATGAGTGGACACACTAGACGAGATAGGATTAGAAATAAATGCATTAGAGAGAAGGTGAAAAAAGTCGCACCTATTGTAGAAAAGATTGTAGAATCGAGACTTAGGTGGTTTGGTCATGTGGGAAGGAGGCCTATAGAAGCTCCCGTTAGGAGAGTAGATGTGATGGAGAATAGTCCAATAAGTAGAGGTAGAGGAAGACCAAGAAAAACTATAGGAGAAATTATTAAGAGAGATTTAGATTTAAATGGTTTGTCTAGAAATATGATTTATGATAGAGATTTATGGCGTCGATTGATCCATGTAGCCGACTCCACTTAGTGGGAAAAGGCTTTATTGTTGTTGTTGTTGTAATAAATATTATTTGTAAAATTTGTACATATTAATTTATAATATTTAAAGAATACTAAAACTTTTTAAATGAGTACTAGACAACGAAATAAAATTTGAGACAACAAAAACTCAGTTCAAACACGAGTTACTATATTCTTTCTCAATTCGTTAGCACAGCCTTTTTGGTAATGCTTTCTCATGGTAATGTGTGTGCCCTTGAATTAGAGAAAAGATTTAGTATGAACAAAATAAGGATATTCCTTATCAAATTATAAAGGAAAAAAGAAAAAAAACCTACCTTATAGACTCAAACTCCCTCTGGCTTCTTACTGGAACTGAGAAGTTAAATCTCGACTAATTTGCAGAGATTTGCAATTTTCTTTTCTTTATTTCTCTTACAAGGCCAAGCGCCTCTTCTGCTAATCGAAATTTAACTCAAACCTGAGTTATTTTGACCTTTCCCAATTTATTAATGGCACTAAATAATCAGTATTCTTAATAATATATTAACATGTAATTTATATTTTTGTTAAATTCATTTGATCGTATTTAAAATCATAATTAAGTTTGACTCTATATTTTAAGCCAATTACCTATTGCTCAAAATATGAATGACAACGACATTCAAATTTTCAATACCAATCTGAATTACAATAAATATTTGGGTAAATTATATAATTTTTTTTGAAATTTTACTAAAATTACTTAGACTTCTTTTCAATTTTTAAAATAGACAACTTAGTCTTTTTTTTAAAACTAAAATACACTTCATGAAAAATTTATGTATGAGTTAATAGAGATTATTTTAGTTCAAAAATTTTAAATTAAACTAAAGTGTAGCATAATTTTTTAAAAAAATATATATATTTTTTAAAAAAATAAAAAAAAATTGTATAATTTACTCTAAATATTTTCATATGTTTAACTTTTTTAATTAACAGTTTTCCATAGAAAACCAGTTTTATGTTGTAATTTGAGAAGACCAGATTCCGCCCAACTAGGGAATCTACTAACTTGAGCTCAGTGCCAGTTGGAACTGTTATTGTTTTTGAAGTCGAAGACAAGAAGACAACTGTTAGTACAGCCTATGGGGACCAAAGGACTGTATGTTGCTTGATTGGATGTACACAAAGAAAGACAAGTCATTCACTTGGCATCTCGTTTAACATGGGTCACTTGATTCTTACTCTTCTAGCTCTGTTTGAAATCTGCTTCTCATATAGATGTAGGACAGCAACTAGCCGTTGGAGGACTTTGAGCAATGTAATTAACCTGGTCTTGTATCATTTTCCATATGCATGCTTCAATTTCCATTTTTGGTTCCAACTAGCCTTTAGCTTTCTTTGTACACCTTAGGAAATAGACAACCAACTAGCTTTGCAGATTTTTAGACAACTAAACTTGATAATCTTCCTTTTTCTGCTCCTGTGAAGTCAACTCTCATTCTTTCCCTTTTAGTTTTACAATCGGGCATTAATTCAGGTTTGGGCAGATTTTGTTGCATCCAAATAATTTTTCTTTCTTGGTGATTCACTTAAACGTTCACGAGGATTGCTCTCTTGATTACAGCTTCCTCCATTACGTCTAGTAGCCATTTTCTTCTCTAAAAGAAACTAGGCGTTGGCTGGTGTTCTTGATTGATGTTCGTCTTTTAAGTACATTTGCCCTTGAACATTTAACCATTGCCATCAATTCTCCCTTAATATTTCCGTATCAATTCCTTAGCTCTGTTGAAGTGCTTAGATGTTGATATAATCTTTTTCATACAAGTTCTTCATCAATGTCAGTTTCTTGATCTGTTCCAATCTTCCTCTTTCAAGGCTTATGTCTTAAAAGAGGTTGACTTTGGTCAATATCGGGGAAGTGTTTAACCTATTTAATCTGAATAAATCAGCCACTAATCATCTCTTACTAATTTTATAATATCAATTTATTATCCAATGCTTTAAATATATATATACATATATATATAATCTACAAAAACTTTTTTCCTTCAAACACTATTCACAAGCCACGTAAAGTCATGGTTCACAGGGCTTGGTGTCTTTTTTTTCCCCTTTTGTTTCTCATTTTTTTCTTCTTTCTCCCTCCTCAGTTTTCTTCTCTGGTATCCTAGCATAGCATGGGGGCCATCTGGTTATATCCAAAGATAAAATTTGCGTCATCATCAAAGTTAAAATTACTTTGTAAAAAACACTTGGGGCTAACACTTGTCCATTGATTTTGTTCTCCTTGGGATCATTCGATTCTCCCTATGTGCTAGATTTTGGAGGGAAGTAGTTCCGCTACACTAGTTACAAGCTACGCATGTCTTATATGGCACTTCCGTACTTTAACTTCGCTGAATACAAGAAGATTGAAGTCAGGGCAACTGAAGTAGCTATATCAGCAAGTCACCCTTGGGACTCTTAAGGTGTATTTAAATGAGAGTTTTTGGAACAGAGTAGAAAAAGAAAGATGTTTAGTTGAAAAAATTGGAAGGATTCTCTCCTTTTTTTTTTTTTTTTTAAATTTGGGTGTTTTGAAGGAAAGAAAAATTTTTTAATTATGTATTTACTTTATTATCTCTTAATATTTTTAAATTTTAATTTATTAATATTTAATAGAGATTAAGATAACTTTTTTTTCATTATGAATTAAAAATAAAAAAAGATTAGAATTCATAATTTTTTTTAAAAAATATTGATATTAATATAAAGTTAAATTTGTCTAAATATAATTATCTCCCCTCCCCTCCCTTCTCCTTTAAACCAAATAATAATCTCTCCTCCCCTCCTTTCCCTTCCAACCAAATAAGACTTCATTAAAACTCCTCATCTCTCCTCCCATCCGTTAAACCAAACACACCCTTAAATGTACAGTAACACACGTGATGGTTTTGATGGTTTCAATGGGCTATGGCGTCGTGAGACTTGTCCTTAATAGGCTTATGGTTAATTGAAAATCTCGGAGCATTTGGTGACCTTTCCAAAAAAACACGTGTCTTTGTTGGGTTTTTTCACTGTTATACTATCTTGGCTTTTATTATTGTCTTTGACGCTAGGTCGTCTTTCTTATTTAAGATGTTGTACCATTTTTTTAGTTGTCCTATTGCAATCTACATGTGACAAGTTTGATTAAATATTAATTAACAGCAAGACACAAAGAGAAAAATGTTCATGAGTTAGATTTTGATCAAATTTGGTATTCGGGCTTAGCCTGACTTAATCCTATTTGGTTTAAGATCAAGTCAAGCCAAATTGTTTAATCATATTTGGCCAAGTCACTTTATTTGTTAATTATTGTCGGGTGAAATTTGTAGAATAGCCCAAAAAAATTTCATATAAGCTTGTAAAATTATATTTTAATATTAAAAAATAAATTTTTCATATAAATCTCTATAAAAAAATATTTTAAAATATATATATATATATAATTGGGTTGAGCCAAGTAAAACTGACAAATTAAGTCGTCCTAATGCCCAGCTCAATGTAATCATATTTTTTTTTGGGCTCAACCTGAAATGAATGAATTGGACTGAACTAACCAAGTTAATAAGCCAAGTGAACACTCTTAACAAAGGATGAGATAAATAGGTTTGGTTGTAGTTACATGTGGTGAAAGGATAGACAAGTGGTGCAATTGTAACTGCTTGCATAGCCCATGTCTTGGAGGTTATCCTACACCTTCTTTTCAATCTACCTCATTCTATATTCGGGATGACTTGGATTGACACTTAATGCAAATCATTGAAGGTTGTGGCGCCAATTTTGAACTTGTTGTCCATATGGCCAATGTATTACACTCCTAATTGGCTTAAACTCACTACCATATGCGTTCAAAATGATGTCCAATAAAAAAATGTGGCCCACGAACCCTAGGGGCTCTAGGGAGACCTTGCCATAGGCCACAAATGCATATTAACAAGGTACTTATCTACTTGAAATCCGTCATAGTCATATATTTGGTTCAAGCTAATTTTTTGTTCTTGTCAATTTTTTTTTGTATTTTACTTTTACATTTTTTAAAAATAAATTTCTATTATTTTTTAAATTTTTTTTAGTTAATAATTATGTTTATAATCTTCTTAATGTCCATAATTATAATTTAACCACATACAATTAATGTTAATATTCATGGCCTCCTAGATATTTTCTTAATTTTGAAATATAATTTAATATTTATATATTTTAATTTAAAATTAATTTAACATAAAAGCATGAAATATTTTCAAATTATTTCTTCATTTTGGTATTATTACCATTAGTTTTACAAGTTGCTATTTTCTAATAGCTACTGTTGTTATTTATTTAAAGTATAAAAAATTAAATATAAACAAATTATTACTTATTATTTTAATTACTTTCTTATTATATTATCTTTCATTAGTTAATATTGAATATTTTATTCATTCACAATATATTTATTATCTAAATTTTTATTTATTATTTAAAAAGATTTACAAATTTTTTCAAATTATGCATTACTATTCCATTGATTATAAAGTTATTAATTATTTTCTGATTTTAATATTAATAAATACTTATTCATTATTTATTAATCAACGTTACTGATTTCTTTTTCAGACACAATTTACTACTATTGTTTTCAAATTATATATTATTATTTCATTTAATATTTTTAATTTTTAATTTTCGGATTTTAATAACAATTACCACTTATTCATTATTTGTTCTTTTCTACGCCATTTTTAAGATAAGATATATTTTTAGTTTATGACTTCGAACATTAATAAAAAGAAAAAAAAATTGTACTGCAAAAGTTTTATACTAAGTTAAACTATTTCGTAATATTTTGTTTCCTACAAACATTAAACATAATTTGTCCCAACTCGTGATATCTTATATCTACAACATGAACAAAAAAAGCATACAAAGCTCTGATCAAGTTTTCTCTTATTTTTTATAACCAATAACTTAAGGATCTTCTTCAAATCTTGCCATCCTAGCAACAAAAGGAAATAGAAAAATTTATAGTGAAGAATTTTAAATTAAAAATATTTATACTTAAAGAATTTAAATTTTAAAATTATTTTAAAAGATTTGAAGATAAGAAATTTTAATTTTAATTTTAATTTTAAATTATAATTTTTTATATAATTAAACTTTTTAGTTATTAAACTTTTTAGAATAATTTTAAAATTTTTAATTTTTAATTTAAATTCTTTAATTATAATTTTCACCAAAATGGGCAGTATAGTACACAGAGCCAAAAAAAAAAAAGGGCACATTGTCAGGGGCATTAATAAATGCCCATATAGTACACCGTTCTTCTTGTTTGCGTATTGAATGTACTCGTCGCTGGTCAGATTTTGGATTCACCCCGCAACTTCATGAAAACTATATGGACCTTTTTATTCCACGTCCTCCTTGAAGTAGGATGGTTGTCTTGGACTTCCAGTGTGAGTGTGATGCTTCATCATTCCTGCTTGGTTTGACAATAGAAAACGAGAGAAAAAAAATTGTAGGTAGCATTTATTATATTTTTGTAATAATTGTTTAACAATATTTATTATTATTATTTTAAAAAATAAATATACAAAAATCAATTTTCATCATTATTTACCTTTTTGATTTATGTTTTCATTTCTATCTTCCCGTATACCAAACATGTGAATTCATTTTGTTGTGTGACTTTCATCGTAGAAATCTAAACAATGACTCGTCTTCTTATGCAATGTGAAAGGCTAGAAGTATGATGGTAAAACCGAGTGTATCTATGCGCGCGTGTGTACGAGAATTTCAGCGCATGCAGAAACACACCTCTAGTGTGAAATAACATTATATTCGGTTTAATTTTGGATCGACAAGCTTTCAAAATTAATTATATCATAATGAAAAATTATTTTTAAGCATGGGGTCAATCTTAAAACTGTAATTGGTTTGTAATTGTATATTCACTCTAACCTATTACGACATACAGCCAACTAGAGTTACTATATTTATCACATATATATGCAATTAGTGAATTCAAGTGCCATAAACGAATCTAAAGGGGTTTAAATTTTGGTATAGAGCAAGAAATGTGGAACAAGATAGATAGACTACTGCAGTTTTTCATCTTTTAAATTACCGGAGTTACTTCTCCATATCTCACAAGCTCCTTCTCAACTTGATGTTTTTAGATTATTTTCAAATATAAGGACCCAGAGAATTGGCGAGACACATGGGTCATCCATGTATTGTGGCAAGTGCCGTCTTGCTGTAAAATCCTGGTTCTATCACTAACTCTTTTGAGAAATTCTCGAGTAGTCTCAATCTAAAGAAATCGGCAAATCAAACTAATCATTAATATACATGTCAGAATCTACTAAATAATTTCTCTATTCTTTTCGTTTCCCATCTGAATCTCATTTCATTTCATGAAACGAAATTGGACTGTGGTATATCTTCAAGCTGAGATTTATGTTTGTGCTACTTTAAGCAGCAACTTTTACCTCATTATTGCCTTATTCTTGACAGATTTGCTTACTCTGATGAGCTTGACAAGGATGATATTAGCCTGACAGCCATATAACCACGGCCAATTTCTGAAGAGGATGTTGGAAGTGTGCCAGATGCTATACCAGTACAAGTCAGCAATGGAATTTTAAAAGGTGATTTGGAAGAAAACACGACAAAAAGACTAGAACGTATATTCTTTGAAGTTAGCTCTTAGTTACTATGTTTCTTTTTTTTAATTTTTTTTATTTTATTCATTATTCTTCTAGGTTTTTCTTTCATCAGTTGCAGTTGTTGATAAGGAGACGGAATAACATTATAGAGATTTTCGTCTTCATGATGAATTTATGATCAAATTCTTTAAAAATAATTTAAAGCGACGAAAAATCCCAAGTGCATGTGTGCACGCAAGTATCTATAAATATTTTATCTTCGAAAATGTCATATTTTATCGAAAAACAGGTAATAAACACAGAAGTCAGAAGGAACTTAAACTAAGTCTTGTGTTTAAAAAATTTGGTTAAATCAATCAAGTAGAAGAACTTTGTTTCTTCTAAGAGCTTCACATAATGTTTCCATCCACTGTATCACTTATAATCATCAGAAAATTAGCAGGTGATCCATGACTAATTGCTGGAAATATTGTCTTTTACCAGCATTAGATTATCCATGTCAAACAAAGCAGCCTACACTCTTTTCTCACTTACTAAAACTGAAGGGCTATGTAACTACTGATATCTCAAAATGATCCGCCCCAGACACCTTTTTTTCTGGTACAAGAAGATCGAACTTGTGATTCCATACCCAAACCCCCAATTTAACCATCTTAGCTAGCTTCAGGTGGCTTAGACACCATCTTTTGCTGGACAACAATGATTGGTTTTTAATTTATAATGTGATTCAGTTGGTAATGCTATCAGAAACAAGCTCTATCTTCTAAATTGGTCTATCTATTAAAAATGCTCAGCAGAGAACATATGTAACACCCCAAAATTAATTAAGGTGTTAATTATGGATTAAGATTAATTAAGGATAATTAATAGAGCATAATTGGGCAAGTTAGTGAATAGGTATTCTAGAGAGATAAATTGTTAATATGGGTTGAGAATTTATTTAGGATGGAGATTTACATCTAGGCTCAAATTAATTAAATCATGATAAGAGGCTAATAGAGGCCCAATGAATTAGAGGTAAACCCAAACTAATTTAATGAGATAGAGGCCCAAGATTTATCTTGTATAGGCTCAATTAAGTGGCCCAATTACCCTTGTGCAGACCCAAGCCCTTGAGCCCTTCAAATTAGGCCCAAAACCTATTAAACTTCAGCAACCCAATAAGTGAAAACTGGCCCAACAGAATTATGCAGCCCAACACTTAAAAAACTGGCCCAATAAGCAAAATCTGAAACCCAATTGGGTTTGGACTTGGAGCAACCCATGACCCAGCCTTTTGACCCAACTTAAACCCATCTAAACCCTAATTGCCTCAGCCACACTTTCATTTTTCTGAAACTCAAGAGGCAAATTCGGAGGTTGAGAAGGAGGCTAGGGTTTGGGGCAAAGATTCTGCATTTCCACATACTTAGAGCAAGATTTGGCCAAGGCAATAGTTATAGAACTTAACCCCCTCATCTTTCTCTTTAATTTGGTCCGATTAGTTTTTCATTTGGAGAGATTTCATTATACCCAAAATCTGAAAAGTGAGTGTTTGGAGGTTTTCTTGGTGAAATTCGTAGGTTGAGGTTGGGGTTAGTATTAGGAGATTTTAAACCCCCCATTTTGATGCTTTCTTTTATGGTTTGAGACCCCCATAGCTTATTGGTATTATGGGCATTAATTTTGTACGAATTTGCTTAGGATTTTGGGTGACACATTGAAAATTCTGGTGGGAGATACTTGAATCCGAATTTGGGATTTGTGGTGGCTGTTGCAATTGTCTGCAAGTGAGGTAACCGGGGTTTACAGTAATTCCATGCATGTATCTATTTTAATTTCATATTTGCTATATATATGAATGATTTGAAATGTTGAATGAATTGGTTGGCTATCTGTTGTATTATGATTGGACCTTGTGAGTCCATGGTGGAGCTGTGGTGCGGCTGCCACCCGTGCATGTGCCACGATCGGGCACCGGGTATGATCAACCCCAGATGCACTGAGCCCTGGTTGTGCTCAATGGGGAGTAGGTGCCGTGGACGGGCCTCTCCCGGTGTTAATGGCCTTTAACATGTTGATTATATGATTGCTAGTATGGGATAGTAATCATGATAGCCTAATTGTTTCATTTGCTGAAATGACTGATATGATTCTGATATGGGTTTTGATGTATGCATATATGTTGATTAAACTGGATTATATGGTGGAATGGCTTTGGTTATTGAGATTCATATCTCACCCCGTGTTGTGGGATTAATATTTCAGGTGAAAGTTCCTCGGGTAAGGATAAGGGTAAGCAAGTGGATGAGAATCCATGAGTTCCCACCTATGGGGAGATGGCTACACTTGGGCTGACTTAGCTAGTATAGATGCTAATTTTGTATTCCTTAATGTATAGCATCATCATGTATCTGTATTGCCAAGTGTAGGCTTGAACATTTGATTTATTGAGGATGTATGAACTGAGGGGTTAGACCTCATCTTAATTTGGTAGTTGTTGTATGGACTCATGATTTCTGTTGTAATTGGTGCTGACATGTAATATTGCTTATCAATGGAAATGTAACCCTTGAGACATTGATATGAGCCCCTAATATATGGAACCCCCATTTATTTTGTATTAAAGGATAGCTGCTGGTAGTTCATGTATATTTTGTTGTTGATACTTTATGAACTTGCTGATGGAAGGTAATTAGAGGAAAGAAACGGGCATATAGGTTTTGAGTTGGTAATGGAAGTATAACTAAGTAAATAAGGTAGATAAATGCCATTAGAGCCATATAAAATGAGGGGAAGTGACCTTAGAGTGTCCCTAAGAAGAGGAATAGAGTGTAGGGGGCGAAATAGAGGGAAAATAGCTACAGGAGGGAGTCACGCCGCGGCCAAGAAGGCTTCGCCGCGGCCTAGGGAGTGACAGTGGCGAGGGACGCCGCGGCTTGAGAAATCTCGCCGCGGCGCGGAGTGAAAATAATCGCCCAGGAGGTGACAGAGCGTAACCTCGCCGCGGCGCAAGAAGTCCCGCCGCGGCGCGAGTCGAGGAAATTAATTAGGGAGGTTACAGTAGCAAAACTCGCCGCGGCGCAGGTCCAACTCGCCGCGGCGAAAGTCAAGAAAATTTCAGAGAGTAACTGGGCCGCGGCGTGAGAGTTCTAAGCCGCGGCGCAAGTTTAAAAATGTGATTTTTGAGCTCCAGAACCTAACTTAGCCGCGGCGGGAAAGTTCCAAGTCGCGGCGCAGGTCCCCAAACTCCTATATTTGACCTAGAAACCTTAATTTCAGTAAGGATAATGTTAAGGAATAGTTTGAGTACATTGGTGGGATGTTTTTGCGGGTTGAAATTGATTAATGGATGAATCCTAAACCTTTAATGATGGCACAAACCCCTTTTATGCATGTCCCCACTATGGTTGTTAGTTGATGATCCTAGTAGTATCAATGTTTAAATTTCCCCTATATTTTCTTAATGTAACTAATTGCAATGACTCCAAACCTTGATCATTATCTATTAATTGTGTATTTAGCTATAATCACTGATATTAGAAGCTAGGGTCGTCACAACATAACAAATTCATTCCTTCATAATTTGCTCATTGCTGCAACACTGAACTCGTGGGAAATTTTCAGATAGAGACACCGTATAATAGTTCCTTCAGAAAACAGACAGATATGAAACTACGGAAAAGTAGATAGATAGCTACAAAATGCAAGTGTTCCAACAGAGTCAAAACTTAGAGGCAATTCCCATTTTTGTGTGTGCAAGCGTTCATATATTTTCCATTCGCACCTCATAATTTCATTTTCAATATGCATCTTATTACTGCCAAAACTTTCACATTGTACAAAGTTCATTTGAAGCTGCACAAGAAACTGCTTTTTTAACATTATATTTTAGAGAACAATAACACACATCCAACAAATTTGCAATATGAACAAATGAAACAAAATCTAGAAGGTAGTAATAAATCAAATAACATGCTTACATGGCAGAAGCATTCAGGCTGAGCAACTTGGCTTTGCAATGAAGCTATACCAATCCTGGACAGATTATTAGTCTCTTCTGTTCCTGAAAATGCCGGATGGTAAATCTTGGAACACCTGAGAGTTTGAGAATGCTGAGATTGGCCAGCACTCAGTTCCCTGAACGCTCCAGGAAAAAATTAAAAGAATGTCTCCTAGTTTCTAGGTTGCAAAACTCACTTCACTCCATCATTGAGATCTCCTCCTCAAGTACTGGGAAGGAGGGTATCCTTCAAAAAAATCCAAAACAGCATTCTCCAGGTCTTCAACTGAATACTTAATGTAGTTTTCCGGATGCCTTCCACTCTCTATATGGCTCCTGAACCGCCCAAGGAATGACCTATAAGCTGGGATCAACTTCTCTGATATTGATATCCGAAGCTCCTCCCGGAGTTGAGAATCTGGTATCAACCACGTTGCTTGGGTTCTATGAACCTCCTCGAATATAGCATTGAAGGACTTGAACCTTTCTCTCAAAGCACTTTTTGAGACCCCAGAAGAAAAACCACCACTCCCATGTAATCCCTCATCTCTCAAGCAATACAATACCCTCACCCAAGTTGCTCTCTGGTAGCTAATAGCTGCCTGCCGGAATTTCCCAGTTAGCTTCTTCAAATAATCATCTCCAATCATCTCCCTCAATTCAGGAGATCCTTTTACCTTCTGAACAATGTAGTGAACATTGTTCATCATAAACAAGTGAGACAAAGATGCATCCTTATAATGCTTGGACTTGCCTTCCAAGTTGAATTTCAATATCACGATTATCCAAACCAAGTGAACAGCCAATGGGGTTTTCCCCTCTAGTTCAGCAAAATCCATATCTGGGGTTGAGGTATCACCCGAGTACCTCGACCCCGTTGATGGTTTAGACACTATAAGCGCATTCAATGTCTGCTTGTAATCAGAGATCAGACTTATATAGTTCATGACATACCTTGTCAAAGGATGAATTGTCCCACCAGGAACAGGAACCTTGGATGGTTCACGAAGAACAGCATTCTCAAATTCAGATAATATCCCTCTTACTGCCTCAGCCAACCGAGATAGTATCTCCGCAGCTTGAATACGAATGGACTCTGAAGACTTGGAATCAAACACAATATCAATGTCAGCAATCAAATCCATCAAACAATCATGAAGGTCTAAAATCTTAAACAATTTCTCAGGGGACCTCCTGCTTATACTGATAGCTTCCGCAAAATTGAAAAGCTGAATTGCTGGACCTTTAACCGTCTCCATAAAGCAGGAATCATCAATCGCAGTCCCTAACCCATCAAAGATTTGCTCACAAAGCTTCTTTTCGCTAGCAAACAATGTCCTAATACAAACCTTTGCAGCCCTTATCCACCGTCGGATCTTAGCCTCAACCTGTTCCCACTCCAACCTCTGAATATCACCGATGCTCAGCTTCTCGATCCCGAGTCTCCGAAAGCTCGCATCAACTGCTGATTTCCTCACACTACCATAAACCTGGATGCACTCACGCAGGTATCCAGATGAGATCATCCGCTCAGCGATGCTTCGAAGGTCGTAAATGGCTTCAGAAGGTATCAGATCGATCTCGCGAATACTACTGATGGATCGATAGCTAGTATTAGCGGCGCTGGAAGCATTGCTGTTATAGCGAAGAATCTCGTCGGCTTTAATAATCGAATCATCCTCTTCTTCAACATTAGTATCACCGTCTAGCTCAGCTCCCGTAGTATTCGAAGAAACAGAGTTAATCGAAGAGCTAGGATCAGTCAACGATTCGGTCTCGATAGGGTTGGTGTGAGAAATCAGAATGTTACGAAATTCGTCCTCGAGGCGAGCCATGGCAATCTGAATAGCAGAGTTGACCTTGTCTTGGTCACCATCGGAGATGGAAGCGGAAGACATGAAGCGTTGGATTTCGTCGACAGCCTGCAAATAGCGATCAACCTCTTGACGGTCGCCTTCAAAGATCATTTTTTCTCGGGCTTCTTCGGACGCCGTGGAGTCCCACCTGAGTATAATCTTCTCCGCCGTTTCAAATGCTAACCCAGCATTCTCCGGCGGCGGCTCCATCAAATAGCTGTATCGTATAAAGCACTGACCCCGATACTATACACGATATGCAGTTCCAAAAAAGTGAAAGAAGCAAAAGATGGATGATGATGGCTATGATTTAGAATCTGGGTCTGGGGTGTTGGGGGGATTTGGAGGAATTAGGGATGAGAAACAGAGAGAAAAGAAAAGGGAAGGGAGGAAGATATTATTTTGGTGGGCTTATATTAGGAAAAGCGTAAGCGTAAGGATGAGAGAGAGAGAGAGAGAGAGAGAGGTGGGGATAGTTTTTGTCTGGACATGGACTTGAGAGAGACTGCGCATAGTTGGCGTTTGAGAATGTGGAAATTGAAGAGAAAGAGAAAGCGGAAATGATTGGGTGTGGGCGCATACTTGTCACTATTTGACTTTTTGACTCCCGCCGGCGGAATCTTTCACAGTACATTCCGACGACGTTGAAAGTCGAGCTGTAACTTCGATGAAACGAGCACATAAAAAATATTACACTTTATTACTTTAAATTAAAAATATTTATGTTAAAAATTTTACAATTAAAATTTTCAATTGTATAAAAAAATTACAGCTCAGGATTTTAAGTTAAAATTTTTAATTTTAAAATTTAAAATTTTATTATAAATATATTTAATTTAAAAATTTGTAATTTTTCTTTTTTAGTAATCTAGTGACAGGATATAAGATATTTATTTAGTCTTGTGTCTCTCTCTACGAATTGATACGGAAGAACATAATATATTGTATAAGCAATATTTAAAAATGTAAAGTTAAATAAATAATTATATAGATATGCTAAGCGCCATTAATAGAAACAAGATGCGCTTTAAGAAACCCACAAAAAGAATACCATGTCAATATAGAAGAGTAAGTTTCTAAAATTATTTGAAAAGGGAATTTAGTTTTATAAATCCCCCTTGTAATTTTTTCTAAATAAACAATAGTCACTTTAAAATTGACATTTCAAATCCTTGAAGCTGGTAGGCAAGGTGTCGTTGTGCAGATGCAGCTAGCACTCTATTTTAAAATCCTCCGATATTTGACATTTCAATTCCAACCAACAGTTTCCACTTCCCATGAGGAACTGAATTCTTTCTTTCTTTAAACAACTTAGAAAAAGAATAACAAAAGTGCAGTCATAATACAAAAGAGTGCAGGCTGTGCAAACCTGAAAGGAAGTTTGAACCGTTAAAAATTAATTTGGGTAGATTAGATTTTAATTTTTTTAAATTTTAATTATTATTTTTTAAATTAACAGTTAACATTTTATATTTTATACTTTTAAAAATAAAAAATATTAAAATTTAAAAATCATAATTTAGATTATTTAGGTCCCGCCTGTAGCTCAAAAAAGTGTCAAGAATCTGCAGGCATCGTACCAAGATATAAAGTACTTGACATTTATTATTGAATGACAATTGTGTTAGTGTAGTGAGAGAATTTTGGGAATGTACATAGCATAAAGGCAAATATTCCTGTTTCCTATGCGATTATGCTAATTAAAGTTTAAGTTTTTGAACCTTTTCGGATGACACAGATTTTAGTGCTGGGAGAATTATTCTCTTAAAATTGTTCAGAAAATTTTAATCACGATTAATAGGTAAGTTAGTTCAAAAATATTCTTACCATAACGATAAAAAAAATTCCGGGAACTATGGTAGATATCATAATTTATTAATTAGTGCAAAGGCATTTTTTGTGAATATTTTAAAAAAAATGCATGATAATACGAAATTTTAAATTCAGCAAATTATTCAAACAGTTCGTCACCATATGACTAATTGTTTAAAAAATTATAACATAATAGTTTTAAGAAAATGCCTTGAAATTACAGAGCCAGAAATTCTGAATTTTGACTATCATCTTCTGTTCCCCAGCATGCTTGATTTGAACGAAACATGGCTCTTATTCAAGGTCAAAAAGTTACGTTACTCGACGACATAGACCCATTATATATCGTAACTGAATATCTTTCTTTCAAACCAATTATGACAAAATTGCCTTTATAAAAAAAAAAAAAAGATATATATCTTATTAGCACAATAAAAATAAACCCTAAAAAGAGACCTAATCAAACAAAAAGTTTTTATCATAAGCAATTTTGTAGTTAAGGATTTGCTCGGAAATTTTTCAAAGTTCATGATTGTTTACTTTAGAAAAATGTTACTCATAATTATTACTTAAAGATCATCATAGCTCCTATAATTACATGTTATTATGCATGAGTTCAATTGATTCCACCTAGATTTCTTGTTTTGCCAGACCAATTAAACATAGATGCAATAACTAGCTTGTCAATGGGAAAGATTGTGGAAAAAATAAAGCCCTACAAATATTGTAGCACTACTCTTTTTTATTGTGTGAAAAAAAAAAAAAAACCATACACATGCAGAAATTAGGAGAAAAAAATTTTCTATATGATTATGATCTCTTTCTAACTTTTTTCAAAAATAGTATCTATAGGGTAAAAGAGCATAATGATTAAAAAAGAAAACAACAACAAAGTGTTATTATCTTGTTCAATATATAGCACTAGCTAATGGTTGAAGAAAAAAAGAACATAATAAGAGAAAGAAGTATGTTTTAGGGTTTTAATCGAAATTAAATCAAGCAATTTTGATCATATATTATCTCCCATTAACGTGGCACATTCAAAATTTTATTTAAATAATATGGTTTAAAACTGATAATGATTTTTTTATTTTTGTAGAAATATGGAGACAGAGAGAGTGTGTGTGTGTGTGACACACATATATGAGTTACTAATTTATTAATAAGACCAAACATATTGCAAGCTAGCCAAGTGAGGCCTAGCTCAGGCTTGTCTCTATCTCCATATGCATCAGTAAATAGATTGGCAAATAAATAGCATATATTCCAGTTCACTGTCGCTAGATTTCCAGTAAACATCAAACAAATCAAATTAAACTAGAGAATATTTAAGGAAGGCCATTTATGAATTCTAATGCTATCTAGGCCGACATTCACGTGCATGCATGCATATGCATTTCGCATAAAAAGAATATTCTTACATTTAAATAGTCAATTAACGTAGCATAGGAGGGGACAAGAGAGAATTTAAAATGTCTTTCATAATTAGAAATATATAAATAATGTATATCTATTATTGTATATAGCAATTTGTTTCTAATTTAATCTTCAAGAATCTTGTATAATGTGGGTGTCAAGTGGTACTGCCCTATATAAAGATTATTCTTCTTCTTCATCTTCTTCTTAAACCAACAAGTAGACAAATGAAAATGGTTTAAGAATGGAGTTGCACGAGTGGTGCAATCAATGTATTTTTTAGATGTATTGCAGCTAAATTTTGGGCTAAATTAATTTAGACGTACGAAACTTCTAGAAGTACACATTTATTGTTTCCAGTTGTAAATTACCTTAGAAATATGATTAAAAAATTAATTTCCAGAACCCAAGTGACAACTTCGACAATATATATATATATATATATATATATATATATATATATATATATATATATATATATATATATATATATATATATATATATATTTCCCATCCAAATTTGGAGATCTAGATATTAGAGATAAATATGAATAATGTTTTGTACTTCCAAAAACACCTTTGGCAGATTGATTCATTCATATATATGAAACTTCATCATCATCAACAGTATCATCACATTATATATTTATTTTAAAGAAGTATAGAATATATATTTAAAAAAATAATTATAAACTCTATATTGAAAGATAAACTCCCAATGAAGTATATAGAAGGAAAAAATTAATTATAAACTTAGTATTCAATGCGAGCAGTTAATTAATATGTAATTAAGTGCATTGTCATAATTTAAAGCTCTGACTCTGTCAATTTTTTTAAGTTAAGCTATGAAAAGACTTTTTGTGAGTCGTTTAATTTTGAAGTGAATAATCCATTTTTCACTAAATTAAATATATAAGTTAATTGAACGTGCTAGCTAGATCATAATATCAAAAGATAATTACAATAATTAGGACAGAAAAAATGTATATCTTATGTTCCCTTTTCAGGGAGAGAAACACAATTTGCAGAGAAAAAAAATTAAAACAATATATATTTCAATATGAACATCATGTGTCTAGCCAGATCAGCATTGAGGTTCAATCAAAAAATTTTGTTAATATGGTTATGGCTCCCAAAAATTCGACCAAGACTTGAGGTACAGAGAATGAGGATTTCCTCATTGTGCAAGTTAAAGGGTGTGTGGGGTATTCATTATTGTTGTAAGCCATTATAGAGACCTATAAGTTTGAGCCTTTCAAATAGGAATCAAGATATACATTTATATTAATGCCCAAGCTGCATCATGCTGTGTGAAATGAACAACAGTATGTATATGGTTGACTTAAAACAACATTATTAAATTAAATCTTGTCCCTTTCTGTTCGGAAATAAAAATGATCCTGTCCTTTGTCAAAGAGTTAAGCAAATTATAATGATAAGTAATCATAAAATACTGAAAAATAATAAGACAAAAACAACAACACATGAATTGTGAATTTTGCTGTATTGTGGCCCAAAAAAAAGAATAAAGGGGGAATTTTACAGCAATATAATGCTGCTTAATTAACTCTCTATTTTTGGAGGGGGTAAAGAGGAGAACCCTTAGGCCCAAGAAACATAGAAATGCTTCATTAATTATTGTTGTTAGTGCTTTGTTATTGTTGTTATTGATGTTATATGGAGGTCGCTTAAATTCTATGCAACCTTTAATTTTACTATATGTTTAGAATCTAAATCTAATCTCAACTTTGGTTTTTTTTTTTTGTTTGGGTTGAGGTAAAGATAGGAAAATTAGGGAAAAGAGGTATAAATAAGAATATAGATCCTCCATTATGCTACTTGCACAATATCTCAACCCTTTATTTGTTCTCATCAATTGGATCCAGTTGTTTTTTTCTCTTATTCTATTTGTTATTTTAAAAGAAATAAAACGTAAGATGAAAATAGTTTCTAACTTTCATTAGACAGACATCATGATAAAGATAATCTTTTAACTTTCACCATTATTATATATATATATATATATATATAACTTGATGCTTATTTGGCAAAAATTAAAAAACTATTTTCTTCTTGCGTTTTTTTTTAATTGAAAAAAATAAAATTTAAAATAAAAATATGTTATGCTACTTGCACATCCCATTAGTGAAGAATTTTTATTCACTATTGGTAAAGTTTACCACTTGTATGAAATGAGATATGCAATAGACACTAAAAACATTATACATGACTAAGTAAAGATACCAACACCAATATAAATAAGACATAAACATTATGACATAACAAAATTTGAAATATTATATCATTATTTTATATCTTATACAAGTATCTAATACATGTCGCGTATAACACAACTATTCCTTTATATTATCCATGCTTTAGAAATGCTTGATATACTTATATACGAATCCATCCTATAGGCAACTCCATGTATTTCTTTTATCAACTTGAACTAGATCAAGATGTCTGAACCTGCCAAATGTAATAGTTCTCACAGATCTTGAAGGCAATGCAAGTAGTAAATGGTGTCGTTGCTTTTCTTTGTCTTTCCTTTTATAGGGTAAGGGAGGAATTACAGGTAAAGATGTTTTATATCAGTAACCAATAGATGTTATGTACATAATAAAAGGTATATAATTATGTTGTATCCATTCTCATTTTTGTAGCCAAAAATAAACACTACATCGCATAATTAAGTAATAGTATAAGTTATTTCATTTTAGATATGTTATATATACATGTCCCTTCTTGAGCTCAAAGAAAAGACAAGTAGTAATTTACATGTATGAAGTATATACATACATACATATATGTGTGTGTGTGTAAATTCTCCTTCATCTTTAAATTTTTCCTTCTAACAAACACTTCAAATTGGTGTTACAAGAAAAAGGCAATTTTTCACTTTTTTCCTTTAAAACTCCAATCCATATATGCCTATTGTTCATCCATTGTGTTTGTGTATCCTTTATATAATCCTTCTCCTTGCATTAGATGGCAAGGTCAAAACTGTTATCATCTTAACACCCTAACTAGCATCCAGAGCTGCTTGTTTCTTCCCAACCTCCTTCGAGGCAACTTATCATGCCTTTCACTTTCTTAGTATGTAAATAGGATTTGCATAACCATCTATTAGTTATGGTAAGACCTATTGGCCACCCTCTACTTTTATGTCCTTCATCTTTCTAATGGCCTCCATCATGTCAATTTGCTTATCAGGGATACTTTTAGTGCAAGTAGCACAAATATGTAAGAGTCTTGCCATTTCACTAATTGAATTTTTAGATCCTACAATTTCATAATCAAGTAGTTCTAATTCCCTTCCTTAAAAAATTGTTGATCTAATCCATTACACTACATCAAATCTACCCTTCTTGTTGTTGAAATATTAGGAAGCAAATTTTCCCATTAGGAGTTCAAGAATAATGACTCCTAGGTAGAAAATGTCACACTTGGGAGAAACTTGACCACCCTATACTATTTTAGGAACCTTGTAAGCAATTAAAGCTTGTGTTGTTACATTAAAAGAGCTAAACATGGAGTTATACCCAAAGTACATAAGCAGTGGCTCATAACTCAAACCAAGAAGAATATTGCTGGATTTGAGATTGCAATGTGGTAAATTAGAAGGAAGTTCTATACGAAGATAACTCAAATCTTTAGTAATTCTTTGCACATCTTCAATCGAGTAAGCCAACCTAGTTTAGCATGTGATGGTCCTCAATCACCTATTAATAATAAAATACTATAATCTTCCTCATGTAGCATTGGGCAATATTTAAAGATAGACTTTCCAAGAAAAATGATAGTAACAGTAGGTTATTTTAAAGCAATTTGTTAAGACATCAATGACATGCCTGAGATTCTAAATGACAAACAAAGGCCTAACCTAAAAAAACACATTTTAAAAAAGGTTACTCAATTACTCACTTGGCACTAGAGTGTTTCTCTAAACAAAGGTTGATCACCAAGAAAAATTACTGGTTAAAGAGGAAATTCAAACCTTAGACATAAAGGAAGCAAAGCCTTAGACCAAATCTTATCAACCAATTAAGTCAACCCTTATTAGCTTATACTTTTTTATTTTTGTTTACTTTCATTCAAGTAAATTTTTTTTAAGTTTTTCTTTTGATATATCAAATTAAAGCTTACATGAAAATATTGTACTTAAATAAACAAGTGAGAAAGAAATAGAATAAGCCTTACCATACAACAAGTAGAGTAGACTGCCTTTGAGAATTATTCAAAAACCACTGGGTTCTCTTCATTTTATAATGATAAGCCAAAGGGGTTAATACATTCCAATGTTTTAGCCAACAAAGCCATCTTTTCCTAATGTTTTCATTTCTTTAATCCTCTTCACCATCGCTACCACCCCATTTGTCATCATAGCTTTATAAGAAAATCCCAACCCTCTATTTTCTAACACTTTTGCAAATGTTTTCATCAAATCTTGTGATCTAAAAACAACCTTTTTCATTATTCACCATAACAAGATCCTTAAAGCTACCACCAAGAGAGGATCCCTTCCCGCCGAAACTAATTTTTTATGTTAAAGGTGTTTCTTTTTTAACAGGTGCAATAGCTAGCTAAACTTCAACTGTCTTTTCTTTATTTTCTTATCTTCTTCTTTTCCAAGCTTATTAAAGTTCTCTTCCTTTTTCCTTGATCTCACAACAACAAAAATAAGCAACAAAATAATTGCTACAATTGATGCTTTAATGATAGCAATCTTCGCTGAGCTAAGCTCACCCGTATTTGACTAAGACCTATTGCGATTATTGACCATGCAATATTGTTTTGTAAATTTTTACAACATTTCCCTAACTTCTCACCACAAAGCCTAGTAGGAATACTAGGCTAGCTCTTATCAAATTTGGATAAGCTAGGTGGGATTTCACCCTCTAATTTATTTTTCAACACATTAAATTTCACTAATAAGGATTCATCTATATTTGTATTGCTTCCAATAAACTGATTGTTTTCAAAATGTAACTTGATAGGTTGAAAAACTTAATGAGAATGGAATTTGACCTGTGACATTGTTATCATTTAGCCACAATTTCTTTAGGTTTCCCATTTTCCTTAAAAAATCCAAAAGAATCTCACTTGAAAATTGATTTCCTAATAGAGACATGGATCTCAAAAACTATATTCAATTGAACTTAGGGAACAAACTAGAGAACAAATTCTTCTCAAAGATAATAGTTCAAAGTCCTTAAGTTCAAGCAATGTTTTGATGTTTATTTTCCTTAATAACCTCATATTCTTAAGGCAAAACCCTCTGAGAATGGCTTTATAACACAAAACCCCATCCTATGGGTACATTTTGTTAAAAGGTAAATAGTTAGGGACCCAATTACCATGGGCTTCAATATTGATCAATGACTTCTTGAAATTAGGCAATGCTTCAGTTTCTGATGAAGAATTCGAGGTAGGAAATATGATGAGGAAAATAGAGAAGAAGAAAAAGGTTAGAGTTAGCTAGAGAAGTGCCAGAGCTTTGACTATTATTAAGCTAAAACCTAAAAATTTGGTGGTTCATGATAGCCTTGTGATATTTTCCATTATTTTCTCCTGGTTTTTTATTATGTGTTTGCTTAATTTGTTGTGAATTTGCAAGAGAAGAGAGGCTCCAATTAAGGTTAAGGACAACACAGATTTTCTATTGAACAAGTCAAGAAGGTTAAAAACCATCATTGTTACTGTTGGCATTCATGTACCAAAATGCTCTTTATGGTTTTGGATATATTTCCTCTAATTAAACCATGAGTTTATTCTTGAGGCCTATATGTGTATGTGTGTGCGTGTGCGTGTGTGTGTGTGTGTGTGTGTGTGTGTGTGTGTGTGGATTTTTTTTTTTTTTTTTGGTTGTGAAGGTATTGTAGTTAGCCTAAAACAATTTAGTAGCTAATAGTAAGGGTAAACGAGCCAAGTTTTGGCCTAGTCTAATACTCAATCCAATTTAGCACAAAGCCACTTTTTTTTTAGTTTCATGCTTGAGCTCACTTTGATTTGGTTTAGTATTGAGTTTGACCATTATTTTTTTTTTCAAAATTTTTGGTAAAGATTATAAAATAGCCCTTAAAAAAAGTTCAAGTTTTCATACAAGTTTTTGTAAAATTATATTTTGTCCTTAAAAATTTTTTTGTAAAAGTCCTTATAAAATAAAAACAAATAAAAATATATAAGATCAAGCCAAATTGACTAATATGACTAGGTTGGTCTACCCATAAATTTTTTTTTAGCCTAACCCAACTCAACATAATGTAATCGAGCAATACTAAGCTAACCAGACCTCTTGTTTCACCCCTAGCTGATAGTGTATGAATGAATGAAAACTAATTGCATATGTTTAATAAGGTGTCATAATGGATTTAGATTGCGCGTATAATTTATGAACGATGTGGATTTACCTTATTTTTAGCCTATAACATTAATTTTTTTCCTAAAGATACAGAGAAGGGGGTTTTAATAAAATTTGTTAAAGATTTGTTATTATGTACTTTAATTATTGCATGACATGTTTTGTTAGGGTAAAAAAAATTACTTACCATATTTTTGTTAAAAAATTTTGTATAATTTATACTTTTTTTTTTAAAAAGAAATCTTCAAATTACATGGCATTCTTCTTTATTTTAAAGATCTACACTTCCCTCCTTGAAATTAAAATATATGTTACACTGACATCCACTAAAATAAAAGATGGGTTATAATTATACCTATCTTAATCCAACTGCTTTTACATATATTATTTATTTAATATAATAAGTATTAAATATGTTTGACTAGTATAAAAATAGTCAATTTTTTTAAATTTAAAATAAATTAAATTTATGGTTTTAATACAAAATAAATAACATTAAAATTTTTTTAAAAAATGTGTGTTTTTAATAAAAAGTAAATATTGTTTTTAAGAGTAATTTAGGCATATTTCAATTTTAGGTAGTTTTGTGTATATTTTCATAATAAAAGAAATAGTTATATAATTTAAGTCTCTGTCAAAGGAAAGAGAGTAATTTACTCAAAAATTTAATAAC
Source organism: Erythrophleum fordii (assembly GCA_032878935.1). Taxonomy (NCBI): domain Eukaryota; kingdom Viridiplantae; phylum Streptophyta; class Magnoliopsida; order Fabales; family Fabaceae; genus Erythrophleum; species Erythrophleum fordii. Next base: position 7,171,144 of record JAVQMF010000047.1, read on the forward strand.
AAAAACATAGAATTGTATCTTTGAGTGTGTGTATATATCATACGAAAGTAGGATGGAATGTTCACTAAGATTGGCGCTGGTTGAAGAAGGTGGACTTCATAAGTTGAGTTTTATCTCATTCCTAGCCGCACAGTGTCAGCCCAGGCAAAACAGGATGATGGAAATATGGTCCATTATAAGAGTTTCGGCCTTTACATATGGATAATATATCCAGAAGTCTGGGACGATCGAAATCTATTTGAGAGCGTATATAATTTAAAAAAAAAAAAAAGCTATACAATTTATCTCAGGTTTTGATATTTCTGAAAAACAACAATTATATAAATGTCACTTTATGGTGTGAAGAAGAAAAGTAGTAATTTTGGCTATCATGTTTCATGTATACATCGAATCAAATAGTATGTAATAGGTGCCAAATAGGGTGGTTTTAGGTTATAGATTGTATTGTTTTTCTATGATACCAGAAAAAAAAAAAAAAAGAGAGAGAGAGATGACCTTTTTTCGGAAACCTCCTATATAATGTTTTCGTATTTTCTTAAAAATATGAACAGTTTTATATTACAATTTTTTAAAAAACAAAGAAATGACCCAAAAAAAAAAAAGAAATAAGTGGATTTCGATTATAAAACCCTTTTTAATACTTACTTTTGAGATGGGCTTGGCCTTTTGGGCCTAGTGACCAACTTTAATAACATATACACGACCCCCCCCCAAAAAAAAAAAGAAACTTGATTTAATTTAATGACAAGAGGTGTAGATTTGCCCTATATATGTGTGTGCAAATATACATATAGAGAGAGAGAGAGAGAGAGAGAGAGAGAGAGAGAACCAAAAAAGTTTTACGTGATTTAATACGTCAACCAAAAAAAGGTATATTGGGCGAATTTTTGTTTTCAGAAATGTCTTTGATTTTAATAGTGAAAAGAGAAGAGAGAACCAAAAAAGTTTGTATTTTATTTTAGTTTGGAAAGTAAAAAATAAATAAGGAAAACAGTTCAATTTCGATTATTTAAAGAAGGAATGAAAAGGAAATACTATATTTGAAAATTTGAGCAGCTTAATGGAGCCCATGTGTTGGGAGAGTTGTCTCTTTTCCACAGGGACTGAAAATGGATTCAATTCTGTGTTTCTTCCATTTCCATCGCTTTACACCTAAAATCATGAAGCCCGGCAATAAAGTCCCAAACTTGTCCACCTGCTTGCTTCTCTAACTTTTTCCTATTTTGAATGATCTAAAATTCAAATTTGTAATTTTTTTATAAATATTTTTTACTGTAATACTGAAAAATCACAAAGGGGTTTTTCTCATTTGAGATTTTTTTTGTTAATGAGAATTTTTTATAACTAGCCAACCATAGACGTTAATGAATTGAAGCTTGTTAAAAATGTAAATACTAGATGGGATGCATAAATGCATCTCTAATATTTAGTACTCTTCAATCGTCATAAAAGATAATAAGGATTTGGGATGCAAAATAAATACGAGATAAAATGTAAGAATTGTTATAAGTGGCTATATTAAAAAAAAATTGAGTAAAATTTATATATGCATATTATATTGTATTATCTATATATTTTATAAATTTTGAGAAAATCGCACTAGTCAAAAATCATAGACACTGTAATTTATATTCAGGTTACAAGCAAATCACGATTTGCTTTCTTTTCTTATTTTTTGGCTCCTTTTTCAAATTTTAAATTAGTGAGCACTTGTAATTAAAATTTGAAATTTCTAAAATTAGAGAATAGATTCTTCAATTTTCATACTTTAAGAAATAATTTTTTTATCTATTTCAGTCTTCACATTACCGTTCATGTATCTCTTTAAATTATCCCATGATGCCTTGGTCATGCTATCATAAAAAAAAATTCGCCATGTTAATTATAAAAAGTGTGAAATAACAATATTAAGGATAAAATAGATAAAATTATCTATTTTTTTGTAGTGTAAAATTTGATAAACTTATTTTTTTATTTAAAAAAGTTATTTGCAAATGATCTATTATTCAAGAAAAAAGTTCACATTTTTTTTCAAAAGTATGCGCATATTCTGCTGTCCTCGAAAAATATCATGATCTTTTCTATAGTATTATTCCATTTTTTAAGTTGTACGATATTTGTAAATTATTGGGCCATAGACCCAGAATTTTCAAAACAAGTTGCCCCTCCTACACCTTATCTTGTTCAAAACGTTTACTTGCATGGTATCCTAGGAAATAAATAAGGTATTCATTGGCGCACTAGAGAGCTCCCGTCTAACTCGACATAAGGTTGAGTCAGCCAGGTTGAATTAGGGCAAAAAAAAAAAATTGATAAAATTATAAACAAAATTATACCAATCAGCTTGAACCGAAAGTAAAAGTATATTTTATCTAACCCAATAGTTATCTTTTTTTTTTTTAATTATCAAAATGTTATCATATTATTATTTTTAAATTCTTATTCCGTCTGACTTTCTTTACATGTTACAATTTTTATTATTCATCCAAACTCTTTATACTTCTTAATTATTTTTATTATTAATGTGTATACTTACTAACTTTTTTTTTGTTGAATAATAAAAATACACATAGTTACTTAAAACTAATTATACTAGTATATCTTGTGTTTTGTTTAATATACCAAACTATTTTTTTATTAAAATTATTTTACTGATAAAAATATGAGAGTTCTAAAAATTTATTATTTTAAAATATATACCTATGAGTCTACAAAAAAAATTTTATATTATAAGTATTAATTAATAAAAAGAAAAAGAGGCTCAGGTAGCCCTAACTTGCCTTAACCCAACATAAAACGGGTTTGTTCGAGTTAAAGCAAGCCATGGCCATAAAAATAAACTTAATATCTTAATCGGATCGAATATCAAACCTACTAAATGTTTAATTTGACTTTACTCATAAACAGTCTTAGAAATAAATATGCAAATGAATTAATCATTTTTCTTTTTTAGGATTACCTTTTTTTTTTAATATAATCAATTAAAGATAAAGACTTTAGATAGTTTTAGAAATTTTATTCTTAATTCAATCCTTTATAAATAAATTTTTCTAATTTAATTATCTAAGTGTTTTTTTCTAATCAAAATAATTTTTTTGATAGGCAAAAATAAAATTTTACATGAGTGTTAACTAATAGTATGAACTTGCCACGTTTTCAACACAAAATTAAGTTAGATTTCAACATATTATAGACTCACAAATAATTCTTAGATAAATATTTAAGAGATTATATAGACAGGTTTTATTTTCAAATGGTTAATTAAAAAAAGTGATGTTATATAAACTAAATTAGAGAATCTTTTAAAAAATAAATTAAAAGAAATTAAGTCATTAATTTATTCTAATGACATTCAGCTCCACAATTTTTGCTTGCTTTCCGCCATTTACCATGACTAAACGTATAGAAGGTTCCTACGCAAAATAAAATAATAATGATAATAATAAGTGTCTACATAATTATTTTCCACAAGTGTTCTTTAAAATTTAATGTAATTATACTTGAATTTAATTAATTTTACTTTTCTCCTATCAAACTTATTTATATATTAATAATTTGAATAATTTGTTTATAAAAATTAGGCTATAATATATTGTATGCACCTTTTTTATTTCATTATTTACCTTTTAAAAGATCGCTAATTATTTCTTCATACTTGATTATGTGAGGACATCACTAATAGAATTATTTGGTGCAATGAAATATTCTGTTAGAAGTTCTCATAAAATTAAATTTAAACAAAATAGTAGTAGTGTTTCAAAAGATGACAATGAAACTAGTACAAGTTTACAAAGAAAATGATATATTAGACAAACTTAAAGGAGGAAAAAAATATACATTTAGACTAAAAATTTGTATACATCTAAATTATATACACATATTTTTATATTAGTTAAAAAATTACATTTGTAACCAGATAGTGTTATAAACTATGCAACGTGACGCATATTTAATTGACAATTTCACCAAATTGACCTAACTTTATTAAAGGGTCACTCCGACAAGTGGCGGAAGCTTTCCCTGTGCTGAATAAATATGTTTGGTGTGAAGCGCCTGTATATCTTTTGGATAGTATTTATTACTTTATTTATGAATTATAACAAAAGGTAAAAATATATTTTTAATCTTTTAATTCAAAATTTTATTTTTATTTTATTTCTTTAACTTTATTTTACTCTAATTTAATATCTTAACTTTTTTTAAGTTTTATTTTTATTTGTTAATTTTATTTAGCTTTAATTTGATTTTAAGTTTTATTTTTACTTCTTAATTTTATTTTTTTAATTTAATTTAATTTTAGTTTAGCCCTTAATTTTGAAAAATTACTCAAATATTTTTTTTAACAACATCAAATTAAAATGTTTAATAAAAAAGTCATATATAGCTTATTAATGACTTAATTTTAATAACCATTTACTAACTTAGATTTACCTATTATAATACCATTCTTATTACCCTTCACTGCATTTTGTAAATCCAAAATAATATGGACATATTATCTATATACATGAGCAGCAACCTTGATCTCTCTCTGGTGACAAAATTAACAAAAATTGAAATAAAAATGAGAGACATAATTAGATTAAGGTAAATTGAAACAAAACAAGATTAAGGGATAAAAGTAAAATTTAAGGTAAAGTTAAAGGGAATATATCGGAGGCAAAATAAAACTAAAAGATAAAAGTAAAATTTGAGATAACATTAAGGGGTCAAATTGAAATAAAATAAATTTAAAAGATCAAAAGTATATTTTATCTCAAGTAAAAATTAAAAAAATGAGCATACAACTTTAATATTTGAAATTCTTTTAATCTTATATAACAAACTTGTTAATGCAATATGATAGATGGTGCTTGTTCCAAAATGCTTATTATAAATTTTAAATTTTATCACTAATGTCTATTGGTCCAAGTGGCTAGAAGCTCAATTTTTTTATAAATAAAGCCTCGTGTTTGAGCCTTGTGAACAAATAAAACATGTGCTAAAAAAGCTTCACTTCTTTGAGAGGTCTATCTTAGATATGTTACGAGCCTTATTTGATATATAAAATATTAAATATTAAAATAAAAAATAAAAAATAATTTTATAAATAAAATTTTTTTAATATTTTTATTTTTACTAATTAAATAATTATTAATAAATAGTGTTAAATAATAATTATAAAAATAAAATAAATATTATACAAAAAATTTTATTTTCTTTCCCCTTTCTTTCACGCTATTAAATAGGACCCAACGCTTTCGAGATGTCTAGAGCAATATTTTTAAAATTAGACTGGTCATTCAACTGGTAGAGGCACTAGTTCACAGTTCATTGGTCGAACCATAATTGAACCGTGGTCGAACTGATAATAATTAAATATATATTTTTAAATTTTATATATTAAAATTTTAATATAACAAATAAATATTAGTAAATTTTAAATATTTAATTATTAACTCAGTATTTCTTAAAATATTTAAAAAATTATTTTTTAAATAAAAAATAAAAACTACTTATAATTAAAAGTTAAAAGTATTTAATATTAAATTTTTAAACTTCTTAAATTGTATTAAACTTCCGTTTATCATTAAACAATGGTAATTTTAGTCAAATATTTTTATATTTAAGAGAAATATTACTATGAGACAGGAGATAATAAAGAGAAAACACAAAAAATAATTAAATATGTACTTTTTATTTATTTTATATTATCTTTTTAAAAAAAATTTTAATATTTCAATCCCCTCTTTCTTCTAATATTTTTTATTTTTAATTTATCAAATTTATTCAAGATAAACTATTCTATTATATAAGAAAAATTAAAAAAAAAAATTTGGGCTGACCGGTTCAAACAGATTTTCAGGCAATCCGGTTTGACCAGTTCAACCAGTTTTTAACCGATTATTTAATGGACTAATTTTTTGAGTTAACCGAATCGGACTAAGGATCTGTTCTCAGTCCAACTAGTCGAACCGGGCAGTCTGATCTGATTTTTTCGTCTTTGGTCTGGAGTCTCAAAAATTAAAAAATATATATAAATTTAGATAGCCATATGTTGGGTAAGTATCAGAGGAAAGAAAAGACACAAATTAATTAATGTTTTTTTTTACCAAACCTCTCTCTACCTGTTTGTTTTGACAATTCAATGATGATTTTAAAGTGAGGGTTCTTGGTTGGTAGCGTTTTTGTTTGGATTTCTTATCGCAATTAACTTTGGTCCCCAACCTCCAGCTTTCTTGCCACCTTTCACAAAACAAACGGGGAAAAGGTGTTTATTTAAAATTATTTTTTAAATAGAATTTTTATAAAAAAAATAAGCTTACAAATAATTATAATTTCTTAAATTATTTATTTCAATTTAATTTCTTAATTTTGTTTATTTTAATTTATCTCTTAAACTTTTTATTTGTTTCATATTTGTCATGTTTCATTACATCTCTCAAAAGATTATTTGAAACAATAAATAAAGTTAAAAAGTAAATATGACACTAATTTAAAATTAAGTGATCAAATTAAAATAAAAAAATCAAACTAAAACAAATAAATAAACCAAAATGATAGCTAAGCCCCAAAGTAATAGTATAAAAAATCAATTTGTATTTAATAAAGTCATTTGATAACTACTTTGGGCAATACTAGTGTTTGATAAAACTGTTTCTACATATTGGAAAAATTACCCAACACTCTAAATTTTGAAAACAAGCAGCTTATTTGCCCAAATAAGCAAAGCCCAACACCTTCGTAGTATAGTTGTGAAATGGTGTTTTAAATTAGATTGTGCAAACCTCAAAAGATTTGGCCTAATAGTTAAACAATAATGTATTTTTATTTTAGCTAATTGAATTTAAATATTGAACCCAATACTTTAGATAATTTATTCTCTTAGCTAAACATTAAAAGCTGACTTGAGAGTGTGCTTTCCAAGATTTTTCTGGGAGAGACTTAGGGCTTATTTAATTCTATTCTGATTTTAATATTTTTAAAATAAATGTATTTTAGAACAAAATTTGAAAATAAAAAAATAAAAAAATCTATTTAAATTATTATTTTGAAACATTAATATTTTTATTTTTTTCTGATTCTACGTAATAAAAATTAACAAAATATTTAAAAATGTTTTGATTTTTTTTTGAAAATACAATTATATTTTTTTATTTTACAAAACACTTTATTAAAAACATATTATTAAATATATTTTTTTATTTTTTTGTTATTAAAAACAGAAAACTATTTCAGAAACAGTAAATCAAACTGATTCTTAGTTTCAATCAACGTGTTTGCTAATTGAGGATAACTTTACCCTCCCCCCACCCTCACAAAAAAAGAAAAAAAAAGAGATTATGCATGGTTTAATTTATTTATTTTATATCTGGTCAAGAGTGGAATATTTATGTTAAAACCAAAAAATTTCCCAAAGAAGGCATTATAAACCAAAATTTAGAGAAATGATATTGTGTTTAACTATTCATACTGCAACCATTTTATCAGTAAGCCAATCACTCGCTCGCAATCGAAGGAAAAAATAAATTTAAGACAAAAATATTTGTATATATATTAATTAATCCATTACTATGTGTAAAGTTTTTTACTTAAAAAAAAAAGGGATGACTAGTTTATTAATGCATTAAACTTTGATACATTTTTTTTATATTTTTGTTATTATGTTTTTTAATAAAATATAACGTGTAAATACTTCTTTAAAAGTTTTAATTATGTGATGTTAAGATTTAAAAATTATATATATGGCTTTTATTTTTTGAGAATTTAATATCAAATATATAAGAATCGTATTTAATTTTGGTTTTTTCCTTAATAATGCTGCTTTGGGTTACAACAAGAGAGACATGAGTTAAAAATATATTAAAATCCCATTTTGGCATTTTAAATATGTTATTTTTTAATTTGGCCTAATATAAAATTATTTTTTAATTTAATTTGAATATTTCTTAATTTAGTCACTTATAAATTTTTTTAATTTATTTCTTTACATATAGATATTTTTTAATTTAATTTTTTATAAGTAAAATCGTTATCAATAACATTTTTTTTATCAATCTACAATTAATAAAACTAACAATTAATTCACATTTTTTGTAATGATGACAAAAAAAAATAACTTGTAAAAAAATATGTTATAAATTATTGCATTTGTTAATTTTATTTATAATAGATTGACAAAATCACATCATAATAATTATTTTATTTAGAAAGTATTAAATTGAGAAATATTTGTTTGTAAGACAATAAATTTTAAATATTATTTTATAAAAAAATTAAAAAATATTTTATTTATAAAGATAAGATTTATAAAACAATCTTATAAAAAATTAAATGCAGAAGTACAAAAAATAGGTGTAAAATGGAAAAAAGAACGTAATGATAATCCAAAATAACAAATATAGCATGTTCTGGTCGGCAGGTTATTGCTTCAGACTTCAAATCATTTTAAAATTTTTGAATTTTTTACAAAAATATTTTTTATTGTTAAAAATATTTTAGAATTATTTACAGACAGGTACGAATATTTCACTTTTTATACTATAAAAAATTTATTTTTGTAAATAAATAATCATTTATGAGAACAACCTTACATTTGTGTCCACTGATTTTTTTTTTTTTTAGAGTTTATAGTCTACTATTATATTTCATTAATATTAACGAGTCTTTTTCATACATGCTGACATATTCATATAAATTTATTAAAAGTATTTTGGTAACAAATAAAAATATAACGACTTTTATGCATATTCACATATTATAGAATACATAAATTTTCTTCGCAAAACATCACGTGAAAATCACCATCCTGCCCCGTCTGGCAAGAATGGTAGTTCCTGGGATTGCCGCGTATGCCAAGCATTAGAATCCAATAAAATGTAGGTTGTTTCTCAACAAATTTAAAATTTATGGATAAAAATTGTTATCTTTTTCTCTTGCTTTTTTATAAAGAAAAAAGAGTTTAATAACACAGCTCTATTATAAAACATTCTTAACAAATAGATACATATATATATATAATTAATATTTTTATAAATCATATAGACTTAGAAATTACTAGATATTTCATGGAAAGGGAGGGAAAAAAAAAGTTGTAATATGTTATAATTTAAATATAGATTAAATTTAAATATATATTTTTTAATATTTTTATTATTAGATTTATCAATTAAAATATATTAAATTTTTAATTAAAACATGACAAATTGATAGTTTGATTGAAAATCTTATATTTATTTAAAAAATTATATATTTATTGTGTTATTATTAAAAAATTATATACTCATTATATTTTGATTAAAAAATTTAATAATAAATATATAAAAAAGTATATATAATTTTTAAATATTTATATGTAACATGATAGGTATATAAATAAAAAATTAATTATTAAAAAAAACTGTCTAACATGACTGCGTAGAGCACAGGTGTTTGCCTTTAGCAACTTTTTTTTTAAAAATAATAATTCATAAACTTGTAGAATATTTTGGCACACCAAACAATCTATATGAACATTTGTTCATCATATATTCTAAAAATTAAATTATTATTTAAAAATATTTATTTATAAAAATAATTTTTTATTCTATAAGATTCATTTTTAATTGATAATGATAAATTCTTTGCATTTAAATAATTTTTAAATTAATTTTTCACATCTCTTATCATTAGAGTATACTTAACAGTTTAAACAAGATCATTTAAAAAAAAACAAAATTTAATTACAATTTATAAGTATTTACTTTAAAATTTTCAATAAAATTATTTAAAAAACTAAGTTTCTACTACAACTAAATCCATTGGATAATTAAAATGTTTAAAGTCGTTCACATCGTATATTTTATTTTTAAAAAATTGAAAAGAAACGCAAAATTTTACATAAGATCAGTCTTTTCTAAAATCAGGATAACATTACCAATTAACACACGCAATTTAACAAATTTTAGTTAAGGGAAAGTTACACTTCAAGACCCCAAGTTAAACATATTAATATTGAATAAATTTAAATTTTAAATTATTTTAAAAGACTCTAAAATCAAAAAATTTAGTTCTAAGGAGTGATTTTTTAAATAGTAATGAACAAAAATAAAAGGAAAAGTTGAGAGAACAATTAAAAAAATTATGAATTTTATAATATGAAGTGAAATTTTTTGCTTTCGGTTAAAATTTTTTATCTTAAAATCATTCAAAATAATTTTAGAATTTAATGTTATTTAATATAAATACCTTTAAATTGAAGCGTTAAACTATAATTTTCTTGTCATTTATCTTGACTATGAAATCCTAATTAAAGTGTTTTCATTTGGAGTAAATTACCTTTATATTTCTTAAAATTTGACTAAATCATACTTGATATTTCTCTTTTTATAAAAATTACATTTCCCTTTTTGACATTTGATTTATATATCACAGAAACATTTATTTTGCACAACATAAGATTGTAATTTTATTTTTAATATAATAATAAAAATAATTAAATTAAACTCTAGCATCAAATTGTAATTTTATTTTTAATGTGATAATAAAAGTTAATAATTTTATTTTTTAAAAATACATATTGTATTAATACTTAAACTTAATTAATAAAAAATAAATCAGAGAAGAATTAAAAAAATAAATAAATTATTATCTCTTCTGTGAAAAATACTTAACCATCTAATTTATTTCATTTTGTAAAGTATGATTTTCTCTCTCATTGAATGTCGTGGTAGTGCCAAACTGCCAAATGTGGAATAAGCTAGTGGGCAAGACAGGACAGCTCGGCGAAGAAAAGTAGGGTGGGGAAATAGAGGTCTATTTATCACGTGGGAGATTGGATGTTAGGTCCCCGAGTATCCATGAAACGTGTTTCCGCTGCTTATGCTTTAATCATCACACACCTGGTCCCCACTAACGTGCCTGCAGTTGTCGGCACGCAACGCAATACCATCCACACACATACGTATATTTCTTTTTTTTTTTTTAAATATATATTATATTAAAAAGATCATACTCTCATCGGCCTTTATCATTTGAAATAATACTAAATGTATTTATATTCCACTTTAACTCTTTTACAATTATCAATTAATTAGTTTTATGTACTTAAAATAATAATTTTTATATAATGTATAAATTATAAATAACATAATAAAAATAAAAACAATTAATTAAAAAATAAATTGACTCATCCTTTGCGTCTTAAAACGCAGTAGTCCGTGATCCCTCCAATTTACTCAAATGGACATCCAAAATCTCACAATTACATCATCCTCATAATTTTCATGTGCCACCTTAGCCCTTGTATGTTTGGGTAATTTAATTTTAATCAAATTGGATCTTTATTTTTTTTCTCTCTCACAATTTCTTATTAATTTAATGAGCAAGAGAGAGAAAACAGAATGAATCGATTCCACCCACGTTTTTTTTTAATAAATTAACAAAAAGTTGAAAGAAAAAAAATTGAGAGCATCCAAATTAAATTTTAATACATCATTCTCTTAAGACGCTTAAAGTTTAGATTATTAGATTAGTTTTAAGGATTTTATTTAAAGTTTTTATTAATAAAATGAGAATTTTAAAATAGATCTCCTGTGAAAATAGAAAATCTCTTAAAAAAATAAAAACCTTTCATAGAATTATTTTTAATTTTATAATCAAGGGCCTTTCAATTACGTGTGTTTTCATATGTGCTTTGTTGATTTTTTTTTTAAGCGAATTTAAAAAATGTAATCCTTCACATTGGTATCGTATATTTAATTTTCTTTTTGAAAATTACGTTTAAGGAGATTAAACCTAAATTGATAAAAGGGGATAAGTTTGAGGACAAACAAACAAATATTAACCAAAAGCCTTGCTCAAGGTATGCGTTTATTTTGCTTGGTTTTAAGTCTAAGTTGATGTAATAATTATGTTAATTATATTACTCCAACACATCTTATTTTTACTTATTCAATTTTAAATAATCAATAAAGCATTATATTATTTTAATTGTTGCATCTTTAAATTAACCTTTATTTAAGCAGAAATATTTTATTTTTTTTCTAAAATTCAAATCTTTGTGTGGCCCATTTGATACATGAAAATAACAATAAAAAGTAAAGAGGTAATTTTGTATATAAGAAATATTTATAATATTTTTATTTTTAATAATTGAATAATTATTATTAAATAATATTAAACAATAATTGAATAATGATTATCAAAATAAAATTATAATTTTTAAAATTTTTTTTATTTTTTTCTTTTCTCTCCTCCCTTCCAAGCATACCGAATGGGCCTTTAAACAAAAATGCTATAATCCTTTTATTTTCTTTTACCTTTTGTATAGTTGAAGAATTATAATGAAACCTTGGATTCAAAATTTTTTAATATCCTTTCTGGTTGCCAGAATTAATATAATGTGCATTTGTTTTACACATAATGTACATTGATGTTGTTGTAACCATTTGAAGAAATATATAAAGAATTTGTAACTTTAGAGTGTCAACTTGGAATTGTAGACATTTCAAATTTTGAGTTAGAAATTTAATCACTCGCAGCATCCCAATGCCAAGTCAGCTAGAATTTATAGTCCAAGACGTCTAGGTATCCAAGTCTCCAAGATATAGACTAATCAATATAATTAATGCCATGTTTTGCTCAAGAGAAAGCAAAGAAACGGTCCAAAGTTTTTTGTTTGACAATGGAATTACACCGTGTTTGGTTTGCATTAAAAGATAATAATTTTTTTTTTTTATAATTTTGTGTAATATTTATTACTATTTTTGATTTTATATATAAGAAACAAATAATTAATTTACAGGAATTAAATATTTTAATTAAAATTAATTAATTTTTTCAATGTTGTCTCAAATAAAAATTATTTTTAAAAATATTATTATTTAATATATATACTTTCTCTTTAAAATTAATGACAATTATTATTTTTTAATTTGAAAAACGTATTTAATGAAAAATATAATTAGAATACTATAATTAATATACCAAATATTAGTGATTTATTTTTTATATTTAGGACCAAATCAAAATCTAAAAAAATATCTTATATATGAAATCTAAGGTAGTATATTTTTATAATTATTATTTAAGAATATATATTTATTTTTATTATTTGTAAATAGAGTTATAAAAAGTTATTTTTATTTATAAAATTGCCTGTTTTACTTTCTCTTTTTATTTTTATTTCTAATAATTGTGCACACCTATTAGAGTTACAATTTTAGAAGAGATTTTTTTCTCAAAAAAATTGACATATTAAAAAGATAAATTTTATCATTTTATAATTTTATTCAAACATTTCATATTATTTGACATGAGATTCAATTAGATCCTAACAAATAACACTCTATTTGGTATATAAAATTGTTAAGTATGAAAATAAAAAGTGAATGAAGATGTGAATATAATGAAATAATTTTGTTTGGTATAATTTAAAAATAAATAAAAATATTATTCTATTTATATATTTAGTTAGACAAAAATAGTACAGAAATAGATAAGAATAATTAAAAAATAACCTTTATATTTCTACTTACAAATACTGTTAGAATAAAAAAGTAATAATATAATATATTTTGTATAAATTAGATAATAAATACCTTTGACTCACGTATCTTTATGAAATAGAAATATGTTTATTTTCTAATTTTACAGAATGTATATCAAATGAAATTATTTAATATTTTTTTTCCTTTTTCTTCTCTTTCTACTAAGCAGTGCATAATATTAATAACGAGTGGTTAGGAATTTTTGGTTTCCTCTTAAACAAAAGAACACATAGAGGGAGAATATTCTTGTTCCAATATCACCATGATAACTGGTCAATGCAACGATTAAAATCATATAATTTAAATATATATGACCTTGTCAACGCACTATATATGGTTCCTCGTTATTTTCTAGTCACAAACCCTATTTTTTATTTTTCTATTATTATTCCTCACATTTCTTTAGTTCTTTACGCAACTTGGAAATTTCTTAGCAAATTCCACAATGCATCTCTCTAGAACATTAATATTTTGTGGAATTAAATCTTAGGTGATGCATTGATGATAGCAAACAAACCACTTTTAAAATGTGATGAGTTTACCACTCAAAATTCAACAAAGGACAAATTCTCAATAACTTGAACTTAAAAATTTTTAAACAAAAAATCATAATTATAAAAAAGAAATAGTTTTAAAGAGCTCAATATTCCTCCATATTTCATTTAGGCTTTGTAATTATCAGAATTGGTTAAAAATAATTATTCTAATATTAAAAAATTTAGAATTATCATTATTCATATTTTGATAAAGGCTAAATTGTATAAAATTCTTTTATATTTTGGATCATGTATAAATAATTCTTATGATTTTCAAAATTTGATAATAGATTTTCTTAAAATTTTAAATTTGTATTGATAACCCTATACTATTAGTTAGTATATTATTTTATTAACAAATTATAACACATCAGTTACAATAAAAGCCTCCTTAATTTTTTTTTTGGTGTAAATAGCTTTTTTAAATTTTGGATTATATGCAAATAGTTTTTTTAAATTTTAGGTCGTAGACAAATAATTTTTTTAATATGCTATGCTTTATTAGTAATATAATAGATTAGTTAATAACAAGAAGTTATTTGTATAAATTTAAAAGTTTAAAATATTTACTATTAAATTTTAAATGTTAAAAGATTATTTGTACAAGGATTTAAAGTTTAAAGAATTATTTATAATTTAATATTTGAAAAATAAATAATATATATATATATATATATATATATATATATATATATATATATATATATAAACACCTATAGAAGCCGCACTATTTATAAATTGTTTATTATGTGATTTTTACAAGGCTGCATGCGAGGGGGACTATTCATGCATTGTTTATGTGCTAGTGTTTGTATATGTACTATTCATATTGTTCTTCTTTTTTTCCAAATTTTGTTCATATGTGGCCCACAGGACATTTTTGAAATTTCTTACAAAATGTAGGAGTATGTCCTAGTTATTACTTAATATTCAATATTTAATTTAATTTTACTTTGAACTTTAAATTATATAATTTTGATAAACAATAAATTAAATTATGTAACAACACATAAATATCAATAATATCAAGTTCTCAGTAGTGAGCACCAAATAAAAAAAGTACACTTACATAAATAATATGAAGTTAGCATCCAACAAACAAATCATTAAAAGCACATGGCCTAGTATGTGTTATAATCACTTAATATTAACCACTATTTAACCTATAGTGAGAATTTTATATAATACTCGAAAACTTTAGACTTTCACTTTCAGTCATAAAAAACATAATCTCTTATCTTATTTATTTAAATATTTTAATTTGTAAGTTCAATATCCAATCATGATAAAGAGGTATAAGGTAGATCGATATTTTAAATATTTTGGTCCGAAATATCAAAATATAAGATGCTAGAATACTCAAGATACGTTTATTTATTATGAAAAAATAATGGTATCTAACATTGTAAAGAATATAGTACACTTATATTTAGTTACAATTATTAATCATTAGTATTTATTTTCTAGGCAAAAATAATATTAATTAATTATTTTTAAAAGGTAATACATCTTAAGATGTGAGATTCCTTGACAGTATAATCACATAAAATGTTTACATACTCATTACATAGCATATAATAACTTAAATATCACAGTATAATGACATAAGTTTTTTATTTATCAACTAAGTTAATCTTTTTAAATAATACCTTGCTTAGTAACACGAAGTAGAGAGAGACAGAAAAAAGAATCATTTTTTAATATCTTGTTTGATAGTTAGATTTGATTCAATTGCCAAAAAAGAGAATGAATTTATTTATTAAAATAAATATATAAATTAAAAATAACTGTTGTATATAATTTATGTAAAATTCATTATATCTTTATTATTATTTTTAAATAAAAATATGATTGTTATTTCTTATCATTATTTTCTATTTTCTATTTTTTATTCAATCAAACATATATATGGAATAATAATAATTTTTATATTATATTAAATATAATTATTCTATTTTATTCATATTCTCATTCCTTCTCTATTTTCTTAACTTTGCTTCTTTATAAGAAATCACATAATAACTCAATAAATTCATATATTCAATAGGATTAAACTTATCAAATTTCTTTATCAAAATATAACAAATATATAATTATTTAATAAAAAATATGATAAATATATAGTTTAATTAAAAATTATATTATTATATAAAAAATTATACACCTATTATATTTTAATTAGAGAATTATTATTTGTTATTAAAAAAATCAACAATAAAAATTTGTATATAAAGTTTTTTTTAATATATCAAAAAGTGTGAAAATTTCAGAGTCCATGAAGATGGAGGGGCAATCAAGTAAATATATGTATATTGGGGGTCATTTATGGGGGCCGTTGAAACCGAAAGTGCTTTATTTTGTTTGGTACTCTTTTTGGTCCTTGCATTTTGCTATCACCTCCTCACTGTCTCTCCATTTGAAAACCCTAAAAAATTTGCCTCCTTGTTTTCCCTACGCAAGAAACACGTGCTTCAAATGAAAACTCATTTGAAAAAACTAATGGCATAATTAAAAGAAAAAAGTTGCTATTTTTGTTATATCATTATTTTAATATTAGAATATTTTTTAATTTCAAAGATAAGGCCACATGTGGCTTGTTCCTCTTCAAAGGCCAAATTGGATTCAAAGAACATGCCCAGGAAACTGCGTGGCTCCCATATATTCTTCGTCTCCTTCACTCCCAGTTCTTCCTCCTTTCTCATACTACCCGCTATAAAGTGAAAGCGGTTCTAAGCAATCACAGAAATTACCATTGTCAACCAACCTTCACCGGTTTTTTCTCTTCAAAATCTTGTGAGGTTTCTAAAAAGATGTCGAAATTCCCCGACACGGCGGCGGATGCGCGGAGGTCCGGCAGGGCGCCGGATAGGTCCAATTTCACTCAGTGTGTTAACCTCTTGAGCCAGCTCTTGAAGGAAAAGCGAGGGTCTGGATCTTTAAGCCTTGGAATGGCTGGGAAAATGGAATCCAGAGGTACTTGTGTCTGATTTCCCTTTGTTTGGCCTGCTTCTTGGAATCTGGGTTTTTGGTTTTGTCATTTAGCCCCACCAAGTGTTTGATTTTTTTCCTGAATTAGGGATATGGGAAGTTCTGTTTTGGGTACAGTGTGATTTATATATGTGATAGATAATTTGATGCTAGAAAAGGAAATTGTTTGTATGCCTTGCTTAATCACTGAGAGAAGTCTCTGAAATTGCCCGAGAAAATTTCTGAAAGAGTCCTTATTTGTTTGTTTGGTTCTGAAAATCCAGCAAAGGACTTGGTGACAAACCTGGAAAATCCTGATTATACATTGAGACAAAATGCTTCCGCGATGGAATTTCTTCCGCAGTTTGTGGAAAATCCCTGCATCAAGAAGTCTGATTCGAGGTGTGTGACAATCTCATTTCTATAGACATGCTGTATTTTAACAAGGAAAGATTGAAAACAAAAAAAAGTTGATTTTTTTCCCCAAGGGGAATAGTTCAGAACTTTAACATAACTCCTAAAAGTTTGAGTTCTATGAAATTATTGAGATAATCCATGCTTTTACCACTTATGTAAAATGGGAATAAAGGCAATTGCTGGTATCCTAATGCTTTGAAGGGCTCAGATCTGGTGATTATGAACCTAAGTTCAACTTCACTTCTTTTTCTTAAAATGTTTGTCTTTCTGAGTGTAGGTCAGAGTCTGAAGCTCCCCAATTGACAATATTTTACGCTGGAAAAGTGTTAGTGTTTGATGCTTTTGCTCCTGAGAAGGCCACGGAGATTATGGAGTTGGCCACGAAGTTAAGCTCTGATGGTGCTAATTCTGACACTAACAAGAACCCCCCAAGTGCTTCTACTGCTAAAGAAAATCTGGATGTGGCCAAAGTGCCTCAAAACAACACTGCCCAGGAAGTCCCTAGACCCGAACCCCAACCTATTAAATCAGGTATAGACTAATAGTTTCCCTTTTGTCATGTAAAAGAAAGATTTGGATAATAAAAAGAAAACCTTATGAAGTTCATACACTAATTTATGGGTTACAACTTTTCTTGAACAGATATGAGATACCCAAGAAGAGCCTCACTTCTGAAGTTCCTTGAGAAGAGGAAAGAAAGGTAAGGGCGTGGTTTTGAGAGATTCTTATATCCGATTTGGAAAAGATTAATAGATAAACATGGAAAAACATGGGGGTGTTGCTATTAAGGATGTTGATTGGAGAGCTTTAACTCAAGCGATTAAGCTTTTTTATTGTTAGATGTGCTTTGAGATTTCCACGTTAAATTTTTAATTAATAAATTGAGAATATCTAAGTCCGTCTAGGGGTGAAAAACTCAACCTCTTAAGAGGTAGAGCTTTTCATAGCAATACCCTGTTATGAAAAGCTTAACCTTTTGAGAAATTAAGCTTTTTTATCATAAAATTTTTATTTAGAAAAAACTTATAAATTGTTCCATGTATTTTTGCCATTAGATTTTTTAATTAAAATATAATAAGTATATAATTTTTTAATAATAATATAATAAATGTATAATCTATATACATATTACAATTCAACATTACATAATTGAAATTTTTAAATAATTTTTTTTTACATATGTTATAATTTTATTAGAGAATTTAATGCTAAAGATATAAAGAAATACATTCAAGTATAGTTCATATTATCTTTGTCTAGGGATGTGTGATATCTTATCTTACAAATGATTATCTCTAAACAAAGATAGATATTTAGGTGTAGAAAAGCTTCATCGCATGGGAAGCTAAACTTTCCATAACAACTTCTGTAAACATATAAGGATATCAAATATAAAATGCTTACAACTCTATTTATCTATTTAATTTTTGTAGATAAGGCCTAGCTAAGAATATTTTGCCGTGGCTTATGTATTTGGTTGCTTTCTTGTTTTAGTGGTGAATTACAAACTTAAATCTCTATTTGTTGGACTTACAGGGTGATTGCCAAAGGACCTTATCAGCTGAACAACCCAAAGCACGATGGAAGCAGTTCAGGAGGTGACCCTGAAGACCAGTCTTCCAAATTCTTTGACCTTAACATGTAGTGCTTTAGCAGTTTAGCTCATCAATTTAGGTTATACGGGGGCTTCTCAGTACTGACTGCCATAAGCTCCTATTTAACTATATTTCCTCGTCGGGCCTTCTGCAGATGTTTTTTGGGCCTTCATACATATATACATAGTATCCTATCTGTATTTATTAATTGTATGATTCAGAATTTAGGTCCATTGCTGTGGACCAAACCATCAGAAAAATGGGGTCCATCAATGAGATTGATTAATTTCAAATATCTCCAAATATTTATCAGCATGGTGTTATTGGTTTTGCGACTGCTTATCTGTTCTTTTTCTTGTTTTCGTGATTAAGTAATTTTACTGTATTTTATTGGTTAAATTGTACATAGTTTTTTTAAATTTCAAATTATGTGTAGATAATTTATTGATCTTTAAAACTTTAATTAATTTTTCTACACTTTCAAATTCATGCAATTATTAATTAATTTGTTATTTCATTAGCAAACATAATACAGCAGCAATAGGTTTTTTCTTATTGGATGGAATCAGACATATAGATCATACGATGTTATAAAATTTTATCATAAATTATATCTTTAGATAAGTTATTTATGTTTATATATTTTTTAATAATTTTGCTTATAATTTTTTGTGATATATTTATACCTCTAATTATTAGGTTATTCTTTATTTAATCTACTTTTTTTTTGAGATTTTATAAGTTTTTTTCTACACATATTTAAATTATCTAAGATGTAATTTTATCATCTTTTTTATAATAGGTGTGATTTCAACTTTTTTTCTAATGTATTTATTTTTAATTCTATTTTAATTGGTATGTTCACTCATCTAACATAACATTTTCATTTCATCTCTGCAACATTTAACTTATTCTTCTATTAATTTTTTATTACCCAACACTTAATTTTATATAATATTAAAAAATTAGCGAAACATAATACGTTAAGAAAATTATCTGCATATAATATATAGTTTAAAAGATCATTTGTCTATAGTTTAAAATTTAAAGAGTTATTTACATAAAAAAAGAATAGAAAGTTTTATTGTTATTGATATGTCAAGTGTTGTTAATAAAATAATAGACTAATTGTAAGATTTATTTGTACAAATTTAATATTTTAAAAAATTATTATTAAATTTTAAGGGTTAAATAATTATTTATACATGATTTAAAATTTAAAAAGATTATATCCAATCTTTTTTTTTTTTAATTTTCATTATTGTATAGTAAGAATATATAGTACGAACTTTTAGAGTGGTATTTTTTTGTTTGTTGTCTTTTGACATTCACAAGGGGATGCCTCCTATTACTTCCAGTTATAACCAGATTAATTGGTTTTACTCTATAATAGGAGAACGCATGATTAGCATCTTAAAAGTCTCATAATACGCGAGTGAAACGTAGGTTTCTTAACTTATTGGAATTTTACATTTTTTTCCCTAATTTCATGATTGGAAATATTTAGGATTAATTTGTTCAGTATATATTATAATCAATATCAATATATATATTGAAGGAAGATACTTTTTTCTTACTATAGATTGATTATAAAATTATTATTCTAAACCTATTGATGATATGATACTTTTTTCTTTTCCAAATTTTATATTTCCGTTGTTTATCTTGGGCTCCATGGACCCACGAATTTTAATATATATTAAAAGAATGCTTATTTTTTTTATTATAAATTTATTAAAGAATGATTATTCTTAAACTATTTAGGGTATAACTTTTTTTAATTTTAAATTTATTTTTGCTTAACTCACGTTCTGTCCACGAATTCCAGTTATTAACAAAGTAGTTGATTATTATCAAATACTTTCAGAAAGATTTTGTTTATTTTTTGGTTGCCATTCTAAAGGATCATTTTAAAATTATTTGAGACTGTAGAAAACAAAAATTTCACGCCTCCATATAAAATGCTATGCTAATAAAAGTAGCAAAATAAAATTTATACTTATGGAAATAGTTAAGATTTAGATTAGGCTTAAAATTTGTTTTCATATTTTTATTATCATATTCTCTACTAAAAATGTGATATATATATATAATTTTACAAGACTCAATTATTATAATGTTAAATTGTAAAGCACTTATGAATTATTATTAAAAAAAACTTGATAAAAAAGTTATATCTAATTTTTTTTTCATAAAATTTGTATAGATTAGTCATATCACAGCCTTAACTCATTCAAACTCCTAGCGTAGCTACCATTTCAGAGGGTGGTCAAAAAGAGACTCCATTGTCATAAAATATGGCTGCCTTCCACCCACCTTGTTAGGCCTAATGGTAACTTTCAGGCTAGCGTCTTCTTTCCTTTTGTCCCAAATTCAGAAAAGACTGGCTAGCGGCTCTCATCCCCAAAATTAATATAAAATTTATGAAGTATCTTTTTTTATTTTTTGGTCGGGGTGGGTATACGAGTAAGATTAAATTTATAATTATTTATTTAAAGTAGTAATATTACTTGTACAATTTCAAATTTTTTTGTGGGACCCACATAAAGTACAAAATTTATGAAGCATCTTCTTTCTTTTTTATTGTGGGGTAATATGAGTAAGATCAAATTTGTAATTATTATCTTCGGCTCTTATATATAATTTTTTTTTAAAAAATTAATTTAGTCTAAAATATAAAAAATAAACTCTTAATATTTGATATATTAATTATAGTATTTTAATTATATTTTTTATTAAATAAATCTTTAAAATTATGAGCAATAATTATTATTAATTTTGAAGAGAAGTTATATATATTAAATAAAAATATTTTTAAAAAATAATTTTTTTAAGACAAAATTAAGAAAATTAATTAATTTTAACTAATTATCTCAATTCTCGTGAATTAATTATTTATTTTTTATATATGAGATTATAAGTAGTATTTATTTAAAGTAGAACTACTGCTTGTATAGTTTCAAATTTTTGTTGTGGACACACAAAAAACATTAAATTTATGAAGTTTTTTTTTTATTAGGTTGGGGGATATATGAGTAAGATCAAATTTGCAATTATTTATTTAAAGCAATAATATTGCTTGTACAGTTTCAATTTTTTTGTGGGACCCATAAAATTTATGTGGGTCTCACAAAAAATAGTATGAAAAAGTAAGCAACAGTGCAATATAAATAATATAATTTGCAACAACTTATATATATATATATATATATATATATATATATAAAATTTGTACCCTCTCAACTAGTTGAGATAGTGAAGGGTTGGTCATATAGTAGTAATCATAAATAAACGATTGAAAACAAGAATAGGCTTTGTTTAATTAGATAATATATGTGAAGATTTAATCTTCATTGATTTGACTTATGTATATTTTGCACTAAACACAAAAACCTAATAAAATGTTCTTTACTGAACAATAATTATCTAATTGGAAAATTAACTCAATTCGTAAGGATATTATCATATTAAAAGACGCTTTAAAAGTAAAATTCTAACTCTACATATGAAAGTGTGTGCTTTTATAATTGTTCCCGAAAAGAACTTAATTCGAACAAAGTCTCATGATATTCGAATCATAATATAAAAAATAAAAAAATAATTACTAAAAAAAGAAAAGAAAAGGTCAAATCATTGTTTAAAAGAATAAAATAAACCAACTAGTCAAACTAAAAAATTAATAAACCTATTATAATTTTTAGCTGGTTGATACTAAAAATTGATTGAGCAAAAAATTAATTAAAAATCAAACGGTTTGACATTAAATCAATCAAAAATTGATTTTAATGTTTTTTATTTTTTGTCTAAATCAAAATTTTGATATTTTATAATAAAATTTTATGATATTTATGTAAATATTTTATCTAATTTTTAAATATATATTTATTCTAAACATTATTTTACAATAATGTATCTATTTAATTGTAAAATATTATATATTTGTACTTATGTATATATTTTTGAAAATATGATACAACCTTAGATAATCATAATCAAATCATTAAATCTTATGCTACTCTTTATTTTAAGTTAATAATTAGTCTAATTTTTTAAATATTGGGTCAAATAACAAAGTCTACATTAAAGAAGTGGAGGACATTTATCCACGAGGAAATCGACATGTACCGACTTTGAGAATGCAACCACTTGGGTTGTCACCCTGGTGAGATGAAGACAACCACGTTCCTTCTAGGCAATGACAATGGAAGAGACATAAATGCCACTTTCAATAAATTAATGCTTTACACTTTGCTTTCGATTGTTAATGTTTCATATGCGTTTTTGTTTTTGTTTTTTTTATAAAAAACACAAATTAATTAATACATAAAACAGAAGGAGCTAGCTAAGTAGCTGTCACTGTCCATTAGGGAAGTTGAAGCTGTAAATTTTTGTCATTTTAGGGACCAATAATTACTTATTGCATAAATATTACATTTTGATTTTTAATATAAATCACTAATATCTACCTTATAAATATTAAAAAAATTAGTTAAAAATAATTTAACTAATTAAATTTATTTTAAAATATATATATTTTTATATTTGTCCTTAATTAAAGACTTTATCTTTATCTTTAATAAATTATATTATTCTTAATGACTTTATATTTAATTAAGGGTATTTAAAAAAATCATTTAATACTAAAGACAATTTAAAAAAATAATTTATATTTTGGATAAAGACAATGTTCAAATAAATAACTTATATGGGAGATAGAAAAAAATAATAAACAATGATTTTTAATAAGCAGTTATTGCAAAGGTTTTCAAATGTTGCCCTTTTGGGCATAAGGTATATAGCAATAGTAAAAAATTGTTACATAGTGAAAAATGCAACTTTTTTTTTTTTTGGACTTTGTTCAATGTGAGCTGCGCTCCCTTAGAGAATGCCTTTATTGTTGAGCGATCAAGTATTATTCAATTACTAGATGCAATATTTCATATATATGTATATATATATATCTCATATTAAAATCTTACTTTTGCAAATTTGGCCATAAGTAGAATCATACTAATTTATATGTTAGCATTTTTTTTCTATTGTGCCATCACATGTTATGTAGATAATACATGCAACATTTTATTGTTATATTGTAAAATAATAGAGATAAAATTCATGAAATAAGTTTATTAAAATAAAAATAAAAATCCAAAGTAAAACATCAAAAAAATGTGATGTTAAATTGTAAAATTTATATATTTATTTACAAATTATAAACAACTTGATAATAAAAATATAAAAATTTGCATGTTATCTTTAAATTTTTTTTTAAATCGTATGTTATATTCTTTTATAAAGATTTTGATATTATGTTATTTTAAAATTAATTTAGTACACATTTATAATAATACATAAAAAAAAAAAAGCGTAGGCAACACTTAAAATTTATCCTCTATTTAAGTTTTGGGAATAATTTTTTGTTGTTGTAAAATTAAAATTTTTGGGTCATACTTTTAAACTATTGTTTAAATTAGAAAGGATAAATAATGCTGCAAAGTTACTCCTTACTTGAGTTTTGAAAATGGTATTTTTTTTTCATTACAAAATTTGATTTTATAAGTCATATACTCAAATGTTAAATAAAATAAAAATGATAAGCAACGTTTAAAATTTATTTTTTCTTCAAAGTTTTGAAAACGATTCACATTTGCTGCAACATTAAATTTTATAAGTCATATGCTTAAATAATTATATAAAATAGAAAAGAAATACAACACTTAAAACTTATTCTTTATTTGAGTTTTGAGAACTATTATAATGTGTTGTAAAATTAAATTTTACTCTCACATATTTAAATAATTGCTTAAAATATAAAAAAAGGCAATACGTATAAACTAGTTTTTATTTGAGTTTTGAGAATACTTTTAAGGTATGGTATTTATATTATTATTATATAAAGTACACTCTTTTTGCAACACTAAACAAAAGTTTCCTATTCCATAATTAGGCAATGATTTTATAACTATTGCCATGAAATTTGTTGTTAAAGATAAGAAATGGTATAGTTATATGACCCTAAAATCAAGTTTGGTTAAAGTAAATTTCTGCTTGAGAGATCTTTTAATAACCCTTCTTTTGACAAAACCAACACAGCCAATAACATTAGGAAATAGATCTTGATTTTCCTTTGAATGGAGTATGATCACGCACCTTCAAGATAGACTGCAAGCATCCTAATAACAAAACCTAAAGGACAACATTGTGTGAATATAAACAATCCACAATACTATATTTCCAAATACTTCTAAAGATTTTGCAAAAGAAAACTAGAAAGATCTTCAAAAGGAAGGTAACACACCTTCGAACTCTACCTTAGAGGAGTCTCTTAACCAACTTTCTCCCATTTAGATAGTCAAGACCATTATTTCAGATATAATGAGTGAGTTGTGAATCTTCAAGAACTATATGTAAAATTAAAACTTTTACATGGAAAAAGAAAAATTTTCATAGAGGAACAAAAGAGCTTCCTTGGAGAAAGAAATGGGCTTCCGTAGATGAAGAAAATTACTTTCTATTAAGAAAAAAGTTCACAGAAACTAAAATGAAAGAGAAGAAAGGAAGGGCTTCCCCACAAAGACAAACTTAAGCCCTTGAGGGGAGGCTTGAAGATCACTCAAGGTTAAAATTTGGCATTTGTATTATAAAAAGACTAGCAGTAACCCCTGAAATTCAGGGGTTTTCAAAAAAATGCGGGTCCCACATTAAAAATGAAAAAAAAAAGCACAGAAAAAATTTTAATTAAAAAAAATGGTGTAAACAGTATTAAAACAATGTATAAACAATATAAAACAGTAACAAACAGTAAAATTATGAACAGGCTATAAACAGTGCTTAATGAACAGTGCTCATCCACGGCTTTTTATATATATAAATGATTAGTAGATATTGTCCATCGATTTTAATGAAAGTCTATCAACTAATATGATTTTCTATTAGAACTTCAAATGAGAGTCCTCCAATCACTGTCGACCATTAGTAGCTTTTGGTTATTTTTGGTTCCTATTGGATTCAAACTTGAATCATTAATTAGCTTTAGAGACAACTATGGTATTATTGATTTAAAACTCATTGATCTGTTTTACTAGTTTAATCTTGCGTATTGCTCAGGGATATCATGTTATCTGCTATAATATTACTAGTTTGCTAGGGAATTAATCTCTTTGCAATATTAAAATGGGTATGATTTATTTTAAAAATAAGAGAGCACACTTTACTTCTTTAAACTCAGTCCTAAGTATAAAATCAGTATATAAACTTTAAAACATAGCAAAACTTTTATAATGTAACAGAATATTCTCTAAATATCAAACACTGGTTCATGGGAGATATTTTGTTACATTTCAATGTATGGGGAAGTGTTTATTACATTTTAAAATTCATATATTTATTTCGTAATAATCCTTGGTTTAGAAAATAAAGTGCAGTTTCTCTTAAAAACGTATCGTGACTTTCTTCGTGGTCGAATTGTCCAATTTCCATATGGGCTCTTTGGTCCATTTAACATCATTAACAGCATATATCCAACTCCAAAGTCCATAAACTTATTGGGCCATTCAGCCCCAAATTATTTCAAAAAAAGGTAGGTGTAGAAAAATTCGTAATTTGTTGATTACATACAGAAGAGGAAAATAAAATAAAAAACAGAAAAGAAATTTTGTGATTGGTTGTTGACAAGCCTATCGCAAAATCGCAGTGAAATTATCATTGCTCGTCTCGATCAAAGCCCCTTTATATATACTCCTGGACATCTTCGTGTATGATTCCTCTGGTTTTTGGAGGCCTCACCCTCATCCTTCATTATTTTCCCGAGGGACCCCCCATAACCCTAATCGACCCAACCGACTTCGCCTAAAAAAATCACCCAGAAAAAATGCAGAATCACAGGCTGAAGCAGCAACAACAAGCTTTGATGCAACAAGCTCTTCTTCAACAACAGTCTCTCTACCACCCTGGCCTTCTAGCTCCTCCTCAGGTTCGAGCTCTTACCTCTCTTTTCTTCTCCATTACCTAATTTGCTTTGATCTCTGCTGTTTTTGGCCTTCTATTTTGTGGATTGTTTCTCTTTTTGATATTCGAGCTTTTCTAGTGCCTCCATGGGATTGGCTTTAACATCTAGGGTTAAATGGGCTCGCTTGCGTTTGTTGTGGGGATGGTTTTTTAGAGTTGGATGTATTGATAAATGTTGTTTTTAGGAAATTGGGTTTTGAAAAGGTCACTTTTTTCTCCTTTCTGTGAGTTCTTCATTGTGTTCGTTCTTGCTCTCGGCAAATTATCTATCTGTTTTGGTTTTAATTTTTGTGGAATGCTCAGTTTTAAAGTAAGATTATAGTGTTATTTACCTGTTGGTGTCATGGTTTGTGCATAATTAAACGCCAACTTAAGCAGAGATTTTGGCACGGATTGGTCTGTGATAGCAAGACGCCTCTTAAAGTTTTTTTTTTTTTTTTTTGGGGAGCATACGTTTTTATTCATACATATTAAATATATTTAAGGTTAGGAGACTTTTGTACACTTCCCACACTTCTTTTTAGACATTTACCTGAATTTTATTCTGATTATGTATTTGTTTGTGTCTGCGGTGGTAGTCAACAGCTTTCTAGTAATGTTTGAGGCAGGTGTTCTTTTCTTGTTTAATGTTCTGCTTTATCTACCTCTCATCTATGTGAATACTGTTAGCACACATGACAAAGAGGCATATGGCAAGGCCTATGCTGCCCCCATTATTTATTCTAGGGATTCTAAGGAGTGACAGAGATTTAGAGAACCAAGCCTGGGCTTATGCCTTATAGAAGTTTCTAAGTTTTTAGTTTTAAAGTGGATTTTATCTAAACTGGAGTGAAAAAATTACAGATAATACTTTTCTTTTTCTTCAGTGAGTAAATGTTCAAAGAGAATTGAGGTATGGAAGTTGTACGATCTGACATGTTCCTGCCTGGCAGTTTGCTTCCTTAATTCTTCGGTTCAGCTGTTGTTAAGGATGTATGCTGTGGTGCTGGGCATGAGTTTAACACGTAATTTCATTTTAACATACACTATCCTTGTAATAGGTATTTATGAATTCTTCATAATCATCTAAGTTGCTAAGTTCTGACTGTTTGAGTATTATTCTAAGTTAATTAAGTCTTAGCCTTGGGGTAGCCCTTCTTCAATAAAAATCTTGGGCATAGAAATGTTATAACTTGCTTAATTGGAGTAAGTGATTAAGTTGAATCAAGTTTTAAAAGAACCTCAAGTATGATTTGACCCTAGGACGAATTTATAGGTTGCGAAGAAAGCTGGTTGGTTTGCTAGGATTAAGTATGATTTGACCCTGGGATGAATTTATAGGTTGTGAAGAAATCTGGTTGGTTTGCTAGGATTAAGTATGATTTGACCCTGGGACGAATTTATAGGTTGTGAAGAAATTCTGGTTGGTTTGCTAGGATTAATTAAATGAATGTATATAGAATAGTGATTAGTGACTTGTGGTGTTCTTTTCAGCTGCTTGGGGACTTATTTTGAGTTATTGGGAAGGAATCTGCATAGCATGACTAAGTGATTACTTATAACTCATATTTTGACATCATTTAGCAGTTATTAGTTGGTGTGTTTGATGTGGCAATCATTTGTTTAAGATTTAGAGATTTGTCATCCTTCTTAGCGCTTTAATTCACTTTTCTTTTTCACCTATATACCGGGAGCTCTGCATCTCTCCAAAAGTTTACTGGGAAGAGAAGAAGAATTGTAGTTGGGGGTATTGATATCGCTCACCTGTTTTAGTTAGGCCAATGAGCAATAATTTTTATTAATTTATTGGGTCATATGCTTTCTCCATACCTATCAACCTATTTGATGGTTTTTTTTTTTGGTACTACTGTATTTGTAGATACGTCACAAACTTTTTATTTTGATTTTTTCCCCTTTTTTCTTTTCTTTTTCACGTCTTCGTTTTGCAGATTGAACCAATTCCAAGTGGAAATCTGCCTCCTGGTTTTGATCCAAGTACTTGCCGCAGTGTGTGAGTGTTTGTCTTGACATTTTTTTTGTTTTTATTTTTTCTTATTTTGTCTGCTTGCTTTATCACTGAGGAGCAAATAAGATTAAGTACCTGTTACTGGATTTTGATCTTTTGTTTACTTTTATATCACGAATTGTATTAAAAGCATTTAAATTGCTAATGTTTCTTATTATGCCTGAACTTGATATCTGTTATTTCTCTTTTTAAAATCATCCTAGATTGTAATAAGATGTTGCTCTCTGTTATTTCTTGCTCTCATGACCAAAGCTATCTACTTGTACCCTAATATCTTGTTTCTTCTCTTCTTTTTTTAAAATTCTAGTTTCTTTATCTTTGAGAAAATGCAGGTATGTCGGGAACATACATACGCAGGTAACTGAGCCACTCCTGCAAGAAGTTTTTGCAAGTACTGGTCCAGTTGAAGGTTGTAAACTTATAAGAAAGGAGAAGGTAGGTTTTGAATTTCTATCTGGTTTATGTGTTGTTTAGTTCATTGATTTAAAGTACTAGCTGAAAGTGAAGTATATATTTGACAATGTTGCATCTCTGTTATGCAGTCATCCTATGGATTCATTCATTACTTTGATCGAAGATCCGCTGCTCTTGCCATATTATCTCTCAATGGAAGGCACCTGTGAGTATGGCTCTTTACATTTCTGTGTTGGTTTGGTTTGGGTTTTGGCTTAAATTTTAATTCGATGCTTTGTAGGTTTGGGCAGCCTATCAAAGTTAACTGGGCGTATGCTAGTGGTCAGAGAGAGGATACATCAGGTTGATATATAGTTCCATGTTTACTTTTGCTTATATATGTTCATAATGGACTTTGTGATCCTCTGGAAGCTCTTAGTTTGGTTATTTACAATATATTTATTTTGATTTGCAGGTCATTACAACATATTTGTTGGTGATCTCAGTCCTGAGGTCACTGATGCTACATTGTTTGCGTGTTTTTCTGTTTACCCCAGTTGTTCGTAAGCTTCATTTCTCTTTTGCGCTCTGTAAATGACTGTCTATTTTCTGTGCAAGAAATTGGGCCAGTTTCTACTCAAATTGTAGCATTTGTGTGTACTGGCTTATGCAATAATTAAAGCATGCTTAATAATTTATTTGCTCACTTTGCATGGCTTGTCTAAGTTTGTCTCTTTGCTGGTTCCAGAGATGCAAGGGTAATGTGGGATCAGAAGACTGGGCGCTCTAGAGGGTTTGGTTTTGTTTCATTCCGTAATCAACAGGTACATTTTCAGTTGGGGAACCTTCCTCTGAGATTTCTCTGTAGCGTAAAATTTTTCTTTACTATTATTTTGACTCTTTTTTTTTTCCTTCTCTTTTTTCAAACAAAAGGATGCTCAAAGTGCAATAAATGATTTGACTGGTAAGAGATGGTTCATTGACCTTCATGCTTGCTTGTCTTTAGAAATTTTCATGTCTTTAAGCCTATTTTAGCATTAGATGAAATTTGAATGAGTTAGCATAAATATGTGATAATTGAATTTGAAACAAAAATGAGATTCTAGCTCAAAGAAATAGTGCACTCCGGATCTCTTTTGTGGAATTATGGTTGGCTTTCAATGTTGTTTACTTTTCTTTAAATGGTTAAAAGATAAATGCAAGTTTAAATAGAAAAATTGTATTTGGTTATTTTACAGCTGCCTATATATACACATACTTTTGATATGGTAAGAGCCTAGGGCCTGTATGTTTCTTGTTTTTAAAAACAGCTTTCTGTACTTAAAAGCAGCTTTTAAACATTTTTTTTGGTTTGTTTGCTGTTTTCAAATGTAAAAGCAAAAACACAATCAAACAGGCACATATTCTCTTCCATCTTACCTGCTCTTCTTCTGTCTTCTCAAAAGTGTGACGTTGTCTTGCCTTTGTCTTTCAGGTAAGTGGCTTGGTAGCCGACAAATACGCTGCAACTGGGCAACAAAAGGTGCTGGTTCTAATGAAGACAAGCAAAACTCCGACACAAAAAGTGTGGTTGAACTAACAAATGGCTCATCTGGTGAGTAAATTTTATCTCAATGTTTCTGAACAGGAAATGCATCTTTTGTTTTTTTTATTCTCTTATCTCTGTTCATCTTCTTCAATTATTATTTATAGCATAGGATGGGTAATATTTTACTCTGCCTGTGCAGAAGATGGTAAGGACACAACTAACAGTGATGCTCCAGAGAACAATCCTCAATATACTACTGTCTATGTCGGCAATCTTGCTCCGGAGGCAAGGAACTATCTTTATCTGTATTTTTCTGTCGTTGGGTCAGGCACAAGTTTTTCATCATCCATAGTATCATGGAAAGCTCTTCACACCTATGATGTGTAATGCAAATGTTTGAAAGTTACTGCCAATACTTGACTCCCCCACCCCCCGCCCCTCCAAAAAAAAAGGGTTACTTGTATAGCCTATTGTTTTACTCTACATTTCTCTTTTTCACCATTAGCTTGAAGGTGTAGTAAATTTTACTGCAGACTATTTCCATTCTGTTAAATTCAAGAACATGGATTTTGTTGACTTGTGATCTGTACTTTTGAATTCTTTAGAAATTGGTATTGTTGCTATTTATCATGTTCTTTGGTGTTTCTGCAGGTAACCCAGCTTGATCTCCATCGCCACTTCCATGCTCTTGGGGCTGGAATGATAGAGGAGGTCCGTGTCCAGCGGGATAAAGGTTTTGGTTTTGTGAGGTATAGTACTCATGCTGAAGCAGCTCTGGCTATTCAGATGGGGAATGCCCAGTCTATTCTCTGTGGGAAGCCAATTAAGGTGGGGTTTTCAGATTTTGGTGTTGGTTTAGTCTCTGACTCTAAACATAGCTTGTCAATGTTGATTTGTTATTCATGGTGATGTTTTCTTCCTTGCAATAATTTTTATTTTCATATTTAGTTTGCCTTGACATAATTATTTTTTGCACTCCGCAGTCTGATTGGTATCTTACCTTTTGTCATTGTGGCCATACATTTGGTGTGATATATTAGAGTTCTGGTCTGTGTAACGATTTATAATTGGTTCTTCTGCACTAAGTTTTACGTTTATCTTCTCTTTTGGCGTTTGCATGTCTAATTTGTTTGATAAGGCATATGTATAATTAATGGTTCTGAATGTTGAGATTTTTTTTTTCCCAACCCTTCGAAAAGCTCATGCATTTCCTGACTGTGATGAACATGTTCTACTACTTATATTTTTGACATAAGACAAGGGATTTGGATTTGGAATCTACCAATTGCGTTATTGGGCAATTAGAAATTGGATGTGATTTCTTTTTTTATGTGAACCTTTTTGTACAATTAGACTGGCGAGCTAACTTAGGTTCTCAACTTCTTATTGCTTTTCACACGTCTAGTGGAGTGGTCTTCTTTTTACATCTTATGTCTTCATGTTTTTGTGCGATGGCACTGCAGTTATGATATTTTTACAGGCCTCTTCCTGATGGATTCTTATATACTGTGTACTGGTAAGGAGGAGCATACAGATGTGGGTACATCAATAAATAGTGGAAGGCATTAATTTAAAGAATACTGCAAGTTGGAGAAACTAGTCTAGGTAGCAGGGAGGAGATGCTAGGATGGTAGAGAGAGACAAACAGTGACAAGTTAATCATGCAGAGATATTTTATTTTATTTTATTTTCAAAAATAACACTTTAAACCTCAATCATAATTTTGGTTTATTTGGTAAACACCCTGGTTGCATTTGTACCTTGCCTGTTCCCTTAATGCTAATTATAGTAACCCTTTGTCACAATTGATTTTAAGTCACTCGAATGGTTCACACTTCGAAAGAGGAGGGGTCAGAAATCAGTATGTTTACTTTTGGTATTTGTTTCCTTGATGCCACTCCATTATATGTTTTGGTATTTGCTTCCTTGATGTCCACTCTATTATATGTTTGCTTTTATTTATTTATTTATTTATTTATTTATTATTATTTCTAGAAAGTTTCCTATGCTGTATGTGTACTGCTAGTGTGTTTAAACGACAGTGTTCTTTTTAAAAAAAAAATTCTGTTAGGCTATGTGTTTCATTTTGAACTGATCATTTTTATTCTATTTCAATATAGTGCTCTTGGGGGAGCAAGCCCACTCCACCTGGAACTGCATCAAATCCTCTTCCCCCACCTGCAGCTGCACCTCTGCCAGGCCTCTCTGCGACCGATCTTTTGGCCTATGAGAGACAGCTAGCAATGAGCAAGATGGGAGGTGTACATGCACTTATGCATCCCCAAGGACAGCATCCTCTTAAGCAGGCAGCAATCGGAGGAAGCCAGGCAATATATGATGGTGGGTTCCAGAATGTTGCTGCTGCCCAACAAATGATGTACTACCAGTAATATGACAGGGTTCTCATGATATGGTTTAATGCTATCTATATATCCTGCCTTGTGCACTTCGATCCGTGTTAAACTTTAGGAGCTCGCTCTTTCCTTTTTCTTTCCTTTTCGTCTTACAGTGGTGAGGAAGCTACCCCCACCATATTTAGATATGGTCAACATTTGTACGGGCTTGTATCATGTATGCGGTTTTCTATTTAGTAGTGATGAGTGGTTATGATTTTTAGAGGGTATGGCTGTTTACTTATTTTTATTTGAGTCCTTTATTTCTTCTCTATACCATTTGGGTTTTGGTGTCTCTTCACCAACACAGCATTTATGTACATTGTGCGATGGTTTCAACCTCATGCCATCACCTGTCGAGAGGTTGTTATATATTTAGTGAAGTTTTAATACAGAAACTGTTCTCAGGTGTGTCCATTTTGTTTAGCGTGTTTGGCAGCGAAAGTTGTTTGCTATTGGTTTTTTCAATAAAACTATAAGACAAAATAATTTTTGGAAGAATTGTATATAACATCCGTCATGTCATGTACCAAAGTTCTTGATGGTAAATGTTACCCAACTTTGGTTCTAAATAATACTAGCAAAGCATGTGTATCTCAAAGTACAAGTTATTCGTTCCTTGTCATGGAAAAGAGGATCTGTGACGAAAATATCTAGTCTTTCGGGTGACATTGAGTACAAAATAATGTGGTTAGTGGCCGATGAGGAATCAATCAAGAGCTGTGAAAGCCACTGGCTATAGTTCCTTGATGGATGGATGGCTGGCTGTGGCTTTAGTAGTTAGCCAAACGATGAAGCATCCCAAAATGAGCCGTTGATAGTTTCTGTTGCATATTTCAGCTGTATGGCTTATATTTTGCTGTCGAAATTAACTGAAGGGCATCAAATTCAACTTGGCAATGAAATTGGATCCCTTATTGCGTGGCACTGGCAGCAGGGTTAAAAGGAAAAAGAAGTTTTTCAAAAGAAAGAACGAAAGGGGTGGGCCCATGTCTGTGTCCCAGCATAGGAGAGAATCCGTTCCTTAAGCAATGTATTAATATCATAATTTTTAGACTAAATGGATTCTATTTTCAGACAAGCCAATGATTAGGTTGCCACTATCTGTTAATGGTTGTCAAGGCATGGGTTTTGAGATATGTGATTGTTATCTTCAAATACGGAGAATTAAACCTCTGATTTTCTCTGAAGTACTCAAGTTCCTCATCAAATAATAGTTCAAATATAATTTCAGGTCATCGTGATTTAAGAAGCCATAGGGCACCAACATGGTGCGAGGAATTATAGAAGTTCACTAAAATATGTCTCAACAATTTCACTGCTTGAAACATTTATTTATGTAAGTTTTCATTCATTCATTAATCTATTGCAAAAAATACTTAAAAATATCTCAAATCATCAATAACATGTGCATTGAAAGGGCCTAGTTAACACTGCTTCCACTTCCATTATAGTCCCGGGTGTACATTACTTCATGATCCCACATAAAAACAACTATTAACCAACCCAACCCAAGAGAGTGCTCAAGAGAGATCGTATTCCCATTCTTCAAGTAACCCAACAAAACAATAATGGTTGCAACTTGCAAGATGTTACGAGTAAAGTTCTACTTCCCTTTGTCGGAAGTAGAGTTCTTTAAATACCATTAACTATTTTCAAATTCTGCCTTGGTACAATATACTTCAAAAAGATATCATATCAAGCACAAACAGGCCTTGAAGTGAGTTTACGATCATAATAATACGGGACTCTCAACTAACACAAATGTAGAAAGGAAGAAAAAAAAAAGGGAAAATTCCCCAGGAAACTGATGGTGGCAAGCCAACATCGGTAGACTACACCAATTCTATAGTCATTAATATTTTGAAGAAGAAATCTTAACCATGTCAGGATGATTAGTTAGTCCTTTTCCAACGTTGAAATATACTTGTCATAGAACTGCCCTGCTCGCTCAAGGTCTCCAAGCTCAGTGTAACAATCAGCAATTGCCCCATAAGCTTCAGTGTTTCCAGAGTCCTCTCCTTCTCTTTCAGAGATGGCCAATACCATGGAATGGTATTTAATTGCTTCTCGGTACTTGCCCTGCCTTTGCAGTGAGGCTCCTGTAAAAAGCAAATATCTAATAGTATTCAGGGAGCTATAAGTATAACTATTTATAGATTTCCATTTAAGAGTTGAACAGGTCATTGATATAATATCAAGGTTTTTTGACCAAGTGATATAGAGTTCCATCCTTTCCAGCCCCTCATTTTCTCAACTAAAATTAAGCTCAGCATAAGGGATGGTAAGCCTATCTTTCGTATTCTACAACCAATAAGCTTTCTGAGTAAAGGGGTGTGTTAGAGATTATAAATTTATAATAACTATTGGTGGGCCTTCACTTTAAAACTTAAGCTCTTGAATGCAAGTTGCACTCCAAATAGTATAGTGCAGTAGTTACTATCCATGAGAAATTCAAGGAATAGATTCTCACTCATCCATGAATTGTTTCCCAGTTGATTGTATGCTATACAAATATAAGCCGTCAATTTTTTCATCAATGGTTATCCATTCTGTACTTTACTCTTTTAAGTACATCCTCTAAAGGTACAAGCTTTATTTCACCAGAAAGACAATCAGCATCTCAGCAAACACACAAATAAGGAAACAGTAAAGATAACAAACCTAAACCTCTAGCAGCTTTTTTCTCCTCAACAGGATCCTTCAAATTCTGGGAAATCTCAAGCGCCATCTTAAACTCTACAAATGCTTTATCTGGCTCCTGATTCCTCAGAAAGTTCTTCCCAGTTTTCAATTTGGAAATTAGCTCCTGCTTTCTTGGATCCACAATAACTTCATTTTCAAGTATCCTACCACCAATGGGAGCATAACTCAGGCTAGGGGCATAGGACTCAATTTTTGCTTGCCTCCTCAAAGCCGCATTGATCTGCCGTAGCTGATCATTCAGCCGCTTTAATTCCCCTTTCCGTTGCCTAGCAAGCAGCCCTACCATAAGATCAATAAATTCAGAGAAAGAACTGTAGATCACGTCTTTTAATGTACATATTGAACATGTCTTGGCATTTTTCAGGAAGCAAGAACAGTTTTAACTTGTAAATTGGGAATATACACAAATCAGAATCAGATATATAAAGATATAAGTGAACTCTTTTTTTTTTTTTCCTTTTTAAATTCTTCCAACTCAAATTTCTATCATAATAAGAGAAAATTTTTCTGCAGATGCCCATGACTTTGATATATGATAGTGAAAAAGAAGCTTTCAAGAGGCATATAATGTAAGGGTGTTCAAACTTGAACCAAACTAATTGGACCAAACAAAACCAAACACCAAAACTGAAAAGAAGTATGTCCAAATTGGTTTTGTACACATCAAAATTGACCAAGTCAGTTCGGATTTCTATTTTTAGGGGCTTGGTTCGGTTAAAGCCAAACCAATATTTATTTTGAGGTTTTTCCTATTAATTCCAACAAATTTGGTCACTATACATATTTAATATGCAACTTTGATAGATACAATGAAGGATTATGCAATGAATAACAAATCAAAACTTGATGTTTGACCTTCTGTACAAGATTTAGTTGTATATACAAGTAGTTGATTAATTGTGTTGATAATGATTGATTGAGGGGAAAAATAACTTGTAAGTTGTAAGGGGTAGTTGTCTATAGAAGAAGAGAAGCAAGTTGATGATAATGAACATTTGAGTGAAGTCACATTCAAGTTCATATTATCACACAAATATCTATACCCCCCCCCCCCCCCCCCCAACACACACACAAAAAAAAAATTCAAATTACTTGAAAAAGAAAAAGTGAGCATGATAAACCAAACTCGAGCCAAACTGACTATAAACCAAAACCAAATAGAATCTCCATTTTGCAAAACTGACTTGTTTGGTTTAGTTTGGTTTTTGTCCAAAATTAAACTAACCGAACCAAACCTTTGAACACTTCTAATATCATACTTCATGTGGCCACATCTTGAGCTTCAATGCAGGCTTCCTAGAGCTCAAGATTGGCAATTGTGGAGAAAATTACTACTATAATAAGTATTGCACTGGCTGGGTCACTAAACAAGTCAACTAAATTATAAAAAATAGTCCAAGTCTTCTCAGTAAGGGACATACATTAAACAGTGATAGTGAATTTGATACTACCTTACCTCCAACAGTGGCCCCAATAAGCGCTACTGATAGTAATAAAGGCATGTTGAAAACTGAGTTATTAGCCTCACATGTTTCTGCCAAAGCTTTACATGGGGCGGAGAACATCAAAATATTGTCGGCAAGAAATACCATTGCTGGAGTTAGGTTTTTGCCTTCCTGAGAAAATTATATCAATTAGATATCATAAGTTAGTAACAAAGATGCCAAACAACATGATTTACCCAGATAGATCTCAATATACTAGGAAGGGCAAATGCTGCAAATAAAACAAATTTGGAGCACATGCAGCTTTCTTTTATCAGCGTACATATTCCTGATTTTCCAAGTTTCCAACATAGAGCAAAGGTAATGAGGTTGAATATGGAAATCAGCAGCATGCTATGAGAGACAACAAGACATGAAGCAACTTCCAAAAATGAAGTAGTGAACAAACACAATCAGGAGCTTGATCTATCACAAGGAAAATGTACAATACAAAACAGTATCTAAAGGTGACCCTTTGAAAAGGAGGCTGTTCAAATAAGGTATATATAACTGCCCAAATTTCCCAATGAAAATGCTTCTAAAACCGTCATAAAACATACTAGTAAGAAGTATAAGAATATGGATATCATAGAAAAGGGCTAACAGCAGATATGCTTTAACTCACCATCCTACCTGACACTTTGAACAGGGCAGCATACGATGAGTTTCAGAAGACTTAACAAATGTATCTTTCATGAATGGCACAAACTTTTCCGCTTTCAGAGAAAGAGAAGCAAATCTTCCTGATTCAAGGGAAAAAATACAATTCTATAAGAGTATCCCCTAGTTTCTCACCTTTAGATTCAATTTTTTGGTGAACTTGGTGAAAATATCAGTTAAGGTGTTAGAATCAAGGATAAAGTGCTAGCCTGATGATAAAGAATGATATAGGGAGTAATATCCAAGAAAACATCCACTCATAATGCGGAAGCTGAATGCGCCTAGTGATGTAGTATAACCAAATTGACCAAGAAATTCAATTTATCAAAGATTTTCAATTACAAATAACAGTAGTCAGGAATAGATATCTGAAACTGAAACTCAATTAATTACAGTTTAATCCTCTTGAAAATTATTAAACTAAATCGCTTTTTCAGTCTGGAAGACTAAGAAACCCCACTAGAAAAGAAAGACTTTACCTTCAAAATTTTCTGGGTTCACAACAAAATCTCAAAAAGATAATTCCAATTTTGACCAAAAACAAAAGTTCTTAACATTTCAGTATTTCACATAAAAATAAGAAGTAAAAGGAATAATAATATGGAGAATCAAAGGAATAATAATATGGAGAATCATCTCCCCTTTTTCTTTTACATCATTGTCTCTTTAGACAAAAGGCAATCACCACCATCCAAGAATAAATAAATAATAAATCATAAAGGACGCCAAAAGTGAAGTATAAAAAACCAAAGTAATTGGAAGAGATTGAAGTTCATTATCGAAACTAGAGCTTAAAGACACAGAATTGCCACTGAAAATGCGAAGTAGATGCAGATAGTTCATGTTAAGTTAAAGAAACTAAACGAGAAGCAGAGAGGTTGTACAGGAGATGATCATCCATGTGCGGGAGTACTGACCAGAAACGTGGTACATGTTGCCGGAAAACTGATCAAGAAGCGGAGGTTGCCGGAAGTGAGGACGGAAAAGAAAGCAGGAACAACGGACCATGACCGCCATTGTTGTGTACCGAGGATAAACGTTGGGACAATGATTCCATTACCATGTGCTCTGCTTGATTTATAAATAAGTCGCATAAACACTTAATTATGAAATGACCCCCCATTCACTCCAATATAACACCTAATGCCATTTGTGATTGGAGCCACAAGGGCATTTGGAAGTTTATTTTAATTTTGAGTAATTCAATAATTTTCCATAGATTTTTTAATTTATTTTTTTAGCATAAAAATTTTTAATTTAACTCTCAGAAATTTTTTTAAAAAAATAGTACATTGCATTAGACAACAATAATAAATTAATTGATATAATATAAATAATAATTCACATGGTAATTTAATTTAAAGAGAAATAATATCTAAGTTTAGATAATTATTTATTGACTAAATAAATTCTTATTTATGCTATATTAGTTAATATATTTTGTGATTATATTTAATAAACAGATTATTTTGAATAAAAATGACTAAAAAATTAAATTAAAAGATTGTATCATTAAAAGACCAAGTTAAAAAAATTAATCTATCAAAAAGTATTAATTTTTTTCTCGTTAAATTTGTACAAAATTGAAAGTTTGATATTTTATGGTTGATTTTTGTATGTTGAGAGAAATAAATTACATTACCTTGTCTTAAAAAGATTTTTTTTTTTTTTTTTTATTTCAACCTAAATAATGAGTTGTGTCTAAAAGAAATAAGCATTTTGGGGAGCTTTTTTTTTTTTTTTTTGGGTAAAAGAAACTTTATATTAATAAAAGAAAGCTACATCGTTGTGAAATAGAATTTGAAACGTATCAGCTAAGTCACTAGAAATATACATACATTCACTATCCAGAAATCCACATATCTTGTCGAATTACTTCTAACTACATTGGGATGTGATGATTATTGCTCAAAAATTGACAGTAAGATTTTTCAAACAATGAAAGTTTAAGAGAAAAACTGTGAGGAGAACTAATTATACCCTGATAGTCATGAATTGTAAAGTTTGCTGCGCCATTTCAAAAACTTATAATCTTGGCCTAATGAGTACTATCAATCTGTGACCATTTTCTCATAATTGTAAGCCCAAATCACACAACTATACAAATTTTGTGCTTTGTCTGTATGTTATGTTGTCTAAGAATATACAACATTAAATACCTTACCTTTCCACATGTCGATCCTTTCCCAGTAATCTTCTCTCTTATGACGCTGACATTGATGTGTATGAATTTTTAGATGTTGTCCCCTTATGTGTTGAACCATTTGTAAAGAAAATTCTGGCCTGTATTTTTTGTTCTGAAAGAGTTTTTGTTTGCTAAAAAATCAAATTACATACAATATTATCTCAAAATTTATTTTCCTATCCTCACTCTCTAGAGCACAGCTTAACCCATTCTCTAGCCATTGATGAACCCAAAACAATAAATTTCACATCTATAATTGATCAACTTGTAGACTTAACTGAGTTTCAAATCAGACTACCCTTGCAGATGAACGAAGAAGGAAAATGTGATTATTTGATTCGTCCTCAGTACTACAAAACGGGCACCTTTCCTCTGTCAGTATATGATGGGCAAGTAATGTTGAGGATGTTGGAAGTATATTTCTTGCTAATTTTCATAGAAGTTGAGGAGCTTAATTTACTTAACCTAAATAATGGCGTTTTGTGCTGTGCATGTCACATATCACATGAATACAGAAGTTGTGAGGAGAAGAAAAAAAATAAGAGACAAAGTTAAATTAAGAGAAATATAAGGGACAAAATTGAAATTTAATATGAAGTTTAAGGGATAAAAGTGGAGTTTGATCTATTTTTAATTATAACTTTAAAAATAATTTACATAAACATTTTTTTTTGTTCTTGTTGTACACTATTTAAACTTTTTTTTTTGGCTACTATTTATAACACTCAATAACGCATAGGTGACATTTTATCTATAATAGATATAGTTCTAAATTGACATCACTTAATATTCTAAACGACATTGAATATATAAAGGGATTTGAAAATTTTCATTAACGTTACAATTTTTTTTAAAGAAAACTTATACAAGTTTTAGGGGTTTGTTATTAGGCTTTTCTATAAAAATGACAAAATATATATGTATTTATTTATTTATAGCTCAACACCATTAAATCTTTTAATAAATATCCTTCATATACCATAATTTTAATAGAAAGTTTGATAGCAAACTCCTAAGACGTAATAAATTAATCAATGTAAAAATGTAAAAATTAGATCATATAATCTCATTCTTTTGTTGTTCAAATTGCACTCCCATATTTGTTTGATAAAAAAATGACAACAAATAATTAGTTATTTTAAAATTATCAATCAAAATCATTCGTAGCACTAGTTTAGTGTATGTTGATTTTATCCTTAATTTATTTATCAATGATCACAATTAATTAGTTTAGTGCATGGTGATCTCATCCTTAATTTATTTATAAATAGGGCCAATTGAAAAAAAATAAAGAGCAAAGCTAGTTGGGGTGGCTATGCTTCCAGTCTAGCCTAACCATCTATGTTGTATTATAAATATTAGTAAGTAAAATGAAAAAAAAATTTTTAGAGGTTATTTTGTAATTTTAATTAGAATTTTTTAAAATATATTTTATAAATTATAAATAATCAAAAAGATCAAAACCTATATAACTTTTTTTAAATATAATTGTTACATTCAAATAAAAGAAAACTAAATAAAAAATATGTATTTTTTGAGTTGAAAATAAAAACTAACATTATAAAATGTGCGTTTTTGAAACAATAAGCAGACCAAATTGCCTTTATGTCTGCATCATGTTTGTCTTAAAAAATGATGAAAAAAGAATTCTAATTGGATCACTAGGTTGAGTTATCACTGTATAAATTTTTACTCTTTACACATTTTTTTTTCCATTCTTTCCTCTTACAATTTTTCATTTGTCCTCAGTATATCTCCAATAATTATAAAAATATAAACGTTTAAAATTTTTCCAAAAAAAAAAAACTCAATACTAGCCTAATTGCCAAGCTCGATTTTAACAGGGCTAGGAAAACCAAGATAAAACCCGTTTGGACTCGGTTCATGTTCCATGTGCAACTTCAATTTTAAAACTTGATTTTGGCTTTCATTATGGTAAGGAGG
The DNA here is from genome assembly GCA_032878935.1 of Erythrophleum fordii. Lineage (NCBI taxonomy): Eukaryota > Viridiplantae > Streptophyta > Magnoliopsida > Fabales > Fabaceae > Erythrophleum > Erythrophleum fordii. The sequence goes on from JAVQMF010000047.1 coordinate 7,213,472, forward strand.
GGAAAAGAAAATTTCTTCGAAACGCCTGGAGAGCAAAACGGTGCGTACGTCTTTGACTGCACCCACCTTTTGCAATGCAAGGTTACGACCACCGTCCGTGCCGTATTAACAAGCCTCCCAGTCCGAACCCAAGGGTTTAAATCATCATTCATCAACCATCACTTCCCGCGCTGCTAAACCTCCTAGGGTTTAAGCTTCACTTAATTTACAAGCACTGAGACTTGCATCAGACGCGTTATCTCACACACTTCTCGACGACGCTTCAATGGACGTAGAAATGGAGACTTCTCCGAGCTACTTCGACCCACAAGACCTCTCCGTCAGGGAGCAGTTTCGCAGATACAGGCAATGATAACTTTCTGGTCTGCTTATTCGTCTTCTTTATTTTATTCTCTTTTCAGTGCCCATTTTCAAAGGGATTATTCCGTGATATTGAATGATTTCATAATTGGTAGTATTGGGTGTGAAATGTGATATTTGAGCTCCGATATATTTTGATTGCTTAGCAGCATATCAAGCATGCCTACTTGTTTTAATTTGGTAAGGGAGGATCTTGGGTGTTGTAAATTGAGGATTGATGGCGTGATGGGGGAAGCTTATTGAATTATCAGTGCCATATTGGTGTTTCATGGGGTATTTTTATCATGCTCCAAATAGTGGTGTTGGAAGGACTGTGGGAGATAGAGTTTGGGGATGGGGGGAGGGGAGATGATGGATTCATTTAATGACTTCTTTTGAAGTTGTGAAATTCCCCTACATGTAATGTAGTGGCTGCCTTACTTTAGTGTAATTGTGACGGTGGGGTTGTGCACTTATACACGGAGTTGGAATATGGTTTGCACCATTTTTAATTCAGCAGGAGTGAGATAACTTAGTATTTTTTCTGTGAGATAGAAACTTAGTGATATTTTTGATTACTTCAAGTTGTATTATTTTAACTGCAAATACATTTCTTTCAAGCATTTTGTGAATTTCTGTGCCAACTATTCTCTAATGCAACTTATGCAGGAAAAGGCACTCAACTTCCAGCATTTCAACCCAACAAGAAAACTCAGCTTCAAAATCAATTGAAGCCGGCCTTTTATATGATGGCCAAAGCATCCATAGTCCTACTAATGCAGCACTTCTTCTTGAAAATATTAAACAAGAGGCTGACAGTCTCGATGCTGGTTACCCAGAAGTTTCACCTGCAAAGACACAGTTTTCCTCCAAAAGGAGTTTTTCTGCTGATACTCATGGAGGCCCTGATGTGGATTCTGGTTTTGACTCTATACGCCGCTCACTAAAGGCTTGTAAGCAAGAGGGTGACTCATTGGGAGATGGTGCAGAAACAATATTTACTTTATTTGCATCTCTGCTTGATTCATCTCTTCAAGGTGCTGCAAGTATTTCTTTTTGTACAACGCTTCAGTATCTTTCTTCTATTTCTGTTAAGTCTGTATATAAAGAAATTCTTTGAAGCTTGAAATTTGACATCATATAAGCATATATTGCTCTTTCCTTAAGCTGCTAGAGAATAATGTTAGAATCTTCTGGGGAAAAGAAACATTATTATCCTCGCTTGAGGATAGGGCGATTTATTTGGTTTGGCTTTTGTGTTTATATCCCATGATTTTTGGAGTATTTCCTTGTTAAACCTACGGAGGGATTGGGGGGCTTTATTTTACTGATGTAACCACTGGTGTCTTTTTGTTCTTTTTTCTTTTTTTGGTTATTTCGCAAGATATCTTATCCCTTTATCTTTTGTAATATAATATTTTATTGGAGGGAAAAAGCAAAATAGTCCTTGCTGTAATTTCTTGATTATTTAAGTTGTACTATACCAAAGTAATGGTGGAGGGAGAGGTCATGGTACTAGACCTCTTGGACTCTTGGTGTAAGATCATGTGCTTGTGTGTATCTGTTTCTCATTTATCAAAAGAAAGAAGATTGGTTTTATTTTAATTTCATGGTGAATTTTTTTACAGGATTGATGTCTTTTCCTGATCTGATACTAAAATTTGAGAGGGCATGTAGAAGTGTTTCAGAGTCTATCAGGTTTGTCCACAACTATTCAGCATCTATACGTTGTTGAAAAAAAAAAAAGAACTTTTATGATGCATGCATCTATACACATAAGTTTTAAGTAATATTATATTTATCATATGATTGCCTTATGGTTCATTTCTTGACAAATCTGTCATGTGTTTTAAGAGTTCAGAGACAGAGAATCATCTTTTCTTCAAGTATGAGGTTGCTTGAATATATACAGATATGTGTGTGTGTGTGTAGTCCTGAGTAGTGGATTTGTTAGGGTTATTTGGAGCATTTGCTGTGTATTTAAGGTTTTGCAAGAAGAAAAGTGTGTAAGATTTTGTGGAGGTGTGCTTTGTTTTCTGGCAATTCTCTTCTTTCCCTTAACAAATTCTTTTTCATTGTTTATTGAAAAAAAAAAAGTGACTTAACCTTATTATTTCGAACTAAAATCAAAAGTGGAGGAAGTGTTGTGTATGTTGTTTATCCATTAGATAACTACTTTGTTAGTGATATGATTGTGGCCCCCTGTAGATATGGTTTGAATATAAGGCATCGAGTTGTTGAGGACAAATTGATGAGGCAGAAGGCTCAGCTCCTGCTTGATGAGGCTGCAACCTGGTCTCTTCTGTGGTACCTCTATGGGAAAGGAAATATATCTCTCTCCTTACATATCTATACTCCTAAAAAGGAATTATATATTTGGCCCAGAGTTTGTCATGATGTAACCTTTTTTTTTTCTTTTGGTTGGTTTCATAATTCTTAGACTTCATATTCACAGTTGGGTTCAATTCTTTTTGGCCAAAGCTTTTGAGTAGGAAGTTAAGTTCCAAGCAGAGTAGGATCTCAAGTTTTAGGCCTTAATCTGTCTCATTTTCATGCCTCCCAGTTTTTTTTTTTCCTCTTCTTTTTAAGAAGAATTTATAAGGAGAGAAAAGGAGTCTATACCTCCCAATTAAACTTAAGGCTTACACATTCTGAATTGGTGTGGGAGGAATATAAAGCCCACCTATGCAGGAGTAGAACATATTGATGAACAAATACCTTATGCTCTGTTACGTTTCTGCCCACAATTGATAGGATATGAGTCTAACTGTGCTCTATGCATATTGATTTCAACACACGACTATATGATGAATTATCTACTCCTAGAGGCTTAAACTTCTGTGATAATCAGTAATCCCAAGTTGGTGTTAAATTACAGTTCTTTATAAGGTTGCTGGTTTAAATGGTGATAAATTTTCATTTCCTGTAAGTAATAGTTTCAGCAATATGTCATCGTTGTATATCTGTTTTGCTTCTTTCAATGGCCTCTTCTAGTTTTATGTGCATGGTTTGGGCCTGTTTACTATCAATTAAGCGTTTGATGTGAAAATATTTAGTTTCCTGAGTGTAACTTGGAACTTTATTGAGAATTATACAATATAAGGATTATTTGAAGGCAATCTAACTTGTCTGAAAGTAGACCAACACCTTTTAATTTTCTTTTGCAGCAAAAATTTCTAAAAGGTTTATTAAACTATTGTTCCTTTTTTTCTTCCTTTTGGATGAGAAAAGAATTTATTGATGAGAAGAGAGAACTATACAAAAAAATACAAAAACAGAGTACAAGAGATCCTCCCCAAACAATAGAAAAAAAAAAAAATACAAGCGAGATTTTTAAGTCAAAAAAGTCTTCCAATCCCTTTGAAATTCATCAGGGATACATCCCTAAAGAAGCCATCTGCTGAAACGCACATAGAACCTTCCTAGACTTATGTTCAGCTGCATCTACCCCAGAATCTAATTATTATTTTCAGTTGCTTTAGTAGTCTATGTTGTTGATGCTTCCATAATTACTGTAAAGGCTTTGGAAACCTGTTGTTACTAAGATTTTGAGTTAGCAAAGACACTACAGACTTCCGTTTGCCATCAACGAGAAAAGAACAGTAGATATGTGTGTCCTACTCCCTAGGTTCATCTAACACCAAATCCTATCTTGTGCAAGGATCAGTTCACCCTGGGTAAAAAGATTTCAAATCAGTAAACTTGACTTAAACAAGGTCGTTCACAATCTGCTCTATGGAACCTCAGCAATCACAGTATGCATGTTCACCAGCTAACTTATATATGTACAATCCTACATTTTAAATAACTTTATTCTAACTAATCAAGTTTCAAACATTTCTTTCTTCCACTTATCTCATCTCCTTTGAAAGCTTTTACTCTTAAGGAACAATAGTGGTGGAGGGGGTGTGGTGGCCCCAGTGATCTCTGCTCGTGTAACAGTAGTAACCTTGATTCAGCAAAATATTTTAGAAGTAATTAAAAGAAAACAATGAAAAATATTTTCTGATAGGTAAGGACTTCAATGCATGTGCAATCTTCCCCTGCTGACAATTAGGAGCAAATCATCAAACCAGAGAGCCTATCATTGAGAATTTTGACTGTGCTGGCAAAAATTCCCTAGAATCTGTTGAATATTTCCTGGATAAAATCAGGGACTTCCTTTAATTTCTCTATAATCCTATGGAAGCCTTGATGCCTTTGTTGATATAATGAACCATGCTCAATATTGTCTGAATTAACTTGGAAGTTGCCATGAGTTAGGCGTCCATTAAAGTTTCATCCAGAGTAAATCACTTTCCCCATATTCATGTGGTCCATAAATTCTTGTAAAAATGCTCTTGGGATAATCTTTAATGTCTCAAAAAAGATTTGAACTGGGCTAGCTCTGCAGCACAACTTCCTCTTTTCATACTGTCATTCTAAGAAGCATGGACACTTCTAAAAAAGAGCCATGTTCCTGTCTGATACATATAGGACACTCGTATAAGATACAATGCAACACGACATGACTCTTTAAATTACACTTGGACACTTTAAATTTTGTTGTGTTACTGTTTCAGTGTCCTGTCTCGTGTCCCTGTCAGTGTCTATGCTTCCTAGCTGTCATTATTCTCTTTTTTTGGTTTCTTATGGTTGCTGTCTTGATCTTGTATCTTGAGCTTTTATCTGATGGTACTTGTTCTTTTGCAGTGACTGAAGAACTACCAAAAGAGCTAATAATGGTAGTGTGTGTGGTTCTATTTTAGTTGATCAAACAAACAACCTTTACCTCGTAGCTTCCATACAAACTTATTCAGATCGATTGACTTATCGCAGGTGCCAGGAACCTCTCATTTGGTGGCTTGTGAGTTTGTTGCAGAGGACCATACCGCGCAATTATGCCTCCGGATAGTCCAGTGGTTAGAAGGTTTAGCTTCTAAGGCACTTGACTTGGAAGCCAAGGTGATCCATTGTGATATTTTTGCATCGAATGATGGCAAATTGATCTGTTCATAAGTAGTATGCTATACATGACAAGCAAACTTTGTTAAACAATAGCAAGGGGAACCTGCATGTCTCAAAAATGATCACTTTAAAGATTATAGTATTATACTATAATAAAGTTTAAAATGTTGTGGGAACAAAAATCTTGAGATCAGACAGGGTTTTGGATATTGAATTTTGAGCACCTTGGGGGGATGTTTTGGTTGGGTTTCCAGCGTTTCTTGTAACTCAACCTACAGTCTTATATGCTTTCTCCTGTTAATTACATAATAAATGCTAAGCTTTTAAGATGAAGTGAATTATTTGAGGATTAACGCTAATATTCTATTAAAAAATATTGAGAAAGGCATCTCTACTGATTTGTGTTTTGTACATGATGTAATACGAGAACCACAATAGCTTTATTTAATTTTTTCATATATTGATCTGTTGCTTGGAAGTTGCAATATTTGGGGAACTGCCATTGGACCCTTAAATATTGGAGGATCTATTGCTGACTCGGTTTAAAAGAATTGGGAAATGTATAAAAAAGAATAAAAGCAGGTATATCTTTTGCTTGAAGTGTATTCTGATTATACAATCATTTTTAACTACATCACCTTATCTGTATCCATATTCTTGCCTGAGAAAATGTTAATTATTTTGCTTAATTTGTATACTACCACATTTTCTGCAGGCGTGTGGATCTCATATTGGTACTTACCTCCCCAGTTCTGGAATTTGGCATCATACTCAACGTTACCTAAAGAAAGGAACTTCTGACATGAACATTGTTCATCACTTGGACTTCGATGCTCCAACTCGTGAAAACGCAAATCTTTTGATTGAGGACAAAGTACTTACACTTAATTGATTTACAATTCTTTTATGGCTTATCTTTGATGTGTCATCTCTTGGTTGTGGCAATGATCTATAGTAATAAATTAATTTCTTTTTCTTGTGCATTCATCTTTGGAATAACCCAAGGTTTGGTTTAAATAAGCATAATCAATATTGGGAACATTGCACGCCAATGTCATAAAGTTGGCTCTTCAAATTTGGTTGCGCAGATATGCTCATAAATGGCTCATTATTAAGCTCTCTTTTTGTGACATGGTAGAAAGCATGGATACAGATATTTTGACATGACAAAATTTGAGTGTCCATGTGTGATTGGGAGTGTCACGCTGTGTCTGATATGAGTGTCTGACAATTGTAATATGCGGAACAGCTTCTTTTTTGAAGTGTTTGTTCTTTATTGGTTACATGATGTACTTTAGTGGCCAGTTTGTATCAGCTGTACGGAAAACTCAAAGCAAACTTGTGCTAGATTTGAGTTGTATCTATGGCTGTCATGTGGTAGGCTCCTTTTTTATGGGTAAAGCAGGCACATTAAACATATTGGTCCATATCAGTCCATGTTTCCTATTCTTGTAAATCTTGCTTCTGGTTTCTCACTCCATCTGAAAATGGATAAATTCATCTGTTTTGGTCCACATTGGGAATTTAAGACTCTGCTAAGGTTAAGTCCTTCATTTGGACTGAACTACATAATATGATTAATGGTCATGAATATATGGAGCTACACCCGCCTGCTTGACCCTTGTATGTTATATCTTGTGTTCTACAGTTCTAGTAGTAGTATAGTTCTACATTGCCTTGCTTCTTGATACATTTAGGCTTTTTGGAACATTTGTTGAATCTTGTATTTGTCCTACAAATTCAGAGCAGTTTCTTTATATTGATTATAGAGGTTTTGAGATTGGCTAGGAGGGGAGGCTGTTATGCTCTGGTGCTCAGTTTGCGGCAATGTAAGCTCCTATTATGTGAAATTCCAGGGTTTTTAAGGACAAGTTGTCCTTACATCTCTTGTGTCAAGTAGAGTTGAATCTTAAGCATCTTTATGAGCTTTGCTAATGACTACTTCTGTGGGGTTTTTATTTTTAGGCATGCGGAGTTGGAGGGCCTTATTGTTATAATATATTTGCTATGCTTTGAGTGGTTTTTGTTGCCTCATGTTTTGCTCAAGGGGATGCCTTACACTCCACTATTGTACTAGGCTTTATCCTCTCTCTTTTAAAATCTTTTCTTTTTTATTAACAAATAAATGTTACCCTTTTAGGCTTAGGGGAGGATGCTTAGTTTTAAGAGGCTGCACTTGCCACAATTTTTTTTTGAATGTAATTTCCTCATTGTTAGAGATATATAATTAAACCATATCTCCTAATAGCTTTACCTTTTGGGATGAAATGGATATTTACTTAGTATCGGAATTTTGATGACCAAGTAGCTAGGAGTTCAATTCCTGCTTCCTTCATTCTTCATAAATTGAATTTCAATACAAGGTATGGTGGGCCTATACTTTGCCCTTGCTTCAAGCCCGAATGACTTTCACATGAGGGGATTTGTTAGTCTTAGAGATATTTATCAAAATCATTCTTGGGCCTTCTGCTAATATTTTAAGCTTTTGGGATGAAATGATCTTTGATATTGATAATGGTAGATATTGAAAAAGACAAGTGACATGTGCATGCACACGCTTATATGTACTCTACATTTTCAACAACGGTTGTTTGTTCCTGTGTAGAAACAAGATGAATCTCTTTTAGAAGATGTGTGGACTCTTTTAAGGTCTGGAAGACTTGAAGAGGCATGTGAGCTTTGCCGGTCTGCTGGACAGGTGGACATAACGCTGTAGATGATACGTCTATGGACTTCAGAAGTCTATGCTTTGTACTAATTATCAGTTCATGTTAATATTTTTGCAGCTCTGGAGAGCCGCTACTCTATGCCCTTTTGGAGGTTTGCAGCAATTTCCTTCTGTCGATGCTCTGGTGAAGAATGGTAAAAATAGAACTCTGCAGGCCATTGAGTTGGAAAGTGGCATTGGTCATCAATGGCAGCTTTGGAAATGGGCATCATATTGTGCATCAGAGGTAGGGTTGTATGTTTAACTTTGTCTTCAATTCTCTTCATGTTGGTATATTCATGTTTGTCTTGTTACCATATTCATAGGCAAATTCCCTAGTTTTTTGTGTGAAAGTTTTGTAAAAGAAAATGGAATGTGTTATGCCGCAGAAGTTGCGCTGAATGGTTTATGTATTTCTGTGAGTGGCTTCTTCCTCTGAAAGTTCTTTGGTTCAATTGTTTTTATGCTTTAAGCTCCCTCTGTGAAGTCATTGTGTTGCTTCCCTCCAATTTTTTTAAACCTGTTTTTGACTTTTTTTCCCTCTCTTTTGTGATTTACGGATTTTTTAGAAATGGATGAGGTTGTTTCAATTTTTATTGCCTTTTCAGAACCCTTTTTGAAATAAAAAATTAAAATTAATTCTTTGCATATTTCTTTTTACAGAAAATAGCAGAGCTAGGTGGGAAATATGAAGCAGCAGTATATGCTGTCCAATGTAGCAATCTAAAGCGGATGCTTCCTCTCTGCACAGACTGGGAGGTCTGAATTTTTTTCTTTCATTAACAGAAACTTTTCTTTTGTTAATGCAAAACTCTTGACAGTTCCTTCTGAATGCACACATATTTGAAGACACTATTTTGAAGCACTTTGTACTTATATTCAATTGCATATGTTAAACAAAATCATATAGGCATATTTATGTTAACCAATGCTTTTTGTATATAGAAGTCTAGTAATTTGTTTAAGACATATTCTATGGCAACCACTTAACTAGATGCCCTCATGTATCACAAACCTGTGATGCAGTTTGGATATATAACTGTATCTTCAAAACTTTTTCCAATTGAAGACCTTTTTTTTTTAAAAAAAGCTACCCTATATTCACTTGAATATTGTCATAATAAATTAGTGTTAATACTTGTTCATATTATTATTTCTTTTAATTTTCTTCTTTTGAGGCTTCTCCAATACTGTAGTTGTGGAGCCCTTGACTCAACAGGTGGTGTCTGTAACGCCTTATTGATTCTAAAATAGCTGCTGGATCAAGCTTCCGCATTGAAGGATAGAATCCAGTTTCTGCAATGAAATAAACTAAGCTTTCAATGTGGGTCATCAGTATAGTTTAGAAATAATATAACAATGGCAATCCGGCAGAGAAAGCCTTAAACCACAAAAACCAACCCCAAAACACTAATAGATTTGAGAAAACAGGCCTAATTCAGTGCCTACCTTGTCAGGAAATATTGAGATTTCTTTTGTCCATCCTCCAAAATTCTTATTGTTCTTTAGGCCTTTATTTCATGGTACCAGGCCCACTTTTTTGATGCTGACACTTACCTCCTAGTATCTCAACGAGTGCCCTTTGCTAGAATGGTATAGTTGGAACTATATTACTTAGTTTTATTCTCTAGTACAATTGAAGGACTTATTTTTAAAATGCTAAGTTGCTGTTAAACTTATCTGTGAGGGCTTTTTTGCCTGGGTTCTCAACTTAGGCTGCTATATACATCATTGCAGATTGAAGTCTAATATGCTGCATAGAGCTGATAATCTTCTGTGATTTAAACAGCATTGTCTATCATTCTTTGGAAATTTTAAGTATATAGTATTTTAAATAATTGTGAATTATTTGTATTATTAGAAACTTGTGCTAATAACCAATCCGATGTTCTTTTCCACCAGTTACATGTATACTGCTTGCCCTTTTCCTTTTCCCTTCTCCCTTTGACATTTATGGGAGTGGATCAATGTGTTCTATTGTAGTTTTTGCACACATTGAGTAAAAGGGAGGAGAACCATTGATCAATTTGCTGCCCTACAATCCAAGTTCTATGGTGTTCATTGTTGATGTTGCCTGATTTGTTAAAGAGATGACTTTTTGGCAGAGAAGGATGGATCTTGTCCCTCTGGACGGCTGCCCTACCTTGGCTAATATGGATCTTGTCCGTCAAGAGAGTAGTTAAATTAGCCTTTTTGAAGTTTTTGATTGCATAGTAGAGATGGAAACTTACTGGTTATAGTTTGTTTGTTTGCCCTGCATAATGTCCGTTAAATTATTTACTGACCTCCCCCCCCCCCCCCCCTTTTTTAAAAATCACTTTCACTATTATTAATTTGATTTATTGTGTAAACTCAACTTATGTAGTCAGCATGCTGGGCAATGGCAAAATCTTGGCTAGACGTGCAGGTGGACTTGGAAGTCACTCGTTCACGGGCAGGGGGAGAAGGTCAACTAAAAAGTTTTATAGATGTAATTGAGGGAAGTCCTGGACATGCTGATGGTTCCCTTGAGCCTTCAGATGCACCTGAAAATTGGCCATTTCAAGTTTTAAACCAGCAACCACGACAAGTTTCTTCTCTTCTTCAGAAACTTCATTCAGGGTAGCTGCAGAAATCTTATCACAATTCTGATATCTTTCATATGTTTTTTTTTAGAATGTTTTCTCTATTTGTTTAGGGAAATGGTTCATGAAACTGTTACCCGACAATGCAAGGAGCAACAACGACAAATTGAGGTATGTTCGAAAAAAATTTGTCTATTATGAAGGTTTTTTTTTTTTCAAGTTTCATACAGAAACCTTATAGGGAATTTCAATTATAAAAAATAGCAATGAAAAGTAATGAGAGACTAGGTTCTTAATGTTGAATATGATGTCAAGCCCTAGCTGGTCATGAAAAGATAAAGTAAAGAAATTAGAAATAGATCCTTTAACTCAAATATTGAAGTTGATCTTTAGCTGGTTTTGCATTTTGACAACTCCAAGAAAGATTTGCAGCACTAAGATGTGGAGGACTGGCTACCTTTTTACTCTCTAACAGAACATTTCTTTGATTAAATCCTAAGTACTTCTTGCTTACCTTAAGTAGTCATTTTATTTCTTGTGAATCTTGAATTGCAATGAATGAGATTATTGATCTAGATATTCCGGCAGTGGTTTGAAAGTTCAAGTGGATTGTTCCTGCATCTTTATGTTTTCTTATGCTTTTGGGTGGGTTTTATGATAGTTGTGAATATCACATGCATACCATGTGATAATAGGCTAGAAAAGTGGGAACATTTATAAACCTCAGGCATTTATTTGGCGGGCTGATGATGAATCATGTTCTCTTCAAAAGTTTAACTGAGTGCTATTGGTACTATTGTAGACTGTATTTGATTATGAGTGGGTCACATAATGCCTACTATATGAATTTAGAGGACCGAGTCCTTACTACTGGATCTTGCTAAAGAGTCACATAATTATATTGTACTTTTATTATATTGTCTCATGATTATTTTTCAGAAAGCAGTACAAAAATGTATATTGAAGATGTTCTTCTTGCTTTATGACTTTTTTATGAATATTTAGTGTTAAAAAGCAGGAATATAATTTTTTTTTTTTTGGGGGATAAAAGAAGACATTTTATTAAGAAAGAAGAATGATACAAAGAAATGAAAGAAAATGAGAGACAATAATATCTTTTTGCTCTCCCTATCTTGTAATTTCATTTACTGATGTCTTAAGCTGTGCGTGGCTTGACAGATGATTTTAATGTTAGGGGATATACCACGTCTGCTGGACCTTATGTGGTCATGGATAGCACCTTCAGATGATGATCAGAATGTATATAGGTAAATTTTGTTACATTCCTTTCACTTAAAGTTTTATGTTTCTATAGATGAACCTGGTTAAAATTCTTTTAATGAACTGGAAAATAATATATTTTATCTATAGTGAATTTGAATTTCTCCCCAAAGGGGATGCTGCACTGCTCTATTTGAAAATAGTCATTGCAGTAAACTTAGATACAATTTTTTATTTTTATAAATTATTATCAGATATAGATATGTCTTTTCTTATGGGTTATTTTTCTTGGCTTATACTATTTGTAGTTATGATAATTTTTTATTGTCGATAGAAGTTATTGGAAAATGAGAATGACACAAGAGAGGAGGAAAATGAATCCTTTCTAAAGAATGACGACAGAAAATATCTTCCTAAAGAAAGAATATTAACATGTAGTATTACTCTGAAGTCTGAACTAATAATTAATATAAATATTAAAGAAAAAGTCAATCCATTTGCTTCAATTTTTGTTGGTGAGAATCACTTGAGAGTAAATTCTCAGTCTCAATCTTTGTATTCCTAGATAATCTCAAGTGCAAATGGTTTTTGTTTTTCATTTATCACATTTAGAACTATCTAATTGTACACTTCCAATTCTACTATTTGTTCTTTTTAGATTAACTTTTCCATGTTTAAATTACCATGGGCACATCTTCAAATTCAAGAAATCAATACTACAAAACCCTCCAGTCTCTGGATATTGAAAACAAACTATTGGCTGAATACTAAGAGAAGGCTTAAAAGAATTCTATCCAACTTTAAAGGAGGTGAAATAATTTGATGTTAGAAAATTCTGTGTATCTCTGTGTCCACAAACACTGAACGACAGCTTGGAATTACTACACTTGAATGAAACAAGGGTCGTTTTTTAAAAGGGCAAAATCTTTTCTTGAAATGGATCAAGTGCAAGTTGATATTTTGACAAATGCAATCACTGCAATTCACGTACGATAAAGTTAATGCCTTGGGGTAACTATGGAATTAAGATTATGAAATTTATCAAGTGGATGCAATTAATTCACTTTCTTGAATTTTGTGCTTTTCCAAAAATGCTTTGGTGGTAGGATGGAGGCCCTTCTAGTTGATGGGAACCAGTTGATCAAGATCCTTTGTTCTTTCTTACAGGCCTCATACAGATCCTCAAATGATTCGATTTGGTGCACATTTAGTGCTTGTGCTTAGACATTTACTTGCTGAGGAAATGAAGGATGCCTTCAGAGACAAAATTCTAAGTGTTGGTGATCTTATTCTGCACATGTAAGTAGTTTTTTTGTCAAGTTCTTACTTTTTTGTCTTAGCATATAGCCTTGGAGTGAATGTGATTACTATAATGTTTTCTTACGGTAAGTAGAATGAAACAACTTGTTCAAAATGTGATCAGTGATTTTTAATGTTTGTCTTCTCATCATTGTCATTCCTTGCTGGTCAAACTTCTGATACTTGAAAAATGCATACCCATTTCCAGATTTAAAAGATATGTGAAATTAGGGTCAACTTAAGGAATGCATACCCCCCTTACTTGTTCACATGCTCTCCTCCTGCTGAGTATCTTCTGCACCTAGGATTTTGAAAGGGTACTACTACACAGATTTTCTGAGATTGGAAGGCTTTACTGTTTTGATGTCCTTTTTTTCATGTTATTTTGTCTTTTTTCTTCTATTTTCAGGTGGATTTACCTCTTCTGTACTTTCACCTTTTTTTGTAACTAACATTCTTTTCTTTTTTTTAGAAGACCTAATTTTCTTAACGTTCTGGTATTAACACTTTATGCTGTTGTATCAGTTGCATCTTTGCCTTCTATTAAAGAGAAGCAAATATATTGAACATTTTTTGGGACAAATATCTATCTATCGTCTAAATTGTGCATAATGCCATGCTGGCTAGCTTCTTAAGTTGTTTCCTTTTAATATCATTGAAGATGGCCTATCTTTCTTTAGAAGATTGCCTGAAGCTTTCCTTCTTAGTTTGTGACTTTCTGGTTTTCAGTGAGATGATTTGCACTTTGTAGTATATGATGGAAACTGAATAATTCTCTGTTGAAATGAAAATTTGCTTCACCATTGATTAATTGAATCAGTAAATTTCAGGTATGCTATGTTTCTCTTTTCAAAGCAACATGAGGAGTTGGTTGGCATATATGCTTCTCAGCTTGCACGTCACCGTTGTATTGACCTTTTTGTGCACATGATGGAACTAAGACTGAACAGCAGGTCTCCTAAATTCTCTCTTCACATCTATTTTTCTTATTTATATTTTGCTGTCATTGTTACATGGGATTAGTAGTTAGTTAATTCTCATTGTTAGTTACTAAAAGAAGTTAGTTAGTAGTCATTGTTAGTTGAATAGGAAGTTAGTTAGTAATATCTAACTATTGTAACTACCTACTTTCCCTTATGAGTAATATAAATAAGGGTAATTGGGGAAGGAAAATGAAACAAAATTGTGTGAAGATAGTTTGAGGCTATCAGTTTTCTTTCTGTGTATCAAATTGGTATCAGATCTCAATCTTAAAGGACTATGGCAAAAGAGACAAGGTCTCAAGATTGATTTAAGGAGTTAGAACAGGAGTTGAGTCAGACCTGTTGTGACATGAAAGATTTGTGGAACTCGATGGCCAGAATGGAAGGCTTGTTGGCTGAAGCAATATCAAAGCTTCTTCAGGTTGGTGCCAACTCCAACAGCATTGTTACAGGAGCTTCTTTGAATGGCTGTGGTGGATGGAGCTTTAATGGGTCATCACATGGCAGCCCTTAATCATTTCTTACAAGATGTACATCGATTGAATTCTCAAGATTTGACGGCAGCAACTTCAAGGGTTGGGTATTCCATTGTAGATAGATCTTTGAGGTGGATTTGATGCCCAAAGATCAGAGAATTATGTTGATCAGTATGCGTTTAGAGTGGAAGGCATTGCAGTGGCACCAGACCTTTGTAAAGACAATTTGGAATTGGCAGAAGAATTAGCCACTAGTTGTTTCTCGGGAGGACTTAAGAATGAGATTGAGGCCCTGGTGAGGATGTTTAGGCCAAAAAGCTTAGTCAACACCATGTATTTGGCAAGGTTGCAAGAAGCCTCAATCACTGCCTTATGTGAGAATTCCCTTACCTACTTTGAGAAATTGAGTTTTTTTCCTTCCACTTATGACAAACCCTCGACATCCCTGAACCACAACCTGTACTCCAATTTTCTGCAGAAAACCTAGCCCACTACTGATAGAAACCCCATAAACAACCCATAAACACCTAACCAGCCTTACCAATAGATTAATCTGTGAAGCTGCTAACCAAAAGGGATATAGATAAATGAAGGAGAAAAGGGTTACGCTTTTGGTGCCATGCGAAATAACAATGGAACACACCCCCAAGTATCATGATAACGGTGCATAATGACGGGGAAGGGGATGAAGAAGGGATTGGAAGGACTAATTCCAGTGACCATGGATGAGCAAGGGTAATTGCCTGAGAGCCTGCAAGCTAGGGAATTCCACAATAGAGAATGGGCCCTCCCTTTTCAGCCTCCTATGCTGTATCAATCCCTGAGGACAAGGATTAGGGGGGAAGTAATTTCATGGGACTAGTAGTTAGTTAATTGTCACTGTTGGTTACTAAAGGAAGTTAGTTAGTAGTCATCGTTTTTGTTAGTAATAACTATTGTAACTACTTACTTAGTTACCCTTATGAGTAATATAAATAGGGTAATTACTAATTGGGGAAGGGATTGGTGTGGATGAAATAATAGAATTGTGTGAAGATAGCTCACGGCTATCAGTTTGCTTTCTGTTTATCAATCATTGAGTCTACTTGAGGATCTAAATTGAAGGATGAACTTGCCATCTCTGTGTGATTGTCATCCCTGTTGTATGTTTAAACAATGAACCTTTTTGCTTGAAATACTTTGTTTGTCTGCTAATTTAACGAGGAAGATGATAAGCAATCTACTTGTTATGGAAGGCCATCTTAAATAGGAAGTGTCCGGCATGTCATACTAGTACTATGTTTTTAGAGAATCAATATTTATTACGTTTTAAGATTATATATAACACCTATGGTGTTTTCATTCAACAGTGTACATGTCAAATACAAGATATTCCTTTCTGCAATGGAGTATTTACCATTTTCTACCAGGGATGATTCTAAGGGGAGTTTTGAGGATATTATTGAGAGGTATTTACTGCGTGCATTTTATTTAGAATTATTGAAAATAATTGATCTGTAAACTATTCATATTCATATTTATATTCATCTATTTCTTTTTTTAATTTCATTATAATTTCTTTGAAACAGAATTTTGTTGAGATCCCGAGAGATCAAAGTTGGCAAATATGATAAGCTAACAGATGTGGCTGAACAGCACAGGCTGCAGTCTCTTCAAAAGGCTAAGGTCATCCAGTGGCTTTGCTTTACACCACCATCCACAATCACTAATGTTAAAGATATTAGTGAAAAGCTTCTCCTCCGAGCATTGGTACACAGGTAGGTGATACATTGTATTGCTTGCCTATCTTACAGGGTTTTCTTTCGAACTGTGTGCTAGTGATGAAATTTTGAAGACTATATATGACATCTTCCCCCCCCCCCCCCCCCAAAAAAAAAAAAAACACTCACACCCAAAAAAAACAAAACCAAAAAAAAGAAAAACCTCCTTTTTATTGTACAAGTATTTCTCACTTCTTGTCAGTATTAATAATGCTGATTCTTATTCTGTCTTTGTTTTTTTTGCTTAAACATGAATATTTGTAGTTCCTAGGTTTTTAGAACCTGATCTGACCAGTCCTCTTGGTATCTGTTGGTGCACATATTATTTATCTGACTCAAAATCTTTATGTCTTCGCATTTATGCTCCTGCAGTTTTATTCCTTTATTACTTTTGAATTTTAATTTTCTTTCCTATAATTTTTTTTCCTTTTTCATGTAGCAATATACTCTTCAGGGAGTTTGCTCTGATTTCTATGTGGAGAGTGCCGGCAATGCCCATAGGTGCCCACACAGTACTTAGTTTTCTAGCTGAACCCTTGAAACAGCATTCAGAAACTCTTGATGAGGATTATAATGTTTCTGAGGATCTGAGAGAGTTCCAAGACTGGGTATGCTTGAGTTACTCTTAGGTATTTTGGTTGTTCTAGCTTACTCACATTATTTCCAGCTTGACAATTGCATAATATATATACATTGTGCATTTAACTAGAGTGAGTATTACTCCTGCGATGCAACCTATCGCAATTGGCTCAAAAATGAATTGGAGAATGCAGAGGTTCCTGTGCCTGAACTCTCACTAGACGAAAAGGAAAGGACCATATCAACTGCTAAGGAAACATTGAATGCATCTCTTTCACTGCTAGAAAGTGAGTTTGCTTGACCATCTCTATATGGAAAGACCATTCTTTGAGAAACATGTCAAAATATTCTTATAATGCTTTATTCATGAATTTTCATTTTTGCACTTTTGAGTTGAGTTAGGACATTGACATTTTAACCATTGGCATGTAAGTGATTCACCTTCTCTATGTAGGAAAAGAAACACCTTGGTTGGCATCCATTGCTGATCATATCTATGAGTCAGCCAAGCCTGTTTTTCTTCAACTTCATGCCACTGCAATGCTTTGCCTGCCGTCTGGAGAGTGTTTGTGTCCAGACGCCACTGTATGCACTACATTAATGAGTGCCCTCTACTCTTCAGCAGGTCAGGAGGTTGTCTTAAGTCGACAACTAATGGTATGTTCACTCTTATTTGGATAATTAGTCTGCAAATATGCAATTATGTACCTCAAATATTCAGTAATGTTGTAGAAACTTTGCTATCAAAAGTTTAGTTACTAATCTATTCATTATCTGTGTCCATGTGAATTCACAAGTATATTTGTCAGCCTATGGATTTAGAAGCCTGAATTTGTCACTGAGTTTCCGATCTAAGTGTTAGGACAAACTTAATGTCCATCAACAACTCTAAGCAAATTATTCCAAAGAAAGTTGCTGCCCTATGTTAGGATCCAATTGTAATGTATGGGAGTTGAGTCCCACATTGGAAGTATGAGATTCTAATGTGAGATTTAAATGGAGCCTGGCGCTTCAACCTCATGAGCTAACTTTTGTAGTGTGATTCTCCCAAAGGTTCCTATCAATCGGTATGAGAGCTTTCCATTACTAGCTGCAATTGTGCAGCATAAGTGGTGATGCTGGTATTGTAGGGTTAACCTGGGGCAAGAAAGGTAGTGCAGAGCCGGCTTGTTTAGATTTAGGACCCAATTGCAAGGCGTGGGAATTGAGTCCCACATTAGAAGTATGGGATTCTAATGTGGGATTTATATAGACTCTGAGCTCTCCAACCTCATGAGTTAGTTTTTGGAATGTGATTTTCTCAAAGGTTCTTATCACCCCTGCAAAATTCCATAGAATGCAAATTTAATGTTCGGTGGTGTACAATTGACTCTATTTTACCTGGTAAATAATAAATTTGAACACAGGATGGGAAGAATTCATATCAGACATTACGGTCTTGTGTATCTTTGGTTGGAAAGAAATTGTAGAAAACTCTCAATTTTTACTCTGTCATCTACTTCTGAGTAAGATTTTTTTTTTCTTTTGGGGGGGGGGGGTTTCCATTGAATAAGGTATGTTCATATGTTGCCTTTGTGGTATGTGACTGACAGTCTTGGGGGATGTTTCTTGGATTGATTTTTAAAGAGATTGGAGGCTATATTATTTTGATGATTGTTGTGTTTATTATTTAATTAGATTATACAAGTCCCACGTTGGTTGTATTTGAAGCTATACTATCTTCACTCTGTTGTAAATATATGTAAAACAAGCCTCCCTTTATCTAGGCTTTCCAAAGCATTCTCTCTTTTATTCTTTACACAGACATATTGTGGCCAACAAATATTTTGTAATTGGTCATAGACACGTGCTAGTGATCATGATTTTGTTCTGTAAACTTGCCTCACCAATCTTTTGATTTGTTATTCCCTTACATATCTCATTGTTGTGTACTGCTTTGCTTACAAATGTTTTGCAGGTGAACGTCTCTGTATCATCAAGGGACAATTATTGCATTGAGGTTGTTCTTCGTTGCTTAGCAGTAGCTGGTGATGGACTTGGGCCTCATGAGCTTAATGATGGTGGTATTCTTGGCGCCGTTATGGCTGCTGGTTTTAAAGGTTGTAATATGATCGATGTATAGTTGAAATATTTGGTAGACAAGAGGCGTTTTCTTTTCTAGTTGAAAGTAATGATGAATTTTGATGAAATTCATTGTCTTCCACAGAAGACTAACTAATTCAGTTCTGAGCTGAGAGATCTGTACGGAAAATGAGTATAAAACCTACTAAATGAAGTGATTTTCTGTTGCAGGTGAGCTTCCTCGGTTCCAAGCTGGAGTTACAATGGAGATATCTCGATTGGATGCTTGGTATTCTGACAAAGATGGCTCTCTGGAGTGCCCTGCAACATACATTGTGAAGGGCCTTTGTCGTAGGTGCTGTCTCCCAGAAGTCATTCTTCGTTGCTTGCAAGTAAGTCCAAGTGTGGCATTGACTTATATTCGCCCCTCAACCATGGTTTTTCTTCTCTCTAATCTTCATGTTTTCAATGCATGCTATCTTTTCCTCATTTTCAGGTTTGTGTTTCTCTTGCGGCGGCAGGAGTCCTGCCAGATTGCCATGATAAGTTGATTGAACTTGTTGGCAGTTCAGAAACTGGTTTTCTTCACTTGTTCAGTCAACAACAATTGCAGGTAAGTTAATAATTGCTTGTTCTCAAGGATCCTATTAAAGGCTCCTTGCGGCAAATTTATTCGCTGTATGTTGCCATTTGTTTTACACCTTTCTCGTTCATCTACAAATAAGTTTACAGCGAGTTATGACTTCTTTTGCTTTGTATTCCGCTTATTCTTGGCTTCACTGGGTTGTGGAAAGCTTGTTAAATCAACACAAATTTCCATCACAAACCAGACAGAGACAGGAACTATCTTTGCCATTTGAAGATTTTGGGTTACTAACTTTCATAGTAATATATTTGCATTTCTAGTAACTTCGTCGTGAGGTGCAAAAAATACGCCAGAAATCATTAATTACCCATGCATCTGATTTTAGGGGTGTTTTTGGGAGTTGAGAGGAGAGATGAAGGGAAGGAAGCCAAAGAAAAAGAGGGGAAAGGGATTTTTAAATGAAAATTTATCTTCTTCTTTGGGAGAACTTTTTCCTCCAAAATTTTCAGAAGTTGCTTATTTTGTGGATCTGGGGACTGACTGAACTCCAACTGATAACATTTATTTTCTTCCTTTCGCGTAGGAATTTTTATTGTTTGAGAGAGAATACTCAATCTGCAAAATGGAGCTCACACAGGAATGATTATTGCCCTTTGCGCAGAACTTGATCTGGTGCTTCCTCTAAGCTAAAATTTAGGAAGGAGGAAATCCTTTGGACAATGCTTGATTTTATCTTTGTGATACTTTATTCTGCTCCACTCTCCCTCTTCTTTCCTTTTTTTTTTTTTTAATATATAAATTCCGCCACCCATCTTGGTATATAATGTTGTCTTATATAAAACAGATTTTAATCAAATTTGCATGCCCGCCGCTTGCCCACAAGGCTATCTGTTTTCTGCTTTCCTTGAATATATAATGGGCAACTATGCACTATTTTTTTCTTTTTTTGGAAAAAACCCTCATCCACGTGTTGTATTTCTTTGGTGAAAACTATTGCTTAATGATTCCAACTAGATCTTCTCCAATGCATGAATATAGCTGATTAATAGCATATACACTTGAAGAGATAGACTAATTATGTGCGATTCATATATGAAGGTTATGATCAAACAAATGTCACGTGTGAATTTCAAGTCTAATAAGTTGATGTGCTCATAATATTTCACGTTACTTCGATAAGTTATATGATGGCACATTACCCTGAAATATTTTTTTTTTAAAAAGTAATTAAACGATTGGGTTTAGGTATAATTTTATATATTTTTACTATCAAATTTTTTAATAAAAATATGTCAAGTAAAAAAAAAATTCTTTAAAAGATTTAATCATGGTGTCAAGTTATAAAAGTTATACCTTTTTTAGGTTTTTCTTAGAGAATTTGATTATAAGAATATAAAAATCGTACTTAAATGTTTTTTGTTTAAATATTTCATTATTACACATCACCTAATGATTTTTATGATGTTTATTATTTGTAAGTGTGCCAAATAAAAAATTCCTATTTTATGGTTAATAAATAATCATTTTAAAAAAAATTAATGATACAGAGGTATGAAATATCTTTTTTTCTTTATTGGATTATACATTGGAGAATAAAAATTTATTTTTTATCTCATTTATCTCTATTTATCTATTTTTTTTACATTTCCTTCATTTTTACATTTTCTAAATATTACTCAAATAACATGTATCTTATTTGAATATTCACATATACACATTTTTGCAATATGAGACTTGAATCCACCTTCAAAGGATGGGGCTTCAGGTACCGTAAGAGGTCATTGTATATTGGATTTATATGCATTAATGCTTTCTTTTTTGATACCAGACGCCTAAAGCATGGCAAGATTTATCACATAACATATTAAATTTACACACATGAATATTTTCTTTTGAGACCAAACATTAAAGGATAAAACACCTAAAATGAATGTTACTTAAATATTGAAGTGTCTTTTGTATTTTTGGGCCAGTATACTGAAATGTCTGCTATTTGTAGACGATTTTTTTTTTTTTTTAATGAAAGACATAAATTAAATGTACTGTTTTGGGAATGCTGAGCTTAGGTTTTAAGATTAAATGTAATTTAAATTTCAATTCTCAAATCAATACTACAGTTAATGGTATTAATGAACACATTTTTTTTTACAATTTTATAAATAATATAATAATTAATTAATTTTCTTAGCTAATGTGGTTGAGTCTAATTTTTATTCTTCCTCCATGAAAAACAACTTTTTTTCGTCTGTTGTCCTTATCTTTCCCTCCATATTGCCCTACTGCCAATGATTTTTGGAAAGTTAATTGTGAAAGAAATGATGTATATTTCTAGCATGCCCATTACTCTTGTTATTTTCTACATTATTGCATTTTTAAAAACGGAATAATTAATATGAAGAAGAATTGTGCATGTTAATATAAATTAATCACATAACCTTAATAAAATGTAATAACCTTATTGAGAAAGCAAATGGATTAGGAGATAATCAAGTTAGAAGTTGAAGGGAAGATCAAGATTATTTCAATATTTTCTGGTGCCCTTGTATAGAGATTCAATGAATATTAATTTTAACTATAAATATCTAACTAATTTCATTAAAACTAGTTCATAATCTTTTTTTATCTAACTAGTTCACAGTTTTTTAATATGTTATTTTAATAACATTTGTAGTCTTCATTTTGGAAGCAATCAATATTTCTTTTTCCAAGTACTCTAGGGATTTAATTAGAATATTGATTGATATTGATTACTAAAAAGAGAATCAGGAGTTCTTTTTTGGTGAATGAATCCTCTGTTGTGCGGAGCAATTTTAGCCCTCCAATCCTTTTTTTTTTTTTTTTTTCAAATTTTAGTCATCAATTTTTTTTATTTTTACTTTTTTTTTTTAAATTTTAAAGAAAGCTAAACACAAAATGAACACAATCTTTCAACTTATATTAGATAGATAGAAAGAGAATACTTAAAATTAAAATAATGAAAATACAACCTAATGTCTATTTGGTAGAATTTGAAAAATTATTTTTATTTTTTTTAAAATTAAAAAAAGAATCAAAATTAAAAAAAAAGGAGAGTTGAGATTGCTGCGCAAACTTGCAAAGCAAAGAATTGAAATTTTCTTTTGTGGTACTCTTGTAGTGCCAGGCAAAAAAATGTTATCATCATTTATACATTATCATGTATTCTAATTTATTTTTAGTTAAAGTTATATAATTTTAATGTTAAATTATGGTGGAGTTAAATTTATTTTGTCAAAATATAAATTATAATAATACTTAATTAGTCAATACTATGACAATACACTAAATATTTCTCAGATTCCAGCACATTTATGGCATAATGATTCATACTTTAAAGTTCTCAAGGACATTCAAATTTTGGTTGACTAAAAAATAAAATCTATAAATAAATAAATAAAACTATCTTGAATGAAAATAATATTTAGAGTAAATTACATGAAATTCTTTTGAGATTTTATTAAATCATGTCTATACCTTTTTTATTTTAAAAAGTATATTTGACTCTGATATATATTACAAAAACTTTTTCTATTATTTACTTATGGTCAATGAAATTAATTTTTTATGCAAAATACTTTCCTTTTAGAGCATGAAACACTCTTCTCCTCTCCCATTTTTCAAGCATTGTTACTTTCTTTAACTTCGTTGTTTGCTATATTTATACCTGCATGACGCAAGTTATTTATTAAAATGTTTGGCCAAAATAATGCATAGCTATGATGTTGAGCTATAATATGAAACTGTAATTTTACTTTTAATATGATAATAAAAATGAGTAAATAATTTTTTTAAGGAATACATTTAGCACATACAACATAGTTTTATTGATCAAAATAAATAACAAGAAATTTTTGCTATTTTAAAAGGAAAAGGGTATGAGATATAATTGAGGAAGAAAGTTAATAGTGTCTCTTAAGCCATAGCTAGCTTTTGATGAATTTTTTTTAAAGCTAAATTTAAGTATAATTTCTTATATTTTTATAATCAAAATTTTTAAATAAGATGCAACAAATGTATAGTTCTTTAATAAAAATATGATAAGTATACGATTTAATTAAAAATTATATAATTATCTACAAAAATTATACATTTATCATATTTTAATTAAAAAATTTGACCATAAAAATATAACCAGCAGCATATAATTTCTTTTCTCACTTTGTTGAAATGTTTTGATGGGAGGAGGTGAATACACTTCCGGCGTTTAATTTCTTAGCAATGCTGGTTTCTTTCCTGTCTTTGGGCTGGGCCCAATCTTTCTATCAGCAGAGAAAAAAGCCCAATGCAACTCCCAACTGTATTTTGAACAGGAATCCTAACCGAACTGCGAAGAGCTTCAGCTTTCCCGCGCCTCTCTCTCTCTCATGGTTTTCTATTTTATTGGGGAAGGCGAGCATAGATGAACGAACTTAACGGCGATTCCTAGGGTTTTGTTTAATCGTACTGCTTTCAATCGTTGTTAAAATTGAACGGCATTATCAATCAAAGTTCTGAAGAGAATCCATCATTATGGGCATCTCCTTCAAGGTGTCAAAGATTGGCACTAGGTTTCGTCCCCAGCCTCTTCTTACAACAAAAGCTTCTAACGACGGCGTAATACAGAATTCGAAGCCTAAGAATGAGTTTACTACTCCAGAGCCCCAGGTAAGATGTGAAACCGACGCAGTTTGTTTTGGCCTTCAAAAAATTACTTGACTAAAGAAAAGGAACAAAAGAAATTCTGGGTCAGCCTCTTCAACTTCAAAACCAGATACGCGAATGAAATTATAGTTCAAGTAACATTAATCCTAGTCTTTAAGATGTCTTTATTATTGGAATGAGTTTAATATCAAGATTTCGATCTTTGTTTCAATCTTTTCCCTAACTCTTGTTTTGATGGAGTGTGATGGGATACTAAAGTATTGTTTGGATATTTTAACTAGTAAAGAGTGAGGTGGATGATCCCATTTGGAAGATTTGGGATGGTTTGCTCCTCAATGAAATAATATGTAAGGGTAGTATTGATCTCCCTCCTTTCAATCTAAGCTATTCATAGCCATAAGCTCTTCTCAAATCTCAGCTCTAGACACTTCATTTAGTCGGGACAGATTATTCTTCTATTGTTTATTTTCCCCGACTTTTTTGGGATCCTGGAGCAATGAAATAAGTATGTTGGATTGAGCGTCTACCATTATACCAAAAGCTATGAATGTTAGGTAAGGTGAAACTTTTTTTTACTCACTCGCCCCTTACCCAATTGCAACTAGTCCAAACACAATGTCTCAATTATGACTTGGCCTCACACATGGCACCCCTGAACAATTACTACCACATTGGCCAACACTTTTTTCTTTCATAAGAAACTGAAAAAATTCAAGCTTTTTCAGAGCCCCAACTTGGATAGCTAACGCAAATGAAGGTTCTATCCCTTTCGGTTTCATGTGAAAAGCGCAAGAATTGCAGTAATCGCAAAATTATTCTTGATAATCTTAGTAGTCTAGCGTATCTTCCATACTGTGTTTGGAGGTTACTGAGAAGCTCATTTCCTTTTAGTTTTTAATTTTGTCTGGCGTTAAGCTTCAGTATTTACAGTAAGCTGAAGCGATGTAACTGTTATGTTGATATCTCTATTGCGTTTCAGAGCGTAGTAATTGAACACAACACACGCTGACACACAGAAGCATCAGTCAGCTGAGTGGGCAAGTAGAAATATACATCCCTGTTATTTGAAAATCTTTGTGTTTCAATGTTGGCGACTTGGTATTTTCTCTTTTTACAAGGGCCATGTATCTTTTTCTGAAGTTTAGAATCTTGCAATAAGCACGCTCTATGCCAGTGGCTTATTTAAGTTTGATTGAAGTAGCAATAATGCAAAGAATGAGAATTGTTGAAAATTTTGGTATTTAATTTCCTCATGTAATAAATTTAAGTTATTACTTTTCCTTTAATCAGAGTAATCTTGTTGAGGCTGTTGAAAACATGGCTCAAGCGCCCAATTCATCTATTTCATCTGAGCCTACAGCAGGTCAGTCATCAAAGTACACTGGTCACCTCACTCCTTTATGAATCCTTATAGTGTCGGGTTGCTTTGTTGTTTTGACAGAGAGTGAAGCTTCTTTTACATTGAACCTGTTCCCAGAAGGTTATTCTATTGGAAAGCCCATGAAGGTTTGTTTAGAACAACAGTTAATTTGTTCATGTAGTTAAAAAGATTACCTGAAAAATTGAAAAATCTTCTTGCTTCTTGTGTTTCTTATGAAGTCTATACAGTTTATGAATTTTCAGAATGAGACAGCAAATCAGTCTACAAATCAAGATTTTACGAAGTTGTTGCAACCATATGATAGAATGTCAGAAAGTCTTTTCTTGGTAAGTCTCTTGGCATTCTTGATTTCATAGTTCTTTAGTTTTATGTTCAAGCATTTTATATTGATAAATTATTTTTAAAGGCCTGAAATGGAACATTTAGCCCTTGCTACATGCACGATGGGCACTGCTCTGTGAGTGTGGTCTGCATGTATGTCAATAACTTTCACATTAATCCTAAGCTACCAGTTATGATCGACCTTCAATAATCTGAGTTGAGTGCCATCGGTTTTAAGCCAATCATATCCACCTTATGTATATTCACTACACTGTTTACCTGGAGGATGAAAGTACAAATAGGACTAGAAACTACCTTTTTTGTCATTTTCCTTGGACTGCTTGAAATTCGAATTTTGGATCCACTTATATTGGGGAGCCAACATGAATGTCCAGTCACTCACAAACCTCATGCCTTTTTATTTTTGAGAGGAGGGGTGGGGGGGTGGGGAGAGGGGAATGCTGAACCCTATTCTCACAGAAATGAAGCTGATGTTCGCGCCCCAACAAGAATGGATCCGAACCCTTCAAATACATTGTCATACGCATCATCTTTACTTTCTTGATTTTGTTATCATATTTACTATAAGCTTTTTACGCTCTTACATTCTTTTTCCTTTGTAATGATGTATTTTGGAGGCTATTGAGTCAGGCCACTTGCCTGGGGATATTCTTGATAATATACCTTCCAAGTATGTTGATGGAGCACTCATTTGTGAGGTGAGTCGACTTCTTTGTTATACTTTAACTTTAACAATTTCAATTTCTAATTATATGAAAAATTATTCAAGAATACAAAAATTAGCCTTCTTCGCCTACTTTGATGTCCAACCAATTGAATGGACACATTGAAACTGAAATATTTAATTTCTTACTATGGCAGTATATTAGCAAAATCTTGATTCTTTGCTTGGATTTAGGAGAAAATGACATTTCTAGTGCACATGACATTCTATGTGTAAAATTGACGATTAAATTAAATAATATTTCAATCCTTAGAAATTGGACTCATCTGTTGTCAAACCTTTTATAGTCAATACTGTGGCCCCAGAATCCCACATCTTACCAATCCAAAATTGACACAGAAAACAAGTCACAGCTTTGCTTGCCGCTAGCACTCATGTTTTTTGAGGAAAGAGGGTAGAATTAAAATGCCAATGTACGCAGCCGAGTTGTACGCTTCCATATACAAGGAAGACAGTAAAATTCAATGTCATGTCATTTAGAAAAAGATATTTTTGTGCAACTTTGGGTATGAGTGGCATTTTTCAAAGGGTATGACTATCTGATATCTGCTATTGACTGTTGGCACAATTTTATAATATTAAAATTCCAGGTGCATGATTTTCGAAGATGCTCTTCTGGAAAGGGGTATGGTGTTTCGTCCACAGATGGTTCCCCTCTTGTTTACAAAATATGCCTCAGGATGTCATTGGAGAATGTTGTAAAGGACATCCCCTTTATCTCAGATAATTCTTGGACATATGGTGATTTACTGGTGAGTATGATATGCCATCAGTTAAAGATCAATCGCTATGAGGATATTGGGTTATACTGTCATTCATCTGTCTTCACATTGATGACAGGAAGTTGAATCCAGGATACTGAAAGCATTACACCCACACATTCTTCTAGATCCTACTCCCAAGCTAGATCGGCTTTGTGAGAGTCTTGTTCCAGCGAGGGTATGAACGAACTAGATTCTCCCTTGGATGAACCTATTTGGCTGTATGCATCTTAATCATGTTCAACTTTATTTTGCAGCTTGATTTAATTCCTAGTTTGCAGAGAAAACAGTTAAAGCAGATGCCAGACATTACTGTTACTTCTAGTAATAAAATCCATGAGGAGAAAGTTTGCGTAGATGGAGTACCAGAAAGATCAAATAGCAGGTTGAGCGATTCAGGAATTGTTGCATTTAATGCTATTGGACAGCAGACCCAGGAAAATCTGGAAATGCAAAATCTTGGTACAAGCAATTCCGTGGCCTTAAGACCAATGAGCTTAGACCCAGATGCCTCTATCTCAGGCTCGTCTAAGATATCCCATCAATCAAAGTATCAAATGGGGGTTAGAACTCCAAGAAGCTTTCAAGAGCTCAGGTCAGCTTCTGCTGCAAATATAATCGGAGCTTCTCCTGCACAGGTCATCGTGAACATGATCTCATATGCCGAAAATGCTAACTCAAGTGCCTCTCTTCGTGGAAAGGGGGAGAATCATGAAGGACAAACGTCACCTTTATCAAATTTTGCTAAAAGAATGAAGCCTGCATCTGCAGGTCTTGACACAATTCAAGAGCAGCAAACTGGCTCACCCCAGAACCTTGTAGCAAATGCAAGGATGCTACAAACTGGAGACTCTCAGGCATTACAGATGCCCCAAGGACTTCTCTCTGCTATTTCAATGGCTCCAAGTCCACAGCAGAAACTGGACCCGCAATCAGTACAGAAGCAGCAGCAATTGCAGCTAAATCAACACTCTCTAATTCAACAGCAGAATCCCCATTTTCAAAAATCTCCAATAATGCTAAGAGGGACAAATTCGCTTTCACAATTAAATGCAATGGGGCAGAATTCCAACATGCAGTTGAATAATCACATGGTCAACAAGCCTTCATCTCTCCAACTGTTACAGCAACAGCAGCCGAAAATGTCCCTGGGACTTCTCTCTGCTGTTTCAATGGCTCCAAGGCCACAGCAACTGGACCAACAGCAATCGGAACAGCAGCAGCAATTGCAGCAAAATCTAAACTCTCTAATTCAACAGCAGAATCCCCGGTTTCAGAAATCTCCTATGATGTTAGGGATAAATTCTCTTTCACAGTTAAATGCAATTGGGCAGAATCCCAACATGCAGTTGAATAATCACATGGTCAACAACAAGCCTTCAGCTCTCCAGGTTCAGCTGTCGCACCAACAGCAGCAGCAAATGCAACAACAGATGCCCCAGGGACTTCTCTCTGCTGTTTCAATGGCTCCGAGGCCACAGCAACTGGACCCACAACAGTCAGTACAGCAGCAGCAATTGCAGCAAAATCCAGAGTCTCTAATTCAACGTCAGAATCTACAGTTTCAGAAATCTCCTATGATGCTTGAAGGGACAAATTCGCTTTCACAATTAAATGAAAGTGGGCAGAATTGTAACATACAGTTGAATAGTCACATGGTAAACAACGATCCTTCATGTCTCCAGATTCAACTGGTACAGCAACAGAAGCAACAAATTCAGCGGAAAATGATGATGGGGCTTGGAACAACTGTGAGCTGTCCTAGGGGAGCGAGGCTAAAAGGAGGTACTGGAGTCTTAGCCCCGATACCATCTAATTCTGACATGGGAAATATGGGTGACATTCCAATGAATCTTAGCCAGGCTTTAAGTTTTAGTAATGCAGTAAGGCAGCAACTTATGTTGGGAACAATAACTCCAGCACAGGCTAAATTGTTGGTGTCAGAGATTAGAATGCCACAGAATCGGGCAAGAATGTCAGGGGCACCTCAGTCTAGCATAGCTGCCTTTTCAGGAGAGGCGAGACAGATGCACCCTGCCTCTGCCAGTCTTTCAATGTTGGGGCAGACTGTGAATAAGGCTAATATTAGTACACTGCAGCAAGAAAATGGACCTATGGTTCCACCCAAGTTGATGGCGGGGATGAATCTTAACATGAACCAGCAGAGCTAGCTGCAAGAAACAATTTCACTGTTGCAAGAAGTTATTTCACCCGAAGTATGGGCCTGAGTCTATAAGGCCCAGTGGGCCTGGCCCAATAACATAATCCACTATTTTATTTATTCCTTAACTTTTATATTATATACTTAATTTATTCCTACCCTTTGAAACTGAGCTGCTCTTGCTGGTGATCATTTGAGGAAGCTGTAGAATATTTAGGCCAAGATTAGGATGTACCATTTACCAACTTTCCTTTTTGTACCGAGCTAACAGCTTTATTCCCGGAAAAGTCACTCGAGTATTCTCAGGCAGTTGTGCATTGTATAGTTCATTTTTCTTAATGCACCGAAGTTGATTTATGGCTTAAATCCTTCGAAAATTTTACTAGCCTGTTACAATTTTTGTTGTTCACGATATTACTAATTCATTATATTATAGTTAACCAGGCCCTAACTCTAAAGACACTGTTATTTAAAGGACACGCATTTATTATAGTGCAATTAAACACCAATATAATTTTATTTTTTGATAAACTATTAAGGCTGCTTTTTACCATTATAGGTTTATCTCATTCGCGTATTGCATGTATACCAACGAACAATATTATTCGTGTCGTGACTCAAGTATGGCTCAAGTTTTACCAGACAAGGGTTCCTATCAAGTCTTTTCCATTTTGTAAAATATGAAACCAGAGGTTCCACGGGTAATTCATAGAAGATTTAATAGGGTTTTTTTTTTAAATTATATATATATATATTAGTAAAACTTCTTGCATAACTTTCTCGTACAATTTTTTTTCCTTTTAAATACAGCTCTCAATTGAAATATGATTGCATTTGCATTCAAGTAACATATACGATACTAGCTTGACTTGCACTTTAATACATGTGAATTCTCATTTTAATTTATTTGTAAATAAAAAAATTGTAAAAAATAAGAGAGAATTATTTGGTTAATGTGTAAGATGTGTCTATTCCTTACACTATTGTCTTATTCATAGTGGAAAATAAAAGAGTATAGTATAAGGTAATATAAGGAAGTACAAAGAATTTTCACAAAAATTAAAATAATAAAAAAATTGATTTTATAAATAAAAAATATTTTAATGTTTTAACTTTTAATGATTAAATAATGATTGGTCAATAATATTAAATAATAATTAAATAATGATTCTAAGGATAGAGTAGATATTATATAATTTTTCTTTTTTTACCAAACGTGCTATTAGTTATTATCATGTAGAATATGAATATAGACTCTAATATGCATATTATTATGATGAATTGTAATATTTTTGTTAGAAAAATTATAAATAATAAAAAATATTAAAAAGTTAAATAACTTCTCTATTTTTAACATTATTATCTATATTTACTGTTTTAAAAAATATTATTTTAGTTGGGTGTGTTAGAATTAATACCAACATATAAAATGATTCCAAAGCTATATTAATATAGAAAATAATGAAAGTTATGGAAACGGGATTATTTGAGACTTTTGTTTTTGGTACATTTATTTGAGACTTTTCGTTTTCTTTTCACCCTGAAAACAGGTTTTCTTGGTCTTGTAGGTGAAAAATCATTCCCTAGCTGCAAATAAAATCTTCTCTGATCTATCAATTTCAAAGTATTTAACTCATCGAGTGGGTTCATTATCCTAAACATTATCAGTCCCTATGGATTCCGTGATTAAGACATTTAAGTCCTGAAAAATCAGCGTACATATAGTTCAGTTACATATTATTATTAAGCAAGCAACCCATGCCATGCTTATTCCATCCAATCTCATAATCTTGATATATTTTGTAAGTTGAAGGGATCAAATTAAAACATTTTTTTAGACATAATTGAGGAAAAGTGTATTTTTACCTTAATAAAAAGTTAGTCATGAGTAACTAGCTTCTGTACCTAGATGCAACGTTAACAAATATTAATAATTTAAATATTACAATAGCAAAAGTATTGACACCATATACAATAATTTTTTTAAATTCAGTTATAATGCCACCAAATTTTAAAAAAAGTGAGATAGAAATGACATACTTTTTGCTAAATTTATAGGCCATATTTGTACCCCAAACAAGGGGTTTCCCCCTTATTTTTTCAATTATATATTATGTTGTTTTTTAAGCACAATTTTTCTGACAAAAAATTGCAAAACTCAATACATTTTATTGTAGCATTTTAATTTTTTTTTATTGCAAATGGCTCAAAAAATGCTAAATAATATAGGTGATTATATAAAACACCATGGTATAACTGAGAAAAAATTGACACATTTAATTGTAGGCCCACGCAAGGAGCGTTTGGACATATATTTATTCATAATAAACTTATTAAATACAATATTTTTTACTAAATCAGATCTATTTTAAAATTTTAGCTAAAACAAAGTAAGAATTTCTTTTTTGACAAAATTCCTTTTGGAGGGTGGATTGACACAAGCAATCAAGTTTTATTTTGTTTATACATTACTAATATTTATCCCTAGTTCAAATCATAGATGTTATTAAGCCTCTTCACTCCGCATGATATAATGTTATTAAGATAGCCAAATTGTCATTAAAAAGAAGATAAGGTTGAAGTTCATTGTGATATCTGAAGATTTTAGAGACCATACCAAGTCACTCACGACAGGCCTAGAATTTTCCATTGGATAAAACTCAAGTAAAATCCTTTAGATATTTGCTATCATATTCTTTAATAAAAATATAATACATGAATAAATTTTTTTCCATGTCATGTTAAATAATAAAATACACCAGCAAACACAAAAATTGCAGCTAAGTTGTCATCTTTTCCATTTCCTCCATATCTAATTCATTTAAGTAATAATATTAATACATCATGATGTTTAGAGAATACCAATTACCTTACCAATTACATTACCAATTACCATATCTAATTCATTTAAGTAAAAAATTGAATAATACATCATGATGTTAAGGTATTATTCAATTTTTTGTAACAAATGAGAGTAACGTAATATAATGCAATTTCCTATCCAGCTTGAGAAAAAGCATTTCACAGCACTCAAACACTAGCCATGAAATTGCATATCTAATCCAGCTAGACTTCACATTGAAACAAAGTAAAATGAAAGTAGCTGTATATTTGACTTGTAAATGCAGTAGTCGTGAAAATAATTGGGAAGTAATAAACACAACTCAAATGCAGATATGCGTCCCTAAGGACGTCTTGGCTCCTTCATCTAAATTTGAAACATGGGGTTTTAGCAGAGCCATTACTTTCTCGAACCTTAAACCCTAAAAGGCTACAATCTAGAAGTAAAAGATATCTATCCCAGATAGCCTAATACAGCCACACTCAGTTGTAACAGGATAATCTTTTCTAAACCGAAACTGTCCACAGAAAGTGTGGAAATCATCTCTCGCATATAGGGTTTCCAACAATCTATGTAAGTCTGGATAATCAAGGGACAGAAACTAGAAGATACACTATTTATGCTGGATCACCAAAGCTTAGTTTTGAGCCAGAAAAGTACGAAGACAACTCCAAAAACGATAGCAACAGGGGCCCACTTCCGAATCAGAGCCTACAAGTAAGATTCGAATTGCAATTATGGGTTCACAATACTCATGGATAATTTTAATCCAAACACGAGTCAAACGCTAGAAAGAGGAACCTTCACTTCCTGAAGCATGAAGGATTGAAGGTAGTCAATCAACTTCATCAACTTTAACAATTTTTTTTTTGGTGAAATCAACTTAATATTTAACAATAATAGAAGGGCGGCGATCTTTATTATATAAAAAAAAAGGGAAATATGCTGTGTAAAACTAATGGACCTGGACAGAAGTGGTAAACAGAATATAGGGTTTTGTCAATGATAAATTGATAATTAAATTGACACGACAGGAAATTCCTCAATAGAATAAATGCTTATTAGAAATAGCTCTAACCAGCTTAAAGCAATCTAAGAAAAATTATGATATTAACCTTTAGACTGTTTTAATTCTGAAGGCATAGGCAATCCCCCTCATAAGGTTACAATTCTATCCGACCACTGAATGCTTCAGATTAATCAAAGTGCACGTTTAAACAGAGACCAGCGCATACATAATGTTTAACATATATGAAAGGAAATACAAGCATGGAATATTTTAAACAAATGAACGCATTCACATATTTACAATGCAAAGCTTTTATTTATTTATTTTTTTGGGGCAGGATGTGTGAAACAATTTCTTATCTTTATTACCCACCTTTCTAGATTACTGAAAAGTTATAACCAGAAAGTAAAGAAGGGGTCATCTTGTAAAACTGTAAAATGATATTTAGGTCATAGACACAAAATTAGAAAATACTAGCTCTGAGGGAAACTTAGCACAAAAATATTTACAACTACAGCAGGATATTTCAAAGAGGTGGTCTGAAGTCATAACCCAAACATGCATCACCAATGTCAGATGAACAAAGACTAGATTGCTAAAATAATGAATTGTTAACATCATGTGCATGATGCAGTAAACTGAAAAGGACAAACCTGTCTATTTAAATCTTTTGCCTTGTCAACATATATGCGAGATTCTGATGATAAGCGACTG
Source organism: Erythrophleum fordii (assembly GCA_032878935.1). Taxonomy (NCBI): domain Eukaryota; kingdom Viridiplantae; phylum Streptophyta; class Magnoliopsida; order Fabales; family Fabaceae; genus Erythrophleum; species Erythrophleum fordii. The sequence continues at coordinate 7,247,587 of JAVQMF010000047.1, forward strand.
GACATTTGGCTGACCTCTGCAAGTTCAAATTAAACACCAAATAATATATACTTCACAAGGAGGTAAAACAGTAAGCAGACCCCAAACACAGGCCAAAAGTGAAACAACATGATAAGAGGAAAGCATTTATCAGGATAGTGGAGATGGAATAATTAATATGAAGATTCAAGCAGTAGTTTCTTAGAAAAATCTGGGAACAGAACTTCAAGTCCGGTTTAGAAACTAAGAATGGAAAAATGGAAATCACAAGAATTTTAAATTAAAGTTGGAAAGATAAAACCAACATCCTAATTGAGTGTCATGTTAAGTTTCTTATCGTAATCTGGAAAATAAAATTTACTCCGAGCCTAGGACACAATTCAATAGCTTTTTGTCTACACCTGCAATTTTCAAATTCTCAGGAAAAAAAAAAAAGGGACAAAGGCAACAATATTTCCCTCAATAATCTGATAAATTACTCTAGCCTTCGGTTGAATATTATAGTAATCCCAAAATGCAATATTGCAGTTTCGACTTGTGAATGTGGCATCAAAATGTAAACAAGGACAGATAATAAATAATATTTTAACATTATGAATGATTATCCCTCTCTCTTTTCATTATTAAAATGGGGTTCTGATAAAAATGTGATGGAAACTGGGCTTTTCTTAATAAGACCAACCAAGTTAGCAGACAAATATATGCTAATCACTGACATCGAAAATAATTTTTAACAAGGATATCACAAAGACCAAATCTTGGCTCCAAAACCCATGCTCAGTTTTACTCTTTTGATAAATGTCAGAATTAACTAAAAAGTGAAAATAGGGGAAATCCAACTACAAGTCAAACTATACACAGTGAGGGCCTCAATTTTCATCTTCTAATCAAAATGATGAGGCTTATAACCAAAATTTTGGATGTTGCAGTCAAGGATCCTAGCAATCAGCAGAAAATATGCAATAACTAAAAGAAAATAGAAAGAATATCTTACGGTCCAACTGTTCACCAACACCAAGAACTTCCTGCACATTTCGTGTCATTATCTGATGGACTTCATAGAGTTCATCATTTAACTTTGCAATATTGCGCTGAGTATGGGTATCCTGGTATAGTTTCTTCGTTTTCTGTATAAATGTGTCTTTTTAACATTAACAAAAAATAAGAAAAATTAAGCGCCAGAGAAAGAAAAAAATGAATACTTTGAGCAGCATATGACAGAATATAGTGCACGCATAAAGGTGAAAAGGTGATATTTACCAAACTTAATGAAGGCATAAGGTCTGGCAGCTGTCTCAATTTGAGACCCATTTACTCGCTCAAACTCATTGCTGAGCTCCTCAAGATATTGAAAGGCCAGTTTCTTAGGGTAAGCACGGTCACACATTGTCAAGTAACAGACACGTCCCTCAACAATATAACTGATGTTCTGTCAAGGCTAATCTAGGCTATGAAAACTCATCCAAATCTGGTAATGCTAAATATAACTAATAATAAAAAAATAAGTTCAAAAAAACACTTAAAGACAAGGATTGAAAGAAGCCATTAAACAACTTTCTCAGGCAGTAAGGTTGTGAAGCATCATGATTGCATCCCATTTTGCATATGCACATCATATGTAAGAGCACCATCTAAATAGTGATACAACAGAGTAAGAAAATGGTGACTTAACAAAAAGAAGAAAAGACAGTAGATTCCTTTAATGTTTAAAACCAAAATATCACGGCCACAAAGATTTAAAAAGGTAAGCAACTTGCAAATAAGTAAAAGTACCAGCAGGAAAGATTTTCTCTGTGGACAGGACATAAAGATTAGGCAACATTTGGAGAACAGGAAAACTGTCAACATTTCCACAACTATCAGAAATTCTCTGAGAACACCAAAATTTCTCACAGTTAACATTGCTTGTAATTGTCTCTAAGATTACAGCCACTGAAACAATAAGGCCATCATACTACCCTCAGATACTAGATGCACTTCAGAATATAATAGCCCAACACGTAGGATGACCAACCAATTAGTGTACTATGATCACAAAATAATTGTGGAATAAATATGAACACAAGGATACTGGAAAATATAAGGGCCCGTTTCAATTGACATCCTGGACGGTTCATTCTGTCTTCTTGAGAGATTCTTAAACAAAGCCTTAACCTGCTGTTTGTAAAATTCAGCATCTTTAAGATCACGACCATCATCCAGTCCCTCCACCAGAGGAAGACCATCAGTAACACGAGCAATCATAGTCAATTTCACCATCCTTTTCAGTTTTTTGATGTCCCTCTATCTTTTGCAAATAAACCAAAATTCACTTCAATAAAAGTCCAAAAACAGTGGCAAACCAAACTTAGTTAGAACCAGGACCACAAGAAAAATTAGAAGCGTTATACCAAGTAACATTTCTTACATACTAGTACCAAAGAACCTCTATATCTGCAAAAGTTTTACCAATTATCTCAATCATGATACAAATTTTTTAGCCCAGTTCGATCAGTCACTATTGGCAATCAAATAAGGCCACATTGAAATAATTTATTATTCAAAAGTGAATATTCAAATCCAGAATTTCAATTTTCATTTAACTCTGTAATTAGGAAGATTGAGAGGGAATGGGAGAACCAAGAACAGCTACCAAAAATATCCATGATATGGAAACACTTTTGCCCATTTGAATGTGAAAAATGCTTAAGCATAGTAGCGTCTTTCTTTTGTAGAATTCCAGAATCAAGAAAAGATCCTGATCCTCTATGGGCTAAAAAGCAAGTATGAATTTATCATATTGAGGGAAAACCCAATTTTCTTATTTCATTTATGATAAAATAATTCCAAATAACAATAATCTTTTTTCATTTACACGATAATAGTAAACTGCAATTCGAACTAATATCGGCCTAAGCATACCTATTTCACCAAGATCCCTTTCGCTATAAACTATAAATTGCGTCCAGCAAATCTATAAATATAAACAAATGAACGCATTTTCTGTTTTGGAACAACCCGACTATTTTCCAAGACTCGGAACATAATCAACAAAAATGGCACTTAATTATCACCTAAACCCACTAACAGAACCAAGATAAATTCACACCAGAAATCATGCAGGTCTGAATCGTACGATATAACTAACATCGCTAATATCTCGTTATGGCATTAACGTTTTACTCACTTGATGTCAAAACAAATTGTAAAAAAGTATCGAGAAAACGGAAGAATGGAAAGCAAGACTCAACAAGGTTGTGGAACTTAGTACGAAACCTCGTTACTAACTTAGTACGAAACCTCGTTACTCAGATCTTGTACGTCTAAGTCATCAAATTTAGCGAAAGGTACTACACTACTACATGGAGAGATTGGGCTTTTCATCTGTTTGGTTTCTAATGCATGCCCAAATTCTCACTCCAAGTTTTCAATATCTCGAAAAGAAATCAAGAATCCCCAATTTCATCATGTTTAGGCGTTCTCCAGAACAACTAGGCAGAAAAGATTGAAGAATTACTGTAAACAGAAAGCAGAGAAGGAGATGCCATTATCATAGGCTCGGAGATAACTGATAGGAAGGATTAACCAGATGAAGGGTGACACGAAGAAGTGCGAAAGAGAGAAAGAGGCTAACCTGAAGAAATAAGTAGAATGACGGTGAAATGATGGCGGCCGGAGCTGCCACAGCTATAGCCGGCGTCGGAGTCGCCGCAACTGGTGCAGCCGGTGCCGATCGAATGAATTAGCAAACAAGGAAGTGGGAGGGAGAGGGAGAATACGAGTCCAGCGAAGATCTCCGGTTAATTGAAGATGGTGAACAATATTGCGAAACTGCCACCGGATTTTGAAGAAAAAAACAGTATTGGCCAACCAAGATCGCAACGTTTTCAATTTTTCATTCAGGAAAAAAAATTTGAATTATTTATGGAAATTTCAATTTAAATCTTTGGATTAAGTTAATTTTTTTGGTTATTTAGAAAAAAAAACTATTTCTTTTTGTAAATGTGTATGTTTTAAAATTAAAAACGCTTGGTAAACCAATATTAAAACTACATATTGGTATTGGATGTGTTGTTATTTTGGGTAAAATATATAGATTTGGAATTTTATTGAAATTATATAAATTTTTTTATTTTAAAAAAAATATATAAATTTTTTAAAATAAAATAAATTACACAAATCTCTCTTAAATTTTATTAAAATTATAAAAATATATTTTCTATTTTTAAAATATGCATGAACTTCTCTTAAATTTTTATAAAATTACAAAGATTTCTCTTCTATTTTTATGAGAGATTTGTATATATATTAAAAATAAAAAATTATATAATTTTAACAAAATTCATGGGAGATCTATATAATTTATTTTTTATTTTAAAAAAGTTTATGTATATTTTAAAAATAAAAAATAATATAATTTTAACAAAATTCAAAAAAATTTATCTATGTTTTGAAAATAGATGGGAAGTCTATATAATTTATTTTATTATTTTTTATAACTATTAATTAAATTTCTTAACAAATTCATTTATTATGTTAATTTACCTTGAAAGGAAAATATTCACAGATTAAAATAATTGATCTTCATATGATAATTTTTTATCAAATAAATCAAACACAATTATATTTTTAATTAAATTTAGATGTAATTCTTTATATCTATACAATTAAGTTTTTTAATTAAAATATAATAAGTATATGATTTGTCAATTAAAATATTACAAGTGTATAATTTAATTAAAAAATCATATATTTGTTTATAAAAATCATACACATATCATGTTATTTTTAAAAAATATAAACTTATTATATTTAAATTAAAAATTTTAATAATAAAAATAGAAGAAATTCTGTATAAGTTTTTTTCCTTATATTTTTATTTGTATGCTTCACATTAAATAGTAATTCTTTAAAAATTATATTTTTTTAGGACAAAAAATTCTCAGGAAGAGCAAAGGAGGAGCAGTAAAAAATTCAACCCTCATGACCTTTTTGTTTTTTAAAATAAGCACCCATGACTTTTATATCTATGGAAGGTGACTACTAAATTTGAAAATAAATCGAAACTCATTAATGATTTTGAAGGAATTACAAGGAGTGCAAATGATTGTTTTGCTACTTGTTCAAACACTAAATTAAAATGAAAGCGTCTCAAAAATGATGTCCAATTAGTCTTAAAATTCTTATGTAAATATATCACTACCCTGTTTTTCCAGGTAACTCTTTCAAGAGTATCCATTATAAGAACTTAAGAAGCTGGATAAATCTTAGCATAGCATGCAAGACAAGGAATAACGAATATAGGATTTGAAAAGACATCAACTACAAAAAATAAATAGTTTTGAATTTTCTTCATATTACAGTTAGTGGAGTTTTTTTTGTTCTTTTTGTTTTTTTACCAAAAGTGAGTAGAGTATTTAAATAAATTTATACAAACTAGAGTGTTAGAGTATATTAGTTATTTATTGGCCAAAAAAGAAAAAAAAAGGAGTATATTAGTTATTCATTTAGATTTGATTCGAAAATGGTCGTACATGGAAAAGGAAATTGGGAAATTAAAAGAAAAAAAATTAGATATATGAAATGAAAAATAGCCCTTATATTTTTATTTTAAAAAAATAATAAAAAAGAGACAAATACCGTTGATTATTAATAAAGAGAGCATAATAAATATATTTTTATTTTTTTTAAGAAGATTTTTCATTCCTTCGACTTTGTTTGAGGGTTACCAAACGTGGCTAGCACAGATACACTATTATATTAGACTCCCTTATGTAATTAATTAATCATTTTTTTTAAATGATATTCATTTGCTAGAATAGTTGGGTTTGCTTCTTCCTTAGATATGAGATCAAATCAGTTGAATCCATTGGATATAAGATTTCAGAAATGACTTGAAGAGTTACCTATAAAGGTGGATGGTGATTCAATATGGCATCTCAGTTTTCTTAACACGCTTTATGTATCTGGTTCTGTCGTAATCATAAAATTTTTCGTGACCCGAATTGTGGACCTATGTTTGCAATTCAAATGGTTCATCGTTTCAATAAGCAGTATTGCTAGCCTATTCGAGATGACAATTATACGCGACGAACAAGGGTGTTTGATAATGTTTTGCATTGGAATGGTCAGTTTTCGTGGAACCAGCGGTATTTTACGTTTTGGATAAATAAAAGGAATAAACATCAGCCAAAAACACAGTGGTTATGTCAGTTTGGTTTGGTCAAAGATTGTTTCGGCGATGGAATTGGATTGATTCATATCGTCACAATATGCAAAGGGTATGGCTGCAAGCAGTGTGGCATTCTTTGCAATTTGTTAGCAGACAGGAACTCATATCCACTCCTCAAATGTATCCGTTAACAATGTTGTTTCTTCAGAAATCACTGTGTCAAGTTTTGCAAGTCTAAGATTTGATACCAGTTGATTTGCAGGTTATTAGGCAAGATATTTGATCCATGTTATGTAACTTTATTTCGTACCATATTTTATTTATTTCAGATGGTATAGGAGGAAGATTTAGGTACGAAATTAGTGAATGTTTGTAACTACTATTTCTCTCTGCACTTACTGTTTTCTGTTATCAATATATATATATATATATATATATAAACACACACACACAAATTGGTTCTTTTTTTTTTTTCGTTCAATCTATCTCTCTTTTGTACATTTTATTAGGTATTAGCGTTCATTTCTTCTCTGTAATGGAGAGTATGCAATCATCCATGCCTTTCTCTTTCGACACAGAAACAAAGTCTCACCACATTCACTCATTCGATATCGGTAAAGCTTGATGATCTATAGTGGATTGTGGGACTTTCTAGTGTCTACCAATTGAATCACTGTTCAAAATCACAAACTCTATTTAATTTCTTTGACATGTAAAGGCATATGATAATTTAAAAGCAATCATAACCTTAGTTAATACAACTCTAATTTATTCTCTTCTGGAATTACCTTTTTTTAACGAGAAAGAAATAATCTTATTTAAAGTACTTTGAAATTTGTTTAAAAAAAAAAACCAAAATATAATGAGAGATTACACCCTTAAAATCAGAGAAAATTGTTGGATTTAAACTAAGTTTGAGAATACTTTAATTTTAATAATAAAAAAAATATCACATAGAGAATCCACGCAATCACAACTTCTATGGGAGAATGCTGAGTTTTACACTGTTATATAGATACTAGCAATTTCTGCATTTTCTTTTTGAACTAAAAATTTCAACACTAATTATGCAGAGGTTAGCTTGGGCATGTTGTACTCTGAAAGTATGCCAATTGTAAACTTAGCCTTTTTGGGTTCATATCTTGGGGTTGAACTACTGCCTTCCAATCTGTAAATAATTACTTGATCAATTGATGAATATATCAAAACAAAAACAAAAAGAATAATGATGTTATGTTTTTAAGAATATTTTTTAATTATGACATAATAATTATTAAATATTACTAAATATAAAATAATATTTTGTCTATGATTTATTATTATAATTACACAAAAATTAAATTAAAAATTTTAAGAGCTATTAATCATTAAATAAATTAATATTTTAAATAATTATTTAATAAAATATTATTCTATATTTGATAATTATTACATTATATCTATGGATTATAATGTTCCCAAAAACATAATATCATCACTCAAATAAAAACAAAATTTCTTTGGCCAATAAATAACTTGAATGGATATCGTACAAAATATACTGTTACATTTAAAGTTTTCATCATGCATATTATGCTAAAAAAATTATATTTATAAAAAATTGTTGTGTGCTCTATTATATTTTTAATAATAAACTATAATATGCTTTTCAAAAAAGGAAAAAAAACACTAACTACTTTTTCTTTTTTCTTTTTAAATTTTTGCCAAAAGACAATAACTCTATAATATATTTGTTCATAGAGACATTTTTTTTACGAGGCTTTAGTAAATATCTGCTTTATATTTTTTTTCACACACATCCGATTTGGCTACCAAACAGCAAAACTTGTAAGAAAATTAATTCATTAACCACTTTCCTCACCAACAAAGTAGGCATTCATTACTTTAACCGTGGCAGCTTTATACCCATAAAATTACATATTAATCCAACATTATTATAAACTAAAATGAATAGAGTTGGTTGGGGAATGCCTCCGTACACGTGCCTACATGCGTACATCCGTGGTTGGAGAATGCCTCCGTACACGCGTAGAGCTTCCATGTTGTATGTGTCTTTATTTTTTTTATTTCTTTCTCTAAGGGGTTGTCTGTTACAATTCTTTTTTTTGGGATCTATTTTGTTCTTATTATTGTTAAAAATTAGGATAGGTTTTATTTATTTTTAAAAAATTTATTTCATGGATCTAATAGGATATTTTATTAATCCACATCTTTATAAATATTACGCAAACTTCTCCTTTCAAGAAGAAGAAATTTAGAAAATTTAAACTCTAATTTTCGCATGATATCGGAGCCCAAGAGTCTCACCTTCCCTGATGGTTAATTTTGGCACTATGCAAGCCATGAATGTTGAAAGTTATGGCTCCACTTTTGATGCAAGTCTTAACCCACACAGCAGCGTATCCTTTTCACAGGGGACTAGTGAGCTACCCACCATTCTAATCACAAGGCATAAAATAAATGGTAACAATTACTTCCAATGGTTTCAAAGCTTCTTAATGTTCATACGAGGGAAAGGAAAGGAAGACTGCATTACTGGCCGTGTCCCTCTGCCAAGTGTTTGTGATGCAAAATACAAAATTTGGGTTGTAGAAAATAATCAAGTCATGTTATGGCTAGTAAACCCAATGACAATTGAGGTTGGACGAAGTTTCATCCTGTACAAGGCAGCCAAGGAGATATGGGACGCTTCCCAAGAGAGTTATTCATCCTCAGAAAATACTACTGCACTTCTTGAAATAAAAAGGTAGCTTCACAAGCTAAAAGAAGGTAATTTGTTAGTGACACAATATTTTAATGCTCTTATTACCTTATGGTAGTAGGTTGACATGTATGGAATCCATTACTGGGCATGTAGCAATGATGCAAGCCACTTCCATAAATTTGTTAAAAGTGAGAGAGTCTACAAATTCCTCTTGGGCCTCAATTCTGAATTCGAATAAGACACAGTAGAATTATGGCTGTTCAGTCTTTGCCTTCCTTAAGAGAAGCCTTCTCAATAGAAAAAACAAGAAGACAGTAGAAAGAAATTGACTTCAAGAAGCCTGTTACTAATTTGTGAGTCATCTGCCTTAGTCACTTGAAGTTCCCCATGCAACGATTACAAATAGAAAGAGGAATGGGTGACCTTGGTGTGATCATTGCAACAAGGTTGACCACACAAAAAAGGTGGGTTGGAGGCTTCATAGGAGATTTACTTATTAGAAATCTAAGCCAAGAACTAACAGCAAAGGCTCATGGCAAACAGTGAAGAAAAACCAAAACTTAAGTCTTATCAAGAAGTAATTAGAATAGATACAAAGGATGATTCATGGACAAGAAAAAAACTAATTTTGAAAATGTTAGGACTAGTTTGGTGGTTCAATAAGGTAACATGTCTATGATTTTTAATACCAAAAGACAGACTAATAATATGTGGATTATAAATTCAGGTGCAACTGATCACATGACTAGAGATGTCTTTGCCATGGATGAAATTATACCATGCACTGAAAGAATGGAAGTAAGAATAGTAAATGGTTCCTTAGCTAATGTTAGTAGCATTGGAATGTGCTTTTAGTGCCAAAACTCACTTACAACTTACTATTTGTTAGCAAACTTATCAAGGATAATAATTATATGACTAACTTGTACCCTATTGACTGTAAATTTTAGGATTTGAAGTCGAGAAAGATGATTAGCAGTGTTAGAGAGTGTGCTAGACTATATTACCTTATAGGACCAAAGGAGGAGACAACGTTGTCTATTAGTTCCACTCTTGATGAAATAAAGTCATGGCATTATTATTCTGAACATCCTAGCTTTCGTTATCTCAAATATCTATATCCTCAATTGATCAATAAAAATATTTTCTCATTTTAGTGTGAAATTTACCAGTTATCTAAACATTTAAAAAAAATCTTATTCCCTTCACAACCATAAACCAACACAACCATTTATAGTCATTCAGAGTAACATTGGGGCCCTTTTAGGATATAAAATATTAACAAGGCATTATGGTTTGTAAGTTTTATTGATGATCATACCGGTTGGCATGAGTGTGTAAGAAAAATTTATATTGATCTTCTATGGAAATTAGAATACCAAATATAATAAATGTAAAGCATACTTGTGTTAATCATCTTTAGATCCCTATTACGAAAGCATGTTCGTATCTAAGTTAGATCTTCCTCTTTGATCTTTACTTTAAGTAGCTTCAATGGGATAAGTTTGAGATTTTTCTTTATAGCACAAATTGTAGAGTGGAGAAGGGACCTAGCCTTTTATATGTAGTTAACCCTAATAGATCTCACCCATTGTGGGCCTATATAAGTATGCATTTACGCTTAAGTTGTCTGTTATATCACTCAAATAAAGTGTCTCAAACTATTATTAGAAATCATAATTAGGCTTGTCCTGTCTCCCAATGGACCCATTTAGCCTATTTTATAAAGAAAAAAGGGAAAATTATATCTAAGGACTAAGAAGTGAAAAAAATTATTTTTAAAGACCTTTATCATTATGTTTAACTGTTTGTTGCTAAATTCAGTAATAATCATCTTAAAACAAATGATAACAGGTACTTAAGAATAAATTTTTTCACTTTTTGATCCTTTATTATAATTCTCCCAAAAAAAAAGACCTAAAATATTATCAATTAGTGGTAGTCTATATTTTAACCCAGTGTACTTGTTAAAAGAAAAATTAAAGTCACTAGCATATTTCAAAAAATTGCACACCTTTGTTCAAAATTAATTCTAAACCAATTATTTCAATTCTATCTTTTGAAATTATCTTTCCAAACACAGGATTATTCATCAAAGCTCATATGTCACCACCCTTTAACAAGATGGGGTGTTTGAATGGAAGAACAAATACCTTTAAGAAGTAACTAGGTCTCTCATAACAACATCAAATGTATCTAAAACTTTCTAAAGGGAAGCTATATTCCCTACAAAATACCTTATCAATAGAATGCCTTTCAAGACCTTAAACTTTCAAACACCCCGACAAATACTCCTTAAGGCTTATCCTAGTACACAAACCATGACCAACCTACCTCTAAAGGTATTTGGGTGTACATCCTTCATTCACATTGAGAATGGGAGCAAACTTGATCCTAGCATACTAAAATGCATATTTCTTATATACTTACCTTCACAAAATGGATATAAATACTATTCTCCCATCCTTCATGGTTAAGTACAACCCAAATAGAAGTATCAACTGGTAAAAAGTAAGACTATTTGCCAAGGATTTACTCAAATTCATGGTATTGATTTTCAAGAAACCTTTGTCCTAATAGCTAAGTTTAAACACTATTAAGGTACTATTATCTCTTGCCTCTAATTTTAATTAGCCATTTTATTAGTTAGATGTGAAGAATGTATTTTTGAATGGAGAATTAGAAGATGATGTATACAAGGATAATCCTTTAGGATTTGAATGGAGTAGAAATTTAAATAAAGTATGTAAATTGCATAAGTCATTATATGGCTTAAAACGATCACCTCGAAATTGATTTGAAAGATTCACAAAGGTTGTCAAAGGGTATGGATATAATTAATACCAAATAGATCACACGTTATTTAGTAAAATTGCCTCTGATGGAAAAATTGCTACTTTAATTGTTTACATTGATGATATAGTCATTATAGGGGATTACTTAGATAAGATAGAGATGTTAAAGAAGGCTCTTGCAACTAAATTTGATGTAAAAGATCTTGGAAGCCTAAGATACTTCTTAACTATAAAGGTGGCAAGATCAAAGAAAGATATAATTGTCTTCCAAAGGAAATACATGTTGGATTTACTTGAAGAAACATGGATATAAGGTTGCAAGTTTGCTAAAACTCCTATGGAAGACAATTACATGACAAGACTCAAAATAGATAGTGCACCAATTAATACAAGAATGTACCAAAGATTGGTAGGTAAACTAATATATCTTTCTTACACTAAACTTGACATGAGTTTCTCTATAAGTGTTATAAGCCAATTTATCAATAAACCAAATGAAAAGCATCTAAAGGTTTGAGATATCCAAAATTAGCTCCAGGCAAAGGGCTTTATTTTAAAAAGAGGACACACTAAGGGGTAGAAGTCTACTCAGATACTAATTGGGCAGGATCAATTATAGACAAGAAATCAACAATTACCTATTGCACGTTTATTTGGGGTAATTTAGTTATTTAGAGAAGTAAAAAGCAATCAGTAATAGCTAGAAAAAGTGCTAAAGCTTAATTTCATGCACTTGCACCTGGAATTTAGGAAGGTATATGACTTAATAAGTTGCTAAAAGTGTTGAAAATCAATGTAAAGGCACCAATGAAAGTCTTATGTGGCAATATGGTGACCATTAGGATAGCAAAGAAAATTTCATACATCATGATAAGATGAAATATGTAGAGATTGATTATCATTTTATAAATGAAAAGATTGAGTCAAGCATGATAGAGTTATCTTACATGCCTACCAATACTAAAGTGGTTGATCTAATAACCAAGGTTGTAACAAGAGTAAAGTTTGAAGAACTAAGCTCAAAGTTGGAAATTATCAACATTTACTCTCCAACTTAAGGAGAGTGTTAAAGAATGTGTCAATACAAGTCTATACACATTAGTACTAATCTGTGCACAAGGGGAGCTTTTCTGTTTTATGTGTTTTTATTTTATTTATTTCTCTCTCTAAAAAGTTGTTTGTTAGAATATTCTGTAATCTATTATGTTCTTATTATGGCTAAAGATTAAGATAGGATTTGTTTATTTTTTAAAGTTTATTTCTTGGATCTGATAAGATATTCTATTAGTCCAGATTCTTATGAATAATAGGCAAGCTTCTCCATTCAAGAAGAAGAAATTCAGAGAGTTTAAACTCTGATTTCCATAAAGATTAACACAGATATTGGACATAACATGACAGAAACTAACTTGTTTCTTTATTAGACGGTAGTACAAACATGTGGAAGAACTTTTTTAAAAGAACCAATCATGTAGTACCCAGGTTTAAAAAACACAAAAGTGTTAGGTTTTTCTCGATTTACCCTTTTGGGCAACTATTTATAGAAGTAAACAATGAGGAGCTCCACCTATTGTATTGATCGTTCGGCCAACAGAAAAGTAGTGAGGGAAGCCAGAGCATGTTCCTTGCCTTTCCATCATGGATCCTCTCCCATACTACTAAGATATTGGAAAAGCAAAAGCAAGCACAACTCAGTCTCTTAACTATAAGGTAAGTTCTTTCTAACGTAATACATGTCTTAGATATTCCAAGTCCAAATAAAATGTTGTTTCAATATTCTCACATTCAGCCACGTGTGATGTTATTGTTAAAGATTATAATAAAAATATTCACAGATATTTACTTAGTAGTTTAACCTATTGAGCTAAAGTGATTTTTAACATGGTATCAAAAAGATTTCTATGATCAAGTGGTCTAGAGTTTGATTTTCGTTGCCTGTGTTTTGGAAAATTCTTAAGTGCATTTAATGTATCGGCTAGATGCATCAATAAAAAACTCACCAAAGTGGGTGTTTTAGGTGATAGGTTCCACCACACATTGATTTTAATGAGTTTCTATTAGTTTCTTACACATGTTGATTGTGCATTATATGGCTCCTAAGAATTTCTCCTCCTTTTCTCTTAATTAAGGATAAAGTTCCAGCAATCAGCACAAGGTACGATGACAAATAGACATGTTAGAAATTATAATAAAATAATTCATAGGCACTAGTTTAAACTATTGAGTTGAAATAACCATTTAACAATTTTCATAAGCACTGCACTTTCTTAAATTCAGCCTTTCTGTTCTGCTTGATTGTGCAGCACTTGCATTATACAAGAACACCATTCGGAACTTCATATAAAAGCTCAGTTTTGTATTCTATTCTTTATTTATTTACAAGGGCAAATGAACTTAAAAGTAGAAATGTCTTGTTATTCTTCTACACAAATAGCATCATATATCACCTTGCATTTTCAAGAGGAGCTGGCCAAACTTCCATTAGCAATCCCTGGCTCAAGCACATTAAATAATTTAACACAATAATTTAGAGTTCTTAAATAGTATTTCTAGAATCAAGCTCGGTTCTCCAAAGCTGATGCAGCAGAGTCAACATGTACAAGCAAGCAAGAATAAACTTTCTGCTTCAATCGGTCAATAGTCTCCACTAGCCCTTCACTCTCTGAACTTAAATTGCTTCTCAGTTTCTCCAACCACTCATTTGCGTGCTTAAGGTAAGACAATGTGAGAGCAATATGGTTAGCTTCTTCCAAATGTCTCCCTGCAATTTCCTTACTGTCCTTTCCTTTTTTCTCATGGGAACTGATGGAAAACCCGGCATCCAATGTCTTTTCCAAGTATTTCAAAAACCATGATCTTGTTTCATTTGAGAGGATTTCTCTCATCTCTTTTATCTCTTTTAGACCATCCCCTTTTGCCCATTCTAGTTTCTCTGTCTCGTTTATTTTGGTTGCTGGGAGTTTTGGAGACTTTGATGATGTGCTTTTACCAGCCATGAAGCCTGTCTTTTTACCAGGTTTGTCTGGTTCTGCCGGAGATGGACTTTTGTATAACTTAAGTGATTTATCTTTTAATGGAGATGTAGAATTTGCTTGGTCCATGAGGTGTTGGAGAGCAAAGAACTTATTCATTGTGAGATGAGGTTTCTCTGATGCTGCAGAAGAGCAGAGATTGGCGAACATACTGAAAAAAGAGAGACAAAGGAAATAACTGAAGCTAAGAAATGGGGGCAAAAGGAATAGTGAATTTACTTCTTTTTCTTCTGATACCTTGTTTGCTGATTCCACAAAAATAAATAATGTGTCAGAAATTAGATAAGAAAATTTTTTAATACCTTAGGCACTTGACAAGGGTTGCTGCTGCAGATGCTTCTTTTTGAGCTTCTACTGCAACCTGAGAGGCCAAGTGTTTCCTTCTAAGGATTCCCTTGTAGAATGACAATAAGGTGAGGAAGGTTTAAAAAAAAAAGGTTTATATGATTATTAAGAAAATAACCATGTTACTGTATAACGGTGCAGCAGTTTAGATTGCAAGTTTTACAAAACAAAACAGAAGGAAAATGCTGATAGTTCACATGATACCAACCTCAGTTTTTTCATATTGAGAATCGTCTGATAACTTATGTTTGCTAGATGTTTGCTATCAACTTTTTTAATAAAATTATAATACTTGGATATGTTTAACAGATCAATAGACATTATTGATCCCTTCCAAAAAAAAATTTATATCATGTTTTTATTGGAGGATTTGACAATAAATACCTAAGAACTTTTCATGTCGGTTGGCAAGTTGAAAATAATTAAATTAGAGAATTGGCTACAGAAAAAAAGGGTGATTTCCATAATGTGAAGTACCTTTCCAGGCTTCAAAAGATTGGCAGGCAAAGAGGACCATGGAATTGCCTCCGTGATGTAGCTTTTATCCTTACTGCCAGATAAAAGATTATAGTCCAAATTTTCCAGTTTAGTAGAACTGCATTTGGTAGAAGAAGTGCTCTTAGAAGGTGCTATATTAATCTCCTGGATGCGAGGATGAGCTACCTCAAGCCTTGGTGAAGATGGTTCAAGTCTATTATGAGTTGGAGCCACTGGGAGTACCTGTGATGCTAAAACCAATCATTGTCAGCATCAAACTTGGATTATTTCCTCTAATTAGAATTGCAAACAGTCTCTCATTTCCTTTCTATTATATTCAAGACAATAAAGTTGAATATTTTTTAAGTGCAGTGCAGAAAAACATTATGTCAATGCTTCCCCTGCCCTCGCTTTCATATGTTTACTATTGCTACACAAGTACACGACGATAGTCACAACAGAGATTTTTTTTTTAAAACTAAAACAGTGGTTTGGTCCCTAGATTGTTAGACTTGTCCAGTTTTAGTCCCAAGAAAATTAGTGAATGCAGGAGTTTTAGTTTCTTAAAATAATAAATTTATTTCACACTAGTCATTTTGTCAAGTGGCTTATCAAAGTCAAAAGAACTAATGCAATGAATTTGTTTTGTGTGAAAACTAATTTATGCACTCGCTCATTTTTAAAGCTAAACCTAAATGAGTCTTAACAATTTGGGAATTGAATTGTTAGTTTACTTTTAATATTTTTCACTGAAAATTATCCTGTGGTAATATACAGCATTTGGGAAAAAAGATCTCAAACTGCTTATTTCCCAAACTTGTTATAATTATCATTTGAGATTATTTGCTACTTTCATTTGAGGGACCACTTATTCTCATTGTGTTTCCTCTTTTGTTACATGTCAGCACAGAGATTTAAGCTGAAGACCTCCTGCAAATTTCTCACCAATAGACTCCAGAACATATATTATTGTGGCTTGAAAGTTCAAAACTTCAAATCCGAGTCAATATTTATACCTGATCTCTAACCTCTTGCTTTGCTTTTATTGATCCGACCTTCTTACCAGCTCCACTGCCGTTCTCTAAATCATTTCCTCTGTTTACTCCATTGGTATCTGCTCCATTGACCTTTGAATTTGATGTTAAAACACCCTGCATGTATCTGGACGCAACAACAGCCTTCTCTTCTTTAATAACAATCTTCTGTCTTGGACTAGGATTCTCTTTGGCTTCCATTAAATCCATTGATTTTGACGAACCATTAGCTCGTTCACCTTGAGATTGTATTGGACCCTCTGATTGCTCCAACATCTGCATCAAATCCTTAGGGTTACCCTCAAAAGGGTGCCTTCCAGGAATAGGCCTAATCCCTACAAGAATAGGGACTGGTGTCCCAGCCTCCATTTTGTCCACATAGAAGAACTGTCCAAGCTGTAACTTGTTATTCAAGATAAGCTCATTGTCTTGCTTTGAGAGTGAGACGTAGGTTGAATGAGAAGAGTCTGACACTTTTATGAAGAAACCTTGGTTAGGCCACAGCTCAGACCCGGTTAGCGCAGGCACGATGCTGATCACCTGCAGAAGGACCGATCGGTATTCCCCTCGAACTTTTACATTGGAGTTTATACTCTGGAGAAGCTTCAGTAGCACTCCAGGGGTAAGAGATGCCATTTTTCTTCTTCCCTTTTCAAAGTTTTTCAGCGTATTACCAAAGAGATCAATTTTTGTTAGATAAAAAAGAAGGATCGAACTAGCGATCTTTTATTCAAATTCTCACCCCTCAAACCATCTGAGATAGTATCAGGCGGTTGCATATCGAATTTGATTTATAACATATGTAATTAACTGATCTTTTAGGGGAAAAGCCTAATCAAAATATTTTTTTTCAATTTCTTTCCGTGAGAAAAATTTAGGAGTTAGATAAGAATCTTTGAGGAATAGATTTAAAAACTCTTTGGTCAAGGCAGTTTAATCTTATCAATTAAGCCAAGTCTTCTTGACATTTTTCTAAACTGTTTAAGGGTTGCTAAGATTTAGCTCATTGGAATTCAGTCTCATCATGAAATTGCTAAAACATGAAAATTAACCATAGATTTCTTCAGGCAAAGAATAAAAAACCAAGCAGAAAACATTGGGAAAACAGCTTATTATACAGATGAAAAAATAACAGCAAGTTACCTGAGAATAGGGGCATAAAGAGAAGTGCAAGAAGAGGTCCTTCTGTGAAGTGGGATGTGATAGATTCTGTACAGAAATGACACACTACTAAGCTTCCAGATAGAATGACTGTGATTGCTTCTGCAGTGGCTTAACCAAGAACATCTTCTAACGCTTTGCATGCGAGGCACGTAATCATCAAAATCTCTTGGCTTAAAAGCCAAGGGACAATAATGCTTAGGCGTGAGAAATAGGAAGCACTTTGTGTGAGACACGAAAAGAGAAATCAGATCCTTTTATCAAAAAAATTATGCCTAACCTATCCAGCAATTTAATGATCATTACTATTGCGGTCTTTGTATTAATTGTGGGGTTCAAATTGGTCAGATTTCGTTATAAGTCGGAGGCAATGTAGCCATCAGGAAAGGCTAAGGATATTATTATGTCCACACCTTAGAGTGGCGTCATTATAAGGCCTTTCCATCTTCTCCTTGCTTTCATAGGAAAATGAAATGAACTAGGAGCCATTACTATATTGAATGGAAACAAATAGCATGAAAATTAATTAATTTTAATGATAAAAAATAATTTTTGTATTTTCATTTTAAAAAATAATAAAAAAAGAAAGAGAGTATTGAGTAATAATTATAGTAGTATAATAGATATTGTAAAAAATAAAAGAAAAAAAATTTCTTGCTGATAGTAAACAAGCCGATTGAGCAGTCTTTACTTTAAACGAGCATAATCATTTTACTTGTACCATTAAGAAGTCTTGCCATGCAGAATTACCCAAGAAGAATTCTCACTTCAAGTCCAAATTTAAGAGGATAAATTAACATCATCAAATAGCACCTACTTAATTGCCCAACCAACAATTTGACCTATTTTAGATCTTCCCAAAGATATGCTTTGTCCTAACCCTTGTCTCTTTTTTGCGGTCGAGTTGGTGATATATTATGTCATCATTTAAGATGATATGTCATATCACTAAAGAAATTATTAGAATCCACCTTGCAGAATTTTAATATTTTTTTAAATTTTATAAGATATTAAGTGTTATTTATTATAATAATTAAATTTTTAATTGTTATATTAAATATGAAATTTTCAAATATTAAGTATCTTGTAAATTGATATTTTGTATCATAATATCTAACATTAACATACCAAAAAATATAAAATAGTAATTTATTTTAAGCTCATTAGAGAGTGTTAACTCATGAGCTTAAAGATCCATTTAATTGGATGAATATAAAGAAAAAAGACATATAAAAAGTAAATAAGTGAGATAAGAAATGATACTCATATTTTTTATTTTTGAAAAGATAATAAAAAATGATAGTCACTATTTAATAATACTTACAATAATATAATAGATATTATAAAAAAATTAATAGATTACTTTGTGACAAGTGAATCAAATAGATCATAATATTTTTTTTTTCCGAATATTTCTTTTTTTTTTAATTATAACAATCAAGATATCTTTAAATTTTATTTGGACGGAATTTGTGCAAAACAATTTTAAAAATACATTTCTCATGTTAACCTAATGCTTTTAAAATCTTACTTCTAAAATTCTTTTAAAAAGAATATAAAAAAGGAAAAAAAAAAAAAACACACACACACACACACACACACACACACAATAACAACTGCTATTACTACCAAAAGTGGCTTTTTTTTTCTTTTACAAATATGCACCACGGGTTAAAATAAACTTCATTACATCTAATCTAATAGACAAACTAAGAAAAAGAGAAATACAATCCTATAAATAAAGTCCCAAAAAGAGACTCAAGCTACAGTTGGCAAGATTATCTGCACATCTATTTTCCTTAAAAAGACATGCAAAATTTTGACATCCCAATTCTTTTTTAGAACAACTTTAATTAATTTTTCACCCTAAAACACTATACCTATAGCCATACTTAAAAACATAATTTGAATTTTTTAAACTATTTTACAAGATACAATTGGAAAGAGGAGAGAAGGATGAAGTTTAGACGTGACTCATTTGAGTGTGTTCCTCTCCCCCCTTTGTTTGAGACAATCATTTTCCAATTTTACACTGTAAATTCCTTTACAAAACTTGAGAGGATTCAAATCCTCAAATACAATGTTGCATTGTGAAGACTATGATCCAGAAAAGGCATTGGCCTGGGTCTGAGCATGAACTAAGCTAGCATACAAACCATGAACATTAGAAGCCATGAGAGTTTCATGGCTTCCATACTCCACCATAGTCCCATTTTTCATAACTGCGATCTTGTTAGCCTCTCTGATTGTAGATAGACGATGAGCTACTACTATGGTGGTTGCCTCCTTTGTGACATTTCTAAGTGCATTTTGGACATGCTTCTCTGATTCCAAGTCCAAGGCGCTGCTTGCTTCATCAAGCAATAGCACCCTTGATTTCTTCAATATGGCTCTTGCTATTGCAATTCTTTGCTTTTGCCCACCTGATAGCTGGACCCCACTCTCACCCACCTAGTGTAAAGGGATAACAAGTCAAATTCTTTCATCAAGTTTTCCTATTCAGAAATCAAGGGCCACGATCTATTATATTATTCTCTGCATTTTTGTTAAGATTTTTTTTTTTTTTTGAATTTTGAAGAAATAAAAGTACGATTGATTTGAAAAAAATTCTTAGATGCACTCGATTTATAAAAAATTAACACATTAAACCATATTATGAAGTGAGCATATTAATATAATTTTCAATAAGACATTTCTAACATGTTAATATATCCATCTAGTCTATAATTTTTTTTTTTAATAATCAGAGTCTACCTGAGAATTTTTATTAACATCAAAGAAAATTTTTTAGGTACAAATAATGAACTAATTAAGTGTACAATGAACCAATAAAAACTCATTAAATTGATATTTTAGATAATGAAATCAAGTGATGCATCTATTTTTGTGAATTTCTCTTGGCTTTTTGCACCAACTAATTATACATCATGACTCTCAAAGAATTTTGAGATTTGAAATTCACATTTTAAAAATAAATGAGGTTCGCTGCAGCACAAGTTTTATCATTCTCACAACAGAATTTATCCCATAAATTTTTCTAATAACTGCAGAAAATCCCAATCAGTCAAGATCCCATCTTTTGGTAAAATTTCCATAAGATTAAAAACTCACAAATAAGCTTTGTCACTGCCAAGGACCAAATTACTACATATTCAAAAGATCAAACACTGAACTAAATATCCGTGGTGAGGGCAATTGAATCAGGAAAGTCAAAAGTGATAAGTCCATCAATTAGGAGCATACCTGGGTTTCATAACCTTGAGGAAGGCCGCTTATGAAGTTGTGAATGTAAGCTTCCCTTGCAGCCTCTTCAATTTCTGCCCACGAAGCATCTTGATCCCCAAAGGCAATATTCTCCCTTATGCTCCCAGCAAAAAGTGCGGGCTCTTGACTCACCAAAGCTATTTGCCTCCTCAACCACTTCACATCAATCTCCCTCAAATCCAACCCACCAAGCATCACTTTCCCTTCATTTGGATCATAGAACCTCTGTATCATCCATATCACTGTTGATTTTCCTGACCCACTTGCTCCCACTAAGGCTACTGTGCTTCCTCCTTTCACCTTCAAACAGAAATCTTTCAACACTATCACCTGGGGCCTAGATGGGTAAGCAAATGTCACCTTTTTGAACTCTATCTCCAATGGCTTTGATTTTGGTCTTTCTATCTGCCTACCCTTTGTTCTAGCATTGCCTATCAATGGTCTACGATTTATGATATCTAGAACTGCAGGGATTGCTGTAGCTGCCATGGAAGTATCCGGTGCTAAGCCTGCTAGTTGTCCCACAGAAAAGGAGCTCAAAACAAGAATGAGAAAGATTTTATAAACATCTCCAAATTCTGTTTTGTTCTGTTTTACAAGGTAGGCACCAAACCAAAGGATTAACGTGTATGCTCCATACATGGCTCCTTGAAAAAACCCAAGTGTTAGGCCTATAATTTGTGACCTTTTTACTGATTTTCTCCTAGGCTCTAACAAGGATTGATCAAAGGACTTTACTATTTGTTCTTGGGCGGATAAAGTAGTGACTGTCCTTATGTTTGAAACTGCACCAGAAGCAATATTACTAGCTCTAGCATAAGAATTGTTATCAACTCTTGGCCCTATGTTTATGATCAGGCTTAAGTAGCTAGCACCAAGAGTAAAAGGGGTTAAAGCAGCTGCCAAAAGGGTTAGTCTCCATCCAAGGAAAAAGGACACACCAAACCCTACGGCAGCTGAACTCAACCCCATTAGAAGGACTGAAAATCTATCGCCAAGGACTGAACGAAAGCTAACACAGTCAATTGACAGCCTTGACACTAACACTCCAGTGGAGTTTTCTTCAAAATCAAACCACCCCGGTTCTTGTTTTAGTATGGCTTGAAACAGAAGGTCTCTAGCCCTCAATGTGAGCTTTGTTCCAGCCCAGCCACACAGACCTTGTTGTCCTGTCATCGAGATGATGCATCCAAAACCGAGCCCAACGAGGGCAAGACAAAGGAGAGCGACATCTCTTTTCACCCTCGAATTATCTTTGTGGAAATATACTTCAAGGGCCATGCCTAAAATCAAGGGAAAAAGGGACAAGAAAGCACCTGCATGCATACCCAGAAGGAATCCAAACAGTAGCATCACAAGTTCTGGCTTTTGCAGTTTCCATATCTCAGAAAGTCTGAACTTTCTTGGCCTTTTCTTTTGCTTATCTTCCATATCTTCTTGTTTTTCCTCATGAATGGATTTTAAGTGCTTAAAGTCAAACCTTGAGATATCAGGAAATGATTTCTCATTGATGGAAAAGTCATTGGCCTTTTGTGTGACATATTCCTCAGGCATAGGTTTTGAAATGGGTTCAGAAGCAAGCTTGAAGAGGTTATAGTATGTGCCAGCTTTTCTCATAAGCTGGTGATGGTCACCAATCTCAGTGACAGAACCATGTTCAAGAACTACAATGGTGTGAGCGTTCCTTACTGTGCCTATCCTGTGAGCAATGACAATGGTGGTTCGGCCAGCAGAAATATTGTCAATGGCCTTTTGGACTACAAACTCTGATTCAGCATCAAGAGCGCTGGTAGGTTCATCTAAAAGAAGGAGTTTAGGATCTTTGATCATGGCTCGAGCCAATGCAATTCGCTGCTTTTGACCTCCTGAGAGTTGGGTTCCCCTGTCTCCAACCTGCCATAAATGTCATTTTTTAGGTAACAATCAGACTCTACAAAATGTATAAACACGCTGACACATCAAACTTTAACAATTATGGAATATGACACACCGCGGTATAAAACTCAACAAGCATTATCTTATATTTTCAGGCTAATTTTGTGTGCCTTAGTCTAGTTGAAAATCAAACATCTAGACAAGAACTATCCTTCTGGTTAGTTACTGTACCTGAGTGTCATAGCCTAGTGGTAGGCTAGAGATGAAGTTGTGGGCATCAGCAGCTATGCAAGCATCGATTGCCTCTTTCTTAGTGGCATTCTCCTTCCCCATCATCACATTTTCCAGTATGGTTGTGGCAAAGAGAATTGGCTCCTGGCCTACCATTCCTATTTGATCTCTTAGCCATTTGACTTGAAAGGTTCTCAAATCATGACCATCCAAGGTTATTACCCCTGCGAAGACATTTGAAG
The DNA here is from genome assembly GCA_032878935.1 of Erythrophleum fordii. Lineage (NCBI taxonomy): Eukaryota > Viridiplantae > Streptophyta > Magnoliopsida > Fabales > Fabaceae > Erythrophleum > Erythrophleum fordii. The sequence continues at coordinate 7,270,877 of JAVQMF010000047.1, forward strand.
AGTGTTGGGAGGAGAAGGAGGAATTTTTCCACATGGAAGAGGAATTTCTTTGTAGTCACTTTCTTATTTCTCATTTGATGACTTTCTTATTTTTGTTCATTTGACTTTCAACCACCAAATACAAATACAAAAGGCATATATGTTCTTATATAAGCACGTAAAGTGACCCTTTAACGTCTACTTACATGAATTACTAAATAATATTTTGAGTGAAAATGATACGTTGATCGTATATTGTATGTGATAATAAAATAGAGATAAAATGTATATTTTTTCTCTTTGTATGAGAAAGTTGAAAAGTTAAATAAAGAAAATAGAATGATAAATTAATAAAATGACGTGAAGAGATGCTTGTTTTTTCTAATAAGCAATAAAATTTACATATAATTTATAAGTGTTAGTTATCAAATTTTTTATAAATATAAGATAAATGGATATTCTTTACATTAATAGATGAACATCACATGTTTGAGTTTATTCAAAAAGTTTTTACATATGTTAGATTTTTTTTCCATTTTGGGAATTTAGTAAGTATTTAAAAATTTTTACTTAAATCTTGTCCATTAATTAAAAATGTGAGAGAAAAAGGTTTTCTTAAATTTCATGTCCCGGAAAGTCACGCAAAGCTACTGTGTATGACCCTATCACATAGGTCTTTCAGCAAATGAAATTATATGCAAAATAACACTTTGTGGTACTTATGTAAATCGTACAAAAACGATGTGCTTTAGATATTTATCTCTTTCCGAGGGGGATAGAACCCTTCAAATTCAAAATATAAATATGATATGATAGAATTATCTATACTAGTCGTGCATGAATACTACAACCACGATACCAGTTAATGCCTTCAATGGACCAAGTCTTACACGTGATCTATCAAGCTATCTGCTTCCTTAGCACTCCCAAGAAAAATGCAGATTATTTAAATGCGATCCAAGGGATGAGATGACACTAAAAAATCCATATAAGAACAATTAGATTCCCCTTAGCTTTCAGAAGATTGCCATCACCAAATTGTTATCATTTGATATAAGTTCTTACCTTCAACAGGATCGTAAAACCTCTCTATGAGGGCAAAAACAGTGGACTTGCCTCCTCCACTAGGACCAACCAACGCTAGGGTTCTTGCAGATGAAATGACTAAGTTTAGGGAATGAAGAATCAGAGCATCAGGACGAGATGGGTACGCAAAGCTGACATTCTTGAATTCAATTCTTCCACCAACATTGGAGAGCTTCTTCCCTTCAGGACTGTATGAATCAATCTCAGGAATTCTCTCTATAATTTCAAATACACGACTTGCTGCAACAGTGCCTTGTGCAAATTGTGCAAAATATGAAAGTGCCAGTGCCAAGCCTCTGCCAATTTAGGAAATTAATGTCATTTTTTGTGCCTTATTAAACAGCCCGACAAAGTGAAGACCACAGTTGCCCTTTTTAGCATGCAGGTCAGCTCTTAAACGGGAAAAAAAAAAAAAAAAACTTCTAAATGAAAAAATAATACACTTTTTTATAAAATTGTAAAAACAGTATAATATATATGCGTATTTAACAAAACAAAATCATAAAATCTAAAAAAATAACACTTCATTTTTTATTTTTTTCTTCTTTTCTCAATTTTTAATGGGCCAACTCACCTCTACCTGCACTGACTTGTTTTGAAAGGTTACATTGATCAAAAAGTTCAAGACCATACCCACCCAATTGCCGAGTTAGACAGACTAGTCTGCAAACTCTATCTCATTTTGACAGTGTAGCACGATGGAAAAGTGATGACAAGTTCTAATATAAAAATTTGAAAGAGTCATATTCCAAAAACTAACTAAAAAGGTTAGAGAATTCAATTTTATATATTTAGAGGGCATGAAAGCTTGAGATTTTCCACCTTTTGATTGTCCAAAATGAGCCTTGGAATATGTGATGCATGCAACCTAATAGCTAGCTCTTGAGATTATAACATATTTCTATGTTTTGGATGATTGAACTTCCTTCCAAATCCAAATATAGCCCACTACAATAAAAGGAGGGGAAAGAGATCATACCTTCCCCCTATATTGACAGCAAAGAAACAAGAAATGGCTGCACCTCCATCAATCTCATTCCTGGCAATTAAGATAGAGCCATACCAGAAAGCCAAAGCCCATGTTGAGTAGGTTACTAAATAGATAACTCCCATGCCTGCACCCTTAGCAAAGCCAATCTTTGCCCCGGCTGTGACTGATTTTCGCAGCAGTCCACTGTATTTTGAAGCCAATTGGCTTTCTGCTACGAAAGAAATCACTGTCCTAATTGAACTGATGGCCTGCTCTGCTATGCTTCCTGCTTCCCTATATGAAGCCTGTTTTCAGAAAACGTTGAAAACAGAATGAACAAAAAGCTAACACATTGTACAAGAGGAAAGGTCTAATTGCATAAATATACTTTCATTCTTTAATTTTGCATGAAATTTCATTTTGTCCCTTTTATTTTTTTTTTCCCAAATTTGTCCTTTTTCCATGTTTTCTTCTTTTTTTTTTTTCTGTGAGAATCTCTAACAAAATATTCTAAATAGGTAGAATGACATATCACATAACCTTTGTAGTAATCCTCAGAGTTAGGCATGAGGAATTCATTGATAATATTTGAAAAGATCAAGGATAAAATTAAAAAATAATAATTAAGAGAGAAAAGTGAAAGTTAATACATAGTTAAGAGACGAAAATTACATTTAGGGAAAAAAAAAATTTCTAAATATGGTTCCTCTTACTTGCTCCTTTGCTGTTAGATCTCCATAAACTGCTTTGTAAGCGATGCCACAGAGCATAGTCAGTGGGGTGACTGAGAATACTACTAGAGAGACTTTCCATGACCTTAGAAACCCAACTGTGTACCCACAAATAAATGTAAATACATGATGAATGAAGTGAGCCATCTGCAGCGGAATAAATAAATAAATAAATGAAAAGGCATTCAACAATTAGTGTCAACCAAATATGGGGCAAAGAACTTACCAGCTTAATGATATTATTTTATTTTAAAATTTGAAATTATTAATCTATATAAATAAATTAGTAAAAAAATTGACAGTGACTAAATTAAGTTAATGGAAATCCTTTAAAAAAAAAAGAACGAAAATGCCAAAATAAAATTAAAATTGGACTAAACTCAAATTAGGTGTAGTTCTTATATCTTTGTTATCAAGTTCATCAATAAAATTAAAGTACATGTAATAAAATTTTAAAAAAAAATCCAATCATATAATGTTAAGTTGTAAAGACTATATACTTATATATAAAAATCATATACTTCTTATCTTATTGAAAAACTATATATTTATCATGTTTTTATTGAAAATTTTAATAACAAATACTAGAATTCAGCAACAGTATATTCTATGTTTGTCTTAACTTTGAGGCCTCATTTACTTCTTTTGGATTATTTATTATGAGTTTGTTATTATTGTTTAATAATATTTATTTTTTAAGGAAAGGTACAAAAATTATTTCTAACCTACAAAATTATTTTTTTTCATTCTATCTTTTTTTCTTCATTCTGCGTCAGGTGAGGAAGTAAAAGAGAAATAACATTGTCCTGAAAATATGACTTGTAAATAAATGGGTGTCATACAATTTACTTTGTAATTCTGAACCAACATTTAATTTTTTTTCCCCTGAAATCACTTTCTCTCCTCTTTTGATGTTAAAACCATTAACATATAGCCTACTTAATTGTGAAGCAAAGTTGATTTGCTACAAAATAGTGAATTGTAATGCTTCAAAGTAAGTGCTAAATATCCTTATAGTCACTAATTTTGGGCAAGGTATAATCAAAAGAAAAAAAACTATAAAACTGAAAGCATAAAAGATTTTGTTAACATTATCTAAACCTTCTCTCCCATGACTTCTTGAATTTGTGCAACATCACTTGCAATTCCATGCATAATATCAGCAGTGCTGATCTCTGTATCGAAAACGGCAATGTCTTGTCTCAGAACTGCTCTTAGATACTCACTTCTTATTCTCTGAGCAGATCTCTCCCCCACCAACCTCCAACATGTGATCTCTGCCAATTTAGTCATCAGTGAAATATTTTAACACCTTGTAACTGAGGAAAAAAATTATATTTAAAAATTTTAAATTAAAGACATTTATATTAAAATAATTTAAATTTTAATATTATTTTAAAAGATTTCATGACTAAAAATTTTAAATTACAATCTTTCTTTATAATTTTTTATACAATTTAAATTTTTAGTTTTAATTTCTTTTAAAATAATTTTAAATTAAAATTTTTTAATATAAATATCTTTTACTTCAGATCTTTAATTGTAATTTTTCTTTTAAAAAAATATACCTCAACAGTTCCATGCGTTAAAACAAAAGAATTATGATTTTTGTCTTAATTTCCTTACCCAAATATGCTCCAACCAGCACCGATACTGCTAACCCGATCATATATATGCATATCTGAAAAATTAAAATTGGAAGAGAAAAATAATGAAAATTAATAGAAGAAATAATTATGACTAGTGGTACCGCAGGGTTATACACATATAGGGAGAAAAACTTATTATTATTATTATTTTTTTAACTTTCAGGTGTGTTAATTAACCAAAACATTATATGCACTAAACAAATTATAAGTTCATAATATATTGTATTAACTTATATTATCAAATCTTATATGTTATACCAAACATATCCTGAGTATCTGCAAAAGTATGAGAAGGAAGTAGGATATCGAGCATCTCCTTGGTTGTGTCTTGACTTCTTGTTTATTTTAATGAATTTTGTAAAAAAAAATTCTGTAAAAAAAGAAATTAATATTTTGAAAAATAATTTGTTAAATTTTTTTATCAATAATATTAGTATTTGACTAATTTTTTACAAAAGTATTTATCATTGTCAAATTACTAAAAAGAATATATTTATAAATGACTTTGTAATCTATGTTGTTTAAATGGATAAAGGATTTTGAATATTCATTATGATTAATTTTAATCAAATTTATAAATTTTATTTTTTTAACATATAGAAAATAAAATTACAATTAAAATATAAAAAAATTTAAACACTATATATATATAATTAAAATAAATATATCAAAACACACTCAAATAATACATACAAAAATTATGATCAAAATTTTGATAAAAAGAATTGACTTAGGGTCTAAAAAGATAAGGGATGATTTTGTAATTAAAGATTTTGATTGAAGGTATTTTTATCCCAAAAAAAAAAGTTGTTTACGCTTTCTTCTCTAGGGAAAGAAATTAATTTTGCTATCACTCAAAAGCAATTCTCTTATGGGTCAAACACAATTAAAAACTAAAAAATAATATATATTTCTTTTTCCATAAGCACGGCCAAATAGGCTTTGAAACTTCTCATTTGAGGCAGGAAGAAAAAATTAATTCTGTATTGAACAAAAGTATCTTTACTCAAAATAAAAATTTACAAAATTATTCAATATTTTGATTTTCTCAAGCCATAATGCTAAAAAAAAAAGACTTTTTTTCTCAAAAAGACTAGCCAAATAATAATGACATTAATAAAATTACTTATCAAATTATTTAGCTAAATACTAACTACTTCTTTGTTAAAGCACTGAAAAGCTCAATTTTAAAAATAAAAATAAATTTAAATTAAGCAAAAATTAAAATCATACTCACATAGGCACTATTTTTTTAAAATCATTTTAATGACACACTCCTGATATGTTTTTAAAATTTTCTATGACAATAATATTGATAAAAGTGCGTATAAATAATTTTGTCAAACATTAATTGCTTCTTTGTTATAATATTTTTTTATGGAATTCTTATGAAAAAAAAGTAACACTTATTTTTTTATATGTTTTTACTATTAAGTTCTTTAATAAAAATATGATATATGTAAAAAAAATTTTAAAAATCTAATCATATAATATTAAACTCTAAAAATTATATACTTATCATATTTTTATTAAATAATCTTATAATAAAAATAAAAAATTATGTCTTTTTTTTTAAAAGAACAATTTCAAAATAAAAAAAATTAAAGCCAAGACTAGATGGCCCTTCATCAAACACTAACTACTTCTCTCTTAAGAAATGCATTAAAAAAAATCCCAAAATAAGCAAAAATTCAAAGTATAACAAATCAGAAATACATATGTTCTGTAGCTATGTTAGTAATTGCAGGGGATGAAGTTAAATATTTACTTGATATATATATATATATATATTTTAAGAAAGAGTAAAAATTTTAATTATAAAAATAAAAAAATTTTAACTATAAAAAGAAAAATTTTAAATTGAAAGAAAAATTACGCGTGTCAAACAAGTTTTCCTTTGTCAATTTTTCTTGAATCGAAACCAAGTTGACTGAGAGATTCCAGACACTTGAAAAAATGAGAAGGGAGAAGAAATTCATCATGAAAAGTACCTGTTCTACATCCTTGAGCATCTGGGTTTTGTCACCACTGGATGATTCTGCAGCAATCTTATTGACCAACTCTCCAAAAAGATAAGAATACCAAGGAAGTGATCCCCCATTTACGACAGCCCCTACACATCCCACAATCACTAGCACCCAATCCCACTTTGTTGAGTACCTAAACAACCCCAACACCCCCACTGACCTTCCACCCTCTGCATCATCCTCATCCACATCTCCATCATATCTTGAAGCCTTGTCAATCTCATAATCACTGTAATACCGACCATAACTTCCATGACCATATTTGCTATATAATAGTTCAAGATCTACTATACTATTATAGCCCATCATACTTAGCTCATCTTCCTCAGCCAATGCATTTTTCCTGCCACTTCCACTATTCCCATCTTTGATGACCCCCAATTTTGAGAACCCATTATCAGATTCACTAGCAGCATAGCTTTGAATATCAATTTTCCCATTTGGGACACGCGCTGAGTGTTCATGATAAGGGTTTGTGGTAGGGCCTCTGGGCCCACTTGTTCGGGAAAGGTAATAGTCGTTAGCTGTTCGACGAAATGCCTGACTGAGACCAGATGGGGAGGAGCTTGAAGCCCACGGGCTGAGAGCAGAGCCTAAGCTTTTAGTGTAGTTAAGCCACTCGTTGGGCTCAAACTGCCATGAAATTTCTTCTTTCCAAGAATGATCATGTTCTGAAGCAAAGGGTGTGGCAGGAGGAACTCTTAAATTGGTGTGAGAGGGGGAAGCTGTGAGAGAAAAAGAGACATTGCAAGAGTTTGAGGGAGATGGGTAGTTGCGTCGTGAGTTGTGGGTTAAGGAGGAGAAGGAGGAGTCAATGTCGAAGGAAGAATCAGCCATGGCGAAGTTAGTATTCTGGCTTGCCAGTGTGTTGAGAACAGAGGGTAGAAGAAAAAAAGAACAAGGTTCAACTTTTTGAGTAGATTTCCAAAGGCATTGGTCCAATGTGCCAGACAACTCTGCTCATTCTGCCTGTGTTTTGTAGCATTATCAGACACCAGACTGAGCAAAACACCAGACACAGAAAGAGTCTTTGAGGTTTATATTATTCCATTTGACTAAAATAATTTGAATCCTTTGAATTATGAGATTTGTAAAATGCTTTTGAAGTGAGAGAAAATAATATGAGGAATGAAAGTATGTATAAGTCTCACCCCTTCTATTTTTATCAACTCTTTTCTTTTTTATCTCTCTCTTACTTCAAAAATACATTACAAATCTCTCATTTCAAAAGATCCAAACTCTATTAAATAGATAGGAGTAAACTAACATATTGTTAGGTGAATTTAGCTTTAGTCTTTACAATTATAACTAACTTAGTTTTTTAATTTTAACTAGTTTATTATATTCAAAAATTTATTTGTATGTTCATTCAATTTTGGAGATTAAAGTTAAATAAAACTAATAATTTAAAGACCAAATGATTAGTTTATTCATATAAATAATGTTAGGATCAAAGATAAAAATTCTCAAATTCGATTCTTACTAATAATCTTTGATCAACAAACATTTACAAATTGCAATTAAGTCCACCTTCAAACTAGAATAATATATCTAACTCTTAAATCTGTTTCCTGTACCTAGAAAAAAAAAATTGTGTTATCTCCCTTTGAATATGAGGAAAAACCTATAAAATGACATATTGTGCCCGGACGGCATGGCATGCAAGGCAATGTGGCCGGCAGAGCAGACTTATGAATGAAGCACATTCTTGATTGGAGGGAGTTTTAAAATGCCACTGGGTTCTTCTAAACTGATTATCATTGACTCATGTGGGTATATTTTATTGCAAGGTCAATCTTTCCTTCTTTGACTCATGGCATGAAGTAACTAGGAGTATCCATTTGTCATGTAACCAAATTCTACAATTTGTTTCGCAATCTTAAAGTGTTGAGGTTTCGTCATGTAATTAAGTAGCCATTAAGATTTGATTAAATTTGATGTGGTGATGAAACTATGTTAACACAAAAGGTTTTAAATTTCGTTCTTGTCAACCCATCTCTCTCATAAATTTTATAGACCAAGGAACTAATCAAACAGTAAACATTTAGGGGGTCAAAGTTAATCCGGGAAGTTGCGGGGGGAACAGTTAATCGAATGTATACATGCATGCAAGGTTTGAAAGTCGCATCAACGGTCAATATAACTGGATCTTGCATCATTTGAGAGATGCGCATTGGCTGCCTAATTAGAAGCTGGATCAACCAGTACTTGTATTGTGTCAGGTAAGTATCTCTGCTTTTTAGTTGTTAAGAAATCAATTTGTTTAACATGTGTCTTGGCAGAGATCAAATGGTAAAAGAGTGTACCCATTGAAAATTTGGCAGATTTGGATATTTTCATGTATCATAGAAGTCATGTGAATAATAATAATAATAAACACAGTTTTATATTTTGGTGGTGAAAAATAAAAACATATAGAAAGATTTGGATATTTTCATGTATCATAATGGTGATGTTGGCTCAACTTTAACTTCTTTTATTTCCAAGACATTATGAATTGATAACACTTTGTAATAGCCTATTCATAGTTGCTGGAGATCACGACAGTCTTCTTCTACTTAGATAGGAAGATATGCTTCTCGTTTGGTAGGATATGAATAAGGATTGCTGTTCTTGACCAGGCTACATTTGGCTTGAAGATTTAGCTTCAAAGTGGAGACGAAAATTTTTTTGATCTGATGTCTTGTACATCTTATGAAAGTAATTTGTATGTGATATTCTCGTATATTGTATGGAGCATGATTCATGATTCCTTTAAACTTTCCTGTCTACCGGAAAAAATTAAGAAATTAACGAGACAGAAAATGTCCACCTTTTTTTCAGGCTAATACTCGTTTAAATGAGGTGTTGATAATCAAATAATTAGAATGGTATGAAAAAAAATTAACCATTTATACAAATCAGAGAACAGAAGTATGATTGATAACGCACAAATATGTCAGATTCAAAACTTTACCGATAGTGCACATCAAAGAAATCAACCCAAATTAGTAAAACAAGATACTATCCTCCCTGATATAATAAGCTAACTCCCTTATGTTGATCACTATTATAAATGGTCCAGGAATTATATAGCACACTAACTCATCATGGTGGAACGCCAATTACCGAAATGTTAACTACAGAACTCTTGCATTGATAACCGTAAACAATACAAGGTGATTCAATATACTCAAACGGAAAAACGTTAAGTCACGGAAACTTAGTAAACCCACTTATATAGGCTAGCAAAAATTTTTAAATACAAGAATGTTGTAACATAACTCTATCTCATTCAAGAACATCCCAATTTAAACAGATTCAAGCGTACACAAAAGGATAATAAAATGCCTTGTACAATTATTACTGCTATACGAGAGTTCGAGATTGTCCTTCACGAGACTGGAACTTTAGCGCACAAAACAAAGGACGCAGCATCCATAGGTAATAACCATCAACAGCCAAGGCCATTTAAGGCACATTTGGCAAACAATTTAAAATTCTGCAGAAACAGAATGATAATAGGAATGGGAAAGGATTTGGAATGGAAAGACCATTCCTATACCAGAGTTCGGTTCTATCAAACAAGGATATTCCTCAAATCGTCATTATGTTTGATAGATCGTATGGAATGAAATCATACTTGTGACTTAAGGAAACAAATTTAATCACCAATCACATCTCAGGAGTGAATGGTCTTTCCTGTCTTTGCAGATCTAAGTCCAGACTAGAATCATCATTACAGTTACCCCCCCCCCCCCTTCTTTTTTTTTTTCCTACCAAACTATCATTCCTGCAGAACAGACGCAGGATTAGAATAACATTCCTTGTATTAAAGGTGTTCCTACCGTATGATACAATAAGTCAAAATATAACTTCCATAAACATGAATAATTGGGATTATACAGCTAATATTACAGTGATGTGTCCTTCAGCAAAGAATGACTCTAGTGAGAGGCAAAGGATTAAAAGTGAACAATACTAATTATTTCTTTTCAATGGGGAGGGGAAAATAATTTTTTGCAAGCTATTACTACACAAGCACACCACTCTTCTTAACTCTGACTATGCTGATTCTAACAAGAGTTCAACTCTAATATACATCTCACAGAACTAAAGCAAAATAAAAGAATGACTCTGTACTGCCAAAATCACGATGACACTGCATCAACAGGTGATTCCCTCATTGAATAGAGTATGCAGCATATTTCAAACACAACTATCAGCAAAAGCTAGCTAAATCACTAGGAAAACCTCACGAATCCAAGAAAATATACAAAACTCCATCATATATCCTTTATGTGATCCATTTTAATCATGCCTACCTTTGAGTTTCGTATCATATATATGTTCTTTACACCCTCCCATTGAAGATGTGAATCAAATCATGTCGGGGCCACTCAGTGACATTTCATCTAGGCTTTGCATCACTTCCCTTGCTTCGAAAATTTGAGAGAGAAAAAAATGATCGGGGAGCTGCACAAATTGAAATTCATGTGTAAGTTATAACTATAATGTTGTGAAAGCTACAAAAAGTTGAAGCAAATAGAAGGTTGTAACTCTGAATATTGATGAAAAGACACCCAAACCATATGTATGACTCCTTAGCCATTGAAGATAACATAGCATCTACTTTCCCTTTACTTAAGATTACATTCTATGTGAGACACAATTGAATGCCAACAGATTGCCCTCTTGAAGTTTCATGCAATATAGAAAACTAAATGAAATTGAAGAAACACTTCTTTCAATTGAGCCAACAAAATACAAAGGAGACATATTTTGCCTGTTCACCACAAGGTATACAGCAACTTTCTCAGCATAATTATGGCTAAACATGGATGATAGAATTGAACTAAAACCAGAAGTAGATTATACAAGCATCACCTTTTAATGAACTTCCTGAAATATGATCATCCCTCAGTTTGAAATGAGCAGGAGGTGCAGGGATAGAGCTTTGCAAGGATTGAACTGCAAGAACTGAGAATAAGTCAACTAGAGAATTCACTGTCCCTCTTTCCATAGAGCAAAAATGTGAAAATTTCTAATATGCATACATTAATTATGCATACAACTATGCTAGCTGAAAGCAAATAGCTGTCTGGAAATGAAGAGCAAACCTCTTAGGCCTTCCTTGGCATGCAGATCTTCTGTTTATAAGAAGATTGAGTGCTCAATTTATGATATCCCAAGGGTGTACAAGCTAGTTTTGGATAAATATGAAATTTTATGAGCATGATCAGCATGATGAAAACTTACAATGTATAGGGTTGATTTTGATTTATAATGCTATCAACCTATCCTCACTTCATATATATCAATGTAGGTCTGGAGTTGTCTATTAAGAAAATATTATATCCTTATAACGTATCTATCATCTAATCAATTATGAAGCACATTGATAAGTTACATAACCCTTGTCCATGACATTTGAATCCTCTTTGATCCTATATCATCAAGAAATAAACCAATTGTGAAAATGCGAGATTGATTCCTTCAAATTTCAAATATTGAGAAAAGACAATTCATCTCTTTCCTGGTTCATTCAATGTCTACAAAGAAGAATCTTTTATCCAAATGTGCAGCCTAAGATTATAATAGTGAAAGGAGCATCCATTAATAGCAGGACAGCACAGAAATTTGGTAAAAAAATAAATAATGAAATAGAAGTGATAAACTAATTTGAACTTGAAATTGTAGAAAAAGAACAAGCATGTTGCTCAGTAACAAGAAAAAGTATAGGTTACCCTGTTCGTTGAACAGCTCACTTTCATTCAAGTTGTCTTCGGAAGGATGACCATGAGAGAAACCCATTCTTGATTTTCTCAAGTCTTCTAATGACCGGTTGGCAGGATCTCGGCCATCTTCTGTATCATCATCTCCTTCAGAAGTTGTAGCAGAGATCCAATCGGGTACCAAACTCTCTGAACCACGATTTTTCCTCCCAAACTTTAGTAACCTTTTAAAACCTTTAGTGACATCCTTGCGTGATTGATTATGGGATGAATTAGAAACAAGAATAGGTTTTTGAGCACTTCCCCATTTTTTCCTCATTCGGGCTGCATCACTCTCACCTTGGATGAGTGAGTGAGAATTCCAAGATGCAGGGCTTCCAATAGGGGAGTCCATATAAGCATCAATGTCAGAGGACTCATGTGGATAAGAAAATGGATGACGTATGCGTGAGTTCCAAGAGACAGGGCTTTCAACTGGTGAGTCCTGCACAGATCCTACATTGTTGAAAGTTGATGGCATAGCAGTAGGCATTTCAGCTACTGAACCAGGGTCTCCTTGAGCAAGAGATCTTGTGGAATCTCCAATTTCAGATCCAGAATTACCAGATTTATCAGATTCCTGGCTCTGTCTTGCCTTTCTTTCATTACTATATGCAAAATCTTCAATAGCCATGGTTTCAATTCCATCCTCTTCGCCTTTGGCCATATCCGCAGAATCTTCCGCCTCAAATGCCATTTCATCAAATTCTTCATTTTTCCGAGCCTCAGATGCCATTGAAGCTTTCATCCAAGCAGCACTGAATCTGGCACCAGTGCCTAGATCAGTTTGCGCCCCATCAAATTGCAATGGAGCCAAAACAACACCTTCTGAGTTCAAAGGGGACAAATCCTTAAACTCTAAAGGATTAGCAGAACTTTTCTGCAAAGACTGAGATCGCTTTGGCTTCTCTTCCTTGATACCTGGCATCTCTTCATTGCTACTCTTACTACGGCCAAAGTTTCTCAGCTGAGAGTAGGGAGTTGTTTTACTGACTCCAGAAGAAGGCTTTGTATTTTCTTTTCTTAAATCAGAGAAGTTTGGAACAGACTGAGCAAGAGGACTGTCTCTTCTCCTGCCAGAAGTAGAGTTAAAAATTTTGGCTGATGATCGTGAGGTTGATGATGCAGTTGTGCGAGGAGTGGATGAATACAAATTTCTGTTAGGCAAATTTCTTCTACTTTGTCTTGAAACACTATCCCCAATAGTTGATTCACTAAATTGTCTAGCCTGTCCATATATTTTTTCTTCTGAAAATTCAGATAGATCTTCATCCTCTTCATTCTGAAGGGAAACTATTGGATGCTGTCAAAATGATGGAGGAAATACCAAATTAGAGCCAACAGAGATATCTGTATTTTAAATATCAAAACAAACTTTAAATTCTAGATGATTTAAGTTTAACAAGGATCCCAAAAGCCATAAAAAAAAGAAAAAGAGTACCTGCTCTCCCTTAATATTCAACTTGAAAGGACTAAATTTCTCAGCACGTCGATGAGCACTTGATAGCGAATCGTGTCTGTCTCTAGAACCTGAAAACTTGGCCTTCATCTCAGCCCTACTCTGCTCAAGACTATCTTGCATGGCCTTCATCCTAGCTTCCTTCTCTGCTCTTTTAGAACTCCATTCATCCCTCAGTTTAGCATCTCTTTTTTGCATGTACTTTTCATAAAATTTTCCTCTAGAATCATCACCAAAGTTGAGATCTGAGAAACATTGCCTCAGAGCATCACCATAATTGTGATTATCCACCATCTTAATAAGTGATTTAGCATCAGAGTTTGCTACATTGCTAGAACTCCTAGTCAGTTTAAGTGTAGCGTTTCTGGAAGGAAGTTGAGGAGTTGACTCCACTGCTTCTCTATACTGTGAATCAATACCCTGTTCTACATCTGTGTCAGCAGACTCAATTCTCCATGCAGAAATAGAATGGTCTCCTGGAACCCGCAGTTTATGCTCTGCAAAAAGCTTTTCAAGCTCATCTGCCTTCAATCTCAGCTCATCATTCAGCCCCTGATTTCCCTTAGACTGTCTCATTCTCTGAACTTGCTCTAAAGGTGCAATTGAGGGTGCTTGGACCCTGTCTTGACTCTCCAAAGCTTCTTTACTGGAAAGGTTCAACTTGGTATGTTCATAAGCAGCCTGAGTCCCATCCCTCTTGCTGTGCGATTTGCCACCAGGATGAGGTTTATGGCCATTCATATTTGGGACATCAGAATCCTCAGCCTTAATTTGCTGTTTGGCATAGAATGGAGCGCCCTTTTTTACTGCACCCTCAAGTTCCCCAGTAAAAGAACTCCAGTGAGGCTGATGAGTAGATTTATCACCCTCACTCTGAACAGAAGAAGCTTCCTTAGGTTGTAGGGCAATCCCACCTTCAAACTGTCCTGAGAGAGATCGAGAACGATTGTGAGAACCCTTAATAAATGATTGAGCTATGGTTTGATTTCTCATCCCAACATCTTCCCTTCTGGAGAATTTAAGGTCTGATGTAACAGCCCCCACTGTGGTGGTGAAAACTCCAACAGGCATCTTAGGGGGAACTTGCGATTTTGCTCCAACAACATCAGTCCGCTTGGAGGGACCCTTCAACTGTGCCGCAGAACCCACTTGATCTTTATTAAAACAAGTCCTCTCTTCATCAAAAGTAGAAGTTATTGATGACTCCTGAGAAGAGCCCTGATTATTTTGCACAACCTGTTCTGTTGCAGAAGATCTCAATTGAACATGAAAAGCTGCTTGATCTTTCCAATTGGTTGCCACATTGGAGTCAGCCTCCTCCTCTTTAACAGTGAAATCCCCAACACGAGTCTGAGGATGGACTGGAGCTTTCAATCCAACATCACCAAACCTACGGGGACCACTCTGGAACACAGAATTGGATGAACTCTCGGAATTATTCGATCCCTTACAATCCTTATCTTCAGATGCAACCGAGACTACATTGGATTTTGTATGTGGAACAGAGGAAACCGAAGAGGGGGTACACAAGGGGCTTTCCGTATCCTTCTTATCACCACTCACATCAATGCTCATGTCACTTGCGCCACTCCATCTTCGCAATACAGACTTCTCAGCTGCCGCCACCGTTGAGGTGGGTCCGGAAGAAACATCAGAGAGCCTCCGTAGTTCCACGGATTTGCCAACAATGGGTTTTCCGCCGCCGCTGCCGCCGCCAGAATTCTCCTTCTGCTTGTTCTCAAAGAGGTTGATCCGGTCCTGCACACTGAGCCGCCGCGCCGGCTGAGCTGTCGGAGTTGACGAATCAGTAGGGGCCGCCTCCTCTTTCTTCTCCTTCTCCGTAACGGCTTCGGCCTCGTCTTTCTCGTTTACGCTGGAACCACGTCGCGAAGGGAAGGTGGCAAATTGCATGGGCTGTCGCCACGTGGAGGACTTTGATTGCTCAGAGGATTGGGCTGCCGAGCTGTCCCGCTGATTGGGCCTGATGTGGGGCCCAGATTGATCTTCTGTGGGGTCGTCAATGGACATATCCGACCCTACTGATGACCGGAGATCCCTATTGTCATCGCCACCAAACTTCCACGGGCTGATAAAGTCCGGTCTTCTCCGGTACAGTGAGAAGAATTTTGTGCAAGCTTCACTGCGCTCCCCCAAAATAAATAAATAAATAAAAGGCAACGTTAGAGATTGAAAATAATAAAATATCACCCAACTATTATTGAATAAAAAATTAATTTCCTTTAAAATATAATAAATAAATGTAAACTTATATATATATATATATATATATATATCTGTGTGTGTTAGATGAAAAGTTTAAGAAGAAATGCCAACAGAAAAGGCCCTTCTGTCTGCTATCAATAACATCCATATAATGAAACTTAATACCACAAGGATGGACTTCTCAACTTGCCATTGATTTAAAAAAGAGAAAAGGATCTCTCTCTCTCTGTCACACACACACACCCCACCCCACTCTATCCTACTGAACCAGCTATAATAAAACAAAAGTTAAAGTACAATTTTTAAGTGTTTATTACCTAATTGTTCAATAAAAGTAAGACAAGTAAATATTATTTTTACAATTCAGTGCCATATCATTAGGTTCTTAAATTTTTTTTTTTTTCATATGTTACATTTTTATCAAACAACTTGACAACAAGTACTTAAAAACAGGAAAGAAAGAATGAAATAGGCTACAACTTAACCAATATCAGATTCAATTATTTTAGTCATGACAAAAAATAAATAAATAAATTGGAAATAAATATAAATAGAGTTAACGGTATATGCGAGCACAATGTTTCCCTGTTCTCATGAAAAAAATGAATTAAGGCTTTAGGTTAAGACAGATCCCAGGCCAACAACTGGTTGTTGATCAATCATCAATCATTTAATGGTTCCATTACCAGATCATAAGGATTTGCTATCCAGGGGTTATCATTTATATAGAAGATTAAAAGTTAGCTTTTCCATACAAGATCAAGAACTGAGCCTGCAACCTGCATGCTACCTAGTTCTGCAGTGTACAGCAAAAAGAGCATAACAACTATCCTAGAGGGACTAAAATGAACCATTTGCAGGAAACACTGAAGACAACCTGGATTTTACCAGACTAATTAGAAAATCTGTATATAATCTTCTAGAATCTCCAATCTAACTCTTGACATGAACCTTTGGGAAAATCATACCCAAACAATTAGTTCACACGGATAGAGAGCCCAAGGTTCACATAAACTCCTTATTAAAATCTCATACTTCATGGGGGACTCAAGTCCCATAACGGAGAGTTGGGTTATAACAACTCTGCTCATATGAGCAATTCTTTATAAATAGAATGTAACCTGAATAGTTTTTTATGTCCAAATTTAAAAGGGTTTAAGGTAGGAAAGACTTCGTTTTATTTCCATTTACAAACATTTTGTCACTTACAGGAAAGAACTAATCAACAGTGCAAGCACAACACCACCAGACATTGGCTGACAGTGGAAATATGGTGTGCTTGAAAAACAAAACCCTTTTTTCTATGGTAAAGCAATGAAGCCTATTGATTTCAATTCTCCCTTTACCAAATTCAAGGCAACTCTATTCATAGAGACAATGAGGAGACACAGAAGGGGTTCAAACTTAAGGATTTCATATAAATTCCAGATGTCTTACTTCAAACGAGGAGCACCAAACCGGTCTGCAAAATGTTGAAGTTCAGACAGAGTATCAGGATTAAAACCGGCAGCGGACGCACGAGCACAAGCTGTGATTAAGTCCCGCCTAACCGTACTAAGCCTTACATCAATAGCCCTCAGAAGTTCTTTCCTGTACAAGTGAATAAAAAAAAAATCAACAAGAGAAAGTAAATTATGTCAATTTTAGCATAATTATTTCCTTTCCCTCATATAAACTCCTTTTCTCGCCTTTTTTTCTTTTTTAACATTTTGCCATATTATTTGTCACTATAAATGATGATGAAGCACCAAATGTTGTGCTGACAGTCAGTGCGTCCATTTCCATTAAATGCCTTGATCAACTTAACATTGGCGCTAGTTTACTAGTAGTTCCATCTACTCAAAAACCTAGGCAATGAATTTACAATATCTGGATTAGAAAACACTTGCATCTTGAATCAGGAATAATTAAGCCACTATTCCATTCATATTCTAGATCGTTCTTGCCATTCACATGTAAGCATCAGTACTGTTTTGTTGCGTTATTTTAACAATTTGTTCATCTTATCTTTTTGCCTTGTATTATCAGATCAGTTTTCCAATAAAATCAAAAAATCAATGTCCAATTATTAACCATTTCATTATCCACTTCACATATAGGTAAGCATAAAATCAATCAAAATCAACAGATCAGTCCTTTATATAACTAAGCTCCAACACTTCACAAGGAAACACTAATTACTTAAATTGCACAGAGCTTTTTAATTTTTTGTTCTTGCCACATCCAAAGTTCTATGTCCAAGTGCCTCGGTCATAAGAAAGGAGAATCTCTCAGGTTGTAACTGAAATCATTTTCATTCTCTATTACCAATATAGGAAGCCCAACCACAAAAAATATGTAATAATAATAATAATATATAACATGCAAGATGTAATGCGCCCAGATAAAATTAAAGTGAGGGTGGAAAGATACTTGGTTGCATCTGCTGCTGCTGTGCTTCCTGTTCCGTCCCCACCTGGAGCAAATTGACCAAATTTTTCTTAGTGTCGCTATTAAATATTAATCACCCAAGAATACTCAAGCAAAAGAAACTCTGAGGGTCCAGAAGAGCCACAATCCTAGACACTTCTTAAGGGTCAGGGCCATGAATGTCAAAAAATTTAATATATCAATCCAACAAAACCCACCTCTACCTAGTGTCCATGACATCAAAAGGGCACAATGCACAAAGGTAGTTGTTATTTTATTATTTATATTAAGCAGCAAGAGACAATAAGGTAAAATTTCAATATCATCTCTTTTTCTTCTATAAAATTCTATATAACTTAAATTTCATCTCATTTAGTTTCCCCTTTTCAAATCTTCTTCAATTTTTCCTTCTTTTCTCAACATAAAAGTTCCAGTAATCAGTTATTCAGGCATTAGGTTTCAATTTTATTTTTTATGTCTCCTTGCAAATATATCAAGTGTCATTATTGAATGTCGAAGGTATTTTCACATGCTCTTGACATTTTAAATAAAGCAATTCTGTTATGGTACAACCAAGGGAACATGTGTACATAAGAATTTAATATCATGTTTCCTTTTTCTTTTGGGCCATGATTAATTCGCTTCCTTTTCCATGTACCCAGATATCATGCCTCCATCAAGATGATACACAGCGTAGATTCTCACCACATTAAGCGTTAGTAAAATAAACCATTACAGACAAACGGTAACAATCCAAAACTACCCAAGTACCTAATACAAGTGGCCAGCTTATATATATAGTCTGAAAAAAATAATCAGTGACACAAATAACTTCATGAAAAATCGTTCAACTCACATTGATTGGTCTTACTTCAACAAAAATATATTTTCCAAGGAAAAATAGAAAGGAGCCAAAATTGAAGATTATTGATGAACTTTAAACTTCCAAATTTACTATTCACATGATCTTTTAAATGCATATACGTTCCCTTCAACACCCTATTCAAGAAGGTCTAATCATGAACCTGTTAATATTTTCTGCCTAAGACTAGTCCCTTTGCTTCTCTAGATGATGATCCCAATTTCCTTTTCCACTCCCAAAACCCCCTGTCACTGCCAAGTGGCATCAGTTGTACAATACTAACACAGACTAATCTTAACAGAGAGTGGTCCATACCTTGAGCATCTCTACGCTGATCTCCAGGCCCCTGCAATAAGGAGTTCCCAAGATCAGCAAAAGAAAATGAGTGTTTTGCTCAATCATTTGAACCACCTTTCTCTAGGTGATCATGAGGCCGTCATTACCTGAGAATAAGTTATCTGTGCTGCTTCCAACTTGGACATCTCTGTATCAAAGGTATTGACCATTTCCAAAACCTCTGGTGTGCTAACAAACCGCACAAACCTAGAAGCACCAAAGGCCAATTAGTCAGAGAGAAAACGAGAAGGTTCACTAAACACAAATTTATTATGATGAAATTTTCTTCCTTTTCGTTGCTCTGACCTTTCAAGTGTTCCTTTTGTAAACCACGCCTCTGCATTTTCATGTCTCTCAATTTCTAACTTAAATGACTCGACTGCTAGTGCAACCTGCTCTTCTGCAACCTTTAAATGAGTCACAAATGGTTTTACTAATCCTGACGCTAGTTTCTCAGTATTTCCATCACTTGAAACGAACAATTCACATCTGCCCATTAAAAATTTCAAAAAAAAAAAAAAAGAAAAAGAACAATAGTCAGTGTATGAAAAGTATAATAAACAGAAAACAACATGACCATTTTAAGTTATTATTCACACCTTGAACGCTTTGGAGACAATTGGAATACAGCATAGTCAAGAGGTGTGTCAGACTTCATTTTCCTTTACTAAAGCGAACACTATCAGTTCTCAGACCTATGCACATAACCAAACGCATTCTTCATCATCATTTTCGTTTGTTGCAAATCAAAATGAGCAAAGTCCACTCAAGAAATCCTAGACTTACAAAGTAGATTCTGGAAACAAGAGTAAGAAAATTTCAGAGAAATGAAAATAGTTTACTGAATTCTTCATCAGATGAAAATTGTATATGGCAGGTCATATCCGAATTGGCATGCTATACAAATTGGCATTTTCAATCAAGTTGAAATTCAAACAAACATATAGGAGCTACCAAATGTCTCCAAGGTTAATCCCACTTGTTCATAGATCCAAATCCAAAAACCAGCTCAAAAACAAACTGCTCCTAAATTTAAGCATTTGCAGCAATATAGAAATCCAAATTCGCCATAGAGAAATTAGGTGGCATAGATCTGATTCAACAAAGACCTCATTCAAGTGTTACCCCACGATGACCTCATATTGAATATACACCCACAACCCCAAAATTCAATACCCAACCGAGCTAGACCCAGGAACTAGCAAGCAAAACAGTTTTCATGCACACATTTGCATACACAAATACCTCGAGAAACAATGCATGCAATAACATCGAAAAAACCCTAATCATACATTCAAAACTGGAAGTAGAAATGTGGGACGATCGTGGAATTCAATGCGAAACCCCAGATAAGAAGCTTCGAGATCTTCGATTGCGTAATCCGATCCTCCAATTTCAAGTTGAACAGGGCACCAGCATTTTGCTCCCTTGCCTTTTTTTTTCTTTTATATTCTTCTTTTTCGTTGCTTCCTCTGTGTGGAATGAGCTCTTTTTTGTCTCTCAATTTTTTTGAAGTTTTACGAAAACCCTACAATGACAAGATGGTCTTTGCTTTACTCATCCCCTCAAATCTCTTTCTTGCTTTCTCTCTCTACACTCTACCTCAAGGATACAGTAGAGAGAGAGAGAGCGCGTGTTTTTGGGTTGGGAGTTAAGGGGCAGAAGGAAGAGAGAGAATGGTGTATATATGTTTCAGAGTTCAGACAAAAAATTTACTACTACTACTTCTACTTCTCTACTACTTATGCAAATGCAAATCGCAGAATGTTCTATATACGAGTGGTATTGAAGAAGATTTACCACCAATACGGGGCTTCATACTGTATCGAGTAGCTTTGACTAAAATTTTATTTGTAATTCCATTTCCATCCTTCTTTTGGTTTAAATTCTTCTTTTAAGAAAAATTGTAATTCGCCTTACGATTTTTTTTTTATGAAAATTTTACAATTTATTAATCTTATTATTAAATTTAATTGAGTTGACATATATCCCAGATTATACATTTTCATTTTTTTATAAGGGGAGGTAGAAAATATTTTTTCCATACTAGATAAAAATAAAGGCTTGTGTAATAAAAATGTTTTTTAACTTTATTAAATTTTTATTAGACTATATGACATTATAAGTAGAAGTAAAGATAAAAGTGAGTAAATATAATCTTTCCCTTATTTTGTTTTATAAAAATTAGATTAAATTACAAATATCTCTAATAAATTTTGATCTATCATATATTTTTTAAACATATACAATTTTCTCTTAAATAAAAATTATTTTATATTTTAGTTTAATTTTAAATTTTTTAATAAAATATCGTTCACTTAAGATTGAAAACATAAATGAAGTGAATTTTGGTTAAAAAAATTTAAAATCAATCCAAAGTATAAGATAACTTTTGTTATAAGAAAATTTTGTGTAATTTTGATAAAATTTAAAAAAAATTATATAATTATTTTAAGAGTTATGTATAATTTATATATATATATATGCTATCTACTAAAAATTTTATTAAGTTTTTTTTTTTTGGTTGAACATCACGGTTTATTATTTTTAAATTTTTTCTTTACTTTTATGTTGATATTTAAAAAATTTTGGTAACTAAATGATAAACAAGTTTACCTTTTTCTTTTCTTTTTTTTGGAAGTTCTACTTATCAGTTATCACTGTGAATATCTGGGGTCGTTGTTGCGTTGCCATTGGCTAACTTTTGCTGTCAATCAGGTTCGATTTCCTGTATTTGTCACGTAACTAAACACGACAAGTCAATTCCATTTGACAGCGTATATACACTTCAAGCACTTGTAACCTTTCGCAATAAATATCATTAATTAATTACGACTTTAAACGACACAATTAACCACAATTTCTTTTTTCTAATTTTATGGTCAAGTGTTTCTCTTACTCAAATATTTCCACCATGTCACACTCAATCAATCAATCCAATGCCTTCCCACACAAATAATCGGTTTCAATTTCAAAATCCTGGCCATTAGCATGGTCTTTAAAACAACATGAATAGGACATTTTGACTGCGAGAGAGAGAGAGAGAGAGAGATTTTTGCCAAATATAAGTTGTATAATTAAAGTACAATTTTAAATATATTTAAATAATAAAACGAAATTTGGTCAAATTATTATACTTTGTCATCTCAAAATATGACATGAATAAATTATCATATTAATTATTTAAAAATATTATTGTTATAAATTTAGTTCTTAAAGATTTATTGTCATTAATTTAGTTATAATTGATTGACTAAGAGTCAGAATTTAAATTATGTATTTTTAAAAAATTAATTTTAAATTAATAAAAATAATTTTTTGAAAATTAAATTGATATTATTAAAATATTTTACGGAAAAATATAATAAATAACTCTAAAACATAATGTAGAAACCTAATGTATTTAGTGAATAAGCATATTTTTAAAAAAATTATAATATGATTAATTGGGGACTAGATTCAAGTTAAAAAAAAAAAAGTTTTTATATTAAATATTAAAAGATAAAATATTTAATGCAAGTGTTGTTTTGTTGGATTTGAAGGCCTGACCTCAAGAAGTGTTAGGGATAGGATTTCAAGTACAACAAGAGATCATCATATATTAGATTTATAGATTTATACATGCATTAATATCTTTTTTTTCTCATACCAAACATTGAAAAATAAAATAATTAATTTAAGTGTTGCCCAATGAACATTCTATTTCAATATTTGTGTGTGTGTATATATATATATATATATATATATATATATAAGAGATTTTTTTCTTGAGGTAGGAGTTAAAAGAAAAAAAATACTTGATGATGAGAGAGAGGAAGCATAATGAGGTGGGTTCCACAACGACAAAAGTCCTCATTTTTGGACACGTGTCATGCAAATGGTGCTCTTGTTGGGTTACCGTTGCGACCTATCGCATTCACAACGCGGGTCTTGTGGAAGGAATCGGACGTAGTAGCTATCGAGAATATGAGTTGGGGAGTGGTTTCTGCTCCCCTTTGCTTTGCCAGCAATTTCTCTTTCGCCAATCAAGACTTAACGCGTGTCGATCCCGTCAGAAGCCCGAATCATCATTTTCATGCCACGTGGCGGAATGCTATTCGCACTTTTTCCTATCGCTAAAAGAAAATGTTCCATGGTTTTGTCGTTTCCTCCAAATCTGTGATGATTGGACACTTGATTGGGATTATTATTGGGTTGAAAATTTGGGCAAGTGAGATCTCTGGGTTGATTTTGAAGTTAATCCCAAAACCCACTTGTTTAATCATAACCAAATGACCTCTCTGCATCTAATATTTTATATTATACCATAAATTTATAATTTTTTTTAGTGAACTCAATTTACAAAAATAAAATTATCAAATCAATCACATATATATTTTAAAACTAATAAAAAATTTATATATACTTTTTATACTTTTATTATCATATTTTTTTAATTAAAATATAACAAATATATGAGTTTCCAACAATAATATGATAAATATATAATTTTTACAAATAATTATAAAATTTTTCAATTAAATATTAAATAATATACTTATTATATTATTATTTATAAATTATACACTTATAATATTATTATTTAAAAATTATATACTTGTTATATTTTAATTAAAAATTTGATGTTAAGAATATAAAAAAATTACATCTAAATCTAATCTTAAAACTATATCTTATAAATTATATTTTTTATATATTTATATATCTAATTATAATTAACAAACTTTTATTTTGGTTATTAAAATATGACCATGCATCAATTGATCCTCTTAAATAATTTTTATATCGCAGTTTAATTTTATTTTAATCTCATAAGATATTTAATTATTGCAAAATTATATAATATTATTTTAATTTTTAAAAATAAAATAAAATTTTAAATATCAAAATAAACAAAAAAAAAAGCTATTGCAAGTCAAATAATATTAAAATAAACCTTGAAGTATTTAAAATAAAATTTAGAAGCTTGGCGCAAATGGTCCCCACCAAAAGGTGATAAAGCGAGCGGAAGTTGTGCTTGGGGTACGGCGCCCACAAGCAATTGAATAAGATTACCAATCGGGCCACCCAATATCATTTGGATTTGAGGGTTCATACTCAATAGCCACAGTTCTGGGACCAAGAATTTCATTGCGATGAATTGAAATTGGAACTCTTCTTCTGGAAAATCAAATTTAAGTTCTCTCTCGAAAGGTAAGCTTTGAAGCTTACTTTTGAATTTAGATCATCATTTAATTATAAAATTGGTATATGAATTTTAAAAAATAACATAACATCTCTCTAAATTTTAAATCAGAATAAAAATACCAAATTTTACTTTAAAATTAACTGTAAAAAACCACATGAAGATCACAAAGTTTCCTATATTTGTATTTATTTTTCAACTCGATACCAGTTTATAAAGATTGTGAAAGCAAAGAAATAGCTTCTTGCACTTAATTTTGACCAAGGTTTAACATTTTTATTTTGTTCCAGGTTTTGAGAGATGTTTTGTTATATTTCGAATGTCACATATCAATTCATCTTTCTTGGAAATGTTCAACTTGAATGGATACATTGTTGGTTCTGTTTTTCTATGGATTATCCGTTATTCAAGAGCTGCACATGTTCTTAAAGGGAAATTCTATTTGAATTATATGTTTGGATCAATGAATCTAAACATAGGGGCGCTGTTGGAACCAAGTTCATTTCCTTTTTCTTCATTCTCACCAGAAAGAGATATCTACGTGTCTGCAACATCCCCATGAATAACCCATCAGAATTTGTCTTCAATGCTTTAAACCTTTAATTTTCTATGATCTATAAAAATTTCTATTGCAGGCCATGACTTTGTTCAATTTAAGTTGCTTGCATGGTTAGATTAGAATAAATTCAAATTTCAAAGATCTCAAACATTGAGGATATCCCAACAAATTCAAACATGTAACCAATTTAAGCCACATGAACGACTGAACCGATATGTTTGAAGTTTGGAGGCATCAGTCCAAGTACAAAAGTTGAAAGTACATCTAGAAAACGGCGCCATTGATGATAAATTACATGAGAAAGCAAGTTGCTGCTCCTGAATGAATCCCAGATTGAAAGCTCAAAGGTTAGCACAGGCTAATGTGGTAGGTGCCTACTCTATGCTGTGTTGAGTTCTCTACTGATTATAAGTTAAAACTGCAGAACAGAGAATACATCGATCTACCAATACAAATGCAGTATATTTTGCTCATAAGCTTTTGCTAGGTTCAAAGTTTTGCAACTATCTTTGATCAGCTCAAGTGATAAGAGGAGATGGTATTTCCTTTTACCAATTCTCGTGTGAATTGCTTATGCTGTACCCTGGTGGCCTGTTCTACAAACTTAGCATCTTGTAATTTTACTGCAAATGGTTCAGCTTTTTCTCTCAAAGCAGGGGACTGTTGTCTTCTACCTGGAGGATCAATTTGTCAGATTCCATCTGTTAAATGTGTAAACAAATACACTACGAACAAGTTTCTCATCAAGAGACTTAACAGAAAAGTATAATCCAAGCTAACCTAGTTAGCACTGTCACTATTGTTGTTATTGTTGTTGCAATGAGACGATTGCTAGCATCTCCACCTCTCGTCTCATGATTCAGCGGCAAAAGCTCCAACCGTGTCTTCGTGAAAAACTGCATTCTCTGCTACTCCAGTTCCTTAGAAAGCAAACTTCATTCTGTGCTTCTCCATTTCCACCACCTGCAGCAACTCTGAGCTTTCTGCTTGCTTATAAGCTTTCTGTGTTAATTCCGTCACTAGAAATGTATCCGGTGATGGTTCTCTCTCGAATAACAGCGATGGATTATGGGAAACGCAGAGGAACTGACTTAAAAAGCAACTGAAATGGAGATGCGGGGTATCGAACCCCGTACCTCTCGCATGCAAAGCGAGCGCTCTACCGTTTGAGCTACATCCCCAAGCTGCTAGCGGTCTTTATAAATAGCAATATAAGGCTTTAAAGTTGGTGGGCAATTGTCTCGTCTCTTCAAATTGTATACAGCAACGGAACTCTTAAGCTCCTTTTGATACAAAAGATTAACTTCTGATGGAATAAAAATAAAAAATAAAATGAGAATAAAAAAAAATTTTGTATCTCATAATTATGTTTGATATAATAGAAAAAGAAATAAAAATATTTTTATTTTTTTATATTTAATTAAATAAAAATGACATAAAAATAAAATGAGAAGAAAATTAAAATAATTTTAATAATAATAAAATAATTATTTTTAATTACCAATAATAATAATAATAATAATATTTTAATTTAAAATTTTATTTTAATTCACTTTTAATAGAAAAGAATTATTTAAAAAAAAATAAAATAATCTCAATTTTTATTCTTTTACTCAATAAAGTTGTCTCCTACCATAAAATAATAAAATGGACTTTTTCATGTTAGTGGGAGACAATTCTCCAAAAAAAAAAAAATTCTACTTATCAAACATACCTTTCTCTCAATCTTACTCTCTTTTCTTTTTCATCACTCAACTTTACCGCCAACCAAACAAGGCCTTCAAGTAGAAGCTACCCAAGGCCAAACTTACCGCTTTTAGATATGCCGGTTTGTGATTTGATAAGAGAATCTTACTTTAAATCAATTCAATTATCAAAATGATACAGTAAAATTTACAATGCGAATCTTAATATAAATTGATGAATGAATTGGAATAATCTGAAATATATTATACAAATTTGTGCAATTCGGGTCATATATTGCAGAACCGCACGATTCTACAATTTAAAAATATGTAAAAATAAAAAGTTGGTGGGACGATTTTATATTGATGTTAAGTGTCATTATATCTCTTATAAAATAAAAAAGTAAGAAGGAATATTATTTGAAATTATTTTAATAAGTAATGACTTAAAAAAATTATTATTTACAAACTTATCTATATCTTATAGTGAAATACTTTTTTTAATTCTTAAGTTAAATTTACTATCTTAAATATCATATATATATATATATATATTATAAAAATATACATATGTTATATTTTATATTTAAAATTATTTTTCACGTATCATTAAATTTTTTTAATTCAATACATTTTATCACTCACAATTGAAAAATATCATTTTCAATGCGTGATGCACACTGCAATTTCACATCTATGATTTAAGTTGTGTAATAATTTGCTGGACTGCGCAAAAGAGTGAGAATTTTGGATTGTAGTGTTACAATGACATTCAGACATTGTATTGATAAGTTCTGAAGAAAACAAACAAGAAGCTCCCACACGCAAAACCAATAAAGGAAAAGTACTTGCCTTGTTTCAAGGTTATAATCATATGGCTCACTTCCATTCTTAAACAGACATTTTCTGTGATGTAGTCCGCCCAATTTATGGCTCATTAAGCACAGTTCCTTTGTAATCATCGATTCTGACTAA
The DNA here is from genome assembly GCA_032878935.1 of Erythrophleum fordii. Classification (NCBI taxonomy): domain Eukaryota; kingdom Viridiplantae; phylum Streptophyta; class Magnoliopsida; order Fabales; family Fabaceae; genus Erythrophleum; species Erythrophleum fordii. The sequence continues at coordinate 7,298,765 of JAVQMF010000047.1, forward strand.
AAAGTGGTCATATATAATCTGAATCAAATAGCCCATTTAATATCTCCATTGAAATATCAATTAATAGTTCTTGCTTTTAACTCTTGTATTCTTCTTCTTCTTCTTCTTCTTCTTCTTCTTCTTCTTTGGCTACGTTGTTATTCTTGTATAGTTCTAGTTCTTCTCAAATATACCATGGCTTCTATTCTTTCCACTTCTTCATCTCCCTTGGCCCCCCTCTCCTACAATTCTGGCATTGGATTAACAACCTCTCGCCAGATTTAGGACCTCTCCACAATTGTAAGACAAACAACTTGCCCATACAATATTTTTTTTGTATTCAGGCAATTTTGGTTAACCTTAGCTTACATACGTACCCGTGTTTGTCGTATACATTAATTCGGGACTATACCTCATTAAGGTTGGAATTTATATTGTTAAGTTTTACTCATCTGTGAATAGAGAGTTTATGAATAACGTAATAATAAAAAAAAAGATTTATTTGTTGAAGGGATTTATGAGTATAGTTTATGAATAACATGATAAATTCATGTGTAGATTTAACCTATCATATTATTCATGAACTTCTTTCACAAATCAAATAAGTAAGAGTTAATAATCCTTTAATTATGCGAATCAGATGGAGAATACTTATAAAAGTTTTAATAAAGAGAATAAATCAAATAAAAAATAATTTAATAATTAAAAATAGAGAAAGATAAAAAAAATTATAAGCAAAATAATTTTAAATTATTTATTTAAATATATAATTCATAATAAAATTTTATAATATTATTTAATTTATATAGCCGATCTATGTTTGATGAGCTCAGACTTGTGAACAAGGTTCAGTTGAAGAAGGCAACAAGAACATCTTTTTCAGTCTCTGGTGGCATTATTGAGACATTTCTTGCTCCATTGTAATAATTTTACGCTCTCTCTCTCTCTCTCTCTCTCTCTCTCTCTCTCTCTCTCTCTCTCTCTCTCTCTCTCTCATCACATACCTTTTAAGTTTCATCTTATAGCTCTATAGCAGTTTAATGTTGTCCATCAATTTACTGGTGCAGGCTCAACTAGAAATTCTGCAAATAGTCCAAAGCACTATTGCAAAGCAAATTTCCATTGATGAAAGCACCGTGGCTCCCCAAACTAAATTTGCAGACGTGGGTGCTGATTCTCTAGACACTGTTGCATGATAGAAAATAATGTGTTAAAATATGCAGGAAGTGGATTCCGATAAGATTTGGTTTAATTTTATATATGATTGATTGCGTTGAAATCATGATGGCTTTGGAAGAGAAATTTGAGATTTCCATTGGAGGAGGACGAGCTGAGAATATCTCTACCGTTCAAGATGCTGCTTATCTTATAGAGAAAGGGAAAGCAGCTTCATCTTGACCATTAAAGAATCCACCTTACCAAATTTTCTTATATTATTTCTATGTCGGCCCACTCAAGATTTTGACAAAAATTGAAAGATTTTTTCTTACATAAGAGGATGGGATCCTCGGCTGCGAATCCCCAAAAGTTTCTTTGCAGTGTCATTTTGTGACTAGGGACAGGGCTTTTAAAATAAAAAAGAAAGACAAAAAAAACTCTTCAAAAGACACGCCAGAGAAACTTTTATGAATCTTCATTAAGTGCCGTTTTGTTGTGTTTTTGTTTTTTTTTTTTGTTGCTTTTTTTTTAACTCATAATTAACATGATCTATCTATATATATATATATATATATATATATATATATCATATATATATATATATAGAGAGAGAGAGAGAGAGAGAGAGAGAGAGAGAGTAAACTTAGGGAAAAATCATAATTAACATAATGCTGGAGGTGTATTCTACTTAAAAAAAAATATATACATATTTATATGTTTATTCAAGATCAATTAATTTACCGAAAAATCTCTCCTTGCTACTACACACATCTATGAAGATCTTCCCCAGAAGTCTAGAAATTTCTTACTATACGTCCTTGCGCTTCACTGCGGCTTGGTGTTCAACCCATGCAAAGTGTTACGAACCTAAACTTAACTTGAATAAGCATAATTACTTGACCCAAAAATGACTATAACAGAGATGAAAGAATAATCTCCAATACAGAGTAATTGCATCCAATAGTAAATGACACATGAGAAATCCACACAAAATTTTCAAGCTTCATTGAGTTCCACTGATAGAGGGTTCAGAGTACACAATCCACTTATACACAATCAAAACCCAGAAAATAAGAGTTGAAAATAAATAAATAAATATATATATATATATATATCTATATACATATATATGTACATATATGCAGAGAGAGAGAGAGAAGGGGGAAAAAAACAGAACCAGTCAAACTCAGATCCGAGATTCTACTTCTTTCCATCTCCAGGAACCCATGAAGCATTGGCTCCTTCTTTATCTGAGCCATCTTATTGTAGGAAGCTAGTTATCTACTACTGGTTTGATTTATATAGATATATATTTATATACACACACAGCGATGTCATGCAATATGTTTCCCTTGGAATCTCTCCTAGGTACAAAAATTTATCCATCTGCCAGATGTTTTGGAGTCAAAGTATTTCACTTTCCTCTTTCAACGGTCCAGAACACTCATAATCACCCTGTAAGCACAAAAGAACACGCAGAGGCCACCAGAGTTAGAAACTTAGAGAAGAAGCAAGATCACATATATCATTTCATACACTAAACAGAAAAAAAGAGAGAGAACCAATCAGAAATGTTCGGACTTGTAGTCTCAGGCCGCCCTGCTTGAGCTGACGATTTTCTCCTCGTGAATTTCTTGAAATCCCCAACTGGTGTCCCCGCTGCACGCAAAAACCAGCAAAATCCCCAGATGCCATCAGAATAAAAACCCACAAACTTGTACAAATCTCAGACAAATTTGTAAACGATCCAGAAAAGATAGCACATAATATAAGAATTAAGTCGCATCCCTTATAATTGGATCATAACATTCCACTGTGTTATAAAATCTGTGCATCCCAGAGGAAGGAAGAGAGAGAGAGGGTGGATGATAATGGAAGGGTTGATTTGAACTTCTGAAAGATTCGTATGGCAAAAATTAGCTTTTGAAAGATTCATATTTTCCATGTTCACTCAAGTCACATACTTATATAATTCGGTCACAACTCAAACTACAACAGATATATTCCGGAGTTGAAAAGTGAAAGAGAAATCTACCCCTAAACCGGTACTTGATTCTTAATATTCAAAATTTTAAAATATTAATAACACAAAAGCATCCCCTTTTGTTTTATACAATTTCCAATATCTTCCATTCAAGCATAACCCTACCAACCTCGAGTCAGACATTAAAACAAACAGATAGAGAAGGAGAAGGGAATTACGGGTAGAAGGGGTGCGAGGGGTGGTGGTCCCGGAAGGACAGTCCGGGAAGGAGGTGGGATCGGAGGAGAAGCTTCGGAAATCGGAGTTGGTGCGAACAATGGTGATACTGCGAGTGATGGAAACCTCGGAAGGCGAAGAACGGGTGGGGGCAGAGAAGGAATCGCACTTGCGGAGTTTGCCGAGGCCGGAGTCCGGAGCAGGGCCGGCCAGCGTTTCGTCCCAGAGCTTGTGAAGAAGGCCCATGATTAATTTTGCTTTCTTTCTAAGTTCTAACAATATTGAAAAACCCAGGAACGAAACGTAGAAATATAACCGATATTTTTTTGGTTTTTTTTTTTTGGGGGGGTTTGCGTGGGAAGCGAGAATGAGTGTGTACTTATAGAGAGAGAAAGAGAGGAAGAAGGAAGAGGATGAGGACGAAGATACAGTTGAATTGAGAATGAATGTAGACGGCTAAATTTTTGAAGTCCCGGCTAATGTGGCTTTCTTAAGAGCCATCAAATTCATATTACTATTTTCTTTTTTCTTTCACCATGTTAAGAGTAAATTACATAAAATTGTTTAGCTTTACTGAAATTATAAAAATATTTTTTATTATCAAAAAATATATAAATATTTTTAAAATAAAAAATTATATTATCTTTTAATTTAATTTTAATTTTTTATTAAAATACTTTTTATTTGAAAAATATGTATTTAAGTTAATTAAAGATATTTTAATTAAAAATTTTAAAATTTGATTAAAGTATAAGATAATTTTTTATTTTAAAAAATGTTTATATATTTCTAAAATGAATTAAAAATTTGTACAATTTCTGTAAAATATGTACAATCTACTCTAACCCTATATTCATTTTGTGAGTGTGTGAAAAGATAAAGTCTTTGATTTAAAGGGGGCTGATAATTACAAGTGAATTAATGAGGATAATGTTGCAATGTTTAAACCAAATTATAAAAAACTAATTAAAGCCCCTTTTATTATTAATAATTAGTAGTTTTTCGTAAAACGTTAAAGTTTGAGCACTTAACTTCCTGGCCATGTGATCTCCCAATTTTAATTATTTTATCAGCTTTATTTTTTGAAAAAAATTATTGAATTATCAAGGAAATCAATTCTTTACTATGCTAGGATATTTTTGGTATCAACAAAGAAATGAAAACGGACAAGGAAAATGAATCATCTTCCCAAACATGTTTGGTACAAAGATTTCAACAGACATTAGAAAGAGCAGAGGAATGCCATTTTATGGCACTGTAGCACACAGCTTTGGAGCCTAATTGTGGAAAGACGGTATTACCCTTCATGGATTGTTTTCTCCAACCATTTGTTGGGACCAAACCTGCAATCCATCATCGGTGCTACTGCCTCAGTCGTCCACTGTTGAAGCTCCAAATTTGCAATCCTCCAAAGTTTTCATTTTAGTAATAGAGCTTTTCATTATCAGTAATATGCAATCCTTTAAATCTTGGAAGTCTTTTTTTTTTTCGTCAAAACACAGCCTTCTTCATATCTTTGGCTATGATGACCTGCTAAATTTGATTAAAACTAGTGACAGATTGAAGGAGGATGATTACTATCGGTGAAGGGAGAAGCTGATTGGTCAGATGTGGAAGAACTTCAACTTTGATTCCAATCCAACTCTATACTACTCTGTGGGTGAAATTATTAGTCTCCATAATTGTCAACAACTTCTTATCAGTGGAAAGAGGATGATGCACTGTGGCGAGAAAGAGATGCAAGGTATGGGATGGGGGAGCAGAAAAAAAAAAACAAAAAAAAAACAACAACAACGGAAAAGAAGAATTGGTACAAAAAATTTTATCAAGGACATTTTAGCCTTTTAATATATTTTACTTTCTATTCTTACAACATTTTCTTTCTACCAAACATAAACCATGGAAAGACATTCTGTTTTCATTTATATTATACAAAACCAAGTTTTATTCCTTTTTATTTGATTTAGCATTCATTTTTTATTTTCATTGTAATATTTTTTATATATCAAACGAATGTGTGTAAACAAGAATTGGTTCAAAATTTAAAAAAAAAAAATTAAAAAAAGTAAAAAAAAAAATTAAGCCCTATCCAATCATTCGAAAAACATTTCCCTAGTATTTTTACCTCAAAAAAGAATAAAAGATTTTTAAGTGGAAAAAGAAAATCTTAAAGAATAAAAAGCAAGAGCCCGGAGGAACAAAAGAGAGTAAAAATAAAAATAACTACATAAGACTTGTTAGGATATTTAAGTGAGAAAAAATTTTGATAAAAAATTGTATCTTTAATTTTTTTTATAAAAAAATTTATAAAGACATCATTGTGAGAATGTAAACGTTGTATAGATGAAATTAAATCAAAATAAAATGAAATTGAAATATAAAAATAAAAATAAAATTTGAAATAAAATTAAAAACATTAAATTAAAATTAAATTAAAGAATTAAATTAAAAGTGAAAAAAGAGCCAGTGGCATGAAAAAAAGAGCCGATGACGTGGAACCTGTAAATATTGGAAGAGGGATAATTTCGATAGAGTCAAGCGGGAGGGGACACGTGGGCCCCACTTTGACACGTTGGACAAGCTCTTCACTCCAAATCTCAAATCTATCAACCATCACCACCAGCAGCAGCAGCTATTGATGCTCTCTTGGAACGGGACCCACCATCTTCGAAAGTTCCTACTTGAACTAAATAATTAAGATTTACTTTGTGTATATATTAAACAATAGATATACATATATAAAATAAATTTTGGGCATCAGGTATATATACATCCGATGTCACACAAGAATCTTTTACCCTTCTTTACCCTCCTCTTTCTTGGTATCATACATGTGTGGGGATTGCTCTAATATTATGACACTTAGCATATAACAAGTTAGGAAGCAAAATAAAAATAAAAATTTAAAAAAATAATTTTAATATTTTTTAATTAAAAATAATATTTAATAATAAAATAGATATTATACCAAAAATTTTTTCTAATTACTTTTTCATTACTCTAGGAAACTGGCCATAATATTATAGCACTAACCGTGCTGTCAGTTTGGACAGTTTTCTTTTGTTTTTCATATTTGTTTTCATTATCACCAACTCTCTTCCTTCTGAAATTGTTTCCAATTATGCCTAAAATTATCGTGCACTGGTGCCATAACATTAGAGAATCCCCACTTATTATACATATATTTGTTTCTGTTTCTTTAATCTTTTTCCTTTTTTTTTCTTTTAAGTTAACAAATATTTTATAGTCAAAATTTTTTTGCTTGATATAATTTGAATAAAAGATATTTTAATTAAAGATTTTAAAATTAAACTAAAGTGAGAGTAATTTTTTTATTTTTAAAAAGTCTATATATTTTTAAAATATTAGAAAAATTTGTATAATGTTTATAAAACTCATAAAAAAAATTGTGTAATTTACTCTCATCCTAAATTCATTTTGCGAATGTGTAAAAAGATGAAGTCTTTGATTTACAAGAGGCTGATAATTACAAGCGAATTAATGAGGATAATGTTGTATTGTTTAAACGAAACTACAACAAACCAATAAAAGCACCATTTTATTATTAGTAATTAGTAGTTTTTTGAAAAAGTTTAGAGCTTGAGTTATTGACTTCCTGGCTATGAGGTCTCCTAGTTTTAATGATTTTAACAGCCTTATTTTTTAAAAGAAACATTATTAAATCATCAAGAGAACCAATTCTCTGTTGGGATATCTGGAGCTATCCTAACAGAAAATTAGATCAAAAAATAAAATAAAAAAAAATAAGGGAAAAGGTGGCTTGTCCCTGTTCAATCATCGAAGGGTCAAGAAGTCTGAGCAGTCCTAAATCATTTTCCTAGTTATTTTGCCCGAAAATGAATAATAGTTTTTAAGTAAACAAAGAAATATATTTTAAAGAATAAAAAGCAAGAGCCCGAAGCAACATAGGAGAATAAAAAATAAAGATAACTACACGAGACGTGCTAGGTTATTTAAGTGGATAAAAATTTGGATAAAAGATTGTATATTTAATTATTAAAAAATATATAAAGACATCGTTTTAGGAATAAAAACGTTGTATGGGGTTCCTAACAACGGCCCCTCGATACCTTTTGGCGGATTGTAATGGACATAAAGATTCCAACTGAGGAGAGTAGTAATTGGCAAATCATTTTACTTTTTTTTTTTTATATTATATAAGAGAGATCAAATTCTTGACATTACCCATACACTCATTTCACTCTTACCACTTAGGCTAATTTCAAGCCACTGCAAATCATTTTACTCATTTAATTTTGAATTGAGTAATAGGGTACTTTAAATCTGATAATTTTGGATTGAGTCTTAATTCTTAAAATAAATTTATTGAAATCACTTCAAAAGGTAAAAATGTATTTTTATCTTTTAATTTTATTTAATATTTTACATTTTTCTTATAATTTTATTTAACTCAAATTTAATTTTTAAACTTTATTTTAGATTTTATTTTATCTTTTTATTTTATTTAGTTTCAATTTAATCCTTTTAATTTTAATTTTATTTATTAAATTTATTTGATTCTTATTTAATCTCTTAACTTTACTTTTGAATTTATTTTTGTCTCTTAATTTTATTTTCTTTTAGTTTGACTTTTAATTTTTAAAAAACTACTCAGATATTTTTCTGTAACTCATATCAAAATATAAATGAAAAAATAAAAAATAAAGAAAAAAATATTTGAGTAGTTTTAAAAAATTATAAATCAAACTAAAGCAGAATGAAATTAAAGGATAAAAATAAAATCAGAAATAAAGTTAAGAGATCAAATTAAAATTAAATAAAATTAAGAAATAAAAATAAAAATTAAGGTAAAAGTAAAAGACCAAATTAAAACTAAATGACCTTAAAAGATAAAAATAAAAATTGAGATAATTTTAATAGATAAAATTAAAACAAAATAAAATTAAAAAATTAAAGAAAAAATACAAAATACAAAAATTTAATTTAATTTAATTTTGCCGATTTCAAATTGCTGGGATACAATTTTAATGGTCAATCCCGATCCCCAAAATTTAAGTGTTAGCAAATTAATTATTTGTGGTACAATTAAACCCCGTTTTATTTTCTACCGAAACCCCCCCCCACCAAAAAAAAGAATAATGCATTAGATTACCAGTTTTGGGGCTTTGGATGTGTAAACGGTCCTTTTTTTTTTTTTTCCAATTTTCTCACTTGATATAAGTTTGCATGTTGCCTTTATGAGGTACCAGAAACATTTTACTATTTTCATATCAATCGTTATTTTCTGAGAAAGAGCCAATATTTGTGTGTGTGGGGATGTGTTTTGTTTTTGTTCCCGGCCGCCTTAAAAGGAAGGAAAAGAAATTGAAGTTGTCTCATTGGACTTTTGTTTTCATACAAAAAACAATCTTCAATTTAAGCAACGTGTGTTCATTATTTTCACTTTTTTATTAACTAATTTTGTTACAGTTAATTGAAATTCCAAAATATTTCGGGCGCGTAACTCTTAAAATCTTATTCGAACTTTTAGAAAAGTAATGGACTTTTGATATAAATGGACTGCTTCAATTTAAAAAAAAAATATGCTGAAATATATTTGTAAAAATTTAAATTGAATTAATAACTTGTAGGAGATTAAAATTATAAATAATATATAATTTATCTAATTAAAAATGATTAAAAATATATATATAATCACTTAAAGTTATATGAATGGGCTGTAAATGATCATGCGGGGATATACGTACAAAATAACACCATCTGTCCGAATATATAATTTAAATTATTCTTAAGTTCAAATTATATAAAATATGAAAGCAAGCCAGTGGCGTGGAAAAGCGAGTCGAGGAGAGAGCCGATGACGTGGAACCAGGAAGTAGTGGAAGAGGGAGACAAAGTCAAGCGGGAGGGGACACGTGGGTCCCACGTTGACACATTGGATAAGCTCTTCACTCAACACCAGATATTGATGCTTTCTTGGTATGGGACCCACCATCTTCGAAAATTCGTACTTATATTTAATAATTAAGATTTACTTGTTACGCTGGCCAAAAATAAAAATAAAATTTTTTTGCTTCAAAACCTCTATAAAATAATAAATATACATATATAAGCTAGCCACTTAGCTTGGTGTTATATTAGATATATAAAGAAAATAAATAAATAAATAATAATTTTTATAATTTCACTTAAAAAATAAAAAATAAATATTATTAAATAATAATAATAATAATATAATAAATATTTTAATTAATATTGTAATCCATTTTATTTTACACGTTATGGTATCAAATATATCTTTAATACAAAAAAAATTTCACCGTCTTCATTTTCGTCCTCTTTCCTCATGTCATATATATATGTGTGTGTTTAAGAATATTATGTAAACTTTCCTTAAGTTTTACTTAAATTATACAAATATTTTTCAAAACAAAAATTATTCCATACTTTAATTTAATTTTAAATATTTTGACCAAAATGTTCTCTAAAGAATTAATATTTTGCTAAATTGCACTAAAATGAGAATTTGATTTGTATTCTAAAAGATCTTTCTTCACCAATGAAGATCTACTTATCGTGCCATTTAACTTTTTCTTTAATTTTCTGGTGGATAACTATCTTGTTTGGGTTTCCAGTTAACATCAGAATAGGCCAAGTCTAAGTGTCAATCACTTCCAATTTTGCTTGAAAGTGAGTTCCCTTCTCCAATTTCAAAAAGAATGGCTCCCACAACAGACTTTTCCTTTGGGTCTCCCCATGGACTGGGACACAAACAATTCATGGTCACTGTTTCCTGCAATAATGTAATATAGTTAGAGATAAGCTATCATAGAAAAAGCAACTATTGCTACTATTGGAAATAATTTAGTATTGCAAGTTAGATTTTTCTTCTCATCCACAACCTTTTATGGAAAAAAAGCAAAGGAATGGTATGGGGAAGGAGCTTGTTTACTGTAGCACATGCTACCTCCTTTCTCAAGCTAGTGATTTGTCTTTAATTTTGATAAGGATAGAGAGATGAGGTTGATTTATTGGCCAAAGATTTTGGTACAAGCAAAGGATTCTGATTCGATGTTGCAAAGAAAAGAAAAGTATAAATCTTTTGTCTTAATGATGGAAATGATTGTTGGTTGAATTATTGTTTTGCTATATGTCATTTTACTCACTTATTAATTTAATCTCTTTAATTGTTTAATTTTTTTATTATTTTAATTATTTTATTTAAATTTTTACTATTACAACTTTGTCTACATGTTATTAAATTCTATTAATATAATTAACAATTTTCTATTTTTATATTTTAAGAATATATAATTCAAGCCAACTCAATTAAATTGCTTAACATAATTTGATCGTATCATATGTCATCTATGTAAATTAATTTTATTTTATTATCTATTTTAATTATATTTATTAGTATAAATCGCATATATATTTGAAGAGTCAAGATAATAAATACTTAGTTACATTAATAAAATTTTACAATAGAAACTAAATTAAATATTTTTAAAATTTAATTACAAATATTAAACTATATAAACCAAATTGATAATTGAGTAAAACTATAGATGCCAACAAAATAATTTAACCTCCTCTTCTTCTTATTATTAATTAAACTACTACTATTATTATTATTATTATTATTATTATTATTAGGAGCACAAATAGTAAATAAATTTGAGAGAAATAAAAATTAACTGTGAAAGAAATTAGTTGGGGATCATAGATTTAATAATCCATGTCATCATATGCCAAAAATGATTAATCACATGTAAAAACATTTGGTACAGGGATTCCTTTAGGTATTTTTAAGAAATTATAATTAAAAAAATAAATTTCTATGTTTGATGTAAGATTTTTCTAACTAACTTTTTTGAAAGTCTTAATTTTTTTAATAAAATCAATTATCCACAAAACTTGGCTAATTTATTCTCAAATATTACATGGTATTTTATTTCCCATCCCATTTTCTTAATTTTCTTTTCTTTTTTATTGACGAAATACCCTTTTAAATTTATTTTAGTCTCTTAGACTCACTTTTAGTGAATTAAACTTCAAACAAATATAAAACATAATAATACACACATATATTATGATATTGAATGCATATATATATACAAATACACATGACGCGATACCATGCACACATATACAAACATGCATGACACAGACATTGTATATGCCCACTCGCACACTCGCACAACATCACATCTACAAATGTGCGTATGTTTATATACATATGCATGGAACGGACATACACTACATGACATTATACACACGTGACACGACATTGGATGCATAATATGAAATTGCATATACAATACAGCATCTCACACACATGCATGCACACATACACACAGACACACAGACACAACACAACAAAACATGCTTGTGCACATACACACATACAACATCGCACACATGTGAAGCAGACACTCATACACACATGTGATCACTACCTTATAAAGTCAAAAACCAAAAGTTGCAGCAATAAAAATTTGAGAGGAAAGGAGTATTTTGGATGATACACATAATTTTTTAATTACATTTTTCTACGCATATTAAACACCTTTTTTCGCTAATGAGCTAAGTAATTAATATTTGGATTTCAATTGCCTAGTATTCAATGTTATGAGACGAAGTAAAAGTTTCCATACCAAATGTACCTTTAGTATTGAGCCATGCAAAAGATATGTCTTGCTAAGAAGTTCTGGTTTTGTAACAAAATTTTGAAGCTAAAAATTTCCTGATCTACTGTGTTTAAAAGTTACGAAATTACATTTCATGATCTATTATCATGCTTGAGAGACGAGCACTCCCTAGCAATTTTTCTGGGGCCTAAACTTGAAATGGACTTACTCAGTCCGGCCTGATAACATATTTGGGCCATGGCCTAATCCCGCTATTTTGGGCTGGCCCACTAGTTTTGTACACTTTCTTGAGATGAGAAGTGGGCCATCTAGTTACTGGGAGGAGCACAACAAGCTCATGCTCAGACCCCACGTAGGACTACAACTATTACTCTATCCACTTGAAGTCTCCAAAGCATATAGGGGGCAGCCCAAATCATAAAAAATACAAGGTAAAATACTTTCTTTTTCTTTTTCCGTAATAGATTAAATAATATAATTTTTTAATTATAAGAATAAGTAAAAAGATAACTAAAATATTACATTCACAACTAGTACGGATCTGATTACCAATAAATAATAATACGCGAATCCAACGATAAGTAAAAAGCCAATAAATTTTTAAAATTACAAATTTTGAATTTTTTTATTTATTAAATAAACATTCTAAATTCTTCCCACTTCCCACAAATACATAAATTAAACAAAAAAAAAAAGTCTGAAAAGTGTTTCCCTTAAAAGGAACGGAATACAAGACTTTTTATTAAAACTAGACCTAACCTAACACCAGATAAGCTAAAGTGGAGATGGGAATCACATATGATGCAAGCTATAATTATTAATCAATTGTTTGCCATATGCACTATGGGGAATGAACAAATGAAGTTGATATTCTTTATGGCAGGGCTTTGACTAGGCAAGAATTTTATGGTTTTGCCATACCAACTTGCATCCTCCATGAATGCTTCTAGAATTTCAACTTGTGGGGATTATTCTAGAATTACAACTTTTTAGATTAAATTCAAATCCTTCTGTTACTTAGTACCATTGTGTGTCTAACACAACTTGTCCCCTTGTTCTTTGAATTAACAAGAGAAAGAGACTTCTTCAATGGATGACCAAGAGCCATCATCCTTTCTCAGACAAACAGAACATGGGAATTTCTTGCTTTATAAGGAAAATCAACTTGCCAAATTTGGTTCCATTGGTTGGCAGTTTATGTTAAAGCTAGTTGCTTTCAAAGCAACCTTTGCCATTTTTCAAGTGCATAGTGTTTGGAGATATTCTGCTATCAATCTTTTTTTTTTTTTTTCAAAAAATTGATCAGTATCTGTCACATATAATTTTAAAAATTTTATTATTAAAAACATGACATATATTAATGTTTATATTTTAATATCTCATAATTGACTTTATTAATAATTTTTTTACATGTCCTGATTTTATTAAAAAAATTATATATCAACTATTTTTAACATAAAAAATTTATTCTCAAAAGATTAAGACATTTTTAACATATAAAAAATCAATTTAAATGCCGTTACCGGCAAGCTGATATGAAAAAGAAAATGGAATCGTATTTTATAATTTTGTTTCTAATATAAAAAGAGAGAGGTTTCAGGTTCAAGGAATCCAGAAGAACGTATTATTAATTATGTAATAATTGACAGAAACAGTGCAAGTACGCACACAACATTCTACAAAAGAAATCACAAGTTGCACAACTTTGTGTGTAAGAAAGTCAGCGTAAAGACGTGGGAAACAAATGACAATCTCTTCTCTTTTGAGACAGGCCCATCCTCTAGGGAGGATGAATTTCTTTGTTTTCTAATGCTAATATCATATTATTATATTAAAGAGAGAGATTAAAGAATATGATCCTAACATTGAAAGAGGAAGATTATGAATTTATTAAACTTATATCCCTTAGTTTATTTTTTTAATATAATAGTATCATATTAGTGCTAAAAAATAAGCAGATTTAAATTTTTAAAAGAAGGGTCATCCTTTTTTTTTCTAAACTTGAACCTTTTTTTTTAAAAAAAAAATTTCACCTGCTGTATGTCGTGTTGTACAGTAGTAATCCATTAGGCTTTTAAGAACCCCTCAATTCACAATGCCACGTTGAATCTTTTGAATCTTGCTTTGCTTGGCATTTTAGATCCCTCAGAAGGCTTTCAATCCCTAAAGTAAAAGTAGCAGTCTGTGTCTGTCCAAATTGGATCAATAAGCGCAGTTGGAAAGAGTGAGAAAAAATGGATATTTTTTAATTTTTTTAATTAATAATGTCAATTTTAAAAATGAAAGAGACATATATAGGGTTAAATTTTATGTATTTAAACAAGACATCACTTAATTAAATTTCATATATTTTATGTTTTTTTTTTTAAATTAGCTAGAATAAACTCTGTACAAATATATCAAAATTCATACCAATTAGTCAAATTAAAAAAAAGTTAAAAAAATTAAGAATAATAAGATTTACTCAAAAAAATATGAAAAGAATAAAAAGTTTTAAAAAATGTTAAATTTTGATTCTCTAAAAATATGAATCTGATATATATATGTGTGTGTGTGTGTGTCTCCCCGAAAAGAATGAAAATTGATTCTCTAAAAATATGAATCTGATACAAATAAGATTTACTGTTTACCCTTTTTCTCTCTTGCTACACAGTTTAGCACGAAAATGAATCCAAACTGCACTCCGTGCTTCATTTTCTAAGATGTCATGGGGATCTGCTAAAGAATGAAAATTGATTCTGTAAAAATATGAATCTGATACAAATAAGATTTACTGTTTACCCTTTTTCTCTCGCTACACAGTTTAGCACGAAAATGAATCCAAACTGCACTCCGTGCTTCATTTTCTAAGATGTCATGGGGCCAGCTTGCAGATCCATTATCAAACGACAAAGCAAAAGATAAAGAAGAAGAAAGATGAGGAGGAGGCGGCGGCTTTTGTGGCTATGCCTAATGCCTATGGATCATATATGTTCCCTGGAATCCACATGTGGGGTCTCTGACCACGTGTTGTGGGACCCCTCCAATCATAAAAATAGTGGCCTGACCCATCTCCTGTATTTTCTTTCCTTGGATTCATCATATATTTCCCCCTCACAACCACAAACTTCATAATATCTCTCTTCAATCACTTTTGTTCTCACAATCCATCACAAATATCTCAACCTCGGCATCACAACAGAGGGTCACATGGTGAATTGGTCGAATTTCAAATCAGGATGATAGTAACATACACCTTAAATTATCTTTCAAATTTAAAATTTTAGAATAAGTGTTTGTTTCTCGTATGCATAGATTCAACTGGTGATTTCACTTGGAGAACAACTAGATTCCTCATTGTCCAAAAATTAGCCACGTAACTAATTAAAAAATCAAACGCCCTTGAAAACAATTCTCTGAATCAGATCTCTCCTTGAGAACTTATAGGGTTTAAAAGGACGATGCTTGCAAACCCACGAGATTGTCCACTAATTTTGATTCCAAGTTCCAGCATGTGTACAATGGCAGCAAGCAAAGATTACAAGAGACTGAACAATCTAAAAGTAGAAAATTTTGGTGATCCCTCAACACTGTTAATAACATCAAACTCTTCCCTAGTCCTTTTCCCATACTTTCTTTATCTGTATACATAGTCAATCGTGTCTTCCAAGCAAATCACAGTTCATCTTTGCAAGAGTCAAGTCAACAACATTATGGATTTGATTCCCCAAATTGCTAAAAGATTGATGGATGGCCAACGAATTCGTGACTACGCAGAAACACTGGAAAAGTCATTGGAGGAAACATCATGCCGAGATGAAACCTTTTGCTTCCTACCATGTCTACGCCTACTGCTACCTCCTCTTCCCCGTACTCCTCCTCCCTTCTTTACATCTTGTAGCTGATCCACCTGTCTTCATATACACCAAGAACCAGTAAAGATACTGCACCACTAAATGCAATATATATATATATATAGAGAGAGAGAGAGAGAGCGCGCGAGAGAGAGAGAGAGAGAGTCAGGTTAAGTTACATATGAAACAGTGCAACGTCTAATCTAATGCAGATATAGATGACAAGAGGGAAAAACTTACCACTTTGACATACCGATACTCCAATCGTTTTGTATCCTCATTGGTAATGTTAGTTTACAAGGAAGAGACCTTGAGGACAAATTCAACATGAGAAGATACAACTGATTTAGACTCTTCAGAAAGATTCAAAACCACTAATCAAACTACCCCTTTTCTTTCATTTTCCTGCTAACCATTTTTAGTGTTGTGTAAAATCCTTAGTGCTCTATAATAATAGTATAATTTGCAGAGCCTTGCTATTGAATAGAACATGTAAATCTTCTATCCAGCCAAGGCTGCTGCCAAATGCTGGGTCTAGTTTAAGGTCATACGGATTCACTCTATTAACCTATCCTCTTCAAATATCAAATGGAGAGATTAAAAAACAAATAAACTTGGCTAATCACTAAAGGACATGTACGTATGTCAGAAATGATTGCTGAAAATTGTAAGTGACATGCTTACATATCTTTTTTTAATTAGCTACTTCTTAGACCAGTTCAACCAACAACTTTTCGATCAATTGTTAGCCCTACATCTTTCAAGGCCCAAAACAGAGAATCCCACTCGTGATTAAACACAACTGAGATAAAAGCTTGACTATGTAATCTTAATTCTTAAGCTTCTAGGGTATGGTATGGAAACTGGGGGTTTAAATCTCATACAGTCGAACTTCCACAGCTTTTCTAACTTCATTTTCCCTAATCGTTGATCTATGCCATGGATCATGCAGTAGAAAATTGAAAACTTGAAAAGGCATGTGCTAACCCCTAAACAGAAGCTCTGGAAGCTGCCATTGAAGTCAGAAGAATCCACTGCCTTCCCAATATTCATCTCCGAGGAACTGCGTTTATTCGAACTCGAACTTTCAGAGTAAGTCATGTAGGTAGATGAAGTAGAACAAGCAGCAGCAGCGTGGGAGTCACTTCCCGAAGACCCAATGTCACCTTGAAATATATCTTCAAACAGCTGTTGCAACTCCTCAAAGCTCTCCTCCCCATTTTCCTGTTAAGTCACACACAAAACCAACGTCACCAAAATGGTAATGCATCCCCGCAAATTAATTAACCGTGTAACAAGCTTTGCCCACCGAAATCTGCACAAGTCAAAACTCTTCATCACATTGACACATAGAGTTGATGAACAAATAAGATGGCATGATTCATTTAGTATTGCGGGTTTCTCGGCAAGGAAATCCAGAATCTGAACATCACATAACCACAGAAAACTCCTAAAATATTAATTAAAGGAACCATCCTACAAAGCCATGGCCACCAACCAGAACCACAAACAACATAATTATCATCATCACCGCAGCCACAGCAACTACCTACGTTGTCAATAGATTATCTGCTGGGCAGAGATGTTTCAATTAAAAACAGAGAAAAACACAAAAAGGTGGGCGAATCCCTTTGTGTGTTCTTTTGTTTTTTCTGGTGGTCGTTTTGTTTTTGGGCGGGGGGAGGGGACGCACTCTGCTGCGGCACGGTCACGGCACAAGATGAAATCTGTCTACTCATACCTTATGAGCCACTCTTGTGTAGACTCAGTTGGCAATTCAGCCATCAACATTTATCACACATCATTCAAGAGATTTCATCATGTTAAATTTATAATTTATTTTATTGTCTACTCTCACTCACTCACAAGCCAGTGAAGCCTATGGATTCACATCTAATTGGTACGGGCTTTGAAGAATCGGTAAAGTCTATGTTGAACATCAACCCAACCTTTCCCTAGAATTTCAAGACTCAGATGGCCAAATTACCAAAAAGGGGACGACTTTTGCCCGGCGCCAACAATTCCATGTCAACCTGTGACTAAAGTTTCAACTAGAAGACTGTCAGCGAAAGCTCCGAATGCTCCCATGTAGACCCAAGATTGTTTATGCCGTATCACCTATCGCATTTGAAGCTTGGGGTAAGAACGCAGCACCTTGAGACCCACCATTTTCATGGAGCCACGAATTCTGGTGCTGAATTTCCAGCTACAAACCCCAGAAGCCACTCTTCTGCTTCTCATGAAAAGGAAAAGAGTGGATAATATAAATTGATGATGAAAAATGTGTCTTTACCTTTACCCCTTGAATTAAACGGCGTTTTTCCCTAAATATTTTTCAATTATTTTGACCCAAAATTGTTCGGGTCCCAGGAATAAATAGAAAGACCCGTGACCCAAAAGTGGCCCATTTGAACCTTTGGAGAACCAGGGGGGTATCTTCCACGAAAAAACAAAAAAAAAAAAGGGAAAGAAAGAAAAAAAGAAATGCAACAACAACGACGACGACGACAACGTAGGATTTGACAAAAAGTTAACCTCAGTTAATGTTTATGTGTAGCTTTATCCACTAAACAATGCAGGTAGGATGAATTTTCCACCAACATTTCACCCATCAAAAATTAAAGATTGAATTGAATTTAAAAGAACTCACATTTGGTTTTGTTTGGCTCATCATTGCCGCCATTTCGTTCAGGAATTCACTCATCCCCTGCAAAAAATAGGAAATAAATATACTTTTAAAAAAATTGGATGCTAGATGACAAAAACACCAATACTAACAACCCATGTGAAGAAACAAAAAGACTTATAAAGATTGAGAATCAAGCATCAAGCTTTTTTGTATCTTAAAGGGAACAAAATGGAATCCTATTTCAATCCCAGAAAAGTTACTACTTTACAGAAAAACCCAGAAACAGGACAAGGATGAACAATAAAACCAGGAAAAAAAACGAAAGACATATGTTCTTCTACCCGGATAGGCTGAAGTTAAAAAATAAGAAGAGTCAAATTTTAGCCTCAAGAAAAAGAGACCAACTTACATTGTTGTCATCATCGCTGTCATAGACTCCTATGTCATACAAGAACCTTTTGTTCGCGTCAGATAAAACTGTGGACAGAAAAGAAAATAGAGTAAGAAGAACGAAGCGGCATCTCGTGATTCCCATAATAAGACTAAAGCAATCAATACCCCAACCCCCAAAAAAAAAAAAAATCAATTTTTGCTTCATTTTGAAGGATCAAATAAATCAACGAATATTTAGTCAATCACTAAAATATTAAAAAAAATTAGAAGAGAGAATCACCAGAATAGGCTTGCTGAATTGCCTGGAATTTCTTCTTAGCTTCTTCCACGAACTTTGAATTCCCCGACGCTGAACAACGATCTGGGTGCCATTTCTATCCCATCAAACAAAATTACTTTTCTTACTACAACGTTCTAACAAACGCACATAATTCCTGGGACACATTTTATAATCACTCCCCCATAACAGGGGAAATGGACAGGATGTTCCTCAAGGAACAAAGACCACATGGGATTTCTCAATCTGAATTGGGTTGTTTCAGACATGAAAAAAGGGCGATTCCTGAAGCTAGTTTTTGGAATCTTACCCATATGGCAACATGAATGGATTATGAAAAGAAAAAAGGGTTACTAAGAAGAAAGAAAGAGGAACAGAGAGGCATTCAATTCTAACCATTGCGAGCTTCTTATACGCATTTCTGAGCTCTGATTCTGTGCACTCCTTATCCAACCCCATAACCGCATAGAAGTCATTACCTTTCTCTTCTCCACTCGCCATTGTTGTTCACACTAATAAAATAAAAATTCAAACTTTCGCAAACAGGAACTCCGGAAAAGTACCACCAACCAGACCAAATGAAAACCAGAAAAACCAATCAGACCCAGCTTTTCTCTTCTCTTTCCTTTCTTGTCGACGAATTGACTCAACGAAACCCAACTAAAACAAAACACCGTACACCAAAAACAACATAAAACAGACACGAAAAACACACGACACACAATATTAATACTACTATAATTAAATTATGGAACTTATTTGTGAATTGGGACACGGAACCTTAGTATTTTCGATTCCGTGGAGTGAAAGGAGAAGAGAGGGGAAAAGAGAAAGGAAAAGGCTTTCTCCGGAGAGATCACAAACACACCCTCCCCACCTCTCTACGACTCAAGAACACTCCAGAAACCGAGCAGTTTATATAGTTTTGATGTACTTTATTAGTTTAATACTCGTTTATTTAACGGTGAGATGGGGATTGAAGGGGGTGGTGATCTACGGCTGAGATTGCACGGTGGGTTTAGATATTTTTACTCGATTGTGTGTCCAGAAGGTTCTGTTTGTACTGTGATGAAGTCCTTTTTGACGGCCAAGGAGAAGTGGGTCCCACCGCAAGATGGGAGGCTTATTTAACAGCTTTGAGATTGTGATTGGTATATAATGAAAGAAAACGTTGTGGGACCCACTTCGCTGGAAATACGTTTATGATAAAGGTTAAAATACTTGAGATAAATTATAATTAAAGATTTTAATTAAAAATATTTATTTTAAAAAATATTAAATTTTAAAATTAAAATTATTTTTAAAAATTTTTAAAATTTAAGATTTTAAATTGTAATTTATATATGTGATTTATATTTTTAATTTAAATTTTTTAAAATTTAAAATTTTTTAATATAAATATTCGTAAGTTAAAATTTTTAATTATAATTTTTTTTCAAAAATTTACCATGACCTAAAAGATAGTCCAGGTTGTAGATATTGGATAAGGTTCAACTATGAACTCGTACCCTAAGAAGGAAAATCGTAAGCATAATCGTCATTTCCCGGTGCATAGATTATGGAAGTCAAGGAAAAATGTATCTTCTACTTGCCCCCCTCCACCTTCCCCTTAAAAAAAACATCTAAAAAATAAAAATATATATATATATATATATATACAAGTTTATTATATTTTTGTTATTAAAATTGTTAATTAAAATACAATAAATATATATTTTTTATAAATAAGAGTATAATTTTTAAATTAATTTATATATTTATTATATTATAATTAAAAAATAAACATTTTCATATGTTAAATAAAAAATTTAATAACAAAGATATAAAAAATTATATTTATATTGCTGTAATCTTTCAAATAAAGGATCTATTCTCACTCGCTACTTATTAATTTTCTTTTTATGGTTTAAGCATTTTTATTAACATAGCATTTTTTGTCTTACTATGTGTTTGGATGGGATGAAAAGTAGGGGAGAAAGAAAAGATGAGGAAAAAATAAAAGAAAAAAGTAACTTTGTCCTGTTTGGATGGAAGAAGGGAATTTAGATGAGAGAAAAGTAAACGAAGAAATGAATTGGGTCCCACAATTTAAAAAAAAAAAATAGAGAGATTTTGAAAGAAAAATAGGACGCGACACTCTGATTATAATATAGTTGGAAGAATGACTTTCGACTGAAATATAATGTAAATTTAAAAAAAATTAATTTAGATAATTTTTTTTTATTTTTAATTAATTAATATTATAATTATTTATATAATATTTTTTATTATAAAATTAATTAATAAAAAATATATTTTTTAAAATAATAATTTTTTAAATTAAAATTAATAAATTATATTTTTACCCAATAAAAATCCAACCTAGCTGCAAGTTTGAATGTTTTTTGGTATGCAATGTATATATATATATATATATATATATATATTATTTCGTTATAATATATATATTACAATATATAATAATATATTATATATAATATATATTAGATTAAAATATTTATAAATTTTTAAAATAAAAGATCATACTGATTATATTAAAATAAATATAAATAAATAATTTTTTGAAAAATAAATTTTAATTAATTTAAAGTATGTATTTTTTAAAATCTAAGCTTGATTTTTTAATAATAAAATATATTTATTATAGTTTTAAACAATGTTTTTATTATTTTAATATTTTTATAATTGCTTTTTTATTTTATTATTTGAATAAAATTTTTTAAAAAAATTAAAATATAGATTTCATAAATTTTTTTTAAAATTTATTATTCTTATTTCTTTTAAAAAATATGTATCTAAATTTAAAGTAACTAATTTATATTTAAAACATAATTTTTAAAAAAATATAAAAATTATTAATATTAGGTAATAAAAGTATTATTATCATTATAAATTAATAAATTTTCTTTTCTTCTCATTTTTTCTCCATCCATCCAAACACATTGAAGGAAAATATTTTCTTTCTACTTTTTTCTTTTCTCCCTTTTTTTTTTTTACTTTTCTTTTCTTTCATTTTTCTCCTCCCCCATCTAAACATAGTGTTAGAGAGTGCTTAACCCTTAAAGAATTGTACTTTAATTTAGTCAAAAAATATGAAAAAAAGCATATTATAATATTGAATTTAAAATAGAGAAAACATAATTTTTACTTCTTTAAAAATTATATTGATTCAATTATTTGATCATTAAACTATAGAAAAAGAAAATTTAGATACAATTTTTATATCTTTATTATTAAAATTTTCAACGATAAAAAGTGGTTTCCATTGCTTGACTATTGCTGCACTCTTGTTAGATTAAAACAAACTATTTTATATGAAAATATATAAATAATAACGTGTAGTATAAATTTAAAAATATATTTCACATATATTATTAAGTCACAGATTAAGAATGTTAAGACTTTTTTCTAACTTTATTAATATATTCATAAATTAATTTGAGCAAATATATATAAACAATCAATATCAATATATCAATATATATATATATATATATATATATATATATATATAATAGCTGTGCGAGCCGCGGCTTAGGAACAGTGCAACTCTAACTTGTGAAAAATGTGATTTTTTTAGACTGCCTACCAAGACATTATTAGTGTTCGTATATGAACAATGCATATTTGTACAATTACTATTCATAATTTTTTTTTTCTTATTTTCTAAATTTTTGTGTGTGAGACCCACAGGTATTTTTTAAATCCCTCCTACATCTTGCAAGGGAAGAAACTAGTTTAAACATATTTGATTTGATTTAAAATAAATTTATTCCCTATAACTTAAAATGTCTTCAACTCTTATATGATATTTTTGACCTTAAATTTAGTATAAATAATCATGTGAATGTATTTATAATAAATGATTTTATTGTTAAAAAGTATGTTTCACTTATACTTTAAATTATTTTTAGCCTTTTAAAAGATTAAGCTCACATTTAAGAATTCAAAATGGTCTATTTAAATTATAGAGTGTTGATTTTATATACATACATATATCTATCTATTTAAATTATAGAGTGTTGATTTTATATACATATATATATATATATATATATATATATAGAGAGAGAGAGAGAGAGAGAGAGAGAGAGAGAGAGAGTTGTGAAATCAAAGAAAAAAAAAGAACAACTTAGAATATCCTTTATTACTCTCTCTTTCATTTTATTTTGAAAAACTATTCTTTTTATTCTCATATTTTTACTCAAATTCTAATTTAGTCTCTACTGTTTAAAAATGTACAATTATATTCCTATGGTTTAAAAGAATTTTAATTAATTTATTCATTGTTCACTCAACCTTTTATTACTATTCTGTTAAATTTTACTAAATGGCCAATTATGTATTATTTAAATATTTTGAATATTTATTATTTAAACTAATTCACTCAAATAATTTAATATATGTTGTATCACATGATATATAAGTTAATTTTATTTTGATTATATATTTTATTTATTTGTTAAATCATGTATATTTAGAGCACCAAAATAATATATAATATTCACATCATCAAATAATTAAACAATATTATCAATACATGTTACAGACACTAAAATTTGAATTCAACATTACTTAATTTTTATTTTAAAATTGATTATTGTAAAAAATTATTACATTATAGCTTTTATAAAAATAACCTAAATTTCAATCTTAAACATGAAATACTAGAAATAAAACTAATTATAATATATATATATATATATATATATATATATATATATATATATATATATATATATATATATATATATATATATATATATATATATATATATATATATATATATATATATATATATATATATATATATATATATATATAATGCTGTATAAACATATTAAAAACAAACTTATAACTCAATAGTGGGGAATGCTTTTGAAATATTTTTACATGAGTTTAAATCTTGATGATCCCATTTTCCGATATTATTTTCAATTTCAAGACAGAACAGGGTGGATAATGAGATAACATAACACTTACAAGTATGGGACAAAAGTTAAAAAAGAAAAAAAAAATCTTTTGAATAAAAAAGAATTAAAGAAGAATAGGTAGTAGAAAACCCATCCTGCCTACCCCCATTGCCGGCCCTTAAAATAAACTAATTCACAATCTAGCCCATAATAATTTAACTCAACTTCTAATCCCCATGAATTTAAGTCGCAACTATTGCAGTTCGAATTCTGTCACAATTTTTACTTTTGTATTAAAAAAACTAATTCACATACACTAAAGTGGCAGAACCAAGAAGTATCTATAATAAATTCGAGTGCATTGACCTAATTGACATTTTTTTCTAAATATAAATGTGAGGGATTTTTATGGAAATTTGATTCATATATATACATATATATTTGATATCTGCCCCCAAAATGTTATATATTTCTTAAACAAAATAACAATTTAATTTAATTTATTTGTATTAAATTAAGATCCCCTGCAGTACTATGAATCACTTCAGCCTAGGGGGGTGAATAAACATTTTTGCTTTTTTTTTTAAGATTAAATAATATAATTTGGAATATAAAAATTATAATTTTTTATCACGGCTAAACTTTTTATTATTATAATGATAATTTTTATCTTTTCAATTACTTTTTTTTAGTTCCAAAAAAAAAACAAAGCTTCCATAACATCTTACAGCACCCTAGAGTAATTTATGGGGATCCTAATTCATTTATATTATTACTATTTATGTTTTTTCACTTCTCTCAAAATCCATTTTTCTGCTAAGATGGTCACTCTACCTTTATTTTAAACTATAAAAATTCAAAATATACTTCTAATACATATTATCTTACTTTAGCTATTAGGTATTTTTAGAAGCAATAATTATTTTAGTCATAAGTAGACTTAACTATTGGTCAAAAAATCTACCAAATTTTAAAAAAAAGTTTAACATAAAAGTGCCCATTTAAAAAAAATCTAAATATAAGATAAGTGAAACTCAGATTTTTTTACAAGCTCGTACCAAATAACATTTTTTTTATATTATTGTAATAAATAGAAGTATAAACACACAAAAAGATACTTATATTTAACTGTATAGGATGTATGCAGCTCATCTTGTTAAGAAGTCACTCTCACAGCCCGTCCTATAGATTTATACAATATTTAGATTTTAGAGCAGTCATGGTTTTTTTAATTCTTGTCACTGGCAGTCAATGGTGGTGGTTCAATATTCAATATTTTTGTCTGAGATAATTCCATAATGTAAGCCTTTTTGCCTTTATTTTTCAATTGAAGAAGCAGTTTAGGTTCTGCAAATTCTACTAATTTGTTTACACTTGATTTTCCATTTTCATAGATGCCATATTTTTTTATAAACTCAGAAGTCATAACCTTGCTATACAAGTAAAGTTATATTATTATGATTGTGTATTTGAAGTTACAGGAAGTTGAAAATTAAGTCTCGAAATGAAAACTTCAACAGCAATCAACTGAAAAAAAAAAAAAAAAATCTAATACTTAGGATGCAGAAAGTACCAGTTAAAATTCAATCCAATGTTTATTTTGAAAACATCCAAAAACAGGCCAGGACCAAGGAATTGAAAAAAGAAAAAAAAAAAAGATTTAGGTTCTAATATTTTGTGCAAATTTTTTTTTGCGAGTTCAACATGTGATTAGATCTAAGCATAAATATATCTAACGCATTGATATATAACCTAGTTATGTTTCACGTTGGGGAGATATTTTCCTAATATCTATACCAACATTACGCACACAAGCTTGAGATATTTTTAAAGTAGTGGTTTAAGAACTTCAAGTGAACTAATCGTCTTGATGTGTCATCCAGTGGGACCAAAATAAGACCACGTAGTTATGAGGACGACAAAGGCAACTGTGGTTTCTGATAATATAGGAACTTCCATTACCAACATACACACAATCCACCCCCACTTCCCACAAAAGAAAAGAAAAGGGTGATGTAGTGGTCCAAGAAAGAAATGCCCACGTGATATTTGGATGGGAAACGCCTGGAAATCACGTGCTACCTCCATGAAAAAACAACTAGAAGGAGAATCTGAACCAGATATATCCATCCTCAGTCAGAGACTGTGTCCTACGGGACAAGTTCCTTCTTATTTGGCTTGCGTGCGCGCATATATATATATATATATTTTATCATGCAACATTATTTGAGGGTGCCCTTATAATATGTGAATGTGATTTTTTTTAGATTGAATGTTGAAAGATAAAATATTTAATACAGACGTTATTTATAGAGTATTATCCTGTTTAAATATTCATACACCTAATTTTATAGAGGTTGATGTGAATATGAAAAACTTTTTTCCATAGAAATTTCAGAAAACATTTTAAATTTTATTTTGAATAACTTTAAAGATACACTTATATATATATATATATATATATATATATCAACTTGATATATACATTTACAATGTAATTCTAAACAAATAAAAATATTTTCTTTTCTGATCAATTGAATTAATTCTTGAGGTGAATTTGCTTTATTTTTACTCATTAAACTTAGATATGTTTAACAACAAATTTAATTAAACAAATCAGTAAACTGATAGGTCACAACTCACAAGCATGACAATAATTTCATCCTTTTAAATTGAAATAAATTTAATACTAAGAATTTGACCTTTACACATAAAAAGATTCAATTTTTGGAAAACTAATTTGATTTTGATCGAGTAAAATTTTAAAATTGATTTAGCCTTTCTATATAAATATTTTTTTGTTAAATTGAATTGACAAAAAATATCTTTACACGATTGAAATAAAAATTTACTTTTAATACTGTGAAAAAAAAGAGGAAGAAGAAGCGACTGGATATTGTTGTGGGGAAGGAGTGAAAAGGTGAGGATCCAAAGTGGCACATAAACCAATATTTGCCCACACAAAATCTTTTTTAGTTTGCTGGAGAGACAACCTATTTGAGTGTGTATGAGTGAGCCCAGCACATTACACGCTACATTTAGATTACAAATTAATTATATATAATATAATTAGACAGAGAAGAGATAAAGAAAAAAAAATAGACTCTATATAAATTCTCACTTTTTTTGTATTTTTCTTTTTTGACCATATAATTACCAAAAATCCTATTTCATCCTATGCTTCCTCATTTGAACAGCAAACCAAATATCTTGGACCCTCCCTTTCTCGATATATTCAGATTCGAGCTTTCATCCTACATTTTCTAAATATGACCAACGATTACATACACCGACAACAACTTGCATATTGTTACACACCAAATTGAAAAAAAAAAAAAGAGGGGGGGGGGGGGGGCGTATGAAGATTTAGTGTCCTTTTCAACGATAATTTGATTTAAAGCTAACTTCCAACTTGGTCTAAAGAGGATGGAAGTATATAACTGTCCCATATATAAATTTTAATTAGACTAATGTTTTTGAGGTTAGTGAGAACTTTTTAGCAAAAACTTTATTTTGCTCTTTCAAAAATTTATTTCAATATTGACTGACTTTCTCAAAAAAAAAAAAAAATTATTGTTTTACTTCTTGAAAGTTTGATTTTTGCTTTAACTCAATAGTACATGTGTTCATTGAAGGCTTGTACAGCATCATTTTACTATTTCTAAAATAATAAAACTAAAACAAAATTAAACTTCAAAGTTCTAAATTAGTTAAAAAAAAAAAACTTTTGAAGGAGCCAATTGATTGAAATCATCTTTAGAGGACTACAACTAGAATTTGATAATTTTTTTTGTTAATTTCAAATAAATGATTCATTTTTGACAGAATTATAAAGACAAATATGTTAAAATATATATAAGTTGATTCCAAAAAAAAAAAAAACACAGCTAAGATGCAGCTATTCTTAACTATGGCCCCATGACGCAAGCTTTAACGACATTTTCCAACTTGGTAATGATGCAAGGAACGGAAAAAGGGAAAGGCATAGAAAGTAGCTAACAAGTTGCAGCAAAAATGGTGAGATATTTAACTGTCCAGTGGCTTTAGTGTGACAAAAGTGTTCCTATGGTTAACTGCATCAGTTCATATGTCCCTTTCACCCTAAAAAAAAAGGAAAACTTGACTTGCTTATACTCACGGTTTGGTTTATCTCTGTGTGTCTAACAACCTCTCATAACTTCAATGCTGATTATTCATATTGCACCTCAGCAAAGGCTTCCTCAAGGTAACCCACTTCTCATATTTTTTTCTATTATTTGTGTTAATATTTTGTCTTGTATGATTTATTAGGCTGAATAAAATCACAGCTAGAAAGATGTAAGTATTTGTGTCATCTCTAAACTGTGTCTCATTTCATGTATGTGGATAATGCTCTTTTGTTTTCTAATTGGTTCAGTTTATTTTACAACAATATAATCGACTCTCTGGACAATGTATTAGTCAAGGTATGTCGAAAATTATTTTTAGTTCAGCTGTTCCACACAAAGTTAAGAAATTTCTTTTAGGAACTTTTGCAAAGTATAAGACAACATTAGGCAAATATTTGGATGCTCAAGTAGATATTGGGAGATCCAAAACTCAATTATATAGAGAAGTTGTGGAAACAATGGATCGAAAGATTTAATCTTTGAAATCTATGTTACTTTCATAGACAGTTGGTAGGTTGACTTTAATTTAGTCATAAACTCTTTGCTAATTTATCCTTCATCATGGTTTGAGTTACCTAAAAACGTATTGCCATGAGACAAATATAAAGATTTTGAATTTCTTCTGGGGATCTGGATATTCTAAACCCAAGCCTCATTCTCTTAATTGGACTGGTATCTATGCTTCTCATCATTTAGGAGGCCTTGGTATGAAGCAAATTCAGAATTTCAATGGGCTTTATTGGCCGAACATGTTTGGAGACTAATTATGGATGATTCTAAGTCCTTATCTGTTCATGTTTTACGGCCCAAGTACTACACGGATATTGGCTCTAGCATGCTAAACACCCATTCGACTATGGCATAGATGTGGAGGGCATTAGGAAATCTGCATTCCTTATTTTAGTTGCTGATTGTAACTGTTAGGTTTATTGTTAATTAGAGCTGGGCTTAAAGGTGATTTTCAGATTGTTCGCTTGAAATTTGTTGGGTAGTTTAATCGCTCAATTTAGCTTGTTAATTGGCTATTGTCGAGATGAACCCCATTGTAAATGTTGTTTGAGGAGGATACTTCCTCTTTTACATCTTTGAATGAAATTTCTTATCTTCAGCCAAAAACAAAAAGGAAAAAATAGTGCCTCACAATTGAGAAATCACTTAGCTTTCATTTATGGATGGAAAGAAATTTAATTTCACAAATAATTGTAAAACAATCCTAATAGTAATACTTAGAGTGAATTGACATTTTAATCTCAAAACATATGCCTTTTATCATTTTCTTAGTTTTTATTTTTGGTTGTACGGCAAGAATATTATCAGGTCAACCTGCACATTAATCAAAATTAGATCTTTTCCTCAAGTGATTTTAAGGACGCATCTTCCAAATCAGCTTGGTGCAATTAGGTTGATAAGAAACTATTATATTTGTCCTTGAAAGATTTTAATAACATCAATTTAGTCATGACCAAAAAGTTTATTGTCATCGATTTAGTGATTGAAAGATTCTATTGACATCAATTAAGTTTAAGATTAAAATAGTGTAATTGATGTCAATAAACTTTCAAGGAACAATACCTCTCAAAAACCAAAATGGTAGTTTACTCCTTATGGGAATAAATTCTCTTAATTACTGGCCCCAAAGTTTGGAGTTCAGTAATAAAGGTAAGAAATACATCTCCTTAAACTGTAGGCTGACCCTTCAAGGTTGTCCTTTTAATCCTCTAAATTTTGACAGTCTTATTTAATTCCATCAAAGTATATTTAATCTTCAATTAAGACCTCATGTTAAGCCTATAGCAAGTAAAATTAAGAAATGGTTGCTGCTGTAACTGAGTACGAACAAAACCGTCAGATACTTAGATAAGTGAACCGTGAAAAAAATAGAAGCACCGAAACATTTTGATCTTGTTAGAAACACAGTTTTATGATGCCACATAACAATTTTTGTTAACTGTCTTAACATGAAGACTTAGTTGAAGGCAAAATTAAGCTAGGCAGGTTATGATTTTAATCACGAAATTAAGAAAAAGTGTATCTTTTAAGAACCAAAATATCAATTCACTCTAATAATACTAAAAAAAATATTGGTTTATCATATGAATATCGGATCTGGCAAAGGATAGGGTGGTCATAATACGTTTTCTTACTATCAAAGTCATCCCTCAATTCATGACAGTCTCATATGCTGGGTTATAAGCCCCAACTCCCAATAGGAAGAGAGACATCAGATAACATGCAAGCCTATAAATTTCAAAGTGACACACAATCCTTCCTGGCCCTTCCTGTGGTGAAAATTAGAATCTTTTTTTCCTCAGTCATATGCTTCCTGGGTGAATCCGAAAACCATTACGGGACCAGAAATAGCCCCTATGAATGCCAGAAGTGCATTGACACGGAAATCACTACAGGAAAATTAGCCTTCTTGACACTGTAGAAGATACATCATTATTACAAAACAGGGTCAGGGTTTTTCAGCAGCAAACTATACTTCACTCTGCTCTCAAGGCCTTGATCCAATCAAGTTCAACTCTGAAATCACCAGGTCCAGATCTAGCACCAGGCACACCACCCTCAGCATTGACAGATAAAGACATGCCAACAACACGGGATGGATTCATTTCCAATTGTGCATCTATAACGTTCCCTCTCCAAGTTGGTACATACCGAGCCAGAGGAATCTGGTCAGTCAACCAAAATATTAAGAACAAGACCCAAATGTTGTGATACAATTAACAAAAGGAATGGAAATAAATGGGCAAGTATCAGATTAATAGGACCAGACTTATATGAAAATTTAAAATTTTTCCTATCAAGGACAAGTATAACTTTTTTTGCAACCCAGCATTACATGTTAACAAGTTTATCAAAGAACCTAATAGCAAATACTCAAAAAAAGTTTTGTCCCGCTTAAGGGCCAATATCACCAAGGACTTCCCTTTGACTCGAATATAAAAAAATGTAAAAAGCCTAGAGGCAGGTAATTCTATCATATGTTTTCCACTTCATTTCGAATTATTATAATCAGCTCCCTATGAAACCTGGCTTACTCACTAATTAACAATGTAGACACTTTCATGAGTAGTATATCATGACATACGATGATAAATTTCACAAAGGTAGTTTCAAATGTGACACAGGAAGTTCAATCCTTTATGAGCATAATATATAGATAAGCTACCTCCAACAGCGCCTAGGAAGCGTTACAACTTGCAAATTCCATGATCATAATGAAATGCAAAAATACTTGATCTCCCAAGGTTCATAGGGTCAAAGCAGAAAGCATATCATTCCTTATTACTCCATTGACCATATCAAACATTTCAATGGTAAGGCTTTTATGGCAAGTAGATGGAAAGCAGATTTCCTACTTCTGGCTTGGGCATTTGCAGGTTATTGAAAAGATAAATGCATACTATGGTTCATTATGAGAGCCTAGTCTACCATATAACTGATTCATTAGGTTTCTAAACACTTGAAAAAATTGGAACTAATTACCTTTGTGATATACCAGTTGTCTTTCGGTACAAAAACAAAGGCTTGCCATGAATTATCTTCCTGCTGTCCAGGTGAGTTTACCCAATTTTCCGTGTAAATCTGGACCAAAATTATACAGGTTACACTAATTGCAAGACAGCCTGGAAAATAACCTCTAAATTGCTTAATGTAATATTTGACATTGACAAGGAAAAAGATACTCACAGTAGATATATAGCTTCTGCCATCTCCTCTAAGTTTCATAGCGATAGTATCATATGAATCCAAATCAATAAAGCCATCAAACTGCAAAGATGAAAAGAATTGATAAAAATACATTAATGAGATTGAGCGTCCAATAGATAAAAAATTATTCCCCTTCTCCAGAAACCTAAAGAATGAAACTAAGATTTTTCATGAAGTCAATAGAAAGAGCTATGTACATTCTTTTTTTTTTCCTTCTTCATATGAAGGAAACAAAAGACCAGCTTTTGTATAGAATTAAAACTACTCATCAGAAAAGGAGTCAACAGTTCTTCCATTCTACAGAAACTAAGTCCACAGAAATCACTAGGAAGAAAAAACTCTTAGTACAAAAAAAATGAGATCACACCAGCCTATAGAATGTGAAAGATTGCAGATCAGTTAATATGACATAGCTTTCCAGGTTGAAGCCCCAATTTGATAATAAATAGAAGATACAAGTAAAAGTGAAAAATCAAACCAGAATTTCTTCTATAAAATTGAGTATCAATTTGACACCAAAAAATGAATGGCACACGAGGTTTGGAGACAATGAGAGAGACACAAATTTTTTTAAAAACCTGATGCACAATGTTGTGAAGTATCAATAGATGTAGACTTCGAAATCAGCTTCTTTTTGCTATGCGGAACAACTCTTTGCAATTTAAGTATCAACGAAAGAAGACACATTAATTTCAGCTCTAAAAGAAACAACAACCTTTTTTGACCGCATTCCACAGAAGCCACTCCGAGTTAAATTCCATTTTGAACCCTCAGTCACATCCAAAGAAAGGTTTCCCGAGAAGATTCCTATAAGAGTAAATCAGATATTTTATTAAGTCATTAATACAAAAAATTCAGTTCACCTTGTTCAAAGTTCAAACAAAAATAGGTTTTTGGTTTGAATGAAATGTAAAAGGGAGTTTTAAATAAATTGCAATGCTAGCATATGATATTTACTCTTTGAGACATCTTAGAAGAAAATCATAGTGCCATTCAAGCTTTAGTATCAGAAATAAAACAAGCAATAGCAGTTATGGCAATGATGCCACATAAATTATTACAGAACCGAAGTTGGCAATACCACTTGGTCCATTTTCAGACTCAGATATCTCCAAAGATGCCGAGGACAAGCCTGGATAACAATTAAACATTGAAAGATACATCAGTATTTAGGGATTTTAGGTGTTACTTCCATTAATTCATCAATTGCAACGGAAATGTAACCAAAAGTTTCAATATTTCAACATGCAAAGAACTCAGAGAGGCTTCAATTCAATTTGCTGAATTTATGAGAGAATAAAACTATTCTATAGGTACACTAACTGATCAATATAAACCTTCTAAATTTCTGCCCAAATTTTTTAGTTTAGACTTCATGCCTTCCCTGATATCATTCTCGCTGATGTCCTGTGCAAGTCATTATGTGAAGACCTACTGAAAGCTTTCTTGGAATGCAGGAGAAAAACAAATACATTGCACAAATAAAAGTGGACTGGGAAACAACGCAAAAGTTCCATTCAAGGAAAAGTTAATGCTAAGTTACAAAAAAGGTTCCTTTACCACTCCAGTCAATTTGGATCCATAAAGCAGCATGCAGCACAGTCTTGGAGTAAAGTTACATACCTCCATATTCAGAATCAGAATACAAATTCCACTTCTTTAACTCTTCCTTGGAATTGAAATTGAATACGTATTTTTCAGTGGGAGGCATCAAATCATCAACATTCCAAGCGAGAGCTATTGTTCCACATTGCACAGAAGTCCCCGACCACGAAAGAGTAAGACAGAAAGAGAGTTCAGCCAAAATCAAAATCTTCATATAAAATTTTCAATAAGCCTCATACAACCCAGAAATCGCCCAGCCCCATCGTAGCTTTCCCATAAAGAGCTTCACCAGATGCATCAATCAGGAAATGAGGCATTGGCTCGCGAAAACAAGAGCAGTTATATTATCAGTGTTCAGTATTGAAAATGAATATATTGATTCCACACTAATACCTTTCTTAGTAGCATTTAGAGAAGCTTGCAAAAGAGTTCGCAATCTTGACATCTTTCCATAAACCCCAAGTTCCTCTCTGATTTCCAGTTAAGCATAAAGTCTGCTTGGCGTGAAATGGAAGTAGAGATCAAATTTTTGCTCCACTAGCTAAAATATTTCAAACAGAAAATATCAGAGAAGTGCCAATTAAAGAGGAAATCCAAAGATTAAAACCGAAAGTTCCAAGAAAATGAGCTAATCATAAGGTTAAGTCAGAATAATTTGAACGATTAGAAAACAGAATCAAGGGATTTTGTAGAAGGTGTTAATTGAAGTAACCTGAGATATCAGACTTCGCCAAAACACTTGGTTCTCGCCACGGTCACCGTGTCAGTTGGAACGATAGCACATCGACTTTCTGGGGCCTGAAAGAACAAGAATGCGTACGTAGAAGACGACGCCGTATTCTTAGTGCAAGAAGAATTGAGCGTTTAGTTCTGCTATTCTGCCAAGAAGGGGTTTCCTTTTTCTTATATTATTTTTATTAAAAATACATAATTTAACTATTTAATCCTTAATTTTAAAAAAATATACGAT
The DNA here is from genome assembly GCA_032878935.1 of Erythrophleum fordii. Lineage (NCBI taxonomy): Eukaryota > Viridiplantae > Streptophyta > Magnoliopsida > Fabales > Fabaceae > Erythrophleum > Erythrophleum fordii. The sequence continues at coordinate 7,333,221 of JAVQMF010000047.1, forward strand.
TCATGACGATAGATTAATGAATAATGAAGTGGTAAAAAGCGTTTTTAATTGTCTCTATATTCGCTTAGTTTTTACAAGGGTAAAAGTTGCATTTTCTCTTTTCAAACATTTTTTTTTAAAAATGAGGTGTTTGGTTTAGCCGTTGTAGAGAAGTAACCTGCTGAACAATAAATGAAAACAGTTCTTGTTATAAAAAAGAAATTAAAAAAAAATTTATGTAGTTAGTTATATTTTTTATATCAAATTTTTTAATTAAAATATAAAAATATATAATTTTTTAATAATATTATGACAAATATATGATTTTTACAAAAAAAATTATATAATTTCTTAATTAAAATATATAATTATTATGATATTATTAAAAAAATTATATACTTGTTATGTTTCAAATAAAAATTTTGATGATAAAAATATAAAAATCTGCATCTAAATCTAATTCAATAAAACATTAAAGCTTCTCCTTTAAAACAAAAGAAAAAAAAAAACATAAAATTAATTTTTCATAGTAAACTCAAAATTTTTAATTATCATAGTTATTTCTTTTATTATTTTTACTTATCAATATGTCCTTTTTAAGTAATTTGACTATAGAAAGCACTTTAAAAAAATTGTCAAATACAATAATACTAATAAAAATGTTTATCAAATAATTTTGTCAAATACAAACTATTTTTTCTTATAGTGCTTTTCAAATGAAATTCTATTTTAAAAGAAATACTTTCAAAATAAATAAAAATTCACAACAATTTTAGACTAGTCCTATATATGACTTTGGGACTTTTTAGTTATTGAACCCAAAACTATAAATATTAATATAAAATACAAAAAATTTATAGTTATTGATATAATAGAAAATTAAAAAAATTTAATTTTTTAAAATTATATAATTATTTGTACAATAAGAGAATGAAAATTTTATTATATTTATTTATTTAAATATAAAATTTTCACTTTATTTAAAAAATAAATTAAAAAAATTGACATATGACGTAGTGCTCATGCTAAGTTACTAGTATAAATAAATTTCAAATCTCCATTTGAATGTTGTGTGCATTGTTTTATAACAACAATAAAACATACATACACAAATCTCCAACCCTAAAAAACAAGAAGATGAATCTTGTTGCAATTGAGACCTAAAACTAAAAATAAAATTATTCATAATTAATAAAACCTTAAATGAAGAAAAACATCCAAGCAAAGGCTATATATCTTTGAAGAACTTGCAAGGTTATTTGAACTTGATGCAGTGAGTGCAAAATGTAACAAGGAAATTTTAAAAGAAATACCAAAAAACCTTGAGGACTATCTAATACTTCTTGATGAAGAATAAACCATAAAGCATGCCTAATTGCCTCAAATAAAACTTTGATCTTATCTTGATAAAATTGATCAATCCAAACCTATTTTTGAAATAAGGTAAACCAACAAAATAGCATTCAATACCCAATGTTTTGTCTGTCGAGAATTATGTCTAGCCACCCAAAATAAAACCTAATGATCAACCAAATGGTAATCCCCAATTGGCATATTAGTTTTATGCCTTTGTTGATCCAACTAATAAGGAGTACCATGACAATGTTGTCCACTAAGTCCATAAACTAATTGGATCGCAAATTCAAGACCACAATCTTTATCCTTAAAGATTTTCATATTTTAACATTCCTAAATCACCAATAGTATGACAATGAAAATTGTCATATACTCATTTCTTTTAGAAGTGATTAGCTGCCATTACTCAAGCCATCTTTAAACCTATAACGTAATGTCTAATGGAAATATGTGATCTACTCTTAATCTTAATAGAGACTTGAACCAAACTGTTTGAGCAAAAAGACATAATAAAAACACATAATTAATGGATTCATCCAATCCCTGACAAAATGGACAACACATCACAATAGGCAAATGACGCTTACGTAGAACATATGTTAGTGGAAGAATGTTCCTTAGTAACTTCCATAGAAACCTAACTACATGAAAAAGAATTCAAAGCTTCCATAAATTCTCCCAAATTGCAAATGTCAACTAACTATCAAAAAGTGAGCCTTGTATTAATAAACATCAAATAACTTTTAGTGTGTAGTAATCTTGTGTGCATTTTAGGTAACATATTTTGTAAGATACAAATTTTGTACACTAGGTTTAATTTCGAACAAGCAAAACCATTCCTCGTTGGTAAGAGAAATGAAGAAAAAAGTGTAATTTGCTTGTATTTACATACCAACAAACAATTTGGAGTCAAAAGGGAGAACAATTTAGAGAAATATGCAGAGTTAGTCTCTTATTGATTAACTTAAGTTCACCTAGTAAACTTTTAAGTAAAGTATAATAAGTACATTATATAAGAAAACTCTAATTTTTTTACAAACTAAATATATATAGGAATCCTATAAATTTTAAATTGAGATTATATTGCAAAAATGTAATATTATAAATACCTCTTGCTATTGCATAATAGATTAGATTAGAAGTAGTTTTCAAACGAAGTTTGTGATTACAATGATGGCCTTGATCAAAGAGGTCACATTTTGCCTAGAAGCCTCTCGCCAAAATGTCAGTTCTTACTGTGTGAATCTTCCCATCAAAGAGAACATAAAGTTTATCATATAATAATTAACTCAAAACCCATTTACCCTTAGATTATTGCCTATATGGCATATGCCTAGAATATTTGGGCCATAATACTTTAAAAAGAGAATATTTCATAATCAAAGTTATTTTAATTATTCTAATTATAATATTTTATATTTAAAATATCCAACATTCTTTCATTTAGCTTAAATGTTATTTGCCATATAGTATGTCTATGGGTAAATTAAAAAAATATTATAGAATCACAGCAATAATTCTTCTAATAAACAAGTATTACCTTTCATATATTATTTGTAATATGTTTTTAAGCCTTTTGGGGTATTTTAACTTTATGAATAAATCTCAAATGTTTGTTAATCTCCTATAATAATAATAATAATAATAATAATAATAATAATAATAATAATAATAATAATAATAATAGAGATAATAAACCCTAATTTGAATTTCATCACTTACTTTAATTAAACTAATGCTAACACAATGTGATCTAACTCTCATATGAAAAGTATAATCTTTAAACTCCTTTAAATGGATACTATTAGTTAAAGGATTTTTTATTCTTCATGTATTAGATAACCACTTGTCTTTATGTGTTCACAGTATTTCTTAATAGCCTCAAAATAAGATATAAGCTTAGCCTTCACAATAGATATAATAATCAAAGACTATTTAATACTTTTGTAATTCTTTATAATATGGCTTATTTAGCAGGCATGAAGATGTGCTGTAATGTTGACTTTTTATTTAGAATTGACTTTCTAGATTAGAAATCAAATCTAAATTGATAAAGAGCTAGATACAGTGTTTTCTAGGTGTTGGAGATGGGAGTTAAAGGAAATAAGCTAAGGAGGGTATAAGTGTTTAGAAAGGCCTATGTTGGCATCAGGGGTGTTATGTTCCAGTTTGTGTTAGGATGGATGAGGAGAGTAGTAGACGACTTATAGTTAATAGTAAGGCTTTTAGGGATGCACATTTTTGTGACCTGCTCACAAGATCAGCAAAGACAGATGGGTTTTGCTCTGATGGGGTTCTCAGAATCCTATTTGAACCACACGACTTTGAAGGCTGGATCGTCACAAGGTTTAAGGGAAACACAGTGAAATTAGTAGAATTTGATCCTGAAAATGATACTATCAATTTTTTTTTTTCAAGAGATAGAGAGGATTGAAATTCAAATAGTATTAGAGAAAACAAGAGAAAAGGAAAAGAATAAGCCAGAAGACTTCTTACTTTCATTAACTGTATTAAAGTCATATATATATACAAAGGGGTTAAAGTGTTTAATGAGTTGTGCATTCACACGCATCAGAACTAACTTAGTTAAGATTTAACTACTCTAGTTATATAAACTAAACTAATCACCTATTACTCTCTCTTAATTCAAGGGTGTCCCCCTTATACCAAGACTTTGCTTAAATACATTAAACATAGAACTTGAGAGTGGCTTAGTCAGAGCATCTGACACGGGAATATGACGAACTTCAATCTCTTTGCGAATGGCTCTTTCTTGGACAAAATGTAGATCAAGCTCTAAATGTTTTATGCAAGCATGCAATACTGGATTCGCTATCATCATCATTGCTTTTTGATTATCATAGAGAACTAATGGTGCCTGGGGGATCTGTACTTGTAACTCATTGAGCAATGATTTAATCCATAAAACTTTAGCTACAAGTGAGGCTATACTCTTATACTTTGCTTCAGTACTAGAACGGGCAACTGTGGTTTGCTTCTTGGAAAACCAGGAAATAAGATTCCTCCCAAACAAAACACAATAAGCAGTGATACTCTTTCAGTCATTACAATCAGTGGCTTAATCAGCATCACAATAGGGCACTATATGTCTGGCTTGAGATGGTTGTAAAAGTAAACCATGATAAATAGTTCCAGCTAAGTATCTCAAGAGTGTTTGACTAGCTTCCAATGCTCAACATAGGGATTTTGTGGAATTGACAAGCTTTATGAACTGCAAAGCTAATCTCGGGCCTTGTTATCATGGCATACTATAGAGCACCAACAACAGAACAATATAAAGAGGGATCAGACAAGGCAATATTTTAAGACTTGAAGTCATTGGTGTTTGAACACCCTTAGCAGTAGAAAAACTAGCTTTCTTAAGTAAATCACCAATATACTTCCCTTGAGACAAGAATAAACTTCCATTATTAGGTCTGGTAACTTCAATTCCTAGAAAATAACTAAGATAACCTAAATCTTTAAGTGAAAATTCACTGTTAAGAGCAGTGATAAGAGCAAAAATTTTCTCAGGTAAGGTTCCTGTGATGATGATATCATTTACATAAATTAGAATATAAATGATCTCAGTTGTAGAATCAAACTTGGTAACACGAATGACCAATGATTGATAACAACAACTACTTGAAAAACTAAAAGAATGTAATGTTGCTGCTAAACATTCAAACCAAGCACGTGGTGCTTGTTTGAGGCCATAGAGCGCTTTGTCAAGCTTACATACCAGACTTTGATTAGAATGCTCATAACCTTATGGTTGCTGCATGTAAACTTTATCATACAAAATGCCATTAAGGAAAGCATTATTCACATCTACTTGTCTCATGATCAATCTTTGAGAAATAGCAAAGGAAAGAACAACTAGAATGGTAACAGGCTTTTGCCACCAGACTGAAAGTTTCTAAAAAATCAAATCCTGCTTGTTGATGAAAACCTTTAGCCACTAAATGTGCTTTAGGTAGAAGAGGTCGAAAGTCACAACATGCCATGTCTTATTTTTTATTAGTGCAAAATATTCTGCATCCATAGCAGCCTTCCATTTTAGAGAAGAGAGAGCATCCAAGACAGAAGTAGGCTTAGTTGTTAATTGATATACTTTAGGCTTGAAAATCCTATACATAAAATGATTAACCATTCTATTAGGAGGCTTTGGTTGTGGTGATGGCTGCAACATAGCTGGAGCAATAGAATGCTCTTGTGAAGTAGAAGATGAACTTGGAGATGATAAAACCTCATCTTGAGCAACAATACCACAGCAGACTCAAAACAAGTACTTCCTGTAACAGGAGACAAGTTAGTAGAATTGCACTGTATTATGTGTGTAGGTAATGGAAGAGGAAAAGCCAGAGGCAAAATAGGTAAGGTAGGTTGAATAGTTGAAATTGAAGGTTTTGAGGTGTGAGTAAGACGAGAATAAGGAAATTTCAACTCATGAAAAATGACCTTTTTTAGAAATATATATGCGGCCATGAGGATCCCAACACTTATACCCTTTATGAACATCACTGTAACCAAGGAAAATACATTCCACAGACTGAAAATCCATCTTGTGCTTATTGTAAGGTTTAGTATGAGGGAAGTAGACATAGCCAAAAGCTTTTAAGTGCAAATAATGAGGAGATTTTCCATATAGCAACTGAAAGGAAGTAACACCTTTTGCAAGACTCTTGTTGGGTAGGTGATTCAATAGATAAGTTACAGTGTGAAAAGCCTCTACTCAAAAAGAAAATGGCAGATCAGCATGAGCAAGTAAAGTAAGTCCCATTTCTGCTATAGTGCGATATTTTCTCTCAGCTACACCATTCTGCTCATGAGTATATGGGCAGCTTAATCTGTGTATTATACCATGGCCCTTAAGAAATTGATCAATTTTCATAAACTCAGTACCAGCATCCAATTGAACACACTTTATAGATAAATTTAATTGTAGTTTAACCATCTTCTTAAAATGCAGAGACACATCATAAGCTTCAGATTTTGAATGCATTGGATAAAACCATGTAAATCTGGTGTAAGCATTAGTAAAATGAATATAGTACTTATGACTATTTAAAGATGCATGGGGTAGGGCCCCAAATATCTATATGAATAAGTTAGATAGGTGCATTATATTCTATTTGAGATAAGGAAAAAGGTTGTTTGTGAGACTTACCAAGACAACAGGATTTGCAAAAATCAAAGGATGTACTCTTATTATTAGAAATATGACACTACTTCATGATATCAGATACAATAGGAGCTGTAGGGTGGCCAAGTCTTTTATGCCACAGTCGAAAGACAGAAAATGAATTAACAGTGGAATCACAAGTAGCAGCAGAAGAAACAATTGAATCATTAGTAGCAGACACAGACTGACTACAATTGAAATCAGAACTAGTACGAGGAATAGATGATGAAGATGATGAAGAAGTGGTAGTTATATGAACAGATGAAGACTTGTGTTGTCGAACGTGAAGAAGTTGTTTGATGGCTTGATGAATAGGATACATGCCATTCCTGGTATAGCTCTTGTGGATGAGAGTGTTAGTTTGCAGATCCTTGATGATGCAAACATCAGAGAAGAAAGCAATTAGTATATCATTATCAAGACAGAGATGAGAAATACTAATAAGGTTTTTGGTCATAAAAGGAACATGCAGAATGTCATTCAATTTAAGAGAGTAATTAGAGTAACGAAGAGTGGAGCGTCCAGTGCAATTTACTAATAAGCCATTACCATCTCCAACAAATACTTGATTAAAAGTTTTGTTACCTGACTTCTCGGTCACATTCTTTGCATCATTCGTAACATGGCTTGTAGTACCGGAGTCAAGGTACCAATATGGATCAATGATTGTATTAGTATTAGCCATCATAGCTTGAGGATTTATAGGCTTTTTGTCTTGCACAGACAAAGATTCAAACTCCTTATCAAAACGATACCAGCAATCACGATTATTGTAACCTTTCTTCTCATAAATCTGGCATTAAACACTTGACTTGCCAGTGCTAAAACCAGAACTAGAACCAAAAAATCTTCATCGACCATGATTGTTGTGGCCTCCATGAGAGCGATCTTGACCTCAATTATTGCGCGTGTCCACAAGATTCACCAATACAACAGTGGTTTGAACATTAGTAACCTTAATATTTTTCCCTATCCAAGCTTCTTGAGCAAGAATGAGAGATTCAACCTCATCACTAGTATACAGTTGAATCCTAGTAGTCACAACAGTAATAAATGCATTGTAATCATCGAAGAGACCTTCAAAAATGTGATCAATATGCTCTGATTCAGTCAGAGAATGGCCTATAGCAGCCAACGCATTAACAATTCCTTTGATCTTCAGCAAGTAGTCATTTGCAGAGAGATTGTCCTTACAAGTTGTTTTCAACTAAGTCTTTAATTGACAAAGCTTGGCTTTGGTTTGAGAAACAAAGTACTTATGTATTCGCTCCTAAATTTAAAGAGAGGATTGACAGCCGATGACTCAAGTGAGAAAACCTTCAAACATTGAACAAGACATCTAGCTCATTAGCAATTGGTCCTGCTTCTGCCATGTAAGGTACTCAGGATTAGTGACAAATCCTTCATCATCTCCTAGATCGGCCAAATATTTGGCTGGCAGTTTCACTGTGTTGTTTATGAACCGATCGAGTCCATGATCATGAATTGCCATCTCAATCTAATTCTTCCATAAGAGGAAGTTATGTTCCTCTAGCTTGACTGAAATCAAATGCTGAAAGGTAATCACATCCTACTTCAGTGAGTTGAGAGAAGATGACGCCATGGCTCTAGGCTTGCTGAGGCTCTGATACCATACAAGGAAATAGAGAAAAGAGAGCTAGTACTAGAGAGAAAACAAGAGAAAAGGAAAAGAATGAGCAAAAAGATTTTTTACTTTCATTAGCTGTATTAAAATCATATATATACAGAGGGGTTAAAGTGTTTAATGAGTTGTACATTCACACGCATCAAAACTAACTTAGTTAGGCTTTAACTACTTTAGTTATATAAACTAAACTTATCATCTATTACTATCTCTCTCTTACTTATTGGATCTGTTGCAAAATAGCCCCTTCCACAACAATATGAAATCATAGGTTGGATTTCGACTCTCATTGTAAAGGCATTTGATAAATTGATATGCATGTATATAGCTTATAGATAAGAGCTCTAAGCAGTCATTTCTTTATATAAATTTTTAGGTGAGCTCTCGTAAATGGTTTATATTATGTAGTCTTCATATAGCTATACTGTAACATGGTGTTAAAAAGCTAGATTTATGTTGTAACGGATTTTCGCTTGGTTATATTGATTTGTACATACATATTGCTTGTGTACATTGTATATCAATGGGAAACAATAAAGATTTATATTTGCAATATATAAATCCAAGTTGATCCATAATCATTTTTTCTATTTATAAGTTCTTGTTGTTTAGTTATTTAATGACTTTTTCCCTTTTCTTTTTCTTTTTTAATTTAGTAAGACATATTGCATGTTTTATTCTATTGTACTATGTAAATTTCCTAATATTGTATTATCACGTTTTTAATTATGCTTTATTACTACATTTTTATTATTATTACGCTAGTATGGTATACACATGGGAATGTGCTAAATAAAATAAAAACGCGATAATAAGTATATGTCCATCTCCTTCATCATAGTTCCAATTTTATAAGTGGATTCAGTCCCGTCAAAATTAAGAGTTCGTTTTTTGGTACTCACTTTAATTTTTTTTTTGGTGATTGAAAACTTTAATTTTCTTAAAAGGTTAATAATCTAGTTTAAATCTTGAATGAAATGAATTTTAAATCGTAGACCATAATTTCTTCCTTGTTAAAATATGATTGTAGTAAATATTTTCCAAGATTCAGACATGATATTACTGCTCTATTGTTTTTTTTTTTGGTGGAAAAAATATTAATAAGATTCACAAGAGGTTATATTGAATTTGACAAATTGGTACGCTTATCTTATCTGAACTAAAAATATTAGTCAGTTAAGCAAGCTCGCGGAAGTCTTTTTCTATTTTCATCCCACAAATTTATTGCTGCTAAATCTGATCTATAATATACGTAATAGATCTCCAAAATCCATACTAAAATACTTTAAATTCTGATGATTATATAAATTAATGATCTAAGATAACGTGAAATTTAAATATCTTATCTCATTTTCTTTTTTATAGATATCTCTTAACTAGTCAAATGTTATAAAATTCGTCGTTTACACGAACATCATTAGATTCAATAGGGATTGCCCCATCAGGCACCCACATTTTGAGGTATATTTTTCAAAAAAATGGGGATAAGGGGATAAAATCTCCCAGAGAATAGTTTAAAGATGGGGACAAGTATCTTATCCCTCATCCTACAAGATCTTGTCATTGTTAAATTATAAAAGTGTCATTCACATTTATATTTAAATAAATTCATTTCAAATGTTTTATTTAATTATTTTCATTTGAATAATCTATATGTTAATTTAAAATTTAAAAGTACTCTAGAAGTCTTCTCAAAATAGAAGTTAAAAGTCTTTTTTTTTTTTAACTTTCTTCCATTATAAATATATGAATTTGCGTCATTGTCATTGAAGATCTATTGTCATGTCACCTTACAAGGTCCTTTGGAGATGTTGGAAATGAAGATGGAGAGAACATTTCTCCCGATCAAGGACAAGAAAAACAATTTATGGCTGGGACAAGGAGTAAGGAGGCACCCCTTGTCCCACTTTGCAAGGTTACCATTCTTATACCTAATTTTCAACTAGATTTGATAGTACATACTTGAACTCTTAAATGACTATTTTTTTTTTTTGGTGGCAAATAAAACCCTCTACAAAGAACAAAACTTTTCAAAATCCCATTCACATAAAATTGCAATTCAATCCCAAAATAAAAAGAAGAAAAACTAATCATTTGACGGAGTACTTGAACTTCAGAAACTCCAACTCCCTAAAATTCCCAAAATCTAAAGTTCATATTGTGAATGTCCAGGGTTTTTTTAGTTTTATGTTTGGATTTAGTTTTCATTACAAAACATCTAGAATCTCTACGGTGATGTATGCCAATTTTTTTTTTTAAATATCTTAGATCTGTTCGAATATAAATAATTGATGCATTTGATTAAAATTACACTTGGTGAACCAACGCGAAATGGCGAAGACGAATCTGAAGGGGAAGAAGAATCTGCAATTAGGGCACGAGAACGAACTTGGAAATTTGGAGATTTTAGGGAGTTGGGTTCAAATGCTGCTTTCCATTCAATGCTTGGGTATCCTTTTTTTTTTTTTTTTTTAAATGTGAATGCACATTTATGTGGCAAGATTTTGGATGTTTATGCTTTTTGTTGATCTAGAGGGGTTTATTTGGCAAAAAAAAATCCTTTGTTGACTGTTTAAGACCCCAGTTATGCATTTTTGAACTTAATTGGAAGCCACGTCAGTATTTTCCAATAATAACCCTAATAGTGTTAGTATAAAGGATTAACATGACAACGTTTGATTATTTGAGAGACATTAATTTTAAAAAAATAAAATAAAGATGAGGGACTAAAACAAACCCTTCTGTAAATTTAAGGAACCAAAGCAATACTTTAGCCAACTTAAATTCATCATCTCAATTTCTTTCTTTTTTTTTTTGGTGTTTATAATAAAGGTATCTTCGAGCCAACTTATACATCAACTGAGATTAAGTCTTTTTCTTAAAATTAAAGATCTCAAGGGCACATCTCTCCCATCAACTTATAAATTCAATTTAATCACTGGAGTTTGCAATGGCCCATTCTAATTGTTTATTCTGGGTGTTTTTAATGATAATGATCTTAAATCTTGTCTTGAATCCTTTGGCCACCAAGTAATCCTTTTTTGTTCCCTTTGCATTTATGAGCTCTAAATGAAAGCAAGCAACAATTAATTCACAAGAAGAGTACGTTCTCCCCCCCGGGGGGAGGGGGGCCCCAAACGAAAAAAAAACCCAAGAAAAAAAGGGAATCCTATAAAGAATGAAGAGGAAGTGTGCTTGAAGTATATTTGGATCGAGCATGGAGAAGAAATGAAAAGAAAGAACATTTTAATTTAAACATTCTTCAATTTAAATTTAAATATAATATTTTTCTCTTAGTGAAGACAATGAATGAGAAGAGAAGAAAGAAAAATGTTAAATATAAAATTGAAATAAAAATTCTCTTTTCTCTCTTCTTTTTTATTTTCTTTAATTTAAATATGATAGGACTTGATGATTTCTTAATGTAAGACATCAAATTGAGCTTCAAATTTTATATTACGTAAAAAACAATGAATTTTTAATTTGATTTAAAAGATAGATAAAAGTTCAGTTGGTGATTAATTTAGGATAAGCTCTAATATTTACAATGGATTGCAAGTTCATAATTGAAAAGGGAGGGCCTAAGCCCAAGCAAAACATCTAGAGCGCAACATAAGGAGCTTGGACTCATTCTCTATAAATAGTCCAACCAAATAATACCATGTATTTCATTCTCCTCCATTCATTCTCCATAAGTAAGCTTCCAAGTATGGTTTACACCCTCAGTATCAGAGTATTTTCAAGAACTTGCTGTAGGAGTTACCCCCAGAGTGTAAGGCTATTTGGCCAAGCTTTGGAGGGAAAATAATAGTTTATTTTTCAAAAACAATACTTATCTTTATGTAATATTATAAGAGAGTTTCACCCGGTGCACTGCTAAAGGATCTTCTTCTGTATATTATGCCAATACAAATTTTGGCCCTGCTTGATATGTAATGTGAAGATAATTATTTTATATTTATAATTATTATTCAGTAATTTTTATTTCATTTTATTATTTTCCAATAAAAATATCAAAATTAATTTTTATTTATAAAATTACTTTTTTAATTCTCTATCCATTTATATTCATTTCTATTCTGCTATAAATGTCTTATATTGCATGTGCCCGTGGAATCTTCAAACATAAGCAGTCAAAAACTACGCATGAACCTCTGTACAATCTCTTGCTGCTCAGGTAACTCGTTCACACCTTCTGTTGAGACCACTATGACGCAAGGCAGTCAAGTACTATAGATGTCTTTAAATTAAAAAAAATAAAAGATAAAAATAAATTATTTGTTGCGACAGCATCTACCGTCACAGCTAATGGAGGTATTTTTCAAGAAAAAATAAAATATAAAAGAAAAACCGACCTTTTTGTTTGAGGCACAACAAACAATATTGTGTCTCCTTCTATCAAATAGATTGCGGTCCCAGAAAGAAAAGAAAAAATATACCATGTGCCTCTGTTAATCAGGTCTTGGGAGCACGCGGGGTCGCAAATGGAGTGTGAATTGAATGAGAGCTTAATGGAGGAGTAATTCAATATCACCAGAGAAAGCGTGACGATTAATTCATCATTATACTAACCAAATAATATTCTTTATCTATTCTCTTAAATAATTTTTTAATAATAAAAAATATATTGTTTAAAAAAAAAATTATTAAACATATATTAACTATCAAACATTAATAAAAAGTTCTATAAAATAATTTTTCTAGATATATACAAACTGTTTTTTTAACAATGCTTTTTATAAACTTTATTTTTAAAAATATTTTATAAGAAATAAAAAATCACTATAATTTCTTTGGCGATTTCGGTTTTAACCTGTAAACAGCTAACAGTTTTGTGTTATTTCTAAGCTAATCTTCTCTCTCTGAAACCTGTAGCTGTCTTCTCATGTCAAACCGACTCAACTTACAATTCTTTCGCCATCTCTTTCGGTCCAATTTCCACTAGGAGTAGGACTAAGCAAATCCTTACAATTCTTTCGCCATCTCTTTCTTCCCAATTTGCACTAGCACTAAGCAAATCCTTATCACTTCTTACTGTAATCTTTTTTAAATACACCTTTGTCTAATTGAACCAGTGGGCGAGGCCCCTGGTTTATACATACCAAATATGATAATGAAATATATTTTTATAAAATTACAAAAATTCTCTTTGAAATTTAAATTATTCATAAATTATTTCTTAAATTTTTCGAAGTGGGATATCAGTCTTCCAATTTTTATCATAAAAAAATATGTTATTTTACATGCCACTAGAAACTTTCATAATTAACGCGTCAAGTACTTAGGAAGGAATTTAGAAATTAAAACTATGATTCTTTTACTATTCAAATTTGAACAAAGATACAATTTATAGAGAGAAATAGACAGTTTTATGCCTTCAAAGAAACAAAAAATATATATATAATAAAATATAACAGAAGATATAATTTAAAATTGATTATAATCATATAAGAAAGAAATAAAATGTTATCTTAACTGGTAAAATAAAAAAAAAAAAACAAATAAAAGTATTAAGACTTGAAAATAACCAAATGTTAAATATAATTTCTGACAACTTATTTATCTCCAATGCTAACATGTTCACTTCAAGACATTATAGATAAGTTTAAAGTGACATATAAAGTGATAACATTAAAGATAAAATAAACAAAATGACTTATTTATTAAAATGTGAAAGTTGAATTTCTTTTTAACAATTTAATAAGCTTTTTGCAAACAACTTAAAGTTTATGGGAAATTTTTGCTTTTTTTTTTTTTCAAATTTCTAGTTTAATTCCAAACTGCACAGACAGTTTCCACTTCAGAATCAGATCACATGGGATTTTAGTTTTTCTTTTTCCCCAAGTGCAGCATTTCGATGAAGTGATATTACTATTAGGATCTATTTGGGGTCATTTAAATTAATTAATCAATCTTCTAAATTTAATTAAAAACAGGTAATTTATGCTACGACTATGAAACTAACAAAATATTTCCTTTCAGCTGGATTTTAAAAACATGCAATCACCAACTTAACGTTTTAAAATAGAATCTGGAAGAATGCTTGAACGTAATTAAGCATTTTCTTTAAAACACACACACACACATAGGCATGCATTGTATATCCTGGACCTCTCAGCTGACTGCAAGAAAAGTCAACCAAACATAGTCAAATCAACAGCAAAACCATATTTCATAGGTACAATGTGTGTGTGTGTGTGTGTGTAAATATTATTATTATTAATAATCTCACAGACCAATAATTAATAATTATAGCTTTTATTATATATTTAGTGCTTGTATGCTAATTAGAGCTGGCAGCTAAAATTGTTTCTTTAATTAGAATGTTACCCCTCATGCTGGATGTCTCATTTTTTCTTCAATGATATTAATCATATTATGGGAACCCAACACAACATTAAATTTAAAAGGAAAAAGGAAAAAAAATTTAAAACAAAAACTGTCAGCCCCTCAAACCATCAAATCCTATCTCAGTTTCTAACATGAGGGGACCAACTTGTTGGCTGATCTGCTCTTATAAAATTATTAGGATTGATTTAGAGGTAAAAGGTCAGAGTTATAATAAATACTCCCTCTGATCTTATATGTAAATTTTTTTTAAGATTTAATTTTATCTCAAATATAAAAAATAAACCATTAATGTTTGATATATTGATTATAATATTTCAATTATGCCATTCATTAAATAATTTTTTTAAATTATAAATAATAACTATTACTAATTTTAAAGAGAAAGTACACATATTAAATAAAAATATTCTTAGAAAATAATTTTTATTTGAGATAAAATTAAAAAAATTAGTTACTTTTAATTAACTTTCTTAATCCTCATAAATTAGTTATTTATTTTTTATATACGAGACTAAGAGTATTATATTTGATATTTTATGTCAAAATTTATAAAAAACTAAAATAAAACACTTACTCTAACCATTGTTAATTTTCTCAATTTTCTCTTTATTGCCATTTCCTATAACATATGCAGACAAACCTAAAACTATACATAGTCCAAGTTACGGTCATGCACGTATCTTCTTAATTGTTAGTCACATGAATCTGAATATGATCACATGTAGGGACATTTTTTGATGAGAGAGCCAAGCAATTTCTAGTAGAGAAGAATTCTTGATGCATACCCTTAAGCAACATAGATTCTTTTAGCATATAATTAAAAATAATAATAATAATTAAATCTCATTACTTATATTTTCTTCCTAACCACAAAAACCGACTTGCTTTTCTTAATTTCTGTGATTTAGTTATCGGACTGCTAGCTAGACCTTATCATGACAAAAATTAAATTCATAACCCTACACGTAATCAACTTTAATAATTGTATAACCTCCAAGTCTATGATCTTCACTTTAATTTGAGTTCATTTCCCATAGTTCTACAATGTCAAATTGTTATCACTGTCATTTATATATTCTCCCATAACTTTATTTTAGTTAAAATTATGCATTTAGTTATAGACCATGATTGAATTAAATTGTAAATTTTAAATAAGAATTATTTTTTAATTAAAATATAAATGACAGCAATACTCAATTTTTTAATATCAGAAAAATATAATAAATATTTTTTAATATACACAAATGGAAAGAAAATTAAATTACAAAATGTTTGTCTCTTGATAGAGGAAGATCTGGTTATATTTTTTTTAAAATATATATATATATATATATATGGCTTAAATTTTGAGTACATTGAATACTGACTTTTTGTTTTATTTGATTTTCTCATATTTCTTGCGATAAAGGAAAGATAAGAAAAACAATAGCTAGAAATGGCATATACGTACCTATATATATAATTGACCATTATACAACAAAATGTTGCATCATTGATCAAGAAATGCAGGGAGCAAGTCAAATTCATAAAAAATTGCAATTTAAAGTATTTAATTGTTAATATCTTTCTTTCAATGAATGAAACCCAAGGCAATCGCTGTCAACGTCAACCACTTTCATTCAGAAATTTCAAAGTGTTGATAAACATTATAA
The DNA here is from genome assembly GCA_032878935.1 of Erythrophleum fordii. Taxonomy (NCBI): domain Eukaryota; kingdom Viridiplantae; phylum Streptophyta; class Magnoliopsida; order Fabales; family Fabaceae; genus Erythrophleum; species Erythrophleum fordii. Next base: position 7,349,389 of record JAVQMF010000047.1, read on the forward strand.
TATACTCTAATGACAATTTCTTTAACAGGAACATCATCAACCAGTGAAAATTAAAGAGGTTCAACTAATTATAAATCCTCACTTTGTCCACAAGTAATTAACCAGCACGTTCAAATATATTCAAAAGAAGTAAAAGCTTAAATGTGCTGTAAATGAACGTGTCATCTTTAATCTAGATAAAACCCAAAAATACCTAAAACACCATTTTTGTACCAAAACCCTACCTATAATCTTGACTTTACATAATTAATCTGAATAATTAAAGTGAATATCAGCATGCACAAGTGTAGAACTCAACCAGCTCGTCCATGGACCCCATTTGTGTCCCAGCGCTTTCAAGCATCCACAGCAAGTGCTCGAACAGCACCACCTCACAAGCAACCACCACCCCACCATCCTCCTCCTCCGACCCCGACCTGTCCACCAGCTCCTGAAACACCGGGTGGTCGACCACTTCAGAGTTCACGAGGTACCGGCGCCGCGACTTCCCCACATAGACGGGGTGGAGTTCTTTACGATCAGAGACCTTCTCGTTGTGAAGGGAGTTGTCGCTTGCGGCAGAGACGCAGCTGGCGGTGCGGCCGAGCTTGGTGAAGGAGGGCCAGCGTTTGATGGCTGACTTGAGCTTCGTTAGCTTTCCCACTTTGGCCATGGTTTGAAGGTTTTTGATGAAATGTCTGAGTCTGAGAGAGAGAGTGTGTGTGCTGGGAAAAGTGGGAGGGAAGGTTGGGAGATATAAAGGGAAGAAGGAAAGAGGGAATGGGGTTGAAGCATGTGCATGGCCCACTGTTAAAGGAACAGCTAAGAGTGAGGTAAACCCCAATCGCTGTCTCTGTGTTTTCTTTTGGCCTTTGGTGGTGGGGTTGGGAAGCTTTTGTAATATGGTTTTTGTTTCTTTCGGTTTTACATTCATGCCCTCATACCTAGGCTTTTCTTTTCTTTTTATTGTTGGGCTTTTTAAATTTATATCCCAACAGCGTGTTGTTGCTCATTTAGTCATTTTTTCAAGTAATTTAAATATATTAAAATTTTAAAGTGAAATATTTTTTTTAAAATTACTCACATTGCTAATTTTTAGGGTTAAAATTTGACGGACTTAATAATCCAAAGATATTTTGACATAGTTGAATTAATCATGAGTGTGTGTAGCTGGATCATGGCTGATATACAGTCCACTAGGAAAAATCAATCCCAAGTGCCAGAAAATCTTGAGAGTTGAGAATAGAAGTTTACTTGTTTTGAAAGTTTGTCTCTTTTCTTTTGTTATATATTATTTACTTCAAAGACAGCAATTCAAAATTTCTCCACTTGTTTAATATCAAAAGGCCGCTGCTATTTTTTTTCTTATATTCAACAACCATTTGTCATAAAAAGGAGAAAGTACATTTCACCCTTTAATTACAGTTTAATTACAATATTAATATCTAAACTTTAAAATATAATAATTTGCCTCCCAAAACTATAACAAAAAGTGAAAGTATTAACCATATTTGTTATATTTGACGTCTAATAGCTATGTCATCAAGAGAAGTTAACTTTTGAGCATTCAAAAGGGTGAATTGTAGCATCTATTTTTTAAAAAATAAAAACTAGTCAATTTGTGCTCCCTATTTTGAGAAAAAAATATTTTTTTTCTTTAAAGTGATATGGATAGTTTTTCTCAAAACATGTAGTAGAAATTGACTTTTGAAGACTCAACAGTCTGGTTACACGTATATTAGATGTTAAATTTAACAGATGAATAATTGTTTCACTTTTTACAATAATTTAAGGGCAAAATGTTACTTTTAATGTTCAAATATCAATATTGTAATTAAACTATAATTTAGAGAAGTAAAATGTAACTTTTCTTTAATAAAAATCGTAGAGTATAATATTATAATTAAAATATATTCAACATGAATTCACTCTCTTAATAAGATATAATTTAACTTGTTAAACTAATAATGATCTCATTGTCATTGTCCTCGGCAAATTAATAATATATACACAATCTTTCCATTTTATATAGGAAAAGCAAAAGAAAAGGATGAGGATAAATAATTAGGTTTGTTGAACCTAATTTTTATTAAGTTGTTGTTCTTAAAGTCAAGAAAGAAGAAGAAACGAAATAAGTTGAGGGAGATTAGGTTATAAATTCTAGACATGGTTTAGGTATATATGTTGGTTTTCTTGTCCTTGTGTTTGCTAATGGCACAATGAGCAGTAACAAAATTAAGGTGTTGGTCGGTAAGCAAGCTAGCCAACATCTCCACATCTGTTAAAGAAAGAAAGAAAGAAAGCAAACCAAAGTGGGCTTTGTTGATGAGGGATTGAGAGGATTTGGCATCTTTCTCGCCTAGTCGAAACAAAGCAGTGCATTAACTTTTAGCTATATATATACGTGACCAGCATTTTTTATGGTACAGAAGTGCATTTAATCTCCCTCTTTCCAGCTAGGCATGTGGGGCGATGCAACCTCACCTCCAAGAACTCCAATTATGGACTTCGTCTGCTTCTTTCCAATTCAATTTCATATATGAAATTTCTTTTCCAATTCCTATATTATACATGAATATGAAACGTTCAAACACTAGCAGATGTGTCAAATTAAATGTTTAAAGTCTGATGAAATACTTATCATTACATTAAAAGTTACCACTATTAGCGATTCTATTTCATTAACTCATGATAAAGAACGGATGTCAAATACAAAGGAATGCGGTAAATCTCCAATTTGTCAGCACAATCTCTTCTCAGCTACATATATGTTAATTACTACTAGGCCAAAAGCTATTTTTGCTTAAAAAGAACATGAAAATAAATGATCAAAAGATAAAAATCAGAACAAAGAAAGAGAGATATGTTAAGTGGCTTAATTTAATTGAGAAGCCAATTGCGACGATTCGAATACAATAATAATAATAATAATAATGGGCACAGTTAATTTCCAATCTACCAGCATTTACTACTCTGCCAACCAAGGCACAATTCAATCATGAAATACGCATCAAACATTACCATTCAAACGTAAAGGAATTTAATTTAATGAACATGATCAACCTCCCAACGATCTACCAACAAGATGTTGGAAGAGTAGCCTTTCTCTCTGTGAAGATGCAAAACTGCACAGATATATATGTAGAGTAATTTATAGTAACTGAGGGAGCATGAATTTGGATGTGTCATAACTCATGGTTGAGTCATGTCTGTGGTCCAAGCCATAAAGGGTCAAGACATAATAAAGGCTCAGCAGCAGCAAGCAAATTCATGTCTGCTTCTATTTCAGCCGACCACCTTCTTCTAGTTTTGCCTTTCATTCCACGTTTTTTTTTTTTTTGGGAAGGCGATTGTTATAGAGGCAACTTCGGAGTTTTCTTCGCATATATACATACACACACACACACACACACACACACACACACACACACACATATTCTCTCTCTCTCCCCATCATCTGGACTCCATTTCCTCTAATCGCCATGCTGCTCTTCCCCCCTTTATAGCAGTCAAGAAAATGATGTCCATTGATTGAAAATTTTAAACTGAAATGAAAACTGTGGTAAGAACTTATTTTTAATCGATCTCCAGTTTAAGAAGTATGAGCAGGTAAGTTTAGGAATGAGAAAAAAAAAAAAAAAGTGGACATCAAAACCCTAGAAATTTATCAGCATTTTTTAGGAGAGAAAAAAGTATTCTAGATTGCGGAATTTTTCCCTGCCAAACAGAAGATTTCCGTACAATATTTTTTAAGGCCAAAATTTCTAAAAGTTTATTTTGTTTAATATAATCCTTAAAACTTTAAAAAAAAGTTCAATATTATCATTTTTTCCAGCTCTATTAATTTTGTTATCAAAAGTATTTAATCAGGTAATATATAAGGCTTAATGGGTTAACCGCTAATGTTGATGTGGCAACTGGCAACCCAAATTTAAATAAGACCTATATTACACCATTCTGCTTCTTTTAATCATGTTAATCCTTAAAAATACATCTTTTTATAAACTTTGTTCGTGCCTTCATGAGAAGGAAAAATAAATTTTTTTATATGATTAGGTTACATTCACTTGAATCCCATCATTGATTGAAAACAAAAATTGTGTAAATCTAAGCCCAAGTAAATTTTTGATATAAGAGAAAAGAAGGATATTGAATAATTTTTATTAAAATTTTGAGGATTATATTGAACTAAAATTAATTTTTTAAATTAAAATAAAATTTAAGTGAAACTTTAGAGATTAAAAATAAATTTGTATAATATTTTTAATTCATTTATGTTAGTATTCAGAGTGTCTAGTTTCATTCCTGGCGAAGAATAATTAAATCCTGTCCATCATAGAATTGTTGTCTAAACATTTACGTTATTCTTAATTTCTAAAGCATTAAATTAAAATGTAGAAACATCATGATGTTAGTGATGATTCAAGACAAAGCGCCTGCTATATATATATATATATATATATATATATATATATATATCCCTCTCTCAAATGATGGATTCATATATATTAATAATGGTCCCAAAACTCTTGAAACAAAATTTTGATATATAGGCCTTTAATTCATGTGGTTAAGAAGGTTGGGGACTATGTCCAAGTCAAGAATAAATCTTGGGCTTGGAAGATCATGTGTCTTGAGAAGTGTAATTTTTTTAAGAGAGAATTAATTATTTGGTGTATATAATTTACAATAATTTTTAATTTAATTCTTGTAATTTACTTTTTAAACAAATTCTTATAATTTTTAATTGTTTCAGAATTAGTTCTTATACTTTACAAACATTAAATTCCTACTCCCTAAGAAATTTGTTGAGATGGCATAACGGCATGAAAAGTTGGTTGCCATATGCACTATTTCTTTTAAAAATTATATTGCCTTTTTTTTATAAGAAAAATTATCTATATTACTTTTTTTTTTTAAAGAAAGTTTATCCTCTTTTCTTGCCACCTATGCAGTGCATCAGTAACAACCTGATTAATATAAAGCTCTCTTAAGTTATGTTTGGTAAAATAAATAATTTTTTAAGAGAATGAAAAAAAGAATAGAAATGAGAATGGAATGAAATTATGTAACTTAAAATTATATTTAGTATGATATGAAAAGAAATGAGAATAACTTTACATTTTGATGTTTGGTGGAATAAAAATAGTATAAAAATAGAAATGAAAAATGAACAAATAATCAAAATACTCTTTAAATAAAATAATAAAAATAAAAAATAATTTTTATTAATTAACATAAAATAAACAGAAAAAATTATAATTAAGAATCATAAGTTAAAGATATTTATTATTTTATATTAAATGACTTTTAATTTTGAAATTATTTTAAAAGATTCAAAGATAAAAAATTTTAATTACACAAAAAAGTTATAATTTTAAACTTTAAGTTAAAATATTTTATCTTTAAAATTTTTAAAATAATTTTAAAATTTTAAAAATTGTAATATAAATATTACTGTTATTTGAGACAAAATAATATTATTCATTCTCTTTCCATCTCAAACAATATTTTTTCTCACCGATTTGGATGGAATAAACAATACTGTGAAACACTAACTTTAGAGTCCATAATTTTTTTTTTTTCATCTTCAACGTGCCAAACACCACTTTATAGATTTGGGTATATATATATATATATATATATATATATATATATATATATATATATATATATATATATATATATATCATTGATCAGTTAAACCATAATTGAAAAGGACCAGAAATATACTAAATATTAGCAATAAACAGAGCAGTTTATGCTGTCTGGGAACTAATCAGCTGGCATCATATCAAACCTTGTGATTTTGTTGTTGCTTGTAGTATAAAGTGAAGAGGCATATATATTCTAAGCAGGCGTCTCTATTTTGCCTTTTCCCATGCTATTCTCTTGGTAAACACTTAAAATTAATTAATTGCATCATTTAGTCCTTCCATTAATCAATAAGCTGTTTGTGAGGTCATTTTAGATCTACTGATTATAAATCATGTGCTTTGAAATATTAGTGTACAAAAACATGTTAGTTTAGCTATAATTGAACAGTGAACATGATGAGAACTGATTTGCAGACATATACAATGTCAAATACATACTTTGGATAGTGATTTTGCATTTCTGCTGTTGTATGCAGCAAAGAGGCAAAAGTATTCGGTTAAACCAATAATGTGAAATTTGAATTATTAACTTTATTTATTGTTAATTTTTAAAAGTTAGTGAATTTATGAGTTAATTCCTAAAAATAATAATTTTATTATATGTTATCCCTTTTAACATGATTAATTTGTATAATTTATTAGGATCAAATTTTTAAAAAATTAATAGATTAGATTATTAATTAATGGCTAAAATATATAATTTTTTAAAATTTTAAATCATCTGTAACTTAAATTATTACTAGAGTTGTGATACATTAGTTTTATTTATTTATTAATTACATAAACAACCAGAAAAAAAAAAAAAAAAAAAAGAGACAAACAATTTTAAAAAAGGAAAAAAGAAAACAGATCAGAGGCGTGCGTCTTCTTCTCCACGAGCTTCTTCTTCCCTGTAACCTGTCCACCATAGCAGCTCCTAGAAACATCACAACACCTTCATCCAAGACTAGGAACTCGCTGAAACCTCGCCTCCGGCAAATGCCCTAACTTGCCGGAAGAATCCGTGACTCTCTTTCTTTGTTTGGCGTCGGATTCTGTCAGTTTTGCTGCAAAATTTGGCGGGAAACTCAGCTTCTCCTTCAACCAAACTCGCTGAAAATTCATTCCCTTTGTTCAGTCGCTCTTTATTTGGAAAATCCGTCGTCTTCTCCCTCCATTTTTGCTCGCTGATCTGTCGGAGGACAAGTGATGGAGATTAACAGGTTTTCATTGGAGGATGAGTCTGCGTTGGAAGACGAATTATGGAAGATGAAGGAAATTGCAGATTTTGTATTCCCTCACCATGGTGCACGAAGACAACGAGCAGCGAGCCGCTTCTTTCCTTCACGACTCGACCGTTCAGTCTGCACAAGCACCGGAGAGGAGCTGCACCCCAACTAGCACGGGTCTCCACCGTGCGTCTTGGGTTTTACAAGAGAGTGACCACGTCAGCTTTGTTACGTTTGTATGGAGTAATTTTTACATAAACCAAGAGTCTCACGTGATTTATATACACAGGTTTATTTTGTACATAAATTTCGCCTTTATTATATGTGGACTTTCTCTACATAAATTAAAATTTGGCCATTAATTGTATTTGGTTCATCATGTACCAAATGCACTTAAAACAAATTTCGTTTGTCTGATTTTATTAAGTTGATGTGTGATTTAGTCTGTTAACGATTTAACAAAATCTTTAATATAATGATTTTTTTTTTGGGTATAAAATTAGAAATTTTAGAAAAGTTTTTCTATTAAGTTTTAAAAGTAAGAGGAGTTTTTTTTTTTTTTTTTTATGTATGATCCAAATTATAAGAAGATTCTATCTATTTTAACTTTAATTAATTTAGTCGAAATAATTTTTTGCCTAATAATTCTTTAGATTGAGATTCTTTTCTCGTGTCGAAAATGAGCATACCATCCACGTCTGTAGGATGAGATATAAATTGTCTAAAGATTTTTAAATTTTTGGTTTTTTTTTTAAAAATTTAAATAATCATTTTTTTAGTTTATAGTTAATATATTATTTTAAAGATGTATTATGTTTTCCTCAAAATAAAAAAAAATATCAAAATCTAAATTAAAAAAGATATAGATTATTTTAAATTTAATCTTCACAATTCAAATATCAAGATGAACACCTTTTACTTATCCTCAGGATGAAGAGAGGATCCATTGGTATGATTTTCTATGTATGCCATTTATGTATATAACCTTAATTATGTATACTGATTTATATTATTTTAAAACATTATTTTATAATAGAAGTATTAAATTAATTTTAAAATATTATATATTCATTATTTTATATTTATTTAAAAACATAAATTTGACTATAGTTTGATTGAAATTAGATCATAGAATTATAAATTATTCTTTATTTCAATTTTAATGATGAATTTGATTTTAAAAATATTGGTTTTAGCATATCATTAATAATTCTTAATTTTTAAATAAATAATAAAATACTTTTTAAAAAGATTAAAAAAATTAAAAATGACCAAATAAAAAAATACTATGATAAAAGTACATGCCAATCAGAACATATCATGTATCCTTATATATATATATATATATATATATAAGATTTTTATTAAATATTTAACAAAAATTGGTAAAATAGCCTCCTTTGAAGTACACTAAAGTAAACGAATTTATTATGCAGATTTTAAAATACATAATAACTATTTACAAATAAATTAAAGTAATGGGGTGTTTGTGCATTTTTTTAAAAATAAAATTTCATTAAAACACTATAAGAAAAGAAACAGTTGCTATTTAATAGAAAAATTCATGGTTGAAAGAATTAGATCAAACTGGCGAATTTAATCAATTTGACTAGGAATCAATTTTTGGTTTGGTTTAGTTTAGTTAATTTAAAAAATTGTTTGTCAAAGAAGTAGTCAAAAATCAATTAAAACTAAATTAGTCAAAAATAAAGTTAAACTTCTTAGCAAAATTTTTTTTTGAATTTTTTTATATAATAAGATAATTTATCTTGAATAAATTTGATAAATTAAAAATAAAAAAAATACTAGAAAAAAGAATTGGTTAAAACATAAAGAAATAAAAAAAAGATAATATAAAAAAAATAAAAAACTTGTACTTAGTTATTTTGGATGCTTCCTCTTTATTATGCTCTATCTCTTAATAGTATTTTTATCAAATATAAAAGTATTTGGCTAAGATTTTTTTTAATAATAAATGAAATCTTAATACAATTTAAGAATTTTAAAAATTTAATATTTAATATTTTTAATTTTTAATTGAGTAATTTTTATTTTTTTAATTAAAAATAATTTTTAAAACATCTTAAAAGATATTAAATTAATAGTAAAATATTTAAAATTTTATATTTATTTGTTATATTAAAATTTTAATATATACAATTTTAAAAAAATATATTTAATATTACAATTCAATTAATGAATTGTGAATTAATATTTTTATCAATTTAATAATTAGTTTAATTTTAAAAATATTAAAAAAATTACATTTTAATATCAAATATATATTTATATATTTGAGTTTTTTTATTAAAAAAATAAAGAGTTTTTTTCTCCCTGAAACATTAAACTTCTTATTTGCTGATACTGACACGTGTAGTTGTGGAAAGCCCGCGTATACAAACTACGCTTCCAAAAGAGGTGTCCAGATGATTCGGGCTACGGCTACTCTGCTCTCCATCGCTCTCGAACTTTCCCTCGTCCCCCCTTTATTTTTATACCATACAGATTTTCTTGGCAAACAAACAGACCATCATAAATTGATAATCTTGTAGTAACGGTTTGATTTTCCTCGTGCGATTCTGAGTGTCTCTTGCTGGCAAATCTAAAATTAGAGCGGAGTTATATGATTGTAAGACATTGACCCTTCCCCCTTGTTTGGTTTGAGGGGAGGGGAGGGGAGGGGAGGGGAGGGATTCTCCTCCCCTCCCCTTGTTTGGTTGATAATTTTGGAGGGGAGGGGAAAGAAAGTTTAATGAAATTTTTCCTCTCCTCCCCTTCTATCTAATCCCTCCAATTTGGGGGGATTGGGAGGGAAAGTGGGTAAAAAGACCAAAATGTCTCCTATCTTAATTACTAATTATGGATTTTATAAAATTTTTATAGGTATGATTAAGGAAAAATTTTAACATATCAATTAATACGGGTATACTACCATATTGAGAAAAAAGTAAACATGCCAATATTTTTAACTCAAATGCATTTTAATTTTATAAAATAAAAATATGTTAAATTATACATTTGTTGAAATAATTATTTAATTAATTTTATTTGTTTATAAATTTTTTTAAAATAATTATAATTATAGATAATTTTTTACATTTATTTAATTTGGTAATGACAATATTAAATTTTAAAAAATGTATTATCATTACTTTTAAAATACATAAGGGTAAAATGGTCTACATATTATTATTTTCCCTCCCTTGAACCAAACAATATATCTCTCCTCCCCTCCCTCCCCTCCTTTGAACCAAACAAGGCCTTCCTGCTTTGATCATTCGGGTTACCCTTATTACATCGACTCTCCAACTTTCCTTTCCCGCCTCGCCTGTTTTCATATCTCCCGCATTTTCCCAGCAAACAGACAAGCTGCTTTACTCTCTCTAGCATCGTAATCTCGTTAAATTCTCTCATTTTCCTTGAGCGATTGAGTAATTTCCCTGGCCAAACCTAACACGTGCAGAGGTATGATTATAACATATTGACTCTTCCTGTTCTTCTATATCCTCTTTGTTTATTTTAACTAAAGAGAAACTTCTTTGTAAGCAAACTGGTCCTTATTTTCCCATTTAAATGTTTAATTGGAATTTACGATCGGAAATTATTTAACTTGCTTATGGTATAGATAATCGCTTTACGCTTTTCAGAATTATCAAATCTCCTGCATTTTCCATGGCTTTTTCTGCAATTGGAGATCATTGAAGCATTTAAGCCTTGAGTATTGTGGGTTTAACGTGATTGAAGATATGTCTCATTTTTACTTTTTAAGCACTCATTTGGTAGAGCTTTCCACTTTCATATAATTTAAATGTTTTTTTGGGTTGAAGTCATATAATTTAATTTTAAATTATAGTTTATTTGAATGTCAAATTTTAAGCCCGAAGTGTTTATTTGTCAAAATATAAATAACAATATAATTCAACTTTTTTAATGTTAAATATTTTCCTTTAGCTTGTAAAAGGAATTGTAATTTCTGTCAATTGTAGAGTAATTGGTGGGTGGGTATCTGAGAATCGACGAAGATGAGCAGAGTTGGGGATTTGGCAGCTGTAGTGAACTCTCTGTTCAAAATTCCAGATGCCGTAGACAAATTAATGTCTCCTTTTGGGGTTCATGGCGCCCGAGAGACCAAAGATGTTTCAAGCATCCCAGTGGACATTTTGGATAATCCCAAGGAGTACCTCTTCTACTATGGACGTTCCTGGTCAGTCCAAATCGGATATTCAGGTAATTAACTACTTAGTAATCGGCAGCACTACGTCTTATTTGGGTGATAAAGTAACACCTGAATTATCATGCTTCCAACCCTGAATTGGGTCTCTTGCAGAATTATGTGATAGCTTAAGAAGTGAAAAAGTAGATATGCAAATCTTTTTAAGCTTGCTTTTGTTTCTAGGTGTCCCTTTCTATGTATAGCACATGTTATAGTTATACATTGCCTTAAGTGCATGTCCTCCAACTTGCCCTGTACCTACTCTACAAAACCTGTGGGTAGTGGGTATTACCTACTCAATTCTACGTGCTGCTGCATTGCGGTCATAGTAATGCTTGTAAGCCAATCTAGCTAAGAAGAATAGGTACTAACAATGACATGAACCTGAGACATAACATTGATATGTCTGTGTATATGTGTATTTTGACATGGCAAAATGTGAATTATTATGTTCTAACTTGAAATGGCAGGTTGTCTCTTATATAAACGTTGGACAGGGCCCAATATTTTAGATATGCATGCTTCATAGCTAGCTAGCATCATAGGTTGAGAACTTTTCAGGCAAAAAGATCACAACTTCTGCATCCTCACCAATTCTTGGTACAAAACAGGAGTGATGTTTTGACATTAGCTCATCTCATCTCATCTTTAAGCTGTAATTAACCTTTACTTTTATTTATACCCTTTTTTTTTTTTCCAATGAAGTATCATACAGCTAAATTTGCATTTGTACCTCTAATAATTGTTTGAGTATTCTTCCCAATATATAGAAGAATGAGTCTTAGGAAGAGAAGGGGGTGAGTATGCCCGTTGATGTTCTATTTCATCTGGAAAACAATGTCATTTATGTAGGTAGTGTGAAATGCTACTGGCATTTAGAAGCAAGGAGTTTTAGAAATGGACAAGACTCGCTTTAAGTTCTTTAAGTGATAGGGTCTCTAATAAAAATAATAATATATGGAGTAATACTAAGCTGTAAAAAACTCCAATTGTCATTTTTTATAAGGTGTCACAAAATTTACGTTTTGATATGGGAGATGATGATGAAAGTTGTGTGTGCATATTGCAGGTGACAGTGGAAGATGAGAAGACACTGGTGGTTCGAAGCAGTGGGAAGAGGAAGCGGGAAGATGGAGAGGCTGAAGGTTGCAAGTACCTTAGGCTGGAAAGAAGAACGCTTCAGAAGCTGCTGAGGAAGTTTCTTTTGCCTGAGAATGCAAATATATCGGCCATCGCAGCCAAATGTGAGAATGGGGTTTTGGCTGTGGTTGTTGAGAAGCACCCTCCGCCTCCCAAATCCAAAATAGTTGAAGTCGCCAATGCCTGAGGTGTAACTACCGTTCAGGAAGGAGTTAATGTAGTTGTGTGTATAAAGATTATTTTAACTTCTTTCTTGTAAAGTTGTTATAGAGTTTGGGAATAGAGTGTGTAAGAAATTTATTTATTTATTTTTATTCTTTCTTTTCTTTATTTTTTTTTAAATTTTACAAGAATTTTACGATAAAAAATCTAAAATTTAAATTTGGATTTGCCTTGTCTGCTGTCAAGGACTCATGCCTTATTTTGCAATAATAATAATTTTATTTTATGAGCATAATATTAAAAAAATCATCAGCATGCGTTAATATAATTAAACGGGGTTGACAATTTTGAATCCCAATTCAAAATTCATGATAACTAAAAAAATTTGGACTTTCATAATTGAGGTCGAAACAACTAGGCTCTAGGAGCCCAACAGGTTTCTTTTGGGTCCATATCTGGCAGTGTCATCTGAGCCCAATAGGTTGGCCTAAATCCAGGAAGGATAATTATGTCATTTAGGACAGCGAGGCTTTTCTCACTCTCTTCTATTGGAAGAGCACCACCACCTTGATCCCTGAAATCCCTGTCGTTGTTCACGGTCTCTCTTTCTAAGCTTCAGAGGGCAGAACCAATCTTCTGCTCGGAGCCATGGCCACAGCGGCCGCGCCACCCCGCCGGTTGTCGCAGAAGGAGGCTGACATCCAAATGATGTTGGCCGCCGAGGTCCATCTCGGAACCAAAAATTGCGATTTCCAGATGAAGCGATATGTCTTCAAGCGCCGCAACGATGGTGAGCGACGCACTTGCACATCTTGGGTTATTCATCGTGTTTGTTTGAAACAACAAAAGGGATAAAATTGCCTTGTAATCCGTTGGGAAAGTCAAAGGAATGATGTTTTCGTTACACCCAGAATATGTTAATTAGTTATAGTATGATACGTTCATATTAGTGCAGAAGAGAGAAAACATATGAGAGAGGACGTTTAAGTAATGTTTTCAAAATCGGACTGAGTACTAAATCAGTGGAAGTACGGCTTTAGAAGTTCATAATAATAATTAAATATATTTTTTAAAAAAATTTGATATATTAAAAATTTAATATAACAAATAAATATTAAAAAATATTAAATATTAAATTATTAATTTAATTTTTTAAAAATATTATAAAAATTATCTATAATTAAAAGTTATGAGTATTTAATATTAAATTTGTAAAATTTTTAAATTATATTAAAATTCTACTTATCACTAAAAAAATTTAAATAATAAATAATAAATAATATTTTTGATTAAATATCTTAATATTTGAAAGAAATATCATTAAGAAATAAAATATAATAGAAAGCAAGTATTAAAAAAATTAAAGAAGTGATAAAACTGAACTCTTTGAGGATTTATTATATATGTTTTTTCTTTGCAATTACGTCTAATTAAATATGATCCTAATCTATTTATATGCTGTGTGATGACTAAATTTTTTTTTTGTAGAGGCTATAGATATGTGTTTAGTAGAATTTATACCAAAATTAAAGAATTAGGTGCACCAACATATTAGCAATGACTTTTTAATGTGCCGATCTAATGGTTGTTATAATGTATTAATAATGTTTAGTTAATGTGTTAGTAACTAACTATTAAAGATAATAATATATAATTATAAACACTTTAAGTATATAATTAGTAATGATTTTAGGAATATGGGTAATTTCTATAAAATTATTTATTTTATTGGAGGCATAGGATATACGAGGGGAGTAATGGATCTAAATAAAGAAAGAAAAGAAGAAAGACAAACAGTTTCTACAGCAAAGCTATTTAAAGTATCATTACCAACATATTATAATAATTATCACAAGCATAATAAGAAACCATTCACTAATATACTTAAATTCTTAACATATACTAAAGAATTAATGTACCTATAAATCTATGTTTAATGAGAGAATTAATAATTAAAATGATTGCTAATAATATGCTAGTAAATTTTTTTTTTGAGTTTTCATGTTTTCTAGCATAATTTTAAAAAGCTCATAACATTTATTATTATATAAAAGAAATTTGAAAAACAAAATCGGCTTGAACAAGTTCAAACTGATTTTGGCCGATTTAATTTTTACCGGTTTTAACTGGTTTTTGGCTGAAATTTTAGTTGATTGATTTTTTAGACTAACTGAACTAAGAATCAATTTCTAGTCAAATTGACTGGTCCGATTCAATTTTTAAAGTTATATGTTTAAGTATTTTTATAATAAAATTTGGTTGCATTCGTCTTCTTATCTCATGGCATTGTTAATGGCGATTAACTAGTACTTGAATTGAGTTGTGTGCAAATTTATTTGCTTCAGGAATATTCATTTTGAATTTAGTGTTTTGATAATGTATTCAGTGCGGTGAGAATTTTCTCTAAGTTTTCTTATCACAAATAGAGAAGTTCACAGTTTGGGTGCAAATTTAATTGCGTTTGGCAATTTTCGTTTTGAATTTAGTTTCTGAATAATGTAGGCAGGGGAACAGATCCTCTACCCAGAGGCAGTCTGGGCATGTAGTACCCAAAGGCAAAACGGCATCGTTTTTTCACTTTTTTTCAGCTAATTTAGAATTGCATCTCGTCCTTTCGTTTTTAAGCTATTGTAGCCGTCTATTTGCTTACCCAATGCAACGCATTTTCATCTTCTTCGAATAGATTTAGGATTTATTGATTATGCCATCAAAACAGAGAAAGAAAGAGAGTGTCTTGAGAGCTAAGGAGGAGATTAGTAGGTAGCTTAATACATGGTTGCGATCACATCCACTTTTGCTACCACTCTAGCAAGACCTCAGCACATTCACATACGTAATTCCTTGAGTTGAATGCCTCCAACCTTAGCAAGCCATATCTCTTACCAAAGCGAACATAGGTCAGAAAACATGGATGGTTGAACGAACCAATCCAAGTCACAGTACCTCGTTCGAACAATCACGAAATTTGGGTTTTGATCACGGTACCATCTAATCTAGTTTGGCAGTCCAAACAAAAAAGTCCTGACAACGTGCCTCCAATACAACCAATGTGAGAAAATTAGTCAACGAATTTGGATTGTAAAGGCACCAACACCATGTTAACCAAATAAGTTTTTGGCAAAAACCCATGTAAATTCTTCCAAATGCCAATGGCTGCCAGTTAAATGAAGTAAAAGGATGGCACAAACAAAATGAAAGACCAACGAGCTAACCAGATCAGTTACAACCTGATATGAAAAATCAAAATGGCTATACCATTGAACTGCAGATATATGAAGAGGGTGAGAACTTTGGTTCAAAGAACAACAAATCCTTAATCTTGCTTCTAACGTTTTTTTTCCCTGCATTTGCTTTCCCGCCTAATGAAATAGGGAAAATGGCTAATGAGGACGATGAATCTGCCTCAAAATAGTGAGCATTGGGATGGCAAATGGACGGTTACGATGGCTCAAAAATGGACAAACGAGATGCAATTCTGAATCAGCTTTTAAAAGTAAAAAAACGATGTCATTTTACTTCTGGGTACTGCATGCCCAGATTGCCTCTGGTAGAGGATCTGTATCCTGTAGGCAGTGTCATGGGTGATTTTGTCTAGGTTTTCTTGCTGCAGAACCGAGGATTTTATAGTTTTGATGAATTTGGTTTTTCCTGCTGATCAGGTATTTACATTATTAATCTCGGAAAGACATGGGAGAAGCTCCAGCTTGCTGCCAGGGTTATTGTTGCCATCGGAAACCCTCCGGATATTATTGTTCAGTCTGCCAGGCCTTATGGTCAGAGAGCAGTTCTTAAGTTTGCTCAGTACACTGGTAATAGGGAAAGTAACGTAATTTGTTAGAAACAGTTAGATAGTTAATCTGTTATATTCCAGCTCAGCTACATAACCTACTGTAATTATTCTATATATAAACAGAGCCATGTGCAAATGTAAATAGCAATGCAATATATTCATTTCTCAAATTTCTTCCTCTGCTCATTTCATATCATGGTATCAGAGCTGATCACTTTTCGCTGCCTCCTCTTTTCACTTTCTATCTCTTTTGTCTTTTTGTGCTTTTTCTCTCTCATACTTTAAGCCTCTCTTTATTGCCCATCTTTCTCTTTCTCCATGGGCACTTCCAACTCTGAACATCCCATCGACAGTAGCACCGACAATCGCTCATCATCCATTTTTTCTGATCCTGCTCTCAACCCCATAAGCCCATACTATCTTCATCCCAATGAAAACCCTGCACTAGTCCTTGTAACGCCATTGCTCACCGGATCTAATTACCACTCATGGGCTAGAGCTATGCGAATGGCTCTTTTGTCAAAAAACAAACTAAAATTTGTTGATGGTTCCTTACTAGCACCAGTTCCGACGAATTCCCTCTATTCTGCTTGGGAGCGATGTGATATGATGGTTCAAGCATGGATCACTCGTTCGATTTCTCCAACTATCGCTCAAAGTATCATGTGGATCGATTGTGCGAGGGACATTTGAATCGATCTTCGTGATCGTTTTTCCCAAGGAGATGCATTTCGAATTGCAGAGATTCAAGAAGAAATTTACACCATCACACAAGGAGATCTCACTGTTAGTGAGTATTTTACACGACTGAAGGTTCTTTGGGAAGAGCTTTCTAATCTTCGTCCGATTAAATCTTGTACATGCACTCCGGCTGGTTCTTGTGAAACTAGTAATTGTATGCGATCTTACCAAGATCAAGACTATGTGATTCGATTTCTCAAAGGCCTCAATGATCGATTTGCCACTGCTAAGTCTCAGATTATGCTCATGCAACCTTTTCCCCCAATTAACAAAGTCTTCAATCTTATTCTACAGCAAGAACGAGACCAGAACACCACCTTTGATCACAAAGCATTCGTGGTAGCCAAAGGACCTACTCGATATCCTCAATCTTCTAAACCTCAGTCTCAGAATAAAATATGTACTTACTGTGGTAAACCACGACACACCATCGATACTTGTTACAAGAAGCACGGATATCCTCCAGGCTTCAAGTTTCGAAATCAGAATCCATCTGTTCATCTTACTGCTGCTGACAATGGATCCTCTAAGACTGAGACTACATTGAAAGGTCTTTTGCCCTCTCCTCCGTCTGTACTTCAGCAACAGTATAACTTTACTTCTGAAGAATATCAAAAACTACTCAGCTTGGTACAATTGGCTCCTCTTCCCTCTTCTCATTCCTTAAATCATGTCTCCTCCTCACCTCTTGTTTATAATCCTTCTAATTTATCTACTCCAGGTCAGTGCTATTATTGGATTGTTGATACTGGTGCTACTGATCATATTTGTTCTGAATTGTCTCTTTTCTCTTCATATCATTCTATTACACCTATCAAGATTAACCTTCCGAATGGCTCTTGTGTTATCACTACCATTTGTGGCACTGTGCATATCTCGGTTGATCTTGTTCTCCATAATGTTTTCTTTATCCCTGAATTCATGTGCAATCTCATTTCTGTTTCTAAACTCACTCTTCATCTTGGTTGTTGTCTAATTTTTCGTCATACCTTTTGTTATTTCCAGGCAATGACTCCATGGAGGATGATTGGTACAGCTGAGGTGCTTCATGGTCTTTACTTACTTCGCCAAGAAGTCTCTGGTTCTCGTTTAGCTACCTCTATTTCAGCTTCTATTTCTTCGCATGACTTCAATTCTTGTAACCTGTGGCATTATAGGTTAGGCCACCTTTCTCATTCTACTTTACAGACACTTCATAAGCAATTTCCTTACATTTCTTGTACTACCCCTTCCCCCTGTGATACTTGTCATTTTGCAAAGCAAAGAAAACTTACTTTCCCTGTAAGCATTTCCAAATCTAATAAAGCTTTTCAGCTTATCCATGTTGATATCTGGGGTCCCTTTAACACTCCTTCTGTTACTGGTTTTAAATATTTTCTCACTATTGTTGATGACTTTACTAGATACACTTGGACTTACTTAATGTCTGCCAAATTTGAAACACGCCAACATTTACTTGATTTCATTTCCCTTATAGAAACTCAATATAATTCACAACTTCAAGTCTTACGGTCTGACAATGGTCCAGAGTTTTCTATGGCCTCTTTCTTTTCTTCTAAAGGCATCATTCACCAAACTTCTTGTGTTGAAACCCCTCAACAAAATGGTATTGTAGAATGCAAACATCAACACTTACTCAATGTTGCCAGAGCCTTACTTTTTCAAGCCAATCTCCCTAAAGCCTACTGGTCTTTTGCTCTCTCTCATGCCACTTTTATTATTAATAGGCTCCCATCCCCTGTCATTGACCATCATACTCCTTTTCAACTTTTGTACAACACTTTACCTAACCTCCAAGACCTTAAAGTCTTTGGTTCTCTTTGCTTTTCTTCTACATCTTCTCATAACCGTACCAAATTTGACTCTCGGGCCCACAAATGTTGTTTTCTTGGTTACCCCAATGCCACTAAAGGTTACATCCTTCGAGATCTACACACTCGCAATATTTTTCTCTCTAGACATGTCATTTTCTATGAGCATATTTTTCCTTTTTCTTCAAATACCTTATCTGATTCCTCTTCCCCTATTCTTTCTCTTCCTAATTCTACCTCTGTTTCTTTTGATGATCCCTTCTTGCTCTCTTTACCCAGTTCCAACTTTTCTCTCCCTCCTATTACTCATCGCTCTCCTTCTCCTTCTTCTCCTCCACTTTCTCTTCGGCAATCCACCAGAACCAGACGACCTCCAGGTTATTTACAAGAATACCATGTCTTCAACACCTCAGCGTGCCCCTCATCCAACAGTAAGTCTATTTGTCATCCTCTTTCTTCTGTTTTATCTTATGCTTCTTTATCTTCTTCTCATAAACATTTCCTTCACAACATTTCGTCTCTTGTTGAGCCTCGTACCTATAAGCAGGCTGATATCCAAGATGTTTGGGTTAAAGCTATGCAAGCTGAAATACAGGCCTTAGAAGCCAATCAAACATGGGTCCTTACTCCCTTACCTCCAGGGAAACACCCTATCAGTTGTAAATGGGTGTATCGTTGGAAATACAGATCTGATGGTTCTATTGAGCGACCCAAAGCTAGGCTTATGGCCAAGGGATATACACAAACAGAGGGTGTTGATTTTCTGGATACTTTTTCTCCTGTTGCAAAAATGACCACTGTCCGTTTATTACTAGCTTTAGCTGCTGCAAAAGGTTGGCATCTTCACCAACTAGATGTCAACAATGCTTTCCTCCATGGTGACCTTGATAAGGATGTTTACATGGTTCTCCCTCCTGGCTTTTCTTCTCCTGATCCTTCTTTAGTTTGTAAATTACAAAAATCTCTGTATGGGCTCAAGCAAGCCAGCCGGCAGTGGTACTCTAAGCTGTCTCAAGCTCTCATTTCCTATGGTTACATTCAATCTAAATCTGATTACTCCCTTTTTGTTCGCAAAACTGACAGTTCTTTCACAGCTATTTTAGTCTATGTTGATGATGTGCTTCTAGCTGGAGATGACCCTTCTGAAATCAACCGAATCAAGTCTTCACTTGATGATACCTTCAAAATAAAAGATTTGGGCCCCCTCAAATATTTTCTTGGACTTGAGGTTGCACGTAGTCATTCTGGCATTTCCTTATGTCAAAGAAAATTTGCTCTTGATTTGCTCTCTAAAGCTGGTTTTCTAGGTTCAAAGCCCAGCAAAACTCCTATGGATCGTGGCCTTAAACTCCATCAAGATACCGGTGCTCCTTTAGCTGATGCAATCTCTTATAAAAGACTCATTGGGCGTCTCATTTATCTCAACACTACCAGGCCTGATATTTCCTTTGCTGTTCAACAACTCAGTCAATTTACTTTCTCTCCTACTACTCAACATCTTCAGGCTGCACACAAAGTGCTACGCTACATTAAAGGCTCACCTGGTAAAGGTCTTTTCTTTCCTTCCTCATCAGATTTTCAGCTTAAAGGTTTTAGTGACAGTGATTGGGCTGGATGTGTTGACTCTCGTCGCTCTATCACGGGATTTGCTGTCTATCTTGATCATTCTCTAGTTTCCTGGCGTTCTAAGAAACAGACGACAATTTCTCGATCCTCCTCTGAGGTAGAATACCGTGCTTTGGCTTCAACTATATGTGAGCTTCAATGGCTCCTCTATCTTCTTCATGATCTTCACATTCCTCACCCCAAGCCTGCTCTTTTATTCTGTGACAACCAATCTGCTTTACAAATTGCTGCCAACCCTACATTCCATGAGCGTACGAAACACATTGAAATTGACTGTCACATCGTACGTGAGAAGGCTCAAGCTAGAATCATTCGCTTGTTACCCATTAGATCTTGTGATCAACTTGCTGATGTCTACACTAAACCACTTGCTCCTTCTCCATTTCACTCTCTGTTGCTCAAGCTGGGTCTCCATGATATTCACGCACCAGCTTGCGGGAGGGTAATAGGGAAAGTAACGTAATTTGTTAGAAACAGTTAGATAGTTAATCTGTTATATTCCAGCTCAGCTACATAACCTACTGTAATTATTCTATATATAAACAGAGCCATGTGCAAATGTAAATAGCAATGCAATATATTCATTTCTCAAATTTCTTCCTCTGCTCATTTCATATCAACTGGCGCCCATGCAATTGCAGGACGGCACACTCCAGGAACATTTACTAATCAGCTCCAGACCTCCTATAATGAGCCTCGCCTTCTCATTCTCACTGATCCAAGAACAGATCATCAGGTAATTAGCTGTTTATAAGAATAAGAAGGAAGTGTCATGGAAATAATGGGACAACATATTTCTGACTGTTCATGTTCTTGTTTGGACTTGGGAAATCATTTTTAAGTTTATGGTTGAACTAATATATATTCCTTTGCCCACATTTTTCTTACCCTATTGACTTACATGCAGCCTATTAAGGAAGCTGCACTTGGAAATATACCAACTTTTGCTTTCTGTGACACTGATTCTCGTATGCGATATGTTGACGTTGGGATTCCTGCCAATAATAAGGGCAAGCATAGCATTGGTTGTCTCTTTTGTCTTCTAGCGAGGATGGTTTTGCAGATGCGGGGTACCATTCGTCCTGGGCATAAGTGGGATGTGATGGTAAAATATTTTCTACTTCCAGTATTTTAGAGTAGAATTGTTGTTTAATGCTGCTGCTATTGGTGGCCTTCCTGCTGATGGCCAGTGGCCTACCACAACTGATCAACCATGGACTGATGCAGCTCCACCGCCTATTTCAGCCGTTCCTGGTGTCAACTGGGCCCCAGAAGCTGGTAAGAATATTGACTTGATTTTGTTTCTTTTATAATGGCGGACCAAAATGTCATTTGTGTGGTTCTTATTATAATGCTAGGCACAGTTAAACTATATTATTTGGTTTGTTTATTGATCTTGCAATATTTCATTGAGCTCTTTTATTGACTCCTGCTTGATGGGGATCTGGTTTTCCAACTTGAGTGTGAAAATCCTGGTGGCATCTACGTAATTGGTATGTTGCAACATGCTATAAACGACAACAAAAAAAGGAAAAAAAAAAAAAAAGGTCCCTTATTTCTGATGAAGAGGTGACAAAGTGACGAGGCACATGTTTCTCTGAGAAAATTTAAATTTGTGTTCTTGTCAAAACTAAACCGAAGTTTTTTGTGTAGTTGCTGGTGATTGGGGTGAATCTGTCCCTGCTCCACAAATTCCTGCCCCTGGGATTGAATCTGTTCCTGCTTCTGGCTGGGAACGAGAGTTCTTGGTTCTCCAATTTTGCACCCCTAGTTTGCTTCCTTCTTTCTGCCCCAGCAAGCGAAATCCGGCTTAGTAGTTTTCTTTCGTAGGCGAGGATCCTTATAGATCGCTTCTATTTTGATAGAGTGGCAGGAATATTTTGTTGTGTACATTATAATATATTGTCTAAATTTTTAAAATTTTCTTGTTTCAGTTAATCATGTGTTTAGACAAAGGCAAAACCCGTTTATTGTTTACTAAAATGTTGCAGTTGCTGTGCTATCCAATCACCAATGTAATTATCTTTTACAAATTACAATAAAGAAATAGAAAGAGGAGAGGATCGGCAGTAGTACGAAATAAAGCTATGGTCAAGTGATTATCATTATTTGTGATTATTATTAGACAATTCTTGTGAGTTATTGTTCTCTTAGGATTTGCACTTTGCGCATCGTGTTGCCACAAGAGGCAAATGGCAGCTTCTTACATGATTTCTAGTGTGCATTTTAGAGCTTTTTATGCTTGATGAAAAATTGTTTTAAAAAATGTTTTACATTTGTTTTAGCTAACTTTTTTCTAAATTCAAATAGCTTCAATTTTATTTTAATTGTCAGAATCCGGCAACCTATCCCCGCTATAAGTAAAAGATTCACAACAAAAATTTTACGTCTTGATTCCAAGATTCGGCTGTGCAGCAATTTAGCTGAACGCAAATTATATACTTTTAATAAGGTAATTTTTTCGTATTTACTCAACTCAAATTTTTGAGTTGGAGATTATCACAAATTTATAAAGTAAATTCCGTTTAATTAAAAAAAAATTAATAATAAATGAGTATGCTAGTATATTAATATTTAAAGTAAATTATATTCCTAAGGTTCAGTTGAATTCGCATTTGTAAAAATTTATTTTTAAAATACAAGTTAAAAAGGCCAGATAATAGTTTTAAAGTAAAAAGAGTGTCAATTATAAATTACTCTAATATTTAAAGTATTCCACGTCTGAATGATAAAGGTTCACAGGGATGGGGTGCTCCTGTATTGGTGTGTTGTAATTGCTAATTGCTTTTGCAAAATTTTGGATAAGGCATTTTGATTTATATTAATTTAATAACTGTTATCCACAGATCTTTTTGTTATAAGTGTGGCGGATCCATTGACCTGCGGAATAATGTGGTTCGTTCTTGTGGTCTTATTAGTTGTACAGGTACCATTATTGATGTGTGCCTCTGGTTTGCATTTCAATTGCTTAATGCCTCCTTTGGTTCAGAGTATAATGTGTTGTGGAGAAAAAAAAAAAATGAACATAAGAATTCAAAGCTTTGCATGTTTGGTTGATTTCTTTCTATATTTATTCCATTCTCACAGGATTGTCCATGCAGCCATTTGAAGGAATCGATTTTCCATCCTAAAATGGATGGAATAAGAGACATTCTACGTTGGACAAGGTCTAAAATGCCATTTTTAATTATTGAACAAAATTATTATTTAATTATTGGTAATTTAAAAAATATTTTTACAAATTCAAAAAATTAAAAATAAATATTTTGATATTTTTATTAAAAGTATGTAAAAAATAGTTTTACAAACAAAAAAAATTAAATTAAACATTTTAATATTATTTTACAATAGAAGTATTATAATCATTTGATCATCTTTCTTTATTATTTTTATTCAACTAAATATAAAAATAAAATGAAATGTCCATTTGATGAAATATAATTATTTTATACCATTAAAATTTATTTTTATACTCTTTTTTTTTTTTTTTCATTTACATTCCATGAACCAAAGGAAGGCTAAAAACTAAACGTGATTACAATTTAAAATGAAACATCATACTAAAATCCTTTAAAAAGTTTATTTTAAAACTATCCCAAGGCATTCAATTTTATCTCCCCTCGTTCAACTTCTTATCTTTGCATATTACACCTTATGCTCGGGCCTCAACCCTTTATGAAAAATAAAACCCACAAACTCGGACTTAAACAAATGTATAAAACGAACTATCTAAATCGGGAAAGCTATGTACTGACTAAAGTAAGCAATTCAAACTCCTTAAGAAATGAGAACTGAACTTTGGGAGTTGTTATTGACAATGCTAGATGCCCAACTGAAAGGCAGTCGGCAAGTTATATACAGAGACCAGTTAATTTGAGTTGTACCAGAAGTGAATTTTTTTGTTTTTCTCATGAAAATTATATACAGTGATTTGAAGATCTTGCCTTGTTTGGAGTACTTGAGGAGAGAGAGAGAAAGACGCAGAAATAATCATCTATCGACAATCACATGTACTTCTTACCTCCTCTGTGATGCTTACTAAAATGGGTCAAAATACGACTTGAAAATCTTATATGCCCCCAGAACAAAAATCAGCCGCAGCCTCGGCCTGCGCCTGTGCTGTTTGCTTTTGGATGTTACCTTACCATTTTATTTTCTCTGTACAGGAATCCACATCCTTCGGATGAGGTGTTTAGGTGATCATTAGAATTGAACTCTGACTTAAACAAAAAGCATCTCTCCATTATTTACCCAGTTTGTAAAGCTTTCAGTGTATTCAGCTTCTTTATTGAGCTCTGCTCCACTCTGCTTCCTTTCCTGAAACATATTTAAAAAAAAATTAATTCTAATTCCTCATCAGCGGTGGCATATTATATAAATACGTAAAGGGGGAAATCTAATCATATAAAAGCTGAGATACTAGTCTATAGAAGATAGGATAAACCAATAAGGATTCCCAATAATTTTCAGAGAAAAAATTATATTTAAAGATTCAGGTTTTGCAAAATTTACAATAAATGACTTTAAAAAATTGAAATTACTCCCAAAGACCAAAGTTATTATCAAATTTTAAAAGATTTATTACTAAGATTTAAAAAAGTTACTATCAAGATTTAAGAAAGTTACAGTTTAAATAACTTTAATAGTAACTTTTCTAAAATCTAATAATAATTTTTTTAAACTCTAATAATAAGTGATAGTAATTTTGATCCATGGAAATAATTTTAACTTTTAAAATCTTTTATTATAAATTTTATAAAACTTAGATCCTTAAACATAATTTTCCCATTTTCAGTGATGCTTTTAAATTTGAATTGCCAAGAATATCAGAAGCCATATTCCAACAGCAAGTTGACAAAAGGACAGGGTGTTCCCTAGGCACACTCTTCAGAAAAGGAGCTATACAAGTGTTTTATGTTGGAATATTTATTAATTTGTAGATTAGTATTAATTAATTATTAAGCTAATTAACATATTAT
Source organism: Erythrophleum fordii (assembly GCA_032878935.1). NCBI lineage: Eukaryota > Viridiplantae > Streptophyta > Magnoliopsida > Fabales > Fabaceae > Erythrophleum > Erythrophleum fordii. The sequence goes on from JAVQMF010000047.1 coordinate 7,374,695, forward strand.
ATTTTGATAATTTCAATAATTATTTTATTTGGTACTTTGTAAATGAATTAGATTTTGAATATAAATAGTTCATAATAAGTTAGACTATCCATAAGTCCATTTAAGAAATAAGTCCCAACTTATAACCCATCTAGAATTAATAATTTTATTTAATACAAGTTAGGATTTATTAGTTAACCTAATTGGTATTCTAATAGACTCTCAAGGTTACCTTGATATGGTGAGTTGGAACTTTTGCTCCTCCTCTCATCTTTTTGCGCTCATCTTATTGGGATCTTCTAATCTTGTTCCAAATTTGATCTATAACTATCTCCCAATTTAATTTTAACATTTAACTAATGTAAGACACTAAAATAACACTTTAAAATGTACCTAGAACTTTTATATTCTGTTCTATTGCCGTGATTGTGTCCATGCAGAATGGTTGGGAAGTTTTTGGGATTCTTCTTATTGTTATAAATCTTTACTCAATGAAGTCAAATTATCCCATTCTATTTATATGTTCTGGCACTAATATAACATATACTGACCTTCATGCTGGATCCTGATTCACTTGCAGATGTGGTTGTTTCAGTTCTTAGTTCATTCACAATATTCTCTGATAAGATGCTGGTTGACCTGTAGCCATGAGTATCAGTTTCCAGTCATCATAACTCAGCAGAAATTGGACTCAAAGAAAGATAGGCTCCGATTTAACAACTACCATAAAAAATATTGCCATAATTCAATCCCAACATATTAATTATAATCTTATCCCCAACAAAAAAAAACTTTGTTTGGAAAGAGATCTCATATTTATTCTCCAATCCATTGGATTGACTAAGTAGTTCACTCCATGATATTATCATTAGAACACTGCAACAAAGCTCAATCATGTTTGGATCTACAGTCCAAATTAGACCCCTTGACTTGAATAATTAAACATAAAGATAACTCTTTACCCCACTCACTTTTACTCCAGCATAGAACACAAGACTTTAATTTTTGTACAAATTTATAAACAAAAAATCCCAAGACTGCAAATATTCTTTCACTAATTTGCTATTTGAAGGAGCTCAATCAGTGAGGTTTTCCAGATAAACTGCAGGTTTTACACCTTAACCCTCTACGCTCCTGTAAGAAGGCCTTTCTTCAAAGGTCAAAATATTGCTTTCCATATTTGCATAAGGTCTGAGTATTGCACAAACCAAAAGTCAACAGGATTCTAGTCTTCATCGTTATTTAATTCATAATAGCCAAAACGATCCAAATATAATCTAAAGGTTGGATAACATAACCCTCCTGATGTGATAAAGGCATTCTTCCTCCTTGTTCTCTCAACTAAAATTCAACATAATGTCTCTACTTTAGCTTAAGATTTGCAGATACTAATACTATAAACCCAAGGGTGAAACTAGATCTTATTATTTTATATTCCGCCACTATTTGTTTAATTTCTTGCAGAGTCATATTCTCGTCAATTATTATAATAAGTGATGAAAGTCTTCAAAACTCATGTCCTGTGGCAAAGTAAAATGCATAGCATTCTCACAAGAACTACCTTTCAAGTAATTCCTCTTCACAAGAATTTCCTGAAGAAGAAAGCCAGTCAAGATCAAGGAAATTTGAGCAGTCAGAAGCGTCTCCATGTTCATCATAACAAATATGACCACTTTCATGACATCCGTCCTCAAGAATTCTTCTATATATCTGCCTGTAAGATATTGACAAAGCATCACTGTAAAAAGATTTGGAAGGTTTGCATAGGGCATCTCAAATAATATATCATTTGTTGCCATCACATTCTCCCCTTTATTTGCTTTTAGATAGAATTTTTAATTTGACAGAAGAGAGAAGAAAGAAAAATAATCACTCATTAAATATCAACAATTTTGGTAGAAGCTTTTGTTATTCAGGAAAGTGTACAGGCAGCTGCTTATTACTTTTCGCTTTGTAGGAGGTTTCCTTACATTTAGAAAACAGAAAAGTCCACATCCATTATGAGATAAAGACATATTACACCTTAATAAATGTTTCTAAGTAGGGCATTTAAGCATTTACCAACTAGCTTTCACAGCTTCATTCATGTGACAAATACAAAGAAATACAGTCTGTTACACGATTGGTTCAAAGCTAAGTAATAGAGAATGGGAAAAGAATAAAAAAACTACTATTAATTATTTATAAATTATGGATTAAAGATAAATATAAGAAATAATATTTTATTAGAATTAGGATAAGAACTAATATTTAAATTACTTTATTTTATTAGGATAAGAACTAATATTTAAATTACTTCATTTTATTAGTTACTTTATTATTCTTAATTATCTTTTTATTAAGCTTTTATAATAATCTTTTTGTTAGGATTTGATATTTTAATTATCTTTTTTTAGAATTATAATTTAATATTTTTTTATTTTAAATTATTAAGAGTTATCTTTTGAACTCTATATAAAGCTCCTAACAATTAGAGTTAAGCAGTTTTGGATTGATTTATCAGTTGCATCTCTCCCTCCCTTCTTCTCCTTCCCTTTATTTTCTCCCTACATCTCCCCCCTTTATTCTATATCTCCCTCCTTCTCCTCTTGTCCTCCATCACTAAGTTTGCCCCACCAGTTGATTTCAAGGTGCTCCCAGTATGAATAGAATTAAAACCTCACCATAGTTTTAATGATGCACTCAACTAGGTTCAAAAGTGATTTATTAAATATGTGTCCACTCTTCCTCTTTCTTCATTTTGCAAAACAAGCCAGGCCTTTCGAAAGTTTACATCATACTGCTTACTTTCCAGAAAGAACTGCTTTTAGAATTTAAATTGTTGCATTCAACAGATAACCATTAATCAGAATACACCAATACATAAACATAGCGACTAGAGTTTATGGCATATAAAATGCAATTTAACTATACCTGCAGTGACAAAGATCACTTCCACAAGTAAAAATATCTGGAGTAGACTCTGAAAGACAATGGCAAACTGTTTTTTCAGAAGAGGGATGATTATGTCTAACATCCACGTTCCCGATTGTTGTGTCATTTCCACAGGGAATATTGCCAGCTGATAGCGATCTTTTAAAAGTTGACCTACCAAAAAGACTTTTTAGAGAATAATAGCTAAAGACCAATAAAGGATACACAACTAGTATTCAATTACTATCATCCTCACACAAGCAGGATGAATTTGAGAATAAAACTTCTTTGCCTATTGTATTGTCCGTACAAATGTTGTAAGTCCAAGCTGACCACATCTCAACTTCATGAGAAAGCCATCTAATTTTAAAGAGAGTAATAAATTTTTAAAGAGGCCTGTCTGTATTGGTAGCAGCAACTTGAGGGGTATTAGGCCAATTTGTCTTGAGTAGACTGGGAAAAAACAAAAATGGAATGCTTTAACTCATACCAACTCTAGGCCTTTAACCTACTTAAATGCTTCATAATTTCAAATCTTAAAATGTGAAGCAACACAATCACTAATATATTCCTTAAATCACAACATTATCAACTTCTATCCTTATGCTTGACTGCTATTTTCAATTTGATGATTACCCTGGTGCAAAAACAGATCTAGCAAAGCACATGGAAGGAGCAAATATAAAAGGACTTGGATGGAAAAATTTTAAAATTTCACTAACAAATGTTTCATCCATATTGTTGGGTTTTAATTTTTTTATTTTTCTTTTTATAGAATATTTCTTTTATCTGTATAAGCCCCCACTCAAATGCCTTGTTAAATGGAATTGACAAAAGAAACAAGCATGCATCAAAAGTCAAAACGCTGTACCTAACATTGTCACCACCTAAATATGGGCCACGTCCCCCAACATGGTAATGCTGATCTGAATCTAGCTCCCACAACGCTGGTTTTCCCTGTTGTGGCTGAAAATGTCCCAAGAATCTGAGCAACATAAACAGTACATTAAGCAGTTAAAAGTACTAGGATAAATTCATAACTTGCGTGATCCTGAACATCATGTACCGCTAAGCAACTACATAAAGATACTTAAAATTTAAAAAGAAGGGTTCTTTTCACTTACATGTTAATTGCATTTTGTTTGTCACCATCAAAGTATGTGTTATTGTAATAACGCTGTAGGGTCCTAATAAATTCCTGGGATTGTGTTGCTGCCTTCCACTGACCTCTTCTCTCCGAAAATATCTGTGCAGCAAGGCCAAGTACAAAATGATTGAAAGAGGAAGCACTAAAATCAGGCCAAAGCTTTTTTTAACCAGAGAAACAGGAAGTAACCAGGAAAGTACAAATTTCAACTTCAATAAGCTGGAGAAATTTTCATGGTCTCCATATAGGAGTTATACTTTCCCCATAATCTAGAAACACCTTGAATTCCTCAAGCCAAAAGGATTGGGTAAAACCAATGCACAACTCTACAAAGGTGTTTAAGCTTTCATTTCTGGACATGTAAATTGAGGAGTCTACAGTAAGCCAGATAATTCAATTTATTTGGAAACAAGCATCTAAAAATATGCCTAAAGGTAAACCTAATGTTGGCACAACTACATTATATCATTAAGTTGGTGGAGTCTAATGGCTTCAGAATGCACACTAGGCACACTGATTTTTTTCATTATATTGTGTGCATCTAAGGGTCTGCATGGCACACTCTAGGCATCCCAATTGATACAGCTACCAAGCACTTCATATCAGAGGCATACATGGCCTCAAGTCAAAGTTTCATTGGTAATCCCTGTGAAGCCAACAAGCATAACCCGGTGCGGATTATTCCATTGCCAATTAATAAGATCAGCTGATCAAGAATATAACTATTTCTGGACTCCAAAACGGTATCCCAAATATGCAATAACATGGCAATATCAGTTTAACTTGGAAGAATCAAAATTAAAGGCAGAAAATTCGCTGCATAAGTGCATATACTAAACAAAATCATTTTGGCTTCTGATCTCATATTATATTTCATAATCCATAAACACTGCTGTTAGAAAGAATACCTTATTGTGTGCCGCAGAACCCCCATATTGCAGTGCTAATGTATCACCCATGGACTCATAGACTACCATTAACTCTTTTGCCAAAGGGTTATCAAGATCAATATGAGAAGATTCCATAAATCCTAAAGCTTGTAGCTGACGTCCAAGCGCTGCTAGTCCATAAGCAAATTGGGCAACATTAGTACGATCTAAACAATCTATACAATTAGTTCTCAAGACCCCCGCTTGAAGCATCTGGGGTTTGACCCTGTAATCTCCTTTCAGTTCAATGCTACCATAACAATTGTCAACTTCTATTTTCCTATCAACTGTATCCTCTATGATGCTAGCTTGTTCTGGCACAGATTGATCACTGATATTGTTATTCCTGCATTATATTCAAAGTCAGCAATATAATTAATATCAAGCATCATATTAAATATAATGTTCATTTATTTACCTACTAGAAAGTATTTCTGGGCAAAAACAATTGTCATACATTATACTGAACTAGCAGAAAGATTGCTGGGTGTTCTTTTACAATAAATTCATCCAGTTATGTATATTACGTAATAAATATACTTTACACACATACATGCATGCGTGAGACATGCATCAGCAATTGAAATATTAGAGTAAAATTTCAACTTACTTTTTCAATCAAACATCAAACAGTAATGTCTATAAATCAAAAGCATACCAAGGCCCTACATAAATTCAATTCTTTCCCTTGAAGAACTGGTCGATAAAAACAGATACATGCAAAGTTGGGAAGGTATTGTGAATTCTAATTGTCTCCAAAGGAGAAACAGGAATACATACTCAGAGAAGGAGCATTTTAGCAATCCCTCTGGACTTGGAATTGGAGTTACTTGACCGTAGAAGATGCCAGTTAACTTTAAAGCATATGCAGCAACTCTTCCTAGTTGTGTCAACACATTTGTAGCTTTGCTGCTAAAGGTAATTGTCTAATCATGTCAAATAACACCCCAAAAAAACCTAACGTAATTGGACAAAAAAGGAAGAGCAAACTACCATCTTGAATGTTGATGCAGATCCCAGTGAAGGAACCTCAAGCGATTTTCCCCTTTCAAATTTTTATTAATAGACCTAACAGCATTTGCAAACTCAGCTCGAAGAATAGTTTCTCGAGGCTTCTTCTCACGGCTCTTAAACACAGAAGATAGTTAGAAGAATAAAAAAGTTAGGAAAAGTCCTAATGTAGACAAAAGACAACAAAATCAACAGCACCAAATGCCAATAAAATATTTTGTACGAATGTGGAAATCCCTACCTTAATCAAGTTCAAAATAATAATTGGATTTCCATATCTCTTAACAAGATTATCAAAATGAAGTCTTGTGGCTTCAAAGTTATGGTCCTTCTTTGATACTGAGGAAAAAGAATGAAAGTCAGTGTAAACTATACAACATGCGAATAATATGGAAAGTTGTTCCATGTCATACATATAATGTCAGGTTTTATATTCAATCGAGAAGCTTCCTGAGACCAGAAGAGAGGGATTGAACCCCTGATCTGCACCACAGAACTTATTTGCATGGGGCATCCATTATGACCATCTTCAAAGACTATCTGCTCTGTCTCAACATCATTAGCCACTCTACCCTTTTCATTCACTCCTCGTTTTAGATATCTACACCAGAAGATAGAGAAACCAAGTGAATGTTATGTCTTGAAAAGGAAAGTAAAACAGAGAAAGAAATTCTAAATAAAGGACAATGAAAAGGTATATTGGTGATACATCACCGTACATACTTCAAATGGTTTGAAGTGCATGGAAAAACCAGCCTAAATATAGCATGGCAGTCATAACTTAATTCAAGACTCAAAAAGAAATTGTCACAACTGTTAAGGGTGCAAATATAAAGATTTGTATTTTGTGGAGTGGAACAAAAGTGCACAGCTGTGAAGTACATTATAGCTTTAGTTAATTAATTGTATGGCTAACTCAGAGAGATGAAAAGTTGTCCAAACCTGGTACCAGCATAATGTCGTGAGCGTCTAGCAATGATCATTAAATTGAACTCTCTGCCAGATATAGAAAGTTTGACCTGGATACCATAACATGAAACTGAACACTTGTGAAAAAGAAAATACTAAATCTTACCAAGTGACGCACTATCAGAGGAAGGCTTCATGCCTTTATAATAAGCAAATCATTAATGTTACCCAGCAATAAGGTGTTAAAACAATGTCCTACCTATCAAAGGGTCATTCTAACCTTCTATTCGGTGTTGAGGAATGAATATCCCAACATAAGACAGCTGGAACACTATAATGATATGGCATGAGTAAAAGGTGGCAAGAAGGATTTTTTTAGTCACATACTATAATGACAAAGAGATACAGTTTACACAAACATCATTAATTAAGCTTGAATCCAAAATTACCAGAAAGCAAGAGAAAATCAATCCTATGAGATGCTAGGATTTCCAGGCATATTTCAAGGGGCAATCTCGCCTTAGAACTAGGGAACTAAGAGAAGGAAAGAGATAAAGAAAGAAGGAAACTTATACAAGTTGCTAGTATTATTATTGGCTCCATCAGTTAGCTCCCTTTAAAAGTCAATATTATTCACATCTATTAACCAAGAAAGGAGACTTCACACATACCTGTTTAAAAAAGCCATACACTAAGGCAACTGTCCAGTAAGTATTCTGCAGGTCATTCCTGATTCCACGAGTTAAGAACTCATTCCAAACAAACATTGTTTCATAAAGTAACTGTCCACTTGTATTAGTATCTGATAAGTTCTTTTGAAGACTAAGCATAACATGGTATGAGTAGCTGAAAAAGAAGTCCTTTGTAAGATCCACACTGCATAGAAGCTTCTTGTATCTAAGTCACAAGAGAAAAAAGAGCAAAGTCCATTAATAAGATGTTTCATACCATGTAGGGAAATTTATTAAAAAAAAAAAAGGTACAAAATGGTCACAAAAACAACTTATGGAGCTGTAAGTCTAACCAAAAATGAAAAATGGAAAGAAAGTGATTTCCCCAGTGAAACCCTGGTGATACCTTGTCTCACTCAAAAAAGTTACATTTACATCACAACAGCAATGAAGATTGCCCCTGTACATTTGCAGGAAATGAACTGGCAATAGAATATAGAACATGAAACCAACATATTGAAGGAAGTATCACTACACATATTACACAACTAGAAAATCTGGAAGCATAATTCATTGTACTTCAAATGAGACAAATGGAAAGTACCACAGAAACATGAGGAGGTTCTGAGGAAGCCCACATTGTGTATATACACTGAAGTGACACTATCATCCTTATAGTACAAAGAAAACTCCTATATTGTAGAAGTTCAATGCTAGATAAATACGATGCTCTGACAGAATAACATTAATATGAATTCAAATAAACAACCGTAGTTTATAACATCAATCTCATCTAAGTACAATGGGCAGGGTATAATTCTAAATGCTACTTTTCTATGTCTCTTTCTAAGTAACATAGACATATTACATTTACTTGCAGAATGTACTAAAGACCTGTTCTCATCATTAGAATAAGCCATTTTGGATCGCACAGTAGCATGTGGAACTGGAATCATTTCACTCTTTGTGATTGAATAAATTATATGCCCACAAATTGTGCCAATCTTCCTCCGTTTTGTTACGAGCAACATGTAATATGGCTCAAGAAACTTGATAAATCCTGGATCAAAAGAAGGAAAAAAATGAGTTGATGGATGTATTATAGTTAATTAGAGTCAAAACAACCATAAACTAGGACAAAATTTAAATGTAGATTTTAGGAATTTGCTATCAAATTCCCTATTAATAACAAGACATCAATTGTTTTTTTTTTACAGCTCAACACCATATGATTAGGTGTTTCAAAAAAGTTTTCTTACATGTTATATTATTATTGGAGAATTCAATAGCAAATACCTATAGAGCTTTATCTAAGTTTTTTCCCTAAATCATAATAATAATATTAACAATGTTGCACTTATATAGTGGATGGAACAGATCAACATACCAATAATTCCATAACATGTTGTTACAAATTTAAGACCCCCCGTTGACTTGTTTCCTTCATGTATCCGTCTCAGCAGGTCACAACACTCTATTTCTGAGTATACCGTAGAATCTTCCGAGATATTTAGTTCAGATGGCTCCAGTCTGTCAATCTTCAAGACTCTCCAAAAGGTTCTGCTCTTATCTCTTCCCACCATATAAAATTTCTGCGCATATAAGAATAATAAAGTGCTTTATAGTTGTATCCACAAAAGGAAGTGAATCTAAGCAATTAATGCCATTAATAAAGATATGAAATGAATGGTTATACAATTATTCTATGAAAATCAATTGATCACTTATGCAGTATCCTATGTTTATAAACAGTCCACATAATGTGGTGAAGAGTCTTAAGAGTTGTGACTAAGGTTCAGAGATATTGAAATAAAAAGGAGGTGTAGCAGACGTGGATGGTAAATTTGTACCGTTGGGCTTAAAACATGTATCTTATAGTCTGCACTTGTTTTGAGATGAGAAGAAGACAACAATAGACCCAAAGTTTGTTGCTCAGATTATCAAAACAATAAAAGGCAGTTTTCCAAAGGAAGACTCCTTGATAGTTTATACAACTAAAAAGCAACTTGACAGCTAAACTCTCATTTTGTGAGGCCCAATGGCTCCAACCAGTGGCATTATTTTATTAAAAGTTATTTGGGTGTTAGCTTAACCATTGCTGCAGTTCCCTAATATTTCTCAAGAAAAAACAATACATAGAAAGAATTACATCAGACTAGCATCAAATGAAGTTTAAAAAGTAAGAAGCAAAGATTGCTTGCTTTACACTCAACAAATCAGCTGCTTCTTCTTATATTAATTATCACTGACAAGGGGCTCATCATAAAGTTTAAAAAAAATTATCGATACTATCCTTGAAGAATGATGTGAGAGAGAACATAAACATGTGAACTAGACAGAGAAAGATGAAGGAGAGACAAAGGTGACAAGATGAAGGTAAAGTGACTTTTAAGGATATCTTTCATGCTTGAAAATCATGACAATTTTACTATTGAGTTTCATTTCCTGAAAAAGAAAGCATGGTTTAATTCTACAATTTCAGTTCATTTTTTGGCCTTCCCCCATTTTCATCAAAATTTCTGGATATTCACATGACAATTCAATGTTGCTGACAAGAAACAACAATCAGTGGATATTCTTTTTGCAACAACTGTCAGTGTTGTAAAATTTTGCCACCAAAAGGCATAATAGTTAAAGATGCAATGCATGGTAGATTAAGTAAAGAAAATAAAAGGCAAACCCTAGCTTCTCTGTTTAAAAACTTGGCAGTGAAATCAATGTTTGCATAAACACTCAATCAATAGAAATTACAGGTGAGTTTAACAGTCAGGCCAAATGAACAATTTACTGCCAAAAGACTTGAAAGTGGACATCAATGCTTATATTGTATGATCACCCATTACACTTATGTAAACCTAAAATATTCAGGGAAAAATAAAACTCTATGCAGTGTAATAAATATTGTAAAACAGTGATATCCATAAACCATTTGCCTGCAAAACCATACCACACTATTATTCATAAAATTCAGCATATAATCACCACCACATCCAGTAGGAAGAACACAGAAGCAATCAGAATAAATTTATTATAATTCTGATATTTGCTGGACCAGTCAAGCAGAAGTAGGAAATCTGGTTGATTGCAGCCTTGCAAAACCTCTGAGAATTTAGAATCTAGATATGCAACCATAGCAGGCCGAAACCTCTATTAACATGAGCATATCTACCTTCTCGGTGGCAAGCATCTGAATCCCAATACACAAATAACTGAAAATGCTATCTACTCACAATTATTGAGATTTTGCCCGACCTAAAGCATCATGAACAACCATGGGGGCTTCATACATGAATATGAATGCGAACAAAAATTTGCACCCATAGAAAATGCACATAGGAATTTTTGTCAACATATGCAGAAGAAGATACTCGAGAGAAATGCAGATATGATTTTCAATACAAACAAGGCGAAAAAGATATATATACCGAGCGAGTTTCATAAAGTCTGAACTTCTGCATATAGCAGGACTTGAGGTCGGCTCCATCAGCAATACAGCCCCGCTGCTTCTCGTTCGCTACCTCCATCAGAATTCAGATCCCGAGCCTCAAAAAGCTCGGGTTGTCCAACGAGATCACCAACAGAAATTTAAAAAGACTAAAATAGAAAGTACAGTAAAAAAAAAAAATTGAACAAAGCAAGAATTTCTGTCTGATAAGAACCTCTTCAATACACCAAAAAGTCTAAAGCTTTTACATCAATGGAATCTATTGAAGCATAAACAGAGGTTTACATACACAATGAGACCCACAAATATAAAGCATTGAAAAATCAAAAATGAAAGAAGCTTGAAATCTAAATCAGAGCAGAGAGACACAGTTCTCGTGAGAGAAAAATCTAGAAGGCGCTGGTTTTGGTGAAATGGTTAAGCAGAAGCAGACGGAGAAGCGGTTTCTTTGTTTTGGTATGTGATTGGTGGATTCAAAGAAGAAAAGGGAGTGAATGTCAGATCGTCAGCGAAGCAGCGAAGAAGAAGAAAGCCACAGCTTCGGCAACTGCATCCACACAAACAAACAAACAAAACAATTTTTTTTAACGATGTATAACGCAAAGCATATAAAAATAAAACAACTTTTAAAAAGCGAAAATTCCTTTTCTTTTGAAATTTGTAATTTGCAAAATTGTAACTTGCGGGCGACCTTCTCTCTCTGCGGCGTTGTGATTTGTCACCGGTAACAACTTAGAAGTTCGCATCAAATTTTGAATCGGACGAGTTTACAAACAAATCGGAACAAGTGGACAGAAACTCAGTGAGTCATCCCTCGCAAAATCATGAGCTCCCATTGACAAGAAACAGTAGGTATGTATACATGCGGCTTGATTTGTGGGAATTCTGGCGGTTAAAAAAAGATTCTCTATATATATATATAATGCTGAAATGGAAAAAATTTATGCCCTAGTTATTTATATTTTTCTTATTAAATTTTTTAATTAAAATAAAATAAATATATAAATTTTTCAATAATATTACGATAAAAATATGGTTTTAATTGAAGAACATGAGTTTAGTCCTATTTATAATCGCTTTATAGGAACAAAATTTCAATTTATTGTCCTCTTGAGTCCAGGGATGCTATTTTTAGTCTTTAGATTTTTTTTTCGTTCGATTTCTATTAGATTCTTTAGTAGGAACAAACCTAATCAAGTATTTTTTAAAAGCACATATTTCACGTTAACACAATTAAGTTCTTAACTAATAAACTGATAAAAAAATTTAAAAGAGGCAATCAATACTATAATAAGAACTAAAATAAAGTTGCAATCTTTTATAATTAAAGATAGATGCTTTTGTAGAGAAAAATGATCTGTATTAAAAAAAAAATTTAAGGAAGGAAATTCATATACTCATTTGAAGAATAAGCTCAAGGCTTGTATATATATAGACATTTTTTGTTAAGTATATTTTGATAGCATAATTTACAAATTATTGATAAATTTCTTTCAATCTCATAAGTCATAACTGGTTTAGGAAATATCTCTATTTAAAGTCGTATTAAATATTATTATTTTAAATTTAAAATTATACAAATTTAACTATGATTATTTTAAATTTTGATGATAGTATTTAATAAATATTGTTATTAATTAAAGAATAATTTTAAAGGGGCAATACCAAATTTGCTAACTTGATTAGGTTAAAATATTGGCATTTTGGGATATGGGGTAATAATTAAATAAAAGAAACATGTGAGTTGGGAAAGAATATAAAATTAGGAAGAAAAGGTGTATGACGACTGTTTTAGTACGTAAAATAAAAAATATGATTTTGGAAATGCAAAAAAAAATTATATCTTTATTTTAATTTAAATATATAAAAATTAAAAATTAAAAATTAAAAATTATTAGATAGTAATTACAAAAATATAATTCTACCAAACAAACATTTAATTCCACGCGGTTATGGAATATCCCAATGTGCCTTCCGATAGCTTCGAACCAACGAATCATTTCCGCATATTTTTCGCTCCTACCTTCCCCACCTATTCACACTTCCACGCTGGATGGCCCACCCCACTTTCCTCACCTATATTATTTTTATTTCATGTAAAATTCTTTGCTTTAAAAAAATTAACTAAAATTATTTAGATATTTATTATCAAAAAATTTTAAAAAATATAGAATAAACTATACGAACTTTCTTCCTATTTTAAAAATATACACAAATATTCTCTAAAACAAAAAGTTATTATGCAATTCAGTTTAATTTTAACTTTTTTTTATTAAAATATCCATCCATTAATTTAAATATAATCTGTTAAAACTAACCAAATTAAATAGAAAGTATTTCTGTCAAAAAATACAAAATTTGATTAAACTGTAGAGTAATTTTTTATTTAAAAAAAAGTTATGTGTATTAAAAAAAAAGGAGGTTTATATAATTTTAACAAACTTTTAAAAAAATTATACATATATATATATATATATATATATATATATATATATATATATATATATCTATGATGATTTCTAATAAGTCACAAATGTTAATTGAAAATAATATATATTTGCTCAAAATTTAAATTTTTTTCAAAAATTTTCAGAAATAATAGATGTCCATAACTCCAATGATTTAGTCTCGGTTCATATATGTTTAAAGTTTAAATTATTTTTATTCTAAAAGAATAATGAATGCTGATTAATGATTTTATTATTTGAAAAATAGATGTTTGTCGATGAGAAACAAATTAATAAATATGAATCGTATATTAATAAATTAAATTATTTTATTCTAATACGGCGACAGGAAAATTGTTCTGAATTTTACTATTTCGTGCATTGAGGACCACGACATCTTTGAAAACTAAAATGATGGCTTATTCTATAATATTATAAAAGGCAGAGTACAACTTTACCAAGAAAGGGCAGTTTACAACTCCACACGTTTTTGTTTGAAGGGACGTGCCGTACACTTACTATTGGAATCACTTGCTTTCGTGATTATGGCTCACGCTGAATTTTATGACCCTCTTCTGTTCGTACCGTTTAAGATGTTATTTGTGTTGAAAAGAAATAAATATAATATAATATAATATAATATAAATTTTATATATTTTTTCATTTGTATCATTTTTTCTTTATTTTTAAATAAAATGATGGACTATGCACGAAAAGATCTAAATTAAAATTTCACCATCTTAAGAAGCTTAAGTAGTACTTTGTTAATTTGAAATTGATAGATTAATTGAATTCAAATGCAAGTTTAATAAAAAAATTAAATAAAAATGAGTCTCATATACATTTTTATCTATTGTATTACATTTTCTCTTTCATTTAAAAATTAATTTCTTTCTTCATTTCAAAATCAAGAAAATCAACTTTATACCATTTGTATTTCACACATCAAAACATATACAAAATCAAGAAACTGTACCTAATAAAATTTCAACTGCATTATAGTTTAATCCTTAATTTTTTTTCCTAAAAAAAACTGACTAACTATACCAGTGAATAATGGAGCAAAAGGGAGGATCTTAAATAATGAAAACAATTAGAAACAGCTTCAGTATTAGGTATTTTCATGAATATTGTAGGACACAAGGTGGTTGGGAACTAATGGAATTAAATTATTTCTCCCGTCACACCACCAGTATTGGCGATATGGGATATGTGGACCGTAAAATATACTGACGTGTTTAATAAATACATATCTCGCATTCGCTTTTTTTTTTTTTTTTTGGGTTAAACATTTCTTTCAAAATGCCAATATTTATATACTAAAACTCAATAACTATATATACGTTATGATTATTTCATTCAATTTTTTTATTTTACATTTTTTAATCGATTACTAATTTATTTAGTCGTAATAAGTTAATATATATCATTTTCAATATATACTTATTTATGTTTTTTTTCTTTAATGTTGAAACATTGTATAAAACATATGTTTTACTTTTTGTTCGAGTGAAGCTGTTAAATGATACTAAAAGATTAATTAAAATGTATAATTAATTATTGTTATTGTTTAAAAAGTGTATTTAACTGTATATTGTGGTCAAATAAAGAATATATTTTTTAAATTCAAATATTTGTCCCATTTTCTTGTGTTTATGGTCGGTTATCATATGTATGATTTTTAATACGTCCTCTTCTAACTTCTTAAGCTTGAATGTGTGTGTGTATATATATATATATATATATGGGCATGCTAACCACGTGTTCAATTACTTGTACACATTTTTTTTGACACATTTATTTCATCTTAGACGAAATTTCACAAAATATATTTCAATTTTGATCACTCAATGCCTTCCCATTCAAACTTATTTATTATACCATTATGGCATCGTGTATCTGATCATCCTTATCTATGTTATCTTTGGAAGTATAAAAGGCTTCGAAGGTATAAGTTTAATTTCACATTGGCACGTCAACTTATTTTTATTTTAGTACCTTCATTTTCGTAATTACCTTTCGCTATCCTAAGTTACCGTAGAAAAAGTCAAATTTTACACTTTTTAAAAAACTTTTTTTTGGGATAAATATTGAACAGTGGTTCAAAAATTTTAAAATTCTATATAATAAAGTAAATTTTTTTGGTGCTTCCTCGTACATGGTCGTACTTGTGCAATCATTATGTATTATATTAGGTAAAAATACATAACAACAATATGTCAAAAATTTACTAATGGTATATTAACATAAATTATTTTGTTATAGTTACATTTTAACTTAGTAATTAGAATATTTTAACATATTAACGTTACGTATTTTTTTAATGTGTCATACAATAATTGCATGGGTGTAACTACTCAAATAATTTATGATGAAATAATCATTATATAACAATTAGTACATATGGAAGAATCCATGTTTTTTTTTGGGTAACATTTTGTCATTGTATTTTTTATTTTTTTGAATTGAAAAAACTTAAGAGCCTCCTTTTTTCTTTTTGATAAAATACATTACTAATGATGATTGTCTGTTAATCAAAACACTAATAATATATTTGATTGGATGATATAAATAAAAAAATATAAAAAGTGCATAGATAAAATATAAAATAATTTTATATCTTTACTTTAAAAATATGATTTGATAAATAAAATAATAATTATAAAAATATAATATATATTGCACAAACTCCATAAACAGTATATGTTTACAATGCAATAAACCAAACACAATGATACAATTGGAACAACCTAAACTTATTGAGGTTGACACGGTTCAATTTTTTGTTGTGATAACATTATATCTTTAAATTTATCAGAAACTATAATTATGAAGCAATAATCATTAAATATAAAATAATGTTTTATTTATTTTATTATATTTATTACTATAATTATATTAATTACATAAAATCTAATTTTTAATTGAGTAATAGCTGTTAATTATTAAATTATTTCATCATTTCAAGTAATTAAATTTAAAATATGAAATCAAATAAATATAATATTATTTTCTATTTAATAATTATTACATTATTATTATGATACATGATAGACATAAATTCACTATTATATATTTTTTAAGTAATTACAATTCAACTGTTTCAATTAAACCAACTCTTATAAACATTTTATGATGTAGAGTTACTTAGTGAAACGTTTATCACTTAAATTAATATCAATATTTGAGTATCCTTCTAGAATAATTCTAATATTTATTTTTAAAAATGGTGCGCGTATCATTAAATGAAGTTTTCAAGATTGGCGGATGAAAGACCGCGGCGGAGACAGCTGGCAGGATGACGTGGACGTTACATATGAAACACGTGATCTTTGTGGAGTACCTGCTGTGCCGACGGCTGCGCCACGTGTCCAATAATTTATTGATTAAAGGTTCAAGTGATTAGATTCATATAATTACTATATGACATATTAAAATAAAGATATATAATAATCATGTGTTAAAATATATTAATTGAATTAAAATATAAATATAACATTTGAAAATTTAATCAATATATTTTATTACGCTTATCACCTAATATTGCAGGTGATGATATGCATTAAAGAAATTTAGTATCATTTACAGCCGAAACTTCAGGAACCGCCTTCCCTATGCGCGGGAGACTGCTACCTGTAGCACTCGCTACCTACGTATGCCAAGTGGATTTGGAATTCCAGCCTCTTTAATCACCATTCAGGCTTATTCGTACGCCGTTTGGCAAAATCTTTCCCTCACCTGTTGCATTAATACGGTTATTATATTAAAAAAATTAATATAAAACTTCTCAAAATGAATATTCCATATTATCAAAAATTTTTAAGGCAATGATATCCCTTAAGCTCTGTTTGGTTCAACGGAAAGGGAAAGAAAGAGAGTGGAGGTTAATGGAGGGGGAGGAGAGGGGAGAGGAGGGATTTAATGAGTTCCTATTTGGTTGGAAGGGATGGGAAAAAAGGAGAGATTATTGTTTGATTCAAGAATTTAATTTTTTTATAAAAAAGATATTTATATCAATATTTAAAAAAAATTATGAATTTTAATCTTTTTATTTTTAATTCTTGATAAAAAAAATTATTTTAATTTTTATTAAATGCTAATATATTAAAATATTAAAAAGCAATAAAGTAAATTATAAATTAAAAAATTCTCCTCCCCTCCCCTCCAAAACCCTTCAATTTGAAGGGGAGAAAAATTTGCCTTCCTTTCCCTCCTCTCTCTTCTAATTTTTTTTAACCAAATATCTTATCCCCCTCCTCTCCCTTCCAAAAATCGCCATCCAAACACACCCTTAACGTCATAGTCAATTTAAAATTAAAACAACTACGATTTTTTTATATTATTTATGTCTCAAGAGTGATATGTAAAAAAATTATTTGATAATTATATAATATTGATTGTTAGTTGTTTCATGAGTTGTCTTTGACTGAAGAAAATAATCTAACGAAAACCAGTGATTGCAATAATTAATAAAAAGAAAGTTAACAGACTACTTCATAAAGAGTTGAGCTGAAGCTTCATTACAAGAAAGCAATGAATTTGTCACGGAATTTTCTCGCGGAAAAATTTTTGTCACAACTTCTCACAGAAATTATCACTAATTTTATCTCGGAATAATCCCTTGCATGGACTTTTCTCATGGAAAAATATGCGAGAGAGAAAATAGAGAAAATTCTGTGAGAAATACCGTCAGAATGGTGGCGCGAAAAGGCGGGAAAAATTTCTCGTGATAATTTTCCGTCAGAAAAGTTAACATAATCCAATTGGTAATTTTTTTTTTAATTTTGTGAGAATTTCTCACGGAATAATTTTGTAAGAATTTCTCACGGAATATTCCGTGAGAAATTCTCACGGTGTTGTTCCGTGAGAAATTCTCACGATTATATTTCGTGAGAATTTCTCACGATTTTATTCCGTGAGAAATTCTCACGGAATATAACCATGGAAAATTCAGCATTTGCCACGTAACCGTCACTAATTTCTCACGGAATTTTTTGTGAGAAAAAACGCTTTATGCCAAAACCCTCTTCGATTGATTTCATTTCTGCTGTGGGTTTCCTTCACCGGCGCTGCAAGCTTCGATTTCTGTTGTGAGTTTCCTTGACCGGCGCTTTAAGCTTCGATTTTGCTGTGGGTTTTCTTCACCAGCGCTGCAACCTTCGTTTTCTGCTGTGGGTTTCCTTCTCCGGCGCTGCAACCTTCGTTTTCTGCTGTGGGTTTCCTTCTCCGGCGCTGCAACCTTCGGTTTCGCGCAGATCTGGGTTTCCTTCACCGGCGCTGCAACCTTCAGTGGAGAAAATTTCATTTTCTTGCTGCATACATCCATTTTTGCTACTGTTCCGTGGGAAAAGCTTTGAAGCAGTTGGAGAAAAGTTGATTGTATATCTCCATTCACTTTGTGTCAATTTTTCCTATCATTCTAAGGTGTGTATCATTTTCTCATTTTATTTTGATACTCTAGCTTTTTTTTATTTGTTATATGTAAGTATCATATTTCATTGTCTAGTTTGTTGATTTTTTTTTTTATTTTTTTTCTGTATATAAATATGATAACAGTTATATGTCTTTACTGGTTTGTTGTTATTTTTTTGCTTCATTTTTTTTTTGTTTTTATTTTGTCTATTGTATACAAGTATCATACTTATTTTAATTATTTTACTAGTTTTATATATTTTACCGTAGGAAAATTTGTTTTCATTTTGTCTGTTATATATAAATATCATTACTTGTATGTTTTTATTTTATCGTAGCAAACTTTGAAGTTGTTTTGAACATAACTATAAGACAAGTGAATAAGTAATAAAATATTTAACAAGTAAAATCACACCTGTGGGTACGACGATGTAATAGGCATATAAAAATGATATCATATTTTTCTAATTTATGATTAGTTAATATTTTATTTTATTTTTTATCTTTCTTTAAACATAAATTAGATTAAAATTACAACCACCTAATTAATAGAATTAAGAGTAGGATGAACCCCTTATGGGATATTGTACATTCATGTGCTAAGGAAAGGCTATCTGTGTATCAATTAGATTATTAATTGTAACCTGCCTTTTCTTCTAAGAACTCATAAAATGGAAACGGGTTGAGTTCTCTTATTGCTTATAAAGAGTGTATTTTTTTTTTTTCAAAATTATCTCGCTTGATTTCTCTCTAGTTTTTGCTATTTTGTTTTTTGTTTTCGTGGCTTAAGGGCCCCTCCTGTTGCCAGAAACAAATACTTCTCAATATTAAGTATTACCCCATGTAATGTACCAGTATATATTTAAAAAGTATGTTATGTTTTAGTATAAGAATAACTCTTTCTTAAGTTTAAATCATAAAAGTATAACACAGATTTCTTTTGAATTTTATTAAAATTATAAAAATTTATCTGTTGTTTTAAAAATACACACTTTAGTCTAATTTTAATTTTTTGACTAAAATATCTCTTATAAAAAAAATTTTAAAATGATATTTTAATTTAAAAAATATATTCAGATTAATAAAAAATTAATAAAAATACAAAATGAACTAAAGTATTATAAAACTTTTGCTTTAAAAAAATTCGTATATATATTTTGGTATTTTATTATTTACTCATTGAACTTATCAATAATTTCAGCACCAATTACAATAGGGTTGCAATGAGTTAGAGTGTTTATACCCTCATTCTTGTCTCATTTTCTTTGCGACTTTTATATCCTTGCCCATCTTTGAACTGAAGAAAATTTTATTGCCCAACTCCTGTTCTGTCCGTATATTAAAATATAAATCAACAAAATTTCTAATCATTTGGTAGATTAAAAAAAAAGTTACAAATACTTCTCTTGTTGAGCTTTCATTTAGTAAACTATTTGTGTAGATTTAAAGTCATTATATATATATATATATAAGAAACTCATATAATCTTCTTTACTTTTTATTATATCCTATTAGTTAGGAGAAATAAAGCACATGTTTGTTAATTTTTTAATGATAGATTTAAATAAATGGAAAGTGAGATTTCCTTTTCTTTATAGCTATTTGACAATATAAAATCCTATATAAAATGAATTAGACATTAAATGAGTAGTTATTCTTTTTATCCACCAATTAAATAGACGCATCTTTAGTTGCGATAATAGCCGCCCCAAATAAGTTATTTGAAGAAGATATAAGGATTGATGAAGGTTTGCTGTCATCCTTAGATTACTAAGGTAGTATTTAAATTCTTAAGCAATATACTACTAGTCAATATCATTAGTTTAATTTATGAAGTTAATTTTTGTATTTTTGTTTTTTGGTTTCATTTAAGTCTCATGGATCTTCCTGAACATCGACGTTGGATGTATAATAGAACAGAGGGTAATCGTCAAAGGATTACACAAGAGTTCTTTGCAGGCGTAGAGGAGTTTGTTCAATTTGCAAGTCATTTAGATATATTTAAACAAGAAGGGAGGTTTAGATGTCCTTGCGTGAAATGCAAATGGATGAGGTATCATAAGCTAGATAAAATTAGGATTACCTGCTGTGCAGTCATCATCTCCGCACTTATCTCCACATGCTGGGACCCCTCCTGGATCAGCATCTGCATCATCTTCTTTTCCATCTCCATACATTCAAACACCACCTGATTCCTCAACCTTCATTGGTTCAGAGATACCTTCTACACGTATTTTGAGTACAGATGGCTCATCTTCTCATCCCATTAGATATGAGCCAGGGACGAGGTTGAGTGATGGACGACTAGTTATTAGACCTCATGGAATTGATGAGTAAGAATTCTTTAAACGTAACTTTTTTTGTACTGTAGTTATTCCATTATTTTTATTTTTATTGCATCATTTTTTTCATTTGCAGGTTTTATCCACATATCCCACCCGTCACCATATTGTCTCAGATTATTCATAGTAAGTTTGAGCATGGTTGGCCAACATTTACTAAAGTACCTGATATTGTGAAGAATTTATGGTTTGCAGAGTTTAAAGTAAGCTAATTTATAACCTTGTAAGTTATAATACATATAGTTAATGTGTTACTCTAATTATTTATAATATTAGCTTCGCTTATTTTTAATACAGAGATTGTGTGCTTGGGATCCATCTACTGAGCGACGAATTTACAAGATATGGAGGAAGAAGTGTAGCACTATTATGCGTGCGTCCTTTAAAGACATTCGTACTAGAAAAACTAAAGGTGATTAGTTATCTCTGACAGCTCGAGCTGAGTTAGATGAGTATTGGCAGAGTGATGAATTTAAAGCCAAGTCTACACGTAATTAGGCAAATAGGGCTGTAGATACTGGAGGATGCCTACATAGAGGAGGGCGTGTTCCATTTTCAGAGCATAAGAGAATGATGGTAAATATTCTTTATTTGCAATAGTTTTTTTGAATTATTATTTCTTTTTAAATATTTCCTTTCAAATATTATAATTCTTATGCATTTTAACTAAGTGTTGTAGGAAATAGAGTTGGGTAGAGAGGTTCAGATCCTATAAGTATTCAAGAGGATCCAACACAATGAGAAGAAGGGAGGTTGGATTAGTAAAAAAGTCTCTGACACTTATGTAAGTCATTTAACTTGTTTGTTAATAAGATTGTTACTATAATTTGTTTATGTACTTAATATTCATTTGTTATTTGTTGTAATAGAGCCAATATGAGCAGATGAAGCAAACTCAAGAGTTTAAATCAGATGATACTGATTCTTCTATATGGCTCAAAGTTGTCGGTGGAAAGAACAAAAGAGGTCATGCTTATGGGTTTGGGTCAGAGGCTGATCTTCTTACTTTTGATGGCACACAGCACTTTAGATATGACCTTGGTGAGCTTTCACAAATGAGAGCACACTTAGAGGCCTCATTTGAGAAGAAATTAAAAGAGAAACTATCAAAACAAGCCCAAATTTATGAGACAAGTCTTGTCAAGATGCAAAAGGCGCACGAAGACAAGATGGAAGCTTTCATGAAACAAATAATGGCTCACATGAGTATAGGACCTGAAAGAGGTGGCACTTCGTATGATGAACCAACCCATGCTGATGATGGTGACAACGGTGGTGGTGGTGGTGGTGGTGGTGGTGGTGGTGATGATGATGATGATGATTTTGATGATGTGGATGATGATGATGAACAGTGATCCTAGCATTCTTATTTATGTCACATTATGAAATTATGATATGCAAACTTGCAATGCTAAATACATATTTGTCTTAAGTTTAATGTACTTTCGGATTTATAAACTTGTGGTTTTGTTATTATCAAGGTTTTGTTATTGGTTAGCTGGACATAAGTACTGTATTTTTTAACTGTTTTGAATAAGTTGTAATTATTCAAATAGAGGTAAAGATATAAAAGCAAGTTAAATGAACAATTTCTTCAGTTTTCTCGCGGAATTTTTCCGTGAAAAACCTTTTTGTTTTTCTCGCGAAATTTTTCTGCGAGAAACATTTTCTTGCGAATTTTTATCGCGAGAAAATCCGTGAGAAATTTCACGAACTTGACATCACTTTTCTCTCTCATTTTTCTCACAGAAATTAGTTTGTGAGAAACTTTTATCATGAAAATTTTTCGTGAGAAGATATATTTCTTACGGCTAGTTTTTTCACGGTCAGATTTGCGTGAGAATTTCCGTGACAAAGGACTTTATCACGGAAATTATGTTGTTTTCTCACGGAAAAATACCGCAAGAAATTACCTATTTTCTTGTAGTGCTTTAATTTATTTGATGGTAAGTCAAGATTAATTTTTAGTTTATCTCCAAAACGAAAAAATCTAACATTCTAGAACTTGCACGTGGTAATTAAGAAATTGGCAAAACATAATATGAAATGTATAAACAAAACAAATTAAAGAAAATAAATAATAATCAAACTTACACGATTGGATCAGTTGGGTGTAAAATATTCATTGTTATGAATACTTTATAGGTCTTATCTTTTTCATAAATTTAAAATGATCTAATTTATATTATTAAAGTTTACATTATCAAAACAATCTCGCATAATTTAGTAATAGGTGACATGGAATTTTTAGCAATAGAAAAAGCCAAATAAAGAAATCCCTGAGCATTTATCATCTTACCAAAAAAGAAAATATTATTATATGTTAGCATTTATAGATCATTTTTGTTTTTTCTCGTTGTATTTGGATGGGAGCGGAGAAAAATGAAGAGAAAAGTAAAGGAAGAGAAAAGTGAGAAAAAAAATATTTTTTTCTCTATATATTTGGATGGATAGAGAAAAAATACATAAGAAAGAAAACTTGTTAATTTATAAGGATAATAATACTTTTATTATCCAATATTAGTAACTTTTTATCAATAAATGGGATATTAAAAAAATATGTTTTAAATATAAATTAACTATTTTGAATTTATACACACACACATATATATATATATATATAAACTACATTTTAATTTTTTTTAAGATTAGCTAAATAATGAAATAAAAAATAGTGGAAATCAATTTTAAAAAAGTTCAAATAATAGAAAAAATTATTCTTGAATAAGGTTAAAAAATTTTTTCCTATTAAAAAAATACACACTTAAAATTAAAAAAATTAATTCAAATAATTCTAAAAGAAATTGTAGTTAGAATTTTCGATCGCAACACAGTAGGAAACATATTCAATTGTGATGCAATCGAAACTTATCCAACTAAATTGTAGTCAAAACTTGTCCGACTAAACTACATTGCAATTGGAAATTCCAACTTGCGGAGGAGAGCATTTTTGTCTTTTAAACTTCTATTACTTTCCATTTCATTCCTATTGTATTCAACCATTGAGGGAAAATTTAAAACAACCAAACCATTGTATCCAAACAACATAGAAACAACAATAAAATTTCTACTAGATACGTTGAAAGACAACATAAAGGAAGAGGAGATACCAGAAGATGCTATGAAAGTATTTGTGTTGAGGGAGTAATTTGAAAAGATAAAAAGTATATCATATTATGCAGAGTTTTCTCTCTAAAATCTTTTCATATTTAAAAAAAAATTTGGTAGAACCTATCATTATTTTCTTCTCAACTTTCCTCTCTCTCCTAATTTTCTTTTTAATCCAAACAAGGAAAAATATATTTTTCTCTCCCTTTTTCTCTTCTAATTTTTTTCTTTCCTCTAATTTTCTCTCAATTCAAACAAAGGGTTGGTCAAAGCAGAAAAGAATTTGTACTATTAATAATCCAAACACCATATCATTTTCTTATCGAAATAAGTTATCTTATCTTTAATTTGTCATTTTTTTGAATACCAACGTTAATATAATTAAATTTCCATATTTTTATAATAGTTAACATTTTTTAATGATTAAAACATATATTAATAAAAAATTAAAAGAGAAGTAGTACCGTGTAAACTTGTTTTGACTTGTGGCTGCATCACGTCGTGTTGCTTTCAATGTCGAGTATCTTCAGGTGACTTTTCACTAGTTGATAAGACGCAGGAACATACAAAGCAATGAGCAAGAGAGAGAGAGAGAGATCAATAATTGAGAACGTGGGCGAACAAAGCGAAGGCGTAAAATGTCAAAATAAAGCTTTATAATGATTCTAATCATATAGAGATGTTTGGGTGGGTGATATGATATGATATGTATGCCATAAAATTTCAAGTCTAACACACACAAAATAGAAAGTGAAGGAACATGTAGGATAGGATTCTTGTTTTTACCATCACCACCGCCTAACTTTACCGTTTGCATGCAAAGTGCTGAATCATTTCAATTCAAGGGAAAGTGAAATCCATGCCCTTTGCCAATATGTGGCAACCAAACTGCCACTTCATCCGCTTTGCATCTTATTCCATACCCCCCCCCCCCCTCACTCCAATAATTTCCACCCACTTGTGACTCAAACAATTATTGCTTCTCTCTCTTCGTTTATTCTTCTCATACTCACTTTTTTTTTTTCTCTCACTCTCTCTCTTCTCCTTTCATAGAACGAGTATTTTAATTTCTTTTTCTCAAATTGATTCTCTTTAAAAGTAAAATTTGTTAATTCAATTCTTCAATTAAAATAATATTTTTCATTAGATAAAATTATAATTATTTAACAAAATAGTTAATATGGTATAAATAAAAGTTTTTAAAGTTATTAATTAATAATTTAAATGTTATTATTCCTCTAATGATGTTTGTTTGATTTCTTAAAACTCACTTACTTTAGCAAGAAGGAAAAGTCAAGTAAAATGACATTGTTTAGAAAAAAAATGACACTAGATAAGTCAAAATGATAAATTAATGGTTATATGAGTTCTTGTTTATATCAAGTTAACTAGTTTGTTAGATGACTTTGACTTTAGGTAATTGAGTTATTTCGCTCCTCATATATGATATACATCATTCTTCGTGCCCTATACCCACTACAATAGGCTACTCACTAAGACTATAGTAGGTAATTATTTATTAAAATCCTCCAATGTGTAAATTTATAGATAGAAGGTTAAATCCTTCCTCAAACTTATGTCTACTCTTCTGTCACATCATCATTTAAAAGAAGCATGTGGCTCATGCCAATCTTCTCGGTTGGGGGGCCATTTTAATTGGGAATGTTGAGGGACAAAAAAGATTTTATTTTTGAGAATCATATTAAAACAATATATTTTATCAACTAAATCATTAATTTACTCCTTTAATTTATCTATTTAGTTTTTTTCTAAAAAAACCCTTTAATTATTAAATTTTATTATAAAAAATGAAAAGAGATTAACTGACCAAATCTACTAGCCCCAACTCCCCCTTTGTACAACATTTGTCATCAGCTTAGCTTTATGAAGTTACTTGACATATTTTGAAGAACTCACTCTCCTACCGTTCTATGTAAATAGTTGCTCATATTTAGAGTTGGTTTGATACACGTAATGAAAATAAATCAAAAGAGAAAAAGAATTAAAAAAGTGAATAAAATATATAAAAAATAATTTTTGTATCTTGACTTGAAAAATATAATAAAAAAGAATAAATATTATTGAATAATGATAATAAAAATATAATAAATATTGTAAAAAAAAATTCCTGTCCATTGCGCTAACAAAAGGCACCTTAGCTTTTGTTACTTACAGCGAAATTTTACTAAATTGATCATCAAAATTTGTGCCAAATTCCCACTCTTGTGCTCTTTGTAGGATCGTTGTTGAGAAGTGGTTCACCAAAACATTTGGTCCAAAAATTACAATTGAATAATGCCCCAGTTATTTTTTGAATTTAATTATGTGTTGTCGATCTTTATAAATGATTGATTTTTGACAATTTTCACAAACTTAGATCGAGCTAACAAAAAAAACATATTTCGAAATTAAATCTAAAACTTGAGGTTTAGTAGTGAAGAGTGTAAGTAATTTAGAAAAAAAATCTTAAATTCAAACTTATTAGTCATGCACTAAAAAAAAAAAATCCGAAACTTGACGTCATGCCTCTCAAGTAGTCCTAATATTGAATCAGATCTCAGGTTTAATGTTACATCAAAATGTTGTTGAGATTCAAATTTAGTCTTTCAAAATATGATGAGTCAAGCCCAGAATGGTCGGCTTTACCCTCGGTGGTGATGGCATGAATAATTTGAGCCCTTGGATGGGCCTTGTGTTGAACCATTTATGGTTTAAGTATATGTCCCAATTTATTGGGCTGTCCATTTATTCCTTTTGTTCAATTATCATTTTGACTGAGACATCAGGCCCAAAAGAGATTAGAAAGCTTGTCATCTTGCCTGCCAAGTTTTCTAATATTGAATAGGTAAAGGATTAAATAAATATTTCTTTATATATTTGTTATTAAAATTTTTAATTAAAATATGATAATTTATCAACAATAATGATAATTATATGATTTAATTAAAAAATTATATAATTATTTATAAAAATCATACACTAATTATTTTTTAATTCAAAATTTTAATGGTAAAAATATAAAAAATTGTATGTAAATTTTTTCTATAAGTAAATTACTTTTCTTTATTTTTAAAATTTACACTGTTTGAACCTTATCTTCTATTTTAAAAATTTATATTTCCTTTATTTGAAATTAAAAGATATATAATATTAACCTTTCTTTCAACAATAAATTAATTAGAGTCTATATATACTAAAATATTTTTATATTTATTATTTATATAATATAAAAAATAATAAATATATATTTAAATAATATAAAAGTAATCAATTTTTAAATTTAAAATAAACTAAATTTATAAATTTTAATTAAAAATAAAAATGAAATAAAGGTTGAAAGAATATTTTTAATAAAAATTAATATTATTCTTATAATTATTTTATTCATATTTAATTTTAGAAAAATTTCTATATTTTTAATAAAAAAATATATAATTTAAGCATATCTAAACAAAAAGAAAAGCAATTAAACGACAAAAAAGTAAAGGTTCACCATTCCTGGACCATCAAGCGCAAAGGGTGTTGCCGTTTAGCACCCCTGCATTCTGCTTGACTTGTCATTCGCCGTAACAATCAGCCTCTCGGTCTTCGTCGTGCTGAGTTTCTTCAGATAGCTTACACTCACTACTTCGCCTTCCTCACTAGGTATTTGATTCCGTTCTAGTGTCTCTCTTCTCGACATCTTGTCTTTTTTACCATTTAAATTTCTCTTAAACCCTATTCTTTTTGAATAAATCAGATGGCTTTGAGAGGGGTTTGGCAACTGCAGAAGCTGATTGTGAGCTATTGCGACTGGGGTGGAAGTAGCAGAGGTATAAGGTATGCTTATCATTTTTATAAATTTCTATTTTATTTATTATTTATTATGATCATTTCTTCATGGGAACAAGCAAGTTTTGTTTTGTCTTTTAATTAGGGTTTGTTTTTTTGTAGCATTTTGTGCTAAATTAATTGAGAGGATGATTTAATTACTGCTGCTATTTTGCCTACTGGTGTATCCCACATTCCATTTTATTGGTTATATTGCTCGTATGATCTGTTTCTTTTATTCGAGGACAATTAACTTTGATATACTTCATGATATTTAGTCATCAATAACAAATTTGTAAATTAAGAGCCAAGTCCATTTCACTTTACGTTTATTGTGTTTCATCTCAATGGCTTTGAGCTAAAGAATGAACTTAAAAATTATGAATAATCCCTGAGTTTTGTTGCAAAGTTCCTCTTTTATGAGCTTATGTCTGATATTTAAATTGTGGAAAGAGGTCTAATAGTTATAGGTTACCAATTTTTGTGTGGATAAGAGTAGATTAATGATCAAATTTGATCTTCAGGTACAAACTCTTTATTCCAATTCAGGACTCACGGTGAATCACTAAATTTGTATTTTTTTTAAGTGTTTCCTCGATTGTTCTGGATGAAGTTGGCACTCTTGTTTATGGGAATTTCTAGTTTGAAATGTGCATAGACTTCAAACACATTTTTCTTGCACACCAAATAATATAATGTGTTTTTGGGCCCTGTATGCCTCTTCTGGAAGGACTGTTCCCCTTCATTTTGGTTGTAAATAATGTCACAAGCAAGGGATCTGATCACCGCAATTCTTGTTGGTTGATTTACTGTTTGATTGTCGCTAACTTTTTATGTTTTCTTACATGAATAATTGAACTCTATATTGAGCATCCGCCTCTTCAGAGATGTTGGTGAGTATTTATCAATAACAACTAATTCTTGCTTGTATGATGCTTTTACTGGCACTGTTGGTTTATACTATCTTTAAGTATCTTATTGTTTGTGACTTTGCACATGGCAATCATCACATTTTAGTTCCTAAAATTCAGTTACATGCGGGATTTAAACTTACGCCACTTCTTGCTGATCCATTTCTCCTTCCTATTGCCTTGTCTGTCGTCCCTTTTACTGTGGTGGGTCCAAAATTCTATTACTGAGTGTCTTTCTCGCCCTTTTTTCTGGTTTTAAGAGGAATTTTTGTCATTTTCACTATATGACAGGGCATTTATGGAGTCGCATTTGCCAACTTTTAGGGAGAAGAATCCTCAGCTAGAGGTGGTTACAGAACTCATTCGTGGTCAGCATCCACATCTGAAGGGCTTTTACAGTAAGACTTTCAAGTACGCTTTTAAGTTCTAACTCAATTGCTGAAACTGTTATCAAGTTTTGATTGAAGATTATCTCACAAAATGCAGAAAACAAAATCCAGCGGGTGATATGTGTGAAGAATATGGATCCAGAAGACATACTTCTACATGCGACCAGGCTAAGGAATGCATTAGGAAGAAAAGTTGTGAAACTGAGGACAAGACATGTAACCAAACACCCCAGTGTGCAAGGTACATGGACAACTGCTGTGAAATTTTGATTTGCTCAAATCGGGTGTACGAGGAGTTCTTCTTGCTGTGAACGTTTAAGTTGCTTAAATTTTAGTTTGTGCAAATTACTGTGAACCTATCAAATATTTCTTAAAATGTACAAGTTCTTGAATGCAAGAGACCATATAAATTTTTATCTTTGCTTCTGATTGATTTTCTCTTCCTCCTCGCCAACAGTTTATATTGCTCAGTGAACTCTGAGCTCTAGCTGCATCACAGACCATGGTCAGTCAAATGTATTATATTATTAATTGATTTTCCTTATTCAGTTCAGAGTAACTTTTTTCTTAGGCTTAGTAAACTTCATTAGCTAAAATGTAAAACATAAGATTCAAGTGAGGTGAATAAAATGGAGAAATACTTTAGGCATTATTTGTGATAGAAAAGTATTACTCAAATTTAAGGATAAATTTTACTGTATGATTATAAAATTTGCAATGATGTATGTAATTGAGTGTTAGGTAATAAAAAACTAATAAGAGAATAAACTTAAAATTGCAGAGATAAGAATATTGCGTTGGATGAGTGGATACACTAGATAAAATAGAATTAAAAATGAGTGTATTAGAGAGAAAGTGAAGGTCGCACTTATTATGAAAAAAATTGTAAAATCGCGATTTATATGGTTTAAGCATGTGTGGAAGAGATCAATAGAAACCCCAATAAGGAGAATAAATCAGATGGAGAGTAATCTAATAGTCAAGAGGTAGAGGGAAACCAAGAAAAATTATAGAAGAAGCTATTAAGAAGAATTTAGAATTAAATGGTTTATCTAAAAATATGATTTATGATAGGAATTTATAGCGTCGATTGATCCATATAACCAATCTTACTTAATAGGAAAAAAAACTTTATTGTTGTTGTAGTAAACTTCGTTAGCTATTGTTCTATAAAAAACGTTAAATTAGAATTCTGGTATTTTAATTTTATTTAATATTTTAAATTGATTTTTCTTTTCTTAGTTTCGAAATGTTCAAAATAGTCTTTTAATTTCAAATTTATCTCATAAAAAACCTTTTTAATAAAATCTTTTAAAAGTAACAAACGTCCATTAATTGGTCTCATGGCTTGCTCTTCGTGTTTCCTTTCATGGCTGCTCAATCACAAGGAGGGAGAAAGAGAAAGATGGATACAGAGAAATGGTGGGAGATTAAACAAATCAAAAGTAGAGACTGTGAAAGAGACACAAAATTTGGAAGTGTAGGAAAAATCACAAGAACTAGAGAAGGAATCCCAACGACAAGGAGACGAGGAGCAACTGAACGTGGACGCAACTCTTAAATCCTCAGTTGAACCCATTGAGAAAACCAGAGAACTAGAATCTAATGTAGTTGCAGAGATATTGAAAGAGGCTGCCAACTACAAAGTAGGGCTTACTGAAACAAAGGGAAATCCAAGTGGAATCGAATAGTAATCAAGGAGGGACGAGCAGTTAAAGACAGTTATCCCTCTGACATTAGTTGAAGCCTCCCAAGGAGTCTAACATTGTGATAGTAGGAAAGACTAGCAGCTTAGAAGCAGTATCTGTGTCTATTGATGGGGAGAAAAAAACTAGTAAAAAATTCAGAAGTGGCTGAAGAAGTTAAGGAACAAAGTGAAGACATGGAGACTAAGCAACAAATTGTACATAATTTCACCTAAAGTGAAGGGACTTTAGATGATACATAGGATCTCACACTAATATCAAAGCAAGAGGAGGAAATTAGTGTCATTGCACAAGTTTCAATAGATAAGAAAGTTCAAGCTCGAGATGGGAACCCCACAAAAGCTATTGAGGATAAAATCTCCATGGTTGAGAAGCCACTAAAGGAAGCATGAGATGAGAACTTTTGGAAGAGTTGAGAAGCTAACTCTTGAGATTGGAAAGTCTAGTGTTCCTATAAACCTCACGTAAGAATCCCATACTTTTGATGTGGCACTTTAGTCCCATTCCTTGAAATAGGTCCTAATATTTTACCATGCTTTGCAACCTAGTGCCTATGCTCAGTGTCCCATTTCTTGCAATGGGTCCTAACATTCTACCATGCTTTACAACCTAGTGTCCATGCATGGGCAAGACAGAGCAGAAGAGAAGCTTTGTAACCTAGCATCGACACACAAACAAGAGGAAGAGGAGAGGAGAGGAGAGGAGAGGAGACAAAAGGGAGGGAAGAGGGGAATTGAGGGTGTGTTAGGATATTTGTTTAATATTTAAATTTATTAGTTGTACGTGTGATGTCCATGATAAAAGAAAGTGGTTTTAGTGGATTTAATTTGTTTTGGTTTTACCAAGTCAATAGGAGTTAGTGGATCTATCATGTGAGCTATTTTCTAGGAGTTTGTGGCTTCACTTCTTAGTTTCTTGCTATTATCCGTTGGCTCTTCCATATTAAATAGAGTAGCTTTCTTAGAGTCATGTACTGAAGCGTGAGAAGCTCAATAAAAAGTCTACTCTTTTTTCCTTTTCATTTATGGTTTTACTCTGTCTCTTTCTCCTATTAGTAAAGTGATTAGTGGTATCAAAGTCTGGTTGAAAAAGTGAGAGAGAGTGACTTTGCAAAGTGCCACGAAAGCCATAAGTTTGCAGCAGCCATTTTTTTCTTATAACTGGTTCTATTTACAGTAGCAGTAATATATCCATGACGTCCGAGACCTTTATTCAACTAACAATTCCTCGCTTTGATAGTCATTATGATCATTGGAGCATGCTAATGAAGAACTTTTTGAGATTCAAGGAGTACTAGTAGGTTGTTGAATCTGGAGTAGCAGAGCCAACAACCAACATGACAGAGACGCAAAAAGCAGAGATTGAAGCATTGAAAGTGAAAGATCTTAAAGCCAAGAACTATCTTTTTCAAGCAATAGATTAGGCAACATTGGAGACAATTCTTAGCAAAGATACCTCCAAGCAGATTTGGGGTTCTATGAAAAAGAAATACCAAGGGAAAGCAAAGGCAAAGAGAGTGCAACTGCAATCGCTTCCTACTGAGTTTGAGACTTCACGCATGAAGTTAGGCGAGTCTGTTACAGATTATGTTTTTAGAATGATGACGATTGTCAACAAGATGCGGATCCATGGAGAGCAGATAAAAGATGTTGTTATTATTGAAAAGATTCTTCATACAATGACTCCAAATTTTAATTTTGTTGTATGTGCTATAGAAGAATCACGAAACATTGATGCACTAACAATTGATGAGTTGCAGAGTTCACTGCTAGTTCATGAACAGAAAATTAAACAGCAGGAGAAAGAAGAGCAAGCATTGAAGGTCTCGACTGACACTCACTTATCAACAAAAGGAGAAAGAGGAGGCAGAGGAAGAGGAAGAGGCAAAGGAAGCAATGATCGTGGTACCCAGCAACAACAACAATATCATTCCCACGAAAAGCAATTTCAAGGAAGAAGGAGAGGAAGAGGAAGAGAAAAGGAAGGCCATTCCTCGCCAAATTCTAGATCAAAGTTTATAGACAAGTTAAATGTTGAGTGTTATTGATGTCATAGGTATGGCCATTATCAGTTTAAATGTCGTACTAAGTTTAATAATCAAGATAGAGAAAGAACTAATTTTGCAGAAAATGAAGAAAATGTGTCTCTTTTGATGGCGTGTCATTCGAATGAAGAAACTCAACAAAACTTGTGGTATTTAAATATTGGTTGCAACAACCATATGAGTAGAGATAAGAAGGTGTTTTCTGAACTAGATGAATCTTTTCATGATTTGTCAAGTTTGGTGACAATTCAAAAGTTTCTGTTAAGGAAAAAGGAAGGGTTACTGTCCTGACCAAGGACAATAACATCTAAGATATTATTAATGTTTTCTTTGTTCCAGATTTAAAGACCAACTTGCTCAGTGTGGGTCAACTTCAGGAGAAGGGTATGAAATTTCTATTAAAAATGGTGCATGCTGTATTCAAGATGCAAATTTGGGTTTAATTGCTCAAGTTAACATGATTGCAAATCGTATGTTCCCACTTTATCTCACAACATTACTCATTCATGCTTTTCAACAAAATTGAAAGATTTAGCATGGCTATGGCATTTTTGCTATGATCACTTGAACTTTGGATTGAGGACTTTATAGTAGAAAAATATGGTGATTGGCCTTCCTCAAATCACAACTCCATCACAAGTGTGTGAAAACTATGTTGTTAGCAAACAACACCGAAATCCATTTCCACAAGGTAAGTCCTTGAGAGCAAAAAATGTCTTAGAGATGGTGCATTCTGACTTGTGTGGTCCAATTAATCCATTTTCAAATGGAGGTAAAAGATACATAATGACCTTCATTGATGATTTTAGTCAGAAAACATGGGTATATTTTTTGCAGGAAAAATCTGAAGCTTTCAAAGCTTTTAAAAACTATATGTTGGTAGAAAAGGAAATAGGTAGTTCAATCAAAATTCTTCGTACAAACCGAAGTGGAGAATACATTTCACAAGAATTTACAAATTTTTGTAAGAATCATGGAATCAAGAGGCAACTCACAGCAGCTTACACGCCTCAACAAAATAGAGTTTGGGAGCGAAAAAATCGCACTATTTTGAATATGGTGTATAGTCTTTTGACAAAAAGTGGTCTCTCAAAAACTTTTTGGCTTGAAGCAGTCAGCTAAAGCATTCATATTTTGAATAGAAGCCCCACACTTGCTGTTCAAAATATGACACGAGAGGAAGCATAGAGTGGACGCAAACCAAGTGTGGACCGTTTTAGAATTTTTGGATGTGTTGCATATGCCTATATTCCGGATCAAAAGAGGACAAAGCTAGATGACAAGGGAGAAAAATGCATCTTTCTTGGTGTTAGTAATCAATCAAAAGCTTATAAGCTTTACAATCCTATTACTAAGAAAAATTATTAGTCGTGATGTTGTTTTTAATGAAGAAAGTTTTTGGCCATAGATTGACAATGTTGAACAGCAAATACCTATCAACTTTGATGGAGAAGAGAGGCAAAAGCCAATAGAAAATGATGGTCCAAAAAATATTCATAGCCCACAACAAGCAGTAGAAGATCATGAACGACCTCAACGTGTTAGAAAAAGACGTGCATGGATGTCAAATTATGAGGTAATTGGAATTGATCAATCTAAGGATCCCTTAACACATTTTGCTTTATTTTCAGATTATGATCCTACAACTTTTAAAGAAGCTGTCAAAGAATCCAAATGGCGCAAGGCTATGGATGAAGAAATTGCAGCCATTGAACACAATAACACACGGGAGTTGACTGATCTTCCAAAAGGGTACAAGACAATTGGTGTCAAATGAGTGTACAAGACGAAGATGAAGGAAAATGGGGAAGTTGACAAGTATAAAGCTTGCTTAGTAACTAAAGGCTATAAGCAAGAATTTAGAGTGGATTATAAAAAAGTTTTTGCTCTGGTTGCCAAACATGATACAATCAGACTTTTGATTGCATTAGCAGCACATAATTCATGGCCAATCTTTCAATTGGATGTGAAATCTGCTTTCTTGCATGGTGACCTTAAAGAGTAGGTATATATCGATCAACCCCCTGGTTATGTGAAGTCTGGAAGTGAAAATAAAGTTTATAAACTCAAAAAAGCATTATACGGACTAAAACAAGCTCCATGTGCTTGGTATAGCCATATTGAAGCTTTATTTTTAAAGGAAGGCTTTAAAAAATATCCATATGAGCACACACTCTTTGTTAAAATTGGACAAAGGGGGAAAATGCTTATTGTCTGTTTATATGTTGATGATTTGATTTATACTGGAGATGATACTATGATGTTTGAAAAATTTAAGCAATCCATGATGCTTGAATTTGACATGTCTGATCTTGGAATGATGCATTATTTTCTTGGCATCGAGGTAATGCAATCATCTATTGGAATTTTTATTTCTTAAAGAAAGTATGCACTAGAAATTTTGGATAGGTTTCAAATGAAAAATTGCAGCACACCAATTGAAGTGGGTTTGAAGTTTGTTTGTGATCCTAAAGGGAAAAAGGTTAACAACACACTTTATAAGCAAATTGTAAGGAGTCTGATGTATTTAACAGTTACAAGTACCGTAAGATTCTTTTGTAGCTAAGAGATGAGTCTCTTTTGGACATTCCATGAACCGGCTTACAAGACTTATAGCATGCATTAAGTCAGGTCTTGTAGCTGTTAAAGTTAAATACATTAGACTCCCTACAATTTGCTCTGACTTAATGCATGTTGTAAGTCTTGTAAGTAGGTTCATGGAATGTCCAAAAGAGACTCATCTCTTTGCTTAAAAAAGAATCTTGCAGTACTTACAAGGGATTACTAATTATGGGTTGTTCTTCAAGAAAGGAGAAAAATCAAATTTATTTGGCTTTACAGATAGTGATTATGCTGGAGATCAAGATGATAGGAAGAGCACCTTGGGTTACGTTTTTATGCTGGGTTCAGCAGCTGTTTCATAGGCTTAAAAAAAGCAAGCAATTGTTACTTTGTCAACAACTGAAACAAAGTTTGTAGCTGCAATAGCTTGTGCCTGTCAAGCAATTTGGCTGAGAAAAATATTTGATGATTTAGATTTCAAACAAGAGGGCGCGACGGCTATTTATTGTGACAATAATTCTGCCATTAAACTCTCTAAAAATCTTATTATGCATGGAAGAAGCAAGCATATAGATGTGAAGTTTCATTTTTTAAAAGATCTCACGAAGGATGGAGAAGTTGATCTTTTCTACTGTAATAGCAAAGATCAAATAGCTGCTATAATGACCAAGCCATTGAAGTTGCCGATATTTCAGAAGCTAAGGAGGTTGCTCGAAGCCTGCGCATTTGATAAGTCCTATTAACCTGAATGTTTTTTTTTTTTTAAACCTTTAGTTTAAAGGAGGGTTTGTTAGGATATTTGTTTAATATTTAAATTTATTAGTTGTACATGTGATGTCCATGATAAAAGGAAGTGGTTTTAGTGGATTTAATTTGTTTTGATTTTACCAAGTCAATAGGAGTTAGTGGGTCTGTCATGTGAGCTATTTTCTAAGAGTTTGTGGCTTCACTTCTTAGTTTCTTGCTATTATCCGTTGGGTCTTCCATATTAAATAGAGTAGTTTTCTTAAAGTCATGTACTGAAGCGTGATAAGCTCAATAAAAGTCTATTCGTTTGTCTTTTTCATTTATGGTTTTACTTTGTCTCTTTCTCCTATTAGTAAAGTGATTAGGGTGGTGGAAGGCTTTGGTACTATTGAGAGGAATTTTGAGAGAGTCCTACCTTAAAAGTTAGCTCTTAATATTAGAGGACCTAAAGTCTCAGCAAATCCCACATCAAAGTCCCATATTTTTTACGAGAGATGCCTTGCAAAGCAACTTAACATTCTCTCTCTCTCTCTCTCTCCCCCCTGTGTGTGTGTGAGAGAGAGAGAGATATATATATATATATATATATATATATTATTGATAGGAACTTTGAGAGATGTATACTCCAAAGCATAATTGTTGAGGTTGGAAAGTCTAAACGCCCTATAAGCCCCATACCAAGATCTTATATTTCCAATGTGAGACTTAAGTCCCATACCTTTCAAAAGGTCCTAACTCTCTCTCTCTCTCTCTCACACACACACACACATAAAAATGCATACTTGTTATGTTTTTATTAAAAAATTTAATAATAAAGCTATAAAGATTGTATTTAAATTTTCTCAAAATATTTTACATAATTTCAATATTTAAAAAAGCAATTTTCTTTTTCTTTTTCTTTTTTAAAATCAACTTAACTGTTATTTTAATCTTTAAGTTTTTTTTGTTTAAATTTTGATTGTTAACTTCTTTTTATTTCAATTTAATGTCTTAATTTTTAGTAGTACCATATTCTTCTTTTACTCTTACATCTATCATGGATTATTTGGAAACATTAAAAAAAGTTAAAGAATTATTTTAAAACAGAAAAAAGGTTAAAAGACTATTTTTAAAATATTAAATAAACTAAAAGGACAAATATAAAACAAATTAAAAGTTAAGAAGTTAAATAAAATAAAATAAATAAATTGAAGGACTAAGATGGTAGCCAAACCTTTAAAATATCAAAATGACAGATATTATTTTTCAAAAAAAAAAAACTTCGAACAAATAAACATAATGAAGCATATTAAAATTATTTGTTCAAACAACGATGAGAACAAGATCCATAAGAACTTTTCCCAACGGAGGATATCTAAATATAGTTATTGCAAGTAATTAATTAGATCTGGAAGAGTTGTTTGATAGTGTAAGGGGCAGTGAGATTAAGTGGTCCTCCCTCCCACATTAACTTAGACAGCTGGGTGTAGGCTCCTTCGGTAGGGTGTGCACCATCAAACCACACGTACTCAAATGGGTCCCTGCATAGCTCAAATGGCAATACTCCATATCCTCCACAAACACCACCTCCTCTAAAGGGCCCATCTCCACAACATGCTACCTCACCGTCCTTGAATCCTTCACAGTATAAAATAATCACAAAGTTACATATCTTCATATCCAAACAATTACTTAATAAACTAATATATATACATAAATACATATGGGTATACATATATATATATATATATATATGCGCATACACACTAAAATATCTCAACTTAGCAGCTTATATAATTTAGCCTTTCAAGTTTAAAACTTGACTATCAACTATTTAGACTCATAAATTTGTACAATTTAGTTGCCCTTCCAATTTTGTCTTTTTGTTAGTAATTTCGTCTAAAAACTTAATAGAATTTCTCCAAGGTTAAATTAATCTAGGCATGTGAAGAATCTAAATATTTAGTTCCATTCTATTAAGTTTTTGAATGAATTTAGTAATAAAAAAAAAAGTTAAATTACACCAATCTCTCCGTCTAAGAGGCTAATAATCAAAATTTATAATTAGGAGAAATTATACATATCCTTAAATTGAAGGGTTATTTGTATTAGTCATACATAGAGCTATCATAACTTTTTTTTTAAATTTATCAAAAAATAGAAAAGGTGGTACACAATAGGATACAATTACATATTTTTTTAAAAAAGATATAACTATCCACTTCGTACGTCATTTTTTTGCATTCAATGTTTTTTAAATTTCTAACAACTTTTTGAATTTTTAAGTTGTCTTTTCAATTTAAAAATGTTGCACAGATTCTTATGCAAATGCCTGCAGGTTATCATTTCATAAATGTTAAATTTTTATTTATAATTTTTACACAATATAAAATACCATTGAAAAAGATATTATTTTGCATCTTAGTGTATTAAACATTATTACGTGCGATATTATATTCAGACATCCTAAAAACAGCTCTTGACGCCGAAGAGATTAGAAGGAAAGATAACAAATTATAAAAAGTTGAAATGGGTGATGTGGCACAATGTGAGCCACTGGATGGCCAGAAGGGCTGCACACACCGTGCATACCAATTTGTTATCTTCCTTCTAGTCTCTTTGAGGTCAAAAGTCATTTTTAAGATGTCTAGAACTTAATAATATTTAATATACTAAGAGATATTTTTAAAAATGGTAACCTCCTATTAACGTATTAAGTAATAAATATATTTAAAATTAAAACGTCGACTAAGCATCAAATAAAACAGTACCATAATTTTTGAAAACTCAGATTAGAGCCTTACCATATTTCCGAGGGTTGAAAACTCTCTGTTCGATTGCTGTATAGTAATCAAACATTGAGTATCTAAATCCAGGTACCTCCCTCTCTAATTTCTTCATGACTTGTGCTAGAGCTTTGTTGTGTTCTATTGCCATTGCATTTACTATTTCATTACATTTACCATCTGATAATCTGCTCGATGGCACACAACCCAGGGGTCCTACGTTTTCAAATGCAAATTTTTTGGCTCCTACACTTGTGATTTCCTGCAATTGCATATCAAAAATATATAACAAGAACCAAAAAATTAAAATAAATTACCTTTCACCTTTTTTTTTGAGAGATGCTTAAATTATATAATCTTCTCATTTATTATAAAAATATACAGAAACTCTATTAAGCTAAAATATGATTAAAATATCTTTAAAAATAATATTAATTTCTTTTATTAAAAATATAACTTATGAAAAATAATATTTTTAAAATTTTTATTTCAGTGCTGTTTATTTTATATTGTATAATATAAATTTAATTATTTTAAATTCAAAAAATTAACTATTTTTAATATCAATCAAAGTCCAAATGCATGCAATTCAAACAAAAAACTTAAATATATATATATATATATAGATATATATATATATATATATATTAATACTTAATATATTATATAAATAATAGATATGAGAAGTATAATTGTAATTCATCTTTACCATAAGAGAGATCAATTTAATATAACTTTTATTTTTTTTTAAAAAAGAAAGTACAAAATTTTAAAATAAAAAGAAAAGTCATATAATCAATATATTATATAAAATTTTATAAGAGACACGGTTTGTGAACAATATAACTTTTACGGATTACGTGCCATAATATTATTAATATCCATATATAAATCATGTGTGTTTTCGTATAGTTATTATTCACACTTTTTTTTTTAAAGTTTTTTTTGTGAGACCCACGGATCATTTTTTTAATTTGTTTGAATATCTTTTAAATAAAAAGAATATAATTTATTAAAAAAATTACTTTGTAAAGGAGCCCTCATATATCTTGCAAGTTGCAACTACATTAAAAAAAAAAAGAAATTATTTTTGGCATCTCATGAGATTTAAATTGATGTCTCAAATAATTTCCATAATGCTGTTTTAAAATAAAAGTAGAGGAAAAATAAAAAGGGTTCATATCTCGTACTCGGAGCATTTTATACAAGTTGCCAATCACCAACTTCACAAAAGCTCTCTTGCTTGCCTCATTAGCATTAGGATACTCATTGTAAAACCTCTCATAATCGTTACCACCAATGCTGATTAAGTAGACAGCATTGGTCAAGACCCTCTTGGCTTGTGCCTCACCAACATCTTCTTTCAATAACTCTGCCACATGCTTGAAGTATTTCACCTGGATTGGAAAATCTATCTAAAATAGAGAAATTATAAAAAGCAAGGTCACTTTCTTTCTTCTTGAAAGAAGATGATGAAAAACTCAAGATTTCTACTTTTGATTAGTTACTAGCTTTGAGCTCTCATGTCGAGTTTGAATCCTCTAAAATTTGTTCTTATAAATTTTTTGTGCAATT
Organism: Erythrophleum fordii; assembly: GCA_032878935.1. Lineage (NCBI taxonomy): Eukaryota > Viridiplantae > Streptophyta > Magnoliopsida > Fabales > Fabaceae > Erythrophleum > Erythrophleum fordii. The sequence continues at coordinate 7,415,517 of JAVQMF010000047.1, forward strand.
GAAAAACGTAAACTCAAAGTATAAGACTTACAATATAAAAAGTAACTTTTAACATTAAAAATTGTATATCCATCTCTTTTCATTTTAAAAAAATTTATAGATTCAAACTTTAAAGAATTTAAAGTGATGTCTTTTAAGTTATAAGAACATACATAATCGCTTGAACCAGGAAGAACACAGGCTCCACCGGAAGCAAAGTTGGCCCCATCAGTGAACACATGTGGTATTGGTTTTAGATATGGTGGAAGGAAAGGCAAGCCTACAAATGTAGCTGAGTCCATGCACAAAAATAAAAAAGATTGTGTGATGAGTCCCACATATGCATTGATCTTGAAATTAGTTATTCCACGTTCAGTTAAAAAGGAGTTAAATTATTATTTTTTGTTTGTATAATTTTACTTAATTTTAATTTAATTTTATAATTTAAAATTTTGTAATTAATTACCTATTTTTTTTAAAAAAATTAATTTAATGCTTGTCTTTCAATCTTTGTCAATATGCTATTAAATTTTATTTATGTGACCAATTGTGTATTATTTTGACATTTTAAATATGAATGATTTATGCTCATGATGAAAATAAAAATAGATGATGAAGTGAAATAAGCTTATATATTCAGTTCTCATTATCTGCCACCTATGTTAAGTGAGTTGGCATATGTACATATTCAAAATGTTTAGTGTAACAAACGGTAAATTTTGTAAAATGATGAAATGAATTATATAAAAGTAAGTCCCATAAAGTGAGATAAATAATGTCCTAAAAAATTTGGATAGTGTCTTAGGCTCTTAAAAATAATAATCCTAGATTCAGACAGAAAGAAAATGAAGTTAGGACAGTGAAATAAAATTATAATAAAAACTGACGAAACGTAGTGGTATTTTCATAAATATGTGCAATTTTTGAAAAAAAACTCAGAAGGGTTTTTTAAATGAAAATTTTGAGTTGTTCAAAATTCTCAAAGGTTTTGAAAATCATGAAAAACTCTGGGACAGTTAAAGCTCTTCCAATGTACGTTTTTTAACGACAGTGGACCTGAACTTTGATAGATTTGTTCAAGAATGTTTTAGCTTTAAATTGAATAATTTCAAAGGCATTTTATTAAATTGGAAATCTAAATTTTATGATGGAAAAGACGGTTCTCAAAAAAGAACTACAACGAAGTTAAAACAAAATTGTCATTACAAAATGATGAAATTGAAATTTTTGGAAAAAGTTGCTTCTTGAATGTTCCACACACTTCATGCCCTTTCTCCCATCTTCTTTAGGTTGACTCCCTCTACCCAAAAAATAGAAAAAAGGCTAACTCTCTTAGGAGCACCAAGGAGGAGAAAAGAGAAGAAGAAAAAGGTAAGGAATTTCATGGATTTTCATGTTCCTTCTTCTTCCAATCTTTTTCCTCTCTTTCCAAACTTTTTTTTTTATGATTTTATTAAATGGAATGGTTCTATTTTGACGCCAAAATAGAGGGGAAGGGTTTGAAAATTTAAGAGAGCATTCAAGCAAAGGAAGAAGCATCAAAAAGGAGTTAAGAATCTAAGGTATTTCTTGTTTCTTGTTGCTTCTTCTCCTTACTTTCTCTTGATGTGTATTTTAGCCTAAACTAGAACCATATGGGGGAGGGATTTTTTGTCCAAAAATAAGAGAGGAACTAGGGTTTTAGACCATGGAGAAGTAGAATATGGCAAGAATTTACAAAAAAAACTAATAGAATTCAAGTTAGCAAAGTGTAGGATTCAAGAAGGGTTTGTAAAATCTGCTTTGATACATGAATTTCCTAAGTTATGTGAGCATTTAATTGAGCTCCTAAGACCTTTAAAAAGCCTCCCAAATGGCTCTTTCATTAAGGAAAAATTAAGAAGCCCATGAACTCCCATTCCTCCCACTATCTTGACCTAGGCTTATTCATTAGGTTATGATGTATTTTAATTTGTTCTAGCATTGGTTTGAGATTTCATATAATGGTAGAAGGTAGGAGGAACCCCTGAAAAAAATTTAAGAGCCATGGTTTGGGGGCTGAGACAATGGTATTCATAATGGAGCCTTATGAAGCAACATATGACTAGACTTGTGTAAGTGAGTGTATGATGGCTTTAAAGACCTTGAATGAGGTCAAGAGGCCTATAAATGAAAAGAGAATGGAGCTTAGAACTTAAATTATAAGGATTGCTTCAACAAGAAATTTATGGACCCATTATGTAACTTATTGAACTATTTGTGTTCTTAAAAGTATGTGTAATGTCTTGGCTTGTTTCAAGAGTATAATTGTGTACTATTTATGATATTTAGGCCAAGAGAATCCCAACCCTCCTAGGTGTTCTTGTAAGACCGAAAAAGGGAAAGAAAAGAACTAATAAAAGCTTGCATAAATACCAAGGTAACTCTCCATCTCATTCTCTTTACATTCTTAATTGTATATATGTCATTGTGTGCTTGTGTATGTATTTGTGATTTGAGAACATGCCACTTGATATTTTGATATTGCATTGGTACTAATATATTGTCTTGATTGTTATTGATTATTGGAATGGCTCATAAGGGTGAGGTGATGCCAAGAGTCCCTTAATGAAGATGAGGAAATGCCAAAAGTCTCATGGCATGAGTAAGATAAGTCCAAAAGTCTTTTTGAAAGGATGAGGCCAAGTAAAAAATTCCTAAGCCAAAAGTGAAACAAATCCAAAAGTCATAGAAATAGGATGAGGCAAAACCAAAAGTCCTTAGAGCTCGTTCTTGAATTTGATGTGAAATGGTGGCATGGAAATGTGATCTTGTATAATTTATGGTTGTGTTACCTTCCACACTTGTGCACTTGATGTATGCATGCTATGAATATGTGTGTGAATGGGTGTGTGAGCTATTGAGATTTTATGAATCTCACTCCCCTTCACTCCTTCATCTTAATATGTCTAGGTGGTGTCCAAGAAGCAAGAAATGCAAGCCAAAGGTCTTGAGAAAGCTACACTTTGACTATTATGTAGTCTTACTTATAATGGAATGTCAAAGTGAACTTGTACATATTGTTTTTAGGTTGTAAACTATTGAAAAAATGTAATATTATGTATGAATGATGTATGGACCACTTGTGGCACAAAATTAATGCAAATGAGAAATTTTGACACTTGGTGACATGTATGTATTAGTGTATTCTTGAATGTAGAATAACCAAAATGTAATGTATGAGATTTGGAACCATTTGGGTAGTTCATATAAGTTGTATTTATACTTTTAAACTTACTCAAGAGGAACCAAACACAAGAGGAAGCCATATGGACCAAGTTGATACTTTATATGGTGCAAAATTGACTATATTGGTGAGCTATAGCACAAATGATCCAAATGAGTTCTTCTTAGTCTGAGATTTGGCATGATATATAACTTGTTATAAGCTTTTTGGGAACCTAAAGTAGGTAATATTTAGAGGCCTACAGAATTTTTGGTGAATTTTTGAAATTGAAAATTTTTTTGGTTTTGGCATTAGTACTGTTCATATGGTCCAAAATTTAATCTCTATCATTCATAGGGCAAACGATGTCCAATTGTTATGAAATTTTACAAAGAGGAACTAAACCTTCCCAGTGACCTATGCCAACTGAAATCACCTCATTTGGATGTCTAAAGAGGAAGATATAAATTTTTGAAGTTTCTGTTCTATTTTAGGCACATAGTCAAACCTTCATTATTGTTTCATTGATTTTTCGGGCCTGAATATTCTTGGATTAATCTCAAACTATTTTTTCCCCTTAGCTAACATCCACACCTTTCAAAATTGGTATAGTTTACATGAATTGGATTTTTGTAGAATTAATTGTGAATTTTCAAAATTTATATTATATTAGTAATTTTGGACAGCTTGACCTTTGTGCCTTTTCTATTATCAAACATGGCCTAGATGAGATTTTCATAGCTAGAAATTATTTTCAATGTAAAGTTAAAATTCAGAGATTTCCAAAAAACTATGATTTGTTTGATTTTAATTTTTCTAAATTTAGTTATGATTTTTTAAAGTTGCCTCAGAAATATGTCATCATGGAACCCGAGGGAAAATGTGAAAATTTGTGATTTTTAACTCTTAGTCCGTGGTTTATATGAAGTTTTGAGATGTTTATGTTTTGTATGGATGGAAAATAATTAGAGAATATTGTTGGTAAGTTTTTGGAATTTACGAATCAAACTTTGAATTTTTAACCACAACGTAACGTCATTAAATCTATTATTTTTAATGTAATTTCTTAAAATTTCTTTATAACATGTGTAATTCACCATGAATGAGTAAAGTGATGTTAGAAATAACATAGTATGACATTTAGATAATAAATTGTTGACTATATAATAAGGACTGAATTAAAAGTATTTAAAACTAGAGGACTCAATTACAAACTTTTGAAATATAGGGACCAAATTAAAAAATAAGTGAAACTATATGGATTGAAAAGGTAATTAAACTAGAAAAGAAAGTTAATTCTATTGAAATACTTTTGAACACGTTATACTCTAAAATAATGTTCAAAAGCTCATTTGATTGAAAAATATAAAAAGAAAGAGAATATAAAAAGTAGATAAATAAGAATAGATGGAATACAAAATAATTTTTTTACTTTTGATAATTAAAATAGTGACTTAATAAATAAAATAATAATTTTAAATGTATAATAAATATTATATATGTTATATAAAAAAAATACATAGGAAACCAAACTGGGGCGTAAAAGAATAAATTCTCTTCTGTGCTAAATGCAAGGTTTAAGCCTGAATAGTGAAAGATAAAATGTAGATGTCTTTAATCACAAAGTCATGTCAAAGTTAAAAGTTAAAAATGTCAAAGGTGAAAGCTAATGATGCAAAAATTTGGAATGGTTACCGATGAAGTCAGGGACGATGCGTCCATCTGTGAATCTGCCGGTAGCGTGCTTGAAAAATGTTTCCCCATATGGCCAATAAACTGAAGGCAATTTGCTACTTGTGTTGAGATAAACGTCATTTCCAGGATCAAACAGGGAGTCCCCCAAAACGAACAAGGCTTTGCGTTCTTTCTCTTGCGTGGGTTTATGGTGCTCAACATAGCAACTTTCGAAGTTTATCAGAATGCTGAGTAAGGAACATAATAGATAAGTAAGACTTGCCATTATGACCTCGACTTCTACTTCCTGCAATCTACTCGAGTGTGTGTATATATACTGCAAAGTCAATTTGAGGTCTTTTGAATGGTAGAAATCATCGTGAAGCATGCTTCTCTTAGGTAGGTAACATCATTAAAAACAACAAAGAAAAGTTAGTTCGTTGTGGAGCCACGACGAGCAATTCAATCACAGTAGTCACGTTGCCAAATAAACCAACAGTACGAAATAGCCTGTTGTGTCTGCCCGATTAGCTTTGGGCCGGGGTTGGCGTGAAAGCTGGCTGGGCCTTTAACTCCACTGCCCAAAGCAGGTGGCATCGATAAGAATGCACAAATCTCAACAACACTCAGAACATATGCGGATGGATTTGGTGCTACGCAACACATTAAAAAAAAAAAATCTGACCTCCTATATAAGGGGTCAAGATTTGTGCAGCACGCCGTGTTTGGCATGTTGCGTAGTAGAAAAGCCAGACGCCTCAACACTCAAAACAGGAATCTTTTGCAAGTCTTCAAAATTTGGAAGAAGCTCACGACTTGTTTGGTCAGTGAAATGGGAATGGAAAATTGGGTGAAATTTTATTTTTATTTTTTAATTATTATTTAATTATTAAAAATAAAAATATTATAAATATTTTTTATATACAAAATTATTTTTTTCTTTTTTATTTCTATTTTTATTTTTAACTATCTACGTATGAAATGGGTTGTTATTTTTTAAATTTTGCAAAGCTCAGTAAGGTACATATTTCGTTTTGTAATCCCAATCTTCAATATTTATTAGGAAAAATTTCACATCACGATCATAATTTAATAAAAATGACATTAAAGGGTTTAAAAAATTAAATAAATAAGTTATTATTTATATTTCTTAAAATTACCACTCAAGCTCTTTAAAATTATAATCTAATTTTTCTAATTGAAAAAGATAAATTCGAAGTATAAGGCTTACATTATAAAAAGTAACTTTTAACATTAACAATTGTATATCCATCTCTTTTCATTTAGAAAAAAGAAGAAGAAGAATTTACATATTCAAACTTTAAAGAATTTAAAGTGATGTCTTTTAAGTTAAGGGAACATACACCTGAAGCAAAGTTGGCGCCATCAGTGAACACATGGGGTATTGGTTTCAGATATGGTGGAAGGAAAGGCAAGCCTGCAAATGTAGCTGAGTCCACGCACAAAAATAAAAGGATTATGTGATGAGTCCCACATATGCATTGATCTTGAAATTAGTTATTCCACGTTCAGTAAAAAAAGAGTTAAATTATTTTTTTGTTTGTATAATTTTACTTAATTATAATTTAATTTTATAATTTAAAATTTTGTAATTAACTACCTATTGTTTTAAAAATTTTTAATTTAATGCTTGCACTTCAATCTTTGTCAATATTCTATTAAATTTTATTTATGTGACTAATTGTGTATTATTTTGACATTTTAAATGTAAATGATTTATGTTAATGATGAAAATAAAAATAGATGATGAAGTGAAATAAGTTTGTACAAGCAGTTCTCATTATCTGCCACCTATGTTAAGTGAGTTGGCATATGTACATATTCAAAATGTTTAGATAGTAAATTGTTGACTATATAGTAAGACTAAATTAAAAGTATTTAAAATTATAAAACTAAATTACAAACTTTTGAAATACAGGGACCAAATTAAAAAATAAGTGAAACTATATGGATTGAAAGGGTAATTGAACTAAAATAGAAAGTTAATTCTATTAAAATACCTTTAGACACATTATACTTCAAATGATGTTTAAAATCTCATTTGGTCAAAAAATATAAAGATAAAAGAGAATGTAGAAAATAAATGGGTAAGAATAAATAGGATAAAAAATAATTTTTTTATTTTTATTTTTAAGAAGATAATTTGATAATTAAAATAATAATTTAAAAAATAAAATAATAATTATAGATGCATAATAGATATTATGAAAAAAAAAAAACATTCGCCACGCAGTGAATCAAACTGGGTCTAAAAGGATAAATTCTCTTCTGTGCTAAATGCAAGGTTTAAGCCTGAGTAGTCAAAAGATAAAATGCTGTCTTTAATCACAAAGTCATGTCATAGTTAAAAACGACAATTAACTTGAATCAGATCAGAAATGTGGAGTTTATAGTCGTTGGTGCAGCTAAGGTAAGGTGAAAGCTAATGATGCAAAAATTTGAAATGGTTACCGATGAAGTCAGGGACGATACGTCCATCTGTGAATCTGCCGGTAGCACGCTTGAAAAATGTTTCCCCATATGGCCAATAAACTGAAGGCAATTTCCTACTTGTGTTGACATAAACGTCATTTTCAGGATCAAACAGGGAGTCCCCCAGAACAAACAAGGCTTTGCGTTCTTTCTCTTGTGGGGGTTTATGGTGCTCAACATAGCAACTTTCGAAGTTGACCAGAATGCTGAGTAAGGAACAAAATAGGTAAGTAAGACTTGCCATTATGACCTCGACTTCTACTTCCTGCAATGTGTTCAATTATATATATATATATATATACACACACACACACACTGCAAAGTGTCCGTTTGGAAATGCAGGGAAAAACCATGTTTGTACAAAAGTACCAAATTTTTGCTTCGAGCAAAACGTAATTTCGGGAGTTATCGCATTTTCAATCACACTGTCAATTTGAGGTGGGTAGGAAACACCCGTATAGAAAAAACAAGAAGTTAATTCACTGCGGAGCCGCGATGTGTTGTTGAGTGTTGTTGTCTTCAGAGAGGCACACACTTGCCTCTGGATACAAACAAACAGTCGCGTTGCTAGATAAACAAACAGTCCAAAATAGGCTGTCGTGTCTGCCCGAGTAGCTTTGGGGTGGGGTTGGCTTGAAAGCTGGACTTTTAACTCCACACCCAAAAGCAGATGGCATCGATAAGCGTGCACAAATCTGAACACAAAACATATCTGAAATAGATGTTCGGAGTGTGGGGCACCCCTCTCCCTCTCCCTCTCCCTCTCCCTCTCCTTCTCTCTGTGAATCTCCTTTGAAGTTCAAAACACATCCTACAGTCCACTGGAACCTTACGCTTTTCAAGAAAGTGAGAATAAAATATTGAAGAAGAAGACACGTTTTTCCGCTTTGGTTTGTGGCACTGGAGCCGTCTAGCGCCCCTTGTACACAACTCTCAGCACAATTTGACTTAACTGCTCAGGAATTCTGAAATACGTCTCCCTTCTATATTTTACTTAGTATAAAAAAGACCAAAGTTAGTATTAAAAAAGACCAAAGTCACATCAAATAGAACCCACATACCGTACCACATGGTGAATTACTAAATTAAAATAACAAATTTTATTTTCACAGAAGTACAAAACAATCGTAACTGAAATTCTTTTTAAAGATCAAAAGATTAAAATTATCATGGATACTTTTTAAAGTTGTTATTCAAGTTTTCTAAAATTACAACCTAATTTTTTTAATATTACAAAGTATTTTTATTTAAGAGTAGTAATAAATCTAAAACACTCTTGTAATATTGAGAAGATTAGATTAAAATTTTAGAGAGTATGAATAATAACTTTGTAAAGCACCAGTAATAATTTTGATCTTTTAAATAAATTTGAATTTTTAATATCTTTTAATATCATTTTATTAAATTATGATCCTTATGTGTCATTTAATTATTTTGCCAACATTCAAATTTTCTCTTTTCTTTGCTTTAGAAGAAGCTTATTTTCCAAATTTTGCAAAGCTCAAAGTGAGGTACATATTTTGTTTTGTAATCCCAATCTTCAATGTTTATAAGGAAAAATTTCACATCAGGATCATAATTTGATAAAAATGACATTAAAGAATTTTAAAAATTAACTTTTTAAAAAACTAAAAAAATAATTTATCATTTATACTTCTCGGAGTTGCCACTTATACTCTTTAAAGTTATAGTTTAGTCTTTCTAATGTTACAATGGTACTTTAAATTTGTTACTGCCTCTAAATGAAAATATTTCTGTAATATTAAAAAGATTAGATTATAACTTTAGAGAGTTTAAATAGTAACTTTAGAGAGCATCATTGGTAATTTATTTTTTTGGTCTTCCAAAAAAATTTTGATTTTTAAAATCATTTAGTGTCATTTTTATCAACTTATGATATTTAAATAGAATTTTATCTATTTACTATGTTTTTGCTTGGTTTTTATTTTTATAGTGTTGATAGAGTTATGTGATAATTTTTATTTTAACCTTTACAAAAGTGATATGCATAGATAAAACTAATGGAATTTGTAGAATTACATATTTGTATTAGTACCTCTGCTCTTATTTTAATAAAAAAGAGACGATGAAGTATGAAGGTGATCTTTGAATTGATGAGCCACACCAAGGGATGACATAAGGCGACTCAACGCTGAAAAAAACTTCTTAAAATGTCAAATCTCAAAGGCAATTCATTTTTGTGTGAGAAAATAACAGTATGAAAATTACTATTCTACTGCTGCTGATATCTTTCACTAATGTCTCTAGACATCATGCACATTTTAGAGATGACGCTGTTGTATTGAAGTTACCAAATTTTTTGCCCAGAATTTATTTAATATATGTTAGACTTGAAGTATGAACCACGCACCCCTAATATATATATATATATATATATATATGAAGTAAACATATGTGGAGAAAGATTAAATATGTTTGATAATGACAAAATGCAGATAAAGACAAAAATTTATTGAATAATTTTTCTATCAATTAATTCTCTACAAGTCAATACATAAAGTGTATATATAAGTATTTATGTGAAAACTAAAAAGATTTAGTTAATTCCAATAAAGCAACAGATAATTTTTAACTAGCTCTTGAATAAAAAAGAAATAAAATAAAGAATAAAATAAAGAATAAATATTTTAAAATAGAAAAATAATTAAAATAATTTTAAAATGTGTGAAACTAAGATATCTTTAAATTTGAAACAACCCAACCAATTGCCATGACGATAGGCTCAAAATGAGCTTTCCAAAATGATATAATATAAGTCAAAATTCCAAGTAAATTAAAAGTTATAACTTTTTGAAGATCGAATTCCCTAAACTATGGTTTTTCTATTTGATCTCATTTCAGTTTCTTTTCGAAAATCATATTTTCCATTATAAAAGTTGGATTCTCTAACTTATAAAATGTTTTTGGTTTCACCCAAATTGGATTTGAAAACATTTTGAATCGTTTGGTCAAAGTTTCAATCAACATTTTACTGAAAATTATTCACCAAAGGAGTTTTAACTATTTTGGGGGTTCCTAAAGTTTTCAAGACTTATGAGTACCTCAAAAAACTTAAATTTATTGTTTAAAAATCTCTTTTATGAGTTTTTTAAATTTGCCAAAAATGACAAAAATGTCTCAACTTATTTTGGCAAAATTTCCTAACTTTCTAGCTTTGGTTTTCGGGCATTTTAAACCTTATATCTTCATTTTCAATTATTTATAATTTTATTCTAATTTTATTTGATTTCGAATCTTTCCATTTAATGGACTTCTTTTTATATATTGCCTATTTCTAACATTTTTGAAGAAAGCAAATGTTATAGTTTTGTTGTCATGTGCATTTTTTTTTTTTTGTGTACAAAGAGGGAAAAGACAAAAAAGGAAAAACAAATAGAAAACAAGACAAATAAAACCTAGACTACCCAACACTTAATTTAGTATCCATGAATGAAGATCCATCAACATCATGGTGAAGGATGTCATGAAGGCACTTAGGAGCACTATAGAATTAAGTGATTCCTTGTACCTAGTCTAGTGCAAAACAAGCAAGGTGGTCTACAACATAGTTTGATTCCTGAGTCTTATGAACCACTTGAATTGAACCTTCCATCCTTTTGGTAACATCTAGTTGATCTTCTGAATCAGATCAAACTCAGAGTGAGATTCTGAAGGGTGAGAATGGATTAAATAGATTGCTTTCAAAGAATCTAATTTCGGAACAACCATTCTAAATCTAGCATACCATGCATGCTTTAGGCTGATCAAATAGGGCTATAGCTCTGCATGCAAAATGTTGAACATAAAATCACATAAGAACAAACCTTCATTGTTTCTCAATAAGCCCCTACACCCTATATGACCGTCAGAAGCACTTTGAGAACCATCGAATTTTATCTAACTTTCCTCAGGTGGCTCCCACCCAACCAATCTAGCCAAACTCGAAAGACCTTTTCCAAAGCCTAAAGTAGCCTACTTAAAAACAGCTAAATGTTGTTTCATGGCCTCCTGAGTAGACTCCAATCTCACTTGGTACTTCAAGATAAAGCTACTCTTCCAAACCTTACCATCATTGAAAATACTATCATTTCTCCAAAGACAAAGACACCAACAATCAATAGCAAACTTCACACTCCAATCCTCGAAACCTCGACTTCATCCCTTAGTCAAATTTATCTTAAACCAATCACTGCTGCTCAAGGAGAAAAAGAAGTCCTAGTGCACTAGTTCCACCACCTCACACCAGAACTTAACTGTAGTTTTACAATTCCTCAAGACATAGGTCACATTTTTCACCCCGCTTGTAACACCATAATATTCTAGCCTTCCCTTTATCCTTACCTGGCTACATTTCCTTAATTTCACAAGCTTCCTCAAGAAAATCAATAAAAATAATGTAATATTTTGTATTACGTAAGGCTTCAAAAATTCATTTTACGTTCCGTGGATCCTATGAACTCCTCAATATCATTCTCTACTTATAATCTATTCATACAAGTCATAAACATAAAAAAATAGCACATGCTCCTTGGGTTATAAGCCACACATTAGAAAATTGCAAGTTGGCCATGGGTTCTAGTTTTTAGCTTTCTGTCATCAATTTTAAATATTCATAATTAAATCTAAAAAAATAAAATCAAGTAAATGATAGCTTTCTAGAAATATTTAAATGTCAACTGTAAGTTAAAAATCATTCTATGCCATAAAAACATCAAATGGATTATGATTAACAATGGAAAAACATCAAAGGTTCAACTGTCCAAGTTTGTTGTCATAGGTTACTAATATAAATTTTAAAAATTCATAACTAATTTTAGAAAAATCAGAACCACTACTTCTAGAAAAATAAAAACCCAAAAATCATACTATTCTGGGAATCTATGAATGTCTACTAGAGGATAAAAATGGATCTAGACTAAAACAGAAGTATTAAGGTCGTGAAAACTGATGAAATAATACCAGAGGTCCTGCTGTGCCCTTGATACTGATATGCAATTTCAAAAATTTGGTTCTTCCTCTATAGACCTCCAAATGGGGTGCTTTCAAGTGCTACAAAAAGCTGAACATGTCTAGTTTATTTTTATGAAATTTCATAGCCATTGGACATCATTTGATCTATGGATGACGTAAGGAAAGAAACTGACTAAATCAACAGTACATCTTACAATTCAGCATTTTTCTCTCAATTTTGAAAAATCATAATAAATTCTCTAGAGATCCAATTTAGATGCTCTTTGACTATAGAAAAAGCTCTAGATGAGACTTATATGTAGGCCAAATTTTATGAAAAAATTCGTTCATTTGATCACTTTGTGATATAGGGTGCCAAAATAGCTATTTTAAGCATCATATAGGGTTAAATGTGAACCAAATTTCTTTCTACCTTGCCCACGACCCCTTGAGCATGTGGGGAAGCTTAAATACAGCCTACTAAACTTGTCCAAGAGGTCTAAATATTCATACATCATAGAATCACTACCCCACTTATTTATATATACAAGGTTTCATAACCCATACTAAGTATATGAACGTCAAGAATGCATGTACTCATTCATATGGTGCCAAACTCAATACATACATCTTATATTAATACATTTATATGTGTTTAAGTGTCTACATTATATATACAACTCATGGTTACAATTCTTGACATCAAAACACATTTACAAAACTCATTTTCCTATACATATGTCAAGGTCTTACTCCTTAGGCTTTTTAGCTCCCACTCTTAAGTCCACTTGGCTCACCTAGGCATGGTTAGATAGGGGAGAGGGAAGAGTAAGATTCTAAGAATTCCAATAGCTCTTAACCCTTTCAATCATATATAAAAGCCATAATCTCAAGTCTAAGGATGTATGTATGAACCTTTAATGACTACTCATCATATATACAATCATTTTCAAGTTCAAGAAACTCACATATATCACATATTGGCTTTAAGAGTATTGGTTTAGCTTCACCCCTTTTTCTTAGAACTTTTGGACTTGCCTTATCCATTTTCAAGGGAATTTTGACTAAGCCTCACTATTCTTGGAACTTTTGGCTTTATCTCACCCAATCCTAAGGACTTTTGGCTCATCCTCACCTATGCTAAGGGATTTTTGGTTTCACCAAACTCATTCAAGACAAATAGCATTCATAAAACACATATTATACACATAATGATACCATGACATATAGAAAAGGCTATACACATTTCTCATGTCATAAAACATACATACATACATCCATCCAAGACAAGAAAACAACTAAGAATGCATGAGAGAAAGGTTAGAGAGCTATCTTGAATGCAAATACACACACTTTTCTTTAATTGTTCTTTCCTTATTTTGGTCAATTACATGTAGATAGAGTATGATCCCTTTGGCCTAGACACATCAAATAGGACTCAATTACATTTAACACCATACACACACTATGGAAGCCCACGTTCTTAAATGGTTCAATTATGGTTCCATAAAGCACTTAATGAAGTAACTATAAGAATTCATGATATTGGCTTCATTTTTCCCTTCAATTTATAATTCTTGACTCAATTTAGACTCCTTAGAGCCTTTACATAATTATTTTGAAAAGCCTAACTATATGTTGCTTCATTATGTTACATTATGAAACCTATAACTCTAACTCTTAATCTATAACTTCTACATTTTTCCAAGGCTTCCTCTCATGTTCTTCCATTATATATAGTCCTAAACTAAGCTTAGAAAAATTTAAAACACTCCCTAAGTATCTGCTCCAAGCTTGGCCGAGCTATGCCTTTCATTTGTACCCATAGAGTTTTTAATTTTTTCTTGAAGGAAGAGGAACTTGGAAGGCTTCCTTGGGATCTAATGTACTCATAAAAGGTCTTACATATGTCTAATTGTCTCTAGGAAAAATCATATTTTACTTTTTGTCTTAAAACCCCAATGTTCACAAATTTGGATTTTCTTGGTTCTCTTTTTCATTCCAATGAACCAATCTTACTTCTCAGACTTTTAAACACTTGAACACTTGTTTTTTTCTTGCTAAGGTTAGAATACATCTCCCTCCATGGAAGCTAGATTTGACCCAAATTCACTGAAGGAAAGACAACCAAGAAGAAGCCAAAAGGGTCTTTAATCCATACCTTGTTTACTTGCTTTTCCAAGGCACTTCCACTTGACTTAGGCTAACCTCAAAATAGAACCATATTAGCCTCCAAAACAAAGGAAAAAGAGAAGAGAAGATGGAGAAGAGACTTGGCATAAGAAAAAGCAAGGAAAGGAGCAAGGTTTCTCACCTTTTGCACAAGATTGTTTCCTCCCTTCTCCTCCTCTATTCATCATTCTTTAGCTTATGGAAAAACCTAGTTTAGACACCCAAAAGTTATTGAAACACAAGGGGTTGAAGGCAATGTGCTATAAGTAGCCTAAAAAGTTACTTTAATAACTTTTCTACTTTGTGTTTTAGTCCCTTTTCTTGATTCCTCTCTTTTAGGCTCAATTCAACTCCTTTTCAAAATCCATCTTTACCATCATAATATTTAGGCTCTCAAACTTATAAATTGGCTTTGGTTTCACTCAAATCAAATTTAAAATTGTTTCGAACTATTTAGTTAAAGTTTTGGTCAACCGATAGCCAAAATCTCTCACTGAAGCAGTCTCAACTGTTCTGGGGGTTTCTATGATTTTTAGAGTCTCTAAATACCCCAGAAAGCTCAAATTTCTCATTTAAAAAGCTCTCTTGTGAGTTTTCCAAAATTTCCAAAAATTACAAAAGTGCCCTACTTTCTTTGCAAAACTTTTCTACCTCATCTGCCTTGGATTTCTGGGCAACTCAAACCTTAAATCCTCATTTTTCATTATTTAGAATTTTTTTCTAATTTTATTTGGTTTTAATCATTTATTTTAAGAGATTTGCTTTTCAAAGTGACTCATTTCGGTGTTTTTATGAAATATCAAATGTTACATTGCTACCATAAACATTGCACATATCAAAACCAATCATTCCTTGCACTCTTTGCAGTTCATTTGTCAATAGCCTATTATTAATTCCAACCAAATAGAAGGCCTTAGCAAAATTTACCTTTGAACTGAGCTGTCACAGAATTTTTTCAAACAATTACTAATCACTCCCCACTTATTCAAGTTAGCTTCTGCAAAAATGATCAGATCATTAGCCAAGGAAAGATGGGATATATGAGGCCTATTTTTATTTAATTGAATAGGTCTCCAAGATCCCCGATTAATCTCTTTTTGAATATAATAAGCTAACTTCTCCATACAAAGAACAAATAGATAGGGACTAAGAAGGTCTCCCTGAAGAACACCTTCATAGACTTAAAACTATAGGCTTTCTCCCTATTCCATAAAATTTGCAAGAAAGGAGAAGAGATGCAATATCTAACCGGTCGTATGCTTTTTTCAAATCGATTTTAATGGCCATAAATCCCCTTTTGCCTCTCATAGATCTCATAGAATGAATGATCTCTTGGGCTATAATAATATTATCATAACTATGCCTCCCTAGGACAAAACTGCACTGATTGGAAGAGACAAGATCAAGCGTGATACCATGCAACCTATTTGCAATAATCTTAGTAATCACCTTATGGATCACATTACATAAGCTAATGGTTCTAAGATCCTTAAAAGACTTAGGATGCTTAATTTTGGAAATAAGGACAATAAGTGTATCATTCACCTCCTTAATCTTCTTCGAGTGACTAAAAACCTCTCAAACAAAATCAACAATGGATGAAGATACCCATTCCCACTAGTTTTGAAAAAACAAAGGATTGAGCTTGTTAAGCCTAGGAACTTTCAGAGGGCCTATAGCAAACACCGCTTGCTTAACCTCATCCACCTAATCTTCTCTTCTAATATAGAACAAATTATAGTTGAAAACAACAGGAAAATAGATATCACAGTCCAAAGGGTGACTCAAAACACCTTATCTCTATATAGTTCTAAAAAGAAAGCAACGACCATGTTCTTAATCTTATCATGATCATAGATCCAATTACCAATAGAATCTTTAATAGCTTCAATCCAATTTCTTCTTTTTCTTCTATTGAGAGTAATAGCATGAAAAAACTTAGTGTTCTTGTCAACATCCACATACCAATTAATAAGAGATTTTTAAAGCTAGAAGAGCTCTTCTTGCACCAACACATCTTCCAACTCTCTCTAGAGGTTCACTTGCAACTCTTTAAATTGTGTAGACCAAACCCCTTCATCAAAACGAGTTTGAATGCCCTCAAGTCTTCTAGTAAGCCTATCTTTTTTATGAAAAATATTCCCAAACACAATTTTGTTCTAATTTTGTAGCACCTCAGTAAACTCAACAACCCTATCACACCACCTCAACGCTTTCTTCCATGCCATTTAAACAAAGCTACCAAAACCTTATGGAAAACCCAAGGCTCTAAAAACTGAAAAGGTTGCATGGCTTTATGACTTCTATTGAGATGCTCTAAATGAAGCCATAATGGGCAATGATTTGATTTATAAGGAAGATGTGTAACTGAAGTGTTCACAAAGCTGGTGTACCAATCATTATTTACCACCATATGATCAATGCGGCTCTCTTTATCACCATTTTTCCAAGTGAACCAGGGTCTATGAAACTAAGGTCAATCATCTTGGTTCTTTGAACCACCATATAAAATGCTTATCCATATTAACATTTCAACACCTCTCCCATTTCTTTCATGATGATAGAGTGTGGCATTGAAAGTCTCCATCCATGCACTAAGGACCTTGAACAAAATCTTTCACATCATTAAGACCTTCATACAATAGCCTTCTATTGCTAGCTTTTGGACTGGCATAAACAGCAGTCCATTTACAGTTGGCATTATCCATCATCTCCAAATGAACAAATTGTTCATGCTTGACAATCACTTTGATAGAACCATTTTACTCATTCCATAAACACCAAATCCTATCATTGAAGCCTACAGCATCGACCATATCCGCATACTTAAAACCTAATCTTGATAATATTATTAACCCCATCACCACTGTGCCTAGTTTCAAATAAAGCAAAGAAATCAATAGAATGCCTCATTTTCAACTTACAAATCAAGTCAAAAAATGTCGTCAAACTAGTACTCCTAGATTCATGGGAAACAATAACAAAAGACAGTCTCACGACCAACTACCACTAGGGATCTCATTGTCCCTATCATCATGCATGTTGTTTCCAACAACACTTAACTCGTTCATAATAACAGAGTATAGGTGTGATCCTTCCAATGCCTTTCTTCATTAGTGGAAAACTTGGACTTTGTACCCTCTCCCTTACCATAGAAACACACATAATAAGAATAAGTGATATTTTGTTAGGCTTATGATTTCATAAGAGGGTTAGAGAAATAGACTCTTTGATGCCTTAAGTCCATATCCACTGTCGGCCAATCCTCTATGCAGCAAAAGAATCTTTTGACAAAAATTCTTTAGGTTCATGCACATGCCCTTTATTAGTCCTTAGGTACCCAAAGCCATCCGAAAAGAAGCCATTATTTCCCCTATTCTCTTGTCCAAAACTGACATGTCCTTTAATGGCATCATCCTTGGGAGTCACATAGGCTTCAACTTTTTTATGATTTCCATATCTTCCATTTAACTTTACCATGCTTTCCTTTTCTCCTCTTGTATTAATGTTCAAGTCCATTCTATCTCTAAACTTCTTTAAAAAAAGAGATTCTCGTATTAAAACCACCCCCTCCATCATGGGATTTTTCCATTGAATTTCCTTCTTTCCTTTTTGATTGCCTTAAACTTTATCGGGTTTGAAGTTGTGCAAGCATCTATGGTCTAAACGACTTTTCCTCCTCCCTTCTGGTTGTTTCGACTGTTGAATTGCCATAAACTTGCCTAGGACTATCATCTTTCCTACTCTTAGTAGACTTGATTTGCTCCACAACACCCTTCTCATGTGTGTTAACACCACAAACTTCTCTATTATGTCCGTACATGCCATATTTGAAACACACTAAGTGGAGTACTTCATATTCCACCTCGTAAACCTTACCTTTAAGTCTAAAGGAAAGAAGCAGTTGCCTTTTAAGATTAATCTCAACACAAATGTGAGCGAATTTACCTTTAATCGTGAATGAGGTTACTGGATCAATCTTTTACCGTCTTTCTAACTAGATTTCCCATGTGCCATAAGAGATGAGCATTGTAAAACTTGACTGGTAAGCTAGGGACACGTGTCCATGCGGTAATTTTCGTCTACTCCTTAGTGCTCCATGAATCAAAATTTAGCCTCCACCGTTACATAATGAGATAATTATCAACTATCATCCATGGCCCCTCCTGATATACAATGAAATTCCTCCATTGACGTAAAAGAAATAATGAAAAAAAGTATTATTAAGATTCAGAACCTAAAGAAGGTTTTGGGTCTTCTACATCCTTTCCAGTTTCATCTTGAGGAAGTTTAGAAATTTTGTTAACAAGAACCTTTACTATTAGCGACCTTTTCCATGGAGTGCACCATTCCTTATATTCTTCCAAGGATACCTTAATATCAAGGCATTTATCAATAGGTGAACAAAATAGATTGAATATGTCTCCCTATCTGACTCATTCTCTATATCATCACTACTAACCATATCCTCCTCATCTATAGAGTCGATATTATGCTCATCCAAACCTTCCATTATTAGGTCTTTTATTTTACTATATTTCAAAAGCTTATCATGGTAAGAAATCTTAGGGCTTCCATCAACATCATACAGTAGCTCTTCTACAGAGTATCCCTCCCATACTTTAACCTTTTTATTACTCCATGCCATTAGATCTTGTTCTTCTGCCGTTAGCGATTGCACTTTCACATTCTTAGGGCCCTCCATCATTAACATAAGATTTCTTATTTATATTTTGTTGTCATATGCATTTTGAACCTAAGTTGAATTGGCAAAAGCCAAAATTGAAAATCAAATTAATTAAAATGTAGGGTATTAGATAACCTTAGCCTTTAATCTTAGTCAAATGCAAAATCAATAAAAAAAATCTTCAAAAATAATGGTAAGATATTAAAGCATCTTAGAGAGGGAAAAGAAAATGAAAAGGCAAAAATAAGAACTCTATTCATTAATAATTCTTTAAGATGCAAAGTGGGAGACCAGCTATGCATGAAAGAGTAGGTTTAAGTGACAATTCGATTGCTATCATAATTCTTAAATATTTTATTTTTATAATCCCTTTGGTCATTATGATAAGAGTATTTTCAAACATTATTTGGGTTACATTTTTTTTAGATGATCTTAAAAATATGTTCTCTTACATTAATTTGGTACATTTAAATTTTAATTCTAAAATTCTTTTTAGACAAAATTAAATATGTGTTTTCGAAAAAGATATCAATTTTTCTTTCCAAATGAATTAATCACTTTGGATGAAACTTTTAGGTTGGTACTAATATAATTCTTGTTTCCAAGAACAATGATTGAATGTCCAAAGATAAATAAGATAACATTAATTTCTTTTAGTGGGTATCATTGGCATTTTCCATGTCTAACTTATATTTTTTTGATAAATGTTCCTATGGCTTTATTATACATCTTATAGGATTTTTTTTCTAATTATGAAAATGATTATCTAGTATCATTTAATAGTTGGAGTTCTGCTAGATGAAGAAAAGAAATGAAAAGGAAGACAAAAGCCTTTTTCACTATTACTTAGAATAAAACATGCCAACAAAGATGATAAAGCGCCAAAAAAAAAAACTGAACAAGAAAGCAACACTTACTTTAATCCTGTGGATAACAATTATAGTTAACATATATTCTCATTCATCGAAATATCTAATAATGATAGTCACTAATTATTTTTTATTAAACTAAGATAACTTTTATTAGCCTAGTTACCTAATAATAAAATAAACCACAGGAGGTTACAATGAAAGATATATGATATTTTGAAGGTTTCTTCATTCTAACACATGTAGATCTTCACTGAGTGCTTCATTGTCTAGTTTAACAATTTCTGTAGCTATCTCTACACACCATTTTTAGTTGGTGGGATAAGTGCTTTCATTATAGGTAGACATTTTAAAGAAGCCAAGTTTAGAAATCCAAACTTTCTTCCTCCTTTCTTATATATTTCCTCAAAGTTAAAATTTCAACAAATCATGAGCCTTTCAAATTAATCAGACATAACTTCAATTTTGTAGACACTTAATGTAATCAAAGCAGTAAGGTTTCCTATCACCATATCTTCTAATCTTTTTGTGGGGTAAACTAGAGATGAGAGATACAATGTAATCATTGCTTTCAATGCTAAACAAGAAGATAGATCTTTACAACAATCTATTAGCTTATCCATCTCTTAAGTTTCTCTTTGGTAATATGTAGCATCTCTATCTTTACATAATTATTAGGTTGATTTGCTAGCAAAATAGGTAAAAGAAATTAAGGTATTATGTGAAAATAAATCAGTGGTTGCTATAATTTAAATTTTCTATTTTTCATGGTAAAAGAAAATATATCAAGATAAAGTATCATTTTATCCAAGAAGTGGAGAAGGAAAGGCAAGTGCTACTGAAGCATTATAGCTTTAAGAACAAGTGGCAAATGTCTTGATTAAGAGATTATCTAATTCAAGATTTGAGAAGCTTAGGGAGCATTTAGGAATGTCAAGTTGCTCTAAAATTAAGGAGAAGTATTAGAATTATAAGAACTTGCCTTGTAACTCTAAGTCCAACCTACTTTTCCTTATTTTTTGGAAAGTCAATATTAGCTTCTTTGTTGATAAGTGAAAAGTTGAATTTTGTTTTAACATAAAGTAGTATGGCTCATGCTTGATTCAAGGAAGCATGTTAGTACATTTTAAGAGAAGTTAGTAGAAAGTAAGTTTTGCATCTTTTTTATAAATACGTTTGTGTAATAAAGCATATAGATCTCTTCCCTCCATTGCTTGTTTTGTTAATTTTTTTTCTTTGCTTGCTATTTTTATTCTAATCCTCTAGCTTACATGTACCATAAACCTTTTGTATTCCCTTATGTTAGCTCATTGTTCTTCATTTAAGTATACACCTTATTCCTTTATCCATTTGAGTCATTATCTCCATATTTGTCCATGTTGAACCATCAACTTTAATAGGAGGGCCGAGGAACCTATCACATAAAGAAATCATCTTTCATCAGGCCTTTTGCAATTTGATAAGGGTGTTAGCTTACAACATAAAGGAAATCATATTCATTAGGCTTTTTATAATAGATTTTGCAATGAATCATACTTATAGATTTCATATCACATATTGATCCAAAATCTTAAAATATTATATTTATGGGTTAATCTACTTATATAATTTTCACATGGTTTATTTTCTTTTGACATAAAACTTTTCCTTTAGATGTGAACCTAATAGCATTAACAAGGAAGATTGTAATAACTTAATGGGATAATTGAAATATTAAGAAATTAACTAAAATTTTAATTAAGAATCTAATAACTATTAGGTGAAGGGTTTAAATAAAAGCGATCAAATATGTTAGCCAAGAAAAATAAACAACAACAACAATAACTACTACTACTACTATTACTTGGGCTTAAAATATCAATAATGGTAATAATAATTTAATTAAATAACTTAAGTGAAGTATATGTTAAGATTTAGAAAGGCAAATTAGATATAATTTTGCTAATAAGACTTTAAAAGTTGTCACCTTACCATATCATGTTTTGCTATTTTTCCTTTTTTTTTTTTTCCTTTCTCTTAAACATGTTGTAAGTGGTTACTCAAAAGATTAAGTTGCAATTTTTACAACTTGTTATTCTATCCGGTATCTTTCCCATTTTGCAAATAGATCATAACACATGACCCTTTTAGCTAAATTGTTCTTAAAGTTTTATAGTTAATCTTTATCTCCATTTTCTTCTTTCCTCCCATGTTTGATGTTGTAACTTTCTTTTTATTGTTGAGCCCCATCATGCAACTTTTTATCTATGGTTTTCCTCCCTTGTTTTGACAAAATATTAACCCACTACTTTTGCTAAAGCTTCTTGCCTTTTCTTCATTGTTTGCATGACTTTAACTCATATTCGGATTTTCTAGTCTAGCCTTCATGTCTTAGTTGTTGTCCAAGCTTGGGACCATTGTTTCCCAATTATCATTCACTCCTTGCTCTAAAGTCGTCATGAGGGAGATTAGGTTCCTTGGTAAGTTACAAATTAAGTAGGTGAAAGGAGATAGGTGTCATCAACTTTAAGAAATACTTTGAATTTTCCATTGGTGGGTGCGATGAGAAGTTAATGATGGAAGGAGCTAAAAGTCACCTAGCAAACATTGTGAATAAATTATAAAGCATGATATGTTTTAAACCTTTTTTTAGTTTTACTTTATATGTTTTTGTTTGAACTCTGCATGTCTCTAGGATGAGCATTTTAGTTAGTGATTATTTGTGTATATATCATTATTATTATTATCATATCTTCAAGATTACCATATGCCTTATTTGCTTGTGTTATCAAATGGATATGATTGGTATTGACTAAACGTCTTATATTTGGAAATTCAATAGATGAAAATTTACCTTGATATTTTTCTTTTTGAGTTTGCTTAAATGTTTTGTGATTAAGAAGTGTTGTATTATTATTATTTGTGAAATTTTATTACAGATTAGTCATCTAAAAGATTTTATTCTATAAATTCTACTTAATATATGATCTAATATTACATATATATACATATATGGAAGGGTCGTGTATAATGCTGGTTGTTTATAATAGTTTTGTTAGCTTTTGGTGCACCCTAAATATAGTGACATAATTTTTGTGATTAAGTATTAGAATGGTACTAAGCTAAGTACTCTCTAATGGTTCATGGGCCAAGTGCTCATATCTAGATATATAGTTATTTATGCTCGTTAATTGTGTGACAACATTAATATATATGTTAGAATGTAGAACTCTACATAGATCTTTCTAATAAAGTGTTTTTATTAAATTGTTTTTAGTATAATGATTATGTTTTGTTCAAAACTTTTCAATGTTTCAATTTAATTTTTATTTATTTTGTATAAGTATTTCCTGTTAATTTTATATCTTAATTAAAATATTATATGCTTACATGTTTCTTAGATTTTATTGCATTAATAACGTAATAAATAAACTTTTCATTAACTCAAATCTTTTAACTTTTTATATAAGCCAATTATTTTATATCTCTTTCATCTAAGGATGTATAAATTTGAAATTTTATATAACTTATTGCATGCCTTTTGATACTTAAAATTTTTGTTATTTATTATTATGTCAAAATTTATTTTCATTTAGAAAACTCTATACTTGCTTATCCTTTTAGTTATTATGCTTTTTTTTTTACTCACTGATTATGAGTGTCGTAACTCATTCTATTATTTATTGTTGCAAATAGTGGATTGATTGTGTTTGAACGCTCTTTTAGCTTAGCTTAAGAGTGTTGTTGGGTAAGCTATTAGTCAATAGTACAATATTAATAGTAAATTGCCCTTTGTGTATGTATATATGTATTCTATTCTAAAGTCATCTTTACAAACTATAGGTAGGATCTCTACCCTTTTGGTTATGCTTTATTGTTAAACTATGAATTGGGAGCAAAGCTCTCTTTATGGCATTTGACCATTTGACTATTGTAGATATTTCAAAATGTCTTATTTACAGAGAACACTCTATTAAATTTTATGTAAATAGATTGAGATTAACTTAATTCCATGATATTGTTCACATAAAGTGAATTTGATGCATAAATAAGAATTTGTATGTTTAGATAGGTTTATGGATGCAAGGTTATCTTATATTTCGTGATGGTCCTATCCTTTGCATTTGGGCATGACAAAGATTATCATTGTTTCCTTATATATATAGTTTATGAAAAATTAAAGTTATGTAAAATTAAAATTGTAATTAAGCATACCTTCTAAGATAGAAATATGCCATCCATTGAGAAATGAAAATTTTCCTTTCAAACCACTAAAGAAAACTTGACATAAAAAATTACCTTCAAGCAATGAAGATTTTGATTTCTCACTTCCATTGTATTTCCTTTTGAATCTTTGCTTTTTCTTTCAGTGAAGTCAAAATTACAAACATATGATGCCTCAAAACTTGTTTGCTTTTGGTGGTAGGGTTATCATTGCCTTTTACCTAGAAGTTATTATTTTGACAATATACAAATAGGAGGAAGGATTAGTCAAAGGCCTAGTAGCAATAGTTAGGGGTAACAAGTTCTTGCCAAAGATGTTACCCCATTGACATTATCCACACACACACACACACACACACACACACACATATACACATGCACATCTATGGCATCAAAAGTTCCATCGTACACCAAATACATAAAGCCAAGTTCCATGATAAATGCTTCTTGCCTTTGTCTCCAGTTGAATTCCTAAGAGCTAGAAATGATACCATCATGCACGCATTTGGGTTTTGTATGAAAGCATTATGGTAATTGGCTTATGGGAAAATTTCTAGTTGTTTCCATCTTTCTTAAAACATTACCTTACGTTCATGTTTGGTTTGGGGTAATGGGAAGTAGGGAAAATGTCATGATCCAAAATTTCGAGCTATGACTAGCACATGAACTCAAATCTTCTTAATTGAGGCTTGTGGCAATTAACATTAAATTGCATTCTAGACTATCTAGATTGAATTTGGATGATCTAAATTTCATTTCTTCTTTACATTTTTTTTAAAATTTCAATCATCATTTTTTTAAAGTTTGCAATTGAAATATTATTTTTATTCTATTTTCTATTTCCTTTAAAAAAAAAGAAATTGTCAAAATAAATTAAAAAATGAATTTTGAACCTTCCAAATTTAATTTAGATGGTTCAAGATGCAATTACCTATTAATTACCACAGGCCTTAATTAAAGTGATCCATGTTTCTAGAGTTTAGGCTAAGTTAATTTACAGCTAGCCTAGCTTACCAAGTCTATAAAAACTCACTTAAAAGCACAAGACAAACTTGATAGGTATAGTGGACATATATAGCTATATATACACACATTTAGAAATCACACTTCAAAATCACATAAGCCATTTTCATAAACACTTGAGAGGTGCTTGAAATTTAGCAAACTTTGACATACTGTATTTACACAAATAGTTAAATTCATGTAAATAATAGACTTTCTCAACAAAATATAAATAACACATCATCATCGAACCCAATACACAACCCAAAACACATTGTAATTAGACCTAATGGTGAGTTTGAAAGCTCATTTAGTTTGATAGGCCTAACTTAAAAAATAGATATGAGTTTGAAAAATAAAACATGATTGAAAAAAGAACTATTTAAAAAGGCCCATTTTGTAAAATGGGTCGGGCTCAGGTTATCTCTTTTCAAAATTGGTAGAAATTTGAAAAAAAAAAAAGGAGATGGAAAGGATCTAATCATGTGAAAAAGAACAATCCAAATTCCAACAAAATGCACTACAAACTCCATTCATCTGCTTTGTCTTTCATCCTCATCTGAGCTTCAAAAAGGGCAAGTCTTTGATTTGTAGCAAATATCTCTCAAGAAATTAGCTCAATCTTTATGACTTAGTTTACAAATTATGATTTAATAAACTTTTAATTCCTCCCTTACTTTAACCCCATCAATGTTGAAATCGTCATCATAAAGCCTATGCACTTTGCTAGACATTGTAGTGGAATCAATGATCAGGATCAAGATTTTAATTCCTACTCTATTGACTCCAATGGTAACTCCCTTGTCATCGCTTCAAAGGGGTTAAAGTAGAGGAAGAATCAATGAAGGACAGACATTGGTTGAGAGATGCATGCATAGTTTTGTATAAAGGATAAAATAGTTGAGGGCAAAATGGTCTTCTCTCTTTGCTCTCCTAAGCAGTAGAGCTTTTTCCATCCATAGATTGAAGTAGATGACACTCTTGCATTTAATGGAGATTGTTTATCCATAAGAGGTTAGGACCTAGCATACTAAACATGTATTTCTACACTCTCACTCTTTTCATGATTAGTCTCTACCATCCATCAAGCGTGACCTAAGTTCTTTGATGGAATCGTTATTATTACATTTATGGGAGTGGAAAATGGAATGAATAACTAAAGTATGCTATCAAACATGATTATTCAAAATTATTCTAATTCCATTTCCATTAGATCTATTTTCTGTTTACCAAATAGAACCTTATTTTTCATCTTAAAAGAAACAGAGATAATATAAGAAGAAAAAGAAAAAAAAAAGTAATCTTAAAAACTTAGCTAATTGATATGTTACTTAGTATAAACTTTATAGTTTTTTTTTAAACACTAATTTAAAAAAACAAAAAGCTAGAATGCTACTTCTGCATAATACAAGTAGTCAAAAAATTTATGTGGATCCTATAAAGAAAAAAATCGAAAAGAAATTGTGTGAGCTCATAAACAGTAATAAATATTAAAATGCCAACATTCTCCTACAATATATATATATATACATATATTATAGATGTCATAAAATGATTATTATTAATAAAAATATGATATTATATAAAATTATGTATTTTTTTGTTTATGGTAAAATTATCTAATAACTTTTAAACAAGCTTTTATACACATAAACATGCATATAAATTCTTAAATTTTTTTTTTTACTTGCACTGTTCCTAAACCGAGTAGGTGCTATTTATAGGTCATCAACTTGTCTTGGATTTTGTGTTTTTTTTAATATATAAATCACTTCCTCTTTTTGTTTTTTGTATTTTTAGAAAAAATATATCCAAAAATTAGGTTTTGTAAAATTTACAATAAAATATTTTAAAAATCAAAATTATTTTCAAGAATCATAATTACCATAAGATTTTGAAAAATTTATTATTGAGTTTAGAAGATTTACTATTGAATTTAAAAAAGTTTGACACTTTTTAGTAAATCTCCAAAATCTGATGGTAATTATAGTTCTTAAGAGTAATTTTGATTTTTAAAATATTTTCTTATAAATTTTATAAAATATAAGTATTTAAATATAAATTTTTTCCTATTGTCATGGGTTTGCAAAAAACCCATGCTATTAGTTATTAAACTTTTTTAAATTATCTATTTACTTGATTATTATGTATCATATTTTTATTAAATCAATTACATAATTTTTAGAAAATATAGGGCTTATTTGATTTTATCTTTTGCTTATTTTTACATTCTTAAAATAATTAGAAGTGCATCCCATTTGATTGTATGGAAACCGATGTCACTGCATAAAAGTTCACATGAAATTTAAATAAAAAAATGTGAAAAAATTGAAAAAATAAGAAAAATTCATATATAGCATAAAAATAGTATATATATAAATGATTCTGTCAAATAATTTTTCAAAACAAGTTTTGAAAAAAAAGAAGTAAAAAAATTATTTGAATCATTTGTTTTAAAAATACATTTGAAAACCCAAAAAATAGAAATAAATTTTTTTTTTGAAAAAATTGATTTAAAAATAACTTTTGAAAACATAAGAGCAAAAAAATTTGTTTAATTCACTTGTTTTATTAAAATTTTTAATATAATTAATATTAACATAATTTTTTTTACAATGATTTAACATCTATATAAAATTAATAAACGAATATGATAATAAATTTTACACACAATTAATATTTAAAAGAAATGATGTGCCAGTGGCCTTGTACTGCGATGGCATCGCTCTCTACTTATAGGTAGAGGGTTGGGGATTTGATCCCCCACTCTCGTTTCTCTAGTGAGTTCTCCACTTCTTTGTAATTAAAAAAAAAGAAGAAGAAATTATGTAGAAGTGAAAAGATAATTAAAAAATAAATTTAGTTAACTTTTGCTTATTGGGTATGAATTTTGGTGTAAGGTAGCCTTGATTCTATTTATCAAATAATCCAACACATTTAAACATTAAGGATGAGTAAGAGAGGAATCGGTATTTTGAATTTGTTAACTAAGAATAAATTTAATTCAATTCGTAAATTTAATTTTAAAATAGATGAATTCAAATTCAATAATTGTTTTGTAGAAAAAAATTCAAAATTTAATTTGTGATCAAAATTAATGAAGAAGATGCCAACCCAAACTAAGCCATTTGAAAAGGTTGCAACAGCAGTATGTTCATCAAGAGACCTAGCTAAACCCATAGGTCAATGACAATTTGGGGATTCTTTGTCTTGCATAATTAAATGTGTAGCTGAACATTTCCTTTAGATTCAAAGGGAAAAGAAAAACCCATTCTTTCCTTTCCAAAGTATACTATACCTTTGGTTGAACTGCTATCTTTTTCAAATTTTTGTAGGTGATATATGAAAATGAAATTCAAAGCTGAGCCTTGGTTCCAAGAAAAGTTACATTTTGTATGCATTTCTACAAAGGATGTCTTAAAATTTTCTCTAGTATATCGTCTTGAAAATCTTCTGGTAAGTGAATTATTTTGTCTGGTCCATTTTGTAAGCTGAAATACCAGACCTAGATTTTATGCATTATTTTTCAAACATCATTAATAATTTTAGTATTGGCAAGCAAGTGGTATCACTCATCAGAATATGGAAGTTAACAAATCTGATTTGTGCCTTTTTTTATATTTTATATTTTATTTATCATATAGGAGTCATATTTCTTCCAATAATCCTTTACCGAATTGAAGCTTTGGAGGACTATACAAATCCTTTACAGAATTGAATTTTTATATTTCAAGCTATTTTTACTTGTTATTAAATTTTATGATTTGAAATATTTTACAATTCACGATATATATATATATATATCATGATTTGACTATTATATATATCTTAAAAAATTACTTGCAATTAGCAGCATTTTTTCAATCAAATGCAAAATCAAATTAAATGCCATTGGCAATTCTTGGCAAATAGAACCGCTGCTAAAAACAAATAGTTTTCGTTCAGTAATATCGGTTTCTAGCATTCAAAATCTCCTAATAAAACTGCCATCAAACCCTAGCGATGGTTATTTCATTGGTTGAAATATATTGCTGTAAAATACTTTTCAAGGAGTGTATCAGTGGCAGTTTAGTAATCGCCGCTGGATGCATTTAGTGGCAATTTAAACCACCACAAATTTCTTATAAACCATCAGCAAAAACATTTTGTTTTGGGCGGTGTGATGTCCTTGTAGTTTACGTTTAGGTAAATCAGATTTACAACAAACAATGTAAATCATGACCCTAGGCTAACCAATAAAGACTAAGTTTATTATAAATAATTACTGCCTTGGGTCTTGAAACATGAATGTTTAATATTAAAATAAAAAAATATTTATTAGTTCACAGTTTATTAATTAAAGATATTAAGCAACTATTAGTTATGTTCAAAATGAGAAACATCATGTTCCCAGACACATCAGAGCTCATTAGAACTGTTTGTTGCATATTCATAAAATTTTAGAACTCATTCAAACTAAAGTATCCAAAGTTACCATATGTCAAATAATAATATCATGCATTGAAAGAAAACAGGTCAAACTTAGAGTAAAAAAAACAAAATTAAAGTCACCCCCAATGAATTTTGGATCACTTTCATATATGTCTCATTCTCAATTCTATGTAATTTACTGCACACATTAAATAACACCAAACCTTGTTGATCCAAACATTTGAGAGGAAGATGGAAAGATCTTATTATTATTATTTTTTATAAATAATGTAGTCCCCCAATTTTTGATAAGGTACATCACCAATGATCAATTATAGGAGAGGTTTTTGGTTACCTTCTCTCTCTCTCTCTTCTTTTATTTATTTCGATGGAATAGTTATCCATCAATGGAAGGGGAGGCCCCATGCCCTTTCTCCACTCATCAATAGAGTAGTTGATTTGCTAATGGATGAAAAGCAACCTTAAAAAGAATGTGTGGTTGAAAAATATATCAATAAAAAGAATATAAATATGATTAAGTTGAGATAAATAAAATAAAAAATAATTATTTTATTTATACATTTTTTAAAATAATTTGATAAAATAAAATAATAAATATAATAAATATTATATAAAATATATAAAAATAATACGTTCGCGACAAAACGAATAAAACAAAGCTAAATAACTTTGGTCAATTTTGTTATCACAAACGAAACAAAGCTAAGTGACTTTGGTCAAATTTACAAAATTGCCCTTCGCATCATCATTGGTTTTGGAAATAGGAGTTACAGAACACCTCAAAGTTGTTTTGTATTTCTTGTCTTTTTATTTGGTTCTTTTTGTTTTCAAATACAACTAACTAGCGGTATACATGGGCCATTCTGGTCGGGTAAGATTTTGGCCTTACTTGATATTCGGCCTACTTTTAAAAGAGTTTCAAAATTAAAGCTTGATACTCGGTTCAGCCTAGCCTGATTTAATATCGGATAATGTTGGACTACATCGGGTAGCCTGACATTTTTTTATTTATTATTAAAATTATAAAATAATCTCAAAAAATTTTTTATATATATCTTTGTAAAATTACATTTTATTTTTAAAAAATTAAAATTTTGATATAAATCTTTATAAAAAAAATATTTTTTTTATTTTTTAGACTTAATTAGACTAATATATCCTTTATGACCAATATAAATTTATTATTAAAATTATAAAATAATATTTAAAAAATTTTATATAAATTTTTATAAAATTATATTTTATCTTTAAAAAATTAAAGTTTTGATATAAATTTTTATAAAAATTATTTTTTTAAAAAATAAAATTATTTTTAAAAAATAACCCTAAAGGTTGACCTGATGTTTGACCCAACTTGATTTTGTGACCCGCCTTAGCACTAAATTTTTTAAAAAAAATTTTTATGCTCGGCCCAGCCCAGCCCAGCCCAATTTGGCAGAGTAGGGTCGGGCCCATTGGGTCTTCAGGCATGGTGAACACCTCTACAACTAACCTTGTATTTTGTGATAAGGTTTAATGTTATTTATTTTTAAAAATTTAAAAAAATAAATTCATATAATAAAATATTCAAAATAATGCATTTTATATATTTTTATATAATAGATAAATTATACAAAACAATGCTTTCAAATAATTTTTATTAATTTTTTTGTTTCTGAGAATAAAAAAATGTCCTCAAGAGTAAAAATCAAACTTGCTCATATATTCTTTACTACTATTTAATTATGATTTAATCATAATTAAATTGATGAATTATGAAATATTTACTTAATCAATTGATTAATTGTTGATTAATTGATCTAAGTTTTAAAATATTTATATTATAATTTTGTATAAAATTTGATACACGTAAACATAATGAAGTATATTAAAATTATTTATTTAAATAATGATGAAACAGTAATGATGAGAGAATAACTACGTAGTACATAAACTTACTGCAAGGAGTTAAACTGGTAGGTACGAACAGTCTTCGATCGTCAGGGAATTGATTACTGCTACACGTGGAAGAGTTGTTGGACAGTGTAGGCCCAGTGACATTAAATGGTGATCCCTCCCATATTAACTCAGAAAGGCGGGTGTTAGTCCTTCAGCATTATGTCCAGCATCAATGTGCGCATACTCAAATGGGTTACTGTGCAGCTGAAATGGCAATACTCCAAATCCTCCACAAACTTCACTTCCTCTAAACTCTAACTCCACAACATGCTGCCTGACCCTCCTTAAATCCTTCACAATATACAACCCCAAAGATATATATCTTCATATCCAAACAATTATTATATATATTGAGGCATCTCAACTTAGAAGCTTATGTAATATAGTCTCTCAGTTTTAAAACTTGACTATCAACTATCTACACCTATATAGATTCATGCAATTGTGCGGATTTTGACTTAGGTATATTGGGACAAATTTATAATTCATCATATGTACGGTTGATATTTTTATTTCTTTGAATGCAATACACTTTTTTTATATAAATTATTTATAAAAGACACAGTTGTAAAGTAATTGTGTCTAATTAATTTTAAAAAAAAAAATTAAATTTTTTCAGGCACTCCAAAAAAAAATAAAAGCGTGTCAAGTAATGCACCTCTTTCTCATATCTCTTTCTTTGCTATTGCGTTTGGAGGTGGCTTTGAGATTTAGAACCTCTTTTCACAACTCCTTCCCCTCCCTGCGTTTTTGTTACAAGGAAGTGAATAGTTGCTTAAATATTTTGATTGTCCCTACTTGTTTGCTTGCACAAGTTAAATATTCTGATTGTCACTCAAACCATCAAGATATATGGCTATGACTCAAACCAGAAACAAGTCTTCCTGTGCTTCTGTTGTTTATGATTCTTCTTTTTAATATAACTGCTAGTTTTACAGTTCTTCATCCTCCCTGTCCTACGCATCAATCACAGAGAAAGCAATGTAAATCGAAAACTAGTTAGGACAAATCAGAGCAATAAAGCAGTTCTAAAATTAAGAGCAATGCAGCAATAAGAAAATGGAATCAAATGCAAGACCGAGTAAATGTTACAACAAAAAGAATGCATAGGGCCAATTGGAGTTTTAATTTTCTGTGTTTGATTTCAACATTAAAAGGGCACATCCTTAGTTATATGAATTCGGACTCTGTCGTTGATAGGGTTTTGAAGTTGGAGGAAGAAGGCGACGTGGTCAAATCTTGGTTGTCGAAAGCGTGGATGGTTGTGATTTCTCCACCAAAATCTGAATATGATTGAAACCATCCATTTCCCATACCCTCCAGCGACTTTGCATATATTTTAGGTGTGTTACCTGACATGTTTTTATTTATTTATTTTTAATTTTTTTAAAAAAAATTAATTAAACATAGCTGCTTTTCAATTGTGTCCTTTGCGAATAATTTATATATATATATATATATATATATATATATAAAGCGTATTGCATCCAGGAAAATAAAAAAAAAAACAGCTGTGCATGGGGTGAATTATAAATTGGCCCCAATATATCTGAGTCAAAATCCCTACAATTTTGACTTGGTTAATAAATTCTTTTAAAACTTTAATTTTCCCAAGTTTGAATTAGTCCCAATTTACAAAGAATTTAAATACTTAGCCTGGCTTTATTGAGTTTTTGGAAGAATTTGCTGAGGAAAAGGTCAAATCACATGATCTGATAGTCTAGAGGGCCTTTAATCAAATTTTAGAGTTAAGATAAATTGCATAAGTCTCTAAAGTAAAAGGACTTTATTTGTATTTTAGTCACACATATTGATTATCATAACTTGGTTTAAAAAAATTATCAAAAGAAAAAAAATAAAAAATTGTAAAATAAAAGATATAATATATATATATATATATATATTTAAAAAACATATAGCTATTAGTTAATAAAGTAATTATTTTGTTGAAATGAGACTTTTAATTATAATTTTTACATGAAAAAGATATAATTTAATATCCCTTAATTTTGTAAATATAATCAAATATATTTTTTTGGCAAAAAAAATCCACTTATATGTGTGGCTCACATTGCATATCACTTCCATTAACTCATTAAGTAAGTTGAGTAAGTTAATATTTGGAATATTAGTATATCATGTTCAAATGTCTTAGGAATGACTCTTGACAATGTCACAATTGGTACGTGGCATTAGAGATTGGGAGAATGAAAAATTAAAAAAAATTGAGAAATATTTATGATATTTTTATAATTAGTATTTAACAATATTTATTTTTATTATTTTTAAATAAAAATGTGAGTATCATTTCTTATCTTATCTTATTCTTTTTTTCGTATATCAAACATGACTTGAGAGATTAAAAGAAGATAACCTATACGAAATAACTTCAATATACAAGATATCTGAGATATTTAAAAACGTTTACCTCCTACTAGTGTATGAAATAATAAATATATTAAAAAGAAAATGACTATGCATGAAATAAAACAGTTCCAAATATAATTTTCGAAAACTCAGATTAGAGCATAACCATATTTCTGAGGGATGAAAATTCTGTCTTCCATTACCCTGTAGTAATCAAATAGTAAATATCTAAATCCAGATAACTCCCTCTCTAACTTCTTCATAACTTGTGCCAGAGTTTTGTCATGTTCTATTTCCATTGCATTTGCCTTTTCATTACATTGGCCATCTGATAATCTGTTCAACGGATTACAGCCTACGGGTCCTACGTTTTGAAATGCAAACTTTTTGGCTCCTACACTTGTTATTTCCTGCAATTACATATTACGAATAACAAGAACGAAAGAAAAAAAATTATGTCAAAAGGAGCCTTCATAACTAAACTAGAAGTATTCTATATCTTGCAACTGCATTTAAACGAAAAGAAAAAAGAAAGAAATTATCTTCGGTGTCTTAAGAGATTTAAATTCCCTCTTGAGGTCTCAGATAATTCCATATTAGTGTTCTAAACTAGAAGTACAGAAAAAGTATAAAGAGGGATCGTAATTCATACTTGGCGACATTTATGTAAGTTTCCAATCACCAGTTTCACAAAGGCTCTCCTGCTTCTTCGTGAGCTCCGTCTCAGTTTCTCTTTCACTGAGAATGTTTTCGTTCTCATTCTGTTTGTGTGTTTTTATTTTTATTATTATTATTATTATTATTTTGGTTATGGTTACTCAATTATTGATTTTAACTGCAGATTTTGAGTGCCTATTTTGTAGTTCTTCCATTGCGGCATGAGGGTGCCATCTCCTTAAGCCACTCGAATTTGCCTGGCCTATTTGTGGGATGTTCGGAGTTTGTGAATGAAAAAAAATAAAAATAAAAAAGGTCATGTGGCGCGCGAACAACCAATGGATACAAATGATGCAAAGTGAAGCACACGATAACTTCTTGTTCCCTCCCAAACAGGCGAGAATCCAGATGCCTCGTCTTCTTTTTTGTTGTCAGCTCAAGTGTTTATGGCTCAAGTCAAGTTTGGCCCTTCGAAATTGAAACCTGTTATTCAAGCCTACCTCGGCCGATTTCAGTATTGAACAGCGTTGGGCTTATATTGAGAGACTTTTTTAAAAAAGTTTATTATTAAAATTGTAAAATGATAAAAAAAAAATTATATAAATTTTTATAAAATTATATTTTATTTTTTAAAAAAATTAAAATTTTAATATAAATTTTTATAAAAAATATTTTTTAATTTTTTTTATAGAGTCAAATCAATATAACCCTTAAGATTAACCTTGATTTATTATTAAAATTATAAAATAATTATTAAAAAAATATTTTTATATAAATTTTTATAAAATTATATTTTATTGTTAAAATATTAAAATTTTGATATAACTTTTTATAAAAATTATTTTTTTGATATTTTTTTACTTTTTAAGCTATGCTGGGCCAATAAAGCCTGTAAGGCCAATTTGATATCTAGTTTGGCCTAACTCTAAATTTTTTTTTTTTTTCACATTAGTCCAACCTGATCCAATTTAATCAGATAAGCCGAGTACACTGAATCTTTGAATTCAATGAACACCTTACTTAGAACAAAAAACTTTTTCTTTTTCTTTCTCTCTCGCGTATACTCATGATCCCCACACCCTTTTTACTTCGGTCATGTGCCCACTTAAGGACCACCACCAGCACGCTTACACATGCAGAAGTTTTCTTTTGTTTTACTCTTTATATATATATACACATTTATTTAAGGTCGTGGTCCACATGAAAAAGACCTGCAACAAATTTTTTCTCATGAAAAAAAAAAAATTTGTTGGACTTTTTGTCACATACGAAAGAAACAAAATAATAATATATATAACCTGAAAAATAATTTCTCTAAATATATGACTATTTTTTTATATAATGCGAAACTTGTGATTTTGTGTTATATAATTTTTATTTTTTATTTTTTAAATTACAAGGATGCAGAGCCTATGGCTTTACATCCATATATATATATATATATGTTTTAAAATTTTTGAGAGACACAAAACTTATAACTTTGTTTTCTTTTTATTTTTTTTAAATTATGAAGGATGTGGAGCATGTGATTTTTTTTAATTTTGAGAAAATTTTTTGTTTTTATTTTGAGAAATATATTTTTATTTTTAAATTGAGAAATATTTGCATTTTGAGGAATTTTTTATTTTTTAAATTTGTATATATAGATATATTTTTATTTTTAATGTTAATTTACATAATTAAATTTTTGTAGGGGAAATATAAAAATGTTTTTAAATTTTAATTTATACAAAAGAATAAATATTTTTATTTATAAAAGAGTTAATTTAATATTATTGTTTAGAAATGTTATTTATGTAAACGTAATTTTTTAAATTGTTAATTAATTTTTTTAAAAATATTACTTATTGAAATTAAATAATAACATTATATATATATATTGTGTGTGTATATTTTAATAAATTTATTAATTGATTATAATATAAATTGATGTTGGCTAAGAAAATAATAAGTACTTAAAAAATGGATGTAAAAGTATAATTCAATAATATAAAGAAAAATAGAAATTGAAATAGATGAAGAAAAAAATAATATTAGTCATCATTCATAATGGCTGCTTATCCCACACTGAAACTTTTTCTTTATGCAGTATGGTTGATGTTGTTATGGTTGATCTTCCACTTTTTCTTCATCTTCCTCCTTGTCTTTTTCCTTGTCATCATTGTCATCTTCATCTTCTTTCTCTTCTTCTCTTTCTTCTTCTTCTTTGAACAATTCACTTTTCACTTGATTAAGAATATGTTGAGAAGTTAAATTTTATTGAGGGGATTGAATAAGTAGAATTAATTGATTTGGGGTGAAAAGAACCCTATTGGAGTTGGTAGGACGATCTCCATTATTCGAAAGAAGTATTTGGATATTCAACATTAAATATAAATGGACTTGCAAACAATGATGTTAATGATATCTCACTAAATTGCATTGGTTGCGTTGTCGGTATGGAGAAGGGTGACTTCATATAGATAGACGAAGGTGTATAATAAGATGTAAAGGATGATGGACTAGTACCTTTAATGTTTGTGAATGGTAGAAAGGAAGAAGAATCAGTATCTTCACTGACTGTCTATGTTGAAGCAGAAGAAGAACCAGCACATTCAAATCTCCTTACATGGAGGCTGTTGCGTAGGATGACAATTGCACACTTGCATGAGCTCCGCCATCGTTGTCAGTGAAGATCGATTCCCTATATGAGAAAACCCATGGCCTCTTTATTATGTTATAACCTGTTGCTTTAAAGGTGTAAGTAGATCAAGTGTTGGTGGAGCCTTTTAGGGGATAAGCATATCTCGATATTTGCCTAGAGCATGTAATATAATTTGGATATCGTTGCTTACCCTCTACCTAAAGTCCTTATAGCTAAGTGTTGAAGGGTTAATGATAACAAGTTTATATAAGTCCTTCAACACATCAGCCTGTGAAATGAAAAATCAATTGTTAAAAGTTTATACATATATATATATACACACACACACACACACACATAAGGAAAGAAAAATACAAAGATGAAAACTAGGTAAAAGTCATACTACAAAATCTTAAGAACCACTTGTAGGATGGATCCATGGTTGCATATGTTGTTAATACCAATGTATGTAGTCTAATGTGCTATCTAAAGACCTATGGTTAAGGTCACTCTAGGCTACCACTTAAGATTGTGAATTCTATGTTGCAATGAAAAATGTGTGCTCTTGCTGCTAGTCTTTATGAACCTTTCTTTTTAATTGAAGCTTGTGCAACGATCTTATGTTGAATGGCTTCTTAGGGATATGTTACATCCTAACAGAGTAGCAAAGAATACAGATAGCATAATACCACTCGACTATGCAAAAGCACAGTATAAGGACAGATACATGCCATACATCAGGCATTGTTAAGCAATACTCATGAATTAGTTGGAGGATGCCTAGTAAGTCA
The DNA here is from genome assembly GCA_032878935.1 of Erythrophleum fordii. Classification (NCBI taxonomy): domain Eukaryota; kingdom Viridiplantae; phylum Streptophyta; class Magnoliopsida; order Fabales; family Fabaceae; genus Erythrophleum; species Erythrophleum fordii. The sequence continues at coordinate 7,453,537 of JAVQMF010000047.1, forward strand.
TATGAGAGCCAAATTACCTATAAAAAAGAATGGTTACTTTGTGCTACAATTATAAAATGAAAAAATAAGTAAATATTTAACCATAAATCTCATTGTCCACATAATTTTCCCAAGCAACAATTAAATAAGAGTACTCATTCACAATCAAATTCTCTAGATTAATAGAATAAGCTTTTGAATAAGATAGACCCACATAATCTCTGTCAATAATAGTTATGATAGAGTAATTTATTAATATAAAATTTATTATACAAAAATAAAAAATATAATATCAAATGACAATCATATTTAATACTTACTATAATATATTATTGGATTATTGCACTAATAGTAGGCAAGTAGTAAAAAATGAAAGGAGATAAGAGAGAAATAGAATATGAGAAACAAAATCTAAAATATGAGAGGATTCGTGAGGGATGAAAATGCCTCACAATCTTTTGAAAACTAAAAGGAAGCCAGCAAAATAGTTTGTTAAAAATTAAAGGAAAGGAAGTAAAATAATTTGCAAGGGAAATAAGCAAAATAGTCTTAAAAACTAAAGAGAAGTAAAATAGTTTGTGACAAAGCTTAGGTATATATATATATGAAGTGTTGAATGTGGAATGTTACATTCCATGTTTAACACATTTATCATTTTTAAAAAATAAAAAAAAAATTATTTATAAAAAAAATGACCTTGGTTAGTGAAAAATCATTGACCAAGGTTAGTGAAAAAACACTAACTTCTCAGGTGATTCCATTGACTCAAGAGTCAATTTTTATTTTAAAAAAAAAAGTTTCCTTATATGCCTAATTTTTCTTTTAAAAAAGTAAGACCTAGTTAGTCACTGACCTCTCAGGTAAGTGGAATCTCACTAACTCGAGGGTTAATCTTTTAAAAGAAATCCTAAAAGGATTTGTTAGAGGGACACAGAGTTTATAGCTCTACGTCCTTTAGAATTTATACAAAATAAAAAGGGTTCTGCATCCCTTAAAAATTAAAAAAATAAAAAATATAGAAATGTATCTCTAATAATTGGAAAAAAAATTGTACAACGTGGAGCCATAGGCTCCATGTTGTATAAAAAAAGATAGTTATATATTCAAAAAAAGTATTTTTAAGGTTTTATATATATATATATATATATATATATATATATATATATATATATATATATATATATATATATAATTTTATATATGTTTGTCAAAAAGCCTTTTTTGTTGCATATTGTGGAGGAAAACCTTATAATAAAAAATACAAAAAAAAAATGAACAATTCTTACTTTTGTTCGAGAGGTAAGAGTGCTGGGAAAGAAATCAAATCATTCTTAGGGTCAATCGAGGCCATTTGCCAAATTGGTAATCAAATGACAGGAGGCTTCTGTAACCAAGGGTTCATTTGGTTCATCTCAATTATGAGAAATTTTTTTAATATAATTTCTTAAATGTTTATTATATCTTTGTAATTATGATTTTATTTATCAAATTATCATTTTAATGGTCAAATTAATTTTCTAAAAGAAGGACATAAAAATTATTTTTATCTTATCTGCTCATTTTTTACATTTTCTTTGCCTTCATGTCATTTAACTAAACAGACCCTAAAATTAGATATGGATAATTTGCCACTATTTTTGAAATTTTATTAAATATTTAATTAAAAATTAATTAATTAATCCTTTTTTTTTTGTTTTTTGCTATTACAATTCACATTTAAGTAATTAAAAATTTAATTTCATTCCAAAAAATATTCATATGCCAATACCACATGTCATATAAGAGAATAAATTTTTGTTAAAAAAAATTCTAATAATTGCTTAGATCTATCTACGTAGTCATATCTAAGTCAAAAATCAAAACTTACATATCTTTGTTTGGGAATGAGTTATAGCCAGTAGATGGACCTAAGGGTGGTTGTGATTGAAGAAGAAGATGGCTTTTTGACTTTCATATACCAATGGGAGAAATATACCACTAGGATAAATTATTTGTTGATTGTGTTCTTAAAAAAGAAACAAGTTATACATTTGGGTAAAATGTTGTGCGGATGAAATTTTTTAGTGATATGTTTCTCCCATTAGTATAAGGGAGTCAAAAAGCTGGAAGAAGAGGCATCCCATAAGTTGCTGAGAGTTGTGAATCTGTGCTCTTAGGTCTTGTATTTCCTTTTTCATCTTGTTCCTCATCCACTGTTCAACCTCAACATACTTCCTATTGCATGCAAATGTGCAGTTTTTACAATATAAGATAGAAACTAGAAAAGGTTAGCAAGCACCTTAAACTTTGCACCAATCTAAAAAGTGAAAACATATCCTCCACAACTTTCATACACTTAGTTTTCATTTAGAGGTATTACAGTAACAAGGCTTAATAATTATAATAGTCAATGTCAAATTTGCCTTGCTAACATTAGTTGTCAAGTGGATCAGTTTAGTTATATCACAAACTATTTGCATGAACAAGGAAGATTGTCACTGTTTTTCCTATACATAGAGTTTGCTTGCAAAAGAAACAGATATACTTTGCATTAGTAGGATCTTCACCAGGTGCACACAGCAATCCAGTTAAAGCATTGTGTAGGTTCCTAAGAGTGAACCTAGATTTACTTTTGTTGGGTACTACATCTTCCTGGGGTTTAGGCTTTAATTTTGTTGTTATATGCATATTTTAAACCTGAGTAATAGATAACCTTAGCCTTTAATCCTAGTTAGATTCAAAATCAGTAAAGAAAATCTTCAAAAACACTAGTAAGATACTAAAACATATTAAGGAGGGAAAAGAGAAATTAAAAGGCAAAAATATGAACTCCATTTCTTCAAGATGCACAGTGGTGGGCTAAGTATGCATAAAAAAGTAGGTTCAAGTGATTATTGTATTGCTATCTTAAATCTTAAAAATTTTATTTTTATAATCTCTTTAATTATTATGACAAGGGTATCTTCAAATTTTATTTGGACTACTTTCTTTTTAGGCAATTTTAAAGGCACATTTTTCTACATTGATCTAATGCATTTAAAATTTTAATTTTAGAATACTTTCTAGACAAAATCGAATCCATACTATTAAGGAAATAAAGATATCAGTTTTTCTTACCAACTCAACTAAGCCTTGGGTTTGGCACTGATATAACTTGTTTCGTAAATCAATAATTGAATCTCCAAAGATAAATAAGACAATATTAATTTCTTTAGGTGGGTATCGTTGGCATTTCCATATCCAACTTATATATTTGTTTGAGAAGTGTTCTAATGGCTATATTATACACAATATTGGGTTTTTTCTTCATCATGAAATTGTTTATCTATTATCATTCGATAGTTGATGTTTTGCTAGATGGAAAAAAAAAAGTAAAATGGCTTTTTCACTATTTCTTGGAATAGAACATGCCAACAAATATGACAAAACACAAAAAAAAAAAAAAAACTGAACAAGAAAGCAACGCTTACTTTAATCCTGTTGATAATAATTATAGTTGACTTGTATTCTCATTTATGGAAATTAATAATGATAATAGTTATGTAATTATTTTTTATTAAATTAAGACTGAAAATGCCTTAGCCTGGTTACTTGATAATAGAATAAACCACAAGAGGCTAAAACGAAAGATAAACCATATTTTGAAGGTTTCTTCATTCTTTCTCTAATGGAAATGAAGAAATCAATTTACGAATATGTAAATCTTTTACTTTTAGTTGAGTTTCTAGCACTTGCAAGGCTTCACTGAGTGCTTTATTGTTTAGTTTAACAATTTTTGTAGCTTTTTCAATGGAACTATCTGTAGTTGGCAAGATGAGTGTTTTCATTGTAGGTACACATCCTAAAGGAACCAAGTTTAGAAATCCAAGCTTTCTCCTTCCTTTCTTGTATATTTCCTGAAAAGTCAAAATTTTAAGAAATCATAAACTTCTCAAATTAATCAAACATAATTTCAATTTTGTAAACACTTACTTTAATCAGTGGTAAAATGTCCTATCACCATATTTGCAAAATCTCTCTGCAGGGTAATTTTGAAGCTTTGTGGAATTAGAGATGAAGGGTACAATGTAATCATTACTTCCTTTACTAAACAAAGAGATAGCTCGACAGCCATATATTGGCTTCTCTATCTCCCAAGTTGCTCTTCAGCGATCCTTCCACATCATTGAAGTACTTGAGTTGACTTTTAAGGTCTAACATCTAAATATAGAGTCAACATACATGGCAGATGTTAAAATTAATTTATTTCAAAAGTTTAAACTATAAAGTGAAGATCTATGATTAGTTTTACTAATATAAATATGACATAATACACTAATGCACACAGACGCATGGAGAGAAAGAGAAGAGGAGAAGTATTAACTCAATTAATCCCAAAAAGACACATATTACATGAAGTATTTGAATGCATAGAAAGCTACGCTTAGTTCTAGCCTTCAGCACATGTATAGCTCATCATGAATTTGAACTACAATTAATGCATCTTCTTGCCGCCTTTCACATGTAGCTAAAGCTTGATTTATTTTCCTGACATTGTCTCCCTTAAATCAAGCTAGTAGAAATTTATCATCCTTAACAATTTTTTCAATTTGTAAAACAACTCAAACTTCAATGGTTTAGTAAAGATATCTATAACTTGTTCTTCAGTGTGATAATAATTAATTACTACTTCCTTTTTAATTACCAACTCATGAATTTTGTGAAATTGAATGTCTATGTGCTTGGATCGCCCATGGAAAACTAGATTTTTACATAATGCTATAGCAGACTTGTTTTCACATAATAATTTTATTAGAGCATCCTGCTTTTGATGTAGTGCATTAAGCATTCTTCTTAGCCATATTACCTGTGTAGCACAATTGGTTCCTGCAATATATTCTGCTTTAACTGTAGGAGAGCAACAATTGGTTGTTTTTTTGAAGATCAGGATATTGCCCCAGATCCAAGATGAAATACGTACCCTCACGTGCTTTTTCTTGTTTATATATCTCCTGCCCAATCACTATCTGTATATCCTACAAGTTTCACATCGATTTTATTAGCATAAAAGATTCCATCAGTTAGAGTACCTTTGATGTATCGAAGAATTCTTTTTGCTCCTTGCAAATGACAAGCGCATGGTTTTTCCATGAATCTACTAAGCAATCCAACTCCAAAGACTATATCTGGTCTGGTTGTAGTCAAATATTGTAAACTTCCAATTAAGCTTTTGTAAAAAGTGGGATCCACAGCTTTGTCTTTACCTTCTTTCATCAATTTTAACTTTTCTTCAACTGGCGTGGAAATTGGCTTCAAATTCTCCATTTTGAATTTCTTCAAAATATCACCAATATATTTCTTTTGAGAGATAAAAATTCTATCATATCGCTGATCTATTTCAATTCCTAGAAAGTAAGACATCAAGCCTAAATCTATCATTTCAAAGTGGCTTATCATGGCCTTCTTGAATTCTGCAATCACTTTTGGATTGTTACTAGTAAATATTAGATCATCAACATAAAGGCACATAATAAGAGTATCTCTAGGCTAGACAAATTTAATATATAAAGTGTGCTCGAATGGGCATCCTTAAAAACCATGTTACACAAGGTAGGAATCAATCCTTTTGTAGCATGCTATTGGTGCCTATTTCAATCCATACAATGCCTTATTAAGCCTGTATGCCTTATCTTCTTTTCCTTTGATTACATACCCTGCAAGTTGCTTAACATATATTTCTTCTTCCAAAGCACCATTTAGAAAAGCATACTTAACATCCATTTGACATATTTTCCAATTATTTTGAGCTGAGAGAGAAATAATAATGCGAATTGTATTTAATCTTGTAATAGGAGCAAATATCTCAAAGTAATCAATACCTGACTTTTGTTTATATCATTTTACAACCAACCTTGCTTTAAAATGATCAATCTCACCATGTGGCTTGTATTTTGTTTTATAAATCCACTTTACTCCGATTGCCCTTTTATTTATAGGTAAATCCGTCAGCTCCCATGTTTTATTTTTCTTGATGGCATGAATTTTATCATCCATGGTTTTTCTCCAATTCTGATCATTTGAGTCTTCTTAAAATGTCACTGGTTCACAATCTGTAAATAAAACAAAGTTGATAACCTCTTTATCAGATAGATCATTATCATTACCAACAACATAGTTCTCCAATCTAGCTAGTAATCGTCATTGTCTTTGTGGTCTGTTGGATGATTCTGGCTCATCAGGAATCTGCTTGTCTATCATCTTCTTTATAATTGTCGAAAATTACCACCGGCTCCTTTTAGAACTTTGAGGGCTAATCCCACACTTCTTTTTCATCAAACGTTACGTCTCGGCTGATAATCACCTTTTTTGTTTATAGATTGTAAAGCTTGTAAGCTTTTGAGTTCAAATTGTACCCTATGAAGATATATTTTTCACCTTTATCATCTAGTTTTTTTTTAGCTGATCTGGTACATGGGCATATGTTATACACCCAAAAACTCTGAGGTGCCTAATTGAGGGCTTCCTTCCACTCCAAGCTTCTTCGGGCGTCTTGTCACAGACACTTTTTGTTGGACACCTATTTAAAAAATACACTATTGTAGCAACTGCTTCAGCCCAAAATTCTTTAGGTAATTGTTTAGCCTTTAGCATGCATCTCACCATGTCCATGATTTTTCTGTTCTTCCTCTTAACAACTCCATTATGTTGTAAGGTGTATCTAGTTGTCAATTGGTGATCGATTCCATGCTGCTAAAAAAAGTCTATATAAGCAAGGTATTCTTGACCTCTGTTTATTTTTAATGTTTTAATTTTGTTACCACTTTATGTTTTTATAAACACCTTAAATGTCTTGAAGGCATCATAGGCTTCTGATTTTTGTTTCAGAAAATATACCCAAGTTTTTTTACTAAAATCATCAATAAATGTAATGAAATACCTACTACCACCATTTGTTGGCACCTTAATAATACATAAATCTAAGTGGACAATTTCTAGTAGTTTTCTTGCCCTTCAAGACATTCTAGTTTGAAATGAATCTCTGTGCTTCTTTCCCATTTCACAAGTTTCACATACAACATTAGGAATATTCACAACAGGCAAACCAAAAACATATTCTTTCCGTGAGAGATAATTCAATCCAGAAAAATGATAATGCCCAAAACACATACGCGACAACCAATCATCATTTAGGATCACATAACTTAAACAAGATAGCTTTTCATGGTGGATTTTTAAAGGAAATAGACGGTTTGGAGTCATTTTTATCTCGACAATAAATCTCCTATTTTTGTCAATCAATTTACAGTAACCATGATGAATCTACATATTGTAACCTTTCTCTGAAAGTTGTCCCATACTCAATAAATTGTAATGAAGACCAGGAGCATAGAAATAAAATTTTGAGAACCATCTTTCATCCTTATAGCAACACGACCTTTTCCCAAAATTGGAATATTTGCATTGTTTCCAAATTTTATGGTAGATTTAATCGTTTCATCTAAATGAGAAAATAACTCCTTTTTACCACACATATAATTATTACATCCAGTATCTAAATACTAGATATTTTTATCTTTTAAAAAAGTATTGTTTGCAAAAAATAAAACACTGTGGGTTATCATAACTCTCACCAACATTTCAGTACTGATTTTTTGCTATTTTTCCCTGATGTCTGAATCTGCAATCTATAGCTTTGTGCCCAAATTTTTCACAGTGAAAACAATTAAAATTATTTCTTTCTTCATAATTGTTACCTCTTCCTCTTCCTCGTGGGCAACACCAAAATTATTTCCACCTCTTCCTTGACTGGGTGATCTGAAATTTTTGTCTGTCCCTTGACTGAAATTACCGCATCTTCTCTCTGAAACTTCCTCGACCTCTACCTCTATAATTTCCTTTTCCTCTACCATTAAAATCACATCCTTTGCCTTCAACATTTTGGCTAGATTCGGCTCCATTGTTGAGATTCACCTGACTTTTCAAAGCTTCTTCATTTACTTTTTTCGTCTTCTCCAAGATTCTGCTTACATGGCTTTCAATGCTTCCTTGCAACTCTGCAACTGTCATGGTGTATGTATCATGAGACTCTATTATTGTAGTCACCACATGATCAAACTTCATCAGTATGATGCGTAAAATTTTCTCCACCACCTTATAGTATGGGATGTCTTCTCCATACACTCTCATTTTATTAACAAGATCTGTGACATATGAAAAATATTGTTCTACAGTTTTTGAGCTTTCATACCTTTCATATTTTCTACGCAAAGATTATAGTTTTGATTTTTGGGCTTTTTCTACTCTTTTGTATGATAGCTTCAAGATGTCCCACGCTTCTTTGGCTATTTTTGCATTTGCTATTTTGCCAAAAATTGTGTAATTTACACCTTGATAAATTTGTGATAGCGCCAACTAGTCCTTCATATGAGTAGTTTCATCAGCTCCTTACTGTAATCCTTGTTCAACAAAGCTCCAAATATTGTGAGCCCTTAATTGTGTAGACATTAAGATTTCCCAATAACTAAAATCGAGTTTTGCATCTAGTTTGGGACTAGACCAAACAATATTGTAATTGGTTGCCATATCTCTCTCTTTAAAAAAACATTAACTATAAAAAAAAAATTTCAAGTGAGAACTCTCTTGTTCCTCACACACTCAAAATATTTTAGTGCTCATACTCTCAGGCTCTAATACCAATATGATATAAATATGACATAATATACTCACACACATGCATGGAGAGAAAGAGAAGAGGAGAAGTATTAACTCAATTAATCCCAAAAAGACACATTACATAGGTACGATTATAATCCTCCCTTATATAGGAATCAGAAAATAATAAAATACTATAAACTTAAGACAAAGGAAAGCTTCCTATTGGACCACAAAATGGTCAACCCAAAATGAAGTATTTGAATGCAAAGAAAGCTATGCTCAATTCTAGCTTTCAGCACATGTGTAGCTCATCATAAATTTCAGCTACAATTAATGCATCTTCTTGCGGCCTTTCACATGTAGCTAAAGCTTGATTTATTTTCTTGACATTTACTAATATCTTTAACAAGTCTCTTTACACAAAAGTCTTCTGAGTTGAAGTGTGAACAAAGTACAAGTCCATTATATCTTATATTGATATTTAATTTTAGTTAAGGAAATAAGAATAAAAAGGATTAAATTCTTAACCACTCAGTCATAGAAGCTTGGGTACTATCTGCTGGGATCAAGTGTTTATTATTGAGTTTATGCTTTCTCTATACTTTAATTTAAAAAGATTTCGTACAAGGATGTTAGTGTTATTAGTAAAATTAATCCTAGGCCTTCAGCTCAAGTTGTTGGTGAAGGCCCATTAAAAATTTTTATTATAATCTCTAGCCGCAGACATAATTTACCTTACTTAAGAAAAAAGTGCACTAAAGAATTTAGCTTCAGATAGAAGGATTGCATACAATACAAATCGTTGATTGATTTCAACAAGAACACCAGAACCAGCTGACGCAAAGTTTGCCCCATCAACCATTTGATGAAAACCGGGTTTAGGTCTGGTGGAATATATGGCAGCTTTGCATAACCAGCTGCTAAAAAGATTTAATAATGTCTATATGAGACAAATATTCAAGTTCACATATGAGAGGGATTCCTAAGTAAACAAAGTTAATCATAAATACATAAATAAGTAAGCATGTCAAAAATGCATCTCACTCGAAGATGTCGCTATTAGTCATCCATTTTCAAGGCGGACCCAAATACATTTGATTAACCAAAGGCTGAAAAGCAGAACAGTGCTTGCTGATATAAGCCAATAGGTATAGCTTTTTTAATCATTCAAAAGAATCCTTTTTCCTTTTGTCTGCCCTGAAATTTTGGGGTATATTTAATTCCACAGAGAGATAGACATCTCAATAATATAGCAGAAAGGTCACATAAAACGCCTTGACACGTTTCAACAAAAGCACTGCTATTTATGTAACTATTGTTTCCAACATTAAATGTTGAATCTCCAAAGCTGAATGAGGCATAATTTCTTCATGAAGTTGTTTATCTATTACCATTTTATAGATAAAAATTTTACCATATAAAAAAAGAAGTCAAGCCTTTTGCATTATTTGGTTGCTGAACAAGGTCTCCTGTATTATTTTAGTAGCTTATTTAACGAATACAACTTGGAATATAACATTCCATGACCAACACCAACATATTTTAGGAAAAAAAATGACGAAGAAATCCTGTAATTAAAATTGCAATTGACTTCTATTCTCAGTCATTCTCACCCAGAATCCATTTTGTGGTTGATATAATTCCTCTCAAATTTCATTTTGTGCATACAGTAAGAAAGAATAAAACAAGTTTTCAAGTTTCAACAGTTTTATTTCTTAAAGAGCTAGTAGTATACATTCCCAGCACTCTGAATATGACGTAGACTAGTCTCCTAACACGCGCACCATAAATATATTCAATATACGTAGAAAAGCTGGGGTGTTATTAATTGCTACAGATGAATGTTTAAAGTTCATATAATTCTTCGAGATTGTAAGGTTGTGCCACCTTGTGATCTTCGTTCCATATTAGCTCAGCGATTTGATGGTAAGCTTTTTCAATAGGATGGGCAGCATCAAAGATCAAATAATCTCTCACATCATCACATAGTTCATACTCTTTCACAGTCCTTTTCCCTCCACAGCTTTGCCATCCTCTGTAAGGACCACCACAACATCCCGTACTGCTGTCCTTGAAGCCTTTTAAACATCACAAAAACAAAATTAATCAATAAGATTCTAGCGGAGGACATATTAAGATAAAATTCAAAACAATAAACAATTTTATTGTTAAAAGTCAGTTTCAATAATATCTTAAACATTTTCATTACTAACCCTTGAAGATTGTAGAATTATTTAAGATATAGGTAAAATATACTTTTAATAGTAAAGGTATTCATCCTATTAACATCCACTAGATCATTTCTATTAAATTAAGACTGAAAATACAAAATCATAGTTAAGTGATAATAGAACAAACAATGAGAAGCTAAAAAGGAAGATATGATACCGTATTTTGAAGGTGACTTTATTCTTTCACTAATAGAAGTGTAAGAATCAATATATCAATATTTAAATTCTTTTAGCTGAGCTTCTAGTCCATGGAGGGCTTCATTGAGTGCTTCATTGTGCAATTTTACAACTTCTGTAACCTCTTCAACGCAGCCATCTTTAGCTGGTGGGATAAGTGCTTTAATTACAGGCAGACATCCTAAAAGAGGCAGGTTTAGAAATCGAAAATTTCTTCCTTCTTTCTTATATATTTCCTGAAAAATAAAAAATTCAATATCCGATAGGTACCTTCAAATTTTGAATCAGACAGCTTAAAAAAATTTTCAGACCTTCTATTTATAAATACTTACTTTGATAACAGCGGTCACGTTGTCTATCACCATATGTACATTTTTTTTCTTCAGGGTACGTTTGAAACTTGGAAGAATTAGAATTGAAACGTACAAACTAATCATTGGTTCCTATGCTAAACAAGAAGATAGCTTTGGACAACTATCTCTTAGCTTCTGCATCTCCCAAGCTCCGCTTCAGCAATCTCTCCACATCATTGAAATACTTGAGTTGACCATTAAGGTCTATCACCTAATACAAAATTCAATTCAGAGCCAACAATTTACTCTGTCAATGTTTTTGCCATAATCACAGTTATTTTTTCGTTTTGAATCAGTGACAAAATAAACATGGCATAATCAATATATATATGTATATAAACGTAAGGTTCTTATGTTACTGTTCTTAAAATGAAGCTGATGTGATTACTCTTTTTTTTATGCGTTGATTTTTTTTTTCAAAAACAGTGGAGGCCACCAAATTTTGGCACGGGTCACCACTAGTTTACTAAAATATTCCTCCCCCTCCTAAATAATTGCTGTCTTAGGTTCAAAACCTTGCCCTGACATGCACCCCAAAATAAAAAAGAAAAAAAAAAAGCTACGACTGAACACATTTTTATCAAAATTCCCTCATATCTATTACCTATATGATTGAGTTTTTATTTTAAAGGGAGAAAAGCATTACATGGAAGCAGCAAGCAAGCAAGCAGTTTGAAGAAGAATCTGATTACCATTTTCGTTATACTTATTTTCACAAAATACACTCGTTAGGATACGTTTACAGCTAATATTTTAATCTGATAATAAGTAATGAAATCAATAAAATAGAAAATAACACCACAGCAATTAGAATTTTGTCCTGAGAAGCTCAACTTTATAAAAATTAAAAGTGCATTTTCCTGTACTAAAAAAGTAATAGAAAAGCATTTTGCTTCTAATGGAAGAATCACGTACAAATCCTTGATTGGTTTCAACAAGAGCACCGCCACTCGCGGATGCAACATTTGCGCCATCAGATTGATGAAAACCAGGTTGTAGATATGGTGGAATAAACGGCAGCTTTGCATATTCAGCTGAGAAAATGCTACAAGTTTATTATTATGAGACAAAAATTCATGTTCAAATATAAGAAATATTCCTAAGTAGACTCAGTTTGCATAAATAAATAGAGTAAACCAATTATGAATAACCATGTATGTCAAAGATGAGTTCAACTTGAAAGCATGCAAAACATGTTTACACATCTATCGGTCTTTTGTAGATGGAGTATACTGAAGACTTTTTTAGAATATAAAACACATTTGCAAATCTCTTACCAATAAAATCTGGAATCAGGCGTCCATCGGAAGGTCTTCCAGAAGGGTACTTAAAAGAAGTATTCCCTTAAGGCCAGAAATTTGCCTGGAAATCAGTTGTAGTGTTGATGTAGTTATTATTTCCAACATCGAATACTGAGTCTCCAAATATGAATAGGGCAACATGCTCTTATTGGCAAACAAAAGAAGCCATGGCAGATGTAAAGGCTGGCACAGAAAACCAAGAAACAAATCTGAATCCTTAAATTTGCCATTCTGAATTTGGTAAACTTTCGCTTGTATATCTTTCGTTTAGTTATCATTTGCTATTCATATAGGAATATGGTCATCCATTTTCAAATTGGACCCAGGACAGTTTGGTTTCACAAAGGCTGAAAAGCAGGACAAATTCTTCTTGACATAAGCCAGTGCTTTATTAGCTGATTCTCTGTTCAAACTTTGATTCAAGATGAGTCTACAACTAACATCACCCAGTGTCAGAATAATTGAAATCGGATAGAATAGGCCAATGTTTTCAACTTTCACTATTCTAAGGTTTTTTTTTCTATTTAATAATATAGGTGAAGCTTTTCTTTTTCTATTTAATAATATAGGCTAAAAGGTATAAATTTTTGAACCGTATGCTTGCTGAACAAGGCTAATAGCCGCTATAAAGTCCATGATTTTTACTGTTCTTCTCTGGCCTCTGATTTACTCTTTGAACATTCTAAGAGATTATCCAATTCCGTTAAAGAAACAGAAAATGGTTCCTACTTTACTTTTTACACAGTTAATATTTTAGTTTGTTGTGCGTTTTTTTTTTTTTGAATTGCATTGATATGCGTTTTAGAATATTAAAATTGACAAATTCATAGCATGTTATGGGTTATGCACATCATGATATTTTATATCTATTCTTTGACACCTATATATTACATCTTTTGCTTTCTAAATTAAATTATATGCATCATGTTTATCCTTGTCATTCTATTTTATGTAGTTTTTAAGCTCTCTTTAAATTAACATATCAGTACTGACTGCAATTTTGTTTTGCTGTTTTAGCTATAGCAAAATTTATGAAATTTTACTCTAATATTCTATAAAACATGGACACATTTATTTTCATGTGTTGACACGTTGGAAATCTGACATTGCCACAGCAAACTCATCAAGTTTCTTATGGTGCTAAATTGCCTTACTTGATGTCCGTGATTCTTTCTCCTTTTGACATTCCAAAGACTTTCCAGATTATGTCTAGTATCCAAAGAATGAGAATTTGGACAGAGTAAAAACATACAAATTGAAGGACAAAAAAACCTTGAATTTGTTTCATGCAATTCTTCAATAAAGAAGAACCATAGAAGCCATTTGTTTGATTAGCTAGTAACAGAGCTTGGAAACCGATGGTGTTCTGTTCATTCACAATCCAATTAGTTGTTTTAGATTGTGAGGCTTATTGACTGTGAGATTTCCACTCCACATCATCTGTGAGAAAAGCTGATTAGCCTTATCTGTAGGATGCGCAGAGTCGAAGAACAAATATTCATCGACATTCTTACATAACTTGTATTTCTTAATCCCTCTTCTGCCTCCACAGCTACGATCTCCTCTGTAAGGGCCACCCCCACAACAAGCCACACTCCCTTCTTTGAAACCTTCAAACAAACCAGAGATCAGCAAAATTGTAGGAAGATGCCTATAATCTAAAATGCATTTGGTACACTACCATCTTGGCTTTGCCATTTTGATATACTAATGTCCAAGATGACGGGTTATCTGAAGTGTAATAGGATGAAATCACACCCCTTTTAAGCTTTGTTAACTCTTGTTAAAAGGAGAAAAATTTAGATGTAGCACTTAAGTATTTGCCCTTGGTTTCTCCAATAAAAGCATGATAAATGCAAAATTTTTATAACTTAATATCACATAATTAAATCTTATAAAACGTTTCATTCACATGTTATCTTTTGATTAGAAAATTTGATAACAAATACTCAAATAACTTTACTTTAATGGAGATCTTAAATATCATGATATCTTATACTTCATATCCCTTTCCATGGGATTTAAGATAGAGATATACCAAAGGCTTTCTAAGAGTAATTTTCACAAACAGTTTCAAGGCATACCGTATCTTGAAGGGTATTTCATCACTTGGAAAGCTGAATTGTAGAAATCAAAGATTGAATATTTGAATCCCTGGAGCTGTTTCTCCAGCTTCAGAAGCACTCTCAGAAGTTCATTATTGTGCACCCTTGCAACTTCTAACAGTTTTTCATGGCAAGCACCTTTGGTTCCATTCACGAGTATTTTTACTACTGGAGAACAACCCGCAGGACCCACATTAACAAACCCAAATTTCCTTCCACCTATGGTATGAATTTCCTGAAAATTATTATTAAGTCTTAGAATTATGAGCAAATGGGAAGAAGCAAAATAGGATAAAGCAAAAAAGTTGAAATTTATTTTCTATAACATACTTTGATGGCAGTTGTGAGGTTACCAATCACAATGTCTACAAATTGTTGTTGGGAGTAACGAAGAAGGTCACTGGAATTTGAGACGAAACGTGCTCCGTAGTCATTGGCTCCGATGCTAAATAAGTGCACAGCTTTGGACAGCAATGCCTTAGCTTCTGCATTCCCGAGTTTCTTCCTCAATACATTGCTTACATTCTTGTAATAACTCACCTGTGTATTAAGGTCTAACACCTAGAAAAGACAAGTAATTCATCTTGTATTTGTATCCCAGTAAATAGGGATGTCTTGGTTTTCCTTAGATAACACAACGAGGTTATGTTCCCAAAAAATGTTTATCTTAACATTTGCTTCTAATTGTATGGTGTCTCTAATTTATTTATAAAGTTTTAATTGACTTCCTTTAGTTCCATTGCAATAATCCTAATCATCTAAATCAGACATGAGTACAATACAAATGCATTGGATATGTTTCTTTTCTTACCAAAATATTATTTTTTTTCTATCCATTTTTCATTTCCATTCCCTTTTGGTGTTAGGCTGGATAATGAGTAGAATAAACACCTAATTAGATGGGAAGGAGCAGAAAAGACTTTTTACATGATGTAATGACAAAGAGATGTATAACACAAATTAGAATAAATTATAGAGATTTTTTTAAAGTTTTATTAAAATTATATTATTTTTAAAATATACAAAGACTTTACTTGAAATAAAAAGCTATTCTATATTTTAGTTAAATTTAAAATGTTTTAAGCAAAATACCCTCTATTAAATTTAAACACATTTTGTTAATTAGCAAAAATTTTAAATAGAGCTCCATTGGTTGAATGAGATATACCATAAAATCATGGCTATATGTCGTTCGAAGAGTATGAAGTGATCTTACATATTCTGGGGGAGAAGTTTCAACTAGAGCTCCAGCTCCACCTGATGCAAAATTTACCCCATAAATGTAGTAGTTCTCTGAATCAGGATGCAGGTATGGTAAAATTAGTGGCAACTTGGCATACTCAGCTGCAACGAAAAGTTGAGTGCCTTCGGCTATCAATTATATCATATTTCAACTCAAAAACTCAGATTGTTAATTAAACATATGTATGAATAAATTTAGTATAAATTCCAGTATAGTCCCTCGCATGAAACTTTGACAAAGATGAAATCCTTGGTCACAAACAACAATTTCAATTCAAAATATTTATGTCATTAAGTGAAAGTCTATAAATAATTTTAGAATAAATTATATAGACTTTTCTCTATAATTTCAGAATATACACTTTAATTTAATTTAAAATCTTTTTGACTAAAATATCTTTCATAAAAATATATATTAAGAGTGATTAATGAATGATATTTTAATAAAAAAATTAAAATTAAATTAAAATGTAATGTAAATTTTTATTTTTTAAAAAAATTTATGTATATTTTGAAAATAAAATAAAGATCCTTGTAATTTCAACCAAATTTAAAAGATGTTTGTGTAATTTACTATGAGAAATTACACTTAATCGCTTTGATTTATGCTTTTAATTATTAATGTCTCCCAATCTACAAAATTACAATTGACTCCTAATCTAACTTTAGTTATGTGAAAATATTATAATACCATTCAAATCATCACCTCTGTCTGCTCTCTCACATAATTTTATCACCTGGACCGACAAATTAAATTAATCTGCAGACATCTTTAAGAATTCTCCATTTTAATCATTTATTCATTATCTTTTGCGGGACAAGGATAAAAGTTATCATAACTGCAATTTTTTTTTTAATTTAACATAATCGTGTAAAACTCATAAAGATAACAAAAAATCTGCTACAAACACTGAAAGCGTACCAATGAAATCTGGAATTACACGTCCATCGGAGAATCTCCCACTGGGGTAGTTGAAGAAGGTTTGACCATACGGGGGATAGTTTGCCTTGTTTCCCGGAAAAGAAGTGTTGAGGTAGTTGTTGATTCCTGCGTCGAACAGCGAATCCCCAAATACAAACAAGGCAGCTCGTTTCTCAGGCAAGCATATACTCCCAGAACAGTTCGTGATTTGGATGGTAATACCCACGAAGAACACCCACAAATACATACAGATCCTTAAATTTGTCATGGTACTTACTGAGTTTGATGTATCGTGTATGTATTGCTTTGCTGGGTTTTGGTTTCCATAGATGAATATAATTGATAAAGATACTACATTTTGACAAGTATGTAGCTCACCTCAATACACGTTTTCTCACTAAAGTTAAAACATCGACAATGACATCGATCAGGACTTTGATATAGACTCAGACACTATGAAATAAAATATATATATATATATATATAATTGATTTATTTATCTTTTTATAAATTAAATTTACTTACAAATCTACTAAAAAAAATTTGCCATAAAAATATAGATATTAATAAATATTAATATTACGGTTGTCTAATTTTTTTTTATAAAGTAAAAAAACATTTGTATAAAAAATATTTATATATAATTGATTTATTTATCTTTTTATAAATTAAATTTACTTACAAATCTACTAAACCTGCACAGGAGGGAAGGAAAATGTGCGAAGGAGAAGGAGATGCGGCTTTTGTTACGGATGATCTGATTTTTTTTTTTAGGGTTTAATTATTGATTAATTGCATACTACTTCATTTCTCAAATTACGCTAAAAAATACACGTGATTGTCATAAATATAGATATTAATAAATATTAACATTTTAGAGAATTTTACTTTAAATTTTTTTTAAAAATAATTTAAATTTTTTAAAAATATCTTAAAATAATAAATAAAATTAAAAAGCTAAGTCACTATTTTAACCTTTTATAAAAGTCTTCAAATTTATGACAATACGCAGAAACTTCCGACTTTTCAAAGCCTTCACATATTCACCCTCATTTTTCTTTGGTTTACGCCACACCACAGTTAGTGTTGACGTTGACTAACTATAAAAGGTTAGCTTTGACTGACAATCGGACTAAAATCCTTAGCTGGAGGGGGAAAAATAGAATTATTGATAGAGAATGGATGGCCCTGAATTAGACAAACTGAATTCTGTCTATTGTAATAATAAATGTATTCTGAATTGGCCTCATCCTTTATTAATCTGAATTTGTCGAGTAATGATTAGGTCTATCTATCAATTATATAAAAACCTTAGACGTACCTTAGTGTATGAATTATGACACGAATTGTATATTCATGAATATGAATATAAGAAATAATCCAAAGGGGTCCCTCTTTTTTCATTTAATTGTATTGTATTATTATTTTTTCTTTTTTCTCGTTCCTATTTTTTATGTGCAAAAGAAAAGGAGACTTAAAAAAATTAAAGGATTATTTTGTTTCTGAAGATAATTTATCAAATCAGGAATAGGAGAATTCTTTGAATCAAAATTGTGGGGAGTGTTTCTTGGTTTTTCCTACCAATTTAGAGTCTCAATTGGTATTCTTTTTATATTATGCCGGAATGTTCTTTTGAAGAATTTACATAATCTCCATTAATAACCCTTTGCGAATCTTGGTGTTTCTGACCATCCACTTTTTTTTTTTTTTTTAATGAATCCCCCTTTATGGTATTATGAGTTCTCATTCTTGCATTTTGAGATTCATATATAGTTGTAAATTATAATTTATTATAAATTTTTGAATTTTAAGAAACGCAGATGATAAAAAGCTCAAACTCAAACTCTTTTTAAAAGAGCATAAAAGAAGTGCAATGGGTGGTAGGTGATGGGCCAGAAAAAACTTTGAATAAAATGCCATTTTGGTCATTTAAATATAATTTTAGTATCATTTGTCTCTTTCAAAAATTTTTTCTAAGTTTGATATTATTTTAACTACATATAGAATATCCGTTCTAAAAATTTTATAGAATATTATTTTAATACTTCTAAAAAAATAAAATTAAACTTTGAAGCCGTAAAAATGATACTGAAAATATTTGGAGAAGGTAACCAATTTTATGACTGTCTTCGGAGGACCAAAATAAAATATCATTCAAAACTTTCCTACGGCTGTTTTCTGTTTATTAGAACACTTGCTTAGGCAAAATTTAAGAAATTTTACTCTATTATCTAAGGCACCATTAGAGAGATTTCTCAGTCCTCCGATATTGAAATTTTGGGAGGACCAAATAAAATTTCATTCAAAACTTTTTTATGACTGTTTTTTTAATTAGCTCATTTGCTTAAGCAAAAATTGAGAAATTTTAATCTATTATCTAAGGCACTATTGGAGAGATTTCTCAATCCTCCAAAATTAAAATTTGAAAGGCGTAGATTTATTTAATCCTAATTTGAAGGGAAGTGTCAAGTGATGATCAGTTAAGATAATATGTAGCTGGAATGTTAGGCAACTTGTAGGAGATTCAATTCTTTCGTTGTATCCGAGTTCAATCGAGAATCATTTCCTCAATTCTCATTTGTGATGTTGTTAATTTCTTCTCACCTTCTTTTCTCATCATTACCGAAGACATTTAAATAAAAATTCCATTATCTCAGTCTTACATTCCAGATTTAACAAAACACGGGT
Source organism: Erythrophleum fordii (assembly GCA_032878935.1). Classification (NCBI taxonomy): domain Eukaryota; kingdom Viridiplantae; phylum Streptophyta; class Magnoliopsida; order Fabales; family Fabaceae; genus Erythrophleum; species Erythrophleum fordii. Next base: position 7,473,148 of record JAVQMF010000047.1, read on the forward strand.
ATGTTACATTTTGTGTTAAAATTTAATTTTAATTAAAAAATGTAACTAGCAGGGATTGAACTTTTATTTTCATATCATATAAAAGATAATTAAATTAAAAAAATTAGTCTCACAATACAAGTTATTTCTTATAACTTGGAAACAAGAAAGAAGATGGAAGTTGCAAGGGGAGAAAACCCTGAATTCATTTCATTCAATTCTTCAATAAAAATTAATGAAACATAGAAGCTATTAATTTGATCAATCAATAACTCAGCAAAGAACAAATTATTACAAATTAAAATTCAAAGAGTTGCTTCATATTGTAAGGCTTATTGAAAGTGCGATTTTCAGTCCACGTTAGCTTTGAGAAATACTGATTAGCCCTGTCAGTGGGATGAGCAGAGTCGAAGAACAAATATTCACACGCATTCTCTCACAACTCAACAAGATAGAAATATTCAGCATGTACCACAAGAACACGCTTTTGTCAAAAAAGAAAAAAAGGAAAAGAGACCAAAATGTAAGTTTTTCATCCCTGAACTCTTTTATCTAATTTTGTGAGAATCACTAACAGGGTTACCTTGTGTATTTTTGCGCATGTTTAAGATATTTTGTTAGAGATTCTCGCTGATTCAAGTGTAAGGAAAGTATTAATTAACATTTAAAAAAAATACTTAAATACACTTTTGATTCTTTTATTATTGCAAAAGCTATAATTTAAATTATTTAATTTTAATTAAGTCAATATTATATATCCATCAACATTTAAAGATAACAAAGTTAAGTTTTGGCCATAAAAAAAACACACAGTTAAGTTATTTCATCTTAGTTCTACTATTTTAATAACAAACAAATGAATATGTTCCAGTGAACTCGCTTAAGTTGATGTAATTTGAAGTATATGGATTCACTGGATGATAAAATCAAATGAGATGTCACACTCTAGTTACATGATATATATATATATATATATATATATATATATATCCTTCCCCAATTCTTATTCCTTCTGCTTTCTGCAAAAATTTAAAGAAATTTTACTTTCTTACTTGTCATTTATCAAATGCATAAGACTCATGATCACATATGTGGATGTGAATTATCTACAATTTCATTATTTTTTTGTCATCACATAAACAAAATTACGATGAAATAACTTAATTAATTGCATTATTTGTAAATGTAAAAGAACAATATTGAATAATTAAATCAAAGAAACTAAAGTGAAACATTCTAGAGGGACAAAAAATCATTCAACCTTCAAAAAATAAAGGATAAAATTAAAACCAACAAAAATAAATAGTTACATTATGTAGAGTTTTAGGTGTTAGTAATTTGGGTTTGCAATGGAGGCATAAAATACAACAATTGTTAGGAAGTTATATAATCATGAAATAAGAAATTAAAAGAAAAAGGTTTCGAAACATGTGTCAAGTACGTTGTCCTTAAATTAATATTTGGTCCTATTAGTTGCAGCAAGGTTCAAGCAAACTTGCTTCAAAGAGTTATGCAAAGTACTTTTTAGAGAGTTCCACTGAACAATTAATGGAACTCTCTTTTTCAAGAATACTTGTAAAAAGTTTCAAACAGCATGGGGTGTAGAGATAATTTTCTATATGTTTTTGTGTTTAGCAAACAATTATTTATAAGATTGAATATGAACCATCTTGCCTATTCACCAAATTTAGATTTGAAGTTTGAATTTTAATTTTTTCAATCATGTTAGTTGAATGTTTTCTCTAATTTTTTTGCACTAATTCAATTGTCATTTGACTATTTTTTTCATGAAAGCATATGATTATTCATTTAATAGACACCAAAACTATCACAATTTTCAAAATTTTAAATGTTTTAGGAGGTTGACTTTTGAGTGTTTTTAGGAGGAAAATGTTCGACAAAAGTTTAGATTTGAAGAAAATTCATTGATCAAGTAGGCTTTTCTTTTCTTCCTTTGCTTCTCCTTATATTTTTATACTGATTTGATGTATGCTCTATTTTTGACATTGGTTTATCTTGTAATGTTGAGCTAAGATTATTGACTTGGAATTGTGATAAATCCTAATATGTAGGAAGCTTTTACTCTCTTTACTTGCAATTAATCATGTAATTTGTTTATTTAGTCTTTGTTCTTCATTATTTTAAATGTATGGAAACCATTAGATGATGTAAGTAACCTAAATGAATTGAGCAAAGAGATTGTAAGACTAGATTATGCATTGAACAATATGAGTTCATAAAAGTTACAATGTTAAGTAAATTAATTCATTTATATGATAAGAACATACTTATCAATCTCGCATAGCCATATCATGACCCATTCTTAATTATTATGTCTCTTAATCAATTGCATAAGAGATAAAGAATTGGTTTAAAGGGACTTCTTATAGGTGATTCAAAATATGTTTACAGGTAAATTAGAGTTTTAGGCTAGTAAAAATTATCATTAAGAGTAAGATAAAGAGAAGTTAATTAGTTTCTTATAAAATATTAGAGAAAATCATAATTTTAAGCATTTTACTTCCCAATTTAGTAGAGTTATGTTTCTTTTTATTTTGCTATCTTTATATCTTTAAGTTAGTTTTATCTCCAATTTCTTTTATTGTAAGCTTGATTTTGGTTAAGGTGTATAAATTTAGTATTTAGTTACTATTTTTTAATAAATTTTCATAAGAATAATACTCTATTTATCATTATATTATTTATATAATATTTGTACTGGCATATATGCTTTTGTAATGCAGTAATAATCATGTGTTAAAATAAAAAAAAGTAAAATAATTTTTTTCATTCTAACAAGTCCATATATAGATGTGTTGGTAAATTAAAGTGTCATGACAATGTTAGTATTAAAAAAGAGTTTACGGAGAGATAGAACTCATGGAGATAACAAAAAATCATATTCAAACACTAGAATCATACTAATGAATTCTGAAATGATACACCCAGTAGAGAATCTCCCATTTGAGTGATTAAAGATAGTTTCAACATATGGAGGATAGTTTGCCTGAGAATAAATGGTGGTGTTGATGGAGTTAGTGATTCCTGCATCGTATAATGAATTCCATGTACAAAAATGGCACCATTTTTCTTATGCAAGCATACACTCCCATACCTATCGATGATTTAGAAAAAAAATCTCACAAAGAACACCAACAAATAGATATGAACCCTTAAACTAGCCATGTTATCTAATCCTAATTCACTCATTTTCAATATATATATATAGTTGCTAGTTCTATCTGTTAAAAGTCTCACATTGTTTGCTTTTGTTTTGAGTGTGATTTATATACTTGTTGAGCAACTCTATTTGACACCAATTGGTTTTAGGTTAGCATCATAGCCCAATTTCAGTATGCACAGCCTGTTCTGCTAGGCATATGTGAAAGGGGTGTTAAAAATCCCACATTGCCTAATTCCATTTCTTGAGGGATGTTCATATATTTGTTGGATAACTTCACTTGACACTAATTGGTTTTAGGTTGAAATTTAACATTATTTAAATACTTGATTCCCATTTTTAAGATTGGATTGGTAGATGTATGATTTCATCAAAGTCTTAAGCCAATGCACAGAAACTTCTGATGATTATGTAGTCGATGACGTGGGAAGTTAAGACTTGGACAAAGGTAATGGGTATGCATATGATACTTCAATCTTAAAGATGAAAATTAAATTAGTAGACTAAAGGTTTTAAGTGACAGGTGTAAATGAACATACTTATTCGTGAATTATATTCTTAAATTCAAGTTTGATTTATTTTAAATAAATTTGCTTCAACATATTTAAACTCTACTTGATTACCATTCTAATAGCAAAAAAATTAAATAAGTAAAGGAAGAAAGAATGCAACGGCTAGGTGAGGCTCTAGGAAAGAGGTTAGTGGACTTTTTCTTGTTTGGTTGAGTAAAAAACATCTCCAGTGTATTAAAATTATTTTGGTGTAATTATAGGGACTTGATTTATGCAAGATTTTGTCGTAGTAATTGATTACAGAACATAATTAATTAGATAAATTAAAACACCTTTAAAAAGAAAAAGTATACAAGATTTCAGGTCTCTATAAACCTCACATCATAGTCAATTAGGAGCTTTGGGAGAGTCATACTCCAAAATTAGCTCGAGGTTGGAGAGTTAAAGGTTTCTATAAATCCCACATCAAAATCCCATATTTTCAATGTGGGACTTAAATCCCATGCCTTTCAAAAGGTCCTCTCTCTCTCCCCTCCCCTTTCTTTTTCACATAAAAAAATATACATTTGTCATATTTTTATTAAAAAATTTATTTATTTAAATTTTGTTCTTTAACTTCTTTTTATTTTAATATAATGTCTTTATTTTTAGTGATGCCATATTTGTCTTTTTCTCTTACATCTATCATAGACTATTTGGAAACATTAAAAAAAGTTAAGGAATTATTTTAAAACAGTAAGAAAAAAAGGTTGAAAGACTATTTTTAAAATATTAAATAAAGGACAAATATAAATCAAATTAGAAGTTAAGAAGTTAAATTAAATCAAATAAATAAATTGAAGGACTAAGATGATAGCCAAACCTTTAAAATACTAAAATGATAGAGATATTATCTTTCCCAAAAAAAAATACTGAACTTCGAGCAAATAAACATAATGAAGCATATTAAAATTATTTGTTCAAACAACGATGAGAACAAGACCCATAAGAAGTTTTCCCTACGAAGGATATCTAAATAAAGTTATTGCAAGTAATTAATTAGATCTGGAAGAGTTGTTTGATAGTGTAAGGGCCGGTGAGATTAAGTGGTCCTCCCTCCCACATTAACTTAGACAGCTGGATGTTGGCCCCTTCACTAGGGTGTCCGCCATCAAACCACACGTACTCAAATGGGTCACTGCATAGCTCAAATGGCAATACTCCATATCCTCCACACATACCACCACCTCTGAAGGGCCCATCTCCACAACATGCTACCTCACCCTCCTTGAATCCTTCACAATATATAATCACAAAGTTACATATCTTCATATCCAAACTTAATATGCACATACACACTAAAATATCTCAACCTAGCGGCTTATATAATTTAGCCTTTCAATTTTAAAACATAACTATCAACTATTTAGACTCATAAATTCGTACAATTTAATTGGCCTTTAAATTTTGTCATTTTATTTGTAATTTCGTCTAAAAACTTAATAAAATTTCTCCAAGGTTAAATTAATCTAGATATGTAAAGAATCTAAATATTTAGTTCCATTCTATTTAGTTTTTGAATGAATTTAGTAATGAAAATTTTCAATTATACCAATCTCTCTTCTAAAAGACTAATAATCAAATTTTAGAATTAGAAGAAATTGTACACTTTCTTAAATTGAAGGGGTTTGCTTCGTTTGATTGGAAGATATGATGATAAAGACAATATAAAATATAGATAGATGGAAGTAGATGAAACAAAAAATAATTATTTTATTCTTACTCTTAAAATGATAATTTGATAGATAGAATAATAAGTATAAAGATATAATAGATATTATATAAATTATGTAGAGAAATATCTTCACTTCACATCTAACCAAACAAGCATATAGTAACTATCATAATTTTTTTTAATTTCTCAAAAAATAAAAAAGTGGTAAAGACAAAGATATAATTACATATTTTTCAAAAAAGATATAATTATTCACTTCGTACGTCATTTTTTGAGTTCATTTTTTTAAAATTTCGAACAACTTTTTGAATTTTTAAGCTCTTTTTTCAATTTGAAAATGTTGCAAAGATTCTTATGCAACGGCCCGCCTCTAGTTGTTTAGAAAAGTTAATAAGGTTATCATTTCATAAATGTCAAATTTTTAATTATAATTTTTACGTAACGTAAAATACCACTAAAAAAGATATTATTTTACATCTCTTAGTATATTAAATATTATTACGTAGAATATCCTATTCAGACATCCTAAAAACAGCTTTTGACACCCGAGAGATTAGAAGGAAAGATAACAAGTTATAAAAAAGTTGAAATTGGCGATGTGGCACAATGTGAGCCACTGGATGGCTTGAAGGGCTGAACACAATGTACGTACCAATTCGTTATCTCCCTTCTAGTCTCTTGGAGGGCAAAAGTCGCTTTTAAGATGTCTAAAACTTAATAATATTTAATATACTAAGAGATATTTTTAAAAACGGTAACCTCCTATTAATGTATTAAGTAATAAATATATTTAAAATTAAAACGTCGACTAAGCATCAAATAAAACAGTACCATAATTTTTGAAAACTCAGGTTAGAGCCTTACCAAATTTTCGAGGGTTGAAAACTCTCTGTTCGATTGCTGTATAGTAATCAAGCATTGAGTATCTAAATCCAGGTACCTCCCTCTCTAATTTCTTCATGACTTGTGCAAGAGCTTTGTTGTGTTCTATTGCCATTGCATTTACTATTTCATTACATCTACCATCTGATAATCTGCTCGATGGCATACAACCTAAGGGTCCTACGTTTTCAAATGCAAATTTTTTGGCTCCTACACTTGTGATTTCCTGCAATTGCATATCAAAAATATATAACAAGAACCAAAAAATTAAAATAAATTACCTTTTACTTTTTTTTGGAGAGATGCTTAAATTATACCATCTTCTCATTTATTATAAAAATATACAGAAAGTCTATTAAGCTAAAATATGATTAAAATACCTTTAAAAACAATATTAATTTCTTTTGTTAAAAATATAACTTATTAAAAAATATATTTTTAAAATTTTTATTTTAGTGTTGTTTATTTTATATTGTGAAATATAAATTTAATTCATTTTAAATTCAAAAAATTAACTATTTTTAATATTGATCAAAGGCCAAATGCATGCAATTCGAACAAAAAACTTAAATATATATTTAATACTTAATATATTATATAAATAATAGATATGAGAGGTGTAATTATAATTCATCTTTACTATAAGAGAGATCAGTTTAATATAACTTTTACTTTTTTTAAAAAAAAAGAAAGTATAAATTTTTAAAATAGAAAGAAAAGCCATATAATTTGAATATCTTTTAAATAAAAAGAATATAATTTATTAAAAAATACTTTTATAAAGGGGCCCTCATATATCTTGCAAGTTGCAACTACATTAAAAAACAAAAAAGAAATTATTTTTGGCGTCTCGTGAGATTTAAATTGATGTCTCAAATAATTCCATAATAGTGTTTTAAAATAAAAATAGAGGAAAAGTAAAAAGGGTTCGTATCTCGTACTCGGAGCATTTTATACAGGTTGCCAATCACCAGCTTCACAAAAGCTCTCTTGCTTGCCTCATTAGCATTAGGATACTCATTGTAAAACCTCTCATAATCGTTACCACCAATGGTGATTAAGTAGACAGCATTGGTCAAGACCCTCTTGGCTTGTGCCTCACCAATGTCTTCTTTCAATAACTCTGCCACATGCTTGAAGTATTTCACCTGGATTGGAAAATCTATCTGAAATAGAGAAATTATAAAAAGCAAGGTCACTTTCTTTCTTCTTGAAAGAAGATGATGAAAAACTCAAGATTTTAACTCTTGATTAGTTACTAGCTTTGAGCTCTCATGTCGAGTTTGAATCGTCTAAAATTTGTTCTTATAAATTTTTTGTGCCATTGGAAAAAATAAACTCAAAGAATAAGACTTACATTATAAAAAGTAACTTTTGACATTAAAAATTGTATATCCATCTCTTTTCATTTTAAAAAAATTTGCAGATTCAAACTTTAAAGAATTTAAAGTGATGTCTTTTAAGTCATGGGAACATACATAATCGCTTGAACCAGGAAGAACACAGGCTCCACCTGAAGCAAAGCTGGCCCCATCAGTGAACACATGGGGTATTGGCTTCAGATATGGTGGAAGGAAAGGCAAGCCTGCAAATGTAGCTGAGTCCATGCACAAAAATAAAAGGATTGTGTGATGAGTCCCACATATGCATTGATCTTGAAATTAGTTATTCCACGTTCAGTAAAAAAGGAGTTAAATTTTTTTTTTTTTTCGTTTGTATAATTTTACTTAATTTTAATTTAATTTTATAATTTAAAATTTTGTAATTAATTACCTATTTTTTAAAAAAATTTAATTTAATGCTTGTCTTTCAATCTTTGTCAATATGCTATTAAATTTTATTTATGTGACTAATTGTGTATTATTTTGACATTTTAAATATAAATGATTTATGCTACTGATGAAAACAAAAATAGATGATGAAGTGAAATCAGCTTGTATATGCAGCTCTCATTATCTGCCACCTATGTTAAGTGAGTTGGCATATGTACATATTCAAAATGTTTAGATAGCAAATTGTTGACTATATAGTAAGGACTAAATTAAAAGCATTTAAAATTATAGAACTCAATTACAAACTTTTGAAATATAGGGACCAAATTAAAAAATTAAAAAATAACTGAAACTATATGGATTGAAAGGGTAATTGAACTAGAAAGAAAATTAATTCTATTAAAATACTTTTAGACACATTATACTTTAGAATGATGTTTAAAAACTCATTTAGTTGGAGAATATAAAAATATAAAATATATAAAAAATAAATAGATAAAAATAAAAATAATTTTTTATTTTTATTTTTAAAAGGATAATTTGATAATTAAAATAATAATTTAATAAATAAAATAATAATTACAAACATATAATAAATATTTTATAAGTTGAGTACAAAAAAAATGCACAGGAAACCAAACTGGGGCCTAAAAGAATAAATTCTCTTCTGTGCTAAATGCAAGGTCTTGTCATGTCATAGTTAAAAGTTAAAAATGACAATTAACTTGAATCAGATCAGAAATGTGGAAATCGATAATCGTTGGTGCAGCTAAGGTAAGGTGAAAGCTAATGATGCAAAAATTTGAAATGGTTACCGATGAAGTCAGGGACGATACGTCCATCTGTGAATCTGCCGGTAGCATGCTTGAAAAATGTTTCCCCATATGGCCAATAAACTGAAGGCAATTTCCCACTTGTGTTGACATAAACGTTATTTCCAGGATCAAACAGGGAGTCCCCCAAAACAAACAAGGCTTTGCGTTCTTTCTCTTGTGGGGGTTTATGGTGCTCGACATAGCAACTATCTAAGTTTATCAGAATGCTGAGTAAGGAACATAATAGATAAGTAAGACTTGCCATTATTACCTCTCCACTTCTACTTCCTGCAACCTACTCGAGTGTATATATACATAAACTGCAAAGTCAATTTGAGGTCTTTTGAATGGTAGGAATTATCGTGAAGCATGCTTCTCTTAGGTAGGAGACATCCATTAAAAAGAAAAAAAGAAAAGTTAATTCACTGTGGAGCCACGATGAGCAATTCAATCACAATAGTCACGTTGCTGAATAAACCAACGGTACAAAATAGCCTGCTGTGTCTGCCCCATTAGCTTTGGGGGCGGGGTTGGTGGGAAAGCTGTGCCTCTAACTCCACTGCCAAGAGCAGATGTCATCCATAAGAGTGCACAAATCTGACCACTCAAAACATATCCTACAGTCCACGGCCAAGTTTTCAAATTTTGGAAGAAGCTTATTTTTCAAATTTTGCAAAGCTCAGTAAGGTATATATTTTGTTTTGTAATCCCAATCTTCAATATTTATTCGGAAAAATTTCACATCACGATCATAATTTAATAAAACTGACATTAAATGGTTTTAAAAATTAATTTTTTTAAAAAAATTAAAGAAATAAGTTATTATTTATATTTCTTAAAATTATCAGTCAAACTCTTTAAAATTATAATAATCCTATTGTTACATTAGTATTTCGTATTTATTATTGCCCCCAGATGAAAACACCTTTGTAACATCAGTGCTCCGCTTAGTTCATTGCATTGCAAATAATTTAGTCTTTTTATATAACTTGAATAATATTTATTATAATTTTATATTTATTATTTTATTTATTAAATTACTTTTTTAAAAGTATAAGTAAAATAATTATTTTTTATCTCATTTATTTTTATTTACTCATATTTTACATTTCTTTTACCATTAAATCATTCAACTAAATATACTATAAGAATATCAAATTATAATTTTAGAGAATATAAATAGTAATTAACTTTAAGAAACATAACTGGTAATTTACTGCTTTGGTGTTTCAAAGGAGTTTTGGTTTTTAAACTCATTTAGTATCATTTTTATCAACTTATGGTATTTAAGGGGAATTTTTTTATTTATTATGTTTTAACTTTGATTTTTATTTTTTATTGTTTTGATAGAGTTATGTGATAATTTTTCTTCATCTTATTGAATTACAAAAGTCATAAGCATAGATAAAACAAATTGAATTTGTAGAATTACATATTTTTATTAATTGCCTCTGCTCTTGTTTTAATCAAAATAGACGATGAAGTAGGTGATCTGTTAATTGATGAATCACACCGAGGGATAACATAAGGTGACTGAACGCTGAAAAGATTGAGATAAAAACTTCTTAAAATGTTAAATCTTAAAGGCAATTCATTTTTGTATGACAGAATAACAGTATAAAAATTACTATTCTACTGCTGTTGATATCTTTCATTAATGTCTTTAAACATCATGCAGAGTTTAGAGATGACATTGCTGTATTGAAGTTACCAAATTGTTTACCCAGAATCTATTTAATATATATTAGACTTGAAGTATGAATATATATGTCATATGTGAAGAAAGATTAAAGATATTTGATAATGACAAAATACAGATAAAAACAACAATTTATTGAATAATTTTTCAATTAATTAATCCTCTGCAAGTCAGTACATAAAGTATACATATAAGTACTTACATGAAAACTAAAAAGCTTTAGTTAATTCTAACAAATAAAGAAATAATTTTTAACTAACTCTTAAATAAAAAAGAAAGAAAATAATGTCGTAAAACAGAAAATAAATGTTTTAAAATGGAAATATAACTAAAATAATTCTAAAACAAGTGAAAATAAGAGATTTTGAAATTTGAAATGACCCCAACCAATTGCCATAACGATAAGCTTGAATTAAGCTTCCCATTATGATATAATATTGGTCAAAACTCCAACTGGATTAAAAGTTATAGCATTTTAAAGATTTATTAACCATTTGGCCTTTTAAGCCTTATGTCTTGGTTTTTGTAGTTTAGCTCGATTTGTGAATTCTTCAGGTAAATATTCCATGTGTGTGTGTGTGTATTATGTTTTAATTTTATATTCATTTTTCTTGATTTTTGATTGAGTAATGTGATAAATTATGTCACAATTTTTTTTTTTTTGCCTTTTCATATATAAGTCTTGATCAATTTTAATATTGTTTGGATGAATGTCAAAAGTGAAAAGGAGAAATTTTAGGATTAAAGATATTTAGTTGGGTCAAATTGGTAGAAAGAACCCTGTGCCTTGTATACAAGTATAGGTATTATTTGGATGTTTTTAAGAAGAAAATAGAAATAAACTTATTTTGTTGAAACTAATAAAATGTGTACAAAATATGTGTATTCAAAGGAAGGATCCAAAGATTTTGTAAAAAATTTGACTCTGAAAACCTTTTGTTCACATACCTTGAGAGTTTGTAATATTAAATTTGTGATAAAAATGCAAAACAAATACTTCATAAAATGGTGATCCAAAAATGCAAAATTTGGTAGTGACATTGACGGAAATAAGAGCAAATAGTGTGAACCTAAAAATTGATAATTTTATTATGTGGTCTTTCTTTAACCCTATGTTGGCCGTACAAAATCACAAAGAAATTTAAGATATTATATGGGATGTTATCAAATAAGGATCTCAACAAATCCAAGAATGTTTGCATAAATTAATTTTGGATCCAAATAGCATCATTGAAAAAAAAAAAAAAGAAATTCATGCCAACAACAAAGACCAAGCTCAAGACGGAGGACAAATTTTAAATCCTATCCTAATGTCTTATAAAAGAAAGCCAAGAGGAAATTTTAATAGTAGAAAGATGGCCATTTTGAAAAGCAAAAATATCAAATAAACAATAGCATTTGTAGAATTTTTTTTATATCTCAATGATTTTCTTTTGTAGAAAAATAAAAGAAAATGGGTTGTGTTCCTTCCACTATACCAAATCTACTTTTTAATTTTAAAAGATTTGATTACACATATCTATCGAGTAAATGGATATGTAATTATAAAATTAATAAATGTAAAAATAAAAATATATCGATGTGAATTTATTCATTTTATTTAATGTTTTAAAAATTGGACTGCTCATTGAACTGGTAGAAGTATTGGTTCACAGTTAATTGATTGAATCATAGTTGAACTGTGGTTGAATCAGTAATAATTAAATATATTTTTTTAAATTTTTATATATTAAAATTTTAATGTAAGAAATAAATATTAATAAATTTTAAATATTTAATTACTAATTCAATATTTCTTAAGATATTACAAAAATTATTTTAAGATTTTTAAATTATATTATACTTATCATTAAAAAATAAAAAACAAAAAATAAATAGTAATTTTGGTTAAATATCTTGATATTTGAGAGAAATATTATTAAGAAATGGAACATAAACATAATAGAAAGTAAATATAAAAAATAGCTAATTATGCACATTTTACATCTTTTATATTTTCTTTTAAAAAAATTATATTTCAACTTCTTCCTCTTTTTATTGCCTTTTATTTTTAATTTGTCAAAATTCTTTGAGATAAATTATTCTATTATATAAGAATTTTTTTTTTTAAAAAAAATAGCTATGGACCTGTTCAAACCGATTTTAAACTGGTCCTGTTTTGGCCGGTTCTACTGATTCTTAATTGGTTTGATTGATTTTTTTGGCTCTACAGTTTTCTGAACTAGCCGGATTAGACTAGGGATCAGTTCCCTGTCAAACCGGCCAGTGCTCCAGGTTTTAAAACCTTGATTTTATTTATATGTAATTATGTCTTGAAAGCTGGACTTTTTACTCCATTACCAAACAAATAGATGGCATCAGGTAAAATTGTACAAATCTAAACACTCAAGACATATCCCACAGTACCTTACATCCTTTGTGCACTTGGTTTTAATTTAGAGGTACTGCAATAACCAAACTTAATAATTATGATAGTCAATGTCAAATTTACCTTCCCATACAATGAACCTATATTTACTTTTGTTGGGAACTTTGCCTTTCTTGGGTTAGGGTTTTACTTTTGTTGTTATGTGCATTTTAATCCTGAGTTAAATTGGCAAAAACCAAACTGAAAATCAAATTAATTAATATGCAAGGTAATAGACAACCTTAGCCTATAATCATAGTCAGATTCAAAATCAATAAAAGAAAATCTTCCAAAATATTGGTAAGATATTAAAGCATCCTACGGAGGGAAACGAAAAATAAAAAGGCAAAAATAAGAACTCCATTCTTTAAGAATTCTTGAAGAGGCAAAAAGAAGGAGGGGGGAGAGACTAGGTATGCATAAAGGAATAGGTTCAAGTGATAATTCTATGGCTATCTTAATTCTTAAAGATTTTATCTTTATAATCTCTTTAGTTATTATGATCAGAGTATCTTCAAACATTATTTGGGTTATATTGTTTTAGATGATTTTAAAAATATATTCTATTACATTAATTTGGTACATTTAAAACTTTAATTTTAAAATCATTTTTAGACAAAATTGATGTTAATGTGATTATAGGAGAGTAGTTATTAGAGCTTGATTATAGGAGATTTGTTAATAGTCATCACAGTTACGTATCCCTGTACTTTCTCCTAGGTTAGCTCATATTTCCTTGTATATATAGATGTTGCATCTTTTGTACAAAATTGAAAAGAAAGTATACAATTCTCTTCATTATCCTTTGCGTTCCTTTTCTAGTACTATGGTATCAGAGTCTAACGGATAGAATTGGGGTTAGTTTTGGACATATAAATGGGTGTGTTGCACACCCATTAGGTTAACCTTTTAGGAAGAGAGTAATGACCCCGTGGCAACGTAGTATCAGAATAGGTCCTATAGTCACTGTCAGGATGGATGATGTCTGCCTCCATCGTAAATGGAATTATGGGCCATTGGTGACGTGGACGTCACAAATTGGGTGGGTGAGTATATCACAAATCCCACATTAAATAGACTTGGGACTGGTTTTGGATATATAAATGGGTATACTGTACACCCCATTAGGTTGACCTTTTGGGGAGGGGGTAATTACCTCGTGACACTAAGCTTTAGATTCTCATATTCTTTTTGTTGTATCTATCTGCATCATTCCTTGGTCTTAATTTCCCAGCTTTTATTGAAACACCATTCCATTATTTTGGTATTGATTATTGCATTCTAAAACTCTTTATTTCATCATGGAAAAATTTGATATTTCAAAATCTATTACAAATGTTTTAATAGGCTTAAACTATAATATTCGGGTCCAATGAATGAAAAGTTTCTTAATAGGTCGCAAGTTTTGGCATATTGTTATTGGAGATATAACTAAGCCAATAAGAGATAAAGATGAAACTAATGCAAAATTTATTGATCCCCTTGAGGATTAGGATAGTAAAAATCATTAGATCATCGCATGGTTCTACAATATCTCTATCCCATCTATTCACATCCAATTTGTTGATTATCACTCTGCAAAAGAAATCTGGGATTTCTTAGCTAACAAATATCAAACCACTGGACTTGCTCACTACTATCAGTTATGGACTACTCTTCATAGTCTTAAACCAGAAGTTAGTTAATTTATGAATGATTTTCTTGCTCAAGTTCAACTAATCTGGAATCAAATATCTTAGGCCAAAATTAGTAAAGATCATCTTCATCTCATTTAGGTTCTCATGGCCCTTCAACCTAAATATGAAGCTATTTGGGCCTTCCTACTACATCAACATCCATTCCCATCATTGGATGTTGCTATTTAAGAGATCGTTTTTTAAGGGACTCACCTTAATTTGGATAAGACTCCTCTATTTGAAATGGCTCTTGCAGTTACTCAGTCTTCACATCTAAAATCTCGCAATCAACTCTATAAGAATTGTAATCAACCTAGTCACAGTTTTACTAATTGTCTTATTTTAGAATGCAAATATTGTCATGGTATTGGTTATATTCTCAAACATTGTCCCACACGGCCTCCAAAACCTAAAGACAAGTTCTCTAAACCGAAAAATATCTCAAAGCTTGGATTTTCCTTTGTCCACTACAACTATTAAAGGTCATACTAACATTACTATTAGTGATCTTGAGGCATTACTCAAACAAGTTATCTCTTCTAACTCCCTTACTGCCATGTTTGCCACTCCAGGTAACTCTCATTGGCTTTTTGACTTTACATGTTGTAACCATATCACCACTAATATTAAACTCTTGTCTTTTGCAACACCTATTTCTTCTTTACCACCCATCAACACTATAAATGGTACTCAAATGCACATTACTCACACTGGTCATGTATCTACCTTCAATCTTTGTCTTCTTAAAACCTACTATATTCCTAACTTAGCAATCAATCTCATCTTTATTAGTCAGTTGTGTGAAAAAGGACTAATTGTTAACTTTTCTCCATTTGGTGTTCAGGTATAGGACCCACAAATAGGATATATTCTTGGGACAAGTTGCAAGGTTAGCTGGTTATTTGAGCTTGCATCTCTTCATCTTCTTTAGAAACTTGTGTTTACGGCTACCACCACTAACTCCTCCATTCACCAATGGCATCTTTGTCTTGGTCATGCCTCTGCAAGTAAAATTCAGCCTTTAATTTCTCATGGATTGTTAGGGTCTATAAGGTGTGAGTCATTTAATTACTTAAATTGTCAACTTGAAAAACAACTTTTACCAATACTGATTTTATTTTAGATAGCCCTTTTAGTTTAATTCATTCTGACATTCAGGGTCTTTCCTTTATTTCTTCAATAAATGACTTTCATTATTTTATGTTATTTATTGATGATTGTTCTTAATTTACTTAGATATATTTTATGAAACATCAATATGAGTTACACAAATTTACATTACATTTGCAAAGATGATCAAAACTTAGTTCTCTTGTACTATTAAAATTCTTCAAACAAACAATGTAATGGAATATTGTGATTCTTCTGTACTTCAGTTTCTCAATCAATAGGGCATTGTTGTTCAATGTTCTTGTCCTCACATCTCTCAATAGAATGGATAAGCCAAGTGAAAACATTGTTATATTATTGATTATGTACATGCTCTTCTCCTCTCTGCCTTAGTTCTTCATAATTTATCCCCTTTTGAAAAGTTTTTGGTTAGCCTCCTGACTATTCAATGCTTAAACCTTTCGAATGTGCTTGTTTTTTTCTTTTATAACCCTATGAGCATACAAAATTAAAACATCATGTTCATCTATCCTATTTTCTTGGTTATGTTGTTGAATGTAAAGGGTATCATTATTGGGATCCTATTTCCAATAAATTATGCATCTTTCATCATGTCACCTTCTGAGAAAATACTATGTTCACTTCTCTTTCCAAATTCTAACACTTTGTCAACACTGATCCTCTGTACTTCTATAACTCATTGATAAAGTTATTTCCAAGTCCTGACATAAAAGATTCTGATACACTTAATACTAGCCCTCCCCCCACCTACTCTTTGGTAAAGAAAATACTATTCACTCACAGTTGTCGCATTGGCCAAGATTAATGAATTTTCGCTGGTTTGCAGTATAATGCCCACTAGGTCGTCTCCTATGGAGCTTTTGAATCAAACCAATTAGTTTAGGATGCGAAAATATAAAACTACAATAATTGGAAGTTCAAGTATGAAATTGCACTAATTAAATAGAATTAGTAAATCAATTAATGAAAACAAAATGAAATGAAATTTAATCAGAATGATGCATAACCAATATAGAATTCTATCCTTGATATTTTCCTATCTTTATCACCTAAAAACACCTTTGGTTTGATTTTAATCCCTTGGTTATTTTTTATTAATATTCTTAAACTACCACGGGATTTTACTTGGTTCATATTGCTAATCAGAATGCAATCGTGTTTCTATGAACAACACGAAGGCAAACTATTTCGCACTTGACCAGAGATGCACGCAGAATCTTAATGTGGTTTAGAATAAATTTATTTGATTAATTAATCGATTGAATCAAAATGCATTTTTAGATAGATCAAACGAATCAGAATTCATGCAACAAAAATTATTTAACTAGAATGATAATAATTACATAAAAACAAAGAGAACAAAAACAAAATGCTTTTGAAATCAAAATCCAAACTAGAGTTCTATACAATTATGGACTCAAGTTTTCTATCAGATTTAGACTTTGGATTGATCACTAAGAAAATTAAAAAGTCATAAAAAAATAAAAATAAGAATGAGAAGTAAAGAAGTTGGAGTGTATTCTAGGGTGATGTCTTTTTCTCTTTATATAGATGTCGTTGGCTTCTTCCTCAAGAAAGATTCAAGGGCTAAGATAAGTTGCGTGCATCCAATAGTCTAGACTTTTTTACATTAAAAGAAATCTAATACTATTCTAAAAATAACAATCAGATACTATCCTAATCCTTTTATGACTTAATAAGATAATGTCTAAATCCTTTTAGGAGTCTTCTATCATAATCCTTTTAGGAATTTTCTATTCTACAAAATACAATTAAAAAATAAGTGGACTTTCATTGGATAAATATAATAAAAATACATTTAAAGCCCATTAATATAAATTTAGCACATTTAATATAAAATAAACTTAAAGTCATCAAATTACCCACTTTGAATTATTAATAAAATTAAATATGAGAGATATAAAATATAATAATGTCAAAATATCACTCTTATTGAAGTTGTCTTAACTGTTGATCTTGCACCTACGCCTGCACTTCATTTATCTATATAGGTAAGAGAAACTCCTTATTATCTTACTGATTACCACTATTATTCTACTATTACAACTCTCCATCAACCTTCCTCTTATCATGAAACAAGAACTAACCCTCTTTGGTAGCAAGCTATGACAAAAGAACTTCATGCTTTAAAGAAAACTCATACTTAAAACTTAGTTGATCTTTTTCCTAACAAGACCCATATTGGTTACAAATTCATTCTGATTAGAATTATTGAGCATTCCAAAGCTCACTTAGTAGCCAAAGGTTATAATCAAAAGTCTGGTATAGATTATGAAGAAACTTTTGCTCCAGTGACTTGTTTAACATCTCTTTGTAATCTCTTAGCCATTGCTATGGTTTGTAGATGAAAGCTTTATCAGATGGATGTCAAAATCACCTTTCTTCATGGTGATATAATGGAAGAGGTTTATATGCATCCTTTCCTAATTTTCATTCTCCTCACCAAGTTTATAGGCTTTAACGAGCCTTGTATGGCTTGAAAAAAGCTCTGCGAGCCTAGTTTGCCAAATTTAGTTCCACTCTTGCTCAATTTGGATTTGTCTCTAGTCCATATGATTTTGCATTATTTATTCGACAAACTAATGATGGTGTTGTCCTTGTGTTACTTTTATATTGATGATATGGTAATAGCAGGAGATGATGCATCCAGTATTTCATAATTACAAAGTTATCTTAGTCAACATTTTGAAATGAAAGATCTTGGTTTTCTTAGCTATTTCTTAGGCCTTAAAGTTTTCTAAAATTCTAAAGGATATTATCTTTCTCAAGCCAAGTATGCATCTGACTTACTTTCTTACACTGGCATTGCTGACAGTAAAACTGTATCCACCCCCTTAGAACTCAATTGCAAACTTATGCCTCTTAATGGCGCTCCTTTAATGATTCTACCTTATATTACCAACTTGTTGGGAGTCTTGTCTATCTCACTATTACTCAACCTGATATCTCATATGCTATTCATCTAGTCAATCAATTCATGGCTACTCTTCACTTATCTCATTTTTCTACAGCACTTCAAATTCTTCACTATATTAAAGGAACACTTTTTCATTGTTTACACTTCTCTAGTCACTCTTCTTTTGGTATTATCTAGCTACTCTAATGACGATTAGGCTGGTGATCCATTGGATCATCACTCTATAACTGTCTATTGTCTCTTCTTAGGTGATTCTCTTATCTCTTGGTAAAGCAAAAAGCAAACTATTATTGCTTGCTCTAGCACAGAATCTGAATGTCAGGCCCTTATCGATGCTAAATCTGAATTACTTTAGTTACTATGGTTATCAACTAACATGGGTGTCACACATTCTTTTGCCATTATGCTTTATTGTGATAATCGCAATGCCATCCAAATTTCTTATAATGATGTTTTTCATGAGCATACAAAATACATTGAAATTGATTGTCATTTTGTATGTCGTCATGTTACTCATGGAATTATACATTTAATTCTTGCCTCCTTTGTTAACAAATCGTTGATATCTTCACCAAAACACATATTCTTGCTCACTTTTAAGATCTCTTAAGCAAACTCAAGTTGGCCTTTACTATGCCACCTTGAGTTTAAGGGGGGTGTTAGCATAATTATAGGAGAATTGTTATTAGAGCTTGATTATAGGAGATCTGTTAGCAATCATATCAGTAACATATCACTATACTTTTTCCTAGGTCAGCTCATATTTTATTATATATATAAATGTTACATCTTTGTACAAAACTAAAGAGAAAGCATACAATTCTTTCCATTATCCTATGCATTCCTTTTTTGGTAATAATTGAATCTATGTTATTAAAGAAAGATATTAATTTTTCTTTCCAACTGAATTAATCACTTTGGATAAACCTTTGGGGTTGGTACTGATATAATTCTTGTTTCCAAGATCAATGATTAAATCTCCAAAGATAAATAAGAAAACATTAATTTCTTTTAATGGGTATCATGAACATTTTCCATATCCTACTTATATTTGTTTGATAAACATTTTTATGGTTGTATTATACATATTATTAGGCTTTTTTTCTTTTTAATTATGAAATTAATTATCTATTATCATTTGATAGTTGGACTTTTGTTAGATGAAAAAAAGAAAAGAAAAAAAGCCTTTTTCACTATTACTTGGAATAGAATATGCCAACAAAGATGACAAAAACACATCCAAAAAAAAAAGTTAAAGAAGAAAGCAACACTTTAATCCTGTTAATAACAATTATAGTTAACTTGTATCCCTATTTGTGGAAATATCTAATAATGACAGCCACATCATTATTTTGTGCTAAACTAAGACCAAAATCATCTCAACCTAATTACTTGACAATAAAATAAACCACAAGAGCCTAAAATGAAAGATAGACCATATTTTGAAAGTTTCTTCATTCTAGCACATGTAGGGCTTCACTGAATGCTTCATGGTCTAGTTAACAATTTTTGTAACTATCCCAATGCAGCCATCTTTTAGTTGGTAGGATAAGTGTTTTCATTATGGGTAGACATCTCAAAGGAGATGAGTTTTCAAACTTTCTTCTTCCTTTCTTATATATTTCTTGAAAGTCAAAATTTCAGCAAATCATGAGCCTTTCAAATTAATCAAACATAACTTTAAATTTCCTATCGCTATATCTACAAATCTTTCTACATGGTAAACTAGATATGAAAGGTACAATGTAACCATTGCTTCTTATGTTAAACAAAAAGGCATATCTTTGTAGCAGTCTATCAGCTTTTCTATCTCTTAAGTTTCTCTTTGGCAATTTGTTGCTTCTCTATCTTTTAACAATTCTTGATTGATTTGTAAGTTGAATAAGTAAAAGCAATAGAAGTGTCATGTGAAAATAAATTAGTGGTTGCAATAATTTAAAATTTTTATCTTTCATGATAAAATAAAACATATTAAGATAAAATGTCATTTTATCTGAGAAGTGGAGAAGGAAAGGTAAGTGCTACTGAAGCACTGTAGCTTTGAGGACCAAGTGGTAGATATCTTCACTAAAGGATTGCCTAAGTCAAGATTTAAGATGTGTAGAGAATGCCAAGTTGCTTTAAAATTAAGGAGAAGTATTAGAATTATCAGAATTTGCCTTGTAACTCTAAGTCCAACCTACTTTTCCTTATTTATTGGGAAGTCGATATTAGTTTCTTTATTGATAGGTGAAAAGTTGAATTTTGTTTTAATGTAAAGTAGTATCGCTTACACTAAATTCAAGGAAGCATGTTAGCACAATTTTTAGAGAAGTTGCCAAAAAGTAAGTTTTACATTTTTTATATAAATGCCCTTGTGTAATAAAGCATATAGATCTCTTCCCTCTATTGCTTATTTTATTAACTTTTTCCTTTGCTTTTATTTCTGTTATGATCCTCTAGCTTACATATACCATAAACGTTTTGTATTCCCTTATTTTTAAAGTAGCTTACAACTATATTCATGGCTTGTTTTTAAAAGCTTATTGTTCTTCACTTAAGTGTGTGCCTTATACCTCTATCTACTTGAGCTACTATCTCCATATTTGTCCTTATTGAATCATCAACTTTGATATGAAGGCCAAGGAACCAATAACATAAGAGAAATCATCTTTCATTAGGCCTTCTGTAATTTGATTATTTTTTATTAAGTGTAATTAAAAATATTTTTTGCTAAGTGTAATTAAAAATATTTTTTACAAATCACAAAAAAAAAATATTTTAATTTTTTTGCACTAAGGTTATTATGGTCATTTGCTAAATTTTCCTTTCAATTCTTGTTTAGTTTTCATCTATCAAACATACAAATAGAAAGCTATTTCGATTCATTTCTGTAATATCCAACTTAAATTGAACTAGAATTGGACAAGATAATAAAAGAAGGTCCTAGAATAAAATAAATTAAGATCAAAAAAGGATAAAGAATTAATTAGGATATAAAGAAGCGGAGTTGTAAAATCACTTACAAAAAGAAAATGAAATTAAAGTGGCTAAATAGAGAAAAATGGTACCTCAGTGGCAAAATTGTAAATTTGAGCAAATTTTAAAAAACTTAAAGAAAAGAGTTTAAGGCTAAAATTAGGTTCACTAGGATTTCCAGAGGTCCTAAAAACCATAGGAATATTCAAAATCAATAAAAACTCTTATGATATTCTAAAAGAGCCAAACAATTCTTAGACTTTAAGCGGAGCTATTTTTTTATTATTTTAAACCATCTAAACCTCAAAAGTGATGTTTATGTGGAAGAGTACCCAAAATTGTGTACGGAGCAATCAGATCCTAAAAAGCCAAAAAAATGAGTCCGAACAAAGCAAATGTGTAACTAGGGGCAAAAATGGTCATTTTGGAAAAATTATAAAGGAGGCTTCTTATGAAAGCCACGTCCCACCATTTTCTCCACACTTTCATTTTCAAAATTTTCAACCATTAATAGAATCTTGAAAAAAGGAAGAGAGAGAGAGAGAGAGATTTCAAGCTTTCATTTAAATAAATAAATAAATGGCCTTATTTTATCTCGTGTTAATTAGGAAAATTGATTTACTTTCTAAAAGCTTTCTAATGGTAGTTTTCTTTTTAAACTTAAAGTTCAAATTTGACCTAAAACAAAAAAGAAGCTCTTTTCAAGAAATTGATTAGTGAAAATTGAAGAGCACAAAGAAATTTTTAAGATGAGGTATTAGTTAAGCATTGAATTAAACCATACATAGAACCCTAGAGCTTAAAATGCCTTTTGTACACACACACAAAGAGAGAGAGAGAGAGAGAGAGAGAGAGAGAGAGAGAGAGAGAGAGAGAGGCTCTTCTCCATGCTCTCATGTACTTTAATGATAGTATGGAGTATGTCGAATTAGAGTATGGCATGAATTTAGCAAGGAATTGATAAGTTTAGAGCTTAAAATAGTCAAAACAAACCCATAATAAGCCCAAAAATGTATCTTTACCTGTGGAGGCCTTAATGGACGAATTTGGGTGTAAAACTTGGTAAGCATTTAGAAACCATCCTAAAGCTTCATATCAACCAAAGTTTTAATTTTTGGGTTAGTACAAAATATTTTATGACTTTTTGAATTTGTCTTAGTAAAATTGCCCTGTATTAGTTTTGGTCTTTGGTATAATAGTGGTTTTCATATTCTTTGAGAGGCTAAATAGATCCATTTTAACTTGATATAGGGCACATCAAAAGCTTTCCAACAAATTTTAGTTTGCCCAATTCGGACACTCTTAACTGAAGTCATGAATTTTCAAAGTTAGCATAAAAAAAACTATCTTATAGTAAGAACCAGCCACTATTTTGCCATTTTTAGGAGATCATGTGAATTCAATTAAATATGAGATTTTTACAATAAAAAATAAATATTATAAGCTTTCTAGAAAGATGTTATTTGTCTAATTTAGAGATCCCTAGTGAAAGTTATGTAATTTTAAAATTAAGCCACAATATGTGACATAAGGGGCATTTGAGGGGTATATAAGCAAGTTAGTTTATATATGTATTGATTACTTATTTTTCATACTTAATATAATATTTTAGGTATGTGGAAATGGCTAGAGTAGTCTTTGGACAAGAAGACGAAGAAGTGAAGAATTAAGCTAATAAAGATTAAGTAAAAAGACAACTGAAAAGAGTTAAATAAGGCAAGAGATAAAATAAGAAGTTTAGGATCAACTCTCTATCTCCTTGGTAGTAATCACCCCTTATCTTGCATGTAATTGAGTGTTTGAATGAGTTAAAATGCTTGTATGCTTGTTTGTTTAATGATTTCATGAGTTATGCTTTGAATTGGCTTGTATTATGAATTTTATGCACATAAGATGTTATAATTGGCTCCTAAATCCTTAAGGTGAAGAATTGAGTATAGTAACTTAAGGTAAGGAATTGAGTGCAGTAACTCGTCCTTAGCTTAAAGTTAAGTCTGGTAGAGCCTAGTTAAAATGAAAAAGAATTATGTTTTGGCTCCTAACTCCCTATGGTTGGGAATTGAGCACAGTGGCTCTTTTTTGGTCTAGAAATGAGTTGAGTTAAGCCCAGCTAATATGTTTAGATGCCATGACTTGTTGTGAAATAAGTTTTCATGCTAAAAGTTGCATTGAAGTTTCATGATGCATAAAAATTACATACTTACGTGCATTGCGTTTCCTCATGAAATCCTTGTATACATTGATTTGGTTGAGATTAGATATTGAGATTCTACCGAATCTTACCCTTATTTCTATTCTTTCCACTAACCAGTGTCAAGTGGAAATACTAATACTAGCCAAGAAAAAGAAACAGAATGATGTCAAAATTAGAAAAAACAATATGAATCATATATGTATATGATTTTATTATAATATTACAAGGAATGCATATGTCAAGTTTTGCTTCCTTAGTGATATAATATGAGAAATAGTACAAAGTCAATAATGATGTTACTCCAGTTTAAATTTCTTAGTATCAAAGGATGATGTATGTCTAAATAGTCATATTTGATCTTACTACTATCTGTATTTTCCATGTCCATGAGTTTTAGGTTGAAATATGACCATTCAGTGGTTTGGATAGCTAATTTTATAAGGGAAAACTTTACTAGATTTTTCTTAAAATGTAATGTAAATTTGCCTTTAGTTTTTATTTGTTAAGGTAAAATGGGCAATGAGGGATTACCAATAATTTATCTATTAAACTGGAATGACATGGAATTATAGACAAAGAGGAGTAAACATATTTAAAGATTTTGGATTTAGTATTTTACTTGCATAATGTATTGTTATTAGAGGATTTAACTCTAGTTTAAATTTCTTAATATTAGAGGATGATGTATGTCTAGATAGTCTTATTTGATCTTACTACTATCTGTATTTTCCATGTCTGTGAGTTTTGGGTTGAAATATGACCATTTAAGTGGTCTGGTAGCTAATTTTATAATGGAAAACTTTGCCAGATTTTTCTTAAAATGTAACATAAAATTTTCTTTAGTTTTCATTTGTTAAGGTAAAATTGGCAATAAGAGATTACCAATACTTTATTTGTTAAACTAGAATGACATGGAATTATAGACAAAGAGAAGTGAACATATTTGAAATTTCTAGATTCAGTATTTTACCTACATAAGTAAATGGACTAGCTAAGAAACCATAATAGCTAAAAAAAAACTAGATATTGAAGGTGTTATACTTTCTATGTCATAGTATATATGATTTTGGATCATAAAATTTCTTTCTATTCTCATTCCTAATTCATTTCCTTTTCCTAAAAAATCTTTCCACTTTACCAAATGTAACTTTATTAAAGATGGGGCATTTTGTCAAAATGTATTTCATTTTAGAAATAGCATCAAGATTCTATAAGGCCTCGTTTGGTACGTAAAATGAGTTTTAGTGGGAATTGGAATGTGAATGAAAATAGGAATAAAGTAGAATGTTGTAGCCAAAATCATATTTGATATAATTTAAAAGGGAATATGAATGTAATTATATATATACATATATTTGTTTGGTAAGATAAAAATAAAGTATGAACAAAAAGAAATGTAAGAAAATGACTAAAACAACCCTTAATAAAAAAAGAAAAAATAAAATATTTTTTATGCCAATAAAATGACTTCAATCCATTTATCTGGTTCCTCTTCCATCCTTATCTGGATCTTCAAAAAGGGTAAGTTCTTTGATTTGTAGCAGGGGTTTTCAATTTGTAACAAGGATCATCTAAAGAAATTGACTCAATCTTCATGACTTACTTTACAAATTATGATTTAATAAACTTCTAATTCCTCCTTTACGTTAACCCCGCTAACATTGAGATCACCTTCACAAAGCCCACACATTCCAACAAACATTGTAGAGGAAAAGAAGAATATTATAGGAGCCTATAATCAAGATCAAGATTTTAATTCCTCTTCCACTGACTCCAATAGTAACTTTGCTATCATCACTTCAAAGGGGTTGAAGTAGAGGGGGAATCAATAAAAGATGTTGATTGCAAGATGCATGCACTATTATGTATAGAGGATAAAATAGTTATGGGCAAAATTGTCTTCTTTCTTTGCTCTCCTAGGTAGTAGACCTCTTTCCATCCATAGGCTGAAGTAGACAACACTCTCGCATTTAATAAGGATTGCTCATCTATAGGAGGCCAGAACCTAGTGTACTAAACATGTATTTTTTAGACTCCCACTCTCTCTTTCATTTTGTGATTAGTTTTTAATCATACCTTGTGTTTCCTAAATCCTAAGATATTACAAGAAAAGTTGATAATTATGATAATAAGGAACTAGAAGTCTAGATAAGATGAAAATAAAGAGCAAAAACAAAACCGAAATCCCTAAACAAAGAAAATTGATATTTCAAATGGTGAAATTGTAATTTTAAGCAAAATTTCAAAAACTCAAAAGAAAGAATTTTAAACGCCAAAGTTAATCTCATTAGGATTCTCAAGGGTCTTAAAAAACTATATGGATTGTAAGAATGGCTAAAATTCTTACAATGTATGATTTTGGATGTTAATTGACTGTAAATTTGATTAGATTGTTTGGCATTGTTTCAAATCTAAAAAATTTCAAAGTAAATACTTTTAGTAAAATAGAGAGCCTAAATATTCATAAGGAAAATATGGATTTCAAAAAAGATTTAAAACGAGTTGAAATGGAAAGGTCAAAATTCAGGGATATAAATTGAATTTTTTAAAAAGTTAAATATCTTTCTTTTCTTTAATAGATGATGCACTAGCCCATTCCTTCCCTTCTAAATAGACATTCCAGCTTTGAAACATACCTCATATGATGTGAGAAGTATGAAGAAAGAGAAAAAAAAAAACAAGAAAATAGGCAAGAAAAAGCCCCTGTTTGTTCAGCTTTAGTTATGAAATTTATTCCTCTCATCAAGAGCTTCAATTTGGCTATTTTAAATTTTGTTTTAGAGGCATTTCAACTACCAAGAAGGGGGAAGAAAGTCCTCTTTTTAGAATTTCAATTAGGGGGAAATCAGAGAGTGCATAATAAGTTTTGAATTGAGGTACATATCGCTATGTTTCAAGCATTGTTTTTTGAATTCTCCTCCTTCTTGATCATGCCTAGAGAGAGAAAATTTCTCTCACTACATTTTCCTACATGTAATTGATCATATGGAACATGTAGAATTCACCTAAGTTGTGGAAATGAGGAGAAATTTGCCAAAGAAAGTAAGAAAACTTCATATGGCACTATAGATGCATAGTCTAAGGTACCCCATAGGAAATGGCATTAGATGAGCTTGTTTTTTAGTTCTAAGATAATTATAAGTCCTCTAAAGAATTATAAAAGATAAGGGAAGCATTGATTAGAATTTTAGAGGCTAATTGTGAAAGTTTAAAATTTAGGGTTCAAAAAGGGTCTAATAAAACAACTTAAATTTTGACTTGTTTAAACTTGCATATGAAGGCCCTAATGAATTCCATTAGAGTTATATGATTCATAGCAAATGATATTTTGGAGTCTAGAAAGTGAAATATAAGATTTTCCTCTTAAGGGACCTAAGAGGGCTTAAAAAATGCATCATGAGATCTCTTAGTGTTATGTGTTAACCATAAGAATTAGATGGGATCTTAATGAGTCTTTTTGCATGATCAATTGATGTATATAGGCCAAGTTAGCCCAAGTTCACCTAATTGTTAGGGGTTAAGTCAAAGAAAGCCAAGGAATGAGAACCAACAAGTAGATTAGTGGTAGCTCCAAGTCTTCAAAGTCATAAGGTAGCATTATTGTAACAACCGGGAAAAAGGGAAAAAGAAAAGAAAAGGAAAAGAAAGAAGAAAGCTAAAAATTTTTTAAATTCAAAAATTTTGCTAAGTCTTCTCGCAATAGCGAGAAATGGTCTCGCTATAGCGAGAGTACCTGTTCGCAATAGCGAAAATGATTCTAGCTATAGCGAGTGCGGGCATTCCATACAAAAATCAGAGGGCTGCTCGCCGTAACGTATGCCATAGCGAAAGTGGAGGTCTAGAACTAATACAAGCTCGCCATAGCGAAGGTTAAAACTCGCCATAGCGAAGGGAACTGATACGTGCTCGCCGTAGCAAAAGTTAAACCTCGCCATAGCGAAGGTAGCTAATACGAGCTCGCCGTAGCGAAGGTTAATTTTCGCCGTAGCGAGGGTCAGTCTGGAAAAGCATACAAAGCGAGAATTTGACTTCTTTAAACGCCTCAACTCATTCTTTCTCTCATATTTGCCCTAGACTTCGACCCAAGGAGAGAAAAGAGGCGTGGAGAGTGAGAGAGACCAAGAGAAGGAGGAAAAACAAAGGAAAGGTAAGCAAGTTCCTCTCATTTCTACTTAGAATCTTGATCTCCTCTCTTTGCCCTCTCTTTCTATGATTTTGTTTGTGAGATTAGTTGGATTTTAAGCATGGGTCAGAAGAGGGAAAGTAGAAAACACTCTTGAACTTCCTTGTTTTCCTTGAAATATGTTGTTTCCACTACCATGAGAACTTGAGAGAGAGGAAGAATTGGTGGCATTCTAGAGAGAGAGGGAGAACCCTAGGTTCTTATGTGTTAGAAGGTTTACTCTGAATTAAGTTATGAGAGAGTAATTTATGCTCTTGATGTGTCTAGGCTCAAGTGAAGCACCTCTATCAAGGTGTGATTGTGAACCTAAAAAGGGAGAAGAGAAATTGAAAGGGAAAGCTTGTGTTGGCTTATAAGGTAGCTCTCTTTCCACTCTTTCTTGTTGCATTCTTGGATATAATGGTCATTGTATGCTTGTGTATATGCTTATTGTATAGAATATGCCATATGCTATTGCTTTGATACATTGATACTAATGTGCTTGTGTGTTGGATTGTGAGGATTGCTTGGGTGAGGTAGTGTCGAAAGTCCCTTGAGATGGGTAAGGTAGAGCCGAAAGTCCCTTGAGATGGGTGAGACAAGGCCAAAAGTCTCATAACCGAGTGAGGCCAAGTCAAAAGTCCCTAAACTTGGGTGAGGTAATCCAAAAGTCTCTAAACTCGGGTGAGGCTAGACCAAAAGTTCCTAGAACTTACTTGTGGCATTGTTGTGATCTCCATAGCATGTACAACATGTATTGTATGTTTGAGAATGGTTAGATGCTTATTTACATGCTTTGACTTGTTATATGCCTTGATTGTTTACTTTAATGAGTGTATGAGCTACTGAGATTCTATGAATCTCACCCCTTCCCCTCCCAACTTAACATGCTAGGTGGAGCTCAAGGAGAAGTAAGTGCACACCTAGCTTTATTTTGGTCTTTTGATGTAAAGTGGTGCCAAAATGTATATGCACCTACTATTTTTGAGATGTAAATGTTGTAGTAAGTGTAAATGTATGGATATATGATGTACAAACTATGTAGAGAGCCAAATTAATGGAAATGTGAGTTTTGCCCCTTTTGTTGAATGTATGTGATAGTGTATTTTGGCCCGTAGCATAGTGAGTTTGAAATGTATGATGATTTGGACCACATAGACATGTTATATAGACTATTTTTATGCTTTCAAACTTATCAATG
Organism: Erythrophleum fordii; assembly: GCA_032878935.1. Taxonomy (NCBI): domain Eukaryota; kingdom Viridiplantae; phylum Streptophyta; class Magnoliopsida; order Fabales; family Fabaceae; genus Erythrophleum; species Erythrophleum fordii. Next base: position 7,502,369 of record JAVQMF010000047.1, read on the forward strand.
AGGTGTGAAAACATGTGGGAGGCCATTTGGACTCACTTTGACCATTTTGGGTGCCAAAACTGTTAAGTTTGTGAGCTACGTCAAAGTATGACCAAATGAACTCTTCTTGCCATGACATTTGGCATGCCTCTAGAGTTTGTAGAGAGCTTCTTGGGAAGCTAAAGTGGGTAATATTTAGAGGTCTAGAGAATATTTGGCGAATTGTTGAAATTGGGAAAAATTGATAGTTTGGTCATGTACTATTACCATAGGTCAGAAATGAATTATGTATCATTCATGAACCAAATGGAGTCCAAATATTGTGAAATTTTACACACATAAACTAGACAATCATAGTAACCTATACCAACTAGAATCACCTAAATCAGAGGTTTGTAGAGAGAGAATGAACCTTCTGAAGTTCTATATCAGCATCAGAAGAGCCATCCTACCTTTGTTACTGTTCCATCAGTTTTCAAGGTGTAAAGGCTACGAAACTGATCTAAAATTATTTTTTTTCCTCTAGTAGACATCTGTAGCTTTCTAAATTGATATAGTGTGCCTAGATTGAATTTTTTTGGATTTAGTTATGAATTTTCGAATTCCATGACAGTAAACTGCACCAGAAACAGAGATAGCCGGACTTCTGTCTCATTTTCGATGTCAAACATGGTCTAAACACTGAGATTGTGGTTGGAAATTATTTTTAACGTAAAGTTAACACCTAGAGGTTTCTAGAAAGTTATAGTTTGCTAGATTTCCATTTTTCCATAATTACTTATGATTTTCCAAATTTAGAGCCAAAAATCTGACTTTTGGATCCATGTGAGAAATTGCATTTTTCTAGTTTTTGCTTCCATACCCGTGGCTTATGGCTTGTTTTATGCTATCTATGAGTTGTATAAATGGAGTGTGAGTAGATAATGTGAATGATGGGTTCACAGGACCCACGGGGCAAAAGATGAGTGTTTGAAACCCCGTTTTATAGCAAGAAAATGCCACAATTGATACTGATTCTTTGGAAATCATATGGAATCGAGTCCAGGGGGAGGCTAGATAGAGATAATATATTATGGTGTTACATTTTTGGTATCAGAGCAATGGTTCAGACACTTTTGCTCGATGTTAGGCTCTTGAATGATGTGATTTGCTTGTGTTTGGTGTGAATGGCCATGGAAGTGGTAACATCCTTATGCATATGAGTTTGTGATATCATTGTGAACTGAGGATTGCTACTTCTTTCAAACATGGTTGAGACTAAACAGGGCAGGGGTAGAGGCAGACCGCTCAGGGCTCAGAGAGCTGAGCCAGAGGTTCCTGTTGGGCCTGAGGATCCTCTGTGGGCCATCATGGAGAGACTTGACCGGTATGAGGCCATGATGGGCCAGCACCAAGAGATGCTGGAACAACAGAGGTTCATTGCCCAGTAACAGTATGATATGATCATGCATTTACAAGATACCCTGGCTAGGCAAGAAGAAGCCAGAAGGGATGCCCCTGTACCTCAGCCATCTACATCCAGTATTTCACCTGCACCTTCCCAGGAGCCTGCTGCTTCACAGACCCAGACGCCTATCCAGAAAGTGTTAAAGCAATTTAGGCAGAATAATCCACCCTCATTTGACGGGGAGTTGGATGTGGATAAGGTGGAAGCTTGGGTTATGCAGCTAAAGAAAATATTCCCGGTGATGGATTGTACCACCGAGCAGAAAGCCCAGCTAGCCACTTTCATGTTAGAAAAGGAAGCTGATAGATGGTGGTGTAGCACGAAACCTCTTATGGAGACCAAGAATATACAGATAACTTGGGAGACCTTCTTGGTCGAGTTTTATGAGAAATATGTCCCTAGTTCGGTGAGGAAGAGGAAAGAGATGGAATTTATAGGCTTGAGACAGACGGATGAGATGACTGTGGACCAATATGTGGCCAAGTTCATTAAGTTGTCTCTGTATTCCTCTTACCTCCAGAGGTATGATGATGAACCCTGGAGATGTGAGCAGTTTGAGACTGGGTTAAAGCCTCTGATTAGCGACAGAGTCACCCCAAAGCGGATCAGGAAGTTCAATACCCTTGTGGAGGTCAGCAGGGTGATTGAGACCAACCTGCAAGCTATCATGCCTGCTGCGACTACAGTTAGTCAGAAGAGGGTTCCGGATTTGAAAAGGCCGAAACCAAAAGAGGGTTCTATTTTGACACCTAGTACCAAGAGGAGAGGCAAGGGGCCATGGAATAGAAGGCCAGAGCGAGGTATGCCACCTCCTCGGGGCCAGTCATCCTTCCAGCAGTCTCCGGTGACATGTTTCAAGTATGGGAAGTCATGGCACATTGCTAGACACTGTCCTCCGATGGATACAGCACCTCCTCCTAGGCCACAGACCCAGGGTCGAGTGTTCGCCCTCACTCAGCAGGAAGCCAGTGCATCTCCCAGTTTGATCCGAGGTACGCTGATAGTGAATGGCTTTCTTGTAGTTGCTATGTTTGATTCGGGTGCTAGTCACTCGTTTATATCCTATGATTGTGTGAGGCAATTGGGTCTGGTCATTAGTGTCTTGCCATTTGACTTGTCTGTCACTATACCCACTAGAGGCCACGTGGTTACTTCCCATACCTGCTTAAATGTCACTGTTCAATTTAACCATTATCATACCACTATTGATTTGGTTTGTATGCCCTTCCATGATATTGATTTGATTATTGGTATGAACTGGTTGGCTGCAAATAATGCCATACTTGATTGTGAACATCGAACCATTTCCCTACCTGCTTGTGAGACCATACCTAGGGTAGGAGCTGAGTTATCCTTTATGACTATTGCCCAGGCTGAAAGATATTTAGAGTGTGGATGTCAAGGGTTTCTAATCTTTTTCTCTATTCAGGCTGAGGTAGAAGAAGGGATAGAGGAGATCCCAATTATCAGGGAATTTTCGAAGGTTTTCCCTAAAGAGTTTGACTTTAGTGGCCTACCCCTTGAGAGAGAATTAGAGTTCCCTATAGACATAGTGCCTGGGGCTGGACTGGTGTCCAAAGCTCCTTACAGGATGGCTCCTGCCGAGCTTGCTGAGTTGAAAGAGCAGATAGAGGAATTGTTAGAGAAAGGGTTTATCCACCCTAGTGTTTCACCTTGGGGAGCTCCGGTGTTATTTGTGAAAAAGAAGGATGGTAGCTTGCGTGTGTGTATAGATTACAGAGAGTTGAATAAAGTTACCATCAAGAATAAATATCCTCTCCCTAGAATTGATGATCTGTTAGATCAGTTGGTTGGGGCATCTGTATTTTTCAAGATAGATCTTAGATCTGGGTACCACCAGTTGAGAGTGAGAACTGAAGACATCTCTAAGACGGCCTTCAAAACGAGATATGGGCACTATAAGCTCCTTGTGATGCCATTCAGGTTGACAAATACGCCCGCTGTGTTCATAGATTACATGAACAGGGTATTCAGACCATATCTAGATTAGTTTATGGTGGTCTTCATTGATGATATTTTAGTGTACTCCAGATCCTTTGAGGAGCACGAGAGGCATTTGAGATTAGTCCTAGACACCTTGAGAGAGAAAAGGTTGTATGCCAAACTTAGTAAATGTGAGTTTTGGCTGACCAAGGTGAGATTCTTAGGTCATGTGATCTTACGAGACAGGGTCGCGGTTGATCCCCATAAAGTTGAAGCTGTGTTACAGTGGGATAGACCTAGAACGATCACCGAGGTTAGGAGTTTCCTAGGTTTGGCAGGATATTATAGACAGTTTATTCAGGACTTTTCTCGGATGGCCTTACCACTGACGAGGCTAACTAGGAAAGAGACACTTTTTATGTGGGATGATAGATGTGAGAAGAGTTTCCAAGAGTTGAAACTCTGTCTGACCACTGCCCCTGTACTGATTATCCCTGACCCTAGTGAACCATTTGTGGTTTATTGTGATGCTTCGGGCAAAGGGTTAGGATGTGTGTTGATGCAGCAGGGTCGAGTAGTGGCATATGCCTCGAGGCAGTTGAGGCCTAATGAGGAGAATTATCCCACACATGACCTAGAGTTAGCCGCCATAGTGTTTGCTCTTAAAATTTGGAGACACTACCTGTATGGTGCTACCATAGAGATTTATAGCGACTACAAGAGTCTGAAATACCTGTTTGACCAGAAAGAACTCAATATGAGACAGAGGAGATCGATGGAGTTCCTGAAAGATTATGATTATGTGTTGAAATATCATCCGGGCAAGGCCAATGTGGTGGCGGATGCCCTGAGTAGAAAATCCATCCATGTAGCCCATATGATGATTAGGGAGCAGGAGCTCCTAGAGAAGTTCAGAAACTTGAACCTCTCTTGTCAGGTGGTATCGGGTAAATTGTATCTGAGTGAAACCCGAATTGAGAATGTATTGAGAACCCATATCTTAGATGCCCAAAGAGAGGATGAGTTCCTGAAACAGATCAGGAATGAGATTATCCAAGGTAAGATCTCAGATTTTAAGGTGTCTGAGGATGGTATGATAGTATATCGAGATAGAATCTGTGTGCCTAGTCAGAATGAGTTGAGAGAACGCATTTTAGAAGAGGCACATAAGAGTAAGTATACTATTCACCCAGGTGCCATCAAGATGTATCAGGACTTGAAAAGAATTTTCTGGTGGCCAGGGATGAAGAATGATGTGACAGATTATGTGGCTAGCTGCCTAGTGTGTCAGAGGGTAAAGATAGAATATCAAAAGCCGACTGGGTTGTTGCAACCTCTAGATATCCCTGAGTGGAAGTAGGAGAGTATAGCCATGGACTTTGTTATGGGGTTACCCAGGACATCCTCTGGACACGATGCTATTTGGGTAGTTGTGGATAGACTGACGAAATCCACACACTTTTTAGCTATCAGGGCTACTCATACACTGGATAGATTAACCCAGTTGTATATCAGAGAGAGAGTGCGACTTCATGGAGTACCCATTAGCATAGTTTCGGATAGAGACCCCAGGTTCACATCAAACTTTTGGAGGTCATTGCAGCATGCTTTAGGGACCAGGTTGCGGTTTAGCACTGCATATCACCCCCAGACAGATGGTCAGACTGAAAGGACCATCCAGACATTGGAAGACATGTTGAGGGCATGTGTGCTAGAAATGAGGGGTAACTGGGATGCGTATTTACCATTAGCAGAGTTTGCGTATAATAACAGCTACCATTCTAGTATTCAGATGGCCCCTTATGAGACTTTGTATAGGAGAAAGTATAGATCCCCTCTGTGTTGGGTTGAGCTAGGTGAGAGGAGTATGATAGGACCTAAGATTCTGGACCAGGCTACCAGACAAATAGAATTGATTAGAAAGAGACTCCTCACGGCCCAGAGTAGGCAGAAAAGCTATGCCGATAAGCGAAGGAGGCCGTTAGAGTTTGAGATTGGAGACCATGTGTTCATTCGGGTATCTCCAATGATGGGAGTAGGTCGGTCAATGAGGGTAAGGAAGCTCAGTCCTAGGTATATTGGTCCATTTGAAATCCTTGAGAAAATTGGACCCGTGGCTTATCGAATAGCCTTACCTCCTAACCTAGCCCAAATCCACAATGTTTTTCATGTCTCCCAGTTGAAAAAGTATTTACCAGACCCCTCACATGTCATAGAATATGAGCATGTGCAATTGCAGGAAGATCTTTCCTATGTAGTGAGACCGGAGAGAATTGTAGATGTTAAGCTGAAACAACTGAGAAGTAAGAACATTCCTCTGGTGAAAGTGATCTGGAGAGGTCTGACATCTGAGGAAGCAACCTGGGAATTGGCGAATGAAATAAGGTAAAAATATCCAGAGTTATTCCCTTGAGGTAAGTCTTTAAATTTCGAGGACGAAATTTCATTTAAGAGGGGTAGAAATATAATAATTGGGAAAAAGAGAAAAAGAAAAGAAAAGGAAAAGAAAGAAGAAAGTTGAAAATTTTCGAAATTCAAAAATTTTGCTAAGTCTTCTCGCAATAGCGAGAGTACCTGTTTACAATAGCGAAAATGATTCTAGCTATAGCGAGTGCGGGCATTCCATACAAAAACCAGGGGGCTGCTCGCCGTATCCTACGCCATAGCGAAAGTGGAGGTCTGGAACTAATACAAGCTCGCCATAGCGAAGGTTAAAACTAGCCATAGCGAAGGGAACTGATACGTGCTCGCCATAGCAAAAGTTAAACCTCGCCATAGCGAAGGTAGCTAATACGAGCTCGCCGTAACGAAGGTTAATTTTTGCTATAGCGAGGGTCAGTCCGGAAAAGCGTACAAAGCGAGAATTTGACTTCTTTAAATGCCCCAACTCATTCTTTCTCTCATATTTGCCCTAGACTTCGACCCAATGAGAGAAAAGAGGCGTGGAAAGTGAGAGAGACCAAGAGAAGGAGGAAGAACAAAAGAAAGGTAAGCAAGTTCCTCTCATTTCTACTTAGAATCTTGATCTCCTCTCTTTGCCCTATCTTTCTATGGTTTTGTTTATGAGATTAGTTGGATTTTAAGCATAGGTTAGAAGAGAGAAAGTGGAAAACACTCTTGAACTTCCTTGTTTTCCTTGAAATATGTTGTTTCCACTACCATGAGAACTTGAGAGAGAGGAAGAATTGGTAGCATTCTAGAGAGAGAGGGAGAACCCTAGGTTTTTATGTGTTAGAAGGTTTGCTCTGAATTAAGTTATGAGAGAGTAATTTATGCTCTTGATGTGTCTAAGCTCAGGTGAAGCACCTCTATCAAGGTGTGATTGTGAACCTAAAAAGGGAAAAGAGAAATTGAAAGGGAAGGCTTGTGTTGGCTTATAAGGTAGCTCTCTTTCCACTCTTTCTTGTTGCATTCTTGGATATAATGGTCATTGTATGCTTGTGTATATGCTTATTGTATGGAATATGCCATATGCTATTGCTTTGATGCATTGATACCAATGTGCTTGTGTGTTGGATTGTGAGGATTGCTCAGGTGAGGTAGTGCCGAAAGTCCCTTGAGATGGGTGAAGTAGAGCCGAAAGTCCTTGAGATAGGTGAGACAAGGCCAAAAGTCTCATAACCGAGTGAGGCCAAGTCAAAAGTCCCTAAACTTGGGTGAGGTAATCCAAAAGTCTCTAAACTCGGGTGAGGCTAGACCAAAAGTTCCTAGAACTTACTTGTGGCATTGTTGTGATCTCCATAGCATGTACAACATGTATTGTATGTTTGAGAATGGTTAGATGCTTATTTACATGCTTTGACTTGTTATATGCCTTGATTGTTTACTTTAATGAGTGTATGAGCTATTGAGATTCCATGAATCTCACCCCTTCCCCTCCCAACTTAACATGCTAGGTGGAGCTCAAGGAGAAGTAAGTGCACACCTAGCTTTATTTTGGTCTTTTGATGTAAAGTGGTGCCAAAATGTATATGCACCTACTATTTTTGAGATGTAAATATTGTAGCAAGTGTAAATGTATGGATATATGATGTACAAACTATGTAGAGAGCAAAATTAATGGAAATGTGAGTTTTGCCCCTTTTGTTAAATGTATGTGATAGTGTATTTTAACCCGTAGAATAGTGAGTTTGAAATGTATGATGATTTGGACCACATGGACATGTTATATAGATTATTTTTATGCTTTCAAACTTGTCCATGAGGTGTGAGAACATGTGGGAGGCCATTTGGACCCACTTTGACCATTTTGGGTGCTAAAACCGTTAAGTTTGTGAGCTCAATCAAAGTATGACCAAATGAGCTCTTCTTGCCATGAAATTTGGCATGCCTCTAGAGTGTGTAGAGAGATTCTTGAGAAGCTAAAGTGGGTAATATTTGGAGGTCTAGAGAATATTTGGAGAATTATTGAAATTGGGAAAAATTGATAGTTTGGTCATGTACTGTTACCATAGGTCAGAAATGAATTCTGTGTCATTCATAAACCAAATGGAGTCTAAATGTCGTGAAATTTTATACACATAAACTAGACAACTACAGTGACCTATACCAATTAGAATCACCTAAATCGGAGGTCTGTAGAGAAAGAATGAATCTTCTGAAATTCTGTATCAGCATCAGAGGAGCCATCCTACCTCCGTTACTGTTCCATCATTTTTCGGAGTGTAGGGGCTACTGAACTGATCTAAACTTATTTTTTTCCTCTAGTAGACATTTGTAGCTTTCCAAATTGGTATAGTGTGCCCAAATTATATTTTTTTGGATTTGGTTATGAATTTTCGAAGTCCATGACAGTAAACTGCGCCAGAAACAGAGACAGCCGGACTTCTGTCTCATTTTCGATGTCAAACATGGTCTAAACACTGAGATTGTGGTTGGAAATTATTTTTAACGTAAAGTTAACACCTAGAGGTTTCCAGAAAGTTATAGTTTGCTAGATTTCCATTTTTCTATAATTACTTATGATTTTCCAAATTTAGAGCCAAAAATCTGACTTTTGGGTCCATGTGAGAAATTGTATTTTTCTAGTTTTTGCTTCCATACCCGTGGCTTATGGCTTGTTTTATGCTATCTATGAGTTGTATAAATGGAGTGTGAGTAGATAATGTGAATGATGGGTTCACAGGACCCACGGGGCTAAAGATGAGTGTTTGAAACCCCATTTTATAGCAGGAAAATGTTACGGTTGATACTGATTCTTTGGAAATCATATGGAATCGACCCCAGAGGGAGGCTAGATAGAGATAATATATTATGGTGTTACAATTATCTTCTTATCTTGCATGCATTTAAATGTTAAAATGAGTTAAGATGCTTGTGCATATGGTTGCTTAATGTATTTATGAGCTATATTTTGATATACTTTCTATTATGAGTTTTATGCATGAGTTTGATATGTTTTTAGCTTCTATCTTTCTATAATAGGGAATTGAGCGTAATAGCTCTTCCTTAACTTAGAAATGAGTTTAGTTGAGCATAGCTAGTATGCTTAGACGTTATGGCTTGGAAATGAATTTTTATATTAAAAGTTGCAATTGAGTTTCATAATATATATGAATGACATCCTTGCACCACGTGTATTATATTTCCTTATGGTATTCTTATATGTATCTGAACTAACCATTTTAGGTTCTCCAAGTAAAGGAAAGGAAGTAGAGAAGAAGTAGGGTTTAGAAAATGTTGTGATAGGGATTTTGAATGTACATGAACTTAATGTATGTATTGGAACCATGTAACTAGTTTATGTAGTGTAATTATGATGCATATGACAAGGCTTAATGATGGAAACCATGTGTATGAGCTAGAGAGGATGATTATAAGTCATTTTGATACATAATATAGCTATGAGTTCATAATCTTATGTATGTGAAGTAATATGGACCAAATGCTTACTTGGGCGTGGAATAGTCATTTTTTGAAGCAAGCTTTAGTTCATATATTGGACCACATAAAAATAATGCCTAGGATGATTAAAACTTGTCCAAAATATGAGATTGCAAATTAGAGGTCAATTAAACTATTTTAGAACTAAAAATTGGTTTAAATGAATCAGAAATTACACTTCCACTTTTGACAATCCAAATGACTTAATTTGGGACTGAAATTTGACATATAATTAGAAAATTTATAGAGTTTTTTAACAAGTTAACAATGAGAATTTTTAGATTTATACAAAATATTTTATGAATTTTCAAAATACAAAAATGGCTAGTACTATAACATCTGGTGTACGTTCTGTTTTCATGGTTTTTGAGGAGTGAAACGAATCTATTTTTACTTAAAATTTTTATAACATAAAGTTTACATTACAAACTTTTCATAAATACTTAATTTGCATAAATAAGAGTTATATAACTTGAATTATGAATTTTTTAAATTAAAATTTGTATTACGTTAAAAAGTCTAAAATGGACTATATAACTCCCTTATGTAAATGGGATTTACATTTTGGTTTTATAGATCCAAACAAACCATAAGTGAAAAAGGAGAGAAATCCAAATTTTGACTCCCATAATTCCAGATATTTTGTGAATGGGCCAAAATCCACTCCTTAAGATCTCATTACAGTTATAACATTCGTTGCCGTTAGTATGGATTGATATGGAAAGAGCTATAGTAGTATGTTATGACAGTGTGTAGCCTCTAGGTCTAAGTTTTTTGATGGAATCTTTATTATTGCATTTATGGGAATGAAAAATGTAATGAATAACTAAAGTATGCTATAATTCAAGATTATTATTTCGATTCCTTGTCCATTAGGTCTGTTTCCTATTTACCAAGTAGAGCTTTACTTTCATCTCAAAAGAAACAAAGACGTGAGAAGGGAAAAAAAAGTGTGGACTTACTAATTGTTGTGCTACTTAGTACTGACATTATAGTTTCTTGAAACACTAATTCTATTTCATGCTCTTTTTTTAAAAAAAAAAAAAAAACTACTAGAATACTACTTCTGCAAAACGTACAAGCAGTCATAAAATTTATGTAAATCTCACAGGAAAAAAAAAATTGTGTAAATTGGCGAACAATAATAAACAGTGAAAAACATCATTCTCTTACAACATATATATTTATATATATTATAGATTATAGATGTCATAAAATGATTATTATTAATTAAAATATGATATTGTATAAAATTACGTTTTTTTTTTTTTGCATATAGTAAAATTATCTAATAATTTTTAAACAAGCTTATCAATATATATATATAAATTTTAAAAGATTTTTTTTTTCACTTACACTATTCCTAAGCCGAATAGGCGTCATTTGGCGTCGGGATTCTCTGCATAGGTGAAACAGCTGCATGTCTGTGCTCCTGTTTTAATTCCACCCCTTTGATCAATCCAAAAGCCACACGCACGACACGTCCTCGCAATGCCAAAATTGAAACGATGCGTTTTAATGCTATTTTTTTGGCTAATCTAAAGGCGCATCTGAACTGTTAATTTTGAGTAAATCTGAGCCATTCATTTCAATACCCAAAGCCCTGCGTTTTGTCAAGCATTTCAGCTCCATCAACAAAAGCATTTCGCACTTCATCCCTGTTTCTTTTAGCTCCATCAACAAAAGCATTTCTCACTTCATCCCTGTTCCTATCAACTGCTGCTCATTTCATGCAGGAAACCATATTTTGGCTGAGAAGAAACCCTTCACTATAAAGGTATGGTTTTAGATGAAGCAAGATAAATCATTGTTATTCTTTGTCTTGCCTACAATGTGTTGTCATTATATTTATATATGAAATCATTTTGCATGCTGATAGGTGCCTCAACAAAAGACTTCGCCTCTTTCACCAAACCAATCTGAGCGTGCAACTCCCAACCCATCCCAATACATTCTGGGTCAATGCAGGATTGTAGCAAATTAATATAAGTTTTGGGTCTCAAGGAGATTGATTTGATGTTTTTAGATGGCATTCGAATTGGGTGCCATTCTCACTGTAGGAAGGGATTAAAGGAAGAGGCTTTGATTTATTGGGTGTAATGAGGTTCTTCTCCATTGTTGGATTAGTTTGGAGAGCAATGAACAAAATAAGATGTACAGAGATGGGTGGAGATGAGGATTGCGAAAGTTAAAAGAAAAGCCATTGATGAAAATGATTAGTGCCCAATGGAAAGAAGAGAAAAGGCCATTAATCCCAGAAGAGAAGGGAGAAGGAACAGAACTTTAGAGGCTAAGAGATGAGGAGGCTAAAAGAGAACTATGAATCTTCCATCCTATCGTCGGCAGAACTGATGAAGGAGTGCCCCTGCCTCGCATCTGAAGGCGTTGTGCAGCAGAAGGAACGGCTAGGATTAATTTCACCCAACGGCCCAGATGCATTTTAACAATAAAGGAGAAACGGCGTCGTTGAAGCAGGAGCATAGGCGTGCTGCTGTTTTTCCTTCGCAGAGAATCCGCATCCGTGTTATTTGCAAGTCTTCTTGTCTTCGATTTTGTACTTTTTATCCTTCTTTTTTATTATACTAGTACGGCCCCTGCAGGATCCAGGAGATTAAAACTTTTTCTTGGCGAGTCCTACAGAGGGGGAAAGGAAAAAAGTAGAAAAAGGAAAATCGTGCAGATGAACATATATTTATAGGACGTTAGGAACAGAGCATTAAGAACTGTAGAAATGAATAGAAAAAATTACGGGTTTTATATATATCAAATGATGATATATATATATATATATATAAATTGCCTCCTCTTTTTTCTATTTTCATGTATTTGTACAAGAATCCATCTAGCATTTATTAAACTCTTTTAAATTATCTATTTACTTAATTATTATGTATCATATTTTTATTAAATCAATTTCATAATTTTCAGAAAGTATAGGGCATATTTGATTTTATCTTTTGTCTATTTTTACGTTCTTAAAATAATTAGAAGTGACTTTCATGCAATTGCATAAAAACCCACGTCAACTGCATAAGGGTTTACATGAAATTCAAATTAAAAAGAAAAAAAAAAGAAAGAAATTTTAAAGTGAGACTTACAAATAGTATAAAAAAATATTCTACAATAACAATCATTCTCTTATATATATAAATGATTCTGTCAAATCTTTCTTAGAACTAGTTTTGAAAGAAAGAAATAAAAAAATCATTTAAATAATTTGTTTTAAAAATAAATTTAAAAAATTAAAAATTTTGTTTAAAAAAATTGATCTGAGAACAAATTTTTAAAACATAAAAACAAAAAAATTGTTTGATTCACTTGTTTTATTAAATTTTTTATTTATATAATTAATATTAACATAATTTTTTTACAATAATTTAACATCTATATAAAATTAATAAACTGATATGATAATACATTTTACACACAATTAACATTTAAAAGAAATGATGCAAAGGTCGAAAAGATAATTGGAAAACAAATTTAGTCAACTTTTGTTTTCTGGGTTTGACTTTTGGTGTAAAGTTGCCTAGATTCTATTTATCTAATAATCCAACACATTTAAACATTAAAGATAAGTTAGAGAGGATTCTGTATTTTAAATTTGTCAACTAAGAATCGATTTAATTCAAGTCGTAAATTTAATTTTAAAATAGATGAATTCAAATTTAATATTTTTTTATAGAAAAAAGTTCAAAATTTAACTCGTGATCAAAATTCGTGAAGATTATGTCAACCCAAACTAAGGCATTTAAAAAGGTTGCAGCAGCAGTGTGTTCATCAAGAGAGCTAGCTATGGCGATAGGTTAGTGACAGTTTGGAGATTCTTTGCCTTACATGGTTAAATGTGCAGCTAAACATTTTTTTTAGGATTTATTTGGTATGAAAAAAATTAAATATAAAAAAAATAAAAATATTATTTTAGAGATAAAAAATAATTTTAAAAACTTTTTTTATTTTTTATTTTTTTGTAATATCAAACGAGACCTTAGATTTGCGAGGAAAAAATTTATTTATTTTTTCTTTTTCAAAGCATACTATACAGTCCATGCATTCAGAATGATACAGATACTAACATATTTTTTTACATACTTATAGTATCTATTATATTTTTACAATTATTATTCTATTTATCAAAACATCATTTTAATTATCAAATTATTTTTTAAAAAATAATGACATAAAAATAATTTTTTTGTTTTACCTATTTTTATTTATCCACTTTTTACCTTCTTTATTCTTTACTCTTTTACATCATCTCAGCATACATAGAAGTTTGGTGGAGCTGCTATCTTTCTTAAGTGTTCAATATGGGTGAAAGCAAGTTCTCCCGTTACATTTTTGTATGTCCTATATGAAAATGAAATACGAAGGTCAGCCTTAGTTCCAAGAAAAGTTACATTTTGGATGCATTTTCACAAAGGATGTCTTAGAATTTTCTCTAGTATATCGTCTTGAAAATCTTCTGGTAAGTGAATTATTTTGTCTGGTCCATTTTGTAAGCTGAAATACCAGACTTGGATTTTATGCATTATTTTTGAAACATCATTAATATCATTAGCATTGGTAAGAAAGTGGTCACTCATCAGAATATAGTAGTTAACAGATCTTATTTGTGCCTTTTTATTTTTTATTTTTTATTATCATATAGGAGTTATATATCTTCCAATAATCCTTTATAAAATTGAAGTTTTGGAGGACTATACAAATGCGTTACAGAATTGAACTTTTATATTTCAAGCTATTTTTACTTGTTATCAAATTTTATGATTTAAAATATTTTACAATTTATAATTTATATATATATATATATTGATTTGACTATTATATATATATATATTAAAAAATTAATTGTAATTAGTAGCATTTTTTCAATAAAATGCAAAATCAAATTAGCTTACATTGGCAATTCTCAACAAATAGGACTGCTGCTAAAAGCAGAAGTTTTCATTCAGCAATATCAGTTTCTAGCATTTAAAATCTCTTAATAAAACTACCACCGAGCACGTAATCAGCTGGTAAGGGGCTATTCTACCTTTACTAAGAGTCTCAAGTTCAAGTCTTTGAGAATACAGCTGTGTTATAAAACTTGGTTGAGAGAACTTTGTTGCCCTTGCAGTCTTGCTTGACTCGAATTTAGATTAGTCGTGAGTTAAATGACTTAATAATAGATTTGTATTTTACATATACTAGATGGTTGATCCCAAAAAAAAAAAAATTCCCCTAATAAAACTGCCATCAAACTTTGGCGATGATTATTTTATTGATTGAAATATATTGCTGTATAATACTTTTGATACTTGTGTTAGTGGCAGTTTAGTAACTGCCGCTGGATGCATTAGTGGCGGTTTAAACCACCACAAATTTCTCAAAAAAGAAATCGGGGAAAACATTTTGTTTTGGGTAGTGTGATTTCCTTATAGTTTACATTCAGATAAATCAAAATTGCAAGAAACAATGTAAATCATGACCTCAAGCTAATTGATAAACCAAGTTTATTATAAATAATTCCTAGCTTGGGTCTTGAAACATGAATGTCTAACATTAAAAAAGCAAAGGATATTTATTAGTTGACAGCTTACTAACTAAAGACACTAAGCAACTGTTAGTTGCATTCAAAATGTGAAACACCATGTTCCCTGACACATCAGAACTCATTGGAACTGTTTGTTGCATATTCATAAAATTTTAGAACTCATTCAAACTAAAGTATTAAAAGTTACTACATGTCAAATAATAATATCATACATTGAAAGAAAACATGTCATACTTAGAGTGGAAAAAAATAATCAAGTCCCCACAAAATGAATATTGGATCACTTTCATACATGTCTCATTCTCAACTCCACGTAATTTACTGCACACATTAAATACCGCCAAACTTTGTTGACCCAGACACATGGAAAGATCTGTTTATTCATTTTTTAAGAAAATAAAAAATAAAGGGAGAAAAGGTGAATTTGACTAAATAAATAGGTCACTATCTAAGAAGAGTTTTAAATATATTGGATATTTGGAATTTTAGTTTTCTATTAAAATACTATTTTTTAAATAAAATTATATTGAACAAAAATATTTATTTATATTTTAAATTTTTTTAAAAAAATCAGTGACACAAATTTGGACTTTTTCCTTTTTTTCTAGTTATTTTAGTTTTTAATTTTCTTTGTCTCTCAAGCAAGGAAAGAGATAAAAGGGGTAGAAGAGAGAGAGAGGAGAGAGGAACAAAGGTGACGAGGGACACATGGGCCGGGGCTTTTTTTTTTGGTTTAAGGGGCGCCTCGGGAGAGAGTGAGGAAGAGGAGATATGTCTATATAATATAATAAAAAAATTTATAATATGTAATATATTATTTAATTTTTAAAATAAAATAATAAAATATAATTAATAATAAAAATATAAATTTAATATTTTGTAAGGTTATATTTTTAATTAAAATTAAATTTTTTATTTGTTTGTTTTAAATAATAATTTTTTACTCTTATTAAAAATTTTATACAAAAAAATCATCTTAATTTATTTACAATAATAGATCAATTTAGTTTAGTAATAAGTTTAATAATGTGTTGTATTATTTGATAAATAGAATAGATAAGTTGAGCATTGGAGCCAATTTATTAATTTAAAAAAGTTGAGATGATTTTTTGTAAGATTTTAAATAAGACAAAATATTATTTTATACAAATAAATTAAAGGGAATTTAAATTATAATTAATTTTATAGTAAATAAATAAATAAAAACAAATAATACTAGTAAGGGTAGATTTGATGAGGATCATTTTAATTGCTTAGGAACATTACTAAAAGGTCTTAATTTATTTCAAAATAAACCAATCACTAACACTTTTTAATTTTTTTAAAATAAATATAAGATTTTAATTTTTTATAAAAGCTTGAAAATTTTAAATTTATAATTAAATTTAATTATAATTATAATTTAAATTAATAAATCATATAACGTGAATCATTATTTTTATTGATTTAATGATAGGTTTAATTCCTAAAACATTAGGCCTATATACATTGGATTTTCACAGCTGTTCCTGCTTTTTTAAAAAAAAAAAAAAAATTTCTATGGAGGAGCCCTTTAAGCAGAACCTAAGGGGGGAGCGTAGAGGATGCATGGATCAGTAGCTCAGGACCTTTAAACTATTAGAGGGAGTGAAAAATTAAAAAAAAAAAAAATATGTTGATGTATATGAATTTTTTTTGGTTAAAAAAATTTATATGCGATATTTTTTTTTTAATTTATCCATACTAAATACAACTATTTTTTATGTTATAAAATCAAATAATAATTAAATACCTATCAAATGTTTTAATAATTTTTTTAATATAAATAATCATTGGATCTGTAAAAAAGTTAATTTTTATCTTATTCTTAAACTCCTTTTTTTATAATATTTAAATTAAAAACATTATTTTACATGTTGCAATTAAAATTGAAAAAACCAGTAATAAGCTAAACAAATAATTAATCAAATAATAAGTATCAATTTTTATTTTCTTTATTCTTTGATATAATTGGGAAATTATTAACATATTTTTGAAATTAAAATATTAAAGAACATAATGTTTACAATATCATATTTGTTTTTTAAAATACAATTTCTCTCATTAGTTGAAATTATTGGTCTTAAAAAAATAAAAATCACTCATCTTTAAAATAAAAAATAATATATAAAAAATTATTACATATATCAAAATAAGATTTTTTTTAACACTATTCTTAGCTTATAATTAATGTGATAATAATTTTTTTTGTTTTTCATAAATAGTAGGGTCCACCAATTTTTGATAAGGTACACCACTAATTATCAATCATAGAAGGGCTGTCCCCCACGGCAGCGGCTTCTCTCCAGTATTGGTGCAAACAGGATGATCCAGTCCTGAGACAAAGCTGCTTCATTTGATTGTTTTTTCATTTTTCATTTTTTATTTTTAAAGTTATAATATCACTTTTACTCAGGACTGGATGGTCCAATTTGCATGACTACTGGAGAGAAGCTGTGCCCTACGCACCCCCCTCTCTCTTTTATTAACATATTTTTGAATATTAAAGAACATCATGTTTATAATATTATAGTTTTATTTTAAAATACAATTTCTTTTATTAGATGAAATTATTGGTCTTAAAAAAATAAAAATCACTTATCTTTAAAATAAAAAATCACATATAAAAAATTATTACATATATCAAAATAAGATTTTTTTTAACACTATTCTTACTTTATAATTAATGTCGTAATTAATATTTTCCGTATTTCATAAATAATAGGGTCCACCAATTTTTGATAAGGTACACCACTAATTATCAACTATAGGAGGGGGGTCCACAACCCGCCACCCCCACCACGAGACACACACACACTCTCTCTCTCTCTCTCTCTCTCTCTCTCTCTCTCTCTTCATTTGGATAAGTGACTTTGGTCAAATTTATGAGATTGCCCTCCGCCTCATGGTTGTTTTTGGGAATCCTTACTCCCTCCTTGTTATATATAAAAGATTTTTTTGAAATTTAATTTAATTTAAAATATAAAAAATAAATCATCAATATCTAATATATTTTTTATATTTTTTATTAAATAAATTTTTTACATTATGAGTAGTAACTGTTATTAATTTTAAGAAGAAAGTAAACACATTAAATATAAATATTTTTAAAAAATAATTTTTATTTGAAACAAAATTAAGAAGATTAATTACTTTTAATCTAATTTTTAATTCTCATAAGTTAATTATTTATTTCTTTTATATATGAGATTAGAAGGAGTATCTTTTTATTTGGTTCTTTTTGTTCTAAAAAATAACTAATCTCGTATTTTGTGATAGAATTTAATATTATTTATTTTTAAAAATTAAAAAAATGAAATTCATATAATAAAATATTCAAAACAATAAATTTTTAATAATTTTATATAATATATAAATTCTACAAAACAATGCTTTCAAATAGTTGTTATTAATTTTTTTTAATTTTTGAGAATAAAAAACTGTTCTCAAGAATAAAAATAAACATGCTTATATTTTTTCTTACTCTTGTTCAATTATAATTTAATGATAATTAAATTAATAAATCACGAATCATTTACTTAATCCATTTATTAATAGATCTTATTTTAAAAATATTTGCATTATAATTTTGTATAAAATTTGATACACATAAACATAATGAAGCATATTAAAATTATTTATTTAAATAATGATGAAACAGTAATGATGAGAGAATAACTACGTAGTACATGAGCTTACTGCAAGGAATTAAACTGGATTACTGCTACATGCTGAAGAGTTGTTTCACAGTGTAGGGCCCAGTAATATTAGATGGTGATCCCTCCCATATTAATTCAGATAGCTGGAAGTTAGTCTCTTCAGTATGGTGTCCAGCATCAAAATACACATACTCAAATGGGTTACTGCATAGCTCAAATGGCAATACTCCAAATCCTCCACAAACTTCACTTCCTCTAAAGGGTCCACCTCCACAACATGCTGCCTGGCCCTCCTTAAATCCTTCACAGCGTATAACCACAAAGTTATGTATCTTCATATCCAAACAATTATTATATATATATATATATATATATTAAGGCATCTCAACTTAGAAGCTTATGTAATATTGTCTCTCAATTTTAACACTTGGCTATCAACTATCTACACTCATGAGATTCATGCAATTTTGACTCTTTGGTTAATAAGTTCTTCTACAAACTTAATAGAGTTTATCCAAGTTTGAATTAGTCCTAATTTATAAAGAATTTAAATATTCAGCCTGGCTCTATTAAGTTTTTGGAAGAATTTGTTGAAGAAAAGGTCAAATCACATGATCTGATAATCTAAAGGGCCTTTAATCAAATTTTAGAGTTGAGATAAATTGCATAAGTCTCTAAAGTAAAAGGGGTTTATTTGTATTTTAGTCACACATATTGATTATCATAACTTGTTTTTTTTTTTAAATTATTAAAAGAAAAAAGAGAAAAATGTTAAAAAAAAGGATATAATATATAATTATAGTTTTTAAAAAAATATAGCTATTTGTTAATAACGTAATTATTTTAGAGAAATGAGACTTTTAATTATAATTTTTACATGAAAAAGATATAATTTAATATCTCTTAATATTTTAAATATCATCAAATATATATATATTGAAAAAATCCACTCATGTGTGGATCACATTGCATGCCTCTTACATTAACCCACTGAGTAAGTTGAGTAAGTTAATATTTTGAATATTAGTATATCATGTTCAAATGTCTTGGGAATGACTCTTGACAATGTCACACTTGGTGCGTGGCATTAAAGATTGGCAGAATGAAAATTTTTTAAAAAAATTAAAAAAATGTTTATTATATTTTTATAATTATTATTTAATAATATTATCTTTTTATTTTTTAAAATAAAAATATGAATATCATTTCTCATTTTATTTATTTATTTATTTATTATTTTATTATTATTATTTTTCGTATACCAAACGTGACTTAAAGAGATTAAAAAAAGATAACCTATATCAAATAACTTCAATATATACAAGATATCTTATGTTTGTAAAAAGGCTAACCTCCTATTATGTATGAAATAATAAATATATGAAAAAGAAAACGACTATGCGTCAAATAAAACAGTTTCAAATATAATTTTTGAAACTCACGTTAGAGCATTACCATATTTCCGAGGATTGAAAATTCTGTCTTCCAATGCGCTGTAGTAATCAAATAGTGAATATCTAAATCCAGGTACCTCCCTCTCTAACTTCTTCATAACTTGTACAAGAGCTCTGTCATGTTCTATTGCCATTGCATTTATCTTTTCATTACATTGGCCATCTGATAATCTGTTTGATGGATTGCAGCCTACGGGTCCTACGTTTTGAAATGCAAATTTTTTGGCTCCTACACTTGTTATTTCCTGCAATTACATGTTAAAAATAACAAGAACGAAAAAGAAAATTTATATCAAAAGGAGCCCTCATAACCAAACTAAATGGTATTCTATATCTTGCAACTACATAAAAAAAAAAGAAATTATCTTCGGCGTCTTAAGAGATTTAAATTCCCTCTTGACGTCTCAAATAATTACATATTAGTGTTTTAAAATAAAAGTACAGAAAAAGTATAAACAGGGATCGTAATTCATACTTGGAGATATTTATGTAAGTTTCCAATCACCAGTTTCACAAAAGCTCTCCTGCTTGCCTCATTAGCATTAGGATACTTGGAGTAAAAGCTCAAATAATCGTTACCACCAATGCTAAATAAGTAGACAGCATTGGTCAAAACTCTCTTGGCCTGTGCATCTCCAAACTCCTCTTTCAATAACTCTACGACACGCTTGAAGTATCTCACCTGGATTGGAAAATCTATCTGAAATGGAGAAATTACAAAAGCAAGGTCACTTTCTTTCTTCTTGAAAGAAGATGATGAAAAACTCAAGATTTGAACTCTTAATTAGTTACTAGCTAGCTATGAGCTCTCATGTCTTTCAAGTTGTAGGGAACATACAAATTCGCTTGAATCAGGAAGAACACAGGCTCCACCTGTAGCAAAGTTAGCCCCATCAGTGAACACATGGGGTATTGGTTCCAGATATGGTGGAAGGATAGGCAAGCTGGCAAACGTAGCTGTGTCCACACACAAAAATAAAAAGATTGCATGATGAGACCCACATATATAGGCATTGACCTAGATATTAGTTATTCGAAGTCCACAGGAAAAAAAGTTAAATTACTTTTTTGATCTGTATAGTTTTAGTTTAAAAATTTGTAATTAAGTTTTTATAATTTTTAAAATTTTAATTTTTTTCTTTACTATTTAATCTTCATTAATATATCTTTAAATTCTATTAATATGACTAATAATATATCATCATAACACTTAAAATATGAATAACTTATACCAACAAAGAGGATAAAAGTAAATAATAGAGTGAAATCCACTCATATATGTGGCTCATATCGCGTGGCACTTATGTTAAGTTAGTTTGAATTGGTGTAAATCAGGTGTATATGTTCAAATTGTTTAGACAACGAATGGTTGGTCATTTCAACAAAATTTAAGGGCAAGGATTGAATTTACATTATTTAAAATTATATGACTTAATAATAGATTTTTTGAATATGGGATTAAATTAAATATTAAGCAAAATTATAGAGATCAAAAGAATATTTTAGCCCAAAAAAAGTTAATTGAAATGCGTTTAGAGAGTTAACATTCTAGAACAGTGTTTAGACTAAAAAATTTTCTTCGATGCTGGAACGATGGTTTAAATTTAAGTAAACCACAAAATCAACCTTGGGATTGTTGAAATTAGAATATACACAAATAAAACATTGAAATGAAAAATTAAGGTCATAGTTAAAGTTAAAAATGACAATTGGGCCCATTTATGGTTATGGTTGGGTTGGATATTTAATAGGCCCGATTAAGACACCAAGTTTGTTTTTATACCTGTGACCTAACTCAACTCGAATAAGTTTGGTTTTATGTTAGATTAGGGGTTTTTTTTATTTATGAACTGATATTTATAATATAAAAATATTTTTTTGTAAACTCATAGATATATATTTTAAAATAATATGTTTTTAAAATCCTCATATTTTTATCAATAGTAAGAAAATAGTTTGGTATTATCAAGTAAAATATAAGTTATATTAGTATAATTAACTTTTGATAAATATATGTATATTCATTATTAAACAAAAAAAAATATCAATAAGTATGCATGTCAATGATGAAAACAATTGAGAATTAAGGAGAATTTGGATAGGTAATAAAAGGTATAGCATGCAAAGAAAATCAGATGAAATAAGAATAAAAAAAATATAAACTGATAAAATATTGATAACTAAAAAAAAAAAAAAGATAACTACTGGGTTGACAGAATATGTTTTCAGTCATTAGGCCAGGGGCTTAATGAGCCAATAAATACCCTAATGACAACTAAGTTGAATTAATAATGTGGAAGTTTATATTTTTTGGTGCAGATAAGTTAAGGTAAAAGCTAATGATAAAAAAATTTCAAAACGTTACCGATGAAGTCAGGGACGACACGTCCATCTGAGAATCTCCCGGTGGCATGCTTGAAAAATGTTTCCCCATATGGCCAATAAAGTGAAGGCAATTTGCTACTTGTGTTGACATAAGCATCATTACCAGGATCAAACAGAGAGTCCCCCAGAACAAACAAGGCTTTGCGTTCTTTTTCTTGTGGGGGTTTATAGTGCTCAACATAGCAACTTTCCAAGTTTATCAGAATGCTGAGCACGGAACATATTAGATAATTAAGACTTGCCATCACGACCTCTACTTCTACTTCCTCCAGTATGCGGGTGTTTATATAGGAGAAAGTCAACTTGAGGTCTTTTGAACGGTAGAAATGATCGTGAAGCATGTTTCTTTTAGTTAGGAAACCCTCACGATGAATAATTTGAGGTCCTTTGAACGGTAGGAATGATTTTAGACAGGAATCCCCCACAATGAGTCAATCATTGTGGGGTTCTTTGCCTATTTTAGAATATACAGATCCCAAGTTGCTGTGCACAAGGTAAAGCAACAACACATAATGGGCAAAATAATCATTTCTCTGTTTGGAAGAATCTATAAGAAATTAATTCCAGCAAGCTAAAAAAAATAGTTCAAGCAATTAATATATTAGGAATGCACAAAAATAAACAATTACAAGAGAAAATATAATTTTTAATGTGAAAAACCTTTTCATTGTATAAGATAAAAGCCACCACATCCAATCCAAAAAAATTCTATTATCAACAAGTACAGCAAATAATCTTTAGCAATAGCCGAAAACTTGACCCAACCTTTATTTACTATTAACAAAGTGAAAATCACTACAATAATAATATAAATAAATAAAAAAGGTATAACAACCCAACCTGCTGGCTGGTTGGTAGAGTAATTTGACGTAAATTAGATTGGGTACTTGTTGTTCCTAAACCCTTTTGTATTATTCTTTGGGTTCCATGGCAGAGTTGTAGAGAGTTAGGACTTTTGTTGTAGCAGGAGCACCGTTTCTAGAACTGTTTGAAATATGTTAGGAGATTAACAGTTTGACGAGACAAGACAGAGTGTTTTAGCAAGAATAAAAGAGGAAAATACAATATATATATATATATATATATATATATATATATATAAAGCTCACAGAATTAATAAGAACGCACTAAAATTAGAGTATAATTGAACCTCCAATCAAGAGTACCAAATAAGCAAACTCTCCTCTTCACATTTGGATCTCCTGCATTTTTTGGAAGGAATAGGAAGTTGTCCTATGCTTCAATCTGCGTTGTCCTTTTGATTCGTCGGTTGTCCGCACGCCACGTAGCTATTTTATCTTTCACAAACTCCGGCAAACGAAGCTATGTCACTCTGAAAGCCTTCAAAATGCAGATTGAAAGACCAGAAGCTTATTCTTTTTGTCGAAGATTTCCTCTCCTTCATGATCCATCGGGAAGTGTTCTTCGAAGCTTTCATCTTTCAGGCAGATAAAAATGGGATGGTCTCGGTTAGATGCGCTCATCTCTATGTTCGTTTTGGTGCACCTGCATGAGACCTTGGCTATGCTCCACTCCTTCTCCTGCTTCATCTTTGTGAGTTCTGTCTCTGTTACTCTTTCAATGAGAATGTTTTTGTTCTTAATTTGTTTGTGTATTTCTTCGGGGTTATGGTAATTGATTTTGACTGCAGATTTTAAGTACCTATTTTGCAGTTCTCCCGTTGCGGGATGAGGGTGCCATCTTCTTAAGCCCTTCGAATTTGCTTGGCCTATTTGTGGGATCTTTAGGCCCTGTCTGATGAATTATTGGAAATGGAATATGATCAGTTTTCTTTAAATTATATTATTTGATTGAGAGAAAATATGACAGAAAAGAAAGCGTAAAGAAAGCAAGTGTAAGTCACTGTAGCACGAGATGAAAGTGTCCTTCGGAACCAAATGATTGAAACGGGGATAATGCCCTCCACCGTAGTGAAAATGTTCTCTTTGACCTAAAATGTTGAGATGCCTTGGCGTAAAAAGGAGATATTCCATCTATAAGAGGATCTCATGATGTTCATTTGTTTTTATTTGTTAATTCTTAATTTTATTTTAATATTTTAATAAAATATAAGAATATATAATCTAAAAAATTGTATTTTTATTTTCATTTATATCATATATTTTAATTATATTTATATAATTATATTTATAATTATTATTTAAAATTATAGATTTTTATATATTATTTAAATTAAATAATTAAATATAATTGAATAATTTAATTTAAAATTTAAAATAATGTATCTATTTTTTTTACCTAGCAAAAAAATAACAATAAAAACTAAGGGATAATTTTGTCATTTTCTCCTACCTTTTCAACCCATTTGGTAGCTTATGGAAAAAGGAAAATGAAAGTGAATTTATGACTTTAATGACCTGTTTAATATACAAAAAGTTAAGTATAAAAATAAAAAAAATGTGATTTTGTTGATGAAAAATATTTATAATATCTTTATTTTTAATAATTGAATAATAATTCATAGATAATATTAAATAATAATTAGGTAATAATTATAAGAATAAAATTATAATTTTAACAAAGTTTTTTTTTCTTTTTCTTTTTCCCATGCGCAGATAATTGAAAGAAAAAAAGAAAGTTTTGTTACTGTGCACTTTATGTTCTTGAATTCAAGAGCCAATTGTTCGAAAAATCCATTTAGCTTCAAATGTCCAATTTGCCCCCTAGTAGCGCTTTCTTTTTCTATCTCGCAACTAAAGAGGAGGCATATCATAAGAGAGATTTTTGTGTAATTTGAATAAAATTATATTTTGGTCTTTAAAATATCAAAATAATTCAATTAAGTCCTTAAAGTATTTTAAAAGCCTTTTAAAAAATTTTAAGTTTCATAATTATTTTAAAATTTATTAGTCTTTATTTTTCTACTCTAAAATAATTTATTTTATTTTGACAAGTATTATTTTTAATTCTATATACTTTAATTATTAATTAGTAGGGGCCTATTGGAAATTAAAATTTTTAGGGACAATTTTGTCTTCATCCAACACAAGAGATAATTTTGTCATTCTTTTTCAATATGACAAGGAGGGCACTTTTCGATTGAAAAATTAGTAAAAAAAAAATGCTAATTCATTTTTAATGAATTTTAAATTTGTATAACTTTAAAATAGTACCATTTTAAATATTGAATTTTGATTAAAGTATAAAAATTAAGTTTCACTTGTAACTAAAGTTTGGTCCACAATAAAAAAATTAGTAAAATTTAATAATATTTGTTATTATTTTTATCATACAATAGATAGAGAAAATTTTTTTTTTCTTTTCCTTTTATATTACAATTAATTTAATTATATATTTTTTATTTTTATCTAAAAAATTGTGTGTATTACACAAAATTTTAAAATTTGTAAAGAAAATTAAAAAGGGCCACGTATTGCGCGAATAACCGATGGATCAAACGAACGTTTGATTGTCGGCTGTGCACACTATTGGAGCAAAAGACGAAACCTTTGTCTCTTTCCTTGTCTTTTACACATACTCACAGTCTCCATACCCTATTTCACTTGGGTCACGTGCCCAATTTAATGAAAGGAAAAATTACATTTCAAAACTTAAATTATATAACATTTATAATAAAATATTTTAAAAATTAAAGTTATTTTTAAAAATTAAAATTATTATTGAATTTTTAAAAATTTATTATTAAATTTAATAAAATTACTATTAAATTTTTAAAAAAGTACAATTGAAGTAATTTTAATAATAATTTTTTAAAACTTTAATAGTAAATAATAGTAATTTTAGTTTTTGAATATAATTTTAATTTTTAAAATATTTTATTATAAATTTTATAAAATTTGAGGGTTTATATATAATTTTTTTTAAAAAAAATATTATGAGTTTCATATGAAAAACTTCACAAATGAAGTTGAGTTTATAAATTTAAGGGATTCTACTTTTTAATAGGTCAGTCATTTGGAATGAGCTCTTTCTTTAAATTTGTGTTCATTATATTGGTACTTTCAATAAGAGCCTAACAGTCACAAAAAAGATTACTGGATTCTGACTAGCAAAAAATTAAGTGAAGTATTGCCAAGTAAAATACTGTGGAATGGAGCCACCACCATCTTGTGCTCGTTACAAAGGACCACCACCATCATGTCATACAGACACAGATGCTCTCTTTTGTTTTATTTTTTTGAAATAGTTTTTTTATTTAAGCTTTTGGTCCACGTGAAAAAGACCTTCAGCAAATTCTTTCCCATAAAAAAAAAAAGCAATTTTTGTTGCATATTGTGGAGGAGAACCACAAAAAAAAAGACAAAAAATCAAAATGAACAGTCCCTGTTTCTGGTTGAGAGGCGAGATTGCTAGCGGGGAATCCAAATCATCGTCGGAGTTAATCGAAGGCATTTGCCAAATTGGCAATCAAATGACAAGAGACTTCTGTAACTAAATTTAGTGATAGACAATTTGTTACTATTTTTGAAATTTTATTAAAGATTTAATTAAAAATTAATTAATTTATCCTTAATTTTTTTTGCTATTATAATTCACATTTAAGTAATTAAAAATTTAATTGCATTCCAAAAAAATTTCATATCCAAATACCACAATGTTATAAGAGAATAAATTTAAAAAAAATCCAATAATTGCTTAGATCTATCTACAAAGTCATATCGAAGTCAAAATTCAAAACTTACGCATCTTTGTCTGGAAATGAGTTAGAGCCAGCAGATGGACCTAAGGGTGGTTGTGGTTGAGGATGAAGATGGCTTTTTGATTCTCATATACTAATGGAGAAATATATCACCAAGATAAATATTTTATTGAACGTGTTCTTAAAAAAGAAACAAGTCATACATTTGAGTAAAACGTTGTGCAGATGAATTTTTTAGTGATATGTTTCTTCCATTAGTATAAGGGAGTCAAAAAGCTGGAAGAAGAGGCATCCCATAAGTTGCTGAGAGTCGCGAATCCGCGCTCTTGGGTCTTGTATTTCCTTTTTCATCTCGTCCCTCATCTACCGTCCAGCCTCGACATACTTCCTTTTGCATACAAACGTATAGATTCTACAATATAACATGGAAACTAAAACAGGTTAGCAAGCACTCTAAACTTTGCTCCAATCTGAGAAGTCAAAACATGTCCTCCACTACAACTTTCATGCACTTAGTTTTCATTTAGATGTATTGCAGTAACAAGGCTTAAGAATTATAATAGTCAATGTCAAATTTGCCTTGCTAACCTTAGTTTTCAAGTGGATCAGTTTAGTTTGTATATATCACAAACCATCTGTATCAACAAGGAAGATTATCACTGTTTTTCCTATATATATATATATATATATGTAATATAGTTTATGTGCAAAAGAAACGGATATGCTTTGCATTGGTAGGATCTTCACCGAGTGCACACAGTAATCCAGTTGAAGCATTGGGTAGGTTCTTAAGGGTGAACCTAGATTTACTTTTGTTGGGTACTACATCTTCCTTGGGTTTAGGCTTTACTTTTGTTGTCACGTGAATATTTTAAACTTGAGTTAACTTGGCTCAAACCTAACTGCAAATCAAATTAATTCATATGCAGGGTAATTGATAACCTTAGCCTCTAATCCTAGTCAGATTCAAAATCAGTAAAGAAAATCTTCAAAAATACCGGCAAGATATTAAAGCATCTTAGGGAGGGAAAAAAGAAATTAAAAGGCAAAATAAGAACCCCATTCATTAAAAGAGTCGGTTTAAGTGATAATTTAAAAATTCCAGTGGGGGCCATACAAAAAAGGCCAAAGCTGAAACGCGGGCCCCATGAAAGCAGAAAAAGAAAAAAAAAAGGGACGTGAACAGTTATGAACAGTGATAAAGAACAGTAACTATCCACGGGATTATATATATATATATATATTGATTGTATTGCTATCTTAATTTTTAAAAATTTTATCTCTATAATCTCTTTGCTTATTATGACAAGGGTATCTTCAAATTTTATTTGGACTATTTTCTTTTTAGGCAATCTTAAAGATACATTTTTCTACATTGATATGATGCATTTAAAATTTCAATTTTAGAATACTTTCTAAACAAAATCGAATCCATATTGTTAAGGAAATAAAGATATCAGTTTTTCTTACCAACTCAATTAAGCACTTTGTGTATACCTTGGGGTTTGGCACTGATATAAATTGTTTCCTAAATCAGTGATTGAATCTCCAAAGATAAATAAGACAATATTATGGCCTGCTTGATTTCTTATTTTTAGAATAATTTTTTGTTTTTAAGAATAAAGAATAAAAAAAAAATTATTTGATAATGTATTTTTAATAAAGTATTTTGTAAAACATAAAAATAGAATTATTTTTTAAAAAACAAAAAAATTAAAATATTTTTAGACGTTTTGTTAACTTTTATTTTACAAAATCAAGGAAAAGACAGAGAATAATGATTTTTTAGAATAACAATTGAAATAAATTTTTTAATTTTTAAATTTTTAAAGTTCATTTTAAAAAATATTTATTTTAAAAATATTAAAATCAAAATAGAATCGTTCTTAATTTCTTTAGACGGGTATCATTGGCATTTCCATAACCAACTTATACATTTGTTTGATAAGTGTTCTAATGGCTGTATTGTACACATTATTAGTCTTTTTTAAAATCATGAAATTGTTTATCTATTATCATTTGATAGTTGGATTTTTTGCTAGATGGGGAAAAGGGCTAAAAATCCTCTTTCACTATTACTGGGAATAGAACATGCCAACAAAGATGACAAAACACCCCAAAAAAAAAAAACTGAACAAGAAAGCAACACTTGCTTTAATCCTGTTGATAAGAAATATCTAATAATAACAGTCATGTGATTATTTTTTATTAAATTAAGACCGAAAATACCTCAGTTTGGTTACTTGGTAATAGAATAAACCTCAGAATCAGAAGGATAAGAAGAAAGATACACAATATTTTTTATGAATATTTAACTCCTTTACTTTTAGTTGAGTTAGGCTTCACTGAGTGCTCCGTTGTTTAGTTCAATAATTTCTGCACCTTTTTGAACGCAGCTATCTTTAATAGGTGAGACAAGTGTTTTCGTTACAGGTACATATCCCAAAGGAACCAAGTTTAGAGGGGAAGAAATCCAAACTTTCTTCCTCTTTTCTTGTCTATTTCCTGAAAGTCAAAATTTCAGAAATTATAAGCTTCTCAAATTAATCAAACGTAATTTTAATTTTGTAAACACTTATTTTAAACAGTGGTAAGATTTCCTATCACCCTATCTACAAATCTCTCAGCAGGGTATTTTTGAAGCTTGGTGGGATTAGAGATGAAAGGTACAATGTAATCACTGCTTCCTTGCTAAACAAAAAGATAGCTCTCGATAGCGATCTATTGGCTTGTTATCTCCCAAGTCGCTCTTCAGCAATCTCTCCACATCATTGAAGTACTTGAGTTGATTTCTAAGGTCTAGCATCTAAATACGGAGTCAACATTCATGGTAGATGTTAAAAACTAATTTATTTTAGAAGTTTAGACTGTTAAATGAAAATCTATAATTAATTTTATTAATATCTTTTAACACATCTCTTTACAAAAAAATCTTTTAACTTAAAGTGTGAACAAAGCACAGGTCTACTATAACTTGTATTGATATTTAATTTTAATTAAGGAAATAAGAATAGAAAAGATTAAATTCTTAACCATTTAGTCATAGAAGTTTGGGGAGTACCTATTAGGATCAAGTGCTTACTATTGAGTTTGGGCTTTCTCTAAACTTCAGTTTAAAAAGCTTTCGTGTGAGGAAGTGTATTATGAGTTAGTAGGAAAACTAATCCTAGGCCTTCGGCTTAAATTGTAAGTGAAAGCCCATTAAAACTTTATATTATAATCTCCAGCGGCAGACATAATTTAGCTTACTTAAGAAAAAATTACACTGAAGAATTTAGCTTCAGATGGAAGGATCGCATACAATAAAAATCCTTGATTGGTTTCAACAAGAACACCAGAACCAGCTGATGCAAAGTTTGCCCCATTAACCATTTGATGAAAACCCGGTTGTAGGTATGGTGGAAAATATGGCAGCTTTGCATAACCAGCCGCTAAAATGATTTAATAATGTCTATATGAGACAAATATTCAAGTTCACATTTAAGAAATATTCCTAAGTAGACTAAGTTAATCATAAATAAATAAGCACGCCAAAAATGCATCTCACTTTTAAAATGTTGCTATTTGTTTATATAGGAATATAGTCATCCATTTTCATGGTGGACCCAAATACATTTGATTAAACAAAGGCTGAAAAGCACAACAGTTGCTTGCTTATATAAGCCAATACGTATAGCTCCTTTAATCATTCAAAAGAATCCTTTTACTTTTTGTCCGCCATGAAATTTTGGGGTATATTTAACTCCACAGATAGTTAGACATTTCAAATGCGATATAATAGTCTAATGCTATCAATTTTATAATATAGCAGAAAGGTCACATACAACACCATGACAAGTTTCAACAAAAGCATTGGTATTTATGTAACTATTGTTTCCAGCATCAAATGTTGAATCTCCAAAGCTGAATTAAGCATAATTTCTTCATGAAGTTGTTTATTTATTATCATTTTATAGATAAAAATTTTACCATAAAAAAAAAGTCAAGCCTTTTTCATTATTTGGTTGCTGAACAAGGTCTCCTGTATTATTTTAGTAGCTTATTTAATGGATACAACTTGGAATATAACATTCCATGACCAACACCAACATATTTAAAAGAAAATTGAGGAAGAAATCCTGTAATTAAAATTACAATTCACGTTTATTCTCAGTCATTCTCACCCAGAATTCATTTTGTAACTAATATAATTCCTCTCAATTTTCACTTTGCGTAGACAATGATAAAGAGTAAAATTGTCACAACCCACAATTTTTAAGTATGTTGGCATAAAAGATAGCAAATTCTCCTACCATAATTAAGAGTTCATTTCTGACTTTTGTAGAAATTTCGGCAGAGTCCCCTCTATAATTTGGACATCCCGATATTTCTACAATCAGTTAATTTAACAATACACCAAAAATATATATCAAAACATAGACATCTAGGGAGTGGGGATGTCCTGATTATGATTCAGTAGAGCCACATTTTTACATTGTTCAAAGTCAAATAATTGACAAGCGTAAAACAAAATACACCCACATGAACAATTTTGTGGGCTCGCCAAAAGAAACAAAACAGGAGATCTACAGCTAGTCGGCAGCTCAGGGTAGGCTAGGGTCTTCAACGCTCTCTGACAAATAGATTTAAGAAAGAGTGAGTTTGAAACTCAGTGAATAAATAATGCCGACTCTTAAAATCTTATATATTCATCATGCACAAATCAAACCCCATGCAGATCGTCTCTTAAAATGCATCAGAAGTATCTAAGCAGAACCAAATTAAAAACAGACGCAGAGCACACAGCTTGCGGGGAAAATAACTACACACGCAAAGCACTTTGCTTGCGAAATACATAACTCCACATGTGGTAGCTACCCACACGGGGCTAGCAAAACCCCTGCTAGATGAGGTTCAGATCATGGTGCACCAAGGCTAACAACTACTGCTGTTAGCTACAGAGTTCTGAACAGATAACCTCTATCTCTTAAAATAATACTTTTCTCAATTTAGCATTTCAGACAAAGTACCATTCATATAAGTTCAATATCTAAGTTTCCAGATAACTCAAACAAACGTAAACTTGCAAAATTTCACGTTCAAATCAATTTTCGAATAACATAGATATGACATAACATTTAAAAACGTCTCTCCATAAATGGATTTCCAAATGTCAGAACACTGTAAGGAAACTTAGTAAGAAAATAAGAAATAGGAGTTACTCACGGTCCGCATTATTTACTCACCTCCTAAGATGATATCAACATTCCCTGCCCACTCCTCAGCTAACTCAATCTCCTGAGTATCCTACAATACTCGTTCACAAATTTTAGAATGTGAATAACCAAAAATTGTCTCATTAGCTTAGCCTATCTAAACAAAATTCTAGGAAAAGTAAGGAATATTAATGTCTATTCTTCATTCCCTTAGCATGGTATAGATATGTACAACTTTCAAGGGATTAAGTCCAACATTCACTCCTTCATTCCATGCCTTACATATCCATACAACACCCATATATAAAGATATAGGTTTAGATATATATATATATATATATGCATCCATATATGGTGGCAGACCATTTTAACGGCATAGATTCATTCAAGAGTAAGGAGCACAATAGAATTTGATGTTGGATTTTATACTAGGAAATTCATCCAAAAATGGAAGCAACAAAAGGGACAGTCAAAATACTTCTAGCCTAATGGAAACCAAGATTGCTCCAACTAAAAATCAGTCTCTTACTCCCTTTTTTTTTTTTTTTCGGCTAGCCACACACACACCAGAACGCACTAGAACGCAGTACAGAATGAGCAAAACAGGGGAGGGAAAACGCTGTGAAAAGGGACCAGAAATACTAGACTTACAGCAGCAACTCAGAACTGGGAAAAACACTTGTGCCTGTCGTTCAATTCCCCAGCTACCAGCAACAGAGTTCGAAACAGCAAACAGCAGAAAATTGAGTCCAGGAGCAGCAGAAATGGCGAGGAACAGAGGAGAGAAGATGAAGCTTTGTTTCTAGTGCAACTCTGCTCCTTTTTCTGACCGAAAGGATGGGTATGGGTCTGGTTCAGTGCTGCAGAATTTGAGAGAAGCAATTTACGTTAAAGACCAGCTAAAAGTGGATGAGAAGGGGCATTTCGGATATTGCAAAAGGAGGAAGAAAAATTTATACGTGGCAGCTCAATCTCCCTTTGAAAAGTCAACCTTCCCACATGTATAACAAATTCATGCACGTTGGTTTCATGCACGTTGGGTTTTACAATCTCTCCCCCTAAAAGAAATTCAGTCCCCGAATTTATTTATATATATATATATAGATACTAACCTTAGCTCTCAAATAGATAGGGATACTTTGCACGCATTTCGGTCTCTACTTCCCACGTAGCCTCCTCTGGTGTGTGGTGACACCATAAAACTTTTACCGATGAAATCTCCTTGGAACGTAACTTCTTCATTTGTCTATCCAAGATTGCCACAGGAGTTTCTTCATAAGTCAAACCTTAACCCAAAGGAACATCTTGATATTGTAGCACATGAGAGGGATCTGGTAGATACTTCCTTAACATGGAAATGTGAAATACTGGGTGAATATTAGATAACTCAGACGGCAACGCCAGCCGATAGGCCACAGTCCCAACTCGTTCTAGGATCTCATATGGCCCTATATATCTCGGGGTCAACTTCCCTTTCTTCCCAAATCTCATCACACCTTTCATAGGAGACACCCTGAGAAACACATAATCTCCAATCATAAATTCCAAATCACGACGTCGGTGATCCACATATGCTTTCTGCCTGCTCTGAGCTGCTATCAATCTCTCCTTGATTACTTTCACCTTTTCTAAGGCATCTTGCACTAACTCAGGCCCTAATGCTTTAACTTCTCTAGTTTCAAACCATCCAATGGGAGATCTACACCGTCTCCCATACAATGTCTCGAAGGGTGCCATCTGTATGCTAGCTTGATAACTATTATTATAAGCAAATTCCACTAATGATAAGTAGTTATCCCAGCTACCACCAAAGTCCATAACACACAACCTTAACATATCCTCTAGTGTTTGTATAGTCCTCTCAGATTGCCCATCAGTTTGAGGATGAAAGGCTGTGCTAAGATCCAATCGGGTACCTATAACTTCTTGAAAGGCTCTCCAAAACTTAGAAGTAAATTGGGGTCCTCGATCAGAAATTATAGACATTGGTATACCATGAAGTTTCACTATGTCATTTATGTAGAGCTGTGCATACTTCGCAACATTATACGTTGTCTTTATCGGGAGAAAATGAGCTGTTTTAGTGAATCTGTCCACAATCACCCAGATAGAATCATAACCCTTTACTGTTCGAGGTAGTCCCGTCACAAAGTCCATAGTGATCCTTTCCCACTTCCACTCAGGTATCTCCAGCCGTTGATGTAATCCTGCAGGTTTCTGGTGTTCTGCTTTAACTTGCTGACATGCCAAACAATGCAAAGTGAAATTCGCTATATCTCTCTTCATGCCCTCCCACCAGTATACTTGCTTCAAATCTTAATACATCTTTGTAGAACCTGGATGGATCGTATACTGGGAACAATGAGCTTCTTCCATAAGGTCTCTCCTCAAATCTTCCACATTTGGCACACACAATCGAGTACCGAACCATAAAACGCCATTTGAATCTAAAACAAATTCATTTTTCTTTCCACTTTTGACGTCATCCACCAATTTACATATCTGTGCATCCTTGGCTTGGGCAGTTTTCAACCTTTCAAATAGAGATGAATGAAGCTGTACATGAGCCAAAAACATTCCTGGCTCTTTAACCTCAAATTGGATTCCTGAACGCTCAACCTTATGGAGTTCTGAAATTAGCGGTCTCCTCACTTCCGCAATATGGCTCAATCTTCCCATGGATTTCCTGCTCAGAGCATCTGCTACTATATTAGCCTTACCCAGATGATATAAAATAGTACAATCATAATCTTTGAGCAACTCCATCCACC
The DNA here is from genome assembly GCA_032878935.1 of Erythrophleum fordii. Classification (NCBI taxonomy): domain Eukaryota; kingdom Viridiplantae; phylum Streptophyta; class Magnoliopsida; order Fabales; family Fabaceae; genus Erythrophleum; species Erythrophleum fordii. The sequence continues at coordinate 7,537,261 of JAVQMF010000047.1, forward strand.
GTCTTTGCCTTAGATTCAGATCCCGCTGTTGAAAGATATATTTAAGGCTTTTATGATCTGTGTAGATTTCACATGTCTCACCATATAAGTAATGTCTCCAAATTTTGAGAGCAAAGACCACTGCCGCCATTTCTAGATCATGCGTTGGGTAATTTTGCTCGTGCTTCTTAAGTTGTCTAGAGGCATAAGCAATCACGTGACCATGCTGCATCAATACACATCCCAAACCAATCCTAGAAGCATCACAGTACACAATATAACCTCCAGACCCTGAGGGTAATGTCAAAACTGGGGCAGAAGTCAGACAATCTTTCAATTTCTGAAAACCCTCTTCACACATATCAGACCACTGAAACTTCGCATTTTTCTAAGTTAGTTTCATTAACGACGCAGCTATTTTAGAAAAGTCTTTAACAAACCGCCGATAATAGCCTGCCAAACCCAAGAAACTACGAATCTCTGTAACGGTAGTAGGTCTTGGCCATTTTTGAACCGCTTCTACTTTACTTGGATCTACTTGCACCCCATCTTTTGAGATCACATGGCCTAAAAAGGCAATTTTTTCTAGCCAAAACTGGCATTTAGAAAATTTAGCATATAATTAGTGTTCCCTTAACGCCTGTAGTGCCACTCTCAAGTGCTGTTCATGCTCTTCATGACCTTTAGAATAAATCAAAATATCATCGATGAATACGATAATAAATCGATCTAGAAATGGCTTGAACACTCGATTCATCAAGTCCATGAATGCAGCTGGAGCATTGGTTAACCCAAATGGCATCACTAAAAATTCATAATGACCATACCGGGTTCTGAAAGCAGTTTTAGGGATGTCTTCCCTTCTTATTCGCAGCTGATAATAACCCGATCTTAAGTCAATTTTTGAGAAATATTGAGCTCCCTATAACTGGTCAAATAGGTCATCTATACGAGGCAAGGGATACCTATTCTTCACTGTCACTTTATTCAGCTGTCGGTAATCTACACATAAGCGGAGATAACCATCCTTCTTCTTAACAAAGAGTACAGGTGCGCCCCAAGGGGACGTACTAGGGCGAATAAAACCCTTGTCCAACAAGTCTTGCAATTGATTCTTTAATTCATTAAGCTCCAGGGGTGCCATTCGATAAGGAGGAATAGATATTGGTTGAGTACCTGATAACACATCAATACAAAATTCAATTTCTCTTTCAGGAGGTAGCCCTGGTAATTCTTCAGGGAAAACATCAGGGAATTCTTTTGCTACTGGAACCTGTTCCAATACTGGGACTTATAGTTCCGTATCTCGAGCCATTGCTATATATCCTTGACACCCTTTCTTCAAGAGCCTCTGAGCTTCTATCATTGATATTAAATTGTTTGGTGCTTCACTTTGATCACCTTGAATAACAAAGGGAGATTTACCCGGAAAGTTACATCTCACTAACTTAAGATGACAATCCACCACTGCATAGCAGGACGCTAATCAATCCATTCCGAGTATTACATCAAACTCTGCTATTGCAAGCACTATCAGGTCAACTAACGTCTCGCAATTGGCCAGTGTAATCACACATGCCCTATACACCCATTCAACCATCACAGATTCCCCCACTGGGGTTGCAACAAGTAATGGACACTCTAATTTTTCAGAGTCCTTACCAATCTTTTTCGCAAAATAGGGAGATATAGAGGAATGTGTGGAGCCAGGATCAAATAATGAATAAGCAGAATGTGAACAAACTGTAAGTGTACCTATTACCACAGCATTGGATGCTTGTGCATCCTGTCTATTTAATACAAAAACCCGAGCCTGACCCCGTCCTGCAGTCGCCTGGCCTCTGCCTACTACTGTCCCACTGCTGCTACCTCGGCCGCTCTGAACCGTAACTGCACCGGTAGATGGAGTCCCTGTTGAGAATTGCCTAGTAGGTCGAACTGATCCCTGACTAGAATCAGGGTAACGCTGCGGACAATCTCTCACCAAATGTCCAACTTGCCCACAACGAAAACATGCTCTCGTTTCTCTATGGCAAGTGCCTGAATGTATCTTCCCACAAATGGAACAAGGACCTCTAGATTGACGAGATGGAGTAGAAACTGGGTGGACATCGTGCTAACCCCTCGGAATGATCCTCTGTGCCTGTCAGTACCAGTAGAAAATGAAGTCGGAGGTCCCGTGAAAGATTGAGCAAATCTCTGATGACTCTGGGGTCTAAGGCCATAAGAAGGTCCAGCTACAAAAGAACTACCTCCCTGTCTCCCTTCACTGTCCCGCTTCCTCTTTCTCTGAGAAGTGTCCTCCTCCTTATCTCTCATCTCTATCATGCGTACACAATCCACTGCAGCTGAATATGAAGGAAAAAGGTTCATCTGTGGAGCGATCACCCTATACAACATACGGGGTAGCCCATTCACAAATCGCTTGATCCTGTCTCTCTCAGTAGGGACTAAGTGTGGGGCATAGCAAGACAACTGTGTGAACCGAATATCGTAATCAGAAACACTCATGCCTGGCACCAATTTCAGACCTTCAAATTCCCTGGCCCTAGCATCCCGAACACTCTGTGGCAAAAAGTGATCCATAAAGAACCCCTTAAATTCTTCCCATAACATTGGAGGGGATTCAATCGGCCTTTCCCCCAGTAAAGTCTGATACCATATATAAGCTGCGTCTTGTAACTGAAACCCAGCAAACTCAGATGATTTTGCACTTGAACAACTCAGAGCTCTGCATATCTTCTCAATACCATCAATAAATTGCTGGGGATCCTCCTGGCTTTCCGTTCCAGAATAAGTGGGAGGCCTCAATTTTAAGAACTGGGAAAGGGTTACTGGAACCTCCCTCTCCTCTCTCATCGCTTGAGGCCCTACTGGTCTTGGCTGCACTGGCGGTGTGATTTCCTCCACAGGATATGGAGGCTCTACCCTATCTGTAGGTAAGGCCTGCCTAGGGGGTCGATTAGTTCCTCAACCCCTACCCCGACCTCGACCACGGCCTCTGATAGGTGGGGTAGTTTGTTGGGCTGATGTACTCGCAGAAGCCTCATCTACAGTAGCTAGTCTATTAACTGAACGAATTCTAGGAGGCATATCCACACTACAACAAAATAACAAACATTCAAATCAACTTCTAGATTGGAGGTAAGATGTGATCATATTCAATAAGACAACACACTTGAAGGAATAACTCAGGGCACCCTATAAGGTTTTCAGTGGCACCTCAAGTATAGTTACGCCCGGGTTCATAACCATAATTGAGATCCCACCAAAAACTCTTGCTCCACAGGACCACAGAAAGACCTAAGCTCTGATACCAACTGTCACAACCCACAATTTTTAAGTATGTTGGCACAAAAGATAGCAAATTCTCCTACCATAATTAAGAGTTCATTTCTGACTTTTGTAGAAATTTCGGCAGAGTCCCCTCTATAATTTGGACCTCCCGATATTTCTATAATCAGTTAATTCAACAATACACCCAAAATATATATCAAAACATAGACATCTAGGGAGTGGGAATGTCCTGACTATGATTCAGTAGAGCCACATTTTTACATTGTTCAAAGTCAAATAATTGACAAGCGTAAAACAAAATACACCCACATGAACAATTTTGTAGGCTCGCCAAAAGAAACAAAACAGGAGATCTACAGCTAGTCGGCAGCTCAGGGTAGGCTAGGGTCTTCAAAGCTCTCTGACAAATAGATTTAAGAAAGAGTGAGTTTGAAACTCAGTGAATAAATAATGCCGACTCTTAAAATCTTATATATTCATCATGCACAAATCAAACCCCATGCAGATCGTCTCTTAAAATGCATCAGAAGTATCTAAGCAGAACCAAATTAAAAACAGACGCAGAGCACACAGCTTGCGGAGAAAATAACCACAGACGCAAAGCACTTTGCTTGCGAAATACATAACTCCACATGTGGTAGCTACCCACACGGGGCTAGCAAAACCCTTGCTAGCTGAGGTTTAGATCATGGTGCACCAAGGCTAACAACTACTGCTGTTAGCTACAGAGTTCTGAACAGATAACCTCTATCTCTTAAAATAATACTTTTCTCAATTTAGCATTTCAGACAAAGTACCATTCATATAAGTTCAATATCTAAGTTTCCAGATAACTCAAACAAACGTAAACTTGCAAAATTTTACGTTCAAATCAATTTTCGAATAACATAGATATGACATAACATTTAAAAACGTCTCTCCATAAATGGATTTCCAAATGTCAGAACACTGCAAGGAAACTTAGTAAGAAAATAAGAAATAGGAGTTACTCACGGTCCGCATTATTTACTCACCTCCTAAGATGATATCAACATTCCCTGCCCACTCCTCAGCTAACTCAATCTCCTGAGTATCCTACAATACCCGTTCACAAATTTTAGAATGTGAATAACCAAAAATTGTCTCATTAGCTTAGCCTATCTAAACAAAATTCTAGGAAAAGTAAGGAATATTAATGTCTATTCTTCATTCCCTTAGCATGGTATAGATATGTACAACTTTCAAGGGATTAAGTCCAACATTCACTCCTTCATTCCATGCCTTACATATCCATACAACACCCATATATAAAGATATAGGTTTAGATATATATATATATATGCATCCATATATGGTGGCGGACCATTTTAACAGCATAGATTCATTCAAGAGTAAGGAGCACAATAGAATTTGATGTTGGATTTTATACTAGGAAATTCATCCAAAAATGGAAGCAACAAAAGGGACAGTCAAAATACTTCTAGCCTAATGGAAACCAAGATTGCTCCAACTAAAAATCAGTCTCTTACTCCCTTTTTTTTTTTTTTTTCGGCTAGCCACACACACACCAGAACGCAGTACAGAATGAGCAAAACAGGGGAGGGAAAACGCTGTGAAAAGGGACCAGAAATACTAGACTTACAGCAGCAACTCAGAACTGGGAAAAACACTTGTGCCTGTCGTTCAATTCCCCAGCTACCAGCAGCAGAGTTCGAAACAGCAAACAGCAGAAAATTGAGTCCAGGAGCAGCAGAAATGGCGAGGAACAGAGGAGAGAAGATGAAGCTTTGTTTCCAGTGCAACTCTGCTCCTTTTTCTGACCGAAAGGATGGGTATGGGTCTGGTTCAGTGCTGCAGAATTTGAGAGAAGCAATTTACGTTAAAGACCAGCTAAAAGTGGATGAGAAGGGGCATTTCGGATATTGCAGAAGGAGGAAGAAAAATTTATACGTGGCAGCTCAATCTCCCTTTGAAAAGTCAACCTTCCCACATGTATAACAAATTCATGCACGTTGGTTTCATGCACGTCGGGTTTTACGAAAATAAGTTTCCAAGTTTCAATAGAGTTTTATTTTCCTAAAGAGCTAGTGGTATACATTCTCAGCACTCTGAAAAAGACCTAGACTAGTCTCCTAACACATGAAACATAAATATATTCAACATATATTGAAAAGCTGGGGTATTATTAATTGCTGAACAGATGAAAGTTTAATGTTCGTATAATTCTGAGATTGTAAGGTTGTGCAATCTTGTGATCTTCATTCCACAATTAGCTCAGCGATTTGATCGTAAGCTTTTTTAGTAGGAGAGCAGAATCAAAGATCAAATAATCTCTCACATCATCACATATTTCATACTCCTTCACATTCCTTTTCCCTCCACAGCTCTGCCATCCTCTATAAGGACCACCACCACAACATCCTAAATTGCTTTCCTTCAGGCCTTTTAAACATAAAAAAAAAACAATGTTTATCAATAAGATGCATGTGGAGGACATACTAAGGTAACAAAATTCAAAACAAAAAACAATTTTATTGTTAAAAGTTAGTTTTACTAATATCTTAAACATTTTCATTAATGACCTTTGGAGATTATAGAATTATTTAAGATATAAGTGAAATAATAAGATTATAGAATAAAGCACGAGAGGCTAATAAGGAAAATATAGTACCGTATTTTGAAGGTGACTTCATTCTTTCACTAACAGTAGTGTAAAAATCAGTATATGAATATTTAAATCCTTTTACCTGAGTTTCTAGTCCATGGAGGGCTTGACTGAGGGCTTTATTGTGTAACTTTACAACTTCTGTAACCTCTTCAACGAAGCCATCTGTAGCTGGTGGGATAAGTGCTTTAGTTAGAGGTAGACAACCCATAGGACCTACGTTTAGAAATCCGAACTTTCTTTCACCTTCTTATATATTTCCTGAAAGGTAAAAAATTCAATATGAGGGAGATACTTTCAAATTCTGAATCAGACAGCTTTAAAAAATTTCAGACCTTACTCTATTTTTAGCTGTAAGTACTTACTTTGACAACAGTGGTCATGTTGCCTATCACCATATCTACATATCCTTCTTTAGGGTACATTTGAAACTTGGTGGAATTAGAACTGAAACGTACAAAGTAATCATTGGTTCCTATGCTAAACAAGAAGATAGCTTCGGACAACAATCTCTTAGCTTCTGCATCTCCCAAGTTCTGCTTCAGAAATCTCTCCACATCCTTGAAATACTTGAGTTGACCTTTAAGATCTATCACCTAATACAAAGTTCAATAAAAAACCACTCCTTTGATGTTTTTTTCCACAATCACAGTAACTTTTTGGTTTTGAATTTGTGATAAAATATACAAACATGACAGACATAATTTTACCAAAATATTCCTCCCTCTCCTAAATGATAGCTATCTTAAGTTCAAACCCTTACTCTATTGTGTACTTAAAAAACATAAAAAAGCTACAACTGAGCTTATTTTGATCAAAAATGAAAATCCTCACATATCGATTACATATATGATTGTATTTTTATTTTGACTAAAATGCCCTTATATCTATTGTCTATACGATTGACCAAAATACAATGCATTTAGAATCTTATCATGAGAAGCTCAACTTTACAAAAATTAAAAGTGTATTTTCTTTTAAGGAAAAGGTAATAGAAAAGCATATAGCTTCTGATGGAAGAATCACATACAAATCCTTGATGGGTTTCAACAAGAGCGCCGCCACCCGCGGATGCAAAATTTGTGCCATCAGTGTATTGATGAAAACCAGGTTGTAGGTATGGTGGAATAAATGGCAGCTTTGCATATTCAGCTGAGAAAATGCTTCAATGTGAGGCAAATTCATGTTCATATAGAAATCAGTAGAGTATTAGACCAAGTAAATTATGTATAAATATGTAAGTTTGTTAAGGGTGAGTCTAATTGAAAAGTATGCCAAGCACGTTTACATGTCTATAGACCTAGTATATCTAAGAGTTTTTCCAAATATAAAACACATATGCAAATATCTTAGCAATAAAATCTGGAATAAGGCGTTCATCAGAAGGTCTTCCGGAAGGGTACTTAAAAGAAGTTTTCCCATAAGGCCAGAAATTTGCCTGGAAATCAGTTGTAGTGTTGATGTAGTTATTATTTCCAACATCGAATGCTGAGTCTCGAAATATGAATAGGGCAACATGTTCTTTTGGCAAACAAAAGGAGCCATGGCAGATATAAATGCTGGCACTGAAAACCAAGAAACAAATCTGTATCCTTAAATTTGGCATTCTTTATTTGGTAAATTTTCCCTTGTATATATTTCCTTTAGTCAGCATCTGCTATTTATATAGGAATATGCTCATCCATTTTCAAATTGGACGTAATGCAGTTTGGTTTCATGAAGGCATAAAAGCAGAACAACATTTTGCTGACATAAGCTAGTGCGTTATTAGTAGTTTCTCTGTTCAAACTTTGATTCAAGATATGTCTACAATTAATACCACGCGGTGTTAGAATATTTGAAATATGATGTAATAGCCTAATGCTTTCAACTTTTTCAAGTCTAAGGTTGTTTTCTATCTAATAATATAGGTGATTTTTTTTTTTCTTTTCAAAGGTACAAATTTTAACTGTATGCTCGCTGAACAAGGATAACAGCCGCCCTTAAATCCGTTATTTTTATTATTCTTCTCTAATCATTGATTAACTCTTTGAACATTTCAAAAGATTATCTTATTTTGTTGTAGAAACTGAAGATGGTTCCCCTCCTTTACTTTTTAAACAGTTAATATTCTTAGTTATCTCTTGAATTGTATTGACATGCGTTAGAATACTAAAATTGATAAACTCATAGCATATTATGGGTTATGCACTTCATGACATTTTATATATATTCTTTGACGCCTATATATTTAATCTTTTGCATTTTAATTTATATGCATCACGTTGATCTTTGTTATTCTGTTTTATGTAGTTTTTAAGCTCTCTTTAGATTAACATGTCAGTATTGACTTCAATTTTGTTTTGCTGTTTTTCGTTAGGACATAGTGTGAACACTATATTTTGTCCGGATATATTTCAAAATAATCTAAAAATCAGACTAATAAAAATAAAAATAAAAAGAGAAAAAAATAAAGAAGAAGAAAATTCAAAGTTACCTTTTCCTAAAAGAAAAGAAAACTAATAAAAAAATCAATCAAAGGAAAAGAACCCAAAATAAATTAAAAAAATAAAAATAAAAATAAAACAAGGTAAAGGCCCATTAATCTCAAAATTGGAACAAAAAGAAAAATCAAAGAGGGAATAATAGAAACAAAAATAGAAAAAAAAGAGACTAGGAAAAGAAAAGGAAAAATGAAGAAAAAAAAAAGTAAGTAAAGCCCACAAAGAAAGAGAGAGAAAAGACTAAAAGCAAGTTAATTAAAAAAAAAATCACAATATAAAGATTCTGAACATAATTTAGGAGAGCCCAAACCAAAACAAAAAAAGAGAGAATGAGTCCAACCCAAAGCTAGCCCATAATTGGGCCAGAAATTAAAAAAAAAAAAGAAAAAAGAAAAAGAAACCCAAGGAATGGAAGCCTATTTTGGAGGAACCGGTTAAGGAAATAGAAGCCTATTTTTGTTCAACCCATAAATTCCGAATCCCCCCGCCTCGCTAACCCGAATGAGAAGCCCGAAATGAAACCAAACGAAAGACAATTCGGATGAAAGGAAAAAACCCTAGACGGCTGGTCCCCCTTCCTCTGCTTTGACTCTCTCCTGCGAGCGTTTTCAAAGGCGAAGGGATGAAATGGTACGGGAGGAGTGCTGGCACCGCAAATCGAGGGAGCAGGGAAGCACGACGAGCTCGTAAGAGGGGCAGAAGGGCGAGACGCGCGAGCGAAAGTGGAGACCACTCTCAGATTCGCTATAAATAGAGAGGAGTATTCGAGGCTGGGGGCTGGATTTTTTGACGGAGGGATTCGAGAGGTTGAGTGAGTGCTGCGAGAGGCATCTTGGGGGGTTTCTTTCGGAAAGAGAGGAACAGAATCGATAGGATTTTTCGGAGGTTTCATTTCGAAAGAGAAAACGAGAGAAGCAGAGTGTAAGAGAGATTCAAAAGGGGAGAGACTCCTGGGAAGGGGGCTAGGATATTTTTTGAAGCAAAAGGGAGAACCAGGAACATAAAAATTGAAAAGGAGATTAGCTGAGTGATCTTCTGGTGTTTGATTCTATGGAACGAAATCCGGGAAAGGACCCCTTCCGATTGCTAGTTTCTGGGAAAGGGAAGAGCAACTTGTAGCAATTTAGAAATAGCTGAAGGCCCATAGATAGTCCAAAGAAGCAAGCTTTAAAGGATATGATTGTTTATCTATTTATTTATTTATTTTTATTCTTCCTTCTCTATTAAGAATTACAACTTGTGAATCTGCTTCAATGGTTATTGCTGGGATTTGATTGTTGTTTCCATAATGCTGTTACTTTGAGTTTTCTCTTGAGGGGGGTAGACCTTGTCTTCCTAAAGAAATTCATCATTGGGTCAATCAGTAAGTTTGCTTTGATGGGTGGTTGTGTTTGAAACTTCTTGCCTATGTGTGTTGTTTTTGATTAAATGCTTCTGGTTGTATGATCTTTGAGTCTGTTTCCATGGCTGAACATCAGGTTTTCAAATGTTGCTTCCATGATGCTATCACTTCGAATCTATTCTTGAGGGAGGGGTATACCTTTTCTTTTCTAAGCAATTCATTATCGGGTCAATTTATGAGTTTGCTTTGACGAGGGTGTGTCTGAAAGTTTGTGTGTGTTAATCTTGATTAGATGCTGCTGATTGTGTGTATTCCGTGATCCTGTTCATTCCTCAAGCAGGCATGGTATGTGTTTGATAGAATGCCTAAATAAGGTCCGATTGATTGTTTGAACGATAAGATTCTTAATGTGGGATGTAAAAAAGGGTCACTCAGTGCTATTAACCTTGGTTGTCTACCTGTAATAATAAATCGTTTGTGCTGCTTGCCTAGGACCTTGTTTAGTTTAATCTAATTCTAAAATAATGGAATTTTAAAAGTGAATATCATAGTTTGGTAGCTAAAGGATTCTATAACTACTCTTCTACTGTTTTCTTTGTTGCAATGTTTTGTTTGCTGGACTGTTTACGCTGGGGAAAATATCTGAAGAATCATGGTTTGCAACTGGGAGAGTCGAGCATGTGATTTAGTCTGCAACAGAGGCGCAGGCATATGGGTAGAGTGGTGAGTAGGAAATCATGACGAGCAAAAACCCATGGGCAGCTACTGTATGTAACAGAATTTCTGCCATATAATCCAGCTTCATGTAAATGTATTTGAATGTGATAAAATACAAACATACACCAAACACACTTAGCACACACTTGCAAATTAATATTTTATTTTCCTTATTTTTCTTTATTTATTTCGTTAATTCTTGTGTTAGAGTAGCCATGTGGGATTTTATATCCCCTCAGGCACATAAGAATCAAAAGGCCATATGTGGCAATAGACCTCCTTGATGCCTTTTGGGTTGTGAATTTATATTTTTATATTTCGGGCTTCAATGGCCCTATTCAAAAAGCCTTTTAAAAAAAATTTCAAAAAAATAATAAAAAACAATAAATAGAAGAAGATTTTTATTAAAAAAAAAATTATTATTCGAAGTCTTGAAGATTTGGTCTTTCTTGAAAGGGGCTTTTAAAAAAATTGAAAAATGGCGTTCCAAAATCTAAAAGAAATATTTTCCCTTTAGAGTTGGCCCTTTTCTTTAATTAAAAAAAAAATGAACGAATGAAAAAATAAGAAAAGCAAAAGAAGCTTAAAAAAATATAAAATAATAATAATAAAATCAAAACATAAAAACATTCAAACAAGTAAAATGTCAAAAAATGAAAAAATTCTTGCGCTTAAACACAAATGGTAACATTTGATCTTTTTAAACAAATCAAGAAGATTAAAAATAATTTTTTTAAAAAAATAATAAATAAAAAGATCATTTTAATATATATATATATAATAAAAAATAATAATAATAAATAAATCAACAAAAATTGATCAAAAGAAAACAAAAGGCCAAAAACCAAGAAAGGTAAAATACAAATTATAATTAAAAAAAACAACAACGAACAGTTTCAAAAACACAAAAAAAAAAAAAAAAAACAAAGACAAAAACAAAAACAAAAACAAAAAAAATAGATAAAAAATGAAACAAGAACAAAAAAATCAAAAAGAAAAAGAAAAATAATAATAATAACAAAGTATTAAAAAGATCAATAACACAAAATTAATCAAGAATTAAGACAAAAAAAAAACAACAAAAAAGAACAACCTAAAAAAAAGTGAAACAAAAAATAAAATAATAATAAAAAATCAAGGTAGAATCAAATAAAAATTGAAAAAAATTTTATTTTTAATGTTATAAAAAATTTTAAAAACAAAAACACAAAAATTAAAAGATAAATCAAAGACACAAAAACACAAATACAAAACAAAAATAACAACAACAAAACGCAGAAAAAAAATATAATAGAACACAAAATAAAAATTAACCAAAAAGAAAAAATATAGAAAACAAAAACGATGACAACAAAATCAAATAAAACATAAAAATAAAAAAAAAATACAACAACAATAAAAAAACAAAAAGAAAGAAAGAAAATAATGATAAGAATAAAATAGAAAACAAATAATAATAATAATAATAATAATAATAATAATAATAATAATAATAATAATAATAAAATAAAAGGGGTAATAAAAACAAAAGAAAATGAAACGAAAATGAATAAAAAAGATGATAAGAAAAAAGAGAAAAAGCTGAAAAGGCAAGAAAAATAAAATAAAATTTTCCTTTAGCAAAATAAGACACATCAATTAATTTTAAAACTTGTTTTATTTGTTAAAGGAAAAAGGGATTTATTTTCTTTGTCTTTTCGCAAGAAAAAAACCACACCCAAACAAAAAAATAATAAATAAAATTCCAAAAAAAAAAAAACAAAACAAACAAACAAACAAACACCAACTAATAAATACAATTTCCAACTGAACTACGTGGACTTTAATCATTTTCAGAGGGTACGTAGGCCCTAGGCTTTTATCTTAAATCAAGTTCGCCCTTGTAAATAAATATCTTCTCTTAATCTTATTTCTTTAATTTCTTTTAATCTTGTTTTACATTTAATTTTATTCCTTTTTTTTTCCCTTATTTTACTCTTTGAATATCTTTTGGTTTTACTTTTAATTTTCTCTCTTCTTTTTATTTTTTATTTTATTTTCTTAAATTCTTCTTCTGTTTTTGCATGTGATTGGTTAGGAAGGATTAAAATAGAATAGAAGCCATATTAATTTTGTACAACTAATTTTGGGTAATCATTCTTAGAAATAGGTGTAGTGGGGTGCTTAACACCTTTCCCACTCACAATCGACTCCCAAATCCGAATCTGATTTGTAGACCATTTTTCAAATAAAAAAGATTTTTCAAAGTTTTGCCTTCTAAAAAATAAAATTTTGGTGGCAACTCCTGAACTCTACAAAAATTACCTTTTAATTTTGATTTTAATTTTCAATTTCCTTTTGTTAAAGGCGTCACATGGTCACATTTTCGGGTGTAACACATAGCTATAGCAAAATTTATGGAATTTTACTCTAATATTCTATAAAACATAAATACACTTATTTTCATGTGTCGATATGTAGGACATCAATCCACAACAAACTTCATATGGTGCTAATTTGCCTCACTTGATGTCCTTGATTCTTTCTCTTTTGACATTCCAAAGACTCTCCAAATTATGTCTAGTATCTAAAGAATAAGAATAGACACATATATTTTCTCATTATTTTGGACAGAGTATGAACATACAAGTTGAAGGGCAAAAATGCCTAGAACATATTTCATGCAATTCTTCAACAAAGAAGTTGTCAAGACCCAATTTTCGAGCTATGATTAGCGCATAAGTTGAACCAACCTACTAATTACCTTAGCCCAGCAAGCCTAAAAAAATCAAACTCAACTATAATACATATCATGTTTTTAAGCTAGCTTATACAATTCATAAGTTTTGAAAATACACATTTATTCAATTATTTCACTTGGAGGTCACCGAAAATTCGATAGCATCTCCCTTAAAAGATTAGATATCCTAACCTATATAACAACACAAATCAGTACTAATATCATTAATAACAAGTTACATGTAATAAAATACTTCATTAAAAAACTATGAATAATATTTACACATGTTTTAAGTGACCATATCAGATTTCATAAAAAACACAACACATATCATTCCCAAAATACTTCCCTATACCTATATGCCATCACATCATAGAATCTGACACAAATTACATAGAATTGAACACATACTCTATAGGTCTGGTAGCACACAAACTCTCAAATCATTTCATTGTTCTACCTGCTTATTTGTAAAATAATAATAAAAGAAAGGGATAAGTTTGCCACTGGCCTAGTGAGTGCATAAATAATAAAGTGAGCAGAAGGGGAAACATGCATATGTCTGAATTTTTAGTAATCAAATAATTTAAACAATAATATTTTTATAGTCGAAATGAAAAGCAATTATTTAACAAATAGGAAATTTTTAGATAAAAACTATATTTTCTAAATGTTAAGAAAATATTATAAAGATATACATCATAAAAAAGAACCAAAATACCAAATGTTTTTACACCATTAAATCAAAACATCATATCTCTTGCCATTGCTTAGGGTACATTTTATCTTAGCACTTTCATAGTGCACATCTAGCATTGTAAGTCACAGCATTAGATATATCACATCATAGTGCTATTTCAAATCGCAACTTATTTTAAGTGTACCTAGGCCGTTACCTTCATTAACGACTCTGAAGTCCTAACTAGATTCCCATTTATTATATAAAAAAAATTGGAAGTAGAAAATAAAATCCACTAAAATAGTATTTAAGTAACTAAAATAAATAGGGAATAAAAAAAACAAGTAAATGATTAAACAAGATGAGTTTCTTTTAATAGAGCCCTCATAAAATATAGAATAACACAATAACTTAATACACTTCTCATAGATACACACACACACACACATCATTTTTTTTCCCAATTTCTTCTTTTGCGATATGTAAATATGTATCTTTGCCACATTTCAATCATCTATTTGCTTATTAATTTATCTATTAATTTATCATATGAATATGTATACATCTATACTTGCATCATAACACATATTTTGAAGTTTCAAAAATACCAATTTGTTTTTTCAAAATGCAAAGTGTATAAATCACAAAATGAAATTTTAGCTATTAAAAATGCTATTCCATTATTTATACACTCACCAGTTAAGACTGATAATATAAGTCCCTATTTCTTATTATTTAATGTTGAGTCTAGTTGAAGGAATCTCCCCTGTATCACTTAAAATTATAACTAGTATAAATTGATTATTTTGACTATTCAAATTACATTCACAATTATTTATATAGCTTAATATACTCCCTAAAATATCCCAAAATTTTTGTCATACTTTTCTATCATAAATATAAACTTTAAATTTAGGTTTTTCAATCTAAACATCCATAATTTAAGTTAAATTTGAAACTTACTTCTTGAAGTTTCAAGAATGAAATGGGAAGTGTTAATTCACACTTTAATGTTGCAATTCAAGAAATTTCTAAATTTTTAGGCTCACCCACAACACTATGAAGGGAGAGAGCTGTATAAGAAATATTGCTTCAATAAAACATGTAAAAAGGATAAAAATTGATGGAAAAATATGAAGGAATGAAGAGAAAAATTGACCCTCACGAATTCTTCAAGAACCCACGGCTGGGCAGCAGGAAGATGAGGAATATGAAGCTGCAGCAATGGGGAGAAACACCAACAATGAAGCACGCGGGAACAGTAACTAACAATGGTAGGTTGCACGTTGGAAGTGACCAAAAGGGAAGAGAAAAATTTGAAAGATGAAGAAGTGTGGATGCAAGCCAAAAAAGACACCGAGCCTTTGTGAAGAAGATGTAAAAAGACACATCAAGTTAAGGACAAAGGTGGAGAGTGATTGAGAAATATTAAATTATTCTTTTGCCAGTATTGCATTTTTGCTCTTAAAAGGTTTGATATGTTTTAATTGGTATCTGAAATAATTAGAAAAGTCTTTAGAAAATTTTATAAACTCCTAAATTAATTTAAAAATTATTTAATCTTTATTTTAATAGCATAAAATAAAATAAAATAAAATAAAATAATTTATTATATTATTATTTTACAATTTTTAATTAACTTTTTTAAGGTATTATAGAAGTACCATAGAAGCCATTTATTTGATTAGCTAATAACAGAGCTTGGAAACTGTATGAAACATGAGTACTTCTAAATTCAAGCCATTTGTATAGGAATATAGTCAGTCACTAATTTTCAAGGCGGACCCAAAGACATTTAATTTAACAGTGGTTAAAAAGCAAAACAGTGCTTGCTGACACAAGCCACCACGTATAACTTTCTTAATCATTCAAAAGAATCCTTTTTTCTCTTGTCCGCCATGAAATTTTGGGCTATATTTAACTCCACAGATAGTTAGACATTCATTTGTGATATGATAGTCTAATGCTATCAATTTTATGGTATAGTAGAAAGGTCACATACGACACCTTGACAAATTTCAACAAAAGCACTGGTATTTATGCAACTATTGTTTCCAGCATCGCATCTTGAATCTCCAAAGATGAATGAGGCATAATTTCTTCATGAAATTGCTTATCTATTATCATTTGATAGATAAAACTTTTACCAATAAAAAAAAAAGTCATGCCTTTTCATTATTTGGTAGCTGAACAAGGTCTCGTGTTATTTTAGTTTACTGACTTAGTGGATACAACTTGGAAAATAACATTCCATAAAAACATGACACAACACCAACATATAAAAAAAAGAAAAAACTGAAGAAGAAATCCTGTAATAAAAGTTACAATTGACTTCTATTCTCAGTCATTATCACCCAGAATCCATTTTGTGGTTGATATAATTCCTCTTAAATTTCATTTTGTGCAGACAGTGAGAAAGAATAAAACGAGTTTCCAAGTTTCAACAGTTTTATTTCTTAAAGAGCTAGTAGTATACATTCCCAGCACTCTGAATACGACCTAGACTAGTCTCCTAACACAAGCATCATAAATATATTCAATATACAAAGAAAAGCTAGGGTGTTATTAATTGCTATGGATGAATGTTTAAAGTTCATATAATTCTTTGAGATTGTAAGGTTGTGCCACCGTGGGATCTTCGTTCCATATTAGCTCAGCGATTTGATGGTAAGCTTTTTCAGTAGGATGAGCAGCATCAAAGATCAAATAATCTCTCACATCATCACATAGTTCATACTCTTTCACAGTCCTTTTCCCTCCACAGCTTTGCCATCCTCTGTAAGGGCCACCACCACAACATCCCATACTGCTTTCCTTGAAGCCTTTTAAACATCACAAAAACAAGATTAATCAATAAGATGCTTGTGGAGAACATATTAAGATAACAAAATTCAAAACAATAAACAGTTTTATTGTTAAAAGTCAGTTTCAATAATATCTTAAACATTTTCATTAATGACCTTTGAAGATTATAGAATTATTTAAGATATAGGTAAGATATACTTTTAATAATAAAGGTATTCATCTTATTAACATTCACTAGATCATTTCTATTAAATTAAGACTGCAAATACAATATCATAATTAAGTGATAATAGAATAAACTATAAGAAGCCAAAAAGGAAGATATAATACCATATTTTGAAGGTGACTTTATTCTTTCACTAATAGAAGTGTAAAAATCAATATATGAATATTTAAATTCTTTTAGCTGAGCTTCTAGTCCATGGAGGGTTTCACTGAGTGCTTCATTGTGTAATTTTACAACTTCTGTAACCTCTTCAACGCAGCCATCTTTAGCTGGTGGGATAAGTGCTTTAATTACAGGTAGACATCCTAAAGGAGGCAGGTTTAGAAATCCAAACTTTCTTCCTCCTTTCTTATATATTTCCTGAAAGACGAAAAATTCAATATCAGATAGATACCTTCAAATTTTGAATAATTCGGCTTAAAAAAATTTTCAGACCTTCTATTTATAAGTACTTACTTTGATAACAGTGGTCACGTTTCCTATCACCATATCTACATATGTTTCTTCAGGGAACGTTTGAAACTTGGAAGAATTAGAATTGAAACGTACAAAGTAATCATTGGTTCCTATGCTAAACAAGAAGATAGCTTTGGACAACAACCTCTTAGCTTCTACATCTCCCAAGCTCTGCTTCAGCAATCTCTCCACATCATTGAAATACTTGAGTTGACCATTAAGGTCTATCACCTAATACAGAGCCAACAATTTACTCCTTCAATGTTTTTGGCATAATCATAGTAATTTTTTGGTTTTGAATTAGTGACAAAATAAACATGGCATAATCAATATATATAGAAATACAAAAGTATGGTTTTTAAGTTACTGTTCCTAAACTGTAGCTGATGTGACTGCTCTTTTTATGTGTGTTTTTTTAACAGTGAAGCCCACCATTTTTCTTTTTTTTGGGGGGGGGGGGGGGGGGAACCACTAGTTTACTAAAATATTACGTCCTCTCCTAAATGATTGCTGTCTTAGTTTCAACTGAACTCATTTTTACCAAAATTCCCTCATATCTATTACCTATACGATTAGGTTTTTATCTTGAAGGAAGAAAAAACATTACATGGAAGCTGCAAGCAAGCAAGTAGTTTGAAGAAGAATCTGATTGCCATTTTTGTTACACTTATTTTCACTAATTATATTGTTTAGATATGATTACAACTAATATTTTAATCTGATAATAAGTAAGGAAATCAACAAAATAGAAAATAACACCAGAGCAATTAAAATTTTGTCCTAAGAAGCTCAACTTTGAAAGAGTTAAGAGTGCATTTTCCTGTACTAAAAAAGTAATGGAAAAGCATTTTGCTTCTAATGGAAGAATCACGTACAAATCCTTGATTGGTTTCAACAAGAGCACCGCCACCCGCGGATGCAAAATTTGCACCATCAGTGTATTGATGAAAACCAGGATGTAGATGTGGTGGAATAAATGGCAGCTTTGCATATTCAGCTGAGAAAATGCTTCAAGTTTATTATTGTGAGACAAAAATTCAATGTAAGAAATATTCCTAAGTAGACTCGATTTACATAACATAAATAGAGTAAGCCAATTATGAACAAACATATGAGTATGTCAAAAGTGAGTCCAACTTGAAAGCATGCCAAACATGTTTACACATCTATCTATCTTTCGTAGGTTGAGTATACCTAGACTTTTTTAAAATATAAAATACATATGCAAATCTCTTACCAATAAAATCTGGAATCAGGCGTCCATCAGAAGGTCTTCCAGAAGGGTACTTAAAAGAAGTATTCCCATAAAGCCAGAAATTTGCCTGGAAATCAGTTGTAGTGTTGATGTAGTTATTATTTCCAACATCGAATACTGAGTCTCCAAATATGAATAGGGCAACATGCTCTTTTGGCAAACAAAAGGAGCCATGGTAGATATAAAGGCTGGCGCAGAGAACCAAGAAACAAATCTCAATCCTTAAATTTGCCATTCTGAATTTGGTAAACTTTCGCTTGTATATCTTTCCTTTAGTTAGCATCTGCTAAATATATAGGAATATTGTGAACACCGTATTTTGTCCGAGCAAACTACAAAAGTAATAATAAAATCAAATAAAAAAAAAGGAAAAACAAATGAAAGAAAATAGAAATTAGGAGAAAATGAAAATAATGATGGAAAACAAAGAAAAATTAAAATAAAAGCTTTAGAAAAACAATGACAGAACTTGAAGAAAAAATAAATAAAAAGGGAGAACCCAAAGCCATAGAAAAATTTTCGATTAAAATTTTTATACATAAAAGAAAAAAATCAAATCTAAATCTAAATCAAAAATATGAAAAAAAAAAGAAAAAAGAAGAAGAAATAAAAAAAGAAGGAGAACAAATATGAAAATTTGGGAAAAAGAAATTGGGCCAACTTAGACTAAAAAATTTTAATTGCCTCAGGCCCATTAGGAAAAGATAAGCCCAAAGTTAAAAGAAGCCCACAGCCTATTTTTAACAAAGTTTGGCCCATTAATCCAAGGCCACAAGAAATTGGGCCAACCTAACCTAAAAATCCAATACCCTAAGTCCATTAAAAAAAAAACCAAAAACAAAAACACAAAAGAAAAAATGGGGAGCGTAAAAAAACCAAAAACAAAAACACAAAAGAAAAAAACCAAAAAAACAACCCAGCCAACCTAGCCTAAAAATCCAGCTTTCTTCTTGCATTCTGCCCCAGCGAACCACGTTCTCTGCCACCAGCAGAAAGGGGAGCGTAAAGAGGGGCAGGATAGAGGGACAGAGACCAGCAATTTTGTCCAGAGAAAGCATGAGAATGGTAAGATCCTCGAGCAGGCTTCAGAAGCATTGAGGCAGAGCAAAGGCATGGACCAGATGGCGAAATGGAAAGGGGTAGGTCACCAGATAAGAGCGACTGGCTCGAGGAGTTGACCGGCTCTCGGATTCCTTTTTGCCATCAGAGACCAAGAGCAGGGGTGCGAGAGAAAGGGACAAGAAACGAGAATGGAAAAGAGGAGATCGCAAATGGAGAAAGACAGAGCAGGAGATCAAAAACTGAGAGAGACAGAGCAGGGGATCGAAAAAAGATGGAGACGGAAGGAGAAATAAAAAGGGGAAGAAGGGAAATTGGAAAAGAGGACAAAAAAACAGAGGACGACGGGAGGAGATGAGAAGAGGGAGAGAGCAGGAGGGTGCGAAAAGGAGAGGAGGGGTTTTTGAAATAAGAAGCAGAGGAGGAGATCGAGAGGTGAAGAACCAGAGAGAGAATGACTGAAAAATTGAAGGGAAGCCGCGATACATATCTGGAATAGAAGCTCCTGGTTTCGAGTGGAGAGGGAACAGCAGATATACCCCATTCGGTCCGAGGCTTAAGCGTGAAGGAGGAATTCGTTCTGGTGCCGTGATCCCACAGGTAAGCTACTATAAATCTTCTCTGGCTTCTGATTACTGCTTGAGGTTACTGGTGGTCTGTAACTGAAGTGGGTGAACTGGAGTTTAGAATGCGATGGTTCATTGTATGTTGGGAGCTATGCACACTAGATGCTCGACGAAACGCCTGAGAGAAAACTCAAGTCAAGCTTTTATATTTGATGATTATAAACTGTGCCGGATTTGTTTAGACGTTCCCCTGCCATGATTTTGTGATGAATGTTGATACGTTCCAGAGTAAAAAAAAGAACTATATAAGGGTCTAGGTATGATGAATGGTGGTATATCACGTGTGGGATGGGGTATTGTTAATCTGTAATTTAGTTTTGTTTTGATCTCATCTTCGTTGAATGCTGAGTGAAAACAAAACTTGCCCCTGAGAGGATCCTTATTGCATGAGTAGGTCCATACAAATCTTAGCCTTGCTTTGGTTTAGATGTTTTGTTCTGTTCAAAGTTCATGGTCACCCCATATTCAGCACGATGTTTTACGAAGAGAAGAAAAGAAAAGGAAGCCCTGATATCGTGGGGTGGTGTTCAATTAGAAAGTAGGATCAAAGAATAAGAAATATATAGCTAAATGTCAACGGGAAATCTTGAATAGACGAAAGGAGTAAAAGATATGAGTCCGAGGGTGTTCTCCATAAACTTAAAAGCCTATCGTAATTTGCAAGTAGATGCCCAGACGATATAGACGGATTATCTGTGTTCAAACATGCATAGTGGTGACGTATGAACGTTGACATTACCGTGGTTGTTTTTATTTCATTTTTTTTTTGTATTTTGTTTCATTTTTAGTATTTTAGTCGTGTGGGATTTCTTGTCCCCTCAGACATAGGTGAATCAATTTGATGGTCATGTGTGGCAATATGCCTTCTTGGCATCTTTGGTTTTCAAATTCACGTGCGAACATTAACAAATGTAATAAAATAAAATAAAAAACTAAAAAAGTTAGAATGTGTGGAAACCAAAAAAATTAAAACCCAATTGAGTGAGGAATTCTAAAAATGCAAAGAAAAAAGGAACCAAGTCTTTCTGTTTTTGTTTTTTTTTTTTTTTTGTATTTTCTATTTTTTTTATTCATAAGGACACACAAAAAATGATGACACCAAGGACCAACGAACTAAGAAAAATATTAAAGAAATAAAAAGTCAAGAACAAGAATCAAATACAAATAAAGAATTTCATAAAAAAAAAAGGTAAGAAAAATCAACTATAGGAAGATCCTCTTATTGCCATAAAAATTTTAAAAGAATAAAAAAAAAGGGAAAATATGAAAACAAAAAAAAATATAAAAAAAGCATAAAAAAAATTAATCACAGAAATCAAAGATCAATACCAACCAAAAATTAAGACCAAAAAAAAAAAAGAAGAGGAGAAAATCAGTAATACAAAAATAAAAAAAAAGGGGAAAAATGAAAAAACAAAAAAAAAGAATGAAAAAAGGAACAAATTGAAAATGCAAAGAAAATAAAACTAAATTGACCTTTAACAAATCAAAACACATCAACTAATCTTAAAATTCATTTTATTTGTTTAAGGAAAAATAGTTTTTATTATCTTTGTCTTTTCACTAAAAAAGGGGAGTGAAAATGACATTAAAAAAAATTAAAAAAAAGAGGGAAATGAAAAGTAGAAAACAAAAAAATAATAAAACAAAAAATATAAATAAAAAGAAAGAAAAAAACAAGAAAAAAACAATAACAAAAATTAAAAAAGAAAAAGAAAAAAGAAAAACATAATAAAACAGAGAAGGTAATAAAAAAACAATGAAACAAAAATGAATGAAAAAACAAAGAAGAGAAAGAACAAGAAAATCAAAGATGCGAGAAAAATTAAATTATATTTTTTTTTAACAAATTAAAACACATCGACCAATTTCAAAACTCGTTTTATTCGTTAAAAAAAATATAATTTATTTTTTTTTTGAAAAAAAACAATATCCAAACAAAAAAATAGGGAAAAATTAAATTAAAATATTAAAATATTAAAAAAAAACAAAAAACAAAAACAAGGAAAAAAGAGAAAAGAAAAAAAAAACAACGAAACTTAAAAAAAAAAGAAAACAACAACCAACAAATAAAATTTACTGAACTACGTAGACTTTGATTCTTGTCAGAGAGTATGTAGGCTCTAGGCTTTCATCCAAGGTCAAGTCCGCCCTTGTAAATAAATTTTTTTTTTCAATTTTTACTTTCTTAATTTCTCTTTTTTTTTTCTAATTTTGTTTGTTTAATTTCCTTCTTCCTTTTTCTTTTAATTTTATTTCCTTCATTTCTATTTCTTATCTTGTATATGATTTGTTACGAGAATTAAAATATATTAAAGGCCATATTGATTTTGCACAACTGACTTAGGGTAACCGTTCTTAGTAACGGGTGTAGTGGGGTGCCTAACACCTTCCCTACTCACAACTGACTCCCGAACCTATTTTCTGATTCGTAGGCCATTTTTCTTATTTTTCAAATAAGAGGCTTTTTCAAAGTTTTGCCTTTTCAAAAATTAAAATTTTGGTAGCGACTCTACTACTTATTTTGATTTTGATTTCAGTCTTCATTTCTTTGGAGATTGAATAAAAATTTCTTTTTAAAAATTTTCTTTATTAAAGCTTCACGCGGTCGCATTTTCGGGTGTGACAAATATGGTCATCCATTTTCAAATTGGACCCAAGACAGTTTGGTTTCACAAAGGCTGAAAAGCAGGACAAATTCTTGCTGATATAAGCCGGTGCGTTATTAGCTGATTCTTTGTTCAAACTTTGATTCAAGATGAGTCTACAACTAACATCACCCTCTGTCAGAATAATTGAAATATGATATAATAGCTCAATGTTTTCAACTTTTACTAGTCTAAGGTTTTTTTTTTTTTTTTGGGTTGTTTTCTTCTAAAAGTATAAATTTTAACTGTATGCTTGCTGAACAAGGCTAATAGCCGCTATAAGGTCCATGATCTTTACTGTTCTTCTCTGGTCTCTGATTAACTCTTTGAACATTCTAAGAGCTTATCTAATTCCGTTGAAAAAACACAAAATTATAGCGCACGTCCTCTGTTGTGTTGGGAATATAATCAAGTATAAAGTATAACTCTTGTACCCTGCAATTTCAGTAGCATTATATATACTTACATTACATGTGTTTGAATATATAGGGTGACGGGTGAGTCGAAAGCCACAGCAACCGCAAAAGTAGAGACGGCGTCTTTGATCGTTGTTACACCTTTGAAGCATTTTATATACTAGTTGGCTTCAGGACCTACTAACTCAAGTGGTTCGGCTTTAATTTTTCTGTTCTCTACCGGTTTCCCACATCGCACTACCAGTGGGGGACAGGGACGTAGTAATATTTAGACAAACTTCCAAAAATTGGAACTCAATTTCTGGGACTCCAGGTAACAAGACCAGAGAGAAAGAGGGGAAAAGCCAGGCGTGGCCATCAAAGACACAGACCGCCACCACCGTCGAAGTCGCCCACTGCCGCTAAAGCTAACGCTGCCATCAATCAAGTTTGCTTTAGTTCCAGGTGATCAGAATTCTTTTGTTTTTGGGATTCAATAGAGATGGGATACCACTTCGTCTCCCAAATTATATTAAAAAATAATATATAATTGTTAAATTAACATAAAAATTAATGAATGTTAAAGAAATTATTTTAAAATACTTTAAATTTAAAAAACTATTTTAAAATGATAAATAATATAAAAGTAGCTAGTGATTTAAGCTTTTATAGAAGTCTTCAAATTTATGACAATACCCAGAAATTTCTGATTGTTTCAAAGCCTTCACATATTCATCCTTACTTTTCTTGGAATGAATCTTGCAGTGCACGGAGTGCACAATGTCGTATTATACAATACAAGATCCACTGGATCTTAAAAATTAAAAGATAAAATTGGTATTATTTTGTACTATTTGCACTATTATTCACTCTTATTCATCTATGACAAAAATATAAAAAGTGAAACAAAATTGTGCTCTAACTTTTTAGACGTTGTTTCTTCTTTTGTTATGCCAAAGGACATATGTAATTATTCATTTTTTTTTTACTTTCTCTTTTTTACAAGATTCTTTTGTATATCCACATGTATGTATCTTATTCATATAATCATGTTTTTATGGAAATGAGAAACATTAAATAACATATATTTGTTCTCTTGTGATAATTATCTATTGGGTCCAGATTTTATCTACTACTGCATCATTTTGATAGTATTTTTTTTTGTACAAATGTCAATTTTCTATATAGTTATATTGTGCAAGGTGATTGAATTAAAGCTATCTAAATCATAGAGTTCTTGACTGCTTTCAAGAGTTGTATCAATTTGTTCTTCTTTATCTAAACTGTGTACTTTGATGAATTTGTCGCTTGCTACATCTAAATTTTGGAGTTCTACTATATTATATAATAACTTATTTACAACTTCTTGTTGTTCGGGGGACATTTCATAATCAATTGGCAAGAAGGTATAGAAATTATTTGGCCATCTGTTATTTGGGACTGCACACTACTATTTAATAGTATTGCTTCATTAACTAATTATAAAAAGTTTTTTGCTATGAAATTTTGAAAAGAGAATTGATCAAGAACAAATTGGATATAATCATGGTTTTCATGACCAACAAAATCATTTTATTATTGATTTTACCAATCTCTAAATTTGACATGATTGAAAAAGCCTTTCATAAATTCTTTCACTAATAGTACTAAAAAGATATTACCTCTGATTTCATATGCAAGAGATTTTTTTGAAATTTAATTTAATCTAAAATATAAGAAATAAACTATTAATATTTGGTATATTAATTATAGTATTCCAATTATACTTTTTATTAAATGAGCCTCTCAAATTATGAGTAAGAACTATCATTAATTTTAAAGAAAAAGTACACACATTAAATAGGAACATTCTTAAAAAATAATTTTTATTTGGGACAAAATTAAGAAAATTAATTATTTTTAACCAACTTTCTAAATCCTTATAAGTTAGTTATTTGCTTCTTATATATGAGACTGATGTAGTATATAGTATAATATTCCAAAAGTCTATCAATTTTTTATGACAAAATAAATTATTGTTTTTATAAAACATAGAAAATTTTTTTAAGTTGTTCCCAAGCTTGATTTTGAAATGTAATTTTGTTAACAATTTCTTATTCGATATTTGAGATGTCCCAACTATTGTAGCTAATAAAAATATATAATTTGGGCAAATCATAACTTGTAAGTATAATTTGTGAAATATTTTATTTGAATTTTTCACGTAAACTTTCAAATTAATCAAATTCAATATGTCTCGTGATTAGAACACATGCCTTAGTAGGTAAAATTTTTTTTACTTTTTTAAAAAGATAAATCTTTTTAATTTTTTCAAAAATAGGATTTTCCTACTCTTTCAATAAATTTATTAAATCCATAGTAGATTTAATATGATCAAAATTTGCGTAATCATAATAATTTTTCAAAATCAATTCTTTCAACTGTTTTTCTTTTTGATATTTTTCAAAAAAGTTTTAAAGTAAGATTTCTTAGATTTTTCTTAAATTGTGCTTTCTTTCCTTCAATATAAACTTTCAATACTCCATTGATATAGTCATAAATTTGCTATGGCAAATCGGGATTATAGAAATATGTGATTTGCTTATCATTAGATATTTGAAAGGGTATTTTGAGCTTTTCTACTCGTTGCAATGCTTTTTTTGAAACTTTGAGAATTGTAGGGTTTCTAAGATTGAGTATATGAATTCCATAGTTCTCATATAAAACTTGATAAATATTGATAGGCTAATGGGGCAAACATCTGTTGTGATACCAGTGTAGGATCTACACTTAGTGTTTGGAAGTTTTTCTGAGAAGTCTATAAAAATTCTTTCTTTTTAGGATTTTTCTTGACTATAATTTATCCTTCTGTTTAAGGTTTTATCCCTTATCCATTGTTTGGATTTCGGTTAAGATAATCTACAAGAAAATTATTAGTTCCTTTGATATATTCACTATTAAACATATATTGACAAATAAAATTATACCATGTAATTCTTCTTGGATTTTTCTCATTTCTTTTATTTTAAGGAAATCTCTAATTGATTGATTATCAATTTTAATAATAAATTCTTCAAAAACTAAATAAATATGAAAATGTTTTATTCCATTTTTTATGGCGAATAATTCTATTTCATAAATTATAAAATTTATTTCATTTGGTTTGAATTTTCTTGAATTATATCAATAGACTAATTCTTCATTATTAACTTTAGCTTTTAATATTGCACCCCTAATATTTGTCACAGGCATCCATTTCCAAAATCAATCTATCTCCTATTTTAGGAAAATAAATTGTTGGTAAATTACTAATTTCACTTTTTATCTTTTTTACTATTTCAGTGTCTTTATTTTTCTATTCAAATGGTTTATTCTTTTTTAATTTTTCTAATTATTTTTTTTACTAGAAATTTTTTTTTATAAAGTCCCTTCTATAATTAAGTATTCTTAAAAAACTTTGTGATTATTTTTTATCAATCAATTTATAAAAAAAAAACTTTTTATTTTCAAGATAATATGATCTTGTAATTTTATATCAGACTTTGTTAGTCTTAATCCTAAATATTTTATTTCTTCTTGTTCTACTTCAATCTTTTTTGGATTGAGTATAATACCTTTTTCTACAAACTTATCATAAACCATTTTTAGGTTTTTTTTATGATCTTCTATTTATGGAGAAAATTAAAATATCATCTAAATATACTACACAAATCTTTAAAACACTTACAGATTCCATCTGTCCACCTCTAAAATATTTGTGGAGCTATATTTAAGCCAAAAGGCATAACAATCCATTGGTAATATCCATATATAATGCTAGAAGTAGTCAAGGGTTTTGACTCCTCTTTTATTAGCCATTGTGGTGCTGTGTGTTAGTTGTTTGTGTGTTAGATTTATGAGGAGGAATTAGTAACTCAGGAAGGTTTTAGGAACCATAGTTTTGTTTAAGATGGATCAGGTAATTTGTATAGATAATTTGTATATAAAAATAATCTATTTGCTATTAATACTAGTATCAATATTATTGTAGATATAACTACTAGTTGGTTTAGGAAATCAGATAAAAAAATTACAAAAAATCATAAAAAGGTACTTAGTAGAATAGATGATCTTGATAAAAAAAAATTCTTCAATCAGACACCCTAATTGAGGAAGATAATCATATGTTATATTATGGTAATAAAATATGTGTGTTAGAAGAAAAATTAAAAAACCCAAAAAATAGTGTTGAATTTGATTATGCTAAATCTTTAATAGAATATTGAAAAAACAAAAATTTAAATACTAGTGATTTTCAAAAAATAGTTTTTCTATTAAAAATAATTTAAGACTTTTATAATTAAAATGAAGAACTAATTAAAAGTCATAATTATCATCATTTTCTTCAATATGATACAACTGATGTATCTAATAATGAAGATAATGAAAAAGTAAAGGTTATAGAGGAAGAAAAAAACTCTAACTGTGAAGAAATTGAAACAGTTTATATTGAGTCAAAAAAAAAAAATTTAGAAAATGACTACAGAAGAAAGCACTTTTGTAGTATAGGATAAAAAATTAAAATACATAAAAGAACAATTTTTCATAAAAGATACAAGTAAAAGAAAAATTAGGCGAAGAGGATGATCTAGAAATAAATCCCGAAACCAAACTTTATACTCAAATAGAGTATGAGAAAATTTTTATTAATATTGAAAATAGGAGTTTGCCTAGCCAAACTAGATAAAATGAAGATAAATTTCAACTACAAATAGTAGAAGATATGATTTAAATAAACAAAATGTATCAATAAATAATATTTTTTAGATTAAAAAATATTCCTTATGATTAATATGAGTAAGTTATTGATGATTGGACACAGTCTTTATCTTTAATAGTATTTAATTATAAAGATAAATGGCCAAAAGAAAAATTCTTAAATTTTATAGTTGCAAGGAGACACTTTATAATTTTTTGGAAAATGGGAAGATTCAATATAAGGAAAAACTCAAAAGAGTGAGTTATTAAATAATTTTTAATCTTTTGACTAAATCCTTCAAAAGGTAGTAAAGATAATAAAACTAGAATTTTGTAGATTTATGAGTGAAATTAGTACTAATTTAGATAATAATTACATTTTCACAAAGTTGAAATTATATAATTTTAGAAAATTAGATAAGTTGTTTAAAAGTTTCAACATCATTATCATTAGTTAAATGATGTAAATTCAAAATTTTGCCTAAATCAATATTTCCATAAACTGCCACCACTATGGGATAAAATATGTAATAATTATAATGCTTTCTTAGAAAAATCCAATAGTTATGATAGTGCTGGAAATAAGATTAAATATACATAGATATACATGTTGGAAAGTAATAGACCACTACTTAATGAAAAATCAACTAAACAAGTTAAGAATTAATTAGGAATCAAATATTGTTCTAATATTCTTAAAAACGATTAAGAATTTGTTGTAATACTTTAGCACAAAAAACCCAGAAATATAAATGGAAAAACTTGGAAAGCCTAAACAAAATGATTAAAACCTTAGATACCAATAAATTAAAAAGTTTTTTTGGTGAAAATATTTTTGATAACAAATTAATTTTATATAAATTCACCGGTGTTAGTCGAAGTGATTCAAATTTATTATGTGATGATAAAGAATGTGAATTTATTTTTATGGTGAATCTCTATAAATTAAAACCTATATCTAAAGAAAAAACTTTAGCTATTACTAAATGAAGAGAAATTATAAAAGAAGATATGACTTTAAAAGAAAACTAGTTAGATAGATTAAAGCATCTTCAAAAAGAAGTATACAAAATTTTAAAAATAAAAATTTGAAATATTAGACATTTTGAACAAGTTAGTGAAAACATCATAATAAAAAATTATAAGTGTGAAACTATAGAAGTTTCAATCTTTGACAAAAATAAAATAAAATAATTAAAAAAAATATTCTCAATTTAATTATATACATAAAAAATTATTCAAATTCAAATAACAACTTTATTCTATCAAAGAACAGAGGACCCCACCCGGATGCCACTTTTCTTTGGTTTACACCACACGACATCTGGTACTTATGTTGACTCACTGTCAAGTGTCAGCTTTCACTGTCGGACTGAAATCCTCTAACTGGGGAGGGAAAACAGAATTTTGGATGGAGATTGGACGATGCTGAATTAGAGTAATTGAATTCCATCATAACAATAAATGTAAAAGTCTGAATTGATCTCATCCTTTAATAATTTGAATTTGTTGAGTAATAATTGAAATCTTTAATAAAATATTTCTTTAAAATTTTCAATAAAACAACAATTATGTAAGAAACTTAGACATTAGTTTATGAATTCTAACATAAATTGTATCTCGATAAATATTAATATAAGAAATAATTTAAAGGGGTCCCTCTTTTTTATTTAATTGTATTATATTATTATTTTCTTTTTTTCGTTCCTTTTGTTTTTTCATGTGCAAAACAAAAGGGGACTTAAAAAAAATCAAAGAATTATTTTGTTTATGATAATCATTTATTTGATCAGTAGGTTGGAGCATACTGGATCATAATTGTGGAGAGTATTGCCTGATTATTCCAACTAATTTAAAGTCTCAATTATATTTCCTTTTATATTATATGGAAATGTTCTTTTGAAGAATTTACGTAATCTCCATTAGTAATCCTTTATATCTTGGTGTTTTTAATCATCCACTTCTTTTTTTAAATTTTTTTTTATGAATCCCCCTTTATGGTAATACACAAGAGTTCTCAGTTGCCTTATTGCATTTAGAGATTTATATATAATCATAAAATATTATTTATTATAAATTTTAAAATACTTTTGAATCTTAAAGAAATGCAGAAGATAACCAGCTCAAACTATTTTAAAAAAAGCATAAAAGAAGTGCAATGGGTGGTAGCTTATGGGTTAAAATTTTTTTTTTTGAAAAAAATTCCATTTCGGTCATTTAAATATAATTTTAGTATTATTTGTCTCTTTAAATTTTTTTTATTAATTTATCACTCCAAAGTTTGATATTATTTTAACTACATATAGAATATTTGTTCCTAACAATTTTATAGAATATTATTTAAATACGTTTGAAAAAAATAAAATTAAATTTTGAAGTACTAAATTGATGCTAAAAATATTTGAAGAAGGTAATTGATTTTATGATTGTCTTCGGAGGACCAAAATGAAATATCATTCAAAACTTTTCTACGGCTGTTTTATGTTTATTAGAGCATTTGCTTAAGTAAAATTTAAGAAATTTTGCTCTATTATCTAAGCCACCATTAGAGAGATTTCTCAGTCCTCCAACATTGAAATTTTGAGAGGACCAAAAATAAAATTTCATTCACAACTTTTTTATGACTGTTTCGTTTTAATTAGCTCATTTGCTTAAGCAAAATTTGAGAAATTTACTCTATTATCTAAAGCACCGTTGGAGAGATTTCTCAGTCCTCCAAAATTATAATTTGAAATGTGTAGATTTATTTAATCTCAACTGGAAGGGGAGTGATGATCAGTTTAGTAGCTAGAATGTTAGGCAACTTGTTAGAGATTCTATTATTTCGTTGTATCCGAGTTCAATCAAGAAACATTTCCTCAGTTCTCATTTGTGATGTTGTTTCTT
Source organism: Erythrophleum fordii (assembly GCA_032878935.1). Lineage (NCBI taxonomy): Eukaryota > Viridiplantae > Streptophyta > Magnoliopsida > Fabales > Fabaceae > Erythrophleum > Erythrophleum fordii. Next base: position 7,568,193 of record JAVQMF010000047.1, read on the forward strand.
TCTTCTCACCTTCTTTTCTCATCCCTACAAAAGGCATTCAAATAAAAGTTTCAATGTTCGCTGCTCATTTTAATCTCATTCCAGATTTAACAAAACATAGGTACGTTATATTTTGTGTTAAGATTTAATTTTAATTAAAAAATGTAACTAGCAGGGATTGAACTTTTATTTTCATATCATATAAAAGATAATTTAATTAAAAAAATTTAGTCTTACTATCCAAGTTATTTCTCATAACTTTGAACCAAGAAAGAAAGATACAAGTTGCAAGGGGAGAAAACCCTGAATTCATTTCATAGAATTCTTCAATAAAAATTAATGAAACATAGAAGCTATTTATTTGATCAATCAATAATTCAACAAAGAACAAATTATTACAAATTAAAATTCAAATAGTTGTTTCATATTGTAAGGCCTATTGAAAGTGCGATTTCCAGTCTACACTAGCTTTGAGAAATACTGATTAGCCCAGTCAGTGGGATGAGCTGAGTCGAAGAACAAATATTCACTCACATTCTCACACAAACACTTTTTTATTCCTCATTTCCCTCCACAGCTATCATCTCCCCCATATGGCTCACCTTCACAACATGCCACGTGCACTTCTTTGAAACCTTCTCAACAAGATAGAAATATTCAACAAATACCACAAGAATGCGCTTTTGTTTTTTAGAAAAAAAAAATTGCAAAAGGCCAAAATATAAGTTTTTCATCCCTAAACTCTTTTAGCTTTGTTGAAATTTCACTTTTTTTTCCTTAATTTTTATTGGTTCTAATTTTGCTTTTATCTTTTGAAATGTCAACAATGTTTTTTCTAGAGCTAACTTTTGAGAATCACTAATAGGATTATCTTGTATATTTTTGCGCATGTTTAAGATATTTTGTTAGAGACTCTCGTTGATTCAAGTGTAAGGAAGATATTAATTAACATTTAAAAAATACTTAAATATACTTTTGATTATTTTATTATTGCAAAGGATTTTATTTAAATTATTTAATTTTAGTTGATTCAATATTACATATCCATCAACATTTAACAATGACAAAGTTAAGTTTTGGCTAAAGAAAGAAAACATAGTTAAGTTATTTCATCTTACTTCTACTTGTTGAAATTGGCTATTTTGCATCTATCCAAATTCATATTCTAACCGCAAAATCCAATCAACCAAATTCTTAAGTATAAATTCAATCCCATAACAATTCAAGAGAACAAGAATGATTGAATGTGGAAGCGTACTTAAATCCATAACTTGAGATGCACTACAAGATTTGCTAAGTTGATCTTTTAGATTATTATCGTATGATATTTCCTAATATTCTCTGCAAAAAAGAAGCAAAAAGTGTTTTTAACATAGTTCAATAACCATGACTCCTATTTATAAACTTAATTTGTGATATTTACAATTTGACTCTTCATCAAATTATAAATATCACTTTGCTCTCTATACATAAATTTCCATGAAAATTATACTCCTAAGGCTTAAAACTTTAATTCCAAATTAGATCACTTTATTTAGGCTTAATTAAATAATAGCAATACATTTTTAATATTTATATGTGGTCTCACATGTTAAATTTTATTCCAACAATCTTCCATTAGGCCACATATATAAACCTTACAAAAATGTGTTTATTCTTATAAACTTAAAATTTTTGCCATTACATATACAAGGTATAAACAATTTGGTCTATTAATTGCACCAATATAGGATCAAAGAAGTTTTCGTCATATTTATCATAACTAAACTTCACAATAGTCACATATACTAATACAATCAAATGGCATAGATTAATTATGGATGTGTAGTATGAAAAATTACATGCAATGTGATCTTTACATGTCTATTTTTCAACTAGTCCTCCTTTACTTTAGGGAGGTCATTATTTTAACATAATGTAATAGAGTGAAACACAATAATTGAATATTAAATGACTTTATTTTTTATTAAAAAATATATTTTAGTACATATGGGTCTTACATTGAACATTAAATATTTACTCTCACTATATATACTAAGGTAACCTTAAACATAGTAACACACATATGAGTAGTATGCTCATGAAAGACCATGGGTAGTAATCCTTTCATAAATGAATTAGCTATCATGGAGTTTGTCCCAATGTGTTCAATAGATATTTGTTCACTCTACACTCTTTCTTTCACAACTAGGAATTTAATGTTTATGTGTTTTGACTTAGACGAGTTCCTACTATTATTGGAATATAGAACTATTGACTTGTCATAATATAACTTCAATGGTATTTTTATATTTCCTAAAATACGTAGCTCAATGACAAAGTTCTGTATCCATATTCCCTAGTTAAATATCTCATAACATACTACAAGTTTTGCTTTTATAGTAGAATAAGCTATAAAGGTTTGTTTGACACCTTTTTAAGAAATGGATCTATCAGCCAATAGAAAAATGTAGTCTAATGTAGCTTTTCTACTATCTTGGTATCCAATGTTGTTAGAATTAGAATTAGAATATCCTATGATCTCTAACTGATCTTATCTATGATATGTGAGCATGTAATCTTTTATTATTTTTAAAGAGCATATAATCATTTTGGCTACTTTCCAATGACCTATTCCAAGATTACTTAAGTATTTATCTAGCATACTAACAATGTATGTAATATCCAAACATGTACGAACTTGAGCATATATGAGGCTCCCAGTAGCTAATGCATGAGGAATCTTTTACATTTCTTCAATTTCAAAGTTATTCTTAGAGCATTGAATTAGGCTAAACTTATTGTGTTTAGCAACAGGGGTATTACCTGGTTGCAATTCTACATGCCAAATTTTTTAAAAACTTTATCAATATTATTCCTTTATGATAATCCAACAATATCTCTAGTTCAATCTCAATGTATCTAGATTCTTAATACAAAGGAAGATTCATAACATCTTTCATTTCAAAATTCTCTGGTAGAAATCTCTTGGTTTCATTCAATATGCCCATATCATTAATGGCAACTAGTATGTCATCCATATATAAAACCAGAAATATGAACTTACTCTTATTGAATTTTTTATACACATAATTATCAACTGCATTTACCTAAAACCAAATGAGATAATTATTTAATGAAATTTATGGTATTATTGTTGGGAAGCTTGCTTGAGTCCATCGATGGATTTCGTCAGTTTGTAAACCATCTTCTTTGGGTGTTATATTAAAGTTTTCTAGCTACACCATATAGATTATTTCATCAATATTACCATCAAGAAATACTATTTTAGTATCCATTTGATGAAACTCAAGGTCAAAATATGCAATTAAGGCCATGATTGTCCTAAAAGAGTCTTTCACAGAAACTAGAGAAGAAGTCTTTTTATAGTCAATCTCTTCCTTTTGAATAAAGCCCTTTGCCACAAGACAAGCTTTGTATTTCTCCACATTACCATCTACATCATGTTTGGTTTTAAATATTTATTTTCAACCAATAGGTTTTGCATGTTTTGGTAATGTGATGAGTTCCCAAACTTTATTGTCTTGCATGAACTTATTGGACGTTGATTGGATCATCATCCATCATACCATTATCTCTATCATATTCTTGAAGGAATACAATGAAGTCATCTAAAATTGCATTTCTTCTTTCTTTAATGGATTTATACAATGGCACTGGTTGTTGAAGCTATTGAGTTTGTTCTATAGGAATAATTACCTTATCTTGAATGGGAGTTAGATCAACATTATCCTGTTGAGGTTTCAGATTCACTTCTTGAACAACAGGTATAGAAACTTGAATATTGTTAGAACCAATAGTAAGAATTGGTTTAGGAATTGAAACCAATTCCTTTTCAAAGGTTATGTCTCTAATATTATTTCTCCCTCTAAACTCAACATCCTTAAAAAATCATGCAGTTCCCATCTTAGATATAGTCTTAAGTGTGGGATCATAAGACTTATAGTCCTTAAAATATTCAGAGCAATCAATAAGGTAACTAGTTACTATTTTGGAGTCTAGCTTCTTTTCTTGAGACCTATACAGTTGTGCTTTAGTCAAGCATCCCCAAATGTGAAAATGCTTAAGATTAGGCTTTCAGCCTGTCCACAGCCTATAAGGTATTTTAATAGTTACTTTAGTTGGCACTCTATTCAAAATATAGGCTGTTATCTTGGATGCTTTTCCCCAAAGTGACTTTGGTAAGGTGGAATGGCTAATCACACTCCTTACCATGTCTTGAAGCATCTGATTTTGTCTTTCAACTACACTGTTCATGTTAGGTGCCCTTGGCATTATGCATTGAGGGACTATTCCAATTTCTCTAAAAATTTAGCAATGGTCTTAGACAATATTCATTTGAATTGTCATATTTGTCATAATACCCACCACCACAATTAGATTTAACACTCTTAATTCTTTTATTGAGTTGATTTTCAACTTTAGCCTTAAAGATTTGAACATGTCCAAGGCCTTTGATTTTTTATGAATTAAATATAGATACCTATATTTAGAATAGTCATCTATGAATGATACAAAGTAGTGTTGACCATTCTATGAAGGCTTAGGAAATGGTCCACAAATATTCGTATGTATCAATTCTAAGACATTTGAGCTTCTATGGAAAGCCATTCACTTAACTTTGGTTTTTTTTCTTTTGATATAGTCAATACAAATATCAAAGTCAATAAAATCTTTATCACTTAAAATGCCATCAGACACAAGCCATTTAATTCTTAGTTTAAAAATGCAACCTAGTCACTTGTGCCATAATGACCTTAAATTTTCTTGATTAATTTTTCACTTAGCACCATATGACAACGTATGCAAGGTTTTTTGATAAGATGCAATCATGTCAAGTGAAAATTATCGTAAAATATTAGAGAACCATTTCCAATAATATTTGGATTAATAGATTATACAAACTTAGTATTTCCAAATGAACAAGAATATTCTGATTTATCCAATGTAGAAATTGAAACCAACTTTTATCTAAAAAATGGTACAACAAAAGTATTTATTAAATCCAAATAATAACCCATTCCTAATAGCAACTTAAAGTGACTGACTGTTTCTACATGTATCGACTTGCCATTTCCTATATAAATTTCAACATAAGTTGGCTTTTGATAGCTTAGGCAACCTTATATAGAAATACTTTTGTGAGTAGTAACACAAGAATCTAACTACGAGGTGTTTTTGGATATTGAAGCTAAATTAACCTCTGAATAAATCAAAGTAAAGGATGTACCTTTCTTGACACATCATGCGTGATACTTGGTACAGTCTTTCTTTTGATATCCAGTTTTCTTACAAAAAAAGCACCTATCCTTGTCTTGGACAAGTTTCTTCTGATCTAGACCCTTAGTAGTGTCAAATCTTTTTCTCTTTTTGCCCTTTCCCTTAGAGGTAGTTGCCATATTCGCACTTGCAATGCTATCTTGTTTCAATCTCTCTTCTTTTTGCACAAGATAAGAAATGAGCTCATTAAGAATTCACTTCTCCTTCTGATGGTTACAACTGACTTTAAATTGATTGTATTGCATGGGGAGAGAGATTAAAATTAGATGCACCAATGGGTCGCTAGATAGCTAAAGCATGAGTTTCTTAAGTTTAGTAGCTATATGAGACATTTCCATGATATATTCCCTAATATTTTCTTTGCCTCTGTACTTCATGGAAATCAAGCATTGCAAAAGCGTGTTTGTTTTTGCCTTATCATTTTTTGCAAAGCATTTTTTTTAATTTCAACAAGGAAATCTTTGGCATTACATAAAGGATTTTAGAATGCCATGTTTGATGATGATTAGACTTATATAGTTTAAGTGATCCCATTTCTTAAAGTACCTTCATTCATTAGAGGATCTTGTAGTTGTAAGCGAAGGGGGTTGCCTGGTCCTTAGTACAAGATCCAAATCCATGCAACCTAGCACAATCTGTATGTTATCTTTCCATTCCTTAAAATTATTCCTATTTGAAATGGGAGTAGAACTCAAATTGGCAGATATAAATGAAATAACAGCTAAAAGAAATGAATACAGCACAATAAGTATACTCATATCAAATATTAACTTTTAATAATAAATTCAAATAATTAAAACCTATGACAAGATACCAGTACAACATTAATATTAAATCTTTAGATAATAATATTAATTATAAATGGTAATCTTATTGCAATGATCAAATATTGACAATAATTATTGCCAAATAATAAAATGATCTTTAGCTGGAATTATTATTTACATGTAAAACCGTCACATATCTTTCATCATAAGTGCATGTATAATTCGGCCAGACATCAACCTTCCTTTGGGCCGATTAGAAAACCCACATGATATTACACATACACATAACATCTATTATTTCTTATTAAAAAAAATCACAAGAGACATCACTTTGGTGACATTTTGTATCAATTAATCCACTTAAAATAATGGAAAAAAGCCTTAGGGGAATAAAAATATTACTTAATATAATTATTTGAATTAATTAATGTTAAAAAAATACCAAAGCTTATCTTAGAGATATATTATAACACTGATTATAATATATGACTTTAATATATTACATTATTTTAATATAAGATATATAACATGTTATATATATATATATATATATCTCTCCCTCTCTCTCTCTTGCTTAAGTTGCCAATCCCTCTTCTTTATTTTATTTTTTAATTTTTAATTTTTTTAGTTTTAACCTTTGGCATTCTACACCTATCCCTCTTTAGGTTTTTTTTCGAACTATGACATCATTAGGATGTCATCCTAATTTGAACCTCCATTTTTTTATTTATATAATTAATGGAAACTTCATAAAGTTGCAACTATTAGAACTTAAAACAGTAAAGAAAGAACTAAATGACAGTGACAGTTTGTTTAGGTGTTAAAGGGGACTTGTGGTGGTATGTGAATAGTTTCTTGGGGAGGGGGGACTTGTGACACGCTGATGATAATCAACATCTATCACCATTGACTATTTATCAAGAAAACCTACTCTAAATTTTTCTTTTTCAATTTCTCAAAATCTGGAAACTTCAAGTTGAAAAAAACAAATCCTAATTGCCAAAATTTCATAAAATGGTGTCTCAAATGGCATAAATTCAATCCTAAAGCATTGAAGATGTGCAAAATTTCATCTAAATATGTCAAACTCTAAGTATCAAATTATCAAAATTGGATGTCAAATGTTTGCACAATCTTAATCTTCATTGTAGCTTGACAATTGTAGTGATGAATTAAAACAACAAATTCGTCCAAAATTTTAATTAAACATCAAACAAACCTAAAATCATAGTAATCATGAAAACCAAAATTGAACTTTAAATTCTAGGAAAAATTATTTTAAAGAATTGATTATGGGATGGCTTTGATACCACTTGTTGAAATTGGTTATTTTGAATCTATCCAAATTCATATTCTAACAACAAAATTCAATCAACCAAATTCCTAAATATGAATTCAATCCCATAAAATTTAAGAGAACAAGAAAGATTGAATACGGAAGTGTATCTGAATCCGTAGCCTGAGATGCGATATAGGATTCATTAGGTTAATTTTCTAAATTGTCACTATATGAGATTTCTTAATGTTCTTTGTGAAGGGGAGGTAGAGAGCATTTCTAATATATGTTCAATCTGGGGACCACGACCCCTCTTTATAAACATAATTTGTGATATTTATAATTTGGCCCCTTATCAAATTATAAATATCACTTTGGTCTCTACACATAAATTTCTATACCCTTAAACTTTAAAACTTTAATTCCAAATTAGATCACTTTATTTAGGTTTAATTAAATAATGTTCACACATTTTTAATATTTACAAGTGTGGCCCCACGTGTTGAATTTTATTCCAACACTACTATTGAAATAACAAACAAATGAAGATGTTTTAGTCAACTTGCTTATGTTGATGTAATTTGAAGTACATGGATTCACTGGATGATAAAATCAAATGAGATGTTATGCTTTAGTTACATGATATATATCCTTCCCCAATTCTTATTCCTTCAAATTTTTGCAAAAATTTAATGCAATTTCACTTTGTTACTTGTCATCTACCTAATCTATAAGGCTTAAATGATCACATATGCAGATGTGAACTATCTACAATTTCATTATATTTTTTTTGGTTGTCACATAAACAAAATTATGATGAAATAACTTAATTAATTGCATTGTTTGTAAATGTAAAAGAACAATATTGACTAATTAAATCAAAGAAACCAAAGTGAAATATTTTAGAGGGATAAAAATGGATTTAACCTTTAAAAACTAAAGGATAAAATTGAAACCAACAAAAATAAAAAGTTTCAATATGCAAAGGTTCATATGGTAGTAATTTGGGACTTCAATACAGTCATGAAACACAAAAGTTTTTAGGAAGTTATATAATCATGAAATAAGAAATCACAAATAAAGGTTTTAAAACATGTGTCAAGCATATTGTTCTTAAATTAATATTTATCCCCATTGGTTACTGTAGGATTCAAACAAATTTATTTTAAGGAGTTATCTAAAGCACCATAGAGAGTTCCATTTAGCAATAAGTGAAACTCTCTCTTTCAAGAGTGCTTGTAAAGGATTTCAGATAGTATGAGTTGTGGAGATAATTTTTTATATATTTGCATGTTTAGCAAACAATTATTTATAGCACTAAATATGAACCATCATATCTTTTCTCCAAATTAAAATTTGAACTTTGAATTTCAATCTTTTCAATCATGCTAGTTGAATTTTTTTTCCAATTTATTATAATACTTTAGTAGTCATTTAACTGCATTTTCATGAAAGCATACGATTATTCAATTAATAGACACTAAAACTATCACAAGTTTTGAATTTTTGGATGCCTTTTTTATGGAACTTTCTTTTAGATTGCTCCAGGATTCTTTTTGTATTAGACTAGTTGATTGGGAGTTTATTCCCGGTAATATAGAGAGAAATCGTGAATTTAAATTAACATAGAGAGAAATCATATTTTCATCCAATATATATAGTTCAACTTTTAATTTAGTCTCTTTCAATAAAATATTTTTAATATTATCAATTCTTCTATTTCTACAAGTTAGCACACAAGTTAACAATTTATTAGTTAGAATAATAATAATAATTAATTCATACCTAACATACACACAATCTACTTAAGATAACTAACTCAATCTATGAATTCAAGGTTAGGTGAGTGAGCTTTCGTGGTGTAAAACTTATAAATTTTATGAATGAATATTGATAATTGTAGACTAATATATGCATGAATCAACATGATGTTAGATTGTACCTTCATCTATGAATAAAGATATGATAAATGGATAACATTGAAAACTTTTTTATGATTACATTAAAGAAAAGAGGAACTAGCACTACAACAAATCGTGGTTTTAGCCATGATTTTTTACTGGCTTTAGTGATGGTTTTAATCCTGTTAAATAGTTTAGTGATGGTTATGATATCCATAGTTGAGTTATTTATTGTGAAAGCTTTAACCATATAGTTTAAACCAATCATTGGTAAACTTGTGGTTAGATTATGGTCTAACCATGGTTAACTAAACTATCGTTAGATCATGCTTTTACCACAATTTTTAATAACTATGGTTAAAAATTAGAATCAACTGAACCCAGTATGCACGTTCCACCCAAATAATGTTTTGAGCCTTGAAAAATCACTAACAGTTCATATCACAATTGCATGCATATTAGAAACTTCACTAGTATAAGAATCAAAAGTTTCAATTCTCACATTACATAAATCTCTCAATTCTTCTATTAATAGTTGTAGATAGACATATATATATATATATAGATATATATCATTTCTCAGTGCTTGCCTTCCTAGCATTATTATTAAAAGAAAGAATGGGTTCTATTTCACACATATCCAGGGAAAAAGATTGTAAGGAATAAAAACTACTAGCCATATGTTATAACTTGTGCTTAAGTTGTCAAATGGATTGAAATCATTAGTGGCCAACCCAAGATGTAAATTCCAACGATTTGAAGCAAATCGAGGATTTATTATATCAAATCTCTCATACTCCTCAGAGTTCCTTGGATGTCTCATCATGCCATCATTATCCTTATCAATAGCATGCCATCTTATATGCTTTACAATCTTAAAGAACATAAATAACTTTTGCAATCGTGACTTCAATGTAAAGTATTTAAGTACTTTTGTAGGTTGTTTCTTTTGCTTTTCACCTTTGATCTTTGTTTCCACATAGATATGTCACACTTTTTACATATGTCCTTATTTTCATCCTCCTTCGATATAGCATGTAATCATTTAGTGTACATGCATAAATTTCTGTATAATTGAGCTCTAATGTATTGATGGTTTTTTTTGGCCTTACAGAAGGAAGGTTGAATATTTGTATCTTCAAAGGCGTTAACTAACAACTGTAATATCTTTAACCTAGCCTTATTACTTATTTTGCATAAAAAGATAATTTTGAGTACTTCTTACAACTTTTATATAAATTTTGTTGCCTATTTCTAATTAACTTATAAAACTTTTTGCATCGTCATTCTTCCTTTAGTGTGATGGTGGAACTGGGCCTTTAACCTCATCTACATTTTCGTTTTCATGAACCTTGAACGTATCACGGATCATGTCTTATATAGGATCATTCCTACAAATTCCTCCTTCTCTCACTTGTGGCCTTGTTGGCTAAGATTTTACAAGAGTAAGTCTCTCTTTATCCATAACCTAAAAAGTATACTCTTGTGGAAATGGTTTAAGAATCAAGTCATCATGCACAACCTCTCTAACTTTTCATTTCTTAAAACTAACATTTAAGATATGGGCACATTATTCTACCCTTAACATTCTCATTGGCAAATGCAGAGTCTAAGAATCCATTCAATTTATCTATATATACACGGGTATTAAATAACTTCTATATTTTCAAAAAAGTTAAGAGTGCTTATTTTAAACTAGAATTTAATTGAATATATATATATATATATATATATATATATATATATATATATTATTTCTCCTATAATCTACCAAAGAAATTGATGGATATTATATTCATACATGAACAAAAAACATTTTTATTTTTCTTGAGTGTAGTGCTATAGTACAAATTGAAATATCCATATGTACATTAATGCAAGGGAAGGGTGGGATGGCTTTAAGTTTCAACACTTTCCTTAATAATATTTAATTCATGAAATATCTATTTTCTCTTAACTGTGGAAACACAAACATTAAGTTTGTGTCTGAATTTGTTGTGAGAATTTTGCCTTAGGAAGAATCACTTTTCTAGAAAAAATTTCAAAGATTCTATTTTGTAGAAGTTATGTCTTAAGAAATGTTTTGATCTAAAATATGATGCAAGTAAGATGAGAGAGAGTCTCATCATTGAGATCTGGGACTGAAAAATCACATAACTTATTAATGAAAAATCACAACCCATGCTAGAGATGTAAATTGCTAAAAATTCCTCAGAGATCAAGTTTGTGTCATGCACACCTTTCTTAGACCATACAAAATTGAAAAATCATTGAGCATTTGAAAATTTAGATTCCAAAACTTTGAAAAAATCATTCATTGTAGATCTCAAATTCCTCTTCTACCAACTAATAGTAACTAGCAAACAATTAGTAAACAAAGCTAATATATTTTCAATGAATGCACTTTTGATTTTTAGGTTGAGTCACATACAAAAGGGGGAAGGAATGGGCACGAACAATGGGGGGAAAGAGTGGTCACGAATGATCTCTAACATTGGCTTGCTAGTTTTTGTCATGTTGAGTGGCTAGAATCTAATCGTCGATGGCTGGGAAAACAACTACTATGTAAATGATTGTTAGGAGTGAAGACTGGTTTCAGATGCATGAAGAAAAGGTTGGGCGAGTGTCTTGCATAGGTGTAGGGTTAGTTGCCTTAACCATAATTCATTCCTTAAACCATAGTTAAAACTATGAATGATTTAACTACAATTTAACAATAATTAAGTCTCATGACTTAACCATGGCCATATGAAATTATGATTAAGCCTTGATCACAATTTTATATAATTGTGTTTAAGCTATAAATTTAACCATCATTAATTTAATTGTTGTTAAACCATTGTTGTAAAATCTCCATTTTTTTAGCACCGATTAGTAGTGGTCTATGAAGTTTTAAAATTATGAACAAATGAAAAGGAACATAATATAACAAAGTAAGCAATTAATTTGAAACCAAAATGCTCAAGATTCTAACATACTATGATGGCTATTGTGAGGTTGCAAATCGCAATTTCTAAAATTTTTTGTTGAGAGTAATGAAAAAACACACTGGATTTTGTGACACAATGTGCTCTGTAATCATTAGCTCCAATGCTAAATAAGTGCATAGCTTTGGACAGGAATGCCTTGGCTTCTACATTCCCTACTTTCTTCCTCAAAACATTTCTTAACATTCTTTGAGATCATAATTTTTAAACCCTCTCATTTAATGATCTACTTCTAAAGGAGCTTAAAGTACAACTAGCATTTTTTTATACAATTACTTTCTGAAAAAAACCTACTAAATAAAATCTGTAAGCTATAACACTTATATAAAATAGATTATCATATAAAGAAGAAGGTTTGCATTTTTTAATCTCTTATTAAATGATTTTTTTTGGGTTAGTTATGTTCAAGCCACATCATTGATAAGTTTCTAATTTATCATGTTTTCCCCATCATTTTAAAGGACTTATATAAATACTGAGTATATTTTATGTTTTTAGTATATAAATTTAATAAATTTTAGTTAAATTAATATTTAGTAAGTTTTATTTTTATTTCTTTAGTTTTGAGTTAATTTTTGTTTTAATTGATAAGTTGTGTTTTGATGTTTCTATTTGGACTTTTAAATTGTTAAATTATTTAATCTTTATTAATAGATTACACATAGTAATTAGATGAGTTTTTATATTATTATAGAGTTAAAAATATGAAGAAACAATGCTTAAAAGGTTTGAAGTGCATAATAACAAAAGCTGAGAATGGTTGTTGTGTCATGACCCAAACTCTGAGCCATGATCGGCACCTAGATCAAGCCAAGCATGATTGGCCCAATTTAGTAAGCCTGGTAACTCATTCAATACTCACACTTTTATATAAGCATACCTACAATGATTAGAGGTTGCTGAAAATCTGGCAGCACTTCCTCTAAGAATTGGACATTCCAACCTTGTAAATTCAACATAGCCTAATACATTTCATTTCAAAAATTTACCAATATCTTATGTCTTTGAATTCTTGCCACAATATGGTATAGTATATAAGTCTTTCAAAATATAATCAAATGCCATTACAATGGTCATCATATGATCTACAAAGAAGTATAACATTCTTAAGACTAAAAAAATATGTAACACTTAGTAGCCAATGTGTCTTAGAGTTCCTACACAACTCAACCGATCAAAATATCTTACCATCTATGTTTGGGTGGCACACAGATCTCAGAGCATCTTAATCTACTTTATGCTGATATGAAATATGAAAAAGGAAAGAGGTAAGCCTACCACTGGCTTAGTGAATGCATATATAACAAAACAAGTAGAAGAGAAAATAGATAGGTTTAGAGTTTCTCACAATAAAGTACTTAGACAAATAAAGGAAGTTATATTGCCTTTAATTGTTGTCTATATATATAATAATTAAATTACATTACAAGCTATCAGTAAGCACAATTTAAAATTAAAAGAAACAAGATATAATGGGTATCACGTGTAAGAATTATAATTAACCTTGAGTGCCGCCACACAGTGATTATTTATTATTCTAATTAGATACACTAAGGCCCGTTACTCCTGTTAACGGCTACGGGATTTTAATCAGATTTTCATCTATAATTTTGGAATAAAATCATTTATATAAATTAAATATTGACAAATAGGTAATTAAGTCAGTAAAGCTTAAATCAAATAAAAGAAATAATTTAGATAAAAAAATGAATTAACGAATTTACATAATAAAATTATAAATAAAGGTTATTCATCACTTCCCCAACTTAAAAACCATATATATATATATATATATGTATGTACTTTCACACATATAATTTAATCCACATAAAGTTTTTAAAATAAATAAATAAATAAGATTTGTTTCCCCGACAACGCAAATAAGGCAAATCACAAAATAAGAAATTTAAACTAACAATATATAAATATAAAGTAAAAGATATTACTATTTTGTTATCTATACACTCACTTGTGGAGGTCAATAGTAGAGGCCCAAATTTCTTAAAATTTGAAAGAATCTCCAATTGAAAGAGTAGTCCCAATATCAACTATAATTATATTGAACATAAAAATATCACCTTAAATTACTCAATTAGTTTTTAATATGTTCAATATAACTAATTTCATCCTCTAACACCTAAACCCATAATTATAGTTTAAATGTCTAATGTTACTATTAACCCTAGGTTTTAGATTTCACAAATTAATTTCCACAGTCCAATTTAAACTTCTAAAATATAGTTTGACCTTAGAATATATTTTAAGGAGTTTAAATGAGCATGTAAGAAGTGCCAAATCATACCTAAGTGGTATAAAATAAAAAGCCCTAATTTAAGAACTTCGTCCATGGCCAAAAAGAGAAGGGAAGCTGCCATTAAAGTTTGAATCACCATTGGCATGAAAATGGAGCAAAATTAAAAGCTAAAGTTAAGGAGAAAACTAGCCTAAGTATATGAGAAGAAGAAGAACGAAATTAAAGCTTTAATGGAGCTCACCACAATGTGTCTTCTCTCACCTACTAGCCACGGCCACCCAGTCTTTAGCTACCGAAGCAAGATGATGGTAGCAGTGTCTCAGAGGGAAGAATAGCTAGTAAGCACAAGAACAAAGAAGAGAAAGAAAGGAAAAGGAAGAAAAAGGAGAAAAGAAATAGCTGCGTTAATGGGAAGCTGCTAAGGAGGAGAAGGTGCTTTTTGAAGAGAGAGAAAAAGAAGAGAGGGGGGAGAGGAGGCTCCTGCTGTGTCAGATGGGGGTTATAAGGAAGGAAAGTATATTATAAAAAATTGAAAAGGAGAAATTGCAAAAAAGGCACCCAAGGTTTTTTTTTTTTTTGTAATTTGTTTAAGACTCATGGAGAATTATTCTTACATGCCTAAATGTGAAAATTAGGACCCCATTATTATTTAGAGTTTCCGTATTTACCTATTTTAAAATTGTGGGACATAGAAATATCTCAATGGGTATAAAATAGATTTCAAAATAGCTCCTTAAGATAATTTTAAAATTTTATAATTATCCTAAGATTACCTAAATATTATATTTATCCTACAAAATAAATTTTTGTCTAATTTAATTAATTAATTAATATTTTAATTTGGGTTATTACATGCTGAAAAAGCTAAAAACTTGTTGATAAAAAGTAAAAGCCATTGTTAGAAAAATGTTTAGTGTCATGGGGGCAGAGTGTCATGGTAGCCAAATTTAGCAACTTATATTTGAAGACATAGTATGCTTTGGCATCATGATTACAAATTCTCAATCGCAATATTGCATCAAAAGTGCAAAACAAAGTCATTTATGGGTCTAATTTTGTTCCTATGAAAAGGGGATTGAAGGTTTTTTCAAGGGAAGATGTTTGGAGGCTAACTTCTGGGCATTTTTGGGAGGAAAAGGCAAGGAGAAAGCTTGGGTTGCAGAAGATTCATTAATTAAATAAGCTTTTCTCTTCTTCCTTTGTTTCTCCTTATATTTCTATACTCATTTGATGTATGCTCTATTTTTGACATTGGTTTATCTTGTAATGTTGAGCTAAGATTATTGATTTAGAATTGTGATGAATCCTAGTATGTAGTAAGAAGCTTTTACTCTCTTTGCTTGTAATTAATTATATGATTTACTTATTCAATCTTTGTTTTTCATCCTCCTAAGTGCGTGAAAACTATTAGATAATATGAGTAATCTAAATGCATTTAAAAAGGAAATTTTAAGATTAGATTATGGATTAAATAGTATAAATTCATGAAACTTGCAATGTTAAGCAGCTTGATTCCTTTATAAGATAGGAATATACTTATTAGTCTCGGTAGCCATATTATGATCCATCCTTGATTATTATATCTTTTAATTAATTGTATAAGTGATTATGAATTGGTTTAAGAGGAATGTCTATGGGTAATTTAGAGTATACTTATAGGTAAATTAGAGTTTTAAGTTAGTAAAGATCATTATTAAGAGCAAGATAAAGAAAGGTTAATTAAATGTCTATGAAATACTAAGAGAAATCATCATTCTACATTTTACTTCCCAATTAAGTCTAAAATTATGTGTCTTTTGATTATGCTACTTTTATATCTTTAGTTAGTTCTATTTCTAATTCTCTTTATTGTTAGTTTGATTTAAGTTAAGGTGTACAAATTTAGAACTTAATAACTATTCTAGTAACAAATTTTCATAAAAATAATACTCTGTTTACCATTATATTACTCATGTGATACTTTTGCTTTTGTATACAATTTTGTAGCGCAACAATAATCATGTGTTAGAATTAAAAAAAAAAATATATTTTTTTCATTCTAACAGTTCCATATATACATGTGTTAATTGGTACATTAAAGTGTTATGACAATGTTAGTGTAGAAAAAGAAAAAATGTGTAAGTAGAGACAGAACTCATGGAGATAACAAAAAATCATATTCAAACACTGGAAGCATACCAACGAAAGCTGGAATGATACGCCCATCAAAGTCTCTCCCATTTGGGTATAGTTAAAGAAAGTTTCACCATATGGAGGATAGTTTGCCTGAGAATAAGTGGTGGTGTGGTGATTCTTGCATGGTATAGTGAATCCCCATGTACAAGCAGGGCAGCATTTTTCTTCGGCAAGCATATACTCCCATACCTGTCCACGACTTGGATAAAAATGCTCACAAAGAACTCCAACAAATAGATATACACCCTTAAACTAGCCATGTTACCTAATCCTGATACACTCATCTTCAATATATATATATATATAGTTGCTGGTCCAATTTATTAAAAGTCCCACATTATTTGCTTCTGTTTCTTGAGTGTAGTATATGTATTTGTTGGGCAACTCCACTTGACACCAATTGGCTTTAGATTAGAATCAGAGCCTAATTATATTGTGCATTCCATCTCCTAAGTGTTATTTATATATTTGTGGGGCAATTTCACTAGACACTAATTGGTTTTCGGGTGGAATCTAACATTATTTAAATACTTCGTTCCCATTTTTAAGATTGGACCGATAGATATATGATTTCATCAGAGTCTCTTAAGTCCAAATTTAAGACAATGCCCTGAAACCTCAGATAATTGTGTATTAAAATTATTTCGGTGTAATTACAGGAACTTGGTTTATGCGAGATTTAGTGCAAAGGTTTGTAACTTAAGACATACAAATTAGAAGGGGCCATTATTATTTAATACGGTAACTTCAGTACTTCTGTGATCTTATCACTAATTGTAATTAGTTAATAAGTTAGCAGCTACTATAATAATAATAATAATAATAATAATAATAATAATAATATGGTCATCGATTCATAAAATTGGACCCAAAGACATTTGATGTTTCAAAGCTGAAAAGCAGAACAAGTTCTTGATGAAATAAGCCAAAAACGTTACTAATCAGTTTCTCTATTCAAAACTTGGATCCAAGAAAAGTCTACAATTAAAAGCGCGCATTCATTCATTTTTTATGGATCCACATTGTGAGGAGTATTGCCCGATTATTTCTACCAATTTAAAGTCCCTCAATTACCATCCTTTTTATATTAGGTAGAAATGTTTTTTTTTTTTTGAGAATTCACATAATCTCCATTAATAATCCTTTGTGTTTCTTGGTCTTTCTAGCCATTCATTCATTTTTTATGAACCCCCCTTTATAGTAATTCGAGTTTTCAATTGTCTTATTGCATTTTGGGATTTATTTGTAATTATAAAATATGATATATTACAAATTTTAAAATAATTATTCGAATTTTGAGAAGAGATTAGATGATAAAGAGCTCGAGCTCTCTTTAAAAGAGTATAAAAGTAGTGCGATTGATGGCAGGTGATATGTGTTAGGAAAACTTTACAATAAAATGTCATTTTGGTCATTTAAATATAATTCTAGTATCATTTGTCTAATTCAAAATTTTTTATATTAATTTATTAGTTGAAAGTTCAATATTATTTTAACTACATCGAATATTTGATCTTAAAATAAATTATAGAATACAATTTTAATACTTTTTAAAAATGAGTTTTATGTACTAAAGTGATACTAAAAATATTTGAAAGTAATGGATTTTATGATTATCTTCCCAGCACGCAAATGAAATTTCATTCAAAACTGTTCTATGGTTGTTTTATTTTTATTAGAGCATTTGCTTGAAGCAATATTTAAGAAATTTTATCTATTATCTAAGGCACCATTAGAGAGATAATCAGTCCTCTAATATCAAAATTTTGGGAGGATGAAAATGAAGTTTCATTCAAAACTTTTCTATGGCTGTTTTATTTTAATTAGAGCAGTTGCTTAAGCAAAATTTAAGAAGTTTTACCCTATTATTTAAGGCACCATTGGAGAGATTTCTCAGTCCTCCAAAATTAAATATTGAAAGGCATTCAAATACAAATTCCAATGCACTCTCTGCTTATATCATTCTTTCATTCCAGATTTAACAAAACACAGATATGCTATATTGTGTTAAAATTTCATTTTAATTAAAAAATGTAACTAACAGGATTGAACTTTTATTTTTATATTATATAAAAGATAATTTAATTAAAAAATTTAATCTCACAATTCAAGTTATTTCTCATAACTTTGAACCAAGAAAGAAGATACAAGTTGCAGGGGGGAAAACCTGAATTTATTTCCTGCATGGTATTCAATAAAAATGAGACATGGAAGCCATTTATTTAATCAATCAATAACACAGCAAAGAACAGATTAAAATTCAAAGAGTTCCTTTATATTGCAAGGCTTATTGAAAGTGCGATTTCCGGTCCACATTAGCTTTGAGTAAAACTGACTAGCCCTGTCAGTGGGATGATTTGAGTCGAAGAACACATATTCACTCACATTCTCACACAACTCGTACTTTTTTATTCCTCTTTTCCCTCCACAGCTCTCATCTCCCCGGTAAGGGCCACCTCCGCAACATCCCACTTGCCCTTCTTTGAAACCTGCCCAACAAAATGGAAATATTCACCAAATATCACAAGAACATGATTTTGGTATAAAAGTAACAGCTCCTTTAATTTTGTATGAAATTTTACTTTTCTTTTTAAAAATGTCATTGATGGTTTTCTAGGGATTGAGATCTTTTGTAGTAAAAGATTCCAAAATTGCCTCTGCAGTGTCTCATAAGTTTTTTTTTTCCACAAATTCTTTTTTTTTTTCAAAAACTATGCCCTCACAATTTTTATTGCAGGCACACTATAGATGGATCCTCACTGGAGAGGATCCATCTCTGTTTTCTAGACGCAACTCTGGGAAGACCACTACTATAATTATCTTGTGTATCTTTGTGTATGTTTGAAATATTCTAAGATTCTCATAAAATTAAGTTTAAAGAAAATATTAAAACACTTAAAAAATATTTTTGGTTTTCTAACATAATAATAGCTCCAATCTAGTCCCTCATTAGTATATATTGTCTTTCAACATTTAAAAATAATGCAATTAATTAGCCTCTCATATTATTTTTGCTCCTATAATTAAAAAATTATTATTATTATGTTTCAGTTAACTTGGTTTGTATAGACATGATTTGGATCATATATATTCATTTAATGACAAGTAATTAAATAAGATCACGTTTTTGTTCAACTAGCGAGTTTATGCGACCCAACTCATATGAATCAATTTCAACTGCATTATTTTTCTATCTTAGAAACAGAATTTTGACAAAAAGATAATTACATTATTTGTAAATGTTAATGGACCACTCAATTACAACCTTTTAAATTACTTGATTGCAAAGGTCAAACTATAAGATAATAAACTATATATTATCCTTAAAATTATCGAGACTGAATGGGAACTTCTAAAGGAATATTCTTTAAAAAAAATAGAGGATAAAATTCGAACCATCAAAAATAAAGGATGAAACTGAAGTTTCATGCAAAGATAAGGAACAAAAAATATGTAGGGTTGAAAATAAAAGTTCCAAGACACATACCATATTTGGAAGGGTAGTTCATCACTTGAAAAGCTGAATAGTAGAAATCGAAGATTGAGAATTTGAATCCCTGGAGCTGTTTCTCTAGCTTCTGAAGCGTTCTTGGAAGTTCAATATTGTGTAGCCTTGCAGCTGCTGTCATTTCTTCGTGGCATTTGTTTCCTTTTACGTAAAATCTTACGGCCGGAATACAACCCACTTGACCAATATTCACAAACGCAAATTTCCTTCCACCTAGGTTATAAATTTCCTGTAAAATAACGTAAACTTTTAGAATTGTGAACAATTTGGAAGGAACAAAAGAGGATAAAATAAGAAACTTGGAAACAAAAATGTTGAAATTTTTGTAACATACTTTAATCGCATTTGTGAGGTTGCCAATCACAATATCAACAAATTGCTGTCTAGAGTAAGGGAGAAGGACACTGGATTTTGAGACGAAACGGGCTCCGTAGTCATTGGATCCAACGCTAAATAGGTGGACAGATCTGGACAACAATGCCTTGGCTTCTGCATTCCCTACTTTCTTACTCAGAGTATTTTTTACTTTCTTGTAATAACTCACCTGCGTATTGAGGTCTGCCACCTAGAAATTTAGACAAAATAAATATCTTGTATGTTAATAGTAAGTTTGCCAAGTCTAGTAAAATTATAGTTGATACATTTTTTTTATTTTACAATATCATATAATAGAGGAATATTAATTTCTTTTAATTTTCTTTCTACCAATAAAGTTAACATTTTGCATAATAAGTATTCTTTCAAAGAGTGAAATTACTTAGCTGCTTTATATGCTATATTAAAAACAAGACAACTATCTTAGGTAGTTTAAAAGGTTAATTTCATAAAGAGAAAATCATTACTGGGGCAATTTTTGCATTATATAACAAATATGGCAGGGAATTTGGATACGTTTTGAAACAAAAGAGATATCATGTATAATTTAGCCAAACCTTTAAAAATGTTGATGTAATTTACTCTAATGTTAGTTTTTTTTATTTTTCCCCCCTTTCTTAAGTGAGGTATAGATTTTATATGTTCATATAACATTACTGATATGCAGCCACATTTGGATGGCCTATGTGGTAAGAGTGAGGATATGGCTAGTGTAAGTCCCAAAGTACTAAAAAAAAAAAAAGGACAAGTACGTAACTTACTTGCATAGATGAAAATGTTCTGTTTAGAGTAATGTTTTAGTTTGTAAAATATAATTTCTTTAAAAAAATGTAGTTCTCCTTTTTATTATTCTTCACAATTTAGCGTCTAAGGCATTTCTTTTTCCAATTTGATCCTTTTGTCAATTCAAGTAAATGTATTCTTAATCAAATTACTAACGAAATCTATTTTCCCAACATATTAAATAAAGGGAAATGTAATTTGCTCACCTATATCAGTAACTTGGCTTAAAAAAAAATCTAATTCAAGTTAACGTAAAATATTCAAATTAAGAAAGCTTATATTTTTAAAGGATCAAAATATTCATTTACTAATTTTCAGTTTATACTTTAATATTTAACATTATAAATTATAAACATAAAACTGTAGTGAATCTAGTTTTCGCCATTTCATAGGTTGGGTGGGTGGAAATTAGATACCTCATATTGCAGGTTCTGAATTCTTTGGATTCCATTCTAATTAATACATACACACACATAAAAGTTATGTTTAAAAGGTACTTAAAAAAAAAACTATATTTCTTGCCACCGAAAAGATAAATAATAATATCAATAATTAGAAAGAGCAGACACTAATTTTAGCAGAACAGAATAACTGTAGCTAGCATTCATCAGGATAAATAATTTTTTGTTTTATGTGAATTATTGTTCAATTGGTTAAGTAAAATCTAGCACAACCTTATGGCTAAATGTTTTACAAGGAATAAAAATAAATAAATAAATGGGTCTTACAAATCCTTCAGCAGTTTCAACCAGAGCACCAGACCCTCCAGATGCAAAATTTACTCCATACACGTAGTACTGCTCAGCATCAGGATGCATATATGGAAAAATTAGTGGCAACTTAGCATGCTGAGCTGCACAAAAAGTTAAAGTGTGCCAAAGGTTATGCCATTTTAATTCAGAAGTTCTAGCTATTAAATAAAAATGTTCATGAATGTTATTTAATCTCTAATACGCTTTTTCCTCCATGAACATTTGGCAAAAAATAAAACTCCTTATGATTTCGTTATAAAGACTAGCTAGTTTTGATGCCATATCAAAAGGACCACTTCGTTCAATTCAAATCCATTAAAGAAACGTTCAATACACTGTTAACTCACGGAAAAGCATCTTGGATATTACACGTTGTATAATACGTCAAAGTATAAGATATATACCATAATATTTAAGATACTCATATTTAATTAATTAGTACGACAATTGAAAGTTGCATAGAAATCATATGAATGGTATACTAGTATTTTATAAAATTTATGAAAGTTAAAAATATTATGACATAAGATTATCTTGGTTTTAGAAAGAAAGTATGTTATTGAAATCATACCAATAAAATCTGGAATCACACGCCCATCAGAGAATCTCCCACTTGGGTAGTGGAAGAAAGTTTCACCATATGGGGCAAAGTTTGCCTGATAATCAGTGGTCGAGTTGATGTAGTTATTGACTCCTGCATCAAATAGTGAATCTCCGAATACGAATAAGGCAGCATGTTTCTCAGGCAAGCAAATACTCCCATAGGAGCTGGTGATTTGGACCAAAAAACTCATAAAGAACACCAAGAAATACCTGTAGACCCTCAAACTAGCCATGGTACTTAATGACTCGCTCATCTTCTTCTGTATATCTAGCATTAGCTATGTCTTTTGTTGCTAGTTATCATAATGGGTCTGATATTTATATGCATTTCTGTGCCTTGAAATGTTCCCAAAGATGAATATATTAATAGAGATAATTCTCTATACTCCATGTATTCCTATTGTCAAGATTGGACCGACAGATATGATTTCATAAAAGATGACAACTAACTGTGTAAATAAACTATTTGTTTACGAATTAGTTGAATTGAAGTTTAATTTATTTTAAAGAAATATGCATTTTACTTGATTACACTGTTCTAATGAAAAATAAAAACAAAAAACCCATATAAATAAAGTGAACAACGGGCAGGTGCGGAGGTACTAGCAAAGAGGCGTGTCAAATCTTACTTTTTGTCGGTAGTTAAATCTTTTTCATGTTGATTAATAAAAAATGATATTGCGTGTCTGAAAATATCTCCGATCTATCTAGGATACTAGCACCAAACATGATTAGACTTCCCAAATGTATTCTAATTCTAACAACCTCCTCCGGGTATTCAACTAGTATACTAGTCTAAATTTGCGCAATATTTTATCCATAGACTTAAGATATAGTTTTTAGATATTTATTATCAAATTTTTTAATAAAATTGTAACGTGTTTCAATTTTTCTTAAAATTTAATTATATGATGTTGAGTTATAAAAATTACACATTTATCTATAAAAGTTATATATATGATCAGGGGTGGAGGGAGAAAACATTTTTTTTTTAGTGGGGGGAGCATTTACGAAGATTTATATATAAATTTTGTTATTTTTAGGGACTATATTTAACTTTTGCCAAAATTTCATATACATATATAATTTTTTCCATAGCAGGGGGCTTTTGTCATTAACTTTTGCCATGGCCTCCCCAGGACTCCTTGGCCCCCCCTGCATGTTATAATTAAAAAAATTAATATTTATTATGTTTTAATTACAAAATATTAGAATAAAAATGTATAAATTATATAAATTTTTCCTTATTTTAACACATGGCTACTTTTCTTCCGTTGTCAAATTGGGAGAATCAATGAACCAAATTATATACCTTATTGTTGAGTGAATATTCTTGATTAATTATATTTTTTTGTCTAGTTGCATTCAACGTTTCAAACCAGTCGCACTAATCACTTTAAAATTAGGTGGTTATATTTTTGAATTAATTTTTAAAGAGTTATAACTTACAAATATAGAAATCATGTTTAATTTAGGAATACTTGTTATGGATAAAGAATGTGTAGGGCTATAGCGTCCAAAGTTAAACGGAAATATTAGACCCATTTTTGAACCAAGACTAGTGGTGGTAACAAATTCAAAATCCACTTTCATGTACATTTTTTAAATACATTTTCAAATATTTGAATTTGGTAATTAAATAAAATGTACATGAATTGGCATTTTAATGTTTTTTTTAAAGTATATATGAGGAATAAGCACAACTTCTTCTGAAAATTGCTAGTATATATGGACAATTACAGACATATATAAGGGTTAAGAGCAGTTTAAATTTTCACGAGTTCAATGAAAAGTTTGACTGGCGTCTTATAATATTAATAACATACCCAGTGGTCAAGTGAAGATAATCATAGTCAAATGTTGGGGTTGAATGTTAGAGCAAGATTGTGACAAATGTTTTTGTTTTCATATATATTTTTTTTCCTTATCAAACTTTCAATGTGACACTAGTCTTGGATTTTACGGACGCTCGTACTTTACATGCATGATAGCAACCACATTAGGAAAAAAAATTTTTAGGTGTTTTCTATTAGACCTTTCAATAAAAATATAATAAGTGAAATTTTTTTTCAACCCAACACAATATGATTGGATATTTTTAAAATATTTCTATTATTTTAATTAAAAAATTGATAAAAAATGCCAAAGAAATTTACCTATGTCCATTTATACTGAACCTAAATCCCCTAACTTCTGGCCCCAAAAAAAAAAAAAAAACCTAAATCCCGTTCCCCCGAGCGGGGGGGGAGTTGCTGTATAGTCTATTTTTCTGTAAAATTGTTAAGTTGCATTCACAATAGTGAGATTTCAATCTTAAAAATTTGTTCCTGCTAAACATAATGGTTAGGCGAGAAAAAAAGAACTAAGAATTGATCTTGCTAGGTGAAACATTTAATTAATCTCCAATAATAATTTGTAAATGAAAATTATAAAACCTTTATTTCAGGCAAAAAACCAGTAAAAAATCATATGTGAGACCGAAGAAGAAACAAGTCGAAAGCCTCGTTCACTTTTAATGCTAGGAAATAGTCAAGTTTGGAGACGTCAACACAGCATTTTGATTTTTTTTTCCCCCAAGATTTGACTAATAAATTAAAGTGTTGAAATTTTAGTTAATACACAGAAACTTGGGATTTTTTCAAAGCCGCCATATATTCGCCCTCACTATTTTTTCTTTTTTTTTATCAATCGCCCTCACTTTTCTTTGGTTTACATTTAGCGTTGACATTGACTTAACTGATAGCTACAAATATAATTATAGATAACAGAGGTGCAATGGGTGTTTGGGTCGATTAAAGATAATTTTAGTATTATTTGGTTCCTTTAAAAATTTAAATTAATTTATTATTTAAATATTTAATTTTGTTCCAACGACATAAAACATTTGTTCCATAAATATCATATATTATCATTATTTTAATACTCTTAAAAAATTGAAAAAAATTAAATTTTTAAATATTAAAATCATACAAAAAGTTTGTGAGGAAGCTAATTGGTTCTGCGGTTATCATCATATATAGATTATAGAAGCAAAATAATGTTTTATTCAAAACCTTTCTATCACTGTTTTATTTCTATGTGAGCAATTGCTTCTGCAAAATTTGAGAAATTTTACTCTATTATTTGAGGCACCATTGGAGAGATTTCTCGGTCCTCGAAAATTAAAAATTGAAAGTCATTCAAATAAAAAATTAAAGCATACTCTCCACTTATCTTATACTTAAATTCCAAGTTCAACAAAACAAAGGCATGCTTTATTTTAGGCTAAAATTTAATTTTAATTAAGAGAACGTAATCAGCAAATTGAACACGTACTTTGATATCATATCAAAGGCCATTATAATTGTAATTATTTAATAAGTTAGCAGCTACTATAATAATAATAATAATAATAATAATAATAATAATAATAATAATAATATGGTCATCAATTCATAAAATAGGACCCAAAGACATTTGATTTTTCAAAGGCTGAAAAGTAGAACAAATTCTTGCTGATACAAGCCAAAACGTTACTTGTCAGTTTCTATGTTCAAACCTGGATCCAAGATGACTCTACAATTAACGCCACACATTGTTAGATTTTCCCGAAAGTGATATAATTGTCTAATGCTTTCAACTTCTACTAGTCTAATAATGTTTTCTATCTAAAATTCCTCTCCATTTGTTTTTGTCTTCTAAAAAAGTATAAATTGTTGTCACTAATTGCACTTAATCGATTAACAAAATTATAATTAAAGACAAATATTGATAAGAGCAATTTTCTCGAGGAGATGCACTTAGTGTTAAGTATAATTTTTCCTATAGAATATGCTTTAATTGCATAAGTGATTATGAATTGACTTAAGAGGAATGTCTATGGGTAATTTAGAGTATACTTATAGGTAAATTAGAGTTTTAAGTTAGTAAATATCATTATTAAGAGCAAAATAAAGAAAGGTTAATTAGTTTTTTATGAAATACTAAGAGAAATCATAATTCTACATTTTACTTCCCAATTTGGTCTAAAATTATGTTTCTTTTGATTTTGCTACTTTTATATCTTTAGTTAGTTCTATTTCTAATTTTCTTTATTGTTAGTTTGATTTAAGTTAAGGTGTACAAATTTAGTACTTAATAACTATTTTAGTAACAAATTTTCAAAAAACTAATACTCTATTTATCATTATATTACTCATGTGATACTTTTGCTTTCGTATACAATTTTGTAGCGCAACAATAATCATGTGTTAGAATTAAAAATAAAATAAAATGCTTTTTTCGTTCTAACAGGTCCATATATACATGTGTTGGTACATTAAAGTGTTATGACAATGTTATTGTAGAAAAAGAAAAAATGTGTAAGTAGAGACAGAACTCATGGAGATAACAAAAAATCATATTCAAACACTGGAATCATACCAACGAAAGCTGGAATGATACGCCCATCAAAGTCTCTCCCATTTGGGTATAGTTAAAGAAAGTTTCACCATATGGAGGATAGTTTGCCTGAGAATAAGTGGTGGTGGGGTGATTCTTGCATGGTATAGTGAATCCCCATGTACAAACAGGACAGCATTTTTCTTCGGCAAGCATATACTCCCATACCTGTCGACGACTTGGATAAAAATGCTCACAAAGAACTCCAACAAATAGATATACACCCTTAAACCAGTCATGTTACCTAATCCTAATACACTCATCTTTAATATATACATATATAGTTGCTGGTCCTATTTATTAAAAGTCCCACATTATTTGCTTCTGTTTCTTGAGTGTAGTATATGTATTTGTTGGGCAACTCCACTTGACACCAACTGGCTTTAGATTAGAATCAGAGCCTAATTATATTATGCATTCCATCTCCTAAGTGTTATTTATATATTTGTGGGGCAATTTCACTAGACACTAATTGGTTTTAGGGTGGAATCTAACATTATTTAAATACTTCGTTCCCATTTTTAAGATTGGACCGATAGATATATGATTTCATCAGAGTCTCTTAAGTCCAAATTTAAGACAATGCCCTGAAACCTCAGATAATTGTGTAGTCCGTCACATGGGAAGTGAAGACTTGGACAAGGGTAATGGGTATGCATATGATATACCACATATTAAGTTTACTTGAATCTTAAAGATGAAAATTAAATTAGTACACTAAAAGTTTTCAGTGACAGGTGTAAATGAACATATTTGTTCGTGAATTATATACTCAAATTCAAGTTTGGTCTGTTTTAAATAAATTTGATTTAACATGTTAAAACTCTATGATTACCATTCTAATAATAAAAAAATTAAATAAATAAAGGAAGAAAGAATGCAATGGGTATGTGGGGCTTTAGGAAAGAGGCTTGTGGACTCTTTCTTGTTTGGCTTAGTAAAAAACATCTTGAGCGTATTAAAATTATTTCGGTGTAATTACAGGAACTTGGTTTATGCGAGATTTAGTGTAAAGGTTTGTAACTTAAGACATACAAATTAGAAGGAGCCATTATTATTTAATACGGTAACTTCAGTACTTCTGTGATCTTATCACTAATTGTAATTATTTAATAAGTTAGCAGCTACTATAATAATAATAATAATATGGTCATCGATTTATAAAATTGGACCCAAAGACATTTGATGTTTCAAAGCTGAAAAGCAGAACAAGTTCTTGATGAAATAAGCCAAAAACGTTACTAATCAGTTTCTCTATTCAAAACTTGGATCCAAGAAAAGTCTACAATTAAAAGCGCGCATTCATTCATTTTTTATGGATCCACATTGTGAGGAGTATTACCCGATTATTTCTACCAATTTAAAGTCCCTCAATTACCATCCTTTTTATATTAGGTAGAAATGTTTTTTTTTTTAGAATTCACATAATCTCCATTAAGAATCCTTTGTATTTCTTGTCTTTCTAGCCATTCATTCATTTTTTATGAACCCTCCTTATAGTAATTCGAGTTTTCAATTGTCTTATTGCATTTTGGGATTTATTTGTAATTATAAAATATGATATATTACAAATTTTAAAATAATTATTCGAATTTTGAGAAGAGATTAGATGATAAAGAGCTCGAGCTCTTTTTAAAAGAGTATAAAAGTAGTGCGATTGATGGCAGGTGATATGTGTTAGGAAAACTTTTCAAGAAAATGTCATTTTGGTCATTTAAATATAATTTTAGTATCATTTGTCTAAATCAAAATTTTTTATATTAATTTATTAGTTGAAAGTTCAATATTATTTTAACTACATCGAATATTTGATCTTAATATAAATTATAGAATACAATTTTAATACTTTTTAAAAATGAGTTTTATGTACTAAAGTGATACTAAAAATATTTGAAGGTAATGGATTTTATGATTATCTTCCCAGCACGCAAATGAAATTTCATTCAAAACTGTTCTATGGTTGTTTTATTTTTGTTAGAGCATTTGCTTGAAGCAATATTTAAGAAATTTTATCTATTATCTAAGGCACCATTAGAGAGATAATCAGTCCTCTAATATTAAAATTTTGGGAGGATGAAAATGAAGTTTCATTCAAAACTTTTCTATGGCTGTTTTATTTTTAATTAGAGCAGTTGCTTAAGCAAAATTTAAGAAGTTTTACTCTATTATTTAAGGCACCATTGGAGAGATTTCTCAGTCCTCCAAAATTAAATATTGAAAGGCATTCAAGTAAAAATTCCAATGCACTCTCTGCTTATATCATTCTTTCATTCCAGATTTAACAAAACACAGATATGCTATATTGTGTTAAAATTTCATTTTAATTAAAAAATGTAACTAACAGGATTGAACTCTTATTTTTATATTATATAAATTATAAAAGATAATTTAATTAAAAAATTTAATCTCACAATTCAAGTTATTTCTCATAACTTTGAACCAAGAAAGAAGATACAAGTTGCAGGGGGGAAAACCTGAATTTATTTCCTGCATGGTATTCAATAAAAATGAGACATGGAAGCCATTTATTTAATCAATCAATAACACAGCAAAGAACAGATTAAAATTCAAAGAGTTCCTTTATATTGCAAGGCTTATTGAAAGTGCGATTTCCGGTCCACATTAGCTTTGAGCAAAACTGACTAGCCCTGTCGGTGGGATGATTTGAGTCGAAGAACACATATTCACTCACATTCTCACACAACTCGTACTTTTTTATTCCTCTTTTCCCTCCACAGCTTCCATCTCCCCGGTAAGGGCCACCTCCACAACATCCCACTTGCCCTTCTTTGAAACCTGCCCAACAAAATGGAAATATTCACCAAATATCACAAGAACATGATTTTGGTATAAAAGTAACAACTCCTTTATTTTTGTATGACATTTGACTTTTCTTTTTTAAAATGTCATTGATGGTTTTCTAGGGATTGAGATCTTCTGTAGTAAAAGATTCCAAAATTGCCTCTGCAGTCTCTCATAAGTTTTTTTTTTTCCACAAATTCTTTTTTTCTTTTTGAAAATCTATCCCCTCACAATTTTTATTGCAGGTACACTGTAGATGGATCCTTACTGGAGAGGATCCATCTCTGTTTTCTAGACGCAACTCTGGGAAGATCACTACTATAATTATCTTGTGTATCTTTGCGTATGTTTGGAATATTCTAAGATTCTCATAAAATTAAGTTTAAAGAAAATATTAAAACACTTAAAAAATATTTTTGATTTTCTAATATAATAATAGCTCCAATTTAGTCCCTCATTAGTATATATTGTCTTTCAACATTTAAAAATAATGCAATTAATTAGTCTCTCATATTGGTTTTGCTCCTATAATTAAAAAAATAATTATTATTATGCTTCAGTTAACTTGGTTTGTATAGACATGATTTGGATCATATATATTCATTTAATGACAAGTAATTAAATAAGATCACGTTTTTGTTCAACTAGTGAGTTTATGCGACCCAAGTCATATCCATGCATGTGAATCAATTGCAACTGCATTATTTTTCTATCTTAGAAACAGAATTTTGATAAAAAGATAATTACATTATTTGTAAATGCTAAAAGATAATATTGACTCAATTAGAGTTAGGTAAAATACAGTTTATTGTCTTGAGATTTGACTCACTATCCTATGATCTAAATTGCAATTAAGTGTTTTATAATTTGCATCCCTAGCACATCACTACATCATGTTATTTTCCCATTAAAAATTTAATGGAATCAAAATTCTTCATTGCGTAATTAAAATACCAAATTTGATAGACATAACACAATATCTTCTTAGATCCCTCTCCTTTGTTTATTGAAATCCCCAATTGGAGACCCAACCCAATTTTTCCTCCAATAATTTTCGGCCAATCCATCATGAGTTTTGGATAAGAATTTTGTAGATTTGACAAATTAGGGTTTAGGTTGAGCAATTTGGAGGAGAATAGAGCACAAATGCATTTGAATATGGATATGCTTATTTTTTGTGAAAGCTTCATAAATATGCATGAATATGTTGGCTATATTTTAGTGTTTATAATTGAGTGTAGAGTGGTAAATAGGGATTTGGGTTGAATTTGGGGAAAATATGGAATTACCTGCGAATTAAGTGTGTTTTCCAATCAATTTTTAATGGAAACATAACACAGGACAATAAAATGTTAATGGACCACTCAATTACAACCTTTTAAATTACTTGATTGCAAAGGTCAAACTATAAGATAATAAACTATATATTATGTTTAAAAGTATCGAGACTGAATGGGAACTTCTAAAGGAATATTCTTTAAAAAAAATAGAGGATAAAATTCGAACCATGAAAAATAAAGGATGTAACTGAAGTTTCATGCAAAGATAAGGAACAAAAAATATGTAGGGTTGAAAATAAAAGTTTCAAGACACATACCATATTTGGAAGGGTAGTTCATCACTTGAGAAGCTGAATAGTAGAAATCGAAGATTGAGAATTTGAATCCCTGGAGCTGTTTCTCTAGCTTCTGAAGCGTTCTTGGAAGTTCAATATTGTGTAGCCTTGCAGCTGCTGTCATTTCTTCGTGGCATTTGTTTCCTTTTACGACAAACCTTACGGCCGGAATACAACCCACTGGACCAATATTCACAAACGCAAATTTCCTTCCACCTAGGTTATAAATTTCCTGTAAAATAACATAAACTTTTAGAATTGTGAACAAATTGGAAGGAACAAAAGAGGATAAAATAAGAAACTTGGAAACAAAAATGTTGAAATTTTTGTAACATACTTTGATCGCATTTGTAAGGTTGCCAATCACAATATCAACAAATTGCTGTCTAGAGTAAGGGAGAAGGACACTAGATTTTGAGACGAAACGGGCTCCGTAGTCATTGGATCCAACGCTAAATAGGTGGACAGATCTGGACAACAATGCCTTGGCTTCTGCATTTCCTACTTTCTTGCTCAGAGCATTTTTCACATTCTTGTAATAACTCACCTGCGTATTGAGGTCCGCCACCTAGAAATTTAGACAAAATAAATATCTTGTATGTTAATAGTAAGTTACGATAATCTCTCAAGTCTAGTAAAATTATAGTTGATACATTTTTTTATTTTACAATATCATATAATAGAGGAATATTAATTTCTTTTAATTTTCTTTCTACCAATAAAGTTAACATTTTGCATAATCAGTATTCTTTCAAAATGTGAAATTACTTAGCTGCTTTATATGCTATATTAAAAACAAGACAACTATCTTAGGTAGTTTAAAAGGTTAATTTCATAAACAGAAAATCATCGCTGGGGCAATTTTAGGTAGTTTGGGATATGGCTAGTGTAAGTCCCAAAGTACTAAAAAAAAAAAAAAATTGACAAGTACGTAACTTACTTATTGCATAGATAAAAATGTTCAGTTTAGAGTAATGTTTTAGTTTGTAAAATATAATTTTTTTTTTTTTAAAATGTAGTTCTCCTTTTTATTATTCTTCACAATTTAGCGTCTAAGGCATTTCTTTTTCCAATTTGATCCTTTTGTCAATTCAAGTAAATGTATTCTTAATCAAATTACTAACGAAATCTATTTTCCCAACATATCAAATAAAGGGGAATGTAATTTGTCACCCATATCAGTAACTTGGCTTTGAAAAAAAATCTAATTCAAGTTAACGTAAAATATTCAAATTAAGAAAGCTTATATTTTTAAAGGATCAAAATATTCATTTACTAATTTTCAGTTTATACTTTAATATTTAACATTATAAATTATAAACATAAAACTGTAGTGAATCTAGTTTTCGCCATTTCATAGGTTGGGTGGGTGGAAATTAGATACCTCATATTCCAGGTTCTGAATTCTTTTGATTCCATTCTAATTAATACATACACACACATAAAAGTTATGTTTAAAAGGTACTTCAAAAACAAAAACTATATTTCTTGTCACCGAAAAGATAAATAATAATTACACTAATTAGAAAGAGCAAACACTAATTTTAGCAGAAAAGAATAACTGGAGCTAGCATTCATCAGGATAAATAATTATTTGTTTTATGTGAAAATTGTTGTTCAATTGGTTAAGCAAAATCTAGCACAACCTTATGGCTAAATGTTTTACCAGGAATAAAAATAAATAAATAAATGGGTCTTACAAATCCTTCAGCAGTTTCAACCAGAGCACCAGACCCTCCAGATGCAAAATTTACTCCATACATGTAGTACTGCTCAGCATCAGGATGCATATATGGAAAAATTAGTGGCAACTTAGCATACTCAGCTGCACAAAAAGTTAAAGTGTGCCAAAGGTTATGCCATTTTAATTCAGAAGTTCTAGCTATTAAATAAAAATGTTCATGAATGTTATTTAATCTCTAAGACGCTTTTTCTTCCATGAACATTTGGCAAAAAATTAAACTCGTTATGATTTCGTTGTAAAGACTAGCTAGTTTTGATGCCATATCAAAAGGACCACTTCGTTCAATTCAAATCCATTAAGGAAACGTTCAATACACTGTTAACTCACGGAAAAGCATCTTGGATATTACACGTTGTATAATACGTTAAAGTATAAGATATATACCATAATATTTAAGATACTCATATTTAATTAATTAGTACGACAATTGAAAGTTGCATAGAAATCATATGAATGGTATACTAGTATTTTATAAAATTTATGAAAGTTAAAAATATTATGACATAAGATTATCTTGGTTTTAGAAAGAAAGTATGTCATTGAAATCATACCAATAAAATCTGGAATCACACGCCCATCAGAGAATCTCCCACTTGGGTAGTGGAAGAAAGTTTCACCATATGGGGCAATGTTTGCCTGATAATCAGTGGTCGTGTTGATGTAGTTATTGACTCCTGCATCAAATAGTGAATCTCCGAATACGAATAAGGCAGCATGTTTCTCAGGCAAGCAAATACTCCCGTAGGAGCTGGTGATTTGGACCAAAAAACTCATAAAGAACACCAAGAAATACCTGTAGACCCTCAAACTAGCCATGGTACTTAATGACTCGCTCATCTTCTTCTGTATATCTAGCATTAGCTATGTCTTTTGTTGCTAGTTATCATAATGGGTCTGATATTTATATGCATTTCTGTGCCTTGAAATGTTCCCAAAGATGAATATATTAATAGAGATAATTCTCAATACTCCATGTATTCCTATTGTCAAGATTGGACCGACAGATATGATTTCATAAAAGATGACAACTAACTGTGTAAATAAACTATTTGTTTACGAATTAGTTGAATTGAAGTTTAATTTATTTTAAAGAAATATGCATTTTACTTGATTACACTGTTCTAATGAAAAATAAAAACAAAAAACCCATATAAATAAAGAGAACAACGGGCAGGTGCGGAGGTACTAGCAAAGAGGCGTGTCAAATCTTACTTTTTGTCGGTAGTTAAATCTTTTTCATGTTGATTAATAAAAAATGATATTGCGTGTCTGAAAATATCTCCGATCTATCTAGGATACTAGCACCAAACATGATTAGACTTCCCAAATGTATTCTAATTCTAACAACCTCCCCCGGGCATTCAACTAGTATACTAGTCTAAATTTGCGCAATATTTTATCCATAGACTTAAGATATAGTTTTTAGATATTTATTATCAAATTTTTTAATAAAATTGTAACGTGTTTCAATTTTTTTTAAAATTTAATTATATGATGTTGAGTTATAAAAATTACACATTTATCTATAAAAGTTATATATATGATCAGGGGTGGAGGGAGAAAACATTTTTTTTTAGTGGGGGGAGCATTTACGAAGATTTATATATAAATTTTGTAATTTTTAGGGACTATATTTAACTTTTGCCAAAATTTCATATACATATATAATTTTTTCCATAGCAGGGGGCTTTTGTCATTAACTTTTGCCATGGCCTCCCCAGGACTCCTTGGCTCCCCCCTGCATGTTATAATTAAAAAAATTAATATTTATTATGTTTTAATTACAAAATATTAGAATAAAAATGTATAAATTATATAAATTTTTCCTTATTTTAACACATGGCTACTTTTCTTCCGTTGTCAAATTGGGAGAATCAATGAACCAAATTATATACCTTATTATTGAGTGAATATTCTTGATTAATTATATTTTTTTGTCTAGTTGCATTCAACGTTTCAAACCAGTCGCACTAATCACTTTAAAATTAGGTGGTTATATTTTTGAATTAATTTTTAAAGAGTTATAACTTACAAATATAGAAATCATGTTTAATTTAGGAATACTTGTTATGGATAAAGAATGTGTAGGGCTATAGCGTCCAAAGTTAAACGGAAATATTAGACCCATTTTTGAACCAAGACTCGTGGTGGTAACAAATTCAAAATCCACTTTCATGTACATTTTTTAAATACATTTTCAAATATTTGAATTTGGTAATTAAATAAAATGTACATGAATTGGCATTTTAATGTTTTTTTTAAAAGTATATATGAGGAGTAAGCACAACTTCTTCTGAGAATTGCTAGTATATATGGTCAATTACAGACATATATAAGGGTTAAGAGCAGTTTAAATTTTCACGAGTTTAATGAAAAGTTTGACTGGCGTCTTATAATATTAATAACATACCCAGTGGTCAAGTGAAGATAATCATAGTCAAATGTTGGGGTTGAATGTTAGAGCAAGCTTGTGACAAATGTTTTTGTTTTCATATTTTTTTTTTTTTCCTTATCAAACTTTCAATGTGACACTAGTCTTGGATTTTACGGAGGCTGGTACTTTACATGCACGATAGCAACTACATTAGGAAAAAAAAATTTTAGGTGTTTTCTATTAGACTTTTCAATAAAAATATAAGTGAAATTTTTTTTCAACCCAACACAATATGATTGGATATTTTTAAAATATTTCTATTTTTTTAATTAAAAAAATTGATAATAAATGCCAAGAAATTTACCTATGTCCATTTATACTGAACCTAAATCCCCTAACTTCTGGCCCCAAAAAAAAAAAAGAAAAAAAAAACCTAAATCCCGTTCCCCCGAGCGGGGGGAGTTGCTGTATAGTCTATTTTTCTGTAAAATTGTTAAGTTGCATTCACAATAGTGAGATTTCAATCTTAAAAATTTGTTCTTGCTAAACATAATGGTTAGGCGAGAAAAAAAGAACTAAGAATTGATCTTGCTAGGTGAAACATTTAATTAATCTCCAATAATAATTTGTAAATCAAAATTATAAAACCTTTATTTCAGGCAAAAAACCAGTAAAAAATCATATGTGAGACCGAAGAAGAAACAAGTCGAAAGCCTCGTTCACTTTTAATGCTAGGAAATAGTCAAGTTTGGAGACGTCAACACAGCATTTTGATTTTTTTTTTTCCCAAGATTTGACTAATAGATATGAATTGGTAAATTAAAGTGTTGAAATTTTAGCTAATACACAGAAACTTGGGATTTTCTCAAAGCCGCCATATATTCGCCCTCACTACTATTTTTTTTATTTTATCAATCGCCCTCACTTTTCTTTGGTTTACATTTAGCGTTGACATTGACTTAACTGATAGCTACAAATATAATTATAGATAACAGAGGTGCAATGGGTGTTTGGGTCGATTAAAGATAATTTTAGTATTATTTGGTTCCTTTAAAAATTTAAATTAATTCATTATTTAAATATTTAATTTCGTTCCAACGACATAAAATATTTGTTCCATAAATATTATATATTATCATTATTTTAATACTCTTAAAAAATTGAAAAAAATTAAATTTTTAAATATTAAAATCATACAAAAAGTTTGTGAGGAAGCTAATTGGTTCTGCGGTTATCATCATATATAGATTATAGAAGCAAAATAATGTTTTATTCAAAACCTTTCTATCACTGTTTTATTTCTATTTGAGCAATTGCTTGCGCAAAATTTGAGAAATTTTACTCTATTATTTGAGGCACCATTGGAGAGATTTCTCGGTCCTCGAAAATTAAAAATTGAAAGTCATTCAAATAA
The DNA here is from genome assembly GCA_032878935.1 of Erythrophleum fordii. NCBI lineage: Eukaryota > Viridiplantae > Streptophyta > Magnoliopsida > Fabales > Fabaceae > Erythrophleum > Erythrophleum fordii. The sequence goes on from JAVQMF010000047.1 coordinate 7,605,201, forward strand.
AAATTAAAGCATACTCTCCACTTATCTTATACTTAAATTCCAAGTTCAACAAAACAAAGGCATGCTTTATTTTAGGTTAAAATTTAATTTTAATTAAGAGAACGTAATCAGCAAATTGAACACGTACTTTGATATCATATCAAAGGCCATTATAATTGTAATTATTTAATAAGTTAGCAGCTACTATATAATAATAATAATAATAATAATATCGTCATCAATTCATAAAATTGGACCCAAAGACATTTGATTTTTCAAAGGCTGAAAAGTAGAACAAATTCTTGCTGATACAAGCCAAAACGTTACTTGTCAGTTTCTATGTTCAAACTTGGATCCAAGATGAGTCTACAATTAACGCCGTACATTGTTAGATTTTCCCGAAAGTGATATAATTGTCTAATGCTTTCAACTTCTACTAGTCTAATAATGTTTTCTATCTAAAATTCCTCTCCATTTGTTTTTGTCTTCTAAAAAAGTATAAATTGTTGTCACTAATTGCACTTAATCGATTAACAAAATTATAATTAAAGACAAATATTGATAAGAGCAATTTTCTCGATGAGATGCACTTAGTGTTAAGTATAATTTTTCCTATAGAATATGCTTTAATTATTTATTTTGCAAGAGATTTTAACATTTAGGGAGGCACTTACACTTTGTTTGGATGTGGAGAAAATTAGAGGAAAGAGAAAAGTAGAAGAGAAAATGAGAAAGAAAATGAATTTTCTCTTGTTTGAGTTGGAGAGAAAATCAAAAGGGAGATAAAAGTTGGGAAGAACATAACGGTCGGTTCCACCAAAAAAAATTTCTCTCCAAATATAGAGAGATTTTGGAGAGAAAACTCTACCAAATGTGATCCACTTTTTATTTTACCTCCTTTTATCTCTTCATTTTCACTTCTGCGTTCTCGATAAACGGATTATAAATCACTAGTTTCCATTCTTCTATTTTCACTCTTTCATTTTTCAACTACATATATATTTTCAAAAAGAAATAAGAATAATGAATTTTTCAAAAAGAAAACAAATTTATAAAAACCACATTTCAATTTTTTTTTTAAAAAAATAGCCAAATAATGAAATAAAAAATAGTGGAAACCAATTTTTAAAAATGTTAAAATAATAGAAAAATTATTTTTGAATAAAGTCATAAAAAAATTTTCTATTAAAAGAAAATACACACTTAAAAGTAAAAAAATGAAATTCAAATAATTCTTAAAAAAATTTGACTGCCTAACCAAAACGCAATTGGAAACAATTTTGACTGTCATAATTATTTTTGACTGCGTTTTGGTCAGAATTTTTTGAATTAATTTTTAATTATTTAAATTATTTGAATTAATTTTCTTAATTCTAAGTGTGTGTTTTATTGGAATAGGAAAAATTTTTTGACCTTATTTAAAAATAATTTTTTTCATTATTTGTTATTTTGTTATTTGGCTAATTTTTTTTTTAAAAAAAAATTGAAATGTGGTTTTTATAAATTTGTTTTCTTTCTAAAAATTTATTATTCTTATTTCTTTTTGAAAATATATATGTATAAATTCAAAATATTTAATTTATATTTAAAATATAACTTCTTTTCTTTAAAATATTCTATTTATTGATAAAAGTTACTAAAGGACATTATTGTCCTTATAAATTAACATGTTTTCTTTCCTCTTTCTTTTCTCTTCATCTATCCAAATATACGGAAAGAAAACATTTTCTCTTCACTTTTTTCTTTCCTCCCTTTTCTCTCAACTTTTCTCTCTTTTCACTATTCTCCTTTCCCTTCCAAACACAAAGTCACAATTTTTGTGTTAGACTTGTTATGTCAGTCTAAAGTTGAAAAGTATTTCCTCCATTGCCAATTTAGGAGAATCGATATGAACCAATCAATTAGATTCCTTATTGGTGATTGGAGTGAGTACTGATTTAAGGTAAATTCTTTTATTCACTTTAAGATTAGGGTGCAAGGGTCCACCTTTCACGTGACCCATTATGGTAGAACCATCTTACTACCACGTGGCTGAATGTATTGATTGAAAAAGTAACTCTCAATTAAATCAGGGTCATGAAGAAGAAGAAGAAGAAGAAGCAAAAGCTCCAAGAGTTTTATCTTTAATTCATTCTGTTGTCTCAGAATCAATTTTCACAAGAATTATGACTTATAAAACAACAAAGGAAGCTTGGGATATGCTAAAGGAATCACATCAAGGCAATGATAGAACAAAAAGAATTCAAGTCTTACATGTCAAAAGAGATTTTGAGATTTTAAGCATGAAAGAAAAGGAGACCATACAAGAGTATTCTAATAGGCTGATGACGATGATAAACGAAATTCTACTAATGGGAGAAAAGCTACCTAATAGTAGGATCATAGAAAAGATATTTGTCAATTTGCCTAAAAGATTGGAGACAAAAATTTTATCCCTTGAAGATTCAAGAGATATTAGTAAAATAAGTTTGCCAAAATTAATTAATGCTTTGTAGCTTAAGAGCAAAGGAGAGCTATGAGAAAAGAAGGAATAGAACATATGGTTGAAGGAACCTATCTAGCCAAAATTTCAAAGGGGAGAGAAAATTTTTTTTTAATGTAGTCATTGCAAAAAACATGGTCATGAAGAGAAAAGTTGTTAGCACAAGGGAAAGCCTTAATGTTTCAAGTGCAAAAGATTTGGGCATCTACAAAAGAATTGCAAAATTAAAAAAGAACAAGCAAATATGGTAGAAGTGGTTAAAGAAGAAACTCTTTTTTGGATTAGTTGGTGAAAAGTGCTTCAATAATTGAAGGTTGGCACGAGAAAGTACATTAACAAGATGATGAGAAGTGCATCATGAAGTAAAGAGAAGTGCTCCACAAATTTGAAAACGTGAAGAGAAGTGTTGAATGAAATTTGAAGTTTTGCAATTTTGAGTTAAGGGGGAGTGTAGGAAATATGATTCAAAATTGTTGCAAAAGATTTCTACAACATCTTTTTTAAAATAGTTAGTTTTGTTGATTAAAAATCTATAATTTTATCTATTTTTTACTAAAAGTAAATAACAACTAATGTCTATGATTTTTTTATATTTAGTTACGATTTATTTCTACATTTTAGTTATTTATAAACCTCTAAATAGATAGTCTCAATTTTGAAATAAAATAAAATAACAAAAAATTAACTTTTCTACTATTTTTTTAGCTTTATTAAAATAGTCTACTACTTCAAATTTTCAACAATTACTAATTTGGAGTCCAAACCTATTTTACTGGCACAATTTTAGTTTGTAGCTATTGCTAATTCCATCTCTTGTTGCTATCTCTTAACCCCTATTGCCTCAGATAAAGACCCCACATCAGCTTTATTACCCCCTAACTTTTATTGTCCAAATATTTTATAGTGTTTGAGGAGCCCATAACTTTATCATTAATAAGAGCAGTAGATCATCAAATACACTTAATACCAGGGTCAGCTTTAGTTAATCTTAAGCCTAACACATACCTTTACTTTTAGAAAGAAAAAATGGAGAGGATGGTGCATAAGATGCTTGATCATGGAATTAGTAGAAAATTTCATAGTACCTCCTCTTCCCCAGTGCTATTGATAAAAAAGAAGAATTGTCTTTTAAAGTTTTTATATTGAATATAGTGCCTTTAGTGCCATTATCATTTGAGACAACTTGCCATTTCCCATTATTGATGAGATTCTTGATGAATTTGTAAGGAGCCACAGTATTTTCTAAACTTGATTTGAGCTCTGGATATCACTAAATAATGATGGTTACTCATAACATTTACAAAACTATCTTTACGATTCCCCTTTATAAATTTTTGGTTATATTCTTTGGTTTGATAAATGCTCTGGTTACTTCCCAAACTACAATAAATGAGATTTTTAGTCCTTTCCTTAAAAAAATTTGTAGCTATATTCTTTTATGACATCTTAATGTATAGCTCTTTCTTAGAAACACACAAGTTGCATTCAAAAATAATATGTAGTGCCTAAGCATTCACTTTTTGCCAAACTATCAAAGTGCTCTTTCTACAAATAGTTTATAGAGTATTTGGAGCATGTTGTAGCTACTAATAGAGTTCGGCCTAACTTACAAAAGATTAAAGCCATACTACAAAGGTCAAGGCCTACCACTATTAAGTAACTGAGGTTTTCTTGGACGCATAGGATATTACAAGAAATTCCTCCAACATTATGCCAAAATAGCAATGCTATTAAATGATCTTCTTAAAAAGAATGCTTTTGGGTGGAATGATCAAGCAAAACAAGCATTTTTAACACCCGAGCCAGCTATGACATAGTCCCTTGTATTGTACTATAGCTACCAAATTTATCTAAACTTTTTGGTATTGGGGTGGTCCTCGCGTAAGAGGAGCATCCTATTACTTATTTCAACCAAAAAGGGAAAAAATAACAATAACAATAACAAAGTGATAGGATGGCAAACTCATAAACTTATGTGAGGGAATTGTATGCTATTACCTATGGCATAGGGAAATGTAGACACTACCTATTAGGTAGGAAGTTTTTAATCTTCATCAACCATAAAAAGTTTGAAGGACGTCATGAATTAGGCAATGCAAACCCCTTGTTTGTCCAAGCTTATATTTTCAGTTGCAAAATTGTTTACAAGCCAAGTAAGAGTAATTTGGCAACATATGCACTCTCAAGGGCATTTGAGGAGGATCGTACCACATAGCAATTGTTTCATGTAATAGCCTAATTATCCTTTCCAACGTTAGCTATTTGAGATCCTTAAGCAAGATAACCTGACAAATCCAAAAATAACAACCATTCATCAACAATTATAGCAAAATACTACAACACCAGAATTTTCCCTAGCTAAGAATTACCTTACCTTCAATGGAAAACTCTGCATAGCTAACAACTCTCCATTTAAAAACATGTTATTTATTGAATTTCCCTCAACAAATTTTGGGGGCATGCAAGAGTGTCTAAAACATATAAGAGACTTTTGAGAACTTTTATTAGCCGAGCATAAGGAAAGAAGTCAAAGAATTTGTAGCCAATTGTAGCCCTTGTCAGCAAATCAAGTATATGGCTACAAAACCAGCAAGTTTATTTTAGCCTTTACCTATTCCCTTAACAATGTGGATAGATGTGTAGATGAATTTTATAGTTGGATTACCAAATTCTAAGGGGAAAATGGTTGTATTAGTAGTGATAGACTAGTTAGGAAAATATGGTCATTTTCGTGCCTTGCCAACAAATTTTACATCATCAGGGGTGATTCAATTATTTTGTGAAATGGTAGTAAAACATCATTAGTTCCCTACCTCAATTGTGTCCGATTGAGATCCAATATTCTTGAGCAAATTTTGGTGGCAACTTCTTAAGAATATTAGGCATAGCCTTAAGTACAACATAGCTTATCACCTCCAAACTAAGCCAAACCAAAGCATTAAATAAGTGTTTGGAACAATACCTCAAAGCCTTTACCTCTGTTTCACCTCAAAATTGGAGTACTTATCTCTTGTGGGAAGAATTCTAGTACAACACTTCATTCCATACTTTTATCCCAATATCCCCATACCAAGCTTTTTATGGTCAAGTCCTATATGTTTTTCCTCGATGCCAATTCAGTGACAGTTGCTGTTGTAGAAGACCAACTCAAGCATGAGGAAAATTGATGTAATTCTTTAAGAATCAATTAGAGAAGGCAAAGCAAAGGATAAAGTATGCTAACACCCACAAACAAGAGAAGCATTCTCAAGTGAGGGATTAGGTTTGGCTTAACCTCTTTCCATATCAACAAACATCTATAGCAAAGATGCAAAATCAAAGCTATCCAAAAGACATTTTGGGCCATATCTAAATAAAGAAAAAATTGGCTCAGTAGCTTATAAGTTGTGGTTGGTAGAAGGGAGTAAAATTTGCCTTGTATTCCTCATCTCCTTACTCAAAAGATTTCAAGGTGATCCTGCACAAGATTCACAAATTCCCATTTAAGTGGAAGAAACAAAATTAAAACTAGTGGCCATCATTAACCAACAACAGGTTGACAATAAATCTCAACAGGCATTGGTGGAATGGAAGGAACAATCCTTAGAAGAAGCCACATGGGAATCGTTGGATCAATTTGTGCAACAATTTGCTGGTGTCAACCTTGAGGACAAGGTTGCTTCTGAAGAAGTGAGAATTTAATTCTATGTAATGAATGTTGCTTTATCTTAGTATCATGTGAGATTAGCTACCTACTTATTGATATAGAGACTCTTGCTTTTCAATGTGTTTTTTTTATTCATTGGATTAGTTGACAATGTATGTGAAACACTTTAGCACTTGAATTAGTATCAAATTTCATTGAGGGTTGCATATCAAAATTTAAATGTGAAAGTCAAGTACATTGTTTTGGACCAATATAATTTTGGATAGTTTTTTTTAAAACTAAAATCCTACTTTGGTCAGATGGGGTATTTACTAATTCAATCTCTTATAGAATTTTCTTTTTAATTTGCTCCTTTATAAATAAAGTGCTTTTCATTTTACTTTCTAATAAAATTATTTTCTCAATTTGGCTCCTCACATATTGGTATATAAAATTAATGAATATAATAACATAAACTATATATTTTGATAGATTATCTTATAGTCACCATTATATAATATAATGATGTATAGATATTATATATTATTTTTATTAATAGCAAATTAACATAAGAACATTATTTATAATGATTTTTTTTTTGTAGATGATCAAATTGAAAAATACATATAGGTAAGGGACCAAAACAAGAAGATAATTTTATAAGGGATCAAATTTAGAATACAATTTTATGAGGGATTAAATTTAAAAACATCTCTGAGAGACTAAAATAGTATTTTATTCTTTTTTTGGTCAAAATTCAAATTTTTTTTTGGGTCAAATTTCAAAATGGTTATTAAATATGTAAAATTGAACGAGGCTGATGGGCCTATGCTTGTCTAGCCCATCTAAAATGAAACTTTTAATTCAGTCTTATATGACAATTTTACACACACACACACATACATAAATATAATTTAACATGTATATGTATATTTACTTCTTCAAGTTCATACTCATAGCCATATTTGTCTAATAGCAAAGCTTTTGGGTAGTAATTGATAATCGAACATTCTGATTTTTTAAGTATTTAAAAATTTTGAATATGAAGTGTGTGTATATATATATAGCATTCTTATGTTCTTTAAGATATATTATATATTCAAGACATTGATATACATTTTTTTTTTACATTTATTTTACTGAAATATGCATAAGTAGTTTTTCAATTTCACATAAAGTTAAAATATTCATGTGTCAAACAGGACCTTAATGTTTGCTGTAAACAGTGGAAAACCCATTCTAGTCGTGAAACTTATTTTATTTATGATCTCTTGACATGGGTGGGTAAAGAGTTCTGATACAATTGTTGACACCACGAAAAGATTTCTTGGAAAATTAAAAAAATTAGCTTAGTTGATAACAGGAGATAATATTTTTCTTCAATACACGTTCAATTTTTCTAAGGATTACTCTGAAAATAAAATTTTAAATGCATTGGACCAAAGTAGAAGGAGAGTATATACTTAAGATTAGTGATATCTAGCAAAATTATAATAAGAAAAATCATAAGACTTCAATACAATAGGTAAATAATGTTGAAACAAAAAGTACTAATATTTATTAATCCAACAACAGAGCTTGGAAACCATAAACCATGTTATCGAAAGGACAGAAAAGAACTAGCCATTGTTCATACATGAAACAGTGCTTTCAGATTGTGAGGCTCAAGGGCATCTCCATTTCCACTCCACATTAACTGTGCAAAATGCTCATAAACCCTCTGTATGTTATGATAAGAGTCAAAGAACACATACTCACTGACATTCTCACATAATTCATATCCCCTTTTCCTTCCACAGCTATTTTCTCCTCTGTATGGGCCACTTCCACAGCAGGCTTCTTTCCCTTCCTTCAAAGCTTCACACAAAAGATAGAAAGCAGCAATCAGAACAGTTTGATACAATATCATCTTCATCCAGATATTATGGATGTCAGGACTCAGGAGGCATCCAGAAAACGCCTGTGTTTGGTACAATGGTTTTGAAGATGTCTTATCATTCAAGTTACCAGGATCTCACATCCTTGAAGTTTTAACTTTTCAAATTTTTATATCTTAGTATCTTAAATTATGAGACGCAAGATGCTAGAAAATGAAAGATAGCGGTGTCCCTAGCAGTTCTTTAGTGATATTTCAATTCTATACTTTCAAGGCATACCATATTTTGAAGGATCTTTGATAACTTCAGTGAGTGCACTAAACAAGTCAGTGAGTGAGTATTTGAATCCCTTCAGCAGTTTCTGCAGGTCTTGAAGCATTTTGTTAAGAGCATTATTATGTAGTCTAGCAAGTGCAGAAGCTTCTTTCTCCAGGCATTCATTTATGCTGCTTCCATTTCTGAACATCCTAAGAATTGGAAGACAATTCAAAGGATATACATTTATAAACCCAAATTTTCTTCCACCTTCCTCATAAATTTCCTACAATCAGTATCAATATTAGAGTCACAAAAACAACTAGAAATTACTAAAAGTAACGAAAGAGTGAGCAACTGTGGGGAAGAAATGTTCAAGTTTAGCATACTTTGATCACTGTTGAGATGTTTCCAATCACAATATCTACAAATTCTTGCGGAGGATATGGAAGAACCACACTGGAATTTGTCAAGAAAGGGACTGCATAGTCATTTCCTCCTATGCTAAAAATGTAGACAGCTCTGGATAGCAATGCCTTGGCTTGTTCTGTATCTCCTAGTTCGTTCCTCAATAGCTTGGTAACTTGTGAGAAATAACTTGCCTGAGTTTTCAGGTCTATCACCTATTGAAGAAAGAATAAAGAAAAACTAGCATAATATTTACCAGAAACCTACTCAAACAAAAATGAAAAGTTCATGACAATGAGTTATCAAATTCTTGGTGATGATTAATTTTGAAGCAGCTTTTTAAACAGATTATTGTGATTGCTGAGGGAAAGCAAGTGCTCATTCAAGCAAGGCATTTCAAATAACCATATGATAAATTTGACAAATAAATTTACTCTAAATATTTGTACTGCCACAAGTATTTGTAACATTATAGCTAAAGCTCTGCTCAAGCAACGCTTGAACAGCATACAAAACTTTTGATGGATACATTATTCAGGCCTATAAATAGTTTTATTGTAATATCTAATATGCCTCTCAACAAAGCACTAACTCGCCATACATTGTGCTAGGACAGTAAGAATCAAACTCCTGACCATTTAGTCATAGAAATTATGATACTATGTCTAAGAATGTTTAACTCAGAAGAATTAAGGCCTGAACAATTTATATGACCATACCATTCCTTGACGAGTTTCAAACAGAGCACCAGCTCCTGCTGATGCGAAGTTTACTCCATAAACATACTGATGATGAAATACTCCAGGATGCAGGTATGGTAGCACTAGTGGCAATTTTGCAAGCTCAGCTGCAACAATTTAGCAGCGCAGAAAAAAACTTAGAAAGATGAAGTAAAGCTCTTTATAAAATGAAATATCTGGTAATGCTTCAAATAATGAAATCATATATACCAATGAAATCTGGAATTAGATGTCCATCGGAAAATCTCCCTGTGGGATACTTAAAAAAAGTTTCACCATATGGAGGGAAGTTTGCCTGAACAGAAATGGTGGTGTTGATGTAGTTGTTATTTCCAGCGTCAAAGATGGAATCTCCAAATATGAATAAGGCTACATGATCTTTTGGGAGACAGATGCTGCCATTGCAATTAGTGATTTTGATAAATAAACTCACATAGAAAACCAAGAAGTATATGCAGATCCTTAACCTTGCCATAATACTTGATCCTAGTTCACTCACCTTGATCTTTAGCAGTAGCTAACAACTGGTTCTCAGTTATTATATATAAGCTAGGTTGGCAATGGATATTTATGATCCATAAATTCATCCACTAAGTTATATGCTGAACAGACATTTACTATAATTAAATTTGGACCAGTCGAAGCTGGCCCTATTTTTAAGCTCAAAGGTTGGGTTTGGTTTTTTTTTTTAAAAAGCCTAGTTTTGGCGGGAACCGAAGAAATGAAATGGAAAAAATAAAAAAATAGAGAAAATAGATAAAGAATGATACTCATATCTCTACTTAAAAAATAATAATTAAAAAAATAAGTGATATTAAATAATAATTACAAGTGTTCTACCCCCTCACCCTCTCCCATTCCCTTCTTAAACCAAACATTGCCCTTAGCCCTATTTTTAAACTTGAGATGGGCTTAGATTTAGATTTATAATACATGTTATTAGTAGACGAAGCCCAGCTCAAATCTAACCTTAACCCGCACTTATACTCAATCCAATAGATTAAAATTGTAGATCTAATAAATATGATCAAAGTAAATATAATTTTTAATAGTGATAATCTACTGATAATAAATATTCATTGGATCAGTTCACTTTTAATCCATTAAATTTATCTACTTAACCCCGCTGAAAAACACTTGAAATATTCATGCTCACTCACTCACTCACATTAGACGTCTTCAAGTGTTCCGCGGATTTTAATTAGATCTAATTACAGGTCTAACTCATTTAAGAATGAATTGAACATTCCTGCATATATATATATATATATATATATATATATATATATATATATATATATATAATTTTAGGATTGATCCTAGCCCGGGCCCAGCCAATTTCGGCTTCACCAAGCCCCGCTTGGTCCAACTTGAAAAATAATATTAAAGCCTTGCCCGAGTTGATCAACCTGATTTTATGTATGTGAAGCAAGCAAAAATTACTATGCAAGCAAGTTAAAATTTTTAAGATATGACGTTAGCAAATATTTGAAAGCACATAAAGAAAATATTTAAGAATGCAACTGTAAATTATGAAGAAGCTTTTATATTTATAACTTATTATATATATGTATGTATGTATATATAAAGAAAGTTTTTGAATTGTTCCTAAACTCTTCATTATGTGACATTTTTTTTAAAAAATATTTTGCTTCTTATTACTGTTCATGGAGCCTCCAGATTTTTTGTTAATTCTTTCTTTTTACTTTATTTTTCAATTTTCTTTTGGTTTCTTTCAGGCCGATGCGCGGGCCCACCAAAGCTAGTTATTATTTAATTATGTGGGGCTGAATTCCAAGCCGGGGCATTGTCGCAATCCCCGGTAAAGGCAAGGTCTGAATTATACAATAGAGCCTCTAATTCAATTTTGTTAGCCTAATCGAAGCTCTTGATTTGTTTGTTTTGTGAATATAGTGACCTTTTATGCAGTGCCGTGGGAGGCTCTTGATTTGCTTGTTCTGTTATGAATTACTTATTATTAATGCTTTATTACACTCTGGGAAGGAATTACGAAAATTTGAGGAACTTAAAATTTTGGCAGTGCATTTAAGTAAAACTAATTATGAAAGGAAACATTTAATACACGGAATGGACACAACCCAGCTCTTTTTCTATAAACCACCAAATTTCTTTTATTTTTGATACAACAAGCCACCAAATTCAGTTTATCCAATAAATGATCATTGATATTTTTTTCATGAGAGCTTTGAAGATAAATAAATTGTTTTAGTTTTACTACAAAATGCATTATATACTTATTTGATGAATTTGTGGACACACAAGAAAAAATGAAGTTAACATCTAGTTCATTTAACTAAAGGACAAAAAATAAATCATGCTCGCTAAAGGACAAAAAAAAAAACTAGTCTTCAAGCTTCAAACTTGAAACAGTGCTTTCAGATAGGAAGGCTGAATGGCATCCCCATTTCCATTCCACATTAACTCAGCAAAATGCTCATAAACCCTCTCTGTAGTATGAAGAGAGTCGAAAAACACAAACTCACTAACATTCTCACATAACTCATATTCTTGTATCCCCCTTTTTCCTCCGCAGCTATTATCTCCTCTGTAAGGGCCACCTCCACAGCAGGCCACACTCCCTTCCTTGAAACCTTCGCAGAAAAAATAGAGTGAAGCAATTAAGAAGGAGATGTTATTGTCAACAAATGAACATGTCATTTCGTGGAAAAAGTGTTTGATACACCGTTATCTTCATCTAGATATCTTAGATATTAAGAAGGATGAAAAAAACACTATTTTGGATGATACCAATAAAATAAATTATAGAGATCTCATTGCTCAAATTTTAGCTTTAACTTTTTTGAAATATCAATTGTATTCTTTCTATGACAACTTTTAATTGACATATTCGACATAAGAATTTTAAATACATTGATATCTTATATCTTAACATTTTATACCATGATACACAAGATATTAAGAAATGAAAGACAACTATGTATCAAATGGCTCCTTAGTGATATTTTAATTCAATACTTTCAGGCGATTAGACATACCATATTTTGAAGGGTTTTTCATTACTTCAGAAAGTGCAGTAAACAAGTCAGTGACTGAATATTTGAGTCCTTTTAGCTGTTTCTGCAGGTTCTGAAGCATTTTGGGAAGAGCATTATTGTGTAATCTTGCAAGTGCAGAAGCTTCTCCATCCAAGCATCGATTTATGCTGCTTCCATTTCTGAGCATCCTTAGCATTGGAAGACAATTCAAAGGATATATATTTACAAACCCAAATTTTCTTCCACCTTCCTTATAAATTTCCTACAAATTAATGTCAAAATTATTAGAGTTACAAGCAACTAGAAATGAACCAAGAAAAAAAAATTAACGAATATGTAGGATGCTAGGTCAGTGCTATAAAATATTCTTATTTACAGAGTTGACATTATAGGATACATATGATACCACCAATTTGGCACAGAACAAATTTAACATACCAAATTGAAACAAAATAAATTTAAGGAGCTGAAACACTAATATTTAACTAAAAGAAATAGTGAACAATGGTGAGGGAGGTAAAAAAGGAGTTTAAGTTTAGTTTAGCATACTTTAATCACCGTTGTAATGTTTCCAATCACAATGTCTACAAATTCTTGTTGAGGGTATGGCAGAACCACACTGGAGTTTGTCAAGAAAGGGACTGCATAGTCATTTCCTCCTATGCTAAAAATGTACACAGCTCTGGATAGCAAGGCTTTGACTTCTGCATCTCCTAGTTCCTTCCTCAATAACTTGGTTACATGTGAGAAATAACTTGCCTGAGTTTTCAGGTCTATCACCTATTTAAGAAAGAAAAAAGAAAAACGAGCATAATTCATATATGCAATTCAAATACTGCAAAAACCTAGAGAAACAAAAATGAGAAGTTTGTGAGAATCATGAATAATCTAATAATTGGCTATGATTAATTTTGAAGCAGCTTTCCAACAGATTAGTGAGAATACTTATTGAGGACAAGAGAGTACCGATTCAATCAAGGCATTTCAGGTAACTGATAAATTTGATCAATGAGTTCAGTACTCCTACACAATTATGCTGCCACGTATACTTTTAACATTATAGCTGAAGTTTCTGTTCAAGCAACACTTGAACACCACAATTTATCATCTACAAAAATTTTGATCAGTAAATTATTGAAGTTCATGAATAGTTTTTTTGTAATATCTAACATGTCACTTGACAAAGCACAAGCCTATCTTACTAAAGGTGATAAAGATGGGACTTCTAACCACTTAACTCAGAAGTTTGAACTACTAAATAAAGGCTCATAAATAATTTTATATAGCCTCTAACAATTTGCAAGAGAATTCCCAAGTGCAATCCTCCATGTCATCATGTTTTGAAAAAAAAAACAAAAAACAAAAAAGAACTATTAAAACTTCATACCGTTCCTCGACGAGTTTCAACCAGAGCTCCAGCTCCTGCTGACGCAAAGTTTATCCCATAAATATACTGATGATCGAAGATTCCAGGATACAGGTATGGTGGCACTAGCGGCAACTGCGCATGCTCAGCTGCAACGAAGCAGAGCAGAAAAACTCATAAAGCTGAAGTAAAAGTCAACTTTTATAAGATGGAATATATATTACACACACACACACACACACACACAAAATAATGCTTCAAATACAAAAATGATACCAATAAAATCTGGGATTAGGCGTCCATTAGAAAATCTTCCAGTGGGATACTTAAAAAAAGATTCACCATACGGAGGGAAGTTTGCCTGAACAGAAGTGGTGGTGTTGATGTAGTTGTTATTTCCAGCATCAAACAATGAATCTCCAAATATGAATAAGGCTACATGATTTTTTGGCAGGCAGATGCTGCTATGGCAATGAGTGATTTTGACAGAAAAGCTCACATAGAAAACCAAGAAGTACATGCAGACCCTTAAACTTGCCATAATACTTAATCCTAGTTCACTCAATTATCTTTAGCATCTGCTACCTAGTTCCCTGTTACTATATATGAGCATTCGTGGGGGTAATAGTTGAATTAAATTAACAAAAATAATTCTTTTGACAAAGCTTTTAGCTTAGCTAAATGCATATGTTAGCAATAAGGAAAAAATCAAAATTCGCCCATTTTCAAAATTTGGACTGGTAAATATGACCACAACAAATATTGAGTAGATACAAAGAACTTGTATTTTCTCAAAGCCGCCCTTTCAGATTCCTTGTAATTCAGGCTTTAAATTATGATGCAAGTTAGTCTATTGGCTGCTGTCACCAACTATGGCTATATTGACATGTGATCTAATGTAAACTCCAATGGATGCAAATTTTACTCTGTCTAATGTGTACTGCCATGCTTATTATATATATATATATATATATATATATTGCTTTTCCAGAATTTTATGCCTGTTGCTTTATGACCACTCCAAAAAAGAAATTGTGTTTATATCAAACACTTGTATCATACATGGTGCGATCAACTCTGTAAATAATTTTTATATATACATATATATATTTATACTCGATATTTATGTTAGCATAGATGATTCTTAACAGTAATTCCCCAGTATTCTAACCATCGAAGACTTTTCTTATTAGATATTGTCAGCATATTCTCACTTAAATGCCGTAGCGGAAAAGAAATTAATAAAATAATGTTGAAGTTTAACATATGGACGAGACTAGGACAGAACTTAATTATTAACACTTACAATATGTACAGAGTATCAGAAAAGGACATTTAGTCTTCAAAATTATGAAATTTCGATCAAGCACAATCCCACAATATATTGACTCATAGCAAAGCTTACTATTTTATATCTACCTTCCAATGACAGCTATCACAATTTTATTGGATGGAAAATCTTTCTCCTTAATTAATTACTCCTTGTAACTAACAATATTAGAATATCTTGTTAATTTGTGTCCAGTTGTCAGACTCAAAGCAAAGAAAAATCAAGCGGTTTCACAAGGACACTTGAGTATATAAAGATGAAGCATAAGTAATCTTGTTTATTTATTTACAATAACACACCTCGGAAACAAATATATAATTATATATGTGTCCTCAAAAAGGACTAAAATATACTAACTAGCCTAATTCAAACAGTTGTTTCAGATTGTAAGGCTCGGTGAAATCACAATTTCCACTCCACATGAGGTTGGCGAAATGTTGAGCACCACTGTCTGTAAGATGAATAGCATCAAAAAACACATTTTCACATAACTCATATTCTTCAATCCCTCTTTTCCCTCCACAGCTATAGTCACCTCTATATGCACCACCTCCACAGCAAGCCACATCCCCTTCTTGGAAACCTTCGCCAAAAAATATTATAAACCAAGATGAATTACAAAATTACTAATACAAATAGAGAGAGATTCTTAACATAGATGGACCTACAGATGAGTATCAATCCATGAAGAGCAATAAGTCTTATTGAAAAAGTTATTTGACAAACTTACAAGATTTTTTATTATTGGCTTGGGATAAGTATCAATCCAAGGGTATGTTTAGATTAAATGACTAGAACGGAAGATAAGGGCGGCAAAAAAAAGAAAAAGGAATTATGTTTGCTTTGCAATCTAAATCAAGAGAAAGGTCCAATTGAAACCTTTTTATTTTCCTCCTCCATTTTCGTTGAACCAAGCGTATTTTAAAAAAGATGTTCAGTAATGCTTATATATAAAAATTTAAGCTGGACGTGTATTTAAGAAAATACAGCCTTAAATTATTTAAGACGTATACAACATATAAATTTAAAATTTTCACATACAATAACTTTAAATTTTTTATATTTGTTATATATTTAAATAATTTATAAATAGATTCCATGTTTTTTAAAAATTAAAATTCCCATGTAACAAACACTGTCTAACTTTTATTTTCTGTCAAATTAGTGTCATAATTTTTACGACATACCATATTTTGAAGGGTATTTCATTACTTCAATAAGTGCACCGTACAAGTCAGTGAGAGAGTAATGGAATCCCTTTAGTTGTTTCTCCAGCTTCTGAAGCACTTTGGGAAGAGCATTTCTGTGTAATCTTGTGAGTGTTGAAACTTCTTCATTCTGGCAGGCATTTAGGCTGATTCCATTTTTAAGTATCCTTTGTAGGAATTATAGTGGGTTACAATCAATTATTTTTTGTTTTAATAAAAACGGGCTGATTAATGATCCATGTGAGATGCATTTGAGGCCCACTTATGATTAGTGATCCTTTTATTTTGGGCTGAATATCTAATTGATTAGTATAGATAAAAGTGCGGGCTCATAACTCAGGCCCATAATGGGTGAGTACTAGAGTTCTATTTAAACTTGGTTAGGTCCTTTCTGTGTTCATGTCGAATTCTAACTCCACAACTTACCCCATTATAAGTTGTGATAAGGAGTGTGAATCACAGAGGAAGCCCCTAGTTTCTTCAAACCTTCAGGCATTCAGAATCAACAGGGTATCCTAAATCTGTAACAATGTCTTCTACAGGTAATCAATCTAGTATTCTAATTTCATGTAATTGTCTTCAATTTATTCTTACATTTGGTATCAGAGCCACAGTTATATGATTTAGAATCTAATTGATAGAAGACATGATCATATGCATAAAAGTTTTAAATAAACACTATTTTCATCCATATAATCTTTATAAATAAAATTGGATGATATTCAAAGAATTAAAATTTAAAACTTTAGGGCTTTTGCATATATTGATATTCTGAATTAATTGATGCCTGGAATTTGAATTGCTATGCACTATGAAAGGAGAATTTTGCATTTGAGATTATAAATTAGGGTTTCATGATTCAATTTCAATTCTTGCAATATAGCCTAAATTAATGAATAATTTTTGTATCATTAAGTTTCTCTTAATCATGTAAGTATGAACAGTGTTTGAATTGCATCAAGAATTATCTAATTCCATGAAAATTTCGAATTAAAGCATCTGAGTTAGGGTTTGCAAGATTGAATTTTCAATCTCATTGATTACTGCAAATTGATGAATAATTTTCGAATATGGTATTCCTTAGGATCATATAAAAGAAACGCACAAATCAATTGCATTAAAAATTGGCTGATTGTAGCGAAATTTCCTTCGAAAATTTCGGTTATGGAGACTTTTCAGAACTCAATTTTTATGCATTGAAATCATGAGAATTGGTAGATTAAAATTGGGGCTTTATCTGTTGATTTGTTTAGAATAGAATTATGAATCAAAGCACACCCAAATTGCACGAAAATGCATCGTTAAAAGCCTCAGATCGAGCTTCGTATATCTCGACCAAAAGGAGCGTCTTTTGCTTCGAAAATCCATGAAAAACTCAATAAAATTTGGGGATTTTAGTTTCAATAGATTTAGAATGGGATTAGGAACAAAAAACACAAGAAAATCGCATGAAAAAATGCTTGAAAACGCAAAACCTGGTTTCGAAACCCACGGGTCCGCATGACCCGTTTCAGCAACCGGTTCGACCCGTTTGGAGGTTGAAGATGGAGTCTGAAACGAAGCCCAGTCGCGCCTCTAGAGAGTGAGAGAGAGTGTGGCTTCCACAGATGGAATTTTTCAGTTCCGTTTTTTGCGTTGCAATCTATATTTTAAATGTGATTTTTTGGGATACGTTTTATAATTTTTTGATCAATATAAATATTTTTTATATAAATATTAATATATAAAATATATTTCAATACTTATTTGGACAATTTTCTGAAAGGTGATATATTGAAAAATTAATTTATTATATTTTGAACCTTATGGTGACATTCACTCTCCACAAATTATAATATGTATTTGTCTACTCTCAAGCCTAAAACATATGCCTTAATATGTTTGTTTTAATAATATATATGATTTTGTTTCAATTATATTTGCACAAGGCCTCTTTGGGAATGCTGAAGAATTTGTTTATGAGCAGTGGGGTATAATATTTCACCTCTTTAAATACTGTGCCATAATTTTGGGCAAAATATAAATAATTCTTGTGCAAGAAGTTTTATAATTATTATGGATAATTAACACCAAAGTGGAATTATTCATATTAATGCATAAAATTTCCTTGTAATTTGAGGAAGGCTTCTAATTATCTCGTGCTATAACCTACCCAAAGGGGGTTGTTGTATGTTATAATTAGGAGTTAATCTGGGATGAAGTTAATGGGGAATATATTGGTTTAAAATATTTATCTGCCTAGGGGGGATTGATATCTGAACCCAATACATTCTCAATGATTAGCTCATCTGAGGTTCTGATCTAGATTGTGACATTGATTTGTACGTTCTGCCCAAAGGAGAATGTACTATTATGTTAGCCTCATTATAATAGCTTGTTTTAATTAAAAGCTATGTTTGAATTGCCCTTATTGTTTATTCTGATGCGTTCCAATTTTGCAGTTACATTTTCTATGAATAATTGTTCTATTTCAATTGAGATTTTAACTAGATCAAATTATAACAAGTGGAAGCAAGACCTAGAATTCTCCTTAGAAATTGCTGACCTTGATCTGGCACTGCATGAGAGTAAGCCTGAAGTGAATGAGAAGAGTACAACTGAACAGAAAGAGTTCTTAGCCAAATAGGAGAGATCCAATAGACTTAGCTTGATTGCCATTAAGAGGACTATCTCTGAGCATCTACTTAGTGACTTACCAGAAATCACAAATGCTAAAGAATTTCTTACTGTCTTGGGAAAAAGATACCAAGTATCCAATAACGCTGAGTCTGGATATCTTATAAAAAAGTTAACCGATATGCGGTATGACAATAATGAAGGAGTAAGGGAGTTCATTTTGAAGATGGTTCACATCCAAACCAAGTTGAAAGCCCATAACATTGACCTAAATGAGAATTTCATTGTCTCACATGCCTTGAATTGCTTACCTGTAGAATTTACACAAATCAAAATAGCCTATAATACCTTTGGTGAAAAGTGGACCATTAATGACCTCATTACCAAGTGTGTGGCTGAAGAAGAAAAGTTGAAGAAAGAAAAGAGTGACCTGTCCCGTGAGCTAACCCTTTTCACTTCCCATGGTAAACCCCATTCTGGCAAGAGTAAATGGAAAAACAAGAAAAATCAATTTAATATTCCTCATAAGAATCAAAATTCAAGGAAACCAGGTATTGGTCAACATCATGATGTAAGAGGTCCTAAACCAACTCTCATTAAGAAAAACATATGGTGTTTCTGGTGTAAGGGAAATGGGCATAAAAAGAATGATTGTACAAAATTCAAGGCTTGGTTAGAGAATAAACAGAAATTTAGAGGTAATATTTTAGTTTTTGTTTGTTATGAGTCTAATTTAGTTGATGTCCCTATTGATTCTTGGTGGCTTGATAGTGGTTCTACAACCCATATTGCTGTGTCTTTACAAGGGTTCAAAAACTTGAGGAACCCAAACCCGAGAGAAAGCAAGCTGAGAGTAGGAAATGACCTTGAAGTAGTGGTAGAGTCAGTGGGAGACGTCAGTCTAATTTTGGCAACCGGTTTTGAATTGATTTTGAAAGATATATTTTATGTACCTTCTTTTAGAAGAAATTTAATTTTTATTTCTTGTTTAAACAAATTTGGTTTTCATTTTACTTTTGGAAATAAAAAATTAAATTTAATGTTAAATTCTCAAATCATTGGTTATGGACATCTAGTAGATGGTTTATATAAACTGTCTTTGGTTTCTGACAATAATTTTTCGTCTTTAAATACTGAAAATATAGTTGCCAAAAGGTCTAAAATTAAAGAAAAATCCTTTTCATTATGGCACAAACGCTTAAGTTATATTTCTAGGGAAAGAGTTGAAAGATTGATTAAAAATGATATTTTACCTTCCTTAGAGTTTGACGACTTAGGGACTTGTGTGGATTGTATTAGAGGAAAATTCACTAAAAGTAAAAAGAAAGGTGCGACTAGAAGTTCAAGTCTCTTAGAAATTATCCATACAGATATTAGTGGACCCCTTTCTCCTACAATTTGTGGGAATAGGTACTTCATCACTTTTATTGATGACTTTTCCCAATTTGGCTATTTTTATTTAATTAAAGAAAAATCCCATGCTCTTGAAAAATTTAAGATTTTTAAAACTGAAGTAGAAAAGCAATTGGGAAAGGTCATCAAGATAGTGAGATCTGACCGTGGTGGAGAGTATTATGGTAGACATGATACTGTAGGTCAGCATATAGGACCTTTTGCAAAATACTTGCAAGATTGTGGAATTGTCCCACAATACACCATGCCTGGTAGCCCTGAACAAAATGATGTAGTCGAAAGGCGTAATCGCACACTTAAAGATATGATGAGGAGTATGATAAGTAGATGTAACTTGCCAGAATTCCTATGGGGTGAAGCCTTGAAAACGGCCCTTTATATACTAAACAGAGTCCCAAGCAAATCTGTGCCAAAAACACCTTTTGAACTTTGGACAAGAAGAAAACCCAGTTTAAACCACTTTCGTGTATGGGGATGCCCAACAGAAGTTAAAATTTACAATCCCTCAAAAAGAAAATAGACCCAAAAACTAGTCGTTGTTTTTTCATTGGATATCCAGACTGCGCTAAAGGGTACAGGTTCTTTTGTCCTGGTAGAGGTGTCAAAATTGTGGAATCTATGAATGCTAAGTTTTTGGAACTTGATATAGTTGAAGCCATTACCCCATCTCATGAGACTCTTGTGGATACCCAAGAAACTATCTCTTTACCTCTGCCTATCTTTGATAATAGCATGTCGTCTAATACCTCCATTGAAAATCACCTCCAGACTGAAAATCTGGTCAATTCTCCTATTGAGGTCCCCCAACCAATTGAACTAACTGAACAAATGCCTGTGAGGAGATCAGTTAGACAAAGAAGGCCTGCCATCACTGATGATTTTATGGTTTACCTCAGTGAAGATGTCTATGATATTGGAGATGTTGTTGACCCTAAGAATTATAAAAAAGCTATTTCTTGTCCTCAATCTAATATGTGGAGAGATGCTATGGATGAGGAAATGAAATCTATGGCTAATAATGAAGTGTGGGAGCTTGTTGAACTACCTAATAATTGTAGGGCAATTGGTTGCAAATGGGTGTTCAAAACAAAGAAAGATTCACAAGGGAAGATTGAGAGATATAAAGCTAGACTTGTGGCTAAAGGCTTCACTCAAAAAGAAGGCGTTGATTTCCATGAAACATTTTCACCGGTGTCCACTAAGGATTCTTTTAAAATCATTATGGCACTTATAGCTCATTTTGATTTGGAGTTACATCAAATGGATGTTAAGACAGCATTTTTGAATGGTGACCTGAATGAAGTAGTGTACATGCAACAACCCGAGGGCTATCAAGCGAGAGGTAATGAGCATCTAGTTTGTCAGTTGAAAAGATTAATTTATGGTTTAAAACAAGCTTCTAGACAGTGGTATTTGAAATTTGATGAGGTAGTGACTTCTTTAGATTTCGAAGAGAATAAGGTTGATCAATGCATATACATCAAGGTCAATGGAAGCAAATTCAGTTTCCTTGTGTTATATGTGGATGACATTTTACTTGCTAGCAATGATCTTGGTTTACTTCATGAGACTAAGCACATATTGACCAGATTCTTTGATATGAAGGACCTTAGTGAAGCATCATTTGTGTTAGGTATTGAGATCCATAGAGATAGACTACATCATATGCTTGGGTTATCCCAAAAGGCTTACATTAACAGAGTTCTGGAGAGGTTTAACATGCAGAATTGTAAACCCGGAGATGTTCCAGTGATTAAAGGAGATAAATTCAATAAAAATCAATGTCCAAAAAATGAGATTGAAAAGAGAGAGATGAAAGATAAGCCCTTTGATAGTGCATTGGGGAGTTTGATGTATGCTCAGGTATGCACTAGACCTGACATAGCTTTCATAGTTGGTGTTTTGGGCAGATATCAGTCTAATCCAAGGAATGACCATTGGATAGCCGCAAAGAAGGTGATGAGATACTTGCAGAAAACAAAAGAATATATGCTTGTGTACAGAAGGGTTGATGATTTGGAGATAATAGGATATACTGATTCAGATCTTGCCGGGTGTCCTGATGATAGAAAATCAACTTCTGGCTATATCTTCATGTTAGCTGGGGGTGCCATATCCTGGAAGAGTAAGAAACAAACTCTAGTAGCCTCCTCCACTATGCAAGCGGAGTTTATAGCTTGTTATGCAGCTGCCACTCACGCTGTTTGGTTGAGAAATTTGGTAACAGGATTTCGTATTGTAGATTCCATTGCGAGACCACTGAGGATTTACTGTGACAATAATGCTGCAGTGTTTTATACCAAAAATAATAAAACTACTAGTGGTTCTAAGCATTTGGAGTTGAAGTATTTGACTGTCAGAGATTTAGTGAAGAACAATGAAATAGTTGTTGAATATATAGACACAGATTCTATGTTAGCTGATCCCTTGACCAAAGGACTTAGGCCCATTGTGTTTAAAAGACACGTTAATAACATGGGCATAGTAAGTTCTCTTGATATGTTTGGTTAGTGGGAGCTTGAATTTTATATCATTTTCCTTTTATGTTGAACTTTTTTTGATATTTTTGACGTTTATATGGTTTGTATTCCGGCCAATTTGATAATACATTGAATTTTGATATTATATATATTTTGAATATATGTATCAATTGTAAAATTTTGAACTCGATGTCATTAGGACCACTATGCCCGTGGTCGATGCCATATTGGAGTTGAGGCATGATGGTTTCTTGACAAACCATACAGTTTCTCTGGCTTTAAAGCACTTGAGAGAAATTGTAAGGACTGACAAAGAAAATAGTAGTTTGGCCATTGGATCACATTGGCATACTATTTTCTTGCTGCAGTCCACACTAATGACTAATCGACGAAGTCAGTGGCATTTGTAATCATAGAAGATTTAATATCAGTAATAGATATAATAACTGCCATGATTCAATATCACGTAACTTTAGTTGGATGGAGTCATATTAGATATCGCATCTTGGATCATTTTTTTTTTTTTAAATGTGGCCACATTACAAAATTAGTTATTAGCCCGAGAGTCGTTTTTAAAATAAAAGTTTTTGAAATAAACAATTGATTTTGTCCAAGTGGGAGAATGTAGGAATTATAGTGGGTTACAATCAATTATTTTTTGTTTTAATAAAAACAGGCTGATTAATTATCTATGTAAGATGCATTTGAGGCCCACTTATGATTAGTGATCCTTTTATTTTGGGCTGGATATCTAATTGATTAGTATGGATAAAAGTGCGGGCCTATAACTTATAGGCCCATAATGGGTGGGTACTAGAGTTCTATTTAAACTTGGTTAGGTTCCTTCTGAGTTCACGTCGAATTCTAACTCCACAACTTACCCCATTATAAGTTGTGATAGGGAATGTGAATCACAGAGGAAGCTCTAGTTTCTTCAAACCTTCAGGCATTCAGAATCAACAGGGTATCCTAAATCTGCAACAATGTCTTCTACAGGTAATCAATCTAGTATTCTAATTTCATGTAATTGTCTTCAATTTATTCTTACATCCTTAGGATTGGAAAACAATTCAAAGGACCCACATTCAATAACCCGAATTTTCTTCCGCCTTCCTCATAAATTTCCTGCAATTTATATGACGGTTAGAATTTCGAGAAGGAAAAAATTCACATAATAGCAATTGTGAGGGAAAAAGTTCAAAACTTTAGCTTACCTGGATGACGCTTGATATGTTGCCAATCACAACATCAACAAATTCTTGTTGAGGGTATGGAAGAACCACAGTACTGGAGTTTGTCAAGAAAGGGGTAGAATAGTCATTGCCTCCCACGTTAATAATGTAGACAGCTCTAGCTAGCAATGCCTTGGCTTCTTCATCTCGTAGTTTCTGCCTCAACAACTTGCTAACTTGTTTGAAGTAACTTGCTTGAGTTTTCAGGTCTATCACCTAAAAAAAGGGTAAGAAGATAATCTTTATATTATATATCATGATTACAACATTGTGACAGTATATACGAAGGCAAATGAAGGCTTCTCAATCATTTTCTACTGTGCACTATAATGGACATACGGTTCCTCGACGAGTTTCAACCAAAGCCCCTGCGCCTGCTGATGCAAAATTAGCCCCATAAATATACTCATCATGGTATGACGCAGGATGCAAATTTGGTGGCAATAGGGGCAACTTGGCATATTCAGCTGCATGCAAAACAAAATTAGATTAAAAAAGCTCGACCAAACAATATGAATTATTAAATAAATCCAGAGAGCTTCTAAGAAATATGTTGAGATGATTATTCATACCAATGAAATCTGGATGACACGTCCATCGGAAAATCTTCCGGTGGGATACTTGAAGAAGTTTCGCCATATGGATCATAGTTTGCCTGAAGAAATGAGATGGTTTTGATGTAGTTACTGTTGCCAACATCAAATTGTGAGTCTCCAAATATGAATACGGCTGCATGTTTTTCCGGTAGGCAGATTTTGCTATGGCAGTGAGTGATTTGAATGAAAACAATCGCATAGAAAACCACGAAATACATGAAAATCCTTAAACTTGCCATGTTAGTTAATTCTAGTGCACTTGTCTCTTATGTTGCTGTGTCAAAGATTTGGTTGCTAATTTCAATATATATAGGCCTGATTAGAGTTAAATATTGCATTACTTATTGCGGGTGGCATTTCTACGGTCAATAATTAATAATACGTGGTAATGTATTATAAGGTACGTATAATGTTAAGATTCATTGTCAATTTGTATTGCTTCCATAAAATGTGTTTAGATTCATGAATCGCAATCATCAATATATATGTATTCGTTCCATTTTCTTTCGGTCTTCGAATTCGAATAAACTATATGTCAAACGAAAACTAGAAATTGCCTATAATTAACATTAATAATACTAAATTTGTAGACTTCCGCAAAACCAAATCAAAATTTCTCAGCTGCTAATTTTATATATTGAAGTTTGACTTGACATTAGAAACCTAAACTTTGAGATGGTATAGAACTAGTCAAAGTCAATATAAAATGATTAATACTGCGAATTCAAATTTACCATATATCCTAGTTAATTTTTTAGTTAACTACTTAAAATATTAAATTATTTAATAATTAATAGTTTTCCGCAGAACTAGTTTGAATTTTGTTGATTAATAAGTATAACTGTGGCAATAAATTTAATGAAAAAAATATAGCTCTAATTTAATAATATTGTGTCGATAACTAGAGTTCGATAAACAAATTCGGTTCATAATATTACCATTCTTTATAAAAGTGATATGATCATTGTGTGTGAGCGCGCGTATAATAAGTGATTATCATAAATAAATAAATTTATAATAAGTGGAAGTGCAGTTCAAATATTCTAAAAGTGATTATCATTCATATTATAACTACAATTTATGAAAGATTAATCATAGTTTAAAATAAAATTATTTCGTCAAGAATAATCATTACTTTATTAAAAAGAATTATGAGAAAATACTTTTTAATTGAATATCTCCTTTGATGCTATAAAATGCGGTTACTTGAATAGTAACTTTGAAATACCCAAATTATAGTTTGAGATTATTGCCTGAGTTTCTAAATTTGTTTGGGTCATGGATGCTGAATGTGAGAATAAGAATTCATATACGCTAAGATATCTCATCTTTTATCAGAAGCGTTCTTTTGACTTTCATAACCCTTTCCACCTTTAAAATTAAAGATTCCTTTGAATAGAAATGAGAATAAAATTTTACTTGAATAAAAAAGAATTCAATAATGTATGATAACAATGAAAGCAACCTATCATCTTGTTCTTCTTTAACAAGCGCCTTTATTAGGTTGTTGAAGGCAACTCACAACTGCCCTTTTCCACTTATTTTATCAATAATGTCCTTTGGAGTTTCACCCACAAAATTAATTAAGCTGCAAACACTATGCTCTAGCCCATAAAAAATCAAGAATATATTGGTAAAATCAAATCTAACAATGGGTACACACAGTGGTGTGCCTAGACCACAAAGCTAGATTCCAAATCCAAGCAGCGTAGTGAAAGTTGATAGGCCGAATTGAATCTGATCCCAACAGCAAGGAGTAGGGTAAGATGCTAAGTGCCTTTGCGTCCAGGCACTTCTCAAGTTTAGGCCACGAACTAGGAACCCACTACACCCTTCTCCATTCCCTTCTAGTTAATTCTATAATTCTATGTCATTATACTTCTTTTTATAATTACCTTTTTATCTTTGAGCATGAATCTCCGGTTTCACAAAGTTAATTCCATTGTTCGTGAGGAATCTGAAAAAGAAGGTAGTCCCGTAGCAGGGTGATGGATGAGGTTTTAATTACTGCGGCTAACTCTTAAACTATTAGAAGCATCTTGATATAGGCATTGTTTAATTGGGTTTGCTTCAATTTTAAGAAAAACATCTTGGAACTTGACAGGCGAGTTAGTGGACTTTTTGATATGGGCTTTTGGCTCTCAAAAGATGCTGGAAGTGACATGGCTTTATGATAATATTCATGTCTCGAGTGATGAATTGCTGATTTTGAAAGCTTACGAGATCTTCTGATTAATATTTGAGCCCATAGAAATGAAAATTATGTGTTTACAGGTCAAGTCAAGTTGAGTTTTGACCTAATTCCATGTTTAACTCAATTTTAAACAAACTTTAAAAATAAAATTTATTACCCGGGCCTACTTGATTTAACATTGGGCATAGTTAAGCTAATACTAGGTGGTTTAGTATTTTTTTTAATTTATTAGTAGAATTTTAAAATATTTTTTAAAAATATTTTTTTATATAAATTCTTATAAAATTATATTTTATTCTTAAAAAAATTAAAATTTTGATATAAATTTTTTAAAAAATATTTTTTAATTTTTTTGGGGCCTAGCTTGACTAATATATCTATTAGGGTCAACTCAGATTTATATTAAAATTATAAAATAATTTTAAAAAATTATATAAATTTTTATAAAAGTATATTTTATTCTTAAAAAAATTAAAATTTTAATATGACTCTTTATAAAAAAATATTCTTTTAATTCTTTTTATTTTTTTAGATTGGGCTGAGCTAATATGGCCTTTAGGGCCAATCCGATACTCAACCTAATCCTAATTTTTGTTTTTTGCACCCATCCTGCTCCCACCTGATTTAGCCAAACAAGGTCAAGCCCACTGGACTTTCGACCTCATTAAACACCCCTACTAGTTAAAGGAAAAAGTTTTCAAAATAAATGACTTACCTCTTATTATACATTTCCCGCTGGTTTAGCGATAGAACTTTTCTTTCTTATCAGGCATTCAAATGGGTAGATTTTCTTGACTTTTTATTTTTGGGGCTAAACATGCCAAAATTTGTCGAAAAGTTTTTTGATGTGGCAAAGGGAAAATTTCCACTATTCTTAGTTGATATGTAATAACCCAATAAATTAAAAAATTTAATAAAAGACAAACAAACAAAAAAATTTTATTAAAAGGGTTAATCAAATTATAAAATTACAAAATAAATAATAAGAATTTGAAAATTTGAGGTTGATAATAATAATTTAATTAAAATAGACTAAACTAAGTCTAAGATAAGTTGCAATACTCCCTAAAATGAAAAACTTAAATAATTAAGATTTAAAGTAACAACAATTAATTAGATAAATCATTTAAAAGTAATAAGCTTGATAATTAAAATTTGCTATCATAGACTCGGTGGTTATCAAGTGATACAAAGTAAGGCATCCCAATTTCGGATCCTCCCAAGGCTACACATACTAATCTGCCCTTTCTAAATCCCTTTTCTTTTTCTAACTTCAGTGGCCGTAATGTCGATAGGGGGCTACATTGCAAGTTCTTGAATTTGTTCTCTAGCCCGCGTAGTGTTTCCAAATTGTTGGTTGGTCCCTCTATCATTTTGCTAAGTGATCCTTTGATACTTTGAGAAGCCGAAAAACGTGTGTATCCGTAGTTCAGAACCTTAGCTTTCCTTCCTCCAAACGCTCTGCTTTGCCTCTGTCTGTAGTCAGTCACAAGCTTCCCCTTTCTTGCCGCGAAATTTCTTCAGACACGAGCTCCTTTTCTTCTCTCCCCGTTTTCGAGCTCTACCTCTGACGCTGCTTCTCTCTTGTTCGTCTTTCTCATTCAGCTCAGCTATTTCCGTTGGGAGGTGGCTCTGGTTCGTGAATCCCTGGCGTGGAGGGCGGCAGCAGTTGTGGGTGAGTGTGGTTTAATGGATTTCAGTTCATTCTCTTCTACTTGTTAATTTCATCGCTTTGGTTTTTTTCCCCCTTCACTACACAAAGTTTCTTGCTTTCCCTGATGCTGTGAGGACCGAAGAGAGAGTGAGGAAGAGTGGCAGTTTGATTCAGTTGTTAGCTTGCAAAAATTTAACTTTTTCTCTCCTATTTCATGTAGCTTCTTCCAGTTTGTGCTTGGGCGTTCCTTCACCTTTACGCTCGCCCTTAAGGTTTCTTGTTGGTCTACAACTTTCAATTCCTCATGGCTCTTGGTTCTGAAATTCCATGATTTATTCCTCAAATTTTTGTTGCTTCCTTCATTGTTGCAGCACTTCTAGCTTGTATGTGCTGGCCGTGGATTGTCTTGGCTCCTTTTTGAGGGTTGTGATGACTTGGTTAAATTGAGATGCTTGAATTTTAATTACTTGGTAGGCTGTCTTCTTGGTGTTTAGATTTTTCTTTACAGCCAAGAGGCTTAGACCAAATTTATATCACTTAAATGTGCTCCTGTGAGTCTAGGAAGAAGGATGAAAATGAATTAATATGAATATGAGTTGATGAAAGCTAGCACCAAGATAGAGCCAATAAGGTAGATGGATTTTTAAGTGAAGTCTAGTATTAAGGTAGGAATTGCATAGGCAATAAATTGATCAAGTAAAATAGTGAACCAATTAAGGCCAACGCTAACAATAGAAATTTTAAGCTAGGCAACACATTAACTAAAATAAAATAAATATTAAACTAGGATAAATACTAAGAGAAGCAACCTAATTGGTAAATTTAATCAAAGTAGAATTAATTGTTGAAGTAGGAATTGCATAGGTTTAGGAGTAAACATAGGATGAGTCTTATTGGCTAGTGTCCAAGAAAGGAGAGAGGAACCATTAAGGAAGTTATTGAACTAAAAGAATTGTCATGATTGTTTTAAGAATCAATTCAAATATTCTGCGAAAAGGTGTAATGTTGATTTGGTAACGAATGAATCAATAACTATTCGACATGTATTATGAATAAATTATAAAGTATGATATATTTTATTTTATTTTATTTTAAATTCTTCAATTTCTTATTTGTTTTCTACATTACCTTGGTACAAGCTTCTTTAAATAGTTTCTTCCTATATGTGAATAGTATACGATGCTAAAATTTCCATATTATGACATATTATGAATAATTATGTTGATAAATTTGATATGAAATTTTAGTGAAAGAAGTCAATTTGTTAAATTTGAATTTAGAAAAAGCTAAAATGGTTTTTATGGTAATGTGGTTATAAGAGATGTCAATAACTTGACGGTATGAAAAACAAAGATTTAAGTATGTTTGTATATGGACACTTTGTCTATCATATTGAATAATTGAAAGTTGATAATAATTCCATAAACTATACATGGATTTCTAAAATGAAAAATATGTGAATTATTTGAACAAGTTATTATTATTAATTTTATTATTTTGATAAGGTAAAATTATACAAAACACTAGTTGCTCAAGTAATCCTATTAGCCTTTGATGCACCTAGAATATCTCCATGTGGATTTATAGACAAGTACTTGTTAAGCAAGATTGCTTTTTGAACGTTGAGGAGCCATAAGAATAGTGATAAATAGAGATGGTGATAATAGTTGCACCTATAATTCTCACTTACAATGCTTTAATATTAAATATATAGTTATTTATTTTCATAGACTATGTGTCCATATTAGTACTTAAAAATTTAAAGTTCTATATAGACCTTCCAATAGAAGGATATATAAATTGTTTTCTATAGTAATATTAAATGATTATCAATTGATAATTAATGATTTTCTATTTATTTTTTAATATTTTGTTCAATTGTAAGAATTAACCATTATAATTTTCTTTGCATTGTTTTTATTAATTTGTAACGTGAATAAATTATTCACATAAGCAAATATTCTTATATTATTTTAATTATATTGTATTATAATTATTATTTTATCCTAACATGGACTTTCTTTATATACCTTGATTTGTTTCTTATTGTATGAAATTTTTTATCTTAAATGTTGAGACATTATTTTATTTAAGTATTTCACTATTAATTTTATTTCATTCTTTACTATATAATATTTCATCAAAATTATTTTTAATAAAAAAGAACTTTGTGCCTGATTATCTCTCTTATTATTGTATTTTATTTTTTACTCATTGAGCACTGTAACTATTTATTTTATTTATTGTTATGGATAGGTGAATAGTATTTGGATCATTCTCCTTCAATTGAGGTCAAGAGCATAATTGGTACTGAGCTAGTAGTTAGTTGTTTAGTGTAAAAGGTTAGTCGTGCTTTGTGTATGTATATAATTGTACTTTGGAGTTGGCTCTATAGGCAACAAGTGAGATCTCTATACCTTATGTTTTGTCATTATTAGTGAAAGCAAAGCTCTTTTGTTATTCTTTTATTGGTTATAGATAATCCAAGATGTCTTAAATTTTAAAAGAAACCCTATTAAGTTTTTTTTGTAAATAAATTAAGACTAAATTTATTCTATGATGTTTATGTGAAGAAAACATTATATATGAATAAGAATTTATATGTTTAATTAAGTTTATGGGTGTGAGATTATCTTGTATTTTGCGTCAGTCATGTCATTGGTTTTGGGGCATAACATGATCCCTTAAGATCTTCTTGCTAGATTTAGAAATCTTGCATGCTCAAATTTGAGCTATCCCTCACCTTCTCGAATCTATCCCTATTAGTTAAGACTATACTAATTTGGAAAAAGAAAGTAATAGTAGGATCTACTTATTGGAACACTAGTCCAATAGCAATGGCATATGCTAGATCATCTCTACACAAATTATCATCATCATTTTCAAATTCATCATCATCATCATTATCCTCACTATTATTATAATCAAGGTTGAGTTCAGCATCATATTCATCTTCATTTTTGAAGTCCTCTAAAACCTTACCTTTTGAGCCATTTAGAGAAGGAGATTTAGTAAAGTAAAATGTTAGATGGGAGGAACTTGGTTGCGAACTAGGCTCCATCGATATAGTGTGATATTGTTGAAAATATGTTAGTTGAATTTCCAAACTCACCTGTGAGTCAATGATTAAGGTATTTGCGTACAACTTAACCACATTTAACTAGCATAGGAAACGTGAATTGGCTTGCTACATCCTTTGAATATCAAAATCATCTTTTAGAAAAATTAATTTGTAATACCATAATAACAATAATAATAATACAATAAAGTAAAATAAATATATCTCTTTTTTTATTAAAATCTATTTTGGAGTTTATATATTTTCTTAGAGATCTTTTTAAAATATTTTAAGGACCATATTGAAGTGCATAAAAACCTCTTAAGGTAAAAGAGCAATTTTAACTTGGGGCAATAATGCAATTTGAGCTAAAGAATAAAATAATCCTCCACTAACTCTCTCTCTTCAATTCCTTCATCTTTTTCCTTTCCTGATGCCGCATCTCACCCATTACACGAAGTTTTGTTTTGTTTTGTTTTTTTTCTTTTCCATATTCCCACAAAGTTTATGTGTTTTTGTTCAGCCTTTCTTCGCATCAACTTCTCAATATGATTTCACCATCTTTCTTCCATATTAGTGATATGCTTCTTCTTCTTCTTTTAGTGAGATTTCATGGTTGAAGATTAGTGAGCCATTAATATTTACATACCTTCATTTTATCCATTTCTTCCTCTATTTGGTGGTGATTTTTGGAGGTTTTGTAAAAGTTATTTCTCACCTGGCTTCTTTGCTTTCTCCTCTTTAATTTCCCATCTTCTTCCATTATTATTGAAGCATAATTTCTTAGACAGCTCTCTCCTTCTTCCTAGTGTCGTGGGTGAGTTCCAAAATTGGAGATTTCTTGAATTGTAACCTTAAAATGTGAATTAACACTTCTAATTTTATCTTTGAAGTTCCAAGAAGTAAGTTTTAAATTTAATTTAAGTTATGAAAACTTAGATTGAAAAACTCTAAATTTAAAGTTAGTATTTAAGATAAAAAATATATAAAAATTTAGGAATTTATGTTTTAGGGAGTATCTTATGTTATATAAATAATTATGGATGTTATTAGAATGGTCAACGTAATTAATTTATGTTGGTCATAATTTGAGGTGATACTTGAAAAACTCATTCAATTGGGATTCAATATTAAACAATAAGAAATAGGGGCTTATACTATTAGTCATAACTAGTGAATGTATAAATAATGGAGTGGCATATCTATTTTATCTAATTATTATATTTCTATAGTGAAATTTTCATTTTGTGATATTATATGTTGTGCTACTTGGAGAAACAAATCGATATTTTCAAAATTTCAAAATAGGTATGTATATATATTCATATGATGATCTAATAAATTTATTAAAGCAAATAGATAATTGAAATGTGGCATAATACATCCTTGTGGAATACAAAAGAAGAAATTGGATGAAAAGAAAGTAGTGGTGTGTAAATATATATTTATTTATAAGAGAAGTATTTTATGTTATTTTGTAGTTTCATATGTTACAGTGATTCTATTGAAAGTTAACTCGCCCTATTTACTTATTTTATTTACTTTCTTAATTCTCTATTTATTTTAGATAGATAAATTCCATTTGAGCGAATTTTATTTTCTTTCTTGTTTTTTTATAATGGATGAAAATTTAGTTAAGGCCTTGTAGTCGTTAGCGGAGGTAACGGCCTAAGTGCATCTAAAATAAGTTATGAATTGTGATAGCACTGCGATATGATGTATCTAGTGCTGCGATTTGAGATACTAGATGTATACTATGAAAGTAATAAGATGGAATAGATCTAAAGAAATGACAAGATATATAATGATGTGGTTTAATGATTTGGTTCCCTTTTATGATATCTATTTCTATAATATTGTTCTTATACTTAGGAATATAGATTTTATCCAAAAAAAATTTATTTATTAAATAATTGTTTTTCATTTCAACTATAAATTTGTATTACTTAAATTATTCGATAATTATTTGACTTTTAAAAACTCTTACATGTGTTTGTTTTCCCTCTGTGCACTTTATTATTTATGCACTCACTAAAATAATGGTAAGTTTATCCTTCTTCTCTCATTATTTTATAGATCAACAAGTAAAAGAGTGAAATGATTTGGGAGCTCATGTGCTACTCGACCCTTAGAGTATGTGCTTAATTTTTTGAGATTGTGTCGGACTCCATGATTGGGGTGGCACTTAGGTGTAGAGAAAGTATTTTGGAATTAGTGTATTTTATATAGTTACTTAGAATGTGTAAACATTGTTTATACTTTTTTAGTTACGTATTTTGATTGTACATAACTTGTTGTTGCTAGTATTGGTGCTGGTTTGATTTATTTTACAGGTTGATATGTATAATTTTTAGGGGAGATGTTGTCGAATTTTCGACAATCCCCTATTGACGCAATGAAATGAATATTTAATTTTTTAAAACTTATGGGTTGTACAGGCTAGTTTAAATATATGATATAATAGTTCATTATAGATTTTTAAAGTTTGTTAGGTTAATCTAATAATCAAATTAGTTTAGCTTACACATTGGTCGTAACTCAAAAATTAGGTCATGACACAATTGGTACCATGTGAGATTTAGTGACACTAGCAGTCTATATATTAAATCAGGGATAACTTGATTAAGGAGAAATCATAGCTCTTGACTAACTGTATCTTTTAATGTATCTAAAGTGATGTTGGTGTTAACTATTATTTATTTTGATATGAGATACTGAAATATTGTATCCTAAACACTTCAAAAAATTCTTCTATTCGTATAAATGGAAATAATTTCATTTTTTTCTAACTATTTTTTTCCTACATTTAAAGCTTTGTTTAGTAATTTAACTCATATAAATACCTTATTTGACTGCTCTTTTCTTAATCATAAGATAAATACATTTTTTGGATATTTTTGGAAACTTCCACCATAATTAATATTTATATTTTATTTTTCATGCTAGTTAGGAATCTACTTTTTTTTAGAATTGTTATAAAATAATTTTCTAGTTGCCCTATTTAGAAATTTTTTATTTCTTTAAATTTATGCTTTTTTAAAAAAAAATTCTTATATTTTCCTACACTCTTACTTATAATTTTTTTTATTTGCATAATTTTTTTCCTATAACAATTTTTGATTATTTGGATATTTTTAAAATTTTCCACCATAATTAATTTTTTGTATGTTTATTTAATTATTTATAAAATATTTCCATTTCTAAACTAGTTTTTTTTCTCCATAATCCTATTTATAATTTTTTTATTTACACAATTTTTTTAGAAGTTTAAAAGTTAGTTTTTCTTATTTTACAATTTTTTTCCATTTATCCTAATTTCTTAAATACAATTACTTTTTTCTAAATCTTTTTACCTTTTTTCAGATATTTTTGAATTTTTTTCACCATAATTATTTTTTTAATATTTTATTGCACTAGTATTTTTTTTTATCATTTTTTAAAATTATTTTTCCTATAATCAATATTCAATTTTTGGGATACTTTTGAATTTTTTCACCATAATTAATTTTTTACTCCTTTTTATTTAGTTATTTGTAAAAAAATCTTCATTTCTACATTAGTATTTTTTTTCTATAATCCTAATTACAATTTTTTTATTTATATAACTATTTTAGAAGTTTAAAAGCTATTTTTCTGTTTTACAAAATTTCATTTCATTCATCATAATCTTTGAAGTATAGTTACTTTTTTGCTATAATTATTTTTCATTATTTTTAGATATTTTTTAAAATTTTCACCATAATTACTTTTTAACTCTTTTTACTTAATTATTCGTAAAATATCTTCATTTCTACACTCGCACTTTTTCTATAATCCTAATTATAATTTTTATTTACATAATTATTTTAGAATTTTAAAAGCTATTTTCTTAACAAATTTTCTTTTTCATTTATCCAAATTTCTTAAATATAATTATTTTTTTCTATAATCCTTTTTTCATTTTCCTATAATCCTTACTATTTTTTCCTATCTTTATTTAATTATTTATAAATTATCTTCGTTTCCACACTAGTATTTTTTTTTCTATAGTCCCATTGACATTCTTTTTATTTACATAATTATTTCAGAAGTTTAAAGCATCTTTTATGTTTTACAAAATTTCTTTCCCATTTCTCCTAATTTCTTATCTATACTTATTTTTCTCTATAATACTTTTTGCATTTTAAAGCTATTTTCAAAAATTTAACCCATTTAATATACATTTTTAACTTAAAGAAATTTTTTATTTTTTATTGCATTTTTTAATTTTTTTTTACACTTACAAAATATTTATTCCTTTTTCTTATATTTCCCAAAATCATAACAACAAAAAAGTAATAAATAAATTAATAGTCTCATTTGAAAGAAATAATGTAATAAACATGTAATAAAATATCTCAACTATCTCATCATTTTATTTCTATATTTTTTTCCATAATTGTTTTAGAATTTTTAAATAATTATTTTCGTTCTCTTTTTCAAACAATTGCTTTCAAATATACCCTCATTTTTTTAAAAATATTATTGCTTCTTCTTTTAAATCTTTTTTACATTTCAAGCTCTTTTCCACATTTACTAGTACAATTATGTTTAAAATTTTGTATACATCATGTAAAATAAAAAAAAGATAGATAAAAGAAAAATTATATATCAAATAATGCTTACCTTAAAAAAAAAATCTCCTATTGGCTCTTCTTAATTTTCATCACTCAACTTCTCAACTCAACTCATCGAAGAAGCGAAATATTAAAAAAAAATAAACTGAATGAAGCAGAAGAAGGCAAATGAAGAAAAGGAAAGAAGAAGAAGAAAAAATGGTTAGTTGCACGATTTTGGTTGAAGTAATTTTTCAAATGATTTGGAGATGGCTGTGTGTTATAAGTAATTTTGAGGGGCATATTAGTCATTTATTATTCAGCATTATCTCTTTTATTTTTTTCAATCAATCATATTTCGTAAAATTCTATTAAAACCAATTATGGCATGCCACATGGATGTCCCTATTAAAAATTTTACCATTGCCTTTTGATGGGATTGGTCAACATTGATTAATTATTGTTGCAATGCTACAGGCTAGACTCAGAGCGTGCCCTATAGCTTATGGAACAAAATTAACGCTTTGTTTGGATGGACAAAGAGAAAAGTGGAGGGAGAGAAAAGTAAAAAGAAAAAGGAGAGAAGAGAAAAGTGAAAAAAAAAATATTATTTTTTCGTGTGTTTGAATGGAGGAAGAGAAAATGGAAAAGAAAAAAATATAAAAGAAAGAAAATTAATTATGTTAAATATGACAATAATATTGTTATTATTTTAAATTTTTACATATATATTTTTTAAAAACATAAAAATAATAAAAAATAAAAACCAATTTGTATATATTTTAAAATTTTATAAATATTATTTTAATATATATTAATTAATTTAAATATAATATATATAAATATAATAAATATTTTTTAATTATATATATTAATATATAACAATTATATATTTAAGAATATAATATATATATATATATACAATGCCAAAAGGCAACACGCATATATATATATATATATATATATACATATGCATTGCCAACAATGCTGGGAATGCATATGTGACTAAAGGCTAGTTTGACAGCAATTGAATGGTTTTTTTTTTAAAAGTGTGCATAATTTATTAATTTTAATATTAAAAAATATATTATTAATTTATAAAGAATATTTATTAAACATTATTTATAAATTATTATTTTAATAAAATAAATATAATTATTTATTTTAAAATTTTATAAATATTATATATATATATATGTTTTGTCAGGTTTTCTCTCACAATCTCGCCAAATATTGGGAGAAAAATTTTGAGTAAGGCCCACCATACTTTTTTCTTATGTTTTCTCTTCTTCTCAATTTTTTTCTTTCTAACAAATAAAAAAAATTCTGATTTCTCTCCTCTCCTTTCTTTTCCGTTCCATTTTTCCCTCCATCCAAATGCATTGTAAATGATTTTGAGTTTTAGACAAAACACAGTTTAAAACTATTGATTCTGAGTTCATGTCATGTAAACAATGAATTTTGCTGTGGATAAAGAATTCAAAACCATCAGTTTCAAGTTCTTTCTCGATAAACGTGAATTCAAAGTGAATCATTTCGAATTCATTCAAAATATTGCCTCCTAATAAATATTTTTTTGCATTTGTGCCCCAAAATTTGTGCCTAATCTCTTCTTGACCCAATAAATTCATAACTTATGTTGATTTACCTAGCCGTTATGTAGATGAGAACATTAGATTAGGAAAATTTAAATTGTGAAGTCTCCAATGGATTCACATTTTACTTTGTCTGCTGTGTATTGCCATTTTATTTTTGCTTTTCCAACATTTTATGCTTGTAGCTTAATTAGGAATAAGAAAAAATTGTGTCTGAATTAAATAGTTGTATTATATATAGTACGACCTCCAAATAATTATTTTATTTTATTTTATATTTATACTCTGTATTTATGTTAGTATACATAATTCTTAACTTGTAGCGATTCACTAGTATTATATGTCGTAGCTGTATATAGATTAATGAAATCATGTCAAAATTTAACAGGGACTGAGACTAGGACAAACTATTAACACTTAGAATATGTACAAATTATCCGAAAAGCACAATTTGTCTTGAAATTTGTCAAATTTTCGATCGAACACAATCATAAATTGATTCATAGCAAAGTTTATTATTTTATATCCTCCTTCCTTCAATTGACAGCTATCACAATTTTATTAGATGGAATATCTTTGCCTTAAATTACTCCTTTTAATTAACAATATTATAATATCTAGTTAATTTGTTTCTAGTCGTCAGGCTCAATTTAACCCCCATCCCCAAGAAAAAGTCATGTGGTTTCACAAGGACACTTGAATATATAAATATTGAGCACAAGTAATAATCTTGCTTATTTACAATAACAAAGCTTGGAAACAAATAATGACTAAGACAAACTAACCAGCCTAATTTAAACTTCAAATTGAAACAGTTCTTTCAGATTGTAAGACTGAGTGAAATCAGTATTTCCACTCCGCATGAGGTTGGCGAAATGTTGAGCGGCACTGTCTGTAGAATGAATAGAATCAAAGAACATATATTCTCTCACATAGCTCATACTCTTCAATCCCTCTTTTCCCTCCACAGCTATAATCTCCTCTGTATGTGCCACCTCCACGGTAAGCTACACCCCCTTCTTTGAAACCTTCCCAACGAAAAATACAACCAAGATCAATTACAATAGAATTACTAATACAAATAGAGAGAGAATATTCTTAATAGAAATCCATCTAAAAAGATAAGTACAAAGCCATGAAGAGACGTGAAAAATTTATTTGTCAAATTTACAGGGTTTTTTATCACTGGATTGATGTAACTATCTTTTAATTAATATATTAGGTCTAGCAAGGTATTTTTAAATTAATTGAGTATATCAAACCCAAGATAAGGGAAAGAGAAGCGAATGTTTGACTTGCAATCTAAATCAAGAGAAAGGTCAAGATCAACAAACCTTCCATTCACTTTCAGGACATACCCTATTTTGAAGGGTATTTCATTACTTCAATGAGTGCACTGTAGAAGTCAGTGAAAGAGCATTTGAATCCCTTTAATTTTTTCTCCACCTTCTGAAGCACTTTGGGAAGGATCAATTCTTATATATTCTTGATGCATCACGTACGTCATTTGTATATTCAACAGTTAAGATTTACTCTGCATATAAATCCTACTTATATTACGCATGGATCCTAACTGTACAAATCTATTTTTAACCCTTGATTTCCTTAAACGCACTATACTCCAGGTGCACCTAAACAAATTTCTTTGGGAAGAGCATTTCTGTGTAATCTTGTGAGCATTGAAACTTCTTTCTGGCAGGCATCTAAGCTGATTCCATTTTTAAGTATCCTTAGTATTGGTAAACAATTCAAAGGACCCACATTAATTAACCCGAATTTTCTTCCACCTTGCTCATAAATTTCCTGCAATTTATATGAAGCTGAGAATTCCGAGAAGGAAAAAATTTACATAAATAGCAATTCTGACGGAAAAAGTACAAATCTTTAGCATACTTGGATGACACTTGATATGTTGCCAATCACCATATCAACAAATTCTTGTTGAGGGTATGGAAGAACCACAATACTGGAGTTTGTTAAGACGTGGGCAGAGTAGTCATTGCCTCCCAAACTAAAAGTGTAGACTGTTCTAGCTGGCAATGCCTTGGCTTCTGCATCTCCTAGTCCCTGCCTCAATGGCTTGCTAACTTGTTTGAAGTAACTTGCTTGAGTTTTCAGGTCTATCACCTGAAACAGGGTAAGAAAATAGTTTGTACAATATATATCATGATCACGACATTGTCATGTTGAAAAATTCATGAACATGGCTTACATTAATTAATTTATATTTTATTTTTTAAAATAATGAGTTGATTAATGATCTATTAAGACATTATAGACCCAATTTGTTAAGTAATTATAAATAATTAGACTATAATATGCATTATAATATAAGTGTGATTAACAGTTAAAAAATTGTTGATGATTGGATTTTACTGAAATTTATAATAGGAGGACCCAGCAAAAATGCATAAAAAGGATAAATAGGCCTCCTCTTTTACTTTCCCTCATTGAGAATCATTATCAAAGCTAAGATAGAAAGACTCCTCTAATTCAGTGTTTTGTGTGATCAATTATATTTCACTACAAAGATTTATCCAAATATTTTTTATACATCTAACTAATTAATTTAATCTAGTTGTTAGACATGCCATCTATTTCCTTCAATTTTAATTAAAAATTGCTTACATGTCATAGATATTGCGAAGACAAATGAAGGCTTCTCAATCCTTTTTTAACAGCGCACTATAATTTGGACTTGGGCCAAAGTCCAATAAATTTTTAGGTTTCGTCATTTATTCGTATCTAAATTTATGTTAACGTAGACTCATAACTAAAGTTCACATATTAGGAGACTTAGCCTATTACTAAATTTCTAAAATTGAACTTTCTTAAGTGAATTTAATAATTTTAAGAGATTAATAGTTTTTAATCTAAATATGGGTAAAAAAATTGTTTATATTCATAATGAATAAGTTTCATAAGTACGGGCATGTTTTACAAATAGTCACACCTTTGGGTTTGTCAGATTTGATTTATAAAAAAATATTGAATATATAAAATGAAAAATGAGGCATATAAAAGAAATTATTTTTAAAATATAAGGTACATAACTTAATATTTACTGAGTAAATAAATGGGTGGAATATAGTGCCGGGTAAACCTAATCAAAATATCATTGGGCCTTAAAGGTTCATAAGCCCAACAGGGCTTGAAGTTAACTTCATTTCGTTGAAATGTCCGACGTTGATTTACTTCCAATAAGATGGGCTAAATATCACCACAGCCCAAAACATCTCTCTACACACAAATAACTGAAAATAAATAATAAAAAGAATTCTGGCCAAAAAAATAATAAAAAGAATAAATTATACAGATTTTCTCTTATATTTTGTTGAAATTATATAAATTTTTTATTTATAAAAAAATATAATTTTTTTAAAATAAAAAATTACACTATACTATAATCTAATTTTAATTTTTTTTTACTAAAGTACTTTTTATTAATCTAAATACATAAATTTTTTAATTAAATTTAATGAAAAAATTACTTTTTTATTTCTACATATTTGAATATAATACATACTTGTATATTTAAATTAATAGAAAGCATTTTGATAAAAAAAATGTAAAACTAAGCTAAAGCGTATATTTTAAAAATAAAAAATTAATATAATTTTAACAAAATTTAGGAGAGATATGAATAATTTACTCTAATAAAAAATGATCATTTTAATGACCATGATAGAGCTTTTCAAATCAAATGTCACAAAAACTAAAACCAATTAATGAGCCTATACATATTATATCAACCAGAGCCCATTGATATACTCATCATGGTATGATGCAGGATACAGACATGGTTGCAACAGTGGCAATTCGGCATATTCAGCTGCATGCAAAACAAAATTAAATTAAAAAAGCTCGACAAAACAAAAATGAATTAAATAAAACTCAGACAGATCATTCAATATACCAATGAAATCTGGGATGACACGTCCATCGGAAAATCTTCCCATGGGATACTTGATGAAAGTATCGCCATATGGATCATAGTTTTCCTGAAGAAAAGTGATGGTTTTTAATGTAGTTATTGTTTCCAACACCAAATTGTGAGTCTCCAAATATGAATAATGCTGCATGATTTTCCGGCAGGCAGATTTTGCTATGGCAGTGAGTGATTTGAATAAAACGATCAGATAGAAAACCATGAAACACATCAGCACCCTTAAACTTGCCATGTTAGTTTAATTCTAGTGCACTCGTCTCCTATGTTGCTGTGTCAGATATTTGGTTGCTAATTTTACTATATATAAGCCTGGGAATGCGTTGCTGTGTCAGATATTTGGTTGCTAATTTTACTATATATAAGCCTGGGAATGCGTATCCATCTGGCGTTCAAATGGATACGCATATGCAGGTTCATATACAGTCATTTTGAACGGTTTAGATTTTATACAATTTTTTTATAATTTTTAAATTTTTTAAGATAAAAAATATAAAATAAGAATAGTTTTATAATTAAAAAATATTAAAAAAAATGATATTTTGCATCAAAAAAATTTTTAAAAAAATTTATAAAATCTATCTAAATTGGGATGCACATACAACCTATACGCAGAGGATCTGGGTTCATATAAGTCTTCTTAGAGTTGAATATGTGTAACGTTCGAAAAAAAAAAGAGGCAGAGGAGGGAGTTTTATTTTTTTTTATATATTGGTATATACTTTATTTTTTTTTCCCCTGAGCTCGTCTCTCTCTCCCGTTCACTTTCTCCCATTTTGTCACTGTTCATTCTTCCTTTCTTGGTGCGTTCGCAGCCTTCCTCCGAACTGTCAGCATTTTCCTCCATCGAAGGACCCTCGCCGGCGTCGTAGAAGCTCCTCCCAGCTTCCTCGCTGCTGCTACAAGCACAGCGACGCGAGAAAGAAAGCCAAAAGTGTCGTCGGTCCAGGTGAGCGTCCTCCA
Organism: Erythrophleum fordii; assembly: GCA_032878935.1. NCBI lineage: Eukaryota > Viridiplantae > Streptophyta > Magnoliopsida > Fabales > Fabaceae > Erythrophleum > Erythrophleum fordii. The sequence continues at coordinate 7,647,809 of JAVQMF010000047.1, forward strand.
TCTCTCTCACGCCCTATCTCCATTTTTGTGCCGTGTCCTCCCTTAATCCCATAGATTTCGGCCATTTCCTCCATTTTCGGCCCTTTCCTGCTCCAAGGAATGAGAAGGATGGAGAGATCCTTCCCTTTTTGCTTGGCTGGCTGATGGAGGGTCAGGGAAGAAGATTTCATTTTTGGGTTTTCTGTTCTGTACGGGGTATACTTAAATCTTTAATTTGTTGCTCCTTTAGAATTATACATGAACTTAAAAGGATAGAATAGGATGTATATGGAAGGATTTAAGTTAAGGGTTATGGTTAGAGTGTGAGTATGGTTCAGAAAAAAAAAAAAAAAAAAAAAGAGAGAGGAAGAAGAAAGTTGTTTGATAGCTAATATGGAGTTACCTGAATGTAAGAGTAATCATTGTGAACCTATGTGGTGATTTGGTGGGTTTGTGTGTTGCCAGGAAGCTCTGAGCATTGGCAGTGAAGGAAACCAACCTTTCAAGGAGAAATAAGTAGCGTACTAGTTTTGAGCACCGTCTGTGAGTAAATAATAGATTTTGAAGCATTTACTATTACCATAAATTCTAATATTGTTACTTTCTGCTTGAAATCGTTCTAAGTGAGATACAATGTTGCTTGGTATATATGTGTGTGTGGACATGTTTCCTTGGCAATAACTTAATCTTGAGGGAGAAATTGTTGAGAAGTAACCTTTAGTTACCTATTTTTTATTCTTATCCTTATTTTTATTATTTTTATTGGTCCTAATTAGTTGCTAATATATATATGTATATATATTATAAAATTATGCATTGATATTGATTGAGTTAATTGTTGACAGTTGAACAAGTCTTGTCCCCTATAATCCAACTTCCTTGTATAAGCAAAATATAAACAAAAAGTACATATATAATAATAGTAATTGACTAATGACGTATATATATATAAGTATATGAACGTAGAATTGTGGGTTTATGTGTGTGCCTCATCTACGAGTGTATATTATTGTCCTTCATGGGACCAAGTCATGTGTTGTGGGAGAATCTGGGTGGAGAAGGAGCTACCCGTTAGGCGGAACCACCCGAGTGAGGCGGGTAAGGGCTGCCAACGAGGTATAGCAGCCCCCGGAACAGATGAATTATGACATACAAATAAGAAAGGTAGATAAAGGAGTTGCTTATTAGGCATAGCCACCCGAGTGAAATGGAGAAAGGAGCTGCCAACACGGTGTAGCCGCTACCTTATCTGACCTAGTGAGAAACCATCATCAAGTGATCACACCGAGAGACTCAGGTCTAAATGGGTACTCTTCCATATGACGGGTTGTGGGATTTGTTAAATTGTAAAGCGTGATGGTTTAGTTATACACACTTTAATTCATTGGTTATGATCCCTGAATAAATTTTGAAATCTATTATCTGCTCACTGAGTTTTAACTCACTCTTTTAAATTTTAAATTTTTCAGATAGCGCTACTGGATCCGATTCTCCTCCCTCATCTTAGGTGCTGAGACGTTGTGGTGGTGAGCCATCCTTTTTGGAACTGGGAGCTTCGTTAACTTTCTTTTTGGTTTTGTCAATTGTTGTAATGAATTGATACTCAATTGTAAAGTATTTTAGGAGTAGGACCAAGGGATAAAGGTTTTGTTTCCCCTTTCCCTATTTTTGATTCATTGATGTTTTGTTGACTGGTTAAAGAGAGCGGAGCTCTCTGTTACTGTTTACATTGAATTCTGACTGTTTGTAGAAATTTGGGATGTCCTATTTATAGGGGATACTCTGCCGAAATTTCTATAAAAAGTTAGTGCACAAAAGAAAAGAAATTTTATGTGTCCAACGAGGCAGGGTTACACTTAATGTATTGTTATTCAGTGTAAGACCTCCTAAAGGTTATCTGCTAAGATAAGGTAGTAAATCCAGCTGTAGGTAAGAATTTTGTATAGATTCCCCATGTTGGTCACCCCCTTCTCTTGGAGAGTGGGGCGTGACAATATGTGCATTAATTATTGAGGCTGGCATTTCTATGGTAAATATAATAATTGAAAAATACGTGGTAATGTATAAGGTACGTATAATGTTGAGATTCATTATGAATTTGTATTGTGTCCACAACTCCAGATAATGTGTTTAGATTCAGGAATCGTGATTATCAATATATATGTATTCGTTTCATTTTTCTCTCAGTCTTGGAATTCGAATAAACTATATGTCAAATGATAACTAGAGATTTCCTATATTATATCAATAATCAACAATAATTGTAGACTTCAGCAAAACCAAATAAAAAATTTTCAGCTGGTATTTTCATATTGAAGTTTGACTTGACATTAGAAACCAAAACTTAAGATGGTTTAGAACTTGTCAAAGTCAACTATTAAATGTGGTTTAATGGTCATTAATAAAGCGAGTGGTTAATATATAAGAGATGTACAAAAGAAAAACTCTTTAAAGTCAATTTTAAAGAGAGTGATGATACTATCAATCTATATATACCATAAATTCTAGCTAATTATCTGTTTAATTGCTTAAAATATTAAAGTATTTAATAATTAATATTTTTTGATAGGATCAATTCGAATTTTGTGAAATTAATATACAATTATAGTAATAAATTTAATGAACAAAATATTATTCTATATTTAATAAAATTATGTTATAATTTAAGATAAATTTGGGTTTATAATACCACCATCTTCATAAGAATCATATATATGATCCTCTCTCTCTCTCTCTACATATATATATATATATATATATACACCAGGGAAATTTACAATAGCTTACAGTTTCTTTTTTTGGTTGAAGTGTAGTTCAGATTAATAATCTAAAAGTGATTATCCTTCATATTATAACTACAATTTATGAAAGATTTATTATAGTTTAAAGCAAAATTATTTCTTTAGGAAAATTTATTACTTTATTTAAAAAATGATGAAACACATTTTAATTGGATAATTCATTGACTCTTATAAAATGGGGTTACTTGAATAGTAACTTTGAAATACACAACCAAGAAGGAATCCCATTTAGTTTGATTATCACCCGAATTTTTTAATTTTTTTGTGTCATGCATGGTGAATTTACGATCAGTGAGAATAAGAATTCATATAAACTAAGATTATTCTGACTTTCATAATCCTATTCCTATAAAATGTGGTTAATTAAATAGGAACTTTGAAATTAGTACACAAGAAGGAAGGAATCCCACCTAGTCTGATTATTACCCGAATTTTTTAATTTGTTTGTGTCATGCATGACGAATTTACGAGTGAGAATAAGAATTCATATACACTAAGATTTCTTGTCTTTCACCGGAAGAAGCGTTTCTTCTGACTTTCACAAACCTATACCCCTTTAAATTTAAGAGTAAATTAGGCTAATTTTTTTAGGTTTAATTAAATTATATTTAATATTCTTTTTGTTAAATGATGAAAGATATAAGTAGTTAGAAAGAGGCTTTATATACAAAGCCTCCATCATGTATTAAAGAAAAATTCATCAAAGTCAATTTAAAAAAGAGTGATAATATTATGAACTTGTATCTTCCATGAACACTAGCTAGTTATATATAGTGTAATAATTACTAAATATAAAATGATTTTTTATTTTTATACTAGATTTTATGTTTAACTGCCTCAAATATTAAATTATTTTATATTTAATAGTTTTGTATCATGTTAATTTGAATCTTGTGTAATTAATAAGCATAATTATACAAATAAATCTACTTGATAAAAGATTGTTCTACATTTAATAGGTATTGTATTATAAGGGTTCGTAGTAGACTCCAATTCACACCACCATTTTTTTCATAAAAGTGATATGATTGGTCATATATATATATATATATATATATATATGTGTGTGTGTGTGTGTATCAAAATAAAAATAAAATTATTACACGTTTATGATGATTTTTACATCTATCTTACACAACCAATGAAGAAAGATTTAATTGTGATTATTTTGCTGTTAATCATGGTTTTTAAGACCGCTGTGAAATTGTTTGTGAAAATAGATTTAACTATGGTTTCCATAGATTGGAGGACACCCATGGTTAAATTGAGTTTAATCATGGTTAATCTATTTGTCTTTTAGAAAATTAATTTTTTTAACCATATTATATTTGAATTTCTTTTCCTTATTTATATTAACAGTGTTACAACTTGTATAATAGATTTAGTCCATAATTAGTCAACCAATGAAATTTAAATATATTTAATTATGACTAAAATTGTATTGAAATTTTTACTACGTACAACTAAAAGTCAAGTTCATATATACAATCAAGTGCTACTATATATAACTATACTCCATTATATTAATTGTTCCTATTAAAAGAGTGTGGAAATTGAGTTCTAAGACCAAAATTGCCACTGTCTTGGCTATTTGGTGTCCAAAAATAAAAGTAAAATAATGTTAGCACCAAATTAAAGACTAGAAGAAAATAAAGTTTTTTAATATAATTTATGTGAAATGAAATGTTTGTCATATTATCACTTGAATGCCAATACTAGCAAACTCAGGCAACACTTACCTTGAAAGTTTTTCAAGAACATTGCATTCACATTTTGTAATCTACCTTATTTTCATTCTACTTTAAGTTGTTCTTTATCTTCTTTAAGTTTTACTTTTAAGGTCTTACACCTCATTATGCAATCCCAAGTAAGAAGGCCCAGATGTTAGAGCCTCTCTAGGGAAGTAATGTGATTTGGACAAACACATGAATGGAGAAGCATCGAATTCTAATCCTCAAACCTGACCAGAGTGCTCTTGGCAGCCTAAAGCTATGGCCAAAAAAATTCTTAACTCGATATCTCTTGAGAAGAAGATCAAATTTGAATCACTAATATCTTATCTTGCAAGTCAAATGTTATAAAAAACAATTTAACATTTTAGTAATGCATTCAACAAATTAAAACAAGAAACAATACTCTATTTCTACATAACTTATATACTTACAATGATTTTTCCAATTTCCTCATTGATTGGAGATCCATTCTTGGTTTTATGTGTGGCAATCCACGCATTTTCTTAGTTGATTAGGCCCTTATGCTTAGCTTCCTACAAATTTTAAAACAAATATTATAACAACATCTCAAATGCATTAAAAGTTTAATTTTACTATTTTTGAAAATAAAGTTACGATCTCAAACCTTTTCCTAACAAGGCTCTTTGATCCACTGATGCGGGGGATCATTTGCCTTTGTCTATTTTCTTTATTCTTCACCACTATTGCCTAGTCATTGATAGAAAACATTAATGATATCTTTCAAGAATAATGCAAAATATTGTAAGAAAGTGTTATTAACTTGGTCCCAAGTTCTTCATGGTACTTCATGTATGACGCCCACTCTTCCCTTTGAATGCCCTTCGATATAGCATCGAGTAATTGCTTTTTACATTTTATACCATCCTATATGCTCTTATACACATCTTTCCATGCCTATTGTCACTTGATCTAATGGAACTTAAATAGTGTCTCTTATGTTCATGATCATTAAGGGCAAAATGTGTTTGCAACCAAAAAAATAAGTGGACTTGTTAATTAAGATAAATTATTGTAAATGAGGAATAACTTAATTTAATAATCGATGTACTACCTACATAATATCCCCAAAAATGTCATTCTTATGGTCTTTTGGAACCTTCTTGTAACTCGGGTAGCTAATAGGAAATGTGTCAAAGTTTTTGCTAAGGTTCCCTAAGAAAACACCAAATAATCCACTTCCTTCTCCAATTAATTAGTTCTCATCATTCCAATCAAAAACAACTCTCTACCCTAAAAGGACGACCAAACTTTTTACAATGTTAATTGCCTGGGTCTGTTATTTCTTTGCTTATCTATAAAAATAATTTTTTAGTATATAATTAAAGCCTGGGTTTATAATACAAGTTTTAGTACATAATTAAAGTTTGTGTACAATGTTAAATTATATCAATTTAGGACATTATATCTCACATTCTTGTACTTGCCATTGATATCAAAGTTTTAGTACATCATTCTTGATGTGTGGATTCACCAGGTTGTTCATAATGCCTATCCTCTTCATCCTAGAGGGACTCATGAATATCCTTAAGATTGAAATTGGTGCCTAAAACCTCAGTATTATCGACATTGTCTTGTTACTTAGTCCATACATACACTTCTTGTGATATAGCTTCACTAAGAAAGATAACTTTAAATACTTCTTGCACCTTTTATATAAAGGTTGTTGCCCATCCCTAACTAATTTGTAAAACTCTTTGGTTTTTTTAGTTATCATTTGGTTATAAGGTGGAGCTAGACCAATAACTTCATACACCATTTCTGCTTCATGATAAACCTTGAATGCATCATAAACCATATCCTATATAAGGTCATCTCAAACAACCTTTTCTTTTCTAACCTATGGTCTTGATGAAGAAGCTAAAAGAGGTTCTTCTTTAGCAAGTTTCTCCCCATGCCTAGCCCAAAAAATATACCTCTATGGAAATGGTTTAACAATTGAGTGGTTACACACATCTTCTCTAAATTGTCATTTCTTGAAACAACTCATATAGGATATGGACATATAATTCTAAACACTCTTATTGGACATTGCAAAGTCTAAGAACCCATTCGATTTCTGTAAATATTCAAGGGTATTTCAAGACTTAGTAATTCAAGACTTATCCATTCCTGAGAGAACAAATTACCTATGCACGAATATGTCATGTCTCACAATACAAGACAAGTAATCATACTACTTGATCAAGTGAAAAAAAAGACAAGGAAAAAAAAGAGTTCATTATGTGATAGATTATAATTCTTATTACTTAAGTTCTTTATATTTCAAAGATTAACAATTTTTAAAGTTTCCTATTCGCAAGGAACATCATTGCAATTAAAAACTAAATTATGAAAAAGGTCCTAATACATCTATAGTGAAATTAATACCAACATGAAACAAAGTTCTAACATATTTTCACCTTCAAGGCTTTCCAAAGCTGATCAAAAATCAAGTTTTAGGCAACATAAAGCAAGGAAACAATTAAATATATATAATAATGAACGAGAAGGAGTTCAATAAAGGCTACTCTACTAGTGGTTGGAGATCTGGCACAAAAGGAAAGTGAGAGGGATGGTGGTGCAATGGTAGATGTAAAGGAGGTTGGTGTTGTTTCACAAAGAGGAAGATTCAACAAATATGAGGAAGGTTGGCATTGTTTCTTTGCCATAGTGGGAAGGGGGTTGTCATTGATGGGGGGGTGGACACTAATGGAGGGGCTTGTCATTAGTGGGGTGTTATCAGAGGAGGGATGAGCGAGTTTCCAAAATCTATCAGGGGGTCTTTTAGATCTAGTAAAGGGCATTTGAAGGGCTAAGTTTGGGGGAGTATTGACTTAGTTTTAGTGTCTTATTTTTTTAAAAAAATTTAAGCAGTTTAATTGTACTTCAAAATGAATCACGATTACACTATGTCTTAATTGCGGTTAAGATACTATCAAGATTTAATAGCAGTAGTAATTGAACCATGGTTAAGTTTTGAGTTTAACTATAGTTAAACCACCTTAGCTACATCCCTATATGTTAGTAGTGGATTACTCCACTCACTTTTCACGTAGAACAACTCCTTTCATTTAATACAATCCCTATATATACCAGTAAAATTTATAATAACTCTCAAACTTTTTTTTTTGATGAATTGCAATTCAAATATTCTAAAAGTGATCATCCTTGATATTATGACTACAATTTATGAAAGATTAATCATAATTTAAAATAAAATTTTGACTTTATTGAAAAATTAAGATAAAACACTTGCAATTAAAAAACTTTTTAATTGAATAACATCTTTGATACCTATAAAATGTAGTTACTCGAATAGTAACTTCAAAATACACAAGCATGAGTTGGCCAAAAAAAAAAACACACACACACACACACACGCACACACATAGAGGGGAGAAGGGATTCAAATTAGTCTTAAATTATTACTTGAATTTCTTAATTTGCTTTTGTCATGGATGATGAATTTAGGAGGGAGAATAAGAATTCATATATATATATGCTAAGTTTTCTTGTCCATCATTAGAAGCGTTCTTATGACTTTCATAATTTTGTGCATCTTTAAATTATAAATTATGTTAACTTCTCTTTTAGTATAGGCTAAATTATACCTGATATCTATCATAATTATTCAAAAATTATGCGCAGTTTCTTTGAAATTTTGATATATATTGCAAAAATTTTTCCTCTAATATATTTTTTTTCAAAAAAATTAATTTTCTATACAATATATGAGACTGTGATTGTATTTTTAATATAGCAATAATGGCAGTTAATTAAGTTAATATTAAACATTAACATTAGAATGATTTTATTATAATAATAATAATAGTAAAAACAATTAAAAAATTATATATTAAAAAGAATCGTATATTGTATAAAAAATTAACTTTATTAACAAAAAATAAATTAAAGAAGAGTCAAGTGTTATCTTTCTAAAATAAACATAAACCTCCTTTTTAGTTTATTTTTTGTCAAATAAATTAACTTTCTACACAACATAACTAGGGATCATAATGACTTGAAATATTTCTCTTGGGTCTCCTTTGATCCACTGCAAATTTAGTGATAGAAAAGGAAAAGAAAAGATGAATGGAATGTAGTAGAAAATGTTGTGTTTGGTATGTATGGAAAAGGAAATTAATTATATTTGTATTTGAGTATTTGGTTAGATAAAATAGGAATGGAATAGAAAGTAATAAAAGTAAACAAACCAAAATATCCTTCCAAAATAATTTACTTCTGCCTTATATCCCTAACGTTATATATATGTATATTATTTTGTATAATAAATCTTTTAATAAAATTTCTAAACAAAATATTTTTATAAATAACTACGTTTTTATAGTAAAATAATTTTAATTTAATTTATACTTTAATGAAAATTTACTTTTTTAAAAAAAATGCATACATTACATTAATTAAAATTTATTTTTTTAAAAAAAATTTATAAATTATTATTTTAATACTATAAATATAATAAACATTTAATTATATTTATATATTATATATAATATATTATTATATATTACAATATATATGTGTGTATGTGTGCGCGCGCTGGAGGAGCGGGTGGAGCACTATTACACACATATGTATATATATACATGTGAGATGATGCTTGACCAAATAATAGTCGGTATATACGACGGTTGCCATTTGGTTACACATCATCGATTAAAATTCAGTCGGTGGCTTTTTTAAAATTTTTTTTAATATAAATACAAATATAATTTATTAATTTTAATATTAAAATATATGTTATTAATTTTTAATATATATTTATTATTAATTAATTTTATAATAAAATTTTAAATGTCTTTATTTATTATTATTTTTAAAAGTAATGTTATTTATTTTTAGTCTATATAATAAATAATTAAAAATAATAATTTTATATATTATAATATTATTTATATTTTAATATATATATATATATATTAATTTATTAATATATTTAAATATATATATAATAAAAATAAATAATATATATAAATGCATTGGGTGAATTGGTTCTGACTAAGTAATTGGTTAGATAAAAATTTATATATTAAATCTATAATTGGTTTTCTTTTTTTTTAACTTATAAAATTTGTTATTTTTAATATTAAATATTATTAAAAATAATAAATTATTTTTTAAGTAAAATTGAATAATTATAATATTAATAAATTAATTACTTACAATATTAGAAAATTTTCACTAAATTAACAATTTTATGTTTCGACTACAATATAATTGAAAATTGTTTGACCAAACTATAATAAAAAAAGTTTTTCAACTATAATGTAGTTGAAAATTTTTTTAGAATTATTGAATTAATTTTTTTAATTTTAAGTGTATGTTTTCTTTTGATATAAAAATTTTTTTGACCTTATTTAAAAATAATTTTGTTATGATTTGAACATTTTTTAAAATTGGTTTCCACTATTTTTTATTTCATTATTTTGCTAAAATTTTTTTTAAAAAAATTATATGTGGTTTTTATAAATTTGTTTTCTTTTTGGAAATTTATTATTCTTATTTGCTAAATAATTTTTTTTAAAAAAATTTACTTTTTTTTGTTAATTTCATTTGTCTTTTATTATTTTATAAGACTAATTATTTTTTAATAATAAATAAATTTTGTATAATGATAACGTTACTGCCCATGTTAAAACATGAAATATTATTTATGTTTATTTCATATAATAAATAATAATAAAATATAATAAAATATAATATAATATATATAATTTTTATATAATATAATATAAATATTATATATATATATATATAATGATAATTAATAGTAATACAAGAGAAAAAATGTCCAAATAAATTTGTTTAAAAATGATGCCAGTGAAAGCAAAGAAAGTGCACAATATATAACTTTCTGTTTCTAACCTCAAATTTTGCAATCAGATATCTTTTGTTGCAAATTCTTTCTTACTTTCCGTTTCTTTTCATCAAATCAAACAGAGCCTTGGTCTCTCAAGTGCATAAAGGCTCTCTCAAGTGCATAACTTGAGGGGGCTAACATCACTTGTTTAAGTATGCATCAAGATTACAACAATTACAATACACACACACATACATATATATGGTATTTTTATAAAAATTATTGATAGAGACCAAAAAAATAAATTAATTATTTTAAAAGACCTTATATTTCTAATTTACTGTGAAAAACCAAAAGTGTGATTTACTCTTACCAAATAGCCTTACAACTTCTTTAGTAAAGTTGAATGATTTTAAGAGGAATGAAAAGAATAGTAGAAATAAAATCTTATGGGGTAAAATCCTTGTTAGCATCTGAGTCAAAGTCGCGGTTAGCTGATTCGTTCATCCTTGTATCACTATCGACGATGAGCAATCTACTTGGACGATGGTCGACAATGCAACGCTATGAGAAGATCCAACTGGATGCTTCCTTCATTCGGTTGAGCTGAATGGGAGGCTGTGAACTCTGTGAGAGGGATATAGTGCATGCCACAACTTTTTATTTATTTATTTATTTTCATCCATTTGGGGCAAATGCATCTTTTCCTCCACATTTCAGTAGCATTTCCATCCATTCAGGGGTCTAATTTACTAGAAGAGGAATCCGTCCGAGAATGCTTCTCTTGCCTACCAAATGCACATTCCAGCCTTTCCTTTTCTTTTTCAGCTTCTTTTCCACCCTTCTCCTATGTATCAAACACGGCATTAATGAGAAGGCTTAGTGTTTGTTTGTTTTTCAATTCTTTCTACAGTGCTCTCCAAAAAAAAATCTGCAAAGGGTGTGTTTCAGTTCTTGGTAAAATGCCCTCCAAAGCCACCTTTCTTCTACTCAGGCTCCGCCATCGGGTTCTTGCAGCCACCAAAGGTGCCTCCGCCAGCGATGCCTTCGCATAGTGATTAACACATCATATGATCTTTAGACTTTAAAATCATATGTATATTCTGTTTTTGATTCCGAGAGAGAGGACACTACACTGCAATTGACTTGTCAAGCCTTGCCACAAGCCCCCAACAAAAAGTGAGTTAAATCTCTGCGATTCGATTATCACCTTATTTGGATCCATAATTACTCACTGACGTTGGAATTTCGTGATTTTAGACTACTCCAATGCATATCCAACACTATATATACATATTATATATCTTGTATAGAGTATAAATCATCCTGACCTATTGCACACGGATAAGATAATCAGGACGCAAAATTACAAATGAATTAAATGTAACGATTCTCAGGATCTCATCTTCAGTATTTCTTTATTCCATTGAGTTCCTACATATGAATTTATTCGAAATTTAAATTCTGAAGGTATAATAACATACTATATTTTGAAGTCACCTCTTACCAACTTTCCAAAAGAAAAACCACTAAATGATGCAAAGAACTGTCCTCGATATATGTATATGAAAATTTTCTCAGTGTGTATGGCAAAACTGGAATGTAAGTTATTGAATTATGGTTTTCCCACTTATCCATTCTCTCTTTGCCTTATTAAAAATGACTACAAAATTCATCCCACCGGTGGCCGCAAGAACTCATATTTTTTCAATTTGCTTTTTGGATAGCATCGTGGAAAGGATCAATGTTTTAAAAATTATACTAATCATTGAATTGAGGTAATGAATGATTTAACGTTTAATGATTTGAATATAGTTGTTCAATTATTATTTTTTAAATATCTATATATATGGTTAAAATATTTTACAATTAAATATATACATATATTATAAAATAATATTTAAAATAAATATAAATATTTAATGTAAAAATTAGATAAAGTATTTATATATGACAATATATTTATATGAAATTGGTTAGATAAAATCCAATAAATATTATAAATATTTATTGTCAAATGCCAAAATTTTGATTTGGACCCCAAAGAAAAAGAGCAAAAACATGTGTTTGGCGATTTAGTGCCAATCTGGCTTATTTTTATAGTCTTTTATTGGTTTTTTGCTTAGTTAGCTTTCATGGTCAACCGAATTAGGACCATGGCCAAGTCACTGTCTTTCTTATCCAACCAACCAATTCAGTCTAGTTTTCTCAACCATAGAAAGGATTACAAAAAAATAATAAACACCAAATCATAGGTTTTCTTATTAAAGGTATTTTGGTAAGACCATAGTCCTTTGATCCTTCACAATAAATTAAAAACATAAGATTTGTATGTGGGAATAATCAATTTAGTTTCTTGGTCCTTATCAATAATTTTCTCTATTTTCGTAGGTACTATATACTTAAGTGGAGGAAAAAAATCATCTCAAACTATCCAATTGTTGGACAATTTATGATTCTACATAGTGACATAGGACATGTACTTAATTGTATTGAATCTTGAATGGAAAACTAAAGTTTTCTTACAACTTAGAGCCTAAGAACGAAAATTACACCTTTCAAGAATCTAACAACCAATCATAATCTTTTATAAGTATTATTCGATAGGGATTACCCTCTTCAAGAGCCCAAACTTATTAAACAATATTAAAGAGAATCCCAACATATAATACTTAACATGAAATTAAGGTTTTAATATGTCTTGACAATTCACAACAATCCTATTTCATGATTGTCAATTGATGATCTCAATTTCAACAAGAAATTTCACAACTTTAAGTCGTACTAGTCTGGATTCTTTATAATTACAAATGAGTTACATGCAATTGCAGAGAGACTGAGAGAAAAGAGAAAATAAGTGCAAAGATAAAAAGTAAATGACACACATATTTTTACTCCTTTATATCACTTTCTTCTCAATTGTACATTTGCACAACTACAAAGAATCCATTTTGGAATCCTACAAGTACGACATATCAATCTAAAGCCACCAAGAAATCACAGTCATTCAGAAAGAATTAAATTAGGCATAACAGTCCATCTTCCTAATATACTCATCAATTTGAAGGTAAATCAAATCATGTACTATAAAATTTCACATTAACTGAGAATTTAATATATCAGAAAACTTCTACATCAACTAAAACGTAAGCCACTATCCAGCGTTCGAATTACCAAGCAGAACAATATAAAACCAATATCCACATTTTCAAGTTTTAAACAAAAAAAAAGACATTGTCTCAAGCAAATAGCTAACCAAATCGCACTTTGAATTTCACATAAATAATTGTCAGAGACTAAGGCGATTATGAAAAGATTTACTGTTCGGGATTTCTGTGGATGTCCCTGCTCTCTATTGGACCAAGAGCATTCTGCTTGAATCTCTTCTTCACCCTCAAAACTTATGTTAATTCACCTAGCCATTGTGAAGACAATTACATTAGATTAACAAAATTCAAATTTTTGCAGACTAAATGCCCTTGCTCCCAGTAAGGGCGTTCTCGCCCTCTGCACGGCAAGATTAGTCTATTAGTTGATATCGCCAAACATGGTTACATTGAAATGTGAGCTATTATAAGCTCCATTGGATTCAAAGTTTACTTCGTCTAATGTGTATTGCCGTACATATTATTTATTTATTATTTATTTCTTTTTTTCCCTTGATTTTATGCCTGTAGCTTAATTATGAAGTATGACGACTCTAACTACGATATGTAATAGTTTTTTCTTATATTTATATTCTGTATTTATGTTAAAATACGTGATTCTTAACTTGTAGCAATTGGCTAGTACATAATCATCGAAAGACTTTACTTATTAGATATTGTCAGCGTTTTCTCCCTTATATGCCGTAGCGGAGAACAAATTAATGAAATCATGTCAAACTTTAACATGGACAAGACTAGAACAGACCTTTTAACTATCAACACTTACTAGATGTACAAATTTTATCGCAAAAGTACATTTGGTCTTTAAAGTTGTCAAATTTTCGGTCAAACACAATCCTATGATTGATTCATAGCAAAGTTTATTATTTTATATCCACCTTCTATTGACAGGTATCACAATTTTAGTAGATGGAACGTTTTTTCCCTTAATTACTCCTTTTAATTAACAATAGTATAATATCTTGATAATTTGTTCCTAGTGATCAGGCTCAAAGCAAACCGAAATCATGTGGCTAATTTCAAAAGACACTTCGGCATATAAAAATGAAGCATAAGGAAGCTTATTTATTTATTTACAATAACACAGCTTGGAAGCAAAGAATCATATATATGTCAAGGACTAGAATAAATTAACTAGCCTAATTCAAACTTCAAATTCAAACAATTGTTTCAGATTGTAAGGCTGAGTGAAATCACTATTTCCCCTCCACATGAGGTTGGCATAATATTGAGCAGCACTATCTGTAGGATGAATAGAATCAAAGAATACGTATTCATTGACATTCTCACATAACCCATATTCTTTGATCCCTCTTTTCCCTCCGCAGCTATAATCTCCTCTGTATGGACCGCCTCCACAACAAGCCACATTCCCTTCTTTGAAACCTTCCCAACAAAAGAAATACAAACCAAATCAATCAAAATAAAATTACTAATACAAATAGAGAGAGATTCTGAATATAGGTAGATCTCCAAAAATATATATATGCACCAAGCCATGAAGAGATGTAAGTCTTGTTAAAAATCTTATTTGACAAAGTTGCAAGGTTTTTTATTATTCACTTGGTCGTATATGACTATCTTTTGTATATTAGGTCTACCCAAGGATATGTTTAGATTAAATGAAAAGAATGGAAGATAAGGGTAAAGAAAGGAATGTTTGATTTGCAATCCAAATCAAGAGATAAGTCAAAATCAAATCTTCCATTTTCCTTCATTTTCCTAGGTCCAAACAAATTCTGAAAAGGCTTTTGATATTATAGGTATAATTTTTTTAAGTGCTTAAAAGCCTATTTATAAAAATTTAAGCTTGATATGTATTAAAAAGAAATATGTTTATATTATTTAGAGTATATACAACACATAAATTTTAAAATTTTGATAATTTTAAAATTTTCATATTTGTTGTCTTCAAACATTTTAAAAGTAAGTTTCATTTGTTTGAAAAAAAATTAGAATTCCTATGTAACAAACACAGTCTAATTTTTTTTCTTTTCAGATCTGTATCATAATTTTTTAGGACATACCATATTTTGAAGGGTATTTCATCACTTCAATAAGAGCGCCGTAAAAGTCAGTGAGAGAGTATTTGAATCCCTTTAGTTGTTTCTCCAGCTTCTGAAGCATTTTGGGAAGAGCTCTTCTGTGTAAACTTGCAATTGTTGAAGCTTCTTCTTTCTGGCAAGCATCTAAGCTTATTCCATTTTTAAGTATTCTTAGTATTGGAAAACAATTCATAGGACCCACATTAAATAACCCGAATTTTCTTCCACCTTGCTCATAAATTTCCTGCAATTTATATGAAGCTGAGAATTGCGAGAAGGAAAAAATTTACATAAATTGCAATTATGACGGAAAAAGTTCAAATATTTAGCATACTTGGATGACGCTTGACATGTTGCCAATCACAATATCAACAAATTCTTGTTGAGGGTATGGGAGAACCACACTGGAGTTTGTCAAGAAAGGGGCAGAATAGTCATTGCCTCCTACGCTAAAAATATACACAGCTCTGGATAGCAACGCCTTGGCTTCTGCATCTCCTAGTTTCTGCCTCAATAGCTTGCTAACTTGTTTGAAATAACTTACTTGAGTTTTCAGGTCTATCACCTAAAACAGAGTAAGAAAATAATTTTTACAATATATATATATAATATCATGATTATAATATTATTTTAAATTGCAGTTCACATCATGTGATGCAGCTGCAATATTATTATTGCGGCGTCGACTGTATCTGCATCAATCGACTGTAACACTTACAATCCTTTTTATATTATTTATAATGCAACTGTAACTGCAATCATAATTTAAAATTATGGATTACAACATCAACATAGACATTACGAAGGCAATATAAGGAATGATGCTTAATGTGGAAGTAAAGGCATTTTGTCCAATTAATCTCATTTTTGTCATATTAGATTTATAGGGGAAAGAAAAGAAATTATAAAATGAAATATGAGGAAAAATAAAAGAAACTTAAAAACAAGGCATATAAGATACATTTAATGGTTGCATAAATGACTTGATTATAGTGTTGGCCAGCCTGATCCAATCTCATTTGGCCTTAAAAGAAGGGTTCATAGATCTAACACCGGATCATAAATTAAAGTTCATTTCGTACGTCCAAATATCCGACGTCATTGACTTAGGCTTAATAAAATGGACTGAGTACCTATAACATCTACTCATAAATACATGAGTAAATAATAAAAAATGATAATTTTAATTACTATATGATAGAGTTTTCTAAATCATACGAGACAAAAACTAAAACTAATTGATGAGCCTATAAATATTTCATATAGAAGCATATATATATATATATTAGAACAGCATACCGTTCCTTTACGAGTTTCAACCAGAGCCCCAGCTCCTGCTGATGCAAAATTTACCCCATAGATGTACTCATCATGGAATGATGCAAGATGCAGATATGGTGGCAACAGTGGCAACTTGGCATATTCAGCTGCATGCAAAACAAAATCAAGTTCTAAAAGCTCAACCAAACAAATTGAATTTTCAGAAAAAAAGACTCGGACAGCTTTTAAAACATATATGTGTGTGTCTGAGATGATCATTCATACCAATGAAATCTGGCACGACGCGTCCATTGGAAAATCTTCCGGTGGGATACTTGAAGAAAGATTCGCCGTATGGCTCATAGTTTGCCTGAAGAAAAGTGGTGGTGTTGATGTTGTTATTGTTTCCAACATCAAATAGCGAGTCTCCAAATATGAATAAGGCTGCATGAATTTCCGGTAGGCAGATTTTGCCATGGCAGTGACTGATTTGAATAAAAACGATCATATAGAAAACCATGAAATACGTCAACATCCTTAAACTTGCCATGTTACTTTGTTCTAGTGCACCAGTCTCATATGTTGCTATGTCAGATATCCGGTTGCCAAATATATATAGGCCTTCTTAGAGTTCAATATGTGCATTAATTATTGAGGCCGGCATTTCTATAGTTTAATATAATATGAGTGAGAAATACGTGGTAATGTATCACAAGGTTGGTATTTTGATAAGATCCATAATTATCAACTTTTATTGTGTCCACAGTCCATATAATGTGTCTAGATTCATGAATCGTGATCTTCGATATATATGTATTCGTTCTATTTTTCTTTCGGTCTTCGAATTTGAATAAACTATATGTCAAATGAAAACTAGAAATTGTCTATAATAATATCAATATAAATACTAAACTTGTAGACTTCAACAAAACCAAATAAAACTTTCTCAGCTGGTATTTTTGTATTGAGGTTTGACTTGACATTAAAAACCAAAACTCGAGATGGTCTAGAACTGGTCAGAGTCAACTACTAGAGACGTGCTTTAATGGGGAACGAATTGAGTAATCTTGTTTGGTTAGTAGAGGGAAAGTGGAAGGGAAATAGAAAGTTCGTAAAATTTTATTTTTGTATTTATAATTATTATTTAATATTATCTATCAATTATTAAAAATAGAAGTATCATAAGTATTTTTTTTATTTACAAAATTATTATTATTATTATTTTTTTTTTTTAATTTTTTACGTACCAAACGAGCTGTTAGTGAGAGATTTTAGATTCAAGATTTCTATCATGCACGAAAGAAAAACCCATCAAAGTCAATTTTGAAAAAAAAAAGAGTAATGAAGCTATGAAATCGGATATACCATATATCCTAGTTAGTTTTCTGTTTAACAGCTTAAAATATTAAATTATTTTATAATTAATAATTTTTAATAGGGTGAATTTAAATTGTGTGATTAATAAGTATAGCCATAGTAATAAATCTAATGAACAAAATATAGTGCTATGTTTAATAATGGTGTGTCATAACTAGAGTTCAAGATAAATCCAAGTTTATAATATCATCACTTTCTATAAAAGTGATATGATCCTTCGTATATTTGGTGAAGTGCAGTTAAAATATTCTAAAAGTGATTATTCTCATATTATAACTACAATTTATGAAAGATTAATCATAGTTTAAAATAAAGTTATTAAGAAAAATTATTACTTTATTAAAAAATATGATAAAATAACTTTTAGTTGAATAACTTCTTTGATGCCTATAAAATGTGGTTACTTGAATAGTGACTTCGAATTACACACAAGAAAGAAGGAATCCAAATTAGTTTGAGATTATTATACGAGTCTCTTAATTTGTTTGTGTCATGGATGATGAATTTACAAGTGAACAGAGAGGCCGAGGGAGAAAAGAATTTCCTTTTTTTTTTGTTTGGGGTTGGGGGCATGGGGAGTATGTAATTTTATGAAGATTTATATGTAAATTTTGTTATTTTTTTGAGTCAGTTTTAATTTTTGTAAAAAATTTGACTACATTCATAATTTTTTTTCAAATGGGCACGGGACCCCGCAAGTGAGAATGTGAATCCATTAATGTGAATACGTGCGCAAATCAATATTCAATATATATATATATATATATAATCCCGTGGGTCTGCTGGTGTTCCTTATCACTGTTCAGCTTTTGTGCTTTTTTTTGGTGCTTTCTTGGGGGCCCGCGTTTCAGCTTTCTTGGGGGCCCGTGTTCCTTATTACTGTTCTTTTTGTGCTTTCTTGGGGGCCCGCGTTTCAGCTTTTGCCCTTTTTATATGGGGCTCACTGAAATTTTTTTAACCCCCTTCAAGTTGCAGGGGTAGTTCCTGGTTCACATATTTATGCACACGAGAGAGAGAACATGCAAAAGATAATACATTAGAAAAATTAGAATTAAGGACTTTAAAAAAATTATTTGAAAAGATCTATTATTATTAAATTTAACAAATTTTATTTAAAATTAGTGATAATTTATTTTAAAATAATAATAATAAATTTTTTAAAATAATTTTTTTAACTTTGCATCTTCAATTATAATTCTTTTTCATCATTAATTCATCGAAGACTCCCACTTAAATATTCTCCCTAAGATCTTATGTTATGCTGTCTCCACACATGTACCAAAAATAAAACCAACAATATATTGACCATGTTTGTTCACACACGTTTAAAATTTTCATCTTATATCAAATTGCAAGGTGATGACACAATCATATATCCAGAAATAACTAGCTAAAATTAATAATCCTCAAACAGTGTACATCTTCTGACACGATGCACTACACCTCGATTGTGATGAAAAGCATAAAAAATTTTGGGCCATTTGGAGCTTTTTTTTTTTTTTTTTTTTAATTTTTAACGCAACTGTCGGTAGAAAAACGACAAGAAATTTTTTAAAGAAATTCGCATCAAGTGTTGGTTATGAAAACCGACAGTATTGAGGCACTATAAAAAATTAGATTTTTTTTTTTTTACAAAAGACTTTTGCAAAATTTTTATAGTGAGAAATTCTTACTAAAATATTAGTAAACTTTATTATAGTTTATAATTTTTTACAATTCTCATAATTTTCTTTTCATGAGAATTTTTTGAGAGAATTTGGAAAAAAAATACAATGACAAACATGCTATAATATAGTAAAAATGAGACCTCAACGATTTTCATAAAATTTTGTTGTGAGAAAAAATTAACAAATATTTTTTTAATTATTGCAAATATATACTGTGAGAATTATAGAAAAAATTATAATTTTTTTATTTTCACACTTACTTATGGTGAGGATTGAAAAAAATTATAATTTTTTGAATTCTTATGAAAAAAGTTCCATAAGAATAAGAATAATATTCTTATTTTCACATCATTTTTTTGTCAGAATTTAAAAATTACAAATTTTTTATTCTTATCCTCATTTTTTTTTTGTGAGAATTCAAAAACTTGCAATTTTAAAAATTTTCATTATCATAGAATTTTTTTTGTTAGAATTCAAAAATTTGCAAAATTTTTTTACTCTGACCCTTAAGGAATTTTTTGGTGAAAATTCAAAAAATTTATCGTTTTTTTTAATTCTCATAAAATTTTTCTGTGCAAAAAAATAAATAATATTTTTCTATCTCAAATTTTTTTATCATATTATTATACTTCTACACATTTTCCCTCCGTTAAAATTAATATCAGTTTTTCTACACATTTGGCTCATGTTTTTGCTAGATTTTCTGGTGTGTTTTCTTGTGATTTCCATGCACTATTTTTCTCTTCATGTTTTAAAAAATTTTAGCTTCTTATTCAAGATCTCCTGGATTTATGTGGGCAATGGCGTAATTAACAGACCATCCCTTCCTGTTGTTTCGGAATTTCGAGCTGTTCGTTTCTCACTATTTGGGGAGTATCGGATTTGGTGAGGCTTGTTTGATTCCCGAGGAAGCGCTCAAATAATTGTCTGATTACCGCGAATAATTATTTGGTCCTTTTTTTCTCTTTTTTTGGTGATTATAAGCTTCTTATGAGTTTGTGGGTTTTGTGTTCTATGGTCTTTCTTCGGCAAGGCTCTAATATGCCCTTCACAGACAAAATCTTGTGACAAAATTAACAAAGTAAAGATGAACAATTTTGGCCGATTTGGTTATAATCAATATAATTTCTGCTTGGTAACCCGAAAATATGAACAGTTTGGATGGAATGCTGCTCAATTTCATATTATATGCTTTTCCTTATAAGGTTTAGTTTAATGTTGGCATCTTTCTAGCTTTTTATCTTTATCATTCAAAATTCACCTCTTTTTTTTTTTTTTAAGTGCTAAGCACCACTTTCTGAGAAGCAGAGGAAGATAATAGTATGATGTTACAGTATGTCTCCACTAGGTATATAGGATGAACAAATTTTTGTAGACAAGACTTGTATTTTGTTAATTCATGATGCTGTGTATTTATAACCATTGATTTTAAGCATTATCTCTGTGGCTATGATTCTACTGGCATGTCTGATATACTGGTGGAAGTTGGAGCCTGTATACACATTGCTCAAGTTTTTGTGTTTTCTAGATAAATTATGAATGGGTTTGTTAGATGAGGTGCCTTCTTGAATTTAATAAGGTGAGTCTCCTTGTGCAAGTTCAACATTTTTTTCCTTTGGCTATTGCTTAAACTTTTGTGTATTTATAAGTCTTTCAATATTAGGGCCTCCTATTATGATATTTTTATATCTCACTGTCACACTAGATTGGGTTGTCTACTTACATGAAACTTTTAGTAGAAGTATTATTATTTAATATTATTTATCAATTATTAAAAGTAGAGGTATCATGAGTATTTTTTTATTTATAAAATTATTTTTTTAATTTTTATTTTTATTTTTAGTTTTCTGTGTACCAAATGGATCGTTAGTGAAAGATTTTAGATTCAAGATTTTGTCATGCACGTATGAAGGAGAAACCCATCTAAGTCAATTTTTTTAAAAAAAAGAGTAATGAAGCTATGAAATCGGATATACCATATATCCTAGTTAGTTTTTTGTTTAACAGTTTAAAATATTAAATTATTTCATAATTAATAATTTTTAATAGGGTGAATTTAAATTGTGTGATTAATAAGTAGAGCCATAGTAATAAATCTAATGAACAAAATATAGTTCTATGTTTAATAATGGTGTGTCATAACTAGAGTTCAAGATAAATCCAAGTTCATAATATCAGCACTTTTTATAGAAGTGATATGATCCTTCGTATATTTGGTGAAGTGCAGTTAAAATATTCTAAAAGTGATTATTCTCATATTATAACTACAATTTATGAAAGATTAATCATAGTTTAAAATAAAGTTATTAAGAAAAATTATTACTTTATTAAAAAATATGATAAAATACCTTTTAGTTGAATAACTTCTTTGATGCCTATAAAATGTGGTGGCTTGAATAGTGACTTCGAATTACACACAAGAAAGAAGGAATCCAAATTAGTTTGAGATTATTATGCGAGTTTCTTAATTTGTTTGTCATGGATGATGAATTTACAAGTGAACAGAGTAATACATTGTCATGGATGATGAATTTACAAAAATAATTTTTTTTTTTTGGGGTTTGGGGGGGGGGGAGTATGTAATTTTATGAAGATTTATATGTAAATTTTGTTATTTTTTAGAGTCAGTTTTAATTTTTGTCAAAAATTTGACTACATACATAATTTTTTTCCAAATGGGCACGGCACCCCGCAAGTGAGAATGTGAATCCATTAATGTGAATGCGTGCGCAAATCAATATTCCTCATCACTGTTTATCACTGTTCACGTCAGTTTCTTTCTGCTTTCGTGGGGCCCGCGTTTCAGATTTTTCCTTTCTTATATGGGGCTCACTGAAATTTTTTTACCCCCCTCAAGTTGCAGGGGTAGCTCCTGGTTCACATATTTATGCACCCGGGAGAGAGAGAGAGAGAGAGAGAGAGAGAGAGAGAGAGAGAGGGGCCCAGAGAGGAAGAGAGCATGCAAAAGATAATACATTAAAAAAATTAGAATAAAAAACTTAAAAAAAATTAATTTTAAGAGATCTATTATTATTAAATTTTAAAAAAATTATTTAATATTAGTGATAATTTATTTTAAAATAATAATAACAGGTCCCTTAAAATAATTTTTTTTAACTTTACATCTTTAATTATAATTCTTCCTAATACATTTTATATTTTAGAGTCACATTTAATTTTTGTCAAAAATTTTACATACATGTATAATTTTTCCCAAATGGCCTGGGGACACGGCAAGTGAGTATGAATCCAATAATATGAATGCGGGCACAAATTCACAAATACGTGCACGCAAAAGATAATACTTTTTCATCATTAATTCATCGACAAGACTCCCACCTAAATATTCTCCCCAAGATCTTACGTTATACTGTCTCCACACATGTACCAAAAATAAAACCAACAATATATTGATCATGTTTGTTCACACACGTTTAAAATTTTCATCTTATATCAAATTGCAAGGCGATGACACAATCATATATCCAGAAATAACTAGCTAAAATTAATAATCCTCAAACAATGTACATCTTCTGACACAATGCACTACACCTCGATTGTGATGAAAAGCATAAAAAATTTTGGCCATTTGGAGCCTTTTTTTTTTTGAAATTTTTAACGCAACCGTCGGTAGAAAAACGACAAGAAATTTTTTAAAGAAATTCGCATCAAGTGTTGGTTATGAAAACCGACACTATTGAGGCACTATAAGAAATTAGATTTTTTTTTTTACAAAAAGACTTTTGCAAAATTTTTATAGTGAGAAATTCTTACAAAAAGTTTAGTAAACTTTATTATAGTTTATAATTTTTTAAAATTCTCATAATTTTCTTTTCATGAGAATTTTTTGAGAGAATTTGGAAAAAAAATACAATGGCAAACATGCTATAATATAGTAAAAATGAGACCTCAACGATTTTCATAAAATTTTTTTGTGAGAAAAAATTAACAAATATTTCTTTAATTATTGCAAATATATACTGTGAGAATTATAGAAAAAATTTTAATTTTTTAATTTTCACACTTACTTATTGTGAGGATTGAAAAAAAATTATAATTTTTTGAATTCTTATGAAAAAAGTTCCATAAGAATAAGAATAATATTCTTATTTTCACATCATTTTTTGTCAGAATTTAAAAATTAAAAATTTTTTATTCTTATTCTCATATTTTTTTTGGTGAGAATTCAAAAACTTGCAATTTTTTTAATTTTCATTCTCATAGAATTTTTTTTTGTTAGAATTCAAAAATTTGCAAAATTTTTTTACTCTGACCCTTAAGGAATTTTTTGGTGAAAATTCAAAAAATTTACCGTTTTTTTAATTCTCATAAAATTTTTCTGTGCAAAAAAATAAATAATATTTTTCTATCTCAAATTTTTTTATCATATTATTATACTTCTACACATTTTCCCTCCGTTAAAATTAATATCAGTTTTTCTACACATTTGGCTCATGTTTTTGCTAGATTTTCTGGTGTGTTTTCTTGTGATTTCCATGCACTATTTTTCTCTTCATGTTTTAAAAAATTTTAGCTTCTTATTCAAGAT
The DNA here is from genome assembly GCA_032878935.1 of Erythrophleum fordii. NCBI lineage: Eukaryota > Viridiplantae > Streptophyta > Magnoliopsida > Fabales > Fabaceae > Erythrophleum > Erythrophleum fordii. The sequence continues at coordinate 7,672,208 of JAVQMF010000047.1, forward strand.
CTCCTGGATTTATGTGGGCAATGGCGTAATTAACAGACCATCCCTTCCTGTTGTTTTGGAATTTCGAGCTGTTCGTTTCTCACTATTTGGGGAGTATCGGATTTGGTGAGGCTTGTTTGATTCCCTAGGAAGCGCTCAAATAATTGTCTGATTACCGCGAATAATTATTTGGTCCTTTTTTTTTTTTCTCTTTTTTTGGTGATTATAAGCTTCTTATGAGTTTGTGGGTTTTGTGTTCTATGGTTTTTCTTCGGCAAGGCTCTAATATGCCCTTCACAGACAAAATCTTGTGACAAAATTAACAAAGTAAAGATGAACAATTTTGGCCGATTTGGTTATAATCAATATAGTTTCTGCTTGGTAACCCGAAAATATGAACAGTTTGGATGGAATGCTGCTCAGTTTCATATTATATGCTTTTCCTTATAAGGTTTAGTTTAATGTTGGCATCTTTCTAGCTTTTTATCTTTATCATTCAAAATTCACCTCTTTTTTTTTTTAAGTGCTAAGCAACACTTTCTGAGAAGCAGAGGAAGATAATAGTATGATGTTACAGTATGTCTCCACTAGGTATATAGGATGAACAAATTTTTGTAGACAAGACTTGTATTTTGTTAATTCATGATATTGTGTATTTATAACCATTGATTTTAAGCATTATCTCTGTGGCTATGATTCTACTGTCATGTCTGATATACTATGTGGTGGAAGTTGGAGCCTGTATACACATTGCTCAAGTTTTTGTGTTTTCTAGATAAATTATGAATGGGTTTGTTAGATGAGGTGCCTTCTTGAATTTAATAAGGTGAGTCTCCTTGTGCAAGTTCAACATTTTTTTTCCTTTGGCTATTACTTAAACTTTTGTGTATTTATAAGTCTTTGAATATTAGGGCCTCTATTATGATATTTTTATATCTCACAGTCACACTAGACTGGGTTGTCTACTTACATGAAACTTTTAGTTTTACTATTGCTGTAAAGAATTGATGTGCATGAATATATATATATATATATATGAAATTTGACTTTTCAAATTTGTGTTTTGAAGCTGCCACGTATCAGTTTTTTTCCTTTCTTTTGCAATTTGTTGGTATACCCTCTTGCATCCACTTTAAGCTGGGGTTTCACGTCATTTTGCCACTCACATTTCTGTAGCACAGAACCTCCACCTACTTCCATCCTTTCGATCAGAAAAGTTTCAAAAATTACGTTGGAAAGAGCTGCACCTTCTCTCCCCTGTTCATCGTCACTTTGCTGTCTCTGGTTCGGTTTTCTTTTGCTATTTGCTTTCTCCTTGTATATGCTGAGTTTCGCTGCTAGTTGCTGGTAAATTAACGCCAGAAAAATTCTTTCCCCAGGTCTGGAGTTTGCGCCATGTGTATTGCTTCTTCTAGTCCCATCTTCACAGCGTCTTCCTCCCCTGCTTCCTAGTTCTGCAACGCATTTTCTGGTGTGTGGCCAACCGGGGGAAAGTGTTGCGCAGGAAAAAAAAAAATTGGTGTAAGAGGATGAGTTTGGTTAGGGCAATCTTAGATTTCCTTATGCTAAAATGTATTTCAATTTTCTATACAGTGGTAACTCCAATTTTCTGCATAAACTTCCTAATCTAAAACCAAATTCCATTGTGCTTCTTACTTGCTAATTCTTGTTTGTGCAAAATAAGCTCTTCTCTAGCGTGTTTTGCTGAAGAATGGATAGCCTTGTGTGGTATGAGTTTTCTTTTATTTCTTGGTTTTTGAGTCTAGCTCCTTAGTGGAATTAGGGAGGAAAGGGCATAAGATTGACATGGTTCTATTTTTCTTCCTCCTTTGAGCGAATTTCGGTCTTCGAATGTAGAATCCAAAATGCTCTGCTGCCATATACGGACACATATATATACAAATCTATATCTTTATATATGTATATTGTGTGTATTGTATGAGTATGGATGGCATGAAATTGAGGAGAGGATGGTGGATTTAGTTACTTGAAATCATATACATATCTATGGCATGCTAAGGGAATGAAGAATAGATACCAATATTCTTTTCTTTTCTTAGAATTTTGTTCAAATAGGCTAAGCTAATGAGATAAATTGTAGTTATTCACACTCTAAAATCTGGTGAACGGGTATTATAGGGTATTCAGGAGATTGAGTCATAGCTGAGGAGTGGGCAGGGAATTTCAGTATCATCTTAGAAGGTGAGTAAGTAATGCGGACCGTGAGTAACTCGTATTTATTATTTTGTTACTAAATTTCCTTGCAGTGTTCTAATATTTGGAAATCTATTTATGGAAAGACATCTTTAAATGTTTTGTCATATGCATGCTTATCGAAAATTGATTTGAACGTGAAATTTTGCAAATTGACGTTTGTTTGAGTTATCTGGAAACTTTGATATTGAACTGATATGAATGGTACTCTGTCTGAAATGCTAATTTGATAAAAGGTATTATTTTAAGAGGTTATCTGTTCAGAACCCTGTAGCTAACAGCAATAGTTGTTAGCTATGGTGCACCATGATCTGTACCTCAGCTAGCAGGGGTGTTGCTAGCCCCGTGTGGGTGGCCACCACACGCGGAGTCATTTTATTTTCACAAGCAGAGTGCTTTGCGTTTGTGGTTATTCTCCCTGCGAGCTGTGTGCTCTGCGTCTGTTTCAATTAGTTCTGCTTAGATACTTCCGGTGCATTTTAAGAAATGATTTGCATAAGGCTTGTTTCATGCATTATATTTTTTTTTTTGCAGGCCTTATCCCTATTTTTAAGGGTTGGCATTACTTATTCATTGAGTATCAAACTCACTTTTCTTAATTTATTTTTCAGATAGCGGTGAAGACCCTAGTTTACCCTGAGCAGCCTACTAGTAGTTGATCTTCCATTTATTTTTTTTTGGCGAGCCCACAATTGTTCATGTGGGTGTATTTTGTTCATATGCATGTAATTTATTTTATTCTGAACAGTGTAGAGTGTGGCTCCACTGAATCATAGATAGGGTATCCCCAATCCCTAGAAGTCTATTTTGTTTCTTTTGGGTGTATTGTTTAGCTGACTGATTGTAGAAATATCGGGAGATCTAAATTACAGAGGAGACTCTGCCGAAATTTCTACAAAAATCACCTAAAAACTTATATGTTTTGTATAAAGATATTTTGGAAGTGATACCCATAGTGTTATTATATGATTGGGAGATTTTATCTAAATTTTGGAGGAGGATGTCAATACAAATAGACTTATGGTAGGGGAAATTGTTTGTCTTCTGTGCCAACATACTTAAATTGTGGGGTGTGACAATTGCATTCTGCAATCATACCTACAGCTATTGCTTCATATTAATCCACCTGTTAGATAGGTTACATGGACCTAAAGAAATGATGGCTATCATCAACTATCACCCCTGATTCACCTTATCAAAGTAATGAAACTAAAGCTATTAGTTTTAGTACTATAACGAGGTCATTTGAAAAGTTATTCCAAGGGAGTATTGTTCTTTAAACCATATCCCTGTATTGCATTATTCTTTTGTGTTATCAGTGTAAATGGTACATTGTTGATTCTGTTAGCTAGCTGTCAAATGTGTATAAGCTGTATATTAAGTCTTTGAATGTTAGGGCCTCCTATTATGATATTTTTATTGGTGTGAAGTTTGAATGTTTAGTGATAAACTTTTAATGTAACCTATTTGTAATTAAAAACTTAATTTATTTTATGTTGTACAATGGGCTAGACTGTTTATTTAGTCACGAAGAAGCTTATTCAGTTCAAATTAAATATATTTTATTAAGTTTATATGGAAGCTTGATACAAAGCTAATTATGGGTTTGATTGTCTATACTAAACAAATCAAAATGATGAATATGAAGTGGATTTTTGCATCTGTGGTTCAAGGAGGCCATACATTACTTGTTTGAATTTCGTATGTTTTAAAGTTAAAAGATGGAGGAAAAGAGAGAAAATTAATATCCATATAATAGACAAAATTACTTATTGGGAACTGAAGATGTTCCTTATTTCTTTTGCTTCCTCCGTAAGCGTTGATGTTTTCCTTACCCATCTGCAAAAAAATAACATGAAACTGAAGGAATGTACGGTTAAATCTAAATATCAATTTAATCAACGATTAATTAAGAGTTTAAAGTATTGATATTTTTTCTTGTGAAATTGATGTATAATCGTCTTGGTAATTATCCCAAGAGTATCTTAATTCACACGCATATGTTACCAAGTAGCAATTCATCTTCATTTCAACATTTGCTTACCCACTCTGTCATTTCAATGGAATCATTAATTTGTACTGATGTGTATTTAGGCAGTCAAGTTGGCAGCCAGGGGAACATCAATAAGTAGAAAAACTATATATTCACTTGCATTAAAAAAATTTGGGAAGCAACAGGAAGTGGAAGACGACTCAAAGTAAAGCAGAGTATTCATGTACGTTGATATTGTGGTTTCATTTATGTCATTGTGTTAACTTATTCGTTGTCTTAAGCTTAATGCAGTTGCTAATTAACAGAAAAAAGGGATTACTTCACTGTCATGATATATATACTAAAACTATAGTTTCTTAGCATAGATTTAATCTGGTGTTAAAGGGTGTTGGGTATTACTATTATAAATTCAAATAATGCTAATTTTAGTTAGATTAGAAGAAAAACTTTTTAACTCTGACTGCTAAAACAATTTATGTCTGATTGCACTCTTTACAGCTTTTAATTCCATCTACAAATGAAAAGAAGAAACAACAGAAAGGTCAATAGGCACCAATATTTATGGCTGAACCTATGAATAATTATTAGTAAATATCAACAAAAGTAATTTTACACTACAGATTTTCAGAAGTTTATGAATCAAATGTTTGTACTGTATAGCCCACGATCTGGCTCATTGTGATATTGATGCAGGAATGGAGGCTGCACATTCTGCTCTGTTCTTTACTCAGGTTTGAAGACCCTATTTCTAACTTAATCACTTTAGCAAACAAGAATATGGAGTAATCCTTTGTTTCTTTCATTCACAGACAATGATTGAATTTTTAGTCTTCTATGCATGGTTATTTATATTCCAAATGTTTGAATGCTTACTTTTGACAGTAAAATGGGATTGTTTCAGCGGTTATTGTAAATTATTTAATATCTAAGAAGTCCACAAAGTACAAAGCTTGGTAGTGAAGCGCACAGTGTGATAGGAGCAGCTTAAACAAAAATCAATTTAGTAGATATACTCGGAAATGATGGAGAGTAATACATTGTGTAAGCTTATAACTTACAAATTTTAGAAAACATCATTAATATCCCTTTGAATTTGTTGTTGTTGTTGTGAGATGCATAATTATATGTTAATATGAAGTATATGCATTTGGCTATTTGATTAAGATAGGTACTTCAATGGATGGAGTTTGATATTAATGATTGCAATGAGTTTGGATCATTTGCTCTTACTATACCATTTTGCTAAAGCTATATGGTTTGACTAAGAATTAACTCTTTATGAAAACACAATTCCGAATATGGTTAGTCATAGAAAAATTTTGTTTGCTAGAAATAAATATTTAATGGAAAATACTCAACATGGTCCTTTGGAAGTTCTGTTAAGAAATAAAACCCAATGGTGGGATTATATACTAGTTCCTTTTCTGCCTCTCTGGATTTACCAAAATCCTCGAATGATAAAAGTAGGCATATTAATCTTAAATTTTTGCCAACAACTCAAGCTGTGTTTGGAAACGCGTTTGGAAGCCTCTAAATCACGTTTCATAGGAAACAATAAAATGGAGCTTTTATGCAAATGTGAGTGTAAATATAATATTTTGTTTGAGTCACTTTTTCATTTTGTTTATTGTTAAAAAGTAATTAAATCATCCTAAACAAAATACGTGTTCTTATCTTTACTTGTTCCTTATGCAAAAATATTAAAAATTACATTTTTAATTTCCTCGCCCAAGAAACAAGTAAAGAGGGGCAACTGTGGACACCGTATTTTGTCCAGATATTTAATAAAAAAAAGAAAAAAAGAAAGAAAACCAATATAAAAAAAGTAAAAAAAAAAAAGATCAAAACCAAAAATCAAAAGAAAAATCAAAGGAAAAATCAAAAAAGAAGAAAACCAAAAATTGAAAAGCAAGTAAAAAAAAAAAAAAAGAAAACATAAAAACCAAATTAAAAATAAAAATAATGAAATAAAAATAAAATTCAAGAAATGAAAAAAAAAAAAGAGAAAAATCTCCAACTTAAACAATTAAAAAAAAAAAGAACTAAAACAGATCAACTTATCTTCTTTAAATCCACCGGGCCCAAAAGAAGAAAGGAATAATCAGCCCATCTCAAACGAAAAATTTCAGCCCAAATTAGCCTAATTCAAGCACCAGCCCAACCCAAATATGAGAGACAAATAAAATTTTGTGTTGGTTAAAGTCAAAACGCAGGGCTTTTGCATTTTGACCCCAATCCATTTTTGTGCATTTGGCCATTGCCAGCAGGGAGAACAGAGAGGCAGGGGGACACAGAGAAACACAAAAAAAGGAGGGAAGGCAGGAGGTCAGGGATTGGATGAAGGGCTCGAGGCTGTAATTTCCCCTCAGGTCCCTTTCACTACTAGAAAATCGAGGGAGACGGAGACCAGAAAGAGATGAGGAAATTCAAAAAGAGATTAAAGGAGTGAGAGAGGATTTTTTGGAGAATGAAAAATCGAGAGTGAAGAGGGGATTTTCAAAAAGGAGAGACGGAGAATGAAGGTAGGGGAGTGACCGGAAAAATCGAAGGAGGAGATGAGAGAGCAAGGAGAGACAAGGAGAATCCGAAAAAAAATCAAGAGACAGAGGAAAACAAATCGAGAAAGTAGAGAAGGTTTTTAAGTTTGAGTAAGTTCAGAGCAGAGGGTGAGATTGCAGAGAAAACAAAAGGGTTCTCTTTCGAATAGGAAGGGAGAAAAACGGAGGGTAGAAATGAGTGATTTGAGAAGAGGGATTCGAGAGAGACCGTGGGGGCGAGAGATGAGGATCGAAGGAGCATCTTCTAGGAATCCCTAAAGTCATTCTCCTCTACTCAAGCAGTGCATAGCAATGTTTCTCAAATCATCTACTATTTCACTGAAATGACAAATTCAAATAGGTACTTTTCCTGGCTTCCTATTTACTTCACCTCTGGAATTCGGTTCAGACGTCCATGGGTAGTTAAAATTATTTAGCAAATGATATGGTGTTATAGGACTCAAAATCACGATCCATAGTGTTTCTATTTGCTCTGCGTCTGGAGAGGTTTATGAATTTCGTTCTCTGTTGCCTACTTATTGGTTAATTCCCCTATTTGTTAATGTTTGAATACGAAATTTTCTTCTTTGCTCTTGTCTGGTAAAAGGAAACTTAGGAACACCCTAAGCAATTTATATTCATGGTTTTGAATGACATTTTTTGCTTAGAATCTGAGTTGAATTTGACTAAACTTCTCAGGCAGATATTGGTCTGGTATAAAGAATTTTAGATGAGTCATTACATATTTTGCTCTGTTGAGGTATTAATCTATCTGCTTCGCTCGAGCACAGCATGAGTTGACCTATGTTAAATCGAGTTTATCCACTTTGTTACGTTCGGATGAGTTTGTAGACAAGGTCTGATGCTGTAATTTCTGATTAACCTCTTGCTAGGATGTAGGTAGTTTGTCCTTGATGTTATATTGCTGAATCTCAATTTTGTGTTTGAATCTCATCTAGAACATTATTAATGCAATTTGTTCTTATTGTTAAATTTCTGAATCTCAATTCTGTGTTTGAATCTCATCTAGATGTTTATTAATATGGCATAAGATGGAATGTTGAGAATTCAGTTTTTGTATTTCATCAGTGCGTTATATGAAGAGATTATGCTGTCCAATTTTACTTTGTATTTAAGATTGGGATTGAGCACTAAATCTTGTTCATAGTACAGTGAATACTCTGTCTGGAATTTGCTCATGTGAAAATGTCCATGTGAAATCTGTCTGATTGCAAACTCTAGCATGGCTTTCGAATAGTTTTGGGAATTTGGTTTTAGCGCAAGCTTGCAGAATCCGTTCTATTGTGAACCTTGCGGCATGTCAGGATGTTATTTTCTTGTCTAAATAATATCTCATTTGTTCAAGTTTTTTTAATGTAGTGCTATAGTGATTGCTAATTCCTTCTTCCTCCCCCCATGCACTTTCTTTGTTGCATCTGGATTAATGACCATGAAAATTGCTGGAGAGAACATATGGGATTGGGACTGCTGAATAAGGAGAACGAGGAAAATCGTCACTGATCAGGCAGCTTGCTGGAGAGATTCTTGGGTAAAGGGTTAAAGAAAAGGCAAAAGGGATGGCTTCACTGGTTCTTTACTTTCACCTAATTTATGTATGAGATATTGTTACGTGTATTTGGAATAGACTAATATTTGATTGAAGACAAGGCACACACTATCACAAATTATCTTGGGCTAGCCAATATTTCGATTTTATTTCATTTTGTTTCATTTCAAGAATGGTCGCGTGGGATTCTTTGTCCCCTCAGACGTAGACAAACCAACCTAAGGATCATGTGGGGTAATAAGCCTCTTTGACATCTATTGGGTATTAAATTTACGTTTTGATACGTGTTAGGTTTCAATGGCATGCATTGAATTAATTCTAAAAAAATAATAATAAAAAGAAAAGGTTTTCAACAAAAGGACAAGGAAAATACAAAAAGAAGATTTAAAAAAAAAAAGAGGGAGAGAAGTGTAAATCAAACATGCAAAATAATTTTGAAATCATTTTTGTTTTCAAAAGCCTAAAGTAATTTCAATTTTTCTCCTCACTATTCACCCAAAAATAAGAAGGACTAAAATAGAAAAACAACAAAACTCAAAAGAAAAAAACAAAACAACAACAATAACAAGAGAGAGCATAAAAGTGAACACGAAATTAATTTCTTTTTCAATCCTTTAACTTTTCCCAAGCTTTTTTTAAATAAATAATAATAATCAACAAAAAAAATAAAAGAAGCAAAAACTAAAATAGAGAAAAAAATGAAATTTCAAAAAAAAAAAAAAAAATTTAAATGGGGAAGAATAAAAGAAATAAAATTAATTTTATTTGTTAGCAAATAAAAATATATCAACCAATTCTAAATTCGTTTTAGTTGCTAAAGGTAAAAGTAATTTTTATTTTTTTTATTTTTCTCTTTTCCCAAAAAAAAAGAAAACAAAAAAATAAAATAAAAAGAAAACAAAAAAAAAACAAAAAACAAAAACAAACCAACAAAATTGAAAAGACTTAAACAAAAAAATGTCATTTTATTTTTGTAATTTTAACTTAGGTATCCTACCTCTACTTTTAAAAATAAATTTTTGCACCTTAATTAATCAAAGATAAAAATAAATTTAAAAAAATTAAAAAAAAAAGGTGAGAGAAAAATCATAAAAAAAAGAAGAGCAAAGAAGTAAAATTTACTTTGATCTTAACAAATTAAAACACATTAACTAATTTCAAATTCGTTTTATTTGTTAAAGGTGAAAGTAATTCTTATTTTCTTTCTCTTTCCTCTATAAAAAAAAGAGACCAAATAAAAAAAAGAAGACAAAAAAAAACGTAGATAAATACAAAAATTTCAAAATCTAAAAGAACCTAAAAAAATCAATAAACCCATTTTCTGATCGAACTATGTGGACTTTGATCCCTCTAAAGGATACGTAGGCTCTAGGCTTTCACCTTAGGTCAAGTTCGCCCTTGTAAATAAAATATCTTGTTTAATTTTTATTTTCTTAATTTCTTTTCTTTTATTTCATTTTTTTCCTAATTTTGTTTCTTTAATTCCTTTCTTCAATTTCTTTTCTTTTATTTCATTTTTTTCCTAATTTTGTTTCTTTAATTCCTTTCTTCCTTTTCATTTTTAATTTTATTTCTTTTATTTCTTACTTCACATATGATTTGTTAGGAGAATTAAAATAGGTTAAAGGCCATATTGATTGTGCACGACTAACTTGGGGTAACCGTTCTTTAAGAACGGGTGTAGTATGGTGCCTAACACTTTCCCCGCTCACAATCGACTCCCGAATTTATTTTCTAGTTCATAGACTATTTTTCAAATTTAAAAAGCTTTTCCAAAGTTTTGCCTTTTCAAAAATAAATTTTGGTGGCGACTCTTGAACCCTATTTATTTTTACCTTTTCTATTTATTTGAAGCTTTTTACTTTTAATTTTGATATCTTTGTTAAAAGAGTGCCACACGGTTGTATTTTCGGGTGTAATAGTGAGTTTTGAACGTGATTCCAAATAGGCATTCATTCCTTCTCTTCTCTGCATTGGGAGTTGTTTCAGCTACTAAAGGACAGGAAGCACAAAAATGTTTGTTCTTTAGTAATTCGTGATGGTGTGTGAAAGAAATTGCTTTAGTAACCCATGCATGCACCGGTGGAAATATTAGTTCAATATATATTAATGTCTTTTTTAATTTTTAAAAAAGAAACCCTTAGCAGCAATTATAATTACCACTAAAAGCCCTTTATCACCACAATAAATTAATATAAGAATAAAAAAAATTACAAATATTTTTGTATTTTTACGATAACATACCATGAGAAATTGTAAATTTTTGTTTATAATTCTCATGGTATAAAATATTGTGGGAATATAATTAATTCTCATGATAAATTATTATGAGAATTTTGTAAAAAAATCACAAATTTTATCATAATTTTTGAAAAAAAACATCTCATAGAACTTTTAAATGTTCTTACAAAAATTTTCTACGAGAACATTTCTCTCATAAAAGAAATTTGCGAAAATTATAAATTCTTACCACTATTTTTTTCAAAACCTAAAATCTATGAGAATTTTTGCAAAAATGATTATTTTTTTTGAAATTTTAGGTTTTTCCTTATAAAAAAATTCCACAAGAATTTTGCTATTTTCTTACTATAAGTATAGATTTAATTTTGAACTTTAGCATTGACTTTAACTAATGTAAAATAAGAGAAAAAAGAGAGTGATATAAGAAGTCAGAGTGTGTATGAAGTCAACTTTATTTATTTTCTCTCACTCACTCTCTCTTTTTTTTTTCTATTTCTTTCTTATTTCAAAAGAAATTTATAAATTTCACACCTCAAAGTATCCAAACTCGCAAATAAATAAAAGAAAATTAAAATATATATATATCTCGCATCAATTGTGATAACTGACCTTAAAAAAATCAATGCTAAAGACATAATTTTTCTTTCAGTGAGGTATCACCACTCTTTGTGAAAGTTATATATATCTACTCTTACCAATGAAACTTACAATAATTTATGATGATGATGATTATTATTATTTTATGAAGTGCAGTTCAAATATTTTGAAAGTGATGATCCTTATCATTATAACTACAATTTATGAAAGATTAATCATAGTTTAAAAGTTAAGAAAAATGATTACTAAATAATTAAAAAAAATGGACCAGTTTAGTAAGGGAATGATCCTTTGCTAACCATCCTTGTGACGGACTTGTCTCTTACAATACATTTCTTTCTAGTTTAGTGAGAGATATTCTCTCACTTACCTCTGTTGCTAGACACTTTAATGAGGAAATTTTTCTTCTTATTCTCTCACCAAACGGGCTAAAACTTTTCGAAAAAATCCTTTGTTAGGGTGAACTCCTTTGCCATCCTTTGAGATTCCATTGTTAGATTTAGAAATCCCCCACAAACAATTTGAAAATGTTAGAGTGTAGGTAAATGTTTCCTAGCTAATCTCTCCAATCCCTTAATGATTTTTAAAAAATTATAACCTACCAAAAAAAAAAAATACAAAATGGCACCAAACAGCAGCAGCAGTTAATTTTACCAAAAGCAAGCTATATATAATGATCATTCAATTATTCTAAGTAAACTACACCTAACATATAACAAGTTAATATTGACATACCATACTACCTAACTATCCCTATCCAACTCCATATGCTTGTCATCTCTCTGATCCTTCTATGCTTGTGTCTATGATCCAAGTCCAGCGGAGACTTAAGATGTTGTTAGTTCCTTTGTAGCAAGGTCTACTCAAAAGCCATCAAGTTTAGCGATAAGCAATGGGAACAAGCTATCAACCAAAAAGTTGCTCCAATGATGAGGCATCACCATCTGCATGACCATGCATGGATAATGACTTGACATTTTCCCTTACTCTCCTTAGTGCATAACTTTAGTGGGGTTACATCCACTCAATCTATTATGTACTCAAACAAACGGAAACATAACAACACAAGATTTTCATAGGTACTATTGCTTAAATGGAGGAGAAGAACTTCTCTAAGCTTGGACAATTCAAGATTCTATACAATGACATGTAGCTTAAAGATGCATGTGCTCGCTCGTATTGCATCTTGAACAAAAAACTAATGTTCAACTTTAAGTTGAAGCCTAAGAAAAAGAATTACTTCTTTTGAAAACTTTGACAACCAATCCTAATCTTTTATACAATTGTAAGTATATGTGATAGGAATTACCCCTTTAAAGAAAACTCAATTATATCCAGTGATAGATGCACAAGGGAGCAAGGGATGCTCCCCCCTCCCCCAACCCCTTACCCCCACCTTTAAAATTGCAAGGGATTATCCCAAAATTTAAAATTTTGTAAAGGGTAAGGATGTTGATTTTATTTTATTTATTTAAATTTATTAAGATATTCATTGTAACAAATTTTTACTAATTTATTGCATAAATCTTAAATACTAAAAAAAATTTATTATAAATTATTTAATATTGATCATATTTATGATTTAACAGCAAGATTTTCATCCTAGTAATTTTATTGAATAAGAAGGTTCATCTCAAAATACAAGTACAACATTATAAACTTAATAATTCTCAATATTATGATTTTAAAAACATGTCAACAATCTCCCAATTATGTTGAAGATTGAAAAAAAAAAATCTTTTATTTATTATTTAATTGATCTTTTGCTTCACCTATTATTAACTCTTCTAGTTTTAATTGCAACAAGTGAGATATTATTTCTAGTTATGAAAATTATAAAAAAAAACAAGTTTAGAAATAATATAGAAGATAATTTTTTTGCAGATTGTATAGTTACTTATATTAAAAGAGATATTGCCAAAAATTTTAATACAAACTCAATTATTGATAAATTTTTTGACATAAAAGAATGTCATACTTAGCTTTTGTAAATTACAATTAGCTTCTATAAATTGCAAAACAAAAATGTTATACATATATTTTTAACCAAAAATTTTTATATACATAACCATGTTCACTTTTTTTATTTTAATTTTTGCCCCCAGTAGTATAATCTAGATCCATCCCTGATCATATCAAATATACAAGAGAATTCCATCATACAATACTTAATTGGAAACTAAGGTTTTAATATATCTTGACAACTCACAACAATCATATACTACTAGTTCACAATTCACATTTGACGGTTCTAATTCAACATAAAATTTCATAGTAAGGGGTGTTAAGAGTGTGTGAGAGAGAGAGAGATAGGACACTTAATGGTTATGCATGGCAAGGAGAGGGAATGGGAGAGTGGGAACAAATGAAATTGAAGAAGGGACTAGGGATTTTAACTTGCCAGTCTCTCACAATTTTCCAAAAACACTTACTCCCTCGCCCTCCATTTAGCAAGAGATCTTGGGATTGGTGAGGGTTGATAATCAATAATTATTATTTCTTGTTTTCTAATATTGCACGTAAAGTATGAGTCATTTTGTAGTCATGTAAATAGCATGTATAACTTAGTGTATTTTCTGATGATGTGTAAATGCCATATGGCATCATTTTATTTGTTGTACTGTAACAAAATTGACTATAAAGTAATACAGTGTAGAGCTCAGGTATTTATCTTTATCTTAAGCATTTCTATTACAAAATCCCTAATTTCGAGTTGGTATCAGAGCCTTGTGTCTATTTTTCATTATGAATCCTTCTGCCTCTAGGACAACGCCATTGTCAGGAACCTCTTTAGGTTCTCCGTCAGCTAGTACTAACATCCTAAACATTGTTACTAAAACAATTCCTCTTCTCAGCTCTATCAATCAATCGAACGTTGTCAAGTTGGATTGGTCAAACTATATGTTACGGCACTCAATGATTTTCCCAATTATCTGAGGCCATCGGCTTGATGGATACATTATGGGAACAAAATTGTGCCCAAACGAGTTTATTCTCAATGATGTAGGTGCCTCTATCCTGAATCCCAAATATAAGGAGTGGGTAGCCAGTGACTCTTTGTTACTTGGCTGCATTTGTGGGCATATGGTGACTGATATAGCGACGCAGATGATGCACTATAGTACCTCTTGAGAGATCTGGAACGAGCCTAAAGAAATGGCCGGAGCTCACACTCGAGCTTGTGTTGTGCTATATAAGAACAAGTTGTAGAGGACCAAGAAAGAGTCCATGAAAATGACTGAATACTTAGGTAAAATGAAGTCAATCGCTGATAGTCTTGCTCTTGCTAGAAATCTAGTCCCACTCAATGATCTCATCATCCAAACTCTTGCGGGTCTTGATATGGAGTATACTCCAATTGTTGTGCAACTAGTTAACAAGGAGAATCTCACATGGGTGGAGCTTCATGCTTGTCTTCTAACTTACAAGAGCTGTGTAGAATAGATTTAGGCTTACAATTCATCCAATATAACACATGAGTTTGCTAATATGTCTCTATACTTTAAAAATGGGAATTGGTGAGGCTTTGGGAATTGGAGAGGTTCTAGTCAACGACCATTCAGAGGTGGACGTGGCGGTGGCCAAAACCGAAGAGGACATTCAAGAAATTGTCCCACATGCCAGTTGTGCAACAAAAGCGACCACACTGTTGCTCATTGCTAGTATCGTTTTGACAAAGATTTTATGGGCTCTATTATTCAATAGAATGATGTTTCACCATTAGCTTATATTACATCCTCTAAGGTTGTTAATGATCCTGTGTGGTACATGGATAGTGCTGCTTCAAAACATGTGACTAGTAACGTTGCTAATCTTGACTCAAGAATTCTTGATCTTGATCTAGGTAAATGACATTTAATTATTGCTAATGAAAAACCTCTGTCTATAACTCAAGTTGGGTCTTCTTCTCTACACATTTGTAATCCTCATACTTCTTTAAAGTTGCTTGATGTTCTTGTGGTGCTAGAAATTAAGAAAAACCTTGTTAATGTTTCAAGATTGACTAAAGATAATGATGTTTTTGTTTAATTCTACTCACATGGGTGTTTTGTTAAAGACAAAAACACTAAAGAGATCCTACAATCTGGAATACTAGTTGAAGGATTGTACAAAGCTGATGATGGTGCAGTAAAGAAATCAAGTGAAGATTCATAAAAGAATTATACTTTTATTATACAAATATGGCATAGAAAACTTGGTCATCCTTCAAACTATGTACTAAACAAAGTTTTATCTGAATGTAATGTCAAAACTAAAGAAATTAATGAGAACTTTTTTTGTGATGCTTACCAGGTTGGGAAGTCCCATAAATTATCTTTTTCAAACTCTGTTTTCATTGTTGATGGTCCACTGGATCTGTTTCATTCAGATTTATGGGGTTTTGCGCCAATTACTTCTTCCTTGGGATATAAGTATTATATCACATTTCTTGATGATCATAGTCATTATACTTGGATCTATCCTCTTAAAACAAAGGATCAAGCTCTTGGAGTGTTTAAACAATTTAAAAATTTAGTTGAAAATCAGTTTAATCGAAGGATTAAGATTTTGCAAACTAATTGGGGCAGTGAATATAGATCATTCACTGGTTTTGCCACTGAATTTGGTATTATGCTATGACATCCCTGCCTACACACTTTAGAACAAAATGGTAGAATTAAATGGAAACATAGGCGCATAGTTGAAATGGGATTAACCTTGTTAGTTCAAGCAACAATGCCTTTATCATTTTGGTGGGATGCTTTTGTTACATTTGTTTACTTAATTAATAGACTTCTAACTCCTATCTTGAGGAATAAGTCTCCTTATAAGCAATTATTCAAAACAGTTCCAAAATATAAGGAATTGCATACCTTTGGTTATGCATGTTTTCCCTGCTTGAGATCATACAACAAACATAAATTACAATTTCAAAGTGTGAAATGTGTTTTTCTTGGTTATAGTAACTCTCACAAAGGATACAAGTGTTTGAGTTCTTTAGGAAGAATATATTTATCTCATCATGTGGTGTTCAATGAAGCTGAGTTTCTATTTGCCACTAGTTTTCTTAATAAACAAGAACTACCAGAGCCACTTACTGTTGATGCACCTCTAGGTTGGTTTAATCCTAATGATTGTACTGATTCTATTGCTGAGTGTCCTATTACAGGGTCTAGAAAGTTAACTGAAATTATAGATGCTGATTCAAATTCTAAGAAGAATTCAAATGCTATTAAAGTTGTAGATGTTTATAGAGACCCTCATATAAATGGCAGTGAATCTGAACCTATGAATTTGCCTTTCATTACTGATTCTGATTCTCAAGAGGTGTCTGCGTCTGTCTCTAATCCTGAGACTAATGACTCTTTGTCAGCTCATCAATCTATAGAGAAGCAAGTTGCTCATGATCCATCAGAAATTGAGCAATCTGTTACTACTTGACATCCTATGCAAACTAGAAGCAAAAGTGGAATTTTTAAGCTTAAAGTTTCCTTTGTAGGCTTTACTCAACATCAACATGAGAAAATTGATCTTGAACCTAGATTAGTTAAAGAAGTGCTTTCTTTTTCAGTTTAGACAGAAGTAATGTACATGGAGTATAATGCGCTTATGCAAAACAAGACCTGGTCTCTAGTTCCTCCTAAAGCTTCATATAATGTAGTTGATAACAAATGGGTTTTCAAAATTAAATGCAAGGCTGATGACACTATTGATAGACACAAGGCTCATTTGGTAGCAAAGGGTTTTCAACAAAACCCTAGTATTGATTTTGGTGAGACATATAGTCCAATAGCCAAAATTACTACAATCATAATTGTATTATCACTTGTTGTGAATTTTAATTAGGAAATAAGGTAGCTAGATATCAACAATTCTTTTCTCAAAGGCACCTTACAAGAAATAGTGTATATGAAGTAGCCAGAAGGTTTTCTTGACTCTCAACATCCTGAGTATGTATGCAAATTATCTAAAGCTTTATATGGCTTAAAATAAGCTCCAAGAGCTTAGTTTGACAAACTCAAACAAACTTTGCTTATTTGGGGTTTTAGTAATTTGAAGAATGATGCTTCTTTATTTTTCTATAAAGATCAATCATAAATTTTGTTCATATTAATTTATGTAGATGATATATTTATAACTGGAAGTAATACTTAGAGTCTTGTTCGATTCACTGAGAAATTACATAGTATGTAATCATTAAAAGATCTGGGTAAACTTCATTATTTCTTGGGATTTGAGGCTTATAGAGATGATAAGAGGATGTATCTCTCTCAAAGTAAATATATAATTGATTTACTGAAGAAATGTTGCATGGAATCTGCTACTTCATGTCCTACAACTATGGTAGCAGGAAAATCATTAAGTGCAAATGATGGTGATTTGATCACAAATGCTTCTGAATACAAAAGTTTGGTTGGAGCACTTTAATATCTGTGTAATACCAGACCTGACATTAGTTTTAGTGTTGGGAAACTAAGTCAGTTTCTGAGTTCGCCTACTACCACTCATTGGCAAGCTCTTAAAAGAGTCCTTCAGTATCTCAAAGGCACTATTAATTATGGACTATATTTTTCCAAGTCTGATTTTATGGATTTAAATTCTTTCTCAAATGCAGATTGGGCATCATGCCCGAATGATCGGAAGTCTATTGGAGGATACTGTGTATATTTTGTAAATTCTTTGATTTCTTGGTCTTCTAAGAAACAGAAAATTGTTGCACGATCAAGTACTAAATCAGAATATCGATCACTTGTAGAAACTGCTACAAAATTAACCTAGGTACGTTCTTTAATGACAGAGTTGCAAATTCTGATTAAAGGAACCCCTATAATATGGTGTGATAATATTAGAGCTACTACACTTGCATCAAATCCTGTATATCATATAAGAACTAAACATATAGAAATTGACACACACTTTATTCAAGATCAGGTCATATCAAACTAGGTATCTGTTTAGTTTTTCCTTCTATTGAGCAAGTTGCAAATTGTTTTACAAAGCCTCTAGCTCATTCAAGATTCTGGTTTCTGAGAGAGAAACTCAGTGTTATTAACGTCTCTCATTTGCGAGGGTGTGTTGAGAATCAATAATTATTATTTCTTGTTTTCTAATATTGCACGTGAAGTATGAGTCAATTTGTAGTCATGTAAATAGCATGAATAACTTAGCGTATTTTCTGATGATGTGTAAATATCAGATGGCATCATTCTATTTGTTGTACTGTAACAGAATTGATTATAAAGTAATGCAGTGTAGAGCTCGGGTATTCATATTTATCTTGAGCATTTCTATTACAAAATCCCTAATTTCAAGTGTGAGGGATCATTCCCCGCTGAACCCTCAGAAAGCCATTGCTCAATTGAGGTGAACATTTTCACCTTTCCTCAACTTAAATAATTGATTAAATAATAAAAACATAAAGTCTTTTGATAAAATAAAATAAAATATATATTAAACGGGACAAGGAATGAAGCGAAACCTATATGCCTTGACCGTGCCTCAAGCCTGAAAATTTATATTTGAATTTTTTATAAATTTGTCCTTATGTTTAGTCAACTATTAAATTATCCACCCTAAACGGGTTAGGGCAGGTTCAATTGAAGTAGGTCAGACGCCAAAATTGCCATCCCTAAATTTACGGAAGGGCTTACATTATTTTATCATTTTCTCACTGGCTAGTAAGGGAATTGTTCCCTTAAGAAAAGAATCCTCTCACTAAAGCGCAAATTTTTTGCAGCGAAAATTATGATAAAATACTTGCAATTATTATTTTTTTAATCTAATAACTTCTTTTATGTGTATAAAATGTGGCTACTTTAATAGTAACTTTGCAATCCACAAGAAAGAAGGAATTCAAATTTGTCTACTATTATTCTTGATTTGTTTGTGTCATGGATGATGAATTTACGAGTGACAATGAGGATTCATATGCGCGAGGATTTCTTGTCTTTCATCAGCCCAAAGGTGTTTCTGACTTTCATAACTTTATGCACCTTTAGATTTAATGGTTTTTAATATGTGGGCATGCTAAACATGTTATATAATCTTTTTCAAATTTCAAAGTACATGCCTAAGATCAAATAATATTTTGATGTTTCGTTTCTTAAAAACGTTTTAGGTAAATTTAATTTATAGAAGAAAGGTAAATTTAATTAATTATACACAGAAATATAATCATATTAAATATGAATTTTATTATAAAAATATATATTTATATTTACATATCTATTTAAAGTTCATTTAAATTTTTTTAATATTAAGTTGTAAAGTATATTAAAAGGAAAATTTTTGTAATATATATTAAAAATTAAGGGATTCAAATGATATCTTTGAAACAGAAAGAGATACTAGGTGCAAATTTAACCAAAACTTTAAAAGAGATTGCTATAATTTTTTCTATATTTTTAAATAACTTTAAACGAGCTAGTTTAACATTACAAGCAAACATATAATATGTAATTAATTAAATTTATTGTCATATTTTTTTAATCACACTTAGGTCAATTTTTAGGTTACTGTTCATATTGCGAAAACGAAAGCTAATATATTAAGCACCAATAACCAAATTTTGACTTGACCATTGACTAAATTCATGAATCATGATAAAGCATTATCTCACTTTATTTGCTTCTTTTTTGTATACTGAGAGGATACAAGAGACGAGAATCAGACCTCAATGAATGGTAGGGTCTACTTTGTCCCATGGTTTCGATGCTAACCATCTTTTCCGAAATACATTTAGATCAATTTCAGGCTAAGTCTTAAAATTTGCTTTTGCTTTCTCGCGTTAATTGTCAGCAGTGTCGTGTTTGATTTCGTTTTTAAAATGTCGGCGTTTCGAATTTTCAAGAAAAATTAGAAAATATTTTTTTTATATTTAAAATTTTCAATTTTTTCGATGAAATACAATGATTCCATAAAGACGAAGCATTATTAAGTAATACCATTTATTTAGTCAATATATATAACAGCTCAGAACTAGTCATCAAGTTCTCCATGAACGATTCCAAACTCAAAGAGTTTTTGCAGATTATAACCAATGAAATAATTACTATTTCCACTCCACAAGAGGTTGGCGAAATGTTGAGCAGCATTGTCTGTAGGATGAATAGAATCAAAGAACACATATTCTCTCACATTCTCACATAACTCATATTTTGGTATACCTCTCCTCCCTCCACAGCTATAATCTCCTCTGTAAGGCCCTCCTCCACAGCAGGCCACGTCCCCTTCTTTGAAACCTTCCAACAAAAAGTACAAACCAATCATTTCAGCATATATTCTTTATGATTAAAAAACGCGCTCAGACAACCAGAATATATTCAACATTAATTGTCAGAACATCAATATCGGCATACATGTGTGAGTCTCAATTCAATGTCTACTAAACTCGAAGTACCTATATTCGTCATTTTAACGCAAGGATCAGCGAGAGAGTAGAACTTATCGAGGGACGAGCAAAAGCCCACTCAAAATATTAGCTCCAAGGTATGTATCCATAGGAAAGTTAACTATTTACACGAAAGCATGGAAAGATTTAATTAAACTCATGCAACATAGGTGATTATAAAATTCTTATTGAATTATCTTTTGCCAAATGAATCAACATATAATATTTCTTTTGTTTTTCTTTTTCTTTTGGCTAGAAAAACGCCAACATGACCGGCCAGGGCCAGTTTCCTATAGTGGCATACGTAATATCCTTTTTAGTCTCATGCACACATCTTTTATACCTATAGCACCAATATATTTATTGGCATAAGGATCAATGTAAAGATTGGATCTATCCAGAGATGGGGCACCAAGGGATCTCCATAGAAAGGGTTAACTACCCGGAGCTACTGGTATAGGGAGATCTAAACTCGCGGAGTATGGAAACTGCTAAGCTCTTACTGAATTCCTTTTTGCCAAGCGAATTGACTTGTATTGACCCAAATAAATACTACTTCAAATGAAACAAAAAATGTCATATTTTTTAAGGGCATACCATGTTTCGAAGGGTATTTCATTAATTCAACAAGTGCACTGTAGAAGTCAAAGACTGAGTATCTGAGTCCCTCTAGTTGTTTCTCCAGCTTATGAAGCTTCTTGGGAAAGGCATTATTGTGTAGTCTTGCAAGCGAAGAAGCTTCTTCTTTCTGACAGGCACTTATGCTGCTTCCATTTCTCCTTAGGATTGGAAAACAATTAAAAGGAGCCACATTCACAAACCCGAATTTTCGTCCACCTTCATCATAAATTTTCTTCAATTCATACGAAGCTTCATCAGAATTGCAAGCAAGAAATTAAAAGGATTAAGTTATTAGCCATTTTAATTTGAGGCAAAAATTAAAGTTGAAATATTTAGCATACTTTGATGACGCTTGTTATGTTTCCAGTCACAACATCTACAAATTCTTGTGGGGGGTATGGAAGAACCACAGCGGAGTTTGTGAGCAAGAAAGGGGTTGCATAGTCATTGCCTCCCACGCTAAATAGGAAGACAGCTCTAGAAATCAACGCCTTAGCTTTGGCATCTCCTAATTTTTTCCTCAATAGCTTGCTCACTTTTGTGAAAAAACTTGCTTGAGTTTCCAAATCTATCACCTGAAGAAGAATAAAAGAACTGGCACATAAAATATACCCTTAAAATTACCTCGAGGCAATTTAGTCCGAACAATGTCATAAAATACTCAGTACCGAATAAACAAATTTGTATGCCATCCGTTCAACCAGTTTCCTATTGAGATAAAATTGAAGCCTTGACAAGCAGTGGACTATGGGTGTGTTTGTTTCTGCATTTACATGGGTCAAAACTACGTTTCCTACAAAGTCACAATTTGTTGCTTTTACTCTGACGCGATTTCCCACCGTAAATCCAAACGCATACTATATTGAATGGATCATTTACAGCACCACTTCTGGTGTTTGGTACGTGGTAAAATTTTGTTTACTAAATTAATTAGTTTTGTTATTTAAATTATATCATTACAATAATCTAATAGACAAATTAAATCTTGCCAGATAAACATACCACAATTGATAGTACAGAATCGTTCATTTCAATTTTTCGGTTCGTTATTTCAGGCGGATCCATATCAGCAACAGGGACTAGCATATATGGTATATACCATCACAGCGCTATCATTGACACTGAAGGCAAATGATGATGCTTCTTGGAAAATCATATAATTAGAATTCACAACTCTTTTTCAATTCTTTTAATGTATCAGTTCAGTTTTTCTACTCAAAATAGGTGACGCTAGAAGAAAGTCAACATGACATTTAAGAATTGCCTTTTTATTTATGATGCTTTCTTCTTCTTTTTTCCTTTTTAATAGTAAATTTTGATTTTCTTCGTCATCGATCAATTCCGTAGTTCTTGCCTTATTACGAAAAGACCAATTTGTTCCCTAATTTACCAAATCTCAGGCTTTTTTCTTTTTCTTTATGATCATACTTGTAATTTTTTTTCTCATTAAAATTATTTTTCTTCTTCATAAGCTGAGTTTCTAACGTTAATTTCTTTGATTGGGAATTTTGTACAAGTTCAATTCCTTTGCTTATTAGGGAACTTTTTACTCAATGACTTTTCACTAGATTTAGGGGAATTCCCTTTCTTCACCTCATCTTGTTTTGGTTAATTTTAATTTCCTCCATAGAATCAAGTTGACAATATTGTGGGGTATGCAAAGCACACTACAGGAAATTACTAGCATGAAGATGCTGGCCTAACCACGGGTATCATAACTGTGGTTAAGCCATGGCTTTAACCACGGTTAAGATACCCATGGTTAGGCCACAGAACATAACCGCGGTTTTAGTAAACTGTGGCTAAGGTTGAAACTTAGCCACGGTTTACTTAAAAACCGTGGGAACCATTACCACGGTTTGCGAAAACTGTGGGAAACTAAACACGGTTTTTCCCAAACCGTGGTAAAATAACCATGGTTTTTTAATAAACCGTGGTTAAAATTATGTCTTAACCACGGTTATGTCAAAACTGTGGTTAAGACATGAGTTTTTTACCGTTGCAAGCCATCCCTTCCTGTTTTATGCGTCTTCGTCGTCCCTTTCGTTGTCTGCATTTTCCCTTCTTCAATTCCTTTTATTTCCCTTTGCTTCTTCGCTGTTGTTCATCGCCTTTGCTTCATTGTTTCAGTTGCTGCCCGTTTGTGCATCTTCCTTCAGTGTAGGATCTCTATTGGGTGGCATTGGTTCTGTGAGTTATCTTAGTCCTTTTTTGTGTTAGTTTTAGTTTTTTTTTATCTGATTTGAGATTTTGATTTTAGTTATGGCATGGAAGTTTTGTTTTTTTTATTGAAATGTTAGATAAAATTGTGGTTGAGATTTTGATTTCGATTCTAAAATGTGGTTGAATTTGTGGTTTGAATTATTATTGTTTATATGAAAAAAAGGATATTTGCTTAAAATAAAAAATATTTATCATCTTGAAAGTAATGTTTTGACATTTATATTTGAAATGCTGAACCATAGTAAAATGATAATATATTTTATCAATTTGAATTAATTATTTTGTTTTATATCTTTTGTTAGAAATTTTGCATATGTTAATTTCTTGTAATTAAATAGAAACATATTGTAATCAATATTTAAGAGACTATTGTATAAAAAATATAAGAAAAAAATGGGAGCTCATCCTTGTGAATGTGTGATGGTTTTATACTTGAGAGAGAGAGAGATTGTTGAGTTTAATCATGAGTGTAAGTGGAAAAAAAATTTATATTAGACAAAACTAGATAAAAAAAGAGATATATAATTAGAAATAACTCATATATTTAATGCTTTCAAAATTTATGTCAAGAGGTGGTGGCAATCCCACTTCTATAATCCCTCTCAACAAAGATTTTAAAAAACACAAGATGTTGATACAATATTTATTAAGAGGAGTAAAACATTAACCGAATTAGATTTTATACCTAAATTGGTTATGGAATTGGATTTGTTTTCATTCAAGTATAGGTTTATGGTAGAGAAATATTGAATACATTTTTTTAAGTTATTAATTTTTATATATTATTTTAAAATAATGAATAAACTATATATACCTCTATTAAGTTTTGCTAAAATTATATGAATCTCTCATAAAACAGAAAATTACATTAAACAGAAAATCTCTCATAAAACAGAAATAATCTATTTAGATGATGAATTTTCAAGATACAAGATTCTCTTTTGACTAAAAAGTTGTGTAATTTACTATTATCAACTTTAAAAGTTAATCAGACAAATAGTATTAAGATTTTGCACAAAATTGATTAAAGGGTCTATGGTTATTTTTTAAAGTTAAAGAAGATAAATTACACAAAATTAATAAGGTGTTTTTTTTAATGATTAAACAATTAAAGATGTTTCTTTTCCTTTTTTGAAGGTTATATAAATGGACAAGTCTTGGACTAATAAACCCCGAAATACACGTGAATACTTAGATGGGTTGAATGAATTTTTAGACTTTGCATATGTTAATGGAAGTGTGGAAGGAAAAACATATGTTCATGTCCTAAATGTCGATTTAAAAAATGGCATATTAGAGAGGTTGTGCATGATCACTTGATTGTTAAACCTTTCCCACAAGGATATATGTTTTGGGTTAAACATGGAGAGAAACTTAGAAATAAACTTGCTGTAGAACCTCAGTTACAGCCACAAGCAAGAGAAGAATGAATTTGTAGGAATGATCCTATGCAAGACATGGTTGTTGATGCATTTAGAGTTCATGATAACAAAAACGTAGAGGAAGTTGAGAATCCAGCTACACCAGTAAACCAAAGGTCAGGCAATGATGCAAAAGAGTATTATGAGTTAATGAGAGATGGTCAACAGAATTTATTTGAAGGGTGTGAAAAGTATTCAAAATTATCTTTCTTAGTTAAACTATATCACATTAAGTGCTTATGTGGAATAAGTGATAAAGCTATGTCAATGATATTAGAGTTATTAGCTGATTCCTTTAACCAAGCACATATTCCACCTTCTTTCTATGAGGCCAAGAAAATCATTAAAAATTAGGACTAAATTATACAAAAATTCATGCATGTCCAAATGATTGTATGTTGTATTAGGGGAATGATGAAAATAAGGATGTGTGTGAAAAGTGCAATATGTCTAGATGGAAACTAAAAGTTAAGAGCAGAAAATGGATCAAACGGCCCACAAAAGTACTTAGATATTTTCCATTAAAGCCACGATTGCAAATACTGTTTATGTCATCTAAGGCTGCTGAACATATGAAATGGCATGCCACTGATAAGAATAATGATGGTATGATGAGGCATCTGAGGGATTTTGAAGCTTGGAAGCTCTTTGACATGACGCATACTCAATTTGCTTTAGATCCTCGAAATGTATGTCTTGGGTTAGCCACTGATGGCTTCAATCCGTTTGGCACTTTAAGTACAAGCTATAGCATATGGCCAGTGGTTCTTATACCGTACAACCTTCCTCCCTGGATGTATATGAAACAAAGCTCATTCATTCTATCAATGATAATTCCAGGAAAATGAGCACCAGGCAATGACATTGATGTCTATCTACAACCACTAATAAAAGAGTTAATAGATCTATGGGATGTGGGAGTTGAAACCTATGATTCTTATACTGATGAAGTTTTCAATATGCGTGCAGCTATGATGTGGACTATAAGTGATTTTCCAAGGCTTGGAACATTATCTGGTTGGAATGTACACACTGGGTTAGCTTGTCCATCTTGTAACTTTGATTCAACTCCTGTGCGATTATATCATAGTCGAAAGTGGTGTTTTATGGGCCATCGTTGTTTTTTAAACTCAGGACATAAATTTAGATTGGCTGGATATCAATTTGATGGAGGAGAAGAGAAGAGGAATCCTCCAAAAAAAATTACGGGCTCAGAAATCTTACAACAAATTGAAAATATTAATGTTGTATTCGGAAAAGAGATGGAAGTTGAAGGTCAGGGAAAAAGACCTAGAAGGGTTAGTAGTATAGATAGTGATACTCAACAGTAGCATAAAAAGAGTATATTTTTTAAACTTCCCTACTGGGTAAATTATTTAATACACCATAATCTTGATGTGATGCACATTAAGAAAAATGCTTGTGATAATGTACTATTCACTTTGTTAAATGATTCTAGCCGATCAAAAGATCATTTAAATGCACGGAGAGATTTAAATCAAATGGGCATTAGGCTTGATCTTTGGCCTGATAATAATGGTAAATACCCCCCCGGTTGTATTTACTTTGACAAATGCCAACAAAGATGTATTTCTTAGGGCTTTAAAAAATATTACCGTTCCAGATGATTATTCAAGTAACATTTCTAGATGTATTGATTTGAGACAACATAAGATTGGAGGGTTAGAAAGTCATGATTCACATGTTCTTATGCAGCAACTCCTACCCTTAGCTATGAGAAACACACTTCCCAAGCAAGTGTCAGCAGTTTTGATTAACTTATGCTCATTTTTTAGACAATTATGTAGTAAAGCATTAAGTGTGAATGAGCTTGATCAACTTCAGAATACAGTTGTTGTTACATTATGTCATCTGGAGATGTTATTTCCTCCTTTATTCTTCACAATTATGATCCATTTGATTGTACACTTAACTGATGATGCTAAACTTAGAGGTCCTGTCCAGTATCGATGGATGTAGTCGTACTATTCAAGTATATGTGGCCCAACACAACTAATTCAAGAGGCATGAAGAAAGATGATTTCGGATTCACTTCTGTCAATTTTTCACGGTTGATACATACTGGTGACAATGAAGATGATGAACCATACATTCAAGCCTCTGAAGCTCAGCAAGTATATTATGTGGAAGATGAGTTAGATAAAGATTGGAGTATAGCTGTGCATTTAAAACTGCGTGACTTATATGATATGGGTGAAGATGATGAAAATATTTATGAGAGTGAGCCAAACCAACCTCAGCAAGTAAAGACACTATTCCCAAACTTGGAAGTCCATTTATGCTTGTTTAAGTCAAACATTATTTAGTTTGTTTAGTTTTTTCCTTTTTTACATTGTCATTAAATAGATATGTTTGTATGTTTTTTATCTCCATGGGTTATATAAATTTATATGTTTTTTTGTTGCAATTAACAGAACCTCAGAAGATGAAGAAGTTTTTTAAGAAATCTAAATCAGTTAGCATAAGTGAAGCTGGTGGGTCTAGTAGCAATAATCCGATGCCAAATGCGCCTGTCAGTGATGGGGAACATCCTAGTTACTTGGATCCTATTAATCTAACAAGCACATCGACATCACCTGTTTCAGATGTTCCTGATATCCCCGATTTGCAGCCAGATTTGAACATTGAGGATCTATTTGTAGATGATGATCAAGAGGCGTGCGAGCAGCCTACACGGCCCACACGACAACCACGAAGAAGAAATTGGTTAGTTGAAATTATTGGTAAGTAAATTAACAAGTATTTTAGTGTTAATGCTAATTTACTTATTTATCATTTGTATACTAACTTTAATTCAATAGATGAGGTCGGAACAATGACACACAGGCAGATGACTGTACATGATGTTTGGGCCCTTCCTCTTGGGCAAAGGATAATAGTATTATGGAACAATTCCCTTCAACCGATTGAAGATGGCAGTGGATTGTTATGTGTTTTTGTAGGCATGGTTGGGACGGATTTTAAATCATTTCCACTCATTTACCCAGATTGGAGAAATGTCCCTCAAGAGTACAAAGATCACGTATATACCAATGTTCTTCAGGTAATAGCATATTTAATATTCATTTCTTATCATATTGAGTTCATATATTAACTAATTGTGATATTTTATTTTGTAGACTAAATTTTTTGTTAATGATATACATAAGAGATATATTCTACAATCATTGGGAGCTAGATGGCGACATGCATGCTATGAACTATATAAAAATGATAGGACTCGCACTAGGGAACAAATAATTGAAGATGTCCTAGATGGCATAGATAGGGACCACTGGGCATCATTTATAAATCAGCGCTTTAGTGAGAGGTCTCAGGTAATCTCATTTAATTTTTTAGATGTATTACTTTTTACATTATAAAGCACTTTAAGATGTACTAATCACATTTAATATCTTTCTTAATAATTAGAAGATTGCAACGATAAATAAACAGAACAGAAAGATGCTAACCATGTCACATACAAGTGGTTCAAAAAGCTTTGCACGAAAAAAAGTTGAGATGGTAAAGATATTTGAATTTTAAAAACAATTTAAGATATGTCACATATCTTTAATTTTGTAGGAAGCTGATCGTGGGGGTCCAGTATCACGTGGAGATGTGTGGACTGCAGTTCACAGACATGATGATGGATCTTATATCGATGACGAAGCTAAAACAATTTGTGTAAGCATTTGAATATCATAGGTGTTGACTTTTAATTTTAATTAAAGACTTTATTTTCTAATTGATTTTTCACTCTATATTCAAATTTGTAGGAACGGATTAAAATGTTTCAAACTGAGGACTCTTCTTCTCAAGAAATTTTAAGTGATGATTCATTGGCCCGAGCCTTGGGAAACAAAGAGCATTTCGGCCGGGTTCGAGGAATGGGATTTGGTGTTTGTCCATCTCAAGTGTTTGGATGTCGGGCTCGTGAGAGTTCATTCGGACCTTCTTACGCAGAATTGCAAAATGAGGTTGATCAACTAAAAGCACAAATGGCTGAGAGAGATGAGCGACAACGACAAGCAAAAGTTGAAAATGCTGTAATAGTTGAGCGACAATGACAATTAGAAGTAACCATGGCTTTCATACTCTAAAATTTTTAGGGTACATTGCCACCAGAGCTTGCAGTCTTACAAGGCCGAGGGGTAATTTTTCAAATTTTTATTCTAATTGCAATCATATCAATTAATAATAACTAATATGTTATTTAAAATTTTAGGGACCAAGTGATCGAGACAGCAAATATCAACCTACAAATGATAGTCACTCCCCATAAAATTAGAGATATTGCTTGGATAAGCTTGTTTGTAGATTATTAGGCCATCAATGTCTTCTTTTAAGTTAATTCAATGATATTATGGTTGTTATTATTGAAACATGGATGTTGCTATTGAATGTATTGTGCAATATAACTACTATCAATGTTTTTTTTTCATTTCAATGATATTATGATTGTTGTTATTGAAATAGATTTATTGCTATTGAATATGTTCTTCAACATTGTTATTAGAAATTAATTGTTAGATATATCAATTAAAAGATATAATTATAAATAAATAATGGTATTTAGCTAGCTATAACCACTGTTTTCCACGTCTTAACCACGGTTTACTCATAACCGTGGTTAAGACATGACATAACCAAGGTTTATTTAACCGTGGTTATGTCATGTCTTAACCACAGTTTTATTAACCGTGGTTATGTTTTGTCTTAACCACAGTTTTGAGTAAACCGTGGTTAAGACGTGATATTGCCACGATTTTGTAAAACCGTGGTTATGACTAGGAATTGCTATAGTTTTTCCAACGGTTTAAGCAAACCGTGGTTATGCCTTTCTCCACGAACGGTTCCACAGATTTGATAATCGTGGCTATGGTCACGGTTAAAACCGTGGTTAAGATAAAAACAAAAAAAAACTGTGGTTAAATCCACATTTTTTTGTTGTGGCAAACGCATCATGAAAGGGATGTGCAACCCAAATTATGATTCCGAAGAGTGCGGATGTTAGTATTTGTCCAAAGTCTAACACCAAGTTCTGAGGCCTCAAATTTTTGGCTATGCATCACTAATTAAAATAAGAATAAGGGTAAATTATTATTTACTCCACTGAAAGATGTCTAATTTTCATAATTCTCTTTATTATGCAAAAAAAATATATAGAGTTTCCTGAGATTAAAAAATGACCAAAATACCTATAAGAATAACGTTGATTCTTTTTGTTAAAAATATAACTTATTAAGAATTTGTATTTTAAACTTTTATTCCAAAATTCTATTTTTGTGAATCAATGGGCCGAAGCCCAAAATAAAGACATTTCAATGTTATTTAATATATTGTACAAATAATAGATATAAGAGTATTTTTGTTAAAATAAGTTTTATTGTAACTTATGTTTTGTTGCAGGGAAAGTTAATGCAGTACATCTTTTGATTTCAATAAAAAAGAGAATAGATTTCTAAAATAGAGGAAAGATTCATATAATTAGGCAACCATTAGGGGAGAGTTGAATAATTTATCCTAAAAATAAATACCCCAAAAAGAATTTAAATTTGAAAAAAAATGAAATATATCTCAACAATAATACGAGGGAAAAAGGGAAAAAAAACCAGCACAAGAAATTTTCTGTCATTTTTGGGATAAGGAATAAACTAAGCATTGATAGATCCTAGAGGAAAAGACAAAATTGTTCTTCTAAGCAAGGCATATTGATAACCAAAAAGTGGCTATATTCAAATGCCCAGGATCATTGAAATATTTAAGAATCATGAATATTGACATGAGAACAAAATACAATGTGGTATAAACATGACAGAATGACACCATGTAATATTTGAATATAATTTCAAACGTTGCATTATGTTTGATATGAATATGAAATATCAAATATGTATTAAACGCATACAATCGATACTGTCCTGTCTTTAAGAATGGATGCTTTATTTATGAAAGAAACACTAGATGAATAGATATTCTATAAGAGATGAGACCAACATACTGTTCCTTGACGAGTTTCAACTAAAGCCCCAGCCCCTGCTGCAGCAAAATTTACCCCATAAATGTACTGACCATGGTATATTCCAGGATACAGATATGGTGGCAACAATGGCAACTTGGCATATTCAGCTACACGAAACGAAATAAATTTAGTTTCTGATAAAACTCAAAAGGCTTTAAAAATTTATGAAAGCTAAGATCGTACATACCAATAAAATCTGGGATTACACGTCCATCAGAGAATCTTCCAGCGGAAAACTTGAAGAAAGTTTCGCCATAGGGTTCATAGTTAGACCGAAGAAAGGTGGTGGTGTTGATGTAGTTGTTGTTTCCAGAATCAAAGAGAGAGTCTCCAAATATGAACAAGGGTGAATGCTTTTCCGGCAAGCAGATGCTACTGCCATGGCTTTGGCAGTGAGTGATTTGAAAGAAAACGCTCACATAGAAAACAGAGAAATACAAGAGCACCTTCGAACTTGCCATTGACGTTTCAGAACTGCCCTTGTCTTGTTTGCAGTATTGTAGCTGATAGTTTTGTTTAGCAATTTTATTAAATATGTAGCCATTATTAGAATTCAATAATGTCAGTTATGGAGGCTGCCGTCACTAATTTTTATAAAGCTTAATCTATTAATTGAGATTCTTTTTTAATTTTATATGACTCCTTGTTTTTGAGTAATAAAAATGCTTAGATAAATTACATATTTTAAATGCAAACCTTTAAAGCTAATAATCGAAAGTATTTGTAATTTTTTTTATGAAGGGTTGAATCCTTTTTTATAGTGCCATATTAATGGGAAATTTCTTTATGTTGCTCTAGTGCTTCCAAAAGAAAAAAATAGAACCCATGTTATTAAGGAGATATATTATCTTTTTTTACTAAGTAAGCCAACTCTTTTAAATGTTTGTAATATTTAAATTTAAAGCCCCATTTGATACATTGTATTAGGTTTGATAATATATAGTAATACAATGTACTATGAATTTATTACTTGTTTGATATAAGTAATGTATGTATAAATTTATATATCAACTTGTCTTGTACATCATGATGTATAACATATTTAAGGTTTAGGGGGGTGTTATTAGATTTAATTAGATTTTGATGTATAAAGTTTTATCAATACCTTTTAGTTTCAATCTTTATCCATGGGACTAGGTCAGGCCAAGTCAAACCAGACAACATAATGGACCCAATGCCTAGCCCTGGTTGATATACCCATTTTTTTTCCCAAACCAACCCAACCCAATGTGACTGAGCAAGCCAAGCTGCAAGACACCATGTGCATCCCTGGTGATCAAGCCAAGAGAGCTCCATGTGTAACCCTACTCACTTGTACTCACTCTTTCTCATTCTTAGATTGTCATTTGGCCATTCTCTCATCCCATTGGCATTGATCTACCATCTCCTCTCCCTTACTCATCTTTCTTTTTTTTGTTTTAATTTTACTTTTTCTTTTCTTTTTTTTTAAGGTGGAAGAACTTTTATTTCTTTAAAAATTAATATAATAATAAATTTGGATAAATATAATATATTTTTAAGTAAAAGGCATTTTTGTCAAAAAGATTAATTTTTATCTTATCTAGTGTTTTAAAGTGTATTACTAAGTATAAGATAATATCATCTTATATAACATATTATCTTGTAAGTGTTATACTAAATATTGCATAGTTTTCAAATTTTATCAGACCTCCTATTAGGCTTTATCTCATACATCATACCAACAAGCCATCAAGGTAAACTGAGATGTCCAAATTACATAATCACCTTTTTTATTTTAAAAATTTACACTATATTCCTTTGAAATTAAAATATGTGCTACACTAACTTATTTGATAATAAAAGATAAGTAATAATTACGTATATTTTGATTGAAATACCCTTATATTTATTATTTGCATAATATAAAAAGTATTAATATGTATTTGATCAATATAAAAATAGTCACTTTTTTAAAATTTAAAATAAATTAAATTTATGATTTTCAATACAAAATGATTAACAATGAAATAAAAATTTAAAAATATTTTTTAATAAGCTGAGTAAAAAATAATATTAATTTTTTAAATATTTTATTTATGTTTTAATATCAAAATTGTTTGTATCTATTTTTATTATAGAGGACAAAGCTATGCAATTTAATAATAAGAATAATTTATCCAATTTTTTAATCTTAAGAAGGATCAAGGACAATTTTGAGTTTGACGATTTCTAAACCATGTATCTTACATACTTAAGTTTTGCTTTCTAATCGTCAAGTTACAACTAGTTTTAACTTTTGGAAGTTTTTTTAGAAAAATTTCATATATAGATCCTAACTTCATAAAATGACATTAAAAAAATTTAAAAATCAAAATTCATCGGAAGCATCAAAGGGCCAAAGTTACCACAAATACTTCTCAAAATTACCACTCATGCTCTTTAAAGTTACAACATGGTCTTCCCAATGTTACAATAGTATTTTGAATTTATTACAACTCTTGGATGAAGACACCATTGTAACATCAAAAAGACTAGCTTCTAACTTCAGGGAACCCAAGTCATAACATTGGAAAGTACAATAATAACTCTAATCTATTGGTAATTCAAAGAAATTTTGGATTTTAAGATCTTTTAGTGTTGCTTTCTTTCAGCTTGGCTCACCACCTACCCAATACACGTTTAGCTCATTATATATATTTAAAAAAATATATTACTATTGAAATTAAATATTATCCTTTAATCGGTCAAATTTTTACAAAAAAATATTTTGTAAATATCTTTTGCTTTTTGTATTTTTTATAAGATAATTTTAATTTTTATAAATTTAAAAAAGTCATCACATTATAATTTGATAAATTTTAAAAATTAATTATTTTAACTATTTGAGAGTATTTTGGTTAAAATAAGTTTAATCTTTTTGGTTTTAGAAAAGGGGAAAATATTTTTTTTATAATAGAGGATAGGACTATTTAATTAAATTATCTTTCAAAAAATAAAAAATTATTGTAAATAATATAATTATGTGAATGTCTATCAAAGATTGACTCTTTAGAATCCATTTTCATGTTTAATGGCATATACCACTATAACTCTCAAAAAGATCTATATTATACAATTATATAATTTTTTTTGTTTTGGATAAAAGAAGTAGCTAAAATAGCTTAATGCCCACAACATGGGAAAAGAAATACCCCAATTACATCATCTTTAAGAATACTATAGAAACCACTAGGTGAAAGACTCTGAAAATGAATACTAACCTCACTATCATGGGATTGATTCGCTAACCAACCTATCAGTCAATTACCTTCATAATGCATATGACTAATTCTAACCAGCCACTCTTTCCTCAAAGCACCTTTAATTAGTGTGATTCATCGGTTGACTTAAAAGGTGCAAAGGGGCACAACCATTCATCACTAAATTCCTAACAATCATGGAGTCAACCTCAAACCAAACTTTCTTAAACCCCTAACTCTTAAGCTAACTTAATTCCTAAAAGTATAACCCAAAGTTTAGAATAAAGAACTCCCCTTGAAGCAATTGCAAATGAAGCCATGAACCAAATTATCAGCAAAATTCTTTATCACACCCCTTACATCCACTATTGGAGCTCTCACTTCTAACTAACCCATTTATGTTACATTTCACCCAATTACCTATTAGGTAGTGCCAACCAAACAACAAACACTTTTCTTCTAAAAGTTCTTAAAGTAGGATGATGCATCTAAGCCTTTTCCACTTCTCTATTATGCATTAAGGTTTGAATTAGGAGATGGTCCAGATCTCCTTCCTTTCTTTCAAACATAAGATAGTTCCTTAAAAACCATATTTGCCATACACCCATCCCAAAGGACAATTTCCACTTCACACTTCAATCCTTCCTATTATTGAGCTCAAATTTAATGAAACCTAATCTTCCATATGCGAGCTGAAGAACTT
Source organism: Erythrophleum fordii (assembly GCA_032878935.1). NCBI lineage: Eukaryota > Viridiplantae > Streptophyta > Magnoliopsida > Fabales > Fabaceae > Erythrophleum > Erythrophleum fordii. The sequence continues at coordinate 7,706,899 of JAVQMF010000047.1, forward strand.
GCACTAGTGACCAAAATCAATGCATGTCATCCAAAATTTGTTGATAATGTTGTAATCTCTTAACATATGTAAAGTTGATTAAGTATGAATGTGGCATCTTGGGCAATTCACAGAATCAAAGAAACTACATTACACTCTATACTCATTAGTCATAATTTTATTAGCATAACCAATTAAAGAAAAGAGTAGATATATTTGGTACAAGGGTGCTTTCATATCAACATCTATTTGAAGTTGTCATTAATGTCATGAGAGATTGTATCAGTTTATAGGCCAAATTAACAGAGAAGATTCTATCCTTTGAAGGAAGCTAGCATAAGGAGTCTTTGTTGCTAAATCTTGATAAAGTAGGAATGCCAATTATCTTCTTGTAAATGTTTATCAATAAAAGGCTACAAATTTGTTCCCAATCTTATTCGTTGTTCTAGACAAAATCCTAAACTAGTGTTTACAAGGTTTCATCACTAAGAAGGTGAGTTAAGTTCTATATAAGTTCTTCTTCTCTTGGAACCCATTTATCATACCAAAATCTAACATTGTCCCCTATACCAATGCTTTATCCCAGACCTTTCATAATGTCATCCCAGTTCATGCAAATGTCTTGTTAAGTGTTTAAAGCTGACTAATGATTTTTAGTCAATGGAATAACATCATTCCCACATTTACATTTTAAGCTTAAGACTCTGGCCTATAAATCTTTTCTTTCGCCATGAAACCCCACCCAATCTTCATAACCATAGCTACATTCATGGCTTTAAATTTCCTTAGTCCTAGGCCTTCAACAGCTTTAGGCATACAAACACAATCCCAAGCCACAAGGCGCATCTTTCTCTTATCACTAGTTGTACCCCACAAAGCTAATCTTCTTCATTTCCTTACAAATGCTCAACAAGAGAACCATAGTTTGCATATAGTAAAAGGGAATTGAATTTAATGTAAGTTGTGTTAGAGTGATACAACCAACAAAAGATAATCTTTTAACCTTCCAAGCATATAACTTTAAATGCATTTTATCAATGAAAAAGCTATATGTGTGTCTAGAGATTCTTTCATGATGAAAGGGAACCTCAAGATATTTACATAGGTTGTGCACTAAGGATAAGCTTTGTATCATTGAATTGCATTACAACATTATGATTCACATTTTTAGAGTTAAAAAAAATTTAGTCTTTTCTTTACTAACCTTTCCTCCTAAGCTTGAGAAAAAATTTCTAGACAACTTAGCATAACTTGAATTTGTTTAATTGATGCTTCCCTAAAAAGAATCAAGTAAAAAATGAGTGGGATAAAGGTGAACCACCTCTAGATAACATGATACATCTCCATGCCTTAAGCTTAATAGCATCTTTAATCAAATGCCCCAACCTTTCAATGCATAACACAAAAAGGTATAGGAATAAAGGGTCCCTTAACAAATGTCTTTAGAGATGTGGAAGCCTTTAGTAATACTGCCATTCTAAATAATATTCATAGTGCTAGTAGAGATACATGTCATAATGATGATAAAGGAAATTTTTTTACAAACAATGATACTATGAAAAAGATGGATGGCAATTTTTTTTTGGGCAACTTTATAATGTGGAGGATGATTTTCAATATTCTAAATTTCCTTTGAATGCTTTCTTTCCTAAGCTTAATGAGGAAGCTATCTTTGAAATTGAAGTAAAGTTCATTGATGATGACATAAAGCAAGCTATCTTGTAAGGCATTAATTTTGTTCTCTCTATGTCTTGCTATAGTAGATGCATGGAAATATTTGGTGTTATGATCTCTAAATTAAAGCCAATTGCACTAAGCCCCTTTGGTACCACATCATCTCCCCTGAAGAAAAATATCATCCTACTCCTTTAGGAAATCTCTTTGTAAATTGCTAAAGCACTAGTCATCTCTAATCTCAAGCCTTTTATTAATCCCCTCAATACAATTCAAAAGTTTCCTCTTCCATTTAAAAATACTACCAAACACTTCTTTTTTCCACTCCATCACCTCTTCAATAAACTTCTCTTTAGTAGGTAACTGATCTCCATGTTCTTCTTAGGCAATCACAACGTTAGAAAACCCCTTAAGCATAAGCCATGCAACCATAAATTTAAATTATCATTCATGATTTCTAACTTCACACTAGTCTCTACTCATCTAGACCTTCACTAGTCAATGGTCGAACTTGAAAACTTTTAAATGTATCACTGAGGCTTCAAGATTCTCTTCCAACTGGCTTATGTTATCAAGCTAAAAATCTATTCTTTCAAGCACATAACCATTACTCCAATTGTGTTTAGGATTACTAAATCCAATATCTAAGAGGTTGCATGCTTAAATACACCTTTTACAATCCTTCATGCTCCAAAACATAGGTGGTTGCCCCCTTACTTATCCTCTATAGAAGTCATAGCATTAAAATCTCTAATGCAAATACAAGGGATACTATTAAAAGCTAACCTTAAAGATCTTTCCTATTTTTAAAGTTTGGGCTTCCATATGTACACATGTTAACAAAAAAAAGCCACAACTACTATGCCTCTTAGTTTTGGTATTGATCACCTATAGATGGGATGAAAGAATATCAAGCTATCAAAAAGCTATATCCCAAAGTATCCAAATACCACCCAAAAAACCCAAAAGCCTCAATATGAAAACAACCATCTAACCCAATCTTCTTAATAATTTGATTCATCCTTTTACTATTAACTTGGGTTCCATGAGAATAATCAATCCCATTTGGTGCTAAACCAAAATATTGCTAGGTAAGAGTATGAAGGTTTTTGCTACCAACCCTTTTAGTATTCTAATCAAGAAAATTCATAGGGAAAAAAGGAAATCATATAAGAAAACAAGTCTTAAAAAGGATGATTATAAATCGAGGTAGCACCCAAACTTTTAAAGAGATCAACCCTTACTTCAAACATATTGTGCTTAAGAATCTTCATTTATCTTAGAGTATCATCAAGATCTAGTGGCTTGGCTTCAATTTTCATGTTCTCCATGTCATGGCTTTCTCATTCAATGATGGCTACATGCTTTTAATAAGCAGTTTCTTTTGTTTGAAAAAGATATTGGTAATAGGCTTCATAGGCCCAACTCTTGTTCCCACCCTTTTAGATTTAGATAGTTTAATCTTGGGATAATTGTTAAAGGAGTATACACTTGACTAGTTTCTTCTCATCATAGGAACATTACCTATCCTCTTTGTGGTGGGCCTATAAGAAGGGAATCCATCAATATTAGACTAGCCAAACTCAGGTATTGTTTTGGTAGGGATGTAAAACTCAATGTTTATAATAGCTTTAGGTATCACATGTTTCCACTTATTGTGCACGTAAGGAAGGTCCTCCTTCAAATTATCATTTCTTTGATCATTAACGGCATTAGATCTTTGACTAATAGTCATACTTAAATCTTTAAAAATCTATTACCCTTTGAAAGGATTCTTATCCAACACAAATGTTGACGCCTTCTCCTATGAATCAGTTATTGCTAAAAATATGTTACCATTTGCATAATTGTTAGGATAGCCCCTCTTAGTTTGTGATTTGTTTACCACATTATTTCCTTTGTCCTTAAATCCATTGACCTATTTAGGTCTATATCTCTTTTATGGATTGTGCTGACCAATCATCCAAGGGCCAAAATTATTGGATTTAGATACACTTACTGTCTCTATGCTTTCCTTCCCTTGGTTCCCTATCGAAAAGCCTACCATGTGAAACCTAGACAAACCAGCTTGACCTATACCACATAAATTTCCTTTATCACTAGGATAGTCCCTTCGCATAATTTTTAAGATAATCCCCCTCAGTTTGTGATTTACTCATCCTATTATTTCCTTTATCCTTAGATCCATTGACTTGTTTAGGCCTATATATATTTTATGGGTTACACTAAGCAGTCATCGAAGGGCTGAAATTATTAGATTTAGATGCATTCTCCATCTTCGTGCTTTCCTTCTCTTAGTTTCTTATTAGAAAGCCTACCATGTGAAACCTAAACAAACTAGCTTGACATGTACTACATAAATTTATCTCCCATTGATCTTTATGATGCCTCTAATGGCCACACCTAAAACAAATGAAGTTAAGTTCTTCATACTCAATCCTATGTTCTCTTTCTTATTTGGACCTTTAAGACCAATGTCTTCCCTAAATCAATTTCAATACAAATTTAAGCATACTAAACCCTCTCAATGGCACCTATCTTATTATAATGTTCCTCCCAAAGAGTATGACCATCTACTTTTAAATATTTTCTGATGGCATTGCCAATTCTCCAAAAGAGGTGTCTATTATAATACTCTATTAGTAACTCCAGGATCTTAAACCACATTGCTTGTTTACAACACTAGTCTTTAAAGGGTGAAATTCTGGTTTCCAACATTGTATGAGTAGGTAGTGGCCTAGAATCATCCATGGTCTCTGATGTAGTGTAAATGCATGATCTTTGTTGAGGGAGAACCTAACCAAGAAGTAATCACCATAGAGATCAATTAGCTTGAAAACTCCACAAGGGTTCTAAGGTTTTTGTAGGCACTTTAAAAGAAACATCTGCCCCACCTTCCTTCCTAAAACCTTGATGAGTAATACCCTCTTCCAAGGGTGACATAGCTTAATCCTATCTTCTCTTAAAACTAGGACATAGGGGCAATAAGGATCTTGGGAAAGATCAACATCCATATTCTCTTCATCATCAAAGAAATTCTCATCCTCCCAGTCAAAATCATCTTCACTAACTTCATCCATACCATGTCCATCAACCCTTACCAAGAGATCTTTATATGAGATAGAAGCTATTTTCCCTCCATGTTGCATCACACTTTTACCATGAGATTTTGCATTAGAACTATCTTCCTTAGGTATTTTTTCACTTGACTTTTCACCCTTCATCACAATCTCCATATCAGTCCCTCCATCTTCGTTAGCCTTAGCTTTCTTCTTGCTTCTCAAGAGTTGATCTTTCTTATCAACATAAAGGCTTGTGTTTTCGTTCTCTTCACCTTCCATTTCAAGCAGTGATAAAAAAAAGTTATTATGAGAAGTATGATTGAAATCGGTAAGAGCTTTATTAAAATTGTGTATAAATTAATTTTTTTTATTTATGTTATTGTAACTTATAAGTCTATTCTTATGGTAAAAGGCCTATAAATAGAGGTTATGTACTAAGCATGAAACATTCAAGTGAATGAGAATTGTTTACCTCCTCTCAATTTTCTTTCTTATTCTTCCTATATTTCTTATATTTTCATTAGTTTTACAACAAAAAATATTTTTAAAAAAAGTAATTTACCTTTAAAAGTTTAGATTAAAGAGGTTTAAAGAGAATACTTTTAATAACCATTTTTTAGAATACTTAGCTTCTTTTAATTAGTTCCCTGAGGGCAATGTTGAACTCTAGCCTTTTAATAAGTCTGACATTAACACTACAATTTTATCCAAAAATAATAATAATAAACACTACAATAGATAGGGCTAATTAATTCTCATTATATGAGAGGGCCTAAATTGTCAGTGCTAGGATAAATTTTGAATAAAAGTTTTTAGTTTTTGTATATTAAATTTTTTGATAATAATATGACAAAAATACTTTTTATAATTTAGTATCATATTATTAAGTGTTTTTTTAAACAAATTCATAATTATGTTAAAGTGCACAATAACAAATAATTTAAACTTACATTTATCTTCCTTACTACTAGGTGCCTAAAAAACTAATTATACTACTATCAATTATCAAGAATTGGGCCCAAAAGAAATAAAAAATAAAAAAGACAAAGTAACTTTCCTTTTTTTCTTGCATCTACTCGTCAAACGGAGGGAATACTATAACTCTTTATGTTTGGTTACATGCCAAAAATGGAAAAGGAAATAGAAAGTATAGAAAAAGAGATTTTTTTTATGTCATATCTATTATTTTTTATTATAATATTTATTCTTTTTTGTTCTTTTTTTAGTAGGAATATATAGGTCATTTCTATTCATAATCTTATTCTTTTTTTCATTTTCATACCTAACATTATGTGTACTAAATATAACTTTATGGATTTCCCTTCTCCTAGGGAAAAATAAGGCTATTTATAAGTTCAAATTGGCTTAGTTTTAAATTGAAATCAAGTCAAATTGAATAAATCAATTTTTTAAAGAAAGGGATTTTTTTCAATTTTGTATACAATTAACTTGGTTTGAGTTTGGTTCATGTTTACAATAAAATTTTTTTATTTAATTCTACATTTTCAAAATCTTCAAGTTTGAACATATTTTTTCTACATTTGTAAGGTTTAATCCAATAAAAAAAATGTCTTCCAAGGTTAAAAACTATAATTTTCTACTAAATAATTAAGTCAAAATTCTAAGTCAAGAATTCAACAATGCTAACATTATTTTTGGAACCAATCCATTGAAAATAGACAATCAAACTAACATGGTAAGTTTTGACATGTTAAAAATTGATTTAGACCTTTTTACTTTAATTTTTTATGTTTTTAATTGGTTTGATTTGGTTTAAGTTGATTAAATCGGTTTTTCAAATTATAATTATCCCTAAATAAGTAAGAGTAAAAGAAATTCTTCTTGTAATTTTTAAATATTGTAATAGTATAATTATTTCTCCAAAATAAAAAGAATTTCACCATATACTGTTAAGAGGAAAAGGCAATACATGAAATTTAATAATTAATACTTTAACTTATTAGTTAAAATAAAAATGGATAGCAATTATTTTTATTTTAAATTAACAGTGCCTATTTAAAAAAAATTGAAAGTCTCAAATGCATATAATTATTCTTTCAGGATGTTATTTTAAGAAACTTTTTTAATGACAGGCACTATTTTAGATGTTCCAATTCTGTGCATATCTCAAAGATGAGGTAAAATTTGGATTGTCCAAATAAAATTTGAATAGTTCAAATTTTATATTTTTATTTTTTTTAATTTAAATAATTAAATTTTTTAAAATCTATAATTAAAAAATTATTTTTTCTGTATTTTATTTTTTAAAAATAAAAAAAAAATCTAATATGATAATCTAGATTAAATGTGCACAAAAAAAATGCACAAACGTGCAAAGAATTGGAGCACCTATGTTGGTTCCTCTGTCAATTTCAACAACAGTAATGTGCATCAAATTATTTTATATAAATCTTCGGGATTATAATGTTACTTATATGTTTCTTGTGTTGAGAATCTGTCAAGGATTACTGGTAGTATCCAAGAATAGAATAGAATTAATTAATTAAATAAATAGAACAAATTATCGGTTTCTTTCGAACAATTCAAACCTAATCATTTGAAACAAAATCAAATTATGTTATATATTATTTTTTAATATTAAAATGTATTTTGTAATATAAAGTCCATCCAATATACTATATATGTCACTGTTTTTTCTTTTTATATTACTTAGTGCTAGGTCACCCCAATTATATTAGAGATATTGAAGTTCATGATTCTTTTTTCCTTTTTTACTGACTTAAAATGATAAATGGGTCTCTCAATTGTATGGTGGTGTTAGACAAAATCATCCTACAATCAATAATGGGAATCAGTTATCACCAGCAAGAAAAATTTGTTAAAATTTGAAAAATCATGGGATAGGATATAACTGAACCAAATTAGAACTAGTAGGGTAGTTTTTGTTGTTGTTGTTATAGTTAAACTTTATTTAATCTACTGTCTCCAATTATTTTAAGAGCATGCTTCTTTACATTAATTTGACACATTTAAAATTTTACTCTTAAAATACTACTAAAAATAATGAAATATATGTTACTACGGAGAGATTTTACCTCTTTTCAACAGAACTGTTGGATGCCTTGTATTGTATATAATATATGAGAGAAGCACTACAAATTAGCTTATTTCAAGGATACTTTCATAAAGAAGTTTAGGGTTTACACCCAATTTTTTTGTTATGGGTTATTGTTATTGAAGCTGATAATGACTTAATATTAAAAAAAAAATTAAAGTTCTCCTTTGTCATTTTCTTATGATAAATTGCAAGTTGTTGATACTGACAAGAAATATATAAGTCATTTAAAATGAAATTATGAAGATAATGAAAATGAACTGAACTTAAATGACAATTCTCATTGCCCACGAAGGAGTTAGAATATCTTATGAGTTTGATTATATTCAACCCAATGATTAGACTAGTCTTCAAACAAAGTTTTCAAATTGTATGGCCCTGCAATATTGTTATTTCCATTCCACATTTGCTGAGCGAAAATTTGATTGGCTCTTTCAATAGGACAAGAAGAGTCAAAAAACACATGATCACTGGGATTCTTATGTAGCTCACACTCCACTCTTGATCTACCTCCACAAGTGTAATATTCCTTGTAAGGCCCATTTCCATAACATGCCACAATGCCTTCTTTAAAACCTTTCTTAACAAATCAAGAGCACAATAATCATAAGATAAGTATAAACAAAATTGTCAAACACTAAATTTTGGGTGTACATAGATTAAGCTAACTTGGCTCAATTTAAACTTGCACTTAATTCAAGTCTCAACCTTTTTTTTTTTCTTTTTGTAATAAAATTTTTATCTAGCTTGGCTTATTGTTCTAAACCCAAAAAAAAAAAAACATTGACATGATTCGACTGGATTGATGAGTCTTTTAGATTCATGTACACCCCTAAAAATTAAAGATTCACCTACCATATTTTGAAGGGAAACTTATTACTCCAGTGAAAAAATCATAGTAATTGGTAAATGAATACTTGAATCCTTCAAGCTAAGTTTTTAACTTATGGAGGCCTATAGAAAGTTACAATTGTATAGCTTTGCAGGTGCAGAAGCTTGTTCCATGCAGGAACCTACACTTCCATTTACATAGACCATGATAGAAGGTACACACCCCAAAGGTGCCATACTAAGAAACCCAAACTTCCTCCCTCCAATCTTGTATATATCCTTCAAATCATATCATCATTGTTAATCACATAGACAATAAAGGCAGAAGATTGCATAAAAACTAAAACTTTAAATATGGGGACACTATATTTTACCTCTTTAAACCAATGCTTAATTATAAAATTGGTATACAAATTTTAAAATGTAACATAAACCATCCAAAACTTCAAATTTTGCAAGTCCAACATTGAGCTAAGCTAAGCAATGTTGTGACAATAAAAATTCGTTTTCATTCTTAGTCCAATGTTCATGGGAATGTTTTATTACGGTTTAAAATATATGTACTGATTTTCCAGTTAGACTTTAATTCAGGTAGTAAAATGTGATTTTCCCTTCAAATTTTGTATATAGTAGTAACTAGTTTTTACTTACTTTGACCACACTAGTCAAATTGCCAATCACCCTCAAGACATACTCCTATGTAGTGCATGATAAAGGGATACTTGAGTTTTCTAACATGCGGGTTGCGTAATTATTGGATCCAATGTTAAATAAGTATATGGCATTGGACAACAAATTTTTCGTTTTCACATCTCCAAGTTTCTCCATCAATAATTTGTTGGCATTTTTTAAATTAGCCAATTGAGTTTTTAGGTCTATCACTTGAAAATCAAATAATAGTTAATATAACCTTGTTAGTTGAGAAATATAAGACAACAACACAATGAATATTTCAACATAAGTACAAAATTAAACTAAACTCTCAAAATCTAAAAGACCCTAGATCAGACTAACTTATAATCCATCTCAAAATTAGAATAGTATAATGTCTTTTTAATTGAATCCCAAAAAAAAAACATATGAATCTTTTATGAACTTTAACTAAAGCACCAGCTCCTCTTAATGCAAAATGCACCCCCTTAGTGTATTGTTGGTATCTGGGATATAGATATGGAAGGGTTAATGGCAACTTAGCATTCTTAGCTACAATAAAGCTCTCAAATTGTTAGTTTTAGTAGCAATTAAGATGTTGCAGTTAAAACTAGAGATGATAATTTACCTATTTGTAGATATATGCTCCAACTGAAAGTAAGGATGGGAAGAATTTCTCCACCGTAAAAATGGGGATGGGGATAAATTATCCCCCTTAAAGAATACGGAGACTAGGAATGAGACCATACTTTCCATCCCGTGAGATCTCACTATATTAAATTTATTAGTATATTCTTGATTTATTCAATTGTTTTAATATGTATATGTCTAATTGGCATTTTTATATTCATAATTTATAATCATAAAGTTAAATATATGATTCTTTTTAAGGATTTATCTAAATTTAAAACGATGATATTTTGAATTTCTAAACTTCTACTTAACTTTTATAAAATTTTACTTAATTTGAATAAAATTTTACATATTTGAAGATTTCAACAAGTTCTATTTCTTAGTGAAGAATAGCAATAGAGCCATGATGGAATTTTATCTTAATAGGAAACAAGGTTGAGAATTAAGAAAGACCTTCTCTCCCAGCGCTAGCCTATCTTTATGTTGAATTAAAACTCCGTCTCACACAAAAATTCTTACAAATGAAATCTAGAATCACACGACCATCTGAACCAGTGGGGTACTTAAAGAAGGATTCCCTATAGGGGCAGAAGTTAGCCCTGTCATAAATAGTAGTATTGATTAGTTATTGCTTCCAGCATTAAATTGTGAAGCTCTAAATATGAATAAAGTAGCATGTTTTTTTGGCACGCTTATCTCAACATAGCAGCAACTTCCCAAAAATATGATTAAACACAAAATCAACAAACTAACCTTGCTTCTATCTTCCTTCAGTATCATTGAGCTAGCAAACTCTGTATTCTAGTGAACTCCCAAAGAAGAGTTATCAATCCTTGACCACACTGGCTTGAGATTTAAGATAATATAATATCATATTATGGGTCGTTGCGGTCATGGATTGATGTCTTATTTTTATTTGTGAGTAATTCAAGAATGCATTTCTCATATATAGAACAGCCAGTTAGGTAATTGCAAGATCACATATAAGCATTTTGTATAAAATAGTAAGAAAAAATCTCTAAACTATCTCTTAAATGATACCAATTTGATTACTATTACTCTCCCTATACCATGTGTCACGTCATCATGTGTTGGAATGTTATTACAAATTATCGTTAACTTACATTTTATTACCTATAGTTAGGGGAGGGCACAGGTTGGAACAAATCAGGATTTGCTTCAACCTGAGTTTCGACTAAATTTCAATTTCGAGACGAATTTTTTGTCTTGAGCTTGGCCCAGCCCAAACCTAGCCCGATTATAATCGAGCCAGGTTTGGCTCGGGCCAGGCTAATCGGGCCAACAGGTTAATTTTTTTATTTTTTAAAAAAAATTTTTTAAATTTTTTAAATTTAAATTTTTATATTTGTTCAATTATTTTTGGCATATAACCATTTTTTTAACATATTTTTTTAAATTTATGCAATGAACATGAAAAAATATGAACTCAATGGAGAAAATAGGAAAACAAATAAAACAAATATAGTAACTAAAATTTGAAAAAATATGTATTTTTTAATTTTATTTTTCTTACATGAATGTGATAATTATATTTAAAAGAGTTCTAATATAAATTTTTGACCTCTCTAATTATTTATAATTTATAAAATATATTTAAAATTTTTTTGCTAAAATTATAAAAAGACCCTTAAAAAAGAATTCTTTTCAATTTAGTTCTTATTTTTTTATATATAAATATATATATATATAGAGAGAGAGAGACCTCAGGCAGGGTCGGGTCCAATAGGGCCAAAAAGTTATTCCGAATCTCATCCCGACCTGAAATATTATCTCAACCTGACATTGTTTTAATTTTTTTTTAAATTTGGGTCGAGATGTGCCACCTAAGTTGGGACAATTTTGCACACCCCTACGTATGGTTACAAGATTTCAATAGTCTTTAATGCCATGGTCTGGCAATCTTTTTTCTTTTTACAGGTCGTAACAGATGAAAGGTATCAAGGGCTTTAAAGTTCATTAACTCAGGCATATTATGACTGTTAAATGCCATTGAGTTGGCCAATGGGAAGAACGTAAAGGTGGCTATAGTTTCCATATAAATACATAATGTTTTCTTGAGAAAGACATAAAAAATAGATGAGAAAGTCTACTGAAAATATATACCATTGGGTGATCTTCTGCATAAAGAAGTAAGCTGTGAGAGTATGGTTTTCCTTCTTGTACATAGATTGCGCGTCCTTCCACTTCACTTGCTTTCCTTTCTCCCTATGAGTAGGCTTATCAAAGAACACCCAGAAATAATTTTACCGAGTCTAAGTCAGCCTACCAACATTTTTTTTTTCTTGTTCCTATATTTTCATTAAAGTGTGCATGTCTCCGTTGCATCAATCATTTAAACTCGTGAAACAAACTCTGAGAGTATTCATTCTTAATTTACTTATCTCTATAGTTTTCCAATAATTCATTATTTTATTCATTAGGAAGTTGAGGTAAGGAGAATAATAACAGGATTTCAGGCTTAATATTGAATAGATGCAGCACATTAGGATATAGAAGAGTACAAGAGAGAATACATGGACTCTGGACTAATCTCATGTGTTAATACAATGTCAACATACATGCATTTTAGGCCTTAAAAAGTGATTGTAGATTGTAAGGCCCAACAACATTAAGATTTCCGATCCACATTTGCTGGGCAACAAATTGATTGGTCCTATCAGTTGGATGAACAGAGTCAAAGAATACATATTCACTTGAATTTTTACACAACTCGTAACTTTTCATTCGCATCAAACCTCCACAAGAAAAGATACCCCTGTAAGGGCCACTACCACAGCATGCCATGCCCCCTTCTTTGAAACCTGTTCAAAGTATGAAACCACAATAAATAGAACAAAGTTACAAAGAAATCAAAATTTTAATTCAAATTAAATTACTCTATTAGTCCTTATAATTTCATTCAATTCTCAATTCAATCCTTATAATTTAAAAGTTTGCAACGAGATTAAAATTTTCAATTTTAGTTATTGTCATTAGTCGTCTGGCAATATGTCGTTAAATTCTACTAATATAGTTAAACATGTGTCACCTTCGCATGAATATACATGATTCATGCCAACTCACTCAAGTTACTTATCACAAGTGGCATATCAAGCCCCACATGAGTGGATTTTACTCCATCATCTATTTTTATCATTTTTCTTGACATAATCATACATATTCAAAAGTGCCCTATCAACAAAATTTATCAATATATTGACAAGAGCTAATTTGAAATTTGAGTAAAACTACAAAGACTAACAAAATAATTTTTCCTTGTAATTTACGAGAATCATGCATTTACCTACCATATTTCATGGGGTAATTCATTAGTTGAGTAACTAAATCATAGAAATTAGTAAGTGAATATTTGAATCCTTGAAGCTGTTTCTCTAGCTTCTGAAGGATCCCGGAAAGTGCTTTGTTATGGAGTTTTGCTAGTGCCGAAACTTCCTTTTCATGGCAGGAACCTGTCCCATTTGCAAGCGTCTTGAACAGTGGAAAACATCCTAAAGGCCCTAAGCCAAGAAACCCAAATTTCCTCCCTCCTTCCTTGTGTATTTCCTTCATAACAGAATATGATTGAAGATTATATAAACAATTGTGAAGGTAGAAGATTGAATTAAGGAAATTGAACTGCAATTTTTTAGTACAGCTTACAGAAAGTAATCATCACATACTTCGATCACAGTTGTCAGATTGCCAATCACCAAGTCAACATATTGATCTCGAGAGTATGATGGAAAGACAATGGTTTTAAAAACCACACGGTCAATGTAATCGTTGCTTCCAATGCTAATTAAGTAAACAGCTTTGGACAGCAAACCTTTGGCTTCAGCTTCTCCTAGTCTCTGCCTCAGTAGCTTGCTGAAGTTTTTGAAATACTTCAGCTGAGTTTTCAGGTCAATCATCTGGAAAATATCAAACATCAAATTGGGTACATCAACCTCCAGAATATTTTTAAGATAGAAGAAGAAAAAAAACAGTATCAAAAGTGTTCTACTAAACCCCTCCTTCGCCTTTTCCCCCTTTTCCCCTTGTGGCAAATTAAAAAGGATCAATGCAGGACACGACATGATAAAGATTCTGTTTCATGATAAAATATGTACAATGTGTTTGGTACAACATCATCTTAACTTTGATATTTTGGAAGTTAAGCTGCATCTAAAATGCTTGTATTTGATATATTAATATTTAAAATGTCTAATATCATTCAATATACCAAAAGGAATGCAATGACATCATTTTGAATAGCATCTTATACCACCCAAGGAATCCAAACCATCAGGGATGAAGTGACCTATCTAAACTATTATTTTCTTTACCAAAATAAAGGATATCATCCAAACAGAGAGATCTTTTGTCAACCTACTTTTAGCTTTAATTTCTATAAAATACCAACAATATAATCTTTGCGACAACTTTCAATTGTGGCACTAAACACAAGTTTTAAAATATCATAGTATCCAAAATAACAAGGCCTGTGAGATAACACCGCCAAACCAAACGACCCCGCAGTTTCTGGTTGCAAATTGAATTGTTGTTTGGCGTCTAATATGAGTGAATGCAGAGAATGGAACTCTTTTTTAAAATTATGAGTGCTTCACAAGTGGCAAATCTTCGCCTCTCCCAAGAAAATGCGTGATGGAAAAAGGGTAAATCACAAAGAAATCTATTAAATGGGGGACCTCATATACCTGTCCAGCAAAAGTTTCAACTTGAGCCGCGGCTCCACCAGATGCAAAATTTGCCCCATGAAGCCATTCTCGATAAGCAGGATGCAAATATGGAAGAGCCAATGGCAAATTCGCATACTCAGCTGCATTAAAAATCCGTAGATTGTTCAAGCTTTAAAAAAGCTTATGATCTCGAACTCAAATTCACATAACCCAAAAATGTTTACCAATAAAATCTGGAATCGTTCGTCCATCGGTATATCTGCCATTGGGGTAGTTGAAGAAGGTTTGGCCATACGGCCATCGGTTTGCCTGACGGTCAATTTCGAATTTGACGTAGTTATTGTTTCCAATATCGAACAAGGAATCCCCAAATACAAACAATGCGGCGTTGTTTCTTGGTATGCATAATTTAGCGAAGCATCGAATTGGGATGAGTATGGTACACAGAACTAATAGATAGATATGCAACCCAGAAGTGGCCATCTTCGCTTCTGTTCTGCTTCAGTGAAGAAGAGTGTATGTGGATGTAGAAAATTGCTGGAAAGGAGAGTACAAATGGGTGTAATGCAAACGAAGATCGCTACCATATCCTTTTTTTGGTCACACTCTAGTGGGTTCCCACTTTACAGGCTGTTGAAAAATACTGAAAAGGATATAAATGGGCGTAATTCGAAGGACGATAGCTACTCTATCCTCTTTTTCGTCAGACCTTACACGCTGTTGACGGTATGCCCCAGATTTTTTCGACGGAGATTCTCTGCTTGCGTGCCTTGAGCAACACGCCGTGAGTAGCAAACCAAAATATGGTCCAGTATACTTGAATTCTTTGGCAAAAATAGCTTTTTAATTTTATTTAAATTTTTATTTTTATCTTTTAATTTTAATTTTAATTTTATTTTTATTTTATCGTTAACTTTATTTAATTCTAATTTAATTTTTTAATTATACCATAAGTTTTACTTTTTATTATTTAATTTTATTTTGTTTCAATTTAATCATTAATTTTTAAAAACTACTCAAATATTTCTTTCTCAAACATTATAAATTAAAATATTTAAGAAAAAAGTTCTATGTGCCTTATCAATAAAATAAAATAAAATAAAATTATTAGTTAGATTAAAATAAATTGGACAAAAATGAAATTAAAAGACAAAGATAAAATTTAAGATAAAGTTAATTGATTAAATTAAAACTAAATAAAACTAAAAATAAAAGTAAAATATAAAGTAAAGTTATATGAACAAATTAAAATTAAATGAAGTTTAAGAACAAAAATGAAACTTATGATAAAATTAAGAGACCAAATTAAAATTAAATAAAATTAAAAAGCAAAAATAAAACTTCAAATAAAATTAAAGTTAAAATAAAATTAAGAGGTCAAAATGCATTTTTTATGATTTATTTTTTAATCCTAATTATTCATTTTGTTTGTTTTGGTTTTTTCTATTTTGAATGGAGTAAAACGAAAATAATTTTTTAATTTTTATCAAATAGATCTAATAAAAATAAAAAAATTATCTTTACTTTATATTTTATTTCCTTTAAAATAAAAAATAAACTATTAATATTAAAAAAATAAAAAATTCATGAGAAATCTTAACTTTTTATCAATTTTGCTCAAATCAATAATTTTTATGCTTTTAATTGGACACAAATATTTTTTATACCAAAAAAAAAATTGAATGGAAATATTATATATTTTCCTTTTTTTTTTTTTCCTCCTTCCTTCTCTTTCTTATTAAAACCATCGTACC
This sequence comes from Erythrophleum fordii, assembly GCA_032878935.1. Lineage (NCBI taxonomy): Eukaryota > Viridiplantae > Streptophyta > Magnoliopsida > Fabales > Fabaceae > Erythrophleum > Erythrophleum fordii. Next base: position 7,723,238 of record JAVQMF010000047.1, read on the forward strand.
AATTTTCCACCTCATGATTTTCTTTCTTGCTTTAGAAGAAAATCTAGGAGATCTTTTGCCGACAAAACGTACTATGCAAGAGTCGAGTTGTCCATTTACCCATTTCAGCCTATTATTTAAAAGGAAAAAAAATGCTGATTTTTTTAATTAAAATTTTTATCATAAAAGTACTAAATGCCCACAATGTGTTTGTTTTATATAAAAGAATGATAATATCTGTGTCCACTGAAAATATGAAAAGTATTAACTTCTACAACTTTAAGTAAGTTAACAATCTTTTATACGATCGATATATATATATATATATAATGTATTTTTAGGAAAGTTAAGTCTAAAAAAATTTATCAATCAGATTCATTATATATATATATATATATTAGAAGCAAATTTTAATATGTATCATACTCGTAGGTTTAACTATGACTAATTTAATGAGGGCAAAAAAAATAATTACGATTTATTTAATTTATCAATTTTTTTTTGTAGATGAAACTAGTTTAATAATTTATTTAATTTATATATAACATGTTTATATATTTCTTTTATAAGTTATAATTGACTTAATTTATTATTCTTTTGGCAATGAAATTATTCATCTTTAATAAATTACATTTCCTAGTCAGTGGATTTTCTGTAAGTGCTACTTTGGTGTTGTTTTTAGATTATTCAGATTTAATTTGGATAATATATTTTATTTTATTTTATTTAAAAATAATTTTTTAATTACAAATTTAAAAAAAATGTTTGAAATTAAAAGAATTAAAAATATAAAACGTAAAATTTAATCTTTCTAGACTTAATCTAAGCGAACTAAATTTAATTTACAAAAAAAAAAAACACGAAAGCAACACCCGGAAAGAGTACAGAGATGCCGGATGCTTCATGTTAATCTTTTTTATTTTAATTTATTGAAGCATGTTTGAATCTCTTTTTTCATAATTACCGTCAAAACTAAAATACTTCATTTTTTTTAATCATCGATACTTGGGGCCAAATAGACAAAAAATAAATACAGAATTGGAACCACAAAATGTATATCCAACTTGCGAGTTTGTGGAGGGAGAATTTAAAATTACGTAATTGTCACAGGAGAATATAAGCAACCCCCAAAAAGAATAAAGAGATATCGGATGCCATTTTTGTGTTAATCTTTTTTTTTTTTTAATTTATTGAGGTATGTTTGAATCTCTCTTTTAATAACGACCGTCAGAACTAAAATACATCATTTTTTTTCAAATCATCAAAACTTGGAGCCGAATGGACAAAAAAAAATGCAAAATTGGGACCACAAAATTCATACCTAACTTGTGAGTTTGTGGTGGAGAATTTAAGATTACATAATTGTCACACATGAGAATATATTTTCAATAATTTTCTTCCCTTCACAACAATACTTGCACAACTTAACTAGGGGTAATCTTTGAACCTAAAAATTTTATCAATCCAATCTTATCAATCACGTCGGGTCAAGTTAAAAAATAATTTTATGAAGAATTATAATAAATAACCAAAAAATAAAGATATTTATTCTTAAAGATCTATTATCAATTGTTTTAAGATGGTTATCATTGAGTTTAGTAACAAGCTGCTGAAATTAATAGTAATGATTCTTAAAAATAATTTTTTTCTTTTTTTGTCCTTAATCATAATTTTTCCATGATTTTATTTATTAGAATAAGTCATCAGGTTGAGTTGAGCATTAAACTAATTATATTTGCAAGTTTAATTGGGTCTAATCCTATTAATTTTCTTTGAAAAAAATTACTTGCTGAGGACTTATATGAAAAGTTCTTTTAAAGTTATTTTATAATTTTTATTAAAAATTTTAAAAATTATTAAAATAAAATAAAATAACCCCAAACCTAGCTTGATACTAGAACCATACCCAAACGCTAAAAAAAAAATAAAATAAAAAAAAGCAATACAAAATCGAATCGAAAACCAACTCAAGTCAATGCCCAATCAAACCTGGGTTTTATGCACCTCTAAGCTGAACCATTATTTTATCAAATTCTTCATGGAACATTGTCCGGTTAAACCAACCATTGCTTCACTATATTGAATCCAATATATATATATATATATATACACAAATATCTTGTACTTGATTTAAAAAACTTGGTAAATACTTTAAAAATTAATATATCTACTTGCGAAACACCGCATAAGAAAAAAAATATTGTAGAAAATTCTATTTTGGTTTTTGATAGTTTTAAGTTAACTAGTATTGGGTTCTATGCTATTACACAGAATTTGTGAAAAGTTTTTGAAATTAAAAAATAAATAGAATTCCAAAAAAAAAAAAAAGTTGGACATAGGCCGAGATGCGAAGCTATATTCATAGTTTTAGAAGAATACTCACAAGATTATATAATATCTAGATAGAATGTTAAATTTGATATCAAATTTTTTATAGAGGTAGATAACACTATGAATAATTTTCAGCGATTGAAGAAATAAATTAAAAGAAATAATACATAAATAACCAAACAAAAAATCTATCTATCTAATAAGGAGAGTGATATCAAAATTAAGACTTACTGAAAAAAAATTCAACATTCACTGAAAAAGAGCAGAGAGCTAAGATTTTATTTGGATTCTAGTATACGTGAATAATCCGTAAGTTGCAAACAAATTTATATATTTATTTAATTGTATGTTTTTATAAAATTAAGAATCCAATTTTTTTTTCCCTAAAAGCAACAACATGGTAGAATTTGCCTTTAAGTAGTTTTTTCAAATTGTAAGGTCCAATGACAATGCCAATTTCACTCCACATTTGCTGAGCAAAATATTGATTGGCCCTATCAACAGGATAGCAGAGTCAAAGAAAACATATTCACTTGGATTCTCACATACCTCAAAATCTTTCACTATAATCTTTCACTACCAATCTTCCTCCACCGTTATAGAATCCCCTTTTAAGCTCCATAAATCATCCCACGATCATTAGAACACAGCTGCAAATTATTTTGTCAATCTCATGTCTTGTGTCAATTGTAATACCTTTAAAATAATAATAATAATAATAATAAACTAAATATTTTTAAATCAATTCTAGAGTTTATAAAATTTTCTAGAAACTTTTTAAATTATTTTAGATACTAAATTAAAGCATATTAAATTTTTAAGGGCTAAAATGCAATTATAGCCAAAGACTACCAAAATATTAGTATCTTACCTTTTCATTCATTTACTTTCTCCCGAGACTTGGCATTTTCAATGTACCTTCCTGGTGCTTTTCTCATTTTGCTTTGTTCCTCATTCTCTTCTCATTTTTTCTAACACTGCAACCATAGATCTTCAACCATTATGCAATCACCTCTATCAAGCTCTAGCTAGCTCTAATCATCAGTCAGTTCTGCTACCTTGGCTAATCATGAACCATCATGAGAGGCTAAAAAAAAATAGAGGAAAAAGAGGAAGGAAGAAAGAAAGAAAGAAAGCCATTGGTGTTGATTTCTTTTCTCTCTTGTGCTAATGGCTTCCTTCATTTGTTGTTTCCCATTTCTCCATTCAATTTCTTTTTAAAATTTTTGATTCTTCCCTTTCATATTGCGGCTGCTGTGGTTGGACATTGAAAAAGGGATTTCACTATTGAATCTTTAAAATAGCAAGTTGACACTCCTACCTCCAATTATCATATAATGTGAAGTAAGTTTTAAATTTAATTTGAGTTATGGAAACTTATATTGAAAAACTCCAAATTTAGGGTTAGTATTTAGGATAGAAAAGTATGTAATAATTTGGGAATTTATATTTTAAGGAGTATATTAGGTTATATAAATAATTATAGATATTATTGGAGTGGTCCAAATAATTAATTTATATTGATCATAATTTTAGGAGGCCAAAGCAAGGAGAAGAGCTTTTGAAGTAAGCTTGATTCAAGGTAACTTCCTTCCATTTGGTTGCTTCTTCTTCCTTTGCTTCTTCTTAAGTGTCTCAGCCAACTTTAGAGCTAGGGAGAGGGGGAAGTTTCTGACTTAAAGCAAACATGAAACCTATGATTTAGGTTATTGGAACTTAGAATATGTAAAGAAATTGGAAGGAAAACTAATGGAAATCAAAATAGGGAAGTGTGAAACTCTTAAACATAATGCAAAAATTGATTTGATTTTTGAAATTCCTTGCATGTGTAGATGTTTATTTGAACTCCTAAGACCCCTAGGCCTTCCAAATGTCCCTCCCATCAAGGAAAAATAAAAAATCCCATGGGCTCTTTCCTCCCTCATAATCTCGGCCAAGCTTGGAAGAATAGGCTAGGGAATGTTTTAATTTATTCTAGACTTGGTTTGAGAATTCATATGATGGAAGAAAGTGGGAGAAATCCTTAGAAAAAATTTAGAAGCCATGGATTGAGAGATGAAGCAATGGTTTCCATAATGTAGCCTTATGAAATAACATGTATCTAGGCTTTTGAAAGTGTGGATGTGATGGCTCCAAGGACTTTAAATGAAGTCAAGAGGCTTAGATATGAGAAGAGAATGGAGTCAAGAACTTGAATTATGGTAGTTGCTTCAGTAGGCCATTAATGGAATCATTATGTAACTAGTGAACAAAGTATGCTCCTTTGATATGTGTTTAAGATCTTGGCTTGCTTCATGAGTATAATTGAGTGTTATTTTTTGTGGTTAGGCCAAGGAAAACAAATCCCATCTCATTGTGCTTGTGAGGCTGACAAGGAGAAAAATACTCCAAACTAAAGCTTAAGTAAACATCAAGGTAGCTCTCCACCATATTCTTGTTTGCATTCTTGGTTGTATATATGTCATTGTGTACTTATATATGCATTTGTATCTTGAAACATGCCACTTGATGTTGTGTTGTTGCATTGGTACCAATATGCCTTATTGAATGTTATTGGTTTATGAACATTGCTCATAAGGGTGAGGGGATAAAAAGTCCCTTTATGAGTGAAGAGATGTCAAAAGTCTCTAGGTATGGGTGAGACAAGGCTAAAAATCTCATAAATAGATGAGGCCAAGTCAAAAGTCCCTGGATCAAGAGTGAGGCAAATCAAAAGTCTTAAAAATAGGGTGAAACTAAACCAAAAGTCCCTAGAGCTCATTCTTGTGTTTGATGTGACTTTATGGCATGGAAATGTGGATTTGAATACTTTATGGATTGCGTAGTTTGCATACTTATACCCTTTGACATATTATATGCCTTGAATATGCACTTGAATAGGTGTATAAGCTATTGAAATTTCATAAATCTCACCTCGTTCCTTCTCCTATCTCATATGGTCTAGGTGGAGTTCAAAAACCAAAAAATAAAGGGCAAGGAGCCTAAGTGGCTATGTTGTGACAAATATGTAATTCGTATAGCTTTTGAATGCAAGGAAATGTCAAAATATTTATGTATGTATTATTTTTAAGTTGTAAAAATTTGAGCAAATGTAAAAGCATATATAGATGATGTATGAACTAAATTGATGGCAAAGTAATGGTAGAATGTGATTTGGGTACTTAAGAGCTTATATTTGCTTATGTATTCTTGCATGTGAAATAGCCAAATTGAGATACATGATGATTTAGACCACTTGAGCAGTTCATATACGATGTAATTATGCTTTTAAACTTGCCCAAAAGGTACTAGAACACAAAAAAGACCATTTGGACCAAATTAAACCCTTAGATGACACTAAAGTGACCATAATTGTGAGCTATAGCAAAATCTATCCAAATGAGTTCTTCTTGGTCTAAAATTTAACATGCATATAGGTCTTGTTTAAAGTTTTTTGAGAAATGAAAATGCATATTACTTGGAGTTCTATAAAATTCTTGGCGAATTTCCAAAGCTGGTTGAAATTTTAAAGTTTAACAGTGGCACTGTTCATATGATCTAAAATTTTGCCTATGTTATTTATAAAAAAAATAGTGTCCAATGACTGTGAAATTTTACAAAGGGAAAGTAGACTTTCATAGTGAACTATAACAACTAGAATCACCTCAATTGGAGATCCATAGATGGAGTTATGAATTTTTGAAGTTACAAGTTAGCATTAGGGGCGCAGTTAGACCTTAGTCACTTTTCCATCAATTTTTAAGGTCTGAAGGCTTCTGAATTAGTCTAAACTTATTTTTTCCCTCTATTTAATTTGTAGCTTTCTAAATTGGTAGAGTTTTCTTGGATTGAATTTTTTTATAATTAGTTATGAATTTTTGAAATTTATATTAGCAAGCTATATTAGAAATTCTGGGTAATCCAAACTCTATCCTTTTCTTATCGTCAAACATAGTCCAAATGATGCTTTGATGGCTTGGAATTATTTTTAGTATAAATTAACATCCAAAGCTTTTTAGAAAGCTATGGTTTACTTTATTTCAATTTTTTTAGGATTAATTATGACTTTCTAAAATTGCGAGCAAAAAACTGAATTCTAAACCCGAGGCTGAACGTGGACTTTCCTGGCTTTTAGTCTCCAGTCCATGGTTTATGGATTGTTTTGTAATGTTTATGATTTATATGGATGTAATATGACTAAATAATGTTTTAAGTGAGTTCATGAGGCCCACAAGACGTGAATTTAATTCTTAAACCCTGACATAATGTAAGGAAATTACATTATTTTATTTTATTTTCTTAGTTTTTCCTTGTTTGCACATGAAAGTCACCTTGAATATAGGAATATGGAGCCTAATAAATTATGGTGTGACATTATAGAGAGAGTCCAATCTAATTAGCTCTTACGAAATGGGTTGGTGGCGACCAAATTACCGCAGGTAGTTGGTAGTGGATCACCTAAACGATCATCATGTAAGACTCATTGTGGGCAGAATATGCGATTATCCTGCAAATAGGGATAAATCACATAACCAGCTACTCGCTTGAAATGAAAAACAAAATGGAATAATATATCTTATCTTGCCATTCCAAATGACCTGTGATATATACTATTCTTATAAGTATAAAAGTGACTCATCCTTTGAACTTGGATGAATAGGTTTTCCAACTCTGACCATAAGATCTATAAGCAAAATAACACAATCTACTATTATTCATTCAAAATTAACATGTACAAGTATCAATGACATAATATGCTATTAGTTATGTCAAAAATGGTCATGTATAAGCATAAATGACATACCTAATTAATATCCATATATATGTATTGACAATAAATAACATAACATAATTTTAGACAATTAAAACTTTTGTTAATATACAACTAAGCAACAAAAAAGCAACAAAAGTGCAATGTGGGCAAGAGACACGATTATACCCTATTTGTTTATAAAAGCTGCACCTATTTGGTTGTCTTGAGGTCTTAAAGTCCATTTCATTTTGAAAATGACTTGAAAGAGATCGACCTCACTCGCAGAGTATGGATGAATTTAAGACTAACTTTGGATCGCTTGGTTGTGGCTAATATTCTTGTCTTCTAATAGGTTAAAACATATTTGTATATGCATTGCGCATGGTATCCAAGAAAAATATGGGATCCATAACTTGGAATAACTTTAAGGCTACTGTGGAGCACGCTGCAAGAGCATGCTAGTATGGGTACTTCTCCACATAGAATTCTCCACAATTACATGTGTAGTTGGTCAAATTAACCTTGTAGCAATGATTGTATTAGTGATTCATCTAGTCATAAGGCTCCTCAATCTTAAATAATGCCACTTGCCTGTTGAACACTAGTATAACACAAATAGGAGTGCTACACAGTTACTGCCACCCTTTTTATCAAGGTTTGTGAGTACACCTGACCCACTACTATCTCAGCATTGAGCTACTTGGTACGTTATACAAAGTATTGGCTAACCCAGTAACACGTTGCCCTGGCTATGCCTGATATAGGTAAAGACTTAACCTCTTTTAAGCCACTATTCATGCACTTTGCCAAGTTTGTTATCATGTAGCCATAGCAAGACCATCCATATCATATGCTTGGGGCCACTATTCCTTTTGAATCTTAGCACATGACATGGCTGCTTCTTCATGGATGGCAGCTATCTCGACCAATTTTTCATCAACATATCAACGTTCATATGTATAACCTGTATAGCATGATTAATGGCTTTGCTATTAGTTTCTAATCATGTATAATGTGAATAATTAGGTATAAGAGAGAAATATACTAATATTTTTTTAACTTTTGCTTTAGATTTGATGATCTATAATGAGTGTGAAGATTGCTGGCCATATGATGAAGACAAAAAACATAATAACTATAAAATGGTAGCCAACTAGTCTATAGATTAGCAACTATAGATAGAATTGATAGACGTCTATTTGACATCAAACAAATACCACATCTTCCTTGAACTACTTGCTTTCGTAGGTTGAAAAGGAATTATGTCCATGCTAATTGTGTCTCCCCTTCCACAATAACAAAGATGAGAAGGATAATATGTTAGTCCCCATCCCATGCTATTGCCATCAATAGTATCCCTTTATATTTTCTATAAAGGAATGTCACATCCACCTGAATTATCGGCTTTAAATGTTCAAATGCGTCTATATAAGGCTTAAACACTCAAAATACATGCTTAAATGCCACTACTACCTTACTAGTAGAAGCATTTTGAGAACATTGTTTTATCATAAATTCAGCGTATGAGCCAGGCATGAAATGTTCTACCGTAACTAATCATTTAGGTAATGTAGCATATAAGCTATTCCAATTTCCAAAAGCAACTGCAGTGGCTTTATGTTTTGCTTTCCATGCTTTTTTGTATGATATAATATAACCAAACAAGCTCCTCATTCGCTTTTATGATCTAGTTGATTGGAACATTAGGTGTCTCAATCACCATTGTTATAATACATGATAAGATAACATCAAAATCTAATTTTGAATGATCTTGTGATAACGTCTCAGACAAACAGGTGTATGGACCCGTATATCATGTAATTTGCCAAAATGATCCCTTCCCTTTATCTTTTTCACATGCTCTAACTTGCCATTTATAGCTATTGCCATGAGTCACACATAAACATCTTCATACTTTTTATTTGTTAAGTACTTCTTAAAAGTGTGGTGTGCCATTACAAAGTATAGCTTCACAGCAAGACATAATGCCTTCTGATTTAAATACCTTAATCCAACATATAACTCTTGATTATTTATCTATATCTGATATCCCTTTTTCTTAAATTTATCACCTCTCACTAAGGCCAAATTAACTTATTTGAAAAATGTAGCAACGGGATCAACATATGAGGACACTGGTTCAACATGTTCAGTACCATCATCATCACTCTCACTGTCATATACATCATCATCATCAGTATCAGCATCTTCATCATTATTATCATAATCAAGGTCAAGTTCTACATTATACTCATCTTCGTTTTCAAATTCTTTTAGGACATTTTTTGTTTAGCCAAGTGGAAAAGAAGGTTCAGTAAAGCAAATTGTTAGGCGAGAGGAACTCAATTGCGAACTACCTTCTATTGGTACAATTTGATAAGATTCAGTATAAACTAATAGTCGAGACAATGAATCAGGTGTGGGTAGCAATTCATTCACTGAATTTGGCTCAAAGTCAATGCTCAATTATGGGTCAAAGTGTGAGGTGTTTACATACAATTCAACGGCATTCAGCTGTGATGGGAAATCTGAATGAGATTGTCATATTCTCTGCACATCACAATCATCTTTCTATATAATCACTTGGTACCATGTTAGGTTTACTATTGTCGGGAACCTATATATCAAATTAGACACAACATAATTGTATGATAGCTGTAGTTTTTGAGAAACTGCTTGTTTTAACTCATCTAAGATGATGCTAGTATTAACTGTTATATATCTTAACATTGCACATTGAAATATTGCATTTTTGGTACTTTTATAAATTCTTCCATTTGCATGAATGCAAACAATCTCATTCCTTTTGGCCATTTCTTTCACCTCAAATATCCTGACTACAAACATGCTCTATATAGTTATTGTTGTAATGGACTTTTTTGTTCACTTTGAATTATTCAGTAACATCTCTCAAAATTGTAAACAATTTTTTCCATATTTATTTAAATATGGTCCAAAGTTTTGCTTCCAATTGTAATAATTACCATTGTTATATTTTTTTTTAACAAATTTATTTGGCAATCTAAATAATTACCCATTAATAATTACAAATATTTATTTTCTTTTATTTCAAATTATTTCCATTTTCTTTTCCCACAATTATGGACAATATATGTGTTTCCTTTTTATATCATTTTCTTTTTAACATTTTCTTTTCATTTTACTTTTTTAAACTAATTTTTTTCCTATTTAAGCCCTCTTTTTTTATTTCAAGTTTTAAAACATTTTTTTAACTAATTGTTTCGACACCTTCCTAAAACATATCTTTTCTATAATTTAAAACACTATTTATTAAATTACTATCTAACATATATTTTTCCCTTATTTAAATTAAATTCTCTCACAAACTATTAGTTTCTTTCTAGTTATAAATGTGTATATATTTGGAAAAATTTCCCATTTTTGTGACTTACTAATTTCATTTTTTCCCCTTATTTTGACATTTAAATATATTCCACTTTCCTATATTCTATAATTTTTTAACCTTCCTTTAAATTATTATTTTCTCATTTAAATTACTATTATTCCCTAATTTTGTAATTTTTCTCCATACATATATTTCAAAATTTTTATAAATATATATATATATATATTTCCAACATTTATATTTTTCCCATCATTTTTAGTTTTAATATCAAAAAGTTTCTTTTCGTTATGACCAAAATTGTTTTTACTTTCCTTAATTTTTCCTCCAATTTCCAAATATCTCATTTTTATTTTACTCAAACTATTTATTTCCAACATTATTTACACAATTTAAAACTACCAAATCTCTTCATATATTCTCAAAGTCTAGCTTAAAAAGCAAATTTTCCTATTTAAATAGCAAATTTTTTTCATTTATTTTCCCTTCCTTCATTCACAATGTTATAACTTTTTTTCTTCTTCTTTCTTTTTGCTAAATATGTATCTAAAATAATACTCATAATCAACATTAATCATGCAACAAACAATATTCTACAACTTAAAATCTATAAATTCAAATGACATTATTATTTTGCAAATATTTCAAAAAATATATATTTTACAATAATAATAAAATTAAAATATTTGATGTAAAAGAATGAGTTACCTAATAACTTTGTGCCAAATGTGTCTCCAAATTTCATATTTTTTCCCTTTCACCAATACTTCAAAGCAAAAACTTCTAACAAGCCTCACAGCAAGTAAATTTTGAAGAAATGATAATTTTAACTATTGATATATTGTAACTGAAGTTATGAGGCTCAGCCATTTTATAGAGGAGGAGTTTTATAGGCAATTTCGTAATTTCACCTTTTCATTATCTATAATTTTTATTTTCAACCAATCAAAATGTTTAAAAATTCTTTTCAGCTAATAAAATCACGTCACATGTTCAAACAAAACAATAACTTCAAAGTCACTATTACCCATGACTGGTCAAACTTAACTGATCACGTTTGTAGGGAATCAAAGATTCTGAATTCAGTGCCTGTCCCTCGAGCCATGTGCATTTTATTACCTCTCAATGTATTACTTTTGGCTTTATTATTTCTTGCGGTTTTTTTTCCTCTAATTCAAAAAATGATATATAAGAGGAGCTCTACAAATTAGCTTATTTCAAGGATACCTTTGTAAAGAAGCTTAAGGTTTATATCTAATTTTTTGTTATCGATTATTCTTATTAAAGTTGGTAATGACTTAATATAAAAAAAAAATTCAAAGATTGTCCTTTGTCATTTTCTTACTATAAATTGCAAGTTATTGATACTGACAAGAAGTATATAAGTCATTTAAAATGAAATTATGAAAGATAATGAAAATGAATTGAACCTTAATAACATTTCTCATTGCACGCTTAGGAGTTAGAATATCTCATGAATTTGATTATATTCAACCCAATGATTGGACTAATTTTCAAATAGAGTTTTCAGATTGTATGGCCCTGTAATATGGCTATTTCTACTCCAAATTTGCTAAGTGAAAATCTGATTAGCTTTTTTAGTTTGTGATAAAGGCCATTTACATATATTTTAATCCTCTTAATTTGGACATTTTGAAAAATAATCATGGTTTAGCGTATTTAATTAGATGAGTTTTTACTTTATTAGTCATTTATGCACCCTATAAATTAATTTGCAAAATTATTGGTTTTTAATGTATTATTTTCTTTAAATAATTTTGTGAATTTTTCCTATTATTTGTGCACATTTTTATTGGCAATTGGAGCTTAAATGAAAAATTTATTTGGAAGCTATAAGATTCGATAAAAAATATATATATGCAAGGCATTCCATTTTACAGCTCACTTCATTTACTCTTACATTAATCAATGACCTCCAATACTCCACGCCACTCTCTCCATTTACATGAATCCATCTACTTACACATCACTCATTCATGCATGCATGAAACACAACAGAAGCTACAGGTATTAGAGAGGAAAACATGAGAGGAGCCACGAGTTTAGAAGGCTAAACAGCAGCAGAAATACACTAACACGTCACACACTCACTCCCTCTCAAACATGAAAACACCAAGCTTCATTTCCACTGCAGACCCACACCATTTCATGCATCAGTAACACCTCATTCACACAACACATCACCACGTAGCTTTCTTTGTTCACGTCTTCATGCTGTAACCTCATCACGTTAAACACTCTTAAGGGGCAGATGTCACTCACACGATGAAGCACCAACTCACTCATTCCATGTAGCAGAACATACTACAATGCAGCCACTCCCTCAAAGTCTCAAGACCATCTTGCACGATGCATTCATACACATACAAGACAAAGGCTGGCAAGAGTCACTCACACATAACAAATAGATGGATGAAGCCACAAGCTGGAAGAGAATGAGACAAGGGTTTACCATAATGCAGCAACTCTTAACTTCATCACACCAGCACACTTGAACAAATGATGAGAGACTCAATGGTTCTGTTTTAGTGAGAAGAAGCAGGAAGAAACAAACACGTAAGGTAGAAACGAGGGAGCTGGGCTGGAGAAGAAGCAATAAATAAAAAGGCACAAGCCATTTCTGACGTGGAGAGAAGGGAAGAGAAGCGACGGGTTGGGAGGTTTAAAGAAGGAGGAGTAGCCAAGTGGAATAAAATAGAGCAAGACATGTGAAGAATAAAAGAAACATGTGAGGGCAGTGGAAAACACACTCAGGCACCATCCATCCAAGAATCAATCTCATTCATTCATCCACGTATCACCATCCATCCGGAACACGTGAGGAATAAAATGAAGCATGTGGGGTGTGAACACCGTATTTTGTCCGGATATATTTTTAAATAATATAAAAATCAAACCAATAAAAACAAAAGAAAATTTAAAAAAAAACTAAAACTAAAACTAATAAAAAAAATCAAATCAAGAAAAAGAAATCGAAATAAATTAAGAAAATAAAAATAAAACAATAAAAAAGCAAAATATAAAAACAAAATAAATTAAAGGCCCATTAATCCCAAAATTGGAACAAAAAGAACATCAGAGAGGGAATAATAGAAATAAAAAGGGCCAAAAAAAAAAGAGAAAAATGAAGAAAAAAAAGTAAAACCAAAAAAAGAAAAAAGAATCAAACCCAAAGCTACCTCAGAATTGAGCTGGAAATAACAAAAAACAGAGCCCAAAGAATGGAGGCCCATTTTTGTTTCAGCCCATGAATTCTGGATTTCTCCCCCCCCCCCCCGGCTTCGCTAACCCGAAGGAAAACCCGAAAGGAAACTAAACAATTCGGACAAAAGGAAAAACCCTAGATGGCTGGTCCCCCCCTCTCCTCTGCTCTGACTCTCTCCCGCAAACGTTTTCAAGGGCGAAGGGATGAAATGGTATGGAGGAGTGCTGGCACCGTAAATCAGGGAAGCAGGGAAGCACGATGAGCTCGTACGAGGCGCAGAAGGGCGAAACGCGTGAGCGAGAGTGGAGACCACTCTCAGGTTCGCTATAAATAGAGAGGAGTATTCGATCTGGTGGGGATTTTGGGGGGAGAAAATGGAGAGTTGAGGGAGACTGAGGGAGAAAGGGATTTTCTGGGAAAGCTGAGATAAGGGATTTTTGTTCTTTTCGGAGGAAAAAACTCGAAAGGTGAAAGAGATTGGGCAAAAGGGGGTCCTTTTGGGGAAATTGATTTCGAGTGGCAGAGTGACAGAGAAGAAAGGGAAGGAGCTTTTGTCTCTTTTCTCTTCTGGAAAAGCTAGGAAGGTTCTGGGGATTTGGGTTTTGGGTTAGAGAGACCAAGAGAAACTCATCGAGGGATTAAAAAGATAAAAAGAGATTCTCCCGCGAGGGTGCCGAGAAATTTTCGGGTTGGAAGATTCTCCGAGCAATATTCTGGAGGGGACTTCTTTGGATATCTGGTGCTGTCCTAGACAAGGTTCATTGATTGCTGACTTCCGAGAGAAGAAGAGCAATCCCTAGCAGCTCTCAATTAGCTGACAGTGGCTGTGATCAATCTGAAGGAGGAACTCTCGAAGGGTATGGTTCTTTTCTTTCCTATTCCTTATTAAGGTTGAAATCATGAATCCGTTTCAATAGCTTAATATTGGGGATTGGAATTGCTATTTCAATTAATTCAAGGCTATTCTTGAGATGCATAGTCTGATTACTGGTTTTTACCTTGGTGGGATCTTGCAAATAATGTTATGTGTGTTCTGCTTTGGTTGAGATTAGAGTGAAATCTGGTTTTTTGTATGCTCCTGAAAATGCCTATTATATGATCGATATAATGTCTGAGTGAAGTCCACTGGAATGGCTTAAGTTCTTGATCATAAAATTTTGATATAGAGTGCAGAGATTACTCCGATTCTGTAGTATGTAGGATTAGAGATTATCTCGTTAAGGTTCAGGGGCTTAGAATCTTACAATGCATAAACTCAAATTACAGTTCTATATCATCTTGATTGTTTGTGTATCAGGGATCATTGTTTTAGTTTAAATTTGAATTATTGATGTGATGAAACTCTACAAAATTTTTCGTTCTTACGAATGTTTCTTTTCCTTTGGTTTTCATTGTGTTTCTGTGGAGTATGTTGCTCATTTTGGGTAACGCGAGCACGTTGATGGAGCAAAATGGAAGAACCTGGTTGCACTGTCCCAGGGATGACCATATTGGTCTCGCAGGAAATGGGATGATGTGTTGGAGGATCCAGTTGTAATTCACATTTTTATTTTATTTTATTTTATTCTATTTTATTTTTTATTTTTATGGATTTTGTAAATCTGCCCAATAGTAATGCTGGATACTGAACAATGAGCACCCACCCTCACAAATATAAGTTATTCGTTTCTATTTTTTTTATTTTCTTTCATTTTTATTTTTACTTTACTGTTATCTATTTTATTTATTATCCAAGTTACTAGTATAGCCGTGTGGTATTTTATATCCCCTTGAGCCTATAAAAATAAACCAAAAGGCCATGTGTGGCAATAAGCCTCTTTGGTACCTTTTGGGTCATGAATTTATATTTTCATATTTTTGGGCTTCAATGGCCCTATTCGAAAGTCTTTTTAAGAAAAAATTCAAAAAAAAAACACAGAAAATAGGAGAGGATCAATTATTCCTTTTTTTAAAAAAAATTAATTACTATTATTATTGGGAGTTTTAAGGATTTATCTTTTTTCTTAAAAGGGTTTCTTAGAAAATTGAAAAATCGCATTGCAAAAGGCTAAAAGCATTTTTTTGTTTTATTCTATTCTTCTCTCTTTTAGAGTTGGTCCTTTTCTTAAAAAATAAAAATAAAATAAAAGTAAAAAAATAAAAAATAAGGAAAGCAAAAGAGGCTTAAATAATAATAATAAAAAAAATATAAAAACATTTGAATAAGCACAATTTCAAAAAAAAACAAAACAAAACAAAAAAAGAGAACAAAACAAAGCAAAACAAAATAAAAATAAAAATAATTAGAAAATATATATACCCACAAAATAAAAGGAGACTAATAAAATCAATCAAAAATTAAAAAAGAACAACTGGAAAAAGGGGAAAAAGTGAATCGAAAAGGAAATGAAAATTAATAAAAACAAAAATAAATAAATAAAGTAAAACAAAACCAAAACAAAAAAAAAGAGATAATAATAACAAAAAGGAAAAAAGAAACAAAGCAAAAACAAATTAACAAAACCAAACCACAAAAAACAAAAAGAAAGAAAAACAAGAAAAACAAACAAAGAAATTATAGCAAAAATAAAAAAGGGGGCAAAAACCAAAATAAAAAGAAATAAAAAGAGAAAAATAATAATAAAAGGAATGAAGAGAAAAATAAAATAGAACACAAAAATGAAAATAGGAAAAAACAACAATAATAAAGATTGATAAAAAAAATAGCAACAACAAAACGAAAAAATGAGTAAAAATACACAAAAACAATCAAACAAAGAAAATAAAAAGAAGGATAAAACAAAAATTAAAGAAAAAAAGAGAAGTAATAAAAATAAATAAATAAATAATGAAACCAAAAGTGAAGATTAACAAAATAAAAAAACACACAAAAAATAATAATAATACGAATATCATAAAAAAATGAAAACAAAAAAAAAGAGAAAATAAAATAAAATAATAATAATAAAAACAAAAAATAAACAAAAAACTGAAGAAAGTAAAAAAAATGTTAAAATAAAGATGAAAACAAAGAAAATGGATAAGAACAAAAACAAAAAGGGTAAAACGAAAACGAAAAAAAATAATAAAATAAAATTAATAAAAAATCAAATCAAGTGAAAAAAAACAAACAAAAACAACAAAACAAAAAACAAAACAAAACAAGACAAAACACAACACAAAATAAAAACAAAGGCAAAGAATAAAAACAAAAAGAAAAAGAAAAAGAACAAAATAGAACCAAAAAATAAAAAAGGGGTAAAAACAAAAATAAGATAAATAATAACAAAACAAAAATTAAACAAAACAATGATAAGAAGAGATAGAGAAAGACAAAAATGATAAAAAAGAGAGAGAAAATTGAAAGTCCAAGAAAAGCAAAATTAAATTTATCTTTAATAAATCAAAACATATCAACCAATTTCAAAATTCGTTTTATTTGTTAAAGAAAAAAGTAATTTTTATTTTTTTTGTCTTTTCGCAAAAAAAAAAAGAAAAAAAAACAAGACAAAAACAAAGAGAAAGAGAGAAAAAAGACAAGAATAAAAAAAACAAATTAACAAAACAAAAAGAAAAATTAATTAAAAATTAAAAACAAAAAATAAAAAAACATAGATAAGAAATATAAAGAACACATAAATAAACAAAAATAAATAAATAAATAAAAAGAAAAAATACACATCAACCAAATACAATCTCCAGATCGAATTACGTGGACTTTGATCCCTTTCAGAGGGTACGTAGGTCCTAGGTTTTTACCCTAGGTCAAGTCCGTCCTTGTAAATAAATACTTTCCCTTTAATTTTGTTTCTTTAATTTATGTTAATTGTATTTCTTCAATTTCTTCTAATCTTATTTTACAATTAATTTCCTTTTTCCTTATCTTACTCTTCGAATTTCTTTTTATTTTACTTTTAATTTTCTTTCCTCTTTTTATATTTAATTTTATTTCCTTTTTTTGCATGTGATTGGTTAGGAAGAATTGAAATAGATTAAAGGCCATGATAATTTTGCACAACTAACTTAGGGTAACCATTCTTAAGAACGGGTGTAGTGGGATGCCTAACACCTTTCCTACTCACAATCGACTCCCGAATCCAAATCTGGTTTATAGACTATCTTTTTTTAAATAAAAAGATTTTTTCAAAGTTTTACTTTTTCAAAAATAAAATTTTGGTGGCGACTCCCGAACCCTATTTATTTATAACTTTTACTTTTAATCATTACTTTCGTTTTGGCACCACGAGGTCGCATTTTTAGGTGTGACATGGGGAAGGAAAGAATAATAAACTCGAGCTTGGTCCAAAAGAGCATCGTGCATCATCCATAATTCCATCAATCCATTCTCCTCTTCACTTAACCCATAGCTATTTCCATCTCCATTTTTCTCCATCTCCTTCCACCTCTATGAAGCACTAATTCCTTAATTGTGGCTAGTTAGGAGAAAGACCTTGGAGAAGCTTGAATCCATGAAAATAATTAAGAGATTGTGGCTAAGATTCCTATTTTATTTTCTCTCTTTCTACATCAATTTTTGTTCTTGAACTTGCTTAGTTAAACTTAAATTTGACTAAGATTGGTGTGGTTTGTAATTGATGGTTGATTAGACATTAATTAGGAGAGTAATTGAATGATTAATTGATTTAATCAGGTGTTGGATTTTTAATTTCCTACAATTATCCATGTATGCAATTAAGGTATTTGATGAGATGCATGTGAGAAATTAAGTGCTTGAATGCCTAATTTGAGGTATTCTTAGACTTTAATTGGTTAATTGAACATTCTATGGTAAAAATTCATGGGCTAATTGATTTATTAATCACTTATTTAAGTGTTCAAAGATTTTAATCACAAAAATTAATGATTTGATGTGGAATTGAGGTCTCAATTCAACTTTAATTTGTTAATCTCTGGAATCTTGTGTGATAACTCAAGATACATTATCATGAATACAATTAGGAACTCTTAGGCCAGAACATTAACAATTGAATTAGGATAAGGATAGTGGATACCAAATGATGAATCTAAGGCTAGTCACATATCCATTAGCCACTCCTTAGTTTATGTATTTAGGTAGTTGTTAGTTATTTTAATTCAATTTCATTTTAGTTAATTTAATTCAATCAAACCCCCATTTAATTAGGTAGTTTTAGAATCTTCTTACACTTAGAAAACTCAATTAAACATTGAAATCTATTTCAAAGGGAGACAATTTAAGTTACACCCTATATTACAAATATTTTTCAATCTAGTTTTATTTTAAGATTGCATAACACGACCGTCAAAATTTGGCACTGTTATCAAGGAAATTGGATTCTCAATTGTTTGAACAAATTTTTTAGGTGTTTTAGCTCTATTTTAGCTTTGTCTTTGTTTAGTTTTTGTTCTATTTTGAGCTTAATTTTTAGTCATTTCGGTATTACGTAATAATTGTCTTGTTTGCTGGAATTTTTGTTTGGCATATCCAAAAAATTCTCAAACTTTGTTTTCCAAGATTTTTGGATGTTTTAAGCAAAAGTAATAGCAAAACTATTTGGTGCACCATTTTTTGGCCAAATTCCAATATTTAAGGCACTTTTTTTTTATTTTTTAGTATTTTTTACGCATTTTTTCAATTTTTCTAGATTTATTTTCTTTATTTTTTGTGAGTTCATTTTAAGTGATTATCTTTTATTTTAAAGTGCTTTTGATTGTTAAATAGTTGTTAGCTTCATTTTATTTTAATTTTCTTGATTTAGAGTTAATTTTAATTATAGTTTGTTAGTGATTTAATTTGTGCTTAAGGTGATTAAACTTCTCATTTGCTTTGCTTTGAATGGATCCCTATTATATGTCTAATCAAGGTGTCTGAAATTCTTGTGCAAATGATAGGATTCTCTGAAAGATGGATTAAGTTACATCAATGCTTCATAGCATACTTGAGCAACGGAGACAAACACAACAATACTAACATAATACTAACCTTACCACCATCATTATAGAGTTTACCCCAGTTACATTAAGCCTTACCACAATTTCCATATGTAAGAGCCAAAATATTATTCCTATAACTATCATAAGGGATATATACAATAAGAGATCCAGAGGGAACCAAGTTGGGAATAGAGCATGACGCAACAACTAAAAGCTTTTAATCTTCAACTTCAATGAGAAAATGAACAGTTGCATCATCAAAAGCAACAGATGATGGATAACCTTATGAAGGATTCGAGAGTTCAATTGAATCAATCTACCTCAAGTGCTATTGAACTGAAAGAAAAGCAAATCAAAAGAGAATGTATAGAGAAGGAAGAGTCTTATTCATTGGGTAATATCATTATATTTTCTAATACCTTGCATTTTATTGGGAATAACTCTAGTTTGCATGATAGCATTGTGATTACTAATGCACATGATAATGTTGATTCTGAATTGCATGATGATGATGTAGATGAGGAAATTGTTGTTGACTCCCCTGATATGGTTAATTGTGGTAATGCATTGAACGAAAATGATACAATTGTTGATTTTAATTAGTTCTTGTGTATTGATGCACTTGGTTTTTTTACTCTTAGCTGTTACCATAGTGATAAATTTATTCCTGAACCAGTTAATGATAATCTTATTGAGTTTAGGGTAGTAGATAAGTGTGGGGGTGACTTAGTATGTGATGACATGATTGATGAAATAGTGGATGTAGCATGTAATGAGGATATAGATGATACAATTGTTGAATAGTTTGTTGTTGATGAATCAAACTCTACTTTGAAATGCTTATATGATGAGTTGCATACATGTCCTGTATATGTTAAGATATATGAGTTTCTAAGGTATGATGATTCTATTAAGTCCAAAGACTTTTATGTTTGCGCTAAAACTATTGATGATATTGATTCTTCTGATCATACTAGTGTTGATACTAAAAATCCTATTGATTCTTATGTTGTTGTTGACATTAGTAAGAGACTTGATTTTGCTGTTGATCATTGTATGGAGCCTTATTATTCTACTGATATCTTTTTGATTAGGAAAGATATTATTTCTTTTGCTGCGGTTTCTAAATAGGTTCATAAAGTTAGTGAGCTAGTTTCCAATGAGCCACAGACTTCCCTAGCTGAGATGAAGCAATTGTCAAATACCTTGAAGGATTTGCACTTGAAAGACTATAAGAAGTTGCAATTGAATTCTTTTGTTGATGTAGTGACTCTTACTGATGAAAGTTCGATTGATTTTATTGGTTTTGACAGATATCTAGAGAGTGTTGATTTCAATTTTTCTCTCTTTAGCTTTGAACATGCTAAATTTAATTTTTCTTCTCTTACTACTTTTGAATATACTGAATTTGACTTTCTAAAACTACTAATGGTTAAGAAAATCCATGAATCATCATTGAATGATTAATCAAAATGTTTCAAAGTAGTTAGATTTAAATTTGTTTAATTGAAAAGAAATAAAGCTGTTTTAATTTTGATTTTTGATACATATGATTAGTTGATCTTTTGTAGTGTCCTTTTTAATTTAAGATTTAGTTATCTTTTCTTTTATGTATTACTGTTTGCTTTTTTTATGTTTTGTAGGTAATAAATGATTGCTAACCAGTTACATAGAAATCTGAGCCACCCTTGAGATCTTCACTTCAACTTTATCCGATTGTACACTTTCCTTTCCATTCTTTTTATTATGCTGTCTATATATTGATTGGATCTTGTGCTGGCATTAAAGACAATGCAATATTTAAGTGTAGGGGGAAGAACTATTTCATTTCATCTTTGTTCTTTCTTTGTTTTGTTTTCTAAAAAAAAAAATTTGAAAATTTTTTTACAAAAATTTAAAAAATAGTGTTATTTTTTTATAGTTTTTGTGGAAGTTGCAAGTTGAAATGATTATAGCTTGGATACACTTTAACATGATAAGTAATGGATCTTGTGTCTTGATTCAAGTGAAGTGGCAATAAATTTGATTTCACTGAGTTATTTTGATAGCCATTAGTTGGTGAGGAATTGAACATTATTTGTTCTAGTGTGTATTCACCTATCATGGCTTTTATTCTAGAACTTGTCTTAATTCTTTTTTGAGACTACATTTACATTTGTATACATGAAAATGATAACGTGTTCTTTTATTTTATAGCTAGTGAGCCAAAAAAGCCAACCTTATATGCATTTTATCAATTATTTAGCCATTTTAGACCTTGTTTTATTTTCTTGTTAAACCCATAACCATGAAAAGTGAAAAAAAAAATTTCACCTTGTTTGAAGATGTCTTAAAGATTTCAAAAGCATTTTATCTTGATAGGTGGATGGATGTACATTTCCACATCAACTTTAGGCCATTTGGTTCATTCTCTTTGGAATGTACATAGTTTAGAAAAATGTTGAAAAAAAAAAATGATGCTTGTTGTTGAGGAAATTTACATATTTAAAAAAGAGAGAAAGAGAGAGAGAGGGAGAGAGAGAGAGAGAGAAAGTTTGAAGAAAAGAATGAAGAAAATCAAAGAAAAAAGTACTTGAGTTTTGTTTGTATTTATTATTATTTGGAAAGAAGGTCTTGAAATGCACATTTCCCTTATCATAAGTTTCCCTTTTATTGCTTTTGAAATTTTAAGGTATTGATTGGTTTGTTTTTCTCTTGTTTTTGTATATCCATTCATTTCATTCCCTAGCCCCACTACAATCATGAATAAAGTCCTCTTGATTTATGCATGGCATTTAGCATAAGTGGTGGAGATTTTAGAAGCTTGACAAGCCTCTAGTAGTGAGATTTTGATAGGTGGAACTTGAGTGATACACATTACCTTAACCATTTGAGAGTTGAGAGTAAACACTTGTTTTATGTGAGAGGCTATACACTTTAATTCGTTCTTTTTAAAGGAAATTAACATGGAATTTGCTTTCTTAATGCAAGTGAAGTCAACTTTGATTGTTAATGTGTTGAAAAGTTGTGATTAATTTTTAGCTTGTGATTTTTAAACCTTTATTTTTTATTTTCATTCTCTAACGCTCTGTTTGGATGGGGGAGGAGAAAAGTTGGGGGGAGAGAAAAGCGGGGCGAAAACGGAGGAGGAGAAAACTGAGAAGAAAATTTCTCTCCCTCCCTCGTTTGGATGCGACGAAAGAAAATATAAGGGGAGAAAAGTGGTTAGTTTTCTTTTTACAGTTCTACCCTTCCTACGCCGCAAGATACATGTTACGTTATAATTTGCAGGGATTATTTATATTACATAAAAATACAAACAATACACGTATAAATTAGAGAATAATTATAATTATATTTTTATAAATTTAAATTAACACAAAAAAATGTACAATTAATTAGTTAAAGAAATATATTACTTAGTTTCATATTAATTAACATAGATTATTAATTTTATATTAGTTGATATAATTTTATATTAAGTGAACTTAATTTTAATAATTAGTTGTAAATGAACATGCTAGGCAAGACAACATGGACTACGTCAATAATTTTCACGTAAATCACCATAGCAAGCCAAGACATATGGAACTAAATTTGTCTGTAAACCATATGGAACTAAATATTTCTATGGATAAATAATGCTTGCTTCTTATGAGTTTATATACATATACATGGAAAGAAAGATACAATAGAAATTAAATTAACTGTAATTTTTTATAAAATATTATAATTTCATCGTATACAACTAATAAGTTGTACTAGTAAAGTGCAAAGAGAAATAAGTAGAAAATAAAGGAAGGAATTATTACAAAATAAAATCAAAGGAAAAAAAACCTTCTCACCAAAGTTGTAATGAGGGGAAAAAAATTTTAAGAAAAAATCTAACAAAATTTCCAAAAAAACAAAAACAAAAAAAAACAAAAAAACAAAAGGGTCCGACTGAAAGTCAGTCGGACCCGGTCCGACCAAACTATGGTCGAACCGGGGGGGTCCGACTGACTTTCAGTAGGACCCTTTTTTTTTTTTTTGAAATTTTTTTTTCCTTCCTTTTTTTTCCTCTTTTTCCTTTTCTCCTTTTTTTTTTTTCTTTTCTGCCCTTTCTTTTTTCCTTCTTTTTTTTTTCTCTTTTTTCTTGTCTCATTTTTTTTTCTTTTTTTGGGAATTTTTTTTCCCATACCCTTGCAAATTTTTTTTCTTTCTTCTGTTCCTCGAAGTTGCAAAGCTTGATCGACAAAACTAGGTTAGCGAGCGCCGCGAGGAGTTCACAAAAAGGTCGAGCGAATATAGTCGAGGCAACAGAAATTAGGGTTGCGTTTATATTTTTCAAGCTGACCGATTAAAAAATATATATATACTTAAAGGGTAATTTCGGAAATACAAATAATATATCACGCGTACCTCCTTTTCTTCTCAAAATCTCTCCGAATTCGAAGAGAAAAAATAAACGCGGGCCCCACATTTATTTTCTCTCCGTTTTCACCTCCCTCCCGCGCATTCTCTCCATCCAAACGAGGGAAAACATGATCCCTCCCCTCTGATTTTTTCTCCCCCCCCCCCCCCACTTTTCTCCCCATCCAAACGAAGCGTAATTGTCATTGCATTAGTTTTTCCTTGGATCTTGAGTTTTGCCCAAGAGTGCAAAGGTTTAACTGTAAGGAAATTTGATAAAGGCCATTTGCATATATTTTAATCCTCTTAATTTGGATATTTTGATAAATAATCATGGCTTATTACATTTAATTAGATGAGTTGTTACTTTATTAGCTATTTACACACTCTATGAATTAATTTACAAAATTATTGGTTTTTAATATATTAATTCCTTTAAATAATTTTGTGAATTTTTGCTATTATTTGTGCACATTTTTAATGGCAATTGAAGCTTAAATGAAAAATTCATTTGGAACTTACAAGATTGAATAAAAAATATATGTGCAAGGCATTCTATTTTCCAGCTTACTTCATTCACCCTTACATTAATCAACGACCTCCAATACTCCATGCCACTCACTCCATTTACATAAATCCATCTACTTACATGTCACTCATTTATGCATGCATGAAACACAACAGGAGCTTTGAGTATTAGAAAGGAAAAACGTGAGAGGAGCCATAGGTTTAGAGGGATAAACAATAGCAGAAATACACTAACATGTCACACACTCACTCCGTCTCAAAAGTGAAGGCACTAAGCTTCATTTCCACTGTTGACCCACACCATTTCATTCATCAGTAACACCTTATTCACACAGCACATCACCATATAGCTTGCTTTGTTCACGTCTCCATATTACAGCCTCATCACATCAAACACTTTTAAGGGGCAGATGTCACTCACACGATGAAGCACCAACTTACTCATTCCATGTAGCAAAACACACTATAATGTAGCCACTCCCTTATAGTCTCGAGACTAGCTTGCATGATGCATTCCTATACATACAAGACATGGGCTGGCAAGAGTCACTCACACATAACAAATAGATGGATGCAGCCACGAGCTGGAAGAGAATAAGACATAGGTTCACCATAATGCAACAGTTCTTAACTTCATCACACAAGCACACTTGAACAAATGATGAGAAACTCGATGGTTCTATTTTGGTGAGAAGAAGCAAGAAGGAACAAACACATAAGGTAGAAACGAGGGAGCTGGGTTGGAGAAGAAGCAACAAATAAAAGGGCACGAGCCAATTCTGACGTGGAGAGAAGGGAATAATAGAAGAGAAGCTATAGGTTAAGAGGTTTAAAGAAGGAGGAGTAGCCACGTGGAATTAAATAAAGCAAGACACGTGAAGAATGAAAGAAACATGTGAGGGCAGTGGAAAACACATTCAGGCACCATCCATTTAGGAATCAATCTTATTCATTTATCCATGCATCACCATCCATCCAGAACACGTGAGGAATAAAATGAAGCATGTGGGGAAGGAAAGAATAATAAGCTCGGGCTTAGTCCAGAAGAGCATCGTGCATCATCTATAATTCCATCAATCTATTCTCCTCTTCACTTGATCTATAGCTATTTCCATCTCCATTTTTCTCCATCTCCTTCCACTTCTATAAAGCACTAATTCCTTGATTATGGCTATTTATGAGGAAGACCTTGGAGAAGCTTGAATCCATGAAAATAATTAAGAGATTTTGGCTAAGATTCCTGTTTTATTTTCTCTCTTTCTACATCAATTTTTTTTTTTGAACTTGCTTGGTTAAACTTGTATTTGACTAAGATTGGTGTGGTTTGTAATTGATAGTTGATTAGGCATTAATTAGGAGAGTAATTGAATGATTAATTGATATAATTAAGTGTTAGATTTTTAATTTCCTACAATTATCCATATATGCAACAAGGTATTTGATGAAATGCATGTGAGAGATTGAGTGCTTGAATATCTAATTTGAGGTATCCTTAGATTTTAATTAGTTAATTGAATATCCTACGGTGAAAATTTATAGGCTAATTGATTTATTAATCACTTATTTAAGTGTTCAAAGATCTTAATCACAAGAATTAATGATTCGATGTGGAATTGAGGTCTCAATTCAACTTTAATTTGTTAATTTTTTAAATCTTATGTAATAACTCAAGATGTATTGTCATGAACACAATTAGGAACTCTTAGGCTAGAACATTAACAATTGAATTAGGATAAAGATAGTAGATACCAAGGGATAAATCCAAAGCTAGTCACATGTCTATTAACAACTCCTTAGTTTATGCATTTAGGTAGTAGTTAGTCATTTTAATTCAATTTCATTTTAGCTAGTTTAATTCAATCAAACCTCTATTTAATTAGGTAGTTTTACGATCATCTTATACTTAGAAAATTCAATTAAATATTGAAATCCATTTCCTTAGGAGATGATCTAGATTGTGTCACTAACTATAAATTTTAATTTAACATAGTTTTATTTTAAAGTTGTGCGATAGAATTGTTAGTCTGATAAGAAGAGTCAAAAAATACACCATCATTAGGATTCTTACATAGCTCATACTTCACTCCTAATCTACCTCTACAAGTGTAATATCCCTTGTAAGGCCTATTTCCATAATATGCCATAATGCCTTCTTTAAAACCTCTCTTAACAAATTAAGAATACAATGATTATAAGTATAAACAAAATTGTCAAATACTAAATTTAGGGTGTACACAAATTAAGCTAACTTTTTTCAACTTGAACTTGCATTTAATTTAAGTCTCAAAATAGTTTTCTTTTTTGTAATAAAATTCTTACCTGGCTTGACTTATTGTTCTAGACCCAAAAAGAAAAAAAAAGGAGCATGATTAGAACGCATTGATGAGTCTTTTAGATTCATGTACATCCTTAAAAATTAAAACATTTACCTACCATATTTTGAAGGGAAACTTATTACTTCAGTAAAAAAATCATAGTAATTTGTGAATGAATACTTGAATCCTTCAAGCTAACTCTTTAACTTGCGGAGGACTATAGAAAGTTCATGATTGTCTAACTTTGTAAGTACAAAAGCTTTTTCCAAGCAGGAACCTGCACATCCATTTGCATAGACCTTGACAAATGGTACGCACCCCAAAGGGGCCATACCAAGAAACCTAAACCTCCTCCCTCCTATCTTGTATATATATCCTTCAAATCATATCATTATTACTAATCATACAAACAATAAAGATAGAAGATTACATAAAGACTAAAACTTTAAATATAGGGACACTGTATTTGACCTCTCTAAACTAATGCTTAATTATAAAATTGGTACACAAATTTTAAAATGTAACATAAACCATCCAAAACTTCAGACTAAAAAAAGTTAATTTTTCAAACTAAAAAAGTAGTCTTTGCAAATCCAACATTAAGCTAAGCTAAGCAATGTTGTGACAATGAAAATCAATTTTCATTCTTAGTCTAAAGTTCATGGGAATGTTTTATTATGGTTTAAGATATATGTACGAAATTTCTAATTAAACCTTAACTTAGATACTAAAATGTGATTTTCCCTTTAAATTTTGTGTACAGTAGTAACTAGCTTTTACCTTGACCACACTAGTCAAATTGCCAATCACCATCAAAACACACTCCTCTGTAGTGCATGATAAAGGGACACTTGAGTTTTCTAACACCAAAGCTATGTAATCATTGGATCCTATGTTAAATAAGTATATGGCATTGGACGACAAATTTTTTGTTTCAATATCTCCAAGTTTCTCCCTTAGTAACTTTTTGACGTTTTTGAAATTAGCCAATTGAGTTTTTAGGTCTATCACTTGAAAATCGTATAATAGTTAATATAACCTTGTCAGTTGAGAAATATAAGACAACAATGCAATGAATATTTTAACATAATTACAAAATTAAACTAAGCTCCCAAAATCCACAAGACCTTAGATCAGACTAACTTATAATCCATCTCAAAATTAGAATAATATAATGCCTTTTTAATTGAATGCCGAGAGAAAAAAAAACATACGAATCCTTTATGAACTTCACTTAGAGCAGCAGCTCCTCCTAAAGCAAAATTCACCCCATCAGTGTATTACTAGCATTTGGGATATAGATATGGAAGGGTTAATGGCAACTCGGCATACTCTGCTACAATAAAGCTCTCATATTTTTAGTTCTAGCAACAATTAAGATGTTGCAATTGAAACTAGGGAAGACAATTTACTTGTTTGTGGATATCCTATAGGAATTGTTCTAAATGAAAGTGAGGATAGGAAGAATTTCTCTCTCATAAAGATGGGGATGGGGATAAAGTATCCCCCTTAGAATATAAAGACTACAAAACAGACCATACTCTCCATCTTGTGAGATTTCACTATATTAAAATTATTAATATATTCTTAAGTTATTCAATTATTTTAATATCTATATCTCTAATTGGTATTTTTTATATTCATAATTTATAATAATAAACCTAAATATATGATTCTTTTTAAGGATTTAGCTAAATTTGAAAATGATGAGGTTTTGAATTTCTAAACTTCTAATTAACTTTTATAAAATTTTACGTACATGAAGATCTCTATAGGTTATATTTCCCCGTGAAGAATAACAATGAAGCCATGATGGAATTTTATCTTACTAGGAAATAAGGTCGATAACTTTGGAAGGCCTCTTGTCTCACCCCCTAGCCTATATCATGTCTAATTAAAACTCCATCTCATAGAAAAATTCTTACCAATGAAATCTAGAATCACACGCCCATCTAAAAATCTACTAATAGGGTACCCAAAGAAGGATTCCCTATAGGGCCAGAAGTTAGCCCGACTATAAATAATAGTATTGATGTAGTTATTGCTTTTAGCTTCAAATTTTAAACCTCCAAATACAAATAAAGCAACATGTTTTCTTGGCATACATATCTCAGCATAGCAGCAACTCCCCACAAATATGATTACACACAAAATTAACAAACTAGCCTTGCTTCAATCTTCCTATAGCATCATTGACCTAGCAACCTCTATATTCTAAAGACTACAGTGAACTCCGAGAGAAAAGTTATCAATGCTTGACCAAACTGTCTTGAGGTTTAAGATAATGTAATATTATATTATGAGCAGTTGGTCATGGATTGATGTCCTTTTTTATATGCAAGTAATTCAAGAATGCATTTCTTATATATAGAACAACCAGTTAGCTAAGTGCAGGATAATTATCAATATATTGGCATTTTGTATAAAATAGTAAGAAAAAATCTTTTAGCTATCTCTTAAATGATACCAATTTAACTTCTGTTACTCTCCCTACACCATATGTCACATCATCATGTGTTGGAATGTTACTACAAATGATCGTTAACTTATGTTTTATTGCCTATGATTACAAGGTTTCAATAGTCCTAAATGTCATGGTCTCGCAACCTTTTTTTTTTATCTTTTTTCTTTTAGAGGTCATAACAGATGAAGGGTGTCATGGGCCTTGAAATTCATTAACTCGAGCATATTATGACCATTAAATACCATTAAGTTGGCCAATGGGAAGAATATAAAGGTAACAATAATTTCTACATAAACACATAATATTTGTATGAGAAAGACATGAAAAATAGGCGAGAAAGCCTCCTAAAAATATATACTATTGGGTGATCTTTTGTATAAAGAAGCTGTGAGAGTATAGTTTTCCTTCTTGTACATAGATTGAGAGTCCTTCCACTTTACCTGCTTTCCTTTCTCCCTATGGGTAGGGTTATCAAAAGAACACCCAAAAACAATTTTATCATGTGTAGGTCAACCTACCAACATTTTTTTTCTTGTCTTTATATTTTCCCTAAAGTGTGCGTGTCTCCGATGCATCAATCATTTAAACTCATGAAATAAGCTCTATGAGAGTATTCCATATAAATTTACTTATCTCTATAGTTTTTGAATATTTTATTATTTTATTCATTGGGAAGTTGAGGCAAGGAGAGTAATAACAAGATTTCAAGCATATTGAATAGATGTAGCATACATTAGGACATAGAAGAGTGCAAGAGAGAATACATGGCCTTTAGACTAATATTATGTGTTAATTCAATGTCAGTGTACATGCATTTTAAGCCTTAAAAAGTGATTTTAAATTGCAAGGCCAAACATCATTGTCATCTCCGATCCACATTTGCTGTGCAACAAATTCATTAGCCTTATCAGTGAGATGAACTGAGTCAAAGAACACATATTCACTTGAATTCTTACACAGCTCATAACTTTTCATTCCCAGCAGACCTCCACAGGTGATGATTCCCCTATAAGGGCCACTACCGCAACAAGCCATCCCCCCTTCTTTGAAACCTGTTCAAAGTATGAAACCACAATAATAAGAACAAAGCTACAAAGAAATTAAAATTTTAATTCAAATTAAATTACTCTGTTAGTCCTAATAATTCCATTCAATTCTCAATTTAGTCCTTGTAATTTTAAAGTTTGCAATGAGATTCATATAGTTTTAAAAATTTTCAATCTAGCTGTTGTCATTAGATGTCTGCCAATATACCATTAAATTCTACTAATATAGTTAAACATTTGTCACCTTGACATGAACATGCATTATCCATGCCAACTCACTCAAGTTACCTATCTTAAGTGGCATCTCAAGCCTCACATATGAGTGGATTTTACTCCATCATCTATATTTTGCCTTTTTTTTTTTTGACATAATCATGCATATTCAAAGTGTCATATCAACAAAATTTATCAACATATTGACAAGAGCTAATTTAGAAATTGAGTAAAACTACAAAGACTAACAAAATAACATATCCTTGTAATTTACGAGAATCATGCATTTACCTACCATATTTTATGGGGTAATTCATTAGTTTAGTAAGTAAATCATAGAAATTAGTAAGTGAATATTTAAATCCTTGAAGCTGTTTCTCTAGCTTCTGGAGGATCCCAGAAAGTGCTTTGTTATGGAGTTTTGCTAGTGCCGAAGCTTCCTTTTCATGGCAGGAACCTGTCCCATTTGCAAGCATCTTAAGGTGCGGAACACATCCTAAAGGTGCCAGGCCAAGAAACCCAAATTTCCTCCCTCCTTCCTTGTGTATGTCCTTCATAACAGAATATGATTGCAGATTATATAAACGATTGTGAAGGTAGAAGATTGAGTAAAGGAAAGTGAACTGAAAATTTTTAATACTGCTTACAGAAAGTAATCATCACATACTTTGATTACAGTTGTCAGATTGCCAATCACCAAGTCAACATATTGATCTCGAGAACATGATGAAAAGACAGCGGATTTTAAAGCCACACGGTCTATATAATCGTTGTTTCCAATGCTAATTAAATAAACAGCTTTGGACAGCAAATCTTTGGCTTCAGCTTCTCCCAGTCTCTGTCTCAGTAGCTTGCTGAAGTTTTTGAAATACTTCAGCTGAGTTTTTAGGTCAATCACCTGGAAAATATCAAACATCAAATTGGGTACATCAACCTCCTGAATATTTTTAAGATATAAGAAAAAAAAACAGAATCGAAAGTGTTCTATTAAAACCCCTCCTTCGCCTTTTCCCTCTTTTCCCCTTGTGGCAAATTAAAAAGGATCAATGCACATGATAAAATATGTACAATGCGTTTGGTACAACATCATCTTAACTTTGATATTTTGGAAGTTAAGCTGCATCTGAAAAAAGGTATGCAATGACATCATTTTGAATAGCATCTTATACTACCCAAAGAATGCAAACCATTAGGGATGAAGTGACCTATCTAAACCTCTATTTTCTTTACCAAAACAAAGGATATCATCCAAACAGAGAGATCTTTTGCCAAGCTACTTTTAGCTTTAATTTCTATAAAATACCAACTATATAATCTTTGTGACAACTTTCAATTGTGGCACTAAACACAAGTTTTAAAATATCATAGTATCCAATATAACAAGGCATGTGAGATAACACTGCCAAACCAAACGGCTCCGCAGTTTCTGGTTGCAAATTGAATTGTTGTTTGGCGTCTAATATGAGTGAATGCAGACAGTAGAACTCTGTTTTTAAAGTATGAGTGCTTCACAAGTGGTAAACCATCGCCTCTCCCAAGCAAATGAGTGATGGAATAGGGGTAACTCACAAAGAAATCTATTAAATGGGGGACCTTATATACCTGTCCATTATTAGTTTCAACTAGAACCCCAGCTCCACCAGATGCAAAATTCGGACCATCAAGCCATTGTCGATAAGCAGGATGCAAATATGGAAGAGCCAATGGCAAATTCGCATACTCAGCTGCATTAAAAATCCTTGGATTGTTCAAACTTCAAAAAAGCTTATGATCTCGAACTCAAATTCACATAACCCAAAAATGCTTACCAACAAAATCTGGAATCGTTCGTCCATCGGTATATCTGCCATTCGGGTAGTTGAAGAAGGTTTGGCCATACGGCCATCGGTTTGCCTGATAAATTTTGGATTTGATGTAGTTATTGTTTCCAACATCGAAGAAGGAATCCCCAAAAACAAACAAGGCGGCGTCGTTTCTTGGTGTGCATAATTTAGCGAAGCATCGAGCTGGGATGAGTATGGTACACAGAACTAATAGACAGATATGTAACCCAGAAGTAGCCATCTTAGCTTCTGTTTCAGTGAAGAAGAGTGAATGTGGATGTAGAAAAGTACTGAAAAGGAAAGTATAAATGGGTGTAATGCCAACGAAGATAGCCACTATATCGTCTTTTTTGTCACACTCGCGCTTTACAAGCTGTTGACAGTTTGTCTCAGATTTTGTCCCCGGAGAATCGCTGCTGCGTGTCTTGAGCAACGCGCTGAGTGGCAAACCAAAATACGTTGTGGGGAGATTTTCTTTGGCAAAAATGTATTTTTAATTTTATTTAAAGTTTTATTTGTATATTTTAATTCTATCTAGTTTTAATTTAATCACTTGATCTTATTTTAAATTTTAAATTTTATTTGATTTTAATTTAATCTTTTAATTTTATTTTAAATTTTACTTCTGTCTTTTAATTTTATTTAATTTTAATTTATTTTTTTAAATTTACCATAAGTTTTTCTTTTATCTTTTAATTTTATTTTATTCTAATTTGACCATTAATTTTTAAAAACTATTTAAATATTTTTCTCTAACACTATTAAATTAAAATGTTTAAGAAAAAAGTTTTATGTGTCTTATCAGTAAAATAAAATGAAATTATTAGTTAGATTAAAACAAATTGAATCAAAATAAAATTAAGAAACAAAGGTAAATTTTAAAATAAAGTTAAAGGAATGAATTGAAATGGAAAAAAAAAATAAAAGACAAAATTAAAATAAATTTTAGAATAAAGCTAAATGATTAAATTAAGATTAAATAAAGTTAAGGGACAAAAGTAAAACTTTGAATGAAATTAAAGAATCAAATTGAAATTAAATAAAGTTAAAAAGCAAAAATAAAATTTTAAACAAATTAAGAGGCCAAAATGCAATTTTGCCTTTTCTTATGATTTATTTTTTAATCCTAATTATTGATTTTTTTGTTTTAATTATTTTTTATTTTGAATGAACTAAAAGGAAAATAATTTTTTGACTTTTACCAAATAGATCTAATAAAAATTAAAAAAAATTGTCTTTATTTTATATTTTACTTCCTTTAAAATAAAAAAATAAACTATTAAAATTGAAAAAAATAAAAAGTCATGAGAAATCTTAACTTTTTCATCAATTTTATTAAAGTCGACAATTTTTGTTATTTTAATTGGACACAAATATTTTTTATACATAGAAAATGAAAAATACATTATGAACACAAATTATATATTTTCCCCTTTCTTCTTCTTCCTTACCTCTATTTCTTTTTAAAACCATCATACCAATTTTCCACCTTTTAACACATGATTTTCTTTCTTACCTTAGAAGAAAATCTAGAAGATCTTTTGTTGAGAAAACATACTACGCAAGAATCGATTTGTCGATTTACTCATTTTATCCTATTATTTAAAGGAAAAAAAAATGCTGATTTCTTTAATATATATATATATATATATATTGGAAGCAAATTTTATTGCTTATCATACTCATACGTTTGACTAATTTAATAGGGGGCAAAAAAATAACTATGATTCATTCAATTTATCAATTTTTTTGGAGGTGAAACTAATTTATCATGTTTATATGTTTTTTATAAGTTATAATTGACTTAATTCATTATTCTTTTGGTAATGAAATTATTCATATTTAATAAACTACATTTCCTAGTAAGTGGATTTTCTGCAGTTGCTACTTTGGTGTTGTTTTTAGATTATTTAGATTTAATTTGGATGATATAAACATTATTTTTATTTAAAAATAAAATACAAAATAAAATAATTTCTTAACTACAAATTTTAAACAAATGTTTGAACTTAGAATAATTAAAAATAAAATTTAATCTTTCTAGACTTAATCTAAATGAACTAAATTTAATATTACAAAAAAAGCACAAAAGCAACACCCAAAAAGAATAAAGAGATAGCAAATGCCATTTTCGTGTTAATCTTTTTTTTTTTTTTTGGTAAGTTATTGAGGCATATTTGAATCTCATCTTTAATAACTACCGTCAAAACCAAAATACTTCATTTTTTTTTTAATCATCGAAACTTGGAGCCAAATGGACAATAAATAAATAAATAATTCGAACTACAAAATTCATACCCAACTTATGAGTTTGTGGTGGGGAATTTAAGATCACATAATTATCACAAGAGAACATAAGCAACACCCAAAAAGAACAAAGAGATACCAGATGCCATTTTCGTGTTAATCTTTCTTTTTGTTTGGAATTTATTGA
Organism: Erythrophleum fordii; assembly: GCA_032878935.1. NCBI lineage: Eukaryota > Viridiplantae > Streptophyta > Magnoliopsida > Fabales > Fabaceae > Erythrophleum > Erythrophleum fordii. The sequence goes on from JAVQMF010000047.1 coordinate 7,757,956, forward strand.
GTCCTGTTTGAATATCTCTTTTAATAGCTATTGTCAAAATAATCATCCAAACTTGGAGCCCAATGAACCAAAAATAGATACAAAATTGGAACCACAAAATTCATACCAAACTTGTGAGTTTGTGGTGGGAAATTTTTAAGATTACGTAATTGTCACGGGAGAATAAATTTCCAATAATTTTCTTCCCTTGACAACAGTGCTTGCACAACTTAACTACGGGTCATCTTCGGACCCAAAAATTTGATCAATTCGGTCTTACTTAATCACGTCAAGTTGAGCCAAAAAATAATTTTATTGATTGGGATGAGCCACATGATTAGGTTGAGTTTGAGTACTAGATTAGTTATGTTTGCCAGTTTAATTTGGCCTAATCTTATTAATTTTTTATAAAAAAAGTTACAAAATACTAAAATAAAATAAAACAGAATAAAATTACCCAACTCACCAATTCCAGCTTGATACTAGACTAGACCATACAGAGTTAAAAAAAAACAACCAATACAAAATCGATTTGAAATCTTACTCAAGTCATTGTCCAATCTAGCCTATGTTTTATGCACCTTTAAGCTAAACCATTACTTTTCCAAATTCTTCATGGAACTCTGTTTGGTTATACCAACCATTGCATCACTGTATTGATTCAAATATATATATATATATCTTCCTACACTATATATTAAACGTGGGAACATATATATTTATTTCAAATATCTTATACTTGATTTAAACAACTTGGTAAATACTTTAAAAATTAATATATCTACTTGTCGAGATATTGCATATGAAAAAAATTGTAGAAAATTCTATTTTGCTTTTTGATAGTTTTAAGTCAACTAGTATTAGGTACCATGATATTACACAGAATTTGTGAAGAATTTTTGAAATTAAAAAATAAATAGAGTTCCGAAAAAAAAGAGTGGCACATAGATCAAGAAGTGAAACTATATGGTTCATAGTTTCAGAAGACTACCGGAAGGATTATATAATATATAGATAAAATGTTAAATTTGATATTAAATTTTTTATAGAGACAGATAGCATTATGAATATTTTTCAAGGACTGAAGAAATAAATTAAAGGAAATAACACATAAATAACCAAAATTAAAAATCTATCTATCTAACAAGAAGAGTAATATCAGAATTAAGACTTCTAAAACAAACTCAATAATCATTGAAATAAAAGAGAGTGCTAAGATTTTATTTGGATTCTAGTATAAGCGAATAATCCATGAGTTACAAACAAATTTATTTATTTATATGTTTTTATAAAATTAAGAATCCATTTTTCTCCTCTGAAAGTGACAACATGGTAGAATTTGCTTTCTAGCAATTTTTTCAAATTGTAAGGTCAAGTGACATTGCCATTTCGACCCCACATTTGTTGAATAAAATGCTAATTTGCCCTATCAGTAGGATGAGCAGAGTCAAAGAACACATATTCACTTGGATTCTCACATAGCTCATAATCTTTCACTCCCAATCTTCCTCCACAACTATAGAATCCCCTTTAAGCTCCATAAATCATCCCACAATCATTAGAACACAGCTGCAAATTATTTTGTCAATTTCATGTCTTGTGTTAATATCAGTATCTACGCTTACAAAACCACAAAGGGATGTAATAATATTTTAAAAGAAGAATGTGTTCATGTCTGACACAATTCTTTATATTATACATGAACACTTCATATTTTATCATGTTTTAGTATCTGTGTTTCTTTTCTCGTATCTTGTGTCTATTATGTTCCAAAGGTTGCTATGAAATATAATGGTATTTGAGTAGAATCATGCATTTTGTGGGGTGATTCATTGGTCCAGTGAGTAAATTATGAAAATTGGTAAGTGAATATTTGAATCCTTTAAGCTGATTCTCTAGCTTTCGGAGCATCACAGAAAGTACATCGTTATCGAGTCTTATGGGTGCAGAAACTTCTTCCAGGCAGTAACATATTCCATTTGCAAGGCATCTTCCCCAGTAGAAAACATCCCACCTAGCCCAACCCAAGAAACCCAAATTTCCTCTCTCCTTTCTTGTATATTCACATCACAAAATAACCCGATTACAAGTTGTACAAACAATTGTCGATTTAGTGAATTATAAACAGATATATAAGTATATTAAAGATAAATTACATTAAAAAATATAATATATCTATTTATTTTTAATAGACAAAATTTACTGAAACTCTTCATTGAATAAAGCAAAGTGAACTAAAAATTTTGGATTGAGAAAGTATATGTCACATACTTTGATCACAGTTGTAAGATTGCCAATTACCTAGTTTACAAATTGATCTTGAGAGTAGGATGAAAAAACACTGGCATGGTTAGTCACACGGACTATGTAACCATGGGCTCCAATGCTAATCAAGTAAACAGCTTTGGACAGCAATTTTTTGGCTTCAGCTTCTCCTAGTCTCTGCCTCAGTAACTTTCTAACATTTTTTAAATAACTTAGCTGAGTTTTTGGGTCTATCACCAGGAAATATTAGACCAACACCATCATGAAGAAATATATAAACATGTTATAAGTAAGTTGTGTTAAAAGGTATCTGACAATCTAACAAACTTGTATATCTAGGAGATTTTAGACATAATAAAAAACAACAAATTCCTGAATTGGAACATGTCTGTCCTTGAAGAGTTTCAGCTAAAACTCTAGCTCCACCAGATGCAAAATTTGTCCCATCAATGTATCTCTGATAGCCAGGAAATAGATATGTAAGAGCTAATGGCAACTTAGCGAAATCAGTTGAAAATGAAGATATGAGATTGTTGAAAAAGAAGCAGAAGAAAATTGTGATTTTTGAATTCAGATTTGACATGACCAAAGTCCATACTTCATCAATTCTTACCAATGAAATTTTGCCAGTAGGGTACTTGAAGAAGGTTTAGCCATCATATGGTGATTTGCTTAAACATCAGTTGTAGTGTTGATGGAGTTATTGTTTCCAACGTCAAAAAGGAAATCTCCTAACGCAACTAAGGTTGTGTGGCGGGCATGTTTTAGCAAAGCTATGTTGAAAATTGGAAGATAGACATAGAAGCTAGAAGTTGCCATCTTTGTTTCACTTCAATCTTAGTTGATGGTTATTAGTTAGAAATTTCTTTTTATAATAAGAACCACTGTCAATTTCGTGATAACAAAGAAATGTATTTGAACCTAAATAGTACTAGGTTGTTCTTTTGGTTAAAATGGATATATATCGAGACAACATTTACTTACATATATATGATAAAATATTTGAAGCTTGGGCAGCAAAATTCATATCCAGAAGTGGAATATGAATTTTGATTGATTTGATTTGGTTTAAGTTGATATAATCGGTTTTGTTAGGATTATAATTACCCCTAAATAAGCAAGGGTGAAAGAAATTCTTGTTGTAATTTTTAAATATTGTAATAGTATAATTATTTCTCTAAAAAAAAAAAAGAATTTCACCATATACTTTAAAGAGGAAAAGGCAATATATGAAATTTAATAATTGATACTTTAACTTATTAGTTAAAATAAAATGGATAGCAATTATGTTTATTTTAAATTGGCAGTGTTTATTTAAAAAGAGATTGAAGGTTTCCAATGCATATAATTATTCTTTTAGGATGCTATATTAAGAAACTTTTTTATGACAAGCACTGTGTTAGACGTTTTAATTATCTGTACATCTCAAAGATGAGATGAAATTTGGACCACCTAGATAAAATTTGGATAGTTTAAATTTTATATTTTTATATTTTATGTTTTTAATTTAAATAATTAATTTGTTTAAAAGTATATAATTAAAAAATTATTTTTATTCTGTATTTTATTTTCTTTGAAGTAAAAAATATTAAAGAAAAAAGATCTAATCTGATTATCTAGATTAAATATGCACAAGAAAAAGGATGGACGTGCTAAGAATTGGAATGCCCATGTTGGTTCCTCTGTCAATTTCATCCACAATAATGTCCATCAAATTATTTTATATAAATTTTTGGGATTATAACGTAGCTGATAGGTCTCTTGTGCAGAGAATTAGTAGCTATCAAGGATTACTAGCAATATCCAAGAATAGAATTGAATTAATTAATTAATTAAGTAGAACAGCTGTTACTTTATTTTGAAAAATTCAAACGTAATGATTTGAATTAAAATCAAATTATGTCACATATTATTTTTTAATATTAATATGTATTTTGTAATATATAAAGTCCATCCAATTTACTATATATGTCACTATTTTTTCTTTTTATTAATTAGTGTTAGGTCACCCTAATTACATTAGAGATATTGGAGTTATTGATTTTTTTTGTTTTCCTTTTTTATTGACTTAAAATGATAAATGAGTCTTTTGATTGCACCGCGCTGTTAGACAAAACCAACCTAAAATCAATAATGGAAATCAATTATCATCAACAAGAAATAATTGTTTAAATTTGAAAAATCATGAGATAGGATAGAATTGAAACAAATAAGAACTAGTAGGGTAAGTGTTTTTTTTATTTGTTTTGGTTATTATAGTTAAACTTTATTTAATCTATTCTCTCGAATTATTTTAAGAGAATGTTGCTTTACATTAATTTGACACATTTAAAATTTTACTCTCAAAATACTACTAAAAATAATGAAACCTAAGTTACTATGGAGAGATTTTACCTCTTTTCAACAGAACCATTTGATGCCTTGTACTGTATATAATATATGAGAGGAGCTCTACAAATTAGCTTATTTCTAGGATACTTTGGCTTAAGGTTTATACCCACATTTTTGTTATAGGTTATTGTTATTCAAGCTAATTATGACTTAATATAGAAAAATTCTCAAAGATTATCCTTTGTCATTTTCTTATGATAAATTGCAAGGTTAACAAGAAGTATATAAGTCATTTAAAATGAAATTATGAAGATAATAAAGTGAACTAAGCTCAATGACATTTCTTATTGCCCACTTAGTAGTTAGAATATCTCATGAGTTTGATTATATTCAACCCAATGATTGGACGAGTCTTCAAACAGAGTTTCAGATTGTATGGCCCTGTAATATTGCTATTTCATTCCATGTTTCTTGAACGAAAATCTGATTGGCTCTTTCAATAAGATGAGAAGAGTCAAAGAATACATAGTCACTAGGATTCTTACATAGCTCATAATTTACTCTTAATCTACCTCCGTGTAATATCCCCTGTAAGGCCTATTTCCACAACATGCCACAATGCCTTCTTTGAAACCTTTCTCAACAAATTAAGAGCACAATGATCATAAGCATAAACAAAATTGTCAAACACTAAATTTGAGGTGTACATGGATTAAGGTGACTTAGCTCAATTTGAACTTGCATTTAATTCATATTTCAGCCTAGTTTCCTTTTTATTCTTTTTTTTTTTTTGTAATAAAATTCTTACCTAGGTTGGCTTATTATTCTAAAACTAAAAGAAAAAATCAACATGATTAGACCAGGTTGATGAGACTTTTAGATTCATGTACATTCTTAAAAATTAAAGCATTCACCTACTATATTTTGAAGGGAAACTCATTACTTCAGTGAAAAAATCATAGTAATTGGTAAATGAATACTTGAATCCTTCAAGCTATCTCTCTAACTTGTAAAGGACTATAGAAAGCTCATGATTGTGTAGCTTTGCAAATGCAGAAGCTTCTTCCAAGCAAGATCATGCACTTCCATTTACATAGACCATGACAGATGGTACACACCTCAAAGGGGCCATAAGAAGAAACCCAAACTTCCTCCCCCGTATCCTGCATATATCCTTTAAATCATATCATCATTGCTAATCCTATAGACAATAAAGACAAAAGATTGCATAAAGACTAAAACTTTGAATATGAGGATATTGTATTTTACCTCTCTAAATTAATGCTTAATTATAAAATTGGTATACAAATTTTAAAATGTAACATAAATCATCCAAAACTTCAAACTAAGTTTCGCAAATCCAACATTAAGCTAAGCTAAGCAATGTTGTGACAATGAAAATTAGTTTTCATTCTTTGTCTAAAGTTCATGGGAATGTTTTATTATGGTTTAAGATATATGTACTAATTTTTTAATTAGACCTTAATTTAGGTAGTAAAATGTGATTTTCCCTTTAAATTTTGTATATGGTAGTAACTAGTTTTCTCTTACTTTGACCACACTAGTCTAATAGCAATCACCATCAAGACATATTCCTCTACAGTGTATGATAACATGACACTTGATTTTTCTAACACATGAGCTGTGTAATTGTTGGATCCTATGTTAAATAAGTATATGGCATTGGACAGCAAATTTTTTGTTTTAGTATCTCCAAGTTTCTCCTTCAATAATTTGTTGATTGTTTGAAATTAACCAGTTGAGTTTTTAGGTCTATCACCTAAAAATCAAATAATAGTTAATATAATCTTATCAATTGAGAAATATAAGACAACAATGTAATGAATATTTCAACATAATTGCAAGATTAAACTAAACTATTAAAACCTACAAGACCCTGGATTAGACTGACTTATAATCCATCTCAAAATTAGAATAGTATAATGTCTTTTTAATTGAATGCCCACAAAAAACAAAAAAAAAACAAAAGCATACGAATCCTTTATGAACTTCAACTAGGGGCGTGCAAAGTTGTCCCAACCTGGGATAGTACAGGTCGGGAAAATTAAAAAAAAAATTAAAACAAGATCATGTCAGGATAGTACTTCGAGTCGAAACGGGATTTGGGATAACCTTTTGACCTTATCAGACCCGACTCGGCCCGATCCGAGATCTTTGTATATATTTATTTATTTATATATAAAAAGATATAGACTAAATTGAAAAGAATTCTTTTTTTAAGGGTTTTCTTTTTATAATTTTAGCAAAAAATTTTTAAATATATTTTATAAATTATAAATAACTAGAAGGGTCAAAAATTGTGTTAGAGCTTTTTTAAATATAATTATCACATTTATATAAGAAAATAAAATTAAAAAATGCATATTTTTTTCAAGTGTTAACTACTATATTTGTATTTTTTTTCTATTTTCTCCCTTGAGTTCATTTTTTTCCATGTCTATTGCATAAATTTAAAAAAAATATTTAAAAAAAGGTTATATGCCCAAAATAATTAAGTAAATATAAAAATATAAATTTTAAAAAATTTTAAAAAATTTTCTTAAAAAATAAACAAAAATTAAATCATTGGCCTGATTGACTTGTCTTGGGACGAATTTTTCATCTCGAAATTAAAATCAGGTTGGGACTTGGGTTGAAGCAAATTCTAACCTATCTCGGCCCATGCCCACCCCTAACTTCAACTAGAACACCAGCTCCTCATGATACAAAATTCACCCCATCAGTGTATTGCTGGTATCTAAGATATAGATATGGAAGAGTTAATGGCAACTCAGCTGCAATAAAGCTCTCAGATTGTTAGTTCTAGCAACAATTAAGATGCTGCAATTAAAACTAGGGATGACAATTTTCCTGTTTGTGGATATCCTATGGGAATTGCTCCAAACGAAAGTATGGATGCGAAGAATTTCTCCCTCATAAAGATGGGGATGGGGATAAATTATCGCCCTCAAAATATGGAGACAAGGAGAGAGACCATTCTCTCCATCTTGTGAGATCTCACTATATTAAAATTATGGGTATATTCTTAATTTATTCAATTATTTTAATATGTATATGTCTAATTGGTATTTTTATATTCATAATTTATAATAATAAACTTAAATATATGATTCTTTTTAAGGATTTATCTAAATTTAAAATGATAATGTTTTGAATTTCTAAACTTCTACTTAACTTTTATAAAATTTTACATACATAAAGATCTCTATAGGTTCTATTTCTCAATGAAGAATAGCAATGGAGCCATGATGGGATTTTATCTTGATAAGAAATAGGGTTGAGAACTGAGAAAGGCCTCCTCATCCAGCCCCCGGTCTATTATCATGTCTAATTAAAACTTTGTCTCACACAAAAATTCTCACACCCATCTAAAAATCTACCAATGGGGCACTTAAAGAAGGATTCCACATAAGGCCAAAAGTTAGCCCAACTATAAACAATAGTATTGATGTAGTTATGGCTTCTAGTATCAAATTGTGAAGCTCCAAATACAAATAAAGTAGCATGTTTTCTTGGCACGTATATCTCAACATAGCAGTAGCTTCCTAAAAATATGATTGCACACAAAATCAATAAACTAACTCTGCTTCCATCTTCCTTCATCATTATTAAGCTAGCAATCTTTGTATTCTAAAGACTACAGTGAACTCCCAAACAAAATTATTTAGTCCTCGACCAAATTGGCTTGAGGCTTAAGATAACGTAATATCATATTATGAGTAAGTGTTCATGGATTGATGTCTTATTTTTATATGTGAGTAATTCAAGAATGCATTTCTCATATATAGAAGAACTAGTTAGCTAACTACAAGATAATTATCAATATATCAGCATTTTGTATAAAATAGTAAGAAAAATCTCCTAGCCATCTCTTAAATGATACCAATTTGACTTCAGTAACTTTCCCTACACCATGTGTCGCATCATCATGTGTTGGAATGTTACTACAAATGATCATTGACTTATGTTTTATTGCCTACGATTACAAGGTTTCAATAGTCCTAAATGCCATGGTCTAGCAACTTTCCTTTTTTTAAGAGTTCATAACTAATGAAGGGTGTCAAGGGCCTTGAAGTTCATTAGCTTGAGCATATTATTACCATTAAAAGCCATTAAGTTGGCTAGTGGGAAGAATGTAAACGTAGCAATAGTTTCTATATAAATATATAATATTTGTATGACAAAGACATAAAAATTAGACAAGAAAGTCTACTGAAAATATATACTATTGGGTGATATTATGTATAAAGAAGTAAGCTTTGAGAGTACTGTCTTCCTTCTTATACATAGATTGAGAGTCCTTCCACTTCACCTACTTTCCTTTCTCCCTATGGGTAGGCTTATCAAAGAACACCCAAAAACAATTTTACCAAGTTTAGGTCAACCTACCAACATTTTTTTTTCTTGTCCCTACAATTTTGTTAAAGTGTGCTTGTCTCTACTGGATCAATCATTTGAACTCGTGAAATAAGCTCTATGAGAATATTCCATCTAAATTTACTTATCTCTATAGTTTTCCAATATTTTATGACTCTATTCATTGGGAAGTTAGGGTCAGGAGAGTAATAACAAGATTTCAGGCTTAACTAGATGTAGCATATATTAGGATATAGAAAAGTGCAAGACAGAATACTTGGACTCTGGACTAATATTATGTATTAATTCGATGTTAGTGTACATGCATTTTAAGCCTTAAAGAGTGATTTTAGATTGTAAGGCCCAACAACACTGCCATTTCCAATCCACATTTGCTGCGCAACAAATTGATTGGCCCTATCAGTCGGATGAACAGAGTCAAAGAACACATATTCACTTGAATTCTTACACAGCTCATAACTTCTCATTCCCAACAACCCTCCACAGGAGAAGATTCCCCTATAAGGGCCACTACCACAGCATGCCATCCCCCCTTCTTTGAAACCTGTTTAAGTATGAAACCACAATAATTAGAACACAGCTGCAAAGAAATTAAAATTTTAATTCAAATTAAATTACTCTGTCAGTCCTTATAATTTCATTCAAATCCCAATTTAATCCTTATAATCTAAAAATTTGCAATGGGATTCATATAGCTTTAAAAAAAAAATTCAATTTAGTTATTGTCATTAGATGTCTGCAATATGTCATAAAATTCTAATAATATAGCTAAACATGTGTCACCTTCATATGAATATGCATGATTTATGCCAACTCACTCAAGTTACTTATTATAAGTGGCATCTCAAGCCTCACATATGAGTAGATTTTATTCCATCATCTATTTTTTACCTTTTTTCCTGACATAATCATGCATATTCAAAGTGTCACATCAACAAAATTTATTGACAAGAGCTAATTTAAAAACTGAGTAAAACTACAGAGACTAACAAAATAACTTATGCTTGTAATTCACAAGAATCATGCATTTACCTACCATATTTTACGGGGTAATTCATAAGTTTAGTAACTAAATCATAGAAATTAGTAAGTGAATATTTGAATCCTTGAAGCCGTTTCTCTAGCTTCTGGAGGATCCCAGAAAGTGCTTTGTTATGGAGTTTTGCTAGTGCCGAAGCTTCCTTTTCATGGCAGGAACCTGTCCCATTTGCAAACATCTTAAACTGTGGAACACATCCTATAGGCCCCAGGCCAAGAAACCCAAATTTCCTCCCTCCTTCCTTGTGTATTTCCTTCATAACAAAATATGATTGAAGATTATATAAACGACTGTGAAGTTAGAAGATTGAGTTAAGGAAAGTGAACTGAAATTTTTTAATACAGCTTACAGAAAGTACACATCACATACTTTGATTACAGTTGTCAGATTGCCAATCACCAAGTCAACATATTGATCTCGAGAGTATGATGAAAAGACATTGGATTTTAAAGCCGCATGGACTATGTAATCGTTGCTTCCAATGCTAATTAAGTAAACAGCTTTGGACAGCAAACCTTTGGCTTCAGCTTCTCCTAGTCTCTGCCTCAGTAGTTTGCTGAAGTGTTTGAAATACTTCAGCTGAGTTTTTAGGTCAATCACCTGGAAAATATCAAACATCAAATTGGGTACGTCAACCTCCTGAATATTTTTAAGATATAAGAAAAAAACAGAATCGAAAGTGTTCTATTAAAACCCCTCCTTCGCCTTTTCCCTCTTTTCCCCTTGTGGCAAATTAAAGGATCAATGCAGGACACGACATGATAAAGATACTGTTTCATGATAAAATATGTACAATGTGTTTGATACAACATCATCTTAACTTTGATATTTTGGAAGTTAAGCTGCATCTAAAATGCTTGTATTTGGTATATTAAAAATGTTTGATGTCATTCAATATACCAAAAGGTATGCAATGACATCATTTTGAATAGCATCTTATACCACCCAGGGTGTCCAAACCGTTAGGGATGAAGTGACCTATCTAAAGTCTAAACTATTATTTTCTTTACCAAAACAAAAGGATATCATCCAAACAGAGAGATCTTTTGGCAAGCTACTTCTAGCTTTAATTTCTATAAAATACCAACTATATAATCTTTGTGACAACTTTCAATTGTGACCCTAAACACAAGTTCTAAAATATCATAGTATCCAATATAACAAGGCATGTGAGATAACACTGCCAAACCAAACGGCTCCGTAGTTTCTGGATGCAAATTGAATTGTTGTTTGGCGTCTAATATATAAGTGATTGCAGACAATAGAACTCTGTTTTTAAAGTATGAGCGCTTCACAAGATGTAAATTATCGCCTCTCCCAAGAAAATGCGTGTATGGAATAAGGGTAAATCACAAAGAAATCTATTAAATGGGGGACCTTATATACCTGTCCATTATTAGTTTCAAATAGAGCCCCAGATCCACCAGATGCAAAATTCGCCCCATCAAGCCATTGTCGATAAGCAGGATGCAAATATGGAAGAGCCAATGGCAAATTCGCATAATCAGCTGCATTAAAAATCCTCAGATTGTTCAAACGTCAAAAAAGCGTATGATCTCGTACTCAAATTCACATAGCCCAAAAATGCTTACCAACAAAATCTGGAATCGTTCGTCCATCGGTATATCTGCCATTCGGGCAGTTGAAGAAGGTTTGGCCATACGGCCATTGGTTTGCCTGAAGGTGAATTTTGGATTTGATGTAGTTATTGTTTCCAACGTCGAAGAGGGAATCCCCAAATACAAACAGGGCGGCGTCGTTTCTTGGTGTGCATAATTTAGCAAAGCATCGAATAGGGGTGAGAATGGTACACAGAACTAATAGAGAGATATGCAACCCAGAAGTGGCCATCTTCGCTTCTGTTCTGCTTCAGTGAAGAAGGGTGTATGTGGATGTGGAATAGTACTGAAAAGGAGAGTGTAAATGGGTGTAATGTGAACGAAGATACCTACAACCATATTGTCTTTATGGTCAAATTCAGCGTCTTTAATAATTTCCCACTCCAGCGGGTTCACACTTGACAGTTTGGCCCAGATTTCGTCGACGGAGATTCTCCGTTTCGTATCTCGAGCAACGCGCAGAGTGGAAAAATATGTTGCGGTATATCTGAATTCCATTTTTAGGCAAACATGTATTTTTAATTTTTTTAATTTTATTTAAAGTTTTATTTTTATCTTTCAATTTTATTTAATTTTTTAATTTCATTTTAAATTGCACTTTTCTCTTTCATTTTAATTTAATTTTTTAACGTTATTTTAAATTTTATTTTTTTTCTTTTAATTTTAGTTTAGTTTTTTAATTTTGTCATAAATTTTACTTTTATCCCTTAAATTTATTTTGTTCTAATTTAAACACTAATTTTTAGAAACTACTCAAAAAAAATTTTCTCCTCTAACACTATTAAATTAAGATATTTAAGAGAAAAGCTTTATGTGACTCATCAATAAGATAAAATAAAATCATTAGTTAGATTAAAAAAAATTAGATAAAAATAAAATTAAAAGACAAGGGTAATATTTAAAGTAAAGATAAGGGATTGAATTTGAACTAAATGAAATTAAAATAAAAATGAAAAAAAAAAGTTAGGTATAGAAATAAAAATAAAAAGAAAAAAATAATTTTAAAGATAGAAAATAATTTTAATATCCTTATTTTTAATAATTGAGTTATGATTAATAAATAGAATTAAATAATAATTAAATACTGATTAGAAGAGTAAAATAGTAATTATACCAAAATTTTCCACCTCTCCTACCTTTCCTGAAGATAGCAAACAAGGCATTAAAGTGAAACTCAAAATAAAATTAAAGAATCAATTTAAATCAAATAAACTGAAAAAGCAAACATAAAACATCAAATAAAATTAAGTGGCCACAATGCATTTTTGCCTTTTTTTATTTATTTTTTAATTCTAATTATTCATTTTTTTTGTTTTGATTTATTTTAATTTTAAATGATGTAAAAAGAAAAATAATTTTTTTTAACTTCTACTAAATTAATCTAATAAAAATGAAAAAATTATATTTATTTTACATTTTACTTTCTTTAAAATAAAAAAATAAACTATTAAAATTGAAAAAATAAAACGTCACAAGATATCTTAACTTTTTCATCAATTTTATTAAAGTTAACAATTTTTGTATTTTTAATTGGACACAAATATTTTTCATACATAGAAAATAAAAATACATTATGGACACAAATATATATTATATATTTTTCTCTTTCTTCTTCTTCCTTCCCTCTATTTCTTCTTAAAACCATGACACCAATTTTCCACCTTTTAACACATGATTTTCTTTCTTGCTTTAGAAGAAAATCTAGAAGATCTTTTGTTGACAAAACATACTACGCAAGAGTCGATTTGTCCATTTACCCATTTCAGCCTATTATTTAAAAAGAAAAAAATGCTGATGTTTTTTAGATTAAAATTTTTATCATAAAATTACTTAAATGCCCACAATGTGTTTGTTTTTCATATAAAAGAATGATAATATTTGTGCCCACTGAAAATATGAAGATTATTAACTTCTACAACTCTAACGAGTAAGTTAACAATCTCCTATACCATATATATATATATATATATATATATATATATATATATATATATATATATATATATATATATATATATATATATATATATAAAGAAGCAAATTTTATTGCGTATCATACTCGTATGTTTAACTATGACTAATTTAATAGGGGCAAAAAACTTACTATGATTTATTTAATTTATCAATTTTTTGTAGGTGAAATTAATGTAATAATTTATTTAATTTATATTTAACATGTATATATCTATATTTTATAAGTTATAACTGACTTAATTCATTATTCTTTTGGTAATGAAATTATTCATCTTTAATAAACTACATTTCATAGTATATATCTGCATTTTTTTTTAGGTGCTACTTTGTTGGTATTTAATTTGAATGATTTTTTTTTATTAAAAATAAAATAAAATAATAATTTTTTAACTACAAACTTTAAAAAAATTGAAATTAGGAGAATTAAAAATTAAAAAAATTAAAATTTAATCTTTTTAAATTTAATCTGAATGAACTAAATTTAATATTAAAAAAATCACAAAAGCAACACCCAACAAGAATAAAGACATACCGGATGCCATTTTCATATTAATCTTTTTTTTAATTTATTGAGAACGTTTGAATCTCATTTTTACTCCCTCCAGTCTAAAATATAAGTCATTTTTAATAGATTTATGCTTATTAAGAAAAATTAGTTATATTTTTTAAATTTTTAAATATTACCATGTCTTTTCAACCTTATCCATATTGCCAACATAACTGTTATCATTAAATAAAAGTTTTCAATGCAACTATTGCCATTAAATACAGGGTATTATGAAAAAAAATAATTATTATTACTAGATGACTTACATTTTGGATTAAAATTTTTCTCCTCAGGTGACTTATATTTTGGACCAGAGAAAATAATAAATATCATCAAAACTAAAATATTTCATTTTTTTTAAATCATTGAAACATAGAGCCAAATGGACAAAAAATAAATACAAAATTGGAACCGCAAAATTCATACCCAACTTGTGAGTTTGTGGCGGGGAATTTAAGATTACATAATTGTCACAGCAGAATATATTTTCAATAATTTTCTTCCATTGACAACAGTACTTTCGCAACTTAATTCGATTAGTCCAATTTTATTTTCCTAGATCGAGTTGAGCCAAAAAAATAATTTTATTGACTGAGACGGGCTACATCATCAGATTGAGTTGGACATCAGCCTAATCATGTTTATCAGTTTAATTTGGCCTAATCCTATTCATTTGCTTAAAAAAAAGTTACTTGATAAAGAATTATATAAAGTTTTATTTTTTAAAAGTTATTTTATAATTTTCATCAAAAATTTTAAAAAATAATAAAATAAAATAAAATTATCCAACCCATCAAACCTAACTTGATACTAAATCGGATCATGTCCAAACATTAACGTTAAAAAACAAAAAAAAAAAAACAAATTCGAATCAAACATTGACTCAAGTTAATACCAAATCTAGCCTGCCTCTAGACTTAACCATTACTTTGTTAGTCCTAAGGTTTTAATTTAATTATTTTGATAATAACAAAATTTTTAAGTTAAAATTTATATAAGCATTAAGATAAAAATAATTATATATTACTTATTACATTAATCTTGTTATCAAATTTAATTTTATAAGCAATGACAATTAGTTAAAAAAAATGCTAAAGAAAATAGCAATTCAAGTGCTTAGCATCTGGCTATGTGAAGGTTTTGAAAAAAGTTGTGTTATTTATATATTATATTAGAGGATCACTTTTTGCTTTTGCAAAACATTAAATAAAGCATTAGAAAGTGAAATGAGCTATCACATCCTTTTATAAATCTTAATGAAATACATTGGACAATGTAAAAGCAAAAGCCTAAAAAATAATAAAGGGAATCTGATGCCATAAAGTAAAAGCAAGTCTCCATCCCACACCAATCAGAAAAGCACATCAAAGAAGAAGAAAAAGGCCAAAAAAGTAAAGAATATTGTTGGAGATGAAGAAATATGAGAAAAAAAAATAATACAAACTCTTCTTTTACAATTTCTGATTTATCAAACCAATAGCAATATCATAAGTTCCATATTTGAGAATCAAAGAATAATATTAAAAATTCTCCAAAGTCAACTTATTCGAATTCTTTCAGAAGCTCTCTATCCAAAGTCTTTTCTCTTCATTTGAATAAAGTTACAAAGGCAAATTTGTGAAAGAGCAAGAAGGTAGAAGACTATTTAAAGGTTTTCTTTTAAAAGCTTTAATAAGTAAAAGTAAAAGATAAAGACAAAAAATGGGAAAGAAGGAAGCTAACGCATCTTGCCTCAACAGTCACTGCGTTCTGTTTTAATCTTTTGATCTTCAAAACAATATAGAAACTGAACAAAGAAATGCACTGCACAAACTCACAGAAAAGACACGAAGAAAGAATATATATATATATATATATATATGAAAAAGTGTAAGTACAATTCTTCTTTATCAACAAAATCAAGTACTTCGTTTCGCAAAAGTGAAAGATAAGTAGCAGAAGAGAGAGAGAAAAAATAAAGCAAAGTCAAGGATTCAAAATCAAAAAAAAAAAAATAGCCTGTGCAGCCGAAAGTATAACTCTTTTAGCTGTCTCTACTTTCATACCTCTTGCAACGACTATATTTGTGAAGTTGAACTTTCTAATAGATATATTTTTTTTGGGAGTCATTATATAACAGTAAGATGAAAAGTTGAAGGAGATAAAGAACTAAAGCAAAAAAAGAAAATTAAGTTCTATTATAGTATTCATTGTTCTCTTCATCTTAAATCTTCTGAGTTTAGTTTTTAGGTAAATCTAGCTTGTGAGAGCTTTTAAAAATGAGTTAATTGTAATTCTCTATTGATAAGGATTTTAAATATATTCTCATATCATTCTTCTGTAAATCTTTTCTAAGTGTGGGAAAAGTAAGTTTTAGGTAAGTTTGTGTGAAACCCAGATATTGTAAAAGTTCTATGTGAGTTTGGAAACCTAAGTTCTATGGGTGTATACTCTGATTTTATAGTGGAAATCCCTTATTGTGTATCAAAGGGACTGGATGTAGGTTTTGAGGAACGAACCAAGATATATCAGGTGTTTTGCTTCCTTTACTTCCTTTTTTATTTTGTTTCAGCGTCTGTACTAAAACCTTATCAACAAAGTCCTATTTTATCTCCTTGATTTTTACTTCTTAATTATCTTTTAGAATATCCTATCAACAAGATCTTACTTTGGTTACAAAATTTTTGCACTAGTACTCATTATCAAGTTTTTTTTTATTAAAATTATTTGATATTTATATATAATTGATTTAATTGTCTTTAATTCTACTCTTCTACAAAAGTACCTATTCACCCCCTAGGTACATTCTTCATACTTTGTCAAATTCTTCATGGAATTCTGCCTGTTTAAACCAGCCATTGCTTCACTATATATCTTATACTTGATTTTAAAAAAAGAAATTGGTAAATACTTTAAAAATTAAGATATCTACTTGCAAAACACCGCATAGAAAAAAAAATTATAGAAAACTCTGATTTGGTTTTTGAAAGTTCTAAGTTAACTAGTATTGGGTTCCATGCGGTTACATAGAATTTGTGAAAAACTTTTGAAATTATAAAATAAATAAAATTTCCTAAAAAAAAGGTTGCACATAGGCCAAGATGCAAAGCTATTTTATTCATAATTTCAGAAGACTAGCTCTAGGATTATATAATATATAAATAGAATGTTAAATTTGATATCAAATTTTTTATAGAGATAAATTACGTTATAAATATTTTTCAATGATTGATAAACTAAATTAAAAGAAATAATACATGAATAAGCAAATTGAGAATCTATCTATCTAACAAGGAGAATGATATCAGAATTAAGACTTCTAAAATAAATTCCACATTCACTGAAATAGAACGAAGTGCTAAGATTTTATTTGGATTCTAGTATAAGTTAATAATTCGTAAGTTACAAACAAATTTATTTATTTATTTAATTGTATGTTTTTATAAAATTAAGAATCCATCTTTTCCCCTGAAAGCAGCAACATGGTAGAATTTGCCTTCAAGCAATTTTTTCAAATTGTAAGTCAAGTGACATTGCCATTTCGACTCCACGTTTGCTGAGCAAAATACAAGTTGGCCCTATCAGTAGGATAAACATAGTCAAAGAACACATATTTGCTCGAATTCTCACATAACTCATAATCTTTCACTCCCAGGCTTCCTCCACAACTATAGAATCCCCTTTAAGCTCCATAAATCATCCCACAATCCTTAGAACACAGCTGCAAATTATTTTGTCAACCTCATGTCTTATGGTAATATCAATGTCTATGCTTATAAAACCACAAAAAGATGTAATAATATTTAAAGAGAAGAATGTGTTCATGTCTGACGCAATTCTTTATATTATATATGAACACTTCATATTTTATCATGTTTTAGAATTTGTGCTTTTTTTTTTTCCTATCTTGTGTCTATTATGTTTCAAAGATTGCTACAAGATATAATGGTATTTTAGTAAAATCATGCATTTACTTACCATGTTTTGTGGGGTGATTCATTAGTCCCGTGAGTAAATCATGGAAATTGGTAAGTGAACATTTGAATCCTTTAAGCTGATTCTCTAGCTTCAAGAGCATCAGAGAAAGTGCATTGTTATGGAGTTTTATGAGTGCAGAAACTTCTTCCAGGCACTAACCTGTTCCATTTGCAAAGCATCTTCCCCAGTGGAAAACATCACACAGGGTTCAACCCAAGAAACCCAAATTTCCTCACTCCTTTCTTCTATGGTCATATCATAACATAACATGATTACAAATTGTAAAAACAATTAATAATTTAGCCAGTTATAAACAAATATATCAGTTTGTCGAAGATAAATCACATTAAAAATATATTTGCATATCTATTTACTTTAATAGACAAAATTTACTATAAAACTCTTCATTGAATAAAGCAGAGCGAAATAAAATTTTGAATTGAGAAAGTATATGTCACATACCTTGATCACAGTTGTAAGATTGCCAATTAACAAGTCTACCTATTGATCTTCAGAGTAAGATCAAAAGACACTGCTAATCAAGTAAACAGCTTTGGACTGCAATTTTTTGGCCTTAGCTTCTCCTAGTCTCTGCCTCAGTGACTTTCTGACATTTTTTAAATAACTTAGCTGAGTTTTTGGATCTATCACTTGGAACTATTAGACCAACACCATTATGAAGAAATATATAAACATTATAAGTAAGTTGTGTTAAAAAAATGTATCTGACGATCTAACACACTTGTATATCTACGAATTTTTAGACGTAATAAAAATAACAGATTCCTGAATTGGAACATGCCTGTCCTTGACAAGTTTCAGCTAAAACTCCAGCTCCATCAGATGCAAAATTTGTCCCATCAATGTATCTTTGATAGCCAGGAAATAGATATGTAAGAGTTAATGGCAACTTAGTAAAATAAGCTAAAAGTGAAGATATGAGCCTGTTAAAAGAGAAGCAGAAGAAAAGTGTGGTTTTTGAATTCAGATTTGCCAAAACCAAAGTTCATACTTAATCAGTTCTTACCAGTGAAATTCTGCCAATGGGGTACTTGAAGAAGGTTTGGCCATCATATGGTGATTTGCTTAAACATCAGTTGCAGTGTTGAAGTAGTTATTGTTTCCAACTTCAAAAAGGAAATCTCCCAACGCAAATAGGGCTGTGTGGCGTGCATGTTTTAGCAAAGCTATGTTGAAAACTAGAAGACAGACATAGAAGCTAGAAGTTTCCATCTTTGTTTCGCTTCAATCTTATTGATGGTTATTGGTTAGAAATTTCATTTTTTATAATAAGAACCATTGTCAATTCCGTGAGAAACAAGAAATGGATTTGAACCAAGGTAGTACTAGATTGTTCTTTTGGTTAAAATGGATAGATTTCGTGACAATATTTACTTACATATATATGATAAAAAAAAAATTGAAACTTGGGCAACAAAATTCATACCCAGAAGTGGAATTTAAGATTACACCTGCTACATGGCATCTTCTGATTTATTTATGTTTCAAACTTGCTGACATATAAACCATTTCCCTGACGCATTATGCATCACTTGTATTATAGAATTGCTCAAACTGCTAACTAATGGTAAAGATAATGGTCATGAAACATAGACTGAAGGAGCCTATTAAAACAACATTCCTTCATTGGCTACAATACCTGTAGAATTAAAACAACGCCATAACTATGACCTATTTGGGGGAAATTTTAACTTGCCAAGTTAAATTATTTAAAAATTTGGGTCAAGCCAATTCATGATGAAATTAACAAGTAACACTTTTGTCAAAGTTTCCAATAGAAGAGGCCTAAAGATAACACCATATACAAATATTTGAATTCCCTACAATACTGCAAAAGGTGCAACGGGGAACGAAGGAAGGAGTAGGATCCCTCTTATTGCATCTTTTGTAGTACTAGACGGAACCCAGTTCCCATAGACAGGAAGAGAAATTCTTGGCTTTGCCATAATGAACTTAATCATAGAAGTTACATCATATAATTATACTCAATTTTTTTTTTTCTAATTTTTCAATCTAAACATATCTTTTAGTCTTATATCACCATATACATATATATTTGCATATCTTTGTTTTTATTTGTGAGGTAAATAACATCCTCAATTTGAATTAGTCAACTCAATTTGAGTTGTAGAAATAGTTATTGATCCAGGATGTAAAACATGAAAACTGTTTCCCATTTGGAGTAAGTTCCAAGATCAAGCTTATTCCTTCTAGCCAAAAATAAAAAGTTCATGGGCTTCCATAGGTTGAAATGTGTCCATTAGTATAATAAACACATAAAACTGAGACACATTTTGTTGAATTTTGAGAGCTAAAAATCATGGACACATCACACAGAACTTTAACTTGTTAATGTATACTTTAAAGAATCATATCGTGTTTAATATGAATATCCAATACATAGGACAAAAACATAACTCTTAAGTGTGAGAGCCTCATAGATTTAGGGTATAAAATGTTGTCCAATGGCCCACACCATGTAACATAATCTGCCTCAATGCTTGCCATTTGCAGTAGTGTGCAAAAACAGAGCACTTAAGCTTTCAGCTTTAAACAGGGCAAGTTCAAACCCCCATAATCAGTTTTAGAGTTGATAGAACAATTAGAATTTGAGTCTTGTATATGAAATAAGGAGGGTCCGGAAGTGTTTTCTACGTTTGTTCTCATGTGATCAGAGCCATTTCTACGTTAGCTTTCGTTTGATAATAACACTTTCCTAGAATTATCACAAACATTTGAGTGAAGAATGTAACTCTTAGAGGTAGTGAAATAGCACTTTATGAAAACCATTATAGTAAGACTTGGGGTCTTGCAACTTACGTATACAATAGATTAAAGAATAATTTGCACAAATTTAAAACCATATGTACATTGATTAGAGTTTTAGATTCAATAATTTTAAAAATATTATTTCCCTTTGTACCCCATTCATAAATTTGGAGGAAGACCCTAGTTTGAATATCTAACAAACATCAAAACTTGTCTGCAATTAATAATGTAAAGCATTACAACATTTGTTAGGCAGGCTTCACTGCCTTTGACTTAAAATGTGCGCCAATATCTCTCCATGGTTTCACAACAACAAAGAGTAAGATTTTATGAAACATGTGAATGTTGACACGGAAACATTGAACATGATATAAATACAGACCTTAATGATATGACAAAGTCTAAAATGTTTATAACGGAAAAGTGTTATGTCTTATTGAATACAAATATCTTACAGATAACAAACACAAACAATTCTTCTGACAAAGAGAGGCACTTGCCTAACGCGCATTATCTTTACATAGATCACTTTCAAGTTTGGAGGCCTCAGATTGCTGAATAAAACAGTCAAAGAAGAGGGCTCAGATCGCTTTTAAGTATACCTTTTTCTTTCCCTTCCTTTTCTTCTACAAGAAGTTCGAGTACAATCCAAGTATGAAACTAGAAAAGTCAATTTTGGAATCACACGTAGCATTATTATTAGCTCTCGAGTTTCAAAGCAATTGTTCCTCAATATATATGTGTCTGTGTGAGATTTGACATGAATGTCAGAGTCTTCTCTTCATCACAGCGTTTTAACCTTTTTTTTGTTTTCATCGATTGAATCCAGCCTTTTTTTTATTTTTAAAAAATAAAACATAAAATAAAGATAATTTTTTAATTTTCATTAGACAAATATTAAAATAAAAATAATCTTTTAACCTATTTTATATATATATGATATCTTGTGAAAATTAAAAAATTATCTTTATCTTATATTTAGCTTCTTTTAAAACTCAAAAAAGAATTAAAATTAAAAGAAAATGTTATTCTGCTTGCACTACAGAGGATGTTTATCCAAAACTTCCAATTGAAGTGGCTTTGCCATTTTTATATGGAAAAAGCTGAAACACATTTCATTGAGATGACTTTGGAGTTGCCGAGGACATAAGCCTGAAAAAAATTATGATTTTGAATTTTTTTCTTGAGTTATCAAGCAAGAGAAGTGACCCAAAAAAATGTATGAGTGATTTAAATGTGTGTGTGTGTGTGTGTGTGTGTGTGTGTGTGTGTGTGTGTGAATGCTTACCAAGCGACTCTTGATCACTTTGGCACTGTAAACTTCATCATTTGTGGAAGTAATCTCTTTCAAGTTAACATTCATATCACAATCCATAGCAAGCTACCAAAATAGAATGAAATCAATTAGGAGGAGTACAACAAGATCAAATCTAAGATACTAAATTCACATTAATTAATTTTAAAGACTAAACTAATGTTGTTCACCCCTTTTTCAAAATTAAGGTTTTTTACTTCAAAGTATGAACAGGAAGTTCACCTTAATTAGGGTCTAACATAATATAGACAACCATTTCTCCCAAGTTAAAGTACAATACTTATCAACTAATTAATATGGGACTCTCAATTTTTGGAGGCTTTTACCATGTATGTAGTTAGATTTAAGGCTTTTCCATTCATGCAAAAGTTTTTCAATTTTGAAATATAAACAAAGCACATAAACACGACTACTTTATGGGTCTAATAGGATTCAAAGAATCACTTCTCCCAAAATCTTGAGATATTAAATATGAACTCAATTCACTAGTATAATATAGTAATAAGTTTCTATGAATAATTATAGGTAGGTTTTAAAAGTTCAAACCTATTATACCATGTTTTTTAATAAAATATTGCAAACTAAAAAATATACTATATATTTTTACTTGAAAATTATAATTAATAAGAGTAAAATAAGGTAATAAATCTAAATAGAGAGAAAAGAAAAAAAATGAAAATTTACCTTTATAGTAAATAAATTTAGATGAAGAACCCAAAGATGGGCTTTAGCATCCCCTAAGATTTTCATCTCTGCCATGTTGCCTTTTGACTCGTCATCAGTCTGTGAAGCCTTACCCAAGATTTTGCCCACATTAACACATTCCAACAAAACACGACTATGCACAACAATGTCGTCGCTATGAGGAGGCTGAAAGAACCTCGGAATTCGTATGGTTCCTATAGGCAAATCTTCGTGATAAACATGGAACCTCGAAGGACTAAAACCTATTCCAAACTTGTTGTGATTTTCAGCATTAAGGGTCAATGAAAGCACAGATGAAACCAAAAGGGTTAGGTTAGAACTTTGATCGTTATCAATCTCGTAGAAGTCCATTTTAACCTCCCGAACTGAGAAAACTGGCTTGTGGGGTTTCATGATTATGATTACAAAGAACGCGGATAGGCCAATTATTACGAAGATGATGAGAAGGAAGATGAAAAGAAAGAAGCAAAATTTTCTGAAAGAGAAATTATGGGGATAGAGTTCTCTACAACAGAAGCAATTTGAATTGCGGGTAGAATTACAAGCATCCATGTCTAACATTTTGGAGTTTTAGGGTTCTAATAATTAAGTGAATTGTAGTTAATAGATGTGTTTCTGTTTGTTGGTTAATTAAGTGAGGGAATGGGATGTCTTTCTTTTAACATTAGCTAACAGTTATTCCTTTCTAGATTGATACCAAAACCTTTTGAGAGAGAACCTGTGCAGAAAGCAACCATTTGCTTGAAGCTCTTTAATTTATTAATTAATTAAAAAAGGACATTTTAATTAAATAGAAGTAAACCTCTATTTTTTGAATTGTTTAATTTCTTTACAATTAGTTTGTCCGCTCTTATCAACAAAGAAAGTAAATTAATTAAAATACCCCCAAAAAAATCATATTGACACCAAGGATGCACACCAAACCTAGCCCAGAGTAAGCCAAATCGAAACAAATTAGGTCAAACCAATAAAAATTTGCCTAAATCATATTAGCTATGTTAGTCAGTATATCCCACCTTAGTCTAATGGTATATATTTTTGTTAAAAAAAATTATAAGAATTTATATAAAAATTTTATTTTTTTCGTGTAAAATATAATTTTATATAGATTTATATAAATTTTTTTCAAAAATAAAATATAATTATATAAGAATTAATATGAAATCTTTTTAAAGAGTCATTTTATATTTTTGGTCAAAAATTTAAAAAAAAAATTGACTTAATCAGGCCAATCAATAATATCAGATGAATTCAATCAATCAAAGCCAATTTAGACCCAACTAGACACGAAACTAAAAAAGATTATTACCAATTAAAATAGAATGAAACATTAAATTAGCCAAAATCTTGATGAATTTGATATTTGTACAGTCCTACTTAACACCACAATAACAATATCAAAAACAACACAATGAAGTCCAAAAGCCTCGTTTTAGGTGATATTTTTTTTGTTTAGATGGTTTGATTTATTTGTCAAAAGCAGAATTCTCCGACCCCTTGTTTTAGGATATTGCAAAAACAATTTGGAGTATATCATACTTAAGCCAGAGGAACCAAGTTAGATAATGTCAACACATGCAACGCAATCTCTCTGTACCAAAAAGATACAAAGCTTTTGGGCCCCCCACAAAAAGAAAAACCTAGAGGAATGAAAACAAGTGGTGGTAGCTCTGGTAAGCTAACACGTATAAGGCAATCACGAGATGCCTTTCCTTTTGGTTCCTGCTCTGAGTTCTGACATGAAGATGATGTATCGGTAAATTTTACGATCCCCAAAACACGATTGTATTTGCATGCATCAATCAAACCTAAATCTCGTAACTTGGGCACACCCAAATCTTGAAGCGACCATGAATTTAATAATAATAAAAATGAAGTAGAAGCAAATTATGAAGCCTTCAGGTTGGAGAGTAGTACGGTACCAAGTGGCAGCCCATGCCCCATGTCTAACCTCGCACGCACGACGTCTATGACCTCCCCACATGGCACCCCCATTATTTATATTTTATACATATATATAGGTCTCAGTGAATTATGAGTAATTCCTATAATAGCCCAAAAGTTAATGAGATTTTACTATTTGGATTTGCTCTATATATATATATATATCATTTTTAAAAAAAATAAATTAGATAAATTTTTTACACGTATATTATCATTCTTTTTAATAAAATGTAAAATGGGAACTAATTATTAGATATTCTAGTAGTGAAAAGTGTAAATAAATAATTTATGACATTATGTTCAAACATTTATTTAATTGATACGTGAAGAAATTAATGATTTCAAAATAAGAAAACGAAGATTCTGGAGAAGTGAAATGACTGAAAGTGGCTGCTTAACTTCAAAGGAGGAGGACCTAAGGGAGTGAAGTATTAGAAGGCTAGATTTAGGGATGGGCGTTGATATCAACATGGCAGAGGAGCCTCTGCTGGTGAAATAGACGAAGGAGGACAGACTTAGTTCAAATGGCCTAGTACAGAGTGGATGTGCTTTTGAAGATGATCATGAGGGTGAGTTGATTCCCTACGGAAATGAACCACCTCAACAAAAAAAAAAAAAAAAGACACTCTATTTCTTATAAAGACTCCTCTTTAGGAATCAACGGTATTGAGAATTCTGAAACTATTCCTAGTGATAATGAGTGGGATTTAAAACAAGAGTTTGATGAAGAGGAGGAAGCTTAAGAGGAGATCCAGAACCTTATGAAGATTCACCCAATAATCCCCATATTTGAGGAAGAGTGGTATGAATATTGTAAGTTGTGGAGGAAGTCACTTGTCATTTCTTTACTGGGAAAAAAAACTAAGATATAGATTTCTCAAACCTCATCGGATAGGTTGTGAAACATAATGGATTTTGAGCTGATTGACCTTGAAAACTACTACTTTCTAGTAAGATTCAAAAGTGATCGAGACTATCAATTTATCCTAAATGAGGGCCCTAGATTGTGCTAGACTATTATCTTGTGGTACAATGTTGGACACCTAAATTTGATCCCTACCAGAATGCTCTTAGAAAAATTGAAATATGGGTGTGTATTCCTAATCTGCCTATTCAGTTCTACAACCACCATAATTTATGGAGGTTAGACAACAAAATTAAGAGGACCTTAAAGGCGGATATTAACATGTTTGTAGCTAGACAAGGCGAAGACCCCAAGATTGAGAGAGGGCATTTTGCTAGAATAAGCATAAAAATTGATTTACGAATAAAACTCATTTCTAAGTTCATTGTGAGAAAAACACTCATTTCTAAGTTCATTGTGAGAAAAACAATGTATACAATTGAATATGAAAATTTGAACCTTATATGCTTTGGTTGCGGAAGATACAATCACAAAAAGAAAAAGTGCCCTTTGGGTGCGAACATTATAAAGTTTGGAACCTCACCTACAGGGGAGGCTCCTCCTTCCATGACGAAGACACCTCCCCCTCAACATCGGCAAGTGTTGGTAGATCAAACCTTTGGTCCATGGATGCTAGTAAAGAAGATGACAAGACAGAAAAGTAGGCATGAAAATGTGTCAAAAGCTCAGCCTCCTCGAGCAGCAAAAATTAACAAGGCCTATTCTAGTAGGAAGATACCTAATCCTTCGGGTTTTAGATTTGCTAAAATAACAAATCTACTCAACAAAGACAATGACCAACTCTTGGACGGCAAATCAAATGATGGTGACAAATGTGATATAAGAAGGGAAAAATGATCAACCGAGAATATGGTTATAGATGTGATTCCATTACCCACCTAAAAGTCATATAACAAGGAGAACTGGGCCCCTAACCCTATTGGCCCAAATTCATAAAAGCAAACTTAGTGTAATAGTACAAACTTGGAAACGGAAGCTAGCCTAAGATTTGATCCTGTCTCCGCAAGCTCCCCAACAGGCCCATCCTCACATAGGAATAACCATAAGGCTTGTCCGAGCATCAAAACTCACCATGTGGTTCAAGGAAGTATGGTGAAGGGAGCCTAAAAAGAGATGAAGCTATTAGCTACCAAACAAATGGGCACATTTAAAAAGGCATCCCCTACTATAAACTTACAGGGAAGAGGTTCGGCAGCAAAAATGGCAAATACCTCAAGCACTTTGGAGGACATTGACCAAAACTGTTACCCTCTTAAGCCACTAGATGGAAATACGATTAAAGTGCTCAAGAATATCAAATATGCTGAATAGACCTTGTTGAGAAATGACCCAGCTAAGCTATTAGAGCTCTATGGAGCCACCCAAATGAAGATTTAATCTGTGTTATACTCAATCTAGCCTCTCACCATATCTTCTCATGCATTATGAATGTTGCAACTTGGAATTGTAGAGGTGTTGAAGCCAAAGACTTCTATTTTAGATTTGTGATATTTTCCAAATGAATCATATTGACATGCTAGTTTTAATTGAACCTCAGATAAGTGGTTTTAAGGCAGACAGGGTTTTAAGAAAGTTGGGTTTCTCTAACTAGATTCGTCTTGAGACTGCAGGCTTTATTAGAGGTATTTGAATTATATGGCAACAGGAGATCTTCAGAGTCAGTTACATTAGATCCCAAGAATAGTTTCTTCATTGCCACATGGTTGTGGAAGCCTTGGACTCCCAATTCCTTTTGATGTGTGTCTATGGAGATCCAAACACTCATGTCTAGTGCTCTCTCTAGGATGGTCTGGTGGAGACATCAAATTTTGTTCATGAGGATTGGATTGTGTTAAGAGACTTTAATGCCTACTTATCAGAAGATGATAAAGTCAGGGGATCATATCATAATCGAAGTTCCATGAAGAGATTTGTAGACTGCATCTCAAAAACTTACTTACTTTTTCATGGATTGAAATTTCATCTTTAGCTATCAACCCGAGTCTCAGTGCATCTATACCCAGCCTGTCATCAAGTTAAAGGGTTCTACCTCTTGCTTCACTCATACATAATTAATCGTCATCTCTGGGCTGTCAGGCTCTAGGGTGTAGCTTGTAACTCAACCCTTGGCCTGAGGAAATTAGCTTTTTGGACTTTAAAATTCATCTAGACATTTGGGTATTGTGACTAGGGGGTGACTCTTTTTCTCACTTCCCCTCTCGGCTAATCTCGTGCAGCCACAGTCTCATCCCATATTGTGTTGCATCACTACTCGTCTATACATTATAGTAGACAGCTAGGAATTACCTGAGTATGGCTACCAGGGGAATTAGG
This sequence comes from Erythrophleum fordii, assembly GCA_032878935.1. Taxonomy (NCBI): domain Eukaryota; kingdom Viridiplantae; phylum Streptophyta; class Magnoliopsida; order Fabales; family Fabaceae; genus Erythrophleum; species Erythrophleum fordii. Next base: position 7,786,057 of record JAVQMF010000047.1, read on the forward strand.
CCTCATATACTCTCTCTAGCAAGCCTCTTCCTATCAACGAGATCATTTCTTATCATTCATATCTAAGACTTGCCACTAATCCCGATGAGCTATCGCATCTTATCAAGCTCTAGCCATTGAATTTCTTAACTTTGCTTAAGCTTAACTCTACTCAAGCTACTCTAGAGGTCACTCTTTTTCAGTGTCCACTAGTTACTCTAAGACCATCATACAACTTACTTATCATGGATAAAGCCACAAACTATACTCATACACCCAACATGTCCCATATAAGACTTTACCTATCCATTTGAGCCTTTACATAGTCCTAATGCTACATCCTCAAGCCAAATCCACTCCAAAAGAGCTTGAAACTTTGCTCTTATACTAATAAATGTAACACCATAATTTCCTAGCTTATCTTATGCCATTCTCATGCTTCATATCATGCATTCCATGAAGGAGCAAGGAAAAATGACATAAAATAATAAATTTCTTAGCGTTGCGTTATACATAAATTTTTCATTCGGAGTCTCGTAGGCTATATGGACTCATGTATCACATTCTCACATTTAATTACATGAATATAACTCATTTCCATCATAAAATGTGGCCTACATCTCAAGGAACTCGAAGGAATGCATGAAATATACATATATAATTTTGGCCAGCTTTGTCCTCATTTCTGTCACAACTTTGAAAATCATAACTAAATTTAGAAAAATTAAAATCATTCATTTTTTACTATTTTGGAAAGCTATAGATGTCTAATTCATACTAAAAATATATCTAGACTATAGCATCTATCACAGAAGACGTTTGACATTCGAAATGGTTCAGAGGTCAAACTATCCACTGGTGTTATCATAGAATTCTATAGCAAACTTTAAAAATATCTAATTAATTCCACAAAAATTCAATTTATGAAAATGATACCAATCTGAAAATTTATGGATATTAAATAGAGGAAAAAAATAACTCCAGACTAGCTCAGGCACGCCTAAATCTCAAAATCCAATCAAACAGTAACTGAGGTCAAGTAAAGTTCCTAATACTGGATAGATTCTTTGAAAATTCATATCTCCCTTTCTAGATATCTAAATGAGGTACTTCTAGTTGGCACAAGTCACTGGAAATGTCTAGTTTCTCTATATAAAATTTCATAGCAATTAGATATCATTTGATCCATGTGTGACAGATTTCATTTTTAGACCAGTATGAACAGTAACATGGCTAAAATCAAAAAATTTGTTAACTTTGAAAATTCATCAAATATTCTATAGACCTCCAAAAATTATGTTCTTTAACTTCTCAAAAAGCTCTCAACAATTTCTAACTATATGCCAAATCTTAGATCAAGAAGAGCTTATTTGAAAAAAAAAAAAAAGTGATATAGGGTTTTAAATTGGTCAATTTTGGCTCCATAAGGGATACCAAAATGTCTAAATAGGTTCCCTTAGAGTTTGGCACCTCTTGGGCAAGTCTAAAAGCATAATTAAGACTTGTATGAGCTACCTAAATGGTCCCAAACTCTATGCATCTCATTTTAGGTATTTCATCCACACTTATACACATTTCCATTATGTCATCCAAGAAGCCCATTTGCCAAAACATGTTCAAATCACATTCTAAAAGCCACATGATATGTTCTCTCATTTATACATGATATACTATCATAATTACATGTGTTTATAATATCATAATACATATACATCCATTACATCAATTGTCACTTGCATGGCCTTAAAGTAACAAAATTCATACACTTTAATGTCCTCCTCTCATCTTCAAGGTAGTTGGCTTCCATTACCTTACTCTCTTGGTCCACCTAGTATATTAGATCATTGGAGAAGAAGGAATAAGATTCAAAAAATCCCAATAGCTCATCTCCCATTCAATCATATATAATGGATGCAAACAAGTCTCACAAAAGCATGTATGGTCATGTGGATATATGTAGACATTCAAGAAATATTTTTATCATTTGAGAAAGTCATACATAGCATACAAAGACTTGCCAAGCAAGTAAATTGGCCTCATGCAATTTCTTGTGAATATTGGACTTGCCTCACCCATTCTTTAAAAGATTCTTAGACTCAACTATGCTCTTGGGAGTCCATCTTACTTTTGGGAGACTCTTTGCTTTGTCTCAACCAATCTCAAGGGTTCTTGACTCATCCTCATCATGGCTAAGGGTTCTTGGTCTCACCACACTCAAGCAAACCCAAGTACATATCATAACATCATTTAGAAACATAATATGTCATCATGAAATCATGGCATATAAAATCATGTTAGCATACTTTTCATGGCTTGAAAATACACATACATATATTCTAAGACAAGCTAAGCACACATCCATGCATGAGAGAAGGTAGAGAGAGCTATCTTGTACACAATCACATACTTTTCTTTTTGAATCTCTCTCCCTTGCTTCAGCCACACATACACTGTAATACCATAGTTTTCTAGCTTATCTTATACTATTTCCATATCTCACGTCATGTATTACATGAAGAAACTAGGAAAATGACATAAAATAATGAGTTTTCTTGAGTTGCACTAGACATAAAATTTTTCTTTCGGAGTTCTGTGGGCCATATGGACTAATGTCACACATTCTCACATTTAATTATATAGATACAACTCAATTACATCATCCAAAGTGGTCTACATCTCAAGGAACTCAAAAGAATACATGAAATACACATATTAAATTTCTGCCAGATTTGTTCCCATTTCTGACCAAACTTTAAAAAATCATAACTAAATTTAGAAAAATCAAAATCATACAATCTTGGTCATTCTAGAAAGCTTTGGATGTTTACTTCACACTAAAAATATTTTCAAGTCATAACATTTATCATAGAGGATGTTTGATATCCAAAATGGTCCAAAGGTTTGATTGAATTCTGGAACTGTCACAAAATTCTGCAAAAAACTTTGAAAATATCTAATTAATTTTACAAAAATTCAATCCATGCAAATGATACCAATCTAGAAATTTGTAGATGTTAACTAGAGAGAAAAAATATCTCCAGATCAGTTCATCAAGTTCAGACCTTAGAATTCAATGGAACAATACCTCTGGTCGGGCAAAATTACTAATATTGGATAGAAACTTCAAAAATTCATATCTCCCTCTCTAAACCTCCAAATGGGGTGCTTCTAGTTTTCACGAGTCATTGTAAATGTCTAATTTCTTTGTATAAAATTTCATAGCCATTGGACATCATTTTAAGCGTTGTGTGATAGAATTCAAATTCTAACCAAATGAATAGTGCAGTAGACTAAAACTACAAAAATTGCCAACTTTAAAAAATCCTCAAATATTCTGTAGGCTTCTGAAAATTATGACCTTTAGCTTTCCAAAAAGCTCTCAATGAGACCTAATTGCATGTCAAATCTCAAATTAAGACTAACTCATTTGGCCAAAAAGTGATATAGAGTTCTATTATGATCAATTTTAGCTCCATATAGGGTACTAAAATTGCCAAATCACTTTCCTTTAGTATTGGCACCTTTTGGGCAAGTATAAAAGCACATTTAAGACTTGTGTCAGCTACCCAAATAGTCCCAAACCTTATGCATCTCATTTTAGCCTCTTAACCCACACTTATGCACATTTTTATCAAGTCATTCACGAAGCTATCTTTGCTATACATACTCAAATTCTATTCTAAAATTCATACATCATATCTAATCCATTTATACATCACATAATATCATATTTACACATGTTTCAAGGGTCATAAACCATTTACAATATCATATACATCATGAAATATCATTATGGTTCCAAAATGGCAAAGGCTAAGTATATGGTTGTTAATCTTCCTTCTTCAATGTTGTTGGCTCCTATTGCCACATCTACTTAGCCCACCTAGCATATTAGATCATTGGAGAGGAGGGGATGAGATTCAAATAATCCCAATAGTTCATCTCCTTTTCAATCATACATAATATATGCAAAGCAAGTCTTACAAATGCATGCATGGACATAATACAAGTCATGGATACTCAAGAAGCAAGTTTGGCATGTGAACAAACCATACAAGACATTCAAGAACTTACCAAGTATTTGGATTGGCCTCACACTTCTCCTCATAGATTTTGGACTTGCCTCACCAATTCTTTAAAAGCTTTGGACTTAACCATACTCTTGGAAGCCCACTTTGTTTTTGAGAGACTCTCTACTTTGTCTCAATCAAACTCAAGGGTTCTTGGCTCATCCTTACCATGGTGAAGAGTTCTTGGCCTCTCCATACTCAAACAAACTCAAACAAATATCATGCACTCATTTGAAAATATAATATGGCATCATGAATCATGGTCTATAAAATTATACTAGCATACTTTTCATGGCTTGAAAATACATATACACACACTCTAAGACAAGCTAGACACATATTCATATATAATAGAAGGTGGAAAGAGCTACCTTATATAAAATCACACACTTTTCCTTTGGAATTCAAGCCTCCTCTTTCGGCCACACACCCACAAACTTAGGGAGATAGTTTCTCTTGGCCTAGATACAATGTATGGAAGCCAATTATGTTCATAAAATAATCTATAAGGCCATACAACTTGCTTAGATGCTAAGTTGCTCTATAAGTTCTATTATGGTTCATAAATACACCTAATGAAGCAACACCCCTCAAATAAATTTTAGACTCCATTCTTTTCTTTCAGATATGATTCTTGACTCCTTTTAAGCCTCTTAGAGTTATCACACAATTAAAACAAAGAGCCTAACATCATGTTACTTCTTTAGGTCATAATATGAAACTTAAGACACCAAATCACTTTTTATGAGTTCTAAATTTTTTCCAAGGCCTCCCCTCATATTCATTCATCATATATGATACAAAAATGGGCTTGAGAAAATTTAAAATTCTTCTTAGCTACTCCATCCATGCTTAGCTGAGACTATGTTCCTTTTTGGCCTCCTTGAAATTCTCTTTGTTTTCTTGAAGGAGGAAGCATGTGGGAAGCATCTTAGGGATATTAAGAGCTCATTTAAAATCTTAATTAGGCCTAAGAATTATTATATGAAATCAAATTTTGGAAGGTGTACACAAAACCCTAGAATTTGTATCTTGAAATCTAATGATTTTTTGATAATTCCTTTTTACATATTCTTAATCTCCACACCCTTTTTCTTTAAATTCATGCTTGGTTTTGCCTAAAAATCATCTCCTCCTAAGGTTTTCTCAAGTGGGGCGAAATGGTAGAGAAAGGAACCAAAGATGATAACCATAGGAAGAGAAATTACCTTGTTTTCTTGCTTTTTCTTACTTGAATCATGTATTCTTTGAGCTCCTCTCTTCAAATCCGAATTTTTCCCTCAATATCTCCCTTAAAACAGATTTATAAACTTCATTATAACCATAGGAAAGAAAGGGAAATGGAGAAGGAGAGTTTTGGAAAGGAGAAAGCATGAAAAACTATGAAATTCCTTACCTTTTCCTTACTTTTTCTCCTCCTTTCTTCTCATCCATGGTGTGCCTAAGAGAGCTGGTGTTTTTTTTCTGGTTTTTGGGCAGAATGGGTTGTGCAAATAGAGGGGAGAAGAAATAAGAAACTTAAAGTGTGTTCAAGAAGCTTCCACTTTCTCAAAAATTTCAATTTTGTTCTTTGTTTTTGGCATTTTTGTTTCTCCTTCGTTTTAGCTCCTTTTTTAGAACTATCTTTTCTATTATAAAATTTGAATTCCCAATTAAATAAAATGGCTTTGGAATCACTCAAATTGGAGCTAAAACCTTTCTGAATGAATTAATCAAACTTTGGGTCAACTGACGTTAAAAAACGTCTACCAGGGGGATTTTAATTATCCCGGGGCTTTCTATGATTTTTAAGGCCTCTAAGAACCCCGGAGAACTCAAGACTTTCATTTAAAAAGCCCTCCTGTGTGAATTCCAAAATTTGCTCAAAATTACGAAAATGTCATTACGTTTCGTAAACTTTTCGTAAAAAATTATTTCTTCATTCTAGCTCTATTTTTCTTTCCTTCTGAGCTTGGGATTCTCATTTTTAGGAATTTAAAATGCTTCCCAAATTTTTTGGGACCTTAACTACATTATTTCGGGGGACTTCTTTTTATATCCGGTGAGTTTCGTTCGTTAACGGAAAAACTGTACGTTATGTTTCTCACGTTTTCTTTCGTTTTCAGAGAACCAAATGTTACACACAAAAAAGTATGGGGATGGTTTCTCTTGGCTTAAACACAATTTATGGAAGCCAATTAGGTTCATGAAATTAATTCTAAGGCCATACACTTGCCTAAAGTCTAACTTTATCTATAAATCTCATTATGGTTCCATAATTGCACCTAATAAAGCAACACCCCTCAAATAAATTTTATGCTCTATTCTTTCCTTTTCAAATATGATACTTAACTCCTTTTAAACCTCTTGAAGTCATCACACAATTAAAACAAACAGCCTAACTACATGTTGCCTCTTTAGGTCATAATATAGAACATAAAACACTAACTCATTTTCTATGGGTTCTAAATTTTTTTCAAGGCCTCTCCTCATTTTCATTCATCATATATGAATCAAGAATGGGTTTAGAAAAATTTAAAACTCTCCCTAAGTATGCTAATCTCTCTTAGCCGAACCTAGGAAGCATTTTGCTCTCCATAAAGTTTGCTTTGTTTTCCATATAGAAGATGCATATGGGGAGACTCCTAGGGATTTTAAGAACTCATTTAAACATTCATTTAGGCCTAGGAATAATTATATCAAATTAGATTTTCAAGGGAACCCATGAAACCCTAAGTTTGCTACTTTAAAAATCCATGGCTTTTTCTTAAATTTCTTTCAATATTCTTACTCTCCTCCCTTAAATTTATAGAATTCACCATTGGTTCTCCTCAAAACTTTAGTCCTCTAACATCTACATACATGGGGCGAAATATGGAGAAGAAGGGGGGAGGAGTAGCTACTATGGGATGCAAGATTTACCTTGTTTTCTTATTTTTTTTTCTCATTTGAATCTTGTATTCTTTGAGCTCCTATATTCAAATCCAAAATTTTTCCTCAATTTCTCCTTTAAAACATATCCATATACTTCATTATAATCATAGAAAATAAAGGAGAATGAAGGAGAAGAGATTTGGAAGAAAAAGAGCATGAAAAACTACTAAATTTTCTTACCTTAAGCCTTTGATTTTTCTCCCTCTTTACCTTCCTCTTTTGCCCCACTCTCCCTAGGATTTTCCTCTGGTTTTTTAGCAAAACTTGTTCATGCAAAATGAAGGGAGAAGAAGGGCGCATCATATATATAAGTGGGAGAAAGTTACACTTTTCAAAAATTTTTATTTTGCCCTTTGTTCTTGGTATTTTCGTTTCTCCTTCGTTTTAACCCCTTTTTTAAAACTGTCTTTTCTATTATGAAATTTAGGTCCCCAATTTAGTAAAATATCTTTGAAATCACTCAAATCGGAACTAAAACATTTCTAAATGAATCCATCGAAGTTCAGGTGCACCGACGTTAGAAAACATCCACTGGAGGGGCTTTAACTGTCCCGAGCCTTCCCATGATTTTTAAGGCCTCTGAGAACCCTGGAGAATTCAAAAAATTCATTTAATCTTTCTTTGTTATAGGATCCCCACAGGAAGCCTTTAGTTATCCTTCCCATCTCATCATAAAGAGATAAACTTTGGGTTCAAGTTTTGAGACATAAATACAAGTGTGGGATGGACATGATGCCGGCTGTTTCTAGAAAACTTATTGCTTTAAACATGTGGCAAAGGATCATCAAAGCTTGGAAATACTTTTTAATGGGCATTAAATGGAATATAGGGGAAGGGGTGGTTACCAAATTCTGGCAGGATAGGTGGTTGATGGATCTGCCTATTATTGATTCCCTACACATGGCTATCCCAAATGGCATCAAAGAGATAATGGCTAAAGATGCAGTCTCCCTATTGAATACTTGGAATGTCGACCTTTTTGTTCAATTTATTCCCTCGACAGTTAAATTGGCAATTTTGTGCACTCCTGTACCTTTAGCTAACAAAGGACCAGAGGTGATTTCATGGTGTTGAAAGAGTGATGGAATGTTTACAATTAAGTCGACGTACTAGGGATAATTAAGGATGTCAATTTGGAAAAAAGGAAAACTTGGCATAACATTTGGAAGGCTCCCACTCTTGAAAAGCTTCGAGTTTTCCTGTGGCAAGTCACAAATGACAACTTCATACTAATGCCCTTCATTTTGTCTAACATCTTTCATCTTCGAACTATTGCCCCTTTGAGTGTCCTTCAACTAAGTCTACCCTTTGCTACCTGTGTGACTAAGACAGGGAAAAGCCCTTATGGAAGACTTTGATTCAACCTAAATACTGGCTTAAATTTTTTGAACTACCTCTTTTGGATTAGGTCACCTGAAACCTTAATGCCAAGGTTAGTAAGCTTCAATGGCCAAAGGTGTTTGCCTATCCTTGATAGACTCTATGGATGACCTGCTGCTTTTTCATTTTTAATGGGGACTCAACTCCTTTGAACAAACTTCATCTTTATTCCATTCAACGAGCTCGGGAAAATGAAAGACTTTGTAGAGGCCTCTTAAAGCCAAAACACCATTGGGTAGAATACTTCATTAGGTGGAAGCCCCCATGGCTTGAGTGGACAGCGTTAGATGTTGATGGGAGTGTGGATCATGACAAAAGGGCTTCCTGCGACAGTATTATGAAAGACCACTCAGGCACGTGGGAGGAAGGCTTTAGAGCCAATCTTAGGAAGGTTTCAATAACCATCGCTGAGCTATGGAAGTCTTTCACAAGCTCATGCTTGCATGGAAGATGGGAAAAAATAAGGTGATTGTTAGAATAGATTTGAAAGCTACTGTCAAGCTCAGCCGAGATGGATATTCCAAACATCACTCCTACTCTGCTCTTGTGGAAAATATTAAAAGTACGTTGAAGGACTAATGACTTATGGAGATTGAACACACGTACAGGGAAGGCAACCAATGTACTAATTGGATGGTCAAGTTTGCTCATACCTTACCTTTGGGGTTGCATGAATTTTTGGAGCCTCTAAAAGGATGTGGGACTGTTTTAAACCATAATGTCCAAGGGGTGGCTATACCTAGATTTATTATGGTGTAAGATGTTTTTGTTATAGGCCTTAGCCTCCTTTTTCTCCGAAAAAAAAGAAAATGATAGAAGTAACAATGTTGCATTAGAAATGGTGAAGAGATTTTATTCCAAGAAGAGAATCAACAAAACTTTAAGCTACTATTTATATCACCAAAAAATTACATAATTTTTCACCTAAGATTTCTCTAATAATTGTTAGTGCCATTAGGTTTTCATTTGATGAAATGTCTGTGTAAGCTTAAGGCCTCATTTAAAAAAAAAAATTCTATTTAGTCATATTCCAAGGATAATATTTTATTAGAAAAAAGTTCATTTGCATCTAGTAACTCTGTTGAACGAAATAGCAGTGAATAATTAAAAATTATATTTAATTTTTTTATGAATAAGAACTTTAGAAAAGTTGTTTAAATTTTAAGACAAATCACACTTTTATTGGTGAATATCTACAGTAGACAAAAAAATTTAACTCGAGACCTTTTTTGTTAGTCTGATGTTACTAACTTGTTTAATTCAATTAAGATCAATTTTTAATTTCAATTTCGATTAATAAATTATTAAAATGGATTTATTTATTAATAAATAAATCAACTTCTCAAACTCTCCTTAAAATCACTATTTACATTATACTTGGTTTGGGACGGCAATGAAATGAAATGTCAAAAGATCAAAAGGCCATTATAAACCTGATCAAGAGGCACTAAGTGGCCAACGTACAAAGGCTGAAAGGTTCTTTCACAGCCGAGTTAATGCCGCAATATCATTATTAATCAATTATTAAAGAAAGAGATGGATTATGGCTTGTCATTTAATGGCCCGTAGCCATTAAAATGGATAACGCTATGGTGTATGGAGCAACACTCCAAAGATTATGTCCCTGTAAATCATTAAAGTTTCTGTAGAGCCAGCCAGCCAGCCAGCCAGCTGATAATTTTCAGGTATAGTGAGGCTTGACTTTATTGATATTTTATTATTAACATTGACTGTTAGTTAAAAATATATACATAGAATGACGAATGGAGTTTTTGATAGCTCATTGTTGATGAAATTTGGAAATTAGTTTTTCCAGTCCCATTATCTAGAATTAAGTAAAAGCAGCACCAAAATGAACCATTCAGGGCAATAAGAAACAAACCAAACATGGGAAAGTGGATGGCCTCATATGGACCATAACAAAAAAACAACTAAGTTAACATTGATCAGCAGTCAATACTGTATCACAATATCATATATAAGAATCCTTATATATAAACATCAAACATAAAAATCCCCAAAATTGAGGTCTTTAACAAGGTAAATTAAGGGCACCTAAATAACAACATGCCCCAAACTCCATTAGCTACCAGAGAATAACCTCCACACATGCTTAAGCGGGTTTTACTTTCTCACACCATCTCCAACACAGGTGACAAACCGTTCCTGAAACCAATAAAATGGGGAACAAATAAATGAAAGAAAACATTCTATTACTTTCGAAAAACAATTAAGAAAGTCGTCAATTAAAAGACGACTATAACAAGAAATAAAGAAGCAGCCAAAAGGGTCATGAAAATTACTAACTTGTAGCTTTATTTACATAAATAGGGGTCATTGCTAGGAAGCTGCTCAGAAAACTCCCCCCATCATGGCAGGAGGAAGGTCATCAAAACTCCATAGGCTCATCGGGTTAGCAGCATCCTGGGTTGTGTCTCCACTGAGCAGGGTTCCTAATGAAGCATCATCCCAGCTCCCTTCAAGGTAAGGTGTCTGAAAAAACTTCAGCTGGGATTCTATATCCGCAAGCTCCTCGGATAGAGTCTTTGAGGAATCATTTTCCACAGATACCACATTCTGAGAGTTTGAGTATTGCATGTTGTTGTTCTGGTTGGCATCTTGCAGATACTGAGATTCACCAGAAAGCATGGATGAGATTTCTGGAGTCTTCGGGCCCTGTTCACCCCATCCGAGATCTGAATAATCAAATGAGTTGCTTGCCTGATCAGAACTGAAATAAACAGCGACATCATCAGATGGTGAATGTGATGGGCGCCCATCATTATTCTCGGGGAAGGATCCCATGTTAGCAGCAGCATACTGGTTAACCTGTGGTTTCTGTTCCATCAGACCCATTGAGTAGTAGTAGTCCTCCAGATTGGTTCCAACATTGAAGTTCTGGGTCGCACTGGGCTCAGCAGAGTTCAGATTTGCCTTCGGAAGCTGTTTCTTGACATTGGCCTTGAGTCGTTTTGCGGAAGTGCCTGAGACCTCATCAGGGAAGTTCACTTTGGCTTTCTTGCCGCGGATCCTCCGTGCCTCAGCATCATAAGCTCTCGCAGCTTCTTCAGCAGTGTTGAAGGTTCCAAGCCAGACACGAACCCCCTTTCTTGGGTCACGGATCTCAGCTGCCCATTTACCCCATGGACGCTGGCGGATTCCCCTATATTGATTTTTCCTCCTCCTCTTGACAGACTTCTCAGCTTGCCCATCGGATTCCTCAGATTTTACAGTTGTAGATCCTTCAATTTAATTGGAAAGGAAATCAATAAATAATCATCAGAATAATGAGAAGAAGTTCCTATTTTTATTTCTAAGGTCATCAATTAATGATAAAATTTAAAGCTGGCATGATTATGTGGCCCTGCATAGGCTATTATTTGTAAACTATGACATTCAAGAATAATAACCCAAATAGAAGCAAAAGTGTTAGCAATATTCAATGAAATATCAAAGGCAAAATTACTCCAAGGATTAATATAAAGTACTATTGTGATTCTTGGATACAATTGTTGAAGTTTCGGTCTTTCAGATTAATAATATAGAATTTAACTCTTTAAAGGAATCAGAACAGATTTATCATAAGAAGCAAAGTATTAATTTTACCAGCAACCCACTTAAATATGTACCCTGAGAGGCAAAAATGAACTTAAGCAACGATTTTACATAACAAGAAACTAATTTCCAACCTACCATAATTTCTGGAAGATCATGCAAGCAAATGAAATCATCACCAATTGGATCCACAGAATCATATCCATATTAAAGTCAAATCTTTTTCTGATTGAGATATAACTTCAATCTTGTTTTTCACTCAAAAGGAAATATTCGAAATTTACAAAAATAACACAGAATTAAGTTAAAGAATCCTTGAAAAAGTTTTTACAGATGATTACACACTGGATCCACAAAATCATCCCAAATTTAACTTACTTGAAAGTGAGCTGCTGAATCCTAGAGCGCATGCGCGGTTCATTAACACCCAGCCAAAAGGATAGAAAAAAGAAGGAAAAAAATTGAATAAATTGCTTCCAAAGAGAAGCCAAAATCTGTAATAATGGGAAGCCCAAAACTTCCCTTTAACGAGAAGACAAGATCTAAACGATTGATCTAATTTTCCTGCAAAGCTGCAAAGCTAATTCTCATATGTAGAAGTAAAAGTGGCATACTAGATTTTATTTTTGAAAGAACTCAATAATTATATGTCGTACATAAACAAAACTGATTTCAATCGCATTAAAAAAAATTCTAAATTTTTCAATGAAATAAACCAAGCAAAGAAAAGGAAAGGGAAAATCATCTTTTCCATCAAAAAATTAAAAATCCAGCCACCGACATAAGAATTAAACAAACAAATGCACTAGAAATATCATACAACAAATTTCACATAGAAAAAAGAAGTCATGCAAAGATATCTACCAATCTATTTACACAACAATTTAGAGGAGGATCAGAAAATAGTTACCACGAGACAGGGGCTTCTTGGAAGGCTTAGTGGCGGAGAAAGCAAAGGGCTTGACATCCATCATCGAAATATCGTCATCGTCCTCATCGATATCGGAATCATCCTTGAATTCCCGAAAATCAGCTTCAAAATCATCGTCCAAGTCGATGACAGCCTCAGGCCTCAGTGGCTTGGAGAACCTCCTACCGGACCCAAGTTTCTTCAAATCGGGCCATAGATAGTCGGCTGTTAGCCGGCGAGACCTCCCCGTCCTGGCTGCCGCGGCCGGAATGAAGTCGGAGATAATAGCTCCTCCACACATCTCTCTGTTGTCTTTTCTCTTCACTCAGAATACTTTTCTGGGGTAAGACTTTTCTTATACTCAAAGGAGAAATGTAAGCTCAAAGCTTTCTTTGTGGTTAAATGGAAATGGAAGCGACTTCTTGAGGGTTTTGGAATTATGAGTTCGGTGAGGAGAGAACAGAGGGCTTTATATATTATTTTTTCCAACAATGGAGTGAGGAAATGGAGGAGGAGACGGGGAACTTTTTGTTTACCATTATGCCCTTAGTTCAGGTGCTGAATTACCACGACGAAGGCGAGAGACAGAGATTTCAGTTTTACTGGTATAGTCAGAAGCTACTAGTAACACGCGTATTTGACAATAATTTAGAAATTCAAGCCCCAAAAAAGCACAATAATTTAGACATGAAAAATAAAATAAATGCTATTCAAATTTTCAAATACTATAGTTATTATGAATAAATAAAATAATAATAATAATTTTAGTATAATTTTACAATGTTATTGCAATTATTTTTTAGAGAATAATAATTTTTTTCTGTTGTCATTGAAATAGTGGCTGAATCCTAATAATATGAATAAATGTGGATTTTTGGTGAAACCCTAAAAATTATAGTCAAATTTTTGCGTGCTACAACATTTTTTACACTTCCCATTTATAATAAAATCTTAACAATTAGGAATATATTAACAGTAAATAACTAATAAATATACAACTCTAATAAATGCATATGATTAAACAACGATATAAGTTTAGCTAAATTAATATGATAAAAACAAATTTATTGTCGCATTACAATTAATAAAAACATGAGAAATTACCATGCAAATATACGATGCTAGAAAAGTTTTTATTTGATAGAATGTAATAAATAATGAAAACAAAATTTATTGTTTTATTTTATTAACCACTTTAGTTTGTATTACTATCATATCAAAAATTCTCTTACAGCACATCATAATTAAATTTAAGAAGGCTACTATTTTTTGCAAAATAACATTTGATAAAATAAAACATGTAAATTTTAGTATACTTTCAAATAAAAACATATTATTTTTTGTTATAAAAGAAACACAAAGCCTTAGAATTTAAAAAATAGACAAAACAAGGGTTGAACCTACGAAAATTGCGACTTAAATGAGAACTCCTGAACAAGTTAAAACATACTAGAGACTAATTATGAAGGTTAAACCTTTAAAAAATATATTATTATTCAAGAGAACACCATTAACAAAATTTAAAGGAAATGGGATAATTGTAAAAAAGGTGACAAGGAACCTGCTATTTCGGTATGCAAGGTAGTTTTACCTTCACCACAACAGGGGCAAAATCGTAAAAGAGAAGTAAAAGATAAATGGGCATTATTGTACTTTTGGGGTTAAAAAAACAATTAGAGGCTTCAGTTTTTTTTTTTTTTTCTTTAAATGCATGGATCCACATTGATGGGGAAATCTGCCTGGGATATTAACAATTATGAAGATGTAAAAATATGGGCACTTAATTAAACTCATTACAAATTTACTCCTTCCATTGAAAGAAAAGCAAGCATTTATTAACTTTAAGAGATTAATTAAGTTTGGATCCTAAATTTATTGCCCTTCTTATTTTCAAATGGGCATCTATAACATGTTTGAAAAGATTCTATTGAAAAATATATTTTATGCTTAAAATATTTTTAAAATAATTTAATTTTCTCACTTTTAAAGCAAGCTAAATGAAGAAATATAGGCATGATATGTTACATAAGTACCTTTTTCCCTTTTTAATTTTCCAAACTTATCATTTTGATCTTGCAATTAATGCCTCAGATTTTCACTTTTGAATGGTCTCTACTGGTAAATTTGAAGTATGATAATGCTCATTGAAATGTTATTATGTTGGTTCTACTGTCCAATGCCTTAAGGAAAGGGTTAAATAGCTATTAATGCATTATGTGTGTAAGTAACATATAAATTTTGAATAGAGTTAACCAATGAGATAATTAAATGCATTCATTTTTTATGGAAAAAAAATTATTAAGACAAAATAAAATACAATTTAAAATATATATGCAGAAGTTGATACAAAAAGTCAACGTTAGATAATTAATGAGTCTCTTGCTAGCCAGAATAATAAACATGCTTTGTTTTCAACATGGTGTAGTTTGTTTAAGATACATTGGATGTAAATGAACAAAAAAGAAATGTACAAGTCAACCTTGATATTTAAGGTCAGCTTTTTTTTGTTTTTGGGGGGGGGGGGGGGGGGGGGGGGGGCAGCATTTTTTACACTAAACTAGTCATTCTAATAATATATTTATTTTGATTAATTTTTACTACTCATCTTATGTGAAAAAAGCTTTCTTATATATATATATATATATATATATATATATATAATTCAAGAGACTTGGTTCAAATAACATTTTCACTAAATATAAGTACCAAAATATCATAATATACTAGAGTTTGATTTCTATTATACTCCTTTCTTTATTTTTCACTCTTAAAGCCTTACGTCTCTTTTGTAAAAATAAAAAAATATTAGTTGCTCAATATGATACACTATTATTAATTATTAAATAAATATAAATATCTTTATGAAGTGTTAATTTTATTACTATCTAAGAAAAAATTCCTTATATCTTTTGTGCCACAAATTTTTAACAATTAAACATAGGTATTCACATTGTTTAAGTGCCAGTCGCATTAGATAATTTATTTTTATTAATGTTTGATACTTTGATAAAAAAATGTAGATTTACACAATTTAAAATATTATTATTTATGAAATAATAAATGCATTGACTACAATTGTGTAATTATAAATAATACAAGAGTAAATTGTATATCTTCTTTAAATATTTTGAAATTACATAAATATTATTTATTTTTAAAATATATACTTTAATCTAATTTTAATTATTTGATTAAAACACATTTTATTAACTAAAACTTAATGAAAGTTATATAATTAAAATCATGAAAAAACCTGTATAATTTACTTGTAATATAAATAATGTGTCTTTATTGTTATTTTTTTTTTTTGTAGTTCTACAAAAAAAAAAAGAAAGAAGAATATTTATTCTAATATTTCTTTAGTCATTTTGTTCACAATCAAGCTTTAAAAGAAAATAAAATAAAATAAAGGACGACCAAACCAAAAGCCCTTTTAATGATTCTCAAAATCTGAGCAACTTTATTTTATGGGCAAGCAAGTAGATTTAGTCACAATAGATTCAGCTTTTCCAAAAATTAGTGGGCATTTTCAATGTTAGGTTAGAAATCTTATTTATTTATTTATTTATGTTTTTTTCCGCTTTTTCAGGTTTTTATGATGAAATTCTCCATGTTTCACGTGTGAGCCTTGATTGACCTAAATGCAATTACAATTTACAATTCCAAACTTCCGAGGCTACGTTACGTAATGTCAGGGCCATGTTTGATTTATAAGGAATGAAATAGGATAGAAAAATGAATAAATAAGATAAAAAATAATATTTTTATTTTTAAAAAAGTTAATAAAAATAATAAATATGGTTAAATAATAATTATAAAAATATAATAAATATTTTTATTTTTTATAATTTTCTATTTCTTTCTATTGTAATGCTATATACCAAACATGTGGGGGAGGTGAAGGAGCGACTAGTTTCACCAGATTTGACTTCGAAAAAGGAGCAGTACGTTGAACCACCTAACTTTGTTGAATTCACATTGTTGAGTTTTACCCTCTTTTGAACACTCATTTTCCTGTAGCATTATTTTTTAATTATAATAAAATTAGTTCAATCATGTTTCTTATTTTTTATTTTAAAAATTATATTCAAAATTTTTTAACTATTTAATAAATAATGTAAAAAATTTTATTCAAACTCTTATCAAAAAAACTTTTTTACAATATGATACAGTATTTTGTTTCTAATATAAAAGTAAAGACAAATAAATTGATGCTAAGCTTTAACATAAAAATAAGATTTTATCTTCCATATGATAATAAAAATAATTAATTATTATTTTTAGAAAAAACATATATTATATAAAATATTAATTTTATTGACATAAAAAAAATTAAAGAGGAGTTGTGTATAATTTTTCAAACAAGGTGAGCATTAATATAATTTAATTAAAATTCAAAAGAGGTTAATATAATTAAATTTTTTAATTATTTGTTATTTCATGTCATATAATTTTAAATTATAATAAAATTATTTATAAAATTTATTTAATAATTTAATTTTTTAAGCTGGAATAATTTTTAATATAATATCAGAGTCTTTATAAGTAAGTGACATTAGATTTGATCCTAATTATATTTTGTTTCTCTTTATTAAAATTAAATTTTATTAATATATGATAAATATACACTTTGTCCTTACTTTAGCTTCAAACAACTTTTATATGCATGGCAAAATATCTTTGACATCATTGTGTATTTCTCACAAATAAATTTTTAAATCTTATTTATATAAGAAAATATTTAACTTTAAACTTGAATTAATTTTCGAAAATGTTCACACCATCCATAATTTTTTCTCCCAATACATGTAAAATTTATTTCTCCTTGTTAGATAAATAAATAAAATTTACTTTTTAGGTATGGTGTTACTTTTTTATTCATAAGATACTTTCTTTTTCCCAGAGTGCAAATATTTCCTTGTAAGTATTGTCACCAGTAATTAATGCATTACACCCATTATTAGATGCCAGCTGATTTCACTTTTAGACGTTTTTACTGAAAATGTTTAATTACCATTTTTATTTAAAAATATATATTAAAATGTCAAAAAGATGGAATATTATACTGTCTTAATTTTCCATGATCTATACGTAACTGGATACGCCATAAAAGAAAAGCCCACTGGTTTAGCTTATAGAATCTTCCACAAATATTCTTAACAAATGGAATCAAATTCTATTTCTTTTTTTGATACGTAAATTAATTTGTTGTTTCACAATGAGAAAAAAAAAATATAGAATTACTTTTTACCCACTTGTCTAATGGAACATGACGACTGAGACATGGTAGAATGTCATAATAGAGAAAATGACACAATTAAGTAGGTGAAATTCACCATTATTACATATATAAAAGTTTCAATATCTTAAGTCTAATCTCTACCTCGTAACATGATAAACCAATTCTCTCTCCATTTGTGAGTAAAGTGATTAAAACTATACCAAAAAATATTTAAAATTTTCAGTTAGATTTGATAAACCGAATAATTTTGCATTAAAAAAAAAACAGATTAATTTTAGTTTTATTTTATATAAACATTTGTTGAACTTCACATATAAGATTGTAAAATCAGACATACAGGTGTTATATTGAGATTGCATGCCGTTGCTCTGCTCCTTCAAAATAGAAGCACGCAATGCTCTTGTTTTAAACGAGTATCTGAATTGTAGATTTTATTATATTTTTAAAATTTTTTAATATCAAATATTATTTTTTAAAAAATTTATAATTATAAAATTATTTTTATTTTGTATATTACTTTATTTAAAATTAAAAAAATTAAAAAATAATAATAAGACTTAAACTATCCAAATTTAATCTGAACGGTGCATATGTTCCTTCAAAACAGGAGCAAGCACGTGGTGTTTCTGTTTTGGAAGAGCATAAAAACCGCACACATTGAGATTTTGGTAGTGAAAATTAGTCACAAATCGTGCTCCTGTTTTGAAAGAGTAGAGAAACCGCACACGTTGAGATTCTAGTAGTGAAAATTACTCACAAATCATCTACAACAAGGTACTTAATTATTGGAAGTAACAAGAACCTATTTGAAATTTGTGATACATCAGGATACTATAACATAGTCAAGCTGTTATCATTTAGTTTTTGTTGTTTATTATGCTTTACATTACAAGCGATTGGTGGTTGAACGAAGATTTGTGCTGGGAATACAGATACTTCAAGATGACTTTTGGAGTCTGGTCAATCAATTTGTCTGGAGGAAACTTGTTGGCATGAATGCGTCATTGTGATAGGAAGGCAGGCGGAAGGAACTAGAGGGTTTTGGATTCTGGATCTTACAATGTGATGTATTTGTTGTTTACGTTTTCAAATGTATTTTAAAAAAAAAATATATCATAATTTCAATTGTTATTATCAACATTTCAACAATTATTTTTCTCTTCTTTAAAAGGAAAAAAAAATTGAATAACCTTTCAACTACTACTACTAGGGTTATAATTTTTATTTAGATTAGATTAAAATAAAATTTTTATTTTTTTAGTAAAAATATAACATATTACAATTTTTTTTAAATCTGAATTAGATGATACTTTACAGGAAGTATTTACTTATTGTATTTTTGCAGAATAATTTATTTCATATATATATAATAAACTTAACTTTTTTATTAACAAAGAAAATTTGGGATCAAAATAGATTACTTCAATTGAAGCGTGATCAATTAGGTATCAATTGAGGTGTTAGCTTGTCTAATTTTTAAATTTTTAAATAAAATAAGATATGGAATAAAAATAATTTTTTAATTATAAATTTTAAAAAACGATTAATAAGAAAAACAAAATGGAAATGCCATCTAGGTGGGATTTGTGATATCAAGATTCGCGAGCAGTAAAAGTAAATGGCAAAGGAGTAAAAGGAGAGCGACGGGAGGGGTAACCTGGGACATATGGTTTTCTGACACACTTTCGGAATCTTTCACGTTTTCATCTGCGGTGATCGCGTGCCTGGTAAAAGAATCAGAAACTGTCACGAGAAAATTATTCCTTTTTTTATTTTTTAAAGGAAAAGGTAAATTGTCAGCTCAGCTGCGGCCTGTTTGGGATGAGGGACAGTAGTACTATAATTAAAAAAGTTAATTAATTAGTATTAACTAATGAAGGTGGGAAAGGAGGTGCATGCACCAGAATCTGGCCAGTTAATTATGAACAATCCATTGAATAAATTATACCTATATTTCATGAATTTTATCAAAATTATAGAGATTTTTTATTTGTTTAAAAATATTTTTTTAAAAAAATAAAAATTATCTTATATTTTGTTTTAATTTTAAAATTTATAAATAAAATACTTTTTATTAATCTAAATATATATTCTTTAAACTGAAAAAATTTATATAAAAAGTCAGTTAAAAATTTTAAATTTCAATTAAAATGTAAACATAATTTTTTATTCAAAAATTATATATTTTTAAAAAAAATTAAGAAATTTTATATAATTCTAACAAAACTTACTCAGAACAATTTAAAAGGGTCACAAAACGACAAATTTGGAAGCTCTATTATAGGGTATGTGGGGGAAACACACCACACCCCACTGGCGACGCGTGGGGCCCACCACACACATGGGGGCCGAGGATGATGATAGGATTGAGGTGGTCCCCACTCAGTTTTATCTTGCTACGAGTAGAATCTTCAATTTTTTTTTTTAGTTATTACTTGCATATAAATTTAATTTTATTAAATTAATAAATTAATGAAAAGAGCGTACATCTTTATATTTTACATACATATATATATATATATATAGAATGACTAATTTTTTGATTTTGAAAATTTAAGACATTATTTATTAATGACTTAAGGAGATTTTTTGTGTTTCAGATATCAATAATATAGCATTTTGAAAAACAAAAATAAAAATGTAGGTTTAAATTATGATTTCATGCATGTCGAGTTGAGAAGGATTATAGGTTGAATGACGAGAGCAAGCGTGGAGGCGTATGTTGTACTGTGGTATGGGAGTGGGATTGAATGAGTGACACGTCATGAAGTTGGGGTGGGTGAGGTGGCAGTATCGTATGTGATACGATGTGAGATATTGATCGAGAAGCAGAGGGTGGTGGTGGGTGGGGATCACCTGTGCTCCGATGTAGTGGGAGCATTGGTGGAGGCTCTCGCATTGGGAAGGGACGTAGAGACACATGAACCTGATGGTTTGAATTGCCTCGTTTTGGTCGGCATGACCTGCTTTCCAATCAATTTCTTCATCATTCTCTCTCTTGCTTTCTTGAACATCCTTAAATCACTCCTGCTTCTATTCATTACATTTCAATCTCATTTCAATTTTCGCAATAATTAGAATTTCAAATTAAATGAGTTTTTTTAATTTCAATGTTTTTTTTCTTGAAGCTAAACTCACCCACTCCCAAAATCATACACCTTTAGATTTAAAAAAAATAGATTTAGGTAAAAAAAATTATATTTTTATTATTAAAATTTTTAACAAAATTATAATATGTATATCTTTTAAATTCAATCATATAATGTTAAATTGTAAAAATCACACATTTATCTATAAAAATTACATATTTATCATTTTAATATTGGAATACTATACATTTATTGACTTTTAATTAAGATACTGGATAATATAGAAATCAGGAACTGCATAAAAATTTTATCCTTTGTAAAATTAGACAAAAAGTTATCATTTTGAAGTTTAGGACATTTGAATAATTATATATATTTAATTAACAATTACAGAGTTTTATTTTAACTACTTTGTTGAGCAACTATGATTGTACCTAAAAGCATGAGTATTTTAATTGGAGAAAATGTTTAAAAAATTAAATTGAGAGGTTTTATTTTTAAAAGATTAAATTAAAAGAAAATAAATTTTCAAGAACTAAATCATTAATTTATCTTAAAACCTAAATATTAATCTATTATGAGTTTTGTAGATGACTATGGAGAATTAAAAAGACATCATGCAAATGTAATTACATGGGTGACTTAATTAATAATATTGGACTAACTTATTAAAATATCACTTTTATGTAAAAAAAGAAGTTTAAAGTGGATTATACAATTTTTTTTAATTTTATTAAAATTACACAAATTTCTCTCTTATTTTCAAAATATACACAAGTCTCTTCTAAAACAAAAAATTGTACTATATTCTAGTTTAATTATATATTTTTTGACTAAAATATTCTCTTTAAATCTAGATACATTTTTTAAATTTAATGCAAACAAAATTTACACTTTTTATTTTATTTGTTCATATTTGAAAATTAATAATACAAAGTTATATATTTAGGTTAATAAACAATATTTTAGTCAAAATTTTAAAATTAAAATAAAATACATATTTTAAAAATAGAAATATATATATATATATATATATATATAGCAAATCTTAGAAGAAGCCCATGTAACCTATTCAAAAAGTTTTAGATAAACCGAAATATATTGTGGTTTAATTTTATATGGTAGTGTGTTAAATTTAGAGTTTAAGTACTTTATGCTAAATACTATAATAAACATTTTCATAATTTTATATTCAATAATTTAAAATGTGAAATTTAATCAATTTTAACACTTAAACTTGTAAATATTAAATTTGCAATTTTGCCTATAATGATTTTATATTTTAGGTATATTTGGCAAAAAATAGAAGTACTAATTAAATATATGTATGTTAAAAATACCAATTAAAGGCATTTATTACTGTCATCACTTTCAACTAGGAGATTACCATATATTTATTTGCAGTGTTCTAAAAACTAGTCGATAAGACTGAAAAACTAGTGAACCAACTATGATGTTCATTTGGTTAAACCTTAAAACTAATTTATCAAAAAATCAATCAAAAATTGACTAAATTAGTAGACAAAAAAAGGGTAAAAACTAACTGGTCAACAATTATGTATTTAAGAAAATAAAATAAAGAAGAAAATCAAAGCAAATATGAGATCTATTTCAAAGTTTAAACTCGTTTTGGCTCTCTTCACCACCACTACTATCGTTCTTCCTTTTTCGTCGGAACCCAAGTGGTGGATACTCTCTTCACAAACATATTGGTACTAGAGATAGCTTGTGGGTGAAGCTATAAAAGGGAAGAATTGCATGGACCGGGGGAAAAGAGGAAGTGCATGGAGCTGTGTGCCAATGCCTATATGAGTAAAGCGGAAGAGGAGTTGGTTTTAAGGGACTTTCAAAATTTACTTTAACTCAAGACAGTTATATGTAACTATGTATAAAGGGAATATTAAGAATAGGAAATTAAAAAGAAAAAAGTGCTCTAGGCTTTGGAACGAGAAAATTGGACCATGTGAATGATATTGATGTTTGAGATGAAATAATTTCGTTTTAAAAAAAATAAGTATATTATTTTTGTTATTCACTTATACATAGAACAGATTTTTTTCGATAAATTTTAAATTTTTGCATGATAAGAAGAAAAAAATTTCATTTTACTGATAAGAAAATATTTTTTTACAAAATTTGAATATTTTGTAATATATAATGGTTTGAATTTTTATATGTAATGAAATGTTTAAAAATTATTGGTATTTGTTTATTATTATGTATTATATTATATTTTTAATGTTTAAAATTAAAAAAATTGTTACTGATTTAATTTTGAATCAATTACGATTAAATCAATGAACTGTAAATCATTACTTTTACTAGTCCATTAATTGATCTAATTTTAAAAACATTATTTACTAGAAATGAATAAGTTAATTTTCACATCTAATTTAGAATTTTGTTGCCCCTTCTATACTTCTTAACTTCTCTTGCTATCTAAGTGGTATAACTTTAAGATAAATTATTTCATAAATTTCAAGATTAAAGTTCAGAGGTGCTCCATCCACTAAATAAAATTAAAAAGAAGCACAACATAATTAAAATTTGACAATATTGCAAAGAAGCTCAACATAAGTAGAATTTATCAGTTTCACATATATTATAGCATCAATAGCTTTTTCCATTAAAATAAAAAACTCTTTGTCTTTTAATTTACAATTTACTCTATTAAGATTCGTAATTTATACATACACTCCAAATGCATAAAACTTCCCCCACCTCCCATCCACTTTTCCAAAATTCCATTGGCCCCAAGTTCTCCTTTTTCTAACCCACAACCTTTAACCTCAAACTTTATCTCCATCTACTAGTAAAGGAAGAAGAAGAAGCAACAATTGCAGTTCACCAAAATTTGAGTTCTGGATTGTCTAAAACCTATCTTTGTCATAACCCATCCTTTTTTTTTTTTGCCAACAAAACAATGTAGATTTAAGGAAAAGTATGCAATTTATTAAGGCTTTGTTATAAAATATAAACAAGAGAAATTTTGTTACCATCAAATTTATTTGGGATAGAGATGTAAATATTACAAAGCATATTACTTGATGACAACACTACAAAAATACTATAGTTTAATGACAGTGTCTTAACCAAGGTTACTAAAATGGTAGTTAAGCTAAAGATGGCTAAGCCTTGGCCTAACCACACTTATCTAGCAATCATGGTTAAACCACTTAATGACTTAACAATGGTTATTAAATAATTGTGGTTAAGATAAGGCTTAACAAGGATTATTTAATAACTGTGCTTAAATTCTCCTAAATTATTTGCACATCAATTAGTTCATCTATTTCAACTCTTACACCTAAATTTTGCTCTCTATCGACTCTCTTATCCCTCTATAGCAAATCCATGTATGTCATTGCCATCCACACATGCCGTTGCCTTCCATGGTCACCATCATCCTCCACGTCTCCAATGCCTCCACAATCCATTGGTTCTCAATTGTGATGTTTCTTCTTTTTTATTGGTTTTCTTTCTTATATATTTGGCTAATCTACAATTCAAGTAAGTTTTTTTTTTCCCTTTCATTTCCAACATCCCATTGTTTGATCTTCTCATGGTTTCCAATTTTGAAAATTTCAAGAATCATTTCTCAAGTGTGAAATTTTCTTGTTATGTTTAGTTCCTCCTTTCCTTAGGACAATAAGTCAGGCTTGGGTTCTTGGTTGAGTTGCAAGTTGAAAACTAAGTGGTTATGGATGGACATCCTTAATACTAGGTAAACTTTCCTTCTTTTGTTTTATCAAAATTTTCTTATAGTGTGTTTGGCGGAGCATTAAGCAAAGACAAAACCACGTTTGCAAACCTCTTTTACGCAGAAGCAATGATGTGTCGCTTCTTTGCAAATCACGTTTCCTCTCTTCCCACAATGGAACCAAATACACACTTACATGTATCGAATTAAAATTAATATGGTTGATGGTTGAGTTCCCCCCCTCTTTTAGCTATTGTGATTTTTAGTTTCTTTATTAAAGTAATTGTTATGAGTTGTTAGTGATCCATTGGTTCTCACAGCACAAAAGATTAATGTTAGCTATTGTGATTTTCAATTTTGTTTGTTGCTTTTTTTTTCACTAAACAATTTATAGATCCATATAGAAAGGCAAATATTGGCCAAGGGTCTATGGATAGACATTTAAACACATTTCATTTTTACATTTAACTTAGTAAATATTACTTCTATAAATAAAGAAAAAAAGTTATTAAATCTAGTCTGTTAAAAAAAGGGGGAAATAAAGGAATTAGAAATATAGCTTAGAAATGGGGACTAGGGTATTATGAAAATCCCCCTCAATATATTTTATAAATAATAGGGAAATGCTATCAATAAGGTAATCTAGTGAACTAGAATATCTAAGCCAATGTTGGAAAGTAGGCCAAAATGAACACATTTATCAAACGTATATGTTAAGCATTATGTTTAAATTTATAAGTAATTGATACTACAATAAAGGTTTATAGACAACATATGACCATAAGGTGATTATAATTTCAAAGATAAAATAGTGCCATAGCAACTCTTATATCTAGTAAAGATCGCAGTTTTGCATTTTGAGCACATGTAGTTATGTACCATCAACTATTACCTAAAAGGTTGAAATTAATAAAGATTAAAAGAAAATAAAAATAGTCAATTGAAAATCAAAGAACTCCTTTAAAGCTACAATAAGCCTTGCTTACCACTCTAGATGTATCACTTTTTTTATTACTTTATACCTAACACATCTATTTCATTAACAGTCAAAGAACGAGATAAATATACCTTTTTGTCGAATCCTGATTGCAACAAAAAATGTAAGCTAATTAAGTTTCAAAAACACTTTGCACAAAGCCAATTAATAAGGAGAATGATCAAAGGTTGATATATAGAAATAGTATTCTACCTAAAAAAAATTAAATTTTTATGTATTGGTTTGGTTGAATTTTTATAGGAATTTATATATTCATTTTTAACTATATATTAGTAAATAATTGTTATAAGCATATGTTTTTTATTATTTGAATTAATTAGATTCATAAGACAATAAGAAATATAACTTTAAATATTATAAAATAGTTTGTTTTATCATAATAAATTATGTTATTAATGATATAGAGGTAAGTGTTAATAATATATATACACACATACATACATATATATATATATATATATATTAACAACATTATTATTAAACCTTATTTGTAAATAAAAATTCTTAACAATTATGCAAAATCAATATCACATAATTTGAAGCCATTTACTTTATAGTTAAAAAAAATAGACATTATGATTTTTTTGTCTTTTTTAATTAATTCTTTAAATTTTTATCTAACATGTACTTTGAGCATATCCTAATTCTTAAACACATAAGAATACATATTAACATACATGTATGATGATTCAAAAGTATTTTTACCCCTAATGTATATAAGGAGAGACAATGCATTACCTTAAATCAAGTAGTGATGTCTTATTATATTTAGTGATGCTAATCACCTAGGAAGAGATTTCTTTTTTAAATATTGAAGAATTGAAGAATATTTTTTAGTTACAGATATAGACAAATCTTGGACCATTTCACCCCATAATACTCATGAATGCTTAGGTAGACTAAATGGATTCCTAAACTTTGCATTTGCCTAATGGAGTGTAGAAGGTAAAATAATATATCAATGTCTTAAATGTTGATTTAAGAAATGATATATTAGAGACGTTGTGCATGATTACTTGATTCCTAAACTTTTCCTACAACTTTATACTTTTCGGGGTTAAACATAGGGAGAAACTTAGACATCAACCTACTATAAGATCTTAGTCAAGGCCACGAGGGAGAGAAGAATATATTTGTATAGGTGATCCTATGTAGGAAATAATATTTGATGCATTTAGGGTTCATGATAATGAAAGTATACATGAAGTTAAATGTCTAGTTCTACAATCAAACTGAAGGATGAATAAGGATGCAAAAGAGTTTTATAAGTTAATTAAGGATACGCAATAAAAGAGTTTTATGAGTTGATTAAGGACAAGCCTTAAGAAGCAAAAAACACTGCAATTGAGTTCAAGGAATGGGATTTGATGTTTGCCTATTTCAAGTGTTCAGATGTTGAGTTTATGAGAGTTCATCTGGATCTTTTTGGACAAAATTTCAAAATGAGGTCACTTAACTTAAAAGCACAAACAGCTGAAAGAGATGAGGGACAATAATAAGCAAAGGCCAAAACTGCTGTAATTGCCAAGTGACAACGACAAATAAAAGAAACTATGACTTTCATACTTCAAAGTTTTTAGGATACATTGCCATTAGAGCTTGTAACCATACAAACTCAATAGGTAATTTCCTAAATTTTTAATCTAATCGAACCATGCAACTAAATGTTTTTATTTTTTTTAATCTTTAATTTCTGATTAATAATAATTTGTTTTAAATTCTAAAAACCAAGTGATTAGGACAGTCAACGTCAACTTGCTAATGATAGTCATTTTCTATAAGAATGGATATATTGTTTGGATAAACTTTATAATTACTTTTGTATTGACTTACTTATAGATTAATGGTTTCAATTTTAATAGTATTATAGTTGTTGTTATTGAAAGTTAGTTGTTACTGGATACGTTACTGAAAATTATTATTATTGCAAATTGGTCGCTAGACATATTGGTTAAAATTTATTATTATAGGTTTATAAACAAAATAAATTTAGACTAAGTAGTATATTTTAAAATTAAAAAAATTTCAGAAGTAGCAATTAAAACTACACCTTAAAATGAATTAGATTTGTCATAGCCACAATTATTTAATCATGGCTATAGTTTATCTTATCTTAATCACGATCTTATCAACAGTTTCTAAAATCATGTTTAAAGCCTTTTCAATAGGTAGTTTAGTTACAAATTTTAAAACATGGCTAAAGCTACTAAAAATACATGGTCAAAATCATGTTTTTTTAATAGTGTAAGAAAAATTGTTATGTTAAAGTATAAATATTATTTTTATGTTGAACTTTTTATTAATTTTACAAACTTGTTATACAATCAACATACCCTTTCACATGGTGCTATGGCAAATTGTACTTGGGTCACGGGGGTTGGGATGTGCAACCTTACACCTTAATCTTGGGATGCATGGAAAAACCCACCTAGCTTTCATCATATCTCTCTCTTCTAGACATCATCACCCTTCTCTAGCTTTTTGTTCTCCTTTTAGCCCGTAAAATAGATTCTTTTTAGTATCGCTATAAGATATGATTAAAGAGAGAAAGACTAAAGAACTTTTAATGTTAAAAATTTCTCTCTTCAACTTCTAATGTTGAAAGATGTTTGGTGCCATACGTTCAATGTATTTCTCTTCAATTATACAATATCAATTTAAAAGAAATAAACTAAAAAAGATCATTGCTTCAGCTTATGAAGAAATGTCCTTTTTCTTTTTAATATTTATAAGATTTATGATAGAGTATGTCATGTGTAACAACCTCTAATTTATTATTTATCTTATAGTTCATAGATATCATAATGCGTTGATAATAATATACAGCAAGAGGGAGAGAAATATGCCCACCAACGCCTAACGTAAATCTTTATGCCATACATGTCATATATATAGAAGATCAATACTCTTAAACAGGTTTTTTTTTTAATATAAATTATTGTACAAGAAATTAAATTTAAAATTTCTATACAAATTAGTGAAAAATTTCGCTTTTCAACGATATAATAGCCTAAATACTTTTTTATCCTTTGACTATATCTTAGGTTTCACTTTTATTTTTTTTCTTTCAACTTTACTTTAAATCTTACTTTCATCAATTACTTTTATTTTATTTTAATATAGGCTTTCAATTTTATCTTAAGTTTTATTTTTGTTCCTTATCTTCATTTTATTCCAACTTTGCCCATTAATTTTTCTTCATGTTTCACTTTTACCCTTTAATTTTATTTTGCTCTAATATAATCCCTTAATTTTATCTTATCTTTATCTTTTATCCCTTAATTTCATTTTATTTTAATTTAGTCTTTTAACTAACAAAACCCACTCAAATCTTTCATTTTCTTTAATACTACTTTGTTTAATAGAAATGTTATTAGGGTTAAGTTACAAAAGAGCTACATAGAAAATTTTCATTAAACTTTTTAATTTGACTATACTTAAGAGAATAAAATATTTGAGTAATTTTTTAAGGTTAAATGACTAAATTTAAACAAAATAAAATTATGAGATGAAAGTGAAATTTAAAATAAAGTTAAAAGATTAAATTGAAACAAAATAAAATTAAGAAACAAAATTAAAACTTGAAAAAAAGTTAATGAATCAAATTGGAACCAAATAAAATTAAAGGATGAGAATAAAATCTCAAATAAAATTAGGAGATCAAAAATACATTTTCCCTTATTTAAAATATAAAATTTCAATCATAAACCAATTAGGGACTTGAGAATATCTCAATATTTTGAGTACTTAAAAATATGAAATTTCACGTATATATGAAACATCACTTTGAAATGATTTCATTCTTAATTTGTTTAATGTTTAGTTGTTGAGGTCTGTATGTTTAGACACAAACTGAATAGAATCCCAATTATAATCTAATTGCCTCTTGACTTAATATAATATTCTCATTAGCTCTACACTTATTTCTTTTGCGCTACACGCAATATGGTAATATACTGTATATGATAATATGATTTGTGGCTTGAATAATTAGAAAAAACAAGAAAAAAAAAATTTATTGCAAGATTGTGATGGGTGTGGGTGCCTCATAAAAAACAGGAATAGCCAACCTCTTGAAACCCTAATGGATATCTCATGTCATCTCTATGCCGCAAAAACTACAGCTTAATACAGATTGTGTGATCTCATATATACACCTACAAGAAGTTCGGTGGCAACATCAAAATATACCAAACAGCTTCTATGGAAGTGAGGTCCAACTTTGTGATGGGTGTGTCTATTATTACTTGGTAATTTATTCATTATTTTATTGTTGGAGTTACATTTTTAGCTTTTATCAGATTCATTGATCATATGATCTTTACTTTTAATATTTTAATCTATCAATTAGTACTACAAGTTGCAAACCTGGTCGGAATATACTAATGGTTCGTTCAATCGATTTTATCCAAAACCATTCAATCTTTGTATTTAGGGTCAACAAACATAGTAAAATTCAACATTCTTTACATTTTTTTATTTAATTATTTTAACATTTTAGTATAAATCAATTAATATAAATTTTAATACTTGGTTGGATTGGAATATACCATTAATCGTGCGATTTCAGATTTTAACTTGAGCAATTATCTTATTCCACTTGTTTTTATGTGTGCGTGAGAGAAAGAGAATAGAATCTTTTATAGTATGATGCCCACAGGAATGGATTAGTATTTCATTTTTATACATTTAGTTTTAGTATAGCGAATAACGATACTTATATAAACATAATATTATTCACAAACTTAACTTAAAAAAAAATATTCTACAGAGATTGTGTCTCGAACTTTTATTATTCATACACAAATTTGAGAGTCCTTTTTCTTTTTAATAATAAAGACTATGATGAATTTGCAAAGAAAATGTTTATGTAAGTATCCTCCCTCTAATTTTTTTTTAAAGCATAATTCAAAATTTGGTTCATGTATTATATTTATATATATATATATATATTCAAACTCTGGAAAAGTAAACAACAATTTGACCTCAGAATTCGCCAGAAGAGAAGCTTTCCAGAAGGCAAAGCCCTGCCTTTAGACCTAAGTGATCAAGTGGGCAAGTCGATGGCTGTATTCCTCATCATATGATACGAACCACAACTCATAAATAAAACGTTTCTGTCTGGTCTGTTCATTTGAGTGCCCACACGGCTTGACTCGGTTTGACAAAATAAATATCCGATAAGAATTATACCCTCGTTTATGCTACACGAATTCAAATCCTTCCATAGTCAAAAGCTTGTATGAGTAATTAATCGTACTCAAGGACACCCAGTTTTATTCATAATTATTATTTTTAACTTTTAAATTATATTTACTTAAAAAAAAGGCTTAAACTAATATTGACTAAATCTCCTCCAAATGTCCACTAAACCTTTAGAGGGGATCCAAATCCATGATATATATGCTGGCCAATAATGTTGAGAAACCAATTTCATGGTCTTTTTTTCTGAAATAATAAATAAAGTACTTTAACTATTGAAAATAATTAATTCGCAATTTGACTATGATCAATCTCGTTTGAATAAAATATATTTTCTGGGTCCTACAGACTAATCAGAGGGTTCCACTTGGTAGCTGTCTCCCTTACAAAGACAAAACATACGAGTGGGCCATGCCTTCGTGGTCCGGGTTGCAACTTGGAGTTCAATAGTCTATTTTTCTTATAAGCCCATATGGTCCATACCCAATGTTCCATGCACCAACCTAATTAATGAGTCTTGAGTCATCAGGTTGCGATGGAAAGCAAAGGATGCTAAATTCCAAAGATACATTACTTGATATGCATGCAATACAAAAATAATTGGCTAGACTTGTTCATAAGAATCCAAATATTCAAGTTTAATGTGAGGTAATCAAAGAATGAGATGGAGCCATAGCTTCATATTTATTATTGGTATGGTTGCTGGGAAATCAGTGAATTAGGCTTTGCTTTCTGTGTTTAGGGAATCCTTTAGTTCTAACTACAATAAGAGCAAAAAAATTTAGTTTAGGCAGCTACTAACCACGATTCCCACGGTGAATATTTCAATCCAGTAAGAAAGAAAATAAAAGTTTGGTCCTACCCATTGGTTCTGTAATATGTACTTTATGAAATCCATTGTTAATTACTTGAAGAATTAAGGTAATTTTTGGTAGAGTATAAAGATTTTTTAAAAAATAAAAAATATAATAAAAATCAAAATAAAATGAAATTTTTATGATTTAAAATCACTTTAGTATGACATAAAAAAAATAAGGATATTTTTATATTTGAATGTTTAATAAAATAGAAATAATACAACAATTAAAATATAAGATGTATAAATGACTAAAATACTCTTAGAGTCAAAAAATATTGAAAAAAATTAATTTTTATTAATTAATATAAATATCTTTAATTTGATATTTTTAACTATAATTTTTCAAATAAAAATAAAACATCATTGTTATTTGGAGCGAAATAATATTTTTTTCAACTCCTTTCATCTTTAACAATAACTTTCTTATAATATTTAGATACAATAAATAGTACAACAAAAAGTATGAGATAAAATTCATAAATTTTTCCTTTTTCAACCTACCAAGTAACATTTTAGTTGTTTTCATCTTTTTCTCCCTTCCCTCACCTTCCTTCCGACATATACACCAAACACGCTGTAAGTCATCGATGTCATATGAAAATTTGGTTGCATCCATCAACTACTCAATGTTCAAATTGTGGAGTTTGACATCTGTTTAGGTAGTGTGACTATCAACTATACCTTCTTGTTTCCTTTTTTTTTTTTTTGAAATACAATCTGGGGCATTTTAAGGCTTTCTTTGAGTTAAATTTTTTATTAATTTTAAAAGTACACGTTCTTCCATAAACTTGATGTATTTACTCTCAAAATAATTCCCAAAAAAAAAATTCAACTCAAATTAACAAGGCCCATACTATCATCTTACCAACTAGCTATCTCCCTTGGGTCCTCTTAGTTTAGTGATAAGCATTTTGTTTTAACAGTTAGTATTGGAGTAAGATCACAAGTTTGTTTTCAGTCTAGTGATAAATGTTTAATTTGACGGTGATTAATTAAAGATTTAACCAGTTTCTTTTTTTCTTTGTGGTTCAATATGAAAGGAACAAAGAAAGTAATAATGTAATATTCCCTTCTCAATAAAAGTGAAAAAAGAAAAAAGACAAAAAAGGCAAGTAATTAATATTCACCCAGAAACATTAAAAGGGGAAATCAATGTTTAATAAATTTTATCCCGTATCAATTTTTTCTTAATTACACGATTATTAGTTGTCCCCCAAATCCATTATATATATTATTTTTCAAATTAATAGTAATAATCACTTTTGGCAGCACTCGAGGACAAGGTGTTGATCAAGTGGACATATTTTAACCCCATATCGTACACACAACAGTTTAGTAATTATTAGTTCATTCAATTATCAAGCATCACTATGATCTGATTAATTGATTCCCATTAGCAGAAACAGTTCATTAATGTGCGAAGTTTGAAGTTAGTGAAAATGAAACATTTCTCGTTTTTTATTGATCGTGGGGCCATGCATAGTATGATCTGGCAATTACGTATTATTCGTATCAGTGTCTGCAAGAAAAGTCCAAGAAGAGGATAAAGACAGAGAGTGGGTCTAGATTCCCCTCTTCTCACAAAGATGCATTGAAGGTATCACATCATATGCTCACAGCTAGAAGATTAGGGTTTCGTGGAGCTAATCGAGGGGGTCGCTTTCAGAGTCCATGGGAAGAGATGATGTCAAGGTTTACGCGGTGACAATGAAAGTGATGCTGTACTGTGTTAGCCACACGCGATATTAATTTGTGTCATACAAGCTAAGCTAGGTTTACTTCAATTTTTCAGTCTCATTTTGGTGAGATAATATATAGGGTAACTAGGTGGCAAATTTTTAGTATATAACTCTCTATGACCTTGGACTTCTACCTCGTTGGGTTGTTGTCTAACTCAAGATTTATAATCACTTCTTAATTCATTAATCTTCATCTTCATCCTTTTTTTCTTTAATTTTTATTTTCTATTAGTCTCTTTACATTTGTCGAATATGAGACTAATTTCATTTACAATTTGTGATGACTATTCTTTTATGCAAGTTCTTCTCAATGAGCTTGCACTACTAAAAAATTGACATTTTGTAACAATTTTTTAGTTGGACATAGTACCGGTTGAAATTATTATTAAAAATTTTAGAAAAAATTATAATAAAAAATAAAAAAATAAAAAATTTATTGTTAAAAATTTATTATTATTTATTTTAAGATAATTATTACTGAATTTAATAATAAATAATTAAATTTAGTGATAACATATCTTTAAAATTTAATTTTTTTATTTATTAATTTTTAAACATAATTTTTTTAAAATTTTAACCTATTAACAGACTCATCATAAGTGACTTTGCCACGGTAGTTTTCAACCACAGACATAATCGTTACAAGTCCCAATGCAAATTCAACAGTAATTGTGTCACAGTTGCCATAAAAAAATGAAAATCCTATAGTAACTAGTACAATCATTGCTAAACCAATCGTAGTTATTTTTTATTTTTTGAATTTTTGTTAATTTTTATATATTTGGATATATAAACCTAAATATAAATATAACTAAAAATAACTAATACTCACTAACCATAATAATTATAAGTTTTGAATTATAATTAGATATATAATGAAAAATTAAATATAATATATGCAATAATACTGTCACATAAACAAAGATTTTTTGGGTTATTAGATAAATCCTACAATTATGATATCATTTAATAAAAAATCTTATTAGTCATGAATCTACTAATAAGCTTTTTCTTAATTGGAAGACAGAGAAGGATGTTTTGCTATATTTGTCCAATATCCACTCCTTTAGTCAGGTACCGAAATTTAAAAATATAAGATATTATTAAAAACATGTATAAATTAAATTACAAAAGATAAATATCATTTAATAAATATATTATTGCCGGATGAAAATTTAAATTATCATTAAAATTAAAATTTTGATTTAGAACATGTAATAATAATATCATATTGATAAAAGTCCTATAAGTCATTGAGAAAGAAGTTTAGCCTACAAAAATACCTTAAAATCAAGAAGAATAATAAAAATAATGAGAAATTCACCTTTCACCTTTAAACCATTTAAGGGATAGATTTAAGTTGCCACAGTATACGAATGGTAAATGAAAATCATATATATATATATATATATATATATATATATATGTAACTCGAATTTAAAATTTTAAAGGTGCCATTGGACTAAAGTTAATTAGTAAATATGTGATTTTTTATAATTTCATGAATTATTTAGATTTGTTTAGAGGATGAGGCAATACAACTATTGCAAAAGTCCAATATTTTGATAGTGTTGGATATTGATTATTTTAAAAATCTTTCAAATATGGGGCTCAAACATGTTTTATTACTTAAGTCGATCCTTTGTGCATATTTTTATATTATTTTTCACTTGATATGTAGAGCCACGTATAATCTTTAAAATAGCTAGGTTTGCTAGGTTGAAATTATAATTTTAACAATATATGAAAAGATGTTTATATGATTTTTTAAGTATGAAATATATTATTGACTAAAATATTTTAATATGAATTTAGCATTGAATAAGCTGATATATTTTTTATTTTGAAAATATATATTGTCCTCCATTATATTTTTAAAAATATGTTACCATATAAATACTTTTAAAATTATATTTAATAACTCATCAAAGAAGTTATATTCAATGTTCAAAGGCTTAACATGTTTGATTAATAATATCTAAAACTCCAATATGAAGTGTTACATTGAAAGAAGTTACAAAATTTAAAAGACTTGATTAATAATTTATGACTTATTTATGGAAAGCTCGAGCTTTCCAATGTTCAAATTCTCCTGCATGCAATTATCATAAAACTTATGAAAATTCATATTTCAAAATCATATACAAATCTCAACAGGTAATCAGAGCGTATAGTTTTTTTATTTAGCCAACAAATCTTTGCACAATGATTGCATGAAAGTCAAGAAAAGTTAGATAAGAAATTGACAGATAATTTGAAGTCCCAAGTCAACATATATCTGATATTTGCACGTTATGCTTCAATTGTCTTGATTTAATCAAATACGCTTCTTGTTAATGATCTATCCACGGGATCGTTGCATTTATGAAAATAAGATTAAGAGGTTACATTGATACATTCTTAAATATGATAGATTTTCTTTCCTATTATTTATAAAAGAATTAAATATGATTAATTTGTAGCCCATTCAAATTTATCCTATCTAGGACTATATATATATATATATATATATATATATATATATATATATATATATATATATATATATATATATATATATATATATATATATATATATATATATATATATATTTGCAGAGAGATTGGAACATAAACATCGCATAATAGGGATACATACAATAGACTGTGGGCTGGACTAGGCCCGTTTGGTTTCTTCCCACAGACTCACAGTCTCTTGGGCTTGTAAAGCTAACCCACTCTACACTTTTATTAAAATTTCTCATTTTTAAAGGAAACAATTTGAGAGTCTTTTTTAGTAAATTATATAGACATTTCTTGAATTTTATTAAAATTACATAGATTTTTCTTCTATTTTTTAAAATATACACTATAGTCCAATTTTAAAATTTTTTAACTAAAATACTTTCCATTAACCTAAATATACAAATATATATTATATTTAAATATGCACAAATAAAAAAGAATAAATTTTATTTTAAAATATGCACAAATAAAACGATTTTGTTTTCATTAAATTTTAAAAAAATGTATTTGATGTAATGAAATACATTTTAGTCAAAAAATTTAAAATTGAATTAAAGTATAGTACAACATTTTTTGTTTTAAGAAAGATTTGTGCATATTTTAAAAATGAAAAAGAGATCTATATAATTTTTTCAAAATTCAAAAGAAATCTTTATAATTTACTCTTATTCTTTTCATATTTTGTTTGAGGATAAGTTGTTCCTACTCTAATGTAGAGTAAACTGTAATTGGAGGAGGCTCATATGAAAGGATCACCAATAGTAATAAAACTGAAGACTTTTTATGTTCCAACGTTCATCATCATAAACATATACTTTAACTTCTAATCCAAACCAACCAAACTTAGAATTCATACTTGAAGAATAAATAATATTACTGACCCATGAAATTTTATTCAGTATATTCCACTTAATGAAATTGATTTGCGTATTCTTAACCACCTTTGCCTGTGAAGTGGTGGTTAACAATACATGTTTGATTAACTAAAGATGATTTGAGCTAAGCCCATTGGGCTAAGGAGGTCTTTGCATATCCCTGTTATTTTTTTTCTAAGCTTCTAAGCTCTCTTCCTAGCCACAACAAGATAATTGTTGTGTCGCCCCAAAAAAAAAAAAAAAAGAGAGTTGATATTTATTTTTGGTACATAACGCTATAATTGATAGTTAACAGCACTTACGATAAAATAATATCAATAATATTTAAACTTCTAAAGTAAATTGATAGTAATTATTTAAAAAAAAAAAAAAGCTAAATTGATGTGACATAAATCTGTGTATGAATCAAATAGTAATTTACTTGTAATGAATAATACATTGTCATATCCACATAATATGCATTTAAAGTTGCTCCCAAAGAATGTTTTAAAATTCGGCTCAAATATTGACTCGAAGAAAATGTTAAATCAAGGGTCATAAATATATAAAGAAATGATAATTGATTAATTTCAACATAGTTAATATATGTGATATTACAAAATTATGTTTAAAGTGAGGGCTTTGAAACTAAATACTTCAAAAGGCAAGTTAAAATGCTATGTAAATAGGGATTAAGATACTTTTCAGTATTGAAGACAGTCTCGTTCGTTGCGGCTAAAAATAAGTTGACTGTAGAGCAATTCTTACGTACAACTGGTGCGCCACGTTATTTGTACACTCTACAGTTTAGATTTACTTTGCACGCGGGGCCCACCTATACTACATATGGACTCCACCTGTACAAATTTAATTTCATCTATTGATTTACTTAGGTGCACCATGCTCCAAGTGCACCTAAAAAAATTTCGTTGATTGTATGCCCAAAAGTAATAACCCACTTGCAATGCTTGTGGAAGTCGTACTTAAAACCCTCAAGCTGAGTCTGACTCAGAGATAGGAGCATTGAATCTTGAGTCATAGCTTTGAAGTTTGTCAATTAACTTAGCGTGTTCAAATTTTTGTTGCAAAATTACGTTTGCGTAAAAACTTTTCATCTTTGCTTCCTTTCAAACGTGGTTTAAAGAGATTCAAACGGAAATTCAAACATATATTTAGGTGTTCCTTCACAAATCTAAATATGAATCAAGTTCAGATCACACGGTGAAATTTGTAAAATGTGTATAAAGTTAGAGAAAGAATAATGTAAAGAATAAGAATGTTTATAAGGTTTATTTATGTTATATATATATATATATATATATATATATATATATATATATATATATATATATATATATATATATATATATATATATATATATATATATATATATTATTTTTTCTTTTATTTTAAAAATATTTTACAAACTTCTCACGAGCTTACCAATTCAAGAAATTAGTAGTTTTCCACATGAGATTGTTTCTCTAATGAGCAGCTATGGTGGAATGTTGATGAATAAATTGATATATTCTGATGTCACCCTCCTCATTTATTTTGCTTCAGCCGTGTTCCATCTTGAAGAAAAAGATAAACAAATAAAAACAAAAAATGAAAATCAAAAGTCCCTTTTGAATGAATTATAAATAGTTCTTTGAAATTTTAAATTCGAAAAATAAATTCTTAATTTTCACACTTTAAAAAATATGCTCTTTTATTATTATTTTTTTTAAATTTGGTGTGAAATTAAGTTCTTTTGAATAAAAAAATTTCTTATTAACATGCTGACAATGGGAATAAATAATAACTTAATATGTCAATTATAGAAAAATACGTGGTTCTGAATTAATGTTGTAAAGAAAAAAAATAAAGAAAATGACTTATTTCATAAAAAAGAGGACTTATTTCTTGATATTCTTAAGGGACCTATTTTTAATTTTAAAAATTTAGAGAGCCATTTCCAGTTCACTGAAAGTTGAAGGGACCTTTCTATAATTTTTTAAGAAAGAAAAGAAAACACTTTTCCCTTATAAAAATAATAATTGATTATTTATTTATCCTTCTTTTAGCTTTTTTACTAAAAGGAGAAAAATCAAATACATTTGGAGCTTAAAATGATACAAAGAGTATGGAGTTTCCAGCTAAGATGCTTTGGTTGAAAGCTTTAATCAGCTTTCTGAGTCAACAGTGAGTGTGTCGTCAATTTTTATTTCTACTTCATCGGCTAATTTGTAATCCCACTACGAACCAACCTGCGTATAATGTTTTAATTGCCTACAGATGCTTTTGAGCAATCTTGTCCCCACAGATAAGAGAGCTATCCCATTTTAGTTTTTTTTTTTTTTTCTAAATTTTTGTGTATAGTCCTCATGCTATGCAATATGAAAGTTATATAACAAAAAATCCATTTTCGTTTTAATTTCAGCCTTACAGTTTAGCCTGTTAAAAATAACATCATTTAAAACTTTAACAATCTCTTTTTCATGCTCCGTACTGCCATAGCTTATCCTTCTTTCACCTCTCCTAATTCAACTAGATTAGAATACAATCCATAGATCTGCTTCAGAATTCTATCTAACTTCACCAGAGATTTTCAAATGAGCACAATCTATACTTCATTCATTTCTAACATAACTATGTCTTCATGGTATCAATTCTTGAGGAATCAAGAACAACCAGGAGACTCTGCACAGGTGGCACCGTACCACCGAACCCCCAATATCATAAAAAATAGAGAGGCTAAAAAAGAACCCTACAAATTAATGGGAGGTTTCTGTTCTGCTTGTCATTATCATGGTGTCTACTCTTTCGTTATCTCTGTTACTTCAAAAAATCTGGTTTCCTTGACCTCAAAATTCAAATACAGCAAGAAACATCATCATCTTTATGCCCATGCGCTTACCAAATCTTTGACTAACTAATAAATACAAGTCATATAACATCCAGCATGAATACTCATGCAGAAAAAGGAAAAGGGATCTTTCCATTATCTTTGTCTTCTTCTCAACACAGCATTTACTAAAGACATCATTCTTAATTCTACAAAACCTTCAGAAACACATTCTCTGTTAACAGTTCTAAGATGAAAGATAAAAAATGCGATAATTACTACATGCAACGCCTCAACCACTGAAGACACGTTGAGGACAACACAGGGCATATAATGTTCAGGTTTAATTTGAAGTGTCATATTATATTTAATATAAATATATTAGTTGTTTTACCCTTCATACTCCTATATTTTTAAAACGTAGGTCCTTTATAAACTATTACAAAAGTTGCTGCATTGTTACAACACACAGCCAAGGGACTTGTGGCAGTGTGCTTCCCATGATTCTTAATTTTACAGAGGATATTCCGTCATAATGTATCTTACAATGGAAAACATTCACAAACACATTCTCTATTATACATATAAAGCTAACTAGCTAATTATAACAGGTTCAAGGTAGAAAAAAAAAAATCTCAAAATTTCTACATGCAAACCCTCAACAACTATGAAGACACAAAACGGGACACCACATGATATACATAGTGTCCATGTGCAATTCTATTATCAAACACGATACAGCTCTCTTTTTGAAGTATCAATGCTTCACAGAGGTTGTTGCATTGTCACAACCAAGGGACTTGTGACAGTGTGCTTCCCATCAGACCAAATAACAGAGCCACTCTTCACAGTAGAACTCCCAGGGGAAAGCTTAACTGCCCTAGCTTGAACCCTGACAAGGAAATTCAACTTCTGACCCACCCTTCTAAAAGAAAGAGTCTCAGGCTCCACTGTGACCGCCATCCCTCTAGGAGGCCTCACAGTGGCTTTATAGACACAGTTTGAATCCCCAACATTGGTCACGGTCCTAATAAAGTGTGTGGACATCTTGTGCTTCCCATATTGCTGAAACACAGCAGAAAATGAAGGGTAATTCAAATTCCCAGCATGTCCTGCCTTTTTAGCCCCACTACAATCTGCCCCTTTTCTAGTAATCACTTGAATGTTCTGAGTCGTGTAATTAGAGTTACACAAGAAATCCACATAGTCATAGGTATTAATGTCATAGATCAAACCAGGGTCCATGGCTTTCTCTGGATGAACATGACCAGACCCATAATCAAAAACTGAAGAAACATTACCAGTAGACTCATCAAGCATTGTTCCTCCTCTATTATCCACAGTGTAGGCAGTAGTCATAAGAGCTGATCTTATAGCAGCAGGACTCCAATCTGGGTGTGCCGCCTTTAACAAAGCAGCTAAACCAGAAACATGTGGGCATGCCATTGATGTACCTGAAAGAATGTTAAATTCAGTCCTACGAGTATCAGAAGGTACCCCAGAAGGTCCTACTTTATCAGGCCAAGCTGCAAGTATGTTCAATCCTGGGGCTATAATATCTGGCTTTAGAATCTCAGGAGATTCTGGATTAGGCCCTCTAGCTGAAAATGATGCCACAACAGGTGCCCTAATTCCAAGTTTTGTTCCTTTGAATATGATTGTTGCTGTGGGAGGCGATTGGGATTTAGAAGATTCCGAAATATACTTTCGAATCTCGTCACCCCCGGTGGCACCTACCGCGGTGGCAGGTAGCACGTGGCAGTCGGCAACTAGTCCTTCGCCGTCAAAAACCCCGTTGGCTAAGATCATCCCAATTCCTCCTGCTTTTTTCACTACTTCTCCTTTTGCAGCTCTTGAATTGATGCCTCTGTCACATACAACGAATTTGTTCTTAACGAAGTTTCGATCCAATGAGCCTTCCAAGCAGAGTGACGAAGAATAGCCATCACTGCCTCCTTCGGTACCCGCATACACAATCGGGTACAACCGACCCGGAGTTAGACCCGGTCCTCCATAGACGCTAACCCCAGGTATGATTTTCCCGTTTCCAAGCTTAACGTCGGCCGGAAAGTCTCTGTCTATGGTTCCGGCGCCGACTGTGGTGACCCATGGAGCGACATTGGTGACAGTAAGGCCGCCCGGGCCACCATTCCCGGCCGAGGCAGAGACAAAAACACCAGCGTTGGAGGCTCCAAATGCGCCGATGGCAATGACGTCGAGATAGTACGGCACAACTACGCCTCCAACGCTGAGCGAAGCCACGTCAACACCGTCAGCTACTGCAGCGTCAAATGCGGCGAGGATATCAGAGTCGTAACAGCCACCTGCCCAGCAAACTTTGTAGATGGCAAGTCGAGCCTTCGGAGCCATTCCGGCCGCCATTCCCTTCGCATAGCCAAGGGTCGAAGCCGGGAAGACGTACCTTCCGGCGGAAATCGAAGCCGTGTGAGTCCCGTGCCCATCAGAGTCTCTCGGCGAACGATACTCCGACGATTCGTTCATCTTCCCGTTGGTAGCTTCGTACCCATTACTGAAATACCGAGCTCCAATCAGCTTCCGATTACAAGAGCTCGGCGAAAAGCCTTTTCCTGCGACGCACTGGCCCTTCCACTTGGGGGGAACAGGACCCAGGTCGCGATCGTTGAAGCTCTGCCTCTCGGGCCATATACCGGTGTCGATGACTCCGATAACGAGATCCGACCCGAAATCGGTCTCCTTGAGCAAACCGGCACTGTCGTGTGTCTTGAGCCCCAAGAACTGAGGGGAACGCGTGGTCTGCACATGGCGAACCTGCTCGGGAATGACGGCGACGATGTGGGAGAGGGATTGAAGCTTCTGGACCTCTAAAGGTGAAAGCTTTGCGGAGAAACCGTGAAACACAGTTTCGTAAGTGTGAATAATGCGATTAGTCTCTTCAGAAGACGAGGTGTGGGTGGAGATGGAAGCAAGAGAAGACTCGTACCAATGCTTGTGAGTAGGGAAAATGGAAGGCTTGGCTTCATGCTGGACTTGGATAATGAAGGTTTTCCTTTCATGGTCGGAAGAAGAAGAAGAAGCTACGACTGCTACCACAACTACTACTGAGACTATGGCGACGTAAAATGGGAGAATGAAGGAGAAAGATGGAGCCATTGAAGTTTGAAGAAGAACGCAGTGAGCTTCGGTGTGTTGGTGCGAGTGCGGACGAGATTTAAAGCAAGGGGAGGAACATGAAGAAGAAATGTGCGTGAGTATTCGTGGTGGGAAAGGGACGTAGATAATGGAGATACTGTGAAGGCAGTAGAGAGAGAGTGTAGCAGAGCAGTGGGAAGAGGATGGAAAATGACGTGGAATTGTGTTCGGTAGCGGTCGTGGTTTTGAACATTTTCAAGTCATTCTCTGTTTCAAATTTGGAATTTTTGTGAGTATCTTCATTAAATGTTAATTTTCTTTTGATACATTAAATGATTTAAAGGAGTGTTTGGTTCAATCAAGAGGAGAGAAGGAGTTTTAATGATATCTTATTTGGTTGATTTGAAAAAAAAAAAAAATTTTAATGAAATCTTATTTGGTTAAAGAGGGGAGAAAAAAAAAGATAAAATTAAATGAATAATTATATTTTTATAATATTAAAATTTTTAATTTTTTTTTTGTTTTTAAGATATTTTTATAAAAAAAAACTTTTTTTTCTCTTTTTATTATAAAAAATAATTTTTTATTTTTATAAAAAATTATCTTAAACCCCATTAAAAA
The DNA here is from genome assembly GCA_032878935.1 of Erythrophleum fordii. NCBI lineage: Eukaryota > Viridiplantae > Streptophyta > Magnoliopsida > Fabales > Fabaceae > Erythrophleum > Erythrophleum fordii. The sequence goes on from JAVQMF010000047.1 coordinate 7,829,611, forward strand.
AAATAAAATTTATATTATATTTTAAATGAAAATAAAAGTGAGGGCAATTTAGTCAAATGAAACTAAAAAATTTCTTTTTCTTCTAAAACCCCTCATTTTTGGAAGGGAAGGGATATTTTGCCTCTCATCCCCTCCAATTTTTTCATACCAAATAAGGAGAGCCCCTCCACTCCAAAACCCTCCAACCAAATAATGTCTAAAAAAAAAATTTATTGAAAATTGTAGATTAAAAATATTTATATTAAAATATCTTAAATTTTATAATTATTTTGAAAAATTCAGTAGCACAAAATTTTAATTTGAGGCTTAAAATTATAATTTTCTTACATAATTTAAAATTTTTTATTTTTTAAATTTTAAAAACTTTTAATACAAATACTTTTAACTTAAAGTTATTAATTATAATTTTTCTAAGATTTAAACTCTTAAATTTATTTATATTCTCACCTACTTTTCTATTATTCATCGGTGGCTTTTGTCTTTTGAATATTCTGTTTAGTTGAAGGATATAATGGTAAAAGAAAAGTAAAATATGAATAAGTAGAGGTAGATGAGATAAAAAATGACTATTTTATCCCTACTTTTAAAAATATGATTTGATAAATAGAATAATAAGTATAAAAATATAATAAACATTATATAAGCTATATAAAAAGATTAGGTTTATTTTGTGAACCAATTGGAACCTTAGTGTTATTATTTTTGTGATGCAAACACATTATGTGAAAAGTTTTATGTTTTCGTCTCTTATTTAATTTATAAAATAATTTTTATTGAAATAAGAATGTAAATGAAAACAAGAATGAGAATAAGGGTCCATTGGTTTCCAATCTTGTTGGTTATATAATTGGAAGGGAAATACATGATTAAATGAAATTATTTTTACTGTATTTAGTATAATATTAAATAAAATAAAAATATTATTAGATTTGTATGTTTGATTGGTTAAAAAAAGGAAAAGAATGTAAAGTAAAACTAATAAAATAACTAAAATCCCAAAAGAAACACAAAATTTTAAAATAATTTTAAAATGTGCATTTCAAATTCCATCCTCATCGAATGGCTATCATCTCCATCTGCAAGTTTTAAAATGCAGGGCACGGGTTATTCTCTCCATCTACCTCCTTCAATAACCTAGGTATCCGATTGTAGAACCATTTTTAAACTTCTCTCAGTCCACCTCCTTCAAACTTGCAGTGAACTCAAACAATAGAAAGAAGTATGGGAAGAATGGAAGAACATGATCTGCGCTTGAATGAAAGTGAATGGCAGATGGGTGTAGATTTGAATTGAAAGCCAAGGGCGAAATGGTATTTACGCCATTTTGGCTCCAAAGAGCCTTCAAATTCGCACGTTTATAGTAGCTGTATCCAAATGCAGCTTGAGTATTCTAATGCATTGGGGTGTGGTCAAGGTACATTTTATAAAGCATGATAATATAAATTGATGAAATAGATTATAAATTTATTATTTATTTGATATAAACAATATATCATATAAATTTATATATTATATTTTTTTATATATTAAAATTATATATAATTTAATTATATTTTAAGGGTAGTATTAAACCTGATTAAATTTTGATATATAAAATTTTATTAATATTTTTTAATTTTAACTTTTTATTCATGGAGATATTTATTAGCCAGGTTGAGTCAAGTTTTACTTTAATCCAATAGAGTTGATTATAGGCTGAGTATTAAAGTAAACTAATGTTCAACCCGATTTACATTAAGTTTTTTTTTTATAGGTCCAATGCTTGAACCTAACTAAGTTTAATTAATATTAATTAGAATCGCGTTACTTGAGTCATTTTTTGAGTAAAAATTATAAAATTATAAAATGATCTTAAAAAATAAAATTTTTATATAAGTCCCTATAAAATTATATTTTACCAATAAAATTTTTTATATAAATCCGTAATTTTTTTTTAAATTAATAGGATTGGGATAAGTTATGCAAAAATTGATTTAGTATTGAACTCAATCTAATTGGTTTATTATAAAGTTGGGTTAAATTGGATTTTTAAGCTAATTAAACTACTTTTTTTAATATGTGGTAAAAATTATAAATTAACTCATAAAAAATAAAAACTTTTAAATGAATTCTTATAAAATTATATTTTGTCTTAAAAAATAAAATTTTATATAAGTTCTTATAAAATAAATATTTTTTAAAAAAAATTCATAGGATTAGATCGTATTAGTTGAAATTGGCTAACAAGACTAACCTAACGTAGTCTACCCAAATTATTTTTTAGCTATTCAACCTAATGTGACCAAGCGGATCAAATTGCTCAAGTCGTCAGGTTGTCATACACTATATGCAACTTTATTTACTTATATTTTCTTTTTAAAAATTAATATAATACAAAAAATTTAGATAAATATAATGTATATTTTAAGTAAAAGGTATTTTTATCAAAATGGTTACATTTTATTTTATCCAATGTTATACAATATATCACCAAATAAATGATAATATTATCTTATATGATACATTATCTTATACAATATTATATCAAACATTGTATAATCTTAAAATTTTATTAAACTTTATCTCTATCAGATCTTATCATATACATTATTTTAATTTTTTTTTTCATTTCCTTGAGAATAAAAATAAGTTTTAATATAAAAGAATAATTGTATTTGGTATATTATAATTATTTTATTTTTATATTTGGTTACATACAAATAAAAAAAAGAAAAGATAAATAAATAATTATAATATTTCAAATAAAATATATTAATATATTAATTTGTTTATTTTATTCTCTTGAAAAATTTTTAAGAAATTAAAAAAAATTAAATATTAATTTTTTTTAATATTTTTATTTTTTTAATCTTAAAAAGAAAAATCAAACATGATATATGGAATAATGAAGCTGAAAAAGTAGTGATATAAATTCCCATCCCGTTCCCTCATGTCTCGTTTGGGATCACCCGAGAAAAGATAATTGAATTGGAATCCACTTGCTTCTTCTGTTTGGAGGAGAGAATCCATTGCCCTGAGACTTCTCGTGAAAAAGGGTTGATTTTATTAGTACCGTATTGCATGAACAGATGGGGAGTTTGGAACCAATTTGTGGAAAAGATGTTAAAACCATTTTGGTGACCTGTCATTTTCCCCCCAAAAAAATAATTTTTTTAAAAAGATATTTTAGCCATTTATCACAACTCACTTTTTATTCTTACATTATTTTTATTTTACTAAAAAAATAAATCAAAAGATATTTTTTTCTTTTTATATCATATTAAACACAATTAATTTCATTCTATTTTATTGAGTATTTTTTAAAATTTTTATCAAAGATAATTTTTTATATCAAATAACTATTTCACCACTTTATCAAAATTTTAAAATAACTTGTACAAAATAGGGCAATTTCATGGCATTCCACAAATAAAAAAGCTCACACCCTAAAAAGCGGTTATCTAGTATCTACTCTTGGATATATGGCCTTGTAAATTTTTTGAGGTTAGAATTCAGATTAGATGTGATCCTTCAGAGTCCATTCTCCTTCATCCGTTAAAGTATCTCCAGAAATATTAATGCTTTTGTCGAAAATTTAAATTTATTATAACTAAGCATCCTTCAGTTCTCATATAATTGATATCATTCTTCTCAATATAACTTGTCTATTGAGGAGTAGAAATTAAAATCTTGTCTATAACAATTTTTAGTTATCTTCTCACTCGAGCTTTTCTTTAAAATTAAAATCATACTTTACTAAAAAAAATTGTATAATTGATTTAAAACATTCTCATTTAATTTTTTAAAAATCTATTTTAAAAATAAGATTTTGAATGCACCAACTCAATATAAAAAAAAAATATCCGTAAAATACTCATAATAGTAATAAAAAAAATACTTATTCATTTTCCTAAATAAAATAAATAAATAAACTGATGCTCAAGATGCCTATACACTAATCATTCATGAACATATTTGGTCCACAGATTCGTATTATTATGTTGTCTTGCCCATAACTTATTTGCAGACCAACCTGATTCTCCAGTCCTCTGCTTCCATTCATGTGTGGAGAAGATTATTTTGAAAAATTTATAAGTAAACTTTTTGTATTCAATTAAAGTGATTAACTCAGATGTGTTAGCCAATAGGATCTATGGTCTTTTTTTTTTTTTTTTTCCAATTCATCTTAAATATAATAAGTGTATAAGAAAGTTTTAAAAATTATTTTTATAGAATTCAATATGAACCATCCTGATTTACAAACAAACGACAAAACTCTAGTAAAAAAATGAACAGATACTTATAAAAATCAATTGATCTAAAATATATAGGAAATCTATATAGAGTAATGACAAAAGAAAGTATCTTCATACCTAAAACATATAACTACTGCGTAAAAGAAAAATTAAGTGCCGTTTTAAAATATAGTATTTCTAGCAGAATCTGAATAGAATTAATCTCTTATTTTTATGTATTTTTAATTTATAAAATAAATTGCACCAAATTGTCTTAGGATTTGACTAAATTATATTTGATATTCACTTATTTTAAATATTATTCAATTCTCCTAACATTTAATACAAATAGCAAAAACTTTTTATTATTTAATTTCTGTTAATCAAGTTTACTATTTTTGCACAAAATGTGTAATTCCTTTTGGAGTATAAAAGCGCTATTCTCCTTCTCCTTTTTCAAAGCATTATTAATTTGTACCCGTATTATTTATTATTATGTTTATGTATGTTATTTGTTTATTAAAATATTTAGCCAAAGTAGTGAATAGTTGTGATGATAAAATCAAATATGAGAATATGATTTTATTCTAAATATAATAGCAAAAATATTTAAATAATTTTATTTTTAAAAGGAATACAAAGTTAACTTCATTAACAAAAAGTAAATAATATTAAAGTTTTTTATAATATATATTAAATATCAAGAAATTAAATAATATTCATTGTCAATACTATACATGTGATTTTATAAAAAAATATTATATGTAATTTAACTTAAATTTAGGAGAGAATTGTATAATTTACATTTATAAGAAAGTAATAAAAAATGTAGCTCTATAAAAAATAGAGTTATCTCTATTCATTGTCAATACTTGCTCCCGTGAACTCCTAAGTGCCACTAAATTCTTCATGCAGACTCCTTTGATATTCATATAGACAGAGGATGACATGGTAGGAGGCTATTGAAGCCTAGACTATTTTGTGCCCTTGAGAAATTCATGAGAACCATTCCACCTTCTTGCTTCCCTAATGTTCTCATGATCTCAACCTATAAAGGTTAATTGATGGCGTTATTTTTTCAATCAACGATTACCCTTTCAATTAAAGACGCACATTTAATTATTAATAATCATACAATGAGCCAAACTTGTGTTGTGTCTTGTGGGAGACAGATTGATCGATAATCAATAAATGGGCATAAAAAAAAGATTCCTTGCATTGCCTTTGTGGTCACGTAGTTTTGGATTATTATCTCTATAGTTCACGGAAATTAATCGCCTAGAAAAGTGGTTCAAACACGAGGTGTAATATCAAAATGCCATTTGTGATTGATTTTGCTTCAAGTTTTGGAACTAATTAGGGTATTATCATACACTTAATAAAGTTAATTATCCTGCTCTCTTTTTAGGGCTTTTTATATGGAGACAATTTTGATAAAATAAATTCAAAACAATTATATGAAATTAGAATACTACATTGGTTACCTGTAGAAGACATAGCGATAGATTTAAGATACTTTGTTAATTCTGAATACCTGAAGATTTGAAGGGACTAGGACTTCCTCTGTGATTCACACTCTCAATCACAACTTATAATGGGATAAGTTGTGGAGTTAGAATTCGACGTGAACACAGAAGGAACCTATCCAAGTTTAAATAGAACTCTAATACCTACTCATTATGGGCCTATGAGTTATGGGCCCACACTTTTATCTATACTAATCAATTAGATATCCAACCTAAAATAAAAAGATCACTAATAATAAGTGGACCCAAATGCATATCTCATGGATAATAAATCAACTCATTTTTATTTAAAACAAAAACAATTGATTGTAGCCCACTATAATTTCTACATTCTCCTACTTGGGCAAAATCAATTCTTCATTTTAAAAACTTTTATTTTGAAAATGACTTGCAAGCTAATGACTAATTTTGTAATGTGACCACATTTTAAAAACAAACGATCCAAGATGCGATATCTAATATGACTCCATCCAACTAAAGCCAAGTAACACTGAATCATAGCAGTTATTATATTTATTACTGATATTAAACCTTCCATGGTTACAAATATCACTGACTCCATCGATTAGTCATTAGTGTAGAGTGTAGTAAGAAAATAGTATGCCAATGTGATCTAACGGTCAAACTACTATTTTTTTTTTGTCAGTCCTCATAATTTCTCTCAAGTGCTTTAAAACTAGAAAAATTGTATGGTTTGTCAAGAAACTATCATGCCTCAACTCCAATATGGCATCGACCACGGGCATAGTGGTCCTTATGACACCGAACTCAAAATTTTACAATTGATATATATTCAAAAATACATAATACCAAAATTTTAATGCATTATCAATTAGCCAGAGTATAAATCATATGAATGTCAAAAGTATAAAAAAAATGTTCAACATAACAAGAAAATAATATAAAACTCAAACTCCCACTAACCAAACATATCAAGAGAACTTACAATGTCCATGTTCTTAACATATCTTTTAAACATAATGGGCCTAAGTCCTTTGGTTAAGGGATCGGCTAACATAGAATCTGTGTCTATTTATTCAACAACTATTTCGTTGTTCTTCATTAAATCTCTGACAGTCAAATACTTCAACTCCAGATGCTTAGAACCATTAGTAGTCTTATTATTTTTTGTATAAAATACTGCAGCACTATTGTCACAGTAAATCCTTAGTGGTCTTGCAACAAAATCGACAATACGAAACTCTGTTATCAAATTTCTCAACCAAACAACATGAGTAGCGGCAGCGTAACAAGCAATAAACTCTGCTTGCATAGTGGAAGAGGCAACTAGAGTCTGTTTCTTACTCTTCTAGGATATGGCACCCCCAGCTAACATAAAGATGTATCAAGAAGTTGATTTTCTATTATCAGGACACCTGACAAGATCTGAATTAGTATGTCTTATTATCTCCAAATTATTAACCCTTTTGTACACAAGCATATACTCCTTAGTTTTCTGCAAGTATCTCATCACTTTCTTTGCGGCTATCCAATGGTTATTTCCTGGATTAGATTGATATCTGCCCAAAACACTAACTATGAAGGCTATGTTAGGTCTATACCTGAACATACATCAAGCTCCCCAATGCACTATCAGAGGGCTTGTCTTTCATCTCTCTCTTTTCAATCTCATTTTTAGGGCACTGATCTTTATTAAATTTATCCCCTTTAATCACTGGAATATCTCCGGGTTTACAATTTTGCATATTAAACCTCTCCAGAACTCTGTTAATGTAAGCATTTTGGAATAACCCAAGCGTATGACGTGATTTATCTCTATGAATCTCAATACCCAACACAAATGATGCTTCACTAAGGTCCTTCACGTCAAAGAACCTAGTCAACATGTGCTTAGTCTCATGAAGTAAACTAAGATCATTGCTAGCAAGTAAAATGTCATCTACATACAGCACAAGGAAAATGAATTTACTTCCATTAACTTTGATGTATATGCATTGATTAACCTTATTTTCTTCGAAACCCAAAGAGGTTACTACCTAGTCAAATTTCAAATATCACTGTCTAGAAACTTGTTTTAGATCATAAATTGATTTTTTCAACTGATAAACTAGATACTCATTACCTCTTGCTTGATAGCCCTCAGGTTATTACATGTACACTACTTCATTCAGGTCACCATTCAAAAATGCCGTCTTAACATCCATTTGATGCAATTCCAAATCAAAATGAGCTACAATGCCATAATGATTTTAAAAGAATCTTTAATGAACACTGGTAAAAATGTTTTATTGAAATCAACGCCTTCTTTTTTAGTAAAGCCTTTAGCCACAAGTCTAGCCTTATATCTCTCAATCTTCCCTTGTGAATCTTTCTTTGTTTTAAACACCCATTTGCAACTAATTGCCCTATAATTATTAGACAATTCTACAAGCTCCCACACTTCATTGTTAGCCATAGATTTCATTTCCTCATCCATAGAATCTCTCCACATGTTAGATTGAGGGCAAGAAATAACTTTTTTATAATTTTTAAGGCCAACAACATCCCCAACATTATAGACATCCTCACTAAGATAAACCATAAAATCATCAGTGATAGCAGGCCTTCTTTGTCTAATTGATCTCCTCACAAGCATTTGTTTACTGGTTTAAATGGTTGTGAGACTTCAATAGGGGGATTGTCAAAATTCTTTGTGGGAAGGTGATTTTCAATGGAGGTATTAGACGATATGATATTATCAAAAATGGACAAAGGCAAAGAGATAGCTTCTTGGGTATCTATAGGAGTCTCATGAGATGGGATAATGGCTTTAGCTACATTAATTTCCAAAAACTTAGTATTCATAGATTCCACAATTTTGACACCTTTATTGGGACAAAAGAACCTATACCCTTTAGCGTAGTCTATATATCCAATAAAAAAATAACAACTAGTTTTTGGGTCTGTTTTCTTTTTTGAGGGATTGTAAATTTTAACTTCTACTGGCCACCCCCATACATGAAAGTGGCTCAAACTGGGTTTTCTTCCTGTCCAAAGTTCAACAAGTGTTTTTGACACAGATTTGCTTGGGACTCTATTTAGTATATAAAGGGCTGTTTTCAAGGCCTCACCCATTAGGAATTCTGGCAAGTTACATCTACTTATCATACTCTTCATCATGTCTTTAAGTGTGCGGTTATGCCTTTCGGCTACACCATTATGTTTAGGGCTACCAGGCATGATATATTGTGGAACAATTCTACAATTTTACAAATATTTTGCAAAAGGTCCCATATGTTGGCCTATGGTATCATGTCCACCATAATACTTTCCGTCATAGTCAAATCTCACTATCTTAATGACTATTCCCAATTGCTTTTCTACCTTAGTTTTAAAAATCTTAAATTTTTCAAGAGCATCATATTTTTCTTTAATCAAATAAAGATAGTTAAATCGAGAAAAGTCATCAATGAAAGTGATAAAGTATTTATTACTACAAATTGTAGAAGAAAGCGGTCCACTAATGTCTATATGGATAATTTTTAAGAGACTTGAACTTCTAGTCGTATCTTTTTTATTACTCTTAGTGAATTTTTCTCTAATACAATCCACACAAATCCCTAAATTGTCAAATTCTAAGGAAGGTAAAATATTACTTTTAATCAATCTTTCAACTCTTTCCTTAGAAATATGACCTAAGTGCTTGTGCCATAATGAAAAGAATTTTTTTTTTATTTTAGGCCTTTTGGCAATCACATTTTCAGTATTTAAAGATGAAAAATTATTGTTAGAAACCAAAAATAATTTATACAAATCATCCACTAGATATCCAGAACCAATAATTTGAGAATTTGACATTAATTTAATTTTCCATTGCCAAAAGTAAAATAAAAGCCAAACTTGTTTAAATAAGAAATAGAAATTAAATTTATTTTAAAATAAGGTGCATAACAAATATTTTTTAAAATAAGTTCAAAACCGGTTACCAAAATTAGATTGACATCTCCCACTGACTCTACTACTACTTTAAGGTCATTTCCTACCCTCAGCTTGCTTTCTCTCTAGTTTGATTTTTTCAAGTTTTTGAACCCCTATAAAGACACAGAAATATAGATTGTAGAACCACTATTAAGCCACTAAGAACCAATAAGGTTATCAACTAAATTAGACTCATAACAAACAAAAATTAAGGGATTACCTTTAGATTTATGCTTATTCTCTAGCCAAACTTTGAATTTTGTGCAATCATTCTTTTTATACCCCTTTCCCTTACACCAGAAATACCATATGTTTTTCTTAATAGGGTTTGGTCTAGGACCTTTTATATCATGATGTTGACCATTACCTGGTTTCCTTGAATTTTGATTCTTACGAGAAATATTGAATTAATTTTTCTTATGTTTCCATTTACCTTTGCCAGAATAGGGTTTACCATGGGAAGTGAAAAGGGCTTGCTCACGGGATAAGTCACTCTTTTCTTTTTTCAATTTTTCTTCTTCAGCCACACACTTGGTAATGAGGTCATTAATGGTCCATTTCTCACCAAAGGTATTATAGGGAGTTTTGATTTGTGTAAATTCAGTAGGTAGGCAGTTCAAGGCATGTGAGACAATGAAATTCTCATTTAGGTCAATGTTATGGGCTTTTAGTTTCGTTTGGATGTGAACCATCTTTAAAATGAACTTTTTTACTTCCTCATTGTTGTCATACCTCATATCAGTCAACTTTTTCATAAGATATCCAGACTCAGCGTTATTAGATACTTGGTATCTTTCTCCCAAAACAGTAAGAAATTCTTTAGCACTTGTGTTTTCTGGTAAGCCACTAAGTAAGTGTTCATAGATGGTCCTCTTAATGGCAATCAGACTAAATCTGTTGGATCTCTCCCATTTGGCTAAGAATTCTTTCTGTTCAGTTGTACTCTTCTCATTCACTTCAGACTTACTTTTGTATAGTGCCAGATCAAGGTTAGCAATTCCTAAGGAGAATTTTAAGTCTTACTTCCACATGTTATAATTTAATCCAGTTGAAATCTCAATTGAAACAGAATAATTATTCATACAAAAGATAACTGCAAAATTAAAATGCATTAGAATAAATAATAAGGGCAATTTATACGTAACTTTAATTAAAAAACAAGCTATATCAATGAGGCCAATATAATAACACATTCTCCTTTAGGCAGAATGTACAAATCAAGGTCACCACCTAGATCAGAACCTCAGATGAGTTAATCAGTGATAATACATTTGGTTTAAATATCTATTCCCTGTAGGCAGATAAATATCTTAGACCAATATATTTCTCATTAATTTCATCCCAAATTAACTCCAAATTATAACATACAGCAACTCTTTTTGGGCAGGTTATAGCATGAGATAATTAGAAGCCTTCTTCAAATTACAAAGAAAATTTTATGCATTAATATGAATAATTCTACTTTGGTGTTAATTATCTATAATAATTATATAACTCTTTGCACAGGAATTACTTACATCTTGCCCAAAATTATGGTACAGTATTGAAGGAGGTGAAATATTACATCCCTACTGTACATGAATGAATTTTTTAGCGTTCCCAAAGAGGCTTCATGCAGATACAATTAAAATAGAATCATATATTTCTTAAAACAAATGTATTAAGACATATATATATATATATTAGGCTGAGAGTATGCAAATATATATTATAATATGTGGAGAGTAAACATCATCATAAGATTCAAAATATAACAAATTAATTTTCCAATGCATCATCTTTCATAAAATTATTCAAATAAATATTGAAAATATATTTTATATATTAATATTTATACAAAAAATATTTATAGCAGTCAAAAAATTATAAAACATATTCCAAAAAATCACATTTAAAATATAGATTGCAACGCAAAAACCAACACTAAAAAATTTCATTTGTGGAAGCCATTTTCTCTCACTCTCTAGAGGCGTGAGTGGGCATGCACCACGGTGTTCTTCTCCTACCTCTAGCGGGTTAGCCCATTGCTGAAATGTGTCACGCAGACTTATGGATAGAGGGGCTGGATTTCACGTTTTTAGAGCCATTTTCATGCGATTTTGTTGTAGTTTTTGTTCCTAATCCCATTCTAAACTCATATACCCTAAAATCCTTAAAATTTATTAAGTTTTTCATGGTTTTTTCGAAACAAGAAGGGCCCTTTTCATCAAGATATATGAAGCTCAAATTTGGGCAATTCCTGACGCATTTTCTTGCGATTTTTTTGTGTTTTTTGTTTTTAATCTCATCCTAAATCCATTGGAACCAAAATCTCCAATTATTATCATAGATTTGGAAGATTTTGAATGCATGAATTTCTTCTCAATATTGACGGCATGGGGAGCATGTTTAGAAGTGTTTTTCTTGCAATTGATTTGTGGGTTTATGTCATATTATCGCATGGAACTTTGTATTCGAAAATCATCTATCAATTTGCAATAATTCATGAGATTGAAAATTCAATCTTGCAAACCCTAACCTAGATTTCTAATTCAAAATTTCTATGGAATTAAACAATTCTTTGATGCAATTGGTATAGGGGTTTTACTTATATGATTATGGAGAGATGCTATTGTCAAAAGAAATTCATCAATTTGACCTATTTTGAGAGAATTGCAATTCAATTCCAATAAATCCTAACATAAATTTCAATCATGAAATTCTTCTTTCATGATACATGAAATTTCATAATTTATGTGTCAATTGATTCAAAATTTCAATATGTACAAAAGCCCTAAGATCTTTGGTTCTAATTTTTTTTAAAAAAAAAAAATCATCCAATTAGAATTTTTAAAAACTTACATGAATGAAAATTACAAAAGGATAAAATTATTAAGCATACATTCATGTCTTCAACCAATCAGATTCTAAATCATATAATTGAAGCTCTGATATCAAATGATAAAATAAATTCAAAACAATTATATAAAATTAGAATACTAGATTGATTACTTGTAGAAGACATGACGACAGATTTAGGATACCCTGTTGATTCTGAATGCCTGAAGGTTTGAAGGGATTAAAACTTTCTCTGTGATTCACACTCCCTATCACAACTTATAATGGGATAAGTTGTGGAGTTAGAATTCGACGTGAACGCAAAAGGGATCTAATCAAATTTAAATAAAACTCTAGTACTCACTCATTATGGGCCTATAAGTTATAGACTCGCACTTTTATCCATACTAATCAATTAAATATCTAATCCAAAATAAAAGGATTACTAATAATAAGTGGGCCTAAATATATTTCTAATGGATCATAAATCAATCTATTTTTATTTAAAACAAAAATAATTGATCGTAACCCACTATAATTTTTACATTTATGACTCACTTTCTCTGACAAAGACTTGGAATAGTGGTAGTTCAAAATTTCTTATGTCAAGAAAACTCTCGTATGAGAAAGAAAGCTAACATTGTAGTGTGATCCCCACGCTTACACAAGTTATTTCAAATCTACAAGGTGAGTAGAAGTTTGAACTTAAAATAGATATCTTCACAAGTCTTTGGTTCAATACTATCGACAGATTGGATGTCGAGGGGGTTTAACGTTTTTCTTCTTTATATCGAAACTAGTATTTCATATCTGTTTTTAAGTTATAAAAGTAGGAATATAACGATTTTCTGATTGTGAGAATAACTTTTTAGCTAATGATGCAAGTTCGATCCTAACAATTAACGTATAGATCTTTTTTTTTTTTTTTCAAGTGAGTTGGATTATATGTTTAAATTTAAGATTTATGTTTAGAAGTTTATAAGAGGATGTAATGGAATAACAAATAAAAATTAATATAATAAAATAAATTATAAATTATTTTTTTAATATTACCTTTATAAAATAAAAGAGTAGGTTATTGTTTAAAAGTCTTAATGCGGGTATATTTATAGTTTCGAATATAAATGGAAGCCATTCTATTATTAATATTTTAATTCGGAATGATACTGAAATGAGAGTTTTCGATGGTAAGAGAGTGTGTTAGATATCATTTCTTATCATCCCACTCTATTATTAGAAAAAATCTTAAATAATAACTTAACTTACTTTAACTATTTAATTTTATTCCTTAATATTTTTATTCAAACGCTACCTAAAGAAATAAATGAAAGGAGATATTTGACTTCAACTTAATAGTCAGAGGTTGATATAACTGATACAATAAGAACAAATTAGTTTATTTGGCAATTAAATTAAATTACGCTCCATCAACATAAATTTTAATCAATTAAATCAATATAATTTCAATTAAATTTTAAACTCACACATGAAGTTCCTGAAACATCTTCAATTCCATCAAATCAACGCTGATTAGTACAGTTAATAATTTATATATATATATATGTATATATGTAGAGTTAGAATGAGGTTACGTGTACAGACCTAACGTAACTAAGGGAGTAATTGGGGGAATAACTGACTTTAACCTAATATTAACATAAATTTAGTTAATTAATTAATGTAGTGAGCCTTCAAGCTGGTTGTTGTTATTTAAAAGAAAATGGTAATTTTCTTTTATTTTGCTTAGTCATTCTGAAAGAAAAATTACAATGGAGAATCTAAATCTTATAAAATTTATAATAAAAGATTTAAAAATTAAAATTATTTTTAAGGATCACAATTATTATTAAATTTTAATTTTTTAGATATAACAATAAATTTTTTAAAATTAATAATAAATATTTTAAAATTTAATGATAATTATGATTTTTAAAAGCAATTTTAATTTTTAAAATATTTTATTATAAATTTTATAAGATCTGGACTTTGTAATTTTTCCTATTCTAGAATAGGAATTTGATTCGGCCACCTAACAAGTCCAAGCTTTTTTAAAGGTGTTAGGGCCGGCATCGTTCACTATGTCTCCCCTTAGAAACGACTGCTTTTTCATCTCTTTGTTGTCACGCTAGCTATTTAGCTTGAATTCTATACCTTCAAACAAGGGTTACTTCCTTTTATTTTATTTTGATAGATTTTTCATGTTAGACAGTATGAGAATTGCACGATAGAAAATCTAATTTCATAATTAGAAGTATCAGGTATCAATTTTATTTTTAATATATATGCGATTTTTGATTAATAAATATTATTGTCATTTATATCTTGTTACATAACTTTTTCTATTAAAGTTATGTAATTTAATTTTAAATGACAGTGGATTTGGACCTTAAATTTTAGATAATATTTATTGATTTGTCAAAATATAAATAATAATACCTAATTTTACATTCTATGTTATAAAAGTACAATAAATATTTTAAAATTAACCAAGTTACATCGATTCAAAAATGGTTGATTTGATTCTTGATAATCCTTCTAGAGAGGTTTTCACTAGCTAATTGCAGTGTAGAAATTGAAGGTGTAGGAAAGTCCATGGTGGAACCCAGTGAAATTAAAGGTGGGCGGTTCTTGGCATGCATGGCTAGCTAGCTAGCTAGCTTGGCCACTTGTGTGATATTGGAGGAGCCATGATTGACAATTTTGGAGGTGGGCCTTTTCTCCCCATGGAAACAACCATCACTGTGCTATCTAACCATCATCATCTTCTTCTTGGCTGGCAACACCTGTTGGTTTCTCATTACTCTCTCAAATCTTGAAGATCTTAACCAAAAAGTTGCCATGGCGGGGGACCTAGGGTAAAACAGACTTGCTTTATTTCTTTTCATATCAATTTTCAAACACTTGGACACAAGAAAATCCAAGTTGCTCTCCCCTTCTTCCCGAGAAAACACAGTGGATTATACATTAAAAAATATAAATTAATATTTAATTTTAAAAAATTATTCTTTTAATTTAGTCTTCTGAAAATAAAATCTATTACTTTAATCCTTCAAAGATTTTATTCCAATTAAAATAGTACTTCTATTAGATAAATTTTCTCCAATTAAAGATTTTATTTTCATTAGAATAGTTCTTCTATTAGATAAATTTTCTCCAATTAATAAATGAGAGTTCACATAATGGTTAACTCAAATTGCTTAAGAGACATTTTTCTCTTAGAATGACATCCTTTAGGGAAATTTCACAGGGCGATGTGTTACCCTCAAAATGACATTCCTTTGGGCAAAATTTTACTTAATGCAACCTAAGCAAGTTCAAGTTATGTGTTAATTAAGGCTACATATATTTTCGCTTGATAATTGGAGAAATTTTGGCTAATAAAAGAATTATTTTGATTGGAAGAAAAATTTTGAAAAATTAAATTGAGATTAAATCTTTAGAGAAATTGAGAGAAGAGTCATCCTTAGGGATTAAATTATTAATTTACTTAAAAAAGTCTAAATCTGTAATTACCATATGTAGTTGAGAAAACATAAAATATTTATTATAATGTAATTTAATCATATAAAACAAATTGCATAACACTATATAAATTATAATAGAACATACTAACTGTTCAATACTAAAAACTACTAAAAAGTGAGCTCGAGAAAACGATGCATATTTAAAAAGAGGAAGAGAACGTTCATAAATGGTATAGCAATTGAGGTTTAGGCCCCATAACGATGTCCAAAAAAGGTAACCGGAAAAAAGGAAGAGAATAAAAAGAAAAAGAAAGAAAAAGATAAATTGGAGCAAACATGTGGGGTTTTCAATTGCTTTGCAAATGCAATTATTAGGAGTGTGGTCATGATTAGTTTTGCAAAGAAGAAGAAGAAGAAGAAGAAGAAAGAGGTTGAGCATCCTAGCTGGGTTTGATTTTAAACCAAAGTAAAACGTTCCACATTTTAAGAGAAAACCCTTTCTTCTTTTTTCTTTCCGGGTATGTTCTTATCTTCAAATGAGTTGCTTTTTCTAAAGTTTGGAACGTTGATCATGAAAGCTTTCATACACGTTTATCAAAAAGCATACGTGGTTTTGGATCAAGAAGTTTCTCAGTCTCCAATCTTCAATCTTATTGCCTTCCGTCAATTATTGCCTTCTAATCTTTCACTTACTTTTGCCAATCAACCCTTATGCATGATCTCAAAGGCTATATATTATTATTATGCAAAAGTCATACGGGTGGAGAAAGAGAAATCGTTTCTTTAAGGAGTTAGACGAAGTTACACGACATGTCTATTATATACTTGAAAAGCTTATTTATGTTGAAACTAATCCTCTTAATCATTCAAATGGAGGTATCATAATACATTATTTAGGGGCCTAGGCCATACCTGCATATAACTAATGGTTCACTGTTGTATAAGCGTGTCTCTCGCACAAAATACTCAATGAATAGGTTAAATCGATATTTAATTATACCTACCTCAATTAATTTGCTTTTGGATTTTTAGTCCAGCTAAAGATATAATATACATTGAGATTAAGGGATTTATAAGGTAATTTTTTAAAGCTTAAACTCAAAAAATTGACAAAAAATTAAGATTTAAAATTGTAATTTTTATGTTCAACCCATAACACCGACTGGCACCCATCCATCCATGCATATATATATATATATATATATAACTGGCAAATGAATACACCTGATTACATTCATTTCTCAAGAGGGATTTATAATGATTAAAGTGAAAGTTTTGTTAATTAAACAAATCCTCATAGAATTACTTTCATAAATACCTGAGCAGTTTGGTCTACCAGTGTGTATTAATTAATCACAACTATGTGGATTTACAAGTTTAAATATCATAGTATCATGAGTACCCTACAACTCATGGCTGGATTTTCAGTGACACATGCGCTGTAAAGGAGGATTCCCCCCCCCCCCCCCCCCAACATAATTCTGTTTAATTTCAACGGAGGCCATTTTTCTGCATCCTTGGGGATATAGCTAATAATTTAGATGATTTCTTAAGTTTGTCGAATGGGTAGAGATCTGAATAAAAATATTCAATATACACGCAAAAACACACACACACACACAACATTTCTTTGCATTTTTTTAAATATATCTTATGTTTTTTTAATTATGATTAAATTTTTAATAAATGAAAAGAAATAATATTACAATTGTCAACTAAACTAACTCCCTTACGTGGATAATGATGAATTTAATACAATAAAACCAACTAATTACTTTGCTATTAAATGAACAAGCTTCTCTAATTAAGATGAGAACTTTCGGGTCACATGGGCCACAGTGTAGCCTAAAGAGGAGACTTGAAGGGGGAAATGAATCAAATGGAATGGTTCAAGGACGAATTTAGTTGTGTTGGAAACTAATTAATGCAATTAAGAGGAATAGGTTGACTAGAGCCAGCTGTAATATCACTCATCCCCAACCCCACCTAGGGAGAAATCTTTTTATTTTGTAACTTTTGTGTAGGATTATGAATCTAGCAGGGAAATTACATGAAACACTCTTAAATTATTATCCGATCAAATCAAAAGTATTATTGTCATTCATAATTTTAATATATATATATATATATATATAACATTTAGAATCCAATTCAATTATAATTTCAAATTAGATTATATGATTTTGATAAAAATAAAATAAAATTATAGAAAAATTATATTTTTAATTTTTATAACTTCTTTTAATTTCTAATTTAGTTTTTATAGTTAAAAAATTCGTAGCTAAGTCTTTATAGTTTAAAATTTTCTTAATTTAGTTCTCATTATTATAATATTTTTATTACTATTTTGTTGATATAATTAACTATATACCATTTTATTACTTTAAATATGCATAATTCAAAGTAATTCATTTAAGTCAATTAATATAAATTGCATTACATACATATGTGAGTTAATTTTATTTTATTATCTTCTTTTTGCCTTTCTTATCGATATAAATTATATATATATATATACTTAGAGTACCAAAATATCATATAATTTGTTATATTAGTAAAATGTAAAAAATAATTGATAGAAGTTTAACAATAGAGATTATATTAACAAAATTTGACAATATAAGAATTTAATTACAAATATTTAAATTATAGAAACTAAATTAAAATTTAAATAAAAGTATAAGAACTGAAAGAATAATTTAGCCTAAATTATATAATGATATATAACTAGTAGTATTGTTGATTGCTTAATATTATAAGAGTACAAAAACTAAACTCTAATTATAGAGGGAGTCTATTTTAGAACTTCTCAGTGCACCAACCTGACCTAATTTATTCAATTATTGATAAATTATTATGTCTATTCTTTATAGTTAAAATAAATTTAAAGAGCATTTTAAGGTTAAAACTTTACATGTATTAAGTTTATGTATAAAAATACATTCTTAAAATTGTTTAAGGTAAAAATAATCAGAACAAAGTATGAAAATATTCTATCCTAACAAAAAAACAGTGAAAAAAACTCAGAAGAGTTGAAATGTGTCCTTGACTCTTATCACGTAACGCATACATATTGCTAAATATTTTTATTGATTCTTTCCACTTAAATATAAACAAAATGCGTAAGAATTCTCTTGAGCTTCACCCCTAACAAGTCTTAATACACATAATGAACCAAAGCCATTTATTTTTAATGACCCTTTACTTGATAGATATATGTGCATTACTTAATCCATCTTGAATACAAAACAAAGGATGTACTTCAAAAAAATTTTATAGACAGATGGCGCTGAAGTTACAGTTGTTTATAAGTGCCCTACAGCTTTTGTATCAATTTGACAAAGTAAAAAAGTTTAAGCCAACTTAATTACATTTGATTTTTTTTTTTGGCCCAAAATAACAATAAATTAAAATGTGAATCTTATGTAAGTAAAACTCCGTCTCTTACTCATTAAACTTGGCACAATTTGACTGGTCACTAAGGATCCAAAGATTTAGTTATCCAAATGCTAAATCCAGCTAGTTTGTTTTATAAGACCAAACGCGTAAATACCTTCAAACAACATAGTCTTATTCACATGGAATGAGTTAATTGCAATAAAATAGTATTTTGATCCAATATTTTGTTGGACGAATTTTGATCCAATAATTGAAACTTCTATTCCTCCGGCCCCACCCCACCACAAACAAATAAAAATTAAAATTAAAAAAAATTACTGGGGGATTAATTTGTCTTCAAACTCAATGAAACGTAAGAACACCTTGAGTAAACTCTTTTAAAAGCGTAGTATTTATTTATTCATTTTTGCACTGTTAAAAGGAGTAGTCCTTTGTTTTTTGCCAGCAAAAAAATAAAAAAAAGGAGTGGTACTTAAAATAACACT
Source organism: Erythrophleum fordii (assembly GCA_032878935.1). Lineage (NCBI taxonomy): Eukaryota > Viridiplantae > Streptophyta > Magnoliopsida > Fabales > Fabaceae > Erythrophleum > Erythrophleum fordii. Next base: position 7,849,434 of record JAVQMF010000047.1, read on the forward strand.
TTTAAGTACTAATTTGGGCTTGACTATGGTGAGCTCCAAGTTCCCTTTGTGATGAAAAGATGTAAGTTTTGCACAATATTCTGGAGAAATTTTAAAATGTGGCCCATCATCAAGTTGACCCAAAGGTCCAATATAAAACTCTCATTATCATCATCTGCGCAAAATTTGATCAGATATGAATAAAAAAGTTTAATAAATCCTCGATCATGCAAATTTTTATTGAACAACAAGTTATAGACTATATATATATATTAGAGTGTAAAAGTTAAAGAATTTATTTTTTTAATTTAAAAAATTTATGGATATATTTGCAAGTAAGTTTAAATAACATATTTGCATTTTCCCAATTTGTTAACGTTTTGATTAAAAATATTATGGGATAAAATTTAAATAATACACTTTAAATAACGGTAGGAGAAATTAATTTTGGATAAAGTTAACTAAAATTAAAATGAACCATAAATTACATTCAAACCACTTTATTTTAAAAGTTAAAAAAAATTATAATACATCATTTATTTACAATATATTCCACGTTACACAACGGACTTCTCAAAAAGAAATTAAGGATGATGAAAATACACATGATCATTTTCCTCATTTATATAACATTTAAATAAGAAAGGAAACAAAAATTATTTTTCTCATTTTCCCACGTTAATTTAAAAGGCAATATATTCAATGCACATGCTCAAATCCTACACCCTCAGGGCCCAAATCACAACCCTAATTAACAATAACTAGAATTAACAAAAGATAAAAGCTTTGGAGAAAGCAATAACGAAAGGGCATGTTGGATCCTATTTTTGTTTTTATGTTCTGAAAACAATTCGGTAAAGTTGTTTTCAAAAACGATTTTGAAAGGAAAAAAATAACAAAACTTGGTTGAAAGATCTGTTCTGAAAATAGGTTTGGAAAAAAAAAAGACAGTTTCAAAAAGAAGTTTTAAAAAGATGAGAACAAAAATTTGTTTGACCCACACTTTTTATAAATTTGTTCCATTATTTTTTTTTTTACAAAATACAATTATTATTGACATAACTTTTTATAGTACAATTTTTATTTAAATGCATTGATGAAATAATCTGACAATAATTTTTATATGTAATGAATATTAAATGGCATATTTTGAACTTAATTTGACATTGATTAAACAAACTTCTCCATAACAATTGTATAAATTATACAAACTTATGTTTAAACAATAGGATTGTTATAATGTAACCATATTTAATTTGTAATATAATCATGATGTGTTGCCATTTGTGTTGCACTTTCGTATGCTAATCTTGACAAGTTTTTCGCGTATAGCTTGTGCTTTTTAAACCGTGTGTGTTTTCATTTGAACTCTCTACTTTTTTAGAATACATATTTTCCCATTCTCTGAGCAACTCATTACATTGACCCGCCTGCTTATGTAAATTATGAATAAACCAATAAGTTACCACTATCAAACATTGTTTTAAAGACTAGTATTACGGCATTTGTTTTCAAAACTGGAAATGGAGCCTTTAATATTCCAAAGAAACACTCAATTGTCATTCTTAAATAAGAATTTCTAAAATTAATAAGCCTTTTAGAATTTCTAACTTATCATCCTTTTCTTCGATATCCTTGTACACAACATCTTTTGCCTTATAAGGTGGATGAAAACCTGTAATGTAAGGATATCCAGAGTCCATGAGATAGAATGATTCTAAATTAATGAGAAAACATTAACTTAAAGATAAATATAATAATTTATTTAAGCCAAATCAGATAGACCAATAATGATAAGTAAATATTTACCTAGAACTATTACCTTTAGTAGGTCATGAAAAATTTGCTTTGGGATTGGTGATTGCATTTAAGAAACCTTTGTATCATAGGTATTATCTTCCTAACTTGAATATATGTAAGTGAATATTATTTTTGGTCTCATATATAAGAAATAAATAACTAATTTATGAGAATTAAAAAAGTTAATTAAAAACAATTAATCTTTTTATTTTTTACCCTGCACTTGGAAGAAGTAGAAAAAACCTTTGTATCTTGGGCATTATCTTCCCAACTTAGGTACATGTAAGTGAATACTATCTCCGATCTTATATATAAAAAACAAATAATTAATTTACAAGAATTAAAAAAGTTGGTTAAAAATAATTAATCTTTTTACTTTTGTTCCAAATAAAAATTATTTTCTAATAATGCCCTTATTTAATGTGTGTATTTTCTCTTTAAAATTAATGACAACTATTATTCATAATTTGAAAGGCTTATTTAATAAAGAGCATAATTAGAAACTACAATTAATATACTAGACATTAGTGATTTGTTCTTTATATTTTAGACAAAATCAAACCAAAAAATATTTATCATATATGAGACTGGAGGTAGTATCTTGTTAAAGTCACACACACGGGCGCACGTGCACACACACACATATAACATTTGCCTGATAATTGTTTTTCATTCTTTACATGATGTTTGCTTCTTAGTACCAGCCCAATTACATATATGTGTGCCATCAATTGTACTTAGACAATTTTGATACAAAGATAATATAATTATGATCAATAGTATTTATCTTGATATTAATAATAACATTTGAATAAAAAAATTTGACAAAGATCAAAACATACATTGAACTAGATATATCGAGTTATTTTTAACATAGTTAACAACTCTATATATTCTTGTTTTAGAACTCTTTCTGAATCTACATAGGATTGGTGTAACACCTTGATAATTACTTAGCCTTGTAAATAGAATAAAGATTTATTGTGATTTATATTTAATTACATTTAAAAAGAAAATATAAAAAATTATATTTGGAAAGGTCAATGTGTCGTGTTAATTCTTTGATGATGTATTTCTAATATTGAATATTAAATTAAATTAATAGAGGATTAATTTACATGATAATTGGAAGTTATTTAGGTAATTATTATTATTAATATATTAAGAATGAATTTTACTTCTATTAATGGCATTTCTTATCTATCATCACTAACTTAAACTGGGCATATTATATTCCTCGATTTAGTTCATATTACATGTGTCATGAATCTTTATTAAAATCTCATTGCCTATTTTATATTTAAAATAACTCAACCTATCCATGATGTCACCCTTATATTTTTTTTTCTACTCCTTAATTTTCTCTAAAAAATGGTGCCACTCCTCATATATCCATTAGTCTCACTCTTTCTTTCTTGTTATCTTCTTTGTGCACCTAAAAAGAGAGAGAGAAAGAGGTGAACTCTATTAAAGGGAAGAGAAGAGCTTTGCATGTCTAACCTTCTTTGTTCTATTGCTTAGGTGATTGATGAAGGAATTACTTTATACCTCCTAAGCTTTCCAATGAACTAATTTTTGTAGAGTATTGTGGATGTAGTAGAAAATAAGAATATATGTATATATATAGAGAGAGAGAGAGAGAGAGGGTGGAAGCCATTTTTTATGAAGAAGAAAAATTTGGTTAATATTCTTCTCTCATTTTGTTTCTTAGATTAGCTTAATCACTTACTTCACATGCTTCATCATTTTCTTTTAATTTACTATGGAGGCTAAAAATAAGAAAAGGTTGGAAGAGGTAGAAAATTGATGCATAGGTTGTTTTAGTTAAGAAATTGGTAACTTTCTTTAATATAAATTTCTTAGAGATTGGATTTGTTGGTTTTATTGCAAAATAGGTATATCTCAGTTGTCTTAGCTAATTGTCTTAGGAAAAAGGAAGTTAAGGTGTTGAGAAAGAAAGCATTTGGCAATTAAGGTAACTAATATTCGCCTTTTATAATGAGCTTTGCATATATGTGACTATATTATATTGATGTTAATTGCTATGTGTGATTGGATTGGCTTGCATGCATTTGTTTATGATAAGGGATAGGAGCCAAGTATAACTCTCTCCTTTGATATAAAAAAGAGCCAAGTGGAACTCTCTATTGATATACAAAAAGAGCAAGTGGAACTCATTGATATGGGAGTTTATGCCAAGTAGAGCTCCTTGGTGGCCATGAACTAAGTAGAAGCTTGCAAGTATGGGATTGTAACTGGCAAGAAGCCAATTTAATGATCTAAATATAGATTTTACACTTAGCATATTTTATGCAAATATAAGTCCATAGCATGCTCATGTTGTTATTATATTCTCACATAAAGAAATATTAGCTATTGTAATTATATGTTTCATTATTGTGTTTTTCCTAAAGCTAACTTTTAAGGGGATAAGGACAAGGCCTCTTAAGAAGACAAGTTATAAGTTAACATATTAATGTAAAAAGTTGTTGTACAACCATTTAATTATGTATTTTTTGGTATAATGTTCATGTATGGCTGTTCAACAATTTAAATGTAATAGAATAGCCTCTCTTGATATGTTAGAATATATTCTTTTGATAGTACATGTAAATCATCAGTAACATGTAAATATCTATGAAGTTAAGCATGTAAATGACATTGTTGAAACATGTAGGAAAACTAGTAATGTTGCTTAACTAATCCTTCTTATAAATTTATGATTTTTCATAAAAGCTTAGATAACATGCTTAGCGACTAGAATGCTAAATTTTAGATTTTCTAAGGTCTGTAGGAAGATCACATGAGCCTTAAACAGTGCTAGCCCATGGCTTAGGTTAAAATAGGATAGCTTTGGGAATTTAATAAATTGGAGGGTCAAATCCTAGAATTTTTGTATACAATTTAAGTGACACTTAGCTAAGACCCATAAATGAGATCTAGGAAGTTTCATGAATTTCTAAGTTGATTTGCTAGCTTAATTATGCCTAAAATATTGTAGGATCATACTTGAAATCAAAACAGGATAGCTTAGGAAAGTAGATTAGTTGATGGGTAAAAAAAGTGAGATTTTACTAGAAATTTTGCCACAATGTATTTGATATATACCTCCTTAGATCTGGAGAATTTCATGATTTTAAGTGATGCATAGATAGTCTAAGTGATAACCAAAAGTGTAAAGACTAATTTTAGGTCCAATTGGAATAGACATCAAGACCATGTTAGTTGAGCCACCAAATGAGTGATTAGGTATCTCAAATTCCTTTACATGGGAGTTGAGATGTTGATAATAATATCTGGAAAGCCTTATAAATTTCCAAGAAGGTTTGCTCACCTAACAAGCATTAAAACCATGAGTGACTATAATAAAGACTAAAATAGAATAGCAGGGAAAATCTAGGTAGTTAAGGTATCAAACATATTAACTTTGGTTTGAAATTTGGGCTAACATATCCTAGTTCATAACTAAAAAATTCCATGGATTTATGAGTTGTATAGATGGTTCAAATGCAATTGAAAAAATAAAGAAAAAATTAACTCCTTTTTTGTTGCAGCATGGTCTAAAGCCATGACTAAGAGCTTATAGCCATAGCCTTAGCTACTAAGGGACACTGCCTTAAAGTGAGGTAGCATATCACAGACTATTTTGTCTTTACAAATTTTGTTGGGTTGAGGTCTCCTTTAGCAAATGTATAGTTAAGCTTCCAAATGTTTGTTTCTATATTCTAAAAGGTATTATAAGTTAATTCAAGGAAAATTCTATGATCATACACATAGTTTTAGGTTAAGATAGTTGAAGGGTTAAGTATAAAGAGATTTTAAGTTAACCAAAACAAGTTTGAGTCAACTTGAAACTTTAACATACCAAAGAAAAATCTTTGATCAGTTAACCAAAATCTTAGTTATTCAACCCTAGTTGTTTCAATTAGATTTAGATATAGCATTTTATATTTTTGTTATTAGATTTTTTAATAAAAATATAATATGTGTAAATTTTATTTTATTTTATTTTTTTGAAAAACTCAATCATGTGATGATGAGCTATAAATACTATACATGTATCATATTTTAATTGAAAAATATGAAAATGAAGATATATAAACTCGAGAAGCTCTTTGAAGAAAAGACTATATGAAACAAAAGGATCAAGTCATTTATTTCTTGATTAGGTACTGTTTGGATGGACGATAAAGGATGTAATGGAATAATTAAAGTGTTTTGAGTTATTGTTTGAAGCTTTTTTTTAGAAATGGAATGGAATGACAAGGGATAATCTCCAAGACTCCTTTAAAACCCCAATTTTTATGTCCCTTCAAATTAGGGAGTCAAGGATAGAATGACTAGCGCTTATATTAAAAATACATATATATTTTCACAATTAGGTTTTTGCATTTATGTGAGTTTATTACATAAGAGTAATATTAGGGAAAAAAAATATAAACTATTCTATTCCATCCATTTTGTTGCAACTTCTGAACAATGGCAAAGAAACTCTCTCTCTCTCTGCTTATTAAAACTTCCAAACAATGTATTTCATTCTATTCCATTAATTCATTTCATTCTATCCCTTTATAAACTTCCAAACATAACCTAAGTCTTTTGGTGGTGTAATACATGATGACATTTAAATAATTAAAAGGGGGGAAAGAAAAGAGTAATCTATTAATTATAGGTTAAATTAACATTTTAATTCTTTAACTTTAGTTCTATTTAAAATTTAAATTTGATCTTTCAAGTTAACAACATGGGGGTTTTTTTTTTTTGGCTCATAAGTGTCATAAATAATCAAATCTCTCAATTCGACTGTAGTTAGGATATAACTCTAAATATGTTGATATAATGTTTTATGTAGCAAGATAAAGTTAGAGAGTAATAAGGCAACTTATAAAGTCACTTAGCAACCACCTTAACAATAACTAGGTTGATTGAGTTGCTAATTTATCATAGTTATTAAGATTGGATTGGACCAGCCAGTTCAATCAAAAAATTAATAAATTAATCCCTAATTTGGTTTAATTAGTTAAAAAAATTGGTTAGCTAAAGAACTAATGAAACTAATAAAAAATTGGTTAAACTAGTTAAAATCAAACCGAGTAAAAGTTAGTCAAATTAGGCATTAATTTTTTTTTAAAAAATTCTTTGCTATAAAATAACATAGTTCATTTTAGAAAAATCTAAAAAACAAAAAATAAAAGAAAGTAGAAGAAAAAAGAAACTGAAACAAAAAGAAATTTAAAAGAAATATAAAAGAAACCAAAAGGTATATACTGAACTATTGATATTTGTTGTCCATCATACTTTATCTTCTAGTATTATCTTTTTTAAATATCAAGGTGTTTGGTCAAAATTGCTCTATTTTCTTCAATTTGCTTTTTTATTTTTTATTTTTATTGTTTAATAACAAGTAAAATCTTAATATAATTTGAAAAATTCTAAAAGTTCAATATTAATTATTCTTCAATTTTAGTGATGATTAGTTTTTATTTTTCAATTAAAAGATAACTTAAAAAAATTGAAATTTATGGCACTTATAAGATGAAATAAAAGATAAATGACCATTTAGGGAAATTTTAAATTTAAGGGATTATTTTAAAATTTTAAATAAAATTATAAGACCAAAATACTAAATTTAACCTTAATTATAGTAAACAAGAACTTTCTCTTTTCTTATCATTTTGATAAAAAGATCATATATTACTACAATTTCTATTTGTCTTTTTTGCTTTTGTGAAAAATTTAGGACATTTAAATTGAAATAAAAAGATCATATATTAAGTTTATTGGAGGTGCCATTTGAACCAACACTATTGAGCCTACACTTAATTCTAGTTCTTAATTTTATGAAGAATTTTACTATTTTAATTGAAGATGCTAATTTTTTTTGTAATTAGGTGCATATTAAAATTATCACTTCAATTTTTTAATTGTCAATATAATAATTTCAAAACATATCAAATGATAAAAAAATATTGTTCAAAAAATAAAACTCTTTATAAAAGTGCTCTCTCTATCTCCCTTTCTTTTAGAGACAGATCAAAGTTATGCTATTTAGGGGTAGTCGCCTATATATATATATATATATATATATATATATATATATATAAAATGTGTGCATGTATTATTATTTTTTTTAATTTTTTAATTTGCCCAAAAATGTTTTAAAATTTTAAACACATACTTTTAGAGACATAATTATTTTTTATATTAATCATAAAAAAATTTCATAAAACAAATAAAATGTTTCTCCAAAAAAATTCTTATTTTTATTATCCAAAAATGACTAATAATATAATCTGCTTGCTTATCACCACTCAAACTAATGTGAATTCCAACGCTAACCAATTGGTCAAACTTAAATCTCTGCTTGAAAAAACCCTTTCAATCCCCAAATGGCAATTCATGCATTTCTTTGTATATTACCCCTTACCACTTTACTAACGACATTATAAACTAAAAGATATTCAGAGAAATATAAGAAATTCCCTGCGTGGGAAAAAGTAGATATATAAAGCATTCAGGGAGCATAATCAGCAGATTCTTCTGCCAATAATCTCTTCGTTAATGAATTCTACTTCTTAGCCCTTTGCGATGAAGAAGACATTTTCCAATCTCCGATGAGAAGTATGCAGAACAGTTACAACTACAAGAGGCTCTTATATCCTCAGTTATCATGTTCACCACAATCAAAAACGAGGAGATTAAGGTTCTTAATATCCAAAATCTTCTAGAAGTACTGTAAAGGAGAAAGAAAATAAGAAAGAAACTGGTGAATCGTCTGGAAGCTTCAGCTTCATGAGCTTCTGTGAGATTTGCGTGGAAGCTAAACCAATGGAAGGCATCTTTAGGAGGGTGGCACCCGTCTCACTCTACAATGTGCGTGTCTCAAATATTAGGATGTAAGGCTAGTGATAGCAAACATAATTTTGTTAGAGTTCGGAATGGAGACCATAACGCTTCATCCATATTATACCTAAGTCATCATGATGTCCCTCTTCTCATGATTGATTGTTTTGGAGTAATCATCGGTACTATCTTATTCACCAAAAAGGGAAAAATTTTACTATGATTTATATAACTTAGGTAGATTCATGTGTGTGTAGTTTATAATTAATTAATTAATTTTGTATAGATTGAATTTTACATTTGAGGTTTTTATTTTTTTTTAATGGTTGATATAATTTAAATTGACGTAATTAAGGATGTCTTGTTTTGCAGGTTTAGTTATCACTTATGCAGATCCAATTGGAATTAGCATCATGGGTGTCCTCTTTAAGAGGACAACAGCAAGATTACATTGACATTGGATTCTCCATATGTAATTAATATTGATTTCGAAGCACTTGGCAGATTGTCACAATGACAATGTCAGTTTGTTGAACTAAACTGCTTAACCTGTGTTTGGAAACGCGTTGTAAAGTTCAAAAATCATGTTTTCCTAAAATAACAAAACAAAACTTTTATGTAAACAGAGGTTACAAACGTGATTTTTTTATCTCTCATCACGAAACCAACCATGCACTTAGTATACTTTGTTATCATATTCGGTTTTGAATGAATTTGGTGGTTTTGATGAGTTGAAGTTAGTCCTATGCCGCATTAATTAATTGAAGTGGTGCCAAGTGATTAGAAATCTATACTTTCCCTTTGCATAAATTTACTATTTTAGTTTTGTATAAAGGGAGATGAAATTTATTACCTAGTTAGTACATCTCAGCATCTTTATTTTTATAAAAGTCATAGTTTTTCTCTGTTTATTTTTTGCCATTATTAATGTATTGTTCTTTACGTTCCGTCAATCAAATCATCATTTAGTGAATTACGTTTGTTTTTATTAATTCATTGCATTAATAATGATTTACAAGAGGATATATATTATATAAGGACTTCGGAACATGAGAAATAGAAAAGATAAATTAAGATTACGCAATATAAAATATCCTAGCAACTAGATACATGATAACAATTACAATCGAAGGAGATGGTCAGCACCATATTGTCATGCCACGTGTATCATATCTTAACATCAATTATTATATATAAATTTCTGTTGGTTAATTATTGTTTATTTGCATTGTTTATTTTTTCTTTCTTTTTCTTCCCTAAGGCTCACCTAAAAACCAAGAAGAAATTTGAACCCCCCCTACATGTTGCAGAGGCCTACCTAGTTCCCTTAGGGTGTGTTTGGTTGGAGGATTTTGGAGATGAGAAGAGAGGAAGGATATTTTTTAAGTTTTAATTTATTTTTATTATTTTTTTTAATTTTTTAATATATTAATATTTAATAAAAATTAAAATAATTTTTTTATCAGAAATTAAAAATAAAAAAGATTAGAATTTATAATTTTTTTAAAAAATTATTGATATAAATAATTTTTTTTATAAAAAATAAATTTATTCAAATATAATTACTTCCCCTCTCTTCTCCTTTTGAAACAAACAATAATCTTCCCTTCTCTTCCCTCTTCTTCTTTCCAACCAAACAAAACTCATTAAATCTCTTTTCCTCTCCTCTATTAAACCAAATGGAGCTTTCAGAAAAGAATAATTTACAAATCAATTGAGTCATTCAAAAACATTTGAATGTGATGTCAAGGTGTCACGTGTGTTGCAATTAGAATAGTCAGGCCCGTCTGCATGAGAATAGTCTGCACTGTAGCAAAAGAATGGAAAGAAGATTGCCATTTGATGCCTATTTGGTTCATTCTTTACTTTCTTATTCCATTCAACTTGGAAACGAGATTTTGTCATTTGATGGAATTCTTAATCCATCCACAAAAGGATAGTATCATGGGAGAATTATAATAACAGATCAAAAAATAAAAAAATTTATTTTCAAAAATTTATTATCACTTATTTTAAAATGATTATCATTGAATTTAATAATAAATAGTTGAATCTAATAATAATTGATCCTTAAAAATAATTTTTTTTATTCTTAAACATAATTTTTTTTAATATCATAGACATTCCAGGAAAGAGAGCCGTAAATGATTGATTTGTCGTTAATATCATTGGTTCATGACCTCATGCCCAGATTGCATTATAGAAAAAGTATTGGGTTTTCTCCTTTTTTCTTAATAGAAATATCATTATTAATTGATTATTATTAAATTAAATGTCATTTTTTTAAAAAAATTAAAAATAAATATTTTTATAGTTTCTTCTATGATTGGTATTTCAAAAATTATTTTTTATTACAAAATTATTATTTTATTATTATTGATAACTAAAATTTATTATTTTATTATTTTTTAATTATTAAAAAATTATTATTTTATTATTGGTAATTTAATTTTTTTACAAATTAAAAAAATTAAAAATGAATATTTGAATACATTTTTATATTAGAAGTAGTATGGTCATTAGATCATTTTTTTCTTTTCATTTTTACATTATTTTCATCTAACTAAATACAAAAATGAAATGGAATGTTTATTCTTTTTCATGGTATATCAAATATAGTTATTCCATTCTATTCAAACCCATTTCTATTCTCACTTTTATTTTCATTTATATTTCTATTTTTATAAAAATTAATCTGTGAATCAAATGTGGACTTATTTCATTATAATTGATACTCAAAGAGTTATTGGCCCTCTCTGATATAATATATAAAGATAATCTGTTTATATTTCATTTTATGTAAGGTCTCCAATACTATCATAATTATTACTCAATAATTTTTATTTTTTATTATTTTTTAAATAGGAGCATATAAATTATTTTTTATTTGAAAAATTACTTTTTTCATTCTCTCTTTTTTTTTTAAATTCCTTTTCATTCCTTTTTCAGGCCTATTTATCTAAAAAAAATATAAAAGAATTAATCCTAATTTATCTAAAATTTATAGCTTGTCAGTGTGTAGGTCAATCTCTTCGTCATGTAGAGACTGACTTTTTTGTATAAAAAGTTGTTATAAAATAAAAATTATAAATGTAGCAAATAGAGAATAACTTTGGAGGAGCACAGGATTTTGCTCAATAATTTTTTTTGGGGGGGGTAATATTGTGGTAAAATGAAAAATGCTAGTTGGTAGAAGGAAGTAACGATTTCGGATTTTGGAGTACCCAGTTTATTCAATCAGGTATGCTTCTCTCATTCTGAAACACGTCCCTAACGGCACAATACCAACGGCCATATTATGCTTGTGTGCACGAACATTCAAACAATCGAGAAGAAAGGGAGTATTTCGTTTGAATTTTGAAAGTTCCTCTTTAACGGCACACTAGCAAGGGCTATGCTGTGCTTCCGTGCGCAAACAATCGAAAAGAAATGGAGCGTTTCGTCTAGGAACCCTTTAAAATCAGGTTGCTTCAGTGATTTTCAGGCTTCGAACAAATCATTCAAATAATCTGAGAATTTCGAAGTTCTTCTGCAGCATCACCAAACCGTAGAGATCATCGGAAGATTGTGATTGAATCGGATTCAGAGACGCTTAAGCCATATTTTGAGAGGTGAATGAGGCATACAGTATTTCATCGAAAGATTGTGATTGAATCTGATTCACAGATGTTAAAACCATATTTTCCAGAGGTGAATGAGCTATAGCAATTCATCGAAAGATTGTGATTTAATGGATCTGATTCGGAGACGCTAAAGGCATATTATCCAGAGGTGAATGAGGTATAGTAATTCTTGACCATACTTTTCCCCTTTCGATAATTAACCTAATCAGCTTGCAAATGTTGTGTTGAATTACTTTGTCATTTCCTTCTTGTTTGTTTTTTTAACCTCCAAATTATTCTAATTCTTTAAATTTGCATTCAGTACATTCAGTCTGAGAATGCGTTAGTTCTGTTCTTTATGCACTTTAGAAATTATTGCTTTGAACATCTGGTTATAATTTCTGGAATTGTTCTTTGCATTTGAAGTTTTAAACTTTATAGATGCTATTTTAAGAAGCCATCATTCTCCCTACCTAAAGAAAAAATGCAAGACATTTGGAACAAGACATGGTATTTGAAAACTACAGAGCAAATTATGTATATACAGATCAATGATGGTACATTATGAGATAGAATTGATATTTAATGACGTAGTGGTTAATTATTAGTTCAATAATCATAAGAAGACATGGGAGGGGAATATGGATTATTCAATTAAATTAGCAGCCATTATCTACTAAAAAAATGTGGCAAAAACAAGGTGTAAAAGCAAAACATGATCCCTTTCTTCAGCTCTGGTTCTTTGTATATTTTGGAGCATCTGAGATAAATTATTAGATATAATTATAGAAGAAGAAGCCACATACCAATAGCTGAAGCATTCTTTATACACTGCAAAACGTGTATCATTATAAATTGTTGCATTCGTACTGTATCATCAGGATTCTATGTTGCCTACTAAACTTGAGAAAGAAAAACAAGGATTGATAGCTAATGAACATTAACTAAGGGACTTTAGCAGCTCTCGAGAACTATAAATTGGATAGAAATAAGGAGATGATGGCAACCTACTTCACCAGCGAGGCTGCCTTCTTTCGGTAATTTTTTTGTTGTTTGTTCATCTTCTCCAAATCTGAGATTAATGGACTAACCTTTGGTTATTATATTGTTCTGTACAATAGATTGCACAGTTCCAAAAAATATTCAAGAAGCCTGATAGAGAAAAACCAAGGGAGGATTGGCTCAATGAACAGTTTATAAAATAACATTTTAGGTAATGAAAATATCGACTTAAAAAAATATTCAAGAAGCCTGATAGAGAAAAACCAAGGGAGGATTGGCTCAATTAACAGTTTATAAAACTGGATAACATTTTAGGCAATGAAAATATCACCTTCTCTTCTTTTAATCAGAAATACTAAAATTGCTTAGTAAACTACTGAAAATTGTTCAAGGTTCTGCTATATTGAGCAATATGTTGAAAATCTGAAACCTTAACTAACCATGTATTGTTTTTGTGTAATATTAAGAGTGTGCAATAATTTGGAGTCTTCTTTGTTTATGGTCAAAATTAGTAGAAGATTTCTCTCTAGTTGGGTATTTGATTTTTATCTCCTCTGTTTGTTTCATTTATCCCCTTCTTGAAGTCATCCTGTGCATATATCCGTTCCTTTACTTTCTGCAATACTCCATTGGGTCATCCTGTTCTTCGGATTTTTATGAAATATTGTAACTCTAAATGGCTGGTAGTTTATGATCAGAATTTGATGATAATATATTTAAAGATAAATCTCATTTGATTAATTTTATGATATTGCATCATTTTGCTAAATTTGATAAAATATCTAAACTTATTTATGGAATTATTGTAAATTAACTAGCTTCCCTTGTTACATCTTGTACTCACGTACTGTATTGATTCAAAAATAATGACATCAATAACCCTAGTGTGATCTTTTAGACATACCCTGGTAACATTATGGATAGTGTAAACTTTTATATTGTCCTTTGTTATTGCTATTGCTCGCTATTCCTGATCTTGAAATTCTACTCGAAGTTTTAGCCTCTACATAATCTTTCAAATTAGGCTTTCCCCTTTGAGCCAATCAAAACATTAAAAAAAAAAAAAAAGTTCAAATTAAGAAAGCTAAGCCTAAAATAGTAGACCTAATTAAAACTTAAATTAGTATAAGCAAATAGATAACCTGAAGTCCCAAACATCATTATGTGAAAGCTTAAGAATTAAGAAACTCTACTGGTACCGTTATGGATAGTGTAAACTTTCCCATTGTCCTTTGCTATTACTTGCCACCCTTGATCTTAAAATTCTACTAGTGACTTTCGCCGTTACATAATCTTTCAAATTAAAAAAGCTTAGTACATTATAACCAAATTAAAACTTAAATTCTAACCAAACTCTAGATAGACAATCTGAAGTCCCAAATCCCATAATGTGAAAGCTTAAGAAACTCTACTGGTGATTTCTAGCCTCTACATAATCTTTAAAATTAGGCTTATCTTGTCAAGCTAGTTAAAACATAAAAAAGCTTAGTTCAAACCAAGAAGACTCAACCTTAAATGTAGACCTAATTAAAACTTAAACTAACATACCAAATCCTAGACTTGATACCATTTAGTTGTCTGGGTGATATTGTCTGATGTGATATGTATACCATTTTTATAACTAGGCAGATGAGTCATATCACGAATCCCATGTTTGTTTACAATAGAATTAAAGGAGACCTTATCCAGCTTATTCGAGACACTAATAAGCCTTTCCTTCAAGCAACAAGAGTCTCTAGGTTCTTTAAGATTAAGAGTCTTTATGATCTTTTTGTAAACTTTCTTGAGAAATGAAATGATTATCGGCATCTTGACTTTTAACACATACTAAGAATCATTAGACTAATACTTTCTAATGTACAAGTTTTTCAGATGAGACAAGTGCAAAGTATACTTGTATCTTTGAACAATAACTGTGAGAGAGTAAGCCAAAAAAGATTTTGGAAGGAAGAAACAATTTAGAGAAGTTATGGAAAATACTTAAGGATTTTGATATTCAAATTTTAGCCAAGTTAGCAAACAAACCACTTTATGAAAATAACTTTAGAAAAGTTACTTTCAGTATATATTACTAACAAATGCTAAAAGCTTTAAGATACACTTAATACAATTATCATTCAAAAGCTAAAAGTTGGTAGGGACGCCTTATCCCCTTTTGATTGGTTCATAGAATGGTGTGAGATTTTGCTAATCTTTATCTACATTGGTTTCCTCATAAGTGGAGATTTTCTTTCTTATAATTTTTGAGCAACTAGTCTACTACTTCGATGTTATGATCATAAGGGTCTTCGATATCTTGCATGTAAGCATCTTATGATAGGACTTGAGAATTGGATCTATGATGGATAATGGACCAAATTGGGTTTGGACAAAAGTGAGTAAGTCTAAGAAACTTTTGGATTAGGTTAGATAATTTAGAGTGTCCATTGTAGGCATTTAGGGTTCTTTTGAAATGAATTCTTTAAGCTATGGTATAAGAAAAGTGCAAAACACTATCTTAGTATGGATGGAATAATGGTTTAAGTCACATAAAAGCATTTTTAAGTTTTAAAGACTTTTGTCGTTTGTGAGGTAAAGTCTATAAAGGTGTTCCATAGATAGGCACCATTTTAAGTAAGAAGAGCTCATTTATTCATATCGTGATGGAGCTCACAAATTTGGAAGTTTTGGCACTCAAAATGGTTCAAAGTGGGTCCAAATGGCCTCTCACATGTTCTCGCACCTCTTGGACAAGTTATTGGTCCAAATCATCATACATTCCAAACTCATTATGCTATTGGTCAAAATGTACTATTACATACAATCCATAAAAAAGGCAAATCTCACATTTTCATTACTTTGACTCTCTACATAGTTTATACATCATTTATAGGCACATCTAACATTTACATGTAAAAAATAATAGGTACATATTCATTTTAGCACCTCTTTATATCAAAAGAACGAAAATAAACTAACAACCATCTAAACATGCTCAACTAGGCCCCTTGGTGTGCACTTGAATCTCCTTGAGCTCCACCTAACATGTTAAGATGGGAGAGGAAAGGGGGATTTATGGAATCTCAATAACTCATGCACTCACTCATTCAAGGAAGCAATCAAGGCATATAAACAAGTCAAAACATGCAAATATGCATATAACCATTCAATTATGAGACTTTTGGTCTAATCTCACCTATCTTCAAGTCATAAGCATATTGGTACCAATGCATCAATGCAATAAGTATATACACAGCATACAATGACTATATACATCCAAGAATGCAACAAGAAGGAGTGGAGAGCTTATAAGTTACACAAGCTTTCTCTTCTCCCTTCTTAGTTTCACAACACAACTAGATGGATTCGATTCTCTTGAGCCTAGACACACAAAGAGCACACAAAGAGCATGGCATGGAATTACTCTTTAAGAAACTAGGGGTTCTCTCTCTCTCTAAAATTTCGCTAACTCTTCTTCTTCTCTCTCAAGCTCTCAAGTTGGTAGAACTAATATACTCAATGAAGGCAAAAAAGAAGAAGTAAAGATACATGAGTAAAGATACATGAGTTCTAGCCTCTTCTGACCCAAGCCTAAAACCTTGTTCTTTCTTCCTGCTCTTGGTCTCTCTCTCTCTCCACAGGCCTTTTCTCTCTTTTGGTCGAAGTTTAGGTCAGCTAAAAGATAAAGGATGAATTTGGATGCTTTAAGAAGTCAAATTCTCTTTTTCCACGTTTTTCCAGACCCCTTGTTTTCACTACGGCGCGTGCTATTGCGAGGAACTCCCTAATTTTTTTGTACGGGATGCCTGCACTCACTATAGCTAGCAGACTTAGAAAAATTTTAAACTTCTTTTTTTTTTCTACCCTTCTTAATTTTCGTCTTCATTTCATCCTTCAATTCCCAAGTTGCTTCCTCAGAGGAATGTTCTTGCTTCTCAGCTGTTTCAGCTTAGCATCCACAATTCTCTTCGGTCTTATTACATAGGAAAAATCTTCCTACAATTGCATATGATTGCATATGCTCATATTCTATGATATGTGAGGAGTCTGATAAATACTTTTTCAACTGGGAGACATGAAAAAACACGGTGGATTTGGATTAGGTTAGGAGACACTCGAATGAATACATACATGGTCTCTAATATCAAATTCTCAAATTCTAACGGCCTCCTACTCTAGGCCGTGAGGAGTCTCTTTCTCCCATACAAAGCCTCATAAAGGGTCATCTGAATATTAGAATAGTAACTATTATTATATGTAAACTCTGCTAGCGGTAATTCCCCTCATTTCTAACACACATGCCCTCAACATGTCTTCCAATGTCTGGATGGTCCTTTCAATCTGACCATCTAAATAAACCGCAACTTGGAACTTGGGGTCTCTATCCGAAATTATGATATTGGTTCTATGAAGTCGCACTATCTCTCTGATATACAATTAGGTTAATCTATCCAGTGTATGAGTAACCCTGATAACTAAAAAGTGTGCAGACTTTGTCAGTCTATCCACAACCCTATACCCAAATAGCATCGTGTCCAGAAGATGCCTTGGGTAACTCCATAACAAAATTCATAGTTATACTATCCCATTATCCCATTAGGGATATTTAGAGGTTGCCACAACCCAGCTGGCTTTTGATGTTTTATGTTTACCCTCTGACACACTAGGCATCTAGCCATATAATCCGTCATATCGTTCTTCATCCTCGGCCATCATCAGAAAATTCTTTTCAAATTCTGATACATCTTGGTGACACCTGGGTAAATAGTATACAAGAACTTATGTGCCTCATTTTATCTTGGTATATTATCATACCATTCTTAGACAAAATCTCATTCCTGATCTATCTCAAGAACTCATCCTCTCTTTGGGGCATCTAAGATTTGAGTTCTCAATATATTCTCAATTCGAGTTTCACTCAAATATAATTTACCTAATACCACCTGACAAGAGAGGTTCAAGTTTCTCTACTTCTCTAGGAGCTCCTGTCCCTAATCATCATATGGGCTACATGGATGAATTTTTTACTCAGGGCATTCCCTAATCATAGTCATATTGTTCTTTTTGGTCAAACAGGTATTTCGGTATTTCAGATCCTTGTGGTCACTATAAATCTCTATGGTACAGATAGTGTCTCCAAATTGTCTATTATTACCCTGCCAAACCTAAGAAACTCCTAACTTTGGTGATTGTTCTAGGTCCATCCCACCACTGTAACACAGCCTCAACTTTATAGTCTGAATACCCTATTCATGTCGGGCGCATTCATCAGCCCGAATAGCATCTTCAGTTCTAACTCTTAACTGGTGATACCCAAATTTAAGATCTATCTTGAAAAATACAGATGCCTCAGCCAACTGATCTAACAAATTATCAACTCTCTGTAATCGATACACAAACGTAAGCTACTATCTTTTTTTTTTTCACAAATAACATTGGAGCTCCCCCCAAAGTGAAACACTAGGGTGGATAAACCCTTTCTCTAACAATTTCTCTATTTACTTTTTCAACTCAGCAAGCTCGGTGGGAGCCATCCTGTAAGGAGCTTTGGACACCCCGGCGAGGGGTCAAGCCCCAAACACTATGAATTCCCTAGTTCAATTCTCTAGTTCTTTCTCAAGGGGTAGGCCACTAAAGTCAAACTCTTTAGGGAAAATCTTGGAAAATTTCCTGACAACTAGGACCTCGGCCTGAATAAAGAAAAAGACTAGAAACCCTTGACATCCACACTCTAAATGCCTCTCAACCTGGGTAGTAGTCATAAAGAATAACTCAACTTAACAATCAAATCAATATCATAGAAAAGCATAGGGCATACAGATCAAATCAATAGTGGTATGACAATGATTAAACTGATGATTAAATTGAACCATGACATTTAAGCAAGTATGAGAGTAACCATGTGGTCTGTAACTATAGGCGTACCTCGGATCAAATTGGGGGACGCACTAGCTTCTTGCTGACCGAGACAACTCAATGAACTTGGTAAGATACTATTAGCCAGACCCAATTGCCTCATACAATCATAGGATAACGAGTGACTAGCACCCAAATTGGGGGACGCACTGGCTGGCTTCCTGCTGAGTGAGGGCAAACACTCGACTCTGTATCCTGATGACAGTGTCTACCAATGTGCCTCTGCTTTTCACACTTGAAACATATCACCGGAGGCTACTGGACTGGCTCCGAGGAGGTGGCATCAGCTTACCCCACTGTGGCCTTCTATTCCACGACCCCTTGTCTCTCTCCTGTCCTCTTGTCACACTAAAACTCTCTTTTGGTCTCGGCTTTTTCAATTCCGAAACCCCCTTCCCCTTTTGACTAGCTGTAAGTCTCCATCTCCATCAGTCTCCATCAGGGGAGCTTTCCTATCAGGGGTATGTTCAGGGGTTTCTTGCGCTTCGTGCTACGCCACCATCTATCGGCTTCCTTCTGTAGCATGAAAGTGGCTAACTGAGCTTTCTACTTGGTGGTACAATTCATCACTAAGAATATTTTCTCCTTATCCGCATCTAACTCCCCGTCAAACGAGAGTTGACTATTTATTTTTGGGGAGTAGAATGCCAGATGTGGATGGCTGAGGTACATCTGGCCAAGGTACCTTTACTGTTCCAGCATCTCCTGGTGCTGGCCTATCATGACTTCATACCGGTCAAGCCTCTTCATGATGGTCCGCAGAGGATCCTCAAACCTAACAGGAATCTCTGACTCAGCTATGTCTGCCTCTACCCCTGCCCCGTCTAGTCTCAACTATGTCTGAAAAGAAGTAGCAATCCTCAATTCACAATCATATCACAAACACACCAAACATAAGCAAATCATATCATTCAAGCCTGAACCTTTGCTCTGAGACCAAGAATGTAACACCATAATGTCTTAACCTCAATTAATTTAATCTCCCTCTTAACTTGATTCCATATAATTTCCAAAGAAAATGACAAAAGCTGTGACATTCAAAGTTCAAACGCTCATATTTTGCCCTGTGGGTCCTATAAACCCATCATTCACATTCTCTACTCAAATTCCATTTATGCAACTCATACATACATAGCATAAAGTCATGAACCATGGATATAAAGTCAAAAATCAAGAAAGTGCAATTTCTGGAAAGTTCTAAGTGTTAACTTTACACTAAAATCCTTCCACAATCTCAGCGTTTGGATCACATTTGACATCGAAAAAGAGACAACTTGCTGTCATGAACTTCACATGTTCATAACTAATTCCACAAAAATCAAATTTGGGCAAACTATACCAATTTACAAAGATATAGATGTTAACTAGGAAAAAAATAAGTTCAGATCAGTTCAGTAGCCCTTAGACCTCGAATGGCTTCCCTGATGCTGACATAAAACTTTAAGAAGTTCTACAGATCTTTACGGACCTCCGGTTGAGGTTGAGGTGCTTTCAGTTAGTATAGGTCACTGTGGATGTGTAGTTTATGCCTATTATAGGACTCTACTCAAACTCCATTTATGCAACTCATACATAGTATAAAACAACTCATGAAACACGGATATAAAGTCAAAAATCAAGAAAGTGCAATTTTCCAAATGGACCCAAAAGTTAGATTTTTTGCTTTAACTTTAAAAAATCATAACTAATTCTAACAAAATGGGAATCAAGCAAACCCTAACTTTTTGAAAAGTTCTAAGTGTTAACTTTACACAAAAAATAATGTCCTTCCACAATCTCAGCATTTGGATCACATTTGACATCGAAAAAGAGATAGTTTGCTGTCATGAACTTCACAAATTCATAACTAATTCCACAAAAATCAAATTTGGGCAAACTATACCAATTTACAAAGATACAGATGTTAACTAGAGGAAAAAAAATAAGTTCAAATCAGTTCAATAGCCCTTAGACCTCGAATGGCTTCCCTGATGCTGACATAAAACTTCAAGAAGTTAGTTTTCCCTCTACGGACCTCCGGTTGGCTATCGTTTGGTCTATGAATGACACAGATTCATTTTCAGACCTAGTTGGTCTCTAATTTCAACAATTCACCAAATATTCCTTGGACCTCAAAATATTACCTACTTTAGCTTTCCAAAAAGCTCTCTACAAACTCTAGAGTCATGCTAAATTTCATATTAAGAAGAGGTCATTTAGTCATAAATTTGACAGTTTTGGCATCCAAAATGGTTCAGCAGCCCTTAGACCTCGAAAACTGATGGAATAGTAATGAAGGTTGAATGGCTTCCCTGATGCTGACATAGAACTTCAGGAAGTTATTTCTCCCTCTACAGACCTCAATTGGAGGTGCTTCCAGTTGGTATAGGTCACACTGTGGATGTCTAGTTTATGCCCATAAAATTTCATGACAATTGGCTACCGTTTGATCTATGAATGACACAGATTCATTTTCAGACCTAGTTACACAGTACAATAACCAAAATTAGAAAATTCTCCAACTTTAACAGTTCACCAAATATTTCCTAGACCTCTAAATATTACCCACTTTACCTTTCCAAGAAGCTTTCTACAATCTCTAGAGTCATGTTAAATTTCATATCAAGAAGAGCTCATTTAGTCATATTTTGACGAAACTCACAAATTTGACAGTTTTGACACCTAAAATGGTTCAACAGCCTTTAGACCTCGAAAACTGATGGAATAGTAATGACACAGAACTTCAGGAAGTCGAAACTTAGGTCAGTTAAAAGATAAAGGATGAATTTGGACACTTTAAGAAGTCAAATTCTTTTTCTCCACGCTTTTCCAAACTAACCCTCGCTACGGCGAGCACTATTGCGAGGTTTTGTATAGGATGCCCGTATTCTCTATAGCTAGCAAACTTAGAAAAATTTTAGGCTTTCGAAAATTTTCAGCTTCTTTTTTTTTGGTTACAGCCTTGTTATGAATTTTATATAACTCAATATGTATTGTTCCAGCTCACAATATATGTGTTTTATGTTATTGAGGATAGAACGGAAATGTTTCTCTCATCCATATTTTGAATTTTGTGATAGCATAATGAGTTGACCAAATGAGCTATGTGGAAAGAGCTTCATTGGCAACAATAGCTATAACGCTAAAAGCATTTGAATGTTATGTTTTGACTAGGATTTGAAAGATTATGTAGAGATCAAAAATTTGGGATCCTAACTTAAATCTTAGGTTTTTTTTTTCATTTAATGTTTGGACCAAGGTTTTTTAATGTTCGGACTCACTTAAAAGCAGAAGCTTAATCTGAAAGATTACATATAAGCTTTCACATAATAGATTTGGTATTTTAGGTTAACTATTTAGAATTTGGTTATAATAATAATTAGTTTTACTTTTATAAGCTCAATCTTCTTAGTTTGGACTCAAAATTTTTTATGTTTTGACTAGAGATAAAAGCCTAATTTAAAAGATTATATAAAGGCTAATTACTAGTAGAATTTTTTAGGTTACTATAATAATAATAATTAGGTTTAAGAATTTTTTAGGCCTAGTCTTCTTACTTTGGACTACGAAATTTTTATGTTTTGACAAAACCCTAGTAGAATTTTAAGATTAGGAGTGGCAAACTACAGTAATAATAGAGGACAATGAAAAATTACACTATGTATATCGTTGCCTAGAAAATATTTGAAAGATATCACCAAGGCTATTGATGTCATTATTGTTAGAGCAATACAGTATATGAATATATGATATACCACGGGAAAGCTAGTTAATTTTTAATAGCTCCATAACTAAGGTTAGATATCATCAAATTTAGCTAGCTCCAATACAGTATATGAGGCTTATTTTTAGGTATATTTCACATAAATCCCAAGAACAGGATGACCCACCCAGCCATACCAATTCAAAAATCAATGGAGTATTAGCTGAATGTAAAGGGATCATACATATGTGCGGCTGATCCAAACAGGGGGATAAGTGAAACAAAGAGAGTAGATAAAAATCTAATGCCTAACCAGGGTGAAATCATTTATTAACTTTGACCCTGAACAAAGAAGATCCAAAACAAAAGGAGGATAAGTGAAACAAAGAGAGGAGAAAAAAATCAAATACCTAACCAGAGAAAAATAAATCATCTACTAATTTCAATCATAAACAATGAAGAATCCAGAACTAAGAAATATTTATGTTTTGACAAAATCCTAGTTGAATTTCAAAATAGGAATGGCAAGCCGTAGCAATAACATAGATCAATGGAAAACTTTGCACATTTTACACTGTCCATAACATTGTGATGTCATTATTGTTGGAGCAATACAAAATATGAATACATGGTGTAACATGAAAAGCTAATTAGTTTTTAATAGTTCCATAACTAGGGTTAGATATCATCAAATTCAACAAAATGATGCAATTTCATACAATTAATCAAGGCTTATCTTCAAGTATATTATTATCAAATTCTGACCATAAACCGATTTAAAGTTACATAACTGTATTTCTCAAAAATCCTAAGAACAGGATGACCCAGCCATAGAGTATTAGATAAATGCAAAGGATGATCCAAACAGGGATAAGTGAAACAAAAAGAGGAAATAAAAATCAAATATCTAATCAGAGAGAAATCATCTACTAATTTCGGCTATAAACAAAGAAGAATCCAAACTAATGCTCACACTTATTAAACAATAACAATGTATGGTTTCTTAAGTTTTCAGATATTCAACACATTGCTCAATAAAGTAGAACCTTCAACAACAATTTTTAGCAATTTACATTTTTATTTCAATTTACATTTTTATTTCCTAAAATGTTACCTGGTTCTCCAAATTGTTTATCGAGCCAATACTTCCTTGGTTCAACTTCAGTCCTTTGGCTGCAGAATATCAAGGACAATAGAGTAACAAAAGTTAGTCGATTAATTTTAGCTTTGGAGAAGAAGAACAAACAAAAACAACATTACAAAAAGAAGGCAACCACATTCGCGAAGTAGCGACTGTGTCAAAAAAAATTAGCTACAGTACTCAGCCGCAAAAACTATTAACCAGAATACTTAATCTTTTTTTAAAATTTTTAATAAGAGTGGCTTACTCCGGATAAAAAAATTAAGGGAACCAAAAAAGATATTTCGCATTCTTTTTTTTTTTTTTTTTGAATAATGACTAAACGCAGACTTATATTTTGTAGGAACAAGAGCTGCATGCCTTCTTAAATATATTCTGTTAATACTTTAAATTAAATAATAAATAAAAATATATTTATTAAATTATGTATTTAATATATTCTATTAATAAATAAAAATATATTCTATTAAATTATGTATTTAATATTTATATTAATTAACATTATATATTTATTAAACTAAATATTAATATATATATATAATCTTATTTTAAAAAAAAATTGGTCACCAAATGTGATCGCTTTAATAATTTACCCCTTACAATGGATGGGATATTTTTATTTGGGTCTGAACGTGGATATTTTTATTTGGAACTGAACGTCGACCCTCCGTTCAGTTATTATTTTATTAAAAAAAAAAAAGAGGAAACATCGAGTTTCTTTCTTTGAGTTCCCTAAATTTTTTTTAAATAAATTATATAAATTTTAAGTAACGGAAAGTGAATTATTCCGTATTTCTATTAAAAATTAAAAAAAAAAAGATTATGTACTCTGAGTAATAATTTTTTCTGTTGAGTACTATAACTAACACTTTTTGAGACTATAGTAACAAAGTCAAAAACCCTGTTAAGTAGATTGCTATCATCTCCTTATTTCCATCCAATTTATAGTTCTTGAGAGCTGCTAAAGTCCTTCCTACTGCAATACATTCACTGTTTGAGAAAGTCCCTTAATTAATATTCATTAGCGATCAATCCTTGTTTTTCTTTCTCAAGTTTAATAGGCAACATAGAATCCTAATGATACCATACGAATGCAACAATGTATAATAATACACGTCTATAGTTTATAAAGAATGCATCAGCTATTGATATGTGGCTTCTTCGTCTATAATAATATCTAATAATTTATCTCAGATGCTCCAAAATATATAAAGAACCAGAGCTGAAGAAAGGGATCATGTCTTGCCTTTACACCTTGTTTTTGACACATTTTTTTTTAGTAGATAATAGATGCTAATTTAATTGAATAATCCATTTTCCCCTCCCATGTCTTCTTATTATTGTTAAACTAATAATTAAGCACTACGTCATTAAATACTAATTCTACCTCACAATGTACCATCATTCATCTGTATATACATAATTTGCTCTGTAGCTTTCATATCCCACGTCTTGTTCCAAATGTCTTGCATTTTTTCTTTAGGTAGGGAGAATGATGGCTTCTTAAAAGAGCATCTATAAAGTTTAAAACTTCAAATGAAAAGAACAATTCCAAAAATTGCAATCAGATGTTCAGAGCAATAATTTCTAAACTGCATAAAGAAGAGAACCAACGCATTCTCAGACTGAATGTACTGAATGCAAATTCAAAGGTTAAAAAAGCAAACAAGAAGAAAATGACAAAGTAATTCAATACAACATTTGCAAGCTGGTTAGGTTAATTATCGAAAGGGGAAAAATATGGTCAAGAATTACTATACCTCATTCACCTCCGGAAAATATGCCTTTAGGGTCTCCGAATCAGATCCATTCAGTCATAATCTCTCAATGATCTGCTATAGCTCATTCACCTCTGGAAAATATGGCTTTAACATCTGTGAATCAGATTCAATCACAATCTTTCGATGAAATACTGTGTACCTCATTCACCGCTGAAAATATGGCTTAAGCGTCTCTGAATCAGATTCAATCACAGTCTTTCAATGATCTCTGTGGTTTGGTGATGGTGGAGAAGAATTTAGAAATTCTCAGATTATTTGAATGATTTATTCGAAGCCTGAAAATCACCGAAGCAACCTGATTTTATAGGGTTCCTAGACGAAACGCTCCATTTCTTTTCGATTGTTTGTGCACGGAAGCACAGTGTAGCCCTTGCTATTGTGACGTCAAGGAGGAACTTTCAAAATTCAAACCGGCTTCAATGCGTTGCATAATACACAAGAAATTAGCCGTTGGAAAGAAATCCCGAACGAAATACTCCCTTTCTTCTTGATTGTTTGAAGTGTTTGTGCCGTTGGGGAGGTGTTTCGGGATTATAGAAGCATACCCGATTGAATAAAATGGATACTCCAAAACCGTTACTTCCTTCTACCAACTAGCATTTAAAAAAAAAATTGCTATAATATTAGAAAAAAAAATTATTGATCACAATCCTGGGCTCCTCGGAAGTTGTTTTCTCTATATGCTATATTTATTTATTTTTTTAATCCAACCAGTTGAATAATAATTTTTTATACAAAAAAGCCAGTCAGATTGATCTACATATCGACGGGCTATGAATTTCAGATAAATTACAATTTATTCTTTTATAATTTTTTTTCTTTTGGTTAAATTCTTTTGTAATTCTTTGACTATCAATTACAATGAAGTAAATATTCTAATTGCAACACACATGACTTCTCCTGAGACCATATTCAAATTTTTTGAATGACACAATTGATTTGTAAATCATACTTTTAAAATGAGATCTATTACTTAGATAAAGGACTTTGTCTCTCTTGATCCAAAATTAGAAAGGTAAATTTATATAAAACGAATGATATAGATTTCTGATCGCTTGGCACCACTTCAATTAATTAATGCAGCTTAAGACTAACTACAGTTATTCAAAACGGCCAAATCCATTCAAATAACAAAGCATACTAAGTAGTTTAGTTCAACAAACTGACATTGTCACTGTGACAATGTGCCTAGTGCTTCGAAATCAATATTAATTATATATGGAGAATCACAATATCAATGTTAATGTAATCTTTTGCAGCTCTCTTCTTAAAGAGGACACCCATGGTGTTGATTCCAATCAGATCCGCATGCATAGCAAAAGTGATAACCACATCTACAAAACAAGGCATCTTTAATTACGTTAATTCAAATTATATCAACCAGAAAAAAAGAAAAAAAAGAAAAACCTCAATCGCAATATTCAATCTATACAAAATAAATAAACTAAATCAGTTATAAAATTATACGCTTCTGTGTGTATAATATAAATATCATAGTAAAATTTTTTTCTCTTTCTGGTGAATAAGATAGTATGGATGATTACTCCAAAACAACTAATAGAAGCGGGGCATCATGGGATATTGTTTTTCTCAACTCCACGCGAACGTATATGGATGATCACAGGTATAATATGGGTCGAGTGTTATTGTCTCCATCCCCAGCCCCTAACAAAAATATTTTTCTATCACCAAACTTGTAACTTTATTCTTAAATCTCTGAATTCGAGCTCATTTACTTAAAAAACGTTTCAAAATTAGCATTTATTTTTCTTTTCAAGTGGAGATTGTCTACATGAAATTTATTTATATAAAATCACAGAAAAAACTCCTTACTATTAATATCATTTAAACACAGAGTAACTTGAAATTGTGTAGTTTCAATATTTTAAAGTTGGTTACGCATACATAAAAATGTCTAGTTTCCACATTTTTAAGTTGGTTGTAAAAATTCCAATCTTTGAGGGACACACACATTGCAGAGCAAGATGAATGCCACTCTCGAACCTTTAAAAATCTCCAAACTCATTTTTTATTCACGTGTTTAAACTTGAACAGGTAAAATTTGTAGGAAAAAACAATGTTTTATGTCTGCACTTAATTAGATTTACCTATATTTTGTATTCCCAAACGTCATAAGCTTTTCTTTCCGCTTATTCAAAAACTAGAATTTGTCACAAACAGCAAACAAGAAATTAATAAACACAAACCTGCAGGAAATATGAGAGCATCCATCAAGCTTTTCCACATAAAATTTGCATCGAGGGCATCTCCTCCATCTCTTGTTCTTCGCAAGCTCCTTCAACAACAGATCATCCTTCTCTCTCTCACCCACTTTAAGGCTCTGAAACTCTCTGCACTCCATCCCTGCGTGCCACGAAACCTTGCACTGAGCACAGAAGAGCCTCCTGCAATTTGGACACTCCGAGGACGTCACAACTTCGTCCCCATCATCCACCAACGTGGCCGAGCAATCCTTAAAGGGACAGTAAAATTTCTGGGACCCAAGAATAAGATTCTCGCAAAGCGCATTTTCCCACCTCCCAAACAAATCCTGTGGGATGATGGAACGGCAAAACATAGGTTCTAAGACGCCCCTGCATTTTGGGTCAGGGCATTTCACCATTGATATGTTCTCCTGAATCTTCGCAGCCACGTAGGATGCCATACAGTCTGAGCAGAACAAGTGTGTGCAGCTTTTGTTGTCTCTGAACATATCTTCCATTGGTTTAGCTTCCATGCAAATCTCACAGAAGCTCATGAAGCTGAAGCTTCCAGACGATTCACCAGTCTCTTTCTTCTTTTCTTTCCCCTTTACAGTATTTCGAGAAGATTCTTCGTTATTAAGAACCTTAATCTCCTCGTTTTTGAATGTGGGGGACATGATAAATGAGGACATAAGAGCCTCTTGTAGCTGTATCTGTTCTGCATATTTCTCATCGGAGATTGGAAAAATGTCTTCTTCATCGCAAAGGGCTGAAAAGTAGAATTCATCAACGAAGAGATTACTGGCAAAAGAATCAGCCGAAGATGCTCCCTGCATGATTTATATATCTACTTTTTCCCACGCAAAGAGTTTCTTATATTTCTCTGAGTTTATTGCCTCTTTGGTGAAGTGAAAAGTGGTAACATACAAAAAAATGCATGAATCGCCATTTGGGAATTGAAAAGGTTTTTTCGAGATTTAAGTTTTGACCAATTGGTTAGCGTTGGAATTCACATTTGTTTTGAGTGGTGATAAGTCCGGCTGCATGTAATGCCAATTAATCACTGAATCTTGCAAGGGCCTTCCACTCCCTCGTCTCGTTTCCTAAGCCGTTTTACATTGAAATTTTAAAGTCTCAGAACATCTCTGAAATTTTCTGAGACAATCGAAACTGTTATTAATGATTTAGAGTGAAGCACAAAAGATCTCAACTAAATTTTAAAGCATATATGTTTATATACAATGCATAATAATATAACTAAATTTTGTATTTACTCAAATATATAAGATTGAAATTTTCATAAAATTACCTGATTAACTGTTGAGTTTTAATTTCTAACATCATTTAGAACTTCAATAATGATTTTTACGCATATCTTTCTGATGAGATGGAGTAGAGTACTGGACAACTAGGGCACGGGCTGCTCGGAAAGACTTACCAAGATGTGTTTGATTTAATAATATAAAAGAGAGAAATATATAAGATGCGGTGATATAAAAAATAATTTTTATATTTTTATTTTAAAAGATATGATTTGATGGTTAACATATAAATCTAATTAATAAAATAAAAAATATAAAAAATATAATAAATATTATACAAATTATATAAAAAGAATATATTTAAACCAAATAAAGAATAAATGATTATCAAACAAAGACCTACGAGTACTTTCATATACCACCACGGGAAAGAGAGAGAGAGATTTTATAAAGAGTTTTACTTTTTGAGTGAACAATTTTTTTTTTAATCATTTGATATGTTTTGAAATTATTATATTAATAATTAAAAAATTGAAGTGATAATTTTAAAAAACACCTAATGACAAAAAAATAAGTAGCATTTTCAATTAAAATAATAAAATTCTTCATAAAATTAAGGACTAGAATATATATATATATATATATATATATATTGTTTATGAAGAATATAATAAAATTCCTCATAAAGTTGGAAAAAAATAATTATTTTTTATTGTTGTTTGTTGTTTGTAGGTCCCACATAATTTTTTTAAAAAAATTATTTTCTATGGTATCTATAGTAGTTTTTGCTGAGAGACTCATAAAAATTTTATAATTGTGTGCACCAGTAACATTTTAGTTAAGTGTAAATCTAAGAGCTTTGAATTAAATAACACCTCCCCTAAACTTGAGTTTTAGAAGACCTAATATATTTGGATTTAATCCCAATCAGGCCCTTCTCCCACGTGACATGAATACTCTCCTATCCTAGCGAGAACAAGAAAGGATCTTGTCCCATTTTAGGTGGCTAGATTCTAGCAACTTTTTTTTTTTTTTCAAGATTTTTTTTTTCAAATTTTTTTTACATGATCTCTTCTAGATATTTCGCTATTTATTTTTCTACAGTACTACATTGTATAAAGAGTGAGTGATACAAAGAGGTTTCAATCCCTCTTTCC
The DNA here is from genome assembly GCA_032878935.1 of Erythrophleum fordii. Taxonomy (NCBI): domain Eukaryota; kingdom Viridiplantae; phylum Streptophyta; class Magnoliopsida; order Fabales; family Fabaceae; genus Erythrophleum; species Erythrophleum fordii. The sequence continues at coordinate 7,879,782 of JAVQMF010000047.1, forward strand.
TCTTGATCTCTCTTGAAACTACATACTATATATTTATATGCTAAATGTAGGTGATCCAATTTTATATTTTTTTTCTTACCTCTAAATCTTTTATAATATTGCATTGTATACAATAAAAATAAAAAGTATATATAAAAACTCACTATTTTACTTTTTACCTACTCTCTTCTTTTTTTTTTTTAAAAAAAATCTCTTTCCACCCACTTCAAAAAGAATATCTAAAAAAAAATTAAAGCTAGAATTCAGCGGCTCGAAATGGGACAAGGTCCTCTCTCTTATTGCTGGTGGGGGTAGGAATTAACTATATTTTTTTGTATTTTACTATTAAGTTTTCAAATAAAATTATAAGATGTGTAAAAAATTATTTTAAAAAAATCTAATCATGTAATGCTAGTATTATAAAAATTCTCTACTTATCATATTTTATATAAAAATATTTAATAATAGAGACATAATGAATTATATATAAAATTTTTTTCTCAAATTAACCTTTTATATATTATCAGATCAGCATAGTCAAGGCTCTACCAAAAAAAACTGTCAATAGTAAAAGAAAAAATTACATTTAAAAATTCAAATTTTATAAAATTTATAATAAAAAACTTTAAAAATTGAAATTATTCTAAAATTTAGTGATAATTTTTAAAATTTAATAATAAATTTCTTAAAACTTGATAATAATTTTAATCTTTAAAAATAATTTTAACTTTTATTATTTTTTTATTATAAATTTTATAAAATTTAGATCTTGAACATAATTTTTGCATACTAAAATGACATGTCCCAAACTATCATAATGATGATTAAGGAGCTTTATCCTTTCAAATCAAACTATCAGGAAGAGGGAAACCTTTTTTATGAAGTTATATTTAATGAGTATAATCAAATTATATGTTACGTAATACAAAATTTATTTCAAAATTTTTTTATTTTCATTGAATCTTTAAATTTTTTAAACTTTTATTTAATTTATTTTAAAATTTTAAACTTCATAACTTTTTCAATTAAAATTTATTTATAGAAATTGCATCAATAAATAATAATATTTAAAATAACTATTAATATGATTTAAAACCCATAAATATTATTTGTATGGTATTTTTTTTTTTTTATACACTACAAGTGTTCAGTGGGATGAGTATCTACTTTTAAGACTTGAATTTGAATTCTTAAAATATTTATAAAAATCTCTATACTCACTTTAGTGAATAACCTTTATGAATATTTGTAAGGTACAATTATTTTGCTCATCCCTGTGAAAAAACATAAAATCCATTTTTGTTGGCCTATATCGGCATTTTATGGCAAAAGTTATAAGTTGACGGAGGCAACAAAGAGAAAATGGAATTTGAAAATGAAAAAGCTAAACATTAAAGGCTTTGGGATTCTTGGAACTTTGGCTGCTAGTGTTTTTTCACAACAGAAGTCATGAATTTATATTTGATTATTATTATTTTTTTTATTTTTATTTACTGTGCTTCTTCTGAAGCTTTTTAAAAGCCACATCAATTTTTAAGAAGTAGCTTAGGGATTCTTTCAAAGGTAATTGTAATTATTGTAAATTTAAGTGTCTAAAAACCTTTATTGTAATTAAATTCTAAATATATCTTTATTGTAACCTTCTTATGGCATAATACTAGAGTTTTAAAATAATAAATCTTAATTCAACTAAAATACTTAACTGTATATCCTAAATTTAATAAAATAATAGAAGCGGATAACAATTCCCTAAACTAAACGCCAAAATTTATAATTCCTAGTAGTCTTAAGTTACACCAATATAATTAATTATAAATTCATAATTCTCCAAAATAATAAAATAATTTCATCTCTATAGTACAAGCTTGATGATTTATTAACTTTCATCTTTACATTATTTATTTCAATTTATCTTTCATCTAGTTTATGTTATTTTGATAATCTTAAATAAAGTACTTTGAGTTTTTGGTATAGCAAATAATTTTTTTAAAAAAATTAATATAGACGCATTATTACCATTCTAGATATCAGCAATTTTAAAAAATTATTACCAAATATTTTATCAACTAATTCTATTTTTAAAAATTTATTTTTTTAATACTTTCACCAAACATTTGTTTTATTCTTTCTAAACATCAGTTTTTCACATCACTCACAACAATTTACAAAAAGCTATAGCCCTCTCAGAGGGAGCCGGCGAATAATATGCGGAATTCACTGTTTTTTTGGCCTGAATAAAGGAATTCACTTTACTTTTTTCTTTTATCGAGAAAAAAGAGTATAATTATTTGACAAATTGGATGGTGTCTCGTGTACGGGATTTTATTTTATTTTTCATCAATATAATGCAACTTTGATATGCATATAATATTAAATAAAGCAACTATATACAATTTTTTTCATAATAAAATTTTAAAGATGAAAGTTATTCTTTTTAAAATATAATTTAATTTTTAAATACTAGTAATTTAATATTATTAAACATTTTTTATATAAAATTAAAAAATAAAAACTTATTCAATTGTTATAAAATTCAATGCAAATTTTTAAAATATAACAATTTGAATAGTGTTATATAATTGTAAATATTTAAAATTGAAAAGCTACGCATTTTTTTAAGCTAAAATAAAAAGTACCCTTCTTTCTCTGAATATACTCCAAAATTCTAAATAAATATTATTTGAATAGTAGAACCACATATTATTTCTGAAAAATTTATGAATTAGCCACTTTTATTTCTTAGTGTAATAAAAATTTTCAAAGAAATATAATTTAAGAACCATCACTTTTTCACAATAAAATTTTAAATGTAAAAGTTAACTACTTCTCTATAAATGAAATCTAAAATTTTAAATAATCAAAATTTAGATTGTAATTTAGAAATTACCAATTACTTTTTATACAAAAAAAAAATTAAAAGGTACCTACTTTTTTACAGAATTGTTTTCCCATTTGAAATTACAGTTCCAGCATTTTGCTTAGTAATATTAGAATAATATTACACCAGATTAAAAGTATGAAAGATTTATTATTAATTTTAAAATTTAAAAGAGATAAATTACAATAGATTTATGAGCTCTTTCCAACTTAACTAAATGATTTGACAATCGATCAAGTTAGACATTTAGTGGGACCGCCCTTGCTGGCAAGCAATTAAGCACAAAATTTGCAAGAACTGAACAGAAAATTCACTTTACTTTTTTCCTTTTTATTAAAAAGGTTTTAGTTATTTGAAGAATAAAGAGCCGTAAACATGAAACCAGGGGCAAAATATCTTGTGGGTAGCCCACCTTATCAATGTTTAATGCTGTGTCCACAAACTCTTGGCTCCTTTTTTCTACCTTATTAGATAACGAATGGGATATGATACTTATCACTCAGATTCTTAGCATATCTCACTTTTAAAAAAAAAAATAGATTTATTATAAATAAATATTGTAAAGTATATTAAGATATGTTTGAATAAATTAATTATTTAGTCTTTGAATCCTTATCTATATATTTAGCTGTGCTTAAAAAATTAATTATTAGTATATAAGTTGGTGGTTTATAAAAAGAATAAATTTGTTGCACATTAATCTTTTTATCAAATAATTTAAGAATATCAAAAAGATTAACTTATAGCAAATTTGTTATTTTCAAAGATTAATTAACATAGTTGCTAATTTTTAAAACCTTAAGCCGAATAAATTTTATAATTTAGAGATCACATTATTAGATTACTCAATATATTTACACGTCCGTTAGAATATAGTATAGAAGGGGAAACTTAAAAATTCCTCAAGGATTTTGTCCGAACACGGCGAAAATATCTCCATCCATATATGTGTGTGCATGAAATTAACGTAATGGAAATTTTTTTAAGGTGTGTTTAAAAAAATTAATAATCAGAATTAAATTTGTTCAAGTAAAATTTATACATAGTATAAGCAGAGTCTATATATAGAATAAATCATAATCATTAAACGTATGAATATCATAGCACACCATCTGTGTATGAAAATTGTTCAACATAATGGATTTATTTTTCATAAAACAACAACGTAGAGCCTGTGCTAGTCGTATGAGAGTTGTACCCCATCATTTAAATTGAAAACGAAGTGTTATTAAAAATATATATACTTACACACACTAATGCATAAGATGCGCTCTTACAAATAGTGCCACTCTTTCTTACTTTTATTTATATATGTATATATATATATATATATAATATGTTTGCATCTTTTTTCTTTTTTTATATATACGAAATTGAAGGGCAACAGGGAATAAAGAGTCTCAAAAATCTTCCTTATCTGTCGTCTAGCTTGTATTTGACAAAATGTTACCATCAGCAGTTGATTCACTTCTCCACTAAGTATTACTTGTTCTCTCGATCCCACCTCATCTCGGTCCCCTACTTATCGACCTAGTTTCATTAAAACGAGGAAAATTCATATATATATATATATATATATATATATAGAGGTTTGGTTGAAAATATATAGGTTTCTTTTTTGAAGCCTAATTATTTTAATTATTTTTTAGCTATGAAAGAATAGCCCAATGGTTTTCATGATGAGCACAAGAAGGAATTGACTTAGATTGAAGTCTCTGTAAGCGAAGGTCCTCAAGTATGAGGCGAGTCTCACGACGAGCGTCGTTCCAACAGTTCCTGTAAGAGGATGATGATGCCCTTTGTTTTTTAGATCCCTCCAATTCTCTCATTTCGTCCATCACTATCTGTCTGTTCCTACACTCTATGCTGCAGAAACCTTGGTCACCCCTGCATCAACATACGTAAAATTCCCAGACTTTTATCAAAATGTGGAAAAACATAACACACCCAGATTTTGATGCTTTAAACCAGAACTGCCCATCGGATTTTTGAGGAACAAAAGTATATATGTATAAATCCAGAATCAGATACCTATCCAATAATAATCACATTTCAAAAAGCAAAAAGTCATGTTAGTGGTTGACACGTGTTGATAAACTTGATACATGTGTGTTTTTCTTTCAACAAAAAGTCTAAACCCTCGAGTTACATGTAAATGCTTTGGCTTGAGATCCAGTGATTTATAATTTAAAAAAAAAAGACACAAAATAAAGAGTCTGTCTAACACTTGATCAAAAACCTCATTTGTGCAATATTAAATGCAAATTTGACACGTACTTTATGTATCTTTAATCTCCGAGATTGAAACCTTAATAAATTTAGAAAATCCATATTCATAAACAATATAGATTTTTTGTGTGTGTCTATACTGTGTCTCTTGTTTGTATCGGTGTCCAGGCCCATTAGCCACGCATAGAAGATTAATGGTTTGAATAAGCTAGTTTCAAGAAGATTAATGGTTTAATTAACATTACCTGTACATGTAAATATCTTTGTCATGTCTGAGCTTCCTATTGCAGAGACTACAAGTTTTAAGGAAGCAGGAGTCCAAAGGGGTGCTACTGGTAGTACTAGCACTGTTGGTGTGGTTTGCTTTCCTGATTGCAGATTTCACGACAACATTATTGGATTTGGTCTGTAAGTTGGTGATTTGGGCTACAAGTCTTAGACCAATTATATCCATGGTGGTTTGGCTTCTCCTTCCTCCATCGTCATCACAAGTACTGGACTTCCTTTTCTGATTATTCAGCTTCTTCTTCTTCTTCTTCAGCTGCTGCTTCTGCTTCTCTTCTTGGGCTCCTTCACCCTTGAAGGGGCTTATGAACTTTGGTAGCATCTTAAGGCAAATTGAAGGTGAAGCTAAAGCTAATACCGTACAGAGTGAAAGAGAGAGAAGGGAAATTGGTTAGATCTGTGAAGAGAAGAAGTGGTGGGTATTTAAGGAGAATTAGACCCCACGATCGGACACCAATTGGTGTTTTAAAGATATTTATATTAAAAAATTTTAAAAATTTCAAATTATTTTAAAGAATAAAAATAAAAAATTTTAATTTAAAAGTTAAAATATTAATTTTTATAAAATAATTTTAAAATTTAAGATTTTTAAATATAAATATATTCAATGTGAAATCTTTATATTTAATTTTTTCTTATGTTTTGCTCTATTTAACCCTTGTGCACTTTGTAACACGTGCTACATTAATTATTAATTATTATCACTCTATCTAATTGTTATCACTGTCTCTTATATTGCTGTGGTCTTTCCATTCCAGCGTCTGCATGCTGATCTTTTTTCTATGGGTTTAAAAAAATTAGAGAAAGTTTTTTAAGTATCTGTAATTTGATATGTTTAGTAAAAAAATGATACAGAAACATTTTTTTTAATATTCAGTACTATATAATAGATTTTTTTAAAAAAAAACTATGTATTATTTTATATTAAAAAATTTAATAATAAAGGTTTTAAATTTTTTACTTAAAATTTAACTTTTTTTGATTATTTTGCGAGATTCAAATTTAGAACATCTAGCAAGACAATTTCATTACTAGTACTAAGAGTATTTAAAAGTTTGGTTTAGTTTGGTTGTGTGCCAAAATTAAACCGAACTAATTTAATCAGTGTAGTATTTCTTAGACTTTATCGATTTTAAATTCTAATCGGTTTAGTTTTGTTTGATCTTGTTTCATCCGATTTAGTTCTTTTTTTTTTTTGGTCAAAAGTGTTTCTTTTTTTTTAAAAGATTTTATTACTTGTAATATATAAAATTTAACTTCTAATATCTTGCATCTTTAAAAATTTTGACCAATAATAATATTAGAATAATTTATTATTTTTATCTTTTTTGTCTAAAAAAATTTCTTTCATTCATAAAAAACTTTAAAAAGTGAAAAAAATTGTAATATCTTATAATAAAATAATATAGACAATTTATATATATTAGTCTTTTTAAATTACACAAAGAATATAATTTTGATACAAGTTTAATTAACAAAAAATTTTGTTAACCCAAAAAGAAAAAAAAAGAACTATTAAATTTTTAATTAATTACAAGTTTAAATATTCTGTTTAGTTTGATTAATCGAACCAAACATAAAAAAAATTGATAACTGATAACTAAATCGACTTAATCAATTTTAAAATCATAAAAATCAAAATAAATCTATTTTTAATCAATTTTATTTGATTTTTAGCGGTTTAATTGGTTTAATTCAATTTTATTCACCTTAGCTGATACTAATAATCCAAAGCTTGTTGGTAAAGTGAGGAGTGACTTTTATTACTATAAATTTATTTCTTATCTTTATTTTGTGAAATTTTATTAAAATCAATAAGCTTTTTTAGTTTATCTAAAATAAGAAAAATTTAAATAGCAAAAGTACTTGATAATCACATTACAATTATATTAAATAAATTAAAAAATTATTTTCATTATTATTTATGTTTTGATATATTAATATATTTAGATAAATATTATAATATATTTAAAAGTTTCATATGTATCATAATGATTAAAATATTAAATAAATAATGCATATTTTATAAAGAGTGCCAAAATTTAAAAAAAAATTATGAATATAAATTTTTAATTTTTTTAGCATTATAACGTGCCACTAAAATAAAAATATTTATATGTCTAAAGATAATTTAAATACTTTTAGACATCCTGAATATTATTACGTTAGGCACAGGTATTTTAAAATGTTAAATGTTAAATATAAATATATTACATGCGAAAAGTATAAAAGCATCTAACTTATCGGAATAAAAATATCAACAACAACAAGAACAATAATATACGACGAATCTAAATAATTTTTTACAATAATATAAGAGTTATATGTTATAGTTTTATTGTCTCACAGACAGACATGCAGGCGTGGGAGTTGTGGTAGAGAAGAATATAAGATGTAAAATCATCTTATATATGGAGAATATAAGATGTGAAATATATGGAGAGATTCCATTTTCTGGTATGTATGTTGATGGCACAATTACCATAAGGGTCCAAACAAAATATTAGAGAGATTTAATGTTCCAAAACCATTAGATTCCAAAGACGAAAGTGTATATATGAATATGAATAAATGCTAAAGAAAAGAGATGTGGCACGCACTAAGGAGATCAATGTAATCTAACCTACTGTTTTTAGTTAGTATTGATATGAACTACACACACACTGAAAATTTGGAGAATAAAGCATATGATGATTGTGATTTATCTACCAGTTTACGTACATTTTTCATTCCTCTAATTTTATAAAAATTTTAATTTAATTCATTGTTTAAAAGTAAGTAACGGTATCATATTTTTGAATGCTATCTAATTTTACACATTTTTCATATCATTTATTTAAGATTTAATACGAAACTTCACAATTTGTTGATTCAAACAGGTTGATTCAAACTTATTTTATTTACCCAACACCATTAACTTTTAGATTTGGTGCCAAGTCAACATACTCATAAATTCTGTGTTGAATTAAAAAAAAAAAGTAACATGGGAATAAAATTAGATCATTTGAAAAAAATATGGGAACAATATTATCTACTTTTGAGTTGGAAAGACCATATTAAACTCTTATGAAATTAAAGAAACCAAAAGCATATTTGAACTTATATTTTGTGTTGGACTAATTTTTTTATTTCGGTTCTTAAAAGATGCCTCATTAATTAGTTTGATTTTTGAAAAATAATTACTATCAAATCAATCCAAAATGCTTTGAAAAACTTATCAACTTGAATTTACCGTAACTTCTGTTGACAAAGCCATCCACCTGAATCAACTTTGTCTTACGTAGAATGTAATAGCTAATATCAATACTTAGTAACACATTTAGACGCTTGCCGTAACTCATTGATTTCGCTGTCAATCATCTAGAAGGGTGACTAACCATCTACATCATCTACTTCGTTTCCACGCAAGAGAAAGTTGGTCCACATATATAACTCTGTAATTGATAGAACAAGACCAAATTTATAATTTACTACATATGTGTATATATATATATAATCATTGGGTTTAAAAAAAAAAACAAAAAAGTTAAAGGTTTAAGTTTAATAACTCATATTCAATGCCCTTAATAAAAAATATAGATAGTGATATTAAGTTGATTAATTACTAGTGTATAACTTCATTATCATTATAATTATCAATTTTCCTTTTTGAGATGGAACTTATATACTTATTGTGCCCAATAAAGTAAAAATATAAAGGCAACTTACATTTATTTAAAATCTAGTTAAATTCCACAGAAAAGTTTTTTTTTTATATATATATCTTCATTTTTAATAATGAATATAACGTTTTCATGAAATTTTTTTTTTCTTTTGTATGTTTATGAAATATTATCAAGTCCTATTCAAATCTGATTTGAATGAACTTTCATGCATCTTCAAGACCTTAAACCAAGATACTAAATGATTGTCGACTACGAGATTTGGGGCCAACAGGACGCAGAGAACTAGAGCAAACAACTTGACTTCTGCACTATTAAACCCAACATTAAGAAAATAAACTCATAGTCCTCAAACTACAAGAAATTCAATCAAAGAACCGACCGTTTACGTTTTGTGTTGATATAAGGATAAGACTTAAACAGAATTATTTAAGAATTTACTATCAAATTCTCTCAATAGACACACTGAGTGAACATTTTTTATATATCAGCATTACATTGAGTTTTAAACAAATACCTTGACATATTATAAATTCATAATTTTATTGAAAAAAAAGACTAATAACAAACATCTTTTAATTTTTTTCTTAATAAATTTCTTAGAAGCTTAATGCTAAACAAATAAAAAACTATCCCATTTATACCTAAGTTGTACATGCACGTAACTTGTTACAAAATTGTCCCGACGGACACCCATGATCCGGAATCATGACACTATCTTAAAAGAATAAAGGAGAAAAAAAAAAGTAGTCGCTCATAGAAGGATATGCCTACAAGTATAGCTGGATGAGCTCATCACTAACAACGGATGGACTAAGAACACCTAAATCAGTGAAAAGTAGAGTCAAATATTGTGGAGGCGTATAATCCCTGGCAGACCTTTCAACTTCAACCTTGGATGGAATGGGTACACCAAAATCAATAGGGCGTAAGGCAGGGGCCAAATCCTTTTGGTCCAAAGGATAGAGACGAGCAAACTGCAGAGTAAGACACATACAAAACATGAAACCATGGAATATCCATTTCCGAAAAATATGCCACACTTGTGGAGAGGGACGTCCGTATACTAATATAGTTATTGAGATTATTGGAATAAAACTAGAATAGTCTGTGTGTGTGGTTTATATACCTTGAAGCTTTCAGCTGCCACATAAACTGGTTTGTTCATACCATGCGCAACCAATGCAATTTGGTAAGTTCCCATCATGTTAATTATACCCCCACTCTCAACCACTCCATCTGCCCCCACAAATACCATGTCCACCTCGTCCATAGTATATGCCACTGCAGAGTCTATTAGGAGTTTAACGGGAACATTAAGTTTGGCCAGCTCATTAGACAACCGCAAACCTGTCCGGTCTGGTCTTCCCTCTGCAAATTTAGGAAATGAAAGTTTGAAACATTAGAGCGACATCCTACATACTTACAACCCATTTGGTAGCATTAGGTAGAGAGAGATGAAGAAGAAATCCTTTTCTACATCCCATTGGGTAACAAGATTTTGTCCAAATGTCAGAAAAGAAGGAGTCTATTTCCTTTAGATAAGAGAGCAAATTGAAAGTAATTATTGTGTTTAATTTATACAAAGTCCATTATACCTTTATTCTCATTTATTTATTATTATTATTATTATTTTAAGTAGAGATACAAAGGTCATTTCCCCATCATGTTTTTTCCATTTCAACACTTTATTAATCCAACCAAACATACAAATAATAACCTTTTTAATCCTTTCTATATGATACAAAATGTAATTATTTCATTCCATTTATATCCTCATTCACTTTTCATTTTTATACCTAAAACTTCTGTGTACCAAACAGGATTATATAGTTCAAGATGGCTGTAATCATGGGAAATTATGATAGTAGAAATTTAATAAACCGCTGTCCAATGAATGGGCCATCAGATTTTTTTTTTTGTTTTTTTTGGGGGGGGGGGGGGGGGGGTGTTCCCAAGTCTGCTGCTAGAAGCTTCCCAGAGGACAACTGGATAGAATATGCTTTTTATAAAACTGCTTATTCTCATCCAACTCATCCAAAGATTACGTTGAGCAAAGAAGGTCAATTACCTTAAAATTCATAGAGGGTAAGGATCGTGAACTAAAATAATTTGACCATGAGCATTTTTCACATATCCACTGAATTAACATGTAGTTAGAGTTAGAGAGCAAAAACCTGTGCAGAAGACCCGAAACAATTTCTTATTTTGAGCTGCCAGTTTGAGAACTTCAAGGACAACTCTGGAATAACCATGAACCAAAATTGTACAACCATCAAATATAAAATCTTGAGCCAGCATCGCAATAATTTTACGAGCCTGAAAAACAAAGCAATTTTTGCAATAATGTGAACAATTAAACTTATGAACCCCTGAACAACCAATTCGGTGACTCACCTTGTATGAGATCTCCCCAAACTTTTCAGCACGTTCAATTAAGCGAGACTTTGCAGAATTAAAGTCTTCATATTCTAAGGCAGAAGTCCTAGTTACATATCGCATAAACAGATCACAGCCAGCTGTCAAAGAGATAGAAGTTGTATCCGAGTACTGTACAGCAGATAGGAGTTATCAATTAATCAGATAATTCAAGAATTCTTGTACGCCAGCACCTATTTTCTACTTCTAACTACTTTACTCAGGTTATTTCAAGCTCTAGATAGATAACTTTTCAGTGCTTCCAAACTGTGAAGAGAAACACCCAATCAAAGTATGAAAATGTAATTCACATGATATGTAGGATTAGTACCAATAAAAAATAATTGTTCATATAATATTTTTTTTCTCATCATATACATTATAGAATAAACAGCATTTTCTCTGCTATTAATAACTTTTTTACTTGTATCATATACTAACTCCCAACCCCACAGGGGCCCAAAAAGTCAACGGCCTTCTCTTTTGGTATCAACAAAGAACATCATCGTGCATTGCCTTCCGAAAAGGAAGATCTATACACAAAATCTCTTGGGGCATAATAATGTGTATATGCATGAATGCAATTTCCGAGAGGCTTCTTCCATGGGCAAAGTGCCCTAACATTTTTCTTACTCAAATAAGATGCAAACTTAAAATTTAACTTTCAGAAAGAATAATACAACCATGTGAATTATCAACAGTTATACACTTATACTTGAAGAACTTATCAACATTATGATCATGATCTGTAATAGCCATGCTCTAATAACATTTTTCTTCCTTCTGGCCAATCACTTTGACATGTGACGTAATGTTGAAAAACTGGCAGCACTGCATTATGGTTTTCGGAGCAAAAAATATTTCTCAGAATCTTAAGATATCCCTGTGAGTAAGGAAAAATGACCTAGAACTTCTAATAGTATTTCTTTCTAAAAAGCTAACTGGGGAAATATTAATATCTAGAAACCAGCCACAACATACGGACTGAGGTAACTATTTCCTTTTGTTTGCTGCTTAAGCCTTGGAGATACAACAGAATGTCCAAATATTTTTTATAAAGCTTTCCACTTGTATATGCTGCAAAAATTATCCACTAAAACGCTTTGGTAATATACACCTCCAAACTTTAATTTCAGCATCTTTTCTTCAAGGGTAGTTATTTTGCGCACAGCACACACAACTCGTAATATTAGAATCCATCATTTCACTCTCAATAAATTATCTGAGACATCCAGATTACGGTTTGAAAGGAAGCAGACATTGAGTGAAGAATATAATAAAGAATGTGAACAGTTAAATCTTTCTGTATAGCATTAAAGTAGTTTGTAGACATCCCGATATAGTAAAATTGTTACGAGTCCCGCGTTAAGAGAAGTGTCGGCTCAAAGGGAGGCCCATTGTTATGGGTCCCACATCCCTCCCTCATGCCCCCCACTTTTTTTCCTTTCTAATGGAAGGGGGTTTATAAGTCTACAGGGTTCTCCCACCTAATAAACTGATTTTTTGGGATGGGTTATTTGAACATATGTTCATAACATTGGTGCTTTCATTGAAAGGGGTCGAGGTGCAAGGGGGACGACCTATAGACTGGATTATCATGTGATGTGAGAAGCTGTGCCGAATACTAGAAGTTAAATGGACCCATAAGGGAGAAAAGGGCTACCAATGGACTAATATCGATAGAGTGAGCCGCTGCAAGCGTTGGCTCTCAAAGGAGGGTGCATTGTTATAAGTCTCACATTGGAGAGTCTTGCCTAAGGAGGGTAGCTTATAAGTCTCAAGGATTCTCCCACCTAATGGACTAATCTTTTGGGATAGCTCTCCCTTTGGACTTAAGCTCCTAACATATTGTTCCAAGTCCCACATTGAGGCACCTTGCGTAGAGAGGAGGTCTTATAAGTCTAAGAGATTCTCCCACCTAATTTACTAATCTTTCGAGATAAGCTCTTCTTTTGGAGTTATACTCGTGACATTAGTACTTTCATTGAGAAGGGCTGAGAGGCAAAGGGACAGGTGCGGCGTGAGAAGCCATGCCAAATACTATAAGTTGAGTGGGGTCGCCAGAGAGGAAAGGGCTACCAATGGACCAATGTTGATAGCGTGGGCTGCCACAGGTGTCGGCTCTCGAAGAGGGGTGCATTGTTTCGAGAAGCCTTGCCTAAAGAGGAGAGCTTATAACTCAGAAGGATTCTTTCACCTAATGGACTAATCTTTTGGGATGCGCTCATTTCAGTCAAGTTCCGCAGATAAAAGAACCACAATTCAATTGATTTTGATACATATACTCTATTCTCCACAAACATCAACATAATTCACATGATCAAATATAAAATGCTCTATGAATAAAAACACCCATCAAATTTCGTTAAAAAGCCTTAAATCAATAACCATTTCCCATTATAACAGCTGAAAGTTTGCTGAGAGGTGACAAAAGAGTAAGAAATTTACTTACTTTGAGAGAATCCGAAGCCTTCTTGAGCTCAATTTCCAGCTCCATCATAGTCGTAGCCTTACTTGACCTAATCGCCGCCGCCAAGGCGCGAATCGCCGCCACGGCCTCAGCCAAATCGGGCTGTTTCCGCCAGTTATTGAACTCATCGATCACGCTGAACGGCATATCAGGATCCGACACCCTGACGTCACTTCCCGAGATCCCATTGTCATCAGGATTCCGGCCAATAGCAGCTTGAGCCTGGGCGAGCCAGTCGCTGGAGACGACGCCATGGTGCGCCGCCCTGGTCTGATAGTAGGCGGAAATCTTAGGGTTGGGGTTGGCGTTCTGATGGGTATCGGCCATGGAAGTCTGGCTAGTACTACCAGGAGGAGGAGAGATAGAAAATGTGTCGGGCTTCAAAGCGGCGTCGTTTGACTGCCTGTTGTCGAGGATAAAAGATGCTGATCTATACCACATTTATACGTGTGGGTGTAGCAAGCGAGCAGGAGTCTTTCACTTTCTCGGGAAATTTTTTCCTTTGAGAGAGAAAAAAGGAGGGGCAAAGAGGTCGCGACTTTGCCGCGAGAATGTAGGAAGATTCTGTTGCGTTATGAATGGAAAGATTGGGACTCTGCAATTGCAAATTACTTTGTTTAAGAGGGAGAGAGAGATATAATGAGGGTTTATTGTTGTATAAGCGGATGTTATGAAGCGTCAGCCACTTAAACGACCTCGTTTCCACTTTTGTTTTCTCCGTTATCCCCATTTCATGACTAATATTTATGAACTATTATTAAATTTAGATAAAAAAATTTTTATTAGTAAATTTTTTAATAAAAATATGAATATAAATACTAAATTATATGATGTTAAATTAAAAAAAGAAATCCTTTTATCACTATTTACGTATTGTAAAAAAAATATTTTAAGAAAACTTTGACGAGATTAATTAACACTTAAATGGAATAAAACTCAATGCAAACTACTGTTAATTAACTTCTTTTATTCAATAAAAATTTGATCCTTGATTTTTTTTTTCTCTGAATTTTCTCTGTGACAGTGGCTAACTGGGCATTATACTTTTCCCAATTGACAAATTCACCTCTGTTATAAGTTCTATAAAATAAAAGTTTGTGTTATTTCCTTGGTCCAATCAACAAAAATTTTGTTGGGCTTTTGCATGATGATGTTAGTGTTAGCGTGGCCTTTGCTTTCTTTCTTTTTTTCTTGGTTTAGTTTCTTGGGCTTTGCTCCATTTCTCCAAAAAAAAAAACCATTGTTGATGGACGTTTACATGTTACGTTGCTGTATTTTATGTTTAAATATTTTATTTTTAACTTGTGGGAATGACACATTGTTCGTCACCCCAGTAAATCTTCTCTCGTCCACAAAATTATGTAGCATCAGTTTTAATTTTTTAATATTATTTGGATACCTGATTACTCACCATATTTGAACAAGTACTGCCCGATGTGAGGAAGAATAGTTATTGCTTATTAGTTAGCTAACCTTCCTCTTGTGATAATTTCTTGACTAACCTCATAGATTATAATATATTTTTGTCTTGATTCTCTAGCTGGCATGTTCTGGGATTCATAAGCAATTTCTGATTGATTAAGGCCATGAGGGGAAAAAAAAAAAAGAACAAAATAGTGATAAGGTAGGGAAATCTGCCAGAATCACCAAATCTTCATTAACTTTTTAAGCAAATAATAAATTCTCCAAATCACCATCTATGGCAAGGGCTGCATAAGATTGCATAATGCTTTTTCTGTGTCCTCTTCAAATCTTTGAAGATTCAAATTCATTCAAAAGAATTCATTTCAAAACATTCTTTCTTTAATAATAATAATCCAAAAACAGCTGGAAACAATCATTTTTGCTATCCACTCTTCTTTTTGCATATCTTACCGAACCGTTGCCTTCAGGACGTAACATCGCTGTCTTCCTTTCATTACTTCTTGAAGTAGATATATCTAAAATCTATAAACAATTTTAAAAAAATTATTTTCTGTTTAATACATGTTAAATAATTGGACACAATATGGGAGAAGCTTTTAAAAGTCACAGCGTGCATTAAAGATATTCATTGAACCAATACACCTTAAGATACACCCTAAGAGTCTATCCTAACCTTATTTAATCGGATCAGGCCAGGTCAGGCTAGGCTAAAATATAAATAGACAGAATTTTAAATAAAATTATATTAAGTCGGGTCAGGCCATAGGCGAAAGCATGTTCTACCCAACCTACCTCATAGTTACCTTTTTTTAATTATTAATATCTTATCATCTTATATATATATATATATATATATATATATATATATATATTAATTTTTATTTCATCTGATTCTCTCTACATATTACAGTTTTTATTACTTACGTAAATTTTTTTTATTTTTTAATTATTTTCATCATTAATGTATATCCTTAATGGTATTTCTTTTGTTGAATAATGAAAATACACATATTTACTTAAGGTTAATTATGCTAGTATAACTTATATTTTATTTGATAATACTAGACTATTTGTTTATTACTGATAAAAATATAAGAGTTCTAAAGGTCTATTATTTTAAAATATATATCTATGAGTCTCTAAAAAAATATTTTTATATTACAAGTATTAATTCATTAAAAAAATCCCAAGTCGCCCTAAAATTGAGCTTATTCGGATAGGGCCGAGTCATGAACATAAAAGCAAGCCTGATTTTTTAATGGGCCAAGGGATCGGGCTAACTAGATGTCTAGCCTGACCCTACCCATGTACAACTCTAACGTGCACAACAAATTACTATAAATAACCAATTAAAACTAATAAATTTAAGTGTATAATAAGTATCTTAATAATTTTTTATTAATTGATTGTATTCTTATATAAATATGTCTAAGAATATTTTTGTGATTTCATATTTTATTTTGGCTCAGTGGAATGAATTTTCAGTTTCCAAAGAAAAAAAAAAACAAGAGCTATTTTCAGATTCGAACCCGCGACAATGCGCCTAAGAAGTGAGTGGTTGCCAGTTCAATCACGCGTTTGGATTGTAAGTCGATATTTTAGATTACATAGGAATGATAATGGAATAAATTAAAACGAGTTTTTCATTATCTGTCTTCATTTCATTTATTTATAGTCTGTTTCATATCTACGTCATATCTTTGCAAATTTTTTATTTTTTCTCCATTCCTGAATCTAATGAAGATTGCTTTGCCCCTCAGGGAAAATTGAGTCAAGTTATCAGTTATATTGTAAAATGAATATGTACTTATATATTTAAATAATTATATTAATCAAATAATTTTTGCATGAAAATCATGAGTAAATATACTAGTAATCTAATATTATATTAAAAATTAATTAAAATAAACAACTGGCTAAAAGATAAATATTTAAACCTTACGTTAAGAATGATATATATGTGCATTATTGTCAAGATTAAGCCAAGGAACACATTGAGACATGTATGTATTTGTATTCAATTTTTTTTTTTTTTCACTTGTCTCAATACTTGATACAAAATTGATTTATCCAACTCGAACAAATCAAGATAAATTAAGCTCAGACAAATGAAACAGATATCGCTATCCTTAAAATTATACCTAAATATTTTTAAATATTATTGTATTTTGATATTCAGAGTATTAGTATCCATGCTTTCTATATAAAGAAGCTTGTTTATTATTGATAAACTAAGAAAGGTTATTACTCGGGGGTAAATCAAAATCTGCAATTTCTGTTCTCCGAGGTAAAAAAAAACTGAATCTTGTTCCCAAAGTCTCTGATTTTGATGTTATCCAGAGCCAGAAGCATCATTTGACATAGAAAGAAAACCTTAAAAAGCATTATTATTGGACGAAGTGAAAAAATAATAAATAAATAAATAAGAGGTCTCTCATTCCCTTAAAAATAGCAAAGCCGGTTTTCCGAATCTTTGTGGTCAATGGCGGTGGGGTTCAACCGAAGTCGGCGCCTTGTACGCGCTTTTGGTTTCGGATAAGATGGGTGAATGAATAGTGATTTTTCATCTGATTGGTTGGGTGGTTGGTGTTAGCTGTCAGTCCTCTTGTCTGGCGTACTGGTTACAGCAAATGCTTCATTGTGCAAAGCAAAATGCTGAGCCTCCAAGTTTGTCAACCATAGGACGCATCATGCGATCTATGTCTACAATAATCAACGTCAATTCTTTTTTTTTTTTTTTTATAATTTCACTAAAATCAAGAGCACATTCCGGGAACACAAACTCTATTTTAATTCTGAAAAGACGGTGGTAATATAAATTTAATATTCTATAATTTTGTGTTAATATTTGAATACATATATTTTAATATATAAAGATTAAAATGTATACATTTTTTTAAAATTTTAAATTATATAAAAATAATATTTTTAAATCATATAAATTTAAAATTATGAATAAATAATTTTTTATTGTTAGTGAATCTATTATTTTATTAATAAAAGCATAACATATTAATAAAATTATCTATATAAATTTAAAGTTTAGAAAGTTATTTATACATGATTCAAATTTTAAGAAAGTTGTCTATATTAAAAATTACTGGATTTATTAACAGTAAGGATTATTTATATAAAATTAAAAATTTAAAGAATTTATTATCAAATTTTAAATATCACAGATTATTTGCACATGATATAAAATTTAAAAAATTTTGGGCATTTTCCATATATAAAATACTTTATTTTTGAAAAATTTATAATATCATTTTAATATGTTGCCGGGATAAAATTGGATCGAGTTTTAATTTTTGAGTACTAAAATGATGCAAAATTTTTTTAAAGTATCATTAATAATCTTTTAAGACCAAAAATGAATTTTGGTCTTATTATTAGTATATTGACATTAACAGTAGAAAGTAATATAACCTAATTATTTTATTTACTAAAATATTTAATATTAAATACATTCTTATCATAATTATTGTTTAAGAAATCATGAGTGATACTCATGAGTGATCCTGTTTGACTTTTCAATGTTTTGAAATAAAAACATTCCTTTATAAAAAAATTAAGAAAAATGAAGAAACACATTTATTAAAAAAATTGAGAAGATGAAAGTTTAGTTGTAAGATTTTTTTTCGTGTTCAAACTACTGGTTTTTTAATGGTAAAAAAAATGGATAAGGAAGTGATTTTATTTTATCAATTTTTATTTTTTATTTTTTAAATTTTGTCATGCAAACACGTTCGACAAGTCTCAATCTGGGTCTCGTTAAAAACAGGGGAAACCAAAAAGACTACTAGCTTCGAAGGAGAAAATGATTGAGGAAAAAGAAAACGGAGACTTGTTGCCCAATTTCCATATTCAAAACGATTTCCAGTGATCGTTGGTATTCGAAATTTGTACAAAGAGACAATCTCATGAAGAGAGGTTTTATAATTCTTCGCGTAAATCTCAGATTACTTGTTAGATTAGATTCTTCTGTATAAATTGGGGATGAATGACTTGGAAGGAGATGTTTCATGAATGATCATGACCCATAATTGAAGTTACTGTTGATTGAATCTGAAACGGCTTGTATCTCGGTCCGTGTTTGCTTCCCTGATTACCTACAGCGTCCCCTCTGTCTCTCTGGTTCCCATCTCTGTTTGAGCTTTTTCCTGTACAGCGTCTGTTAACTAGGTGACGCAAATATTGTTTTCCTCCTTTGTTTTAAACTGAAGAAGATCTTGTATATCAATTTATTGGGAATTCTAATCAGCATTCAATAGGACTCTGCTTGAAATATCTGTTTGACCACCGGGACTCCGGGAGTTTGTTTGATTTGTAAATTTCTAGACAAGAATTCATACGTAATGATAAAGAAAAGTTTTCATGCGGGTTTGAGCTTCCATCTGTTTTAAATTCAGTAATTTTCTGTCATGCATTTAATTTGCTGTGGGTTGTTTGATAGAGTTAGTTTAGTTGTAGGCCATGTTCTACGATGTTGATAGATCTGTGAGAATTGAATTGGTTGAACTGAAGGAGGAGTAGAATTTCTTTTGCTGAGGTGACCATTGGTTTTTCGAAGTGTTGAATCGTTGAAGTTACATTTTAGACTAAGGGACAGCCACAAACTGCTCCAACAACATTGGGGACTGTTTGTGGATCTAGAAGAATTGAATTTTGGACTCACAGGGGCATCCTTTGGAGTTTTGAGTGCTGTTTCTTAAGATCTTCAGGATTGGATGCATTCCTGTTGAGTTTCTAGCTCTTGATTGTGAGTGAATCTTCTAGTCAAAACATGGTGTAATAGGAATAGGCAGTAGTAAATGGGCTTGTCATAATGAACCGAGAAGCAGGATTATTTGTCGATGGATGCGTCAGACAAGACTTTCTCTGAGCTTGTCAAGTCTTGGATACCCTGGCAACCAGAGCCAGCTAACGTGTCCAGGGTTTTTTGGATGCCCGACCAGAGTTGTAGGGTATGTTACGAGTGCGATTCTCAGTTCAACTTAATTAATCGTAGACACCATTGTCGTCTCTGTGGACGCATTTTCTGTGCCAAGTGTACAACAAACGCAGTTCCTGCTCCATCTAGCAGCCAAAGGAATACTTGGGAAGAGTGGGAAAAGATTCGGGTTTGCAATTATTGTTACAAGCAATGGGAGCAGGGCATAGCTGCTTCTGAGAAAGAAATTCAGGTTTCCAATCTGGATCATAGTGCTTCACTGTCGACTTCAAGCCTAACAAGCGTTAATTCGTGTGGAACTACTCATAATAGTACCACCACTTTTTGCTCCATTCCTTATTCAGTTGGTTCTCATCAACAAATGCAGCAGAATTCTGATCTGAGCCTGCATCAATCATCCATGACAGGAGAAGGCATTGATGAGGAAGGTGTATCAGTACTAAGAAGGAGCAATGATCTTGTAGCAGACCTAGGGAATACATCACAAAAGCAATATGGATTCTCATTGATAAGGTATATTCTATCTCTCTTAGGTTCACAGATATAGAGAATTTCTATGTGATCACTTATCTTCATCTTTCTTTACTCAGACATACTTCATGTCATTTGTGTTTGAATAGTATATAATTGATCATATCTTTCTTCTATTCATGAATAATTCAGAGAGAGCATTATAACCGTATATATAATAATTAAATATGAATAGAATTAAGTTGGGTAGGCTGATAACATAAACATATATTTGTGAGATTGGGTTAGAGTCATCAAGAGGGAAAAGATCTGAATATGTGGAAGGTAATCTCTGACTGATTTCTCAGTAATATAGTTATCACATGCATTCTTCATCAACCTGCTGTTTTGTATTTAAACTGTATTTATTCCATGAGTGGTGCTGCGCTGGAAAAAGGGCAAAACAGGTATTAATTTTTTTAGATTTTCATGGACTATATACTTTTGTCTTGCCTCAGGAGTGATGATGAGGATGATGAGTATAGCGTTTATCAACAAGATTCTGAAATGATGCATTATCCTCATGTGAATGGCTACTATGATCAAGTTGAATTTAATGGAATAAGCAGCATGGATAGCTCCCAAAAGGTGGATTCTGATGGAGGGAACATCAACTCTTCAACACACCAAGGTTTTGATGCGCGGGGTTTGGAAGAATTCCCAGCTATTGTAAAACGTGAAGATGAACTTGATATCGGTGATGAAAGTGAAGCATCTTCATCTTTTTATGTTTCAGAGGATGTTGATGTTGAACCTGTAGATTTTGAAAATAATGGACTTCTCTGGCTCCCTCCTGAACCAGAAAATGAAGAAGATGAGCGAGAAGCTAATTTGTTAGATGATGATGATGATGATGTTAATGCAAATGCCACAGGAGAGTGGGGGTACTTGCGTACTTCGAGTAGTTTTGGAAGTGGGGAGTATCGCCATAGGGATAGATCAAGTGAGGAGCACAAGAAGGCCATAAAGAATGTAGTTGATGGGCATTTTAGGGCTTTGGTAGCTCAGCTGTTACAGGTTGAGAACCTACCTGTCGAAGACAATCACAAGAACAGTTGGTTGGAGATCATTACATCTCTGTCTTGGGATGCTGCTACATTACTGAAGCCAGATATGAGCAAAAGTGGAGGAATGGACCCTGGTGGATATGTGAAAGTCAAATACATAGCAAGTGGGAGCCGCTGCGAAAGGTAAATGCCACAATATATATGATTATTCATGTGCAATGCCCATCTAGTGATGCTTCATGTTCTTCTAAATCAATTGATAATCCGGATGTCATCTGGTTGTAGGTTTTTATATGTCATAAGATGAAAACCATAAGTATTTATGCTGAACCCAAGGGCACATGTGCATATATATATATATATATATATATATATAGGAAGACACACAAATTGTGTCTTGGCGTACAAAAAAAACTTCCATAAATCAGCTAAACAAAAATATTAAGGAGAAACAATGTTCTTCACTCCCAGGCTTCTTGTTTCTTGTGTGCTTTGCTAGTAAGCAAGGTTGTTGTTTGGGTTTGTTAAAACCTTTCCCCTGCTTTTTTTTTTGGAGTTTACTATCCTTTTCTCATTTTGATTAATGAATATCGCTATCTTTTGAGAGAAAAAATAGAAGAATAATTATAGTTAAGGATTCAAAATTAAAAAAATTTATTCTAAAGGACCTATTACTGGTAAGTTTAAGGAATTTTATTTAAAAATTAGTGATAATTTATCCTAAAATAATTGTAACAGGCCCTTCAGAAAAATTGTTTTGAAGTCTGGTCTTCAACTATAATTCCCCTAAAAATAAATCACCATTAAGAAAAAATCAGAAGACTCAGAAATTGTATGATCTGTATAGTCTGAGGCTGGATATGCATGTAGCATGACAAGAAATATGGAGAAAATGTGATGAGATCAAACAGAAACTGGTCTATGAAATCTGAAAGCCACTAAGTTTTAGCTGTCGTGCGCTATCATGTATCTTTGTCTTTCTTTATCCTATAAGATGGGACTATAGAAATTAATAACAACTTCCTTGTAATTAGTGATCCAGTTATTTCCTTCAATAGTTGCTGAAATCCACACAAAAGGCTAACTTGAAATTTAATTTTATCTCACATCATTTTAACATTGATCACTAGCTTTTACCTCCAGTTATATTATAACCTGTAGTAGATTATTAAACTGTACCATGGATCGAAAGGAACTTTCAAATGTTTCAGTTTTATTTCCCTTTTACCTGACTTATTGCTTGGATTTTATAATCTTCCAGTGTTGTGATTAAAGGAGTTGTTTGTAAGAAAAATGTGGCTCATCGGCGGATGACATCAAAAGTAGACAAACCTCGCCTATTAATCCTTGGAGGAGCACTTGAGTACCAGCGTGTTACCAACCTCTTATCTAGTGTAGATACACTGTTGCAGCAGGTTGTGATAGTTCACCATTTTGCTAGTTTAGTCTGGCACTTACTTGGTTGGTGGGGGCATAGACTGATATGTTTACAACTTTACATGCATTGAGTTTATGCTGATGGGTTTTCACTCTTGCATTATCTAGGAAATGGACCATCTCAAGATGGCAGTGGCGAAAATAGCTGCTCACCATCCTGATGTCCTTTTGGTAGAGAAGTCAGTGTCTCGATATGCACAAGAATATCTTCTTGAGAAAAACATATCCCTGGTTCTCAATGTCAAGAGGTCACTTTTGGAGCGTATAGCACGCTGCGCAGGCGCTCAAATAGCACCTTCAATTGATCATCTCTCTTCGCAGACGTTGGGCTACTGTGAGAAATTTCATGTGGAAAAGTTTCTTGAAGACCTCAGTAGTGCTAGTCAGGGTGGGAAGAAAACTGTCAAGACATTGATGTTTTTTGAAGGCTGTCCAAAACCATTGGGTTGCACAGTAAGTCCTATATTTGGATCATTGTAATATGATATTGCAAACGTGTAAAATAATCTGTGGGACACTAACATAACTCAAAGATAATCTGTTTGTGTCAACATAGGTATTGCTGCCATGCCGCCCTTTTTTCCTTTTTTGAATATTTTATGCAATAAAATATCATCTTAGATGTTTTGTGATTATTTAGATGTCATTTAGCTATAGCCGAGCTCTGGTCTGAATACTAGTAGGAAATGTTCACTTAGATCATCGGTTTCTGACCTGACAGATTTTGCTTAGAGGTGCTGATAAGGATGAATTGAAGAAGGTAAAGCATGTGGTTCAGCTCGGATTTTTTGCAGCTTACCATTTGGCTCTGGAGACATCTTTTCTTGCTGACGAAGGAGCCTCCTTGCCAGAACTTCCGTTGAAAAGTCCAATAACAGTGGCACTTCCAGATAAACCATCAAGCATCGAGAGGTCCATCTCAACAGTGCCTGGCTTCAGCATTCCTGGCTATGAAAAGTCTGGGTGGTCTGAACCTAGCACTGAACCACTGAGAGCCCCAAGTGTAACAGTCGTTGATTTAGCCTCAATGGTCTGCAGAACAGAACCCTTTTTGTCTAATGACCCTTCTCAATCTATGCAACTTGGTTCAAGAACTAGCCACTCATCTGCTTCTTACTCTTCTGCCTCTCCTTCAGGAAATACAATTTCAGATTGTTACAACAAAAACCTTCTTCCTTGTAAAGAAAGAAATGAAGTGGATTACAAAAAATCTCTAGTGCGTGAAACTTCTGTGATGAACAACTCTTTTTCAGTCATGGATAATCATACTAGTGTAAATGGCTGCATGATTTCGGAGAAATCAAAGAAAGGCATTTTAACTGAAACTCCTCAAAATGGCCACAGCGAAGTCTTTAAGAGCCAACTAAGTGATTCAAAGTTGCTATCTCCAGAAGATGTTCAAAACCATTCTAAGGGCCAAGGAGTCATGAATGAAGAGTCAGTACCTCTAAAAGAAGAGTTCCCTCCATCACTTTCTGACCATCAAAGCATTTTGGTGTCTTTGTCCTCCCGATGTGTATGGAAGGGGACTGTATGTGAGAGGTCCCATCTCTTTCGAATTAAATACTATGGCAGCTTTGATAAACCCTTGGGTCGTTTTTTGCGGGACCATTTATTTGATCAGGTTGGTATATGATCCAGGAATAATTATGAATGTCTTTTTTATTAGATTTAATGCAATAGTTCTGAAATGTGGTAGACTTCATTGTTATTCAGAGCTATCGATGCGGTTCTTGTGAAATGCCGTCAGAAGCACATGTACATTGTTATACTCATTGTCAGGGAACCCTCACCATTTCAGTTAAAAAATTACCCGAAATTCTGCTACCTGGTGAAAGGGAGGGAAAGATCTGGATGTGGCACCGATGCCTGCGGTGTCCAAGAGTCAATGGTTATCCTCCTGCTACACAGAGAATAATAATGTCTGATGCTGCTTGGGGTTTATCATTTGGGAAATTTTTGGAGCTCAGTTTCTCAAACCATGCCGCAGCAAGCAGGGTGGCAAGCTGTGGCCATTCTTTACATAGAGATAGTCTTCGTTTTTATGGGTGATTATCTTCTTTCTCTTTCTCATATATGAAGTATACAAACATCTGGGCCAAGTTTTATTCTTGTTCCCTTTATGCATGCGTATAGCAAAACTTACTAAGTCTGTGGCCTTCATCTCTAGCCAATGTTTGGACTGAAATCAACCCTTTTGGTTAATGATTGGCCTGATTGAAAGTTTTAAGAGATGCGGTCTTTAGTAACCTTTTTGGAGGTCATCTGGGCTTGGTACATCTTTTTGAAAACAAAATTAACTTGCTTATCTTATTATGGCCCTTCAAGAATACAATTTTTTTCTGTAGCTTAAATATGTTTCAAATTGTGAGATTCATTAGTTCACTAATATTTTTCTTTATCTCTTTGTGCTGTGGTTTTTCATGTGCAGATTTGGGAATATGGTTGCTTGTTTTCGGTATGCATCAATTGACGTTAACTCTGTCTACCTTCCCCCACACAAACTGGTTTTTGATAATGGGATTCAGGAGTGGATTCAAAAAGAAACAGATGAGGTTCAATATTAACAGTCTTAGATCTTAAAATTTGGTTGTATGATAGGGGACCTAATTTCTTGTTATAACAGGTGATTAACCGGGCAGAGCTTTTATTTTCTGAAGTACTTAATGCTCTTAGTCAAATTGGAGAGAAAAGATCTAGTGCGGCGCGTGTTAGTAGTGGCCTTAAAACATCGGAATTAAGACGCCAAGTTGCTGAATTGGAAGGAATGTTGCAAAAGGAGAAAGCAGAATTCGAGGTGAGGCCTTCAATTATAAATACGTGAATTTAAAGCCTTGTCCTGGACCTTGTCTAATAGTGGACTGTATTATTATTAGTTTGGGTAAATGATGGAACCCAAGCAAATGCTCCAGAAATTAAATGAAAAATGCCAGAACTAAAGGAATTAAAACAGCGGAACAGAAGCAATCAACCAGTATAATGAAATACGGTAGCAAAATCACAGAAAATAGATGATAGTGCTAGGCCTTCGAGATGCTAGCAATCTCCCACCAAAACCATCCTAAAATTCATCCATGACCTTACCACTCTTCCTTCACTCTTCTTCCCCATAACTGAATTGCCTAAACCCATGCATGCTAGTGACAAAACGTGTCCCCTCATTAAATCTTCCCTAAACTCCAAATCCAATGCATAACAACCTTCTCACAGCCT
This sequence comes from Erythrophleum fordii, assembly GCA_032878935.1. NCBI lineage: Eukaryota > Viridiplantae > Streptophyta > Magnoliopsida > Fabales > Fabaceae > Erythrophleum > Erythrophleum fordii. Next base: position 7,906,246 of record JAVQMF010000047.1, read on the forward strand.
TCTTGCCTCTATCCTTCTGCTTAGTCCTTCTAGAATATCCCTTAACCACCAAGGGGGCCATTAGTATACATAGCAAATTGGATTTAATTCCTTTCTTCTGCAAACAAGTTGATGGAAAATATATCAAACTTTTTGAGAATTATGAATTGGTACTTTGTCCCCTTTTCCATTCAATTGCTCTGAGACTAATTAGACCTTCTTTACCATGTGCTTGAAGTGAAACTAAACAGGAATGGAACGGATCAAATGGAAATTGGCAATGTTTTAATGCATACATTATGTCTATGTCAAGTTCATTGTCAATATTTCCATTTCCCCCCAACATTGCTTTCATTTTCACTCCTACAAAGTGCATCATTGTTATCTGTGGATCAGTTTTTGTTTGTGTCATTAACTTTTCTCTTGTTCTTTCCCTGGTTGCATATGTTAACAGAAACCACTTCTCATTTTTGGATTCTATTCCATATCTTTTGTCATCTGCAATTTTTTTTTTTTTCAGCATTTCAAGTTTACTGGAGTTTTATTAATTTTTTAAAAATGAAGCAACATACAAATACCATATACTTTAATCTTTTTCTGTTGTTTTCCTAGGAAGCGCTTCAAAAAATTTTGAACCACGAAAAGGGAAAGGGCCAACCTGGGATTGACATTCTTGAAATCAATCGATTAAGGAGACAGTTACTTTTCCAATCTTATGTATGGGACCATCGCCTTATCTATGCAGCTAACTCAGTTAATTCGAGTAAGCAAAGTGGTTTAAGCAGTTCAGTTTCAGAGGACAAGGAAAGACACATTACTGAAAATCAGACTAGTGATGCCCTTATGCCAGGAAGAGGCTACAGTAGTGATGACTCTATATTTGTGGATTCAAAGCCTAACAATAGCCCTGACCTGGGAGGAAGAGGAGTTGATAACAACATTTCCCAATCTGATGCATTTCATGAAGAATTTGACATGGCCAAAAGTACTAATTATGAGAAAGAGGACCAACCTTATCATTCAATCAGCATTTCCGTAAGTGATCAATCAGACCATTCGGACCTTGGGTTAGGTGCTCGCAGAACCCTCTCTGATGGGCAGCTTCTTGACATGCCTAACCTGTCTGATACCCTTGATGCAAAATGGACAGGAGAAAACCACTCAGGATCTGTATTACCAAAGGACAGCACTTCTGTAACTCCTGAAACTATTGCGGCAGATTCTGTGATTACCAGTAGAAAGAGAGAAGCATCCAATCTAGAGGGTCATGCAGAAGACCAGAATGGCTCCAAAAGTATGTATTCTGCTTCTAAGAGCCCTGATAACATGGAAGACTCTTTAAGCTGGTTAGCAATGCCCTTTTTAAACTTCTACCGCTCATTTAACAAGAACTTTTTAGCCAGTACACAGAAGTTTGATACACTAGTTGATTACCATCCTGTCTATGTATCATCCTTCCTGAAGCTGGAACTCCAAGGTGGGGCAAGGCTGCTTTTGCCGATCGGTGTTAATGACACTGTAATTCCCGTATATGACGATGAACCCTCAAGTATAATATCCTATGCCTTAATGTCACCAGAATATCATGTCCAATTGATTGATGATGAAGAAAGACCAAAAGATGGGGTTGACTCTATGGCATCATCATATTTTTCTGACTCAAGCAACTTCCAAGCATTTCTCTCTGCTGATGAATCAACTTTTGCTTTTCTGAAAAGTTTGCGGTCAACAGATGATACGATAACATCCATGTCCGGGTCTCGTAATGCATCGACATTGGATCCTCTGTTATATACAAAGTCTTTGCATACCAGAGTTTCCTTTGGAGAAGATGGTCCCCTTGGTAAAGTCAAATATTCTGTGACTTGTTACTATGCCAAGTGGTTTGAAGCCTTACGAAGGGTTTGTTGTTCTTCGGAGCTAGACTTCATAAGGTCTCTGAGTCGCTGTAAGAAATGGGGAGCTCAAGGTGGAAAGAGTAATGTATTCTTTGCAAAAACTTTGGATGATCGATTTATCATCAAACAAGTCACCAAAACAGAGCTTGAATCGTTTATTAAATTTGCTCCTGAATACTTCAATTACCTTTCTGAATCAATAGGCTCAGGAAGCCCAACGTGCCTGGCAAAGATTCTTGGCATATACCAGGTATTTGTCCCTCGAACCTCAAATGTTGAACCTCCTAAATAATTGTCTTTATGGGCTAAGTTGAATACCTGCAAGTCTAAGATTTGAGATGAAACTTTTATTGGGCATCAAGAAGACAAGTAGGAGAGATGAAGATTTAATTAGCCTGATTAATTACTCCAAAGAATTGTAAAAGGTCTTCTATCTTTTATAAGGTTATTAATAAACAAATACATCACATGGAACAGAACACCAAGACAGAAATTTTTTTATGTTGCAGGTTGGATGAATCTTAATTAATGAAGCTTTCATTTAGTAGTAGGTAACAACATTGGCTATTTTACTTGAGCAAAGTTTGAAGGTTGTTTTGCTTAAGTAAATGCTAAAGACATAGCAGTTGAGGTTTCTTCTTTTCCTTATGGTTTAATGGCAATACCATTATAGACTTGTATGCAAAAGGTGCAGTTTCCTTGATAATGACCTTGTGATATTCTTGCTGGTTGCCTCAGTATTAAGCATCTCGAATAGGTGTGCGTATCTGATTTGAGAGTGAAACTAGGCTTTAGTTAGCACTATGCAGTGGACTAGGTTAAGGGGCAGGCTTACGATTATTATGCTTACTGGATGGGAACCTTTATTGATTTTAACGGAGGCCAAATACATTCCACTACTCTTTTGGTTGAATGTATTGGATATTTTAGCCAAGAAAACCTAATGATGGAGAAATGGGAATTCCATGTGTCATACCCCGCCAATGTGAGACTCATGGTCCATGACCTCATTGGGTTGGAAAGTACAGACTCAGCACACAAGGGTGTGGACAAACTGTGCTCTGATATCACTTGATAGTAGAGGAGAGCGCATTTGAAGGTTAGACTGATAGGAGGGGAGAGACTCTACTATTAATGTGAGTTTTGTATTTCATGCTCCTGCAACACCGACTTTAAGTGATTAAGCAGTAGTTATCTCAGAAGTCCGAACCATCTGACTTCAGTTATACATACATGTTTTTCAATCTCTGGGGCAGTAAATTTTGAAATAATAACCCAACTTTGTTTCATTATTTCACATAGGGTGCTAATGTATGTTTATATCGATCAAGTTATAATACAATTAAAAAATCCAGTCCTTCCATATTTGAAATTTCTTAGCTTGTTTAGGCAAATACAAACAAGGGATTACTATAAGGAAATGGGAAGGACAATGCAATAAATCATGTCTTGAAGTTTATTGTTCATTGGATTGGTTCTAAATAATCCTGAATTTTGCTTCACTTATTACATATGATCTTAATAATTTCATCTGTTATTGACTTTCTCTTGGAAAGGTTACGTCAAAGCATCTTAAAGGAGGGAAAGAATCAAGGATGGATGTTCTGGTTATGGAGAATCTTCTATTCAGGAGGAATGTGACACGGCTTTACGATCTCAAAGGATCTGCCAGGTCTCGGTATAATCCAGATTCTAGTGGAAGTAACAAAGTTCTGCTGGACCAGAATTTGATTGAAGCAATGCCAACTTCTCCCATTTTTGTGGGCAACAAGGCAAAACGGTTGTTGGAGAGAGCTATCTGGAATGACACTGCTTTCCTTGTAGTAAGTGTCAGAACTCTATATCTGTGATGTTCTTCCTTCTCTTTATCGTCTCTCTTTTTCCTTGCATAAAAATAATTTAATCCCCATTTTTCATGCATATTTGCTGCTCTTGCAGTCAGTTGATGTAATGGACTACTCATTACTTCTTGGGGTGGATGATGAGAAACATGAGTTAGTTCTTGGAATCATAGATTTCATGAGACAGTATACCTGGGACAAGCATCTCGAAACATGGGTAAAAGCTTCTGGCATCCTCGGAGGGCCAAAGAACTCATCTCCAACTGTAATATCACCCAAGCAATACAAGAAAAGGTTCAGGAAAGCAATGACCACTTATTTTCTCAGTCTTCCAGATCAGTGGTCTCCTGCATGTAATAACTCCCAGCCTGATTTATGTGAAGAGAACACTCAATCTAGGACTTTGCCGGAATGATTCTTTGATGCCTTGTCTCTCAGAATTTACTTCCTATTTGGTAAATTATCCCCCCCACATCATTTTTCTCTTTTCTTTTTTCTTATTTTTCATAGGAATTCTTTTTGGTTCATCTGTGATTTTGACAATGAAACAAAGAAAAGGCTGTTAGAAAACACAGGATGCTTGTCTGGGGTTGCAATATTTGATGACCTCTGGATGAAATCTGTACAAAAAGTTAATAGTCATGTATTTAGCATCACAATTTGTACACCTCTTAAATTTTTTGGACTTTCAGTTTACACTATTTCATATCTCAATGTAATTATCAATATGTGCTTAGCTTCGAATGTTGGCCATTAACTTGTAATGATCCTTGTAGCATGAAATATGGGCTTCATAATTTTTCATCAATAAAATTTACAATATGAGAAAATTCGAACACAATTTATTTTCCTCTTCTTTTTCTCAAATAATGATATTCTTTTTTTTTTGGGGGGTAAAGAAAATGGTAATGTGACTCGTAATTGTTAGAATTACATTTGGTCATAATTAGTAATCATATATATATGTATGACTCTATTTGGGTTTGACTTTCAACATTTTAATTGGAGTTTTTTAAATTTAAATGCAATCATATGTGATGAGAGTAAAACTGTATTAATTGCATTGCATCTTTCCCGTGAATTGGACCAAAACAATTGCACATAAAAATAGGATCACTGGACCCATAAATAGACGAAAGTAAAAAACAAAAGACTAAAGGTTTATACTGTGAATTTTTTTTTTAAGTTCTGAACTTTAGAGGATTTAGAATTTTACAATAAGTCGTACTTATCTTTTTCAGCGCGGATCATATGTTTTCAGTTAATTCTAAAACATCAATTGTTTGAGGTGCATATCTAAATATCAAATTGAAATATTAAAAGGAAAAAAAAAATCTCTCTTTAACATTTTTGTCATTGCCACAAATTCACGAGGAGGCCCTCTGCTTACAAACTCAAATTTGGCCTTAAGCTTATAACATCAATTGTTTTTGTAACACCCTGAAATTAATTAAGGTATTAATTATGGATTAAGATTAATTAAGGATAATTAATAGAGCATAATTGGGCAAGTTAGTGAATAGGTATTCTAGAGAGATAAATTATTAATATGGGTTGAGAATTTATTTAGGATGGAGATTTACATCTAAACCCAAATTAATTAAATCATGATAAGAGGCTAATGGAGGCCCAATGAATTAGAAGTAGACCCAAACTAATTTAATGAGATAGAGGCCCAAGATTTATCTTGTATCAGCTCAATTAAGTAGCCCAATTACCCTTGTGCAGACCCAAGCCCTTGAGCCCTTCAAATTAGGCCCAAAACCTATTAAACTTCAGCAACTCAATAAGTGAAAACTGGCCCAACAGAATCATGCAGCCCAACACTTAAAAACTGGCCCAATAAGCAAAATCTGAAACCCAATTGGGTTTGGACTTGGAGCAACCCATGACCCAGCCTTTTGACCCAACTTAAACCCATCTAAACCCTAATTGCTTCAGCCACACTTTCATTTTTCTGAAACTCAAGAGGCAAATTCGGAGGTTGAGAAGGAGGCTAGGGTTTGAGGCAAAGATTCTGCATTTCCACACACTTAGAGCAAGATTTGGCCAAGGTAATAGTTATAGAACTTAACCCCCTCATCTTTCTCTTTAATTTGGTCCGATTAGTTTTTCATTTGGAGAGATTTCATTATACCCAAAATCTGAAAAGTGAGTGTTTGGAGGTTTTCTTGGTGAAATTCGTAGGTTGAGGTTGGGGTTAGTATTAGGAGACTTTAAACCCCCCATTTTGATGCTTTCTTTTATGGTTTGAGACCCCTATAGCTTATTTGTATTATGGGCATTAATTTTGTACGAATTTGTTTAGGATTTTGGGTGACACATTGAAAATTCTGGTAGGAGATACTTGAATCCGAATTTGGGATTTGTGGTGGCTGTTGCAATTGTCTGCAAGTGAGGTAACCGGGGTTTACAGTAATTCCATGCATGTATCTATTTTAATTTCATATTTGCTATATATGAATGATTTGAAATGTTGAATGAATTGGTTGGCTATCTGTTATATTATGATTGGACCTTGTACGATCGGGCACCGGGTATGATCAACCCCAGATGCACTGAGCCCTGGTTGTGCTCAATGGGGAGTAGGTGCCGTGGACGGACCTCTCCCGGTGTTAATGGCCTTTAACATGTTAAATATATGATTGCTAGTATGGGATAGTAATCATGATAGCCTAATTGTTTCATTTGTTGAAATGACTGATATGATTCTGATATGGATTTTGATATATGCATGTATGTTGATTAAACTGGATTATATGATGGAATTGCTTTGGTTACTGAGATTCATATCTCACCCCGTGTTGTGGGATTAATATTTCAGGTGAAAGTTCCTCGGGTAAAGATAAGGGTAAGCAAGTGGATGAGAATCCATGAGTTCCCACCTATGGGGAGATGGCTACACTTGGGCTGACTTAGCTAGTGTAGATGCTAATTTTGTATTCCTTAATGTATAGCATCATCATGTATCTGTATTGCCAAGTGTAGGCTTGAACATTTGATTTATTGAGGATGTATGAACTGAGGGGTTAGACCTCATCTTAATTTGGTAGTTGTTGTATGAACTCATGATTTCTGTTGTAATTGGTGCTGACATGTAATATTGCTTATCAATGGAAATGTAACCCTTGAGACATTGATATGAGCCCCTAATATATGGAACCCCCATTTATTTTGTATTAAAGGATAGCGGCTGGTAGTTCATGTATATTTTGTTGTTGATACTTTATGAACTTGCTGATGGAAGGTAATTAGAGGAAAGAAACGGGCATATAGGTTTTGAGTTGGTAATGGAAGTATAACTAAGTAAATAAGATAGATAAATGCCATTAGAGCCATATAAAATGAGGGGAAGTGACCTTAGAGTGTCCCTAAGAAGAGGAATGGAGTGTAGGGGGCGACATAGAGGGAAAATAGCTACAGGAGGGAGTCACGCCGCGGCCAAGAAGGCTTCGCCGCGGCCTAGGGAGTGACAGTGGCGAGGGACGCCGCGGCTTGAGAAATCTCGCCGCGGCGCGGAGTGAAAATAATTGCCCAGGAGGTGACAGAACGTAACCTCGCCGCGGCGCAAGAAGTCCCGCCGCGGCGCGAGTCGAGGAAATTAATTAGGGAGGTTACAGTAGCAAAACTCGCCGCGGCGCCACATAGGTTGGCCGCGGCGAAAGTCAAGAAAATTCCAAAGAGTAACTGGGCCGCGGCGCGAGAGTTCTAGGCCGCGGCGCAAGTTTAAAAATGTGGTTTTTGAGCTCCAGAACCTAACTTAGCCGCGGCGGGAAAGTTCCAAGTCGCGGCGCAGGTCCCCAAACTCCTATATTCGACCTAGAAACCCTAATTTCAGTAAGGCTACTGTTAGGGAATGGTATGAGTACATTGGTGGGATGTTTTTGTGGGTTGAAATTGATCAATGGATGAATCATAAACCTTTAATGATGGTATAAACCTTTCTTATGCATGATCCCGTTATGGTTGTTAGTTGATGATCCTAGTAGTATCAAGGTTTAAATTTCCCCTATATTTTCATAATGGAATTAATTGCGATGACTCCAAACCTTGATCATTATCTATTAATTGTGTATTTAGCTATAATCACTGATATTAGAATCTAGGGTCGTCACAGTTTTCATGTTTCCAGAAATTGATTTCCCTAAAAAACTATGAAGTGGGTAGTTTCCTATCTCTTTTGGTTTTGTTTTTCTTAAAAAAAACAAAAATATGGCTTGGGGTACGCAGAGCAGCATAATGACCTGTAAAAAATGGAAGATCATTGTTAACATCACAAAACTTTAGCTGTTTTTTTTTTTTTTTGTGGAAGGAGCTTTTCTCTTCCATGTATTTGCCTCGCTTCCACAGCGTCTTCTGTTTTTAGCATTTTTCCCCCCACCAATTTAAATGATGCAACTGCATAGTAGTCTCATAATTGATACTACTTGGATTTAAGAGAGAGAGAGAGAGTTATTGCTTTGTGACTAGGAAGTCATCATCATCATTTTTCTCTTTCCCTATCAGATAATCTAGAATATTAGCATACAGCTGATTGAAAGAGAAAAGCATTGCCATATGAGCCTGTACAACTTTGCAGGGGAAAAAAATTGTGCTTCAGGAACAAACCCACTTCACAAGTGCTGCTTGATTCATCATTAACAGTCTCTTCTTATGCCTTTCTGATACATGATGCTGCTGAGACTTTTGGCTTTGATATTTAACAAAGTAAGTTGAGAGTGATTAGCAGAATGAGTTAAAGCCATTGCAGTTTAAGTCCTCTTGCAGAAAAACACCTTCAACTGCTGTATGATTCATTTCTTCCCCTTTAACAATTTTTATCCAACTTTGTTGAAGAAGATCTATGATCTCAGCATCTCTGAATCCACACCAAAAAAAAAAAAATCTCCTTAGACAAGTTTAAAAAAAGTCCAAATTTGAAAATAAATACTAAATTGGGCACACTTTGACATTATTATCTGATAATTTAAGAAATGAATCATTTAGGCTAGAATCTGAGGTACATCTGATGGCAAATAACTCAACTTCTTAAGAGATGAAATTCTTCATAGAATCACTTTACCTTGGATGATAAGTTGGCTTTGAAGTTCGTTGAAAACGAGGTCCTTCATCGTACCCTTCACAAAATATCTCCCCACTCTCATCTTGGTAGCAAACTACGCCCTCAGATTGATCCTCATATACCTGTTGGATACAAAATAAACAGAAATTTCAGAAACTCCATTTTTCTAATATCTTATGGATGAAAATTCTTCATCTTGGATAAGAGTAAGAGATGCAGGAGAAAAGTATAGCATAAAACAAAGAAAGATATTGACCTTGTTCTTGATGGAAGCTCTGATCCTCAGTACAAATGATGCTTTTTTCAGTGGGACAGCGCTGCGTTTGGACATCACATCTTTGCTTGCAACCTTTAGAAATGACCCAGATTTCTGAATTGGGATTTGAGTTGAACAGGCACAGTTAATAGCCATAATCAATCTGATTCTACGAGAAGAAGAAGAAGAAGAAGAAGAAAAAGGAATCAAACTGTTCTGGTGGAGCTCTAGCTATATAGTAAATTAGTAATATAGAATAATGATCTCACCCACAAGATTGCTTAGAATTTCTTATTAAAGCTAGGCACCGTATATTTTTTCCTTGGGTATGCTTAGATCATATTATAATAAATTCAATTATTGATGGCTCATGTCTTATCATGATGCATTTATATTTATGTGTGTGTATGTATTTATATATAAATAGATAGATAGGAAGGTAGATAGAGTCGTATAGGGCCATATCTCCTAACCTCTTTGTTGTTGCCGGTGAACTCCGGGTCATTGTCTTGGTTGATGCTTCATAGTGCTTCTTTCCTATCAATTGGTTGGTTGGTCTATTCATCATTTCACGTTGATATGATTTTGTTATTTGTTTTATTCATGGTATTGTTTAGAAAAGGTTTTGACAACTTTCATTTCACTTTTATATTTTCTTCTTTTTCATTTTGGCTATAAATCACACAAGTGATAGAATATATAAGAAATAGTATAAATGTACACCGCTATAAAATATCCAACATGGTCTTCAAAAATTTCAATTATAGTATGTTTGGACTGGGTCTTTCAAGAGCATGTAATTTAGATAATATTTGTAATACTATAACACAAAATTTTTTGTTGGACTAATTACTTGAAAAATATAAAAATTTTTAGGTAATTTAATTATGAAGGTATTTTTTCAAAAATATAAATTTTAATTTTTTTTGGTAGAATTTTAACTTTCTTTTTTCTTTTAATTTCTTTCTATTAGTTTAAACTTGATATGGATCGAATCATATTTAATCTTTGACTTCAAACTAAATTCAGACTTTGATATATTAAACTTAAACTTTAGACTAGAACTAGCACTGAAATTGTAGAAAAAAAAATGAAAAACAAACAAAAATTATAAAATTCCTTTATATTGTTTAATCATTCAAACAAATTCAATTTGCTTGCATTTCAAACTTTCCAAATTCACCATTCATCCGATACAACCTTAATTAATTTTCATCATATGAAAATTGAACAATCCATTAATGATAAAAACCCATCTTCTAAATGACAAAATCTCAAATCTTACGTTCATTTCAAAGTAAAATATTAACACCAAACAAATCATGAGGACCATGATCAATTAGTGACAGTTTCATACTTTCTTAAATGATTATCAACCAGAAAAAACCAGAAAAAGGAAGAACATGAACGTGCTTGTTTATGTATGGGAGACACCAATATTAATTATTGCATTAAATATAGCAAACTTATTTAGTAAATGTCACATGCTTGACCTTCAATTATGCTCCAAAGTCTTTGAAAAAAATGGAACAAGACCAATAATTCTCTGCTTGGAGTTGTCTAGAAACGGAATTTGCAAACCTAACGCAATAGCTGTATCTGAATCCGCATTGAAATAATTCTTATGATGGGTAAGAAGGTTATTGTATATATTTTATTTTACGTGCAAGAATCAAGTTTGTGAATTGATGCTGATTCTCTGTTCTCTATTCCAAGGAAAAAAAGATAAACAAAAGAATCTCTATTATTCTTCAGTGCATTTTTAAATTCAAAATTTTAAATATTAGCGGATAAGCATCACAAGAATGTTTACAACTATATAATCATTAATAATGTTAGCATTTTTATGATAGGTTAAGAAAATAAAATTATATTTTGAACAATAATTATAACTTTTGACCTAATAATAAATACATATGATCCAATAGTTAAATAACTTATATTTTACAAAAAAAAAAAAGTGTTTAGTTTTAATATATTTGATTATAATTTATTTTATTTTATTTTTCTCTAAATTTCACTTTATTCATTGATTATTTAAGCGTCCCAAGTCTCATTCTATCATCTGTTCAGTTTTGGTCATTTTCTAACAGGTGAGAGGATAATAGACACTAAGGGCCCTTTCAAAGTTTTCTGATTATCTTAATTCTCAAGTTGACAATTTTGTCGTGAGATGCGATCCCCACATAATTGCCGCCACTGTTTATTTTATTTTATTTTTGTTTTTATAAGAAGTTCAATAATATGAAGATATTAAGAGATATTATATAATAGGTTTGCGGTCATATTTAGGAACAAATTTCATCATTATTGTAGGCCAGATTTTAAACAAGAATATATGCTTACAAACTCCTGGTACATAACCAAATTGAGTAATTGTTTCTATCTACAAGATAGCTAGTATGTGCAATTAAGTAAAATTAAAAAATTAATTTTTTTTTAGATCTTATTTTAACATTCGCCGGAATTCAAGATTTCAATTGAATTGATATTAATGTGATAGCTTATCAATTTGAGGACACACCTTAGCACTGGAAATAAAAAATTATAAATTTTAATATAACAAACCAGGATTAAATCCTAGTGTTTACATGTTTAAAATATTAAATTGTAATTGTTAGCAGTAGAATTCGTATGTTATAAGCAATGGCTACTAGCTCAGGTGAGAAAATTAATTGAAAAATGCTAGTTGAGAGGCAACACGTAAACGCTAGTTGAATTTTTCAATTGAAAATTCACATTCCATGTAACAAGATGTTATGTTTTGTTTGATTAAAAGATGTAATAATAAAGGAAATATAAAATATAGATAGTGAGAATTGGTGAAATAAAAAATAATTATTTTATTTTTATTTTTAAAAAAATAATTTAATTAATAAAATAATAAATACAAAGATATAATATATATTTCACAAATTATATAAAAAAATTATATTTATATTGTTGTGAACCAAACATAATCTATAAAAATGAAAAAGTGTGAATTCATCAAAAACTATGACTTTAAAAGACAATTGAATGCTATGGTTTTCAGGATATATATATAAGCGAAGAATATGTATGATTATTGAAAAACCTATAAATGGAACAAGCTATAATTTTGGATGTTGAAATTCCTTATTTTCTGTTCTAAATTAAATTTTAAAAAACACCCCTAGGATGGTGCATACGTTTAGAAGTGAACTTCCATAAAGAAACACCGTCGATCCTTTTGTCAATGGGATGTGACAACATTCCAATAGTATATTTATTTAGTAAGCTAATTTTTTATGAAACAAGATCAAATTTCTTGTACTTTGATTATTTAAATTTCCTGTTAACATTAAATTCAACCAAATAGTCAATAAACAGCAAAATTAAGCTAACCTAACAGTGTAGTAAAGTAATATGTTAGGCATGAAGGAAGCAAATTCATAGGTAGATGGGGTTGATGTATGTATTAGTAATTATGTTGATAGACTTTATTTTGTGATAAGATAACGTACATTTATTTTGTCACTTGTCTATGACGTCTACGATTTGTTAAAAGTCAAATTTCCTATTGTTCAAAAGTTACCCTCTAATTTAATTTTCAACACTGATATAATTACAAACGTCAAATCAATTTGCCTTTAATAACATGAAAACAAAGAAAAAAAAACACTAATAATGATTACTCCTAGCATTGAGTGCTTAGTGGATAACAAGCCTGCCTATTGTGACTTCATTTTTGAACTCGCATGCTTAAAGCAACTTGGGCTTGAACATATGGGCTTTTTCATATTGGTCCGTTACATATGGGCTTACTCCTTACCCTTTTCTCCCAGCCCAAATATTTTGTGGAGCCCAAATGTAGATGGGACTAGGATGGAGTCATTCCAATGGCATAGAGAACTTTGACCCTTCAAGAAAATAAACTGTTTTTGCCATAGAGAATGGCATGTAATTCAGGGAGGATGGATCTATTAGGATTGTAATTTTCACAATAATACAGTATGCATTTAAGAGAAAAAATGATACAAAAAAATAAAAGCAAGATTTATTTCCTTTCTTTCTACTCACTTCTTTTTTTTTTTTGGTTATATTTCTTCAAATACACCCTAATTATTTACTAGTTAAATGCGAAGAATCAAAATTCAGATGTATGAGGTGTTACTTCCTTTATATATCTTTCATATTTTTATCTTGTATCTCTCTGTTTTTTTCAGTTGTTTAAGTTTGTTAGAAGCTTCTTGCTTGATTTGTTAAAGTTTATTGCTTTTTGTTTGCTCTATATGTTTTCTTTCTTGTAAGGTTAGGCTTGTCTTTTGCCTTAAACCTAATGCCTCGTTAAGGATTATGTACCTTCGAACTTTGCCTTTTATTTTTTTTTTAAATAAGTAAATTACCTTTTTTTTTCCCCTTTGAGAGATGATTTATTTACGTGATTCTCTCTTTTATTGCGGAAAATTATTCTCTCTTTCCTTAAAACTAAATGATTAATTAAAATACCATCAAATGGTTGAAGAATTACTATAAAAACAATAAAAAAAAGCCACTTTTAAAGTTAACAAATTTTCAAAAAATAAAATTTTAAAGTAAATTCACCAATTAAAAGATACTGAGTAGTAATATTTAATTTCAAAAATAAAGTCTTTGATTAAATATATACACTTAATAACATAAGTATTAATGATAAATATAAACAATCTTAAACTAAATTAAGTAATTGTTTTTATAATAAATTATTAGGAACAAATTTCATCATTATTGGAGATCAGATTTCAAACTAGAATATATTCTTATAAACTCATAGTATATAACCAAATTGAGTAATTGTTTCTATCTAAAAAAAAATAGCTAGGATGTACAGTTTTTTATTTTCCTTCCATGAATTTAAGTAAAATTATACATTAAAATTTTTCGATCTTATTTCAATATTATTCACTATAACTTCTCTAATTTTAAAATTTCAATTGAATTGCTATTAATGTAATAGCTTATTAATTCGAGCACTTACCTTAGCATTGGAAATAAAAATATTATGAATTTAAATATTAAAGAAAACCAGCATTAAGTTCTAGTGTTAAAATGTTTAAAATATTACATGGTAATACTTAGAAGTATTTGTATATGCAATCTTAATGTGTCATTAAAGAAATGATTTGAATGTTTGAAGCACCCTTCGCTCAGCTAATAACAAAAATTGTTATAATCGCCTGTGAATGATTTCACTGAATTAAAGACTGTCAAATCAATTTGCTTTTGGTAACATGGAAACAAACAACAACAACTAATAATGATTACTCTACGCTTTGTAGATAGATACCAAACCTGGCTATTATGACTTCATGACCCGTTCCTTGTGGGGCCTTTATTATTATTATTATTATTATTATTATTATTATTGCACAGAGTAAATTATCCAGATTTTATATAAGGTTGGTCAAAATTATATAGATTTTTTATAAATTTTATTAAAAAATATATACATTTTTTATTTATATTTAAATTATATACAAATTTTTTAAAATAAAAAAGTATTCTATATTTTAGTTTAATTTTTAAATTTTTGACCAAAATATCATTTATTAAAATTTTTTTAGTTTTTTTAAAAATTATATTTAACTTAATAAAAGATATTTTAGTCAAATAATTTTAAAATTAGATTGAAGTATAGGATAATTTTTTATTTTATAAAATATTTATATATTTTTTAAAAATAAATGAAAATTTTATGTAATTTTTCATACTGGCAACTTGAGCTTGATCATATGGGCTTTTTCTTATGGGTCAGCAACATATAGGCTTATCCCTTAGACCCTTATCCCATTTCCTCCCAACCCAAATATTTTCTTGAGCCCAAAAGTAGATGGGACTGGAACATGAAGTCATTCTAATGGCACGGAGAACACTGATTTTTGTTTTTTTGTTTTTATATTTTTAAACTCTAAATCCTTTAAAATTTAGATTATAAATTTTCTTATAAAATTAGAGAGAGATGGATATAGGACATGGGGCGTAGAGATTTTGGACCCTTTAAAATGTAAAGCCTGCAAAGTGCTTTTAAAATAAGAAAGAGAGAGAGAGGAAAAAAAAAGATAAAAAAAAAAAAGCCTTTTATATATATACTTTCATTCTTCATATCATTTTTCCTTATTTTAGAAGTAATTCATAGACTTCATACTTTAGAGAATTCAAACTTAGAACTATATACTCTAACTCCTTTTCTTTTAATATTTAGTCCACACCTAATTTCTATCTCTTTTCAACTTTATAAAAAAATTATAACAAACAATTTTAGAGTGTCCATACCCGTTCACATTATTGTCTTGTATCTCTATTTTTTTAAGTTAAACGTATGTAAGAGGCTCCTTGCTTAATTTCTGAAAGTTTATGACCTTTGTTTGCTCTATTTGTTTTCTTTCCCACTAGGGTAAGCTTGTCTTTTGCGTTAAATTTAATGCCTTGTTAAGAATTATGTATTGAAAAATAAAATTAAAATAAAAAAGTTTTAAAATTCCTTTGACCCAGG
This sequence comes from Erythrophleum fordii, assembly GCA_032878935.1. Lineage (NCBI taxonomy): Eukaryota > Viridiplantae > Streptophyta > Magnoliopsida > Fabales > Fabaceae > Erythrophleum > Erythrophleum fordii. The sequence continues at coordinate 7,921,775 of JAVQMF010000047.1, forward strand.
TATATTTACTAAAACCTTTGTTGTTACTCTGCTGAATTATTTTCAAGATTTCTCTAACTTGTCTTTTGTTGTTACTTTGCTCTATTTGTTTTCTTTCCCACTAGGGTAAGCTTGTCTTTTGCGTTAAATTTAATGCCTTGTTAAGAATTATGTATTGAAAAATAAAATTAAAATAAAAAAGTTTTAAAATTCCTTTGACCCAGGTATATTTACTAAAACCTTTGTTGTTACTCTGCTGAATTATTTTCAAGATTTCTCTAACTTGTCTTTTGTTGTTACTTTGCTCTATTTGTTTTCTTTCCCACTAGGGTAAGCTTGTCTTTTGCGTTAAATTTAATGCCTTGTTAAGAATTATGTATTGAAAAATAAAATTAAAATAAAAAAGTTTTAAAATTCCTTTGACCCAGGTATATTTACTAAAACCTTTGTTGTTACTCTGCTGAATTATTTTCAAGATTTCTCTAACTTGTCTTTTGTTGTTACTTTGCTCTATTTGTTTTCTTTCCCACTAGGGTAAGCTTGTCTTTTGCGTTAAATTTAATGCCTTGTTAAGAATTATGTATTGAAAAATAAAATTAAAATAAAAAAGTTTTAAAATTCCTTTGACCCAGGTATATTTACTAAAACCTTTGTTGTTACTCTGCTGAATTATTTTCAAGATTTCTCTAACTTGTCTTTTGTTGTTACTTTGCTCTATTTGTTTTCTTTCCCACTAGGGTAAGCTTGTCTTTTGCGTTAAATTTAATGCCTTGTTAAGAATTATGTATTGAAAAATAAAATTAAAATAAAAAAGTTTTAAAATTCCTTTGACCCAGGTATATTTACTAAAACCTTTGTTGTTACTCTGCTGAATTATTTTCAAGATTTCTCTAACTTGTCTTTTGTTGTTACTTTGCTCTATTTGTTTTCTTTCCCACTAGGGTAAGCTTGTCTTTTGCGTTAAATTTAATGCCTTGTTAAGAATTATGTATTGAAAAATAAAATTAAAATAAAAAAGTTTTAAAATTCCTTTGACCCAGGTATATTTACTAAAACCTTTGTTGTTACTCTGCTGAATTATTTTCAAGATTTCTCTAACTTAGGCATCCAAAATGTGAGGTGGAGCTTTATACCCTTATTGCTAGTTAAGTACTTTTCATTATAGCTAGTTGTTTTTCCGGATTTGGATCTTCTGCATTGTTCTCTCCATTATTCTCTCTATTGTCAAATTTGAATCATTCAAATTAATTTGGACGGTCCAAATTTATTATTATTTCTTTTAAGATTTAAGAGAAAAAATACTTTTAAACAAAGCAGAATTCAAAATAAAAATAATCTTTTTAACTGTGAATTTTAATAAAAATGAAATTTAACCCTTAAAAAATAAACTTTAAATTTAGACCATCCAGATTTAAATATAAACGGTTTAGATTTCATGGAAAAGAATAATAGAGAGAGTTTGAGGGAGAGGATCCGTTTTCTGTTTTCTCCCTTTATCTTGCACAGGTTCAGAAAATGTTTTCATGGACTTCACACCAAAAAAAAAAAATCTAAAAAAAATGGTGTATGAACACTATATGTACGAATATAAAATAGTACATGAATAATATCCAATATAAAATTCTGTAAGAGCCACACAGCAAAGGCTTATTTATTGTGCTACTCCACAATTAGGGGTGTTCATGAGCAGGGTCGGGTCGGACATCTAGTATGCTCGATACCGGGTCCGATTAAGACATCAGATTTGTTTTTATACCTGTGGCCCGACCCAGTCCAAAACAAGCTCGATTTTAGGGTAGATTAGGGCGGTTTAGGGCCGTCCGAAATTTTTTTGTTATGAATTGATACTTAATATAAATATTTTTTTTGTAGACTCATAGGCATATACTTCAAAATAATAGGCTTTTGGAACTTTCATGTTTTTATCAATAATAAAAAAATAGCTTAGTATTATCAAACAAAATATAAGTTATACTAATATAATTAGCTTTAGGTAAATATATGTATTTTTATTATTTAATCAAAGAAATGTCAGTAAGCATGTACATCAATAATAAAAATAATTAAGAAATAGGGAGAGTTTAAATAGATAATGAAAGTTATAATATGTAAAGAGAATTAGATAAAATAAACATAAATATATATATATATATATAAGATGGCAAGATATTAATAACAAAAAAAAAATATTAGGACAAGTTGGGCAGAATGTCTTTGCCCGTGACTTAGCCCGACCCGATATAATTTTATTTAAAATTCTGTTCATTTATATTTTTAATCCGGTCCGCCCCGATCCGATTAGGCCGGGTTAGGGCGGGCCCCTAGGGCCAACCGGACCAATAAACACTCCTATCCACAATAATTTATATATATATATCTTCAGCCGATAACACTTTTAGAGCAATTATTGGGTTCCAAAACCCACTTCACCATTAATTTGAAAAAATTAATGAATTTGTGTCAAAGTAATTAATATTATTGATTTATAATAGACAAGTCCACCAAAATTTTATTACATGAAATAGTTGTGTTAAATGTAAACCTGAGAGCAGAGAAAGGATGAACCAAAATTTGCAATGAGCAAAAAGGCTTTCACAAAATAGAAGACTAATGAGGCATTTAGTTCACATAACGTTTTTAGAATTTCTGAAAATGTTACATGCGAATGATATTTTCCCATGTTTAGTTCAAATTTCAAGAAAAGATTCTCAAGAATATTGCATTCTTAGAAATCCAACATTCGCACAAAGCCTCTTCTTTCATTCCAAGAGGGAGAGGTGAGAAGTTTGGATTCCAATAAGGTGAGAATGTTTGTATCAAAAAACTATATTACCTGTCTTTATCTTAATATACTTTCAAAAATAATAAATAAAAAAATAGGAAATATAATTAATATTAAAAACAAATTATATTAATCATAAAATAATAAAATAAATAAGATATAAATTAATAAAAAAGGATGTACTACATTATATATATAATACAAAAATAATAAAATATTATATAAATAAAAAATAAAATAAATTGAATAATAATATAAACATATAAAATAATTTAAATTTGTAAAATATGAAAATGGGTATTTTTGAAAAAAATATCAAGGATTCTTAATAAAAATATTAAATTTCCAAAAATATATTTTCCAAAAATATTTATGAGACATCAGTATCATATTTCTAAGAATATACTTCCTAAAAATAACATGCCCAGATATATAACCATTCTTAAAAGTAAAAGATTTGAGGAACCACAGGCGTCCGAAAGTGAGAAGGCTAAACCATGCTATACGCCTTGTATATATGACATGCATTTTGGTCTTCTTTGATCCGTGTAATATGTGAAAAAAAAAGTTAAGAATAGAAATAAAAATAAAAAATAATTTTAAGAATGAGAAATAATATTTTTTTATTTAAATAATAATAATAATATTATAATTATAATTAAATAATAATTATAAAATTATAATAAATGTTATACATAATTTTTCTTTTCCATTTAATTTTCCTTGCCTAGCTCCCCCCTTCTCTTTTGACGATGCACCCTTTCGTCTCTTTCGTCTTCTTTCGCAACATAGAAACGGCAGTGTCACAGTCTCAGTGGGTTCAAAAGAGTCCTCTGTTCTTGGACACTTCTCAGTTCTCCCATGTGACTCAATTTATGACTCAACTTTTAAAGTCCACAGCCCTTTCCCTTTTTCCTTCTTTAGTACTGTGTACCCAGTGTCTCTTTCGCCACTTCTCCTCACCCCATCCACTCCTATATAGTACGTGTTTGGATGCACAGTAACGTTTTCCAAATCACATTTCTAACGAAGCAATGAATTGTTGCTTTTCTGTACCATGGTTGAGCAAACGGGATTTTTACCTCTCCCACCGCAAAACCAAACACGCTAATAGAATAACAGTCTCCTACATATTGCGTAATTTTAAACTACCAATACTAATTTAAGTAAATGTTTGGGGTTTGTTAATTTATTCGACAGTCATGATACGCGAATGAATTTTCTGTTATCTAATTTTGTGCTGCATAACATGAAAATCATGTAGATAAAAGAAAAATGAAAATGGGACAGCCCCATGTTTAAGGAATAGAAACCGCTGCTTCAGAAAATCCGAACACTATATGATACATTGCATAAATTTAGCTATTTCTATTATTACAAAGGAAGCATAAAGTTAAGGAGTTGAAAGTTAAAAAAGGATATAAAATAAGGATTGAATTCTGATATATCACTTCCTATGACACTAACTAAAAAAAAAAAAAAAGATGCCAATTAAAGCAAGGCTTGTACCTAAATATTTTTGTCGAACAATTCTATTATGACACTGCTTGTTCATATGTGACTCCTCACGTGACAAAATTTTGTATTAATCTAATGATATAACCAGACAACAATTATTAATCCAGTGGACAATGGGAGATGCTACAAACGGTACCTTAGTGATCACTTGTTCCACAACCTCTCAAACTGCAAACAATAATAAAGCAAGCTAGGCTTCTCTAGACACTCCATTTCTCCCTCAAATCGCTCTGCTATGGATTCCTTCAGCGACAAATACTTTCAAGCTCCGTCTTTGTTAGCTTCTTCACATGGGGTAAAGAATAAGGATCCCACATTTCATTTCTTTTACTTCAAATCGTTTAGTCCTTTTGATCTTTACTCACTTCTCTTCTTTTGGGGTCTTTCTGATACAGATATCACCATTAGAAGGGAATACGAACTTGTATGGGAAAAGTAAAGACAACCCATTTGCGGAGGCCATCCCTGACCCACTTTGTAAGCTTAATCTCCGAGAAACCTCGGAGTTCGTGAAGTCGTTTCCCATGTCAAACCCAGACAAAAATAGAGGTTTTCTCGAGGTTTCGTCTCAGAGAAAAAGAAGAGTAGAAGCTCCTTCAACCCCAGGTAGACCCATTTTTAGCTTCACCAACAGAAAGAGCAGTTTCCCTTCGAAATGGGACGATGCGGAGAAATGGGTCATGAGCAGCCATGGCTCCCCTGCTCGTACAATGAAGGTATTATCATCATCAGAGTCCTCCAAGATCAGAATACCATGTGACAATGACTTCAAGGTACACGACACCACTGAGAATTTCGCGGAGAAATCGAGGGTCACAGAGGAAAAGGTGTCCAAAGCTGCCCCAAGCTTTCAAATGGCTGCTGCATCTTTGGACCACCACGGGGTCCCTTCCCCAACAGACATAGTGCTAAAAGGTAGGATCCCCTGTTTGTTTGCCTTTATAGTTTTCAATCTACCTTTTCCTGTAATTGAAGTTTCTTACTTTTTGCTTCCTATAAAGGTTTTGATCTTTAATTCGGTTATTACCATAAAGATTTCAACTTGGCAAGATTTGGATGCTGAAACTTCGAAGATATAAAGAAAACCTTTTTTTAAAAAATAAAATTTGGACAATTATAGCTGGAGAAGTTTTGTCTCAGAGTGTTTTGCTCTTTTGGATCCATACTTATATGTAGGTTCGACGAGTCTGGATTTGTTCATATTGAGGTGCCATCATTTTCTTCTAAGAATGAGGATGAGCATTCCCGAAATAAAAAAAATGGAAAAAAGAAAACCAAAAAAAAAAAGAGATTTATGAGTGACTAAACGCTCATGATGGCACCATAATATGAGCGGATCCAAACTCGGTTCAGCCTCATTTTCTCTTGGAGGTTCATTTGCAATTAAATGGTATAACTGGATTTTACTTTATATTTATTATGAAATTTAAAAAATCATGTCATGTTTGATACGAATATTTAAAATGCAGATAAGTTCACAGACAAAATAGGACCCAGTTTCCCCAATTTCAGAGATGTTGGGACGGAGATGACTCCTCTAGGAAGCTCCACAGCCTCAAGGTGCCACACACCATTCAAGAGCTCATCCCCTGCTCGCCATAATACCCCTTCAAATAGGTCTGGTCCATTGGCCTTCCCAAGCCACAACTACAGCAGCAGCAACACTAGACGCTGTAATAATGACCTTATTCGGCTGGAGGACTGCCATTTTGCTAAGCTGCAACTAGGAACAAAGTTCGATTCGATTGGGTCGAATTGGAGCTCAAGGGAAGAGGAGGAAGAGGAAGGTTCAAAGAGCTTGAGACATCATGCTAGCCAAACCCTGAAAGCTGATTCAGACTCCACAACTGCTGCTTGGGAAGAGGAGGAAAAGACCAAGTCCTGTCTTAGGTAATCAAGGTTTAAAGTTGCAGCATACGAAGCATGCGCACTGTGATAAACATGAGACATGATAAAATATAGTTGGATTCTTCGATGCATTTAGTAATGTGTTCTCATCGTGCTGGTAACGTATGCTCAAAATGTTAGTAACTATATATTGTTGCCCTTATTAGCTGATTACTAATACATTACAGAGCTGTTAGCAGTATGTTGAGAAGACGTTACTAATTAACTGGTTACTAGCACATTAGTGAAATGTTACTAATACATTGCAAATATTAATACGATGAGAAGATGTTACTAATTGTACCGTGGAACGTACCTAAAATATATAATGTTCATGCATAATTTGAATTGTCATGTTATTCCTAATATGAATATGGCACAGGAGCATTGCTAATTTTTTAGAATACTAAATGGTGAGGTTTATTTTCTTGAATTAGTAAATATATGAGTTAGTCCTTTCTGCATTCTTTGGTCACTTGATAAAAGATTTAACACGAAACAAGTTTATGTTTAGGGACATACGCATGCGTAGTTTTCAAAGACTAGGTTAAATAAACTTAAATTTCTGAACTAAATTGTTAGTTTAAGTATTTTTAAAGAGCCCGTACTTTTTAGTTCCATGTGATATATATGGTTAGGACTAAATTGTGACTTGAGGTACATGCAGGTATCAGAGAGAAGAAGCGAAAATCCAAGCTTGGGTAAACCTCCAAAGCGCTAAAGCAGAAGCTCAATCAAAAAAGCTTGAGGTACTTCGTTATGAGTTCTTTTCCTATGAATTATGGTTAGTTTGCTATTGTTTAATAATCTACCAATCATCAACAATTACAGTGGAAACCAAAAGCTTTTCTTAATCCACAACATAATAACTTTTAAGTTAAATGATCTTTGCATGAAATAGAAAGCTTTTCCTGATTTTTGCCTTTATCATTGAAAGTAGTATATATGAAAGTAGGGATCATAATTACTAGAAAAAAAAAAATAGCAGACCCAATAAATCAAATTAATTATGAAAAGGAAAGTAAGATCAAACCAAATCACCGGTTAGTATTAAAAAATAATAATAATTTACAAAAAAGATGTACCACTCTATTTGAGAGCACAACATCCTTTACTAAGCACTTGATGCGAGTTTAAAGTATGACTCACCCGACTCATTCTATATAACTTCTATAGATAGATCTCTAAAAATCCTGTAATTCTAGTACAGTGAGAATGCTTTGCCTTGGCAGGCATGTTTTTGACCTTATCTTCTCGAGCCACTCGCTTGAACACCATTCTTCTTGAACACCATTCTTATTACGAATTTCTTGACCAGTCCACTGTGTTTGAGAATTTCAATCCAGTGCATTTCCGTCGTCATGCTTCCCTCTTAGTAAAATAGCTAGGAAGCCCAGAAGTCAAAGTGTTTCCAATATTCTATTAGGATTGCATGTGATCATTAAATCTTGAAATTCGTGGGTGTCTAAGTGAGCTAGACTTAAAAAAAAAAAGAACTTGTACTTCTCGTCCCTGGTAACTTGAATAGATTACTACGTTTAAGGACCATAAATTTATAAAAAATTATAGTAAAACGTTTTATTATAATTAAGTCTTCTGAAAATTTTATTACAGTTCTTGGTTTCTGTAATTTTTATATATTTGTAGTGCTTGGATGTAATTTTCCCTTAAATTTGTGTGAACAAAGTTCCAATTCTACCACGATAATGAAATGAATGCTGTTCTGGGAAAGCACACCAAATACTGTTTTTTCATAATGAATCTACTCAAATGGAACAGAATAGACTATGGATGATGGAGAGTGATGGGCACGTGATATTAACTTGCGAAGGATTATTTTAAGTGAAACATGCAGAGTTCAACTTTAAAGGTGGAACTTTTCACTCTCTAATGGTGTTTAAAAATGTATATATGATCATAAAATATTATTTATTATAAATTCTAAGATCATCAGGTGATGGAGAGCTCGAACAGGACCTCTTGATAAAATAACCTTTATTTAACTTAAGGGATTTTAAGTTTAAACTTGAACATAGATCTATCATACAGTGTGAAATTTCAATCTCAAAATTAAATTATGAGGAACTAATGGGAATGTTACCTGATTACAAAGATTTTGATAGTATGTCAAAAACTATTTAGAATGCTTATTTAAGTGAAAATTATTAAATAGTTGGTTAAATTAGTATTATAGTCCTTTAAATGTATTTATTATTTTGATTATTCTTTTAAGTTTGCTCTATTCCAAACTAGTCTAACTTTACGTTTCGTATCATATACAAGTATCCTAAATCATAAATTCTATCTATCAAATTAATAAACAATTAGAATGCTAGATCAACGCCGTCTGACATGTCTTTAAACATATGGTATAAAAATAAGATCAATTTGACATCAAGCATATTTAAAAGATTAAATCAAAATAATAAATAGATTTAAGAGGCTAAAATATTAATTTAATCTACATAAATTTATTATCAATTGAAAACTGCAAGGTGGGTGGTTACTTTGATGGGTATTGTATATCATTTTTCCTTTCTGTTATTTATAACATCGAAGAAATAAATCTGTTAAAAGACAAACATATTACCAAGCAAGTTTTTCACTTGGTTAACGTTGCTGAAAAGCAGATCATTCAAACTGAGAAATGTTAATGTTGTTTAGGTGAAAATACAAAAGATGAGATCAAAGCTGGAAGAAAAGTTGATGAAGAGAATGGAAGTGGTTCATAGAAAAGCAGAAGAATGGAGAGAAGCAGCAAGACAGCAGCACTTGGAGCAAATCCAAAAGGCAACTGAACAAGCAAAAAAGATGAAGAATCGGCATAACCCACAATTTTCAAGCCACACTAGTTCATGTGGTTGCTTCCCATGCAATAACAACCACACATAACATAAAATATATATATATATAATCTTGATCATTTTTCCCGCATATTTTGAGCCTCCCAATGTAAACCCAGAAAAAAAAAAAAAAAGTCTCCCATTGTTCATTCTTTCATAGGAAAATGATCTCATTTTCGGAATAATAAGAAAGGGTATGCAAGGCTAAGGGCCGGGTAGATAAATCCAAAAAAGGTGCTGTGTAGGTACCTCATGGAGAGGACAGGATTCCGAAATTTGGAGAATTCTTAATAAAGTTAATATATAAAAAATGAATAAATGAGACTAATTATAAATAAATATTTAAAAAATAAATTAATTAAACCAATTAGAAATAAACATATAATTATATTACATAATATCGAAGAACTGTCTAATTGGAGAAGTTGTTATAATTAATTTTTGTAAAATCTTTTTAATTAGTTTATTAGTTAAAAATTTGAAATTTTATTTAATTTTAAATTAAATTAAGTAGTAGTTTATTTTTATGATTTATTATTATTATTTATTTTTATTTTTTAATTATTTGTAAGTTTATAAATAGATAGTTTCAATTATGGAATAAAGTGAAGTAATAAAATATTAATGTTTCTACATATTTTCCTAGTTTCATTTAAATAACATATTACTTCAAATTTTTAATATGGTATCAAAGTTCTCATAAATTGTAAAGGACTTGTGAGTGATCGACTTTCATGACTTTTAGTAATATATCGGTTTTTTCACACTCAATTTTCAATGGTAAAAACTATCAAGTATGATCTGTTAAGATGAAAATTTACATAAGAAATTTTGGTTTATGGCAATAGGTTGAAGAAGAAACTCTTTTTTGAAGGTTGGTGAAAAGTGCTCAAACAATTGAAACTTAGTGAGAAAATACATTAACAAGATGATGAGAAATGTATTATGAAGTGAAGAGAAGTGCTTCACAAATTTGAAAATGTAAAAAGAAGTGTTCTATGAAATTTGAAGTTTTGCAATTCTAAATCAAGGGGGAATGTTGGAGATGTGATTCAAAATTATTATAATTAATTTTTGCAAAATATTTTTAGTTAGTTTATTAGTTAAAAATTTAAAACTTTATCTAATTTTAAATTAAATTAAGTAATATTTAGTTTTCATAATTTTTTACTTTTAGTTACCACTTATTTCTATATTTTAGTTATTTGTAAGCCTATAAATAAATAGCATCAATTATAAAATAAAGTGAAATAGTATAATATTAGGCTCTGTTTGGTATCTTATTTTTAAAATAATTTTTTGTTTTTAAGAACAAAAAAACAAAAAATCTTGTTTGATAATGTATTTTTAATTAAGTGTTTTGTAAAACAAAAAAATAAAATTTTGTTTTTGGAAACAGAAAGATCAAAATATTTTTTAAGTGTTTTGTAACCTTTATTTTGTAGAATAAAAAAAGAATAAAAAATAATTACTTTTCAAAATAATGATTTAAATGAATTTTTTAACTTTTTTATTCTCAAAATTTGTTTTAAAAAATATATATTTTAAAAATAATAAAACAAAAACAGAATCAAACAGCCTAATTTCCAACATGTGAGACGTATGATAACTCGTTGTTTCAAGTTCAAGACATTCCGTGGGTTGGCATGTTAGGCTCGTTTGACCCATATTAAGTATTATTAAGTATATTTTCTTACAGTAAAGCTCACATAACATTTATATGTTTGTACATAAATTACTCCTCCTTTCAAGAGGTATCTAAATTAAACAATTCTTTATTTTAATAAAAAAATATATGTACAAACTTCTCTAAAAGTCAAAGGTGGCCAAAATAATTTGAAAAACAGTATTAGTTTTTTTAATTGAAAATGCAACTTGTTAGAAATGCATTTCTTAAATTTTTATTTTAATGTTATTTATTTTATATTAATAAAGCGTAAAATTTAATTTATTTCAAATTTAAAAAATAATTATTTTATATTCATCAAATATATATTTACTATTTACTATATATATATATATATAAGTCATAAACATACAGATATTTTTATTAATATATATAACTGTAATTTAATTTTTGTTATAAGAAAAGTTAATAGAACATTTTTTAATAAAAAAACTATATAATTCAAACATCTCTCTTAAAAAAATAATTTGCTTTATTTTTTTTATGATCAATTTAGCATCTTACCTAGCAATCTAATCTATCAACGTACAGGAGTGATACGATTTTTGTTGGCTTCCTCTATTTCTCAGATCTTTTGTCCTTTCATGTTTGGACTAGGACCTGGAAAAATTATAAATTTGGCCAGCATCTTAAAGACTCGCCCTCTTTTCAGATATCAGTGGTAAGGCTCCGCGAAACTGGCTGTTGAGTAATTGTCTAGCAGGTTAAAGGCTGTCCCACTTTTTCAGACATCAGATATAAGCTTAGTGATACTGACAATGCAGAATCTAGCAGAAAAGCGTATCGTTGAGCTGGAATTTCAACTGCTTTCAGCAAGAGTCTTTCTGTTTCATGCAGAGAACTAGATTCTGTGTCGGGTCTAATCTTACCGGGAGTGATATATTTGACTTTCGTTCTCATCACTGCCCGCCTTTCACAATGCTAATCCTGTTTACTTTAGGAGTTGCTTCACGAAACCAAATCTAGTGTACCTCTAATAAAACCGAAATAGATTAGCCACTCTTGTATAAAACTGTTTTAGATTTTGATAGAACTTGAACTGGATATCTTCTTGGGACCCAACAGTCCAAAACTAGGTTGCTTCTATGCTATTCTACTGCTCCGATTTTCCTTGTATAGTTGCAAGGAATCCTAGCAGAACAAGTAACATTGGCATTGAGGATAAATTTTTAAGTATTTAACAGGTACAAATAATAATAATAATAATAATATGGCTAAATCTCATAGAATTTCTCTAAATTTTAGATCAAATATTAATTTTTTAATATTTAAAACTTAACAATAAATTTTTTTAAATTTTTAAGTTTATACAAAAAAAAAACCCTTTTATAATTAATTAATACATTATTTCATTAACAAAACATCATATATCATTGATAATAAATCATTTAAACTTTATTATATGCAAATAATATTTTTATATATAGATAACTCTCTTAATATATCACACTTTATACATCATTTATACAAATTTAAAAATTTAAAAAAAGTTATTATCAAAATTTGAAAATAGAAAAATTATTTGCGCATGCATTATATACAATTTAATCTAATTATTTATTAAAGTGGATATACCAATGAACTCCACCATCTGCAACATCTAAGAATTTTTGGAGGCTGCATAACTTAGATACACCCATTTTGATATTTTCTTTCTCCTCCCTGCACAATCACAATTGCAGCCCATGCAAAGGTATTAATTTGTAAACTTCAATTAATTTGCCACATGTCATCAATAATTCATTTCTTCTTTGTTGGTTTGCACGGCACCTAATACAAGGAACCAGTAAGAAATGGGTACAATGCCACCCAACAAAATGAGTTTTTCTTTTTCTTTTTCTTTTCTCCCTCTTCTTTTGAACTGCTGATTGGTGAAAAAAGATAAAGATCCTATCACATCTAGAATCCTCCAGACGGAGGCGCCACGGCGGGGAAAGAGATGAAGGGAGGAATAGCTTCTTGAAGCACAAAGTCCATTACTGTTAAAAGTTGATTGGCTACCCTTATTGTGATGAGAGAAACTCAAAACCAGGATTCCTCAGTCACGAAACTCATCCATAAATTTTTTGTGGAACTCTGTCAAGCCGGTGACAATTGCTGGAATCTTATCTTCTGGAGGTAGAATAGTGCACCTAAAGTGCCAGGTTCCAGGAACCTTGCATGAAAACATCACAATCCATCAATAAGTTAATAATTGCCAGAGGAAAAAAATAAATAAATAAACTTAGGTGTTTTACTGAAGTGTTTGCTATCAAGTTATGCAATAAAATTATAGCAGGGATAAAATTTTTTAAACGAGTCAATAATATGATATTTGATTGTAAAAAATGTCTGCACGTTATGTTTTGGAGAAAATGCAAATATATCCTTTCAATTTTGAGTCATTCGCAATTTGCTAATACCTCTTCAAAGATCAGAAATTGACCCCTTAAACCTTGGGCTATTTAACATTTAAAACCTTCTATCCATTTTCTATTAACGGAGATGTCACTTCACAAATTTTTTCTCGCAAGATGGCATGCCCCCATTGGTTTTAGAAAAACTTTGTGCCAAAATTAAATGCCGCAACACTAAATTGCAAAATTTCCAAATGCTAAAGGATAAAAGTTTTGGGGGGTAATTTTCAATTTATAAAGTTGAGGAAAGTCATTTGCAAATAAGCTAAAGTTAAAAAGATATGTTTTTAAGTGTTCTTATTAAACAATTTAATTGCAAATGCTTAAGAAACTTTACCCAAGTCTTGTCAATCGTGAGATGTATGAAAAATGCAAGTTGGTTGGAACAAATGACCAGTTTTGTTGATCAACCGGAGAATAAATCGTACGCAACTTAAAAGAGACAGGTTTTGTTATACTAGAATAAATCAATAAAAACTAACCTGTCTAAAGCCAGAACCGGGGACAACAACAACTCCTGTGGCATTAAGCAGGCGTTGACAGTAGAAGGCATCAGGAGCTTTATTAACAGCCTCTGCAGCTTTGATTGCCTTTTCGGGTAGGCGAATACGGGGAAATAGATACATTGCCCCTTCTGCTTTGTTGCATGTTACACCCTCAAGTTTGTTGAATGCTTCTTCCAGTGTCTGAGTCAAGAACATAAAATCCGAAAAGGATTCAACAAAAAAATTTGAACAAGGGAAACGAGGGATAAATGTGGGGTTGGCAGTCACTTTGGAGCGTAGGACACTCCCTTCAATATGATAATCGCAGAGAAGACTATGTGAGAGATGGAAAAACGGAGCCTTAGAAATTGTTTGGAATATTACTCTTTGAAAATGATTAATACACGATCCTTTATTACCTTGTTCTGATTCATATAACAGAATTAGTAACTTATTTCTTTTTCCAGGTAACTGACCTTCGCACGCCTAGCAAGGGAAGACAGAATTCCATCTCTCTCTGCGATGTACGATTCATAGGACTCATCTCCAACCTGCAGCCATCCATCAAATTCACCGAGTATTATAAGTGAAATGCAGTTAATACCATACTAGTGATAGAATGTTTAGAATTCCAAAATTTGTGCACCAACTTCACGGCCATGTTCTCAAAGGTAATGGTTATGTTGTAGGATATTTAAAAATGTAAGCGTTATAGTCCTAATATTTATCATATCAGGCCTTATCCTATCAGGTCTTATACTATCAGGCCTTATCCTATACATCATACCAAACGGGCCCTAAATACAAGGGAGGCCTACCACTATTAACATGCCTTCCTAATTCACAGAATCAACTTGTTGACCCATTTAATAAGTTTCTAGATGGTTCTCGGGTGAAGTTGGTTTCAAACAAGCTAAAGGCATAAAAAGTCTGCTCAAACCTGAGGGCAAGCAGTACAGAATATTCTAGAGCAAGTGTATCCTTGTTATTGTAATACACCAAGCTTATTCTAACAGGGAAAGTGGAAGACAAAACATTGCCTCCAAGTTCTAACAGCGTACCTTCCAATTAGCCTCTCGCTCTTTATACTATAAATCCTTACGAAGGCATGTTGGAATCCACCACAAAATATACAAAGGCCAAAAATCATACAGCAGGAGTAATATTTAAGCCAAAAATGGTCAGTTCCACTGATTACAGAGTTTTTCTACGAGAATAAAAATCATCAGTAGCAACTGCTTTAAAGTCTTCTTTTAACCTCTTCCTCAGAGGTTACTTAGTCCAAAGTTGCTACTATCATGATCGGGATCTATCCAATTTTCTTTCTAAATTATTTTTCTCAAATTAAGGGGGGAAAAAAACAACTGATGCAACTTTAAAGAGGCAAATAACTAACCTTAGGAGGGCTCATGACCAGGCTAGCAAGAATTTGACCAGAGATATTAGAACAAAGATTCACAGAGGCCACTTTGTATATCTGTTCCCTCACATCTGCAGCAAACCCAGTCACCTCCATATAACCTCCTCGTTTCCCACACTCTCCATAATAGCCTGAAACCAAAGAGAAAGACTTGCTGCATTAGTGTAAATTCCTATTGCCGTGACTGTCTAAGTGTCCATTCTTTCTTATTGTTGTAATAAATGATTTGTTACACCAACTTAACTTACCTTTGGAAACTGATTGGAAGGATACTAAGGATATATCATCCTCACCACAGCCCATAGACCGAGATACCTTCTTGAAAGAATGAAATTTTTTCTCAGGAACATAAATATTTTCTTGATATACCTGCAAAATACTAGAGGTCTCAATTAAAGTGTCATGTACTTTCAACAGTTCCACTGAATATCGAATTCTCAAAAGAAATCCAGTTACCTCATCAGCTAAGAGAACCAAACCTTCTTGCTTGCAGAATTGCACAATATCCCGCTGGTTTTCCTCAGAAAGAACCTAGAAGGCGTGACAGAAAATCCATCTTTTATTATTTAACCAGCTTAGCTTCAAACACTAAGCAATCTCTTGTATTAATATTTCTAAGCTCTCTGTAACTCACCTGCCCCGTTGGGTTGCCTGGATTTATAACAACCAAAGCCCTAACGCTGATGCCCTTGGACTTGGCAGTCTCCACTTGCTTCTTGAGCTCAGGTATTTCCAAACCCCAACCAGTTGCTTCATCAAGATAATAAGGTACCTTCAAAAAAGAAAAATAATGCCAAAGTTATACTAATATACCAATCTAGGAAATCTTAACAAGATATAATTCAAACCATAATTTTTTTCAATTTGAAGTTATTCCTAGCCATTCATACATGTAATTATGCACACATGTAAGGGTATTTTTTCTTATTGGCCAGTTCAAAGATGACCTATATAACCCTTTCAAATCAGAGTAGTCAAACACATCAAAATGTCAGTCTCATTGTATATGTGTAAAAACCTACCAGAGTGCCACCATGGAGAGCAATTGAAGCTGAGTACAGAGGGTACTGAGGGATGGGGCACAGAATACCATCTTTTTCTGATCTTATGAGTAATTGCATCATCATATGGACCTGGCAAAATAGAAAAGATAATCTTTTTAATTGATTCAGATTGAAAATAAATTAACTTCCATAGAGCTGCCATTTGAATCTTGGGAAACTTGGGCCATGATAACATCTCTGCTGTTCAACAAAACCCTCAGTACCTTTGAGGGATCAAAACCTCATAATTGAAGTCCACCAAAAAAAAAAAACTTTTGGGAAAATGCAAAGTTGAAAGTTACCGCTGGGCTTGCTCCATCTGTCAAGAAAATGTCATTGGGATCAGCAGGAAAACCATCACGGGCTTCAATTCCAGCAGCAATTGTATCACGTAAACCCTTAATACCCTGATATGAAAACAAGAACAATTTCATGACCCTGATATGAGGACCAGAACAATTTCATGGCCCATTCCATGTATATCATTCTGATGCAAAAAAATCTGGAGAAGATAATGCAATCGCTACCTGACTATGACTATAGGCACCAGTAGCTCTCCCAGGAATCTGATCTAGAATCTGCCAAGCTCGCTCTATTGCATCAGTACTGAAAAATAATGTCAAAAGGACAACCATAAAGGCAAAAAGTAATTAGAAAGACTCGAAAGAGAATTATCAAAAATCCACAGCACATAGAATTTCTCAAGATCAAAACATAAGTAGCAAAAGAAGCTTTTGCATTTTTCTCACAGGATAAACTGCACCATTACAAAAGGGATTAAAAAAAATGAGATCCATTCAATTTCAATTTAACACCCCTTAATTTTAATTTCTTACTCTCAATTCTATGACCATGTAAATCAAGGAAAGCTAAATAGTCATACTAATCCCATCAAGAAAATAAAGCTCCTAAAGCTTTACTAGTTGTAGCCAGGAAATGATTTGCGACTTAATGAAAAATTCAGGCTCTAATACTCTTGTTTCATTTACAAAAGGGTATAAGCAAAATTTATATGATACTATCCACATATGTGAAGTGAACTAAAAAAGGGTGCAGGTTAAACAAGAAGTTACAACTATAACAAACTAGTTTGTTATAATTTCTAGAGGGGCAGTTTGCTGATCCACTATGTTTAGTTATCCAGATACCACAAAATTGGTATTGATCCTAATTACCTGAACAAACCCTGTGTTTCACTTTTGTCCAAAATGGCTGGATGGTCACATAATGCAAGAACCTAAAACAGAGATTAGATCATCATGATAATTATTTCTTTAATTGTATCAACACTATTACATTTCACCACAAAAATCACAGCAAACCAACCTCTCGGAAAAAAGTGATTGGCTGCTGGCCAAGAGACTGAGGATTCCCAATGTTACAGTAGAGTATCTATTTAATGATAGAAAGTCAGAAAAAGCAGAAAAACAACTTAAAGAAGTAACATTGAAGTGTGTCACAGAAGAATATAATTCAGCATACTTGGAGGGGTGGGGTGAATTTATAGATAGTTTTACCCTTCAACTTTTGAGGTGAAAATGTACAGAAAAGAAAAAGTATGTCATATATTTTTCTCTCATCATCCCTAAAAGGACTTCTTAAGTGAAAATGATAAAGATCTATCTTGCAGAATTGACTCATTCAATTGGTCAGTTTCGCAAGATTAATCGCCAGGGAGATTTTCCATTACAAATTGTATTATAATTAAAGAAGGGAAAGCATTGACAAGTGTATCAAAAATATAATTCACCAAGTATCTAAGCATGAAGAGTTGTAGACTAGAGATAGCCAAGGTTAGGTTGAAAGCTAATTTATGTTGCTGCATATTTTGGTTTGCATCAAAAATCACCAACTGAATTATTTCTACTTTTTATGTTGCTGCATATTTTGGTTTGCTTCAATAATCACCAACTCAATTATTTCTACTTTGGAATAAGATATCAATTGGAAAAAGATAGTACCTCATCAAATGGATGAGAGCCTGGCTTAGCCTGTAGATCTTGTTGCAATTTCTGCAGCATTTAGACATTACAAGGTTTCAGTAAGGCCATCCTATAATGTATTCCCCCCCCCCCCCCCCCCCCCCCCCCCCCCCACCCCACCCCAACCCCAACCCCACAAAAAAATAAATAACTAAATCCATTCCAACTTCATAACAGCAAAGACAACTTTATCTTTCAAGCTATAGTGTAGAAAAAACATTACTATTAGTATTAGTGTTGAACGAGTATTAAGGCAGTGTTTTGCCAGTAAAGGATCTCGAATGTTTCTACTTTGGAATGTTTACCTAGACAAAAATAACGTTTCAACGAAAGACTTTAATTCTTCCAAGATGGACAACCAAATCGAAATACCTGAGCAATAGTGACGATTTCTCCTCGAACAGCATACTCACATTCCAGAACCTGTAGGAAGGGAAAACGATGTTTTCAAGCGAGCACACTTAAGCACAGGTAAAATACACATTGGTGACGGCAAAACCAACTAGGGATCCTTTTGTACAGATGTAACACTCCATGGGTAAATTGCAAAAATGGAAACCACAGGGTAATGAAAGTTGAAGTTGGTTATTTGCAATTTGGCCTCTTTTCTTTTTTATGAGTATCACTCCAAGTAATCAGATGGAAAAGACTCAAAAGATTATACTACAAGAGAAAGGGGCTATTAATCAGTCATAAGTCTAAGTCCCCAGTGAGAGACAGACCAAGAACCAAAGGGGATAGAAAAGGTCAAACCTTAGTTGTAGATCTCAGATATTGAGCAATCTAGCGAACTAAATATCCTGTGTGACTAAAAAAATGATAAATGATTAAAAAAACAAAAGGCTAATCCTTTGACAGAAAAACACATCTATGATATCATCAGGCAAGAGATTCAGCATCGACAGCCATAAACTACACTTCAACCCCAAAAAGAGCACGGGTTAGAAGAAATCAAGGCAAACCCATATGCAGGAATATCATGTCGATGTCATCTATGCACAGAGATGCAAGCATACAGTTCCATGCTCATAACTACTGAACAAAAAATCCGAGAAACACAAGAAAACGAAGAAAAGAAAGCAAAGACCTTGGGATTGATGTTCTGCAAAGTAACAGGAAAGGAGGAATCGGAAGGAGAAGAAGCCATTGAAGAAGAATGGAACCCAAGAGTAGGCACAGGAGAGAGGAAACGGCTCTGACGACGATGCTGCAAGGAACGGCTCAAAATGCTCCTGACTCTGTCTGTAACGAATTTCCGCATCGTATATAAATGATTTTTATGATGTGATATTTCGTGGCACTAAAATTTTTTGACACGATTTCGAGAAAAGAAAGCCTTGGCCTCCACGCCTTGAACTCCAGGCGCCCACAGTATATGAACTAATCTATGACAATTCTATATAACTCCTTGCTCTTACTTTTCTAGCACTGGCCTCCTTTCTCTTTGGTCTTTCCTTTGAGGTAAAATTTTGAAAATCTTTGTTACCAATTTCTCTAATAAAAATTTTACACGTGGAATTTTTTTTAAAATAACCAAATTATATAATATTAAACTATAAAAATATTTATTTATTACATTTTTATTAAAAACCTAATAAAAATTATATTTATTGTTATCTTTCTAATTCCTGTTTTAATTTTTTCTGTCCAATTTTCTAATTTTCATATTTAAAGGCTTTCTTTGATTGTCTATTATATTTGTCTGATTTATTATTAGAACTTAAAAGAATATATTTCAAGACAAGTTAAAGATATTATATTAAAGTATTTTAAATTTTGAAATCATTTTAAAAAATTTTAAAATAAAAAATTTAAACTATACATAAATATTACATTTCACGATTTCAAATTAATTTTTTTTATCTTAAAATCTTTTAAAATGATTTTAAATTCTAAAATAGTTTAATATAAATATAACTTGAATCTTTAATTATAATTTTTGTTTTAAGAAAAATACTTCTATAAATTTTTATTCTATTCTATTAATTATGTAATATGTTAAACATCAATTTTTGTTTTGAGTAATCGTTATTTCTTTTATTACTACTCACCATAATTTTTTAGGAATACGATATTTTTCGCTGAAATAAATTAAAGTTTAATCCATATAATATTATATTAATACATTTCATAAACTCAGTAACTATTCAAAATAGAATAGTAAATAATTTAAACTTATTCTAAAAATAATCTATATATCTAATAAAATTGAAGGGAGTTGTGTTGTTTTAAAATTATAAACACAGTGACTCTCTGATCGATTTGTGTGCAAAGCAACCTTTTTTTATTCTTTTTTTTTTTTTTAAATTTTAACTTGTTGACATGGATTCCCGTATAACTGAACCCGGTCACAGCTAGTAATAAAAAAAGATGGTAAAGTGTCAATTTGATAATTTAAAATTACTTCAAAATTCTATTTCTTATTATGGATCAGATCAAATGGGTCACTGGTAATTTGATAATTCAACTTGTCAAATTTCCACTAACTCATGGCCAATGGAAATTTGATAGTTATTTCACTGCACAGTAAAAGGAAAAGTACATATGAACCAATCAATTTTGGCAGTAATTGGTTTAAGTAAAGTCAATTTGGTGTATTGTGAAAGCACTCCTTCTCTTTTACTGGTTGCACTACATTCATGGAAGAATACATCTTTAACCTCTTTTTTTTTTTTTTTCTTCTCTCCCTCTTTCTCTCGCTATTTTTGTGAATTAGAAATTGGAATACAAGTAAGCCTAGAGGTCAAAGATGAAAATTGATTGGTAAAAGGATAAGAAAGAAGGAAAGGGACAGAAAGGGGTTAGAAGAAGAATGCAAAAAAAAAATGATGTGTAGCTTTCATACATTTATTTCCACCCTAATAATAAAAAATTATTTTTTTATAGAATATCTAAAATCTCTTTTCAAAGTGATACCGGTCCATTTTGGATGCTGACAAAGCTTATCGTTATGGGTCACTGTCTCTGTAGTCCATCATTGTTTAAATAAAAAGGGAAGAAAATAAAAAGTTTAATGAAATTTTATTTTTATTCTTATAATTATTATTTAATATTATCATTTAATTATTATTTAATCATTCAAAATAAAAATATTATAAATATTTTTTATCTATAAAATTATTTTTTTATTTTTATCATTAACTTTTTACGTATTAGATGGGTTTTGAGTTCTAAAGAGTAAGGCCATACTTTTTTTTTCTTTTAAGATCAAAATATATTTTGTATCTCTTAATTTTGTATAATATTTTATATTCATTTTTCATATTTGTTTTTTATAATTTCAGTCCTTAAAAAATTTTTACAAATATTTTTAATATTTAATTTTATGAGAATATTCAATTTTATATTTTAAACATATCATATAATTTTAGAGTTAAATCTAAAATATATCAACACTATTTTTAAAAAAATAAAAGACAGTATAAAATAAATAAAATTCAAAGAAAAAGAATACTTTATGCAAAAGTAACAAATAAAAATGCACTTATCTGGTAATTTTTTGATCTACAAATAAAAATTTGCAATGAGGTTCAAACTAGATTTAGCACATTTCTGTGTTCAAAAATTAGAATTTTAATTTATTTTAAAGTTAAAAGTGATTATTTTATATTCATTAA
The DNA here is from genome assembly GCA_032878935.1 of Erythrophleum fordii. Classification (NCBI taxonomy): domain Eukaryota; kingdom Viridiplantae; phylum Streptophyta; class Magnoliopsida; order Fabales; family Fabaceae; genus Erythrophleum; species Erythrophleum fordii. Next base: position 7,943,414 of record JAVQMF010000047.1, read on the forward strand.
TTATGTGTGTTATAATATATAAGTAATAATTATAAAGGTATTTTGGTTCATATAAATATAATTGTAATTTATCTTTTGATTATAATATAGTATATCTTTTAATTTTAAGTGAAAATAATTTAGTTTTTTAAAACAAAAAAATGATATAATTTGGACTTCTCTAAACAAATGAGAGAGTAATTGATTTTTTTTTAATAAAACTTGGATAAAATTTTTTAAATATTAGGGTTTAAGGGTTAAGAATAAAAAACATAGACCAATCCCATATTAACAAAGTATTAATTTTTTATACTAAATAAAGTTGATTACGTTCAGAACTTTTGACTTACAATTTTAACAAACTATAACACTAAGGCCTTGTTTGGTTTGAGGGGAGGGAACCCCTCCCCTCCCCTTGTTTGGCATGTGTTTTTGGAGGGGATGAGAGGGAAAGTTTCATTAAACTTTCCCTCCCTTCCCCTCCTCTCCTCTCCTCTCCCTCCAATTTGGGGAGATTGGGAAGGAAAATTAAGAAAAAGACCAAAATGCCCTTATCTTAATTATTAATTTTATATTTTATAAAATTTTTATAAGTATGATTGAAGAAAAATTTTAACTTATTAATTAACACAGGTATATTGTCATATTGAGAAAAAAATAAACATATCAATATTCCTAACTCAGATACATTCTAATTTCATGAAATAAAATATATTAAATTATATATTTGTTGAAATAATTATTTAATTAGTTTTATTTATGTACAAATTTTTTTAAATAATTATAATTATAAATAAATTTTGACATTTTTTTAATTTGGTAGTAAAAATATTAAATTTTTAAAAATAAAAGAATAATTAATTGTATTATTATTACTTTTAAAATATATAAGGGGTAAAATGGTTTATATATTATTATTTTCCCTCCCCTCCCCTCCTGAACCAAACAATATATCTCCCTTCCCCTCCCTTCCCCTTCATTAAAATCCCTTCCCTTCCCTCCCCTCTCCTCCATTAAAATCCCTCCCCTCCCCTCCCCTCCTTTGAATCCTTGTTTGGTTCAAAGGAGGGGAGGGGAGGGGAGGGGAGGGGTTTTAATGGAAGCCTCCTTTGAACCAAACAAGGCCTAAGGTAGTGTTTGGTTCAATGGAGGGGAGGGGAGGGATTTTAATGAAGGGGAGGGGAGGGGAGGGGAGGGGTTTTAATGATATCTTATTTGGTTGATTTGGAGGGGAGGGGTTTTAATGAAATCTTGTTTGGTTGAGGAGGGGAGGGGAGGGGAGGGGAGGGGAGATAAAATTAAATGGACAATTATACCCTTATGATATTAAAATTTTTAATTTTTTTTTATTTTTATAAAAAAAGACTTTTTCTTGCTTTTTATTATAAAAAATAATTTTTTATTTTTATTCAAAAAATATTTTTTATTTTCATAAAAAATTATCTTAAACCCTATTAAAAAAATAAGATTTATATTATATTTTAAATGAAAATAAGAATAAGGGGTAATTTAGTCAAATTGAGCTAAAAAATTTCTCTCTCCTCCAAAAATCCCCATTTTTGGAGAGGTCCCTCCCCTCCCCTCCCCCCAAACCCCTCAAACCAAACATTGCCAACAAAAAGAATTTTACAAAATCATTCAATGGAGGAAGCCAAAACAAAAAAGAATGAGTAATCAAGAGAAAGAAAAATGTTTAGCACTTAATATTATAATGTGGACTGAAACTCCACGTCAGTCTCTGGCAACCACTCACCACCTTGAATAAATGACTGAACCGTGAACTTCCTTGCCTCATCTTCTGTGAGGCTAGGCTTATACCCGGCCCATTTAACCCGCTGGGTCACATTTGAGCCCGGCCCATTATTCTGATACTCTGCATAAAATATAGTGCTTGCAGGCTCCTCATTGGCGGCCCATTCTATCCAGCCCACTGGGTTCAAGAAGGCCCCAATATCAGATTGCATTATCACAGTAGTGGAGAAGTCTTTCCAAGGCCTTCCAAGGTATGTGGGAGCCGTGAGATTATCTCGTGCAGAGATCAGAGAGTTGTGGATTATAATCCCAGTGTTCTGGTTTGGGTCAGTCTTGCCCTGAGCTGTGATGGTGATGAACTGGTTTGGCAGAGGCTGCCTGGGCTTGATATTGCAGTTTTGGAACACTGCAGCTGCATTGCCAAAGATGAAGTCTATGGTGCCTGTAATGTCACAGTCACGGTAGAACTGACGGTTGGAATAGGCGTAGAGAGTGTCCTGGAAGCCTTCAAATGAGCACCTGTAGAACACAGAGTGGTCTGAGCCAGATCTCATGGCCACAGCTTGTTGCTTGGATGCACCTGCAGTGTTCACAAAACCTATGTCCTTGGCTATGAATCCCTTACCGTCTACAGCTGGAAATAGCATGCTTCTAATCAGTAAGTAGTATTCATTGCATTCATGAAAAGGAAAATGTTTCAATGTTTTAAGCCTTTGTTTAGTTTCAAGTTTGAACCAAAAAGCTTAAGAGACCAAGAGGAGTTTACATTCTCTTCAGTTTTTCCCCCTTAATTTTGTTATTAATTTTGAAAAAATAGACATTGAGTAATAAGTTTCATGCATTTAAATGAAACTCACTATTTAAATAAATCTTACACATTCTATGTTTTTTTTTTAAATAAAAAATAAAAAATAAAAAGGATCCAAATTCTACTAAAAGAGTATGTTATAGGCTTAAAATAACATACAAACATGACATCAAATGGGTTGAGATAATTTGAAATGGATTTCAGCTTAAATGAGGAGAGAAAAAGAGAGAGAGAGAGATGGGTCTCACTTTGTGTGGGGCTTACATGACAGAGGTGAGGCCTCTCTCTCTCTCTCTCTCTCAAGTTGAAGTCCACTACAGAGAATTTACTTCCGAGTTTAAACACATTTTCTTCCAAAAGGGAGGCGGATGCAGGCCTTTAATCTTATATCCATGGAATTCGTTGGTTACTTTTATAGAAGAGTAGATGGGTTGGGAGAGATTGTTAAATAAACTCAACTTAAAGTAAAAAAAAAGATTAGACAATAGATGTGTAAGCATGTTAGAGATGATTCTTATTAACAAGTATAATTGACATGCTTACATATCTTGTGTAAAGATTTTTTCTTGAAAGCAGGTCTACTAAAAAATTTTCAATGGGTTGGAGAGAGAGATAATGTTCTTGTGCCACTAGCCAGTTTTGCTGATGAACAACCTCTTCAATCCAGAGCCCACAAAGAAACCGTATCCACTAGCCAGTTCATACTTATTCAGAACTTTTCTTCCTCACCTGGTTATTACTTTTCCCATTTTTTCACTATTCCACGAATCCACTGCCAAAATCCCTTGTTCTATGTTCAATATAAAATAATAACCTTCGTTTCATTAACCATTGACCTTTCTCATCATATTAAATTCGGGGAGTTCATAAATCAGATGTCCACTATGCAAACGTCAGGGAGAAATTGTTAAAAAATTTGCATCAACTTCAATGTTTCAGGCCAAAAATGGGTCAGCTAACTAACAATATATCAATTGCCCTTCGATGGATGAGGCTAGAGAGTGCTTCTGGAAATCATTGCAGGCCTGCAAACTCTTCATTTTTTAAATCAAACGGGACCACACGCATACGAAATATTAATTGAAAGTAAATAAATAGACATGCACATGGGAGGCCAATCCATGCAACTTGAATTTTGATTTATCATAGAACATTATCTAAAATTTTCACCAATAATTACTTCAATGTGTTTTCCTCTTACTAAATCGTGCACCAAGAGCTGAATTTAGATGATCAAATCAACAGCTAGACAAAGAACCACATGAGTCATGTATATTTACCCCCCTCCCCCCAAAAGAAAAAAAGAACCACGTGCTTAATATGTTTACTCCAATATCATCATCTCAAGCAAGCTGATGAATTTGCAAAATACCATCTGGAACAGCAATTGAACGGATAACAATTTGCAGTATCAAGATACAAGGTTGGTTAAAAAGAAAAGGACAAAAAATGAATAATAATTGATGAAATTTGATCCTCTCAATTTCTCTCCTTTTAATTTCATTTCTCCAAGGAAGAGAAAAGATTTGAGAGAATAGAGAATATATGAGTGGGTTCTACTCTTGCTTTTTTCTGAATTAACAAAAAATTGATGGAGAGAAAATTGAAAAGATCTAAATCCAATGTAAAAAGAATCAGAAATGAATGTAATCGAAAATGAATGCACATAAAATGTGTGTAGAATCCATTATTCAATAGTCTCAAGTATTAAAATGAGAATCCATTGGAGTGAATCCTCCATATATATATATATATATATATATATTGTAAAATTAATATTATCTTAGAAGATTGAAAATCGAGAAAAAAAAGAATTTTCTATTGCTTACCAAAAGTGGCAGTCTCAAAAGTGCGACTGCCGTCGATGAAGTTACGGTCGCCGGTGATTATGGTTTTGGTTTTCCCGTCTCCGAAAATCATCACATTCCATGTGTTCTTATCCAAATCTAGATTTTCTACATAAACACCTTCCTTCACGTAAATCACGAATCTAGTCTCACTGTTCTTCTTCATCGCCGCCACCGCCTCATTGATCGTCTTGTATTGCCCGGTTCCGTCCTTCGCCACCACTGCATCCGGCGTCGTTTTGTTCGTCTCCTGCTGCAACAGCCTCCGCTCTGCCAGGCCAACCCAGTCCGGGAAACCTGACCCCGACCCGAGTAGCCTCCGATGGATGGAGAGGTTGAAGTTCGCAAGCAGACCTATAATCTTCGTGACAATGGCCAAGCTGTTACTCGCAAACTCCGTAGAGTTCCTCACGGCGGTTCTCATATCCCGAAGAATCTCTTCCGCAGCGTTGGAATTCAACTCCTCAATAGCGTCCAAACAAGTCTCCTGGTCCGTAATCGTCGCGCTGAGCCACGTCTTGATGTCATCGATCTTCTCCGGCGACAGAATCTTCCCTCCTCGGCCGCCGCCGACTTCCAGCAACGAAACCGAGTCGTTAAGCCGATCCATGGCATCGTCAAGAACAATTCCGCAGACATCGATGGAAGTCTGTTCCCTGGGGTCCTTGACATTGCTTCTGAGCTTCGAAGGGTAGTTCGCGAGCTTCGAGAGCTCGTCAATGGCGACGCGGAGAGAGAGCTTGAAGAGGAGTTCAGGGTCTGTGGTGTTGGAGTAGCTGGGGAGGGAGGAGATGCTGGAGATGCACGAGTTGGGGTACTGAGTCACATTGCAGACCGCTTTGAGTGACGCTGCCGGACTTAACTCAGTTGAGGGTGCCAAGTCATCGGAAGAGGACGAGGCGTTACGCTTGTGTATGACGGTTCCTGCAACGGCGGCGATAATCACCGCCACTAGAACTACGGAGGAGACAACGAGGATAATCACGCGCTTACGTGTCTTCTTCCGAAAGGCTTGGTTCTCGAGCTCATCTACCTTACCGTACCCCTTGAAGGAGTTAATAGAATCCATGATAAAATGACCTTTTTTTGTTTTTTGGCCTCTAGTTTAGAGATTGTGTACTTTTCTGAAATGTGATTCGTAGGGAAAAATGGAATGGGGTATTGGTTTCGATGCTTTTTATAAGGACGGGGAAAAAGACAACGCATGTCTGGTTGTGTATTTTGCTTTGTTGTTTTTTTTGTAGGAAATGTAAAAAACAAAAAGAGACTGAGAAAAAAGAGTGTCTTTGCTGCTTCCTCGTTAAAACTAATAATTAGGAATCTCAGGTAAGACCAAAACTGCAAATGAATCTCACAATGATAATGAGTTACTATGAATTTTAAATTTGTTAATGGTGATTGATGGGTAGTATAAACGATAATAACTTCAATTAAGAAAGAAAAAATTGGCACAATAGACTAAGTTGAAGGTAAAACGACGATAATAACTTCAATGTATGGATTCCATCATTTTTCTTTTTCATTTTCTATTTTCAAAAATTTTAAATAAAATTTATTTTAAATATGCTTTCAAGTCACATATTTATCCATAATAAGGTAAATCAATTTATGTTTAATATATTATGTTTGTTTAAGAATTTTTCATTTGAAAATAATGAAGTTAATTAAGTTTGACGGCAATAATAGCATATACACACTAGAATAGAGTAGGTAAGAAAAAACAATCCATACCCATTAACCTTAACCCTATTTTCATAAAAATTATTTCAAAATTTGATATTTTACCATTTCAAAAGAAAAATGCGATATCTGAATTTACACTAAGTTGTTTTTGCCAAACCGAAAATTTACTTAAGAAATGAAAAAGTCTTATCTCACTTTAGACGTACACAAGTTGTATTAAATTAATTAGTTGTTCGATGTAAAAACAATATTTATTAATTTAGAATCTAAATTATCGGCTTCAGATCAAAATATATGAAGTGGCGGTTAAATTGTGTTTGAAATGATTAGGGTTGGAAAAAATAGCATAAATAAACTGATCTGCTTGTAAATTATTTAAATTTGGTTCATTAATAATTTAAATTTCACTCCACTTATTTATGAAATGAATGAATTTGGTTAATAAATTAATTTATTTAATTAAATGAACGTACACTTTACAAATAAATGTCTTAATATATATGTTAAGTTGCAAAGAAATTGACAAATCATTATGTTTACCATCAGCTTAATTACTAATAAAATAAATATAAAATGTTATGTATACATACGTAATATAAAAGTTCATAATTTCTTATTTAATTTAATTTCACATGCAAAATAAGCATATAATATTTAAGCATAATATAGAGAGAGAGAGAGAGAGAGAGAGAGAGAGAGTTAAATTTAAGTCATTTATTAAATGAGTCAAGACTATAATTTTATATTTAATTAAAGTTTGAAGATGAATTCAACCTCTCTTGATTTTAAACAAACAAGTTTGAATATGCTTCAACTCGGTTCATGGGCAATTCTATTAATCCATCAAAGCTCAACAATAAAGGTTTTTAAGCGTGTACGAATTAACGGTATATATGGTTAATCAATATATATACTATCACTTAATTTAAAAAAAAAAAAATCTGACATACAAGTATGTACTATGTAATATTTGATTCTTTATCTAAGGACTCTTCTATTCAGTCATGCTCATGTCATTTGAGTCATGTAAATTTGATCTAAATTATTTAAATTTATTTATTATTTTAATCTCAATCATTATTTGTTTTCAAAATAAATAGTTTAAAAATTATTTTTAAAACTAAATGGCGTATTTGAGACAAGTACGATCGGATAAACGAACTGTTGAGTAGAGAAACTGAATTCACATTAACGTTTTCCTTTAATTTTTTTTTTAAAGTTGTAAGCATAACCATGATTTCTAGTTGACTGCTTCTCTACTTATAAACTGGCAACTTCATAAATAACACAACTCTGAGGAAAAACAAAATTTCGATTCCCATGCAGAGACGTAGGCTGATCCTGTTACGCGTGTGAATATAAAACAGACACGTATGTTGACCGTTTCAATGAAAACAGAAGAGAAAGTAGAAATGCCATAATAATAATAATAATAATAATCCCAAATGGGAACTTTCCAATCCATTTGGCAAACTAGGCTTCAAGTTGGTTCTTGCTTTTATATTTATTCTGATCGTGAGTTGGGATACCAAATGCACAGGACATCACCTTCAGAGTTCCCAAATGGGAACTTTCCAATCCATTTGGACATCACAATTGGCGAGGAAGCAGCGGCCAAGAAAGGCAATGAAACATGAACACTCAATTATAGGTAGAATTATAATATCAATTTATCCTACTTTAAAATTATTTTTAAGATAAATTATCCTTCATTTTCAAAAAAGATGCTTAAACTAGCACTCATCATTTTTATTATTAACATATACATTTATTGAAAATTAAAATATGACAAAAATATCTTAAAATAATATTTTTTATTAAAAATATAACTTATTAAAAAATATATATTTTTTCTTACACTTTTATTTTAATATTATTTATTTGGTGTTAAAAACTATAAATTTAATTTATTTTAAATTTAAAAAATGACTAATTTAAAATGGTGGTCAAATACATGTTTAATACTTATTATCTTATATAAAAAAATAAATATAAGAATATTTTGATCAAAATATATATAACTGTAACTTATCTTTTATTAAATAAGAAGGGAAAAAATTTATATATAATCTTTTTTATCTTTTCTCAAGTTTTTTAATTAAAATATCATAAATATATAGGTTTCCAATAATAACATAATAAATATGTAATTTTTATAAATAATTTTATAATTATTTAATTAAACTATATACTTGTCAAACTTAAAACAATGGGCGGCCTACCTGCTTTCCTTTCGGTCAGCTGCCCCTCAACCGCTTCAGGGGACTTTCTCTCAAATTGGATAACATATCGAGTCACAAAGAAAGCAAGAGAAAGAAACTCCATCTCCTCGAATTCACCTCATGTAGCGGCAAGCCATTTGTATGGTGGAATTCTTCATCTGAAAAGTAGCAGTGGAATTCTTGATAGAATTCAAAATGGCTATGATTTCATTCCAGCTAGGTCTGTCACAAAAGAATTTAGAGAATTAAGATATTTATCCATTATATAGCGTTGCTAAAGTCTTAACGAATACTTCAGCGTGTTTACACCTGCATCTGAAATGGATCAACTTCGAGATATCATTCGGGATCAAATTGTACTATATGCCCACAAAAACTAGTAGTTTCAATAAATTATAATACTCTATTTCCATGTTATGCACATTTATAAACTTAACTAAAATATTTATTTTCAATTTATATTTTAATTCTAATATCAACATAAATAAAAAGATATATTATGTTATATCATTTGTTAAATGTTATGTAAAAAAAAAGTAATGTTATAAGAATAAATCAAATAAAGTAATATGACTATCCTTTCTGGTAATTTTACACTTAAAAGTGATTCTGGTATACAACATCCAAACAAAATCAATTCTACCAGAATCACTTTTCACCTACACTTTCCAAACATAAATCACGTTCATGTAAACTCACTTTTACCAAAATCAATTCTACAAAAGCAGGGTTTAGAAAATCAATTTTACTCACCATCAATCCAAACACACACGAAGTGATAAGCCTCCTTCCTTACATCTAAATAAGATGACATTTGACGACAAATAGGGATTTTGCTCAACTATGACTGCAACAAGTGCAGCTACTCAAAGGATCTACACCCTTTTGTAGCGAAATCTCAATACACTATCAGCTAATACGTATTAGCTTTATTAATAGCTTTAAACTAAACATACGCTTTATTGTTATTGTATTTCATTGCATGTAATATCCCTCTCTTTTTGAATGTCCATCAAATCCTAAGGCTAGCTAGTGGAAATGCCTAATGGCTGATCAAGCTGCTCCTTTCTTTCCCTGAAGTTAAGGAAAGGCGGTTGTCGCTCCCTGCTATGCCTCTGCGTAACCCTCATCCATGATAGGTAGAATCGAATGTTCGAAATCAGACATGGTCTCTTTTTCCCCCTTTGGGCGATTGTAAGTTTCAGTTTCAGGCACGGAAAGGGGCTTGACCGGGCCAGTTATTTATCTTGATATAGCATTTCTATTATTGTGACCAACCCTACCACTGATAAGGGTCCACAGTGCAGTCAATATTATGCTCATCAAGCATCAGATTGGTCGTTATATTATTATTAAAAAAGTATACATTTATTATGTTCTAGTTTAAAAACTCAATAATGATAATATAAATAATTATACCTAAATCTAGTTTAATAAAAAAAATTAGTATAATATAGTGTAATTTTTAAAAAAAAAACAAAATAAGTTGTGTAATTTAAACAAGTTTTATAAAAAAAATTGTCCTTAATATATATAATATATACATGTATTTATTTATTAATTATTGACTTAATCTATTTAATTTTAATAAGTCATGCCTATTTAAAATTTTTCTTGCAGATCGCGTACAACTTCCTCCACATGGCGTCCAGAAATATAACGTCTTTTAAATTATCCAAAACACTATAATAACCAGTGGAGGGCTAGCTGGAGGCATACCTTCCCCATGTGATCACTCCAATTCATTGCTAGATGTAAATATTAGGAGATTAATTTAGATTAATACCAGATACATTGTTACAATTCATGAACATCATATCGAACATTCAAGAGGAGGACAGAACTAATTAGAAAAAGAGAGAGTAAAAAATGTTATAATACACAATATCTCTAGGAAATCAGAGAGTCTATTAATAAACTAAAATAGTTAAAATGACAAATCTTATCTAATGTAAATAAGATAACTAACTCTAAAAGGATTATGAGTTAGGATTTGTTTTTTATATAAACTTATGGATAATTTAACATATGATTAACTATTCTTAACATATAAATCCACGGGATATAAACAATATTAAATGCAAAATTACTTATTTCATATTATTTAAACAATGTTCTATTATTTGTATCAAATAATTAAGTAATATTAATTTACATATTAATAAATATTCCAACATTCATCCCTCTTATTATATGAGAACTTTCTTTAATTTTTGATTTCATGTAGCATTGCTCAAATTAATTAACCTATCATTTTATTTCACGAATGCAAAAGGATAATAACAGTTAAAATTAAGTTGCACATCTCAATTATTGACTTCTGATTAACCTATTCTTCAACTTCACTACTCTCGCGCTCTCTCTCTCTCTCTCTGATTTGTTTTCCTCCACCTAATTTTATATATACTCAGAGAAGTTAACCTCGGCTTAAATTGCCATTGACTGATTCAAGGGATTGTTAATTGTGAAAGGTTGCTTTAAAACAAAGAAATAGACAATGATTTATACTATTGATTATTGAGCAGGCTTGTTTTGTTTGTCCACATCTGTTGGGATGGAATATGATTGGAGGTACATCGAAACCCACAACTTTGACAATGTTTAAATGAATTTAACTAGCAAATAGCCATGGCAAGAGGGATTCTTTAAGGAGATTTGTCATTAAGAAATGGTTAAAATACACGTAATTTTCTTGAATTGAGTAAGTTGCACACAACTTTTTTAACTTTGTAAAATTTAAAACTAATTTCATAATTTTTCAAATTTTGACCATCAATCCTCTACTGTTAAAATAGCTGTTAAATAATTAACGGAATATGCCATGTCAAATTAGGTAAAAACACTTGACATCTGACATGGAATTGTGGGTGTTTCAATAATTTTATCCACTTTAAGAGCTAATTTGTCATTCTACATACAGGACACATAGCTTTTCTCCTAGTAGACATCTTCTGCATCTCCTCCATCTCCTCTATTCAATAGTTGTCTTCTTCAAAGTTCAGATCTGGAAAGCCCTAAAAAACATCTGCTTCCTTCTCCATCAATAGGCATCCCATCCCATCTCAAATTCGAACCTGTAGCAACAGACCCAAAGTCCCGGCTCACCTGGGTTCATCATCCTCAAATCGCGGAGGTTCCTAATGATATTGCTTTAGGTGAAATTTCCATTTCCTCTGACATTGAACCCGAGCTTTAGTTGCAGTATTCCCCCCTTTTGAAACCCCCTTCGTCATTCTTTTCAACACTTGAATCCTCCTTAAACCCCTTTCTTCTGACTTCTTGTTATGTATAGAGCCTTGTCTACTAGCAATGTTTTATGTATCTAACTATAAGATTACCATGCTTTTTAAGCTGTGCCCTGGCTTACCTTTGTTATGCTGTAGTTTGGGTAGAACCTTTTACTTGAGATTGGTTTATTTGGAGGGGAAAGCGCAGGACCTTTTTATGCTATAACTCGTATAAGACTTTGGGTGGCTTACCTTTGTTATACAGCGACTTATAGAACACTTGGTTTTTGCATTTGAGTTATTGATCCAGGGGAACAAAATTTGAAATATCCAAAATTTCAAATTATCAAGGGTATTTTAGTCTTTTTGTCATTTTTTTAATGCTATAACTTATATTAGGTGGCTTGCCTTTGTTATGCTGGAACTTATAGAACACCTGGTTTTTGCATTTGAGTTATCGATCGAGGGGAACGAATTTGAAATATCCACAATTTCAAATTATCAAAGGTATTTTGATTTTTTTCAAATTAGATTTAGAATAAAAATTGAAATTAAGAAAAATCTTATGATTTAAAATTATATTTGATATACATGAAAGAAAATGAGAATCCTAAGTGGTAAGGTTAGGATGGAGATATGGGTAGTGTTAAGAGCTCGATCCTTACAATGTAATATTAAAAAAAAATGAAAATAAAAATATTATTTGTAATTTTTTTTATATTTAGTTAGATAGAAACAATGTAGAAATTAAAAAACAATGATAAAAAGACCAAAATACCTTTGACATAAAGTTTTTCTTACACTTAGTAGTAAATTTTTTAAATTCAATAACAAATTCCTAAAACTTGATACTTCTTCAGAATAATTTTAATTTTTAAAATTTTTTATTATAAATTTTATAAGATTTAAGTCTTTAGATATAATTTTCCCATGAGAAATTGTATCTACTTGCCTTTTATGTTTACACTTTAATTGCAATCTCCCACGCCCTTAATTAATTAATTGCAATGTGATATAAAAAATAATTAGTTAATTGTAAAAATCAATTGATTAATAAAATAATTACAATTTGATAAATTACATAAAGACAAATGATTCTCTCCTCTATTGTGAAATGATTTAATTACACCGTCTTTATTTCTATTATCAAATTTTAAATGATTTTTTCTTAAAATAAAAAATACTAATCTACAATTAGATTTATTTTAACTAAAATATTATAAAAGATAAAAAAATTAATTTAAAAACAAGTTATTAAAAATATGTTTCTTAACATTTATTTAAATCTTAGTTATTTTTATGTATATTTCTAATTTTTTATTTGATTAATTACAAAATAACCTAGTCATTTATTTATCCCTTCATCAACTTGGTAGAAAATTGAAATCGGAGATCATGATTAACTAGTACAATATTTTTTAAGTGATACACACGTGATATTAATCTAGTTAGAGATAATATTTGATTTACATGTACAATAAATACAGTGGGTCAAAGCAAATAATTTAGAAATCAATTGATAAAAAAATAATGAAATAAAAATTACAATTGAGGAAAAAGATTAAAGTAGATAAGAAGTTGGAATTTTTTTATTCTTTCACTTTTGCTGGCCTTTTTTTTTTTTTTAAAACATGGAATGATACGAGCGTGGTTTAATTATTATACTTGACAATTAAGCTGGCTTTGTTCACATCTTAAGCAACCATTTCTAATGTTTCAGAATTGCTATATATGATGGTTGGAGGATAGTAGCAATTCTGTTAAATTAGGTTGGCGTGAGTTTTTTTTCTTTTGGTTGAACTTTGTTTTCTGGTATAAAACATTACTAATTAATAATATTACAGGCGCACATTAAAACAAGCAAGCCCAACACATTGTTTGAATGAATTTAAATAGCAAATATATTGCCCAAATCTCTTTAGCACTTCACAAACCATTATGCCTGAGTAATACACCAAAAGTGAGGATAGTAGATGGAACATAATTTTTTTTTTTGGGTAAATTATAAGGATTTCCCTTAAGTTTTATTAAAATTAATTTTTAAAATAATTTTTAGTTTAACTTTAAATTTTTTTATTAAAATATCTTTTATTAATATAAATAAATAAAAGATTAACATATTTAAGTTAATAGAAAGTATTTTAATTAAAAATTTTAAATTGAATCAAAGAGTAGCGTAATTTTTTACTTTAAAAAGGTTTGTATACATTTTGATAATAGAAAGATATATATGTATTTGACAAAATTTAAGAGAAATATGTATAACTTATTTATTTTAATGCAAAACAGCTGAAAAGGAAAACACGAAAACAAAGCAACCACAAAGAACAAGAAGACACGAAGGAATGATTTTTATGAGAATTAAAATGAGAATGAAAATTAGAATTGAAAAAATCTTGTGATTTAAAATTATATTTGGTATGCTTGAAAGGAAATGAGAACATTATTTATAATTATTTTTATATTTAGTTAAATGGAAACATTGTAACAATTAAAAAAACAACTATTAAAAAAACTAAAATACCCTTGATGAAAAAAGGATAAAATCATTTGGATTGGTTTGGTAAATACGAGTGAAGGACAAAATTGTAACTTTCAACCTAATTCTAAAGAAAATTTTGAGATTCCATCAATCTCGCAACACAAAGAGATATTGGCAATTAATGACTTACAGAGCAGGTAATGAAGGAAGAAGTCTTCTTTGTTTATCACGAGAACAACCAAAGAGGAGTTTGGTTGGACTCTTAATTTCTTGATACAGAGCGAGATAATAACTTCCACTTTAAGCTGAACAGCCTAAACTTTTGTAAAAATAAATTCACTTGTTCCAAGGAATTTGGCAAAGTTAGTTTTCAAAGTGGTCACAAAATGATGGGTTTTTGATTTAAAAATATTGGGGTGAATTTAGATTCACTTGTTCCAAGAAATTTGGCAAGGTTAATTTTCAAAGTGCTCACAAATGATGGATTTTTGACATAGAAATATTGCGGTGAATTATAAATTCACTTCATACATGTTTGTAAATTTTATATTCTCAGATACAATTAAATTTTTTTTTAAATATGAGGGGCCACAATTTTTTAGTAATCATAATTCATTTAATTAAATTTTTATTTTTTTTAATTAGGGTTACAATTATTAAAGAATCATGACCCCTCATATTGTTTTAAAAGAATTTATATTGCATCTAAAAAATAAAATTTATGAACATGTATAGGGTGAATTTAGAAGTTACTCTAATATTTTTGAGTCAAAAACCCCACAAATGATACCTACTACACTGGGACTTTTGCGAGCAAATTCATCAACATTTAGCTTGAACCAACGGTGGGTATTTCCAACTACCACCAAAAAGACTGAGGACATTTATCATACAGTGAAAAATAAATATTATAAAATTAACAGCACATTTGGTCTATTAAAAAAAAGAATATTTTTAATAAATTATGCATAATATTTATTATATCTTATAATTATTATTAAATAATTTTTATCTATTTTTGTTACTTTTTTAAAATTAAGGATATAATAGTAATTTTCTTATTTTATTTTTTAATTTTATTCATTTAAGTCTATGTATCAAATAAACTCTTCAAAAAATGAACCACGTACCCAGATAACAACCGATCACACCCTGGATCCAAAACTATTCTAAAGAGACTTTAAGACTTTGAACAACACTGGAATTAGAAAGACTTTTGTATTGAATTGCTACTCTTCATCTTAGTAAATGGCCTTACATCTTCTCATAAACTCCTCTTAAGGAGAGAGGAGAGAAACTTTCACTCATGAGAGAGGATACTTCTGATCAATATTCCGTCAACTCGAACTCATTCAAAGCTGAGTAAAAAATTTCATAATTAAGAGCCCCTTTAAGATAATGAAAACTATTGTGATGTAATCCGAAGTGGATTCACTCTCTTTCATAAGAGAAATTCTAACTCAATCCTTTTGAAAAAACATTTGCCTCACTTTTTCAACTCACATGATGGAATTTTGAAGAATATTCCATGCTTGCTTGGAATTGGTGTCGTGGGTATCCTCATCTTACACATCTAAACCTCGATGGATAACAGTAAGCGCACATTGATCTTTCTTTCTTTCTCCAAGGCTCCTTTTGACCGTGATTCAAAGCCTCCCTATTCTTAAGGTTCTGCATATCCTTCCTCAATGATTTCCCATACTCCCTTGGGAACCAAGGAAAATCTTCATTTGATCTACCCAATTCTCATAATTGAGCTTGGTAAGTTGTAGGTATTGGAAAGAAAATGTGGCTTCTTTATAAGACATTCTCTTGAACCAAAACTCTAATACCACTTTGTCATAAACAAGCTAACTAGGCAGATAAAAAGCACAAAGAAAGAGGAGACAGAATAGCAATTCACAACTCAGTAAGATTCACACAATCATAGCTCGAGGTCATGACTGTATATAATAATTAAAACAAAGTTCTAGAGTTTAAATTAAACACATTTAATGCTATTCAAATCCTCTGGACATTTTACACACTCATTTATACTAAACATTAAGAAAAAAAATGAAATATAAAAAACACATTTCATTCTTTATGGTTTCTTGGTTACCACTAAATGGATAATAATTGGCCACAACTTTCTCAATAAAAATCTAGTTGGTGAGCAGTTTGAATTATTGAAAATTAGTTAAGAGTATAATAAGTTAGTTTATAATCTTTTTGACTACATAATAATTGGCCATAACTTTCTCAATAAAAATCTAGTTGGTGAGTAGTTTGAATTATTGCAAATTAGTTAGAGTATAATAAGTTAGTTTATAAGCATTTTGACCGCAGCTTTGAACCCAATATTTGCCTTAATAGTGGTGAGTCATGAAATAAAATTTTCGCAACAACAATCTACACAAAACATATCTCAAAGAGTTATATGGAATCTTTTATAAAACATTTTATAGAGAGAGAGAGAGAGAGAGAGAGAGAGAGAGAGAGAGAAAAGTTAATTAGAATGGTTCATATTAAACTATGTGATTTATCGAAAAGTTAATTAGAATGGTTCATATTAAACTATATGATTTATCGAATACATCATTATTGTTTACTCTTTTAAATCAGAATGGTTTGTTATTAAACCATATGATTTGTCAAATACATCATTATTATTTATTCTTTCAAAACTATTGTGCAACCCAAACCTTTTTTTTTTTTTCAAATTCCTAATCTCTGATATCTCATTCTTTTTCTAAATCATCATATATATAAAAAAAAAATTCACAGTTGACAATGATATATGTTGTATATGTAAATTTGGGATTTAATTTGATAAATTATAAGCTAAATTTAGATAATTGAAACCTTTTCAAATTCTGATAGAAAGTTGCCCTTTAATTTTGAACAATAAAATCAATTTTAATTTTCGACAATGTTAACTTGATAGTAATTAATCTTTTCATCATATTAAATTCTTAATATTTTGAAAACACCTCAGAAGTAAAATTTTTAATCCACCAAATTAATTAGTGTACCGAAGTATATTCTTAGAAAAGTTCAAAGAAAGGATTTAGTCCAGAAATAATTTCAAAAAATAACTCTTAGAGCCAAAAAAAGGTTTGCATACTCTTATTGTAGTTTAGAGATTACAACATTGCAGGCTTGCAGCAAAGATTTCAAAATTCAACTACATAGTACAAATCACAGAACAAGAAATTTCCCTTCTTTCCTTTTTTATCCCCTTACCCTCGAGCCTCTGCTACTTAGCCTCGCAAACCCAGATTCAATTTATTTCTAGGCTTCTAGCATAATTAACTTACAGCCCAAGAGTAAATGGAAACCCAGTAGAGGGCAACCAGTTAGAGCCAGCAATGAAGCTGCCAGGAGTATAACTTTGAGCCTCAGTAGCACTAGTAATAACCCTAAAGCCTTTCCAGTTAACCCTTCCAGAAGTATCAGCACCAGGTCCAGTGTTCTGATGCTCCCCATAAAACAAAGTGTCCAATGCAAAATTCCCTTCCCAAGGAAACCACCCGTCTTGGTGTATCACATCGCTTATAGAAGTCCTAATAATCACAGTCCTAGAATACTCCTTCCATGGCCTTCCAAGGTACGTTGGGAAGCTTGCCTTCACTGCCTCTAGATCCTGCATGTAGAAATGCAATTATAATCTTTGATTATTCAATTAATTTTTGTAATCTAATTATATTTTTGTTTTAATATCTAACTATTTGAATCAATTAATGGTTGAATAGGGTAGGTCATTACATAAACTTGTTTAAGAATGAGATTTAATAGATCAACGAATCCAGATTTTCTCAATTTATTCTCTAAATTCAGACTGCCAATTTATAAGAGAGAATGGAGAAGAGAAAGGTGAGTCTTGACCTCTTGGGTTCCATGTACTCTTTTCCTCTCTCTTTATCTCTCTTACGGGTGGATCAACACAAATCCATTTACCCACTCTTCCATGCTTCACTGAGTCCTAATTTATTCAATTTCTCTCTTTTCGTAGATGATCTCATCATGAAGTACAATATTATGATTCATTAAATTTCAAATGGATTCATAAAAATAAATTTTGAGTCATTTTATGAATGATACTTAGTGAAGTGGCTTAAAAAAATAGCTACAAATTAATTTATAAAATTGATTTAACTTTTTTGGTTACAGAATTAAAAATAATTTTGAAAAAGAAGAAATGATTAAGAAACAAAAAGGATTAAAAATTTGAAAATAAAAAATATTATATACATAAAAAGAAATTAATGAATGGGTTGGTTCTCATCTTACAGTATTCTATTAAATAGAGGTGTTCAAAACTGAACAAAATTAATTAAACTAAATCAAATCAACAAAAAGAGATAAAATAACTCCAAATCAGTTTTTATCATGTCAAAATCAAAAAGGTCAATTTGTTTGTAGGTTTTTCCAAGTGTGATTTGGTTTTAACAGAACCAAATTGAACCATGGGCTGTTACCACTATAGGTAAGAATAGTTTGGGGCTACAAAGTTTTTCTTTTCTTTGTTTTTTAAATTTTTTTCTTATCATAAATTTACAATCTGACTGCTTAAGTTGTAGCTCCACAATATTCCTGGAATCCACAAGTCTCCCTACAGAAACTTTGTTAAACTAAATTTTTGAAGATTATACATGTTCTAACATGGACATAAGAAAAAAGGGGCGTGCGTGATTGCATGCAAAGCGAAGCTACCTAGTTTTACTTCACAAGATCTAATGCTTGATTCAGGAATGCAGAAATTAAAGATACGTCTGCAATATTGCTTGGACCAGAGTATTTCCGATTATGGTCATCTTTCTCTTTAGATGTACCAACTCCAGATCCAGTAGCAACTACAGGTGCAAAATTTGAAGTTTCAAATGAACATGTAAGACTCATTTTAAAAGAGAACTTACACATACTAAATTCTTTAAACGGTATTAGGAGAAAAAAATTTTGTAATTCATAAAACAATTTTATTCAATAAATGTGAAGAGTATGGTAGCATTGTACCCCTCCTAATTCACTAGCAACTTATTGAAGACAAGTGATCTAATATGGTAAAGATAGGATAATGTAAATGGTTTTTAATAACAAATCATTTTTGGGCCCAAAAAAATAATAGAAGTGGCATGAAACAAATTAAACCAAATCAATTACAAAATAAAATTGAAAAGATCTATCAACTAAAAAAAAAATAATTAGATTGATTCAATTTGATTTTGGTATAAAATCCAACTTTTAAATACCTTTCTTATTAAGTGCTAAATGAATCATTAGTCATTTAATAACTTATCAATATTTCAAATAGATAATAAAAAATTAAATAGATTATCTTTTACTAATGATTACAAGATGGGCTGGTTATATATTCAAGTTAAAATTTTCGAAGAAAAAATGAGAAAAAGAAAAAAGTTGTTTTAACCTAAACGAAGCCTCGTTCAAATAAAAAACTATTTAGACTTGTTTGGATAAAATATTATTTTAATTTTATTTAAGTTAATTTCAAAAAATAAAAATCACTCTTAAGCATCAAAATTATTTAAAAATTATATATATGAGTATATATTACATTAAAAATGAATAAAATTGATATATTTATCATTATTTTTTAAGTCCCTATTGGGGTAAGGCCCATTTGGTTATCAAGAGCCTAGCCTAAATTAAAAGGTCCAAATTTAATTATTTTTTACGCAACCCAAACCTAAACTTCTTGACCCAAAAAAACAAACTAGCCAAACTTAAAAGTGATTAACCATTTGCCATTGCCATGCATACCTGGGTGGCACCGATCCTGCAGTTATGGATGACAATGCCGGTGTTCTGGTTAGGGTCGACTCTTCCTTGTGCAGTGACCATGTTCTTCTGGCCGGAGCCGGGACGCCGAGCGTGGATATCACAGTCTTGTAAGACAACGGCAGAGTTGCCGAAGATGAAGTCGACGGTGCCTGCTATGAGGCAGTTTATGAAGAACTGGCGATTGTTGTGGACGTAGAGGGAGTCCTGATACGCTAGCACGTCGCACCTGTAAAAGGCTGAGAGGTCGGCTCCCACTCGCAGAGCCACGGCTTGGTGCTTCGATGGACCCGCTGTGTTTTGGAAGGTTATGTCTCGAGCCAGGAATCTTTCTCCCACTATGGCTGCAACAAACATGGTCGTGGATAAGAATTAAGCAACTTTTTATTTTGCTTTCTTTTTTTTTTTTTTTTGGGGTCAATAAAGAAAGGAAGAAGAATTTTACGTGGAAAATTTTTTAGAAAATTTACGAAAAATAAGTAGCTATCAGATTCATCAGGAATAAAAAGAAGTGAGATATTTATGTATTGTTTTATAATTGGTTTAGAGAATGTTTAAATGAGAAATAATAAAGGAAAAAAAGATGGACGTGCAACCCAATGTTTCATTGAAACATTTTTAATATTTGGAAGTTAACAAAAGGAGGGGAGAATAATAAAAAAAAAATTAATTAGTTTTTTTAGATATTCCAAAATTCTCAATTTAAGACTTATTTTAGAGAAAAGAGTTTCTCCAAAATAAAAGAAAAGAAAGTTATTATTTCCCCAAAGTTCTCTATATTTGTGTGTTTAATGAAAGTTTTAAAAGTATTCCGAAAGGAGATGTCCCTTTTTTGGGAGTAAGAAACAAAAAAACAATGCTATAACTAAGAATTAAAATTGAAGCCACGGCGAAATAAAATCAAAGTACATACTGTATAAAAGTGGGAGACATGAATTGGAAAAAAAAAAAAAACCAATGTTATAACTATGAATTAAAATTGAAGCTACGGTGAAATAAAATCAAAGTAAATACTGTATAAAAGTAAGAGACATGAATTGAATGCATTGTGTGGATCCAATTTATGGCTCAAAGTGAATCAGATGAAAATTTGGGCGGCAATCCATATCCTTCTCCATATATATCCATTTCCATATCCACATATATATATATATAAATATATATAACGGTAAAACCTGTTAAATCCATCTTACTGTTCATCCCCTTTTGCGCGCGAAAACGCTCTTGCTGAGCCATTTTCGTACTGTGAGCCACCACCTCCCTTG
Organism: Erythrophleum fordii; assembly: GCA_032878935.1. Lineage (NCBI taxonomy): Eukaryota > Viridiplantae > Streptophyta > Magnoliopsida > Fabales > Fabaceae > Erythrophleum > Erythrophleum fordii. Next base: position 7,964,457 of record JAVQMF010000047.1, read on the forward strand.
GGCTTTTTTTTTTATTATTCAAATTATAATTTTCGCCTTCTTACGGACCACATCTAGTTTAATTAGAAAAATGCTAGATCGTGACTTGACATCCAGCACAAGAATTAAAGAGCTAGACATGCGGGGTTTGGTATTTATTGGGGTGGGATCAGATCCTTTTCGTCAGGATTCTGAACAGTTTCTTTGAAAGAAAAAGACAAAAACGAGTAATGGTTTTTATAAATTTAATATATATATATATGTTAAAAAAAAAAAAAAGAGACGTGAGACACTTCAGTATTTCAAAGGAGGAGTTACCTTAAAGGATCTATTTCCTATTGGGGCGTGGGGTTCTTATGTATTCTTCCCCGTCAATGTGGTTCAGGGCTGAATTAATGAATTTAGCATCTACTTGCAAGTCTCATTCATTTAACATGGAATGACATTCAGTGAAGATGACCAAGTCTAACTCCAAAAGATTTAATCTTAATTAAATTAAAAGAAAATTCTATTTTATTTTTTCCAGGGTTTATTTATAAAATTAGTAGTTAAAAAATAATTATAAAATTGACATATAAATTTTTAAAAAATATAAAAAAATCTCCCCAAAGTTTAGATTAGGAAATGCTAAACCTCATTTAAAATTAACTATAAAAAGCCATGTGATCTTTCCATGATCTCTTATATTTAAATTTTCATTTTAATTAACTCAATACTAATTGACAAAAGCGAAGACGTGATCTCTCTTGCATTTAATTTTAACTGGACCATAATATATAATATTTTTTTAGTCCAAGTTTCAGAGAAATATATATTGTTATATTTTAAAATTTATGTACTAATTTTATAATTAAACTTGATTTAGAATGGTAAAATGAAATTTTCTTTAAATTAACTAGGCTTTTCTTATATATGAGGCAAATAATCTAAGTTTCGGGTCAGTATATATATATATGGGGTACAAAAGGATAATAGAAGAAAATTGAATCATACCGTGTGATTAAGACAAGCTTATTTAACTTGCATGTCATTTACAAGTTAATTAAAACATGTTGCGGCAAAAAAAAAAAATTAAAGATTATTTGGTATGCAAAATTGTTGAAATGAAAATAAAAAATAATTTTATAAATAAAAATGACTCATATTTTTATTTTAAAAATATAATGAAAATTAATACTAATGAATAATAATTATAAAAATATGATAAATATTACATATCATTAAAAAATAAAAGGAGTAATATTTTATGAGTGAACGGTTGGTGGCACATGAACCAAACATCAAACGAAAATGGATAGGACGCGAGAATGGCCATGGCACCATGGGACTGATATGTCAAAAGTAAATAATACAAGATAATTAGCCCCTCTCGTTCCCATTATAGAAAGACAATTCTTTTCATTAACTTTATAATTATTATTTAATAATATTTATTTTTGTAAAATAAAGATACGAGGGTCTTTTTTATTTCTAAAATTATTTTTTTTATTGTATATATCAAATAAGTCAAAAGAATACAAATAAATAGTTATGATAGAATGGACCCCTTGTAATTGTACGGATAACTTACGAGTATGAAATAAAAAATTTTGACCGTAAATAAAATTAAATTTTAAAAATTTTAACTAATTATAGAGTTAAAATTTTTAAAATATATTTTTTTATAATTAAAAATTTTGATTTTACAATAATAATTTTTATTTTTAATTAATTTTTTTATCTCCTCAATATAAAAGTAAATAGACAAACAAAAAAATATTAAAAATTATTGAATACAGCAGCCGTACATTCTGGTTGGCTTAACTGAACAGACGAATCTGTCCATCTACCTCATTGCCTGATGCAACCTAATTAATACCTGTCTACTTCTAGCTGTATGCCAACGCTCCTTTGAATTTTCTAAGCATACAAACAAAACTTAAACAAAAATTATAGCTAAACATATTAAATTAAAAATATTTAAACTTAAATTTTAAAATTATTTTAAAATTTCATGACAAAAAATTTTAACTATATAAAAATTAACAATTCAAAGTTAAAATTTTTAATTCCAAGATTTTTAAAATAATTTTTAAATTTAAAATTCTTAAATATAAATATGTTTAATTTAAAGTCTTTATTTATATATTTCTTTTACAAAAATTTAAGCTGAGTGAAAATTGATATTTCCCTTCCGCCAAATTGCCATACAAATCAAACTCTGAAGTACTTTGGCGGAGAGATTCTAATATTATGTAAAAAAATAAATAAAATAGAACTTATCTACAATAAAATAAAATCGACTCTCAAAAAACTTTCTTCATTATTGTTATTATAGACTCGATTGTGCATGTAGATTTGATTAATTTTAAAAAATTTAGATTGTAAAATTAATATTATCTATATTAAATAATACTTAAAAATATTATGAACTTTTCTAAAACAATATTATTATTAGAATTTTTACACAAAGGATTGTTTGTTTTTAAGATTCCTTTTACACATTAATTACGTTAAAAATACAAAATAGAATACATGCTTAATTATTAGTGTAAAAGTTTGACAAGAAGTTTTGGGAAACGCAACTCTTTTTGGTACTAAGATAGAAGTGACAGCTCTATGTTAGAGACTCCGACAAGAAACATTACCATGTAATAAAATACGTTCATATCTCTTCAAACATATATAAACCTTTGAATTCGAAAAAATAATGGTAAAATTGTGCCCTTGCCTACTTAATTATGCTTGAAATTTTGTGAAGATCACTAGAATTATTATCGGATATGTTACTTAAAGTGCTTAAAATAATTGATTGCAAATTATAAATAATTACGTCTAAAAAAATATTATGACATTTTGAAAAATAAAAGGCGAAAATTTCATCTAAAATTAACAACTAAAGAATAAATTTATATGTAGATTAAAAAATATATATTAATGTGCAAACATTTTATTTCTAATAATAGTGCCGGACTTTTTTATAAACAGAATATCTTTGATGAATTTTGTTCTTTTCTAGTCATCTAAGTAAATTAATGACCCTTTGATGGTGGTATATCTAGATATAGTGAATGTATCAAATAAAGTTTACAATATTAGCATCTCGCTGCAAAATATCTAGGTAATTAGTATCTATCTATTAAGAAATATTTGCACTTAAACAGAGTCAATAATAAACAAAAATTTAGATAGATAATACTTAGGACATTGATAGGCCATACTCATAAATTAATTAATTAATTAATTAAATCAACAATAGGCCTGTTAGATCTTTTGTAATAAATTGATTATAGTCCATGACCAGTAAAATATATCTCCAGAAACTACTTTGGACACTAATATGCCAAAATGAATTTAAGAGCAAAATTGAAAAGATTAAAAAAATGTATGAAATCTAGTTGGTTAAATCTCATCATTTCTCTTTTTGCTTTCGTCTTTCGTCAAATTTACTTCATACAAGTTAATTTTTTTATTATTTATGTAGTCTTAGTTAAAGTTATGTAAATATTATTTAAATCTAAATCACAGTTAAATTAAATCTTAAATTTTCACGAAAGGGGGATGAACTAAAATTGAACAACTTACCCACGGTGGCGGAGTTAAAGGTTGTGCTTCCATCAACGACATTTCTGCTTCCTGTGATGATAGTGTTCGTTCTTCCATCTCCCACAAACATAATATTCGTCTTCTTCTTCGGCACCTCCACGTTCTCTCTATACACCCCCGCTTTTATTCTTATAACATACCTTGTGCTACTCCCTTCAGGCGCTGCCGCTACCGCCGCCGACACCGTCCTGTAGTTCCCGCTCCCGTCGGCCGCCACCACCACATTTGGATTCACCGTCGGCGCCTGCAGAAGCCTCCTGTCCGCAGCCGACATCCACGCCGGCCACCTAGTCCCATCAACCTCCTCCACCTCCATTTTTCTGCTCCTAATTGACACTTCAGTATCAGTTATGTTCTTAATCATCGCCAGAGCGTTGCTGCACATGCGTTCCACGTGCAGTTGCCCGTCCCTCAGCCCTTCCCTCACGTGTCTATCCGCGTTGTCGTGGGAGAACCCGTCCAGGCAGGTCTCTTGGTTGGTAATGGCGGCGCTGATGAGTGTCTTGAGGTCGTCGGCGTGATGAGCGGTGTCGTCGAGATCGGCGATGGCACGGCGAAGCTCGTCCAGGGCGTCGTCAATGGTTTCCAAGCAATCTCGAAGAGCGATTTTCTCTCTCTTTGTTAGGCCTTTTCTGGTTTGGAGCTTCTTGACAGTGTAGTAGTTGTGTTGTGCGGCTCTGATGGTTATGTTTAGGGACAATGCTATAACGTCTTTGTGGGTGGAGACTTTCTCGGTGAAGCTGGGTTCGGCAGCGATGGCAGAGAAGCAGAGTTCGGGGTACAATGTGGAACTACAAGCGGTTTTGACTATGGCATGTGACGGGGTGGAATGGACATTGTCGATGTTGGCGCCGGAGCTTTTGCGGGAGTTAACTCCGGCGACAATGCCGACAATGGCGGAGACGAGGAGTAGAGTAATGAAGAGAGCGAAGAAGAAGAGTTTCTTGTTCTTCTTGGACATGGGAATGCTGTCGCCGGAATTGGATATTCCGGCGGTAACTTGTTTTGTTTTGCTCATATGTGGTTAGGTTTGAGTTTGACCAAAGAGAGAGAGGAAAGAGAAGACCAAATGGAGCACTGAAGAGGTTGATGTAGCTAATTAGAAAATCGGACGGTGAAAGGATTTATATGGCAAAAAATTCAAGTACGCGAAGGGTAAGTTTGGGATTGTCGGTGGATTTTTACGTGTCTCCTTTTAAAATAGTTTTTCAAAAAACATGGTAAAAAAATAAGTTAGTGCTAATATTGTTATTTTTGATAAATTTTTTATAAAATAAATTCAATTGCATAAAAAGTATTTTTTTACTATGAAATTATTAAAAAAACATATATAAATTTAATTTTACAATAGGTATTATTTAAGTAGATAAAATAATTATAAATATTTATTAAAGTTAATTTTGGTCAAATTTAATTTTTTTTAAAATTTTGATTGAAGTGTACTTTTTTATCTAATTAAAATATAAAAAATAAAATCAAAATAAATACATACAATATATAAAATGAATTGAGGAAATAGAGAGCAGGGAGTGAAAATGAATAGGAAAGATATTAAGTAAACAAAGTTAAAAATAATTACGGTAATTAATAATTTTAAATGAGAGTATTTTATAATTTTAAAAATAATTTTTCGGTTTATTTCCATACAAAAAAATTGCTTGTTGTTACTCACAAGTAATTTTTTTCAAAGGTCCAACGCATCTCGAAAAATTCAAACAACTATTTTTTCCCAAAAATTCACCGTAATTCCAACAAAATTTTACATGAGGAAAAGAATGTGGTTGCTTGAAACGTACAAAGGGCCAGAGGAACCAATAGCTTCGTGGGGTTCTGATTAATCACGTATTCAGGCTGTCGGGGTCAGTGTGGGAGAGTAAGGCCCCTTTTAGTAGCGTGAAAGTAGGGAAAAAGAAAATAAAAAATTTTATATAATATTTATTTTATTTTTGTAGTTATTATTTAATTATTAATTATATTTTAATTATTAAAAATAAAAATATTAAATTTATTTTTATCTCTAAAATTATTTTTTAATTTTTATTTTTATATTTAATTTTTTGTATATGAGATAAAATTATTCATAAATTTTAAGAATTCAAACGCTTATTAATGCTAGTCAATGACTGACCACACTGGTTTGTCCAGTGTGGGGACATATAGGTTGTCCAACCTCATTAAAGAAGAGTGCTCTTATTTATTTCAAGTACTTTCGGGGGGAGATAATTAAAAAATGATAATGTACAGTTTATTTCAAGCACTTTTGGGGAGAGATAATTTACCTGTATAGTTTTTAATTTTGCTCATAGGGTTAGAGGATGCCCCTTCAAGTTTTACTCCGGGAAAAAGGGCTAGATTGATTTTGTTTTGATTTTAATATTTTTAAAAATAAATTTAAAAAATAAAAAAAAATTGTTTAAATTATTGTTCTAAAAAAAATTATCATTTTTTATCTTTTTTATTTTAAAAAATAAAAAATAATAAAATATCTAAAAAATATTTTAATTTTTTATTTTCAAAAACACAATTCTATTTTTATATTTTACAAAACATTTTATTAAAAATATATTATCAAACAATTTTTTTTTTTGGTTCTTAAAAACACAAATTTTTTTAAAAATAAAAAATCAAACATGCCCAAAGTCTTTGGGAGATATTGAAATCGTACACACTAGTTAAAGTTTCAATTAAACCTCTGAAAACAACTTGCACACATATATATGAGAAAAGAGCAAAAGTCCAACAAAGAGTGTTTCATTCAATTGTTTGAGTCATACACATTATAATAATAGAGAAATGAGACTACTTGTTTCATAATAAAATTAAAGTTACATGTATGGCTCTTTTTTAATAATAATAGAGAAATGAGACTATCAAAAAGAGAAACAAACCATGAGTCTCCTTTGCTGGCCAAAAAAAAAAAGTGAAAATTTTAAAACAATATTTATTATATTTTTGTAATTATTATTTAATCATATTTATTTTTTTATAATTTTTTAAAGTATAGATATAAAAATTATTTTTTATTTATGAAATTATCTTTTATTTTTATTTTTATTCTTAATTTTTTGTGTATGACATAAAAATATGGTTTTTTTTTTTTTTTAAAGAGTACTCGCGTACTTGCTGCCATACCACTTTTCTTAACTTCCAGCCTAACAAAAAGATAAAGAAACAAGAAGCACAGAATTACAATTCCTATTTAAAAAAATTTTAGATAGGTTTTATTTATTATTATTTTCTACTATTAAAAAATTAATAATTTTTAAAGATTTAAATCAATAAGAAATATTTTTGTGTATACACTAAAAGTAACATTCATTAAGAATTTATTTACCCATATGTATATATATTATATCAAATTTAATTTAATATAACAAAAGTAAAGCAATTAAATTTATATAAAAAGTTTAGGTACGTTAAAGAAAAATACTTTTTACGGTGTTGATCTATGAGCTGACTTTCCTCATTCACATGTTCAACACAGTCAAAGGTGGGCTACGCAGCTTTACCAAAAGAATTTTCCAAATCTTCATCCAAAACTACAGTTAACCACAGCCAAAAATCATTCATACCAGATTAACTCTCCAGCAACAACGCAAACTATCTTAGAGACATCAAGAATCATAGCCACAGCAACAAAAACAAAGATTAACCGAAAATAATCTCACCTTCTCGAATGCACAAAGAACGGAAAACGCAGGGAAACTTCGGGGCACCTTCATGCCGAGTTCTGGTCACAGATGGCCGGCCATTCGCCGACCGCCAGTCTCTACCGCGGCCGCTCGGTGGCCAGAAGGTGGTTTGTGCCTTTGTGGTGTTTGAGAACTGCTTGTTCAGATCTGGGAGGCTGCAAAACTAATTAAACTCATGGATTGAAACATTGTCATGTGGCAAAACTCTTAATTTCTTTTTAGTGGTGTCAGACTCAATTATTTTTAAAAAACATTCTAAAAGTAAAATTTTAAATATCCCTTGTAACTGTAAAAACAATACACCTTTAAAATTGTTCCTAAAAAAAAAAAAGTTCGGATACAGTTCAATAACATTCTTACTATTAAAAAAGAAAAAAAATTACTCTTTCATGGAGCCAAAAGAGTCGGCATGCTCTTATTTGCAGTACTCTACTAGTAGTTTAGAGATTACAATATTGCAGGATTGCAGCAAAGATTTCAAAATTCAACTACATAGAGTACAAATCGCAGAACAAGATATTTCTTCTTTTCTTTTTTATTTTTTTTTCTTACCCTCTAGCCTCTGATACAGTACTTACTTCACAAATCCAGATTTAATTAATTTCCAACGTAGTCAATTTACAGCCCAAGAGTATATGGAAACCCAGTAGAGGGCAACCATCTTGAGCCAGCAATGAAGCTACCAGGAGTATAACTTTGAGCCTCAGTGGCACTAGTAATAACCCTAAAGCCTCTCCAGTTAACCCTTCTAGAAGTATCAGCACCAGGTCCAGTGTTCTGATACTCCCCATAAAACAAAGTGTTCAATGCAAAATTCCCATTCCAAGGGTACCACCCAGCTGGGTTTATCACATCGCTTATGTAAGTCCTCATAACCACAGTCCTAGAATACTTCTTCCATGGCCTCCCAAGGTACGTTGGGACGCTTGCCTTCACTACCTCCAGATCCTGCATGTAGAAAGGGTATTTATAATCTTCAATTATTATTATAATCTAATTATATTTATGATTAGCATTACCTGAGTATTTCAATTCATGGTTGATTGGGTCAGGCACAACATATCAACATTTTAAGCATGAGATATTGTGGATCAACAAATAAGCTTAACCCACTCTTCCATACTTAATTTATTCAAATTTACTCCTTTCGTAAGATGATATCATCATGAAATATAATATTATAATTCAATACAATTTAAAATGTATTGATAAAAATATAATTTCAGTCATTTCATGAATCATTTAAAAATTGTAAAATAAAAAAAGTACTATATTCACTTAAAGAAATTAATAAGTGGATTAATTCTCACCCTACGGTATCCTAGTAAGCACTTCCGCCATGTTTGGTATGCAAATTTTTTCACCGGGGTTTGAGGAATGTAAAATGAAATCCAGTATCATGTACGGTTGGTAACAATATATTTTTATTCCATTTTGTACAGTTTTTATTCTCACAAATTGAGGCATTTGGATTTCTTTAAAATTTTGATGAAATAGTAGAATAATTGAGTGAAAGAAGATAAAAATTTACATCATTATCCTTTTAAATTCACTGTTTCATTTATCACGTTTTACTTCTCTTTTTTAAATATTAAAAAATAAAAACATTAATATTTTAAAAATATTAAAACATTTGAAAATATTTTAACGTATTTTTAAAATTTTTTCAACAAAATAAAATTAAAAAATAAATATTTTAATATATTTTTGAATTAGGCCTATTGTGGTCATTGTTTATCTTTTTTTTCTTCATTTCTGCATTTTTTTTATTAAACCAAATACAAAAAAAAAAAAAAATAGAATGTTCTTTTTTTCTCATAGCATGCATATCAGTTTTAATTATCCCATCCTATCAAAACCAGATCTCATTTTCATTTACATTTTTATTTTCATAAAAAATATTCTATTAACTAAATGGGACCTAATAACTTGTCAAAATTTGAAATAGATAACAAGAAAAAAAATAAGTAAAAAAGAATTTGGACTTAAGCCAAACCTAATTCAAATAAAAAATTATTTAATCCTGCTGTGATAATATATTATTTTAATTTTTGTTTAAGTTTATTTTAAAAAATAAAAAAATTATAAAAATAATTTCATAAAATAGTAATCACTTTTAAACATCAATTTTTTAAAAAAATTATTAGATATTATCTATATATATATCATTAAAAGTAAATAAAATTTATGAAATTTTTGGTTTCTGAGTTGGGTTAAGGCCCATTTGGTCATCAAGAGCCTAGCCTGAATCAAAAAGTAACAAATTTAATTATGTTTTATGTAACCCAAACCAAAAAATGCGCCGAAACTTATCTACGCATTTGCAATGCGTACCTGGGTGGCACCGATCCTGCTATTTTGGATGACAATGCCGGTGTTCTGGTTAGGATCGACTCTTCCTTGTGCGGTGACTATGTTCTCCTGTCCCGAGAGGGGACGCCGAGCATGGAGGTCGCAGTCTTGGAAAACGACGGCAGAGTTGCCGAAGATGAAGTCGACGGTGCCTACTATGAGGCAGCTTACGAAGAACTGGCGATTGCTGAGGACGTAGAGGGTATCCTGATATGCTAGCACGTCGCACATGTAGAAGGCTGAGAGGTCGGCTCCCACTCGCAGAGCCACGGCTTGGTTCTTTGATGGACCCGCTGTGTTTTGGAAGGTGATGTCTCGGGCTAAGAATCGTTCTCCCACTATGGCTGCAACACGCATGGTCAGTGTATAAGAATACCTTCCCTTGATGTAGAAAAGGATAAAGAGACGAAAACTGAAGCATATAGTGCACTTAAGACAAGCTTAATTAACTGGCACGTCATTTATAAGTTAATTAAGAAGTTTGGCGACCGAGAAGTCAATGACACCTGAGCTAAACATCAAGTGAGAATGGGATCAAGGGCTTGTATAGATTTATACATGGGTGATTGAAAGAGGCGGGTAGGAGGAAGAATCTTATGGGAAATATCGTGCGTATATGGCATCTATAATGGGATTGATATGTCAAAGTGAAGAATAAATGGTAAAGATAAAAAATAAGTACAAGAAAGAGTGCAACCTAATATTTTCTAGGTATTCAAACAAAAACTTAAACCGTTGATAAACATTAATATTTCCCCCACGCGACTTGTATATGCCAACTTAAAATGTATTATATAAAGTTTGTTAATGAACCTTTGATGGTCGTATATATCTCGATATGTTAAAATGCATTATATAAAGTTTGCAATATTAGCATCTCCCACAACAACATTTCTGCTTACCCACAGTGGCAGAGCTAAATGTTGTGCTTCCATCAACAACATTTCTGCTTGCAGTGATGATAGTGTTCGTTCTTCCATCTCCCACAAACATAATATTCGTCTTCTCATTCGGCACCATCACGGTCTCTCTATACACCCCTGCTTTTATTCTTATAATATACCTCGTGCTACTCTGCTCCGGCGCTGCAGCCACCGCTGCCGACACCGTCCTGTGGTTCCCGCTGCCGTCGGCCGCCACCACCACATTTGGATTCACCGTAGACGCCTGGAGAAGCCTCTGGTCCGCAGCCGACATCCACTCCGGCCACCTAATCCCATGCCCCACCACCTCCATCATTTTTCTGTTACTAATTGACACTTCGGTTTCAGTCATGTTCTTAATCATCGCCAGCGCGCTGCTGGACATGCGTTCCACTTGCATGTGCCCGTCCCTCAGTCCTTCCCTCACGTGTCTATCCCCGTCGTCGTGGGAGAACCCGTCCAAGCAGGTCTCTTGATCGGTTATGGCGGCGCTGACAAGGGTCTTGAGGTCGTCGGAGTGATGACTGGAGTCGTCGAGATACATGATGGCACGGCGAAGCTCGTACAGGGTGTTGTCAATGATTTCCAAGCAATCGTCAAGAGCAGTTTTCGCTCTCTTTGTTAGGCCTTCTCTGGTTTGGAGCTTCTTGACGGTGAAGTAGTTGTTTTGTACGGCTCTGATGGTTATGTTTAGGAACAATTTTATAACGTCTATGTGGGTGGAGACTTTCTCGGTGAAGCTTGGCTCGGCAGCGAAGGCCGAGAAGCAGAGTTCGGGGTACAATGTGGAACTGCAAGCGGTTTTGACCATGGCGTGTGATGGGGTGGAATGGACCTTGTCGATGTCGGCGCTGGAGTTTTTGCGGCAGTTATCTCCGGCGATAATGACGACAGTGGCGGATACGAGGAGCAGAGTAGTGAGGAGAGCGAAGAAGACGAGCTTTTTGTTCTTCTTGGACATGGTAATGCGGTTGCCGGAATTGGATATTCTGGCGCAAACTTGGTTTGTCTTGCTCATGAGTGTTTGAGTTTGACCAAAGGGAGAAAGAAGGGGGAGAGGAAAGACTACGTGGAATACAGAAGCGGTGGATTTTGCTAGTTAGAGGGAAAGGATTTATATAGCCAAAAATTTCGACCGATACTATGAATTTAAAAAAATCATTTTTTTCAGTTTTGGTATAATAATTATTAAATATATAATAATATTTTATTAAATAATTAACATTAAGTTATTCAATAACAATTAAAAGAACAAATTTAATTTTTATATAATTAATGAGTATAATAAAAAATAAATTTATTAAATAAAAATTGTTATATATTTTATAATATTTGATAAATATTGTATTATAACTAAAGAATATGGTATTCTCAACAACAATGGCAAAAATTCCTCAAATTCAAGAATCCTCTAAAAGACTATTTTATTTGGAGATTCGCATTTGAAGATTTGTTTTTCACAGAGATTGGGATAGGGGAAAAAGTCTCCCCAGTAGTAATTTAGGAATAGGGGCAAAAATCACATCCCTTGCCTTTGTCTCCATTAAAGTATAAAAGTGTTTTTCACATTTTTGTAGAAATATATTCATTTCAAATATACTACTTAGTCATTATTCTTATGGTAATATATATTTTAATTTAAAAATATTTTAAAAACCTTGAAAGCCTTTTCAAATTAGAATTTGAAAACCTTATATCTCATACTAGAAGCCCCTACTTCATCTTTGACTTCTTTTCATTATAGAAATATGACTTTGTCTCATTGTCTTTATAGACATTTGTTGCCATGTCATCTTGTAAGCCCCTATGGAGATCTTTGCATGAAAATGGGAATGGGGAAAATACTCGTGCCTTCAACTCACGAGATTGCCATTCCTAAATCCCAAGTTCATCGTATCATCTCTCAAATATTTAAGTACACCAAAAGTTAGTTTGAGATATTGTCATCAATTTTGATGTGTTTTTTTTTTTGTAAAAATAATTTTATAAAGAAACAAAAAATAAATTTAGTTGAAAAAGTGTTTTTATTGATATTATTATAATTGATGAATTATTCTAAAATGATTTTTATTGCATAAAATATATTTTTTACTTTTAAATTATTAAAAAGAGAATGTATATATACAAATTTAACCTTATAATTAATATGATTTATATAGATAAAATGATTTTAAAAATATTCATTAAGGTTAATTTTAATTAAAAATAGAATTTATTTTATTTTTGTATGAAGTTTAATTTTTTATTTAATTAAAATATAAAATTGAAATTAGAATTAATCCATATAATTAATATATACATATATAATTGAGAAAATGTAAAAGAGAGAGGGAGTGCACTAAAGAAGATGTCAGCTGAAAAAATGTTAAGAATAATTATAGTAATTAATAATTTTGAGTAAAAGTATTGTTATCTTTAAAAAAAATTTTGTACGTTCTCACATCAGAAAAAAATCACAAAAAAATCACTTTTGCTACTACTTACATGTAGCTTATTATTATTTTTCTTTTGTGAAGCTTATGACAGTCTAGAAAAATTAAAATAAATACCTTTTTAAAAAGTTAAGTAGTTTCTTCCTTTAAAAGATTTTGCCAAATAGACTATAAATTAAATTGAAGTAATGCAGAAGGGACTCTTGTTTTTGTAAAACTCCATAATACACCAATGAATCGTAATTCCAACAAAATTTTATACGAAAAAGAATGTGGCGGTTTGAAATGTACAAGGGCCATAAAAGGCAATAGCTTTGTGGGGTTCTGAATATACAATATATATATATATATATATATATATATATATATATAGTTCAACCCCATTCAAGAAAAAGTGCACTTACTTATTTTGGGATAGGCGTGTGAGGTGTATTGGAGGGTTTATAATTAAAAAATGATGAAGAACAGTTTGTTTCAAGTAATTTCGGCAAAGATAATTTACCTTGTATAGTTTCTATTTTGTTTATTAGGCTTGGAGGATAGCTTCAAGAATTCAAGTTTAACCCCGGGATTAAAATTTTTTGGAAGATATTAAAAGCCACTTTGGTACATTTAAATTTTTATTCTAAGAGTGTTCTTAAAGAAATTAAATCCAATCCAAGACAGTTAGAAAAGATACTATCTTCTCTTTGAACTAATCTCTGAGTGATTTTATATAATTTAAAGTGTGTCTTTTAATCTCTCATTATTTGTTATGTTGTCATTTAAACACTATTTGATATTTTTCATCCAAATGTTAATAGAAATAATTATGCTAATGTTGAACAATAAACGTGATTGTTAAAAATATGCTTTATTTATATCTTAAATAATTAAATAATATTTTAAAACTGTTAAAGGAAGTAAAGTGACAAATTTAATTTTAAAATATTGTCTCTCAATAATAATTTTAAAAAATTATAAAACTATATGTGAAGTACACTTTTAACAAATAATTTTCATGCTTATAACATTTATTTGGTTATTTTAATTAAAAATAAGATCGCAAATGTTATAATTAGGCGATTATATAAGTGAAAACTAAACAAATTTAGAAGATTAAATGGCACAAGTTAAACTTTAAAGAAACAAACTCATTTGGGAATAAAATCGCATCACACGAGTAAGCGTAATTTAACCTTTAAAGAAAAAGTGTACAAGAACTCTGTTAGGTGGGCAATGCAGTTGATGTTGAAGTGATGGTTAATTCACAATCTATTGACATCTATCATACTCTTCCATAGGCAAAAGGAATTATTTTTGTGGCAAAAAAAAAAAGAAAAAATTATTTATAAATAATTTTATGGACTTTTAAAATAAAAAATTAGCTTATTCAATTTTCACACCCAAAAATTAAGTCTTTCAGTTATTTCTTCTTTTTACAACTTCAACTCAACGTCACTTCAAACTTTTCCATGACTGATATGTTGATATTGAAAACAAGGGATCACGTATTCATGTCCCGTTAGTTATGAATATGTAAAATTTGAGTTGACGTCATTAAAATAAATAAAAGAATTTAATTTTTGGAGAATAGAAATTAAAAAATATAAATTTAATTTTAAAAGTTAAAAAGATTATTTGTAATGTAATCCAAAATTGAAGGTTTTTTTTTCTTTTTTCAAGGAAAAAAAAATTCCCCTTAAAAAAAAGGTAAGATAATGAGAGTGATATATATGCTGTTTCTGATTTAAGAATTACGACATCCATTCCTCTTCTTTTCCAGTAGGATGAAAATTCCTAATAAAATTGGAAAAAGGAAGATATATATTTTCATTTTCATCTCTCTCAAACAAAATCTATTTTCGCAAAATAACAAAAGTTTGTGTAAGTATTCAATTTCTAGGATTCCTTTGTTTAAGACTCGCCCATTTGATTTAACAAATTAATAACAAAAGAGTGTGCAAATATCCAATCTCTGAGATTATTTTGTTTGAGCCGTTCATTTGATTACTTATTTCATTGAAATTAATCATGAGTTTGGTTGGAAGCTAGGTTTAGATTGATACGTATAATGCTTGATGAAGAGCTAGGTTTATCATAATGCTTTTCTTTTTCTAGGTAGAAAGACAAACTCTGAAAGATGTGAGTTCGATTTAACAGAAGAGTAATTTTCCAATCAACACATATAAAGGAAATGACAGTAAAAGTCGTAATTATATCTTTATTTATTTAAAACATTCACTAAAGATATTTAATTCTGATCTCTACAAAAGACTCAAATTAAAAGTTGTGTATAGTTATACAATGACTTCAATCTAGTTTAAAACGTTTACTCAATTATACAATTATGTGTAATTATAAATACACAAATTATATAAATAATATTATTTGACATATACATAAGCCAATAATATTGAAAATTGAAATATAAAAATCAAGTAGCATTGAAAGATACAAAGCCAATACGAGATAAGATTCTTTAAATTTTTTTTCATAAATTTCTTATAAATTAAGAAATAGATAAAGGGAGAAAAAAGTCTATGAGACTTACTCAATGAATCTTATTCAGTTTTCGTCTTTTTTTTTTAATTTATGAAAAAACTTATTTATAAGAAAAGAAAATTTAGAGGATCGATGCTGTCTCGCGCGCGCACAACTGAATATCTATGTTAGTCTTTTCATTCCCTCTTAGTTGTAAATTTAGGTCCAACAGATTATATTAAATTAGATGTTTTCCCCTGCATTTGCAAAGACTCAGAAACCTTCCTTTAGATTCCACAAAAAAAATGAAAAAAAAAGGTAAGTGAATAGTATTTGCATGAATATGAACAATGTCAACACGCAGCTCAATAGAGAGTCCCACAATAACCAGCTTAACTACAGTACGGATTCACCATAATTTATATATATATATATATATATATATAAGATTTTTTAATACAACCGATTATAACTTCTTTTGACTCCCAACTATGAAAGTTGTGATAAATTAGAAGGAAAACATATTCAAGTAATCTTTTGTTTTCTTGCAGAACACTCAACAACGATGGAGCAACATAAATATCTGTATGAAATATACAACCATGTCAAGCAAACACAGAGAGCTCAAAATATGAAACTTCCAAATATAATTTAAAAAATAACATGCAATATATATTCTACATATAAGAAACTATTAACTTTTTAATTGTATACTTATAATTATCCAATTGTTTTAAAAAATTTGATATGAGATCAACATAGTAATTATTTATAATCCAACAATTAAATAAATGAAAAACATGTCTTATAATAAAATATTAACATAAGTAAGAATACTAAATCTTAAACCAATATTAATTGATATTTTCTTTTGTGTTTGTTTTTGTATATGGGTGTGGGAAGGGGGGATTAGATTTATGTTTTTTTTTTTTAAATTTCCTTGCTATTAGGTTTCCCAATTAAAATATAACAAATAAATAGTTTAATTAAAAAGTCATACATTTGTTTCCAAAAATTATGCACCTGTCATATTATTAGGGATATACACAAGCTCGGCTAACCAAGTTTCAACCTAACTTGGTCCCTATCTTGATTTTATAAGGTTTCAAAATTAAAATCTATTGTCTGAGCTTAACATAATTTAGTAATGGGTAGGGCCAACCTAATATCATGGAGCACTTATGTTTTTTTTTTAATGAAATTTGTGATAAAAATTATATAATTGCCCCTAAAAAATTTTTTATATAAGTTCCTATAAAATAACATTTCACTCTTAAAAAAAATTAAAATTTTCATATAAGTTCTATAAAAAGTATTTTTTCAATATTTAAGCTATTGAGTTGGGCTGGGCTATTTTGGCTTGGGGCGATGTTCAGTTGGGCCTTATTATATAACTCAGTTCAGCTCAAACTTTTTGTTTTTTTTTTGGTTAAACTCAATTGACTTGATTTAATTGAGCAAGATCGGTGTACACCCTTATATACTATTATTAGAAAATCATATATATATATATATATATATATATATATATATCATATTTTAATTAAAAATTTAATAATAAAAATATAAAAAATTGTATATAATTTTTTTAAATTGTATGTAAAATATATTATTATTATTATTATTATTATAGTCAAGGTGTTCTCATAGTTTGTCCAGAATATTCCCTCTTAGAGTGATTTTAAAGACACACCGGGTCACACAGTATGATGTGTTTAGGATTTTAATCTCAATCAATTTTTTAGTGAAAAAATTTAAGAATTTAATAAGTTGTTCTAATTCTAAAATAGGTCAGAGTGCAATTAGTCGATGCCTACCAACAATAAATTAAACCAAAATTGTTAAGAAAAAGAGATATTATATTTTCTTAACAATTAATTAATCAATAATGTGAACTTACATGTTTATTTGTGTAAATTGTATAATTTTTTTATTGGTTGGTTTGGAATTTCGTTGGTTTTGTTGAGAACGATGCGTCGTTATGAAACTAAACTCCGTCGATTGGAAATGCTTCTGGCGTTGCCGCTTTCTGAGAATGCCACCGACTTTTACTTCATAGGGACTTCCATCTGTGATTCTCAGGCACTCTGTAAATTTCTTCACACTTTTTTTTTTTTGGTTTCTTTCGCCTCATTTCGAATTCTCTAATGTTTCGCTTCACTTCCTTTTGTACTCCTTTAGTCATGCATCCATTATTTCTCTTTCTATTTTTAATGTTTGCTATTTTCAGTTTCCCTAACTTTCTATCTATAATATCCCTTTCTGGGATTTCTACACGCTGACACAAATTTTTTCTTAATCTATATCGATGTATTCTGCTTCATTCGTTCGGGTGAATTAGGCTGATTTCAGAATATATCTGGGTTCATCTGCGACATAATTCCAATTTTGAAGTGTAGGCAACATTTACTTGAACTATGCATGCTTTGGTTGCTTTCTTTTTCGTTTCAATGGAAAGAAAAAAGGGTAGGGAGTACCAATTCCAGCCATGACCTGATAATATCAATTTAATTAACATTAATCAAAGTAAAAGCAATTAAGCAAGCCATTCCTGATGCATTTCTAGGTCCAAGACTTGCATCTCCATCTTCCATCCGAGCAATTTGGGTTCATCTTCTTTGATTGTTTGTAAAGGAAAAGAAATCTCTTTTTAAATTGCGTATAATATTTTATTACGCCTAGATAATAATTAGAAATAGATCCTCATATGGGAGCTAAAAGGAAAGAAAATTAAAAAAAAAAAACACATAAATTAAGAAAAAAATATATCACATCAATTGCAATCTGATTATAATGCTTTTAGAAATAATTTATATATATATATATATTAATTATTTAATAATATATTTTTATTATTCATAAAAAATAAAAAATTATTTTTTATTTTACCTATTTACATTTTATATTTTTTTACAACCATGAGAAAGTAGCGGTTCACCACTGTCTATGACTGGTCACTACTTCTTGTATAGCCTAGCGCACTCTTTCATAGCCTAAGCCTAAAGCCTCGGTTTCAGCGCAGAATTGAAAAGCAAAAAAATAAAAATAAAAAATTAATTTTGTGCATATAAAATAATTCCTATATTCTTAATTAAAAAATAATAAAAATAAATATTGTCAAATAGTAATAATAATAATAATACAATAATAAATATTAAAAAAAAGAGGATGTTAAACGAGACGTGAGTTTCATTCCTAAGAACATGAGATCACTTTCAATCAAGGAATAAAGGGAGTTCTCATTCTCACCATACTTTCGCTCTCCCTTTCTGGTCTTGCAAACTAAACATATTTTTTGGTTTATTCCAATTTTTACATCTCCATTCCGTCCAACCTAATACGACATTAAAGATTTTTTTTTTTCCTGTTTTTCCTAAATTATGTAATGAAATTATGATAATCATTTATTGCATTCTGCTACACTAAATTTTATTTTCACAGAAATTTTTACAACCTTGTGTCACGGGCATTACATTTCTGAAGGACATCATGTGCTTAAAGCAGCGAAAGAGATTCTCTTTGCTTGTGAGAAGGATATCATTAACCATTGTGAGAAGGATTCCAAAGGCCTGACATGTGCAGGTTCGAATGAGATTCTCTTTGCTTGTAATTTGGTGGAATGTAATAAACTTCATAGGCTCCGTAATGGGGTAGGTTAATTACAATGAATGAGGAACGGAGTTACTGGAAAATATGAGAGTGTCTTTCGGCATCCACCTTCCCTTCTCCTTCCCCTCCACCCCAAGAAACTACTATAAAGAAAAGGATGACATATTTGGACAAATATGTGATTATCATAATTTGGGTTTTGCTGGATGTATGCAACTCTGCTACACATCAGGAGATCATTCTTGGTTTACGATTGGATTCTTACAGATTTAAGTACATCAGAGAATTCAAGAAGCTAAGTCAGCAAAACTGTAAATACAATGTAAATTGCAGTACATATAACCATGGGTAGATGTTGGAAGTTGAAACACACAGGGTACACTAAACAGTTGTTCTGTTAAATTGAGGGGTAATAAGAAGCGCAAAGTTAAATAGACATGAAAGAAATGAAAAGAAATGGACAGGGTATTTTTGATATTGCCGTATTCCATTTTCTGTCCTTTTATCCATCTGCGGGAGGATTGAACCTGCAAAAGAAAGACGGCATTTTCTTTGTCAGTCACTAGTTGCAAGGGATGAAAAGGCTTGAAACTGTTAATAGTAATTAGAGTTCACTTGTTCTGTGCAGGATTTGAGGTGCTTGGAGGTATTTTTCGGAAAGATGAGTCCAACTGCTTCGAAGGATTAATCCTATGTGCCTGCGGATCTTTTAGAGCTTCAGAAGATGAAGTCTTGCTTAATGGCAAGGAATGCACTTCTGTGTTGGCCCTAGTAATCCAGGTTGACAGCAACAGTATAAGAGCAGCCAGTGCTCTGGACCAGGCCTTCTTCATGGTAATGGAGGATCTCGGTTCTTTAGATTTTATCCTTCTTGCAATTTGAGTGAAGTCTTCAAGAGCCAAGTGAACAAGTCTAATTTATTCTTTAGTACAGTCTGAAATGGCAAAAATCTAATAGGGATCTGATAATAGTTGGAAGGTCATGTGCTGAACTTTGACTGACGCACCTTGCCTTGTCTGATCTTAGGATTTGGTGAAAAGGGTAACAGAAACTTCAGAAAGGTCATGATCAGGCACCTGACATATGTATATCTGTTAACTTTCTTGGAGAAAGCGAAGGGATTAATATTAAATGCTAGTTATACGGCGACATCAAGAAAGTGATGAATCCATTAATATAAAAAACTAGAGGTGAATCTTAAACTGTTCACACATGGTTCCTCGTTGAGGCGGGTTCAACGCATTCGGATTTTGTGCTGTGCGGCACGTAGCGGATCTTGATTCTCTAAATAATGGGTCGTATCATTTAATTTGTTGTTTAAAATCTTGTTTTAAGCTTGCCCCCCTGTGCAAGACTAGGGCTGCACAACAGGAAATCCATCAAGATGTTTATCAGACATAGTGAAATACGTCACTTCCACCTCGGTAAACAGTTTATGAGAAGGGGGCACTGTTAATCCACTCTTATTGTTAGGTCCTTTTTTTCACAGAACACAGATTGGATCAGATGCAAGCTTCTGCTCTCACTTGAGGTATTAGAGGCCAAACAGTTAGGAATAAAAATAAAAGTGAAAAGAGATTAATTGTAAAAAAGCCACACACTTTGCATTACGATGGCCGGGCAATATATACAATACAAGAAGTAAGATAATAGAAGGAAACGAAAATCAAAATCAAGGAAAGTTGCAGAAAAAATGTAAACTTTACAAATGGAATTGGAATGTAATGTGGATCTACAATTCATGGAGTGCTGTTGTCATGGTGCCTGAACAGAGGATGATTAGAAGAAAAGTTTTATTTTCCTTCAGTACGCCCCAGCAAAATAGGCATGGAATCAACAACGCCTGACTTGGTACAATGATACTGATAGAGTGCTGTTGATACAATCTTGGTGAGAGAGTCAGCAAGTTGGTCTACCGAAGAACATCAAGAGACTTGTTACGAGTTTGCTCACGAACGAAATGATAATCAATGGCTACATGCTTTATACGACTATGGAAGACTGGATTTTGACAGAGGAAAGTGGCATCAAGATTATTACAACAAATAGTAGGAATGTGAGAGATCGGGAGACGAAGTAGCATCAAAGAAACTGCTACTCATCGTTCTAACTTCTTGATCAACATACAAATCAGGCAAATCTTGGAGGATTGAATTGGAGGGCTCACTTATCCATTAAGCAAACGATTTCGCACTTCCTCCACCTTCTGCGTTCTTCACTTTGTGGAAAGCTAGGGCACGTGATTTTCTATGAAGAAGGTCGAAGGAAAACGATTTTGGAGTAAGGATTTCGAACCCATCTATTTCGAGCAGCGCTTCACTCTGCATATGCCCTCCAGTGATCTTCACCTTATGATGATAGATACGCTATTCTGCCCTTCATTGAATCTGAAGCAATGGGATCCATGACCAAATTTTTTTTTTTTTTCCTTCCCACTCAATTCATGGCTTCAGCATTCCATTATTCTGTTTGTTGTAATTTAAGGAATGTGGGATTGGGGTGGGTTTCTTGAGTCGATTCCTTTGCTGTGAAAGCTCGCATATATCGAGATATTCAATTTGTTTATTTGATGGTGCCTGCTTCAGCACCAATTAAATTGCCACATTCAAGCTTGCACTTCTTTTTTTCTTTGGTTTATCCAGATACTTATGTTGCAAATTGTGGATCTGGTTGACACTTGAATCATCTGCCTTGATCATATGCCTCCTACTGTATGTATAATATCATCTTTCTTTCTATTTCCCCTTTTCGCTTTGGCAGAGGCAGGGGTGAAGAGATGAAGCAATGTGTAATTTGGGTTGGTTTAGTTTTAGAATATCCTATAAGTTTAATTGTATTGTCTAAATTATAACTGAAAATTTAAGCACTTGACTTTGGTCAGTTTGTAAAATTAAGGTTAAATGTATATGTTTTTAAAGTGACAATGACAGATTCAGGATATTACTGGATCATAATTTCCACTTTTGCTAGATAGATGATAGAAGTAAGTAATTCTATGTCAGGTTAGCATTTCTTAGACCCTTGGGTGAAATGATTAGGACAGTAGGAGATTATATTTCATATCTTAGACATTTGATATATTAAATTTCTTATTTCTTCCTACACACGTTCATATTAATAATAGAGAAAATTAAGGTTAAAGATCTAAAATTAAAAACATTTAATCTAAAAGATTTATTATCGACCTGTTTAAGAGTTTTACTTAAAGTCAATAATAATATATTTTAAAATAATAATAATAAATTTTTTAAAATAAATATTTTTAACATTGTATCTTTAACTTTAATTCTATCTTAATAATAATAAGGGCCACGTCACATAAGGCGCGCAAGTCAAGGGATTTCGCCTATGTTTCTATCCCCCTTACTTTGCGTGTGGAATGTATTGAACTATGTGTAAAATGCGTCCTGTATTTGGACAAAGTGGCTATGTTTTATTTATGTTTATCTTTCACAGTTCGTATGATGATATTCTTTTCGTTGATCATAATTTTTTTCTTTTAATTACAGATTAATATTTCGTTTCTTTTAATTAGAAATTAATCCCAAAGAGACTTTGATTGAAGATACTAGTTGAAGACTAATTGAAGACACTGATTAAAGCGTACGTAAATTTTTGACACCTTTGTAGTACGCAGAGCAGGATTACGTGCAAACTACAACTACCATTGACTGTTGATGATTATGTAGAGTTGACAAATGAACCATCTGCTAAATAATAATCGAAATCAAACAAAGATCACAAAAAAAATAAATAATAATAAGGGTAATATTAGCGTACCTGAAGATCCTATTGAATATTGATGTGTAAGGAGCTTCTCGGCCAGAATTACAACCCACTAGCCTTTAGTATTTTAGAGTCAAAATCAATCAGAGAGAGAGTGATCGAAAATCAGAACAACATGTGTATCTAATACTGTGCTACTGGCTCCTTAAAATAATGAACGTGTAAACGTTCATGTTAACCAATTCAAAATAACCGCCAGATACACCATATCTTTCTATTTTGTTTTTAATTATAAAATAATAATAAAACTATCTATTTTATGATCATGACATTTGTCAGTATTGTGATAGGAAATTTACTGACTACTAAAGGCTATGAGTTGGGCTTCTAGCCAGATGGGCTATCATGTGTGACCCACCTATCATAGATCACATATGTATATACGAAGCCCAATGTTATTCTAGGTTTAATAGCTTGTAATTTAACTAATCAACTTTAATGTATTACTTACCAAATAATCAATTAATGCTAATCCACAAAATATAACATGATTAATAAAATTATTTCAACAATCTCCCACTTGGATAGCATTAATCAGTTATTTGATTCTAATTACAACAATAAAAGTCATTGGTATTTGTTAAGCTATTACATATACAGATAGTGAAATTACTCATAATCATTGAATCCTATGTGAAACAAGTGATATTAGATAAATGAGAAATTTCATATCATCAATTTCAGTTCATAAGAGAATTATACGATATTACTGATTCCTATAGGGAAACAAGTAATAGGTGCATGAATAATACAAGATCATTGATTCCTATGGGGAAACAAATGATATACAAAGCACCTCATAATGAACTGAGTACTTATAAACATTAAAAAAAAAAAAATTATAGGATACATGTCTCAGACTCCCACTAAATTTGATCATCTTCAAATGATTTAACAACACCCATATGAATTACATGACTCTTAAATACTCCTACAGGTAAGCCCTTAGTCAGTGGATCTGCAAGCATACGATCACTAGAAATATGAATTACTTGAGTCTGAGATTCAGCAATCTTCTCCTAAACAAACAGGAGTTTAACATCAAAATGCTTTGTCCTGCTTGAATTCCTGTGGTTTTGAGAGAAGTAAACTGCAGATGAATTATCGCAGTAAATGGTTAGAGGGCGAGATATAGATTCAACTAAGCACATCCCAGATATCAATTTCCTCAACCATATAGCCTGACATGTGGCTTCATAACAAGCAATATACTCTGCTTCCATAGTTGAAGTAGCTATTAGTGTTTGTTTCACACTTTTCCATGAAATAGCTCCTCCTGACATCATGAATATATATCCAGACGTGGATTTACGATCATCCAAACAAGAGCCATAATCTGAATCTGAATAGCCAACCACTTCAAGAGGATCTAACCTACGATAAGTCAACAAAAAGTCCTTAGTACCTTGAAGGTACCTCATTACCTTCTTAGCAGCAGTCCAGTGTTTTTTACCTGGATTACTCAAGTACCTTCCGAGCACATTAATAGCAAAAGCTATATCTGGACGAGTGCATACTTGCACATACATAAGGCTCCCCACAGCGGAAGCGTAAGGTATCTTAGCCATTTCGGCTTTCTCCTTTTCGGTACTAGGACACTGTGATCTGGTCAAACTTTCTCCTCTCTGGATAGGAGCAGCAGTGGAAGAACATGAATCCATTCCAAAATTCTTAAGTACTCGCTCAATATAGGTAGTTTGGGATAAGCTAAGAATACTGCGTGATCTATCACGATGAATCTGTATCCCTAGAACATAAGTAGCTTCACCCAGATCTTTCATATCAAAATGAGATGATAACAAGTGTTTTGTATTATTGAGAAAATTCACCAAGTTGCTGGCTAACAATATATCATCCACATAAAGAACAAGAATTACAAAGTTGCTTCCTTCAAATTTCTGATATATACAGTGATCTGAAATATTCTCAATAAATCCAAGAGAAGTAATAACTTCATCAAATTTTAGATACCACTGCTTGGAGGCTTGCTTTAGGCCATAAATAGACCTTTTCAGTTTGCACACCAGATGCTTTTTACCAGGTTCAACAAAACCATCTGGCTGAGTCATATAGACTTCCTCATACAAGTCTCCATTCAAAAAAGTAGTCTTGACATCCATTTGATGAAGTTCAAGATTATAATGAGCAACAAGGGCCATGACTACTCTGAAAGCATCTTTTGTGGACACAGGAGAGAAGGTCTCTGTATAGGCAATACCTTCTTTCTGATTATAACCTTTAGCTACGAGTCTGGCTGTATACCTTTCAACTTCACCAGTGGCTCCGCGTTTGGTCTTGAAAACCCATTTACAACCAACTGTCTTGAACCCAGTTGGTAATTCTGAGAGCTCCCACACATAATTACGATGCATTGAGGCAATTTCTTCATTCATAGCCTCTAACCATTTAGAAGATTGGTAACTGGACATTGCCTCCTTATAAGACATGGGATCCACACTATCAACTGCATCTGAGTCAAATTCCTGCAAATATACCATATAATCACCAGAAATTGCAGGTCTACGAGTTCTCTGAGATCTCCTCAACTCTACAACTAGTTCTTCATTGTCTACCAAAGGTGTTTCTTCTTCACCTTCATTTGGATTCGCGATATTATCTGGTCTAGCTGAGGACAACGGTACTAGTAAAACAACGCTTTCATCACGTATAGTGATTTCTCTAAGGATAGTTCTCTCATTATCTAAGGCATCCTCAAAGAAATAAGCTCGATCAGACTCAATGACCCTAGTGGTGAGATCTGGATAGTAAAATCTGTACCCACGTGATCCAATGCAATATCCAATGAAAAAACCTGTTACAGTTTTAAAATCAAGTTTTGACTGTTAAGGATTAAAGGCTTTCACTTGTACCTTACAACCCCAAACTCTTAAGTGTTTCAAGGTAGGCATCTTGCCAAAATAAAGCTCATACGGGGTCTTTGGTACTGACTTAGATGGAACTTGATTTAGAATATAAGCAGCTGTTTTAAGTGCCTCACCCCATAAAAACTCTGGTAGGGAGGAGTGACTCATCATGCTTCTAACCATATCCATGAGAGTACGATTTCGTCTTTCTGCAACCCCATTTTGTTGCGGGGTGCCAGGCATTGTATACTGGGCCTCAATACCGTGTTCTTGTAAAAATTGAGCAAATGGACCTAGATTTCTACCAACCTCAGTATATCTTCCATAATATTCTCCACCTCTATCAGATCTGACACACTTGATGGCCTTACTGGATTTTAATTCAACAGCTGCCTTGAAATCCTTGAAGGCTCTCAATGATTCTGCCTTTTCATGCAGAAGTTCAATCCAATCATATCTCGAATGATCATCTATAAAGGTGATAAAATATTTGAAACCACCCATAGCTGCAGGTGTGATAGGTCCGCATATGTCTGTATGAACGAGATCCAAGATGTTCTCATACCTTTTTGCCCCTTTATTTCTAGTTCTAGCGGGAATTTTTCCCTTAATGCAATCAACACATGCATCAAAGTCTAAAAAATCAAGGTTTTGCAACACACCTTGACTAACAATTCTTTCTAATCTCTCTCTAGAGATGTGACCTAGTCGTCGATGCCACAACATTGAGGAGTTCTCACTAGGTCTCTGACGTTTTTGCCCAACAACAACATTTACATGAGCATCGAAATATTCGACTGTATAATTATGCAAACGATATAAACCATTTGACATAAATACGATGCCAACAAGTTGTGAATCATAAAAAACATCAATTTTTCCATTTCCTTGAATAAATAAATAACTACATTTGTCTAACTCAAAAGTTGAAATTAAATTCCTTCTTGCAGAAGGTATGTAAACAACGTTATTCAAATTCAAAACATGTCCAAATGATAATCTAAGAGAAATTGATCCTATGCATTCCACTGCAACCCTGCCTGCAATCCCCAAAACAGACTTCTCCGCTTCACTTGGTATTATCTGGTTTCTGAGCCCCTACAAAGAATTCACAACATGGACAGTGGCACCACAATCCAAGAACCAAGAGTCAGATGAGGTTTCAAGACTATTGGATTCAAAGCAAACTAGAGCTACAGGGGTATATACACAAAAGGTACCTTCCTTCTCTTGCTTATTTTTTAACTTATAGCAATCAGCTATCTTATATCCCATTTTCTTACAATAACTGTACTTGCCCTTGAAGAACTTCTTTTGTTGAGTATTGCCCTTGTCATTATTTTTCTTGAAATTCGATTTCCCAGCCTTCTGTATCTCAGGCTTCTTTCCCTTCTTCTTATCATGACCACCTGACTTGCTCCTCGAACTTTGAGACAGATAATTCACATATTGCGATTTGTGCTTCTTTATTGCTTCTTCCTCTTGAGTCACAATCGAAATCATTTGGTCTACAGACCATTCAGCTTCTTGTGAATTGTAGGAGGTTCGCAAAAAATTATACTCAGCTGGTAATAATTCAAGAACATGGAAGACTATAGCACTTTCACTGATATCAATCCCATATGACTTCAGTTTGTTATAATATTGGACAAGTTTCAGAATATGCTCCCTTACTCTAGACACTCCATTATATCGCGTGCTGTGAAGTAAAGATAGATAATAGTTCTTTTGAGTCTTATCAAGTTTCTTGTACTTCTCACTAATGGCTTTCAGATACTCAATTGCAGTATTTTTATTGGGAATACTTTCCCTAATTCCTTTCTCAATCGTGAACCTAATGGTTGCTAGACAAAACCGGTTTGAATCAGACCATTGCTTATGATAAGCTTTCTCAGTAGTATTGGATTGTGAAGTGAGATCCGCTGGTTTGGGTTCTACAAGAGCTAAATCTTTTTCTGAAATTGTAAGGTACATATTCAGGGATTCCTTCCAATCATCATAATTGGTCCCATTGAGAGTCTTCACAAGTGATAATTGCTTAAAAGCTGAAATCGAAATTTAGAAAACAAAATTAGAAATATTAATTATGCGTGCACGACATAATTATGATACAAAATTTTTAATATAATTTCATGTATGCAACTATGTAGTATCAAAATACTCAAAGAAGACTCATATGCACACCAAAGATTTAGCTCAAGATCCATAATAAATGTATTCAATATAACCATACCTATGGGGTACAAAAAATATTGAAAACATTACACTACATACTTATCATTAAAAGTCCAAACCCTAAAATTATATTAACAATATCATACCTATAGGGTACATCAATTATTAATATAATTTTTTTGGGGTCAAAATGTAATTACAGTGAAAATTTAGGGCTAAAATGTAATTACTGAAAAAATTTAGGGTCAAAATGTAATTACAGTAAAAATTTAGGGCCAAAATATAATTATAGCTGAGAACTTAACCTGCAATTATACGAATTTTAAATCCAACGACTCAGATCTCATTATTTCGCTGAACGGCCAGGATTATAACATGAAACGGACAGACCAGATCTATTTGATCAGATCAACGGTCCAGATCGCGTCTTCGTTATTAAGTGAAACGCGCGTTTCATTTAAAAGAATTGGACGGATCAAATCGCGTCTCACAATTTGAACGGCCCAGATCGTATTTTCACAATAAATGAAACGGTGCGTTTCATTCAAAAGAGATTGACGGCTCAAATTAGATCACAACGGACGGTGTGGATAGTGTCTTCAACCTCAGCTGGATCCCTACGACCCGACTTTTGACCCACGTGCGACCCAACGCCAAATTTGATTCTACTCGCCGTTTTTCTGACCCTCTCTCACGTCGGCGACAGCAGTAAAACAATCAGGAAGACATTCAGTTTGATTCCGAGAAAATGAAGGAAACATATTGAAAGGGAGATAAAAAATGAAACTCTCAAAATCCCTTTTCCTTCGTTCCTCGGAAAAATGAATAACAAAAAAAAATTTAACAACGAAAAAAAAAAATATTTGAAGGTTACGAATTTGCTGAAGATGTTAAACGAATTCGTACGATTATATTTAGCAGTGCTCTAATACCATTTGCTAAATAATAATCGAAATCAAACAAAGATCACAAAAAAAAAAGGGTAATATTAGCGTACCTGAAGTTTCCATTGAATATTGATGTGTAAGGAGCTTCTCGGTCAGAATTACAACCCACTAGCCTTTAGTATTTTAGAGTCAAAATCAATCAGAGAGAGAGTAACCGAAAATCAGAACAATATGTGTATCTAATACTGTGCTACTGGCTCCTTAAAATAATGAACGTGTAAACGTTCATGTTGACCAATTCAAAATAACCGTCAGATACACCATATCTTTATATTTTGTTTTTAATTATAAAATAATAATAAAACTCTCTATTTTATGATCATGACATTTGTCAGTATTGTGATAGGGAATTTACTGACTACTAAAGGCTATGAGTTGGGCTTCTAGCCAGATGGGCTATCATATGTGACCCACCTATCACAGATCACATATGTATATATGAAGCCCAATGTTATTCTAGGTTTAATAGCTTGTAATTTAACCAATCAACTTTAATGTATTACTTACCAAATAATTAATTAATACTAATCCACAAAATATAACATGATTAATAAAATTATTTCAACACCATCTATATTTTTTGTTGTATAATTTTTTTTGTTAGACAAAATATTTTGTTAGCTTATTATTCTTATAGTGCAGGTTTCCTGATTAATCCATAAAGAACAAAAATTAAAATGTAGATGCAGTAGACAAGACCTCAACCCCTTCCTAGTTGATGAGATACAATCACTAATTCAAATTCTGATCAACTTGACCCAAGATTTTGGACAATACATGGGCTACCAAAATGAACATTTGGCTACTAACTTCACAAAGTGTGAGGCAAAAAATCGACTTCACAGTGCCGCTACTAATAGTAAAGAAAAATGAAAAAATTACATTCAAATGTTTAGATCTTATAAGACTTATAATAAAAATGCTTAAAAAATTATAATTTTCACAATTATTATCAAGTTTTAGAGAATTTATTATTAAATTTTAAAAAATTACTACTGGGTTTAGAATTTTTTTTTTAAAATTCAATGATAAATCTCTTAAAATCTAATAATAATTGTAATCTTTAAAAATAATTTTAATTTTTAAAATTCTTTATTATAAATTTTACAAAATTTGAATTCTTGAATGTAATTTTTTCAAAAAAAAATTGATATCTACCTAATGACTTAACATGGTCCATAAAATATAACTATCAAACATCCTACTTCCAAATTAATTACAAAATAGGAAAAATTGCATTTAAAGATCTAATTTTTGTAAAATTTACAATAAAAGATTTTAAAAATTAATATTATTCTCATTGACCAAAATTATTACCACTTACTATTAAGATGATAATTTTCCTAAAATCTAGCAAAAACTTTTTTAAACCTAATAATAAGTGCCCTACAACCTAATAATAATCTTGATCTTTAAGAATAATTTTAATTTTTAAAATCCTTTATTATAATTTTTGTAAAATCTAAGTGCTTGAATGTAATTTATCCTATAAAATAAGACCTATGACAGATTATTCAAGTTTTTTAATGTGCTTCACTTGTTGGTCTCCTTGAGTTTCAAATGGTAAAATTTGAGTCATCGAACAAATATGATGTGATCTCGATGGATGATGAAACTTTATTATTGCACCTTGTTTTCCTCTTACATTGAAATTAGTAACCTATCACATCAAGTAGTTTGTTAATAGTCAACTAAGCTACAATACGAATGCAAAAGCATGATTTTTAAAGCAATTGAAAGTCATGATGTTTATGTGACAAAAAAGGTGAACCACTTTTTTCCCACTATAAAGAAAAAGCTAAAACAAGATTGGTGTTTACATGCTCTAAGCTCGAAAAATAACCAAGCTTAGTGATTAAAAGGTAATGAATAGTAGGACTTTAATTTTTAACTTAATAGTGATGCTTTGACATGACAAAAGATAATTAAATTATGAGATAAGCATTCGTGTGCATCATTTCATATTAATAAAAGAAAAGAATTAGTTAAAACTCAAATGAAATTTTTGTATACAACCAAATTTGCAACATCTAAGTTTTCTACCTCCATAATTTTCAATAATTTCAATAAAACTTGTCAATTTCGAAATCAATGTTTATGAATTGTTAAATCCTGTGACTAGTAAAAACTAGTCAAATTTAACATACATATTTCTGCCATTAAAAAGACATATTTACATTGGATTTGATGCTTTAATTCTATTGTAAGTGGTTTTAAATGATATTCACATAGATATAGCTTATATATAGATAATTAACTCTAAAATATTTCGAAAATCCAATGAATAAAAGTGATTTTTTTCTCAAAAACATTCTAAATTAAACCTATATGCAATTGTAAATCACAATCTATAATAAAAAGGGGGGAAATGGTTTTCATATCTACAATATATATATATTATAAAAACCTTTAGGATGGAAGTTGGAGGAAATAAGTGGAATTGAGCATTAAAAAGCTTCCATCACCATCCTCATCATCTCTTTATTCTTCCCCACCTTCTTCAATTCACAAACCAATTCCATTGTTTCTCTTAAACTCAAGCATTCTAATTTCTCTTTGAGCTCCTCTACTCTCACCCACACCTTTTTATTATTGACACCTAATCTTCACCCATTAAATTGTCTATCAAGATAGATGGATGAAGGAAGGGGAGAAGACTACAACGTTAGCTTGTAAAAACAAATTATTTGCGTGCTATTCGAGTATATTTATTTGATAATCATACTTAGAGGGGATGTATATGTGTGGTATGTATAGTAATACAAATTCTTGCAAATATGAAAGTAAAGGAGGCACAAAGAGCAAACAAATAATAAGTAGGTGGAGCAAACTAATACGAATAGATAAAATGAACTACTATATGAAAGTAAAGCAAGCTTGCATATGCAAGTGAAGGATCCATAAAAAATAGAGTTAATAGGATATGCAATGAATGAAAGGAGATAAAAAGAGGAAGAAACACATTACTAATTTTAGCTTAATTTAGTGTCTCATGTCTATGTCTAGTCCCCTTAAAACTTAAGAGATTCTCCTTCAATTAATCTAAAAATTACAACTTGCTAGTTTCACGTGCTCACTGTTAGCACATGTTTTCCAAACTTACCTTAAACTTATATGTAAGGTGTTTTACAATTTACCCTTAACTCATTGTTACACCCAGAGAGTTATAGATTGTAATACAAAAATAATTTCACTCTTTACTCAGGGATTTCACTAAGTTTGTAAATGCTTCTCAAAAGCTAATACACTAAAAATTTGAAATATTTTTCTAAAGAAATAAATTCTTTTTAAAACAAAATCTAGATATTTTTTAATGATCAACATTCAGGTCTTCCATGCACTTCTAGCTATTAAAGATGAAATATTAATAACAGTAGCTTTTGGTTGAAATAGAGGGAGTGTATCTTTAACGTTTATAAGCTTCCTCTTCAATGGCAACTATTAGGACAGAGTGTTCTTGTAACACCATATATTTCTAGTTTATATACAACATTTACATGTCTCACATTCATAATTTCCATGAAGGAAGTAGAAATATCTATTAAAATAATACTTTTGATTGCGCTGCGTCATGTATAAAAATTTTTATTAGTGTCACGTAGACTTTGTGAGCTCATGCCATACATTCTCATATTCAATTACATAAATACAACTCATTTGTATCATAAAATGTGGCTCACAACATAAGAAAACTGAACTAAAGTATAAAATATGGATATTTATTTTCGGCTAGATTTGGCCCATTTTCTGTCCAAAATTTGAAAAATCATAACTAATTTTAAAAAAATTATACATTCTTGGCCATTCTGAAAAGTTATAGATGTCTACTTCATGCTAAAAATATGCCCAAACCATAACATCTATCAAATACGGCGTTTGACATTCGAAAAAGTCCAGAGGTCAAACTGCCTCCTGATGCTGTCACAGATTTCTGCAGCAAATTTTGAAAATGTCCAATTAATTTCACAAAAATCTAATCCATACAAATGATACCAATCTAGAAAGCTGTTGATGTTAGTTAGAGAGAAAAAATATTTCCAGACCAATTCAGGAAGCCAAGCCACATAATTCAACGGAATAGTAACTCAAGTCGGTTAAATTCCTTGATACTGGACAGAATCTTCAAATATTCATATCTCCCTCTCTAGACATCTAAATGAGATGCTTCTAATTGGTACGAGTCACTGTGAATGCCTAGTTTATCTGTATAAAATTTCATAGCAATTGGATATCATTTGAGCCCTGTGTGATAGCTTTCATTTTTGGATTAAATGAATAGTGTAGCAGATCAAAACTAGAAAAATTGCCAACTTTGAAAATTCATCAAATATTCTGTAAACTTCTAAAATTATGGTTTTTAGCTTTCCAAAAAGCTCTCAACAAGCTTTAAATGTCTACCAAATCTCATATCAAGAAGAGCTCATTTGGCTAAAAAGTAATATAAAGTTCCATTATAGTCATTTTTAACTTCATATGGGATACCAAAATGACCAAATGATTTTTCTTTGGTCTTAGAACCTTTTGGGCAAGTCTAAAAGTACATTTATGACCTGTGTGAGCTGCCCAAACGGTCCTAAACCTCACATATCTCATTTTGGCATTTTCATCCATACTTATGCATATTTCCATAAAGTCATTCATGAAACTATAATGTCATAATATGCTCAATTTACATTCTATCATTCACATAACACGTTCTTTCATTCCTACATCACATAATATCATAATTACATATGTCTCAAGGGTTATAGACCATTTCTAACAATAATATATATCATGAAACATTATTATGGTTCTAAAAAGATAAAAGCTAGATATATTGATGTAAATCTTCTTTCTTTAAGGTGGTTGGCTCCCGTTGTTATGTCCACTTGGTCCACCTAGCATATTAGATTATTGGAGAGGAGGAGATGAGATTCAAAGAATCCCAATAGCTCATCTTCTATTCAATCATACATAATATATGCAAAACAAGCCTTAAAAATACATGCATGAATAAAATGGAAGTCATGAACATTTAATAAGCAAACTTGGCATGTGAGCAAGTCATGCAAAACATTCAAGAGATCACCAAGTGTTTGGATTGGCCTCACACCTTTCCTCATGAATTTTGAACTTGCCTCACTCATTTTTTAAGAAATTCTTAGATTCAACCATACTCTTGGGAGCTCACTTTGCTTTTGGGAGACTTTTTACTTTGTCTCAACCAATCTTAAGAGTTCTTGGCCTATCTTCACCATGGTTAAGAGTTCTTGACCATTTCACACTCAAACAAACTCAAACAAACATCA
The DNA here is from genome assembly GCA_032878935.1 of Erythrophleum fordii. Taxonomy (NCBI): domain Eukaryota; kingdom Viridiplantae; phylum Streptophyta; class Magnoliopsida; order Fabales; family Fabaceae; genus Erythrophleum; species Erythrophleum fordii. Next base: position 7,998,555 of record JAVQMF010000047.1, read on the forward strand.
TACATTTATTTGAAAACACAATATGTCATCATAAATCATAGCATATAAAATCATGATAGCATACTTTTCATGATTTAAAAATATACATACACACATTTTAAGACAAGCTAAATACACATCTATGCATGAAAGAAGGTGGAGAGAGCTACCTTGTATACAATCACACACTTTTTCTGTGGAATTCAAGCCTCCTCTTTCGGCCACACACCCACAAACTTGTAAAAATGGTTTCTCTTGGCTTAGATACGATTTATAGAAGCCAATTAAGTTTATGAGATAATTTCTAAGGCCACACAATTTGCTTAAATAGTAGGTTGCTTTATAAACCCCATTATGGTCCATAATTGCACTTACGTTGCTCTATAAACCCTATTATGGTCTGTCAAAATTTGGGTACACCGACGTTAGAAAACATCCACCGGAGGAGATTTAACTGTCTCGGGACTTCCCATAGTTTTCAGGGTCTCTGAGAACCCTGGAGAACTCAAAACTTTCATTTAAAAAGTCCTCCTGTATGAATTCTAAAATTTGCTCAAAATTATAAAAATGCCATTACATTTTGTAAGGTTTCCGTCAAAATTTGTTTCTTCATTCTACCTCTATTTTTCCTTCCGCTTGAGGCTATAATTCTCATTTTTAGGAGTCTAGAATATTACTCAAATTTTTTGGAACCTTAACTAATTCATTTTAGGAGACTTGCTTTGAAAACGCGTCCGTTTCTGTTGTTTAACAAAAATCAGACATTACAGTTCTTCCCAATCAACTCTTTTTATCTAATTTACTTAAATGTTATTACATGTTTGCTTCATTAGTTAGAAAAAAAATTATTACTTTTCTTTTATAAAAAAGATAGTTGTAAAAAAGAGAGACAAAAAAAATAATACAATTATACTATATTTCATTTTGATTGTTAGAGAAAGACAATGGCTTTATCGTATATTTATTAATGCTTTTGCTTACAAACAAGTCAACGATAAAAAAAAAAAAGATATTGAGTTTTTACGTGGATAAATATTAGCTTTTGTTATCATCAAAGTTATAAGCTAGTTGAGATTATAAGGGTCTACTTAACTTTGGGTCAATAATTTCTCTTGTTTTATGATAACAAAATTACAATAATGCAAGACTAAAATCATGTAAAAGCTATATATACTCCTTTTAGATATTTATGTACTTTAAAATAGGAAATTACTTTTAAGGGTGCAAAGCACAAAGGAAAAAAAACATATAGGATATAGAAGATATTTAGTAAAGTTATAATAAAGCATGCATAATAGATAATTATATAAATCTAACTAACTAAAATTTTGCGTATAGATTATTCTCCCTTTTTTGCCAATAATAAAAGAGTAAATATTATAAAATAAGATAGAGTAGCAGAAGTAATTAATGCAAAGCATAAATTCAAATCAATTCAGACAAATTACTAAAGTTATAAAGTATTCAATCATCATTGGCCAGTCCAAAAGATTTAAATGATTTTAAAAAATTAAAGTGTATCTTGCAGTTATTAATTTAAATGACAAAGGGCCTGTCTCATACAATTAGTAAGGTAAAGAATGGTAAAATCAGCATCTTCAAGTTGTTATAGTAACACTTACTCATCTGCTTGAAAAGCTTGCTTAGAGTCATGCAATTTGGTATTAACAAAGTCAAGTTGTTGCCTTATGACCCAATAACTATTGACCAAACTATAGATATTCCAACATTGGTAGCCAGATGATCAAAATCATTCTTAAGTTCCTGCACATTTGTATTTAAGGTGCAAAGAAGCTAAAGAACTTTATTGTTGGAAGATGGTTGAACACCAGTAGGAGGAGGAAGTGAAGGTAAGGGAGGAAGAGTCTAGTGATCATCATAAGGAAGTGCAAAGGGAGAGTCAAGAGGAAGAAGAGGTGCAGGCGAAGGAAGTTCAATGGAATCGATGGCAAAAAGGGAGATTTTGGTGAAAAAGGTGATGGAAGAGGAGAGTCATGATAGATGGTGAAGACTGGTGATGGTAATAACAAAAGAGGAAGAAAATAAAAAATGATAGGTAAAAGAGACGAAGGAAGGATGATTAGTGGAAGGAGCACATTTTTCCTAGAGTTGAGAGTTTGAGTGACCTTAAGCTTCTTCCTTTTATGCAAAAAACCTACACTAAATGAACGAGGCACGGACGATACTAGGGGATGAACATGAGAAATGAAGGAGGATCGACAAGTTTGCTCTAATGATTCGTCCAAATGTGGAAGAACTTCATCATTTTGCATAGGAGAAGAAGTGTTGAGTTGAAAATTAGAAGGTTCCTCAACTAGTTTTGACAAAAGGTAATCTTTTACTGGTTGCCTTTACAAGTTCTATTGCAATAGATTCCTTTACAAGTTCCTCTAAAATAGGCTCAATACTTTTCTTATTTTTAAAAGAGGAAGTTCTGATGATCTTCCTTTTAATAGGAGGTAAGGGAACCTATATTAGGTGTCTTCTTACCTTCGCATGGAAAACTTAAGATTAGCTTTAAAGTCCTCCATATCACATTTTTTTATCCATTCTCCATCTATTGGTATATACTTCTAAATTTGAGGATGGAAGCATCATATAAGTCACAGAAATAGTCTGGTAGATGTAGCCTTCGAAGTCCACTCCTTGGGCTTTAAAAAATCTTATAAGAAGCATTCCATAAGTTAGACTTGTGACTTATGAAAAATTGCGAGCAACTTTCTTTATATACTTCAACATCCAATGGTACACATGGCTGCTTTGCTATCTATAGGATTGTAGACCCAGAAAAGATCTCTATGGGATAGCACATCTAAATTTCTTATGCAAGGAAACATGTTGGTTCATATAATGTGTGTTGCCCATAATAGGGAAATGGAACAGCTTGAACTTTGATTTTCCTTCCAGTTATTAAATCCTTTTGTTCAATCATAACTTCAAAAGCATCAACAAACGTTGCTTGCATCTTTACAAGTCAAGAACAACTAGCAAAGAAGTATTCTAGATCTCCCACGAAGGAGACTCCAAAAGCTCTTTAATGTATTTATACCTACAATTACTGGTTTTTCATTAACTTGTGAACTTAAAACTTTTCCTTCTTTGATAATATATAAATAGGTATAAAGATCTTAAACTAAATCATTGCAAATTGATGCATTTGCTATTACCAGGGGAGTCCATTTTAAGGATTTAAAATCCATTTCAACTAGGCAATTCAACTAGATCAGCTTCATAAAATCTATACATTTACTAGTGGTAATTAATCTATACATAAAATCATATAGATAACTTTCTAAATGCTCTGGAGTGTAGAACTTTAGCAACAAATGCTCAATAAATTCTCTGTTTAGCTCTTTTTTCCCAATCTTTTTCTTCCCTTTACCTTTTATTATTGTTGAAGATTTTCTTAAGGGGTTTTGCGAATATTTATTCCTGTGGGTTTTCTTGGTTGCTTCGATCTTTCTTCTCCAGTCTAATTCAAGTCTTTGTCAACATTTTTGTTTTTTTTTTTAACTCAGGATTTAGAGTTGTCGATGATTTTTTTTTATTTCTTCTTCTTCGCTTGCCATTTTAATCTGGGTTTTTCTAACTCCTATTATTATTTGTTGCATTCTTTTTCAATGTCGATAATGCCTTCAACTATGACAAACTTTTCTACCTTTGAAATCTTTGTAGATGAAATATAATTGATTTATCTGTTTGTCTATAAATGACCTTAGGGTTAGGGCATACAATTTTCAAGAGAAAGAGTGAATAGAGAGGTTCAGAAAAATGATGATTTGTTTCTAACAATAGGTAGTTTAGAAGACTTGCTATACAAGTATGAAAAAGCCAATTATCATTAATCCTAACCGTCATTAATTTTAAAATCTTGAAATGCACTATTTCAAAAAACTAATTATTTTGACGTTCACTTCAAAATATGGCAATTAATTTTAGAGTATTAAGTGTCCATTTAGAAAATTAACAAACAAGTGCAATATATGAGTGGAGAAACTAGTTAAGACACTATAAAGTGGAGGGTGTAACAAATATGATAATATAAATTGGAGGGAGCAACTAAAAAGGTGGAAGAGGCAGGTAGCTCCAAATTAAAAAAAAAAAGAAGATAGAAATCATCATATATTATAAATAATTCCAAGCTCCTTTTTGAAAGAAACAAACCTATTTTCTAATAATGGTTTGGTAAATATATGAGCAAGCTTATTTTTAGTTTATGTGTATGTTACCTCCACATCTCTTCATTAGACATGATCTCTGATAAAATGATATTTCATCTCAATGTGCTTTATCTTAAAATGATGAACTGGGTTCTTTGTAAAGCATATTACACACGTATTATCACAAAATATGGAAATGTGGCTAAAGGTAAGGGAGTAATCTTCTAGGTACTACCTCATCCATAGAAGTTAGATGTAGCAACTTCTAACTGCCATATACTTAGCTTCTACGGTAGAACCACAAAACTTTGTTTTATGCTAAACCAAGATACTAGAATGTTCATAAAATACTGGCAACAATCACTAATACACTTTTTATTTAATTTATCTTCTACAAAGTCTGCGTTAACATATCTAACTAGATCAAAAGAGGTAGTTCTGGGGTATCATAACCTATAGTTTTGTATTCTTATTAAATATTTAAAAATATGTTTAAGAGTAGTAAAGTATTATTCTTTAGGATTATTATTCTTTAGGATTATCTTGAAATTTATCACACTTGCAAATACTAAACATAATATGTGGCCTATTGGTTGTTAAGTAAAGTAGTAAACTTATCATACCTTTTATGCTTTTTTTGTTCAAAGTTCTCACCATTCTTGACTTTATTTAGAATGGATGAAGGATATATTGGAGTTTTCATAGATTTGAAAAATTGAAATCCATATTTATTAATTAGTTCTTTTGTGTATTTAGCTTGATTTATAGGGTTTCCTTCCTTTATTTACTTGATTTGTAATCCAAGAAAGAAATTCATTTCTCCTATCATACTTATCTCAAATTCTCCTTTCATTATTTTAGAAAATTCTTTACATAAAAATTCATTAATACTTATAAAAGTTATATCATCTACAAAAATTTGCATAAGTCAAGCATCATTTTTGTTTCTTTTAATGAATAGGGTAACATCAAGTTTTCTTTTTGAAAATATATTTTCTAAGAGAAAAGTACTTAATCTTTTATACCAAGATCTAGGAGCTTGCTTCAGACTATATAAAAAGTTTAAACACATGGTTGGATAGCTTTTCATCCTTGAAACTGAAGAGTTTTTAACATACACCTCTTCATTTATAAACCCATTCAAAAAAGTACTTTCAACATTCATTTGATATAATTTAAAATTCATGAAAGTCGTATAAACAAACAAGATTTTAATAAATTCTAGTCTAAAAATTGGAACATAAGTTTTATTAAAGTGTATAACTTTTTCTTGAGTATAACTTTAAGCCACTAGTCTAGCTTTTTTTTTTTTAATTATTATATTGCCTTACTCCTCTAACTTGTTTCAAAACACCCATTTGTTCCAACTATAGAGGTACCTTTTATAACATCCCAAAATTAATTAAGGTGTTAATCATGGATTAGACATAATTAAGAATGATTATTAGGGAATAATTAGGCAAACCATGTGAATAAAAATCTAGAGAGAAGTAAATTAATAATATGGGTTTAAGATTTAATTGGGTTAGAAATTTCATCTAAACCCAAATTAAATTAAGTAGGCCATGGTTAGGAACTAATGGAGGCCTAATGATTTTAGGTATAAACACAACCTTTTAATGTGCGACTTGACCTAAGAAAGAGCACATAGGGATGGCCCAATCTGATTTAGCGAGATAGAGGACCAAGACCCAACTTATATAAGTTCTTATAATTGGCCCAACAACTCTCATGTAGACACAAATCAAATGAGTTCTGAAAATTTAGCCTAACCCAATTAAAATTCTACAACCCAACTAATGAAATCTGGCCTGACAAGTATAAAGCTGAACCCATATGGATTTAGGCTTTTGGGTTAACCCATAACTCATTTAGGACCCAACTTAAACCCTAAAAATCATTTTAGCCACCCCCATTTTGTAGAACCACAAGAAACACAAACACATTTTTGGAGGTCCCTTAGAGGCTAGGTCTTCTCCTACCTTCTTGGCCCCATTTCTCACTTTTAAAGTCAAAATCAGCCAAAGCGAATGTTATATAACTTAATTCTCTTCTTTTTCTCTTTAATTTGTCCTAATTGACTTCTCATTTGGAGTAATTTCACCTTGCCCAAAATCTGAAATGTGTTGATTTGGTATTTTCTTAGAAGATTTTCAGAGGTAAAGGTTAGGAGGGATATTGGATAAGCATAAACTCTTTATTTTAATATGTTTTCTGCTCGTTTAAGACCCCCATGATTGGTTTGTAATATGGATATTAATTTTATATGACTTTGCTTAGGATTTAAGGTGATACATTAAAGTTTCTGGTGGAGGAAACATTCAATCCGAATTTTCTCTTGTAATAACTGGACTGAGGTAGTATTGTTATTGGTTCTCCAAAAAATTCTCTGTAAGTGAGGTAAATAGGGACTATATTAATTCCATACATATATCTGCTTTAATTTTATATTTGTGACACATGAATGTTTTGAAGTACTAAATGAATTGGTTGGCTATCTATTGTATTGTGTTTGAATCTTACGAGTCCATGGTGGAGCTGTGGTACGACTGTCACTTGTACATGTACTTCGATCGGGTACCGAGTTATGATCAAACCTCAAATGTACTGAGCTCTAGTTGTGCTCATTGGGGAATGGATGCCGTGGACGGGCTACTCCAAGTGTTATTGGCCTTTAACATGTAAAAATATGATTGCTACTATAGGATAATAATCATTGATAGCTTAATATTTCATTTGCTAATATGATTGGTACATTTTCTGATGTTTATATAATATCATGCATATATGTTAATTAAATTAGAATATATGAATGGAATTTGCCTTTGGTTACTGAAATTTGCATCTCACCCTGTTTTATAAGATCATACTTTCAGGTGATGGCTCTTTGGGTAAGGATAAAGGGAAGCAAGTGAATGAAAATCTATGAGCTCCAACCATATGTAGAGAAGGCTACACTTAGACTGATTTAAATAGAGTAGATACTAAATTTTGTATTCTTTTTATATAGCATCATCATGTAATTATATTATCAAGTGTAGATGTTTGTATTTTGGTTACTTAGAATGTATCTATTGAGGAGTTAGGCCTTATTTTAGCTAGGTATTGGATGTATGAATTTATAACATCTATTATGAATTTTGTTGAACCTATGATATGGTTTACTATTTAGGAAATGTAATTATGTGATACATTGGATATAAGCTTGAACTAGTGATGCATGAAATCTTTAATGGAATATATATTTGAATGATAATTGTTAATATCATATGAAATTCTTGCTGTCATTAATCTATGAATTTGTTGATATATGGTAGTTGGATGAGTAGGAATTTACACTTAAGCCTTGAATAGGTAACAATAGATAAGCTGAGTAATTTAGGTAGAAGAAAGCTATTAAAGCCCCGCTAGGGTGTCACTAGAGAGAGAGAGTTGGAGTGTATGAGACAAAATTTTAGAAATTGTAGAATCAGAAGATATTTTGTTGCGGCCAAAATAGTCTTGGCAGCAGTCAATAGAGGCAAAATTGCCTAGAGAAAAGTCCAGAAAGCAATTCGCTGCAGTAATAAGTGTAATTAGCCGCGGTGAAATGTGAGAGGCTAAACTAGAAGTGGTCCAGAAGGTAATTTGCCGCAGTGAAATGGGTAATTGGCCTTGGCAAATTTTGTGAAAATGTCCCAGGTGTTCCAGAGAGGAATTAGCCAAGGAGAAAATGGTATTTAGTCGTGGCTAATAATAAAAGGCGAGTGAGGTAGGTTCTAGGAGGTCTTCTCGCCGTGGCACCATATAAGCTCGCCACGGAGAATCTCCAAGTCACAGCGAAATCTGTGAAGCTATAAGGAGTGAATCCGAAAGTAATTGGCCGTGGTAAGAAAGTATTTAGCTGTGGCGAACGTCCTGAAACTCTTATATAAATCTAGAAACCTTGGTTTTTCCTGTGGCAATATCAAAGGATGACTTAGAAGCACTTGTAAAGGGTTTTTAAGAGTTGAAAATGAATGAGAATAGATTTAAAGGCTTTTAATTGAAAATTTGTTTCACTTATGTACATTGATACTTGTAAATGCTTGGTTAATGATTCTAATAACATTAAGGTTTAAATTTCTTCATTTTTTCCTAAATTGATTAATTTAAATGGTGCTAGACCTTAATTTATAATTATTAATCACATATTTAAGTTTAATTACCACAAGTAGAAGTTAAAGTTGTTACACCTTTTGAATGCTTTACTAGCTTTCATACTTTATTTCTCTTAAACTGATCTAGTTCTTCTTACATGGTTATAATATAATTTTCATCAACTAATACTTCCTCAACTAATTTAGGCTCAAGTTAAGATAGGAGTACAAGGTTGTTATTGCTATTTTTAAATGAAGATCTGGTGTGTAATCCCTCATTTGGATCTCTTATGATATGTTGGAATGGATAAATAAAGGAGTGTCTTTATTCTCTCAATAGTTTGATTTCTCTTTGTGCAGTGTTTTTGCATATTTGATCTTTGAACATTAATTGCTAGTTTAGCTTCATTGTTGTTGTTAATTGAAGGAATGTGATTCTTGTTGATGCTTTCTCCAAGAATTTAGAGTTGGCTTTGGTTTAGAGTTTGCTTCTCACTCCAGATTTGGAGTTCATTTTTTTTTGGGGGATAGAGTTTGCTCCAACTCTTGCCAATAATTATGATATGGCTTAAGCTACTTTATAAGTTTAGTTATTTTCTTCCTTCTACTACATTTGGAGTTAGTTACCAATTTCTTGAATAATTTGCTCCTTAAATGTCTCATTTTGATTTACATTCATTATTTTCTTAAGGGAAGATTAGTTTCATCAAATACTACACAGATATATTCTTTTACATTCATGATTCTTATATCGTACACTCTATATACTCTACTAGATATTGAATATCCTAAGAATATGCCTTCATCACTTCTTGCATCAAATTTCTTAAGTTATTTTTTCTATTATTATGAATAAAATATTTATAGCTAAATGAGTGGAAATAATTAATATTAGGTTTTTTTATCTTTCCATAATTCATATGTAGTTTTCTTAAGAATCAATCTAATAAGATAATAATTCAAGACATAACAAGTAGTATTTATAACTTTAGCTTAAAATTATTTGGAAAGATCATTAATAAGTATGGTTCTAATCATAACTTAAAAAATATGATTTTTCTTTTCAACAACTTTATTCTATTATAGAGTTTTTGGTGCAAAAAAGTTATGATTAAAACCCTACTAATTACAAAAATTCTCAAATAATTGTTCTTAAATCCTCTACTATGATTACTTCGAATACTATAGATTAAATATCCTTACATAAAAGGCCTCAAAATTCTTAAAAAATTTATCATTATAAGAAAGAAAAAGAACCCAATTAAATCTAAAGTAATCATCAATGATAATAAATACATAGTTTTTCCCATTAAAGTTACGAGTTTATGTAGAGTCAAAGAGATCCATATGTAATAATTGAAGTGATATAGGGCAGAAGACAAATTCCTTTAGTTCAAAGGAAGATTTTACTTATTTTTCTAATTGGTATGTATCACATAAGTGATTCTTTTCAAAATCTAGCTCGAGAAGACCTTTTATAAAATCAAGTTTTGATAGTTTAGATATAGTATACATATTTACATGGCCAAATTTTTTATGCCACAACCAAATATTCTTACAAATGGAGGAAAGATATGTCACACTCTTTGATATCAAATTATTCAAGTTAAGAATGTAAATATTTTCAAATTTTTGACCTATAAACAACGCTTTATTATCATGATAGATAGTGCAATGTACAGATTTAAATATTACTTTGTAGTCTCTATTACATAATTGAGTAATATTAAGTAAATTATGTTTCCAGCAATTAACCAGACTTACATTATCTATACAACAATTTTTAGTTCGCTCGACCTTATCTATACTAATAATTTTACTTTTTTTTTCTATCGCCAAAAGTAACAGAATTGTTATCTTTTTTTATGAAGGATTAAAATTTTAATAGGTCTCCAATCATTTTCCAACAACCATTATCCAGAAACCATTAATGTTTTGATTTCCTTCCTTTCAAGCATACCTCACTAACCTCTAATGCCATAAAACACATATTTGTAACTTTTTACTTTAGCTCTTCTTTATCTTCAATCATCATTGCTCTATGTTGCCATGGCCTTCTTTCCATAAGATTTGATGGGCTTCTTCTTTATATATGAATATTCTAATATGATATGCTCACTTTTTCCACATTTATAACATTTAATTAAAGCTTTCCCTTCTTCTTTCCTGTAGTTGTTTTTCGAGATATTTCCCTTACTCTTCTAAAGCTCCTTTCTTTTTCTTAGTGTACGTGTTTTTGAGAAAAAGGCTATACCTTGAGCATCTAGCTATCCATCATCTTCTTTAATGGAGGGCTGTTCCATAACAACAACTTTTAAAGCAATTGATTTTCTTCTCTAATCCTGTTTATGTCTTTGGAGATGATTTTTCTCATATGCAATAAACATACCTCATAATTCATCATAAGACAAAGTTAGTAGATTCCCACTTTAATGGAGTTTACCTTATATTGCCATTTCTACGAAAGACATATTAACATCTTATGGTTGAGTTCAAGATCTATGTTTTTTTTGTTGTTGAAAGCTTTTAGGTCACCCACTAGTATGGCAAACCTATTGTACATTTCTTCAATTTCTTCATTTTCTTTCATGTGGCATAGTTCATATTCATATATGAGAATATTCAAGTTGCTCTTTTTAACTTTAGAGGTTCTTTCATGTGTGACAATTAGCTTTTCCCACATCTATTTTGCTGTCTTATAACTAGATATTTAATCATATTTTGGTTTACTGACAACACAAATTAATATGTTTCTTGCTCGATTGTTACATCGAACTAGCTTGATATCATTCTCTGTCCTTTCATTTCCTACCTTATTAATGATATCTTCAGTCATTAAGTCTATTTTCTTATGCAATTTAGGATTATCTTCTATGACCTCCTACAACAAATAGTTAGTAGAGTGAATGTAGATTTTCATTTTGTCTTTCTAACATGAGAAGTGTTTCCTTGTGAAATATGGTGGTCTCATAATGAAGAATCCTTCTTGATAGTAAGCTCCTTCAAGGATGTAAATATTAATTTTCTATAACAAAAACAAATAAGACTTTTTTTCTTGATTATTAAGTATAAAACCAAGTGAAACCAACTTTGATACTAATTGATAATTACACTTAAGGGGAGTGAATAGGTGTAGTATACAAAAAATTAAATAATACAAATTCTTGCAAATATGAAATTGGATAAGGCACAAGGTGGAGTGAGTAAATAATAAATGGAGAGAGCAAATAGTAGGTAGGTGGAGCAAGCTAATACGAATAGATGAAGTAAACTACTATATGCAAGTAGAGTGAGCTATAACATGAAGGTGGAGTAAGCTTGTGTATGCAAGTGAAGGATCTTCCAAAAGTAAAGTTAGCAGGATATGCAACGAATAAAAGGAGATAAAAAGAGGAAGAAACACACTATTAATTTTATCTTGATTCAATCTCTTAGATTTATGTCCTATCCCTTTAAAACTTAAACCTAAAAATTTAAAGGATTTTCCTTCAATCAATCCAAAAATTATAATTTGCTAGTTTTACGTGCTTCTCGCTAATACAAGTTTTACAAACTTACTTTAAATTTATATGCAGGGTTTTTTTATAACTTACTCTCAACTCACTCTTAAACCCAGAAAGTTACATATTGTATTATAGAAAGAATATTCACCCTCTACTTAGGGATTTCACTAAGTTTAGTAAAAACTTCTTAAAAGATAATATACTTAGAATATTTTTCTAGAAAAACAAATGCTCTTTTAAACAACACATAAATATATTTTTATGACCTATAGTTAAGTTTTCCATGCATTTATATAGTTTCAATAACTTATAGCCATTAGATATGGAACAATGATAATGGCAACTTTTTGGTTGAAGCAAAGGGAGCATGTCTTTAACATTCATAAACTTCCTCTTCAATAGCAACTATCAGCACAAAGTGTTCTTCCTAAACAATCCATTTTATCTAATTTACATAAATTCTATAAAATACTTGCTTCATAGGTTAGTGAAAGATTATCACTTTTTCTTTCATAAAAGAGATAATTGTAGAAGAGAGAAACAAAAAGGATAATACAATTATATTATATTTTGTTTTGCTTGATCAAGGGAGACAATAGTTTTATCATATGTTTATTAATGTTTTTGCTTAACAAACAAGTCAATGATTAAAAAAAAAAAAAGCCCAAATATAATAGACTTTTACATGGATAAATTTTGACTCTTGTTATCATCAAAGTCATGAGTCAGGTAAGAATATAAGGCCTATTCAACCTCTGGCCAATACTATCTTCATTTGAAAAACATAAAAAGGCATATGTAGATGGAGTGTTGTTTAAGATTATATGTTTGAAATCCTTACTTCAAGCTATATGTGCTTCCTCTTCCTTCATAGAAAATGGCATACACTAGCTTTCCACAAAATTACTGCAAAAAGGGATATGTATAAGGGGTGAAGTGGAGTGTAAAGGCAAGATCATTCTCCCTAGCTTATGATATCATTTTTCCTTTTTCTACAAAATGAGATTGACCATGGAGATGAAGGAGCTTGCTGGTGTTTTGGCAATGGAGAAGTTTTCGAAAAGAATGAATAAGATATAAAGGATTAAGCTCTGCATTTTGGGAAGAGGGAATTAATGGTATGTGTTTTGTGGACTTTTGAAATGACTAATATGCCTTTTAATCCATATCATTTGCTATGGGTATAAGTTGAGTTTCATGCGACAACTTTAGTTAGTAATTTAACAAAATTATTAATGGAAGATGGTTGTTTGCATAATATCATAAGTCCTAGGGTTAGTATTACTTTTTGAATTTCAGAACAATTTTTTTGGCATGATTCAAAGTTCAAGAGTTATGTATATTTTAATCTTTTTTTTATTATATCTTCTTAAAGTTTAAAATAATTCCAAAAATTTTTTTTACTAAGAAATTGAGTTTAAGTACTTTTATACTTACTATTTTTGTAGGGAGTAAATTACTAATTTGATTTTTGAATTCATAGTCTTATCTAGTTTTCTTTTTTAGTCTTCTCTAATTTTTGCTTTTGCAAAATTATTGAGTATTGTTAAATTTTAAAAATAATAAATTTGTTGTACATTAATTCTATTAATATTCCTAAGGTTGGTAAAAATTTAGTTAAGAAATCATTTTTTTTAATTCCTATAAAGAGTGTGAAACCTATTTATACATCCTTTCAGTAGTTCACTTTTTTTTTTGTTTTTTTTAAGGGGGCAGAGACTAATTCATTTTTCTTCAAACCTTATAAAAAAGTGATATAGTTAAAATTTGACTATAGAGATTTACATAGTGTGATTATAAAAAATAGAGAAAATTATACTATTTTTAAATTTTGATTAAATTATATTTGATATCATGTTTTATTCAAAAGTATAATTAAACTCTCTTGACATTTAAATTTGTTTTTAACAATACTTTCCTAAGATTTGATTTACAAAACTCTTCTTTTCAAATCAATTTTTTCAATTAAATTAATTTTTTTTGTATATTATGCATTTCTTGTAAAATAAAAATCTTAGTTATGGTATAGAAAATATAAAATTATTGTCTTATATTGGAGTTAACAATTAATTTGCTATTATATTAAAAAAAATTATAATTTTATGCTATGTAAAATATTTTTTTGATAAAAATAACAATAAATAAAATTTAATACATATGTTAAATATCAATGAAGTAAGATGACATTTTTTAAATATAAAAAATATAATTTAACTAAACCTTCATCTTATTGTAATTTATTCTATAAAAAAATAAAAGTGGTTAACTTGCGTCATGTCTCAAGAAAAAGTATTAAATTTATATTAAGTTTTTTATATTTTTATTATTTTCATCTAATAGCTGTATAATTTAATTAAAAATTATATAATTATTTAGATAAATTATATATTGGTAAAGAATTATAAATTTGTTACATTTTAAATAAAAAATTTGATAATAAATATATTAAAAACTGCGCATAAATTTTTTTAAAGAAAAAAGAGCCAAAGCATAGGGGTAAAATGGTCATCAAATAATAAAGGCTTACGGCGTCTCCCATCACTCACAACACTTGGACAGCAATGCTTGCGATTCACCGATGGAAGCAATAGTTTCCGTATTCTCGCTCTCGCAGTTTTCAACGCCACTGGTTTGAACAGTTACCAACAACTTTTCGGTGCTCTTACTCTCGAAACGCCAAAATCAATTCACGGATTGCAAAAAATTTTGCTGCTTCAGATTTCTGGTTCAATTTGGAAGAAAGTAGATCTCAGGTAAATTCTCTGGTAGATTCTCCTCTCTCATTGCTTGGGTGACGAGAAAAGTGCAACTTTTTTCTCCTGGCGCCTGTGTTTCTTTCTGCTCATCGTTGGATTAATTTTGTTCGAGATTTCCATGCGGTGTAACTAGATTTTAGATTACCCTGGATTGTTTTAAACTTCATGTCATCTACGTTGGAGTCTGATTATGGCTTATTGTTAATATTTCATTGTGCAATTTATAAATATGGGTAATAATCATTGTAGAACTTACGGTGAATATTTGAGAAACAATGGGAAATGCATTACCTACCGAATCGATTTACACCCCTACCCTCCCTCCCCCCCCCCCCCCCCCCCAAAAAAAAAAAAAATCCCCAAGTTTTTCTTTTCCCTTTCTTTTCTGTGGATCAGAATTTCATATATAATTACTTCAGCAACAGGCCATTGAAGATGTGCAACCAAAGAAGCGGGGTAAGATAATAGGGGAAAACACAAGAGTGAGAACAGTATACTTATCTCTATAATTTAGGTGTTTATTTGGCTGACAGTGAATAAGAACAGAAATTATTTTTTTTAGGTTAAAGATTAGTTTTTACGAACTTTAATCAGTTGTTAACAGATGTAATTTGAGAAATGAATGACCTTGGATTTCTTTTCTTTGCTTGTAAGATCGAGCTTTTGAGAGAGTTGGCCTGTTGACGTGCTATCAGGCTTTTTTGACCAAGTAGTTATGAGCCCAGAGGGCTTCTCTATGAGGGTTTGTTAGAGATATTAATAAGTACAGTTCTTGGGCCTTGTTCTAACTTCTAACAACTTAAGCTGCTGTAATAGTTAGTTTCATAACTGTAGGAATAGTCTACAATGGCATTTTCCTTGGCCCTCGGGTTGGTTTTTTGTTTTCAGCTTTAAACTTGTGTAAAAAGTGTTGGTGATGATTGATGATTCTACTTCTCAGAACAGATTCTTGGGAAATTGGTGGCTCTGTAATTCTAATAACATTCCAAACCGTTCAGGCATTAAAACTAGTGTTATGGAGGACTATATATGCATTGGAGTTTTTATGTATTTTAATTTGATGAATGTTATTATAGGTCTCTCTAGGCTAGCGATAATTGAATTTCAAGGCTAGTTGTGTTCTATCTATATATCGTGTTGTAGTTGCTACTTGGGGCCCTAATCCCGTAATATTGGGGAGAAAGTTTTGATGACAATTCTCCTTCGGTTTCCACCAACTCTAATATCATGTAGAAAAACACATGATATTAATACAATTATGTGTCTCTGGCTGAATTGGCGTCTTTAGTGTTTTTGCATTGATTCATTTATTCCAACTTAACTGTGTAAATAATTTTCAGAATCCAAAACATAGGATGACAAAAAGTTAGTGTGTATATCTCCACCACTATTAGTGTTACATAGAACTTTCTCTTTTTCTTTTCAGGAATTTTTTGGTTGCTTTTTCAGCTCTCTTAGGCTATTTCATGTGGTTTTATTTATTTTATTTGTAACCTTTTTATTGATATTTGTGTTCTCAATCAATTCTTAGCAGGCCCACGGGTTACCTTTGAAGGATTAAAAAAAAAAAGAACTACAATATAGGGCCTTGATCTTGATACTGATTGAAATTTGTTGGATGGCGGAGAAGTCATGCATCAAGCGCCTTCAGAAGGAATATAGAGCTCTTTGCAAAGTACATCATCTTTCTTTCTTCTAACTTATTGTTTCTATATTTTATATTGTTATTCACATTTTGTATGCTTACATATTCTGTTGTAGTACAGCCATAAAGCTATGCATGTTCTGTGATGCCATCAGGCCTCTCCATTTTTCTGTGTATTTGTGTTTGTCCAATTGGTAATTTGTTGTTGCAGCTGATTGGAGATGTAGAGCACAAGAGACAGGGAAGATATCATCCTGTGTATTTTGCATTTCTACTGTTTATGAAATGTGTCTGTATTTAAGGGTTACTTTTTGCATCTTCTATCAGTCTATGCTATATTATTTATTTCGTCACTCTTTCAGGTCTGTATCAATCAGCTGATATTATATTTTATCTTCCAAAAAAAATTATAGTAGGCATGTGCTAACTTGATCATGCTTAATTTTTATTATGAATTTGCAGGAGCCAGTATCCCATGTTGTGGCCCGCCCATTACCAAACGATATTCTTGAGTGGCGTAAGTGTGTTGTACTTTAGTTGCCTTTTCTTAAACTAATTTGTGTTGAATTTTTAGTTGCAAAAATAAATAAATAAAATGATCATGCGAACACACATGTGCACCAGTATTAGTGTCAAATTGTTATTTCTCTTCCTAATTTTGTAAATTACATTTTGTATTGTTAAAATAATTTATTGATAATATAGAAAGAAAAATGTAATTTTTTTACTCATGAACCACACTAAGTTATGGGAGAGGGTTATTGAGCAAAGATTAAAGTAACAAACTCAAGTTATGGAGAATTAATTTGGTTTTATACCTGGAAGGCTGACTATAAAAGCGATATACTTGTGAAAATTTATAGAGAAATATCGAAGGAATAAAAAAAACTTACATATGGTGTTCATTGGTTTAGAAAAGGCATGTGGTGGGTGCCAAGAGATACTTTATGAAATGTTTTGGAGAAAAAAGGAATTCGTATTGTTTATATTCAAATAATTCAAGATTTGCATGATGGAATTACAATTAGTGTGAGAAAACAAGGTGGACCAACCGAAGATTTTTTGATAATTATTGGCCTGCACTTGGAGTCAACTTTGAGTCTTTATCTTTTTATTTTAGTTTTGGATGTATTCACTGAACATATCCAAGAGCCGGTGTAGCAATGCATGTTTTTTCAGATAATATAATCCTAATTGAAAAGTCAAGAGAAAAAATAAATTAGAAGTTAGAGATGTAGAAACTAAATTTAGAAGTACATGAATTTTGTTTAAATAAAAGTAAAATTGAGTATATGGAATGAAAGTTTAGCAAGAGCGCACTAATCTTAGCATAGAAGTAAAAGTCGAAGAGCACATTATACCACAAGTCATTCGGTTTAATTATATTGGATCCATTATACAACATGAGGAAGAAATAGAAGAAAATATAAACCATAGGATTTAAGTTGAGTGGATGAAATTGAGGAGTGTTTTAGATGTTATTATAGATAGAAAAGTACTACTTAAACTTAAGGGTAAATTTTATCACACAGTTATAAGACTTGCAATATTGTTTGGGACTAAGCGTTTAGCAATAAAAAATTAACAGGAGAATAAGTTCAATGTTGTATAGAGAATGTTCTGTTGGATGAATGAATATATCAAACAAGATAGAATTAGAAATAAATATATTAGAGAGAAAGTTGGGGTTGCACCTATCGTGAAAAAAATTGTAGAATTGCATCTTATATGATTTAAACATGTGTGGAAAAGACCCATAGAAGCCCCAGAAAGAAACGTAGATCAAATTGAGAGTAATTTAATAATCAGAGGTAGAGAAAGACTAAGGAAAACTAGAGGTGAAATTATTAAGATTTATACTTAAATGGTTTATCTAAAGACATGATTTATAATAGGATTTTATAGCGTTATTTGATCTATGTGGCTAATCCCATATACTAGGAAAGGGCCTGATTGTTGTTGTATAGAAAAAAAAAATGTAATGACATGAATAAGTTGTATAACTCTAAGATTATGAAAGATACTGGATAAAAGAGATCTGATAGTAGAAGTGTGGTAAATTCAAATATGAAAGATTAATAATTATAATTCTAATAACTTTTTATGGTGCAACTTAAACAGAAAGCTTGCAGTATTTAATAGTGACTGCAGTATACATGCACATATCTGTGGTTTATCATGTCGCTCCCCACCCCCGTCCCCCACCCCAAAAAAACAAAATATTAGTAGCAGGACATGGGAATTTGTTTTAGCTTGAATGATCTGTGGAGGGAAGGTAGCATCTGTCAAATTCTTGCTTACAACCATTATACTAGTTAGGATTCCCTTTTCTTTTTCTTCTTTTTTAAATAATTTTTTAATGAAAAAACCATGCAGTTTTAATTTGGGAGGCACCACTGAAAGGAATTCTCTTATTCTTTATGTGAGGATTGGTTAACCTATATCCTAGGATGAGCTTGTAACAGAGAAGGGGCTCTTTCTCACCAACTACCATTTATTGCTAGAAATTATATTGTACCACACTACCAAGATTGAAAAATTTTCATTTGAGCTAGCTGTAAGAAGAATGTTTGTGTTGGGTTACCAAATTATTGGTACAGCCACTGGTTGAGACGTTTTATAATGTGTGATTTTTGCTGAGGACCATGTCCATTGCAGAAGGGAACTCTCTGCTCTTTGTTTTCACATGATTGAAAAGCCATAGTGATGATCTTATAGTTTCTTATCCACAAACAATATTTTAACAGATTTTAGATGGATCTTTATACACTTAATCTGATGTCATACTTGTCTATGGGCAGCATTCAATACCACCAGACAACTGGTCCCATGCAGCGATAGAGTTATGTAATGATGTCTTCGCACTTTTTGTGAAAGTAGCTTATGAAATCACTTTCTTATGTCTTATATGTTCTTTTTGTCTGCTTACTAGTTTATACGAATTATGTACTGATTATTTTCAGAGGTAGTTCATGGTCCCTGGATTATTTTTACTTCCATAGTCCTTGCAAATTTGATTTAGAATGGACATTTAGTCACCTGATATGTCTTGCACTCATATACTTGTTGTGCTACCAGGTACTTAATTTTAATTTATTTGGTAGTTAGTTGTTGATTCTGATCTTATTCTCTATTAATGTCTCAGATTATGTGTTGGAAGGAAGTGAAGGAACACCTTTTGCAGGTTTGTTAATTTTGCAATTTGTGATTATTGCCATTTCACTTTTTCAATCCTTCTGTGCTTTGTAACTGTGAAATGTCACTACTTATAAACTATGATTCCAATTTGATGGCATTTAACTTGAAGTTTGTCATATTTTTAGGTGGATATTACTATGGAAAAATCAAGTTTCCTGCTGAATATCCATATAAACCTCCTGGAATAAGGTGATATTTCTTGCTGCAGTATTCTTTTTCATTTTTTTAATCTCATTTGTCTGGTCGATTATAATATTGGCTGTGTATACTTTCTATCATGTAGCATGATTACACCTAATGGTCGGTTCATGACACAGAAAAAGATTTGTTTGTCTATGAGTGATTGTAAGTTTTTTTTTAATAAATCTGTTCGAGCACAAGTCAAGTTATATCGTGGATTACCCATATTTTTATAATTTAATGTTTTTGTGGATTTTGCTGCTTTTGCAGTTCATCCCGAAAGTTGGAATCCTATGTGGTCTGTATCAAGGTCAGACTGATTTGAGTTTTGAAGTTCATTTATGTGCTTTATTTATTTATTTATTTATATATATATATATATATATTTTTTTTTTTTCTTTTGCAATACTGCCATATGCCTCTGGACAAGCAATTACGATTTGGAGAAACAGATGATGTTGATAATTACTTTATAGCTTTCCACTAATGTTTCCAATGTATGAATGCAGCATACTTACAGGGCTTCTTTCATTCATGGTGAGTATGTTGTAGTTTCTTCATATTCTAATTAAATTATTGTTTGTTTCATCTCCCTCTCATACGACATTATTCTTCCCTTCACTTCCATTTGTTTCATATAATTTTTCTGTTAGTGTATAGCAAAGTGAAAGGCATATATTATTATTAGTAACTTGATAACTCTTTTTCATCTTTTATTTTGTCAGTTGGCCCGAGTGCTAGATGTAGATAATGCTTTCTTGAGAGCTTCATTTACTAACTTTTGGTGGTGTATACACTTTGATACTCTGTGTATCCTGTGCTTTGTTGAGAGCTTTCAATGAGATGATGCACTTCTCTTTTGCAGATGGACAACAGTCCAACCACTGGTAGTGTGAACACTACCACTGCCGAGAAGCAGCGTCTAGCCAAAGCTTCCCTTGCTTTCAATTGTAAGAAGTAAGTATATTGCAGCTGCTAATCATTATAGAAAGTGATCAAGGTCGCTGTGATTGGGGCTTCACTCTAAATTGTTTTTGGATCTGATAATTTTGCTTGCAGCGCAACATTCCGGAAAATGTTCCCTGAGTATGTTGAGAAGTACAATCAGCAGCAGCAGCAGCAGCAGCAGCTTTCTCAGAAAGTTGATTCTGAGCGGGCATCATCTGAGACATCTCGTGATGAAAGTTTAAGACCCTTGTCAGAAAAGGTCTTAGATCCTACAGGAAAAGACATGAGAAGAGCAGATGGGTTGAAGGATGTCGGAAAGAACAGAAAGCAATCTTTTCCGACGTGGATGATGTTATTACTCTTCTCCATCTTTGGGGTTGTAATGGCATTGCCTCTGCTTCAGCTATGATGATAAGCAACAAAGTCCTTATGGGTAAAAGGGGTCCTTAAAGGGTCGTCACGGGACTGGTTCTATATGCTTCTTAGGCGTTGTCATGCCTAACATGATTTGTAGAGGGAATTTATGGATATGGAGGCTGTGTTCTATCTATGCTGATTTTACTCCTCTGTCTATGTTGCCAGCTGGGTATTCAATGCTAAGAAGTAAGAAGTTACATGCTTGATCTAGTTTGAGGTTTGTCTTCTAGTATTATTGGTTGGTAATTCTGTGTGTTCACGCGCGCAACATGTGATGTCATGGCAGACTGCAAATGTTGTTGTGGCCTAGACTGTGTAATGATATCTGATGAAAGAGTAACATAACCCGCAGGGTGTTTTTGCTGTCAATATTGGAAATGTTTACAACCAAAAAAAAAAAATAATGAAAAGGAAAAGGGAAAAAAAGAAAAGAAAAAAAGCAGATCCCTTTGTTGTCAATGAATTTAAATGATTTTTGTTTGAATAAATCAGGTATATGAATTGTCGATCATTTCCCTGGTTAAAAACTGTATTGCAACTAGATAAATGAGAGGAGAAACTTTAGTAATAAATTTTTAAATTTCACATAATTTGTTCTTAAAAAAAATATTTGTGTGATGTTTTTAAGGAGAATGTAATGGTAAACGTTAAATACTTAAAGAAATTTGATCCTAGTATTCTCATAGATGGGATTATCATCTTTACAAAGATGAATCTTCCTTCCTGTTCGCATCAATTCTTCCTCGATAAGCAAAACGGAGTAAAAAGCCCATACACTGCCAAACAACCAGAGTTTCTGTGTTATAGATTGTGTAATTACGTATTGTCTTCAATCAATATGCACCAATTGATAAAACCAATACAATTATTCTGAAACTGAATGTTGCTCTTAGATGGGTTTCTTTTATAACCTGGTCGTGTAAGATCTCATTTTTGCTTTGATTAGTTCTTGGAGGATGCAAGACAATATATAGGGTAGCAAAAATGAGGAGTCCATCGTAGCACCAAAAGGATATGGGAAAAAGGGATAAGAAAGCAAGAATCCATAGAAAAATTCAGATTAAATGGTGCAAAGCTGACAAGAAAAGAAAGCTTGGACTGGAAGTGGAACCCACCAACAATTATCATGGGTTTCTGAGAAAAAAACAGGATCATGTTCCTGGTACAATATATTATAGGATTTAGATAAATGATTTAGGTGTTTTTTAATTATTTTTGTAATAAAAACATAACATATAAATATAAAATTAAAAAAGATGTAATATGAGACATTAAATTGTAAAAAATATTATTTATATTTTATTATTAAAAAAATATAATAATAAACACGAACTTAAATTCTGTCCCATAAATCTGGCAAACGGCCATGAGGGAAGTACTGGGGCCTGTTCACGGTAAACACCTCATGTGCTGCCCAGAAACTATGTAGTCGCTTGAGACTTGAATGTGTATATCAGAAAGTCAAAGTGACAGAAGCTTCAGAAAAATGCCTCTGTCGTTTTCTGCTTCTTTTTATTATGATTATCCTTTTTTTTTACTTGGCGAGTTTTATTCTACAAATTCTGACTACATCTCAAAGAGAGAGAGAGTATTAACATTGCAGGAGTACTAAAGTTGCTCTGGATTGACACAGATTTTAGCTTCAATCTCTTGAAATCTGTAAACCATAACAAGAAGTTTTTGTACCGATTCTGTCGCATTATTCACACTGTCCCATTTTCTGTTAATTGAAGTAACTTTCTTGAGCTATTGAGTTTTTTCTTCTATACCTTTCTTCCTTTCTTCTGACTTCTCGTTCATTATTTATCTTCTATTTTCTCCTCCCAACTCTCATCCGAAAAGCTAAGCTAGCATATGATAATAAGTAGGATTTTAAGCACTGGGCCTAGATTATTAGACTAGACCGACCGACCTGGCCAAGTCCAATTCGCCTCTGATATCCCAAAACTCTTAAAAACTTGACCACACTAGATAACAGCTACAGGGAAGACCATGCAAGATCGAAATAGGATTCACTTTTATCTAAGAGAGGATTTTGGAAGAGATAACAAGATATGTGGAGGTAGGTTTTACGGGAACTCACATCATGTCTCTTTCTCCCATTAATAAATCTTCTCATAGACAAGAGAAGATTTGTTGGTTGCAAGACCACGTTTCTTAATATCCTCGTATTGTTGCATCGTGCCCCGCGTACTTCTTGGAGCCATTAGGTACTCTGTATGTGGCCACTACCAATAATGAACTGAGCAAGCAAAATTATTATCTTAATCTCAGCCTTCCAGCCACAAATAATTTGAAGGCTCTTTGGATATATTTTACACTAAAAATACTTAACACTCTCTGGAGCTTTAACCTTGCTACTAATCACCATGTAACAAAGTGAAACCTAAACTATAAAGGAGGGAAAAAACCTATTAGCATTAGCATGCTTGGGAATTAGGATGTCTAAAAAGACAGCATTGTTGAGGGGGAAAAGACAAAAAAAACATGTGCCTGTTACTATCCAGGCAACCCTAATGTACAAAATATCGAGTTAAGTTGAAGTTTGTGCAATTGTGAAGTTGGAGAGAGAGATAGGGGTGTAGGCCTCAAAGTGGGCCCTATTGCTTATTTCTCTCCCTCTCTCCAAACCGCACAATAACACCATTGCATAAGATTTACTGCAAAGATGCATTAGGGTTTTTGGATTGGGCTCCTCAGGGAAACGACCAGAACAATGGCGGAGAGTGGTTAAACATTATCCCGTCTGCACAGCCGAGTCAACATATTTCAGTCAAGGATCCTATTTTTGGTGTTCCTCTTTTGTATCTTTCTTTCTTTGACTCATTCCACGATAGATTAATGTCTTTATGAAAAACTCCCCTTTATACTATTATCGACACTATGAACAATTCCTCCACTGCGCAACGCGCACAGATATAAAAAAAAGCTTGTATAATAAGGCATTACTATTATCTTGGTTTTATATTTCATTGTTATTTTGGCAGAGTTGTGTTGTTTTGAACGGAGTTGGTTAGTTGAAAAATGTTTATCATGAATTCAAATTCTGTAATGGATACGTAATTCCCTAATTATCAGGGGATCAATCTGTCAGAAGAGAGAACTGTGGAATTTGGAGAAGAGAAAAAAAATTGGAGAAAAGACAGTGACGAAGACTTTTACGATATGGGGAAGATCAGTTGTATAGAGTACTAATTTCTGATTAACTCAAGGAGTCAGTTTCTCCCACAAGCAAACTCTCACTATCTCATATTCCTTGCAGATTCTAGTTAATTTCTCATCCATCATGAGGTAAGAAAAACAAAACCAAGCTCACCAGGAGTTGAGATCAATTGCCCAAGAAACTACTATCATTTTCTTTGTAAGCATCCAGATTCCAATTATTCGTGATTCACATAACAATTACCATCCTTAGCTATTATCAGCATCATGTATTACAAGGGCAATGGCATGACATACCAAGTGCTGTCTCTTTGAAACCACAAGAGGAACCCCAACCTCTCAACGACAGTAAAATCAGACACCTTTCAGGGAGTAGTTCTTCCTTTTGACTCTCCTCTATAATTTGCTAATGGCTGCCTCAATGTGGGCAAATCTATGGAAAAAAAAAGATAGAAAATATACATATATATTTTTTCATACAAATTTCTAGCTCTGTCCTCTTCCTGCTTGTTCCACATCTAAAGAGCCAGGATTACAAGGACCTAACCTTTTGTCTCTGCTTAAAAGCCTCTTCAATGACCTCAGTCTCGTTGTCATCGGTGATTTCAGCTCGTCTTCAGCAAACCTGCTTGCAGACGGAGACAAAGATGAAGAATTGACCTCACTTGGTATATCAATCACCAACATTTCATGGCGTCTATTGTTACTACTACTACTGCCAGCCGTAGAAGAAGATGAAGGAACCTCTTCTTCCGAAGAAGTGCTAATAGAACTAACATGAGTCTGATTTCCCCAAATCAACACATTAGTTGGAAAATTTGGAGACTCTGAACCATTTATAGCGGCTGAAGCTGCATTTGGAAGATTTTCTGATGCATGTGATTGACTACTAATATTCTCTGCGGAATTTTCTCGAACACTTGAACTGCTAGTGCATTTAGAGGATTCGAAAGCAACCGGGTTTCTACAAAGTGGACAGGTAGAATGTGATTGAAACCACATATCTATACAATCTACATGAAACCCATGATTGCACTTGGGTAAAAGCCTCGCCTTTTCTCCTTGAACAAGCTCAGAGAGACAAACTGCACATTCCAAACCATCTTTGAAGTTTTCTGGTTGGTACACCAATACTGGTAAGGATAAAAGCACTGAAGGGTCGAGTCCACTTCTCTGAGTGCCGTAAATCGCCGGATCTTGGCCAGGGGCGAAGACAAACCGGCGGCGACGATGGCGGCGAGGCGGCGGAGGAGTGGTTTCTTCCATGCTCCACCAGAACCATTTGGCGTAGAGATGGAGGAACAGGACAAACATAACCACCATGAAGAGGATTATTATAGCTACCGCCATGATTTTTCCTGTCACTTCAACTGCAGGAGATTCGTTCAATTTGTCATTAGACACTAATGAGTCACCCATGATTCTGGTAATTCAAGAATCTTTTTTGGGGCAGAGAAAGCCTTAGGCTGCAAATTCAAGCCTCCCAGAAGTTTGGAAACGAACAGAATGATCAAAACCCAGATGGGAAATCACTCGGAGTTACGGGTTCTGGAGAAGAAAACCTTAAAGGTTCAAACTTTTGAAGAGAAGAAATGACGATGGGAACTCGGTGAATTTCAGAATGCAAAAAGAAGAAGAAGTTGAATTTGATTGTTGGTTGTGGGGTTGAGAATGTCGGAAAATAAAGAGGAAGAAGTAGGCGAGGACATGAGAGAATTCAAAAGAGGAAGAAGCAGGGGTACGAGAACCTCCACATTCGACTTCAGACTTGGACTTTTATTAGGAGGAACATGCGAAGAAGATGACGGCATTGGAGTCTACTCTTAAAAATCACAAATTATTAATTGAAAAGCGGATAACTTAAAAAAAAAAAAAACGGTGAAAATCAAACAGCCATGTCTCTTTCTGCTATAGTTGCGCATTTTCTTTCCACCGTTTTTAATTTTTTATTTTATAAAAATTTTAATTTAATCCTTCTAATTAAAGAAAACAATATTATCACTTATTTTTTTAAAATAATATAATTTTGTCCCTTTACCCAATATTTAGTGTCAAACTCAATAATTTGTTAACTTAACATTATTTATTTATCCATCATTATTAACTCACCTTCAAATTTAACATTTAAATTAATAAATTATTAAATTTAACGCTAAATTTTAATTAAAGATATAATAGATGAATAAAATTAAGTCATTTAAAAAATAAAAAGATAATGTTAAAACATTTTATAGAATGACAAGATTAAAAGTTTTTTTTTTTTGGGGGGGAGGGGGAGGAACCATTGACCGTGCGTCTATCTTGGTGGGGATTTTTATTTATTTATTCATTTGTTTTTGTACGCAAGAAATATTCCTATCTCTCTGAGTTGCCTAATAGAAATAAACTAATGGTTTAGACTTTAGTCCCAAAAAAAAAAGACCTTTCATATTTAATCATAAATCAAAATTTATATACATTTTTTAGATATTTTTATAAAATTTTATAATAAACATATTTTTTAATCTCTATATTATATATTTATAAATTATATGTTACATTTTAATTAAAAAACCTCTTAACAAACATCTCAAATTTGATTTGATAAAATAAGCAATTAATATTAAAACTATGATAAAATAAGTCATTCATTTGATTTGTACTCATAAAAGATATAAGGTCCAAATAAACACTCATTTTTGTTATTTTTTATTAACTTGATATTAATAAAATTCAAATTCAAAAATTTTAATTACAGAAACAACTCCAGTATCATAAAATTAAAGTTCATTGGTCCAAATAAACACTTACACTTTAATTGAATGTGTCAAGTTTTAATCTTTCTTTTAGAGCTAGCAAGGATTAAAATTAACCAAGGAGTTGCCTCATTTTATTTTTATTCTTTTCCCTCCTTTTTCGTTCAAATTCTCTTGGAAGTCAAAACCTATCCTATTCATACAGTATGCATACCATTACAATTCTTCTTCGTTCTTGAGTCTTGACTCATCTATCCAAGCATAGCCAATTATATATTGATATTAATTGGTTTGAAAAAAATATATTAGTATTATTTCTGGGTCAGCTTTTAAAAAAGTTTGAAATTTTCAGCGATTACGATTTCTAAGTTTGATATATATTATTTTTAGCATTATCTGTTAATTTGATATATATATATATATATATATATATATAACACGTCTACACTCTTTCTTTTTCTTTCTGTGTGGATTGCATTGCATTTTTATTTTTTTTAATTCTATATCTTTGAATATATATTAAAAAGGATCTATTTTATTATGAGAGATATTTGTAAATGCAAAATAATTTTTAAAGATAATATTTTGTAACGTGACTCGAATTTTTAACAATATTATTCCAGTTACAATTACCTCTTTTTTCATGGTGTGTGAAACCCACTGTTAAGAAAACCGGACCGGACCGGCCGGTTCGACCGGGAACCGGTCCCTGGTCCGGTTCGGTTGAGTTAGAAAACCGGTCAAGCAAAAAACCGGTCAAGAACCGGTCAAACCGGTCAAAAACCGGTCAAAACCGGTAAAAAACCGGTCAAAAAACCGGACAGAAAACCGGTCAAACCTGTTTGAAGCAAATTTTTTTTTTTTTTTCTATATAACAAAATAATTCATTTTAAATAATTTTAACAAATTAAAAATAGAAAGTAATAAAAAAGATGAGGGGGTTGAAATATGATTTTTTTTTTTAAAAAGAGAATATAAGAGAAATAAAATGTGTATAATTAATTATTTTTTATATTTACTTTTTATCATATTCAATTTCCTAATAATATTACTCTCAAATATCAAGATACTTAGCTAAAATTATTATTTATTATTTTATTTTTTAATAATAAGTAGAATCTTAATATAATTTAGAAATTTTAAAAATTTAATATTAAATATTCTTAATTTTTAATCATAAATAATTTTTTATTTTAAACTAAACATTAATTTTTGTAATATCTTAAGAAATGTTAAATTAGTAATCAAATATTTAAAATTTACTAATATTTATTTGTTATATTAAAATTTTAATACATAAAATTTTTTTAAATAATATATTTAATTATCACCGGTTCGACCACGGTTCGACCACGGTTCGACCAATGAACCGTGAACCAGTACCTCCACCGGTTCAATGACCGGTCCGGTTTTAATAACATTGGTGAAACCTCATTTATAATTTGGTTCATCATTTCCATGGTGCAAAGTTTTGCCATTTTTATTTTTTTTCCTTTTTTACTTCTAATCCATTTAATGATATCTTGGTACAAGATTCTTATGCTTCTTAAATTTTAGATTCTAAATCTCTCGTTATTGAATTGTAATTGTATTAACACTGCAAATTAATTAACTTATTCAAATTGAAATGACTATATACATTACATGAGATATTTGTGATATCATTAGGTATCAATATTATTAATTTAATTACAGTTATTAATATCATTTTCTTACTCTCCCTCTAATGGCCCATTATAAACTATTTTATATATAAATGTTTTTAAATAGTTACGACTTTAAAGATAATCTATACATATAATGTTCAAAAAATTATCTCTCAACAAATATTTTTTTTGTTCAAAAGATAATGTTTAGATTTGTTACGCAAAACAATAATCACGTAAAATATCAAGTTAAAAATTACAAAAAATTAATAATTTTAATAAACAAAATTTAAACTAGCTATACATTGATGTTAATTGGTTTTAAAAAATATTAGTACCATTTCCATGGGAGTTTTGAAGAAGGCTGAAATTTTCAATGACGGATCACCTGCCATATGTTTGTATTATATATGTATATGTGTGTGTGTGTGTGCGTGCGTGTGTGTGTCTATATATATATATATAGAGTCATGTTAACTATTCCAATCTTTTATTTCTTTTTTCTTTTTTCTTGTTGCTAGTACTGTAGCTAACATGGATGTTTAAATATATATTATATCTAACTATAGATTCATAACAAGCAGATATATAAAATTTCAACTTAAATTATGAGAAATACAATTGTGAATTTAATATTTATCTCTTCACATCCCTATAAAAAGAATGAAGATATTTCTCATTTCAAAACAAAAAAGTATGATTGCATTCTTTCTTTCCCCCTATCTGCGCCTGTTTTTCGAAAAGTCCAGATACAGAAAATGATTACGGTTTCTAAGTTTCTTATCTTTTGCTCTCCTTTCCCTCAAATCCTTCTTTTTATTGCTATTTAATTTAATATCTGTCAAATATAAAACTACATAGAATCTCCTTAATAATTAAAAACTAGCCCTAAAAAAAAAACAAGAACTCTCTTGCAGAAAATATACATTAGGAATAAGTCAAAATGATCTGCTGAAACTGCAAATAAATTGATTTATGGGCATAAATATATTTACGTATATTTTATATTTATAAAAACAAACAAATTAAATTAATTATAAAGATATGTATATATTAAAAGTGGATCTTATTAAATATATATATATATATATATATCTACCATACTTGCACAGTTACATGGTATGATAACTTTAACTTTTTCTTGAATTTGTTTAATTGACTTTGTTCTTGAAATGCTATGATTCCTAAGTAATAAATTATAAAGGACATGATAATGAAAGAAAATGACTTAACCTATTCGACATCCATAGATTAGGAGTTAACCTATTCGATATCCGTAAGTTCTTAGGGGTCTTAATACTGTCTGATATTCTCGCATGCATGCATTATGTTTGGTTATCTTTTCAAGCCGATGTGGATAATAAAAACATTCAAATCCCTGTTCTTTTTTTCCTCCATAATAAAAATATTTTTAAATTAATTTATACAAGAACTGCAATTAATTTTTTAAAAAATTACTAAGAGTGCATTTTGTACATTAATTCAGTTCATTAAATAAATAAATAAATTTTTTAAATACTAACTTCAAATTGAATCCTAATAATCAAAATAAAACCATGTTCTTTAATTCAAAGTTGGACAATTCGACTATAAAAAACCTTAACTCCTCCTTTTTAGACATCTTCAATTCCTTTTTTTGGCCATTGATTCAATAATCATAGCTATTGATGGTATTCAAGACATATTATAAAGAATTTTAATGTCATCTCAACAAGACTTTGAATTCTCTATAGTTACAAATTAATTGTATATAATAAGTTAAAAATAAAAAATAAATATAAGGAAAGAAAGTAAATTTTATACATATTTTTATCCCTGCATGTTACTCTCTCTCTCTCTCTCTCTCTCTCTCTCTCTCTCTCAAACTGCATCATTATATGATTAGAGAAAATTCAATTACCCCCTGCACAAGCTCTTGGGTTACACAGTGTGAAGTGTGAACCCTTCTCTCTCTCTCTCTCTCTCTCTCTCTCTCTCTCAAGTCTCAAACTTCTTTTTGGACCACTCATTTGTTTGTTTTCTCTTTTTTCTGCATGCCTTTTCTTAGGCAGCTATATTATGTATGCATTCCCATCAACAGATAAGGTGGATTAATTTAAACCTCCCATATTTATATATTTCATTATTTAAATTTTCTTAATTGAATTTAATATGTGGAGGGAGACATGGGAGATGGGTAGCATTATACCAGCAATTGAAGTCATTTTAAACGCACTTGTTGCCATAATTTGGGGTTTGAATTGCCTCATGGATTACCAAAGTCAAAATGTATGCTTGGACAAAATGATTATTGATCTTCCTCATTATAGCCATTGATGCTATTTTAACTTTTTCAATCTTTTGAGGGAAAAAAAAAAGTGCATTACGAGAATGATTTAAAGAGATTTTCAAATAAATTTAGTTAATTAAACATAAAATTATGAATAAGATAGTTTTTATTAAAAATATATTTAGTATGTTTATTCTTAATTAATTTAGCTTATTTATATTATAAAAAATTAGTATATCTATCTATCGGAGCAGCCTTAAATTTTCTCAAGGAGTTTATAATTTTGTTTCTTTTTCTTTTTTTAAATTTTCTTCTTTATAACACCTATAAATCTAGTTTGAGTTATAATCATCATATTTACCAATTCGGATGGCCTACTCATCTCAAGGAATGAAAAAGAGTTTTTCCTAAATCTGGATGGCCAAATTTACTTTTTTTTTTTTATGTTTTAATTTTAAACATTATTTTTTTAAGTTGACAGTTAAAAATTATTTTTATTCTCTATTCTATATTTTTTAAAACAGAAAAAATATAATATATATATATATATATATATCTAAATTTAACCTGAATAGCTTAAATTAAGAGAAACATCCTCTGCTTATCACTTAAAATGAGTTAAAATGAGTAGAACATCCGGATTCCACTGTTACTGCAAGTGGACCAAATTATTTCAACTTTACACACTCATTTTGGTCTAAAATAATAATTATAGTTATAGGCTTATAGCAATGATGACTTAACAAAACCCTCGCCATTAATATAACACCGGGGTGATAAGTAATAGCAGTAGTAGTAAAAGGATCAGTTTCAAAACATAAGATTAATTTAATGTTGAAAAGTTGAACTTCAGTTCGCTTAGTGGCATGCACTTTCTTTGTCCTTAATTTGAAACTCTATATTACCGTCGGATGAAGGTTCAAACTATAGCATTACAAGTTTACAACTATTTTTTTTATTTATATGACTACAGTAAATATCGACAAAGTGTCATTCTTAATATCAGCCTCAAAGCTATGCTTTTGATAAAGTTGAAATTATGGCCAAGGAGTGGCCCTGGAAGCACATGTGGCTGTGCTGCTTAACGTACACTAGAGTTGAGTCTTAAGGTAAGGTATTTAAAAATAAAAATAGAATTGACAAAATGGGAAAAGAATGGAACTTCACAAAACAAGTTTTTTTTTAAACTAGTAATAAGAATATGTTATTTTAAAATTATATATTTAGTAAAGACATTAATGACATATATTAAATCCTAGAAGGACAAAAGAGACCCAAATCAAAGGATTACCTCTAATGATTTTTTGTCACTAAAAGAGGCTAGATATTTGACTAATCTTTGACCTGTTTAGTATGCAAAAAATTAAATATGAAAATAAAAATGGAAAGTAAAAAAATAATTTTAAAGATAAAAAATAATTTTAATATCTTTACTTTTAATAATTGAATAATAATTAGTAGATAATATTAAATAATAATTAAATGATAATTAGAAGAGTAAAATAAATATTTTACATAATTTTTCTTTTCTAATTCTCTTCCCTTTATCCTACCAAACATGCTGATATCAAAAGTTTTTTTAGGTTGTTGCAGAAAGTTGACTCTCAAGTGAAAATATGAATGAGGACTTTGAACTTTACACAGAAAGATGCAATGCCTTTAAATTGTTAATTTTGACAAGAATCTCTTCAACTAGTCTTTAGTTAGCTGAGTCAATTTGCGCTAATTATATTGATTAGGAATATTTCACCCTCTCATTAATTTGTTAATTTTTTAAAGTCAAGGGGTACAAAAAAATTATTAAGAAGCCCTTAATTTTAATATAAATGACTTGTTGAATGAAATACAAATTTAATTGAAATGTATAAATAGATATAAACACCTAACCCAAAAAAAGAAAAAAAATCATGTGGTAATCAAAACCTAGGATAGACCATAGACGTTATTGGGATATTATGTTCCCATCCTTATATGCTACCAACAATAACTTCTTGAGTTACAACACTACGCTTAAAAAAGAAAAGGGAAGTGGTCATCAACAACTTTCATTTAAATTGAATTGATATATACTTTATCCAAATTGCTTTGTAAACTAGTTAAGAACCAATAAAATGATGAGATTGGAACAAGTTTTTGAACATAACTTCACATCCACAAACCTGTCAAAGTATATCGATGACAAATCTTTTTGTTAAACCTTTTCGAACTTGTTAATTTTGGTGGGACATAATTGTAATATGAAAGGAATATAAAACCAATATTGTAACATAACGAAATATCCAGTATCTAAATATAATTTACAGAGATCACTGTTATTGCAAATGAGAAAAATTCTTAGGATTCTGTAAGATTTTAATAAATTACGTTCATCGTATGGCACAAAATTTTATGAGATTTTGAAAAATATATCTAAAGAGAAGTGAATAGGTATATATACAGAAAATGATATTTTAAAAAACAATGTATTCACAGTATTGCATCTCATATGAAACTAAAAGGCAATTACTAAAATAACCAACAAACTTAATCAGCGAATTTAGCAGAATAAATAAAAAATACAGTTTGATCGAAGAAATGAGTGCCCGTGTGTGAGAGTATTTAAGCATGAAGAGCATTACTTGGATAACACCCCCGTTAGATGTTTTATCCTCCAAAGTTCAGTGAAAATAAAATACCAGAAGCACAGTTTTAGTTAACTATAAGTGAAATTAGTTAATTATGAAAAAATACCAACAGTAATTCTGTATTGAACAAAAGCTAAGTAATAGAACAATGCAGTAAACTTGAAAAAGAAGGGAAGAGAAGACAAATGTAAAGGATTTATTTTGGTTTGGTCAAAATGGCTTATGTACAGTCCCTTTGCTTTACAAGAAATTTTTATACTTAATCAATTAACTTTTACAATGATTGGTTTTCCACTCTCACCATCGACGCTAATAAGATAATTTTCCCATGCTTACTTAAAATGGATAAGTGTGCTTTTGGTCGTTCACCAACTATGAATATCGGGTGAAGGTTTTCTTTTAATCTAAACACAATTAGCTGTTCCTAACCTTCTCTAAGTTAGGAGAGTATTACAATGAATGAATAAGGTGGACTCTTTAAACACAAGAGAATACAATATAGTTCAGTATATTCACTCTCTAAGTGGTATGAACTTAGACACTAAGCTTTTTCAAAAGTTCAATAATAATAACAGTATTGGGCAATTTCAGCTCTCTCGTTCTTCTATTTTGCTCTGCTGGAATCTGGTTCATATATATAGGAGAAGGTGATCAATGTACTAGCCATTAGAATGTAACTCTATTGATTTTGCATCCATACTTGAGTCTTTTAAAAATTTTATAGTCATGGTAATTTTTTTTTCTTTATTCCAAATTTTTCTGCATAATTTTTACTTCTAAAATTGTCCCTTGAAAGCAAGTAGCTTTTGCATTTACGTATGAATCAGCCTTCATTTCTTTTCTATTTTGCTTCCACGGGATCTCCACCTAAATTTAATGCGATCAGATCGGCATTTAACATGCTTTTTTCCCCCCTCGATCAACTGAATGTTTTTGTGCTTTCCTTTAAGCATATTCTAACTTGCTGGTAATCTAGCAAATGACACTGAATGTTTTGTAGCAAGACAAATAACCTTATATTAAGTTAATTTTATGAGTTAGTTATTATTATCTTTTTATTTTTATTTTTATTTTTAGTTTTATTTATTGTATCCTTTGTTGCATGGTAAGAGGAATCTTTGTTTTGTATGCTTTTTATAAATTGACTAGTAGTGGCAAGAAAAGGTGAGTCGGAAATTAGATGGGATAAGATCAAAATATTCCTTCCCCTCTTTCTTTTTTCACCTGTCTGACATGATTTTCTCTCATGCTATTAAAAAGTTGAAATGAGGGTAAGATACCCTTTGGATAGATTTATGAAAACATTTTTTTGAGAGTTAATTTCAAATGTATTTAGACACCACTTTTACTTTAATAATCTCAATTCATATGGATGTAGATGCCACATATATTTTAATAATCTCAATTCAAATGTGTGTAGACACCACTTATATTTTAATAATCTCAAACGCTAAGATTCATCTCGTCACATTCTGATTCTGCACATTTGATGGCTTCCCTGAAGCACAAAGCAAAGGAATAACCTTTTGCCGACAATATTTTTGTCTTCCCATAACCTCACACGTACCTTCCAATCTCTTTATAAAAAGAATTGGGTGTATATATTTTTTGGTTATCAACAATTGAACTCTCTTCTCGTGTCAATCCTTCAAAAAAGGTTTAAATTTCAAATAGAATTTTTTAAATATTGAGTTGGTAACACCTGAACTTAAAAAAATAATAATAAACTAGTAACGTCATAATAAAAACAATTACAATAATAATAATAGAAAGATAAAAGGATGATATTGATGGGGAAGAGAAAGGAGATATAAATATTGGTTGGGTATAAGAATTAAGAAAGATAAAGGAGAGAGAGCGAGAATGATGAGATAGAAAAGCATATTTGTTATTAATTAGTTACAGTTATATTATTTTTGCTTTTAAGATGTTTCATAAATTATTAATTAATTTATAATAATTTTTATCACAACTTTATCAAATAGTATTTTAATTATTTTTTTTAGCAAATACATTAAAAAGTTTTAGAGGTGAAATCTCTACATCAACTTGATGTTAATCACCAACTTCACAATTTGAATATAAATTGTCAAAGTAAAAAGTGCATCTTCTTAAAAGACTAAGCTAAGTTCTTAAACTTTTGATGTGGTAGAAAACTCAAATATAATAAATATATAATTTTTGTAAATAAACATATAATTTGGACGCCTATTATTTGTTGTGGCGCATCTTACAATAAAAGTGTTATGATTTTTTTTTATTATTTTTAATTTTACACATCATTGTTGGGACAGCAGATTTTTTTTTTCTACATGATTTTTATAACTTAGGATCACATGAATAGATCTTTTAAAATTTTTTATGTATTTTTAAATTAAAAAAACTGGTTTTTGGGTGTGGCCAAATATTGGTGTCAACTTTTTGGTCAGGGGCTGTGATATGGAAAGGTTGCAAAATTCGACCTAATAGAGTGTTTTCATAACAGCCCACTAGTTCAATGATCCATCTACCGCCCACACCATTCAAAGCCCAATATCGAAAGATTATATGAAAATAAGGAAATTTTCATAGGAATTTATGGGCGTTTTCAAATGACTACGCGTTATCCGCTTCTGGCTCGGCCTTCGTTATTTGTGGATGTGTGTCGCTCCGCAGGGCGCTGTGCCTCTCTCCGGTAGCTGGCTGGCTTTCTCATCTGGGGTTGATTATCGCTTTCACTGCATCAACTTTTTCTGGAGTGACTGAATTCTCAGTCACTCTAGTCCAACGTTGTCAAAACAATTGAGAGAGGGACATAACTGAAATGCTGTCTCGTCCAAGTTATGCACTCTATATGTTTTTGTAGATTGCTGAATGAGTTCCCATGCCTTTGTTGGGTACACTCTTCTCCCCCCTTTCTCTTTCGGGTTTGTGTATTTCTGGGTCATTCTTTCCTTATTTATTTATTGCTGTCTCATATTTTTTTTGGTTGGGTACTTCTGTTAGTCTGTTCTGTAATTGTTGAGGATTTTAACGTAGTTAAAATAAAAATTAAAGACCCGTTTGACTCAATCATTTGCATATTTTTGATGGTACTGGAGACTTCCACCATTGTGGAATTTGACTTACTTTAATTTTGGATGTCAGTTTTTATTTATGCGTTTTATTAGTACTAGCAGATAATAATACTATTCATTATTGATTTTTATTTTTTTTGTTGGGGGTGGGGAATTTTGTGACCAGAGATTGCAAATGCACATCCCTCCTTCCTCTATACTTCGTGTTCACTCGGCGCGCAAAGACCATTTCATGGTAAAATAGCATCAATTTCGTTTACATTTGGTAATGAGCTGAGACTTCCTTGTGCTTGGAAATCTTTGGAAAAGCTTAAAAAGGTGAACTTCAATGTGGGACGTGTTGAGTTGCTAAGGGGTGGACTCCTTATTAAGGCAGTTGCTACTCTTGAACCAAAGAGGTTGGCTGCGGATGAAGATAAATGCATGAGTTTCGAGGACTCAGAGATGGGTGTAAATTCTAATCTGCCTGTGGTTCGGCATGAATCTTGTAATGAAGAACCAGAAGAACTTGATGAGAGGGAGAAGATTAGGAGAATGAGAATTTCAAAAGCAAATACAGGAAACACGCCATGGAACAAAGGCAGGAAGCATAGTCCTGGTAAATTCATCCTTATTGTCCTTTGTTTCACTTTCCAGTCACCTATATCTTTATTTTGTCCCGTTCCGAGTTCCAACATCAGATCAAATGTTAAATTCATGCGCAGAAACTTTACAGAAAATCAGGGAAAGGACAAGGCTCGCAATGCAGAACCCTAAGGTGATGTCATGTAAGAATGCATTTAAAATTTTGATATTAAGTAACACATCATCCTTTTTTGTGTTATAAAAGTCTATAATGCACAATCACTTACCACTACCAGATTTTAGATTCTTCAGGCAGACAAGACATAGATTTTACTTCATTAAGGTGACCAGATTTCTCTTAATAGGAAAAACTACAAAGGACTAAGACTTGAAGATATGAAATTCTGAAGGAACCGTTTATATTTCTTATATTCTTAACAGGAAAACAATACTTTTTATTTTTGGGTTTGTCCTACTCAAAGCACATATAAATGGAATGCATTATGAAAATAACGACAACTACAATTCCATAGCTACAATTATGATGCTAATAGTTTCCGTATCTCATATCCTTCACTGGGCCACTCCAGACTTTGATAAAATATGGGATTATGTTCTTGCCAACATTCTCTCCCCTCTCACCACCCGGAAAAAAGTAATAAGTTTATCTTTGATGAATTCTCTGCTTTTTGGCAGTTTTTCAAAATTCTAAGTAATGTACTTATAGAAAATTTCTTCAATGAATCTATTTAGTTCTGAACTTTGTCTTAACCTAGCTAGCCAGATTGAGTATATCTAAGAATTTAGTGTCAAATGTACAAATTTAGCATCTCTTATTTGGCTTTGGTTTCATTTAACAATTTCTTAGTTTGAGTTGTAACTTTAATAGCAGTTCTTGATGGGGTTAGTTAGATTAATTAGGTGTTGATAATGTATTTGATATAGGATTGTTGATTAGATTTTTGAATTTGGCTATTGTTATTCTAATAATTAATTTTCTTAACAAAATTCTGTAATGCAGATCAGAATGAAGCTGGTTGATCTTGGGCATGCACAAACGTGAGTATATATGCCTTTCCACTTAAACATTGTTACTTTTAAGGAACCATTTAGTACACTAGTCCCTTACATTCCTTGGTATCTCAGATACCATAGTATTTAAGATTTTCTTGCTTGGTATGTTAAGTGAAGTTGTAAAAGAAATGATACATTTGGTATCATATAAAAAGTTAGTATGGCAAGGGCTCAAGGTTAAACATTCAGGGATGTGAAATCCCCATAGTTTTTGGGTGGTATGAAATACCACTGAAAAAAAAAACTGGTGTCATTCACAGTTCTTGGATGCCACCAGACATCTTAGATATCAACAAGTGTACACAGGCATCTTGTATGTCTCTTGACATCCAAGATACTAGAATGAAGATGATAGCGTATCAAAGAGCTCCTAAGTGACTCTAATTATAGCAAGCTAATGAAGGTTTTTGATGCCTATCACCTATTATTTTGATATAAATACTGCTCCTTAGATGCTTAATATAAATACTGCTCCTTAGATGCTTACTTGTTTTCCCCATGCATCATGCTGGAAGCCTCCTTTATTGGTTGTGCAGCACAGAAACAAGACAGAAGATAGGCATTGGGGTGAGAAAGGGTTGGGCAAGGAGGCTTGAAAAAAAGATGGTGCAGGAAGCTTGCCACTTCGAGTGGCAGAATTTAATTGCAGAAGCTTCTAGACAGGGCTTTGTTGGTGAGGAAGAGTTGCAATGGAATTCCTATGAAACTTTGGATGAACAGCTGAAGCAGGAATGGCTCGAGAGTGTTGAACAAAGGAAAAAAATGCAAAGGGTACCTGGTAGCAAAAGAGCACCCAAATCCCCTGAGCAGAGAAGGAAGATTGCAGAAGCCATCTCTGCAAAATGGGCTGATCCTGTGAGTATATGTCAATGCCTTGAAGTTGCATGGTTTATGGTTTCACAGCATACAAAACTTTGCAAGTTATTGCAATCAGCTAACAGCCTACCAGTCTAGCACACTAGTAATGTCTCGTAAAAGTGGGTAGAAATTACTATTTCTTTGTGATTACTTCTGCGTATCTCACACCATGGTATTGGTTATATTTGTTTATTACACCTACTAGATTTGCAAATGATTGTTCAAACCCATGATATTTACTGTACTTTGAATCTAAATCTAGATCCACCTGTTCAAATACTTGATACATTTATTGATAACATTACCAATTTTTTATGATCATGCTCCTTAAGATTTCCTTTGAAGCAGATTTCTTCTAACTCACAAGCAACCTAGATAATTGGAATATGAGGCTGAGGAGTAGTTGAGGTTTTTTTTCTCTCTTGTTACCAATTGATCTTTGTTTTACGTGTCTACCACCCACCAAACCCCCCCCCCCCAAAAAAAAAAGGGTGCAGTCAGAAGAGTCAAATGGTTGGAACCATAAGTTGCATGTTTTAGATGGAGATGTTATTACCTGATGACACTTATTGTGGTCTATCATTGTCTTATCCCAAAAATTGGTAAAAGTCAAGGCATGTTTTCCTGTTGTCTATCATTGTCCTTCCCTTGACCCTTATCTATGTGAGTTTGACTTGTTCAATTATCCTGTTGCTCCAAATAGTTTATTTGTTCAAGTACTCCTATCCAGCATCAAAATAAATCCAAAAACAAATATGTTTGATATCGGTTGATTAAACTCTTATGATGACCTCGTGTTGTTTGGCCTGCTGGCTAACAAGGAATCTGTTAATTTAAAAAAAAAAAAAATTGGCTGTTCAAACTGAACCTCCTAACTTTTAAATTTTGAGCTTTAACTTTGTCATCACTGGTTAGAGTTGTTAGCTTGTTTCCCGACCAAATTGTTTTTTTTTTTTTAATTTTTTAATCAGGAATACCGCAGTAGAGTTTGCTCTGCATTGGCCAAGTATCATGGCACTGCAGCTGGAACTGAAAGGAAACCAAGAAGAAAGCCAAGTGATGATACACACTCCGCAAGGAGGAGCTCTATAAAGGAAAAAGCTACTGATACTAGCATTTTTGTCAAGAGTGATTACAGAATTCCTACTCAGAAGCAGTTGAGAAGAAGCAAATCTCCCGTTTACAAGGATCCTTTGGTGAGTTTTAAGCTTGAGATGATAAAGAACTTCAGAGCACAGAGAGCTGTTGCAGAAACCAAACAGACTGAAGCTATTGAACGAGCAAGGTGAATTCATCTTTACTTACATAGATTCGTGGCAGAATATTATTATTTTACTTCTCAATTAAATTTTGTTTTTGCGTTTCTGTGTAGACCTAAAGTCTGAAAGTTATGCTTTCATTGAACTTTCTTTTTCTTTTAAATGACTTTATACTATGGCTTAACGATGAATGAATTTACTAGAATCAAATTAAATTATCTGCTCTGAAAGCTTCGGCAAATGCAGTCTTTAAGATTAGCTCATTGAACTACATATATACATTCATGAAATAATATGCAATTGTGCAGACTATTAATTGCTGAAGCTGAGAAGGCTGCCAATGCACTTGAGGTTGCTGCAACCAAGAGTCCTATTGCACAAACTTCCCTCATAGAAACCAGAAAGCTTATAGCTGAAGCTATTCAATCACTCGAATCCATTGAAACACAGCACATAACTGAGAGTAATGTTTCTTCTTGTGTTTCCTTGAGCGAGATTGATCAGGGAAAAGGTGCAACACTGGAAGTTCTAAACCAATCAGATATGGGCCAAGTAAACGGACACAGAGCATTATCATCAAGTGATTACAAGTTCTCTGACGATTTTGGAAAAATTTCCTTGCATAAGTTTCTTAATGGTGATCCAAAACTTCACCTTTCAACTACCAACGATGTTGCCTCCTCTGCTTTCGGTTTTGAAAATGAATCCGATTCAACAAATCAACCAAGGGAAACCCAAGAAGATCAGAGCATGGAATACAAGACAGACCTTTCTCCAACCGTGGTGGGAATTGAGTCCGTTAAAGATGAAACACCCTCTAGATCACTTACTGTAACTAAAAAGTGGGTTTGTGGAAGACTGGTTGAAGTAGTTGAAGAAACTCACTAAAATTGGTAGGGTAAGATTAGCTCAGTTTCAAACACTGTAACACTTGTCTGTTGTAAGTCATATAGATCACAGAAAATACGACCACAATTTATTAACTAACAGTGTGATCGTTGTTTTCTCACTTATATCTTCTCTCTCTCTATATATATATTATAAAGTTCGCCATGGCTTCAAGGTTTCTGCTTTGTTACTCTGACAACCTGGAAGGCTCGCTGTTTTGCCTCGCCTTTGACTTTTGTAGAAGAGAAATAAATGCGAGAATAAAAAATTGAGTCAGAGAAAGTCTTGAAATAACATTCATGAAATTTTTTTAGGTGCATTATTATTAGAATTAAATTTGTACAGATGGGATCCATGTGCAATATAAGTGCTTTCCACATGTAGAATAAATCTTAATCGTTTAATGTATACATGACGTGACGCATCGAATTGCTCTGACATTTGTAATAACATGGACAATAACTTCTGTACTATATCATAGCTAATTTAACTGCACAATGCTGGTTGTTTTAGATGGGTGAATAAGAGACACAGGTAAATTGCAAAGCATTGTCAGAGATCAGCTACAGCAAAAACTATCAATCAGACTTGGAGGAGGAGTTCATGTGGGATTCCACTGTCTTCTCAATCTGTTTCCTCTTGGCTTCTTTCTCTTCTTTTGCTATCTGAATCTCCCTTTCCACTTCATCCTTCTGCAGAAACACAGACCAGAGTACTCAGTCCCCCAAAAGACAATAGCAAAAGTAAGATAAATCATCAATGGTCGACTCAGATAAATAAATCAATCATAAAATATATATATATATAAGCATGTCAAAAAGAAAATTCACTGAAAACACACTCTTATAAACCTCTCTATAACTTATTTATTTACAAGTCTTATATAGATGCACCTCAATTATATCAATCTGTTTACAGCGATGATGTCTGGTATAGGCAACTTAACACCATGAACTGCAGCCCTGTTGGGAGCGTTGGTGCTCATGAGCTTCCAATGACCAGAACTCAACCATTTCCAGCAAGTTAGGAGAGTATTTCTTGTCCTCTCCATGCTGTCTAATCAATTCGGTGGCAAAAATTGCACAGCTTCAAATTCTATTACTTGCATTTCATGTTTATGAGTTCCATCCCTTTGCACTTTATAAAGAGTTTATGGGCGAGTAGAGGTGAAGAGAGGGATGATGAAATATGGCGTGCTCTCGAGGCTTCCATTTCATATCAATGTATTAGGTGGCATCAAATGATCACAGTTACGTGCTTAGTACTTTGAGCAAAGGTGAGTTTTAGCGTCCATACCTTCCAGAATTGTTAAAAGATTACTCTTGAAACATCTAAATGATACGTCACTGCGAGGGCACTTCTAAGTATGTCTGTAATTTATATCATAAAAATAGCAATGATTTTCAGCAAGCCAATGGTTTTCTCAAATCAGATTAATTGAAGCTTTGGAAAAGAAATATACATCCATTATTCAAGCTTGGCGCTTAATTGGTAACCTGCTCAATGCTTACCAAATCATATAAAAATGAGGTCTAAATGTATTATATAGAAAAAAGGTTAGTTAATCGTGATGACTTATACTGGTTTCTATTATTATTCAATCTTATTTGGATGTTATACAAATAAATATCAAATTATAGATAAACTTTTCACTTATTATACGGACATTATTTTTGTGGTCAATTTGACCTATAATATTGTTCTTTTATTTTTTTTTCTAATTATTAAATTAAAAGAAGTGTGATTGTAGCCAATAAAAGTTGAGGGTTCATTTTCAAATGAGTTAAAATTGAAAAAAAAAAGTGTATACAGCTTTTCACAATTATAACATCAACCAAAATTAATTAATATTACTTGAAGATAAAGTTCCTCATTTGAAAAAAAAAAAAAAATCTCTTCCATTTGTTTTTTTTTTTTGTTTGGCGAATTGTTTTTGTAAAAAAATTAAAAAGTAGATTAATTGTTTGGATTTTAAGATATATTACACCCTAATTAGTGTATGTCTTCTAACATAAAAACCACTAATGACTTCAATGCAATTAGATCATACAATTTAAACAATTTTTTAACACCCTTTTTGTCTCAATACTAAGAAAAATAAACCCAATTTATTAATCATAAATAAATATATTAAAAGTACATTTTATTAAAAAGCATGTATAACAACTATTTTGAAAAGCAAATTGGATCGACTATTTCAACCGATTGGATTGGGATTGGTATTTGATCTAGTCCGGTTAATTTTTAGAATTGAATGATTTCAAAATTGATCAAGAACTAGTGAAACTAATCAAGTCATTAAATAAATCAGTACAGTGGCAACCAAAACTCGAACGCGCCACCCCACCAAGTGCCAAGGCTTTTTGTTATTCAACCATCAATCTTTTTTAATAATATTACACAATTTTTAATATATATAAACACATCAATAAAATAATATAATAAATAATTATATATAATTATATATCACATATATATATAACATATAAAAATATCTAAACTAATATATATACTGTTTATAATTATATTTTTAATTTAGTTAAATTTTTTTTATTTGATAAATTATTTTTTATTTATAATTTCTAAACACTTTGCTTTTTTGTTTTTTCAATAATAAGTGAAACTTTAATATAATTTGAGAACTCCAAAAACTAAAAATTAAATACTCTTAAATTTTAACTGAGTAAATTTTTATTTTTCAATTAAAAGATAACTTTTCAAATATTTTAAGAAACATGAAATTAATAATTAAATATTTAAAATTTATTAGTATTTATTTATTATATTAAAATTGTAATATATAATATTTAAAAATTATATGTTTAATTATCAACAATTCAACTATGGTTAGATCATTAAATCATGAATTAGTGCTTCTACCAATTTGATGATTGATAATTGTATATCACATATACATATATATATATATATATATATATATAAAATTAAACTAATATATATATTACTTATAACTATATTTTTAATTTGGTTAAATTTTTTTATTTGATAAATTATTTTTTCTAATATCTGATTTCTAAACACTTTATTTTTTTTGTTTTTTTAATAATAAGTGGAACCTTAATATGATTTGAAAACACTAAAAACTCAAAATTAAATCCTTTTAAATTTTAATTATGAGTAATTTTTATTTTTTAATTAAAAATAATTTTTCAAATATTTTAAGAAAAATGAAATTGGTAATTAAATATTTAAAATTTATTAGTATTTATTATATTAAAATTGTAATAATAATATTTAAAAAATATATATTTAATCATCAAAGATTCAACTATAGTTAAATTATTAAATCATGAACTAGTATCTCCATTAGTTTAATAATCGATTTGATTTTAAAAATATTATGCATAACATTATAGTTATGTAATTCTTCATAATTTTGTCAGTCATTAATTTTCTATTTGTGCATTTGGGATTATTGTAGAATTTTGCTTATTTCAAAATGAAATCTTATTAAAAAATTGCAATTTATTGTTTAAAAATTATTTGATAAATGTTTTTAGGAATATTATTATGTTTAAAGAACATTTTAAAAAATGTGCCTTTATTGTCAAATTAAGACATTTATAAATCTAACTCAGCAATTAATATTATTTGCATAAATAAATAATTTTAAATGTTCATCATGGTTAATTTTAATTAAGTTTTTAAGTTTTTATTTAATTAAAATATAGAAAATAAATATACAATAAATATACAAAATATCTTAATCAACATAAAAAAAATCACAATAAATATATAAAGGAAGATAAAACAATAATGGAAAAAGATGAATTTATAGGAAAAAAGAGTAAGGGCTAACATGATAATTAATGATTTTAAATAAGGCTATTCTTCTCTCTCTCTCTCTCTCTCTCTCTCTCTCTTTTTATTTTTTTATTTTTTGAAAGGAGAAGCTACAAATTTTTATTTT
Organism: Erythrophleum fordii; assembly: GCA_032878935.1. Taxonomy (NCBI): domain Eukaryota; kingdom Viridiplantae; phylum Streptophyta; class Magnoliopsida; order Fabales; family Fabaceae; genus Erythrophleum; species Erythrophleum fordii. The sequence goes on from JAVQMF010000047.1 coordinate 8,043,525, forward strand.
CTCCTCACACTAAAAAAGTCACTTTTGCCACTATTTTTAAAAAATTAAGTTCAAAAAGACATAAAATTCTACAAAAATTATAAGTAAATACTTTTTTTGCACAAAAATAAACCGTTTATTTTAAGAATAAGTGTGATCTATGTTGCACACCATGAGAACCAATCATTTTTTAAAGAAATAAATTAAGGGGGGAACCTTCTCCCCTTGGTTTGGGCTACTAGTTAAGGTAACACTTTAACTTTTAAAGTGTTATTAAATCATTCTTTTATTAAGGTAGGGAAATTTTAGCATTAGAATTTTACTAATTTAATTCCTTTTCTCACTTTTAAATTAGGACGAATTATAAATAAAGATATCATATAATTGTGCTCTTACATCCCATAGTATAAAATTATAAGTAATGTTAACAACATTTCAATAATGGTACAAAACTTATGTCTAGGCTATAACCTAATTATTAATATTACAAACACCTCACTAGTAAGATTCCTGTGTCTTCATACTATTATCTTTTAGCTCTTGGCATTCTCCTAGCACTTCAATCTACTAACAACTTTAAACCAATAGATTCTAAATCCTTGTTTGAACACATTACCAAGTGTAGTAAGAATATATATTCTTAGTAAGAATATAATTAATTTCAAAAAATTAGTAAGGGTTTAGCTACCATATATGTAGAAAAAGTTTTTCTTTGTATCTTGGTTTAAAGTATATGAAAATAGTAAGGCATCATGACATACAAGAAATACATAGAGAAAACATTCATATATACATTACATTTGAACTATAAAATCATCTCTATGAATGATACAGCATGCTAAACTTACCATTTTGAAGTGTCATGCTTATCGTGATAATCTATATATAATTGCATGCAAAATCATTCCATAATGTCATATATCTTAAGCAATATTAATTTAACTTGATCACATTAGGTTTAGTTCATAATCCATGTAAATAAAATAGCATGTTAAAAATATCATATCCAGATGGCATAGCATATCTTACATAATTGCACTACTCATAATCATATTTAGATGTAATGTCACATATCATTATTATGATGCCATTTATCATTTGCAGAGTTCTGCTTTTAAGTAATATGCAATGAGCTCTATTTATTACATTTGAGTACCACATAAACTAGGTATATACTAGTATGTTTTAACATCACATTCATCAGTCCTCACCATAAAATAATACTCAAACAAGTACATTATCACTGTACGTGCCTTCCTAAGAAGATGCAAAGGATCCTTCCTTGAAAGTGCTTGTAAAAGTGAAAATTATCTTGTAAGTATCACATCAAGCATCTCAAACTACTTGATATAGATCCTAGTTTTTGCAATTATAAATACCCTACTAAGCATCTCATATTACCCAATGTGAGACATAGGTTTCAGAACCATTAAGGAAGAAGACTACTCTTCTTAATCTCTATGATCATTGGAACGTAACATTCTAGATAGGAGTAAACATAGTTAAGACATTCCCTAGTGTGAATTCATAAACTAAAATTTGAAACCTAAAAACTAAAGCCATGTGAAGGTCTCTCAACCTTCAATGACCCCCTATCATAACCTTGTATTGAGGAGAAAGATATATAAATCTAAGAGGTACGTTAACTCCTTTATTCCCATATATCATGTCTTTCCTTTTATATAGATAGAAAGTTGTCTCTTTTTATATAGATAGAAAATTTGTCTCTCTTTGCTGAAAATCATCTCTTTGGAATTTCATCTCTCGAGAAACCTTATATTTTAGAGACTTATGATAAAATTAGGCATTCATAAAATCTCGTCTTTAAAGATTTTCTCCTATTGGAAATCCATTCTTTTATTTATATTCACCTTACTTGGGTTGCCTTTTCTTAAATACTTGCACACATATAAGCATTTCAAATATAGCATGAGTGTCATAAATGCCATACAATGATTGTAAGATTATATATTATCATCAAGTTTATTATTAGACTATCCTACTTTCCTATTCTAGATTATCCAGATCATATGTTATGAATACAAATATTCTTTCTTCGCAATTGTCGAATCTAAAATAACAAATGTTGATCAGGATGTAGACATGCAAATATGTGTGCACATACATTATAGAGTTTAACAATTTCTTTATATACAGAGGATTTGATTATACAGATGAAGACACATTTACAAGGTTATTTAACAAAATATCTAAGAATAAGAAACTCCTAAGGAACCAAAACTCTTATTATGGTTTTTTTGGTTTTAGTGTCTTTTAAGGTCCTTGTCCACATCCTTGAGTCTTGAGGTACAATTATATCTATATTAGTCCTTCAAGTCACATGTAAGTCTATGTTCGATCAGAGTCCATGTCCAGTCAAACTCTAGGAAAGGTCCAAATTATATAAAGGTCCTAATCATGGTTATATAGAAATTTTATATATCTTTAGTTATGGATATACTTCATTACATATATATTTCTTTGCTTTAGAAAATATTGAATTCCTTGTATTTTTTTTAATTAGCTTTGAGGTTCCTTAAGAATCAACTACTCCTAAACACATGCATAAACAATCTCCATACCATTCAAATGTACTTAATTTGAATTATCAAGAGGATGACATATTGCATACCTTAAGTTTAATTTAGATATTTAGACAAAAGAGACTGAACTATATAAGATATTGGTCACATATTAGGTACATTAAATCATAGATATTCTTATTATTTGAGTGACAATGATGTATTACTAGATGTCACTAATTATTTGTGATACTAAAATAAGATTCTTTTTTGGATCACTACCAACGTAATAAGAACCTACAAGGTCACACAAAAAGAGTAAATCAAAATTAGAGTTAATATAATATAATTTAGATTCTAATTAGATTAGAGATCTTAAAATACTAAAATATATAATATAATATAATATAATATAATATAATTATTATTTTATATTAAAGTAATATTGCATTCTTTGTTAGGCAATTATTATTAAACTAAATCAATAACTAAAGCCCAATTATCTCTTTACTCATCATCAATTTAGCTAGGGTCCATTAGTTGGACATCGTAAAAACCTTAGATATTTGTCTATAAATAAACAATTAAGGGTTTAATGGTTGTATGAACAAAATTAAGTAAGAGCTAGAGAAGAAAGTGACTTTGTCCATTCACTTTGGGAGTGGAGTTTTGATCTACTCATGTGGGCACTGTAGAGACAGGTTTGTTGATCTGTGTTTATGATTCCATGCAAGCATTTGAAGGAGTTCATGTGTTCACGGTATTAGGAAATCGTGAGTTGGATAGATGCGAACTCAATTCTAGGAAGTAATCTTCATAAAAAAGTAATATTCTTATCACCAATTTATGCCCTTTCTTCAAAGATCCTTGGCGGGTTTCGAAAAATTTTAAATTTATTCCATTGTGCTTGTACTTTGAAACTTAACATAATTAATTACTCATAAACTTCTCTAAACTTACAACAAAAACCACCTAAACCACCTAACACATGGAAGAAAAATGTGTAAAGACATTTAAAAAGGGTTAGCATTGTGGCTTGGGTTAAATTTTGAGCTGTCCAAAGTGTTTAGAGAGAATGTAAGGTGCCATAGTGTGAGCAAATCAAAATGTGCTCTATTTTGCATTTCAACACTATACCTAACTTTTGACTTATGCCATTTGTTGTGTAAACCTTCAAATTTCACCAAATTTGACATGGAATATCTTCAATGTGTTAAACAGAAAAGTCCCAAATCAAAAAAGATCGTTTAGCCCTTTGATGCTGCAATTTTGAAAAATTGCTTGAATTGGAGATAGGTGCATTTTCAATATTGAGTTGAGTGAACAAATGAGTTATAAAATTCACAAAATTTGACATGATAATTATACTATATGTCAAGTATAACATACTAAAAATTTAGACCACTTGAAGTCTATTTGATCCCTGAAAACCTCAACACAAGATTGTTGCTTGGTTTTCACTCTTTACCAACTATGAGTACATTTTGTTTTTGGTTTGGTTTGGTTTCTAACATATTTCTTGCTATGCTTACACATGTACACACTTTTAAGATGCCAAATAGCCATAGATTAAACATGCAAGCCTCTCAACAGAAATTCCCAAGCTAAGGGCCTCATGGAAAAATGTTACAAATTTTAGGGATATGAGCTACTTTACACTTCCCACATGAGTTCCTGACCACCTTCAACCCTTAAAGCATATTCACAAGAGTTCTTTAAGACAACAACAAATGTCTAGATGCAAGAAGAGAACATGGAGCATCTCACCCATTTTTTATAGTCAAGGGAATGGAAGAGAACAAGCATTAAAGTTTCAATCTACCAACTATGCAAGAACAAGGGGTAAGTGTTCTTTACCATTGACTTTTATTGCCTTGCTTCCACTCCCTCTCCTTTTCCTCTTTCTTCTTCTTTTCTGTAAAGCCTTTCTTCCTTTCACAACACTCTTATGCTCTTTTTCACTTTCTATTTTTCACTACCTTTTGGCATGCCCCTCTTTCTTTCTTTCTCTCTCTCAAGATTTTGGCAGAATGAATGTAGGGAAAAGCTTATGAGCAACTTGCTTTCTAAAAGGAGGGATATTTATAGCAAAATGGGCTATTGGCTTCTTCTGGAAGCCATTCATGCAACTTTTTTTGCAAGTTTGCTATAGTAGATTAGACTTTGACTCAAAGTTTCTCATTCTAGGTTTGGATTTGTTAAAAACTTTAGTCATGAATGTTGTTATGCTTATTAACATGATCATTTTCATATAAAGATATCTCCCTACTTCCTCCTTTTTTGTTTTGGAAAAAAAAAAATCATATTTTGGCCTCGAGCTAACATTGCATTTTGAACTTTAAACTTTTAATATTTATATTTTGACTTCTAAATTTTTATCAAAATACTTTCATCTTTTAAATAATTTTTTATATTTTTAAGACTTTAAAGGTTCAAGGAATTTAATGAAATTACTTTTACAAGTATTTATTGTTTGATTCTTATTAATTATTTATTTCTGATTAATGTTTAGAAATTCTTAATAATTACTATTAGATTTCAATTTAACTCTATGAAATTTAATTATATTTCTAATAAATTCTTTAATTTTCATTATGTCTAAAACTTAAAAAGCAAACCCATATTTCCTCATATAATTTATCAACTAAATATGTTCTTTTATTTAATTCACCTTAAATTAATTTAATTAAAGATTTAATTTGGAGAATGTTACAATCAATCTGCTCAATCTGAGCAGCACACTTGACCAGCAAATACTACAAATCCTTATTTTAAAAATTAAGCAATGCCAGTAGAGTGTAAACCACATTTCCATTAATGAGTAGTTAGGCCTCCAACAGCCGCAGCCGTTGAGATGGGCCGCTGAACCGTCATTTTCATCCACTAATTGATTTTCCACCCCAAAAAAAAAAAAAGTCTACCGACTGATTCGCCTTCACTCTCCTTTGCTCGCTTTCCCGATCCTTCCCCATCGTCGGATCTACCCATCGCTCATTTCATCCATTGCCACTCATTCACACTCACCGACGATTCGCTGACTCAGTGATTCACATTGTGGGCGACTCTCTAGTTTGCTCAATTGCTGCCACTACTGTTGCTTCCACCTAGTCACTCACTCAATCACGGACTCGATCTCCGGTGGTCGTTACCGTTGCTAAGGATAGCAATGCAGAGAGATTTATCTTCGGACGAAGAAGACGACCGCCACAATTTGATCGAACAGAATGAGAGGAAGCCTCCTTCACCACCCTCTTCCGCCGCTGCGGTGTTCCACGTCGAAGATTTCAGTTCTCGAATGCCCCGATTCAATTTCAAGTTCCGAAAGAGGTATTTGTTCGTCATTCTCGCTATTTTCATTGTTCTCCTATACTTCACCACCGATGCCCACACCCTCTTTCCTACCAATTTCTCTTCTCTTAAGTTCGATCCGCTCCGTGACCAAATGAAGGAATCCGAATTGCGCGCTCTTTATCTCTTGCGGCAACAACAGTTGGAGCTTTTGGGTATTTGGAATCATGCGTTTCAACTGAATTCTGCTGTGAATTCAACGAATGATTTGAATTCGAGTTCGCCAACCCGGGATCTGAATCATTTGTCGTTGTCCTCGTCTTCGGCATTGTTGCAAGATCTTAAATCTGTGTTGTTTAAGCAGATTTCTTTGAATAAAGAGATTCAACAGGTTTTGTTGTCTCCCCATAAGACTGGGAACTTGGCTGAACCCGAATTTGATTTTGGAAATGCTAGTTTGGGTGGTGTCAGTTATGAAAGCTGTAGAACAGTGGATCAGAATTTGTCACAGAGAAGAACAATTGAGTGGAAGCCAAAAGCTGATAAGTTTTTGCTTGCTATATGCGTTTCAGGCCAGATGTCCAACCATCTGATTTGCTTGGAGAAGCATATGTTTTTCGCGGCTCTTCTCAATCGGGTATTGGTTATTCCTAGCTCGAAAGTGGATTATCAGTTTGATAGAGTGTTGGATGTTGATCACATTAATAAATGCTTGGGAAGAAAGGTTGTCATCTCCTTTGAAGATTTTGCTAATATCAAGAAGAATCATTTGAACATAGATAAGTTCCTGTGTTACTTTTCTCAGCCTCAACCTTGTTATCTGGATGAGGACCATATAAAGAAATTGAAGTCTTTGGGTTTGTCAATGAGTAAACCTGAGCCTGTTTGGGTTGAGGATATCAAGAAGCCTGACAAGAGGACGGTTCAAGATGTTTTATCTAAGTTCACATATGATGATGATGTTATGGCAATTGGGGATATTTTCTATGCTGACGTGGAGCACGAATGGGTGATGCAACCAGGTGGTCCACTTGCTCACAAATGCAAGACTCTGATTGAACCTAGCCGTCTTATTATGCTTACTGCTCAGCGTTTTATTCAAACATTCCTGGGAAGGAACTTCATTGCTTTACATTTTCGAAGACATGGCTTTTTGAAATTCTGGTGCGTCCTTTTGAAATCTTGTGTATGCACATATTTCTGGAAAGGCAATATTAATTTATGATGACTTCAGTATGATACAGTTACTGTACTCTGTACATTTTGCCTGCTGCTGCACGCTTTCTGAGTTCTGACGTGTGAACTGCTTACCGCATTTTAATCTTCAGCACATGACTGTTAGTGGTGTTTTCTTTCTGACCTCTATACAATCTCATGGAACTATGTCTGTGCCAAAAATTATGCATTTAAGGCTTCTGCCTCGTGAGAGATTTTCCTGCAATTTTTCCTCTTGTATTTTATATTAGTCTTCATCGTATTTCCTCTAATGATCCATTTTCATATTTACAGTAATCTTAAAAAACCAAGTTGCTTTTACCCCATCCCTCAAGCGGCGGATTGCATCTTGCGGGTGGTTGAAAGTGCCAATGCACCTGTCATATATCTTTCCACGGATGCAGCAGAAAGTGAAACTAATTTGCTTCAGTCACTAATTGTGCTGAATAACAGGCCTGTTCCACTTGTAAAACGCCCAGCTCGTAATTCAGCAGAAAAATGGGATGCTCTGTTATACAGGCATGGTATTGAGGGAGACTCTCAGGTGAGATAGTAGTGCTTTTTCTTTTGGTTTTGGGCTTCAGTAAGATAATTGTGTCTCACCTCAATTCACCAACCCATATGTGGTCTTGGATTGTCCCAGAAACTTTAAAACAGTTTAGACAAGATATATCTGTTCATCGTGCTTTCCTTTTTTTGTTTTTGTGTACTGCATCTGCTGGATAGATTTTTTGTTTTTTTGTTGTGACCCAGGTTGAGTATTTTCCAAAGCTTCAAGACTCCCTTTGATTTGTATACTTGGTAGCATGATTCAGTTCTTGCCATTTTGTGTGTAAAATTGATATTGATGGTCATTATCATAGGATGATGGTGGTGACCCCAACTATAGTGGAGCATTATCCTTCAATACGTTAGTATGTATTACTACATGCAGAGTGATATGCCTATGGCTTTCCAGATCATTCAGACCGAGAATCTCATTGCGTAAATATAAATCTGCCAGTTCTATCAGTCAACCTCAACGTTTTGCTTTCAGGAAAATGAAAGTTTAAAGAACTTAATAATAGAACTTTATGGCATTACATCCGGTCGACCACAATTAATGGGAAAAGGCTTATTGTTGTTGAAAGTTGAAAGAACTTTAGGCCCTGTGATACTCAAATTGTTGCTTTTGGTTGTCCTGCAGATGGTCTTTTACTTATTTTTGGCTGCAGCTTCTGAATAAAGGTTGGAGAGTACTGGTCCACGTTATAGTTGATTTAGTGTAAACTCAAAATTTCACAATTACGTTTTAATTATATACTTCACTTTCTGAATTCTAATTACACTTTCTATCATAATTTTTGAGGGATAAGGCAATGAAATTAGAAGCCGGCCTCACTTATTAGGAGAAGGCTTGTTATTGTTATTGTTGATGTTGATGTAAGGCAATGAAATTAGACAAGTGATAACATTTAGGCATGTTATGTGTGCTAATGGCTTTGTGAATAGAGAAGCCTACTGAATTATCAGTGGTGCCTGTCATCAAATTCTTCTACTGACATGCATTATGAATATTTTATAACTAAGGTGGAAGCTATGTTGGACAAGACTATATGTGCCATGTCTAGTGTGTTCATTGGAGCCCCAGGTTCCACTTTCACCGAAGACATCTTGCGGCTTAGAAAGGACTGGGGATCAGCTTCATTGTGTGATGAGTACCTTTGCCAAGGCGAGGAGCCAAATGTCGTAGCGGAAAATGAATGAAAATACTACAAAACTTCATGACTTTCATGTGCCAATGCCATTTATTACAGCGCCTCCTATGTCTTATGATAGGTTTGTTTGAAATTTATCAATGTGTATTGATTGTCATGTATGATAATAGCATTAGCGATTTTGTTTCATAAGCTTTATTCCTTATTAATATTCTTTCATCACAAAGAGATTGTTTGTACAAAGAAAACATGGTCCTGAATTTGGCCCTAATACAATTACTGGTTCTTTAACATCTCTCCTATGGAAATGAAAGCTGTTGCTATCTATGGATTTTCTTTTGCTACATGGAGTTTAAATTTAGAACTTCATGCTAATTACCTGTACTCAATGTTAAATTACACCTACCTGGTGATAACAGAAAAAGCAAAAAGCATTTCAATACCTTTCTTTTGTTTTTGTTTTTTGTTTTTTTCTTGATGGGGTCTTTTTCCAAAAGCAGTTCTCAAGAGCTTGAACTTTATGAAAAGATTCAAGCTCTTTAGTATTTTATGCATTTTACTGTTTTGAGATTATTACCATATGAAATTTAATCAATGCTAGAAGTTTTAGTTCGAAGTGCATTTTGTTGCTTCTTCAATTTTAATTAGAAAAGCCTTTTCTTTGTATAAAATAAATGATAACACTTCTTATTTTTCTAATTTCTAGTACTTAAAAACATCTGTAACATTTAAACCTCTACAAAACCAAAGTACACAGAAAAGTAATCAAGCACATTAAAAAGAAGTCACAGAAACTCTCTCTCTCACACACGCACAGCGAAAAAAAAAAAGAAGGGAACGTTATCAAGGTTTGTGAACAACCTCTGCTTTCTTATTATGATAGAGAATACCCTTTGCTTGAATTCTAAAACTTATGAACTTTTACATATTTAAAAATTATTTATGAATACTTTGATAAATTATAAATAACAATTTTACTGATTCAGCATATTAAGTCTCTGCAAAAATTAGGTCTTTATGAGCATTTAATTGAATAGTTGATACTATTATATATTTGAAAAATAATTATATATTGATCTTATGTTAATCATGTCGCTAGAATGATATTAATCAAGTCGGTCTTTAAGGCTCCGTTTGGTTCAACGGAGGGGAGGGGAGGGGAGGTTCATGGAGGGGAGGGGATTTAATGAGTTATGTTTGGTTGGAAGGGAGGGAAGGAGAGATTATTGTTTGGTTCAGGAGGGGAGGGAGGGAGGGAAGGTAATTATATTTAGACAAATTTACCCTTTATATTATTTTAATTTTATTTTTTATAAAAAAAATTATTTATATCAATAATTTTTTAAAAAAATTATAAATTTCAATCTTTTTTTATTTTTAATTTCTGATAAAAAATGTATCTTAATTTTTATTAAATATTAATATATTAAAATATTAAAAAACTAAAAGGGTTAAAAAAGTAAATTAATATTTAAAAATACCCCACCCCTCCCCTCCCCTCCCCTCCAAAACCCCCCAATTTGGAGGGGAGCCAAAATTGTCCTCATTTCCCTTCCCTCCCCTCCCTCCCTCCCAATTTTATCCAACCAAACATCTTATCCCCTCCCCTCCCCTCTCCTCCCCTCCAAAAACCCCCAACCAAACTCTTCCTAATTCTTGCCTAGAGTACCAATTATCCTACTTGAAGCTTCCAAAAAAATACTGCTCGCTGGCAGATTGATGCAAGAATTGCAAATTTCTTTTGGGGTTTTAAGCATCACAAACCTAGGATTCATATTATGAGTTGGGAAAAGCTTTGTGCATAGAATTTAAAAGGGTGATTAGGGTTCAAACCTAACTCTTTTTAAAAATAAATAAATAAATAAAGCCCTGATGGTGATGGTGAAGCAGATACGAAAAATTGTTTGTCTGAACCAAAATTCCTTTTTTACCAGAATCTCGATGCTAAAATACCTAGATCCTTACTCCCAAGGTCAGACAAAGGGGCACTACGGATTCTATTATATGTGGAGAGGAATTCTCAGATCTAAAGATCTAATTTTGAAGCACGGTGAAAGCAAATTGGGTTGGGTGAAACATTCCTGCTAATCACCATTTTTGATTGCTTATGCTGTTAGGTGAAAACTCGGATCCTTCAAGGGTTTCTGACGTTGTTCTGCATTAAAAAAAAAAAAAAGGAATGACCAACTTCTCGGTCAAATTTTTCCCTTGCATATAGACAGCAAATAGCCTCCTTGATATTTTTCGTTACGAGGCAAAGAGATAGATTTGTCTGGTGGTCGCCAATGTGAGTATACGGCCTAAGATGGCATGGGAATTTTGAAAGAGGATCATGATACTCGGGTGACGCAATCCTTTACAGCGTTGAAGGCATTGTGGAAGCTTAATCTATCCTTGAGAATGATATTTTTTCTATGGTGACTGATTGTAGGTGCTTTGCCTATTGCGGAATTATTACAGAGACATCATATGCAGGTCGACTCGGTTTGTCCCTTATGCTAGGAATTAATAAACCATATCTTCCTCACTTGCCCTTTTTCCAGAGCCTTTTGGTTTGCATCACCTTTTGGCAATTAAAGTAGACCTTTTTTTTCAGTAGGACATTGTAATTTCCTGACTGTAAATACGGTTATCATAGCCTGCAGCTCAATTAATACAAATAATGGAGTAGTCACACATAATAGTGACAATCTTTTACGTTATCTAGCTCACTAGGAACAGGTGTGTGCACGAGGGGGTTAAACCTCAACCTTTGGTGGCGCTTCAACAGACCAAAAATATTATACAGCAAACTAGCTTCGCATGGAAACAGTGTAAGGAAATGGATAGGACCTCACAGAAATAGTTCAGTTAGGAGCCAACCGGAGCACCCGAGATAATTACAACTTGAGATGGCAAGGTGGTCTATCATCAGGTGCGCTGGGAGAAGTAAAATGAAGAGAAGCGGAATTAAACGTGGCTTCTGGATATTTTTCAATAAAGAGCTTATTAGAAAATGGGGCTGAAAAGAATTGAAAAATATGAGTTAGGAAATCAAGACTTCTGTTGTACTGCATGTAATGACGTTTAAAAAAAAAAAATAAGAAAAAAATAAAATGGGACGATCTCCTGTTTAGGGGTACAACACTTAATGAATATAAAATCATAAGTTAAGCCTTAATACTCTTATAAGCAATTAAAAAATTTATTATTTGGATTCTTCACCAATGCTGCATCACGGAGCCAAAAAGTTATCAACTACAGCTACTCTTTCTCATAGAAAATCATTGGGATATAGTCACATATCAGAAGGGTTATAACCTTCTGATAATAAGGTATGATTTTTAACACTTGCTTTCTTACTTTTGCAAGTATCAATTTGGCCTGGTCAACAGCCAAGACAGGAAGCAATAGCGGGAGCAAATTTGCAGGGAATTCATGTTTTTTTGGCATTGCAGTCTTAATGTGGTTTTTTAGCTTAGGTCTCTGTTCAGTTTACTAAAAAATAATAATATTATTATTATTCCATACCGTGAAAGTTGTTTTTCCCCCTATATGTCATTATTTATTATTATTATTATTATTATTATTCTTAATATCCTGTTTTTCAAATATATATGTATTTAAGTATATTTTTTGTTTCAAAAGTTTGATGTTATTGTTAATTTTGTCTCAAATATTTATTTTATTACATCTAGATTGATGATTGTTATAACATAGTATGTTAAGATAGATATTATACCACCTATATAGATATTACACTGCCTAATTAATTAAGGTTATATTTGAGAGTTTAAGAAAAAATAGAATAGAATGGATATTAATAAAATATAATGAAATAAAATAAAATTTAATAGAATGTACTATTGTTTGAGGATTTTATAAAGAGATGAAATGATTTCATTTAATCATTATTTGAGAGTTATTATAAAATGAATGGAATGAAATGAATAAAAATTATTATCTTTTAATATTATTCTTATAAATTATTTTAAATGAAAAATATAAATAAAAAATTAATGTTTATGATGATGGTAAAAATTTTAGCAAATAATTGACACAGTAATTTAAAAAAAAAAAAATTTTGTCATTTATATATATCTTGAGTGAAAAATCACCCGTTTGTCCTTCTTACCTCCATAAAGGCCCAGCTAGACCCAGATAGAATCATTTTTAGTCCCAGTCTCGACTTCCCTCTCAAGAAAAATAGAGTTTACATCTTTGTCTGAGGAGAATCAAATCCTGAAAAATCAGTATCAATGGCACCTGAGCACGAAGATGACATCAAGGACGAGAAGAACCCCCCTCCCCTCGACGAGGATGACATCGCCCTGCTCAAAACCTATGTAAGTTGTTTTCAAAATCCCTAATTTTGGCTTTTGCTCTTTCTCTTTAAGCTTTGCAGATCTACTGAGTCTTCGATTTTCGTTGCGTAGCATTTTCAATGTTATTCCAGCTGAATCGCTGTCTAACTTATGTTCAACTTTACTGCTGATGGGTCTCATCAAGAATGTTTTATCGGTCTCTGGTCGCTCCGTATTTGGCAAATTTACTATTAATCTACTTTGTATTTTAATTAGCTTGGTGTTATTGACTTAATTTTGATACTCTATCGCGGGTCAGTTTAATGCGCTTAATTTGAAGTTCTCCTTGGCTTTAGAAATTATGGTTATGAAAGTTGAAGGGTTTTCCAGAGAAAAAAAATTAAAAAAAATGAAAGAAGGGTCTTCCCCCTGGCCCTCTTTCCGATTCAGTCAGACTTGCTGGATGTCAAAGAATATAGAAGTTAGGTTTATTATTTGCCAACCCAGTTAAAAGTATATGCTACATATACATGCTGTAGATGCATTAAGTTTTGGATTTCATAGTACAGATGAATCTTGGTAATTGAGATGCCTTAGCTGCTTCCATAGTTATGTGAATCCAGAACTTTTCCAGTCACCTGAGGAAATTTCTAGCTGTCCCCCATCTGTAGATTTTGTTATTTTTATAAAGAGTGGCTGAGGTGCGGTTCATGTACACTCTAGACTTATATAAAGTAGTGATGATGAGGGGTCTCTTTCAGTCTTTCCTCTCAATATGTAATGCAACTGATATTGGTGGTTCATTGCTGTTTTACTTGTTTATTGAGCCAACCTTCTCATTAAAGTTGTTGAATGGATGATGCTTACATTTAAACGTATATATCATACCTCTTCTTATATTCTGTGATTGGTCATTCTCTCATCCATAGTGACTTAGTTTATAGAAATTATTTTAAAAGTAAATATTGGTTTACGCAGGGTCTGGGACCATATTCCACGAGTATAAAAAAAGTGGAGAAGGAAATCAAAGAGATGGCAAAGAAAGTCAATGATTTATGTGGTATGTTTTCCATTTCCATTCTTTATGTCATTAAGATGTGAACCAGTGTATTCATTAATTGAAAAAAATGCAATATTGATACAGGACGTGTTCACTAATTAAAAATTTGTGTACAAGTTTGTGTTTGCACATTGCTGTTAAACTCAAGATGTTTTTTAATAATCATTGTTATTAGTGAATGTCAGAGATGCATGATACTTCACATTTCATATGCTACTTTTTCTGTGTTTATAATTTGTATATCATGTTGACTGTAACATTTATTAAACCATCAACCACAATGTCAGAGAACTAGTTGGGTTTTAGGTGATAAATTCTTGAGGACTAAACTGGACTTATTACATTACATGTTTCCAAGTTCAAAAGGAGCCACACTTTATAATTTTTGTTTGTGTGCTGGTGGCATATCTTGTTACTGTATTTCCATATTACCTGTTAAATTGCTATAGTTGTTTAAGATAAAGATATTATTTCTCTGTTGTTAGTATCTTTGTTATGTGCTTATGTAGTGTGTGGCCCTTCTTTAAAGTTTTTCTATTATATAGTTTAACCGGCCCCTTAATCGGGTGATATATTCCATTTCTATTTGAAATATTGTTGGTATGCTGTTTTTACTGTATTTTCTACTGATTGTCTTAATTGCATGTACTGCATGCTGATAACATCTGCATACTTTGTTAGACTTAACATACTTTTTATTATTTATAGGTATTAAGGAGTCTGATACTGGTTTAGCTGCACCAAGTCAGTGGGATCTTGTTTCTGATAAGCAAATGATGCAGGAGGAGCAGCCTCTTCAGGTGGTATCTTCATATTTTTTGTTCAAAATGTTTTTTATATTTGTAGGCAATGCTAACTGTGACTGTTTATTGAATAGGTGGCCAGGTGTACAAAGATAATAAATCCAAATTCTGAAGATGCCAAATATGTTATCAATGTTAAGCAGATTGCAAAGGTACCCTTATTTCTAGTAATTGTTTGTTCTTTTCATCATGTCTACCAGATTGTTTTTTGTTTAAAGACGTCCTGCTTCACTTAATGTTGTTCAAGATATCACTTGCTGAGCAGTTATGTCATATGCTTTGTATAATGCCAGTGAGGTTGCAAACCTTCTCATTCTTCCTTTCGATCGCTGGGCCTAATGTACTTTCTTTGTGGATGACAGTTTGTTGTCGGGCTGGGTGACAAAGTCTCCCCCACTGACATAGAGGAAGGGATGCGTGTTGGGTATGTTACTTGTTGGTTACTTTACATGTCAAAATATGACAGGGAGAGAGAGAGGGGGGTGGACTTAAATGTATGTTATCTTTCTGTTTTTTTGACCTTCATTCTATCATTGCAGGGTTGATAGAAATAAATATCAGATTCAGATTCCTTTGCCTCCAAAAATTGATCCAAGTGTTACGATGATGACAGTTGAAGAGAAGCCTGATGTGACATATAATGATGTTGGTGGTTGTAAGGAACAGATTGAAAAGATGCGAGAAGTAAGTGATGGAAAGGTTCCATCTATTAGTATTAATAAGAAAATAGGCCATATGTGGCACTAATTTTAAAATTTTTCCTTTCTAGGTTGTTGAACTTCCCATGCTTCATCCAGAGAAATTTGTGAAGCTTGGAATTGATCCTCCAAAGGGTGTTCTCTGCTATGGTCCACCGGGAACTGGAAAAACCCTTTTGGCCAGGGCTGTGGCTAATAGGACTGATGCCTGTTTTATTAGGGTCATTGGAAGTGAGCTAGTTCAGAAATATGTTGGTGAGGGGGCTCGGATGGTTCGCGAACTGTTTCAGGTCAACATCTAAGATCTATGTTCTAGCTTTTAATCACTGTTTTGATATCCTATATCTTCTGACTAAAATTGTTGTCTTCTGTAGATGGCCCGTTCAAAGAAGGCATGTATTGTGTTTTTTGATGAAGTTGATGCAATTGGAGGTGCTCGTTTTGATGATGGTGTTGGTGGAGACAATGAGGTTCAGCGCACAATGCTTGAAATTGTGAATCAGCTTGATGGGTTTGATGCTCGGGGAAACATCAAAGTTTTGATGGCAACAAACAGGTTGGATGATTTGGTTTATATGACTTGATCTTGCCTTTTATCTCAATTTTGCATTTTGCTCAAGATTTTACTTATTATGACACTGAACGCATCCACAATTATGCACTTTGGCATTATGGTCACGATAATGATGCAGTCAAGAATGTCCTAGTAGGCTTCTTTAATGACATTCACTTTGGGTGCCATAATTTGTGTACTTTTTGGAGTGTGAGGATTTTAATCACAAATATTAGCTTTGAAATCAGGTGTCGAGCATTTCTTTTTCCTTTATAATTGTTGGCTAATTGTCATCATATCATGGTTTATTGGTAAGGCCTGGTCCATTTGTTTCTTTCACCAACTAAAATGACCGACTTTTGTGAGCCATACTCTAAAATGACTTTTTTGCAGTATTATTTCCATGGTACTTTTTTTTTTTTTTTTTAATTTTTTGGGTTAAACCCTAAACAACTGCAAGAGTTTAAGCTGACAATTTAAAAAAAAAAAATAGATTTTACCCTCTAAAATCACTGATGTTTTGTTCCTTTTCTGAGTATTGAATCTTAATGGTGCATCTTTAACTGACCTATGTCATTATTTTCCCAAGTCTGGGCGTTCCCTCCCTATTGCTTCATGAGAAATACTGCACAGATCAAGCTTGCACCTTTCTATACATTTTGTTTAATGGCTCTAATACTTCCTTTGAATGTGGAAGTATCACTTCTGCTGTGTTGCCAATTATTTAGTATTAATGGCTTTTGTACACAAATTCTAGGCCTGACACTCTAGATCCTGCCCTACTGCGTCCTGGGCGTTTGGATCGTAAAGTTGAGTTTGGTCTCCCTGATTTGGAGAGCAGGACTCAAATATTCAAGATACACACAAGAACCATGAACTGTGAGAGGGATATCCGATTTGAACTTCTGGCTCGCCTTTGCCCAAATTCCACTGGTAAGAACCCCCAAAAAATTTGTGCTTTAGCTTATGCTTTTCAATTATCAAACATTAAAGTCAGTGTTTCACTTAATATGCTTTCTCGGTTTAACTTGTTCTGATTTGGAGGGTTTCCGCAGCTTCCTTTCCTTCTCTTCTGTTCAGGTCTGTGACTTTTGGATATAAGCTTTACTGACTCTGATAACTTTTTCCCACCAGGAGCTGATATAAGGAGTGTATGCACTGAAGCTGGCATGTATGCTATCCGTGCTCGGAGGAAGACTGTAACGGAGAAAGACTTCCTCGATGCAGTGAATAAAGTCATTAAAGGGTACCAAAAGTTCAGTGCAACCCCCAAGTACATGGTCTATAATTGAGTTTATATTTTGCCCCGCTTTTGGATAAACCATATCAGCACGCACAATATTATCCCCAGTGAAAATTACCAGAGCATATGGTTCTTTCATGAACTGATTGTTAGATTCGACTGTGTGAACCTGTATTATAAGGTTGATTCTGGTTAAACATCGTACCAAACGTTTTCCCCCAATGTTATTCTTAAATTGATTTGAATCATTGCAATTATTAACATGTCCCCTCAACAGAAATGTCCTCCGCAGATTGTGTATGATAGCATGAGCACCATGGAGTAAGATATGCGCTTTGGTAAGGAGAGGAGGCTTATAAGATATAACGGATTTGTTGAAGTCCCTTTAGATAACCAAATTTCAAAACAAACTAGTTCTATATGAAATGATCATTTGAATATGCTTCATTAAGTTGATTGTGAGAACTTTTTTTTTTTTTAATTATCCTCTGGGGCGATACAAAGGCAGTAGACACCCAAAAGAAAGGGACAAAAGTTCCCTTGTGGGACTGTTGCGAGTTTTTGTTTAGTTTGAAGTAGTTTCTTTACAGATGGAGTTTTAGAAAAAATGTTGTGAAAGAAATAATTTGTGTCTGGCAATATCATTTGATAAGAATTTTTATCAATTACGAGAACAGTTTTTATTTGATAAATCTATTTAAAAAAAAGGTTCTTTTAATTGTTAAATTATGAGAAAAGACTTATGCAAGTTTGACTTTGTAACAGTGGTTTGGTAAAAATAATTGGGGGTAGTTATAGTAAATAATGATTTTGAAGAGGGATTTGATTGTCTCTGAAAAAAAAAACAGATTTCTGCTTTTACTAATATTTTTAAGGAAAAGATTCAATTTTCTGATTCTTTTCCACAGTCAAAAAATTGCTTCTGCTACTACTACTGAAATTTGAAAGTCAATCTGCACGTTATTTTCTCTAGAGGTATGAGAGAAAAGAATCTGCCAATCCTTGGACACCCATTGAGAAATTCTTCGAAGAATGTGTAATCTACCCGTCTAATCCATCTTTCCTGCTTCAAACATGAATAAGCGTGTAAGAATCACTCTCAACAATAAGCTTACGAATCCCTTCATTCTAAGCAACTTCCAAGCAAGTTGACACACGCCTCAAGCATTACAGGTTCCTCATCGATGAGCAAACCCCTTAATCCATCTACCAATACATCGTTTTGACTTAATCCACTATCTGCTTCCTTTGAAGATCCTTTCGCAGCACCGTCAATGTTTTGTTTTGCCCAACTTGGAGAGGGAAGTGCCAAACGATACCAGTGGAAGACAGCTGCCAATAACCCATAATTGACTGTTGCAATAGCACTGAGAATCTGATTTGCATAAATTATGGATAAACCATAAGATGCTGAGAAGGAACGAATTCGTCTTTCTGGAAAAGACTACCATCTTTCTATTGCCAAAGAAAGTGCTCCAACTACCATCATTTTTATTAACAAACTCAGAAGAAAGATCACCAACAAACAAATCCTTAACGTTAAATGAATACAAGGACATAGCCTTACCTGAGTCAGTGAGCTCATTCCGCACAATAGAAGCTCAGTGAAGAGGACATGTAGCGCGTCCTCTTCTTGCATATTACATGCAAAGCACAGCACAGACCCATTTGTGACTTGCTCATTCATTTTTTTACCAATATTTTAAAAATTAGATCAGATATTGAATCAAGATAAAGAATATTTTATAGTTTAATGATTTAAATATGATTGAATTAAGATCAAATCATTTAAAAATATATATAATATATATAGAAAATATTTTACAATTAAATTAATACATATATTATAAAATAATATTTAAAATAGATATAAATATTTAAAAAAATAAAAAATTAAAGTATTTTATATATAACAATAAATCAATGTGAAATAAGTTAAATAGAGTTCATAAAATATCATAAATATCTATTAGAGAATGTTAAAACTTTATTAAAGAAATTTATTTTTTAACCAATTTAATGTTGAATCAACTTATTTTTACTAGTTCTTGATTATTTTTTTAAATCATTTCTAAGAGTTAAATAAACTAGTTTCATGATCAATTTACTAACTTTCCAATAACATTTTAAATGTAAGGCTTGTATTCTACTAGCTTTTATGTACAATGAAATAATTTACATACAAGGTAGGTGGAAGTTCAAAAATTTTTAGTAAAGTAATATTTTTATTCACAAAGTTGTCAGATGTATTTTAGATACAAATCCTAAATGAAATACAAGTATTTATAGACATTTTATTGCCAAAAAGACAAAACTAACACTATTATATACTATTTGCATTATTCAACACTATTCACTCACTATTTACTATTATTCATCTATGAAAAAAAATTTAAAAAAAAAGTGAAACAAAATTGTACTTGTAATTTTTCATAAGTTGTTTCTTTTTTTGCTATAACTATTCATTTTTTACTTTTCTCAATTTTACAAGATTCTTTTGTAGTTACATTTGTCCATATGTATGTACATTAGTATGGTTTCTTATCCATCTTATCATGCTTTTATGGAGATGAGAAACATGGGATGACACATTCGTCCTCTTGTGATAATTATCTATTGGGTATATATTTTATTTGTTGCTGCAAAATTTTAACAGTATTTTAACGTACAGGTATCAATCTTCTAACATTCATTCAAGATTTCATGTTAGAGAATCTGGTTGGGTTGTCAAGTTGATGTTCTCCCACCATGACAATGGGAAGTTTCTCACTCATATCAATGATTTTTGCTTCAACAATTTTTTTTTACTAAAAATTGTATATTTTGGAGATGTACCAAATTATGAATAAATGCATTGACCTCATTTTAATATTCTAGTGTGGTCTAATAATCATATGGGAGATTTATAAAAAATATTTTCTTCTCATCAATTATTCTAAAATCTATGTCTTATTGTATGAGCTTAGTTTCTTTATTTAGCTAAAAGAGATTCTAGTTTGCAAATTTATTTTTAATAAATTTATTTAAAACAAAATTAACATTTTTACGTTGTTTGTGATATTAAAAATCCATTTCTTTAGCCTTATATAATTCTCAAAAGTGGTAAGATTGATAAAAAAATTTTTCTAACCCTTTCACCAATATTATAGGTAATATTGAAAATATAATATTTCATAATTCTATCATTTTTTATGACAAAATAAACCATTATTTTTATAAAACATAAAAAATTCTTAAATTGTTTCCAAACTTGATTTTGAAATATAATTTTGCCAACAATTTCTCATTCGATATTAGAGATGTCCCAATTATCATGGTTAATAAAAATATATAATTCTAGCAAATTATAACTTGTAAACATAATTTGTGAAATATTCTGTTTGAATTTTTCACGTAAACTTTTAAATTGATCAAATTTGATATGTCTTATGATTAGAGTACATACCTTAGTAGGTAAAATCCTTTTTGCTTTTTCACAAAGATAAATTATTTTAATTTTTTCAAAAATAGGATTTTCCTACTCTTCTAATAAATTTATTAAATCTATAATAGATTTAATATGATTAAAATTTGTGTAATCATAATCATTTTTCAAAATCAATTCTTTTAACTGTTTTTCTTTTTGATATTTTTCACAAAGTTCAAAAGTAAAATTTGTCAAGTTTTTCCTAAACTTTGTTTTTTTTTCCTTTAATATGGGCTTTTCCATATTCCATTGATATGGTCATAAATTTGTTATGGCAAATTGAGATTGTAAAAATTTGTGATTTGTTTATCATCAAATATTTGAGAGAGTATGTTGAGCTTTTTTACTTGTTGCAAAGCTTTTTTGAAACGTTGAGAATTTTGAGAATTGTAAGTTTCCCGAGACTAAGTATATAGATTATAAAGCTCTTGTATAGAACTAGGTAAATATTAATAGGCTAACGGAGCGAAAAAAACCATTGTGGTACTAGTGTAGGATTTATACTTAGTATTTGAAAGTTTTTTTGAGAAGGCTAAGAAGATTCTCTCTTTTTAGGATTTTTTTTTTTAACTGTAATTCATCTTTCTGTTTGAAGTTTCTTATTCTCTTTATCCATTGTTTAGATTTCAGTTAATATAATTTGTAAGAAAATTATCAGTTCCTTTAATATATTTAATATTAAACATATATTGATAAATAAAATTATACCATCTAATCATTCTTGAATTTTTCTCATTTCTTTTGTTTTTTAAAAAATTTATAATTGATTGATTATTTGTTTTAATAATAAATTCTTCATAAGCTAAATAAATATGAAAATGTTTTATTTTATTTTTTATGGTCAATAATTATTTTTCATAAATTATATAATTCATTTCATTCAGTTTAAATTATCTTGAATTATATCCACAAACTAATTATTCATTATTAATTTTAGCTTTTAATACTGTACCTTAATATTCATTACTTGCATCCGTTTCCAAAATCAATTTATCTCATGTCTTAGAAAAATAAACTATTGGTAAAATATTAATTTTACTTTCTTTTTTTTTTTTTTTTACTATTTTAGTATCTTCATTTTTCCATTTAAATGGTTTATTCTTTTTTAATTTTCGAATAATTTTTTTTTACTAGAAAGATTTTTAATGAAATTCCTTTCATAATAAAGTATTCTTAAGAAACTTTGTAATTGTTTTTTTATCAATTAATTCATCAGGAAAACTTTTTGTTTTTGAGATAATATGATCTTGTAATTTTATACCAAACTTTGTTAGTTTTCATCCTAAATATTCTATTTCTTCTTATTCTACTTCAATTTTTTTTTTTGGATTGAGTATAATATTTTTTTTACAAATTTATTAAAAACCATTTTTAGGTTTTTTTATGATCTTTTGTTGTATTAGAAAAAATAAAATATCATCTAAATATACTATACAAAAATCTTTAAAATTTATGCAGTTTTATCATATTTATGTTTATGATTTTTCACAAGAGATATCGATTTTCAATCCTTTATTTGAAGGCTTACTTAATTATGATTTATTTCTAATAGATAATATTTCTTTAGGAAGTTTGTTCCTAATAGAAAGTCTCTATCCATGAGGGAAAACATAATATTTTTTATATAAGAAATTCATTATTTCTTAACCAAATTAAAATACTATTAGCTTTATATTTTATGAGAGTTTCTCTACCATCTATTGTACCTATCATAATAAGTCTTTTAACTTTTTTTATTATTGGCTAGCAAAACATTATCTCTATGGATGCTTGTTGTAGTACCTGTATCAACTAAGATATTTAATTAATATTGTTTATATCCCTTGAACTTAAATTGAGCTTAAACATAAGTATAATATTTTTTATTTTGATTATGAGAAAAAAGTTTTTTTTTTCATTTCTCAATTTTAATTTGGAGATTGCCAACATATTAATGTTATCTATTCTCCTAGATTGAGTTGATATTCTACTGGTAGAATTTCTATGAGGAAATATGGGTATATGAAAATTTTTCGAGTTGTCATTACTTTTTTCTTGGTTAGAAGTATTTATTGGTTTAAACCTTGATAACGAATTTTCTACCATGATTCTAATGTCTTTTAAGTATAAGATTTGGCCTTAATGCAATTATTTCTATTGGTCTATGTTCTTATTTTTCAATAACTTTATGTAATAACTATCTTGTTGGTATTTCTAAGTCTCTGATATTCATTTAGGCTGAATATCAATATCAAACCCTTGTAATTCAAAGATTTCAATTGTTTTTTTATCTATCTTTTTTATAGGTATTTTACTTAGGTTTGTTAATTCATGAATTGTCTTTTTATTCTATAGTCAAACTATAACTATCTTTATTTATTGTAATATTTTTTGTTTGAATTCTCAATGTTAAAGTATTTTGTGTATTAGGATAAATAATTGAAATGAAATAATTTGGTTACTTTAAACCAAATTGTTCCACTTACAAAGTTGAATTGTATTCCTCCTATGATAGATTTAGTTGGATTGTTTACTCATTTTTTATTCATCATAATAGTTAAAATTGGAGTATCTATTCCATGATGGAATAAAATTGTTATTTCAACTTGAATAACTCCTACATGTATATATCTAAGTTGATGATTTTTTTTAAAGCCTTTTTACTTTATTTCTGTCAAAAATTAGAATTTCTATAGTTTCATCTTTGCAAATTTTTACCGTGATGTTTCCACTAAATTGTTCAAAATGTCTAGTACTACAAAATTTTATTTTTAAATTTTGCATACTTCTTTTTTTTTTTTGGAAGATGTTTTAATTTATCTAACTAATTATTTTTTACAGTCATATCTCCTTTTATAATTTCTCCTAATTTAATAATAGTTAAAGTTTCTTTTTCGGATATAAGTCTAAATTCATAGGTCTCATCATGAAAATAAATTCATATTCATTATCATTGCATAATGAATCCGAATCACTTTTACTAATACTGATGACTTCATATAAAACTGACTTGTTATCAGAAATATCTTTATCAAAATAAATTTCTAATTTATTGGTATCTAAGGTTTTAACCATTTTCTTGCCCATTTCCAAATTTCTTTTTGATTGTCATCCCAACCATTTAAAAAGTAACACATGATAGCAACGTTGAAATGGCCCTGCATTTCTAAACTCCATCTGGTAGCGTTAGTAGAGGAATATCATTCCAAGATAACATATTTAATTTTTTAACGGGTGGTAATTAAGTTGAGATAATTTTGTTGTAAATATAGTTCACGTGAGTCCATGACTTACATATTTTCCAATATTTTCTGATTTTTCCAAACTATCTTAAATCTATTGCAATAAGTCTTTCTTAATATTTTATTATTATTTCTCCGGAATATAAATTTTGGAAACATCCTGTTTTTCACCTTGGTACTTTCATCTCTGTAATCTTCAGTGCTACCATACTCATCGCTCTTAATTCTTGTGTTATATTCTTTTATAATATGACTTTAGAATTAAATAGAGTGAATATCAAATTTTCTCGTATTTATGTGCCATCTTATTTACAATGTCCTTGTCTCATTTTGCCCTGCTATGTGCATGCAAAAACTTCAACAAGTGGCTGACACTGCTCCCAAGTTTATTACAGAATGCCATATCTTGGTAATAATTTAACAATTAAACAACTTTCACAAACTGATATCAACTGGACCAGATTAAAAATATAGAGAAGACTTGGTACAATTTTTGTATTTTTTGCTATCAGATTTTTCATTAAAAAATAACAAATAGAAATTTTTTAAAGCTTAACCCCGCCATTGAATCTTTCCCAAAAAAAAAATTTCATGTTATTAAAGATCCTAATGACAAGGATTTTTATCAAAATCTAGTCCATTAAAATTTAGGAGCTCGCCCAAATGACAAATAATTGGCGGTAGAACCTATTTTCATTCCCACTTATATGTTAAAAACAAAAAGAAGACACAAAACCATCAATCTGAACAGAGCTTCAAATTTGGAACCAGCTCGATTATTGAAACTTATATCAACAATGAAAGAACGTAGCTCAAACAACATACAGCACCAATTGTCTAACTTCGTTAATCGACGGTGAAATCAACCTAACCCAGAAAGAGGTAGTGCTGAGGGGTCAAAAAGGGGAAAAAAATTCAATACTATTATGTCATTGTACAAACAAAGATTCTGTTCCAATTTACATATCTTGTGTGTCTGGGTCATCACCTCCTCGTTGGGATCCTCCTTGATCTGTTCCAAATGTCCTCTTGCTCATGTTAGCACGCTGTACTAACCGAACCAACGCTTGAACCACTTCTGACATGGGTGGTCGGAATTCAGGCTCCGGCTGCTCAAAAATGAAAGTTAGAAACCAAGCATCATAATTCACAATCCATTTAAGATATACAGATATTTTCTTGTCTATTTACGAAAGAACAAAACTTGGATACAGTTTTTTCTTAGATATTTATTATTTTTTTAATAAAAACATAATAAGTGAACATTTTTATAGCTCAACGTCATATAGTTGACTCTTTCAAAAAAAGTTCTTTTATATGTTATATTTCTATTGGAGAATTTAATAGCAAACACTAAAATCCCTTATGTACTTTACCTAAATTTTTCCCTTCACAAAAAGAATAAAAGTGTCAAGTGCAATATAACTAACATTACCTGAACACAAAGAGCAATGACATCAGCAAACCTAGAAAGAGACTTAACAGGGTATAGCCCCTCCAGAGCAGGGTCAACCATTTTAGCCAATGCATCGATATCATGGAGTTGAGGCGTCGCCCATCGAACCAAAGATTGCTCAGATCGTGGCCTTGAGCTATAAAGAATTGTGTTAAAAAACAGAAAAATTTTAAGACTGATTTATTCCATGATTTCAAGAGTAACATACGCAACAATGATAGATTTCCCTAGAATTCCAGAAACAACCATTATAACAATATGAATCAAAAGACATAAGCATTGGTTAACTGATAGCACAAGAGAAACATGTTCTAACCAAACTGAATGAGCAACACCGGAGATAAACCTATCATTTTACTTGTTCCTTCTGTGTATTACTATATGGACTTTTTTTAATTATTCAAGGGAAAACTCCGCAGAAAACTACTTAATATCATCATGATCGAGCTAGTGTCCTATAAACAAGGGCGACTGTTGAAGGCTTAAAGCCAGGTTATGTAAAGGCATGTGCTTAATGTACGTACTTCAATTATTTTAATTTATAGATATATTTATGTGTTCATGATGTCCTATTTGTTTTGTGAGCAGACGTGTGTGTGTGTGTAAAAAAATGTCACATTAAAGGTATGTCAATCATTTACCTATCAAATGGTTTCCGTCCACTAAGAAGCTCCAACATAACAACTCCAAAGCTGTAGACATCACTCTTCAGAGTATATTGACCAGACAAGGCAACCTCAGGTGCATCACACCCAGATCCAGCATTACGGTTCAAGACCTGAATATGAGATGAAAATTAAGAATTTCTAACAATGTTAGTATCTAAGCTAAATGTCACCGTGCAAGAGGAAAAGCCACATTCATCAAGAGCATTATTGATATCTCTGCTACAGTCTTAACACAAGTACATTATCCATCCAGCATACAAGTTTTCCTTCCTAAATTCTAAGAGCTGCTGTTTTCATAAGATGAAATAGTTGCGCAATTGCATTCATATTGTCAGGAAGACCCCCAACACCTATTCATACAAGTTGGCACGTGACAAGTAGTACCAAAAGTTACTCATGCAGGATATCAGATGTTCAGAACATTTTCTTTCTTTTCTCCCAATGTTATAACATGTTTGGCAACATCCATGAAGATAAGAGGTTCATAGAAAGAACAATGATTATACAAATTGAATGAGAATAAGCAATGAGGCCTAAAACAGTATAAAAATCACCAAAAAAAAAAAAAGTATAACTATCATAACCAAACACAACTTTTCCTAAATCCAATTAAATAAGTATTGACTGTATAAAGTTTAAAAAATTCTAAAATCACCTGGTCTGCATTTGGAATATAGCTTGCCAATCCAGAGTCCGAAAGATGAGGATTAAGCTCCGCATCAAGTAATATGTTGGCTGACTTAATATTCTTATGAACAACTGATGGTGAACAAACTTCATGCAGGTACCTAGGAAAAACTTGGTGAGTACACTCATGTTATTTTAAGTATCACAGAAAACATATAGATCAATGAGTCCAAGGTCCCATCTTCCTACTTTTACAACCTCAAGATTCAAACATTGAATTAACTAACAATCCAGAGATTTGAGTATCAGGATAACATTGGTTATATGTCTTACACAATAAAGTTATGCAGAGGGGCTTAGACAATTACATTTTACAGAATAAACCTAGGAGAAACCTTAATTTTGAACCAGTAAAGTTATACAGAATGCAAACTAATAGAGAATGGGAAAAGAATAAGAAAGCTGTTATTAATTATTTGTAAATTATGGACTAAAGATAAACATAAGAAATAATATTGTATGAGGATTAGGATTAGAAATTAATATTTAAATTACTTTGTTTTATTAATTACTTTGTTATCCTTAATTATTTTTTTGCTAGGATTTGACATTTTTTATTATCTTCTATTAGGATTAGATTTAATATTATCTTCATTTTAAATTATTAGGAGTTATCGCTTGGGATCTATATAAAGCCCTTAATAATTAAGGTTAAATAACTTCTAATTGATTATTAATGAAATTATCTAGATTCCCTTCTTCTCTGTCCTTTTATTTTCTCTCTACATCTTTCTTCTATATGTCCCTCCTCCTCTTGTCCTACACCACAAACTAAGCAGGAAATCAAGCAAAATATATAAAACAGGAACAATAGGAGAGAAAGGGGACAGCAAGGGCAAGCCAAATCCACTAGGTCATTGGAAAACCAGACCTGTAAGGTCAAGAAAATATCACGCAACAATGGAAGACTTCCTAAAAATTGAAAAATCAGGATCTTCAAAACCCATTAACCCACTATGAACTTACTCTAAAGCACGTGCAGTCCCCAAAGCAATCTTGACACGGGAATTCCATATTAATGGTTTGCTATATTCATCTGATAAGTGAAGGAAGTCATGCAGTGATCCACTTTTATGAAACTCATAGACTAGGAGGTGTTGTCCATGCTCTGAGCAATAACCAACCAGCTCTGTTACATTTGGATGATGCAAATCAGAGATGTTTGAAACTATTTCTATAAAATCTTCAGACAAATCATGGGGAAGGACAGATGAATCAATCTTCTTTACAGCAAGAACCTACAAACATTTTCACCGAAGGATAAAAAAGAGTCAAAACCATTAATATCTAAATCACATGCATAGATACAAGAACTGGTCAATTGTAAAAGAATTCATGGCATACCTTGGGAGCTTAGCTATACAGTGGGTGTTCACATGCACACAGACTTCTAAGACTTCTCTGTTAGTTAACCCTTTTTTTGGGGGGTCCTTTTATTTTAGGTGGCAGTGGGTGTGTGGAGATGAAGAGAGTTAAAAGGTATGTATCATAATTGATCATAATTGAATACAACCTTAGGTGTTTGATGCTAAATGCATGCATGTATGGCTTTCAATCAGTCTGTTTCTAGGCAAAATACAAGATAAAATGACACAACTATGGAAGCACAATGTCTTTCCAACCAGAATTTGGCATATATGCAAGAGGAAATAATATATGAGAATACCTTTCCGTCATCAAAGTGAGCACGGTAAACACGTCCAAAAGATCCCTCTCCAAGGAGGTGATCCACACTGAAGCTTCCAGTGGCAATCTGTAGGTCTGCTATAGAATATGATTTCACATTTGCAGGAGCTTCTACAGTTTTCTTAACAATAATGGGCTTCTTCGAAAATTCATCTTCATCAAATGATTTGTGACGTTCAATGGGTGGGGGTTTAAGATTTATTGAGGCAGAAGTATCAAATGTCTTCATGTCAACTACAGAGGGAGTTCGCACAGACTTCACTTCTGCATTGCAACTGATATGTCAATCTCAAGAACAGAGTTGCAAGAGCAAAACAAATGGAGGAGTAATATTAAGCTGTTTGCATTAATTTGGTAAAAACCAGCCTACTAGTGAGTAAAGACCGGCCAGTCATGTTTTTGCACTAAACAATAATAAAATTTGATCAAACTAGCTAGATAAAAAATACTAGAAACTCCTCCAGTCATATTGCCAGATGGATATCTGCCATAGAGTAAAGAATGCGTCCTTCCCTTAGAAAAGAGCTGAAGTAATTTATACTATATTACAGAACAAATTATGCACCAAAATTATAAGGTTCATTTATCATAGGAAGAGCATGAAGAGAAAAGAGCAGGTGCTTGCTGCAAATATAACTACCTATGGAGGGTGAATATTATAAAAATAGAAAGCAAAAATGTTATCAATATATTAGTATACAAAGCATAAAATAATAATAAACTCCTCAAGATAAAAGTGAAAAGAATTTGTCAACAGCATGCAAGATGCAAAAGGTTTATACATTACCATGCACTTCACTTGAATTAAGAGGAGCAAAGGGCTCATTGTCAAGCTTTTCTATATCTGAAGACGACTTCCTGGATTTTCTTTTCACCAAAAAGAAAGCTACTACTGCCCCAACAACAAGGATGGAGATCACTATTCCAGCAATACCACCGGCTCCTATACCAGATTTGTTTCCCCCATCACTGGTGCCAGCATCTGAAGGGCTATTACTTCCAGATTTGTGATTCCGGTTGCTTCTACTTGCAGGAGGCGTCCCAGGAGGTGGAGGGGGCGCAGGACCCGAGCTCCATGCATTCCCTGACTCCCTGTCATTAAGTTTGATCAAATTTTTAAATTTTTGTAGAAACTTATGCATGAAGAAACAGATTTATAGTAACTCAATTATTGATAACAACAATGCTTACTGTAGGTTTATGTTTTTCAACTGTTCTGGTATCCAGCCTGTAAAACGGTTGTTTTCCACATTCCTGAGAAGCATTGTAGATGATAAATATACCTTGTTTTAAGGCACTTAAAAGAAAACACAGGAAAGAAAACTCTACTCTGTTGATATTGATATGAAAAAGGCGTACAGATTATCTAGAGGCAGATTGGCGAGGACATCAATGGTCCCAGTAAACTGGTTGTTTTGCAGATTCCTGAACAAAGGTAGACAAGACAATCCAAAATCTAGTTAACACCATGCAAAACATTAAAATAATAAATAAATAAATTAGACATTTACATGCTGCTTATGCTTGAAAGTGAGCTGAAACTCTGAGGGAGGTTGCCTGACAGAGAATTGAAAGAGATATCCCTGCAATAGGCAACAAATTTTACAGTGGCTTGTCCTCAATCATGGCTGAAACCAAGTTCTAGCATTCTAATTATTATTATCATTATTTTTTTCCCAAAATGACCTAGTTCTAGCATTCTTTACATTCGTTACCTTCCTAAGTAGCCTCAGTTGTGAAAACTGAAGCAGGTGCTTTTGAAATTTTTTAAAACTGCGTGCCACAAGAGGCAGTGAACTAGCCTCAATATACAGGCCATTATTGACACAGATATAATAATGAAAAAAGACAAAAGCATGCAATCAGAAGCAATATTATGATACTATTACATTGCCAGATGTCATGGTACCAAAGCATGATACTAAGGCATGCATAACGCTAATTGAATTCACAACTAATAACATAAAATTATATTGAGGATGAAAAAGGTTAATATCTTTGCTTAAACTTGATATTCATTGAGACTATTCCCATTTATGCAGTTGAAGGGCAGGAGGAAATCTCACAATGTGGATAGGGAAGAAAGCTTTTGAAACACGTCACCCAGTCCATTCTGTAGCTGATTGTGAGCAAGATTTCTACATTCCCCAAAAGGAAGTAAAGAAAAAAAAATTACTCCAATTGCTTGAGAAGGGAGATGATAAGGTATAATCATGAGAATGAACAATAAGATATTACACACAGGTATGTAAGAGAAGTCATTTCAGAAATAGAATATGGTAAATTCCCAGTGAAATGATTATTGGAAAGATCTCTGCAATGAAAGAAACAAGAATGTTAAAAAAATCATAATATCAGAATAACAATGAAGAAATAACTAAGTAGTAACCACAAGTACATAGAAACATACAATTTCTGCAAATTTGGAGGAAGTTGGTATGATATGCCGCCTTCAAAATTGTTGTTACTCATATCTCTGCAAACTTTACAAACTCACTAAAAAAAAAAAAAAAGCATAGAAAACCAGATATGTGACAAATGAGACCATTAATCTTACAGGTTGATCACAGCTGTCATGGTTTGTAACTGGTAACCAAATGTTCCAGATAGTCCAAGATTAGGTAACTTACTGATAATAACAAATGAATTTTCATCAGAAATCAGCACCAAAAACAATTAACGATCAAGTGATATAAAGTCAAGGGGAGAGTGAGATGCTACATCTCTGTAACATGGTTGCCTGAGCAAGTAATGCCTTTCCAAGACTGTAAACATGGATCATCACCATTTGCTGGCCAACCTAGCTGCGATGGTGAATTCATACCACTAAACATAGCCCTTAAAGCAGCAACTGCCCCAAACAATCAGAAATGGGATAGCTAGTCAGTGAACATGACATATTTTTGAAGTGTCAAAGAAGATACTACTGGACAAATGTGGAGACATAAATTTAAACAAAAAAAGAATGGTGTGTAAAGGATTATTTCAGATGTGAATCATATGAAGCAAAAAAGTGAAATAAGCTCATCTAAGCCCTGCAAGCTTTCCCATACCTTAAAGAGAGAGTTACAGGATGTTACTGACTGACAATTCAGAAGTTACATATAACCAATGAGAGAATCCTACAATACGAACTAGTTAAAAGGTTAGAATCACTTTCTGTGTGATACATCAAATCCCACATCAGAAGTACGGTGGTACAAAATATGCTATATAAGCCCAAGAACCATTAAGACTAAATTTGAAATTAAGCACAAGTGGGGCTACCACGTCCTAGGGTTAACATTAGTGGTACTACTAGTTATTAAATCATTCACCCTCATGATACAAGAGCTTGATGAGACCTACTAAGAGGGATAATGCCATTGTCAAGGAGGGCAGCAGCAGCATGGTGGCTTGTAACACCTCAAAATAGCAATCACGTCAGTGCAGATATGATATAGTGCCTTGCTTTGCTTCCTATCAGGCCACTTTGGATGGTGCAAGAAAGTATTGAATATTGAAGTACACTTTTTGTTGTTAATCATATAGAATTTCTAAGTTCCTTTATGTATTAGTCACCACAATACAAAGAAGATCAATTTGGACATCAAACTGCAAACACAAAATATCATGGATGGGGACAAAAGTGGAGGTGCATTATTCAACATAAACAAAAGGTTTTATTGCATCTTGGAATTATCACAGGCATCTCCTTTCTGTGAACTTTGAATGTGTGTATTCAACACCTTAAGAAGCAAATTTGACAAAATGAAAACTGTATTACTACATCAAATATTTGATGGATTATTAGTCGACAAATCTGTCTCTTTTTCCCCTATTTTTACTGGATATAGCACTCCAGAAATTAACTTCCACATGCCCACAGCCAGCTACAGACCTATGACACAATGCCAATACCTAGCCAAAAGTTGAGGGATTAAAACTTTTGTTTCCTGTAATCCATTAAAAAAAACACCTTACACCCACGGAAAGAAGACTTTAGTCCATCAGTGGATTAGTAAAACAATTGGGAGAACATAAAGGGGAACCCATCTATAACAGTACCGTCGATTCAAATCAACTGAATAATGCACAGAAAAGTAATCGCGCAAACCCGAAAATTGTTAGAGATGAGTTACACATAGAATTAAACTTCTTAAAGGGGGAAATTTCCGTCAAAGGATGTTGTCAGGGAAGGTATATGACCAATCCCTGAAAAGCATGAACCGACAAACTGTAAACAGAACATACAGCTCAACCACAAAAGAAAACAAAATTTTATTTGTTGAAATCGTCAGCATGCAAAGCAAAAGGTCGCCCTAGTAAGAAATTCAGCAATCTGCATGATCAGTAACAATCTGTGGTGGAAATTACGGGTGCCACTCAAGTAGATCAGCTGGAAAACTACTCATTGAATAAAAAACGAAACACTTAAACTTGGGTCACAATGTAACAAAGTAATATCAACAATTTGACAGAGCTGATCGAAGCAGATGATTTAAAACTCAGAGATGTAAGCAATAGAGCAAGAGTGGATGAAGATTAACTTCAGCCCAACTCTCGCACAATGCTTATTTATCAAAGTACAAGGAATACCCAGAAACTCAAAAAATGAGCAAACTAGGAAATCAAGTCAAAGAAGACACTGACCATCAGTTGGATCTGCCGCTCCATTGACGGCAATGAGCATCCAACCCAGAATGCAGGTGCTGATGAACCCCACCAGCAAAACTCCCCGATCCTCCACCATCTCCCTCTCTCTCTCTCTTCTTCTCTCGATCAATCTCTGCCAAGAAATTCTTCCTATACCCAGAAAGCCGAAAAGAAGATACAGTCAGACCCTTCGCTCAATTTTTTTTTTTTTGGGGTTGGTTTTTGGGGTCCATACTTTTATGTAGCCATGTTTCCAAGCAAAGCTGGCAAGCACAGACGAATCCAAAGCCACAGAAATTTTGATTACTTTATCACATTATTATATATAAATCATATAAATATAAATTATATTTGCGATAATTTATTAATTTATGATTATTGCTTTCCCTGTCGACAGTATTCAACAAATCTGTATGCATTTCTCCCATTGAAAATAAACCAATTTAGTGTCTTTCACAGCTCTCAAGGATGAAAGACACGCTTTGGAGCGTTCCTTATTACATCTCATTTATTTTATTTTTATATATATTCATTGATAAAGAAGTATAGGTAAACGTGACTTTCATTGTAACGGCTAGACAGCCGTCGATTTGTGACTTGTGATTAAAGAAAAAAAAAAAAAGAGAAAAAAATAATATAAAATTAAACTTTTTATTAAATTATATATAACTTTTTAAATTTTAAATTATATATAAATATTGACAATAATTTTTTTAATTTTAAATTTATATAAATAATATCATGTAATTAGTTTATTCAATATTTCATTATCAAATATATAACATGTTACATAAGTTATTTGTATTTCATCTAAAATTTAAAAAGTTATATGCACATAATTTAAAGTTTAAAGAATTACTAATAAATAAAATAAAATTTAAAAGGTTTAATATTATTGATATATCTCATTCCATATTAGTGAAAAATTTAATATTATGTATAATTTAGCATAAATTTGTTAATTTAAATGGTAGAATTAATTGTTTACTTAAATAAAATCACCGAAAAGACTTTTCAACTAATATCACTTTTGTAGCTTTACCTTTTCCCTTAACTTTAAATAATAATAATAATAATAACAACGAGGGTCAACAATTTTATAGAGTTGGGTTTAGATTCTGGAAGGATAATAATGGAGATGATGCTGATGTATCGTTTTATTGAACCGCAATACAATGACAACTAAGATATAAAAGAAAGCTCAGGATTAAGCGCGTAATGAACTGGATGTATATATGGTCAACATCAAACTACGAGCAAATAATTCAGGGGTTGGTTTCAATGAGAGGGTGCACGTGTCTCTCAAACTTTTATTTTAAATCAAAATTTATATTAAGTGCTTATTAAATTTACATATTATGTTTTTATTAAAAAAATTCTTATAATAAATAAATGCTTAACAAATTATATGTAAATTATACTTCTTTTTATTATTTAATTAGAAAACTAAAGTTACATCCAATTAAAATAAAGTAAATATGCGGATTCTCATTTTGTCTTTTTCTTTTCTTTCAAATAAATCGAACTAAATGATATTCTGTAATCTTCAGCTAGTTTTAGATGTATTATTATATATATCAATATAGGTCTTTGTAAAACATAATAAGGTATTATGAGAATATCTATTTCAATTTTACTTGATTTGTCTCTTAGTTGAGTTCTAATTGAACTGTGCGTATGCTAATGTTAGTTTTTGGGCTGTTGTGGATTGCTCATTTATTAGAGTTCCCTTTTTTTAAAAAAAGTAAATAATATATTTTATATTTTAAATAAATTTATTATGAAAATTTTTTATTCACATCTCGTAATTTGTTTGAAGTATATAATTTAATTAGATTAGGATCATCTGCAGTAATCTCCCATATATTTAAGAGAAATAGTAAAAAAAATAAAAATATGTATAAGACTTACTTCTCTATTTTCATCAACTTTTTTGAATCTTTATTCAAATGTACAGTATATATTTATTTGTTAAATATAAAAAATTCAAATCCAATTTAAATACAATTTTCATAAGGTCCTCAACCAAACAGATTGGTACATAAAATAATTGTTTGTAATTTTATTTTTATACAAAAATTAAAAGAAAAGGTTATTATATGTAGCTATGGTTTCGAAATTATTAGGAAAAAAAAAACCAAGTTTCACAATAATTCCTTTGAGTTTTGTTTTTGGCCAGAATTCCTTTGAGTTAAAGACACCGAAATTATCATGGGCGTCATCTGAAATATACGCGACAACGACCTAGTCCTAGTTTGTACAACAAAATCAGAAAGAGGCAAATCACATAGTATTAATTAATAGTGTTTTCTTATAGTCAAAGAACTAAACTATTGATTCCTTTAGAAATAATACACATGATCTGTAGCGTTGATGTGCATGTAATAATAAATATATAGTTCCTTCATGAACATCCTTTTGACTAAGCGAACTTCAATTATGAGGTAGCTCATGCCCTTTTTTTTTTTTTTAAATAAATCTTGATTTAAAAATTTTGTTCGTAAGAGCATTATGCATTGTAAAAATAAGAAGGAAAATGGTGAGAATTGAATCTAAATTTGGTCAACATTTTTATTTTTAATGACTAATTGTTGTAGGAAATATAACACAATTTTTTGAAAATTATTTTTTAGTTTTTATAATTTTATTCAACTTTTAATTTGGGTTATTTTATTTAATAATTTTATGGTTAAATTCTTACTATTTAGAAGAAATTAATTTAGTCCCTACCATTAAATTTTTATTAGTATTTTGCTAAATTTAAAGAAAAAAAAAACTTAAATATAATTTCTTATATTTTTGTTATCAAATTCTCTAATTAAAACTTGACAAATATATAAGTTTTTTAATAACAAATGTATAGTTTTGCAGATAATTATATGGTTATTCAATTAAATTATATATTTATTATAATATTATTGAGGAACTATAAACTTACAAGTTATGTTTAGTAAAGTGAAAAGATTTTTAAGAGAATAAAAAAAGAATAAGAATAAAATCATGTGACCTTGAATCATATTTAGCATGACATAAAAAAGAATGAAAATATTTTTTTATCTTGATGTTTGGTATAATAAAAATAGTACAAAAATAAAAATAAAATATGAGCAAATAACCAAAATATCCTTGAACCAAAAAATATAAAAAAATAAATTTTTGTTAATTATCATAGAATAAAAAAAATTATAATTGAGAACTTCAAATTAAAGATATTTATAATTTTATATTAAAGTATCTTAAATTCAACAATTATTTTAAATGACTTAATGACAAAAAGTTTTAATTATGTAAAAAAAGTTACAATTTAAATTTTAAGTCAAAATTTTTAATACTTGGTTTCTATAGAATAATTTTAACATTTAAAATTTTTTAATATAAAATATTACTATCATATAGAATAAAATGACTTTTTTTCTTCTTTTCATTCCAACTTAGTAGCTTTCCTTCCAAAATTTAATGGGATGAACAGTATCATGAAATAATAACTCTGGAATGCTCCCAAGATTCCATCTCCATCTAACCAAACGTAATTTTCTCACATTCTATCTCCCTTACCCTTTCTTTCCTTTTTTTTTTTCCTAACTTATCAAACATAGTTGTAATATTTTAATTAAAAAATTTAAGAATAAAAATATAAAAATTTGTACTTAAATCTACTTATAAATTTAATTAAACATTATCAAAAGTTTAACTTAATCCCTACCATCACATTTTTTATTTAGCCTCTATATATTTTTTTTTTGGGAGAAATAATAACAATTTCTTCAACCTTTGAAATTTGAGAAACGATAGCAAAATTGAGGTAGGAGCGGTGGGTCGCCCACCGTGTGGCTTATATTGCGTGGCAGGTTGGGAGTCGTGAGGAGCCTCAACGTTTGAAAGTTGAGAGAAGATAGTAATATTAAATGACACGTCAGCGGTGTCGGTGGAAGAAATTCTTAGAGTATAATTAGTCAAATAATTTGTAAATGATTACACATGTGAATTAATTTATTTCTTTCAAAGTTAAAAATATACTCATGTCGGTGATGCACGCAGTTTACTGTTCATATAATAATCCCATTTCTCATATCATGTATTAATAATTAAGAAAAAAAACATATTATATGGCCATTATATATAACTTAGCATGATTATATCAAAGGCCACCAAATTAAGGAAATGATTTATGGGATCAGTGTCCATTAAGTTTTACCCTTTAATATGATAATTATAACACATATTTTATCCTAACAACTTATGTGATTTAGTTTCGAGTTTTTTTTTTAATTCATTTATTGCTGAACAATTAAAAGTCTCATGAAATCAAATACATGAGCTATACAAGGGGGACGCTTTTTTATTCATACTATTTATTTTAAGTAAATTACAGAAACTCTTTCCTTATTATCAAAACTAATGCTAATTTTTTTTTACAAATTTTGTTAAAATTATATAGATTTTTCTTGAGTTTTATTAAAATTACATGAACTTTTACTGTATTTTTTAGACAAATATATGTAATTTCAACAAAAGCTATAAAAAGTTTATATAATTTATTGTTTATTTTAAAAGAGATTTTGAAAATAAATAAAAATTATATGTAATTTCATGAAATTAAAAAAAATGTATTGTATTTGAAAATAAATAGAAGGTTTATGTAATTTTAACAAAGTTTTATAGAAATTTATGTAATTTATTTTATTTTATTTTTTGAATCGGCTTCATAATATTATTTTTTTAAAAAAAATCCAATTAAATGGTTCATTTCTTTATATGTAATATAAGAATTTTATCTTTGAATTGGATGCAATATAAGAAGGAAAACTTACCTTATATGAAGAGTTGAAGACAAAGAAGAAAGTGGCAAAGGAACATGCTTCTTTGAGAAAAAAATTTCTCTTACTGCCGACAACATTATAACTTTTTATTTTTTATGGTTGTGAATGGAAACAAAGATTTGATATCTAGAACCAAACTAACTAACTAGTAATTAAATATTTTCAGCACCTTATTAGTATGAAAATCAAGGGGGTTATGATCACATTGTTCTACTAATTAAGATTGTTTCCTATGATATAATTAATACAATTTTCAAAAAAAAAAAAATTACAATTACCCATTATGTACTGCAAATTCTCTCCACGAAAGAATCTGTGACCTATCAGGCCCACTCATTTTTATAACCCTCTCCTACAATTGGAGAGAATCCATGTTCTCCATTTTGAACTTTGCATTTAATTATAATGTATTTTTTTTTTAGTTAAAAAGATTGATAATTTACCCCCTTAATTATAGGTTTAATGCCATTGGTGTTTCCTCTGTCTAATTAACTATTGTGATCAAGTATTCCAACTAATTTATTTTTTCAAGCGGTAGGTATGAAAAATTGACAAAATTAAAATTTAAATACGTGACAATACGTGTGATTATACTTTTATCACTAAATCAATCTCTTTCAAGGGCGTAGCTAAATGTTCAAACTTTAATTAATCATAAAATGGCTAACCTCTGCCCGAAGGAACACGCATATGTTTGGTTATTGTGTGGACATAGATTTGAATCGCACTATTGTTTATGTAATTAAATATTAGTAATTAGTTGGTGGCTGTCCAACTCTCCCATGAATGTCGTGGGCTTGATGTCTCGACTTTTAGACACTTAATGGAACTATGGAAATATATATTGCTGGATATTATTATTTATATGAGTAATGGGAATTAGGGTAATGCATAGAATTTAGTATTGACAAATAATATTTTAGATATTGGGTTAATTGATGGTCTGATGTTTTAGTACACTAATTATCATAATTTTTTTTGAAAGTCAATTATGAATAGTTAAAAGACCTTCTAATTATAATTTATGTACTCTATAAGATTACATCTCATTGGATAGAATAAATTTTGATAGAAATGAGAATGAAAATTGATGGAATAAAATTTGATAACTCATAATTATATTTAGTATGACATAGAAAGGAACATGAATATTATTTTATTTTAATATTTAGTTGGATGAAAATGATGTAAGAATGAAAATAAGAGATTAATAAATTATTATAATATCTCTTGTGTAAAAAAAAAAATTTATTTTTAGTCTGAAAAAAAAGACTACTCTTAATAAATAAAATATGAAAATTTTTAATTTTTTTAATTCAACAAAAATTGTTTTTGGAATTATCAATAACAAGAATATATATATATATATATATATATATATATATATATATATATATATATATATATATATATATATATATATATATGTTTATTTGAATAAGTACATTCGGATCATCTTAAAAGAAATTCCATGGATGTGGAGATGGGCTTTCTATTGCCATATGATTGGAAGGAGCAAAACTACAACTAAAGATATTTAAATAAGGACATTTCGATAATCTTAAAAGTCCCCTCAATTGAGGCATTTGAGGGACAATAGAGAATCCCCTCAATTGAGGGACCTGGATTGTTATGCGAACCATTTTTTTTTTTTTTTGCTGAGGGTGCACTTTTGATTTGGGCTATTTAAATTAAATTTAGACAATTTAGATTTATTATTATTATTATTTTTAATTTTAATATTTTTATTATTTTAAAATATAGAATAAAAATGATTTCTTAATTGTATAATTAAAAAAAATATTTTAACTGAAAAAATAAAAAAAATTAAGATCTTAATCATCAAAATCAAATCTAAATAATTTAGATCGCTTCTCAAAGAAATGCATAGTATACATTTTTATTGAGAAATGCAAAGAAATTAGACTCACATTGTTATCTTTGCCTTGTAAGTTATTAAACAATCCACCATATATAGTTACAAGAGCTTACTTGGATACTTGTTGACCAAGATATTAACAATCAAACACCTTTTTTTTTATTTGTAAAATTCAAAGTTAGGCTATTTCTTAAAAGCGCTCAAAAAATTAAATTTTAAGTACATCAAATTAGTATAGAAAAAAGCATTTTTGATAATGACAAAAAAATGTTTCAAATATATTTTAAAGCCTTGGACAAATTGATTGATGTCATGCTTGATCATACAGGATTCTTATTTCTCTAATGCCCTATTTGGTACATCGGCGAAAAAGGAAACGGAAAATGATTCTTATCCTGTGCATTCTGTACTCTGTGGATTGATTAAGGTATCGCACAAAAGAAATATAATGTATGTTATGACTTCAGTGATGGCACAATAGATCTATAATGTAGGTTAGGATTTGAGTGGGATGCAGCTATATTTTCAGATGATTGATGGCGAGCTTCATCAAGAGTATTTTTTTTTTAACGTATTGTTCACTTTTTTCTTTTATATTTCCTCATTTCAATGTTTATAAACAGTTTGTGTTCGTTTTGATTTCCCATTTACCTTGCCATTAACGAAAGCTATAGACTCCATAGCAACTCACAATTGAGCAACGATGTTTGTTTTGCATTTTGCAAACATTCACTATTCAGCTGTATCTTGAATTTTTTGTCTTTTTAAGAATTTTGTGGCAAGTTTTGATGGATATATGTAGGAATTATTGTGGACTATAATTAATTATTTTGTTTTAAATAAAAATAAATTGATTAATAATTTATGAGAGATGTATTTGGGTCTATTTATTATTAATGAACCTATTATTTTGGATTAGATATCTAATTGATTAGTATGGATGAAAGTGTAGACCCATAATTCATAGGGCTATAATAAGTGAGTACTAGAATTTCTATTTAAATTTAGTTAAGTCCCTTCTGTGTTTACATAAAAAATATAAACTCTACGACTTACTCCATTATAAGTTGTGATAGGAAGTGTGAATCATAAAGGAAGTCTTAATCTCTTCAAATTTTTAGACATTCAGAATCAATAAGGTATCTTAAATCTACAATCATGTCTTTTACGTATAATCAATATAGTGTTCTAATTTTATATAATTATTCTCAATTTATTCTATAGACAAGTTTTAATCATAATTTATTTTTTCTAATACTTGGCCTGGTGCTTGATGGGCATTTTTTTTTCAACATACAAAACAGAAAGTCCAGTTATACTATGAAGTTACTACACCGACGAATTAAATATATATAGGAATATTTGTCATGATGCCCATGAGGCGTACAATGTCTTTAATGGTCTTGCAAAGAAAATGAGACTTTGGGGGATAACTGCTTATGTTTTATTAAAAAGGTTATTTTGGTCTTTTTCTTGTTTCCCATTTTCTTTTCCTTCAAATTTTCTCTCTACCATACATCTAATTACAAAAACATTCTGTTATATGTCATACAAAATATAATTATTTTCCTTCTAATCTATTTGACGTTATTTTCATTTCTATTAAAACATTTTTTGCATACCAAACATTAATATTTTTAACTTTATTTGTTTATTTTCTCTATTTGCTCTAGTTAATGAAAAAAATAATTTAAAAACATTGCGTATGCGTGTATGAAGGCGCGCATATTTATTTTTATAATAGATGTATACCAAATTTGACAACGCATGATTTAAAGCAATTCACCTAAATTACCGAGCATATCACATTCTATATATGTGAGTATTAATTTTATTTCTTTTGTTGATGTAAATTAGGCACATTTAGAGTATTAAAATGACATATGATTAATCATATAAACAAAATTTAGTAAAATCTTGATATAGATTTAATAGTAAGAATTAAATTAATTTTTTAAAACTATAAGGATTAAATTAAAATTAAGCAAAATTATGAAGAGCAAAAGAATAATATAACCTTTGAAATTTAATAAATTTTTATATAAAATAAAGTTCAAAATGGGTTACCCATTGAATGTAGGTTACAAATGCATCCCAACTTGTTTTTCACAAAACCGTTCGTCGGCCCATGGACTAGTTGATGGATGAAGATGAGCCTAGGCCTTTGCCTTTATGAGTTGTAAAGAGCAGAAAAGGGCATTTAAGTTGTTTATCCCAACAAGCAAATTCACGGAAATTGTTCACTTCTTATTTCTTGTTCATGCGACTCACGTTTGTTATCAGCGTAAAGGGGATTGAAAAATTTTAGATGATATTTATTATATTTTTATAATTATTATTTAATAATATTATTATTTTTATTAATTTTTTTTAAAACAAGGATACAAGAATAATTTTTTATTCAAAAAT
The DNA here is from genome assembly GCA_032878935.1 of Erythrophleum fordii. NCBI lineage: Eukaryota > Viridiplantae > Streptophyta > Magnoliopsida > Fabales > Fabaceae > Erythrophleum > Erythrophleum fordii. The sequence continues at coordinate 8,085,793 of JAVQMF010000047.1, forward strand.
TATTATTTTTATTCATAAATTATTGTGTAACAAACAATCTGCGTAGTTTCAAATCCACACGCCTTTTTTTATTTTTGGATCTTTGTGGATCACATTTTACATGCATCTTGTTGCATACACTAATTCAAAACAAAAGGAAAAAAAACAAGGCACGTATAATTTTTAATAAATGTTAAGTTGTAAAAATTATACATTAGTTATATTATCATCAAAAATCATATATTTGTTATATTTTAATTAAGGAACTTAATATTAAAATAGAAATAATTGTATATAGGTTTCTTCTTTAATAAATATTGTTAGAAAACAAAGGTAAATACCCATAATTATACAAGTAGATATAATAAAACATAATGCATATTTTCTAAATTAAAAAATAATTGTAAGAACAGTTAAGATGATTTTAAGTACCTCATGTTTTTGAAAATTAAGATGGTTTTAATAAGCATTTTAAGGTGTTTCCTAAAAAAGAATAAAAAATTATTTTTTGGAAAGTATCATTTGAAGATCACATTTATATATATATTTTTAATTATAAACAAATCAAAATTAAAAGCTATAACAATCTTACAGTAAAAAGGTTGTAAACAATAGTCTACTTGTTTTACCATTGCCCTTGGGGACAAAAAGTGACAGTAGCTAGCAGTTTCAAGCCAAAAACACCATACTTGAGTAGCAGTTTGAATTCAACTAACAAACTTATTATGTCACCAAGATATTTGGAATGATTACTTGTCCACCTTATATATATATATAGAGAGAGAGAGAGAGAGAGAGAGAGAGAGAGAGAGAGGGGAGGGGGAAATTACATTCCATGACCTAGGTTTTGCAAAATTTATAATAAAAAGACTTTAAGAATTAAAATTATCTTTAAAAACTAAAATTATTATCAAATTTTAGATTATTTTTTATTAGAGTTTAAAAATGTTAAACTTTAAGAAAATTATAGTTTAAATAATTTTAATAATAATTAAAAAAAATCTAATAGTAAGTGGTAGTAATTTTGATTTTTATAGTAATTTCAAATTTGTTTTGGGTATAATTCCTGACACATTAAATAATACAAAAATTCAAGTAGAAGGAAATAGTACCTATTATATTGGCATATCTCTAAATTAATTTTATGAAAGGTTTCTTTTTCCTTTTTGTGCTGAGAGCTTAATTAATTATTGCATGCAATACAGGCCTTTTTTATATTGAATAATTAATTATATAATCTTTGACAGATCCAAATCCTCTCGGAATATTTCACGTGACAATGTCATATATATGGAGGAAAAAAATAGATATAGAATATATGAAATTCATATATTTTATAAAGCCTATCATTCAAATAAGATTGATTATTTAAATGAATTTATATCTATTTTCCTTTTTGCATAACACTATCGTATGAACTCTAAAGAATTCAAGTCCAGATCTGGCATTATGTGAAAGCTCTTTATCTTATTCTAAATCACACACACATGTATATAAATTAATATCCTTTATGAAAACATGAATAATATGTATTTTTTTATTTAATACAACTGACTTATATTTCAATGATTATATACGTTAGAACACTATCCGGATTATTTTATTTCTTTAATACCATGTCTACAAATGCAAATCTATTTTAATATTGCACTCATATAGTAACAAAAATAATTTGTGAGTACGTTAATTAATTATTGATACTTTTAACGATACCTCTAATCACATTATATATTATTATTTTTTTTTTTGTTATTATGATTAGAGTATACTCTCTTATTCTTAAAGATATACTCTCTTGTAATGCCTTTAGAAATTAAGATGTTACTTTCAGAATATTATAAAAGAATGGAACTTATGTTATTGATTCTACTATGATTTGTAATATCATTTCACCGAAGACAGACAAAAAAGAGGGTAAAAACTTCCATTTCAATTTTATAGCATGAGATAGAGAGAGAGATGAAAAAAAGAATCTATTTCTGCATCATACTTTCTTGAGATAAATACATAAATTGATAATAATTGTTATAATATATAATTTATGTAAAATCTATTATATCTTGTTATTATTATTTTTTAAATAAAAAATAAGGGTTATTTTTTTATCATTATTTTTCTATTTCAATGCTTCTTTTTTATTCAACCAAACCTATAAATAAAATAACATTCTGATTTTTTTTTATATTATACAAACATAATTATTCTATTTAATTTATATTTATATATTTTTAATTTTCATACTTCATAATTCCATGTAAGGTGTTAGTGCTCAAAGCAATAATACGTCCAAGTGATTAAGAGTGTGTTTAAATAGGTAGTAGATAATTCAACTTTTGTTGACTTGCGCCATAAGAACCAACGAGAGAGAGTGAAAAACTATCATTAGCACGTTGTTGTCGTTATTCTCACATTTACATTATTCACTGCACTTTTCTATGGTAGTAATAATGGGGAATCATGTTCTTTCTTTTGCTATTTGTAACAGATACTATGTGCGAGAGAAAACAGATTTTGCAGAGATGGATCACGGTTTGAGTAATGCTTGCTGACGAATCTATCTATCCTTTTGCAGACATAGAAACTGACGACGATTTGATGATGATGATGGTGATGATGATGATGATGATTGTCAGCGTCATAATTTCTCCACATCCTCGATCCATATAGAAAACCCAAAACCACCAGAGCTTCCCCTGATCCTCGCCCCAAAAAGCACATGCTACTTTCTGGAATTTAACGAAGTTGCTTGCTACTTGCATTTAACTCATCCACACGTAACCTCAAGGGTTAATTATTTCTACATATAAATTCAAACGGATTCACAGTGCTTTCCCAAAACAAATCTGCACAATCAGCAATCATGGATGCCGAGAAGGATCACGCCATTGAAGATGCTGCTTCTCATGGGCTTTGGGGTAAAAAGCCAAGGGATGACTGTGGTTTCAGGTACCTCATTTTTTTGGTAGACTATCTGTTATTACGTTCAGGGATTCTCAAACTTGATCGGTCATGGCACACAGATCACACTCTTTGAAATCGACTCCATGCATTTAATATTTTAATCCTAGAGTGTTACTTGAAGGAATTGAAATTGCTAATCTGAGATATTATTTCACCTTATCAACTGCACTAACTCTTTGGGTTTGGAGGTATCTGATTGTTTGTCCAGAGAATGGTGGCATAAGGGACTTGCTAAGATACACTGTGAGGGGTGACATAGAGAGTTTTGAAAGGTTTTTGGAGACCAACTACGATGACAAAGAGGGACCAGTTGGTGGTGGGGTGGTTGATGATGATCATAGATGGGTTATTCTGGTTTCCATTGTGATTCGCAAGATCATTGCTTTTTTGGCCAAGCCCATGGAGTGGACTGGCTGCTTGGTGGACTTTCTGTTGAATCTTCTGTCTCAGAATGGGAACATTTTTGGTCTACTTTACAACGTTATCCATGGTAATTTGATGTTTTCAATGGTTCTGTCTGTTATTTGTATTTGTGTCACCCACTGTCATCTCTGTGCTTTGCTTCTTGAATAGGGGTATTCTTGCACATAAATTGTTCGTACTAAAGCCTAGCTATCGCTGAAGTTCAATGCCTTCTGAACTCTGATGTGAAAAGAAGATTTCAAGACTATCAAACATTACTCACAATGCTTGATGAGTGATGACTTGTAGATAGGGAAAATATTTGTTGTACTAGTATTAAAAAATTAAGTATGACTATTAGTTATATTTTTACAAATAAATAATTATTGCCTAAATTTAAAATCCTACTTAACCGTAGTTTAAAATTCAATTAAATGGCTTTGATTGAAAAAATAATAATAATTACGTGGCAACATATAAATGGTAGCATAGTGTTTATTTCTCAGTACTATAAAAATACTGAAAGAAGGTCCAATTTTATAATCTTTATTTGGAAAATGCTTCTTGCAATATATGTGCCATAAGCAATTATGCTATAAAATATTCTGCTGTTTAGTCAGGATTTGGGTTACATGGTGGAGAAATGGAAAAAGATCAGAGTAAGAAAGCTATTTATGTTTGTTTCAAATGCTGAAACTCTTTACATAATTAATTGACTATTATAATTGGTTTTAAACAGGAAAAGTGGTGGTACCACAGAGGGGCAGAGAGACTTTTATCAGTACAATTGGTCACTTGGATGGGAGGGTTGATCTTTACAGGGGCCGAGAGTTAGCGGAAGCAAACATTGGTGGCGGTGATTCTGTACAGAGAGAAGGCATCTTCAAACCAGAAATGGGAAATAGAGCTTTAATGGATCTCTGCATGATGGCTTCCAAGCTAGCATATGAGAATGCCAAAGTCATCAAAGCTGTTGTAAACCACCACTGGAAGGTAAGTTGCTCCATTCTCTTCGAAAGTTACTATTCAATACATAGGCTTCTTAAGCATGTACTTTAAGAGAAGAAAGTAACTTTATTTCTTTTGAATGACAGATGCATTTTGTGGATTTCTATAATTGCTGGAATGGTAAGATATAATATGAGACATACTAGAATGTTGTGCAAGAAATACATTAATTTCTTGTATCTCATGTCAGATACTTGACATTCTTTCATAATTCTTCTTTTTGGGTACATAACTTGATAGATTTCCAGAAAGAGATGTCTACCCAACTGTTTATTCTCTGTGACAAACTCCAAGATGCAAACTTGATATTAGTCAGCTTTAGGGGCACTGAACCTTTTGATGCTGATGATTGGAGTACTGATTTTGATTACTCCTGGTATGAGATCCCTAAATTGGGAAAAATCCACATGGGGTTCTTGGAAGCCTTAGGCTTGGGCAGCAGAATTGACCCTGCCACCTTTTACAACCACATTCAAGGGAAAAATGAGAAGTTAAGCTCGTCAAATGTGTTCTCCAACATTGATTCTGATTCGGATCAAAGCGGATGGGATCAATCTTCCGATGCTAAGACACCACTGGAGAAAGATGAGAGAACTGCATATTATACAGTGAGAGGGAAACTCAAAAGCTTATTAAGTGAGCACAAGAATGCAAAATTTGTAGTTACTGGACACAGCTTGGGCGGAGCTTTAGCCATATTATTTCCAACGGTGCTGGCGTTGCATGAGGAGGTGGAGATAATGAAAAGGCTTCTGGGTGTATACACATATGGGCAACCCAGGATCGGAAATTGGCAACTTGGAAGGTTCATGGAAGCTCATATAGAACATCCCGTTCAAAAGTACTTCAGGGTGGTCTACTGTAATGATCTCGTGCCCAGGTTGCCTTATGATGATAAAACCTTCTTGTACAAACATTTTGGAGTGTGCCTTTACTACAACAGCCTGTATAATGAACAAGTAGGTATTTGCTATCTATCTCCATTTTCTAATTCAGTATGTTGTTTGTCATATGTCATTCTTCTTTTCCCAATACCTCTTATTTTACGACACAGACTCATATTAAATCCTCTTTGCCTTTCCATAATTGCCAAGATGCTGAAGTCCTGATGTTCCTAGCATACTTTTTATTCTAACTTTATTTAAAGTGGAAGCTAGTGGAAGCTAGATAGTTTCAGTCTTAATTTTCTGTTGAATTTTGAAATAACTGACTAGTTTGGTAATAATTAAATTGATTTGAATTAATTATGTTTCATGAAATATTCTTAGGTATACTTGGTTCATAGAAGATAGGTATACTAGATTAATTATGAATAGATATACATGTATGTAAGACGTCCTTGGGTATAGATCTGGTTCACAAAAAAATTTGTTGACCAAACTAATAATAAATTAACATGTAAGTATATCAGATACAATTTTCAATAGAACCTACGTGTAATATACATACTATGATAGGACTGTTTACAAATTTTTGTAAATTGAGTATGTCTAACAATTTAATCCCAACATGTTTACATGTTAATTCATGATTTATTTGGTCTATTTATTTTTTGTAGACAGAATCTACTTATAAATTTTATGTTTTATAGTCTTCAAGGTGTCGATTTTATAATTTTCTTTTGGTTTTTTCTGGTGTCTCCAATTTTGAAGAGAGTGACGGAGGAGCCAAATAGAAATTTCTTTGGAATGAGATATTTCATACCAAAACATCTGAATGCTGTGTGGGAGTTAGTGAGAAGTTTAGCAATGGGCTACATTTATGGACCAGACTATAAGGAAGGGTGGTTTGGCATATTAGCAAGAGTAACAGGATTGGCACTTCCTGGTATTTCTGCGCATTGTCCCACCGATTATATCAACTCCATAAGGCTTGGAAAGGAAAGCTCCATTCAGATGTCCTCTTTGTAGGAACTTTCTGTCCCTTGTTATTGAATAATGCTGTTAGGATGTTGATGTAGCAGAGCTTCTGTTATGAGTTGACTGGCTTTGTTACTTGAGCTTGTTACTAGTGAATGCTTTTATAAATGTGGTGTGCAATGTACAGATATAACATGACAGAACATAATGCTATACATTCTTCTTTTGAGTTTACTTTCTCTTTTTCACTTTGTAACTTCATCATATTTCAATTAATAATAAAGAATAATAGAATGTCATAATTCACGATGATTTTGTCTTTTAAAGAAAAGATAATTTTACAAAGCGTTTGACTTAACTATCTTATTTTAGATGTATTTTAAAATATTTATTTTAAATTTTTTAATTTTTATTTTAACCGATAAATATTTTTAATAAGAGAACTCAAGGTGTATATATATATATATACACACACACACATTAACAATGGAAAATCATTATTTTTAAACTTGAGGAGAAATTACAATGGTGTTCATCCCTCTTCTTTAAATTTATGCAACCTTTGCAAATGACTGACTTCGAAATATTTCTAACATGCAAGGAGACTTCCAACCATTAATGAATATATTTTGTCTCTTCTCTTACAAAGTCCAAATTTTTTTTAAAAAATATTTTTTTCTCCATAATTAATGCTCTTCATGTTTAATCTTGCAATTCTCCCCTCCACTTATCTTTTTTTTTTTTCAATTCTCTCCAAGCCTTCATTCAGAATTTAAATGGTTTCATTTCACTTCCCTCGTTGACAGGCTGATATTTTGTTTAAAAGAACATTTAGCAGCGTTCAACAACATTCACAACATTTAACTGCAATTCAACAAACCTTGACAACATTCACAACATTTAACTATGGTTAAGAAATTCTAGTTAAACCTCGGTTTATTGTCGATAGTCCCTGCGATTATCGAAAATCACGGTTAAATCTTCTTAATGGATAGTTTTATTATGGTTCTTTTAACCATAGCAAAACTCTTTAAAAGCTCCAAAAAAAAAAATACAGCTAGCCTTTTTTTTTTGGGGCAGTGAGTAATGTGTTATGTTTTAAAGTTTAGATATTAAAATTATAATTATGCTATACTTCTAAAGTAATATATGTATTTTCTCTAATATTAATTACAAAATAAAATTTATAATAATTATTTTTTTGACTGTTAAAAGCACTTTTCTTAAAAGATTTGCTAAACCTAATGACATTGATAAAATTAGTTATCAAATGATTTTGTCAAATATAAACTTTTATTTCTTACAATTATTTTTATAATATTCCATTTCAAACAAGCGATTTCAAAATATACTAAAATGCGTAGAATTTACTTGAATTTAAAAGTCATATACAAATAATTCTCATATTGTTCAAAAAACTTAAAATTTACCCTCAAAATTCATAATTTCGTGCGAATAACTTCTGCTGTCAATCAAACTATTAGTTTACAAACAAACTTCCTTCACGTTAACTAACAGGTGTCCACGTGGATCCTCGCCAGCACTTAGTCATATTTTCTCTCTAATTTCTTCCTTCTCTCCCTTCTCCTTCTTGTATCTTCTATTCTCCCCTCTACTCTTCTCATTTATTCCACCCATTTATTCCACCCTTCTTCTGTATCTTCAAGTCCAGAACTCTCTATAAGACCCCAAGACAACCCTTTTCCCTTCTTTTGATTATGGGTATTTTCTCTACTAATAGGCATTTGCCATTGCGGCAGTTGGAATCACTAGTGGTTAGATTGCAAGAAAGAACCCAATTCGCCCCCTATTTGATTTACTCATCGTTCCTAGTGATTAGTTTATCCCATACTCTCTCAATGCTTCTAGTTTGTGGATAGCCCTGCATGCTTTGGAAATCTCTTATTTGGATATGGAAAGATCGATTTCACCGGCTCCGGCATGGTTCATTTGGTCGACGCCATTGCCGACTTTTGGGGTGCCTCTATCGAAGGCCCTCTCATATAGGCAGATTCGACCACGAAGGAAAATCTGTGGCCATGCTTGAGTGCTCATTGGATGAAAGAAAAATTTATGCTGTATATATATGCATTTCATTTTTCATTTACACTTGCGCTTGGTAGTTGTATATATGGGTTTCACTATATATGCCCAACACACCACATCTCCCTCTTGTCTCTTTGTGCGTGCCACTGCAACAATGGCAAGGGTCGGTGGGGGTCTTTCAGTGTTTTAGACTTGAGTGTGCGGAAGAAGCGCGAGATGAAGGAAAAGAAAGAGAGGTCATGAAGGAGAAAAAAATAATGATACTGGTGATACAATATCAGTAGGCATGTCCATTGGAGCACAACAAGTTCGAGAAACTCTCATCCATCAAGAACTTTAAAGCGCTCAAGTGGCCCAAATTGTGCACTATGTCTAAAAATTTCAAAGAGTTCAAAATAATATCTATGTTGAATATCAGCCCAAGTTTAGAGTCCAAGATCCATATTTGATCAATTCAAAATATGTTGAATTGGACTTTGGACATGAGATTTTTTTAAAGATGCAAAAGTAGAAATCCAAGTGGAAACCCAATGTTCTAAGAAGGGCCACGGAGCAACTAAAGTTAATATCCAACATGTTGAAGGCCCAATATAGTTATACACATACAAGAGGAGTGTTACGGCTCAATTAGAGTGCAATTGCAAGAGATTAAGAATCATGTGTCAACCATATGATTTTTAATGAAATATGAGCATCCCATATAATTATTTAAAAAAATTGATTAGTTTTGACTAAAATTCTTTTTCAATTTTGTTTTTTATTATTTTATTATTATTTTTGAACTTGGTCAAAGAGTTTATCTTGGAGATTAAGTTAAAACTAGTATCCTAATCTAGTTCCTTGATTTTAGGCACTATTTAAAATATTTCTAATCAGATTTTAGTGTTTTACTTTTATTAGGACTTTAGACTTCTAGAAACTTTGCTTATAAAAGGCTCCATATTGTACTCTATTTCAAGATTATGAATGAATGAATTTGAGTATTATTCAATTCTCTGTGAGGCTTTTGCTTATTTGTGTTCTTTGAGAGTTCACGTGACTTATCAAAGGATTGGTCTTCCTTTATGGCGTCTTGAGGCTAGGGTTCTAAGAGACAAGTTCTCTTTGGGTTTTTCCTTTAACCAACATTCTTATTTTCTAGCCGATCTCGAGCAAAGTGTTATCTTGTTGAAGGTTTCTAGGACAAGGTTCCTAGAGGATCTCTCATCATTTGGTCAAAAAGGAGTGCCAAGGCGTAATTGGAGTCCAATTGTAAGAGATTAAGAATCGTGTGTAAACCATATGATTTTTAATGAAACATGAGCATCCCATGTGACTATTTAAATAAGTTAATTAGTTTTGACTAGGACTATTTTTGAATTTCGTTTTTTATTATTTTATTATTTTTTTGAACTTGGTCAAAGAGCTTATCTTAGAGATTAAGTTAAAATTAGTATCCTAATTTAGTTCCTTGATTTTAGTCACTATTTAAAATATTTCTAATCAGATTTTAGTATTTTACTTTTATTAGGACTTTAGACTTCTAGAAACTTTGCTTATAAAATGCTCCCTATTGTACTCTATTTCAAGATTATGAATGAATTAATTTGAGTATTATTCAATTCTCTGTGAGGCTTTTACTTATTTTTGTTCTTTGAGAGTTCACGTGACTTATCAAAGGATTGGTCCTCCTTTGTGACGTCTTGAGGCTAAGGTTCTAAGAGACAAGTTCTCTTAAGGTCTTTCCTTTGACCAACATTTTTGTTTTTTAGCCGATCCCGAGCAAAATGTCATCTTGTTGAAGGTTCCTAGGACAAGGTTCCTAGAGGGTCTTGTATCATTTGGTATTAGAGCTTTGGTTCGCTAGTGCAAGGTATATCTTTGTGTTTTTCCTTCCGTTGTTCTTCATACTTTATCTCCTTCCATTAGTGTTACTTTTTTCATCTTTGTTTTTGTCTTTTATCTTCTTCTATCTTCCATTGTTGTGTGCCTCCATCCTAAAAAAAAAAAAAAGAAGAGAGTGTGATACTAAAAAAAAAAAAAAATCGAAAAAAAATAAAAAAAAGGGTGAAAAAAAGTGAAAAAAAAGAAGAAAAAAAATTCAGATTGCAGAATTCAAAATTGCAAGTTGTGCTAATTCAAAGTTGAAAGCAAGCTTGAAGTTAATTTCTTAATTGGAGTCAGTTTCCTAATTGGAGTCAATTTCCTAATTAGAGTTAGTTTCCTAATTGAAATTAATTTCCTAATTGGAGTTAGTTTCCTAATTGGGGTTAATTTCCTAATTGGAGTTTGTTTCCTAATTAGAGTTAATTTCCTAATTGGAGTTTGTTTCCTAATTTGATTGCATTGAATAGTTACCAAGTTACCTACTTTCCTATTTGCATTCAAGAAATGATATTCTCTCTTAATTGTTCTAAACTTGAACTGCAAGTAGTTTCCTATTCTTAAAGTTTCTTATTTTCAGATTTTTCCTTTCCTTCTCCTTCCATCCAGGCTTTCCCTTTCTCCTTGCTTCCCTTTTTTGTTACACACCTCCCTTTCTCCTTTGTTTGATTCTTTGGGAATTTACATTTTAGAATTCTAGTTTTTTGATTGCCACTAGTTTGATCTTTTCTTTTGATTTGCTTGTGACCTGCTTAGAACATTTGTAAGAAGCAAATTGTTGAGTGGTAAAAGGCAAGAGTGCAACTAACATTAGAAAAAAAGCCAAAAAGAGAGTTAAACACGAGTAAACTTATCATCTTTTGAGTGTAAACATGTGAGAAGAGTGTGTGAGGTCCTATTCCTTCTTTCTTTCTTTGACTAACTTTTCAGGTGATAAGATGACCAATGAGTACAAATTCCTTGAAGACGCTTACAAAGAGCGATTCAAGCAATCTTGTGCAAGGTTGGATGCATTCCAATCTAACTCCAACTCTACAAGACAAGATAAAGAAAAGTCATCCCCTGATTTCCATAATAGATGCCTTATCAAAGAAAAAGTCTGTAGCATGGTTAGTGATAATAGTAGCTATGTAAATGTTGCTAGTACCTTACTTGTTGAGAAATTAAACTTGCCTACTATAAAGCATCCTAGGCCTTATACCTTGTTAAAGGGTAATGCTGAATTTAGGGTTAATAAGCAAATTTTGATTTCTTTCTCTATTGGTAAATATTATGATAAAGTGTTATGTGATGTCGCTCCTATGTTTGATGGACATATTATGCTTGGTAAACCATGGAAACATGTGAGAAAAACTAAATATGTTAAGCATAAGCACAAATATTGCTATCATTTGTAATCAATGAAAACAATCATGTATTGGTACCTCTTGATCCTATGGATATTTATGAGGATCAAATGAGAATAGTACAAGTATACAAAATGAAAGAAAATATGAGTTAGAGAGAGAAAAAGATGAAATTGAAAAAGAAAAGAGTGTGAGTGAAAAGAAAGAGCAAGAGAGTTGTGAGAAAAGTGAAAAAAGCATGAGTGTGAGCTTGTTTGATGAAAAAAGAAAGGTTGAGAGCGTGTGTAAAGATGTTTATTTATCTACTAACAATCTTAACCCATCTTTGCCTATTATTGGTTCTAGCTCTTTGCAGGTATGTGGAGATTTGTTTTCAAAGAACCCACCCAATGGACTCTCATCTTCAACTAGCACTGAAAAGAGTTGTGATTGCCTAGATTTGTTTTCTAAGAAACCACATGATGGTTTCCAATCCTTAATATGCTTTCAAAAGTGTTTTAATTTCATAAATTTTGTTATTCTTGATGAATCATTGCCTTTCAAAGACATTGAGCACCACTCGTTGAGTTTTAATTGTTTCATGAATTTTGTAGCTGTTAAGAATTCATATTACATTAACTTTACGGTTAAAAGGTTATTGTATTACTTGGATTTTGTTATGGCCTTTAGATTTATTATAGGTGCATGTGGGATCAAAATTATCATTTATATTTGGGTGCATGTGAGAAAGAAATACTTCCTAACTCAAAACAAGTTCAAAGAGTTTCCCAACTTAGAGTATTCTAAGTTGCCTCAAAGAATTGATGATTTGTTTAAAATGACCCCTTTTTACAAGATTATTCTGCTTGATGAATATAGTGTTATCATTATTTTTGAAAAGTCTAATTTATTCACATATGATATAGGCGAAGATTCGAGGACGAATCTTTTCAAAGAGGGAGGGAATGATACAATACCAGTAGGCATGCCCATTGGAGCATAACAAATTCGAAAAACCCTCATCCATCAAGAACTTCAAAGAGCTCAAGTGGCCTAAATTGTGCACTATGTCCAAAAATTTCAAAGAGTTCAAGATAATATTTATGTTGGACGTCGGCCCAAGTTTAGAACCCAAGATCCATATTTGATCAATTCAAAACATGCTGAATTTGACTTTGGACATGAGATTTCCTTAAAGATGCAAAAGTGGAAGTCCAAGTGGAAGCCCAATGTTTTAAGAAGGGTCATGGAGCAACTAAAGTCAATATCCAACATGTTGAAGGCCTAATGTAGTTATACACATACAAGAGGAGTGCCAAGGCCTAATTGGAGTCCAATTGCAAGAGATTAAGAATCATGTGTTAACCATATAATTTTTAATAAAGTATGAGCATCCTATATAACTATTTAAAAAAGTTAATTAGTTTTGACTAGGATTCTTTTTGAATTTTATTTTTTATTATTTTATTATTTTTTTGAACTTGGTCAAAGAGCTTATCTTGGAGATTAAGTTAAAATTAATATCCTAATCTAGTTTCCTGATTTTAGGTACTATTTAAAATATTTTTAATAAGATTTTAGTGTTTTACTTTTATTAGAACTTTAGACTTCTAGAAACTTTGCCTATAAAAGGCTCCTTATTGTACTCTATTTCAAGATTATGAATGAATGAATTTGAGTATTATTCAATTTTCTGTAAGGCTTTTGCTTATTTGTATTCTCTGAAAGTTCACGTGACTTATCAAAGGATTGGTCTTCCTTTATGGCATTTTGAGGCTAGTGTTCTAAGAGACAAGTTCTCTTAGGGTCTTTCCTTTGACTAACATTCTTATTTTCTAGCCGATCCCGAACAAAGTGTCATCTTGTTGAAGGTTCCTAGGACAAGGTTCCTAGAGGGTCTTGCATCAATTGGGCTCTACGTGGATATGGCCTAGCTAACATGAAGGAGGTGTGTTAATGAATTTTGACTGGTCTAAGGAGTTATTCACACAAAGTTAGAAGTTTGAGAGTTAATAGGAGTTAGTTACACATGATTCTAAGTTCATAGAGGCTTTATACATCTTGACCGTCAAAATAAGTGGAAATCTATATGAAAGCTTTAAACATATTTTATGAAGCTAATGTCACCTTTTATGTGGGAAACTTAACATAGGTTCATTATGAGACCTATCAATCTTCAAGGAAATGATCATACTTGTGGAAGTAACATAAGTGGACCATTTGGTCTTTAGGAAAAATTTGCTAGACTATTACAAAAATAATAGGGTTTATTTAGTTACTGTGCTTGAGAACACTTTTTGGATTTAAAAAACAAAAAATGACAAAACATACTTTTGAATGTTGTTTTTCAACGTATGTTTTGATTTTTTAAAACAATTTTTAAATTGTTGTTTTAAAAAATAAAAAATGGAAACAATTTTAACATGCTTTCTAAAATATTTTGAGAATAGTTGTTTTTAAGGTGACAATTTTTTATTTAGAGAGATTCATTAATAATAGTTTTAGTAAATATTAGATTACCATTTTTATATTATTTACATATTTTTTTAAAATAAAAGAATATTTAAATAGAGATGATAGAATACTTTGATTGTCATGGGATAATGTTTATTATAAGATATAAATTTTTTTAATTTGTTATTTAAGATTAAAAAAAAAAGAGATTATTAGTTCTATTTTTTATTATTATTGAATTTAAATTTAAGTTATAGAATTCTAACATATAAGATTTAAAAATTAAAATTAAAAAAAAAAGATTGAAAAATAATAAAGAAATATATATATATATATATATATATAACAAACAAAAAGATGAGAATAAAATGCAGGATGCTTGTATTTCCTCTCATCTCTTTTCTTCTTTTTGGCGTTGACAAAAGAGCTCCAAAGGATTGGAGCATGGACGTGTCAAAGAGGGCAAAAGGTAGAGCTGAAGAATTTCTCCTCCCCTCCGAGTTCTATGATACAAGACATTTGGGTGGATGCTCTTTCCTCTTCCTCTACTTTTAAAGCTTCATTTTTTTGGGGTGCTATGAAGCCAAACTTTTAGTGGGACCAATAGTTACAGTAAAAATGGTTTTACTAGAAGTGACTTAAGTAGCAATCATAAGTTGCCACTAAATCTTTTAAGGATAAATCAAGAAATTTTGAAATCAAACTTTTAACCTCAAGCCATAAAACGTTGCTTTAATGGCAACCTCTAAAGGTCCCCACTAAAAGTGGTTTTTGTGACAGCTCCAACGAGTTGTCACTAAAACCACTTTTTGTGACAATATCTTTAAATTTTAGATTTACATAATTACAGGACAACTAATAATTTGTTAAATGGAAAAGTTTAAAAACTTCATATAAATTCATATAATATAACAAACAATGAGTAGCTTATATAAACATGGTTGAAACAAATAACTCCTAGTAGGAAAAGTGAAAAGTTGACCATTTGATCTAAAATTACGAATTAAATTAGTGTTGGATGTTTAAGTTATTAATGAAAGCAAACAACACGGCTTATATATAAAATGAACATGCAATAAACACAAACATGTTGATATATCAAATTTCCAAAAATATAAAACATAACATGCATAAGACACACATAATACAACATCCTTCCAAAAATATAAAACATGACTCAACACCACCACATGCATACGCAAACACACTATCAATTCCCAAAAATTTTAAAACATAACATGATATTTTATACAAACACATACGTATGACAGGCGGATTTCAAAACATGTTAAATATGATACAACACTGAGTGTGCAAGCACGCACGCACGCATATGATATGTGAAAATTTTAAAAACATAAAATGTGACATGATTTTATGTGCACACATATATACATATAATGACATATGAAATTAAAAAAAATGTAGAAATTATACAATACCCCACATGCACACGTTTGAAATGACTTTTGCAGAAACACAATACTTCAAAAATTTGTTTTAAAATTTTTTTTTGATGATTTTAAAAATCGAATCAGACTAAAAAAATAAAGAATCAATTCAGATGAATCATAAAATTGAGGATGCAAAAAATTGGTCAAAAATTGAAAAGTCGTAAACAATTTGACTGATTTAGCAATTGGGATTTTTAACTTCCTTATTTTTGCAGATCTCAAGTTTTTAATTGATCTTGTGATTTTCCTTTTGTATTTGTTGATTTAGTTCTATCATCTAATTGCTTTCTCTAGTGCTTGCTGGTTGTTGCTTGCGCTTTCTCGTGGAAGACAAAAATTCCAATGGAGATGGATGAATGGATGAAGAATGAATGAGAGATATAAAAAGACTCATTCAAATTTGATAAAAAATTGGAGAATTACCAAGCAAGAGTATAGACACACACACACACACACACACACACACACAGAGACAGAGAGAGTTATTCAAACAAATTGTTTTATTTTATTTTATTTCTTTAAAATTCTGTCCAGAAGTGATTTCACAAACCTATTTTAATAAACAATAAAAGAAAAATATAACTAAATAGTTCCACAGAATTTGCCTTGAAGCATAAACTTCAGAAGGTTTTTCTTGTGTCAAAACCTAAATCTCTAAAGCCTAGTCGAATTAACCTAACTTGATTAATTCATGGGTTAAATGGATTGGCATTCTGTAACATCCGGTCCCTCCGTAAACGGGAGAAACGCAATGTTTAGTTTTTCCGTAAATGGCAGAAATGGGACAAATACAAAAGGAAGTTCCTGAAATAGAAGGAATTGGGGCCACCTAAAATTATGATAAAAGTTTAAATATTAGAAAATGAGGATTTGAGCCTTATAGACACTTTTTGAAAAACACATAGGAGGGTTTTTTAAATGAAAGTTTTGAGTTCTCTGGGGTTCTCAGAGGCCCTGAGAACCATGAGAAGCCCCGAGACAGTTAAATCCCCTCCGGTAGACGTTTTCCAATGTCGATGTACCTGAATTTTGATGGATTCATTCGAAAAGGTTTTAGTTCTGATTTGAGTGATTCCAAAGGCATTTTTCTTAATTGGGAACCTAAATTTTATAATAGAAAAGACGGTTCTAAAAAAGGAGGTAAAACGAAGGAGAAACGAAAATGCAAAGTATGAAGGGTAAAATAGAAATTTTTGAAAAGTGTAACTTATTCCCACCTATATATATGATGCACCCTTCTCCTCCCTTCATTATGCACGACCATCTTCTGCCTAAAACCAGAAGAAAACCCTAGGGGATGAGGCTCACAAGAAGGGGAAGAAAAGGAAGAGAAATCAAAGGCTTAAGGTATGGAAATTAGTAGTTTTTCATGCTCTTTCTCTTCCAAACCTCTTCTCCTCCATTCTCCTTTGTTTCTTATGATTATAATGAAATTTATAAATTTGTTTTAAGGGAGAAATTGAGGAGAAAATTCGGATTTGAAGAGAAGAGCTCAAAGAACATAAGATTCAAGTGAAAAAAAGCAAGAAAATAAGGTAATTTCTCTTTCTATAGTTGTCATTTTTGGTCCCCTTCTCCACCATTTTGCCCCACTTGAGAAAACCCTAGGAGGAGATGATTTTTAGACAAAACCAAGCATGAATCTAAGAAAAAAGGGTGTGGAGATTAAGAATATGCAAAGGAAATTAACAAAAAACCATTAGATTTCAATATGCAAGTTTTTGGGTTTCAATTGCACCTTGTAAAATCTGACTTTGTATGATGATTCCTAGGCCTAAGTAAGAGTTTAAATGAGCTCCCAAGATCCCTAAAAGGCTTCCTATATGCTTCTTCCCTTGAAAAAATAAAGAAAGCTCCAAGGAACCCAATATGCTTCATAGCCTCGGCCTAGATGGGTTCTCCTAGCTAGGGAGAGTTTTAAATTTTTCTAAGGCCATACTTGAGTCATATTTGATGAATGAAAGTGAGGGGAGGCCTTGGAAAAAATTTAGAACTCATAGAAAGTGATTTGGTGTCTTAGGTTCCATATTATGACTTAAAGAAGCAACATAGTGTTAGGCCTTTTATTTTGATGATGTGATGACTCCAAGAGGCTTAAAAAGAGTCAAGAATCATATTTGATAAGAAAGAATGAGGCCTAGAAATCATTTGAGGGGTATTGCGTCATTAGGTGCCAAAATAGACCATAATGGAGGTTGTAGAGTAATCTAGGGTTTAAACAAGTCGCATAGTCCTAGAAATTGTTTCATGAACTTAATTGGCTCTCGTAATTTGTATCTAGGCCAAGAGAAACTATCTCCACTAAGTTGTGGGTGTGTGGCCGAAAGAGGAGGCTTGAAAGCTAAGGAAAAAGTGTGTGCTTGTATACAAGGTAGCTCTCTCCACCTTCTCTCATGCATGGATGTGTGTCTAGCTTGTTTTAAAATGTGTGTATGTGTATTTTCAAGCTATGGAAAGTATGCTAGCATGCCTTTATATGTTATGATTCTTGATACTACATTATGTTTTAAATGAATCCATGATGTTTGTATGAGTTTGCTTGGGTGTGGAGAGGCCAAGAACTCTTCCCTTTGGTGAGGATGAGCCAAGAACCCTTGAGCTTGGTTGAGACAAAGTAAAGAGTCTTCTAAAAGTAAAGTGGGCTCCCAAGAGTATGGTTGAGTGTAAAACTCTTAAAGAATGGGTGAGGCAAATCCAAAATCCATGAGGAGAAGTGTGAGGCCAATCCAAGCACTTGGTGAGCTCTTGGATGTCTTGTATGATTGATTCACATGCCAATGTTGTTTTTAAAATGTGCATGTCTTACATTTTCACCATGCATGTATTTGAAAAGTTTGCTTTGCACATATTATGTATGATTGAATGGGAGATGAGCTACTAGGATTCTTTGAATCTCATCCCCTCCTCTCCAATGATCTAACATGCTAGGTGGACCAAGCAATTATGGTGAAGGGAGCCAACAACCATGAAGAGGGACAATTGACAAGCTTATGTGTTATTTTATGTATTTTGGAACTATAATGATGGTTCATCATGTATATAATATTGTATATGTACTATGAATGTTGAGACATGTGTAAATATACTAATATGTGATGTTGAGATGTATGATTCTCATATATGACCACTAGCCCATGTTTTGAGTATGTAATGCCATAGTATGAAAGTTTAAAGTTTGAAGGAAATATGTATAAGTGTGGGTTGAATGGCCAAAATGAGATGCATGAGGTTTGGGACCATTTGGGCAGCTCACATAAGTCTCAAATAAGCTTTTAGACTTGCCTCAAAGGTGCCAACACCAAGAGGAGGCCAATTGGCAAGTTTGGTACCTTATATGGAGCCAAATTTGACCATAATGGAACCCTATATTACTTTTTAGTCAAATGAATTAGTCTTGCCCTGAAATTTGGCAAGAAATTAGGTCTTATTGAGAGATTTTTGGGAAGCTAAAGAACATAATTTTTGGAGGTCTAGAGAATATTTGATGAATTTTCAAAGTTGGGATTTTCTATGGTTTCTGGTATGTGCACTGTTCATACTGGCAGATTTGATTTTTGTGTTACTTGATAGCCAAATAGTGTCCAATACTTGTGAAATTTTATAGACATAAACTAAAGGTCATAGACTTTCTGTGGCCACTGAGATCACCTCATTTGGAGGTCTGAGCGGAGAGTTATGCATTTTTGAAGTTTGCTGTCAATAACAGTGGTGTCTCCAGAGTTTGGTTACTGTTCCATAAGTTTCCAATTGCTAAATGTATCTATTTCATTTTGGAATTATTTTTAATATTAAGTTAAGATTTTTAGCTTTCTAGAATGACTGAATTTGTGTGATTTTGATTTTTATAGAATTAGTTATGAATTTTAAAATTTTGTATCAGTAATCTGAACAGCAGCCCAGGCAGCCAGCGACCTCAGTAGCTTTTTGGATGTCAAATGTTCTCCATGACGAATGTTGTGGTCTAGGCATCTTTTTAGTGTGAAGTAGACATCTGAAACTTCCCAGAATAGCAAAGAACACATGATTTCAATTTTTTTAGAATTAGTTATGATTTTTCAAAGTTTGTGACAGAAAAGAGGAAATTCTGGCCGAAAATGTAAACATAGATTTTATGTGTTCCTTTGCTTTCCACGAGTTGTAGGCCAAATTTGATGATGGAAATGAGCTATACTCATATGTTTAAGTATGAGAATGTGATGGCTACATTTATATAACCCATGGGACTCCGAAAAAAAAAATTTATTTTTAGAAAAACGTATTTTAATTCATAACTCCCTATACCACTATATTGTTTCCATAAAACAAATATAAGATGAGGCATGAGAATTGCATGAATTGAGTCCTAGAAGTATGGTGTTACACATTCCTTACACTGAACAACTTTGGATGCCTTCGAGTATTAGTAGTAGAGTTGTAATCGTAGAATGGGCAGTGGCCAGCCATCCTAATATTCAGGTATGTCATCTACACACTATAGTCTGGTTTGGCATTCTAATCCGTTCCCTTTTCCATCTCGCATACTGTGATACCAACAGATGAACGACATTGGAGACTGGGTGTAATTTGATCAGAAATAGAAATGTCTAAATTTATATGTATTAGACACCCATTATATATATGATACAATTTTAACTTACACATAAAAATCTCAATTTTTGTTATATTGTCATGTTTATACTCATGCCATCTTCAATTTTTATTCGTGATATTTAGAATGACATTGTGTTTTAAGAAATTATAGCTTTCAATTAAGTTTTGAATTTGAATCATTTGAAGTATTTTATAGCCTGAGAGAAAAGAAGAATGGAGTCCAAATGAAATCTCCACCTCAATTTTTGGGTGTACCTGTTTGTGTCTATTTTTCTTACTATGCATTATAAAAAATTCCAGACTCCACATTTTCCTACGCCGAATATAGTTTTTTTTTTTTGCCCAATATACCCTATATAAATATACATAAGAAAATTACAAAAACATATAAGTAATCAATTAGACATCCATTTTCCTGCGAATTAATTTTACTAAAACGTATATATAAGTATAAATCAATAGACATCCAACGGACGAACGGCAACGGAGAGGGACGAATTAGATAACACCAATGTCCTGCGAATCCTCGAGCACCCAGCTGAGGATAGTGACGGTGTAGTTTGATCCCCTGTTGTGGGTATCTGTGCATTCTCTAAATAATGTCGGGTTTTACTACAATAAATTTTGCAGTGAAAGAGAAGACTCTTTGACTTCTCTTTTATTCATGGGAGAGAAGCTGGTCTTTTATTTATTTATCGATTTATTTATTTTTTGTGTTTCGTTATTTTAATTTTCGGGTTTCACTGATATGCTTACGGTTTATTTCAGTCATACAGTGCAATACTGATGTTGTGAAGACAATAGTTAGGCAATGTTTGAAGGACAGGTTCGTCAAGTGCTTCTGGGTTACTTAGGCCGATATGTCAAACATATCCAGAAAGAGCAACTGAAGATCACAGTTTGGAATGGGACGTGAGACTTTATAGTGTTCCTTTGCTTATTATTTTCTTTCTTTGTGCCGTTAATATTCATCTTGGAATTGATTTTGTAGTATAATTAATCAGGCAAAATCTGTATTAATGGCTGAATGTGAAGTTGCATCCATATTAGGACTGACTTTTTGGGGGCACTGAGCTTGTACTTATTTGTGTTGGGGATAATTTTGTTGTAGTGATTTTCCTTAACGACTTTGGTAGTTTTATTCAGGACCATGGTTTTTTGGACACTCACATATATCCGTCTGATACGCAGTTCACTTGTTCAATTACTTAGAGGTCGCGCAGTTTCCTCTTGACTTAACAAATTCGTGCTTCTTAGCACATGGGAGGATTTATTTCCACATTTAATTTAGGAGACTGCTATATTCTGTGTCTAATACCAGTAATTTTAAGTACGAGCTACGCCTTTCTATTTTTAAAACATGTGGCTTTTTCTATATATATAAAAAAGCCATGTGGCTCTGCCATTCAATTTTATTCTGTTGATTAAAGTCATGGGAAGATAGTATAGTTGAAGATTGGGGAAGGCTCTACATTAATGAAAAATATGATTGAGAGCAGGGAAGGAGCTAAATGCTGGGGGATGTTAAAGTTAGCAAAGACAATTTTGAGCAGATTGATGCTCTTGATCAACTAAGGAGGGAGGTCTATCTTTTTGATAGAAGAAGAATTTATTGATGAAAAGAGAAAATAATACCATATCGGAGGATAGGGATTTCTTCTAAACCAGGATTAAAAGTTGAACAAACATCAACTCAAAAATTTAGCCCCAGAAAAAAAAAAAGAAAACTCTCTATGTAATATAAGGTCACACCTATAAAATAACTCTTTATTGAGCATAGGGAAGCCCCCCTAAAAAAAAAAAATTCTCTCCCATAGAAGATGTGGTTAAAGAAACATTTGATTAAAGACTCACATTTTGTTTTATCATAGGCACCGCAATCTTGCAAAACTAGCACACTGCCAAAGGGCTATATACTCTTTATTATTCCCAAAATATTGAATGGAATTTATTAAAGTAAACTTCTTTTATTTAGTTTCTTTTGGTGGAACTCTTTGATTTGGATAGGTATACCTTTTCTTTTAATTCTTTCCCATACTTGTTTGTATAGTACATTACGTGTTCTTCTCCCTGTTGGTGTTTTTCACACAATGTTACTTATCATAAGAAGGAGACTATTTAAAAATATGAATATTAGTACTTTAAGTGAAGGGTGCTTGTGAACTGGTGCTGATGTGAAGTATTAGTGGAGAATGTAGAGCTGATACTTGAAGCATTCGATTGTCTCCAATTGCCATTTGCTTTAAAGCAAGGTACTGTTACCTCGTCCTTGAACAAACATGTGACAAAGGGCCCGTTTGGCAAGCTCTATATAAAGGTAATCCCTTTATATAACTCCTGTATAATATTTATTATATTTTTGTAATTAGTACTTATTATTTTTTAATTTTTTTAAAGTAGAGGTACAAAGATCATCTCCATCATCAAAATCACTTTTTCTATTCTCACCTTGATTGCATTCTTTATACATTTTATACACCAAATGAGCTAATAAGTTCTTCCATTTTCAATAATATTAGACTATTTTTTTTTCCCTGATGAATTGGTTCATTAATAGATGCATGGTTGGCAGCCTTCATGTGCATATAGGAGCTCTTATTTACTCATTCCTAATGAAAATTGAAATTTTTTGCTAGGTCTAATTAGTAGGTTAGGTATCAAAATTCCCCATAAAAAGCTTGGCTGGGATCCCATCAGAAGTTTCTTTTCTCTGAGAGAAATTAAAAAAGAAAGCCCAAAATAATTTTTGAGTTACTTTGGCATGTTATTCGGGACAAAACTCTTTTTTGTCAAGTACATTGTTTGTTATGCTGTTTATTTGGAATTTGATTTTCCTCTTCGTTAGTGTAGTGCGTATGCCGTTGAAAAGAGAGAATTTGTGGGGAAAAAGGCCAAACTTGCAGCAGCTGAGTTGGGAAAATTATCTAGGCGTATGTGTGGTAAGCTATTCTTTTTATACAAAAGGAAAATGTTAAGGAAGAAGTAAGTTACCAAATAGGAGAAGAAGACATCCTGCATATGAAACATAAAAAATAAAGAGAAGTGCAAAAAATCAATGAAAAAAGTGGAAGTAAAAAATGCAACAAAGCAGCTCAGTCTCTTTATATTTTTAGCAATGCCGTTGAAAAAGTCATGTGTAGAACACTAAGCTAATGATATGAACATTATCCTTTCCCACAACATCTCCAAAGAAATAGAAGCACCCAGAAAAACTTGAGCATTCCTCTCTAACCAAATGCATTATAATACTGCAAACGTCTCAGTGCTCTGGCCTCTTTTTCCCTTCCAAAATCTTTGAACCTTATCGTAAAAAAACCCTCCAGTGAGTGATGACACCCAACGTTCTCCAAAAACTCCTAATAGTTTACTCCACAAATATGTAGCTACTCTACAGTGTGCGAAAAGATGAGCAACTGATTCTGAACTATTCACACACATGACACAAATGTCAAAAATAGCCTTTTTTACTAGTTTTATAATCCCTTTGTTTTTGGGTAAAATAAGAAGTTTTATAATCATTTTTATCTACAATTTCTATTTACACTAGTTTTGTAATGAATTAATCACTCTTTATAACAAGTTGACCATATTTTGTTGTTGTGGTTATTCAAATGGTATATCTGAAAAAAAAAAAAGGAAGTACAATGAGTGTCATGAGCTGCTATTATAAAATATGAAATCTTAAGTACCACTTTAGAAATAATTTATTTAATAAATTAAATTTGAAATAGTTTACAGCTTGATTTGAAGTTTTGAGGAGGGTGGAGTGGGGGATACAATCCACTCTCTTGTTTGGAAGTTTAATAAAATATGGATGCTGATCTAGTTCCTGTTATTTGGAAGTTGCAATGTTATTAATACAGGGTGGGGCGAGTTTGAAGGTGAATTTTCCAATATTGCCCTTATATAAGTGAAAATAAAAGATAGAAGAAAAGGAAAATGAAAGGGTAAAAGAGTCAATGAAAAAATAGAAGGAACTCAGCTTATTCCAAACCCCCCATTTTGGAGAGGTTACCCTACTCCTATCCTTCCAATTAGGCCCTTAGTGAAAATAAATATATCTATATTTAAATTCATATTAATCATGAGTTAAATTTACCTTATTTTTTAATAATCATTCATTGCAAAAGAATTATGTTTAACAATTTAATAATATTCAAATTAATATATACATATTTAAAGGCATGGCGCTTAGTAGTGCTATTCCTTAATTTTCGTTTTGTAAAGAACGAAGTATGATATTTTCATTGACTAATATAGTATTTTCTTTGACTAAATTTTTTGGGCACCAAACTTTGAAAAGTTAGAAACTGTTTTTCAAATATGTCACTTTTTGTTGAAATAAACAGACCTTTAATGAGATAATTTATTATACAAAATATGGGAAAACATATGATAATACTCCTATGATATGTCTTTTCTCCATTTTAGATATTAGATCTAGTATACCTTGGCCAACAATCACCTTTGCCATTTCATTTGGCTGAAGTCGATTCTCTAAGGTGGTGGCTAGTTAGAAACTCTTACCTATGCAGTGAAACTCAGTCTCTCGAAGCCTCTCTCACTGGATAACAAAATAGCAAACTTCAAATCCTTAGTTTGCTATCTAACTCATCCTAGTAGTTTTGCATTTTGTTGTTGCCTATTAGTCACAAACATCAGCTTACCTTCATTTGGCTGGACGAAAAAGAATGTCCTTGTGGATGAGGTAAATAGTCGATTTGTTCATCACATTAATAATTCTCTTGGCAACAGTCTAGCAAGCATGTTTAATGCATTAGCAATGATTTTAATTACAAGTATTAAGCCATTTAGAATAATATATTTAATAAAGTAGGTATTAAGTTTAGAAATTATATATTTTTGTTCATTTAAAAATGAATCGTATAATAAAAATTTGTTTTTTACATGTTTAAAAGTTAAAAAAAAAATTATATATTAAATTAAATTTGTTTCTGAATAACTAATATTTGATTAAAATTTTAAATTCATTATTCTTTATTTAGTTATATATTTATATTATTTTAAAAATAAATGGTTCAATCAATTTAATTAATAATTTAACGATTGAACTGATAACTCAGTGATTTGAGCTTCTTACTTATTCAATAACCAGTTTGGTTCCAAAAACTATGTTTTGATCCTTACCACCTTTGTCCTGTTGATTTAATCAATGTTTAGGACAAGGAAGAGGTGGGCAGGGCCTTTGCTTTGTCCACCTTATAAGTCTAAAGAGCTTTCACATCATGGAACATTATAGATAAAAATCATCCCTGGGCCTCCTCCTAAAAACTAAGCTTTTGGGATGATTGGTTTCTTGACATAGTTGATATTATAAGGAGGTGTCACTAGTAATGTATGTAGCAAGGATTTATGTTATAAGCAAAAGGTTATTGACATCATATTTCATTTGGGCTTAGGAGAACATGCTCATCTTCACTGGACAGATACAACAAGGTGATTTATGTTATTTAATCTGTGTCGTGTTTATCTTGGATATAACCAGTTGCTTAAACGGAATTGAATATTTTGTTTTGCATTTGTTGAATTGAACCTGTATACCAAATTGTTTCCCCTAAATGATTCACCATTTTATGAATTCTGGTAAGGGCATGCTTAATATCCGTATGTAATTTTGTTGGGATTTCCCCTTTCAATTATTCACTGAGATATCGAAATTTGAAGCATGTACACTCTACGCTGTTTAACAGTGGAAAGGTGGGTTTTTCTTATAATCACAAATTGTATTATATTTTCATTGATTATAATAAAATAGCTATATATATATATATATATATATATGGATATATACATAAGGACTGATTTACACCTGTATATCACTGAAGTAAATTATATTGGTGCATAGCTTTTACAAGTTACATCAGATAGGGAATGCTTGTAAAATTTTATATTAATAAAAATTTTCTATACTCCACCTGTATTTTGTGAGGTTTATGTACAGTATGATTAATGCACACCATTAGTTTGCCTTTCACATGACGCAGTTTCAGGGAATATCAATTATGGATTAATTTATGATGTAGTTATAATTTGCAAGTTAGGGTTTGTAATTGAAGATTTAGAATTTTCAATTAATTTAAATATAATTATGTGGGTATTAGGAATTTGGATATCTTACCCTTGGTAGGGTTAGTATTATGTTTTATGAAGATTGGGTTGCTTGTACAAGATTCTTACTGTCTATCTTTGAGATTTAATCTTTTACATTGAATTTGAAGAAGAATACTCTTATTTTTGAGAATTGTCCTTGGTCTTCTTCCCATTCTACAATAACTTAGAGAAAGAGCATAAGTTTGGTTCTCCAACTCAACCTTTGCCTACCTTGAAACGTGTGGTTTCACACCTTTTAAGACTTTAAGCAACCAATGATACCTTTGGAGTCATAGTCTTGCAATCCACATCTTGGAGGTGTTGCTGTTGTCCAACACTGACTGAAAAACCAGTATATTGTTTAATCTGCAATGATCATTGTAGTAGTCTAAATGGAAGTCACTAACTTGCTTAACCATACACCCTATGTGTCTATTTATAATTATATGTTAGGTGAAGTACAAGTGTTATAGTTAGGTGATCATCATTCACATGATTGTCTTTTAAGGATTTCGTTCATTATTAAGGTTGTTTTTGTTTCCTATATCACTTAAGCTATTTTATGTTTCTGTTCTGTTCTGATTCATTGTTTAGTTTTGAATTAGAAAGTCTATATTTGATTGGATTGGGCTCTCCTTGTTTTAAAGGATTAAATTAATTGGCCGACTCTAGTGTGGCCAGCATCTTTTATATATGTAATTCCCTTCTATTTGAAAGATGAAGAGCGTAAAGTTTCATCTTTTGCTATGGTTTTTCCATCTCTTGCTTTATTTTTCATCATGGTATAAGAGCTTTCATGGTTCTAAACATAGCCCATGATTATGTTTGGTTCTATGGGGGTGTATCATATAGCATTCTACCTATCTATCATTTAATTTCTTTGGTTCAACAGTAAGTCCATTTATTGATGAAAGAAAAAGAATGAATCCAAAATTTTTGAAATTCATGTACTTACCTTTTTCATAATTTTCACGTCTAAACAATTTAACTATCAAAAGTAAATGTACATAATATTCTAAAGAAAATATGATATAATTTCCCTTTATAAAATTGACCATCCAAACCAATCAAATGGTCACATTACAATCCAAATTCACAAATATAGAAAAATATAGATAATAACAGTGTTATATACCACAACCTGGGCATAAAACATCAATTGAAACTAAATAACTCAAGTTGAAATTACACATCACTGTATATAGTATACCAGTATACATAATATATCATAATGGAGTTAAACATAATCCTCTTTGTACACTACAATAAAATTTAAATACAAAACATTCATATCATTATGCAAATTCAAACATCATTCTTTCTTTTTTCCTTTTGTGATACTAGAACTTTCACTTGGAACTGATTAGTGGGAAAATAGAGATGGGGTGAAATTCAAGAGAATCTTAGTGGCTATACTCAAATCACCCATAATAAACATGAGACAGTCAAGCAAGAACAATGCAAGTATGCATGGTCACATGATAACTAACATAAATGCCTTACATATTTGCAAAATACTCAATCATGGCCATAAAACTTAGCTTAGACTTTTTTCTTAGGCTTAGGAAAATTATTGTGTTCATTCCCATTATCCCTCTTTAGCTCTTAGCCTCAGCTCATTAAACATAACATGCAAAATATGACATATAATTGATGTAATGCAATATCGCATATACTGTCATAAACAACTATACAATATAATGCATATCAAGCTCTAACAAGTCTACATGTAACTAGATAGGGAAGAGTAAGTTACCTTGGATAGGTGATAAAAGCCCAAATAAATCTCTAAATTTCCTACTCAGATTCTAGTTCTGTCTCTTTTTCTTTTTCAACTCAACACTTACCATGGGATAGAACCTCACTAGTTTGTCATAAAAATATCACATAAACATGTCATCAACATTTAATGCTTATAATTACTTCTCTTAAATCTCTATGACTTTTATCTATACTTTAGGCCACTTAAGTGCATTGAAAACTCCCTTTTACATACTTTCAAAAATGCATGCTTATTGGGTGGCAATTTAACTATCTAAAGTGGTCAAATTTTACCATATTCAAGAGCCTAAATGTTTGAAATTCCTTTTGGATTTTACCTCCCCATGATAGGTTCAACATTTAGGCTTTAGGTTAGCAATTTCACTAAACTTAAACCCTAAACCAACTTATACTTTTAGAATTCATAATTCAAGCTATAAATTTCACATTTACTATTTATTTAGTCATTGGCACTATTCATTTGGTATTTTCACCTTTTTACATAATGGAACTCATTATGGAACTTTAAGCCTCAAGGGATAACTTTAAAAATTTAACTTCTAGGATTCAAAATCTTACCATATATAATCTATATAGCCATATTATGATTGATTAGAAGCATCACAAGCTTGTTCATACAAACTTAACATCAATTAGTTCTATTTTGTTCTTTCTTGACTTTTAAATTTTCAACTTTCAAAATATAACTTCTAAATTTAATCTAATATTTCCATTATTATTCTTATATCATTTTAAGACTATCCATAGCCCAATAATCCATTGAATAGCTTCCTAACCCCTTGAACTCATCCTTGGTTGAATTGGGTTCCATAAAACCCTAACTTAGAAATTTTAAGTTTTCAATTAGTTCTAAGTTTAGATTATTGTTCCTTGCATCATAAAACATCTAAATATACTAATTGGGAATGGAAAATAACATGGTTAGCCATTGAAGTAGCCTAAGTTGAACCATTACATAACATGGTCTAAATTGTTTCTTTTCATAATTCAAGGAAAACTAATGTTAGATATGAAGTCATTGCATGCTAAAACCCCCGTTTTCATCATGAATTTATGAAGAAAAACTCTTATCCTCACTTTCTCTCTCTTGGCTAAAGCTATCATGGTCTAGAAACACAAGGATTTGCAATTGTTTCAAGTGAAATCTTACCTCAATACGAAGTGCTTTTTGCATAGATAATTTTCACCTATTGGTTTCTTGAAAAGAGCTCTTTTTTGGTTTGGATTAGATCTAAATCTTCAAGTTTTTAAGAAAAGAAAACCACCATTAGGGAGTTCTTAGAGAAAGAAACAACTTTCCTAATTGATACAGGGTGAAATGGGCCATTTACTTATCTAAAAGAAGGCTTAAACTTTCTTTCTCTCCTCCCTCACGTGTGAAACCATTGTTGGTCTCAAAATATGAAATTGGAAGGTTGAAGAAGATGGTGAGTTGTATCTTACTTAAGAAGTCTTATTTTATAATTTTTTTAAATGGCTATTTTGCCCTACTCACATATTTGATTCGTTTGGACTCGTTTTTCAAGTTTTTCAAAATTTGATTGCTCCTCACCAATTTTTAAGTGCTCTTTTATATTAAAACATTATTTTTAGGGTTTAGATGGTTTAAAATGATGAAAAATAACCCCGCCTAAAGTCATGGCATTATTTGACACTTTCAGCATACTGGAATAACTAATTCTAATTGTTCCTATGATATTCAAGACCTTTGAAAACCCTGTTGAACTTAATTTTAGGCTTTAAAACTCTTTTCCTTAAATCTTGAAGATTTTGTTCAAATTTACAATTTTGCCACTAATATGCCTTTTTTACTTGTTTAGCCATTTTTGTCAGGTTTTCTTTCTGTGTATGATTTCTTAACCTCATTTCTTGATATGTTGATTAATATCTTACCCTTATTTGGCCTTAATTCCATTTATTTCAGGGTCCTCTTTTATTAATGTGCTGATCACAATTTAGTTAAAAAGCCAGATGTTACATATCACACCAACTCTTTAAACGAGTCTTCTCTATCTTAATCATCCTTTCTGTCTCACTCATTTAACACCATGATAATCGACAATCAACCTTCCATGATGATCACAGGGCATTGATTCAATGGGAACAATTGCCTTGTGTGGTCTCAGAATGTGTTAATGTTCATCTGTGGCCATGAGAAAGAGGATTACCTTATCGGAGAAGCTGCTCAACTAGTTGTATCAGACCCAAAGTTCAAAACTTGGGTAGTAGAAAATAATCTAATCATGTCATGGTTGGTAAATTCTATCACAGCTAAGCTTTGTGATAGCCAAGACTGCTAAAGAAGTTTAGGATGCATTACGAGAGTCTTACTCCAAGGTGGAGAACTTTGTGGCAAGTAACCTTATTCCATATTAAAGGTGTCTTGAAAGATTTAAAATAGGTAGATGCTAACATGACCCAGTATTACAACATCTTGTTTAAGTATTAGCAACATTGTGACCTTTATGAAGCACATGAGTGGACTATTGTATTGATGTAGCAACTTATAAGAAGATTGTCGAGAAGGAGAGAACCTATAGCTTTCTCTTGGGCCTTATTATTATGCATGATGAAGAAAAGGGAAGGATTATGGCTACATGCCTATTCACTTTACTTAAAGAAGTATTTGCTAAAGTAAGATGTGAGGAAAGCAAGAAGCAACTTACTTTCGAGATGCATAGTCCACCACCCACGTCTAAGTCATCGGCCTTGGTAGCTCAAAACATAACAATGTTTGATGGTAAGCTTAAGAGGAATGATAAACCATGGTGTGATCATTGTATAAAAATTGGTCACACAAAGGATACTTGTTAAAAATTACATGAGAAACCTCCAAATTAGAAGTCATAATAGTAAAAGGAAAATCATGGCCTTATGGTATCTAGAGAAGAGAAGCAACAAAGTTCACTTGAACTAGTTATGTTCAATATGGAACAACTTGGTATCCTTAAGAAATTGATCAACTTACATGGGTAAGAAAAGGCTATGAGTATTGCAATGATGGCAAAAATAGGTAATAAGCTAATGGCTTTACAAAATCAAAAATCCAATATGTGGATTATAGATTCTAGAGCTATTGATCACATGTCTAATAATGCTTTTCTTCTTGTTGATTTTACTCTAAATTTTTACATTTCAATGGTTAAATAACTGATGGATCATTAGCTGAAGTCAAAGGAAATGAAGTTGTTAAGTTATCAAGGGACTTGATCTTAAAAGATGTCTTACTTGATCTATAGACTTGCAATTTAGTATTTGTTGGTAAACTTGCCAAGGATTTAAATTGTGGAACACACTTTGATATTAATGATTGTTGATTTTAGGATTTAAAGTCACAGAAGAGGATTAGCAATGCTTGGATGTGTGTTGGGCTCTACTTATCCAAAGGAAGTATTGTATGGTAGTTAAGAGAGTTAGAAGATAGTTAGTTAAGAGAATAACTAACTCAATTATAAAACTTATGATTCCCTAGCTTATAAATAAGGGATGCCATGTATTGAGATGATTGCTGAATAATATCCTACTCTTATTTCCCGTTGTTTGGTATCACTTTGGCATCAGAACCTTTCTCTAGTCACATGATAGTACCTGAGAGACAATTGCAAGAATACTTAAGTTCGACTAGTGTTTAGAGTGAAGCACCATCAAGGTAGGGAATCATGATAATTTGTCTCATGCTTTAAAGGATTTATAGCTGATATGGCTGTGAAAATGGCCTAGCTAACAACAAATGGCCATGGTGAGGGATTGGGCACTATGTTGAGTTTGAATACAAACAAGATGGCTAATTGCCCATAATTTAGGTTGTTCAACGGAAACCATGCCAATCACGATTCATTTCCTATGAAGCATTATTGAATTGAGTTTCCCAAATTTGACGGCAATGATTTCCATGGATGGGCTTATCATTACAAGCAGTTCTTTAACATTAATAAAACTCTTGCAAACCAAAATATTTGATTACTTAGTGTGCACTTAAAAGGGAAGGCACTCCAGTGGCATTTGAATTTTATGAAGAAGAAATTATGAGAAGTCAGTTGGGATGAATATTTTAAGAATATGACAACAAGATGTGGTGATGTAACTAAGGTGGATGCTATAGTAGAGATCAATAATCTAAAGCAAAAAAACTTTATCATTGGCTACCAAGAGAAATTTAAAGAGCTGTTAATAGAGTGGACTAACCAAAAGAACTAGCAATAAGTTGCT
Organism: Erythrophleum fordii; assembly: GCA_032878935.1. NCBI lineage: Eukaryota > Viridiplantae > Streptophyta > Magnoliopsida > Fabales > Fabaceae > Erythrophleum > Erythrophleum fordii. The sequence continues at coordinate 8,117,836 of JAVQMF010000047.1, forward strand.
CTATTTAAGGGCTTCATTCAGACATTCAAACAACAATAAAGCTTTTTAATCCCTTTACCCTAGCTTTCACCATGTACCTAACTCACCTTAAAGAAACATCTATTAAAGCCTTAGATACTGATAGCCTAACTTGTTTTAGAAGAAATAACATAAATTGCACTACAAATTCCCAGTTCAAACCCCAAGGAAACTAATACAATAGCTAAGATTTCCCTTCCAAGAACAAAACCATTTTGACCACAACATACTCTTATAAAAACCCAACCTCTATTAACAAAAATACTACTAGCTCTAGTTTAAGTAACAATACCAAACATATTAAGCAATTTACAAAGAAAGAAATAGAAGATACAACAAAGAAAGGGCTATGTTATTTGTTAGATTTTAACCTAAAACCATTTCCTATTTAATGGATATGCTTGAATAGTATATAAACTATACTCAGGATATAGAGGCAAGCATTATGAGACTTTTAAGATTACCTTTCCAAAGATGCCTACTAGATTAGGTGATGTGTGATAGAAGGCCTAGCTAGAACAGATGATGCATAATAGAATTACAAAAAAAAACTATTGGCAATCCACATTAAAAGACTGGATTAAACAACAAATAAAATACAATAAAAACATATAAATAAATGCATAATATAAGATTTAATTAATGTATGATTATAATTATATAAAAAGGAAATACAATAGAAAAATAAATAAGTTGATTCTAATGTTAAAATTTCATGTGATAAATAAGTTTAATTAGAAAATGAATAAGCCTATAATTATGAGATTCTAACATTCCCTTTCAAATTGGGAACAACTTGGATCTAATATTGCTAATCTTCTTTTTTTCCTTGGCATTTTGACATAAGGTATAGGTTTGTTAGCTGAAATAACATCAAAGTGGGGCAAGGAAGAAGAAGACTTCTTTGCTATAAACCTACACCTTGCATCAAATGCTAAGAAAGAAGATAGATTGACAATGTTAGCTCCAAGTTGTTCTAAACTTAGGAGGGAGTGTTGGAATCTTGTAATTATAAGCTTATTCATGTTTTAGTTAGACTTGTTTGTTACATGTGATTTTAACATCACAGTCTCTTCCCTTTTGAGGTTTCATACCTTTTTATTTTATTCTTGAAAGAGAAAATTCACTAATCAAAGATAATTAAGGTGGATTCATAAAGCAGCTTTAATCATGTTGGGATTGACATGCAACATTTGCAATAAAGAATTTGACGACGACGCAAAATTAAAGCCTCATTACAAGTCTTAATGGTATCAATAAGCTTCATTATATGTCTAAGTGGCATCAATGCAATCTTAAGTGTAAGGTGGTTGGGATTCATGGGGTTGACAAAAGAACTATTCCTAGCCATGCAATCTATAGTTTCTTAATAGAAAGATAAATCAAATGAAACCCCCGTGTTTTTATAGTTATGGCCTTTGTGGCAAAGGTTATAAAAGTTCTAAGGTTCATGCAAAGCATATTAAACCCTATAGTCATTTGAAGCAGGCTTCTCAAAGAAGTAATCATTTAAATGAGAAGGCCAAAATCAAGCTACTACGACATGTAATGAATAAACTTTCCCCTAGAAGAGAGGCAGACAATGTTGAAAGTGAAAGAAGTGAAGATGAGTGGGAGAAGGTTGATCCTGAAGATTAATAGATTAATGATGATACAATGTCCATGACTAATTTGAATGTGAACAAATATGATGACAATTATGAGGATTTGGATCCATCATGTTGCTTTATGCCTGATCAAAAGCATGAGACTATAGAAATTTGTATTGTTCACATACAAAAGTAGCATGGATTCTTCAGTTTAGATATTGAGTATTGAAAGAATTCAAAAGGCCTGCTCACTTATATAGGTCTTAAGGTTATGAGGGACTATATTTGTCCTTAATGCAATGATAAATGTCATCCTTTCAAAAACTTGGAAGTAGTTATGAAACACATGGCTATGAAAAGTAACTATAAAGTTCATTATGGGGATTGTGACAATAAGGAAGTAAATTCGAAAGAATTCTATACATATAACAGTAATTACATGGATAAACTAGTAAAGCAGTTAGTTGCATTAAGTGATGCAAAAAAAAAATAGTAACAATGGGTCTATGCTTGTAATCACAAAGAAACATAATATGGCATCAAAGCTCAATTCCATTATGCATTGCCTATATCAACAAGTATCTCTGTTGTGCAGTGCCTAATCTAGTAAGCATCTATGAAGGGGTAGTGTAAAAAGTCCCACATTGCCTGAAAGACTCCTAAATGCAATTTATATACTTGTAAGGAAACTTTACTTAATATGGTTTTGTGTAAGAAACTAATGGTATCAAAGCCTACAAAGTCAAAATATATTGGTGGTTAGCATGAGAACATTATATGTTTGTAGTTAATGTGAGAAAACCATATATTAGTCATGAGGGACTATATGAGTTTTTATTGTAATGATAAATGCCATCATTTTAGTAGCTTTGAAGCACTTAAGAAACACATGGTAGTAAAAAGTCACTATAAAGAGCATTACAGTGATGGCAATAATGATAACGAAGTAGAGTAGGAAGAATTTAATGATTATAGTAGTAGTAACATGGATAAGCAAGGCAGGGCTAGTTGTATCAAGTGATGCAGACAATAATGATGGGTTAAAGAATTTGCATAACTCTATCTCTTTCATTTGGAATGCTATTAGATATGATAGATCTTTTCCCTCAAGGTTACAAAAATTTAAGAGTTTTGTTGAAAAAGAAAAGATAGAATCCAAAAGTCTTTTGTGTTTAGATATCATGACTCGGTGGAATTCCACCTACATGATGTTGGAGCATGCTATGAGATTTCAAAAAGTATTTGAGAGAATGGAAGATGAAGATGATGCCTATAATTCTTATTTTAAAGAAGATAATAATCGAATTGGTCCTCCTATGGCATATGATTAGAGTAATGCTTCTGTGTTTATTGACTTCTTAAAAGTCTTTTATAATATTACATTAAAGTTTAGTGGATCATTATATGTGACTTTAAATACATGCTTTCATGAAATTGCTCATATTTAGACTATACTACAAGTAAATGCTACATCTATAGATGCTTTAGTTGGAGATATGGCTAAGAATATATAAAAGAAATATGACAAATATTGGAGAAAGCCAAAAAATATGAATCCCTTATTGGTAATAGGGGTGGTATTAGACCACAGGTATAAACTTGCATATGTGAACATGGCTTTCAATTATATATATCTTGATCATGATATGTGTGTAACCATAAAAAAAAAAAAGATCAAAGATGTTTTGTATCGCTTATATGAACAATATTTTATAGGGGTTGTTAATGAATCAAGTGAAAAAAATGATGACCGCAGTGGATCCGATGGAATGGATTTAGTTAAGAGAATACTAACATATATTGATCTGAAAAATAAGTGGCTTGCATAAAAAAAAAATAAAATTTACTTGTGACCAAAAAACAAAGTTAGATAAGTATCTTATAGCTGACTTAGTAGAAGAGAAAGAGTCTTTTGATATCTTAGCATGGTGAAAAGGCAACGCTAGAAAGTATCAAGTACTTTCTATGATTGCACGTGATGTGTTGGCTGTGCTAGTGTCCACTGTGGCTTCTAAATCTGCTTTTAGCACTAGTGGACATGTTCTTGAGATATTTAGGAGTTCATTATCACCAAAAATGATTCAAGCACTTATTTGTACCCAAAATTGGCTATCTCCTCATGTGTTCAATTTTAATGATCATGACTTTGATCAATACGAAGAGTCTGAGAATATGATTGAATCAGGTAAACTCTATACTTTGAAAATAAATTAAGTATTATGCATTTTTTGCTTATGAAATCAACTTTCTAATCTTTTGTTATTTTAATTTTTACAAAGATTTCAGGAGGAACAAGTGTCATAAAAAATTGACATGCATTTATTTATTTTTCTAGTTTGTAATTTATGCCTTGTAGTTTTTATTTTATGACTCTTAGTGTGATATATTTAAGATATTATATGATTTTATTTGATTGTTGTTTGTTATTAGTTGTCCACTTGTTATCACAAGGATTTGCATATTGATGTGTAAAAGGATTTCTTTCTTTTATTTTGACTATGTGTTCAAGAATTTCTTTCCCTTATTTGATTCTTAATTGGTTATTTAGTGATTGTTGAAAATGATTGTAGTTAGCATTTAAATGGAGATGGTTATTAATGATATAATAGTAAATAATTATTAGTCTTGTGAGATTAGTTAACGTTTTCATTCTTTTTTTGTTTTTTAAATCCTTTTTATTTTGGTAGCTTTAATACTTTAAATTCTTTAATTGATGATTTGCTTCTTATAATTAGGAAGGGATTATAACTTTGGCAAAGCAATAGTAGAAGATTACTTTCTATTTTGAGGTATGTTATTATTCTTAGTTTTTATAATATTCTTAGTAATTTGTTTTTAGATTTTAATTTGGAATTGGATCATTAAATAGTTGATGAGTGCCTTTGATAAATATATACTTAGGAGCATTAACTTTTCTTTTGAATATCATTATTTTTTTTATTGGAATTGGTTTTTTATCTTTGAATAATTGATTTGTTATTTATTGGAAAAAAAATATTGGGCTTGTTAGGGCTGGTTGGGCCTGCCCTAACGTACCCTAACCGACTCTAAAATTAGGCTACTCAGGTAGTACTGAGCTACAAGTATAAAAATAAACTCAATTTTTTAATCGAGCAGGGTTTCAACCCAATTAAATATCTGACCCGACCCTACCTATACATACCGCTAATGTGGCTGATATTATTAGGTTGCAAGAAGCCTCAACAGTTGAAAGTTGAGAAAAGATAGCAAAATTAAATGACACAGTTGTGTTGGTGGAAGAAATTCTTTAGAGTATAATTAATCAAATAATTTGTAAATGATTGCATACCTGAATTAATTTAGTTCTTTCGAATAAACTATGCTCAATTAATTTAAAAAAATCCTTACGTCGGTGATGCATGCCGTTTTACTGTTCATAGACTCGTCTCATTTCTCATGTTATGCGTTAATTGAAAAAAATATATATTATATGGCCATTATATATAGCTTAGCATAGTTATACTAAAAGGCCATTAAATTAAGAAAATGATTTATGGGATCAAAGCCCATTAAGTTTTGATTACCCTTTAATGTGATGATTATAATACATATTTTATCCCAAAAACTTATGTGATCCAGTTTCAAGTTTTTTTTTTTAATCATTTATTACTAAACAATTAAAAATCTTATCAAATCAAATACGTGAGCAATAGGGACCCTTTTCTATTCATACTATATATACATATATGTGTAGGCTTCATAATATTAATTTTTAAAAAAAATCCAGTTGAATGGTTCATTTCTTTATATGCAATATAAGAATTTTACTTTTTAATTGACGTGTTGAAGACGAAGAGGAAAGTGGCAAAGGAACATGTTTCTTTAAGAAAAAAATATCTCTTACTACCTACAATATTCTTATTGATATCTACGGGTGCTATTTGTTGGGTCTGTGCCTTGGCCTAACGGAGGGCTCTTTTGTTTGTCAAAGGTTTTTGTTTTAGGACTAAATTTAAAGTATAATTTTTTTATATTTTTATTATTAATTTTTCTAATAAAATTATAATAAATATAAAAAATATAATTATATAATATTGAGTTGTAAAAATTATATATTTATTCTAAAAAATTATTTACTTATTATGTTATTGTTAAAAAATTGTATATTTATCATATTTTAATTAAAGATAATAAATATATATATAACTATATATAAAAAAAAAATTTCCTTTGTTTTAAGATGCTGGCTTTCTTTAACAAATTGATACAATGATTATTTTTTTCTAACTCAGGATAATCCTCAGAATGTCGCGAAACAAGTGAAATCATTCTAATCTTTCGTAGCTCTTGATTTCCACCTTAACCTATCAACTTTTTACTTTATGTGCTTATCTGGGTTGATTGTACTCTTAGGTCTTATTGTTTACGCCTACCCCTATTATGTTCTGTATATATCTCCTCTTCATTATCAAGAAATCTTTCTATCTTTCGGTTAAACAAAGTCAATATAATATTGCAATTTATATAGAGATAGTAATTTATTTACCATTAATAATATGTAGCATTATAAATTCATCATTTGGGAAACTACAATTATTTGTAGACACCAATTTTTAATTTAGGTCATAAAACTAAAAGCCCTCTAACCTTATCCGTAGATATCAACATCTGCTAAGCAGTTGGTCAACGTCTTTATGCAATATTTATGAAAAAAAGATTCTATCTCCAAACTGAGAGGCCTATTGGCTATTCCTATTGCTGAATGGAATACTCTAAAAAACATATTTAGTGAAATAATATAATTTGTCTTTAATGAAGAAATGAAATATAAGGATTAATGAATATTCTTTTTCTTTATCTAACACAGTGAAATAATACACATAAACAGTAAGTGAATAAACAGTATAGTTACAACTTGCACCAAATAAAGAACATGTAGCACAAAATGTTGAAAAACTCCATAACCGAACCAAATCTGCACCGTAGGAAATCTTGAGCCCAGTCACCAAAGAAAACAAACAAACAATCATCAGAAGTAAGAAAACATTAAATCAGCACAGTAGTTCATAAAAATCATATATCCATTAATTATACTGGTTAGTCAATCACATAAGAGTAAATAAAAACAACTGCGAAAGCCACTAGTTCAGACTTGTTAAATCAGCATAGTAGTTCATGACAATCATATACTCATTAATTATACTGGTTAGTCAATCACATAAGAGTGAATAAAAACAACTGCGAAAAGCACCAGTTCAACCTTGTTGGCAGGTATTGATTGGTGCTAACTGGTACGTGATGCCAAGATAGACCTACCAATTCAAATATTGAAACAACATGTCCATGTTTTTGACTTTTGAGCTTGCAACCAATTAAGAGACATAGTTTTGAGTTCCTTTTTTCCAATGACATGAAAACCTTACCGATGTCTGTAATAGCTCCTGAAGAGACCTATTTCTTTCCATTTTCTAGGTAGAAGCCAAATCTCACATTGAGTTGTGACAATGTATCCAAAAGATGTCCTCTGGACTTATTAACCATGATATCAAATTTCCTAGTCCACTCTAACCATTATGCATGGGTGAAATACAAACATTTATTTGTAAAGATGACAATTATACCATCCGATTTCAATAAGATAACTGCATAACGAGAGACACGGGGTGATATAATTTCTGTCGTTCAGTTGAATATATATATGTGTTCTATTTGAACGGTTTTAACTAATTAAAAATATTTATTAATTAAATACCTCTCTATATATTTATATATTTATATTTATGTGTGTGTGTGTGTGTATAAAGATCATTTGCAGCCTTAGTGATCTATAGGCAAGTTGATACACACACAAAGCTCACATATAAAAAATCTTCCAAGAGAGAAGAAGCTGTCAATGTTCAAACATTGGCACAGCATGAGTTGTAAGGCCATGTACAACTTAATTTGTTAGATGAAAAGCATTTGACAGAGCAAAAAATAGTAATACTGTATGTTTGTCACAAATCCTACTGCTATTTTACTAAAATTTAACACTGGCCATTTAGAATCCAGCCCCCTGTTGACAGACCCTGATCATCGCCTTTCCTGCGTGAGCTGAAAAGAGACTTGACATAAGCTATTGGCTTTTATGTATACTTCTCTAGATATATAATAAAGCACCCATTGCTTTGAAATAATCTTGATAATCAGAATTCAGAATATAATCATTGCCTAACAAAAATAGTAGAATTGGATCAATAGTTGTTTCATCACTTTTCTTCTAGGCAGAACGTCTCTGAGGGTGTTAAATGATTAGCAACTAGCATTATTAGTCAATAAATGAAAATATATATGACTACCAAGGCATACTTACATATCAGTTAACTATCAATTTGATAATAAAACTGCAATTACATATCAGTTAGCTATCAATTTGCTAATAAAATTGCAACAAACATACTAAGTAAATAAGGAATAACAAACTTACATTCGCTCTTGCTTAAGAACTCTTATTGTTCTAGGTTTGATTGCTTTGTGCGTAGGACCAGGCCTTGTTTTCTTGATCTGTTTGTTATGGGAATAAAACGGCATGGACAGGTGGCACGCAATCAGTGCATTATTGGGAAAGGACAGGTGGCACATGATCCCAAAATTGGAGATTTTCTGCATGAGACGTTGGGGCGTAGTGTCCGCGCGAAAAAGTTGTCCTGGAGGCTTAGAGAATGAGTGGGAAAGGTATATGATGCAGAATGGGCAGGAGTGTGGGTGGTGGATAATTTTGTGATCTCTTCTCTCTTGAGAGTTCCTCTTCTCTTCGGGTGAGACCTTTCTGGGGTGGTTTTCTTTTCCCTACTATTTTTATTTCTGAGTTGTTCTCTTGTGATTTGCTTTAAATCTTGATGGGTTATTTTGTAACTGCTATGAGCTCTGTAATTTTGGCGCTAGGACCGTGATATTTATATAACAGAGCTAGTATCCTTCAATGTATTGCCTATGCATTTTCTTTTTTTTTCTTTGGTGAGTTCAATATTGTGCAGGAATCATTGCATTAGTGCTCTCGTTGAGAGGCATCAATGGCTGTGAATACCTAAATGAAAGAGATGGGTACGGAGATCAAGCGAATGTCAGATGACCTTGCGGATTTGAACCAGAGGGATGCTAAAACTCAACATAGGTTGGGACAAAATGAAGCTTCAATACAGTCCATTAATAGGCATTTGGAGGTGCTCAGTAAGTCGATGGATTGCTCAGGAGTGTCCCCACTGTCTATGACTTCATCTTCAGACCAGGGAGTTGGACTCAGTAGAACGGTTCCGAATGCTATCCAAGTCCAGCAGGTTAAGATTGATTTCCCTCGGTTTGACGGAACGGATGCCCTTACATGGTTATTTCGAGTGGAACAATTCTTTACTTATTATGATACTCCAACCTTCAGCGAATCACCATTGCCACTGTGCATTTCGAAGGATCGGTGGTTCTTTGCTTTCAGATGTTGCAGAAGGCCAACCTAATTCCAACTTGGGCTTCATTGACGCCTGCCATTGCAGAACAATTTGGGCCCTCTCAATTTGAGTCTCCTCGGGCCCAATTATTGAAGTTGAAGCAGTAAGCACTGTGGCAGACTATTATACAAAGTTTATGGTGTTGGCAAATAGATCAAAGGATCTTAATGATTTAGCTTTATTGGACTATTTTATTGGTGGATTCAATGAGCCCATTAGGAGTGAAGTAATAGCCAAAGAACCGAATTCATTGATCAAGGCTGACGCGTTAGCTCGGTTGTATGATGAACGGCTAGCTTTGGGTATCCCATGGGTACGAACCGCTCCAGCAACGTAAGTGCAGTGTTGAAAGGATCTTTTGGAACCTCAATGCCTTCTCCTTCGCGTCCCATCGCATTACCACCTCCATCCCTTCCTCCACTGCTTCCTTCACCGCCGATGATGCCCAAGACCACCAACCACAATGTCCAACCAATTCAGAGGATAACCCTCGCAGAGGTGCAGATGAAACGTGACAAGGGTCTCTATTTTACTTGTGACGAAAAGTATCACAGAGGACGCAAATGCCCTAACAAGCAATTGATGTTGTTTCTTTCAAAATTTGATGAGCCACCTGACGGTGCGACCACAAAAGATACCGTCGAGGTTGCAACCGAGATTGAGGTACCCAGTGATCTAACTCATCATCATTTATCATTACAAGCGATGAATGGGCTACTGAGTAGCACCACCATTCGATTTGAGGGAACAATTGGTGGGACCAGGGTACGAGTCTTACTAGATGGAGGCAGTTCAGATAGTTTCATACAGCCCCGAATTGCTCATCATCTGCAGTTACCCATAGAACCAGCAATAGAGGTCTGAGTGATGGTTGGGAATGGTCAATTCATAAAAGCCGAAGGAATAATTCAAAATCTGCTTGTTCGGATTAACGGGCATTAGATAACTTTTTTCACTTATATTCTTGAAGTATCAGGTAATGATGTGGTTATTGGCCCCTCATGGTTGGCCACGTTGGGTGCTCATATTGCCAACTATAGAGAGGCATATATACAGTTTGATGAAGGGGAAAGGTTGATCACGTTACAGGGGCTGAAGTCGATTGCTCCTACCATAGCTACTTATCATCATTTTTAGAGAATCAATGCTACTAAGGTGATCAATGAATTATATATGCTATCTTACTTCAGTTTCGAGGGGCATATCAAAAATTTGGCAATTGTAATTGAAGACATTCCAACGGACTTAGCTACTCTACTACGTAGGTACGCTTCTGTGTTTGAGACTCCTCATGGGGGTCCCAAGATCACTTAATTCCATTACAGGAAGGAGTTACAGCAATTAAAGTGAGACCATATCGATATCCCTTTTCTCAAAAGGCGAAAATCGAATGCTTGGTTGAGGAAATGTTGCACGATGGTATAATACAACCCAGTACTAGTCCTTTTTCGACACCAATTATTTTAGTTAAGAAGAAGGATGGGACTTGTCATTTTTGTACAAATTATGGGGCTTTGAATGCGGTCACAATAAAGGATTCGCACCCAATTCCTACTGTTAATGAATTATTAGATGAGTTGCAAGGGTCCAAATTCTTTTTTAAACTTGATCTAAGGTCTAGTTACCACCAGATATTAGTAAAGCTCAAAGATAGATGGAAGACAGCTTTTTGTACTCATCATGGACATGATGAATGGCTTGTAATACAATTTGGGCTCACCAGCGCACCTACCACTTTTCAAGTTGTGATGAATGATGTTTTTTGACCCTATTTGTGTAAATTTGTTTTGGTATTTTTTGATGATATTTTAGTATATAGTCAGGATTAGATTCTCCATCTTGACCACCTAATTATAGTGCCAGAAAATCTTCATAAAAATCACCTTTATGCAAAGATGACTAAATGTACCTTTGGGAAGGCGAAGATCAAATACCTGTGTCACATTGTTTCAGGTTTTGGAGTAGTTAGGAAATGGTAGGTGCCCACTTCAGTTACTCAAGTTAGGGCATTTTTTGGGCTAACGAGGTAATATCGTCACTTCATTCGAGGATATGCAACTATCGCAAGTCCCCTTACTGATTTACTATAAAAAGATAATTTTAAGTGGCCAAACAAACTCAAGAGGCATTTGATCAACTGAAACATGCGTTAACCAAAGCTCCGGTATTAGCACTACCTAATTTTTCAGAACATTTTGTTTTAGAAACTGATGCTTTAAAACTGGGAATTGGGGCTATACTTTCCCAAGAAGGAAGACCAATTGCATATTTTTCAAAAAAAACTTTCACCTAGGATGCAAAAGCACTCAGTATATGCTAGGAAGCTCTACGCAATATCGAAGGCAGTGGCGAAATTTTGCCATTACTTGTTTGGTCACCACTTTATCATTCGAACGGATCCCCATAGTCTCAAGCACCTAACTCAGCAAGTGATTCAAACCCCGGAACAGGAGGCATGGTTACCAAAACTATTGGGTTATTCATACACCATTGAATACAAACCTGAGTCTTTAATCAGGCTGTAAATGCACTCTCCCGCAGCTTCCATATAGCAATCACTGACCCAATCCTCATTATTTGAGCTGATTAAGTAGCAAATATGCCAGTCCCCTCAATTATGACAAATGGTGTAGAGTTATACTCAGGACCCAACCAATTTTTCTCATTTTTAGTTGAAAGATGGATTACACTGGTGGAAGAAAAGGCTAGTGGTACCGAGCAATCACGTGAAGTAATCAACTAGATTTTATTAAAGTTTCATTCCTCACCAGTGGAAGGTCATGCTGGCTTTACTTGTACGCATGCTCATATTACTACTCTATTTTATTGAAAGCACATGAGGGATGACATTCGAACCTTCATAAGGCACTGTCAAGTGTGTCAACGCGCAAAGACCTCACAGCTCCACCCTGCGGGATTACTTAGTCCCTTGCTAATTCCTAATTAGGTATGGGAAGATGTAGCTATGGACTTTATTACTGAGCCCCTCTTTCTAAGGGGTATACTATCATTATGGTAGTTATTGATCGTCTCTCAAAGTTTGCACATTTTGCTCCATTGAAAGCCAATTTTTCTGCTTTTGTTGTGGCTAAAGTTATTGTTCAAACTATAGCCAAACTACATGGCATTCCACATTCTATAGTTTCTGATCATGACAAGGTCTTCACTAGCAATTTTTGGAAGCATTTATTCCGATTACAAGGTACCATACTTAGCATGAGCTCTTCATACCATCTACAAACAAATGGGCAATCCAAAGCTCTTAATAAATGCTTGGAGATGTATTTATGATGCTTTATGGCTAACAATCCTAAACTTTGGGTTGATTATCTTCCTTAGGCTGAGTTTTAGTATAATAGCTCCTTTCATACAGCTATTGGAATGACACCCTTCAAGATAGTCTATGTTCATGATCTACCTTCCATCATCCCCTATTCCTATCAGGATAACACCCCTTATGAGGTTCATACCCATCTTGCTAATAGGGACAAACTCCTTGCTGCCCTTAAAGAAAACTTGCAACAAGCTCAGTCTAGGATGGAAAAGTTTGCAAATCGCCACAAATCTAAAGTTCATTTTAAAGTGAGAGACTATGCTTTTGTCAAATTGCAAACTTATAAACAGATGTCGCTCTGCCTTCAACGAAATCAGAAATTGGGAATGCGTTTTTTTGGGCCATTTCAGATTGTGGAATGCATTAAAGCCATTTCTTACAGGTTGGCCTTGCTTTCAGAAGCTAAAATTCATCCTGTCTTTCATGTGTCAGTGCTTAAACATTGCAAGGTGATCCAATTGCCCAATACATTCCAATCCCTTTCATCAATACTCTTGAGGGACCCCAGATTTCTCTGTTAGATGTGCTCGATGCCCATCACGTACAAGTCCAAGGAAAGTAAGTTCCTCAACTTTTGGTGAAATGGGATGAACTTACAGAAACATCATGGGAGTACTTCTCCACCATTCGAGATTAGTGCCCTGATTTCCACCTTGAGGGCAAGGTTGATTTTGATGGGGAGAAAAATGTTATGGGAATAAAACGGCATGGCCAGGTGGCACGCAATTAGTGCATTATTGGGAATGGACAGGTGGCACATGATCCCAAAATTGGAGATTCTCTACATGAGACATTGAAGTGTAGTGTCCACGCAAAAAAGCTATCCTGGAGGCTCAGAGAATGAGTGGGAAAGGTATATAGGGCAGAATGGGCAGGAGTGTGGGTGGTGGATAATTTTGTGATCTCTTCTCTCTTGAGAGTTCTTCTTCTCTTTGGGTGAGACCCTTCTGGGGTGGTTTTCTTTTCCCTACTCCTTATTTCTAAGTTGTTCTCTTATGATTTGTTTTAAATCTTGCTGGGTTGTTTTGTAACTGTTATGAGCTCTGTAATTTTGGTGCTGGGACAATGATATTTATATAACAAAGCTAGTATCCTTCAATGCATCGCTTGTGCATTTTCTTTTTTTTTTTTTCTCAAGTGAGTTCAATATTACGTAGGAATCATTGCACTGTTCTTCATCTAGAGAGTAGGAGAGAGATTTTAATGAAATTTTGTTTGGTTAAAGAGAGGAGGAGAGGGAAGGGAGGGAAGATAAAATTAAATAGACGATTATACCCTTATGATATTATAATTAATTTTTTTATTTTTAAGAGATTTTTATAAAAAAAGATTTTTCCTTGCTTTCTATTATAAAAAATATTTTTTCTTGATTTCTATTCAAAAAATATTTTTTATTTTCATAAAAAATTATTTTGAATCCCACTAAAAAAAAAAAATCTGCATTATATTTTTAGTGAAAGCGAAAGTGAGATATTAAAATTGTATCTAGGGTAATTTGGTTAAATGAAATACAAAATTTTCTCTTCCTTCCAAAAACTCCCACTTTTGGAGAGAAGAGGAAAGGAGGGAAAGAGATATTTTGCCTCCCATCCTCTTTAATTTTTTCATACCAAACAAGGACTCTCTCCTCCCGTCCAATCCTTTCATATCAAACGATGGGTTAAAGTAAGTATTAGATTAGAAAAGATTAAAAAAAATCGAAATGTCAATAGTTGCAGAAAAACGCAGAGCTCTATCTCCCTTGTGCCATTCCAACCAATTTTGAACTTCAACATTTGGATATATTACTCATAAATACAACCTATATGCATTATATTACTTAAACATACAAGATCTACATAACATTATAAGATTAAGTCCATTTTAAAAAATTATATAAATATATACATATTCTTTTAATAATCTCCCTCACCGATATATTTATGTCTTGATTATGTCTATTTTTTAAAAGATTAGGTCTACTTTGAAATTTTTAAGGAAGGAAGGTATTTTATTAGGTTTTTCCGCCACAAATACTTCAACATTTGGATCAATCAAGAAGAGGTAGACCACTTTAATGGTACTGTCATTTAAAGCATGCGCTGCACATACTCATGTGGATAGATTTTTTTCAGTTTTTAAACCCATTTACTATATACCTTAATTAATGCATACCCCAAGTATGAATTCAGGCTACCCATCACGTAAAAGAAAAACCTAAACAATATAAAAGCAAAAGCTGGATAAAAGCGATTCAGGCTATAAAAGCAAAACCGGCACATAGCCGCCGACCTCTCTTCAGGAAAATCTGACCCTGGATTTTCTCATCTATCTTACGTGCTTGCCGTGAAGTTGTCGTTTCCTCTAGGCGCTGCCAGCAATAATGATCAGTGTGAGCATTGATGAACTAATATGTGCTCCATTTGATTGCCTCCATTGTGCCTTCTAGCTCACCAGCATTTGCAATCTGCTGCGAAAATTCTATCGCACCCCATGAAAGCATCGTCACAGGGAATGTCGTTGATAACCCAAACTTCACATGATCACCCACAGCGCAGTACCCACCGACCAAGTCCACCTGCACAAAAATGAACGACACGTCAATTTTGATCCCATTCGACGGATGTAGAAACTTACATTCTCATTTTTCATCTTTCAGTACCTCTCCAAGTAGATCTTCATTCCCATTCGATTTCCGTCAACCTCCCCTACTCCATCGCTATCCTTTGGCTACTCCGTTTTGCTTCTCCTTGCTTCCATCTATAACCTGCTCTGTCGCTATCCTTTGGTCTTTTGATCCAAGTCGAAGAAGGCAATCAATGTAAGGCTTCATCACTCTATTCTTTTATCATCAAATAAATATGAGAGAGGGAGATAGAACATATGATTAAAAGGTTTAAAATTTGAAATTTGAAAGAGAAATTGTGCATAAATGACAGAGTATAAGTGTGCATAAAATGAAGAGGCGCGGGGATTTTACGGAAAGAAAAGGGAAAACAAAGGTATGAAACAGCAGTGCACAAATATCTCCCTAAATGCGACGGACGAAATTACTGATAGAAAAAATGATCGGATCCGCGTCTACTAAGGATCCGTTTGGTATGGAGAAATATATTTGATGGGAATGGGAATAAAAAAAGAAATGAGAAAGGAATGAAATCCTGAGATATTATGTTTGGTATGATAAAGAAAATAATAAGAATATTTTACATTCTCATGTTTGATATAAGAAAATAGTAGAAGAATAGAAAAAAAAAACATGATAAAAAGACAAAAATGCACTTAAGAAAAAAAATAAAGGAAATTATTATTTTTTAAATATAAGGTTGGTTAACAAATTTGTTACCTGTTTGCCCCATCTCACAAAACGCAAAACGGAGAGAGAGAGAGAGAGAGAGAGAGGGAGGCACGAGGAATCCATTGGCTTCTTGGTGGAGAACAAAGGTTTCAGCCACTGTGAAAGTTGCCGAAAATTACCTCCCTAACATCCTCGTCCAGTAATCGGTTCCATAAGGCTCTGTGTGCCACTTCTGTTTGAGGCACGAGTAGTGGATTTAAGGTAAGGAACTTTGTCTTAGGGCACGAGCACTTCATCTCCCACTGTTTGTTGTCACCGTGGTTGAATCAATAGAACAAGGTAAGAAATCTATTGGCTAATTCTATCCCCTCTTTTGGTTTTACTTACCAGTTTAAGAATTGTGCATTTTCTTTTTCCTTTCTAATCTTTACTTCTATATCTGATGCTTCATTGTAATCATTTCATGGTTTTGATTGCGTGAGTTTCTTTGTTGATGAGTTTGATACCTATGACCTATTAAATTGGTTTGAGTTTATTAACGATTGAAATTGACATTGAGTTTCAGTCAAAAATAGAAAGGGTTAGCAATTTATGCCTTTGTTCCTCTGTTTGCACTGAAGATGCTCTATAATGCATTGGAGAAGGTTGTCCCAAATTGATTGCTGAAGATGGTGTATGTTAAATTGAAGTGAAGCTGCTTGGATTATACACTTGTCATGAACTCAGTTTCATTTACTTCAAATATCAAAATTTATGTATGTTAAAGAAAGGCTATCCCAATTCCCAAATTAATGTCTGAAGATGGTGACTGTGCATCTCAAGTTTACTCATTGGTACCCTTACATGTGAAACCTATTTCTTAGTTCTACTGCTGGCTCCAATGATTTCTTCCTATTATAATCTCTGCTTACTAGCCTATTATGTAAGTTTTAATTATATTGTTTGCACTACTAGAGCTCTCTGTCTCTCTCTCTCTCTTTTTTTTTTTGCATATAGGTGTATCATAGCTGTAATATTGAATGCATTATATTTTCTCTTGAACTTCTTCACAAATTGCAAATGTGCATATACCCATATCTTTTGTTATGGTATCTATATAAGGGCAATTATGACCATGCGTAATTAATCAATTAAGTTAATTAGTGTTGGGAAAAAGTGTATGACTTTGAAAATCAATTAAATTAATTAGTGTTGGGAACAAGTGTCAGACATGGATATATGGTGTTGGATTAGCATTCTTTATCCTAAAAAAAAAAAAGATATTTTGTCTCTTTTTGCCTTTTGCTAACTATGGGGATTCTATACCTTTTAGATTATCATGTTTAATTAGTTGTAATCAATTTAATTATCTTCTTGTTGAGTTTTAGTTTGAAAAAATTTGAGGAAAAAAAATTGGTTCTGACTTAGTTATGTTATTTTGGTTTCTTTATCAATACTTGAAAGGTTGGTTTTGTTTTAGTCACTTATTTTTAGAAGGTGCAATGGCCAACAATCAAACATCACGCTGGACTTTAGATGAGGACAACACATTGCTTAATGCCTTGGAAAAGGCATTTGATAGAGAATGGATAATCAAAGGCCATGGATCTAGACCCAATGTATTTTCAAGAATTAGGAACTTTATGAACTCAGCAAGGGATGAAAGGGATATTATGATGAGGTTTAAAAGTTTTCAAAAGCTGTATTTTCACATGGAATACACTTTGAACAAATCAGCCTTCACATGGAACAAAGAATTGCATGTGCTTGAAGCAAGTGAAGAAACATGGTAGGTGATGCCCCATCTTTCATGCTATACTATTTATTTTGTTTTTGTAAAGTATTAAGCACCTAATGTAGGCACTTTGTTCTTTTTTAATAGGCAAATAGGAAATTGGCATACCTGAAGCACCGACAAATTCCATTCTACAATAGATTGGAGGAGATGTTTGGAAGACTAATAGATTAATTATGGAGCTACAAATCCACAAATAACAGATAAATCCATGCACTTTGTATGGTTATGTTGATTGTTGACCTACTTACAATGTAGTTAGACCTATGTAATCTGTGGAAGTTACCAAATATTAACACTTTGTATGTAGTTGTTGTATCCATTATTATTGGCACTACATATCACCCTTATTTTAAATGTTAGCAATTTCCATGTTTATGTATTGGATATTGAAAGTTTATATATTTTTCTTAACTAACAAAATAAGTTGGCATTAATATTATGTATGTTATATCTATAGTTCATATCTAGTTAGCACATATGTATTTAACACATATTGAGCAAAAGGCTTTGGAACACATATCTACACCTTCTAAAGGACGATTAAGTATAAATGTGTAATTCAAGGACCCAGTTCATTCCCACCAAAGAAGTTTGAGATCTGGCCTTAAGCATAAATATGTAATTCAATGATGACTGAGCATAAATATAACAATGTTTTTTTGGTGCTAAATGACACAAAAAAAAAACTAATTTTGTATTAAATTAATTTAACACATATCTAGTATGGTATAATGTTCTCACAAAAGTAGGCCTTCTAATTTTAAGTTACTAGAGTTAAATCTTATATTTTAGACTACAGATCATTTATTTATGGGAAAAGAGAAGAAATAATAACGAAAAGACAAAATTATCAGGAGAAACATAATATAGGATAGTATGGTAGATGAGAGAGTGAGGATGAGTAAGATTTTGTAACATATTCTTGTTTCTTTCTTACCTTAAAAAAAAAAAAATTGCTTTATAGTGTGAAAAATTAAAGTAAACAACTGCCAAATAGTACATTATGTCAACCTTACAAACTATCATTCAAGTGAGCTATGGACAAAAATAAGATAAACATAATATTGTCAACCTTACAAACTATCATTCAAGTACAACACTAATGTTGCCAAGACATTAAAAGTAGCAATTATAAATAATTTAGCAACATCCAACATATATACTAGAAGTCAGATTTTCATAACATTATATGGAATATCCAGTTGTTACAACCCAATGCCTATCATTGTTCAATATACCCCTACTATGGTGACTATTGCAACAAAGGGCAACATGTTTACATTTATATACAAGTATAGTTGATAACATATCTACATGTCAACCAACTTACAACCTGATTAGTCCTAGCCATAATTACACAAAAAGTGTAACATCCAACTTACAGTTTGATCAGTCTTAGCCATATGTACACAAAAAATGCAGTAGCCATACATAGCCATATTTACACGAAAAAGACCATTACATCAGACATCCAAAAGCAAGGCACCTCATATTCATATTTATGGATATTCCTACCCAAAATATTAAACCCATACCACATACAACATCTAACTGAGGACAAAGCTTATCCAAGCAGCCTTGCCATCATCTGGTATGGTAGGGAACCTATCTAGGAGCCTGTCATCTGATGCTATCTTAACGTGAGCACGGTATAGCTCATCCTATGTCAGCCTTGGAACTATAGCCAACTTAGTATATAGCTCTTCAGTATTTTTAGTCATATTTGCTTCATGACCTAGCCTATCAACGCTGCGGCAAATTTTGTCAGATGCCAGTTAAAGGCTTTAATCTATATTGGCATTGATCTTCTTAAATACTTCAACAAACATCTCATCTCTGTCACGGCTGCCTCACCTCCTTTTCTTAGACCCAGATGTCTTTGAGTTTGCATTATTAGGAGGCAATTCAGAAAATGCCATGGAAGTGTCAGTATCAGGCAACACCTTAGTTCCTCCAAGTTATCCAGGCCAGCACCTTCAGCTTCTATGTCAAGCTCCTCAACTATGTCAATAGTAGTTTATGCATCCTTTCCCGTGGCACAATCCTTTCCAAAGATTATGCATAGCGTTTCAAAGTGTGGACATGACCTATGGCGATAGGGAGCAACCTTTTTATGTGTCTGCAATAAAGAAGTAAACAATCAAATGCAATAGAAATTTTTAATGAACTTTAGACTTTACAAGATTTTCATGATTTCTCAACTAGCAAAGGTTAAAATAGAGTAATGTCTCAAGAATAAAAACCAGGTGTGCAAAAATTGACAAACCCCATTTTAATCTTAGTGTAATGATTATTATAAATATGGCACCTAAACTTGGAGCAATTAACATTTATCAGACAGAGCACTTGGTCTATCAAAATGCCATGCTGATACAATATCAGTAGGTATGCCAATTGGAGCGCAACAAGTTCGAGAAAGCTTCATCCATCAAGAACTTCAAAGAGCTCAAGTGGCCCAAATTGTACACTATGTCCAAAAGTTTCCAGGAGCTCAAGATAATTCCTATGTTGGACGTCAGCCCAAGTTTAGAGCCCAAAATCCATATTTGATCAATTTAGAACATGCTAGACGTCACTCAATTCATAAAGATGTTGATCTTAGAAACTTTGGACATGAGATCTCCTTAAAGATGCAAAAGTGGAAGCCCAATGCTCTAAGAAGGGTCATGGAGCAACTAAAGTCAATATCCAATGTGTTGAAGGCCCAATGTAGTTATACACACACAAGAGATGCCAAGGCCCAAGTGGAGTCCAATTGCAAGAGATTAAAAATCATGTGACAACCATGTGATTTTTAATGAAGTATGAGCATCCCATGTGACAACTTAAGAAGCTGATTAGTTTTGATTAGGATTCCTTTTGAAATTTTGTTTTTTATTATTATTTTTTGAACTTGGTCAAAGAGCTTATCTTGGAAATCAAGTTAAGATTAGTATCCTAATCTAATTAGGATATATATTAGGTATTATTTAAAATATTTCTAATCAGATTTTAGAGTTTTACTTTAATTAGAACTTTAGAAATTTTGCCTATAAAAGGCTTCATATTGTACTCTATTTTACACATGAATGAAATTGAGTATTATTCAATTATTTGTGAGGCTTTTGCTTCTTTGTGTTCTCTGAGAGTTCACGTGACTTATCAAAGGATTGGTCTTCCTTTGTGGCGTCTTGAGGCTAGGGTTCTAAGAGACAAGTTCTCTTAGGGTCTTTCCTTTGACCAACATTCTTGTATTCTAACCGTTCTCGGGCAAAGTGTCATCTTGTTGAAGGTTCCTAGGACAAGGTTCCTAGAGGGTCTTTCATCACATGCTTTGGGCAAACAATATGCATATAATAGGCTAACATGTAATATAAATTCTAAACAACATAATGATGAAAATAAAAGATTAAAATTAATCACAATAAAAAATGAAGTTAAAGCACATACATGAGAACAATGTTATGGAGAGCTACACTTTTGAGAATGAAAGGAACAAAAATATGGTAGTGTGACACATTTTATTTTGAAAAAGGAATTAAAGAATATAAAGGAACTATTCAGGGGCAATCATCCACAAGAGATGCATATGTAGAAAGAAGAGATGCAATAAGATCTTGCTTTTTAGACCCATGACTACAAGTCAGGAACATTATTAGAAGACAACAGATTTTATATAGAGACCAGTATAGAAATTTCATCTTGTATGCTAAGGATTTCTTATCTTAGGTCTGCTTGTTCATCCCTTTGATAAGCAAATGCTAGAGAAACAAAATCCCCCAACTTCAATTCAAGACTTTTGGTAAAGAAAACTGATTAAATAGGGAAGATTCCTACTATATTTTATGAGGAAGGACACCTATATAGTGTATATATTAAATAGCAAAAATAAAAATAATAAAAAGGCCTCACAAAGCATTGATTTAACACATATTTACATTAAAGTCAGATTCTAGAAATTGACTATATCTCTCAAAGCTTCCATTACATACACACACATAGTTATACATAAGTCTTTAAAATCAAATAGGGTGTTGAAGCAGTTATAATATGTTTCACATTAAATTATGAATTCTAAAGGAGAATTTATTTGTTTGTTTCTTCACAAATCTTGGACAAGCTTAATTAGATTCAAATTTGTCAACTTTCATAGCTAATTGGAAAATGACAACACAGGGTAGAAAGTAATTCACTTGGTCTCATCATTTCAATCAAGGTTGAACCATAGAAAAGCTTAATATTCCCTAAAAAGCCCCATTCATAATGATTATATTCAAAAGTCATAGGCTTATATATGTTACGTAAACATAACTTTTAAAAAGAATAACTTAACTTTTACCGTATAACACAAATAAGGGTTTTTTTACTATTTAACTTTAATTTTAAACATTTAATAGATACATGATCTAAATTACTACCAGAATATTTAAAATACAAACAACAAGTTAAGAAGGAGAATATTGTATTCTGTGTATTGAAGTACTTTACACAGAGATTTTGAAAGGATTCATCTAAAATGCTTTTATTATTTGTAATGTAATGCCCATAAATGTTGATTGGCATCATAGATAAAGGTAATAAAAGATATTAAAAGCAACTTGTAAATAGTGTTTAATGTGTAAGGGCTACATTCTTGAAACACAGGTTGCAACATTAAAACAAATACGGGATCATCATGATGCTAAGACAAAAACAAGATAAGGTAGTATAAATCATGTCAAGTTATGGATAGATGTGTTGGAAAAAAAAAAAAGCCTAGAACATAAATTTTGATAAGCAATTAATTAAGAACCTGAAAATGGCTTGTTTGGTTATGGTCAAGTAAGGTAGGGTAACTAACATGATGTCATACTCAAAGCCACATAACTATAATATATTTTAACCTCATTAATAAGTTGTCAATCCTATTAATTTGGTTCTGCATAACTAATCAAACACTAATTTAACCACTTGTTACTAAAAGTTGTTTTGACACCATAAAATTGAAATCTATTTTAATGCCATATGTAATTAAGGCAAAGCCAAAACCAAAATCTATTTTGACACCATTCAAGGTAGTTTATTCAACAATGTTGAGGAGTTACACCAATGTCACAAACACTAAACTAACATTTCAATTTGTGCAGATTTGACAAGTGTATGAATTTAACCACATATAATATAATTGCAGCCAATAAATTTTTGTTCAAGACTCAAACTTTTACCTTTAAATACTCATCCCATACTTCCTTGCCTGCAATCACACATTGCTTGTCTGGATCCCAACCAAATCCACTAGTGTTGGCCCGGTAAACCATGTCATAAACCACTTCCCAGCCACTTTTCAAGGTTTTCAGGCGCGACTAGATGTGAGGTACCCTTTTGAGGCCACAACCAGGGGATTTTTTTTCTAGCATGCTTTCCAATGTGTGAAGATAACCAAATCTGAACCCATTCTTTGCCAAAAACTTTCCCACTGCTCACAGCTCCACTAAGCACTCTAGCAACAATGCATCCTCTACTTGAGTCCAGACATGCTTCCTACCTTGGGTGCGACTCTCAGTTGGTGAATCCATTACTAAAAGCTATTCAGCAAACACATATGTTATAGAAAAAGTTATAAGTACCAAGCCATACATTTGAATGAACATGTATGAAACAAAGATCCATAAAGCAAGTTAGAAGGTCCATTACAAGAACATTACACCGAACAGAGAATGACAACTATAAAGACATATACATATATTGCTGAATAGTCCTACAAGTAAAGCTTAAAAGGTAAAGTACAATTATATAACACCCACATCTAATGACACACACAAAGACATATATTATACAAAGTTCTTAATGAAAAAATAGCTAAACAAGACCCTTCAACACAACACTAAAGCTTATCTATGTCCTCTTTGACTCGTAAAGTCACTGAACGTTTCAGTTGCTAGTGTCTCCCTCCAAGTGCTCCAGGTATCTGTGGGCTTAATGGTCCCTATAGTGTTTCCCTCTACATCAGACCCTTCTCCTTCTCCTTCCCCTATGTCATCTAACTCGGCCTCAAATGGATCCAATACATCTTCTTGCTTTATTAGATTATGCAACAAACAACAAGCAAGTATGACCCAATTGTGAGACCTCACTGGGTAAAATGATGGACTTCTGAGAATGGCCCAACACTTTTTCAACATCCCAGAACACCTTTCAATCACATTACGGGCAGAGGAATGTCTCATGTTAAATAGCTCATGTGGTGTGTTTGGTAAGTGACCGATTCTCCACTCATTTAAGTGGTATCTTTGACCTTTATATGGTGCAAGAAATCCTTCACAATTAGTGTACTCAGCATCAACTAGATAGTATTGACCTAAATCACACAAAGTTATATATTAGAGATAGAAACACATTTTTAAGTGTATGTGTACATATAATTTGCGAAGGAAAAAATATTTTAGCTTACCCTATAGTACTCTCAACCCATTCCTCCTAGTAATGGCATCATGTAATACCCTTCCATCAGTAGTAGACCCTTCCCACCCTGGTAATACATATATAAATTGCTCATCAGTGGAGCAAACTCCTAAAACATTGGTGGTGACCTCCCCTTTTCTATTACGGTACCTAGGTTTGTCCACTAAAGGCACATTGATCTTGATATGTGTGCCGTCTAATGCACCGATACAATTTTACAAACAAGATCCTCATCAATATAGGTGACACCAATACCCAAAAAAAAAAAAAAGAGTTCCAATACAATAATGTTTTATATTTATCTTGAACCATTTTCATTTTCCATCAATTGAATCTTCAGGAATAGGTTCTGGTTTTTTGAAGAGCTCTCCTTGTAAACGCATCATAGCATTCAAAACTGAATTGAAATGTCTACTTATAGTTTCCCTTAACCTCCCAAATTGGCATTGGATTGACCTATTCTTCCCGTGATGAGCAAGAATGTACAAAAACATTGCAACTTGCTCATCAACTAGTATATTTTTGGTAGGTTTAAGCCCCCCACATTGTAAAGCAAAGAACAAAGCCTATCAAATGTCAACCTATACATTATAAGTTGATTATAACACATAATGTTGCTACTATAAACCAAAGTCCTAAGGTAAGCTCTGTTTGCTTCAAAATTCATTGTATATGGCCTATGACTAATATACTGTCTAGTATGGACAAAACTTAGGAACATACTTCGGAGATGCCTACGAATGGCTTGAGTAACCTTCAACCACCATTGTAATAGTGTAACAATTACTTTCCTTTTCAATTGGTCCATGACTGTGCAATTAACAACATTATCACTTAATATTCACACTTAGTACAATTTGGAAAAATTTTGGGATCTTCAACTAATACCAATGCATGTAATTATAAATTGTAGAATAGTGAATTAAAACATTTTCCATTGATATAATCTCTAAAAAAAAATTCAATTACTACACTATATACATTTCAAGACCATTGAACTAGAAACACAAAGTAAAAAAAAAACCACTTTACATGTCATTTTGACCTACCAAACTAACCTTCAATCATGCGATAGCTTCCATATCCCATATTACAAAGAAGGCCATCATATTACATCCAGTCACTCACCATTATACATTAACTATTGACAATCATCAACATTGCTTCCCTTGTTAGTTAAAAAAAGAATTATATTACAACTATCACATACTAACTAGATGATGGGTATCTTACCTTGACCAATTTATTTATTTATTTATTTGATAAAAGAAGAAATATATTACAAAAGAGAAGGAAAGAAGTACAAAAGCCTCGTAGAATTGGGGTATATTTTTAATAAAAGAAATTAATCCTATTGTGAAAGGTATTTTGATTAAAAATGGTTTAGTTGTAGCTTTCCTTAGTTAAATTATTCATTCTTTTTTTGAGAGATAGCTTAATTATATGACCCTATCCCTTTTATTATTAATCTCATAGTACTATTCAATAATTGAAATTACTATCATTTATACTTTATTACATAATTTAATTTGTTATTTATTTATTAGCACTTACCCAAGATTAAAAAACAAGTAACAATTGATGACAATGCAAAGTATAAGTAGCAGCAACACAAACGGGCAAATGAAATCAAGAAAAGAGACTAACAATATAGTTATAATCATAGACTTAGACCAATCTTATAATGTAGTCAGGCTTTAAAATGTTTTTCTCGAGTGGAGAAATTTCAACCTTGTATAACACAACAACCACTTAACATTTAAGAAGATTCACCCTAAAAAAAAAAGAACACATTCAAGAAGATGGAAGAGATTTATTCAAATAGAGTCAGGTTCATATTAAATGCAGTGTCATATCTGCTATGACTTCGTTGTTGGTAAACAGGATTTGCAACAAAAATCTTACTATTTATAACTAGTTTCTATAGTAGAGAATACATTTTCTTTACATATAATAGCCATATGATGTTTAGAGTAGTCAAGCTTCATGAATGGAGAGAAAACAAACCAAGATATGCTACAGGCTTTGTGAATGGAGAGAAAACAAACCAAGATATGCTACAGAGTATATAAGGAAGAAGCTATTCAAACCAAGCAAAAAAACCATTACCTTTCACTTTTCTTGAACGCCCTCGCGATGTCGATGATAAATCAGATCTTTAATGGTGCTCAAACCAAATGGGTATGTTGGTCAGTGCTGAGAACGCTGGAGTTAGAGCAAGTAGCAGATGCGAGTGTTTTTGAATGGATGGTTGTTTCTGACATAATCCAAGGCGTGATGTGACCTTTGAAGGCATTTTAGTCCATTTATTTTCCTTTCCCGGCAATGCATTTATTTTCCCTCCAGTTTTTTATGGAATCAGCATTGACATGGATGACAGAAAATTAGACACCTAAAAAATTAAAATGCAATGTACCAAACAGTCTATCACCAACTTTCATGTTCCATTTCCCATTCCCTTCCTTTAATTCCATGCTACCAAATAGAGCCTAAGTGTTGCTATTGGACATGCATTCGTGTCTATGAAGTTGATTTGTTGAATGTGAACAATTAAGCGCTTCTACGAAGAAAGAAGGAAAATTGGATAATAAGCAAAAATTTCATACCATAATACAATGAGGAATTGCTAAATTATGTATTACATTTTTCCCCCTTATAAAAGAAAAACTTACCAAGATATACGAATGGAGTATAGTGTAAAAGTATTAAATCCATAACAATAATTATATTTCAAAACTTGAGGCTTGTTTGATACATAAAAAATTATGTGTAAAAATAAAAATAAAAAGGTAATTTTATTGATAAAAAATGATTTTAATACTTTTATTTTTAATAATTAAATAATAATTAATAGATAATATTAAATAATAATTCAATAATGATTACAAAAATAAAATAAATATTATAAAAAAATTTCCCTTTCTCTCACCCGTTCCATGATGCTACCAAAGAGCACTTTGATGTTAAATGGTAAACCCTCCTCAATCCTGTTAAATGTTGGATTATCAAATATAAGAAAATATCTTGACTACATTGAGTTTAATATTGCCTATTGTGTAAGGAATAAAAGTTCTCTAATAAAAAGATTTGAATCCACTTAAGTTAAAATTTAGTCTATACTATAATACTGTTTGAGCTTGCAATCTAATAGTTGAACCGAATAAGAAAAAATCCTCAATGTTTTAAAATACAAACTTTTACAATTTACATTGGAGTCTATGCAATTCTGAACACATACATTTGTCAATATATATAAAATTTTATATTAGAGTATGGACTTGGTTTAAGGACTAAAAAGGAAAATAAGCATTGATATGGCAACCCTGCCCATTTCAATTTAAAAACAAAAGCTACAGCCTCAGACAATAACATTTACAACTATATAAACAGATAACATGACATATAGGGGAAATTGATTGTCATATTCTTGTCACCCTGAGTTAATGTTGAAAGAAGCAATATCGGGGCATATATTATGCCTATAATATAATAGAGATATTTCAAATAAAAAATAGAAAATAATGAACCACATGTTTCCTATAATGTGAAAAGTGAGAAAGAAACTTCAAAGGCCATTTGATACAATCTACCAACTTACTATTGCACAAAAAGATATTTGACATTTGAAAACCACTCTTTTCATAGTTATTAATGCATAATAGATCATACAAATCCAATTTACCCTAAAAAATAGAAGAACCATTGCACCACTTTAGCTGCTAGATCGCCTAAGTGAGTATTGCATAAAATATCTATATCAATATAAATTATGTTCATCTTTGCATGGATTTTTTGGATGACTGAACACTATTATGTGGTCAAAAAGTAGAAACTCTAGAACAATGTAAATAATTAATATCTAAGTTATACATAACAAAATCAGAGAGCTCAAGTATAATTCATGATATGGAAGGAGTAAAAAAAAAAATTTACCTCCTAATCTATTAATCCCCTAACCTTGAAAATTCTGTAGACTCTAATTTTTGAGGTCCTATGTGCAACATATGTGCTTATTAAAATTGTCAAACAATTTCAAATGATAAATTTACCCTTCCTTTATATTGTAACCCTAATAAGGGAGGGGATAATTATGTCATTTGAGATGATAGTTTTAGTAAGCACAAATGTTGCACATGAGACCTAAAAAATTAGGGTTAAAAGAATTTTTAACAGTTGGACATTATTATTATAGGATTAATAAATCAAGTGATAAATATATATATATATATATATATACATATATATATTGCTATTTTTCAAGATTTGGAGAACATTGGTATTGAATGCAAAGTTTAAGTGGTAAAATATAATTTTATCTAATTTCTATATAAAAAGGAATCATTTCAATTTAAATATTCAAGACCTTTTTTATTTTCCTCAATTTGATGGGTAAGATATCTAGTTTTAGAGGTGGCAAAATATGTTTATAAAGAATGGCATACATTATATGATATGGTGTAAGTGTAACACACCTTCAAATTAGAACAAAGCAACAAATGCAATAATAGAATATGGAATGTCAAGGAGTCTCTGTATTGATTGATATAACTATTGATACACAAAATTACAGAGCTCTATGATAGTATTTGGTAACTAAGTTTGAAAATCAGGAAATTAGGAAAGAACAAGCAAAACACAGTAAGGGGGGAAGAGGAAAGGGATGAGAACCTAAAGAGAAAGGAGACAATACAAATTCCCCCACACCCTTTTTGCCTCTACTGCATATATGGACTACCACTCAATCCTTCAGCCTCTAAGGTAACTTTTTTACATGTACACTACATCGCACCACAACCTGTTGTGTCTCATTCTTTTTAGAATCATAAGCCACCTGAGTACCCTTGTCATTTTCATGAGAGTTTGCCACCTATCCATTATCAAGACCACTATGACTTCTATGCTTTAATAAAACATTACCCTCCCTATCAAAATCAATCTTGTCCTTAAGACTAAAGTCAGGATAGTCAAGTTAGAAGGTAGTTAAAGTCTCC
Source organism: Erythrophleum fordii (assembly GCA_032878935.1). Lineage (NCBI taxonomy): Eukaryota > Viridiplantae > Streptophyta > Magnoliopsida > Fabales > Fabaceae > Erythrophleum > Erythrophleum fordii. The sequence continues at coordinate 8,146,684 of JAVQMF010000047.1, forward strand.
CATGTAGCTTCAGTTATGTTGTCCCATTGAACTAGAATTTAAGGAACCCATTTTCCTTGAAGCTTGATTTAGTATGCATCCAAAATCTGTAATGGTGTGATTTGTAGCCCTTCTTTTGTTGTCAACAAGGGCAATGGAATATATTGAGCTTGAGGATCACCTTCACATCGCTTCAACAAGGAAACATGAAAAATAGAATGTATTCTTGCTATTATAGGCAATTCCAAATGATAAGCAATAATGCCTATTCTTTTCAGTATCTTGAATGGCCTAAAATAACACATCCCTAGCATTTGATTGCGCTATAAATGGAGAAACACTTGTCTATAAGGCTATAGCTTAACAAATACAAAATCACCCACTGAAAAATGCACCTCTGTCCTTTTACGGTTAGCAAACTCCTCCATTTTAGCTTGGGCTAGCTTTAAATTCTCTTTTAGATCAACTGGAGTTGATCTCGAGCAACTAATTATTGATTAACTTTAAAGTGAGTTTCCTTCAAGTAAAAGCAAGGTAATATAAAAGGTGGATTCCTCCCCTATAATATTTTGAAAGGAGTTATGCCAATAAAAGTATGGAAGGAACTATTATGCCAAAATTTTGCCCATGACAAAAAATCAACCCATTTGCAAAGATAGTCGGAGACAAAATAGTGTAAATACATTTTTAAGCATTTATTGAGAGCTTTCGATTATCCATCGGTTTGTGGGTGGTAAGAAGAGCTCATATTAAGTATAGTGCCTTGCAACTTGAATATTTGCTGCCAAAAAGTGCTAGTAAAAACTTTATCCCTGTCAGTCACTATAGATTTTGGAATGTCATGTCACTTAATAATGCTACTAATAAATAGTTTCGCTATTTAGGATGCCCAATGCCCAATCCAAAAGCGTTAGTTTCAAGAACAAAAGGCTTGGTAAAGTCAGATAACAATAATAAGGATGCATCAATCAATGCTTGCTTAAGCTTCTCGAATGTTATGTATGCATCTTCAATCCATAAGAACTTATCTTTTTGTAATAGATCTATTAAAGGACTAGCAATGGTGGAATATTTATGGATGAACTGTCTATAATACCCAATTAATCCTAAAAAAGCTCAAATCTAAGTCACACTAGTGGGTGTAAGCCATTCTTTCACAGCTTTAATTTTCTCAGGATCTATTTCCACCCCTTGACTTAATACAATATGGCCTAAATATTCAATTTTAGTTTTACCAAACAAGCATTTGGATAATTTAGCATAAAAACGTTACTACTACAAGCATTATAACACCATCCACAAATGACCTAAATGCAGAACCAAACTCAAACTATAAACCAGTATATCATCAAAAAACACTAGTATAAATTTTCGCAAGTAGGGACGGAATACCTCATTCATAAGAGCTTGAAAGGTTGCAAGTGCATTAGTAAAACCGAATGGCATGACTAACCATTCATAGTGCCCATGGTAGGTTCTAAATGTTATTTTTTTCCTATCCTCTGGCCAAACCAATATTTGATGGTACCTCAAACTAGGGTCTAACTTAAAGAAAAAGTTAGATCTATGTAACTCATCTAGCAACTCATCCATGATGGGAATTGGGTAGGAGTCCTTGATAGTAACAACATTCAAGGCCCTATAGTCAGTGCAAAACCTCTAAGTGCCATCTTTCTTTTTTACTAAAATTATGAGTGCAAAAAATGGACTCGTACTGGGCTATATAATATCTTCAAATAGCATTTCTTCAACCAGGCATTCAATCTCAGCTTTCTGAGAGAAAGGATACCTGTAGGGTTTAACCTTCACTACACCAGTTCCTTCTTATAGGGAAATTGTATGATCATAAGTACAAGTAGGAGGCGGCCCATGAGGTGTATCAAACACTCTAGTGTACTATTACAATAATGCACTAAGATCATTTGGCATTAGTTCGGGCAACTTTAGCGAGTCAAAGGTCTATGTGTCGAATGGAAGATATGTCATCATATATAACTTGTAAATTGATTTTGGCAAAAATGTGTTGAAAATGATGATAAGTGGCAATGATGGGCTATTCATTATAGATGCCTTATAGCGTAATTATTTGATCCCCATCGTAAAATTAGATATAAGCATCGCTATAGTCCGCAATATGGGACCCCACTAAGATGCTCCAATCACCACCTCGTTACCCGATATAGCCAAAACATAAACCGTTAATGTAATCATATACCCATCAATTTGAATTGGCAGATCACAAATTACTCCCTCAGGTTTTAAATATTGTCCATTACCATAACCTTTTCAATAGGTTTAATCGAAAGTTTCAAATGAGTGGCCACTCAGGGTTGGATAAAACTATCAAAGCTTTCCCCATTGTGTAGAACTTGAACACATGTACCTTGCATGTTACCTACCTAATGGATGGTTATGTCACACGGTAACCCACTCATTGCATAGAGTGATAAGTGATAGTGGGTGTGACCATCTTCATTCTTAGTTATGAGTGCTATCTCTTCCTATAATTCTATTAGAGACTTGTCAAGAGGGCCATCTAATTTAGACAAAAACAAAATCAATTTCTTGTTAGGGCATCGATGAACCCTATACTATTTCTCATCACATGTAAAACAAAGCCCCTTATCTCTTCTTAATTGCATCTTTGTAGGAGTGATTGGATGCACTGTGGGCAAGAAAATATGAGTGTTATTCTAGATCGATGGTGGTGTAGGTAACAACAGAGGAAGAGTCAAACTACTAGTGCCCAAGGGACAATGTGTGTTGCTGCCCGATGCTCCAATTGAGAATTTAGGAATTGGGTTTATGGGCTTTGGGTGGTTGAGACCCACAGAGCTTTCCAAAATGGATCGTTCATCATATAATCATACTAGCCCCACTGCTCTAATTAAGGACTTAGGTTCTTAAGCCACAACATCACTCTTAATGGGTTCTTTAAGTCTACTTATAAAGTAATATAATAGCACCTCTTCATTCAAGCCCTCTGACCGATTAGCATATATCATGAACTATGTATGATAGTTTGCCACTATCCCATTTTGCATGAGTTTGAACAATCAGGCCTAAGGTGACTCAAATTTGGATGGCCCAAAGTGTTCCTCAATAGCATGTGTGAGTGAAACCTAATTAGGAATTAGGTTGGACTTTTGGAGCATCTGAAACCATGGAACCACGTTGCCTTTAAAGTGAATGGCGACAATGGTGAGCCTTTATGTGTCCCGAGTGCCATAGAACGTGAAAAACTGCTCGACACGAAAAATCCAAGTAAGAGCATTAGTGCCGTCAAACCGAGGAAAATCAACCTTCATTCCAGTGTTAAACACTTCATTCTGATTCAAACCCATGTCCAAGGTAGAACCTCCAAAAGTAGCTTGGGAACCCACACAATCCATTGATTTGCTAAAAAGCTTTAGATGACGATTCATAGATTCAAGAGTCACTTCCATCCGTCCTGGTCACTACTAAGTAATAGTATCTCTCTCATTGAGGTCTAAAATATCATCTGTGACTATTTTAATCTCTGCTACCATTTTCTTTATGCGAGTATTCTCAGCCATTATGAATCACTCTCAACGAGAGCACCAATGTAACGCACCTGCAAATCAGAACAGAGCAACAAATACAATAATAGAATATGGAATGTTAAGGAGTCTCTATATTGGTTGATATAATTGTTGATACACAAAATTACAGAGCTCTATGATAGTATTTGGTAACTAAGTTTAGAAATCAAGAAATTAGGAAAGAACAAGCAAAACACAACAAGGGGGAAGATAGGAAAGGGATGAGAACCCAAAGAAAGAGGAGACAATACAAATTCCCCCATACCTTTTTCACCTCTGTTGCATATATGGACTACCACTCAATCCTTCAGCCTCTAAGGTAACTTTTTCGCATGTACACTATGTCACACCACAACTTGCTATGTCTTATTCTTTGTAGGATCATGAGCCATCTGAACACCCTTATCATTTTCATGAGAGTTTGCCATCCTTCTTAGGACCACTATGACTTCCATGCTTTAATATAACAGTAAGCATTATTCTATCTTTTTTTAATGTAAATATTGATACAAATTTTAGTGCCATTTTTTTTGTGAGATTTTTATTTTTAAGTTTAATGCCATTGGTATTTCCTTTATCTAATCAACTATTATGATCAAGTATTCCAATTAATATATATTTTTTCAATTCATATGTATAAAAAATTGACAAAATTAAAATCTAAATGTGACAATACATGTGATCATACTTTACATATTTATTTTTATCACTAAATCAATCTCTTTCAAATTAAAATTGTGTATGCTTTTTTCGCGTTCAACTTAATTTATCATAAATGCCCAAAAAAAACTTAATTAATCATAAAATGGCTGACCTCTGCTTAAAGGAAGACACATATGTTTGGTAGTAGCCATATATTTGAATCAAACTATTGGTGAAGTTGGTGTTCATATTGGCCATTGGCGTATTGTTTATGTAATTGAATATTAGTTGGGGCTTGTCCAACTATCTAAGTTTTATTTGGGGTTAGGGTGATTATGGGCTATGTGGAGTTAGATATTGGCCTAGTTTAATACTTGGCCCAATTTAGCATAATTTGGTCAGGTATCAAGTGAGTTGGTTTTTTGAAAAAGCCAAACATTTTTTTAAAATATTTGATAAAATTATAAAATAAGCTTTGAAAAAAATAAAGCTTTTATAAAAATTCTTGTAAAATTATATTTTGCAGTTGAAAAAACTTCACATAAAATTTTATAAAATAAAGTTTAGAAAAAAATTAATATAAATTTTTATAAAATAAATTTTAAAAAATAATAATAATAAAACTAAACTGGGCTATGTTAGGTTAACATGACCCATCCTGCCTAGCCATATAGTTTGGTCTAATATGCTTTTCTCTTTTTTAGCCTAACTTAACATGATTCAATGTAGTCAAATGGAATTGAACTAGCTAAACTATAGACATCTTGATTACCTCTAATTTAGACATGCAATGAAACCATGGAATGCATAAAATTTAGTATTAATAAATAAAATTTTAGATATTCGGGGTCTAATGGTTTTAGTATGCCAAATACACATTGGGTTTAGTCCCACTAGATTACTATCTTGGATGACAACGTATCTAAAAAATACATAGTATCTAAAAAATACATAATATGGCATCACTATACACACAACATTTGTACGAAGCTTTAGAGAGATGATGCGCTTACACTATTATGACTCACTATTTGACTAAGGACAATTTATGCCATTACATTTGGCTAAATGGAATAATTTTGATGGGAATAAAAATGAAAATGAGAATTGATAGAATAGAATCCTATAGGCCATAATCATATGTATTATGACATGTAAATGAATAAAAATATAATCCTATTTATATGTTTGATTAGATGAAAATATTATAGGGATAAAAAAGAAAATTGAACAAATGATCATAATACTCTTCATATAAAAAATAAATATTTATTTTTTAAAATTTAAAAAATATTTTAAACTAATCTTAATATATAAAATATGAAAAATTTTAATTTTAATTTTTAATTCCAAAAAATTGTTTCTAGAATTACCAATAATAAAATAAAAAAAATAAGAATATTAATTTAAATAAGGATATTTTGATTTCACATTTGTGGGAATGGATTTTCTCTTACGAGAGAAATGAAAAGAACAAAATTACAACCAAATGTTATTTAGCAATCCACCATGCACAGCCAAGGGCTTGCCTGAATACCTGGTGACCAATATATTAATAATCAAATACCTTTTTCTTGCTTATAAACATAAGAGTTCAGTTATTTCTAAAAAGCACTCAAATATTATATTTTAAATATATCAAATTAATATAGAGAGGTGCATTTTTAATAATGACAGAAGATAAGGTTTTAAATACAATTTAAAAACCTAGAACTGAGCGATATCATACTTGACCATAGAGGATTCTTATTTCTTCGTTTAATATTTCCAACTTTGTTATTTTTTTTTTTGTCTCCTTATTCATACATATATATACACATATATAATGGGTTTGAACCTAATTTATTCTGTTTAATTTTGCACCTCATTTTTTAAGGAATATTTATCAATCTTATATTTGAATAATTATATTGGCTTTTTCAATTGGATACATTATTTTTTTGGTCTTTATAATTATCTTTAACTTTTAATTTGGTTCTTACAATTAAAGTATTTGTGCTTGGATTTTTATAATTTAAAATTATTTTACCATTTAATTTTCAATAGTGTTTTGTTAGATTTTACTAATATAGCTAATATCTATTATTTTAATAATTTGAATATGTATAATTTAAGCTAATTTACTCATATCATGTAACATAGTTTGTATCACATATTATATATGTGAATTAATTTTATTTTACTATCTGCTTTTATCTTTTTTTAGTGACATAAATTATATAAATTTAGAGTATCAAAATGATATATAATTTGTCACATAAACAAAATTTAACAAAATACTGATATAAATATAAGTTTAATAGTAAAGATTAAATTAAATTTTTTTAAACTATAAGGATTCAATTATAAATTTTTAAATTGTACTTATTAAATTAAAATTAAGCAAAATTATCAGGAAAAAAATAATTTAACCTTTGAAATTTAATAAATTTTTATATGAAATAAAGTTCAAAATTGGTTAACCTTTAGATGTAGGTTGGGAATGCATTCAACTTGATTTTCACAAAATATATGTGTGTATATATTTATTTATTTATTTATTTACTAAAATATCTTTCATTAACATAAATATACAAATATTTATTATATGTAAATATATATAAATAAAAATAAAAGAGTAGATTTTATTTTCAAGTATACACAAATAAAAAAGAATAGATTTTTGTTTCATTAAATTTAACAAAAATATACTTAGGTTAATAGATGGTATTTTATGTTCAAATATATAAAATTGAACTAAAATATAATGTATTTTTTCTGTTTTAGAAAATGTATGTATATATTTTAAAAATATAAGAGAGATTTATATAATTTTAATAAAACTAATAGGATGTATGTGCAATTTAATTTAATTTAATTTAATTTAATTCTTATTCATGCAACTCATGTATTATAATACTTCTACATAATTCCAAATCTACACACCTTCCAAGATGAACTTTATTTTTATTAATTAAAAAGTGATGAATGAGAATTTGATTACAATTTTGTAAATGTTAGTGATGATAACAATTTAAGTGCATCTAGAACTAATGAGATATGTGATAAAGTGTAGTGACAATGTAATATGCAATAAAGTGTGATAGCACTGTAACAATGTAATGGCACTATGAGATGTGAAACAAAGTACGATGGCATTATGGATAATAATGCAGTATAGTTCTCTCATGTGATGCCTATTCTATATGAGTTTATATTTTTAAAAATTATATTTTCTTATGTTGTTTATTACCTAAATGATTTTATTTAGCTCCCAGGATATTTATGAGCTAATATCCAAAAACTTTTGTATATGTCTTGTTTCCCTTTTCGTGTACTTTGCTATTTATATGCTCATTAAGTCAGTGTGACTTACCTTACTCCTTTACACACACACATACACATATATTTAAGATTAGTAGGTAGCCGAGTAACATATTCTAGGACTAGTTTATTTCCTAGATACATTAAGTAGGCTTTTAGGACAATTGTTTGGTTGTGTTAAAATCCATGATGTTGTGGTTACTGAAAGTTAGATTGGATTAGCTAGTGTAAGAGTTGTGATGTTTGGAAGTCCTATAATGGTAATAGTTTCTTTGTATTTTCTAATGTTTTCTTTAAGAAAGTATTAAGTATTAGTTGGTGATTGTTTGTGTAGATAAGAAATGTTTTTTTTTAAGTATGTTCTATCAAAATTTTAAGTGACTTTATGAGGTGAATTATGTGTTTTAAAAGTATGGTGTAACCAGTGTGCTTTTCTTAGTAATTACTGTGGTTAAAGTGTGTGTGTCCCTTTAGGTTTGTTAGGATAAATTAGTCTTGAACTAGCTTAGTCTATGTGCTAGTCATAGCCAGAGGTTTGGATTATAATAATAGTTAATGGAATGCAATTGGTAGAACTATAGTGACAATAACACATGTTAGTCGCTCAGCGACATTGACCGTTCTTTTTGGTGAGCAATTTATGAGTGGACATTAGAGTTATAGATGTTTGTAATGGGTTGCTTGGTAGGTTCGCAATAATAACCTTTGGATGCTTTATGGTTGATCCATGGGTCCCAATTATATGTGGGATTCTATTTGCTTAAGTGCTCATTAGATGCAACATTGTGACAGACAAAATTTATGTTGTATAAATGCGTTTCATTTTTCATGTACACTTATTTAAACTAAGCAAATTTATATATGCGCTTCATTATATATGTCCCACCCCCTATCTCTCCCTTTTATTGTCTCTACCCTTAACAAGTATTATGTGCGCCCCCTTGTAACAATGGCAAGTGTTGAGGGGCTTTATTAATATTTTTAAAATTGAATTGGTCATTAAATTAATAAAAAATATTGTTTTACAGTTCATTAGTTGAAATGTAATTAAATTTATAATAATTAAATATATATTGAAAATTTTTTATTTATATTTAAAAATTTTAACATAACAAATAAATATTATTAAATTTTAAATATTTAATTATTAATTTAATACTTCTTAAGATATTATAGAAATTATTTTTTAATTAAAAAACAAAAATTACCTATAATTAAACGTTAAAAGCATTTAATATTAAACTTTTGGAATTCCCAAATTTTGTTAAAATTCCTCTTATCATTAAAAATAAAAAATAAAAAGTAAATAGTAATTTTGGCTAAATACTTTGATATTTAAGAGAAATGTTATTAAAAGATGAGATATAATGTGGATTAAGTAAAAAAACAAAAGACAAATACATGCTTTTTATTTCTCTTATATTCTCTCTTTTTTTTAAAAAAAAATTTCTTCATATTTCAACTCCCTCTTTCTTTTAGTATTTTTTATCTTTAATTTGTCAAATTTATTTAAGATAAACCATCCTATAATCTAAGAAAAATATTTAAAAAAAGGAAAACTTCCCTGACTAGTTCAAATTAATTTTTAATCAATCTAGTTTTAATTAGTTCAATTGATTTTCGATTAGTTTTTTGGTTGATTGATTTTTTAAGCTAACCAAATTAGATCAAGATTGGTTTTTAGTCCAACCAATCAAACTAGCGTCCAATTTTAAGAACCTTGGGTTTTGTAGTATTTTATACTTGAATGTGTAAAAGAAGCATGGGAAAAGGAAAGAAAAGAGAACAAAAAATAGTAAGATTAGGCCCTATGTGGACACGGTCTTGCTAATGCATAAGTCTATTAATAAATTAACAGTTTCAGTAACGATAAGAGTTACTTATACAAAATTAAGAATTTGAAGGTTAATTTTAAGCTTTTAAAAAAAAAAATTGTTTGCACATAACTCTAAGTTTATAGACATTTTGTGCATCTTGACTTTCAAAATAAGTACAAATCTAGTGCAATCTTAAACTAGCCTTAACCATATGAAAGTTTTAAACATATTTTGTGGAGCTAATATGACCTTTTTATGTAGGAAGCTTAACATAGTTTCATTATGGGACTTATTGTCTTAAAGAAAATGATCATATTTGTAGAAGTAACATAAGTGGAATTGATTATAGGACTTGTTAGTCTTTAGGAAAAATATGCTAGACTATTGCAAAAATAATAGGGTCTATTTAGTTACTGTTCTTGAGAATGCTTTTTTGTTTTGAAAAACAAAAAATAACAAACTATGTCTTTGAATGTTGTTTTTCAATGTATGTTTTGATTTTTTAAAATAGTTTTTAAATTGTTGTTTTAAAACTTCAAAAAATGGAAACAATTCTAACATGCTTTCAAAAATATTTTGAGAATGCTTGTTTTAGGGTGAGAAATTTGTAATTAGATAAATTCATTAATGATAGTTTTGGTAAATATTACATTATCATTTTTTTAATATTTATATGTTTTCTATAATATGATATCTTCAAATTTCAGATCAACATTATTGTAAGACAACTAATAATTTGTTAAATTGAGAAGTTTAAAAATATTTTATAAACTTATATAATATAACAACGGGTAAATTATATAAACATCATTGAAACAAATAACTTATTTGACATTTTGATATAAAACTATAATTCTAAAATAGTGTTGGATGCTTGATTTATTGATGAAAGCATATGACATAGACGAATATATAAAACATACAAATAACACAAATACGTTGAAATAATAAATTTTCAAAAATATAAAACATAATAAGAGACACACAATACAACATCCTTCAAAAAATATAAAATATGACTCTACCACACATACAACAACACATTGTCAGACTCAATAAAATCCTAGAACATAATATGACATTTTTTTACAAACAAATACATATGGTATGCACATTTCCAAAAAAAAAAAATGACATGACATTGTGAGCATATACATGATATGTAAAACTTAAAAGAACATAGAATATGACATGACTTTGCGCCTACGCATATATGCATATAATTCACAAAACTTATATATAATATTTCTAAATTAAAACAGGTGGTTTGAAATGAATTTACATGAGCACAATACCGCACATACACCCATGTTTGAAATGATTTTATAGTAGCATAATATTTCAAAAATTTGTTTTAAAAATAAATTGTCATAATTTTAAAAATTAAATTGAATCAGAAAAATAAGTAATCAATTTGATGAACTATAAAACCGATGATACAAAAAATTGGTCAAAAATTGGAAAATTATAAAAAATTAGATGGGTCTAACAATTGGGATGGCTCAAAATAAAAAGTTCAAAATGTTTTTAACTTTCTTATTTTTACAGATCTTAAGATTTTTATTGATATTGTGATTTTCTTTTTGTAGTTGTTGATTTAATTCTGTCTTCCAATTGTTTTCCTTAACGTGTGCTGGTTGCTGCTTGCACTTTATTGTGGAAAACAAAATTTTCAATGGAGATGGATGAAGAATGATTGCGAGAGATAAAAAGATACGTTTAAGGTTGATAAAAGAAAGAAGAATCATTGAGCTTGAAAAACAAGAAGGAGAGAAAGAAAAATATATAAAAGGAAAAAAGATTAAATTTATATATAATTTCTTATATTTTTTATTTTTTAATTAAAATATAATACATATATAATTATCTAATAATAATAATAATAATAATAATAATAATAATAATAATATTAGAGCAAGGATATAGTTTAATAAAAAATCACTAGGTTGCTTATAAAAGTTAAACACCTGTTATATTATTATTAAAGAATATAATGTTTTGATTAAAAAATTTAACTATAAGAATATAAAAATTATATATAAATATCTTTAAAAATAGACTATTCAAATAAATTATTTTATTTTATTATTTTTTAAATTGTGTCTAGAACTTATTTCACAAAAATATTTTAATAAAAAAATGAAACAAAAGTATAACTAAATACTTCCATAGTTTTTACCATAAAGCCTAAACTCCAGAAGGTTTTTCTCTTGGGTCAAAACCCTAAATCTCAAATCAGCGAAGTTGTCAAAACGGCGAGTCCTCTGAAAAACGGGTCGGATTAACCCAAATTGTTTAATCCACGGGTTAAACGGATTGACATTCCTTACGCAGAACAACTTTAGACGCCTTCGAGTAATAGCAGCGGACTTCTTGTTGCAGGACGAGGAGTGGCCAGCCATCCCAGTATTCAGGTTTGTCGTGTTAGTTTCATGCTCATACAGCTCAAACAATCTGCAGCTACCATTAGTGAAAGAACATACGAAATCATCTATCCTTGGGTGCAGTGCAATAGTAACAGGATCGCCTTCCTCTTCTACCACAAAAAGTGACCGAACGGGAACTCGATAAAGAATTCCAAGATATTGGTCTGAGATGGTTGAATTCCAAGATATAGAAGGTATCTGAAGCGGAAAATCTCATGAAACCAAGTCAAACAGTAACGAGGCAATTGCAAAATAAGACGGCAAGAGCATTCAGGTATGTCATCTAAACACTATCGTCTGGTCTGTTTTGGTATTCTGGTCCGTTCCCTTTTCCGTTGTCTACTGCGTTCCCAACGGACGAATTAGGTAACACCAATGTTCTGCGAATCCCCGAGCACCCGTGGAGGATGGGGACGGGGTAATTTTATCCCCTGTTGTGGTATCTCTGCCATCGCTAAATAATGTTGGGTTTTATCGCTGTAAATTTTGCGGTGAAAATGAAGATTCTTTGACTTCTCTTTACTCATGGGAGAGGAGCTGGTCTTTTATTTATTTACTTATTTATTTTTTGTGATTGATTTCTTTAATTTTCGGGTTCGCTGACATGCTTACGGTTTATTTCAGTCATACAATGCAATACTGATGTTGTGAAGAGAATAGTCCGGCAATGTTTGAAGGACTGGTTCGTCAGGTGCTTCTGGGTTACCTAGGCCGATTTGTCAAAGATATCCAGAAAGAGCAGCTGAAGATCACACTTTGGAATGGTACGTGAGACTTTATAGTGTTCCTTAGGTTATTATTTTCTTTCTTTGTGCTGTTAATAATCAACTTGAAGTTGATTTTGTAGTATAATTAAGCAGGCAAAATCTGTATCAATGGCTGAATGGGAAGTTGCGCCCATATCAGGACTGACCTTTTGGGAGCACTGAGCTTGTAATTATTTATGTTGGGGATAATTTTGTTGCAGTGATTGTCCCTAACTACTTTGATAGTTTTATTCAGGACTGTGGTTTTTGGGACATTCACATATATCCATCTGATGCTCAGTTCACTTGTTCAATTACTTAGAGGTTGTGCAGTTTCTTCTTAACTTGGCAAATTTGTGCTTCTTAGCACATGGGAGGATTATTTCTGCATTTAATTTAGTAGACTTTCCTATATTCTGTCTCTAATAATTTTCTAAACATGTGGTCCAGAAATTTTTTAAGTATGCTTGTCAAACGTAGGGAGTTTTGATTTAATTGTTAGGTCAAACAAAAGTTAATTTGTAGATTTTCCAAATTGTAACATTATGGAATTATCCATTTTTTTTTTCTAAAGACATGAAGCACTAGTATAGGCTCAAGTTAATCTAGTTTTAGACTTTTTTTTGGGTTTCTGTCAAGGATTGGATTGATGCTTGGTCAAAGTTTAAAGTTTGATTTAGGATCTTGTAGACCGCTAGAAGGCCTTTGTAAACCTTTTAGACTAACGTTACTTGTCTGATGTAGGATCTTGTAGACCATTAGAAGACCTTGTCAACAAGATTGTGAACCTTGTAAACTGAGGTTGCTTGTCTTTGGTTATGTGTTGATGCTTTGATTTAGCGCCTTATTGACAAGATATCTCTAAGTATTAGTTTCATACATGATAGTCACGTAGATCAAATACGTTCCACAACGTCAAATTTCTAGCTGATATAGTAGTACAACCTTGTTGGGGATTACCTTCATATCTTTACGACACAACACATATATACACATGTATATGTTTAATGTCATAGCTACCTAGACCAGATTAATCTATTAATAGTTACACTGCCAAAAGATTTACAAAGAGTTAGCTATACAAATGATACTAAGTTGACCAGATTAATCTATTAATAGTTACACTGCCAAAAGATTTACAAAGAGTTAGCTATACAAATGATACTAAGCTAAACATCTCATTTACTAATTTCCTGTGGACTTGGCTCTGTTAGCTTTGGAACTAATTCCTGGAGAGAAAAGTTATGTAATCAGATAATAATACCAATAATCAACATCGCATTTAAAGAATATATAAGTGGTACTGAATGAGAATTCAAATCACATTAGATGCATAGTCTCAATAGAGAAACCGTTTGGTTGCTAGATAGTAGCTCTCATTCATTCATTGGATTATCATATTTAGGTTATTGGTCAACAACAGAGGGACTAGTACCCAAGACATTTGCTTTAATCAAAGAACAGATATAAATGCAACCAAACATTCAACATAACATAGTTAAATTCACAATTCAGTTCAGTACATTATCATATATAAAATAAATGTGCTGCTAACTACATGATCAGTCAATCCCAAAATCCTGTCAAGCTCCTATTTCTAGCAAGTCAAGAACCCAAAATCTAATTCAATTAGAAATACACCCAGACGCATATAAATCGGCTGCAGTTTCATATAATTTCCAACTTGTTAGCACAATTAAATTCAAAAGTCTTGGAAGGTCTTACCAAGGTTTATGCAATTGCAAAAGTCTAGCCAATTCAACTCCTAGTTCTTGTTGTCAAAGTTCTTTTTGTACAATTACAATCACACAATATCCCAAGCTAAGGATAGGCCATTGCCAAAGCTCCATAATAAAATGGAATCACTAAATTCAAGTACCATAAGTTATGGTTTACTTCTTATCAATTAAAAAATAAAAATCCCCAATTTAAGAATCATTCAAATCTCCATTTTCCCCTTCCCTACTAATTTAAGCTCATTAGGATTCACAATGATAAATTTATGATCATAAAGTCCAGCTTCTAAACATCATTTTAAATAACAATTTAGGCTCACTGACAAGTTTTCCTCTTTGCCTTAATATTTCTCTCCAACTATGACAACAAAGTGAACTTACAATCTACTGTTGAGGCATATATAATATCATTAATTGCCAAGACAGCCCATACACGTTCTGCACCTTCTATTTTCATTCCAAATCACAACTTAATAAATCCTCGCTAAGCAAATTCCTATGACTAAATACAGCAGCAGAATTTTAGTCTTCCTTGGTCTATACCCACATTTTAAGAGGAGAATTAAATCTCTTACCTCTAAGAAAGCTTTTTGCTCCTTCCTACACTTCTTTAACAGCCTTAACTTCAATTTTTCATGGCTGACTAAACAGCAAAGTGCCACAATTTAGAATTGCAATCAGATAGAATGAAAACAAACAAGGAGTAGCACCTTTGATGAAACCCTTGAAATTATCCACATGCAGCCACGGTTCATACTTCTCTCTCTCAAAACTCCATGGCTGAAGCTTGAAGCATTTTATTTCTTTCTCTCAAAGTTGCTCTCAGCCTAAATGAACCAGAATGGAAAAGAAAACAATTGCAAATGGCCACCTAATACACATGACTGACAAGAGAGATAATGGGATAGTCAATGTGCCATTGAGTTGAAAATCTACTCCAAAGCCACCAGTCATGCTAAGTGTCAATTGCTCCACTATACATTTGGACAACTCATGGAAGTGAAGCTTCATAATTTGCACGGCTAAAGGATTGTAATGCCATATAATGGACAACACACACACACACACACACACACACACACACACACACAGAGACAAAGAATGATGTGCCAATTGGGAAGAAGACTTTGGCTTAGTGTTTTGGCATGAGGTGGTCAGGAGTTTATATCCAAAGGAAGTTGTTAAATTTGTTTTTATATAATGCTAAGTGCCTCCCCCCTTTTCTTTCAAGGTGGACGGCCAACCTATGATTAAAGAGTGTTTAACATATTTTCTCCATTGTTCGCTTTAATTCATTTCCGAATTTCCACTAATCCTAGACTGACTAAATTATCTTCCTATAAATCTTAATTAATTCTCAAAGAGTTGTTTATATTCCTCTTTTAATTTTTTCCCTTGCTTATTTAGGTGATTACTCTTGATGATGTAACTCAATATTCCTCTTTTAGTGTGTGATTCAACTTAAAAAAATTTAGGATGTGACTATGCTCCTACACCATTCTGTTTTGAGAACATGTGGCTATTTCTATATATATATATAAGCCATGTGGTTCTGCCATTCAATTGTATTCTGTTGATTAAAGTCATGGGAAGATAGTATAGTTGAAGATTGGGGAAGGCTCTAAATTAATGAAAAATATGATTGAGAGCTTGGAAGGCTCTAAATGCTGCGGGACTTTAAAGTTAGAAAAGACAATTTTGAGGAGATTGATGCTCTTGATAAACTATACAAGGAGGGAGGTCTTTCTTTTTGATAGAAGAAGAATTTATTGATGAGAAGAGAAATTAATACCACAATGGAGGACACAGAATCCTCCTAAACTAGGATTAAAAGCTGAACAAACATCAACTCAAAAGTTTGGCCCCAAAAAGAGAAGGGGGGGCTCAAAAGATGTTTCCTATGTAATATAATCGACTCACCTGTAAAATAACTATTTACTGAGCATAGGGAAGCCAAAAAACATTTGATTAAAGACTCTCACACATCCTTCCTACCATGGGCACCAGAATCATGCAAAACTAGCACATTTCCAACGGGCTGTATACTCTTTATTATTCCCAAAACATTGAATGGAATTTGTTAAAGTGAACTTCTTTTATTTAGTTTCATTTGGTGGAATATTTTAATTTGGATAGGTATGCCTTTTCTTTTAATTCTTTCCTATACTTGTTTGTATACTACATTATGTGTTCTTCTCCCTTTTCGTGTTTTTCACACAATGTTACTTATCATAAGGAGGAGACTATTTAAAAATATGAATATTAGTACTTTAAGTGAAGGGTGTTTGTGAACTGATGCTGGAGTTAATTATGTATTTTCGCATAGAGGAAGTATTATTGGAGAATGTGGAGCTGATACTTGAAGCATTCGATTATCTCCAACTGCCATTTGCTCTAAAGCAAGGTACTGTTACCTCATCCTTGAACAAACATGTGATTAAGTTCTTCCATTTTCAATAATACTGCACATTTTTTTTTTGCCTGATGAATTGGCTCATTAATGGATGCAAGGTTGGCAGCCTTCATGTGCATAGGAGCTCTTATTTATTCATTCCTAATGGAAATTTGAATTTTATGCCAGGTCGAGTTGGGAGGTTAAGCATCAAAATTCCATGGAAAAAGCTCGGCTGGGATCCCATTATAATAGTTTTAGAGGATGTCTTCATCTCTGCATCCCAACGAGGTGATCAAGAGGTACTTCTCGGATCTACTGCTGCCACTCAGTCTCTAACCTTGATTCTTCTGGTTTTCTGTTGTCTTTTTTGTTTTTTCTACATGCTTTTCTTCATTTAGGGGGAAAATTTTATCTTCTTTTCTTGTAAGCTTCTCTTTTGTTAAAAGTTTCTTTTCTATGAGAGAAATTAAAAAAGAAAGGCCAAAAAATTTTTAGTTATGCGGGCATGTCATTGGGGACAAAACTCTTTTTTGTCAAGTACATTGTTTGTTATACAGTTTATTTGCAACTTGAGTTTCCTCTGTGTTAGTGGAGTGCGTATGCTGTTGAAAAGAGAGAATTTGCGGGGAAAAAGGCCAAACTTGCAGCAGCTGAGTTGGGAAAATTGTCCAGGCGTGTGTGTGGTAAGCCTTTTTTTTTTTAATGGAAAAAGAAAATTTTATTAAGGAAGAAGTGTGTTACAAAATAGGAGAAGAAGACATCCTGCAAAAGAAACATGAAAAAAAAAAAAAAAGAGAAGTACAAGGATCAATGAAAAAAGTAGAAGTCAGAAATGCATCAAAGCAGCTCTATCTCTTTATAAATCGGAGCAATGCTGTTGAAAAGGTCATGTGCAGAACACTAAACTGAGGATATGAACACTATCCTTCCCCACAACATCTCCAAAGAAATAAAAGCACCTAGGAAAATTTGAGCATTCCTCTCCAACCAAATGCACTATAATACTGCAAATGTCTCAGTGCTTTAGCCTCTTTTTCCTTCCAAACTCTTTGAACCTTTTTGTAAGAAAACCCTCCAGTGACTGATGACATCCAATGTTCTCCAAAAACTGCAAACAGCTTACTCAACAAATATGTAGCTACTCCACAGTGTACAAAAAGATGAGCAACTGATTCTGAGCTACTCATACACAGGACACAAATGTCAAAAATTGCCTTTTTTACTGGTTTTATATTCACTTTTTTTTTTTCCTTGGGTAAAATAGAAAGTTTGATAATCACTTACATCTACAATTTCTATTTGCACTAGTTTTCTAATGAATTAATGACTTTTCATAACATGATGAGCATATTTTGTTTGTCATGGTTATTCAAATGGTAGGTTTTTTTTTTTTTGGGGGGGGGGGGACGTACAGTGAGTGTCGTGAGGTACTATTATAAAATATGAAATCCCAAGTACCACTTTAGAAATAATTTATCTTATACAATAAATTTGATATAGTTTAGGGCTTGATTGGGAGTTTTGAAGAGGATGGGGTGGGGGAAACAACCCACTCTGTTGTTTGGAAGTTTAGTAAAATATGGATGCTAACCCATTCCTTGTTATTTGGAAGTTACAATGTCATTAACGGGGTGGGGGTGGGTTTAAGGGTAAATTTTCCAATATTGCCCTTATATAAGTGAGAAGGAAAGATAGAAGAAAAGGAAAGTAAGAGGGTAAAAGAATTAAAAAAATAGAAGGAACTCAGCTCATTCCAAACCCCCCAATTTGGAGGGGTTACCCTACTATCCTTCCAATTAGGCCCTTGGTGAAATAAAGAAATATATCTATATTTAAATTCATATTAATCATGAGTTAAATTTACCTTATTTTTTAATAATCATTCATTGCAAAAGAATTATGTTTAACAATTTAATAATATTTAAATTAATATATACATATTTAAAGGCATGGCACTTAGTAGTGCCATTCCTCAATTTTCATTTTGTACAGAAAAAATTCTGATATTTTCATTGACTAGCATAGAATTTTCTTTGACTGAATTTTTTTTTTTAGCACCAAACTTTGAAAAGTTAGAAACTGTTTTTCAAATGTGTCACCTTTTGTTGAAATAAATGGACCTTTAAGGGGATAAGTTATTATACAAAATAAGAGAAAACAGCAATAAAGCTGTTGATTAGCTCAGCATATCTAAAATGGATATTCCATTAAAACAACAATTATCTATAAATAAGGGTTTGATTAAGGGTTTCAGAACTGATTTTGAGGAAATTGTGGTTCCCCACTTGCAGGCAGTCATGCTGGGCAATCATTTATTTCTTACATCACTGCAAAGGTATGATTACTTTGTCCTTATATTGCTGTTGTTACCGCTGAGGATGGTTTTTTTTTTTGGCTGTCAATCCAATTTTGTTCCTCGTCAATAGTAAAAATGAACTTGTTTTGCTTTGGATATGATTATTGTTTTGGTTTGCTTGTGGTATTCAGCTAATGGGGGTTCTTTACACACACAAACACAAATGCACTATATTATTAAATTTAGTCGACTTTCTTTCGTTTGTCGTTTGTTTGGGTCTCATCTTGTTCCTCATATATAATACAGCATTGTGTGTAATATTTTATTTTTCTTTTAGATTCTTGACAGCATCCAAGTGGCCATACGAAACTTTCATGTTTTATATGGTGATATGCAGAATGATCAAGTAAGTTTATCCTTCTGTCATCATTTTGTTTCTTAAACTTACCCTGGGTTCTGTATGCTGCATTAAATTCTACAATTTCTAAGTATTTTCTTGTCAAGAATTTATCTTGATGCATATTTTCCTACTCTTACTATAATTTTACAGGGCCATATTTTGATTGGTTTGAAGTTTTCCAGCTTGACCATAATGAAGCAACATCTCACCGGGTAGTGCTCTCACTTTCATCTTAGTGGTAATTGGATATCATCTTAGTGGTGACTGGTGGTAGTACTGTGTTTGCTTAATTTAACTTAACAAACCACATAAACCACGCAATGCCACAAAATTAAGCTTTTTTCAAAATCCCCAGTTGGCCCTATCATAAACTTTCTCATACTTCAGCTTGAAAACCAAGCCCTTCTGCTTTCTACATTTAATGTCCTCCACTACTTCATTTGCTACCAACCCAGCATCTAAGATTTCCTTCTTGCTAGAAAAGAACCTTGGTTCTTAGAGATATTATCCCCATGAACCTCCTCCAACCTCAAAGAAAATACTTAGTGATGATCTTGTAAAGACTAGCCACCAGGCTAATAGGTGTAAAATCGTACACCTTAATATACCAAGCCTTTTTATGGACAAGAGTGATGAAGGTAGAGTTTATAGTAGCAGTTATCCTTCCATTACAGAAAAACTCAATAACCTTGATCAGATCATCCTTCACAAAGGCAAGCTTGGGAAAAAGCAATATTGAAATCATCTGGACCAGGAGCCTTCCCCTTATCCATCTTCCAAATTGCACTCCTAATATTGTTCTTCTCAAATGGTCTCTCTAACCAAGCAATCTTAGTGCTAGCAATAGGAGACTAATCTAACCCTTAAAGAAAAGGCCTTTTTATATCTTCCTCAGTATAAAGCTCTGTACGAAACTGAATCACTGCCTCTGTTATTGAGGCATCGTCCCTCCCAATTCTCCCTCTATTTACCACCAGTTCCTCAATCAAACTGATTCTCCTACCATTTGCCATCTTGTAGAAAAATTAAGAATTTGCATCCCCTTCGCCAGCCCACCTAACCCTACACTTTTGTCTCTGACTAGTCTCTGCCTTATTAGAAATCTCATCAAGCTCATTCCTTAGGACCAACCTACAGGCATACTGATCTTCCACTAGACCAGCCTCACACTCAATCTTATCTAAAACTTCTAACTCCTGAAGAATATCCCTCTTTCTAATCTTAGTGTCTTCAAAAACCTCCCCGTTCCAAATTCTTAATTTCTCCTTCACAAACTTTGGCTTCTTCAAAAAACTTACAACCTTCGCAGCCTCTGACAGAACACTCTTCCCACTAGAGCACTCTTCTTTTATTGTTGCTTTCTTATCCTGTAATTCGATTTTCTAGGGAGGATGCCTGTTTATCCTCATTGTTTCTTTCTTCTCTTTCAATAAAACTCTTATTTTATCCCCAAAAAGAGAGAGAGAGAGAGAGAGAGAGAGAAGGATTCATAAATCAATGGATAGACCCATAACTCCCTCCTATAAATAAAGGCTACATTACATATTTCAGGGCATCAGAAATTGTAAAAACAAATGAATGAGCATGAAACAGCATTTATTGGTGCTTGAACTCTAATCCTTTTCATCGTTTTAACTGATTAATGTTTCTTAAGTTGTTAATAGTACATATTGACCTGCATGGCATAACTAACTGTTCTAAGCATGATTTCTTAACAAATTTGTCCAGTCATTATGAATTGCTTCATCTTCATCAGAGTTCAAAATGCAATTGCAATTCTTAATGTATTTTATTAGAATGGTTCTTCTCCTAGTTCAAGTTTTATCTCTACCAAACAGAAGAATGTAAGTGAACAAATCCAGATTAGAGCAAGAATTTGACTAAAATTTGTTTGAAGGTAGAACACAATAAGTCTAAGATGTAGGTTAACATGTCAACTGAAATTTGATTTGGTCATTCTTCAATATTTCAGGTTGTTTCTTTCTAATAAAGTTTATTTTATTAAAAAAATATTTCAGGTTGTCAAGTGGAAGGGTGAGAGTAGGCCAAGTGAATAAAACTATTGAGATTAGAGGACTGGAGTTTTATTCCAGTATATTTCATGAGACAGTGGACTCGATAGCTTTGGACAATGTGGGCAATTTGAAATCACAAAGCAATATTACATCTGAAGGCAAAAGTTACAAGTCTATATTGGCACCATTTGATGTAACCTTCATGCTTTCGGTATATGTCTGAATTAAAATCTTTATTTTCCTTATCAGTCTTTACATCGTAATAATTGTCCTTTGTTTGTCATAATTGTAACTTCTAGATCTAGTAGATCCTGGCTATAGTTGCATCTTGCAAACATTCTTATTCTTCCAAGGAATATGGACAGAGAGCAAGAATTATGAATCAAAGGAATATACGTAATGTGCATTATACCCTTCCCGAGGATAATCTAGTGTATCCCTTGGTCTAACATTCCCTCGCAAATTAGAGCATATGTATGATTGGCTAAAACCATGTCATGGGTAGGCATGCATGCCTCAGAGACTTTGTAAAAATATCTGCCAACTGTAGCTCTGAATGCACATGGACAGTTCTGATGACATTCTGCAACATTTATTTGTATTTTTTTAATTTTTTGATAAAAGTAGAACTCATTACCATGGAGAAGAGAATGCAGAAATAGAGCACAAGAACCTCCGAGGGCTAATTGAACTAAATTTTAGTTTTCAAACTATGCACCAAAAGACTGATTTTCTGGAACGTCACCAGATTACTGTCTGTTTTGCCATGATGGCATTATTTTTTTTTCCTTTTCCACATGGAAAAAACCTGTGCAAATGGCCTATTCTGTAGAAAATCTCACCAGCAGGATACTGCACGAAGGGGGTCAATTCTAATTTTGTTTTGTTCATTTGATGATTCTATTGTAGCTTTAAGTTGTTTTTAGGTTATACAGTTAGTCAATTTCAATGATTTTTGGATAACTGGTTGAGATAACCTATTAGCCTGGTTTCTAGTGTTTATAAGATGATCACCAAAGTCCTCTCTTTTAGGTTGGAGAGGTCCTTGGTGGCACTGCTTTTGAGCACCAAAGTGCTTTTGTTGTAGGAAGACAAATTTTAGATGCTATGTTGGTAGCAAATCAAGTAGTTGAGGATATTGAATGGCGAAAGCAGAAGGGTTTTGTTTTCAAGTTATGATAAGGTTAATTGGGGTTTTCTTGATAAAGTTCTTTGTCGAAAGTGTTTTGGGATAGTTGGAGAAGTTGGATTCAAGGCTGCTTTCCTTCTGCGATGGCTAATGGCGAGCTTAAGTCCTGGTTTAGAGGGCAGTGTGGTGTTAGGCAAGTGGATCCACTTTCTCCCTCCTTGTTTATTTTTGTTGTTGATGTTTTGAGTTGTATGTTGACAAGGGCTTGTGAGAGAGGGTTGGTTCAGGGTTTGTGGGTCGGTTAGAGGGGTTGGAAGTGTCTCATTTACAATTTGCTGATGGCACTATTCTCTTTCTCCCTAAGGATAAGGAAAATTTTCACCTTGTGCTTTATGCTTCTAGTTTTTGAGGTTGTATTTGGTCTTTGTAATGATCTTGCCAAGCGTGTTGGTAAGGATTAATGTCCTTGATAGGTTTGTGGGATATTTAGTGAGGTTTTGCTTTGGCCCCTGACCTATTTGGTTCTTTCCTGGGAGGTAATCTTCTTGCTGTGTCTTTTTGGGATCTAGTGTTGCACAAGATCTCAAGAAGGTTGGAAAGTTGGGAAAGGGCTTACTTTTTGCTTGGGGGCAGATTACTTTAATCCAGGCTTCTCTGTCTAGCATCCCTCTCTATTTTTCCTTGTTTAAGATTCCTGCAGGGATAGCCAATAGGATGGAGAAGTTGAGGCAGGATTTGTTGTGGTCTAAGAGTGGTGATACTAAAAAAGATCACTTGATCAGTTGGGAAGTGTGTTGTAGTTTGAAGGAGGATGGAGGGTTGGGCCTTGGTAATATGGTGTCTAAAAGCATTTCCTGTTGGCTAAGCAGCTTTGGCAGTTTCCTTTGAAGCCTAATTCTTAATGGCATAGGGTGGTTAGGAGTAAATATGGTGTTTAGTTGAATGGTTGGGGTGCTAACAGTGGGATTGCTACTACTCATGCAAGCCTTGGATGGGTATCTCTCTGGTGTATCCTTTTTTACATTTGATTTCTTCTTGAGTTTGAAATGGTTCTCACATTTGGTTTTGGGAGGATCATTGTATTGGGTTTGAAATGGTTCTCGCATTTGGTTTTGGGAGGATCATTGTATTGGTTATCTATTTTGCATAATGCTCCAATTTCTGATTTTTTGACCACTCAAAACAATGTTTTAGAAATTTAAATGACAGAATTATTGATGATCTTGCTTTGTTGCTGGTAACCCTTGCTGCATTTCATGTTTCTACTTTGCCTAATAGAAGGATTTAGAAGTTGGATTCTTCATGTTCTTATTGTTGTTCTTCCTTCTTAATTTTTGATTTGAAGTCTGAATGGAGATTTGTTTTCTTTGTCTAATCTTGCTGAAAATCCAAGGATCCCTTAAAGATAAAGGCTTTAGTTTAGACTACTGTACTTAATAGATTTAATACAAATGATTTGCTCCATATTCGAAGGCCCAATAGGGCTATTCCACTAGATTTTTGTGTGATGTGTTTTCGGGAGTCAGAAACAAATATCCACATGTATTTGCATTGTGAAGTGGCTTGGCAATTTTGGAATAGGTTATTTAGTAATTTTCGGGGGGATCAGGTGGGTCCAACTGATCTGCAGGTTTTTTTAACCATTAAGGACACCAGTTTGGGCCGAAAGGAGTATAAAGTTCTTTGGCAGTGTGCTGTCCTGGCTGGTTCTGGTGTCTCTGGTTAGAGTGGAATGTGATAGTGTTTATTAAGATGCTTCTTCTTACACACTGATTTGGGATGGAATTATTTTTATGGCTTCTCTAGGTTTTAGCCATTCTTTTTTTTTTGGGGGGGGGGGGGGGTTTCCTTGTGGATTTACAAAGGGATTGGAAAGCTCTTTTGTGCTAATGAGTCTAGTTTTTCCCCCCTTAATTTGGAGGACTTGTCCTTGTTTTTGTATTGCTCTTCTCTTCTCTTAAATAAACTCTTTTTTCTATAAAACAAAATAAAATCCTAGTGGAATGATATTTTGGTTGGGAACATTTAAGAAGGATTTTTACTTGTTGGTATAGTTTATTATGCCTTCAATTTAATATCTTAACATTATTGGAAAAGTGTGTCTCTACTCCATAATTATACATTCTTTGTTAAAAATCAATAAAGATTGATGTACTATGCCACTAGGGCATAATAAAATAGTGAATGAAGCAATGAATTATTCGTGCATTATCACAGAAAACAATATGAGTGGATAAATCAAATTGGGCTTTAGCTTCACAGCAGTATAAATAGAAAATAAAAATGAACTTAGAAATATAAATTACTGAATGAAGCCTTGTCTTTCTTGAATAAATGGTTGTTAATGGAAAAACCCCAACTTAATAATTATGTGATTTAATTAGTAATTATCTGGATGAACCAACATATAACTTTTTTTTTTTTCCTTTTTGGGTGTAGTTACCAATATATAACTTCATCCAGCTTTTTGACTCTAGGAACAGTAGGGACTCTCACTTTTTTTCCAGCTAACTAAACTTAATCGAAAATTGATACATGACTCAAACCTGAAGCTAACAACTGCACTTGTTTTATATTGCTGGCATGATCTACTATTTTAATTTAATTTTAACAAATCAGTTGGTAGTCTGCACAATTTGATATCACTTCAAATGAGTTTGTCTATTTGTGTGGTTACAAGTTCATATATATATATATATATATATTTATTTATTTATTTATTAGTAGTTATTATTAGTTTCAAATTGCTAGGGCTAGGGTTCGGGAATCTGTTCTAAATGAAAATTTTTCTTTGAGTTTTCCTCTTTATCATTTTGTGTTTGTTATACATTCAGTTGCATTAATTTTTTTAATGTCAAGAATGCTACTGTGTTAGAAATTTTAGTCAACTCTTTTACACAGCCAGTTTTTAATTTTATAATGACAAACATTCTCCAGATGGGAAAATTTGTTTAAAATTGATATTTAGTCACTTTTTCTACACAGCCAATGTTTAATTTTATAATGACAAGCATTTTCCAGATGGGGAAAATTCGTTTAAAATTAATATAAATTATATATTTATTGAGTGATGGTATTTGAATATATATGTTGTTTATGGTTTAGTCTCTACCTTCTCATCTACTTTGGGGAAGGTTTACTCTCTGTTTACTAATTTTGGTTATGATTTATCATTTTAATGCATAACAACCTGATCACTAATAGCAATTGAAATTTTGATAATTGTTTCTTAATTAATTTTCTTTTTGTTTTATTCTCTAGGCTAACAGATCTGAAAAGCTTGACGACAGTGCTCCTCAGTATTCTGTCACTGCTGAATTGACTGGATTGGTTTGTACACTTCCTGAAAGCATTTGTCAATTTTGAATATGTATTGTTGTTTCTGCTCTCCTACATCGATTTATGTTCTTATAATATGTTGTCCGCTTATCAGGTTATCTCGTTAGATGAGGCTCAGTTACAAGAGATGCTCCTTGTGTGGGATTATTTATGCACTTGTCAATTAAGAGAAAGGTAAGTTTAATGCTGTTAGCTTGTAACTGTTGTAGTGTTACAGATGTCTTTATATACTGCTATTAAAAAGCTAGTAGTATGTTCAATAAATTGCAGTTTGGTTTTTAACTTTCTGTTGTGTTTTTGTTCCCCGGGTAGAAGAGAATTTGGGCCTGACATCTCATTATTGATTATGGTTTCTTTTCAATCCCCTTTTGCTTATAGCTTGCAAGAGAAGTACATAGTAAAACATTCTACCATTTGGTCGGGTTATCCATATCCTTTTATAAATTAAAAGATACAAGCTTCACATTATGGGGCAACTTGGCAAACTAAAAAAGGAGTTCAGAACTGTTTCAAGTTAAAACTAGCTTTGTAAATCAGTTGTGATATGAACCAGTTTCAAATAATTTGTCTAAAATGTGGTTTGAAAATAGTTTGGTATCAAATATTCTATAGTAAATCCTGATGAGTCTTTTAGGGAATTAGACTATAGATATATATATATATATATATATACAGAGAGAGAGAGAGAGAGAGAGAGAGAGGAGGAGGAGGAGGAGGAGGAAAAAAAGAAACTGAATCCCTTTAATGAACTTAAAAAATGATCAAATATGGGAGGACTTCTTGTCCTCAGTTTTGTATTGCTTTTCTTCGCAATAAATTCTTTCTTCTATCAGAAAAAGGAATGGTTTTTCTAAAATTTGAGTAATTACCAAACTCACCAACCAAGCTCTACCTAGTTATCTGGGTTTTGGTGTGTTGCAAACACTCCCTCTTTTAATGTTATAGCACAGCCCAAGAATGTATGTTTGGTTTTGTACTTTCTTTGGAGAATTCAATTTCTTCTTTTTGTTAATAATTGAATTTTGTTAGTATTACCCAGGGACAAAGCAATCTACAGTTGAAGTATAAATTTAGTAACCCTTCAATAATCTAATAATATAAGGATAGAGACATGAAATTATATGAAAGAAGATAGAAACAAACTAAAGAAAACAGAACTCTTGCAATACTTGGTGAGCGTCGTGTCTTCATCTCAATACTTTTCTTATCTAATAATGTTTGTTCTATGAAAAATTTTTTTTAGCTCATTGAAAGAACTTGTGAGTAGAGAATTCCCCACCTTGTAAAGAGTCTGGCTTAGTCTGTCACATTACTCCATTGTAGTGGATGGAGACAGATCAGTGGAGGTGAAAGATGCTACGAATAATTGAATTCTCAATGATTCTGTGCTCTAAATAGGTCCTACATCCTAAATATAATAGGCTTATCTGAATTTATAATCTATGCATCTTGTAATGCACTTGATCTTGGAAAACAAAGTTAATCAGGGTAAACTTTTGTCAGTGGTACGAAGTATTATGGCTACTGGGGGAAGGAAGGTTTATGTGGTGGTGCCTGAAGGATTAAATAGGAAGGGATGGGGGCAGTTTGGGAAAGCCTTGGTTTTTTTATTGATTCCTTCACATACAAATTTATCAGAAAATGGAAGACAAAGGGAGACAGAGACATTTTCTTCTTGGGTCTCAGAGGACGTCCTTTGCTGATGTGGTTAAGTGAAATTCAGGTGCTAGAAGCTCTTCAGGTGACGGATGGGGCCAGTCTAGTGGCGTTGTGAGGCATGATTATTTGGGGGAGGATTTTGCCAGTTACTTACAGGGAAGTTATCTGATTCAAATTTTTAAATGACTCTTAAGATTGTTCTAGAGGTGGTGTTCGGACAGAGGGTTTGTTGGGTGATAAAGAGAAAAGCCATGCCTAGGTTGGTTCTTCTAGTGATAGGGGTCCAATTCAGTTGGAAATAGGCCCAATATTTTTATGAATGACGCTGTGCATTTTAACAAGCCTTTTAGTAGATGGGCTAAAAGTAAGTGGGCTTTGGGTTTACAAAGCGAGTGGGCTTCTTAGAAGATTATTCAATTTGAATTGGGTAGGGCGTGTAAACTGATGATGCCCAAGGTTATTAGGCCTAAACTCTGGAGGATGTATGAAAGAAGAAAGGAAAAGAGGCTCAAGTGGTGGAAGATGTTGATAAACTGGACAAAGCGGTAAAACTGAGAAACAACAGTGATAACTAACTCACATGGGTTGTGAGCTGGATGAGAGAGAGAATAGGCTGTTGGAGGGGTTTATCTGTGGATGTGGGTGTGAGAGTGAGGTTTAAGGAAGAATTTCCAAAAGGAGAGGAGAGATGCTGGCCTCTTGAATGCTAGTGGTCTTGATATGCTATTTCTTCTCTTTTTTGTTTATGCTTCATTTCTCTTGCTGTATCTCAAGCTGGTTTGATGCCGATCTCTTCTTCATTGTTTAGAGGAGGAATTACAGCTTCATTGTTATATAAATAAAATTAGTACTGAAGATTCCATTATTTTTGGTATCAGAGCAGTCAGGTTCGGGTACTGATTGAAACAAGGATGGAACACAGAGTCGAGTTGTTGGAGAAAGGATTCAATAAAATGAAGGAGGAAATGACCACCGCGAAGTTGGTTCTGATGGCGTTGTGTGACAAGCTCTCTAAGCTTCAAACACTGGGAAATAACAATGGAAGAGGAAAGGCTGTGGTGGAGGGACACCAATCGGTGCTAGGAGAGTTGAGTGGTGGTACTAATACCATCAGTGGAAATATCAATGGTTTGGGGGAAAAATAAGTGGGCAGATACAGGCCACTTGAGCTCCTTGTTTTCATTGGTGAAGAACCTATTAGTTGGTTGTTTTGTGTAGAGAGATATTTCGTTGTCAATGGCTGTAAGCTTAAAAGGCAAAGCTCATAATTGGTTTCAGTGGCTAGAATAGTGGAGTTTGGTTCGAACTTGGCTTGAATTCAAGAAGGAGCCGATAAGCTGGTTCCATTGCAGTCAATTGGGTGATAGGTATTAACTGCTTATGAGTCTTAAGCATGTGGGTACTGTGGTAGGGTAAAGAGATCAGTTTGAATTATTGTCTGGACCATTGGAAGATGTTTTGGATGAGTTTTTAATGGAGGCTTTCAAGAATGGCCTCTGTGATGAAGTACGGGCTGAGGTGTGCTTGATGCAACCTAAAACATTGGATCAATTGATGGATTTAGCCCATCAAATTGAAGGGAGAAACATGCTGTTAGACAAGGTTAGAGAAGCTAAGGTTGCCAAGAGCTTGAAAACAGTGGTGACTACTAAATAGAGTGGATTAAGAAATAGCTTCCTAAATTTTCTAATCCAGTGGAAGTGGTTTGAAATCAAGGAACTAGTCATGGAAGTACTGTTGGGGGCAAGAGCCTAGATAATAAAAAAGGAGAGGAACAAAAAGGTAGTGCTAATACCTCTCAAACTTCCTCCAGTAGAAGTGGAACTAGTTTTAAGAGGCTTCCAGAAGCTAAAATTAACTGAAGAAGGGAGTAGGGACTCCGTTTCAAATGTTAAGAGAAGTTTGGACCCAATTACAAATGTAAGAATAAACAATTGCAAATGTTTATTTTGATCGAAGGTGAGTGTTTAGAAGAGGATGGGTCTCATGGTACGGCTCTGACAGATTTAGAAGAAGCTGTGAATGTGTAAGCTACTATGGGGTTATCAATGAATTTTATAGTGGGAACATCAGGTCCCAAAACAGTGAAGTTAATAGGGAAATTAAATGGAGAAATTGTATTGGTCTTAATCAATAGTGGGGCCACCCATAATTTTGTTTCAGCTAAGTTGGTTGAATAGTTGAAGCTGCCTTGGCATGAATCCAAGCCATACTGAATCACTGTTGGTGATGGACACAAAATTTATATAAGAAAGGGGCTTGGAAGGGATTGATGTTGGAATTACAAGAAGTGCAGAGAGCTCAAACTTTTTACCCATTTGAGCTACGAGAAGCTGATTTAGTATTGGGAATTGTTGGGTTAGAATCCTGGGGGAAGTTAGAGCGAAGTGAAGTGGAGACAGCACACTATGAAAATCAATAAGGGTAAGGAGTGGGTTTGACTTGAAGGGGATCCTGCACTAGCTAGGACAATGGTCTCTTATAAGTCTATTGCAAGGACTCTTAAAGCAGATGAGCAAGGGTATTTGGTGGAGTACATGGGACTGATAAAAGAGAATGAAACAGAACAATACGACACTGATGTAGAGATACAGAATTTGTTGAGGGAATTGGAGTTTGTGAACCAATTTCGGGCTTACCCCCTCACTACTCTAAATGTCATGCTATCATGATTAAACTGGGGGAGCAACCACCAAACATTCGGCCCTATTCGTATGCTCATTCACAAAAGACTCAGATTGAAAAGCAGCTTAATGAAATGATGACTGCTGGGAAGGAAGTTGGTGCTTTTGTGTGGATTATTGAGTTTTAAATAAGATAACTATCTTGGATAAATTTCCCTTACCCTTGATTGATGAACTTTTGGATGAACTTGGTGGTGGTATGATATTTTTGAAATTGGATCTGAAATCGGCTGCCATGAAATCTGTGTTAAACTGGGTGATGAGGAAAAGATGGCATTGAGGACTCATGAAGGACAGTATGAGTTCCTAATTATGCTTTTTGGGTTAACAAAGGCACCATCAACTTTCCAAAGTCTGATGAATGACATTTTTTGGACTTATTTGAGAAAATTCATGACCATGTTTTTCAATGACATTAATTTACAGCACTGATTTTTCCTCTCATTTGAAGCATTTGAGGGTGGCTTTGGAGGAGTTGCAAAAGTGCAAGCTAGTAATTAACAAGAAAAAGGGTTTGTTTGTACAATCCAAATTGGAGTATTTGGGACACCTCATTTCACCTTAGGGAGTTCAAGCAGACCCATAAAAAATTGAAGCTATGGTTTAGTGGCTTGTTTCGAAAGATTAAAAGGCTTTGACTGGATTTCTTTTTTCTTAACGGGTATCATTGGAAATTTGTCAAAGACTACGGTAGAAAGGCAACACCCCTCACTGAATTTACTCAAGAAAGATTCCTTTAAGTGGGGAGAAGAGGCACAGAAGGCTTTTGAAGCTTTAAAGGAGGCCATGGCTATGTCCTTGTTCTTGCAATGTCAAATTTTAGCCCACCTTTTCAAATATAAGCTGATGCTTCCGATTTTGGTGTCGGAGCTGTCTTCATGCAAAAGAGAAGGCCTATAGCTTATTATAGGGAACTGTTGTCTAACAAGGCTAAGCATTATACAGTGTACGAAAGGGAATTGATGGCTATTGTGTTTGTTGTCAAAAAATGGTAACACTGTCTCATGAGCCATTGTTTCATCATTGGAATAGACCAGAATGCCTTGAATTACTTGCCAGAATAGCGTGTGATAGACCCAGATCAGCAAAAATGGGTTTCTAAGCTTCAGGTTTATAAGTTTGAAGTTAGCTATAAATTGGGTTCTGAAAGTAGAGTTGGGGATTTTTTATCTAGAAGAGATGAAAAGGTGGAATTGATGGCTTTTTCTCTTTGGCAATTTAAGGGACTTGGGGAATTGGATCAAGAAGTACAGCGAGATCCCAATTAGTCTCCATATTTCAACAGCTCGTAACAGGGCAGGAAGCTCCCATTGGATATAGCCTCAAGAAGGTTTGCTTATTGTATCAGAGTAGAATGGCTATTCCATGATCTTGTTGCTGGGTTGATAAAGGAGTTCCATGGCTCTCTTGTGGGGGGACACTCTAGTTATTTGAGAACCTACAAGACATTGGCTAAAGTAGTCTATTCAGAAGGCATGAAGAGAGATGTATAGGAGTATATAGCTAAATTTGCAACATGCCAAAACAATAAATGTGAGGCTTTAAGTCTGGCTGGGCTGCTACAACCACTTCCCATTCCTTAACAAGTGTGGGAAGACATTAGTATGGACTATATTTCTGGCCTTGCAAAGTCTAATTGGTTTGACACAATAATGGTAGTTGTCAGGTTGACTAAATATGGCCATTTTGTGGCCTTATTGCACCCTTTTTCTGCTAAAGAGGTGGCTGAATTATTCATCAGAGAAGTTGTGATGCTAAATGGATATCCAACGTCAATTGTTTTAGATTGAGATCATATCTTTATTAGTCAATTCTAACGGGAGTAGTTTAAGTTGGCTGGTACATCTTTGAACTATAGTTTAGGGTATCATCCCAAATTTGATGGGCAAACCAAGGTAGTAAATTAGAGTTTAGAGACTTATGTTGTTTTGTGGGAGACAAACCACGATAGTGGTGGAAATGGTTGTCATGGGCAGAATATTGGTTTAACACTAGCTATAATCATTGAATAGGCTTGAGGGAGTGTAATACCATCTTCTGTGAATCAAAGGAGTAGCTAGGAAAAGCCTAAGCTTATATGATGGGGTATGTTGATAAGAAAAGAAGAGAAGTTCATTTTAACGTAGGAGATTTTGTTTACCTCAAACTTAGGTCCTATAAGTTGAAAACTTTGGCTTAAAAACTGAATGAGAAGCTATAGCCAAGGTTCTATAGACCTTACAAAGTGGTGGAAAAGCTTGGAACAGTTGCTTATTGGTTGGAACTTCCCAAGACATCGAGAACACACCTTGTATTCTATGTCTTGCAATTAAAGAAATCATTACAACCAGAAACTTGTGTCACGCCCACGGGGACTGAATGGAAGTCCCACATTGGATGGACCTGGGGAGGATGCTGGGCATATAAGCGGGTGCGTTGCACACCCTCATGAGCGCGCTTTTGGGGGAGAGAGTAATGGCCCCGTGACAAGTGGTATCAGAGCCTGCTCCGGGTTAGCCCAGGGGGGGCCCTCCGGTGGGCCACCCGTGACGAGGGCGTCACGGATTGGCCGTGGGAGCTGTCACGCCCACGGGGACTGAATGGAAGTCCCACATCGGATGGACCTGGGGAGGATGCTAGGCATATAAGCGGGTGCGCTGTACACCCTCATGAGCGCGCTTTTGGGGGAGAGAGTAATGGCCCCGTGACACTTGACACAGGAGATCCCTCTCGCTCACAGAAGATATGGAGTTGCATGTACAACTAGAAGTGATGAAAGTGCAGAAATTGACTAATGGACGGGTGGAACTCCTTATCAAGTGGAAGGAACTACTAGAATTCAAGAACACTTGGGAAAAGTTTGAGATTATCAAAGTGCAATTTCTTGATTTTCACCTTAAGGACAAGGTGAAACTTGATGGGGAGGGAAATGATGGGCCCAAAGTTATTGGGCCTGAAGTTTGGAGGACATATGAAAGAAGAAAGAAAGGAAAGGAGGCTTTAGTGTTGGAAGATGTTGATAAGCTAGACAAAGGGGTAAAACTGAGAAACAACAGTGATAACTAACTCACATGGGTTGTGAGCTGGATGAGAGAGAGGGTAGGCCATTGGAGGGGTTTATTGTAGGTGTGGGTGTGAGAGTGAGGTTTAAGGAAGAATTTCAGGAAGGAGAGAAATGTCGCTGGCCTCTTGAATGCCAGTAGCATTGATTCTGCTATTTTTTTTCTTTGTTCTTGTTTCATTTGTCTTGCTGTATCTCAAGCTGGTTTAAGTCCCATCTCTTCTTCGTTTAGAGGAGGAATTACAGCTTCATCGTTATATAAATAAAATCAGCGCTGGAGGTCCCATCATAAACCCAAATGGATTTTGGATTTGAAAGAGCTTAGATGCAGGTCTGGTGCTGAATGTGTTGATGACAGCTCTCTATTGTCCCTGCATGAGGGTTTGGCACTAGAAGTGGCCTTTCCTATCTTGGGTAATGGTGCAGCAGCCCCAAAGGAGGTGAAGGAACGTGTTGGGGCAAGTATGGGACTGTGTGCAGGTAAAGTCTGGACAGAAGATGAACAGTGCTGTTTGTGTTGTTCTTGCCCTGGGTGGAGGTGTGACAGCCTTTAAGGAGGCTGAGGAAGGAAGTGGTTGTTGCGAGTATGGGACCAAATTTACTGGTGACCAGTGGGATAGTGGAGGGGTCAGTGAAAGAAAAAAGGAACTATAGGAAAGTTTGCTTGGTGGTGTAAATGGTCCAATGTTTTATGGGAGTAGATAACAATAGAGGGCTGAGAGATCAAATACTAAGGGGGAGGACAAAAATGAACATTTGGCCATGAAAACAGTTGAATTGGTTTCTGGCTTTGATTTTGAAGGGCCTTAAACTTCTGATGATACAAAAGGGGAATTATCTGAGGTAGACATTTTAGATTTTAACTTTGATAATGAGGAACGATTGCTCATTCAATAGTTGGAAGATGCTTTTCTTGATGGAGTTGATGAAGAAAGAAGGAAGCTGATGTTGTTCTTGATGGAGTTGCCCAACTTTTTGGTGCACTGGAGGTGGTGATAGTCTTGTCAATTCGAGGGATAAAGGCTTGGAGGAGATAGGTGTTAATCTTTTGTGTAACATTGTACTGTAAACTGAGCCTCTATTGCCTTCTGGAATTTCTTCATTTACTTCTGTTAATAATTGTTAGTCATCCTCCCAACTTTTTTGTTCTAAATCTAATGGTTTGCTTTTTGATATGCTTGTGAGACATCTTGAAGGGGGTTAATGTAGTAGTGGTAACTCCGGAGACAACATTCTTTCTTTACTAGTGGATAATCATTATTCACCCTTGTCTAATGCAAAGAAGTGTGAGGAAGAGGTTGTCCACTTGAGCCATCGAGGGGGTGAGAGGGACAACTGTGAACCACAAGTTTTGCTTGATAAGCTTAATTTTCAGCTGCTAGATAAATCTAGGAGGTAGTTAAATGTGCAAGTGACACCTGTGAATTATGAGAGGAAAAAAAGTGAGTTTAGAAGGAGTTGCAAAAGTTGTTTTCCTCAATTAATTATTGAGGAGGAAAAGGGCTTAAGGGTCAGTTTGTTAAATCATGGAAATCCTTAGTTGGAACGTATATGGGTTGAGAAATCCTTTAAAAAGTAGGAAGATATTAGAGGTGTTTGGGATAATTGGTTCAAAGCTTGAGAGTTTATTCCTTCTGCTGGTTCTTCCGGAGTGTCTTATTGTTGTTTGGGATACTAGCGTAGCTTCCATAGTTAAAGTTCTTCAAGGGTGTCTCTTTGTTAGTCTTGTTGCATATTAAGCATAGGGGGTGTTGGTGGGTTACTCTTTTGTATAATCCTACTAATCCTAGGACTACGGCCAATATCAGAGATTTTGATGATTTTATTAGATTGTGATTTGAGTGATCTGCCTTTATCATGCTCAATTTATTTAGTTTCTTGAGGTAGGGTGATGTCTTCTCACATAGATAGGTTTTTAGTTATATTAGTGGGACTCTTTATCGTCCTTTGTTTGATTATTTCCCTCTTCTTGAGTCTTCCAAGGTTGAGTGGGGCCGAACTACATTTTGGTTTGTGAATATGTGGATTCCACTCTTTTTTAAAATCAAGTTAAATCTTGGTGGAAAGAGTATTTCATCTTTGGTTGGGAAGGCTATGAGTTTATGAAGATACTGAAGTTTGTGAAGGAAAAACAGAGTTTGGAATAGAGAAGTTTTTGGTGATACTAGGATTAGGAAAAGGGAGGCTCTTTAAGAGCTCAAGGTTCAAGACAAAATTGAGAGTTGGCAGAGTTTAGTGGAAGAGCTGGAAGCCAATAGGTTAGTGCTTAGGAATGAACTTGATGAGATTTTTAACAAACAGGAAATTGGTGACAAAAGAGTAGGATTATATGGGCCAGGGAAGGGGATGCTAATTCTAAGTTTATTCACAAGGTGCAAACAATAGCAGAAGAAGTTTGATTGAGGAGGTGAAGGTAGATAGAGGTAGGATTGTTAGGGATAATATTACAATAACAGAGGAAGTTACTAAGCCTTTTTTTTTTTGGGAATTAAGAAGTCATGGAAAGGCCTTTTCTTGGAGGGTCAGATTGGTGGCCTATCTTGTCTGGGAGAGGATTATTTTTATGTCCTCCATGTGCGTGCAAATGGTTTTTTAAGATCTGTTTCTCTTGTGGATCTTCAAAGGGATTGGAAGGCTCTGTTGAGATAGAGTTTGGGTCGTTTTCTTTGTATATCTTATTTGATTTGTCTCATGTTTAGGGGGGACTTCTTGTCTTCAATCTCTGTATCTTATTGTATCTTATCTACTCATCAATAAATTTTTTTTTTCGTTATAAAAAAAAAATTACAGCTACTGGTGCTAAAATTGATTTTAATTAGGAACTCTGTTTATACTTGATGAGTCATGAGAGATACTTGTATGAATTAGTCTCATGGCTGCTGGTTATATATAAATGTAATGTGCAATTTAATGTTATTTCTTTTCCACTCATTATGATCTTTATTTGGAATAGTGTTTGAGGTAACCAAATAAAGATGTGGAAAATTCAAATTCTTCTCCTCAGTCTTCAATATATGAATAGGATTCTTAAATCATGACCAACAAGGAAATGGGATTCATCTGGAAGAATGGTTTCCATATCTTGTTTGTGTGGGAATATGTTTTCTATTTGCCTTTAGTATGATTAGCATAGTCATTACTATTGTTATTGTATCTAGACTAATCTTGTACTTTCTTCTCTTTTAATGCAATTGTTTTCTTTCATAAAATATAAATTTTATATTTATTTGAAGTGATTTGTTATATGTAGGTATGGTCGCTACCGTCCTTGGCATAGCCCTTTATCAAGGAAACTTGAGGGCTGGCCATTATTATGGTGGCACTATGCACAGGAATCTGTCCTCTCTGATGTTCGCAAGAAATTAAAGAAAACTTCATGGAGATACCTTGGAGAGCGATTGTAAGTCCATGGAAAGTTTATTCTTTCTATAAATAATATGCACTGCTGAAATTAAGGTTTTTGGTCATTGCATAAATTTCAATCTATTATGAGTTACACACACACAAATTTATGATGCTGCTGCATTATTTTCCAGACCGAATTACATCTGAAAAGCAAGACATCCAAACTTCTGACATGACTCATAGGATCACACACTCAACTATGACTCAATTTCATCAAAAAGTACTCCCCCTTTGTCTTCGTCTTCTGTAGACAAAATGCTCCTAGAGTTCTAACGACCTACGTCCTATGGGAAGCACCCTTGGCCTTTTGTGAGGTGCTCTCTTTGGTCACATCATCTTAACATAATGACATGGCTCCTGCAGCCTTCCACCTACTTCTTTCGAGTATCCTTGACCTTCTCGTAGTTGGGCTCCATTACTTGGGTTGAACACCACGACATCCAACAACACACAACTCTGGTGAAGTCTTAAATACCCTACTGTTACAATCTCTACTCCTGTCTCCCTAGGTAGTACCAAGAGCTTTGATTGTAAATTCCTTGACAAGAAAACTAACAAACTAACTATAAGACCAATCTTCCATTATCACCTTATTAGAACTCAACATTAACAACTCCATATCAGAAAACAATATCTTCACTAAATTTTTCAGCCCCGTCTTGGGCCCTAAAACAGCCACCTACGAACTCATGGTGCCAACTCAGATCACAAATACTATCAATCAGCCCTTCTGACAAAATCTTACCTGTTATACACCTAGGTTGTTCAAAAGTAAAGAATACAGCCTCCTTTCTTGTGAAAACTAAAAAATACGGTCTGTTAACCTTTGAAAAGTTCAAAAATTATGCCCTTTGAGTGTGAGCACTCTCAAGATCAAGCCCTTGCAGCCTAGCTGTCATCAAAATTCACCACTTTGGACTATTTCCATGTTAGTCCTTGTCTGTAGAGTAATAGTCTAAATGAGAGTAAGTCAGGGCACTTGTAGAGCTGTCAAAATGAGTCCAGCCCAGTGGGTTGGGTCTGTTTAGTCGAAATGGCAGGTTACATTGGCAAAATGCTAACCCACTCAAAATTAGGTCAGGTTAACCTGATTCGGTTAACTTGTGAGTGAATTGGGTTTGAGACTGGTTACCTGTGGGCTACTCGTTTTCTCTCTCTCTGTTTTTTTCATTTAATTTTTTTTGTTTACCTAATAACCTAACCATTATCCTATGCCTTATAGGCCTTACTTAAATATGAAATTGAAGTGATACAAATACATAGAAGAATGCAAATGAAGAATGTCCGAAATACTCCAAGCCTCCAAAACCCTTTGCTTTTGAAGAGCAATTAACAGCTGCAAGTTACTATTGCCTCCATTGGCTATACCTAGATGATGTTGCTAGTAAGTAGTGCACGACAAGTCGACGATGAGATTTGAAGATTTCACTTTTTGCAACCCTTGATTCCTTTCTTTTGCAAATCAAATTTTCTTCTCATCTTGCTCTTTCCTTCCGAGATTTGAAGTTTAAGGTTAGCCTATTCTTATTTTCTTCAAGCTTCAATAACTTAGATTAAGGACTTAGGCCTTATAAATTAGGGACTAGGGTTTGTCGTGATGATGTCAATGTTGATGATGAGGATGATTCAAATGTTTTTGTTGATGTTAATGATGAGGATGATTCAAATGCTTATATTCTGATGGAGTCCCATGTGGAGTAGCCATAAGTAATTTTTTTGGTACTTAAGTGACATAGTATTTTCCCTTGTACAAGCTGATTTTTAAGGGTAGGTTCCCCATGGTTGGTTAGGTCTCCATCAATTGGTATCAAAGTTAGACTGATCTTCATGGAAAGGACTATCTGTAGCGGTTGCGAACCGGTGGCTGGAGTGAGTGTGCAGAGTGCAGCCATTGAGAACGTTGGCTCTTCAGGAGTGACGTTATGATGGAGTCTCACATTAGGTAGTCATAGGTATTTCTTGTGGTGCTTAAGTATCATAGTTCTTGCCCCTTACAAGCCTGTTTTTAAGGGTGGGTATCCTATACTTACATAGATCTCCATCTTATTTATTAGTTCATGTTATCTTGTGTTGTTTTTCTAATTTTTTTGTTTTTAATTTTTTGGGGGTTGGCTTACATAACCCATTAACTCATCCTAAGTGAGTTGAGTTGGTACATCTCTAACTTCTTAGCTCACTTTTGGCCAACTTATAATGAGCCAACCTATGTTGGCTAGGTTGCTCTCTGACAGCTCTAGCTGTGTGTTTGTCTGTTGTTGTAGATGACATAAAGTACAAAGGTTAGTACATATAGTACAAGCCCAAACCCATTAATAACACACCTAATTTAACCTAGTTGTCATAGTCACTAATTTGGCACTCTCCTTCAAGCTGAAGATTATTCAAGTTTCGTCTTGTTACAAACAAAACATAATTAAAATAAAGTAAAAACATATTCAACCTTCAAACCCTACAAAACTAAAGAAACCACCGTGATTGCAAATGCAAGTGCAATCCAAGATCTTTGGCAACTAATGCCTTCTCTAACGATGTCCTTGATAGTCAAATAGCTCCAAGAATTCCTTAGGTTACTTCTCATGAGTAGCCCATTCAACATTCTCCTAGCTGCCCTCCTTGGCCACGCTTTCTAACACATTGATATAGCTTCTAGAATTCTTCGACCTACTTCTCATGAGTAGCCCTTTCAACATGCTCTTAGTTGTTCTCCACTAACCGGGTTGCAAATCATAGTACCCAAGAAAACAAATAAAGAAAAACGATAAAACCACTCGATATAAAAATATAATAATAAAAACACCAAAAATCATTGTGATCTACGCCAAACCAAAGTTGGGAAGGTGTGAAGAAGGCAAGTTGTCCCTTTTTAAGCATGCACGTGTACTTGTTGAAGGCTTATGCGTCGGCACATGAAACATAGCTTGAAACAAAGAATCGGAGCATGGCGGCGCCTTTGGAGTATTGGTATGCAATCACTTCAAAAGGGCTGAAAATGGAAAAGAGCTAATACGGATAATAAAGAAAAGGGGGTAGAGATCCTTATAGAAGTGGATGGAGATATGGGTGTTCATTGACTTCATTGGCCAGCCAAATTAGGTTGGCTTGGGTTGGTTTGGGGGTGGGGGGGGGGGGAAGGGCTAGGCCAAGTTGTGCTGACCAGTTTGGCTTGGGTTGGCTCGAATTGGAAGGTATATCTTATATTAAAAAGGGGACTAAAATGAGAAGGAAAGTTTTCTTAAGGGTTTATTTTTTAATTTTAGCCAAAAATTTTTAAATATATTTTATAAATTATAAATAGACGGGGGTCAATGTCCTTGCTAGGCCTTAATGAGTATGATTGTCACATCCAAATGAAAGAAAACAAGATGAAAAATGTATTTTTTAAGAGTTAACAGCAACAAACTTAAAAATTGAGATAGCAAATATGTGTTTTCTTGGGGAAAAATAAGCTGGCCAAACTGCCTTTGGCTGTTGGCATCACATTTGTCTTGAAAAATTACCCAAACTAATAGAAAATCGTTGCAATTGGACCATTGGGCTTCGAGTTATTGCTTTTTGAAGTTTCGTTCTTACACCTACATTTTCTTCCTGTTTTCTCCTATGAATTCCTGTTTTTTCATTTCTAGTGCATAGATCGCATATGAGGGGTCATATGTCCAAAATGATTAAGTAGTTACAAAGATATGAGCATTCAAAGTTTCAAAATTTTTTTCCCAAAAAAAAAAAAGCAAAACTTGTTTTAGGCCCAATTGCACAATACTGTTTCAAATTGAGCGAGACCAAGGCATTGCCTTAGGCCATCCCCCCCT
Source organism: Erythrophleum fordii (assembly GCA_032878935.1). Classification (NCBI taxonomy): domain Eukaryota; kingdom Viridiplantae; phylum Streptophyta; class Magnoliopsida; order Fabales; family Fabaceae; genus Erythrophleum; species Erythrophleum fordii. Next base: position 8,187,064 of record JAVQMF010000047.1, read on the forward strand.
TTTTTTGGCTTGGTTTAAATCGAGTTGGGCACTAGGCTGAGGTGTAGCTTAGCTTGAGTTGGGCTGTGTGCACCTCTGGGTGGAGCTTTAGTCCTAAAGATAGAAACAATTGAAGCCATACTCTTCCTTGTGAACTTGCTCTGATGTCATTTAACAGTGTAAATGGTAGTAATTGACTTACTTAGCCGGGCACATGTTGTGTGATAAAATTTTTAAATTAGGTTAAGTATAAAAGGTAGTAAATGTAGCACAAGCCCACGCTCATTAATCTTTTAACACTTGATTTTATCTTTTAACACTTGATTTTATCTAACCATCACAAGTTTGTCACATATTTTTGTTGGGATATGAAAATTCCTTGTGAGGAATATTCCACCTCAATGTTATGGAAATACCTCTGTTTTCCCAACTCTTTGATCTTAAAATCTTTAATCAATCTTTGCTTCAACTCATGTTTTTCTTTCTCATCACTTCTTGATACTATCATGTCGTCTACGTAGACTAGAAGAATGGTTACTCCCCCTGTAGCAGCATGCTTAAAAAAAAAAAAAGAGTGTGATTACCTTGGCTTTGCTTGCACCCAAACTCCTTCATGACTTTAGTGAATCTCCCAAACCTTGTTTTAGAAGATTGCTTTAAATCGTAGAGAGCTTTCTTCAATTTGCACACCTTGCTTCTTAAGTGTTTTTCTGATCTAGGTGGGATATTCATGTATATTTCATCATTAAGATCGCTATAAAGAAATGCATTCTTAACATCGTATTGTAGGAGTTGCCAATTGAAGTGAGCAGCTAGAGCTTGCAAGATCCTTACTTTGTTCATTTTTGCCATAGGATTAAAAGTCTTCAGGTATTCAACTCCATAAGTTTGAGTATATCTTTTGTTACCAATCATACCTTAGATCTTTCAAGGGATGCATCAGCTTTATACATTGGGGTAAAAATCTATTTATAATCCACAATGTTTTTTTCTTTCTAGTTTATTACCTATCTCCCATGTTTTATTTTTCTCTAAAGCACTCATTTCCTCCTTCATAACATTTCTCCATTCCTGCATTGATAATGCCTCAGAAACATTGTTAGGTATAGCAATGGTTTTTAAGCTTACAATGAACATTTTGTGGGATGTTGATAGATGTGCAAGAGAAACATTATGAGATAAAGGGTAAAGAGGTCATTTGGTCTATTCTCTAGTTCCTTTCTTAACAGCAATAGGCAAGTCTAAGGTCATTTGAGTAAAGGAGTAACCCAAGAAGACCCATTTAATTGCTCTTGGATCTAACTTGCCTTTAAGATGGTTATGGATGTGGATAAAGGCAATACATTCAAATATTCTAGGTACAAGGCCATTTAATGTTCTAAGGTGGGATAGAAACTATTGAGTAGGTCCATGGGACTCTTCTTTGCTAACACAGGTGAGGGGGTTCTATTTATCATGTATGAGGCAATAGGTACAACTTTCCCCCAATAAGATTTAGGAACATTTCTTTGGAAAAGCATGGCTTGGGTTGTGTTTAGAAGATGGCCATTTTTCATGTCAGTCGCCCCATTTTGTTGAGAGGTGTTGGCACATGAAGAATTATGAATAATGCCTTCCTTTTGAAAATAAGAGGACATATATTGATTAAAATAGTCCTTGGCATTATTTGTTCTAAATTTCTTTATTTTTATCCCAAATTGATTTCTAATTATGGAGTGAAAGTTAAGTATGACAGTACTCACATCATATTTATCTTTGAGTAGAAAAAGCCATGTAACCCGAGTACAATCATGAATTACTGACACAAACCTTCGAGCTCTTGAAATATGACGTATAGTAGAAGGCCCCTAAATGTTACTATGAATCAAATGAAAAAGTTGGGAACTTCTTTTATTACTAATAGGAAAGATATGCTGCCAATTCACAAGTATCACAATGAAATTCAGAAATATCCAATCCTTTGAACAATTGAGGAAACATAAGTTTTAGAATTTCAAAAGAGGGATGTTCAAAATGAAAGTGATACAACCAAATGGTATCTTTATTGAAATAACTAAAAAGAGATATGGAAACATGACTCCTATTACTACTTTCTTGAGGTAACTCAAGGTAGTGAAAGCCATCCTTTTCCTTAGCAAGTCCAATCCTCTTCCTTGATTCTTGGCCCTGAAAAACACAATAAGTGGAGAAGAATGCAGCAAAACATTTGACATCATAGGTTAGCTTTTGATCAGAGATAAGGCTAGTTTAGAGTGAGGAAACATGAAGAACATCTTTAAGAATCATATTGAGTGATAGATGTATATCACCAATACCAGCAACAATAGCTAAAGTGCCATTGGCAACAGTTATTTTCTTATTATTTGGGCATGGATTGTATGTATGGAAAGATTGAGAGATAGGTGTCATATGATTTGTGGCAATAGAATCTATTAACCACTCATTGCTATTCATTGTTTTTGAGGCATTCATACAAAGAGGGAATGGGATTTTACCTGCAAGAGCCGAAGAGCATGCTTCAGAAGGCTTCTCAAGAGTCTCTAGCAAATTCTTTATCCGTTCAATCTTTTCACTTTTGAATCCATTAGTTATAGGTGATTCTACCAAGTATGCTTGATGCATCTGTCTTCTTCCATTATTTTCCCATTTTTCGCTTGGAGGTTTTCCATGCAGTTTTCAAGTGGTTATTTTGCAGCAATATATCAAAGATTGTCTTTGGTGTCCTTCAGATCATGCCTACTCGTCTCCTTGTGGTTGACTTTCGACGTTAAGGGTGAACCATCAACTGGTTGTGAATCAAGAATGACAGTTCGCCTACTTTCTTCAACTTGTACTATTGGGATAGTCTCTTCTAGAGATGGAGTGTCTGGTTTGCCAAGAATTTGTACTATAACCTAGTCAAATTTAGCATTCAAACCTGTCAAAATGTCATAAACACAGTCATGTTCAATAAAATCTTTTAAAATAATGGCATCCTCTGGGGATTTCATCTTGAATACTTGATAATGGTCGAGTTCTTGTCGTGGGTTTTGTGGAGTATTAGCATACTTAGTGACACTTTTTGTCCCTTGCTTAGTTGCTGCATTTTTCACCTTTATGTTGTTTACCCGAGTAGCATCTCTAGCCTTTGAATGCATACGTTGTGTGAAGTCCTAGATTTCCTTTGTTGAAGCTAGGAGCATGCAAGTATCCAAAAATTGTAGAATCCATGGAGTCCCACAGCCAGGACATCATCATAGGGCCTTTTTCATCTGAAGAAAAGAACTTTGGGTCTGTTTTGGCTAGAGTAGCTCTTAGAAAATGACTAAGTCCTTGGTTGCCTTTCAAGTATGTTCGGACAAATGGAGACCACTTGGGATAATTCCTCCCTTTTAGTCTATAGGAGGCTCGGATGTTTTGCAGCTCTCCAATCTTCTAGGCAAAATTGGAGTCTTTGGATGATTGAGGAATTCTGGAAAGGATAGTTTCGGAGGATGACATGGCAACATTTAAGGCTACGGATTACAACAGTGAAAAGGGATAGCAATAAAGGCTGGAGTTTAGAGGCTATAGGTTCAGAAATAGCAATTAAGGCTGCGGGCAATGGTGAAGTGTGTGAAACATAGATTTCTAGTCATAAGAACCAGGCTGTGATATACCAGGTGGCGAAAAATAGAGAACTGGGAAATTTTGGTTTTTTTCTATATGCCAAACTATTTAGAGTACAGATTTATATGGACATTTACATGAGAGAGATCTGGAGAGAAAATAGGTACTAACTAACCTAGGGAATAGGAACTAACTTATCCCTAATAATCTGGAACGGAAAAATATAAATAGAAAGATATTACAACCAGATTTCTATATCTAAGGGATTCTAAGTAAATCTATTTATAATATTATGTACAAATTCTATTTCTTTTGACAACAATGATAAACTCCAAGACTCCTAGATGGTGATCCTTTAATAGGCTTGTAACACTTATCTACAAGTGACAGGTCTTTCAACAATGACATTTATGAAGTTATAATATAACTTTGAAACTTTTTTGGTGTCTTTTGGTCCCTATATAAAGCATTGTGAGTCCTTAAGAACCCTCCTCTTCAACTTAATTTTGAAATTAAAAATTACACATCATCTCCTAACCACATAATAATTGCTGCACACACACTCATTCTCTGTGGCTTTTGCTCTACTTCTGTTGAAGTTACAACTGATATTTTAATATGGGATTTAAAATAGTTATTTATATAAAAATAAAAATAAAAAAATGTTAGTGAATATTAAGCCACTAATTTCCATAATTACCCTTTTATTCCTTATAACAATAATAATAATAAAATAAAATAAAAAATAAATGTGACCTCTTTTGAGGTTTTGCCTTATGAAGTCTTATTTTGACGTTTATGAAGCTTTTATAATTTAATAATACTCTTTTTTTCATAATATAGAAGTTACCGTCGAAGGTATATTGAGTTATACAAGACTAAGTTGGATTTTCTTCGACAAGAACAGGTGATGTCTGTTTTCTTCCTGCAGATATACTCATTCCTATCTATCTATGTAATATAAAATTCTTGAGAGTTGTAGGGTTTTAAGAAGGACCTTTTAGAGTTTACATGGTTTGGATTGTCAGTTCTGTACTATTCTGTTAATTATTTGAAATATGATGCTATAAGAAAATTCATTGTTATGATTTCTGATTTTTGTAGTTACAAAGGTTGTCTTTTTTAAATTTGTTTTTATTAGCCAGTTGATGATGCGGTTCTTCGAGAGCTGGAGAAGATGGAGAAAGAATCAGATCTAGATGATATTTTGAATTATCGTTCTGCTGCAGAATATGAGATGCAGGTCCTTGCGCTAATGATCATCTTATGAGAAATTCAATCTGGATATATATTCTTTATTTGATTGGCTTATGTGGCTAAGTTTTACACTATTACAACCTTGTATTGGGTTATGGAAAATTATGTTTGGTTCTTAAAGCTTGTCACCTGTATTTCCTTACAGGAATTCTTTTCGAGGTGTTCTAAACCTGACATGGGTATGATTGGCATTGATATTCCTGCAGAAAAGTCTTCCAATGATGAACGCTGCTCAGGCAAATCACGGGGATGGTTGAATTGGCTATCTCGTGGTATGCTTGGTGCTGGAGGAACAGATGATTCTAGTCAGTTTTCTGGGGTTGTGTCTGATGATGTTATTAAGGTTAGTGGAGTACATTATTATGTCCTCTATGGTTTGGTATATTGTCTCTGATACTCTTTTTATAAGGAAATTCCATTCTACTCACTAGTATCTTCTTGTGTGAAAACCACTGTCCCCTTTCCATTTTCTATGACTCAAGTAGACAGAATGTGCCATTGATATTGGTTATTGAATACCAAGTAACAATTTTAGGCTTGATGAAACGATAACAGAGTCATGAAGATAATATTAACAATTATAACCTGAAATACTAGAGAGGAAATAGATGAATAAATATGTAAGGTGTGTGTACTCCGTTACATTGTTGTCTTATTTATATGGGAAAAATGAAGAGTGGTACAATGGGTAGTACAATGTAGCACATAAAATAGTACAATGAAGCTAGATGCTAATATGTATATTCAGAATGTAGATTCTATTATGTACATTATTCTAACACTCTCTCTTAAGTTAGAGCTAATAAATCATATACATAAAGCTTGTTACATATGTAGTTGATTTGAGGACCCTTGAGAGACTTAGTGAATATATTGCTAGTTGGTCATTTGAATTTATGAACTTCGTAGCAAAACACCTAGATTGAATCATCTCTTTTATAAAGTGACAATCGACTTCGATATTTTTTGTCCTCTCATGAAATACTAGATAGAAAGCAATATGCATTGCTTCTTCAAATCTCAATTCCTGATGAAGTTGATTAAGCCATGTAAGATTATATGTTGCTAAAGTCATAGCATGATATTCAGCTTTTGCACTAGACCTTGCAATCACATTTTGTTTCCTAATCTTCCAGGAGACTAAGTTACCTCTAATGAAAATACAATATCTTGAAGCAAATCATCTATCAATAGAAGAATCATCCCAATTTGCATCACTGTAACCAACCACCTGAGAGTTGTGCTTATTTTCCTATAATACTCTTTGGCTTAGACCTCCCACCTGAGAGTTGTGCTTATTTTCCTATAATACTCTTTGGCTTAGACCTCCTTTGATGTATTTAAGGATACAAATCACAACATTCCAATGACTATCTTATGGAGATTGTAAGAATTGACTAACTACACTTATAGCAAATGAGATATTTGGATGAGCAATGGTAAGGTAGTTAAGTTTTCCAATCAACCTTTGGTGTCTACCGAGATTTACAATCGGCTCCCTTTGTCTTGGCAAGAATTTGACATTCGAATCCATTGGAATATCGACTAGTTTGCAATCCAACATACTAGTTTCATCCAATATGTCTAAAGCATATTTTTTTTGTGATATTGCAATCCTAGTGCGAGATTGGGCCACTTAATACTTAGAAAATATTTTAATTTTCCCAAATCTTTAGTTTAAAAAGAACTAAATAGATGTTGTTGAGGTTGAATAATACCATTTGGAGCATTGCCTGTAATGACGATATTATCCACATAAACAATTAGGTAGATGCATTGATTAGATGAGGTGTGGCAATAGAAAATATAATGATTTATCTCACTTTGAACCATCCAAAACTTCTAAATAACTGCGTTGAACTTGCAAACCAAATTTAAGGAGATTGTTTCAACTTGTAAAGAGATTGAAGTAGTTGGCAAACCTTTCTAGACTTCCCTTGGTAATAAAGCTAGGAGGTTGCCCCATATAAACCTCTTACTCAAGTTTACCATGGAAGAAGACATTTTTGATATAATGCTAATAAAGAGGCTAGTGACACATGGCAGCCATAGAGAGAAAGAAGTGGACAAAAGCATTTTAGCCATTGGGGAAAAGGTGTTGCCATAATTGAGCCCACAAATCAAAGTGTATCCCTTGGAAACTTGATGAACCTTTAGACAATCAATGTTCTTATCAGGGCCAACCTTAACCTTAGACAACCATTGATAACCATCCTTGAATTTTCATGGAGGTAAAGAGGTTAAATCCTAAATGCCATTGGATTGCAAGGCAGCCATTTCATTGAGCATTGTTTGACGCCATCCAAAATGAGAAAGTGACTCACTAATAGTCTTAGAAATGGAAATGGAATTCAAAGAAGACACGAAAGCATGAGAGAATGTAGACAAACGATGATAACTCAAAAAATGGTAAATAAGATGAAGGTTACTAGTTGAGCAAGTACTTTTACAAATGGCAATGGGAAGACTTTTAGAGGAATATGGGATTGAGGCATTGGCCGTTGCTAGAGTAAGGGGCAAGTCAACAGCTTCATCAGCAGATCCTTAAAAAAGGTCAGGACAACGACAATGGCGATAAGTCTAAAATGAATAAAGAGGAGTGGTTGTTGGAGGATCAATGTTGGAAAGTGGAAGAACTTCAGACATAGGATGATGCTTAGCTATGGGAGAAGAAAAGAAGGGAGATGTTTCAAAGAATGTCACATTTACCAAGATAAAACATTTTTTAGTGCTTGGAAAGTAACATCGACATTCTTTCTAAAAGCAAGAATTCTTGAGGAAGACACATTTGATAGATCTAACTGTAAGTTTATCTTTCATAGGGATTAGATTAGATCATGAACAAAACAAGTACAACAAAAAATACAATGGAGAAGAAGATAAAGAGATTCAAAGGGAAACAAAATAGAGTGGGTAATTTGATTTTGTAACACAGAAGAAGGCATTTCACTAATTAAATAACAAGCAGTAAGAGTACCGTTACTCCAAAAGTGAAGGGGCACATTAGAGTGGAGGAGTAAAGTACGAGTTGTCTCAATAAGATGCAGATTTTTGCACTTGGCCACCATATTTTGTTGTGGTGACGTGCACACAAAGACTGATGAAGAATTCCCTATGAAGACATAAAAGTTTGGAACTAAGTAGAAAAATATTCACGAGCATTATAATTTTTTAAAACAAATATAAAAGTATGAAATTGATTTTTCACTTAAGCACAGAAAGATTAAAATATTGAAAAGACCTCAAAATGATTTTGCATTAAATATAGCCAAGTGTAACTAGAATAGTCATCAATAAAGTTACAAAATATTGAAAACCTAAAATAGACAAAACGTGACATTGACTCCAAACATTAAAATGAACAAGTTTAAAAGGGACACAAGCTTTGGAAACAAAGCATGAGCTTTTTTACCAAGTTGACATGATTTATACTCGAATGACATCAAAGTGGGGACCATCTTTTAGAGTTTGGAGAGGTTAGGATGATCTAGGCGACTTGTGAACAAGAGTTAGAGAAGTAGCGGTGCAGGCTACTGGTGATGTAAGGGGTGTAAGATGATAAAACTCAGTGACCCACATTCTATGCCAATCGTTTGACTTGTACTTTGGTTTTGCAAGGAAACATTTGCTAATAAAGGTAATGGAGCGATTAAGGATACAAGTTAACTTACTAATAGAAACAAGGTTGAAGGGACTTTAGGGACATAAAGAAAAGAATCTAAAATGATGGAGGGAAGAATTGTAGCCTGACTAATACTTTAGCAATGGTTCTTGAACTATTGGCTAAACTAACAAGAGGGGGGGGGGGGAAATAGAAGTGGAAATACAAGAGAAACGATCCTTGTTACTAGAAATATGATAAGAGGCACTTAAGTCACGGACCCATGATCTAAGAGAGGAGTGAGCGAGGCAAGCAATGGAATTACCAGTTTGGGCAACTAAGACAATGGCTAAGGAGTGGTTGGCGGTGTAGTAACGCAAACATTCATCGTAATCATCACTGGTCAATGTATTTGATTGAGGGGCCTAGTCCTTAGTTGTCTCATCTGATACAATCCAAGATTTATAATTGGACACTCCATGCAATTTTTTAGAGGTAGTCACAGGAGAACCACTAATAGTAGTGGAGAAAAATACTTGACTCGGATTTTTTTTAGAGGTAGACATGGTTGTTTGGATGGAAGGCAGCTTTTAGAAATAACTATGGTACTATAACAACAACTAAGCAAGAAAGGAGACAACCAACCAATGCTAGAAACCAATAGAAAGGATCACAATGACCAATTTTGAGTAAATGGCAGTGGAAAATGGTGGTGGGCGCACTTGTGTGTTGTTGTGTGAGCTAGAGTTGTTAATGATGGAAGTGCATGTGGTGTTGTTTGGTAATTGAACTTTTGTGTTCTGTCGACCAGGGCCTTCTAAACACAATGGTGGGGTGCGTGGCCCAAGAAGTTTTTGAAGTAGGATTCTCACTTGGACAGCCATGAAAAATTTAGAGTTTCTAAGGGAATTAGGGATTTTAAGAGAAAGGGGCTGGAATGAATCATAGCTAGGAGGAGACGCCGTTGGAGGGGATCACGATGGGTTGTGATACCATGAAAAACTAGAGAGAAGATAGATGAATGAATATATAAGATGTGTATACTCTTTTACACTGTTGTCTCTGTAGGGGAAAAGATAAAGAGTAGTACAATGCAGTACAAAAATTAGTACAAGGAACCTACACGCTAATATGTTCATAATGAGTAGACTTTATGTACACTATTTTAACTTAAACATACAATATTTTAGATTAACATTACTTAGGTCGTTGAGCAAACAAATACTAAATTTTTCTGTCCGGAGCAAATAATTATTTCATCTTGGCACCCGTATGTTTTGTTGATTGGTTTTGCTTGGGCTCATTATGTTTTTATGTTCATAATATATCAATCACAAGTAGAGAGGAATTGAATAGAGGGATATTTTACTGAATATAATTATTTTTTATCTACACAAAATATAATTTGAAGTTATTTACATTTGACTTAAAATAAGTTGTTAGATATGAAGCATTGCATCTACTCCTTTTAGAACATGAACAAGCATTAATGACACCTTTGTTATGGCGATGCTATAGTGATCAAAGGGATATTGCTCAAATGCTCTGTCAAATCTCATGGGTGGTCATGTTAATTTGCTCTATGTTTTAGCAAATGAGGTTGTTTCAGATATTGGCTTCTGTTGCTCTGCAGGATATATATGAGGCAACTGAATTTCATCCTTCGACTTCATCCAATGGAGATGTTACTGCAAAACATGAATTATGCCTTTGTGAAATGAAGTTTGTGATTCATCAGATTTCGGTGACTTTATGTAGCAAGTATTGTGCCCTTTTCTCTGTTCACTTCAATCTGACATATGTTTGATTCTGCATGTCTTTCAAAGGCACACAAATTTATGTTATGGTTTTGATATCTGCATCATAAACTCAACTTGATGTTTTATAATCATATCATTCTTAGTCTGCCAATTCAGATGTTCATGTTTGTGTTAATCATGAGAGGTGCTTGAGTGTAGTTTCCTTTGAGCGTAGTTCTGGCTTAGCATGATGTGCATCATTTGGGTGGTGTTGCTGAGCTTCGTTTGAGCTGAACTTTTCCAAATTAAAAAAGTGAAAAGCTATTAAGAAGACAGAAAAATTATGAAATTGAGAAAAGTTAGATCCCTAGATGGAATTCTTGTTAGATAGGGCTTGAATTAGTGGTAAAGAGAATACACCACTTCACAATTAATATGTATGAAAGATGGAGATGCTGAGTAAATGACAAATAGAGTCTAGCTTAAAGGTTTTCAGAAACCCTTTAGGATACTTCAAAACAAGGGAAATATCCTTATGAGTATCCAACGCCTGTACTCATAGGATAAGGCTAGATATGTATCCCAAAATTATTCAACTACTATTGGTTCATAATTTCGAAAATTTGGATGTGGCTTCAGTATGGCTTTTGCGGTGGGATATGGCTCAGATGCTACAGTTGATATTCTGCGTGAAAGAAACAGCAGAGAAAGCCACCACTAACAATAGTTGCCGCTCATCTAAGTGTCAATTCTATTGGAGGGTCTTTACAGTGGCATCTCACAAATCAATAGAGAGAGGGATTGCATATTTCTTTGATGAAGGCAGCAAGATGAATTTAGAGATTGGAAAGCTTCTAGTTTGTCTTTCAAAGACTTAAATGATTTCATAAAAAATGCACAGCAATCAAAGTAACAGAGGAGAAACAGCAATCAAAGTAACTCTGTTATTTGGATAGCCTAATAAAACTTACCTTGGCTATGAGAGGGAAATCATTCTGAGGGTTGAGGGACTGTCCTTGTGGACATGGAAACTAAAGGAATGGGAGACAAAGCAAGATGGGAAAGTAAGGTGACTGGCTTCCAGCAATTACTCATATGATAAGGGGTGAGGCTGGTGACTTTTTGTAAGCCTTAAAAAATGAAAGTGGACCCATTGAATTCTAATTCTGTCCTTTGTTAATAGTGTTGCTATTCTTTACTGTCATGCTCTATCCTTCAGTTGTAGTCTTTTGTGCTTTGCCAGCTGTTCTGTTGATATCATATTTCGTGTGTGTGTGTGTGTGTGTGTTCATATTGAGGGGGAGTGTTGAGAAACCTATCTAAGTGAAATTCTGATAGAGTCCCACATTGGATAGCCATAAGTAATTCTTGTGGTTCTTATTTGGCATGGTTCTTCCTCCTCACAAGTTGATTTATATGGGTAGGTTCTCTATGCTTGTTTAGGTCTTCATCAATTGGTATTAGAGGGTGTGAACCATTGGCTAGAGTGAGTGCTGCAAAGTGCAGTCGTCAAGGATGTTGACTTTTTAGGAATGGTGTTATAATGGAGTTTCACGTTAGGTAGCCACAAGTAATTTTTGTGGTATTTAAGTGGCATGATTTTTCTCCTTTACAAGTTGATTTTTAAGGGTGGATTCTTCATATATGCTTAGGTCTTCATCAAATTCCTAATGGATTAATATATCTATATCTAGAGTCTTAAAGTTTATTGTTATTTTTGAGTCAAAGTTATCTTTTATCATTATCTTTAAGATTTTTTTTTTGGGAGTTAATCTCTACATATTATTATAAATACAAGAGAAGGGGGGTTGTCACCATGTGTGTAAGGGTTCCAAGCGTGTGCAGGCCTCCTCCTTCACCATATTTTTGTTCCTATTTTGAATTTTACATGTTGTTGGGGAGATAACAATGTAGCCATTCCCTATTCATGCAAGTCAGAAACTCCCACAAAGAACCATGATCAGAACACCAAAGAGAATTGTGCTTTATTTTCTGGTTGGTGTTGTATTACTTTGGACATACTTCAGAAAGAAACGTGGAAGAACTCATAATGGCAGAACTACTGCACAGTGAGGGGAAATAGAGCTTATAGGACGTGGGATAGTGGAAGGCAACTGCTGGACCTAGTGGAGGACTTAGTGAATCAGTCCACTACACATCTTGACCATGTTCCCATCATTCCACTTTCTGAATTACTGGCTTTAGGGGTAGTTGCTGTAGTAGTTGTGTTTTATTTTGTAATATTTCATTTCCTAGGATTTATTATAAATAAGGTAGTTGGGGGGCATAATACTGGGCATGTTTCTGAATCATATTTTATTGTTGTAATACGAGTTTAGTCCACTCCATATGGGCTACCTAGAGAATGCATTTGTGTTCCAACTATCTTACATTTGTGTTCTCTAATCCCCTGCCCTTAAATCCTGTATTTTCAATTCAGTGTTCTCCTTAAATTATCAAGCCTCTACCACAATGCTTGGTCTTTCGGCAGATATGTTTATCTACATTTTTTAGATGAAAAAAGAATTTATTGATGAGAAGAGAGTAATACAAAAATGAACAAAACAGAGGATAAGGAATCCTCCCCAAACAAAAGCTAATACAAAAGTAAACAGCCTAGACTTTAACCTAGAAGTGCCTTTCAATCCCTTGAAGATGCATGAGGGACACCCACCTAAAAAGACCATTTGCAGAAACCCACAAAGAGGACATAAAAATAATCCTCTCTCAATGATGTGGCAGAAGGAATTGCTAATTGAACACTCTAGCATTCTATTCTAACCAAAAACACTACAAAGCAGCAAAGATTGTGCAATGTCAGAGAACTTTATGCTCTTTTTACCTCTTAATACTGTTTAACTTGATAGATAGAAAAGCCTCAAGATCAGCTGGACATATCTAACTCTATCAAAGAATTCACAACGTAAAAAGAGATGGTTATTGTGGCCAGATTCGGTTTTGACTTTGTACTTAAGAGGAAATAATTGTAAATAAATCATAGATAGAAGGGGAGTGATTGTAGGAGATTTGTTATTATGATTAGGATCAAATTTGTTATTCTGATTTGTTACCATTTTTATTCTTCTTCCTTTTTGTATATATTGTATCTTAATCCAATGAATGAATATGTTTTTTTGGCCCCCTCAACCACATGGTATCAAAGCAAGATCCCTTTGAACAAAGAAGCGAGTGCCAAGAGCAGTGAGAGGGAAGGAACCACGATGGAGTTGAACCAGAGTAGAGACAGAGTACCTTTAGGGGTAAATTCTGGACTTGAAGGCTCCTCCACGTTGAACTTGAGCTAAGTTGGAGGTCCCTCTGGGGTGACTACCGGCTTCGAAGGGTCCTTGGTCCTCATTATTCCTAATAAACTCAATTGGTAGAAATTATGTGAAGGGGCCCAAGCTCTGGGATTGGCTATAGCAGGCTGAGGGAAGTTGGACTACACTGCAAGAGAGTCACAAAGGTTTGATGGTTCAAATTCTCGTATTTTACAGCAGTGGGAGACTGAGAATGCCATGGTCTCTTCATGGCTCGTCAATTCCATGGCTCCGACGGTGAAAAGGAGCTTCATGTTCCTCTTGGCAACACACGAAATCTGGGAGGCAACAAGGGAATTGTACTCTAATGGTGAAGATGCATCTCAGTTGTTCGAGATCAAGACGCGACTATGGGATACGAAACAAGGTGAGAAGGACATGACCGATTACTATTTGGAGATGATGTCACTCTGGCAAGAACAGGACTTGAACTTCGATGAACAATAGAATTGTGCTGAGGATCCTGCACGTTTCCAATCATAGGTTGAGCGAGAAAGAGTCTTTGAGTTTCTCATTGGTCTAAACCATGGACAGGGCGACGAGAAAGGAAGGATTTTAAGTCGAGCTCCTCTGCCTTCCATGCGTGAAGTATTTGCAGAAGTGATGAGAGAAGCTCTAGGAAGAAAAGTGATGCTAAGGGATGAAAATGTCCTTGAATCTTCAGCCTTGGTTTTACAAAGGACTAAACATAATAATAAAGGGCAAAAATGAAAATTATGGTGTGAGTATTGTAAAAAGACTAGACACACCAAGGATACTTGTTGGAAAATCCATGGAAAACCACCAGATTGGAAACCTGGGAAAAATAAATCCCATGGATATCAAGCCTCTGCAGAACAGGCTCTTAAGAAGCAGGATAGTGATAAGAAGCAACCTTCAACTAACCAGAGTATTCAATTGGATAAACTTCTAGAAATGTTAGCAAATTTCCAAGCATCCAGACAGCAACAAAAGAAGATACCTACTGCTAATTCTACTCAAAAAGATAAATGTTGTCACACTTGCACTAAAAAGAAATGTTAGATTTGTGATTCAGGTGCTTCAGATCATATGACAGATGGCTCTCAACTGTTTTCTACTTATAAAACATGTGCTGGCAATAAGAGAATCAAAATTGCTAATGGGTCTTACTCTGCAATAGTAAGCAAAGGGACTATTCTGGTTTTTTCTGATTCTGTTAAATTAGATTCTGTGTTGCATGTTCCGAATTTAGATTGTAACTTGCAATAGCAGGCAAAGGGACTATTCTGGTTTCTGATTCTGTTAAATTAGATTTTGTTACATGTTTCGAATTTAGATTGTGACTTACTTTCTACAAGTCAGATTACCAAATAAAATAATTGTTGTGCTAAATTTTATCCTACACATTATATTTTTCAAGACCTATCATCGGGGAGGATGATTGGCTATGCTAGAGAACACGAGGGACTTTACTACCTGGAAGAATTTGAAGTGAATAATAATAGTTCACAAAAATCTTGCAATGCTGTGTCAAAACTTAGGAATGATGACCTTATATTATGGCACAAAAGAATGGGCCACCCAAACCTTGAGTACTTATGTCGTTTGGTTCCTTCACTTTGATTGAATAAAAACACTTCTGAATTTGAGTGTGATGTTTGTGAATTTGCTAAGCACCAAAGAACTACTTTTTCCAGATCTGATTACACATCCTTAAAACCCTTTTCCATTATTCATAGTGATTTGTGGGGACCGTCTCACATCGCAAATCGAACTCAAAAGAATTAGTTTGTTACATTTATTGATGATCATATTCGATTATGTTGGGTATATTTGTTGAAAGATAAATTTGAAACCACTTCAGTATTTATCAATTTTTACACTATGATACAAAATCAATTTCAAAATAGTATTCAAATTCTTTTTTCTGATAATGGGATTGAATATTCCAACAAATCACTAAATGATTTTTTGCAAAAACATGGCATCATCCGTAAAACCTATTGTGTTCGTAGCCCATGACAGAATGGTATTACTGAACGAAAGAATAGACATATTCTTGAAGTTGCCCGTGCACTCATGTTTACTAGTAATGTACCTACATATTTTTGGAGTGATGCTATTCTTATTGCCACTTTTTCGATTAACAGAATGCCCAGTAGGATTCTTTCATTCAAAACCCTTTTAGAAACATTGCAAACCACCTATCCTACTACTTGCCTTGAAAACAATCTTCCTTTGAGTGCTTTTGGGTACTCAGTATTTGTTCACTTCCATCACACTAACAAACTAGATCCATGTGCTATTAAATGCATATTTCTTGGCTACTCTACAACCCAGAAAGGCTATAACTACTATGACCCTGTGACTAAATGCCTATTTGTCAGTTGTGATGTAACCTTTTTTTAGGGAACACCCTCCTATCCCAAGTCCTCCATTCAGAGGGAGAGTTGGAGTGAATTTCGGACCTGTGAATCTTCACTACCACTATTTTTACCTGAACCTATTACCATATCTTCATCCTCTCAACCTGGGTCAGAGCTTGTGTCAGAAACTATGGGGAATTCCAACACAGGGGGAGACACAGTAAAAGAAAAAGAAAAAGAAACAATGAACTTAAAATTTACTTACGGAGAAAGAAATCAGGTAGTGAATCCCAAGTTCCAAAGGCACAACCAGAATCTAAACTGGTGACAGATCCTGAACCTTGACGAGAAGAAACCCTAGGGGCAGAGATGAATGAGGATGAGGATGGTGAACAAGAAGATGAACCCTTTGATCTTGATCTTCCTATTGCATTCAGGAAAAAACCAAGAACATGCACACTTCATCCAATAGAAATGTTTGTGTCTTATAAGGCCCTTTCATCTCAATATTATGGCTTTACTACTAATCTAGACAGGGTAAAAATTCCCAACAATATTCAAGAGGCACTATAAATACCAGAGTGGAGGAATGCAGTCATAGAGGAAATGAATACTTTCATAAAGAATGAATCTTGAGAAGAAGTCAATCTTCCAGAGGGAAAGAAGCCAGTTGGGTGCAAGTGGATATTTATTGTGAAGTATAATTTAGATGGAACAATAGAGAGATACAAAGCTCGCCTTGTGGCGAAGGAGTTCACCCAGACTTATGGTATGGACTATACGTAAACTTTTGCTCTAGTGGCCAAGTTAAATATGATTAGAGTTTTGCTTTCACTTGCTGTGAACCTTTAGTAGCCATTGCAGCAACTCGATATCAAAAAGGCTTTCCTAAATGGTGACCTGAAGGAGGAAGTTTATATGACTCTCTCTCCGGGATTTAATGAAGGTGAACAAGTCTGCACATTAAAAAAATCCTTATATAGATTAAAACAATCACCAAGGGATTGATTCGAGAGGTTCTCCCAAGTGCTCAAGGCCTAGGACTACGAGCAAGGGTAATCAAATCATACTATGTTTTTCAAACACAAAGGTGACAGGAAGACTATTCTAATTGTGTATGTGGATGACATCATGCTTACAGGTGATGATTTGGAGGAGATGGAGAGACTGAAAGGGGCTCTTGCTATTGAATTTCAAATGAAGAACTGAGGGAAGATGAAATACTTTTTGGGTATGGAAGTAATTAGGTCAAGGAAAGGGATTTATATATCCCAAAGGAAAAACATTCTAGACTTACTCTCAGAAAGTGGTATGCTTGGATGCAAACCTAGTTACACTCCCATGGAGACAAAATGATGGGAAGATGATGGAAAGTTAGTTGATAAAGAAAAAGTACCCGAGGTTGGTGGGTAAGCTTGTATACCTATCTCACACAAGACTCGACATTGCCTTCGCAGTGAGTACAGTGAGCCAATACATGAGTTCTCCAAAATAGAGACATCTTGATGCAGTATATAAGATATTAAGATACTTAAAAGCACACCTAGAAGGGGTTTACTATTCAAAAAGAATGATTAGGCTAACATTGAAATCTTCATAGATGCAAATTGGGTAGAATGTATTGATTCTAGAAAGTCAATATTTGGATATTATTCCTTTATATGGGATAATCTAGTGACATAAAGAAGCAAGAAGCAAAGTGTTGTTGCCATAAGTAGTGCTGAGGCTTAATTCAGAGCAATTGCACAAGGAATTTGTGAAGGACTCTGGTTTAAGAAAATATTGGGAGAATTGTAGAATGAGATGAAAGCACCCATCAAACTTTATTGTGACAATAAAGCTGCCATTAATATTTCTCACAATCCAGTACAATATGACAAAACAAAGCATGTGGAAATAGATGGGCACTTTATAAAGGAGAAAATCGAGAAAGGGGTTGTTGCTTGACTTATATACCTACCAAGAGGAAAACTGCCAATATATTTACTAAGGCTCTTACAAGACAACCTTTTGAAGATTGTGTTGGCAAGTTGGATATGATTAACATCTATGATCCAACTTGAGGAGAAGTGTGGTCAAATTCGGTTTTTACCTTGTAATTAAGAGGAAATAATTGTAAATAAATCATAGATAGAAGGGGAGTGATTGTAGGAGATTTGTTATTATGATTAGGATCAGATTTGTTATTTTGATTTGTTACCATTTTTATTCTTCTTCCTTTTGTATATATTGTATCTCAATTTAGTGAACGAATATGTTTTTCCGCTCCCTCAACCATAATTATTGTCTTTGAACTTTCTGAAACACATTACACAAACTTCAGGTGATAAGGCCTTACTAGGTCTTCGAACCTGAAGCAGATTTTTTGTATTAACTACCATTGTCCAAATAAAAGCTTTTACTTTAGAAGGGGCTTTACTCATCCCCCTTTCCTGGAAAAAGAAAAAAAAGGAAAGACAGAGTTAGTATTTGGACTTAGAGTAAAAAAATTTTAAAAAGGATGAGCAAGTATAAGAACCCCAAGTATCCAAATTTCAACTAGGCAAATCCTTCCACTAGGCAAAGAGGAGACACATAATGGAGCAAGTATATCTAATAACAAAGAAAGATCATCAACAAGCCTGGCATTAAGATTCCTAGAGATGTGAAAATTCTGGGAAGAATGTTCACTTTGTCCAATTAAAAACTTAGAAATTGGAGCACTATGCAATGAAGATTATTGATGAAGTTGTGGGAAAAGGTTAAGAAAAGAAGAGTCACCAATCCAATGATCTTGCAAAAACTAAAAATGACTACCATCTCCAACATGGAAAGAAAAAATTGAAGGATATATTTGAGAGACAAACTTTTAGGGGCTTGCTTCAGTAGCACCAATCCCACGATTAGCATCCCATCCATTTTGCTAAATGAGATATTTATCCACAATCCTATAATGGAATTGGATTGGTTTCTTAGTTATTTTATGGGCTTTTAGCTTCTACTTAAGGTTTCTTAAGGGATTTGGTTGTTAATTTGTGGAAGGTTAGAATTGCCCTTTTGAGCTCCCATTGTACTTTTTGTGATTTATTTGTTAGGTCTTGGGAAGACTCTTATCCTTTCTCTTTGTCCTTATCGAGCAAACCTTTTCTTTACACTCTTGCTTGCTGGCTTGTTTTACTCTACTCTATAAACCTAATGAATGGTTGAAATCATTCATTCTCATCTCTCCTTGGATTTGAAAATGAAAGGCTTCAACCTCATCCTTCTCACTATTTTCAACCACTGGTTGGGCATGGATTAGCACAGTTCATTGATTTGAATCACTTAAATTAAAGCTCTGATATTCATAGGACTTCAACCTTTCTTTTTAGATGAAAGAAGAATTTATTAATGAGGGGAGAGAATAATGCAGAAAGGTACAATCAGAGGACAAGAGATCCTCTACAAACAAAAGCTAAGCAAATGAAAAACAATCCAGACTTTATCTCAGATGAGCTTGCCAATCCCTTTGGAGATCCACAAGGGACAACTTTGAAAAAAGCCATTAGCAGAAACCCACAAAGAGGACATAAAAATACTCCTCTTGTGGAAAACGTGCTTAGTATCCCCTGATTTATGGGAGTGTGTAAAACGTGCTAACATCCCATGAGTTATGGGAAGATTCTCTGACTTATTTGTTTCCTTCTTTTGTGTTCTTTTTCTGTGCATCCTTTGTATTATAGGATTATACTAAATTAGTGTTTATTCCCTTTTTTCATTTCTTTCCTTTTTTATTCCTAAAGACTTGTGTATATTCATGTATCAGTTTATCAGAAATATGAGAGTGAATCAGATTGAATCTCCTCAATTTTAACCTCTCCTGAAGATGATGTGGCAGAAGGCACTGCTGATTGAACACTCTAGCATTCTGTTCTAACCAAGGTCACCACAGACAAATAAACATGTAAACTTGCACACTGCCAGTGAGCCTTGCACTTTTTTCACCTCCCAAAACATGTAAACTTGAGAGCTAAGAAAGTCCCAATATCAACTGGACAAATCCAAAAGAGACCAAATAACCTATTCCAAATATGCCAAGCCACCTCACAATGTAGAAAGAGATGGTTTTTGTCTCTAAACTTTTGAAGCACATGTCACAAACATCAGGTGATAAGGTGTAGCACTTCATCCTTCTTTCGTTGATGTAAAAAATAGCTCATAAATCCAAAGTAGATCACATTTTTTTGAGGGGATGGAGGAGGTTAAGTTAGTCAAAAATGGTTACTGGTTCGAGGATGCAAGGTGCCCCTATTTTTCTAGGGTAAGAAAGGGTATTATATGTGTGCATGAGGGAGAGAGAGTGTGTGTGTGTGTATATACTATAAGAGGGATCAGTTAATACCTGCGTAAGTCAAAATTGCTTTTACATCATTGAATAACTTTTTATGGCATAAAGTTTTTGCAAAATCTACCGTTGGATTAAAAGTTCTAACCATAAATATCATATTTATAAAATTATATATTAATGCAACATTGTTTGGTACCTTGCCAATATATCACAAAATTATGGTACAATTAAAGTTTCAGATATCAAGAGACTATTAACTATTTGATTACATAGTTATTGCTATTTGGCATACAATATCCATACATACATACATATATCAACTAATTAATTAATTAATTTATTATGAGGAGGGATCAATTGATGTTGAATTCAATCAAAATTTTTCTTACATCATTGAATAACTTTTTATAGGATGAATTTTTCACCAAATCTACTATTGGACTAAAAGTTCTAATCATAAATATCATATTTATAACATTTTATGTTAATCCAACATTGTTTATACCCTATCAATATATCACAAAATTAATGTACAATCAAAGTTTCAAATATAAAGAGACTACTAACTACTTGATTGCATAGTTATTGCTATTTAAATTTTCTAACATTTGGCATACATGATCAACATGGTAATTACATCTAATTCAAGGGTTGGATTAATGAAAATCACTTCCTATGTAGACTGTAGCCCGCCGATGCTCTTACAGTATAATGACCCTCATAGCAAGAGAGAACGTGTATTCTCAGTTTTCGCAAGAATCCATTAAATTCACTTTATTTCATTTAGCAATGCTGATATTTTCAAAACGAGTGAAAGCATGTACTAGTGCTGTTTGCTTTTCATAACTAGATGTGTTATGTTGCTTACTCTTTTTCCATTGTTATTGGAGGTATGATGAAGGAACAACTGAGATGATTCTTAAAGGCGGTATTATTGAGTCTAAGCTTCACGAAGAGCATGCAACTATCAATTTTAAAGTCAATTCAGCAGAGATGGTTCTTCCACACAAGAAGAAAGTTATTCTACGTACTAGAGGGGTTTGTATTTTTCTTTTGCTTTCTTTATGAAAAATATGATAGTTTGTGTGGAAAACTCTATACTCTGTTTTAACTGTTGAGTTTTTCATATTCTTGATCTCGAATTGGATTCTACCCTAGGAAACTAATTCTCTTATGATCTGACAAAGCTTCTGATGTCAATGTCAGTGCTACACCTTTCTGGCCCTTTTGTTGAGCATTTGACCATCTTTAGTTGTAAGATTTTGGTCACACACTTACAGAAATATGAAATGAAAAGTGAGGGATGAGAATATGTCATATATAGATGGTTTGGAGAACTCATCCAAGCTAATGCTGTTATTTTCTCTTTATATTACCTTTTTATTATTTCTGTTTCAGTAGAACTCCTTGACATTGCTGAAGAAAAAGGGAGGAAAAAAATTTTATATATATATAACACCTTTCAGTTTATATTATCATACTTTCTGTACTCTTCCTCTTCCTAATGAATTCTTCTTTAAAGAAAAAACAGAATACATAATGAAGGCGCAAGAATGACTAATAATTAAATGCTTCCATCCCTCACTTGATTCTGGCATCTCCTGGATTCTTAATGCCAATGATTTTTGTAGGCTTGAAGGCAACACGATGCTTTTTGCTGTGCTAAATGCATCATTTGTTGTTAGTTATGAGATATCTTATTTGCCTTGCCTGGTTGCCACTTCAATTTTGGAATAGGCTTTTTAGAGAGAGTTGTTATTCAGTTAGAAGTTCTGTTTAGTTAATCTTGTTGATTTTGTTATTATCTTATTTGTCCAATTATCTTATTTAGTGTATCACTAGGAGTTATTGCTTATATCTAAAATTTACTTCGGTTGTCAAGCTCTATTATTTACAATGGTGTATATATAGGAGGGTACAAGGGTTGAAGTAAGTTTCTCCCTTCAATTCCTGAGTTATGCATTATGTAATTATTTTACATGGTATCAAAGCTAGCTTGCATAACTCCAACCCCAAATCTAGGAAAACCCTAAGTCAGCCTCTAGCATCATTAACAGCCACCCTTCTTGGTAACAAAACAGAGATTTTGACCTCAGCTTCATCGTAGAACCTCAAATTGGCCAGAACTCAGTTTAGTTGTCGGATCCTCCCCATGTGCTGCTACATCCTGGAGTATCTTTGGCCACATGTAAAGTCATGAGGAATTGTCTTTTGCCAGTGTGATGTACCATCACAGGGAGGTCACAGGGAGGTTCAAAATTAATATTCCTCCATGTTTTTCCTCTTTCCTGACCATTTTTCTTCCTTTTTCTCCTTCATATGTTATTTCAGAAACTGTTATAAGTATTTCTTTCTTGTTCCTTGCATGTGTTCACAATTATTGGATAGTGTCTTTTAGAACTGGGGCCCTAGAACACTAGTCAGTATTTGAATCCAGTAAGGTTATTTGAGATTACTAAAAATTATTATATTCTAGTAACCTTAGCGGGATGTTTGATGTGTTTTTGGAGCTATTTGAAACTTGTTAGGAAGATAAATTGAAAGCTAAATATTTTGCTATTCTCTGAAGATTACATGAAGAATTGCATTTTGTTCATCCTATTACTTTCAAAGTTGAAGATATGTAGAAGTAAAGAAAGCAGTTGGTGACACTTAGGTATCTTGCTTGTTTTAAATCTTGCAACTTGAACTGATGAGATCTACTATTCTTATTGGAGTGCAACTTCCAACATTTGAAGAAGTATATTCTTCGGTTCCATGTGCTACCACTCAATAAAGCAGTGGTGGGGTGTTAATTGTGAGAATTTTCCCCTTGCTATCCAATTGTCAACCAATGGTAGCATCAGCGTTGGACGAGGAGGATGTGGTGGGCGATTGTGGTTGTGGAAGAGGTCCACCTCATAAATGCACCTATTGCAGACTAACAGATTTGTGAGCATTGGAGTTTGAATGGTAGACCACCTTGTACAACAAATGCAAGTATTATGGGCTTGCCCTTAGAGCCTCAAACACGTGCAACAATGAAGGTGAATAAACAGTCACAATTTTTAAGGGGGAATATTCAGATCTTCTTCAGCCTCATGCATCTTAGCATCTGCTCATATACCATCATATTCTTAACTAGGTAATTCCATTACTTGTTTATCCTCAAGCCACTATACTTCTAAACCTTGGGTTTGGATTCTGGAGCCATTGGTCATATCTTAGGTATCAGTATATCTTGTTTGTTTTCTCATTCAATCTTTAAGTCCCTTAGATATGTCACATTAGCATATGGATCCACCACTAACGTTGATGGCATTGAAACTATGTAACCTACTCCATTTATTTCTTTGTCCTTGACTTTTGCATATACGTTTTCCTTTTATGTCTATTGGTATGATAACCAAGCATCTCACCTGTTTTGTTGTCTTCCTTCATCACTCTCTTTTTTTGTTGCACCAATCCCAGGATTAGCATCCCAACCATTCTGTTGAACGCCATATTTTCTCTTGATCACCATATGCCATAGAAGTAGGCTTTGAAGGAAACCACCCTAGCAATCTAGCTGCTAGGGAGACCTCTTTAGACACCAAATTTCCCAGACCCAACCCTTCATCTTCCTTCAACCTTCAACATTCCTCCGAACCAGCCAACTGGTCTTTTCGACTCTCTCAACCCCAAGTCCACAAGAAATCCCACATAATTTTCTCAATCATATTAGCTACTTGTACCAGAATTTTAAACAAAGAAAGACAAAGAGGTGCTTGGCAAGGAAGGCTGAATTAAGGTTATCCTCCCGCCAAGCAAAAAATAAGCTCCATTCCAACTCTCTTATCTTTTTGAAATCCTTTGCAACACAGGATCCTGAAAAAACTATAAAAAATTCCCCACTAAAGGAACACCCAATTAAGTTAGGGGCCATTGTAACACCCCAGAATCAGCCAACTCTGCTAAATCAGCCAGAATGTGGATTCCCTTCATGACTCTTTGATTATTTAGGATTTGTAGACAAAGAAGACCATGGGCATAGGATGAGTTTGGTGGCCTTTATTACTTTGATCTGGTTCGTGCAACTATTTCTTGTTTAGTTATGGCTACACAAATTCACTGTTTTCTTGGTCATGGTTATCAAGATCACTATTTAGATCGTAGGATTGTAAGATCCCTAATGGAGAATGGGAAAAGAATAGAAAAGTTATTATTAATTATTTATAAATTATGGATTAAAGATAAATGTAAGAAATAATATTTTATTAGTATTAGGATTAGAAACTAATATTTAAATTATTTTGTTTTAGTAGTTGTTTATTATCGTTAGTTGTCTTTATTAGGCTTTAATAATTATCTTTTTGTTAGAATTAGAATTTAATATTATCTTTTATTATTAGGAGTTATCGTTTATTAGAATTAGAATTATGGTTCTATAAATATAAATCTGAGCAGTTGTACTTAAGGAGAACCTACTATTGAATAATAAGAAGTCGTTCAGAATTTTCTCCATTTCTTTTAATATCTCTTCCTCTTTCTTCTATTTCTCCCATTTTTCTCTCTTGTCCTATGTCAATTTGGCATAAGAGCTAAGTTACAACTCCAACTATGCCTTCCATGGCCTTTCATATATCCAAAACTCACTCAAAAATCTAAACCCACCACTGTCCTACACTAGATCGAACCAAGTAATAGACTACACATTCAAAACAAGAAGGAGAAATCCAACTAGATCACCTAAGCTCATCACCAGTGGCCATTGCATTGATCACCACATGCCAGCGAAGTCCTCTGAAAGCCTCATTTTTCAAATCTACAACAACGACAATAGGTCTTGTCCCACTAGGTAAGGTCGACCACATGGATCAAATGACGTCATAAAAGTTCTATCACAAATCATATCTTTAGATAAACCATTTAAATCTAAATCTTTTTTAATAGTTTCACTTACAATTTTTCGTGGTTTCTTTCTATCTCTAATTATTGGACTACTCTCTATCTGATCCATTGTTCTTACTGGGGCTTCTATAGGTCTTCTCCACATATGTCCAAACCATCTAAGACACGATTTTACAATCTTTTCTATAATAGGTGCGACCCCAATTTTCAAAAAATTTATTCATTTCTAATTCTATCTTATTTGGTATGTCCACTCATGCAACACAATATTCTCATCTCTGCAACATTGAACTTATTCTATTGTTAACTCTTTATTATCCAACACTTAATTCCATATAGCATTGCCGGTCTTATAACTGTGCAGTAAAATCTGCTCTTAAGCTTGAGCGATACTCTTTTATCTGTAATAACACTCGAAGCACTCCTCCATTTCATTCACCTCGCTTAAATCTTATGGTTTACATCTTTCTCTATTTTCCCATCCTATTATATGATGGACCCAAGATATTTAAATCGAGTGACTTGTGGTATGATGTGTTTTCTAATTTTTACTTCTATGCTAGAATTAGTGCACCTCCGATTTTTCAAATCTACGATAGAACAAAATACCCAAACTATCCAAAATAGTTTAGACAACTTCAAAAAAAATGTGGACCATCGTTTTGATAGACTTAGGAGTGCCATTAATCAACTTTGTGTACGCATTACTGGCAAAAACTTAGAAGAACTAAAGGCGGAAGAAGAATGTTGTCAAGAGTCCAAAGTATTAGTGAAAGATATATTAAGCGAGTCCGATGTTATTATTGCGAAACTGCTAGATCGCCCATTAGACATTGATGACGATGGTTCCCTTATAGGGTTTGAAGAATAGTTGAAAGTAAATTTGGAACATGAAGAAGTTAATTCTAACCAGCAGTCTAAAATTCAACCACAAGTTATAGAATGTTGTATTCAGATTCAACTAGTTTAACTATTCTATCCAATTAAGTTTGTCATTTAAGATGTATTAATGAATCCAAAGCTGTCTTTGCTACCATATCTTGAAACAGTGGTGTTCATCCTACTTGAGGCTCCAAGATGGATTATTTTGATACTTTTGCATTTCAAAACTTGAGATTGGGTTTTCTCCAACCAGGGGAGAATAATGGAGAATGGAAAAAGAATAAAAAAGCTATTATTAATTATTTATAAATCATGGATTAAAGATAAATGTAAGGAATAATATTTTATTAGTATTAGGATTAGGAACTAATATTTAAATTATTTTGTTTTTGTAGTTGCTTTATTATCGTTAGTTATCTTTTTGTTAGGTTTTAATAATTATCTTTTTGGCAGAATTAGAATTTAATATTATCTTTTATTATTAGAACTTATCTTTCATTAGAATTAAGATTATGGTTTTATAAATATAAACTTTAGCAGTTGTACTTGAGGAGAATCTAGTATTGGATAATAAGAAGTCTTTTAGAATTTTCTCTCCATTTCTTCTAATATCTCTCCCCATTTCTTCTATCTTCTCCCCCTTTTTCTCTCTTATCCTACATAAATCCCAGCTCCTAAAAACTATCCCAATCCTATCTAAAATTGAAAATGACAGGGATTGTGGTAGGACCGTGATCAAGATTGTAAGATTGTAGGATTGTGCGGATGCAGTCTCTATTCTATGATATAGCATGATATGTTCTTACTTTTTGTTGTGTCTTGACTATTGATTCTCTTGAAATTTGTGAATGGACTTGATTATTGAATGTTTGTAAGTTTAGTGGATTATTATTATTTTTTGGTTTTAATCATGTAATTTGTGACTTTTACCACATATGACTTGTTTAAGTTATGGATATTATTACTTTGTAACTTATGGATTGTGTTTATGTTTGAGATTTTATGACTCTTGCAACTTTTGACTTGTTTTATAGAAGTATGATGGGGTTTTGATATTTTTATTCTTATCTAAGAATTTTTATGTTATTTTATATATATATATATATATATATGCGTGTGTGTGTGTGTGTGTGTGTGTATACACGTATGCAGTATAATTTTTTTTATAGGAATAGTTAAATCATCTTCTATGTTACCTGGACTTGAAGGAGGCTCATGGTGCTGTCTTTGTAGTGTTCAAGGTTCTAGTCCACTTGTTTTCTGCCTTCGAGTGTAAACCTGTAGCTCTTTTGGTTTATGACCTTTGTTCTCCTTATTGATATCAGGTTTGCATTGTAGGACAGCTTCACAGCTTCAGGTGCTGGAACAGTGAAGGAAAGTGGTTCAAGAGGTTTATGAGGCAGTTTGGAAGTTGTAACAGTAGTAGGAGGTGTAACAGGAAAAACTAGGCCTGTTTGAGGCAATTCAGGTCTGTGAATGTTGGGTAAGGGTTCTGGTGAAGGTAAACATATATGAAGAAAACCCCATTCATTTTGACTCTTACTCTGAATGGGCGTTTTTGCAAAATAAGGTTTAGTTTCAAGAGAAGTCACATCCATTGTGAAAATAAATCTGTTTGTTATGAGTGAGAAGCACTTATACTCTTTTTTTTTGTTGGAGAGAAACTGAGGAAGGCACATTTAAGAGAAGTTGGGTCAAGTTTCCCTTTATGGTAAATATGCACAAATGGTGTGCAACCAAAAATTTTTGGGGGTAAAGAGTGAAGGGTTTGGGTGCTTAGGTAGGATTTTAGGCGTTGATCATGAGGACTAATATAATATAAGGTTTTGGTGGGGAATCTAAGATAAGTGGCTGTTAGAACAGCTTCCTCTAAATAAGCTTTAGGCATATGTGAAGCAATCATTGGGGATCTAGTCACCTCTAGAAGGTGCCCACTTTTCCTCTCTGAGACCTCATTTTGTTAAAGGCTATCAACGCACGACCTTTCGTGTAAAACACCTGTTTCTTTCAAACATTCACCAAGGAGAGCCTTAAAAAAACTCTCTTGTTATCAATTTGAAGCACGTCAATGTTGGCATGAAATTGATTTTGATTGAGGGAGTAAAAACCCTTCAACAAAATGGTATTTCAAATTTCTCTTTCATGAATAAGTCCAAGTGATGCAAGTATAATCATTAATAAACGGAACAAATCATCTAGCCTTAGAAATAGTTCTAATTTTGGAAGGGCCCTATACATCACTATGAATTAGATAGAAAGGTTTAGAGGAGATATGAGGATGAGAGGGATAAGAGGATCTAACATGCTTGGACAAATGGCACATTTCGCATTGAAAAGGAGATTTTTTATTAGATAATTTGGGTGCTTTTTTTTGTGAGATATTCAAAGCTGGGATGACCCAGACGATAATATAAAAGTATAATAGCACTAACATTAGTCCTAATAGCTCAACGAGTTCTTTGTTGAGTAATGAATTGTTAAATGGTTTTTGATCTTCACTAGTCACGGCATACTTCCTTGCTTCTTGTGTCTGTTTGCCTTTATAATTATTCAGTTTGCCTTGTAGCTTTTGGCAGTGGTCCTTAAAATGCCCAACCTTGGTGCAATGTTTACACTAGGGCCCATTCTGATTTTTCAGCCTATAATCGCTTGGGTTGGAGCACCTAGCTACTAGTGCAGAACTATCAATAGTCTGGGTGCTTTGAAGTTCCAAATGTTAGCCTTTTTCTACTTCCTTCTATCTTGACCATATGAAAAACTTCTCTAAGGGATGGCCAAGGATGAAGGCTTAAAATTCTGCTTCTAACTTCTTCAAATATGTCATTCAAACCAAGAAGGAATTTATAAATCCTTCTTTCTTCCTTCAACTTTTGAAAGTAAGCAGCATCAACATTATATGACCATGTGTGTCTCGTAAAAATCAAGTTGCTGCTAGCTTTTGATGAGTATATGGTAATACTGAGTAACATTATACTCTCCTTGGTTGAATTCTTGTAGAAAACTTTCAGCCTTGAAGATGACAGCCCTGTTCTTAATTGAGGAGTAGCTTTCTCTTACTGAATCCCATACATCCTTAGTAGAAATGTGGAGAAGATAAGGGCCTGTTTGATTCTGTTTTGGTTTTAATGTTTCAAAATAGATGTTTTTTAAAACAAATTTTAAAAACAAAAAAAATTAAAAAATCTATTTGAATCATTATTTTGAAAAATCGCTGTTTTCTGTTTTTTCCTGATTCTGTAAAACAAAAGTTACAAAACATCTAAAAAATGTTCTAATTTTTCTATTTTCAAAAATATAATTTTGTTTTTTTGTTTTACAAAACACTTCATTAAAAGCACATTATCAAACTAGTTTTTTTTTTTTTATTCTTAAAAACAAAAAATTGTTCTAGAAACAAGAAAATCAAACAAGCCCTAAGTCTCCCCAATCACTAGAGTCATTGAGTTGATCAACCAGGCCATCACCATACTATTGTCAGCCACCCAATTCTTGTAGGCTTGATCACTGACATCTGGATGAATAGCTGCACCAGTTAGGTAGCATTCTTTTCCTCTACCTTCTATGAATAGCATGACACTTGATGACCATTGGAGATAATTATTTCCATTAAGCTTGTTGCCTGTTATGACAAAAGGAGTAGAATCATGGGCTATTTGGGTGACAAAGGCTGAGATGCTAGGATGAGGAGGAGAAGGAGAAGGAGAAGAAGAAGGAGAAGGACAGCTAGTGATAGATGAAGCTCCTTGGCCTTCTTGGCTCTCAATGTTCAAGCCTCCCATTTGGCCAAACTGAATAAACAAAGGATTAGCAACGTTACTGCTCTTTTATTTATACGACTAAACTAAGGTACAAGAGGAAAAGGACTTAGCCCAGTTGTTGCCTAACAAAATAGGAAACTAGCAAAATAGAATATTAGAAAAACTAATCCAAAAATAAATGACAAAACATATCAAAACAAAAAAGGAAATGATAGTGAGCAGAAACAGAAAACATAAACCAGCGACAAGTTGGCCAAACAACCCAACAAGCACAATCACCAACAATTACAATTATGAGTGATAAAAGCAGTCAATATGCTTTATGGCCTGATATTGAAGAAAATCTTTGTACTTTGATAAGGAAATTCTTTGAGGTGGGGGTCCATCAAACTTTGACTGTCTTCAGCAGGTGACCATGTAGGGAATAACATCGTTCACGGGTATGATCCATCTTGTTACAATAGGCGCATTGAGGTCAAGCCCACATTGTTGGCCTCTATCATTATTTTTATATTGTCCATTACTTTTCTTGTGGTCGCAATCCATGATTTGTGAACCAAAAGTAGAGGTATTTGTTCTCATACCTTGAACTTAGGGATTGATGGGCGGATATACACCATATGCAGTAATCATATCTTCTAGGGATAAAATAATATGTCTAGGGAAAGTTTGATTGCCAACAAGTTCATGGCCTGTGTGAATGTCTTTGGAGTTATAGGAAATGGTGATGTTCATGAATTCAGTTTGGTGTTCTGCATGTGTTTTTAAAGGGGGTAACCACCACAAATTTGCAAAGAGATTGGACTGCTTTGATATCCAATTGTAATTTTGCGATTGTTTGGCCTTTTTTATTTCTTAACTTTTGGCCCAACTCTTTGGGATTGTTAAAGTATTTGTTTTCTTATCATGAGCCGGATGTATTGACTCTTGCATGGTCCAATAGGGCTGGAAATTGGTAAATCTATATATTTTATTTCTGCTTGTTCTCTTTGTTTGGCAATAGATCCCTGTTGCTTTGAGGCTCACAGTTCTCTATGATAGTTCTTGATATTTTTTGACATCACAAATTTAGATGTTAGCCTGGGATCCTAACCCTCAGTTCACCCTAATTATAAATGTTTAGAAAAAGAAATATTATTAGAGGAATGCATCTTAAATGTAATCTCTGGTTAAAATTTAGTTATTTTAAAGATTTTTCTTACCTTTTAAAGTCGTTTTTGTGTTGTTAACGGTGATATGTATTCCTTGATTTGCAGCCCATTGTTGAAAACAATAAACTGGATATCATGGATTATTCATGTAGCATTCAAGTTAGTTTCTCATCTAACCATGACGTTGCACCGTCAGTAAAGGTATTGTCATTGTGTTTCATCCTTATAACTAGTACATGTATGTTATAAGTGAGTCACGTTGATGAGTTATTGTACAATTTAAATGCTGAAATGTCATGTTAGTTTTTTATCATGCATCATAAAGTGTGAAATATGCTACAGGGAAAGCTCCAACAGCTTGAAGTGACATTTGATGCACAAATTTTATCAACTCTCATGGAGTTTTATGATGTTTGTACATCATTCAAATTTCAGAATGAAAGGGTATGCTTCGTTTGTATTCACGCCCTTTGTTAATTGACTTTGTTTTTCCCCATTCTGGCTATGCTTAAGTGCTGGTTGTCTTGGAGATTTGAAATGCTTTGTTAGAAGGATGTGCTATAATTCTTTCTTTTTTGGGCTATTATTGTTTCAAATTCATGTGGTTTAGAGTTCATTGAAAATCAATCATCCAGTGTTATGTTTCAAGCTGACATTGCTCTATCACAGTTTCTCCAGTGTTGAAAGGTTGCTTGTGATACATTGAAAATTGATGTTGGGATATTTACAGTTTTGCACTGGCAGTATGATTGATTTTTTCTTTATACTGCACAAGTCATTATGATTATTTATTGTAATACTGTTTTATGAAATTGAGTGCTGTCAAGAAGTAAGAGACTGGGGCCAAGATCTTTGTTCTTTCCATAGTGGAGATTGGGTCTTGTTCTTGGTTGAGGGTGGCAGATGGTGGAAGTTGTTTCATTAGCTCAATTTTTTTGGTAGAAATGCTTCTTTTGTTTTTGTGTATTATTTGTGATATAGATGATTGAAAGGGTTATTGTTTGTACAAACTTAGAGATCCAAAAAAGTCTTGTCACTTTTGAATAACCAAATACCAAGGAAAAATTCCTTTCAATAACAGAATTTTTGGAGTGGGGGTGGCAAAGCACTGTTTTTGTTTGGACAAAACCAGAAGGAAGATGGTTATGGCTATTAAGTGTATTTGCTGGCATCAGACATGCCCTCATGCACCAGCATATAGGTTGGATTTCAGCATTCATCACTGGGAATGTGACGTTTTGAAGGTTTTGAGTCTGATTGGAGTGTCATTGGTCCAAAAGGAACTTGCTGGAAAATTTTCAGTCATTGAAAAGTATTTCAGTGCCTTGAAAAGGATGAAAGCAGATACCAGAGCTATTCTGGAGAGACAGAGGGCTAACCTCCCTTAAAGAAGTGGTCGGAGCTGCAGCCTTCAAAAGGAGAGTTGTATAGATCTACTCTTCTGTCAAACCCAGTTTGGATACTGTTAGAAATCATGTTATCTAAACATGATTTATCTTGTTTTTATTTAACAATTTGTTTTTTAATATTTTTGGTTTTAATGCATTTATTTCAGCCGCTTTTTTAGGCTTTTAGGATAAGATTATGTTAAGCATTTTGTTTAAGATAGGAGTCCTAGATAATAAGAGCTTTTTCAAATATTTTATCATTAGTTTTAGTTTAAACCTTATCATTATTTATTGTTAGTATTTGAATGGGAAAGTTTGTTGCCTCCTTTCCTATATATGTCTGACTATTTTCATTTGATAAAGTAAGTTCAAAGGAAAATTAAATCTTGAGTTTCTATAGATACAATCTAGAAACAGAAGAAAACTCTAAATGGGATCTTTGGCGAGTGTGTTTGCTTATGCTTATAAATTTGGTTAAGTACAAGGAAGTACTAATACTACAAGCCTAACTCATTAGTTATTGACCCGTTTATTTTAACCTTGTCACTATACACTCACTATTTTGACCAAATAAATTATAATGGGTAAACTGGTGTAATTCATAGTATGAGATGGGGTTATTCTTCAATTTTGTAATTTTTAACATTGTTCATCCTCATGTTATTTGTCTCCTTTTTTGTTAATCATTTCTTCAGATTGTATTTAATAACAAAGAGAAAAAGGTGAAGCTCTACGGAGATGCTCAATGTTTTCTGCATTTTGTTGTTTTTAGATAGTGAAATACTATATATCTTTTTAGGATAAGGTTGATGTAATTACTTTTATTGTGGAACAGGATCTTTCATTTGACATGTTACACATTTCTTATGGTGTTTATATTTGATTTCCTTCAATAAATACTCAGAGCAACTTGGATGACTTTAGTCTCTTGATGGTCATATACATGTCTTAGATTTGTATTCTTCTATTACAAAAGGTGATTGGTATTACCACCACCACCTTCATAGAAGGTGTTTACTGTTTGTTATTTCTGTCTAATTGCAGGTGCTCTTGTCATTGAATGGAATTGAAAATCTGAACACTCGGCTGTTATTAAAAGCGGAGTAGGCTGTGCTTTGCAAGTCAAGATGTCTTTTACTTTTCATCTGGCAACCCTCTTTGTCATTTTATCTTTTTAACCATTTTGGCTTTTGTTTTCCTTGCAGATCTATTTTTGCAAGCCATATGAAAGTTGTGTGGGATATTTCTATCTTGGATGTAGTGCTTTATCTTCCTTGGAGAAATACAGTATCTGATTATTGCAACTTGGTAACTCCTTAATTTCTTCAAATTATTGATTAAATATTATCTATCCATTGTTGTTTGACAACTAGCAAGTGCATATAATATTTTCGAGAAATTGAAAAGTTGTGCCATTCTTCACAAGAACTTATCATAGAGGATGACAATTGTGTAAGCAGATCTTGCCTGAATGCAGTGGGATTTTTTAGTGATGTATTTCATGGTTAAGGACCTACTAGGCCTGATCTTGACCTATCTCTTTGAAGAATTGAGTTATGTTATGGTTTATGCTCTCTTTATTCCTCTTTGGTAAAAGAATTGGAGTCTAGATCCTTCTGGCTTGAATTCTTGTGAGTCCTATTTTTTATCTTCTTGTTCGTTCCCCTTTTTTTTTTTGGGTTTTTTGGGGAGGGAGGTGGCAAAGCTTTTATTCATTCTTTTAAGAGGTATCCTTTACTTCTTTGAGAAACCAGTCTAGAAATCAAAAAGTACTTTAAAGATTAAGTCATTTGCATGGATTGAGATACTCAAAACTGAAGAATTTAAGAGTTTTTGATTCACTGAATTCATCTTGTTTATTTGAAGAAAGAAAATACCTATATATATATTTATAGGGTTGGCCACATAAAACAACCACTTACTCCAACAAATAGAAACCAAAAAATAGGGAAATAAATGAGCAATGAAGATGAGTAAAACAGGAAATAAAATGTTGACATTTGTACAATAAATGTAGATATGAGAAAATTTGGGGCATAAATCATGTGATTCCAACACTTCCCTTCATGTTGGGTTGTATATGTTGAACATGCCTAGCTTGGAAGTCGACTATTCAAATTGACTTTTGAGATAACTTTAGTAAGATATATGTCACTTGGGATTGAGTTGGAGTGTAGGTCAGCTCAATGACTCTTAATTCTACCTTTTCTTTAATAAAGTGTCGATCAATCTCAACATTTTTAGTCTTGTTGTGATGCACAGGACTTTTTGCAATACTTAGAGTTGCTATATTGTTACATAGAACCTTCATAGGTTCTTTTATAGTAACATTGAGTTCATCAAGTAGCCTCTTTAACCAAAGACCTTTACAAACACCTTGTGCAAGAGCCATGAACTCTGCTTCAGCACTATTTCATGCTACCACAGGTTGTTTCCTACTTCTTCAAGTGAAAAGGTTGCCCTAGACAAAGGTACAATAACTTGTGGTGGATCTCTTATCAATTATGGATCTAGCCTAGTTTACATTGACTTCAAATCCTCTATTTGTACCTTTCTTGAAGCAGATTCCCTTGCCAAGGATTCTAACGACTGCTTCCATGTGTTCTTCATTTGACTTGTTCATAAATGGGCTTGCCACATTAACTAGAAAACTAATATCAGGTCTAGTATGTGAGAGGTAAATTAATTTACCTACTAGCCTTTGATACAATCTTGTGTCAATAGGAGCACTCTCATGCTGAAGACCAACCGTATAATTAGTCTCCATAGGTTTGTTTTAACAGTTTTACACCCTTGTATTCTGATCTCCTCAAGTAAGTCTAAAGTGTATTTCCTTTGAGAGATAACTATTCTCTTCTTTGATCTGGCCACCTTCATTCCCAGGAAATAATTCAATTCTCCAAGGTCTTTAATCTCAAATTGTCTAGCAAGAGTAGATTTCAGTGTTATGATTTCATCTGGATATTCACTTGTGACTATAGTGTCATCAATGAAGACAATAAGAACAGAAATCTCACCTTCAAGAGAAAATTTAGCAAATAATGTGTGTTTAGTTTGCCCCTGAATATACCCATATCCTTTCATAGCCTTAGTAAATTGATCAAACCACGCCCTTGGCAATTACTTAAATGACTTATGTAATTTGCAAACTTTATGAGCA
The DNA here is from genome assembly GCA_032878935.1 of Erythrophleum fordii. Taxonomy (NCBI): domain Eukaryota; kingdom Viridiplantae; phylum Streptophyta; class Magnoliopsida; order Fabales; family Fabaceae; genus Erythrophleum; species Erythrophleum fordii. The sequence goes on from JAVQMF010000047.1 coordinate 8,222,389, forward strand.
ATGTTCTTGTTTTGGAAATCAGGTGGTACTTTCATATACACTACATCCTCCAAATCATCATTTAGAAAAACATTCTTTACATTAAGTTGATGAAGAGGTCAATTGAGATTAGCCGCCATAGAGAAAAGTACCTTGATAGTGTTGAACTTTGCTACTAGTACAAAAGTTTCTTGAAAATCAATCCCCTGTGTTTGAGTATGCCTTTTAGCTGCCAGTCTTGCTTTATGACAACTAATGCTTCTATTAGGTTGTACTTGATAGTAAATATCCCTTTGCACCCAACAATTTTCTTCCTTTTAGGTAAATTAGTAAGCTCCCAAGTGCCATTTTTGTCAAGGGCATTCATCTCATCTTGAATGGCTCTTCTCCATTTGGGTTTTTTCATAGCTTTATCAATATTCTTTGCTATCTATTCACTTGAAATGCTAGCTACAAAACCCCGCTAACTAGGAAACAATTTGTTATATTAGATGTAATTACATAAAGGGTGTTGAGTGCAAGACCTTACCCCATTCCTCTAAGTAATAGACAAGTCTAAATCTTCATTTTAGGCCTGGGAAGGCAACTCAGGAGATGCATTAGGCCCTATGCATTCTGTTTCTTCCTCCTTGAATAAACTAGAAACTCACTTTGCTAGTTGTTGGCACTTTTAGTCTTAGGTTCTTGGGAAAAATTGGTAAGGTGTTGTTCATTTGAAGGTGAAGTGGCAAGTTCAGGTATCGTGATGGAATTAGTCATGGGTTCAAGGGAAATTCTGGTTTCAATAGGCTGTTTAGGGACATTTGTCTCAAGTTCAAGGTTTATTTGTGGGCAGTTGGTTTTAGGTCTGACATTATACCACAAACCCCCTTCTTACATGTTCTCGCTCTCCCCTTGAATAGTGTTTTTGGATAGAAGGGCTGGTTCTCAAAGAAGGTGACATCCATGGTAATGTAGGTCCTTTATGTGGTTGGAGAGTAGCATTTGTAGCCCTTTTTGGTGGAAAGTACCCAAGAAAATACATTTGATGGCTTTTGGGTCAAATTCACCTCTATAGTAGACATGAACAAAAGAGGTGCAACCAAAAGGCTTTGGGGAAAGAGTGGATAGAATTTGTGTTTGGAGAAAGGTTTAGAGGAGTTGATGACAAGGGATATTGAAATTTAAAGTTTTAGAAGGCATTCGGTTAATAAGGTATGTAGCAATGAGAATAGCTTCCTCTCAGTAAAATTTTGGAACATTGGTTGTGTTCATAAGGCATTTAGCAACATGAGCCTTTCTCCACTATTTCAGCTCTTGTAATGAGATATAGCCCATTAACCTCCTTAACATTGCCAATGATCTTACCATCATCCAAGTCCTAAAAGTTATAGCCACCAACATAAAATTTAGCAACACAATTAAGATCCATAGAGAGCTTGTTAATAGGCAGCAAATTGCAAGTTAAATTTGGTACAAGAAACATTTTTGAAGGCCAATTCTTCATGTATCTTTGCTGTCCCAATACCAGCCACCTTAGACAAGTTTCCATAAGCAATTTTAACAGCCAAATTTCCATTGCAAGGTACTAAGACATCAAGAAGTGAGGCATTATCTGTCACATGATCCATTGCTCCTGTGTCAACTATCCAAGAGGTGTTGTTTTGAACTTGGGAGCTAAATGTAGTATGAAATTTACTTGATTGGGCAACGAAGCCGACTAATTGGGACTGACTGGGTAACCAGATTTCGTTACTTTTATGCTTCTTCCTTGGTATAGCTCTAGAAAACTCATTTTGGGCATGAACTTCCAACCACCGTCTGAGCAAGCTATTAGAGAAGGAGTCAACCAATTCTGGGAAAATAGCGGCAAGAGGCAGTGCCTAATGCGCTCTCATGCACTAGTGCATGCGATCGAGTGCAGAAGAGATGGTTGCACATGGAGCATCGGATGGCAGCTAGACTGCGAGGTTTGATTGATTGGAGCCTTCTGAGGGTGTGTGATGTGTTTTGAGCATGGGAGGACGCTTTCAACAATGTTTGCCCATCTTAGGCTTCTGTATTGAAGGACAATTGATGAAAGCACGGTGTAGCTCGGATACCATGAAGAATTTCAGAGTTATTGATTCTCTGATTTCATCTTGTTTATTTGAAGAAACGAAATATATATATTAGAGAGAGAGAGTGTTGGCCACAAACAGCAGCCACTCACTCCAGACAAATAGAAACCAAAAATCAAGGAAAATAAAAAGCAATAAAGATGAATAAAGCAGGAAATAAAAGAGGAAATAAAATGTTGACATTTGTACAATAAATGCATATCTGAGACAATCTGGGGCATAAATCATGGGATTCCAACAAAATCAACCAGTACTAATGACATGTTCCAGATATGCTGCATGATTTGAACATTGTGGGTAAACTGACCTGGTTTTTTATGGCAAGATGTTTCTGATTGCAATTTGTTTTAAGTATATGAGCTTTTTTAGGATTGGGCTTATGTTATGTTCTTCTAGTGCTAGTAAGCTATACTTCTCTCTTGGCATTCTATAAATAAGATAGTTCTAGAGGCTGACTGAGTTAGTATTTCCTATTTTGGATTATTACATGGCATCAAAGCCTCTCTTTCTTTCTTTGAACCACGAACCTTAGCAAACTAGCAACCAACCGAAAGAAAAACTAGTTGGCGATGCAGCTTGGGCTGGCCAGGCCACTCAAGGTGATGGTTTGGTGATTTGATGCCAAGTATGTGAAACTGGCAGATGTGTGATTTTAGCAACTTCTGTGTAGGATGCATTATTCAGGCCAAATCTTGTTGTTCAGTCATAACTTAGGGGACCTACCAAAGGTTTTTGAAGCTCATTTGTGGCTAGGTTGTGCTATTTTGTGGTTTGTTTATGGTGCAAAATATTTATAGCAGTGGTAGTTTCTTTTTTTCTGAGAGTTTGAGTAATTTTTGGCACTAAGGGGTCATTTTTTATCTTTTGGCATGCAACATAGTGAGTCATAGTTGAGCCAATGTGGAACCTTGTGAATCATTGTGTTAGAGTTTGGATTTGGTCACAGAAGGTTGAAGTTTGGTGAAAAGATCAGGTGAGGTGTTCACAACATCTTTGGAGGTTAAGACTATTTCTATGACAGTTGATTTGTTGGATATACTCAATTCCAAGGCTCTCAAGGCTTATGTTCTTCATCCATTGTCACTTTTGCTTAGACATGTAATCATACTGCATGTTTTTCTTTCTTTTCTTTCTGTTACTGGGTCATAGATTTTAATGCAACTGATCACATGACAAGGGAAGCAGGTATTCTATCTGCTTTTGACTCATCTCGATCATGTTACCTTGGCTGATGAATCTGTTGCTAAGGTCTTGGGGACTAATGTATCTCCTGTATCTTCCCTACCACTATTTTCTAATTTATATTTGCCTCAATTTCTTTAAATTTGCTTTATGTGAATCAACTTATTTTGATTTGTTTTAGGATCTTTGAGTGCAGAAGATTATTGGTAAAAGGAGTGTATCTAACGGGTTGTATTTGCTGGATGAAGTTGCAGCCTCACTTCTTTCTTTCCTTTCATGTTCTAGTAATTCATGTTTTTCAGCTTCACCATTGATTAGGTCATTCCTGATTAGGGGTTTTGAAGAAACCTTGTCCTTAGTGACTGTGTCAGTTTGCCTTGTGAGTCATGGTAGCATGCCAAACACCATCATGCTTCCTATCTTCCCAGTGCCAATAAAAAGGCTGAGTCCCTTTTTGAAATTGTTTATTATGATGTTTTTGGTCCTTGTCCTATGACTTCCCAGTCTGGTTTTAAATAATTTGTTACCTATGTTGATGATTACTCCAGAATGACTTGGCTATATTCAATGAAATCACGTTTGAGTTGTTTTCCATATTCACTTCTTTTCTGTGCTGACATTGGCTCTCAATTTAATTGTACTATTCATACTCTGTGAAGTGATAATGCCAGGAATACTTTTCAGTTCAGCTTTCTACTTGTACGAGAGAATGTGGTATAATTCATCAATCATCCTATTCTTTTCCTCTCAATAGAACGGAGCTGCTGGGCGAATGAATTATCACCTTATGGAAGTTGCTCATGCCTTATTTTTTGAAATGAAAGTGCCAAAAGTTTTTTTTTGGGCTGATACTGTTTATATTGCTGCTTATCTCATTAATCACATGCCATCCTCTGTTTTAAATGGAAAAGTTCGTTATTATTGTTTCTTTCTCACTCATTGTTTCCTCTCCACCAAAGATGTTGGATGTACCTGTTTTGTTTATGATACTCAACAAAGAGTTACTAAACTAGATCCAAAGTCCTTGAAACGTGTCTTTTTGGGATACTCCTGCACTGAGAAGGGGTATTGATGTTTTTCCCAAAAAGTTTGTGTTAGTTGGAGGAAACCCAGTTGTCTTCATTTTAAACTCTTCTTTTATCTTTTTTTTTTTCTTTTTAAAAAGAAAGAAACCTATCTACTGTTGAAGGGATGTATGTGGCTTCATTTTGCATTAAGGCTTTTGAGTGCACCTCATACTTTTTATCTTGTTTGTGCTCATAAAAATTATGTCTTGCCCTGTCAAAGTCTGGTGTTTAAGTTTAGAGTATTGTGTTGTCCTTCCTCCTCATTCCTTCGAGCCTTTTCCCTTAATTTACTCAAGTGCTTGATGTTACTATTTGATAAGGGGAATTTGGAAAGCAGTTTGTAATGCTGGAGTTGTCATTATTATCTGTAGAATTTTAGTTATGAATTTTTTTTTTTCTGTTTAGCTTCATATTCCTGTAAATATACTTGCAGGTAATCGAGTCAAGGTCTATATGCGTTATGTCCATAAATGATCTCGAGTCTTTCTCCTCAAAAGTTGGGGAAGATACCTACTCAATGAAGAACTTGTTAAATTCAATATCCACATCCAGTATATGTTCGGGCATCCAAGTTCAAGACCTATATCAGTACTTTGAGGTCAAACTAAATGACTTTGAGGTCAGGTTCTTATACCAATGATATTTTTATATCTGTCTATCTGAGTTTGGTAATTGATCAACTGTCTGCTGTTCTGCAGGTCACAATGATGAATTCTGACCAGTCACAGAAGGTTTCTATGTTAGAGCAATTTAGTGCTTCTATCTTACTGTCATCTTGTGTGATCCCTGATGAGTCCATTTTGAAACAGTTGGAGGTGATGAATATATTACATATGAACTTAATTAACCCACACACATTACTTCCATTGGCCAAATAGTTTTTCTTCCTTTCTTTCTTATCTCTATCTATATTAATTTCCTTAATTGTTTGATTTTAGGTTTCTTTAATCATTGAATTACTTAAAGCACACCTCTCTCCTTCAATGTATGGTGCAGTCAGAGAATTGGTCACTTATATGGGCTCATTGCATTCAAAGAATGAATCTGAAATCTTGGAAGCTCCTTATCCACTGAATATTGTTTCAGGTGTACCCTCTATTTTTGGTGTCTCCATTAATTCAAATCTACATTCTGTTGTTTTGGAAGTTGACTTAGAAAATGATGGAGACAATAGCTCAGCTCTCATGGTTTCCCTCCAAGAGATGAACATCTGGTATGTTTACTATTGTCCTTTCTGTCCTTTGGGAACTCCAGATGTACGCTTTGAAGCGCCACACTTAATATAATCCTTACCTATATCATGTGTGATTCTGGTTATCCTCCTTTCATACACAACTCTAATATATCTGCCCGTTTCTTATGTTATGTGTTAGTAGGATGTTCTTAGGCATCTTTTCCATGTGACTCAATTTTTCCTGTAAATATATTGAAAGAAAAGGATATTGCAGCCTTTAGACCTTCATGTACTTGTCTGCTCTTGAAGAATATTCCCATAGTTTTGTATCCAAAAAAGAATAGTCCTATATTTTTAGAGTGATCTGGTTTTATAACATTGTGAATTGCTCTCTATTCCAGGAGAATGATTGGTATTTATAACATTGATCAGAATGATTAAGAAACCAAAAGATGTGCAACTGAATTGCATAGATTTTAAGGCAGTTACAAGCGCCGTTGTTTTTGTTTGCTTTGTTTTGTTATATGTTGAAGTAGATAGGTGGACCAATTAAGTTAAGAACTATCACAAGTTGGTAGGAGGTTGAAGGGCCCATAGGTGAGCGGTCAGTTGAAGAGCTTTAAGGGCTTGCCCTTGAAGTTTGAAACGGTTGAGAGAAAGATGAAGGCATTATAATTGATAAAAGACATAAGTGAGAGCTGTCAATGGCAGCTAAAAGAATGTTGAAGGGGTCATATAGCTGAAGGAGCTGCCCTACTCCAGGGGATTGCTAGTAGCCTAGGTCTAGTAGGGTTGTGTCTTGTTTCCTTTATAATATCTTAAGAGTTTCTATTGTGGCTATTCCCTATCTTCAGATTATTATAAATAAAAGAAGGGGCCACCATGTGTGTGTGAGTACCCCATCTGTTCAGGCTTCCTCATTCACCATATTTCTCTTCTTATCTTGAATCTTACAATCACAACTTGGTTTTCCACAATAATTGGCCCATCTTTCTTGATGAAGAAGATGATGATTTGATTTTGGGTGATTCAGCTAGAAGTATTGGAGTTGAGGATCCTTCTTGTGATATTAAGAATTCATCCACTAACTTCAACACCAATGATGAAGATGAAGATATTAGCATCCTCCTTTTCTCCTGTTGATTTTACTGAAGAGGACGCAGTTTCCGAAGCAATTGAAGAGGACAACTTTGAAGGATTAAACAATGATGACATTTGTGATGAGCCAGACTCCTAAACTCCTTCAACATTGACATGAATATGATTTAAATATTTGATATTAAGCAATTTTTTACGAGTGAGACATTTGGATTTTGGTTTCTTGGTGGAGTTAGTATGACTAAAATGTTGAGTATGAGTTAAGTTTTTAGCATGTGTGCATTATTGTTATCCTGGATTGTATCAATTATATGTGAGCCACACTTCAACGTTGCAATGTGCAGTGCAGCGTGCCACATGCCATGGCTCTAGGATTCCTTTCTAGAACAGTGTGTCGTGCACTCTTAACAACAGTGACCTCCACTTGTCCTTTCTATTTAGCCCCTTTGAAGTTCAAATCTGTTTGCTGTCAGTACGCAGAGATATGATGTAAACTTCTTGGTAGATTGTGCTTATGTTGTTTTGGTAATAGTTTCTATGTTGCCTCCTTCAGTACATCTAAATATAATAAATCTATATGAATTTTTTGTATCTGAAAGCAAATTAGAATATTGTCATTTGCCTGAAGTTGGACTTTTTAGCCATTAAGCTACCACAACGTTTGAGTGCTCCCCTACCACACCTCTTTTCACTTTCAGGTCATCTTTTATTGTCTGAAGTGTATGCTGGAGATCTTCATGCATAAAGATTTTTCTTACCATTCTTTTCTTCCCATCTTGATTTGTTTGATGGAGAATGCAAAATAATCACTGAAAACCATTTGGTGTTTTGTTGTACCATTTGCAGGTATGCTTCTACAGAATTTGAGGAGTTCTTTGCCCGTATGAAGTCTTTAATGATCTCTGCTTATAAACTGAAAGATGAAAACGATAGCTGTGTAATGCTTTCAACTGGGAATTTATCTTCTCCTAGCCCTGCAATTGAAGAAGATTGTGTTTATGGAACATGCAATGAATCTGATCAGTATTCTGGTGTAGCTATATTGGCTAATGCATGTTTTGCCGTTCATTATGAATCTCCCAGAACTGATATAGTTCATCATAAGTGTACTATGTACCTTAATAATGCTGATATCCACTGCTACCCACATTTAGTTGGATTGCTTATTGGATTTTTTGATACATTAACTGCACATGGTACCAATTCTGAGAATTCCTCTGCTGGAAATGATAATGACATTCTAAAAGCAATGGCAAGTCTTGGGTTACAAAAGTTTGGCTTCTCAAATTATATTGAACCTGGCTCCTCTGAATCTGCATGCATTCCATTGGATCACTTTCCATTTGTTACTATTTACAATTCTGGTTCTCTTGGTAATATAGATAGTGCGCTACTATATGCCATTCCTGACTGGAGAAAATATTTCATTCTGAGGGACAGAAAAGTCAGAAGTCCCAAAATCAATATGAGAAGGTCCAAATTTTGCCACATACCCTTTTCTCTTGAGTTGAACCTATGTGGATTGACAGCACATTTTCATGATTCATCATGCATAGTTGGAACAATCATGTTGCCTACATGTAAGTCTTCTCTATTCTTTTGTGAAGACAGTATGGATATATTGTGTTCCTCTGAAGGATTGGTTCTTACCTCATCTTGGTGGAGAAAAAATTTTCATGATTATCTATGGGGTCCCTCTTCAGCAAATCTGTCTCCTATTTTAAATGTCCGTGTCAGAAATGGTCAAAGTATCCCTTCAACAACTAACCTTGAAATAAGCATCAGCATTCAGCATGTGTATTGCATGTTACCGCTGGAATATTTATCCATCATCATTGGTTACTTTTCATTGCCTGATTGGGGTGGTTATTCAACTGATCAGCTTCTCAGCAAAGAGCAGAGTTATACAGATGTAGAAAATGACAAAAGCATTATGTATAAGTTTGAAATCTTGGACTCCACCCTCATATTGCCTGTGGAAAATAAGGACAATCAATTTCTTAAGGTTGAAATACCGCAGTTCTACTGTAGTTTCATCCAAAATTCTTGTTCAGATAATGAGATAAAGGACATTCCTCTCGAATCTTTGGTTCCGATTCATAAGCTTGCCAAGAAAAATCACTGTTTGAATGTATTTGGGAGGGACTTGTCCCTATCATTTCTTCTATTTAAGAATGACATATTTGGTTCATCAACAACCGAACAAAATACTGGATATGTGGCTACTGCTTTAATTGCACCCATTAGTGCTGATATTTGGGTCAGAATTCCGATTGGAAATGAATCTAATTGCAAGAACTCTTATCCAGTGACATGTGTCATGACAAGCATAAAAAGCTGTCAAATTATTGCTGAAGGTAGAACTTGTATTTCTGTTTGCTACCTTTCCTTGTTTGTATTTTTTATATGGTTGCATTATCTTTGTGTACTGATTTTTTTCCCCTTTTTTTTGGGGCTAACAGATGGTTACATCTTTGATGGATTTGCGGCCTTATCAGATGTCATTGATGAGTTGTCCTCAGTGGGTGATCAATCAGATTATTTTAAATCAGATGTTCTACAGTTCTTTCATTCAAAGAAAAGTTCAAAGGAAACCAGAACAGTTTCTCCAGTGGCTTCAACCATGATATACACAGAAGTGAACTGTTGCACTCAGTCCTTGTTGATAAACTTCTATCACACAAAAGAAGATTCTGTGGAATTGATATCCAAGGCTGATGTGCAATTTAATTGCTCTGCATCATTAATAAATGATTCTCTAATACAGCTAGACTTGGGTTTCTCTTCTCTAGCATTATATTCTTTACAAGATTCACAGGTGTTAGCAAAGTGCATGTCCACTTGCTTGTCCACATCAGTGCTTAACATCTCTTTCTCTAAATCAATTGAGGGTGCGAATGGATTCCATGTTTGTCTTCCATCACTCAGTGTTTGGCTACATTTTTCTGAGTGGATTAAGGTTGTTAACTTTCTTAATCATTTTTGTGAACATTTTGCAAAAACTGTGCCCTTGGATGAATCATTGAATAGTTTTTCACACAATGCTGCTGCTCCTATAAAAAACACAGCTGCTAGAGATCCTTTCTGTTCCCATCATTCCGAAAGCACCTCAGCACATTTTGCATCAGAAGAGATGAAGGATACTGTTTTCCTGACTCTGAAGTCGGAAATGGTTGGTGTCACATTTCACATCCCTGTATGGGTTAGTGAAGAACCTTGTCTTGAACTTCAGCTTGCTGAAGATCTCAAATTGACATCCTCAAGTGTATCTTGTGATACAGCTGAAGAAAGAAACTCTAAATTTCTTTCTGTTTCTTTCCACATGAGTTGTTTTGAATTATTAGCAAGTACAAGAGGTATCCAATTAAAGTCCAACGTGGATAAATTCAGTAGCATAATAGAAATAGCTGAGCACAGAAGGTGTACATCTTGGCCTCTTTTTGAGATAGTCCAGGTTTACTTGGAGGCTGGACACTGTACCAATCAGAGAGACACCAGCGTATTAAAACTGGAGATTCTGTGTGATCACTCAAATGTGTGGCTTTCACATCCTGTTTTCTATTTCTGGGGTGCTGTGAAGTTCAATGTTCCTGAGGAAGGGTATTCTCAATTTTCATCGATTGGCATTGATTTTAAATTCCAGTTGAGGAAAGTTTCTCTTCTCCTATCTGATGGAAGGGTATGATGGTTGTCTCTGCTAATTAAATCTTAAAAGTATATTTTTCTTTTTGCTAATTGTTATTTGTTTGTCTCTTTTTCCTTTTGTTTTTCTATGGTATTTCATTCTAAATTTTCCTTTTGTCTATAAGACAAAAAATTTTATGGAAGATCCTTCTTTTAGACTGAAAAAGATTTTATGGAGAGGAAGGATATGTACATGGACAGAGAGAAGTAGAGGAAAGAAGAAAGCAGACCAGAAAACCACAATGACAACATGAAACAAACCATAAACTAATTGTTTCCACTATTTGGATGAATAGATTCCAGTGAATGGCAGTTGGGGAAGACATAAACTGACTTACAAGTACAACACTGACTGCAGCAAAGCATAAATGATTGTGTTTCACTCTTGACCATGAACAAATCTCACATTTCTTTATTTTGTTTTTTCTTGACAAAAATATTGTAAATATTAACTCTTACTTATGTTTGGTTGGAGATGAAAGCCCATATCTTCAAGGGTATTTATTCTCCCTTAAATTTGTTGTGGGACAGAATTGTATTCATGGCTTCTTTTTAGTGCTCTGCACATAGTCTTTTTCGGGGATTCACTATTTCTGACATAAGAGAAATCTGATTCATTTATTAGCATTTTTAGGGCATTTGATATGCTGTTCCATTTTCGTATTTTTCTTCTTTTCTTTGACTGAGGATGTCTTATCATCCAACTTCTTGTACTCTTTTAAACCCCCCCCCCCCAAAAAAAAAAACTCCTAGTTTTTTATACAGTATACTTTGGCCATTTAGTTTGGAATAGAGTTTTGATTTTATAAAGTTAAACAAATCATGTTGGAATTTTGGTTCAACTTCAATCTGTACTTCTATTAAATTCCATAATTACTTACATTGTGTTTTCAATTTTTAAATTATATAATCTTTTTGCTTTTTCATAGTGGAGCTGTACTGGACCACGGTTGGAAATGCTAGTGAGGAACATCCTCTTGCTTGCCAACATGCCTGGAAAGGATATGGAATGCTCAGTCACTGGTGATTTTCAAGCAAACTACAATAACATTGAAAAGGTGCAATTTGTAAAATTACTGTCATCATTTCTTTCACTTTTTTCTGGTAGGAATAATTTGCTGATAACCATGTTGTATTCTTCGAAAACTTCAGGTATCATGGGAGCCTTTTATTGAGCCTTGGCAATTTCGGTTGACTTTAATTAGGAAACAAGAAATGAGTTCTCTGCTGAACGGCTCTGTTATGACTGATATCATTCTTGATTCAGCAGCTCAGCTTAACATTAATATTACAGAATCCTTAGTTGAGGTATGTCATTTTCTGTTTTTTTTTTTTTTGGTTTACCTTAAAGATATTAATAAGAACTATTCTTAGGCCCTAATTTAACAACTTAAACAATTGAGGTGAAAGTGAAATAGTCCCTAACATGTTAGAAACCTATGATTTGATTTGATGCCCTGAATTCTCTCTTTTCAGTGTGTTTCACAAATCACTGAGATGGTTATGGATGCCTGGCGTCTGATGGCATCCAAAGATCATTCTAAAGGCAACAAAACGATATATCCACCTTTGGCTGAATATATGCGTGCTAGAAGATGTGCTGCTCCCTATGTTCTTCAAAACTTGACTTCTGTGCCCCTTCTATGTCATGTATATCACAGCCCTCTCAACCCTGATAATCTTGATGATTCGGAAGAGAAAGGCAGAATATATGTAGAACCAGGTTCTGCCATTCCAATATACATGGATGAAAATATGGAAGAACAACTTACTCATTACAGGCCTTCTTGTTCTTCTGATTGTCTAAATGAGCAAAGGTCAAATGGATTTTCTCATCATTATATTACCATACAGCTTGATGGTACATCTGTGCCATCTGCTCCAATGTCAATGGATTTAGTAGGACTTACGTGCTTTGAGGTTAATTTCTCCAAGGCTTGCAATGAAAATGATGAGGACAGTAGACCAGATACAGCTTCTTGTTTTGTTGTTCCTGTTGTCTTTGATGTTTCAGTGCTGCATTATAGCAAGTTAATGCGAATATACTCCACTGTATGTACATACCAAAGATGTGTTTTGCTTTATGTTGCCGTTGAGTTTCGTTTTACTTCATATATCTTCTTTTCTTAATTATAAGCCAAGTTTGAACATTCAGGTTGTACTTTCAAATGCAACTTCTACACCATTGGAGCTGCGATTTGATATTCCTCTTGGTTTGTCACCAAAGGTATGTAAGTTTCTCCTCATATTCCACAAATTCAGTTTAGGCCATAGATATTTTTAGGTATGATAATACTCCTATGATGTGTCATTTCATCGTTTCAGATATTAGATCCAGTATACCCTGGCCAACAGTTACCTTTGCCATTACATTTGGCTGAAGCTGGTTCTCTAAGGTGGCGGCCAGTTGGAAACTCTTACCTGTGGAGTGAAGCTCATAATCTCTCGAAGCTTCTCTCATTGCAAAACAAAATAGGAAACTTCAAATCCTTTGTTTGCTATCCAACTCATCCTAGTAGTTGTGCATTTCGTTGTTGCCTATCAGTCACAAACATCAGATTAACTTCATCCAGCTGGATGAAAAAGAATGTCTCTGTGGAGGAGGTAAACAATCGGTTTGTTCATCACATAATCCTAAATGTTCCATTAACAGTGAACAACTACATTCCTAAGGAAATTTTGTTGACCAGTGATTGTGGTGGGGTAAATCATACCATGACAGTTTCAGAGGTTTGTGATGAATCTCTTTCTTTATTTTTTTTGTTAATATTCTATACAGCATGTATAGTTCTTTTCACATTTTGTTGATACTGGAGCAACAGCCTCTGATTATTTTTACATGATGTTTTCTTTTCAAGGGGGAAACTTCTGTTTATCATATTGATCCTTCACATGATCTTGGATTGGAGATCTGCATTGATGGATTCAAGCCTTCATATTTTAAATTTCCTCGTTTGGAAAGTTTCTGCACAATCGCTAAATTCAGTGAAACCAAGTTTTCATTATCTGAAACACTGACTTTTGAATCAAGTAATCAACATGGTAATCAATACTCTTTGTTCACTTTTGTCATGTATAGTTTCAAATGAATGCTGGATGCATCTTCTAACCTTTTTTTTTTTTTTCATCATTACTTGTAGGCACTATGTATGTTACTGTGGAGAAGGTGATGGATGCATATTCTGGTAGTAGGGAAGTCATTATTTCTGTTCCTTTTCTTTTGTATAACTGCACTGGTTTCCCCCTGTGTATCAGAGGAGCCACTGATGAAATTAAAGAACAGGGAATTGTCATCCCTTCCTATTATGATATTGGTGAAAATGTAACACTTATTGGGAAAAAGGATGGTCTTTCTCTCATATCTTCCAGTCATGATTTACATCATGATGTTCCTCCTCACCCAAGGTGTTCTTTGAGGAATCGTATTATCTCAACTAGAGAGAAAGTTAGGCCCTTGGAGAGTTTTCTAAGCAACCCTTTTTTCCCTGAAAATTGTCAAGAAAATGTGGGAAGGCAAACAAGTATGGATAATTCAAAATTCCAAAATTCTTGTGTAAGCAGCTTGAAGAGTGGACTAAGCTCAATGGTTCAGTCAACTTCAAAAAATTTAGGTTCTGATCATCATGATCGTGAAAAGGTTGGGCCATGCATGTATTCGCCAAACCCTGTTTCCTCTATAAATGATGTTCTGGTTAAAGTTAGTAGACGTTGGCCCCAGTATGTTATGGAAAAGTTGCCATATTCATTATGGTCAAGTCCTTTTTCTCTTTCACCGCCAAGTGGTTCAAGTAATATCCTCGTTCCTCAGTTGTCTGCTAATGCTGCATTCATTCTAGCAGTAACATCTACCTCAATTGCTGAATCATATACCGGAAGGACAAATGCAATTACATTCCAGCCCAGGTAACATTTTTGTCTTCATGCATATTACGACAGAAAAAATCCTTTTTTGGGCCTCATCCTAATAGCTTTGTCTTCATGCATATACCGGAAGGACAAATGCAATTACTGGATTTTTGGGCTTGATATTATGTCTTTGATTAAGTTGTGAAGAGTTGCCATTGTTTTAGGAACCAGACTAGACCAGCTGGTTGGATGGTCAAACTGCAAAAAATTTTGAACTTGCTTTTGCATAGGAGAACCAGTGGGTATTTGCAAAAGTTTGTGAGGACCCTAGCTAAAGTAGCCATGTGACCTGCAAACAATTTGCTATGCAATCTAGCACTTGTAACGGAAAATATAGATGAACCAACCTTCCATTTGCCTGATGTGAGACTTGGAAACACTTAAATAGGAAATTTGATGGAACCCACTATATGTGATGTTATTTATGTAAAGATAAGCTGCCACTTCCTCTTCTTATCAGAGAGTGGGGAAGGGTCAAGCTCAGATTACAGAGTAAGATAGTGAAAATAAAACATAAAACAGAGAAGGTGAAGAAAGGACTCCACTGGTCTTAGAGAGGCTGGCATCTTTCCCACACAATTTACCAAAATTCTCCTTACCTCTCTCTGACCCCCTATTCCACATTATATTCCCTTCTAATGGCCATACTTTCTCTCAAAACATCTCACAACCCATGTGGGTTGGTTAACATTGTTAGTTCCCTTTTCTACTCCACTGGCCAAATCACACATCTTAAATATTTGAGGCCCAAACACATCAGGTCCTTCATTTCTCTCCCCATCAAGTTTCACTTGTCCTCAATGTGGAAATCAGAAGTTGGGGGTGGTGGCTTCTTAACAATAGAGCCTTGCGCTTGTTTCACCAAAGAACCAAGACAATCATCTTCTAACTTGTCATGAAAGCCTATAACAGTAGCATGAATAATGCACAATCCCAATTCCTTTTGCAAGACCAAAAATCTCTTCCAATTGTTGCGTACCACGATGTCATAACCATCACCTAATGATGCTTGTGCGTCACAATCACTAAATTCCCCAACATGTAGTTTAGCATAATCCCAAGTCTTTGTATTATACAATCCTCTTTGCTTTTTGGCAGAAAGCAGCCTTGTTGGACAACTTTAGTTTCTTTTCCAAATAGGCTTTGCCTTGGCAGATGTATACAGCCTCTACATATACCTGAAAGAAAACCGCGCTCTCCCTTATTTCTTCAAGGGTTTGTTTTCTTAGCCGGTCTCTTACCCCATTTCCTATAGTTTCTATTGCTTGGATGTCGACATCATGTGTAGGTAATTTCTCAACACCAATATAGTTCCATATTCTAGTAGAAGAATCTGATGATTGGTCAGAGCTCAAGTATCCTCTAGCTTTTAAAGGGAATTACAGCACTCATTAAGCAAGAACCAAAGATCTTTACCTCATGCAAATCATCTACCAAAAGTTAAATAGCCAAATACTCAAGGAAATTCTGAGATGATTCTGTCCCTCTAATTCTACACCAAGGCCATCCAAGTCAGGGTACCAGAGCACCCACTGCATTTCATTCCCTTTATACCTTGCTAATTGCATAAGTGTTTCAGCAACCCCCATCATCGTTCTGCCTTCTTTATCATTATCTTCATTAAAAACTTCCATAGTTTCAAGAGAGTCAACACATTTGCCCTCTGTTTCAGGTGCCCCAAACCCATGTGCGTCAATGGCCTGATGTTCAACTTGTAAATCCAAAGAATTGTGAACCCCTTAATGAAGAAGAATAAGCAACATATCCAAATAAAACTTGAATTGAGTGGTGGCAACCATGAGACGGCTTGTCACCATCATCTTTCTATGGTGGGGTAATAACATCCAACCCATTATTGATTAATGCAATAAGTAGAACTGGAGTGGTTGATTCAAAGACTTCATGTGATTGCTCTTCCTGCAAAGCAAACAATTAAGCTGCAGGGCAGAAGCCTGTTATCACACATACACGTGCAAGAGTCTAAAGAAGTGTATAGGGTGGGAAAAAAAGATGATCCAATAATGATATAATCCCCCTCTCAATGCATGCTCAATGAACCTTCTTGTGATATGGCATGACCAATTTTTCCATTGCCTTCACTTCTTACAGTTCACCCACACCTTAAAGTTCTACAAGCTGAACATTGCTAGTATCTCCACAAGTCACTAGCCTTATAGGCTTAAATTGATGTAGTCCAATAGTTTTGCTACTTGCAGTTTTCTTTCGTATTGCTACCTAAGAACTTTCCCTTTTGTTGGGTCTCAAAATGATTGGCTGAGAATGAATTGCCCACAAATCTTGAAGTGTCAACTTGGCATCAGAAAGCTCTCGAACAGCCTCATCAACATTTTCTACCATGACTTTGACCTGTGCCAAGGACATCTTCTCTGTTGCTGGTGGACTAAGAAGAGGGTTTTCAAAACATAATTTTCTGTAGTTGGGGACTTCTGCTCAAATGCTTCCTTCCCTTCATCTCTTTCATCACTACAGAACCTGGAACTAGGATGAGAAGGGCAAGACACAAACAATGGCAGTGGTCCACTTCTATGGCAAAATGTATGCCAGAGGCCAATGAGAATGGCATGAAGGAAATCTTCAACTACTAGATACTAATCTTCAATAAGATCATGGAAACTTTGGAGAAGCTTGGTATTCAAGCCAGTTGTTGAAAAGGAACCCCCTCCAACGCCAAATCAAGCTTGTGTAACTTATTAGTTGTGAAAGGAGAATTGAAATATTGCTTCTGATTCTGATAAGGTGTCCCTAATTTTATAGCATGACCCACAAAAAAAAAAAAAAAACACTACTTACTTGTTCTTGCGTCCTTTATGTTTGAGTTCTTCACCTATTCCCAATTCTCTCTTATTGGCCATCCTAGTGCCAGTTGAGCATCATACCAGTGCTTCAAGAGTCGCACACGAGTGTTTACCCTACCCGATTTCCCTTTGGGTTGGGCAATAGGTTTTGGTTGAATAGGCAGGTTAACTAATTGGCTAGGCTTCTGCTATTAGGTTTTCTCCAATAAAGCCCAGTAGATAAGTATTCCAAAAGTTGCATTTGGGCCTCTTCCCCACTTAATTTTCTTGACTTAATCCTGCATCCATTTATTACTCCAACCTTTGTCCTAATCATCAACTGCTGTCGTTGAAGACTGATGTTGTTTGTATGCCCAGAATGTCTTCTTTGCATGGAAACCATGCTCCCACTTTCTCCTCCAGCTCTTTTGGCGTTTGATGCTAGCTTTTAGTAAAACTATTTGCTCCCAATTTCTTGATCGACTTCCTCCTAGATTGCCTTTTATGGCTGAAAAATTGTAATAACTTCAAGCTTCATCTCTTCATCTAGGTTGCTATTGAAGGAATCACTTATTGGTCCATTGAAATTTTTAGATGCTTTAGACTTTAGTTCTATAGGCTCCCTGTGAATCTCTCTTGCCTCATTTTCTTCTTCAACTTCCTTCACATCCTCTCTAGCCTTTGATTCAACCAAGTCTTCTTCTAAAAATGGTGGAAGCTCTATTCCTTGGTCTTTGAAAGGTTCCTCCTCAATTTCCTTCTCATCCACCCTCCTCTTTATGAGATTCAACATGTCCTTCATCACTTCTGTCATATCCTTCATCATTTCTTTCATCTTTTCCTTGTCCCTTATGCACTTCTATTTTTGCATCTCCATTTTCCCCTTGGTAATTGCTCTTTCAAATTCTTCATTGAAGATTGCCATTATTTCAACCTTTCTCGGATTGCCACTGCTCTGATATCAAATTGATGAAACCTACTGCATGTGATGTTATTTATATAAAGATAGGCTGGCAATTCCTCCTCTTATCAAAGAGTGAGGAAGGGTCAAGCTCAAATTACAGAGTAAGATAATGAAGATAAAACATAAAACAGAGTAGGAAAAGAAAGGAAAGGACTCCGTCAACATTAAAGAGACCAGCATCTCTCCCATGCAATTCACCTAATTCTCCTTGCCTCTCACTAACCCCCAATTCCACATTATATTCCCTACTGACGACAACACACACTCTCTCTCTCATCCTCCTCGCAACCCATGTGGGTTAGTTAACAATGTTATTTTCCTTTTCTATCCCTTTGGCCAATTCACACATCTTCAATACCTAAGGCCCTAACACATCGGGTCCAACAAAATTGCTAATGAGCTAACCTCCTACTTGAATGACTTGAGATTTGAAATTCTGTTGGCAATAGTCTGACAAGCATGTTTGATGCATTAGCAATTATTTTACTTATAAGTATTAAGTCCATTTAGAATAATATATTTAATAAAGTGAGTATTAAGTTTTAGAAATTACATATTTTTGTTGATTTAAAAATGAATTGTATAATAAAAATTTATTTTTTACATATTTAAAGTTAAACAAATTATATTAAATTTGTTTCTGAATAATTAATGTCTAATTAAAATTTTGAACCCATTATACTTTATTTAGTTATATATTTATTATTATAATAAATATTTTTATATTCTTTTTAAAATAAATGGTTCACCAGTTTAATTAATGATTCAATGGTTGAACCAATGACCTAGCAACTTGAGCTCCTCACCTATTCAATATCTGGTCCAACTCCAAAAACTATGTTTTTGATCCTTACCACCTTCATCCTGCTGATTTAATCAATGTTTAGTACGAGGAAAAGGTGGGCAGGGCCTTTGTTTATTCGACCTTATAAGTCTAGAGGGCTTTCACATGATGGAGCATTATAGGAAAAAATCATCTCTGGGCCTCCTCCTGAAAAATTAAGCTTTTGGGATGACTGGTTTCTTGACATAGTTGATATCATAGGGAGGTGTTATTCCATCTGATTAATGGCATCTAATTCTGCAGATATGTTATCAGCAATGCATGCAGCAAGGATATATGTTATAAGCAAAAAGGTACTGACATCATATTTCATTTGGGCATAGGAGAACATGCTCATCTTCACTGGACAGATACATCCAGGTGATTTATATTATCATTTTTGTTTCGTGTTTTTCTTGGATATAACCAGTTTCTCATATGGAATTAAATATTTTCTTTTGCATTTGCTGAATTGAACATGTATACCAAAATGCTTCCCGTAAATGATTCATTTTATGAATTCTGGTAAGGGCATGTTCAATATCTGTATGTAATTTTGTTGGGATTTCCCCTTTCAATTATTCACTTGGAGACAACAAAATTTGAAGCATGTATACTCTATGCTGTTTAACTATGGAAAGAAGGGTTTCTCTTACTATCACAAATTGTATTGTATTTTCATTGATTATAATTAAATAGCTACATATATATGGATATATACATGAGGATTGATTTACAGCTGTGTATCATGAAGTAAATTATACCATTGCATAACCTTTTACAAGTTACATCACATAGGGGTGCTCGTAAAACTTTATATTAATCAAAATGTCTGTACTCCACTAGTATTTTGTAACGTTTTTGTTCAGTATGATTAATGCATACCATTAGTTTGCCTTTTACATGATGCAGTTTAAGGGAATATCAATTATGGATTAATTTATGATGTAGTTACAATTTGCAAATTAGGGTTTGTAATTGGAGATTGAGTTTTCTATTAATTTAAATATAATTGCTTGGGTATTAGGACTTTGGATAGTATTTTTGTTTTCTGTCTCTAATTAAGGTTGGGTTACTTATACAGGACTATTTATCTATCTTTGAGATTCGATCTTTTACATTGAATTTGAATAAGAATACTTTATATTTTTGAGAATTGTCCCTGGCCCTCTTCCCCATTCTACAATAACTTGGAAAAAGAACATAAGTCTGGTTCCCCAACTCAACCTTTGCCTGCCTTGAAACGTGTGGTTTCACAACATTCAAGACTTTCAGCAACCAATGATACCTTTGAGGTCACAATCTTGCAATCTACATGGTAGTGTTGCCATTGTCCAACACTGATTGAAAACCCATTACATTGTTTAACTTGCAATGATCATTGTGATAGTCTAAATGGGAGTCACTAGCTTAGCCAGACACCCTCTGTGTTTATTTATAATTATATATTAGGTGAAGTACAAAGGTTAGTACAAGTAGTACAAGTCCAACCCATTAGTGAATAACATACTTATTTTAACCTAGCCATCACACATTCACACATGATTAGCCTTAGAATTCTTCAACTTGCTTCCCATGAGTAGCTCTTTCAATATTCTCCCAATCTCTCCCCAGCCTTGTCGTCTGGCACATTGACACCACTTTTAGAATTCTTTGGCCTACTTCCCATGAGTGGTCCCCTCGATATTCCTAGCTAGTCTCCACCACTTGGGTTGCACACCACAACAGTCTTCAAAAACACTATCAAGTGCTGAAATCTTCAATTGTTTTTGTTTTTTCAACCTAGGCTTCAAATCACACTAACAGTTCACTATCATATTTGGAATATTAACCAAGACAAATAAAGAAAACAGAAAACCAAAACCTAAACCAAAAACACCTAGAAATACCTCAATCCATGCCAAATCAAGACCTAGAAAGACTATAGGAAGGCTGGTCGGCCCTTTTTGGGCATGCCAATATGTTTGCATAGTTGGATGACAAGCCAAAAGGAAAGAGGCAGTGTGTGGCTTCTCATATGGACATTGGACTTTTGAGTTAGGCCATTCAGAAAGTTTCAATGCTGATCTAAGTGTTTTTCGACCAAAAGGAACTTGCCAGAAAATTTTCCAGTCACCAAGAATTATTTCAATCACTTAAAAAGTGTATGAAACAAATACTAAAGATCTGCAAGAGGAACAGAGGGTTGGAGCTCCCTTAAAGAAGTGATTGGAGCTCTGACCTTGAACAAGGAAACTATTTAAGCCTTACTCTTCCCTTAGACCCTACTTTGATCCATGTAATAGTCTAAATGGGAGTTGTTGACTTGCTTAGCTAGTTACCTTGTGTATTTATTTATAATTGCATATTAGGTCAAGTACTAGTAGTACAAGCCCAACCCACTAATGAATAATATGCTTGATTTAACTTAGCTGTCACACTTACTATTTTAATAGTTGGTTCTCCACCTTCAAATTGTTGCATATAAAAACTGTTAGGATAATGTGACAGCTAGGTTAAATAATATGCATGTCATCAACTAGTGGAGTAGGGTTGTACTAGTTATTCTACTCTTGTGTGACCAAATCCTATTATTATAAATAGACACATAGGGAACCCAACATTGTCAACCAATGATCCCATTCATACTCTCTTCTGTTCTTCATACTCATTGGCTAATTTTAGCACTACTACTAGAAGGCCCAAAGGGTCCTAATAAGTGTGACTGTTGTTAGTGGGTGCTGCCATTGTGTGCTGCCTCTCATTGTGTATAGGCGTGATCTCTCCCCTTGTTATGTCTGTTATTTTGTTGCCTTTTTTATCTATTTCTGTCGCATCCCTTAGCTCAATTTTTGACTAATTTTGTTTCCTTATTTATCATTTAGATTGTTTCCTTTTCTTGTATTTCCTTATTTTCTAGGATTTGATTGGCCAAACTTGGTGTGGCCAACGTCCCTTAAATATTGTGGTTATGACCGAGTCTATTAGGGAATATTTTTCTATTAGTATGTGTTGTAAATATTGCTGATTTTTAGGAGAGATATTTCGGGTAAGATTTTGCGCTTTATAACGTTTTTATTTTCCTTGTTTCTTTCCTGATTTTGTGCCATTTCTCCCTCCGCACCTCTATATATATCGTGTATCCTACTGCTGTGAAATATATGAATTTCCATTGCTCAAATCCACATGGTATCAAAGCATGAAGATTCAGCGTTAGAATATGATATAGAACCTGATCAGAACACGTCTGGGTTGAATCCGAATAAAGGGGGTGGTCCGTCGAACACGATGAACACTAGCCTTGAAGATCCCCAACCGCACGATCCATGTAAAGTTGGTGGTCCCTTTGGGTCAGCTACTGCCTTCAAAGGATCGTCTCCTACCCTCATAGTCACAAAGAAGCTAAACAGAAAAAATTACTGGGAATGGACTCAAGCAATCAGACTCGCTGTTGGTGGCAGAGGGAAGCTGGGTCTTCTCACCGTTGAAACAAAATATCAGAGTCATCAAATACGGTAGCTATGCAACAATGGTAGACTAAAAATCATATGATATCATCATGGCTGGTGAACACAATGATCCCAGCAATTACACACACATTCATGTTCCTACCTAGTGCACACAAGATATGGGAGGCAATACGTAATACATATTCTGATAGGGAAGACGTTTCTCAAATATTTGAGATTAACACGAAGCTGTGGCAGTTAAAATAAGGAGACCGTGACGTGACAAATTACTAGCTCGAGATGGTAGCTTTTATGGTAAGAACTCGACCTCAACACAGAGGAGGAGTGGTTGTGTCCCCAAGATGCAACAAGTTGAGAAAGAGCGGGTTTTTGAATTCTTGGCTGGTTTCAACATGTCACTCGATGACGTCAGAAGTAGAATCTTAAGTCACACTCCTCTTCCCTCAACATGTGAAGTTTTCTCTAAGGTGTGTAGAGAGGCATCAAGGAGAAAAGTGATGATGAAAGAAGGACTACCAGCAACATCTAAGTCCATTCCCTGATAAGAAGTCTTGTGCTAATCATGAAATGATTAGAATTTTAGATGGGACTTTATCCTTATCGCTAGAAAAGGCAACATTAAAATTTTAGATTCTATACAATTAAAGTCTGTACACCATGTCCTGGTTTAGATTGTAATCTACTGTCCATCAGTCAAATAGGTAAGCAGGCAATTTGTAGTGCTCACTTTTTCCCTTCTTATTGTATTTTTCAAGACTTCTTATCAAGGAAGACGATTGGTATTACTGAAGAGTATGGGGGATTCTATTATCTAGATGAATCTACTGTGAGTAATCTGCAATCACAAATCTTGTGTAATAAAGTGTCAATCTCTGAGAATAATGATCTTATGTTATGGCACAAGAGAATGGGTCATCCAAATTTCTAATATTTGAGTCATTTGTTTCATGAAATTTGTCAAAATAAAACTTATGATGTTAAGTGTGATGTATGTGAACTCGCTAAACATCAAAGAGCTTTGTTTAAACATTTTGAATATAAAGCCACAAACCTTTTTCCATGATTCATAGTGACTCATTGGGACCATTCCAAGTGCCAAACCGCACAAATACCAAATGGTTTATTAATTTTATTGATGATCACACTCGATTGTGTTGGGTTTATTTGTTAAAAGAAAAATCTGAAGCATCCCAAGTATTCATTGAATTTCATATCACGATAAAAATTCAATTCCAAGCAAATATCCAAATTCCTCATTCTGACAATGGCACTTAATATTTCAATAAATCCTTGAGTGAATTTCTAAAAGAGCATGGCATTTTTCACAAAAGCACTTGTGTCAATGGTCCCCAACAAAATGGGATTGCAGAAAGAAAAAATAAACACTTACTTGAAGTTGCCAGAACTCTTATGTTTACCAGTAATGTGCCATACTTCTATTGGGGGGATGCAATTCTTACTGCCACGCACCTCATAAATAGGTTGCCTAGCATAACAATATCCTTCAAAACCCCTCTTGAATTTCTAAAAGAAATCCATGTGACTACTCATCTTGAAAAATCTTCCCTTGAAGGTCTTTGGATGTTCAGCTTTTGTACACATACATCATCACACCAAACTTGAACCCTATGCTGTTAAATGTGTGTTCCTTGGCTATGCTTCATCTAAAAAAGACTATAAGTGCTATGACCTAGTTTTTAAAAGACAATTTGTTAGCCGAGATGTTACTTTCCATGAAATAAAACCATATTTTGCAAAGTCCTTAATTCAAGGGGAGAGTTTGAGTGAATCTCAGACTTTGGAGTTTGATCCCACGCCTAAACCCTTGTGTCCCAACCAAAATTTGGTTGATCCTAGTTCATATAATCCTATGCTAGAAACTGAAGAGAATTCTAACACGACGAGATACAACTAACACTTCACAAGGAAAAGAATTGCATGTTTACTCACGAAAAAAAAAAACAGGGTGATAAGTTCCCTACACTTGAAGTAGTAGAAGTAGTACCAGCGTCAAAACTAGTGGAGGAACCTAAACAAATGGAGGAGGAAACCAAGTCTAAGGAGGTAATTGATAAACTTGATGATCTTGATTTACCCATTGTTCTCCAGAAGAAGACTAGATTCTGCACTTTATATCCTATTCAGAAATATGTGTCTTATAAAGGTCTCTCACCAAAGTATTATGCCTTTATTTTTGAATTAGATAAGGTTAAAATCCCGAGCAACATACAGGAAGCCCTTGATGTACTTGAATGGAAAAATGCAGTGATGAAGGAAATGAGAGCATTGGAAAAGAATGACACTTGGGAAGTGGTTGAACTTCTTAAAAGGAAGAAACCCGTGGGGTGCAAGTGGGTGTTCACCTTAAAATACAATTCTAATAGGATTATTGAGAGATATGAAGCACGGTTGGTAGCCAAGGGATTCACTCAGACATCTAGACTATAAGGAGACATTTGCTCTTGTTGCAAAATTAAAAACCCTCAAGGTGATTTTATCTGTTGCTACGAATGTTGGCTAGCCTCTTCAACAATTAGATATCAAAAACGTATTTCTAAATGAGGAGTTGAAAGAAGTTTATTTGAATCTCTCTCCTAGTTTTGGTGAAGGTAGAAGTAACCAAGTATGCAAGTTAAAGAGGTCTCTCTATGGCTTGAAGCAATCTCTTAGGGCCTTGTTTGATAGATTTTCAAAAGTACTCAGGGTTGAAGGATATAAATAACGGCTGTCTGATCATACTATGTTCTTTAGGCACAATGGAGAAAAGAAGGCTATTCTTATTATATATGTGGATAACATTATTCTTACAAGAGATGATGTGGAAGAAATAAAAAGAATTAAAGTGGCTTTGGCACAAAATTTTGAAGTCAAAAATCTTGGTGAAATGAAATACTTCCTTGGAATGGAAGTGGCAAGATCAAATAAAGGAATCTATATCTCACAGAGAAAATATATCCTTGACTTACTAAAGGAGACAGCAACTTGACTTATATGAGGATCATCAATGGACCGATAATAACGATGTTGCCACATACAGGAAGATCATTGTAAGAGAGAATCTACAACTTCCACTTAGGCTTTAACTAGAACTATGATGCAGCAAAGGAAAGGATCATGGCGACTCCCCCGTTACCCTTACTCACTTACTCAAAGAAGTGTTTGTTGAGGTGCAATGGGAGGAGAGTAAGCAACAGTTGAGCCATGGACCTCAAAACTCACAACCAATTTCTTAGCACTGCCAATAATTTGTTACAATTTTAAGTCCTGAAAATGACAACCACCAACAAAGAATTTAGTCATACATTGCTGGTCTTTGTTGACCTTACTAATAGACAGTAGATTACATGTCAAATTGGGTACAAAAAGCACATCTTGAAAAGGTTAATTTCTTTGTTATTCTCATAGACCCAATACCTTTCATAGTGGAAAGTGTACCATCAACAGTTTTTACAACAAAACTTCCAGTACAGGGAGTAAAATTTTCAGTAAGGGACTCATTGCCAACCATGTGATTAGTAGCATCAATATCAACAATTTGTGTTTTGAATGATAGAGCTCGAGAAATTAATGCATTGCCTAATTGCGTCACATCCCTGATTTCTATCACACTATCCAAGAGAAGACCAAGTTGACTTACCTAAGATGATTTCCGAAATAGTGAAGGAACAACAATCTTACCCACTTGACATGCAGACATTGCTTTGCTCCCCTTCCTGTCACCATTATTGGCTGATTTTTCCTTTTTATTTGTTTTTTTATTGTTTGGCTGTAAACATCTGTATTCTTTTGCTATATGGCACTAGGACAGGCCTCTGGTTCGATGGGGCAGGTTGTATGTGGGTCTGTTTCAGGGATTAGGTTCTGTTTGTCAAGTTCAAAGCTGGTTAGGCTAGTTTCGGGGCTATTTGGGCTTGGGTCAGGGAAAGGAAGCCCAAAATTATCAAAGTTATTTCCAAATGACTATTCCTCTTTGTGTTGTCAAAAATTCTCCCCCTAAGTGGGTTTTTGATAGTAAAATGGAGTGGTTTCAAAGAAGGTTACAATTAAGGTGGTGAACATTTTCTTGTAAAGGGTAAACGAAAGACTCATAAGGAAGGGATATCATGATCTAATTTGTGGGATAGTGTTCAAGAAGTTTTTGATAAGGTGAACTAAATTTTAGAATTTTGAATGGCATTCTATTAATCAAATATGTGGCTGTTAAAACGGTCTCTCCCCAGTACCATTTGGGGGCACTAGAACCAAGTAGTAATGACATAGCCACTTCTAAAAGGTGCTTATTTTTTTCTTTTGGTCACTCCATTTTGTTGGAGTGTATTAACACATGAGCTTTAATGGAGGATACCACTTAGTGGAGGATACCATGGTGAGTTAGAGATGAGTCAAGTGTAGTATTGAAGAACTCTCTTCCATTGTGGTATCTGAAAATTTGAATGGAAGTTTTAAGTTGTGTTTGGATTAACTTGTGAAAATTATGAAACACACTAGTAACTTTTAATTTTTCCTTTAGGAGGTATACCTATGTTAATCTAGTGTGATCATCTATAAAGGTTAAAAACCATCTTGCTTCATTGATATTTTTAAAGTTTAGAGGTCTCCAGACATCACTATGGACTAAGGAGAATGGTTGAGAAGGTTGGTAAGGATGAGAGGGATAGGTGGACTTGGTGTATTTAGAGAATTGACAAATTTCACAATTGTGAAAATAAGTACTTTTATTCATTTTCTGGGGGTACAATTTTTGCATGTAATAAAAATTCAGGTGGCCAAGCCTAAAGTATCTTAACAAAACATTATTTCCTTTATTCAAAGTAGTAACGAGGGACAAAACAGTGTTGTTCCTCTTGGGTCCTTCTAGCCAATAGAGTCCAGTACACTCTTGCATTTCTTCTTCCCCAACTCCAAATCCTGAGAATAACACCCAAATGCATCAAAGTTAGTCTTGCACTTCAAATCTTTAGCAAGTTTGCTTATAGATAGGAGATTATATTGCAATGTGGGTACTGAAAAAACATCTTTTAGAATCAACTATGCAGAAATTCATGCCATCCATTTATCACTTACTTCAATTGAGGAACCATTGGCCAATGTGACATAGACCTTCTTAGGACTTAAAACAAGTTCATTTAATAGAGAGATATTACCAATCATATGGTTTGTGGCACCTAAACCAACTATCTAAGTGTTGGATGTCTTGGAGTGTGCCATGGAAGGTTTGCCTCTTTGAGCCATGACCCCTGTTCCAATCGCTCTTTCAAAACCTTTCCCTTGATTACTTAGCATTTTTTGTACAATGGCCAGAAGTTTGCTGTTGGATAGATTAGATTCAATGGGGATGTGAATTTGATCTTCAACACTAATCACAAGGCCACAAGACTCCTTCCGTGATCTAGGTTTCCAATCTGCTGGTTTGCTATAGAGCTTCCAGCATCTGTCCTTGGTGTGACCCGCCTTCTTACAATGGTGACACCATGATCTATCACCTTTCTTTTGCTTGGAATCTGGGGTGACGTTGCTTTTGGTTGCCATGGCAGAGGACTCCACCATAGGTTTGGGAAGTGGAGTGCTGTGTGTTAATTGTTTCTGACTCTCTTCCCACTTAACCTATGCAAACACTTCATCAAGTGATGGTAAAGGCCGAGTAGACATTACTTTGTCCCTCACATCTTCAAACATGTCATTAAGCCCAAGAAGAGAAAAGTGTAAATTTGTTCTTTTTCTACTAACCTCTTGTAATAATCTGCTTCTTCACTACACTTCCATTGGTGAACTTCATATAAGTCTAGTTGCTGCCAATACTTCGCTAAGGTGTTAAAGTATTGCGTGACATTCAATTCCCCTTGTTTCATGTCATGGATGAGTCCCTTGATTTGAAGCAAGGCTGCCATATTTTCCACTGAAGAGTATGACCTCTTCATGGCATCCCATGCATTCTTGGCAGTCCGATGAAGGAGAAAGTTCTCTCCAATTTCAGTAGTCATGTAGTCGCAGCAGCTATGATTTAATCATGTTGGTCTCTGCTCTCCACACTTTGTATTTGGGATCTGAAATTTCTGGCTTAATAGCTTCACCAGTGATGTATTCTTCCTTGCCTCTTCCTGTGATGGACATCTTAACTACTTGAGACCACTGTAGGTAATTATATCTGTTTAACCTGTGATTTGTGACCACCAATGGACCACTTTTGGCAGCCATGGACCTAGAACCAGTCGAAGAACTGCTGTGACTGGTGCTGGACAAATGCGAGTTGCTGGAGAGCCCAGAACCTTAGTCTGGGTTCCCTGTTTGGAGGGCTCTCATGGAGCCAAATGAGATCATCAGAGTGGGGCAGCACCAAGCTCTGATACCATGAAGAAAAACAAGGGAAGAGTCAAAGGAAATCAGGGTAGTGGTTTCTCTGCCTTATTTTCATCAGAAAGTAGCAGAAATAAAGAGGGAATTTGATTGAATAGGTTAGCTACAAGTTAGCCACTCAAACTTCAATCAATCCCAAGACACTAGGAAAGTTACAACTGAAATAATCCTCACCCAATCTATTCTCAGGATAAGAAGATAAAAACAGAATAATAAATTAAACTAATTTAAATTAAATGGTTAAAATCATCTCTTCCTAACAAAAACTCTGCACATGTGCGCCTCGATTAATGTTGGCTTTCAACAAGAATCATGTGGGATTATTAGTGTTAATGGGCTGAGGTCAAATGGCTTTATTTCCTTATTTGCTTCCTTTATTGAGTCTTTATTTTGCACTTTAAGTTCCTATCTTTTCCTTTTCTGATTGAGGTTGATTGGCCAGATCTCTTATGGCCTACCTCCTCCTAATAGCAAGAAATTTCAAAGTCATTATTTTCTGAAAATCTATATATATATATATATATATATACACACACACACACACATCTAAACCCCATGATTATGAATGTGTGTGTGTGTAGCAAGAAATTTCAAAGTCATTATTTTCTGAAAATCTATATATATATATACACACACACATCTAAACCCCATGATTATGAATGTGTGTGTGTGTGTGTCTCGCCCATTGAGTAGTTAGAGCTTTCATACTCTTACTTATTTGAGAATTGTTCCTAGTTTCCTTCCACACTCCACTTAATTTTGGTTTTTTACCCTATTCCTTGGCTTTGTAATGCAAAGAAAGCAGAATTATAAAAAAGGAGATCAGTGTTCATTATGACTTTCTAAATAGAAATTTCTACCATTTATATCGTACTTGTTAATATGTAACAATTTTATTTAAAATTTAGCATGCTTGATCAGCATAACACTTTTTCGTCATGAAGCAATAGGAGATGAATGCATTCTATAAAAATTTATTGAATGGTTTAAAGTGTATAAATTTGTGTACCTGTTTCCGTTTGATTATAATCATATTCTATGCAGAGTTATCTAAAATTCTGCTTGCATGATCAACATCATACATTTTCATCATGCAGCAATTGGGTTGATGAAAATAATTTTCTGTAAGAGCCTTCTCAATTTTTGAATTATGTAATATTTGATGCCTCTACCAGTTCAATTACTCAGTCATTGTCTGGTGCTATAATACTAATATTTGCAAAGTATCTTTTCATTCTTATCTCTTTTTCCACTTAAACAATTCTAATGTGCACAGGGACCTGCTTGTTTCAATATCTTATGATGAACCTGGATGGCAGTGGTCTGGCAGCTTCTCACCAGATGACCTAGGTGATACTCAATTAAAAATGAGGAACTTTGTTTCTGGAACTATACACATGATACGAGCTGAAGTGCAAAATGCTGATATATCCATGGGTGATAAAAAAGTTGTTGGTAGCATCAAGGGAAACTCAGGGACCATATTGATTCTTTTGTCAAATGATGACACTGGTTATATGCCATACAGAATTGATAATTTCTCAAAGGAGGTTCGTCCCTTGTTTTTGAGCTACAACACAGCACTTCTTGGAATTCCAATAAAATTGGGCTGTCCTTTGAACATTCCTCTTTGACTTGATTTTCTATACTATAATATGATTGCAAACAGTTTTTCTTGTCATATAAGTCGGCCAATATCTCTGCTCTGCTTTCTCTATCTTTTCATGTCAGTATGGTTATAGTTACTAAGTTAAATTCTTTTTCCAGTTTCAAGCTAACGGTTCTTGCCTTTAAATTGTTTGTTTTGCATGAATGGAAGATAAATAATAAGTATGCTTGCTCTACTTACTTTCTGCAGTTGTTAAACACATGTGAAAAGAGCATGAGTGCTGCCTGTTTTAAGTTCATTGGTCATTGAAATTCATTCCGTTTCTCTTGCTGCTTTGTAGAGATTAAGAATATATCAGCAGAGGTGTGAAATGTTTGAGACAGTCGTTCACTCCTATGCTTCTTGCCCTTATGCCTGGGATGAACCCTGCTATCCTCATCGTCTCATTTTGGAGGTAAACCATTTTTGTATTTAAAACTATTGAAATTTCAATAACTTTTCCTGACAAGGTTTGTTGTCATTGAAGGTACCTGGAGAGCGAGTTTTGGGATCATATGCCCTTGATGATGTGAAGGAATATATGCCTGTCTACTTGCCATCCACCTCAGAAGTAAACCTATTGGCCTTTTCACAATATATTCCTGTTGTGCATCATTTGCCAAACATGTCTTGTTGGCAGCTTCTGACATTGTCTTTGTTATACATATTTACACACATTTCACGAGTAAATATTGGAATAATTCTGAATTATTTTTTTCCAAAATTCAGTAATAGTTTATTCTGTAGATTTAATAATTACGAAATATTTGAACTTAAGTTGAGCTTTCATGATACTAATGATTGCTTACACCAATGATGACTCCAGAAGCCAGAGAGGACATTCTTTTTATCAGTCCATGCAGAGGGTGCAACAAAGGTGAATCCATAATACTTGCGTTTCATATATGACATGCTGAAATCAAAATTCTTGTCCCCTCTGTTAACTTTTATTTTTTGCAGGTCCTTAGTGTTCTTGATTCAAACTGCCATGTTCCTAGTAATGTAAAGAAGTCAAGTGTCTCACATTATGCGGAGAAAAAGTTACATGATCATAATCTAGCCAGACCTGCAGAATACAAGGAGAAAATATCAATTGTTATTCCGTATATTGGTATTTCTTTGATTAATTCTTATTCACAGGTATTTGAACTACTGATCTTTTATTCATATTTCTTGCTTCTCTTCAACCTGTGTGTTAAACAATCATTATTGCTGTAGGAGCTGCTTTTTGCCTGTATTAAGGACTTAAAAACCTATCTGCTGCAAAGCTTGGATCGACAAAGTCTTTCCTTGGAGATATCATTTTTGCAAATTGATAACCAGTTGCGGTCTACTCCATATCCAGTTGTGTTGTCCTTTGACAGAGAACACAGATCCTACCAAGCTGACAATATGAAATCTAAGGATGATGTTGCAAGAAGAGTGGAAAAAATAAATCAAATGAAGTGCTGCAACAGCTCTTGTGATCCTGTGTTCTTCCTAGCAATATCGAAATGGAGAAAGAAAGACATTTCATTTATTTCATTTGAATACATAAAATTGAGGTTTCTGTTTACTTAGTTTGGTGCATCTTCCGAGTTTATAGTTGCTGGCATTGCTTTATTTCATCTAACTCTCTTCTTTTCATCTTATGTTCAATGCCTGCAGCATTGCGGACTTTTGTCTTGAGCTTGAGCAAGAGGTCATATTAAGCTTATTCGAGTTCTTTACACAAGTTTCTTCAAGGCTTCAATATCTAATCATGCCATCTTCCGGTCGCTATGATGGAGATTCAGTTAAAAATTCCTCATCATCTGTTCAGTCTATTGAGAATTTGATTTCAAGGGGTGATCAGTATCCTGCACTGATTGCTCCTGTCTTTAATGGAAATTCCAAACGCAATGTGTCATTGCCTTCCATGGTTCCGATTGGTGCCCCATGGCAACAAATTTATCTGTTAGCCAGAACACAGAAGAAAATTTACATTGAAGTGCTTGAATTGGCTCCAATCAGATTGACATTAAGGTCATACAGTCTTCATTATGTTTTACCAAAACTGCAGTTTCTAAAGTCCTATGCTTTTTATTTATCCCCTACTTCATGCAGTTTTTCCAGTGCCCCATGGATGCTTCAAAATCGGATCCTCACATCCAAAGAATCTATTATCCATGTGAGTAATGATTTTTTGTTTTGCAGAGGGTTTGTAACATTTGATTGTTCTCCTTCTCTCTTTCTTCTTTTTCATATGTTTTTTTCCCCCTTTTCATGGTGGACTGGTGGTTCCTGTTCCATCAGTAGGAATGAGAGTTGCAGTAAACTGTATGTGAGGAACTTGAGACATATGATGCAGATGTTTATACCATTTAGTATCTAATATCTTTGGGTTGACTCTTGTTTGGTTGGAGGGCATTTTTACTTGTTTAAGCCGTTGGATTGTCCATATGATAGAGTTATTGTCCCTTTTTCATATTCTTACACTGATGAATACACTAGGCATACCTTCAACCTATATGTGAGTTACATTATACATCGTATCCGAGCACAGATCAATGTAATAGGATGTTTTTCAGGTTGTGCTCGATCCTAGGCAATGAAGACATGAAAATTTGCCGAGAAGACTCTATTGAATCCACCACTAGTGAATCACCAATAAAGTGCCTGCCAAAATTTCAATACAGTACCTGAAAAAGTAATAGGAAAAAGTTTTTAGAGATTCTATCAGTCTGGTGACTCTGGTCCATCTAAGACCAATTACATCATATATATCATTTTCCTTTGGCCCTTACAACAAATATCCTTGGTGTTTTGGCATCTTTCCGAAAGCTCTAATACACCTCCCCAAAAAAAAAAAATCCTAAATTAGGTGGAGTACCCATTGCTGACCCCCAAATTCTGAATTGCTAATCCAGACATCTCATCCTTTTGAACAATTCAAAAACTGATAGTAAAATATAAAGCATCTAAGAGATATGAACACAGTCTAGTGAATCTAATCATCTTATCTTAATGCTTGATTTACTCATAAGTCATAATTAATTACAGAGGGGTTTGATGGCCCTTGCTGATGTTGAAGGAGCACGAATTTATCTGAAGGAGTTAACAATTGCCCATCATATGGCTAGTTTGGAGTCAATTCAGGAGGTTCTAATCAAGCATTACACCCGGCAACTGCTTCATGAGATATACAAGGTAAAAGGCTACTTTGCAAGGGTTTCTTTATTATTCATGCTAAGAAATGTCTAGTATGCATGAAACTGCAAGAGTCATTAAACTCTCTTCAGTATGAAAGACTTGGAATATGTTCACTCTTTTCACTGAATCATTATTCTACACATTGGACATGTCTGGATAACTTGATTAGGGTTAAGTCTCTTGTGTTAAAATGATTTCAACTTGCCCATAGTTATATGGTTGACTTCCTAGTGTTGTATTCAACAAACTGAGTAATAAAATTACATGGATATATCATAAGCTAATCTCAACTTGCACTGAGCGGGTTAAAAGATCTGAATTTTCTTGCTTGAATCAACAGTTAAAGAATTACTGCAAACTCTGCTGTCCTTCCCTCATTATCCTTTTCTATGTTGAAAATTATCAACTTTCCATCTAGACATTAGCTACCTGAATTCCTAGTCACGCAAAACTGCTACTCCACAAAAGCATTCCTCTACAATGTCTAAGCATCTCAATCTCACATTACTATCTAACACCCTTGCACCTCTTTTTCAAATTGAAGTTGTTTGGTTCGGCTGGTGTTATTGGTAATCCCATGGGTTTTGCAAGAAGTATGGGGCTCGGTATCAGAGATTTCTTGTCCGTGCCTGCCAAGAGTATTATGCAGGTAAGAATTACAATTCTGCTAGCCCTTTCTATTCCCTCCTTGTAAAACCTCAAGAAACTGATTAATTTAGAATTATCAACTTAATTGTCAGAGCCCTGTTGGACTTATTACTGGCATGGCCCAAGGCACCACTAGTCTTTTAAGCAACACAGTCTATGCTATTAGTGATGCAACTTCTCAGTTCAGTAAAGCCGCACGCAAGGTGTTTCTTCTTCCAATGTCATAATGGTTCCCCCCCCCCCCCCCCCCCCAAAAAAAAAAATGAATAAAATAAATAAAATAAAATTCCCTTTTTAACATTTATTAACATTTTCTTTATTTTAGGGTATTGTCGCATTTACATATGATGACCAAGCAGTTTCAAGAGTGGAAAAACAACAGGCAAATGTCACTTCAGGCAGTAAAGGCGTGATTAATGAACTACTAGAGGTCTGTCAATGAAACCATCTTATACCTTTTCAAGAAATACTCCACTATGTCATTGATCCTGAGGAAAACATGAAACCAAATCTTAAAGATGATGCTCATGTTGCTGTCCTCTGGATTTGCTAAAATGCGTTCTGCTTACCTCTATTGAATCCAGGGACTCACTGGTCTTCTCCAGTCACCCATACAAGGAGCTGAGAGACATGGTCTTCCCGGGGTTCTCTCCGGTAAGTCAGCTAGAATGATCTTGTGAACTTTGTCTGATACAAATTTGAAGCAGCTTTGGGAATTGACAGGGCAATTATTGCTTTACATATGATATTCGTTTCGGTTACTATTGAAGGTGCTTTTCTTATGTCTATTTATTTTGCGGCAGGAATAGCTCTAGGGGTAACAGGACTTGTGGCCAAACCAGCAGCTAGTATTCTTGAAGTCACTGGAAAAACTGCACTCAGTATCAGAAACCGCAGTAAACCCAATCAAACACGGTCACAGCGCTTTAGGGTCCGTATTCCAAGGCCACTCGGTGGTGAACATCCTTTAAGACCTTACTCTTGGGAAGAAGCAGTTGGAACATCTGTCCTCATGGATGCTGATGATAGCTTAAAGTACAAAGATGAAGTATTAGTAGTTTGCAAAGCACTTAAAGAAGACGGTAAGTTCGTCGTCTTAACAGAAAGATTTATATTGATTGTTTTCTGTCCCAATTTGCTAAAGTTGGGTAAACCTGAATTTTGTGGTATTCCGGCTGACTTGGAGTGGATAATCAACTCGGAGATTGGATTGGAGAGTGTAATCCACGCTGACACTAGCCAAGGCGTGGTACACATTGTTGGAAGTAGACCAGATACCTTATTGAGGCAACATCAGCATTCTCCTAAGAGAGGTAGTAATGGTAGTAGAAGAGCAGCCCGATGCAACCGCTTTTCTACTCATCTTCCACTTTCTCAGACAAACTTGGAACTAGCATCTGAGGAAGATGCACAGAACTTTTTACAAATTATGTTGTCTTCAATAGAGAAAGGGAGAGAGAGAGGTTGGGGCTGTGGGCATTTCCTGCACAGGGCTAATGTCAAGTGAGTTTGCAGTGTATTTGCCTCAGTTGCTCTAATGGTTGCAATAGTTGCCTAAGTTTTCCTTGTCAATCAGAATGGGCCCTATGGATCTGAATAGAAAAAGTGAATTAAGCCTTTGCTTTAGAAAAGGAGTAAGAAAAATGAACAGCCCATCAGTCTCTTCATTTCCATTTGAAAGGGCTTGTTTTTATTCAACACCTATTACCTATTAATTTCTTTGAAATTTATCCCAATGAAGCAAATGTGAAGGAGGCGACGGATTTCTTCTTTTCAGAAATAGCAATTCAACAATATTGGTAGAAAGAAAGTACTTTAGTTTCTTCTCCCCCAAACCCCCCCTTCTTTTTTTCTCTTTTCTTCCCCATCCCCTACCCCCTCTTGTAACTATGCTGTATCTTATTGTGTACATTATGTATTATAGTTTTGCAACTTTCCGTTTGTTAGGGAAAGTAAATACTGCCAATACTTGTACAGTCTTACGATAATTTATTGTTTTCTTCCTTTACACCCAGTAAATTTCTTTTATAATGACAATAAAGTCTAATTTTGAAGCTCCAACAGCAATGACATTATTAATCCATTTATCATGTTGCAGCTCGTACTCTGAGCCAGAAAAATTAGCTGGGTTCTGCCTAGCCTTGAATAATACCACTTGACAGATTTTACAGACTGACATTGATGTAAGAGTAGGACGGTGCAAAAAGAAAATAAAGTTTCTCAAAATTAACTTATCAATGCCAATATCAATCAATCAATATATCATAAAGAATCTTTATTAATTATCCTGAGCTTCCAATTACAATCACATTTAATTTGTTAAAATAAATTCATTTTTTTTAATAATGGTACTGTATTGCAAAAACACTGCTCAAGTATTAGGTTTAACCAACTTACTAGAAAACTCCGTTTACTATTTATAATATCAACAGCATTAATAGTGCTATTGTTTTTTTTTGTTTTTTTACGAAGGAGATATAAGACTGAGAGTTGGGACTGAAAAGGACAGAGTAAAGATTAAACCCATGTACATCAAATCTTCCGCAATATTGCTAAAGTCTTTTACTGCTGGAACAACTTTGTTAATATTGTTATTCACTTCAATAACTTAGCATGCTCGCACAAGCTCTATCTCATCGTCAAGCTAATTTGTAAAAATAAGATTATCATAATTATCTGCATTAAAGAGTGTAATAAATTCATAACAATACTTGTATAGGATAAAAAAATAAAAAATAAACCCAGAGTCAAAACTTTGACAAAGCTTTTCTTATGGACCAATGATGGATACAAAAAAAGATATGGGATAGGTTACGGGTCCTTCAATTTTGTACCTTTCAAGATGTTGTATCATCATAAAATTAATTCATAATAATCAATTTCCATAACACCTAATAATTCCCACAAAAGGTATTTAAAGCAATTATTTGAAAAAATGCATCTGATAATGATTATGAGCATTAATCTAAAATTAACTCAACATTTATATCACGTAAATGCGTTATTCAGAAATAATTACTAGATTCTACCTCTAGGCCCACATTTCATTTTTCCATATGATGATTATATGACATTGTCGGCAATCAGTCATAGGATCTAAAATCATCAGCTTAATTCTAATTTGTTCAATAACGTTCTTTATGCTCTTTAATATAAACTCTGACAAGTATCGAATGGTTTTTATGCTTCGGCTTATATTATTCTTTTTTTAAAGGATTTGAGATGGATTTAACGACTTTAAGCCTAGTAATAAAAGTCCTTAACCTATGCTTGTGATGTGGCTTCATGGCATGCTATGAATTTTGTTGTGACCTGCTGTTTTGTTGAGACACTTGTGGCTTTGTTTCTCATTAATGTCGTTATTTTCTGCAGGTAATCATGATGGGCAATCATTTATTTCTTACACCAGAGCAAAGTTATGATTAATTTTTCCTTTTATTGCTGTTATTGGTGCTCAGGATGGTTTCTTTGTCCCAAACCAATTTCGTTCGTCATCGGTACTAAAAATGAACTTGTTTTGCTTCGGATAAGATTGTTGTTTTGGCTTGCTCATCATATTCAGCTAATGGGGGTTTTACACACACACAAACACACTAAATTGTTAAATTTACTCCTCTTTCTTGTGTTCCTCGTTTGTCTGGGCCTTATCTGGTTTCTCATATATAATACAGCACTACAAGTGATATGTTTTATTCCTTCTAGATTCTTGACAGCATGCAAGTGGCCATACGAAACTTCCATGTTTTATGTAGTGATATGTAGAATGATCAAGTGAGTTTATCTTTTTGTCATCATTTTGTATTCCAATTATTGACTGGTGTTCCATGACTCTCGCTTTGTTCATGAAAATGTTGGCTTCAATCATCATTAGAATATCCCTCTTTTCTCGGCCTCCAGTGCCTACAAAATTTTGATGGGCAAAAGCTAATTTAACAGTGAAATCTTTTTTCCTTTGGCATGATATACAAATAATTAACACAAAGCAAGTGCTTCCAAGCTTGGCTTCACTGAAGATTGTGCATTAGGATTTATCTGCTGCCTTTAAACTGTGTAAGCTGATTGGATCACAGTCTGGTCTAAATTTTTAAGTCTCACAACAGACTCCACATATCCCCTCAAAGTATGTAACTCTCCTAACCTGCAAAATTTAATGCATCCATGAAAACTCAACTGATAAATGAATCAACAACACAACTTTGTTTGAGATAGGAAGCATAATGAAAAGGGCATTGTGGAAATAAAAAATCTAAACCATATTACTGACAAGTGAGAAACTATAAGAGAAGCCAATAGATTCAATTACAATAGATAGGTAGACCAAATTAATCATAAGGCACACATTTCAACAGAATCTAATTCTGACATATTTATATATTTATTCATGATCGACTTAATCTACCTTTCTTATATAAACTAGAAGTTAAAAGTACCTGGCTATTTCAGCTCGTCGCTTGGCCTGTTCAGCAATTAAAGAAGATCTCCTTGCATTGACCTCCAAGTTTATAGCAGGCAATCCTTGTAGGCTTTTCTGAGAAAGAACCCACTTTGCAGCCCTATCTTCCTTCCCATAGTCTTTCTTCGAAGTAAAAGCAGTCTGTTGAAATAGATTGAGTCAACATAGGCTAAGTCATATCCTATTGAAACCAAAACTAAAGGGTCAAGAAGAAGAAACCTGCACTGACCTTTCTATCAAATACGAGATTCCAGGCTTCTCCACTCAAGGCATAGCGCACAATGAACTTGATAAAGTCCAAGGGTATATAGAAGATTAAATTGTATAACCATATCATACCAGCCCAACCCCATCCGATCCCTCTGATATAAGCAAAGCTTATATGTGCATAGACAGTTATTAAGGTTGCCACCTGGGCATAACATTAGCAGAAATTAAACCATTATTCAAAAACAATAATTTTGATTGATTTTCCTATCATTTTATTGCTAGATGTCAAGAGGAGTGGAATGGAACAAACTCCTGACTCAATTTCGATTCAAAAACTTAAATTGTTTAAGTGAAGACAAATCCCATGGTTGGTTTTATTAATACCACTAACACAAGGGAGGCATAAAAATATTTGTCAATCTAAAGTTGAAAGTCAAACATATATAGGACTGGATAATTCAGCATGTTTAACATCCTTAAAGGAGCTATAGCTTTTTGAGTGACATTACCAATTGAGCAATTACAAAGGCACACATCAACAGAACTCCAGGTCTCTCCAGAAAAGACCAGCCTTGACTACGGGTAACAAAAATTAAAGCCTGGCTAATGATGCTAACTTGAAGATACACAGCAGATGAAACTTTCTCACTGTCACTGGATAAGGAGGTTACATGAAAGTGCGTCTGCAGCAACAAATTATTCAGCCTAAGGATATTCGTTGAGTAAAGTCAAATTAAATATATTTTCATCTTACATATGAAAGACATTTTGACTTTTGAGGTTGAAGAAAAATGGAAGAATAAAGTTTTTACCTCGAAGAAAGTGGTCTCCACTATTGCCCAGTAGAATAGGACAGTGACCAAAGCAAGATAAGTGCCAATGACAATGCCGGTTGCAAAGATCTCAGGCAGCTTCCAACTGTCTGGTGTTGGAGATGGTTTTACTCGGTCTTTAGATATGGTCATGATAGTTCCTAATTAAAAGTTGAAATTCATGGTTTAATATAGAGACTTGGTGAACAGGAAAGTTTCTTACCGAAGTCAGCCTCCTACTTCCTATTTCAAGATATAGGGATAATGATACACTAAAACTGAAAAATGAACAAGACTGAATTCCAAACTCTAGATAATGATAACGGATATCTATAGGAGAGAATGGTAGCCTTTGTCCTTTAACAGTCATAATTGCCTTATGATTATTGTTATATAATCGGCTATTTTCTAGTTTGTGAAGAAAAAGATTGTTTAGTTATAATCTATACGTGAAAGCCATATAGAATATTCAATCAAGATTTACTCAAACCAGGGGAAGAAAAGCTGCTTCTCTGAAACACTTTTGTTTCTCTTCTTCTTTTTTTTTTTCCCCAATGTAGAATATTTATTTCCAGATAGCAAAGAAATGTATACCCAGTTGGCAGGTGACATAGTCTGACATTTTATATATATATATATATATATATATATATATTACTGCAGAATCTACTCATCAGAATGAGCAAATAGTATAACGGAGATTGTAAAACGAAGGAAAACATATTTTTGTAGCCTGATTTTCCTTATAATTTGGTAATGATAATAGTCCTTACTTTATGAGTTACACAAAAAATAGTGACCAAATGTTCCATCAATCATTTGGGCATGCATGTGCAACAAAATTTTGGAGAGTAGAAGAAAATAGTATGGTTCATGTCTATGCTCCTGTTTATTGCTTCCACTTACTAAAAAGAAAAAAGACAACTTAAAAACTTGCAGGGTATAACCCGTTACCATCATTCAATATTGCTATGATCAGGACCATGAAAGGTGGAAAATCATACTCCCAAATCAACGCCAGGAGCACAAATCCAAGCTGCAAAAGTATTTTGCTTGCAAAGTTACGTGGAAGTTTGAAAAAAAAAAAAAACACTTTTAATTTAGTTCCAAGGAAAGAAAAAACCATAAGAAAAAAGATATTGAAATAGGATTAATGAACTTGTCTTACCACTATCCTTATGGTTATGGAGACTGCATATATCTGCATTTATGTAAGCCATCACTTTCATAAGATCATCACAGCAAACAACAAAGAAGATCAATTTAAGAACTTTTACTTTAGCTATAAGTCATTCCATTTATAATCATTGTTGGTCAGAAGAATCTTGGTTTTCCAAGTTGCCTGGTTTCTAGCTTGATGTTATATAATATTAATGCAGAAAGGAAAAATTCTTCCATGATAGTATACAGAGGAAAAGGAAAATTGCAAACTCAACTGTATAATTTTTCATTCTTTGAAATATGGCTCGGCTAGTTAACACTGCACTGACAATCACACTTAAGCCTGGCTCAGTTAAGACAAGATCAGCAGCACTTCTTGCAGCATCTGTAGCATCTGACACAGCAATTCCAATATCTGCTTTCTTTAAAGCTGGCGCATCGTTTACACCATCTCCAGTCATTCCAACTACATGCTCCTTCTCTTGTAAGATTTTCACAATTTCATACTTATGTTCTGAAAGTGCAGTGATGATTAAAAAATCAGTT
This sequence comes from Erythrophleum fordii, assembly GCA_032878935.1. NCBI lineage: Eukaryota > Viridiplantae > Streptophyta > Magnoliopsida > Fabales > Fabaceae > Erythrophleum > Erythrophleum fordii. The sequence continues at coordinate 8,263,612 of JAVQMF010000047.1, forward strand.
CAAAGTCTGGTGATATTCTAGCATGTATGAACAAGATACATGATAACTTACACATGGGAATTCATCTAAATTTATGTAATGGACAACATAACTGGTCTTCTTCCTATGTTTTGATCATATCACTTCTTATTTGAATGCTCAATGTGTTCACTTGTTTGTGCAATTCATTGCAGTTCTGTCAATTGTTCATATTTTTAGTGTACAGTTTTTAGAAGCTGAATGGTGATAGCAACCTACACCAATTGCTCATGGTTATATAGTAACAGCATATCACGTTGACCAATATTACACAAATTCCAAGTAAGCTATTTATGTTCTGTGAGATGTTGGCTCAGAAGCTTACTTTTAAGTTTGTAGTTTTCTAGTATTTTGAAGGAAAAAAAGGAAGTGAAATATATGATCCAAGAGAATTAACTTTTTTTCACATAAATATTAGATTCAAATACCAGGAAATACACCAGCAAAGCCATCTGCCTTTTCAATCAGCTCGTCTACTGGGAGAGCTTCATTTTCATCTTTGTCACGACCCAACAATGATGAAGAAGGGTACATGTTTGTTCCCATACCTAGTCTTCGGCCAGTCTCTTTTGCAATCGCCAACTGATCCCCTGCAATGACAAGGCAACTGACTCATATTTCCTCCAAACTCTTCATATTATCTAGAATGAGAATCAAACATAATTTGCTATCATATTTAATCACTTATATTAGCAGATGCTTATGTTTTGAGGCAAGCATTTTGAGTCACCTGTCTTTTCCCTTAACTTTGAGAAGAATTTATATAAATAGATTATTCCTACAAAAATATTAGTACAGTTCCTAGGTGTGATGCTACTATTATTTTGAACATCTAGATTTGTTTTAGTTAATGAATTGGTAGAATCCCAAGCAGACAGGGATTACTCTTAATCAGTGCGGCATACCAGTTAGGATGTGTTGCATAAATGTCTAAAATTTAACTATATGATTAAGGTGAACACACCTGACTCACTAAGAAAGCCATCCACTATATGACTGGTGTCTTAATGTTGAAAAAACTAAGCAGTGCAAAAGTATATTTTGGTTTCTTCATCCCATGGAAACAGTAATATGGTTACAGTTCCTCAAACGTTATGTGCAACCATAAATTTTAAGATGAAACCTAAAAGAATGAAAGGATGATTGCCTTGAATAGTCCTGAATTTCAATCTAGTAGCAGATACAATAGCTGATTCACTAAGCATTGAAACAAAAGAAACAAAAGATAAAATGTTACCTTGTAGCATAGAAATGAAATACATTCTACTAGAAACACAATCAAACTATGTATACCTTCTAGTAAAATGATTAGAGCCTCATATTTACCTGTAATCATCTTGACACAGACTCCAAGATTAAGTGCTCTACGTATGGTCTCAGCACTATCGTGTCTTGGAGGATCAAACAAAGGCAACAACCCACAGAAGGTCCAAGGACCTCCAGGACTATCCTTAGATTTTTCAGGAATTTCCTGGAAAGGTTATTATATAACTTATCTCAGTATGAAACTCTAATAATTATGATTAAAAATTTGGTATGTTTTTGATTCATTGCATCATCCCTTTTAGGAAAGGATAAGATAGAGAAGAACATGCAAGCTGCTGTACCTGATAAGCAACTCCAAGAGATCGCAAACCCCTTTCAGCAAACTTGTCAATGATTGCATGCACTTTTCCAGCAATCTCATCTTTCTCTTGGCACATATTGAGAATCTGATATTTAGGTTATATAAAGAAGAGCATAAATGTGTTTTACAAAAGCCAAGAAGACAGTATAAAAACATATATGAATAAAAATTTAAACTCGGATGCTTCTTCTCTTTGTGAAGGGTTTTTTTAATTGAAAAAAAATGAAGGTCCTTTGAGGCACTTATATGTATAGTATTAGATGTAAAGTAGGGTGAGAAGAAATCAGGCAACAATGTTGTATAGTCAGTATATTTCATAAATTTGCATACCTGTTCAGGAGCTCCTTTGCTGGCCCTATACCACTTGCCTTCAGAATCAATATATGTAATTGCAGTACGTTTATCTACTGGATTGAAAGGTAGAAAATGAACTTCAGCTATGTTTGCACGCGCCTGCAAAGAGGAAAAAAAAAATGGGAGAAATTGTCCCTTTTTTTAAGTATTTCCCATATAAAAAATTAGGGTAGGAAATGTTCAGAATTAACATAAAAAGAGCATCCTTAAACTCTACCTCCTTTGGATCAGCTAGCATATTAATGATGGCAGCATCAATGGCATCCTGGTTCTCCAGTCTAGCTGCTCTGGCTGCTAGTAGGACAACCTTATCTTTGTCCATATTTCTGTCAAAGACCTGTTTTACATGCAAATCAGACATATGAAACTCTGAGTGATTCAGGCAACCAAAGGACAAGACCTCCCAACAGTTCACTGCCCAGACTTCAGAATCAGCCAAGATACATGAGAAGAAAAACCATCAGCCATGCAGTTACAAGTAAAAATTCCTAAACCCTGTGACTGCTTTGAATCTAGATCATTTTTTAAATACATGAGACCGTGATTTTGGATTTATTTAGAGGGATGGAGCATAGGTCAAACGTGGCTGCATAATTAGTTCATGTGAGCTTTTTTATTTCAATTTTTTTAATCAAAAAAGAATTTATTGATGAGAAGGGAATATAACAAAAAGGTGCAAAGACAAAGGACAAGAGATCCTCCCCAACAGTATTTTAAAAAAAAAAAAAGGCTCTAGCTCAAAAGCACCTTCCAATCCCTTTTGTTGTTTGTCGCTGTGCTTCGCTGCTCCAACAAAATTTTCTACTAATGAAAAATTCTCTATACTTATTGTTTATGTAGATGATATAATTATCACTAGTGATTTCCTCAATGAAATTCACAAACTTAAAAGGGCTCTTGCTAAAGAATTTGAAGCCAAGGACCCTAGCACACTAAAGTTTTTCTGAGGAATGGAGGTTCCAAATCCAAGGAAGACATTGTCATCTTCCAAAGGAAATAGATTCTTGACCTCTTCAATGAAATTGGAATGCTTGGTTGCAAACCAGCTGAGACTAATATGGAAGTAGATGGTTCACTCAGGAGAGTACCCCAATAGATACTAAAAGATATAAAAAACTTGTGGGTAAGTTAATATACCTAGCTCAAACTAGACCCAATATAAGCATTTTTCTCAGTGTCATCAGCTAATTTATGAGCAAACCAATTGAAGTCCACCTTAAAGCTACTTATAAGATTCTCAGGTATTTAAAACTAACTCCTGCAAAGGGCATCTTCTTTGAGAAAGGGTCTAAGCGTGATATAGAAACATGTTGTGATGCTTATTGGGATGGGTTTATTACTGATCGTAAGTCTACTACTGGATATTGCACTTCTGTTTAGGGAAACCTTGTCACATGGCGAAACAAAAAAACAATATGTAGTTGCAAGAAGCAGCACAGCAGCATAGTACAAGGCCTTAGCCCAAGGCATTTATGAAAGACTATGGATTCAATGATTACTTAGGGAATTAAAATTCAACTGTAACAAGCCAATAAGGATCCTCTGTGATAATTTGGTTGTAATCAATATTGCTAAAAACCCTATTCAGCATTGTAAAACTAAGCATGTAAAAATAGACTAACATTTTATCAAGGAGAAATTGGAGAACAGTCTTTTTTTCCTTTATCTCACATACTAGGTTCTAGGTTGCTAACATCTTTCCAAAGCTCTTGCTAGAGTTAAATTTGAAGGACTTATAAACAAGCTGGGGATGATTAACCTCTACTCCCCAGCTTGCAAGGGAGTGTTGGTTAGGGTTAAGATCTGGTCCCTGTTTTTTCTCCTTCGTCGTTGCTCCCTTTATTTCTTTTCGCTGTGCGTGTGTGTGTGTTTTAAATTTTTAGCCAGTTTGTTCCTGATTTCAAGGGATCAAAGTCAACTCCCCAGTTTCAATTCTTTCCTGTTTTGTTTCCATGTAATTTCCACTTTTATTTCTATGTTTGTTTCCTTTTCTAGCTCTCTCTTTGTAATGGCTCTCTTAAGCCTTTGCCTGAAAATTCTGTAGCTCTCTCTTGTTCAAAGATAGATGAGAATTATTCAGTTTATCTTTCATAGTTTTTCTTCACTAAGTCTTTGGGTGGACAACCTTTGTCCACAATGACCATTGCAGTAAATTTGATCCCTGAGCCCCCAAGTGCATTTTTATTGGTTACTTTTCTACCCAAAAAGGATATAAATGTTTTTATCCTACCACCTACAAGATGTATGTTACCATGAACCTCACATTTTTTAATCCCAAACATTCCAAGCACCACTTTAACGGGAGACACATTAGAGCAAGGAAAAGCTGTTCGGAAACATATTGACACCTAACCATGACAACAATTCCACCAATTCTGGACATTCTACACTTGGCCCACCAAAGCAGAAAACCTTTTTTTTTCCTAAACTAGACCAATCAAAAACCACCACTGAAACTAACCCAAAACAACCCATACCCAAGGCCTATTTTGATGCCACACAGCAAAATGATGTGCTAGTTTCTGCAAGGAGGAACAAGGCCCCTCAGATAGAACAGCATACTTCCAGGGAGATTTCTGAAATTGAAAATAGCACATATCCTGAGCTAAGTCAGGCCATTTCTTTTACTTAAGTCCTAAATATCATAAGGAGTTAAACCTGCCTATGTAAGAAGATGTACCAAGCATCCAATTAGCAATTTTGTTTCATATGAAAAATTGTCTCCTAAATTGCAAACTTTGTTGCATGATGTTTCCCTTAAGAAACTCCCTAATAGTGTTTGTGAGGCAGCTAAGAAGAAAGAATCAAGAAATTCTATTCAAAAAGAATTAGAAGCCCTTGAGAAAAATCACAAGTGGGAAATTGTTGACCTCCCACCCAGTGAATCAACAGTTGGATGTAAGTAGATTTTCATTGTAAAGTATAACCCAAATGGCAATGTCAACTGATATAAGATAGGACTTGTAGCCAAAAGGTACACTCAAACTCAAAGGATTGGCTATCAGAGAGCATTTGCTCTAATGGCCAAATTCAACACCATCAAAATGTCACTTCCAATTGCTGCGATTTTGGATTAGCCTCTTCATCAACTAGATGTGAAGAATGCCTTCTTGAATGAGGATTTGAAGGAACAACTCTATATGGAGATTCCTCCAAGAACAGAGTGTGAGAGAAATTCCAGAAAAGTGTGCAAGCTCCACAAATTTCTTTATAAGCTCAAACAATCTCCTATGCTCGCATTTGAGAGGTTCACTACTGTAGTTAGGGCCCAAAGTTATAACCATTGTCTAACTGATGATACTTTGTTTGTTAAAAAAGATCATGATGGAAAATTAGCTATTTTGATTGTTTATGTGAATGATACTGTCATACTAAAGATTATATTGATGAAATTGAGAAATTGAATAAATCTCTAGCACATGAATTTGAAGTTCAAATCTTTGGTGATTTTCGGTATTTTCTTGATATGGAAGTAGCTCGTAACATGCAAGGTATTTCCATTTCTCAAAGGAAGTACACTTTAGACTCGCTTGAAGAGACAGGTATGGTGGAATGTAAACCCACAAATACTCTTATAGAGGCTAATTATAAGGCCTCATTCAAGACAATTCACTTGTTGACATAGCAAGTACCAGAGACTCATAGGGAAACTAATCTGTTTGATTCACATGTTGTCCAGATATCAACTTTCAAATTATCCTTGTAAGCCAATTATGAACAAATCAAATGAAAAACATATGGAGGCAGCATATCGAATCTTGAGATACCTCAAGATGATTCCTAAAAAAGGCCTGTTTTTCAAAAGGGGAGATCATAGAGGTATATAAGTGTTCTCAGATGCTAATTGAGTACGATTAATGGTAGAGAGAAGGTCTATTATACATTATTTTACATTTGTGTAGGGGAACTTGGTAACATGGAGGAGTAAGAAGCAACCAATTGTTGCCAGGAGTAGTGCAGAGGTAGAGTATTAGGCCTTAGCCCTTGGTATATGTGAAGAGATGTGGATCATGAGACTTCTTAGAGATCTACAATTCAATGTTAATATGCCTATAAGGGTATTTTCTGACAACATGGGAACTATCGGATTGCACAAAATCTTATCCATTATGATAAGACAAAGCATGTTGAGATAAACAGACTTTCATCAAAGGAAACAATGAATCAGATCTATTGGAGTTGACTTATGTTCCTACCAACTCTCAATTTGTAGATGTTTTGACAAAGAGATTATCAAGGATCAAGTTTGAGGAATTAACCATCAAGTAAGGAATGATTAATATCTACTCCTTAGCTTGAGAGGGAGTGCTATTTGTCACTGTGCTTCGCTGCTCCAGCCATGTGTTTAGGGCTCTCTCGTGATTTCTTTGCTTTTATTTCCTATTCTGTTTTGTTTCCAATTTTTATTTGTTTCCTTTTACTTGCAGTCAACGTTTTATTTGAATTGAATTAAGATTAGTTTCTGTTTTTATTTTCCTGATTTCAAGGAATCGGATTGGACTAAATCCTTGTGGCCAACGTCCCTATTTTTCCTATTTGTATCAGTCTTCTTCTCTGAATGAAAAGTAACAAGAAACCAGTTCAAGAATTCTGGTTTTCTTCACCTTTGAATAGGTGAAGAAACCATTGCTGAAACCCACAAAGAAGCCATAGAAATAGTCCTCTACCAAAGAAGAGGTGGCAGAAGGAACTGCTAATTGAACACTTTAGCATTCCGTTCTAACCAAATACACCATAGACCCACAAAGATTGCAACCATGCCAAAGAACTTTATGCTCCTTTCACCTCCCAAAACCCCTAAACTTGATAGCTATAATAGCCCCAAGATCAGCTGGACAAAACCAGATCTCATCAAAGAAACCAAATAGCCTATTCGAAATATGCCAAGCCACTTCACTATGTAAGAATAGATGGTTATTCCTTTCTAAACTTCTAAAACACAATACAAAAATATCAGGTGATAAAGCCTTATTGGGTCTTCAAGTCTGAAGCAAATCATTTGCATTAATTCTATTAAGTACTGCTGTCCAAACAAAAGCCTTGACCAAAGGGCCTTAACTCTCTGGAAGGACCTGGTAAAAAGAAGAGAGGTATTTGGACTTTGAATTAAAAATTTAAAGGAAGTGTCTTGATCTTACGAGTATTTCTGTTTAAATAATCACTGTCATGATTATAGGAGTAGGAGGATTTATCTTTTTGTTTAAACAAATAACCAAATAATCTAGGAGAATATTTTATATTTGTGAAAGGAAGAGGGAATTGGTACTAATTGCTAGAACAGGTTATTATGAAGCTTGAACTCCAAAGATGATCCACACATATGGAATTTCAATAACTTCAGCAGAGGTCTTACTAGAACAACTTAGAAACACATAGGCTTTGGTTTAAACTGCAGGATCAAAAGTTATATGGATTCATGCTGACTGCTGTGCAGAGATGTTCTCACAACAGTATGAAAAACAACAATATGGATAAAATCCTCTTATGTATTATCTTATATACCTCAATAAGACTTCGATCCACAGTGAGGCGATTCAAGGTAAGAGTTCCAGTTTTGTCACTGCATAGGACATCCATGCCTGCCATTTCTTCGATTGCTGTCATTCTTTTTGTGATGGCTCCCTTTAGAACAAAAGAAGTAATTATAAAGATCACATGATTAGCTTTTATATCTACTACAGTGCAGTAAATTTTAAACGAAGCATACAGCTTCTGTTATAGCCTTCAGTCATGATTGACAGTAGCTTGATTTCATTTGATTCATTTGTACATTGTAACAACAAAAAAATTTGGCGAAAATGAATTTGACCCTAATTCTACCATGTTATTGGCTAAACTCTATCAAAGTTGCACCTGCTGTGAGAGTCTGTGAGAGCCAATTGCCAGTGTTACAGATAACACTGTTGGCATAGCTATGGGTATTCCTCCAATTAAGAGAACAAGTAGGTTGTTGATTCCATCCCTATATGAGCGATGCTGTACTGGGAACATCACAATGATTTCAAGAACCATTCCTACAGCTATAGAGCAAATGCAGAAGTTCCCAATTGCAGTTAGGACCTGCAGAAAACAGTCAACAACACTGAGGGCAACATTGATTTTGATATTTGAATAATTGATTAAATAATTTCAAATTTACTAGGGGCAACAGTTTGAAGCAGATTCTGTTCAACCCTATTATGAGATAAATGATGGATACAACTACATTCAAACCTGTCCCTGAGTTTATATACATAACATATACATAAGACATTTAGATCTTAATTTGAGAACATGCTAGGCCTTGTATGCATTATCTAGGATAATTTATATTTACAAGATAAGACAAAATAACTTTGTCCAGCAACGTTGCTCTGGAATTATCCACTTTTTGAGTTACCAGTGATCTGAAATGGTATTTTTATTAACAATAACAAAGCTGACAGATTATTTCATAAACAAACTTTCAAATTTAGTCCACACAAGTGCCAAGTAGAGCCCAGCTCTGGCCAGCATACGCCAGACTCATTGTTAATTTTAGCTCAAATTCTAACATTCAAGTTTAGCATGGGCAGTGTTACACTAGCTCAAGCTTTGATTATTATCAAGCTATGTTTCAGTTCAAGCTACATTGGGATATCATATCATATCATAGGAAAGTTGATGCAAAATGGGAAAATAATTAAAAAACTATTATTAATTATTTGTAAATTATAGGTTAAAGATAAATATAAGAAATAATATTTTATTAGAATTAGTATTAGAAACTAATATGTAAATTATTTTATTTTATTAGTTATTTTGTTATTCTTAATTATGTTTTTGTTAAGCTTTAATAATTACCTTTTTGTTAAGATTAGAATTTAATATTATCTTTTATTAGAAATTATCTTTCATTAGGGTTAGAATTTATTATTAGTAGTTATCTTATGGACTCTATATATAGTTCATAGGAGATTAAGATTATGTACCTTGCTATTAATTGAATAATAAAAAATATTTTCAGAATATCTACATCTTCCCCCTCTCTTCTTCCTCTTTCCACTTTATTTCTTCTATATCTCCCTCATTTTTACTGTCTTCTAATATCTCTCTCTTTTCTTCTATTTTCTCCCCCTCTTCTTTCTTGTTCTAATATCTCACCCTAATCTCTTCCCTACCCGTGTTACATCAATTTAGCATCAAAACATGTTCACAACTCCAACCACACTTTCCACTACCTTTCATGACAACAACACATTGCCATGCACTGGTAATCCTTAGAACAAAATTCCCAAACTATCCAAACTAATTTGAACAACTTCCAAACAAATATAAAAGACCATCAATTTGATAAACTTATAAGTGCCATCAATTAACTTTGTATGCAAAGGACTAGCAGAAACTTAGAAGATCTAAAGGGGGAAGAAGAATGTCATCAAAAGCACAAAGTGTTAGAGAAAGATATCTTAATTGATTCTGATGTTATCACTGTGGATCACCTTGATTGCCCATCAGATATCAATGAGGATGGTTCTATCATAGGATATAAAGAGCAGTTGAAAGTAAATTTAGGATGTGAGGAAATCAATTCTGACCAACAATTTAAAATTCAACTACAAGTTGTAGAATGTTGTGTTCAGAATCAACCAGTTTGTCATTCCAGATATATTAGTGGATCCAAAGCTGTCTTGCCTATCATATTTTAAAATAGTGGTGTTCACCCTACCTGATGCTCCAAGACGGATCATTTTAGTGCTCTTGTATTTCAAAACTCGAGGTCAAGTTTTTTTCCAACCAGGGGAGAATAATGCAAAATGGAAAAATAATAAAAAAAACTATTATTAATTATTTGTAAATTATGGGTTAAAGATAAATATAAGAAAAAATATTTTATTAGAATTAGTATTAGAAACTAATATTTAAATTACTTTATTTTATTAGTTATTTTGTTATTCTTCGTTATCTTTTTGTTCGGCTTTAATAATTATCTTTTTGTTAGGATTAGAATTTAATATTATCTTTTATTAGAAGTTATCTTTTATTAGGATTAGAATTTGTTATTAGTAGTTATATCAAGGACTCTATATATAGTCCATAGGAAATTAGGATTATGTACCTTGCTATTAATTGAATAATAAGGAGTATTTTCAAAATATATACATCTCCCCCCTCTCTTCTTCCTCTTCTCCCCTTATTTCTTTTACATCTCCCTCCTTTCTTCTATCTTCTAATATATCCCTCCTTTCTTCTATTTTCTTCCCCTCTTCTTTCTTACTCTAATATCTCTCCCTACTTTTTTCCCTACCTGTGTTACATCAAAAGCACAGTTTGTATGTTTCAAAAATAAGGAAAATTTGAAATTTTTGCTATCAGATTCTCCAATAAAAATATAACATGTGGAGAAACTGTTTTTAAGCATCCAATCATGTGGTGTTAAGCTGTAAAAATATCCACTTGTTCTGTTTTTATTAAAGAACCTTGTAGAAGACACCTAAAAACTGCACCTAAGTTTTGTCCTAATTAAAATCATTAGAAACAGTGTCTTTTATATAATCAACTTGACTTATAGCTTGTTGTTAACATATTGGCCTAGTTTTGTTCCTTATCAAGTGAACCATATAAGAAAAATGCTGAAGGTTTTATAAAGCCACCTTCTGAAAATGTCCAACAACTTCGGTACTATCAACCAAGTGTGCAGCCTTTCCAAAAAATGAGTGAACTCCTGTGGCTATCACTACAGCTTCTATCTCACCATGCTTACATGTTGAACCAGAAAAGACTTCATCACCTGTCTTCCTGGTGACAGGCAGAGATTCTCCAGTGAGAGCTGACTGCATAGAACAAATATTAAGTCATAAACTAAGACACCATATGATCTCCCTCTTGACCAATTAAAAAATTGTTTATGTGACTAGAATATATGTAGTGAAGCCATTAAATGACTATAGCAAAGAATTAATATTTTTCATTCTTAACTTATCAGACACTTGCCTGGTCAATTTTTAGCGGGTCTCCTTCAAGCAGGCGAGCATCAGCGGGAATGATATCTCCCAGCTTTATGCTGATTATATCTCCAGGTACTAAAATAGCTGCATCTTGCTCTTGCCACTGCCCATCTCTAAGAACCTGGATAATTTGATAATAAAGAATTCCTTTTGTTAAATGCAAGGAAATTTGAGATAGTTCAGAAAGATGTACTAATATAACAGCCTACAAAGGAAGGAAAAGTTGTTACATTATTTGCAAATGCATGAAGAACCATAGAATCCCCATCTCCCACAATAAATAAATAAATAAAGATAGGGAAAAATAAAACTAATTACTTAAAAACTACCAACATCTTTCAAGATTACCACTCCTATCACTTTCAGTAAAGTATGGCTGAATATATTGACTTAAATATTAACTTAATAAGTATGGAACTTCTCTAACTTCTGGATAATTTACAAACTTTCATATATTTCCTAAGAACTCTCAAACTTTGGGACTGAAAAAAAAAATTATGAACAGAAAAAGGAAAATCCAAAAAGCTAGGAATCTTACGATAGATAATGATTTTCCAAGATAGAGATCATCAACTCGTTTAAGGAGAGTTGGTTAATGAGTAAGACAAATGTAAATAATTTGTAAAAGATGGAGATCATTAAAAGAGAGACATACCTTTGTTTTAGGAGCTAAATGAGCCATCAGTGCGGCTGCAGCATTCCCAGCATTATTTTCTTCTATAAAACTAATTGTCGAGTTTATTAGTAGTAGGCATATAATCCCTACAAAGTCCTGCCAATCAGGACCTTCCCCCTGAAAATGTGATACCCAATTAGGGAAATGAGGGCTAAAATAGTGAGAAATAACATTGTGAATGGGGAAATATGAGAGAAAAAATAAATAAGATCCCTGCAGAACAAAAATTATGTTCTCTACTCACTCCTCCATTAGCCAGAACAATTGCCATAACTGCTGCTGCTTCCATAACCCATGACAGAGGATTCCACATAAAACTCAGAAATTTCAATATTTTATTCTCCTGCATCAACATTTGAGTATAGAACAGATGAAGTACTTTAAGCAATAATAAATTAACATGGAATTTAACATTGTTGTATATGAACAAGGTGCTCTAACTTCTTATTGAATAATCAACTTCTTCTAGCTTCAAATTCCATACAACAAAGTTATGCCTGTTAATATATATTCATGAAGCATGTTCTTACTGCCTTCTCTTCAAGTTTGTTGGGGCCAAATATAAGCAGCCTAGCTTCAGCATCTTCAGATGAAAGTCCTCTTTGTGATGTTCTTAACTGTTCAAACACTTCTCCCAATGGCAAACGTTCCTGACAAAAATCAATTGGAAGGGCTATTCTTCAGTACAGATTAAATTTGAAATTGCAAGGACTAAGATATTTTTTGGTAATCAATCCCACCATTTGTTGGAGAACGTACCAAATCAATACCCTCTCGATTGAAATTCCCGGGATCAAGCAATGGTTTATCCAGTTCCTCAGCCATGCTATAGCTGCAGATAATGTTGTTAAATATATCATCAAGTGGCTAGTAAACACTTTTCAGGACTAAACTGGAGGGAGGTATTGACACTCAGTTGACACAGTAAGTGCCTTGTGCAGTTGTGCATATTATCTAATGTGATCACAATTATAATCAACAAGAAAAGTGTAAATCATATAAATTAAAGTAAATTACATAGACCTTCCCCTGAATTTTGTTAAAATTACACATATCTCTTCTATTTTCAAAATATACATTTTATTCCAAGTTAAAATTTTTTTTTCGTTTTTTACTAAAATACCTTCTATAAAAGAATATGTAAGAGTGGTTAATGGGGTTTTTTTGTCACAAAACTGAAAATTTGACTAAAGTGTGGCATAACTTTTTATTTCAAGGGAAGTCTGTATAATTTCAACAAAACTCAAGAAAAATCTGTGTTTACTTTATAAATTATGTGAAAAGATAGACAGAAACTGTTCTTATTTCTGCAATGAAGGAACACACATAGATAGGGAAAGGAGAGGATAACTACTCTAAGAGTGTTAATTATTAGTGCATATTTCACAGTTAATAGAAGTTCTTGATTTTTTTACATCAAAGTGCAGTATAAGGAAAAAACCTTTACCATCTTTACAAATTGCTAGGACTGTAAGTTAGAAAAAAAAAATCTATTATACTTAGCTGAACGAACACTGTCCATTATGTTAATTGTATGCCTAAACCTATTTTCAAATTTCCATGAAGAGATGGGGAACGTTTATCTCCATGATAAAGATGTGAAATTCTAAAGCCACCCATTCTATACCATACATATTTAGGAATTTGATGGAAGCAATGCAATCACTCTTTGACTATGATCGGTACCTTCTACTGAAATTTAGTTTTTAAATTAGCCTAATGAATTGATCTACTGAGTTGCCCCAAAACTGACAGAGTATAGTTGAATTTGTTAAAATTTCCTATGCTACCCAGGCAAATTCTTAGGTAAATGAAGCCAATTATGAACGCATATATTAAGAAAGAGTCCCATTGAAAAAGTGAACTAACATGCTTACATGTATATTCATGATTGGCTTAATCAACTTATTTTTTTATAGGCGAGGTCTATCTAAGAATCTGTCATGTTGCCCATGTTAGTCCAAACAGTCAAACCTATAACATCACAAATGGAAACCAAATGGCATGCACTACAATCATTCATTTCGTGCAGTTGGCTACGATCTGTGAGCTGAAATGGTCAGATTAAGCATTGGGTAAAAGAGAGAGCACAGATCCAAAAGGCAATGAAGTGTAAATGTAAGTCATCAAATACTTACTTTGAGGAAAAGTGAAAATACCCAAATGACCAGAAAAAGCAGGAAAAATCAGGAGCTTCAGCTCCCTCTTCAAAAAATAGGCAGAGTAGCGGTAGTGAGACGGAAGCCCATGAATAAAAAGAGACAGTGTCAGTTCCATATGTAAATGATTTGGTAGTCGCTGACTGTTTGTTGCTACCAGTCTCAGGAGATTCGATGTTTGCAACATCTTTGCAAGTCCCAATTTGGGTTGCGACACTTTTCAAACGTTTTAATTCAGTTTGACAAAAAGGACCACCAACAAAATTGGAAAATGAAGGGAAGAACGTTGGCTTTAACCACCATTCAAACTTTGCTCTTCAACCTAACATTCTTTCTCTTTGCCATCCCAACCTGAGATTTGGTTCCATATATATATATATATAAATGATCAATTTATTGTCCCAAAATTAGATCCTGTCCATATGAATATTTTCTTTAGCAACTTTATTTTTTCTAATAAAAAACTAATAATATATATCTTTAAATTATTAGAATTATTTAGTTTAATATATATATTTACACATATATAAATGCATTCGTATTAATATTAAATCATTTGCAAGTATCATTTTTAATTTTAGAAAAATGAAAACTGCCTCCTAAGGTCTCTTTTTCAGCTTTGGGAATTTTGAGGTTTATGGATGGGGCATTTCGATACCTTGAAAGGCAAAAGTTTAGGGGCTAATTTTTAATTTCTAAAGTTGAATGAATGTTTATAAATGGCCTTTTTTTTTTATAAGACAAATTATTTAAAGTTGAATAAATGTGTTTAAAATCAATAAATATGAGTTAGTTTTGAAAATAATTATTCCTTGTTTTTTTTTTTTGGTCAAATGATTTAGAGATCTTAAAATTTCTAACTTGCAATGAAGTGACTGACGGTTAAAGGACTAACTTGTACACAGAGTTTTGTTAAGAATTCATGAACTAAACTCTTGGTTTAATTTTAAAAGAAAAAACCTTTCAAGAAAGTTTTTTTAAAAAAAGTAGTAATAACTTCTTAAATAATTAATTTTTTCTTAAAATAAAAAACTTTCAAAGAGTATTTTCTACAGTAAAAATGTAATTTTTAAAGAAATAATAAATTCCGTGATTTAGGTTTTCAATTTTTTAAAATTATATTTGAGTTGCACAAAATGAGCACAAATCTCGTATAGTAGGGGATTAATGTGAGTAATTTGCTTTTTTTTTTTGGTTTAGAAATAAATATGAAAAGTTAAAAATTATAATTTTGAAGATAAAAATTTTAATTATGAGAGAAAATTATATTTAAAATTTTTTAAAATATATATTTTTATAGTTAAAATTTTTATCCTCAAAATTAAAATTTTTATCTTTTATATTTATTCTTAAATTCAAAAAGTTAAAAAATAATAATAAACGAACTTATTGCACTAGGGGATTTGTGCTCCAAATAATGTCAAGTAGCAAGATTGTTTCGAGCAAGATCACAATATAGATAACAGGTAAAAAAATATATATGGGAAAGGGAGAAAGTAAACAAATATCCACAAGTCTCTTTGCTATGTAAAAAGTTAAAAATAAAAATAAAAATAAAAAATAAAAGTATAATTTTAAAGTAAAAAATAATTTTTTTGTTTTTATTTTAAAATAAATATTTATTGAAATAGATATTATTAAGTAAAGATGATATAGATATAATAAATGTTTTATAATTTTTTTTTCTTTCCATTCTATCTATCAATGGTATTCTATGTCTCCTAGTGAGATCGAGGTACAGTAAGGAAGTTGGACCAAAATGAACGACTCAATTCCTCTAGAAGAAATGATAGAGAAAGAACAACCAATTCTATGAAACAAGATTTTATTTACTAAGATTGGTTGCTACTAGTTCGAGTTACCTCAGAGATAGAGCCATTAGGGGAGAAAAAACAACCTAGTAACTGCATTAACTCAAACCTAGTTCTTGCACGAAATGTCCTGCTACCATAGGAGCACTCTTAACAAAGAAATGGAAGAGCAAACTTCCTTTTTTGGGGTCAAATGGCTATTCTATTACAAAGAAGTTATGGACTCGGATATGATGCTGCTCCTTCTAATGAGAGTTCCTTGGGGATATATGAAATAGTGGATATATACAAAAACAACCTTTTTTCTTTTTTTTTTTTGGCTACAAAGAAAGTTATCAAATTCACAAATTTAAGTAAATTCATGAAAATAAGGTGGATTCGTATCATAAACTCATAAAAGTTTACGTTTATTAATAATTATATATAAAATACAATATACAAAAAGAAACTCATTTAAATACAACTCAAATTATGTTAATTTTAAAAAAATTATTTACATTTTATAATTCATATTTCTTAACATAAAAATTTCAATCAAATTCATATATAAATAGTCATACAATATATCCAAATTTTAAATATATATAAATTTAATAAAAATATTCAAAAATTCAATCATTATTATCTTCACCTATTTTATCACTACCATTATCACCAAAATCATCATTATCATATTCTTCTTCAATGTCATTATCTAAAGTTGTATTTAAAGTATTACCACATATATTATTAACATTTAAATCGACTTTCAAATGATCACACAGGTCTATCACTAGTTCAAAAATCAAATTAGTAACACTCTTATTAACTTGTATAAGTTGAAGAATCTCATCATTTTTTTCATCCACATCGTCTCCATTTCTCCTGGAATAGGTTGAAGAATCTTATCATCTTCTTCCTCCACATCATTTTTATTTCTCCTCCCTTCAATTATCCATTCATCATTAGAATGAATTTCATCAAAATCATAAATATAAGTTTGGTATATAATTTTTAAACTCATTTTGATTTAATTATATAATAACTCGTTAAACTCGGTTCAAAAAATATTGAATTAATCGAGTTTATTTAAGTAAAAGATAAGTTAAATTGAACCTGTATTAGATTTGAACCTACAAGTGAGTTAACACGGTGTTTTCAAATAAAAATTTAAATTTGATAAACTTATGAGTCAATTTGTAAATTTAACAACAATAGATGTGAGGGTGTGTGTATGCATTTTATTTTTTAGGTTTGACTAGAATATCATTTATCCAAATTAAACTGTTTTAGATTATATTATACACATTTATAATTTTAAAAGGTAAACTAATATTTGACTAGAATATATTGTCATGTTTAAGTTATTTTAATTTATATTACGTAGAGTAAGTACTAATGTCATTTCCTTATATGTGACTTAATAAATTATAATCATTTTATATATTTGCAATTCTTATATCTTACAAGTCACATAACAAGGGTTAAATTAGAATTTATTTTAATCTAAAAATATTAATTAATAATTTTTTATTTTAATAATATAATTCATTTCTTGTTTAAAAATTAAAAAAATGCCTCATAATAAAATCATTTTTAAAATATTTTTTATTTTAAAAAATAAAATTATTTAATTATTTTTACTATCACATTAAAAATTAAATTACAATTATACATTTAAAAAAATAATTGTATTCGTAAATTATAATTAAAAAACATTTTTATAACATATGTCAAATTAAAAAATCAGATAATATGTTTAAATAAGAAAATGTCTATTTTAACCACGGAGTTAATCTAATTTACTCTTTAATCTAATCTATGTCGATTGAACTTTTTAATTATTTTTGTTGTGATCGGGATACTTATAAGTGATTTTACAAATCAGCCCTTTTCTGCTCCTCCTCCTCCTTATTCGCCGTTCTGCTTCTTCGCTTCTTGCTTCCCCGTTAGCACTAGCAGCGGCGGACGGTCCTGATTGTTGACGGCGAAGTCCGTTTTCGCTCACGCCGGTAAGATTTTCTTTCTCTCTCTCTCTCTCTCTCTCTCTCTCTCTCTCTCTCTCTCCCTCAACCCTCTTCCATTCTTGAGTTTCTGGTGCCTTAGAACATGATTTTAGGTCTTCCTTTTCCATTTTGTGTTCTTTCGTGTATTGTAATTACGTTATGCTATTTAGGATTTTCTTTTTCGTGAACGGTTTGGTAGATTATAAAAATGAATTAGCCTGGGATTATTCCAAACGTTCTCAACGGATGCACTAGTCAGGACCTTAACCAGTGTCAAACTTGGTGATGAAGAACATATAATTCTGTGTTACATAAGAGAGAACGTACGCTGGTCTGAAGTCTGAATAGTAGTTTGTGTTTGATAACCTTTTACAAAATTTATGCCTTTATAAAATTAGAAACATTAACGTGATTTTGTCAGTAGTATC
Source organism: Erythrophleum fordii (assembly GCA_032878935.1). Lineage (NCBI taxonomy): Eukaryota > Viridiplantae > Streptophyta > Magnoliopsida > Fabales > Fabaceae > Erythrophleum > Erythrophleum fordii. The sequence goes on from JAVQMF010000047.1 coordinate 8,281,636, forward strand.
TCAACATTGAAAGGCTGAGCTTGTCAAGGGTTTCAAGTTAAACGTTGCTTAATCTTGCTGGTTCATAATGTTTGTTAGAGAGTATAATAAAAACTATCTACAAGTCTCTCATTTAACGGCATAATCTTTTCAGCTAAATTTGTCAAGAGACACCAGAGCTTTTTATAACTAAGTGGTCATGTGTTCGATCCTTGCCCATTCTCCATAAATTGAAATTTTAGCACTAGGTATGGTGAGCTTGTGTTTTGTCCATACTTCAAACCTTTAATGTGAAAGAGCATGTTAGAGATTATAATGAAAACTAATCATGAACCTTCATTCTATAGCTAAACCTTTTGAACTGAAATGGTATTTGACTATGTCATCTGACTGCAGATTTACTATTCAAGCGGAATATTCAATTTCCTTTTTGATTGGATGCATAGCTCTTGTGATTGCTTCAATATGTCATCCACAAACATGCACACCTACAGTTTTTCAGTGTTAACTATGGCTTTTTCTTTAAACTTCTCTTAACCACAATTTATTTATTAGAACCAAAATGGGCATGGAAAAGTTTTGCTTAGCTTAATAAACATTTAGAATTATCTAAAGGAAGTGGTACTGCATTGTGTACATTATTTCCGTGCAGATGAAGAAGAAAATGCAAAAGTCTCTGGAGGAGACCAATACTGCTCAAGATTTGGAGTCTATTATTCAGCAGCATAGACTCTTCTTTGATAAGTTAATTGAGCTTATACCAGCCAAGTTCTATCTACCAATTGATGATGAGAAACCGTGGTTTCAGGGTCTGAGCAAGGCTGAAAAAGCTGCAGCAAAGAAAGAGACAAAGGAAAATATTAAGATATCTCGAAGAGAGCGTTTAGACCCAGACAAGCCTAGTGCAACAACACTTGACCTGCTGAAGCAAAGCTTGGACAAAGAAAAATTTAATGAGAGCAATGATGAGCAAAGGGATATGAATCCTTTGACATCAGGTCTTGAAGGTGATGATCGGTCAGTGACATATGAAGAACTTCGGCAAAGGCTTCATCGCAAAATTGAAGAGTTTCGGGCAAGTCGTAACTGTGGAAGTTCCAATAGGGAAAAGAAAAAAGATGAGAGAAATGTGAAGAGAGGAATTCAGAATAAGAAACGCAAGAGAGACAATGGAAATGAAGGAAGTAAACCTGAACGCGATGAGTCAATGAACAAAAGGAAGAAGGATGCTGTTGAGTCTTCAAAAGACCTCATGTTTGGTCATGTCAAACTTGAAAATGAGGAAGGGCAAGGAAAGAAAAAGAAAAAAATGTCGAAGCATAAGGAACTTGAAAAGGCAAAAAAACTAGAAGAAGTAAAGAAAGATCCTGAGAAAGGTGAGGTTATTGCAAAAAAGCAATCGTGGAAAGCAGCAATGGATAGGGCTGCGGGGATTAAGGTTCACGATGATCCAAAACTGTTAGAGAAAAGCATAAAGAAGGATAAAAAGAGACAGCAGAAGAATTCAGAGAAATGGAAGGAGAGAATTGATACCAGGGAGCAAATGAAAGCAGAGAAACAACAAAGAAGATCAGAAAATATAGCTGAGAGGATTCATCAGAAGAAAATGCGTAGAATTGCAAAGAGGGAGAAAAAGCTTATGCGGCCTGGTTTTGAAGGTCGCAAGGATAATTTCTTTAATGAAGGTTCTGGTTAACATAGCTTTATGAAAGGCAAGCTTGCTGATTTATTGCCTTTTTCATGGCTTTATTCTTTTTTTTGCGTCACTCTCAGTAGATGGATGTTGTTTAAGTTAAACTTTTGTTTGATATTCCATGGCTTCTTGTGCCTAGCCTCGATAAAATTTCTATACATGAGTTATCAATTTCTTTATCCTTTCGTATATGTTGAATTTGAAACTGTTGCTTAATAAATAATAATAATAATAATAATAATAATAATAACAAAGTTGAAAAAGCATAGTGGCTGTTAACAACACTGATAAGCTTTAAAAGTGGTCAAAATTTTTTGAAAAAAAAAATAAAGATGAGAAAGATTAAAATAACATTTTAATTCTTAGATTGTTAGGTCTATTTAGATTTAGTCTTTAAAAATTAATTAGAGAACAAGTTAATTCCTAAAAATAATAAATTCATTTGGTTTATTTCTGAAGTGAACTGAAAATACTAATGTACAATAAGTTTATCATTTTCAGAAACTAACAATTTAAGTGTTAAATTGTAAATTAAGTCAGATGAAAACATAATAGAAATATCAATTGCTATTAATATAAATAATACGTATACTCAAAGATAGTTACACCGATTGCTATCAATATGAAAAATATGTAAGATGTATCTAAAGATGGTTGGTTATCTTTTGTATATTATGTGTATTTTAATTTAAACGGTTTAAATTTTATTTTTAAAAAAATATTTCTTTGGTACGAAACATCATTTGTTTTTGTAGTTTTCAATTATAAAATTATTTTTATTCTACATTTTATAAAATAAAAAAAATAAATTAAAAAAATATATATTATATTTAAAATCTGAACCTTTCAAGTAAAATAGACACCAATCCGAGGGCATCTTTCGCACACTCTCTGAAAGTGGATGTTAACATCAAAATGATTACTTTCTCTCGTTTTCTGATGTATCTGTCATTGAAAGTCTAAAAGGGCGCGTTTCGAAAACCTTATGCCTATTTCTATACTAGAACGCTAAAGTAGGACCCATGTTGCTTGAACTCTAATACTTTGGTACGACATTGTGATGGCTGAAAACCAAAGCAGCTTGTGACGCACTTCTGGAAATACACCGTATGGAGATGAATGCATATAAGATTATGAAATCAAACCTTGTTATGCACGAAAGGCATGTTAGTCCTCATCTTTTCCTCGTATTCATTTCTTGCTTATTTTAATGTCTTTTTAATTGTTACGGTGTGAGATATTCTCTAATTGGCTTTTTTACTTTTGAGAGTATTTCTAAAAGAAATCAAACCCAGATTAATGAAATAAGATGTTATCTCAATCTCATCAATTGAACTAGTCTCTGGTTTTATTTCGATTTTATTCCTACAAGAAAAGGATATGGCTTATCTAGCCCTTGCTCACAAAGCCATAATCTAGGCAATTATTTATTTATTTTGGTTTAAAAGAAAAAGAGTATTATAACTTAAACATCCTTCCTCTCTATGAGCATATTTCTTGAAAAGAAAAAACAAAAAAACAAAGTCCTATAGACCTTATTGCATCTTATCATATTTCAACTCTTTAATTTTTGTCCCCATGTGGGTAGAATGTTACTCTTTAACACTGACTGTTAAAATCTTGAGATCACTGATCCCAATTCAGAAATCATTAATTTAATACCATCTTGCTAAATAGGATTGATAGTATCTTTGAACTTAGACTCTTCCTCTACCCAATAAAGATTGAGAAAGGAGAAGGAATAATGAGCTCCACAACTTCAGGATTTGGTCAACACAGGGATTAGGGGGGAGAAAAAGATGAGTCTCTTGCCTAACCCACCATTCTTCCTCTTTTTTGTGCCCCTGAAATTATCCAGAAATGCAAATTCCTTTTTCAGGGTTTTTTTTATGTTAACAATGAAATTAGCAAATGCCCTTAAACAAAGTCAGAAATGTATTGAAGTTATATTAAAGTAGGCATTTAGTGTAAGTAGTTAAGTACACAAATTAACTCCTCATTTGATATGACGTGTATGCAAATGTATTTTTTTATCAAATTATATAATATTTATTATACTCTTATAATTATTATTTTATTCATCAAATCAATATTTTAATTATCAAATTATTTTTTAAAAATTAAAAAAATTATTTCACCTACCCTTACTTATTTATTTTTTACATTTCATCTTCCTTTAAAACATCATACCAAACATATCTTAATAAACAAAGACTATATGATTATATTTGAGAGAGTGTGGACCTACGAAACCCATAAATTAATATGAAAAGGTATAGTTAAGTGACTAATTATAAAGGTTTCTAGTGGCTACTAACTAGTGTTTCATTAGGTTAATTTGCCTCAATCTGAATTTGGATCCTTTAATTTTAGAGACAACTAGGCGGGGCCTTTTGTGTAGAAATCCGCGCAACATTAAAAGGAAGGGAAAAAAAATAAAAAAAGGTCAGCAATGAAATGAACTATTCGTGGCTTCTAATCAGTGCGACTCCTTCCAAACTTTATATATGTAAATGATTTTAATACTATAAAGTTAAAGAAAAACAGCTTATATGCAACATAGTGATAAAAATGGAGGGAACCGCTAAATATGGAAATTTCCCGACTTTCTCTCATGAAAAGATCAGAATAAATCCACATATACGTACATAGATACATACATGGATGTCTGATTTCTGTTCTTTTCTGGTTTGTTACTCTGTTTTTTGGTTGCTACGAAATTTGTCACAGAGAAAAAAAAATAAGACAGAAAGGTTTACTTACTTGGTATCTATTGATTACAATAATATTTAATTGTTGTCACTTTCAGATTTGAATTCGGAAGTGGAACTAAGTTGGAGATTCGTCTATTTGCTTAGGCTTCATTTAAGCCCTTGTCTGTAAATAACACAAACTATAGGGGCTTTGAGGGCAAATTTGGAGTCTGCTTGGTTGCCTACACCTTAAACACGGAAATGCATGTTACATGTTTGATGAACTGGTTGAAAGCATTGGTTTAGAGGTACACATGACAAGCCCTTAATGAGTTTGTGAAGATTTGTGAGATTGAAAATCTTACACAAAACATATTTTACATAGATATGTTTTGTACAAGAATGCATGTAAAATGGAACCGTATCTTCTAGATCAAGATTATCTGCCATCTGCACTTGACCCAGTGACTGAACTAAGAAAAGGTAATCTAGATTCTGGCACCAAATAAAGAATATCTATTGAAAGTAAAATTTTGTTTGCTAAAAGATCTTACTCAATATTATGCTTAGATTCCAAACTTTTGGGCAGTCATCAAAAGCTGAAAGCCAGCCACTGAACCTCCATCAAAAACTGAAGCATATCATTTGACTAGTTTTCAGTGAGTTTACGTAGATCTAAATGGCCCGTATCTGGGAAAAAGAAAAGAAAATGGAATCCATCGGGAATGGACATTTAATAGCCAATATCAGTATATAAGTCATGAATGGAATGGGGGATATACTTTCCTTTGGATACCGTTGAAATGGAGGAAAATTATTGCGAAAATTTATACAAAGTCTATTATATTTTGATTATCATTAAATAGGGTTATTTTTGTTATTTTTTCTTTATTCTTTTTCATTATACCAAATATAATTTTCTATCCTATTCACATACTCATTTTCTTTCTAATTTCATTAAAAATAATTTTGCAGACTTGACGGAGACATAAATCATGTATCCTTAGCCAAGCAATAAGCAACAAGGCATTCAAAGTAAATTGTTAGTCATGAGAGTAACTTCAAAGCCGTCTCTATTATTGAGTAATCCTAGATATTATCATTTTGTATTAAAAAAATAGCACCTTGTAGTCTATTTCTTATGGTTTCATCATAAATCAATTTGTTCTTGTATGGTTTAAAGTGTGTCAATCAATTTTGTTATGTTATCACTTAATCACACTTACATTTTCAACTCAAATTTTGACAATATGTGGATATTAAAATGATGCATTACTTTATAGTCATAAGTCTATTCATTTATATTTTGAATAGTTTCAAGATTTAGAGACTACTGCCTGAAATAAATGACAATTTCAGTTTCCAAATATCATCATAGTCCTTACAATGATCTTAGAAAATTACCAAATTATTCATAATTAAAAGAAAATATACTTTTAATATTGAAATTGCTTATTAATTTAAACTTCATGTGATTATTTCTGTTAAATTATGAACCAAAAATATGACAGGATAGTTAAGTAATAATGAAACAATTCTTGGGGTTGAATGATATATTTTAAACTTTAAATGATAAATTGATTTTGAACCAAATTACATTAAAATAACACTGAACAAAAAAAAAATGAAAGAGGGTTTTACAATTTAGAATAAATTATACTAATACCTCCTACAATTTGATTAAATTACATTTAATGTATCTCTTATTTCAAAAATTACACTTAACTCTTCCTCTAATTTATTTTTTGTCAATAAAATTAATGTATTTTTTTCAAAAATAAAATTACTTAACTATATTTATTGTTATATTAAAAGTAAAATTATAGTTTCATGCCGGAGTGCAACATCAACTCAAGTATCTTTACTATCACATTAAAAATATAAAAAAAAATATGTTATACAAAAAATTAACATCTTTTACCCTAAATAAATTAATTAATTAAAGGAGAGCTTTCTATAATATATATATATATATATATATAAAAGAAATTGGTGTTATTTTTGAAACTAGAACAATATGAGATATAATTTAACCAAACTTTAGAAGAGATTATCATAATTTGCCCTATAACTTTATATGGAGTGAGATTTTAGTCGTTTAATTTTTTAAAAAAAAAAAAAAGGAAGAAGAGGGAAACAGAAAGCCATACATGTTCCATATTCCATCCACCAGCCTAATCAAGCTGGTCTTAAGGAATTTGGGTTAAAAAAATGGAGAGTATCCTTGGGATAAGGTTAATTACAAGTTGGTTAATACATATAAAGATCATGTAATCAAAGCGGAATATATGTATATAAGGGGGTGATTACATACATTAATAGATGAATTTGGTTAATTAACACACACAGCTGGCCATTAGCCCATTGGAATAAAAAAGAAGTAGAAGAGAACAAGTGTAAGTAGAATCCAACAGAACCTCCAATAAATTTAAGAGCTTGAGGTCACCTTGCCGGGTGCTGTTTTGTCTGGATTATGGCATTCCTCCTCTTTCCATGCTCACCTTTCCCTCTTTTCTAATTCACCCCCTTCCTCGTTTTCAGTTACCTTGCTATCACAAGCAATGAATTTTTTTAATTTTTCTTTTTTCAGTTGGATCAAGATTCATTTCACCTGCCAACAAGGATTAATAGGTTAATTAATTGGTAATTGAATAAAAGGAAAATAATGAACTATAACTCGGTAAAAATGATACTAAAAGATTTTAAAATCAAAATTTTTTTAAAGAACTAATATTATTATCAGCATTATCTAAAATTATTATTTATATTTTTTAAATTTAAAACATTCTTATAATATGAAGACAAATAAGTTGTACAATATGAATAATAATTTTGATCTTTTAATTTTTTTTAAAAAAATTAAAATTTAAAATCTTTTAATATCATTTTTATTAAATTATGATTGCTATATATCATTTTCTTATAAGTATATCCATTATATGCGTAATCAAGTCTAATTAACAAGAACAAATTCCTGCCAATCACAACTTCACCTACACGTACGGAAAATTTGTCGTACCCACAGAAAAAGAAAAAGATTCATTCCCCCTTGCTTCATTGAAATCTAAACATGTTAAAACTGCAAACAAATCCCTCAGTTTTCGAGCCTCCCCACGCTCAGTCACTTCCCTTTCACTCCATCTCCATTATTCACTCAACCATATATATGTATATATATACTCACACTCTCACCCCTTTTCTCCAAATGCTTCTTCAAGCTCTCTTGGGAGCTTTTTTTCTTTTCTTCTCTTCTCTTCTCCTTTTTTAGGGTTTTCCCATTGGCTTTGAGCAACAGATATATCAGCAGCCATGGCTAAGGTGGCTTCAAAGGGAAAGGGAGATGGGTTCAGCAGCAAGTGCGCTTCTCTAGTGAAGGAGCAACGTGCTCGTCTGTACATCCTACGCAGATGTGCCACCATGCTCCTCTGTTGGTACATTCAAGGAGACGACTGAGAAATCCTCTGCAAAACATATATATATATATATATATATTCCCAAAAGTTTATTATCTTACTTTTTCTTATCAATGGTGTCAATATCTTTGAAGCTAGCTCCATATGGCTATGGGCTTTTCGTTTGCCTAGATGGGATCGGTGGGCTTTGCTGTTGTATTGCCACTTTCATCATCTTCCCTGTTTGTCCCTTTTTGAGCCACTGGGCAAAACCCAGTGGGTTTTTTTTTGGGTACAGTAGAAGCTTGTGGGTATCTTCAGTACTGCTTTCTCACAATCTGGGCATCAACCATCATCAACACTGTTCAATAATGGAGCTAGCGTGGAAGTTATTAATTAACTAAACGTCTTTCCGTTGTTGCTACAATAATTGGAATTTACTGTTCAGTCCTTTACTTGGACACTTTTTCTTTCCTTCTTATTTCGCCCAAAACCCTTTTTCGTGTAGAACTTAGCCCTTTCAAATGAAAGTAAATGTTGTATGTTATTATCACGAGTTGTAGACACAAATCAATATTCATATGATGTGATAACAATAATAATAAATATCATTAGTATAGCTTCTCATTTATGGAATTGTGCGAATCTTTGAAAGCATTATATTTCAAAAACTATTTCGTACTTACACAAAGATAAAAACTTTAGAGCAGGTTTAAAAAAATCGAATTAAACTGATTGGTTGAACTAAAAAACTAATAAACTGATTATAATTTTAGTCTAATTAATCCTAAGAATCCATTGGATAAAATATCAGTCAAATTTGTCAAAATTGGTAAAAATTAAGTAGTTTGACATTAAACGAGTTTTTTTAAATTTAAATTCCAAATAAGATTTTATAATATTTATTGGATTCTATCCAACTTATTTTATATATAGATTTTTTGTCAGATGTATATACTTTATATAATCTTGATATTTTTAGATATTTATATTTATGTTAAATACTATTTTATAATATAAGAATCCATTTAATTGTAAAATATTAGATATATTTATATATTTTGTATATATTTTAAAAAATAGTTTTACTTAATTTAATTACAATCAAACTATTAAATAATGAATCATTCTTTATTCTAATTTAATTACCATTTTATTTTTTTTCAAACATTGGTCCAGAGTTCATGTGAATTTCATATAAACATTTTGTACTTTTGATATATGGAGAAGTGGAGGGCTGTGATAAGTGATAACTAATACAAGTCTTTGAAAGAAACACATCCATATACGGATTAGTTCGTGAAAGTGGAAAATCCAAATTTAATGTAAGATGTCACATAAAAATCTCATTATTACTTTTATTATGAAACTCAAATATCATATTTTACAATTAGAATCATATAAGCTGACATCATAATAATTCATAGCCATTTGGAGATTTTAAACAGAATGCTAAGAACCGAATTGACTAAAAATGATTGTAAAACGAAGAAAATAGTGCTGATATGACAACATATACTAGAATGATCATGAAATCTTTGACGAAAGTTGGATATGACAACACAATTGTATTGGCAATATATATAATATATAATATATAGTCCAAATTTTCATTATAAGCGGATCCACGTTCTTTGGCATTTGCAACACAGTCTCTTAGTGGAGCGACAGCCAAACCAAACATGACCTAGTGGCTGCAATTGCAAGATAGGCAAGCTTTGCTGGTGTTATTAATTGATTGATCATTAATGGTTATATTATTCTTGTGTTCTTTATAATTTAATTTAATTTTTCATTTAGTTCATATACTTTAAAAATTTGTAAATAGATCCTTATAATATAAAAAGTTTTAATTTAATTAGTCTCTATTATTAAGCTTTTATCAGATCATTAAATTTTGTTAACGTAGTTGATTATATGTCATATCAATATTTTGAATATGCAAAATTTTTGTCAACAAAAGGAATAAAACTATATAAGAAAATGAAATTAACTCACACTGTTTGCCGACTTATATTGAGTGATTTAAGTGACTTATGAATATTCAAAGTGCCAAGTTTCTACAATATCAAAATTTAACATCACACTGCCAGAAGTTTAATAAAGAGACTAAATAAAAAATTTTAAAAACTATAGAGATTTAATTACAAAATTTTAAATTACAAAAAAATAGATAAAAAATGAGTGAAACTATAAAAACTAAAAGAATAATTTAACCATAATATTTAATTATATCTAAGCAAAGCTGGTCAATCAAATCCTCATTGTCTTTCACCACCAAAAATCCATCTTATAATTATTATGCCTTTAAAATGTGTCACAAATTATTTAAATATTAAATTTATAACTTACCACTTCAATCCCATACAATATGAACCACAAGATTATATTGTGAGGATAGAAAGAGGGAGATAGATTTTGATAAATGAATTGACTATCTGAACTTTGAATAACCTCCGCATTTTGTAGTAGACACATTTACTATATCTCCTATGGATTCTCCTTATGATTATTGGCTTCATCATTGCAGTATGAAGATATGTTTCAAGTTTCCAAGCAAAAATAAAAAATTGAGTAGATTATGTAAATTATTCTTGAACTTTGTTAAAATTAAAAAAATCTCTCTTTTATTTTCAAAACATATACAAACTTAATTCTCATTAGTTTTATTGAAATTATACAAACTTCTCATTTATTTTTAAAACATACACAAATATCTTTTGAATTTTGTTAAAATTATACATACATCCATTTTACTTTTAAAACATACTCAAATCTCCCCTGAAATAAATAAGTAAATTACACATCTTTTAAATATTGCTAAAATTACACATATTTATTTTATTTTTAAAATATATACATACTTCCTCTAAGAATAAAGGAGAGTGTTGCATAATTTTACAAAAATTTAAAAAAAAAAATAGTTTATTTTTTATTTCAAGAAAAAGTTGTATGCACTTTGATAATAGAGAGAAGATCTGTATAATTTCAAAAAAACTTAAAAAAGGTTTGTGTAATTACAATAAAATTCATCAGAGATTTGTATATATTTTGAAAATAAATGAGAAGTTTGTATAATTTTAACAAATTAAACTAAAAAAAAAGTCTATGTAATTTACTCTAAAAAAATTTTCATATCTATATATATATATATATATATATGTGTGTGTGTATGTGTGTGTCAAGATAATGTTAGAAGAATTTACCTTCTTTAACTTTCTAGTTGTAACTACAAACAGTACCTAATAGAAACCAATTTAAGCAGTAAGAGAAGGTGAATTAGTATAAGATAAAATTTAAGTACAATAAAAAATGAATATGTAATTTTTTTATTGAAAGGCGTAATAACAAATATTTATTAATTTTTGTTTAAGTGTAATCCCTTAATATTCTGTCTTTGTCTGCCAATCATATCGTTACTAGCAACATTATGCTGAGAAGAACATTAAATGTCTCTAACAATCTTTTAGATTATAAATTTGTCTCTAGTTTGGCCATTCTATGACATGATGAATTGATTGTTTTTCATCCTGCGTGAATCGACAGTGATCGAACCCTACGTGAACGAACATTTCAACTTCTTAGCTTCTTTTCAGGCCCAAATTCTTGGCTAGATAAGATAGGAATCTGCGAGAACTATGAATTGTTAACTCACACAAAATTGCTACCCTACGTACCCTTTAATTGTTGTGTCCTTTTCCCATATGAAATTAGTGTTTATATCATCACACAACAAGTGAACAAGGTCATAATGGACTGCAGGACATGAACTGAATAACCCACCATACTTTTGAAACATACACTTAAGTGCTTCAAAAGTGAGTACTGGCAAATCAACCATGTCTTAGATCCTTGTTCCACATTACTTTCTTAAATCATGAGAGGGACATTTAAAAAAAAATCTAGAAAGGTGATATGAACCTTTGGATGAGTTATATATGCTTCGTATTAGAATTTTATACTTTTAATATGAGATTCAAGCTTTACATCTTAGAATTGGGTTATAAATGAAGTCTATTCAGTTGTATCTAGAAAATTTCAAAATTAAAAATTAATTAATAGTAAGGGTTTAAGATGAATTAAAAATTTTGCTACTATCATTCAAACTAGGTGAGACTCAGATGCTAGCAGCCCTTGGGGCATGTCCCACCATTTGAAAAGGAGTATCAGAAAAAAAACAAAAAGTATATATATATATATATATATATACTCCTCCGATTTATATTATAAGATACTTTTAACTATTTCATATAATTTAATAAAATTACTTAACTATCTCGAACTCTTCAAATTTATCACTTTTTTTCACTTTTGTTTTTATTTATGAAAGAGAGAGCAAAAAAAATAAACTAACATTTTTTTTTAAAGAAAAAAAATATTTTTAAAAAATTAACACAAAAGATTACATGATACTTTATATTTTGAACCAAATAAATTTTTTAAAAAGTACCTTATATTCTGCATCAGAAGAAGTATATATATAACACAAAGCACAATACATGAGCTACACCTACAATGCTCATATTTTATGGATAGTGTAATTTTTTTTTTTACTTTTATATATATAATATAATAATATAATTCTTCGTTTGTATTGTAAAGTGTGTTAAAAAGTACTAAAGTTAATTTGTATACACTCTAACTAATTCACTTATTTAATTCCTCAAAGGCACATCATTTATATCAGAATTAAAAGATTTATAAAGAAATTATTCACCTCCTATTTTCAAGAAATCGACATTATTTAAGTTCTGACATGATTATAACACTAATTAACTTGAATATGTTTTTAAAAACCACTTATAATATTATTTAAAAAATATTGTAAAAATGTATTAAACACATTATAATTTTCACCTTATGTCCCATCGAAGTTGGGTAATTTACTCTTAACCTTAACTTCCATGTTCTTGGTAACGCACATTTTCTCATAAATACCATATTTTGCTTGTCACTGTAATTTCATCGGATTAATATCAGTGCAGTCTTGATTTGCTGGTTCTGTAGACGGAAGCTACGTCGAAGTTGAGCTAGGAGGTGAGGTTCGTTTTCTTCTCTGGTTTGTGTAGTCACAGTCCTGCAGCTAGCAAGTGCCTATGCCCACTTTTGTTTTCGTTCTTGCTTTCTTTTTAAGAAGTGGACATGCGAATAGTATGGCACTCCTTTTTCTTTGTTGTATGATTTCATGCATTACTGTAATGATACAGCAAAGACATCCTTTCCCATATAATGAGAGGAATGAAATGAAACACTTGAGGGGCATTTTTCCTATACTTGCCATTTGGTTGGGTTTAGAGAGGAATTATTGCTTTCAAAATTCCATGCCTATAATGTGTTTGTTTAAATGCCCCACTACTGAAAACGAAACCAATGACCCCTGTTTGGTGGACTATACTTTCAAGCTTCTAATCAAAACAGTCAAAAAGCTGGAACTACAGTCAATGCCTAATCATGAGCATGTTTGATCCAACATTATTTACTCTATTGAATCCACCCCCCCCCCCCCAACTAATGTTGATAATTTGCTAATGTGAGACAATGTTAGCATCTAGGCCTTCTTTCAATCACAGTAACCTTGCTCCGAAAATTCCGAAAATCAAAATTGTCCAAAGAATTTGCTTGCTAGCTTGCCCAAAGAATGTTAAATGAAAGAAATGATAATAAACCATTGACCAAAAACTTCAGTGTGCCAAGGGACTTTATGTACTCCTATGAAAACTGTTAATCTCGTGTAGTTTTTCTGTGGTTGCTTAAATAGATAAATCAAAATTCCTCTAATTAGAAAACTTGGGTCGAATATGAAATTTGAATCAATATAAAGAAACTGACAGAAACTTTTTTATAGTTTCGATTTAGATCAGATATAGCTCTTGAAGAGCATTCACTGTAGCAGATGTTACTGTTTGAACTGCTAAAGCAACTAGAACTGTAAGCAGCTTTCCTCTATGTTCAAGTGTCTGTGTGTGCTAATATTTTACAAAGTTGTACTGCAATGTTAGTAATTGATGGGTAATTGGCGCTGGAGCTGTAGGCTGTACTTGTCTTTGTTTTGCATTTCTCATTTATTCATTGTTCCATCATTTATAAAATTGATCTCAATTTTTATGATATACTGCATCTCTCTCTCTCTCTCTCTCTCTCTCTATATATATATATATATAGTAATTTTGGTCTCATATGTTGATTTGAGCGACCATTGTTATTCATCTCTTCGATACTTTGTGTACTTCTTAATACATAAAACTTTCATTCAAGTCCAGGTTGCTGGCAATAAACTGTTAATGTTATCTGACCTGGAAAGCATGGCATCTTCACTATACAAATGCTTAGTTCATTTACAATGCAATCATTTCAGAATCATAAATTGTCAAATCAACAGGTTTATTTGAAGATTCGTGTCTTGTGCATTTCTATTTCTATCAGAACTTAGTTAGGACTTGATGCTTCAGCACATTTAATCCTTTTAGACTGCCGGCTGAGAAATAAAATGGATGTTGATGGTTTTATATTGAAATAACATCAGGACCACTTAAGGAACTCTTCCTACTATCACCAAATTAACACAGATGTGGAAACACAAAACCAAGACCACAGACGTGTAGAACCACTGCAAAGACAGGAAGACAGAGCACAAAAACTGGTATTTGTTGTAATATTCAATTTCATTAGTGATTTTTAGAATATTAACAAGTTGTTATGTCCAAGGCTTTTCCATGGTTCTTTTGATAGCAAATTTCTTTAGTAACAGAAGAAACCATTTGAAATGCAAAATATGCGTCAGCGTGAGAAGTTCCAGTATATGGTCCTTGAACCCCAGAAAAAAAAAAAAAGGTTCTAGTATACGGTCTCACTAGTTTCATTAACTTATGATACGTTATTTTCGGGATATAGTAACTCATTTAAAGCTTAAAATGCATTTCCTGTTTTACAGGAGGCATACAGGTGAGGAGGAGAAGTTAGAGCATCAAATTTATTATCCTAGTTATCATTCAGTTCAATTGCCCTTGCTATCTATAGTTTCTTACCATGACAATGGTGATAAGTAAATTTAGTAAGTAACAGCGCTGCATTATTAAGATTGAGAACTAAAGAGGAATAGGCATCATAACGGCTTTAATTATTTTAGGATGCTGGATTTATCAAAAAAGGAGTTATGGGAAGCTGCTGTTATGTGAAGGCATAGTATTTTGCATGAGTAGCGAAACTTGTTACTAAAATAGAAAGTTCTTCAGTTGAGTATGGATGATCATATACTGATTCATAAAAGCTTGATAGCAGCAACATTATGATCGTGAGAGTCATCATTTACAGTGGTAAAAATGAAAATCTGTACTTATAAAAGTACAAAAAATTTTGCACAAGTATACATATCTAGTGTCAAGATTTGTTAAAAAACAATAATTTCTCTCTACTCTTTATTCTGGTGTTTTTTGGCTGATCCTACATTCTTCAGCCAATCAACAACTTCTCTGATGCTGGGTCTCTTGAAGGGATTCTGGTTGACACACATGCAGGCCACATCAAGTACCTGCAGCATCTCCTCTTCAAAGCCCTTTCCTCTCAGAAGGGGGTCAAAGACTTCGTCTTGTTTTCCTTCACTCCTCATTTGTTGCACCCAGCCAACCAATTCCCTTGACATTTTTGGCTTGCATATGTCAACAGGCCTCCTCCCAGTGAGGAGCTCAAGCATGACAACTCCAAAGCTGTACACATCTCCCCTGAGAGTGGCAACCCATGCTTGTCCATACTCAGGCGGAATGTAACCTAATGTACCTACAAGTTCAGTTGTAACATGAGTGTGATAAGGAAGAATCAATCGGGATAACCCAAAATCAGCAACGTGTGCCTCAAACTTTTCATTAAGGAGAATATTGCTTGACTTTATATCACGATGAACAATGTGTGGTTCACATATTTGATGCATGTAAGCCAACCCACAACTCGCACCCTGTGCTATCTTCAGTCGAGTTGGCCAATCAAGTTGAGATGCACCATCAGCCCTTTCATGCAACCAATAATCCAGACTTCCATTTTCCATGTAAGTGTATATGAGAAGCCGAAAGCCATCATGCACACAGTAACCTTGCAATGCAACCAAATTCTCGTGTTGGGCTGTTGACAAAGCCTCTACCTCTGCTTTAAATTCCCTTTCCATAAGCCCCAAATCTCCTGAAAGTTTCTTGATGGCTAGCTTAGTTCCATCAGGTAAGGTTGCTTTATAAACCAAACCAAAACCCCCGCATCCTATTATGTTTGCTTGACTGAAATTTTCAGTGGCTTTTAAGATCTCAGATATAGTCAGATCTTTGATTTCATTTGTTTTACTGGGGAACAATACCACTAGGCTAGCCTCCTTATTGACTTCAGGATGAACACCACTGTTGGAGTTGGCAGAAATTGATTCCAGTTCAATCTTGTCAGGATCTCCTCCTGGATTGATCCTCCTCTTGGAAAGTATCCAGATTGTCAACACAATCATGATAGAAACAGTGCCAAAACAGACTGCGATGACAAGTCCGATCATTATTTTTTTGTTTGAGGTGTGGCGAGTTACACTATCACCTTGTAGACTAGGACAAGAGCGTTGAATAGCTGAACCACACAATTGTGGGTTTCCTGCAAAGCTGGAAGGTGGGAAAGTATCAAATTGACCACCAGTTGGTATCTCTCCTTGAAGATCATTGTTTGCCACAGTGAAAAATGACAAGAAATGCAGGTTTTTGAGTGAATCAGGAATTTCACCAGATAGTTGGTTTCCTGAGAGGTCTAACTTCTCTAAGTTAGTCAAGTTAGAAATTTGAACTGGAATACTGCCAGAGAAGTTGTTATTACCCAGATCCAGCTGATGAAGGACTTTCATTAGGCCAACCGCTATGGGAATACTGCCACTGAAGCTGTTGTTTCTCAGATATATTGCTGGTGGCAGGTTGGAAAGCTGATTATATTGCTGCTGAGAAGCATTGTTCGGCACAATGAAGACTGGTAACTCCAGGTAAGACCTTTCTATTTTATCATTTGCCTGTTGTGATGTTAATGCTGAAATTCCTGTGAGCTCCGTGGGAAATATTCCTGAAAGGTGGTTATAAGACAAGTCTATGTAGAATAGCTGTGGAAGTGTGCCCAACCAAGGAGGAATTGAACCAGTGATTAGATTATAAGACAGGTCAATGACCTCGAGTTTCTTAAGCTTCGCAAGCCAGCCTGGTATTTGACCTGTGAAATTACAACCACCCAAGCCTAGAACTTGGAGTTTTTGAAATCCATCTGGGCCGATTAAGTTCTCATCATTTGGTATGATTTCATTATAAAAATTCTTTGAGAGGGCAAGGGTACTAAGGTTCTTGAGGCCTATGAGTATCTTCATAGCACCTGTGAAATTTCTTAGGTAGTTGGTAGATATTGATAGGAAAGACAGAGACTCAAGTCCAAGTATGTCCGGGCTGATCTGTCCCTCAAGCTGATTAAATGCTAGCCTTACTGCACCTAGTGACTTGCATGCATAAAGGGTTGTTGGTAAATTACCCGTAAAATTATTGTTGCCAAGATCAAGCGTAGTAAGCTGGAGGAATCTGGAGAAATTGAATTCTGAGAGATTTCCCTCCAAGGAGTTGACCCTTAAATTTAACTTGACCAGATTGACACAGTTCATCAGAGATGGGGGCAAAGTACCTGTCAAATTGTTGATATGGAGGAGTAGCTTTTCCAGCTTGGATAGCATACCAATATCTTGTGGGATGGGTCCTCCGAAACCATTGGAGTAGAGCTCCAGAACTATGAGGTTGGTAAGGCTAACAATGCCATCGTCAATATTTCCAGAGAGTTTATTGAGGGGCAAGGAGATTTCTCTGAGGGAAACGACATCAAAAAGATCACCAGGAAGAGGCCCAGATAGAAGATTGAAACCTGCTCGGAAAACCTCAAGCTTGGAACATGCTCGTAATCCAGTTTGAATTGAACCATTGAAATCATTCGAGGAAAGATCCAAGAATCTGAGAGAGGAATTACCCTCACTAAGGCAAAGTTGAGAAGTGGGAATTTGACCAGTGAAGCTATTGTTACTGACATTAAAAGATGTCAAAGTCCCTGCTGCTGCTGCAGCTGCAAGGTACTGAAGGAAAGAAGATGGGAGTGTTCCATGAAATAGATTGCTAGACAAATCAAGCTCCTGGATAATACTACTGGTATTACTGTTATTAACTTCAGAGGTTGGCAATTCACCAGAGAGACGATTGTAGCTTAAATCAAGAATCTCCAGGTCATTAAGGAGTGAGAAGAATTGGGTTGGGAGATTACCAGAAAGTCGATTATGGGAGAGATTGAGCTGAGAGAGACCAGTGAGTTTCGTGAGAGATGGGGGTATAGAACCAGTGAGACCTCTGTATGGAAGCAATAGACGAATAACTCGCTGATCCCCATTGTCTCTATTCCCATCATCACAAAGAATACCTTCCCAAGAGCAGCAATCAACAGAAGGAGACCAATTCAGAGGAGGGTAAGAGGAAAGCGTGGATATGTTGCTGGAAAAGGCCAAGAGAGACTCTATATCTAATTGGGTACAAGAGGAGGAGACAGTAACAACGAGGCAAGACAGAACTAACGGTACTATGAAAAAGACCATTAAACTCATAACCCTGAAAATGGAAGAAGAAGAAGAAGAAGAAGAGGGTCTTCCTGCAGCTGATGTTGATGGGTTTGGTCTTTGTCCTTGTCTGGGAGCTTCCTGTGTCATCAGAACAGATACCCAGAAGGGAAAGGCGGCGTCTTGGGGATCTTTCTTCCTGGAAGATGAAGATGAAGAAGGAGCGGATGAAGATGAAGATGAAGATGAAGGGAGGGAACATATGGGTGTCATCAGCCAATCTGGTAAGAGGAGTTTGGGGTGTTGGGGATTATTGCATCGGCGTGACCATCCATTGACCCTGAAAAATGAAGGTAAGAGATAGAGAGAGAGAGGAGTGGCGTGACGTTGACAAATGGGGAAATATAAAAGGAGGAGAATGCTCCCATTAAGAAAATCATTTCCATTCAGCGTTTACTTTTTGAGGGGTTTGAGGGGCGGCCGGTAGTGGCTGAGTGGAATTTGTCTATGATGATCATCATGATTGACAAGTATCCCATTCATTGATAACGTGTGGAGCAGACAATAAAAGAGAGAGAGAGAGAGAGAGAGGCGAAGGTCTGCCTATTGCAGTCTCGTGTTAAGTGTTCTATCAGGTGCCACCCAGCGGAAGCGCCTGCTGATTTCTGGCGAGAATATTCTGTTTTGAAGCTCTAAATATGAATATGCATTATTTTTCCAAAGCAGATCTGTTTTAGATTGAATTCCAAAATGGGTCTTGTACTTAGATAAGAATACGATCCTTTTTGTGGCAAGGAGCTGGAGGTCTAAGAGATGTCACTGTTCACGAAATGACTAATTTGCCAAGCTTTAATACATTTTGAACTCTTTTTCGTAGTATCAAGGCCATAGGTGCTAGTGGCTTTTGCATTAGGACATACGTACCTATTCCGATTTATTACATTGAAAATTTTAGTATCAGAATATTTTTTTAAAAAAATAAAATTTATAGGAAAAAAATTAAATTTTGCATTTGACCATACATTTATTTTCCAATTGAATATTTGAAACAGGTTATCTATGTATTAACAGTGAGTGATTTGAGTAATTTATAAAAGATTATAATTTTATTTTTTTGGTCTTGTCATATATACTTTTAAAAAAATGTTACTCTATTGATTTTAATGTTTTTAGATTTACACAACAAGATTAAGACGATAAATCATATCATTTAATATTATTGTGCATCCAACATATGAACGTCTCAAAATAAATAAGAAACAATTATTCTCATAGCAATAATAAAATTGTTGCTATATTTAGTATAGTTATAATTATAATGTTCTCCTCGTCTTTTAATCAAATTTTGCATCTATTGATATGGCTGCAGTGCCCCTCTTGATTTCATATATATATATATATATATATATATTTGAATTAGATGCTGTTTGATAAAAAATACCAACAAAAATTAAAAGAAAAAAACACTAAAAAAAAAGTGTAATGAAGTGTCTTAAGATCTATCTTGTACAAAATTTCCACAAATTCGCATTCAATTAAACGTATAAAAATCACAGACATTTTGGCTGTATTGTATGATCATATCCAATATATTATATTTTAAACACTATCGATATGAGATGCACTCAAGAAGACATTTCAAACCAACCAACGAAAAATTTAAAACTTAAAGTACACGGCTTAATTTTAGAGTTTTGTTTGTAAGAATTGATTAAAAGAATAGAATAAAAGGCTTCAGTAAGTACACCATCAAATATAGGTGATGAAGTACAAACGACCTACCTATATAGATATATTTTTTACCAGATTCCATGGGACAAAGTCAAAACATGAGAACGTATCAAACAAGATATTAGTGGTTTTTCATTTTAAAGAAAAAGAAAAAATTAGAGTTTGATGTTCAAATTAAAAATATATATATTAAAATTTTAAAATTTAAAATTATTTTTAAGGATCCAATAACGATAAAGATTTAAGTTGAAATTTTAAGCAATAATTTTTCTTTTTGTTCTTAAATCATTCAAAATCATTTTAATATTTAAGATCTTTTAATATAAATATATTTAACTCAAGATGCTTGACTATAATTTTTCAGACACTGAAATTCTAGTCCCATACTTTTTATTTATTAAAACAAGCATGACTTTTTTAACAAATTATAATTGCCATATTCATTGGAATATCCAACGCATATTATGCATATTGTCTGATTATTTAATTGTAAGGATATAATTTATTAATTTATGAGGTTTGAATTGAATTATAATATGCACGACTCTTATTGACCAATTAATGTATTGATTTATTTTTATGTGTTTAGGGATAGAAGATGGTGAGGTATTCCTCCACAACTTGCGTAATATAAAATTTAGAATATGCAATTTTCAAGGTCCACACGCGGTTCAAAATCATTTTTTGTTATAAGTACTCCTTTCAAAATGACAAAAGGCAAGAACTCCTTCTTATATATGATAAATAAATAAATAATATAAACAGACCTATTTCACCTAGAATATATACTTGGATTTTCCTTTAATTAAACATTCATGAATATCAAAGAAATTCACTGATCTGTGAATTAAGTGGACAGTCCTCACGTATTTAATATTAGCAAATGGAACACTTTCATTGTTGCTTTCATATTATTACTATTTTATTTAGATGCGAAAGTTTAATTCTACACCACATGTGAACTCAATAATATTGTTATCAAAGCAAGAAATAGTTACCTAGCCACAGATGTACTTGTCTAATTATTTTATCAATAATATTATTAAATTTTTTCTAAAAAAAATTATTGGTTCAAAGTGCAGGTAGAATATTTGACATTAAGCCTTCTAATATTTAAGATTAAAAAAAGTGTCATTAAATCTACAAGTAAAATTAGCCAAAAAGGAGAAATTTTGGTTTAACTTTAGAAGCTGAGATTCCTTTTGTACTTCTGAATTCATATAATATGTAATGATAACTCTTAGCAATAGAAAAATCAACACTTTGATGCTCAAAAGAAAAGGCAGTAGAACATTCTTAACATACAAGAAAGACATATAATCATGGTCTTGAATTTGGTTGAGAAGTATTTTAATGATGAATATATGGGTTTCGTGGCAGTGACGTTGAAGGAGATTCTCAGTTCATACATTGCACTTCGAATACAAATTCTGGCATCTAGCTACTTGTCGTTCTTCGTCATTAGCTTGGATCGAATTAATTCGTTCATTAATCCATGCTTTAATTTTATTGTTATAATGTGTGTGCATGTGTGAAGAAAATTCGGGATATTTATTTGTACAGAAGCAAATCTTATCAAATCTTTGTTCTATATAGTTTTGAACCGAATTACTAGATGGAATCTAGTCTCTTATTCACACCCAAAGATACTATAGTCCAAGGATAATGAGTAGTTTTACAGAGTAAGATTTCCTTCTCTGTGTTTTGTGAGTTTTGATCCTTCTCTGTGTTTTGTGAGTTTTGAATTTTCTGAAAGGGGAGAGAGAGAGAGAGAGAGAGAGAGAATTTGTGCATTTTCTTTTAAATAATCATGCACCCACTTTCACCATCAATTTTTGTTCAATATAACAACTCCCTCTTATTCAAAATTAATTAATTCCCAAAAATAATTAACCAACCTTTTTTGAAAATTCAAATTTTCATAATTCAAAATAATTAATAGTAAATAATTAATTAATTAATTAATTTTCTCTCTTTAGTTGTTAAGTTATGAGTAATCCAATATGTTTCAATATATGTATATAGTTGACTTAATGGCAGTCATTATGACAAGGACTTCAAATTTTTACTAAAATCTTCAACCATTGAAAAATACTCATATAATGTATAAAAAACTGAACTTCTAGATTCAGATGGAGAAAAATTGAAATTTATGTTGATAATAAAATACAACCTAGTTTAAAATTAAATATTCATATTAATTTATGTGTACAATAAAAAGAAATTGAGCAAAATTAGTATCTATAGCCATCATCACATGAGATATTTACCAAGTAATGGTCTAATATAGAAAATTATAGCCTTATTTGTATTTAAAAATCATATTTTACTAATGTTTGTATTATTGAAAAATGATAAAAATATATGACAAATTAGACTATATAATAGATATATTTTTTTAAAAAATTGATTATCATTTTTTTCTTTTCATTATAAGTGTTATATCTCAAATTTTCACTTTTTTGCCATGGGCTAAAATAAGACTAACATTATATAAAATATAGTTAAAACCTTACATGTATTAATTGTAATTACTTCAATAGATAAATAATTTTATTAAGAGTACAATTGCTTTGTATTTTTATATCAATAAAACTAAAAGAGATTAAAATTTTCAAGTTTTGTTTAAAACAACTTGTCAAAATCTACTATATCAATAAAACTAAAAGGGAGGAGAAGGAAGGAAAATTGGCAAAAGGTGAAGGGGGTAAATTGAATAATTTATTTTAATTTTATTTTATAATTTTTAATTTATACTATATTTGTTTATTAATTTTATTTTGTATTTCTAAATGATTCTTAACCATTTTAGTGTTCTAACATAATTCTTGATGTATGTAACGAACAATGACCAATATAATACAATTTTAAAATTAAAAGACCAATTGAAATGAAAAAAAAAATCAAATTAAAACAAAATAATTAATTCAAGAGACTTAATAATATTTAAACCAAAAATATATTCTTGGTCATTATATTGCAAATTCAAAATTTAAAAATGAATAGTTGAAATTTTAAAAACACCGAGGAAGCATATGCATCACAACAAAAACGTCCTGCTTTGAATGAGTTGACTAATATATACACCATTTTGTTTTTTTTTGGGATAAAGAAGACTTTAGAAATAGAATTCTGATTTTGAATGGGTCGAAATCTATTAACTTCAACAGTTCAACCTGTGATTAATGTTATTTAAAGTTCAATTCATTCCACGGCTTCTTTTGTTGACTTGCTTTATTTTAGAGTATATAAATTAATGCAATTCAATGGTCAATAGCGTAAACATGAAAAACCTCAAGTCCTCCCTACTCTAGAAGCACAGGCTAGCACAAGTCTAAGGCTAAGGCTCCTTCCCCGTCAAAATGTTAATTTGCAGCCTATTTGGCTTTTTTTTTTTTTCATAACTGTCAATCCATTGGTAATTGAGCCAACGGAAGGGAATTCTTTTTGTTTAGGGAATTCTTTTTGTTTCTTCCATACATGACGGTATGAAATTTTAAATTTTTGACCTCTTATAAATTATTTAAATTTAACACTATTCAATCATATGTAGTATTTTTTTCTCATAATGTACGGAGTTTAATACCATTTATTTTTTTAAAAAATAAAACCTATATGATAAGACATTCAAAATAATAAACTTTTTATATTTTTATACGTAATATATAAATTTTTGTTGGTTTGATATATGATATAAAATAATAAAAGATTGATATTGTATATATTTAATTAGAATCTTTTTAAAGAATAAATAGGGCCAACCAAGCCCTCAGAAAAACAAAAAAGTAAAATTACATAGATATGTACGAGATATAATAAATCTCACAATATCACCCTAAATAGGCAGTTGCAATTTTGAAAGACAATAGACATCACAACACATCCTTAGTCATAAGTCAAATTAATAGGGGCTTATCAATCTACACAAATTTAATTCATGGTAGATGTGTTAAATTTTTATTGACCAATTCAACCCAAGTCCCTTTTTAATTCTTTGCATAGTGCGGCTACTTTCCAATTAAGGTATCCATTTCATTCTTAATAACTTTAATGATTAAGATAAAGTCACTTTCAACAATTAATTTTTTAGAACCACACCTCTAAGCTAATTCCAAACTATTTAGCATCCCACATAATTTTTTCATGATTGCATCACTGAGGCCCTATTTGGTATGATATATAAGATAAAGTTTAATAAGATAAAACTTGATAAAATTTTAAGATTATACAATATTTAGTGTGATATTGTACATGATAATATATCATATAAGATAATATTATTATAGAAAATTAGTAATTGTATTTGATTAGCTTTTTTTATCCATCCCACATAGAATGACTACATAAATAGAAGGAGTTGTTTGCTACAATTCAACCCAACAAAACTCCAAGAAATCAGGGATAACAAACAAACTAGATTCTAATCTTAAAATACCAAAAATAAAGGAAAATAATAACAAATTATAGTTGACTAAAAATTTAAAAACAAATATGAGAAATAACTAGAGATAATCTCTATCACTCTGATGTAAAATATGTGAATTTCAGCACTCCCCCTTATGTTGGGGAGTAGATTTTTATCATTCACATCTTGGAATTTAGTTTTTTAAACTTAACTCTAGCAATGACTTTTGTTATCAAATCTGCAACTTGAGAATTGGAAGGGATATAGTTTAATTCAAGTAAGCCTGAGTCAATCTTTTCTTCAATGAAGTGGTGATTAATTTCCACATGTTTCATCCAATTATGATGGATGGGATTTTTTGCTATTCTAATAGTGGCCATGTTGTCACAAAATACTTTTATAGATGAGTCATCAAACAATTTGAACTCCTTCAAGAATCTTTGTAACCAAATTCCCTCACAAATTTCAAGTGCCAACATATAGAATTCTGCTTCAACACTGCTTCTTGTAATAACCGCCTGCTTCTTGCTTCTCCAAGTAACTAAGTTGCCTTACACAAATGTAGAATAGCCAGTAGTAGATCTTCTATCAATCACAGGCCCTACCCAATTTGCACATGAAAACACTTTAATGCCTCTATAAGTACTTTTCTTGAAAAATAAGCCTTTACCAAGAGTCATTTTAAGGTAACAAATAATTATATAAACCAATTCTAAGTGTTCCTCACTAGGATTGTTCATGAAATGGCTAACTATGCTTACAAGAAAACTAATATCTAGATAAGTACGAGACAAATAGATAAGCCTTCCTATAAGTCTCTGGTATCTTCCATTGTCAATTGGAGAGCTTTCCTTCTTAAGTTTCAATTTGTAGTTAGCGTCGATGGGAGTTTCTACTGGTTTTCATCCCAACAAACCTGTCTCTTCAAGGAGGTCCAAGTTGTATTTTCTCTGTGACACAGAAATGCTAGTTTTTGTTCTAACAACTTTCATTCCTAGAAAGTATCTTAGACTGCCAAGATTTTTTTATCTCAAACTCTACTACAAGAGATTTCATTAACTTATTAATTTCGTCATTATAATTTTCTGTAACCACAATATCATCTACATAGATAATTAAGATTACTAATCTTCCATCAAAACTATGTCTAATAAACAAAGTGTGATCTGTCTGACACTAACTATACCCTTGATTTTTTACAACAGTAATAAATTTCTCAAATCAAGCTCTTGGTGCTTGCTTAAGTCCCTACAAGGATTTATAAAGTTTACATACTTTTTTACCATTGTTTGGATCTTCTATGCTTAGAGGTATTTTCATGTACACTTACTTTTCAAGGTCTCTATTTAAAAATTCATTCTTCACATCTAGTTGATGTAATGGCCAATCAAAGTTTGCAACAAGGGAGAGTAAGACTTTAATAGTGTTGGATTTTGCAATTAGGGCAAAAGTCTCTTGATAGTTGATGCCTTGGGTTTTAGTAAACCTTTTGGCAACAAGTCTTGTTTTGTGGCGATTAATACCACCATCTAGATTGTGTTTCACTGTAAATATCTACTTGCAACCCACGGGAGTCTTTCCAAGAGGGAGATCAATAGCTTCCCAAGTTTTGTTCTTTGTAAGAGCATTCAACTCCTCTTGAATTATAGCTTGCCATTCTGGTTTCTTAATTGCCTCATAGACATTAGTTGGGATATTTTCCATGGAAACATTGTGCACAAATGCTTATAGCTTAAGGGACAATTTGTCATAAGTAATAAAATTATTAATGAGATGTTTTGCGCAATTTCCTACCCCTTTCCTTAGAGCAATAAGAACATTTAAAGCCTCTTAGTATTTTAAACTTGGAGTAAGGAAAATGGACTAACTTTACTTAGAGTGTGTACATTTATCGGAGTTTTATGATTCCTTTTACTCATCTATCACATGATTCTGCTCCACCTAATACTCTATCAAAGGATTTAATTTATTTCTTCTTTTTTTGCCATAAACTAGCATTTCTTTTTCCTGTATAACACTTGGGTAGGTATCAGGTGGAGTGGGACAGGTTTTATTCGATCTAGGTTTAGGTGGACAAGTTTTATTTGGTTCAAGTTCAGGTGTAGGCTCAGTTCGGGAAACTATGGTTTTGTTTTTGGTGAAATATGGTACAATTGAGTTGGGTTCACGATGAAAAGGCCCAAAGTCACTTTTAAATAGCCATTCCTTTTGTATGTCAAAGCTCTTCCCCTGAATAGGTGTTTGGGAGTAAAAGAAGGTGGCTTCAAAGAAGGTAACATCCAAAGTGGTGAACACTCTAATCATAAAGGGTGAATAGCATTTATAACCCTTCTTGGTAGAGGAATGCCCAATGAATATGCACTTAATGGCTCTAGGGTCAAGTTTACCCCCATGGTCATTATGTACAAATAAAGTGCATCCAAAAATTCAATAGGGAAGAGTAGACATGACCTTATTTATGGGGTAGTGTTCAAAGAGTTTTTGGTAAGGTGAGATGAAATCCAAGACCCTTGAAGGCATCCTATTGATTAAATATGTAGATGTCAATATAACCTCTCCCCAATAACTTTTAGAAGCATTGGAGGTAAATAAAAGAGACTAAGCTATTTCTAATAGATGCCTATTCTTCCTCTCAGCCACGCCATTTTGTTGTGGTGTATTTACACATGAATTTTGATGGATGATTCCATGATAGGTTAGATAAGATTTAAGTGTGGTATTGTAGAACTCTCTCTCATTATCGATTTGTAAAATTTGAATGGAGATTTCGAATTAGGTACACCTAAGTTAATCTAGTGTGGTCATCTATAAAAGAAACAAATCACTTTGCATCATTGATGTTTCTAGTATTTGAAGGGCCCCAAACATTGCTATGGACAAGAGAAAAAGGTTAGGAAGGTAAGGACGAGTGGGATAAGTGGATTTGGTGTGTTTAGATAGATGACAAATTTCACAATTGGGAAAGGAGGAATCTTTATTGACTAACTAAGGAAATAGCTTTTGCATATAATAAAAGTTTAGATGACCTAGCCTATAGTGCCATAACAATACATCATTGCTATTATTAGAATAAATAAAATTTGACAGAACAAATTTGTGTGTCTTCTTAGGTCTCTCCATCCAATAAAGTCTAGTACATTCTCTAGCATTGTCAATTCTCTTCCTTGACTCCAAATCTTGAAAATGACACCGAAATGCATTAAAGTTAGCCTTACAATTTGAATCCTTAGCTAATTAGCTTATAGATAACAAGTTCTATTTAAGTGTAGGTACAAGAAGGATATCCTTCAAGATTAAAGTATTTGAAATTTTCACAACACCTTTATCACTTATTTCAACCAAAGTAACATCAGTTATTGTCACATAACATTTATTAGAGTGGGGAACAAAATCATCTTAGAGAGAGATATTACAAATCATATGGTCCGTGGCACCGGAATCAACCATCCAAGTGTTAGATGTCTTTATGATGTGCCATGGAAGAATTAACTTTTTAAGCAATAACTCTTGTGCCAATGACTTGGTTAGAATTTTAGCCTGAGTCAGTAAGCATTTTCTACAAGATGGCCAGCAGCTCCTTGTTAGACATATTGGGTTTATCGTGGCCTGGATTTTGCTCCTTAATAGCTATCAAAAAGCCATGTGACTCCTTTTGGTGACGAGTTTCCCAATTAGTTGGCTTTCCATGAAGGTTCCAGCATTTGTCCTTGGCATGACCAACCTTTTTACAATAATCACACCAATGTTTATCACCTTTCTTATACTTATAAGTCGAAGTAGTGTTGCTGCGAGTAGCCATGACAAAGGACTCTAAGACAGGTTGAGGAATAAAAGAATTCTAGGTTAACTACTTTCGACTCTCTTCCCACTTAATTTTAGCAAATACTTTGTCAAAGGAAGGGAGTGGCAGTCTAGACATCACTCTGCCCCTAACATCTTCAAACATGGCATTGATTCTTAATAAGAAAGTATAGATACATTCCATTTCTATAATTTTCTTGTAGCAAGCCAAATCCTCTCTGTAGTTTCAATCATAAACTTCATATAGGTCAAGTTGTTGCCAATACTTAATAAGAGTATTGTAGTATTGGGTGACATCTAGTTCTCCTTGTTTTAAATCACAGACCAGCCCCTTGATTTGAAATAGTGCAATTGTATTTTCAACAAAAGAATATGACTTTTTCACAGCATTCCACAAATCCTTGCTAGATTTATGGAGGAGAAAAGTTTCACCAATTTTGAGGTTCATAAAGTTAACTAACCATGATTTGATTATGTTAGTTTCAACTCTCCATGATTTTAATCATGGATCCATAAGTGTAGGTTCAATAGCTTCTCTAGTGAGATATTCCTCTTTTCCCCTGCCAATGATGAACATCAAAACTCCTTGGGACCACTGTAAATAATTATTCCCATTGAAACAATGATTAATAATCATCATTAGAGAATTTTCTGAGTTCATGGAGCTAGATGCAGAGTTGCCGAGGTTGGAAGGTTGTGGGTTCTATGGTGAGACACTAAAAGATTGTGTTACAGTCTCTAGAGCACCAGTTTGGAGGGCTCTTATCCAACCAAATTGAAACATCAATGGCACAGGCCTTAAGGGCTCTGAAACCACGTAGAAAATCAATAATTGTATTTGATTATTTTTTTCTAATCCATCCCACATAGAATGACTATATAATTAGAGGGAGTTGTTAGCTACAATTCAACCTAACAAACTTCAAGAAATCAGGGATAACAAACAAACCAAATTCTAATCCTAAAATACCGAAAATAAAAGAGAATAATAACATATTACAGTTGACTAAAAATTAAAAAACAAATATGAGAAATAACTAGAAATAATCTCTATCACTCCATCATAAAATATATGAATTTCAACAATTATCATTTATTTAGTGATATATTGTATAATATTAGATAAGATCAAAATAAACCCTTTTAACAAAAATACTCTTTACTTAAAAGATATATTATATTTATCTAAATTTATTATGTTATATTAATTTTTAGAGAAAAAATATAGGTGAATAGAGCTCCACATAGTGCATAGCGACCTAATCTAACCTAATCACATTGGGATGAATAGCTAAAAAATAATTTAGGAAAATTAGGTTGAGTTATCTATGTTAACTAATTTCAGCTAGCCAGATCCTATCATATGAATTTTTTTAAAAAAATTTTATTTTATAAGGACTTATATTCAAATTCTATTTTTTAAGGGTAAAATATAATTTTATAAAGACTTATATAAAATTTTTATTTTTTAAGAATCAATTTATAATTTTTACCAAACATTAAAAAAAAAAAATAGCTTAGCTAGTTTGAGAAACCAATTTAGCCTAATCTCATATTAAACCAATTAGGCCAAATCTTATACTAAATCAGTTTTTGTATAGCTTATCTCAATTATATTAATTTTTTAAAAAATTATTTTATAAGGACTTATATAAAAATTTTTAGTAGTAAAATATAATTTTATAAGAACTTATATGAAAATTTTATTTTTTAAATCATTTTATAATTTTATAATTTTATCAAAAATTTAAAAATAATCCAACTAACCTGATTCTAACAAGTATTAATTAAACTTGACCAAGTCCAGTCATAGGTCTAGAAAAAGAAGCGTGGTGCAAAATCAAGCTATTCTAATACTCGACCTGTGATCACTTTTATTAGATTAGGCTAAAACTCGACCTAATTTAACCAATGAATATCCTCATAAGTAAAGGGTTAAAATTGGAAAGTATTAATAAGGCTTTATGCATCAAAATATAATCAAGCCTAATCCTAACTCTCAAGGTATGATTAGGTTATACATTATTTTGATATATAAAAAAACTATGATATATAAATTTATATAATATATTATTTGCACCAAATAAATAATAAATTCATACGTATTATATTAGCTTATACTATTAGGTTTTATACAGTATGCAAAACAAGTCTTAATATCTAAGTTATTAGTGAAGCCAGTGATCTATTTCCCTTCCTCCCTTTTCACCAAGCCCTCGCAATCATCTAAGTTCGGGTTTCCTTTCATAACACCATCTATATTGAGTTTTACCCACCCTATTTTTAGAAAATCTAACCAATAAAAACTTGGCACCTATTGATAACCTTGCTATTACTTTTATCATCAAGTCTTTTGACCTCATTTACAAGATACATGATATGAAGAACTGAGTTTACTGTCTTTTCACTTGGATCTCCAAAAACTATAAGATTCTTGTACTTTTCATAAAAACCAATAAGTGATAGTAACACCATTGTTCAATATGATTTAGCATCTAGCCTTATATTTATACTTATGTTATTAAGGATCCATGCCTTAAGACCCTAAATGTAAAATGAAGGTGGCTTTCTCGGGTTTATCACTTTCTTTTTGGTTTCTCTAAAATCTTGAATGGCATGTATCGTGGTTTCTTCACCCCTTGCACAGATAGTACATAACCCGCACTTGCACCCCATTTCTTCTTAATTTTTTGAGTGAGTAATCTATCATAGGTAACTTGCCAAATAAAAGCTTTTAATATTTTGTGGGACTTTAAGCTTTTAAATGAGCTTCCACACTCTGTCTTAAAATTAAACGTTAAAATTGCGCATCAACTTATAAGCACTAGACACAATAAAATTACTTTGAGCATTAAGACCCCTGATAAGAAAATCAATTCCATCACATTCATAAAGAGGAAGAATAGCAATTAGTTTCAAGAGAATATTTCTTGACAAATGACTAACAAAAAACAATGTTTGCCACTTAACATTCCCATTAACATATTGCCCAACCTAATGCCTAAGATTTATATCATAATACCTATTAAGAACTTGCTAAATCAGAGAACCCTCACCTTTTAGACAAGCATATGTCCAAAAGAAAGTATTACACCTATTTCTAATTTTCCATTGGTCACAAACAACCCATTTTTAAAGATATCTTTCATATCTTAGAATCATATGCTTTCACAATGCGCTCTTTTAAAAGGTTAATACCCTTCTCATATTTGCCACGAGGGACTAGGGCCCAAAGATTATCATATTTAATAACAACCACCCAACTAAGGCTAAACAAATCCTAGGTTAGGCAAAGCATTAGCCTAGTTGTGTACTTGATTTAGTTTTGTATAAGCTTCAAATTCTAAGTTGATACTTAGGTTAGGTTAGGTTGGTTGGGCTTTTTTTTCTTTTAATTTTTGTTAAAAATTATAAAATAACCTCTAAAGTATTTTATATGAATCTTTGTTAAATATTCTTTTAACAAAAATCAAAGGCACTAAGACTGATAGGACCAAGTTGAAAGGGCTAAATGAAGCCTTAAATACCCCTGCCCCCAACCCAATTCCTTAAGAAAAGCCTTATTCATAAGCTTTAATGATTTAATACTAACTCTTCCCCCTTCTGTAGGTGTGCATATGATTCTTCCACGAGAAGCCATGCCATTTCCTACCATCAACAAAAATTCCCCAAACAAAGTCCCTTTTAACCCTTTCAATCTCCCTAGACATTTTAAATACTAGTATTTATTAAAAACCTCCAACTTCAAGCATCTAAGATACTGAAATATTAAGATAAAATATTATGTAATGAATTATATGTTTCTACATTATTTAAAGTGGCACAATGAAAGAAAAAATATTATTACTTAAAGGCTTAGAGCTATTTAATTTTTATTTGAAGATTATTGATGAAATTTTTGAACTAAAAAATTTAGCATAGTAAAATAATTAACTTTATTTAAATGTTTAAATACATAAGTTATACAAATAATATTGTTCCTTTCTAAAATATTAAACACGTTACTTTTTTTATTTCACCAAGCTTTGTTTTGTTGCTAGTTTTGCAATTAAACATTGTGTTCAAACTTTGAAATGATTTTTTTTTCTTAATGGTAATTTTTTATATATATAATTTAATAATTTTTTATTAAGTCAATAAAAATAATTGTGTAGTGATAAATAAAATGTTGAACAATGGAGTTTTAAAGAATATTTAGTTAACCTTGAAGTAGGCATAATATAGTTATATATCATTTGTGTAATATTTATTATATTTTTATAATTATTATTTTATCTATTAAATTATTATTTTAATCATTAAATTATATTTTAAAAATAAAAATATAAAAGTTATTTTTTATTTTGTGTACTTTTTTTAATACTTTTTTTACATCATTTTATCAAACAAGCTTTTAATCTTTTATTTAATGGATCAAGTGTACTAGATCACAACCTTAATGGACTATGTATGATTACACTTGCCTGGACCACTATCGATGACACCCTTTACCACATACCCACATTAAAAGTGAAATCTATCAGAAAGTTAAATAAATGTATCTATGTATGCTTATCTTCATAGTTCATAAAAAAAATGAAAATTAATAGGTTGAGTTTATTGAAAAAAATCACATATTTTTTAAAGATAAATAAAACTTAACCAATGGAGTCTCTCGATGTAAAAGTACCCTACCTGCGCCACCCTATGAGGGACTATCACGTATTACAGTAAAATTTTAATTTAATCCAACCCTGTGTGGGAGAGAGACTAAGTGGAAGATACGATGAGTCAATATTACACTGATGAACATATCAACTTGTGATTCTGGGATAACATTTATTATATCCTACTTTTTCTGATGCAATTGTTTTTTTATGCTGGATCATCTTCGGTATAATACCATGTGTAGCTGCAGATAGAACAGTTTAAAAGAGTGGAAATATATATATTTTTTTAAAAATCACTGTAAATATGGATTTTTTAATTTAGAAAACTAAATATAAGAATAAAATTAAATAGAGAAAAAAATGAGAGAAGAGTGATTTTTAAAAAATTAGATATTTTGTAATCATACAGTCATATGATGATAAAAAAAGAGTAATATAAAAAAAAGAGTTTAGATAAGCTCTGCATCCTCTTTTTATATTTATTTATTTTTATCTCTTTTTAACTATAATATATATAATTAATTTATAATTAAAAAAATTGATTTTCAAAACTATACATTTTTTTTCTCTCCTCTTCTTTCTTTCTCTATTTAATTTTACATTTATATTTAGTTTTCTAAATATAAGATAGCTATATACATTTATTTTTTCCCTTCCCACCAACCTCTTTTTTTATTTTCCCCTCTTCTTTCTCCTAAATTAATAATCTTAATTTACCCTCAAAATTAAAAGATTCTAGACTCAAATGTTTTTTGAGTGATAGATTTATAATCTATTAAGTTTATATGCAATTTATTTCAACTGAGATGAAAATGGTAATTTCACTTAAAACAGAATATAAAATTAAGCTAAGATGGATGACGTACAAGTAATCAAGTGAAAAGGCCATGTTTAGTAGATGTGAGAGTTGAATGTTGGAAAAGGAAAGAGAGTGGGATACAGATAAAAGCATATTTGGTAAGTGAGAGAATTCTTTCCTTGGGTGAGTTGTGTCACGCTAGCATGGGAGAGTCCAATCGTTTATTCTGTGGTGGGAAAAAATTTTATTGAATAGAAGAATAAAATTAAGACCATTTTATCCTTCCTCAAATAATTTTTTTTTGTTAAAGGTAATCAAAAATGAAATTTTAAATTAAAACATTATTTTTTATTTTTTATTGCTAATGGTAATTAAAAATAGTTATTTTATTATTTATTATTATTAGTAATTAAAAATAAATATTTTATTATATTTTATAATTATTAATAATTAAAAAATAATTAAAAGTATTTTGATCTTTTAATTCTTTTCTCATTCTATTTTTATGTCATTTCTATCTAACCAAATATTAAAAAGTAAAAACATTTATATTTCTTCTTTCATCACCTCAAACATAACTATGGATACAAGATTCATTTTCATTTCTCTTCTATTTTCCATTCTTATTCTACCAAAAACTAATCCTTGGTATCAAATGAAATCTAAATTTCTGATTCAATTCTATGCATTTTCTAAATGTTCAAAACCATAGAATTCATCAGTAAACAATTAAAACCATAATTTTTTTAAAAATAGATATAACATACTAAAATTCGTTTATAAATCACATATTGAAGTCATTTTTTTGCAACTATATTCAATTCAACTTCAATTAAAGCTGTCCCAATCATAGTGTAAAGAAAAAATTTGCATCAAATCCTTGCTTACTACAATTTCACACAACTAATTTTTTATTAAAATATGTAATAGTCTAATGACAAATTTAAAGAAAGTATCTATTCTTTTTTGCAATAACTAATCCTTGACCATTACAAATAATGTAATTAAATCCTTTGGTCCTAGTTGTATTGTGGTAAAATAATGTTTCAATTAACACAATTTTTGTAAGGACTAATTATGTGAAATAATGTTTTAGTCAGGTGATCACTTTTACCCAATCAATTTTTTTAACGAAATTTAGGAAAAATTAAGCGCAATTTATTTGATTACTTATTATTTGATAAGTTTATGTGATTATAAATCATGTCGTCTATATATGAGAGCTAATTGTAATGTCATAATTTTTAATTTCACAAGAATCAAACTAATTTTTTTTAATTAATTCTAGAAAGACAAAAATTTATTTAAGACTTCATTGTCAGCAGCAACAGAAAAAAAAAAAGCATTTTACAAAGCATGTATTGCACAAGCCCCTTAAATATGGCCCAAAAGCCCATTATATTAAAATGGGCTGCAAGCTAGATAGCCCATCAGGTCCAAAGAAGTGAACTGGACCTTCTTTCTCTCTCGGGTTGATCCTTCTTGCGGTAACGACGAACTTTGCCGATAAAGGAAGTCCCAAACGATCAACATCATCGCTTCGAAGTGAAGGAAGAGAAGAAGAGAATAAGCTTAACCCCTCGTTTGGTTTGAAAAAAAGGGAAAGGAATTCTTCTCCCCTCCCCTGTTTAGCATGTGTCCTCTTCTCCTCTCTTCTTCCTCCAATTTAAAAGGATTTAAAAAAAAAATTAAAAAAAAAATTAAAATATTTTTATTTTAATTATTAATTTTATATTTTATAAAATTTTTATAATATAATTAAAAAAAATTTTTAATTTATCAATTAACATAAGTATATTATCATATTAAAAAAAATATATCAATATTCTTAACTCAAATACATTTTAATTTCATAAAATAAAATATATTAAATTATATATTTATTAAAATAATTATTTAATTAATTTTATTTATTTAAAATTTTTTTAAATAATTATAATTATAAATAATTTTTGACATTTATTTAATTTAATAAAAAAATATTAAAATTTTAAAACTAAACAAATAATTAATTATATTATTATTATTTTTAAAATATATAAAAAATAAAATAATCTATATAATATATCTTTCCCTTCTTCCTCGGCTCCGTTAAAATCCCTCCCCTCAGGCCTAACGGAGAAGAATTGGCGTCCACTGAATTCGCCTTTCGTTCTTCAGTCAATCCCTTCGACCTTCTCAATGAGGAAGATTTTGAACCAGACCAGGTTTCATTAATGATTCCTTGCTTCTGTATCAATTACGAACATCTTATCTTTTGTTTATATGTTGGGGTTGTTGTGGGGATGGGGGTGATGCTAGATTTGATTCAAACTCTTGAACGCATGCAACATTTGTATTTTTCCTATCATTTGTGAATTAGGTGCTGTTTGATATTACTATTAGGCAGAAAGTGGTTGGATTAGCGAGTTTCAGTATCTTGGCTTTATTTTCCACCGCGAATAGTTTTCGCAATCTATTAAACCATATTAACTGCCCTTTTGCCGAGAGAAGAACAAGGAAAATACTAACTTGGCCTTGGTATTGGGAAATATAACTGAAATGACCCATCAAGGAGGTGTTTGTTCTGTAATTTATATTCAAATCCAAAACAAAATTTTGGGTCCCTCTCCCCCCCCCCCCCCTTTTCTTTTTTTTCCATGAAGGACTTCTATACCAAATGTCGTTAGCGAAGACGTTATAATCTTTAGTTTTTGGAGAATTTCTCTTAACTACTGCAAAAGTTTTTTGGTTCGGCTTAACAGTGGTGCATTTTTATATTTTTTCTTATACAAAAGTTGTCATGACCACTTTGTTGAAGGTAGGGAGTACTCTTATAAGAAATCTGAAATTCTTTTGCTCTCAGTGGATAACTTGTCTGTTTTATCCGCAGGGAAGCGAGTTGTCATCCACCAATGAAAGTTTGGGGCGATGATGATAAAGAGGAGCTGCCTTCACTGAAATATACTGCTGTATCTTCAACATCCAACTTAAAATCAAAGAAGAAGAAGAAGAAGAAGAGAAGCAAGGATAGTTCCTTTTCAAATAAAGGTAGAGGTAAAAAAGAATTGGCCCGAAAGTCTAGAGAATTTATCGCTGGATGTCAACTCTTTTTCCGAGCAA
Source organism: Erythrophleum fordii (assembly GCA_032878935.1). Taxonomy (NCBI): domain Eukaryota; kingdom Viridiplantae; phylum Streptophyta; class Magnoliopsida; order Fabales; family Fabaceae; genus Erythrophleum; species Erythrophleum fordii. The sequence continues at coordinate 8,318,459 of JAVQMF010000047.1, forward strand.
CATGTCTCTGCGAGATACACAATAGCAAATGCCAAAGACCATTATAAAACTGTTAAGCAGCAGTCATTCTCCATATTACAAGTGGATACTAAATATTTGAGTGCTGAAAATGAGCTGAGAAGAATATTTGGTTCCATGGTAGTAAAATCATTTGAGAGCAGTAATTGAGCTAGCGGCAATTCTAGGCAAATCTGAGGGGCGAGGCTTGGACACCATAATCTATGAAAGATGGATCTTGTCCTGCCAGCCGACCGTCGGCCTAGTTGGGATGGTTCTTTGTCTATGGAATTTTTGGAAACATAGGATGGGTATAATTGCTTTAGGTAAGGATCTGATGGGGGTAATTCCAACCTCCTAAATCGTTGAGTGTCTTTTTCTGATGCACCGCTGCTTCCACGGGGATCATTCTTATTTATTCTATTGATACTATTGACTTCCTCTTTCTTTTTCTACACCATCTGCCCAGCCCCATATGGGTGTATGTCTGTATTTGTTGAAGGACTAAGTTGTAGCATCCTCTCTTCAAGTGTTTGATGGACATGACCTAGTGAATCTTCATTTTGTTCTATAAAATCAAGCAATCAAAATAGTGGCAAATTAGCCTGGTTCAACAATATACTGCATCTATTTATGGAAGACTCTGGACCTCTAGCGGTAATCGTGCTCAACTTCTTAAATTTTCTTAAATAGATATCTATGCTGTTTCCCAGGACAAGTTGCTTGTTTGACAAGGAAGCTATTTTGAGGTCAAGAGGGGGAAAAAGGAGCAAAAAATATCTTAAAAAAAATGTAGTTGCCAATTTCACAGCACAAGACTTTCAATACATATTATTAAATTGTTCTGCCCTGGTATGCTATTTGATCTTTACATTGAATATTTTTTAGCATTGTCAATCAGTCTTGTTAAGTCATATCATATATATTTGAGCACAAGCCATGTGGTGGTGATGAAAGACTGGTGTTACTTAAACTCAAATGGCATTTCTTGCTTGCTATGAGCTGTCTGACATTTTTTTTAATACTAATTAGAGGTGCTTGCTATGATAATTTCTCCTTCTTGAAATTTACCTTAGGGGTATGACTTGATGCATCATCCAGTGTCTTGAATGCCAAACGCTTTTTCCTGTCTTGTCCTGCACTTTTACTTATGCACAAATATTACATGAAATTTTATGTGAGATGTAATATGGGGAAATTTTAGATTGTAGAACACCTCTAGCCCTAAATATTAGGCATAGGACTCATGAGTTATATATATTATATTACTGTTCTTTTTATCATTGTGATGCAATTTTTAATTCTTTATGTTTTTGTAAGAACCCTAAAGTAAAAGATATGAGGTTGTTAAATGGGAATTGGAAGCTAGGATTGAGTCGGTTATATGAATGCCTGGGAAATGTGATGGTGAGTGAGGGACACGTGGAGGCCAACAAGAGAACTTCTAGAAGAAGATTAGTTAGGCTAGTAGGGATAAATAGGGGCTGAGGGCAGAGGAAGAGATAGGTAGAAGAATTTGGGTGTACATGTGGGAGGTCCTAGCACCTCGAAGGCTAGCTCTTTTCTTTTAATTGCTGCTGGCTTGCCCTGTTTTGCAATAAATATCTGTAAATCACTGGAGTTCACTGTTAGGACAGTAGGTTCTTAACAGTTTCATTCGTTATTGTAAATTTTGTTAGGGCTCATGCATGGTTGATTTCATTAGTTTGAACATCTATTTTATGTTTGCTCAAGTTCCTTTTCATTGCCAATGATTTTTGGGTCAATGGATCTCCTCAATCTTTTTTGAGATTGGCTTAAGCACAGCCCTTCAAAATCCTTAATTGAAGAAAAAGAATAAAAAGCAAAAGAGGGTTGCTTGGAGGACTGGAAAATGTGATAAGGTGACTTGGTTGCCAAGTTTTGGTTCTAATATAAGGGGTTGTACTGTGGAAGCTTGTCGTGTGTGGCTTAAGCCACTGCCAACAAAAGATTGCTAGAGAGGAAAAGAGTTTGTGACCTAAGAGCCATTAGGTGCATTGCCATCACTGAAGAAGAATAAAGGTGAACTATGGTGATATGCCACACGGTGATGATGATAGGGAAATAGAGATGTTGATAGAGGCACGATTGTTGGGATTTGGGAATCGAGAAAAGGCCCGTAATAGCACAAGTCTTGAGGATGTGATGCCCTCAAGCTTCAAGTAATTTGGACTTGGCTTATTGTGAGTTTTTCTGACAGGTTGATTGATTACATTTTGAAACAAAACTGAAATAAAATAAGGTGAATGGTAATGAATAAATTCATTAACAGTGCTGCAATATTAAGATTGAGAATTAAGGAGGAACAGGCATCATAACAGCATTGATATCTTAGGATGCTGAATGTTTTATAAAAAGAGTTAATGGAAGCTGCTGTCGCGTGAAGCTATAGTAATTTGCATAAGCAATGAATCTTGTTACTAAAGTAGAAAGCTTTTCAGTTGAATATGGGTCACATCATGTACCACTGATTCATAAAAGCTTGATAGCTGCAACATTCTGATTGTGAGAGTCATCATTTACAGTGGTGAGAATAAAAATCTGTTCTAATAAAATTGCAAAAAAATTTGCACCAGTGTGCATATATGTCGTTAAGATATCTTAAAGTACAAACATTTCTCTCTAGTCTTCATTCTGGTGTTGTTTGGTTGATCCTACATCCTTTAGCCAATCAACAACTTCTCTAATGCTTGGTCTCTTGAAAGGATTTTGGTTGACACACATGCAAGCCACATTGAGTACTTGCAGTATCTCCTCTTCGAAGCCCTTTCCTCTCAGAAGGGGGTCAAGGACTTTGTCTTGCTTTCCTTCACTTCTCATTTGTTGCATCCAGCCAACCAGTTCTGTTGACATTTTTGTCTTGCATATGTCAACAGGCCTCCTCCCAGTGAGGAGCTCAAGCATGACAACCCCAAAGCTGTATACATCTCCCCTGGGAGTGGCCTCTGATGCCTGTCCATACTCAGGGGGAATGTAGCCTAATGTACCTACAACTTCAGTTGTAACATGAGTGTGATAAGGAAGAACCAATCGGGATAACCCAAAATCAGCAATGTGGGCCTCAAACTTTTTGTTAAGGAGGATATTGCTTGACTTTATATTGCGATGTACATTGTGCGGTTCACACATCTGATGCATGTAATCTAACCCACAACTTGCACCCTGTGCTATCTTCAATCGAGTTGGCCAATCAAGTTGAGATGCACCATCTGCCTTCTCATGCAACCAATAATCCAGACTTCCATTTTCCATGTAAGTGTATATGAGAAGCCGAAAGCCATCATGTACACAGTAACCTTGCAATGCTACCAGATTCTTGTGTTGGGCTGTTGACAAAGCCTCCACCTCTGCTTTAAATTCCCCTTCCTTAAGCCCCAAATCTCCTGAAAGTTTCTTAATGGCTAGTTTAGTTCCATTTGGTAAAGTTGCTTTATAAACCAAACCAAGATCCCCACATCCTATTATGTTTGCTAGACTGAAATTTTCAGTGGCTTTTAGGATTTCAGATACAGTAAGATCTTTGATTTCATTTGTTTTATAGGGGAACAATACCACTAAGCTAGCCTCCTTATTGACCTGAGGATGAACCCAACTGTTGGAGTTGGCAGAAATTGATTCCATTTCAATCTTGTCAGGGTCTCCTCCTGGATTGATCCTCCTCTTGGAAAGTATCCAGATTGTCAGCACAATCATGATAGAAACAGTGCCGAAACCAAGTGTGATGACAAGTCCGAGCATTATTCTTTTCTTCGAGGTGCGACGAGTTGCACTCTCACCTTGTAGACTAGGACAAGAGCGTTGAATAGCTGAACCACACAATTGTGGGTTTCCTGCAAAGCTGGAAGGTGGGAAAGTATCAAATTGAAAACCAGTTGGTATCTCTCCTAGAAGATCGTTGTTTGCCACAGTGAAAAATGACAAGAAATGCAGGCTTTTGAGTGAATCAGGAATTTCACCAGAAAGTCTGTTTCCTGAGAGGTCTAATTTCCCCAAGTTAGTCATGTTAGACATTTGAACTGGAATACTGCCAGAGAAGTTGTTATTACCCAGATCCAGCTGATGAATGACTTTCATTAGGCCAATCTCTATGGGAATACTGCCACTAAGGCTGTTGTTTCTCAGATATATTGCTGGTGGTAGGTTGGAAAGCTGATTATATTGCTGCTGAGAAGCATTTTTTGGCACAATGAAGACAGGTAACTCCAGGTAAGACCTTTCTATTTTATCATTTGCCTGTTGTGATGTTAATGCTGAAATTCCTGTGAGCTCCGTGGGAAATATTCCTGAAAGGTGGTTATAAGACAAGTCTATGTAGAATAGCTGTGAAAGTGTGCCCAACCAAGGAGGAATTGAACCAGTGATTAGATTATAAGACAGGTCAATGACCTCGAGTTTCTTAAGCTTCGCAAGCCAGCCTGGTATTTGACCTGTGAAATTACAACCACCCAAGCCTAGAACTTGGAGTTTTTGAAATCCATCTGGGCCGATTAAGTTCTCATCATTTGGTATGATTTCATTATAAAAATTCTTTGAGAGGGCAAGGGTAGTAAGGTTCTTGAGGCTTGTGAGTATCGTCATAGCTCCTGTGAAATTTCGTAGGTAGTTGGTAGATATTGATAGGAAAGACAGAGACTCAAGTCCAAGTATGTCTGGGGTGATCTGTCCCTCAAGCTGATTAAATGCTAGCCTTACTGCAGCTAGTGACTTGCATGCATAAAGGGTTGTTGGTAAATTACCCTTAAAATTATTGTTGCCAAGATCAAGCGTAGTAAGCTGGAGGAATCTGGAGAAATTGAATTCTGAGAGATTTCCTTCCAAGAGGTTGACCCTTAAATTTAACTTGACCAGACTTAACACAGTTCATCAGAGATGGGGGCAAAGTACCAGTCAAATTGTTGATATGAAGGAGTAGGTTTTCCAGCTTGGATAACTTACCAATATCTTGCGGGATGGGCCCTCTGAAATCATTGGAGTAGAGCTCCAGAACTGTGAGGTTGGCTAACAATGCCACCATCAATATTTCCAGAGACTTTATTGAGGGGCAAGGAGATTTCTCTGAGGGAAACGACATCAAAAAGATCAACAGGAAGAGGCCCAGATAGAAAATTGAAACCTGCTCGGAAAACCTCAAGCTTGGAACATGCTCCCAATCCAGGTTGAATTGAACCATTGAAATCATTGGAGGAAAGATCTAAGAATCTGAGAGAGGAATCACTCTCATTAATGCAAAGTTGAGAAGTGGGACTTTGACCTGTGAAGCTATTGTTACTAACATTAAAAGATGTCAAAGTCCCTGCTGCTGCTGCAGCTGCAAGGTAAAGAAGGAAAGAAGATAGGAGTGTTCCATGAAATAGATTGCTAGACAAATCAAGCTCCTGGATAATGCTACTGGTATTGCTGTTCTTAACATCAGAGTTTGGCAATTCACCAGAGAGACGATTGTAGCTTAAATCAAGAATCTGCAGGTGATTAAGGAGAGAGAAGAATTGGGTTGAGAGATTACCAGAAAGTCGATTATGGGAGAGATTGAGCTGAAAGAGACTAGTGAGTTTCGTGAGAGATGGGAGTATAGAACCAGTGAGACCTCTGTATGGAAGCAATAGACGAATAACTCGCTGGTCCCCATTGTCTCTATTCCCATCATCGCAGAGAATACCTTCCCAAGAGCAGCAATCAACAGAAGGAGACCAATTCAGAGGAGGGTAAGAGGAAAGCGTGGATATGTTGCTGGAAAAGGCCAAGAGAGACTCTATATCTAATTGGGTACAAGAGGAGGAGACAGTAACAACGAGGCAAGACAGAACTAACGGTACTATGAAAAAGGGGATCGACTGAATAACCATAACGATGGAAGAAGAAGAAGAGGATGAAGAGTGTCTTCTTGCTGATGCTGTTGATGGGGTTTGCCTTTGTCTGGGATATCGGTGTGTCATCAGAACAGATACACAGAAAGGAAGGGCGGCGTCTTGGGGATCTTTCTTCATGGAAAATGACAATGAAGGAGCAGATGAAGATGGAAGAAATGGGGACATATGGGGGCTGTCATCAGCCAATCTGGTAAGAGGAGTTTGGTGTGCTGGGGGACTATTGCATCGGAGTGCTCGATCCATTGACCCTGAAAAAGCCGAAAGAGAGAGGGTGTGGCGTGACTTTACGCTAAATTTTGGAGCGACTTTAGGAAGTTTTTGTAATTCTTTATTTTCTTTTTCAGTCATGTATTATGTAATTATAACTCTTGTTTTAATTTGCAATAGGCTGGATATTATTTTGATGTTGAAAAGAAAAGCCATTAGAACATTCTTCTATAAAAGAAAGGACTAAAATTTTGTTTTGGTCCATTTCACATTGGGTATTTTTTTAGTTTAATTTTTCTAAGAATTATCTTCTTAATTTACTTTATCACAAATGAGTTATTTCTTTATTCGGTTTCTTGTAAAATCTTCCTCTGAATTTTATTGCTCTTTAATTTTGTCTTTCATGAATAAAATAATTATTAATAATGTATTTCTATTAATCAATTGTGAATAAAATTAACATATGTGTTGCCATGTAACATTGTTTTATTAGTTATAGCTCAATTACCAATATATAATATATAAATTGATATAGGATTCATAGTTTCATGAATAGTACATTGAGGGGGAGAAATTATCGATAATGTTTTTATTTGGGTGGGACCAAAAATATCCATATATGAAGAATTAAATTAAAAAGATAATTTTATGAAACATTAAATTAAGAAATATTTTATTTATAATGAATTACATTACAAAAATAATTTTATAAGAGATTAAATGGAGATCTAGTTTGGATGAATTGTTCCTAAAGATTTACATTAAAATAGTGCTCACTTGCGCAACAAAGTAAGTCATATGCATTTGGTTGGATTGTTTTTTCCAATTCCAGTAAAATACAACTGCATCTACAATCTAGATTCACTAGATTTATGAAGGTAAATATACCTTGTACAGTTACAAAGAAATGAATTGAAGGCACGTAGAGTCAAACAATTTCTAAAGTTAAGAACTAGAGAGAGAAACTTATTAATGCTTTGCTTATGAATTCATATTGTTTGTAGTAATCCCATTACCATTACCATTACCATTACCAAGCATGGAATGGTAGCCTCATTTGAGGTGTCTTTTAGACACCAAAATATGACAAAAGACATTTAAAAATGGTAATGTGAAGGATAAATATTTTAATTGTGTGAGAAAAACATATTTCAAAAATATAATTTTATGTCATAGTTAAAATTTTTATTCTTCAAGCTAGAATTTTCAAAAATGCTACATTATATTTTATTCTTAAAAAAGAATATCAAAAGTGGCTACTGCACATTGTATAGACGTAGCGGAGACTATCCAAGCACATTGCCGGCCGAAGAAAAAGTCAAATGTTTCCTTCGTCCCTACTTTCTCTTGCAGGAGCAATACAGTCTCGTTGAATAACTAACTGTAAGAAAAAACCTTCTTGGTTCTTGCAGAAGACCTTCCATTCGGTAGTTTCAAGTGGGAATTAAAAGAACGAAATCTTAAAAAAGAAATCTGGCTTATTCGATAGCTTGTTGAGAATGCAATGATGACTGATCAACTCGATAAATCCACGGAAAATGGATTTCTTGCAGCTATATATATATATATATATGAGATAGAACTTGAAAAGATAATTTAACAATTTCTCACGATGTTTGGATGGTGGAAGAAACGAAAACAGAAAAAGAAAGCATAAAAGAATAAGATTATTTAATTTAAATAATATTTATTATTATTATTTAAATGTATTTATTTATATTTTATTATTTTTTTAGTAGAAATACGAAAGTTATAGATATTCATATCTTTATTCTTTTTTTATTTTCATATTTAATAATTTTATGTATTAAACAATTTATAAATTGTTATTATAGAATAAAGGGACAGAAGGATACAATTTTATTTCTCTATCAAGTGAGAAAGAAAGATGTAATTAGATATAAAATTAAAAAAAAAAAAAAGAAAGGAAGAGGAGAAAATTGAAAGTTCAAAGAAAGTCAAGTAAACATTTATTCTTATTAAAATCTAGAGTAAATTATTTTTTAAAACAGATTTTGTTGTTGTTGTGAATATATATATATAAATCCTTCGGATATAAAAAATGACAAAAAATACCTTGAAAATTTTAAATTAAAAATATAATTTATCAAAAGAATGATTTTTTATTCAATATTATTTATTTTGCATTGAACATTATAAATTTAATTTATTTTAAAATTTTATTAAATTTGAGACCTTGCTTATATTTATTAATATATATTTAATATAAAGGTTGTTCTTGAAATTAAATTATTCTCTTTGAATTGGTTATGTTTTTTCAGTAATTATTTACATTTTATCAAATAATTTTATTATTTGCTAAATTTAAAAAGTAATTATTTCATATTAGTTAGATATATGTTTAATTCTTGTTCTCTTATATAAATAATAAATGTAAAGGTATTTTAGTTAAAATAAGTTTAATTATAATTTATTTTTTCTTATATAAGAAATAAATATAATGTGTCTTTTAATTTTAAAAGAAAAAGGTATACTTTTTCAAAATAAAAAGAAAACTTTGCAATTTAAACAAGGGTGAAAGAATAATTTATCCATAAATCTATTCTATATGATTTTGTAAATTCAAAACTAAGAAAATGCATAGTTGGAATTTGAAAAACATTATTTCATTTCATCGTCAAACTTTATAAAATATGGACGGGAGCATTTGGATTCTAGAAAATCCTACTTTGAATGAGTCGACTAATTTTTTTCTTCTGGACAAATTAATATTTATATAATTTTTTTCTTTGAAAAAAACAAGACTTGAAAATTACCATTTTGAGCGAGTTGAAATCTAGTAGCTTGAACCTATATTTAATTTAATGTATTCATCAACTATCAAAAAAAAAAATTTAATGTATTCATCAATTCATTTTAGAACTTCTTTTGTTGACTTCAGTTACTCTAATTAGATTTTTATATTCATATATTTATGTATTTAGAAGGAAAATGATATAAAAGAGTGATAGTGTAAAGGGGACTTATTTTCTCTTTTTATACGTTTTTTTTTCTCTCTATCTCTTTCCAAAGAATACATTATATATATTTAATTTATATATACATAGAAGATCTAGATTCTAATTATTCTTCAAACGAGTATGTATTTCAATGAAAAGGGAAGAACATGCATTTGGATCATCTCCATTACATAGATTTGTTTAAAGTTTAAATTTTAGGAATAAATTACATAGATTTTTATGTATTTTGTTAAAATTATATGGATATTTTTTAATATATATATATATATATAACTCTTCTAAAACAAAAATTATTTTACACTTTAATTTAATTTTAAATTTTTTGATAAATTTTAAATAAGAGACATTTTGGCCAAAAATTTAAAACTTTGGTAAAAAAACTTAAAATTGAATTAAAGTATAAAGTATTTTTTATTTTAAGTGGAATCTGTAAATGTTTTTAAAATAGATGAGAGATTTATATAATTTAAAAAAAATTCATGAGATTTTTATAATTTACTCAATTTTAATTTTAATTTTTTCAATCAATCGGTGGTACATAAGCCAATGAAAGGAAATTCTTTTGTTTCTTCTAATTTTTCCTTTTTTTTTTCTTAGTACATATAGAGATTTATTTTTGGAGTATGAGTACATATAGAGATTTTAATCTATGGCTATATGAGATTACTGTATCTTCAAAATATTTTTTCAGTTGTTACATGGTATAACATAATAAAATATTAACATTTTATGTATTTCGATATTTTAAATAATGCTAGCGCTTCAAATATCAATTATCTTAAAAGACCTTCAAGTTCAAGCATCTTAGACACTAAAATATTAAATAAAGAAATGTATCAAAAGCTTCAAAATTGTCTTATATGTTACAGTGAAAAAAAACAAAAAAGATTATCTCTTATAGAGGTTTTAGTTTATATTTTAAGATAATAAATGAAAAATGTTTACATTCAAGGTCAAATCTTATCATACAAATAATATTGTTCCTTTCTAAAATGTCCAACCACTAAGAATTATGTGAATCATGATATAACATCACGGATTGGAGAGAGACAAATTTGTGTAACATAATTTAGTTAATGATAATTATGCGTCTGATAACACATACGGTTAAGTTTGAACCATTTAAATTTGATTTGAATAGTCTAAATTTTAATTTTTAATTATTATTTTTTAAAATTAATAATCAAAATATTATTTTTATTTTGTATTTTGCTTCATTCTAAATAAAAAAAATTAATATAAGCAATTAATAAAATTTGGACTATCCTAACCAAATTTGGAGGGTACAAGATGATAGCAACCCTATCTGCTGCTCCTAAGCAATAGAGGATCGACTTTCGGCAATCATGGATAAAGAAACAACTGGTCCATATCTTGCAAAAAAAAAATCACTTTTTGGGACTAGAGCCCAAAAAAACCACTCGATAAAGAAAGAAGGCCCTATATTCATGATTGGCCCAAAAGTCCCTCGAATTAAAATGGGCCTGAGTTAGATAGCCCATCAGGTCCGAGGAAATCAAATTGGACATTCTTTTCCTTGCAGCTTGATGCCCCTTGCTGTAACGACGAACGTCAGGGACGGGCGGTAGTGGCAGACGGGGTGAGCTGAACTGCAGGAAAACGCCTGCGAGAGATTGTTTTTGATTGTTTATTCGATTGAGGGAAACATCGCTTTTTTTTCTTTTTCTTTCTCTGAGTATTTCTGAAAGCTAGATTCACTTAGGAGACGGAAAACGATGTCGGCTCGCTTGATAAAGAAAGTCCTGAATGAACAACACCGTCCCCTAGAAGTGAAGGAAGAGGAAGAAGAAGAAGAGAATCAGCTTAACGGAGAAGAGTCGGCATCCCCCGAATCCGCCTCTCGTTCTTCAATCAATCCCTTCGACCTCCTCAATGAGGACGATTCTGAACCAGACCAGGTTTAATTATTGATTTCTAGCTTCTATATCAATTACAAAAGTCTTATCTTTTGTTTATTTGTTAGGGTTGTTGTGGGGTGGGGGTTATGCTAGATTTGATTCAAATTCTTGAACGCATGCAACATTAGTCTTTGTCCTATCATTTGTGAATTGGATTCTCTTTGATATTACCACTGAGCAGAAAGTAGTTGAATTAGCGAGTTTCAATATCTTGAGGCCTTTGTTTTCAGCTGGGATTAGTTTTCGCAATCTGGTAAACCATATTACCCGCCCTTATTGCCAAGAGAAAAACAAGAAAATGTCTAACTTGGCCTTGGTATTGGGAAATATATCCGAAACGACCCATCAAGGTGATATTTATTCTGTAATTTATATTCAAATCTGACATAAAGTTGTTATCAGCACTTTATTGAAGGTAGGGAGTACTATCATTAGACATCTGAAATTCTTTTGCTTTCAGTAGTTAAATTGTCTGTTTTGTCTGCAGGGAAGTGAGCTGACATCCACCACTGAAAGATTGAGGCGATATGATGATAAAGAGGAGTCACCTTCATTGAAATATGCTGCTGTAGCTTCAACATCCAATCTGAAATCAAAGAAAAAGAAAAAGAAGAAAAACAAAGATAATTCTTTATCAAATAAAGATAGAGGTGAAAAAGAATTGGACCAAATTCTAGAGAATTTATCACTAGATGTCAATTCTTGTACTGAGCAACATGTCTCTAAAAAAGACAGAATACGAAATGCCAAAGACCAATATAAAACTGTTAAGCAGCAGTCAGTCTCCATATTACAAGTGGATCCTAAATATTTGAATGCTGAAAATGAGCTGAGAAGAATATTTGGTTCCAAGGTAGTAAAATCATTTGAGAGTAGTAATCAAGCTACCAGTTCTAGGCCAATCCGAGGGGTGAGGCGTGGACACTATAATCTTAGGAAGACTGTTCTTGTCCATCCAGCTGACCATTGGCCCCGGTGGGACGGTTCTTTGTCCATGGAATTTTTGGAAACAAAGGATGGATATAACTACTTTAGGTAAGGATTATTATTATTTAGTTGATTGATAATGTAGAACTCCTCTTCATTTTTCTACACCATCTGCCCTGCCACATATGGGTGTATGTCTGTATATGTTTAAGGACGTAGTAGCAGCATCCTATGAAATCAAGCAATTAGAAATGTGGCAAATTAGCCTGTTTCAAAAATATAATGAATCTATCTGTCTGTCTGCCTGCCTGCCTCTCTCTCTCTCTCTATATATATATATCAAATGTATCCATCTCTTTATGGAAGACTCTGGAACTCTAATGGTAGTCTGACTTAGCTTCTTAAATTTTCTCAAATAGATATTTATATTGTTTCCTAGACAAGTTGCTTGTTTGATGAGGAAGCTATTTTGAGGCCAAAGAGGGGCAAAAAATGTTTAAAAAACAACAAAATATGTACTTGCCAATTTAACAGTCAAAGACCTTCAATACAGATTGTATGTTACTCGATCTTTTACATTGAATTTTCTTACAGCATTGTCAATTACTCTTGACAAGGCTTAAAAATAAGGAATTACGTGCCTGGTTATAGTCGTCACAGAAGATGATTGGGGATATAAGATGAATATCTAATGGAATAGAATAGATTGTTTTGAAAGTATCGCCAGTCCAGTACTGTATAAGATCTATTGGCAAACTGAGAGGGCTCAAATTTAATCTTTCTTTGGGTCTCAAGGTTCTTTATCCTTCTTGCACATTTTTTCTTTGGAAGCTTGCAGTGTATTTCAGGAGACATATGCACAATATTTTCCTAGCCTTTTCACTTTAGTAAAATTCAGGAGGAGTATAAGGGTCCTTGGAAAATTTCAAATCAAAATTTTATTTATAATTTTTTCTCTCAATGTTAACCATATCTTTCAACCTGCTAGTATATAATTTTTTTTCTCAATGTTAACCATATCTCTCAATGTTAACCATATCTTTTAACCATTTGGTAACTAAGGAATATCTGTTATTTAAACTCAAATGCCATTTCCTTCTTTCTGTGAACTTTGTGACATTTTGTTAACGCTAATTAGAGGTGCTTGCTATAATATTTTGTCCTTGTTGAAATTTACTTTATATCTGCAATGTGATGCATCACCCAGTGTCTTGAATGCCGAACTATTTTTCCCTTCTTGTCTTGCAGTATTCCTTATGCCTAAATATTGCATGAGATTTTATTTGAGATATAACACGGGGAAATTTTAGACTGCAGAACACCTCTTTAGCCCAAAATATTAATCATAAGGCTCATAAGTTACATTTTTATTTTGGTTTACAAGTATTTTTTAGATTAAAAAGTATTTATTTATTTTTACTGTTTTTTTTAATCATTGTAATACAATTTTCAATTCTTTTTGTTTCTTTCATTATTGTAAAGTTTATAAGGGCTTATGCATGATTGATTTTATTAGTTTAAGCTTTTATTATTCTTCCTTTTCATTGCCAATGACTTTTGGGTCTATGGATCTCACAAATCATTGTTGGGCTTGGCTTCAGTGCAGCCCATGAAAATCATTAATTAAAGAAAAAGAATTTGAAAAAAATGAAAGAGGGGTTACCTGGAGGAGTGGAAAATGTGACATGGCACTCGGTGGCAAGCTTGGGTACTAAGTAAAAGGGATTGTATTGTGGAAGCTTGTTGTGAGTGGCTTAGGCCACTGCCAAAAAACAGATTGTTAGAGGGGAAGAGTCTGTGACCTAAGAGTGATTATGTGCATGGCCACTGGCCATCAATGAATAAGAATAAGGGTGACATATGATGATGCCACACGGTTATGATGTGGGAATAGAGGTGTTGCTAAAGGCACTATTGTTGGGATTTGGGAATAGAGGAAAGGCCTGTCATTAGCTTTAGTTTTGAAGATGTGATGCTGCCAAGTAATTCAAATTTGGGTTATTGTAAGGTTTTTTTTTTAGAGGTTGATTGGTTGTATTTATGATTTTATTATTATATTATTTTGTATGGAGCCATGGATGTAGGCAATGTTGGCTGAATGACATTAAATTGCTTGTATTATTTATGATTTTATTTTATTTTTGGCTGCCCTTAATTTTTGCTTTGTGGGGGGAATTTTTCCCAACAATCCTCCTCTTTTGGAAACAGGAGTGGAGAGTGGGAGATGGGTCTAGTTTGTGATTGTATTGTTTATAGATGTGGAATGTCTTTTAATCTTTGTATTTTGATTTCTTTTTTTTTTTTAATCCTTTATGATTAAATTAATGCGTTAATAATAAATAACAACAACCACAACAATAATGATAGTTGTATATTTTTATAGCCCTTTTAATTTCTATTCATTTTTCTCCAATTTTGTTTGTTCTGCAATGTAGATATGAACACTCGTCATCCTTTTCTCAAGCTCAGAAGGCATTTGAAGCTGCCAAAGCAATTAATGACATAAATGGTCTAGCTAGCATATTATTGTACCATCCTTACCATCTAGATTCACTTTTAACAACGGCAGAGTATTTCAAGGTTATGGGTGAACAACAGATGTCTGCAGATGCTATTGCGAAGTGTCTATATGCCCTTGAATGTGCATGGCATCCCATGTTCACTCCGCTGCTGGGCAATTGTCAATTGAAATTCAGCCATGACACTAACAAGCCAATGTTCACAGCTCTTTTCACTCACATGAAGAACCTGGACAGGCGGGGTTGTCATAGATCTGCTTTAGAGGTCTGTAAGTTGCTGCTTTCACTAGATTCTGATGATCCCACGGGGGCTATTTTCTGCCTTGACTACTTTGCTTTAAGGGCTGAGGAGTATACCTGGCTGGAAAAATTTTCTGAAGATTATAAAAGTGATAACTCCATCTGGTTGTTTCCAAATTTCTCTTATTCCCTTGCTGTTTGCCGGTTTTACCTTGAGCAAGAGGCCTCAGAAGATGCTTGTCGGGATGCTAAAAAGGCTACTTCAAGTGATCTCATGAAACAAGCATTGATGCTTCATCCTTCAGTCGTAAAGAAGCTCGTGGAAAAAGTACCTTTGAAAGATCACGTGTGGACAAATATTCTTAAGCATGCCTTTTTCCGATCAGATCAAATAGGAATTCCATCTCAAGATCACTTGATAAATATATATGTAGAAAGAAATTATCTTATATGGAGGCTTCCAAATCTGCAAAAATTGCTCAGTGATGCTGCACAACTAGTCCTTGAAACTATAGAAAATAATAGAAGTGAAGCGAAGGATTGGGCTTGTGTCAGAAAAGAAGCATTCTCATCTGAGAAAAATGAGTAAGTGAATTTCAATTGCTTTGGCTAAATTTTTCCATGTTTATCTCAATTTAAAGAAGCATCAGATTTTGAAGTATGATGTTTTAAAACTATCTGAGCTTAGGTTTTCGGTCAGTTCTGAATTTCTTGTCTTGTGAGATTGGTGTAAATTATTTGGAATAACTACGTACTGGTTGATCAATTACAATTTATGAATAGGAAATTGCAGCCCTTCCAGGAATTTGGCAGGCTTATCTAAGTCTATATATTTCTTGACTGAGCTGCGTTTTTATTCTCTTTTATGCACTAGGAGAACCCTGAATAAGTGAATGTGCTTTAAACGGCAGTGAATCTAGTTTACATGAGGTGGGGAAAACACTTGTTTGTAAAAGCTAGATGTTGTGCTAATAATAGAGAATACAAAAACGATGAGCACATAAATGATGAATAATCAT
Organism: Erythrophleum fordii; assembly: GCA_032878935.1. NCBI lineage: Eukaryota > Viridiplantae > Streptophyta > Magnoliopsida > Fabales > Fabaceae > Erythrophleum > Erythrophleum fordii. The sequence continues at coordinate 8,334,156 of JAVQMF010000047.1, forward strand.
GTGATGAGGCTGTGTGGAAGTTAATCTGTTCGAAACCTGTGCATCTCATTTATAAATAGTAAAAGAGATGATGGAAAGAAACTAATTTGTTGAACCCCCCCCCTCTCTTTTCTTTTTTTTTTTTCTTTTTTTTCTCTCTCTTCCCTTTAAACAAACTCAATTGACTTATGTGTGATATGCTAGCAGTAGTGTCTTCATCCATTGGTCTTTTATTTATTGAACTGAAACTTTCTATTTTGTTAGGTATGGACATTTGTTGGTTTCTGATTTCTCTGACTCGGTGGCAACCATTCCACAAGAGAATCTGCAAAATTTTATGGGCGCGCCAAGGATGAGGGAGGTTATGCAGAATGAGAATGAAATTGCTAATCTGCGTGAAAATGGCCATGCTCCTCGTGACATTGCTAACAGGAGTGCATTGGCTGTGTTGTTTGAGTCAATGCTACCATGGGCTACTTACGGGGAGAGGGAGGATGGTGGACCTGATGAGCATCGACAAGACAATCAATGATTCTGGATGTAACTCGGTCATCAAGGGTCTGCATAGTGCTTTACAGAAAATAACTCAATGTATACTCTTTCCATTCATCTTTTAGCGGGGGCGCATGGTGGGTTTGTGGGGTGGGAATTGAAATAGTTAAACTCTCGGCGAAGGATGTCTCGGTTTATAGAGCCACGCCGAGCTTAATGCCTTGTGCTGTTGATCTCTATCTGTGATCTCTAGATGCCTATAGATATCATAGTCCGCAGAAAGTTTTGTGGTATCTAATTTTAGAAATGTCAAGTGTATACTTCGTCATTCCTGAGATCTGATCTTGGTGCGACTAGATTAGGGATACTAATAATTGGGGGCATTCTAGTATTAGTACTCTGTACTTGTACCCTTTCCTAGTACTGCTCTGAATTGTTTAGGCATATCCAGCTTCCTTCTGAGATTGCTTTCTGTGTAAATGGCTCTTTATGGTTTGTGTTGCTAGTTATTTTCTCTATCTAAAAATGCATTTAGACTTGGTAGGGATGTTCACACGAAACAAAATGGAGAAGCAAGTGTGCACGGAAGATTTGCTGTTCAATAATTCACGGATTGATTCTAAACCATTGCTCGAGTTTTCGAGTATAAATCATATATAGATGGCTCTTGTGTGGTAAGATATGTAGAAAGGAGGTACCAACTTTCTTTGTCTCCGAGACATGCTTGGCTGAACTAGACTGTTTCTCATATGTCACCTTTTTCTTTATTATAAAATATATCTTCTTTTATTTTCTTAACAGGTGCCAATTGTGGTGGTGGGTCTCTCTCTCTCTCTCTCTCTAATTTAAGTCACAAATGTCGTGGTTAATAATAACACACGATGATCAAATTTTTATAACGTGTCACTGCTAATAATAGTTATATACGTTGGTTGCCTCAAGTTTTAATCCAACGTGTGTCGCATTCCTTGCCATACACGGAAATTTTTGTAGTATAGGAGAAGAATTGCAATGATTGAACAAGTCTAAATATTTTCATGATTAGGAGTTCTTATGTGAGTGAGAGTGATATAATTGGTGTTGGATTTATACGGGTGAATTTTTTTGAGTCCTCCTTTTTTATGTCACATCTGAATTATGTTTGAACTTCTTTGCTAGCAACACTACCGTTGAAATTTTACCAATGCAAAAATATAACTATTAAGCCACTCTTCGCTTTAGAAACAGATCCGCAAACCAGAGGCCAGAGTCCATTGACTTCTTTCTTCTCTTCCTTCCTCTACCTAAAAGTGTTTAGGCCCAGCCCTACTTGGTCAAACCGAGTTTAGTTGGGTTGGGCACAAAAAAGATTTTAAAAAAAAAATTTAGGACTAGGCTAAGTATAAACTAACTTTAAGGTCATATTAATTTAGTTTAATATGAAAAAATAATAATTTTTTTAAAGAATATTTATTATAAATATTTATATCAATTTTAATTCTTTTTAAGAATAAAATATAATTTTATAAAATTTATATAAAAATTTTTCTTTTTAAGAGTTATTTTATAATTTTAATAACAAATGCGAGTTTGTTTTAAGAGATACATTGGTCCGATCATATTCAAAAAAATTAAAAAAATATTTTTTTAATAAAATTTTATATCAAAATTTATTTTTTATAAGAATTTATATAAAAATTTTATTTTCTAGGATCATTTTATAATTTTAATAATAAATTAAAAAATACCAAGCAGCCTAATATTGGTTCTGCCCTGCTTAGTATTAAATCGGGCCAAGTCAGGCCAATGGATTTCACTTTTAAAGCTTATTAAAAATCAAGTCGAGTATCAAATTAAGCCAAAATCTTACCCGGCTTGACCCATAAATATACTTACCTCTACTATTTGTTTTTCTCTAGTGAAGAAGAAAATAAAAGAAGCAAGGAAAAAGGTTTGCATATTATTTTGAACTTGCGTGTATGGTGATTTATTTGAATTTGATTTATTTTTTTTCATCTTTCATAGAAGGTGATTAACATGTTATAAATTTCTAAATGGCAGTAGTTTATAAAAATTAATAATATGTTTATTTTGTGGTATTTAAATTTTCCCTGGCCAAATGTGATTCTCAACGTTTTGCTTGCCCATGCTGAATAAAAGAATAACTTATAAAAGTGTAGTAATTAAATATATCTAAAATAATGTCACAATAAAATTATGAGTTAGAATTAACCAGTAAATTTAGTAATTAAATATTAGTAATAAATACAAATTAACTTGTAAATTTTAGATCATAGTTAAATGTTCAAAAAGGATTAAATATAACAATAATTATGGTTTAATTGTAACTAGGCGCTATTTTTTTAAGTAAAAATAATTTGGGAACTAGTTGTTCGAATTAGTTAGAGTTTTTGAAGATATATCAAAATTGTTATAGGATTTATATTTTGATAAGGTAATATATTAAAAAAATGTAATTTATTTTTTGTAAAAGTTGACATATAATTGTGTGTATTTATAGAAATCAACATGAGTAGGATGTTTCTCATCCTTAAGCATCCAAATGATATTGTATCTCAAGGGTGGTAGGGGGTCACCTTTTCGTGTGACGCACCTCTACTTATAAGAATTAAGCAAAGACACATCTTTACATGAATAGAAACAACTGATTCATCGTAAGTTAAAATTGTAACCGAATCAAGTAGATCACAGCTAAAATACAGTATTCGTATACATGTCAATCCTCCAATATATAATTTGTTCAAATTGTCTGAGGATGAAGATGTTGTGGTGGTAGTTGATTGTCACACATGCTTTAGTGGGTTCTAATGGAGGTGTACACGAAAACAGAAACAATTGACACCAAACTTAAATGAGCAAGCTCGAGCCAAGGTTTGAACTTTGAAGATTGTGAGCCATCTACATCCTTCCCCTCAAATCCCACTGTCTTCAAGTTCTCATTAGCACAGGATGCTTCGTCATTCTATTCCCATGTTGAAGATAATTTACGTGGCAATGAGATACCGCAGTTCACTTCATTTGTACTCTCGGATGATTTGTACCATAGCGTTCCCGCCCAGCATGGTGCTGACGCATATCCCACCATGGCACATGCAGATGTTGAGTTGTTATGTCCACCTCCACGAGACATAGTAGATGACACAAATGTATATGATATTGAGAATATCGTTGATGATGAGGGAGATGAATCGAAATCTAGGAGTGAAGATGACGATGATACACAGCCTGCCTCACTTGTGTCATATGATGCGCCATCGTCTTCTTACTTGACATAGATAAATACGAAAGCAAAAAACAAACCTAAAATACCTGTATTGGTTCGGGCAAGCACTTGGAATGAGGATTCAGACATCTCCATAAGTCTTGTGTTTCTACGTCAATATCTTAGGACCATCGCAGACTAGATTATGGTATGATCACTAGTAGCATAAGGGGCATGGTGAATTAGTCACCTGATGTTCCGATTTCACATGTCATCTGAAAATTGAAAGATCAATTTTCATACATATTTTCACAAAGGGAGGAGTGGATCAACAAGCAAAAGACTATTCCCACGACATTTGAAAATTGGGAGGTTTCTTATGGCTTATTGTGCCATTAATGGCTACTGTCCAGCGCTTTGTGCCTTGCACGATGGTTGAACTCCAAACAAGATGGCGTGGGGAGGACAAAAGCACGAAGTTGTTTCACCATGTGTTTTGGTCGTACAAACCTTGTATGAATGCCTCTGAGTAGTCGAAGCCAATGTTCCAAACCGTTAGATTATTGGGCGTCTATAATAAACTTATCCAAATTTATAAATAAAGTTTAAAGAAATTAATTTGTTAAATAATTATTTATTTAGTAATTAATTAATATTCATTTTTTCTATTTTGAAATTTGAAAAGGTCAGTCAATGAATAAGAGGGAAAAAAAAAAAACTGATTTAAGAGGATTTTAGGTGATCATGTGTGTTAATGAGTTAAGGTGAGAGAACAAAAACTTCTTCGAAGTTTTTTTTACTTTTCGAGAGAAGAGAAAACACAAAACTCATTCCCTGTCCATTTTTCACTACATTCCTCTTGAACTTTGGTGCCTTTTGTTGTGAAACTGAGATTAAAGTCCAGATTGTAACCATGATCATACCGCATGAGACAATAATTTGAGAAGATATGTCACCGGCTCTTAATTTTTTATCATCAAATGAGACTTTCTTGTATCATATACCCCGTGGCGCATAGTTAATATCTATAACTCAATATTTTGCTCATTGTGTTTTCCATCATCAATAGCATCTCAACATTCTTACTTCAAATTTCTTTATTCATAATAATCTCAAAACATAGTTAACGACAAGCAAACTCAACATGTCCAGATAATTATCCTTAGAACTTTTTATACAGTAAACAATGTTTTGGAGTGTACAATGCCATGATAACAGATTCCCAAGAGCAAACTTTGCATGCTAAGTGCAGAAAAAGCCACTGAATGAGCCTCCCTACGCTTGGAAGAGGAATAAGAAAATACTGTGGGTGCAGTGTTATTGATGGAGCATGCATAATTTTTTAATGCTGGTAAGAGCAGAAAGCAGAATGAGCAGCCATAGATGACAATAATGGTCCCTCCTCCAACCCAAGAGTACGTTGGAGTGACCATTTCTTTTACTTTCTTTTCTCTCTGCGGATATTGCGGGCATTTAGGCTGGAAGATGTAGGGGACCCAAGCTAAGTATAATCGAGTTGCCATGTGACTGGATTCTAATCATATATCATTAGCCACACCATTATAGCCTGCAAACATCATTACAATACGCCTCAGCTTTATCAATCTTATATTATCTCTTCCGTGGAGTTAACAAAAAATTACAGATGAGGATTTTAAATTAAAAATATTTAATAATTTTAAATTTTAAAATTATTTTAAGATATGTAAAAGATTAAAATTTTAAATTGTACCAAAAAATTACATTTTAAAATTTCAAGTAAAAAATTTTAGTTAATGAATTCTTTAAAATAGTTTTAAAATTTAAGATTTTTTAATATAAATATATTTAATTTGAGATTTTTAATTATAATTTTTTAAAATTTTAAATTCACATATATTAAGCTGAAGAAAAATAAAAAGAGAGAGAAATTTTAATACAGATATTTTTTAATTTAAATTTAATATTTTTTGTCCTGAAAAAGTTTAGAATGAAAAGAATAGAAAAAAAATTATTTAGATTTTATTTAAAAAAGCCTAAATTAAAATTTTTCTTTCCTTCATTTCTCTAGTTTAAGTATGGAGTAAATGGCACTGCTTATATATTACTCAAGCGTACCTTTATAATTACAAGCAATAAACGGCTAACAAGTGTTTTATTTATTTCTTTCAGGCCAAAAAAAATGTTGATCAAAATGTTTTTAAACTCTCGCTAATAAATTTTTTAATGAATAGTCATTTACTAATTACAATACGCCTGTTTCACAAAGCCCGCTACGGCAAGTCTATTATATAAATAAAAAAAAAATGAAATGGATAAAGAAAATTACGGATAATTTTTTTTATGTTATTATAATTATTACTTAATAGTATTTATTTTTTATCATTTTTCAAGTAAGAATATGGGAATTATTTCTAATTTACAAAATTATCTTTTTTCATTCCATTGCTATTTTTATTCTCAACTCTTTATATACCAATCGGATAACAAAAAATTTCTTCCACTTTTTTAGCCTTCTGGGAGGTGAGAATACACAACACATTAACTTCAATACTATCTTTTAATTTCAAGGAAAAATCTGAGGTTCTGACATAGCTTCCATGTTAAGAGATCTATCATTCAAGCAACCAAGTAATGTGTGAATATTTTAAACAGTAATTGTTTGGTAAAATAGATAAGTAAAGGTTTTATATGTATAACAAAAAATAGGCAAAAGATTTTGAAACATTTATTGTATATTTAGTTCTTTAACAAAATTATAATATGTGAATATTTTATATAACTTGAGACAATCTTAGATATACAATGTTTATTACCATAACCATTTTGGGAATTATATTTACAAATGAGTTTGTTATATAATATCTAAAGAAGTTTAATCTCATTAAAATTATATATTTTATTGTTCCCTCATATTAGTATGCATGTGCAAATCTATTACTTAAGTGATGTGGTAGGCAGCTTTTACTTTTCTTTTTTTTAAAAAAAATTCACTTTGAATTCTTAAAATTTCACTCAAGTTTCCTTTTAGCCTCTACAACTTATTTTGGTTCAATATATTCCTTAAAATTTTAAAAATGAGTTCAATGTCAGTTATTTTTCTTAACATGGATTCCCATGAGTTTAAACCAACAAAATTTGTGCTTTTAATCGATAATGAAATTTGAGTGAAATCAACCAAAGCACATAAACTCAAGAATTTTTTTGTCCTTCCCGTGGAAGCAAAATTGATGAAGAGATGGATGATTTTTGGGCATTAAAATGATTAGAAGAAACAAAATGATATAACATATATCTGAGTTGATCTAAATTGCCACATTGGTGCTTTTAGTTAGCCTATTAAACCATGTCATGTGTGATGCCACATTGAACACTTTTGTTAGTAAAATTAATATCATAAAAGAGAAAAACGCTATTGATACTTTTAAAAACCTTAAGAAGTGTACTAAAAGAAAATAAATTTTTGAAACTTAAACAAACTTGAGCAATACTCAATGGACTTTCATAATAAATAATTAAAATTGTATCCTTGCAAATTAAATCTTTTATAATCATACGACAGTTATGTAGTCGAAGAAAAAATAACAAAAAATGGTAAAAATATATCCAGAATCTATTTTCTCACCTTACACATATTTTTTCTTTTTTCTTTGTTTATCTTGGATTGCACTAGATACAATGTGATTTTAGAGAATCTAAACTTGTATAGCAATTGTAAAATGCTAGCGGATCATTTGATGGGTAGGTGGACGTGGGTGTGTGAGAAGTGGGAACCACGAGCAGAAAGTGAGTTATGTGAATCTCTCTGCATTGGCACGTATGCTTGGGGGGGTTTCAGGTCTGCCCCCTTTTCTTTTCGAGATGTTATAAAAGGGAAAAACATAACAAACTTGAATACACCACAGCATATGAATTGAACACAGTATAGTATACATGGGTGGGAATCTAAAGAACGCAGTGACAGCATTCTTAGTTCCTCTCCCCTCCATACTCTTCTATCTTTCCTTCCTTAACCACTATGACTCTGCAATAATTGACAGTGATGCTAGCTCCACTCTCTGGACATGGTGCTATCGCCACCCTCTCTTGTTACCCAATGCCCTCTTGTTCCTCAACGTTACTCTCCTCTTCTGGCTCATAGCCCAAATCCAGTCTAGCCATTGGGTACGTTTTCATCCAAACATACATACCTTTAGAATCAGTAGCTAGTTTCTGAGATTTTTGTGGCTTGTGATGGTGCAGATGATTAACCTGTATTGGACAGTGATTCCGGTGATGCTTGTTCATTACTATGCAAGTCACCCTTTGGGTCAGTACAATCGGTGGAGATCAAGCATTGTGATTCTGTTGAGTTGGGTTTGGAGTGTTAGGCTCATACACAACTACGTCAGGCGAGAAAACTGGCAATGGGGTGCCAGACAGGATTGGCGTTTCACCAATATGAGCCAATGCTATGGCAAGCACTGGTGGTGGGTTTCCCTTTTCACCGTCTACTTCTCTCAGCAGGTTAGTTTACTTGTTTTCATTCCATTCTAAAGCTTTTCTTTTTTTTCTTTTTTTGTGGTCCTGATGAAGGGAAGTCATCACCGTTGAGATTAGGAGATTCACAAAGAAATTGTTTAGAGCTTGATTCTGATGAAACTGGTATAGTTAGAATTTGAATCGATGATAATTCGCTTAATTACACATGACTTGCTCATTTGTACTAAGTCAGCCCTTCACGGTTTTCATTTCTAGGTTTTAAACAAGTTAAAAGAATTAATTGCTTATTTGGTTGATTTTTGCTATGAAATTTATTAGAGGTAATAATAAAATCAATCATAATAAACTTTTGAGATAACGTTGTCATTAACATAGTGTTTAAACCTTTATGACCAAGTGATTATTCTCTAATTCTTCTAAAATTTTAGAATAAATTACTCCTTGACACTGTAAATGGACATTTTTCCTTAATATTTCTTATAGAGAAAAAAGTTTCCCAACCCTAATCTCAAGTGGGGCAATTCCTATGGAAATTTTCACAAACAGGGAAAAAATTGTCATTTTGACTTAATATTTTATCAATTTATATTATCTAAATGGTGATGAGTTTAATCTTAATACAAAATACTATTTAAGCAACTCAGATTTTCTCCCATATTAAAGAAAATGACGTGAAAGAAAGAGAATAGAAAAAGGCGATAAGTCCTGCTAGTCCTGCCTTCTCTCTCTTTTTCCAATAGGTTTCTTCTGGTATAAGAGAGAATTTGCTAGCCCATTTGGGTGTTTTTTCCCCCCTTAATATTATGTCTCACTTTTGCAGCTGCTTCTGATTGCACTATCCCTTCCATTCTATGGTGTCCACTCAGTCAATCAGCCTCTGAGCATCATGGACTTGGTGGCCACTGTAGTGTGTTCATCTGGCATTCTCATAGCATACTCTGCTGATACACAACTTTATCACTTTGTGACTAGAAACAACAACCTTAAACATCTTGGTAAACCCATAGTGCCTGTTCTGGACAAGGGTTTATGGTATTACTCCAGGCATCCAAACTACTTTGGAGAACAGCTATGGTGGTCTGGACTGGTTATATTTGCTTGGAACATAGGACATGGATGGGCCTGTATAGGGACATTAGCCAATACCATTTGTTTGGCTTACGTGACTAAGCTTGTGGAAGATAGAATGTTGAAGCAAAAGTACAGAGCAGAGGCATATAGGATGTATCAGAAGACAACCTCAGTATGGGTACCTTGGTTTAAGACTTCACCTTTAGGAGTAAAAAATAAGAATGCTTGATGTTTCTTTCTTTCTTTCTTTCTTAGTGCTGTGTGGTTCGTTCATTGTTCATTTCTACAAGAAGTATATTTTTGGTATTCTTGAACTCTTGCATAGTTCTGTTTTGTTAATTTCGGCGTCTGGGCAAGCCATGTATAAATCACTGTGATATTGAATAAAATATTCATGCTTATGCTATATTTCTTTTTTGGTTGTAGAAAAATCACTGTTTCTAGCATTTCTTTTTATCAATTATGGCCTCAACTTTTCCTGTGTTCATGGTCTGAAATGTTGATTGGATTTGAGACGGCTACCTCTGAAGACCCTGAAAGTGAAACCATCCCAAAAAGAGAGGGAAAAAAACTAGAGAGAAAGATGTGGATTTTGAAACCCCATTAACGTTTGGACTATCTCTGAACTCTGCCTTGCATTTACACTTGCTTTTTTAAAGCATTGTAATATAGCTTCCTGTCTACTTTGAATAAGATTATGGTCTTGCTCTTTTAATCACAACTCATGATTCGTCCAAGAAACTCCTGTAGTCACAGGGACAATACCTAGAACTCCTTTGGTTTAAGTTATATTTATTATATTTTTTTATTATTACTAAATATTTTTTATTATTTATATAAAGCAAGAGTACAAAAATTATTATTATTTTTTTAAATTTTGGCCATATTTAGTACATGATAAAGGAATAGAATGGGAAGAGAAAAAAAAATAGGTGAGATGGAAAATGATAATTATATCCTATTTTTTAAAAATATTAAATAATAATTACAAGAATATAACAAATATTTTTTTTTTATTTTAAAATTTTCCATTCTCTCTCATTGCAACACCGTGTATCAAACATGGTCTCTGTGTACCAAGCCCTTATTGTCGAATATAGAGGACCCAAGTAACAAAAATAAATAGGACCAAAAATAACTTACAATATATATATATTTTTTCAGTGGTATATCCCTCTACAATCAAGTTCATATTAGCTAAATGTTTTCCTCATCTTTTCCTACTTGCCTAACATTTTCGATTGAAATCACTTTTCTGAAAATACATATTGAAATCTTTGAGGCACTTCACTTATTTATGATAGACATAAAAATTTAAAAAATTTGTATAGAAGATAAAATAAAAATAATAATAGGCATAAAGAATTAATGTGATTTAAGTGTAAAAGATAAGATTGCTTGTTGTTTTTTCCTTAAGTGTTGCACTGTTCTCTTCTGTTAATCCGAGGAAATTATTGGTTCTGTCTACTAGTGCAAGCCATGTAAATCACTGTTATATTCAACAAAATCTTCATGCATCTGTTAAATTTATTATGTAGCATACTTAATGAAAAAAAATAAAGGAAAACAAAATGAAAGGCGAAGATGTAATCCTGACCATCCCACATATATATATATATATATATATATATAATATTCATGCTTCAAAAGTTAAATCACGAGATTGAAAGATTTGAAATTCATATAAAGCTCATATCAGATTTTTATACTTTCGATGTGATATTTAAGTTTTGTGTCTTGCAATTGAAATTATATTATTGTACTTTGTTTTTCTTATTGTTTCGGTTTGAATGAAAGCCAAACAAAAAACAAGAAAGAAAAGTGATATGAATGACTGAAGTAATTTGGATTCTCTGCTACTCTAAAAGGAGAAGTAGAGAAATATTGTAATCTCAACGCTCAAAGGACCATATAATTTTACAACTCAAACACTTCCTATATGTCGCTTAAAATCATCTTTATTCAAGAAGCATGGATAATGATATAAACATACGATAAGATACGGACATTATAAATTTTTAAAGATTCATGTATAATTAAATAATAATAATAATATTGTGTCTAACATATGTTAAATATGAATGCGATTTTATTTATAAATTGTTCATGTTTTATAGATTGGATTCGTACATATAAAATTTATGCACAAAGTTAATTTTTAAGAAGCACGTAAAATTTAAAAAAAAAAACTAAGAGGAGATCTTCTCTCTCTCTCTCTCATTTTCTCTTCTCTTTTAAAAGAAAAAAATATAAGAAAATTAAGAGAGAGAAATGAAAAAAAAAAAAGCCATCCCAAAAGAAGGAGAAAAAGTTGAAGGGACCATTTAATATTGAAGAAGAAATAATTTTTTATAATATTTATTATATATTTATAATTATTATTTATTGATTTTTATCTCTTTTATTATTTTTTAAAATATAATTATAAATGTTATTGTTTATCTACTTTATTTATTTTATTTTTATTTTTATATTGAACATTGTTTACACGTTTGAACTATCTATGTAAATCATTCCTTGCATTCACACGAAGATTACTTTGAAAAGGATCTTTATGTTTGGTTAAGTGAGAAGTTTGGTAAAATATTATAAATTTAATATTTTTTAATATATTTTAAATATACACATACACAAGATTCGTAGTAGAAATTAAAATTTGAATTTATTATAAGTCAATATGTGTATTTCCGGTAAGCATCATAATGCTTTTTTATTGACTTTGAAAAGAATCTTTATGGTTGGTTAAGTGAGAAGTTTGGTAAAATATTATAAATTTAATATTTTTTAATATATTTTAAATACACACACACACACACACAAAAGATTCGTAGTAGAAACTAAAATTTGAATTTATTATAAGTCAATATGTGTATTTCCTGTAAACATCATAATGTTTTTTTGTTGACTTTGAAAAGGATCTTTATGATTAGTTAAGTGGAAAGTTTGATAAAATATTATAAATTTAATATTTTTTAATATATTTTAAATACACACACACACACACACAAGATTCGTAGTAAAAACTAAAATTTGAGTTTATTATAAGTCAATATATGTATTTCCTGTGAGCATCATAATGCTTTTTTGTTGACTTTGAAAAGGATCTTTATGGTTGGTTAAGTGGGAAGTTTGGTAAAATATTATAAATTTAATATTTTTTAATATATTTTAAATACACACACACAAGATTCGTAGTAGAAATTAAAATTTGAATTTATTATAAGTCAATATGTGTATTTCCTGTAAGCATCATAATGCTTTTTTGTTGACTTTGAAAATGATCTTTATGGTTGGTTAAATGGGAAGTTTGGTAAAATATTATAAATTTAATATTTTTTAATATATTTTAAATACACACACACACAAGATTCGTCGTAGAAACTAAAATTTAAATTTATTATAAGTCAATATATGTATTTCCTGTAAGTATCATAATGCTTTTTTGTTGATTTTGAAAAGGATCTTTATGGTTGGTTAAGTGGGAAGTTTGATAAAATATTATAAATGTAATATTTTTTAATATATTTTAAATACACACACACACAAGATTCGTAGTAGAAACTAAAATTTGAGTTTATTATAAGTCAATATGTGTATTTCCTATAAGTATCATAATGCTTTTTTGTTGACTTTGAAAAGGATCTTTATGGTTGGTTAAATGGGAAGTTTGATAAAATATTATAAATTTAATATTTTTTAATATATTTAGAATACACACACACACACACAAGATTCGTAGTAAAAACTAAAATTTGAGTTTATTATAAGTCAATATGTGTATTTCCTATAAGCATCATAATGCTTTTTTGTTGACTTTGAAAAGGATCTCTATGGTTGGTTAAATGAGAAGTTTGATAAAATATTATAAATTTAATATTTTTTAATATATTTTAAATACACACACACAAAAGATTCGTAGTAGAAACTAAAATTTGAGTTTATTATAAGTCAATATGTGTATTTCCTATAAGCATCATAATACTTTTTTGTTGACTTTGAAAAGGATTTTTATGGTTGGTTAAATGGAAAGTTTGATAAAATATTATAAATTTAATATTTTTTAATATATTTAGAATACACACACACACAAGATTCGTAGTAGAAACTAAAATTTGAGTTTATTATAAGTCAATATGTGTATTTCCTATAAGTTTCATAATACTTTTTTGTTGACTTTGAAAAGGATCTTTATGGTTGGTTAAATGAGAAGTTTGATAAAATATTATAAATTTAATATTTTGTAATATATTTTAAATACACACACACAAGATACGTAGTAAAAACTAAAATTTGAGTTTATTGTAAGTCAATATGTGTATTTTTCAGAAAGTGATTTGAACTTAAAAATTTAAGCAAGTAGGAGAGGATGAGAAAAAAAAAAATCTAATATAAACTTAATATGTATAAACGAAATAAATTAATAAAAATATTATTTTATGTTTATGTGTATACAACATGTATATTTTATATTATATAAATATATTTATTAAAACATAAATTAAGTCAAATTCCAATTTTTTTATAGTGAGATTATCTTGGAATTTTGTAAGGGCTAAATTTACTCTTGCAAATTTTATTTTTTTAAAAAAATAAATTAATAATTTAGTCTCTAAATTTTTCAATTTAATCATTTAAAGATCTCATAATTTAGTTTTTGAAATATTATTCTTCTCTTACTTTGATGTTAATAAAGCTTTTTTGTTTAGTTCTTAAAATATTTTTTTCAATTAAAATAATCTTTTTGATAAATATTTGTAGGTTTTCTAATGTATAAAAATCTAATTTTGATATAAAATGAGTATTTTGGGAGTTAAAGATTTCTAAACAAATTCATATCATTAGTTAAATATCATATGAAATTTCATTTTTGTTTAATGGAAGACGACTATTTTAATTAAGAAAGAAATAATTATTTAAGATTAAATTAAAATAATTTTATTTTAAAAAATTACATTAAAAATGTTTTAAAGATTAAATTATTAATTAACTTGAAAAGAAAATCCTCAGGAATTCATCCATTTCCGGGAATATTCTGTGGCACCTGACAATCATTCAGTCATACCGTGTAGTGAGTTATCCCCTTCCCTGACCTCTTTCTAGAAAGTGAAAGCAATTTGATCAGCAGCGAAAAATCAACAACTAAAAACCTAATAGCGTGTTTGGCAGGAAAAATCACGTTTGAAACCCACGTAGAAGCAATAATTTGTTTCAACCTTCGTCAACGTGCAACCAAACACACGCTATTTATAGTTGATTACCGTTCAACCCCCAGCTTGAGCTGTTGGAGCAGCTGAAGAAGCCAAGATTTCGGTTGGTATATCCAAATTTTCAAAAACGGTTATGATTTCGAATAATAGAAATAGAAATTGCTATGGTGGCAAGAGGGTGAGGAATGGAATGGGTTTCAATTTCATGGTGGTGATGATACTCTATGCCGTTTGTTTACTTCCGATTTGCGTCTCCGCAGTGAATCTGCGGTTCGGAAATAATGGGGAATTCAAGATATTGCAGGTGGCCGACATGCACTACGCAAACGGCAAAAGTACGCATTGCTTGGATGTGCTTCGTTCCCAGTATGCTTCTTGTTCTGACCTGAATACCACCGCTTTTATTCGAAGGATGATCCTTGCTGAGAAACCCGATCTTATTGTTTTTACCGGTATTTATTAGTTATTCTATTTCTAATTTGGGTTCTTTTTTCTTCGTGTGTTTCATCTGGATTCTTATCTTCAATTTCTAATTCCAAATTTAGCCGTGCCTGAATTCCTTTTTTCTTGTTCCGGAAATGGACCTTTTCTTCTCTCTCTTTCAAGGGTAAAACTACTATATTTGGCTACACCCCAACGGTTTAATATTTTAGTTACAGGGATGAACCTTAGAACAAATTTTGTTGTATAAAAGATGTGTTGATTTTAATGATTTGTAGAGAACATCGTGAGAGAATTTACTCTTAGGGCATGGCGAATCGGATGCTGATTTAGGACAAAACTTAGGTGAGGTTTCTTATATATTTAGTATTAAATTATTTGAAAAATAGATAACATGTGAAGGAATTTTTGTGAAAAAGAGAATCATGTTATCCTAAGTTGTAAAAAAAAAAAAGTCATGTGTCGTGTTTATTGAAGAATCTAATAGGAATCACTTTATAAACTGCATCTAAGTTTTATCAGTTGATTTATCCCACTGTGATGTGTTAAACAGGTAATTTCTTGTGTTTGGGATAAAATATAAAGAGGAACAAGATGGCGATGAAACGATTTTGGATTTGTTATATAGTTTTTTTTTTTTTTCAATTATTAATCTTCAATTGCGCCTCTGAGTAAGTGGCAAGTTTCTTTGATTAAGCTAACTCATTGTGCATGAATTCTGGTTTACAGGGGATAATATCTTTGGAAAAGATGCTGAGGATTCAGCTAAATCAATGGATGCTGCATTTGCTCCTGCAATTGCATCAAACATACCATGGGTAGCTGTTTTGGGTAACCATGACCAGGAAGGATCACTCTCCAGGGAAGGGGTGATGAAACATATTGTTGGGATGAAAAACACACTGTCTAAAGTTAATCCTCCAGAAGTAAACTTCATTGATGGTTTTGGGAACTATAACTTGGAGGTTGGTGGAGTTGAGGGCACTGAATTTGAAAACAAGTCAGTTCTCAATCTCTACTTTCTTGATAGTGGAGATTACTCCACTGTTCCTTCTTTGATTTCTGGCTATGGTTGGATCAAACCCTCACAGCAACTTTGGTTCCAACGAACGTCTGCAAAGCTTCGGGTACTGTTTTATATGTTCCATTGAGTTAAGATATTATTCTATTTATCCTGTTTCTCTTTCTTTCTGTTAAATAGCTGCTTATGGGTGTGAGTTTGTATGGGTTTTCATTAAAGATCTAACTGATTTCAGTTCTTTTGCTTGATGAAAATATCTGATTAATTATTTTCTCTTTGTTCTGCAGAAAGCATACAAGGATGGACCAGTGCCTCAGAAAACAACTGCTCCTGGTCTTGCATACTTTCACATTCCTTTACCAGAATATGCTAGTTTCCGCTCGTCAAACTTCACAGGTGTGAAACAGGAAGACATTGGCTCTGCTTCTGTGAATTCTGGCTTCTTCACAACCATGGTTGAAGCAGGAGATGTGAAGGCAGTTTTCACTGGCCATGATCATGTCAATGACTTCTGTGGTAAGCTAACGGGTATAGAGCTTTGTTATGGTGGAGGATTTGGATATCATGCCTACGGAAAGGCTGGATGGTCGAGGAGAGCGAGAGTGGTGGTTGTTAGGTTGGATAAAACAGCAAAGGGCAGTTGGGGAGATGTCAAGTCCATCAAAACATGGAAGCGCCTTGATGATCAACATCTAACTACCATTGATGGTCAGGCCTTGTGGAGCAAGAGCTTTGGTGGCAGGTAAGATGACTCTGGATTCCTTGTACCCTTTTTGCCCGTTCTCTATTTATGCTATGAACTTAATAGGTGCTTAATCTCTGGAGTTATCCATGAAGATAGACATGCTGAACATGGATGTAATGCACGTCTGTGTATTTTTCATTCTTTGCATGAGTAAATAAATGATACGAGAAGAACTGGTGAATTTGTATTCCTTATGATAAGGCAGGTTGTGTAACAAGCTAGAAACGAGAAATGAGGAAAAACGTTATTTGCAGAAATAAAGGAAAATTAGGGACATTATCAAATATGAAAATAATAATGTTTTGGTTCAAGACAAGGGGATAAGAAGATGAATATCGCATCAAGTTATCAACTATTCAACTTATAAAATAGTATGCAAGTTGGAAGAGGCTATTAAAATGACAAAGTAAAATAACTATGAAAAATGCAAAATGGATCTCCCTAGTCATACATCCATTGGAGACAAAAAGGTCTTTTTTTTTTTTTTTTTAGTTTTAAAGTTCCAAATTATGAATTTGAAAATAAAAATTGTAACGGAAAGGTCAAAAAAGTAATTGTGAGAGAAAATTATATTTTATAAAATTTTAACTATACAGTACAGATAAAATTTTTAAAGTGTAATTTTTTCTCTTACAATTTTTGACCTTTTAATTATCATTTTTATCTTCAAATTTATAATTTATAACCCCTAAAACAAAGAAAAAGGGGGCTAAAAAGCTCGACTATACCCTCTCAGCTACTAGAGAGAATCCATCCTGTGAAGAATGTGAACATGGGAATAACTATTGATGCTGGTAACAATTTCCTTTCATATTTGGAAATGCTTTGGTGACGTAAATGTGATATGATCAACTCAGCTTTCTAACCAAATTTTAAGGACTAATATGATGCTAAATATGAGCACAAAATTGATTCATGGCGTAAACTAGTAAAGGGTGTGAAATGCTATTAACAACAGAAGAGCACCTGCTATAGGGCTGGATAGTCAATAATTGAGGATATTAGTAATCTGTTATGGAATTGTGTATTTTATCTGAGGATATTTGTGTCATGCTCAAAGAATGAAACTGATCTCCATTTTGCTTCGTATTAAAAATTGAGGGCAAGAATCGAATGCTAGGTTTCTAATTCTCACTAGCAGCCTTATCAGCTTTGCAACCAATGTTTGTAAGCAAAAGTCCAAATTTCTTTTGGCCTACCATTTTAGATACCTCACTGGCGACTTCATAACATCAATAATTCTTTTCATTCTCCACCCCAGGAATTAACAGTCTGCTTTTGTTTGATTGTTCTGCATGGCTTTTTAACGGAGTGTCAAACGCTAGCTATAGTGTCTATGTTACATCACATTATACTTTCTTTTTGGTGCCATCTACTGTGATTCATTGTTTATCTTGGTTTCCATTGTAACAGGTAACCGCAGGAAAAAACAAAATGGCGGTTCTTGAGAATTTGAAGGTTATTTTGGAACTTGGATAGAAAATTTGGCGTGAGCTGTTATATGATAAATTTTATCCATAGAACTTGTCTGTATATCATACCTGTCCTACAGATAGAAGCAGCAACGAAAGTTGTTATTAAAGAATAAATCAAAGGAATGGAAGTTCATAACAATAGTGGAATTGTGTTTTGTGCTATGCAATTGTAACTTTCCGTATATACCTTAACGTAGAATAATGTATTTAATTTGAAGTCTTGACCAATAGCCTTGGTGAAAACAGTATTTAGAATATTGTATGTTGATGCTTTGAGCAGTGACCGGCCTTGAGTGTAATGCAGCAGAACATTGGCTATTAATAACACGATTTCTATTTATCATCTTTTAAAGCTTATTTAATGTATTGTATTAGATTTAATGGTATAAATTAATACAATATATTATTAATTTATTATTTGTTTGATATAGATAATGTATTGTATAAATTTATACATTATAAACTTTTTTTTATATATTAAAATGATATATAGTTTAATTAAACATTGAGAATTAGTATAAAGTTTGGAGTAAAGTATTGATTTCGTTTCAAAAGTTCAAGTGAGTTTGTTTGTCCCAACAAAATTTTGGTTCAAATTTATGTTATTCTTAAAAATTTGAATACTTTTTCATTATATAATCTGATTGATTTACACGACGGAAATTGTGCACACCACCAATTGAAGTCCGACAAGTAATCACCCTGTTTTAAAAGAATGTCAGACCCAATAAAAAATATCTCCAGTCCTTTCCCTCCAATTAATTCCTAAATCAACGAAATTGGGAATTTAACACTCTGAAAGTTAAGAGGGTGGAATTTCTTTTCCAAGCACATACAGAGAATTGACTAGAGTATGAGTATGATATCACTTGATTATTTATGGTTTAACAAGATCAAATAATTTAAATCAGGTCCATCTATTTGGGTCAATTGCGATATCATTAATTTTTGTGACTTCATGAGAGAATTAACTCGATATTGCACTAATTTATTTTTTGCTATAAAAAAGGCAGCAAATCTTAAAGAGTTGAAAGTAAGTATATGTGTGTGTGTGTGTGTTCATTATATTAATAACACTATTTTCAAAATGTTGGCACCATATTGATTTTAAGAAAATTGGAAAGACTAAATTATAGTTTAACAACAATAAAAGGATAAAAAAATGCATTTAAATCATATGAATTTATTTCATTTTCTTAATCTTTTTAATTAAATTAATTTTTTTGTTTTTATTTAATTTTTATAAAATCAATGACTCTATACCAAATAGTAATTGTTGTATTTTTGGGTGAAGAAGCGTTGTTTGTTATATGAAATTTTTATTTTTATTAAGTCCTCAAAAGTTGTTGGCCCAAACAAAAGGTACTTGAGAACTATCTATAAAGAATAAACAACAAATATAGTTTATATATTATTCTCGTCACAATGAGAGGTAAATTTAAAAAAAATAAAAAAATGATAATAGAATATTTAATAAAAAATTTTATATATAGTATATTATATTTTTATTGTCAAAATTTTTTAATTAAAATATAATAAGTGTATGATTTTTTAATAATAACGTAATATGTATGTGATTTTAGTAAATAAACATATAATTTTTTTAATTAAATTATATACTTGTTATACTTTACTTAAAAAATTATATATTTATTATCTTTTAATTGAAACTATGATACTAATAATATAAGAAAGGAATAAATTTATATATATATTTTTTATATTTTTGTTATTAGATTTTTTATTTAAAATATAATAAGTATATGATTCTTTAATAATAATATGACATATTTATATTATAATTAAAAAAATCATATTTGTAAAATCTATACATTTATTATATTATTATTAAAAATCATATATTTAAAGAACATGACAATAAAAATATAAGTAATTATATATAAATATTTTTTTATAAAAAAATACATGTAAATCTAATTTTTTTAATAGAGGGCTAGACTTAAATTCAATTATTTATATATTTACTATCAAAATTTTTAATTAAAATGTAATAAATATATAAATTTTTAATAATAATATGATAAACGTATAATTTAATTAAAATATATATTTTTTACAAAAATTATATACACCTGCTAAAGAATAATATCATATTTTAGTTAGAGAATTTAATATAAAAATATAAAAAATTATATATAAGTTTTATTTTCTAATAAACTGATAAAATATTAGTTTACATGTCACGATGTAATTGGATGTTACATACGGCGAGTTGTACACAGGCACATACCCAAACATCTTCTCAGTCTCCGTTTCTAAAACCCTAACCGGCGAAGTTACCTTCTCCTTTTTCTGTCCACCTTCGTCTTCTCCTCCTGTGGTTGCTACGGTGAACATCGATGGGTGGAAAGAGGAAAAAGAGCGATGGGGAGGGTGGTGAGTCATCTTTATCAGGCAAAGATGATGTTGAAGGGCCTGAGAGCAACAAGAAAACAAAGATGGAAGTGCTTCCGTCGATGATCAAGAACAAGGAGAAGAGGTCGGCGGTGCACGCGAAGCTCAAGCACCAAAAGAAGCTTGAGAAGCGTAAGAAGGCTAAGGCTCGAGAAGCTGCAGAGAAGACAGCTCTCGAGCTAGGAGAGGAGGTTCCTCATTCTCTCATAAAGTTTTTTTTCCCCTTTTTTATGTTTTCTGAGGGGGTGGGGAAGGGTTTGTAATATGTGTGATGTGAATTTACTGTTGGTAGTGAGTTTTGATCTTTTTGCTTTATTTGCATTCCTACAGCCTCCGGAGAAGAAGGTGCCTCGTACCATTGAGAACACTAGGGAAGCCGATGAGACTGTTTGCAAGCCTGATGATGAAGAGGTCTTCTTTCTCTCTGTTCCTTGCTTCTCGTTGGTTATTAACTAATTGCTGCATTCTTTTCTAAACGCCTTTATGTGATTTAAACTTGTATTTTTGGCTTTAAGTGGGTTTTATGATAATTATCATCTAAATCTAGGTTTCTATGTGCATATACTTGCAATTAATATCAGATGTCCAAAGTTTATATTTGTACATTAAGAAATGATGAAGCATGTTATCTCTAACAGAAAAAGGTCTTCCTTTTTACCACTTTGGGGGCAATGGCAGGAAGAATGGTGTTTGCTAGAAAATGGCATAACAATTTAAGAAACTTTAGCTAATTTTCGTTATCATGTTAGGTTACTTCAGTTGACTCATTGTTTGATTTGGCTGGTTCTATGAAATCGAGTACTGGATGAGAGGTAAGGAGAATATAATTTGGCTGCTAGCAGCAAATTCTACATTGCAAGGAGAAGAGCTGGATGTCTAGATTTTAGAATTTCTACCACCACTAATGGGAAAATAAGTTAATGTTTTGTCTGTACTCATTTGTGTGTTAGAATTTCATTTCTATCTTGTCTGCCTATACATAACTTGAATATGGGTATAATACGTATTTTAATTGAATAAGCATGGAGGAATTGTTTCTAGCATTCAGTTTTATAAGTGTATAAATGATTTAAACTCATATATCTTGGTTTTATAATATTTAGTTGTCATATATAATCTTCATATTCTGCATTTCAAGTAGGAAAAGCTACTTAGTTGATCCGTTAGTTACTATTGTTCATTTGTTTGCAGCTATTTGCTGGAAATGATTGTGATGAATTCAGTGCAATTTTAAAACACCAGCGGACTCCCAAGATATTAATCACCACTTGCCGTTTCAATTCTACGGTATGTTTTCTTTATGCCTTTGTTTATAATATTAAGTGCAAGCTCAGCATTTTAAGAATGTAAGCATATACACTCCTTCAATATTTGTTTGTTTTTCTACCTTAAAATTCTAGGAGTGGCATATAAGTAAGGAAATTTTGTATCTTCTTTTTTGTGCTATCATGTTCTTACTTTTAATTGAAATATGGTGATGTGCAGAGGGGGCCTGCCTTTATATCAGAATTACTTTCGGTTATACCAAATGCACATTACTACAAGAGAGGAACCTATGATTTAAAAAAGGTGCTGGGTCTCAATTTTCCATGTGAATGAGACACACGGAGCAGTATTTATTTGAACTTTTCCTTCTAATTTTAATTTCAATTGCAGATTGTAGAATATGCAAAGAATAAGGACTTCACTTCTATTATAGTTGTTCACACAAATCGCCGGGAGCCAGGTAGTAGATGCCTTTTGCTGGAGGTCCTATAGAATTTTTCTTAAATATATTAGTAACAATTTATTCTCATAGGCACTTTTATGTGTTTTATTTTAGTTTTGAGGATTAGATGTCCTTACAAGTAATTCTGTGTTCCTGTGAATTGTAGATGCTCTGTTAATCATTGGCGTACCTCATGGACCAACTGCTCATTTCAAGCTCTCAAGGCTTGTTTTACGCAAGGATATCAAGGTTTGGTATTTGTTCTTTGTATAGTAACATGTACAGTGTTTCATCTTTGGAATTCCAATGATGTTGGTATATATTTTACTTATAATAGTAAGAGTAGTAATAATAGAGGGTGAAGGAAAATACTTTGACAGGTGGAGTCAAGAGATGCTCATAATGAACTTGGTTATTTATTCTCATTTGTTCTGTAAGTTGTGTTGCCATTGTTGGGTGAATTTGGCACTACTTTGATAAGAGGCTAAGATCTGTTTTCTTCAACTTATATTTGTTTCTTTGCTGTAGTTATAGAAATTCATACTGTATTAACAGCACTTGTTTCTCTTTTTGGATTAAGCATGGCTTTTTATATTGATCAAATGAAAATTTTTTATCTACCTTTGTGTATTATTCTCTCTTCTCAGCAGTAAATTCTCTTTTACTAAGGAAAAAATTAAAATATTTATCTTTTGTATTAATTTAAATTTTCCTCCCCTTATTTTACTTGCAGGGTCATGGAAATCCAACCAGTCACAAGCCTGAGCTAGTTTTAAACAACTTTACAACACGTCTAGGGCATCGAGTTGGAAGGTTTCCTTTATCTCTTATTCTATGCTCCATATGTTGTTGAATATAATGCTCGATTGACTTTGTGTTTCGATCAAACTTCATACACTATGCTGTATTTAAATAAAATTTAATGCTGGCTGTGTTTTCTTTTGTAAGGCTCATTATAAAAGAGGGAAGAATAACTGGGCTACTTTTCCTGTTTTACCGATAATTAAATTGCATTTCTGTTCAGTTTCTGGTTTTTCTAAGTAATGATTGATGGTATAAACTGTAACCTGTCTTTCAACTCTTAATTCGTTGATTCTTTTCTTTGATAGGTTAATACAGTCACTTTTCCCCCAAGATCCAGAATTTAAGGGTAGACGAGTAGTCACCTTCCACAACCAGAGAGACTTCATATTCTTCCGGCATCATCGGTATGTATCTGTAAGGCTTGTAAACTTAATCTATAATTTTATGTTTCTGATGGGCCTGCTATTACTAGAACCTATAATTGGAGGAATAAGAAAGTGGGAGAAAGGGTTGGGCCTAATCTAACCAAAGCAAATGAGACACTAGTTTGCTCTAGAAAAAGTGAAAGAGGGCAGACTAAAGCTGGAGGCAGCAAAGGAATTACATGTGGCAATAACTAACTCTGACACATGATGATTGTGAGGTAGTGTGCTGGCCGAGAGAGAAGGTTGAGGTGGATATTAGAGAGGAAGGTTACATTCATTCTGGTGAAGGATTTCTAGGAGAGAATCTAGCCTCTCGAAAACTAGAGCCTATCTTTACGTTTCCGCATTTTTTCTTTATTGCCATGTTAAACTCTATTTTAATGGTGTCATGATGGTTTGTGATCTTTACCCACAATTATACCTATTTCCACATATTGGTAGGGTTGATCTCTGTTGTTTTAATTTGAATAATACAAGATGAGCGGAGTTCTTTCAATTTCAGTTCTTTATTGTGTTAATCATGTACTGTAGGTACATTTTTGAAACAAAAGAAAGTAAGGACACTGACTCTAAAGGCAACAAGACCAAGCATTCCAAGGTTGAGAATGTTCCTGAAACAAAGACAATTGCCCGCCTTCAGGTTGGTTCCAGTTCTTTTCTGTGGCTGGTTTTATTTGCCACGACCTCAAATTAATGCATGGAAATTGTTATACGAGGGTCTTATATGTTTCCATACAATGTTATTAAATGCTCCTCATTGTTTCCTTGCCTCATTGTGAGGATAGAACATAAGTTATCATAGGAACAGTGGCTGATCTGTTTGACTCCTTTCTAGGTTTGGACTAGGTACCAAGTCTTGGGGCTTGTCTGGTAGTTTTTTGAAGTGGAGTGAAGTAATCATTAATTGAGTGGGGTGGGATAGGGTGGAGTGGAATGGGAAGAGGGAGAGTTTCCACTCCATTGTTTTGAAGTTAAATGAAAAATGGATGGTAAACCATTTCCCATTGTTAGGAAGTTATAATGTAATTAAATAATTAAAGGGATGGAGTGGGTCCCATTGTTAGGAAGTTATAATGTAATTAAATAATTAAAGGGATGGAGTGGGTCAAGAGTATATATTTCCAATATTACCATTATAGACGAAAAGGAAAGCAAGAATATTTGGTTTGTGAAGCGTAAAACAGTAATTAAAATAAAGGGAGTTTAACTATCCTAACCCCCCCCCCCCCCCCCAACCTCCCAAAAAAAAGATTGCAGGGATTTGGAAACCCATCCCACTCTATTATTTTTAAACTGCCCAATCAATGGTTTTAGATTTTTTTTTTTACCACCCCTCCCCATCCACTCCATCCTCTCAAACGAGTCCTAATAATAATGGACATGAGTGTTCCAATAGTTGATTTATGTGATTTAGGGCGGTATTGATCTGGTGGCGTTTCAGAGAGATTTCATGAAGTTAGGGTACCCTGTACAGTTTTTAAAACCTGAGTTTTAGGCTATTTAATATGAATTGACACGTAAAAACGGCCCTTCCCCAAAAAAATGAAAAAGAAAGGGGGTGGGGGAGGTTGGTTGTCATAAACGATGGTGACATCAAAGATCGTTTGCATTTATTTTGAATTTATATTTACAATGTTCAAATTCATCTAACTTATGCATGATGGAACTCTCGTAGATTGTAATAATGTAATGAAAAGAAACTCTAGCTATAGCTCCCTTGATACAAGGAGATAGCCGATAACAAAGAAATGACAAAGTTAGTTAGAATCTACTCCTTCATTCCCTTCTGCCCTTTTTTCAGCTGCCAGCTCACCTCCTTTTTTTATTTTTCTGGTTTCTTCTGACGTAAACCCTTCCCACCTATTAGTCTGTTTCGGCTGGCCTCCTTTGGGCCTTCTCTCACACACTTGACAACCCATAGGCCCATCAATGCACCAGTTGCATTTGGTCACTATCTTGTAAGGACTGTGAACTTGGCAATAACTTCATTTTAAAATTGCAGGAATGTGGCCCTCGTTTCACATTGAAGTTGATCAGCCTGCAGCATCAAACGTTTGACACTAAAGGTGGAGAATATGAGTGGGTTCACAAGGTAATTTACTTGTTGGCCAACTTCACTGTATTATTTAGTCTGTCTTTATGTGGCGTTATCTTCTTTCTAACTCAGTCTATTTTTACTTTATTTTCTTCCTGTTGCTTTTTTTCCCTTTAGCCGGAAATGGACACAAGCCGAAGGAGATTTTTCTTGTAACTTGCTCGGAGCATTGCAATTTAGGTGTAATAAGTCTCGGCATAAGTGTATTTTTGGTGAAGAGGGTTGGTTATCTTGCATAAGATGTTGCAATCTTTAGAAACAAGGGACTAATGCTTAATCTGATATTTCTTTATGAGAGATCAATTTTGACCTCAATCTGTGTTGGGAGGAGAGAGAGAACATCATTTTTTTGGGGGGGCCAAATTAGCCGTGAAATATCCATGTCAATTGTAATCGATAAAATAGTTTATATGCTTTCAACCATGCGGCATCTCATTCTTTACGCTCTTTTAATGGCCAAAACTTGAAAGATGTGTGGCTCAAGGTTCGCCAATCGAAATATAAGATGGGAATAAATTTTCATAGTTGTTAGTCAAGATGTGTTAAATTGTAAAAAAATATTTATATATCACGGTTTTATTTAAAAAAGATCTAAAAGCAAATCATATTGAAAATTATCCTCAGTTTTGTTCTGTCCTAATAGGTACAACAGAATTAAAGAATCTTCTCAACCAAAAAAAAAAGGTCGAAGGATCAAATTATCTAATTTGTATTACTTTCAGTTGTGTACCCCATTTTTCTGAACCAGAACGCGTTGATACTCAATAAAATAGCACCTGCATTCCTTCATCTACGGTTACATAGCATGTGGTCATAGAGATACAGCAGTGTCAGAGCTTGAATAGTAGGTTTTCAAGTTCAAACCAAGAGGAATAAAACTTGGAACCGTTGGGCATATGCGCGAAGTAGAGGCCAAGAAAGCTTGCTTGAAAACTATATTTTTTGTGCCACATGGTTACCAGCACCATCCTTCTGTATTCTTCTGCATAACCCTCCAGGCGTTGAATGCTCAGTTGGCAACTCAAAATATCCTTCTGCTTTGGCCGCGTGGTAGTTTTTGTTCTTTTCCTTTTCTCACTAATATATATATATATATATATAATTCATTTCTTTTTTCAGATATCTTGAAATTGCCATTTTGGAAGAACAGCTGGTATAAACATATAAACATTGAAGAAGCTAAGAGGTTTTCTTAGTGCGTTTGTTTCAAATTGTTTTAAATAAAAATATAACATGTAAAACAATTTTGTTAAAATAATTAATCATACAAGGTTGAGTTACAAAGTATATTTGCCTAACACAATAAGTACTTAAATTTTATTTTATTTTTTAACATCTGGCCAGAGAGAACAAAATATCTTCCTAAAACAAAAAAACAAAAATATCTGTAAGTTCATAATTAGAGTGGGTTTTTTTCTACAGCTTTCCATGTCTTAATTTGTGTCGGTTACTTTTTTTATCCGTTTGGTTGTAAGAAGTGAATGGAATAAAAAGAAAGAAATATTATAATGTATGAAACATGTTTGGTATGATAAAAAAAAAAAAGTAAAATCATATTTTTTTTATTTGATTAGATTTAAAATAAGACAGAAATAGAAATGTGTGTTGTTAAAAAGATTAAAATAATCTTATAAAAAAAATATAATTTTCAGTGTACAGTGAAATATTTTGGTCTTAACATGTCAAATTCGAGTGCACAACGGAGGTTTCTTTCGCAAAATGGGAAGATTGTGATTGCCGTCACATGGAGGAGAGTAGGCCCTTCCATGAAAAGCCTGTTGCTGCCTTTCTTCTTCCAACCAAACGCATGATTTTCCATTCCATTCCGTAGGGCGGTATTCTGGCAACCAAACGCAACCTTAAATGAATTGGGTCATCCCTTATTGTGTGTGAGTGTGACAGACACATGAACCAAGTAGTCGGTAGGTACTTTACTTGTATTGCGTGTGGGATGATATTTTATTTTGTACAACGAAGATCGACTCCGACACGTCACGCACATGGACATGACGCATCACATGTAATGTCGATCTCCTCTTTCTTTTATTTCTTTGGCTAACCACAAATGCTGCTTGCCGCGTTCTCCGTACTTTGCCAGTTGCCACCATACATTTATTTATCAATCGAAAACTGATGCAAAAATTATATTTTTAGTTGTTATAATTTTACTTTATTTTTAATTTATTTTTATCATTAGTGTTTTACTTAATTTTATTTTATAATTTTATATTTTTACTTTTCTTGTTAATATAAATTATATATATTTAAAATGTTATGACAATATATAGTTAATTATATTAATAAAATTTAATAGAATATAGATAAAAATTTAATAATAGAAATTAGATTAAAAAATTTTTATAAATTGTAAAAACTTAATTATAAATTTAAAATTATAAAAATTAAAAGTATAATTTTTTTTTTTCCAAAACTGATATATGCATAATTGATAACTGTTTAACTTTTGATTTTTGTAGCAATAATAATTCATCACTTTGTTCACTGTGATGTGACGTGTATGGTAATCGCAATTTTTTTAAAGTAAATATGAAATTATGTGTGTTTTACCAAAAGTCGATAAGATTTTTTAGCTTGACGACGATCTGAATTTGTTTCGCTTATTTAAAAAAAATTATTTCTTTCTCTCAACGTAATATATTTATTTTTATATAATTTAAACAGTTAAAATGTATTTAGAATAATTATTCTTTCCGGACAAATTAAGATAATTCATATGTTTTGCAAGTTGTGTTAATGGTCACGCTGACGTTCTTATGATGCAATGGATTTTCTACTCATTTTTGGGGATTTTAATTTTAATAATATAAATTAATTGTTTGACTACCATGACGTCTTGCCTTGAAGATAAATCCAACAAGTTCCCAAAAAAAAAAACAAACCAATTATTAAATATAATGTTGTTTACTTTAGGACCAATTAGGAGTGGTACGGTCATCATCACTTTCTTCTCTTTCTGTTTGTTACTGAAGAATAAATTTATTTCAATCTCCTTCTTAACAGGGATTCAAAGATTTGCAGGGAATTTTAAATTTATAAAATTTCTTAAAATAGACATATATATATATATATATATATAAAATTTCTAAAGCCAATAATCAAAAGAGTAAAAATGATTTAAATTTAAGAAACAAATAAGAAAAGAATAACCACCAACCACTTTTCTTTGTCATGAATAGGATTTTCTTTTCCTAAAATGAAATTGTATTTTAAAAAGTAAAATACAAAATTCAAGCAGTTCATAATTTTATGAAGTAAAACAAGTATTATGAAAAAATAAAATTTTTCATTAATAATTGCTTATTCACATTTCATTCTGTATAATATATTTACAGAAGAGACAAATTCATAAACCCTATAATGTTAACTCTAAATTTACCATTTAGTACCTATTTAATCTGATATTAATTCTTAACAATCTTTTAGGTTATAGTTTTTTCAAATTAAGTCCATAAACTCTGTTGCTTTGTTACACACTATGGACAAGCTCCAATAAATTAGTATATTCTAAATATTGAATTTTTGGAAGCGAGAATCTGAGAATTCTTTTGAAGTGAAAGATTTCAAGAGATTTCTTCGTAAATAAAAAAATTATATTGAAAAAAATTGTTAAAAGAAAAGTAAAATATGAGAAACGTCAAAAGGTTTCACTTCATATGATCCATTTTCATATATTCTTACTCTAAGTTGACTAATGTTTGAAAAAAAAAAAAAAAGGAAATCTAACCGCCATTAATTTCATTCTCAATAATCATATATTGGATAAGTAGGTAGATTTGAGTCTTGGACTAATGATACAATTTATGAAATTTGAATCTTTTAATTTTTAATCCCAAATGAGAATCCGTGACTTGGAGAGTAGAAAGGAATATGCTATGAGAGATTGACTTTTTAAGAGACTAAATTTTATTAGCGTTATTTTTTTAATTTGAGTAAAACATTTTTTTTCATAATCATACAAATAAATCTTAAAATAATCTAATAATAGAATAATCAACCTTTAAAAAGGTCGCGCTCCTCGTAATCAAATTCATTTAGAAATGAAACAAGTTTGAACCTTTTTTAATGGTACAGTTTGATTTATTTATCTGAATTAATATTTAATTATAAAATTAGCATGTTAATTTTAAAATATAATAACATATTTTTAAAAAATTTTAGAGTAAAATAAAAATAATAAATTCTATTTTATTTTACAAATTCAAAAAAACTTTTTAAAAGTAAAGTTTTTTCAAATATAATAAGTCAATGTTTATAATATTAACAAGTGAGGAGCAAATTTTAAACTCCATAGATCCCACAAAAAAAGAAATTAACATTAACCTACAAATTATATATATATTGATTGCATAAATAAACTTGAACCTAGTTTCTTTTTTTTTTAATTCTCCTTGTTTAGGCTTGTCTTTTTTTTGGCCTTATCTTTAGGAATGTCACTAACTTACTATAAACATAAATTCGTGAGAAAATAATATTACTTTAACATGAACTACGTAAGAATTATGAAAGCAAGATGATAAGATTCCATTCACAGCCCATGCTTCTGCTGTACTGGAAACCCAGTGGCAGAGGGCCCCTCCTTCCC
Organism: Erythrophleum fordii; assembly: GCA_032878935.1. NCBI lineage: Eukaryota > Viridiplantae > Streptophyta > Magnoliopsida > Fabales > Fabaceae > Erythrophleum > Erythrophleum fordii. Next base: position 8,364,300 of record JAVQMF010000047.1, read on the forward strand.
CTTGTTTTACACTCACGAAACCGCTGAATTCAGAAACCTTCTCTCTCTCTCTCTCTCTCTCTCTATTTATACGTACCACAAACGCCTCACGACAACAGTCACAAGCGAAAGAGAAAACAAAAAAGAAATTATTTTTCGTCTATTTATTCAATTAAGGCTGATAGAATCCGTGACCCATTTCAGATCTCATCGGCAATCACGTAAATTTAGGTTTCCCGAACATTCGTATTATCGTTCAGTCATCCTTCATTGACAGTGGCGAGATTTCTCAAAATGGTAGGTGATTCTCTCTCATTTGTTTTTTGGTTTAAATGCGTTTAATTTTCTTAGATTTGATTTGGAGCATTGATTGAGAAAAGAGAATTTTCATTTGGTAACTAATTAGAGTTGATATGAGTGGGATTGGAGTTCAGGTTGTAGCGGGAGGTTCCAAAGCTAAGTTCAATTGGAGAAGAGCGAAGGACTCTGCTCATCTTGTAATTACTGATGACCATAATGGAGATCTTTCGAGAACTAACAGTGGGTGTTTTTCGTCAGTGGCGGAGGTGGTGGAAAGAGACCCTTCGTGCGTGTCATGCACCACTTTCAATATCTTGGCTCCAATTTACAAGCGACTTGACCCACAGGTCTTGTTCTCTTTTGAGTCAACATTCTTATTGTTCTTGTTGTGCAATGGTCCAATGGAGATGTATGTTTAAGATTATTATTATTATTTTAATCAAAATTTGTCTAAGATTATTTGTTCTTGAGGACTTCACTCATTCTATTTTGTATGTTTCTTCTGGGTTTAAACAGAACCAGTGCCCCAGAGAAAGCGACTTTAAATCATTATGGCTGGCCAGGAACCAAAGGATTCTAGATTGGTTGCTTTATGAATCATCATCCATTATGTGCCTCCAGGTAGCAATTTCTCTCCTTTTTCTTTGGTGCTAGGATAGAGTGATGTTAATTCTGAACATATGTTAGAAGATTGACCATTTTCCAAGGATCTCTATTTTTCCCACCAACTCTCCCTCCACCATATACTGATTTATATTTCACGTATAGGAATTTTGGGTTGGAAATGAAGAGCTTGGTCAGATGTACGAGGAGAGACTTGGGAAAGCGGGGTACCTTCTCTTAAAGCTTGCTCGGACCAACAATCGTGGAGATGGTAAGTGGGTTTTTCTCTCAATATGAATTCTCAAACATTGGATTTGTCAAGCACCTCATGCCAATTCTAATTCATTTTGATCTGACTCATGAATGGTCTTACATTAATTTCTGGTTAGTTGTTGATCAACTTAAACTCAAAGCTGGGCGATTTACTGCTCAAGCAATCATCTGAGTTATATGTTGAGTATTCTAGGCTGTCCGCTTATTGTGATCTGGTAAATTTCTGGTTAATTTAATTTGCTTAATGCCAACAATTTCTTCTTCCTTCCTCCATTTCTTGGCGTTCGAATGTTGCTGCTTTGTCATCACATACAAAAACTTTTTCCTTTCTTCCTCTGTTCTATCCTTGAATTTGCTAGGTCTTACATGCTAACATACTAATCGAATATTGTTGCATGCTCAAATATCTTTTAAACCTTAAGATTTCTTACCAAAACCTCATTGTTAGTATGAAAAAGTTAGCTCTGGTTCATAACAATTTCTGTGATCTTATTAACAATGATAAGTTGTGCAAAATAGCATTTATCCTTTAACTAGGGCTATCTTTTAATTGACAACTGAATTACCTAATTTCCTATTGGTGGCTGATACCATTGCATTGCTCCATGTGTTTCTAGGAGTTTTTTCATAATTTAAAATAAAATCTTTTGCAAGTAAACTTGTTGTTCCAATGCCTAAAACTCAAAAGTCATATTTCTATGATACAGGTCTGCTGACTGCTATACGTAAAGACTATTTAAGAGTTGTGAACTATCGAGAGCTGCTTTTCAATGATTTTGGTGATCGTGTTGCTCAGTTGATACATGTTGAGTCAGTCCCCCCCTTTTCACAGAACCAAAAGGGTAGTTTTCACCAAGAGTTTCTGATTGTCAATACACACTTGTTATTTCCTCATGATTCAAGTCTGTCTGTAGTGAGATTGCATCAGGTATGAAAATGCTCTGCAATATAAACTTCTGTGTTTTATTCATAAGTTGGTTTTGCAGCTACCTTGTTTTTATTCCTAATCCTCACTTTTGTTGGCCTTTAGGTTTACCAAATATTGCAAAATGTTGAATTGTATCAGAGAGAAAACAAGCTTATATCTATGCCTATTATACTCTGTGGGTGAGTTAATTGTTTGATTTTCCTTTCATGTTGCAAGCTGAATCTCTATATTTAGTATTGAATTGCATGTCCAATCTTTACGTTTTATATTTTCTAGTGACTGGAATGGGAGCAAGCGCGGGCATGTTTACAAGTTTCTTCGGTCACAGGGATTTATATCTTCATATGATATTGCTCATCAATATACTGACAGTGATGCAGATGCCCACAAGGTTGATAACTCAAAGTTACCGTTCTAATTATTTGCTCTTCCACATAATATTAACAGATCTTTGTTTTGCTTGGCTTTCTGTCTTTTCATTGATCCTGCAGTGGGTTAGCCACCGCAATCATAGGGGAAATATCTGTGGTGTTGACTTCATTTGGCTTTGCAATCCTAACAAAGCAAGAAAACCCTTGAAGACAAGTTGGGCTGAAGCTGTATTTAGTATAATAAAGGTGACTACTGACCCATTGTTATATGTTTTAGTTGTATTTGTACGTCCTATTAACTTGTTAAAGATTAGATATGCAACTGAAGCTATGTGGGACGAGTGTGTAGCAAGCATTAAATAAGATTCTGTTTGTTAACAAATTTTAGTTGATTACATTGGTCTTGAAAATTGGATATCTATGGATCAAAGTATTTGCATATAGAATGTTGACAGTCCTTCAGTTGGGAGGATCATACCAGCAGAAGGTTGGTTTAAGAATTTGCATGTTTTCTTAAAGGAAGTTTAGTAGCATTTGTTTTCTGGCTTAGAGCCTCACATTTGCCTGAAGCTTCAAACGAGAGCATTGATATTCCTTTTCCTTTATCATTTTGTGGACCTTAAATCTATCGGTCACCATTTTTGTTCTAAAAAGGTATTGACACTTTTGATACCATGTCAACTTTGCATCTAATGCTTTGTTGTTTTCTTTTGAATTTTAGTACCAATTAAGAAAAGCTTCATTGTCAGAAGATGATGCATTTGCCTTTCTGAAAGGTGACAACTGTGACGATTTTGTGACATTTTATAGTTTCTCTGAAGCTCTCCGTCAGGTACTTTATAATCTGTTGATAAATGAAAATGTAAAATTCCAATTGCAATAGACTTACTGTACCAGACCTGTTGCAGGTAAAATTGATTGGTGTGCCTTATGGATTATGCTTCCAGGAGTTAAAGGATCTATGGGCTGAAGCAGATGTTGATGGAAATGGTGTCCTTGACTTCGAAAAATTCAAGGTATACTGAATCTTCTTTTCCTTGTTATATCTTGTCTCCATAGTATTGAAATTCATCTGGTCATCTGTGAGTGTGCAAGCATGCTGATTTTTAGGATGGGAGATCAAAGGAAATATTAGTATCCCAATATCCAGCCTGCTCTATCTTTCAAACCCACTTGCTTTATGTATTTAAAATGTTGGTAACTGACATTGCAGCAGAAGATTTGGAATTCTACATGCTCAGAGAACGTGTTGGAAAATCTCAATGGGTGTATGGAGGATGCTAATACAGAGTCCGAGCAGGAAGCCATCGGTTTTAAGGTGAAGAGTGCAGTGCTCTTCCCCCATGAAGTGGAGAAAGGATTGTGGCCAGACGACTACTCTCTTTCTGATCATGCTTGTCTTACGGTTGCTTTTTCACCTGCAAGAATGCGGTGTTCTGGATTGAAAAACTGTAGCTAGCTTCTTGTTACAAGAAATGTTGAATTCGTGGAAACAAATGTATAGCCCAACGGAAAATGCCCTTTAGGCTGCCCTGCGTGCATATGTGTGAGGAGTTAACTTTGTGCAAAAGATATGTAGCCAATTTTGTTAAGCCCTTGCCAACTTTTTCAGGTTATGGGAGAACTGTGTATAGAGATTTTATATGTCATAGAGAATGAATAAACAAACAGGAGTATTAAAGTTCCTGGCTAGTTCCATTGAATTTGCTATTTTACTCATCATCTGACTTCGTTAATATGTATTAGTCATTGATTTTGTTAAATGGCTTAGCGCAGATATTAGCCTGTGGGTGCTTGTTGCAATTGGAAGTTGGCATAACCCTTCCTGTCCACTGGTATCAAATGCTACACTTTTGTAACCTATATAGACACCAAACACCTTAGTTCAAACACACAATGGCGTTCATGGATGGTATATGATCCTCCGTAGGAGAGTTATACCTCAAATATTTGCTTTAGGTTGGATAGCCTATAGTTCATAAGTCTTACGTTAGAATTTTAATACTTTCAATGTGAGACTCAAATTTGAAAGTTGGATCCACTTGGTGCTTTTCTTGTGCTGTGTGCCCTCCATACAGGGAGCTGATCCTTTTTTTTTGAACATTTTTTTTAGATACAACTTTGCTGCACTGCACAGCATGGTGGAGTGCGACGGAGGATTCTAAATTTTCAAATTTCACGAGTGTCATATTCTAAAAGTTAGCAAATGGATTTGGGTGCAGAGTAATGGAAGTTTCTGATACCATTAATATAAATCCTCGAGAGTCATATTCCAAAAATTAGCTCATGAAGTCCCATGTTAGATTTTTTTTCTTTTGGTTTGAATGTTGCAATGGGTCATAACATGATGCAGCCCCTATTGCTTTTTGTCTCTTTGCCATCTAGCAGATCCTTGGTGGAAGGGGGATATTGTTAGGTTGGAAGATTTTGATGCCCTCTATGTTCAAAGGCCGATTTTGACATTTTGGCGGTGCCCACAAGGTGGATTTTCCCTATTCTGCTTCGCTTATGTTGTTCGCCAGTCGAATTAATGCATCTTGTGGGAGCCATGGGAGTAGTATGGCAAGAAACAAGGGGAACAAAACAAGTTTCTATTTTTCACAGAATCGTAATATCCAGAGATAAATCACGACATCAAAATATTCTTGTAAAATACCAGTAATCAGTCGACTGAATATCCTGTCGTCTTTGGAAGTTTCGAAGCAACCCCACGGTTAAGTCATGCGTTCTCTATTTTTCTTTTTCTGGGTTTTTGACATATATAATAAGATTGGAATCCTATGCAGTAAAGATTCTATTTATTATCTTTGCAGCATCTTTCAACAACCATATTTTTTTTTTTGGAGAAAACATGCTATCCCTCTTCTCACAAAACTTATTACAGATATATTATAGAGGATCTATTTCCCATATAATGTTATATTATTAGATACACTCACGATGAATTAACTCAAATTCATAATTAAGGTCAAAAAGAATTTATTTAAATTAATTATTTAATAATTCATTAATTAAATTAATTATTAATTATTGATTTTTTGCAATTCAAAATAAGTGGGAGTTATCAGACGAAAAGTTGAAATGGTCTGCAATTGAAAACCAAACATGAAAGTGTGTGTGATGGCAAAACTTCCTCCCTCTACCTCATTCTTCTCTCAGACACAGAGAAGAGAAAAAGAGAATACTGAGAAATGATTCACTCAAAATTTTTTTCTCCTTGGACTACATGCATTTGCTATGAAACAAATACTGGAGTTCTTCTGCTGATTTTAATTGAAATCGTGTGAGGCAACAAATTTCGACCAGAGGAAAAGAGAATACAAAGAAATGATTCACTCAAAATTTCTTTCTTCTTAGACTATGTACATCTGCTATGAAATAAAAATTGGAATTTCTCTGGTGATTCCAATCGAAACTGTGTGAAGCAATAAATTTTGACATCCACTCTAGCTGGTAAGTATCCCGATCCATCCTTCATATAATATACAAGTATATTATATGCTAAGTTTCTCTTTAATTTATTTTTAAATAATTTTTTAATTTAAAACTAAATTATTGTGATTTTTTATATATTAAAATAATAAAAAATAGTAGAAAGGTATTTAACTTCCCACTCTCACATGTTTTTAAACATTTTTATATAATAATTTATATTTATATTCTATTTTATTTATGTGCTAAAATATATTTTCAAACTATTGGCTAAAAGGCATCAAGGCTATATATATATATATATATGCATTATATAGAGAGGTGAAGTTGACAAAAGAGGTATTTGTTGATTGGTTTCTTGGATAACAGGCATAGGTGATCAAAACCATGAGAGAGTCAAGAGTTTTATCATGAACTCTAACGCTCAAGTCAAATCTGAATAGAAGAAAGTGTAATGTATAGAGAATGAAGGTCTAAGGGCAATTCTTTATTTTAGTGGCATGATAGGTATTTACAAGGAGTCCCTTATGTGATATAGTTGGGTTTTAAAGGATTAGACTTCGAGGTTGAGCTGATCGATTAAGCCTAGCTCAATATAATTTATCAGTTTTCAATGTCGCCAGCATACGGCATCTTTCTCATAACCAGTGCATTAATTTTGACATCATTTGTTATATATATATAAATCTGAATGCTAATTAAGAATAATTAAAGAAAATATAGAGAAAAAATAAATTAAAATTAAAATTTAATTTAATTATATTTAGATTTCCTTAATGTATCAGACTTTATTTTATTAAGGTCTTTCGATAGCATTTTTGGAATAAAAATTATTTTGGGGTGAGAGAGGCTCGAACTCTCGACCTCAGGATAACTCAACTAGCTATGAGACCTACGCGCTAGCCAACTGCGCCACCACCCCGGGTGCTGGTTGCTTCCACCAACGTAAAAGAAGATAGAAATAATAATACGTTGAAGCCCGTCCCGTCTATAGATCTCTTCTCTCTTCGGCCGGACTTATATTAATCTTATGCCTCCATCATTACAGAAAAATGGAACTAGGAAAAGGGAGTGCCCTCGAATTTCTGGATTTTGGGTGGCTCTAGAATTTGATTCTACTCAACTAGGAAGAAAAAGAAAAAAAAAATTATATGGGTAATCCTTTTTCATTTGATTCCCCGCACCGAGAGACATGGGAAAAGCATGAATAATTAGCAAAAAATTGAATTACATATATATATATATATATTACTGATGACATATATAAATGTATATATATAGTCATCCGTCTACCTTTATTTTCATTTCCCAGATTCTGTTTTATTTTTCCCCTGTTTTTATTTGAATAACATTAAGATCTGTGTGCTTTTGTTCTTCTCTACCAACTTAGGAGAAGCATTAGTGGTTAGCAGCTAATAAGAATATTTGTAAACCCCATATATATACATATAGTCACATAGACACTAGAATCGAGACTCATATAGCAACGAAACGAAGTAAAGACAACATCCATCATAGGGGGTGTTGGTGCTGCTAAAAGAAGCTTCGAGCAGACTACAACATTCTCTAGTTCCTTTCATATTTAGTACTACTGTAGTAATAAAACAAAATAGCAGACTAAAAGGATCATTAATGTTAAATAACAAGACATGCGAGACACCTAGCTTCCTAACCTACCTCCCTAGCATGTTAGAATTCAAAGTTGCTAGTTTACCTAGGTTTTGGCCTTACATGCCAAGGTATATAAATATTCTAGTTTCAGATGGAGGCTGAAAGCTGCATTTGTTGACCACTATCAACCTAAGAATCACGCACGCTCAAACGGATATCATGTTGAGTTGAGATCACAACAAAGTATATTCAGTTTATTTGATATACAATATTATTAGATATGAAAATAGAAAAGAAATAAAGATATAAATAGAATAGATAAAAAATAATTTTTATATCTTTATTTAACAAAAATAATAAAAAAAGTAGGTACTGTTAAAATAATAATAACAAAAATATAACAGAGATTACAAAAAATATTCTCTCTTTTTCTTTCTTTATTATGCCACCAAACAAGCAAATAGCGTCTTTGAAGTATCTAGCGTATTTGTATGTGAGCAGTGTGACCTGTACCGTGGGGCGATAGACACAAATTGTGGTTTATGAGTAGAAAAAAGGTTTACGTCTGTGACAGAAGGAGTTGGATTTATGTAAGTTAGGTTTGATTTTTTGTTGACTTAGGTTTTCTTGTGGACGAAGGAGACATGAGCTTTTTCATCTTTCTCTGTGTATGGATGGTCCTCGTTTGGCTGCATGCAGTGATGGTCCTGGGGATCGATGGGATAATAAATGAGGGTGTGAATGCATATATGGATGGGTCTGATCCCTTAACAAAACTACAGAGAGTTTCAGTCACTTTAGGGGATCACTTCCCTTCTCCGGGACACTCTCCCATTCTACCCTCTCTCTGGTCCTGCCTGCTTTTGCTTCATTTAACCCTATATATACTTCTCAGATGGGGTAGTCTGTGTTTCTGTTTCCCATGAATAAAAAGAATAGGATCTATGTTTACCATTCATTAGATGCAAAATCTTCAGTTTATTATGCGCGTGCGCGTGTGTGTGTGATTCATAAAATTGAGAATGCATTCTTAAGTTGATATGATGATATTCTTTTATTTTATTTTTTTTCTTATTTAACCCATATGCTTTAAAATTTCACAATATTTCCAATCAGACATGAATGTGTGTCTATATATATAGAGAGAGAGAAGAGAGAGAGAGAGAGAGAGAGATAGTCAAACCACTGCGACCCGTAAATACCCTCAAAATTTAATCCTAAAGTTCATAAATATTAGTCTTATAATATGTCAATTTTTTTTTTTGGGTAGAATATTATGTCTATATATCAAATTTTAATCATTCTTCTTATTACCAAAGTATAAATTGAAATTAAAATGTAGCTTTCAACTATATGGTAGATATAAAGGATGAAAATTTGAATTCTCCTTCTATCTAGTCAAGAAATATCAAAATTCAAACTTAAAACTTCTGTCCAAATCCTCAACTATATCCACATATATATGTACGTATGAAATCTTTACAAGATATGAAGATGATGATAAGGAAAAAGGTTGCTTTCCAGCTCTGCAATTCACATAACCAAGCCCACAAGGAAAAAAGAAAAGTAGGTGGTGCATGGATTCTCAGTAGAAGTCACAAGTGTAGGAGCAGAATTAACATAGTAATAATAATTTTTGGTGGGGAAGGGCAGTGGCTGGGGACCAAATATTGACTCGAATATTATACATCTAACAATAATTATTCATGAATTATATAATTAGTATGAAAAATATATAATGAGTGAATAAAATGAATAGATGGGTGTTGCATGGAAGTGGTCCACATAGATACATTTGTATTGAAGGGGTTATTACGATTTACAATGATTTGGATGGATCACTGATGCAGCAATTGCATGCGTACAGTGTGTTGATTAAATGGGAAGCAAAAAAGGTGAAGGGAACTTGTGCCAACTTTACGCCCATATAATATATATGTATGTATGTGTGTGTGTGTGTGTGTGTGTGTGTGTGTATATATATATATATATATATATATATAAAAGCCTTTATCAACATCGTCGTGATCATTCTCCATTCCTATCCCCCTCTTAATTAGCCCTAACCTCTACTTTCATAGGGTGGGGACAACCCTGCCTTTTTCATTAATTACCCTTTTAATTTCACACACGCGTATATTGTACTAGCCTCATTAGTACTGATAGATATAAATTTCGCTTTTTTTTTTAATCTTTCGCTAAAATTTTATCTTTCTCTTATTTTAGTACATTTATTTGAAATATTTTTTCTTTTGCACTTTGAGAGCCATCAACTTCAGCACGATCGACCCTGACCTCTACTATTTGATAAGGTTTATAAAATTTTACATTGTCAAAAATATTTGCACATGGCTAGAAAGCAGCCGATCCAAAAATAATTCAAGTAACATATATATATATCACAAGGAATTATAATTGTCCCATTAATCATAATTACTGAATTATCAGATCATTGGACGTGATCACTCCATTTTTATTTCCTTAACCTTGTTCTTCACCTAAATAAGTATAAATGAATTTAATTCTGTACTTTTTATGTCTCTCATTTGATACCGTTTATGAAGTTACATATCGTACTTTGAAAACACTAACTATATATTATCTCAAGAATTAGTTCATTTTAAAGGTTAATCACATAAGCTGTTAAGAACAAGACACAAAAATAATTTAATTAATATAATTAGCATGTACATCAAATATAAACAGTTACTTAACTTCTGCAATTTAAGAAAATAAATTAATAAGAAAAAGTATTGAAAGAAAATAAATTTACAATTCTAAAAAAGCAAGTTAGATGTGGATGAACGTTGAATACAGGTCATAACTTAAAGTCAAAAGTCAAAAAACTAACAGTAACAATATTTTATATATGAAATAGACTGCAATGATTAAAAAGAAAAAAATTAAGGAATCTTCAGTACCACTGATTTTCAGTATAAATATTACCAAAAGATTCCATCCAGTTAAATATATTTTTAGCTTTAACCTCTTGACTTGCAAGAGGGCAAATTTCTCCTAGCTTCGTACGTCTTCTTTTTGTGGCTGCTTATTTTTCTTCTTTTTCTGCGATTGCCTTTGCCGACCATTCTTTCTTTATCACAATTCACACAAGAGAAGCCTTTTCCTCCATTATGCAAATATATATATATATATATATATATAAATAAAATTAAGTACACAGTTAACTAACAGTCTTAACAAAGCATGCAACTCTACAAATTAATTTCCATCTAGAGACAAATTCCCATTCTTATCTAGAGAGGGATTTTGGATGAATCTTTTTTTTTTTAAATTTTATTTACAATTAATTACTCTTTATGTTTATCGTTGGATTTTTTTTTTCAAAGAATGAATTGTTACATAATTGAGGCAGAATTAAGACGGACTAAAATGAAAAAAAAAATTGTAATTTTGTATCTCTCAGAATTCTTAACTCAAAAATGTGTTTTTTCTTGTAGTGACTCTTTCTATGCGTCAAGTAATGAAAATCCAATATGTTCTCAATTATATTACCAATACCATTTGAGCAAATAGAAAATTGAATTCAAAAGACTAACTTATTAAGGGCAAAAATTTCAAATATTACATGGACATATTAACAAAAACTTTACAATTGGAAAAAATTAAGTGTGTCACAATTCTACTTTCTGTAGGTTAAATGTTTGACTCAAAATAGGATTTTAATTTTGAAAAATAATTAAATGTCCCTTTCTACAAACTATACACATCAAATTTGAGCTCATGAATAAGAAGCAGATATTTCTATAGGAAGCAAGAGAAAGAAAGAAACAATTGACCTTAAAATGCCATAAGAAATCAAATGGTATTATATCTGGTTATGATTATAAATTTGTTAGATTCCTGAATGCAATATATGTGAACATAAGAGAAAATTACTTGGCTAAAACTAATATATATACAGCTCCTTTTGATCCATTTTAAGATCAATTGTAAGAAGCCAAGAAAGATTAACAAAAGACGAAGTCCTTTTTGCCATCCTTCAAGACGATGAACATTGGCTGTTTCACTGCATTATATTAATGTGATTTCAAATTGATTAGTCTGTGATCCAACGATTCATTTTTGTGTTAGCGTTTACGTATCGATCGATGATATATAATTGCTATAATTAAGTCCTTAATTTAGGTTTAGCTTGGTATTGTTAGTGTTTTTAAAAGCTGGTTTGTGAGATGCTTTTAGAAGTTACTTAGTTTTCCTTCAAAACACGAAGAAATATATACGTAAAATATTTCATCAGTATATATTAAAACGTCATAAAAAAAACATTTATTGTTCAAACTCCTACAATATCCACTTAGGAGAAATATTTATTGTATTCTCCTAATATCATTCATAATTTTGACAAATAAACAATCTTGCATAAAATTTAAAATTGAATTTAATCATAATTTAAAATTAAATTATATGAGTTTAACAAACAAATAAATTAAATTACATAATAATATGTATTGCTGAGAACCACATAAATGCATAATGAACTTCCATATAGGAAATAGTGTTTTAATTGAAGGAGAAAATATAGGTTTGATTTTTATATCTTTGTTATTATATTTTCTAATAATAACATAATAAGCATATAGGTTTTGTAGATAACTATATGATTTTTAAAGTTCAACATTACATAATTAAGTTTTTTAAAATTTTTTAATATATTATATTTTTATTAGTGAACCTAATAACATAAAAAGAAATCTAAAAACTATAATTAAATCAAATTGTTAATTGAAGAACATAAACAACACCAGAATGAGCGTAGATAGTTAATTCGATTGCTGCTACATATTACATACGCGTATTCCCTAAAACTCTGAAATCAAACCAGTAAGTCGATGCAGTTTTTATGAACATGAACTTCTACCTTAATTCAAAATAATACAGATCAATGTTTCTATTTCTACTAAATAATTTGAAATTCCTGTGGAAACCCAACAACGGCATATTACACTGTTGCTATGAAATAATAATAATAATAGTAATAATAATAATAACAACAATAACTTGTGGTAGGCATAAATAGTGAGTAAAACTAGCCTATCTCTTATTGCCAAACTATGAGATATATAATAAAGTTTGCATTCCATGAACTGATCATTACTTAAGGATTTTAAAGTTATATATGATCCTTCAAAGTAGTTTTTCTCCAAGATATATTGAATGGTATTTCATACTTTTGCTTTGCATGCAATATGTATATATAAGGATTCAAACCGATCACAAAGCTCGTACAGGAAAAGAAACAAAAATTAATTTATGTTTTCCGTCCATGGGGTGTAATTCATTTCAATAAATCCATTGGCATTGGAAACACACACACACACACAAATATATATATATATATATATATATTTGTAATATCATGCAAGCATTTTTTAATATAATGACTTATAATAACTTGCATACAGTAGCTAAACATGTTGTAAGCCCCCGTAGAGAAGAAAAATCCATATTGTAAAAATAGTACCTTGGCTTACAATTCCTAACTTAATTAACATCACTGTCAAATATTTAGTTTATCATCATTTTCCAAGGTGGTGCTTCTGTTTTTCCCCTTCTGCACAAACACTCACAACTAGTAAAGACTAGTTAACTTGAGCACCATTTGCTTGACATAACTGATAAATTCTGCATTAGTGGATTTCATATATATTATTGAAACTGGACATGTATAATATAGTTCAACAATATTTCATAGACCTTTCTTTACTATAAGAGATATATATATATATATATATATGTGTGTGTGTGTGTGTGTGTGTGTTTCATACACTATGTATCTTGAGATACTGGTATCATGAGAGACAATCTAATTAAATATATCATTATGAACCTTAACCTCGCAATATATTACTCTTTTTTTTTCCAAACATGATAACACAAAGGATCGAACCCAGCTAAAACCTTATATATACTACTCAAACTCCTTACACTGAAAATATTTATTCTACTCACTTAATAGTGAGAAACTGAGTATTAGTGTCATTCTTATTTTGACAAATATATAATTCTTGCTTATAATTTAGAATCCAAGTCAATTATGATTTAAAACTAAATCACATAATATTAATACAAAAAAATTATATCTCAATATACAAAATGGGAGCAGTTCATTACTACAGGAATATCAAAACTGAACTCCTCACCACCAGATGATGCTTTATAGCTTCACTATGCATAATTAATGAAGACACACATATTTAATGCATTAGTTATATCGATCTGGATATGATGTAATCACATAAACCTATTTGTAACTCTTTGATCAATTAGTTAATGAGTCTAAATACTGCTGAATCATGATTAATCAAAGTACTTTATCACTTTGCCATTAATATTATGTGGTATAAAATATTTTCCTTATGAAGGGCGCTTCAATTGATCAAATATATAGGACTCGTTTGCTTCAAGATAATCAGCCAACAATAGCAGTCCATATAACTTAATTAGCGTATATAAATAAATATACATACATATATATATATATATATGCATCATCGCTTTGCTAGCTGGCTATCTCATGAATAGTATTATATGCATGTAAAAAAGTAAGAAGCATATATAAATAGATTCTCGCTACGACGGATTAATATCGCAAGCCATCTTTATAGGTAGTGTTGCTGTATGGTTTCTAGCTAGCTAGTCATTTAATTTGTGCCTTTCTCTGAGTTTCTTCTGCAAGGAGATTCAAGTTCGTGTTATATATGATAATTTAGTATGAAAATACACGATCATGTCTTGAATCTCTAGAGAAAATTAACGAGAAGAAATGCAATAAAAAAAGTTATAAAAGGATAGGATTTAAAATCAGTTTTTAGTTGTTTTTTTCTTTGTTTATTGAGTATCTGCCTTGTTAATTAGGTTTGAGGCATTTTATGAACTTAATTCGATCATTTCCAAAAGTGTAATTTATGTCCCTTTCATGCATTGTTTTCGAGCAGTAAAAAGGATTAATTCTTCCAAAGTTCTGAAATAATATGTTAACAGAAAGCATCACAATGTAGGAAAAGGGGAAGTCACATATCTCGCCTTGCTTACTGTAGAACCTACAATCTTGCACATTGCTTTTGCTTTCCATTATCACAAGGTGAAAACATAAAATTTCTGTTCAATCTCTCCTTTTTAGGCCATGAATAGTCTATTTGTTGTGTTAAATGTGGTTTTAATATTCAAACCTGAGTGACTTTAATATTTCAACTATATCTTACACCAAATAACATTGAGTAAATAAATGAAATGACGCTGGTAATGAAAAAAGTATATCTTGAAAACTTGAAAGCAAATGCATGAAGGTACCATTAAAGGTAGAGACAACCCTCTTTAGTTAGTACCCATTTCCATACTAAACCACAAAATATCAAAGTAATGGTTACTTTAATGTTTTTATAAACCAAATCGAATCAAGTTACCTGAGTCCAACAAATGGTCTACACCCTCAATGTCTAGGTAACCAAAACGATAAATTTTCACAAGAAAAATCTATGCTCTTAAAATACGTATAGACGGAGAATTTGAGAAGAAATGAAAATTTTAATCTAGATATTTTTTTTATTCATATTTAAATTTAGTTTTTTTTTTAAATATGTTTGGATTGAGAAGAATGAATAAAAAGAGAAAGGAAAAATATGGTTATCTAAATCTAGATAAAAAATTTTCTTCCCTTCACTTCCTCTCTATTTTCCTCAATCCTAAACATACTTTAGGTGATTTTTGATATATGAAAATTTGAATTTTTTTCAAACATCAGAAGAGCTATTTAGAATTAAGATAGGATACAACAACTATGAAAAAATTAATATTAAATCATAAATAATATAATAATATTATATTTTACATATTTAAAACACAACTTTTTATAAAAAAATTTCCCGGTAAAAATTAACTCATATCAAATCCCACCTCAGTGGCTCACATTTTATGTCCAACTGGTTTTGAAATCGACATCAGGTCACGAGATACAAAAGATATTACCAAGCAGAAAAATACACACACAGACCAATCACCGGGTTAAATCCCTTCCCATGGCAAAGCCATTAGATTTAGCTATGATTACTGCAATTATACTGTGGCAAATAAAAAAAACAGTGATGCAGACTAATATTGAACATTACATGCAATAGAGAATTAAAACCATGGGGTCATTTCAACAATTGAGAGGTATAATTGAGCATATATATATATATATAATCATAGAGATCACTCATGATCAGAGAGACAAAGCATTAATTAAATTTACTGTAATTGATCAGAATAGTATATGATACTTACTCTTGATAAGAGTGGAAAAAAGATGACTTTTATTTCACCTAAGACACGTTTGTGTGCAGTGATAATCCAGACAAGAAGGCGGCTGCAATAGGAGTAGACAAGAAAGTATTAACAATGTGGGGGGTGAATAAGTAACTATACTCATCAATAAATGATGCATAGTAGCAGTAGCTAGCAAGTTCGAAATTAATTAACTAAAAAGTAATAATCAAGTCGGACCAGTTTTGGAATGAGAGAAATCAAAGAAGAGAAAAAATTTCACCTTTTTACAGCTGTACAACTTTCTGCGCTTTATTACCTGCAAAGCTAAAATGCCTTACCAAGCAGCAGCAGCAGCAGAAGCAGCAGAAACAACATATCAACCCAACAAGGCTAACCGAAACATTAGAGGGAAGAAGAAAAGTAACGAGCTTTTCTGCCTACCATTTAATGCACTGAAAGGAAAAAGGGAGAGGAGAGAACTATATGAGCAACAAAAGCACCTACTATTATATATATATATATATTTCAATAACTGTATTATACACAATTGAAAGATTTAAACACAGTTCATATATATATAGATATCTCCATTTCCCTCTTGGAAGTGAAACAATGGTCCATTTTCTTTAGAATCCAAACCTCCAGCTAAGTAATGCACTAATATCCATTTGCTAAGCACTAAAACGAGATAATTAAAAAAATTAGAATTTATAACAGAAAATGCTGCCAAAGAGGGTAGCCTCATCATCATTAATTCTTTTATTTGGCTGTTTAATTGCCAATTTGATCACTGCCTGTACTGCAAAGAGGGATCCAAATCAAAAAGCATCGAAGTTTCCCCTTTCTGATGACTCTGAAACCTTGCTGATGATAAAGATGATGATGAAGAAATTGGATCCTCACGGGGTACCCTCAGATACTGAAGAGGTGGTGGAATAATAGAAGAGGAGGAATTTGATGAATTAGCCATTGCTGTCACAGTACAATATTTGGGTTCTTCCGGGGATGGTGAAGAAGAAGAAGAAGCACATTCCATGTTCACCCCGAATAGCCTAAGCCTTTTTCCAGCAGTAGTATTAGTACTGCTACTATTTTTACCATGGTAATGGTGGTGATGAGTATGATAACGATCAACCGGGACAGAATCGATTATCATCGGAACATTTCTTCCCTCTTGTTGCCCTATCAAGTTCGAATACGCCAAACCAGATCCCGAATTTATCGCATTATAATGGAGTTGGTGCTGCCACGGGTGATGCCTCTCTTGTTGTTGTTGATGATATAATGGAAACATATTATTATAATTCAGCTGCCGCGGCGGGGCCGACGAGGGAATTGAGTATAATCGGCCGCCCCATCTGATCGAGTACTGAGAAAATTGCGTCGGCTGATGGGGGTGAAGAAGAAAAGGTGTAATCAAGGTGGGATCGGGGCCTCCTGGTCCGTGATCAGGTCTTCGCCTCCAATCTATGTACAACCTATGCCGATACGACTCGCCGGCGCCGCGCTGGAACGAGACAATGTCGCCGGCGTCGAGCTTCTTCTCCTTCACGAAGCGACTCCAACCTTTAGTCATTACATAGCTCTGGCTGCTGTTCCAGTAGGAGTACCGGAACCGCCACAGCTTGCCGTTCCGGTCCTCGAAATTCAGGAGTAGCCCTTTCTCGTTGGAGGAGGAATCCAGAGGGAAGTACTTCTCCGCGTGTTGCTTGGGTATCACGAGGCGGTTCAGCTTGCCTACGTCACTCGGAGTGACGACTTTATCGAACATGTGCTCTTTCTCAATAGGAGCACCAACATCGTTACTATTGCTACCTCCTGCTCCTCCATGAAAATTAGCTTCTTCTTGTTCTTCATTGTCTTTGTTGTTTCCAATTCCTCCAAGTGATAAGTCCATGAGGTCTAGCTTTCTATGATTATTGGTGAAATTGGTGGTAGGTGCTGATGTTAACCCTAAACCGGATGATGAATTGTGAGATTCGGTGGTGGTAGTGGCATCTGGAGAGGGATGATCATGAAGCCCCAACCATGAATTTTGATGATGATGATGATGAAGGCGACTACTTTCGTAATTTGTTGAGAAAAGAAGGTAATTCTTACTATTGCTGCTTCCCTCTCTAATTATCTCTGCTTCCTCTTCTTCTTCCTCTTCTTCCCTATCATCAGAATACCCTTTTACTTCTTGCATCAGCAATTCCATGAATTACGAGTCGTCACACCCACCTTGAATTTTCTAACCTCTGGATCTCAGAAACCAATGTGATGAAACAATAAATATAGCAAAAAAATAAAAAAGCAAAACTATAAAGATGCAAAATTTGATGATAAATTAAAAGGGAAACCAAGAAAATGGGCATGGAAGGAAGATTTAAGGTCAAAATAAAGCTTACCAAGGAAGATATTTGTGAGCCAACTTTCAGAGTAAACAATTACAAGAGTCGGTGCCTTCTTATTTGACCTTCAAACCCTAAAAAATATTGAGTGAAAGCCATGGAGGATTCAAATTGTTGTTGACCTACACAGCCATATAACAAGAGGGGAGAAGAAAGTGAGAGAAAGAGAGGGAAGGGATAGGATAGGAATAAGAAGAGGAATAGAGGTCATGTGGGGGGGAAGCTATAGCTAACAAATAGTGAAGTTACCTCACAGGAAGCTTCTTTACAACTAGGAAATTAAAGAAAAAAAAGAAGGCAAAAAATTTGTTGCAACCCCAGTTTTATTCTCTTCAAAGAGATAGAGGGTGCGTGGGGGGTCCATGAATAATGTGGGTTTTGGGGTCATGTGAGCAACTTGTCGTTTTCATCATATTTGGGATAATAATCTGATCAATATATGCTTCCACTTTGACACCACCAAAAAGGCCAGTTAAGTTGTTCCAGAAGCAATGCCCTTTGTTTTGTTTACATAGGTACTTAAATTTGCACAGCTAAACAGCTTTTCTTGAAGGAAAATGACACATAAAGATTATAATTGAATAAAAATGACACTAAAAGATTTTAAAAATTAAAATATTTTAAAAAAAATCAAATGACTAAAGTTACCACTAAGATCTTACAAAATTACATAAAATTACAATATGATATTTTTGATGTTATAAAAATATTTTTAATTTATTATAAAAACACTTTGGTTGTAATTTTATAGAGCATAAGTG
Source organism: Erythrophleum fordii (assembly GCA_032878935.1). NCBI lineage: Eukaryota > Viridiplantae > Streptophyta > Magnoliopsida > Fabales > Fabaceae > Erythrophleum > Erythrophleum fordii. The sequence goes on from JAVQMF010000047.1 coordinate 8,383,216, forward strand.
GTCATTTTGATTTTTTTAAAAAATTTTAATTTTAAAACATTTTAATATTAATTTTATCAAATTAGGGTTCTTATATATTATATTTTTTATTTATATTATTAGTTTTTAATTTGAATATTCATTTATAGTGATATTATGTTATTGGGCTATAGGGTAGCTAGGTAGTGGGGAGGCTCTAGTGTCCACAGTGTTAGGTTTTGAGAGTTTTCTTTTTTGGTTTTTTTTTGACTTTTGGTGCCATTGATGGTTTTGTGTGTGGGCATGGTCCCAGCTTGAATTAGGAAAGCCTTAGCTAAGAGAATGAAGACACAGCGATCTCTGCAGGCGCCTCCTCCTGCTACTTCCCCTTTATACCCTTTTATATCTCCTCCCTCCATCGCTAATTAAACTATAAAAGAATAAAGATTCCTCCAACCGTCAAAATAGTAGACTAAATTAATTATTAAAAAAATTATAATTGAGTATCTTAAATTAAAGATATTTATATTAAAATTTTCAAATCTTAAAATTATTCTAAATAATTTAAATTGTATAAAATAAAATAAAATTCAGAATATTAAGTTAAACTTTTTAATTTTGAATCTTTTAAAATAATTTTAAAGTTTAAAGTCGTTTAGTATAAAAGTCTTTAATTTAAAGTCCTCAAATATAATTTTTTTTCTTAATTATTCATTTATTCTTAAAATATTATTCTTTTTTTAATTTAATCTTTTAAAAATAAATTTTTTAAATATAGTTCTTTAATTAAAGTGATTTAATAAATTTGCTAATGTGACATAAAGAAGAGTCCACATAATTGTTAATTCATGACCTAAACATTAGTGGCATTTTTTCCTAAAATGGTATTGTTTGAGAAAAAATTTGCAAAACTAAGTGACTGTTAAAATAAAACTATGTTTTGATAGAAAATTTATCTAAATAACACCTTTTTGAGAGAAAATATTTTTTGAGTAAATCCCAATCATGAGTTAAACTCCATGTACATTACTGCGTTTACAGCATGAAAAAGGTTCTTTAAGTGATTGTGAATTTGCCTAATGGATGAACAAATTTGATTAGGAGACAATTTTTAGGAACTAAATTGTAAAATTTTACTTTTAGATAACTAAATTAAAAAGAAAATGATGTTTCAAAGAACTAAATAATTAATATAGTATTAAAAGATATTAATTTGTTGCCACCCAATAATTTCTTCTCCAAAATTACTTCACCCTCTCCAAAAGAATTAGCTTTGTTATATATAAGAAAGGAAAATACCATCAAAATGCATCAAACCAATTTAAAAGAGTAAGTTGGGAGAAGAAATTTGATTCATCCGAAGACACCCCAAAATTTCCCTGACATTTAATAACTCAAAAGAAATAAGTTACAGAAAATAACCTTTTTTCTTCCTTTATTGCTCCAATGTTAACTGTCTAAATTATCATGATTTATAGCAGTTGAGAACATTGAAATACAGTGATTGTTTTGTTCACGGCTCTGATATTTTTCATATTATTTCACAAACTTAGGATTTAAAATAATTGATCACCCAATTTTCGCCATGTTTAAAACAAACAAAAATTACAGAAAGACAAGGAAGAAAGAACGAATCAAAATTATAGAATCGTCCTTTTTTGTTCTCTTATTAGTACAACTAAAATTATTATTACAATTATTTTTGTTTTCTATCTGCATCAAGATATATCATCTTTATTGAATGCAGTTAAGTAGTAATCTTTTCTTGTTTTCAGCCCTGCAGCTCTTATTTTTGAAGTTTGTTTTTCTCTTTAATTTTTTTTTAAAGAAGGGATGTACAGATATAATAGTGAAAATAAGATGCCCTAAGAATTTCAGCCATACGTACAATATCCATATATATGTTGGCTTTTATTAATAACGAGAGAAAACATATATATAGATATATCGTTTTCTACAAAAGTTGTCATTTAGTTTCTTATCAACCCAAAACAAAAAAGTTGTGATTTTGTTTGTGATGATCAATGAAACTTTTTCTTTTTCTTTTTTGCTATATCTCTGAGGGAGAAGTTTTAATTTACAATCTCATGCAAATTACCCACATTTGGTGACTTAATGAATTTTTTGCTTTTAATATGTATACCTGTTGCATTTAAGAACATATAAAGCGCTGGAGTTTCATGAAAGACTTGTTCGATTTCATTATAAATTATGAAATATATGATCACTTGGGAGGAATAAGCAAAAAGTTGAAATATGTATAAAGCAAGTTGAATAACATATGCAACTCATAATTATTAAGCTGATTCCTGCACGTGGTTGACCTTTAGGTCTTCAATTTATATTATGTGTTCTACATTTAATTAGGTGAGTACTTGACAGAATATATATATTTATAGATATGCATAAGGTCATCAGATAGTGCCAACCTTTATAGTAGATCATGTTAAGTAGTCTTCAGGAAAGATTACAGAGGTTCCTTCAATTAAGGTCCCAAGAAGTCAAAGTAATTAATTAAGTTTATGAAATAAGATAAAATCCCCTTATTTAAGGCTGAATGGCAAATTATATAGGTCATTGGCATATTAAACAAAGCAGCCATGACAAGTACGATAATTAATTAGTTAATTGCTCTAAATAAGTTTCTTATACTCCATCACACGACATGTTATCTGAGTGGGTAAACTTACAAATATCATTTAGCAAAGTTTTGTCAAACGTTAAACACATGAAAGTCAGTCGCTGTCAATATTATCCTATACAAACCCCTTGAAGTGATCCAGTTTGAATATTAAATTTTTTTCCCACAAAGAAAAAGTTGATGGTATATTATTGGGGCCGGGATGACAAAGATGGTTTATAATCCATCAAATTCATCTAGCTTTGTACCTAATCTCATCCTGTCTATTAATTAATAATATGGATATAACGGATAGATATACCTGCGCCTCCCGATGGCAAAAAATAAACATGGGATATGTGTGTGTGTGTGTGGAAAAATGAAAGATAAAGCCTTTATTTTGGACTTCTAAATATAAAAATGATCAATTTGATACTTGAAACATTTTTGTGTATTCTCTTAGTAATAAAAATAAAATAAAATAAAATTTTGTTGTAGTTTTACCCTTTTAAAAATGTTATATATAGTACACAATCTTTCAAGAATCAAATATTATATGGGGTTAAAAATTATAATTTTAAGCACTGTAGTTGAGTGACACAAAAAGAAATTAGAGTATTAAATTGATAATTACACTAATTTTTTGAGGATTAAACTAGGGTTTTGGTCAAAGAAATAAAACCGGATAAATTTCTGATTATTATTGTGTGCTAGCGATCGATGAGGGACCTGCTCGTGACTCGTTTGGTGATGCTTTGAAAAGATTATAATCAGGTTTGAAAAAGCAATATGAAAACTCTGAAGGCATTACTATTTAACACAGTATTTGCTTTTGTATTTATTATGCAGAGAGAAACAGCTAGTGAAAAAACAAAGAATGTGTACTAGCTAGTTCACCAAAAAGAAACTAGGGCTTACAGATATTCTGCTGTTTCACACACTTCTGCTTCTTGAAAACAGAATGTAAACATGTCTTTGGCCCTTTTAATGGGTTTAATTGTATAGATAGCTCTGTATATTTTCCACAGTATTAGAACTGTGCATTGAAACTGCTAGCTAGCTACTTTGATAGATCACTATGTTGTTGTGATGAAAAGTAAGCATCAAGGTGGTCCAGTACGTACTGTGATCTATTATATGTGCCCATTTCTTTGGGTTGGAGTCGGACATGAAAGCCTGAATCCAATCACCATGAGTTATGTATAATTGAATCTATGATATAGACAAGCAAAAAGACTAACATTGTCATACTCAACTTGTAGAGAGATATAGAGAGATATATCAAAGAAGTTGGGTTTGCCTTGGCAAAAGGAATAGTGTCTAGTCACATGCACTTCAATTACAATTGTATGCATCTGGCAGCTCTCATGCGTAATATGTACCAGTGTTTGATTCTCTTTATTGTTTTCTTTTGGCACTTAATTCATGGTATAGCAGTTGTTGAAATGATCCTTTCTAAACTTCATATATACACATTATCCTCATACATGATAACAATAATAAAAATATAGGTGCAATTTGTAAATACTTTTTTATTAAATATTTTAATAAAAATATAATATGTATAAAATTTATTATGTTGTGAAGAGTCCATAGTGTGAAATAGAGTTGTAAAAAATATTGAACAAAAACAGCTGCAAATAGCTGCATGTTTAGCTGACATATAGATGAACATAGTGCAACGAATTCTATCTAAGTTTTGTCCATAGAAGTAAAATGACTAATAATATTAATGACATAATTAGCTGAAATAGCTGCGTCGCGTTTGATTTTATTTATTTATTTTTTGTATATAAAGGTACAGAAAACTGAACCTGATTATAAAACTTATTGAAGATTATCCATATCTCTTGTTGTTACTATATTTGGTGACTTAGGATGCATTAGGAATTCCTATGGATTTCTACTCATTTTGAAAATTTTTTCTTCTGCTTTGAAGGAGGCCCTAAGCGTTTACTTCCTTCATACAACAGAAAAAATGTTTTTTTCTATCACTTATGAGTAATTTAATTTTTGGGTAAATTACTCACTTCTCCTAAAAGATACTTAAATTATATGGTCTTTTCATCTATTTGGAAAATATGCATTTATCTCTTAAAATTGAAATATGACTAAAACACTCTCAAAAATAATATTGATTTCTTTATTAAAAATATAATTCAATAAAAATTATTTTTTAAAACTTTTGTTTTAATGTTATTGATTTTATGTTGACAACCATAAATTTATTTTCTTCTGAAACTCTATAAATTTACATTAATGCCTATGTTTATTATAATATATTAAATACACATGTTATAATTGAAATTAAATAAAAAATTATTTTGTGAATATATTTTTTGTTTTTAATATTTTTTATCAAATGATTTCATAGTTTACTAAATTTAGAAAATTAACTATTTTATATTGATCAAATGTACATTTAATACTTGTTATATATTATGTAATAATAGATAGGAAGATATTTTGATCAAACGAAATGTAATTATAATTTATCTTTTATTGTAAAAGAGAAGTAAGTGTAACAAATAATTTGACTTTAAGGTAAGGGAATATATATTTGAAAAATAGAAAGGAGATTTAAATATTTCTCGAAAGAACAAGAATAATTTTTTTTTTACAAAAATTTAGCCAAACACTTCATTCTTTCAAAATAAGTATTTAAAAAAAATTTAAAAATTCATCCTCCCAAATTAAAGCAATTTTTTTTAACAATTCAGATTTGGGAATTCTTCAACATCTCATTAAGCATAAAGAGGGCTATATACTTTTCCACAAAATTTATCAACTAAGGAGCCCCTTTTATTGACACGAGAGAGAGAGAGAGAGAGAGAGAGAGTCTGTGTGTGTTGGGGGGGGGGGGGGTGTAAGCAATAGGAAGTCCTTTTCTCCTTTCTCAAAATAACACTAAAATCACTTACTTTCATTTCTTAAAAATAGGTCATCATAATTGGTTTGAGAATAGCAAGAATGTAATGCTATTACATACCAACGAGAGACAGATTTCTTTCTTAGTCTTCTTTCTATTTCATTAATTGATAAGTAGGAAATTAAATAGAAAGTGACCGATTGGAACGCGAATTTACTAATCTTAACCCTTTCTATTCAATGCAAAAGATATACAAAAGCAGAAGACCTATTTCATAATAATTAAAGGGATAAATTTGACATAATATATTGCCTTACCTGATGTAATAAATGCCCATTAATCAATCAATCACCGTACTTTTTGTATACTATTTAATTATAGTAATCGACAGAACTTTCCTTTTTTTTTTTTTCCTCTAGCCAATTTCCTTTTTGTTAGCATGCAGTATTAATCTGAACTGTTGGTGAGTGACGCTTATTCCGAGAATTTCCAAGGAAATGTCACAAACATACCCAAAAGTTGAAGTACAGAAAGAAACAGCATCATGCCTATATATATATATATATATATATATATATATATGTATATGGAGATTCCAGTTATATATAGCTTGTCTACAGCAGTTGGGACGAAATGCTAATTCCGCCGGCCTCACCCTTCTCTTTTTGGGTATTAATTACCCAAATTTAAACCTTATGTATGCAGAGTGAAAGCTCATTTCAGCAATTTTTTTCTATTGGTGATTATACTCCTTTCTATTGATTTAATGGCTTCTTCGTTTTCATGAAAACATTCTTGGTGAAACCATTTTAAGTATTTATTATGAGGTTTGCTAATAAAAGGATAACTAGTGATTGCCTTTATAAAATTTAAGTATAATTTTTACGTATTTGTTATCGAATTCTATAATAATAACAACAATAATAATAAAATATGTAAATGTTTTTTACAATTCAATACTATATAATTGGATCTTTTAAAAAAAATTTCTCCATATGATATATTTTTATTGAAAAATATGATAACAAACACCTATAATTATACCTAAAGCTTGTCCAAAATGTTACCATATAATTTCATTAATTAAAATTTGACAACTAATACTAAAAAATTACTTTTGATTAATCTTAATTTTTTAATTATATGAGAGGTTATCTATCATTCATGTCTTAATAAATCATTAGTTAAGTTATAAAACAAAGTATTAAGATAAAAAAAAATTAAAAGAAGCATGTTATAATAATAATAATAATAATAATAATAATAATAATAATAATAATAATAATAGACATTTTTAAAAAAATTTGAAATCTCTATAAGATTGCTTTTTTTTTTTTAACGCTTAAAAAGAAAGAAGAGGAGAGTGCAGGGTTTTGAAAATTACTCTGCTCTTCTCTTCTTTCTTTATCTTCTTAACTTTATTCTTTGCATTTAGTTTTCTAAATGAATCCAAATCCTGTTAGAGTGGGGTGTAACATGAGAATGGATGACATTAATTAGAGTATACGGTAGGCAACTGTCATGTTCTCAAAATTAGCTAGGTTCAGCTATATATATATAGCCTATGGACCACCTCCTGCTATGTACCCCTACCCTGCTCAATCATCCCCAACTTCTGCAATACAATCTCTCTCTCTCTCTCTCTCTCTCTCTCTCTCTTTGTGCTTTATGAAGTGCTCTTCTTACCTGGCCTCTGGGAATGCTATGGTGGCTGGGTTTATATGTGAACAGATTTCCACTTGATTGAGACACTTAACGAAACTCAAAAGCTTAACATTATTGGAAAATATCGGTATTTCTACCATAAACAATATATCACAAATTAGATGATGATCTTTTTCTTCGTTTCTTTTCTTTCTTTTTTTTTTTTCCTACAAAAATATTTGATTTGTTATTTGGCAATTGTCTAACATGTATATTATATAAAGAATGAAATTGACGATATGATATGAGTTGTTAATTTCAACATATTATATTAGATATTACTAATTAATTGATTTCAGACTCTCACGTCTTCTTGCTAACTTCTGTTAAATTTTTTTGGCTCTTCACCAAATTCTAAGCTTCGATGCCCATTTTTAATTAACAACGATTTGCTCCGAATCTTAGACGATGATATTTGCAGAGGGGAAGTGGACTTCGGGGAATATATATTATTACCACGTGAGTCTCATTAGGGTTACAAAATAAAAATGTATTAGCTCTCGATCTCACGTATATATTAATTAGTTATACTTTTAGTTTGAATGATTTCTTAACAAATAATTGATCAGGTGCTTAAATCCCGGTTAATAATGCCTTGACAGATCGATAAACAACTGTTATTGTACTTTCTGATAACAGTACAACTCAGTTTTGTTATATTACTTCCATTTTCTGGCCTTCTTGTAGTCACTTTCATTCAAGCTCTCACATATATTCTTACTAATGAAGTCTTGGTAGGACTGGACTAGAGATTAACCAATGGAAGAGGTATATTCAGAAGATTCCACCGTATAAAACTTCAAATATAATAATTTTGAATCCTGCTCATTTGTCAGTTGATCAATGACGTAATAACCTGAGTCTTAAAAAAGTTTCCAAAAATCGAAGGGATCCAAAGCTTTAGCATATTAACTCTCCATATATATATACATGGTTCTTATAATGGCTAGATAGAGAGACAAATCACGTCTTGTTCCCAAGACCCTCTCCATGTAAATATAGAGCTATGGATCATTTTATACCACAAATTTAAGAGTTAGCTAGCTGCCAAACCCAACCTGAAATTAGACTTCTTAATTATATATACACAAACATACATATTCTTAACATTTATTATTTTCTTTAAAATTTCGAATTCAACATATATTTTATTTGCATTGACAGTTAGCTTATGACTTGAAATTGTACACTGCTACCAATATACTATTTGTATTTAAAATTTTACAAATTGGTTCGAGTATAACAAGAAAAATTTTATAAGAAGCTCCAAAGATCTGAAACTTAAAAGAAACTATCTAAAATGTTGTATATAAGTATATTCTCCGAATTATAATTTGAGTCACAGCATTTTATATAGCTACATTATATATCCCTCAGTAGGGATTGGATATATTTGTTTGGAAGTAAGCTAATTAAGATTTTGAGGCTTTTTTTGTTATACTTGAAAAATGAAATTTTTTTGAAAAAGAAAAAAGGTCTCATTTTCATTTACTCATTTAAAGTGGGGAGGATTGGTGTCTCGTTCATTATAGTTATACTTAATGGAATTTTAATTTTGAAAAAACGAAAAAGATTCCTTCTCGTTTACCATATAAATATATTCCCTTGGAGTGCTCTGCATGTAATTTAGAGATCGAAGGGATTAATTATTATCTCGTTCTTTAACTACAGTTATGGCTCCTTCTCGAGCTTCAAATTTGTGCAGGATCACATGCCCTAAAGTAGTCTACTAAATAGGGCATATATAGCGAAAGTATAGCTTAATTTTGAACAAAACATGTTTATCTGTACATATCCTATTCCTATATACACTTTAATAGTAGCTACATACTAGCTAGAGTTTCCTTTTAACTTTCTTTTCCATATTTTTTCTTCAACATGCATGCACCATTAATAATAGCGATCTGTTGATATAACTTTTCATTAAATATATACATCTAATACAGCAGGCATGCAATTGGCAGCGGTCTAATTAATTAAAGTTGCTATATATACTATGTGACTAGAACCTTTTAAGAAGAATCTATCTTCAAATTACTCCCAAAAGCATTAATTATATATGCAGAAAAAAAAAATTAATATAATCGCATCTTGCTAATACATTAAGTTCTGGTAACATTAGCAAAATATTAAACTGTGTTGTGGTCCAGTTTCTTCTGAGTTTATATATATGTTCAAACCACCGCAGGGTTTAGATAAAACGGTCTTGAAAATTACTTTTCTTATATAGTCCATTCGTGAGAGGATTAAATTAATTAATAGAACAGTTTTTGTACATATGAGACGTTTGTGACCAGAAGAGTAAGGACTAAAACAAGAACAAAGAATAGAAAACCAATAGATATCAAATAAATCCAATTATATCACTTCTATCTTAAAGATTGGGATTGATATTATATGAGCCGCTAGTTTATTGACTAATAAAATGCTTAATAATGTGTAAATTAACTTGATTAGGTTTTTAATTTTATGTCACGTAAGAATTTGTGAAGTTTCGAATTGGTCGTCGCTTTCAAATGGCAAATCAAGGTCACCCCACAATTTGATGCATGATCAGCTTTAAGTTACCCATTTCAATTGGGAGATCATAACTTATTCTCAAAATCTTCAATTTGAAAAATATTTATTAAATTCTCATAATATTGAAATTTTGAATCTTACTTCAATTAATATTTTGATAAAGAATAAACTAATGATTTAGTCCATAAAAAATTACTTATCTCTCAATTTGATCTTTTAAAAATAAAGTCTATCAATTTAATCCTTGAAATTTTTTTTCCTCTCAATTTGCTTCTTCAAAAATAAAATCTATCAATTTAGTCTCCTACATTTTCTTTTAATCAAAATGATCCTTCCATTTGACAAAAACGATATCCCATGTGCTTGCCCATGTATCTTCAACCCCAGAATGAAATTGTTTTGTATACAAGCTAAATTTCAATGCATTAAAGAGCCTAACAAATACTTTTTGGAAGGACTATTTTGATTGGGGTAATTAAAATATTTGTGAAACTAAATTGAAAAAACTTCATTTTTAAAGAATCAAATTAAGAATAGAATAATCTTTCAAAAATTGAATTGCGAGACTTTAATCTTAAAAAATTAAATTGAGAGAAGAGTAATTTTTCAAGATAATAAACAATTCTTGTCTAAGTCTTAAGATCTAATTCAATGATAATGTAAAATTAAATTACATAATTTTAATAAACAAAAAATTAACTTATCTAATAATATATAAATAGGAGTATGAAAGTATTAAAAATCAACTCCACAATTGATGCTATCCTTAATTGTGTCAATTACTACTTGGAAATTATAAGAGAGACAGAGAGAGAAGGGAGAAAGCCTGCCCAATGAATATACTTTTTAATTAATTTCCATTAGAATACAGAGAGGACAAAATAAACAATCTCATATTGGAGCTAGGGTAGGGAGAGGACAAATTAAGGTGATATGATATGACTCTAAATCAGAGAGTTGGTAGATGACCTAAAAATTCTGGTATACCACCAAACAGCAAGGGGTAGGGAAGGGAACCACAGAAATAGAGGGTGGGACCATATGTAAGGGAACGGGGACACAACAATCAAAAGCACATTACTGTAAAAAGCAACTTTATTCACTGCAGGCGACTTTACCCATATCATTCCATTTAAGATATATATCTATATATATACAAATATCTAACTCTATGACTCCTTAGCAGCCAGCATAGTGATCGATGAGCACTCACAACAAATGCAACCCACATTCCCCCCCCCCCCCCCCACACACATAAATTAATACCGACTCCACCACCTAGCTCATTTATAGTTAGCTATTGAAACATATGTGATTACAACCATAGTAGGATTATTCAATTGGTGAGATTAAATTATGTCTATATTTTATTTAATTTTTATCAATGATTTAGGCATATACTTCAGGTATGTCTTGACTTAGGGCTACAAAATTTATCGCTGAATCTTAAAATTATATATATATATATATATATATATATATATGGAAACATCTCAAGGTCGTAGTAAGATTTTTTCAATTGATAGGAGAGAATTGTGTCAATTAAAATATTTTGAATTTGATTTTTATTAATTTTTTCATTAGTAGGTATCTGCTAATTAATTGATACGTATTGACTTAAATTTGGAATAAACTATCTATGTATTTTAATATTTTTATTTTTTAAAAAATATTCTAAGAGTAAAATCTTAAATATATTAGACTGATGAGGGAGAATGTATCATTAAGTTTGGATTAAGATGAATGAAAGAGAATGGAAGAAAAGAGAAATTTTAATTCATATATATTTTTATTTAAATTTAAGTAAAATGTTTTGGTTTTCTTTCTTATTTATTTTCTCCAATCTAAATATATTTTTAAAAATATTAGATTTTAGTCCAAATATCCAAATAAAATGGCTATTTTAAAATTTATCTTTCTTTCTTCTTTTTTTTCCTCTTTTATTCTTCTCAATACATGCCTTTAAAATCGTCAAACATATCATTCAATTTGAGGCAAAGTCTAAAGGTACCTTAACTCTGTGTGTGTGTGTGTAAAATAACTGTTGAAGGGAGGTATCAGCACGAGCATCCCTTTGCTGCCAAAGTGAACCCCACAGTAGTAGTGTAGCTAGAACATGGCATCACTGAGAAAACCGTTGGGGTTTCTTGATGCATGTCAGGTCGCTTTCCAACCTTGAATGGCATTTAGCCTCTTTCTATTAACACTGTAGGCCAATAGGTGCCACCACCCTCTTTTTCATTTATTCATGTTTTGCAGCTACTTTGCTTTGCTTATGTTGCCTTTTCTTTCACCTTCTCCCTTTTGTTGCTTTCCCCAGTACGTACTGCAAATATATTATATATGAGGATCATTATGATCCTGTTATCTGCCAAGCTGTAAGATTATGTTAGCTCCTTCCTTTATCTATCTATATATAATGCCCTTTTCATTCATTTCTTTCTTATAATCTGCATTCAGTTGGCCCACTAATACTCTTCCCTAAATCACTATATATATATATAGAGAGAGAGAGAGAGAGAGAGAAGTACTTTCTCTTCTGTTCTCTTGGATCTCAATTTTTTCCTAGTTTAATAATAATAATTAATTTACTTTTGTTATTTCAAGTTGCAGCATAATATTTCCTTTTGAGTGACATTTTCGCTGTGAATCCGTCGTAATTAAAAGAGGTCTCTAGATAGTTAACAAGAGGAGGTCTTAGTTCAAATCCTGTGTACATTAATTTTTTAAGATATGCTTTCTTAAATTCTGCTTATTGCAATCACACTACTTATGATTAATAACTACATATGAAACTTCTGTCTTTAAATTTCGTGTTCCAATCATATGAGTAATCTGTGCATAGTTTAATTATACTTGTAATTAATTGAGGTTTCATAGTGGTAAAAATGAATAAATTCATATATACAATCTTGAATATAGTACTCAAATAAAACCTTGAATAATCGTTTAATTAACAGATATATGTAACAAATAGAGGGATAATTCCAACAGTCAAAATTATATACGTAGATTAGGGTTGAATGGGAATTATTCCATAAATGTATTATTCTTTTACAATTAATTAACAAATACATGTAACAAAGTTTAAATTAACTTTTTGTTGAACATTAAGAACATTAATTGGGAGCAAACTTGAGATAATATGACCTTGAGTCAATTTCTTCAATAGTCAATCACAAATATGAACTTTGAAGCAAATAATTAATAGAAGTTAATTAGCAAACGCAAATGTAAACTTCTCAAATTAATTTTTCATCTATAAATATGGGATATTTATGTTATTTTTCAAGTAAAAATAATGTGTGGACCACTTTACTGAGAAATTATTATATACAACTATTATGTCATGTCAATTTTACATCATCCAATACAATCAAACCAATTTATTTAAATTTAGATATTATTTAGGGGCCCACAATGCAATACCTATTGACAAGTTATCAAAATTTGATTGCTAATCATAAACCCCGTTTTTTGAAATAACAAAAAAAAGGTGACATTAATAATAATAATAATAATGATAACAATAATAATAATAATAATTAAAAATATTTATTAATATTAAATAAATTATTTTAAGGTAGAAAGAAATAATAAATAAATTTTAATTAAATTTAAAATTTTAAAAATTATTTTATGGAGTTATCAAAATACATACTTTAAATTTGATAGGATTTTTTTGTATCTCGTAGTTTCTAAATAGATTACCCTTATTAGAATCAAATATTTATAAAACTTTATTTTAATTACTGAGGTTTAAAACAAATTCATTTGTATCTTATTCTAATCATACTAGTAGTAAGTCCTAGATCTCTTTTTTTTCTTTCTTTTTTTTTCTCTTCTTTTTCTCTCCTCCCGTCTCTGTCTCTGCAGACACAACCCTCACTTCCAAAATTATTCATCATTTTTTCTCCCTCCATCAACTAATCCCTTGTGCAATCATCACGCCACCTACTCTAACCACCGTTGACATGTTCAGCTCCACCATTCTCACGTGGTGGCTGTTCACAAAGAGAATGTGGCTTTACCATTGTTTAAACTTGTAATTTGAGGCTTTTGAGTTTAATCTTTCAAAATATAAATTCACTTTCAAATTTTCATCTATCAGTCTCCATAAGATAATTCTTAAACTGAAATTAAATTTAAGAAATTTTAATAAAAAAATTCTAGATCTAAGATTAGTATGATGATAAAGAATTTAAATTAAATTTGGGACTCTAGTTATTATAATTTACATTTAGTTGAATTAATATTATAGGATATTAATTGAATAATTGTTAATAAATTTATTCTTAATGTGATTTTAGGCATTGTTAGAAATATCCTATTAATTGAAATTGTGCCTTGAAGGGACTTCTACTATGGGTCTTGATGGTGAGTGTATAAATAGTAAGATAATAACTTTTGTTTAAACCTTGATTATATTTCATGCCTTAAATATTGTTTTAAATATTTTTTATTCTACCATTATAAGGAAGCAAATCTTAATTTTTTGAAAATCTTTAGCTTCAAAATATATGATAAATAAGAATAAAATTTATAAATGTTCAATTATATGAAAATGTTCTCATAGATGCAAAGTATAGATAATAATAAAATTCTTGATATATTATTTTTTTTAATCCATGAACTTTTATTTAGATTATCTCTTTTAGTTATTTTATCTAATATTTTTCCTATTCTAACGTTCTCTATATAATTTTCCTTATATTTGATTTATACCTAATTAATTGGTAATTGTATATATTATCTATCTTATTCTAATTTTTCTTATATAATTTTCTTAAAGTTGATTTGTTTCTAATTAATTGGTAATTATAATATAAATACATATATGTTTAAATTATTTATATTTTTAAAATAATTTTATTATTCTTATTATTTATTTGTTATCATATAGTATTTATTTACATTATTTAAAAAAATGGTGTTTTTATGAGTAGAGTGATGAGAATGGTGAATCATTTTTTTTCTGTCTTATATTTTTTCTAAAATTGTATCTTTGATGAGATTTATATATATAAATTAAAATTATACTTTTTTAATATATTTTTAAATTACATCTTTAATTAAATTTATATTTTTATAATATTTTTTCCTAAATTATTTATGATTAGTGTGGTACTTAAGAAAGTATTTCTTTTTTATTGATTGTACTATAAAAACCCTAAATTTTACATTAAATAGTATGAAATGTTTGATGTGTTACTTATAAAATTTGAAAACTTAAATCTCACATCTAGTAGTATGAAATATTTAGTGAGGTACTTAGAGAAATATTTTTTTCCCTTTGATAGTGTTTTAAGGATGAATCATCTATGTCTCCTTAAGTCCAATTATTAATATATACTATATATTTAAAAAATGTAATGAACGAGATATAGTGTGAACTCTATAATAATTAGTGAGGTAATGATCTCAATATGCTAAATTAAATTAAAATGTAATGAAAGATACAAAGGTGCTATGAGATGTAACAAGAAGCGTGATGGCACTTTGATATTATCAAATAAGAAAAGGGTTGTGGCATTGAAAAAATAATAATTTTTGTGAAAAAAGTGCAATGGCATTGAGATATGAAATAAATAAAGTATCGAGGCACTAAAACGTGAAATAAGTAAAGTGCAATAGCATTAAAATATGAAATAACTAAAGTATAGTGCCACTGAGATGTGAAATAAAAAAAGTGTGATGGTACTAAGATATGAAATAAGAAAAATGTAATGGCACTCATATGTGAAAAGTACAATGATATTGAAATGAGAAATAAATATAATATAATGGCATTGTGAAAAGTAATGTGATATGTCATATCATCCAACAAATTTTTATTTATTTGCCTTTCAAAAAAATTTATATTTTCTAAAGTTGGTTACACCTTAATGGAAATCTTTATTTACTTATTTGAACACTATTAATTGATATTTTATTCTTATTTTATTAATATTATTTGATTGCAAAAAACTCAAGTATACTTATTTCCTCATATGCTTACTTTGTTATTTATGCATTTACTGAGTCAATGATATACTCATTCTACTCCTTATTTATTTATTTTTCTTTTTCAGATTAGCATGTTGTCAAGTAAAGTGCTTTGGAACTAATTTACTTCCCTAGACATATTAGGTAGGTATTTTATTAGATAATGGTGATATAGTATTCTATGATGTTATAGCTACTAAGTGTTAGGTCAGATAGTATAGTGTGGGAATTGTAGTTTGTTCATGTCGCTCACTTTATTTTTCTTTCTTTTCATTCTTTTAATTTAAAAAAATGTTAATTATTGGATTGAAATTGTTTGTACGGATTATAAGCATTCATACTACAAAAGATGTTTGTTGGATATAAATTATGTATTTTGAAAGTGTGATATAAATTTTAAAATCTTCTTAGTCTTATCATGATCAAGTACGAGTATTTCTTTAGACATGCTAAGTTAAGCTAGTTTTGGGTTAGCTTAGTCTTTGTGCTAGTTACAATCTAGGATTTGGGTTACAATTAGCAAATTTTGCCTTAAAAATGTTGCAATGTATGAAGGTTCAAATTATATAAATTTAAGTGAATTAATTTGATGTTATTAGACAATATATGAATGATATGGCATAATACTTGTACATAAACATTTCTACCATTTTACCATAATTTAATGAAAGGTAAATGTGATTTATTTTTTGTTCTATTAAAATTTTGGATATAGCAAGATTATATTGTCTATATCTCTTCCATAAATATAAACTCAAGAATTTACATTTAAAATTTTCTTTTAATAAAGGTACACAATATGATTTAACCTAATTTCTTTATGAAAAGATTTAAGTGTGATGACTACTACATCTAAGATTTAAGTGGCTTAAATGATATTTAAGTGGTTATCAACTAATTAATTAGTTAATATGTGTTATAACTAGTTTCAGAACAACCCACTGGTATAAGTCTTGAATCTCTCAAGAAGAACATTAGATATAAATACACTTCGATGTACTATATCCGCAATTAAGAAATAGAAATACAAAGCTCATCTTCATATCTCCCTTTCTACATGTTTCTTCTCTTATTTTCTTCTTATTACTCTTCTTTTCTATAGAATGTTAATATGGTATCAGAGCTCAGAAAAGTGAGCATGGAAGGTTCGTCGTCTCAATTATCTATACAACCTTCTTTGGAGAAGAAAGACGTAATAGCATTTACTCATGTATTATCTATCAAACTCAACAATTAAAATTTTCTCCTATGATGTCAACAAATTATGGCAGTAATCATAGGCTATGATCTTGAAAAATTCATTAATCCATTAAGTGTGATGCCAACAAAGTACGTTGTTGGCAACGATCAAACTTAAGAACAGAAGCTCAATCCTAAGTTTGTTGCTTGGCTACGACAGCGTCAACTGCTTCTATCTTGGTTACTTTCTTCAATATTTGAAGGAGTACTTACAAGAATAGTAGGGTGCAAGACTTCATTAGAAGTGTGGGAAAAATACAAACCTTCTTCAACTCTCAAACACGAGCCAACATCAAACATATCAAGGCCCAATTAAAGAATACAAGAAAAGGATCATCCTTTATCAATAATTATTTGCTCAGAATCAAAGCCTCTATTGATGCGTTAATAGCAATTGGGCATCCTGTCTCTGTCAATGATCATATAGAATATATTTTTGAAGGGCTATCAAAGGAATATGATCTCTTTATCACCTCCATCAATATAAGATTAGAACCATACTCTGTAGCTGATATTGAATCTTTGTTGTTATCTCAAGAAGCACGTATAGAAAAGAATTCAAAAGGTGTTGATAATATAACCTCAACACATCTTGTACAAATTTTAGTAGGTGGCAGATACTCACAAGATAGAGGAAGAAGTCATGGTTTCCAAGCCTATGGCAAAAGAAGTAGAGGAAGTGTGACGACCCTAATTTCTTATCATAATAATTAAGGTTAAACACGTGATTAATCACTATAGGTCATGAAAATATGGAAGAATTTAAACCTTAATGTGATTAGAGTCATCAATCATACGATTTTCATACACTTATGATCATAAGGGAATTAAACATCCATTTATAAGCCTTGGATTCCATTACTCATCGATTATAACTCATCCTAATGACTCTAGACCATCTCTTATGGTTAACATATGGAAAACCAAGGTTTTTCTAGTTAATGTAAGTGTTTTAGCATGTTAGCCGCGGCTAAATTACTATTCACCGCGGCCAATTCCTTTCTGTCTTTACTCCTCTCTTCATCATCGCCTCGGCGAGTTAGACCTTCGCCGCGGCGAAGAAGCCTCTTGGAGCTCCCTCACTCGCCTCTCGATATTGGCCGCGGTCAATTTCTCCTTTCGCCCTGGCCAATTCCTCTCTGGAATGTCCGGGATATTTTCCCAAAAGTTCGCCGCGGCCAATTTCTCTCTAGATGACTTCCAGTTTGACTTCTCACATTTTGCCGCGGCCAATTTATTTTTCGCCGCGGCGAATTCCTCTCTGGCACTCTCCCTGGGCGACTTCGCCTCTTTTGGCCGCGGCCAACTATATTTTAGCCGCGGTGAAATCCCTCCTAAGCCTATAACTCCGAAATTCTTGCCTCCTACTTCCCACTCTCCCTTCATTATCACCCTAGGGCCCCTTTACCTTCATTTTGGGGCTCATTACCCTTCATTAGCCTAATTTCTTCAGCTAATCTATCCTTATTAGTTCAAGACCTAAGGGTCAATTCCCCTTTCTCTAATCATCCTATGACAGCAAGTCCATATATCAGCAAGTTTGTAAAATAACAATAACATGAGTTCATAGTAATATATATCAAGATTTCATTTCCAATAATAAGCTATTTCTGACTTCAACAAGGCTCATAGCAAATATTATAAATCCAGACATCAAATACCAATTTACAGTAAAGCCTACTCCTCAATAAGTACATGGTATATTATCAGAATACAAATTCCTACACTTGGCAATATAGATACATGATTATGTTACACAAGCCTTAACAAAAATTAGCATCTATCCTATTCTACTCGGACTAAGTGTAGCTCCCCCACACCGGGCCTCAGCTCATGGATGTTCATCCACTTGCTTACCCTTATCCTTACCCGAGGAACCTTCACCTGAAATTGTAATCCCATAAAACAGGGTGAGATACACATCTCAGTAACTAAGGCAATTCCATCATATAATCCAGTTTAATCAACATACATGCATGAATCAATTTCAACATTCGAAATCATATCAGTCATCTCAGCAAATGAAACAATTAGGCTATCATGATTACTATCCCATACTAGCAATCATATATTTAACATGTTAAAGGCCATTAACACTGGGAGAGGCCCGTCCACGGCACCTACTCCCCATTGAGCACAACCAGGGCTCAGTGCATCTGGGGTTGATCATACCCGGTGCTCGATCGTAGCACATGCACGGGTGGTAGCTGCACCACAGCTTCACCATGGACTCACAAGGTCCAATCATCACACAATAGATAGCCAACCAATTCATTCAACATTTCAAATCATTCATATACAGCAAATATGAAATTAAAACTGATACATGCATAGAATTATTGTAAACCCCAGTTACCTCACTTGTAGACAAATTTGCAACAGCCACCACAAATCCCAAATTCGAACTCAAGTATCTCCCACCAGAATTCTCAATGTTTCACCCAAAATCCTAAGCAAATTCGTACTAAATTAATACCCATAATATAAACAAGCTATGGGGGTTTCAAACCATCAAAGAAAGCATCAAAATGAGGGGTTTATACTCACCTAATGTCAGCCCTAGCCTCAACCTACGAATTTCATCAAGAAAACCCCAAATAACCACATTTCAGATTTTGGGTAAGGTGAAAATCCTCAAAATGAAAAACTAATCGAACCAAATTAAAGAGAAAGATGAGGAGATTAAGTTGTATAACTATTACCTTGGCCAAATCTTGCTCTAAGTGTGTGAAAATGCAGAATTTTTGCCCCAAACTCTAGCCTCCTTCTCCATCTCCGAATTTCACTTTTGAGTTTCAGCAAATGGGATAAGTGGCTGAAGTATTAGGGTTTTAGATGGGTTTAAGTTGGGTCAAAATGGGTTATGGGTTGCTCCAAGGTCCAAGTTCAAATGGGCTTCAGACTTTAGCTTATTGGGTCAGTTTTCATTTGTTGGGCTGCAGAATTCTTTTGGGCCAGTTTAATACATTGGGTTGTGAAGTTTAATGGGTTTTGGGCCAAACTTGAAGGGCTCAAGGGCTTGGGTCTGCACAAGGGTAATTGGGCCACTTAATTGAGCCTATACAAGATAAATCTTGGGCCTCTATCTCATTAAATTAGTTTGGGTCTACCTCTAGTTCATTGGGTCTCCATTAGCCTCTTATCATGATTTAATTAATTTGGGCCTAGATGTAAATCTCTATCCTAAATAAATTCTTAACCCATATTAACAATTTATCTCTCTAGAATACCTATTCACTAACTTGCCCAATTATACTCTATTAATTATCCTTAATTAATCTTAATCAATAATTAACACCTTAATTAATTTCGGGGTGTTACAGGAAGTCTCCTTGGTGGACAAAGATCCCTGATAATCTGTCAACTGTGCAGAAAAGTGGTCATTCAGCTGGAACTTGCTAGCACCAATTTGATCAATCTTTTCAAGCAGTCACTCTACATGATCAAAGTGTTAAGCTACAAAATAAAGATCATCAAATTTCTATTCTCTTAGCCATTCCTAAATCAGTAATTGACCCAGAATGGTATCTAGATTCAAGAGCAACAAATCACTTAATTCATGATGCTCAAAATCTAATGAAGAAAATTGAATATAATGATTCTGACTCAGTACACATTGGTGATAGAGAATGTTTGCAAATAAACTATGTTGGACATTCTATGGTCTTCTCTCATTCCTCCAGGCCTCTTCTTCTATCAAACATACTTTTTGTTCCCTCCATTACTAAAAATCTTCTTAGCATTTCAAAACTATGTTATGACAATAATGCTTATATTACTTTTCAGCCTAAGATATGTCTCATCAAAGACCTCAGCACTAATCAAATCCTGTTGCGAGAAACTCAAAGAAGGGGCCTTTTATGTTGTTGAAAAACTCCAATTTACATAGCCACTATCAAGATCAAAACATTTTGCTTTAGTTTCTAATTCAACTTCAAATTCTTGTAATCATTTGTGTGGTCCGTTTGATTATTACTCCTTGTTTCGTCTATGGCATAATCGTCTTGGTCACCCTTCTTCATCAGTTGTATCCACTATTATGAAAACATGTAATCTTTCTAATGTGACTGATAACCTCCTAATTTAGGATTAAAAATGATTATATTTGACACTAAATTAGGGAGGTAAAGTTCTTTTCCCTTGATTAATAGGTTAAAAATATATTCAATCAAACAAAACAAAAGAAGTATTTCAATTTTAACATTTTTATCAATTTGAGCCTCATTTTGTGATTGATTTCAGTTTCAGGGAAAAGTTACAAAGTATAGAAAGAGTTGCAAATAAAAGAGGGAAGCTGAGATGGGCAACCACAGATTTTACAAGTCTTCTCGCCACAGCGAGAACAGAGTTCGCTGTAGCGAGATGGTGAATTCGCCATAGCGAAGGAGACAATTCGCAATAGCGAAGTCGCGTTGCATAGGAAGTCCAGGGAGCAACTCGCTATATCGTGGAAGTAGCGAACACAGCAGAAAACCTATAACATATGAGATCTCGCTATAGCGAGAGACACTTCTCGCCATAGCGAGATCAGCCCTGAAACGCACAGTTTTACTTTTCAAGCTAAAAAGAGAGGAGAGAAGGTAGGGCTTCGACATTCTGCGGCAGAGGAGATTGCTGGACGTCCAGGGAGGCGATTTTGAGTGGTCTTTGAAGGCTTTTCAAGCTTGGAGGAGTGAAGGAAGGAGAAAGAATCAAGGGGGAACTCCATTTTCTGCATCTCTACCATTCCCTTGTTTGCTTTCTTTATTTCTTTTCATCTTTTCCATGTATTAGATTGGGATTAGCTGTAGATTTAGCTATGTGTAGCTAAATTCCTTTTACCTAGAGTACTATGAGCCTGATGTGAACTAGATTGTTGTTTATCTTGTTAATTGTGATAAATTGAGCCTTGTGTATCCTTCTCTTGCTTAATGCTTTCTTAGAGATTGGCCATCTCTTAGAATTGATTTTGGTAATTGGAATTGACCTTGAAAAAGGGGTTCTAATTAGACTTAAGAGTAGGATAAATTAAGTTTAGAATTAACTAATTTGCAATTAGGATAGAAATATACCTAATTGCCTTAATTGGTTTTTGTAGAAGGTTGTAGTTCCTAATGCGCTCTAAGCTAAATCTAAGGACACTTAGATTTTAGATGAGAGTAGGGTTATAATTACATCGACGGACGGTTATAGCT
Organism: Erythrophleum fordii; assembly: GCA_032878935.1. Lineage (NCBI taxonomy): Eukaryota > Viridiplantae > Streptophyta > Magnoliopsida > Fabales > Fabaceae > Erythrophleum > Erythrophleum fordii. Next base: position 8,405,285 of record JAVQMF010000047.1, read on the forward strand.
TCTAAATCTCTTAACCCACAAGGTGAAAATTAATTGCAATTACATAAGAAATTAAGTTTTAGTAAGCATCAGGGGAATAGTGACTCTAGGTAATTTCAAAACCTTGGACTTTCCCTAAAATTTCTCTGCCAACTAAGTTTTCTTAAAATTGATTTATTTTAAAATTTAGTTCTAGATTCAAGACTTGCTTAATTGGTTGCTTAACGTGGATGAAAGTAGGTTGTGCATTGCCTAATTGCTTTTAAGTCATTCCTCGTGGGAACGATACTTTATTTATCATTGAACTACTTGATCCGACCCGTGCACTTGCGGACACGCATAAAAATTTCTTATGGTCAGTGACTAAAAGCATTTTTGACTTATGTAATTTTTGTTGCTTAACTAAAGCTCACAAAATACCTTTCTCTTCTTCTTAAATTGTATATATACTATGTACATTTTACTAATGCATATACTAGATTCACTTGGCTTTACCCTTTGAAAAAAAAGTCTGAAGTATATAACACTTTTCTTTAGTTTAAAAACATAGTAGAGCTTTAGTTTGACACTAAAATTAAGAGCTTCCAATCTGATTGGGTAGGTGAATGTAGACCTCTTTCCACCTATCTGTCTTCTTATGACATTATACATCAAACCAGCTGCCCTTACACCCATGAACAAAATGGACTTGTAGAAAGAAAACATAGACATGTCATAGAAATAGGTCTTATCTTACTATCTAATGCTCACTTACCTCTCTCCTTTTGGCCTCATGTGTTTCAGACAGCTATGTACCACATAAATAGATGGTGATCCTCTTCCTTCAATTATATATCTCCCTTTGAAAAACTTTATCATCAGAAACCTCAATATACTCATATGAAAATTTTTGGTTGCTCATGTTTTCCGTTGACTAGACCTTACAACAGCTATAAACTTGATTTTAGTTCAGTTGAATGTATTTTTCTTAGATATAGTCCATCTCGTAAAGGCTACAAATGTTGGGCACCTACTGGAAGAATATACATTTCTCGTGATGTTCAATTTAATGAGTTATCTTTTCCTTATTCACATCTTGCTTTTGTCAGTACCTTTTCTCCAATACAACAACTCAGTTCCTCTTGTTACACTTCTTAATCTCTTTTAGATCATAAAGTCCAACATATACATTTTCAAACCTCTTCTGGTACTAACACTGTTATGCAAAGACACTCGTTCCTCTAGCTCTCATGTCAATTTAACTTTTGTAGCTTATGGAAATGCAGATACTTCTCCATCATGTTCACCTACTGGAGTTTCAATTCTAATAGCTTGTGCTGGCCCATCTGATCTAGTAGATCGCGCTGGTTTGTCTAACATTACACCAGAACTCTATGTTAATTTGGATTTAGATCTTAACTCTTCATCCACCTCTTCTGATGCAGTTCCTCCATCATCAAGTCAAATACCTTCAACTCCCACAGTTAACACTCATCATATGCTAACCAGATCTAAGGCTGGTATCTACAAGCCCAAGGCATTGATGAGTTTTGTTCCTAAACCATCTACTACCATCGAAGCACTTCATTCTCCTCTTTGGAAGTAGGCTATGCTTGAAGAATATAATGCTTTTCTCAAAAACTAGACACTCTTATACCTCTTCCTTCCAATAAGTCAGCTATAGGTAGCAAATGGATTTTTCATGTTAAACAAAATTCAGATGGGTCTATCCAAAGATACAAATCCAGGTTGGCTACTAAGGGATTTCATTAAAAGGAAGGTTTTGATTTTCATGAAACATTCAGCCCTTTCATTAAGCCGATAACCATCCAAATTCTCCTTACACTTGAAATTTCCCATCAGTGGTAGATTCACCAGGTTGATGTAAACAATGCATTTTTAAATGGGAAAATCCACTAAGAAGTTTACATGCTTCAACTTAAGGGATTTCAGCATTAGTATCCTCATTTGGTCTGCAAACTCTATAAAGCCTTATATGGTTTCAAACAAGCTTTAAAAGCTTGGATTGAGAGGCTTGCATTGCAAGTGCTTTAATGAAGTTTGGTTTTAAATCTAGCAGATGTGATCAATCTCTTTTCATTCGAATTATAAACAACATACAACTTATATTCTAGCTTATGTTAATGATATCTTAATAATAGGCAGTTCAGTCACAACCATCAAGGAACTTGAATCCAATCTCAATCAAGAATTTTCTCTCAAAGACATGGGTTCTCTTCATTATTTTCTTGGTATTGAAGCTAACAAGTTAGATAATGGTGGAATCTCATTAACTCAAACTAAGTATATCAAGGACTTACTGTGCAGAGCGAAAATGGATCATGCCAAAGTTGCAAATATCCCAATGACTTCGGGTTCAAATGTGTTGAAAGGAGAAGGACAACAACTGCAAGACTCCTCTTTGTATAGATCCATTGTTGGAGCTTTACGATATGTGACTATTACTCATCCAAAGCTGAGCTTCTCAATTAATAGGGCTTGTCAGTTCATGCAAGCTCTCACGGATGTTCACTGAAAATTAGTTAAACGTATTCTTATACATCTTGTAGGGACACCTCATTATGGTCTTCAGATACAACCTTCACCAAACATGGAAATCATTGCCTACTGTAATGCAGACTAGGCAGCTGACAAGGATGACAGAAGAAGTGTCATAGGATATTGTGTTTATGCTGGAGCAAATCTTGTAACTTAGTCCTTGAAGAAATAGACCACAGTTTCCAAGTCAAGCACCGAAGTAGAATACAAGAGTATGGCTTCAGTTGTAGTAGAGGTACTATGGATAAAGTCTCTTTTTTAAGAGCTTTGTATAAATCTTAAATCATCTCCTCAAGTGCTTTTATGATAATCTAAGTACTATAATGATCTCTGCGAATCCAATTCTCCATGCTAGAACCAAGCATATAGAATTAGACTTACACTTTGTTCAAGAGAAGGCCATTGAAGGTGTCATCAGTCTAAAACATATTCCTTCAAATAACCAGATGGCAGATAGTTTAACTAAAGCCATCTATAGCTCGAAGTTTAGCTCGTTTAGAAAAAGTCTAAAAGTAGAAAAGATAAACACTAGTTTAAGGGGGAATGTTAGAGAATAAATGTTGGTTAGTTGTTATAATTAACTTTAGAACAACCCACTGGTATAAGTCTTGAATCTCTTAAGAGAAACGTTAGATATAAATACACTTCAATGTACTGTATCCGCAATTAAGAAATAGAAATACAAAGCTCATCTTCATATCTCCTTCTCTACATTTTTCTTTTCTCATTTTCTTCTTATTACTCTTCTCTTTTGTAGAATGTTGATAATATGCTAGTTTCTTATTGGTCAGTTGAAAGGTGTTTAGTGTAACTCACTACTTGATGGGAGTATTTAATTAGGAGTTATTAAATAATTGAGAGTTATCTTATAATAAGAGTTTATCTAAGAAATTGGTCCTTGTTTCTACCTATATATAAAAGATTTTGGTTTTCTCTCCCAACCTCTAACCTTGACATGAAAATAAGAAAGGCTAAGAGATAGAAATACAATTTTTCTTTGAATAGAAAAGGATAGATGTATTTATTATAGGCTTTGAATAATTGAGCGATGAATCAAGATATATGAAGTTTACCAAATTATTTTTATTGAATTTATATTATTTGTAAAATTTATGAGATTCCAAGATTTTGTGAATTATTTATAATCCATGAATTCTATCATTAGGAAAATAATAAATAAAAATTAGTAAATTTTATAAGTATTATGATTTATACAAAATTAAAGTTCAATCTACAAAATTAAAAATTGCCAAATTAGAAATCGATTTCCATAATGACTAGGAAAGCCTACACTTACACACTATACATTATCAAACATTGTAAGTCTGCACACCTATCCATCTAACCAGATTGCTTCTTTAGACTTTAGGGTCCTGTACATATATATGTTATAACTTTGCTTTTGAAGATAATATTCAGAGATTTGATGATCGATATCTATTATGACAGATAATGGTGGTCCAACAAATTTGTATTATAATGTCAGACACATATAATGTGACCCCATGAATAAATTATTGCACGACATAATTTTCTTTTTGTTTTTTTCTTTTTTTCTTCTTCAAATTGTATTGATGATATTCAATACATTATTGCTGGCAAGTTGAAAGATAATTATGTCAAAGAAACAGCTTGATTAATTAACGAAATTAGCACCTAATTTGATTAATTATATAGAAGTTGAAATATTTTATATATGATAAAATCAAAATTTTGGTTTTTAACCTAACATCTTTAACCGTGTAAGACACAGACCAAATAAAAATGCGTTAATTAACCCAAAATGGTTAGTTTGGAATTAAAGTCTTAGTCTACTGCATCCTAATTATATTTAATTTGTTGATTCTCAGATTAATGTGAAGTTGAATTAGTACGTACAGTTTCATTTTGTGTTCATTTCCCCTTTTCCCGTTTTAATAACACATAATTTAGTTTAATTAAATTGTAGGCAGCTCTGTAAATATAAGATCAATAATAAATATATATGGTACAGTGGGTATAAATGTGATCGCTAGATATCTAATTTACAAAATTAGTTTTACTTTTCATTCTGTAGTTTGAAAGGATATGTATTGTATTGTTAAAAAATGAACCTTTAAAGAAAGGTTCAAATTGTAATCAATTAACCACCAACCTAATCTATTCTTACATAATATTAAGTTGGCCTTTATTAAGTAACATGGTTTAGCCTCTAAAAAGTTCCGAGGTTTCAACCCAATGGAATGCATGTATACCACTGCTAGTTACTAACTTAATTTTGAGAAGAAATTCATGAAGTAAAATGAATAAATGAAAAGGTTAACAAACTGCATTGATTAAAAAAACTTTAAAGTAAATTATGAGTAAAATGTTATTTTCATTCTTCAAAGATGACTTTCTAACTTAGGTTTAACATTATGACTGTCTTAATTTAATCTTCGATAATTTTTTTCTTGAATTTATATTGTTTGTGAAAATTTGAGATTTTAAAATCCTGTGAATTATTTATAATCATGAATGTTCTATAATTAGAAGGACAATATATAAAAATCAAGAGACTTTATGGATATTATGATTTATGTAGAATTAGGGTTTGATCTCCAGAATTAAAAATTGCTAATTTAGGATTTGATTTGCATAATCAAAAGAATTACTTACATGTGGTATCAGAGTCAAGAATTAGGAACTCATAATTTTTCATTAAGAAATATGATCCCTAAATTTAAATATTTTTCCACTGTACATATTTAGAATGAAATTGATTTTCATAAATGAATATAGTTCTCGTATAATTGATGAATGCATGAAGTTGAACTTCATAAATTGAACTTCAAGCATTGCTAAATTCGAAAAGGAGATGTTGTTTTGCTGCTGTGCTTGACATAGTGCCGTAGCACCATATGAGTAGTGTGATAGCACTATGGAGTCGAATGGTTAGCATCTCCAGTACCACGGTGTTAAATGTTGGTGCTACGACATTGAAGAAGAAAAAAAAAATCTTAATAATTTTCAAGTGATCCTAACAATTTGGAATATATTATGATAGATTAGTTAATCACTAAAGTGACCAAATCTTCAAGTTGATTTTGTTCCAAATTGCATGACATTTTTTCAATTACTTATAAATTTGGTGCTATGAATAACTTGATGATTGTTGGTTTATATATAGGTACATTATTGATGTTCATTATTATTAATCATTTATTGACAACCCAAAAGGAGATTAATTCTTATTATAATTGATAAACATAATTGTTGGCAATATATATGTGCTATTGGTCTTGCTTATATATCTAAAGGTAGAAGAGATCTCTAATTAGTACATGTAAAACTACCAAATAATATTAATTAAAAATTTAATGGTATCATTATGATTATAGTTGTATAGCATTATTGTTTATTTTGATATTTATATTATGGATAGTTTGTTAGCCATCAAAGTGGCCAAATTAGAAAGTTCTGATAGATATCAAATTAAATAGAATTTTTCATAGTCAACATCAGAAAGGTACTGAAAGAGAATTGAAGCAAAATTTGGAATTCTAATAATGACCATGAGGAAGCATTATGGGTATAAAAGGCAAGACACACTAAGATTCCACATGGGGATCGAAACATGGTTTATTTTCATAAGTTGGTATGGAAAAGGTGAATTACTCATTTCATAACAAGACTAAAGGCAGATAGTGGTAGATAGATATATGATTTGAAGTAAATTGAAAGTGCAACTATTTAATATTTCTGGCAGGTTTTCAACTTGAGTCTATTAGGACTAATGGTGATATTAGTGCAAAACTAGAAACTATTACATTCTCAGAATATCCACAGAGCAAATTCAATCGTTATCTAAGATGGTATAACAACTAAAGAATTTGAACAAACATTGTTTCAACTTAAAGTAGATGGGGCTCCAAGGCTAGATGCGAGATGGTTTTTCATGCCAGGTTCTATCAACATTGTTGTTAGATAGCTAAGGAGGACATCATTCAAATGGTATTAATATTTTTCTCTCATGGTTTTCTATTGAAGGAGCTAAATAAGTCATTTATTATTCTCATTCCTAAATGTGAGAATCCACAAAATTTGAAAGATTATAGGCTTATTAGCTAATGCAATGTCATCTACAAAATGATTTCTAAAATTATCTACAATAGGCTCAAAATGGTCCTCAGAATGTTATTACTCCAAATTAAAATGCCTTCCTTCCAAATAGAGTAATTTTGAATAATATTATTTTGGCATTGTAGATCTTGTTGACATTACATGAAGCAAAATCTCAAAAAATTGGCCGATGCACTCGCACTTTAGATATTACAAAGGCTTATGATAAAATCACATGGTCCTTCTTAGAAAGCTGCCTTAAGGCAAATGAATTTTCTAAAATTTTGGATGCATTTGATTATGCAATGCATGACTACAGTCTTATATCAAGTTATTATAAATAGTCAATCCATGGCAATTTTGTCCCTCAACAAGGCCATTGACAAGGTGATCCATTGCCCTCTTATCTTTTCCTAATATGTTTTAATGTTTTATCTTGTTTGATTCACAAAGCAAAACAAAATTGGAAATGGAAGGGAATTCGAATTTCGCAAGCTTTGGCACCAATTTCACTTTTAACGTATGCTAACGATACACTTCTTTCCTAAAAAACCAAGGAAGATATGTGTCACCAAGTTTAGAAAATTTTTTTACAATATAGTAGATAATCAAGTCAATATGTTAAGACTACCAAGTCTAAAATCCCTAGCAACTATTTTTGGAGTAAAATAAAAAACATATTTAAGAGGATATCTTGGTATATATGTAGACTTAGGTCAACAAAAATCTCAAATCAACAAAGAGGTGGTTGAAAAAATAGATAGAAAATTGTAATCTTAGAAATCAGTAGTGTTATCCTAAGCTAGAAGATTGATACTCATCAAATTAGTGATTAATTCTACCTTGACCTACCCGTTATCCTATTTTGAGTTACCAAAGAAGTATTTCATGATATTGATATAAAAATTGGCAATTTCTTCTAAAGTTATAAGGCGACTAGACCAAAATTACATTTACTTAATTGATAAGAAATATGTCAACCTATTCACAAAGGTAGATTTGATCTTAAGGTCATGTATGAATTCAATCAAACTTTTTTAGTCAAGTATGTTTGGAGGTTAATATCAGATGATATAGGTTCTCTCCTTTCTCAGGTTGAGGCCTAAATATTATCGTAATAATTATAGTGGTAAACTTAATGATCATTTGGCTACTTCTTGGATTTGGAGAGATATCAAGAAATGAATTTTTTTTGGCTAATTAAATGAAATTCAATTAGCCATAATTATGTGTTGCTACAAATAAGATAATTTATTTATTTATTTTTTAGTGGGTATATTGAAGTTCATTGATTATAAAATATTTAAGGATCACTCAAAGGTTGATTAGTCATTTTATAATCGCGAACATGATTATGGTTAATTAATAGACTTGGTTAGATATCTTTAGTATATCCAAAGATAGCAAGCATATCTAATTAAGGTATATATAATTGTTGATTATGTGAAACTGAATTTTAAGCATCAATTATATCTTATAGTTGTTTATTAGTGTATCATCCAAAGGAAAACACTTATAAATAATTGACTATTAAATGAATTGTCTTTTGAAAATATAGATAGTATGTTATTTATGACTTAAAGCATTAATGTTAGGCATATTATTTCTTGAAGTATATGTCTAAATTTACTTTGTTTGCATGCCTCATTTGTTCGAATCTTTAAAGGGCCACTTTTTTTTAATGAAGAAAATAAGTCCAATTTCTCCTTGGTGTATTAGGTCTTGGTTTGGCATTATGGGTTGAGAGACCTAATGCTATTACAACTATCAATAACAATGAAGAGAAAGCCCATTATAAGAGTTAATAAAGTTGAATAGGTTAGGATGAATGTTTATATGGATGAGTATGGCCAATAACATTAAGTCAGCAAAAAAATTATGAAGTTTATGGAAGTGCACTTCAAAACTATTGACAAATCTCTTGTTGAGACATTAATGGGTACTTTAACTATCATGAAATTTAATGGTTCCAATACCAAGTATGAACATGTCTAAGTCTTTGGGAATGGATGTGAATGAAAATTTCTTTCTACAATTCATCTTTAATTCATTATTGTATGAGTACAACCCTTACTAAATGAACTATAACACCATGAAAGGCAAATGGAATGTGCATGAATTGCATAGCATGTTGGTTCAAGAGAAAATGAGACTTAAAAAAAGAAATTATTTCGTCCATTATGTGAACTATCAAGGAGCTTGAAAGAAATTAATAAGGAAAGAAACATGATAAGAGTAAAGAACTACTAAAGCAAAATGAATTCTCTTAAATCCATAAGAAAGAACCAAAAAAATGACAAATGTCATTTTTGTGACAAATGTCATTTTTGTGACAAATGTCATTTCTATAAAATGTTTGGACACTTCCAAAAGGATTGTCTAAATGTAAAGCTTGGTTCAAAAATAAGATTAAGCTTAATGCTTATGTATGGTTCGAATTAACATTTAACTAAAGTTTCTTATAACACTTATACTTTGAACACGTGAACATTTGTGTGGATTGTATAAAAGGAAAACAAACAAAACATACAAAGAAAAAGCTACAAAAAGTATTGAGCTTCTTGAAATTACATACATCAACATATGTTGATCTTTTTACATTAATTTTTTCAATAAAGAAAAGTATTTTTTTTTTTCATCTTTATTAATGACTATTCATGTGATGGATATGTCTATTTACTACATAAGAAATCTCAAGCAATAAATGCCTTAGAAATACTTATAAATGAAGTTGAAAGGCAATTTGATAGAAAAGTGAAAATTTTCCTATTAAATAAAAGCAGTGAATACTATGATAGATATGATGAAACTAAACAATATCCATATTCATTTAATAAATTCCTTGAGAAACACAGCGTATATGTTCAATATACAATGTTAGATACATCACAACAAAATGGCGTATTAGAAAGATATTACCAAACTTTAATGGGTATGGTTAGGAACATGATAAGTAACTTATTTTTCACTACAAAAAAAAAGGGCATTACAATGGTGATTTAACCATGATTATATAAATTGAATTTAAATTTGGGTTCAACCATAATTTTTTTTGAAACTGTGGTTAAACCTTATCTTAATTATGGTTATAAGAAATCATCGTTAAGATAGTTTTGACCATGGTTTCAGAAAATTATAGTTAAGACATGGTTTAACTACTTTTTTTTTTTAAATACATTCCAAAATGGACTTAGAACCTCGATGAACCTTACATGCTTTAGGCCTTTAGATCATCTAATTCATCTAGAAGTATAGATAACAGTGGAGGCCTCAATGTCATTCTAATTCTCTATAATGTTCTATTTCTTTACATTATCTTCCCTTTCCATTTTCTCCCTATTCTGAATTTAGATTAAATCAACCTAATTTTTTTCACTTCAATTTATCAAAATTATATTTGTTGTTTTGAGTTTACATAAGTTAAGGAAGTAGGGGCCTTTCTTTAAGAATAGTAATTGATGAAGTTAATATGACTTTTAATCCTTGAAGTTTGTTCGTGGACTACAACTCCATAATATGTGATTTCTTCTTCACATTTTTTTATTATTTTTCAAGCATTTATGACAAATTAAAAAAAAAATCTAACTCTGGTTTCCATATTATTTTGCAAATTTTATAGCAAGGTTAATGTATTATACTATGTGTGACGACCCTAAATTCTAACATCGGTAATTATAGTTAAATACATGATTAATAAATAATGATCAAGGTTTGGAGTCATTGCAACAAATCACATTAAGAAAATATGGGGGAATTTAAACCTTGATACTACTAGGATCATCAATTAACAACCATAACGGGAACATGCATAAAAGGGTTGTACCATCATTAAAGGTTTAGGATTCATCCATTAATCAATTTCAACCCATAAAAATATCCCACCAATGTACTCATACTATTCCCTAACATTAGCCTTATTGAAATTAAGGTTTCTAGGTTAAATATAGGAGTTTGGGGACCTGCGCCGCGACCTGAGACCTTCCTGCCGCGGCTAAGTTAGGTTCTGGAGCTCGAAAACGAAGTTTTTAAACTTGCGCCACGGCCTGGAACTCTTGCGCCGCGGCCAAGTTGCTCTCGGGAATTTTTTATCGCCGCGGCGAGTTGGATCTGCGCCGCGGCCAACCTATGTGGCGCCGCGGCGAGTTTTGCTACTGTAACCTCCCTAATTAATTTCCTCGACTCGCGCCACGGCGAGACTTCTTGCGCCGCGGCGAGACTTCTTGCGCCACGGCGAGGTTACGTTCTGTCACCCCCTGAGCAATTATTTTCACTCCGCGCCGCGGCGTCCCTCGCCACTGTCACTCCCTAGGCCGCGGCGAAGCCTTCTTGGCCGCGGCGTGACTCCCTTCTGTAGCTATTTTCCCTATATTTCGCCCCCTACACTCCATTTCTCTTCTTAGGGACACCCTAAGGTCACTCCCCCTCATTTTATATGGCTCTAATGGCACTTATCTACCTTATTTACTTAGCTATGCTTCCATTACCAAGTCAAATCTTATATGCCCATTTCTTTCCTCCAATTATCTTCTATCAGCAAGTTTATAAAGTAACAACAATAGATTATACATGAACTACCATCAGCCATCCATAAATACTCAATCAATGGGGGTTCCATACATTAGGGGTTCATATCAATATCTCGAGGGTTACATTTCCATTAATAAGCAATATTATAGGTCAGCACCAATTACAGCAAAAATCATGAGTCCATACAACAATTATCAAGTTAAGATAAAGTCTAGCCTTTCAGTACATACATTCTCAATAAATCAAATGTTTAAGCCTACACTTGGCAATACAGATACATGATGATGCTATATGAAACTAAACAAAATTCAGCATCTACCCTATTACACTCAGACCAAGTGTAGCCTCCCCACACTAGGCCTCAGCTCATGGATGTTCATCCACTTGCTTGCCCTTATCCTTACCCAAGGAACCTTCACCTGAAATATTAATCCCATAAAACGGGGTGAGATATAAATCTCAGTAACCATGACAATTCCATCATATAATCTAGTTTAATTATCATATGTGCATGAATCAAAATCAACATCAGAATCATATTAGTCATTTCAGCAAATGAAACAATTAGGCTATCATGATTACTATCCCATACTAGCAATCATATATTTAACATGTTAAAGGCCATTAACACCGGGAGAGGCCCGTCCACGGCACCTACTCCCCATTGAGCACAACCAGGGCTCAGTGCATCTGGGGTTTGATCATAACCCGGTGCCCGATCGTAGCACATGCACGGGTGGCAGCCGCACCACAGCTCCACCATGGACTCACAAGGTCCAATCATAATACAACAGATAACTAACTAATTCATTCAACATTTCAAATCATTCATATATAGCAAATATGAAATTAAATTAGATACATGCATGGAATTAATGTAAACCTCGGTTACCTCACTTGCAGACAATTGCAGCAGCCACCACAAATCCCAAATTCGGATTCAAGTATCTCCCACCAGAATTCTCAATGTTTCACCCAAAATCCTAAACAAATTCATACCAAATTAATACCCATAATATAAATAAGCTATAGGGGTCTCAAACCATCAAAGAAAGCATCAAAATGAGGGTTTAAACTCACCTAATGTCAACCCTAGTTTCAACCTACGAATTTTATCAAGAAAATCCCCAAACACCCGCATTTCAGATTTTGGGTATGATAAAAATTCTCCAAATGAAAAACTAATCGTACCAAATTAAAGAGAAGGATGAGGGGATTAAGTTTTATAACTATTACCTTGGCTAAATCTTGCTCTAAGTGTGTGAAAATGCAGAATTTTTGCCCCAAACCCTAGCCTCCTTCTCCACCTCCGAATTTCACTTTTGAGTTTCAGCAAATGGGATAAGTGGCTGAAGTATTAGGGTTTTAGATGGGTTTAAGTTGGGTCAAAAATGGGTTATGGGTTGCTCCAAGGTCCAAGTTCAAATGGGCTTCAGACTTTAGCTTATTGGGCCAGTTTTCATTTGTTGGGCTGCAGAATTCTTTTGGGCCAGTTTAATACATTGGGTTGTGAAGTTTAATGGGTTTTGGGCCAAACTTGAAGGGCTCAAGGGCTTGGGTCTGCACAAGGGTAATTGGGCCACTTAATTGAGCCTATACAAGATAAATCTTGGGCCTCTATCTCATTAAATTAGTTTGGGTCTACCTCTAATTCATTGAGCCTCCATTAGCCTCTTATCATGATTCATTAATTTGGACCTATGTGAAGTTTCTATCCCAAATAAATTCTTAACCCAGATTAACAATTTATCTCTCTAGAATACCTATTCACTAACTTGTCCAATTATCCTCTATTAATTATCCTTAATTAACCTTAATCCATGATTAACACCTTATTTAATTTCGGGGTGTTACACTATGATGCGTAGCTAAATATGTTTGCAAATGCCAAATGTTTTAGTGAATATATGTGTTAAAAATTTGTTAGGTAGACTCAATTCTTATTATAATGACTATTTTTACAATGATGCCTTGCACATAAAGAGGTTAAATAGGTTGTGGTGATAGCTCATTTTTCAATAGGTGACTATACGTAAGTTTTCCCTCAAAGTTGTAAACATATTTAATGATATATATATATATATATATATAGTAGACAATTTATTTTTATGTAGGTCATTTTTGAAGATTACTTAATCCTTGCAAATATCCCATATTAGCCTTAATGTAGGGTATCATGGTCAAATATAAGCATCTATATCCATAAATAGGAAATTATAGGCATTTTATAAATGTAATGGGTTGATTGTTATCTAGTATATACCATGGATAGTATATTTTCTATTGTAAGTAAAAGCATAAGTTTTGTCTTACTAAAGACATGAAAAAGAAATCATATAACATTTATATTAGTAAGATCATTGTATAGAATCTATGCAATAATAAAAATAAAATATAAATAAACATCTTTAGAAAATTATATTCTAATGATATGATAATTGATAACCTCCTAATTTAGGACCCAAAAGGGCTATATTTGACACTAAATTAGGGAGGTAAAATACTTTTCTCCTGATTAATATGGTTAAAAATGTACTCAATTAAACAAAACAAAGAAAGTATTATAATTATAATATTTTTATCAGTTTAAGCCTCACTTTAGTTTTGATTTCAATTTCAGGGAAAAGTAGCAAAAGGAAGAAAGAAATGAACATAAGAGAGGGAAGATGAAAGTGGCCAAGGTAGATTGAACATGACTTCTCGCCACAGCGAGACCGAAGTTCGCTATAGCGAGATGGCACTTTCGCCGTAGCGAAGTGGAGTCTTCGCAATAGCGAAGTCGTGTTGCATAGAAATTCCAGAGAGCAGATCGCTATAGCGTGGGAGTAGCGAGCGCAGCGGAAACCTGAGCACTTATGAGACCTCGCTATAGCGAGAGACGCCCCTCGCCATAGCGAGATCGGACCTGAAACGCAGAGTTTTAGTTTTCTGGCTTTAAAAGAAGTTGGCTGAGTTAGGGTTCGGCAGATTCGGCGGCAGAGGAAGTTCTGAACATCCAGGAGGCGATTTTGAGGGTTCTTCAAGGCTCTTTAAGCTTGGAGTGTGAAAGAAGAGGAGGAATCAAAGGGGGAGCTCTACTTTCTGCATACCATTCTTCCCTTTATTTGATTTCTTTGTTTTTTTCATTTTCTCCATGTATTTTAATTGGGAATTCTCTGTAGATTTAGCTATGTGTGGCTAAACTCCCTTTTACCTAGAGCACTATGAACTTGATGTGAACTGAATCATTAATTGTCTTGTTAATTGTGATGATTGGAATCTTGTGTATCCTCTCTTGCTTAATGCTTTCTTAGGGATTGGCCACCTCTTTGATTTGATTTGGGGAATTGGAATTTACCTTGAAAAAGGGATTCTAAATTGAACCTAAGAGTTGGATAAATTAAGTTTAGAATCATCTAATTTGTAATTGGGATAGACATATACCTGATTACCTTAATTGGTTTGTAGAGGGATATAGTATCTAATGCATTCTAACCTAAATCTAAGGACACTTAGATTTTAGGGAAGAGTAGGGCTGTAATTACATCGATGGACAGTTATAGCTTCTGAACTCTTAACCCACAAGGCGATAATTAATTGCAATTAAACAAGAAATTAATTTCTAGTAAGCATCAAGGGAAAAGTGACTCTAGGTAATTTCAAACCTTGGATTTTATCTTAACTGCCTGTGCCAACTAAGTTTTCTTTCAATTCGCTTTATTTTAAATTTAGTTCTAAAATCAAGAATCTCATAATTAGTTGTTTAACGTGGATAAAAGTAGGTTGTAATCTGCCTAATTGCATTCCAGTCATTCCTCGTGGGAACGATACTTTTACTTATCATTGAACTACTTGATCCGACCCGTGCACTTGCGGACACGCATAAAAAAATTCTAGCGATCAAGTTTTCTGGCGCCGTTGCCGGGGAATGGCTTAAATGTTCAGTTAGAAGTGTGTAATCTTTAGTAGTCCTCGATTAAGCATTAGTTAGTTAATTAGTTAGAATTTCTTTTCATTCTGTTATTTGCTTTGATTCCTTTTTGTTTTAAATAATACAATTGGTTGAATTTTCCTATATAGGTACCACAGTACATGCCGAAGCAAACCTCTACAACAAAGAAGCGCACAACGAAGAAAATTAGTGATCTTGTGGTAAACTTGAATTTTGAAGAAAGTCCTTCTGAAACTCAAAACTCGGTGAGTGAAGAAATGGCTCAGGAAGGGAATGCAAATCAGTCCATAAAAGACTTTGTGGGTCGTACTATGAAGGGCACTCTATCGAGCATAGTAGTGCCAGACTTTCAAGCTGCTAACTTTGAGTTGAAGCCGGTGATGATTTCCATGTTGCAGCTCAATGGACAATTCACTGGTGAGAGGTCTGATGAAGATCCCAACCGCCATATTCTGTCATTCTTGGGAGTGTGCGATTCATTCAAACAGAACGGGGTACCAAGAGATGTGCTAAGACTTCGACTATTCCCCCTCTCTACAAGGAAAGGCTAAGGAGTGGTTGTTGACTCTGCCTGAAGGTTCAATTGATACATGGGATAAGCTAGAGGCAAGGTTCAGAGCTCGCTTCATTCCAAATAATAAAATAGCAGATGCACGTCGTGAGCTCATCAACTTCAAGCAGGCTTCAGATGAGCACTTATATGCTGCATGGCAGAGGTACAAGCATTTGCTTCGTCAATGCCCAAGCCATGGGATGGATGACTGTGCTATCGTTCAGAACTTCTGTACGCGTCTAACTCCACAAACCGATACAATGTTAGATGCTATTTTGAATGGTCGTTGGGATGAAATGCTGGTGGATGATGTTATTCAGGCATTGGACACATTGTCTGAGAGTTATGTACAAAGAGGAGGTGACAGAAGGGTGAGTGTCAATGTTGCCAATACTCAAGAAGACCCCTCTATTCCACTTGCCACTATTCTTTCCGCTCTGAATAAGAGATTTGATATGTTGGAATCTCAAGTGCAGCGAAATCAGCAAATGAATGTCTGTTCTGCTCAGGTAGCTCCAATTGCTTGTGAGAACTGTGGGGATCTGCATTCAGTAGACTCTTGTCCTTTAGCACTTTCAGAACCAGTTAATTACGTGGGGAACTTTCCAAAGAATCAGAATCCATACTCCAATAATTACAACCCTGGGTGGCGAAATCATCCAAACTTCTCTTGGAAGCATGGACCAGCACTGAATCAACCAACATCGTCTTCAAGCATTAGGCCTACTCAACCACCAGGTTTTACTCAACCTGTAAGGTAAATTGCTCCTATTCAAGAACCTAAGTCGAACTTGGAAGATGCCTTGGCGAAATTCATTAGCATTCAAAGTAAGCAAAATGAAGAGCAAGCTCAAGTAAATGCTAGAGTTGATACCTCCTTGAGAAATCTAGAACTGCAGATGGGTCAATTAGCCTCAGCAATGAATTCATTTAGACAAGGGGGATTGCCAAGTGACACGGTGCCTAATCCCAGAAGAGAAGGTAAGGAAGAATGTAAGGCCATAACTCTTCGAAGTGGAAAAGCATTGCCAGATGATCAAACACCGAAGGTGGTTAGCCACACACCTGCATCAAAGGCTGTTGTAGAGGAAGATAAAGGTGAAATTGCCACAGATGAGACAAATAAGGATAAAAAATTAGGAGAAGAATGTGGGGATGCATCAGTTGAAAAGAAGAAAAAAATGAGCAGTGAAGCAGTTAAAAAATAGGCAGATGTTGATAAGAGTGAGAAACAAGGAGAGAAATTGCATACATCACCAAGGATAATACCTCCATTACCTTTTCCTCAAAGACTTCAAAAGAAGGTGGAAGATAAGCAGTATCAAAAATTCCTAGAGATATTCAAGCAACTTCATATCAATATCCCATTCTCAGAAGCATTGGAATACATGCCTAAGTATGTCAAGTTCTTGAAAGAGATGCTGAGCAAGAAGCGGAGATTTGGTGAATTTGAAACTGTAGCACTTACTGAAGAGTGCAGCAAAATAATCAACCCACGGATTCCAATGAAGTGCAAAGATCCGGGTAGCTTCTCTGTGCCTTGTAAAATAGGCACTCACTTTCAAGGTAAGGCTTTATGTGATCTTGGAGCCAGTGTAAACCTTATGCCGTTATCTGTCTTTGAGAAGTTGCAACTCGGTGAGGCACGACCTACCACAGTAACATTGCAATTAGCGGATCGGAGCTTAGCATATCCACGAGGTATAATTGAAGATGTTTTAGTAAAGGTTGGTGAGTTCATATATCCAGCTGATTTCATTGTTGTGGATTGTGAAGAAGATAAGGATAATCCGTTGATTATTGGTCGTCCATTCTTAGCCACAGCCAGAACTCTTATTGATGTAGAGAAAGGGCAAATAGTGATGAGATTGGGGGATGAGCAAGTGGTGTTTAACATGGACAAAGCACTGAAATATCCTAGAGATGCTGAAAATTGCTTCAGAGTTTCAGTGACTGATGAGTTAGCTCAAGAACAATTCAATTCAATAATAATCAAAGACCCTATTGAAGCATTAGTAATGGGAGTGAAGCATGAGAACGCTGAAACTAGTCATGAGATAGCCCAAATGCTGAATTTTTCAACCACTCGAGCTAAACAGAAGTGGCAAGTTGAATCTTTAGATTTGGCTTCCCGTTCAGCAACATCTCTTAAGCCTTCAATTGAACAACCTCCGCTTTTGGAGTTAAAACCACTCCCTACGCATTTGAAATATGCGTATTTAGGGGATTCAGAGACATTACCTGTCATCATCTCTACAGCATTGAGCTCTCATCAAGAACAAAGACTAATTGAAGTATTAAAGAGTCATAAAAAGGCTCTGGGATGGACACTTGCTGATATTAAAGGGATAAGCCCTTCCATTGTAATGCATAAAATCCTACTGGAGGAAGACCATAAGCCGTCTATAGAGAATCAGAGGAGATTGAACCCGATGATGAAAGAAGTTGTCAAGAAGGAAATCATCAAGTGGCTGGATGCAGGAATCATCTATCCAATTTCAGATAGTGCGTGGGTTAGTCCAGTACAGTGCGTTCCTAAGAAAGGAGGAATGACAGTTGTGACAAATGAAAAGAACGAATTGATTTCTACAAGAACTGTCACTGGTTGGAGAGTGTGCATGGACTATCGGAAATTAAACGCAGCTACCCGAAAAGACCACTTTCCCCTTCCCTTCATTGACCAAATGCTTGATAGATTAGCGGGGAAGGAATACTTTTGTTTTTTGGATGGTTATTCAGGTTACAATCAAATTTCTATAGCACCTGAAGACCAAGAGAAAACAACCTTCACCTGCCCCTATGGCACTTTTGCCTTCAGGAGAATGCCTTTCGGGTTGTGTAACGCACCAGCAACCTTTCAAAGATGCATGATATCAATTTTTTCTGATTTCATCGAAGACATCATGGAGATTTTCATGGATGACTTTTCTGTCTTTGGTGATTCATTTGAAGTTTGTTTGAAAAATCTCTCTAAGGTACTTGAAAGGTGTGAGGAAACTGACTTAGTTTTGAACTGGGAAAAATGCCACTTCATGGTAAAGGAAGGAATAGTACTAGGACACAAGGTGTCTAAGGAGGGTTTGGAAGTAGATCGAGCCAAGACATCATTGATTGAGAGGTTGCCACCTCCTACTAGTGTCAAAGGAATCCGAAGTTTTCTTGGGCATGTGGGGTTCTATAGAAGGTTCATAAGAGATTTCTCAAAAATTTTAAAGCCCTTGACCAAGCTGTTAGAAAAGGATGCCAAGTTCCTTTTTAATGATGACTGCTTAAAAAGTTTTGAAGAATTGAAACAGAGAATAATAACTGCACCTATAATAGTTGCTCCGGACTGGTCATTGCCTTTTGAGGTCATGTGCGATGCAAGTGACTATGCAGTAGGAGCTATTCTGGGACAGAGGCGAGACCGAATTTTTCATCCTATCTATTATGCCAGCAGAACATTAATAGATGCTCAGGTAAATTACACTACCACTGAGAAAGAAATGTTAGCTATTGTTTTTGCCTTTGAAAAATTTAGAGTTTATCTGTTGGGAGTCAAAGTGGTAGTACACACTGATCATTCTGCTATTAAATATTTGTTGAAAAAGAAAGAGTCCAAACCTAGATTGATTAGGTGGGTTTTGTTACTTCAAGAATTTGACTTGCATATAGTGGATAGAAAAAGATGTGAAAACCTAGTAGCTGATCATCTTTCTAGGTTAGATTCTGACCATGTTAGTGATAGTAAGCTTGTGAATGATATTTTCCCTGATGAATGCATAATGGCTGCTAAATTGCTACATGTACCTTGGTATGCTGATATAGCAAATTATATTGTTTGTGAAATTTTACCTCCTGATTTAAACTATTATCAAAAGAAGAAATTCTTGAATGAGGTTAAGTTTTACATTTGGGATGAACCTTATTTGTTCAAAAGATGTGTGGATGGAATTCTTAGGAAATGTGTTCCTGAGATTGAACAACATGACATTTTGCTTGCATGCCATGCATCACCATTTGGGGGACATTTTAGTGGTCAGAAAACTGCCTTTAAAATATTGCAATCTGGTTTCTATTGGCCCACATTGTTTAAAGATTCTCATTTGTTTGCTTCTCACTGTGATGCTTGTCAAAGATCCGGTAATATTTCTAAAAAGCATGAACTTCCTCAAATCGGTATCTTTGAAGTTGAACTGTTTGATTTGTGGGGGATTGATTTTATGGGTCCCTTTGTTCTGTCTAGAGGCCAACAATATATCTTAGTGGCAGTTGAATATGTTAGTAAATGGGTTGAGGCGGTAGCTTGCCAACATAATGATGCTCAAACAGTGGTGCGATTTATAAAAAAGAATATTTTTACTCGCTTTGGCACCCCTAGAGCTATCATTAGTGATGGTGGAACTCATTTTAATAATCGTTTGTTTAAAGCTTTGTTAGAAAAATATGGAGTCCACCACAAAATGGCTTTAGCTTACCACCCTCAGACCAATGGCCTCTGTGAAGTATCCAATAGGGAAATCAAGAGAATTCTGGAGAAAACAGTGAGTGTTAATAGGAAGGATTGGTCTGATAAGCTAGATGAAGCTTTGTGGGCATACAGAACAGCTTACAAAACACCAATTGGTATGTCTCCATATCAATTAGTTTTTGGTAAAGCTTGTCATTTACCTTTGGAACTGGAGTACAAAGCTTTTTGGGCCATAAAAAAGTTGAACTTAGATTATAAAGATGCAAGTGAAAAGAGGTTGTTAAACCTTAATGAACTTCATGAATTTAGATTACAAGCTTATGAGAGTTCTAAGCTATATAAGGAAAAGACAAAGATCTGGCATGATAGAAAGATTTTGAAAAGGGATTTCATACCTGGTGACTTAGTGCTATTATATAACTCTCGTTTGAGATTGTTTCCAGGAAAGCTTAAATCCAGGTGGTCTGGTCCTTTTAAGGTGGTATCTACCACTGCCTTTGGTGCCATTGAAATTCAAGATGAGAAAAATGGAGAAACCTTTAAGGTCAATGGCTAACGCTTGAAGCATTATCTTGGTGGACCAGTGGACAGGATGAAGACAAATGTGCAACTCCAAGATTGCTCATAAAAGCGTTATGATAGTCTGGCTGAAGACTTAAAACTTAGCGCTTCTTGGGAGGCAACCCAAGTTTTCTTTGTATTCTTTTTGTTTGAATTTAAAGTCCTTCTCATTTTGGGTTTGATATTTTTTTTTTTTTTGTTTTTTATGTGTTTTACAGGTTAAAATGTGGATATCAAGGAGCCAAGGATTGGTAGGAAAGAGCAACATTGGGCATGTTTACAGGGAGTCTCTAATCATGCTTTGATTTATACTTTATTATTGTCTCTGGTTGCATTTGAGGGAGAATTTTAGTGAGCCTTTAGATGAAAAAAAAAAAAATTAATATTCGCTATAGCGAGGTCCCATCTCGCAATGGCGAATATACTTGTCCCACTCCTGGTACTTACACGAGTCTCTCGCTATGGCCGGAATATGGCGAGTAGTGAATTTTAAGTATTCTCGCTACAGCGAGAACATTACCTCGCCATAGCGAGATCTCTGTGCTGCATTCTGGTACTAAATCCAGAGGGAGGCTCGCTGTAGCCTGGCTATTGCGAGTAATTGTTGCATATAATTTTTTGCCAAGTTTCCTCGCTACTGCGAGACATCTCTTTCGCTACAGCGAGTACAGCAGTCCCACTTTCTGGTACAAAATCCAGAGAGCTTGTCGCTATAGCCAAGCTATAGCGAGACTCTCCGGCCATAAAATTTTAACCAAGTTATCTCGCAATGGCGATATTTAATTTCGCTGTAGCGAAGGTGGTAGCTTTACCTTTGGTAATAACTCCAGAGACGCTCTCGCTATAGCCTGGCTATAGCGAAGCTTCTTATATAAATATCGTCATTTCCACCTTTTCTTTCTCGCCACTGCGACGAAGCTCCAAAAATCCTCCATCCTTTCTCTCGCTGCATTTCGTGCATCATAATCTCGCATTCCCCTCACAAATCGCATCTCATACATCAGGTATTTCAACTAACTCTTTTCTCCCTGATTTGCTGGTTGATTTCGCTGAATATAGTCATATTAGGGTTCGAATAGTTTTGCTCAAATCTGCGTATTTAGGGGTCCATTTAGTTAGTTTTTCTGGATGGGTTTTGTTAGTCGCCTGTTTTTATGCAGAAATATGGCTTCAACTTAACTTTTTATCCGTGTAAATCTGGCTCCGCAGAATTCAGTTCGAATTCGCTATAGCGAGATCGAACTCGCTACAGCGAGTTCGACGTTTTTCCAGAAACCTGGCTATTATGGACCATTTTGCTTGATTTGTTTCTTTATTCCTCATTCCCTCGTCCCTTGTCGACCCTTAATCGTGTCTTTCCTTATTAGAAACATGCTGCATGTGTCTGATTCTTGTTATCTTCTTCTTTTTTTTCCTTACTCTATGAATCCCTATTACTGCTGCTACTGACTTTTATCTCTTTCCTATTGGAATTTCGCAGGCATGGCTCCTAAAAAGTAAACAAAGACTGCTGCAGCCTCCTCCTCAAAGCAAAAGAAGCAATCATACGATAAGGATCGATTTGCATCGGCTCGGGCAGAATTTCGCTTCGATAGACTCTTCGCAGACAGAGGAGTAGTAGAAGATCACTACTATGCACCCAACGCCTGAGACCTGACTTTTCATGATTTTGAATGGCATGGGCTGCACGGATTCACGAAAAAACTGGTGCATCGGATCCCCTTAATGATCCAGGAGTTATATGCTAACTTTGAGGATACTGAGGAGGAAGAAGAGGAATACTATTGCCGTTCAGCCTGGGTGCGCATAAATGAGAAAGTCTTCCAAGACTTCTATGAATTGCCGGACGTCCCAGAATGTGCTTTCCAAGCATATATGGAGAACCCCCAGTCAATTCCTTGGGAAGAAGTAGAGACCACCATTGCTGAAGAAGGAAGAGCTCGGCTGGTGAACAAGGTTTACCCGGTGAATCAGCTCAATAAACCAGCCCGTTTTTGGTTACAGTTCATTACAAGTAACGTCCTGACAAGTTCCCATGGATCCGACATGATCCAAGAACGAGCCACTCTAACATGGTGCTTTATGACCAGACAGCGGGTCAACATCCCTCGCCTCATGTTCTTAAACTTCAAACAAGTGGCGAGGTCTGACAGGGTTAGCTTAGCATACCCTCATATGCTGACAGAAGTACTCACTATGGGGGGTAGCCGCGTTTCGAAAAATGACGCGTAGTTCAAGCCGAAAGGGCCGTTCAAATATGACAGTATGAAAGATGCACCAGGGCAACCCCGTAGGCAGAGAGCAGAGGCACAGGCACAGCCTGAGGCTTCTCCACCACCTCCCTCATATCAGCACCGGGTTACTCCAGAGCCGTCAGGACATGGGGCTCCTTATCAGACTGATTTTGAGAATTGGGCACGAGAGTCTATCCATAGGCTGGAAGGTCATGTCATATCAATAAAGGATCAACTACAGACGCTTATGGACTACTTGATGCCGGCTCCTCCACCGCCACCTCCTGAAGCTCCTCAATCACCGATCATCATTATACCTTAGGAGCCTGCACCTCAGGATAGACCTGGACCGTCTGATTCTTAGGACCTTTTCTATCCTGCTGTCATTTTTTTGTTGTTGTTTTGCTCATTTTATATTCTGGATAACTGTATTATGGATAACTGTATCTAATTCTGTTCTCAACTCCTGAATTGGCTGTGCTTTTATTTGTCTTATTAATTCTAATGCCAACTTACTGTCTCCTGTATGTATTTTGTCAATGGTTGTCTCTCAGATGAAGGAGCCGTTCACATGCAACCCCTCGCTATGTTATCTCTTCTTATCAGGGGAGTCTTGTCTCTCCCTACCTCTTTTTATCCTTTCCCTGCACCCTCTTCTGCTTCTATTTTTCTGTCCATTTCTAAATTTCCTATTTTATACATTGAGGACAATGTAACTTTCAAGTGTGGGGGAGTTAAGGTAAACATAGATAAATATAGGATAAGTTATTAACAACATTCAAATCCTTATATTCCTTATGCTCATATGTTAAATCAAATTCATCCCTTCTCACTTTAGATGAATATGAACTAAAGAATTTAGAGGTTAAGCGAACTTGAAATAGATAAAGTAAGTAATGTAATTGTAGTATGCACCCACAATAGGAGCACTTTCCAATAAGATGATTTTTGAAGTAAGTCAAGTTTTCTTATAATGAGCTTCCAGCTGTTTTAGATCTCCCCAATTTACCTATTTCTGATGGATATCTAATTGTTAATTGAAAGGGATATCTAATTTAAAAAAAAAAAAAAAAGCAAAGGATTCTCTACTCCAATGGTTGAAATCACCTAGTAACCGGGGGTTTGCACCAAAAAAGTGTGAACTTTCGCGTCAAACAGTGATAAAACTAAGAGTATGCTAGTAGCCCTCTGAGGATTTCTTTAATCTGAGTAACCGGGTGACTTCATGACCAATGTTGTCATTCGCGTCAAAAGGATTAAGTAATTTGACGAGGAGAGAAAAAAAAACAAAACAAAACAAAACAAAACAAAAAAAAAAATGCTGAAAATAATTCTGCATTGAATAATAGAGACCCCTCTCAATGAGCATTGATGATTGAAGTTAGTACAGATGATTGGGTTAGGTGTTGAAATTGCTAGGAAAACTTATTTAGGATTGCTTGATTATTTCTTAACATCTCTTGTTGAGCACACACACACTTTAGGAATAAGGGTGTTACTATGAGTACATTGTTTCAATTTCTATTTGAGTTTCGCTGAGTTTCTGCTTCTGAAGTTGGATTCATTATAAGTGTGGGGGGGATCTGTAATTCTGAGTGCTTGGGCGTGATTCTTTCTAAGATTTGCTTGAGGACAATCAAAGATTTAAGTGTGGGGGAGTTTGATAACCTCCTAATTTAGGACCCAAAAGGGCTATATTTGACACTAAATTAGGGAGGTAAAATACTTTTCTCCTGATTAATATGGTTAAAAATGTACTCAATTAAACAAAACAAAGAAAGTATTATAATTATAATATTTTTATCAGTTTAAGCCTCACTTTAGTTTTGATTTCAATTTCAGGGAAAAGTAGCAAAAGGAAGAAAGAAATGAACATAAGAGAGGGAAGATGAAAGTGGCCAAGGTAGATTGAACATGACTTCTCGCCACAGCGAGACCGAAGTTCGCTATAGCGAGATGGCACTTTCGCCGTAGCGAAGTGGAGTCTTCGCAATAGCGAAGTCGTGTTGCATAGAAATTCCAGAGAGCAGATCGCTATAGCGTGGGAGTAGCGAGCGCAGCGGAAACCTGAGCACTTATGAGACCTCGCTATAGCGAGAGACGCCCCTCGCCATAGCGAGATCGGACCTGAAACGCAGAGTTTTAGTTTTCTGGCTTTAAAAGAAGTTGGCTGAGTTAGGGTTCGGCAGATTCGGCGGCAGAGGAAGTTCTGAACATCCAGGAGGCGATTTTGAGAGTTCTTCAAGGCTCTTTAAGCTTGGAGTGTGAAAGAAGAGGAGGAATCAAAGGGGGAGCTCTACTTTCTGCATACCATTCTTCCCTTTGTTTGATTTCTTTGTTCTTTTCATTTTCTCCATGTATTTTAATTGGGAATTCTCTGTAGATTTAGCTATGTGTGGCTAAACTCCCTTTTACCTAGAGCACTATGAACTTGATGTGAACTGAATCATTAATTGTCTTGTTAATTGTGATGATTGGAATCTTGTGTATCCTCTCTTGCTTAATGCTTTCTTAGGGATTGGCCACCTCTTTGATTTGATTTGGGGAATTGGAATTTACCTTGAAAAAGGGATTCTAAATTGAACCTAAGAGTTGGATAAATTAAGTTTAGAATCATCTAATTTGTAATTGGGATAGACATATACCTGATTACCTTAATTGGTTTGTAGAGGGATATAGTATCTAATGCATTCTAACCTAAATCTAAGGACACTTAGATTTTAGGGAAGAGTAGGGCTGTAATTACATCGATGGACGGTTATAGCTTCTGAACTCTTAACCCACAAGGCGATAATTAATTGCAATTAAACAAGAAATTAATTTCTAGTAAGCATCAAGGGAAAAGTGACTCTAGGTAATTTCAAACCTTGGATTTTATCTTAACTGCCTGTGCCAACTAAGTTTTCTTTCAATTCGCTTTATTTTAAATTTAGTTCTAAAATCAAGAATCTCATAATTAGTTGTTTAACGTGGATAAAAGTAGGTTGTAATCTGCCTAATTGCATTCCAGTCATTCCTCGTGGGAACGATACTTTTACTTATCATTGAACTACTTGATCCGACCCGTGCACTTGCGGACACGCATAAAAAAATTCTAGCGATCAATAATTATACATCTACAAGTAAATAAAAGTGGTATAATACATATGGCACTTGGAACAAAATAGAAATCATTCAAGTGATAATCAAATTATCTTGGTATACCAAATTACTATTCTTCCTATCTACCATCTCCTTTCATTCTTTAGTATACCACTATAGCTCATTATTCATAAACCATGGTAATCTATTCTAACATCAATGGGATCATCTCCATCTTTATTATTCCCAAGTCCCACTCTATTGTTCTTTAATGTGTAGTAAATCATTAGCATTTAATGTTCATGCTAGAAATTTGTTGTTGCTCATCTTCCTTACAATGCCAAGATGCTACACTTTTAGGGCTTGTTTGGTTCAAGTTATGTAAAGGCGATCCTTTTATATAACTAGTGTGTAAGGTCTATCATATTCATATAATCATTGGTCTATAATACTTGTTCTTTTTATTACTTTTTCAAAAGTAAAAGTTTAAGTGTTATTTCCTATCCTACCTACCCACTTTTATATTTCCTTTCTCTTTACATGCTTAACATTTTAGTGTTCAACCATTTTTGTTCTTGCTTTCTTTATTCCTTTTGATTTATTAATTTCTTGAAAGTCACATGAATTGGCATATATACATGTAAGTATATGGCAACTGAGTTGGCAACTAACATAGTCATTAATGTTGAAAAAGTTGGTAGCTAGTATTTTGAATGTGAATCTTAGTTAATATTTTACTAATTTCCCCATAATTTGAGAAGGTATCACCGCCTTCTCTAAGTGTTAAATCATTGAAGATTAAACTTGATGAAATAATTGATAAAAAGGGCTAGAAAAATTACAAAACTCAAAACATATTCCTCTAAAACCAATAATGAGCCTCAAATTTTTCTTAAACTTTATTGTGAAAACATAAATGCTAAGATGCTAATTAACTTTGTTGTGTGGTATTTGCAAGGTGAGGCAGAGAAGTCATGGTCCTTGTAGAAGATGATTAGGAGTTTGGTTTTTGGATATGCTCTTTTCTTATTGATCTTACAGTTTTCTTTTTAATTCTTTTGATCACTATATATGGACTGTTACATATTATTTGCATGTATTCTTTAAAAGGATTTTTTAGGATAAATGAGAAGATTTATTCTATATGCCATGATTGTTAGTTTTTCTTTTTCTTTCACTCTTTTCTACCTCTTTCATTTATTGTTATTGGAGTAATACTATCTCAAGCCTATGTAATTTTTGTTGGGTATTTAATGGTAAATCTTATATTTGAGAGGATTTATTCTATAAAAAAATGTTAAATAAAAGGATTTAATAGTAGCCAAAACTGCCACCATACAAAAATAATATATTTTCACCATGGCTATATTAAAACCATGGCTAAACCATGGTCTAGCCATACATTGTAACACAGCTAGACCATGGTTTTGCCATAGTTTAAGAAGTTGTGGTTAGATCATAGTCTAATCATGGCTTTCATCAACTATTTGTAATAACTTTAGTTAAAGCCCTCATAATGAAGGATTCAATGACGGATGTAAAAGCCATCTTTAAAAGGCTTAGTAGCAATTTTAACCATCGCTAAAGCCAATAAAAAAAATATGTATAAAATCATAACCTTTTGTAGTGTTTACCCATTTCATTATGGACGTATGCATTAAAAATTGCCATATATTTGTTGACCAGGATTTTTAGTAAGATGATTTTGAAGACACCTTTTGAACTGTGAACTGGTAGAAAATCTAATTTAAAATGCATGTTTGGGGCTCCCAAACAAAAATAAGTGTATATAATCCAAAAAAAAAACTAAATGCAAGAGCAATCAATGGGCATTTCATTGGTTATTAAAAAAAAACTTAAGAGGTATATATTATTATTATTATTATTATTACAATAACACAAGAATTGTTGAAAGTGGAAATGTCATATTCATTAAGAATGGTGAAACCAATAGAAGTGAAGCTCCACAATATGTGAAAATTAAGGAAATGAAAATGTAGAAAATGTAAGTTCCCTTGACTTCTAATTCCTTTAAAGTAGTTGTTTCTCAAATTGTTGAACAGTAAAACAATGAAGAAAAATAATAGATTAATGATCCCACAACTCATAATGAACTTATAATAAAAGAACCATAAGAGATAATTTTAAGAAGATCCCAAAAGAAAAAAAAGACCTACTATCTTGAATGATTATGTAATTTATTATCTGCAAGAGAAGTTAACTTAGGAATTAATGATAATCCAATTTCGTTTTCATAAGTCATTAATAGTGATAATATTGATAAATGATTGGATATCATGAAAGAAAAGTTAACATATATAAAATAAAATGAAAATTTGGGAACCTATGAAATTGCTAAAACTTGCAAAAGAGTTAGATGTGAATGGATCTTTAAGACAAAACATGACTCTCATGGCAACTTTAAGCCTTATAAAGCCAAACTCATTGCCAAAGGCTTTATTCAAAAGAATAGTGTTCATTATAAGAAGACCCTTTTTTTTTTCAATATCTAAAAAAGATTCCTTTAAAATTAGCATGGCACTAGTAGCTTATTATGATTTGGAGTTGTATAAAATGGATATATAAAAACTGCATTTCTTAATAGAATTTAGAGGAAGAAATTTTCATTAATTAATCAATAGGTTTTTAGTTGTAGGAAAACAATATGTGGTGTGTAAATTAAAGAAATCAATATACAAACTTAAACAAGCTTTCAGAGAATGGTATGTCAAGTTCAATGACACTAGTGTTTCCTTCATATTTAAAAAAAAAAAAAAGTGTTGACTGATGTATACATTTAAAGCTCAATGAAAGTAAGTTTATATTTTTGATTTCATATGTTAATAATATTTTGCTTACAACTAGTGATTTTGGTCTATTATATAAGACTATGAATTCCTTTTCTAACAATTTTGAAATGAAGGATATGGGAGAGGCAAATTATGTGATTGAGAGCGAAATATAATAAGATAGATCATAAAGATTGTTGGGTTTGTTTTAGAAAGTGTATATCAATAAAGTTTTAATGAGATTCAAAATAAAAAACTATTCAATATCTCTTGTTCTAATTCAAAAAAGAGACAAATTTAGTCTTATTCAATGTTCAAAGAACATTTTTGAAACAAAAACAAATGGAAGGAATTCCTTATGCATATGTTATTAGGAGTTTAATATATATCTAGACATATACTAGACCAAATATTAGTCTTATAGTTGGAACATTGGAGAGGTGCCAAAGTGATCTAGGATTGGATCACTGGTAAGCCTCAAAGAAAGTTCTTAGATCATACCATTTTGAGAAGATCAAATATTTAGATTCAAATTTTGCTAGTTGTATGGATATAAGAAAATCCACTTTTAGCTACTTGTATCTTTTGGCAGGATGAGCCATTTTATGGAAGATGAATTTGTAGCATGCTTTGAGGCCACTGTTAATAGTTTTTTGTTACAAAACTTTATTTTAGGACTTAAAATTGTCGATAGTATTAACAAGTCACTAGAAATTTATTGTGATAATGCCATAGCTATCTTCTTTTCTAAGAATGACAAGTGTTTCAAGGATGTTAATCATATAAAATTAAAATACTTTATTATCAAAAAAGTTCCAAAGTATAGAGTGTCAATAGCACATATTAGCACCACTCTTATGTTAGCTAACCTTTTAATGAAAGAGCTAATACCTAAAGACATTTAATTATCATATTGTAAGAATAGGTGTTATTGTTAGTAAGGATTGTTGAACATTATTATTGATATTTTTATGTTAATGTATTTTGACACTCCAAGCTCATTAATGGATACATTTTTTATTTTGCTTTTAATTAAGTATTGTATATATGATTAAATTAGAATGATGATAACAAGTTTTGACTTTGTTAAAGATATTACATTAGACCAATTATATATATACTTCTCATTTATAGGTTATAATGAGGAAAAAGGACAAATATAATATTACATGAAAGGAAGTAATATCAAATAAATGATATACAATTGCCATAGGTCATACTTGTTGTTTTCGTCTATGACTAATGATGTAATCAATGTATAGGAAATTAGCTTCATCTATATTTGCGCATTATGTTAAATTATTTATTTCACTATGAAGTAATACAATATCACATAATCTAAGTGAGAGAATATGAGACTTAAGTGGCCCGAGTAATATTAATTAAGTGACTGTTATTTAATTGGTTAAACAAATAAATAGTAAATTAATGTGTTAATTTTTATTACTTAGTTGATTTGTGGTTTCGTAATGAAATTGGCCACTCGATGGGAGTGGTTGATTAGGAGTTATCAGATTTGATAATAAAGATTATTGAACTGAATTTTGCATGATGAAAAAAAAAAAAGAATTTGCATACACTACAAAATGTACGTCTGTATAGCTATCCGTCTAACCAGATTGCTTCTTTAGATTCTAGGGTCCTATATGTTATGACTTTGCTTTTGAAGATAATATTCAGATATAATGATCGATATCCATTATATGCCAGATAATGGTGGTCCAACAAATTTGTATTATAATGTCAGATAACATATATATAATGTGACCCTATGAATAAATTATTGCACGGCATAATTTTCTTTTTTTTTTTCTTCAAATTGTATTTGATGATATTCAATACATTAATTATTGTTGGAAAATTAAAAGATAATTATGTCAAAGACAAAGCTTGGTTAACTAATGAAATTAGCACTTACTTTGATTAATTATATAGCAGTTGAAATATTTTACATATGATAAATCAAATTTTTGGTTTTTAACCTATCATCTTTAACTATGCAAAACACGGACAAAATAAAAATGAGTTATTTAACCCAAAATAGTTGGTTTGGAATTAAAGTCTCAGTCTACCACACCTTAATTATATCTAATCTGATGATTCTTAGATTAATGTGAAGTTGATTTAGCGCTCACAGTTTTATTTTGTGTTCATTTCCCAGTTTCCCCTTTTTACTAACACATAAGAGATAGCTAGATATCTTATATATATATATATATATATATATATATATATATATATATATATATATATATATATAGATAAAAAAAGAAAATCATTACTTTTTATTGTTCATTATTATTATTTTTTTGGGTAAGATTCACCAAATTTTTTATGTAATTCACGAACTTTTTCAGCTGCCCGTGCATCTTTCTATTATATAAATATTTGTTTACAATTCATTCTATAGTTTGAGAGGATATGGATAAATATTGAATTGTTATTGAATGACCCATTAAAAAAATGTTCAAATTAAGATCAACCACCAACCGAATCCATTCTTACATAATAATATTAAGTTGGCCGTTATCAATTAACATAGTTTAGCCTGTAAAATGTTTCGAGGTTTCAACCCAGTCGAATGCATGTATACCACTGCTACTTGACAACTTACGCTTGATTTTGAGAAGAAATTCACCAAGTAAAATAACTCAATGAAAGGTTAACAAACTGCATTGTTTAAAAAAAAAATAAACTAAATTATGAGTAAAATACTATTTTCATCCTTTATAGACGACTCACTTTCTAACCTATTTTTTAAATTATGACTCTCTTAATTTAATCTTCAATAATTTTTTTTAATTATTTTTGTCCGACTATATACGATAGTTATGTAGACTAATTTTTTTTAATTTGGTCATTTAAAAAAGTAAAAATAATTGAAAATAAATTATTAAATGACTAAATTAAAAGATTACATTTTAAAGGACTATATTGAAAGATTAATCATTTTTTAAAAACAAAAATAATAATTTTGATGGTCTTTTGTCACTGTAATTATACTTGACTCGTTGTTTTATTATAGTTTTCGAACGCAGCAATCTATTAAAACAGGGAGTCATATACATAATAAATATTTAAAGTGGTTAAATCAATTGTTAAAAGGGAATGGTATTTTTCTTTTAAAAAAAATTATATATAATTAATTATATTTTTATTATTAAATGTTTAATTAAAATATAATAAAATATAATGATATGTACCTAGCTGTTACAAAAAGTGTATAATTTTTTAATTAAATTATAGACTTGTTATATTTTAATTAGAAAATAATATATATGCATATTATATTTTAATTAAAAAGTTTAACAGCAAAAATATAAAAATTCATATTTAAGTCTAAGTTTCTTTATCTTTTTTTTTTTAATTATTTTTGGGACGCATGCAATGTTAGGCAAAAGAATTACAGACTTGATGGCTTTATGCCTACTTTATGGCTTTAATTTCAATTAATTGAGTCTTTCCACTGCAGTATAACCTCCATCTAGTCTAGTGGTTCCACTTCATACTTTGAACAAGTTTTGGGTTTGTAAATTCCTACATATATTAAAGGTTGATCACCTTTTTTTTTTTTTTTGGGATGTTTGAAGCATGGCATTTTACACTTCTTCTACAACAGATTAAGAAAATAGAATTAATTATGGCTATAAACTATAATTTTTAATTAAGTAATAAACACTTGATTTTGACAATTGATGTAAGAGTCAGATCTTAAGTTCAATAATGTACGCAGTGGAGGCAAAGGGACTGTTAATAATCTTTCCTCGTGTTCGAACCACGATGTTTGGCGTATCTTCTATGATTAATTAAGAAAATAAAATTACATTATAACTCCAAATTACACCTTTGGGTCTAACAATAAATACTTGATCATACAATCAATACTCTCTCATACACCATGATATATTAATTCCTTTTCATTGATTTACATTGCAATCTTGGTATAATTTAGAAAAAAAAACTAACATTTAATATGTGTGTTAAACTTATTATCACAAATTCAAATTCTAATTATGCCAAGCATCACAAATGAATTTAGTAATTTTCCCTTCATAAAAAAATAATTTTAAAAATAGACACAAATTTCTAGTGATTCATTGCTAATGCATCTTCACTTGTGTCCCAGAGTTTGCTTCGGCTTTTGTTTTTTGTCTGAAAAAGCCTGCAACTTTCATACTTTGGTACGGCTAGTTTTGGGCCCAGCATCATTAAAGGCCCACATTAATTCTGAACCATCAGGCCCATTATTGTGGGCCAAGGCTAGTAAGGTATGGGTTGTATTCCAACTTCTAAGATGACGTTACTATTTTGTATTCCAATTTATTGAACGGTGGCTGTAGGATTTCTTGTTCTGTTATGTATGTCGTTTTGTATTTTATTAGGATACTTGAATCTAATGGAAAGCGACGTAACATAACTTGTATTTGTATTTGGTGAACCATTATTTTATATAAAAAAAATATCAGTGGAAGTACGGTGCTTTGTGAAGTCAAGATTCCTTTGCATGGTGCTACTTAAAAATTAGAATAACTTACGGAGATTTTTTTATTTTATTTTATTACAGTTATACAAATCTTTCTTTTATTTTTAAAATATGTATAAATTTTGTTGAAACAAAAAAATTATACAATTCTTTAGTCTAATTTTAAAATTTTTTACTATTCCATTTAAAATTTCTTTTAATATAAAAATATATATATTAAGGATAATAAAATATATTTTATTAAAATTAGATTAAAATATAGAATACTTTTTTTATTTCAGAGAAAATTTGTATATAATTTAAAAATAAAAAGAAATTCTATATAATTTTAGTTAAATTTAAAGGAGGTTTGCATGATTTACTCTAAAAATTAACAACTATTTTGCTGTTATTTATTGAAAAAAAAAAAATCTCTTTGCATTCTTTTATTGAAAGAAAAACTCCCTACACACTTTATAATATGAATTGGATCAAAGATTATGATTAAACCTGGCTATAAATCGAAATACGAATTTTACTTTTGTCAATTTTGAAGGATCTCGAGTCTCGACCCTAAAATTCCATAAAAGTCTTATCTAATTATAATCACTTAATTAGGTTTGAACTTATGTTTCATTTGTGTACATACCCTCGTCCTTTTGTTTTTCCTTTTCCATGTGTTATGTATAATGTCTATCTATTTTTTATAAACAACTCATTCATGTAAATGATTTAAAACAAGTAAAAAACAATTATCAATACTATTATATATCCGTTAGCTAGACATCTTTAATCTCACAAAATAATCCAAAAATTAAAAATATTTTGTTAAAAATAAAGGTATAAATTATTATTAAAAAATAAAATTTAACTTCTTACTGTTTCACCTTTTTATTTATAAAAATTTAAAAATTTTATAATTTGATTTTCATTTAAAAATCAATTAAAAGATATCAACATATAATTTAATATAAAGTAACCTATACATATTTTTTATGAATTTTATTGAAATTATATAGAACATCTTTTTATTTTTAAAATATATATAGATCTCCTTTGAAATTAAAAATTATCTTACATTTTAATTTAAATTTAAATTTTTGAACAAAATACTCTCAATAGGTCTAAGTATCTAATTTCTTTTAAAATTAAAAAAAAAATCAAATAAAAGATAGTTTGATTAAAAATTTTAAAATTGAACTAAAGTGTAAGTTAATTTTTTATTTTAAAAATAATTTATATATATTTTAAAAATAAAAAATGTATATAACTTACTTTATATATATGTGTGTATATATATGTTTGCAAGAGATGCAATTGGTGTAAGTTGGACAGCCATTTGCGTTGTTGAAAGCTACGTTTTATACAGCTATAAATTGACCTAAAGGAGAGGTATCTGTCAACTTGTCAACCAAATATTATGCGTTCCTTTTCTTCTTTCTTTTTTCTTTTAAATATAAGAAAAGCAGTTTTTTTTAATAAACTACTTTTTTTTTAACATAAGAAAAGCAGCTTTAATTGCGATTCTCAAGTATCCATTCTTCAATTATTACTCCTATTTGTCCATCCAATTCAAATTCATTCCTATGGTTCCCATTTTCTTAGTTATATCCATGTAAGTCTTAATTGCAGAAATTCAAGGAACTAAGAAAAAAAAGAACACAGGAAAAAAAAGATAAATTATACCAATTTTTCTAAAATTTTGACAAAATTATACTTATTTCTTTTTTTTTAAATATACAAATCTTTTATAGAAAAGTTATCACATATTTTAATTTACCTTTAAAATTTTTGACCAAATGCTCTATACTTAAAATTTTTTAGTTAAAAAATTGTGTTTAGAGTTAATAAAAAATATTTTAGTAAAAAAATTTTAAATAAAGGGTATTTTAGTAAAAAAATATTAAAATTTGACTAAATTGTAAAATAATTTTTTTTAAAAAATCTGTGTATGTTTTAAAAATAGAAGGATAATATGTTTAGTTTCAATAAAACTCAAGAGTAATATATGTAATTTACTAAAAAAAAATTCACAACACTAATTTTTGAAATATAGAAATAATTTTTTAAATTACAAAAAATGTACAAAACTATGGAGTAAGAAATGAAAAAGTGTAAAATTCACAAGAAAGAAAAATTAGCCCACATTCAGAATTTTGATACTTATTTAAATAAAATATCACTTGAGTTAAAATAGAAAAAAAAAAGATAAATTTCAATAGTACCATCCCATTATCATTACCCTTCTTTTCTATATAGCCTTTCTATTAAATATTTATACAATTTCAAATTACATTATTACTTATTTTCTCTTAATTAACCATTACCAATGGCTTAACAAATTAACTAACTACTAAAATTTACAATTTTGCATCACAAATAATCATGTACATATTGCATAACTTTCTATTTCCATTGTGCTTAAAATAAAAGCTTGAATATTTTTTTGGTCCATCTAATTTTATGTAAGTTTTAACTTTATTTTTTCAGTTCAAAAAAATTGTTGCCTTCATATTTTTTAAAAATACTTCAAATTTATCCTTGTATCACATCATTTATAAAAAAGTTTAATGTCAAATTTAATAATTTATTGACTTAGATATTAGCTATAGAAAAAAAATTAAAGGCAATTGCTTATATTTTTATTATTAAATTCTTTAATTAAAACATAATAAGTGTATTATTTTTTAATAACAATATGATAATTGTATAATTTTTACAAATAAATGTATAATTTTCAATTAAACTATATACTTGTCATATTTTAATTAAAAATTTATATACTTGTTATATTTTAATTAGAAAATGAGAAAATAAAGATATAATAAACTCCATCTAAGTCTAATACATTTATTTACCTGACACTATTAACTCAGACATAGATTTGAAATCAAAGTTTAGCAAAGTGTTAAATTTGGTGATAAATTTTTATTAAAAATATGACAAGGGGCAAAATTGGATGGTTTTAGGATCAAACTAAAATGATTAAATTGAAACTTTTATAAAATTGGGAGATAAAATTTATCTAAGACAACTTTAAGTAAACATTTTTATGTGTTTATTATTAGATGTTTCAATAGAAAAACAACATGCGAAAGAATTATTTAAAATATCCAACCATATAATATACTGAATTTTAAAGGGTTTTCACTTATTATATTTTTAAAAAATTAGATAACAAGTATTTTGAAAATTGCTCATAAATTTTGCTCTTGGATAAAAAAAATCGAAACATATATGATAATTTAGTATATCTGATTTTTTGGGGGGGGGGTTACATAAGGGTAGATAAATTTAAATATACACAAAAATTTTTTTACTATAATCTTCTTTAATAAATACTGATTGAAAACCCTTAAAATATTGGTGTTTAAATTTTGAGGATCCTACTCGTGGACCAAAGCATGCATTGCAGATGGTTTATATGGCCCTATATTACATGTACACAACCTCCTCCTAATATGAGAGTAGTCAGTGTCAATTGGCTCTAACAAGAGTTACCATATATATATATATAGGATGGTAATTTATTGTTTAAATACGGGTATTTATTATTTTGGTTACTTTAATAAAATACTCAATCAACAATGAACATCTCTGCTGAAATAAAAATTTTTAATAATTTATTTTTTATTTTTATATCATTCAAGTTTTTTACTGTTCAACATAATTTTTATATTTTTAAAGTAAAATTAAAATAATTATTTTTTATCTCATATATTATCATCACGGTTTAATTTTTACATTTCTTTTATTATTATAATATCTTCTACTTGTTTAGATGATTGTTTGTATTATTCCCAAAAAAAAAAAAAAGCACATATCCACGCATCTAAAAGGAGAAGTATATATATATATATATATATATATATATATATATATATATATATATATATATATATATATATATATATATATATATGCCACATGCTGGAGCCGCAGGGCAATTGAAGGGTAATCTGATGTGCAGAATAATATCAAAGACCAAACAACAATTCCATATCTCGAATATTAACCAATTATTATTCGCCAAATAAATATCACATGTCTAATCCTAGGGTTCAGAATGTTCCATCTTTTTGACTTTCTAACCCTACAAAAGCGAAACCCACATTGATCTGTCCGTACACAGCTATGCTAACGCCGTTACTTTAACGGCGTCTTTCAGAGTTCCAACTCCGTACTATAGTGATGTCTTTACACTCGCCACGTGTCCAACACATTTTTTGTTCCCCAAAGTGACCGCTGAGTTTCCATTCGTCAACCGTCAAGCCAATGCGGTGTCGACACGCGGTGATATTTGATTGGATTTCTGGCGCTCAACCCTGAGACCGCGCTGGAAATTCTGACATCAGCTTTTTCTTTTGAGAGATATTATCGGGGGGTTTTGGATCGACCCGATCGAGATCCGATTCGGAACCGTGAAATCTTGATTCAAAGTTTAAGCCCGAAATTCTCGTCCAGTTTCTTCAGTTCCCGAGTTTCGCAGTTCCCCAGTTCCAGGTTCCGATTTTCAAAACATTCAATCCAAAAAACCCTAAAAAAGTTCCCTTTTTTTGGGGGGAAAAATTAATTAATTAATCTCGCTGTCTCATTGTTTTGTCTGGTTTTAAATTTTGCGTTGCTGTCTCGTTCTTCTCTCTCCCCGAGCCTTCTGTCTCTGTCGCTATGGGTTTATTACGCTGAGAGAAGCAGCAGCGGAGAGAAGGAGGCAAAATTCAGAAACGGGTAATTTTAAGTTCAAACAAAATGAAAGAGGAAGAAAGATAGCGAGACATGGAGAAAGAGAATGTGGAACTGTGTGGTGTTCGTGTGTGCACGCACGTGTAGTCCAGGAGAGGAAAAAGGAAAGAGAGCAGAATAGGCGTTGATAGACCGTGGAATCTTATAGAATCGCACACAGAATTTGTGGATTTAGGGTTAGGGGGGTTTTTTAAGTCTTTTTTGAGAGACTAATCCCCCCTTTCTGCCCATCACTCTTTTGCGTGCTTCGTACGGTCTATCTACCCTCCACTCTGCTTACCCTTTATACTCTTCGATCCCCGCTTTAGCACTCATCCAAAAAGCGTCATCCTTTCCATTAGCAATCGCTTCACCTATCTCTGTCCTTTTTTCTTGTATTTTTTCTGTTTTATTTACTTCTTGTGTTTTGCTGTTAGTCAATTTAATCAAGTAATCGAAAGAAATGGAGGATGGGAGTATTAGGGTTTCAGGGGCAGTTGAGGATGACCCAGTAGTGACTCGCTTCTCTCCTTCCTACTGGTTGGACGCTTGCGAGGACATTTCCTGCGATCTTATTCACTTCGATGATGGGTCCATGGTCTCAGAACAGGTCGATAACAATTTGATACAGGATGGACTGGTTAACGATTTCTTCGGCGGCATTGATAGCATTCTGGACAGTATTAAGAACGGTAGTGGCCTCCCTGTGGCCACTGAGACTGGGAATGGAAACCCAGAAGGTGCGTTTGCACTGCAAGCTGAAATCTCTGATCAGAAAGATAATTTTGTGAAGAATGGGTCGGCTGGTGAAAAACATGGTCGTGCAATTGAAGTTTGTGAGCGCTCAGAATCCGAAAGTAATGGGTATAAGTTATCTATTGGCAATGACGGAGGGAGAACTTTGGGTGATTCTAAGGAAAATGGAGGTGGTGATCTATCTAGGGAGCATCATGTGGATGGTGAAGAAAGATTCAGCAAGAGGGCCCGGCTAGGCAGCTATAAGAATGAGAGGCTTTATCCCGGCAGAGTGAATTATCACCCCAAGGAGAGGGAGAGGTGTCCTGGTAGGAAGAGGCCCCGGGAATGGGATGAGTTTGATAGGAAGGAAAAAGATGGTGTAAGGAGAAGAGAAAATTTTAGTGGCTGTGGTAGGAGAGATGTTAGAGATAGGGATTGGAAGGATAGAGAAAGGGGTTACTGGGAGAGGGATAAGTCAGGTTCCAATGAGATGGTCTTTCGCATAGGCACTTGGGAAGCTGATCGATATCGCGAAGGTAAATTGGCTAATGACACTAAACAGGATCGCAATGGAAAGGTTGAGACGAAAACTGAGGAGCCAAAGGAGAGAGTACCTGAGGAACAAGCTAGAAAGTACCAGTTGGATGTTCTTGAGCAGGCAAAGCAGAAAAATACTATAGCTTTTCTTGAAACTGGAGCGGGGAAGACCCTCATCGCTGTTCTTCTCATTAAAAGTATTCATGAGAGTTTACAAAAGCAGAATAAAAAAATGCTTGCAGTATTTTTAGTTCCCAAAGTACCACTTGTTTACCAGGTAATATAATTTTGAGACATTGAAATTAAAATTTGTTTTGTTAAGAGACAATGTAAGAATTAAGTAATGCAGTGCAGATTTTATCTATCCATTGCTGTGGGAGTTGATGTAATTTCAGTGCTTTGTCTAATTTCAGCAAGCAGAAGTAATTCGGGAGCGAACTGGCTACCAAGTGGGCCACTACTGTGGAGAAATGGGGCAGGACTTTTGGGATGCTCGAAGGTGGCAACGTGAATTTGAAACCAAACAGGTATGCTTTGAAAATTTCTGTGGAAGACGTGCAGGCCTATGTTTTCTAGCACTTCCTATTTTCTTTTATTAACTTGTGTTTTAGTCCATTAACACATGATATCTTTTTAATCTGTACAGCATAACATTCTACTTAAGCTCCAATCTTGCTAATTTTTTGTCTTAATTGTCTTTAATTATCTGTACTTATCTCTATAGTTGGCTAAAGGTTATATACGACTGGTTTTCCTCATGGAAAATAAGTTTTTGATTTTGTGGCCATTTATGTCAATATGTTCTTCAAATGGGTGGAGAGACTTGCTCCGATAGTAAAATTACATCAAAAACAGTTTGTAGC
Source organism: Erythrophleum fordii (assembly GCA_032878935.1). Taxonomy (NCBI): domain Eukaryota; kingdom Viridiplantae; phylum Streptophyta; class Magnoliopsida; order Fabales; family Fabaceae; genus Erythrophleum; species Erythrophleum fordii. The sequence goes on from JAVQMF010000047.1 coordinate 8,445,330, forward strand.
AACTGCTATATGGCTGCTTCCATAGAATTTAGGTACATAACTTGTTATGGTATGGGAAAAGACAAGATGATGCTTTAATTAAAATTCACCTTTTTGGTATTTAATGGAGACCTAACCAAGTGGGGGGAACCCACCCTTAAAATCGATTTGTGAGGGGGAATAACTATGCCCCTTGAGTACTACATAGGCTACCCGTGGCTCCTCGATGCAGGACTTCTCTACAGCACTCTGGCTCCTAGAATGTGGGGCGCTCATGCCAGTCAATAGGTTTTGGATATTGGGTTGCAGCTTCTTTGTGGGCTCACTAAGTTGTGCCTTCCATAGGTAGCTCTTTTCGTGGAAGTTAGTCCAAGCTTTGATAATGGATAGGGATTAAGTAAGTGGGGGAACCCACCCTTAAAATTGGTTTGTAAGGGAGAAGAACCACGCTTCTTTAACTACCACATAGATTACCCATGGCTTCTGGATGTGGGACTCCATCAATATCCATAAAGTGTTTGTATCTATGGGCTTATATGTTGTGATGCTAATTATTTTTGTTTTATGGACTTTTCATCACTATTGTGACCTGTCCAACATGTTACTTCGAACATTAATGGCTTGCACCAAAAGAGTGGGAATGCTAAGAGTAGTGTTGAACAAGGTTGTCAAAAGTGAGCTTTTATTTAAAAGCATTCAGGAGTCCTGTAAAAGCAAAGCATAAAAGTATTGTTTTAACTTACCATATGATATTTTTTTTGGGGAAGGGATACATATTCTTAAGCCTAATAGGTAGGCATTTTGACTTAAGCCTAAGTAATAAAGTTAATAAATTTATATCTTTCAGGCATATAATGACTTAGAATATTATGTAAAGGGTAATTATATTTCAATCAGACATTGATCAAATTGTAAATAAAGTTCATACAAGCAATCATTTACCTATCAAAATTGTGGAACATGACTACAAAAGTTGACCCAAATATTTGCTTTTCTCAGTTTCTCTTAATTTTAGATTATACATTACAAAAATTGACCTTCTTATTTGGCAGAGGTGGGTTTGACCTCTAATTTTGGAGGAAGTTTAACATATGCATGTTAGAGTTTTGAGAGGGTTGAGGATGGTAAAATTTGGTGGAAATGTGTGGGTGAATTTAGTACTATTGGAGCATTCTGTAAATGGAGGGAAACTATTAGAAGACTGCTTGTTAAGTGTGTGTTGCCTTGTCATTTAACATGCTGGCTGATACACCAAGGCTTCTTTTTTTTTTTCAAATTAAATCTAAAATGATTGTGTTCTGAGGAGTTGACCTAGATGATTGTTGATGATTTAATATTTTAATGGTTTGTAGGAAAATAGATGGAACTGAATTTATCTCGAAAGCTAACTGATTGTAGTGAGACTTATATAGTCCACCCTCAGTAGTTGGTTTCCTTCCAATAATTCATATTTCAGAATTTTCCTGTGGGTATGCATTTTGATGACTTTGTACTTCAGCTTATTTTCCTTGCTCAACTTTCAAGGTTTACCTTATTGCATTGTTTATCTGGCAGATTTTTTGGGATTATTATTTGTGTTGCTTTGGTTTTGATTCTTATTATTTAAGACAATTGTTTTGTCGTAAGATTAGCTAGTTATTTAGTTTTATCCTTTCTTATTGCTAGTGTTATTCCTTGGCTTTGTGTGTTTATACTGCAATTACCCAGTTGGTTATTCTTGCTTTAGGTTCTAGTCATGACAGCTCAAATTCTTTTGAACATTCTGAGGCACAGCATAATAAAAATGGAAACAATCAATCTCCTGATTCTGGATGAATGCCATCATGCTGTGAAGAAACATCCTTATTCACTGGTGATGTCTGAGTTCTATCATACAACACCCAAAGAGAGGAGACCATCTGTATTTGGAATGACTGCTTCTCCTGTTAACTTGAAGGGTACTCTTAACTGAATATGGGTTTTTATACTGTCATTAACTTTTTCTCGCTGTAGAGGATTGAATTTCTTATTAATTATTTTATTTTCTTTTGGAGTGTACACCCTAATTCCTTGCTCTGATTTCTTAAGTCAACATTGCTCTTGATTATGGTATATTCAGGTGTCTCCAGCCAAGTGGATTGTGCAATAAAAATTCGAAATCTTGAAAGTAAGCTAGATTCTATAGTTTGTACAATTAAAGATCGTAAGGAGCTGGAGAAACATGTACCAATGCCCTCCGAAGTTGTGGTGGAGTATGACAAAGCAGCCAGTTTATGTTATCTTCATGAGCAGATAAAGCAAATGGAAGTTGAAGTTGAAGAAGCTGCAAAGTCAAGTTCAAGAAGAAGTAAATGGCAGTTTATGGGAGCTAGAGATGCCGGAGCCAAAGAAGAGCTACGTCAAGTATATGGTGTTTCTGAAAGAACAGAAAGTGATGGAGCTGCAAACCTAATTCAGAAGTTGAGAGCTATCAATTATGCACTTGGTGAACTGGGTCAGTGGTGTGCATATAAGGTAAGTTCTGTTACAAGGATAATGATTAATCATTGATTTCCTGGATTTCTTTATAAGTTCTATTTCTTTTACAGGTTGCACATTCTTTTCTATCAGCTTTGCAAAATGATGAGAGGGCAAACTACCAACTTGATGTCAAGTTTCAGGAATCTTATCTGAATAAAGTTGTCTCTCTTCTACAATGTCAACTGTCAGAGGGTGCAGCGTCTGGCAAGAATGCTGGAGTCTCTGACTTGGAGTGTGGTATGGCACAGGATGGGTCTGAACCTGATGAGATGGAGGAAGGAGAGCTTCCAGATAGTCATGGTGAGCTTGGCTGTTGAAACTTTGTAGTGCTCTAGAGCTGAATTGTTATATGTGTCTATGGTTCACAGTTGTTCAAATTCGTCTGTCATCGTAACAAGCTGAAGGTTTTGAGAAGTTCCTTTTCTTGTAACTTGGGGCCTGTAAACATTTTAATAAAATTGCCATGTGACTAGTCTGTCAGAATGTTTGACATAATATATTACTTGTGATTGAGTGCCTGAGTCTCTGCTGTGACATTTGTGCATGAACATCAAGGGCATAGTGTTACCGATCTGTCTTGCTTTCCATATAAGAATGTCAAGATGAATTCTAATTATCTAAAATCTCAAATGTGCTCTGTGATTGCTAATGTAACCCATCAAAATCATGATTTTTTCCCCCATTCATGTTATTATATAGTCTTGACTTATAATACTTGCTACCTATTCAATACCAATGCTTAAGATGGAATGTAGTTTGGTGTTTTACTTAAGCTGGCATGCTTTTGTGTAGTTGTCTCTGGAGGGGAGCATGTGGATGTCATAATTGGAGCTGCTGTGGCTGATGGCAAGGTGACCCCCAAGGTGCAGGCTCTGATCAAAATACTTCTCCAGTATCAGCACACAGAAGACTTCCGCGCAATCATCTTTGTGGAGCGTGTTGTGTCTGCTTTAGTTCTACCCAAGGTTAAATATAGACATCACTTTTGTAGTTCATTTTGATTTACTCAGTTACTTGATCAAGATCCTATCAGTTCACTGTCTTTGAACCTTGCAGGTTTTTGCAGAGCTTCCATCTCTGAGTTTTGTGAAGTGCGCAAGCTTGATTGGTCACAACAATAGTCAGGAAATGAGGACCTCACAAATGCAGGATACAATTGCTAAGTTCCGTGATGGACGAGTAAGATTTTTTAATGCCTGCATGTCTGGCCTATCAGTTCCTTATGAAGGTTAAGATAATTTATTGTATTCTTTCCATCTAACTCATGCACCTATTTGTAGGTTACATTGTTAGTTGCCACTAGTGTTGCTGAAGAAGGACTTGATATACGGCAGTGCAATGTTGTTATCCGCTTTGACCTTGCAAAGACAGTTCTGGCATACATTCAGTCTAGAGGCCGTGCCAGAAAGCCTGGGTCTGACTACATCTTGATGGTTGAGAGGTAGTAGTTATGGTCTGGTTGACTCTTTGCATTTTCTTTTCTCATGATGTTGATTGACTATGATTTATAGAGATTGTAATGAGTCTAAATGAACTGAAACTTCTTTTGAGGAATTCATTGTTTTTGGCTTGTCAGTTACTCTCCTTCGTCGAATTATTTATTTGCTTCCTGCCTGCTTCTACATTGTTAAACCAATGATCTGCTGATGTAATGGCTTTTGCTTTTATTAATAAAATCAAAAGGCTTAATTCTGGGCTGCAACCACTGTAGCTAGTAGGAAGATACTGCCCTTTTTGGGTGCTTTTTAAATATTTTTACCCCCTTATCAAACGAATGTTTGTTATTGAAGTAAGAAAGAGCTTTTTGTTTTTTTGGTCCAATTTTAGCATGGTTCGACCATGATATGTGTTTCTGCATTGTCCATCGTTAATTTATTATTCAATTGTGTTTCAGGAATTTATGCCTCTCCTTCCTGCATTTTTTTAAACTTTGACCATCTATTGCAATGTCTCAAATGATTGTGGGTGCTGAGTTCTCTCCTCCCTGCTGCTCTCAATCCTCTTTCTTTTTTCCTCTTTTTTTTTGGGGGGGGGGGGGGTGGTGTTCTTGTATGTAGGGGAAATTTATCACATGAAGCATTTCTAAGGAATGCAAGGAATAGTGAGGAGACTTTGCGCAGAGAAGCAATAGAGAGAACCGACCTAAGTCATCTTAAAGACACTTCAAGGTTGATTTCAGTCGATACAAGACCAGGAACTGTTTACCAGGTGGAGTCAACTGGTGCAGTTGTGAGTTTGAATTCTGCTGTAGGTCTTATCCACTTCTACTGCTCTCAGCTACCTAGTGACAGGTGCTGCATTTCTACTTGATATTGATGATTTGCATTTGTAGATATATATATATTTTTTAATTTAACTGGAGTTATTAGTGAATGTCCATTTTGAACTCTGCTGCATCTATCCAGATATTCAATTCTTCGTCCTGAGTTTATTATGGAAAAGCATGAAAAACCAGGAGGTCCCACTGAATATTCTTGCAAGCTTCAACTGCCATGTAATGCGCCATTTGAAAATCTTGAGGGTCCTATATGCAGTTCAATGCGCCTTGCACAACAGGTTTGATATCATTTTTTTTTTTCATAGTTGAAATGGATTCTAGTCCTCTTTACACAAGAAGCATTGGTGATCGCTTCCTTATTTTGCAGGCTGTTTGTCTAGCTGCTTGCAAGAAACTGCATGAGATGGGAGCATTCACTGACATGCTATTGCCTGACAAAGGAAGTGGAGAAGAAAGAGAAAAGGCTGAGCAAAATGATGAAGGAGATCCACTTCCAGGGACTGCTAGACATAGAGAGTTCTATCCTGAAGGTGTGGCGGACATACTAAAGGTTGGTTTGCACCACAAGTCATGTAGTCTATGCTGTTCTTTTGTAAACCAGGATTTAAGGTGGATGGTATCAGAGCATAGGTACCATCCACCTTAAATCCGAACGCCAGTTCATCATTAAAAAAAAAGGGAGTATTATTAATTATTTTTAAAAAGGCATAACCTGGTGCTTTTGCCATACAGTTTTGCCTTGTGTTTCTGCTGGTTTTTTTTCTGTTCTTTCTACTTGTTGGGTATAGGTTGTGGTACTGAGCCTCTGAAGTAGGGGGAGATGCGATAGTCTCTGTTATTGTGTTACTTCGGGAAAGTTGTTAGTGGCCAAAGGAATTTTTGGGCACTATTGCTGGTGGCCTGTGATCCAATGGAGGTTACCAATTTATAGCGGGTTTTTGGGTAGTTGTATGTGATTTTATATGTTGAATATGGTGTTTTGATGTTTTGAATTGTGGTTTGGTTTTATGTTTTGAATCTTGTCAGAGTGGTGTGGTGTGTTTATTTGTTTTTCTGTTAAGGGGAACATGGCTAAGAAGCTTTAGCATTATTAAGAATTGTGATATAGGTGTTGTGCAACCCAAGGGTTTTCAGATAAGTTGGGAGAGAATCAAGGAGATCAGTGGGGAGCAGTAGGTCAAGGACCTTTAGGACCTATGTCAGTAAGTTCATCGGAGTAGCGGGGAGAATGTTGAGCAGAATGCTTGAGTTCAGGACATTTAGGAGCTCTATGAAGGAGAATAGCCATAAGAATTGTCAAGGGAGATGCCAAGGTCAGAGACTTATATGAGTTTCCTGCTGAGAACGCTGTCAAGTGTGTAGGTTTTGTTACTCAGGGATTACTAGTTGCCCACCTTCTTGGAAGGGTTGTGTACTGTTGAGTGATATTGATAGAACTAATCATGGGCCATCTCCTAACAGCTCAAGCGTTTGGGATAAACTGGTCCTTGACATGATATTAGATCTTTCATAACTAAGCTGTCGCAGTTTAACCCTTGCTCATGATGGGTTTTGGTTTTGTCTAAGCTTCAAGCCTAAAGGGTTTTTGCAAGAGAGAGGTGATAGAGATATTGATAAGAGCTAATCATGAGCCTTCTCCTAACAACTTAAGCTTTTGAGATGAAGTGGACCTGGACATGTTCCATCTTTAGGGAGAGTGCTGACTGCTAGAAATCAAGAGTTGTTGTCATGTGATTGAATCTTATACCGACGAGGCCAATTGAGGGGTATCTAATTTTTTGACCTTTGTAGGCTCTGAAGATTAATCATTATTAAGGGAGTGCTCTAAATTTCTTGTTCAGAAAGACAACAGAGACGCATGTTAAGAATGAAAGTGCATTCAATCTTAGGCGTAATCTTTAAATATATTATGTGCATTATAGAATCTAAAGAAAATAGGCTCTCTGTCAGCCCTTTTTTTTGTTTTAATTTTTTGGCCTGGTGGGGGGGGGGGGGGATTCTTATTATCCTTATGTTTTTACTGTTAACAGTTCTCATCTTGAGTTTATTGCCCCTGCCCCCAAAAAATTTATTCTTGCTTAACTCTATCTGGACTTCCAGGGAGAATGGATCTTATCTGGAAAAGATGCTTGCAGCAACTCCAAATTGCTTCATCTTTATATGTATGCTGTTAAGAGTGAAAACGTAGGCCATTCAAAGGATCCGTTCTTGACTCAAGTTTTAGATTTTGCTATACTTTTTGGCAATGAGCTGGATGCAGAGGTAGTAATTCTTGTTTGAGTATAACAGTCCTGTCCCTTCCTATATGAGTATTTTAAAACTATTCTGCTCCCTCTGATCATATCTCTTTTTTGCAGGTGTTATCGATGTCGATGGATCTATTTATCGCACGAACCATGACTACAAAGGCATCCCTTGTCTTTAGAGGGTCAATAGATATTACTGAGAATCAGGTGTATAGATTAACTATTGTGTATGGTTTTATTAGATGTTTTCAACTGTTAGAATTATTGTTGCTGATGCCTGAATATTACCTTTTCTTTTTTGTCATGCAGTTGGCATCCATAAAAAGCTTTCACGTAAGATTAATGAGCATTGTCCTGGATGTGGATGTTGAACCTTCCACCACTCCTTGGGATTCTGCAAAAGCATATTTGTTTGTCCCAATGGTTGGCGATAAGTCTCTAGATCCTGTGAACCAAATTGACTGGCATCTGGTTGAGACAATAATTGAAACAGATGCATGGAAAAATCCACTTCAGAGAGCTCGACCAGATGTTTATCTTGGCACAAATGAGAGAACATTAGGTGGAGATAGAAGGGAATATGGATTTGGGAAATTGCGTCATGGCATGGCTTTTGGGCAAAAATCACATCCAACCTATGGAATCAGAGGAGCTGTGGCACAGTTTGATGTAGTAAAAGCTTCAGGATTGGTTCCTAATAGAGAAGCTGTGCAGATGCAAAAGCATATTAATAAGACTGCTCAAGAGAAATTGATGATGGCAGATACCTGTACCAATGCAGAGGATCTGGTAGGGAGAATAGTTACAGCTGCTCACTCAGGGAAGAGGTTTTATGTTGATTCAATACGCTATGATATGACTGCAGAAAACTCTTTCCCTAGGAAAGAAGGCTATCTTGGTCCTCTGGAGTACAGCTCATATGCTGACTACTACAAGCAAAAGTATGATATGTATTCTCTTTTAGATTATATTATTTTCTTTAGTTTTCTTCCTTCGACTAAAGGTTTTGTGACTCTGTGCCCCCAACTAAACCTACCATTTTTCTTTCATCTCTTTTCTGTGTCTTGAAATTGGTTAATGATAACTTGTTAGCCATGTCGCACCTTCGACATTGTGCATGAAGAACAGGAAGCTACTCTTAATCTGTTAAGGAATCTGCTGTTGTCCCTGTTAAACTGAGGGCTTTGTCAACAATGTCCCAAGCTAGGCGACAATAGCTTATGACTCCTTCCAGATTAGAGAAGCTTTTCGTATCTTCTTGCACAATGGAGGGTGCATATGGCTGCTGGTTCCTGTTTTGCTATATGTAGGTATGGAGTTGATTTAATTTACAAGCAGCAACCCCTTATAAGAGGGCGTGGTGTATCATACTGCAAGAATCTTTTGTCCCCTCGCTTTGAACATAGTGAAAGTATGCCTTCATGATTCCTATCCTGAATTTTATTTTTCTTGCAAGTGTCTGAATACTTCTAATAATTATGTCATGCCTTTGTAGCACATGAAGTTGAATCTGAAGAGACTCATGACAAAACTTATTATGTTTTCCTTCCTCCTGAGCTATGCCTTGTACACCCACTGCCTGGATCACTCGTTCGTGGGGCCCAGAGGTTGCCTTCAATAATGAGGAGGGTTGAAAGTATGCTACTTGCACTTCAACTTAAAAATATGATAAATTATCCTGTCCAGTCCTCCAAGGTAATGTCTCTGCTCAAGGTAGTCAATTTGTCATGGTCCTAATTTTTGTAGTTAATCCATGCCCTCTCCATGAACAGATCTTGGAGGCCTTGACTGCTGCCTCCTGCCAGGAGACATTCTGCTATGAAAGGGCGGAGCTTCTAGGAGATGCTTATCTGAAATGGGTTGTTAGTAGATTTCTTTTCCTAAAATACCCACAGAAACATGAAGGCCAGCTTACTAGGATGAGGCAACAAATGGTCAGTAACATGGTATTATATCAGTATGCATTAAGTAAAGGACTTCAATCATATATTCAAGCAGATCGCTTTGCTCCATCCAGATGGGCAGCTCCAGGGGTGCTGCCTGTCTTTGATGAGGATACAAAGGAAGGAGAGTCATCTTTATTTGACCAGGAGGGATTGATTTTGAAGACTGAGAGGATGGATCACCTTGCTGATGGATTTGAGGATGATGAAATGGAAGATGGAGAGCTTGAGAGCGACTCAAGTTCATATAGAGTTCTATCCAGCAAGACACTTGCTGATGTTGTGGAAGCTCTGATTGGGGTGTATTATGTTGAAGGTGGGAAGAATGCTGCTAATCATCTTATGAAATGGATTGGCATTCAGATAGAGTTTGATCCTGATAAGCTGGAGTGTACAAGAAAGCCAAGTAATGTTCCTGAGAGCATACTTAGGAGTGTTGACTTTGATGCTCTGGAAGGTGCTTTGAATCTGAAGTTTAGAGACAAGGGGCTGCTTGTAGAAGCGATAACTCATGCCTCAAGACCATCTTCGGGAGTATCCTGTTATCAGCGGTTAGAGTTTGTTGGTGATGCTGTCCTGGATCATCTCATTACCAGGCACTTGTTTTTCACTTACACAGATCTGCCACCAGGACGTCTGACTGACCTTCGGGCTGCTGCTGTAAACAATGAAAACTTTGCACGTGTTGCAGTTAAACACAGTCTTCATATGCATCTTCGACATGGGTCCAGTGCCCTAGAAAAACAGGTTTCATGTCTATTTGGTGGCTTTATTCCTCGTACTCGGTCATACCATTCCTAATTGCCTGAAGCTAGTAGGGCACTTTTCTTGGGGTCATTCTAACATTGTGCTTCTGGTTTATATATGTCTACAGATTACAGAATTTGTAAAGGAAGTTCAAGATGAATTGTCAAAGCCTGGGTTTAACTCATTTGGCTTGGGAGACTGCAAAGCTCCCAAGGTCCTTGGTGACATTGTTGAATCTATTGCTGGTGCCATTTTTCTTGACAGTGGGCGAGATACTTCCACTGTTTGGACGGTTAGTATCTGCTTTTCAAAACCTCATCTATCTCTTCCTATTTATTTTACTTAGATAAAATGATTTCTGGTCTTGCAATTTTCCCAGGTTTTTCAGCCTCTTTTGCATCCTATGGTTACCCCGGAGACTCTGCCAATGCATCCTGTGCGGGAGCTGCAAGAACGATGCCAACAGCAGGCTGAAGGCTTAGAATATAGAGCATGTCGAATTGGCAACTTGGCTACTGTTGAAGTGTTCATCGATGGTGTGCAAGTAGGGGCTGCTCAAAATCCTCAAAAGAAAATGGCACAGAAATTAGCTGCTAGAAATGCCCTTGCTGCTTTGAAAGAGAAGGAGGTAGCTAAAACTAAGGAGAAGGATGACGAAAATGGTAAGAAGAAGAAGAATGGAAGCCAGACATTCACCAGACAAACATTAAATGATATCTGTTTGCGGAGAAATTGGCCTATGCCATTTTACCGGTATGAAGTGACTTACTTTCATAATCTTGTAGTTAAAATAGTGACTAGAGCTCAAAGTGTGGTCTTCTGCTGACACTATTATTTATTACACTAAAATCTCTAGGTGTGTGAATGAGGGTGGTCCAGCACATGCAAAGAGGTTTACATTTGCAGTTCGTGTCAATACTACTGATAGAGGATGGACAGATGAATGTGTGGGAGAGCCAATGCCGAGTGTGAAGAAAGCCAAGGATTCTGCTGCTGTTCTTCTCTTAGAATTACTAAATAAATTATACTCGTGAATGATAGATTGATTGTCATTTGCAATCTACTTTGTTAGAACATAATTCCTGTACATTTGGCATTAGACCGAAAATTGTAGTCTTATTCAGATCACAATGTCCCAAATAACAGTTGAACAAATAGGAAATAACCAAAAGATGTACTCGTTAACCAGTGTGCCAAAGTATTTTCCATTAGAAACTTGTTGAGTTCATTACGGGATTGTTAGATACATTTTTTGTGCTAGGTGACCAGTGAGCCAAGAAAAAGTCCATCAAAATGAGTGTCAACTAGATTTCGCCACTTGGAGACATTTATTTTACTGAGCTTTTGTTTTATGTCTGCACGAGTTGGTACATTATATTTAGCTAAGAATATCCTATTGGCTTGCTGCATCTATGATGATAATGATAGATTTATTACCTGCTTCTTCAGCAACGAAATTGCAAGGCACAATGGAAGCATTTGTAAAGCAGATTTAGTTGTGCTTGGTGGTTATAAAAATAGATAAGCTGTAGTACATGTACTTTTTCTTTTTCTATCTGCATATAAATCTGGCACCTATTGTGTGTTTTTGAGCATTTACCTTTAAAAAACCAAGGATGCTGGTGTGTCATACTAGATATAGATTATGGGGCTGGAGAACTAACTCAATTTATGTTGTACTCTCTCTTCCGTGCACATAACTTATTCATTACGTTTTTGGATGCGATACTATTTTGTAGGATATTTTAGATGACAGAGACATTGTATTGGCGGAACTGGACCACAGTGGCGCGGTTGAAAACTAGAGGAGACGTGATAGTTTTTTGAGCTTTTGTTGTTACGTAGTGAATATATATATATATATATATATATATATATATATATATTATTGATTTATCTTTTTAAAAAATTTATACATAGATAATTTTATTGAAAAATCTAATATATATATGTGTATGTGTGTGTGTGTGTGTGTGTGTATATATATATGTAATTTTTTAACTGTTTATTACTGTTAATAAAATTTACATTTTTTTTGGGGTATTTCTTTCTTCTGGGACTCTCATAATTTTTGCTGTGGGACCCACAATTTTTATAGATGCTCGTGTATTTTGCATGGGCGGCAGCATTCGAGTTCTATAAAAGAAATTAGAAATCACTTTAATTTAGTTCAATCTGACCTTTTAAAACTGGTCCTAATAAAATTAGTAGAAAGATTAGTGAATCATAAAAAAGGATCAAACTTGTAAAATCTGGGAAGAAAGAATCATAGAGGAATGGTAAAAACAGTTAAACCATTGATAATAATACAACATTTTCTACATTGCATATAATTTATATAAAATTTTTATAGTATTCATAATGTAGTAGGTTTTATTTTTAGTTGACAGTGATGCCAACTGATGACGTCTAAATTAATATATCAGTTGATAACTGTGTCAAATATATCAAATATCAATACATTTTAGGATTACTAGTATACATGTAATCCAAATTGATAAAAATGAAACATCAAACTATTCACTGGATACCCGCATGATAGGAAATTATATTTCAATCAACAGGAATTTTACTTGATACATTTCCAAAACAGTTAATGGTCGTTCCTTAGCTTAACCAACCAAACTATCCAAATCAATACAAAGAAAAAATAATAACAACAATTTCCAACAATACATATTCAACAACGGTCCCCTGAAACATTAATCTGGGAGAGATCTAGTCTTGGACAAAGTCCAAGAACACCTCTAACCGTAGTATATACCAAAAAATAAAAAAGCTGTCTGCAAGTGCGGTTTATAGTCTATTGCCTCAAGGTGCGCAGAATGTACTCTGCATAAAGATCCCTGCGCCAAAGCAAAGAGAAAATCTTATTATAGTAATGAAACATAATAATGCCATTTTTCCTGTTATATTAACATGGGAGAGGAATGATTTAGGAGAGTGATAATTTAATTATTGTAATTTTATTTCATATAGGCAAAATTATTTCTCCCAGCTAGTTTAATTAGAAATCAAAATAGGGATTAAAAAAAGAAAATAGTTTCTCAAGATATACTAACATTGAGTACTGGATGGCTTCATTAGCAGTAGATGGAGGCAAGAAGTCATTAACGGCTACCTCCTTATTCTCATTCTTCTTGTCTGATCAATTTGTCAAGAGATAACACTCCAAATTGTCAAGAAACATAAATTATGCTTAAAAAAGCTTTGGCAACAAATTTTTTAATTCAATTCCATTGAAGTAATACAAATTTTATGGATTTGGATCTTGAAAAGATTTTACAAATTTTTTGTATCATTTTAATACCTTGGAGTACGATTTTGATTCAATTCCATTAAAGTGATACAAAAAATATTTGAATTGTCAAATTGATAAGGACACCATTTTTAAGATTGTTAAGGATACAATCTTCGAAGAAGCGTCGTATCTCAGAAAGGCGATGAGGAGGAAGTTCTTTGTAGTCTGTATAGTGCTTGTACTCTGGATCATCAACACATACTGCAATAATCTTATCATCTGACTCTCCCTGTGTCAATAGCATCACTTCATTTATTACAAGAATGAGTGGAAAGGAGGCAATTTCTTTAAATATTTGCTATCGGGTTTTCCAATAAAGACATGACACGTGGAAGAAATATTTTAAGATACTTCATGACAAACACCTGAAAACTATATGTAAGTTTTGTCTTAGCTAAAAAGGAAAAATAATACCTGGTCTATCATAGGCATCAGTCCAATGGCCCTAGCTCTTAGAAAACAACCAGGAAGAACTGGCTCCTATACACATCAAATATTCAGTAAACTGCTCAGACCTTCCTTATTAATTTATAGTTTAAACATAGGTTCATCATCTAAATCATCGCTTATGCGTGTCTAAATCTTCTCCCGCTCAGTGCAAGCAGGATACACCCTGTTGGAGAAAGATTTGACAAAAAAAAAAAGAGAGAGAGAAAATAAGTGAAAAGAGAGAAAGTGAATTTTATATATACTCTTACTCTTTTATGTCACTCTCTCTATCTTTCTCCAACAATTGAGTAGGAAAAGATTCAAATTATCGCTTGTGCATCATTTGAACTGATTTGGCACATTTATCTTTGGAATGAAGTTGAGAATAATGCAAACTATAAGAAGTATCAGAAGTAACTTCATATTTACTGATAACAATGAGAGCAGTGTGAAAAGAATAGGAAAAAGCCTAGTGGCATTGTGTTTAGAACTACTCAATAGAAATAATGAACAAGAGTAAATGAGTTTTGTGCAAGATATATGAATTTCAAATGGTATGCAATTACCTGCATAAGGATCAAGACATCAAGTGGATCATTATCTTCACAAAGGGTACGAGGAATAAAGCCATAGTTATGAGGATAAACAACTGATGAATACAAAATGCGATCAACCTAAGCATTAAAAAAAAAAAGAAGGTTAATAATTTTCATAGTTATTTAGTCATAGTTATTGAATGAGGAAATTGGTTTATACCTTGATCAATCCAGTCTTTTTGTCAAGTTCATATTTGACCTTGCTTCCCTTAGTGATCTCCACAACCTGCAGGCGGCAACTAACCATTGAACATGCAGAAACACCAAAACTTGAGAGAAAATCAGATATTGAAGATTTCAAAATGTGGAAAATGGCATTTAAAAGTTGTTAGGAGGATTGCAAAATTGATTGTAAGGAAGTCTTCCAGGAATATGTCCTAGATTGATGGAAACAAAGTGAGACTGGTTTGAGTCACTTATCTTACATCAAAGTTTTAGGAATCTGTTCAGTGTTCAAAAGGAGAAGTGCAGACTTAAACTGCAGAAAGATTCAGCAAGAAACTTAATCTTGCTATAATGAGATTCCATTAAGATTCTTTTTGGTTTGGTTAAAAACTGCAGCCTAGAAGGTGATAAGGCTGCAAGCCATGAATTGTGGACTCTTTGCACTTTAATTCATATCTTCCTTGTCCCTAGGCTTTGCTCATAACTAAATCCCTTTACTTGAAGGTTTTAAGATTTTACACCCAATAATACTTTTAGAGGAATCGAAACCACATTGATAAGAAGAAATGTCACCTTCTTACCAATTAAGCTAACTCTTTTGGGTTGTATTCTCAATGGTACTTTCAAAGAAATCAAACTCAGATTGATAAGAAAAGATGTCACCCTCTTACCAACTGAGCTAACTCTCTTGGATTGTATTTGGTCCTCATTTCCTACTATTCCTAATAATGGCCTCATTTGCACATTCTGTTCCGTAGAAAAAGTAGGTAGTAAGGCAACTACTATTTATTCCACAAGAAGATGAAGACTTACACAATTGAATATATGGGGAGCTTCAGATCCTGCAATAGATAATTAAAATAATTTGAACCATGATGTTAAGTCACGTATGACAATAAACAAGATAAAAATGGAAGAGTAGTATGGTCAACAACAGTACCAATTTCAAGATCATGCCAAGGGTGGGCAGCAACTGATCTTCTTGACAAAGATGAAAGAATCCTTTGATTCAAACGGGGACGGTTATCAGTAGTTTCAGCAGTTTTTTCTGGCTGACTCATCTTTAAGACATGACACACAAGGGGAAAAGAAGAAGAAGAAGAAGAAGAAGAAGAAGAAAATTAAGATATTGTTTTTAATGAATCAATGAGAACAAAATTGGTCTGAATGTACAAACAATGTTGTCAACAGAGAACAACCATTAAGCGTAGAATCTATATTATTGAAGATTTATGGGTGATGTTTCAGCAGGAACATAAATGGATGCCTATTAACAAAGGAATACCAGCAATAATCGAATTGATAACTCTTTAGATCGACGCAACTTAAGCTTGCTAATTGAGTCAATCTATGTTGGCCTTCACCATAAAATTTAACTAGTTCGATAATATGTCTTTTTTTCAATCATGTTTACCAGTTCGGCCAATTGAAATGTCCCCAAAAGGGAATGACGTTTTGTAGTTCATATCAGTCTAACTGGAAATCTCAGAATAGACCACTTTATATTGCCTGATAAAATAAATGACAAAATGGGTCGCTGCTGTCTCTTATCAAACTAAGCTTAACACAAGTTACAGAGATTTAATTTGAAGCCATGGCAGAAAAGGCTTGAAAAGATGACAGGTTGGTACATTTAACAAACACCCAATATGCAATAAATAAGGAAAGGAAAATTTGCACCTTGACAAAGAGAAAGTATTGTGAAGGGAGGGATAAACGAACAGAGACATTCAAGCAGGTATTATGGTTATCATATTTATATCTCAAGCCCAAGAATTGGTCAATTCTTAATCTTACGTCGTGTCTGCAAAGGAGGGAAGTAAGCTTGACCATTCCATCTCTTTTGTTGAACTTCTAAAGTTAGTTATTTACATTCGTTTTGGTAGCAGCCCAAAAAAAAAAAAAAAAGAAGAAGAAAACTTTTTGTCAATTTATAGCCAATGAATGAAAATAAATGCCTGGAAGCAATTTGTTTAGGTGAATTCTTCTTGACTTTGAACACTTCTTTTCCTCTTTTGTTCTAATTGATTAAGAAAAAAACCTTTTACCTTTTGACTGTGTATTTTTAATTAAAATAAATTACACAAATTCTTCTTAAATTTTTGTAAAATTATATAGATCTCTTTTGTATTTTTAAAATATACACAAGTCTCTTCTAAAATAAATAGTAAATTATATAAACCTTTCTTAATTTTTTTTATTATATAGCCTCTCTCAATATTTTTAGAGGAGTTTTTTGTATATTTTGAAAATAGATGGGATGTTTGTGTGATTTCAATGAAAAATAGGAGAGATTTATATATGTTTTAAAAATAGAAGGGAAATCTGTATAATTTCAATAAAATTTAATAAAAATCTGTGTAATTTATTTATTTTAATTAAAAAATGTAACATTTAAAGCTCACACTCAAATTTGAGCCCACTCCATTTTAAATGAACAAATTTAACTCTGTTAAAATTTAGCCTGGCTTAACTCATTTACATTCCTATAGTATGGTATATGTAAGTGATTAAGTTAATTTTAACTAAGAAATACTTAATTTTTATGACAAAAAACTTCGAAATAATTCATATGTTAAGTTTTGAAATTAGTAAGTTTTTGTTATATTTACTATCTATTACAAATAAATTAAAAGATTAAATTCTCCATATTGTAGATCAATTCACATAAAGAAAAAAATTTGTAGATATTTTGATTTGCATTATATGCAATCAATTTGTGACTTAGAATCTTCATTAACAAGTAGTTGTTTAATTTCAAGTTTAGTTATTCTTTTTCCACTTGGAATCAAATAAAGAGAGACTGCTTTAACTGCATAACTTTCCAAATTGTTTGCACGTTTACTTAATTATAATTAATTAATGAGCGTAAACAACATATCAAGATTTCATTTGAAAGTATATTTTAATTTTTTCATGATTGGAAATTTCTCATTTTCTTATATTAGACTGTATTAAAATTAAAATAAATAAAAAAGTTTGAACACAAATCTCGTGTGTATGTGTGTCAACTGTTAAATGAATCAAATCTGCCTATAAATTTTTTTTGGTATATATTTTAATTTGACTTAAATTTAAACTTAATATATTTTAATTTAATGAGATTTAGCATCTTAATATTCAGTGCCACGAAATATTATAAGTTAGTTCCATATGTAACTTGCCAACTTATTTGTCCATGCACATGAGAAATGCAAACAAAGCAAATGCTATTAGAAGAAAAAGGCATGTTGGTTACATCAGATATTGGATCTTTAGTTATGGAAAGATTAATTCTTAATTTCTTATATTGCTGCACACTAAATTAATAAAAACAGACATTTGATTTTAAAACTTGAAAATAGAATTGTCAAATCATTGACAAATTTTGTTGATTTAGTGCATGTTTAGCTTGACATTAAAAAATTACATTTGCATAAAAATAACAATTTGTTGCTTCGTTTGAAACATGATTTGAGAGCAGAAAACGCATTTCCAAACACAACATTAATGAATAAAGTGAATTATATGGTTAAGGTTGAAATAAAACTTCAAAAATGAACCAAAACTTTTATTTATCAAAATACTTGACCTAAAGCCAATATAAATAACTCAGAATAGGAAAAAGTTATTAAAATATACAAGATAGAGTGGTGGAAAATAAATTTAAATTCTCCAAAATAATGAAGCTCAACATATGTAGACTTTGAAACTGAGAAATTAAATTACTCAACTATATACCCATAAAAGACTACTACTGATTTAGATAGAAAATGATTCTCATACATGCATAATATCTGATTCTATTTGTTAAGAGACAGTAAGCACATACACTTTGCCCATACAGCAAGTGAAGTATACGCTTGAACCAGATTATTGAATCCATTCCCCAATGTACAAAGGTTGGAAATCTCTCATCCACACAAACACATACAATTGTGACTTTTTTCTCTGTTTCTTGGACTGACAAAACTGAAACCGACCAGTACTATGAAGGGGGGGACAAATTCAAGGGACATGCATAGAATCAGGAGACATTGATATCATCTGAAGAAGGCTAGAATTTGAGAATGTCTCCTGCAAAGCAGGTCCTTTCACGATTCCTCCATCAGCACTAACGCCCTCTTTTGTTATGTGTATCAACTCCCTTGCAACATCAATCATTCCCAGCTTTCCATCTGCACCAAACAACAAACATCTTGTTGCAAGGTCTGCTATTATCTGTATCTGCTCTTGGCGCGAATGTGGTTGCTCGTGGTAGTAAAGGAGGGGATCGACAATTTCTTCTAGCTTTCCTGCCCTTATTTTTTGAAGCGCTAGAGTTGGCGAGTTCAAGTTATTTGAGCCTGAAATGATCTCGAGAAGTACCACGCCCATGTCATAAACATCATTTTTGCAGAAACGCAAGCCTTCGATGTTGTTGTCATAGCCATAATTGAATTTGGAATTGATTAGCCCGAATCCTGCAATCTTGACAGAAAAATTATCATCTAGGAAGAGGCAGCCAGGTTGAAGATTGTGGTGGAATATGGGAGGAGAAATCTCGTACTGTAAGAATGCAAGAACACTAGCCGTTTCTGCAGCAATAGTTAATCTCCTATGCCAGTCCAAACAAAGTTTTTGTCCCTTGCTTTGATGTAAATGTTCCTCCAAGGTACCATTTGCAGGATACTCATAGACAACTAAAGAAGGGTAGCCAGAGTCTATACAGCATCCCAGAAGGCGGGCCATATTCCTATGTACAATAGCAGATAGAACCTCAATTTGTGACAGGACTTGAATAAGGTCCTTCTCATTTTCACATTGCAACTTGTGGACAGCTATGTGTGATCCATCCCCAAGAACTCCAGCAAAAATTTTGCCGTTGTTGCTGCTGTGCATGAGTTTCTGACCCTCTTCGAAACCGTTGGTGGCTTCCTCTAGCTCGCGGTGGCTGAACAATTGAGTTCTACAAGCCTTTTGAAAGGAGGTGTTGTGATAGTAAGCCTGCTCACTGTCAAACATCCCTGGTTTTTCTGGTCTTTTAAGTAGATAAAACAGTGCTACCAAGGAGGCAACAATAAGAACTGGACCAAGGATTCCTGCATGTGAACCATGCCATGACATTGAAACATAAATATAATAGAACATTTGAACAGTCACTAATCCTAATTTCCTTCTGATTCATTTGTTGAGTATTTGAAGACACAATGCAATTTGTGATTCGCCACACTGAGGACTTTCTGCAAAAGAAAAAAAAAGGTATGCAAACATGTACAGTGTTGCCTACCGGCAATGATGACAAATTTTCTTTGATCTTTTCTTTTGATGAAGCAGTCACTGCCATATGCTTCCTGTCCATCCTTGATACAGGCTGCAATGGATGCAACAAACACAAGCAAATGTCAAAGCTGAATGGAGTATGTTCTAAAAGATTATGGAACTCTAAAGGACTCTGTCCAGAAATACAATGATAAAAACTCGTAGAGGAAGTCATTCATCTTTTTATATTCAGTGTATCTCATGGATAAACTAGATTGAGTTGGCTTTCTCATATATACCTTATGCAACTTTTAGGCTCAGTAGTCAGATTGAAGCAGTCACTTTGATCACGTTTTTATTATTTAACTGGAAGAATATATACTCAAGTAAATCGTTCATTCCTTTGATATACTATCAAGTCTTGCATAAGAAAGCATGCTTCTTTCAATAGACGCAATCCTGAGCTGAAGTTTTTATTTAATCATTAATTAGCTTTTGGTTAAATAGAGAATAGCAGCCCAGATGAAACTTATAGATATGAGCGGAACTGAGAGTAATAATATCATTTCCAGCTCCATAACTAGCTGCTATATATACAAGAATGTAACAAATTTCTATGACTAGACAAGGCCAGCCTAGAGGTCAAGCTGTCTAGGACTCTAGTAGGTATAGAAGAAAAAGGGAAGCAGAGGCTTCTCCATTCCAAGGAAAAGAGTCTCCCTTATGTTACAGTGACAATATCCCCCATCATGTTCCTTGCTTCAGTTTTTTTTTTTTTTTTTATAAGCAAAATCTGGAGGCTATGAAGCATGACACTAGCACGGACATGAACTATTTGAAGAGTCATCAAGTTTAATTACGAGTATTTTAGATCGCGCCTTTAAAATGAATGCAGGAGAACAAGAGAACTGTAAAATATGATGTCAACAAAGCAAAACTCCCTTACGCAATTTTCAGAGATAGACTACAACTCACATTGCAAGCATCCCGTTCCATTAGCAAATCCATCACCAACATACCCGTCCTGACACACACATCTTGTTCCTACTTCAACTGCTGTAGCATTCACCGTTTCTGCATTGCTTGAGCAAACTTCCTCGGATGAGTTCTTAGGAATAGCCCATTCCAATTTGACCCCACGCTTTCCTGAATTTGACCCTCTCAGAACAGCCCAACTAGAGAATCCCCTGCATCCAAACTGAGAAAACACAGAAAATCCTTCTCCTATATGCCATATGCTATGGTCAGAGAGTGGATAGCAGCACCCAAGTGAGCCTCCTCCACCACCATTACCGTTTCCTTCACAACCAGGCAAGTCAACTGTCTCACAATCTGCTCTACACACAGAAGAATCCTCACAGTCATAGAGACCAATGACATTATCCACTGAGACCCCAAAGTGTTCATTTCTCGCAAGACTTTTACCAAAGGAGTTCAGATCATTGTACTGACGACACGAGAATGTGCCTGGGAAGTCCACTAGTACACCATCAGGGAAGAATTCAATCACTGGGTAGTTATCTGAGCCAATTTCGAGCAAAAGGGAAGAGGAATTTGAGCAAGAGAGATTGAAAGCATTAGAAATTGACACACAAGACGAGTTCACGTAGAATGGAAAAGGAATATGGAGTTCCCCACATGTTTCATTGCAGGAATTGGGAAGCAAAGTGGATGATTCTAGTAGCTTTTCTTGGTTCTGGAAGGAATTGCAAGAAAAAGGCAAGCACGCAAGGGTTAGTCCAAAAAGAACAAGAGGTAACATCGAAAGGGCTGTTGACTCTGTAACACTAAAAGAAGAAGTAGTGAGTGAAGGTGTTCAAGAAATTAAGCAATGCTTTCATGGGCCTCCCTTTTATTGCTTAATACCGAATGGGGTCTTGAAAAAACAAGAACTTGATGAAGGTGCATTTATCACACTCATAGATCAAATACTCAAATGAGAATAGCATGTTGAATACGAATGGCACCATGTTTCTGAGTAGCATTGAAACTGGGGAAGAGGAAAACCAGATGGACAGGTGGCAAGATCAGAGAGGTACTGGGTAACGAGGAAGGGCATAGAAGTTGGAGAAGGAGGAGACGATTGGTCTGAGGAATGGGCTACAATTCGTATCAAAAAGAAATATATATGGAAGGGCGTGAGCGTGGGACGATACTGTTGTGAGCATTTCGATCAAAGTTGAAATGCACAGTTTGGGGGGTTAATTACGTAGCATTATAGTATTAATAAACTTGCATGGGTTTCTAGATTTCGAGGAATTAAAAAAAGAGAAAAAGGAGAAAAATTTTATCGAAGAAATATAGTTTGAGAATTACGGAATGTCAGATCTGTCAAACAACGTAAGGATGCGTACCTTACAAAAAGAGAAAGCTACTGTTATTTAATATATTATTATCTTTCTCCCGAAAACGATGCCACGACTTATAAAGCCTGAATAAGCGCTAACCTTACTCCCTACGACGTTTACTCACGAAACTATATATTTTGACATCAAAATTATAAAAGGAAAAAAAAATAATTTTTCTATTTTTATATTATCATTTATATATATATATATATGTTGAGAAAATTATTCTTTTGATTCTTGCATACTTAATTTTTAATTTGATTCTTATTATTTAAAAATTTATAATTAAATCTTCATGATTTAAATATTTTGTTAAAATTTATTTATGTGGATCAATTATATACTATTTTTTTATAGATCAATTATATACTCTTTTAACACTATAAATAGATATCGTTTAAATTAATTTATTCAAAACTTAATATGTGTTGCATTACATGTTATATTTGTAAGATAATTCACTCTATTATTTATTTTTATATTTTTTGTCTAAATCATGCATATTTAAAGCATTAAGATAATACTTGATAGTCATGTTATTAAAATTTAAGAGACTATTATTATAAATTTTTAAAATAATAAGAATTAGATTATAAATTTTTATATTATAAGTACTACGTTAAAAATTTAAAATTATAAAGACAGAAAAATTATTTTTAAGTAAATCACACAAATTTCTCCTATATTTATAAAATACATAGTAAACCTCCACTAAAACCAAAAATTATCTTATGCTTTAATCAAATTAAAAAAAATTTACTAAAACACTTTCCATTAATTTAAATACATATTTTTTAACTATAAAAATTTTTAAATAAAAATTATTTTAGTTAAAAATTTTAAAATTAAACTAAAGTATAAATTAACTTTTACTTTAAGAGAGATTTATATATTTTTTAAAACTAGATAGAATTTATATAATTTTAACAAAATTTTTTTAAAAAAACTCTATATAATTTACTCTTTTTTTTTCCTTTAAAATTAGGTTGTGTACGTTGCCACTGTTGTTGTCTTCGGAGATGTTCCTGTGTTGGCTTGGAACTTGAGTTTTCTTCACTCTATACACGTGAAAAGGTTAAATTGCAGGTTGAATTGTGTAAAAAAATTGTCTTTTTTAAGTTTCAAATTTCAACGTCACTTTCACATTTTTTATTTCCATTTATAAAATTAGAGGATAATATTTATATAACATAGAGTCTGATGAGGATAAGTTATAATTTAGTCGTGTGAATTTTTGCTTTTGTTATTAGGGGTAAGGAATATTCTCTTGTCGAGTTAAATTCCTGGCTCCCTCTCGTCATAATGTATTTAAAATTTCGTTTTTATAAAAAAATTAAACTCAAATTGATAATGCATAATATTATAATATCTCACGAGTGTATATATATACATATATATATATATATATATATTGGGGATTATTTAGTCATGTAATTTAATTTTGGTCCGAAATTTGTATATTTCTTTATGTAATTTCCTCATATGATTTAAAATTAGTCATTCAATTTGGAGTTGGTTAGATGGATTCATCTTCTTGAGGCTGATTTCTTTTGAGTTTATTTTCCTCAGGCGTTAGTTTATCTAGCTATTTGGTTCAAATGTATCAAAAAGAGTAAAAAAAAACAAAATTATTTAATTATCAGTTTATTATTTTTTATAATATTAAACCAAATTTTAGTAAAAACAAATATATAAGTACTTTAAAATAATCATTAAAATTAGAGTAAATTATACTACGTACCATCTCTTGAGATTTAATTAAATTATACCCAATATTAATTATTATCAGAGCTTTATAAGTCTCATAGGTCCAAAAGAATCTAATTCACGTTATCAATGCTCATACAAGTAGAAAAATATTATAAAACCTTAGGAGAGATCAAGCAAGCAATAGTTGAAACAAATCTCTAATGAACATAAATTTGAAAACATGAACCGTTATTTTTAGAAAACGATTATTCTATTCTATTCTAAGCAAACACAACACATGCTAGTGAAGTGATAATAGATAGTTATAATTTTCTTCATAGCTAAGAGAGAAAATATCATGTATCTGATTCAAACCAAGCAATATGACATGACACTGAGATTAAATTTCATTATTCTTTTTTGGTCATATTGTGGATTCCAACATATATCCAAACCAAACACAATGATTATTGTTGAGTCGAGTGTAGCCGAAAAAGGAAAGGTAATCTAAGGTTAAGTTTTTCATTTGATGTGTTAGGTGAGAGACACAGTTGGATTGGATGACAAATTAGCAAAAGTGAAAATAAAAGGCAGAAGAGGGTGGGAAAGTTTAGATTTGCATGGAGACGTTAGACCTGAAGGACTCCCACGTCGTGAGACGTCGTTATAAGGTTTCATGTCACAACTAATTCGATCCAATGGCCAAAAACAGGCCACCACCACTCCTGAGTAATGATTATTAGTTGAAAAGTTTTAGATTTTAAATTTTAAATATTTATATTAAAAGAACTCAAATTTTAGAAAATTAAAAAATTACAAATTTTAACCTAAAATCATAAATTATAAATCTTTTCACAATAGGTTTAAAATTTAAAGTCTTTCAATATAAATATATCTAATTTAAAATTCTTAATTGTAATTATTTCTTATTAATTTTAAGGTTGAATTACTTGATCATCTGTTTGTGTCTATAAATTTAATTTAATGTATAATTTAAATAATTTTTTATTTAATTTTTACCATTAAATTTTTATTATGTGGTTAACCATATACTATTTTATATTTTAGTACATTATTTAATGACAGGAATTAAATTAAAGAAATTTTAAAATTATAAATTCCAATTACAAAAATTTATACTACATGGATCAAATTAAATTTGAGTTAAATTATAGGCACGAATAGAATAAATTAACCTAATTTTAATCAATGACGTAAATCTTTTCAGTTTTTTAATTGGATGGAAATTATGTTGTACTTACTTGGTAAAAAGAAAATAAAATAAGTTAATTAATAGAGGGGAGCCATTAATTTTATACATTTGTCTTCTGTAATTATTTGCATCTTCTGTTTTTAAAGGTAAATAAAACAAAAATGTATTGTCAAGAGTTCAAAATACAATTATTTTCAATCTTATAGCCACCAAACATGGATAAAAGAAAATTAACCAAATTTTCATTTCTTTTCATTATTACTTTTTTGTCTTCCCATGTTTCCCCAATGAAGAACATCCTAATTGGTACACTGTTTGCCCGTGAGTTTCAACTTCCATATTACTAAAACCTTTTTTAAAAAGTTATTTGAAGTTTATCCGTTTGATTTTAGATAAAAAGTAATATACAATATATAAAAATTGTAATTGTAATGATATAAATTTTAGTTGTGAAAAAACATTATATTTTAAAAATTTTAACTATGCAGTACCTTTAAAATATAATTTTTTTATAGTTAAAATTTTTATCTTTTTAATTGTAATTTTTAAATACTCTATATTATTTTAATCCTGAAAAAAATGCTTAAAATCAATCACTGCACCATGTGCAATAAAATCAATTAATACAGAGAATCTTGATTCATTTGGCATAATATAAAGATAGATGAAACTAGATCATTTTTAGTTATCACATTGTGCACAATAATTGTAGGCATAATATATATAAAGAGAGATGAAACTAGATCATTTTTAGTCATTGCACGGTGCACAATATATAATTGAAATACAGGAAGAGAGAGTGAATTTTACGTGAATAAAGCCTACACCTCTCTCTCTCTCTCTCTATAGACACTGAGATTTGCATGAACATTTGATTAGGAATGGGAGAGGTTTAGCTCTCCATTTGTTATTGAGCATACTATTGCATAACATGATTTTAGGTAGTTTAATTTCAATTTTTAAAAAAATAAATAAACGAAAGGACCTTTCTATATAGTTAAATAGAATTGCTTATAGAAATTATATGATTATTTTGCAAAAAATTTGATACTCTATGCCAAACTAAATGAGCAATGTTGGTTGCACAATTTATATGTTCACAAATTATACATAAATTACTAATGTAATTATTTGAGTTTGATTAAAAAAAGATTAAATGATATTGATTAGCCTTAAACTCTTTGAACTCACCAACCACACATAAAGTTTTTATTGAGCAACCTTTTTTTTTTTTTAATCAGAAGCCTAATTGACCATACCTAAATTTTCTTTTCTTTTCTTGTTTACATATATATATAGAGAGAGAGAGAGAGAGAGAGAGAGAGAGAGAGAGAGAGAGAGAGAGAGAGAGAGAGAGAGAGAGAGAGAGAGAGAGTTCACATAGAATTCCAGGAAAGAAAAATTGGTGGACATTTCCATTTGAAAGTAGAAGGAAAGAATTTTTTTAAGACATTTATTATATATTTTTTATTATTACTCAACGGTATCTTTTTTATTATTTTTTAAAAGTAAAGATATAAAAATTATTTTTTATTTATTCTATTTTTTTAATTTTTATTTTTATACTTAATATTTTATATATCAAACAGTGCTAGAGCAACACAATTCTCTTTCGAAGTAGTTGGTGCCAAAGAAAGAGCCTGGCTCCAAAGGCTTGATGTAAAAAATAATATACTTCAGTATTTAAAATATTGATATTTTATTTTTGCAGAGATCAATATATACTATTTCTAAATTTTCGTTTCATTTTGGTGGGTGAAATTTTTATATTTTATTTTGATTTGAGCTGAGGTTGGCAAAAATAAACAATTTTACTAGCTGGCACATTAATATGCTCAGACTTGCAGTGATATTTAAATACAATGCAATAGTATACTACATGTAGTTGTCACTCTCATATATAATTATATTTTTTTTTCTCTATAATATAATTGCAAGCCACAGATAATAGGGGGTAATTTTCTTCATTTCTTTAAACCCTTACTCAAAGTGGGGTAGATTATAAACTCATGTATTATATTCATTGCTTGAAAAATTAAGATGATTTAAACTCAAATATATATATATACACACATACATACATACATACATACATACATACATACATATATATATATATATATATATATATTTATATATAAAGACTAACACTTACCCTTGCAAGATGCAAAGGATTCAAAAATTTTCTTGTGAGCCCCACAAGAAAAAAAATGCAAATCCTACAAAAAGAAAAATAGTGCATAAACAATATATAAATAATAAGCATACATTAAATAAACAGTATCATTGATGTGATATTATTAAACAGTGCATAATAAACAGCACAAACCCACAAGATTTTATATATGTATACATATAATTGGAGAAAGTTGATACTATTTTGAAACCATGAACAGTGTTTACTCATCTCGTGTTATGTGTTCTTATTTTTTTCAATGCTGCATGGATTCCCATGCAATGAGTTCTACCTAGTTGAATTTTATATCATGCACAAATTATAATTAACAATAATTATTTTAGAGTTGGTTTGAAAAATTAAGCAAAAACGTGACTTGAGAGAATGATGTCCTCTTAAGTCCTACATGGGAAGATATTAAACTTTTGGAGTCTTTATAATAAGAATTTCTCCTCATATTATTTAAAGAATTATAAAGGAAAATTTGTAAGTGATATTAAAAATTAGTATATTCTAAATATTGTTTATGTTTCAATTTCTTTCTTTTAAAATATTTTTTTATACAAAAAAAGATAAATTACTTTCTTATTCTTTAAAAAATGCTCAAATTATACATTTATTTTTATTACAATAATATACACAAATTTCCCTTAAAACTAAATGATAACCCAAATGTCTCAAAAATAATATTGATTTCTTTGATTAAAAGTACAACTTATTAAAAAAAAATATTTTTTAAAATTTTATTTTAATTTTTTTATTTTGTGTTTGAAATCATACATTTTTATTTTAAATTTTTTTAAAAAGTAACTATTGTATATTCGTCATATATATAAAATATTTGTTATATTATATAAATAATAAATATAAGAGTATCTTAATCAAAATAAGTATAATTATAACTTTTTTTAAACTGGGGAAGGAAACATAATTTTCAAAAATAGAGAGACTAATCGTATAATTTAAATATTTTAAAAAAAGAAGAATAATTTATCAAAAAGACATATAGGAGAGGTAATTTATCATTTTCATCTCATGTCATTTGAATATTTAAAAGGAAAAGAACAGTATATATATCTTTCTTATAACTTATCCTAGGGTTAAAATACAGACAACAACGTAAAGACTTTGAAGATGAGCACGCACCTTTCTCAAACAAAGTGATAATCAAATGGCACCAAACTTCTCATATAAAATATGCTATAATTAATTCTCTTAGTTTTACACTCAAAATCATATATACCCTTTTTCTTTTCCTTCTAATTAAATAAATCTGAAGGCTTCGATATGTTCGAGTCCTACGTCTCATGGCGTAGCTAGCTACCTAAAAATTTGATGCACATTTGCATAATATATATTCTTGTTATGTCTTTAGCTATACAATCAGGTGCAAAATAATAATTCTAGTTATGTTAATTATAATAGCTTTCCTTAATTAATCATACTTTCACTTATCCTTTTTGGTTTAACAATGTAGATGACATAGTAGAGCTAATTAATTTTCTCAAATGTAGAGTAAATTTCTTTTC
The DNA here is from genome assembly GCA_032878935.1 of Erythrophleum fordii. Lineage (NCBI taxonomy): Eukaryota > Viridiplantae > Streptophyta > Magnoliopsida > Fabales > Fabaceae > Erythrophleum > Erythrophleum fordii. The sequence goes on from JAVQMF010000047.1 coordinate 8,473,688, forward strand.
TCTTCCTTTATAGATATTTAAATTATATAATCATTTCTTTTATTACGAAAATATACACAATTTTTTTTTGAAATAAAAAATGACTAAAATAATATTTATTTTTTTTATTAAAAATATAAATGATGAAATTTTTTTTAAAAATTTTTATTTCAATGTTATTTATTTTGTATTAATAATTATAAGTTTAACTTATTCTAAATTTAAAAAAATGATCATCTTATATTGGTCATATATATATATATATATATATTTAGTACTTATTATATTATATAAGTGATAAATATAAAAGTATTTTGATTGAAATATATGTCATTGTAATTTATCTTTCGTTACAAGAAATATTAATGTAAGGTATCTTATTATTTTAAAGGAAGGGGCTTAACTTTTAAAATTAAGAAGAGAGCAATTTAACTTGAGTAGAGAAGATTAATTTATTCTTAAATCTAATAACCAATTACACTACAATAAAGTCCCGTTGGCTCAGCCAACTAGGCTTGGCCTAGTTATTTTGAGTTGGCTTGAGTCAAAATAAAGTTGCGTCCAAAACTAAACTAAGAATGTGAATTAGATCTCAAGTTGGGTTAGTTTTTTGAGTCTTGTTCTCTGTATAATAATAATAATAATAATAATAATAATAATAATAATAAATTATTTTTTATTTAGTGTTTAATTAACTAGTCTTTTTTTCTTTTTTTCTTTTTTTTTGAAGGAATATGTAGATCTAACACTTCTATTTAGATATCTCATTATGTTTATTCTAATTAAAAGTAAAAAAAGAAAATTTTAAAAAAAATTGAGTCTTACTAGGCTGGGGCTTGGTTTAAGTAAAATCCCAGTCTAATCTGGTATTTATGCATCCATATCAACCACCTTGTTTTTGTTAGTTTTTATACGGAATGGGTTTGAAACTTGAGGTATATAATCAAATTTACTCATAATCACCCATAAATCTCCATTTCGTGTTTTGTATCCTTTTCTTCCTGCATCTCATCACCATAGTCAAATCCATTGAGAAATAATACTTAATTAAACTTTACTAGGCTGATTTTTCATTTTCCCATTGTACCAAGTGGCTTCTGAGTGTAATTATAGTTGTAAATGTATACTGAATGACATTCAAAACTCATATAGACAACATTTCTAAAATCTGAAGTTCAATGTCCAGTTGAGCGAATAACATTCAAGGAGTTCTTTGATCACAATTTCTTACAGGAGTTCAGGTCATAATTTTGTTTCTTCAATTTGAACAAACTCTCACAACTTGTATGCTCATTGTTTTAGCTACTTTTAGTGATACCCTAATAATTCATTCCTTTTAGGTCGATCGGGAATGTTGAGGGGTCTTTGTTTGTTCCATCAGAAAGACTGGTGTTTCAGCACTTCAGTGCATGATATCTCAATTGCATTCTGAGTATTTTGTGTTGAACGCATCCCAGGCTATTCCCTTTTTGGGTGATTTTAAGAGCGCACTTTCCTACATCAGTATTTTGCATTTAAAAACTTAAATGCTTTCTAAAGTAATCGAATCCAAAATGCTAAGGAGAGATACTATTTCTTCTCACTAATTAAACCTTCATCAGACTCCTTTCAAGCCAAGCAAGAGTTTATTGTTGTAGTCAATAGTGCTGAGAAATCATCATGTCATATCCAAAACTTGAATGATGGGACTGCTTTATTTTCTGAATCTAAAGCTCTCAGTTATCAAAATTTTTTTCTTCACTATGTATTCAAGTAACTAGAAATAATATTCCATAGCTGCGGCTCAGATGCCAGATAAAGAAGATAATATTCCAAAAAGCACTGAGTGGGTTCCAGTGGCGCTGTAAGTAGGTCTCCTATATTTTCAACTTGCCATTTTTTTTTGGGGGTTAAGTTTTTGCTCCGATTGAGATTTGAACTCAAATCCTTAACTTGAAACTCACATCATTCAGTTTTACAAACGACTCTAGTAGGAGCAGTGCCACTGAGGCAAAACTCATTGGTACTTGCCAATCATTTCTTAACCTTATAATCCTCCTCTATTGGCAGAGACATAAAGTGGCAAGCCTTATAAAAGAATCACTACTTGCCTCAGTAGGTCTTTGCTATTTTTCTAGGTACATGAGTATATGGAGAACATAGGCAGTGTAGTTGAATCTTACTTCAGATATGCTTCTCCTATCATTTATTGTGGGAGAAGCAGCACACCTTCCACTGAGCCCACCATTTTTACTAACTCAAGATAATTAGAAGTGAATCTTACAATATATTTTCAACCTGCAAGTCCCATCAAATTCAATCTTCATCATCAGAGTCCCCTTCTAAGGCAGCCCATATTCTTTTATCCTGTAAATAACCTAAGCAAGTATGTACATATAGTAGTCCTTTCATAACTTTCACCACTTGGGTTCCTCCAACTATGGACATGAGGGAAAACTTGACAGATACCTATTGCATTGAGAGGTGTTTAAGATGTCATGGCATTGTAGAGGGATGTTGCCTTTAGTTTATGATTTAGTGTATATATAATTCTGAATGAAATATATGATCCATGAATTCAAATTGCTAGGGACAGAGTTGTCCAGTATCTCATCTTATTGCCTTTGGAAGTTTTTATTGTTTTCTGTTTTCTGGAAATTTGGTTCACAGAGCAGTAGGTTCGGTACAACAGAGCAAGAGCCGTTTTCTAGATAACTGCTTTCTTAAAATAAAACTTTTCTGATCATTTTATAACTGCCGCACACTATTAAATATAAAATCTCTTCCTTTAAGCAATAAAAAAGTGTTACTATTGCAAGATTTCTCAACATATGAAGAAAAAAAAACAGAGTTTGGTATAAAGATAACTATTCCGGTTGAGGTATAAAATAAATTAATTAGTTGCATAAAGAACTAAAGAAGTCAAAAAATAATAAAAATAAAAATAAAAAAGCACATTAGAATGAGAATCATACCTATAATATAGCTCATTTCTAAAAAGCACTTATACTACATTCCATCAAATATTATTTCTTGGCTACCACAACATAAAACAAGCAAGTCATGTCTAGGAGAATTATATCTGACCTGGGAAGAGATTGTACTCAAGTAAACTATTTCATAGATGTCAAACAATTATATGTACTAGTAGCTTAATGATGGCTCATAAATTACTTAATGGTACAGTCTTAATGTTTCTTATCTAAGTCCATTTAGCGGAGTTCTTAACAGCAGTAACATCGGTTCAAGATAGTGAATGAGCGTACATAGAAATTTAATATGGTACAGACTCCTACACAACGAGTTCGTAAGCGGCAGAATTGGTAATAAACAATAAGGATATCCACATGGGGGAGCTGGGGGGAGCTGGAAATAGCATGGAAAGCCAAAGGTTTCCTTTATGTGTTTCCATGCAATATGCCATTATCAAATGTCAAGTTGAAGCCTCCCCTTCCAAGCGTATTCTCTTGGGACCTTTCTCTTCGCCTTGGTTGCTGGTAGCTCCAACACTATTTTCCTTAGCCTCCACTGAACATCTCTTGTAAGGTTTAAACCCTGTTCGACTAGCCTTAATCTTCCCTTGTCCAAGCCCTAAGGTTAGCAGTCCCTCTTCCTCGTTGTTTTCAAAGAATGACAGGTTTTTCTCCGCTCCTCTACAATTAGAACTGCATTTCTTGCCATTGTCCAGGTTTTTATCATCTGTATTATGCTTGTTATCCTCAATGTTGTCCTTCTGATGATCCTGATTTGTCAAGTCATGTGGAGGAGAAAAGCTTTGTGGCAACACCTCTCTGGAGAAGAGAGCCTGAAAGGCCAACCGCCCCTGATAATAACAATGATATGAGGAGAGAAACCAACAAATGAATGTATTACATTAAAAATTCTTTTTTTTTTGGGGGGGGGGGGGGTGGGGAAGGGGGTGGGGACCACAATACCTCTTCAGAGACCTCCTTCCAAGAATCAAGAAGGTTGCCAGCACTTCTAGTACGACGATTGCTAGAGTCAGTAGCTAAATGGTTTGCATCAGGTTCTTTGGTCTCCTCTTTCCCTTTCTCATCCTTCTCTAATGCATCTGTCTCTACTTCGCTGCCAGAGGTGGTATTGGAACCACATGAGGAACGGTCAACCTGTTTTTTGCCTTTTTTGTTAGAATCAAGGTGTTCAGAATTTGGTTTGTTCTTCTCATGATTAGTAGCCTTTGATGAAGTATTCATCTTAACATCTCCGCTCTCCTCTAACTCAGATGAAGAAACAGCTGGTGACTTAGACGCTGAATGTTGAGCTTGCAGAGCATCCAAGTATTCTGGATCTAATATCTGATCTTGCAGAGGATTCTGGAGACTTGTTTCACCTTGCTCTGTTATGGCTGCTGGTATTTCACCATTATCCATTGATGGAACTGCCGCAGCGGATGCAGGAGGGCAATGAAAAGCAGAATGGAAGGGGGCACACAAAGGGAGAAGTCCATGGGCTGCCCACCATGCAGTTGCAGCAGCCACAGTAGCAGCTGCAACAGCTGCCATACTTGGAGGAGAGCCAATTTGTCTAGATGGAAAGCCTCCTTGCGAGCATGCAGGAGAATCTACAGAAGTTTCTACATTTGCATAGGGCCAAAATGTAGCAGCAAAACTTGCTGTAGCATGTGCAGCAGGGTTTTGAAGCAGGCTAGAGATAATAAGACTTGAAAATGTTGAGGATATTTGAAGAAATGATTGGTAGTTTTCTTGATTATGGTGAATTTGTGTGAATGGAGGAGGATAAGCAGGAAATGATTGATGAATAGAAGATTGTGCCGAGTTATTTTGACTTTCACTTGCATTTGGCGCAGCTGCATTTGTAAAAATATTAGGTTGCCCGTTAACCCCTCCCATCGGCTGAAATATAGATTCTCGAAACAACATATCCTGGGATGGATTTTGAGTACTTGTTCCAAGTTTCCCATCAAGAACGTGCACAGGAACATGTCTTGGGTAGTTCTGATTTCCTTGCATCCCTTCGGTTGTCAATGCACAATTGAGATAATCTGTTTTCTTACTCTGAACCAATTTTGCATGCGAAGCATCAGAATCTTCCAACTTAAAAGCATTACTTGCGTCATTACTCTGTTCTATGCGTCTCCCTTCAGCACCTATCTCCAACTTCTGATTTTCTTTGAGTTCAATAGTGACAAAAGATTCATCGGTTTCATCCTGAGTTATCACTTCTTTCACTGAAGGTATGAACTCCCTTAAGGCACATGGATTTCTCAGTGGCACTAACATTGAATTCTTGTCTGCTGATGTAACAAAGGAACAGGGTGCCTCCTGGAGAATGGTAAATACTTTTGAGCAATTCTCATCCTTATTTTCTTTTACAGTTGTTGGAATTGCATCTCCATCAGGTTCCTAATAAAAGAGAAGCAATCAATTATTGCACTGAAAGGTAAGATCATCACAAGTTGTGAAATATTAAAAAGAAATATTAACCTCTGGATGCGGTTCCTTCTCCAAGTCCAGTGCTTGTTTACCATGTGAAAATGAAACTGGCACAAGAAGTTTTCCATCCTTTACTCCACTATGTGATGTTGGGGCACCAGCAGTTGTCTTCCGAGGATAAGGATTGCTTGGTTTTCTTTTAGGCCGTGGAGGAGGTATGTCAATGTCAAGAGCTTGTCCAATTGGAATACCGTTTACAAGGGCCTCTTTCTCCACCTGGAAGTGAAAATAGCATTAGTATCCTCAGGAAGCAAAGTTTTAAAAGCACTAATTGGAGCATTTGACCTTTTGTTGTTGTGTGTATTTTAAATTACTTCTTACAAATTATAAATACTCAATCTAACACTGACATTTCAATGTATTCATTTATATAGCAGAATAAACTATAAACTATGTATATGGTTTTCAATAAGAACTACATTACATGAAAGAAAGAAAAAATTTTGAAGTCTTCTCCACTCAAGTTTGGAAAAAATCACCTGATTTATAGTCAAGGATTATCCATATGGAGTTGGTGGGCTGAAAACGGATAGCAGTTTAATGAAAAAAGCTGTACAACAATGTCATTGTAGACTATAATGAGGTAGGAAGTTATTGCCATCAAGTTATTGAAGGCACAAGCTACAGTGATAATCTCTATAAAATAGGAGAGGTCAAAGAATAGTCCCCCGAACTTCATCTTTTAGAACCATATCATCTAATATGGTCTGCAGAAACAGCCACCATTGTTGACACATGCACAAACATTGCCAAGAGATTGGACGGGAATCTAACTTGTAGACAAGCTTGTTGATCTTAGAAAATAACATAAATATCTACTGAAACTTTATTTTTTCAAAGAAACTAATCTTGCAAGGTTAAGAAAATTTACACCATTTTCTGGTGTTTGGCATTCCGTAAAACCAAAATTATTTTTTCTGATCAGAAAAATCATTCAAGGGTTGTAGAACAAGCTGATTATCTTTGCCAGTCTCTTCATGCATTACTAGGTAACTACAATTTAGATGTTACCGCATCTTTATATGTTATGTTAAAAATATAATAACTATTTCAGACAATTTAATAAATTACAATTGTTGAAGACATAAATCCAAACCAATCCCTAGCCCTTCTCCTAAGAGCTCAAGCTTTTGGGATGAATTGATTCAGTGTGTTGTATAGAGAGCTTCTTCAACCAAACAGTCAAAAGTTTGATCCCTTGCATCGTAATTAAATTAAATTTCATCACCAAGTAGTTGTGAATTTATGTTTTGTCTATACTTTAAGCTCAAAAGGCCTTCATGCAAAAGGGACGTGTTAAAGATATATATATATATATATATATATTTAAACCATTTCTAGACCTTCTAATATCTTAAGCTTTAGAGATAATTGGTTCTACTAAATATTTAATAATATGTAGTAGCCCAAGATGAACTACCATAGAAATACTATCCCCTTTTGATGTTCCTTATTGCATTTCAATCTAATGCATCCTTCTCTCACATGCCAACAGTGAGATCAATATAGAAATTAACTATGTAAAAGCTTGGTCGGGCAAGCCCTGCAGTCAACTCATCACAATAATTTTCTATTTACAAGTTCTATATCATCTTCAATCAGTCATTTCTCTCTTATGTAGCCTAATACTGCATACTTCCTTCATGTAAAGGTTTGATTCTATATATGGAAAGAGTGAACCATCAGCAAGTCTCTCCCTTCTAACCTTCAATGCATCACCGAGTCAATCAATTCATGAAAGTTTATCCTTTTCCCTTCAATTTTCTCCTTATAAACATGTAACATTGACTCCTCCCTAGCCTGTTCCAATCTATGCTGTTTGCTAAATGGTACAAATTCTAATCAACTAAGCATAATATACGCGGTAGAGCAGATTGCTTCATTCTAACTGTAGATTTGATTCTACTATGACTTTTTGTTTTGGCTAAAACAACAAGTATAAGCAGACAAAAAGTTCCAAAACTTGCATACTTCACTTATATAAGATAAATGCTGTACAGTCAGCTTAGCATTGTTCCTTGAGGCGACACAGACAAAGACACTACACAGAAATTAGAAACACTCAGACTTCAATATTGTATTCATTTTTTGTTAAGTATAAACATGAGGTTTGGCCAGTAAAATAAGCTAATTTTTTTATAAAAAGAAAAAAATAGAAGTAGTAGAATTTTAAAAAATAATAATAATACATATTTGTAGCTTTAGCATAAAGCACTTAGAAACTGAACACTCTTTTCTCAACGGTCGTTCATCATTATTCCCTGAGGATAAGAACATTACATTTTTAATAGGAGCCACTGGGAGAACCACCCTTCAAAAGCTATCTCAAGATGTTGGAAAACTATCAGAATCCCATACTTCCAATGTGAGACTCAAATCTCATACCTAACAACTAGGTCTAACTTATTTGAAAGCAATGTTTTACCAAATCATAGTTTTAACACTCAATTAATTCCCTCAGACATTTTTTCCCCATGGTAACATATAACAAAAAAGTTAACACAGATTCCTCTTTTGTGGATGGATTTCATGGATTCTAGATTTGATATATTTCTACAATTGATTATTACCTCAACTTTATTCAATCAATGCTAATAACAAATTATTCTGTTAATGGAAATTTTAGGTTGGTTGATACAAGAGCTTTACCTTCAACTCACTCCTCCCTTCTCATGTAACGAAAAAATCCACAAGTTTTTCAATGTCTTCATTTATTTTGTCAGGAACAAATCCCTTCTTTTTCAATCACTCTTGGTTCTTTAATAATGTAGGTGAAGTTACACTGAGGAAAGTCGCATATTAGTCAGAGGCCATCACCCATAAAAGACTAACTGGCCTCTTCTTTTAGGAGTATAACCTCTAGTTTGAATGTTTTCGTAGACCCTACAAGGAAACCCATTTGAATCAAACATAGCTTCCTATTTAATTTTTCTGGTTGAGCTCACCTATAATAATTTTTATTAGGCTGTTTGCATATTAATCCTATTTGACTTCATGTAAGATCAACCATGAAAGGTTACATTAAGAGTTGCAAAGTTACTTCATAAAAGTATAAGCAGGCCCCTACACTCAACAAACCTTAATCTCTGGTAAAATGGCTTTAACATTTTTCCCTACTGGTTGTAGATTTGGCATCTAGTAATATTCTACAGATCCTAAATGACATATAAACTAGCACAGTCAAACAAAAATAAAAAAAGGGGGCTGGTTTGACAAAGCAATCAAATTGACTACTTGGCCAAACCAGCCCCCCTTGATTGAAGTGGGAAAATTATTTTCTAGGGTCTGAAAGAGCATTTTGCCACATATTGTCCAGCTTTAACCAACAATAACCTTTTCCATTTAACTTAGAACTCCTGGGTCCTGACATAGAGAATCTAAATTCTTCTTCCATAAATATGTTTCAGCATCCGTCATTATGCAGAATGAAAAGGAAAACTAATTTATTTGCTTCTCAAGTTCTTAACATTGACAGAGGCCTTCTTGGCACTCAAATTACAGCAACAGTGAAATCACTTCCTTGAATGCTTTCATGTCTTTCTGTATGCTTCAATACTGCCAAAAGTAACAACCCTACTTGTTATAGTCATTTAGTATTATGATTATCTTATTATTTTAATATCAACAATGGTTACTTGCAGAAAGAGGAGATAGGAATGTGAACTCAGGACCTACTCTTAGGAGGAGATGAGGGTAAACTGAAATTCTTTATTTGCACATTTTGCTTCTTTTAAATCAATGTTTGTTTCTAAACATCTTAATCACAATTGTGGATTCAATTGAAGCAACCAACCCTTGTTTTTTCAAAATTGAAGACACATGTATAAAGGATAAGTCAACAAATTTTTAACCTTAGATTGATCCTCAATTCTACGTAGCTATGGACTTAAACATGACACATAAACCATATGTGCCAAAAAGTGCAAGGCCTAAAGAAGTTGAGATCTATTGTTATATAAGCTAATTAGGCGAAGTGCACTTTAGTATTCTCAGTAGTTGACTTGCTGGTTGAGAGCTATAATTACAACATGAATAAGAGTCCTAGTTTATTAACACATTGGCCTAATTGACTATTGCTCCACTTCAGGCACTTATAAACTTCCGTTTGTATCATCTACTCATCAGAATCCTTATCATAATTAAGCAGAAAAATGATTGGAGCTCCAATCCTCTTTAGCTAAGTAGATACATATACAAACAGATGTGTCAGTATTATTTCTTATTGTATTAAATAAGAATAAGATCTGAGTTAGTAAGGGTGTATGCTTGAATTAAGGCCTAAGATACAATTCCATTTCCCTTCCTTTGATTGGTTTAGCTTCCATTAGTGTTCATTTTGGTTGTGAACTACGGATCACATCACAGCAAGTGAACAATCCTGTAAACTCCTTCATTATGGACTTCAAATTATCATATTCAATTCTCACTAACCAAACCATAAATCGCCAAACATTTTCCTTACATTAAGTGCCTGACATGCCAGCATCCAAGTCACAGAATTCCAACCATCCTTTTAGGTCCCAAAGATCATCTTTCCTAACCATAAGTTAATATTCAAACCATATGACTTAGAAGCTCCAAAGCCTCATAAGACATCCAAAATCACTTCCACATCAAATTCCAGTAGTCATTTATTAAATTGGAAGCCAACCATAGTTCTTATTAATCTAGCTGTCACTCTCCTGATCTGTTACTTGAATTCGAAATGGGGAAATTACTTCTACTTCCCTTGAAGTATAGTCAAATTACAAAATGTAGAAGGTAAGGAGAATAATGCTTCTATATCTCTATTCAAATGAACCAAGAGGAATATATACACCACATACAAGCTCGGCGTAATCAATGAGAAGCCAAAAAAAAAGGGATAAGCCGAAAATAGAGGGATATACAAACAAATCAAATAAAATCCCCAAAAATCCTATTTCTGGAAAATATACAATTAAAATCATATTTCCACACAAAAACCTCCCCCCTTGTTTCTAATATTACAGTTGCCCTTACTATGCATTGTTACACGACAAAAACCTCCCCTGATGTTACAATGTTGTTAACTGTTAAATTGTTATAGCAACTTTGCTTGAGGTGCTCTAGTTTGAAACACTTTTGAGACATATAATTTTTCAATACAAACAATTCTTACTTAAAATTCAAATTAATTTAGATATTTATACAGATTAGCTATCTGTTTATTTTTATCATTTTACTATAGAAACTTGCCTTATAGTATAATGTGACAACAAATTGTGAGGGAGCCAAGTGTAATATTAAAATCAAAGGAGGAGGACCTTGTAAGTTAAACCAGCCTCAAGGGAAGTTATTGTAAGTTCCCCATTTAAAATTACGTATATATATGATATGATAGTTGTGTACTAGTAACAAATATGATGTGTCTTGGCACTAAATGCTCCCAAAATGGGTATTATGCTCTCAAGTAGGATGACATAAATCATCTTTGTAACTTTGACTACATAATATGGCAACCTCATTACATAGTTGCCTTAATAACCTTGTTCCCAAAAATCAACCAGGAAGGAATCAAACAACCAAGCATTGCTGCTGTTGAAGTCGTTATAATAATCTCATATGACAGCTAAATGAAATACATATAAGAGAAATGCTAATCACACTACCATCTCTCAAACATCCTTCACAACTTCCAAGTAAGTCTATTTTGCTAGTTTTCCTAAAAAGATGAAAAGTTGATATTTTAAAATCCTGCATTATATTTCCTCCATGTTAAATAGATCAATATCTATATTTTTCTATCTTTGTTAATCATACTAGCAGTCTTTCTAGAAACTACAAAAACTGATCAAAATTGATCCTAGAGTTTCAGAGCTTAATTTGGTTAGAGGAATATACATCTCCATGAGTAGTCAAAATAACCTAAACGCTTATAATTGTTGGGATCTGTGTACCTTCTTTCAATTAATATATGTGCTGTAAATCCACTGACCTCTATTAGACCTATAAATGATGGCATCACAAACAGCCAAAGATTTTAATGAAGCCCCAAAGGCAATTCTAGTAGAGCTATAATAATATAACCGAGTAATTGACCTTCATCTTAAATCACATATACTGAATTACTATGAATAAAGCCCATAGCTGCTGGAACCTCAGAGACTAACCTAACTAATGCTTCCATCACTAAATTGAATGACCAAAGAAATCAATATCACCTTGGACGTGTGATAGAACTCAAATCCTAGAGACTTCCATTCACCAAGACTATATCGATGAACGAACTATGTAGTTTGAGTGTGTTGAAAGCCAGTAAAAAAAATCTCATTTAATTAATTAACCAATATGAAATCACAGATATTAGCATCTATCAACTGGAAAATATTCCTAGTGTAGAAGATTTATCTTCGTAAGAGAAGGGCCAGTTTTAAATATTAATATATAGTTCCACCAAATGATTTCTTAATTCAGGTTGTTCTGATGATATACAAAAATTGGCAGCTCCAATTATAAATTGTGCCAGTGGTATATTGTTATCTGAATCATAATATCAATGATGTAGAACAAGAGGAGGAAAACAAGGGAAAAATGAATATTCTCCAAATTATTATTGATATATATTCAAATGTAAAGATTGAAAACCCTCAGACAGATACTAAACCTTGTATAGGTTACTCAAACAACCCTTATCCCATTAGGACAAGTAATCCAATTTTAAGACTCAAGAAATCCTAATTCAAATAGGAAAAAGAATCCTACTTCAACTACTTTTAAAATCTTCTAAGAGCCAAATACCTAAACCCTAATTTCCCAGACAACTCATAATTAAAATCCTACATCCAAAATTACAAATACAACAATACTTAATACCATAGTCACAAATATTATTTATTCAATCCTCTTCATCAACTAACACCAAAATGGAAAAGTTGCCAATAGATAAGTATTCACAGGTTTCAGAATAAATTTGATAAATTTTACAAATTTAATAATATTATAACAAACCACTATTATAATCACTCTACATCTATTTCTCCACTGCTTTCCGTTTCCTTAGTTGCATAACCATTCCTTTATCAATTGATATAACTTTCTCAGTCCCTTGTTTGAAGTACCATCATCTAACAACCTAGCAAGGCCCTTCAATAAGTTTTGGTGATTTTGTCAAAGGAAGAATTAAGGTTTTACTTACCACAATTGAATTTCACCAATACAGATAGCCATTTTGTTAGAATTATTTATATTTGAATTTTGAGATTTCACTGTAGTTTCAAGTGCATCGATCCAGATACTTTTTATTTCTGGTGCACTCAGATGGACACTTCTATTGGTTAAAGTGAATCAAACATGATATGCCGTTGACAAATACTTTGGCAACAGAACAGAAGAAAGTATAAGTCCAACAAAAGGAATCAAAACTTTTAACATATAAGCCAAGAAGACAAGGTACCCATTGACCTTTGAAAAGAACTTCTGTGCATGGCTCCTGATTTGTACAGCTGTCTTTGTTCCTATATGCTCTGCACAGAAAGAAGTATAACACCAAAAGGGGGGGGGGGGGGGGGGGGGAAGACAGTTTAAATTAACAGTTAATAAATGAAGATATCAGTTCATGTCAAATCCTGACAGAAGATTTCGAAGGAGCAAATCAGTATATCATAATTACTTGACATCAAATTTCTGCATATGAAGAAACAAACAAAAGGATAAATATATATACTGTTACCTTCTATGCGCTGCCATGCTCTTCCATAGAGCTTTAGAGCTTCCAGGAATCTATTATGCTCCTCCTCTGTCCATCGTTCTCTTTGTTTTGTAATTGTGTATGGTTTTCTAGTCTGTAATTGCCAGCGATCTACTTAGACAGTATTCAAATTTTCTAATTCCCTTGCGACAAATTATCACAGCTTCCCAATATTAACTTGCTCCATCTATGAGAATTGTAAAGAACCATTCTATTCCAATTAATGTATATCTCCAAATATCCTTACCTTAACAACCACTTCTTCTCCAGAGGAGTATGCGTCCATCACAGGACCTGTGCAGCTGGCGCTGCTTCAGATCTTCCCCGACGAGCAGTGGATAAAACGAACACCTCCTTTTTTTTTTTGTGACATGGAACACAGTAAACGGTAAAGCCGTGGTGGATGTAAGAAGAAGCTGATAAGGTGATGCTACTGTAAAAGAAACAAAGGAAGAAGAATAGGTAGAGATCCGTCTCTGTTTCGTATGAGCAGCAATAAGCATTCCAATTCAAAGGCACTCAGGATAAAGATACATATTATGTAAATAATCAGAAAATATTAAAATTTTAAGAATCCACCGCAATAAGGAGGCGCTTGTCCAAAACAATAAAAGAAAATTCCTTAATCAGAATCCTCACCAAAACGAACTCGAGAGCGCCAAAACCTTTAAAACCCAGAAAAAGAGAGAGGGAAATCAAAATTAGTATCCAACAACTATCTCTATCCTCACTTCACAGCACTGTCACCGTATATATTTATATGGTGACTGTAATATCAACCCTCTTGTTTGGTAGCCGAGAAAATCTAATCACAAAGCAACTCAAAATAAATCAGTAAAATTTGAACACAACTCAACTCATCCGGAAGAACCATGCTCCTCAGTTGAATTTGAGTAAATGAAATAATTTTTTTTCTAAATCCCGAGTAGAGTATAGTACGGAGAAAACTGGAAAGAAAAAATAAAATAAAATAAAATTTGGTCTTGAAGTTTGTTTCTCGGGAACCAACAGGGAGGTTAAAAAGGCAAATGAAGGAGGACAAAGAGGGAAAATAAGCGAAAAGGGTAAGTTACCTTTGAATAAAGCCATAGTGATGAAGAGGACTACGGCTAGGGTGATAAGTGCGATCGTGCATGCAAATTCAACCAGACACTCGCCGACGAACCCATTTCCGGCAATGGCAAATCTTAATCTGAGGGCGACCTCGGATCGGAGAAAAATAGCAGAACCAGAAACAGAAGCAGAATAAGAAGCAGAAGACGAGTTCTGAGTTACGAGACCTAAATCAACCAGAAACTAGAAACTACTAAAAGAAGACCAAACCAAACAAACAGCTTTCGAGAGTGAGAAGCAATCTCATCCACTATAATTTCTTGTGGATTTAATTTTATTTTTTGGGCTCATAAATATTAGGGGCTGTTCTTCGTCGAGGCTACCAAGGCCACATAAGATGGTGACAAGTGGCGACAATTTAGTGGCTGATGGTGCTAACGCCAACCTTTGCACTTTTCTCCTTTTTTTTTGGTGCACTTTCTTTTTTTCAATTTTATTATTATTATTTCTTTTCTTTTCTCTTCAAATCTCGTCCACAAACTGGGAGAGCGACGGTTTGAGTCCGTAAAAGCGTCGCCAGCTGTGAACGGTGGGGCCCCTATTACGTGGCAAAAGGGAACCGCTTGCATCCGGTCATTTAGCGTACGGTGGGTGCGGTTAGTGGTGGGATATTTGGCCAGCGTGGCATTCGGGCGTTTGGGAGACCGACACGTGGTGTAATGTTTGAAGGTGATTGGTGGACGAGGATGAGCTACCCGTGAGGTGAGCAGTACAGTTCGCATGGTACGTTTTTTTCTTTCTTTCTTTTTTTTTTTTAAATGTCAAAATGTTCTTTTTTTGTGGAAGGAAACAAGAAACGTTAGCTACACTACTATAATTAGGGGGGTGTTGGACTGTTTTTAGGTTGAGTTGGGTCCGCTTTCGGGTATTTGATAGGCCCAATTGATGAAATCCAATCTTCAACAATTTGCACCCATCATCAGGAGCCCAATTTTGGTGAGTTCAACTCAATTAATAATTGAGAAAGCGATATTTAAATGTAATTTTTATATTTTGTTACTAAATTTTTAATAAAATAATAACATATAAAAAAATTTAAAAATTCAATCATATAATATTAAGTTGTAAAAGATATTTATTTACTTTCAAAAATTATACATTTATCATGTTATTATTAAAAAACTTTGTATTTAATATATTTTAATTGAAAAACTTAATAATAAATATATAAAAATTTGTATATAATTTTTTTTAATTTAAAATTCATCATTAAAAAAATTTGTATTTAATATATTTTAATTAAAAAAATCTAATAATAAAAAATATAAAAAATTGTATATACATTTTTTAATTTAAAATGTGCATTTTTTAATTCTTTCATGTGTTTTCTTCGCCTAAAAGAAAAGTGCATCTAAAATTATTTTTTTCTTCTTTTTAAAAGGGGTATTATTATCATTTTCACATCTTATCTCTCTATTCTTACATTATTTTTATGCGACTAAATATGCAAAATGAATGCATTTCTTTTACTTTTTATATCATACCAAAAATAAAATATTTAATTCCTTTCATTTTATTATTTCCGTTTCATTTATATTACTTATGGAAAATCAAAATAAAATATTTTTATAGTCTTAAAAATTTCAAAAAATTAACCATTAAATAAAAAATAAAAAAATGGAGACCATTGGGCCAAACATGGGCCTAAGGGGCACTAGGAGTGGCTGCCAGTGGGCCTCGCCTGCCAACATCTTCTCTTCAAGCTTGGTTCATCCAAGTTTCGTCCATAGTCGAAATCAATCATAGAGGGTCTCTAACTTTCAAAAATTATTGCTTTTATAGTGTTTTCTCCTTACCAAAATATTCTAAACACTTCCCTCATTAACAATCATGAACAAATCAAAGAAAAAGAGGCCCAAAAACTCATGAATAGTGAACATGATGTTTCAAATTTCCAAGTCCTTGGTCTGGGGTTTCCAATGGAGCTTTAACTCGATGTAACAAACAACAAGTCATACACGAAACATCATATTCATGATCCAAGTAAGAATTGAAGCCAATAGCCAAAAAAACACAAAATCCCCAAATTTTTTTTACTATTCATCATCCTTTTTTTTCAATTAATTTAAAATTATGAATCAGCCATAATATTTTGCATATATCAAAATACTATTAATGTTGCTTTGATACCATTTGTTAACAATATTAATTTCAGAATTGGTACATTATGTAAATAAATAAATTAATAAAATTTAGACATACCTAATGTCTCCAAAATAGCCGTAGCAATTTGTAATAGATGAAGGTAAAGAATAACAATCTACTTAGCTCCTGAGGTTTTTTTAAATAATTTCCCCAATAAATAAATGATGAGAGGATGAGAGTTATATTAATATTGAAATTATCATGGAAGAAACCTTAATATGATTGTACATTTTAAAAATTGACCATTATCCCAATAATTCTCATTAATTTAATTAAATAATTGATTAATATATCAAAATAACTCATATTCATCAATTAATCAACCTTGAGATAAGAAACTACTAATTACTAATGGATTGTAGGTTAGAGCTTTTACCCAATAGATTTATGTATAATTTAATCTATCACAAATTATGTCTAATTAATTAGAGCTGAATCTGTTTAGGATTTAACATTTAAACCAAAACTAATGACTTAGTTATTTTTGTAATTTCTCTAATAATTAATCAACATTAATCTACAATTAATAAAATTTATTTAACAGCAAAAACATGTATCCACACAACATTGCCAATGAGAACAAACGTTTAATGTACACAAATGTTCAATGTATCTATATCCCCTTTGTGAGTATCTACATCCCCGTTGAAGGTGGGGTTTTCAAGTCTATCCTTAATGAGAAATATCATAACTTTTGAGCTTTTGAAGAAATGAGTAGTTTTGATACGCAAAGCAAAAGGAACAAATGTAATATTAAAATAGCCACATTGAGAATGGTGTCGTGTCTAGCTCTTATTTGCCATATAGCGGCAAAAAGATTACAAATGTTTATTTATTATTTGTAGACTATAATTTTTTGAAATTGCTGTTAGGTGTTGCTGGACTTTCTCTTAATGTAATGTTTTCATAGACTCTAGGGGTTTCTATAAATAAATTTAAAAAAAATACTTTGGACCCTGATTATTGAACCAAGTTAATTTTTTTATTTTTCAAGTTAAAATTACTTTTTTTTAACAATTGTAAGATAAAGAAAAAAAAATAACAGAAAACAGTTTAAAGAAAAAAGAATTAGAGTGTAATATAACCTCTAATAATACATACCTTTTTAATTGAAGAATTGATAAAAATTCCATTCGTTGTATTCAAATTCACCGTATGAATTTTTTGATATGACTTAAATTGATGAAGGAAAGTACCACAAATATGAATTGACATTTTTCTAATCAAATAAAATTTTGTTCATTTGGCATTTCTACGAAGCTTCATAATTTTTTGAGAGATAAGAAACGTATATACTTTTTTAAAGAATAAAATTCTATTTGGGTTTATTATTGAGAGATATTTCTCAATTTAGTCTCTTATAAAATTATTTTATTAATTTAGTCCTCACATATGAATTTTTTAATATTTGA
Source organism: Erythrophleum fordii (assembly GCA_032878935.1). Taxonomy (NCBI): domain Eukaryota; kingdom Viridiplantae; phylum Streptophyta; class Magnoliopsida; order Fabales; family Fabaceae; genus Erythrophleum; species Erythrophleum fordii. Next base: position 8,491,498 of record JAVQMF010000047.1, read on the forward strand.
TCTTTCATAAAATTATCTTTTTAATCTAGTTTTTGATATATGAGTATTTCTCAATGTAGTCCTTTACAAATAAAATTGTTATTAATAATGTTTTTTTATTAATATATTGTAAATGAAATTAATAGATATGATATATAACATATTTTTTGATCGGCTGTTACTTAGTTACTATTATATAATATGTAAATTGATTTTTAATTTCATTAACAATATATTGAGAGAAGAATGTTATTAGTAGCAATTTTATTTGTAAAAAATCAAATTAAAAAATATGTATACGTGAGGGGCCAAATTAAAAAAAATACTTTATATGTGAGGGGCTAAATTAAAAGGACAATTCTATAAAGAATTAAACTGAGAATATTCCACCTGTGATGGATTAAAATAAAATTTTAGTCTTAAAGACTAAAACCCATATGGTAAGTGTTTTGAAGAGAGAATGACTTAGTAAATAAGAAGAGGAATCTTAGAGAGAGAGAAAGAGAATCTTATTTAGGTATTAGAACAATACAAGGATAAGACTATTGGGGATGTGGTGTAAGTAAGCTTGTGAGAAGCTTTATTATATGAGATGGGTTTAATTACATATAATATGGTGTATCTTAGCTTTTGTTTTCTTGGTCCTACTAGGCTTGGAAGTTCTTTCTTATATTCATAATCTTTATTAAAGGAAAGCTAATAATAATAATTAGATCAATTTATTTAATGGAATCATAAAAGCCATTTGTTCAAAGTAATTTATCATGTGTTCAGTTTTCTAAACTACACTATTTAGATTGACGTGCTATATTAATACATTATATATGGTTTGTTAGATTATAATCACAAAGTTTTTGAGTCTTAATAGTATAGATAAGATATTTTTGGATCTATAAAAATTTTAAACCCGTAAGACACCTATAATAGAAAAAATATGAAGGTAAGAATTTGAATACCAAACAAACCCAAACATCTAATAACATGGATGATTAGTAGACCAAATAATTTTTTTCATCACAAACAATATTTTCTTTTTTAACCAATTTTACATTTTTCATTTAAATGAAAAATTACCTATTTGTCCATTCTAAATTTGTAAAGATTTTGGAAAAATTTTCTAATATATATATTTTTGTGCTTGTTTTGTAAGAAAAAGAAATATTTTCTCTAAAAAATTTTTGTTAACAATCTAAATTTTAAGAAATTTTTTTTTTTTAACATAAGTAAGGAAACCATTTCCAATTGTCTAAACGATTTACTTAAATTACTAGTCACTAGGTTTTGAGAATTTTTCTAATAAAAATAAGGATGATCAAAATATTTATATCCTTTAGCTACCTATAAAATTTATCTGCTTGAGTTTGAGAAATGAAAAATTTTCATGTATTTTAAAAATTCAGGCCTGGGTCAAGATAATATGATATCCACTCCACCATAGACTCCCATCATGTGTGTGTGTGTGTGTGTTTATACATATATTTATATATATTAATCAATATAATATGTTATAAAAAATTAAAAAAAATCATCCAAATAACATTATATAGATTTCGAATGACATTAATAATTACTTGAGATGTTTTCTTCCTTGATGTGATTTTATATGAACAGATTTTATATTAAATAGTATCAATTTAAGAAAAATTTGTTCATTTTAAATAAATGGGTATAATTCTAGAATTCAATAATTCAATGGAGATGAAAATTTTTACCCACTAAATATGGATAAGAGAATAGAAATTATAATATCCACCCTATATTTCACCCATGATTATCCCTAAATGAAACAAACAATTAAAAATTTGTTACAAAAATATTTTCCTTTGAAATATGTTCTAATTTCATTCTTCTACGAAACCAACTTATGCTTAATAAAAATTTTATTTTTAAAAAAGAGTATGTTATCAATTTAATACGTTACATATCTTTTAATCACTATAATACTTAAGATTACGATGTTATATTTGTTATCCTCGAAATATGATGTGTTATCATTTTGATATTTTAGATGGGTGAAGTTAAATCAAAGTCATGCTCTGAGGTATCAATAACATGATTTTTTAAGAACGAAAATAGGTTTTTTTTTTTGTCACATTTTTTGTGTCATGAAACTGGCCTCCAAGGCCCAACTCAAGTCCTGACGGCCATAGCATACAGGCCCATGGCCTTGTGTTTTCAGTCCATTAAAAAAAGGTCTTGTATTGAGAGGCGCGTTGATCTTTTTTTTTTTTTAATAACACTGTGGCCCGACCACATCATTTTCGACTTGCGATTCTTTGTTATGCAATATTAATATTGGGCAATAATGGATGTTTAAGAAAATATTAAAAGTGAAATAATTCTCCGTTTGAAAGGCACAGCATCAAGCATCATAAAAGATTGGTACTCATATTTTTCACATAATTTTAGCGCCAATAGTAGGAAAGTAAACCAATATTGTATTGATAAATTTATGTAAAAATAAAATAAATCATTTTAAATGAAATAATTTTAGTTGAATTCCAAATGAACGAACCAATTACAGATGTATTGTTTTCTATCAAGATGAAAATGAATTTGGCCTGCATAACACCAAACATGATTTTTCATAATGGACCAACTCAGTCGTATGAATTTTACCAAAATCTTCTACGGATGGATTAATTTGTATCAATATAAGATGAATCCAAATTCTCTGTAAAGCTAGAGAGTTTCATCTAGATCATCTAACTTTAATCTAAATAATTTATTTTTTTATTTTTTAAAATTAGATATCATTTTTTTAAAATCAATAGTTGAAAAATAGTCTTCATTTTATGTTCTTCTTTTTTAAAATAAAAAATATTACAATTTAAAAATATATATATAATCTAAGCCATCGAAATCAAATTTGAACAATCTAAATAAATTTGAACAATCTAAATGTATACTTCTTTTTAGATTTGCACAGCATCCATTTGTGTATAAGTTAGATATATTTTTGTTTTCATTTCAAAAAATAAGAATAGGTTGAATCATTGACATAAAATATACATTCATTTTAAATTAATTGTTTTCCCAATTACTTAACTTATTATTAGATATATTATTTACTATGTCTTACATGCACATAACTAGATTTAGATTTTTTGTATTTAACAAGTAAATATATGTTGTGAATGGAAAGAGTATTAGGTTTTATACCCAATTCCACTCTATATATTACTTTTTCCCTTAAAATACATGATGCATTGTTACATATATTACTTTTTCCCTTAAAATGCATGATGCATTGTTACAGAAAATCATAATTTTTCATATACATAAAATTTTTGAAAATGACTTTCTTTTAAATTTATTTATTTATTTTTTGAAAATAATTATTTCGAGTATTATTTGTGATAGATAAATATCATTCCAACTTAGGAGTAAATTTTACTATATAGCTACAAGACCTGCAATTTTATATGAGATTAAGTGTTAGGTAATAAAAAGTTAATATAAGAACAAACTCAATGTTGCAAAGATAGAAATATTGCATTAGATGAGCAGACATATTAGACGAAATAAAATTAGAAATAAATGCATCAGAGAGAAAGTTGAAAATACACCAATTGTAGAAAAAATTTTAAAATTATGCATTAGATAATTTGTTTATGTGTAAAGAAGATCTATAGAAGTTCTTATAAGAAGAATATATCAGACAGAGAGTAGTCTAATAGTTAAAGATAAAAGAAGACTAAGAAAAACTATAAGCGAAATCATTAAGAGGGATCTAGATTCAAATGGATTGTTTAAAAATATAATTCATAATAAGATTTTACAGTGCCATTTAAAAACTATTTGTTGTTGTTCTTTAATTTTCATTTAAAATAAAACTTTTTGATTTAGTCTTCTAAACATTTTCTTAAATCAAAATATTTTTTGAAAGAAAGCTACACATGCTTCCTAGAGAGACTATTTTAATAATTAAAAAACAAATGTTTAGAGAATTAAATTAAAAGATTTTATCTTTAAATGACCAAATTAAGATATCTTTGAGGGACCAAATTTAATTTATTCTACATATCTTTTATAATCAATTTAATTAACTTTTGTTTATAAATGATATAGATTTAAAACTTGTTTTATTTACAAAATTCTCAACCATGTAATAGAAAGAGAATATGGAAGGAAATGGAAATATTTCTACTGTGTTTGGTATGACATACAAGGAAATGGGAATGCATGCTTAGTTGTATAAAAATAATGAAGGAATAAAATGCAAAATTGAACAAATGACAAAAATACCTTTGATCTAAAATAAAATAAAATTAATTTGTACTAAACATTAATTTTCCCCCTTTGGCTTTGAGGGTTCCTTTCATTCATATGCCCAAATATGCATCCAATTTCAATTCTTTTCTTGCATTGCTTAATTGCTGTGAATTCATCAGGTTTCACAAGTTGAACAGCGTGGACTCTTGCTCATTCTAGAGATTGTGACAAAGAAAAGGACTAGATTCAATTGAATCAATCTAGTTCAAACTGGTAAAAAAAAAAATTGTAATATTTAAGGATTTTGTGGTAATGAAGATGGATATGGAAGGGATAAAGTTTCATTTAAGGGTGGAAGAAGATTCATCACCAGAATCCTAATATCCCACAACATACTAGTAATTGAAGCCACCATGAGCAGTAGCAAAGCAAGAAATTTTTGCACCATCTATCCTAAGAAGGCTCAAGTAGCTAGAGCCACAATGAACAGCAAAGCAAAAGAGAGTCTTCTATACTCTGTTTTTCTTATTTCATGAGGATAATATGTATAAAGAATATATGGGCTAAAGGGTGGCCTCAATCATATCCCATGAAAATAAGTAACACAAAATTCAAACAAAACTAATCCTAAGGAGGAATAAAAGGAAACAAAAAATGTTGACTAGAAGAGATAAAATAGGAAACAAATAAAAGATATAAGCCACATGTGGGATAAGAGAACAAGGCATAAGTGAATCATGTAATAAGCACATCATTTCCAACACACATGTATATGTCAAAGTTCAAGTGCTTTACTTGAGAGTATTGTCAAAGTCTGCGCCTTTACCTGAGAGTCTTATTGAGTTTAAAAACACATACCTATGTTTTCTTAAAGTTCAAGTGCTGCCATATATACATGACTCCTATTTAAGCTTAGGTGTCTTTACTTGAATTTTGTCAAAGTTTAAGAACATGTATCTAAGTGTTGTTGAAGTTTAAGAGCACATATTTGGGTTTTATTGAAGTTCAAGTTCAAGCAGAGTTACTTTAGTGCCTTTTAAAGTTTTAACTTCTTTACCTGAGAGTCTTATTGAGTTCAAGAACACATACTTATGTTTTGTCAAATTTCAAGTCAAATTTACTCAAGTCATGTTAAAGTTTAAGCATACATATCTTAGTCCTGTCAAAGTTTAAGAGTGCTTACTTGAATCCTATCAAAGTTCAATGTTAAGACACACATACCTATTGAAGTACAAACGTTATACTTGAAAATCTTGTCAAGGTCTTGATGCCCTTAGCTAAGTCCAAACATACATACCTAAGTCCTATTGAAGTTAAAGTGCCTTCACCTAAGTCTTGTCATAAATACATATTTAGACCCTGTCAAAGTTTAAAAGCAATAAACTAGATCTTATCAAAGTTCAAGTTTAAGGATACTTACTTAAGTCTTGCCAATGTTTAAACAATGTCTTTACTTGAATGTCTTGTCAAAGTCTAAATGCCCTTACCTGAGAGTTCTTTTGAGTTCGAAAATATGTAGCTATCTTTTGTTCAAAGTTCAAGTCCAACCATACATATCTAAGTCTTTCAAAAATATGTACCTATCTTAGTTTTGTCAAAGTTCAAGCACAAATATCTTTGTCCTATTAAAGTTTAAGAGCTTGGGTCCAATTGAAGTTCAAGCTCAAGCAAAGTTACTTGAGTCTTATCAATGCTTAACACACGTACTTGTGGAAATTCAAACACCTATACTTGAGAGTCCTATTATAGTTTAAATGCCTTTACTTGATAAAGTTATTGAGTTCATGAACATATTCATATCTATTTCTATCAAAGTTCAAATCTATCCTTTTAAAGTTTAAGAACAAATACCTAAGTCCTATCAAAGTTTTGGGAACCACACTTGAGTCGTATCAATATTTAAGTATCTATACTTGCATATCAAAGTTTATATATACTTATTGAGTTTTGTTGAAGATAAAGTGCACTTACCTGTAAAACTCAAAAGCATTTTATGTCTTTGTAAGTTTAAGAGCTTCGACGGATGAGCCACAATGAACACCTTAAAGAAATTCCCATCAAATGATGGATAGGTTGTAAAAAAAACTCAAATACGCGACAAAAGATTATAAGTAATAGAGCAATCTTGCTATCATAATTCCCATCGAGCGATGGAAAAATGTTGTAAGAAGAACTCAACAGAGGATTATAACTAATAAAGTAACCTTGCTATAAAAAGAACTCAAATATGCGACAGAGGATTGTAAGTAATAAAGTAATCTTGTTGCCATAATTCCCATTGAGCAATGGAAAAATGTTGTAAGAAGAACTCAAATACGCGACAGAGGATCACAACTGATAGAGTAGCCTTGCTACCATGATTTATTAAGATTCAACCCTTGTTGCTCTAATTTGTGAGCATAAGCTAATGCATGCTTGCTAAAGTACATTTCAACAAAGTTGAGCTATGAGGATGTGTTGTATAACCAACCTTGTCCATGACCATGCTTGCCAAAAGAGTCCTATATCAAAGTTTCCTAGTTTGCTTGCCAATTTATTAAAAGAAAATTGCGTGAAAAATGTACATTTGTGAAATAATAAAAATGCAAAAATACTTTTAAAACTATCATTAAAGAATAACATAAAATTTCATATTGAACAAAAAAGATCAGGCTTAAATGAATGTGCAATGGAAACAAAAAACTTCTTTTAACAGCATTTTAAAACAAAATGCAAGATAATAAAGTTATTCACACTTTTAAACAAACGGGATTATCCATGTAATATTATTTTTTTTCATAGACAAAACATATCTAAGTGGAATTTTTAAAGTAAATAAATGAGTTATAAGCCATCATTTTCAAATTTACCAATATTAAGAAAATGTTACCTAGAAAAGTATACATTTTTCTTAAAAAAAAGTAAAATTTATTTTTAGAAACTACCATAAATGAGTAAAAGAAACGCTTTTAATTTGAACTCAAATGAAGTATAAATATAAACAAAAGATTATTTTTAATAACATATAATAGAAAACGCAAAACTATAATATTTTATCTTTTTACACCAAAACCAAACTATAATACCCATTATTGTTTATAAAGTCATGCGTCTAAATAGCCACTACAGCAAGCAAATACATGAACTTGAAACGTATTGATTCTACTCTTAAAAATATTTTTGTTAATTTTTAAATCATGGAAAAAACAACCATAGAGATTGGACTCATTGTATTTATCAAACAAAAATGATAGATTTTAGCAAAACAAAAACATGATTGAATTTATATAATTGTAAAATACAATGGGACTCATTATTCTTTATGCAATAATTCATGGATTATAAATGCAACACAGTTTGCAAAATAAACAAAATTTACGAATTTTTTATGAAGTTCAATGTTGCAACACCATGGGCTTGGATCTTAATTGTGAGAAACCAGATAACTGATTTGATAATAGTACACTGAGAATTTGTCCTCTCGTTTTTAAAGTTTTTTTGCCTTCTCAAATTAGAAGACTCAGAACAGGACGCATGCACATCAAGTGCATCTTCACAGCCAACAACGAGAACGCAGTGCTTAATTTTATATAAGGATTCTAAGCTGGAATAAGACACAAATTATTAAAAAAAAAAAAAGCTTTATTCCTTGCAACCAAGAGCAACCAATGCTGACTCCACATTCATAAAGTGAATATCATTAAGAAAATTCACCTATCCCAAGTACTATCTTAGATCAACAAATCCCAATCCAATGGTGCACCCATTTTCTCGAAAGTTAGGTGGTAATGCAACAAGGGAATCTTGCATCTTGCATTTCGCCGTTAATTTATAAATTTTCTCGTTTTTCCTGCTCAAATTTTTTATACCAGTTTCGAATTGCGGGGGAATTTAGAATATCCAACTAATAGAAGGAGAAACTGCCATCTTTAATCGAAGCAGTACCCGCGTTAATCTATCTTCTTTAATTATTAGGAAACATGATGCAACTATATATGTCATAGAAGGAAGGGATATCATAAATTCGTAATGAAATTGTTAATTCTGAATTTTCTTTTTCCTATGTGTGTTTTGCTCTTGGACACATAGAACATGGATATGGTATCAAATCCGTAAATATGACTACTTCTTAAAACTCAATTATGAAAGGATCTTTTGATTTTTGATATTTTTAGAGGACTCAGAATAGAATGCGTGCACATCTTGTTTGAAGTGCATCTTCACAGCCAAGAAGGAGAATACAGTGCTTGATTTTAGATAAAGATTTTAAGCTGGAAGGAGACACAAATGGGAAAAAAAAGAAAAGAAAAAAGAGTTCCTTATTCCATCATATTTCAGCTAAGAGAGACTAGAAGACAGAAAGTAAGATTTTCTTTGATGAATGTAAATTAAGCTATAGGAATAGTAGAATAGTAGTCTAGCACACGGTATTGGTTCCACCTACAGTGGTTCGAGTATGTTTGGAGATTTAAAAGGGTATCTAATATTTACTATCTAGAGCCAAATGCTCCCATTCCACGACCGAAAATCTCCAATTTTAAATTAGCAAAGAAAAAATTCGACAGTGAAGAGGAATATTTGAACTAATAATAGCGTAAGTCTTATTCCAGAATTCTATACCTTTTTCCCCACTGTATTTGACGGCAAAATACTCTTTTGTCCGAAATTCACTGAACAAAGTTCCTTCAATAGCTTACAGACTGAAAGAGAAACAGAGAGAAATGAATCAGCAATCTTGAACGAAGAATAAACAAAGACAAGAAGAAGAAGGCTAGTTTAATTTAACAAAAAATTATACGTACACAAAGCTTGAGTCATGAAGAAGAAGAACTCCACCCATTTTCTCTGGCGAATTTGAATGGCTTTGATCATAGCGTGAAACAGAGACTCACTAAAGAAGCAACCCAAAATTTATAGGAATCTATGCTCAATATAGCCGTTTACAATTTTTTTTTTTTTTCAATTATATAGCCGTTATATTGTGTCGGAGCCCCCTTTGAAGAGACCCTGTCTTCAAATTGAGATATCTCAAAGAGGTTGGAAAGTATACACGGTCCTTAGCTTGTGACGTTGATTCATCCAACGGTCCAAATTTTGTTACACAAACGCGGTCTAGATATCCCTCTGCCTTAAAAGGATCCGAACGCATCACATTTCTGAAAATCCGACCCATCACCCGGACAAAGTTATATCCTTTTTTTCTGGTGTAAGTTCTAATAGAGAGGCGGCAGCGTCAGAAATGGCAAGCAAAGATGAAAATGGCGAGTTCTACTTGAGATACTATGTGGGGCACAAAGGGAAGCTTGGCCACGAGTTCGTTGAGTTCGAGTTCAGACCAGATGGGAAACTTAGCCATGCCAATAACTTCAACTACAAAAACAACACTATCATTCGCAAGGCGGTTTACCTCACCCCCGCCGTTTTTCGCGAGTGCTGTCCTCTCATTACCGGTAGCGTATGATTTTTATCCTTTTTTGCTGTAAATTTGTAAAGTAGGAATGGATTTGGTGATTTACTTTTGTTTCTCTCTCCTGCCCTTTAATTGCTGAATGATGTAAAGGGGTTCGAACTTGGGATTTATGGTACACTTTTTGTTTCAGTTACTCATTATTCAAAGAAACCAAAGGGGGGGGGGGGGGCGGGAGACCTCGTAAACTTCGGTTCTGCGTAACATTGTTCTATACTTTGACATAATAATATTAGTATACATATAGACTTGTGTGATGTTTGGAATTGGAGGATTTAAATTATGAATTATTTATGGTTCTCTACCGCATTGTTGATTGATGTTAGGCCTCTACTGCGTGGATTTAATGTAATTTACTTCCTCTAGGATGATGTTAACAAGTTCGCAATTTTGTATAAATGCTTAAGGAAGGACTCTAAATTTTTTTCCTTCTCCATTTTTATTCAATTTCTAATAAACATCATTGTTGTTAGTGGTTGGAAAATGAAAGAAATGCAAGTAGCATGATTCAATTGAGGGGCACTTGTTCATTCTGTTATGACCAAGGAGTTTTGTATTTAATTTTTCAAAATTCAATCATGGACACAAGTGACAAGCATTTTATAAATGTATATGATGTATGCTAAGGCACAGCCCAAGTGCAGGGCTAGAAGTTTGGTATTGCTATATTTTTCCTTCCCAATTCTTTCAAATTTTTTACAGTATTTGTGTTGGATTGTTGGTTATTGGCAAAATGAAAGATGACTAACATTTTGCAATTGAGAAGCACCATTGATTTAATTGAGGTGGAGGAGTCAAATGCTCGTTTGCATTTTGTTTTATACTAAATCATGGAAATTAGTCTTGGTAAATGTATACGATATGCTAAGAAATAGCCAGTATAGGGCTTAACGTACAGAAAATTTGGAAAAAGTTAGTGTATAACCTCTTTACATGTGTAAGGCATTGTGAGGTTTACTTATTCATTGACCATCACAGAGGTTAAAGTACTGTTTTGGTCTAATCCATCTTATGGCCAATAAAGAGCAAACTATGTGGCTCTATTCTAAGGCTCCATTTGGAAATCCTAAAACTTTTAAAAGATTGATATGTTGAGTGTGCTATGAAAAAGCTGCCATAGAAAAACATTGAAGGATACTGTTTGCTAAAGATGTGATAAACATTGTTATAAACTTCATTTTGATTATCAACAATGTTTGGTAGATATATCATAAACAGCTTAGACAATATAAAATTATGAAATTATATTTTATTGGGTTAATGGATGGTTTCGAATTTGAATGAGAATAGGATGATGTTACATTTTAAGAGACGTTGTAGGTTGTAGTTTTGACCATCATAGTACCTTTGAAGTAGCTTTGACTTTTAAAAAGAAGCAAAAGAGGTACCTTTTAAAATACCAAATTTGTGACTTTTGCTATATAAAAGCACCATTACTAAAAGCCACTACATTCTCAATCATGGCCTATATTCCTAGCCAATTTTACCATAAATTTTTTTTTGGTTTGATTAAATGGGTTTTTTGTTTCTTCATATATCACAGAACCAGAATCTGAATAGTTATTTATCTCATCTATTTTGCAATATGTTGTGGGTTTGTCATATGGATGGTTGTGTAATTGTTTTTACTTGTTGGTCTTTGTCCTCCTTTAGATAATAAAGGAAGATGACAACAACTGGCCAGGACCTGATCAAGTCGGATGTCAGGAGCTGGAGATTGTGATGGGAAATGAACATATCTCCTTCACAACATCAAAGATTGGATCTCTTGTGGACGTTCAGAGTAGTGTAGATCCTGAAGGTCTTCACATCTTCTACTACTTTGTTCAGGTGAGCTAATTGATAGATGCATTATGCAGTTGGTGCCTTGACGGATATTTTTGGTGGAATCTGTTTTTCTTATCTTGCATTCTGTGTAAAATGCCTCTGTTTCACTTTTGATTGATATGTACATTACATCATAGTAAATTCTATTACTATTTCTATATTTGATTTCCCAAAGTTGTTTAGCTATCCATGGGTTTTCTGCGGATGCTTTTAATTCTAACAGAAGGTTTCTAGCTGACTTGCATAAATGATGTTCAGATAAGATACCAAATACACTTTTTGGTGTTTTAGATTAGAGCTGAAAGTGGATGAATATCAAACTCTTTTTTTTTTTAAATACAAAATCCAATGATATCAAGTGTCCACATTACATCATATATGCTACTACAGAACCAGGATCCTACTTTTAGTGTGCACTTTTCCTTTCTAAAGCCCCAAGCCTTTGTATTATTGAAAAGAGAGGAGAAAGGTGGCTTTTTTATCTAATGCCATAGGCTCACCTGTTACACACGAAGTGTACTTTTGGGCAACTTTCAATCTGAGATATTTTATATAAGTATTATTTCCCTCTATTTTAGGAGGACAATTGATGAAGTTACATGTTGCAGATTTTGGTCAATTTTGAAAACTTATACAAGAGAAAAGAAATAGGACTTACTTCTTTGCATGTCTAGACTTTTGCTCATAACAGTCAGTCAATTATATGAATCACAGAATATGTTCCATTACTTCTTTTTGGATTCTTAAGATGGCAACGTAAGAATAGTGTTTGAGTTGGGTATTAAAATGTTCTGGAATGAAATTTTTTATGGTTAAATCTCAGTTAAGTTGCATACAGTTTCCAATATAATTCTCCTATTCGTATGCTTTGTTTTGTGTTTCTTCTTTTACATGGAGATCTTGCATTTTCAATAGAAAAAATATTAAGATTCTGAAGAGTCATAAATATTCTTTACTTGTCCATTCAACTGTCCCCTCTCTCCCAAGATATTTTCTAGAATGTAGCATATCATCTAGAGTCTATATTTTCAGACACACGAATCTTCTAGTAGTGGGGACACATACAACTGCCATTGACGTAAGTGAACTAATGAGTAATGTGATAATGGGTATTTATTTAGATAAGATTTGACAGAGGGTGATAGGCTATGAAGCACGGGTATGGCAAATACGTTGCCACACCCATACTGCTACGTATTGGCTGCTGGTAGCTTTTGGATATAGTAAGACACATACCCCATACATATCCTTTAGTATTCTTGTACTGTTTAACACATTCCAATCTTCGTTGGTCCTTTGTACTGGTGGCTTGACTTTTTGAAAGTTGTTTCCAGCCGTCCACACCCTATAATTTTTCTTTAAAAAAAATTTGTTATTTCCTGTAATGGTACCAGCACCTCTACCTGTAATAGTGCAGCATAGGTACTAAGAGTGGACTTGAAAACTATCAATGGTGTGTAAAACACTGGTTTCGATATCTTGGTATTGCTTCCAATGATGCCAAATGCCAACTTTTTATGGATCTTTATTTATCTTAATTTTTCAGCCTTATTTTTTCTTGGACTGAGGCATAGCAAGCTATTAGTATATTTAATGTTGAACTTCTGGTTTCAATTCATGGCCAAGCTGGGTATTTAGTAGTTTAGATTCAGGTCCTTTAAGGATTAGCATGATAAGGTTCTGTAATTCCTTACATAAATAGTTGCAGTTGTTTACTTTAAGTGGTGATCAGTTCTACAGAGTTTCTCTGGCAAGTATGTTTATGTGTGGTGTGTGTGAAATTATGAATCTTATTTTTTCTATATAATTTCTTAACACACACACACACACACACACACACACATATATATATTAGACGCTGCTCACCCATTTGATAACCAAAACTCAATTTCTTATGTCCAAACCTGTAATTTATTTCTTAAGGTGAAACTTCCCTTCCAGAAGTAAACATTTTCCGTACTGTTTATGGGCTGCAACCTGTTGATGATATATTTACTTACGTTGGTTTTTGTTCTTTTACTTACCTTCCTTTTCTTTTAACCTCTCATCACAAGCTAGGAAATTCAAGATAAGGAAGTATATTTTTCAGTTTTCTCAGGTCCAAAAAAGTGTCTCCCGTAGTCCCATGACACCTATTTTGAGGGCATTGTGCTGAGTGTTGAGAATGGAGTGGCCTTTCTTTCTTTTGTTATGATCAATGACTAGCTCCTTTATAACCCCCTCCTGTTTTTTATCCCTGCTTCTGAACATCTTTGATCTTCATGGCAATCGATTTTTTCTGAAGCCAAAGGCTAGAGACAAAAATGGTTCTAAAACAAAATGCCAAAAATTACCTTGAAATTGAAACGTTGTGGAAACTTGAAAGATTGAAACCGTTCAGTATCTGCTGAAAGGAAATCTATCTATAATCGAGTAATTTCTTAACTATCTTGCTATGATTAGTTGAGTGGATTTCTAGAAACAGCCACATATTTGTCCATATGTTTCTTTTCCTTTTCTTCTGCCATGGTCTTCGACAACTGAACATTAGGATGGATCCCTTGTAGTCCTACGAATGATTGCAGGAAGTGCATTCAATTATTTATTATTATTACAATTAATTTAGGGGACTAAAAAATTGATTAAAAAAATAAAAATTATAACAACGAAGTTAAAAATTTCAACTATATAGTTAAAATTTTTAAATTACAATTTTTTTTTTCTTACACTTAAAATTTTTTATCTCATTATTATAATTTTTATCTTCTTAATTAATTTTTTTAGTCCCCCAGAAGTTTAAAAAAAAAAACTAAAAAAAATTAGAGATCATTGAGTCCACCCCTGGAACGATTGTAGGGATTCATCCTTGTTGGACCTCCCTTGTCTCCGAGATCCATGCAAGATATAGGGTATGAAAGGAGAGGTAAACAGAATGAAATCTGTGCAGATCTTATCCTTCCAGAAAGGAACTTTACCTTCTACTTTCCCATCTATATATTCATATACTAATAAGTGAGAACTAACTGTTAGATTAAACCTAAAGGGGTTTCAAATTGATTAGTCTTTTTTTTTTTGGCCTTCTAAAATCCTTTTTTTTTTCTTCTCATTTCCCAATGATGGTCCTGTCATTCTAGGTCAACCACATGGATCTTGTACAACACCATTGTTTACAACTTTCAACAATCATTTAAAAAAAGAAAGAAAGAAAGAGAGAAAGAGAGATATCAATCCTTCATTCAAAACAAATAACGTGTGATGTGAAGAATGCAGGAGTGGATATTTATACCTTAAAGAAACCAAAGTTTTAGCAAGCTTGAAGGATGATGTGAGAACCGATGAGAGGAATGAACGTGATGGAGATTTGGACGGTCAATGATGGCTCTGATGAAATTAGAGGGCACGTGGCTCACAGTGGGGGCGACGTCAGATATCAATGGTGCCTCTGCGGTGACGGTGGTGGTGGCCATCAGTGCAGCCATTTGCAACAATGTGTATTGGTAATTTGTGCTTGGTAATGGAAGGAACTTAAAAGGAAAAATTTTATTTGAAAATTTTAAGTTAAGAATATTTATATTAAAATTTTTAAAATTTAAAGTTATTTTAAAAAATTCAACAATAAAATATTTTAATTTAAGGTTTTAAATTATAATTTAGTTGTGCAATTTAAATTTTTAGTTTTTTAAATCTTTTAAAATAATTTTAAAACTTACAATTTTTTAATATAAATATCTTCAAATCTTCAATCATTTTTTTCAAAATTAAATGATATATGATGATACGATAATGAGGAAGCCAATGTATACGTATTTATATTGGCCGAAAAAAGACGAATTTAATACAGCATATGGATCATCATGCTTACGTAGTCAGGCTGACATCACTGGATTGTGAGGAAACGATGTATTGCAGAACTACGGATCATTGAGATGTTTTAAAATTTACTATATACAATAGTGAAACAATAATTATCATAAATTTTAGTATACTTTCGAAAAATGAAATAAAAAAGTTGTCAAAAATATTTATTATGTCTTCATGAATATTACTTAATATTATTTTATTTTTATAATTTTTAAAATGAAAACATTAGAGTTATTTTCATTTATAAAATTATTTTTTTGTTTTTTGTTTTATTTTTAAATTTTTATATATTAAACGATCCTTAGTCTTTTTTTACCCCCTTTTTATTTTTATTGAACTATCTTGTCTAAGGATTTAAAAATCGGACCGAACCAACCGGTTCAACCAGTGAACCGGTCGATTGGCTGGTTAATGAAACATAGAAAACCAGTCAAAAACTGCTAAAACAGGTCAAAAATCAGAGAAACCGGTGAAAACTAGTCTGCCAACGATTCTCGATTTTCATTAAACCAAAACAAAAAATGGCGCTAAGCGCCTGAGCCCGAGAGACAAGAGTGAGATCAGATTCATCCAGGAGCAACGCACGCACGCAGGAGCAGGAGCACGAAGTGAGGTCTTTCCTTGTAACTCGTCCCCATCTGAGCCCTAAATCTTACCGGCAAATCCTCGGCGAAGAAGTCGTGAAGTGAAGAAAAAAGGGAGCAACGAAGAGCGATCAGGAGGAAGATGAAGCCATGGTTGAGATCGAGAGCTTGAAGTCTTGAACCAGTGAGTACACACGAAGCTCTTCTGTGATAAAAGTGAGACTAGGAACGGGAGGACGAAGCTGTGTGTGAGATCGAAAGCATGAACTGAAGAAAAGATGAGCAGCGAAGACGAAGAACGATCAGGACTCAGGAGGATGAAGCTGAGATCGAGAGCTTGAACCAGCTAGTATACGAAGCTCCTCTGCTCTGCGAAACCAAGAACGGAAACCCAGCAACGAAAGTGAAGATCTTGTGATTGAAGAAGCTGAAATTAAGAGTCTGAGCCAACCAGAGGAAGAAGCTTCGAAGTCCTTGAGGTAAACAATAATCAAAACTCTAAATTGATTGTTTGCTGGGCTATTATTGATTATTGTTGTCTGCTGGGTGCTGCGAGATATTAGTAGGAGCTTAACATCTTTATGAGCTAAAATTGCACACCATATGTTCGAAGAAATGCCTCAAAAACCAATTTTGCTTCATTACTAGATCTGATGAGTTTCAATTCTGATTTACTTACATATTGAACAATCCTTGATGTAGGATATTTTCTTTTTGTTTTTTTTAAGAATTTCAAAAGGATGTCTAAACAAATCTCTAAATACTGACCTCAAAAAATTTACAATTTGGGTATCTTTTGTTTTGAATTAGGGAAGCAATCAAGTGCTATATTAGAGACAAGGAGTTGATACAAATTTATTATACTTCAGGAGATGTAATTTCTTCTAAAGGAAATATAAAAATGGAAAAAAAAAAAACTCTCTTGACTGTTTTCTGAACGAAATTGCTTTGTTTCAATTTAATGTTGCTTTTGTTTATACGAGTATTTTTGTATTCAAATTTATGTTCTATCGAATCTTATAACACACCTAATAAATGTGTAATAGATTATATTATAAAAGTTAACAGGTTATACGTTTAAAATATACAATGATGGCATTTTATATAAAACTTGTCATTTCTTCAAGTGCAAGGACAATACTAGAGAAGCTAACAAAAGAAAGTAGGTATAGTGATGGGGTTAGTTGGTTAAGTGTGGGAGAAGGGAGGAAATGGACGATGAAAAGTTAGGAATTTGCTTATTAACCAATACACTATAATGAAATTAAAGAGTAAAATTATGATATGATTGGATTTAAGAAATGAATTTGTAAATAGACAAAAGGTTATATGATTTCAATATTATGGTTTTAGAATAATGTGTGCTCTTTTGTGTTGCATGTTAAAAGGTATGGATGCTCCAGATGGTTCCACTCCCGACATTAATAATAATGTTGGTAGTAGTGATGCACCATTATCAGATAAACAATCTACAGCAGCATCTTCTGCATCAAATCGTGGAAAGACTGATCCAGCATGGGAGCATTTTTCTTTTAAGAAATAGGGAAAAACTGCTGTGTACACTTGCTTGCATTGTTTTTCAATATATAAAAGGGGAGGCATAAATAGAATGAAGCAACATCTTGCTGGAGTTCCAGGTCAAATAAGCTCTTGTAGAAAAGTTCCTCATGATGTTCATCACAGAATGCAAGAGTTATTGAAGCAAGTGCAACAAAAGAACAAGAATGAGGAGGTCAATGAAGCATATGGTAATGAAATTGAATGTGGAGAAGAAACTTAAGAGGTTCAACCACTTAAGAAGCAATCACTTGCTCTAGGCAAAAGAAAAAGTAATGCAATAATGGGAAATTATTTTGCTCCAAGAACAACTCCTGGTTTCCAACCAAGTTTGAAAAGTGTACTATCCGGTAAAGAAGCAACGCATAAAGCTAAAATGGCAATAGCTAAATGGTTTTATGATGCTTGCATTCCATTTAATGCAATTCAATCTCCATATTGTCAACCTGCTGTGGATGCAATGATGGCAATAGGGCCTAGGTTTAAAGTCTCATCTTATTATGAATTAAGAGTTAATTTGTTGGGAGATTGCAAGAAAGAGTGTCAGCTACTTGTTGAAAGTCATCGAGCTAGTTGGAAAGATACTGGATGTACAATCATGGCTGATGGTTGGACAGATTAAAGGCAAAGAACCTTGATAAATTTTTTAGTTTATTCTCCACGAGGTATAATTTTTGTGAAATCTGTTGATGCTTCAGATGTGGTGAAAGATGCCAAAACATTGTTTCAAATGTTTTGTGAAGTCACTGAGTAGGTTAAGCCTAATAATGTTGTTCATGTGGTGACCGATAATGTAGCTAATTATGTAGCAGCAGGCAAGTTGATACATAAAAAGTATGAACACATCTTTTGGTCACCATGTGCTGTTCACTGTTTGAATCTCCTTTTGAAGGACATTGCTAATATGCCTAATGTGGCAGACCTTGCATCAAAGGCTGCAAAGATAACAATCTTTGTGTTCAATCATATGTATATTTTATCTTGGCTAAGGAGAAGGGAAGGTTGGAGAGAAATTGTACGTCCAGGAGCAACTCGGTTCGCTACTACTTTTATTACATTGAAAAGTATTTATGATCATAAGCACGATTTGCAAGCTTTGATTGTGGATAAGCACTTCAACAATTATAAGTTAGCAAAGATTACAGCAGGAAAAATTGTTAGTGCTATCATACTAGATAGTAAGTTTTGGAATGATTGTTTAGTCATCATAAAGGTTGTGGCTCCCCTTATTCGATTGCTAAGAATTGTGGATGCGGATGAAAAATCTTCTTTGGGCTATGTTTATGAAGGCATAAGAAGAGCAAAGAATGGAATAAAGGAATTGTTTAAAAATAGAAAGAACTTATACAAGCCTTACACAGACATTATTAAGGCTCGATGGGATAAGCACTTGAAGCGTAATGTTCATGCAACAGCTTACTATCTGAATCCGCGTTCTTTTTGGATGAAAGTGAAACATTTTGTACAAAGAACCGCATTATGCAATCAATGCTTGATTTGTTTGAGATACAAAAATATTGTTCCAACATAAACTAAGCAGTTCAAGAGATGCAGACTTATCGTACTCGCCAAGGATCTTTTAGTCGATCCTATGCTTTCAATGTGTCAAAGACAACACAACCTGGTAACCACCAATTTATACTTTAATAGTTGTTACTTTATTTTTTAAAATTTTTAATACTTTACCTATGGTTAATCATATAATGTACTTTAATCTTTATGTAGATAATTGGTGGCACTTGTTTGGAGCTAGTACTCCAATTTTACAAAAGATGGCAATACGTCTTCTTAGCCAAACGGCTTCTTCTTCGGGATGTGAGTGAAATTGGAGTTTGTTTGAGTGCATTCATACAAAAAGGAGAAATAAACTAGAACATCAAAGATTAAGTGATCATGTGTTTGTCACTTATAACTTACGATTGAGGAATAGGTACGTAAATATACTCAAAATATAAATTTTATTTATTCATTTGCGCCTCAAGTTAAATCTCTATTTGACATTTTAATTCTTTATATTAGGTTGCAAAATAAGAAGAGAAGTTATGATCCTGTTGATTATGAATCCATTGATAAAGTTGAATTTTTGGATTGTTGAAGAAGAAGCACTTCTTGAGTTTAGTAGTGAAGAGATGGAGAATGAGAATTTTATCTATGAAGAAAATGCAATCCCGATAGTTGGAAGTGAATAAGTGGACATTGCAAATGAACCAATTATTGAATCGCTTGATAATTTAGAAGTTGGACTCGATGATGATAGTGGTCCTAGTGTGAATGCTAATACATTGGCATATGATGGATTTGATATCAATGAATGTTATGACTGAGAATGAGTGCTTGTCAATTGATCACTTTGTCAGTTTGTCTTATGATTGTGGATGTTGTATTGAATATTGACTTGTTTGGATTTAAATGTTTGGTTTGTTTGGATTTTAGTATTATATCTCTTGAATATTATATGATATTATTTATTATATAAGATTTTTTTTTTATATATAAAATTACCACCGGTTGGACCACGGTTCAACTACGGTTGAACCACTAAACCGTGAACCAATGCGTAGATCGGTTCAATGACCGGTCCAATTTTTAAATCATTGATCTTATCTAATCTTTCATAAAGACTACCAATTTGGTGGGTGGAGTGGATTGATATGTTGCATAACACAATTGATTGATCCATTGAATATATATATATATATATATATATATTACGAAAGAGCTACAACATTGTTTATCACTCATTCAAATGAATCATCAAATTAGCACACCCAATGAATAGGATATTGATAACCAATCGTTGCACATGACATTTTCACACTTCCCATATACAATTTTTGGCTTGGATTTTATTTTATTTTTTATATAAAACTTTATTAACTTGAAATTTGAAACGCTTAAAAATTTCATAATAGCCAAACTTACTAATGGCTCATAATGAACTCAAATATTCAGAGACAGACCCAGATGCCATAATTTAGGATAGTCATTCTCTCTTAAAAGAAATTTATAGAGTTACAATTGTGTAAATGATATAGTATATTTCGTCTCTCCAAAAAATAGTATGGCACATTTTACCTCATTTTATTTTTAAATAAATTATATAGACTTTTCTTAAATTTTATTAAAATTATATAATTTTTTTTTATTTTCAAAATATACATAAACCCCTCCTGATGTAAAAGTTATTTATAGTTTAGTTTAGTTTTAAATTTTTTGATCCAAAGATCCTTATTTAAAATTTAAATTAAATTAAAGTATAGAATAAATTTTGTTTTAAAAGAAGTCTATATCTATTTTAAAAAATAAAAATTTTTTTATATAATTTCATCAAAACTAAAAAAAACTTACATAATTTAGTCTTTATTTTTTCTAAGTTTATCCTCGCTAATATCTTATCAATTATCAAAGTCTAATAGGATACCATTTGGGGACATCCGAGACGATATCCATATCATTCTTAGCACTTCCTCTTGTGTGTAGGTCTTGTCATACGCATAAACAAAACTTGTTCAGATTGCCTTGCGTGCTCATCCTCGAAACGCACCATTTTGGTGCATTAATCGTGGCCCTTCACTTAATCCAACAGATGACATCATGACATGCAACAAACCAGGTCGAAACGCACCATTTCTTCTTTAATAAACAATGCGTTTTATGCGCTTGACAAAGGGGATCAATAGCCATCCATTTCCATGCAATCGAGGCCGTCTGTTCAAACCCCCTTATACGCACTATTTAGTCATGGCTAATAAGATGAAAACGCAGCGCAAAGGGATCATCTTATTCAGCCAATTGCCCTATTCCATTTAGGCACGAAATCAACATTTTCAGCAAGGGAAGCTTCACATTCATGTTAGACGTAGGTTAGCATTCAGAGAAAGAAGCTTTGTTCTTTTGCAACTCTGAAAAATGACATAAGCATTTTGTTGCCATAACCTACTCATAGAGAAGCTTCATTTTTTATAGCTGATGGGTCAGTTTAGAAGGGAAGTGCTATCTGCTGCCATTGACCAGAGTTTGAAGCTTGTTTGTGATAGAGAACCTTTGGTTTGCCACTTGTTCAAAAAAGTGTTGTATTTTGCAAAGTTGAAATCATAGCAACTGTAGGAAATTTGATATTATATATATTTTGCAAAGTTTAAATTATGGATGTAGGAAAGTTTGTAGTTTGCAAAGTTTGATATTATATATGTATAGATGAGATAGGAAAGGTGTAGCAAATAGATGCAAAGTTTAGGATTTTTTGTGATATGCAAAGTTTGAACCCAAAAAGAAGAATTAATCAATCAGAATGTCATACTTTGATAATAATGTTGTAAAGAAGGTTAAAGTGTTCATTAATCTTAAGTAGTTTTGCTAATGACTCTTCAACTAAATGTATATAAGTTTACTGTGAATTATTATAACTCCCTATCATTGTCATACTTTAAGGGTCCATTTGGTTAGAAGAAGGAATGGGGAAGGGAATGTAAAATATGGATAGATGGAAGTAGGTAAGATAGAAAATGACTTTTTTGCCCCTACTTTTAAAAAGATGATTTGATAGTTAAAATAATGATTGGATAGATATAATAAAAAATATAAGGGTATAATAGATATTGCACAGCCTATATAAAGGGAATACGACCACGATGCGGCCAACCAAACGGAGCATAATAGTATTGTTGTAAAGAATGCAAAGTTTCTGCCAACGTTTTCTTATGTTGAATATTGCCTTGTTTACCTGTCATATTCTTATTTTGATTGTTGCCTTGTTTAAAAAAGTGTTGTATTTTGCATAGTGATTTGCCTTAGTGCATGATCAGAATTAAGAATATATATCATGATGTAGGTTATGTAGACTAGATACCCACTTGTTCTTGTATCAATATTTGTTTTTTGGTAAAATGAAAACTTAATTAATCTTATCAATCTTTCTTTTATTTGGTAATTAATCATGATGTAATTTGTCATCTTTTGTAAAACAAAAACTCAATTAATTGTGTCGGCTTTTTTTTAGGGATAGTTCTATGAATGGTGATTTAACCCCTAAACTAAGTTTAGAATTTGAAAGTCTAAAGACAGTATGAAAGTTTTGGATCGCATATGCTGAGTAAACCAAATTTGGAGCAAAAAAACATAATTTCACTAGGAGTAAGAAAGATAGAAAAATAATTTTGCATATATATGTTTGTCATAAAGAAAATTTACAAAAACAAGACAAAAAAAACTTTATCATGCACCGGCCCAAAACTAAGATCAACTATAAAACAAAAATGTCTATTGCTTGGGTATATAAAAAATATAAAATCAATGCCTTTGTTGAAGAGTATAATCACTTATTTTATCTTTTAGAAATGGTTCATATGTTGGCATCATAACAGATGGTGGAAGATAAGAGGTATAATGACATCACATCTTAATGCAAAATAAAAGCCAAAGGTTTGTTGGGCAGACATTATTGTTGCTCTAATCATGAAGACCCTTGCCAACACCATTTTCACAATATAGTATTTTGAAATTGAATTGTAATAAAAACTCTGTTCATTATAGTCTCTTTATTTAGGTGCCATTTAAGTCAAAATGGTCCATTCTATTCTTGTGGGTAACCCCTGCCATGTAATATCTTTGAGTTTTCAAACTAATTAATTAAGCTAATATAATTATTAAGAATTATTAATATGAATTCCTAATAGAATCTTGAAAATTTAGGTAAATTATGACTTTTAGGATGTTCTAAAATTTTATCTAGACTATGAAAAATTTTTAAGAATTTTTTGAGAATTTTTATGGATTATTAGGAATTTTTTTAGAATTTATTGGAATTAATTGAGATTGATTCCTAATTATCAAATAATAAATAATTACAAGATAAATACAAAAGAAATGCATTTCAAGGAATTCATTGAACCCTTAGAACCCAAAAAATATAAGAAAGATATTGGGTGAAAATTTAAAGGTCAAATATAAATATAAAAAATTTAGAATTCAAATTGCAATTTTATCTATGGATTAAAATACAAGTTTCATAAGGTTAAAATATGATTTTACCCAAAACAAAAATGGAGGAGTCGGGAAGAGATCTTTGTATGAAAACAACTATATCAACAATCAAAGCATTTTTCATAACTAGAACTTTTGATAAATCAACACCTAGAAGAAGAAAAATCAAGTCATAGCTTGGTAGACTTAAAATGTTATTGTAGAAGGTGTGCAGAGAAAGTTTGAGAAAGTGGCTTCTAAAAGAAACCTTTGCTTCAATTAGATAACTAAGAGGAAAATACACATACACACACACAGAGACTGAACATGTAGAAGAAACATAGAGATAGAGATACAAAGAGAGAAAGGAAAAGAAAAATAGAGAATATAAGAGAAAGGGAGTGAGAGCAGCAACCAAGAAGAAGGAAAACCCAAAAAAAAAAAGAGGAAGAAGGAGAAGGAGAAGGTATGGAAGCAATGTAACAAAACCAAAGGTATGAACACTTATCCCTTGTCTTTGCATATGAAGGATAGCCATGGGTTGTTAATTATGTATCTTACCTCTTTTTTACTTTCATGGTTGTTACAATGGATAGAATGCTCTGTCCTTCTCCTCTTACATTTAAAAACCTAGTGTTTCCTTAAGAAACCCTTATGGTTGCGCTAAAGGTGCAAGAGAAACCATAGAGAATGAAATTCATTCAAAAACCAATAAAGAGTGAATATCGAGCAATAGTTTTATGGCTGAGAGTATAGGGGTCAAATGGACACCAAATGGCCTAAAATTTTAGTATATTATGCTTTCCATATAAAAGAATTATTATATTGAATTTTTTGAATTTTGGAATCCATTTGATCACTCAACTCAACACTAAAAGTGCACCTATATGCAATTCAGGCCTTTCTTAAGTAGTTTTGCAAAATTAAATACTTGAGAGGCTAAACAAATCCTTTTTTATCTAATTTTTATGTAGTGCTTAGTTAAAACATAGATGATGCTTCATGTCAAATTTGGTGAGATTTGGAGATCTATACAAAAAATGGCCAAGTTAAAACATGGTTGTTGTACTAAAATGTAGAATAGAGCACATTTTGCTCTACTCATGTTGCAGTGCCAAGGAGCATTGCCGTGATGCCCCTCATTCTGTCTAGAGCTTCCAAATAGCCTAAAATCTAACCTAAGCCACAATGCTCAAGGGTTAGGCCACATTGCTAACCTTTTTTTTTAAGTGTTTTTATATGCTTTTCTTTTATGTTTTGGGTAATTTTGATGGGTTACTTTTGTAGGCAAGCTTAGAGAAATTTATGGGGCAAGTAAATAGACACAAGATGATGGGTTTAATACACATATTTTGAGCCATAGTTTTTGTGATTTGATAAATGATTCTCATTTGAAAATCTATGATAAAGAGTACCCATGAAATGATTCTTATATAATTTATGTATGCATGTTTAGAGAGTAGTTTAGTTTTAGGGAACCTCCAAGGTGATAAGAAAGATAAGAAATTAAATATACTCTAAGGAAAAGAAAATATATCTATAGATACATGAGTATATCTACAAATGAAGACACATAAGATTTCCATAGACCATAATTAAGACCTTTATATAACTTGGACCCTTTTTTTGCACATAGGCCTTAACTAGACATGGACCTATTTGTGACTTAAAGAACTAATATGGACATATTTATACCTTAAGACTCAAGGACACGAACAATAACTTTAAAAGACACTAAAAATAGAAAAGTTGTTATAAGAGTTATAGTTCCCCAAGCGCTTACTATTCTTAGATATTTTTGTTAATAATCCTCTATGTGTGTGTATCATCTTGTTTGCATGGCCTATTCTTTATGAATCCTATAATTGATTGAAATATGTATAAGTTATCATTATGATACATGTATGCATCGTAAAAAGCATATGCTAAGTCTAGAATTGATAACCTTAAAGAAAGAATATATATCCCTCTAAATATGACCTAGAATATTAATTTAAGTAAGAATATGCTTATATGTGATGTTGGGTTTATACGCAAGTATATGTTTACACGCATGCTTAATTTAGAATACTCATACATATTATGTATGCATCAATGGATTGACATGTGTTGTTTCCTTTTTATAATAACTGGCATAGATTATCTACATTTCACTAAACATGTGAATGATATTACTATAACATATGAGTTATAAATATATATCTATGGCTTATTTATACCTAATTAAATATGAGCTCTCAATTATGTTAGTGGTGTTGCTTAATTTTTCTACCATGAAATATGACCTAGATAACTAGAAATATAGTTAAATGGTCAAATGACTATAAATGTGAAGTTGATTTAATGCTAGAACAAGAAAGAAATTTGGATGAAAAAAAGATTTTCAAAGAATAGACTCCTTAAGAAAAAGTTTTCAAAGATAGGATTTTATGAATTTTTAATTTTATATTAAGTCTTTAGAAGATGGGATTTTTTATAGGATAAAATTTCGATGAGATGGTCTTCCTCAAACAAAAGTTAATCTACATAGAAAAGACAACAATCCATCTATATATATAGAGAAGCAAATGTATGATCATATAATAAAAAAAAGATGGTCAAAGTCCTTCTCAGGTTTATGTCTTGACTCTCCTAAGAACTAGGTTATAATAGAGGGGTCACTAAATATTAGGAGACCTTCATGTGGTTTTAAGTTTTCAGGTTTTAGGTTTTCAATTTGTAGATCCACATTAAAGGACATCTTAGTATATTTACTCTTGTCTATGATGTTATGTTCTAATCATTATAAAAATTAAGAAGAATAGTCTTCCTTCTTAGTGGCACTGAAGGCCCAGCTCTCACACCAAGTAATATAGGATGTTTAGTAGGTTATTTATAATTGCAAAAACCTAGATCTATAATAAATAGTATGAGATGCTTAGTACTAGACTTAAGAATCAATGTTCTCTAGTATTAAGGCTTTCAAAATAGGATTATTTGTGTCTCTTTTGAAAGTCATGTCCAATGGCACAATATGTCAAAGCATTACAACATGTACCAAATTCAAGTGGCATAACAAAGCTAATTAATTAAGCCTAATGAGACTAAGCTAAAGTAATATTGCTTGAAAGATATTTTGTAATGATATATGATATAGTGTTTTATATGTGTATTATGATACATGCATACAATCATGTACTAATTGTCATAAGATGCACGATACTTGGACAAGGTAAGTTTAGCATGATTTCTTCATATGCAAAAGTGTTCCCTTATAGTTTGAATAGGTTAAGTGAACAAATGTATATGAATATGTTTCATGATATATTGGTATTTTGAATATTTTTTGTATGTCATGATGTGTTTTTATCCTTGTCTACCATAGACAAGGGAATAAATAAAAATATTTTCTGCACATGTGACAATTAGACCATTATTAATTTTTCAAAACCAACTCTATTTTTATTAAAAATGTAAATTCTTACTGCACTTGACAATGTATTCAGACAAGGATTTAAGATTGGCTTATTCAAAGTTGTAACTAGATTAAAGTACTAGGAGTAAGCCAAAGTGATAAGGACAAGATGTCAACATTAGATGTCTGTAATAATAATAATTAGTTTATACTCGAGCTATGTATTGTTACAAAAGTATTTTCAACTTTACTGGTAATTAAGTAGTATAGGATGTATGAACTCAATTATATAATATTCATAGTTATAGATAGCTCCAATGCTTAAATAAAAGTGAGAAGAGAAATCAAATTAATGACATTTTTAACACTTAAATTTTTGTTAGATTTTTGCTACTCTGATAAAAGAACAAGTTTAATAGTACTATGAAAGTTAAAGCCTTAAAGGCCGAATATATTGCTTGGAACCAATTCTCCTTTCATGCATGCTTTATAACCTTACCTACATCCTTGCTCCAAGCAAAGTGATACAGAGCACAAAGTTTACAAATAAGTTGCATAGCCTCATTTAAAGAAACTGTCTGAGAACTAGAAGCAAGTTACAAAAATACCAAATCACATGAAGAGTAATTAAGAATATACATGTATAATCCTCAACTTTTTGCCTTGTAGACAGGGACTGAGCAAACCATGTGTTTAGCCACACTCAAATATCTTGTATTTAAACTCAATCCACCCTAAGCGATAATAATGTACCAAACTAAACAGCTCTAGCAAAATTAAATTGACAAAAGGCCGAATTGCTTCAACTCATAAATGATGTTGATAAAGAATGGCTTTCATAAGATATGAGCCAATAAGCAATTTCCAACTAAAAAACAAAGATTCTTAAAGGGAGCTTCACCTTCCAAAACCGAGCCTAAAACTAAGGAGTCATATGAGAAAGGGATGATAAATCACGATTTAAGATCATATAACCAATAGCAACATTATACTGGCCATTAGCATTTACGGTCCATCACTATGTAGAACAAGATTGTGAACCACAATAAATTGTGATTATCTAACTCGCATGAGCCACTAAAAGCGGTTATTCAAAGAAATCAATTCTCCATTCCCGACCTGCCAACGAAGATTCTGGCAAATTAACCATTGAGCTGGCCTTAGAGATGCACTTCCACATTCAAGTAGTGGAAGAATGATCATTCAATCGTCCTGAAAATCTATCTTTAAGATATTCCTTAATTTAAATTCAACTCAAATGTTAGTCCCATAAGACTTTAAGATCTAATAAACTTGACTGGAACCTAATCCTAACATCCAAAATTCCATCACCCAAGCCCAACCTAATAATCTGTCCGTGACCATGTTTCTGGCAAGTTAATTACCAACCAGCTGGCCTTAGAGATGCCGTTACACATCCAAGAAGTGGAAAAGTGATCATTCAATTGCCTAAACATCTATCTTTTTAAGATATCCCTTAATTTAAATTCAACCCAAGTGTTAGTCCCATAAGACTAAGGTCTAATAAACTTGACCGGAACCTGAACCTAACATTCAAAATTCTATTTAAGCCCATCCTAGTAATCTGTCCACGAACATGTCTAGTCAAACCATAATTAATCTGTTTTGTATATATATTCCTATCACAAGGTGTGAACTAACGTGAGGTGCAGATGTGAAAATAGTAAGACTTCTCTCGCAATGGGAAAGTACTCCATAAACGTGGTATGCTCTGCCATTTTTCTAAAATAATTTTTAAAAAGGAAAACTAGATGAAGGTTTGGTATGCATGTCAGAGAATACTTTATTGGTTAATTATGAAAAGAGATTTGAGTCCAGCACAAAAGCTTCGTCCCAAGATTTCTTTAATTATGTGCTTCTAGAATATGGATCTAGAGGTTTAACTTTGAGCTTTTGGAGGCTGGAAGGTCAAATAATACCAGCCAGATCCATGTTTTTTCATTAGCATATCATCATGAAAAAAAATTGCTTAACTTCTTTATTAGTTCTTAATTTGTTCAATTATGTTTGAATACAATTTAACTAATCAAGAGGAACTGAATGGTTATTAATCAACTACGTGCATAATAATAATTATATATTAATATCTTACCAGCCGTCTTTGGGGGGCATCTTTTGGTCGATCCATTTATAGTCAGAGTTATAGCAAGCTTTCCTTTTCGATTTTTTTTTATTCTATTTTGTCATGTTCTTACTTTTTTTCTTTTTTCCTTATTTACTTTCCCCCAAACAAGTCCACTAAGAAATTAGAATAGCATGTGCCATGTACATCATTTCATAATTCTTTCCCACCAAACAAGTCCACTGAGAAATTGGAATCTGCCATATAACTAGGTTTACCCGGCATGTGCCATGTACATCATTTCATATTCATTTCTCAAATTCTTCCAATTGAGACTTTTTACCGTTAAGTTCTCATTTATAATTAATTGTAGAAAAATAGAAAACTTTGGCTCTTAGAAAGTCCCAGTTTCCAAAACATTATCCACAAAAAAGGCTTAAACATGTTGCTCTTAATTTGAAGGAAATAATAATTTGAGTATGGATATTTAAATTAAGATATAATTAGTTCGCCAATTTATGTATAATTTACATGAAAAACTTATATAAGTAACATTATTTATGCAAATTAGAGGCGACAGATTTGGAAAACAAAATAAATTTCGTGCATATATGGGATTAATACAACTTTGACCTTTCAAATGAATTGCCTTGTTAGGTATGCTAGAAAGCGATGAAAATGTGAGTAAAAGGAAGAGGAAAAAATTGGAATCTTGCATGGCAGACTTAAAAAGGTTTCCATATCGAATGAGCTCCATAAGCGCCATGCTGTCTTGCTCTCCACCACATTATCATTGGAAAGCTACTATTCAAGATAGAAAGAGGAGGTAAAATATGATTTTGCCCCAAACGTTACTGTTCTGTTATTTTTAATATTTTTTTACTTTAGAATGTTTGTCACTTATTTACCTTTTATTAAATAGAAAGAATATTATTTCTTTTTATATAATACCAATTATGATTTTAAATTATAATATTTCTTATTTTTTATTTTCTAAAAAATATTTCTATTGTATCAAATTATAAAGGAAATTAGAAAAGGAAAATGCAAAAAGTAACTCTTTAGTCATTAATTAATTGCGAAGATAGAACGTTCAAATTCTACACGAACGTGGACTCAAATATAACATTCAATAATCAGGACTGCTTTGAATCAAAGACATACAGCTAAGTCTACACGTTTCTTTCTCTACTATTTCCTCCATGTCTTTTCACCAACCCTCCTGGTTTTTAGTCCATAATTAATTTCTTCTTATTATGTTCTTTCAATGTCCCCAGTAATTAAAACCTTAATCCCCATAACTCATCATTATCATTGTGGCTAATGTGCTAATTACACATTAATTTTTGGTATAGATTTATTTGTTACTTTTTTACAAGAGCAGTATGAGAACTTATTACCAGATAAGTGAACAGGATGTAGGTTAAAAAATAAGCGTCTATTTAAAATAAGGATAGAACTCATGCCTCCATGTTCACCACATCCTTAAAAGGTTAAGACTATAATTATACATTTAAGAAATTCAATTGCACAAATGGAGCCCATAAAAATTTATTAAAATTATTTTTTTAAGTTAGATGTTCACTTTTGCACATGTTTATCTATAATAAGAAGATTTTGGATTCTTCGATCTCTTTAGTTTCATATTAACCTAAAAAATAAAATATTATTTTTAAAAATATAAATACATTGATAATAAACAAGTATAAGAGAGAACTTAAAATATATACTTCTTTTTTATTTCTAAAATATTATAATATATAATAATCTAATTTTTATTAAAAATTTATTTAAATATTTTAATGATATCAAACAACTAATTTTAATTAAGAGCTTGTATATTCATTATCTGCGTAGATACACCCATAGATAAGTATTATACATGATTAAAGATGTATGTTTTAGTCGAATTTTATTTTTATTTTTTAGTATTAACTCAGTGTATTGACACTTAATAATTAAATGAGCATAAGAAAAAGCGTTAGGCATTTCTTACCTAATAAATACCTATTTTGATCGCTTTTTGTTAGTTTCTCATTGTTATTGTTTTATGAATCAGTCTGCTGTTATTAAATGAATCATTCTTCAAGACATCATTTTAAAAACAATCTCCAAAAATAAAGCGATTATGAAGAAACTGAACTGCCTAATGGAAATCATCAAAGCAAGAAGAAAAGTAGCACCGAAGCGGGTAAACATCAAATAATAGTCAAAGCCCGTACGCGTCATTTGTCGAACACCAACCAGAGAACCTTTAGCTTGTTTCAGTTTGTGAAAAAAAAAAAGAAGTTATTTTAAATAAATTTCAATTTTTTAAATAAATAAATAAATTATATTCAAAAAATAAAAAAATTTTGTCAAATGATTAGGAATATCAGAATTTACTTAAAATATTTTCTTTTATAAATTGAAATAATCTAATCTCTACAACACACATTTACTTACCTCACCCAAATAAAAATAAAAATTTTTCATCACTTTAAAGAGCCACTATAATTTTTCTTTTTTATTGATAAAATGTCGCTATAAATACATGTCCAAACTCCGTCTTCTTCAATCAACCATACTCTAATATCTCTCTCTTTCCACTTCCAAAAAATTCCAATGCCTCCTTCCTTGAAGTCGGATTCAAGCCTCGCCAATGGCGAATCGAAGCACCTCAAGCAAACACATGCAGGGCAGGTGCAGCAGGACGAAGACAGTTTCGTCTCCGCCATGCAATTGGCGTCTTCCACTGTTCTGTCCATGGCTCTGCAAGCCGCCTTTGAGCTCGGAGTCTTCGACGCTATCGCCGGGGCCGGCGAAGGCGCAAAGCTCTCAGCAAAGGACATCGCCGCTATAGTTTCTTGCAAGAACCCAGAAGCACCGACAATGCTGGATCGTGTCCTTAGGCTTCTGGCTAGCCACTCTGTGGTTCATTGCGCTGTCGTTGAAAATCCACAAGGGTCGAAACAGATGACGTATAGTCTGTCCTCTGTTTCTAAGTACTTTGTGGCTGATGCTGATGGTGTTTCTTTGGGACATCTTATGGCCTTGGTCCAAGACAAGGTCTTCTTGGAAAGCTGGTAAAGTTTTGGTCTTTCACGTAAATATTTTTTAAAATATGATTTAGATATATTGTTATATCGTATATTTTTATATCCTACTTAAATATTGTGGTATAAGATAATAGATTCATAACTTTCATGTTTGGTTAAGAAAAAGATACAATTGATGTATTAACAAAATTAAGACTATAGTTAAATGAGATCACCACGACTAATATATACATAGGTTATTGAGCAATATATTTTTCTTATTTTTAAAGAGCTTTTTTTTTAATAATTAGGAGAATATGAGATATTGTTAACAATAGTAGTACGTAGACATGTTGGATAATAATATTTCAAACATAATATTTGGGATACCAAAAACTTACACAGGAGGGAGCTGAAAGGTGCAATTAAGGAAGGAGGGATAGCATTCAACAGGGTATATGGGATGCATGCCTTTGAGTACCCAAGCTTGGACCCAAGGTTCAATGATGTTTTCAACAAAGCTATGCATGACTCCAGCATTCTAATAATGAAGAACATTCTTAATTTCTACAATGGCTTTGAGAAATTCAACACACTGGTAGATGTTGGGGGTGGTCTTGGGATCAACCTTAATTTGATCACTTCCAAGTACCCTCATGTTCAGGGTATCAATTTTGATTTGCCTCATGTCATACAACATGCCCCTAACTACCCTGGTATGTTTCTCTCTGTGTATAACCTTTAACTAACTTCTTACTTAAAATTTCATTGATTCTAGCTAGTTGAAAGAAAGTTAGAATTAATGCTTTATTACTACTTTTAAATATGCATGCATTGTTGGTGTGATGTTGCAGGTGTACAACATGTGGGAGGAGATATGTTTGAAAGTGTTCCTCAAGGACATGCCATTTTTATGAAGGTGAGTATGAGCTTTTTTCAAGGAACTATCCATCTAAATTATCTTGGATGTTCCGTTTATCAGACCTCTCTTTTTAGCAATGGTTCGTATAAAATAAACAGTTGAGTGCTACGTAGTACTTCTTCTTCTTTTTTTTTTTCGGGCAGAAGTAGTACGTACTAGGTTCACCTAACCCCAAATCTGAAACTTTTTTTTTTTTTTGAGAAATAACTTCAGAATTAAAAATTAGATAACACAAACGAGAGTTAATACACCCTTATATCGAGCACTATTGTTCCCTATCTTCAGATGTTTCTTATTATATTAACTTCATGAAAAAATAAATTACACTATAACTTTTATAATTCATATTGTATACAAAGTTAAGTTATAATTTACCTTTTATTTATTTTATTTTATAAATTTCCATACTAAATAAAAAAATTCTAGCTAGAATTTCAAGGGTTTGGTTTCATGGAAGAAGCCAAGTTTGACTTAGGCCATATCACAACAGATTTTTGAATGTTAGGTTTAGACTTAAATCTAAATTCACTTTAACTTGGACTTACCAACAGTGAATCAAGTCCAAACTTAATCTATATTTATTTGCATATGAATAAAATTTTTATTTAAATTTGAGAAATGAAATTTGATAATTTTTACAAATAAATAATATATCCTACCTAAACAAGTTCAAAAATATCAATTTAATATTCTTTCAACTGGATTGGAAATGTGGATTAATGAGGTGGATGCAAAGTGATTTACACACCAACCCCAATGGAAAAAAAAGAAGAAAAAAAAAGCTGATAAGATGCAATGAGTGACGTGAGTGTTTTGTAGCATCAAATAATGAGTATGGAAAATGGCAGTGACATATACTTAATGGGTTTTGTTGACAAAAAAATTGCAGTGGATACTCCATGATTGGAGCGACGAACACTGCGTGAAGCTGTTGAAGAATTGCTACAAGGCCATTCCTGAGGATGGGAAGGTGATTATAGTGGACGCAGTTCTACCCATTGAGCCACACACTTCTACTGCTGTCAAGATTGCTCTTCAAGGGGACGTCCTAATGATGACCCAAAACCCTGGAGGCAAAGAGCGAACCCAACAAGAGTTCATGGATTTGGCTTCAAAATCTGGGTTCAGTGGTGTTAGATTCGTCTGCCGTGTTTGTGGCTTTTGGGTTATGGAATTCTACAAGTAGTTATTGTCTCGTGATCCATGAGCGTAAAAAATGTGTTCTAGTAGCAAGGATGAAAATGAGAAAAAAATAGTATGAGAGGTGAAAATATGTACTTAGTATAAGTATTAATGTCTAAAAAATGTAACCTTATGTACGTATTTATTGAATTAATATAATAATAAAATATATTAAAATTAAAAATCATTTTATTACAAAGTCCTGTTTAATGGTAAATGAAGAGTATATTTAAAGAAGCCAAAAATAAAAGAATTTTATATAAAAAAAAAAAAGACATAAAGTGGAGAGTATATTATTCGTCTTCCTTAGAGAATAAAGATAAAAGATATCTTAGAGAAGTTTAAATATATTTTATTACATTTATTTGTTTTACAAAATTTATTTTTATGTTCAATGTAAGACGCAATTATATTTTTAAAAATATATGTTTGAGATTTCAAAAAATTAAAGGAGACAAATGATAAATTACAAGGGGTTTGATTAAAAATTATAAGATATATACATAATATCTATAAATTTTTTAAAGGGAAGCAACTGTCCCAAAGGGTATAAGGTGGGTCCGTCCCAATAGTGGCAATAGACTCATGCTCTTCTTTTTCTCTCTCTTGCTAGAGCCATGCAATAGAAGATCTAGTTTCACTTCTGTACACACATATTTTGATTTTTCTTTTAGCGAATAAGAAATTAATTAAGAATCCCTCTTAATTTGTTGCACTATTGTGTTAGTGGAGGCTGAAACCAAAGATTCTAAAGGGTTAGGGTTGTTTACCTTTTGAATTTCCCTGTAATTGAGCCGTGCGTTTCGTACATTACTTCGTGCTCCAAGCAGAAGTTAAGATTCTCTTAAAATTCAAATCCATGGCAAAAACATCACAAAATATGAAGTAAAAACGACTTTTAAAACTCCAAGAAACATAGAATTTGGCAAGGATCTATGGGCAGACGGCTATAACAAGATTTAGACAACATCTTTGACTTTGACTTAAAGTATTTCCAATATTTGTCTTCTCTCACGTAAATTATACATATTCTACTAATGACTTCTACGTTTGCCATTTTTATTTGTTTTCAATTACCTTATAAAAAAGTCTTACAATTCATTTAAGCGCTCAATTTTTGAATTTTTTTAACTTAGCATGATTTAACATGTCATTCTTAGATTTCATTCATAAATGAGCTTAGAGTTAAAAAAAAATTACAACTTCTAATAACGAAGTCCTAAAATTATAGGTGTGGAATAATCATTGATTTGGATGTGTATAGATTGTACAAACCTAAATGCTTTCCAACTTTCAGGTTACAACCTCGGTTAAATTTATATAGTATAACTTAAGATAACGACTTCTGCTCTGCCTGCACTTGGGCCATTGTGGAATGGAAGCATAGTTATAAACTTGTTTACTTTTTTAAACCCTATAAAGCAGTACAATTATACAAGCTATTATAACTGTGAAATTGAGATATTATTTATAAAGTGAACTGAAATGTAAAATACAAAAAGAGTTATATTTTTTTTAATTACAAATTAGATGACAAAATGAAACATGGTTACATTGATCCTAACAAGTCAACAACATCTGAGCAGCATTTACTTGCTCTTCTAGCTGCTCCCAATTATTTCATTATATGTTTCTTTTATCTTTTGTACCAAAGCTTCCCTGTAATTCCACTCAACAGGTTTAATGATATAATATAATGTTAAAATATGGGAAATGTTTTTAAAAGCATAAGTAATTATAAAGTCAATATGTATTATATTGAACCCGATTGTGATAAATTATTCAAGATAAATTGTGATTACCTGTCTGGCTTGTAAATTAGGTTCTTATATGCAAACCACTGCAAACAGACATAGAAGATGAAATTGGATTTCATAAGTGGCAGAATTGCAAGGATTTTTCTTCTTTATAAACTTTTTTCAGTTAACCAATTATCAGCATTATTCATAGAGCTTTATTTAAAAATTGAACAAAGTACTCTCTCCTTTTATTTCAAAGAGATTTCTCAATGGCAAAATTATATTTTTGGTCCATTAATTGTACCTCAATTTCTTTTTAATCCTTTAACTTCATTTAGTTTTAATTTAATCTTTTGTCTTTATTTTAAGTTTATCTTTTTTCTCTTAATTTCATTTAATTCCAATTTAGTCCCTTAACTTTATTTTTTATTTCACTTTCATCATTTAACTTTACATTAAGTTTTACTTTTGTCCCTTAATTTTATTTAATTTTAATTTGGTCCCTTAACTTTACTTCAAGTTTCACTTTTATCCTTTAATTTCATTTTATTCTAATTTGACCTTTAATTTTTAAAAACTATTCAAATATTTTTTTTATCCTTTCATTTTTTATTTTTTCATTTATCTATTGTTATGAGTAGGCTCCTGAAACATAATAATTTCTATTTTAAGGTTAATTCTATGTCTTATTCTTCCACAAACTAAATTGATTAGTGCTTGGTAACCAAATTTGTTTTAATCTTTGTTTTCCTCA
Organism: Erythrophleum fordii; assembly: GCA_032878935.1. Classification (NCBI taxonomy): domain Eukaryota; kingdom Viridiplantae; phylum Streptophyta; class Magnoliopsida; order Fabales; family Fabaceae; genus Erythrophleum; species Erythrophleum fordii. The sequence goes on from JAVQMF010000047.1 coordinate 8,527,998, forward strand.
TTTTGGTGTTATTCACCTAATTTGTTTTCTGGTGATCTTAACTCTTAATTCACATAAAACCTGAATTTTTAAAGTAATTTAATTTGATGGTGTTAGAGGAAAAATACATTTGAGTAGTTTTTGAAAATTTAAAAGCTGAATTGGAACAAAATAAAATTAAGAAACAAAAGTGAAATCTAAAATAAATTAATAGACTAAATTGGAACCAATTAAAATTAAGGAACAAAATTGAAACTTAGAATAAAGTTAAAGGATCAAATTAAAAGTAAATAAAGTTAAGAGACAAAAATAAAATATAAAGTAAAAGTAAAGAACCAAATTAGATCTACATGAAACTAAGGGACGAAATATGAAGTCTCAAATTAAATTAAGCAACCAAAAATATATTTTTACCTCTCTAAATTACACAGCACCTCCTTCTGTTTTAAAAATATACATCCCCTTTCTTGAAATCAAAAAATGGGTTACATTTACTTCTTTTGTGATGAAAAAAGATACAATTATACTTATTTTAACTAAAATACTCATCATCTATTATTACATAATATAAAAAATATTATAAAATAGTGAATTTTCAAAATTTAACAAATTATGAAATTATTTGACAAAAATTATTAAAAAGAATATTCACAAAAATAATTTTTTAAAATATAACTAATTTATAGACAATAATTTAATTTTAAGAATAACATTTATATTAAAAATATTATAATAAAAATATTTAATAAAGTTTTAGAATAAATTAAATTTATGATTTTCAATGCAAAATTAATAACATTTAAAATAAAGGTTTAAAAAATATATTGTTTAATAAATTATATTTTTAATAAAAAACCAATATTATTCTTGAATATATTTTGGTCATACTTTAGTTTTAGAGGTATAAGTGTATATCTTTAAAATAAAAAGAATGATCATATAATTTAAACATCTATCAAAAGAGAGGAACATAATTTACTCTAAAAGATTTTTAAATTAAAATAATCATTAACATAATATCAAAATCAAATCAAGCTTTTGATTCCTATCATCATTCTTCATAAATTTAAGAATACACATTAAAAATTATAATAAAATTATTTATAAAATATCACATTAAAAATTTAAAACTGAAACTTACACACTAGGAGTGAAGAATGAGCGCAGATCTCCTATACTAGAGGATCTGTGCAGTAGCATCCTGTAACAAGATTTTGCCCTTTTTTTTTATTTTTTGGGTTTAAAGATGAATATGGAAAGTAAAAATTATAACTCTTAAGACAAAAGTTTTAAATGTAAAAAAAATTATAGTTTAAAAATTTTGAAATACAGATAAAATTTTTAAAGTGTAATTTTCTCCTACACTTAAAATTTATATCCTCAAAATTGTAATTTTTACTTTTTATATTCATCTCTAAGTCTAAAAGATTTATAATTAAAAAAAAAAAGCAAAAAGGTGAAAATTGCCTTTACATGACGCTACTGTGTGGATCCACTGAGGCGAGGATTAGTGCTCAGTGAAGGATATTAAACTTACCCCAGTGTAGCCAATGCCTACGACCTCAAGAACCCCAGGAATTAAAGGAAGCCTATCAATTGCCTGTAATTAAAAGTGATAGTTAATAATCACAGTTGTATAGTTTGATGATAATTAGAAATAATGATGAGAGATTACAAATAAAGAACCTACTGAGATCACACCAGTTGAGCCCCACAATGCAACCACACCAGCTACAGCTAGTGAACTCACTGCATATTTATCTTCAATTTTCTCCCACTATTCACCCAACATCAACCAATTCAAGTCAGCAATAATGGCAAGAAAAAAAAAGTGCTTTTGACAAGTTAAGATATTATAAGAAACATGAGCACTAATACAAATATCACGATACGAGCATTTCAATTAAAAGAATTTGAGACCCTTACAGTTTTTTGAAGTGTCTTGACAAATTCTGGCAGCTCAGCTGTGGCAACTTCTGCTTGAGCCTCTCCTGTGGCCATTGTCATAACATTGCGATAAATTTTTCGACCTGAATGCATCAATTTACAAATTGTCAAACACCACTTTTTACTCAAAAACTTTTACAAGTTATTATGCAAAAGACTAAATATGAATAAGTGTAATATCAGGTAAAATATCTATTTAACCTAAAACTTCAAGATGTTAAGTGAAAGATTGTGAATAGTTTAAAATAAATAAAATTGTTTTCTGAAGGACTTACAGTAAGCAGTGGTCTTCCATGGACGGTTTTGAGACTGAACAGAGGGAGGGAGAAGAGTGGGGAGGCTCACACATTGTGGAGAAGCAGCTGCTGAATGTCTGGGAGCTTTGCCATCAACAACGGTGGAAGAAGAGGATATAGTGAGACTGGAGGAGGAGGTTGAAGCCATTGCTGGTGAAACCCTTTAAGGTTTTAATTTTACAGTGCTGTGAGAGATTCTGGGGGACTATTTATTATATAGCTTTTTAAGTTATTGATATATTTCATGTGCTTCTTAATTTTTCTTGGTTTATTTTTATTTTGAAGAGTGTGTGATAATTTGAAAAATTGAATACGGAGACAACCACTCGTTTCTTCCGTTTGGATATAGTGTGCTTACATTGCTGCCAGATAGGGCTTTTATGGTGTTTTATAGGATAAAGGTTCCACGTTGGACGTTTTGAACACCATGAAAAATATATTTCTCGGAGGTTAACTTTAATATATAACTAGTTCTCATATTTTTCTTATTACAAAATATGTCTTACATATTCATAAATTTATTATAATTAAATTGATTTATTTATCTATTATAAATTGAAGGAGACCTTTTAAGTAGCCTTGGTCTAAAAATATATAGTAATCAATTTAATTATAAATAAACTTATATGACCTTTTAAAAATGAAATCTATATAAATTGAGAAAGTGAATTTATGAAAAAGAATAAGAGAAAAAAGAACGAAACTCAACGTCGTTGAAATCTCTATAAAGCTCCATTTGGTTGGATGCATTATAAAAGTATTTTTTTTATATAATTTATGTAATATCTATTATATTTTTATATTTATTATTTTATTCATTAAATTATTTTTTTAAAAATAAAAATAAAATAATTATTTTTTATTTCACCTATTTCCATCTACTCACATTTGATATTCTCTTTATAATTATATACTCCAACTAAACGGACCATAATATTGAAGAGGATTCAATTTCATTTTTAACATATTTTATATCAAAGATGAATTTTTTACCGCACAACTCTATGCTACACAGCATAAGAACCGTAAGTAAAAACCAAAAAAAAAAAAATACACGCCTTGTCTGGGAGATGTGAACAGGCAAAGAATCTAGACGTATTTATACCTTTATTTATGATATGTTTCATTTATAGATTATTTTTATAGATGAATTTTATCTACAATTCCTTGTTATTTTTTTCAATCTCTAATATAAGTCACTTATTGGATAACTATTTTAATTCAAAATATAAGTCATTCTTTTAAATTATCTTAATTATTAAATAATTTTTTTAAATACTCTTAATTAAATAGAGAGTCATTAAAACTAATATAATTTACTAAGGATAGATGTAAGTTCTTTAATTAAGGACAAATATAAAAAAAATTGTGTTTTGATACAAATTTAATTAATTAAACTATTTTTAATTAATTTTTTTAATATCTATAAAGTAAGTATTGATAATTTATATTAAAGACAAGAGGAAATATTATTTTGCAGGATATAAATGCAACCAACTGCTTGTAACTGTCTTGTAGCCGAACTTTTTGCTTATCTTACAACCAGAAGATAACTAAAAATATGTGAGGCGTAAAAAATATCTCATAACTAGAATCCGTAAAGTCATCAGCGATGCTATCAGTTAAGCCTTTGGGCTTAGGCCCATGGGTAGTGACCGAGCTTATAACAAGCCCATGCGAGGATAAAACAGGACGTGTTATCTAAGCTTGATACCTTTAATGGGCTTTTTTTTCTAATTCTTGACGCTAAAAATTTATCTTTGACTCAATAAAAAGGAAAATTATTTGAAATATGTACAAATTAGTTTGAAATTTGAATATCACCCAATTGCAATACCAAAAAGGAAAAAAGATTAAATATTACAGAGGGTCAAATTATGAATTTATTTTACATAAAAGGTTTGCCAAACTCATCATTTAATAAATTTGTATCCTATTTTAAAGAATTACTTCAAAATTAATGGCATATGAGTTTAACGGTTTAAAGCTCATCCTCTGAAGAAAGTTATGGATAATGTAAAAATTAACATCAAATGGCCAAAGCTATCTGTCTTGTATAAGATAAGAATGTGCACCCTAAAAAATGCCAGATAACCATTACTTTTGAATATGAAAATCCAAAACCAAGCACAAGAGTACTAAAAGAAAATCCTATAGGAGAGAGATAAAGATTAAGTCAGTGGAATTTGGTGAAACCTATTTGCGTGGGATTAGATTCAGATTTTTTTTTAAGTGAGTAAATAATAAAATAATTCTTAAATTAAAAAAATAGAGCCAAAAAAAGGAATAAAAGAAAAAAAAATAAATCTCGTACACATTCTCGCCTTTTGAATTATTCTCTTACTATTTAAGAGGTACTTTATCTTCTACTCAATAAAAAATTTTATATGGGGTCTATTCTCTTTTAGTTACTCTCCCGGGTAAATCCCCTTCCAAGAGTTCCCACTGCACAAATAGGTTTTGTCTCGTGGATTTTAACTTTCATCCTATATGAATTCCTCTTCAATTCTTCACTTGTTAAATGACCAACAAAAAATCTTAGATTTAAAAAATAAATAAACTATATATTATTTCCTCAAAACAAAAACTATCATATACTTTAGTTTAATTTTTAAATTTTTGACCAAAATACTTTTTTATTTAATTTTTTGGAACAATATGTATTTAAATTAATCGATATTATTTTTGTAAAAAAGTTTAAAATTAGATTAAAATATAAGACAATTTTTTATTTTGAAGAAAAATCTATATATATATATATATTTTAAAAATAAATCTACGTAATTTACCTTTTTTTTAAATGGTGTTTATACATAGAATTATTTGAATTTAATTTCAAAATAATTTAATTTTTAACCATGGAATAGACGTCACCAAATTGCACCGAGAAGCATCCGTTGCGTGATGTATGTAAGAAGCAATGAAACGTTTGAAAAGGGCTAATGTTATGTAAGTGCGTGATTGAGTGCAGGAACTCCCATTCTCCAATCTCATTCTGACTATATTGGTCGAGCCCTGCATTTCTGATTCCATTTACCGTACGCTGATGCATATTCTTACATCTTCAAGTTCTTTACAATCCCATAACTGCCATTCACCATTAATAAAAGTGACAAATGATATAAAATTACTTTATTTTTGGAATATAATTAGTTTCATATGCAGCCAATAATTGAAAGAATCATCATCCAAATGGGTTTAAACTCTAAAGCAAACAATGAGGGTCCTCTTGCCTTGTTCTTCTTCTTTTCTTTCTTTTATTGGTTACAAACAAGAGTGTCAATTCAGTGCTGAGAAGAAGATGATAATGAGAATTCTTTGATTTAGTTAGCTAATTAAGTTTTCTAAAGATTAAAGTGGAAAAAGAAAAAAAAAATCATTAAGAGAAGAAGTACATTGACGTGAGGTTTTGATGCTACCAAGGACTGAAAATCGAAGAGTGAGAGAGGATATCTGAATCTCTGCCAATGATCTGCATACTTCATAATTAGAATCTCCCACCCAACTCACCAAACCTTAGAGTCAAAGATACACTCAAATATCAGTGTTGACCCTTTTTTCTTTAAATATTTGAATTAGATTAATGTTAGATATATAAAATAAATAAATAATAAATAAAATGTGAATAATAATAATAATTTTGTTTTCATTTTAAAAAATAAAAAGAGACATATATATTGTTAAACAATAATTATAAAAATATTATAAATAATTACATCACAAATTATATTATAGAAAGGAAACAAACGGGCTAGTATCAAAAGATTGAGCCAAGCTGTTTCATACACACTTGAACCCATTCAACTTTTCACTGTGATGCTTCAGAGGGGGAAGGGTTGTCTCCCTTTGGAATTTGAAGCACCAAAAACTCTTGGGCGGTACGTAGTAGTATGACCAGTCTCCTGTTTTACCTGATGTTGCTTTGGAATCATGAACCAGATTTTTGGTATGTATCTAAGTGACTGTCGTTGAAATTGAATCACGTGACGAACTGATGTGTTTGCATGCCTTCTTGTTTGCTAGCACTATATCTCATCATTCTATGCTTTCCAGAATCACCGCACAAATTACCACGTTCACTATATATGACAAAACGTGACCTCAAATTTTAACCCATTATTGTTTATGTATACATAAAATATATAAAGTAACTTTTTATTATCATTCGTATAGATCTTGTGCTATTGTTATAGAGAGTTCGAAGGTTGAGCTATCGTGCTATTGGATCTCTTCGAAATTTATGTAAAGTAACTTTTTATTATCATTCGTATAAATCTTGAAGTAACTCAAGAAATAGATAATTTTGACATCTCAAAAAGTAGACAAAATCTTTTAAAATCTTTTCTTTTTTATGTAATGAATATATAATTATAGTTTTAAGGGAACTTGAACCAACGAGACGATGGTAGTATTCGTCACTGCAAAGTCAAAAGACGTTAGTAATCTCAGGCTGAACTGAACTTATAAATCACTACGAAACAAACATTAATTTTCTTTGCAGGGAGAAAAGAATAAATTAAAATGGAATAGGAAATACTTATTTATGACATGTGGTGTCCCATCCAAATACCCAAGGAGGAACGTAGTCTTACTTGCATGGTCAAGTCACAGAGATATAGGCATGACGTTGATATGAATAGGAACTCGCACAGCAAAATATACTTGAGCTAGATATGTCAATCCCCCTCAGTCTGGTAAATGGAAGTTCAGGAATAAATCATAAAAAGAAAGTTAATTATTTTTTCTTAGTCTTACTAGTCGGTTTTGAAGCAAGTCAAAATGAACAAGCAAATAATGATACTTCCATTATATTTTTTATTCTTTTATTTTCTTAAATTCTGTTTGATATGGAATATATCGCAATAAGAGTCAATTAATTATATGAAAACATGAAGAGCGAAATGAACTAAGCCACAAGTTAATCACGTCAATGATAGAATAAAGTTACGAGACTATACACACACACACACATGTACAAGCGGGAAATTCGAAGGTTAGCTCGTCGACATTTTCCATACAATAGTTGTTTATTGCTGAAACTTCAGACTAATGTTCCTTTTGAGTTTATTGAGTTTAGATTAGAGTTAATCGAGGATATTGATGCCACCATGCATGCACAGTTGAATATTAATTTATGAATTATAAATATTTAAATTCTTAATACTTATATAAACAAGAAAAGCTAGCCGAATAATAAACTTTAAAAATTGCACATGGTTCACACAACGTGTTTGAAATCACCAAAGTAAATGAGCATCTCGTGTATTACGAATTTATTTATAATGGTGAAATTTAATTATATTTTAAAAAATTCTACATTTTTAATATGAACCTTTTGTATAAAAGATCTATCTAATTGGATTCCTTACAATGGAATATATTCCATTTTGTTTCAGCGGACTACTTCGATGAAAAATGACGTATTATTGTTTAAGAATCTTGGCAGCAAACTTACGTCTTTCTTCACCCATTCAAAAGAAAAAGAAAAAAAAAAAAGAGAATTTTAAGCTTTCGTGGCCTGATGGTAAAATATAATTGAGTGTGACAACATATGAAAATACTCTCACTCCACATGTAGAAAAAAGAACAAGTACTACTTTTTTTCTTTTAGAAATATGGTATGAAAATTTTCTTTTCATTGTTCAGTGAGGGTATTTTTAAATTAATTTGTGCTTCAACTGAGATTAAATTTTTAACACAGTAAATCAACGTGATATAAAACAAGTTTTGAAGGTAGAAACTTAAATTGAGAAAAAAAAGTCTGTGATATTATTCAATGCTGACAAAAAAGATAAACAGTACTTATTTATAAGATGGTGATAGTCAATCCTAATAAGTTTCTTAATCAAACAAGGAAAGTAATAAAATTGAGAAGGAAACTACTAATAAATTAGGAAAATTATTAAAACAACTTTGAAATGCAGTTAAATGGTAGATTTTGGGCGTCAAATAGGCATCAATCGTGTAAAAGCCCAATTCTGATGATGATGAGTTTAGAAAAGAGCTTTTCATTATTATATAATAGGCCTTTTAATTTCATTTAAAGATATTTTACAATGAGGAACACATGATGATTTAATAATAAAATTTGAATGGCAAAAATGAAGGTGACTAAGCAGGGATTAGGAAAGTGGACCTGGTGGGAAAATCTGCGCTTGTGTTCATGTGATTTAGACAATAGACTGCAGAAAACAGAAGCAAAGGTATTAATCAAGAATTGGAAGAGTTAAGAAAAAGAAAGAATGGAGAATAGGGTTTAACTGGAGGCACATGATGAGATTGCTCCTTTGGGACAGACCTTGTTGGCGTTGGAGAAACAAAAGAAAAGGGAAAGAACGAAGGAAAAAGCTAAGCAGCTACAATGGAAAAAGGAACAGAATCAGCATTCAGCAGCCGCATCTCCAGGACGAAACCATGAATAGGATGCCTTTGTCTCACTCTTGCACATGCATGGGGATGGGTGCTTTTTCTTTTTTTCAAAAATATAATTTAACTTAATTTTTGTTATTTAGAATTTTGCAATTAAATATTTATGATTTTGAAAAACTTTAGTTAATCCTTATTACTAAACTTGTGTTAGTATGCTGTTAAATTTTGTTGCTATGACTAACTAACAGTGTATTATTTGGTGTGTTGAATTTGTATGACTTATATCAACATACAAAGATAAATATAGATAATAAAATAAAATTAATTTATGTGTATGACGTGTAAAGTTAATTGCGATAACTGAGTTGATTGAGTAAGTTTGAATCATACATCTTTTAGAATGTCATCAAAATGGAACATAATTGAAGGCATGCAAAATTTAATAGCAAAGTGATAAAATTTTAATGGTAGGAATTAAATAAAAAAATTTGTAAAACTATATACAAGGATTCAATTACAAGATTTTAAACTGTAAGAATCAATGAGATAATTTAACCTTTTATGTAATTAGGATTACCATATGGATTACGATTAAGGGATATTCAGAAACAAATTCCTTGTTACTTAAATCTAAGAAATTAGTCTAACTATTTAAAAAAAAAAAAAACTGTGACAGTCAATGTTGTTATTGGATTCTACTTTGAACTAAATTTTTTGTTTGAATAATTTTAAAGATGCATTCCTTTATGTCAGTTTACTGCATTTAAAATTTGACTGATAGACTACTCTCCAAAAAACTAACTCTTTGAAATAAATAAATTAATAATTTAATCCATAAATTATTGAAGATATTTAGTTTAAATTCTGATAAATTAGTGAGTAAACATATTAGCTCTCAAAAATAATAAATTTATTGCACATTAACTATTTTGGCAATATCCTATCACTGGATAAGAAACTAAGATGTAAAAAATTTATTACTTTCAAGGATTAATCCATACTCTCACTAGTTTTAAAAATTAAAATTAAATGAATATATTATTTTAGAATTAAATTATTAATTTACTCTTTAAAAATTGGGATGGGTCGCATAGGAATCATCATGAATAAGGCATGTATAAGGTGCTATAATCCTCGTCTCTAAATCCATATTTAACGGATAAAATTTTTTTATCCCCAATAAATCCTTGAGTCTTTAGACATGGATTTATTAATGCAAAAAAATTTTTAAATACAAAAATTTTTCTCAAATTAAAGCTTATTTACATAAAATTTGTTCATATAAGATTACAAAATAAAAGTCTCAAACAACTTTAAATATAATTTAAAATCTATAAAATATCATTTAGATAATTTTTTTTGTTATATATATATATAGATAGATAGATAGATAGAGACACACACACAAACTATAAGGAATAAATATTACACTATACAGATTTAAAGTCAAATTCTATAAATATTTATAAATTTTTTCATACCTAAATTTAAATGGATGAATTCTACAAATATGTATTAGAGTCCATATTTAATTATGGGTGCTGCTTTAGCTGCATGACCTATCTCTTTCTCTGTGAAAGTGTGAGAGTATGGGGATGTGGGATGAGGATTGCCTTTTTATCGTTATTTTGACTTTCCTCAAAGCTTCCACCACCTCACACTTTCTTCCTCTTTTCTCTTTTCTTGTTTTGGATCTCTAATTTCTAAATTTTTAATTTTGTGCCCATAAAATTTTTGTTTAGTGAAAAAGAGATAGAAGATATGAAGCCGGTGATATAGGATGCAGTTCTCAATATTAAAAGTTTTATATTTATTTCTTTTTAATTTTTTTTTTAAAATTTACAAATCTTAATTTTAAAAGATCCAAATCCACTTTCTCCGATATATTATTCAAAGTATTTGGGAAGCTAAATATATCGGTAATCGCATATGGTGGCCATTCTGTTTCTGGGTCTTACCTGATATACTCCCTTGCCACCTTTTTCAAGATTTCCCATTCCCACTCCCTCAAGGGATTATCACATGATACCGTAATTAATATAAAACTCTCTTCAATGTGTATTTATCACATGTTCTCTGATATTGTATTTCAATCATTCATTTTTAATCAAACTTTTGTATTATTGACAAGCACTTGTATAGTAACTACTTGCTTCTTTGTAAATTCTTCTTTTTCTCTTAAGTTTCACATTGTAAAGTTATATTAACACACACTGCTCTACAATTTTTTTTCATTTGCAGTTCAATTAATTTACATTCTCAATTCAATCAAGGATATATAATTTACACTGAGATTACAGAGAATTTAGTGATATATAATTTGAGCTGATTGAACTAAAAAATTAGCTGACTTTGTAAACATTCAATTAAGGTGTGTTTGGTATAAAAATATAATAAATATTGTATATTTATACCAGGAAATACGTCTATGTCATATCAAATGAGGTGTTAGTTTTTTTTTTTTTTTCAAATCTTGATGTTTTCTAGTCTAAAAGAAAAGATAAGAAGCCTTGCTTCACAAAATACTGCTTGACCAACTTGCTTGTTTGCGAAATCTTCGCCTTATTGTGATGAGGAATCTTCTCCTCCAATTGTTGGGTTACCGCGAAGCACGAACTTGGTATGTTAAAAAGACATAAATGTTTGTTTGGAACCACGGCCAGGAATCACGTTTACACAGAAGTTTTATTTGATTGCTTTCTGTGAAATGCGGTTTGGAGACTTTCCAACGCGTTTCCAAACACAGCCGAAATATTTTTAAAAATTCATTGATTTACTACTCTATAAATACAGTCACTTTTGCAAAGTAACTGCTTTTTTTTTTACTTTCTATACTTCACACTTTTCAATATCAAGAGCCGTTTACAAACCCTTTTTTTTTTCAAACAAATCTTTAAAAAATTAAAAATGACATGACTAAAATTCAAATCTAAGGTAATGTATTTAACCAAGGATCACCTATACTTGCTTTCACCCATAAATCAACATCTTGCCACTAAGCATTATAAAGTTGGTACTCTACTGCCTTTTGGTACACAAAATAAAAATAAATAGAATAAAAAATAAAATAAAATAAATAATTTTAAAATTAAAAAATGACCATCATATTTATACTTTAAAAAATAATAAATAATAATAATTAATTAAATAATAATTACAAAAATATAATAAAAAATTTCGATACCAAGCGGGTTATAATTTTGCATATATTTGTATTTTTTTTGTTAAATTTTTGTTGGCATCAAAGAATTATATATATTTTTAAAATCTAGTTCAAATGATATAACCTTCTGACAACTAAAATAATTCCCTTGATTATTTAGTTGGATATAAAAGAGTATTATTCTGGATATTATTAATTTCGTTGAAATCTATTATTTCCCATGGGATGGCTTGATTAAATAATGATAATAATAAGTGGGCATGGAAGGCCAAAACGAGGGAAGCAGAAAGTGTTGTGGAACATATAATGATGAAATATCTTTTATAGGATACTGACAAATAATATCCCACAAAGTCAATATAAAAGGAGAAGCATCATTCCCTCCTATCTAATGATGACCATCCTAAGTTCTTCAAAATCTCCCTTTCCTTAGCCATGCAAGTTGGACCCATTCCTCTTTTCAATCATTAACCCAACTTTAATTTACCTTCAAATAAATTCATAAACATAACATGATAAAAATTTTTAAATAATATATAAAAATATTTTTTATTCAAATTCCCATCCATCTTATTATTTGAACTGATATTAAAAATGTAACGTTACATTTTAACAAAATCTTTTTATTTTTATTTCCAAAAGAGGGAATCAAAATGTTATATTTTTTGTGGAGAACAATTGTTTTTTTAATAATTTGTAAAAAATTATTTTTTATCTTTATTTAAATACACTTTTAGTTTTAAAGAGCCGGTTCCGTAACTTTGAAAGGTAGAAGAAAAAGAAAGTTTAAAATAATTTAGATTTTACTCTTATAATTATTATTTAATACTATCTAAAACTAATGATTTAATTATTAAAAATAAAAATATTATAAATATTTTTTATCTACAAAATTTTATTTTTACTTTTCATTCTCACTTTTATTCTTAATTTTTTGCATACCAATCAAGCCTTATAAGTATAAGAAAACTCAAGTAACTAAACTCAAATGAAAATTTTTTTTTCCTTAGGTTATTTTATTAATACACATTTAAAAATTATAAATATATATAAAATAATAAATAAACATGAAATTAAAAGTTTCTACAAATATAAAAAAATACCTTTTAAAATATTTATAATAAATTAAGTATGAGAATACTATATTTGACTTTAAAAAATATACTGACATGAAAATATGTGATTTGGCCATCCTAACACTCCCCGTAACAGCACGAGAATATCTTAATTGTAATTTATAGAAAGAAAAAAAAAATCATACATTACAATTTATAAAAAAAAAAATTATACATTACGACTCTTATTATATTAGGGAGATACTATATATATTAGAGGAGCAGGTTTATGGTACGGCCTGTCTATCCTTTCTGTACTCTCTCTCTTTCTCTCATTATCTGCATACATTTCACATGGCTATGCAGACAAAATACGAGTGCCCTCTGCTCCCCGTTTCTCTGCATAGTCCCATCCCTCCTTACAGAGCTTCGTCCTTCCTTCTTCTTCTTCTTCTTCATCTTCTGCCAACTCTCTGAAGGTTTAGCTAGCTTCCATTGATGAACCTGAACATCTGTTGAACTGCTTCTGCAATATCATTTGCTGACACTAGCTTACACTCATCTTCAATCTGCATTAACCATACCAACTCCTTTATCAGAAAGCCCAGTGTTTGTACTACACTATATACCAATACTGTGAATGAATTTCCATTTTGTCATCCAAAAATTAAGCATTTCATCTAAATCTTTCAAATTAAGAGAAAAGCCTCCTAGTTAGTAAATGGTTATGAATGCCTATGAAGGCACCGAAACGATGCGTTTTATAAATAATAGAGACTCAAATGCATATATAGTTTTAAACAGTTTTTATGAAAAATTTTGATGGTCACATTGCGAAACCACTTAATAATCATATCAAGAGAACATTACAAACGCACTTAGTCTAAAAAATTTTATGAATCACATTACAAAAGTGCTAACGTGAAATAGAAATAATTTTAAAAAAATTAAAATGTAATAATTAAGAAAATAAATCTCTACTAAAAGCTAATTCATTCGTTCTAATGTTAAAGGTAGTGTTATCAAAAAGGTGCAATTTTTATAATGAAAAGACATCGTTGGAAGTAGAGAAGCCAGGATTGGCTTGGGTTGGGAGTCAGAAGAACAGTACAGATTCCACGGGAATGAGTTGACCCCATTAAAAAAAGATCAAAAGACAGAGTAATACCTTGAGATTGAAAGAGTAGAGAACCGAGGCCTGTGAGGAGGTTATGTTTAGGTGCAGGATAGTTAGCCTAAGATCCTCAAGACCAACAATGGCTTCCACCAACTGCCCAGCTCTTCTCTTGCACCCAACTTTCAGGTTCACATGACTTTGAATCACGGTCACCTCTATTTCTGCAAAGTCTGACTTGTTCTCTGCCTTCACCTCTTCCCCAAAGTTTGATTCTTCCCTACACGACGTCGTTCCATAACCGAATCCAACTTCTTCGTTTCTTCTCATTCTTTTCTGTGCCTCGAGGGATTGAAGTAGCTGCTCCAATTCCTTTACAAAGTTTATTGCACCTCCAATGATGGACGCTTGGTCACCCTATAAAAAGGTTGCATTTTTATTATGGAAAAAGCAAATCAAGGGATATTGAAGAAATGGGTTTGGTTCCATTTGTATAAAAATTGATTTACCCTTTGAATATAGCAAGTGGGTATGAGGTGGTCGTTCATTTATGAGACTAAAAAGATTTGATTTTTACCATAAAAAAGCAAAACGAGGAAATTTGAAGAAAGGAGTTTGGTTTGATTTATGAAAAAGTAGATTACCCTGTGAATATAGGAAGTGGGCATGAGTGATCTTAGAACACCGAGGTGGTCGTTCATTTGGCGGCGGCGGTTGCGTTCGACGGCAATGTGGGTCATGCGTTGATTCTCCACGTCTTCCTTGCTCTTAATTAGTCTCGTTCTCTTCCTCTTTTTCCTACAATTTTCAGATTTCGCCGGTGACCGCGACGGCATATCCACCGTGTCGTGGGTCACGCAGCTCTCGAGCTCCGGCGGCGCGTGAATATGGGTCTCCGTTGTTCTTCTGGGTATGTAAGCTTTTTTCTTCTCTTCTACTTCTTCATACGGTTTCTTCAGGTTTACAAGTGTTTGAAAGTTTGTGTCTTTGAAGGGGAAAAATTGTGGGGATTGGGATTCCCCACTCTGAAGCATCTCAAGAAATGGCATTTTATCCTCCAAGCTTGATATCAAAAGTTCTACTTCTTCTTGTTCTTCTTTCCCAGTCAGACCTTGCTCTAAGCAGTTTACTTCCAAATGCTCACCAAAGAACTGCAGCAACAAGATAAAAATTTTGGAAATAAAAATGTGAACCTTAAAAGAAGCAAAGAATATATGATTCCATTAACGGGGTTGCGGGTTCAGTCTCTACAAAGAAATAAAGAGAAGTAATAAAAGAGGAACGAATATAGAATGGGAAAAGAGGGAGAGCAGGGCAGAATGCAGACGCATATATATTTCCAGGAAAATAACACATTGCAATAAATGCCAAGCATTTTGAGGAGTAAATGCAGTACTTTTTTCTTGATTCTAGAAATGGGTTTTCGAGAAAAAAGGTAAAAATGATGAAGTATGAAACCAAAACAAAGAAATTAAGTAACAACAACATACACAGGAATTGATGGGTCCTTGAAGCCTCTCCATCAGAGCCGATCTTAAATTCTTCCGTAGAGTGATACTAACAAAACAATAGCGATAATAAATGTAAACCCCAAGAAGAAGCAGAAGGACACCCCATAATATCTATATTCCTTTGTTTTCTGATATGCCAATAATACTCATACAGAATATAACATACAATAAATGCTGTGCCTGGAATAGCTCACATACTGGGGGGTTTGAAAATAGTGATTTGGGGTTAAAACATGAAATGGAGGGGAATTCAGAGAAGAAAGGGATGTGGTAAGAAACGAAAGGTGGAAAATTAGAAGAGATATGGCAGACGATGATGCATATGAAACTGTGAGAGTTGGTGAGAGAAATTTCAGAGTAGAGAGAGAGAGACAGAGAGGGAGTTTACAAGGTCCCAAGCATTATTGGCGGTAGCAATTTTGTCGAGCAGCGAGGACAGACAGTTGTGGGACTCTGTGTTTCTCTCTCTTTGTTTCTTTCTTTATTTTCTTCTTCCATATTGAAGAGTACGGATGAGGAAGGAAGGAAAAGGTGGAAAGAAAAGGCGTTGGAAAGGCGTCGTGTGGATTGTGTGTCCCTCGTCTGATGATGGGTCATTTCTCAATTTCCGCAAAACCTACCATTCTTTCAGAAAAACTTAAATTTATCGCACAATTATCTCTTATTTACCCTTCTGACCCGTCACCCGTCAATTTATCCCGCACATGGAGCCCAAGGACAATGCCAAGCTTCTTTTACTGCAAAGCAGACTGGTTGAGATATTTCTTCTTCTTTTTTACTATGGAGCTTATTGTTGTCAGTTGTCACACTACAAGCAGAATAAGAGATCTATTATGCATATTAAAGGAAGTTTTCATTTGCATCGTAAAATTATTGTTATTTTACTATTTTGTAAGTATTCATTGATTTAACAATTAACTCAATTTTTTAACTTTTATAATTTTTTCTATACATTTATTATCTCAGGTGCCTGCAGGAGCCCACCAATCCTAGGTAATAGAAAAATTATAACACCTCAAGCAATCATTTTTACGTTATGTTTAATATCAAATTTTATCCAGACATTTGAAAGAAAAAAATTATTTTATTAAAATAAATATGTAAATTAAAGATAATTATGATATTTAAGCAAATTTATTATATTTTTTATTCTTTTTTAAGTATTATACTAAACATAATCATTTTATTTTATTTTTATTTTTATTTTTTTATTTTCATATTTAACAATTTTGTATATCAAGAGATGTAAATGCCTGTAAATATTTCATGGTTACAAAATTTACAAGAAGATATATATTGGCTGTCTTAGTTATTTGTTTTTTAATTTTAGAAATACTTGATCAAATGTAAATTTTTTGTTCATTATTAGTTAATTCTTTATCGGTCAAAAATAAAAAATAATAAAATAAATGTACATGTTTAAAAATTAATGAGTAGCAAATTAGAAAATTTTAAAAACTGAGTTTTACATTTTTAAGATTTAGCGATCAAAATATTAAAACGTGTACATCTTAGAAAAAAAATTCCTCAAATTTTCAATTTTCTAGTGGAATGCATATAAATGTTACGTAGTTGCTGATGCAGAATAACCCATGGACTTCAACTTCCTATCCTTAAAGACTATAACATTATTGCTAGAATGGAGCATGAATAAAGCTAATTTACTTTATAGGTAGAAAAATTGAAATGATTTATAAAAAGCTAATAAATAAAATTAATTATTATAAAAAGATATATAAATGTTTTATTTTTGATAAAATTTACTTTTAATATGTTTATATGTATTCTTATAATTAACTTGATTTATTAAGTGAATTTACCTAAGAATATTTTTATAAGAGCATGTTAAGATGAAGACAAATTATTTAACCATCTTGCATGTAATTTTTGTAAAATGGTACACTTTTACTCTTTCTATGAACAAGAAAATAGGTGGTACATTAGTGTTCCATTTCCATCTTTTTTGATAACACATATTTTAAAGTTGATTACAAATTCTATAATTAGACAGATATAATTTCTGCTGTTATAAAAATAATAATAAGAGAAAAACCAACAAAAAAATTCTGAACCTGAAATACAAACTAGAATATTTGTGAGGCATTTTGGCATCTGGTTGCACTACAAAAGCTGTGGACTCTGGACTAAAGATTTGTTTCCCCCTATGACCTTGTTGTCTCAATCAAATGTCAGGCATTGCAGCTCTGGATTTTGCTTCCAATAATTCAACTCTTCTGGAATCAACCTTATGCCACCACTAACACCACTGGGTCAGCTCCTTTTTCTCTTTTTTTAATGCCTATTATGGCAAGACTTCTATTAAGTATAAATCACTTCACTTCAATCAAATGCCTTTTTGTAATACAGTTGAGCTTTCAACTCACCCATTTCATAATTATTCATTTTTAAAATATATCTAGGAGGAGTTAGAAGGAGATATAAAGATCCTCCCCTACCAGAGGATTCAACGGTACCATCTAGTCAATGCATTGTTTAGAAGGAAAGAAAAAAAAAAAGATAATGGAAGAAACTAGAAAGTATAAGAAAAAGACTAATTATGTAGTTTAGTTGGATCCTTCAACTAAAAAAGAATCCTTATGCTATAAGAAAAAGTCGAAAAAGGAGACAAAATTAAAAACAAAAGAGGGGGAAAAAACAGATAATTAATGATGATATCTCTTTCCTTTGTCTATGAAAATTTTTTAAATTAAGAGAATTTAATTTCTTTAAAAGAAATTGATAGAATTTAAAAACATGAGAGATGAATGACTTCAGATAAATTTTGAAAATATTTCATCATCTTCCTTTCTCAATTAATAAGTCCCAACCAAAACAAAAATTTCAATGAAACATTTTCTTGTTTTTCTTTTTTCTTTCTCTGTTATCTCTCATTGAAATATATCTTAAAAATATCAATTACAACCTATTTGGTACACAGAAAGTTAGATAGAAAAATGAAAATAGAAAGAAAAAAAGTAATTTTGTAAATAAAAAATTACTATAATACCTTTACTTTTAATGATTGGATAATAATTGAATAATGATTGATAGATAGTATTAAATAATAATTGAATAATAATTGAAAGGATAAAATTAGAATTTCTTCTGATTTTTCTTTTTCGTTTTCGTTTTCCACGAGCTACCAAACATGTCGTTAATATCTTGTAGAACTAGTTAATGCTCAAAGTGCAAATTCACAACCAATAACACTTCCGAGCATAACTTGGTTTTCAACTTCATGGGGTTGATTTTAGGGCAGAGGTGAGTATATAATGTGTGAATTAACGCAAATTTAAATATTAAATTTTTGAGTTTCTTAAGTTAGGTTGTAAAGAATTGTTTTTTGTAAATATCTATATATCTTGAGTTTGATCAACTTGAAGCCATAGACTTATTTCTACCAAATTAAATTAAAAAATTATTAATTCCCCCTTCCATAAGTTGAGCGTTAGACTTGAGACTCATGCAACTTGATGATGGACCGCAGCCACAAGCAGATTTAGCTAACCTAGGTAACCTAATCTGAGCCATTTGATCAAAGCAAAATGACACACCAATCACTAGCCTCAAAAAGTTAACACGCTATCCCTTCATCTAATTGACAAGGCCCAAACAACACAATCAAGATAGAGATATCGCCACAAAATTTCCCATCCGTTCTCACTCAATTTGTGTCATCTCCTATCAAAAGACAACCTAGATATGACCATATATGTGTATACAACACACGCATACAGACAATAAAGTATTCCGTCGTATAAGGCGATTTTCAGCTTCTTGTTTTTCCTCTTCCTGTGTAATCACCTTATCAAATGCCCACTGTCTTTCTAAGCTATGTTCTTCTGTGTGCACTTTGATTTTGACATTTAACTAGACGTGTATGAACACAGATTCGTAACGAAGAAACAGAAGTATGAAAACACTTCATTTGACATTTCACAACAACGGAGACAAATCCGTCAAATATATAACTCACAACTTGGAAACACCAAAGCTGTTGATTTTTTCTTTTTTAGAATCTTATCTGTTGATCTTCATTAATTTGGAAATTAAAATAACCACATACATCACCTAAAAAAATTAAAGTAAATATCAAGATATATCGAATGCTTAAAAAACTCACATCCAGTATAAATCTTTCTAGGAAATCACACCTTTCATAATTTTACCAAAGACCTCAAAATCTTAATCTTATCCTCCCCTTATAAGATGAAAGGAGGAAAATAGAGGGAGGAGAGGTTTAGTGATTCACCAGTGACTAATAGTGGTTATATCCAAAAGAGGAACTGCCAGCCCCATTAACTCATCGGCAACTTGAGTTGGCACTGTCAAGAAAACTACTGATAACCTTTACATTCTCATGTGCTTGTGCGTGACACATCCGTCCAACAGGCTCCAGAAACAGTGCCGGTTGCCATATTGGATGGGAGGGACCCTATTTTTTGTCCCCCAGTAGGACAAAAATCTCCAATAAGAAATTTTGCATGTGTGAAACCATATAAAGGCAGACATGTATCAATTGAAGCAAGTTTCAAACCACTGAGTACATACCTGTAAATCTGGAAATTAAACTAAACAGAAAAAGATGTAGCCACAAAGCTGCCAAAACAAACCAACTTAACTTAACCTAGGTCAACCCACCACCCTAAAACGGGTCAGGATGGATTGCCTCATTTTGTGCAATTTACTCCATGTTTAACCCGATCCAATTAGGGTGGGTTAGTGGACTATACTGGATGACCCATATAACGTTCAACCCATATTGACACCTCGATATATAACTCACAAAGTGATATAATACAAAATCAGATCTGGTATGCAAATATTAAATGTTAATGTCTGCATTCTACAGTATTGGCACTCTTTAAATTCCTAGAAGGGCATATGCAGCATTATTGAGATCAAGAAAGTTTGAATTCTAGAAAAGATAAACTAAAAAAAAAAAAAAGCCCCAATTGACCCAAAACAGAACTAGCGCTCTATCTGTATGGTTACATGACTGATGTTATAAACCCTTTTGATATAGTCTACAACCTTGTCCAGCATCATGTCTGCATCTGCTTCAGGCCTAATTTTAACATGACAAGCCAGTAAAACCTTACCCACTGTAATGGCCCATATATGCAGCTCATGAACAGCCACAACTTCATCCATGTCCAGCAGCCCTTGTTCGAGCTTAGTTGCATCTATCTCACGTGGCGTGCTCTCCATCAGGACTTCCAGTATGTTTCGCAGCATATTGATAGTTGTCCCCAAAACAATTACCGAAAATATTAGAGTGCAAATCAAGTCAACTATTTGCCACTCAGGCTTGTACCATATGATTGCTCCCCCAATCATAACCCCAACACTTTGGATAGAGTCCCCAAGTACATGGAGATAAGCCCCCTTAACATTAATGTTCCATTCCCTCTTCTCCGGTCTGCCTTTTGATCCATTGAGAAGTGGTTCACTAACATCGTCATGTGAATGATGATCGTGCTTATCTCTTGGATGCTTTTCATGATGATGATGATGGTGGTGCTGATGGTTAGACACTACAGATCCATGGCTATGGCCATGGTCATGACCATGATCATTTTCATCATGTCCATGTCCATGTCCATGATCATGACCCAATAAAAGAGCCATGATAATGTTAACCAATAGACCAAATGCAGAAACTATAAACATTAATAAGCCATTAACTTCACGGGTACCAGCAATGATTCTTTGAATGGCTTCAAAGACTAGTATCCCGGCAAGCAACCATATTAGTTGGATAGAAACCAAGGCACCGAGAATCTCTATCCTGAAAAATCCATATGACTGACGAGGGGTGGCTTCCCATCCAGCAGCCCACAAAGAGAATAATGAGATGGCAAAGGCCGCAACATCTGAAAGCAAATGTGCTGCATCGGTCAATATCGCAAGACTATTAGCTTTGATTCCACCGACAACTTCAATGCTCATGAAAATAACACAAAGAACCACTGCCGTGAGAAGTTTTCGCATGGAGGTCAACCGTTCTTTGGAATCCTTAGAGATGGATCCAGCATCTGAGAACCCACACGGTGCTTCCCCACAAACCTTACTTCCTCCAGGAGTCCTTCCACCATTAGAAGAGTGTCCATGGATTTCAATAACTTGTGCATGCTGAGAGTTTTTTGCTTCCATCTGGAATACAACAATAGTGAAAATGTTATTTTCTGCAAGTTGGTGGAAAAACAACAACATGAAACAGATATCACCAAAAAATGGGGAGAATTCACATTTAAATGAGACTGATAAATTTTAATTCAGTACATAAGCAACAAATTGATTCCATATACACTGCTCCAGAAATAAAATGTCAATAGGCAAATTAGTAAGCCATCATAAAACGAAGGGCAACTATTATCCATATGCAAACATTTATGTGTAATCCGAGCAGAAAATCAGTACTTTGAGTTCAAAGTATTAGAGATAAACTCATATTCACTAGTCAATTGAGACAACAGCACATCAACGACACTAAAATAAAAGAAAAGATCATTCAAGGCAATACCAAAATAAGTAAACCTCAAGCCCTGGTGTTCAAACAATATATAGTCAGAGTAATTACTAAGCAGATAATACATTGTTGACAAGATAGACATATGCGTCATAGATTACAGATGTTGAATAATACTAGACAGAGGACCATAGTTGCTAATGACGTACAGTTAACCAATTCCTTCACATTAAGAAGATAACAGTAAGAAATGATACAATTTGCATTATATACACCAAAGCCTCCATGCTCAACCTTAAGATGCAGACAACAAATCAAAGAGTTCAAAGTAAAAAAATAATAGGATGCGTTCCCATGAGAACCAAGCACAGGGAAGGAATAAAACATACTTCAAAATCTGAAGTGAGCAATTACCATGTTTATAATGTTATAATCCTCAAAATGAAATTCCACGTTGAGAAAGAAACATTAAGAATCAGGAAATACGATAAAAAATGCATCAAATCCAAAGAAAGAAGAACAGTTGATTATTTATACACAAAATAGATACTTCTGAAACACTCTAAGAAGGATAAAAATCATGTCCGTAGAATTCTTCAACAAAATAACTATAAGAAATCTAATGGCAGGAAGACCCCACGCAAGATAAGCTAGTTCAGGCATGTATAGACAATATTTTCATATTTAATGAGCTTCACATTCGCAGAGAAAAATAGATCTTCAAAGAAAAGCCAAGTTTCAAAAGTGTATCGCAGGAAAATGGACATGAATGAGTTCTAAAATTAGTTCCACCCTTCAAAGCATTATTTTTCTTGTCCTATCACATCACAAAAGTACAAAACGACATTGCAGACAACAGCCAACAAGGTCAGTCAATTAAGGATATACTTCGACCAAATAAACTCATGGCCAAATTAGAAACAGATAGACCAACAAGTGGCATAATCGAATCAGGGTTCACGAAGATCAAATGAAGAGGCATAATCAAATCAGCAGAGAAGGAGAACCGGGAGGCGGTCGGAATTATGTAATCAATAGTACAAGCGCAATGAACTTAATCTGGCAGTGTTAATAGGTACAAGTCCTACATGAAAGCACATAATTGCTCAGTATAAATGCATTGATCTGTGTATTTAATAGATAAGGCAACATAATGTCCTGTTGTCACATATCTTTAATGTCGAATAAATGTTTCAATAACGCTGACAAAGCACAAGCACAGAATCGTAACAGGGCAACAACTTGTTCACTTGAACAGAATCAAAACAAAACTTTATCCCAGAAAGGACCAAAGCCGATTCAACATACATTCATTAGAGCCTCAAAGCATTCGGACAAAACAAAAGGGAGTCATCTCATAAACAATTAACTCAAAAGTTCTACGAAATAAGGACTGGATAATGAATCTTACATTGCAACCGCCAGTCACCTGGCTTCAAGCTTGGGATTCCATCTTCAAAACACAATCTTGGGGTTAATCATTGGTAAAGAAAACTCTAGAAACACAGGCAAAAGAAAAAACAAAACTGAATATTCACCATCACGACAGAATTCAAGAAAATTCCACGCCCACATTTGGCCAAAATGTTTCCTTTACAAACAAAAGGGAATAGCAGAAATCATAAAGAACAAAGTAGAAAAGCTTGAAAACTGAAAAAGATTGGGTAATGTACAGAGTTTTCAAAAATAGCAGGACCGTACCAGTAAGAACTCCTCCGCCGAACTATTGGCGTTTTATACCTCGATCCTGCTGTGGGTTTCCCGGGGTCTCTACCGTATGATACAGAAGAATCGTTCTGAATCTTGTGGTATCCGGCTTCGGCTCCTGGCCTCCGCTTTGATTGGGTTCCTGGATTACGTAGACCAGATTGTTCTCATTTTATTGGAGGGGAAAAACATTTTATTTTTTATTATGAAGTTATTTAATAAAAATATAAAAAATGATATATAACTTTGTATATAAATTGTATAATTGTTACAACTAAGTATTATGTAATTGAATCTTTTAATAAATATTTTACAGATGTTATATATTTATTAAAGATCCTGATAACAAAATATAAACGAATTCTATTAAAGTATAATTTATTATTAAACTATTAATTGATTTTGTTTATATAAACTGAAATATAAATTTTGAATCTTTTTATATCTTTTGAAATTTACAAAATATAAGCTCAATACTTCTGCATAATCAATAAAAAAATTACAGAGAAATCTCTCAATTTAACTTGATAATCTTAATTAATTAATTAAAAAAGGTTAATAATCCTAAATATGAATATTCATTTAGTTATTAACAACAATATTAATTAAGTGTATCACATATATTTTGAGTAATAAAGAGTTGTAGAAAAATAAATATGTAAATAAAAATTCCACCTCAAATTAAGGTCTGACCCTATTATTAAGTTATTGTTAAGATTTGAGTAAAGTTACCAAAAAAATAGTAAGTGATGTTTGATACACTGTATTAAATCTAATAGTATAAATTAATATAATATATTATGAATTTATCACTTATTTAACATAAATAATATATTATATAAACTTATATATCAAATTTTTTTTATATATTAAAATAATATATAACCTAATTAAATATTAAAAGATAAAAATAAGTCTAATTAGATTTTGATATATAAGATCTAACATATTTTCATTTTAACTTTTATCTTATAGGAAGCGTTTTATAGGTTAGCTTTGTTGGGTTTTGGCAAAGTGATTAACCTAATTTTGCACAAGCTTTTTTTGTTTTTTTGGGGCCTAGACTTGGTTTGTTTTAATGTCACTTTGATTTCTTGAGCTAGTTAGGCCATTAAAAAAATTTGACAAAAATTATAAAATAACTCTTAAAAAAACAAAATTTTTATATAAGACCTTATAAAAATATTTATAAGATCATATTGATTTAAGCCAAATTAACCAACATAACCGGCTCAATGCTCAAACTTACCTAGCCTCATTTATCCAATTTTGTTTTGGGCCCATCCAACTTGACACGATGTGACCGAATTGGGCAGGCCATTGGGCACCATGTGTAACCTCAATTACCTTTACTCCTTTTTTTTTTTCATTTGCAGATTGACATTTGGCCATTCTCCCCAATTTACTCCCTATCTCCCTCACTCAATAGGTCATCTAGCCATTGGTCAATGATTGCTAAATGAGGATGATGACACAATGATGACTGTGATGTATAAGAATGGTAAAGAAGAGCCTTAATCATGGTAATAAAAATCTGACTAGATCAGCTTGTGTCAACCGATTAGATCGAAGCTAGTTTCTAGTTCGGTCCAGAGATGCCCAAAAATTGACAGCCTCAAGAACCAATCAACAACCGAGTCTAACCAATCGGTTTTTGTTAAAAACCGTTGCTTTCTTTGTTGGTTGAATCGGTTTGTGGTACATTCCATGAATGTTTCCCACAAGTCTCGAACCTTGCACCTCGAGCCTTCACAAAAGGATGATTGTGGCTTCACTTGCCAGTGGCTTTTTATCATGTATATACAAACTTTAATATATATATATATATATAAACATATTAATTATTTATTCCAAATGAATGTGGCTTCGCCTGCAAGTGTTTGTGATTATATAAGTGCAAACTTATATATATATTTATATACATATTAATTATTTCTTCCAAAAAGATGGAGCTCATAGATTGAAACTTTGGCCATGTGAAATGAAAAGAATGTTATGACCAAGCCTATTACACCAAGTGTGTGAAATTTGTACCAAATTTTTATATAAATATACTTATAGAATAATATTCGAATTATATTATATTATTTATTTATTTATTATCACCGATTAGACCATGATTCAATTACGGTCGAATTAATAAATCTTGAACCAATACCTTTACCGGTTTAATGACTGATTCAGTTTTAAAAATATTAGTCCTAATTCTTCTTCTTTTTTTAGTTATAATTTTTTATTTTTCAAATGATAGAAGGACTTTTATTTATTTTAAAATTAATATAACAAAATAAATTTAAATAAATAGAGTATATTTTTAAATAAAATGTATCTTTATTAAAAAACTTAATTTTTAATCTTATTTAATGTTATATAATGTATCATTAAATATATAATAGTATTATTTTATACGACATATTATTTTATATAGTGTCACACTAAATATTACATAATTTTAATATTTTATTATATTTTATCCTATTAAACTTTATATTATCAAACTATATCTTATACAATATATTAAATGGGACTTACATAAGTGTTGAAGAAGAAAAGTATAATCATAATGACAACATTTTTTCAGAAAAAAATTTAAGAAATAAATAAATTGTCCTTACTCAAATCATAGCATACCGTAATTAGTGACCAGTAAATATCTATCGACGAGCAATTATAGATGAAGAAACAAACTTGAAATATTTTAATTGACATAATTTAATGTCATGCTTTCATGGATATTTTTAATTTTGGGATATATTATTGCTTACGATTTTGAAAAGGACTGTCCAGTAGCTTTGACACGTTCTAAATTTTTTGCACTATTGATTCTTAATGAAAATATGAGTCATGAAAAATGTTTATCTCAAAAGAATATTTTTGAGTGAGATAGTCGTAGAGTGAGTAAGGTAAACGTGTATATATATATATATATATATATATATATATATATATATAATGAATTAGGTTATAAATAAAAGTGAGATAGTCTTAAAATGGTCTCATGCAAAATGTTCATTGATCGATAGAATTGCAGCTTTCAAAATAAAAATCGTCTGTATTATTGATATTAAGACGAGAAAATTATGTGTTCATTTTACATAATAAATGCACCAAACTCTAAAACACTATAATCCTTGGGCTTCGCAAAACAGATCATATGAAAAACTCCAATTAAAAAGAGAGGTAAATTCTAAACTAGGGGCAATTTTTTTATATCTATGGATAAAAGAAAAAGAGAGACACAAAAACTTTTAAATTTTTTATGGATGGCAAATCAAAAGAATAGGTAAATATAAAAATATTGAGATTAAAAAAATACAAATGAAAAAATGAGTTTGAATCTTCTATATTTAACAAATAACTATATAGTGAATATTTAAAAAAAATAAAATAAAATAATAACTAAAAAAAGAAAATAAATCTCATATATAATTTTTTCTCTTAACTATAAAATACAATATTACAAAACATCTAAGAATGAAGAAAAATAAGGGTGAGTTGTTGCCTATTGCTATTGGCGTTAGCCTTTTATCTGTACTCTTAATGGACTTTGGAGGGGCCCAAAAAGAAAAGGAGAGAAGCATAGAGGAAGTCTGTTTTAATCTTCTTTTTCTTTTTCTTTTTCTTCTTGTGTGTGCGAATGTGTAATCAGATTTGTCTGTCTACATATGACAAGTTTATGATCATTTGCATTCTTTCCCTGTTTTTCCATTGCATGACTAACTTGTCTGAGTTTCTAAATTCTACTGCTTATGACTTTTCTTTTTTGGTTTTCATTTTCAATCAAGTTTGAGACATAACATATTAATTTTAATTTCAATTTTAGAT
Organism: Erythrophleum fordii; assembly: GCA_032878935.1. Lineage (NCBI taxonomy): Eukaryota > Viridiplantae > Streptophyta > Magnoliopsida > Fabales > Fabaceae > Erythrophleum > Erythrophleum fordii. The sequence continues at coordinate 8,555,436 of JAVQMF010000047.1, forward strand.
TATTAAAACTATCAATTGAGGGATCAATAAAGCAGCACTTACTGAGCTTTCTAAGAGTTAAAAAGAGAGCGATGCATGATTATATTGCAAATGGACAGTTCAGCGGTTGCCTTTTGAATCTCTATCTTATCCTCAATACTTTTTCTCTTTTGACAAATGTATATTTCTAATCCTGAAAATTTTATTTAAGTTTTGTTAATTTCAGTATTCTAAAAGCTTATCTTAATTCAATATAATTCTTAAAGTTTCACTCATGTTTTATTTTTATCTCAGAAATTTATTTTACTTCAACATAAGCGTCAAAGTTTCAAAAAAGATTCTATATAGTCTTCAAGATTTTGAAAGAATTCGTTTATCTTCCTTAATATCACACGTGATTTTACAAGCCAAGTAAAATATTAACATATAAGCTCAAATCTAACTCATACTTAAATTACATTATTTTGCTAATTCCATTAATATAATGCTATATATATATATTGCTGAAAAATTAGATTTTTTTTCTGGCATTTAATCGATTGTAAATTGTAATTGGCAAAATGGAGCAATTTAGGTTTAAGTTAGATCTACACGTTACGATCTTATTAGTCTATAAATTCACGTATGATGCTATAATATTACATATTTTTATTAGTAGAGTTAATAGCATTAGGAAAAAAGAGCCCTCTTTGAAACTTTAAAATATATATTAAACCATTTTCTAAACTTTGAAATTATATTGAACCAAGATAATTTTTTGGAACTGAAACAAAACTTGAGTGAAACTTTAAGATTATATCGAATTAAAATAAATTTTTAAGATTGAAACAAAACTAAACTTGAATAAAATCTTAAAAATTAAAAGTATACTTTTACCTTTTTATTTAATTTTAATCTTTTGTCCTCTTTGTTTGCTTTTTATCCTCTTTGGAAGATGAAAGGAAAACAAGCTTTATTCTCATTTATTTCTCTCCCTTCTGCACTGGGTCTTTTCACACAATAAATTAGTAATTTTAGAATAATTATAGTCTCTTAGACTTAAATTGACAGAAAAATTCAAACTAAGCAACTATTATTGTATGAACAAATATCAAAATTATTAATTGTCTTTAGATAATTTCTTTTGAACAAATCAAGGGAGATTAATTGAAATGTCTATATATGGATGAGTCAAAATATCAAAATTCAAGCTAAAGAATAAAAGTGTTGTGACCCTCCAAATAATAAGAGTTGCTCTTTTTAAAAATTTTACACGTTATCCTAACAAATAAATTTTTTTCCAAACATAATATAATTGCAATATTAAAAAAACAAATATTAAATTTCTATAGTTATAACAGTCTTCTACATGCCATTCATTTTCAGGAATAAAATGAATTTTGTAATGTTATTTCCTGGTACAATCCATCACAATTAAGTAGCTCCATCAATTATATATCTAAACATTCAAAAGTGATTCTCCTCAACTTTTACCAATTGGTTTGTGGGTTCTTTAGAAGATTGAGTGACAAGCTTAGTTTCTTTCTTAGACCTTCCTTATTCCAATAATCAATGACATATCTATCCATATCACGAATCCGATTCCCCTATCCACAAGCTCTACTTTTGTTTGGAACCTTAAAATATATATATATATATATATATGTATATCTCTTGTTGTTAATTACTTATCCTAAATTAGTTAAGCCATGATTATGTCTCCGATTGCATGGTGGTATTTTTTTTCATATATTTTTTATTTTCTTAATTAATTCCCATGCAAATACAACAGAAACCCCACTTAATACTCATAAACTTGTAAAAATGAATGTTATAAAATTAAGTGCAGGTTTTGAAGAGGTTAATACCTTAATTATTTTGTTAATAAAAATACATTTAATATTTAATATTTTTAAAAATTTTTTAAATAAATTCATAAATTTCAAAAAAAATTTGAATAAATATCGGAGACTAATACTGGCAAATTATTTTCATTAAATTTGACATAACATGCTAATTGAATTTTTTAATCTTTATTGAAAATTTTTAAAATTTTGAGAAGTACAAGCTAAAAAAAGCAAAATAACAAGCTTTATTGGATTAAAATAATTTTATTGCAAAAAAAAATACCAGTAGTGTTCTTAGACGGGCCAAGAAAGTTAAACCCTCATTATATATAGTGGAAACTTCATGGATGCAATGCCAAAAATTGGAGGTCCCCCTAATTAATGTGTAGTTAATAATATTATCATTTATCTCATATATTGTGGGGCCAATACAATACTCAATGATCTTTATAAAAGTTCGGCATTAAATAAATCATCGGACACTAGTAAGTTCTTCATTAATGAAAGTAACTTCTTCATGCATTATCATTATCTATATATATATATATATATATATATATAAAGATGAGAACGAAGTTGGTATTGTTGATTGGTTTTGAAATGATATCAATTTACTTTTTCTGCGGCTTCGTGCTTTTTTTTTTTTTCAAACTAGGTGGAGTTTGTGCTAATAACACGGGCTTTGGTGCAAAAAATTTAAATTTAAAAATAGATCAACAAAAAAAAAAAATGCACATGCAATTCAAAAAAAATATTTATTATTTCAAAAGTGATAAATAGTGAATAGCTTCCTACGGACAAGCGCATTTAGCTATAGCTTATACATAAAAGAAGAATGAGTTTAATGAGCCAATTGGTGGAAATTAATTAATTAAAAAGTCATTCTAATTTGTAGTAGGTGGATGGGTCTAATAATTAGATCGAATTGTACGTCACTTATAAGCAGGGCCGAGGGAAACTAAAAAGAATAAGGTAGTGCATTTATAAAAAAAAAAAAAGAATTAAAAGAGACATTTATTACCCCATAATTATAAGGTTATTTTAATTTTTAATATCTACATCATTATACTCTTTAGCATAGAATATGAGTCTAAAAAATTGGATTTTAATTTTATTTTATAATAAAATAAGTTTCACAACCCCATCAACTTTAATTTAACTTCAGTGGCAAAATCAAGAAAATATACACCATGGATCGTGTGAACTTTAATGTCGAGCATGAATTCCCAACACAATTAATATTAAAATGAGACAGATAGATAGATATATGCAAATAAAAGAGAAAGTATAATATACATAGTTTATTGTCATAAATTGTTTTCAGCTGACCTTAATATATATTATTTCAATTTCAAACACATATCTACTAATTAAATACTTATAATCTAAAAGATATAATTATTTTCATGCATAACTATATAAGAAAGGCAATTCATCTCAAATTTTCCATAACCTTTTTCCACCAACTTGTTATAACATCTCATACATATAGGATCTCATAATTTCTTTTCAAGAGAGAGAAGTCAAAATATTCTTCCTTTGGTTTTATGAAAGCAGTATCTACTTTTTAGATGATAAGGACAAGTAATGCCTTCTTCGTCCTGCATGAGTGCCATGCGTCCAAATTAACTTAGTCATCTGTGCCATTTCTCCAAAAGCTTGGATCATCTTCGTTTTTTATTTTTTTAAAAATTTATTTTGTTATTAATTTTAAAAAGATCTAGATATAAAATATATAAAATCTACTTCAATAGTAAATTTTATTTAAATGTATGAAATCATGATAAATATCACAAAGTCCGTATTTATATTACTTTAAAATTAAGGAAAAAAATAATATGATCTAGGCTCTTACTCAATGCATTAATGTGCTAATTACCTACATACAACTCAGCTGACATATATACAGAGAGAGGATTTGGAGTTGGAGAATTTTTTAATTAAAATAATTATTAACATATATGGTAGCTGATATTATGATTAAGTGATGAAGGATTGAATTTATCATTATTATCTCTTTTAATCGAATAAAATTTTAACAAAAGATAAAGTGGGTTTATGCTTAGTACGTATATATTCACCTCAAACTCAAAGTAAGTTTTGGCATGAAGAGGCTTATAATTGAAGGAAATTTGAACCAACCATAAATATTTTCAGCGTAAACCTCAAGCTAGAAAAATATTTAGATGAGAAGATGTGTTAAGAATATTAATAATAAATAATTATAAATCATAACACGTACGGCCTTCAAAATATGAAACTAGTAAACTTAATTTGCATAATCACAAATAAATACTAATGACTTAACATGTACTTTAATGCATGCTAATTTTTTAATTTATTTTATAACTAATAAGTAAATTTTTTTATTATTTAAAAAAATAAATAAGGTTAGAAATTAAATAATTGTTTACTTGCTTCTCATATCAATAATTATATAATTTTTTTTAAAAATAATTATATAATTTAAAAAATAAAAAAATAATAATAATAAAGAAATACATTTTTTTTAGTACTTTGCATTTTGTGGAGGTTAAAAAAAAACTTCAGCATATTTAGAATTAATTTGAGCTATCATTTTTTGTTGTGAAACTATGAAGCTCGGATTCTCTTAATTTATAGAGAAAAAAATGATTATTTTAAACAAATTCTGATCTGAGAAACAAACAGAAGTAGACGAACTTTTTTGAATAGTTAAAATTAGTTTAAAACAACTTATTTTCTGAGACAATCTGATTTTGAAACTGTGACGTAAGGATTTCTTGAATCTCTATAGCTACATCGAAAGCCCAAAAACAAGTCTCTGATAAGCAAGAAACTACCAAGTTTGATAGGATTTGAGGGTTTAAAGAACATATTGAAGAAGAAGAAGAAGAAGAAGAAGAAGAAGAAGAAGAAGAAGAAGAAGAAGAAGAAGAAGAAGAAACAGAAGCAGAAAAGGAAGAAACCTCGATTTGAAATCTTGAGGTCTTAATTACACTTATTAGATAATAATCAACTTCAAATATCCACAGCGCAAGCTGGAGCTGCGAGCAAAGGCACCTGACCCACAAACCCCTTCTTCAAACCCATCAAGAGGTCACACTTCACGTACACTCCATAGTGCGCAGTCCTTATGGCCCCAGCTTTCCACCTCAGCCTTCCCTGCAACACCACCCTCATACTCACCACCCCGTAAGTCTCATCCGCCGCCAACCAGTTCGACACCTCCACCGACACCGGCACCGCCGACCCGCCCATCATCGGCGACACTGACACGGTGCTGTGCCTCTCCATGTAGAGCGGTGGCAGCATGATCGGCTGCGTGATGGCCTGGTTCCGGTACGACACGAAGGCGGAGAGCCTATCGAAGTAGATCGAGACGCGCCGGTTAGGGTTTCTGATTACGATGGTGAATTGAAGGGTGGTGGAGAGGAACGGTGGTGCGGTGGCGTTGAGGCCGTAGACGGCGGCGCCGACGACGGTGAGTCTGGGCTTGTAGGGGCGGTAGACGAGCCAGAGGACGAGGACGGTGATGCCTGCTAGGACGAGAAAGATTGTGATGCAGGTGCAGAGTGCGCGTGTGGGCGCGTGGGATCCGGAGCCTTTAGCCATGCAGTATTTTATGTTTGGGATGCGTTGGTGGTGGTGTTGGTGTGGGGTTGGAGCTGTGTCTGCTAGAGGCTGCTGTTCTGCCATGGGAGAAGCTTATGTGTAGTTAAAGGGGCTGATGAGGAAGACGGAAAGTGGTGGGAAAGGGAAATGTGTAGGACTCGAATGGACCAGAAAAAGATAAAGGAAAAGGATCGAGTCGGTCACTGGGAGCTAAAGTAGAGGTCAGTTTCTCATTTTTAAGATCAATGAAGGAAAGATCACTGATCACTGATCTCTTAATTGATTAATCTTTGTATTTTACTTTCTCTGTTCGTGTGGTTCACTCTGCTTTTTCGTTTCCATTTAAACCTTTCTCTTTCTTTGCTTTTGCTAAGAATGATGTTTTACTTTCGTAATTTCACACTATGAGATAAGCGAGGACAACAATGTCACAGATTGAGGAAGTTTTTGCTGTCAGACATATTCCTTTTGGTATATTAGTATCATTGTTATTCAAAATATTTGGATTTATAAAATAATATTTTTTTAACTAGTATTTTATATCATTAAAAAAAATTATATATGAGGATCTCATATAATATTACTTTTAACTTTGTTAACTTTGATAGCATGTTAATTGTATGGATTTTGGCCTTCTGGTTGCTATATGCTGTGAAATAAGAGAGAAAGAGAAAGAAATAGAGGTGTAGAATTCAGATCTTTTAGATATTTTTTTAATTATAAAATTTGTGTAAAATTAAAAAAAAAAAGAGAAAAAAGAGGAGTAAGAGAACAAAAAAGTCTATATATACTTTTATTCTTTGTATTAGTGAACTTTACAAAAAATTTTATAACAAATAATTCTAAAAAATCCTTACACATAAGTACTATTCAAGTAGGTTCATTGTTTGCTCATCTATCTTCTTTATTGGTGAGTAATACGAGTGTGAATCCAAACTACAATTGTATACTTGATAACTTTCAATTGTGATACCAAAAATAAAAATCTGAAATACTAATATATTTTATATTTTTTGTCTAAACTATTATACCTTATATTTTAATGTCTTATACAATATTTAAGATACAAAAATATGAGATATGGTGTCTATCCAGCTCATTATGTCATTGATCTGTTGGGAAATCTATTCATTTTATCAATAATACCAATAAAAAATGAAATTAAGTCATAAAATTTTGATACTACCTTCTATACAGTTTAATATGAGCTATATTAAAATGATGAGAAATTTTACACTATATTTCTTGTAGGTAAGTTAAAATCAATTATAGATGAATATATAAATATCTTTAAAATACTCATATATTCAATTATAATTAATTTATTCTACCTACAAATTAGGAACTTCACTAAAATTTTCAGAAATAAAGGTGACAGAATAGGATTTGCGTCTGGCCACATACAGTGTACCATGAACAAGTCATGTCCCAGACTCTCAGGAAGTTAATCTTCCAGCGAAGTGCCTCATGAAATCCCTTGGGTTTTGAGAAGCGAACAATCCACTGGCGGCTTTAATGATTATGCATGTCCTTCAAATTGTTAATTACGAAAAATATATATTAATTCCTCTTTTTATATTGAACTTTGAGATAAGATGTGACCCAGGCAGTGGGGCTTTAAAATATTTCTAGAAAATTGCAAAAGAAGACAAGAGTGGAGAAGGAGAAGAAGAAAAGAGCTTTAGAAGAAAGAGACCGAAAAGAAGGGCTCGAGAATGCGATGTGGCTCATTTTAAGCTATTTTACCGACAGACTGATAAGCTTTAGACTAGAAAATATAAATAGTTTCTGCATGCGAATGAGCTGACTAACGCTGATGTGTTTTCGCTTCAGTTTTACACATGCTTGGTCCTGGTTCGACCATGCTTCGTCAGATTCCACACCTTACCACACAACATGCTGTGTCCCACACCTCGTATGTACACGTCGCATGCTGTTTTTACACCTCACATTTCATTGTAAGCCGTTTTTAACTACACTCACAAATTGGCAGTTTCTTCGATGGAAAAAGACCCCCCCCCCCAAAAAAAGAAAAAGAAAAAGAAAAAAATTGCCCACAATGAGAGGAAATTTTTTTAGTATATTCTATTTTGAAAAAAATAATAGATTAAATTAATCATGAGAAATATAAATAAATGTATTAAATTTCCTCAAAACAAGATAAAAAATTATGCATAATATACTTAAATATGTATCTTTTCATCATTTACTTTAATAATACAATACTGTCAAATGAATTGGTTTAATCAAGAGCTAGTAATACAAGACAGGCTGACCCACCTATTAAAACAATAACAAAGTTTTTTTTTTATTAAATAAAGTCAACTAAATAGATAAATTAATATTATAAAATTTTATTATAAATTATATTTTTAAATAAATTATATAAGTTTAAATCTTTTTTGATAATTTCTTCTATCATTTTTTTTATCGCTCTCTACCTCTGATTATTAGAGTACTTTTCATTTGATCTATTCTTCTAATTAAAATTTTTATAAGTCTCTTCCACACATATTTAAACTATTTAAGTCATGATTTTATAATATTTTTTACAATAAACGCAAACTTTATTTTTTTTAATATATTTATTTTTAATTTTATCTTATTTAATATATTCATTTATTCAACCCAACATTTTTATCTCTACCACGTTACACTTAATCTCTCGTTCGAGAAGTCCAAAACCGTCAATTTATCCACATATTAAAACAACCCAATGTTTTTTCGGGTCAATACACGTTCATCTACTCTGGTCGCAGGTTAAACAGTTTAAATGAGCTGGTCAGCAAACCCAAAACCAGTTTTGACAGCACTAATTACTAATTTATAAAAAATATATATTGTGAGCTGAACCCGTCTAAAATTCTCTGAAAAGTGAAAACAAGATTAATAGATAGAAAAATGAAGAAACAGTACAGCACGTCAACATTCAAGGATCATGTCAGCCAGCTTATGGAATACCTTATTCAAATAGAGATTCCTTACAAATCACAAGGAGATTTGAGAGTCCATTATCTTAATGTTCCTGCAAAGACTCTTTAGTCCTCAAAAGAGTACCTTGGATCCAGCAAAATAAAATTGTGTCCATTACAATAGATGAGGCATGTACGGGAGAAGAGCTTAAAACTATGCTCTCAGCCGCTTTAGTGCAAGGACGTTTCGTCAAATTCCAGAGCTGCTTGGGGATATACAAATATTATCAGCTTATTATACAGAAACTTATCTCCGACGTAGTTACAGCTCTATATTAGTATTCATCGAAGGGAAATAACAGAGAAAAGCAAAACTTCAACCTGCAATCCTATTAAATAATTACAATCCTAAATTTCCAAGTTTTGTCAACACAATGAAAAGGAAAAACAAGAAAAATATTAAACTCCTAAAACACTATCAATGCTAAACATTCTATCCTTTTAGCCTTTAAATTAACATCCTACCCTGTTGCCTAAAGCTTCAAGAGAACAAATACATTCCACCACAATCACAAGCCCCTACAGCTTATCCTTCCAGACGCAAATTAGTGTCAAAGTCAGACTACAGAGCTATAAAGCAGGTAACTTGAAAAAAGAACAAATTTCAGGAACCACCACCAGAATCAACAAGTGGACAATCATTTTGCACTTGACGTACAAACTGCCCTTTCATCCGGGGACGCTGCTCCGCCAGTCTTTTCCGGCTTTGATACCTGACCTGTGTAAGAAAGTTGAGCATTAAGTTATCTGAAAGGATCTCAAAAGATAACTTTGATTAGACATCAGTCTAAGCAACTTTGACAAGAATGTTATCATATTCCAAATCATGAAATCTGTTTTGAATCATGCAAACTAGTTCAAACTGCTAATGGCATTGAAGATAAATTTGATCAAGTATGGAAATTTCAGAAATACCCAACGGCAAGTACTAGCATAAGGCGCATAGGTAGGGCATTCAATAGAAGGTCTATTTAGTAGCAGCAGTAGTACTAGTTGTAGTACCTTTTTCTCAAAGCATCTGTCTTTCCTCTTCAGTCGAAACTTTGTTAGAGCAGCTTCCCTTTGGCTGGATCGCTGAGAATCTGTCCCTCTGTATTCATCATAATCATGATGACCCTTGTCACTAAAACTTTCAGGGGTTTTCACAATTACTACAGATGAGGTATAATTTCCATCTTTTCTGCTGCCTATGCTTCCATACGAACCATCATTAATATGGTTTGCAGTGTCATGGCATAAACTAATGCTGGTATTCTGACAAGCAGTAGGATAATCATGCATTACAGGATCCAAGTAGCTTTTATCATGCACAGTCGTTTTATCAAGAGAAGCATAGGTGGCATCATCAGACCAATGATAATGTTGTTCTGAGTTGTGACTGTCAGCATTTGACTGGAACAATGTAGCTGTGGGAAAGGAAGAATTCTCTTTCTGGCAGACTAGTTTGGGACTCCATATGGGATGAGCACCGGATCGTGTGCAGAACATGGAAGGCACAACATTCCCATCTCCACTAGACATATGATCAGAAGTAACACCAGCAGCAGGAGAGGATACAAGATGAAAGTTTGGCAATTGTACTTCAACTTGTCCAGACTGACGAGTGACCAGTGCAATTGTATTCTCCTGAATATGATTTGTGCCACCATACTGACAAGAAGTATCAATTCCGGATATTTCATTAGAATTCTGGGAATTCAACTCAGTGCTATATGCTTTAGCAGAACTCATTGGCAGTGCAGGAAAAAGGGGCTGCGGCAACTTATTACTACTATACCTGCAGATAGGTTTGATGTGTGTATCATCAGAATACTGCAGCAATTTACTGAGTAATTTAAATAACTCGATAGGAATACTGCTTTTGTTTTGAATGCAAGATACTAATTTCTCATCTCCCAGGCATGAAAGCTTAAACCATTGGCCCTTATTTTTGGAGACCAAGGGCAGTGCAGAACTGTAAAGAAATGATACTTGTGTCCAAATAGATAATTCGCTCTACAAATTTCAGAACTCCAATTGCTTAAAAGAAAAAAAAAAATCCCATAAATATGCTGTCTCTTTAGAAGAAGAGTTATATTTACCATCACTCTTGATGATTCCATAGACTATAAATCCAGGCTCTCAAAAGTATGTTAAAGTCCTACATGTAGAACAAGGACAATAGCTGTGGCAAAGGAATACTAAATAAAACATAAAAGGGAAAAAAAAAAATCAAATTTTATATAAATGGAATGAAACAAAAATTAAGGATTTTTTTTTTTTTCTGGTTGAAATTTGTTTCAACAAAGAAAACATTATATAGCCATCTATCCTCAGTTATTTGACATCAGTTAAGGAACTAAGATAATCACAAGCATCACAAACAAACAGTAAACTCACCAAGAAAAGGCAGATGCATTTGAATGGTTCAATGTTTGCCTTTCCTCAGTTTCCTGTTTACATGAACTGCCAGAAAAATTTCTTAAAGAAAGTTCCAACTGCGGATCAAAATCAAACTTGCTTATGCCACCATCATTAAGACTACAGTTCTCATCAGCATTCTTTGGAAGATTCTCAAACGCAGCAATCAAGTCAATAGCTCCTCTAGAATGTTCTAACAGTTCATTCTTGCAGCCATGAATCTCTGTATCAAACTTAGGATTGCCTCCGATTAACTCTGCCCTTAAAACTTCATCTTGATTCTCTGTTTCAGCACAATTGTTGTACTGCTCCAGCCTTAAATTTGTCAGGTTAATAGTTCTGTTGCATCTAGCAGCCTCTGGTGTACAAATAATTGATCTCTCTGCAATAACTACTTTGCAAGAAAGCACAACTGTCTTTAATTAACAAAATAAGGAAAAGGTTTAAACAAAAGTAGATAGAAAGTAAGAAAATTACATACTTGTAGTTCCATCATTATGTTTAACTGAGTCCCTTTCAAGTTTTGTAGACTCTTCATACTTCAATGTGTCAATGTTGCTCAAATTTGAAGAACTCCTGGGCTGGGATGTATCAATGTTGCTCAAATTTGAAGAACTCCTGAGCTGGGATGTATCCTGCATATTTTGCATGTATGCACTCTCAGCTTCCAAAAAAGGCGATGTACAAGTGCTCTGCACAAGAGTTGACAAAACATGTAGTCTTTATGTGAAATTTCATGAAGGCAGCCTACTGTGAAAAGGACATTCTCCGCATGCTATAAGGGCTCCACATATATTTTGTATCAGAGATCCTATGTGGTACGTTTTTATATGTTATTTAAGCAAAGTATTGAATGAGAAGGGAGAAGTGTAGGTAGAATTTTAGGAGACTACATCAATTCACAGTTTCCTAACTGTTTCAAACTCTCCATGTTATGAGATATTGACATGCAACAAGGTTTCTAGCAAAATTTGAGTGAAGGGGTGACTTACTTGGGCCTCACTCCCTTTCTCACTGCATTCATTATTTTTCTGTGTGGAAGCCACAGAACCAGTTGAGTGATTGCTGGCAGCATTGTTTTCAGAAGTAGCTTCAATTTTTTTCTGTGGAAATGTTAAATCATGAGTATGCCTGCTGATCTATAAATAATATTTGATAACAAGAGAACAAAGATAGAGAAAAAGAGAAGATATATACGCATGTCAAATTTGTGGGTCAATACAAACAAGAGAAGAAAAAATATAAAAAATATTGATACAAGAAGGTTGAAGAATGCAACATACAGGATGCCTTCTCCACACATGTTGCCACAAGGTCAATAGCACATTCCTCCGAACAGGTTTTATAAGAAAGTCAGCTGCACCTTTTAATATGCATTTCAATGCCATGCTAATTGAATCATGAGAAGACATCACTACACAACCACCAGAACACGAGAGCCCATTAGCCATATCTAATAGGTAAGATAGTTGATTAAGATAGCACACAATTTAAGTCAACATACTTATGACGGGAATGTTTTTACAAAGGTCATGCTCCTTGATTAAAGTAAGAAGTGCAAATCCAGATATTGATGGCAATTCCACTTCAGTTAATATGAGATCTATGTCAAGAGCTTTCTTCTTCAATGTCTCCCATGCCTTTAATCCATCAGAAACCGCAGCAACTGCATGGATAAGATTATCATAAAGATGAAGTATAAAAGCATCACAGGCCTGCTTGAAGGAATAACTTCAAGAGTGCCCTCCAATCTCTCTAACATGTTTCAAAGGACGCCTCATGAGACAACTGTAGTCTAAAACCCACAAAGAAGCCACAAGTACAATTCCGTCCCACCAAAATCGAATGAGAAAGTTCTATGCTTATTGAGACATGAGAGAAACCAAAGTGATATCAAAAGCCAATTCAGTTGTGGACCAAAACACCATCAGATATATCAGATTTTTTTTTTCCCCTTTTAAGCCAAGGCGGATTCAAAAGCTTGAAATGATAAAATTTACTTACTGTATCAGCACAATATTTAAAGAACAAAAATTGACCAAGCCACATGTCCGAGCTATAACCAAATAAAGAATTCCTCTTCCAACCTAAGTGAGTAAAATCTCAATCAATTCTTACTTATAAGTTATAAGCATATAAGCGCTACATTGAAGTGATACAAGAAAGATAAATGCATTTGGTCCAGTTAACAAAGTTAATCATCCAACCCTGTTGGCATACCTACGATATCCTCGTGATGATACACACACACACAGACACACACATATATATTACCAATATCTTCAAAATAAGGTTTAAGCGAAACGAAAATTTTTTCGCTTTGAGTAATAAATTAACATATTTAAAGAGAAATATACAACGCCATAAATAATATCTAGAGCCAAAAAGAAAAGAAAAGAAAAGAAAAGTCATAAATAGTGAAGTTAATGAAGGAGATTTTTTAAAAAATACCTCTGTAACTACATCTACGGAGAAGGGCAGCGATAATCTGGCGAGTAGAATCATCAGCTTCCACCAGCAGAACTCTGAGCACCATCCGAGGTAGAAACTTGTCCCAGTTAACCATTTCTTTATAGCTATCATCCTTCAGCTGGTTCATCTTGCTCATCTCCTCTTCCATCTCCAACCTCACCTCCATCCCGTTTTCACCGCTAACCACAACCACTTCACCCATTCTCCAGAAGCATACTACAAACCCAGAAAGACCAAGCACACAAAAGCAGCCAAAAAAAGAAAACCACAAACCCTAACTTTTCACAATCGTTCAGAGAAGATGATGCAACAAAAAGAGTATCCGCAGAGCAAAATCAAATTCTACCTCATCCTTGAGCAAGAAATATATAAATATCTGAAAAGTCCGCTAAAAATGAGTGGAACCAAAACGAGAGAGAATCTCAAACCGCCTTCAATGCTTCGATTAAACCAACTTTAGCTCGCGACCGCAAAAAACGCAAAAAATATCTTCCACAGGAATCTTCTTCTCTCAATCTTTGAGGTGGATCAAAAGGTGGGCCGAGATTGGGCCACCCCCAGGAAGCTGACGTGGCGACGTTTGGGCCATTGGTTTGAATTCTGAAGGATAATCTTCCACGTGTGTGGGGTCCATGTGTGGTGAAGAAGTGCTCTTGGATATTTTTTTCTTGCTGAGATTGCCACGTCGGTAGTGGGGCCACCACTCTTTAGATCTTGAGCTGGAGAGAATGACACGTGTCATCTTTTCCGGGAACATTTCAGTTTTGTGGCGCTCCACTCGGCGGCGCCAAGTGCTACCTGATCTTCATTTTCCAAGTGTCTTGTGTCTATCAATCGGGTATCTTTTTCTTTTTTGTCCTTAGATATAATAGTGAGACAATGTCGTGAAAGCTTAATTTTGAATTTTTTTTTCTTATTTAAAAATATATATTATTTTATTTAATAATTAATAATTTTTTAGACAAAAAAATTGAGTGATATGAAAAATACATGTTTAGTAAAGTAAAATATTTTTTAAAAAAATAAAAATAAAAATAAAAATAAGAACAAAGTGAAATTTTGAAAATTAAAATCATATTTCGTATAACTCCTCATTCCATAGTATCACCCAATGAGAATGAACCGAATTGCTTTTAATATGACACATATTTATTAAATTTAGGGCACTTATATTTATTAAATTGATGTAAAAATTTAACATGGAGGCAAGGCTTATCAGAGAGTAATTAAAGATTTATCAAGTATGAAGTGCCGAAATATTAGATAGACTTAACCATCAATATAAGCTTTCAGCATTAAAATGTTTTAAATTTATTATAGTTGAGTGACTTAAAATTCGTATTAGATTAAAAATTGAGGTAATTCTATATATTGTTTTAAAGGTTTGAAAGTTATTATTATTAGATATATTTTGTGATTTTATCTTTAATGACTAAAAATTAGAGTAAAAATTTTAAAATAATCTAATGAATTAAAGGGGAAAAAAAAAAACACTCTGTAGACATAGGCTAAATAATTATCCAAACTTACGTTACGATACTAATAGGTTCCATAAACAATGTTACTTCCAGGCTACTTAGGCCCGTAAGAATATGCAACTTATATATAAATAATATTCTGTTAAAATTTAAAATATATTAAATTTGTAGAAAAGTTATTATATCATTTTTAAAGAACTTTTTTTTTTTCTCTTAAAATCCTATCTTTGTATATAAGAACTTGTTTGGTATACAAAAAATTAAAGATAAAAATGAGAATGAAAAGTTAAAAAATAATTTTATAAATAAAAAACATTCATAAAACTTTTATTTTTAATAATCAAATAATTGTCATTAGAGAGTTTTAAATAATAATTATAGAGATAAAATTAAAATTTTTTCAAACTTTCCTTTTCCCCTTCTTTTTTCCTCTCTCTCTTTCCAAGGTTATTGAATGGTTTGTAAATATGCAATTCCACTCAATTAATATTTAAAAAAAAAAGGTTCAAAAAAAATTTTTTCTTTAAAAAGACAATAAACACTGTATTAGACTCACGTGCATCTTTGGTTAATTTTGTGGTATTTAGTATTTTACATTAATTGAGTTTACATAAGAAGAAAATTTCAACAGTATTTTATTTTGTTGATGAAAAATATATAAAATCACTCAGACTCTCCCCACTTAGACAATTAGGTGAATTTGAAACACAAAGGGATATCAAATTAGAGCAGTCTACTAGAACTATGCCTAGAAGAGTTTATTTATTAAACAGAAAAAAAAAATTAATTATAATAAGATGTTATACCATACCTACTAGATAATGGCAGGTGATAAGACAAAAAATTGTCAATTGTGGAAAATGTGGTATCAAAATTGGCATATGTCAATATCTCTCTCATAAAGAGGCTTTTTCACTTTCACTTCTTTCGTAGCCATTGATTCTGGAACACAAATGTTAGTTTAAACCATATTTATTTGTCATTTTCATTCATCCCTGCAATTTAATGCCGTCACGGGTGATCTAACAATAAAAAAATTGAGAAAAACATTGTGTTTGCCACGAGTGGATACATATAAGCAAACAACATTTTATCTGTACGTTGAATTGTTTTTTTTTTTAATTTAAAATTTGAACTTAATTACTTAAAAAAAAAGTCTCAATCATCCAAAAAAAATGTGTTAAATCATCAATTCAGTTATTCTGAAATGAAGTTCCATGTAAGCGTTGACTTTGTTAGTTGCTTCATTTGTAAGATTTTACATTGAAACTTAAATTAGTTTAGGAAAAAATATAAAGAAAATGATACAAGGCCACTAACAATTCCGCAAGATATCATCTTAACATGGTTAAAGCCATCTCAGAAGCGACTAGGTATGTTGTTTTGATGACTTAGAGCAATTATGGGACAAAATAAAAGATAATAAACCATTTTAGCACTCTTTAAGTTTAAAGGACCAACTTGAAATTTGAAATAAATTTAAAAAAAATCAAAATACTGACTTAACATTTACTTATTAAAAAAAAAAAAACCTTTGATGAATTGAAATCTAGACCAAGCTTATACATGATGGACCCATTAAATATTTAATCAGCTCACAAGGCTTCTTTAAGCAAGAAAGCAATGCATGGCCAGCTAGGAATCATTAAGCAATCTACTAGAAACTTCCTTAAACTCACTTGCCCTAAGATATCATCACACATGCTTGAAAGTAAATCATATGCTCACCCATTTTCTATCTAAAGCGCCTACTTGAAGATAGCTATCATGGTCTCTTAATTACGAGATTTTCATCAGCCTCACTTATAAACATCAAGGAACCCCAATAACCCCCTTTACCTTTTACTAAGTTAAATTCAATTATATTTATTAATTAGTTTAGTTCTCTTTTTAATTTTTTTTCTCTTGCATGAGTGAAAGTGAAATATAACCATGAATAAGGTAAGAAAGAGCTATATATGTGTCATAACCATACAATCTTATCAAAATATTTAGCAAAGTAGGCCTTATTAGCCTTCTTGGATTATAGTGTTTCAACCAATAGTCAAAACATTATTCACAAACTCCTAGAATTATACACACACACACACACACACACAAACAAACAAAAAAACTCTAGGATATCTATATTGTCTTAATAACTAATTACATTAGATATAAAGACTCTAAGTAAAAGGGGTGGTGGCTGGGTGATGGTGTTAATAGAGTGATTGAGGGTATGGGACAATTATCATTTGTGTCCATGACAAAGTGCATATTGAGTAGTACTTGAACTATTCCTACCTTAAATATATGAACATAAGCTCATTCTACCTCAATCACATAGCACATGATTGGCATCTTCTTTATCTGAACATATTATCAAAACAAAAGTTGAGAATTCAAAATTTTTCAATAGGACATAATAATTTTTAGAAAACAAGTAATGGTCCAATTGCCTCATATGTAGAAAATATTTTTTATTTACATCACTTGTCTATCTAAGAATCAATTAAATCAAGAAAAATATTTAAACAAAACATACAAGTTATAGAGTAATATCCTACACAAACCATATAACTTATTTGTAATGATAAGTCAATTAAACAATTTTTATAAAGAACCATAATAAATCAAATCTAAAAATGCTGGTTAGAAAAATCCCATAGGCACTATATTAAGTATCATATATTACCTCACACAGACCTAGGTTTGTAAAATCAATAGCGTCATATCCAGTATCTCATACTACTTAATATGAAATCTAGGTTTTCAATATTTTTAGGATTGAATAATCATCTTCCTTATTCTGCATATCATAAAATTTGTTAATACAATTAGTATATGTAATTATTCATATCATTATTGCATATTAGGGCATCTTCTAATATAGATCTACCTATTGCAAGCAATTAAATCTATAAGGGACCTTTTTCTCCTTAAACCATCTTGTAAAATATAATACTGATAGCAAGAAATATTTTCCTTTGATTATGTACTAACTTCAGTCATATAACCATATCATTTGCTTTGTTATTGTTACCTGCATATCAAATTTTAAAATAAAGTTATTCATACATATAATTCATAAGAGCTGTAGACAATATCAGTCAATCATAATTAAAGTTGCTTACTTAACAATAAAACATTTCAAGCAAATCAAAACATCATATAACATTTATTTTTGTCATATCAATAAGAACACTCTTGCTTAAGAAATTATTGACACATTATTTGGATTAATGTCTATAGAGTTCCAAAAGAGCTCATCAAGTATTTTTGGTATGCACAAAGACAATTCCTCTTTAATTTATCCATATATATATATATATATATGTAAACTTAAAAATATTAAAAGCCACATAGATGCACCTTAAAAATGGAAAATGTAGCATTTTCTATATTAAACCCAAGACCAATATAACTTGGTTGTGTTTAGGGCCAGCTCAAATCCAAAGGCTGACATGGGCCTGTATGGCTAGATATAGGATGGCTTTATGTTAGCACCATGTTTTGTGTAAATAGGGTGCTTTTCACCCTTTTCAAGCCTTTCTTCATCCAAACTCATCTAGATAATTCAAGTAACATTTAGGTAACTAAAATACTTAGTTTAGAAGTAGACCTATTGAGCTTTTCTTCCCAAATGCTTTTAACTTATCTCATTCAAAATTTCTCCATATTATGGTTTTCTTAGGCAAAAGTGAGGGTAAGGGGTAGTAGCTCCCAAGCTTCCCTTATCAAAGCTTTATTATTAACATAAAGCAGTCCCATAATCAAATTCAATTAAGGAATTATATGAGCTTCATATCTTCAAAATGCTAACCAAACAAAAACATGAGATGAAAAGAGATATAAAGAAGATGAGAAAGATGATGATGATGAAGAACAAAGGAGATGCATGAATTCTCTTTAGGATGAGGATATTGTCTTGTTAAAGGGTTGATCTAAAGTCTTATTCTCCTTCTCTTCCTAATACTCCTTTTTTCACGCTTTCTTTCTCCTTAAGTTCAATGACAAGGTTTTATGAAAGTGGAAACAAAGGCAAATTTTTGGAAAGTGAATGCCACAAAGTTTATGAGTGTTTTAAAGGAGTTTGCATTCATGAAGGTGAGGGGTGGTATTTATAGGAGGAGGAAGGCATTTCTCTATCTTTTTGCTGAATGCATCATCTGAAAAACAATAAAAAAACTTCTTTTTGTATAGATAGTTTTCAAGCCTCCTTATCTATTTCAATGCATGATATTTGTATGTAGGTTAAGTTTTAAGGAAGGTAGCAATTATACAAGTTGTCCATTTAACTTTAATGATCATTTTGAGCCAATCCGATTATCCATAGCCTATCAAATTCAATTTAGCTAGAATTACCTTTTTTTCTTAGAAATTTGTATGTTGACCTTGATTAAAATTACACTTTTAAACCTTAAATTTTTATTAATTATATTTTAACCCCTAAATTTTATTTAAATATTTTTATTTAACAAATATTTTTCTTATATTTTTAAGGCTCTAATAACTTAAGAATTTCTTAAAATTTCACTCCTTAAATATTTATTTTTTAATTTGTTATTATTCAATAATTTGATTTTAATTTCAAATAAATCTTATAAAATCATAAAAATTTCAATTAAATACTTAATGATTGCAAAAAATTTTGATTTCCTTCCTAAAATTCATAAATCCATAATTCACACATTGGGGCCTAATTTTATTAATTTAATAGGTTTCAATTTAGTTAACTTAATTTAATTAGTCTAATAAAAATTTAATTTATCTTATAATAATTTTATTTTAAAAAGGATATTATAACCTTACCCTTTAGGTATGCTTCTCATTTTAATTTTTCTTTCAATTTGTGGAGTGATTTACTAACTTAAAGTGTTAGAGTCCATAATAGGACACCATGCCCTTGCTTGTTCTTGTAGGCCCAAACCACAATCCACCATTGCAAAGATCGTTAAGAGTAGAAAGGAAAACATCATTGGCATCATCTATGGGAAAGATGAATCTTTAATTGATTGAGTCATAGTTGTCTATCCAAGATTAGTAATAAGAAAGAATATGCAATTGAATCTCACTACCACCATTCATGGTGATAAAAAGGCCCACAGAATAAAGAAACAACAAAAAAGATAGGAAAGTTGCAGGAGATCAAATAGATCGAAAGCTTTATGCTGAGGAACCTATCTCACCTACCATGGGTTGTCAAGAAGACACCTCCCAAATAGCTTGATGACTTTAGGTAGAAAAGAACTGCTCGAAGAAATAAGGAAACTTAGTAAAAAAATGTTAAAGAAATGAGGAAATAAACTTTAGATATTATTCAAGAGGTGTACTTAGGAGACCACATTAATTGTTTAAAGTTGATGGCAACTAAAGAAGTGATGGCCTCCTAAACAATGGTATTCTATTTTTACTATATAGAGAGGCAAAACAATTCCACCGAAAAGAGTGGCTTTCAGTGGAAGCATACTACCTTTAGGTGAAAATTGGTTAACTAAAAACTTCTACCATATATCATTGACCCACCCACCCTTAGTCTTAGGGATCAACATCTTCACTATTCTTATACATTTGATCAAACCACCATTTATTTTTAGTAGGTAACTTGCCACCAATACCACCAATCATGCCATCTAAACCTTACAAACTATAAATATTGAACATTCTTGCCAACACTTCAGTTTATGGCCAAAATGAACATCATATTAGACCAATTGAGTCAAAGCAGCACCTAAACTTATCTATAGCATATGATTAAAACTAGAACATAAAGAACCATAATAGAAAACATGCCCAACACTTATTCACACATACTAAAATGCAAGAGCAAATAACTATTATATTCAAAATGCCATTCTAGTTAAATCCTTATGATGGAATCATCAAACCATAACATCATATTAAAGCCTTTATTACTACTTTAGACATTAATAGGATAACCAATGCATGAATATGTAGACTATTTTTCAAGGACATTGAAGAAAGTTGATTTGAATGTTTTTCCATATTTATAATCAAACTCCATTCGATGTTTCAACAATCTAGCCTACTTTTTTCCAATAGTGTAAAGAAAACTCTAAAAGGAAAGAATGACACAACCTTCATCAATGATATAAAAATATATAAGAAAATCCTTCCCATCCGTGTAAAGAAAATTTGTTGGCTCCTTCGACTTCATAATCCCATATTGACCTTCCTTTGCATATTGACAAATAATAGTATCCTAAATCTCTTGCAACTGCTCCCCAATAAAACTTGCTAATTGAACATCCATTCCATCACCCAAAACATAATGCAAAATCTCTTAGCTTATACTTAACCTAAACAAATTTCCTTTCTTATTTTTAGGCATTATCATATCTTCCTCTTCAACATTGATGTTTCTCACTTGCCTCACCTTAAGCAAGCAAATTGGTCTTTAATCCACCAAGTACACATTATCACCATTTCAATCGGATGATCTGAAGCCCCTTAAGAAATTCAAAGTTAACGAAATCATCTTTAACCTGCTCTCCTATCGATTGAAAAGTAGAACAACCTTCTAAAAATGGTTGATCCAAATTCACTTTTTTATCCAAACCTTCCTAATGATTGTATCCAAAAAATTGATAGTTTTAATGATTGAGGAATCTATAGAACCAAAAATAGAAGCAAATAGAGTTAGTTGTAAAAATTGATCATTATTCAAGCAAACATAAACAACCTTAAGAAAAGGTAAAAACCAAAGATTAAAAGTAGGAAGTACAAAAACTCAAACTTAAAATTAATCATATTATTCTCATTTTTAACCTAACTTTATAACACCCATAAAGTTCAAAATTTACTTAACAAAAAACCATAATATATTACTCCAAGACATTTAGAAAATTTCGAAACTTAGCAAATATGCCAAAAAGCAGTGAGGAATTTGCAAAGAGATGAAAGAGAGAAGGCACATATATAGAGTTGGAATGAAACAATGCAATCGAATGACTAAATAGATGCAATCTTCACAAAGCCAAAATAAAATAGCAACATTACCTTTTGGTCCTTATATATTGATGCAAAATGACCTACCATCATTGCCTTTAACATTGGTTAGCACATTCACCAATTAGCTAACAACAGGTGGCACTCATCCAAAAGAAACAATGTTGATAAAAACAAAATAATGCACCTTATTTATAATAACCCTAGTCTCCAAAGATGATTACCTTTGCGAATTTATTGCCCACATACCTTGAAACTTAAAGTTCTTGACTACCAATATTTAAGAATTTGGAGGACTGATGATCGATTGAGATTTAGACTAGACCCATAAATGATCAAGCCACTAGTGATTTAATTGGCTTTAAAGCTCCTTTTACTAAGAAAGTGTCTCGTAGTCAACTTGTGTGTGCTAAGAATCATCTCGTAACAAGCCTAAGGTCTCCTGAACCTTATTAGTCCTATGATATTGTTATGTGCACTCGATAATAGATCTCACACTCACCCACTTTCCTACTTAAACTACCTACTCAAGGATAGTTATCATAATCTTTTAATTATAAGATTGTCCCCAATCTAGTCTATAAATATATGGAGACACCTATCCTTTAGGTACACTTTTCTTATTGATCTTTCTTCCATTACTTGGAGCTATTTGTTGACTTGAGTGTTGGAGTTTATATTAGGGCATCACACTCTCCCTTGTTCTTATAGGTCTATACCATCATCTATTACTACAGAGATTGTCAGGATTAGAAAAGGGAACATTAACCTTATTTGTCAAATAAAATTCATTAAGGCAGGTGGTAGTAAGATGTTATAAAGGATAATATATGAGATAGTTGGTCCTTTGATAAACAAGAGACATTAAGCAAACAAAAAAGCCATGTAATTGTCATAAGTAAGGTTTCTCATGTAAGCTACTAAATAAAATGAAGTCATATGAAAGAGTTGCTACAAGCAAGAGATGAACTTGATAAACACTATCAATGCAAAATTTTGTGGCATAGATAAGTGCTAGATAGTATTAATAAAGGTAAATTTTCTAATAGAATTTACTAAATTCTTGAAAATTAAGATAATTTTATTAATGACCCTCCTAGATGTGAAATAATCAGTGACAACATTAAAGATAACAAGTAAAATTTGAATATTAAAAATTAAATATTGATAGGCTAAAATAAAAATTAGTATAAAATTAGAAAATAAAAAAAGCTTATTCTAACTATCATTTTATACAAAATATTTGACATGTAAAATGTCATGTTGAATTTGTTAGATTTTTGACATGAAACAAAGAGGTTAAAAAAAAAGCAGTTAATAAAGTTTAAAAAGAAAAAATTCAAAATTAAAATTAATAAGTTTAAGAAATAAAAATAAAACTTTATGTAAAATTAGAAGACAAAGAATATATATTGATTTCTAAATAATGTGTGATGAGAGCATTATCTCATTTTAAATATCTAAAGCATTTAAAAGAGTCCTCATTATGTTAATACATATTAAACATATGTATTAAGCATGATATGATAAATTAAATATTGAAATTTCAATTTATACATTGATACTTTTTAGAATTTGTTGTATGTGTTATTTACTTCTTTTTATGCTTCTTTTGCCTAACAAAATGAAACCGGACGAGACCCGACCCAATGAAACCGTATGGAAGATCCAATATCCATTAAGCTTCCTTTTTTCCCCCCTTTTTTCTTTTTTCAAGAAAAAAGATTTCCTCGTCATCGTCGTCTCCTTCGTGATCGTCTTTTTCTCGCTGGTCAGAACCAGATCTGAGAGCAGTTGGACTCTCTCTCCTTCTCGAGAGAGCTCAGAGGCAATGAGCTCCACTCCCACCGCATCAATCGCGGCCGTTGATCAAGACGGCAGCACCGTAACATCTTCTGCGACTCTATCGTCCTCCGTAGACTTCGGCGCACCGGAAGCATTGGACTACGTCCGATCACTTACCGACGTTGGGGCCATGACTCGGCTACTCCACGAGTGCATTGCGTACCAGCGATCCCTTGACGTCGAACTCGACAACCACTTGTCTCAGCGCACCGACCTCGACAAACAACTCTTCCAACTCCAGAGATCCTCGGAAGTCCTCGACATTGTCAAGTCTGATTCCGACCACATGTTCTCCAACGTTAGCTCCACCTGCGACCTCGCCGACAATGTCAGCCGTAAGGTCCGGGAGCTTGACTTGGCGCAGTCGAGGGTGCGTTCCACGCTTCTTCGCATCGATGCCATCGTCGAGAGAGGCAATTGTTTGGAGGGTGTGAATAAAGCGCTTGAAACTGAGGACTATGAATCCGCGGCGAAGTATGTCAAAACTTTCCTCCAGATTGACGCGGAGTACAGAGATTCTGGGTCGGATCAGAGGGAACGATTGATGGATTCCAAAAAACAGCTTGAAGGGATCGTGAGGAAGAAGCTTTCGGTCGCTGTGGATCAGCGAGACCATCCCGCCATTCTACGATTTATCAGGCTTTACGCGCCACTTGGTCTTGAGGAAGAGGGGTTGCAAGTTTATGTTGGGTATTTGAAGAAGGTAATTGGGATGAGATCCAGGCTGGAGTTCGAGCAATTGGTGGAATTAATGGAACAAGGAAATGTGGGTAGTAACAACAGTGATATGAACCAAAACCAAATTAATTTCGTTGGGTGTTTGACGAATTTGTTCAAGGACATTGTGTTAGCAATTGAAGAGAATTACGAGATCTTGAGGAGTCTTTGTGGTGAGGATGGTATTGTGTATGCGATCTGTGAGCTTCAAGAGGAGTGTGACGCGCGAGGTTCTGTGATCTTGAAGAAATATATGGATTATAGGAGGTTGGCTAAGTTATCATCAGAAATAAATGCCCAGAACAATAATTTGCTAGCGGTTGGAGGAGCTTCTGAGGGGCCAGACCCCCGAGAGATTGAATTATACTTGGAAGAAATTTTGTCGCTTATGCAATTGGGTGAGGATTATACTGAGTTCACGATATCAAAGATTAAAGGGCTTACTTCCGTTGATGCAGAGTTGGTCCCACGGGCAACTAAAGCTTTCAGAAGTGGTAGTTTCAGTAAAGTTGTTCAAGATATAACTGGATTTTATGTAATTCTAGAGGGTTTTTTCATGGTGGAAAATGTACGGAAAGCTATAAGGATCGATGAATATGTGCCTGACGGCCTTACAAATTCCTTGGTGGACGATGCATTTTATGTCTTGCAAAGTTGCATACGAAGGGCAATATCCACGTCAAATATCAGTTCTGTAATAGCGGTTTTGAGTGCTGCTAGTAGTCTATTGTCCAATGAATATCATGAAGCATTGCAACAGAAGATTAGAGAACCAAATCTTGGTGCAAAGTCATTTTTGGGTGGTGCTAGTGTGCAGAAGACTGGGACAGAATTTGCAACAGCTTTAAATAACATGGATGTTAGTAGTGAATATGTTCTAAAACTAAGACATGAAATTGAAGAGCAATTTGCTGAGGTTAGTGGTATATTTCTGGTTCCTTACTGTTATTGTTGGATAACGAAATTTAATAAAGTATGGTTGGCACATTATACATATATGCTCCATTAGATCCGGCCAAAATATGTGTGTGTGTATGGATTTCCATAAAAGAAGTTGATAGATTATATATGTAGACTTTCATTGTGTATTTTGGCAAATTAAAGAGACCTTGAACCTAAGCATTTATATGGGGCTTTAGAGTCATGTAAACTGCAATGGTCATAGTTCTGAAATTATAGCGAAGTGGCTCAGAGGCTGCATGGTAATACTTGGCCAATGTGGCTAAGAAGTAGAGTTTTGATGTGACATGTACACAATAAATATTGGATAGAAATAAAAGACAAAATGTGGAACAGGGAAGAACGAACAACTTCTAGATTCCCATGTGTCCTCATCCCAATGAGGGGTGACAAATACAGGGTCAAATTGTATACATTCTTTGCCAATTTGATTCACAACTTATCTGACAAATTCAATTAGGTTGTATTTTAGAAATGATATTATTGGTGTTTTCACTTTAATACATATACACCTCCCTGTTTAATGTCTTATATTTCCTACAGAAATAAATGTTATCTGATCTAATACTTATTTTAGGTTAGAAGCTTCCAAGAGGTCTCCGACAGATCTTTTGCCTGCAACTTTCGTTCCTCTGACAGTTCCATAATAATTTTTGTCATCACTGTAATATTCCTCTATAATGACATTATTTTAAGTTATTCTAGTATGAACATTTTAATTTGCCTATTGTGAATACTACCTTCAATGACCAATTATTGAAAGATTAGCTGAATAAGATGGGCGTCACCTTTGCATCATAGCTAAAATGCCAATGGCATTCTCTTGGTGCCTGGTTCCACGGTAATGCTTATTGAACTGCTTGGCATCTGTTGGTGCCTGGACTAGCACAATGTTGCCATTCTCTGTAATGGTTTTGTTTGCCCTCAAGGAGAAATGCAAAAGCATGAGAAATGCAAGGAGAAATACAACACTAAGTGTATTTTGTCAAGGTGTAGATGAAAAGACGAGTTTTTATTTTTTCTTTTCAATATAATGAAATAAAAATTTTGGAAGTAGTTGTATATAAATATTGAAATTTTGAAGCAAACAGACTAGGTGTCTTGAATCTCGATGGGAAATTCATGTGAAGCATGTCATTTATAATCAATTGAATGCCAAATTTCTGGTCAAATCCTTGAAGATGGGAGTCTTAGAGAAAATTCATTGAAGATGGAAAGACATTTAGGTTGCCAGGACTTAATGCATATGTCATGAGAATGAAAGGTATTCAGCTTTCTACTTTATGTCAATAGACATATCCATATAGCGGAAACTCACAACTGTGTTTACCATAGTGCCAATATGTGGAGGAGATGGATGTAATCTTGTAGTCTTTGCGAGAGGTATTCTATTGTTGTGCCTTGGATTGTCTTCACTGCTGCAAATTTGCTAATTAAACATGACAGATTTGTCACTAGCTTCCACAAAAAATGTTCCCCTCTACAAATCTACAGGAAAAGATATAGTAGGTGGAACACTATCATCGATCTTCCTTTTTGTTTCTTTGGTCTGTTCTGGGGTCAAGGTCTCTGTTAGAGACATTGAGTCTTGAAGCCCACAGCATAATTTTTCTATTTTGTAAAATATATGGATCACACTCCAAAAAGGAAGTTGGAATTCCTTTAAAAAATATCTTAAAAAACCTGTAGGTCTTGTTGATACTTGTGGCCATTTGCTTTCCTTCATATCGTTTTAAAGTTTCAACAATCAGCATTAACTGACTGAATTATTTTATATAGGTTTTTCCTGCACCAGCTGATCGAGAAAAGATAAAACCTTGTTTGTCTGAGATGGGAGATATGAGCAATGCTTTCAAGCAAGCTTTGAGTGCTGGCATGGAACAGCTTGTTGCAACTGTCACACCACGAATACGTCCAGTATTAGATAGTGTAGGAACAATCAGCTATGAGTTGTCAGAGTCCGAGTATGCAGATAATGAGATCAATGACCCATGGGTTCAAAGACTTATCCATGCCGCGGAGACAAATGTGACATGGCTGCAGCCACTTATGACTGCTAGCAACTATGACACTTTTGTTCATTTAATCATTGATTTTATAGTAAAGAGACTTGAAGTCATCATGATGCAGAAAAGATTTAGTCAGCTTGGTGGCCTCCAACTTGATAGAGATGCTAGGGCGTTGGTAAGCCATTTCTCCAGCATGACGCAGAGGACTGTGAGAGACAAGTTTTCTCGTCTTACTCAAATGGCAACAATTCTAAATCTAGAAAAGGTGTCCGAGATTCTAGATTTCTGGGGTGAAAATTCAGGACCTATGACATGGAGGCTAACTCCAGCGGAGGTTCGGCGTGTGTTGGGTCTACGAGTTGATTTCAAACCAGAAGCAATTGCTGCTCTAAGGTTGTGATACCCGCCCACACAGATTCTTCATATTCTTTTGTTCTTTTTAATCTTAGAAGTATTCATCCTCATTCTTTTTGTCAATTATTTTATTAGTATTTCGCAGTCATGCTTCCAGTTCTTTGTACTTTGCGAGGTGGTCCTTGGCTATGTATGGGGCATCTTGTGAGAAACTGGAGCATTGCTTTACGTTGTATACAGCCCAATTTTGAAATAAAGATCTTTCTTCAATGTCATTTTTGAAGATTGTTTTTTCATCAACTTCAAAGCAATAAAGGTCAATGTTTGGTGAGGTTTGTTTGTAAGCAAACTTTACTGTGTCAAACTTAGATGGCAAATTTCTCATTGAAGAACTACCAATTTTGCAGTTTCTCGGATTACTAATTAGAGACTCTTGCATTCTACCGGGTATTTAATTTTTTTTAGTTGAAATATATAAAAATAAGTGTGTGTGTGTGTATATATATATATATATATATATATATATATATTATGAGCAATACTGCTTCGGGATTTTGACTATATTACTACAAATAAAATAATAACTAGTTAGAGATCCATGTATCGCACGTGATATTTAATTTCTTTTCAAATTGAAAAATATATATATATATATATATATATATATTATATACTCTATTTGTAAGTTCCTAATTTATTAAACATATTTAGTCATAAATAAAAGAAGAGTATTTAGTCTCATATTTAGTTGTTACAACACTATATAATAAATCTATGCGACAATATTCTTGATAAGAAAAAAAATCTATATGTTACCTATGCTTGTATTGAGAATTAGTTAGCTTATTTGATATTGTTATGCTTTTAACATATAATTTACCTCTCTAAATATATGTTTGGCCTACGTGCTATTTTAATTTAGACCCAAAATAAAAAGGCTAAGATATAGTCAATTTGAAATTTAGTTCACTTCTCAAATAACCCAAGAAAAAAAATGAAAATAAGACAACCAATAATAGGGAAGCTGTGCAAAGTAACTGGTTGGAATCATTGAACAAAGAATTGTAAATCTTTGAAGTAAGAAAGAGCATCTAAATTGCTACATTTAATTGAAACACCAAATTCTTGGATACAAATTGTATATATACGAGGTATATATGTTAATACTCAACATGCACTAGCACTGCACTATGTAGGAGCCATAGATGCAATAAATATGCATAGATAAAACTTCGTGCATTGCTTTTGTTATAATCATGTAGGCAATCTTCGATTCGAAGAACTAATTTCATATTCTTCTTCTTTCTTGAATTTATATATTTTGACTTTGGAAGAAATTTCAAGTAGTAAATGATTAAATTATCTGACCAAGAAGTTTGATTTTCATGCCATTGATATTTTTTTTCCTCTTGTATTGGTTCCATTTAATATGAAGATACAATTGAGGAGTCAATTATTTTGAGAAAAACTTGTCTTTGACACATAATCAATAATAGTAAAAACATCAACAAATAAAATATCTTCCCCGCAAAGTTTTCTTGACTTGAAAAAAGTGGAGCCAAAACTATTTGGCCATTCTCTTTTCATAGTGAAATCTACCAAGTTAAAGAAAGAAACCAATATTTGTTAATAAAATTCACATTATAGAGACTTAATTATCATAATAAAGACCAATTCTATGAGCATAGAATTAAGCCTACAATTCAACTTATAGATTCATGTAACCAAGGGTGCTATCAACACTAATTATTATTTTTGTTATCAATTTCCATACTGAAGACCACTATACAATCAATTTGATTCAAAGTTAGCAGAATCTTTTAACAAATCTATTTAGCTCCATCACTTTGTCATCATTTACATCCTTTATAAAATAAGCTTGCCATGAATTATCAAGATTCATACAAAATTTTGTTTCAACACCATTAGCACTATACACCTCATTCATCATATATTGTAAACACTATTTTATTTAAATAAAGTTATTTTAACATATTATTTGGAGAAAAAATCCTTTTTCTTGATAATGTATGATGTATAACAAGTAGGGACGTACATAGGTTGGACTTAATTAGGTTTTATCTTAGCCTAAAACCCAGCTCGATTTAAGTCAGGCTCAAAATTTCAAGCCCGAAGCCTAACCTAACTTAGATCTAGCTAGTTAGATGAGTTTTAACCCTTTTTTTAGTTGTTGAAAAACTTTAAAAATTTGAAGGCTTATATTATTGTATCCACTCAATTTTCAATTTGATACTTTTTTTTTTAGATCTATATAATAGAAATTAAAAAAAATGAATTTGAAGGAGGAAATAGGAAGAAAATGTAGATGTAAAGGCAAAAATTTCAAAATGCAATAACTTGGAGTTTGATAGTCTAATTGAAGTTTTTTTCTTTTTTAATTTTGAGTATTTTTTCATGATGGGGCCAACCAATTGCTAAAGGCGAAGTGCTTGGTTATTTTTCTAGAAAGTTATTTACTATTTCAAATTAAGGTTTTTGGCTTTTAAATTCACAAAATACATATTTTCTATCTCATTTTCTTTTATTTGAATGTGATAATCATACTCTGAAGGAGTTTGGCATGAGCCTTGACCCCCTGACTCGTTATAATTTATAATATATGTTTAAACTAAAATTATAAAATAACCCCTAAAATATAATTTTTTTTTTCAATTTAGTCTTTTTTTTTTATAAAAAATTCTAATAGAGGTTGGTTAGGCCTAGCTAGACTGGTCAGGATAACCAGCCTACCGCTTAATGGTTAGGCTAGATTGGGTTTTCTAGGTTATTGAATCCCGTGCACACCTCTAATAACAAGAATGCTAGTGGAAAGGTTCTACTATTTAAATGAGTATGTAGCACAAAAACTTTATAAGCAATAAAAAGGCATGAAGCTATACTATTGAAAATTTTATAAGTAAATATATTGCAAGATAAAGTTTTACCGAGGTAATTTAAAGTCCACCACTAAGAGTGGCTCACCTTTCTTTTACTTTTCCCATTAGCAAAAGTCAATAAGATGCCATTTGCTAGCTTGAATGCTCCATGAAGTTAATTCTATATTTATTTTTCCCCAAACATCAATCAAGCTTAAGTTAAAAAACTCAAGTATACAACTAAAATATAGATAGCCAAAATAATAATAATATTCACCATTTTTAGATTCCCATTTTTAACTTTAACTTATACACTCACAAGCAAGATTCTTATATCATTATCTTTAGTTCTATATACTAGCAACCAAAAGAGTTATCAATTCATAAATTAGTTTGCAGAGCTTTTTATAAAACATTGAATTTTTGAAAGAAATCAAAGAAGAACATATTTAAATAACTATGAATAAAAAATATTAAAGAACACCATCTATGCTTTTGGGGAACCTAGACCTAAATAAATGTGAAAAAAAAAGGAGAGAGAGACATGCTTATTTGTAAGAGGAAGCTAGACTAAATTTTCTATATAAATGTAGTGACCATCAAGACCTAATACAATGAATGGCAGAATATGTCCCCTGTAACTTGTAGGGGTGACAGGAAAAAGCTAGTATGAAAGGATACATCTTTGCATTAAGAATAAGAGCGGAAAAAACTATCCATTATTATAAATCATAGATATGCTACCCAATTAATTGCATATATAACATCTACAATTGTAGCTAATATTTCATGGTACTAGATACAAGTGAAATAAATATCATATTCATCTAAAGATTTAAAGTACATTTGATACATGTCAACTAAGTACACTACGCAATTATATTCTTAAGGAATATTGCCTATGGAATGCTTTCACTACATAAAAGAGAAAGAAATAATTAAAAAAAAAAAAAGAAATCCACATAGCAATTAGCAACTACTATTTTCACATTATTAAAATGGTTTTGCAATAATGAAGGATAGAATAAAGCAACTTACTTTTTGTAATTCTATTGACATAAGCAAAACCTATATACAAATACCAAAAGCCTGCAAACCCCACTGTAGAGTGTTTAAAACAACATAAAACAATTAAGTAATAATTATTTAGAGCAAATCATTGTCAATGCATACAAAGTTTAATTCCACTTTGGCCAATAAGGGCAAACTCACAAATCAAATTACCTAAAAATATAATTATGGGTTACATTTAACTACACCCACTTAATTATTATTAGGGCCTTTTAATAATTAAGAGACGAAATACCTTTTAATAAATAAAAGATAAAAATACATGTTGATAACTTGATCTAAAATTGGACAAAGGGAGAAAAAGATATAGAAAAAGGAAAAGGCTTTCTTTTAATAATAACGGTTTGTTTGGTATCTAAAAAATTAGATATGGAAATGGAAATAGAAACAGAAAGGGTAATTTTTGAAGATAGAAAATGACTTTATTACTTATGTTTTTTATGATTAAATAATGATTAGTATATAGTGTTGAATAATAATTAGTAATGATTATAAGAGCAAAATAAGTATCACAAAATAATTTACCCTTCCTTCCTATTTTCCCTTTCTCTTCCTTGCATTCCAAACAGGCCTTAAGATTCTAATCTTTGTAAGAGTTTACATGCATATGTTATAAAGAATCTTGAAGAGTTTACATATTCCAAGCAATGGCAAGATTCTATCAAGGCACGCTTGACTAATTTTTTTTTTGTTAGTATTTAAAACTTTGAAATAGATCTATATAATGAGCAACACTAAACCATTTCATACAACATTTTTTTTTATCACCACAGTAAAATTTTGGCCATCTTAAACTTAGTTTTTCAAGTAATGGGCTTATAGTGAAATCTAATGGTCACATATGCCCTCAACCTAAAAACACATCTAAGTGTTTTCATTTCAACATAGCATACAAAGTTTATAACTTAAACAAAAAAAAACTATATATATAGAGAGAGAGAGAGAGAGAGAGAGAGAGAGAGAGAGAGAGAGAGAGAGAGAATCTGAAATGGAAAACTAAAAGGAAGAAAAAAGGTTCAATGTGTGTAATGCCTTAACTTCCTAACCTTCAAATTATACCACAAAGGCTTATTCTTACACATTATACGTAAATCACACCTTTAGCAGTGGTTTTTAATGAAATTAAAAGCCAAAACACTCGATATTCGATTCAGTAAATCATTTAAGCTTCCCTAATTTACTATCCATTCGTAACATACTCAGTCATATTAGAGACATCATAATTCATTACACAAATCTTGAATTTTGGATCACACTTCACAAAACCAGAAAGTTGCTCTCAGGTTGTAAGGCCAGTTTTTTTATATAAGTTTTAGAAATTTATAACTAATTCTAAAAAAATTAAAATCATGCATATAATAGCTTTTTGGAAGGCCCTGGATGTTAAATAATGACTAAAAATAAATCTAAATCAAGACAATAGCATTTGACCCATGAAAATCAATGGAATAGTACACTAGGTGGTGTTCTCGGACTGATACAGACCTTGATATTCAAAAATTTATAACTCTCCCTATACTCAGTGCTCTCAGTGGTTATGGAAATTTTATGATGTCTAGTTTATATTTGTAAAATTTTATAAGCATTGAATTTCATTTGACCTCTAAGAGACTTTAGAATCAAAACTGACCATATGAACAATAACATTGACAATTCTACACAATTTGGAACGTTTTAAAAAATCAAAATAAATTTTTTAGAACTCCAAATTAGGTGCTCTTTAGCTTTGTGAAGAGCTCTTAATGAGATCTATTTTCTTGCCAAATTTTATGTAAAAACTCATCCATTTAATTAAATTTTGATTTATCTCAAGAAAGTGGCTAATTTGAAGTCCATAAAGGGATCAAGATGCATCAAATGGCTTTCTCATCATTCCACAACTACTTGGGCACGTCTAAAAGAATAATTACAACATATAAAAGCATGCTAAAAAATCACCATGGAACTCAAACTCGCCTTCCTAGTTGTTCATTTACACATGCATTTTAAAGCTCATGGATGTCAAAAACTCACATATTCATACATTTGGTTCCAAAATAGATTCATACATCATATTTATATACTTTTACTTGTGCTCAATGGTTTACATCTTATGTACATTATATAGATACAAACTCTGACATCAAAATGTGTAAAATTCCTATTATATTGTCAAAGTTCCACTCTTCAAGGTGCATGGCCTCTATTTCTTGCTTCACTTGGCTCTCCTAGACATGATTAGATATATGTGGGGAAAGAATATGATTCAAAGAATCTTAATAGTTCTTTATCCTTTCAAACATACATGTATGATGTAATTACATATCAAAGAATGCATGCATGCTATAAACATTTCTTATGAACATACATAAATTAATTTTCTTATTATGTAAATTCATACATGTCAAATATAAGCTCTAAAGGGTGTTGGTCAAGCTTTACCTAATTTCTTTGGGACTTTTGGATTTGTCTCACCCACTTTCAAGGGACTTTTGGCTTAGTCTTACTCTTCTTAAGACTTTTGGCTTTGTCTCACCCATTTTTAGGGATTTTTGGCTCATTCTTATCTATTCTAAAGGACTTTTGGCATAACCATACCCATTCAAACCACTTTGCATTCAAAAAAATATTTCAAGAAGTATAATGGTACTATAATTTATAATCAATGGTTAGGAACATATCTTATAATTCAAACATACACACAAACACCAATGACAAGCAAACGTTTAAGAAATGCATGTAAGAAAGGTTAGAGAGCTACTTTGAAGCAAGAACATAACTTTTCCCTTTGATTACTTTTTCCTTTTTTTGCCCACACATATGCAACTAGGTGGGGCTTGATTCACTTAGTCTAGACACATCAAATGGGACATAGTTATATCATTGGAGCAAGTTCTAGTTTCACACAAACTCTATGCAAGTTTACTTTATTCTAAGACATGGTTATGGTTCTATATAAGTGTATAATGAAGCAACTTCTAAGATTCATGACCTTGGCTTTAATTTCTTATTCAATCCAAGTCTCTTGACTTTATTTAGACCCTTTAAAGTCATTACAATTTCAATTCAAGAAGCCTAAACTTAAGTTATTTCTTTATGTCTAAAAAAAGGAACTTAAACCTCTATTTTACAACTATGATTTCTAAATTCATACCAATGCTTCCTTTGGTGTTTACTAATCATATCTATGTCATTCCTATCATTGGAACCAATTAAAACTTTCCTTAGGTGCTTGGACTCTTCTTGGCCGAGACATGTAGCCATATGAGCACCCACGGACTTTGCTTAGTTTTTCTTAGGGAATTGGCACTTGTAAGACTTCCTAGATGTCTTAAGAACTTATACATACTCTTAGAAAACCTAAATTATCATTAGAAAGTCTTATATTTGCCAAGGTACAACAAAATCCCTAATTACCATAAGTTAATTTCTAATGCTTCTTATTTAATTCTAATTGTATATTCTTAATTCCCACACTTTAGAATATTTACTTCTACCTTGGTTTTGGTCAGAATTTATCTCTTCCTACATAGCCTAGAGTTGGTCAAAACTAATCATGAGAGAAGGAACAAGGAGAAGCAACAACATCCATGGAAATTTACCTTATTTGCAAGCTCTTTTAAATGCTTTTCTAATGCTTCAAATCTCTCTCGCAAACTCTCCCTTCTTCTTGCTGAACCAACCATAAAATAGTCCTAATTCAATCACCAAAACCATAGGAAAAGAGAGGAGAAAGAGAAGGACAAGTTTACTAAAAGAAGAAGCATGGAAAAAGTTTTAAATCTTTACCTTTTTACTAAGTTTTTCCTTCCTCCTTTGCTCCTTTCTTGTATGTCTCTCTTGGTTGGCATCTCCTTTGGTTTAGGGTAGAACTAAATGGGGCGTGACTTATAAGAGCTAAGCTTCTTAAAAACACTTTTTAAAAATTCCTATTTTGTTCCCTTTTTTTGGTTCTTTCCATTTGGGTTCATTTTAACTTCCTTTTTGAGAACTACCTTTTTCATCATAAAATTTAGATCTTTTAATTCATAAAATACTTTTAGTTTTACCCAAACTTGAACGAATGGATCAAATTTTTGGTCAACCGAAACTCTAAAATATAAACCGGAGGGCTTTAATCATTTTAGGAGTTCCTATGATTTTTAGGGTTTTTGAGAATCCCAAAAAACTCAATTTGTCCATTTAAAAATCCCTCTTGTAAGTTTCCTAAAAAGTGCCCAAATTTACAAAAATAATATTGATTTTTGTCTGATTTTATTTAACTACTTTGATTCTGATTTTTGGGCATCTTAAGCCTTGTATCCTCATTTTCAATTTTCTAGATTATGTCCTAATTTTATTTGGCCTCAACTCATTTAATTTATGAGAATTCCTTTTATAGCTGATTTGTTTATGATGTTTTTAGGAAATCGGGTATTACAATGTGTGTAATCGACGGTATGGAAAAAAAAAAAAGAATTTTGTTTATTGTGGTTGAATAAAGTAGCATACATGGCTATTTATAGATACAAGGATACTACTCTAATGGTAAAATTACAATTAGGGATATTAAGGACTAATGAAATAACTAAAACATACATGTGCCTCATAATTAAATTAATTACATTATTTATTCACAAAAAAAACATTATTTACAAGTATTTCTAACATTCTTCCTCAAGTTGAAGAATAGATATCCTTTATGCCAAGTTTGATGATTAAGTTCTAAAAGGTGACTCTAGGTAATCCTTTAGTAAGTATATCTGTAAGTTGGTAATAAGAGAAAACAAAAGAAGTACAAATTAAACCACTATCTAGCTTTTCTTTGATAAAGTGTCAATTTATTTCAACATGTTTAGTAGTTGTATTGTACTGGATTATGAGCGATACTGAAAGTAGATTTATTATCATAATAAAACTTCATTAGGCCTTCTACATTAATATTTAAATCCTTTAAGATTATTTTTAGCCATAATAATTCACATATCCCTAGTATCATTGCTCTGAACTCAGCCTTCGCATTGGATCTTGCAATTCCATTCTACTTCTTGCTTCTCCAAATGACAAGATTCTCCTTTAGAAAAGTATAGTATCCTAATGTTGATCTCCTATCCATAAGAAATCCTACATAGTTTGCATTTGTATAGGCTTCAAGTGCCAGTTCTTCCCTCTTTTTGAATAAAATTCCTTTTCCTTGTGTACCCTTTAAGTATTTTAAAATTCTATAAACTGCCATGAAGAGTGATTCCTTAGGATTGTGTACAAATTAGCTTATAACACCTATATCATAAGTTATATCAGGCCTAATATGAAATAAATAAATTAGTTTTTCTACAAGTATCTGATAAGATCTTTCATCAACTACTATATCTTCTGAAGTCTCATAGAGTCTATGATTTGACTTTATTGGTTTGCATCCCAGTTTGTCTTTATCTATCATAAATCTAACATATGATATTGTTGTAATATGAAAATCCCTTACCATGAGTGAGCTATTTCATTACTAAGAAAGTATTTTAGTTTGCCCAACTTATTGACATCAAATTTCTTTATTAGTTGCCATTTTAACCACTCTATTCCTATTAGGTCATCCCCTGTAATTATAATATCATCTATATAAACCAAGAGTACTGACACTCCCTTAAGGTTGAATGTTTTATAAACAAAGTGTGGTCACCTTGGCTTTGCTTATACCTCATGCTAATTATAGCTTTGTAAAATCTCCCAAACCGTATCCTCGAGGATTGTTTAAGCCTATGCAACACCTTTTTAAGTTTACACTCTATGCTTGGTTTAGTATGTAAGTCAAATCCTGATAGAATCTCCATGTAGATTTCTTCCTTTAGATCTCCATGCATGAAGGCATTCTTGACATCAAACTTCTGTAATTTCCAACCAAGGTTAGCAGTTATAGATGATAAGATTTTCATTGTATTCATTTTAGCAATAGGGGTAAAAGTTTCTATGTAGTTTATATCATAGGTTTGACTATATCCTGTGGTAACAATTTAAGCTTTATACCTTTCTAAAGTACCATCTGAATTATACTTAGTTGTGAATACCCATCTAGAACCAACCAGTTTCTTCCCTTTTAGTAGTTTCATTGAGTCCCAAGTTTTGCTTTTCTTAAGTGCTTCAATCTCAACCTTCATTTGGGAATAGGGATGGCATTTAGACTAGTGAGACAAGCTTTATGGTTAGAAGACAAATTTTTATATGAAATAAAAGAAGATAAAAGATGCTTAATGCATTGTCTTATGCCTTTTTGCAAAATAATAAGAATATCATAGTCATTATATGCAAGTGTTTCAGAAACATTATTAATGGATAAAGATATTACCTTAACATTTTTTAGAGTAGAAGTGGATTGGACTAGCTCTGGTTGGGAGATTAGCTTCTTCTTTCAAAAATAAACTTGTAAAAAGACATTTGCTAATAACTCTAAAAACTTAAGAAAGAAGAAATCTTTATCTATAATTTTAATGGAGGAATCCTACCCCTGTGAATAAGTATTATCAAACTAGGAATCATGTTTAGCAAATGTAACATTAGCAGACACATAAAATTTCCTTGTTAAAGGATGATAACATTTATAACCTTTTTGTGTGAAGAACTAGCCAATGAAAACTTATTTGAGAGCCCGATGATCAATTATGGTTCTATCTTGAGAATGCACATGGATAAAAGCAACACACTTAAATATTTTTAGAATAAGGTTATTAGATGCATTAAAATTGGAAAAAAAAAATTGTGTGAGGACCTGCATTGGACTTTTGAAACCAGAACCTGGGTAGGAAGTCTAGAAATGATATAAGTAGTAGTTGAAATGGCTATAAGTAGTAGTTGAAATGGCTTTCTCCCAATATTCCTTTGGCACATTGTTTTGAAACAAAATGGCTCTTATATTGGAAAGAAGATGACTATTATTTTTTTTGTTCAGTCATCCCATTTTGTTGAGGTGTGTCAATGCAAGAAGACTTATAAATTATGCCCTGTGTTTGAAAATAAGTAGAAAAGAACTTATTGAAAAAGTCCTTTACATTATCAGAATGAAATCTTTATATCCCTATCCTAAATCTTTAGTCATATTGTAAAACTTAGGGAAAATTGAGCTCATATCATATTTTTGTTTCAACAAATAAATCCAAGTCACATAAGTGCAATTATCAATAAATGAAACAAATCACCTAGCTCTAAAAATATTAGAAACCAGAGAAAGGCTCCAAATATTATTATGAATTAAAGTAAAGTAAAAGTGCACAAAAGTTCTATAATTACTAATTGGAAAGGAAGCACATTTGTGCTTAGCAAGTTCACAAACTTTACAATGAAAGGTGTTAATGGCTAATCCTTTGAACAAGGATGGAAACATAACTTTAATAACATGAAATGATGGATGACTAAAATGAAGATAGTAAAGCCAAATGTTGTCTTTATTGAACTTAAATGATTCAAAATGAAAAGAAACAAGTGAAAAACTTTGAATTATACTTTACCCATTTTGTTTATTAAGATAATATAAGCCATCCTTCATCCTAGCAGGTCTAATCTTCCTTTTCATTTCTTATTCTTGAAATAAATAACAAGTAAGGTAAAAGGTCACGCTACAATGAGAATCAGTGTGAGTTTTTGAATTGAAATAAGATTAGTGCAAAACTTTGGAACATGAAATACAATTTTAAGCATAAGGTAATGACTTAAACAAATGTCCTTGGCTAGCCATAGTAATGATTGATTAATTTGTTGTGGTAATTTTTCTATTGTTAAGACAAAGAGTATGATATGCATTTTTGTGAGAAATTAGTCATTTGATCTATGGCTCTTAATTCAATAACTTATGAATTGGAGAAAACTTTATTCGTTGCATTAAAGATAGAATTAAAGGTAGATGAAGATTGAGAAGAAATATCTGAAAGTACAAAAGAGCAAGTACCTATGGTGGGCATTGGTGGTTTGTTTAGTATCCCTAACAGGTTCTTTAGCTTCTTAATCTCCTCCTTGTTAAGATTGGTAAAGTTAGAGGTTTTCTCACATTTAAAATTTGTGGTTGTCATATGAGCTTAAATAAGCCCTTTTTCATGTTTTGAGACTTTTCATAAAGCTTCTAATAATTCTCTTTCGTGTGTCGAGGCTTTTTACAATAGGTACACCACAAAGAGTCTTTATTGGATTGTTTTAATTGATGTATTTGCCCCTAGTCCTCATTAAGACATTAAACAATATGTTTATATACTAAGGTAGAACTTTCCACTAGTTGAACTTCAATCATCACACTTCTTCCTTCCTCAGTTAGCACAATGGCAATTGCCTTGTTCAAGGATAGTAACTCTTCTCTCACAGCATCAAACTCAATGTTCAACCCTATAAAAGACTCATAAATTTTGCCATTTCCACAAAATGCTTAAGAATAGTTGCATTCTCACTATACTTCATTTGAATGTAATTGATAGTGATCAATCTCTTACCAAAAAATTTTCAACAAATTAAAGTATTTAGTGACTAATCAACTTCCTTGCTTAGTATTGGAGATTCTGGTCTTAAACTCATAAATTTAAGCTACATCTCAACCCTTAAAATAAATTTGTTGAACAACATCCTATATCTCCTTTACCGAATGTAAGAACATACATGTGTTACCAATTTCTTGTGACATGGAGTTCCATAATTAGGACACACCAAGGAATCCTTATTATCGTAAGCATCAAATTTAGGATCCCTAGCTTGGGATCAATACCTAGCAAATGTCTCAACTTGCCTCAACCTTTCAGAATGTGCGAACCATTTAAGCCTGTTTCTAATAATTTTTTTGCTTCAACCTTTATGTTACCTAAATATATGGCAAATCACTTGTTGAAGTAAAATGACTACAAAGGTTAGAGGTATTGCTAGTTGCTATAGACTCAGACATGGTCAAGAAGATGGAAAAAACACAAGCAAATGACAACTACAAAAGGAAGCAACAAACAAAGCAAACAAAAGTCTCTACAACAAAAAGGAAAAAAAAAACTAGAAATGTCCACCAATAAGATAAAACACCATTGTCAGAACCTAAATAGAGTTGGAGTGATATAAGACAAGAGGGGAAGGAAGGAGATATAGAATAAAGGAGGAGATGTAGAGAGAAAATATGAAGGGAAGGAGAAAGAAGGCAGGGGAAACACAGATAAAATAACAATGATCTTACTAATGAATAAATAGATGAATTGTCCAACCTTAACAACTAAAGACTTTATGTAGGGCTCAAAAGATAATTTTAATAATTTCAAAATAAAGATAATATTAATTTTAAATCTTATAGAAGATAATCAAATCATGACAAAAAGATAATTATTAAAGTTTAACCAAAAAAAAAAACTAAGGATAACAAAATAATTATTAAAACAAAGTAATTTAAATATGAGCTCCTAATCATAATTCTAATAAAATATTATTTCTTATATTTATTTTTAATTTATAATTTACAAATAATTAATAATAATTTTTCTATTCTTTTCCCATTTTCCACTATTCTGCCCTGGTTGGAGAAAATTCTACGATGAGTTTTGAAATACAAAGTATTAAAATAACCTATTTTGGTGCATTAGGTAGGATGAACACTGTTACTTTAGAATATGGTAGCCAAGACAACTTCGCACTAAACAATATATTTGGAATGACAAACTTGATTGAATAAAGCAATTAAACTAGTTAAATCTGAACACAACATTTTACAATTTGTAGTTGAACTTCATATTGTTAGTTAGAGTTAATTTCTTCACATCTCAAATTTACTTCTAACTGCTCTTCAAACGCTATGATGGAACCA
The DNA here is from genome assembly GCA_032878935.1 of Erythrophleum fordii. Lineage (NCBI taxonomy): Eukaryota > Viridiplantae > Streptophyta > Magnoliopsida > Fabales > Fabaceae > Erythrophleum > Erythrophleum fordii. The sequence continues at coordinate 8,596,700 of JAVQMF010000047.1, forward strand.
TAATCATTAATATTTGACAGGCAATCAAGGGGTTCCACAATAATAACATCATACTCTATTAATATATCTTCTTGTAAAACTTTGGGCTTTTAATGACCTTTTCCTTTTGCCTTTAGTTCTTTTAACTTTTTGTCAATAATTTGTATACAAAGTTGATTGATAGCATTTTTAAGTTTATCAAAATGATGATTCACTTTTTTTTTAAAGTTGTCCAGACCAGTTTGAATAGCTTGGGTATTTTCTTCTATCGTAGTCCTAAACATAGCAATTTAAAAAGTCAAAATTAGTGATATTACTCCCCATAATATTCTTAAATAATGAATTTTGAGATCAGAGATTGAAAGGCCTTGATACCAAAATTGATGTAGGACAAGAAGAGAAGAAGAAGAAATAAAAAAAGGGGGAGATGTAGAGAAAAAATATGAAAGGAAAGAGAAAGAGGGAGGGGGAGATAGATAAAATAATAATGAACAGAGTAATAAATAATCATATAAATTGTCTAACCCTAATTACTAAGGGCTTTATATAAAATTTAAAAGATAATTTTTAATAATTTTAAAATGAAGATAATAGTAATTTTAAACCTAACAGAAGATAATCAAATCCTAACAAAAACCTAACTAAGGATAACAAAGTAACTACTAAAACAAAGTCATTTAAATATTAGTTCCTAACTTTAATCTTAATAAAATATTATTTCTTATATTTATCTTTAATTCATAATTATAATTAATAATAGATTTCATTTTTTTTTCCCATTCTCCATTATGGAGGGCACTTGGGCTAGCCTCTACCATTGCCAATGATGCATTCTGGGTTAACCATTGCCAAAGCGAAAGTGCCATGCTCCATTATGCATTGGCATGTGAGATGTGATGTAGCATTGTTGTGGTGGTAGTAGGGGCATGTGTAGCGATTGAAGGTGGTCTAATAAATTGGGGAAGGCCAATCAGTGCACTTTGAGGCAATTTCTAAGAAGTTTGGGTCAAATGGGATTCAAGAATACAGGCAAAAGGTTGTCTTCCAATAACAATGAAGGCTATAAATAGAGAAAGAAAATGCTCAATGATTTAGGTTAATTGAAGACTAGTGACAATGAAAGTCATGATCCGGAATGGAAATGTTTGAGTTAATTGGAAATCAAACTTGCCCAAAAAGAGAGCCCAATGACAATGGAAGCCATAGACCTAAATGGAAAAAAATGGCTATGAAAACCACAAGAATTTTCAGAGAGAGCTCAAGGCTTTAATACCATGACTAAGTGAAGAAAAGGAATTTTGTTTATTATGCTAAATGAGATAGCATACATGATTATTTATAGATACAAGGAGGCTACGTTAAGGGTAAAATTACAATTAGGGACATAAGAGACTAATGAGATAATTAAAATACACATGTGCTTAATAATTAAAATAATCACATTATTTACAAGTATTTCCAAGAGTAACAATATAATTATTGATAGAAATCTCACTAGAATATGCTAAGATAATTAAATTATCATCTTATGAGACTCATTTTATAACCAAATTCTACAGCACATTTAAAGACTAACATAAAGGTATCTACAGGCAGCCAAGGGTTTGCAAATCAAGTTCTTAGAATGGTACCCATGTTAGAAACTCTAGTCCATAAAATTGCCTCATCACCACACATAGAAGACCACACAAAAAAAAAAGAATGTAAACAACAGAACACATAATACCATCTAAATCTGATATTTCTACAATATGCTAATTCAGAACTATGTTTGATTTTGTGCATATTGGTTTGGGATTCGCTTTGCCTAAACATAATAGGGGAAAGAACTATTATAGATTAATGGTGATTGCAAATAATCCTAAATATATAGGAGACATCAGATTTACATTGGTATTTTGTCTTTTTAGGATCATGACATAAAAAAAAAACACAAATTAGCCAAACAATATGTAGTTCCAATAATGTCTACCATATGATGCTTACATGGTTTCAAAGAGAATGGTTTTTCTAGAAAACTTGTGAGAGTGGAAGAAAATGGAGTTAAAATCTGAGAGTAGAGACTTAAATATAAGGAGTTGAAATGGAAGAGAAAAAAAGAAAAAAGAAATCTCGGGAATCTAAAGGCATGATGGTAGGCCTAAATATTGAGAATAAGTAACAAAAATGGTAAATTACTTGGAGCCTTTTAGGTATGGACATAGCTCTTTCAATCTCCCTTGGCAGAGGATAAACGCAAGATTTATATGTTCAAGCTCCCTTAAAGACCCCACATTGGATTTCATGATTTCAATGTCTTCAAAAAGGAACAAAAGTCTTGAGCCATGAACAATGTTAGAATATATGTTCAAGCTGGGTTCTTGAGGTTTATCACATAATAGATATGTTAAACCTTGTAAAAACTAAGTGGCTTTCCAAACAACTAAAAAACTTTCAAATCTATTATCCACAAAGAGATTACGTAGAAGAGAAAGTTTCTATTTTTGTATATATTATTAAGTTATATATGTGTGTGAATGAAATATGAATACTTAATTGAAAATAAAACAAAAGACACAACATAGCAATAATTTGAATTCTTAAAACTTAGGCTACCTTGTTCCATGTTGATAATTGAGGTTATGATTTAAAGGTTACATTATATCTCATAGACAACATTTCAACATCGATCAAGGAAATGAAAAGTAAATAAAATTGAAATAAGAACAACAGGATCCTTGAAAAAGTTAATTAGCACAACCAGAATAACTTACTGATTATACCAGGCCGCTGAAATTCCAGTCATCACAAGCGGCACTGGCCCATCAAATAGTTCCCTTATCTTAAAATCCAATCTATAATTTGCTACGTATAAATACTAAGAAATCATGAAAACTGAAAAAGAATTTGAAATTATCTTAAAATAAAATAGATATCAAATCTAAAATGATATTTTTGCATCAAATTGATTACCTTGGCAAGAAAAACTATATCAGGAATGAGATCTTCCCATGTTTCTTCGCCGTGCTAGGCAACATCCAAAAACGAACTTAACAATTATAAAGACGAAGTTGAGAAGTATCATAGGAAACGTAAGGTACTGATCAAATTGCATAAAGGAGATTTATGAGCTGGCCTTTGTAAAGAAATATAACACAACTTAAAAATGGCTTCAAGACGTCAGTAAAGAACATGCACAACTGAAAGTAGAGAGCATTAAGTGATAAGCAAGTTGTCGAACAACATGCATACAATATTTGCAGCTTTGATTACCAATGTCTTCAAATATTTCTTCATACTACTCATCATCTCTAATTGAATAGATTGAATACGCTTTTCAGACAATTAATTCAGGAACAATGTTCAGCAAGATGCAATCAAATATGAGTTATAATATTATGCACATGCTACCAAAGTCTTCTACCCCTAGTAAGTAGAATTTCATAATACAATCTGGCTTGCTCATAATGCAACATTGACTTTTGTGGAAAATTAGTTTAAAGCTTAGACCAATAACCCGCTTAAACATTATGTATTCAAGTTTATAGATCATGCTTAAATTCTTCACAATTTATGAAAAAGACCACATTCTCCCTACGTTGTCATTATCATATTCTTTGCCACACTATCATAAATGCCATATGGCTCTTTCTTGTTCACGACTTTGTTTATTTATCTGTGTGCATTTAATGTCAAATATGCCAATGGGTATTTTGAGCATGGAGGATTGTTACACTAGGAATAACAGGGGTTCATTACATCGCTTTCATCAATTCTTATCTTTTGATATGGTTAGTGGGATTTGAATTCTCTACTATCCATCGATCAAAAAGACCCACCTCAAAATGAAGAAGAGAAAGAACAAGAAGGTTATCTGCTTGTGTAGCAACAACCACTGCAAGTGAAAAGAAGGCCACAATGTCGAGTGGGGAATCATTTATTTTGATCTATAGGTATAAGTTTTTTTTTTTATACAAATTGCATTTATACTTGATTAATTATACTAATTTAAAGTGTTATTGACATGAAATTGTAAGATTATGATTAACACAAAGATATAAAAAATAAAAAATAATTATTTAATTTTAAAAAAAACTTTAGAGGACGTCCTTAAAAAGAAAAAAAGGGACACGGGTCTTAATGAAGAAAAAGAAAAATACAAATTAAGCATTTGAGAAAATAAGATTGGTGGTTGAGGATTTGGGTCAATTATTATGTTATTTACAATAATACGGTCAAAATCCCATAGTGCTTGCACCAATACAAACTTGTATAAAATATTGGAGTAACAAAAAACTTCTGCAGGCATGTCAATAAATTTTGCAAGACAATTCTCGCAATTATCAAAATGAGCGCCTTCTGTAAGATGTTACAATAGTTTTTTGTCCAGAAGTTAAGATGTTTTTTAAGGATGATAATACTTTCCCATATGTGAACTGCAATAATCTTACAGTATGTATGAAAATAAAAAAGAAAAGCTTCCCTCGCGCTATGATTTTCTACTGTGCAACGCCTATATTATGCAGTAGAATATCGTCGATATATAAATATATAAATAAATAAATAAATAAAGCTTCCCTCAATACATTAGTGTCCGACCACTTCGGCTTCTTATGTTGCATGGATGGCCAGCATAACCTTAGGCAGGTGACAAAAGTTGGCTTAGCCTGCACCAAAGCCTATTCTCCATTGGGTTTCTTGTTTTCCACGTACACGAGTAATGACCCATAATTGGGGAAATTTTTCTTAGGTGCTCTTGGTGTACCATGCACCAAGAGTAATCAATGGCTAAAATTTAGTCTATACAGATGGGATCCATGTGTAGTATAGGCGAGGTCCACGTGAAGAATAAATCTTAACCGTTGAATGTATAAATGACGTAATGCTCTTGGTGCACACAAGAATTGTTCTAATTGGGGTTCGAAATCAAATTACATGGAAACCCAACCCAGTTCTATCTCATTTGATTGGAGGATATATGGATGAAAAAAATATAAAAAGAGATTAGACAGAAATAAGTAAGATAAAAAGTAATTTTTTAATTTTTAATTTTTAAAAAATAATTTGATAGTTAGAATGATGATTTGATATATAGAATAATAGTTGACATAATAAATAATAAATAATATACAAAATACGTAAAATAAATATATTCGAATCATAGTAAACCAAATGGACGTTATTAGGGGTGAACAAAACCGAACCAAACCAATTAAACCAAACCAAACCGAACCAAACCGCCAAAAACCGAATAAAACCGATTAATAATTGGTTTGGTTTGGTTTTTGTGATTGTAAAACCGATTAAATCGGTTCGGTTGTCGGTTTTCTCCATATTTAGTTCGGTTAACCGAACCAAACCGAACCATTAAAATTACAATTAATTAAAATTTAATATTTTGTTTCTTTTTAGATTAGTGGGATCTTTTGTCAATTAAATTTGTATCAAAACTACATTCTTTATGTGATTCAAAAAATATACAAATTATTTATACTATTTATTATAAGATATTACTCTTTTTTTTTTTTCACTTTTTAAAGCTTATTTGTGAATGTATGAAATTTGTTTAGGTAATATATATATATATATAAATAGTAAATTATTTCAAAGTTATTATTGGTCAAAATTTTAAGATATGTAAGATATTAGAAGTTAAATTCTACATATTATAAGGAACAAATTTTTTTTAAAAAAAATTACTTTTGGACAAAAAAAACATGAACCAAACCGGACCAAACCGAACCAAACCGAACAAAAACCGAACCAAACCGATTAAAATTTAAAACCGACAAGGTCCAACAAAATGCTAAACCGATTAAGTTGGTTCGGTTTGATTTTTGTTCAAAACCGAACCAAACCAAGCGTTTGAACACCCCTAGACGTTATCAATGAATTCTTCCTATGAAGTAAAGGAAAAAAAAAATTTCTATCTATCATATGAAAGAAAAAAAGTTACGCATACCCAATCTTGAACATAAAAATTAACAGATCACACCAATAATGAATGGTAAAAATTTATAGGAGAGGAGAAATCAAAATGGCATCAATAACCTCATGCTGCTGTTGAAGGTGTTCGACTGGCGGTGGACCCGAAAACCATGAATATGAGCAGAAGCGTCAAACTCCATGCCTTGTAATGTAGAAAGACGATCTCTTCATCCGCAAATTAACAGAAAGTCCACTAGAAATATTGCTTTTATTCCAAACTCCTCTTATTCCCATGGCTATTATATTTTCAAAAGTCACAAGTACGTGGGCAGGCAGTAGTATCAAGGAGAGGTAATACTAGAATTTTACACGCTGCACAGAGGCTTCAACCTTATGGGATAGCCATTCTTGACACTAGTACCACAATCAATGATAACTAAAAGGCAACAAAAATACAAAATGCCAACCTAAAGAACAAAGCTGATTATATTATAAACGCTAATACATTTCGTGAGTAACATTCGATCCTACTAACTATACGAATAAGAGCATGCATCCAAAACTAAAAGCCACCACAAGCAAATAGAGGTCCGATTGGAAAAGATTAGAGTTGGGCGGTGCCTTCGGTGAATTTTGGATCCTCACATCTATACGTGCCATCTGGTCCAATTCCGAAACCTTTAGGATCAGCAAAGACGTTCTCCAGAAGCTGGCTGCGGGGTGGGAGAGGGCTCTCATCTGCAAACTCAACGGAATCTTCAATTATCTCATCGATTTTCTTCTCGATGTTCTTCAATTCCTGTTCATTGGCTAACTTGTTCTCAATCATGTATTCCTTAAATGCAGAGATGGGATCTCTACCAGCATAGTGTGCCTTCTCAGCTGCCAAAGCAAAAAGAGATGATGATGGTTTATTATAATGAACTCGGCAAACAAAATCAGAAGACTCAAAGAAACCAGAACAAGATGTGAACGATTCAATAGGGATACAAAATTTGCTGGCTTAAATGAATCACAAGACTACTGCTGTAACATTATGCAGTTAAACATGTAGAAATAAGAATTATAAATTTAAGAAGCCATCTTAAGAGGTAAGCTATGCTAGATGTACCAGACAATGCCAAAATTAAGCAACTAAAGCCTTTACAGTAACTAGGTATTAACACATGAAAAGGTGGAAGCATGCTTATCAAAATAGGCGTTCAATACTCCATGCAATAATATGGAGGAAGATTAAATTGGAAAGATTAAATCAAAGTATAATTTCCCAGAATTAGAAATACTGAGCAGAACAAATGAAGGTTGCTTGAGGGAAAGCTATGTCAGTAGCATCAGCAGGTAGAAAGGAACATGATATCTAATCATATCTTTGGGAAATCAATCTCACCAATTTTTTTCATGTTGATTGAAAGGCAAGCATTACAGCTTTATTACTATAATGACACACCTTAGCCAATGCCCATACTTATGTTCAAGTCTTCAAGAATCAAGATTATATAAAAGGCTTCACATATTACTGATTTTGTTAATTACTCGAGCAAAATAACAGAGTGAAGAACCAATAGTTTCTAAGTATTACTCCTTCTACAGGCCCAAAAACCATCAGGTTAGAATGAAGTCTGTTATACGAAGAAAATTTTGGTCTAGTCTAATTGGATGGGGTGATGAATGTAAACCAAACTTTAAGCTTCATGCTAGGGTTAGGATACACAAATTCTTATATGAAAATAATTCAGTATTCACATGAATCCCCTACTTATAATCAAGAAAATCTAATAAATAGCCTTAGTCAGGTGAGTTACGGAAGTATTCTTCATCTCAACTGTACTTACAATTGATGTATATCCTCATTTCCATAGTTCAACAATAATGTTAATCGGACATGCTATGTTTTGTACTTGCAGTCAACATGATATCTAAACAACTTTTCAGCATCCGACATGCAGAAGACAATGCTTTAAATTGGTTGAATTTACCAGGAACCAGGGAAGTTATCTCACAGCAAACTATATGACAAAACATATACAAGGAGTATGCATTATTAAACTGAATAATAATCCATCAAGAATGCAATGAATCAGCACATAATTTGCTTCAAAATAAACTACATAATGGAACTAGATAATAAGATTAAGGGGGGAAAAAAATTAACCTAAAATCTTACCAGGGTCACGAAGTTCATCAGGATCAGCCAGTGAATGTCCTCTAAATCTGTAGGTCTCACATTCCACTAGAGTCGGTCCCTCTCCTCTTCTAGCTCTTTCAATTGCCTCCTTTGCCACCTCTCTGACCTTCAAAACATCCATCCCATCTACATGAACTCCTGGAATTCCAAATGCTGGTCCTTTCTTCCATATCTCAGGATCTGAAGTTGCTCTGAGATGTGACATCCCAATAGCCCACAAATTGTTTTCCACAACAAACACAATTGGCAATTTATACAAAGCTGCCATATTTAGGCACTCAAAGAATTGCCCATTATTACAAGTTCCATCTCCAAAAAATGCCAATGTCACCTGATCAGCATCTGCCTCTTTTAATACCTCCCTTCTATACTTAGTGGAAAATGCTGCCCCAGTGGCTACTGGAATTCCTTCACCAATGAATGCAAACCCACCAAGCACATTGTGCTCTTTTGAGAACATATGCATTGAACCACCTTGACCTCGGCAACATCCAGTTGCCTTTCCAAAAAGCTCACTCATCACAGCTCGAGCGGGGACTCCCTTACTCAGTGCATGAACGTGGTCACGGTACGTGCTCACTACATAATCTTCTTTCTTCAGAAGTTTGATGAACCCAGTTGACACAGCTTCTTGGCCATTATACAAGTGGACAAAGCCAAACATTTTGCCCCTATAATACATCTGGGCACACATGTCTTCAAAGGCCCTGCCTAATATCATGTCTTCAAAGAGCACCAAACCTTCCTCTCTCGTAATAAGCTGTATACAAAAATCCAAATAAAAGCACTAATCTCAAATACTTTTTTCCAAACTTGAGTCGCAAACTTAGATACATTTTTTTTAATACCACAATCCGAAGCTAATTGGACAGATAATACAAGAGATTCTTACGTTCCATGCAAAACGCACAAAATCAATATCGTCAGAGATTGAAGTATCTATACATTTAAAACACACACACAGAGAAAAGCAATCGAACCACTCAATTTGTTTTCTTTTGGTTGCAAAGTATGAAACTTATTGGGTTCAATTAAGCTCAATTGAATAAAAAGCTTGGTTTTTTCAACTACCCATTACACATAATCCATTCTACAGGAACAGCAGCACACAAACTCTGCCCAATAGCTATTCCCAAGAAGCAGAGATTCATATCAAAATAAGGGTCCAAAGGGTTACCACTCACCAGATTAGCGTTTGATTGGAGCTTCTTTTCCTTGACAACATCGGAAACAGCAACAACAGTGGATCGACGGAACGGGTTGCGCTGAGAAATCTTAGAGAAAGCATTGAAGCGAAGCTTGAGAGTTGATCCAAGGAAAGAGGAGCTAGTTTTGAAGGGATCAAAAGTGAGAGGCTTGTCATTGGATCTGGGTGCTGTGATGGAATTGATAGGGAGAGGCTGCGCAAACTTGGTTGCAGAGAAAGACATTTTCGTTGATTGCAAGGAAATGTATGTAGGGGAAGAGAGAAGAAAGGCTTTGATAGGTGAAGTGAAGGAAAGAGAGATGTTAAGTATGCAGAAGGAGAGAAGAGGCGGAGGAAACGAGGAAGAAAGACGTGGAATTAACCGTCTTGAGCGTTGGAGGCCATGTGGAAATGATTTGATAGAGGAATCTGAGAGAGGCCAAGGTAAGCCACCCAAACCCAACCAATTTTTGCTCCCATGCTCCGAATTCCTAAATGACGCTGCGAGGCTGAGAATTATGAAAATTGCTATCGGAGGAAATTAGATTGGGAAATTTTCCCTTTGATAGAAATAACCAATATTTTTCTCCAATATGCTTGGAAATTGCACAAATAACAGAATCGAATAAAATAAAAAAAATATAACGAACTTACTTTAGGGTTGAGGGGCTATGGAATTGGAAATGAACCAAAAAAAAAAAAATCTTCTATCTATTTCTTTATTCTGAGAGCTATACTAAAAATGAACTTCAACGGTAAATGTTTTATATATATACATATATATATATATATATCAAACAATAACATAATCATTATTAATGGATTGCTTTGAGAAAATTTATGAAATTACTTGAATTACAAATTCACACAATATGCTTTTATATATATATATATATATATATATATATATATATTGGTTTCCTTCTTTATTTTTTTTAATAAGTAATAGGCAAATGAAAACTAAACAATTCCAAAGTCAGAGAAGAGATGAAAAGTTAAATCTAAAGTTATTAATTCCATATTCATAATCAGGCTTGTGGAAAGAAATTAAATAAATATTACCTACTTGAAGAGCAGACATGTTCAGCTGCCAATAGGTTGGAAACGAAAAATTGAATTTAGAGAAATGATGATGATAACTTCTGCTATAAAATTTAATAAATAAAAATATCTATCCATAATTAAAATATAGTGTCACCTAGGAACAAAAATCGGTGTTATCAAGGGGAAGAAATTGAAAGAGTTCCCTTCCTATATTTTTATAACTTTTTTTCTTTTAATTTTCATTATATCAATTCCATCTATCTAAACACACCGTAAAATGCCCGTGTGTGTATGTACCTGTATACTTTTCAAATCATGGCGGTCAAATTTCAGTTTTTTATATTACAATTAGTATATTTTTAATTCTTTTTTAGTATAAATGTAATATCCTTCATTTGAGAACCTAGAGTAGTGAACAAATAGTAATAATTATAGTAATAACTAAATTAAGAGAATAAGCTAAACTTGGAAAAAAAAAAAAAACTGATGAGAAGGTAGGAAGAATTCATTTTAATATTTATTCAGAAAAAAATAATTAAATCAGACTAAAAGAAATTTTTATCAGGGAGTAGAGGATAAACTCTAGAAATAACTCTAGTTGTCATAAGATTGGCTTCAATTTGTTCAAGGCCACTTTTTTTTTTTTTAAGTTTTTGTTGAACATCCCAGTTGGTGTAGTCTAGGCTCCAAGCTGAAATTTTAAAACTCCTTTATGGTCGTTGCACTTTCTTCAATTTCCGAATGGTCCCTCAAGATTTTCCATCATAACACGTGTTGTCCTCTCAACAAAAGCTTCCATTGTTTCTTCCACACATTTCATCCGGTTCTTTTTGCATCAGGGCTACGCGAAGCGTATCTTCATTGCAGCACCCACTATTTTCTCTCCTCCTGCTTGAATCTGCAGCTCCCTTTCCTCCCCTGTTGTGCTAGCTTGCTTGTTACTCCTTCATCAGCTGGGTCAGCAAAGAAATCACCTAAGAAGCTCTATTTCCGCCATTTTTCTGTTCGGTTTTAGCTTGCTATTTTGGGTATCACTCTTGTGTTTTCCCTTCTCCCTCATTTGTTTCGTGCGTGTCTTCAGTGGGTAATCAGAACTTCTCTTTATCTTACCTTCTCTTGCGGTTCTTCTCTGTTTTTCTTCCACCAGTGGGGTTGCTTGGCTCGTGCAGAATGAGGAGTTGGTTGTGAAAGTGAGCTTTTTGTGACGGTATCATTATGATCCTTGTAGTGCACAAATAAGTTCTTGTTTAGCTCACTGGCACCCTCAATGCCCAAGTTTAATTCCCTAAGGTAAACTGAGTTCCTATATCTTATTGTGAATTATGATGAAATATAAATTATGGTAAACTAACATTAGAAATTGGCGGTAGGCTAATTAAAATAAGTTAAATACTAAATTGGGGTTAATACTCAACTAGAAATTAAGTAGAATTTAATTAAGTTAGGAATGAAAAATAAAATAAAATAATAACTGTAGGATAATTTCTCATTAGTAATTAAGTGGAGTATTCTTTTGCTATAATTCTTTAAAGTAAACTTAAATTTTGTTGTGATTAAAATGGGAAATGAATTTAAATAATTAAGTAGTAGAAGTAAGAATTAATAGAATAACACAATGAAGAACAAAAATAAAATCAACAAAGTAATCAACTAAATTGAATAATAATAATAATAATAATAATAATAATAATAATAATAATAATAATAATAATAATAAAGGGCAAGCAATTGGGTAGAATTTAATATAGTATAATTTAAGTGATGTGCAGGGCATTTGATGGAGATCGAGGGTAAGAATGAAAACTATTATAAGGTAGGTTGACTTGATAATTTAGGGTGTAAGAAAAAGTAATTTATAAGTATTATTATTGTTATCTTTAGAAAAAATTTTAGAACTCCCTTGTTGGATGGATGTGACAATAGTACAATAATGGATGGCTCAAAAATTATTTTGCAAATACTATGAGTAGATTATAAAGTATGATATGTATTTTTTTTTCTTTTACTCTCCTTTTATTTTTATTCCTCTTTTTTTGTTTGCATTATACATGTCTGTTGGAATAGATATATTTAAGGAGTGCCTTAATGTGTATATTAGTAATGATATGAAATCTTCAAGACTATGATATACTATATATGCTATGTTATCAAAATATATATAAAATCACATGTTGACTTAAAGTGTGATTCTTGAAAATTCAATTAATGATAAGTTGCCTCAGTACGCATTTATGGTATTGCTTAAGTGTTACGATTATAAAATATTATACTATTAATTGTATAATCTGCATTTCGGATCACTTATATTAAAAAGATTTTTGGATATGAACTATACATTATTGTATAATATATACCACAAGGTGTAGCAGCAAGAATTCTTTAAACTCATCCTTTAAAGATCTTCTTCAGAGAGATATCATTCGTGATGTACCATGAGTTCTAGGTGTTCTCGATACCCTAAAGGGAGGGGATGAGCTTTTTTATCAACCTCCTTTCTCTCTTTAAGAATAATAGGAAAACAATCTAAACAGAAATAATTAGGGTGATACTCACACTTATCTCTTAATCTTAAGGGGATAGGTTATATGCCTTGTCTTCTTAATACAAAATAATTTATCCTAGTTTCCTAGTTAGAATCTACAGAATCTTCTTTCAGGTATGCTTGGACTAACAGCCTCTCTTCTTTTGGACTTTTCTCTTGTCCTGGCCTCTTAGGATTAAAGGTTCTTTTGATCTTTTTGAAAAACCTTTTAATTGAAGAACTTATAGACAATGAGAGAACTTTTGTCAAAATTATTTCCTTTTCAATACTTTCCAATGCACATGATCTTTATATAAGGCAAATGCAAAGCATACTTGTATCGGATAAGATAATTGTAAGAGATTCATTATAAAAGATTTCAGAAGACGAAGATCTCTAAAAAGAAGTCATGGGAAACTTTAAAGTCTCTTATTTAGGAAACTGGAAATACAAGACTCCTTTTAAAGACATCTGAGGAGAAGCATACTACTTATAGCTGAAGGCTATTACAAATAAACAAGCAACTTTTACAAAAGCAAGGGATAGCAGTATAGACACACGTTTAATAAAGTTACATTTATAGACTATAAAGTAAGCCTAAAAACACATCACGTGAAAAAGTAGCCTGACACACAAGGACAATAATTATACAATAAGACAAATGCCAGCCTGATTGAGGATAAGTCTTATCCTTTCTTTATTAGTTCATGTGAAGGTGACAGATTAGGATCATCATCAGAATCATCCGTGGCATATGGATCAGTTGTTAATTTTTTGAAGCGTGAGATCAGCCATTCCTCAAGCTTATCAAAGTCATCTAGTTCATGTGGCTCTTGCAAGTCTATATCAAAGAGTGATATAGTTGAGATTGTGAATTAGAACCTTGAAGGAAGTTGGTCATCTAAGCTGGAGTCCAAATTTTAATATTTAAAAGGTTTACCTCTGGTAACCTAAGTTATTCGGGAATAAACTCACTAGGGAATAGACCTAATGTTATACAAAAGACAAACCTATTTTCATGATAATGATTAATTTCACATAAAATGATTTAAGGGCTTTCAGAGAATCATTAGACTATTTAGGCTAATTAAGGAAAGCGTTCCATTTATAAGCATGATTTCTTATGAGAGGCATGTTCCATTTGTTGGTCTAGTAAGGTCTATGAATAATGAAGATGCTAGCAACCTTTCTCTTAGCTTCAAGATTGTTCCATAAATTATGTTGCATGGTAATCTTTTGAAGTTCTTGTTGCCACCAATATAGAAGAGAAAATCACTTCAGGAGAGTCCAAAAATTAGAATCTTTGTTTTCTTCATAATTAAGGAAGTGATAAATAAGGAAAGGAAGAAACTCTATAGCTCCAAAATAAAGAACAATGAGAGCCCATAGATACTAGAAAGCATCATCAATGATATAAGTGCAAACTTGAAGAGAATTAGGAACGGAGTTTGTAAACTGAAAGAGGATGGGTAAATAGCAAAGGAGCAATCTTTGAGATACTTATAAAGGTAATAAAATAGAGACTTCTTCGTAAGTTGCTAAACTTTAGCAGGAGTTTTTGGTTTCACATTGCATGGTGGAAAATTTTTTTTGAGTTGGGATGAGGATGGGAAAGGATGATGAATAATACATCTAAGAATAAAATAAGCCAAAAGGACGAGGAGAATTGGTTTTATAGGGGTGAGCCATTGTCTTTGGTCTGGAGAGATAATCTGCAATGAAGTTGTTATGACCTTTAATGTGCTCAACTTTGAATTTGTAGTAGGAAAATCAATCTTTCCAGTGGAACAATTGTTTATCTGACAGGACTTTTTTCTTAAACTCTAATATTTTAGAGAATGACGAGTTATCCATTTGAATCACAAATTTGTATAGACTTAAATGAAAGCTGAATTTTTTTATCCCTTTTTTGACAGCAAGAATCTCTTTGTAGATTGCATGATAATGTCTTTTAAAGTTTTTAAATTTTCTACTTGCATGGTCATAGTAATATTTTTTCCATCAATCTTTTCAATGAGCACAGCTCCCCAAAAGTCTTTACTTATGTCTATTTGAAGTATTCGTTTGCCTTTATAAGAAATTTTTAAAGGTAAAGGAGTTTGAGACCCTTTTAATGTATCTTATAATTGCTATTTATGCTGGACCCCAAGGTGGGAGATTCTTTTTAAGAAGTTTTGACAGCTGGCTAGTATGATTGGACGCATATGAGATAAAATCTCTGATAAAATCGATTATCCTAAGGAATTATTGAATTTCTTTTACTATGAGATTTTCATCAAGGAAAGTAAGTAATCAATGTACAATATGTGGACCTGGATGATAATGTCTATTAAAAATATGCTTCTCGAGGACTTCTATCTGGGGTTGACTTAATTGGCTTTTTTGGGCTGAGAGCATAATCCTATACTGTTTTGTGATACTTAGGAAATGTTGAAGGAGTCATTTGTGATCTTCCTCATTTTTGGAATAGAGGAGGATATCATCAATATAGATGAGTGTACCGTGAAGAATGGGCTCAAAAATCTTTGTCATGGTTTTTTGAAATAGAAATGGTGCTAGTTTAAAACCAAAGAGCATAACTATCCACTGATATTGGGCATTTGGTATGTAGAATGTTGTTTTGTACCTCTCAGCAAGATTAATTCCTAATTGCCAGAATCCAACCTTAATATCAAATTTTGAAAATAATTTTACATCTTTCAATAGACTAGTCTGTAATCTAATCTTTGGTAAAGGAAATTTATTATCTCAGAGAAACATATTGAGAGGCTTGTAGTCAATGACTAATATCTTTTTTTCTCACGTCTACTTTAAGTATTTTTTTCACATAAAAGGCTTGGTAAGCCTAATCAAACTTTGTTGATTTAATAAGACCTTATTTTAAGAGGGCTGCACATTTTTCTTTAATTAAAGCTAAATCGTCAGGATTCATGCCAGGATGAGTATCCTTTATAGAATTAATGTCTTCATTCCTTTTGAAGGGAAGTTGGATAAAAAAGTTTTGATTTTTTCAGAGTGGAGAATGATGAGTAAATTTATCATGAGACTTTAGACAGTATTGTAGTAATTGATCACGATTGTCTTCATATCCAATAAGAACTTGTTATAGTTCAAACACTTTAGGAATTGTAGTATAATGCTTAAATTGTTGTTTGAACCAAATGCTATCTGAAAGAATTTGAAGTTTCTTGACTTGGCAGTATACATCCATCCTAATAAGGATGTCTTTTTCAAGAAGACTGCTTCCAAGCACTTTTATCCAGATGATGCAATCAGGAAAAATCCTGATACTAATTTGTTTTTGGTAATAAGATCAACCTTAAAAAAATTTTCATTAGCAGCACTGAAGTATTAAAAGTGCTTAGTCTAGGCTTTAGGAGGGAGAATTGCAGGATTCATTAAACTTTTTGAAGCGCTAGTATCCATAACTTATGATACATGCTTTTAAGAATATGTATTTCTACATAAGGCATTTGTTGTTCCTTTTGTTATGCTTGGCTACATGGTTGGACAGAATAATTGTGCTAAAGGAAATCATCAGTTTGGTTTGACTCCTCAAATTGTTCAGAGTCAGAAGTATCTGAATTAGAAGAGGGTAAGCCTGGTAAGGCGAAGATAGTTGATTCATTGACATCCTCTTATTCTAAGAAGAGTTCCTCTATTTCTTAGTCATTAGAAAGAGGAATACTGACCTGAAGTTGGTGAAGGAGCTTAATATCTTGTTTGGATTTTCTAATACACTGTTTAGCAAAATATCCTTTTTTAGCACAGATGTAACAATGATGCTTTCTTTTGTATTGCATAGTTCTCCTTCTAAGAAACTGAATAGGCTTTTTACGCTTCCTTCTTCAGAATGCTCTGTATCAAGCTTTTAAAAAATGAAATTTCTTTTTTTTTTTTAAGCAAAAACACCTATGTTTATCTTTGTATTTAATTAATAAGTAAGGTTTCTTGCAAACTTTCTGGAGTGCCAATTTGCCTTCCATCATGGAATCAAATGTTTTATATTGTTCACATAACTTCTTAAGCATAACAATAGCAAGTAAGTAAATTTCTCCTAAAGAGATGTCTGTCATGTCTCTGCGGAAAGATTGAATATCTTTTAAAAACTCTGGTTAAAGTTGTTCTGGCAAGGAAGCAATTAATGTATAGCAAAGATTGACATCATTAAAGCTATTAAGCAAATAGTATCACTCTATCATCCTTTGATAATGAAAATTAATGTCTTTCTTCTTTAAAAAATAACAACATATCTAAAAGTAATATTGTCGTATTTTGCTTGTCAATAAGATGGAAGTTTCCAAGGAATTTTTAATGAATGAAACCAAGGAGAGGATTAGCACTGAGGGCATAAATATAATGTAATTGTCTATATTCTCCTAGATTTTGAAATCATTCTCAGCGAATGCCTATAAATCTAGATATAAATTCAATGAGTACTACTTCAAGGTTTGCAATAGACCTGGTCATCTGAAAATCAATCCAAACTGAGAATTCATACAATTTATCTCTCTATTTTTCTGGAGGGATATCATCAAAAGTAAACCATGGTCCATTAGTTGGACAAGCTTGAGCTTGTGCATGGTTAAGAGATGCTTTAGTGTAAGGAAGGTGCTAGCATAATCTTTTTGCTTCAAGTTGGATTCTTCAACTTCCTTTATAGGAGTAGGGTTGACCATATATAAAGCTGTAACTTTAGCATGATCATTAGACTCATTAGAACTGATTGATTCTAAACCAATTTTATCAGTGCAATTAGTATCAGAATCAGAACTATAATGAATCATTGGTGTAGCAAAGGCAATTGTTCTAAAAGATTTTTGGTTTTCTAACTGGGTGGATGGAGGTTCCATGGGCTGTTTATTTCTTTGGTTTAAAAGAGGAGATTGAGTTTTCTTTGGTAAAGATGGTGGTATCTTTATTTATAAAGATTTTAGGGGTTGTTCAAAAGGCTTGGTCCATAAAAGAGATGACTTATATTGGGTTTTATACTACGGCCTCTGAGGGAGTTAAGGTATTCTAATAGGAAGTAGAGGTGGTTGCTTGGATTGAAGCTGATTGAGTTGAGCAAGATTGAGGTAATATACTTTTTTCCTAAAAACCTCATAATTCATTTCTAAACTTTTTTTATAGTCTACTTCATGAGACTAAGGCAAATATGGTGGAGTGGGATAAAGGTTATAAACTGGTGTGTATAGGGAAAGGCAAGAATTATAGATACTTCTGGAATAATCTCTTACCATATCTTTTTCAATCTGGCCATTTTGTGTTTTAAGTTTCCTAATCTTTTATTTCTTTTGTGTAACTATAGGGCCTGTGTATCCATGAGTGATAAAGTTTATATGTTTTGTATCCAGAGAAACCACCTACTGTTGTAGGTGGCCATATAACTGTTGGACTTATATGGAAAGTCCATCAAGTCTTGACTGAGTTTGGATTGTTTGACTCGAAAGATTCTTAAGATAAGAATCAATCCTCTGAAGGACATGGTTTTGTGCCATAGCGTTATGGGTATGCCAGGCTAATACTTCTTCAACTTGTGAAACTAGTCTTATAGCTCCATTAGGAGCAACTTTTGTAGAGACAAAGTATGACTTGTAAGTAACATTGATTTATGGATTGGTCCTTCTTTTTATAGGAGGGAATTCTGAGTTATACGCCTTAGTTGCATATGAGAACATCATACATGGGATTGGCTGTGGCAACATTTGTGATTGAATGATTGGTTTAGGTTATGGGAAAAGGTCTTCATGACCAAGTTCCCTAAGGAGTTCATAGATGGACCTAGGTCTTGGTTTAGGATCTTTGATGCCTGCCTATTTGGGTTTAGGTTAGTCATCATGATCATCATCACTACTTTCATGGTTAGTCTTTTTATGAGAACAAAGACCTGGTTCCTAAGTGGGTGATTTCTTTGTCTTATTTAATTTCCATGTAGCTATTGCAAAAGAATTACATGGTCTTCATTCATTATCTTTAGGGCCTTCTTTACTATCCAGGTGTCGACATCCACAATCAGGATCACACATAGTGGGATCATAATCTTATATGAAGTGAATATTAATCTTTGCAATATAAGAATAATCACCATCAAAGTTGAAGCAACGAATTGAGATTAAACCCTTTTCTTGTTTCTGCTTTATAATAGGAGTGATCATCATAGACTGATGAGTGGTGGTTCTACAAGAATGAGCATAAAAAGTTCCTTCATCCAAGCCAGGTCTCTTGAAAATGGATTTAACTGTTCCATCTCTAAACTTTTTCTAATACTGAAGGAGCAATGTTGTGGGAAACTTTTTAACTACCGTGAAACTCTTTCTCATAATTTTTTACCCATTTTAAAGGCATCAACTGCAAAAGTTCATCTCTATGAATCTACTTGGGAATTTGAATGATGGTGGTATTATTAGTTCTATCAAAAATTATATACAAAACATCATCAGTAGAATTCTGAAATTGAAGATCTATGGAATGGTTCTGTAAATGGTAGATCATCTGGTGGTGAAGGGTAGTTGGAATAACATTCTGAACCTATTCTGCACCAATGATCTGAACTTGTACTTTCAATTTGTTAGAAAGAGTAGGATCTAACAATTTAGTGTTAAAATTAGGAACAACAGTAAGATTCACATTGCCACTATTGAGAATAACAAGTGTTGCTCCAATCAAAACATTAAGGAGGTATATGAAGTATTTAGGAGGAAAACATAAGCCATAGCTATAATCCCTTTTCTTCCATGAAGGGTAAGAACAAGATGGATGGTTCTGAGATGGAGGTGATCCAGTGAGATATGAAACCAGTGAAAATTTCCAAAATAACATATTGTTCAACTTGAGTGGACTGCAACCAACACTGATACATTTTTGTACCTTAGACAATTTCTTTAGTAGGAGGAGTTTTTGGGGAGATGAGCTTTCTAATAGAACAGGTGAAAGAACGATTTTGGTGGTAGAGTTCATGAGAGTTAAGGATAAGAGCAATAGTTTCTTTTAAGTGGGACTCATATGGGATATGAGTAATTTCTACAAGGTTATTTATTTTATTAGAGGCATGTTAAAAGAATTTTTGCTGTTACACCCTGTGGTATCAGAGCCAAAATTCTTAAGATAATCAAAAATAGATTTACTATAAAAGAAAGTAAGAAGAAATTGATCACATTATGTCATCTCCGGAAGACTTTTATGAACCAATTAGACTTTTATATTTTCTTTCTTTCCCTAGATCTATTCCTTCTTTTTGTATATTTCATACCTCCAATAAAATAGACAACTTTGTGAAAATCACTCATATCCCAGATGAGTCTCATTTAGAAAAAAACTATTGTCCATATCCTTAATCCCTATAAACTCTATCACCAAAATCATTCTTTTACTCATTTTATTAGAAAGCTCATCTCCCCAAAAACTCCTCCCATTTAAGAAATTATCCAAGGTATAAAAATGGATTAGTGTGGGTTGCAATCAACTTAGGCTAAATAGTATGTTACTTTGGAAATTTTCACTAGTTTCATATCTCACTAAATCCATTAAGAAAATACTCACCTCCATCTTGGAGCCCTTAGTCTTGTTCTTACCCTTTATGGAAGAAAAAGGATTGCGGCTATGGCTTGTATTTTTCTTTTAGATACTTATATACTTTTTTTCAAAATATTTTAATTGAAACAACACTTGTTACTCTTAATGGTGGCAATGTGATTCTTACTATTGTTCTTAATTTCAACATTAAATTGTCATATCCCACTCTTCCCACCAGATTAAAAGTACAAGTTCAGATCATTGGTGTAGAATAGGTTTAGAATACTATCCCAGCCACTTTTTACTATAAGATGATCTGCTGTCTACAGAACCATTCCATAAATTTCAATTTTAGAATTCTATTGATGATATTTTGTATGTGGTTTTTGATAGACCTAATAATACTACCATCATTTAAATTTCCAAGCATATTCCTAAAGATTAACTTTTGCAACTAATGCGCTTCGAATAGGTAACAAATTATGATAAAGAGTTTCACGGCAATCAAAAAGTTTTCCACAAATCCATTTTCACGGCAACAAATCCATTTTCAAGAGACCTAACTTAGAGGAAGGAACTTGTTTTGCTCATTCCTGCAAAATCGCCACTTAGTAGTCTATGATGATCACTCCTATTGTAAAGCAGAAATAGGAAAAGAGTTTAATCCCAATTTGTTACTTCTACCCTGATAGTGATTATTCTTATGTTGCAAAGATTAATGGTCACTTCATATGGAATTGTGATCCTGCTATGTGTGATCCTGATTGTGGATGTCAACACCTGGATAGTTGAGAAGGCCCTAAACATAATGAATGGAGCTCACGTGATTCTTTTGTAATAGTTATATGGAAATTTAATGAGAAAAAAATCGCCCACGTAGGGATCAAGTCTTTTTTCTCATAAAAAGGCTGACCATGATAGTAGTGATAATAATCATGATCACTAACCTAAATAAGTAGGCATCAAAGATCCTAAACCAAGACCTAGGTTCATCCATGAACTCCTCAAGGAACTTAGTCATGAAGACCTTATCCCACAACCTGAACCAGTCATTTAATCACAGGTGTTGCCATAGTTAATCTTGTTTATGATGTTCTCAGCTGCATTTAAGGCGTATGACTTGAAATTCCATCCTATGGAAAAAAAGACCAATCCAGAAACCAATGTTACTTATGAGTTGTACTTTGTCCCTATAGAAGTTGCTCCCAATGGAATCATGAGACTAGTTTCACAAGTTGAAAAAGTATTGAATTAACATACCTATAATGCTATGGCACAAAACCATGTTCTTCAGAGGATTGATTCTTGTCTTGAGAATCTTTCAAGTCAGATAGTCTAAACTCAATCAAGACTTGATAGACTTTCCACAGAAATCCAACAACTATATGACCGCCTATAACAACAAGTGGTTTCTCTAGATGCGGAACTTAGAAACTTTATTGCTCATGGGTACACAAGCCCTATATTCATACAAAAAGAATAAGAGATCAGTATACTTAAAACATAAATTGTATAGATTGAAAAAGATATGGTAAGAGATTATTCCAGAAGTATCTATGATTCTTATCCTTCCCTATACACACCAGCTTATAACTCTTATCCCTATCTGTCATATTTGCCTTACCCTCATGAAGCAAACTATCAGAAATGTTTTAAAATTAATTATGAGGTTTTCCAAAAAGAAAAAAAGAAAAAGATTACCTCAGCCTTGCTCAACTGAGTCAGGTTCAATCCAGGTAACCACGTCCACTTCCTATTAGAATACCTAAATCCCTTCAAAGGTCGCAATACAAAACCCAATATGAGCCATCTCCTTCATGGACCAAGCCTATTGAACAACTCCTAAAATCTTTACAATAAAGACACCACCATCTTCTCCAAAGAAAACCTAATCTTCTCCTTTAAACCAAAGAAACAAACTGAACCTCCATCTACCCAACCTAAACATAAAAAATCTTTTGGAATAATTACCCTTGCGACACTAATGACTCATTATAGTTATGATTCTAATACTAATCTCACTGATGAAATTGGTTTAAAACTAATCAATTCTGATGAGTCTAATGATCATGCCAATGTTATAGCTTTATATATAGTCAACCTTACTCTTGTAGTCAAAGTTAAAGAATCCAACATAGAGCAAGAAGATTATGTTGAGCATTATCCTTACACTGAAGCATCTCCTAACCATGCATAAACTCAAGTTTATCTAACTAATGGACCATAGTTTAGTTTTGATGATATCCCTTTAAAGAAATGGAGAGATAAATTGCATGACTTCTAAGCATGGATTAAACTCCAGATGACTAAACCTGCTGCCAATATTGAGGCAGTGCTCTCTGAATTTATATCCAAGTTTACAAGTACTCTCCAAGAATGGTTTTAAAGCCTAGGAGAGTACAGACAACTCCATTACACTTATACCTTCAGTATTAATCCTCTCTTTGGTTTCATTCATAAAGAATTCTTAGGAGACTTCCATCTCGTTGACAAGCAAAAGTAGCAAGAATATATGTTGTTGTTCTTTAAAGAAAAGAGACCTTGATTTTCATTATCAAAGGATGGCAAAGTGATACTATTTGCTCAATGGCTTTAATGATGTCAATCTTTGCCATACATTCATTATTTCCTTGCCAAAAGAACTTCAACCAAAGCTTTTAAAAGCTATTCAATCTCTCCATAGAAACATGACAAATATCTCTTTGGGAGAAATTTACCAACTTGCCATTACTACGCTTAAGAATTCATGCAAACAATATAAAATGTTTGATTCCATGATGAAAGACAAATTGGAACTCTAAAAAGTTTGCAAGAAGTTCTTTTTACAGATTAAATACAAAGATAAACATAGGTGCTCTTGCACAACAAAAAGAAAATCTCACTTTCATAAGGCTTGGTACAAAGCTCTGGGGAGAAAAAAGCATAAAAAGCCTATTAGATCTTTTAGAAGAACTACTGAAAATAGACAAAAAGAACATTGTTACATATGCAGAAAGAAAGGACATTTTGCAAAATAGTGTCCTAGAAAGTCTAAGAAAAACATTAACCTCCTTCACCTACTTCAGGCTAGCATCCCTCTTTCTGATGAGTAAGAAATAGAAGAACTCTTCTCAAAGTAAGAGGATGCCAATGGTTCAACTATCTTCACCCTACTAGGCTTACCCTTTTTACACTCAAATGTCTTTGACTCTGAACATTCGGATGTGTTAGATCAAACTGACGACTTCATCTAACATAGCTATTTTGTCCAACCATGTAACCAGGTAGTACAAAAGGAACAACCAATACTTTATGTTCACATGCAGATTCTTAAAAGCAAGTATTATAAGCCAATCTGTGTAATTGTTTATATGGATAACTTGTCATTCCTTAAAATATTAGAGTCTAAGAAAAAAGTCATGCCAGATAAATAATTGCTTTATTGGAAAGATTAGCTTTCCTATTATAAATTCAAGGTTAAGCACATTAAAGGCCATAACAATATCATTGTAGATTATCTCTCCAGACCAAAGATAGTGAAATTGCTCACCCCTATAAAACCAATTCCCCTCATCCTCATGGCTCATTCTATTCCTGAATGTATTATCCATCATCCTCTCCCTTCCTCATCCTGACTCAAGAAAGATTTCCCACCATGCAATATGAAACCAAAAACTCCTATTGAAGTTCAGCAACTTGCAAAGAAGTCTTTGTTTTATTACCTTCATAGATATCTAAGAGACTCCTCCTTTGTTGGTTACCCATCCTCTTTCAATCTACAGACTCTGTTCCTGATTCTTTTTAGGATTTGCACCTACATCACTTATGATGCTCCCTGGTATCTATGGGCTGTCACTGTTCTTTTTTTTAGAGCCATGGAGTTTCCTCCTCTCTCTGTTTACCACTTCCTTAATTAAGAAGAAAACAAAGATTCTAATATTTAGACTCTCCTTGAGTGATTTTCTCCTCTATACTGGTGGCGACAAGAACTTTAAAAGATTATCATGCAACATAATTTATGGAACAATCCTGAAGCTAACAGAAAGGTTACTAGTATCTTCATTATCCATAGACCTTATTGGATCAACAAACAAAACATGCTTCTCACAAGAAATTATGCTTATGAATGGAACACTTTCCTTGATTGGCCTAAATAGTTCAATGATGCTCTGAAAGCCCTTAAATCATTTTTATGTGAAATTAATAATTACCATAAAAACATGATTGTCTTTTGTACAACATTAGGTTCATTCTCTGGTGAGTTTATTCCCGAAAAACCTAGGTTACCAGAGGTAAACCTTTCAAATATTGAAATTTGGACTTGACCTCATATGGCCAACTTCCTTAAGGTTCTTATTCATAATCTCAACCAACATCTACATCACAAACTCCACTGGCACATTCTTAAGACACTTACATGCAAGACTTACAAGAGTCGCATGAACTAGATGACTTTGATAAACTTGAGGAATGGCCGATCTCACACTTTAAAAAATCAATAGCTAATCTATATGTCACAGATGATTCTAATAATAATCCTAATTTGTCACCTTTACATATACCAATAAAGAAAGGATAAGGCTTATCCTCAACTAGGCTAGTATTCGTCTTTTTTTATAATTATTGTCCTTATGTGTTAGGCTACTTTTTCATGTGATGTGTTTTTAGATTTACTTTACAACCTGTAAAAATGACTTTATTAAAGGTGTACCTATATTGCTGTCCCTTACTTTTGTAAAAGTCATTTGTCTGTTTATAATAACCTCCGGCTATAAGTAGTTTGCTTTTCCTCAAATGTCTTTAAAAGGAGTCATGTATTTCCAGTTTCCTAAATAAGAGACTCTTAAAGTTTCCCATAACTTCTTTGTAAAGATCTTCATCTTCTGAAATCTTTTATAGTGAATCTCTTACGAATATCTTACTCGATACAAGTATGCTTTGCACTTGCCTTATATAAGGTTCTTATGCATCAGAAAATATTGAAGAGCAATAATTTTGATAGCAGTTCTCTTCTTGTCTATGAGTTCTTTAATTAAAAATTTTTTGAAAAAATCAAAAGAATCCTTGATCCTAAAAGCCAGGATAAGAGAAAAGACTAGAGAAAGAGAAATTGTTAGTCCAAATATACCTGAAAAAAGATTCTTTTGATTCTAATTAGAAAACCAAACTAGATTATTTAGTGTTAAGAGGACAAGGCATAAAACCTATCCCCTTAAGATTAAGGGATAAATGTAAGTATTATCTTAATTACTTCTGTCCAAACTATTTTTCTATTACTCTTGAAGAGAGAAAGGAGACTGATTAAAAACTCCTCCTCTCCCTTTAGAGTATGTTTGGGAGAACCTAGAACTCATGGTGTATCGCAAATGGTATCTCTCTAAAGAAGATCTTTAGAAGATGAGTTAAAAGAATTCTCGTTGATACACATTATGGTATTAGAGCTAGAATTTTCAAGATAATCAGAAGTAGATTTATTGTAAAAGAAAGTAAGAAGAAATTGATCACATCATGTCATCTCCATAAGACTCTTATGAACCAATTATACTTCCATCTTCTAAAATCTTTTATAGTAAATCTCTTACAATTATTTTACCCTATGCAACTATGCTCTGCACTCGCCTTATATAAAGATCATGTGCATCAAAAAGTATTGAAGAGGAAATAATTTTGACAGAAGTTCTCTTCTTGTCTATGAGTTCTTTAATTAAAAGGTTTTCCAAAAAGATCAAGAGAATTCTTGATCCTAAGGGGCCAAGAACAGAGAAAATCTTAGAGAAAAAGGGGCTGTTAGTCCAAGTATATTTGAAAGAAGATTCTGTTGATTCTAATTGAGAAATCAAAATAAATTTATTTTGTATTAAGAAGAAAGGCATAGAACCTATCCCCTTGAGGTTAAGGGATAAGTGTGAATATCTCCCTATTACTTCTATCTAGATTGTTTTCTTATTACTTTTGAAGAGAGAAAGGAGGTTGATTAAAAAACTCCTCCTCTCCCTTTAGAGTACATTCAAGAGCACCCAGAACTCATGGTGCATCATGAATTGTATCTCTTTGAAGAAGATCTTCAGAGGATGAGTTAGAAGAATTGTTGCTACTACACCTTGCGTTTATGACTAAATACTTGAAGGATATTGAGTTGGATGCTCTTTGAATGTTTAAAAACTATAAGGATGGTAGTAAGTAAGAATTGTGGTAATAGTCCTGCTTATGATTGTTGTATGTAATTATCATCTATAATGCCCTGAGATTTAATATTTAGTTATTTACCCCTGTGGACTATACGCTTACATTAGTATATATCTTAGATTTAAAATTTTGCACAAATCTTCCTAATAAAATGTTTTATTAAATTGTTTTTAGTGTAATAATCATTTTCTGTTCAGCATTAAACTTTTAAATATTTGAATTTAATTTTTATTTCTTTAATTTAATTTAATTATTTTATATAATTATCTCCTATTAATTGTTCATTTTGATTATAATATTATATGCATATACATTCTTTGCATTTTGTTTCATTAATAATGTAGTAAACTAATTTTCCATGAACTCAAAATCCTTTAATTTCTTATTTATACTAATTATTTCATCTTTTTCTATTTAAACATTTATAAATTTGAATTGCTATAAAATTTATTGCATGCCTTTTCATATTTAAAAATTTCTGTTAATTATTATTATGTAAAAAAATCTATTTTTATCATTAAAAGAAAATTATACCAGCTCTTCCTTTTTGTTATCATGTTTTATTTTTTATTTACTGAATATAATGACTCATTCCACTATTTATTTTTGCGGACTGAGTACTATGTCCAATGCCCCTACTATTTTAGTTTTGGAGTATTATTAATGAAGAGTCAACGGTTAGTTTAACCAATATAAATGGTTTGTTAACCTGGCATATGTATGTTTATATTTTAGAATTTGTTCCACAAGCTCTAGGAAAGATTATAGCCCTATTAATTGTGCCTTATCAATTAAGAATGGAGAGGAGAGCTCCCTTTGTAAGATTTAATTATTTAATTGTTACACATAATCTAGGATGTCCTATTTATAAAGGATAATTTGTTAAATTTTCAATTTTTTAATATATAGAGTAAGACTAAATTAATTTTGTAATGTTGTTTATATAAAGAAAACATTATACTTTGAGTAAGAATTTATATGCTTAGTTAAATTTACGAATGCGAAGTCATGTCTCCCATTTGAGATGTGATACTAAATTTGTTTGTCAAATTATTTTAAAATTAAACTCTCCAATGTTAATCTAGTAAATTTAACATTTTACTTAGATTACTATCAAGAAATAAAAAAGAAAAAAAAAAGGCACGCATCATATTAAATTTAAAAAAATTATAATTAGTTTTTAAAATTAGAAAAAAATTACAATTGAATTAATTTAAAATGGTAAAACATAATTATCCACAGATGATGTTATTTAATATTTTCAAAATAAAATAGAATAAAATAATAAAAAAATTTACTAGAAAATAATATGAAAGAACCCTTTAAATCATGTGTTAGGTACTTAATAAGTCTACACAGGCCACTCCTCCACAAAAATGCCTCGGAAGAAATAAAAGGGAATATAGAATTCTTGCATAACAAGCCGAAAGCCAGTCCTTTCTGACAGACCAGTGGCAAAAATGAAGAGAAGTCAGGAGTGAAAAGGTTTCCTTATCAGATAATTCCAATGTGCCTTCCAAATTTTGTAAACATACAAAACTTTTTGCCTCCTTTGATTTGGTTACAACAACTCCTAATTATGTATACAAAATTAAATGAGATACAAAAGAATACAAGTGGCTAACACCCAGCAAATCCAAGAGCTACAGACAACCTAGGAGGAAAAAAAAATCTACTTTGTTAGTCTATACAGTTGGTCAGTGCTTAATCTGTCTGTGTTGAAGAGTTGAATAAGTTGGTCACCGCTTATTGTTCTTCTCCTTGCCTGCAGACATGTTCCACTTATGTCAGAACTGAACATTTCCTATGACAGTCATAACTTTCTTAAATTAAAAAACTCACCAAATATACTTGATTTTAATGGGAACCGAATTGACGACCCCTTAACTCGAAGCTCCCGGTGTTGCTTATTTCGATTTTGTTTCTCAGCAACTTCAGCACTACTACTACTGCTACCTTCTCCAGCCAGAAGATTTGTCACTCTATTTACCTTTTCATGGTATACAGCTGGAGGTGCAAGCCTCAGCTGAGGCAAGTTTTCTATTTGCATAAATCTCTGATCTTTCTGCAAGCTGGACAAGATCTCAAACTGCAGAACCAATTTCACAATTTGATCAATATATAATGCCTAAAAGTCTGAGCATAGTCATCATATTTAAAAGAGTAAATTATATTCATCTACCTTGAAGTTTACGAAACCTACTTCACACCCCCTCTAATTTAAATATATACAAACCTCCCTTCTATTAACATAACGAGTTAAGGACAAGACTCAGTAAAGTGTTTGTTATCACTTTTTCAATGAACACATAACATGTAAAGGAAATTTGTTGAAAAGCCTAATCATGCGGTGCTAAACGATAAAATATATTTGCTTGTCATGTTTTTATTAGAAGATTTGGTAATAAATATCTAAAAACTATACCTAAGTTTTGTCATCAACATAATTTGTTAACAGAGCTTATACCCTATGCAGTTTTCCTCCTAGAAACTCTCAACAGCCTGATTCAATGCAGTACAAATCATCAAAGGGCAAAATTAATACTTACGAAAACTTAAAATAAAGGAGGCTACTGAAATATTTTTAAACAAGAGTTGAGTTTAATTTTAATGGTAGTGGATGAACAACTCTTCCATATGGAGAAGATGTAACCCTATGAAATACTATAGAGGGGGGGAGTGTAGGTTTCAGAAAGCTCGAGGGATGTGAATTTAATTCACTCTCTTTAGAATTTATAGAGGTATATATTTACCCGTGATATCTGTTGAGGCCCATACATACTCTCCGATAAATCGCTTTCATGTGGATGAAAGGTACTTCCATTAGGCTGTTGACGTCTGGATGAGAATTTATTGACCAAGCCATTCTCTGCAATGACCGATTTGTTTTTAGACTGCTGGAACTTTTGGGTAGGCATACATACAGGGCATCCAGATGAAGAGCCTCTACTTGATGACTCAATTTCCAAAGCTTCACAGTGGAGATGACTTGCATGGCCACAGTTGAAAACCCGAATCCCAGAGCTGACGGAGTTCTTTGTCAGAAGGCTATTACAAATGCAGCATACTACACTCCTGGGGGCATACCCATGAGAGGCTCCTTTCTTGAGTAAACTCATAGTATAAAAGGTATCATCCTCTATCAAGGATTTGGCAGCATCCTACTTATAAAGAAGAGGAAGGGAAGAAAAAAAATAATAAAATAAAATAAACTCCTTAAAAATGGAGAGAAGAAATTTTCAACTAATCTATTATTGTATTTAAATCTCAAAAGAGATTAATTTGTCCATGAAAAGCCTAGATGTACCATGGATATGTAGAGACCATCATAACTAATATCTAAATGTCCCCTCCCTCCTTTTAGAAGAAGAGTTTCTTTTCCTTCTTACAAATCCAGCTGAATTGCCAGCAAAAATGATAAGCAAGAATATATAAATATCTAAACTAAGATTAAACATATCTTGCCATGCTTCTTGAAGCAATTTTTAACATGATTCTATTAATAGCTTCAATTGATAATTTAGTATAATTCTATAAGGATAGTATGCTTTTCTCATCTGCATTCTGCGAAGCTTGATGAAAGAATTGAATTCTCCCCACCACCCCCCCTCCCCCAAAAAAAAAAAAAAAAAAAAACAGAAGGAAGAACTAAAGTACCAAACCTTACCAGAATTCTTCTTTCAAAGCCGTATGTCCCGAGCATACCCAATATGGTTAGTTTAAAATCTCCAAATTCTTGACTACCATTATCAGAAAGGAGTTTGGACATGATAGTTGGAAGGCGAACATAACCTATCATTCCCTCAACAATCTCCTTGATGAACAGGGAGAACATTCTCCTTAAGAAATGAGCACCATTATGGGACTTTGAGATTTTCCATCTACTTTTGCCTGTGTCATTTTTCAGTTGTGAAACTGGTGATCCAGCAAACATTTGCAAATAATTTTCTCTTTCAGAAGTTCTCTCGTCGGCATATGAATCCACCAACGGCTCACAAAACCTTGATGAAAATTTAAAGGTAGTTAGACCAAAAACAGCAAAGACTGGGGATGATAATTTGAGGAAGGCTTTTTCAGGAGGGATTTGTTCATTGAAGTATTATATATACACTTGATACTATATTATCATCTAGCCCTTCTATGAGCACCTCATCCCCAGATTTGTCTCCTCTTCCATCATAGGAAAAGGAACTATCAAAGTAACAAAAGAAAGGATAAATCTACCGATCCATTGCAATTTATCTTGATTTAAGAATGCTTTCACATGCATAACTAGAAATCAGGTATAGAGAAACTACCGTAAAGACTTGTCATTTTGGCCATTTCCAAAGAAATACATTACTGTCATACACTAAAATAGTAATATGCGTGAAAGGAGGTAAAACAAACAAAATCAATGCTCAAACATCATTTCATGCAATAACTGAAATTACTTAAAAAGCTAACTACCACGTAGATCACATTCATCTTGAAAAATTTTAAAAAGATAAATAAATAAATAAATCAACGTACCATATCCTCTATAATCAAGATTATAAGCCACATGCAGTGATCAGGGACTATTTTAGAGCATTTGAAACTCATACCAATCAATTATCTAAATATTTAACATTGAATATCTCATATCCTTAATGTCAGTTGCTTGTATCTAAATTCTGTAGGTTAAGCCATGAATGACTGATAGGAACTCAAATTCACTAGTTCAGCTCTGAAATACAAGAGTTTCAAGGAAATCCAACAAAGGAGGAAAAGAAAAAAAAAAAAAAAAGAAAACAAAATAAAAGGGGTCTCTGTGCCTAGCCACTAATTAAAATCAACAAAACCCTGCCTCTCAACTTAATCCCAACCTCCTTATTTCTAACTCTCCTCCAGCCTAACTAACTTCACCTAGAAATCCCTCTCATCTGCCTCCACAGGCCTTCCAACAGAACTTCTACCGTCAAACTGTCAGCTTGCTGGATATGCTCTCATTACTCCCAACAATGCCATCTCTCTTCCTGTGTATATAGACTCTCCTAATTGGAGGTCTATCAATGACCATATGCTTAAGATATAAGATGACATTTCAATTAATTTTTTTTTTAAATACAATTCAATTTTAATTTAGAACATCTGAAGCATTGACTCCCTCTACAGAAGAAGTGTTAATCAACGCCTTCCGAATCCAGTCCTAGTTGAAGGATACAGTCTAGAATCTCTAGACTACACCAACGGAGAGTACTTAGGTGCTAGGACTTTATCCTCTCAAACTGATCACTAATGAGCTATTCCTTTTCCAGTCATTTCCTCTTTCCCCTTTTACAAACTGGAAAAAAATAAATAAATAAGTAACCATTGTTCTCTAAATACACCTTTACATGGCTATTCTACACGAAAAATTCACACACAAGTACGTTTGTAACACTGATTATTGGCAAAGAAAATTTGATACTTAGCAACATCATGTAACTTTATGTATCAGTTGGAATATAAAAAATGCATGGAGGAAGAAGACAGTATTGGTATTGAACCTACGAGTCAAGTAATTTAAACCAATGTGCCTCTGACTCCTCAGGGTCTAGGCGAGGGGTGTTCCGCTGGCACAGACCAATACAGGCATGCAATAGATTTTGTATGTCATTCACCTATTGGACAGTAAGCAGTTAAAAAAAAAAAATTAGGTTATCTGATAGATACAAACACTAAAGCATACACAAACAAATTCACCAATTAGAGCATAGTAAAAAATTCCAATTTCAGGTACAGATATACAAACCTCTTCCATTCTTAAAACAGTGTTGAACAGTTTCATATGGGAAGAACCCTTCAAGGAAGGATTTGAAACTACAGCTTCCACAGCAGCATCAAGCTCAACAAATTTATCACTCAGACTAGAAAGTGTAAGAAGAAGAGCACTACCAACATCACCAACCCTTTCTAATAAGAATGCAGCAGCATCTATAATTCCATATTCCTGGCACAGGCGTAAACAATGTTCCACACGATAGCTATCAAACATTTCCAAAAATTTAAGGACCGAACCACCTTCATACTGGCATAAGAGCTGCAAAAGCAAAATGTAAACATCAAACAAGGTTCTAGTGCTATAAAGACCGGAGTGACATATTGAGATGATTATCAAAGGATAAAAAAGCCTAGGTACAAGAAAACATGTAAAAGTAAGATACGTATCTCCTACCCCAATCCTTTGGAGACAAGGAATTTGGGGAAAGAGAGAAACACTGACTACATAAATTGGCATGAGTCATATGTCAAGAACAACAAAGAACACACTACACCAGTTGCACCACTAAGCCTTAACAGTCAAGTTAGTTCTAAATATAAAAAATCAAAATAATATCGTCTGTGCTAATAAAAACTCACCTCAAGATAAAGCTCAATAAGATCATCAGTCACATGAATAGGACTTTCACGAATGTACTTGGGAAAATTAGAAAGACTATCCAAGTAAGCATCAAGTCCTTGTGGATGATCCTTAACCTGCTTTCCACCGGGTGCATCCACAGTATCATCCTTTCTGAAATTAGATAAGTCTAGTGTACCAGATAAGTGAACCTCAATGAGTGTCTTTAAATAAAGGAAAAGACTTCTAGGATGAGAGTGAAGTTCAGAGATGATATGTGAACTTTCATTACTGAAATGACTGACAACCATTAGGAATGTACCCTCCCTGCAGGGCAGTAAAAATGAGAATGCAAATGATTAGATAGGTTCCACAAACTGAGAATAAGGAAACCAGAAATTCTCTATAACCTTCAGAAAAATACAACTAGGGTAGAATTAATAACAAGAATTACCTACTCAATTCAACCAGCTTAGGAATTCGAGATATTACTGCTGATCGAATAGCAGTATGGTCATTACCAGTCAGCTGCAGTAACATTGTGTTGATAAAGGAGAAGGCATGAATAGGTTCATCTACATCTTTCATATAGCTATCCAATGCTGCTACATACTCATGTCTCATGGCATGAATAAACCCACATACCTAAAAATCAGCAAAAACAGCCAACAGAATCAGTTAAATAAACAAAATAAATATTTGACAGCACTATCCTTCCAAAGACACATTGTATGCTTTTTGCAGATGATATTGTCCTAATTGGAGAATCGAGAGAGGAAATGAATGAGAAGTTGGAAAGGTGGAGACTAACTTTGGAAGCTCATGAATTTCGTTTAAGTAGAAGTAAAACGGAGTATATAGAGTGTAACTTTAGTAAGAGGCACACCACTTTAGTAAGAGGCACACCACTTTTAGCATAGAAGTAAAAATTGAAGAACATATCCTATCACAAATCATACGATTTAAGTATCTTGGATCCATCATACAACATAACGGGGAAATAGAAGAAGATGTAAAGCATAGGATTCAAGGGGGTAGATGAAATGGAGGAGTGCTTCGGGTGTTATTTGTGATAGAAGAGTACCACTCAAACTTAAGGGTAAATTCTACTGCACAGTTATAAGACCTGCAATGTTATATGGAACTGAATGTTGAGCAATAAAAAGTCAACAAGAAAATAAGTTCAATGTTGCAAAGATGAGAATATTGCGGTGGATAAGTGGACACACTAGACGAGATAGGATTAGAAATGAATGCATTAGAGAGAAGGTAGAAATCGCACCTATTGTGAAAAAGATTGTAGAATCGAGACTAAGATGGTTTGGTCATGTGGGGAGGAGACCTATAGAAGCCTCAGCTAGGAGAGTAGATAAGATGGAGAATAGTCCAATAATTAGAGGTAGAGGAAGACCAAGAAAAACTATAGGAAAAATTATTAAGAGAAATTTATATTTAAATGGTTTGTCTAAAAATATAATTTATGATAGGTGTTTATAGCGTCGATTGATACATGCCTGACCCCACTTAGTGGGAAAAGGCTTTGTTGTTGTTGTTGTTGTTGTATCCTTCCAAAGATAGTATCAAGAAAATGGACATTGTACCTGGTGAAATTGTGCTCTCTCACATAGGTCTAACACATATGATGGATCCCAGTCTAACTCAGGCAATACTTTCAGAAGTGCAAGCACCTGCTTTTCTCTCTTTTGTGGAGTTGAACTATTCAAAGAAACACTAATTGGAAAGAAACTCTCTAATGTCAAATATTCCAATATTTGAAATAGCACACTCTTGGAGACTTTAGCTCTTTGGAGGGCAACATAATACGCAATGAACTCATATAGATGACCAATGTCCTTCTTTGAAGGCCACTCTTTTACCAATCCATTATTACCACTGCTGGAGGTTGTATCCATGGGAGAAACAATGTTATCAATTATGCGAATGAGAGCATCCACTGTATTCTGAACCAAGAGATTTTGTGTTTCAGTAACATTATGAACTTCCTTTTTTTCTTCTTCATCATCTCTGTCAGCTAAATCCAGTGAAGATGTACTGCCATTTGAAATTTCATCTCCTACAAAAGCACTTTTAAGAACATCTAATGTAGCTTCAGTATCTAACTCTAGGAGAAGATATAAATTCAGGCATGGTCTTCTAGACCCTAAGTCTGAAACTCTTTGTGATTTCAGAGCATTTGATTCCTCTAACAAAAACTCTACAAGTTCTTTTCTAAGAGATGGCAAGCGTGTAGGAGGAATAGTTCCACGCCCTGCAAATATATGCAAAAGTTGGATCATCTGTTAGTAGTAGTAGTACTATTTCAATATGTTTCAAGCAGAAATAAATGAAAAGAAATCAAAGGCATAGAAAAGATAAGAAAAAAAAAACTGGAGGTTTCTATTAAAAAAAAAATTACCTGGTGGAAAAGCAAGACCTGTAAAGCAGTACTTCAGATAAACTAGCATTCTATACCTGTCAAAGGGACAGAACAGCACAAAAGTAGCGTCAACCACTTCTAACAAGCTTAAATAAACTAACTATTTACAATTCAATTTACTCATGCATGCCTGAGACAACCATTAAGTAATTGCAGCCAATTTCCTGATTCAACTTTCCTATTGAAAAAAGCCCAAGTTTTTATTCTAATAAAGACCACAGTGGAAGATCATAACTGAATTCACACAAGAAGATAGTTAATTGGGTAAAGGTTGAGCGAAGCTGGACTAGAAAGTTTGAGTATACATTGCATACCCAGTGTCAGCCACATCCCTAATAAAAGGATTAAAAAGCAGCATACCCAAGCACAGTAGTGCTTTCCTTTTGGCTATTTTGTAAGACTGCAAACAGCTCCTCTAGAGGTGTCCTGAAATCATCCAATCCTTTATTAAAGAGATACACCAGTGCACTATATAGTCCATGCTCCTGGCATAATCTAACAACCTAAAAGAAAGTCATCATACATAACTATTAGACAGTTAGGTCAATAAATCCATATTAAAGGGGGGTGTTTAACAAGAAAAAAAAGAGATTTTAAAAGACCTAACAATAACCTGATTGAAATCCAAGGAAGATATGTCCATGTGAAGAACACATTGCTCAACCCGCTGTAACCACCCTTTGGCGCTATAATGCTCTACTAGGGCTTGCATAATCTTGAGAAAGGAATGAGAGAGTAAACAACAGAAGAAAAAGCAATAATAACCACAGAGAATATAAATTCAGATCCAAAAACGTTACTATCCATAACTTAGCCTGCAACAAATGTGAAAAACATGACATGAGCCAATACCTCAGGGGGTAGCGATCCAAGCATGTCCTTCAAAATATATGGCTCCAGAAGGTCCAAAAATGTGTCTGAAAAAAGTATAGATCATTTGATCTGTTAACTATAATCAGCTGGAACAAGCTGGATCAATAATGTGAGAGAGAGAGAGTTCGCATAAGTATTCATTTTTCCTAGACCATATTAACTTGGTAACTCAAATAGTGAAAGATAGCTTCAGAAATAATTGCATCCATTTAACTAATGCAACCATAAATTATATAATAAATAAATAAAATCATATAAATATTGATGGGTGTTTAACATTTTGTCAAACAGATTTTCACCTTTTTTATCTCTTTTTCATTTACTACTATTATTATTCTTTATACTACTAACTGTACGTTTTAATTGTCAAATTTGTTTGAAATAAGTCAAGGCATTTATTCGTATTTTATTGAAAACAAACTTAGCATAACAGTGACAGCTTCTGGCTTTGTAGTTTTTTCATAGAGAAGTTCTTAAATTTTACATTGAGTAATGTTCTTAAATTTTACATTGAGTAATGAAGTGCTTTTATACTTATAATTATATTGATTCACCTTTTCAATAATGTTTTATTTCTCATATTTTGATAAGATTATGCACACAATAATATAAAATAGTAATTTCTTAATCATACAGTTCTCTCTGAGAAGTCTCATCTTTAATTCTTTCCTTTACAAGAAATCTTATTTCTAAAATATGAAAAAAGAACAAAGGGATGAAAATGACTGGTATAAGTTAGAAAGTATTAAATACACCTTCTTTTTGGTTAAAAAGGAGGCACAAAGCCCTGGGGAGTAGGGAATGGGGAAAGGGGTGGGATAGGAATCAAACCCACATGCATCAAGACCCTCCAATATCTATATCCACTATAGGTGCCATTTGAGCCGAGGCTCTTGGGCAAATACACCCTTCTTTTGGTCTTTCTAGTCACAACTCTAAGTCAATAACTTAAGTTGTGATAAAATTTATAATGAGTGGATATTATTTAAAATTTATTATGTCTACTCCTTCTGTTATGGACTTTTTGTAAGTACAAAATGAACTTCTACCTAGTACCTATTGTAAAGTACAGAAACTCTTAAAGCTAGTTAGTGACTATTTTCAAATTCATTTGTCTCATTGAACAGCAAGAAAACCATGATTTTTCGACTTGGATAAAAATATCAAATCAGATCATAAAAACCGACCAAAAAAAAAAAAAGACATTGGCTGGTGCTTACAGGGATCAAAAGACGGCGAAAAATGAAAACAGAAGCCTACCAGACACAGGGCTAAAGACATAGGATTACCTCTCTGTTGAACATCCATAAACTTAGAGAAAATTTCATCAAAAAGTATGTCTGTCCTTTTGATATGAACACAAAATTCAACAGCAACTCCACCAACACGGGTGTACTGCTCTTTTATCTCAGAATGCACAGAAGTGTTTCCACCATTTGAATCATTAAATTGATCCAGTTTACCAATTTGGTTGCAGAACGCCACTGAAATGTATGAGAACACTTCATCAACATATGATGTAAGCAACTCTACCAAGAAGGGCATTATGATCTCATGCACAGCATCCAAGGTTCTAGGAAGGTCAATAACCCCATGAGCTTGACCATCATATAGAGTCATTGCCATGTTCAAGGCACCCATCCAGTCACCTGCTTTCCGCAAAACCAGAATACGCTCTTTCCAAGGGAGAAGACGGGAAACAACAAGATGTGTTGGACCAAGCATATAAATAGAAGCTCCACGTATGGCAACACTGCTATGATAGGCTTTCTCAGGGTTTCCAAATATATTAATGAACTGTGTATGGTAAACTACTAGATCATCTCCTCCAGTACCATCTACACCAAAGCTTGTTTGGTGAATCACAGTTCCATCCTTTGCAAATAAGTAGAGCTGTCCAGCTGATGTGAGAACTACTAGCATCTGGAAAAGTGCAAAATCAAGAAGCAGAAAAGTGACACAACAAATTGAGTAGAAGGAAAACAGCCAGTTGGCAACAAGTAGCCAGATGTCTGGCTAATGTTTGTGGAACAAGAGATGATATAATACCTGATCATCCAGCCATGCCAGACCTATGGCTGCACTTTCAAGAGACCATTTTCCATACACTTTTAGTTCTGATTTTACCAGCTTTGCAACCTGAACTTTCCGATCCCAAGCAATTGCAAGCAGGGAAACTCTTTCTGCAGCTTCCACAGACATATTTTCTGCAAGACAGTAATATTTAGAGAGATGTCAACATGGAATGTAACAAAATGAGTCCGTACCAGTAGAACTACGTGATTGTCCCATATATTTCCATGCGGTATATGGCATGGAACCCTCCCGAATCCCATCTGGCTTGGAGAGCTGGGCGTAGACTTCCAATGTGGGACTCAACCGTACCTATAACAAAGACTTGATCTTTTTATTACATAATGCACAAGAATTCTCTGCAAAGCGGAAGAAAAAAGTACAGGACAAAACTGCATGGAATCAGTGCAAACAACTCAAAGCTTCATACCACCAGAGCAGTTTGATGGGTGACAAATATGACCACACCTTCTTCAATTAAAGAAGAACCTTCATTGAAGAGTTTCCAACCTGCATCTCCCCCAACAACTCCTCCCATCATGCTACCAATACTGCTTGTTGAAACCGTAGTGTTTCCCTGGGAATAAGGTGAAGCACTTCCACTGAATTCATCAGAAAGAAGTGGTGAAGCTGATAGCACCATGCCCGTTCTTTGCCCATCAAGCAGACACTAAGAAATCAATACAGATTCAACAATGAAGAGAAGCAAAAGAAGAATGAATATTGTATGAACTCAAACAGCCCTCTATAACACAATGCTCTACTCAATATATTGCTAATTACTGTAAATAACAATTTACCTGAGTTTTGGTGGAGAACCTATTAAGCAAAGGAACAACTGAGATACTATGTAAGAGAACCAGACCCTTACTATCACCAGTAACTGCTTTAAATTGACGAGTATTTTGAGGATCCTGTCCTAAAAACAATGCATGTACTACTGGTGCTGTATGCTCTCCATTAATAACTTTTGCAACCACAGCTTTCTGTACATCCCAAACAGTTACACGACCATCACCATAACCGGCTAAAAGTAGGTCCCCTTGCTGATTAAAAGACATGGAAGTTACTGGAACATATAACCGATCACCTTGCATGCCAAGCATCAACATCTGACGAGCAAACAGTGTAGGCCGATAAATGAAGTAACATGTGGCATTAGAAGTTTATTCAATAAATGCTAAAGAAAAAGGATCTGTCTTGTCACTTCATTCGCTTAGATGTTTGATTGTTCAAAGGGTGCCTTTATGGTCCACTACAATGGTGAGTGCAATATTTGACAAAATTCCTAAATTCCTCAGTTTTACAAAGTGAAATTTCCTCAACTCTAAAGAACTTTTTGCATTGCTATATTGAGTTTCTGAAATATTCTAGTACAAAATCCAAGAGAATGAGCTAAAACGAACAATTTAGAAGGTGAAAAGAGCAATTAACCAAATATTAATATTAATTTAACTGTTAATTGCAACCTTTACTCAAATAACAAAAGAGAGCATTAAACTAGAGCTAGTTCGATAAGAACGATTAATTAAGGAAACCACCTTTCCATCCATATTGTCGGCATGATAAGGGGAATATCTACTTGGAACCACAAAAATGAGCCCTTTTGTCATTCCAACTGCAATGTAATTAACATGAACTGCCAAGACTTGAGGGGAACCATGTTCGCGCCTAAATGTGTGGGATGAAATGATTCTTGTGATGGCATTGTCAGCACCAATATCAAAATATCCCAATGTTGTGGAACCCCTTCGAACACCCTCCAGCCTCATTGGCTGGGCAGCAGCACCCTCTTCCCAGTGCAAACCAGTAGAAGCATGCTTTTTCTCCAGTTCTTCAGCTAATTCAAGTGGCTTCTTTGAAGAGTGCAATTTTTTCTCTGCTCTCCTACTGGCCCTTTTGTTTTCCAGTTGCTCAAGTGTCTCTTTTACAAGCTCAGAAACATCACCTCCTGAACTACTACCATCATCATCGCCACCATCAGTCAGGTCGTCTTTATCATCCTTCATGCAAGCACTAACATTCGCTAGTTCTTCTGTTTCCACAGATGCAGTATTTAATCCATCCTCATTCATTCCCTTGTCGCTAATATCAATATAAGGACTCTTTTCTTCATTAAAATCCTTGTCAACAAATGGTTCAGAATTCATATTCGTTTTGGAATCAGGTTCACAAGCAGAAAAGGATTTTTCAATACCATCTTCAATTTTACTTGAGCATGGGGTTGCAGAATATTCATCCGAATTTCTATTCTCCCCAATTACAGAAGAAGAATCATTCTGCTGCTCAATATCAGTATCACCGATACCAGCCTTCGAATCATCCACTTCAGTCGCAACTCCTGCTTCATTCTCAGAATGCTCATTGGGTATACTCTCTCGCTTATTCTCAAAAGTCTCAACATTTTTTGACACTTGGTCTACATGATTAACCTCGGAAGACTGATAATTATCCAACTTCTCGTCAACCTCCTCTGATTTCTCACTAGACTTAGTAAATTGAAGACCAGCCCCGCCCAAATCACTGTTAGAAGAAATATCAGAATCATCGCCAATAGTTGAATTCAACTCACCACTATCATGAACTTTCTGGAAAGTCCAACTCCCCGCCCTCCTCGACTTGATCGCCGCTGCATGCGGTGTTGGTACCGATCTAGAAGCTGCAGCGGCAGCAGCCAACGCCGCACCCGGTTTCGCATTCGATCTCACCCCAGGGAAAAGAGTCGGGAATGGCCGCAAAACCCTGCGAAACCGGTCTTCGGCTATCTCTCCGTGTTTGACCCTAGAAGATGAACTAGGTCTGGACTGGACTACCTTATCATCCAACTGGGTTAGTTTCTGAGCTTC
The DNA here is from genome assembly GCA_032878935.1 of Erythrophleum fordii. Lineage (NCBI taxonomy): Eukaryota > Viridiplantae > Streptophyta > Magnoliopsida > Fabales > Fabaceae > Erythrophleum > Erythrophleum fordii. The sequence goes on from JAVQMF010000047.1 coordinate 8,637,774, forward strand.
TGGATTCTTCTGGTTATCTCCAAGCGGAAATTCTGAGGCCGAATTTTGGGAAGAAGAGGCTTGTCTAGTAACTGAGGGATCTGAGAGGCGATGACTCTGGCGGAGATGGGAGGGCGAGTGAGGAGAGGAGGACGATGAGGATGATGAGGAAGTATCACAATCATTGAGGATTTCGTCTACGGTGCGGGGAGGGACCGAGCGTTGGGCGGCGTCGTTTTTGTTCTCGTCGTCATCCTCGTCGTCGGTAGAAGCAGGTGAATTAAGGAAGGAGTCGAGGTCGAGATCCATTCAGGTTGATTCAGGTGTGATGAGCTTGCTGGTCATCTCTGGCTTTCTCCAAGTGATTTCGCCGGTAGACGACGGTAGCTGTTGGCCAACAGTATTTTTTTTAATTACGGTTAAAATCTTAAATTAAAAATATTTATATTAAGAATTTTAAATTTTAAAATTATTTTAAAAAATTTAATGATACAAATTTAAACTATAAAAAAATTATAATTTAAAATTATAAATTAAAATTTTTTATCTTTAAAATTTTAAAATAATTTTAAAATTTAACTTCATTCAATATAAATTTTTAATTTGGATCGTCAACTATAAATTCTTTTTTTTTATTTTATTGTAGGCGGTAGAATCTTTCAAGAGTACGGCTCTCTCAGCCCAATGAAACGACACGTCCGAGTTCATGAGGTTGGACACTAAATTTACGCCTCGTGCAGGAGGAGGAGTAATTTTTATATGCACCTTTTTTTTATACGTATCATGTTATTTATATATTTAATAATTTAAATTTATTTTATACATAAATTTTACTTGTATTATGTATCAATTTTATTTATATAAATTTAATTTTGATTTTTAATTTTTTTTAAATATACCATACTCGAAATATATCTAAAAAAATTTTTGACAAACAAAGTAATAAAAGAAAAAAATTTTAAAAATTAATTTAATTTTTATAATAATTATTTAATAATTTTTAATTATAATTATTTAATTATTAAAAATAAAAATATTATAAATATTTTTAACTTTTCAAGTACTAATCGAGTTTTTTAATTAAAATCTTCACAAAAAAATTTTGAACGAAAACTTGCTCTCAATAAAGTTCAATTTTTTATATAAAATTTTTAAAAATTTATAGAAAATTGTTGATATATATAACAAAGATAACATGGCAAATTGTTTATTGACGTCTTTAACAGTTATTTCATGTGTGTGTGTGTGTGTGTTTTTTTTTTTCAAAAGATTACAAAATTTTAAAATGTTGAACACGAATAAAAAATAACAGAGATCAAATGCAGATACATCATATGTCTCTTACATTTAAGAAAAGCCATTTGAATCAAGAGTCTCGAGCAAGAATTATTTCATGTTGTCTGAAAACTCCAACATATTTAAACCAATTTTATTATTTCAAATTTTCAATAAGTTCGAGAACACGGCTTTAACCACATGGTTGCCATTATTATGCGATTTCTCTCTTTCTCTTTCTTTTAAGGAAATTTTTTTTAATAGAGATGTAAGAGTTTTATTTATGGAATTTGTATTGTGGTGTAGTATATCATGGAGTGTGAAGAATGTGGACAACAGGGTAAGAAAATAGTGGAGGAGGAAAAATTTGTGGATTTGGATGGAATAAACAAACTGATACAATTCGGTAATTTTTCTTACTTGAAAATTTACAAGTTAATTCCATTTAAGTGCAAGAACGGTTTAATCATTATTGTTTGGAGTATCGCAGCTGAATTTGAAGAAATGTGTTTGCATGTGTGAATATTTAAATAAGATATATATTATTTAAATTATTATTTAAATAATATCTATATTAACTATTTTACCTTTCAGTATTTGATTAAATATATATATATATATATCTCAGGACAATGATTTTACAATTAATTATAACACTTTATGTAATGTTTAGCCAAATTAAGCATTATAAGAATGTGCCACTTCAGTCTGGTTTAATCACCCCCATCTTCTCTAGCGGCTCTCGAAGTTAGTTTATTTTGTTATGCTTCATGTAATTTTTTTTATTTCAAATAAACTATTATATTTTGTGGATAGGTTAATGAAGTATCTTATATTAGCCAAAAAGAAAACTTCAGTATGATCTTCTACGATTTTCTCAAAATAGAAAGAAAAGTTTAGGTGAATATGAAAATTTTATTTATTTTTCTATAGATTCAATTACAACAATGTTTATTTTATACGAAGAACCTCTCTTTAAAAAAAAAAAAAAGTGATTTTTAATATAACGATGAAGATATTAAAAAAAATGATTAATTTTCATTTTAAAAAAAAAACAGAAACAAAATAAAGATAGCACTGTTATTCTTGGAGTTGAGGATTGTGGGCATATTCTTGGGAATCCATTCGAAACCAAATGGCAAATTCCGAAAGTAAACGCTTACTCTTTTTTTTTTTTGGATAAGTAGTAAACGCTTACTTTGATTATAAAAGAATAAAAGAATAAAAGAAAGTAAACACCTTTTTTAATATTTAACATGACAGAATAAAGATTTGTCAAGGCACTGATTAATGATTGGCCAAAAAGAATTACTGGTTAATGATCATGCATTTAGTGGTTTTTATTTTATAAATTTATTTATTTTTAAAACATTTGTACTTTTACAATACTAATAACTTTATAAAATAAATATATTCTTAAATTATTTGTAGAAAATATAGTGGAGGGGCTGATCTTGTTAGAGAATGTATTGTTAAACCTTCTGATTCTAAACTTTAGAAGGATTTTGCCAAACGTTGGCCATTAATCATCGAAAATATCCACGGGGAATGGTACAACATTTACTTTTGTCTAAGCACTTTGGTTGTTTGGTAAGGAAAAATCAAATGATAAAAAAAAATTTATGTATAATGATTATTATATCTTTATAATTATTATTTAATAGTATTTATTTATATTATTTTTTTAGAACAAGCAACAAAATTATTTTTTATGCTTAAAATTATTTTTTTAAAATTTTCTTTTTATTCGTAATTTTCTATATATCAAATGAGCTGGTGATATTCAGATATACGAGTGTATAATATGCTTAATGAGGATGGCAATCAAAATTTTTCCCATCTTCATGATGTTCTCTTGCGGCATAATGTACTGAAAATCAATGCGACTCTTCCTCTTTCTGGGGATGACGGCATGTGTGTTCTTGTTTAGGGCCAAAATAACAACCCATAAGAAGACTAATGAAAGAATTTGGGTTCTCATCTGGAAATTAAAGGCTCCTCAGAGAATCAAGGTCTTTTTATTGCTTGCATCTCGTAATAAATATGCTCTTTACTTATAATATTAGAAAGTGTTGGACAGATTCTAGTGGTCGTTGCATGAGGTGTGGCATGAAAGAAGAAGAGACTATGATGCACGTCTTTCAATATTGTAACAAAGCTACTAGTGTTTGGAAGAGAATAGTTAACCCGAGAAAGGTTGCTATCTTTTACACGTGAGATTTGAAAGATTGGGTCCCCAATAATTTATTGTGGACCATGGGGACTAATGGCAAGATCAAGGGACCTGTGATGTTTTAACGTCATTTGCTGGTTTATATGGAAATGACATAATAATGCCATATTTGATGAACATTTTCTAATCCATGAAGTTACAGGTTTTTATCAAAGTTTGATGATGAGTGTGATAAGGACATTAGTAATGAGTGTCAAGTTTCTATCAAATGGTCTTATCCAAGGAATAAATCGGTTAAATTCAACGTAGATGATGCAGCAAAAATAGCTTATATTTAAAGGAAAAATAAATCTCTGTGCTTACTAGTTAGTGTCTTATAACTTATCTAAAGATTTAGATCCTTATGTTCTTTACAATCCCCCTTCTAATCTGACTCTTTTATTATAGGGTGATATTGTGGAAGCTGGATTCTTCACTCCACAATCGGCAAGTCTTATTTTCTTCGCCCCAAAATTGTTGATGCTTGCTTACTGGAGTAGCATTTCATGTGATCGTCGATAACATGAGGGACAAGAAAGTCTTTTTACTCTTTTAATTCTCTCCGAGATGGGCTTCTCATAGACAGTGTTAGTGACTGCTCATCTCTTAAACCGAAGGTGGGCTATGAAAATTTACTTCAGCCAAGCTTGATTCGTTTGGGTTTTAGACAAGGATATGAAAAGATTATGCATGGCTGTAGAATCATTGGCGCCTTCCTGCGTTTATGCAGCTGTTATTAGGTTCTCCCTTCCTATATAATAGGTTTTTCAATAAAGAAAAAAAATGCCAGTCCTTCTCATCAATCTGCAATGCCTAATCTATCTTCTTTTTTTCTTTTCCTTTTAACAAATTATGAAAATAATATGGGAAAATGCACCAGGCAATCCAACATCAATTAAAACCAATCTTTTATTATCAAACTCACCAAAATAAATCAATTTTTTATTTTTATCACTTTGCATTTCTTGATTGTTTAACACTTCGGTTCAGTTTGTAGTTTTTTATATGGCGACCGTAGTGGTATTCATTTGATTAACCCATTTGGACTGACTGGTAAAAAATAAAGAACTTGTTCCAATAAGCCTAGTTTCAAGGAGTTCTTGTGGCCTTGATTAATATATTTAAATCTAAATTATGAATAATGTTAACAGTAAGTAAATTGAACCAAAATATAAATAAATCCAAAAATTAGTCCCAAACCACCCAAAATTGATTACTGTTAAGTCCCATTTGCCATAAAAGAATGAAAAGGAATAGAATAGAAAAGAATGGAAAAGTAAAAATAGACGATAAACAACGCCTTTTTATAATATAAATAAATAAATGTTATTAAATAATGATAATAAAAATATAATAAAGATTTTCTCTCCTCTCCTCCCCCCTTTTTTCCCCCATACTTGGCCGTAGTTTGATATGGTTTTATACTTTTCAAACTAAACCAATCAGTTTCTTCCTCTACTAAACCAATCTCAGACAGATTAATTGACCCATAAAACAATGCGATGAACACCTCTTGCAACCAAGTTTTTCTATAAAATATAGTACATAAAATGTTAAAATTAATTTTCCTCTGAAATAAAATTAAAGATGTTAATTTTATATTAAGCAAAGTTCAGATAAATTTTTTTTATCATATTTTTCTATTAAAAAAATTATATAAAGTGTTAAATTAATTTTCCTTTAAGAACCCATCCATAGAGTAAAAACTATTAAAATATATGTACTTATTACATATTTATTAAAAATTTTAATATCAAACACCCGAAAGTCATTCCACAAAAAAAATTCCAAAAATAAAAAATTACAAATGTTAACTAACATTATTAAATAAGTTCAAGTTAAGAATCTGACCGTATATAAAACTTCTGCCAAAAAAATTTACAAAAAGTTATTAGAACACTTTGTTAAGAAACTTTTTAAAAATTTAACCACAGTAACTATTTTGTAAACTTTTTTACAAAATTATTTCTTACAAAACTTCTAAATAAATATGGAAAACACTGTGATACACACCAATGAAATTCTTATTAGTGAACCAAAGAAACACTTAAGGAAGTTAGCTAAAAGAAGAACCTAAAAAACACAGAAAATGCAGGTATACCAATAATTTGGCACCAACTATCAAGCAAATGGCAATTCAAATACAGAATGCAACTAGAACTTGCATAATAGATATATTCATCCTCATAATGATAAGGTATGCAACCCACAGTTGAGTCAATCAGAACAACCCAACTAATGAACTTAATCTTATGAATGTTAAAAGTCAGCATTTTATAAACACACCCGCCCTAAAACTACATGTCACCCTACTATGATGATCCAATATCAGACCCGTTAATCAGATATAATTTCATCAATTCAGGGAACTACGTATTAAGTTGATTCTGCATCCACGCTAAGACATGAACAGCTTTTCAGACACAGATTTGCGTAGCCCACAACTGTTCGGGGAAGGGAGAGAGACCAAGCTATCAAGTGTCAATATTTCCCGCGTCCAAAATCATAGATTGGACATAAATCCAAATTGCCAGGTTCAAAGCACTACAAAATCATGACTTTCACATGTATTTGTAATCAACAAGAAAGAAAGACCTACAAAATTCATAAATTAACTACTATTACAGTAACAAAGAAAAAAGAACAGATCATACTGAAAAGAGACTCTAATCAAACAAGCTGAAGCCCATGTCGTCATCACTCTCTTCCGGGGGTTCTTCCTGTAAAGATTCCAAGAAACAAACACCAATTAGATAAACAAAGGCCAAAATACACAGTTTAATAACAACAACTCGAACAACTTTTCACTTGAAATCGACCTTCTTCTTCTCCTCAGCAGGAGCAGTAGCTGCAGGGGCAGCAGCGGCACCACCAGCAGCGGCAGCTGGAGTTGCGACAGCAACTGGAGCCCCACCACCTCCGGCATTCAAGATCAGATCCTCAATGCTTCTCTTCTCAGCAAGCTTAGCAAATAAGCTTGGCCAATAAGATTCGATATCAACATTTGCTGCTTTCACCAAGGTTGAGATCTTCTCAGCCTATCAACGTTATCTTAAGGAGAAATTTAACTTGAAAATGCATCGTTTTGGGACCCAAAAAAAAATTTGTTAGACCCTGAAAATGTCTACTGAAATATTAAGATCATTACAGAACAGAAGAGCTAAGGGCTCAAACAAGGATACAGTGATAGGAATGTTATCATCGTGAAGAATCAATGTCGCGTAAGTACAAGCAACCTCTCCAGCCGACATTTTCACACTATCAAACCCCAAAAAAAATGCAAATTAAGGTGTTATTAGAATAGCTAATTACAAAATTCATAGTACTCTCCAAAGTATAAATCAAAAGGGTGAAGAAATGAGTTATAAATGGTGCAAACTTCCATTAAAACTCACAATTGAAACTGTTTTCCGTAGAAATAGAGAAGATGAAGTGGCTTACCTCGAGGGAGTGAGATCAGAGAGTGCTTGTTACCTACAATTTACTGCGCAGCTGGCTGCGATGTGAGACTAGGGTTTCAGCGTTTGTGTGCGTGCATGCGAGAAGGCTTTTAAAGGTTGAACAGCAGGATGGAAGTGTAATGGGCCTGGATCCCAAGATCTAAAGCCCATTTGGACAAGGCATCAGGGCCGTATTCGATAACTTCAAAAAATTTTTTTGAATTACTCCTTCTTTCCAATATTTTAATTACACATTCTATTTATCAGTTTTAAAAATATATAAAATTTTTTAAATTAAAAATATAAAAATAATATTATTTTATTTTATGAAAAATCTGAATTATAAAAAAAAATATTTTTTTAAAATTTTATTTTAATGTTATACATTTTATATAAAAAAAATCATAAATTCAATTTAATATTACATTTATGAAATTGCTTATTAATTATTATATTTTAATTTAGGATCAAAAAAATTATATTTTAATTTTTTAATCTTAAATAATTATTTTGTGTATATCTTTTTTGTTGTTAATAATTATTTATTTTTTAATCATATAATTTACAACTAACACATCTTCTTACAAGATGTAGCGCGATCAAATTTTTTCTATAACAAAAGAGAAAAAAAAAGTGAATGACCAGTATTTTGATGAGACACAATTAATAGTTTATGAACAGTGCAGAAGCAATGGTTTTTATATGTAAAAGATTTGCTAAATGTTAAAAAATAATTCATATTCATCAAATACATATTTAATTCTTGTTAAATTACATAAGTTATTATATAAATAATAGATATAAGTCAAAATAAATGTAACTATAGTTTATTTTTTGTTACTATGAAAATAATGAGTGTAATATTGTATCTTTTAATTTTATTAGAAAGAAGTGTAATTTTTAAAAACAAAAAAAGGATGACTTTTAATTTGGATATATCTCAAAAAATAAGAAAAATTTATCCTTTTTATTTTATTTTATTTTATTTATTTATTAAAAAAATTATGATATAGTATTAAAAGTCTACTAAATTCTACTTACCAACTTTGTAAGGGAGGGGGTGATTGAGATAATTAATACATAACCAAGTTTTGGATGGGGGTGGGGGCAAGACAAACTATGCTGTTGATAATATCGAAGGAAAACCAAAGTTTGTCTGATACGTACTTGTGTATCCATCTCAGCTTCTTTGAGTCAAGAATTGCTCCTTGTAAGGATAAAAAATTTACTTGTAAAAAAAATTACACTTCAAAATTTTAATTATACTATAGAGTTAAAATTTTTGAATTATAATTTTCTCTTACAAGTAAAATTTATATCTTCATAGTTGTAATTTTTATCTCTTATATTAAACTCTAAATCTTAAAAAGCAAAAAGATTAAAAATAAAATAAAATAAAATGTATCATTTTATGCTGCAGAAGATCCTGCTTCTCTATTAACATATAATACTACAACAAATCTATTCACATGGTGGAAGATCTTAAATAATTTGTGTCATTTTAGAAATGTAAATTGGAAAAAGAATCCATTGCTTTACACGTTTGGTATAGAGAAACTACATTAGCTTCGGAAAACTTAATTGACTGGCGAATTTTAGCAAGGATGGTTTGGAGCCAAAATGTGAAAATGTCAATTATACCCTTTTGGTGAAGTATTCCCCGTTCTTAGCTATAATAAAGATGGGAAGGGACTTTGAAGGCCTGCACTCATTTATGCCCTTTTGATGAAGTACTCTTGTGAAACTTTGTAGATTGATCAATGGCTTGAGGTTCTTTTCCTTCTCAATGGCATGGTTTGGACCCAATCTTGGACCAATTTGATGGTGACATCTACAAAGTTTCGCATTTGATTCAGATGGTGACGTTGTTTGGATATGGAGTATTCTTTCAAAATAAATGTGTTCTGCAACAAAAGGAAGATGAATCACATTGCATTAAACTTGGTTCCATACTAAATGAATTTGATTCCATTTCATGTACTATTTACTTTCTAATTCTATTAAAGTATTTTTTGTGTACTAAACAGACAAATAATTCAAATATAGTTTATTTCCTTTTTGTCTTTCTGTTAATAAAAACTAGATAGTGTTATCTTTTCATGATCAAGAGACACGATCCAATTGAAAAGGTTCTGTTCCTCATAATTTAATTTAATTTATATTCTTTTCTAGAGTGTTATAAATAATTTGATTGAATTTTCTTAGTCTTGATATACTTTGAATTTCTCATGTTAATTATTCATTAATTAAATTACAAATTAAAATATTCAAAATTCTTATCTTGAATTGTATTAAACAGTGAAAAAATTTATTCTATTAGGTAACCAATTTTTTCGTAAAAATTTATTTTTTATGTATCACAATTTTACAATAAGTATGTCATGAGAGAAAAATATACTCCAAAAAAATAATTACAAAAAGAAAATTGTTGTTTTTCTCTCTCTACAGCTTTTTTTTTTGGTCAATTTCTTTCTGCACCTAATTGTCGTATCACATGAAAGAATCACTATGCAATATTGAGTTTAAAAAAAAAAATTGTGTACAATTTCGAAAGAATAAAAATTAATATTAAATTTGAATCTGATGTATGTATTGATATTTGTAAATTTTTTTAATAATTTTTCATAATATATAGCATTTTTGTTTGTTATGAAGGAGTCAAAAGCCTGAGAAGTAAGATCAAATATGGATATTGCTATTTTTAACAGGATTAAGGCTAATAGAACAAGAATCTAAAATAAATAATGATTCCATATTTGTTTTCAATGAATATGAATCTTCTGCTAGTTTATTAGAATAACAAATTTATATTGTTTATATACATTTATATTTTAATTTTACTTGCCTTTTTAATATCAATTATTTATTTTTTATTGAGATATTTTTTTATTTTAATATAAGCAAAACGTATGATAAAAATAATCTTTCAATTTTTATCAAATAAAAGTTGGAGAAAATTTTTTATCTTATGTTTTACATTTTTCAAATTAATATATATATATATTGTTGGAATTAAAAAATTTAAATTCAAATTATCCAAATCTATATAAATAGCTCAAATATGCTGCTTCATAGAAGTAAGATAGCTGCTCCCTGAAGTAGCATAAGATCCATATCCATTTTCACCTACAAAAGCTGTTGTGAAAAGATTGTTCATTATTATGTAATGTTATGCTACGTTCAATTAATTTTATGAAGATGTTTGGTTAGTTTTTATAAAACATAATATGAAAATGCAAATACCAAAGCAATTTTTATTTAAAAGAACTTTTTGAGTTGTGTATTTTTCATATAACAATTAAGAATCATAAAAAATATATGTTTGGTTTTATATAAAAACAATATTTAAATAACCACAAGTAACTATAATGTTATTTCCACAAACTAAAATTTGGATCCTTCAAACTCGAATCAAATAAGTGTTCAAGATGGAAAGGAATTATGATTAGCAAAGACTTACAACTTTGACATACTCAATGTATGCATATGACATTATTTTCATTTTTAAGGCATCTCAAGAAAGTTGTGAAAGGATCTGAGGTACAACTAACTGTTTCTACAAATTATCAAGTCAAGGTATCTACAAGGTTAAATTAGAATTCATTCTTAGTTCCAACACCCCACACCAAATAAAAAGGCTCCTTTTGAATTATTTTGGCATCAAATTCTCCTCCAAAGTGGGTAAATACGTTGGAACATGGGTTGACCATGAGAAAAACAAAAATCACATTTATTAGGATATGCTAGATCAAATTGATTCTAAGCTTTAACTTTGGAAAGCCAACTTGCTTTCTTAGGTTGCCAGAACCACCCTCATATGATCAATCTTAAACTTGATGCTTACTTATCAACTCTTTTGCATCCACCTTTTGTAAAAATTTTACTCCTTGCTTAATGCAAAACGCAAGAACTTTTTTTAAGGCCATGACCAAAACAAAATTGAATGCATTTGCTAAATTGGAAGAAGCAATGCTTGCTCCAACCAAAAGGGGGCTTAAGACTTAAACCTTTCAACTTGGTTAATAAAGCCCTTCTAGCCAAAGAGGTATGCTGTATTCTTGATACCAAAGATAACTTTCTTCTATGTGAAATTTTGAAAACCAAGTACTTTAAAGGCACTCCTGCACGTAACTTCTACTCTTATTCTAATGCCTTGTTGGTGGAAAGGCATTGCTAAGGCTGGCTCTTTTGTTACATCTTGCTTAGCAAATCGACTCAAGTAAGAACATCTCATTTAACCACCATCTTTTGTGGCCTATGCACTTAGATAAGCAAAATGTGTCCAGCCAATTACACCTAATTAGGATGGTAGCAGATCTTATCTTGTATAACAAATCATATTAAAACCTCAACTTGTTGAATGATCTTTATTTGGAAAATGTAAAGAGCTAAATCATACAATCCTTTTTCTCCATCCTTGATAGAAATGACTCCTTAATTTGGACAGGCTGTAATTGTGATATTTATCCTACAAAAATGGGTTATAAACACCTCAAGGAGGAACATGGTCTATTTAAACCTAATTCTACCATTATCTAGAAAAAAGCTATGGAGGATAAACATCTCCATGAAAATCATAATGTTCAAATTGAAATTGATGAGAAGGACCGAATATCCTAAATCTTCACCATTTTAATGTTGTATACGATTGAGTGTTGTGCCACTCAACCCCTAAAGCCCTTGACTACCTCTTTCTCAAAAGTGGTTTTACAAGGATAATATGGTTTGCATCCCCACATTCTTTAAGATCTTATGACCCCTACATCCCAGGAATAGTGGAATGGCTTTGCTATTGCCTAGAAAATGACTTCACTCCTTAATGTTTAAGAGAGGATTAAGATAATTATCTTCATCTTGCATGGTATTTAGGGAGTCAAAAATCGATCAATTCAAAAGCCTCAAAATGGCCCCCTTGGCACTTCCAAATGTTATTAGAAGGAAAAGGCATCTTAACAACCTAGCAAGATAGGTAAACAAGGAGGCTAGGCATCCAAATCCAAGAACAAACAATTCTTTTCTTATAGGTACAAAAAATCTGCTACAACAAAGATGAAAAATCATCTTATAGATTAGCAAAAGGAAGGGAGCAAAGATTACTATGTTTAAAGCCATGATCTAAACTAGGTTAACAATCTCCATTGGGAACTAAATGGACACGAGAATATCAAAATGACCATACTTAAAGCCATCAAGAAAATAATCTTATGGATCTCTCAAACAGACATCATACAGGACACTCACCTCACCAAGCTTCAATTCCTTTTTGTCAACTAGAAACAAGCTTCTTTGCTCAATCTTTAGAAAAATGAAGGGATGAAAATAGAAATCCTTAAACAAGACCTGCGGGAATTAGTCCAATTCTTTACCTCCTTTGATGTTAATTGCTTAGCTCAAGATATTAGGCCTAGATGGATAGAAATTCTAAATTCCCCCTTCCCCTTTTAAATTTTCTATCATTTGTCAAAATATCCCTAAAAAAGAAAATACATGTTCAAGAATTATGAAAAATACATAGAGAATATGAAAACAAAAAATTCCAGATTTAATGATAAAAAAATATAAGAAAAGAAACTAATAATTTTATTGGCACGTTTAACTTAATGTTTATAAAATAATTTTAAACATGAATTGGTGAAAATAATATTAAAAAATAAAGTATGTAGGTAGTATTTAACATGTACAATTATGACCAAATACAATTGAGAAAATTCTTCTAGTAAAAACCTTAATTTTAATTTCAATTTTCATATAAAAAGTGGACAATTCTCGTATGCTTTTAGAGCAATTATCAAACTTATGGCTTGTGAAATTTTGCCTTCCACTGCTTCACCAAAACATTCTCTTATTTACAAATGAGTCGTTCTAAGCATGTAGTAGATTTAGACATTGTTGTGGCTATATATTTTATGACAATTTAATTTTATTAGTACATTCTGTAACTTGATATTGTTAATATGTGTCCATGCCTTTACTTATTAATCAAAAAACCCATTAGTTTTTCCTTGTAATAAATTTAACAGGATGAGTACTATCCTAAGGTCATATATAAAGATAGAAGGGTCCTCGTCATGAAAAAAAAAAGGAAATAATTTATACACTAAAGAGGACTTTTTATAGCTTTGGTTCTGCGCCAGTGTGGGTTTATAATAATATAAGCAAAGTTTTTATTATTGATTCCACGCTTGGACTTTGGACCACATTCAATAACAATGATCAAAGGGAAAAAGAAGCTTTAGAACATTCAAGTAAAAGTCAACTTCCAAACTTCATCATTTAAATAAATTTCCCCCTCACCAAAAAGATTCATTTAAAACTAAAGGTCATCAAATTTATATTTTAAATTTAAAATGTGTAAGAATATCTCTTAACTCATATTTTCTTCCATAAATGCCCTTTATCAATTATATAAAGTGCCAACCTATTTAACATTTGTGTTTAACACTATTAAATTAGAGGAGTCATATCTTTTAAAATTTTTTATTATAAAATTTTTGTAAAGTACAAAGAGATAAAAGAGAAAAAAAAGTGTGGGAGAAAAAAAAAAGAAATAAATCCCATTATACTTGTACTCTTTGTATCACTTTTTTTTTTAACTTTACAAAAATTTTACAATAAAAAACTCTAAAGGATTTTTACACGAATTGGAGTCTATGGGCTTTTTTCTTCTCTGGACTTTTTTCTTCTCGCTACTTCTCTTCATCTCTTTTAACAATGTCCATCATCTTCTACAACTTTTTTTATAATTGTTGTCAAACTTACAAGTTAATTTATTAAATTTATTAAGTTTACATTTTCTTTTAAAAAAATTATATCAACTTATTTATAGATTCAAACTAAATATAATTTTGAGTGGATTCACCTTTGTTTCACATAAATTAAGTTAACTTAACATTTTAAATCGAGTTAGTGTGTGTTTGGATTTACAGCTGAAGAATATAAACCGCGTTTGAAATAGAGCAATAAATAGTTGCTTCTACTTACCCACGACAAACAAACCTGATTCTTGATCTTCTCACCGCCAAACCAAACATGCTATTTGATAAGTTAGCTTATAATTATATCAAACTTAACTTAAAAGAAAAAATTCAAAGGTTAGCCCAATCTAATGGTGAAGACACCCAAAAAAAAAAAAAAATTACAGTCAGAAATCAAAATCTAGCATATGCTAAAACCTTTGCCTTTCCTTCGTCCTTCTAAAGTTGGTCTAAGCCTTTGCTTTCTTCTCAAGCGAGCATGATCTAAGAGAGTGAGAGAGAGAGCTCTCATGTAGTTACAGCTCCAACTCCAGTCAATGCCTTCTCTGTTCAGCACCACACCAAGTGAGGAAGGGAGAGTGTAGAAGAAAGTTAAGTTACTACTTACTATGAAACTAGGAAGAAAACGTATTAGAACTTGTTTTTATTTTCAAAGAAAATCACAAAAAAAGAAGAGAGAGAGAGAGAGAGAGAGAGAGAGAGATAAAGGAGAGAAAGCTGTATTGAAAGAGAAAAAGTGGGGAAAGACTAAGATAATCGAAGGATTTGACAAGATTCAGAGCTAAGGAGTGAGGTGTATTCATACACACAGAGGTCATTCAATGAACTTGCTTTTCCTCCACATAACGGTATTTTCTTGGCTGAAATTTGAACCATTGAAATGTGGGTCCACCTTCCACGGCCTTTTCTCCACTTTTCCAAGGTATGATCGTCCTAATAAAAAATTTCATATTTTTATGCTCTTTTTGAAGTAAAAATTTTAGCTAATTTTAACTATGTAACTTGGTAATTCTTGACTTTATATTATATTTTAATTATATAATTATATATCTTAATAATTATTTATAAACAAAAATAAATTTTTACAAGTTTCTATTATAAGTTTATCTCTTCTTCATAATTTTACCTAAACTCACTTGTTTGACAACTTTAACCCCTTACATTCCGTCAACCTCCCCAACGAATTCCTCTGTGACTTCAAACCTCTCTCTCCCCACTCAAAGCCACTTCCTCAATGCCATGAAGTTGATGCAGGGAAGGGTTGACTCCTTCACCAAACCGTCGCTACGAAAATGGTTCAATTGGTGCCTCACCCCAAGTTCAAAAGGCGTGTTACGAAGAAGAAGCATCAGGCTCATGACCCACAAAATCAATTCAAGGTTGGGGACCTTGTTCAGCTTGAGAAGAGCAAACCCATCAGTAAGATCAAGGCTTTTAAGAATAATAATAAGGTAGCCGAAGAAGCTGGAGTTTGAGGGGAGCTTGGGATTCCATTGGATTTAAGAATGCTATTGCTTGCTAAATTTGATATAAGCAAATAACACAGCGGATTTGTTAATATAGAAAAGATTTATATGCTATCTTTACTTGATATAAGACTTCTGTTCACATATTATAAAAAATATGGTTATAATATATAGAACTTAATATGAATTTAGCAGGAAGAAATAGAACATATATAGTATATAGAAGTGTTGGTAAAAAGTAAATATTATCTCCGGTCTCATATATAAAAAATAAATAATTAACTCATGAGAATTAAAAAAGTTAATTAAAAATAATTAATTTTTTTAATTTTATCTCAAATAAAAATTATTTTTTAATAATATTTTTGTTTAATGTGTGTATTTTTTAAAAAAATTAATAATAAATACTAATAATTTAAAAGATTTATTTAATATAAGGTATAATTGAAATATTATTATTATATATAACATATTAATAGTTCGTTTCTTATATTTTAGATCAAAATAAATTTTAAAAAAATTTCTTATATATGGGATTAGAAATAATAACTTTAAAACTAACATGGATTTGTTCATGGCAGCGTGTAAATTGAAAAAAAAAGGCTTAAAAATAGCATATCAAACTGATTATGAATCCATTAAAAGAATACTATTGAACCATACGAAAGACATCTGAACTAAAACTAAATTGACCATATATGAGGGTTTATATTAGAGAGAAATTAAAAAATGTAGAGGGAGTATTAATCTAAAACATAGGGATCACGGCGTGCAAATTAGAAAAAGTAGAAAAACATAGCATTTAAAAGTGAGACAGATTTGAAAGAATTAAAACAGTAGTTAGCATCGTTTTTGGTTAGCTCCAATTTTCTCTTCTTTCTCTTAGCTTTATGGACTGTTTGGAGGTTGCGAATTATTCTATGCATAATACACCGAACATTTAGGAGAAAGAATAATAGAAAAGAGTAAAAATATGTACAAAATTTATTTTTTCTTTTTTCACCTAACGTTTATTTTCTCTTTATATTTTGCGTATTTACTAACTAAATATGAAGAATCTAGATTTATGGGTTCCCTGTAAAGGAATTTAGTCACTTAGGTTGAAAATATATTTTTGAGTGGGACATAGGCAAACCACATCAGCAGCAAAATAGCAAGAAAAACACCTCCGACACAGAGATCAGTAGTTTAACGAAATTTATAAAATAGATCTCATGAGATGAAATATAGATAACGAATTATTTTGACACATGTTAAATTTGAAAGATTAATTTGAAATTTTAAATAAAATTAAAGGATTAAAATACTAATTTCACATATCAAATAAAAGTACTCTGAAAAAGTACTAGGAAGGTACTAACAAGGCAACAACCTTTGACTCCACTCTTTCCTTGGATTCCAAACGCATGTGTACAGAGGGCAAAAGAGGTCTCATTGATGGAAAAGAAGAATCATAGAATGCCAAATGACAGTGAAAGGTGAATGGTAGAAGCCATGATTATCTGTGAAAAATAAAGGAACAAATAGACACGATCTTCATTTTTTTTCCCCAGCTTATGCTATTAATCTTATGAAAAAGAATCAATCATGAACAAGGAACAAAAGAGAAGTTTAAAATAAATAAATAACAAGTTAACAAACTGAGCTTTCGAAGCTCAACTTTTTCTTCCTAATTGACCAACCAATCAAGGAGGGTCCAAAGATATAAAACTAATCTTTTGAACCCTTTCACCGCCATTATAAACAAGAGGACTGTGTCATTGGATGCTCCCTGCACCCAATACACATTGTTTAGTAAAAATTAGTCAGTAAGGTAAGAATCCAAAGCTTCAACATTTAGATTCTACCTTATGCTCAATACAATAATGAATATGATCCTCTCCTAGCTACTTCTAAACTCTACTTGGAAAAAAAAGGAAAAAAAGACTCCCTATTTTCCTAAACCAGACATTTTTCATGATGATCAAGACGATAAATACTACGATTCTTGGCATGAGTTGAGAAGTGGTGGCCGGTTAGTGGCACAAGCTTTATATAACGAATCTCCTACAAAGGAATCCTTAAGTAGATTGAGTATTAATCATGAATAAAATATACAAGTATGTCAGAAGCAGATTCAAGTGAATTTTATTAAAAGTGTATCTGACATACTTACATATTTATTTATGATTTCTGCACAAGAATTTCTTGTGTCAAATACCCATATTCCATCAATAAACTGTTGTTCCAAGTTGAAGAATCCTTGGATCCCTTTTCTTCTTATGCAGGCTGATCTCTGATCTTCCCCTTTTTGCTCTTGACAGTTATCATCAGCTTTTTTTTAAGTGGTTAACCTTGCAAAGAAAGACATTTTATTTATCCTCTTAGAGATTCTAAGTTGAAGATTTTTGTTCAGAAGCTGTTCCAGAAGCTTGTGAAGCACCTGCCCCAGCTGTTGCTGCTACTGCCACTGCTGTTGTCGTCGCCGCTGCTGTTGTTGTTGTGGTTATTGTTGTCGCAACTGTTAATTTTACCCCTTCAGTACTCTTTGTCTCAAATAGTTAAAAACGAAAAAAGAAATTCTTAAGTATATCTCAACTGTAAAAGATAAGTATATTGAACTAATCATAAAAAACACAAGAGCACATCACCAGAGCTCATTTCGAACATGCTCTTCTGTATGTTCATGAGTAACTTGGCTCATTATATTTTATAGATCTGAGTCTACTAAAAAGTTTTTCTAATTCAAGAGATAGTATCAGCAAAAACAGTAACTCTTTCTTTTTTTCTTTTTATAATTCTTTTGCAATAGAGTTGGTCACCTGCACTAGTAGTAGTAGTTGACATTGGCATTGAAGAAGGAAAAGAGAGGATCCCAGTGGAGCCATAGTGCTGAGGCAGAAATGGGAACTGTAGCATTTGGGGATATTGAACTCCGAAACATTGAGCCTGGCTACTCTGTGCATATTGAGCATAGAAAGGGTAAACATTATGGACCAATCCTGCTGGCCCAGATGCCCCACTGGATGGGTAGTATGGTGAAAACTGTTGACCTCCATACACACTGTAATAGTTCTGCATCAGTTCAAAAACACAGTTACCAGAATCAATGAACAATGCAGTCACATTAAATGACTCATTCATGTCATTATTTTTTACTCTAAAGGTTTTTTCTTTATCACTTTAATACTCAGAAATATGATTTCATTCCAATTTCATCATTTCAGAGGTGCTAAAAATCATACTTTAATGTACTAAAGTGATAAAAAAGTCTTTGGAGTATTAAACTGATATGACACTATGGTTTTTGTCTTATTTTTAAGCATTTATTACATAAATACCTACCATGGGATACATCGTGTCTTGTGGATATCCAGAATACCTGTTAGTAGATCCAAAGAAGGGGAATCAGGGAGAAAGAAAACAGAGAGGAAAATGGGAAGAATGGAGGAAAATGTTCGGAAACGACATGCAAAAGGGAAAAACGACCATATCCACATATGTTTCATTTTACCCATAAGCTGAATACGGAAATGTATATTGGCCAGAGGCTTGGGGGAAAAATGTAGAGGAAGAGCCATGGTATGCAGGTGTAGCCACCAGTCCAGGTGCTGGTCTGAACCTTCCTGCAGCTGCAAAATCGTCCGAGATTTAGTTCAGACCAAAATAAAATTTGGCATAAATCTTTTCCCCGGAAAAAAAAAAAAGAGATTGACATTGTGAGGATTTTCGGGGAAAAAGAGGAACAAATGTAGATGAAGTAGAATGTGAGGATTGAGGACCATGTTGAGGAGCTGGTGGGCGATTCTTTTTTGCTCCAAGAGATGCAAGATTGCAGTTTGCTCTTCTCCCATCAATAACTGGAGATGGATTCTGACATGCTCTCATGGCTGCCTCTGGATCCTTAAATGTAACCTTTAAAAAAAACAAAAAACAAAAACAACAAAGACAGCAAAACTAATGACTCATTGTTCAAAGATCATAGCAAAAATACCAATGCAGAGACAATAGGACCAAAAAGGAAAGCAATGTGGGCTTACAAAGCCATAACCCTTGGATCTCCCTGTGTTCTTGTCTGTGATAACAACAGCCTCAAGGATCTCACCAAACTGCTCAAAATACCTCCTCATTGTGTCCCTTTGAGTCTCCCAAGCCAACCCTCCCACAAAGATTTTAGTAAAAGTTGTGTCATTGTAATGCCCAGGATTATTAGTACCACCCACCATCTGGAATTGCCTTGGATGAGACATTTGAGTATCAGAGACAACAGGTAAGAAAAACCAGAATCAAATCAAACCAACCCCAGAACCCAAAAATATGAGGGGATAAGGGGAAAGAAAGAAAAAAAGGGAAATAGATGATGATAAAGCTGGAAAGAGGGTATTTGTTGTTTTGTCTGAAAATCACATCAATGAGTGGAAAAAAACACTCATGCAGTCATGCGATTCTGTTCTGGGTGCTCGTCCTTGTTTCTTTAAGAAATGGTATTTATTTCTGAAGCTTTATTAACTGACACTTTTTCACAAACACAACAACAACTCAGATTCCTCAAGAACGATACCCCCAACGAGAAAATCATTACTGCTGAGGGCGGAAAGGAAGGAAATGAGGGAAGAGAAAGGAAAAAAGAAATCCTTCCCAAGAAATTATTTATATATAAAGAGCCAGTACATACAATACAAGTTAACTTAATAAATAAATAAGAGAGAAAGAGAGAGAGAGAGAGCGAGAGAGCGAGAGATTATGTTGAAAGAAAGAGAAGGGAGGGAGGGAGGAGAAGGAGAAGACAAAAAAGCTGCTAGTGGGCACCCACGACAATAGTAGGGATAGGTTGTCCAATGAAATATCAAAGACCAAAAGACCAACCTTTTTTGCTGTATCACCACTTTCTCTCTTCTATATCATACATAATAACAATAATATATTTGTGGGGAAGTGGGTCTGCAGAAAACATCTGCTTCGCTGTATTCAACCATCCTTTTGATTTTTCTTTCTTTTTTTCTTCTACGTCCACCTTAACATTGCTTGCTCTGTTTTGAACATTTGTGGGGTTCAGAAAAATGATGCCTTTGAAATACAATTCATTCTCTCTCTATCCAAAACTATTCTCATGTTTTGGTTAATGCTTTCTCACTTTCTGTTTCTCTCTCTTCTTCTTCCTTGTGTGGTTGCGTTCAACCTCCTCCTCTTCTTGCAGCTCCTGCAATTCTATTAACCGGAAGGGTACAGGAAAAATGGGGTGGTGACTGGTGAGGTTTTCTGTGGGCCAAAATTTTCTGGCACAGCCTTCTAAAATCTCTTTCTATATTTTTTCTTTTTGGGGACAACGACTACAATAATAATAGATAACTCAAATTACAATCCCCCTACTTCCTAATTTGTTAAAATTAGACACTTTTTTGTTATCTTAATACACCAGCAGAAAAAAGTAAAATCCCAAAATCACCCTCCTCTGTTTTCTGTATTATGCTCTGCATTTCCCTTGCAAACTTTTAGTAAAATGAACCTAATTTGTTAATCCTTTTGTACATAATGATTTGTCATTCATTCGTGTGAACATACTTACAAAATCAAAAGCTTGATGCTTTATTAGCGATTGTGCATGGTTTGCTTTGAGTTCTAGGTGCTAAAAGTACTATATATATCAAAGTAAAAGTGACAAGTCTTATTTTTGTTATTTTTACTTGTTCCATTATGTTTTCAAACATGAAAAAAATAAATTAAGAACTCAAATACCACCCTACTGCTGGAGGGACAACTGTGTCTTTTTGCAGTTCCTTGAAATGGATAATCATAGGCACCACACTTGTGGTATACAATTCAAAATTAAAAAAATATATATTTATGATTGAAAGATATAGGAGAGAGAAACAGAGGGAGACAGAGACAGAAAGAGAGAGAGAAAGAAGAAAACAAGTGGTAAGCGTGGTAAGCGGCGTCTATAATGGTGATATGGGAGGAAGAGGATGAAGAGAAGAGTATTATTGGTAAATTCACAAGATCATCTGCAATCTTCGCCATCATCCATTCACCTAAATTCCCATTAAAATAAACACTCTGAAATCATTACTGTCGCTACCATACAAAACCCCCCTCCCTTGGACTCTCGAAGAAATCGGTCAAACCTCTTTTTTGTTTCTAAATAATTTTTTTCATTCTTTTATTTTAAGGTTAAAAAATTAAAGAAGTATCCTTTTCATCATTTTTTCAAATAAAATCCTGAATGCTTTTGTTATAAAACTAATTGGCTTTTTATTTTCTCTTCCTCTGTCGGCTCTCTGGCGGCTACTATGCTCACTTCTTTGCTTCCTCTGTTAATTAAAAAAAATTACATTTAATTATGAAAAGTCATTTTTTGAGTAATAATAAATGAAAAATAAAAAATTAGATAAACTGTAAAAAGGTCTTATAAGTTTTATAATATAAAGTATAATTTTTTAAAAAAATTAAAATTTTTAATTTTTTAAACTATTAAAATAATTCTAAAATTTAAAATTCTTCACAATAAAAATTTTAACTTATAGTTTTGAAATGTGACTTTTTAAAAAAGAATTTCTTAATTAATTGCTAGTTACTAATAGATAATGAAAGGACCATTTGCTAATTGTATAGCTTTAGCTTATTACTTTTCTTTTTTTTCAATTGCTAATGATTTTCTCTGGACCAGGATATATGTTGAAACTAAGAAGGATTGTGTTTGATAATCCAATCTTATTAACTTTTGAATTCACTAATGAACCCATAATCAAGTTATGAACCCACTTATTAAAGAATTCACTGGCCTTTTAATTAACATAATTTTCTTTGTATTATACTGTAAAGGTAATTTCTCAAGCTCTACTTAAACTAAGTATTACTTGTTTTTTTTTTTCGATGTGAAAGATGCATTCCATTCCATCACCAATATGTAAGTGCATTAAAGAAAATGTGTGCATCTCACATTCTTTTATATCTTTAATACTCTAGTATAAAATATTGATTTTCAAAGTATAAGATACTATGATAATTTAATATGCTTATGATATAACTTGAAAGTAGCTATAGAAACAATACGAATAATATTTTATAAAAATTAACAGTTAAAAATGATGTGATATAAGATTTTATGTTTTTTTTAGTGATATAAAATAATACCTAAAATAATATTATCTTATGATAACATTTAATGACACTTGTAATTTTATACACAAATGTATTAACTAGAACCAATATATCATCTTATCAAGTCAAGGTGATAGTATATTACCAAAAGCTTATTACCATTTTATTTTTAAAATTCTTCATAAAAAAAGGTTAAACACAAATGAATAAAATGAGATATTATTTCTGCTTAATTAGCAGCTAATTAACTCGTTTTGATTAACCATTATAAATCTTGTGTTTCCTTTATATCATGGGAATGCAAATATACTATATTTATAGGGTAAATTTTCATAATTAAAATATATTGATATTTTATTAATTATCCTAGCTTGGTTGGGTTCACCATCGTTCGAATTTTTTTACTACACGGTAAATCATATCTGGCATGTTATGCTGATCATAGCCTTCTATAAAACGGGCCACAATTTTTTTATCTTTTTTCTTTTTTTCAAAGTTTAACATATTTTGTATAGCGCAGATCCACTTCAGAATTTACTAATATCACTTTGATATTCTTTTTTTTTTTTAAACCATGTACAGCTACAATAATAAGGAGATGATTTGGTACCTATAAAAATTTATGCGACTAGTCTAGGATGAACCTATAGATCTTAGGATATTCATGAAGAAAAGGTCAACGGTGTGTTGGAGTTGACATGTGCTTCTTGGCTCAAATACAATCCTTTATGCACAAAAGGGTCCCATCAATCCAATGAGCCCATGACTCAAGGCTGAAAATAAAGAAGCATCAAATGTCATTGAGCTGCACCACCACCTCCGAATCAATCACGGTTTGATAGACGAGAAAAGGAAATTTGACTCATTGCCAACTCTTGTACACTTAGTATATATGTGATAGATACATAGATGGACAGTTCATCCATGTCTCTCTTCATCTTCGAAGTGTAAGAGCACGGTTTTTTTTTTTGAAAAAAGTATAATAAAGAATCCAGATATTATAAAATTGATAATAAAAAAATTTAAAAATTAAAATTATTTTAAAAAATTATCATTATTATCAAATTTTATGAGATTTTATTATTAATTTTAAAAAATTTATTACTAAACGTAAGAAAGTATTAAATTTTTTTATACTTAATAATAAATTTCTTAAAATTAATAATAAAATATTTTAAAATTTGATCATAATGATAGTACTTAATGATAATTTTAATTTTTAAAATCTTTTATTATAAATTTTATAACATTTGAGTTTTTAATTGTAATTTTTTCTTTTTTTTTTTCAATCTATGAGAGAATTATATATGAAAGAGAGACATGAAGATGTAGGTTTTATACAAGTGAATTTTATTCACCTTTCTTTTTCTAATAGATTCTTTCAAAACTGGAGATAACCTGTTGCTCTAAGTCATGTCTCTTTTGATTTTTATGTTTTTTTAAGTCGTCTTACACATTCATCTTTGATTTACACAATTTTTTTAATTAATTAAATTATTTTTAATATTTTTATTGTTCTAAAAAATTAATTAACTTATTTGATATTTGATATATATTGTAAAAATTTCTTTTATTTTTTGTCAATAAAATAAACTTTTTACATAATATGAAATTATAATTTTATTTTTAATATAATAATAAGGATAATTAAGTACATGTTAAATTTTATTATGAGATTATAATTTTATTCTCAATATGATAATAAAAATAGTTATATAATTTTAAATGCAGTTGCAAAATGCTAATTGACTTTGTTGGGAGAAAGTAAATTAGAAAGAAGAATTTTGTAATGTATATCAAATATTAAAGAAGATAATGATAAGAATATAAAATATAATTTAATCAAACCTAAAAAAATTAATGTAATTTATTCTTTAATTTATGACCTTCTTATAAGTTGGCGTTTTTCTTACTTATTTCAAGTAAGTTCAGATATATGAGTAACAATTTGGGACGATGGAATTATCTTATAACGAAATTTTGCTGACACCAATGTATTTTTGTTGATGGTATTATCAGTTTTGTTTAAAATTAAGTCTTATTTTCAGATAATTCTAAAAATATATTCACCAGCTTTGTTAATCTGATACATTTGAGATTTAATTCAAAATATTCTCTAAACAGTGAAATCCAAATTGTTTTGAAGAAATGCAATCTGTATTAACATAGTATTATATATAAGGTAATTCAACATTGACATAATAGAAGTGTGTTGAGAACATATTGTAAAGAACTTTTGGAGGGTCTCATTACGCTAAGGGTTTTATTAGTATATAAAATATGAGGTATAACAATAAAAATTAAAAAAAAAAGTAAATGAGGTGGATAGAAAATAATTTTCATGTCCTTACTTTAAAAAATAATTAAAAAAATAAATACTATTAAGTAATTATAATATAAATATAATAGACATTATATCAATTTTTTTTTTCATCAATTTAGGTCTATAATTCTTTACTAGGATCCCTTTTTCTTAAGTCTAATGGTTACATTCTTATTTAGAAAAACATATATATATATATATATATATTGAGGGAATCCACATTAATATAAAAATAGTAATGTAAATAAAATTGCAAATACATTTTAAAAGGTTGAAATTTATTAAAGGAGGCAAACAAGCTGTTGATGTGTTATAATTGGGTGGTCCACGATCGTATATATTGGACCTCTATTGGGTACAGAAAAGCAGCAGTGTCAGAGTTGAGGCAAGGATCACATGCTTGTCACCAGTCCTAAACTATCCAATTAAGCCGAAAAAATAAAATTACTTTTCCTTTATTTTAGTTATTAAAAGATAAAATCTTTTCATTTAATCCTCTAAATATTCTCTCTTAATCAAAATAGTTTTTGCCAAAAAACACTTGCAACTTTTTGATACATTGAAATTTAACTTCTTTTTATCTTAAAAACACTTAACAAATTTATATCATTAATTAATAATTAATGAATCTTGTTTTTGCTTAACAAAATGACTATTTTGATATTAAACAAATATTTACGAGATTAAATTGAGAGAACAATAATTTTTCAGGGGCTAAATTGAAAATTTTCATATTTGAATAACTAAATTAAGAGTAAAGTAATATTTCAAATACAAAAGCACTATGCTAATTGAAAAATGATATATAAATTATATCATACAAGTATTAAAATCTACACTACCCTATCATGAAATTTAAAAATATGTATTATACAACTAAACTTATTTTGAATAAAATACATTCAAGAATAATAAAATCTTTAATTAAAATTATAAATTATTTTAATTTTTAATATCATTTATTTTGTGTTTAAAAAACAAAGTTAATTTATTATAAAATATTATATAAAAAATTATTCTATAATGGTATTATCTATATTGATAAGGCTTTGGAATTTTTGGTCTCAAACTAACATAAGAAATAAAATAACATTTTGAAAATATAAATATAAATTATAATATAAAATAGAGACATTAAAATATATGTGAGAGAATAAGAATTTCTCACTACTTTTTTATTTTTAAAATATAAAAATATTTATTTATTTTATTTTATTTTAAAAATTATTTAAAAATAATTAAAATATTAACATGCATTTTAGTTCATGTAAAGTAACTAATAATTATGATAGTTCTTATATTAATTAATTATATATTTAATACCATATTGTTGTTAAAATTAAATATCATTTATTATTTGTTAATTAATCATATTTCTTCAAAAATAATTATTTATAATATGTTCATTTTTTAATGACTACAAAATTTTTATATTTTAATAAATTTAAAAATAGTGATCTTATAAAGGTGAGGATCTTTTGATTAAATCAATTTAATTTTAAAGTATATACTTTTTAATTAACAGGAGGTTTGTATAAGTAAACTATATCTTAAGATAAGGAAAAGTAATTTATTTATTTCTCATACAAAATAGTTTTATTAAGATATATAAATTTATGGAAATTAAATTCTAATTTTTTTTCTATACTTATTCACTTATATTTTATGTTTTGAAAAAAAAAATGTATAATACAATTTACCAACCATGTAGCTACACTTACATAAACTACTGTTAGTACTATAATACATCATTTTTGGTAAATCAGTGCTATAATATTTTTACGTATAAAGATAATAGAAATTCAAATACACCTATTTTTATAAAATTTTAATATACTTGCATATTATATAGTTTATTTAATTTGATTAAAATTCTCTATTGATCAAGTGAAATATTAAAATATTATATTAAAAATCATAGGTAAATAGTATAATAAAATTATAGATCTATTACATAAATTTAGAACATTGAATGTTGAATTAATAAAGTGTATATAATTTTTTCACAGTTACAATTAATCTTGCATGGCTAGATCGTCTTCTCTTTGAACCTATGTTTAATGACAGTTTTAAATGGAAAAGTTCACCAAACTTAATGTTAGAAAGAGGATTTAACCTTGTCTTAAATAATGTTTGATTGAGTCTTCTCAAACACAAACTTCAATAAAACTTAATAACATATACTTTTAATTACTAATTAGATTTAAATTTAAATATGTGTTGGGTCTAATTACCATGTAATCACTTTTAAACAGTCTTAGACCTAAGTATCTCAATGAACAATTAACTAACCTATATTTTAGAAAGCAAAAATAATGCAATTAATGTGAACCACATATAAAATATTTCCAACATTCTCACATGTAGGACATATTAAATTTTGTTTTAAAGAAATTCATTTTGTAAAATTATTCTCTAGTTGACAAAATAACAAAAATCTTATTACGTATTTTTTTCTAAAAAAGAAATGGTGCTAAGATAACACAACAAATACAATCTAATCTAATATAATAATCAATATGAGATAATGGCTATCATATGTATTTTATTGACATACTTTCAATCCATAGTCATATATATTAATAATCATACTGATATGGATCACAAATTTAAAAATATGATAAAAAATAGCTTTTAAAAATGATTAACAATGCACTATTTTTTATCTATCATCCGTATGATTTTTTAATATCTTTTATACTTAATTGACAAGAAAAATCACTTCACTTAAAATAAACTTGTATGTCTTAAATAACTTTATCTCTAGAATACTATATAATAGTAACAAAGACATCATAAAAAATACAATGATCATTCTGAAGATAGACTCTATATCTTAAGATATATATTGCATTTGATATTTGTAGAAGCAAAGTATTAACATAATGATGATCATCAATAAATATATCACATAGATGCAATAACAAATTACACCAATTAAATTTAACGAAGGTAAATTATATCTATGAAATAATCCTATAAATATGAAGTGTATATATGTAACTCCCATTAACTTAGGAGATCAAAAGACCATAAAATAATTGTGCATTTAACATGTCTTAAACGAATAGATCATAAATTGTTAGTTAGGAAATCAACTTCTAATTAGTGAAGTCACACAATTATTCTAAAAATCTCACTAATTCTACATATCATGAGGCATATCCATCTTTATAAATGAATTAGAAATGCTTTCATGATAGAAATATTTAGTTAGCAAACTTACAAACATGTATTCCATGAGAACAATTCAATATGATTCTAGAAGTCACAACTTTATCTCTCTACTACAAATATTTCTGACAAAAATATACATGTAATAATATTGTATTATACAATATAGAAAATTTTCAAATTTAGCCACAAATAAGCTATACTCATAGCTTTTATCAAAAATAATATTTTATGTGAAAACTAATTATGAATGTCAATTTGACAACTTTAGCCATCATACGCAAATATTCATAAATGAAATGTTTTGTAATCAAAACAAACAAAATCTTTAATGAGTTTAATGTTCTTAATAATTTACAAGTACTTAATATTTTCACTGTAAATATTAATAACTCACTTTAGAATTACTTAAGTATCCAAATTTGTTAACAATGTGGGTAAAATGCTAACATATATACCTATTTGATTACAAAATAAGGCCACTAAAACAATGAAAACTATGTGGCCTATTTTACTTATAATTGAGAACCTTGAACATGTTGGCTTTTATTACCTTACACGTAAGATAAGTCATATCCTTGTTCATACAAATGAATTGTACTTCTACTTATTTTAAATAACAAATATCCAACAATATTTATTAAAACCATATATATTTAGTTGGTGAGAAAATTTTGTTTTATTATATTAGAAGATCTTAGTAATTCCTACATAAGGTTCATGAGTAGGTTAGATTTCAATAACATCTTATTTTCCTTAATCTTACAAGCCTTTTACATATTTCAATCAACTATCTCAAAGATATCATCAAACAAAAAGTTCATTTAGAAACTTAACCTATATAGTTCCCATTATCATGCCAAAGATATTGATAACAAAATAAGAAAATTGAGGAACTAACATTAACTTACTCAATATACATAAACAATTTTCTCATTATTCAATTTACTTGGTTATTAATCTGGATTTGACCCTTTAATTCGTAAAATTCATATAACTTTGATTCATAATGACTCTTACCAATTAAAAATGTCAAAAAATTTAAAATGCCTATAATTATCATAGTATGCTAATAAAAGGATATAGGCTTATACAACCAATGATCAAGAATTTATAATTATTGGTTCAAAGAAAATTTTAATGAATCTTTATGAGAGTCAGTTTCATAATAAAAACTCATATTACCTTATCAAATAATCTCACACTTCATATTGCATAAATAAAATATTATTCATATTGTTAAACCAAAATTATTGTTACATTTAAATGATATAAATAACATTTTTCATATGCAACAATTTTTTTAAATTGGATAGTCAGTTTTAACCAAATATTATTTCAAAAATTTCTTAATTTTACTATCCAAAATTTTGATATATAATTTTGAAAGTTCATACGACATGCCAATAAATTAAATTCACGAGTCACCACTTGATTAATAATTTCCTTTCACTATATAGAAAATTAAGTAATAAGTACAACACTTAAGTCATATATTTAACATGTATATATCTACTTTTAATGTGAAACTTCCTCCACTCACTTGAATCATAATAATGTCCCCCCTTAAAGTGTGAGTTTGTCACACAAAATTACTTTCCTCAATTGAGGAGTCCAATGAACCTAAAAGTACTTAGAAATCCTCCTTTATTGGGTTTTATGAAGGAATCTAATTGATAGTTATAACACTACAACATGACCTAAAAACTTAAAGTACTATGGCAAATTTATTTCCACATAAAATAGGTGTCACACCCGAAAATACGACCGCATGGCGCTTTTAAAAAAGAAACTTTGAAAAGAGATTTTGATTTAATTTCTAAAAAAAATAAAAACTGAAATCAAAATTAAAAATAAATAGAGTCGCCACCAAAATTTTAATTTTTGAAAAGGCGAAACTTTGGAAAAGCCTTTTTATTTGAAAAATAAGAAAAATGATTTACGAACTTGAAAATGGATTCTGAAGTCGATTGTGAGTGAGGAAGATATTAGGTACCCCACTACACCTATTACTAAGAACGATTACCCTAAATTAGTCGTGCAAAATTGTTATGGCCTTTAGTTTATTTTAATTCTCCTAACAAATCACATACAAAATAAGAAATAAAAATAAAAGAAATAAAATTGAAAGTAAAAAAGAAAGAAAGAAATTAAAGAAATAAAATTAAAAAACAAAATCAAAAAAATCAAAAAAATTTATTCACAAAGGCAGACTTGACCTATGATCGAAACCTAGGGCCTACATGTCCTTCCGAGGGATCAAAGTCCACATAGTTCGAATGTGAAAATTATCTTTTGATTGATGTTTTGTTTTTGTTTTTTGTTGTTTTGTTGTTTTTGTTTGGAAAGGGAGTAGAAATTATTTAGACCTTTGCAAACAAAGCGAATTTGAGATTAGTTTATATGGTTTTATTTACAAAAGACAGGATTAATTTTACTCTCTCCTCCTCTTTTTTCCTCTTTTTTTTTGTTTTCTTTGTTTTGTTTTGTTATTTTTTGGTTTTGTTTCGGTTTTATTTTTTGTTTTTATCTCTTTTCTCTTTGTTTTTTTTTGTTTTTTGTTTTTGTCCTTGTTTTTGTTTTTATTTTTGTATTCTTTTAAAATTTTTTTATGATATTAAAAGGATCTTCTTCAATTTTCACTTGAGTCTATCTGGATTTTTTCCTTTTTTTAATTTCTTTGATTTTTTTTGTTTTGACCTTTGTTTTTTTTTCATAGTTGATTTTTCTCACTCTTTTATTACCCCATTTTTTATGAAATTCTTTTATTAGATTTGATTTTTGTTCTTGATTTTTTTATTTTTTTAAAAGGATCACTAAAAAAAAATTCTTTTTGACCAAAGTTCTTAAGAAATCAAGATCACCTTTTTTATTTCTTCTAAAGTTTTGAAATATACTTTTTTTATTATTTATTATTTATTTTTTCCTTTGGTTCGTTTGTCATTAGTGTTATTATTTTTTCTTCATTTTTTGTTCTTTTTGTTGCCTTTTTTGTTTGTTTGTTTTTTTTTTGTGTTCTTATGACTTGAAAAAAAAAAGGATTTTTCCTCATTTTTGCATTTTTAAAACTTCTCATTTGATTGGATTTTAATTTTGTTATTTTCTTGCACTCTAATTTTTAGTTTTCTTGATTTTTGTTTGTTTTGATCTTATTACTATTTTTTTATTTCGAAATCAGATTTTGCCTAAATAACAGGATTTTTTTATTTGGATATCTCTCTTTTATTTCCTTCCTTTTTCGACTTACATTTAAAACTTAAACTCTGAACTTTGTAAACACATTTTTTGTTTCGATAGAAATCGATTCGACTTTCTAACAATTCTTTTCTTGCCTTTATTTTTATTCCTGTTTATTTTTTTGTTTTCCTTTTTTTTGTTTTTGTTTTTTCTCATTTTGCTTTTTCTCATTTTTTTTTCTTTAGGAGTGCTCTTTACTTTTTTAAAAACTTTTCCCTTCTTGGAAACTCTCTTCTTTGTGTTTATTTTATTACACATCCTTGAAACCGAGATTAACTTAATGCGAGCCATGGGAACCCAAAATCAAGAGCTTACCTAAAGTTCTTTCTCCACTTTTCATTCTTCCCCCTCTTTTTTTTATTTTTTAATTTATTAGAAACCTAATTTTAAAATTTTCTTCCCTTCTTTTTTCCTTGAAATTCATCATTTTTTACTAACAAAACCAAATTATGCATGGACTATTGAAACCCAAAAATTCGTTAGCATATGAACAAGAAAATCCAGTAAGCCCCAAGGAGACTTATTGTTCCATATGGTTCCTTAGATGACCTTATATGTCTGAGGGGACAAAAAATCCCACATGACAATTGAGAAATAAAAAAAACAAAATAAAATAAAATGAGCAAAACTAAAAATAGGGATAAAATAAAAATGATCAGATGATGGCATGAATAGCCAGATAATTGGTGCTTATGTGCCCTGGATATCTATTATTATTCCTAGCATATTTTATGTCATGCGAATGGAAAGCAGTGAATCAGATGGACTCTTTTCCATCCTTTGAGTCCTTCATCTAGGAGTGAATCAGATGGACTCTTTTCCATCCTTTGAGTCCTTCATCTAGGAATAAATCAAATACCTTACCCAATCAATACTTAAAACATTCACATTGAACAAAAGGGCTCAGGAAATAGAATCGGCACCATACTAAAAACGGATTGCCCATACAATCTTAATAGCAAACCACGTCTAGGCTATGGAGTCCCTAACAACACTGCTATTTCCATCAATTCAATATACAAATTAAACATTCCCCAGAAGACATTCATGCCAAACACCAACTCCGAAATACACATCCATTTGTCAAAAACAAAAACAAAAACATAGCAGGGGAAAATCCAAACAGACTCAGCAACAATTTATAATAATTAAATACAAAAGCTCAATTCAAGTTTCTCTCAAGCATTTGGTCGAGCACCTATTGTGCATACTTTAAACACACCAGATATATGGTACTTTGAATTCCAGCTTTCCATTCCAATTACAGATCACTAGCAACCACAAGCAAAATTCATTGGAAGACAAAGAGGGCCAACAATGCTAGTGGCTTACCTGTGGGGACAACAGCAAGGAGATGGATTCTTCTTTCAGTCGCAGCTCTTCTCCTTCGATATGCTCCTGGAACTCCGTCTCTCCTTTTCTCCTTTCGATCTTAGTTTCAGGATCCTCTTTCCTTTTGAATTCGAAAATCCTCCCTTAATTTCTATTGCTTTCCCGCTGTTCTCTCCCTCCTCCGGAAAAATCCCTCTCGCTCCTTCAGATTTTTTTCTCTCCTCTATCCGAAAAATCCTCCCTCCATTTTTCCCCCTCTTTAAAAGTCCTCTTGAAAACCTTTTTTTTTTCTCCTCTCCTCAGGCTCCCTTTTCCTTTTTCACATCTTCTCTCCTTCCCTTCGTCCTTATTTTTGTCTCCTTCTTCTGTTTTCGTGTTTCCTTTTCTCGGGCTCAGCTGGTGAAAGGGACGTGAGGGGAAGGTCAATTTCTCAGACGTACCAATGACTCTCTGCTCCCTCTTTGTCGGCTTCTACTGCTGCGACGCTGGACATCTTGCTGCCTCCCGTTCTTGCCCTCTGTTCTGTGCCCCTATCGTGTTCTTCGTTGGTAACAGAGACCAAAAATGTGAAAGGAAAGGAAAGGGGTGGGTCAACTCTGACGTAGGGCCCTATGTTGTATTTTATTTATTTTTTATTTTTTATACTTTATTTTTATTTTAGTCTTTGATTTGATGGGCTTGGAGGGCTTGGAGTAGCGGTATTTTTGGGCCAATGTAATCAGATCCCCTTTCCCTTTTTTTTTTTTATTACTTATTCATCTTAGATTAGTATTTTTGTTTATTTTTGTCGCATTGGGCCATTCCTGTAGTTGTTGGGCTAAGTTTGAAATTTTTTTTTTTATGTTTTGATCTTCTAAAATTTTTGCTTTTTTCTTTTATTTTTTGTTTGTTAATTTTTGGTTTGTGTATTTTTTATTTTATTTTTCTATTTTTTTGTTTTGTTTTTGTTTTCTTTTTTTTTTTTGGATTTTTTTTCATTTTTTCATATTTCTGCTATTTTGGTTTTTTGTTATCTATTAATTAGTTATTATTATTTTTGAAGTCTGCCTGGACAAAATACGGTGTTCACAATAGGTATTTTATGAAATTAGATTTCCTTATATCAAACAGCACACAATAATCCAAAATTGTGCATTTAGTTTAATGATATTACTAAAATGTTCAAGTTACATAGATGACTTAATAATGTAGGAAAATTTTTAATTATTTCTCAACTTTAATTTTATAAATATGTCATAAAATCTTTTTGTGCTTAATAAATAAGGTTATAAAATATCAATAAAAATTGATCATATATCTTTTGTCACACAATATATATAAATAACCCTAACTAATATTTATGTATATTATTTTCAAAAGGTTTTGTTTATCTATTTATTTATTTTACTTTGAGTTATATTTTATTTTTAATTTTGGGACTAACTTTTCTCTAAAAAGTTAGTACATGACTCCGTATCCCAAAATTAAGACATAAATATAACTAACTATTTCACTTAAATATGATTTATATAATCCATCAAAATATATTTTTATTAAAGATAACTAATGTGTCTCTCACAAAATTTCATAATTTCTTTGTAAACGATAATATTATAAGACACTTATCATGATTTATCTATAAATTTACATAATTATCACTTATACATATATCCATAAGATATTCCACAAAATTCACAATAGTTTTCCACATATTTTAAAAATATATAATATGGAAAATATAACTAAGTGCCTTATTACAAAATCCAAAATTCTACAAAAAAATTCCTTTTTTTTTTAATTTCACCCACTATTAATAAGACTTTCACATAAATACTTTAACATTTCTATTGTATGTTAAAGCTAAAGCACTAAATAATTCTTAAATAGGGATCAAATTAACTTCATTTATTCTTTATCATGTTTCAATGAGAAACAAGTCATAGCAATATTTCCTTCATATATACATAAAATATAAGCACATAAATAATAAACTTTATATTTTGCTTCCATTTTCAATAATTGGAATCTATCAAGGCATTTCTTGTTTTTCATAGCTAAGGATACTGATTCATAAAATTGCAACATGATTAGTAAAATAGGTAATTTTAAAATAGTTTGGAAAATGAATAAGCTATCTTAAGGAGCACCTGATGCATTATCATAAACTTCCCTTTAGATAGATGTTATAACATGCTATTGGTCTTCTTTTATATGAAACTAACCAAAATAGTAAAAAAAAAAAGTATAATATTAAATGAATTTATCCCCTTTAGACAAATAAATTTTCTAAACCATATGCTTTGACTAATGAAAGAGTATACATGATTTTGAAAAATCCATCTCCTATGAACAGATAAATCATTCAAATTATATGTCGTAATCTAATTAGAGAATATATAATCTCCATGAATCTATCCCTTTTGGGCAAATGAACCCTCCAACTATGTACCTTCATCTCTAGCTTTTTGCAAAATTGAAATTAATACATATAATGATATCACAATAATTCAAATAATTCCATCAATAAGGAAAGGAAACAGTTTTGTAAATTTTAATGGATGAATTACTTTGGTGATAAATTCCTGCAACAATTCACAAAACAGTATTCCTAGACTGGAATAAAATGATTGCCTTATCTCCCATCAATAAGAGAATTAAACAATTTTGTTATACTTTGATGAATAAATCACTTTAATAATAAACATTCACAATAATTTATAAAATAAAATTCTTAGATTAGAAGAAAATGGGATTATGATTTATTTCTTATCAATATGGGAATTAGTCATATTTGTCAAATTTTGGTAGATAAATTATTTTGGTGATAAATATTTGTAACAATTTACAAAATAAAAATTTTTAGACTAGAAAAATGTATATATAATTAAATAACTAAGATATTTCACCAAATATATCTCTAAAGATTATTTATGAATCACTGTTGTAATTAAAATATGAACAACAATTTATTGCTATAAATTAAATTTTAAATATTACAAATATAAACTCCTTTAAAAGTATAGCATTAAGAGCATATAAATTATATGCTTAATGCTACAATATAAAGCTCAATGGCAAATTGAATCAAAACCTATAAATTTCATGTGTGTACAAATTCAAAATTTCAAGAAGCCTCAACTCATTTAAAATGAGGCAAGCTCTAAGTCACTTTAATATGTACAACATAAAAGGTAGTTAAATATAATATGCAAGGCACATCAATCAAAAATATTGGGCAAATTACAACTTAATTCCTACTAATGACATAATTTCTAGGAAAATTATTTAAAATTCTACCAAATCGCCTTAATGTATGTCAAACACTCTCAAAATGTACTAAATTGCCCAAAATGATTTTAAAAAAACAATAGAACATAATTTAATTCACACTGGTATTAATTTTGACTCCTAAAATTTCAGCTAAATGGATAAAAAATAGAAAATGAATTATTCACATTTTAAGCCACTTAGAGAAAATTAAATTTAATCAATTAAATAAAATACTACACCAAATGTATCTTAAAAGATCAAATTATGAACTTGGTTATAATTAAAACGTGAACAACAATTGTAATTGTAAATTAAATGCTAAAAGTATAATGTTTGATTATACTAACTTAAACTTGAGACTATATAAACTATATAGCTATTCGGGGAAAGTACAACATAATTTCATGTTCATTATACCTGAAAATACCCTTCTAAATTTTTTTTATAATTTTATGGCATCAATTACTCTCTTAGAAAAATAAAATAGTAGATTTTACCATAAGAAGATGCAAAAAATTTATGAGTAATTTTTTTTGGGTGTAATTAAAAATAAAAATAAATTATAAAAAATCTTAAAGATTAATAGAAGCAAAACGGCATAAAAACCAACCCTAACACATGGGTTTTTTCCTTATGCATAGGGGTGAACCAAGAGCTTTTCGACCTTTAGTGGATGTTGCCCATGGGTTTAAAGCTAATGTGACTTGAATCAAAAGGCATCATTTTGTATGCCTTTTCAAGCCATCAGTCCTAGATCTTGATACTTTTACATGTTTTTAGCAATCTTGGAGCATCAATCGCACAAGGAAAAGGCTAAAACAAAAGAAAGAATAGATCTAGAAATCATGTTTCATTGTTGCAAACCTAAAACATTTTTTTCCCAAGGTGTTTTGGAGCATTTTAATACAATCAAACAATTCTAATAGGCCTATAATCGTGTGATGAAGCAAAAAAAAAATTTATATTAGGAATTGAATTAAAACAATTTATAAACCAATATTGAAATTTCACATCATGAAGAACACAAAAAAGAAATGAAATATACAATTCTCTATGTACAAATCTTCATATTAGGCTAGCAATACATTAATAGAAAGTTGGTAATGAAAGGATTAAAACTCCTAAAATAATTTGCATGAATCAGATAATTGCAAGGAGAAAGCAAAAATCAAATATGTGGAATTACATGGAGAGATTAGATTTTAAAATCATGCACAGCTTAACTTTGATATTATATATTAAAATATTATACTAAAAATAATGGATAAATATTATAATAAAATTATAAAACTAGTGCATAATTTTAGAACACTAAATATATAATTAATTGAGAGCATACCTAATTTTTCCATAGTTACAATTAGATCTTGTGTAGCTAGATTTTTCTCTTTATGGCCTTAGGCATGATATTAGCTTATGATCAGAAAGCTTACCAAAATTTAGATTAAAGTAGCCCTATCTCAAATAGTGTCTTACTAGACATTTCTATTATAGGTTTCAGTAAAATCTAATCACTTATACTTTTAACCGTACCAAATTTACATTTAAATGTATGTTAGGCCCAATTAACATAGGATCATTATAAATAATATTGGGTCTAAATATCTCAATTGATCATTAGCCAATTTGTATTTTAGAAAGAAAAAAAATAATATAATCAATATGAGCCCACCTATAAAATTTTTCAAAAAAATCAAACCATTTTGTTATTTTACTTTAAGAATTGATTGGAGTTCTTTTCATAAAAATTTTGGTCTTTCTCTAATATATTAAGAGGTGTCCATTTGGTTTTAGCTTGAATAAATTTTAAACTCCTTTGTTCTGAATTTCAAAGAGAAGTGCTATTGTTGTATCTAACAATTACGTTGGCAAATAAAATAAATAGCTAAATTTTTATATTTGATTTAACTTTATTTTAGAAAAAGCTTGTGTAACAAAATATAGTTTATAATTCTTCTCAACTCTTTTGGAAAGCTTTAACATACATTTATTTTTAATAATGTTATTTATTATTTTGGTTAAATTGGCCACTAGTCTGGTTTGTTTAAGCCATTAAACTAGCTTTAAAAAAATTGGTCAAAAACTAATAAAACCAATCAATGACCAATAAACCTGATAAAAACCAGATGAGTTAAGAAAAGAAACAAGCTAGTTTGCATAAAATACTAATTCAATTGTGGACCAATTGAAAATTCTAACAACATAGTCCAATGCACAAAATAGATCTCTCCTTTCCCTTCCCTTTTATTAGTCCACCTCTCCCCTTCTTTTTTAAATTCAGCTAATGTGGGACTTCTTCTCTAGCCCTTCTCCCTATCTCTATGCCTTTTTCTGAAAAAAAATACACATATGATGGCACATCCCATCGTATAATTTGGGTTTTAGCCATCCTTTGCACCATCATAGCCGTTAGATAAACAAAGAGGATGGTCTTTTCGCTACAGGAAGAGACGGGGAAACCACTATTAAAGTATCTAATAGAGGAAATGACTAGAACAATGATGATTAGGATGAGGGATGGGAAAGCCTTGAGGAAGAAGAAAATACTATAAAGGAAAAGAAAGATCGATTGATCAATCATCAATGAAATCTAATATAATATTACTTGATGAAAATGGTGCTCATAGTTTAAGCCAAATAGCACTTGACATGGATGGCTTTAATGCTTTGAAGATGGCATTATTGCTACCTTGCAAAACATTACAATTGCAATGCCTAGGTGTAGTTAAACATAACTTAAAACAAGGCATTTTAGGAAAACATTTGTTTCATCTTTTGGGATCATTACTTATATATATATATATAAAAGAAAAAAAGATTAGATTTTTTTATTATTTATTATATTATATTTTTAATATATAAAATTTTGAAAAAATATATTTATATTTAATTAATATGAATTTCACTATGATTTAACTATAATTAAACTAATGAATTATGAACTAGTGTTTTCATTAATTAATACTCAGTTAGATTTTAAAAACATTGATTTTTAAGTATTGTTTATTATTTTTGCCTTTGACTATGTTGGCGTGAAACAGATGATGATACTTTAATAAAATATATTTTCTCATTAAATAATAAGATAACCATATGATGTATGGCACTTTTTTATTTTTACCTTTACAATGAAGTGGATATGTTTATTAAGAAGATAAATAATAAAAAAATCATTTTATTTAACATTTTTTTTTGTAAATGGCATAAATATATTACTTGCTGACTTTTCTTGAAAGAATAAAAATGAATAGAAGAAAGAATAAAAATGATTGTGTCATAAAGAGTTTAATCTTTCAAAAGTTCTAGTTATTGTGAAAATTTTAAATACTCTTAGAATATCACATCATTTATATTCTTTTTAATGAAAAAGTTTAAATAAAATAAAATGAGATCCACTATTAATAAAGTAATGCTAGGTTATATAATTGAGTCCCACATTTAATTATCCACTACTCTGTTAACACATAAATAGAGTTTTATATGGGACCCACATACTATTATCCAATATTAGAAATTGTAATTTATTAGTAGGTGAATCTCACTTTGTTTGATTTAGACTTTTTCCATTAAAAAAGATATAAATGATGTAACACTTTAAGAATATTTAATTATTTTACTGAGTTTTTTGCTTTTTTCTTTCTTTTTAATTATAAAAAAGTGAGATACCCATTAAGGAAGGGGAGAGTGAGGGATCGAACACTGAACCCTTTGCTTACAAGCAGAGGGCGATGCCATTGTGGGAAAAGATCATTGACTATTAATCACCTCAAGATCCATATATATATTAATAAAAATATTATTTTATACAAATTCTTAAAAAAAAAAAACCAACAACAAATATTTATCTTCTCAAAATATGAGTTCTCGTGGGCAAAAAGTTTGGGCTCTACCATTCTTCATATAAGAGATGGTACTTTAGAGATGAATCAGGTACAATTCTTTGTCCGAGATTGAGATGGGAGATCTATAAAATATAAGGAAAAATTAAACTAATATTTTTTGTTTTTGAATTTATTAATTTAATTTAATTTTGTAAATATGTTTTGTATCAAATTAATTCTATAACTTTTAATTTATCATATCCATTTAATCCGTCAACTCCATTAACAAACATGTTTGATGTTAATTTGGCATCCTATATATCTAATAACTTGACATACAGAGCAAACAACTTACAACACATATGATAAGGAAAAACTTAAATAACTAATTTAGTACCAATAAAAGTTAAATTATAAAGACCAAAAATCTTTAAAGTATTAAAATACCAATTAAACCATTAAAAAAGAAAAAGAAAGAAGAAATTGTGATGGACAAAATTTGTTGGCCATGGGTAAACTCTTTTGTTCACTACAAGAAAAATGCATAAAATGGAGGAAAATCATTAAGGTACAGTTTTCCTGATACAATTTCCCTTGCTAATTAGCAAGGAAATAGTGAGACGATGTAGACCTCTCGTTGATGACCGGGATTTAGAAAAATGAAACGAGTGAACACTCATGCCACAAATTTTGCAACCAGCTAGCAAGGGGATGACAACAAAAATTGTCCCAACTAAAATCATAGCGAAGAAAACTTTTTACCGCTAAAAATGTTGTAAATTTATTAACGTTTAATAAGTTGTCCTTGAGATTCCCTTACTAAGTTACAGTACAAATTATTAGTAAGGGAAAAATAGGAA
This sequence comes from Erythrophleum fordii, assembly GCA_032878935.1. Classification (NCBI taxonomy): domain Eukaryota; kingdom Viridiplantae; phylum Streptophyta; class Magnoliopsida; order Fabales; family Fabaceae; genus Erythrophleum; species Erythrophleum fordii. Next base: position 8,677,977 of record JAVQMF010000047.1, read on the forward strand.
TCATTCCTTAGTTAAATTTTGGCAGTATTAGATTATTGGACCATCTATAATAGTTTAACCCAAATTTATCAAAAAAAACTTAAAAAGAATAATAAATTATTTTATGATTAATTAATTCTTGTTGTTATTCAACAATTTATATTGAATTATTTGAGAAATTCAAGATAGTGGTTGGTTAAATTATCTTAGTGGGATAAAGTAACTAACTTGATTCTTGGGATTATAAAATAGGGTTATCTCACATTTTAAAATACATAAATAACACAAAAAGAAGAGAATTTTTAATTCAATCAAATCTGTCCCTCTCTGTTTCCCAATGTTTTGTAGTGGTCTACCTATTGACGGATGATAAGATGGAGACCAAATTCCCGACCAATCAAACCATTTTATCAAACAATCTAAAGCAAAGCCATTGAAAATAAGGGAGATAAAACAAAAGGAGATATTGGCAAGGTTCTTCAAATGTTTGCTATTACTTAATTTCTTTAAACCCAAAAAAAAAAAAAAACTATGTACAAGAAAATTTTTGAAAGATTCTCTAACTGTATAAAAAAATTGTATTTGTCTTGAGAAATCTAATAGTAAATTAACTTTTGTTTAGAACAAAATTCATATATATTTTTTAATATACAAAAGAAACAGAGCCTTCAAACTAAGAAATAGAGAAATAAGCAAAGTAAACATCCAACACTCTACATCATGTTAATTTACCTCAACGTTTGGCAAATTTGTATCCTGTTCTTGTAGTCATATTTAGGTACAGCTAGTTCAAATGACTGGAAAGATACAGATTTAGGTAAAAGATTGCAAAAGTTCAAAACAAACGAAATTCAAGGGAAAAAAAAAAAGAAAAGAAAAAAAACCAATCTCTCATAGCTGACAATCCATTTTACAACTCTCCATATCGTTGATAAAACTAGAAACTTACGAATGATCATCGTCGTCGTCACTGTGTTCTTGAATTGGGCTCAAACCCCACCCCTTTGCACTTCTAAACGTTGATGGATCTGAACCATCCCCAGTGTGATCAACAAGACGAGCGTGAAGCCTTCCTTTCAAGCATTCCCGAAAGACCAAACGCCCCAACTCAGAATCAGAAAGGTCTTTGGTGGTAGCATCCATCTTGAGCTCAGCCATCAACTCCTTGAGCTGCCTACTGGTCATTCTCACCTTCAACCTCCTCACACCTTCATCACGAAGAGGATGATCCAGTGGATGCACCACCACCACTCCCTTGCCGCTCCTCCTCTCCCCAAAGCAAGCGTTACCCATTTTGATCTTCTGGGTTGGATCTTGTATGTGTTTTGATGAATGTAGACAGATATAGATATAAATGCGGATCAATGTGAGTGACTCTGATCGGCCTAACTACGAAACCACCCTCTATCCTCATTAAATACATGAGGAGCATGTAAGCGGTGAGAAACTTAAGCGTTTGCAATTATGGTTTTGACGTAGAAGCCGCATCCCTTGTTGACGAAACCCGCCGGGGGCCGTCAGTCACACATGTGTGATATTTTTAAAGTATTTTAGCATTAAAATTTTTATAAATTTTGAAGAGAGTGATAAGAAAATAAACATATGACAAAAAATAAAAATATATATGGAAGTTCACTTTTTTTTTTTTATTTATAAAAATTTTACAATAAAAAACTTTAAAGTACGGGGACTTAGTCTGACGTGATGCTTTGGCCCCATTAATGGCGTTACCCGATTTTGCAGTTAGTAGTTTCACATCTATTTCGCATTTAATTTATGGCTCTCCACTGAGGGAGCACTAATTATTAATATATTATTTCTTGATATGTTGGATGTTATAGTCTAAGATATATCAATGTATTTTAATATTAATTATTAAGAAATCATGTTTGGTTCAATTAAGGTCTCATTATGTTAATAGCATAAGGTTCTAGATATAATGTTTGGTATGAAACTAACATTGTCAAAGAAAATCATAATTATTATTTTACAAAGGAAAAAAGTTTAGATATGTTTTCCTTTGTTTGTTGGTTTTAATTATGACCTATGGAAATATACCGCTATGTTTTTATTAAAAAAATTGATAATAAATATTTTTAAAAATTTATTTTGAATTTTACTCTTTTATAAAAGTTAACAAAACTAATAATATGCAGCGTAATGTAAAATTTTAGTAAATTTAAAGTGGTATGAGATGTCATTTAAAATGTTATTATTTTATGCTTTTTTCATGTCTTAAATACCACCAAACATTTTTTAAATAGTAAATTCAGAAGATTGATGTGAAAAAATGCGCCATTAACACGACTTAGAGAGAGCTTTAATTTTGTTTGTTTATTTTGGGCAAAGGAGAGAACTTTAAATTTGAATAATTTTAAAAATTGCCTTTTCCAGTAAAATGCGCCCTCTCACGTAATTTGATTGGTCCATCTCTTAATAAAGTCTCGGAAAATTACGTAAGATTTTTTTTTTCAAGAGTTTAATGATGAATGGAGAATGAAAGGAGGTGTGAAAATTGCCATGGCGGAAGGAAACGGAAAACTAGTCATTCAAATAAGGAATGCTGGAAGTAGCTTAATTAAAAAATTATCAGTTTCATTATGACCAAATTTCGTGATTCCAACTTGTAAAGTACTCTTTGGTACGTCATTTAATTTCCCTTCTTCTTTGTCTAACTGGTCTAGTGTTTTTTTTTTTTTTTTTTAAATCAAACAGAAGGGGACTGACTAGTGACTAGACCAAAACCTTGTTTCAATTTTTAAATAAAAGGGAAAGCATTAGCCGCCCATCTTGAGATGGTGATATGAATGTGGGAATTATTTTTCCTCGTTAATGATGCTGGGGTGATTTTACTTGCATGATGTTTCTAGTTTATTAGGTTTACTTTTGGTGGGGAGAAAAACAGTCTAATAGGTTTCCTTTCACATAACACAAACCAAGGGGTACTAGTACTAGTAATTTTGAGATGATTCATTTGACTCGGAGTGGGGTTTAAGTCTCAAAATTAAAGCCCAACTTAGTTTTGTTTTCTTTCCATTTAGGCCCAAGGTTTTAATGTGTTGAGTCAATTTTAATAGGCACACATGCTTGTAGACTGAAGTCTTCCCACCAACGGTCAGGGCAAATTTCATGTGATGCAATGAATGTATGGGTTTTGAAGAGCTTGTGGCTCAAAATTCAAAAACCATTGCTTAATTTTAGGCTGGATAAGTATTTTGGTATTTGTGTTGATGTCGAATAGAAATAAGGTGATTGTTTATAAAGATTTGTTGGACAAAATAGACTAGAAGTTACAAATGTGGAAATTTAGGCCCTTTTCATAAGTGGTGATGATGACCTTTTATTTAATTAGTGGTTAACTCCACTTAAATCCATTCTTTGTCATGTTTTGAACTGTCACAACAGTATTGTAAGATAATTGATATGAAAATTGTGATTCTTTTTAAGGTTATTTGAGTGCTTGGCATAAGCTAAATCTAATTTAAATGGTTTATATTATATAATAATTGATCTGTAAGGGAATTGGAATTTAAATCAATTGTTCTTTTAAACTAAGCTTTATTGGCTAAGCATACTTAGAGACTCAGTAATGATTCATTGGGATCTCTGTACGGTAGTATCCTATAACTGAAATGATTATCAAAGTGTTGAGTCAATTGAATACATATTTGAATATGGCATGGATGTATAAGGGATTTCACAAGGTGAGTTTTGTTATTTGTTTGAATCTTTATTGTTGGCTAGGTAATGATAACAATATTCACCACCTTTTGTGGTTGATACAACCAAGTTCTCTACACAATAAGAGTACTTGAAATAGGTAAACACTCATATAGTTGTAATTTAATGATTCAATAACTTACACAACTTTTCATTTCGATAATTAGCTAGCCAAACAAATTTGTGTGGTCAAGAAATAATTCTGCTTGTTACATAGTAGTGGATGGGCAAAGATAATTAACTACTGATGTGATCACTCTTGTTTCCTCTAGTTTTTGGGCTGGAATCAGTTTTGGAAAGTTAAGATGCATCATTTTGTTATTGATAATATTTGGCCTACTTCTCAATGTCTTAAAAATTGGACTAGATATTGAATTAAGATGAAAAAAAAAAAATTACAATTCAATGGTTCAATCATATTTGAATTAGAGTTAAATCGTTTTTTAGATATAGATAAAAAAGTATATATATATATATATATATAATATTTATAATAAAATTAATACATATACTATAAAATAATATTTAAAATAGATAGAAATATTTACAAATAAAAAAATAGTTAAAAATTTTTACATATCACAACAAAATTATATGAAATGATTTGAGAAAAATCGGTAAAATATCATAAATTTTTATCATAGAATACTAAAACTTTATTTTAAACAAGAAATTAATTTTTAACTTATTTAATGTCAAATCAGTCTGTTTTTATTAGCTTTATTAATTTCTGACTGATTTGATTAATTCTTAATTTATTTTAAGGGTAAAATGAATTAGTTTCATGATTAATTTTTCAATTTGATCCGATTTTCGTAATACTATTTTTTTTCTTTTTTGCTATGCTTGGGAGGAAACTACTAATCATGTTTTGTGCTTTGTCTTTTTTGCTCAGGTTCTTTGCATCTCCTCTCTCCTTATGAGTGGATCAACTGCATTGTACGATCATTCAGCAATGGCTATAGATACAGTAATCGGAAACTTCCGTAGTGACAAATCAAATTGAACATTATAGTATAATGTTGATAACCTCCCATAATGTGATTTGGTAATTTTGGAATCAACTTGTCCTTGAAATTGTACCCGTGAGCCACGTGACGGGTAGGGTTGGTATCTTCGTGGACTTTGCGAATACGCAAGCATAGAATGTTAATAAATGTTTGGTTTTAGACTATGCTTTTTAGACGATGGTGTTGGTTTGACAAACGGCATGCTTCTCGCGAGAGGGTCATGCTTGACGCGGCATGTCACGCTCTTCTAGTCATCGTGCAACAAGACGTCAAGTACAGTCCCACTAACTTCCATCTTTTTGTTCCATTTCTTTCGATGTCTCAGTCCAGATGGTTTACAATTGGGCTGCGACTTTTGCCTCAAATTCGCGTTCTGGTGGCTGACTTCTGGAGGCTAGGAAACTCAATGTTTCTTTGATGTCGTGTTTTATGCTCCCTCATCTGTACCAAGAAGTGGTCATACAAGGCCATTGGTTGAATATGAAGTTTTTTGGTTTAGGTTCTTTGAATGATATTTTTCAGATTAATCTTGTATATGGTTTCGAAAAAACTACTGCTTAATGCGTTTTTTTTTTTTGTGGGACTTAACCCGTTTTCATTTTTTGGGTTCAAAAAACCCTTTTCATTGAATTGAATTGAAGAAATTTGGTATATGTTTCAAAAACAAGCCCCTGAGATATAAGAATGCCCACGAGAGAGGGTTGAAGGGGGATTCACGTCTCAATTAGCCCAAAACAAGGAAGGCCTAGAAAAGGAGAAGACATAAAAGAAACCGGTGACTAGACATGTATTAAAGTGCATGTCAATTTTTTTTTAATTTATGTTTAGATATTTTTTAAAGAGAAAATTTTAGGCATAATTTTTATATTTTTATTTTTAAAATTTTTAATACAAATGTATATTTTTCTGCATATTGGGGTATAGTTTTAACACTTGAATATCACATGATTATATATTTTAATTTTTTTTTTACATGTCATATGTATGTGTATATATATATATTGACGTATTTGATTGCAAAAAATATAAATAATTGTACTTAAGTCTAATTTTTTAAATATATATAAAAATTATAATAATTTTTATTTAAAAATAATCAAAATAAATAGTAGGAAGATATTTGAATTATAAGTTATATTTATTTTTTTAATTTTATTTATATGCTAACATATGATTTTGGGACCAATAACTAGAAGGCGTGAAAGCCATATAAATATAGATATACTAATAGCTTCAAATGCACTAAAATGTATGTCAATATTCTTTTAATTAATTTTTAAATACTTTTAATAAAAATTAAATTAAATTATTTTTTAAAATTTCAAAAATAACAAAGAGAATTAGTAAGAAATTATTTAACTTCTCACTATCTCCCAAATGGATTTTAACTTCTTTTTTTTTTTTTCAAAGATCATAATTTATATTTACATTTTTCATATTAGTTTGGAAGGCTAAAAGATACCAAAAGTCCCAGACAATATATAATAATATAGATTTGTTGTGTTACATGGCATAAGAAGTGTTGGTTAAAGCCTCCCCTTCTTTTTTTAAAATAATATATATATATATATATATATTATTTTGGGTCTTTTTCCCCCCTAATCTTTTCTTTCATAGAATGTCTTTTCTTCAAAGAAATTGGGCTAATTTTATCCAAAAAAACCTCCTAATCGTTGAATGAAGGGAGCAAATCCTCTCTTGCAACTGTCTCCTGTGCTCTTTCCCATAGCCAATCCTAACTGTTGATCTCATTTAACAACCTTAAAAAAGCCACATTGCTTATAAAAAGTGAAAAGTCGCATCCTTTTTTTTGGCAACGCTGTGTCTCTTCCCCACTAATGCATTTCATTTTCTTCTTCCCATGAATGAAGGTAGCAATGTCTCCCAAACCCCACTTCCATCTTCTTCTTCGTATTCCTTTTTGTAGGGAGAAAGGTCATGGCATCTTATAATGAAACAATGGTCGATAACACAGATGGAGATGCTACATCCCCAAGTCATCTTCTTTGATAAGGGTATAAAAATTAGATTGAAGTGTGCGGTATATTCTTTTAACCGAATCGCTTTTTCTTTCAGCAACGAAGAGACATCTAGTTTGCATAAAAATAATGAAATGAGTCAGTTTAAAAAGCAAGTTCTCTAAAATGAATGATTTAAGACTAAATAAAATTAGGATAAAACAATAAAAAATGAGTATTTGAGATTTGAATTGCCTAGAAACTTGAGCCAAATGAGTTAGAAAAGTTTATGAAAGAAAGTTGAGGCATTTTAATAATTTTTGACAATTTTGGAAAACTCATAGGAGGATTTTTTAAATGAAAAATTTGAGCTTTCAAGAGTTCTTAGAGGCCCTAAAAACCATAGGAACCCCTGGATTAGTTCAAACTCCCTCCAGTATATCTTTTTAAATGTAGGTTGACCCGAATTTTGACTTTTTCATTCGGGAAGGTTTTAAATTTAATTTGAGTAATTTCAAAGCCATTTTATAAGCTTGAAAACTAAATTTTATGATAGAAAAAATGGTTTTAAAAAAAGAGTCAAAATGAATCTAAAACAAAGAAGTCAAGAAGACAGGATGTAAATGAAATTTTAATGAACAATTTCTTTTAAATTGCTTCTTAAAGTGGCCTCCCACTCTCTCCTCCATCTTAACCAACTTTGCTTATGTCTAAATAGAGGAGAGTTCTGCCCAAGAATAATGCACCAAGAGGGAGGAAGAAGAGAAGGAAAAAGTCAAGGAAAAGGTAAGGAAAAACTAAGGTTTTCATGGTTTTTCTTTTAGAAATCTTGTTCTCTTCCCTTTGCTCTTTCTTTCTGTGGTTTTGGTGAATGATGAGGGGCTGTTTTGGGTCTGTTTTAGGGGGAGAAGAGTAGAATTTCAAAGAAAAGTCTATAGTAAAGGTGAAAGCTCTTGGAAAAGGCTTGGAATCAAGGTAGTTTCATTGTTTTCCTTGCGTTCTTCTTGTTCTTCTCCTTAGTGTATGGTTCGACCTTGAGGAGAGCATGTAGTAAGGACTAAATTCTGATAATAATCAAGCAAGAAACTTAGGTTTTAGAGTGTGAAAAATGAGATTATGTAATTAAACTCAAAGAAGAAGCCTTAGGTTTTAAGATAGCAAAGCTAGAGATTCTTAGACATATAACAAAATCTAATTTCTTCCAAGGATGTTTTAACTTATGTGACAGTTTAATTGAATTTCTAAGACATTTAGGAAGCCACCTAAGTGTCATCTCCTTCAAGAAAATAAAACAAACTCCATGGGCTCCTTGCTTTCTTCTTGTTGTTCTCCCTAATGTATGGTTCGACCTTGAGGAGAGTATGTAGTAGGGACTAAATTTTGATAATAACCAAGCAAAAAACTTAGGTTTTAGAGTATGGAAAATGAGATTATGCAATTAAACTCAAAGAAGAGGCCTTAGGTTTTAAGATAGCAAAGCTAGGGATTCTTAGACATATGGCAAAATCTGATTTCTTCTAAGGATGTTCTAGCTTATGTGAGAGTTTAATTGAGTTTCTAAGACATCTAGGAAGCTACCTAAGTGCCATCTCCTTCAAAAAAATAAAACAAACTCCATGGGCTCCAAACCTCACACATGTCTTAACCTAGAGAACTTGTAGGGCCTATGGAGTATTTTAAATTTTTCTAAGCCTAGAATGGGACTAGATATGATGGAAGAACACCAAAGGAAGCCTTGAAAAAAATTTAGAAGCCATGGATTGAGAGTTGGAGGTGTAGGTTCTATAATGTGACATAAAGAAACAACATATAGCTAAGCTCCTCAAAATGGAACCAAGATCATGAATTCCTATAGTTGTTTCCGTAGGTCTTATATGGAACCATAATTGAACTATATGAGCAAGTAGGCTTTCCTAGAGTGTGTGTGTGGTGCTAGAGATTATTTCAAGAATGTAATTGAATCCTATTTGATGTGTTTATGCCAAAGGAATCAAGCTCCATCCATTTGTGAGTGTGTGATTGAAAGAGGGAAGGAGTAACCAAGGAAAAACCTTGTGTTTTTGCATTCAAGGTAACTCTCTAATATTTCTCTCATGCATTTTTGGTTATTTTCTTATTCTTGGATATGTGTATATATGTTTATGCCATGAGAGATATTTTTAACTATTTCCTACATGACATGGTACCATGATATTTTTGAAATGTGTTTTATGAATGTGTTTTGGTTTGAATGAGTATGATGAAGCCAAAAATCTCGGGTAAGGATAAGTCAAAAGTCTCAAAAAGAGTGAGACTTAGTCATAAGTTCCTTGAAAATGGATGAGACAAGTCTAAAAGTCCTAAGGAAATGGGATAAGGATAAACCAATGCCCTTGAAAGCTAATGTATGATATGTATGAACTTTTTGAACATGAAAATTGTTTTATATATGGTTACTAGTAGTTTAATCTTCATGCATGTATTTTTTGACTTAAAAATGTATCCATTATATATGTTTGAAAGGGTTAAGAACTATTGAAATTCTTGGAATCTCACTCTTCCTTCTCCACTATTTAACCATGTCTAGGTGAACCAAGTGGTCTAAGAAATAGAGGCCAACAACATTGAAAACTAAGATTTTGACAAAGATTTTGTTATTTAGCCATTTTGTGGACGTATGGATGTCAAATGGTGTAACTATGGGATGTATACATGATGTAGATACTTGAGCATATTTAAATGTATATAAATATGACGTATGTAATGATTTTGGAATCATATGAATAAGTATGTATGATTTTGTCACCAAATGGCCTTTATGTGTTATGGCTTCCATATGTATAAATGTAAGTAGCATAGTGAGAATGAGCTCTATAATGTTTTGAACCAATTGGCATGTCTCTTTAGGCTGTGAATGTAGTTTTGGACATGCCTAAGTGGCTATGACTGGTTAAGAAAGCAATTTGATCTCATAATGAACCTCAAAAAGTGACCAAATGGCGAGCTAAATCTCAAACTAACTAAATGAATGAATTTTCTCATAAAATTTGGTGTGAATATAAGCCTCATCTATAGCTTTTCACAGAGTCAAAAAGCACCCAATTTGGAGCTCTAGAGAATTTATTATGATTTTTCAAAGTTGAAAAATTTATGTTGATATGATAACAACACTGTTCATATGGTCAGTTTATATTTTTATGTCATACATGAGACAAATGATATCCAATACTCATAAAATTTTACAAACATAAACTAGATATCATAAGCTTTTCATAGCCACTAAGATCACCTCATTTAGAATAGAGGAAGAACCAAATTTTTGAAATTGAATAATAATATCAGTAACATAGCTTGACCTTTGGTATTGTTCTATCAATTTTTGTAGGATAAATGCTTCTATTTTGGTCCAGAGCTATTTTTATTAATTAGTTAACATCTAGAACTTTTCAGAATGGTATAGCTTGCTTGATTTTGAGTTTTTTTAGAATTAGTTATGAATTTTCAAACTTCATACCAAACACTTGGAAAGCGAACCTGAGACCAAACCTTGAATTTTTTGATGCATGGCTTCTAACTCGAGATGCATGAGATGTTTTATGATATTTATGACTTCTATAGATGTGTTATGGGTAGAGAATAATATTAATGAGTTCATGTGGTCTATGGAGCAAAAGATAAATTTTTAAAGTCTTACGCAACGTAAAAATAATATAATAAATATATTTTTTTTCTTGAAAATGAATGAAACTACATAAGTTAAACCTTGGCAAAGTGATGGAAAAGCTAAAGAGGAGAGGTATTCTAAAGCTTCCCTTAAGGGAGGCAAGAAGAAGTAGATGATGCTTTAACATGCCCATTTCACTTGGTACTTTGAGAAAAATTTATGTTTTTGTTTCTTGGGGGAGACTTGATTGTTTAGTCCACATGAGGTTTTCCCTCTAAAATGAGACACCCATTTACTGTTTGTTAATTTGCTACAATGTAAGTTTTTTATTAGTTTAGTGGTCCTATGTGGGTATGCGACATAATTTTACTTGTTGAATTAAATTGAACAAGATGATTACTTGATTCTGTAACAATATTGCCATCACTTAGCATTTATGGGTTTGCTTTGTGAATGAGACTTGATTTTTTAGTCTGCATGATGTTTTCCTTATGAGAGAAATGCCTATATGCTATTTGTCAATTTCCCACTATGGGTTGGGTTATAACGGTAAACTTTTTATTAACTTTGGTGGTCTTGTGTGGGTATGCCACAATTCTAGTTAGTAGAATTTGGAATGATGGTCATTCCTTGTTGGGAAATTGAAATGGCATTGAGAGGATGGGTGTGAAGTTTTTATTGCGTCTTGGATTCTTTCTTCTCCATTCTTGGACTTGTAAAGAAGAAAACAGGGTCTTGGTTGTGAAATGGAGGGAAAATGGTGATGCCGCAAATTTGGGAAACTGTAATGTATTGCCTTTGTTTGGCTATGATTTTGGTTTTGGATGATCTATGGTGTAAATGGCGACACTTGGCAGCTTGGATACTGTCCACTTTAGATTATTAAAATGCACTATTTTCAATAAATAAAAACGGTGCATGTCAATATTCTAAATGTGTTGCCTACGTGAAGCTTTTATTAGTGTATAGGTGTCTCAACGTGGAACCTTAGATGAATTTAAGGGTTGCGATTTCGTATAGGAGACACCACTGGAGAGGGCCATTGGATTCCATAAATGAATAGTTGTTACTTTAAGAGAGGAGAAAAAGTTGTTGCCTCTATTATTGCGTCTTCTAAACATTTATTAGTGTAATTTTAGGTTACAATTTTCATTAAGTGTGCTGCTACCCACATTATTTATATCTTGTTAGTGTAACTTGCAAAAGTAATATATATATTTATGCTCCTTGTTTGACTAAAAAAAAGAGAAGTGTTGTTTACAACTAAAAAAAAAAAAATCTAACGAATTGGTGTAATGATAGAAACCAAACGCAATGTGACATAATCAAATTTTAACTCTGTCAATTCTTATAATTGGGCTACAAGTTGCATATGTGTATAAAATTTGGCTTAATTTGAGAGCAATATATAGCATAAGGATCTTTAGTATTTCGTAGAATGATGTGATGATTAATTAATGATATTAATTTATATAAGTGTATTCAATGGCTTTTTAACTTGTGTATCCGTTTCTGGAAAGCTTTTTATTATAAAATTTAGTTGGCAAAATGTTTTTTGTAAATATATCATTTGATTTTTTTTCCCTTTATAAGAATGCGAAGGCAAAACTTTTGCGTTCTTCAAAAATTTTATTTTTTCTTAAAAAGCTGAATACAAAGGCAACTCTTTCTCGTTCATTGAATACTTTTTTAAAATTTTGTCAAACATGAAGGCAACTCTACTGTGTTCAACAAATTTATTTTTTGTTTGATTTGGTTACTTTTTTAGATTTTTTAGAAGTATTGTAAAATTCTTTTTTAAAATGTTAAAATATAATTTTTTATTGGAGAAAAAAATAAGAAAAAAGTATCATTATAGTAATAAAATAAAAATTATATAACAATTTGAATTATTAAAAAATAAATATAAAATTTGGCATGCATTCAAAAGAAAGGAAAGACTAATTTTATACCAATCATAATGATTCATTGTCTTACATTGGGGCCATTTCCTAAGTCATTATGTATTGACTTTTCTTCTTCCTCCTCATCTTTGTCTTGTTGTTGTTGTTGTTCTTCTTCTTCTTCTTTCGATGAATTACTGATTGGGGATTGTGACTTAGTTAAGAATTCAAGTCTCATTGAGATGATTAAACAGAAGAGATCATTTGATTTTGGGGTAATAAAATCCCTGTTGCTGTTGATAGGATGATTCCCACTATCTAAAAGACACACTGACATTCTAAGTACTACATGTAAATGGATTTATAAATAGTGTCGTGAGTGAGACTTTGTTAAATGATATGATTACATCATCGGGTTGGAAAAGGATGACTCATATAAAGAGACTAAGATAGTGATAGTGTATAGTAAGAAGGACTAGCACCTTTGTAGTTTGTATATTACACGACCATTACAAATAAAGAAAGAATAGGACATATGAAATCTGTGTATTGAGTGGCAAGCAAAAAATCTACAAAGTTTGTGCATGATGCAAAGGAGAGAGGAGTGGCACTTCCAAAGTCTCACTACATTAGTGTTAGGATGTATAAAGATGACAACATACTTGCATTATCACCATATATTGCATCATAACCAATTGTTGGAGTGTCAGTGATAATATCTAATATATTGACCTATTGAAAAGGAAAATTGACAATTATGTTTAGATAACGTAAGTACATATAGAAGAGGAAAAAATGTAAAGATGATGAGTATATAAAACCATACTACAAAACCTTAGGAACCAACCATAGGATGGATACATTGTCATATATTATCTCCAATACCAATGCATGTAGATTGAGATGTGATCCATGGAACTCTCTTCTAGGTCAGAGTGCGCCATAACATGAAGCCATGTGTTTTATGCCACAATGAATGCTATGTGCTTCTATCATAAGTCTTTTAAATATTTCCTTTTAGTTGAAGTGTGTAAAAGTAGCCTCTATCGAATGGCCTATTTAGGATATGTTGAGTTTTACCAAATTAGTAAATAATGCGATCTACATGATGTCACTTGATGATCCAAAAGCAAATTAAATGGATGGATACACACCAAATATCAGGCAATGGTAAGCAATAGTTTAGAATTGACTGGTGGACAATTGGTAAGTTGTATAGGCACCAAATAATCTACGTACAACAAATCAAAATCAAATAAGCAGAACCTCTATTACTTATATGTGGAAAAAGAAAATGTCATCATATAACCACAAACCTCATCATCTTTTATCTAATTAAGGAGGATCTTATATTATTACAAAGCTTCCATGGTCAAACAGGGATGCATCTCTAATCGGGTAGAGAGAACACATGTCAGTGAAGTTGTAAGCCCTATATAAAACCCACAACTATGAATTTAGCAAACATATTGATTAATACATAAAATCTAGCAGTGGTCTTATAGGATAGATCTCCATATGAGGGTCAAGTTGTAGGGGTATATGCGGGTTGAGCCAGAGGAATTGATCTCATGCTCATAGATGTAACAAGGTCAAATAGCCATTAATGTTGACTTCCTTGCAATGTATTACATTGCACATATCTAGGTACAATGTGTCAACACTGTTGATCTCTAGCTATATTGACAAGCTTCTTGAAAATTGTCTAGCAAAGGTAAATATATTAACATTACCTTATGGCTAGCTCTATCTAGCATTAGATATCCATTGATCAATAACAAGATGTATGCTCATGCAAATCGTTAGACATTCTTGTCTTCAGCATCATTCAAAAAGTCTACAAATGTTTTCATAAGCCAAGAAACACTTAGTTTTATCCATTAAGCCATTAGGTAATGGTGTTATGCCAAGAAAATCTTGGCACACAACCTAGTAATCATAACTTGTTTGGCCTGAGACTACCTTCCTTGTGTAGGGTAGCCTAGTTGGATTGCAACATTATGTAGTGTGATGGTACATTTTGATTTCAATACTACACTTGTTTTAGCTTTTATTGAAAGGTGGCATCCAATGACACATGCCTTCCTCATGCAAGATAATTCCAGTTAGATTGCAATGTCTTGCAGTGTGATAATATATTTTCATTTCAATGTTACACTTTCAACCCAAGAGTAGCATCCAAAAACACACACACATCTTCTACCTTACCCAAGGAAAGTGTACCATCACATTATAGAATATTGCAATCTAACTGGGGCTACGTTGCATGAGGGAGGTAGTCTTAGGCTGAATAAGTTATGATTGGCAGGTTGTGTGTCAAGATTTGCTTGGTGTGACACCACTACCTAGGTCACTCGATAAACAGAGGTTAAGCATTTCTTGGCCTATGGAAATATTTGTGAACTTGTTGGATGATGGTGAAATTGAGAATGTCTTACAATTTGCATAGGCATACATCTTGCAATTGATTGGTGGATACATAATACCAGATAGGATTGGCCATAAGGTAATGTTGATGTATCTGCTTTTATTAGCCAATTTTCAAAAAGTTGGTCGTATAGTTGAAGATCAATGGTGTTGACATATTTATACCAAGAGATGTGTAATGCAACATATTTGAGGTCAACATTAGTGGTTGTTCGACTTACTACACTTATAGATACTGGATTGATCCTCTGGCTCGTCCTATAAGTACTCCTATAACTTGACCTATATATGGAGATCTATCTTGTAAGACTATTGTTAGATTTTGGGTATAAATTCATGTGTTTGCTAGATTCACAGTAGTGGGTTTTATATGAAGTTTATAACTTCATGAACATGTGTTCTCAGTACCTTTCAGGGTGGAGATGCATCTCGTTTGATCATAAGGGCTTTGCAATAGTATAGGATTCTCCTAGATGAGGTTTGTGGTTGTATGATGACACTTTTTGTTTTTGTTTTTTTGGCATATAAGTACTAGAGGTTCTACCTATTTGATTTTAAGTTATTGTATACAAATTATTTTGCATTCATATGACTTATTGGCGATCCATTGATTAATTCTAGACTATTGCTTTGCATTGCTCAATATTTGGCATGCATCCATCCTCATAATTTGTTTTTAGAACATTGAGTGGTACTATTTAGATTGTGTTTTCCTACCAATTTGGTAGAAGTTAGCATATCTTAGACAAGCCATTTGATGTAGGCTTCCTCCATGCACTTTAACTAAGAGGAAAAGTTCAAAAAATTGGCAGTAAGAGTACATGGCATTCATTACAGCATGAAATATATGTAGCTAGTGGCCATACTAACCTAAAGGAAAGTCCTATAGATTGCACCTCAGTATACATGTATTGATACTGGAGACATATATGACCGTGGATCCACCCAACAAATAGTTCATAAGGTTTTGTGATATGGTTTTATATATTTGTCATCTTTGCACTACCTCTACTTCTATATATGTTTATGTTATTTAAACATTTAATTGTTGATTTTCCTTTTCAACAAGCTAATGTATTGGATGATTTGTATAGGCTTGTTGTCACTAAGCCTTCAGCACTTCATTATGGTGAGTTAAGGGAGAGGGTGAGCATAGATATTAAGATCATCATGATAGGTACTTTTGTCTAACATCAGGAGATTCCAACCTACTTTACTTGCACTTTATATGTCGAGCCCATTAAAACTAGAGGCTAAGCTAGGAAAGAAAGGGCATAGTTTCATCTCATTTAGGGAACTGATGGTGGATGATGCAATAGATGGTAATGATGTAGGTGTGATGTTGTCTTTCTACACCTAAGCACTAGTGCAGGAATACTTTAGAGGTGCTGGTCCTTCCTCCTTTGTGCCATACACAAACTTTGAAATTGGTGGTCCTTCTTCATTTGTGTTGGCCACTTAATACTCAGGTTTTGAATGTCCTGCTCCTTCATTTGTTCTAATAACACAATACACAAATTATGGAGGTGTTGGTCCCTTATGTTGTACACCATCATTACCTTATTATAGAGTCATCTTTTTTCACTTTGACAACATAGCCCTTACCATATAGTGGAGTTCTACTTACGACATTATTTATAGATCTATTTGCATATAGTGCTGAGCATTTTAGTGTGTCTTTTGGATGGTGAAAATCATCCTATCAACAACAGCAACGATTCTTCACCCCAAATCAATTAATCCCATTTGTTCAATCACTTGAATGGGATTTGAATTCTCAATTGATTTGTAATCCCAACTATAGTAATTTAAAAGAAGAATAACAACAACAACAACAACAACAACAACAAGACGACTTCAATGTGGGACAAAGAATCATTATAGTTGATGCAGAATTAGTCCTTCTTTTCTTTTGAATATATGTCAAATTTTATATTTATTTATTTCAATAATTTAAAGTGTTGTATTATTATTATGACAATAATTTTTTTCACCAATAAAAATTATATTCTAACATTTTGGAAAAATTTTGGAATTTTTTTTTCAAAATTTTAAAAAATAAATAAATAGAACAAAAAACAAATTTTTTAAATACGGAAGGGTTGCCTTCGCATTAAATAAAATTAAAAAAAGAAATTTCACTGAACAAGGATTTTTGCCTTTATATTCAACAATTTTTTCCTTTGGAAAATAAATATTTTGAAGAGCAAAAAGCTCTTGCCTTTGTGTTCTTATAAGAAAAAAAATCAAATTGTATATTTAGAGAAAATCTTTTAACAACTAGGTTTTATTTCAAAAAGGAATCTAAATTCTCTGTAAATCTAGGACAATCTAAATCTAGACAATCTAGATTTTATAATTTTTTATTATTTTGATATAAAATATTATTTTTTTATAGTTGTTAGTTATAAAATTGTCTTTATTCTACATTTTACATCTTATAAATTGAAAAAAAAATTTAAAATTTGAATTTTTTTTTATAAAATCTAAACTATCTAAATAAATATAGGCGATCCAAATGGGATGTGCACAGTTATAAATTTGCACAGGATCTGTGCATTTCAAAAAGTGATAAGAGTCAAAAAGCCAAATGACATAGGTCCCATTGATCGCCTGTGGACTTGAATTTACTTCTCTTACAAAACATGGACTACGGCTAACTTATTTTACGACACATGGATTGCTCGTGGAGATATATTACCTTGTTGCAAGATCTCATCGTAGCCTATCTATTACTAGCATTCTTTAATATGTTGACCATTGTAGCCTTCCTTCTTGCTGTAAATATGCATGAATTGTAACCATTTGGAGAACACAGGTAAGAGAAGCAAGAAGAGCAAGAAGAGGGAAGTTGTTAGACAGTGCTTTGTGAAGGTGTAGCATGGGTGTAGGTTGTTACCTGTGTATACGACATTAATACTTATGACTTACAATTCCCTTTCTCTCTGTCTCTCTTTGCATAATTAATTGTGAATCATTAAGAAATGGGGTTTTCAACTTAATTGTTTGTTTTAATTTGTTAAAGAGGGAAGTGTTGCAGATTGAGGTGGTACAATCAAGAACTAGACCCAAAAAATGGAAGGGATGCTCACGTACCTGCTGAACCTCTTTGAGAGCATAGTTTTGAGAAATAGTTTGCATCATTTGAAACATGCTCTGCAATATCAGGCATATCTTCGATGTTTCCAATTTTGAATCCAACATTGAAATCAACTTTGGTCCTTAATCATAAATTCTCGTGTTATCTCTTACAGCGAAGTCAATCTAAATGATATAAAAAAATGATGAAACATGAGAGCAAGACACAGGATATTTTACCTTGAAACAATCCAAATAACAAGGAGGATAGCTCAAGCCCAAAGCGATAGGCATCAAAACAGATCTTCAGAAACAGTGCAATCATAAATTTTCATCATTAAGTTCTGGGAACGTATGGATGAGACTTGTGACTGTTCAGATGAATCTGATACAGTTCAATGTCCCTAGCGTATCCACCAGTATCATACTTGAAATTGCACAAGATTTTGAAACAAATATATACGACTAAAAAAGAATACAAGATTTGATCCCAAAGCTATAAATAAATAAATAATGAGATTCATCACATAATTCTCTGCCAGCATAAAGTTATATCCGCAACTACCATCATATAATCATATTTCAATTGCCACTCCAAACCGCATTCTTGCCTTCTTACCCTATTATCTAACTTCAATTTTTCTTGGACTTAATCTACATAAACTTCTCCAGTACATGCAGTAGGCGCTGTAATGATTATCCAAGGTAATACAAGAAGATAAAAAAGAACTACCAACTACCACTTTTTTCTGACTATAATGCAATACCTGTCACTGAATGCCTCGTTCTATAGATACAACCAAGCAACAAATCATATTTCATCTTGTCCACGAGAAGACTACAACCGTTGGTGTTCATTACAACCTAAGAAAGCAAATGTCAGAACACAGTACAAATTACAGTGGGGGAGAGAAAGAAGAGTAAGAATAAGAAAGGATGTGATTGTTTCTAATAGAAATTAGGAGTTTTAAGAAAAAAAACCAAAATACATACTTCCCTTGAAAGAAAGCATTGAAGCATAATAATTTATGTGGTCTAAGAATTCATAACTCAGACACAAATGTTAGTCCCTTTAATATCTCTGCCAAAAGAATAAAATGAAAAGAGTTTAAAAGAAGTAAAGAAACTGAAATTTCATCTCAAACTGACTAAGAATAACCGAATTACTTTTGCACTGTATAATTTTAGATGGCCCATCTTCCTCAAGCAATTTATGGATTGAACCCACCAGAGACATAGCATACATGACTCTAAGTGAGGAATTCACCCGCATAATAATGAACAACAATGTTGGGATGTGAAAGTTGACTAGCTAAGAAAAATTATCTCCTGCAAGCAAATGGAGAAATAGTTATAAATTTATGGACTGCCAAATAATGTTTGGACATATTAAAGGAAACTCCAATGCCAACTGTACAAAGAATTGTAAAAATACCTATTATGTGTTAATCATTCATATGCATAAATTTTTGGATATTAGGCATATGAGTTACATTAATTATAGGTATCTCATACATTCCAAATGAAAATGCTTTAAAAACTTATCATCTGTCTCTCTCTCTCTCTTTTTAATTGCTATACCATTATATAAAATTTTTATACATTTTATATTTTGGCATTTATGCACAATATAATAAATGCTCTAATTAAGTTGTCTATTCTATTTTTTGTTTTATCCAGAGCAACCTCAAAGTTATATATAGAAGTGTTTGACCACCATGGTACTCACGTTCGACAATGATCCAAATACAGAGAACTGACCTCATCATTATATCCGGCCAAGTAAATTAAGTAATAAAAAAGAAAAAAAATGGCCAAAACTCAATCAAATAATTCAAAAAAGCAATGACCAGACCCTTGAAATTTTCTATAAGTCCAAAACTCAATCAAATAATCCCCGATGAAATTTCAACCAATTAAAATGGGACTAGATGAAACATGTTATAAGTCCATACAGAAAGTCATGAAGTGCCAATTCACCCTTGAAAAATTTGCAGAAGGGCGATCACCCCAACCATACCATAAAAGCTCCCCAAAGTATAAATTCCAAGTCTGAATGCACAGAAACAATCCTCCACCTCACAAATAATCGCGTTTATTTAAAACCTAACAAGAAGATGAATTGAATTTGGTTCCATGGAACTGTAAAAACTTCAAACCCAATCTAGAATAAAAAACGAAAATCATAAAGGAGAAACCAAAACGCAGAAAATCTTTTTAACAAAAGAACAGAATGGAAATTTTTGAATAACCAACCTGCTACCGTGAAATTAAGAGATTGGATGATCATCTGTCATAGGGGCGACTAGATCTCTATAAATCATTATATAAATCGATGCAGATCGTAAGCCAGCCCCTTTATCCTCTCGAGGCTCTGCGTGGACGCAGCAGAGTCGATCTCTGTAACGACCAATTCTTGCTAATTACTTTACTAAAATCATAATGGAAAATTTTGATAAAGGAGAAACCGAAACAACAGAACAAAATCTGATCTGGGTTCAATTCCATAATTCCTACTAGGGCTTGCATTGAATTAATTTCTTCCATGTTTTCCCGGAGCGGGGTCGACTCAATTTTGAGAGACTCGCCCACCGAGGACTTTATCGCACCTCTATGTCTCCATCTTTTGAGTCAAGCTCAACCTCTGGCAGGTATTGTTTGGTCTGAAGTGCGGATGATGTTTGAAGGTGAATGAGTAGGGAATCTAACTCTGCGAAGAAAATGGCTACATATGATTTACTTTTCGATTAACCGAAGACGAGCCGATCTCTCTAACGGCTAGTTTTGCTTGTCTAAGATCTCCGTAACAACTTCAAATTGCCATTTTTTTTTCTTTTTTTTTTCGGCTGAAACAAACGGCTAGTTTTTTTTAATTATGAAATATCAACGGTTATATTGTGCATCTATGCACAGACAACCACATATCAATGTAGGTTGCGCCTTTTTCTTCGGTGATATTCACATTATGAAGAAAGCCGAAGCCATGTTAGAATTCAAAATCACTGGGGAAATTGGGAGTGTTCTCCCCTCCACTGTCTTTGGTCTTCTCTGCTAGATTTCCTCAATTGTGAATATTCCAACACCCCGTAATCCTCCTCCATCGTCACCCCCACTTGGCTTTACCTATCTTTTTGCGGTTAGTACTACTATTTTGCTTTTCCTTCTCAAAAACTTACCCGTGAACGATTTGCTCGTGGCTGATAGACAATTACAACTTCTCTTCCTTCTCGTCATTTCTTGAGCAATTTGTCAATTAGTAAGAAATCTGATTGGATCTGGCAGGTTTCGGGTGCTGTCGGATGTCGGAAACACGGCAGACAAAGTGGACCATCAATACGACTATCTTTTGAAGATGGTATTGACTGGGGACTCCTCAATTGAAGAACAGAAGAAATGAGGTAATAAAATCGTTGTATTATGAGGACACAGCACTTCTGATACATGTTACAGTTTCGTTTACCTCACATTCACCCACCAATGAAAATGTCTGTGTTTGTGATTGGATGGAAAGAGGGACAATGGGGAAAGAACTATTTTAGCAATTTGAGCATGAAAGTCAAAGAGAGTTTCGAAAGAGAGATAAATGAGATTAGATATTATCAGGGAAAAGGATATAGGAAGTTGTATTTTGTGGCAGGATGAAACTTTATTCTAATTTTTGAAACAATTGAATAATAAACACCTCCACGTCTTAGAAAATTGAATTCTCTATCAATTAAGCCTCATATTAGCTTGAAATTACATAGATTGGTTTCCATAGATGAAAATTTAAGTGGCCTTGGCCCACAAACCAGAAGCTGTCAAAATACCATCCATTGTAAAACGTTTTAAGTACAATGATTTCATCAAACGCGTGTCCTGATGGTAGGCTTCTTAGGAATTTTTGCATCAAACCCTAGGCCAAATTAACGCACCTCAGCCTAAAATAATAGTTACTTATTGAACGTAAGTTTGTGATTTGTTAGAGATATGTTCAATAAATAACGGGAATTTGGCTTGACTTGGAATTTTGAACCTTATAAAATTTTCCATTCCCTATAATTTAAGTTTATTTTGACTCTGATCACATTCTTTTCAGCTCTTTTATTCATTTCCAATCCGAAGCCCTGGTGCGCAAGGTCACTTGAACAGGACAAAACAAAGGCGGAAGTGGTATGACATACGTGGGGAAAGAGGTAAACTTCTGCTGGAAGAACACTAAAGCTTATTCATTCTTAAAATCGGAATGTCGTCTCTTGTTCTCTTTTGACTTTCTGTCAGGCATTAATGCCTCAATGTAGCGTTGCAGGTAGAATAACCTCATAACTAGGTTTCTGCCCGTAAATAACTTGATTTGGATAGTTTGTGGCTGGTTTTCCAAGGGGAGCGGATTGTCTCCAGTTTGCGCCAACATGAGGGTCCAGTTGTGAGCGAGCGAAATCATAAGTTAAACAAAAAAAAAAAAAAAAAATAAACAATAAAATAAAACAACTTCTCTCTCAGGATTGGAGGTTCATGTTTGCGCGCACACAGGAGAGAAGCTGCTCCTTTTTCTAACACTCGTTGTTTCATATGAACTAAAATTTCTTTTTTTTCAATGCATGTGTTTCGATTTTGCGTTAAATATTTGTGATTAGTTTTTCTTCTAACTGTTTTTTTTGTGAGTATCTCTTCTATTTTATGTTAACTATTAGACATATAAACAGCATTTTTATAAGATTAACCATAAAGTTATTGAAGGTTCTAACTACATTTAACAATATTTTATTATTGTTTTCTGTGGGTCATCTACTTTGGTCATTCTCTATTTATCTTTCAATCTGTGAACTTAGTAGGTGCTTGTGAGAACCAATTTTGCCTTGTGGAGGAGTTGTGTGAGACAGAGAGCTTTTTTGTTGTGTTTGGAAACACTTTTGGAGACTCCTAAATCACGGTTTGTAACCCACAAAATGCAGAAGCTATGTTTTATTACTTTGGCCAAAACCACGGTTTGAGGAAAGCAAAAGCTGAACCAAACATGCACTTTGTTGTCAAATATTTGGGAGAAAAGGTAAAATTGTTTTCAAAATTAAAATGAGTAGGCATAGAATTCTGAAAGAAAGTTGAAATATTTTTGTTCATTGTTGATTTTTTGTTCCCTTCACCAATTTAAATTTAAAATTTTAATCAATTTTCTGTTAACAATGGAGATTTTAGAGGGGAAAGTTCAAAGTTCTTTCTCTTTTTCAATCTTATGTTTTCTCAATTTAGAAAATTTTAGAGAAATTTTTTTTTTTAAACAAAAAGAAAGAGAAGCTATCAATTAACCATCTTGATACAAAAAAACAATGACACCCGATTTGAAAGTGAGAGAATTAGCTTCTAGTGTGTGAGTAGTCAACTTTGGTAATGCTTGCCTGACAATAACTTTTGTGTGCTCACTATGTCACTAAATAAGTAATTTCAAGTCCAAAACACAGGATAATACTAAGATGATGAAATATCTTGAGTTTTTCTGTCTTCATATGTTTTTAGTTCTTTTAATAGCTAACTTTTTTTCTTATGTCTCTTTCTTTTTTCCTATTACCTTTTAGATCTCATAACTACAATTTTGAGATTAAATGTATAATTAATTATTGAGGGTTTAAAGCAATATTTTACTCAATAAATGTAATTCAAGAAAATTTTATTGCTCAATACACTGATTTTAATTCAAGAAAATAATCTTTTAGATCTGATAACTACAATTTTAAGATTAAATGTATAATTAATTATTGAGGGTTTAAAGCAATATTTTACTCAATAAATGTAATTCAAGAAAATTTTATTGCTCAATACACTGATTTTAATATAGAATTACAAGTCTCAAATGTTTTTCTATTCTAATGGTAATATGGTACTTACATCCAACTACAACTTCCCCTTCTCCTCTATTATGTTTTGATATTACTCTTGTTAATATTCTTGTAGTAGTAGAAAAGAATAAATCTTAGGAAGAAGTTACTTGTTCGATATCTCAAAAAAAATTAGATTGATGGTAACCTTATTCAATTCTCTATAATCTATACACAATCTCAAGCTACCATCTTTCTTTTTCACGAACAATACTAGAGCTCCCCTGGGTGACACACTAGGGCATATAAATCCTTTTTCTAATAGCTCCTCTATCTGTTTTTTCAACTCAGCAAGCTCAGTGGGAGTCATCCTGTACGGAACCTTGGACACCGGTCCAGCCCCATACACTATCTCTATAGGGAACTCTATCTCTCTCTCAGGAGGTAGGCCACTAAAATCAAAATCTTTAGGAAAAACCTCTGAGAATTCCCTAACGATCGGGATCTCCTCTATCCCTTCTTCTACCTCGGCTCATATAGAGAAAAAGACTAGAAACCCCTGACATCCTTGCTCTAAGTATCTCTCAGCCTGGGCAATAGTCATGAAAGATAGCTCAGCTCCTATCCTAGGTATGGTCCCACAAGAAGGTACATATACAGTGCGGTGTTCACGATCAAGGACAGCATTATTGGCAGTCATCCAGTTCATACCCACAATCAAATCAATGTCATGGAATGGCATACAAATCAAGTCAATACCGTCTGACAAT
Organism: Erythrophleum fordii; assembly: GCA_032878935.1. Classification (NCBI taxonomy): domain Eukaryota; kingdom Viridiplantae; phylum Streptophyta; class Magnoliopsida; order Fabales; family Fabaceae; genus Erythrophleum; species Erythrophleum fordii. The sequence continues at coordinate 8,702,237 of JAVQMF010000047.1, forward strand.
GATTAAACTGGACAATGACATTCAAACAAGCATGGGAAGTAAGAATATGGCCTCCAGTGGGTGTGGTGACAGATAAATCAAATGGTAGAGTACTAATGGCTAGACCCAAACATCTCACACAATCATAAGATATAAACGAGTAACTAGCACCCGAATCAAACATAGCAATCACAGGAAAATCGTTCACTATGAGCGTACCTTGAATAAGACTGGGAGACGCACTAGCCTCCTGTTGAGAAAGGGCAAACACCCTGCCCTGGGTCTGTGGCCTAGGAGGAGGCAGTCTGAGTGGACTGTGGGGTGACGGATGACTGAGTCCACAGGGGCTGTGGCCTCTTCCCTTTTTGTGGTCTCCTATTCCACTGCACCTTACTCTTCTTCTTATTGGTAGGTGCAAAGCTAGCTCTCTCTTCGAGTCATGGCCTCTTCAATTCTGGAGCCCTTCTCTGACTAGACACTGTGGCAGCAGGTATAATGTCCCTCAAATTATTCTCAATCACTCTGCTAATCTCCACAAGGGCATTAAAATTTCTGATCCTCTGTGGAGTCACTCTATCTCTGATCAGAAGCTTCAAGCCAGTCTCAAATTGTTCACACCTTCAGGGTTCATCATCGTATCTCTGGAGGTAGGAGGAGTATCGAGACAGATCAATAAATCGGGCCACATACTGATCAACTATCATATCATCAGTCTGTCTTAGCCCCATGAACTGCATCTCCTTTTGCTTTCTCACTGAGCTAGGAAAGTATTTCTCATAAAATTGCACTAGAAAGTTCTCCCAGTTGATTTGCAAATTCTTCGTCTCCATCAGAGACTTTGTGCTACGCCACCATCTATCTGCTTCTTTTTGTAACATGAAGGTGACTAACTGGGCCTTCTGCTCAGAGGTGCAATCCATAACTGAGAATATCTTCTCATTCTCCATCACCCAGGCCTCTGCCTTATCAGCATCTAACTCACCAACTCACCATCAAACACCGGCGGGTTGTTCTTTCTGAATTAATTCAATTGTTTTTGGATAGATGGCGGGGCTTGAGCTGGTTCCTGGGAAGGTGGGGGTGGAGCAACGAAAGTGGAAGGCTGGGGTGCACCGGAGGTGGATGGCTGAAGCGGAGGTGGCGGAGGAGCCTCTCTCCTGGCTTCTTCTTGCCTAGCCAGGGCTTCCTGCAGCTGCATAATCATCTCATGCTACTGCTGGATCATATATTGTTGTTGGGCTATGACGTTATCAAACTGGTCAATCTGCTCCTTGATAGCCAGCACTGGATCCTTAGACTCAACCTCAGGTTCTTGAGGTAGTCTGCCTCTGCCTCTCCGAGTCTCAACCATCTTTACTGAAAAGCAAAATCACAGCCTTTAGCCCACAACATAAACTTACCACACATACATAGCTTTCCACCCAAAAACAAGCCAAATATACCATTCAATAATCAAATGTCGAGCAAAAGTGCCTGAACCTTTACTCTGATACCATAAAATGTAACACCATATATTTCTAACTTACTTCTTATCATTTCTAAGTCTCACATGATAAATTGCATAAAAGGGAATGGAAAAATGGCATTAAAATAATGCCTTATTTCGCGTTGCGTCGCGTATGAAAATTTCATTCGGTGTCACAAGGACCATATGAGCTCATACATCACATTATCATATTTAATTACATACATACAACTCATTTGTATCACCAAAATTGGGCCACAACTCGTGAAATTCAAAAGGGAACATCAAATTCACTCTATTATTTTCGGCCAGAATCTCAGTTTTTTGTCACAACTTCAGAAATTCATAACTAAATCCAAAAAAATCAAAACCCTACAAACTTTACCATTACAGAAAGCTCTGGATGTCTATCCTATGGTAAAAATCATTTCAGCTCATGAATCATTAAGAGGAGAACTTTTGACATCCATAAAGTCACTAGGGTCGCTGCTCTCTGGGCTACTGGTTCAGGTTACTTATATGAAGTTTCAAAATTCATAACTAAATCTAGAAAAATGGCAGTCATGCATTCTTGCCCATTTTAGAAAGTTACACATGTCTACTTTATGAAAAAAATATGTTCAGGCTATGAAACATAACCTAAAAAGTGTTTGACATGTGAAAAGGGACAAGGGTTTGGACTACTACTGGTACTGATGCAAGTGTCTGCTATAGAATTCGAAAATATCCAATTAATTTCAAAAAACTCCAATCCATGAAAATGATATCAATTTGGAAAGATATGAATGTTAGATTTATGGAAAAAATAGGCTCAAACTAGATAACGTACATTTAGCCACTGAAACTTAATGGAACAATGACTCAGGTCGTGCTGCACTTCTGTTGCTGTTCCAGAAATTTAAAAATTCATATCTCTTAGCTCAGATCTCTAAATGAAGTGCTTCCAATTGCTACAAGTCACTCTAAATGCCTAGTTTCTACCTACAAAATGTCGTATCCATTGGACCACGTTTGCCCCTCGGACGACACAATTTTACAACTGACCAAATGAACAGTACAGGTGCAAATCCGAAATTCTGATGCCAAATTTGAAAAATCATAAAAAAATTCACAAACCTCCAAATGACCTAATCTTTAGCTTTCCAAAAAGCTCTAGGCAAGATCTAAGTGCATTCAAAATTTCAAGTCAAGAAGAGGTCATTTGGTCAAACTTTTCCATAGCTCAAGATTATGGCAATTTGGTTCAAATGGGTCATTCATTGTTCCACACACATTTAAGCAACTTAGAAAGTATAAATAGAGCACAAATAAGTCCCTCATAAGGCCTGAATCCTCATACAACTCAAATTCACCATGCCACTTCCATATACATTCATGCATAAGTGGGCTCCTAAGTGGTCAAAATACACAATTCTATTCATTAAACTCTATTCTTGATACATACACTAATTGTACATAATTTTACACTTGTTCAAAGTGTCATGGCTCAAAAATAACATATACATATATTCTTTGACATTCTAATATATCAAAACTAGCAAAATGTGCCAAGAGATGGAGATTTAAGCTCCTTGGCCTTCATCCTTTGGATCTTGGACTCCACCTAGATCATGTGAGATGAGAGAAAAGAGAGGGTGAGATTGATTGAACCTCAATAGCTCATACACCTACCCAAGCACATTTTCAAGGCATACAACATGTCAAAGGCACAAGTATGCAATCAATCAATTCATGAAGCATTCCACTTTCACATTTTTGTGTCACAAACTCATGTCAAGCATAAGAATGAGCTCTAGGGACTTTTGGTTTAGCCTCATCCTATTTCTAGGACTTTTGGATTGCCTCACTCTTGGTTCTTGGGACTTTTGACTTAGCCTCACCCATCCAAGGGACTTTTGGCCTTGTCTCACCCATGCCATGAGACTTTTGGCATCTCCTCACCCATATTAAGGGACTTTTGGTACTACCTCACCCTTGTGAGCCATTTCCACAATTCAAAGACATTCAAAAAAGCATATTGGCACCAAAATAGCAACATAGCATTAAGTGGCATGTCCCAAACATACAAATATACACACAAGCACACAATGACATATATGCAACAAGAAAAGGTGGAGAGTTACCTTGGGGCAAATTCAAGTCTTACTTTGCTTGTTCCTTCTCCTTTTTGGTTCTACAAATACAAGGAGGTGGGGTTGGATTTCTTTGGCCTATTCATAATAAACAACACTAAATTATACTTTTGGAACAAGTTATAACACCCAACTCACTCTTAAGACTACACTTTGTTCTAGTTGTCACAATATGGTTCCATTAATGACCTAATGAAGCAACTACCACAAGTAAAATTCTTGGTTCCATTCTCTTACCATATTTAGACCTCTTGACCTCATTTAAGGTCCTTGAAGCCATCGCACATTCACTTTCACACACCTAGGTCCATGTTGCTTCATAAGGTTACATTATGGAAGCCGTTGCCTCATCTCCTAACCTAAGGCTTCTAAATTTTTTCCAAGGGTTTCTCCTATCTTCTTTTATCATATAAAGTCCCAAATCAAGCTTGGAACTCTTTGAAATATCTCCTAGCTATCTCTAAGGGTTTTGACCGATTTATGCCTCCATTAAAGACCTATGGAGTTTGAGATTTTTCCTTGATGGATGGGGCACTTGGGAGGCTCCTTAGGAGTCTTAGAAACTCAAACAAACACTCACATATGATGGAGAAGTCATAAATCAACCCAGATTTTAAACTATGTTCAAGCACCCTACACATTTTTAACTTGAAATTCAATGGCTTTTACTTGCTTCCAATGATAGATTCTTAATCATTGCACTCCAAAACCTCTAATCCCTCCATAAATTGGATAGAAAACAGCCCCTGAGAAGTGGGCTCATGGTGGCCAAATTCGTGCAAGAGGAAGGGGGAGGGAGAAACTACCAAAGAATGGATGTTTTACCTTGTTTTCTTACTTCCTTTGGCTTGTTCTTCCACTTGGTTGGCTTACTCCCTCAAGTTTCAAAATTTCCCTCTCTGTTTTGCCCCCAAAATAGCACCAAACTCTCCATTAAAACCATAGAAAGAAAGCTTGGAAGGAGAGGAGTAAGTTTCAAGAAGGAAGGATATGAAATTTCTTAAAGTTTCTTACATTTTTCTTGAATTTCTTCCTCCAAAATCTTCCTCCTCTTGTGCGCCTAAGAAGCTAGAGTTTTCCTCTGCAATTGGGCAGAAGCAAGTCGGCGTGGCATATAAAGAAGAAGAAAGAAGCTTCCTTTAACACTTTAATGCCAATTTTGCCCTTCGTTCTTAGCATTTTCGTTTCTCCTTCGTTTTAGCTCCCTTTTAAGAACTGTCTTTTCCATTATAAAATTTAGATTGCAAATTTAGTAAAATGCCTTTGGAATTACTCAAATTGGAGCTAAAACCTTCCCGAACGAACTGGTCAAAGTTTGGGTTAATCGACGTCGGAAAGAGTACATTGGAGGGGCTTTACCAGTCCCGAGGCTTCCCATGATTTTTGGGGCCTCTGACAACCCTGGGCAACTCAAAATTTTCATTTAAAAAGCCCTCCTAGGTGTTTTTCCAAAATTACATTTATTTACGAAAATGCCACTGGCCTTTCGGCAAATTTTTTAAATTACTTCAGCCCCAATTTCTTGGCAACTCAAGCCTCAAATCCTCATTTTCTATTATTTAACATTTTATTCAAATTTTATTTGGCCTTGAATCACTCATCTCAGGGGACTTACTTTTCAAACCGGTCCATTTCTGTGTTGTTACACCATATCGGGCGTTACATCTTGCTTCTTCTTTGGTTAGTTTCAATATATGAAAAGAAGCCAAAAGAACCATTCAAATAGGCTTAGTCTTCCATGGCTTGCGTGTGTGTGTATAAATATATATAAATTTGTACATAGCCTTTATGACTTTTTTTTTTTAAAAAATTATGATTGTTTTAAAATTTTTGCTTTTTCTTTTGTGTAAACAATTTCGTTGCTTAGGTGGAAGTTCAAAGCTCCATTCCATTCCTTTGAATTTTTGCACATTTCAAGGGCTTTTTAACCTAAATATATAAAAACAAAACAAAAAATATAATAACTTTAAAAACAATTTCCCTAAATATATAACTAATTTTTTTTTAAAAAAATTTTAATTAATAATTTGACATCCCAAGGGTCAGTCAAAAGAATGACCCTCGGGGGTTAGTTGACCCTCGTAGGGTAAGTTTGAACTGACCTGTTAGGGTAAGTATTTTCCTGAGAAGAGGGTTAGTAAATCTTTAAATTTTTTTTTAATCCCTATATAAATCTTCCCTTCATCTTTTCATTTCCATTTTAGATTTTTGAAATTATTCTCTCCCTTTCTTCATTCATTCTCAGAAGTATTTATGCTTCTTCCTCTTTCATCCTCAAATATTTCTCCTTCTTCTTTTATACGCAGTTTATATAATCATTTTATCTCCTCCAAGTTTCGCATTTAAGACTTTGGTATTAAAGCATCTATCATCTTTTTTTTGAGGTTAGCATTGAATTCTTACATAATTTTTTTTATTTTTTTCAGTTATTATCAATTTTTTCCTTTAATTTATTATTTGTTTTCTTTTAATTTATTTTAATATTATCTCTATAACAATCTTTGATTATTTAAGTGTTAATTAAGATTGAATATTAATATTAATTAAGAGTAAAGATTATAGAAATGGGATAAGATTTATAAAATATTATTATATTACGTTTGATTGTTATTTACACACAGACATTGGATAAATTTCCCAATGAGTAAATGAAGGAGATTATATGCATTTATACAAATAGAAGAATTTTTTAGAGTAATAAGGGAACAACATTTGTTTGTGACAAGCCAAAATTATTAAGAGTCGATGCTGATATTGGTCTTGAACAATTGAAGAGTATAGTTGAGGAAAAGTTACGACTTTAGTCAAGACAATATCTGTCTGAATTGGTGTACCGATACCCACAATCGCTTAATCCAACTTAGTACTTGCCATATATATTGGAAGATGATTTAGATATCCAAATCATATGACAAGTAAATCGATACTTTCCATCCCAATTGGGGGCACCAGAATTATATGTACATATCTTAACTAATGATGTGGCTCCAAGTGTCGAAGAGAATTATGTCATTGAGTCGGTAACAAATTCATATGCAAGTCAGATTGATAGACTTGATGGGCCAGTTTTCTTATTTAGCTCTTATCTTGGAGATGTTCATCCATTTGAGACAACCTTTCAATTCTCAACAAATATCACTTGTCAATGATATATGTCAATCGATTCAACTTAGTACTTGCCATATATATTGGAAGATGATTTAGATATCCAAATCATATGACAAGTAAATCGATACTTTCCATCCCAATTGGGGGCACCAGAATTATATGTACATATCTCAACTAATAATGTGGCTCCAAGTGTCGAAGAGAATTATGTCATTGAGTCAGTAACAAATTCATATGCAAGTCAGATTGATAGACTTGATGGGCCAGTTTTCTTATTTAGCTCTTATCTTGGAGATGTTCATCCATTTGAGACAACCTTTCAATTCTCAACAAATATCACTTGTCAATGATATATGTCAATCGATTCATCTGGATTATTAATGTGCAATAACAATCCTCTAAGTTCTCTAGATGTGACCAAAGATATATTGGATAAGTTTGAGGTTAAGGATGAATATGATACTCCACCAAACGGCAATGAATATGGAGACGATGATATCGATAGTATTAATGCTGAAGGAGATTCAGTCACTATGTTGAACCAGTATTCTGATTGGGCATTTATTTTTTTATCTTAGATTGACAATGGCGATGTGAGTGAATTTGAGATGCCCGACATAGAGGGGGTTATCGATATGAATGATGACCAGGAGATGTATTGGCATGTAATTTTTTGATAAGCAATCAGTAAGCCCATTTATATAGAGAAATGTGTAATGCCACCTTCATTTATGGGCATAGGACCAATTCCCCCATCTTGCTCCATGAAGACCCCCGACTTGATCTGCAAAGGTATATATATTTTTTGGATTTACTATTTTAGGATGACTGATAAACTAATGTGCATTCTCTTGTCCTTCACAGGTGGCGGGATGTTCCACAATATCTCTGGCAAATGGCAAATGCTTTGCGGTAGTGTAGGATACTTTTAGATCAATAAAGGACGATGAGGTTTATATTTGTATAATTACTTATTTTTTATTTTATGATTATAACACGCAGTAATCATCTTCTTTTATGTAGGTTATTTGGCTTCCATATGACTCACTAAAGGTCATCCAATTGATTTTGAAATATTGCTTAGCAATGCTCGATGTATGGCGTGCATCTGTGCCTATACTATACTTTTGGATAGTTGAGTGGCATCACGCTAATCGCGCTCTGCATCAGATCGGTAGGGTGCAACATATTCTAGAAAAACCATTTAATATAGGATCGTTGTATACTCTTTAATTAAAAGGGAAGGTTCATAAAGACTGGCGAGAAGAATATATAGTTTTCATTACAACATGGAATTCAGGGTTCCAAATAGTGGCACAAAACAACCTTATTGATAGACTATTAGATCGCGCGTCAGATTATATGTGTTAGTATTGGTGACATACACGATGGTATTTCCATCTTTGTGGTATGATTTTACATAATTCTCATCTTTATATTTTCTATCCTTAAATATGTGTGTGTGTGTGTATTATTTTTAACAATTGATTTTTTCTTTCACAGGCTGATGTGTTGGAGGACTTATATAGACTTGTTATCACTGACCCGTTGATGCTTAGCTATGGGTGATATTCGAACCATGTTGCATGCTCTAGGGAAGCATTGAGATATGCTCATCCCAACCAGCTCTGCCATCACTTGATCTATCCAGATCTCTAGATCTATAGGCAAGACCAGGAAATAAAGACCATGAGTTCCTCTCATCTAGGGAACTAATGTTTGGTGGCAATGTTGGTAGATTTCATATAAATATACCATCATCATATTACATGATAGACCTTATGTCTGGTGATGATGTTGGTCCTTCTTCTGTTCTATTATAGACAGTTAGTGGAGATGTTAGTTCTTCTTCCTTTCCACCATCTATAGACGTTGGCACTGCAGGTTTGTAATTTCTGAATTTTTGTAAAACATTGAAATGAGTCAGTTTTCAAAGCAAGCCCCCTGAGATGAGTTAATTAAGACCAACAAAAATTAAAATAAAATTTTAAATAATAGAAAATGAGGATCCAAGTCTAAGGTACTTGAAAACCTGAGTCAAATGAGCTAGGAAAATTTATGAAAGAAGGTTGGAGTATTTTCGTAATTTCTAGACAATTTGGAAAACTTACAGGAGAGCTTTTTAAATAGAAAATTTGAGCTTTCCGAGATTCTTAGAGGTCTTAAAAACCATGGAAACCCCTAGAACAGTTGAAACCCCCTTGGTGAGTAATTTCGGTCGTTGGTTTGACTGAAATTTTGACCAAATAGTTTGGAATAGTTTTAAATCTAATTTGAATGGTTCCAAAGGCATTTTATAAGTTAGAGACCCTAAATATTATGACGGAAAAGATAGATTTTAAAAAAGAGTTGAATGAGCCTAAAATGAAAAAGCCAAGAAAAGAGATTGAAATGCAAAAGTAAAAAGTTGCATAAAGTGACTTTTAGCTTCTTCTTATCCACATTCTAGCAACTCCTCTGCACTTAAACACTTTGTTTCTACCCAGAAAATAGAAAGGAGACTTAGAGAGAGAGTGGCGCACAAGAGCAAGCTCAAGGGAAGAAGAAAAGTCAAGAGAAAGGTATGAATTCATGGAAACTTTTGCTCTTCCTTTTAGAAAACTTCTTCCCCTTCTTTCATTTTCTCTTCCTATGGATTTAGTGAGATTTAGTTCTGTTTTGAGCCTAAAATAGAGGGAGAAATTTTGAAATTCAAGGAGAGGGCTAAAGTAAGGAAGAGAGCTCTTGAGATAGGCTTAGAATCAAGGTGATTTTTCTTTCTTGGTTGCTTTGTTTTTCTTGCCCTTTATGTGTAGAGTTCTACCAAAATAGAACCATCTTGGGGGGAGGATTTTTGTCCAAAAATAAGAAAGAATTGTGGGTTTTAGACCATGGGGAGTTAGTAGATGCAAGGAAATTGGAAGAAAAGCTAATGAAAATCAAGTTAGGAAAGTAGAGCTCTTAGACACTTTGTAAAAACTAATTTAATTCATGAATTTTCTTGCATATATAAATGTTTATTTGAATTTCTAAGACTCCTAGGAAGCCTCATAAGTACCTCTCTTATCAAGGAAAAATCAAAAACTCTATGGGCTCCAAATGGTGTGTCACTTTTGGCCAAGACTAGAGGAATAGGCTAGGTTTGGAAATTTATATGATGGGAGAGTATGAGAGAAATCATTGAAAAAAATTTAGAAGCCTTAGAATAGGAGATGAGGTAATAGGTTTCAAAATTATGGAAGCAATATGGTCCTAGTCTCTTTGAATTAAGTACATGATGACTTCAAGGAGTCTCATTGCAACCAAGAGACCTAGATATAAGATGAAAATGGAGCCAAGACCTTAGATGCTAATGGTTGCTCCTTTGGATGCCTTATGGATCCATTATGGAATATTAGAAGTAGCTAATTTTTCTAGAGTGTGTGCAACCTTGTTGAATGCTCCAAGAGTATAATTGGGTCCCATTTCATGTATCTAGGTTAAAGAAATCAAGACTCCACCTCTTTGTAGGTGTTTGGCCAAGGGAGAAGAAGAACTTTTAAGGGAAAAAGTGTTTCATTTCAAGCAAGGTAGCTCTCTCCACTTTTCTTCATGCATGCTTGAGTGTCTTTCTTATCTTGAATGTGTGGGTGGATGTTTTAAACCACAAAATATGTTTTTAGTGAATGATTACATGTTTTGGTATCATGTTGCCATGTTATGTACTTGAAAGATGTTTTCATGAATATTTTTAGTTTGCTTGAATTTGGTGAAGCCAAAAGTCCCTTATCTAGGGTGAGAATGAGCCAAAAGTCCTTAAGGTTGGGTGAAACAAAGCTAAAAGTCTTTAGAAAGAGTGAAGCTTGGTCAAAAGTCCCTTGAAAATAGGTGAGACAAGTCCAAAAGTCCCAAAGAGAATAGGTGAGGCTAAATCTTTGTCTTGACAAGCTTATGTATGTTATTCATGTCTTATTGAATGAAGGAAATGCTTTATATATGATTGAGAACTCCATGTATGACTCACATGCATTTTAGACTTGAAATTTGCATCAAGTGTGTGTGTTTGAAAGGGAGGTGAACTATTGGGATTCCTAAAATCCCATTCTTCTCTCCCCATTACCTAATATGTCTAGGTGGATCAAGTGAACAAAAAAATGGGAGCCACCAAACTTGAAGATAGGGAATTTAGCAAAGGACTTGTAAAATAGTCATTTTGTAACCATTTTGTTGTCAAGAAATGTAATCTAAATGTACATGGTATATGCACTTATGAATACTTATAAATATATGAACATATTGTATATGTATGAGAATTAGAACTATATGAATAGTGTAGCAAGTTTTTAGTATGAATAGCAAGATTTTGGCATTATGTACATGGTGTATGATTTGGTGTGGGAGAGTGAGTTTTGCAAATCTGGGTCGTTAGACATTTAAGCCATGGTTGGTAGCCTATGTTGATGCTTTTCCACATGCTCATAGAGCCTTAAAAGTAGGAGAAACAAATCTAAACCCATGGAGCCCTCTTTTAACACAAAAAAATCTCATTTTTCCCCTTTTATGTTAAAGTCTTACCAAATGAGTTAGTTTTTGTATGAAATTTGGCATATATATAGAGCTCATTTAAATATTTTTTTTGGTCAAAGAATCACCTCATTTGGAGGTTTATAGAATTTTATATGATTTTTCAAAATTGGCCTTAGAAAATCGGATCTACAAAATTCACTATTCATTTAGTCATTCTACGTGTGTGCCATCTGAGGCCTAAATGATGTCTAATGAGGCTAAAATTTTACATAGATAAACTAGATGATCACAGTGACTTGTAGCAATTAGAAGCACCTCAATTGGAGGTCTATGGAATGAGAAACACATTTTTATAATGGTGCAGTAGAAACAGTGAGATAGTTAGACCCTGGTTACTATTTCATTATTTTTCATGATCTAATTGCTCTTTTTTTAGTCATTACTTATTTTTACCATGAAGTTAATATCTGTAGCTTTCCAGATTGATATTATTTGCATAGATTGGATCTTTTTAAGAATTAATTGGATATTTTTGAAGTTCATATAAAAAATTTGTATCAGTATCACTAGATAGCCAGACCTTTGTGCATTTTTCATTATCAAATATGGTCCAAATGCTATGTTTATGGCTTGAATTTATTTTTATTATAAATTTAACACTTGGAGCTTTCCAAGAAGCTATGGTAGAGTAGATTTTGATTCTTTTACATTTAGTTATGATTTTTCAAATTGCTTCAGAAATCTGTCATGTTGGACCTGAAATTGACTTGCATTATTTTGGGTATATATTCTATAAGCTTGAGTTTTTGGCAACATTTTAAGATGGTTTGGAGTTATATGGAGGTAATTAAATAGGAGAATGACATGGGAAAGTTCATATGGTTCACAGGACGAGAAATAAAAATTTTGTTCGCTACCTAACGCAAAATGATCTATTATTTTTAGTCATTTTTTTTTAGAAAAGGTGGGGGAAAAAGGAAAAGAGCCTATGAATGAATATGACAAGCTAAAGAAATATAGTGTTACAAGGTCCATTTTCCTTTGCACCTTACTATACATCTTCATTGCTTTCGTCCATTTATAGGAGTCATCATTCTTTACACCACCACCGCAGCTAATATAATCTGTCGAGGTATCATTTACATCATTGTTTATAGATTCAACTATATTTAATGTTGAATATAGCAGTATTTCTTTTGCACAATAGGCATCATACCAACTTTAATAAGGTTTTTTCACTCCAAATCAATTGATTATGCTTGTTCAGTCTCTTTAATGGAATTTTAGTTTTCAACAAATTTGAAATTAGGTAAAGAATGAATCGGTTGAAGAAGAAGATGAAGAAGTACTTGTAAATGACATCAAGGAGGATGAAGAGCAAGAACAGCCACAACAATGTCGGCCTCAGCGAATAAGGAGAAGGCCTCGATGTGGGACAAGCAGTCATTACGGCTAATAACTATTATTATTTTTTAAATTTAACACTTATTTGTATTATTTAATTGTACATTTAAATTATTTTTCACAATACTTCTTTTCCTTTTTAGCTAACATCAATTTATCAAAAAATTAATTAATACAATTAATTTTTTTAATGCATTATATTTTTAACAAATTTAACTAATAAAGTAAGAACATTGTTATATTTCATTTACAAAAAAGTTCTCTTATACATTAACAATAAAAATATATCTACAAATGTAAAAAAGAATTGATTAATATTTCTCAAAACATAAATATTTCACAATTACAAGTTTTAAAAAATTATATATATAAATTGATACATTATATTATTCAAAATACAAATAAAATTTTTTCCTTATCCTTCGATAAGCACTACACCAAAATATTTATTTAGAATTAATTAACAGCTTACATTATATTGCCATTAATATATTTTAGAATTGAAATATTAGTGGCAAATATTTATTAGCCAGTAATAAGAATAATTATACGGGCAATTAAGACCAATTGCTAGTAAAAATAATTTTTTTCCCAATTTTCTAAAACAAGACAAAATACTTCTTGCTAATTTCCTCTCATTTTCTAAAGCTCGCGCCGCGATGTGTAGGGATAGAAACGTTGCTGCGTTGGTCTTCCTAGCCTGTTGCGTGTGTGATTCTTCATTCGATTTTTTGGTGCATGATTCTTCATTCCTCATTATATTATTTGGTTTTTCTTCCTGGTTTGTGCAATTTGTTCTTTCCTTTGAAAATTGATTGTACCTCTATTTGTGAAAGGATAGAAAGTTATCGAGCTGCTCATTGTTCGTGTTGCTAGTCTGCCTATCGTGTGTGATTCCTTATTTGATTTTCATTCGATTAACTGGTGCGTGCGATTCTTTATTTGATTAACTAGTGCTTGCGATTCGTTATTTGTTCTTTCTTGTTATGCATGATTTGTTATGCGTTAAAACCTGTTATTTGTTTTTTTTTCCTGGTTATATTATATTCATTCTTTGGTTTTTGCTATGCGACTTAAAAACTTATTATATTACATTCATTCTTTGGTTTTTGTATGCGTGAACTTGTTATTTGCTTTTGTTCCTTACTATATTATATTCTTTGGTTTTTGTTCCTCATTTGTTAATCATTTGAAACATTCTCTGTTATATATCTCATATAAAGTAGATATTAAACATTGTTTTCCCAGTTTACTTTAACCTATTAGAGAATGCCACACGCAAACCCCCCTCTTCAATTTTTTGCTGAATTGGTGTTACAATAATCAAAAGACAAAAACAATCCAAGTATACTGACATGTAAGTGATGGAAAAAATTTCTTTTTTTTTTATCTTCCGAAAAATTAAACCAAAAAAATATATAAATAAAAAAAGAAGAAAAAAATCCATAATACATGTGAAAGTGAAAATAAATGGGAATTAATATGTTATATAATCAGACATACTACAAACTCATTGAACCCAACAGTAAACTGATCATAGGTATATGTATTATATAAGAAAGTCAAAAACAATTAACACACAAAATTAAAACACCTTATTCCTTAATATGAACAAAAACAAACCAAATATTTAGTAACATTTGTAGAAAGGAGGAGCAATAATGTGTAGTGTGATCATTATCTTGATTATTTGTTATACTTCCACAATTTTGGTCATAAATTGTCAAAACTAACACACAATTCCATTCCTTATTTGTTATTTGTTCATTCCTAACAGTGCTTCCTCTATATATAGTATATATGTGTATATATATGTATATATATTTACATATTTTTTTGTATTTTTTGCCTCTCTCTTTTTTATTTAAAACATTAAATTCTTTTTTACTTTTATTTTTTTTCACTAAATAGTCATGGTTGATGATGTTTCACTAAATATAAAATTTAAACTTTATATCAATTTAAACAATAAATAATTTTAAAAATGATTTTAAATGTACTTTTACAAAATTTTTCAATTCTTATATATTTTTTCTAAAACAATTATTTAAACTTTAATTTCTACAATTTAGACAAAATTAATCAATTTACAAAATAAATTAATTAAAAAATGATTTTACTAACTTTTTCAATTCTTCTCTTTTTTTAAACAATTATTTAAAATTTAATTTGTACAATTTTAACCATAATTAGTTAATTAATTAATATTTCTCAAAATAAAAAATAAGTTTAAATTTTATGCTGGTCAGTGTGACCTCCTAAGGACCTCATCCTCAGGATAAACTTTATGAAATGTGCTGGAACTCTAATATATTATGTTTGATTATTATGTACACATAGATATTAAATATTAATATAGATGAAAAAATTTATATATATTTAAATAATAAATATATTGTAAATAATTTTAAGAAGTTTTACAAATTTATTTTAAAAATTCTTATTTGAACTTTTTAAAAATAATTACTTAAAATTTAATATCTACAAATTTAACAAAAATTCATTAATGTTCTTCAAAATATTAATATTTCACAATTACAACATTAAAAAAAAGTAAGACATTGTATTCTTCATAATGCAAATAATTTTTTTTTTAGAGTTGAACTATTTTATACAAATTTATACAACAAATAAATGAATAAATATTTGATTTTAAAAATTATTTTACTAATTTTTTAAATTCTTATCTGAATTTTTTAAAAAACAATTATTTATAATTTATTTTCTACAAATTTAAACAAAATTAATTAACATTTCTCAAAATATCAATTTTTCATAACTACAAAAATAAATAAATAATATATACAAATTAAGACATTATACTCTTCAAAATATAAATAAACATTTTTTCTTTATAAATAAACAAATTTTATATAAATTTCAACAGTAAATAAATTCAAATATGGTTTTAAAAATACTTTTACCATTTAAAAAAAAATTCTTATCTGAATTTTTTAAAAAAATTCTTTAAATTTTAATTTTTACAAATTTAAACAAAGTTAATTAATATTCTTCAAAACATAAATTTCTCACAACTACAAAATTAAATAAATTATATATACAAATTAAAACATTATACTCTTTAATATATGAATAAACATTTTTTTTATAGTTGAACAAATTTTATATAAATTTGAACAATAAATAAATTAAAATATTATTTTAAAAATGCTTTTACTACTCTTTTAAAATTCCTATCTAAAATTTTTTTAATGATTATTTGAATTTTAATTTTTACAAATTTTAACAAAATTAATAATATTTCTCAAAATATAAATTTCTAACAACTACAAAATTAAGAAAATTATATATACATGTTAAGATATTATATTTTTAAAAATAAAAATAAAAATTTTTAATAGTTAAAAAATTTAATATAAATTTAAATAATTATTTAAATTTTTAAAAAATTATTACAATAAATTTATAATTTTTGTAAAATTTAAAAATTTGTTATTTTAAAAATTTTAAATAATTAATTAAAAATAAAAAAAAATTAATTATGACCCACTGGTCGACTCGTGAGTTGGTGTTTATAGTTGACCCGTTAGGGTCAGTAAAAATTGAGCCCTTCACGGATTAGTGAAAATTCAAATTTTAAAAAATATTTTTTTTTAAAGAGAGATGCAGTAGATATTAAAATGGGACGTGGAGCCTGTAGCTCTGCGTCCTATAATAATTAAAAAAAATGTAACGTACGTAAAAAAAAAAGAGTTGTATATATGGGAAATTTGTTTTTAAGATTATTTTTTTTTCTTTTGTTTTTGTTTTTTTATATATTTACTTTAAAAAGCCCATTTCAAGTGTCCATCTAATTCTTGAAATCTTTTGTATTGTGATTGAATATTATGTTCATTTGGCATTATACAATTCCGTATAGAAAATTTTGCTTTGATATTGGATTATTCATTTTTCTTATTAAATATACTAGTTTCAAGCTTTAAATATACAAAGGTTATCATAGGCCAAAACTTACTTTTAGTTCCTAAAGTTTCATGAAGATTTGTATATAGCCTTTATGACTTTTCTTTTTTTTAATTATGATTGTTTTAATATTTTTGCCTTTTCTTTTGTGTAAACAATTTCATTGCTTGGGGTGGAAGTTTAAAGCTCCATTCCATTCCTTTCAATTTTTGCACATTTCAAGTGTCCATATGATTCTTGAAATCTGTTGTATTGTGATTAAATATTATGTTTATTTGGCATTATACAATTCTGTATAGAAAATTTTGCTTTGATATTGGATTATTCAGTTTTCTTATTAAATATACTAGTTTCAAGCTTTAAACATATAAAGGTTATCATAGGCCAAAATTTACTTTTAGTTTCTAAAGTTTCATTAAAAGTTTGTTCATTTTATTTTAGTTCAATTTAGTACTTAATATTTTAAAAGATTCCATGTCATCTTACTTTCTTGATTTTGTTAAATTTGCTAATAGAAACGTTTGATGTGGCTTAATTGAGAGGTTGGCATGTAAATTGTGCTTTGTACCATAGATGGTGTTACCTCATTTCTATATTAGTCGATGACATCAAACCAGCACATTATGTGGATCTTACAAAAGCCAAACATTATGTGAGCTTTATTAAATTAGCCATTTTTTTTTGTAGGACTCGCGTGATATGTTAATTTAATATCATTAATTATTGTACAAATGAGATGACACCATATATGATACCTAAGAATTTCTCTAGAATCAAGCTGTTAGACACATCTACTAATGGATTAATGGAGGTAGGAAAATGATGAAATTTAACTTTTTTTTTTAAAGTGAAGACTATTAACCAAAATAAAGTTTTAAGCCAAATCTTGGCTAAAATTTTAGAAACAATAAGTAAAATTTTGGCCTAAAGGTATTAAGTGCTCATATAATTCTATAATACACAACAACAATAATAACAACAAAGCCTTTTCCTATTACGTGGGGTTGACTATATGGATCAATCAATACTATAAAATTCTATTGTAAATCATATTTTTAGACAAATTTTTTAAGTTTAAGTATTTCTTAGTAGTTTCTCCTATAATTTTTCTTAGTTTCTTTCTATCTCTGACTATGGGACTACTCTCTATCTGATCTACTCTCCTAACTAGGGTTCTATAAGTCTCCTCAACATATGTCCAAACTATCTAAGTCGTGATTCTACAATCTTTTCCACAATATGTGTGACCTCCACTTTCTCTTTAATGCATTTATTTCTAATTCTATTTTGTTTTGTGTGTCTACCATCCAACGCAATATTCTCATTTTTGCAATATTGAACTTATTCTTTTTGAATTTTTATTGCCCAACATTCAATTTCATACAACATTACAAGCCTAATAGCTATGTAATAGAATTTACTCTTAAGTTTAAGTGGTACTTTTCTATCACAAATAATGTCCAAAGCACTCCTCAATTTCATCCACTCCACTTGAATCCTATATTTTATATCTTCCTCTATGTTGTATGATGGACCCAAAATATTTAAATTATGTAACTTGTGGTATGGTATACTCTCTAATTTTCACTTCTACACTAGAATTAGTGCGTTTCTTACTAAACTTACATTTCATATACTTTATTTTATTTCTACTTAAATAAAATCTATGTGCTTCCAAATCTAGTGTCTACATCTCTAACTTTTCATTTATTTCTTCTCTCAATTCTCCAACTAGGACTATGTTATCTGCAAAAAGTATGCATTGTGGCATTGACTTTTAAATATGTTCAGTGAGTACATCTAAGACTAAAGTAAAAAAATAAAGACTCAAAGTTGATCCTTGATGTAGACTAATAGTTATCGAAAAATCTTCTGTAAATCTACCTTTTGTTAAAACACTAGTTATAACCCCATCATACATATTCTAAATTGTTCGAATATAAGCAATATGAACTCCTTTTTGCTTTAGAATCTTCCATAAAACCTTTCTTAGCACCCTATCATATGCCTTCTTCAAATCAATGAACATTATATATAAATCTTTATGATTCCTTTGATATCTCTCTATTAATTTTTGCAACAAATATATAATTCTATGGTCGACCTTCTTGGCATAAAACTAAATTGATTCTTAGTAATTTGACTTTTTTACCTTAATCTTCGCTCAACTGCCCTCTTCTATAATTTCATAGTATGGCTCATGAACTTAATTCTTCTATAATTTGCATAATTTTGTATATCTCTTTTGTTCTTATAAATAGGGACTAAAGTATTTCTCCTTTACTCATCTGGAATTTTCTTAGACCTTATAATTTCATTAAATAACTTTGTAAGCTAACTTATATCTTTTATATCTAAAGCTTTCCATATTTTAATGGGTATATTATCTATTCTAACTGTTTTACCATTATCCATTCATTTTAATGCTTCTTTTACTTCTGACTATTGAATCCTACGATAAAAAATATAATTTTGGTCATCTACTTTAGTGTCTAGTCTATCTAAATATAATAAAATCCCGTGTCCTTCATTAAATAGTTTATAAAAATAACCCTTCTACCATTCTCTAATATCTTGTTTTGTGATCAAAAGTTTTTTTTCTTCATTCTTGATGTATTTCACTTGGCCTACATCTTTTGTCTTTTTTTTTCTTACTTTTAGTTAGATTGTAGGCACTCTCTCTCCAACTTTAGTATCTAAGGATTGGTATAACCCATCAAATGATCTAACTCTCGTTTCACTCACTGACTTCTTAATATCTTTCTTAGTTACCTTATATTTGTTCCAATTTTCATTATTCTTACACAAAGGTCATGCTTTATAACACTATCTTTTAATCTTAATCTTATCTTGCATGCTTACATCCCACTATCAAAATTCTTTATCCTTAGGTCCAAAGTCTTTTGATTCACCAATTATCTCCTTTGCCATATTCCTAATCTTTTTAGCCATTTCATCCCACAAATCGTTAGTACTTCCTTGTGTTTCTTAAGATTCTTCTTCCAAAATCTTTCTTTATAAGCTCTTTTCTTTATCCCCTTTCAATTGCCACCACTTAATTCTTGACATCCTATTTTAGCTTTTATTCTTTACTCTCATCTTAACTCAGACATTCATAACTAAGATTCTATGCTGAGTAGTCAAGCTCTCTCCAGGTATAACTTTACAATTAATGCAAAATTTTCTATCCAATTTCCTTATAAGAAAGAAATTATTTAAGAGTATGCCCCTACACTTTTATATATATGACAAGATGCTCATCACGTTTCCTAAAACAAGTGTTAGTTACTGTGAGATCGAACGCTAATGAAAAGTCTAAAATAGTTTTACCTTCTGCATTTTCTTCTCTTAAGCCATGTCCCCCATGCGTACCCTCGTAACCTCTAGATACACTTCTTATGTGACCATTAAGATCTCCTTCTAAGATAATTTTTTCTCCTAATGGTATTTCCTGAATTAGACATTCTAAATCCTCCCAAAACTTTACTTTGTAATATTCTTCTTATCCTACTTGTGGTGTATAAGCACTAATAACATTAAGAGTTTTCTTTTCCACTACAAACTTTAATGCAATGATTCTATCTTTTAATCTTTTTACATCCACCATAATATTTTTCTAAAACTTATCTACAATTATACCTACCTCATTTTTAGATTTAACCTTACCAGTATACTAGAGTTTAAAATATGAGATATCTAATTCTTTTGCTTTTTCTCCTACCCATTTGGTTTCTCATAGACATATAAAATTAATCCTCTTCTTAATCATAGTATCTACTATTTTTATTAACTTACTCGTAAGTGTACCTATATTTCTAGTTCCAAAATGAATTATACTATCGTAAACTAATTTCTTTATCCACATTGATTCATAAAAATGTGAGAACTCTTACTTATTTTTTACTATACCCAAGCGTCAAAGTAGCCACTCTTGCTTATTTGTCAATGTACTTAAGCTATATAACGCGTTACTTTCGGGTAACGACCTAGCATTATCTCTAATACATCGATGATCCATATCATAAAGATTTGACAAAATTTTATGTTAGTTATTGACTGCTTAACACAACTTTCCTTTTTTTTTTTTGGGCTTAGGATCGGCTAACAATGACTTTGAATTAAAAAGTAAGAGAATGATTTTAGTTTGTTTAGTATAATATATGTGTCTTGGAATGTCATAATTGATGTATAGGGAAGCTTACCAACTTATAAATGCTTAATTTGTTTGGATGTTTACTATGTTCTTTTTGTAAATGTCGTATCAAAGGGAGCATGCTTAACCTAAAAAAAAAAAGAAATCACAATTAATCAAATCCATATGTGAAAGAGTTTTTCTTTCTTTTTTCCCCCTATATGATCTCAACAATATCTAATTATACTTTGAAGCTTTGTTGATATGTTAAATCTCCTTTCTAATTTTTTCTTTCCTTTCAATTCATGTTGAAATAAATTTTAAGTATAATTATTTTAGCATATTGTTGCTATATTTAACCTAAAAAAGAATTTGGCTTTGTTGTATAAGGATAAAATACTATATTCTAATGTATATATTGATGAGTACTAATTGTTGGCTTTTATAGTTTACAAAGTTTGGAAACCTAAATGATTATTTAGTGGTTTTCTTGTTGAACAATGCCCTTTGTCTTTGGAAATTCTTTTTATTTTTGGTTTTAGCAAGGTAAATTATCTATTAAAAAAGTCAATGCCTTTCACGTTTTTTTTTCTTAAAGAAAGTCAATATCACATATAATTTACATAATTACTTGTTAAAGACACTCTTATCTTATAGGTTAAAGTATATCATCATAATGACATATAAGTTTATCTTTTATTGTGCCTTTTGTTACCTGATGTTTGTACTTAAATAAATACACACCTGTTATGTTCTTATGTTATAACTTGTTTAGGTTATTTTAATGACTAAAAATAGTTTCATTCTTATTTACTATGTGTGCTTAAACAAATATATGCATACAATTATATAAGTGAATACAATGCTTGCATTTACCTCAATATTTTGTCCTTGGGATTTTTTATGTTAGTATAACTAGTGGCAATTATATACTTAGATTAGGTGACTATTATATACACATGTTTTGAGGAAATTCAAGGCAGCTTGAGTTTGAGTAAAGTAGCCTTTCTATTTTCTAAGTTCACTCAAAATCAACATTATGTATTCTATACATGGGCAATAATTATTTTCTCAATTATGCAACTTTAATAGACTTATTTTCTTTTGTCCTTTTCAAGCATATACATTCATGTGAGAGTCAATTTTTAGTTTTATTAGAATAGAGTTTGTCATTGACCTTTTATGGTAAACTTCAACATGATCTTAATACATTTTCTTCAACTTTAATTAGACAAAGGTATGTATTCTTAAGTTTTGATAGGACTTAAGTAATGATGCTTAAACTTTTATTAGTCTCAAGGATGGACAATTAAACTTCCACAAGACTCAAATAAGTATGCTTGAACTTGAATTTTGATAAGACTTAAGTAGTTCAATCTCATCTTTCACTTTAAAGTGGATTTCGATGAGGAGGAAGGGTAAATTGGAGCAGAGCAACAATAGTTGAATCTCAATGAACTATGATAGTAAGGTCACTCTATTACTTACAATATCTTATCATGTATTTATGTCATCTTTAATACCTACCATTGGAAGTTATTCAAGACATCCTTTATAGCTCGTTGTTATATGCACCATTGACATGTGCCTTTTGGTGCTGAGGTCCTACCTGCTAGTTGGCAAGCAGGTGACAAAAACATGTGTCACTTTTAGCCTAGTCACCTAAAAACATCATTGATGATGCCTAGGTCTCCTTCCAAAGGATCATCCTTCGTTTCTTAAAGTACATCTCCTAAAAGGTCCACTATTGACAAAGACAATCTCTTATAGAACCTCACAACTCTTAAAAATCTTGTCTTCTGAAATCACCTCCTAAAGGATCATATCTCCCATGGCCTTAGCTGTTCTTATTTTTTTTTTCCATAACACATATGATTATATAACAACAAGGTAGTCAATTTAATATTAAACCATATTAAAGTAAGCAATTTCATTTAGGTGGACAATGAGAAAGAACATTCAGTTATGTAGATACACGTACTTTGGGAAACTTGGTATTTTTATCATGTCTTATATGTTTTGAGTGTCCTTTACAGTCTTGGTCCATAGTCCATTGATTATAAGGTCTATATAGGTCTAGTCATAAGGTCTATAGTCAAGGTCTATACATATCTGTATGGGTTTAGTCATATAAATTCATATAGGTCCATATGTTAGGGAATTAATATTTTATTAAGTAACTTATTTAATTTGTACTATCTTCTTCTTTCATATATATAACTTTGTATATCTAGGTTTATCTTAATTCATTATTTTCCTAAAATAGTGATCTCTAAATGAAATCTTAATCAAAATGCCTACTATGCAAATTCAATCAAGTAATGTAAGGATTAAAAGATTCAAATAAATTGTGATTAGATTTTATGCCTTTATTTAAAAATTTAATTCTAAAATATTCCTAAGTACATCTAGGAATGATCAAAGTCCCAAATCAAAGCAATAAAAAAATATACAACATAGCATTTTTTTTCCCATTTGGGGGCCTAATGTTGCGGCTTGGTGAATTAGTATTGCAGTGCCACACATTTTATCTCTCCACATAGGAGACAAAATAAAGAGCAGGGCACTATGGCAATAGCCCCTTGGTGCTATGATGTTTATAATATCATAAGTTTATACACCCTATACCACACTATTCAAACATTACATACTCATTCAAGAGGGGTTTGCATATTTAAGCACCCAAAATTTAGTGTATGGATATCGAGATTGTTTAATTTTGCTCACATGAGCCATTTAAATTTTTCTCAAAGCATTTTGATCCATACCATACCCAAACAAACCAGAAACATCACATTTTAGCTCATCCATCTCGAGTTTGGAACCAAGGAACACCACAAACAAAAATCGCTCTCAGTTTGCTGTCATAGGTTTTTGACATGAATTTTGAAAATTCATAACTAATTCTAGGAAAATTGAAATCAAGCAAACCATGCTATTCTAAAAATATCTAGATGTCTACTAATGATAAAAATAAATCTAGATCATGAAAATGGTGTTTAACTCATGAAAATTGATGGAACACTACCAAAGGTTGAGCTGCATTACTGGTACTATCATGCAACTTTAAAAATTCGATTCTCCCTTTAAGTCCTCCAATTGGGGTGCTCTTAAGTGTTATAGAAAGATTATTATGTCTAGTTTATGGTTATAAAATTTTATGAGTATTGGATATCATTTGGTTCTTAAAACATAGAAGAAGAAATTGACCATATAAACAATATTGTTACCATTTCTACAAAATTTTTTCAACTTTGAAAAATCATAATGAATTCTCTAGAGCTTCAAATTGACTATTCTTTGGATTTATGAAAAAATCTAGATGAGACCTATATTTATGTGAAATTTCATGGGGAAATTCGGCTATTTGGTTAGTTTGTGATTTAGCTCAAGTTTTGGTCATTTTTAGAACCATAAATGGGTTAATTTGGCACTAAATGATCTTAAACTCATTCCATAACCATTTCAGTATATCCAAAAGCATAAACAAAACTTATATAAGCTTTCCAAGTGGTCCAAATCACCATGCATCTTAAAACCATTTTCCAAGACATATAAGGACTCCGAGACACATCTAGGCCTTTGGATGTCAAAAACATACATACTACCATATATGACTCCAAAATCCTTTCATTCATCATAAATTAATGTTGTTACATTTGTTCAAGGGTCTACATTATATATACATCATATGATTACACATTTTGACATCAAAATGCTATTAAAAAGCCTATTTCTCCACTTTATTGTCAAAGTTGTGCCCTTTAAGGTGGTTGGCCTTCACTTCTTGGTCTACTTGACTCACTTAGACATAATCAAATATATGAGGGGGAAGAGTGAGATTCAAAAAATCTCAATAACTCCTTACCCTTTCAAACATACATTATAAATGCAATTTCATGTCAAAGAATGCATGCATGACATTTTGGCTACTAGTGAACATGCATAAAGTATTTTCTATATCATAGAAACTCATATATATCATACATAAGCTCTTAAGGATATTAGTCTAGCCTTACCCATTTTCTTTGGGATTTTTGGACTTGCCTTACCCACTTTCAAAGGACTTAACCTCACTCTTCTTGAGACTTTTAGCTTTATGTTACCAAATCTTAGAGACTTTTGGCTCATCATCACCCATGTTAAGGGACTTTTGGCTTAACCATACCCATTCAAGCTATATTACATACATTAACACTTTTCAAAAAATACAATGGTACCATAGCAAGTAAGCAATAGCTAGAAACATATCTCATGGCTCAAACATACATACAAGCACTCAAAGACAAGAGAACATCCAAGCAATGCAAGAGAGAAAGGTTAGAGAGTTACCTTAAAGTAAGCATCACACACTTTCTTTTTAGTTCTTCTTCCCCTTTTCGGTTAAGCACTTGCAACTAGGTGGCACTTGGTTCTCTTGGCCTAGACACATCCAATGAGAAATATTTCAATTATTAGAACAAGCTCTAACTTTATGCAAACTCTAGGAAGGGCTATATTCTCATATAACTACATAATAGCTCCATACAAGATACAATGAAGCAACTATTAGAATTCATGATCTTGACTCTATTTTTTCCTTCAATCTAAGTCTCTTGACTCTATTTGGACTCCTTAGAGTCATCATAATTTCATTTCAAGAAGTTTAGATACAAGTTGCTTCTTAATATCTTAAAATAAAACCTAAGCCTCCATCTCACACCCCATGCTTCTTAAGTTTATTCTAATTCTTCCTTTGATGTTTATCTATCATATTTAGTCCCTTTCTAGCCTTAGAAACATTTAAAATACTCCCTAAGTACTTTAAGTGGTCTAGGCCGAGACATAAGGGAGCAATTGGACCCATAGAGTTTGCTTGGTTTTCTTGAAGGAATGGTCACTTGTAAGACTTCTTAGCTGTCTTGAGAACTCATTCATATTCTTACATAAGTTAAATTATCCCTAGAGAGCTTCAAGAATGGCTAGGTGCAATTAAATCCTTAGCTTTCATATTTTGAATCCTAAAGCCTTTTAATTGATTCCACTTGCATATTCTTGTTCCCCTTGCTTCTAAACTTTTAATTCAACCATGTTTTAATCACAAATATATTCCCTCTAGCATGCTCCTAGGATGGCCGAACCAACAAGGGAGAAAAGCATAAGGAAAGAGCATGCATTTTGGTTAATGTTTTACCTTGTTTGATTCCTTATTTCATGGAGAAATTTATGCCATCAAGAGTTTTCTCAAATTCTCCCCTTTCTCCAAGAGACCAACCATGAACATGCTCCTTTCAATAAGATAAAACCATCATTGGAAAGGGCCGAAAGAGGGGAAGAAAGTTTATAAAGATAAGACTATGAAATTTTGTAAATTTTCATACCTATTTTGCCTTCTTTCTCCTTCTCTCTCCTTCTCTCTCCTTCCTTTTTTGGATGCCATTCTAGATCTATTTGAAGCTACTTTAGGTTGTGGAGAATGAAGGTGAAGTGGCTGGCCTTGATTTATGAATAAAAAAGGTAAAGTTATCCACTTTTTCAACTTTTCATTTTAGTCTCTAAACCATAATTTGTCTGTTTAGTCTTATTTCAACTCCTTTTTGAGAACTATCTTTTTGATCATAAAATTTAGATCCTTTAATTTATAAATTACCTTTGATTTCACCCAAATTGGATTTAAAATCATTCCGAACTATTTAATCAAAGTTTTGGTCAATTAATGACCGAAATCGCTCACCGAAGGGGTTTCAACTATTCTAGGGGTTTCCATAGTTTTCAGAATCTCTGAGAACCCCAAAAAACTCAAATTTTTTGTTTAAAAAGTCTTGTTATGAGTTTTTCAAAATTTTCATAAATTACAAAAACGCCCTAATTGATTTTCGCCAATTTTCTTAACTCTTCTAACTTAGGTTTTTGAGCAACTCAATCCTCAAATCCTTATTATTAGGGATCTAAATTATTACTCTAATTTCATTTGACTACTATCCCTTGATTTAAGGGACTTCTTTTGGAAGCTGCACCTTTCTAGCCCTTTTTCAAAAGAATCAGGTATTACAATGTCCTTATTCTTTCTAGCCTTTGCATTAAAATTCAATTTTTATTAAGTGTCAATAATTCATGGAAAGTTGCACAAATTTTCAAAAATTACCAAATTTGAGATATTTTTTGTTAGAATCTAATATTAGATTCTAACAAAAATATCTAACCTATCAAATTATCCAAAATTCCACTGTGGTTTAGAATAGTGCAATTTTGACCAAATTTTTGACAAATCAAATGGACTCCTAAAATCATCCCATAAATCATATGACCATTTCAACATCTTAAATAATATATCTTAATCCAAAATTTAAGGCAAGTCTACATCATTGGATCATATAACAAAAATCAACAAAGTTAAAGCTTTTAAGGACCAAATTCAATATGAGGCATCAATCAACATGTGCAAAATTTAGCCACCTAATCCTTTTCTAGCCTCCACTCATCTCAAAACTCACAAAACACAATAAATTCCCATATTTCCCATATTTAGTTTTTCTACAATCTTTTATTTCCTTTTTTTTTTCTTTTTCTATTATAACCCAACAAAAACAAGAGTAATGAACCACTTCCCCTATTATAACTGATAAACAGATATTTTATCTATTTTCATCCTCCTAACTTAGTCATTTTAATAATCAAATGTAGCTTAATGCATGCAATTGAATGGAAATTGATTTTATTAGCCACTTTTGCACTTTAGGAATTAAATTGCAAAATTCTTGAATTTTATTGCTTGAATTCCTTTTAAATAATTTTGTAGGTATTTCTACTTAACACTTTCCATTCTTTTGTGTACATTTTAATGGGCTTTGAACACAATCTTGAAAGCCACGAATTGGAGAGTAAAAGAGAATAAAAATTAAATATATTAGAAGCAAACAAGAAGGAGAAGCATGTGCAGATTTTGAGAAGGTTTCTTGTGGTATGAACAGAGGGGAAGCAAACGAGAAGCTGCTAAACAACACACAGAAGCAACATGTGGTATGAAGAGAGGGCTTGACCAGAACGTGAAGAGTTGGAGTCAACGCAAGGAAGAAGCTCGAGTTCTATGTGCTGTGAATAGAAACAGAGACAGCAATGAGTAAAGCTCCAGGGACGTGAACAGAAACAAGCACGAAGAAGCAGAAATGGAGGAAAGAGCTTGAAGAAGCAGCTGGAACGAAGAAGAGAGCACGAACAGAAAACACATAGCAGCTGAACGAAGATGCTAGAGCTGAAGCTTGGTTTTAACGTGAAAAGGAGAGCTGCATGATTCAAGGAAGCAACACGAGCTAAGAAAGAAGCAAAAGCTGGGTTAAAGGAGATGGAAACAAAATACAAACCAGCAGATGATGAAAAAGAAGATACATGAAGGAACTAACGTGGAGCTATCCAAAACACATGAATGAAAGCTGCAGAATAAACGTGATGAAGGCTCCAAATACATGCAGAATTTACGTGGGGCAGGAGCTAAATATGCACGAAACCACAAGAACAGAAACGCTGAAGCAAAAGGTGGATTATTATATTAACGTTGGGGCCCACATTCACATAAGCAAAGATGGAAAATAACTTCAGGCAATTGGCAAATAAGAGAGCACGTGAATGATTAAAGCTGAAGCACGTGAAAGGGAGGAGAAATACACATCCAGACGCTACATTTGGGCTGACGTGGGAATTAAGATAAAGATGAGGATTAGTTGCGGGATTTCAGTGTGCAGAATCAGAAAGAGGGAGACGTGAACAACGAGGAGAAGGTGAAAATAAAACCTAGAGGGGACGCTAGGACATAGGAGGGAAGAGGAGAACATAGAAGGAGAGACGGCAGAAAAAGAGTGCGAGAAATTCCAGTGCTGGACGAGGAAGCAGTTCTGGCTAAATTCTCCATGATTATGGCTTTTTTGATCGATTCTCCTTCATTTGATCCCTCCATGGTAGCTTAAATTCCTTGCGGTGGCTAGCTGAAGATTGAGTTTTCCTAGATGAAGATTTGAGCTCTACATCCCCTATTGAATTTGGATAAAACTCTCTTGCCCAATCTTTTGATTTTAGCATTATTTCCTTTATTAATTTGACTAGGTTTAGTTTATTGGTTTAGGAATTTAATTACTGGAATTACTGGATTGAATTAATTTTTGGATTGGTTTTAAATTGAATTTTGGAATTTTATTTGTGATCATTATCTGTTCATAGAAATTCCAGAATTAATGCTGTACAATTGACCTCTAAATTCCTCTTGACTTTAGGCTAATTGATGCAATGGTTATTGGGTTAGTTAGCTGGAACTTTTGTGCAATTAATTGCTTGAGAGGTTAATTAATCTAATTGGTGAATTAGCATCTTGAGTGAATTGTGCAGTAGCTTTCATAAATCAATCAGAATTAGTGTAGTGTGTTCTTATTTTTAATTAAATTAATTAGTTGTTTAAGGTTTCTTGTGGTTGCAAAAATTCTTTGAACAATTAATGAATTGAATCTTGGATGGTTATTCAAGAACCTTATGAGGAATGCACTAAAGAGTAAGAACTTAATCCAAAATTGGTAAGTCAAAAAGAGCAAGGATAATTGAATTCTAGGGAATCCAATTAAAAGCTAGTTACCTCATTTACTTGATAAATCACTTGAACTTAGTTTTAGATTTCTAATTCTTGTTAATTAATTTTAGTTCAATTAAATTCTAGCAAATCAAACCCCAAGTTAGATCATAATAGTAATACTTAAAATACTCTTCCATAAACAATTTAAGGCACAAACTCCTTGGGAAGATGACCTAGGTTGCACCATTATCTACAAATTTATTTTGCTACCTAGTTTTATTTGAGATTGCGCGACACGATCATCAAATTTGGCGCCGTTGCCGGGGAGTTTAGTTTCTTAATTGTTTGAGAAAGTTTTCTAGGTGTTTTTGTTTTGTTTTATCTCTGTTTTGATTCTATTTTAACTGAATTTTTGCTTTGTTTCGAGCTTGGAATTGGATAATTTCGGTGTTGTGTATTAATTTGCCTGCTTGCTGGAATTTTCGTTTAAAGTGCCTAGAAAATTCTCAAATTCTGTATTTCAAAGTTTTTGGGTGTTTTGAGCAAAAGTAATAGAAAAGCTATTAGGTGCACCATTTTTTGGCCAAATTCCAACGTTTGGAGCACTTTTTCGAATTTTTTAGTATTTTTTCGAATTTTCTAGGATTTTTCTAATTTTTCTGGAATTTTTGTTTTAATTTTTCTTTGCTAATTTTTGTGTTCCTTCTTAGTTTTTGGTTGTCTAATTGGTGTATGACAAGAAGCTCTAGTGAAAAATTAATTGATTTGGATCCAGAAATTGAAAGAACCCTTAGAAGACAAGTAAGGATTAGAAAAAACAAGGATAGTGTAGGAATTAATAACTCTATTTTGTCTGCTTTTGATTCTGTGCAAGGAATTGATTGTGCACTTCAATTTGCTAGTGATAATATGGCTGAACAAGATCAAATAAATGCTAACAGGAATATGCATGTTCAGGCTAACTTGAATGTGAATGCAAATTTGAATAATAACATGCATGCTAGAACTATTAGAGAATTGACAGCTCCTAATGTGCATTATCAAAATCTTTGCATACAATATCCAGAATTAGATGCAAATTTTGAGCTTAAATCTGGATTGATTCACTTACTTCCTAAGTTTCAGGGACTTGCAGGAGATGACCCTCACAAACATCTAAAAGAATTCCATGTTGTATGCTCTACAATGAAGCCACAAGGTGTCTCAGAGGAACAAATCAAGCTCAGAGCATTCCCTTTTTCCTTGGATGGTTTAGCCAAGGATTGGTTGTACTATCTACCTCCCGGTGCCATTGCTTCTTGGGACCAACTGAAGAGGTTATTCTTGGAGAAATTCTTTCCTGCATCTCGCACTGCATCAATAAGAAAAGAGATATGTGGGATCAGACAGAATAATGGAGAGACTTTATATGAGTACTGGGAAAGATTCAAAAGATTGTTGGCTAGTTGCCCTCACCATCAAATCTCTGATCAGTTGCTTATACAGTACTTCTATGAGGGGCTGTTGATCATGGACAAAAATATGATTGATGCTGCCTCTGGTGGAGCCTTAGGTGATCTGACACCTACAGGAGCTTGGGAGCTGATTGATAAGATGGCTCAGAATGCTCAGCAATTTGGGTCCAGATCAATGCAAACAGCAAGAGGAGTCAATGAATTGTGTAGTCCAGATTATGGTCAGAGAATTGAGAGCAAACTTGAAGTAATGTCTACTGTGCTCCAAAAGCTTGCTTTAGATCGGCAGCAGTCATCCTCCATCCCTTCTCAGACTTGTGCACCACAGTCCTACCCTGCTCAGACATATTCTTATCCACAGTGTTATGCATCTGGACAGACATCTTCCTCTACTACCTTGGTAGGACCCCTGTGTGATATATGCTCTTTGGCCACACATACTACTGATCAGTGCCCTATGTTAGAAGACAGGGTAGAGGCTTGTGCTGGGATGTTTCCAGTTAGGCCGATGCAACAAGGACAACAAAAATATGATCCCTATTCTAATACATACAATCCAGGATGGAGGGATCACCCTAACCTGAGATATGGGGGAGGACAACAGCAAAATAGATACAATGTTGCAGGACCGAGTGCACAGTATTCCCAACCTCTTAAGCAATCAGTTCCTATCCAAGAGGAACCCATAAAAGATAACAGCATGGAGTTTATGATGAAGCAACTCCTGGAAAAGATGGATCAAAATGAGGCTAGAAACAAACAAGAATTGGCTAACATGAAAAATCAGAACAAGCATTTGGAAAATATGGTTAGCCAATTAGCTAATTCTCTCAATGAGATAAAAAGCCAAGGTTCAAGCCAATTACCCTCACAGACAGTTGTTAATCCGAGGAATAGTAGCAATGTCAGTGCCATCACTCTTAGGAGTGGAAAAGAAGTTCAGGGATCCTCAGATACCACCATGGATAAGTCGACGTCACCAAAAACACACGCCGCATCAAATGAGCCTAATAATGAAGAGGAGCCAAAGAAAATTTTGCCTTTCCCACATAGACCTACCTTGGGAAAGAGGCAAACTGAAGCAGATGCAGAAAAAGAGATTCTTGAGACTTTTAAAAAGGTTGAAGTCAATATACCCCTGTTGGAGGCAATCAAGACCATTCCTAAATATGCCAAGTTTCTCAAGGAGATATGCACTAACAAGAGGCATCTGAGAGGGAATGAAAAAGTTAATTTTGGCAAGAATGTTTCAGCACTCATACAGCCAACAATGCCCACTAAGTGTCAAGATTCAGGCACTTTTACAATTCCATGCACCATTAGAAATTTTGAGTTTTCTGATGCTTTAATTGATCTTGGTGCTGCTATAAATGTTATGCCTAAATCTGTTTATTCATCTTTGCAGGTGGGAGAGCTGAAACCTACCGGAGTGGTTGTGCAGCTGGCAAATAGGAGTATTGCTTATCCTTCAGGAGTGTTGGAGGATGTTCTGGTTAAGGTAAAGGATTTAATTTTTCCAGCTGATTTTTATATCCTTAATATGGAAGATGATAGATATAGATCTAGTGGACATGCCCCACTCATTTTAGGTAGACCTTTCCTGAAAACTGCTAAAACAATTATAAATGTGCATGAGGGTAATCTTCAAATGGAGTTTGCTGGCAATGTGATACAATTTAATATATTTGATGCCATGAAATACCCTTGTGATGATAACTCTGTTTTTAGTATAAGCTTGATTGATATGTTAGTTGATGATGCCAGTGCTGATTTTAGGGATAGTTTGTTGACTGAATCCTGTGATATTGCTGATCTTGATGATTCTTTGAAACATAATTGTGATGACTCTCATTCTTGCACTATATGTAGAGAAATTGATGAATTTTTGAGCTTGTATGATGAGATTAACTCTACAAAACCTATTACTGATCAGATTGATTCTATTTCATCTAGAACATCTGTTGATTTAACTGGTCTTATTGATCTTTCTGGTACTGATAATTCTTTGCATGATGACATGGATAATTTAGGAAATCATGATGCTGATATTCAATTGACTACTAATTCTTTTGATTCTTCCCACACTACTGATATCCCCAAGGATGGGGAAGTTGTTTCTTCTATCTATGAGTTGTCTGAACATGTATTTAGCATGGAAGAGATTGAAATCAAACAACTCATTCCTTCGGTCGAGCAAGCTCCCACCTTAGAGCTCAAACCGCTTCCAGACAATCTCAAGTACACCTACTTGGGGGAAAATGAGAAGCTTCCGGTAATTGTAGCTAGTGACATTATTCCAGAGGAGGAAGAGAAGCTTCTTGAGGTCTTAAGGAGGAGAAGACAAGCCATAGGATGGACCTTAGCTGACATACTTGGCATTAGCCCTGATACATGCATGCACAGAATTCTGTTGGAAGATGGAGCAAAACCAGTAAGGCAACCTCAAAGGCGACTGAACCCACTTATTCTGGATGTGGTTAAAAAGGAAGTTTCTAAACTTTTATCTGCTGGTATAATATATCCTATTTCTGACAGTCAGTGGGTTAGTCCTGTGCAAGTAGTTCCAAAGAAATCAGGGATCACAGTGATCCGAAATGAGAATAATGAATTGGTGCCCACCCATGTACAGAATAGTTGGAGGGTTTGCATTGACTATAGGAGGCTTAATTTAGTCACTAGAAAAGATCATTACCCCCTCCCATTTATCGATCAGATGCTTGAGCGTTTAGCTGGTAAATCTCACTACTGTTTTCTGGATGGATTTTCAGGGTATTTTCAGATATGCATAGCCCCGGAGGATCAAGAGAAGACAACATTCACATGCCCATTTGGAACATATGCCTATAGACGAATGCCTTTTGGTCTTTGCAATGCCCCTGGGACCTTTCAGCGGTGCATGGTTTCCATTTTTAGTGATTTCCTTGAACATTGTATAGAAATTTTTATGGATGATTTCACTGTATATGGGAACTCTTTTGATGATTGCTTATGTAGTCTGGATAGAGTCCTAGCTAGATGCATAGAGAAAAACCTTGTACTTAATTTTGAAAAGTGTCATTTTATGGTTCGGAAAGGCATTGTATTGGGTCATATTATATCTGAACAAGGCATAGAGGTAGATAAAGCTAAGACAGATGTTATAACCTCTCTACCATACCCGACATGTGTTCGGGAGGTTCGATCTTTTCTAGGTCATGCAGGTTTTTATAGAAGATTCATTCAGAACTTTAGTAAAATTGCTTTGCCATTGTCTAAGTTGTTACAAAAAGATGTTGATTTCCAATTTAATGATGCATGTAAAACAGCTTTTGATGAACTTAAAGAATGCTTGACTTCCCCACCTATTATTCAACCCTCTGATTGGACCCTCCCATTTGAGCTTTTATGTGATGCATCTAATTTTGCTGTAGGTGCAATCTTGAGCCAGAGAGTGAATAAGAGGTCCCATGTGATTGCTTATGCATCTAAGACTCTGGATGGGGCCCAAGCAAATTATACAACCACAGAAAAAGAGCTTCTTGCTATTGTTTTTGCTTTAGATAAATTTAGATCATATTTGCTTGATACTAAAGTCATTGTTTTTACTGATCATGCAGCCTTGAAGTACTTGCTGAAGAAACCTGATGCAAAGCCAAGATTGATCAGATGGATGCTTCTACTTCAAGAATTTGACATTGACATCCGGGATAAAAGTGGAGCTGAAAACTTGGTGGCAGACCACTTGAGCAGAATTGATGCTTCAAAGGTAAATTCCTTACCTATTGATGATGATTTCCCTGATGAGCATTTATGTGCTATGCATAGTTTTTATCCATGGTATGCAGACTTAGTGAATTATCTAGCTGCTTCTGAACTACCTGTTGATTTGACTAAACATCAGTTGAATAAGTTTAGGAGTGAAGCTAGGTATTATATTTGGGATGATCCATATTTGTGGAGATTATGTAGTGACCAAGTGATTAGACGTTGTGTGCCTGATATAGAATTTGATTCTGTTTTAAATTTTTGTCACGCACTAGCATGTGGAGGTCACTTTAGTTCAAAACGTACAGCTAGGAAGGTTCTAGATAGTGGATTGTATTGGCCTACCCTGTTTCGTGATGCCTTTAATTTTTGTAAAAGATGTGCTCGGTGTCAACAAACAGGTAGCATATCTAGGAGAAATGAAATGCCACAACATTCCATCTTATTTTGTGAAGTCTTTGATGTGTGGGGCATTGATTTTATGGGACCTTTTCCCACTTCTTTTGGCCTTTCATACATTTTACTGGCTGTTGATTATGTTTCGAAGTGGGTGGAAGCCAAACCCACCAGGACTGATGATTCTTCTGTGGTTGTAGAATTCGTTCGCTCTCACATTTTCTGTAGGTTTGGTATTCCCAGAGCCATTATCAGTGACCAGGGCACTCACTTTTGTAACCGGAGTATGCATAGCTTGCTTAGCAAGTATGGTGTTGTGCATAAAGTAGCTACTCCATACCACCCTCAGACAAATGGCCAAGCAGAAATTTCTAACCGGGAGGTAAAGCAAATTTTGGAGAAAACAGTGCAGCCGAATAGAAAGGATTGGAGCAAGAGGCTGGATGATGCACTTTGGGCTTACAGGACTACCTACAAGACTCCTATTGGCATGTCACCCTATCGGCTGGTATTTGGAAAAGCATGTCACTTACCGGTGGAAGTGGAGCACAAAGCTTACTGGGCCGTGAAAAAATGTAATTTGGATTTGAATGAAGCAGGATCTCACAGAAAATTCTAACTCCAAGAGCTTGAAGAGATCAGATTGGAAGCCTATGACAATGCAAGAATCTATAAAGAGAAGACAAAGGCATTCCATGACAAGATGATTGCAAGGAAAGAGTTTGTTGTTGGCCAAAAAGTCTTACTCTATAAATCCCGTCTGAAGCTTATGCCAGGTAAACTTCATTCTAAATGGGAAGGTCCTTATATAGTTTCTAATGTTTTCCTTTTGGTGCAGCTGAGCTTTTGGATGAGCAAACGGGAGCTAAATTCAAAGTTAATGGACATCGGCTCAAACACTTTTATGAAGGAGTTCCACGGGATAACAAGGAGGAGCTCCAACTTCATAACCCACCCTGAATCCCGGTTGTACTCTTTCCCTTTCCCCTTTTATATTGTGTTGTCTTTATCTGTTTATTACATTGTGTGCTGGCATTGAGGACAATGCAATGTTTAAGTGTGGGGGGGATACAAATAAATTTTTAATTTTGTTTTATTTTGGTTAGTTGATTTTTATAGTTTCTAGGTTTTTAGTTAGTTTTATGTTATTTTCCAGTAAAAAAAAAAAAAAATTTCCAACCAAAAACTATGCTTCTGTGTAAGTTGCTAGCATTAAGGGGATCCTGGCTTTGATATATCTTGATTTAACAAGGATTTGACCTTGCATTAAGAATGCAAGTTAAGTGGCAATTGGCTTTGCTTTAATGAAATTTGATGATAGTCAATTCACCCTGTGAAGATTTTTGAACCTATTGCTTATTCATTTCTAGTGTGTATCCCCTATCTTACTTTTATTCTAGAACTTGGCTTGAATCTTATTCAAGGCCACATTTATTCATTTGCCATGATGAAAAGGATTAAGGCATTCATTGTTATTTTGTTTTAGCCAGAGCCAAAAAGCTAACCTATATTGCATTTAATCCATTTGTTTTCCCCATTTGGGCCTTATATTTTTCCTTGTTAACCTTATAGCCATGAAAATCAAATCAATGTTCTTCCTACCTTGATTAGGATGCTTTCGATTATTAAGAGCATTATATCTTGTTAAGGTAGATGGAGGTGTATTTTGCATATCATTTATAGGCCATTTGTTCCTTCTTCTTCAAGAGTATTTCCCAATAAAAAAAAAAACAAAAAAAAAAAGAAAAAAAAAATGAATGACCAAAAAAAAAAAAAAGATTGAAAAGGGAAATAAAGTTATTCTCTTAATGCATATTTTTCTGTTTGTGGTTAAAAAGGCCTTGAGATGCACCTTTACTCCATCCTTATTCTTATTTTAATGCTCTTGATGATTTTAAACATCCGATTTGCTTTTGAATTTCCTTCATTCTTTTGTTTACCACTTGTTTCATACCTTAGCCTACATTACAACCGTAATAAAGCCCTTTTGATTCATTCATTGGCATTTGATTTTAATGGTGGAGATGTAGATGATTGCCAAGCTTATGGTAGTAAGGGTGGGTAGGATGGAATTTGAGAGTAAGCACTTCATCCTAAACACTAAAGAGGAGAGTGATAAACACAAATCCAAGTGAGGGACTGTCATTGCATTTCATTCTTGATAAAGTGTATTGCCATGGTGCTTGTTGCATTAATGCAAGTGACATGACTTGGAGAATTGAGCTATTGATTTGCTTTGAACTTCCTTGTGCTAAGTGATTTATACAACTCCATCCCTCTTGATTTCTTTTCCATTAGTATCTTCTTGAAGTCTTGAGCTTTGCCCAGGAGTGCAAATGTTTAAGTGTGGGGGAATTTGATAAACACATATTTTATCTATTTTCATCCTCCTAACTTAGTCATTTTAATAATCAAATGTAGCTTAATGCATGCAATTGAATGGAAATTGATTTTATTAGCCACTTTTGCACTTTAGGAATTAAACTGCAAAATTCTTGAATTTTATTGCTTGAATTCCTTTTAAATAATTTTGTAGGTATTTCTACTTAACACTTTCCATTCTTTTGTGTAGATTTTAATGGGCTTTGAACACAATCTTGAAAGCCACGAGTTGGAGAGTAAAAGAGAATAAAAATTAAATATATTAGAAGCAAACAAGAAGGAGAAGCATGTGCAGATTTTGAGAAGGTTTCTTGTGGTATGAATAGAGGGGAAGCAAACGAGAAGCTGCTAAACAACACACAGAAGCAACATGTGGTATGAAGAGAGGGCTTGACCAGAACGTGAAGAGTTGGAGTCAACGCAAGGAAGAAGCTCGAGTTCTATGTGCTGTGAATAGAAACAAAGACAGCAATGAGTAAAGCTCCAGGGACGTGAACAGAAACAAGCACGAAGAAGCAGAAATGGAGGAAAGAGCTTGAAGAAGCAGCTGGAACGAAGAAGAGAGCACGAACAGAAAACACATAGCAGCTGAACGAAGATGCTAGAGCTGAAGCTTGGTTTTAACGTGAAAAGGAGAGCTACATGATTCAAGGAAGCAACACGAGCTAAGAAAGAAGCAAAAGCTGGGTTAAAGGAGATGGAAACAAAATACAAACCAGCAGATGATGAAAAAGAAGATACATGAAGGAACTAACATGGAGCTATCCAAAACACATGAATGAAAGCTACAGAATAAACATGATGAAGGCTCCAAATACATGCAGAATTTACGTGGGGCAGGAGCTAAATATGCACGAAACCATAAGAACAGAAACGCTGAAGCAAAAGGTGGATTATTATATTAACGTTGGGGCCCACATTCACATAAGCAAAGATGGAAAATAACTTCGGGCAATTGGCAAATAAGAGAGCACGTGAATGATTAAAGCTGAAGCACGTGAAAGGGAGGAGAAATACACATCCAGACGCTACATTTAGGCTGACGTGGGAATTAAGATAAAGATGAGGATTAGTTGCGGGATTTCAGCGTGCAGAATCAGAAGGAGGGAGACGTGAACAATGAGGAGAAGGTGAAAATAAAACCTAGAGGGGACGCTGGGAGATAGGAGGGAAGAGGAGAACGTAGAAGGAGAGACGGTAGAAAAAGAGTGCGAGAAATTCCAGTGCTGGACGAGGAAGCAGTTCTGGCTAAATTCTCCATGATTATGGCTTCTTTGATCGATTCTCCTTCATTTGATCCCTCCATGGCAGCTTAAATTCCTTGCGGTGGCTAGCTGAAGATTGAGTTTTCCTAGATGAAGATTTGAGCTCTACATCCCCTATTGAATTTGGATAAAACTCTCTTGCCCAATCTTTTGATTTTAGCATTATTTCCTTTATTAATTTGACTAGGTTTAGTTTATTGGTTTAGGAATTTAATTGCTGGAATTACTGGATTGAATTAATTTTTGGATTGGTTTTAAATTGAATTTTGGAATTTTATTTGTGATCATTATCTGTTCATAGAAATTCCAGAATTAATGCTGTACAATTGACCTCTAAATTCCTCTTGACTTTAGGCTAATTGATGCAATGGTTATTGGGTTAGTTAGCTGGAACTTTTGTGCAATTAATTGCTTGAGGGGTTAATTAATCTAATTGGTGAATTAGCATCTTGAGTGAATTGTGCAGTAGCTTTCATAAATCAATCAGAATTAGTGTAGTGTGTTCTTATTTTTAATTAAATTAATTAGTTGTTTAAGGTTTCTTGTGGTTGCAAAAATTCTTTGAACAATTAATGAATTGAATCTTGGATGGTTATTCAAGAACCTTATGAGGAATGCACTAAAGAGCAAGAACTTAATCCAAAATTGGTAAGTCAAAAAGAGCAAGGATAATTGAATTCTAGGGAATCCAATTGAAAGCTAGTTACCTTATTTACTTGATAAATCACTTGAACTTAGTTTTAGATTTCTAATTCTTGTTAATTAATTTTAGTTCAATTAAATTCTAGCAAATCAAACCCCAAGTTAGATCATAATAGTAATACTTAGAATACTCTTCCATAAACAATTTAAGGCACAAACTCCTTGGGAAGATGACCTAGGTTGCACCATTATCTACAAATTTATTTTACTACCTAGTTTTATTTGAGATTGTGCGACACGATCATCAATAACCCTTTTTCTTTGTGACACCTTAATCTCCTACCACTACCTAGCCTCTCCATAGGCTCGGTTCCATATGATTTCCAAAGAGTCACTACTCTCCCGTGGCATTTACATGCTATGAACCGGGGTTTCATATACTCATCTTTTATCCCGTGGGTCTTGTGAACCCATCTCTAGCATCCTCAACTCAAACTCCATATATACGACTCATACATAGCATGAAACAAACCATAAGCCACGGGTATAGAGCCGAAAACCATAAAAATTACATTTTTTCACTTGGGCCCAAAAGTCATATTTTGGCTCTAAGTTTGGAAAATCATAGGAAATTTTAGAAAAATGGGAATTCAGTAAACTTTAGCTTTCTGAAAATTTCTAAGTGTCAAATTTACACTAAAAATCATTCCCAACCACAAACACATCGTTTGGACCATGTTTGACATCGAAAATGGGAGGAAGGTCCAACTGTCACTGTTTCTGGTGTAGCTTTCTGTCATGACCTTCGAAAATTAATAACTAAATCTACAAAATTCCAATCTAGGTACATTATACCAATTCGGAAAGATACGGATGTCTACTAGAGGAGAAAAATAAGTCCAGATTAGTTCAGTAGCTCCTACACCCCGAAAACCGATGAAACAGTGATGGGGGTCAGGTAAGCTCCCTGATGCTGATACAGAACTTCAGACGGTCCAATCTCTCTCTACAGACCTTCGATTTGGGTGATTCTAGTTCCTACAAGTCACTTTGGTTTTCTAGTTTATGTGTATAAAATTACACCACATTTGGAATCTATTTGGTCTAAAAGTGCTACAGATTTCATTTTCTGGTTTAGATGAACAGTACATGACCAATCCATTAAATTCTCCCAAATTCAACAATTCTCCAAATATTCCCTAGACCTCCGAATATTACCCACTTTAGCTTCTAAAGAAGTTTTCTACAAACTCTAGAGACACGCCAAATTTCATGGCAAACGGAGCTCATCCGGTCATACTTTGACGGAGCTCACAAAAATACCGGTTTTGGCACCCCATAGGTCCAAAACGGGTCTAGATAGCCTCTCACACATTCTCACTCCACATGGACAAGTTTAAAAGCATAAAACTATTGTATCTAACATGTCCATATGATCCAAATCATCATACATCCAAATCTCACTATGCTATGGCCAATTATGCACTATTCCATACATGCAACAAAAGGGGTAAAACCCTCATTTCCATTCATTTGGCTATAAATATAGTTTATACAATATCCTTTCATACTTCTACATGTGTTACAAACTTTATATCTAAAATATCTAAAAAATAGTGGGCACATCTTCATTTGGCACCACTTTACATCATATTTACATCAAAACATCAAAACAAAGCTAGCAACTAGCTAATTAAGCATGCTCCTAGGCTCCTTGGTGTGTGCTCGGTTCTCCTTGAGCTCCACCTAGCATATTTAGTTGGGAGGGGAAAGGGGGTGAGATTCAGGGAATCTCAGTAGCTCATGCACTCAATCCAGCAAGCAATCAAGGCATATAACAAGTCAAAGCATGTGAATAAGCACTTAGCCATTCTCAATCAACCAACACACAATGTACATGCTATGGAATCACAACAATGCCAAAAATGAGCTCCAGGGACTTTTGGTCTAGCCTCACCCGAGTTTAGGGACTTTTGGATGGCCTCACCCGAGTTTAAGGACTTTTGACTTGGCCTCACTCGTTTGAGACTTTTGGCCTTATCTCACCTATCTCAAGGGACTTTCGGCTTCACCTCACCCATCTCATGGGACTTTCGGCACTACCTCACCCGAGCAATCTCACAATTCATCATACAAGCATATTGTCAACAATGCATCATGGCAATAACATATGTCATATTCCACACAACAAGCATATACATAACATACAATGACTATTACAACCAAGAATGCAACAAGAAAGAGTGAAAGAGAGAGCTACCTTTGGAGCCAAAGCTAACACAAGCTTTTCCTTTCAATTTCTCCTCTCCCTCCTTAGGTTCACAAACACACCTTGACGTAAGTGTTTTACTTGAGCCTAGACACACCAAAAGCATGCAATTACTCTCTTATAATTTAATTTAGAGCAACCCTTCTATCACACACAACCTAGGGTTCTCTCTCTAGAATGCCATTACCACTTTCTCTCTCTCAAGCTCCCATGGTAGTGGAAAACCTCATTTTCAAAGAGAACTCAAGGATTCAAAAGAGTTTTCCACTTTCCCTCTTCTGACCCATGCCCAAAATCCGTCCATTTACATAAATAAAACCGCAGAAAGAGAGGGCAAAGGGAGGGGATCAGAGTTCTAAAGAGAAATGGGAGAAGTTACCTTACCTTCCCCTTGATCTTCCTCCTTCTCTTGATCTCTCACACTCTCCACGCCTCTTTTCTCTCTTTGGGTCGAAGCTTAGGGTAGATATGAGAGAAGAAATGAGTTTGGGCGTTTAATGAAGTCTAAATCTTGCTATTTACTCTCTTCCGGATCGACCCTCGCTACGGCGAAAACTAACCTTCGCTATAGCGAGCTCGTGTAATCTAGCTTCGCTATGGCGAGGTGTAGCCTTCGCTACGGCGAGATCGGGTCAGTTCCCTTCGCTATAGCGAGATTTACCATTCACTATGGTGAAATCGCGTCAGTTCCAGACTTCACTTTCGCTATGGCGCACGCTACGGCGAGCAACTCCCTGGTTTTTGTATGGGCTGCTGCCAGCACTCGCTATAGCTAGAATCGCCTTCGCTATTGCGAACTAGCTCTCTCGCTGTGGCGAGACCGTTTCTCGCTATTGCGAGAGGACTTGGCAGAAATTCTGGATTCCGAAAATTTCCAGATTTCACTTTCTTTCTTTCCCCTTTTCTTTTCTTTTTCCCGGTTGTTACATTCTTGGTCCCCATATCTCTAAAAGAAGAAGAAAACAAAGCAAGAAAAAAAAAAGACCATATGTATGAACAAAGCTTTGTTGTACCTTTAATATTTTTTACAAAATTCTTCAAACCTTTACCTTTTTCTTGGACTTCCTCTCTCTATAGCTCTCTCTTTTGGTTTAGCATCTTCATGAGCTCTTTCTTTCCTTCTTCCTTATTTAAGAAGGCTAAAAGTTATCTTAATAAATAAGTTGTTGAATTATTATTATTATTATTATTATTATTATTATTATTATTATTTATTTTTCATTTTTTGCTCTTCCAATTTTTTTTGTTTCATTTCTTCTTATCTCTTTGTTGACTCTTCGTCCTTCATGCTCCTTAGGATAACAAATTTGGTCAATTAGGTCAAAAGTTAGAAGACTTGATATATACATCCAAAATTCTTCAAATTACAACTAAGTTGGATAGTTTTGGTTAGAGTTTTTAGATTAAATTCACATGACTTTTCTATTTTATTTCTAAGTCCCCATAAATCTCAAAATTTCCAACTTTTAATTTTAAAAAATTGCGTTTTAGCGCCTAATGAAAAAAATGATTTTTTATCTTAACTTTTTGGTATTTTGATTTGCCGCCTAAAAATTGTCCTAAAATTTTTTAATTATTTATAATAGTTTTATTAGGACTTTTGGTGAATTGAAATTAAACCTTTAGATAATTTTATTAAGTTATTTTCCTTATTTTGTAATTATATAGGAATTTACTAAAAATTTCACACAAATAGCAAACAATTCATAATAAATTCTAATTTGATAAATCAACACAATAATTAAATTAAATTAAATTTATTCACTAATAATTAATTTTTAATTTCAAAATTTATTTTGAATTATTTGTTGTTTGTGTGAAATTTTTGGTAAATCCTTATATATTTACTAAATAGAAAAAATAATTAAATAGAATTAATTTGAGGGTCAATAAGTTAATTTTAACTCTCCAAAAGTCATAATAAAAATATATAATTAATTAAAAATATTTGGGGTAATGTTTGTTCACAAATTAAAATATCAAAGATTTAGGTTAAAAACCCATACTTTTTACTAATGACTAAAAATGAAATTTTTATAAATTGAAATTTAGAAATTGTGTCTTATGAATACTTAGAAACCAAATGGAAAAGCCATGAAAATTTGATCTAAATTCTCTAAGCAAAACAATCCAATTTAGATATATTTGAAGAATTTTGGACATATAAGCAAAGTTTCCTAACTTTTGACTTTAGTGACTAAATTGGTTTTATTCTAGTGAGCATGAAAGGATGAAGGGTTAGGAAAGAGATAAGGAAGAAATGAAAGAATTCAAAAGAGCCAAGAAATAAAAATAAAAATAAAAGTAGAAATAA
Organism: Erythrophleum fordii; assembly: GCA_032878935.1. Taxonomy (NCBI): domain Eukaryota; kingdom Viridiplantae; phylum Streptophyta; class Magnoliopsida; order Fabales; family Fabaceae; genus Erythrophleum; species Erythrophleum fordii. The sequence continues at coordinate 8,745,865 of JAVQMF010000047.1, forward strand.
AAATAAACCACCTTTATTTCAACAACTTATTCATTAAACCACCTTTAGCCCTATTAAAGAAGGGGGAGGGAGAGGAGGAGAGAGAGAGCTTGTGGAGGTGTTAAACCAAAGAGAGAGAGAGAAAGAGATAGAGCTATAAAGAGAGGAAGTGCAAGAAGAAAGGAAGACAATAAAGACTAGAAGAATTTTGTAAAGAATATTGATTGTAAGAAAAGACTTTGTTCTTGCATATATATATATATATATATATATATATATATAATTTCCTTGCCTTGTTTCCTTTTTCTTTTGTGGATGTGCTAATAAAAAAAAAGGGCCATGGAAGGGGAATTGGTTCCTTACTTTTATTTTGTTGGGTTATACAAGAAATGTAAAAAAATAAAATAAAAGGTTGTAGAAAAATCCAAATAGGAAATATGGGAATTTGTTGTGTTCCATGAGTTTTGAGACTTTCTTTATTCTAATTGAATGGAGTGGAGGCTAGAAAAAAGATTGGTGTGGCTAAATTTTGCATATGTTAATTCGTGCCTTATGTTGTTGAATTTGGTCCTTAGAAGCTTTAACTTTATTGATTTTTGTTATATGTCCAAATGATATTGGATTGCCTTGAATTTAGGATATGTTTGTGTTAAGATGTTGACTTGGTCATGTGATTTATGGTGTGATTTTAGGAGTCCATTTGGCTAAAGTTGCACTATGGTTAATAAAAAGCTATTTTGGGCCATAGTGGAAATTTAGAGAATTTAAAGGGTTAGATTTTTTGTTGGAATTTGATATTTATTCCATGGTAAATAGACATGTGGAGGATGTTATATCTTAAATTTTGGTAATTTTTGGAGCTTTGTGCAATTCTCCATAAATTCTTAAAGCTTAGTAAAAATTGAAGTTTGATGTAAGGGATGGATAAAGCAGAGACGTCATAGCACCAAAAGGCTATTGTTGTGGTGCCCTAGTCTCTATTTTGTCTCCTATGAGGGGAGACAAAATGTGTGGTGCCATGTAGTGCCAATGCACTAAGAAATGTGCTAGGCCCTAAATGGAAAAAGAAAATAATGTGTTGCATATTTTTGATTGCTTTAATTTGGAACTTTACAGGGATCATTCTTAGATGTGCTTGTAAATATTTTAGGAATCCATTAATAATTCATTTACCAAGATCTCCTAATGCAAAATTGAGGCATGCAAAATCTGATTACAATTTACGTGGATCTCCTAATGCCCATATTAATTAACTAAATTCCTATATTAGTCCTTTTGATTAGGGATTCATTTAGAGATAGCTATTTTGTGAAATATAACAAATTAAGATAAGCCTAGGCATATAGAGTCATATATATGAAAGAGGAAGATATTAAAGATTAAATAAACTACTTAATAATATATTAATTCCTTGACATATGGACCCTATGACTGATGGACTATACACTAGGACTTTAAATGGCACTCAAAATAGATAAGGCATAGTAAACGTACTAGGTTTCATGGAGTTTACTATCTAGGATAACAAGTGTAACACCATATATTTCTACCTTACTTCTTATCATTTCTAAGCCTCACATGATGAATTGCACAAGAAGAATGGAAAAATGACATTAAAATAATGCTTTATTTCGCATTGCATCGTGTATGAAAATTCCATTCGATCTCACACGGACCATATGAGATTATACATCACATTCTCATATTTAATTATATAAATACAACTCATTTGCATCACTAAAATTGGCCGACAACTTGTGGAATTCAAAGGGAAGCATCAAATTCATACTATTATTTTCGGACAGAATTTCAATTTTTTTTGTCACAACTTCGAAAATTTATAACTAAATCCACAAATATCAAAACCTAACAAACTTTACCATTCCAGAAAGCTCTAGATGTCTACCCTATGGTAAAAATAATTCCATCTCATGAATCATTAAGGGGAGAATATTTGACATCCAAAAATTCACTGAGATTGTTGCTGGCTGGGCTACTGGTTTAGATTTCTGATATGAAGTTTCAAAATTCATAACTAATTCTAGAAAAATTTAAATCATGAATTCTTGGTTATTATGGAAATATACACATGTCTACATGATGGAAAAAATATGTCTAGGCTATGAAACATAACACAAAAATCGTTTGACACATGAAAAAGGGCAAAGGTTCAGACAGCTACTGGTACTGATGCAAGTGTTTGTTATAAACTTTGAAAATGTCTAATTAATTCTACAAAAATTAAATATATGCAAATGATATCAATTTGGAAAGATATGAATGTTAAAGTTATGGAAAAAATAGACTCTAACCAGAGAAAGTACGTTCAGTCACTGAAATTTAATGGAACAATGACTCAGGTTGTGTTGCACTACTATTGCTGTTCTAGAAATTCTAAAATTCGTATCTCTTAGCTCAGACCTCCAAATTAGGTGCTTCTAGTTGTTACAAGTCATTGTGAATGTATAGTTTCTACCTATAAAATTTCTTAGCCATTGGACAACGTTTGCCTCTTGGATGACACAATTTCACAACTGACCAAATGAACAACACTAGTGCAAATATGAAATTCTGATGCCAAATTTGAAAAATCATAGAAAATTCCACAGACCTCTAAATGACCTGATATTTCACTTCCCAAAAAGCTCTAGGAAAGATCTAATTGCATGCAAGATTTTAAGTCAAGAAGAGGTCATTGGTTTAGACTTTGCTATAGCTCAAGAATATGGCACTTTTGGTTCCAACAAGAGGTAAATTTGGTCCAAATGAGCCATCCATTGTTCCACACCCATTTGAGCAACTTGGAAAGCATAAATAAGTCTCTCATAAGGTCTGAACCCTCATGTAATCTAAATTCATCATGCCACTTCCATAAACATACATGCACAAGTGGGCTCCCAATTGGTCAAAATGCACATTTCTATTCATTTAACTCTATTCTTGATTCATACACTAACTTTACATAGTTTTATATTTGTTCAAAGTGTCATGGCTCAAAAATAATATATACATATATTCTTTGATATTCTAGTACATCAAAACTAGCAAAATTTTCCAAGAGATGGAGATTTAAGCTCCTTGGCCTCCATCTTTTAGATCTTAGACTCCACCTAGATCATATGAGATGAGAGAAACGAAGGGTGAGATTCATTGAATCTCAATAGCTCATACAACTATCCAAGCATATTTTCAAGGCATGTAATTTGTCAAAGGGTCAAGTATGTAGTTAATCTATTCATAAAGCATTCCACTTTCACATTTTTACTATCACGAACTCATGTTAAGCATAAGAATGAGTTCTAAGGATTTTTAGTTTGGTCTCACCCCATTTCTAGGGCTCTTGGATTACTTCACTCTTAGTTTTTGGGACTTTTGACTTAACCTCACCCATCTCCATCCAAGGGACTCTTTACCTTGTCTCACCCATGCCACAAGACTTTTGACATCTCCTCACTCACATTAAGAGACTTTTGATACTACCTCACCCTTGTGAGAGATTTTCACAATTCAAATACATTCAAGAAAGCATATTGGTACCAACATAGCATCATAGCATTAAGTGGCATGTCTCAAACATATACATAGACACACAAGCACACAATGACATATATGCAATAAGAAAATGCAACAAAAAAAGGTGGAAAGCTACCTTAGTGCAAATTCAAGCTTTACTTTACTTGTTCCTTCTCCTTTTTGGTTCCACAAACACAAGGAGGTGGGATTGGATTTTTTTGGCCTATTCACAATAAACAATACTTAATTATACTCTTGGAACAAGTTATAATATCTAACTCACTCTTACGACTACACTTTGTTCTATTTATCACAATATGGTTCTACTAAGGACCTAATGAAGCAACTACCACAAGTAAAATTCTTGATTCTATTCTCTTGCCATATTTAAACCTCTTGACCTCATTTGAGGTCCTTGAAGCCACACACTCATTTTCACAAACCTAGGTCCATGTTGCTTCATAAGGTTACATTATGGAAGCCATTCCCTCATCTCTCAACCTAAGGCTTTTAAATTTTTTTCAAGGGTTTCTCCTATATTCTTTTATCATATAAAGTCTCAAATCAAGTTTGGAACTATTTAAAACATCCCCTAACTATCTTTAAGGGTTTTGACTGATTTATACTTTCATTAAAGACCCATGGAGTTTGGGATTTTTTCTTAATGGATGGGGCACTTGGGAGGCTCCTAGAAGTCTTAGAAACTCAAACAAATACTCACATATAATGGGAAAGTCTTGAATCAACCCAGATTTTAAACTATGTTTAAGCACCCTACACTTTTCCAACTTGAGTTTTACTAGTTTTCCATGCATTTCTTTGATGTAATCCATCTTCCCATGGCTTAATTTGATGGATTCTTTTGGATTATAAAACAAAAACTCTTCCCTCTTTATGGTTCTATTTGAGGCATCCTACCATTGAAGAGGAGAAGGAGAAAAAGAACCAACAAGGAAGAGAAACTATCTTGAAATCAAGCTTCCTTCAAGAGCCCTTCTTCTTCCCTCTTCCTCCTCCTTAAATTTCAAATTTCTCTCCTCTAATCTAGACCTAAATTAGCACAAAAAATTGCATTGAAACCATGGAAAGATGAAGCAAGAAGGGGAGGATGAAGTTTCAAGAGGAAGGAGCATGAAAATCTTAGATTTTCTCACCTTTCTTTGGGTTTTCTTCCTCCAAAATTCCCTCTCTTTGTGCTCCTAAGACAGCAGCTCCTTTTCTGAGATTTGGGCAGAAGAAAGTTAGTTTAGAGAGGGGAAGGCTGAACGTGACTTAAAAAGAGAATTTGAAAGCTTCCTTTTTGCAATTTGTTTCCATTTTTGCTATTCCAAATGGTGTTTCTAGTTTGGCTTCGTTTTAGCTCCTTTTTGAGAACTATCTTTTTCATCATAAAATTTAGATTCCTAATTTAATAAAATGCCTTTGGAATCACTCAAATTGGAGCTAAAACCTTCTCGAATGAACTGATCAAAGTTTGGGCCAACCGATGTTGGAAAGAATACACCGAAAGGGGCTTTACCAGTCTCGGGGCTTTCCATAGTTTTTGGGGCATTTGAGAACCTTGGATAACTCAAAATTTTCATTTAAAAAGCCTTCCTAGGTGTATTTCCAAAATTGTACTTATTTACAAAAATGGCATTGGCCTTTCGACAAATTTTTTGAATTACTCCAACTTTAGTTTTTAGTCAACTTAAGGCTCAAATCCTCATTTTCTATTATTTAAAATTTTATCCAAATTTTATTTAGCCTTAAATCACTGATCTCAGGGGACTTGCTTTTCAAACTGGGCATTATTGTGGTTTGATATTAAATTGCCCTCCTTGTTATTATCTAATTATATATGTTATGGAAAGAAAAGAAGATCATTTGAGGCTATAAAAAATATGATCTTTTGGGAGGTGATTTCAGGAGATAGGATTCTTAAGAGTTTGGGGGCTCTATGTGAGATAATTTCTGTTAGTAGCAGACCTTTTGGGAGGTGTGCCTTAAGAAACGATGGATGATCCTTTGGGAAGAGACATTTGATTGCTTTATTTATGTGGATATAAGGAATGTCCCAAGGAGAAATATTTATAATTTGGCAATCTTGTTTCATGCTAACTTATGTTATAATATACTGACAGATTATTACATTTTATGACTTGACTAATGTAGCTTCCTATGCTAATTGTATTTTATGTGCATGTATATAGCTTTGGCCTATGATGAAAGGCATGTCACTATTGGTAAATAGTCCTCCTTATGTTTTGTTATGTATACAAGGGGAAGTAGTAAGGCTATGAAACAATTAGCAATAAGACCATTTGTTTAGCTAAAAATATGATATATATATATATATATATATATATATATCAATTGATGCGGGGTTTATTTTATCTATGGTTTATCTGCTTTTCTATATGTTATGAACAAATGTAAAATAAAATGATTTTCTGTATGCTATACAACTGGATGATTATTAGTTTTCAACTAATTAATGTCTTGTTGATAATATAAATTCTCATTGTCTTATGGCAATCTATTTAGATAAGTATATAAATTCTCACTATCTTATAGTAATGTATTTGGATAAGTCAATAGTATTATGCTCACTTGCAAGTTTGTGGTATAGGTGGAGTGAATTTGGTATGAAATTCCAAAGGTATGACTACTTTAGGTGATTTTGAACATAAAGTGGATGGCCATAAGTGAAGAGGAACGGGCTTTATATACTGTCTTATAATAATATGTTTAGATAAGTCAATAGTTCATGCTAATCTACAAGTTTGTGCTAGAGATAAAGTGGATATGATAAAAAATCCCAATGATAGGACTAGTTTAGGTGATTATAAACATAAAGTGAATGGCCACTAGTGAAGAGGGTTAAGCTCTGTATACTATTTAGGAGTTGCATTAAAGGTCTATGTAATGAATTTGAGTTTTGTATATTTTGGATTCATGGTGCTTTTTGTACTATAATGTAAATACATTGTGATTTTAATAGTACCATGTTTTATATACTTGTCAAAGATATAGTGTCTAAATAATTTAGGGAATTCTTATGTACAGTTTCTATAATTTTTGGTTGCCAAAATATGTTACACCTATCAAGGTTCAAGAATGCATACTTGGGTCCCATTGATGTTTAACAACATGTACATAATCTTGTTGAAATTTATGTGACTTAGGTCCATCCCTAAGTATTGTGGAAGTTTAGGTGTTCTTACTTGAAAGAGAAGAAGAATTTTCTATTAATTAAGTCCTAAGAACATGATCTATTTCCATAGTGCCTTATGAAATATCTCCTTTAAAGTTAAGTGAACTTAAGACTTAAATAATAGATTTGCTATCTAAATAGTTTAACCTAGTGTGTCATAATAAGAACACCTATTCTTTGTGAAAAAGAGGGATGGAAGTCTCAAGTTATGCACAGATTATAGATAATTGAATAAGATGATTGTAACACCATAATTTCTAGCTCATATCCATAATCATTTACATGCTCATGTGATACCTGCAGTTTGTAACTATGCCCACGTTCTGCTTTAAAGTGCTTTGGCACTAGGGCATCTCACACACTGAATGTGGTTAACATCTCTAGTAGGAGAGAGGCTATACGCTGGCCTCTATTCATTTCATTTACATGTACTATAAGGGACTCAGATCAGACATATTGAACTCATGCTATTTGGATCTGAGCATTCTTTATTGGGGATTTCTTTCTACATGCTTTTCTCTTCATTTTGATATTACTAGAATCCCTTTGCCTTTCTTTCCTGACTTATCTCGTTATCTAGCTAACTAGGATATCCTTCGATTATCAGGACACTTTGGTAATTGATGTCATCGTTCACTGTGCACTTAAGCCACATTACTACTAGGTTGGCCAGACTTAATATCATGTAGCCTCTATTACAAGCAAACCATAACATCAAATACTAATACATCGGCGCTTTATGATTGAGCTCAAAGCCATTATGGCCAGTATATCTCAAGTTCCTTAATAATCTAAAGTATCCCTCTCTTACTTTTCTCTATTTACCCTATTCTCGTAGAGTGCTCGGGGAAAGTAGGATTCTTCCTCTACTACATCTCGAGATCTCTCTGTATTGCCCTACTATTTTTTCTTTAGGTGTTATCATGCTAGAAGGGCATTTATGCCAAGGACAAGTGTGCTTTCTTAAATATTTAAGCACACTAATTGAATATCTATTCTCAATTTAATATGTCCTTGGCTTGAACGCTGTCATATCTTCTTCTTCTACCTTTCTTATCCTCTTACTTAGGAAAAAGATGTTTTACTACTGGCTGTTTTTGTTGCCAGTTTAGGTTTTTCTATGCTTAAGAGCACCTGCATCTTTCTTGGGGTTCCTCCACTTATTTACTCTTTGTAACATCAAGGGGGTCTGTTTTTCGCTTATACTTTTACTTTGCTCTTAACTAGACCATCCTTTGGTAAGAAGGATTCTATTTCATATAATTCTAGGAATTTCATTTTATGGTGCTCTCGGCTTATACTCTTTCTCTACATAACACGAGACTCGCTTTCTTAAGCGGTTTCTAGCTCTCTTGAGTTTCCTTGAGGGTACTAAGGCACTACCTGTTTGTCTTAGCTTATTTCTACATTTAGATCAGAGCTAGGCTTTCTTTATATTCAGCCTCTCTAGCCTCATCCCCAGGAGCACAGTATACTATTTTTAGGGGTCTGTTAACCCAATCCAGGACACATACTTTCAATGTCTGATTCTACCTTACTGAGAACTTATGCTCTACTGGGTGCTCTAATCACTCGCGTGCCTTAACCCTATATCATTCTTATATTAGGGAGTTCGTCTGACTAATTATTAAACCCCTATCTATTTACTCTTCTGGGCTTAGCTTACTCATCTAATCATGACTAAAGTGAGGGCATCTTTTCTGTACCTAGTTTCTTAGCTCTTCCTCACTTCCCTTTATGACTCAAGGGGTCTATTTGGGAAAATTTACTAACCACTATTGGTGGTTTCCTTGGCATCAAGATGTCTCATCTTTTTTTTTTCTCAATCCAAGGAGAACTTTCATTGAGCCTTTCATTTACATATCTCACTTGGAATGATGCTACTAGTTATCTCCCCTAAGCTTTAGCTTGTGCTCAGCTTGGGCTAGCCATCTTATAAGACATGTAGCTTACTAACCATCCTTATTCTTTTCTGAGCTTCCATTACTAGGCTACTCATACTTACTTCTAGGTGTTACCTAGGAGGTACACCTTTCTAGATCACTCACTGTGTGCCTCACTACTGGTAGTCTTATTTTATGTTATTTCAAAGCTATACTAATATTCTATCATTTAATGTCTCACAGGGTAGCATCCTAGGTTGGAGTCAACGCCTTAAAAGTGGGTCTCAACAACTTCATCATCCTTGTGTCTAACTTTCTCTGTGTTGAGCTCTTTCCTCAGTCTCATTTATTAGGCCCACGAATTTCTTACTAATCTTCTGTAATCATTCATTACTCTTTTCCTCTACTTATACTAGGGTTCTCGCTTTCTGTGGATTGTCTGACCCCTTATTAACTCCTTTCTTAAATTGGCCTAAATATGACCAACAAGACATTCATAGTGCCCTTCGCTGTGGCTAACACATCATTCACCATGACTAATTAGCCTCAGGTTCATCCTAATTTTCCCATTTGAGTATTGGCCACGACTAACTTCTTAATTGGCCGTGACAATGAATTCTCTGGATTGCCTCGCTGTTTCTATGGAATAATTGGTCATGGCTAACGGCCTTTGATTGATTTATTTTTCAGGGATTAGATCTTCATCTTTAGCTACCAACCCAAGCCTCATTGCCTCTATATCCAATCCGTCATCAAGCTAGAAGGTTCTATCTCTCACTTCATTCATGCATAACTACTTATCATCTCTGGGCAATCGGGCTCTAGGGTGTAGCTTGTAACTCAAACTTCTGACTTGAGGGAATTAGCCTTTTGAGCTCTAAAACTTTTCTAGACATTTGGGTGTTATGGCTAGGGGATAATTCTCTTTCTCATTCCCCTCTAAATTGGTCTTGTGCAGCCGCTGTCTTATCTCATACCGCACTGCATCATTACTTGTCTCTACATTAAGCAAGACATCTCGGAATGGCCTGAGTATGACTACCAGGGAGAATTAGGCCTCACATACTCTCTTTAGCAAGCCTTTTCCTATCAACAAGATCATTTCTCATCATTTATGTCTAGGGCTTGCCACTGATCCTGGCGAGCTATCATATCACATAGAGTTTCAGTTGTCGGATCCCTTAACATTGCTTAGGCTTAGCTCTGCTCAAGCTACTCTAGAGACCACTCCTTCCTGGTGTACACTAGCTACTCCAAGACCATCATACAACTTACTTATCATGAATAAAACCACAAACTATACTCATACACCCAACATGTCTCATATAAGACTTTACTTATCTCAAGCCAAATCCAATCCGAAAGAGCTTGAAACTTTACTCTGATACCGATAAATGTAACACCATAATTTCTAGCTCACATCCATCATCATTTACATGCTCATGTGATATATAGTAAGAAGGAAGTGAGAAATTTTATTGAAAATAACACACTTTTTTGGCATTGCATCACGACTAAAAATTTGCTTCGGTGTCACGTAGGCCGTGTGAGCTCATACTATACATCCTCATATTTAATTATATCATTACAACTCATTTGCATCACAAAAACATGCCTACAACTCATGGAAACTGAATTGGAAGGTGGAAAAGGAGGTTTCATTCTTGGCCAGAATTGGACTCCTTTCTGGGCAAATTTTGGAAAATCATAACTAAATATAAAAAGATTGAAATCATACAATCTTAGTCATTATGGAAATCTTGTGATGTCTAATTTATGATAAAAATAGGAAAAAGTCATAAAATCTCACACACAAAGTTTTTGACATGAGAAATAGTCTAGAGGTCGAACTGGATCCTTATGCTGTCACAGTTTACTGATATGAACTTGCAAAATGTCCAATTAATTCTACAAAAATCCAATACATTCAAATGATACCAATTTGGAAAGATGTGGATGTCAAATAGAGAGAAAAAATGTCTCTAGATCATTTCATCAAGCCTAGACCTCAAAATTTGATGGAACAGTACTTCTGGTCGGGCAAGGTTATTGATACTGGACAGAAATTTCAAAAATTTATATCTTCCCCTCTAGACCTCCAAATGAGTTGCTTCTAGTTGGAATGAGTCATTGTGATTTCCTAGTTTCTCTATATAAACTTTCATGGCAATTGGATATCATTTGAGTCTCATGTGATAGAAAAAAATTTCGGACTATTGTAACAGTGCATCAGACCATTTCCATAAATTTTGCCAACTTTGAAAAATCATCAAATATTTTGTAAACCTCCAAAAATTATTTCTTTAGTTTTCCAAAAATCTCTCAAGGAGACCTAATTGTATGCCAAATCTCAGATCAAGACTAACTCATTTGGCTAAAAAGTGACATAGGGTTCCATAATGGTCAATTTTGGCTTCATATAGGGTACCAAAGTTGCCAAATAGATTTCCCTTTGTCTTGGAACCTTTTGGGCAAGTCTAAAAGTATATTTAAGACTTGTGTTAGTTACCCAAATGGTCCCAAACCTTATACATCTCATTTTGGCCATTCAACCCTCACTTATACACATATCCATCAAACTTTCAATTTTCATACTTTGGCATTAGATACTCAAAACATATGTTAGAGGTCATACATTATATCCATACATATAAATATCACATAATGGTATATTTATACATGTCTCAAGGGTTATGGTACATTTACAACATCATATACTTTGTGAAGCCTCATTATGGATTCAAAAAGAATGAAAGCTAGGCCTAGGCTTGTCAATCTTCTTCTTTCATGGTTGTTGGCTCCCTTCACCATAACTACTTAGTCCACCTAGCATGTTAGAGTATTGGAGAGGAGGGAGTGAGATTCAAAGAATCCCAATAGCTCATCTCCCATTCAATCATACATAATATGTGCAAGCAAGCTTTACAAATGCATGTATGGAGACAATAAAAGCCATGGACATTTTAAAAGCAAAGTTGGCATGTGAACAACTCATACAAATCATTCAAGAGCTCACCAAGTGTTTAAATTGGCTTCACACTTCTCCTCATGGGTTTTGGATTTGCCTCACCCATTTCTTGAGCACTTTGGACTCAACCATACTCTTAGGAGCCCACTTTACTTTTAGGAGACTCTTTGCTTTGTCTTAACCAAACTCAAGGGTTCTTAGCCCATCCTCACCAAAGGGAAGAGTTCTTGGCCTCTCCACACTCAAGCAAACTTATAGAAACATCATGCACTCATTAGAAAACATAACATGGCATCAAGGATCATAGCATATAAAGGCATGCTAGCATACTTTTCATAACTTGAAAATACACATACACACATTATAAAATAAGCTAAACACACATCCATGCATGAGACAAGGTGGAGAGAGCTACCTTGCACCAATTCACACACTTTCCCCTTTGAATTTAAGCTCCTCTTTTCGGCTACACAATCATAAAAGTGTAGGGAAGGTTCCTCTTGGTCTAGATACAATTTATGGGAGCCAATTAGGTTCATGAAATACATTCTAAGGCTACATAACTTGATAAACCACTAGATTACTTTATAGACTTCATTATGGTCCATAATGGCACCTAATGAAGCAACACCCCTCAAGGGACTTCTAGGCCTCATTCTTTCTTTTCAAATATGATTCTTGACTCTTTTTAAACCTCTTAGAGTTATCACATCATTAAAACAAAGGGTCTAGCATTATGTTGCTTCTTTAGGTCATAATATAAAACCTAAGGCACCAAATCAATTTCTAGGAGTTCTAAATTTTTTCCAAGGGTTCCTCCCACCTTCTACCATCATAAAAAGTCCTAAACCAAGGCTAAAATGAATTAAAATAGCCTCTAGCCCAATGGTTCTGTCTTGGCCGAATTGATGGAGGGAGGAGGAGTCCATAGGCTTTTTGATTTTTCCTTGATGGGAGAGACACTTGGGAGGCTTCCTAGGGGTCTTAGAAACTCAAATAAACATTTACACGTGCAAGAAAATTCATGTATTAAATCAGTTTTTACAAAGTGTCCAAAAGCTCTACACTTTTTTAACTTGATTTTCATTAGCTTTTCTTCTAATTTCCTTGCATCTACTAATTCCTCATGGTCTAAAACCCACAATTTCTTCTTATTTTTGGACAAAAAGCCTCCCCCCAAGATGGTTCTATTCTGGCAGAACTCCACACACAAAGGGCAAGAAAAAGGAAGCAACCAAGATAAAAAAATCACCTTGATTCCAAGCTTATCTCAGGAGCTTTCTTCCTTGCTTCAACCTTCTCCTTGAATTTCAAAATTTTTCCCTCAGTTCTGGGATCAAAATAGAACCAAACATCTCACTAAATCCATAGGGAGAGAGGAGGAAAGGAGGGGAAGAAGTTTAACAAGGCAAGGAGTAGGGAAAAGTGGCTAAAACTTACACTTTTCAAAGCTTTTTCTTCCTTCCTTGGCCTCCCCTCTTGTGCACCACTCTCAGCCCTTCTTAATTCTATTTTAATGTGTAAGAAAGTGGGTGAGGAGATCTGAGCAGAGGAGGGGCATTTTTATAAGCTAGGGATTCATTTAAGCAACTTTTAAAATTTACAATTTAGTCCTTCTTCATAGTTTTATTCGTTTGGGCTAGTTTCACTGCCTTTTTGAAATTCGTCTTTTTCATCATATTCCTCAGGCTCTTAATCATAAGAATTGCATTGGGAATCACTCAAAAAGAATCTAAAACCATTCCGAACTATTCGGTCAAAGTTTCGATCAACCGAGGGCCGAAATCGCTCACCGGAGGGGTTTCAACTGTTTTAGTGATTCCCATGGTATTCAGGGCTTCTGAGAACCCTAGAAAGTTTACATTTTTTTGTTTAAAAAGCCCTCCTATGAGTTTTCCAAATTTTTCAAAAATTACAAAAATACCTATACTTTCTTTGGTAAATTTTTTGAGCTTTTCTAGCTCTGATTTTTAGGCATCTTAAGCCTTAAATCCTCATTTTCTAATATTTAAAATTTTATCATAATTTTAGTTGGCCCAAATTCCTTCTATTTCGAGGACTTCCTTTTAAATTTGGTCCATTTCTAACATTTACGGAGAGACTGAACAGTGCGTTTCTCACATTTACGGAGGGACCGGATGTTACAGTGACCATCAAGAATAAATACATTCTTTAAAGGATAGATAACTTGTTAAATCAACTTAGAAGTGCTTCTATATTTTCTATGATTGACCTTAGATAAGGATACTAATGACTCTCTAATTTTGGTATTATATAGCATATTTTATGATGGAATAGGGAGTCATCTAGTTGTTTTTTTATAAATTTTGTATTTTAGTGTAGATTTTTATTTAATTAGTGTAAATAAATTATAGTAATTTTAGCAGCTTTGTGTTTCATTTTATTTTTATTTTAATCTAAGGAGAGGGATAGAGACATATTAGGAGGAAATAAAGAAAAGGAGGAAGCTAAAAAATCAAGAGTAAGTTGTCCAAGTCTCCTTGCAATAGCAAGGATACCAATTGGCAATAGTAAGTTTATGGCTCATAGAAAATCTAGGGAACCTTTAGCAATAGCGTAAGCTATGGCGAGAATACTTGGAGTCTGGAACTGATAAGCTCTTGCAATAGTGAGAGGTATTTTTTGCTATAGGGAGGCTTGTTTATTGAAATGTATAGCTTCACTTTTTGGGTTTAAAACATGAGAGGCAGCTAGAGTTTGGGGGATCTGATCCTTTTAAGAGACATTTTGAAGGAGAAATGCCCAGAGAAGCTGAGATTTAAAGGCAAAAAGCTTAGAGTGAAAACTGGAGGCCAAATCAACATATTATCACTGAGTTTTCTAATCTTCTTCTTTTCTTCTTCCATGAATTCTTATTTCTTTAAATCTTTTGTTTGGTTCGTAATGTTTAGAGTTATGTGGCTAGATATGGTAGATCCTAGGTTTACTTGAATATATTACCATGTAATTAAGATTTTGTGTAGTTAAATTAGTTTGATCTTTAATTTGAGTGCTTAATCTAGTTTGTCTTATTCATTTAAGAGTACTTTGGCCACCTCTTCCATGGACTTAAGATTTAAGATTAGCTTTTGAGAAAGGGAAATCTTAATAGACCATTAGATTGAGCAACTTAGGATTAGACTAACCTAATTTTGTTCTTAAGTATATAAATATATCTAAGAAACCTAAGTAGTTTAAAAGGATTGAGCATAATTAACTAAATTAATTGTGAAAAAGATATATAATTAAATAGGATAGAAATCAGAGTGGTTCGAGATACACTTAGGCTTACTTTAATTCCTTAACTCTTAGGTTATTAATTAAACTAATTAATTGAATAACTCAATTTTGATAATAAAGGGATAGGAACCTAGGATGCTTCTTAGTGCTTCTGATTAGAACAATTCCAAACACTTAGTTTATATTTTCAATTTCAATTTCTTTTATTATGCTGGTATTTTGGTATATTTCTTGACTTAAATGAATACGAAACTTCTTAGGTCCAACTTCATCTAAATTAATTCCCTATAGGATAACCTTGATCCACTATATTAAATACTCGATCTATATACTTGTAGAATCCATTGCAAAATTAATGGTTATCAAATGGCACCAAATTAGACTAAGATCATAATATATCCCTAATATTGCCTTTAGAACTAGATATAGACACTATGAGTTCTTAATGATGCCTTTTGGACTTACGAATGTCCTAGTAATATTCATGGATTAGATGACCCTACCTAGATTAGTTTGTTATAGTCTTTATATATGAAATTTTATGTACTCCAAGTTAAAAGGAGAGCATGAATGATACCTTAGGATAGTACTACAAATGCTTAAGGATAAGCAATTATTGGTCAAATTAGATAAGTGTGATTTTTTGGCTTAGAGAAGTGAAATTTCTAGGTCATGTAATATCCCAAGAGGGAGTAGATATAGACTCCAGTAAGATAGAAGTAGTGGTTGGATGAAAGATATCTCAAAATATTATAGAAGCTAAGAGTTTCCTAGGACTGGTGAAATATTATAGGAGATTTATAAAAGGGTTTTCCCAATTAGCCATTACCCTAATTAGATTAACTAGGAAGGGAAATCCTTTTGTGTGGATTATAGAGTGTGAAGAGAGTTTCCAAATAGTAAAGAACAAGTTGGCAACCTCACTTGTCTTTATTACCTCTAACCTCTTAAGAAATTTTAAGGTCTATAGTGATGCTTCTAAGAAGTGCCCAGGGTGTATGCTAATGCATGATAAGAGAGTAATGGCTTATGCTTTTAGATAGCTTTAACTATATGAGGAAAATCACCTTAACCATGACTTGGAATTAACAGTTGTAGTGTTTACTTTATTACCTTATAGTTTGCAACTAAGTAAACTATAGATTGAGTGTGACTTAAGAACTTAAATAAGAGAAGCTTAAGGAAATGATTAATCACTATAGAAACAAATAAGAAAAACCTAGATTTTTCTATAGTTGAAGATGGAACCATTCTTTTCCAAAGAAGAGTATATGTTTCTAACTAGTTAAGACCAAAAGACTAAATCCTAGAAAAAGCCTATCAGAGTAGTTACACTATTCATTTGGGATCCATTAAGACATACCAAGACTTAAAAAAGATGTACTGGTAGTTGGGAATGAAAAAGGATGATATACAACGTTAGAGAGCATTAGGACTTCTGTAACCTCTAAAATTCTTTAAGTAAAACCAGAATAGTATCTTGATAGATTTTGCAATGGGACTACCTAGGATTCAAGTTGGATATAATGCAATATCAGTGATAGTTGATAGATTGACCAAATTAGCACACTTTTTACCCATTAAAGCTACTTACTCATTAGATAAGTTAGCCCAGATATGTATTTAGGAAATACTGAAACTACATGAAGTAATTTTTGCCTTTATCTCTAATAGAGATTTAAGATTCACATCTATATTTTAGGTAGTTGTATAGGAAGCCTTTGGGACTAAATTATGTTTTAATTGGCTTATCATCACTAAATGGATGATCAAATAGAACGAACAATTCAAACCTTAGAAGTGTTTTAGACTAGAGAGGTACTTGGGATAAGTACTTACTATTAGTAGAGCTTACATATACCAATAGTTTCCATTTTAGTATTGGGATGGCACTTTATGAGCCTCTTTATAGAGAAAGTGCAAATCACCTCCATTTTGGTATGAAGTTAGGGAAAGGAATTTGCTAAAACTCAATTTGGTACAACAAACCTCTGACCAAAGTTGGTTAATTAGGGGTAAGATGCTAATTACTTAAAGTAAACAAAAGAGCTACGCTGACTAGGGAAGAAAATCTCTAGAATTTAAAGAGGGAGACTATGTGTTCTTAAAGTTACACCTATTATTAGTGTTGGTAGAACTTTAAAATCAAAGAAATTGAGTCCCTATATTTGGGGCCTCTCCAAGTTATCTACAAAGTGGAACCCATTACTTATCAAATTGCATTTTTGCTAGAATTATCAAACTTGCACCTTGTTTTTCATGTCTTTCAACTCTGAAAATATGTTTTAAACCCTTCACACATTATAAGAGATAAGTCCGTCCAATTGGGAGAAGATTAGACATACCAACTTAGACTAGTCCAAATTGTAGACACTGACGTGAAACAACTAAGAAATAAAAACATTTCTTTAGTGAAAGTGATTTGGGAAGGACTTACATTAAAGGAAGCAACATAGGAAATGGAGAATCAGCGGAGACTAAAATACCTAAAGCTTTTTTAAAGAGGTAATTTCCAAATTTTGTGGACAAAATTTTTAAAAGGAAAGAAGAATTATAACATCCTCCTAAAATTAAAAACAAATAATAAAACATTAAAATTAATGATTAGTGAATAAATTTAATTTAATTTAATTATTGTTTTAATTTATTAAATTAGAATTTATTTTGAAATGTTTGTTACTTATGTGAAATTTTTGGTAAATCCTTGTATATTTATAGAATAAGGAAATAATTAAATAGAATTAGTTTGAGGGCTAATAAATTAATCATAATTCACTAAGAGTCATAATAAAAATATTATAATTAATTAAAAATATTTTTAGATAATTTTGGCACACATTGAAATGCCAAAAATTTAGGATAAAAATAAATAATTTTCACTAGGGACAAAAATGCAATTTTGATGAATTAAAATGTATAAATTTTGAAACTTATGGGGACTTATAAACCAAATGGAAAAGCTATGGGAAAGTGATCTAGAAACTCTAACCAAAACTATCCAATTTAATTGTAATTTGATGAATTTTGGGTGTATAAGTAAAGTCCTCTAACTTTTGACTTAATTGACCAAATTGGTCTTATTCTCTAGAGCATGAAGGATGAAGGATTAGCAAAGAGATAAGGAAGAAATGAAAAAAAAAAGTTGAAGAGCTAAGAAAGAAAAAAAAGAAGAAGATATTTTATTAACTTATTTATTAAGCCACCTTTAGCCTTCTTAAATAAGGGAGAGGAAGAGAGAAAGCTTGTAGAGGTGTTAAACTAGAGGGGAGAAAGAGAGAGAGCTATAGAGAGAGGAAGTGTCAAAAGAAAGGAAGAAGGTGGTGCTAAACTAGAGGACATGTTAAAAGAAAGGAAGAAGTAGTTAATACACAACTTTGTTCTTGTACTTTTTTTTTTTTTTAAGTTTCCTTGCTTTATTTTCTTTTTCTTTTAGGGATGTGGGGACCAAGAAGAAGGGCCATGGAAGGGGAAGTGGTTTCTTATTCTTGTTTTGTTGGGTTATAAAAGAAATGGAAAAAAATTGAAATAAATGGTTGTAGAAAAACAAAAAAAGGAAAATATGGGAATTTGTCATGCTCTATAAGTTTTAGGACTTTTTTTTTTTTTTAAAAAAAATCCTAGTTGAGATGAGTGGAGGCTAGAAAAAGGATTAGGGTGGCTAAATTTTACATATGTTGATTGATGCCTTATGTTGTTGAATTTAGTCCTTAGAAGCTTTAACTTTATTGATTTATGTTTACATGTCCAAATGATGTTGGATTGCCTTGAATTTATGATATGTTGTTGCTAAGATGTTAAAATGGTCATATGATTTATGAGGAGTCCTTGATATCATAAAAATTTGGCCAAAGTTGCATTATGGTTAATTAAAAGCTATTATGGGCCATAGTGGAATTTGAGAGAATTTAATCAGTTAGATAGATATTTCTCTTGGAACTTTATTTCATGATAAATAGACATGTTGAGGTGTTATGCTTCAAATTTTGGTAATTTTGGGAGCTTTGTGTGATTTTCCATGAAATCTTGAAACTCAACAAAAATTGAAGTTTGATAAAAGGGCTAAAGAAGGTAAGGATGTCATGGTGCCAGATGTCACACCATTCATAGTTAGCATCCATTTTATACTAAGACTAGTTAAAAGTATGCATTTATATTCAATTTTATTAAATTCACACTTTTAGTAGTAGAATTTATCATCATTATAAGCTAAAACAATTCAATTTTAATCATATGAACCATTTGGCCTTACCAACATTTTCTTCCATCCATAACACACTTAATGGACCAAAAACATCACAATTCCAAGCTTGCTTTTTAGGTTTAAGACGAGCAACACAATTTCAAGCAAAGTTGCAGTTTTTCCTTGGGTCCATAATCTAATGTGAAATTCAAAACTTCATAACTAATTTTAGAAAAATTGAAATCATGCAAGTTATACTATTCTGGAAAGCTCAAGATGTCATCTAATTTTCATAAAAATTTCAGATAAAAAAAGCTAGGTTTACCCTACCAAATTCAATGAAACAGTACATTAGGTCATTGATATAGCTTACAGCTAAACCCAAATTTTAAAAATTTATATCTCCCTTTACAAAGTTCAAATTGGATGCTCTTGGTGGTTATAGAAAACTTAGGATGTCTAATTTATGCCTATAAAATTTTATAGGTATTGGACTTCATTTGACTTATGAATAACATAGAAATGTAAACTGACCATATAAACAGTGACTAAGACAATTCTATATAATTTGGCTAATTTTGAAAATTCATAATAAATTCTTTAGAACTTTAAATTAGGTTCTCTTTAGCTTTTCCAAAATTTCTAGATGAGATCTATAATCATGCCAAATTTCATGCACAAAATCATTCATTTGGTCAGTTTGTGGTTTAAGCCAAGAATGTGATCATTTTTGCAACTATAATGGGGTCAAATGATGTCAAATGGTCTTCTAACCAAGGCATGACCATTTGAGCACATCGCATAGTATAAATGCAGCCTATATAAGCTTCCCAAATGGCCCAAATTATCATACGTCTCAAAACCACTTTCCTACATAACTATATACATACATGCATCAAGGCTCTATGATGTCAAATTCTCACATACTCATTCATTTGACTTCAAAATTGACATATACATCATAGTTATCAAAGTCTTGTTCTTCAAGATTTTGGCCTCCATTTCTTGTTCCACTTATGGTTTGATATAATATGAGGAATAGTGAGATTCAAAGAATTTCAATATCTCTTTTACTCTTTTAAGCACACATAAATAGTACATTTTCATGTTAAAGAATGCAAGCATGCCAAAAAAGCCTCTAATAATCATGCATAAGCATAATTTCATGTCACATAAGTTTATACAAGTTAAACATGAGCTCTAAAGGATGTTGGTCTAGCCTCACCCAAATTTTTTGGGACTTTTAGATTTGCCTTATCCACTTTTAGGGACTTTTAGCCTTACTATTTTTTGAGACTTTTGACCTTGTCTCATCTATTTTTAGAGACTTTTGGCTTATCCTCACCCATTCTAAGATACTTTTTGCATAACCACATCCATTTAACCTATTTTGCATTCAAAACTTCAATCAAGAAGTATAATAGTGCCAAAACATTTAATCAAAAGCTATAAGTATATCTCATGGATCAAATATACACACAAGTATCCAAAGACAATCAAACATCTAAGAAATGCATGTAAGAAAGGTTAGAGAGCTACTTTGTGCTAAGAATCATACACTTTCTTCCTTGGCTATTCCTTCTCTTTTTCAGCCACACACCTATACTTGGGGTGATCTTGATTTGCTTGGCCTAAAAGTTTCCCAAAATGACAAAAGTGCCACTAGGCTTTATAGCTTTTCTTTTAGTTGTTTTGGTTCCAGTTCCAAGCTAATCTTAGCTTTGTATTCTTATTTTTAGGTGTCTAGATTGTGACGACCCTAACTTCTAATCATTGTAATTAAGGTTAAATGCATGATTAATAACCATAAACCAGGGTTACATGACATTAAAACTAATTACATTATGGGAATGTGGGAAAATTTGAACCTTAATGTTATTAGAGTCATCAACCATATAATTACTAACATTTACATATATCAGGGAAAACAAACATTCATTTATAGGCCTTGATTCTATTACCTATCAATTTCAACTCACATGAATCTTTATCATTATTTATAATCATCCTTTGAGATTACTATATAAAAAACCAAGATTTCCTAGCCAATATAAGTGTTTCAGGATGTTTGCCACGGCCAATTTCCCTCGGCTTCACCCCTCACATCGTTACTAATTTCGCTGCGGCTATAGACCTTCGCCGCAGCTGACCTACATGGCGCCGCGACGAGGAAGTCTCCTAGAACCTACCTCGCTCGCCTCTCACTATTGGCCACGGCCAATACCTCTTTTCGTCGTAGCTAATTCCTCTCTAGAATGCCTGGCTCCTTTTCGCAAAAGTTCACCGCGGCCAATTCCCCCTTTCACTGCGACGAATTTCCCTCTGGACAACTCCCAATTTAGCCTATTACATTTTGCCGTGGCTAATTACATATTTCGTCGGGGCAAATTTCTCTCTGGTACTCTCCCTGGGCAACTTTGCCTCTATTGGCCGTGGCTAACTCCATTTTAGCTGCGGCGAATTGTCTTCTGGCCTTACAACTCCTAAATTCTTGCCTCATACTTTCCACTCTCCCTCCAAGAACACCATAGGGCCCCTCTACCTTAATTGTGGGGCTCGAATAGCCTTCATTAGCCTAATTTATCCAGCTAATCTATCCTTACTAGTTCAAGATTTAAAGGTCAATTTCTTTTCTCTAATTACCTTTTATCGGCAAGTTTGTAGAGTAACAATAACAGGGATTCATGAACTATCAGTAGTTATCATTTGATACGCAATCAGTAGGGCTTCCATACATTAAGAGTTCATATCAATATCTGAATGATTACATTTCTAATGGTAAGCCATATTATAGTTCTACAAGGCTCATAGTAGATATCATAAATCTATACATCAAATACCAAACTAAAGTAAGGCCTACTTTTCAATAGGTACACATTATATTATCAAATACAGACTCCTACACTTGGCAATACAGATACATGATGATACTATGCAGAGGTTAACAAAATTTAGCATATACTCTATTCCACTCAGCTCATGGATATTCATCCACTTGCTTGCCTTTATCCTTACTCGAGGAACCTTCATCTAAAATTGTAATCCTATAAAATGGGGTGAGATATAAATCTCAGTAACTAAGGAAAATTCCATCATACATTTCAATTTAATTAACATATATGCATAATTTCACATAAGCATCAGAAACATACCAGTCATATTAGTAAATGAAACAATTAGGCTATCATGATTGCTATCCCATACTAGCAATCATATTTTCATATGTTAAAGGCCAATAACATCAGGAGAGGCTCGTCCATGGCACCCACTCCCTAATGAGTACAACTAGGGCTCAGTGCATTCAGGGTTTGATCATAACCCAGTGCCTGATCAAAATACATACACGAGTGGCAGCCGCACCACGGCTCCACCATAGACTCATAAGGTCCAATAACAATACATAGATAGCTAACCAATTCATTCAACATTTCAAATCATTCATATACCACAAATATAAAATTAAAACAGATATATGCATGGAATTAATGTAAATCCCGGTTACTTCACTTGTAGATAAATTTGCAACAACCACCAATGGTACAAAAATTCCCCTATAACATAGCATCAGAGAATTATTATTTTAATTCATCATTTACAGTAGCAACAAGTATCTAAAGAATTTAAAATGCTAATGACCACTTAGGGAACACTTACCTAGCCACTACAAGTCCCCAAATTCGGATTAAAGTGTCTTCTACCAGAAACCTCAATATTTCACCCAAAATCCTAAGCAAATTTGTATAAAATTAATACCCATATTATAAATCAGCCATGGGGGTCTCAAACTAGCAAAGAAAGCATCAAAATAGAGGGTTTATACTTATCTAATGTCAGCCTTAGCCTCAACCTACGAATTTCACTAAGAAAATCTCAAACAACCACATTTCAAATTTTGGGTATGGTGAAAATACTCCAAATGAAAAACTAATTAGGCCAAATTAAAGAGAAAGATGAGGGGATTAAGTTATATAACTATTACCTTGGCTGAATCTTGCTCTAAATGTAAGAAAATATGAAATTCTTGCCCCAAACCCTAGCCTCCCTTTACACCTCCGATTTTCTCCTTTATGCTTAAGAAAAATAGGGAAGTGGTTGAAGTGTTTAGGGTTTTAGTTAGGTTAAGTTGGGTCAAATATAGGTCATGGGTTGTTCTAAAGATCCAACTCCTAATGGGTTTCAGATTTGAGCTTTGTTGGGCCAGCTCTTATGCATTGGGCTGCTGAATTTTAATTAGGTTTGGGCCAAGTTTGAAGAGCTCAAGGATTTGGGTCTGCACAAGGGTTATTGGGCCATCACTAGGCGCTCTCTCTTGGGCCAAGTCTCACAATAAAAAAGTTGGCCTGCACCTACAAATATTGGGCCTCCATTAGTCTTAACCTTGGCCTACTCAATTTAATTTAGGCCTAGATGAAGTTTCTATCCCAATTAAATCTTAAACTCATATTAATAATTTATCTCTCTAAAATCTCCATTTATTTAACTTGCCCAATTATCCCATATTAATTATTCCTAATTAATCTAAATTCATGATTAACACCTTAATTAATTTTGGGGTGTTACATAGATTATTCCTCTAATTTCATTTGGCCTCTAATTATTCAATTTTAGGGACTTCCTTTTATAATATCCTCGATTTAGGGATTTTAGGACGTACGAGTATTACACCAGAGGGCTGCCATGGTGGTGTCCTCCTAACTTAGTCATTTTAATAATCAAATATGGCTTTAGGGGTTTAATTAGATGGAATTTCATTTTAGTAGCCATCCTCTGTATTTTATGAATTAATTGGCAAAATAATTGATTTTAAATGCATAAATCATTTTAAATGAATTTTGTGATTTTTTCTCCTTTGTTTTTATGCAGATTTTGGGTAGTGGAATTTAAAGGAGGAAATTTATTTGAAGAAGGAATGGAGTTGAAGTGATCATGCATGGATCCTTGGATGAATATATCAAGGAAGGACTAGGAAGCACATGTCTTTGTTCAAGGCAGCATGAAGATAGAATGAATGAAAGGAGGAAGTTTAGAAGCAGCACACACAAGTAGATGAAACAAGAAAAACTGGGCACCAAAGAAGAAGAAAATCACGTGAAGCATGGCTGAATCAAAGCATGAAGGGCTGAAATATGAAGCCACGGGCAGAACAGAGCAAACAAGCTGGAGCTTCGTGCTTAGCTGAGCAGAACAAAAGAGAGGCAACAAAGAAGAGCTAAACCAGTTATAATGAGCAAGGCTGCAACGTGAAAAAAATTGGCTGGAACTCGAGAAAACAAGAAGAGGTATGGGTGAATGAAGAAGCTTTTAAAGAGAACCAGCTGCTGCATGAAGGAAGCAACGTCCAGTTGAACGTTGAGCTACACGAAGGAGGCTGCTACATGCACAAACTCGAGCAGAAATGGAGGAATCACGTGGAAACAAGAGGCACGAGCTGCTGGTCTAAAGAAACGCTGGAGCTACTGGAATCAAAATGCAGAAGAAAAGGAAGCAACGTGCTGGGCAGCTGGACGTGAACTGGAGCACGAGATGGATGTGAAAACAGAGAGTTGAAGTCTGGAAGCAGCTGCAAAACTAAGGAGAAGCTCGAGTTTAAGTCCATCAACAGAAGCTTTGAGTTGAAAAACGAAGAAAGCCACGGGTTCTGATGCTTTGCAAAGAAGAAGAAGCTGGAAGAAACACGAAAGAACAGAAGCTACGTGAAAAGTGGGAAGCATGAATCAGAATATGTGAAGCAAAATAATAAAATAAAATGAATAGGGCCCACACCTTATACATAAATGAAGGAGCTTCAGTCGATTGCAATTAGAGGGTGGAGCACGTGAGAATAAATGAAGCACGAGGAGAGGCTACCATTCACGTCATTCATTCACCACGCACACATTCATTATTCGTCCAGCAAAACGACGCCAGCAACCCATTCAAACACGCCTCATTAATCCTTATTCCTTCGGTCATTGGCCTTTTAAAACCCTCACCTCCGTCTTTATTCATCCACGCATCATCAACCACTCATCTCGCCTCCATTCACTCCACGCCTCCACTCACACATCCATCTCTCCATTCTCTCCATCTCCACATCCACCGAATGAAGATTTAATTCATCCATCTTGAGGCTAGCAAGGGAGGAAGCTCTTGAGTAAAAGCTTGAATCCATGGATGAACAACAAATTATGGCTAAGATTTTCTTATTTTTCCTACACTTTTTCTTTTTCTTGTATAATCTCGGTTGAGTTATATTTGATTAGGAATTTGTGTAATTAATTAGTGGCTGGTTAGACACTGATTAGGAAACCTTTTTTTGTTGATTAATTGGTTGGATTTAAATATGATTTTTCATTATTCTCTCTAATCTCCCATGTATGCCACGAAGGTGTTCGATGAAATACATGAGTAAGGTTATGTGTTTAAATGTCTATTGGAGAATTCCTTAGTGTTTAGTTGGTTAATTAAACATTTTTGGATGATGAATCAGAAGATAATTAATCAGTTAATCAATCAAATTAGATGTTCATTGATCTTAAAGACAAGAGTTAACGGTTTAATGCGGGATTGAGGTCTCAATTCAACATTAGATTGTTAATCTCTTGATTCTTGTGTGGTAACTCAAGATAACTTGTAATGAACTTAATTAGGAATTCTTAGGCCAGAATTAATCACAATTGGAATAGGATAAGGATAGTGGATACCAAGAGATGATTCCTAAGCTAGTCACAAGCCCATCATTCATCACAATTCATCCAATTAGGTAGTATTTAGGAATTTTGTTTCAATTTCATTTTTAGATTAGTTTAATTCAACCAAAACCCCCAAATTAGGTAGTTCTAGGATCTTAGAACACTTAGAGAACCCAATTGAATATTGAATATTGAATTCCAATTCCAAGGGAGATGACCTAGGTTGTGCCACTTGCTATATTTTTAGATCAACCTAGTTTTATTTTGAGGGTTGCACGACAAGCCCGTCAGTGTCCTACTCTTTTTTGTCTTCTAGAGGGGAGATAGAACATGTAGTGCTATGGTGCTCTAAAAATTTGTTGCAATATAAAAACATACACGTAAGTATATGCATCACACAAATGATATAATGATGACTATAACATTGTTCCCACGAAAACTTGTTACCAAGATAATTGCTAAGTATTAAAATTATGCTTCTCAATATAAATCAAACCAACAATTAAGGTGATAAAAAATTAAACTAAACTAAAGATATAAAAACAATAAAATAAAGGTGAGACACCATCCTAGATGAAATTGAAAAGCAAAAAGGTTTGAGATTATGATTCCTTCTAATATTTCATATAAACTAATTGCCTCCTTCACCTTGCTTTTCATGTTTATCTTTGCTAACCTAGAACTTTAATTTACCTATAAGTATCTTTTAAATTACTTATATGCATTTTCCTAACTAATCCATAATTCCTTATACAATTGATTGAGAGACTTAATCAATAATGGGTTTTAATGTAGTTATGTGAAGTTGGTAGGTATATTCTTATTTTACAAACAAATCAATCCATTCAACATTACAAGTTTCATGAGTCCATATTATCCAATCTATAGTCTAATTCTAAAATTTCTTCCCCAAGTTTATTTAGGTTATCTACTCATCTAATGATTTTCAAACATTTAAAAGCATTAAAAACAAGGATTGAGTAAATAAATCATATCACTAATTGTAAGTAAAGAGAGTAATTACAACATATATCATATTAAAGTTTATTACAATTGCAAATCAATGAGTTTATCTTATAAATATAAGAAATAGAAATATTAAGAAAACAAAGTATAAACAAAATAAGCAAGGAAATATTAAAAAAAAATAAGGAAGAAAAAAAAAGAAAAACTAATTTAATTGGGGCATCTTTCTTAAACCCAAACTTCTTCCATGGCAAATGAAGCCCTAAATCTTTTTTTTTTCCTCTCTAAGAAAGAGGGGTAGCTTCCAAAAGAAAATGGCGAGACTTTTATTAAAACCTTTCAAAAATATAGCAACAAACACTACATTTTGCATCTTTTGTGATAGGAACTTCTTGATTGTTGCGGCATTGTTAAGTTTTTTTGCTGCAGCAAATGTGAGCATTATGTCTTTAAAATCGAGTGCTTTGGTGCTGTTTGCTCCATGCAAAATTTCATTTGGGCATTGTCAGTTTTTTAGTATGCCTTATTTTTGGCACCCTAACTCTAGGCTTTCATGGTTTTAGCTTTAAAATATGACTTTGACTTATAATTCCTTGCATTTTCCACTTGCAAAAGTGGTCAAAGCATGATCAATTCTTATTTAGAACAAAGTTAAAACAAAACATTACTTATAGTGTCAAAATTTAAATACGAAGCTAATTACAATGCAGTGCACATTTTTTGCCAAAGTTGGCTAGTTTATTTATGAATTCATAAACTAAATACATATTTCCTAATGAAAAAGTATGTAAAATAACAAGAATTAATGTGAGTTACTAGCCCCCAAATGGAAAAAGAAAATACTATGTTGCATACTTTTGATTGCTTTGATTTGGGACTTTATAGGGTTATTCCTAGATGTACTTAGGAATATTTTAGGAATCCCTTAAGGTTAGATAGAGGCATGCAAAATCTAATTACAATTTGTTAGGATCTTCTAATGCCTACATTAATTGACTGAATTCCTATAATAGTCATTTTGATTAGGAATTTATTTAGAAATAGCTATTTTGGGAAACCTAATGAATTAAGATTAAACCAGATATATAAAGTCATATATATGAAAGAGGAAGATAATAAAGATTAAATAAGCTACTTTATAAAATGTTAATTCCTTGACATATGGACCTATATGAACTTATGACTAAACCCATATGGGCCTCATAACTAGACCTATATGGAAGTTATGATTAATGGACTGTGGATTAAGACTGTAATAAAATATAATCAAAACAAATAAGACATGGTTAAAATACTAGGCTTCCCAGAGTTTGTCGACTTATAAGTTTGTGGTAGAGGTGGAGTAGATTTGGTATGAAATCCCAGAGGTCAAGTTAACTAATTATTGTCTTATAGAGAATGCAAATTCTTATTGTCTCACTATAATGTGTTTAGATAAGTCAATAGTTCATCCTAACTTACAAGTTTGTGGTAGAGGTGGAGCGGATTTGGTATGAAATCCTAGAGGTAGGATCAGTTCAGGTGATTCAGGTGATTGTCAACATAAAGTGGATGACCATCAGTAAAGTGGGACAAGCTCTATATGCTATCTAGGAGTGCCATCTAAGGTCTACATAATGAATTAGACTTTTATATGTTTTGAATTCACAGTGCTTTTTAGACTGTAGTCTAACTACACCATGATCTTGGCAATTCTATGTTTTGTATAACTATCAAAGATACAATGTTTGAATAATGAAGGAAAATTTTGTGTATAGTTTCTATAAGAACACTTGAACTTCCATAGGACTTAGGGATAGACTTAAAGTCACCTAAACTTTGACAAGACTAAGTATGTGTTCTTAAACTTAAATGGGACCTATGTAAGCATTCTTGAACTTTGACAATACTCAAGTAAGGATGCTTCCACTCTATAGGGATGGACCTAAGTCACCTAAACTACAATAGGACTTAAGTGCATCTTCTTAAGCTTTGATAGGACTTAGATACACTTGAGCTTTGAAGGACTCAAGTAAGTCACTTAAAGTTCCATGAGATTCAAGTAAGTGTGCTTGAGTTTGAACTTTCACAAGACTCAAGTAAGTCACCTAAACTTTAACTGGACATAGTTACATATTCTTGAACTTTGATAGAATTCAAGTAAGAACACTTAAACTTCTATAGGACTCATGGATAGACTTAACTCATCTAAACTTTAAGAAGATCTAAGTATGCATTCTTAGAATTCAATGGGAACCTCGAAAGCATTCTTGAACTTTGGTAGGACTCAACTAAAGACACTTCAAAATCCATAAGGATGGACCTAAGTCATTTAAACTTTGACAAGACCTAAGTATATTTTGCTAAACTTTGGTGGGATCTAGGTATGTATTTTTTAACTTTGACAAAACTCAAGCAGCCATGACTAGACTTAAGTAAGTCACTTAAACTTCTACAGGATTTATGTAAGTATGCTTGAAGTTGAACTTTGACAAGTCTTAGGTAAGTTATCTAAACTTCAATGAGACCTTGGTATGTATACTTGAACCTTGATATCAAGTAAAAATACTTAACACAGGACTCAATAGTGGACTTAAAGTTACTTAAGCTTTAACAAGATCTAAGTATGTGTCCTTAAACTTTGATGGGACCCAGGTATCATTCTTGAACTTTGATAGGACTCAGTTGAGGAGACTTTAACTTCCATAGGATGGACCTAAGTCAACTAAGCTTTTTTGGGACCTAAATATATGTTCTTAAACTTCAATAGAACTTAGATACATATTCTTAAACTTTGACAGGACTCAAGTAAGTTGCTTGAACTTCCATAGGATTCAAGTGTGCTTGAATTTGAACCTTGACAAGACTAAAGTAAGTCACTTAAAATTTGATGGACCTAAGTACATATTCTTGAACTTTGATAGAACTTAAGTAAGAACACTTCAACTTTTATAGTAAGTCACCTAAACTTTGGCAAGATCTAAGTGTGTGTTCTTAAACTTCAATGAGACACTTATACACACTCTTGAATATTGATAGGACTTAAGTAAGGACACTTCAACTTCTACAAAGATGGACTAAAGTCACTTAAAGTTTTAATAGGATCTAAGTACATGTTCTTGAACTTTGACGTGTCCAAGTATGTGTTCTTGAACTTTGACTAAACTCATGTAAGAGATCTTAAACATTTATAAGACTCAAGTAGGTGCGTTTGAGCTTTTATAGGACTTAGGTAAGTATGGTTGAACTTTAAGTTTGATAGGACTTAAGTAAGTCACTTAAGAACATTGTTGATAGGACCTAAGTATGTGTTCTTGAATTTTAATAGGACTTAGGCAAGAACACATGAATTTTGAGAAGACTTAGGTTGGTGGGACAAGAGTGCCTGAACATTAATGGGAACCAAGTACACATTTTTTGAATTTTGACAGGATTTAGGTAAGTGTCTTTAAGATTAAACTTTGATAAAACTTAAGTAGGAATGCCTAAACTTTCATAGGATGCAAAACTTTAACAAGACTTAATTAAGTGTACTTGAGATTAAACTTTGACAAGGACTAGGCTAGTGCTTTTGAACTTTAACAACACAATAATAATGTCTAAAATTAGACAAAATTTGGGTAAGTCTGCTTGAAGTTAAACTTTGATATGATTCAAGTAAGAGTGCTTGAATCTTAACAAGACTTAGGTAATAAAGTTTGAACTTCAACAAGTCCTAGGTCAATGTTTTCTTTTCTTTTTTTAAACTTTGATAAGATAGTAAAGGCTTTAAAACTTTGAAAAGAATTAGTTAAGTATACTTGACTTGAACTATGATAGAACCCAGGTATATGTACCTAAACTTTAATAAGATTTAGATGAGTGTACCTGAACTTGAATTTTGATAGGATTCAAGTAAGGGCGATTGAATTTTAAGAAAACTTAAGTAATCATGCTTGACCTTTGATAAGACCTAGGTTAGTGTTTTTGAGCTTCGACAAGATAGCAAGGGATTTTGAACTTTGACAAGAATTAGGTATAAGTATGCTTGAACTTAATTTTTAATAGAACCCAAGTTTGTGTACCTAAACTTCAATAAGACTTAAGCAAGTGTACTTGAACTTTGATAGCTTAGGAAAGGGTGCTTGAACTTTAATTAGACTTAGATAAATGTTTCTAAACTTTAACAAGACTTATATATATGTGCTTGATTGATTGGACCTAGGAACATAAGCTTAAACTTTAACCTTCAAGTGTGCCTACACTTCAACAGGACTTAGGAAAAGGTATATGAAGATTTAGATAAGTATACTTGAATTTTGACAATATCTAAATGCATGTTCTTGAACTTTGAGTAGACTAAGGAAAAGGTGTATGAAAGGATTCAAGTTAGTATACCTAAACTTGAACATACCTAAACTTGAACTTCATTAGGACTCAAGCAACTCTGTCTTAATTTCAATAGGACTAAGATAAGCATTTAATAGGGCCCAAGTGCACTTAGACTTTGACAAGACTTAAGTGTGTGCAAGGTTTTATATTCATAGTTGTAATTACATTATGGTTATTATGATTATGGGTGTTGTGAACACTATGATATAAGTTACAATCGCAATTTTTTTAGTTGCAAAAAATCTTTAAAAATATATATAATTGCTTTAACTCTCAAATAAATATATATCATATCTAATATTCATATTAATTCAATAAATAAATACTTTATACAAGCATATTAATGTCACTTAAGAAATTTATAAAGAAGAAAGTAAATAATCAAGATAATATGCAAGCATGCTTACATAATTTTTCTACATATAATATTTATCACCACATGGTAGAAGGATTGAAGGATCATGGCCTCCACTTTTACTTTCATTATTTCATTATCACAATGTGTAGCTCTTTGTCCAATAATAATAATAATAATAATAATAGTAGTAGTAGTAGTAGTAATACTCCACATATTTGCTCCATTTGATTATGATATGAGAATTTTGGTGCTTAGTGATAATAAGACTCTTGATAGTTTATTGAAGGTTGATAATATGGAGGGTTTGAGCTGTTGGATAATGATATAAAAAGGCTATTGATAAAATGGTGAACTTGCTTTAACTACTTCCAAATGACTCACCCATACCAAAGTCCTTAAAACTTTTGAAAACTAAAAAGGGAAGAATCTTCTAGTATACCAACTTGCCTTCCACTTCTCCTAAAATAAGAATCATCTCTTCTGCTATCATCAATTGACTTATTAGTAAGACCTTTATCTTGAAAAGATGTCATATTAACAACAAAATCTTGATCACACATTGGATATGGTATCCTAATATGTTTCTTATTCCTTGTCTTCATTTATCTCATGACCATTTCTGTATCATCAGCACCATTATTATTGTTGCTTGGTGGATTCAAACTACTATCATCACTAAAACTATGACCTTCATTAAAACCTAAATCATCATTAGCCTTTACCTCTTCCTTATTATAATCCATTTTGGGAAGCCATTCTGAATTTTAAAGTCCATCCAATAATGGGCATTCTCATTACTTAGAATATGTAATTGGCATTAATTACATTGAAACTATTTTCAGTATTTTTTTGACCACTTTTTCTTATTATGTCTTATTTTTAACTTCGTATTATAAAAAGTAAACACAAATTTTTTATTTTATTTTTTATACTTGAATCTATTCCTTTTCTTTATATGAATGTAGTTAAATGTACTCCAATTACTTTCACAATTTGATATTGAAATAGTTTGATTGATAATCCTTATTTTTATGCTTTGAAGTTTAAGAGCACACAAGCCATCCACCATTCACCTATTAAAATGAATAATACAAATAAATTATTTATAATACAAAAAAGAGCAAAGGCAAAATGATTTTACAATTGTAGAGGAAAAGTAATTCATATCTCACTAATATCTCTATTTGAGACGATGTTCTTTGAGTTTGAGGTGTAGCAAATGTCTCTCTCTTGTCTAATAGAAATACCAACTATGCAACATCATATAAAATATAATGTAAATATACAATATTATATACTAGATATTCATTATAACAAAGCATTTTGCAGTATATATACTAATCTTATTTTTAGCTCTAATTTTATCACCCATATTTCTTTCCAATTTGGATATTATATTATTGGTTCCATTAAATGTTTCTCTATAAACTGAATGTCCATGTTCAATCCCAAATTGAAATTAGGGTTTGAGAAAATAACCTATGAAAAACAAGAGATTTAATCAATTAATGCACAAGAATGTAAACTTTTCTAACAACATAAATTCTACATATAGACTTATAGGATGTAAATCAAAAAGTAGAAAATTTCACTTATTATCTATCATGTTGTTGCACTACAAGTGATAACAATAGTTTTGCAAATCCTTTAGTACTTTTTGTACATTGGATTTTTTCCATTGTCCTTTGAGTGCAAATCTAGACAATGAGTTACATAAGGTGACCAATAGATATGTAGTCTTTTTTTTATCAAGTTTCTGCCAACTACTTTTAAGGCTTCATCATTATTTGTAACTACTTGAACAACATATTCTTCTCTCTCTTTTTCTACAACTTTATCAACCAATTGGAAGTAATAATCAATATTTTTGCTAACAATAGCATAATCAATAGATTTAAAGAAAATGGTCTTTTTGCTATATTAGACAAGAAAATTCATAATGTGTATGTGATTTTTGCTATTAATATAACCATTGAATATTATTGTTACATGCCTTTCATTCCATGTATTTTTTAGCTCATTTATCCACTTTTTTTTTTCTTGGGCTAGAATTCATATTGCAATTACACATAGAAAATCTCATAAGGAGTTAGGGGGCTTATCTTGCTAAATCTATCTCAACAATTGGAGTGATTAAATTAAAGAATTGAAGTAGGCTCATAGAAATATAAATTATAAACTTTAATATTGTTTCTCCTAGTTTCTTCCTTAGTGTTTTTATCGAACCACGAATAATTTCTAGTTGCTTTGTATTCTTACTCCTCATAAGATCAACATTTATAGACCTTAAATTAAAGATGACATATAGTTCATATACTTACAGCCTACTAACTTTACTAGCCTTTCATGTGAGCCTTTACTCTCTTCATATACATTTTGCCCCTTCTTGTTGGTTTATCTAAATCATTGTCTATCTTTCTTTGTTCACAATATGATCTAATGCTTTCTTTGGTAGCTTGCCTAATTTGCATTTCCTCATTAACACAGCCTTCCATTTCATCATCTTCATTACCTCTCAAACGTGTTTTAAATTCTTCTTTTCTTTCTTTGGTATTAATTTTTTTATTTATCATCTAAAAGAAGTCTAATCATATCCTCCCTTATAGGAGTTGTAACTTTATGATAACTAGTTATTTGTCCTCTAACATGTGCAATATGACACTTTAATCGAGTAATTCAACCTTTTATTATTTTCTCACAAAGTTTACAAATTGTTAATTTGATTTTCAATCATAAGTGTTCCAAAATGAAAACCATATGTTGTCAGCAAACTTTGATTAATAAATGTTATCTACCTTACATTAGGTATGTGTTTTTAAACTTTGATAAGACTCAAGAAAGGATGTCTAAATTTTGACAAGACCTAAACATATGTTATGTTTAAATTTTGATAGGATTGAAGTAAAGGCACTCAAACTTCAATAAGACTTATGTACATGTGCCTAAACTTCCATAGAAATGCATCTATACTTGAACTTCAATAACACTTAAGTATTTTGAAACATTGTAAAGAGCCAATTACATGTGCTTGAAATTGATAGGAAACAAATAAGAATATAAGTTATAAACTTTGACACTATTGAATTAAAGGTCAACAACACTTAAATAAATAGCTTATTTTCTAGAAAATTGAGATGAATGACATTTGAAGCAACAAAGTTTTAAGAAAGAAAAGAAAAAAGAAAAGAAACGAAAGGATGATTACCAAAATGGGCTTGCTGGATTGGTTGGTACTTTTCTACTTTTTTAGTGAATTTTGAATTTGTCGATGCTAAACTATGATCTAGGTGCCAAATCTATCTTTATCAAGATATATATATATATATATATATATATATATATATATATATATATATATATATATATATATTTACTATGATTCTTGACCATATAGCAGAACTTTTTTCTAAGATCGGGTGAAAGAAAAAATTCTTTTTCTTATAGGGTAGATAAAACTCATAATTCGTCCATCCAAATTAGATTATTTTGGCTATGAACAAGGTGACTCTAAATCTTATTTTGTTATTTGTCATAATATTTACATCAACGAATATTTTATGAGATAAGGTTCTGGTGAAAAAAGAAATTTTATGAGAGAAAAGTTTAGCCCATCGACTTTCAAATACAAATTGCTAAATTTACAAATAAAGGTATTTAGTTTAATATTAAAAAAATATGCTAGAGATGAGTCTAATATATATATATATGTGGGCGTGTGTGTTTGTATATTCATAACTTATGAAAATATGTATGATTGAAAACTAATACATAAATTATGAAGTATTAAAGCATAAAGCAGTTTTAAGTTTTTTTATATTTTATTTTATATAAAAAACTGAAGGGGGCAGCCCTTGGGCCATCCTGGTCTAACGCGATGGGCGGGGTTAAAAGCCCACTTACAAAAAGAACCTCAGATATATGGGCTCAATTCACCCTACGGATCAGACCCTTTTTGACACCACGCAGTATTTGTATCAATATAACGTTTTGAATAAGCTATCCCATATAACATACATTCTCGAAGATTGGACCGAAGACTAAACAGGCTAGACTAAACTTTTTTTTTTTTCCTTTTCTTATTTTCCTTTAAACGGTCAGAAGCTGCTAATTTTTCAGTTTTGTAAATGGAAAACATGAAAGAAACGACGAAAGAAACGGATTAGAAAAGCCTGTCTATTACACTGGAGACAACTGGCACCGTTAAAATGATAAAGAGTTTTAGAATGTGATGATTAAAGCCAACCCGTGAGGTTGTGCTTTCAATAACAACTTTGAAATGTAACCTCATTTCAACCAAAAAACCCCCCAATACACTTTCATCATTATAATGCCGTTATTGGCTATTCGTTCTAATAATTAATAACCTTGGATTAAAGATTTTGTGTTGTTTATTAACATAATCCCACGTTTGGAAAATTGAAACATCCTACAAAATCTATGTTTAGTGGGACATCAACGGACATGATCGAGCTTAGTTACAAGCATCAAAATCCATAGGAATTACACCCTTTAGACTAGTGCTATAATTATGCTGTTTACCCTTTTAAATTCTTTTTGTCATTTACTATGAATGGTACAAGGTTAACCCTAACTCTTGTTGACCTAGGCTAAAAAGATTAAAGATATATCCCCTATATGTGGTACTGAGAATTTTTCCGATCAAACACACCATCCATCATTATAACCCCAAAGTTTCAAATTGTACTCGAGTATCACCGAAAGTTGAACAATCCCCTTATGGCACTTCCTGAAATTTTCTTTAAGAATTTGATGCCATTATATTCAGATGCAATTAAACCCACAGAAATATTCTATTTAGAGACCATGTTTCAGGCTGTTTTCAAATCACATAGGAAGCATCCATGCGTTCTTCCAAGTGCCGATAATATAACATCCACTGTTGAATAAGAGCAGTCTATCAAATTAGTCGATCATCAATTACAATTTATATTTGATAAGACCAATCTGTCAAAAATAGAATAAATTAACAAAAAATCTCGCTCTCTCACTCAATTATTATTATTATTATTATTAGCATTAGATATATAAATATTTCACTCAAAATAAGTATAACTTAATTTATTTTTTTATTATAAGAGATGTCCGTGTACTGCAATTAATGTATCATTTAATTTTTAAAAAAAGAGAATGTAATTATTTAAAATTAAAAAAAATTATATAATTTAAGTATCTTTTAAAATATAAAAAGGTAATTTACTTATATATATATATATATATATATATATATATATAAAATCTCTTTACCAGATTATTTATAATGAATTTGTTTTAATATTTTTGAAGATGAATATATATTATTATTTGGTCACCGGCAATCGATTTTGATTTGAGTTGACTTTACCGGATCAATTTTGGCCAGTCACCATCATCAGTCAGATCAACCAGAATCTCCCACTCATCTTTGCCCTTCACATCAACTGCTTGTAAATCAGCCTACAACGACGTCGTTGCCAATTATCGAAAGCACGGACGCTTTTCTTCTTTTCCATGGCTATTTTTAATGTCGAAACCTTTGCCTTTACAAAACCCACTCTTCTTTCCATGTCAGTCGGTGAAAAGTGGGTCCCTTTTTAAAGCAAATGTTAGAAAAGGATAACAAACCCCGTGTACCAAT
Source organism: Erythrophleum fordii (assembly GCA_032878935.1). NCBI lineage: Eukaryota > Viridiplantae > Streptophyta > Magnoliopsida > Fabales > Fabaceae > Erythrophleum > Erythrophleum fordii. Next base: position 8,782,804 of record JAVQMF010000047.1, read on the forward strand.
CCATACCCATGATAACGTATGTCCATTGATCATGATCTTCAAATCCTTTACCTCTCTTTTTCTACATCAACCGGCCGGTGCATAAACAAACATTAATCATAATACTTAGTTCCTTCTTTCCAAAAAAGAAAAAAAGAAAAAATGATGAATTAACTAAGTAATAAGTATCGCCAAAAAAAAGTTGAGTCCTCTAACTTATCGTATGAGTTTTGGATAGAAAAAAGATACAATCTATGTGGACCACATATTTAATGACACCATTAGAATTTATTGATTAAATGCTAAATCTCACATATTGTATATCAAATTAACATTTTATACATAGGTGCCTAAGTTTATTGAGGGCGTGCGAGAAAGAACCTCTCTAGCGATTGGTCTGTCTTAGATACAATGTGTTAATTGAAGGTGACTCGAGGTTGGCGTTTATACTTTTTGATCAAGACATATAGATTCTTATTTATAAGTTTTTGTTGATGATACTCTAACCATTTGCTCGGTGTTTAGAAATGTTAATTTCTCTTGAATCCCTCGTTCTTGAACACTGTATCCCATATTTTAACTCAATATAAGAAGCAGTTGATAATTGTGAGGTCTAGATTGATTCTTAAAGCCTTTCTTTGATTAAAAAAAATTGTCAATATTTTTAAAAAAATTCAATTTCAATCTTAAATCTTAGGTACATATAATAAAAATAAATGTATAAATAAATTGATAAAAAAATTTATTAAATTGAATGTTAATTATAGGTGGCAAAATAATAGATACATCTATTTTATTAAATTTACGTACTAATTTAATTTCTTATGTTAGTTAATCATATCGTACTCCTTATGATTTTTAAAAAATCTTTTTGGTTTGGGGTAAACATGTGAACAATACTTTAATAAAATTTTGTTAATTTTTTACACTGGCCAGGCATGTAGACATATTAAATAAGTTTTTCAAAAATTATTTTATTCTTTATACAATCCGACCTAAAAATTTCCTTTCTTTTCCTTCTTAATACAAACCAAGTGGGTCCACCCCACTATAAAACTCAGCACGTCACCAACCATACCCTGAAAAGGGAATCTGTGTTTCGGATCGCAAGCAAGAAAGGGATTTTATGCTTTTAGTGTCGGTTAGTTTTTCTCCATGAAGAAACCCTCAAGAAACCTCCTCACCCTCTTTGATAAACTCTTCAGAAGTTGACTCAAAAGTGCTTGCTTCCTTCATCCAATCCATTCCACTAACAATATGGGAAACTGCGTCTTCAAAGGCTTCAACCATGGCGACCACCTAGACGACATGATGGTGAAGGTGGTCACCTCCAACGGAGGCATCATGGAGCTCTATGCTCCAGTAACCGTCGAGTGCATCACCAGTGAGTTTCCAGGTCACGGCATCTTCCGCCGTAGCCGCCCCGGCTTCCTCTCCGAGCCCATGCTCCACTCCGATGAGCTCCTGCCCGGCCAACTCTACTACCTCCTCCCTCTTGATCCTTCCGGCTTGTCCTTCAGCAAGAGCATGACCCGACAATTAGCTGATAAGTCAGCCGCCAACTTGACGCCATACCGGATGTCCACCTTTGACAAGAACAGCCATAGTAGCAGCAAGATCGGGTCGGAAGCGGAAGTGTTTCCGAGGTATAATAGTACCGGAGTGTGGAAGGTGAAGCTGGTTATAAGCCCGGAGCAGCTGTCGGAGATTTTGTCGCAGGAATCGCGCACGGAGGCACTGATAGAGAGCGTGAGGACGGTGGCCAAGTGCGGTAACGGGTTGCCGTCGGCGGTGAATTCCGATCAGTGGAGTGTCTCTAGCAGTTGGAAAGGTTCTACGTCAGACAAGATGGCTTTAGATAGTTAATTAATTATTAAATTGTTATTTTGTGTTGTTAATTGATAGCTTAGATTAGTTAATTATCTCCTTAATTGATTTGTTTATTTATTAAACTATTATAGCTGTTAAGTTTTGTATTTTCTTATTAATCAGTCTTATGTATAGTCTGTGTGATATGTGTGCATGTGAACTGTGAATGTTTCATGTTAGATAAACATTTAACTTGGGTATATCCTTAATTTAGATATATTAGTTTATTATTTAATAACAAAAATATTATGGAGATTGTGATATTGGTTGTTATAATAGGAAAATATTTATATATAATTATTTATATTTTCGCTATTAATTTTTTTAATAAAAATATAAAAAATATATAATTTTTTCAATAATAACATAATAAGTTTATAATATTTACCAACAATTGTAGAATTTTTTTAATTAAACCATATACTTATTATATTTTTATTGGAGAATCATCCATTTATTATATTTTAATTAAAAAAATTTGATAACAAAAATATAAGAAACTGTATTTAAAAGTTTAATTCGTTATAATATCAATTAATTGATCACTCAAAAAACTGTTTCATAAACTGTGTGATAATGTGTTAATTATTAAGGCCTATAGGAACTTATAGCAGGTACCAAAAATGTATGAGTAGGAGTCTGATATATTTCATCTCCGAACATTTCAAGTTATTTAGTCATTTTAGTTTAAAAAGTGTACAAATTTATTAAAACTATATGCTACGTACATCCTCAAATAGTGAGACGGGAAATGTTGGAACCATACATTTTGAATGTTGGAACCATACATTTTGACTTCTATGTATTAAATATATACTATAATTCATGATCGACTAATTTGATGATAGCATATATATATTTTGGATGATTATATACTATTTTTATTATTATTTTCTGTCCTTTTTCGTTATATATTAGGCGTTTAGTCTTCTTCAGAAAAACATTTGCAGCATGTGATGAAGATATGGCATAGAGGATTTTGTTTTGATATTCAAAAACCCCAATAATTTATATTAGGATATCAATCACATGTGAATAATTGCTTCAATATATTTTTGTCCCTCTAATTTTACAGAAGTTTTAATTTGGACCTCTAGTTTAAAACCATAAAATGTTATTTTTTTTAATTTTTTTAAATGATCTAATTTTATCCCTGTCTCATAATCTGTTTCAAATTTAATATCAAATTTAACAATATATTGACATATACATCAAAATTCAATATAATTAAGTAAGAATATATCAAGTATATAAATAATGTCTAATTAAGTAAGCAAATTATTAAATGTAGTATCAAATTTTGTATGAATTATGAGAAAAAGAGACAAATTTGAATATATCATTTTAAAAGTTCAAAACCTTATTTTGGTTCTAAATATATATTTAATATTTTATATTAATCATAAAAGTGTTTTTTTGTTCTAAATAAATTCCAGAGAGGCTAACACCATTAAATTAATTCTGTTAAGTGTGACATGGCGGGACATATATGTGACAATTTTTTATACTTATGCCACATTTATTTTGACAACTAAGCATCCAAGTCATCCCATCTCCCTCCCCACGCACATGCCCACACAAAAGCATATAATTGGTGATTCGTATAGTTATTTGAAAAAAATCATATACTTTTTATATTACTAATGAAAAATCATATACTTAACCTACTTTGATTGAAAAAATTGATAACAAAAACATAATCCTAAAAATAATCACGGTTCAAATAAAATCGGAGCAAAGAGCTTAAGTTAATGCCTCGTCCAATGATAATGTTTATTTCTTTGACTATATGAGCATAAACTTAAATCTTTATTTGATAAAGAAATGTCTTGTTGGAACAAATGTTCTTGGACCTCTTGGTTTTGATTATGCCAAACTTTTCCAATTATGTGTTTGGAAAATGGGTATTGGGGCAAGTTAATTAATTATTCATGAAAAATATCTTGTTGGGCTGAAAATGAATAAATTTATTTTTAATGTATAATATTCTTGTTATATCACTTTTGGAAAGATTTTGAAGGATGTTTTTATTGAGTCAAATTCGTTATAAGAAAAACAGAAATTAGCGACAGAATTTTCTATTACTAAATATGGATGATTCTGTCGCAAATTAATTAGCGACGGAATTAGTGACATATTATTTTTGTTGCTAATTTCATCGTCACTAATAAATCTATTCGGTCGCTAATCAGTGACAGAATATTTTGTTATTAAAAAGAATTTCATCACTAATTATAAGTATAGCATATTCTAAATTTGCGACAAATTAGCAATAGAATGTTCCGTCGGTAATCAGTGACAAAATGTTTCATCAGTAATCAATAACAAAATTTTTCGTCGATAATCAATGGTAGATTAGTGATAGAATATTCTGTCGATAATCAATGACAAAATATTCTATCACTAATCTATCACAAATTAGTGACAAATTAGTAACAACAAAATTTATCATTGATTAGCGATAAAATATTTTGTCAATAATTAATGACGGATTAGCAACAGAAATTCATCATTGATTTATTTATTTTTATTATATTATTTTTTTAAAATATAGCAACAATATTACTTTACTACCTATCTAATAAAATATAATAAAAGCATAATAAAAAAACTAATTAAAAATAATGTTAATAATAAAATTAGAGTTTAAATATTTCTCCCTATCCAATAAAGTAAAATAACACAACAATATTCAATAAAATACATAACTTAAAATGATCCTTAGTCAAATATTTCAAAAACAAATTATAACAATTCTCAACTTAAAATATATAACTTAAAATAATATGAAGAGAAATAAAATCATATTTATAGAGGAGGACAATCAAGCATTGTAGATGCATAGGCTTTTTAGTAAAAGCCTTGCAGATGCAAATTGATCTTTATCATAACTCTTTTTCTTTTATTTGGAGGAGGATGCTTGGGTTGTCTTGTCTTGTTTCTTAGGTGCCATAGAATCTACATAAAGAGCAAAAACGAAATATAAGATGGTAAAGAGATGATTAAGTTTAACAACAGTAAGCACAAATAATAAAAAACAAGTACTTTTTTCCAAATAACTTGATCCTTGAAAAATTTGCAATAAGCAACCTAATCATTGAGAGTTCAAATCAAAGCAAACAAAAGCAAAGGCACACTAATATATTTTCTAAAGCATAAAGAACTTTAAGGATAACCTATGTTAAAATAAGTGAATCAGGGTTAAATAGGAGTACACACACTTATTTGAAGAAGAAGGATGAAACAAAACTAATTAAATAGTGCAGGGAACAAAAATATAAATTTCTGCAATGTGTTCATACTCGCTATAGTAAGTTTGAACTTGCTATAGTGAGTATCATTCTCACAATAGTGAGAAAGAATAGAGAACTGTAGAATCAAATTTCTAAGTCCACAACACCTGAATAATTGAAAACATATCCATAGAAAGATACGAACAACCCACCCACAACCATTATTATAATCATAACAACCTACATTTATCAAATCAAAGCCACGTAACTTTAACTCTAAGTTCTCAAAGCCGTACAATCTTAAGTAGAAAATTGGAGAAAAGAATGAAGAATTAACAAACCTATCAAAGAAACAAGAATTCATGGAAGAAGTGGAGAAGATAAAAAAACTCAGTGATAATGTGTTGATTTGGTCTCCAATCTTCACTCCAAGTTTCTTGCCTCCAAATCTCAGCTCCCTTGTGTGTTTTTCTCTTCAGAAGGTCTCCCCCTAATCTCTGATTCTCAAAACCCTAGCTACCATTCGAGTTTTAAACCCCAAAAGTCGAAGTTGTGCATTTCAGTAAATGAGTCTTGCTATAGCGATGAGCACCTCTGGCTGTTGCGAGAGCTTATCAGTTCCAAACTCCAAGTTTTCTTGCTACAGCCCACACTATTGCTAGAAGTTCTTTAGATTTTGTATGAGCCACGAATTCGCTATAGCGAATTAGCATCCTCGCTATAGTGAATGGGCATTCTTACTATAGTGAGGAGGCATGGATAGCTTGCTCTTGATTTTTCAATTTTCTCCTTTTCTTTATTCTCTCTTAGTAGGTCTCTATTCCTCTCTTGAGATTAAAATTAAAATGAAATGAACACAGAGCTATTAAAATGACTGCAAAAGATAAATTTTAATTATTTATATTGATTGGAGAAAGATTTGTATTAAGATACAAAATTTGTAAGAAAAACAACCAAATGACTCCTTATTCTATCATAAAATATGCCATAAAATATCAAAATTATGGAGTCATCAATGGTTTAGGGTTTTAGGTTGACGGGATGAAAGATTCGACTAGCACTATTGGATTCTTGTATGAGCTCGAGTTTTGGGTCCGTTTCCTTCATGTTAATTTTTTTTTGGTTAATTAATATGCTAACCCAGTTAATACAACACCTTAACAAAATGGAATTTTAGACCTATAATTTTATAGAATTGCATAATAATATGGATTATATATAATTGGGCTTATATTTTTAATAGTAGAAGCACTTAACTGGTGTCTAACATAATATTACAAATCTTTTTTTTTTTGAATGTATTATATATGTTCCTTAAGTATTAGTTAGATGTTGTCAAAATCATTTATAACTCATTTTCAACAACATTCAAAAAATATTTGTAAGATTTTTATTGTAAATCTAACAAAAAATATAGGAGATAAATTTGTAATTACATGGCTTGATTATTCAAAAAATGGCTTGATAATTATTTTAATTTTTTAATTAATTAATAAATTTTAATTTAATTTTTAACTACTTTTTTTTTTTAGTTTACTCTCTTAACTTTCAATTTATACTTTATTTATCTGTATTTTAAAATAATTTTTTAGTTAACTTTTAAATATCTTAAGATAATCACTTAACATTTTTTTATTGTTATATAATAATATTTGATGAATGCAATATAAAAATTAATAAATATGACATAAATTAAAAATTAGGCAATTAAATTTGAAATAAATGAATTACCAAACTAAGTCAATTAGATAAATTAAGAACTTAAAATATATTTAAGTAATATATATGTATAGAAGTGTGAAAACTCAAAAATTCACTACAAGTTTATTTCATATTTTAGCCCAAACCAACCTCTATAAGCTTAAAATAATTGAAGTGGTCAAGAACGAAGTTATTAGCTTACATGGTCCAATATTTAACATTTTATTAGTGCATTGATATTCAGATATTATAACTTTAAAAAGTATTTACAAAATTAGAAAAAGCAAAATTTTACTTTGTCAATTTCTTAAGATAATATAGCTAGAAATCTTTGTATAAATTCTCTAATTTGATTTGAACATGAATAATTTATCTTTGGTTCAAAATAAATATGAATTGTTTGTCTTCAAGAGAACATATATATATATATATATATATTTATAAAACAAAGTGAAAACTTTACCAAGGTGAAAAATGATTATTACAATCAAAGTCTAATGATTTTAATAGTTGAGTTAAAAGCATGTTTGAGGTTGTTGTGAAATTTTGTTTAATTTTAAATTTTTTTTAGTGAAATTTAATAAAGCACAATTAAAAAAGTTCATTTGTTTAACCAAATCATTTGATAAGTTTTTTTTTATTTGTTTTGCAAATTTTTCAAAAAAAAAAGAAATTGTACTTAAAAGGGCATGTATTAAAAACTGTAAGTAAAAATATTAAAAATAATTATAAATTTAATCATTTTGAGTGAATGTGATTTTTTCAAAAGAAAAATAATCTTTTGCTTTGATTTACTTAAAATAAAATATTTTAATTTTAAGCTCAATCCTACAATAAAAAAACTGATTCTAATATCACTTTATTTTTTAAAAAACCTTAATTAAGTACTATAATATTTTAAAATAATTACTTTTACGACTATTATTCCTCACAATACCTAAAACTTATATACCAAATTTCAGTTTAATCGGAGTTAGTCACCCTTAGAAACAGTATTATGTAGAAGACCTTTAAACACTGAAATTGCAAGCTCTACAACTAGCCACATAAACAAAGTAAGAAAGCTAAATTAACATTGAAAACAATAAAATTCCTAATCTAATTGATTATAATGAATTAGCTCCTCAACAATGGCATCAAAATTTTACTTACAGCTGTCTAACCAACCAACATTAGTAAAAGTAATTGGCTTGTAATAGTGTGCCCACCAAGTCATCTTTTATGAAGCTTTTGATTAAATCAATTAGTTTAAAATTTTATATAAATAGAATTTATTCAAAAATTGAGGGGGTTGTATATGGAATTAAATGATTTATTAACAATGAAAATTTAGTTACATTCATTTGAGAGTGGACAGATCTCCTTTCCTCCCACAAATTTGTAAATGAGATATGTATTGAATTTTTGTCTTTTACTCCTTTTTTGATTTTGCACCTGTTGATATTTATCCTTTGTTTCTTTTGAGAGAATTTGAGAGATTTGAGATTTAAATGAGAGAAAATTTCAATTTTCGAAGAAAAGAAAACCTTGACATGATCACTTAAGAAAGTGTAGAAAGAAACATAAAGACAAGAGGAATAAGATATAAATTTAACTAAGAGTTAATAGCATGACAAAGAAGGAAAACCAATTAGGAGAGGAGAGAGGTGAGCGACAGGTGACATAATTGAAGTATAATGGACAAGTAGAGTCATTTTTAATATTTGTAAAATCTTGAAAAATAGACATATTGTTATATGTTTTTAATATTATTTATTTATTTTATTTTTTAGTTAAATATTTATTTCAATTTTATTTATTTCTTATTTTCTATTTTTTGTATATTTTAGTAAAATCATTCCTTATATACATTTGTGTAAATTATGATTTGAAATTTGCCAAGTTTTTTTTTCTATTTCTAATTAATTAAATATATTTTATATTTATTTTAATATATGATTTAAAATAAATAAATTGTAAATTTTTAAATTTTGAATAAAAACAAAGAGCTCTTATTGACCATAGAATAATTAAACATATTAGTATTTATCTCATTTTTTATTTATTAAATTATTAATTTATAATTTAAATTATATTATATAAATCATTAAATTATTATAGGTTTCTATAAAATTAATAATATTGAAATCATTTCCAATAGATATATATATATATATACATATTTAAATTATTATATCATATAAATTATTAAAAAATTCAAATTAAGATTTGCGACAAAATTAGTGTTAGAAAATTTTATGACGAAAATTCTGTTACTAATTATGTTGCCAAATTATTGATGGAATTTATCATCACAAAATTCTGTCGTAATACCGGGATTGACTAGACTACTCTTTAACGATGGAAAATTCTATTACTAAACTTTTTCGCCAACTTATTTGTGATGGATTAGCAGTGAAAAATTTTTGCGACGAAATTTATGATGAATTTTTCTTGCTATTATTTGTGATGGAAAATTTTCGTCAGTAATTCCGTTGCAAATTTTTGTGACAAAATTTGTGATGGACCTGTGATAGAAATAAATTCTGTTGCTAAATTCCATTGCAAATTAGCTATTTTTTTTTATAGTGTTATCTTTTACATATGTTTTAAAATCAAATGGGATATAATTGAAAATTGTTTATTTCAAATCGAAAATGTTTAATAAAAGTTTTTCTTGTGAGTCCTTACATGACAAGTTTTCAAAATAATCATAAATGTAATATTTCAAAATCAATTCATTTATGGAAAGTTTTTTTTTTATTATTTCGATCAAGTTGTTTATATAGAATTAATCTTATTTAACCTTTGATACTTAATGTTTTGCTTGGATTGAAAAAGAAAGTCCTATAAATTAGGAAGCGGAAAAAGGAAAAATGAAGTAGAGAAGCAAACATCATTAATGGAAGATCAGCTTAAACCTTGGACTTCTAGAAGATGAAATTCAAATAATGTCAATAGACAAAAGTCTAGAAAATGTCCAATATGGAATGGAGTCATTGATTCAAAATTCAAAAATGATTTAGAGCATTAAAGACATAGATTCTTGATTATCAAAGCATATCTATTCATTCAAAAGGAAGTTGCTGTCCAATAGTCTAATTGTGGGATATCAAGCTATAAATAGAAGACCTTGTTAAAGAGTGATGAGGATAAGAGAGAACACTGAAAGAGGAATTGCTATATCTCTAATTTATTCTAAGAAGGTTGTTGTGCTATAGTATGTAAAGTACTCTTAGTGGGTTTACTTTTGTATTTGAGAAAATCCTTAGTGAGTTCTTGGACTTAAATTGTATCTCCTTCTTCCAAGATTAAGTTTGAAGATGTCTTGAGAGAAAAACCTAGTGAGAAAAGAAAGGTTGTTATCCTTGAGAGGTTGTCTTGTTATTAGTGTTTTTAAATAGCTTGGGAAAACTTAAGAGTGAGGGAAAACCTATGTGATGAAAAAAGTTCAGAAGTTGAGTGTTTAGCCTGATGAAGTTATCTTGGGATAGTAAAAGCTAGGGTGCTTAGCCTAAGAGTCAAGATTGCTTGTAATATTAATGATTACTCACATATAATGAAAATCCCTTATTGTGTGTTTAAAGATTAGATGCAGGACATTTTGATTTAAATCAAGATAAATTACTTTTGTATTTCTCTTTCTCTTTACTTTATTTACTTCATGCTTACTTTGTATTATAATGTAGGGTAGGTTTATTTTTCAAGAAAGGCTTCTTGGAAGTCATGGCGGTGTGTAGTCGTGGTGCAGTCAAGGTATTTGGAGACTTTTTTTTTAATTTTTTTAATTAAAAAATTAAAAAAAAGAAGGTTGGAAATGATAGAATGAATTCAATGTATGTCATGTTGGCGCCACGAAATTGAGAGAAGCCGCATCCTTATTTTTTCTTATGGTTGAAGGAATCATAAATAAAAAAGAGGGCTAAATAATTTGAAATCTAATTCAATCCCCTTTTTTTTGGATTGCTTTTAGACTAACATGTCTTAAATCTATAGTTGACAATTTAAGTGAAGAAAGGATTTACTAATTTGGAAGAGAAAATCTGTATTATCTTATTATAAAATTCAAAACAACATATAATATATATTATATCATATTTCCATGTTGAAAAAAATATTAAAAATACCAATATATACATTAAGTTTCAGAGACTCATTAGTTTAATTTGTAATATCAAAGAATTCCAGTTTCATAGCGTATAATTTAGCGTCAGAATTTTCTATATTAATACCATGTATAAAAACCTATGTTTTTATGTTTTTGTCTTTCTATGAGAAACGTTATATTTTAAAAGAAATAAGAAAGTGCGATTATTGGATTTTGTTTTTTCAATCTTATAATTCCTCTATATTGCTCCTATTCTCAAAATAAAAAGAATAGAGAATTGACACACACACGCGGTGATAAGGACAAAATAATGGGGTTTAAAGATGTAAGCATTACAAAATTAATTTCTTCTTGTTTTTTTGGTATACCTATTATCATGAATTTATTTTAGTATTATGATCAGTAAATTCTTAAACTTGAAACTAAATCCCCTTTTCAAAGCACAATCCTGTTATTTGTTTATCTTGATTTTAACCTTACACTAATTAGTTTACATAATTAACTTGTTTATACTCATATATATATATATATTATATCATTTTTTTTTCTTTGGTATGATGTACACTTCAAGAACAAAATTTTGTTCTCCCCCAGTCTAACAACCATAATTATTGTCATAATGCAAACAGGTCCCTAAAAATTTAGAAATTAAATAAAAATTTAAATAATTCAGTAGTGCAAAAATAAATTATTTTAGTGTAGAAAACAAATTAATTAATTAATCTTAATTAAATTTTGGGACCTAAAAATTATCTTATAGAACTACTTTAATATTTATCTTGTACCCAATGAAATTCCTTTGTCTCAAAATTTTCAAACAAATTATTATATTTTTATAAGACTTTTATTCCACTTCTTAAGTCTAAAAATATTTTTTCTTATATCTTATCTTGATTCAAATAGAAAAAAAAAAAAACTAATTTCCTTCCGTTTTTCTTTTCTTCCTCTCTCCCCCCTTCTTCACCTGCACGACACTCCTCACTGCACACGAACAGAAGCAGAGTTTTTCTTCCATCTGAGTGAAGCGTCTTCTCTTCAAGTAGCAGCCACCTCTCTTGCTTCGTTCAGCTGTGGGATCCGTCGGCCTCCACCTCTTTATCTCTAGCATGTTGGGCCGCCGAACGTCCTCCATGTCGTCATTGTTGATCCACCATCTTCCTTCCCCTTTTTACTTGCTTTAGCCGTGAATCTTGGGTGTTTTGTGAAGGTGGGCTTTTATCCTTCCTTCTTCATCTTCTTCCCTCCATTTTTCTTGTAACACCCTTCGGTTTACCTTTTTTTTTTTGGTTGTTGGTCTGTGATTCCTTAATCCAAATATCATTGAATAATATGATGTTATAACATAATTGCCGTAATTAGCCAAAATATATATATTGTTCATAATACAAAATTATTAATTCCTTCTTTCAAACTATAATTAATACAAATTTCTAAATAAAATAAGGGTCTTGTTCTGCTTCTTTTGCCAGAGCTTGTTTAACATTCTGATAAAACTGATCTGGTCTCACAGGTGGAATTTCTACCTAGGCCCACCCAACTTCAGTGACTATTCATAACATCGGTAGGGTCTGGTCTAAACACAACATAAAAACAGTAATGAGAATTTACATTTTAAATAAAAGTTAACAATTATTTTAAAATCTCATATAATAGTTCACATTATAAAAAATAATAGGAATTTACATTTCAAATAGAAGATAACAATTATTTTAAAATTGCATACAATGATTCAGCTGTATAAATTATAGAAATACTCTTTTGGCTCATTCTTTTTTATCAATACATAATTATACTTAGCTAATCAAATCAAGTTATTCATACACATAAAGAAGCATTGTAAGGCCTATAATATTTCTATATATCCTACTCTACTCTTCCATCACTCAAAAGTGACTCAAAAGTCGTGATGTTTTGCGGTTCATATCAAAATAACATATTAGTTACATTTAAAATCATCATGAAATAAGATTACTCATGATAATATTATTTTTTAAGTAGGGCGACTCCTAAACAAGATTCACAAAAAAAAAAAAAAATCACACAATTAAATATCACTATCCTTTTAAGCATTATCCTTCGTTTCAAAAAAAAAAATTCTCCTTTTTGAGAATTTTTTTTTTCTATGGACAGAATACATATATCTTTTTGAGAACTATATCTCTTAAGATCATCTTCTTATACTTTTCTTTCTGAGAATCATTTCTCACATTGTCTTAGCTCAGCAACTCTTCCACATCATTCTTTCTTTTATATTTTATGAAAATTACGTCAATCAAGATATTTATAATAATATCTTTCTTTGTCACATATGTCATGAAATTCAAGCCACATAAATGAGGCTTTTTCTACGTACTTTTTTTGTCGAAGAGCCACGAAAATCATATGAAAAGTGGCTAGGTACACATTTTTTAAAATAGCAAGTTCTCTATCACCGTACACACACACACATTATGAAAATTTTAACATGATAACCAATTTTAAAATAATAACTGTCACTTTTCATATAGGAATCATGAAAATCATGTCATAAAAATATTGATTTTATTGTCATAGAAATAAGAAAGAATTACATTTAAGGACTCAAAAATTAAATTTTTTTTTTTTAAGAATCTGTTACTATTAAATTCAATTGTTTGTTATTAAAATAAGTGGTAAGTATCCTAAAATAAGTGATAATAGATCTTTAAAAATAAATATCTTTATTTTAGGTTCTTTGTTATAATTCTCTCTACAAACAATAAATTTTCTGTCACATATGTATGACATACGTAATATGTATACATATTTTTATGCATTTACTAATTATATATGTGCAGTTCAATCACACATATAAAAATACAACTGTGTTTTTAGTAGAATTACATCCATTGAAATATAACTTCCGTAAAGTAAAGTAAAGTTTCATCAATATCACAAAATTCTTATAAAGTCAATATCAACCAAAATACCCAATGCGTTTGGTAGTCTATTAAAAAACCAACTTTGTACCTCAATTATAAGAATAATTTTGCCTTAGTCCACATAAAAATTTGAATAATCCATTTGAGAAAAAGAGTAAAAGCTAGAGTTGCTCTTTTTCTAGTAATTCACTTGTATGAAACAAGGAGAATAAAAGCTATTGTTTCTACCTCAATTTTGGAATTTTTCCTAACTTGCTTCTTCGCTCCTTCTTTCTTTCTTTACATGTTCCTCTCTCCCTCTCTCTCTCTCTCACACACACACACACACACACACACACACACACACACACTTGCTAAATTATGATGGAAGCTTTCTTTGGTGAAGAATCAGAAGGGAGAATGCCTATTTATAGTGAAGGTGAGAAAATGAAATTAATGCTTCAAGCAACGTGGGAATACGAGGTAAGGTAGTGAAGTTATCCAATACAAGTGTTAAACTAATGATACATTGTTTTTAATGTTGGGGCTAACGTGGGTTGCTTTACTTCATCCGTGGCTTGCCTCATGAAAGGGGTATAAGAGGGGCAGGTGGCGTTTTTTAGGAGATGTAGTGTAAATAACATGCGGGAGACATAATTTCTTTGCGTCCTTTCCACGAAAATCGTTTCTTTTTGGACACATAATATAGACGTGTGGGTTTTAGTCAAATTATAGCTTACTTAGTTGGATTTTAATTTATTTAATTAGATCTTAATTAAGTTGAGTCTTTAATCCTTTTAGTTCCATTTTAACTAGATAATTAGACTAAGCCATTTTTATAAATAATTCCTCATATCAAGAATGTATAAAATTTTCTATTAGTAAATTTAACTTATGTAATGTACTTCCAATATCCTTAAGTGAATTTTTTTAATGTAAAATTTTACTCAAACCTATTTATTATTAGTAAATATTAAATAAATTTAAACAATTAGTAATTGATTAAATAGTTATTTAGTGTATTGTTTTTAATAAATATTGCTTCTCATGTTTCAATTAATTATTTCCTTCTTTACTATTGTTAGAACGGTAGTAAATTTTCTTTCTTTCTAGAAAAATACTACAAAATCCAATAAGCATACTTATTTTCATATGTAATGTTATTCTAACAATTCAAATAGATATATTTTATTTATTTCTAATTATGTAAAGCACAAGAATGTCACAAAGTCAAGTAAATATAGTCACTAAAATTTTAATGTAGACATATTATCACATATTACTTAATTTATATAATTTATTTCAAATAGTGATAACACATAGTATAATATGTATTAAATTTGAACAAAGATGCCACAATTTATATAATATATTCTAAGAAGAGGATGTTACACTTCTTAATTTTTCCATGTTTTGGTGATCTAATCAAATTGTGCAACACTACAAAAATACTGTAAATTTTAAGATGGAATTTTTTCCATCACAAGTTTGTCATTGAAATTAGCAACAAAATATTCCATCACAAATATTTCTGTTGTTAATCCGTTGCTAATGAAGTTGCTGACAGAATTCAGCGGCAGAAAATTCTGTTATAATGGGTAGAATAGCTAATTTTAATTCTGTGACAAATTTTTGTGACAGAATTTCTGTCGATAAATTTATGATGAAATTAGTGACAGAATATTCCATCACAAAATTTTTCATCGCAAATCTGTTGCTAGATCTGTCTCAAATTATTTAATTATTATAAATGATTTATATGATATAATTTGAATTTTTTTATTATTATATGACATAATGACTTAAATATATATATATATATATAATCGTCGCAAATGATTTAAATATAATTAATTATATATATTATATGATTATTATATTATACTGTAATATATATTATAATTTAATAATTTCTATTGAAGTCTAGATTAGAAAGGAAATTTTAACAATTGTTTTATCATCTCCTCTACTTCTCATATCTTTTCTCCCATCTTCTTCCTCTTCTGGGGTCTCTCCTAGACATTGGTATCAAAGCTTGAGGGGGGAGTAGAGATGTGTTGATAGAAAGTAAATTAAAATATGTCCTCTCATAATAGAAATTAGCCTATAAGATCATTTAGGAAAACTTGGTTTGAAAGTAGGTGTATATATATATATATATATTATAATTTAATAATTTCAATATCAAAGTTGTAAAATGTGATGAATAGCAATGTATATAATTATTCTATGGTTGATAAAAGGTCTCTATTCATATTCAAAGTTTAGGAAATTTACAATTTATGTATTTCAAATCATATATTGATATATATAGAATATATTTAATTAATTAAAAATGGTAAAAAAATTTCGCTAATTTGAAATTATAATTTAAACAAGTGCATATAAGGAATGATTTTTATTAAAAATGAATAAAATAAATAAAAGTGAAATAAATATTACAATAAAAAATGCAAAAGATAAATGAGGTGAACAAATATGACAAAAATGTCTCTTTTATAAGATTTTACAAATATAAAAAATGACTTAACTCATCTACTGTGCTTTAATCACGCCATTTGTCTTTCACCTCTCTGCTCTCCTAATTGATTTTTGCTCTCTATCGTGCTATAAACTTTGAGTTAAATTCTTGTCTCTATGTTTCTTTTTGTACTTTCTTAAGTGATTATGTCAAGATTTTTCATTTTTCGAAAACTGAATCTTGCTATCATTTAAATTTTAAATTTCTCAAATTCTCTCAAAAGAAGCAAAGACTAAATACTAATGGGTGCAAAGTCAGAAAAAAGAGTGGAAGGCATGATCTAAAATCCAATACGTATCTTGTTTACAAATTTGAGGGAAGAGGGGGAATCTGGCCACTCTTAAATGAATGTAGCTGAATTTTCATTTATCATGTAATTCCATATACGACCCCCTCAATTTTTGAATAAATTTTATTTTTATGAATTCTTAAATTGATTGATTTGATCAAAAGCTCTTTGCAAGACAACTTGGTGGGCACTCTACTGCCAACCAATTACTTATACTAATCTTGACCAATTTGACAGTCGTGAGTAAAATTTTGGTGGCACTGTTGGGGAGCCAATTAATTATAATCAAGTAAATTAGGAATTTTATTGTTTTCAAATTCAATTTAACTTTCTTACTTTGTTTTTGTGGCCAATTCCAAAGCATGCAATTTCAATGTTTTGAGGCAATTAGACAAAAAACTAGTTCCAGTGGTGACTAACGCCAATTGAGCTAAAATTTGGTATATAGGTTTTAGAAGAAATCAAATTTAAGTTGATAATGAAAGAGATAGCATTTTGTTTTATTTGAGAAATAGGCATCAACATTTCACATTCGTACATATATATGACAAGGTAAAAGTGTTTGGCACACGATTTGGCTATGAATTGAAGCTTAATTAAGGAAATGTTGAATCTGGAAATGACAGTGGCAAGTGTAGTGACATTTAGATGTGATTTTGGTAAATAAAAACAACTTAATTTTTCAAGCATTAAAAAATTGATTTATAATATTTTTGGAAATAACAAATATAAACATTTATAAAATTTATATATTGTGAATATTGTAAAAAATATATATATAATTATTCCTATATATATATATATATATGAAGCTTAAACATTTTGGAAATGGATTTATACTTGAAAAATCAGAATATTTATTTACTTACCCCTTATGATCTGGGTTCATTCATTCTATCTTTTCAAAAGTGTAAAGAATGGAGTAACATGACCTCTACATGCTATATGCTCTATGGTTGGACTTTAAAAACAATTATGTATTATATATTTATTGAAGAATTTGATAATAAATATTTATAGAATTTTTTCTAAGTTTAATACTTTAATATATACTGATATGTCTATGTGTGCATGTGTGTGTGTGTGTCTGAGAGAGGGAGAGAGAGAGAGAGAGAGAGATTTGCAATAATATATTATAGTAGAAGAAAAATTCATAATTTCTAATATTTCAATTTGCCTTGGAAGTTTTTTAATCCTACTTAAATCAGAGTTAAGGTCGTGTTTTTGTTTAATTAGAGTGTAAGCTTTTTAATTTATATATATGATTATATGGAAGTTGTTAACTTTGATATAATAAATGAACATGGACCTAGTTATCATTTGTGTTGCAACACTATGTTATTATGTAATAGATTTTTTATTTTTATAATTAGTTTAACTATTGTTGCTTTATTATGCAATGAAGATACTTTTTTTATTAAAAAAAAAGAAGAAGAGAAGAATATGTGTATATTGGGATGAGTTATTTTTTTCCTTATAAAAATTTAAAAATTGAAATCTTAAAGTCCACCATACTTTGTACTAAAATTTAATTGAATAACATCCCACCAAAAAAATAATAATTAAATAACTGATAAATCAATTTCATAAAAAAAGTTGTATTTCTAGTAAATAGAACCACTATTTATTTGTAATTTTTTATGAACTAAAAATAAAACAAATATGGTAAAGTATCAAACATAGTTAAAGAAATTAAAAAAGGTAATTAAAAAATAATAATAGCTAGTATATATAGAATAGGAATTCAATGAACAAGTTAATAAGATAAGGAGACCAAAAGTGTACTAGAAGTATTATTTAGGGTTAGTAGAAGAAATGGAATAACATAAAAGTTTTCTTAGAAGGAAGTGTGCCAATTAAGGAGATCTTATAATGTAATGCCAAATAATGTTTTTAGCCTTCAAATTGGTTTTTCCTTCTAGTTTTTTCTTACATATGCTTTTTCTTAATTAAATATATTTATATGAATATACTAGTCGTCCACATATAATGTGAAATATGAGCCACTCAAGCACATGTTCGAGCATTCAT
Source organism: Erythrophleum fordii (assembly GCA_032878935.1). NCBI lineage: Eukaryota > Viridiplantae > Streptophyta > Magnoliopsida > Fabales > Fabaceae > Erythrophleum > Erythrophleum fordii. The sequence continues at coordinate 8,801,393 of JAVQMF010000047.1, forward strand.
TTAAATAAATTAATAATTTTATGAACTTCTGAATAAGTTTGTGATGAATTTTTGTAAATCTCTTATATAATTTTAGAATAAATTAATTTCATAACTTTTTATTAGAAGAAATATGCATAATACTATTATTAATAATCTTTTTTAAAGACTTTTGATAGACCCCCTATTGAGATGCCTTGAATTTTAATGGGTCGATTTGACTTATAACCCGATCCAAAGTTTTGGGAGCTTGGAATTTTTAAGAAAAAAAAAAAAGATGAGGTCTGTGGTGGAAGCGGAGGGCAAGGGCCGATAGAGAAATCATCCTTAGACTATTGGGTTGTGTGAACTCACTAATAGAGAGATCAAAAGAATCCTAGAGAAAATTGTTAATCACTTAAGAAAGGATTAGTTTGACAAACTAGATAATGCTTTATGAGCTTACTGAACTATTTTTAGAACACCCGTTGGAGTGTTACCTTATCGGCTTATTTATGGGAAAGCATACCATCTACCTTTAGAGTTTGAGTATAAAGCTTAGTGGGCTATTAAGAAGTTAAATCTTGATCCCAAACTTTCTAATGCTCAAAGATTGCTTCAATTTGATGAATTAAAAGAATTGTAATTAGAAGCATATGAAAGTTCAAATATTTATAAGGAAAGAACTAAGAAATGGCATGATCGGCATATTCTTCATTGAATCTTTATATCGAGACAACAAGTACTGCTATTTAATTCAAGGCTCAAGTTATTTCTTGGGAAGCTTATATTAAGATGGTCAGAGCTTTACACAGTAATTCCTATTACACCATATGGAGCTGTCAAGATTAAGGATAAGAAGTCAGGTGACTAGTTCAAAGTCAATGGACAAAGACTCAAACATTATTTAGGGGGAGAATGGGACTGGAAGAAGATGGTCCATAACTTTACATCGTCTTAATAAGCATTTGGGATAGTCTGGCTGAAGACTATAAACTTAATGCCTTTAGGAGGCAACCCAAGTCTTTTTCCTTTAGGTTTTTGTTTTTGTTTTTTATGTTAATTTTGTTTGTTGGATTGCAAGTTTTAATGCTTTACTTGATCTTGTAGGTTTTGGGGTTTACAAGAAAGGTTGAAAGTTCAAGATAATTCCTTTTTGGTGGATGCACTGAAATGAAGCATCTAGTTCAAGTAGGGAGTTCCTATTAATTGGGCTAATGTGTTTATTTTGTTTCAATTAATTGAGTTTTTAAATTGAAATGAATTATGTCAAGGGTTTGAATAGAGTAAGTCAGAATGCCTTTTTACAATTTTTTTTAAGTTTCTTCAGTTTTAATTTTCACTATAGGGAGTGTCCATATTCGCTATTGCAAGTGTAGCTTGTTCAGTTCTTGGTACAAAATCAAGAGAGTTCCTTGCCATAGCACATGTTATTGTGAGAAATTTCATCTTTAAAATTCATTCAAGTGTTTTTTATTATTGTGTACATGCCTCTTCGCAATGGCAAGAGCCTCATTCCTCTAGCCTAGTACAAATTCCAAAGAGTTGCTCCCTATAGCTTGTATTATAATGAGACCCCTTAGGCTTACCAAAACTTAGTGTTCTTGCTACTGTGAGATGTCTAATTTGCAATTGCAAGATTAGTTAGTTTTGTTGCTTGGTACATTTTCTAAAGACCTTCTTGCAATTGCTTATGCAATGGCGAGATTCTCTAGTTGTCTCAGATTTTGATCTTGAAAAAAAATAATAAACCAATAAAAAATTAAAAATTAAAAAGATTAAAAAGAATAAAAACAAAAAAATAGTTTTCCCTTTCTTCTTTCTTGCAACCCCATTCTTTCTCACTATCGCTTAGCTTTCTTCTCACCTCTTCTTGTTATATTTTCCCCTTGCTTTCTTTTCAACCATTCAACCTTCTCACGCCATCTTCTTCATCTCTTAATCTTATCACAACACTAGGTATGCTTTTTATTTGTTCATTTATCTGTTTCTCTGCACAAGATTGATGTTTGGAAGACTTAGGGTTAAAAGTTGCCTTGCTTTGATTTAGTAAATGTAGGTTACTAGGATTACAATAATTGGTGTGGGTGTGTTTTTCATATCTCTCTTTGCATGTGGTTTCATTTGCTCAGGTGTTTTGGACTCAAAAACTCATTATGCAGATATTGTTCTTCATCGTTATAGCAAGTATAAACAAAAATTGTAGAATTCATATTTTTGTTTCCCTGCACTATTTAACTTATTTTATTTTACTTCCTCTTCTTGAAATAAGTTTGAATACTCTTATTTTCTCCCTGACTAACTCATTTTCCCCTCATGTTAATCCTCTATTTTCAAAGTAATCTATAATCATCTTGATTCACTTTTCTAAACGTGCTCTTTCATTGTTATAAATTTGAATTGTATTCTGAATTGATTTTTGTTCTTTAACAAGTAGTTCAATTCGTGAATTTCATTTTCATAAATTTGTCATTATTATAGGAATGAAAATCTTGGCTAAAAAGATGTCATACAAGGAAGTATTAGCATTCATGTTTAAAACTATTCATTCTTTAATAACTTGTTTATAAGGGAAGTTAGTTTTCACACAATGCAAACTTCTTGGCTAGTCGCTAGTATGCTAAGTGTTTTCTTTTTCCTATTTCTTTTCAATGTGTGCATTACTTTGAGTTGCATGGGGAGTGTGAGAAGAATTTTTTTTTTGAGTGCTAAATGGCTTGTTCCTCACAATGGAAAGGAAAAATAATTAAAATCATACGGGTTTGATCTTTTGATGGATAGAGTTCTTAACAACCTTGCTTTGTAAGGTATCTTGCTAAATGACAAATTCTTGTGAGTTCATAATAGTTTCTTGATTTCCTTGGTATTTTGAAAGTAGAAACAAATATTGATAGTTGAATAATTTGTGCAAGCTTATTTATTTTCCTGATTTATAACTCCTTTTTCATAAGAATTAAAAATAGCCAGGAGGTTTGTTTGCCAATTTTGTATGTTTCTAAAGCTTGTTGGAAGCTTTCATTTGTGTGCTTTTAATGTTATATGATGTGTTTGTTTAGAACTCTAGTGATGTTTTGCAGTGGTTATCTAGTTTGACCAAATTTGGACATGTTTTAAGGTAGAAATAGGGGAATTGGGCCAGTGACTAATGGACTACCAAATCTTGTAAGGGTTTGGGTACTGGAAGATATGCTTTATATATTGCTACATTTATACATCACAACTTTTTCTTTTTTCTTTTGGATTTATTATAAAATTTAAAAAAATTTAAGCTAATTTTTTATGTAATGACTAGACCAACCTAAGCTAAGTTTAAGCTCCCTCTTTCTTTATTCGTTCATTTTTTCTCCATTTATCAACCATGTCAGTTATCTTTTCACTTTCTTGACTTTTAATACGTATTAGCACACTTTGTATTATGACTCACTGGTTATGCGACAATTTTTTGTTTTATTAAAACAATCAATATTTTACTAATTTAAAAAATTAGTCACTCAATCAATATGAGATAGTATATTTTCTATTAGTATAACACTAGAAGAAAATATGATATTTCATAAAATATTAAAAAATAATTTGTATAAAAACAACTTAAATAAAAATAAAGCCATTATGTGTGATCTGATATGATAATAAGGGATGTCGATAGTTAAATGAAAAAAATTCAAATTCAAATCCCTACTTCATCTTATTATTCACCCTTTGGGTCATAGACATCAATCATTTCATTGTGTTTCAACCCAATGGGAGTTTAGTTCCACAAATGAATTACCAAACTTGAGAGATAATTGGGCCTGACCACATTAATTCCTTTAAGCTAGGTGGGCCTTGGGAGATGGAACAAGAAAAGATTGAAAGTTCCTTATTAACTATGAACCCTAACTTTGTAGTGCCCTTACTGCTTGCTAGCCTTCTTTATTTATTCCCTTAAAAAAAAGAACCCTTATCATTAATGGAAACTGAAGATATGTTGGTAGGATTTAGATTTTGATATTACTTAGACAAAATGTATAAAAGAAAGACCCACTCTTCTTACAAAATTATGAATTTGTCATTAGCTATATAAGTTGATAGTCATAAGAAATTTGACCCTTTGCCAAGATTGACTACCTATATATAATACCCAAGTAGTAACATAAATTAATAGATTCACATATCCATTGTCTTAATCCTCCTACAAGGTTAAGTGTCCAATTGGAAAATTAAGTGTTGGGTCAACCCTATTGATAGCTAGGCCTTGTTTTGTGATACCTAACTATGAAAAGCTCTTCATTTACATATGATTTTTTTTTTTAAGATGGGCTTTGGGTATATGATTAGAAAAATTTTTGAAGAAAAAGAAAAAGAAATTAAAAATTCCTAATCTTGAGATCTGCTAAATCCAAAAATTGCATCAATTTAATTTTGTTTTAATTTGTATATCAAGTGACACATCTGTTTCCTTAATGGTTGATCATTTGCGTTCCTTGCATTAGTGGCTTTATATATATCATCATCTTTTGTCAACTTGGTATTAACTACATTATTTTGCATACAACCAATCATTCTCTTGTGGGGATGATTTAATGTTTAATAGCTTTTCATCTATATAGTTGTGTTGATACTTGATAGAATAAAAGTAGTTCATCTTTAGATTGATGGTTTGCTTCTCATATGTTCATGCTAGCTAAAAGCTTACAACATGCTTGTGTAAATATTTTAGCACATATGTCGTAATATGAATACTTTACTAGAAGAGTTTTGCCATTTATGACACAATAAGAATTGTTATGTGGATCCTTTACTTAGGACACAGTAAGAATTGTTTGCCATGACTGGTGGGAGTACAGTGTCCTATAAAGTTGATGTTACCAATATGCTTTTTGAAACTATATTATACAACTTTAATGTTATCAACTTTAGTCTTATGATTGATGACCACAACTTGGAATTGGACATATTCAAATGTCTATCTGTCCAAATGTGCTTATCCAATTACTTAACATTAAACCTTATTATTAGTGTAGCAATTAATATTGGAAGAAAATAAAGTAAGTAATCCCTTCTAATATTCCCTCGTAAAGTCTTTCATTTTTCTTTAAAAAAAAAGAGCTACAAACCATTATAGCTTTGCATGTAATCTTTGATGGTTATTAAGTATTTGTTGGATTACTTCATGACTACTTGAAAACAAATTATTGGAAGATAGAATAGAGGTATTGGAAAATAAAAAATGAATGTATAATAGAGTAGATTTGAGTCATCAATGTTTTACAATAGAGTTTGAGCAAGGTGTTGAGGAGTTTCTTGCCTATGCATGCCAATTACCTTTCTTTATGCATTCAAAAAAAATTAGGTGTCCATGTGCCCGGTGTAAATGCAAGAACTATCTATGTTTTGAAAAGGTGAAGGTGCACATTTATAAATATAGATTTAAGCCTAACTATTATATATGGACTAGTCATGGCAAAACATCGATTACCTATCATTCACTCGTGTGTCTAATGCTATGCGTCCAACATGTCTCACATAGGTTGCTTGGGAACTAGTTAATACAATATGAGACCATGGTGGTTTTAGGGATAACTACAATGAAAGTGCTGAAGAGCTGCCAAATCCAAATTAAGGACATTCTATGATGTTGCATGCTGCACAACAGCTCTTATGGGAAAATTGTGAAGATGAGTTTGAACTTTCAATAGTTGTGCAGTTGTTAAGCATTAAGGTAGAGACTAACATGTCACAACAAGACTACAATTTAGTGTCATAGCTTATGCACAGGACACAACCTAAAGACATCTGTATGCCTATAGACTTGTATCAAACAAAAAAGTTAGTGTCAAAATTAGGGTTTAGTTATATGAAGATCGATTGTTGTGTGACTAGGTGTATGTTATATCATAAAGATGATGTGAATGCAACCTAGTGTAAGTTTTGTAGTCAAGCACGATATGCTACAAGAAAGTGTCATGGAAGAAAAAAGAAAATTGTAACCAAGCAGTTATGATACCTACCACTAATTTCTATACTTAAGAGATTATTTGCTTTTGAAAAAACAACAAAGGAAATGAGATGGCATTATGAGAACCATCAAGCATTTGGTGTCCTTACTCACCCATTTGATGGAAAAGCATGGAAGGTGTTTGATAACACATACCTCAACTTTGTGTTTGATCTACGAAATGTTTGACTTGGGTTATGTGCTATTGGCTTTATGCCATTTAGCCAATATGGGAGAAAGTATTTTTGTTGGCCAATTATCGTCACTCCATACTATCTACCACCAGCAATATGCATAAGACAAGAGTATATGTTCTTGACACTAATTATCCTTATTCTTAACAATTCCAAAAGAAAAATAGACATTTATTTGCAACCATTGATAGATGAACTAAAATTATTATAGATTGAAAGTGTCCTAACATATGATGCCTCATTGAGATAAAACTTTCATATGTGTGTTGTACTATTATGGACAATCAATGACTTCCCAACATATGGCGTGTTATCTAGTTAGATGACAGTAAGGAGATTGTCATACTTTATATGTATAGAGAACTTAAAGTCATTCCAATTGAAGCATAAGAGGAAAACCTTTTTCTTTGATTGTCAACGACAATTTCTTCCACTAGATCACCCATATAAAAGAAATAAAAGCTCTTTTTATAAGAATAGAATTAATGCCTCTGCCATGGTTAGATGGAAAGGAAGTTTGGCAAAGAGTGTGCAATATGCCAAAATTGACCGAATGGGGAGAACTTGTACTAATCAAAGGATATAATGACATTCACCATTGGACAAAACAAAACATATTTTGGGAATTGCCATATTAGAAAGCTAATCTCATTCAACATAATTTTGATGTCATACATATTGAGAAAAATATGTTTGACAATGTATTTTACACTGTTATAGACATAAAAAGGGAAGACTAAAGATAATACACAAACTCGGTTGGATGTAGAAGAATATTGCTGATGAAAAGAATTAGAACTTGTGAAGAATGAAAGGAAGGTTCTGAAGCCCAAAGCACAATATACTTTGAATATGGAACAAAAATGAGCTATTTGCCAATGGGTAAAGAACCTAAAACTTACTGATGGGTATACATCTAATCTGGCCTAATGTGTTGACATGAAGGAAGCAAAGCTGTATGAAATGAAGAGTCATGATTGTCATGTGTTTATACAATGCTTGCTTTCCATTGCCTTTGGTACTTTGTCTAAAGTTGTGTGGAATCCTATAACTAAGCTTAGTCAGTTCTTTAGAGAACTTTGTTCCATTACCTTAATGACGGCTCAACTAGAGTTATTAGAGTAAAATATTGTTATGGGCTTGTGCAAGTTAGAGAAGATCTTTCCTGTTGGGTTTTTTGACTTAATGGAGCATCTGCCCATGCACCTTTCTCATGATTCGAAGGTTGGGGGACCCATTTAATATCAATGGATGTATCCATTTGAAAGGTAATAAAGCCTTTTTTATATGCTTGAAAGGTAATAAAACTTGTTTAACTACTCTTTATGTAGATTTCTCCATACCTTGAAACAAAAAGTCAAGAATAAAGCTCAAGTGGAAGGATTTATATGTGAAACTTATATAATTGAGAAGATTGCAGCATTTTGCTTGCATTACTTTGAGCATGATGTGCCATCAAGAATTATGAGACCTCTAAGAAATGATGATGGTGAAAAATTGGGCTTGCCTGCAATTTCCATTTTTAACTATCTTGGAAGGCCTTTTGGATAATGCAAGTCTCATTTCTTGAATGATCAAGAAGTGGAAGTCGCCATAAAATATGTTCTAATAAATTATGATAAAGTGCAACCTTATATCAAGTAAGTGATATTGCTTACACATCACTTATTTATATATGTTTAACATATTTCTTTGTTATGGATTTTATTTGCTTATAAGTTAACTTTGTCCAATCCTCAAATTGTGAATGCTGAGATAGAAGTTTGAATTGAAGCAAATTTTTCCTTATGGTTTTGAAAACATGTAAGTAGTAATAAGTTATAATTAATTATAATTTAAAACTAACCTTAACTCACATAAAATATTAAAAAATGTCATGTAGGTGTTCAAAACTTAGCCAACAATATTTTGGATCTATTTTTACACAATATTGCTTAGGGAACAAAGAGAAGCATTAGAACTTGGCCTATTTACTTTGTTAATGGGTGCAAATTTCACATACATTCATTGAGCCATAAAAAATCAATAATAAATAGTGGTGTATGTATTAAAGGGACTAGCACAATCAAAATTTATGGCATTTTAGAAGAGATTGTGGAGATTGAATATACAAGGGTTCCTGTGAAGCGATTAGTGTTGTTCAATTATCAATAGTATAATCTTTCACCTAATCGTAGTATGAGGGTTAACAAATAATATGGGACTATTGAAGTTCACAAATTAAGGAGGTATAACAAGTTTCATCCATTTATATTTGTATAACAAGTGATGTAAGTGTACTATGCATATTATCCTAGTTGTCATCAGAAGGGTAATTGGTTAGCTGTAATTAAGGTTAAGGCTCATAGCATAATTGATGCTCATTCATTAGGGCCATTTCAGGTGGATGGATTGGAAGTCATACTACCTGTAATAATCCCGAATGATGAATTCCATAACCTAAGAGACAATGAAGGTTCTTATAAAGAAATCGATATGTCAACCATTAACATAGTTTGTGATGATGAACAAGAAGAAGAGGAAGATGATGACGATGATAATGACGATGACAACGATGAGAATAAACATGCTGATTCTGAAGATGATGATGCATAGATTATGGTTAGGTTTTATGTAATCTTGATTTTGATTTTTTTTATAATATATTTTCCTGTTTTAAGCTTGAATTTATTTTGTTTACATTCTATTTAATTTTTTGTCAACTTATATTGGCTTGTGTTTGCTATTGCATATGTAGATGTCGGGTCGTGGCTTTAAGCAAGGTCATGCCCGATGGAGTACCTCTACACTACCACCTCTACACCCTCAACCATCTTATTGTCCTCTGACTTTAGCACCTACCTTAGCTCTTATAATGCCAGACACATCTATTGCACTTGCATTAGCTTCAATCATGCTTAAATCGTCTAGAAGACTCTTAGCATCATCTATATCATCTCCTCCTATACCTTCCCTTGGCTCTTAGTACTTACATCCCACTCCTCAAGGTCCTTCTACTAGTTCTACACCAATGTCACCTATCTAACCTTTTGCCTGTGACCCCACAGATGGTCAAACATGGTAATATCTTGATAAGTATATGTAAGTTATCAAATTTATATTGTTTTATTTGGTATTCATTTAACAACTTAGTGCCATTATAACATTTTTAATCATCGATGTTAAATGGTTAGATTTAATCTTGTTGTTGCTGTTGTTCGTGATATTCTCCCTGTAATCCAACTAAAATTTGAACATCCATGTCACAGTTGGAAAGTAATGCCTTATAAGGTAAGGCAGCTATGGTTTGATGAATGGGTAATATATATCTTATCTTATTGTTATATATATGTATCATATGTTGATATTTTTTTCCTTCAATTTGTCTTAATTTTTATTTTTTTGTGCTTATGCAAAAAAAGTATAAATAGTTGCCACAATATGACTAAGTTATTAGACATAATTGAAGCAAGAAGTGTGGGGATATCTTGCAAAAAGCAATGCGCAGAGTCTGACTAGACTTGCAAAAGGGGATCACACTTAATTGGATCTTAGACAATATAATGATCCAATTAAAGCGCTATTGGGAGTTAGATGAATACAAGGCCATATGCTAGATAGCTAAAAACAACTAGGCATCTACCACAGGAGGCATGCAATAGAAAGGGGGCAACACTCCTTCAACTGAGCATAAGAGGAGGCTGGTAAGCATTTAAATTCAAATGTAACGATCGTTTATTTAATGCATGAGATAATTAATATTAATAAATAACTACAGATTTCAGCGCTTGGAAGGCCACTTACAATGTTTAAATTATCCAAGCACACACATTATGATGAGATAATTGGTCAATTTATGGATCATAAGATAGCTGAAGTTTATGCATGTATATATTTATCTTTTCCATTCTTATTGGGATTTTGCTAATGTCCAGAGGCTTGACTAGCTTTAATGTGACTCTTGATTTTTTATTTTGATTGTAATTGGACTTATGCTGATGGCTAAAGGCTTGACTCATTATAGTGTGAGTCTTTATTTTTTGTTTTGTTTGTAATTAGACTTATGTTGATTGTAATGCCTTAGCTCTCTAAGTTTTACTCGGTGTCTCATAGGTTTATTGTTACACATTTATAAGAAAATAGCATATTTAATAGCATAAAATTTTTGTAATAGACTAATTAATTCATTATTAACTTTAAGGAGCATGTGAGCTCATCAATATCATTTGATATTCATAACATATCTATTCAAGTCATAAATATCACAACTCATCTCATAAATCATGGATTTGGAACCAAACGTGAAGGAAAACCAGATTTGCTCTTGGGTCTGCTATCATAAGTTTCTACTATAAACTTTGAAAATTTATAACTAATTCTAAAAAAATTAAAATTATATATATATAGCTTCGTAGAAAGCTTTAGATGTTAGCTAATAATTAAAAATAATTTTAGACCAAGAAAATATCATTTAGCCCATGAAAAATAATGGAATAGTAACTCAAGTTGTGCCTTAGATAGCATCAAGACCTAGAACTTCAAAAACTTGGTTCTCCTTTTACAAAGCTCCAAATGAGGTGATCTTAGTGGCTATGAAAATATTATAATTTCTAGTTTATACTTGTAAAATATCATAAGCATTAGACTTCATTTGACCCACTTATGATATAGAGAAGTAAATTGACCATATGAATAATGCACATACCAATTCTACATAATTTAGCCAATTTTGAAAAATCATAATAAAAACTCTAGAGCTCCACATTAGGTGCTTTTTAACTCTATGAAAATCTCTAGATGAAGCCTACTTGTTGGCCAAATTTTATGCAAAAACTTATCTATTTGGTTAGACTTTGATTTAGCTCACAAGTTAGTCAATTTTGAAGTCCATAATAGGTTCTTAAGGTACCAAAAAATTCTCTTCTTATTCCATAGCCACTTGGGCATGTCCAAAAGCACAATTACAGCCTATGAAAGCATGCCACATGCATTCATACACATGAATATAAGAGTGCTAGGATGTCAATCTCTAACATATACATTCATTTAGCTTCAAAATTGCTATACACATCATAAATACATACATTTAAACTTGTTCAAGTGGTTACATCTCATATACATCATGTTTTTACAAACTTTGACATCAAATTACATTCAAAGCCATGCTATTGTCAAAGTGTTGCACAACATGCCCTTTGGCTTCCATTTTTGCATCCTTAAGCTTTCACCTAGACATGGTTAGATGAAAAAAAGGGAAAAGTGAGATTCAAAGAATACCAATAGCTCTTTACCCTTTTAAACATACATAATGGATGCATATACATGTCAAAGAATGCATGTATGACATTTAAGTTACTAGTGAACATACATAAAGTATTTTCCTTGTCATAGAAATTCATACATATCATACATAGGTTCTCAAGGGTATTGGTCTAGCCTTACCTATTTTTTTTGGGACTTTTGGATTTGCCTTACCCATTTTCAATGGACTTTTAACCTAGCCTCACTCTTCTTGAGACTTTTGGCTTTGTTTCACCCATTCTTAGGGACTTTTGACTCATCCTCACCCATGCTAAGGGACTTTTGGTGTAACCAAACCCATTCAAGCCATTTTGCATTCATAAACACATCTCAAGACAGATAATGGTACATAACATATAAGCAATGGCTAGAAACATTTCTTACAGATCAAACATACACACAAGCACTCAAAGACAAGTAGACATCTAAGCGATACATGAGAGAAAGGTTAGAGAGCTACCTTGAAGCAAGTATCATACACTTTTCCTTTAATTCCTCTTCCTTTTTTTGGACAAGCATATGCAATTAAGTAGCACTTGATTCTCTTGGCTTAGACACATCAAATAAGATATGATTTAATCATTGGGACAAGTTTTAGCTTTATACAAACTTTATGGAAGCTCATTTTCTCATATGACTCTATTATGGTTCCATACAAGACACAATGAAGAAATTCTTGGAATTCATGATCTTGGCTTCATTTTCTCCTTTAATCTAAGTCTATTGACTTAATTTAGACTCCTTGAAGCTATCATAATTTCAATTCTAGGAGCCTAGACACAAGTTGCTTCTTTATGTCTTAAAAAAGAACTTGAACTCTCATCTCATAAACCATGGCTTCTAAATGCAATTTAATACTTCTATTATTGTTCTTATATCATTTTAAGACTATCTATAGTTCAATAATCCATTGAACAACTTCCTAACCCCTAGAAATTCCTCTTGGCCTAATATGGAACCATAAAACTTTAACTTGCACATTTCAAAGTTTCAATCAATTCTAAGCTTAGATTCTTGTTCCTTACATCAGATAACATCTAAATATACTAATTAGGAATGAAAAATAACATGGTTAGCCATTGAAGAAGCCTAGGCCAAACCATTACGCAATCATGGTCTAGATTACATCTTTGTATGATTCAAGGAAAACTAATGTTAGATATGGAAATCTTGCATGTTAAAACCCTTGGTTCCATCAAGAATAGATGAATAAAAACTCTCCTCCTCACTTTCTCTCTCTAGGCCGAAGCTTAAATAACTTGGAAACACAAGATTTTGCAAGTGCTTCAAGTAAAGTCTTACATTAAAATGAAGTTCTTTTCGCGTAGATTATTTTCTACTAATTGGTTTCTTAAAAAGAGTTCTTTTTTAGCTTAGGTCAGACTTGGATCTTCAAGTTTTCAAGAAAAGAAAACCACCATTAGAGAGCTCTTAGAAAGAGGAACAACTTTCCTAACTAGTGCGTGATAAAATGGAGCCATTTATTTTCCTAAACGGGAGCTTAAACTTCTTCTCTCTCCCTTCCTTTAATGTCACACCATGGCTACTCAAAATTCTAAAAATGGAAGCTTGGAGAAGGTGATGAGATGTAATCTTATTTAAGAAGCCTCTTTTATAAATTTTTAAAATGACCATTTTGCCTTTACGGGTTTGTTTGCTCTATTTAGGCTCATTTCAACTCTTTTTTGAGAACTGTCTTTTTCATCATAAAATTTAACTCCTCTAATTCATAAAATGCCTTTAGTTTCACCTAAATTGAATTAAAAACCTTTTTAAATGAATTAGTCAAAGTTTGGGTTAACCAACATTCTAAAACGTAAACTGGAGGGGTTTGAACCATTTTATGGGTTCCTATGATTTTTAGGACCTTTGAGCACCTTGGGAAACTTAATTTTTTCATTTAAAAATCTTTCCTTTGAGTTTTATAAAAAGTGCTTGAAATTATAAAAATGCCACTACGCTTTTATTAATTTTTGTTTAGCTATTCTGGCTTTATTTTTAGAGCACCTTGGGCCTTATATTCTTATTATTTGAGGTCTAAATTATTTTTCTAATTTTATTTGGCATTAAATCTTTCTATTTAGGGTACTTCCTTTTATAATCAGTTCATTTTTATTGTTTTTACAAAAATTGGACATTACACTGACGGCCAGAGGCCTGACTAACTATAGTATGAGTCTTTATTTTTGGTTTTTATTGTCACTGAACTTGTGCTAATGGTCGGAGGCCTGACTAGTTATAGTGTGAGTATGAATTGTTTATTTTAATTGTAACTGGACTTGTGCTGATGGTTGGAGGTCTGACTATCTGTAGTGTGAGTCTTTATTTGTTGTTTTGATTATAATTAGACTTTTGCTAATAGCTAGAGGCCTGACTAGCCGTAATGTGTCTTTATTTTTGGTTTTGATTGTAATTGGACTTGTGCTAATAGCCAAAAGCCTAATTAGTTGTAATGTGAGTCTTGATAACTAACTGTAATGTGAGTCTTTATTTTTGGTTTTGATTGTAACTGGACTTTTATTGATGGCCAGAGCCCTAACTAGCTATAGTGTGAGTCTTTATTTTTTGTTTTGATTGTAACTGGACTTGTGCTAATGGTCGAAGGCTTAATTAGCTATAGTGTAAGTCTTGATTTTTTAGTTTGATTGTAACTGGATTTGTGCTGATGGTCAGAGGCCTGATTAACTATAGTGTGAGTCTTTATTTTTTGGTTTTGATTGTAATTATACTTATACTAATGGGCAGAAACCTAACTAGCTAGAGTGTAAGTCTTTATTTTTAGTTTTGATTGTAACTGGACTTGTGCAGTAGCTAGAAGCTTGACTAGTTGTCGTGTGAGTCTTTATTTTTTGTATTGATTATTACTAGACTTGTGCTGACGACAAGAGGCTCGACTAGTTATGGTGTGAGTCTTTATTTTTGGTTTTGATTGTTATTAGACTTGTGTTGATGGTCAAAGGCCTGACTAGCTGTAATGTGGGTCTTGATTTTTAGTTTTGATTGTCATTAGACTTTGTGCTAACGACCAAAGGCCTAACTAGTTGTAGTGTGAGTCTTCATTTTTTGTTTTATCACATGAATTGTTTGTTCTTTTATTTAATGTCTTTTATTTATTTAATTACTCTGTGTTTATCAACATCATTGCATATTCTTTTCATACATTTAATCTTGTAATTTTTCAATATTTGATAGCTTTGATTGTGATGGCTGAATATATTTGTAGTTTCAAGATACTTAGTCTTTATTATATGATCACATTTTATGTTGATACTATATGACATAAAAGATGCTTAAACATGTGCATACTTTTGGTTTTGGATGAATTGTCATTGTTTTCTTTATTGTAAAATTATCTTTGTTTGCTTCCTTTAATAGGCTGATTATTTAAGGCTTAAGAATTCTAGAACTTCTACTCAAGACTTAACAGGCATAGCATCAAATGATGTAGAAGATGATGATGAAGTCGCCTTATGATTAGAGGCTATAAGTGGTAAGAATAAAAAGGGTTACATATTTAGCGTAGGATCTAAAGCTCAGGATATTGATGCTATCTATTCTTGTGGAAGCTTTTCTTCCATCACTATAAGACAATCAGAAATTAGCGATGGAATTTTCCATTGTTAAATATGGATTATTCCGTTGCTAATTAATTAGTGAGGGAAATTTTCGTCACTAATTTCACTATCACTAATTGATTAGTGACGGAACATTCTGTCACAAAAAAAATTGTCACTAATTTTGAGGATAACATATTCCAAATTAGCGACTGATTAGTGATGGAATATTCCATCGATAATCAGCGACAAATCAGTAACAGAATATTTTGTGGCTAATCAGTGACGGATTAGTGATGGAATATTTTGTCACTAATTAGTGACAGATCAACAACAAAATATTTTGTTGCTAGATTAGTGACAAATCAGTGACAAAATATTATTAGTGATGGATTAGCGATGGAATTTTCATGGCTAATTTAATTTTTTTATATAATAATTTTTTTTTAAATTTTAGCCTCAATATAATGTTACTTTACTACTTGTCCAATAAAGTACAATACAAACATAATAAAATAACGCCAATTGACAATAATGCTACCGTGGAATAATAAAATCAAGGTCTAAATATTTCTCCTTATCTAGTAAAATCCAATAACACAACAATATTCAATTAAAAAGTAACAAATAGATTAAAATGATCCTTAATTAAATGATAATAATTCTAAAAAAAATCATAAAAATTCTCAACTAAAAACACATCACTTAAAATAAAGGAAGAGGAATAAAATAATCCTTATGGAGGAGGATGATCATCAGGGCCTGTCTTCTCAGCTACTAAGTCTTCTAGTATATAATCTGATGGACCATGAGATAACCATAATTCAAATTCTTGTAACCTATTGAGTGTTTGCTGATACTGATCTAGTAAAGACATGATTTGTTGATACTACTCTATTATACATTGATTCATCTCTCTATATTATTGGTTCTCCTATCTCAAAAGTGTTGTATCTATGGGAATCCTCTTGCGTATATGATTAGGAAGAGAAATCAATAGAGTCTCCATAATAATAATTATGAATAAAATTATATCACATAATATTCTAAAAATTGGATTGCCAACATATACCCAGAATATTCATAAAAAACGTCAAAGAAATTAAGGAAAAACGAGTCACATGATCTGATTACATGATGCCAAATGTTCTTTAGCTCCTCTATTTGAACATATTTTAATAGATAATCATATGCTCCATGAGTAATTCCCTTCTGTAGCTTTGTGTCACCATATGCTGACAATATTGAAATCAAACATTTTGTAACATATTAGCATCAAAGGATCATCAAACAAGCATTACTTATCAGGCTATATAGAATTTCTCAATTAGCCTAATAATTGATTAATGCTAATCTACATATAATTTTAATTTAATTAAAATATTCCAACAAAAATTACTTGTTTATATGTTCAATTTTAGTTGTGTTAATTTTTTAACAATGGGCTGTACAGAATTTCCCCATGAATGCTTGAGAATGGGCATTAACAATACGTTTTTTAACCGAATTTAGAAGAATTGCAATATATTATATACCAAAGTATAAAGGAGCTAAGTTCTATATTAAAAATAAGAAAATTAAAAAAAAAAGTCATATAATTGTGCTTTATGGACAGTTATCCTATTTTTTAAATATAATGGCAGAGCTATCTAAAAAAGTAATAATATTTAATAGTTTATGGGCTTCAATAAATGTAAAAACAGATATTAAAAGAATTAACTGCTATATTAAAAATAGAATGAAAAATATATGATTTGATCATACTAAAAAAAAAAAGTTGTTGTCACACCATATTATTCGTTGCATCAATTTCCTTTATCAAGGTGGGATTACAAAAAGTAGCAAGGAAATCCCAAGAATTTTGCATTAAAATCATGACTTATGACGTTATGTCGGGGTGAGGATTCAAATTTCAATTCTTGAACCCCCAGAAGCTTACTAACAACATCTTTTAATTATTTTCCATTCATACAAGTCATAAACATCTTAAAACATCACATGAATCATGGATCAAGAACCAAAAATCACTAATTCTCACGTTTTGCCTCGGGTTCCAAGGTGGTAGATTTTGAAGCAACTTTGAAAAATCATAACTAAATGTATAAAAATAGAAATGAGGCAAATGATAGTTTTCCAGAAACCTCTGTATGTCTACTATAAGGTAAAAATAATTCTAGGTATGAAACACCCAGTTGGACTACGTTTGACAACCGAGAAATTATGAAAGGTCTGGCTGCCCTTGAGTTTTGCTACAGCTTACTGATATGGATTTCAAAAATTCATAAATAGTTTCCAAAAACTCCAAATCAAGTAAACTATACCAATTTGGAAAGCTACAGATGTCTAAATTAATAGAAAAATAGATCAAGACCCAGAAAATGACATTAAAATGGAGAAACTGGATGGAACACTGCTGAGGGTCCTGCTTCATTACTGACAGTGAGTTCTAATTTCAAAAATTTATTTCTCTATCTATAGACTCCCAAATGAGGTGCTTATAGTTTCTATATCTCACTGTGCATGCCTAGTTTCTCCATGTAAAATTTCAAGACCATTGGACTTCATTTACACTATGTTTGACACAGATACATTTTTA
The DNA here is from genome assembly GCA_032878935.1 of Erythrophleum fordii. Classification (NCBI taxonomy): domain Eukaryota; kingdom Viridiplantae; phylum Streptophyta; class Magnoliopsida; order Fabales; family Fabaceae; genus Erythrophleum; species Erythrophleum fordii. Next base: position 8,818,952 of record JAVQMF010000047.1, read on the forward strand.
GACCAAAGCTACAGTACACTGACCAAAATCAGAAAAATTCCTAACTTTAAAAATTCACCAAATATTTCTTAGACCTCCAAAAATTCTGTACTTTAGCTTCCAAAACATTTCTAGATGAGCTCTACATTCATGTCAAATCTCATGAGGAAATTCGTCCATTTGGTCAGTGTGACATAGGGTTGCAAAATGCCCTTTTTAAGCTTCATATGGGGTCTCAAGGGGTCCATTTTTGCTTCTTCTCATTCTATGGCCACATGAGCACGTGGGAAAGCATTAAAATACTCTATCAAACATATCTCAAAGGGCTAATAACCCAGATTCCATAATCTCACTCATCCACACTAAGATATACACAAGAGCCATACTTGTATAACTTGGCATATCTAAGTCAAATTCATGAAATATCCTTCACATGGGTCTAGTTCTCATACATATACAATATACCCATACTTTTACAAATATTCATAAGCTCATACATCATATACATTATGGAGATACATCATCTGACAACCATATGGTTATAATACAAATATTTTACAACTCCATTGCTAATCTTCTTGCTTCCAAGTGTGGTGGCTCTTATTTCCTTGCTCTCTTGATCCACCTAGGCATATTAAGTAATGAGGAGGGAAGAGTGAGATTCTAGGAATCCCAATAGCTCATCTCCCTTTCAAACACACATACTTGATGTAAGTTTCAAGTCTAGATGCATGTATGCCAATTTTTCCCTTAAAAGTTCTTCTTCTCCCTTGGCCAAACACCCACAAAGAGGTGGAGCTTGATTCTTTTGGCGTAAATACATGAAATGGGACCCAGTTATGCTCTTGGAGCATTCAATAAGATTGCACACACTCTAGAAAAATTAACTACTCCTAATGTTCCATAATGGATCCATAAGGCATCCAAAGGAGCAACTATTAGCATCTAAGGTCTTGGCTCCATTTTCATCTTATATCTAAGTCTCTTGGTTCCAATGAGACTCCTTGAAGTCATCATACACTCAATTCCAAGAGACTAGGACCATATTGCTTCCATAGTTTATATTATGAAACCTATTGCCTCATCTCCCATTCTAAGGCTTTTAAATTTTTCCCAAGGATTTCTCTCATATTCTCCCATCATATAAAGTCCCAAACCAAGGGTAGAATAAATTAAAACAACCCCTAGCCTATTCCTCTAGTCTTGGCTGAAAGTGACACACCATTTAGAGCCCATGGAGTTTTTTATTTTTCTTTGATGGGAGAGGCACTTAGGAGGCTTCTTAGGGGTCTTAGAAACTCAAATAAATATTTACACATGCAAGAAAATTTATAGATTAAATCAGTTTTTACAAAGTGTCTAAGAGCTCTACACTTTCCTAACTTGATTTTTATTAACTTTTCTTCCAATTTCCTTGCATCTACCAACTCCTCATGGTTTAAAACCCACAATTCTTTCTTATTTTTGGAACAAAATCCTCCCCCCAAGATGGTTCTATTTTGGTAGAACTCCACACACAAAGGACAAGAAAAAGGAAGCAACCAAGATAGAAAAATCACCTTGATTCCAAGCTTATCTCAAGAGCTCTCTTCCTTACTTCAACCCTCTCTTTGAATTTCGAAATTTTCCCCTCTATTCTGGGCTCAAAATAGAACCAAACATCTCATTAAATCCATAGGAAGAGAGGAGGAAAGGAGGGGAAGAATTTTTCTAGAGGAAAGAGCAAAAGTTTCCATAAATTCATACCTTTCTCTTGGCTTTTTTATTTTAGGCCCATTTTAACTTCTTTTCGAAATTCTTCTTTTCCATTATAATATTTATGCTTTCTAACTTATAAAATACCTTTGCAACCACTCAAATTGAATTTAAAACCATTTTGAATCGTTCGGTCAAAGTTTTGGTCAACCTTTGCCGAACTCGCTCACCGGAGGGGTTTCAACTACTCTAGAGTTTTTCATGATTTTTAGGGCCTCTGAGAACTCCAGAAAACTCAAAATTTTTAATTAAAAAGCCCTCCTATGAGTTTTCAAATTTTTCTAGAAATTACAAAAATGTCCCTACTTTTTTTGGCAAATTTTTTGAGTTTCACTGGCTCTGGTTTTTGGGCATCTTAAGTCTCAAATCCTAATTTTTTATTATTTAAAATTTGATCCTAATTTTAGTTGGCATCAAACTTCTCTTTCCAGGGGACTTTCTTTGGAAACTGACTCATTTTCGTCGTTTTTCGAAAAATCGGACATTACAATTGTATCCCCTTAAAAACAATAATGAAAAAATATATAAAGTGGTCCAAATTCTTAAGAAACAAAAAAGCAACACCGTTAAGTTAGATGGACAGGAAACTATAGCTGGAACTAATGGTAGTTAGATTTTATTATTCTCTTTCCATTGTTTAAATTCAAAATGGTAAAGAATGTTGTGTAGGCATAACATAATAGTCTTCTTTATTTAGCTTTCCACTTGAATATTGTTACTTTATTGACTTAATGATAGTATTATTGCGTTCAAATTTGGCCCTTCACTCTCTTTCCAACTGCAGAATCAATTCCAACAGCCTCCCTTCAATCCACGTTTAGTTAAAAAAATTAAAATAAGTATATAATTTTAAAATTTTAAGAAAATGACTTATAAACAACAATTGTTAACATTAAACAATCAAAACTAACAAGGGATGCCAAATTTTTAAATATATATAATGTACTAACTAGTTATATATTTATTAAGATGAATAAATTCTAATTAGCTCCTCCCTTATTTGATTATACAAAGAATATATATTTAAGAATTTATTCAAATTTATTTTTATCTAGAAGGATAAATGTAAAAGGATAATTTAAATAATTTCTTAAATATTTATTGTCAAATTTTCAAATAAAAATATGATAGGTGAATTAATAATAAATACCAAAATTTTTTGCTCAAGTCATGTCCTAATTGTAAATATTTTGAAGGATTATAATTGGCATTAAAAAAGTTAAGGAATATAGGATTCATTTATTCTCTTTTTATTTACTCTTTATTTTTTTGTATATCTCTATTTAAATGTATATCATACATTTATTTGCTAGATATAGAAAATTTAGATCCCTCCAATAAACAAGTAGTATATGTGTTTTTTTAAAACATTACTTATCATATTTTTATTAAAAAATTGATAATAAATACATAAAATTTACACACTAATTCCTTGTCTAGTTTTAAAATTGTTTGAATTGACTATGTATATTAATTAAAATTTTTAAAATATTTTTAATGATTTATAAATATCTTTATATTTTGTTTGAGGTGACTTTAAAAACACACTCTCTCATTATAAAAGAAACTTGTTAAAATATTTGACCATGTGGTATTGAACTCTAAATATATAAGCAAAGTGTGAAGATTATAAGATGAAAGATGTAGTAGCTTGAACAAAAGGAAAGAAAAGACTTACATATCTCCACCTTTACATATCTCCACCCTTATAGCATCACCAAAGGTAAAGAAAATGAGAGAAATAAATAAAATCTGGTTTCAATGTTATGCCATAACACTAGAGTGTAAAGATTAGAACAAAAGTACACTTAAATGTAATTTTTAGTTAATCTAATTTATATCTTTCCATATTAAACTCCTCTATGCTTATAACAAGTTAATTACATTATGGCTCTTACCCTGCTTCCAAATTACAATGTTAAATCCTTAAAATCCATTAAATATGAAGATAAAGAGAAAAGTACTCTAATAGCCAAAACAAATCAACATACCTTATTGGGAAAAAGAATGCCATTAGCTTTCTTTATAGCTTCTGTCTTGTGTCACATCTATAATGATTTTAATATTATAAAAGTACTGCAATTTATAAAAGCTATCAAGTAAAAGGAGAAAGACTTAAGAACTGTAAGAAGGAATTAAAGAAAAGGATTTACATATCTCCACCCTTACAGTAACCTACAATAATGCGCACATAGCAACCCTGAGAGGGAAAGCATCAATACGAACTAACATGAAGTAGTTACGATTAGTGTTTATATCACCAGCAACAATCAACAATAAAGCACAGATTTTTATAGTAGAAGGACGTAGTTAAATCAATAATCATGGTATGGACAAACAAGTAAGAAAGTTACAATGAATATTTATCAAAAGTGTATACAACAAATGAACTCAACAAGCAACATGCTCAAGGTTAGTGTCATGTAAGACCAAGAATTAAATTTCTTGAACAATTATTTGATACAATGCCTATTAATTAATTACTTAATTTTGATATCTTAATCCATATCTAGGAGTTGTTTAGGATATGCTAAGAGGAATATTTATTAGTCCACCAAACCATTCAATAAGAATCCAAGTTTTTTGATAATTTGAGTTTACAGAGAAGGAATCGAACACATATAGATGGAGACACATGTATAGAGGGGCTAGCATATAGAGAACTTTTATGCAAACTGGTAGAAACTTGTTGTTTATGCACAGAATTTAACTTGAATGATTAGAAATTAATCTAGAATGGATTGAGTCCAACACAATGAAACAAAATTTGGAAGTGTCATCAGAAACAGTAGGTAGGCCTTAGGTTAAATACTCTTGATAATTAAAGTAACAAAAAATGATTGATTTCGCATAAAAAAAAGAAAATCAAAACCAAACTAATCCATACCTATGGACACTAGTGCTGGACACTGTTGGAAATAACTTTGCCGGGGCTAGAGAAATATGGATTTGAAATTTAAATTACAAGTGATCCCTCTTAAATCATCAAAGAATTTGAGACAAAAAGATCGATGGAAATGGAAAAAATTTCCTCTAATAAAGCTCCAATTGCTCGATCAATTCGAAAAAAAAAAGAGAAAATCAAACTTCCTCTCATGTGTGAATCTGTAGAGAAATTTAAGGATAAAAAGGATGCTAAGTTAGGGTTAAGGTTGGGGTTAGGGTTCGAATGCGAATGGGCAGGCTGAGGGTGGGTTTCGTAGATGGTGGTTGCCGTTTGCTATGTAGCTGAGGGTGGAAGATGGCTAGGTTAAGGAAAACCTAGGATTTATCAGAGCTCAAACGATTAAGGAATCATCGTTTTGTTTATTTTTTAGGGTGCTTGGGGAAGCTTGGTTGGGGGGGGGGGGAATTATTCTAGGGCTTTAAAATAAGAAAAATTAAAGGAGTTACATTTATGCTGTGGTGAGTTGCAAAAATATTTTTGTAATTATTATTTTATATATTAAATTATTATTATTTTAATTATTAAATTATCAAGCTACGATATGGAGAAGAAGAGTAAAAGATAATATATTTAATAGAATTTAACTAATAACATTAGATTGTGAGATTTGTTTAGAATGATTTAAAAATTTATAATTTAAAACAAAAATTATTATTAAAATTAATATTGAATATTAAATATTTTCAAGATCAAAATAGAATATTAATCCTAAAAGTATATTTAGGTCCATATCATAATTTGTGTTGATTGTTTCATAGCCACAGAAAAGTCATGTAACTAGGAAAGATAATTTTCCTAATTATACCAATAGACAAAGTGGCATTTCTAAGTTGATCCAGAGGATCGAAATTTAATATTTTTTCCCCTCTTCATAACACAAGTACTAAATATATTTTATGCTTAGCCTTATTCTGTTTTAAATTGATAATATATATGGTTAAAATATATCATTTAAATAGTATTTTATAAAATTTGATATTTAAGACATAATTTTTTATTGTAATTTTCTATGAATAAATTTTATATAAATATAAGTTTTAGTTTGAGAAAAAAAATTTTCATTTTAAATTTTTTAGATAAATAACTCAGGTTCAAAAATTTAATGATGCAATATAGAAGAAGATGAGTTTGAGTTTTACTCATTCTATATGAATTACCCAATATGAGTTTGGAGATGAAAAAAATAAAAAATGAAACATCAAATGCTTAAAAAGGTTTTTTTTTTCTTTTAAACTTTTATATCTTCTCTATAAATCATAAAATTTTTCAATTCCCACTAACCATATGTGCTTTCAACTTGGCTAATATAATTGTTTACAAATAATTATATGTGGGATCTAGCCCATCATATTACATCTAATATTCCTTAAAAATGCAAGGAAATTTTTGTATTGGTAAAGATATAAATGTAAATTCATTTTTTCAAGCTCAAACCAATTTTTATGGAATAAAACAACCTATAATCCAATTGACAATCAATTTTAATGAATTTATATGTCTAATCTTTTAAGCTTGTAATATATAAACAAATGATCACTAATACATAATTGTAGATATTAACCTCATCTATATTTTGAATAATAAATAGTTCTTATTTAAAATTTAAAATGTAATTCAATCATAATTTAAAATTAAATGATGAGATTTCAATTAAAAAAATAGTTTTGATTAATAAATAGTATTTTTAACTATATAGTTTTTCAAGAGATTAAGTTTCTCTTAGACAACTTATAACTTTAAATCAAAATAGGAGAATGATTAATATATCTTAATTTTTTTTAATTCTTGTTGTTTATATATAAAAAAAGGGATTATAAATATTTCAGTCATCGTACATATTAGAAGAAAAAAGCAATTTGAAGGCTATAAATTGTATTTGGCATTGCATTATAAGACCTCCTTAATTGGCTCACTTCCTTTTAAGAAAACATTTGTGTTATTCCATTTCTTTTGCTTACCAAAGCAACACTTCCACATTTTGGGTTTCCTTATCTTATTGACCTGTTACTACAGAATAGGTGTAAAAATAAAGTAACTCAGATACGTACTTTTTTATATTACTCTTTCTCTTTAACAACATAACTATAGAATACGTATTGGATTTTATATCATGCCCACTATTCTTTTTTTGATTTTGCATCATGTGGTGTTTAGTTTTGCTTCTTTCAAAAAAATTTTAGAGATTTGAAATTTATTTAATTTATTATATCATATAAATCATTAAAAAATTCAAATTATATCATATATAATATTTAAATAAATTGTGGTAGATTTAGTGATAGATTAGTAACAGAAAATTTATAATTTATAGTTGAAGACCTTTTATCAACCACAGAATAATTAAACACATTAGTATTTTACTATTTTGATATTGAAATTATTAATTTAGAATTTAAATTATAATACAAAAATTATTAAATTATAATATATATACATATAAAATTCATAATATTTAACTAATTTGCGATGGTTATATGTATATATTTAAGTCATTACATCATATAAATCATTAAAAAATTCAAATTATATCCTATATAATATTTAAATAATTTGTGACAAATTTAATGACTAACTAGTGATGGTAAATTTATAATTTATACTTAGAGACCTTTTATCAACCATAGAATAATTAAGCACATTAGTATTTATCGCATTTTATTATTTTAATATTGAAATTATTAAATTATAATATATTAATTATTAAATTATAATATTTAAATCATTTGCGACGATTTTATCTATATATTTAAGTCATTATATCATATAAATCATCAAAAGAATTAAAATTATATGATATATAATATTTAAATAATTTGTAACGGATTAGCGACGAAAAATTTTGTAACAGATAATTCTGTCACAAAACTTGAATAAGCTATCCTACTTAGTAGCAATGCAATTTTCCATCACAAAATTCCGTCCCTAATGAAATTAGCGACAAAAATATTTCTGACAGAATATTTCACCAATAATTCTGTCGCTAAAATTAGCGAGGAAATTAGTGACGGATTTGTGATGGAAAAATTTTTGTCACTAAATTTTGTTGCAAATTTGTTGTCTTTTTGTAGTGCATTCATAACTTAGGACTTTATTTAGAATTTGAAGAGAAATTACATGGGAGGATTGTCATAGAAACATGACCTTTGAGATAGGAGAACCAAGATCTTAGAGAGCAAAATCAACAAATCTTGTCTTTACTAGACCAACATCAGCAAACACTTAATAGGCTGCAAGAACTTAAATCGCGGTTATCTCGTGCCTCATCAAATTTTATATTGAAAGAATCAACAGCTGAGAAGATAGGCCCTGATGATTGTCCTCCTCTATAAATATGATTTTATTTCTCTTAATGTTATTTTAAGTTATGTGTTTTAAGTTGAGAATTATTATGATTTGTTTTAGAAACATTTAATTGAGGATCATTTTAATCTATTTGTTACTTTTATTGAATATTGTTGTGTTATTTTACTTTATTGGATAGGGAGAAACATTTAGAACCAGATTTTATTATTTAAGAAATAATAGCATTATTTTCAATTAGTCTTCTTTTATTATACTTTATTGGATAGATAGCAAAGTAATATTAAGGCTATATTAAAAAAAACGTAATATAATGAAAAAAATTAAATTAGCTATGAATTTTTATCGCTAATTCATCCCTAATTAGTGACGGATCAATAAAAAATTAGTAACAAAATTTTTCATCGGTAATCAGCGATTGGAATATTCGGTCACTAATCTATTACTTATTGGTGATGAATTATTCCATTGCTAGTCCATCGCTAATAAGTGACAAAATATTCCGTCGCTAATATTAGCAACAAAATATTTTGTCTCTAATTTGTTGCAAATTCAAAATATACTACACCCACAGTTAGTGACAGAGTTTTTCTCAACAACAAAATATTTCATTACTAATTAACGACGAAATTAAAATTAAATTAAAGTTAAGATATTAAATTAAAACAAACAAAATTTTAAAAAACTAAATTGAAATGAATAAATAAGTTAAAGAATTAAATTGAAACAAAAACCATAAAAATTGAGGAACCAAATTAAAATTAATTAATTAATTAAAGGACCAAAATAATAGTAAAGTCTAACTCTATATACACAGTTTTTTGTAATTCTTAATTTCTTCATTGTTAACTTATCTTTCATATCCCAAATAAGGAAAAAATTAAGTATAATTTTTATATATTTATTATTAGATTCTCTAATAATCACATAATAAATGCATGATTTTTATCACATGATTAAATTTTTCAAAAATATTTTTGTACATTATTTTTATTAAAAATTTTGATAACAAATATAAAAAAATGGTATTTAAGTCTAATCCCTAAATAACTTGGAACGATGGTGTTGGGTTTCAGAGAAGTGCAGAGTAGGAACCACCCCTCAGAACGAATGGTGCTTTTTCAGTCACAAAGACAAGAAGTATCCCACTGGAATTCGGACCAATTGAGCCACGGCGATTGGGTTCTGGAAGGCGACGGGGCGTGATAAGGTGATATCGGAAAGAGAATGGGACTGAGGAAGACGTACTCTGATTTTCTAAAAAGGCGGAGCCCTAATGGCCCAAAGTCTGATTGGATAATGCATGAATTTAGGCTTGAAGATAATAACTCTACCATGTAGACTAGCATTGTGAGTCCTCACTCAAATCAACAAGCACTTCACGGATGTTTAGATCAAGGAAAATTGGTCAACGAAAATATCTAAATTAAAATTTCTATTATGTTCATTCTCCTTCTCTCTCTCGCTTCCCCCCCCCCCCCCCCCCCTCCCTTTTTCTTGTTTAATTTTCTAATCATTATTGTTAAACATTCTTATTTATGGAAGAATAAATGGTGAATTTTTGTTTTTTATTGAGAAAAATTCAGGTGTCGAATGTGATGGGAGATGGAGCACAAGAAGAAGAGATATTTAAGTTAATTTAAGTTTGAATGGATTGGATCTTTATCAACTATGAGAGATAAACTTTTATATAACTTGACCTATATTTAATTTAAGCAACTTGATCTATGTAATTTGAGCAATCATTTTTAAATTCACATTGTGTGTAGGTCTAATTAGCTAATTAAAAGTTAATATGTATGGATTCACGTGATGTTTATAATTATCACTTCATTTTGTTAAAATAAAAGAGCTGGGTCTAATCTTAGCGACATAAAATAATAATTGCTTCAATTTGTTATCAACGCATAAAAATTGAATTCTGTAGTTTAATCAAATACCTTATTTTTGACGGGTAATCTCAGTAAAATAAAACTTAGTGGCTGGAAATAGGAATAATAACTAGATTAATTGGTGAGGAAATTCTCTTATATCTAAGAGTTTTTTTATGTGATTTAGTAAGACTCGTTTGTGTAGATTTTACACTCATTATGTCACTTTCTTTTTCATACGAGAGGATGTGAGACAATTTGGATTTATCAAATTAAAGAATGTTAATATAATTTTTATAGAGAAAAATCATAACATATTTCCAGTTAGAGCTACATGAAATTGGCTCTATTTTCAATACAAGTTTAAGTAAATTACCTGAATTTGTGAATTGATTTTTGTTTCTCTTGTTTTGTAAAAATTACAAAAATATACGAGTGAAGAGTATAAGAAACCTTTCTCTTCTTTTGCCCTTGGAGAATGAAATTCACCTAATAAACTGTTATGGTAAGAAGAAATTAATTAAAATGACATAATGTTTATACAGCATTTGTAACACCATAACCTACTACCGCTATCTAGCATCTTACTAGGCTCAGTTCCATATGATTTCCAAAGAACTAATACCAATCCGTGGCATTTTCATGCTATGAAACGGGGTTTCATACACTCATCTTTTATCCCGTGGGTCCTGTGAACCCATCATTCGCATTCTCAACTCAAACTCCACTTATACAACTCATACATAGCATAAAACAAACCATAAGCCACGGGTATGGAGCCAAAAACCAGAAAAAATGCATTTTCTCACTTGTGCCCAAAAGTCATATTTTGGCTCTAATTTTGGAAAATCATAACTAATTGTAGAAAAATGGAAATCTAGCAAACTATAGCTTTCTGAAAAGCTCTAAGTGTTAACTTTACACTAAAAATAATTTCCAATCGTAATCTCTGATTTTGGACCATGTTTGACATTGAAAATAGAAAGGAGGTCCGACTGTCATTGTTTCTGGTGCAGCTTATTGCCATGACTTTCGAAATTTCATAACTAAATCCAAAAAACTCCAATCTGGGCACACTATACCAATTTGGAAAGCTACAGATGTCTACTAGAGGAAAAAAATAAGTCCAAATCAGTTCAATAGCCCCTAAACCCCAAAAACTGATGGAACAGTAACGGAGGTCAGGTGGACTCCCTGATACTGATATAGAACTTTAGATGGTTCGTTCTCTCTCTACAGACCTCCGATTTAGGTGATTTTAGTTGGTATAGGTCACTGTGGTCATCTAGTTTATGTGTATAAAATTTCATGACATTTGGCTACCGTTTGGTCTATGAATGACATGGTTTCATTTTCGGACCTAATGAAACAGTACATGACCAAACTATGGATTTTTCCCAATTTCAACAATTCGCTAAATATTCTCTAGACCTCCGAATATTACCCATTTTAGTTTCTCAAGAAGCTCTCTACAAACTCTAGAGGCATGCCAAATCTCATGGCAAGAGGAGTTCATCCGGTCATACTTTGACGGAGCTCTTAAAAATACCAGTTTTGGCACCCAAAAGGTCCAAAATAGGTCCAAATGGCCTCTCACACATTCTAGCCACTCATGGACAAGTTTGAAAGCATAAAACTAGGATATATAACAAGTCCATGTAGTCCAAATCAATATACATTCTAAACTCGCTATGCTACGGCCAAATATACACTATCACATGCATTCAACAAAAGGGGCAAAACCCACATTTCTATTGATTTGGCTCTTTACATAGTTTGTACATCATCTTTTCATACTTTTACACTTGCTACAACATGTACATCTCAAAAATAGAAGGTGCATATTCATTTTGCACCACTTTACATCAAAATTATATCAAAATAAAGTAATATCTAACTAAGCATGCTCCTAGGCTCCTTGGTGTGCACTTGCTTCTCCTTGTGCTCCACCTAGCATATTAAGTTGGGAGGGGAAGGGGTGAGATTCAGGGAATCTCAGTAGCTCATGCACTCAATCAAGTAAGCAATCAAGGCATATAACAAGTCAAAGTATGCAATTTGGCATCCAACCATTCTCAATCACATAATACATGTTGTACATGCTATGGAAATCACAACAATGCCATAAATGGGCTCTAGGGACTTTTGGTCTAGCCTCACCCGAGTTTAGGGACTTTTGGATGGCCTCACCCGAGTTTAGGGACTTTTGACTTGGCCTCACTTGGTTGAGACTTTTGGCCTTGTCTCACCCAATCTCAAGGGACTTTCGGCACTACCTCACTTGAGCAATTCTCACAATCCATCACACAAGCATATTGTCAACAATGCATCATGGCAATAACATATGGCATATTTCACATAACAAGCATATACATAAACATACAATGACTATTACATCCAAGAATGTAACAAGAAAGAGTGGAAAGAGAGCTACCTTATCAGCTAAGGTCAACACTAGCTTTTCCTTTCAATTCCTCTTCTCCCTTCTTAAGTTCACAATCACACCTTGATGGAGGTGTTTCTCTTGAGCCTAGGCACAATCAAGAACATAGAATTACTCTCTAGAATGTAACCTTCAGATCAAACTCTCCTAACATACCAGAACCTAGAGGTCTCTCTAATGCCATCAACTCTTTCTCTCTCTCAAGCCCCCACAGTAGTGGAAACAACATTTTCAAAGAAAACTCAGAGATTCAAGGGCGTTTTCTACTTTCCCTCTTCTGACCCATGTCAAAATCCAACTATTTTCACAAACAAAACCGTAGAAAGAGAGGGCAAAGAGAGGAGATCCAGATTCTAAGGAGAAATGGGAGAAACTTGCTTACCTTTCTCTTGCTCTTCCTCCTTCTCTTGGTCTCTCTCACTCTCCACGCCTCTTTTCTCTCCTTGGGTCGAAGTCTAGGGCAGAAATGAGAGAAGAAATGAGTTTGAGCGTTTAATGAAGTCAGATTCTCGCCTTTTACTCTCTTCCGGACTGACCCTCGCTACGGCGAAAATTAATCTTCGCTATAGCGAGTTTGTGTTATCTGGCTTCGCTACGGCGAGCACGTATCAGTTCCCTTCGCTATGGCGAGATATACCATTCGCTATAGCGAACTCGCGTCAGTTCCAGACCTCACTCTCGCTATGGCGTACGCTACAGCGAGCTACTCCCTGGTTTCTATATAGACTGCTGCCCGCACTCGCTATAGCTAAAATCACCTTCGCTATTGCGAGCAGGCACTCTCGCTGTAGCGAGACCATTTCTTGCTATTGCGAGGAGACTTGGCAAAATTTCCAGATTTCGAAAATTTTCAGCTTTTACTTTCTTTTCTTTTCTTTTCCCTTTTCCCGGTTGTTACAGCATTTATTCATGATTGAGAAAAACACTCGCTACCCAAATAACCTCAGTGGTCGGTTTGTAATTAGGCAACGCAATTATTAACCTTTCTTTTTACTTGAATATTATTAGCTTTTTGAAATTTCTCAATTTTACTTGAATATTAGTCAATTCTTCTCTACAAAGTAGCAGCCCGAAGACATTCATGAGAACTTTTCACCTCGGTCTTCATTCTTTATCATATAATAACAATAAATCACCTGAAACATTGTAAAATGACGCGAACAGAGAACTCTAGTTATATGATACCCGCGTATACACGGGCCCCACCGCCACCCACTTTGTGCTAATCAGTCTTCTCCCCTCTTCCTTGGTTGGTGGCTCCCCCATATTCTAATATTCTATACAACAACTAGGAAATTCCCTCCATACACACGGTCTCTTTATCTAATTTCTTCACTACACCACCATTTCCATTTTATTTTTTTAAATAAATTTTATCATGCAATATTATATATATTTTTTATTTTGTTATTATATTCAGGAATCTTTTAAACTTTATATATATTTGTCTTTCTTTTTTTTGACATAATCTTAATAATGCATTCCCTTAAGTTGATTTAATGCATGTAAAATTTTAATCTCAAAATATTTTTTAAGAAATATTGAATCTGATCTAGTAAGAAGAGATGTTTATTCTTATGAACAGAGTTAATTCCTTTGGGCATGTGTTATGCCTATGGTGTTCTTTTCAATATTAGAAAAACAACGTAAAAACACATGTATATTTAGAATTTGTCGCACTTATATCTTTTGGTCGTTTCAGCCCCACGTAGCATATATATATATATATATATATGTTGATTCTTTACATACTCATTCCAGTATGCCTTCCTCCCATTATCTCTCTCCTCCCCTTTCTTGTAACCCGTCTTCTTTCTGAAAGTGTTCTCTCTCTGTTTGGTTACCGAGAAAAATTTAAAATTGAAAGACAAGCTAGGAACCCAGAAATATCTTGTTTACTTCATTAATTAACTATCTGAACGCAGGAGAACATGAGCATCTGATTGAATGGACAATTCCAGGTCCCTCCTGGCTTCCGGTTCCATCCGACTGAAGAGGAGCTATTGCAGTGCTACCTCAGGAAAAGGGTCTGCTAAGAGAAGATCGACCACGATGTTATTCGCGATGCCGATCTCAACAATCTCGAGCCTTGGGATATAAACGGTGAATCGAATCATAACTATAGACATACATAGTTTTTTGTTTCTTAATTTCTTCATTGGTGTTCTTCGCTCGTCCCAATAACGTTAGAACGATGGTTTTGGGTTTCCGAGAAGTGCAAAATAGGAACCACCCAAAGAACGATTGGTACTTCTTCAGCCACAAGGGTTTTGGAAGACGACAGGGTGTGAAAAGATGATATACGGCAACGGGCAGAGGATTGGAATGAGGAAGACTCTAGTTTTCTACAATGGCTGAGCCCCTAATGGCCAAAAGTTTGATTTTATCATGTATGAGTATAGGCTTGAAGTTAATAACACCACCACCGAGACCAGCATTGTGAGTCCTCACTCAAATCAACAAACACTTACTTCGATCATCGAAAATGCCTAAATCATATTTCTCGTGTTCTTTCTCCTTTTATAATTGTTTACATTTTTAGTTATGGAAAAATAAATGCTGAATTTGTTTTTTGTTGGGAAAAATTCAGGTGACGAATGTAATGGGAGATGGAGCGCAGGAAGAAGGACAGGTCGTGCACAAGACATTCAAAAAGAAGAACCATCTTAAAGCTTTGGAGAGCCCCTTGGCTTCATCTATTACAGGGGAAACCAGAAGGAGCCCCAGCCACGATCACTTGTTTGATACTTGTGACGACGACGAGGGAGCTTTGGAGAAAATACCTGAGCAAATGGGAAGGAGTTGTTGCAAGGAAGAAGAACAAAGCGATCTCACCACCAACAACAACGGAAGAGTCTCCAAACCATTTGACGACACTGTCCATATCAACAACAACAACAATGGCTATTTCTACCATGAAAGGTTTTTGAAGCTTCCTCGCTTAGAAAGCCCAAAATCGAATAATAATGAGTACCATCTTGTTCTTGAAGGATCATTTGGTGGTAGTGAACACAACTTTGTTCATTATCAAATGGAGGCAGCATTATCATCTATTAATGTTGGCCTTATCACCAACAGTGCAACACTGAATCCGCTTGTAGCTTCGCAGCTGAATGGCCAAACCGCCTAGCCTGCTTCAATACTACTTTAGACCCCATCATGTGCTATTGTTCTTGTGGCCATGATCATCTGCAGCTTCCGACCCCGCGATCTTTATCATCTAATGCTACACAGGAGCATTACACCAGTGAGATTGACCACCTGTGGAACTTTGCCCCATCAACATCATCGTTATTTGCATCCTTAGAGCCACTATGCCACGTGTCTAACACATCATCAGTGTAGAAAAAATGTCCCCACGTCAGATGATAATAATAATAATAATAATAATAATAATAATAATAATAGGTGAGCATGTATATGGTCATGTATTCATGTTTATAGTTCTTCCTTAGTCAAAGGATGATTATTATTACAGACCATTAACTAAATGTGATAATTAGTAGTATTTTAATAAAGTTAGAATATTTGTGCTACATAAAAATTAAGAAATAAGAAATGGAAGAATTAAAATAAATGTAAAGTGCAAGAATATTTGGATTGCTTCTGCTACAATGTGAAAATCCTTCCTGTTCTCCGCTGTACCCTCTCTTGTCGCTCCTGAGGTTGTGCTCAGTCGGGAGGTGGCAGTGCATGTCACTTTGAGATTGATGAATGTTAATGTTGTTAATGTTGGCTACATTGGTGAAGATCTCTCAAGCACCAGGTCTCCATATTCATATTCCAATATCTGGGAATGCTGAATTTACTTTCACGTAGTAACATTTTGAGTATATTGCACTTTTATAGATAACTAAATTTATGCCGCATATGCGTTTTGTTTTGGAATACTATATTTAACATAGAGATATTAAATTATTCAATTGACTATTATGGTCATGGCATTTTGCTTTTAAAAGTTTTAGTTTGAAATTTTCTGTTCTAAAAAGCATTCTGAAATTAATATTTAAAATATGTTAAGTTAATGTAAGTGATTTTCCCACATGTGCTTAAGACCTCCGCTGGGGAGGCTTCAACCTCTTTAAGCAATAACTTGTTTTGGTTGTTTTGGCGGTCATAAATACTTCATCAAAGAATGATCACATCTTCCAAGAATTCAACTTCCTATGGTTAGTATAGAAATCATTCAAGAAAGAGGATTAAATTGGATTTCAAAATTATTTTTTCCAATTTTAAAAATTATGATGCCTTATGAAATTTCCTGGTGACTAATTAATAGATTTTTATTTATTTTTGTATAAAATGAAGGGACAACAAGCCCAAAATTAAAATAAAATAGAAAACTATATAGTACCACGGGAGAAAGAGGTCCCTATCATGTCAGCCACAAACAACAAACTAAGGAAAGGAGACGTGGAGTTCCAAATGTGACACCCCAATTGTTCACTGCTCGGCTTACACCGCAAGTGCACGGGCCGTGACAAAGTAGTATAAAAAGATTATCGTTCCCACGAGGATTGGAGTTGAATTTGATTAACCATTAAACTTATGCCTTAAACTAGGTTGAGTAGAGCAATTGTTTAGTAAAGTTGAGTGTGAAAATAACTTTGCAAATGAATTTATAAAGGGAGTTAAAGGATTCTTTTTTACTTCAAGCATATAAGGTATCTAGGATTATCTCTCCCCCTTGTATTTCATGACACAAGAACAATCTCCTCTCACCAAAACTGACCAAAAACTATATGTACTAGTCTGGGCATCAAATACTACTTGAAAAAGCTTTCTCAAGTCAAAAACAAGTGTTTAATTCTATTAGTTGCTCAATCTCTCTCACAACCAAATAAATCCTATTATTAAGCTCAGACCCAAATTTGACTACATAAGGTTAATGAGTGTATCTCTACCCCACCAACAAAACCATCCATTCAATACCTAAATTTCAGGTTCTTGCATGATTTAACTCAAGTTCAATACTCAAGCTAGCTCTCTCAAGCATCACTCAAGCAAACACACAACTAATTGGTGGCCAATCAACCAGTAGCATTAAAAATGGAGTAAAATCAACACATATATGTCATTAATCAATGGAGGTGGAGAAGAATCAAGTGTTAATCCATACAAGGGTTCAAAATAATCCTAGAACAAGTGACTAACTACTCATAATCAACCACAAGTTTACAAAACACCAAGAATTCGAAGCCATAGCAGAATACAAGAGAAGGAGAAGGAGAAGATTAGAAAAACCAATGGAAATGACTTCAAATCTCTTTGAAACTACAATCCTTGGCTCTAACCACTTTTCCACACTCCAAACCCTAGCACACTAGCTCCCTAAGCTGCCCAGAAGTGGGAAGATCCCTTACTTGGTCAAAAATCTGGATATATGAAGCCCTAGAATCTGTTAAGCCTCAAAATGCAGTGTTTCAGTAAACTATGGTTCGCCACCGCGAAATGCTCTTGGGTGTGCACAAGCTTCGCTGATCAAGAATTGGCCGCGGTGAAAAGCTCTCTGTTTGCTCCCTCCTCCATGCAGGAATTGGCCGTGGCTAACACTTGAATTGGCCGTGGCGAATCTAGCAAAACTTCAACCTATAATTTTCAACAATTAGCTTTAAAGTCCAATCATATTTGTAAAAAGTATGAAACTATAAATATACCAAAATATTTCTAAATTGAGGTTAAAGTTTGTATAATTAAACTAAAATTGAGTCAGTTAAGTTTAGGTACAAAAAATGCACATTTTCCTATTTTGAGTATAATTTATATACAAAAATACACCAAAAGATATTCCCAACTTAAGGAAAATGTGCTGAAAAGGCATGAATTTAGAGAGGTTATCACCAATCCAAGCTCAAGATTGTGGTTTGGCCAAATAATCAGCTCACATGTTCGATTCACAAAGGATTTCTACTCTTTTAGGAATCACTTTAGACATAAATTTAAAAAGAGTGGGGAAGAGAGAATACACAATTAATTTATCCTAGTTTAGACAAAAGTGTATTACATCCCGTCCTCAAGTATAAAGCAAGAGATTTTTATTGTCATGGACAATCACAGAGGATACAGAGCAACCCTAGATAAAAGCTCACCTTCTTAGCTTTTACCACTTGTTCCCAAGATAATCTCACAGGGATCAGCACTTGGCTTTCACAACTTTTTCTCACTTCATTAAATTTTTTTTAAACTTTCTAAAAACTCTAAATACAAGGCAACCTTACAGGTTTAACACTTATGTTTTTACAGCCTCTGTCTCACTAAAATTTTCTTATAAGGTATCTAGAAACTTAGACAGATTAAATGCAATGACTCACTAAGAGTGCTTTCAAATACAAAACTAACTTATTCAAAGCAAATTACATAATAAAGCATAGCAAATACGCAACTTCAAAATGAAAAATGCATTCAGTATTTTTCTCTCTTCTTCTTGTTCTTCCATCTTCAAAAGGCCTTAATTCCTTAAATAAGGTAACCATTCAGCTTGACTGATGGATAATAGCACAGATCAACGCCAACATCTAGGAATTTCTGTCTTTAATGTTTTAGATAACCATTGATGATACCGATGTCTTCTTGTCATTTGAGCTTTCTTTAATATGTAAAACATTGACTTCATTAAGTGCATGTGTTCTAGAAGCTAAAACACCTGAATAATTCTTCATTAATACATTTTTGTGTCTGCTTCCTTCAAACAACAATTTTCCTTATTCAGCTTCCTGATTTCTTGGACATTCCTTGTCACTAAGAGATTAATTGAAGGGATCTTTATTTTCTTTCATCTCTCAAATTCCTTCATGAATGAATTTTGAAATCCTTTCATATATAGTGCATCAGAAAGGTGGCATCTAAATAAGAAAATAATTAACCATTATGGGATTTGATACTAGTAAGAAAATAATCAATCTTAAATGTAAAATCCAAATTAAGATCCAATTAGTATAAATGTATATATATTAGAATCATTCAATATTAGAGTCAATGAAAATCTTTCCTTTATTAAAACACTGACTCAATTAACTACTCACTTGAAAATGACCATATATGAACCCTTAATAAATTTTCTTAAATAATAATTCCTTAAAAACTTTCTGTATAAAAACAGATCATATGATATTTTCAATTATAATATTTCAAACACATTTTAGCCTAGACAAACAAAGCAACTTTGACCCAAAACAATATTTTGAAAAGTTATAATTTTTGTCCAAATAAATGTATTTTCTAAAATCACTTTAATTGAAAATATTCAACATAAATAAAATAAAAGTTTTAATTTGATCCAACATTCTCTATAACATCCGTAGCTTCATTACTTGGTTGATTTCTTACAAAACTTTTTACCTAGATATTTCTTTGTTTTATAAAGAATGGAGTCATGATATTTCTAATTTTATAATTTCTAAATGTAGGATTTACTACTATATATTGA
The DNA here is from genome assembly GCA_032878935.1 of Erythrophleum fordii. Taxonomy (NCBI): domain Eukaryota; kingdom Viridiplantae; phylum Streptophyta; class Magnoliopsida; order Fabales; family Fabaceae; genus Erythrophleum; species Erythrophleum fordii. The sequence goes on from JAVQMF010000047.1 coordinate 8,838,673, forward strand.
CATACATAAACTGTGGAAAACTCTTTTTTCAAAAATACAAAAGGGTTCCCTTACATTTGTTGTCTGTTACATCTAGAGTGGATGGATCCTAATCCACCACTTCCTAAGCCACTAGCTACATATATTATAGATGGCGTGATGCCTGCAAAGGGTATATATGTCTACCCAGAACATTACAACTTCAAATGCTAGCATGAGGCTTGTTTTGATGGTGAGTTGGACATATCATAAAAATAGAGAGAACTTATGATCTATAATAGATAATAACCATTATCCAAAAAAAATAAAATTTTTTTATGATGATTTTTAGTGGCGACTAAAAATGCTTTACTAAAAATACACTTTTAATAGTGACTTTATTAATTTATCACTAAAAGTTATTACTAAAATGATTTTTCTCATTTTAGAAAAACCTTTAGTGGTTATATAGCATATGTCACCACTAAAAATTTTTACAATGATAGAAATGTTACCACAAAATACCTTTTAGTGGTAACACAAGATAAGTTGTCACTATGGCTTATAATGTTTTCTCCCTAGGAATAAAAAAAAATTTGGTGCCAAAACTTTAATAAATAACTTTAGTGGTGACCTTTAAATATCACCGTTAAAAGTCACTTTTAACAACAATTACAGGTAGTGATGACTTTTGTTGACACTAAAGTTAACAATTTTAATATTAATTGAATTCAAATAATTTTAAATAATGTATTTATTACATAAAATATTATTTATTTATTTAACAATAATTGGTAATTTCTTTTTAATTATCCTTTATTCAATTTTATGAGTTATCTAATCATTAATCAAAAATGAAAAATAAACCACATAGATAATTATATTATAATTACTTAATTTTTAATTAAAAGATAATTATAAAATAAATTTATACAATATTTATTAAAATTTTAATAATTGTCTAATAAAAATTAATATTAATTTAAATAATACGAAAGAATATATTTATCATATAAAATATTTTTTTATTTATTTTAACAATTGTTGGTATTTTATTTTTAATTATTTTTTGTCCAATTTTGTGACTTACATGACATATTCCTTTTTCTTCTTGGCTTCTTCCCAATTGTGTGTCTAGCCATTGTACCGCCACCTGGGATGTTGACTTACTCCCTGGAGCTCCTCTTTCCATTCGTCACACATGGGTTTGTGGAGTGAAACTGTGGATGTGCCAAATCCATTGATGGTGAGTTTTCTCTTTTTCCGTTAGATTTTGCTCCATTTTTCTCTCTTCTTTCTTTCCTTTCCAGCTCATTTCCCCTTAATGGGGGCTATATGTGCTGTGAAGTCTTGGCTGTGAACCCACTTCTCTCGAGAAAGGGGGGTTTTGAGATTTGGAGTTTGCGTTATGTTGGGATGTTGTATACACCTTAAATTTCCAATTCTTACGCCTACAAGGTATACTCCAAGTCCAATTTATGTGTTGGCAATTGGATATGAAGAAACCTAGACCAAGGGTTACTTGTTATAAGGGGGAAAAGAGGTTGTAAATAGGGGGTGATTTATTATTGTTGAGCAAGATAAAGGTTAGAAATAGTTTTATTGAGATTTATATGTCCATGAGTCTAAAATTGAAAGCATTCATCTTTACTAACTTACTATATATCCCTGTGAAATGTTGCTAATAGTTTAATTAACGGCAAGGGCCAAGATTTGTCTTTTATATATTAAGAGAAGTTAGAGATTTGGCGAGGAGTGGATTTACACTAAATTGCTCTAACTAGCAAGTTCTTCATAGGGGGCTTTAAGTTATGCACAAATAGGTAATGATTATGCTGAAGCAAATGATTTCAATGGAATGGTATTGATTTACTATCTTGTGTTGTTTATTGATAATTTCATTGTTTTGTTTTGTTTAGGAAACTTCTAAAATAATTGTTCTGATTCTGTCTAAGATATTCCTTTCATAGCTATATAGATGAACACGAGTCTTTTTAATGGCAGCCAAATTGATACTCATTCTTATGAAAAATGGGTATTTGTTTCAAATGTTAGAAATTCCAAAAAGGAGAATCGCTGATCATTTATTCCTTGCACTTGAGAAAAATCCTACAATTTGATAAGTTTCTTCAAATCTTTTGTTCCCTTTCATTTAAAATTGGGAAAGTATAGAAGGAACTTCAATATGTTATGGTTATTGTGTTTTGTAATCTTCCTCAATTGTTCTTCGCTTATGATTTATTGTGCGATATCAAGTAAAACCTTTTGGTTCTCTCTTTTTGAGGGTGTTACTGTCATTACTATGTTTGTGTGTGAAAGCTAAAGAAAATAAATGAAAAAAGGTTTTAAAATGGCTTTGAATTCTGAAAATTGGTTACAAGGATCTTCCTCGATTGTTCTTGACTTATGATTTTTTTTTTAATTGGTGAAAATTAAAAAATGATGTTGGAAAAGAGATGAAACCTGCCTTCAGTGGCTTAGCAAATTTTTTTTTTTGTTCCTATAGTATTGCCATATGGCTGGTGGCATATTGTTCCTAGTGGTGGATCTACTTCGTTCCTTCTTGAGGGTTGGGGTAATTTTTAAAAGAAAATTGAGTAATGCTCAATGTTAAATATTTGCTCAAACTAAAAGATAATGTCCGTATAATATGCTCTTATAACTTGCATTCATATATAATTTCATGAAGGACTTATTAAAAAAAACGATTTATGAGGAAAATTATTCTGTTATAAATATGATTTTCTGCAAATAATTTTGTAATATGAAAACTTTGGCTTAGCTATTGGAAATCATATAGAAATTTCATAATTTAAAAATTGCCACCTCCATCAGTTATTTACATAGTTCCCTAGTAAAAGGAACTAGTCAAACGTATAGCTGCAAATGTTTTCACATTCTTTAACATCTCTTTGAAGGAAAAGCTTCACACTTGTAATTTTGGTTTATTCCTTAGATTAATTTTTCATGACCCATTTTTTAAAATCTAAATACATATTTTGCAAATAACAAACTTACATAATGGATTTTTCAGTATATTGATTTAATTTTGCAAATACTGGAATTTCATATCTTTCTAATACTGTAATATTCATTTATATTTATATTTCTTCTTTTATAAAAAATTAAAATAGTAATATTTATATAATGTTATTAGTTCAGTCGGGTTGCCTCATATATGGAAGTCTGGTTTTACCATTGGTTTTATGTTGATTTTTTACATTATAATTCATAGTTTAACATTTGCAGCCCAATATCTATAGAATGAGGCCAAGCACTAAAACAAAAAGGGCAATTTCGAGCTGAAGTATCAGTTGGAAAAAAATGCTAATTCAGTTAGAATTACATTATTTCCAATTGAAAAATCAATCGACTCATCTATAGGTTTTTTACTAGTGGATAAGTGGTTACTAACTGAAATTCAGAAAGAATACAATAGCAAGCAATCACGTTTGGCATATTAATTGTTTACAGCATTTTTATTGTCAGACTGACTTTAAGTTAATCGATACATATTGGTCTTTTTCTTTTCATTTCAAATTTTTAAATTTATTATCTCATTCTCTCCGGTTATCTTTTCTTTTCCTGCTTCATCTGTCTAGTATCATTCATCTGTTCTTTCTTCATGCATTTAGAATCCTTCGATCTTTTATATTTACCTTCTGCAACTATCTGTTAAAAAAATAAGAGAAATAATAAACCAAAAGAAAAAGAAAGAAAAGAAGGTCAGACAAGAGAAGAAGAAGAAGAGGAGGAGGAGGAGACCTAAAAAGAAAGAGACCTAAAACAATGAAACAAAGAACAAAAATCATTAGTTAAAAGTGAAAAAGGGACAAAAAGGCAATTCCTTTACCCAAGCTCTCTATTTACTCCTCTGTTCACAAGTTTAAAATTCACGCAACTTTAAAATGGTGCAACTTTAAATTTCAATTAAAGTGAAAAAAAAAAATTGTGATGAATTCAATTGGCCATGAAGGCCGACTGACTTTTAGTCAGCCAGGTCAATTAGTAATGTTTGAAATTCCAATTTGGTTTTTTTTTTTGGGTTTAAAAATTGACTTCCAACTAAATTTTCAGTCGAGCCATGAGGGCCATGTGCATTCTAGTCAGCTAGTTGGCCATAATGCATTGCATTTTATATATTAAATTTAAATATATTAATCTATTTAAGTTATATATAATATATTCAATATAATTCTAATATCCTCTAATATCTAATATATTACAATAAATTAATACATATTATATATAATATTAAATTAGAATATTAATCCACTTTGAATTTTGAATATACTTTATTAATTTTATTTGATTTTTTTCATGTGCATCTAGTATGAAATATACTTCAGTCGGCCAAGGCCCACCAAATCCCATTTTCGATCACTTTTTACACTTTTTTGGCAGCTTTGTTATTTTTTTTTCCAGTTTTCTACAAATTTTATTTTGTTGACTATTTTTTTTTCCTTTTGAAGGCTAGTCAGAAAGCAGTTAAATATTGAAAAAAAATATTTTAGTTGCCAACTATTCTGATAATAAAATACTGCAGGGCAGTTTACACTTTACACCTAGCGATAATGCTATGTCATTTTATGATTTTTTTTTTCCTTCCAATTTTTGCTTTGATGGAGGTGCTGAGAAATGACATTCTTTCATAAATTTATTAAATATTTATCTTATACTTAAAGTTTTATTCTCCACAAGAAATTAAATACAAAACGCCCTCTATTGCTATATAATATAGCAAGGACTTCTGAACGAGTTCATTTACAAAGATAAAAATGAAATTCAGAATATTATTTGGCCGAACTTGAAAATATATGACTCTGAAAGATTGGGAAATTGAAGTTTCCTCAAAGGCTTTAATTTTTTCCCCTCTCTTCAGTAAATAGGCCCTCGAGGGATCATATACATGTGAAAACAACTTTTGACCATAGGCCATATAGACTTCTGAGCATATGAAGCCTTTCCATGAATATTAATAGTATTCAAATGAATGATAATATATATATATATATATATATATATATATATATATATATATATGTAATAGTTATAGTAATAGCACTAATTGATATTATAAATTATGATGTTAATATAAATATTACGTTAATTAAACGCTTTCTTAAAAAATGACCAGACTTTATGTTAATTATCATTTCTCATATAATATCTCAAAGTTAAGATTTGATTCTACTACTTGCATATTAGACCATTATATTGACTTGTATTAATTTTAATTACTAAATAGGACTTGTGCAATATAAATATATTTTTCGGAATATATATATATATATATATATAGTACAATCTTACACATGCATATATGGATTCCAACCGTAAGCACTCTTTGTAGAAGAGAATTAAAAAAGAATGAAATTATGAACTTATCTTATTGCGATAACCATCTTCAATATCAACCTTTGAAAAAAATGGATAGCAATATGCATTTAAACAACCAAATAGTTACTTTCACTTGTTTGAAAAGAATATTATACATTTCTTTTAAGAAGTATTATTAATGGACATCTATACCAACTATTAACTCTTATTTATTCATGTTATTTTGCACATTTTTAGCTAGGAAATAAGTGCTTAGCATTTTAATTTTATGGCAAATATGGCTAAATATCATAAAAATGTGAATAAATAAGATAGTGAGCTTCATACACAAGTCTTTATACCATAAGTGACAAATTTTAGATTTATTATGGTTAAAATGTGAATTCCTCATACTTTTGCTTTTTTGATAGGGTGTAAATATATGAAAATGATAAGTCATAGTCATCTTGGAGCTAAAACACTAATACCTGGGGCTAAAATCACAAGGAAAGGGCTGATCGGTTGATAACCTCTCTAAATTCATGCCTTTTCAGCACATTTTCCTTAAGTTGAGAATATCTTTTGGTGTATTTTTGTATATAAATTATACTCAAAATAGGAAAATGTGCATTTTTGATACCTAAACTTAACTAATTCAATTTTAGTTTAATTGTGCAAACTTTAACCTCAGTTTAGAAATATTTTGGTATATTTATAATTTTATATTTTTTGCAGATAGGATTGGACTTCAAAGCTAATTGCTGGAAATTATAGGTTGAAGTTTTGCTAGATTCGCCACGGCCAAATTAGATGTTAGCCGCAGCCAATTCCTGCATGGATGAGGGAGCAAACAAGGAGCTTTTCGCCGCGGCCAATTCACATGTTTGCTGCGGCCAATTGTTGATCGGCGAAGCTAGTGCACACCCGAGAGCATTTCACCGCGGCGAACCATGGTTTACTGAAACACTGCGTTTTGAGGCTTAGCAGATTCTAGGGCTACATATATTCATATTTTCGACCAAGTGGGGGGATCCTCCGACTTTAGGGCAACTTGGGGAGTTGGTGTGCTAGGGTTTGGAGTTTGGAAAAGTGGTTAGAGCCAAGGATTGAAGTTTCAAAGAGATTTGAAGCCATTTCCATCGGTTTTTCTGATCTTCTCCTTCTTCTTCTCTTGTATTCTGCTATGGATTCGAATTCTTGGTGTTTTGTAAACTTGTGGCTGATTATGAGTAGCTAGTCACTTGTTCTAGGATTATTTTGAACCCTTGTATGGATTAATATTTGATTCTCCTCCACCTCCATTGATTAATGACATATATGTGTTGATTTTACTCCATTTTTAATACTTCTGGTTGATTGGCCACCAATTAGTTGTTTGTTTGCTAGAGTGATGCTTGAGAGAGCTAGCTTGAGTATTGAACCTGAGTTAAATCATGCAAGAACTTGAAATTTAGGTATTGAATGGATGGTTTTGTTGGTGAGGTAGAGATACACTCATTAACCTTGTGTAGTCAAATTTGGGTCTGAGCTTAATATTGGGATTTGTTTGGTTGTGAGAGAGTTTGAGCAACTAATAGAATTAAACACTTGTTTTTGACTTGAGAAAGCTTTTTCAAGTAGTATTTGATTCCCATACTAGTACATATAGTTGTTGGTCATTTTTGGTGAGAGGAGATTATTCTTGTGCTATGAAATACAAGGGGGAGAGATAATCCTAGACCTCTTATATGTTTGAAGTAAAAAAGGATCTCTTAACTCCCTTTATAAATTCATTTGCAAAGTTATTTTTACACTTAACTTCACTAAACAATTGTTCTGCTCAACCTAGTTTAAGGTATAAGTTTAATGATTAATCAAATTTAACTCCAATCCTCGTGGGAACGATAATCTTTTTATACTACTTTGTCACAGCCCGTGCACTTACGGAGTAAGCCGAGTGGTGAACAAGTTTTTGGCGCCGTTGCCGGGGATTGAAAGTTGAAACTTCTCTGGTTTATCATTAGATTAGTGTTAGTAAAATTATGATTGAGCTTGTATAGATAGTTTTAAATTGTTAATTTGCATTTTAACTTTTTGTAATTAGTTGATACTTGTTTGGAGTGTTTTCTTTGCAGGCACCTTTCTCGCGCATGCAAGGGTTGTATCCAAACGGCCTTGAAATCCTTCTGGATATCGAAGATCTCTTTGAAGGAGCTAATTTAGGGCCAGAAGTGCCTCCTCAACCTACTATGGCTGACATGGATGAAAATGATCTTTACACATTGGATGACTTCCTTAACTGAGAGGCACAGAGTTATCACTCTAGTATTCGCATGCCAGATATTCAAGCTAGAAACTTTGAGGTTAAACAAGTCATGCTTCAAATGTTGTAGATGAATGGATTGTTTGGTGGCAACTATAATGAGGATCCCAATGTACACCTTAGCAAGTTTATTGAGGTGTGTGAATCCTTCAAACAAAATAGAGTGTCTAAGGATGCATTGAGATTGAGGTTGTTTCCTATGACTTTGAAAGATAAAGCTAAGGCATGGCTTAACTCTCTTCTAGGACAATCTATTGGCACATGGGAAGATTTAGTGGCCAGATTTATTCCTCGAGGCAGGAGAGCAATCATGAGAGGAGAAATCTTGAATTTTGAGCAGCAACCTAGAGAGTTATTTCATGAAGCATGGGAGAGATTTAAGGAGTTGTGTAGAACATGCCCTAACCATGAACAAAAAAAGTATGTATTAATGGAAGCTTTTTGGAATGGTCTTGATGAGGATGCAAAAAGGATGCTAGATAATGCTTCTAGTGGTGGTATTGGGAAGATGAAAGTGAATGAGCTTTACAATCTATACGATGACATGGTCTCCAACACTATGTAATATGCATCCAAGAGAAGATCATCTCAGAGAAGAGGACAAATCTCTAGTCCAACTAATGATATTGCAGCATAACTTGAAGCTATGAACAGAAGGTTTGACAACTTGGAACTCCAAATAAAGAAACCTAACCCCATGGGAATTCATGCAGTACAACCATCTCCTACTATTTGTGATCATTATGGAGAGGGACACTTTTCTGAACAATGTCATTACACATTGGAGTCTGTGAATTACATGAACAATGCTCAGCGTAGTCAACAAAACAATCCTTACTCTCAAACATATAATTCGAGGTGGAGGAATCACCTAGACTTTTCATGGAGTCAAGGTCCAAAATTGAATCAAACTTCTTCATCAGGTGCAAGGCCTGCTCAGCCTCCCGGATTTGAAGTTCCGACAAGACAAATCCCTATTAAAGAAGAAGAGTCCAAGATGGAGAAAATGCTAGCTCAAATACTAGCTAATCAAGAAACTCAAAGAGTTGAAACAAAGACCACTTTTTCTTTGCATGACATAGCTATTAAGAACTTGGAAGTGCAAGTGGGGCAACTAGCCTCCCAAATGAACGCTATGTCAAGAGGAAATCTCCCCAGTGACACCATTCCTAATCCTAGAAAGGAAGGCAAAGATGAGTGCAAGGCCATCACCTTGAGGAGCTGTAAAGTTCTATCAAATGCTTCTAAATCTAATGTGAAGCCACTTGAGGCAGACGATAAAGGAACCTATTTTTCTAAGGAGGATGGTGCAGAAGACCTAAAGGTGGATGATAAGAAGCAAGAGGATAGGGAAGAAAAGAAGATTGAAGGGAAGAAAGTGCAACCAAGCATTCATATGCCACCGCTACCCTTCCCTAGATGATTCAAGAAGCAGACTGAATATACCTAATATAAGAAGTTCTTAGATACCTTCAAGCAGTTGCATATAAATATTCCTCTTTTAGAAGCCTTGGAACAGATGCTTAAATATGCAACATTCATGAAAGATGCACTTTCCAGGAAAAGAAAATTTCAAGAACATGAAGTGGTGGCATTGACAAAAAGTAGCTCATATTTCATTAAGGAGTTGCCGCAAAAGAAGGGAGATCCTGAAAGTTTTATCATCCCTTGTCACATCGGCACGACCTTCATGGTTAGAGCATTATGTGACTTAGGAGCCAACATTAATTTGATGCCCTTATCCATTTTCAATAAGTTGCAATTGGGTGAAGCAAGACCTACTACAGTTACTTTGCAACTTGTTGATAGAAGTTTGGCGTATCTTCAGGGAATAGTTGAAGATGTCTTGGTGAAAGTTGATAAATTCATCCTTCCAGCGGATTTTATTGTTCTTGATTATGAAGCTGATCGAGAGATTCCAATTATTCTCAGAAGACCCTTCTTAACTACGGGTAAAGCTCTTATTGACGTGGAAAAAGGAGACATCACCATGAGAGTTGATGAAGAGCAAGTGACATTCAATATGTTCAAAGCTCTCAAACTACCAGATGAGCCAGAACATTGCTTCTATCTAGATATGATAGACCATCTCATTCATTATGAATCTCAACAATCTATGATAGAAGGCAAATGTGAAGCACCTCCACTGCAAAGTGAACAAGATGAGGGAGGCGAGGAAGAACACGTAACTATGATGTGTGCTACTCTAGTCATTCCTCCGTCTAGAGTGAAATTTGAAACTCTAAACTTGACTTCAGTTGATAGACCTTCCTTAAAACCCTCTATTATGGAGCCTCCTGAATTGGAGCTGAAGACACTCCCAGCGCATCTAAAATATGTCTTCTTGGGAGAATCAAATACTTTACCGGTCATCATTGCTACTAATCTAGCCGTGGAGCAAGAATTGAAGCTCTTAAGAGTGTTGAAGAAACATAAGAAGGCTATGGGATGGAATATAGCAGATATCAAGGGTATTAGCCCTTCAATTTGCATACACAAGATCTTTTGGGAAGACAACCATTGACCTTCAATAGAGCACCAACGAAGATTGAATCCTAATATGAAAGAAGTGGTTAAAAAGGAAATTCTGAAATGGCTAGATGCGGGTATCATATATCATATCTCAGATAGCTCTTAGGTGAGCCCAGTTCAATATGTTCCAAAACAAGGAGACATGACTGTAGTGGCTAACACTCAGAATAAGCTCATTCCCACCCGCACAGTAACTGGATGGAGGGTTTGTATGGATTACCAAAAGCTGAACTCTGCAACCCGTAAAGACCATTTTCCTTTGCCTTTCATTGATCAGATGCTAGATAGACTAGCCGGGAAGGAATTTTTCTATTTTCTGGATGGATATTCAAGGTACAACCAAATTGCAATTGCCCCAGAAGACTAAGAGAAAACTACCTTCACGTGTCCCTATGGTACCTTCGCATTCAAAAGGATGCCATTTGGCTTATGTAATGCACCGGCAACATTTCAAAGATGCATGATCTCTATATTTTCTGACATGATTGAGCAATCTATGGAGATTTTTATGGATGACTTTTTAGTATTTGGTGACTCATTTGATGAGTGTCTCCACAATTTAGATGTTGTGTTGAAACGTTGTGAAGAGACTAATTTGGTGCTTAACTGGGAGAAATGTCATTTTATGGTGCAAGAGGGCATTGTGCTAGGCCATAGAGTATCCAAAGAAGGATTAGAAGTGGATAAGGCAAAGATATCCATCATTGAACAACTGCCCCCACCTACTTCTATCAAAGGTGTGAGGAGCTTCCTTGGCCATGCCGGTTTTTACCGCCGCTTCATCAAAGACTTCTCCAAGATTACCAAGCCTTTGTGTAGATTGCTTGAAAAAGATGTAGAGTTTAAGCTTGATGATGCCTGTTTACAAGCTTTCAAAGAATTAAAAAGAAAATTGGTCACAACACCCATTATGACCATGCCCAACTGGAACTTGCCATTCACGATCATGTGTGATGCAAGTGATTACGCTGTCGGAGCAGTTTTAGGTCAGAAAAAGGATAAAATTTTCCACCCCATCTACTATGCCAGTAAAACGCTGGATGAAGCATAAGAGAATTATACCACTACAGAGAAGGAAATGCTAGCTATGGTATTTGCTTGTGATAAGTTTAGGGCGTATATCGCGGGATCTAAAGTTACTGTATTCACTGATCATTCAACCCTAAAATAACTAGTTAGCAAGAAAGATTCTAAAGCCAGATTGATTAGATGGGTGCTCTTGTTGCAAGAGTTTGATCTAGAAATTGTGGATAGAAAGGGTTGCGAAAATCAAGTGGCCGATCATCTCTCTCGGTTGAATACTAAAGTTCAACCAGAATTTGCCCAAAATATTAAGGAGGCATTCCCCGATGAGCAATTGTTGAATGTTCAACACACTGTAGATCTATGGTATACAGATATTGTCAATTATCTTATATGTGGAATGGTTCCCCCTGATCTGAAACAGCATCGATTGAAGAGGTTTTTTCATGATGCCAAACATTATTTCTGGGATGAGCCATATTTGTTTCGGCAGTGTGCAGATCACATCCTAAGAAGGTGCATACCAGAAGAAGAATAAGGAGTAATCTTGCAACATTGCCATGCTTCAGATTATGGAAGCCACTTTAGGGGAGAAAAGACAACAACCAAAGTTCTACAAAGTGGTTTCTACTGGCCCATTCTATTCAAAGATGCATATACATGTGTGCTTCAGTGTGATAGATGCCAATGAGGGGGAAACATATCCAAGAGAAACGAAATGCCACTTACAAACATGTTAGAGGTGGAATTGTTTGATGTATGGGACATTGACTTCATGGGACCTTTCCCTAGCTCATTGGGAAATCAATACATCTTGGTAGCGGCGGATTATGTATCCAAATGGGTGGAACCTATTGCCAGTCCCATAAATAATGCAAAAATGGTGCTTAAATTCTTAAAAAGAAATATCTTCACCCGCTTTGGAGCAGCAAGAGCCATTATTAGCGATAGGGGATCGCATTTTTGTAATAGCCAATTTCAAGCCCTCTTAAGGAAGTATGGAGTGAAGCACAAAGCGGCTTTGGCTTATCATCCCCAAACCAATGGACAAGTCGAGATTTTCAATTGGAAAATTAAAAGTATCTTGTAAAAAATGGTGGGGGTGTCAAGAAAAGATTGGTCCATAAAACTTAATTATGCATTATGGGCCTATCAGACTGCTTTTAAGACTCCAATTGGCATGTCAACTTATAAGTTGGTTTTTGGAAAGGCTTGCCATTTGCCAGTTGAATTGGAACATGGTGCCTACTGGGCGATCAAGAAGCTGAATCTTGACTTCAAAACTGCAAGCGAGAAGAGACTCCTTCAACTTAATGAGTTGGATGAATTTAGAATGTACGCTTATGAAAGCTCAATAGTATATAAAGAACGGACCAAACTACTCCATGGTAGAAAAATCACCCCTAAAGCATTTGAGCCGGGACAACATGTTTTGTTATACAACTCTCGTCTTAGGCTCTTTCCTGGGAAGTTGAAATCAAGGTGGTCAGGTCCTTTCACGATGGTAGAAGTCTTTCCCCATGGAGCAGTTGAGTTGGTGAGCAACTCTGGTGAAAAGTTCAAGGTGAATGGGCAACGATTAAAGCACTATTTGGGAGGGCATGTAGATCGTCATACCTTCGCTTTCCACCTTGCTGATTCCAAGTGAACAATTGATGAGTCCAGTTGAAGACTATAAAGCAAGCGCTTCTTGGGAGGCAACCCAAGCTCTTCACTTTGCCCTTTTGTCTTGTTTTTGTAGATTTTAGTTTCCAGTAGAGTTTTATGTATTTTTCTTTGCTTTGTAGGCTAACTTCTCAGTTTGGGCTGATGGCAAAACAGAACAAATTCATTGAGGGCATTTAATTCAAGGAACATTTATGGACAAACGTTTTTAGGGAAGTGCACCCGTTCATGCTACGTGCTTTCTAATATGCATAAACCCTTGTGACATAAGTGCAATTAACTGATAATTCAAATATGGTGTTTGTCTTGAATGTTTATTTCACAAGTTTATGATTAATGCTTGAATCCTGTATTGACCCTTAGGGATTGTTGCCAAAATCACACATGCTTAAGTTGATTTAGAGCCTTATTGAAAATGATGTGTGGAAGCAAGCAAAACATTGATTGAAACTAGGTTACATGCTCCTATCATGCTAATTTTGCTGAGTAAGAGAAGACACTGTTGTAATGCGGATGAAAATACCTTTGAACGATGTTAGCCGTGACTAGGATATTTATTCACCGCGGCGAAGCATGTTCTGGATTTCACCAGCCAAATCCGAAGAGAATTGGCCGTGGCGAACAAATGAATTGGCTGCGGGTAATTTCTCATGAGTAGTGCCTAGTGAAGTCAGCCAGAGGAAGGTTTGCTGCGGCTAAAATTATATTGGCCGCGACTAAAAATGCACGAGCTGAAACCATGAGCTAATTAGTCATGGCGAGAAACATATTGGCCGCGGCTAAATCACGTTCACTTGCCCTCTGTTGTGGAACAGAACCATATTGGCTGCGGCGAATAAACATTTGGCCACGGCCAAACATCAGCTGATGCTCGAAAATCCTTTACTGTTCTTCAAATTCTACCCTTATATTTTTCCCTAAATCCCCACAGTGCTACACTAAATCTAACCCAACTTTCTTGCCCAATTCATCCAGTCCATTTCAGCCTCCACTTGAATTTCCTAAACTACCCTTAACTCAACCCTAATTCTCCCTTCTCCTCTGCCATCGAAATTCTCCCTTCTCCCATCGCCAAATCACCCTTCTCCTCTGTCTGTCATCATTCTCCTGCCTCTCCCACATTTCAGCTCCTCCCTTACGACGCAGCCTCCCTCATTCTCCCCTTCCAGACCTGCTCCTTATCCCTTTTCGCCCCACGACGCCGTAATGAGTTGCCCACACACCAAAGCTTTCTTCTTCCTCCATCTCATTTTGCTTCCTCTCTGGTAAATTCGCCCTCACTCTCAGACTTCCTATCCATAAGTTGTAGGTGCCGGGGCTGTTGATTTGTTATGTTGCTGCTTTGTATTCTAGTGTGTGCTATTTCTATTTCAGATCTAGGGTGTATCAGGCTTGCTCTATTGTGTGCTGTTGAGTTACTCTGTTATACTCTGTTTCACCTAGAAATTTGTTGAGCTAGGAATTTTTCGATTCTAAAAAAGGATTGGTGTGCTGCTATGCTCTAATTTGTATCAGCATGTTAGATTTTTGTTCTGTCTTATTTCTCAGATTGTTACTCTATCCTATTGCTTAGTTGTCGGCTCTATTGTTAGGCATTTAGTGTGTAAAGGACTAAATTGTTGTATCAAGTTAGATTGAATAGGACATGATCATTTTGATTCATGAATTGGCAATTGTCTTGTAGTTAGCTAGGAGTTTGGGTATAATTCTGACATTTTAGATCAAGGCACGGTGAATTTGAATCAGAGTTGAGTAGGGATATCATTGGGGACTGATCAATTAATTTGGTTATTTAATTTGGCACTGAATGGTGGCCCGGTAACTCAATTTCAACCTTTATGATTAGTGTGGGCATTGTGGTTGGGTGAGAATCTGACTCGTCTGAGAGGTTCGATGTCCTATCAAGTAGGTTAAATGTGGGAGTGCCTGTTATTTTGTTCATCTTGTGCTGGTCTCGATTTTTGTCTATTTCATTCAGTTTATTTGTTTATTTTTTTCTTTTCTTTCTGCTTTTGTTTTTGTGCTCTTTTCTCTGTGTTTTTGGTAGTTAGCTGAGCTGGTTTCTTGTCATTTTATAGGTACTATGGCTCCAAAGAGATCTCTTCCAAGTGCTTCACATTAATCAGAACAAGAGTCTCCAACTGCCATTAAAGAGAGAGTCCAAAGTCGTCCCATTCGTTCAGAAAGAGAATTCCCTTACATAACCGACTGGGATTTTTGTGTGATTGCCGATCAGACCTATCACCTACGCTCTTTGATGGGTGAAAAGCCAGGTGGAAATGCTGCCATTGTTAGAGAGTTTTATACCCAAGCAGCCATTGTAATAAGTTTGAAGTGTTGGGTGAGAGGGGTTCAAGTTAACATTTCAGAGGAGGCACTCCGCACATTCTACCAATTACCAGTGGTAGCTTATTGCTGTTATGCATACTTAATGCAGCATGAAGACGAAATCCCTTTTGATGACATTGCTTCATTTTTGGATCATGAGGGGCAAGTGTTATGGAAGATCCCTCGGGGTGGGTAGCGATACCTTGAACGAAAGAGATTGCACAGAGACGCCAAGTTTTGGCTGCATTTTATGTCTTTCAACATTCTTTCGACCTCACATTTGAGTGATGCCACGTGGGAGAAGGCCCTCCTGATTTACTTACTAATGAGCCAACAACCGGTGGATATTGCTACTATAATATATCAAAGCCTTGAAGCGACAGTAGCGGACCATTTATGCGCGATTGTCTTTCCCCACTTCGTTCTTCAATGGTGTCTTCAATCGGGGGTCAAAGGTAGAGCCAATGAGGAAGTGTTTGTGGCCCCCATGCTCTTCAACTATAGAGTGATCAAGTCACCCCATAGGGCACCCCAAGGCCCAGGGGAGGACTAGCTGGACCAAGATGTGATGGAGAAGGAGGCACCAATCCTAGATAATCCAGCTGTAGAGGAGTCTGGCTCTGCACAGTCGGATGACCTATGGAGGGCAAGTGTGGATAGGCGTCTGGATCTGTTGATGGGAAAGGTGGACAGTATTAGTGATGATGTAACCCAAATTCAGCTTCAGCTGCAGCGCCTACTGCTACTATTGACTGATAAAACTTCTGGAGCTAGGGATGATGAGGGCCCCAGCGGGAACCAGCCTGATGATTTTTTACTTTTCTTTTTCTCTTTACTGGTTTTCTATTTTTATATTCCTGCTAGTTATTTTGTTGTTTCATTTCTGTTTTCATATGGTTATTTATAGTAAACTGGTGTTATCTAGTTAGCTATAGCTTTCTTATAAATGTTGGAACTAGTTAGATTTCAATCTTTTTTAATTGCTGCTTGTTAAGTTTAGTTTTTGGTTGATGCCTGTCTTGTTCATATTTTGTCTTTAGCTACTGCTATTTTGGTGAGTGCAGGTGTTGTTTTCTCTTATGTAACTACCTTTTTGTGGGGTAGTTGTATGAGAGTTGACCATCTTTTTCCCTATAATCAGTGAGGCATTGTCTATTTTAAGTTTGGGGGTGAGGGTATACTTTTTTGTTGTTGATTCGGCATGATTTTAATTTTGACGCTTAGACTTTTATTTGTAAACTACTTAATTTCTATGTTAGGTTGCTGAATTGTCCTTTGATTGGATTGTTTGGGTCCAATGATTGTGAGTTGCTTAGATTATATGCTTGATAGGGAATTTTGGAAATGGTTGTTAGCACTTGAGTCATAGAATAATGCATTGTTTTATGATATTTTTAAGGAAAAATTTTTGTACACAAATGTTGGGGAATTATTTGAAAGCTCTTGTTATGGAAAAATTGCGGCACATTAGTGTATATGTTCTTTCTCAATTTCAAAACTCTAGAACCATCCTTGGAATTCCTCGAAATGATCTAATGACTTAACTTGATTTTGAAAAATGAATTGGGCAGTAATTAAATGCGTTTGTGCCTTTCAAGCTGTCCTTTGTTAATTATATTTTCCCTTGAACCCACCATTTGAGCCTAATTGAAAAACCATAAAAAATTTTGTTTAAATTTGTGCATTAGACTTATATCCCATAAACTTGAAAAACCATGATTCCACCTTAGACTTAAGATAATGGATTAGTGCTTGATAATTTGGAAGAGGTAGGATGCTACATTTTGATAAACTTTGATCATGGGAATATGAATGATGGATAGTTTGTAACTATTTGCACTCAAGATGTTTGCACTCAAGATGTGTTCGAAAAAAAAATAAAAAACAAAAAAAAAGCAAAAACAAAAATAGAATTTATTCTTCAATGAGTCTGAGTGCATTTAGATTTGAAGATAAGTTTGGGGGAGATGTAGTATTTTGGAAGAATACTTGAAATGTAGAAAAGAGGATAGAGTCTTGCACAATCATTCATCTCAAGTAATTTGCATCCTCTATTATCCCTTCCTTCATTTAGCCCTTACCTTGGCCACATTACAAGCTTAAAAGTCCTAATGATTTCGAAATTCTTGTAAGGTCAGATGTACAGTGGAGAGGGAAGAAAAGTTTTGGCATATGAAGTATTGTTGTTGAGGTAATATATATATACATTGAAGTGTGGTTTTTGTTCTGGGCAATTGTTGGAAAATGATACCTTGACCAGCCACACACACACGCTTTAAAAAATGTTAGAAAGCTTTGCATTATGCTGTGAGTCTTGTATCTTCTTACACTCCATTTTCTCCTGTCTTGCTTATCATGGGTAGCAACTGATGAGGACTATACCATGCAATACATAGTATTTGGGTGATTCATGAAATCTGACTATATCTTCATTTTGTTTTACTCGAGGACGAGTAAAAGTCTAAGTTTGGGGGTGATAACCTCTCTAAATTCATGCCTTTTCAGCACATTTTCCTTAAGTTGGGAATATCTTTTGGTTATTTTTGTATATAAATTATACTCAAAATAGGAAAATGTGCATTTTTGATACCTAAACTTAACTGACTCAATTTTAGTTTAATTATGCAAACTTTAACCTCAGTTTAGGAATATTTTGGTATATTTATAACTTCATACTTTTTGCAGATAGGATTGGACTTCAAAGCTAATTGCTAGAAATTATAGGTTGAAGTTTTGCTAGATTCGCCACTGGCAA
Organism: Erythrophleum fordii; assembly: GCA_032878935.1. NCBI lineage: Eukaryota > Viridiplantae > Streptophyta > Magnoliopsida > Fabales > Fabaceae > Erythrophleum > Erythrophleum fordii. The sequence goes on from JAVQMF010000047.1 coordinate 8,856,555, forward strand.
ATCAGATGTTAGCCACGGCCAATTCCTGCATGAAGGAGGGAGCAAACAGGGAGCTTTTCGCCACAGCCAATTCACATGTTTGCCGCGGCCAATTGTTGATCGGCGAAGCTAGTGCACACCCAAGAGCATTTCGCCGCGGCGAACCATGGTTTACTAAAACACTGCGTTTTGAGGCTTAGCAGATTCTAAGGCTACATATATCCATATTTTTGACCAAGTGGGGGGATCCTCCGACTTCTGGGCAGCTTGGGGAGCTGGTGTGCTAGGGTTTGGAGTTTGGAAAAGTGGTTAGAGCCAAGGATTGAAGTTTCAAAGAGATTTGAAGCCATTTCCATCGGTTTTTCTGATCTTCTCCTTCTTCTCTTGTATTCTGCTATGGATTCGAATTCTTGGTGTTTTGTAAACTTGTGACTGATTATGAGTAGCTAGTCACTTGTTCTAGGATTATTTTGAACCCTTGTATGGATTAACATTTGATTCTCCTCCACCTCCATTGATTAATGACATATATGTGTTGATTTTACTCCATTTTTAATGCTTCTGGTTGATTGGCCACCAATTAGTTGTTTGTTTGCTCGAGTGATGCTTGAGAGAGCTAGCTTGAGTATTGAACCTGAGTTAAATCATGCAAGAACTTGAAATTTAGGTATTGAATGGATGGTTTTGTTGGTGAGGTAGTGATACACTCATTAACCTTGTGTAGTCAAATTTAGGTCTGAGCTTAATATTGGGATTTGTTTGGTTGTGAGAGAATTTGAGCAACTAATAGAATTAAACACTTGTTTTTGACTTGAGAAAGCTTTTTCAAGTAGTATTTGATTCCCAGACTAGTACATATAGTTGTTGGTCATTTTTAGTGAGAGAAGATTATTCTTGTACTATGAAATACAAGGGGGAGAGGTAATCCTAGACCCCTTATATGTTTGAAGTAAAAAAGGATCTCTTAACTCCCTTTATAAATTCATTTGCAAAGTTATTTTTACACTCAACTTCACTAAACAATTGTTCTGCTCAACCTAGTTTAAGGCATAAGTTTAATGATTAATCAAATTCAACTCCAATCCTCGTGGGAACGATAATCTTTTTATACTACTTTGTCACGGCCCATGCACTTGCGGTGTAAGCCGAGTGGTGAACAAGTTTTTGGGTGAAATAGGAGTATGCAAAATTGTCTCAACTCGGTTGGCTTGTCCTAGCTTGATGCACAATCGGGCCGGGACAGGTCAAAAAATTTTTTAAAAAATTGCAACAAGGTGGGGTCAAGATAGTACTTTAGGTTAGGCCATGATTCAAAATAACCTTTTGGCCTTATAAGGCCAGGTTTTGCTCGAAGTCTTTATATATATATATATATTTATTTATTTATTTATAAAAAGATAGAGACTAAATTGAAAAGAATTCTTTTTTTAATGATCTTTTTATAATTTTAGCCAAAAATTTTTAAATATATTTTATAAATTATAAATAACTAGATGGGTCAAAATTTATGCTAGAGCTCTCCTAAATGTAATTATCACATTCATGTAAGAAAAATAAAATTAAAAAATACATATTTTTTCAAATTTTAGCTACTATATTTGCTTTTTTTCCTATTTTCTCCCTTGAGTTCATATTTTTTTATGTCCATTGCATAAGTTAAAAAAAAAACATATTAAAAAAATAGTTATATGCCTAAAATAATTGAACAAATATAAAAATATAAATTTAAAAAATTTAAAAATTTTTTGTTAAATTTTTTTAAAAAAGAACTTCATCCTTGGCCCAATTAGCCCGACTCTGCCCGAACCTGGCCAGATTATATTAGGCCAGCTTTGAGCCGGGGCTAGGCCAAGGATGAATTTTCTGTCTCGAAGTTGAAATCAGGTCGGGACTTAAGTTGAAGCAAATCTTGACCCGTCCCAGCCTGTGCCTACCCTTAGGTGAAATTAAAACAAATAACGCTATGGCGCCCTAAACTTGGTACCTTGGCACCATATGCTAATTTCCATTTTCTCGTTGGCAAAACAAATGGCATTGAAATTCTCCTATCTTGGTGCTGCAATGCCACACGCAGCTTATTGAAATGATGTCATTTTAGGTCTAGCTTTTGCTAGGTTTTCCAACTTGTATTTAGTCCTTTCACTCTGGGTTGTCATTCTAGTTTGGTTGGAGGTGAAGAAGGAGCTCCTGGAAGCATTTCAGAGCAAGGGAGTGTTAGGGTTTGAAGGGTGAGAAAAGATAAGCTTATGTTACTAGTTTCCTCTCCTTTTTTTCTTTTTTTTACATTTGTTCAGATGTTTCTAGCTTTTACTTCAATTTTGTTGTTGGTTTTCATAAATATGTATAGCTATACTTCATAATCTAGGATTATTATGAATCCTTGTATGGATTAGTGATTGTTTCACACTCTTGCTTTGTGATTAATGGTATATATATATATATATATTCAACCCTTTGCTTCATACTTTTTTATTGCTTGGTCAATGATTGGATTAATTTGATATTTTACTTAAACATGGGAAATGAAAAGTAGAATTAGGTGTTAGGTTGAATTGTGAGCACTTAAAGCTTGCTTTGATGAATGGATGGTTTCACTAATGAGATAGAAATATACTTATTGGCATTATATAGCCAAATTAGGGATTGTGTTTTGAATTAAGTTTGGTTGATTTCATAAGGGATTATGAAATTAATTAAATAAACCTATATAAGATTGGGAGAATACTTATAGGCACAATTGAGCCCTAGGCTAGCATGTATCACCATTAAAAGCATAGTTAAGGGTGTTTTAGGGGATTAATAATTCTAGATATCTCTAATCACTTGGTAATCCAAACTTAGATTTGATCTTAAATTTTACTTAGTAAATAGTTTTTACTTGCTTTGCATTATACATACTTTTGAAGTTGATTTGCTTAATTTAAATTAGAGTATAAATTTTGGTACTTAATGAGTTTTGACAACAAATTCTCAATTAAACAATCTTTTCTTATCACTTTATTATCATTGCAATACATGTACTTGTGTGTATGTTTTGAGTGGCAAATTTTTGGCACCGTTGCCAAGGATTTGTTTGCTAACCAGTTCTTATCAATATTAAACAGTGTTAACTTGTGACCGTCAACAAATCTAGTGTGCCCTAATATTAGCTAATCCTAATTAAATAGTGACATTTAAATTACATATGATTGAAAAGTTTAGCATTAAGTGACTCACCCTTGCATGTAAGGGGCCAAGAATAACACCTCATTCTTGGCTCTTGCAATAAATAGATGTTATTTTTGGCTCTTACAATAAATAGATCCGTTACTCGTTGTGATTGACTTGTAAGCTAGCTATGCGGCATCTGTGGAGTAAAAGCAACTATGTCATAAGGATTGATGAACATAAACCTCCTCATGAGGTTGCTAGGGACCAAGAACATATGATACAAGTACCTAAGATGAAGAAACATATAGATCAATGATAAACTAAGATAAATATAGTAAAAAATAGTTTATGTATAGTGAATGAAGTACTTGATATATAAGTTAATAGCAATGGCTCTTATCATCTCATGCTAAAGGATGTCATTTATTACTTTGATTTTAAGCAAATCCTGTGTTTCTCTATTGTAAATCTTTTTATCAAAATTTACAACTTTTATGTTAACATCCCTCAACATCTATTCCGCTAACGCTTTAAAAGCCAATCTATATTTATTTAAAACTTGAGGGTCGGGCTTTGGCTTCGATAGTACTATAATTGATTCCTTGCTAAGTCCCGACACTTTCTAGTGTTTCCCCTTAGACTGTATAACAAAGTGAGTCAGTTTAATTTAGAATCAAGAAAGATTTATAAAAGAAGTGAACCATAAGTAAGTGTCAACGAACAAACTAATATTGATAGAACTACTATAATGAGATTGGTGGGCCACATAATGAGGCTCCCCATTACTTGTCCTATTGTTCTTGTGTCCTTGGTAGGAACAGGCAATCCAGCACTCCTCTATAGGGATATTAATCGCTACTCTCACGTGGTCAATAGGAAGATTGCATTGTAAAATGTGTCTCCTGCTATGTTATACATATGATTCTTTATAACAATGTGATGAATAAGGGTGTCTAACAATAATAGACAGTTTGCTTCGCCTTAAACAAATCATAACATAAGAAATTACTAAGAAGTAGTGAAAGTATTTAACTGTTAACCTAGTAAAAGAAAGCAATTACCTCAGGGAGATATTGAGAGGGCAATGTGCAGTTGTCTTTATAGATGGGACTAGCTTCCACTATTTACATCCCTATCATTTGCATCTTCATCAAATTCTCAATGAGCTGCTATTGATCCTCTAGTTGCTTTCTCAACTCAGATTACTCTTACTCTTGTTGCTCCACCTTCTCTCATAACTCGGCAACCTCAGTTGAATAATGCAATTTCGAGCCCTTTTGTGTCCCAAAATAGTCTCTTTGACTGATGCCAAAGTTGACACCTTTAACATGACCAAGGTGCTTCGCGACACCAAGCACTTCCTAAGATATCCTCATCCTCTGAGAGCATATCACTTTGTGTGAAGGTCTGTGATAAGTCATCCTATGACAGACAAATTAAAAAGCAAATGTTATTGAAAGTAGGAAAATGAAATAGAATGATTGAAAATTTAGATAATCAATTAATACTTACACATTTACTTCAAACTTCAAGGACATGCTCATTGTCAATTTCTCCCTCTTTATTGACTTAAACTACCTTCCAAAGAATATGACAAGATACTATGCTAACTTCTGATGCCTTCCATTCAATCTGTGTATTAGGACAAAAATACCAGTGTGTAAGTATTGCATTACATGACATATTTATAAATAGATAACATAGATATTCATGTACCATTTGTTGCTCAAAGCCTGAGTATCCTAATTGCCCTTTCCTATACAGGTATTAGATATTCTTTGCTCTTTCTTGATTTTCTTGCCTTGATTTTTGTGAAAAGACATAATAATATAATTAATACATACTATTGCACACTAAAATAAACAACTATGTATTGCAGAATACGATTACCTGGAAAGACTCCTTTTGGTGTCGACTAGTAAGAGCATTCCAAGCATCCTGAGTTATCATAACTTGAAATAATTTAGAAGGACGCTCAAGGATGTTCCCATCAGCATCTCTTAAGAATTTATTACTGAGTATGTACCAAAATGATCATAGTGCCTTACCAGCTATTCTAAGTACAAATCTTATTCGACTATAATCAATATCAAAAGATATCTGTAAAATAATAAAATCAACTTGTCAGAGCATGTATATATAAGTAACAACATAAACAAAGTGGTAGAATATGTGACCCCTATTTCATCCCAAATGACACTCTTCGAGGCTTGGTCGACTCGTTGCTAATCACTTATAGTGATGGGCACATTCATACAAGCCACAACTATGATGTAGCTAATCAATTTTTTATCACTTTTCTTAATTGGTTGATCGTTAGCATTCCACTAAACCTTAATTTTTTTCTTAATACTCTTTGCATGGATCACCTTTTTTAGGATGGTCAAACCATGTTTAATCCAGTTTATCTTCTTTGTCACATCATTTGGAGCACTATCATGACTACCTAGAGAAGCCATTTACTTGTAATGAAATTCAAACACACAAGTTAGAATAATAAGCAAAATCAATTAAAAGATTAAAAGCAAAAATATTTAAGAAATTCCAGAGGACACATAAGGATATTGAAAAATAAAAAGAAGCATATATGTTTAAGTCAATCTTTTTCTTTTTCTAGTCTAATTTAGACTTCTTTACCCCTTCTTTAGAATCCAAATACCCTCTTTATAATTATCTCTCATATACAGGACATCATCTTCAATGGTATTACTTTTAAGCAATGTCCCTAAAAAGGGATCATCCTTAATATCAATATCTTGACCATGTTGAACATCATCTTTGTCCCTATTTATTTTGTTTGTCAATAAAACAATGGACCACTTCTTACTACCAGGATTGGGGACATAGAACACTTGTTAAGCTTGGGATGCAAAAATAAAAAGCTCATCTTTATACCTCGGCTTATTAAAATCCACTTGGATAAACCTTGGCTCATCAATCCAAAGGTCGTTCTTATTGTCAACCCACTTACAACTGAACATCGACACCCGAAACAAAATGTAGTCCAACTCCCATATGCATTCAATTATCCCGAAGTATGACATGTTTGCATAGATGAGGTTTTTGTCTTTAGTACTAGAAACATGCATATACTGAGTTATAAGATTTACACCACTTTGATCATCCTGCGCTTTTGCATAAAATGTGTAGTTATTGATGAGATAATAGGTGTAAGAGAGGATATACAGGCTTGGACCTCTTACCAATTATCTCAATTTTTCAGAGATTGCACCAGGATTTACATCTAACTCCTAAAAAATATGATTTTTGAAGCAATCTATAAAAAGCCAGTTATGTTCTTTTGATATCTAACTTTCATTCTTATTAGGGTTTAAACTTCTAAATATCTCCTTATACTTCCACACATATGGTTTAACCTCATTAGAGTTGTACAAAACATATAGGTGTGCTTACTTCTACTGTGTACTTGAGATGCTAACTATTTCATTTTCCATAATCCCTCCCCCAGTAGTTCTTCCCATGTGTCGAGATATCGAAAGCCCAATATTATTGACATTAGATAGGTATTCAGTATAAAATTCAACAACTTTTTTGACTATGTATCATTTAACAATGCAACCCTCTAGTCAACTTTGATTTTTCATATATCCTTTTAATATCTTTATGTAATGCTCAACTAGATACATCTACCTTAAATAAGCTGGGCCACACATCTATGTCTCCCTAACTAAGTGAACAGTTAGGTGAATTATTATGTCAAAGAACGAAGGTAAGGAATACATCTCAAGCTCACACAAAGTAATCACAATTTGTCTTTGTAATGTCGGTAATTTTGCGAGGTCAATCACTTTGCTGCAAATGGACTTGAAAGAGAAGTATAGTTTAGTGGTTGTCCCTTACACCTTCTTAGGCAAAATGGAGCATAGAGTCACCAAAATCAAATGCTTCATCAGAACATGATAATCAGATCTTTGATTAATACAAGCTTTATAATGTTTAAAGAATATCCTTTTGGAACCTCGAGTCCATCAAGAAATTCACAAAAGGTAATTTTTTTCTTTTCTAGATAGAGTATGAGCGACTGGAGGTAGATAAGTACGATATCCCTCCTTCACCGGTCCCAATTTTCCTCTTATTCCCAACAGTAACCAAGTCCAATCTTGCCTTGATGCCATCTTTTATCTTTTTTGACACATTGAGTAACATATCAATTACACTGTCATATACATTTTTCTCGATATATATCACATCAAGGAAAAGCCTCACATACAAGGACTTTCAATATGGTAGTTCAAAGAAAATAGACATTTTCTTCCACTTGCTTGTTCTAAGCTATCTCGCAAAAGGTTTGTTAAAATAGTTATGCAAATTTTTTACCTTCTCATATAGCTGCTCACTAGTCAAAGTCAAAGGTGCACTACCTTCCTCTCATATAGCTGCTCAGCCTTATATGTACTTGTGTCGAACTTATTTGAGGCACAACTTCCACTATACTCCTAGTTACTATGTACATCCTTTGTCTTGCCATGTTTTGTCCAACATGTATAACTTTGGTCAATCCCAATACACACTAAATGATCTTTTAACTTAGCTACACTAATTTGCTTCACATGGCATCAATTTAAACAAGGACATATAATTTTACTCGGGTCTTTTGCATACTCAATTGTAAACCTAAAAAAACTTTTTCACTCTATCCTCATATTTCCTAGACAAATGATTAGTAGACATTTATCTCTAGTTTATACAATCTAGCAAGAACTAATTTGTGTAGAATGTGGTCAATGACTCCTAATATGCTTACACTTCTACCTATAACTCTACTAAATATTGCCTAATTATACAAGCTTTCAAATTATTCTTTTGTTTCAATCTATATCTTAAAGAAAAATCGACAGTATAATGGCTCAAAAATGGAAGTTTCCTAAGCTAAGCCCCTTTTTTAAAACAAAAACTACAATATTCCAGTAGTCTATAATAACAGAGTAATGATAGGAAGTGTTAAGAAACTTATGCTTTATAATTTTTATATAAAATGGGCTTTAATCATGACAGGGGAGCTGCTGTTTTATTTCAACTTGGCAACACATACAAAAGCCAGATAATTGATGCATGTCTTATTTCAACTCTACAACACACATAAAAGCCAAACAATCAATTAAGAACTTGCTAATTGATATGTTCTATACACATTCTAGAAAATGTTAGTGAATGATATATTTATGGCATGAACAACAACCAAAAAATCATTCAAAATTAAAGAACAAAAGAAAAAGAAATTTACATATAAGGTAGAAGGAGAGTCGAAAAACACCTTTGTATTCCTAAGAAGACAATAAGCGAAAAGGAACGAGCTGCGGAGGAGGCCAAATGAACTGGTGGGATATAAAATTGATGCTGCCGATGTGGAAGCCATAGGAAAAGGAAAAAAGCTGTTGAAAATGGGGAAAGAACCACTGAGGAATGCTGTCGAAGATAATGGGTTGGGGTGGAGAAAAAATATGGCTGTGCACGAGCTTCTGCTTAGAGAACACTGGAAACAAGGTTTTGCAAATTGTTTTAATGGAAAAAATGATTTTAAAATGACCTTAGTTGGCTGTTCCACCCAAACTACCAACTTTAATATGACTTTAGTTAGCAGTTATAAAAAAACCGCCAACATTCATTAAGTTTTTAGTTAGCAGTTAATACAAAACTACCAATTAAACTCAATTACATTTTTAAATATTTTTTTATAAAAAATTGTATAGTTGGTTGTTTTAAAAAACCGCCTACTATATTCAGTGTTTTTGTTAACAAAAATGTTTTGTTGGCAGTTTTTGGAGAACTACTAATGATTATGCACCAACATATCATATTTCTATGATAGTGAGTGGGACCAAGGGTGAGTGATGAATCTATGAATGGAACCGTGCCTTCAATTCATATCCAAGTAAGAGAGAACCTTGTAGCGTCCATATGAGCTGCCGTGCATATAACCAATCCGTGAAACCTCCAATTCATGCATCATTGTGTGAATCAAAAATCTGCACCATATTGCTCCCTATTTTTTCAAATTTTCAATTTCTAAAAATTCATTAAAAATTATAGACATAATTCCTCCTTTTAAAATGTAAATGTGTAGCTTCCAACTCTAAATCTTAGCCCTTGATTTAATTGTGTAGCCTTCAGTTCTTTCCAAATTAATCTCCACTATTTAATTTCCATGTGCCCATTAAACATTTACACAAATAATAAAAAAATATTGAATAAGAAAAATTTACAAAATTATTTAAAAGAATTTATGCATTAAAAACCAAGAATTTTGCTAATTAATTCTTAGAATGTAAAAATGACCAATAAAATCAGATATCGTCTAATCAAATCCATTAAGTCATAATTCATCATTAAAATGTCTAAATAAAGATGAATAAAATATAAAAAAAAATGACATTTATCAAATTTCTCATACTTAAAATTTTGCACTCCTAGGCAAAAGAAATCAAATTCCAAGGAAAGGTTAATGAAAAGAAACAAAAAGGAAATGTGTAAGCCACTAAGCACAAGAAAGATAATTGCATATCAACATCCTAATTATCCAAGTTATATCACTTGCATTAATGTAAAAGGTACCATGGCAATATACTTAACAAAAATGAAATGCAACAATGGTCCCTCACATGGATTAGTATTTATCACTCTACTCTCTAGCGTTTAGGGTTTAGTGTTTACTCTCAAATTCTAACCTATCTAACTTTAATATTATAAGCTTGGCTATTTCTACATCTCCACTACTTAAAATCAAATGCCAGTGTATGAATCATAAGGTCTTTATCATGGTTGTAATATACGCTAAGGTCAGAAAAAAGTGGTAAACTAAAGAAATAAAGACAATTCAAGAAACAAGGCAAATACACTATGATAGGAAATGCTTTGTTAGCGATTATTTTTCACTTTTATTGGTGGCTAGTAACTGCTAACAATGTAATCGCCAACAAAAAGGGCCAAATTTTTGGTTGTTTAAAACTAATAACAAAAACTAGTTTTGTTGGTGATTTGTAATTAACTAAGAAGAAAAATCAAACTTTTGTTGATGGTTATTCGAAATAATTGCCAACAAAGAGTCAAACTTTTGTTGGCAGTTATAACCAATAACTACCAATAAATATTTTATTGGTGGTTTAAAATAGAACTGCCAATAAAGAACATAACTTTTGTTCTTTTGTTAGCGGTTATATCTAATAACTACCGATAAAAGTTCGCGTTTATTGATGGTTCGAAATAAAATGGCCAACTTTTTGTTTTTATTTTTTTAAAAATTATCTACCTCTAATTTATACACCTTAAGTGCCTTTTGGCATGTTAGTTCATTTTTTTTCTATATTCTGCTAGCCATCAATTATTCACCAACTCAAAACAACAAGCTAGTCATTTAAGAAGAACTATTATAAAGCAATCATTGAGCACTTATTCTTTTTATTAATCAAAGAGCAATTACAATTAGTAATCAAATATTACTAGCAAATTAAAGCCAATAGAAATTAACACAAGCTAAATACGACTAAATCAAGAGAAACTGTTGGAACAAGTATTGAGACTACTATTCATTGGGTTCATCTATCTGAGCATCAGAGTATTCTTTGCAATATGCATATAAGAAATACTACAAAATAAAATAACAACAATTTAAAGTTAGATAACTAGAATTTGGTTAAATTTTAGAAGTATTTTTTTAAAACAAGTTCTATATTAAAGAAAAACCAATAACTTAATAGCTTAAAAATAGAGATTCCTCGAGTCTTAAGCCCTCTCTTAACGGCTAATAACAATAAATTACATACTAATATTACTAAATCTAATTGGTAACAACAAATTACCAACAACTAATACCATCCTATAGTTTTTATTTTAATATACCAGGAAGCATATAGGCAAGGAAAACCATCTAATCACTTAAAGAAATTGAATTACACATTGTGTTTGGGATCATAATCTATCTGTGTATGATGATATCTTTCATGAATTTCATTATGTAATATCCATAATCTATGTTGTTTAGTTGTTTTGGATGCTGTAAAAATTCAATAAAAAACATATTAAATTTAGGAAATTGTGTGCTCAATAATTGTTTGAATATTAAAAAATACCTTTACTTTGTTCCATTTGAATAACATGATGGGTGTTTTTGAGTTCAGCACCTTAAGCCCGCTATTTGCATAAAACATCACCACGTTCTATGAAGCAAGTGGATAAAAAAAACTTAATATATTTTGAAATTAAAACACATAAATATATAGAAATACGTAGAAAATAAATGTATATACTTACTGACTAAATAACTCTTGTATTTTCTCATGGTTTGTTAAGTCGCCATTTAAAGGATTTATGAAATATATCTTTAAAGCACATGGATTGATGACAATTAACATCCAGTGCACTCTAGAAGAATTAACCAGTGTTAAATTCTAATTAAATAGTTGACATTCAAATTACATATAATTGAAAAGTTCAGCACTAAGTGACTCACCCTTATATATAAGGGGCCAAGAACAACACTTCATTTTGGCTCCTGCAATGAACAGATCTGCTACTTGTTGTGATTGACTTATTATTTGGCTATGTAGCATTTGTGGAGAAAAAGTGGCTATGTCACAGGGATTGATAAACATGAACCTCCTCATAATGTTGCCAGGGACCAAGAATGCATGGTACAAGTACCTGAGATGAAGAAACAAATAGATTAATAACAAAATTGATATGAACATAGTAAAAATAGTTTATATACAGTAGATAAAGTGCCTAATATAAAAATTAATAGTAGTGGCCCTTATCATTTCATGCCAGAGGATGTTATTTATTACTTTCATTCTAAGCACATCATGTGTTTCTCTATCATAAATCTCTTTATCAAAACTTACAACTTTTCTGTTGTCATTCCCTAACATTTGTTTCGCTAATGCTTCAAGTGCCAATTTATATTTTGTTAAAACTTAAGGGTCAAGCTTTGGATTTAATGGTGTAGTAATTGATTCTTTACTTAGTCTTGACACTTTCAGGTATTTTCCTTTGGATTGTGTAACAAAGTGAGTTAGTTCAATTTGGAATCAATAAAAAATTATAAAGAAGTGAACCATAAAGAAGTGTCAACTAACAAATCTATCTTGATGGAGCTACCATAATGAGATTGGTGGGCCATGCAATGAAGCTCCCTACTATTTGTCCTACCATTCTCATGTCCTCGATAGGAATAGGCAATTCAACATTCTTCTCCATAGGGATATTAACTGTTACTCTTGTGTGGTTGACGGGTAATATTGCATTATGAAGTGTGTCTCCTAAAATGTTATACAACGACCCTCTGCAACCATGTGACGAGTAAGGGTGTCTAACTATAATAGACAGTTTGCTTCATCCTAAACAAATTATAACATAAGAAATTACTAATAAGTAGTGAAAGCACTTAATTGTTAACTTAGTTAAAGAAAGAAATTATCTTAGAGAGATGTAGAGAGGGAAGTGTGTAGCTATCTTTACTGTTAAAGCTGGCTTCTGCTACTTACCTCCTTATCATTTGCATTTTGATCAAATTCTCAATGAGTCATCATTGATCCTCTAGTTATTTTTCCAACTCAGATTGCTCTTGGTCTTATCTTTCCACTTTCTCTCTTTACTTGGCAACCTCAGTTGAAGAATACAACTTCGAATGCTTTTGTGTCCCCAAATAGTTTCTTTGACTAATGCCAAAACTGACACCACTAACATGACTGGGGTACTTTGGGATACCAAGTGCCTTGCCCAATATATCTTCACCTCTTGGGAACACATCGCCTTGTGCAAGAGTCTATGATAAGGCACCCTATGACATATAAATTAAAAAGCAAATGTTATTAAGAGTAGGAAAATGAAATAGAATGATTGAAAAATTAGATAATAAATTAATACTTACACATTTATTTCAAACTTCAAGGACACACTCATTGTCAATTTCTCCTGCTTTATTGACTCAAGCTACTTTTCAAAGAATATGACAGGATATTATGCTAACTTTTGATGCCTTTCGTTCAATTTGTGGATCAAGACAAAAAAAAAACCAATGTGTAAGTATTGCATTACATTACATATTCATAAATAAATAACATATATATTCATGTACCATCTATTACTTAAGGCTTAAGTATCCCAATTGCCCTTTCCTGTATGGGTATTAGATATTCTTTGCTCGCTCTTGATTCTCCTACCTTAATTTTTGTGAAAAGACATAATAATCCAACCAATACATACTGCTGCATACTAAAATAAATAACTGTATATTGCAGCATATGATTACCTAGAGAGACTCTTCTTGGTGTCGGTCGATAAAAGCATCACAAGCTTTCTAAGTTATCATAGCTTGAAATAATTTAGGGGGACGCTCAATGATATTCTCATCAGCATCTCTCAAAAATTTACTAAGTATGTATCAAGAACCATCGTAATGCCTTAAGGCTATCTCAAGTACAAACCTCATTTGACTCTAATCAAAATCAAAAGACATCTGCAAACTAACATAATCAACTTGTCAAGGCATGTATATATAAGAAATAACATAAACAAAGTGGTAGAGTGTGTTACTACTATTTCATCCTAAATGGTATTCTTCGTGGCTTTGTTGACTCTTCACTAATCATTTACAATGGTGGGCACATTCATACAAGCTATAACTTTAATATACCTTATTAGTTTTTTACTATTTTTCTTAATTGGTTGACCCTTAGCATTCCACTGAATCTCAAATCTTTTCTTAGTACTTTTTGTGTAGGTCACCTTTTTTAGGACGGTTAAACCTCATTTAATATGATTTATCTCCTTTGTTACATCATCTGAAGCACTGTCATGACCACTTGGAGAAGCCATTCACTTGCACTGAAATTCAAACACATAAGTTAGAATAATAAGCAAAATTAATTTAGAGATTAAAAGAAAAAATATTTAGAAATTGAAGAATAAAATGAAGTATATATGTTTAAGTCAATCTTTTTTTTCTTGTCTAATTTAGACTTTTTTGCCCCTTATTTAGAATCCAAATACCCTCTTTATGATCATCTCTTATATACAAGGCATCATCTTTAGTGAAATCACTTTCAAGTGATATCACCAAAAAGGGATCATCCTAACATCCGTATCTTGACTGTGTTAAACATCATCTTTGTCCTCATTTATTTTGTTTGTCAACAGAATAATGGACCATTTTTTACTACCAGGATTGGAGACATAGAACACTTGACGAGTTTGGGATGAAAAAACAAAAGACTCATCTTAGTACCCTACCTTATTAAGATTCACCTAGATAAATGATGATTCATCAATTCGAAGGCTATTCTTATTGTCAAACTACTTATAACTAAAGACTGATACCCAAAACAAAATGTAGTCTAACTCTCATATGCGTTTAATTATCCCGAAGTATGACATCTTTACATAGATAAGGTTTTCTTGTTTAGCACTAGAAACATGTATAAACTGAGTTATAAAAGTTACACCACTATTTTGCATTGTACTCTGATCATCCTATGCTTTTGTATAGAATGTGTAGCTATTGATGAAATAACTTATGTAAAAGAGGACATGTAAGCTTGGACCTCTTGCTAACCATCTCAATTTTTTAGAGGTTACACCAGGATTTACATTTAACTCCAAGAAAATGTGATTTCTAAGCCAATATATAAAAAGCTAGTTATGTTCTTTTGATATCTAACTTTCATTCTTATTAGGGTTCAAGCTTTTAAGTATCTCCTTGTGCTTCCACACATTTGGCTCAAGCTCATCAAAATTGTGTAGAATATATAGGTGTGCTTGCTCCTATTTTGTACTTGAGATGCTAACTATTTCATTTCTTATAATCCCTTCTCCAGCAATTCTTCCCATGTGTCAAGATATTAGAAGCTTAATATTATTGATATTGGATAGGTATTTGGTACAAAATTCAATAGCTTCTTCAACTATGTACCTTTCAACAATGCAACCCACTAGTTGACTTTGATTTTTCACATACTCTTTTAATATCTTCATGCAATGCTTAATTAGATACATCCACCTCAAATAAATTGGGCCACACATCTATGTCTCCTTAACTAAGTGAATAGTTAGGTAAACCATCATGTCAAAGAATGAAGGCAAAAAATACATCTCAAGTTCACACAAAGTAACCATAATTTATCTTTGTAATGCTAACAATTTAGTAGGGTTAATCATTTTGCTACAAACGGACTTAATAAAGAGGCATAGTTTAGTGATTGCCTGTCACTCCTTTTTAGGCAAAATGGAGTGTAGCGCCATCAAAATCAAATGCTCCATCAGAACATAGCAATCATAAGACTTGAAACCCTTCAACTTTTGATTTTTCATTGATACAAGCTTTCTAATATTTGAAGAATATCTCTCTAAAACCTTAACTTGGTCAAAAAATTTATAAAGAGCAATTTTTTCTTTCCTAGATAGAGTATGAGCCACTGAAGGTAGATAAATATGACACCCCTCTTTCATTGATGCTAGTTCTCCTCTTATTCCCAAAGTAACCAAATCCAACCTCAGCTTGATGCTATCTTTATTCTTTCTTGGCACATTGGCACATTGAGTAATATGCCAAATTGTACTGTCATATATATTTTTCTTAATATGCATCACATCATGGAAATGCCTCACATATAAGGACTTCCTTATGGTAGTTCAAATAAAATAGACATTTTTTTCCATCCACTTGTCCTGAGGCGTCCCATAAAATGTTTGTCAAAGTTGTTATGCAAATCCTTTACCTTTTTATATAGCTACTCACTAGTCAATGACACAGGTGCACTACCTTTCTTTGTCATCTTGTTGAAAGCTTTTCTTCACCATCGATAATGATGTCCCAGAGGCAAAAATCTGCAATGTCTGAGAAATACATTCTTCATACAATGTTCTAGCCACATGGAATGTATGCGCTCCTTTCAAATAGGGCATATGCAACGTCCTTTGATACTGTATCCTGAGAAATTACCATATGCTGGAAAGTCCCGAATAGCATAGCTTATAAGTTAAATCTTTCCTCTTTATACGCATTGTATACCTCTACTCCTGTCTTTCACATTAGTTTCAAATCTTTAATTAAAGGAGACAAGTATATGTTTATATTATTTTTAGGTTACTTAGGCCCAAAAAATAACATAGACAATATTATAAACTTGCATTTCATAGATAACTATGGAGGTAGGTTATAAATCACCAAAATCACTGGCCATATACTGTGGGTAATACTTTAAATACTATGTGGGTTCATTCTATTGGCAGCTAATGCAAGGTATAGGTTTTTGCTTGCTTGCCTGATGTCAAGGTACTCATGATAAATGTTTTTCAATTGAAGAGAATCTATAAGATATGGAAACTTGCCATCTTGAATCCTTTCATTTGCATGCCATGTCAAGTGCTTTACATCTTTTGCACTTCTGTACATGTGTTTGAATCTAGGGATGATAGAAAAATACCATGCCACCTTCATTGGACTTAATTCTTTCTTCTTATATCATGAGGGATCGCACTTAGAATACTTCTCTAATGATGCATATGTATTTTGAAATAAAATGTAATCATTAGGAGAAGCATGTATCCTTTCATAGATCATGCCAATAGAGTATAATATTTGTTTAACCTTATATGTTTGGCTAGGAAGCTCATTATCCTCTGGCAACATATCTTTCAAAAGTGTAAGCAATTATATACAGCTCTTATCACTCCATCCATTTCCCACTTTCAAGTTGTACAACTTTAACATTGCTAACAATCTTATGAATTTAGTATAATTAGAATATAATGGCTTTTTTATATCACCTTTCAATCTCTCAAACATTTCAAGACAATCCTAAAGATCCTTTTCAATCACATTTTCCATCTTTTCAAGATGATCAACCTCATGTGTACTTGTGTTGAAATCTTTTGAGGTATAACTTCCACTATATTCCTAGTTACTATGCTCATCCTTCATCTTGCCATGTTTTGTCCAACATGTATAACTTTGGTTAATCCCATTATACACTAAATGATTTTCTAACTCAGTTGCACTAATTCTCTTCACATGGCAATCATTTAACCAAGAACATATAATTTTACTAGGGTCTTTTGCATGCTCAACTGCAAACCTAATAAACTCTTTTACTCCATCATCATATTCCTTAAACAGATGATTGGTAGACATCCATTTCTAATCCATATCTTTTCAATCTAACAAGAACCAATTTAAGAAAAATGTGGTTAGTAACTCTTAATTTGCTTGGACTCCTACCTATTACTCTACTAAATATTGCCCCATTACGCTATATTTAATTATTCTTTTGTTTTAATCTATATCTAAAAAAAAAATTGGTAGCATGATGACATAAAAAAGGAGGTTTCCTAGGCCTTAAGTCTTCTCTTTAAACTAAAATAGAACAATATTCTAATAGTCCATAATCAAATAATAATGACAGAAAGTATTAAGAAACTTTTGCTTTATAATTTTAATAGAAAAGAAGCTTTTGCTTTATGATTTTTTCAATGAAACTTTTGCTTTATAATTTTTTCATCACATAAAAAAAATTATCTTGCCATTTATTTAAAACTTATGTGTATGATTTATGGACGGATAAAGTTATTGGTGAAATCTTAAAGATGATAAATGCAAATGATGGAAAGGTGGTTAAAGATGAACATGAGTTTAAGAAAATCTTTACTAAGATACCATGAAATATCATCCTATAGTTAGTGTCATACCTTATATTTCTATTATCATACTCCTCCATTTAGGGCAATTGATGCATATTCAAAAGACAAAAGTAAGGAAAAGTATGAAAATAGTACACTTTTATCGCATTATGTTAGGGTAGAATTTTTCAATTCACTTTATATGGGCCCCATGGATTATCCAACAACATTCTCTAGTCATTTATCACTTATACAACTCATACATAACTTAAAATGTCACACAATCCATGGACTTTAAGGTAAAAACCCTATATTTTCACTCCATCTGGCGGACAATGTAACACCCCGAAATTAATTAAGGTGTTAATCATAGATTAAGATTAATCAAGGATAATTAATAGAGCATGATTGGGCTAGTTAAGGAAATAGGGATTTCAAATAGATAAATTATTAATATGGGTTAAGGATTTATTTAGGATAGAGAATTACCTCTAGGCCCAAATTAATTAAATCCTGATAAGAGGCTAATGGAGGCCCAATGAACTAGAGGTAGACCCAAATTAATTTAATGAGATAGAGGCCCAAGATTTATCTTGTGTAGGCTCAATTAAGTGGCCTAATGATCCTTGTGCAGACCCAAGCCCTTGAGCCCTTCAAATTAGGCCCAAAACTCATTAAACTTCAGCCACCCAATGTGTGAAAACTGGCCCAACAGAATTATGCAGCCCAACACTTAAAAACTGGCCCAATAAGCAAAAATCTGAAACCCAATTGGATTTGGACTTGGAGCAACCCATGACCCAACCCATGACCCAACTAAAACCCATCTAAAACCCTAATACTTCAGCCAACCCTCATTTTTGCTGAACCACAAAGAGAAATTCGGAGGTGAGGAGGAGAGGCTAGGGTTCTTCACTTAATTCCACATTTTCTCACATTTGGAGTAAGATTTGGTCAAGGTAATAGTTATACAACTTAATCCCCTCATCTTTTCCTTTAAGTTGGTCCGATTAGATTTTCATTTGGAGGATTTTCATCTTACCCAAAATCTGAAATGTGAGTGTTTGGGGATTTTCTTGGTGAAATTCGTATGTTGGGGTTAGGGCTGGTGTTAGGTGACTTTAAACCCTCCATTTTAATGCTTTCCTTGTTGGGTTGAGACCCTCAAAGCTGATTTATATTATGGGTATTAATTTTGTACTAATTTGCTTAGGATTTTAGGGGAAACATTGAGATTTCTGGTGGGAGATACTTGAATCCGAATTTGGAATTTTTGGTGGCTGTTGCAATTATCTGCAAGTGAGGTAACCAGGGTTTATATTAATTCCATGCATGTATCTGTTTAATTTCATATCTGCTGTATTTGAATGGTTTGAAATTGTTGAATGAAATGATTGGCTATCTGTTGTATGATGGTTGGACCTTGTGAGTCCATGGTGGAGCTGTGGTGCGGCTGCCACCCGTGCATGTGCCGCGATCGGGCACCGGGTATGATCAACCCCAGATGCACTGAGCCCTAGTTGTGCTCAATGGGGAGTAGGTGCCGTGGACGGGCCTCTCCCAATGTTAATGGCCTTTAACATGTGATTATATGATTGCTAGTATGGGATAGTAATCATGATAGCCTGATTAATTCATTTGCTGAAATGACTGATATGATTCTGAATGATGATTTTGATTCATGCATATATGTATATTAAACTGGATCATATGGTGGAATTGCCATGGTTATTGAGATTTATATCTCACCCCATGTTATGGGATTAACATTTCAGGTGAAGGTTCTTCGGGTAAGGATAAGGGTAAGCAAGTGGATGAAAATCCATAAGCTTCAACCTATGGGGAGATGGCTACACTTGGGCTGACTAGCTAGTATAGGTGCTAATTTTGTATTCCTTAATGTATAGCATCATCATGTATCTGCATTGCCAAGTATAGGCTTGAACATTCGATTTATTGAGAATGTATGTACTAAAGGGTTGATCCCCCTCTTGACTTAGTATTTGATGTATGGACTCATTATTTTCGCTGTAATTGATGCTGACTTATATCATTGCTTATTAATGGAAATGAAATCCTGATATATATATTACTATGAACTCATGTTATTGTTATTTTACAAACTTACTGGTATATGGACTTGTTGTCATAGGATAATTAGAGAAAGGGGGATTGGCCCTTGGGTCTTGAACTAATAATGATAGATTAGCTGAAGAAACTAGGCTAATGAAGGGTAATGAGCCCCAAAAGGAAGGTAAAGGGGGCCCTAGGGTGTTAATGGAAGGAGAGTGGAGAGTAGGAGGCAAGAAATTCGGAGTTATAGGATCAGGGGGAGTTTAGCCGCGGCTAAATTATGGTTGGCCGCGACCAATAGTGGCGAAGTTGCCCAGGGAGAGTTCTAGAGAGTAATTCGCCGCTGCGAAATGTTAATTGGCCGCGGCTAAATTTGAGAGGTCAAATTGGGAGTCATCCAGAGGGGAATTCGCCGCGGTGAATCAGGGAATTGGCCGCGGCAAACTTTTGAGAAAATGTCCCCGGCATTCCAGAGAGGAATTGGCCGCGGCGAGAGGTGAAATTGGCCGCGGGCAATATCGATAGGCGAGCGAGGAAGTTCCAGGAGGCTTCTTCGCCGCGGCGAAATTTGTGATGAAAAAGGGGTAAAACCAGAAGGGAATTGGCCGCGGCTAACATGCTAAAACAGTTATATTAACTAGAAAAGCCTAGATTTCCATGGATTAATCATAAAGGATGATCTAGAGTCACTAGGGTGAGTCATAACTAATGAGTAATAGAATCCAAGGCCTATTAATAGATGTTTTATTCCCTTATGAACATAGGAGTATGTAATTGAACGATTGATGACTCTAATCATATTAGGGTTTAAATTTTTCTATATTTTCATAATTAATGAGGATTAATTGTATGTTTAACCTTAATTATCGAGATTGGGGGTTAGGGTCGTCACAGACAACATAAGGTAGATTTCAGAGGCAACTTTAAAAAATCATAACTAAATGTAGAAAAATCAAAATCATACAAACCATAGATTTTTGGAAATCTTTGGATGTCAAATACACTAAAAATAAGTCATAACCATGAAAATCTCATATGCCTATGTTTAACAATAGAAAAGGTAGGAAAGTCCAGGTGCCCTCTGACATTGATACAAATTACTAATATAAATTTTGAAAATTCATAATTAACTCCAAAAAAATCCAATCTATAAAATATGTACTAATTTGGAAATCTAAAAATGTTAACTATAGGAAAAAAATAGTTTTAGATCAATTTAAGAACATTCAGACCTATAAAATCAATCAAACAATACCACGAGTCTAAGAGGGCACTAGTACTGGATAATAAATTCAAAAATTAATATCTCCCTCTCTAGACATCCAAATGAGGTGCTTCTAATTGGCACAGGTCTCTGAGAGGGTCTAGTTTCTCCTTGTAAAATTTATAGCAATTGGATATCGTTTGTTCTATGATTAACACAGATTCATTTTTGGACCAATTGCATAGTATTAGTGGCCAAACCAAAAAAAATTTCCAAATTCAAAAAGTTGCCAAATATGCCACAAACCTCTAAATAATACCTACTTTAGTTTTCCAAAAAGCTCTCAACAAGCTCTAGACATGCCAAATTTTAGACTAAGAAGAGCTCATTTGGACGGAAAGTGATATAACTCACTCAAATAGTCAATTTTGCTTCATGTGAGGGGCCAACTTTGTCCAAATGGCCTATCCAATGGTTTGACTCCTCTCTGGCAAGTTCAAAAGCATAATTATGACTTGTGTGGACTGCCCAAGTGGTCCAAAACCTAATTGGCGATCCCACATTCCTTAATGCACTACACACATAAACCATTTAAAAAGCCAATTTTTACATTTGCATAGATTTAATGTCACACATAGGCTACATAACATTCATACATCATATTATATTTGCTCTTAAATTTTTTCTAATAGTTTCTGCCATCTTCTAACGTCATATAAAGTCCTAAACCAAGGCTAGAACAATTTAAAATATTCTCTACCCTATCCATCCTAGCTTGCCCAAACCTATAGTAAATAATAGGGTTCTACAAGTTTCAAATTTTTCTTTGATGGAAGAGCCACTTGGGAGAGTTTTTAGAGGTCTTAGGAGCTCAAAGAAATACTCAAATAGCCAAGAAATTACTCACACAAAATTAAATTTTATAAAACCCTAAAGAAGCCTATACTTTGCTATCTTATTTTTCATAGGTTTTTCTTTCAATTTCTTGCCATATTCTTCTTCCTCATGGTCTAAAACCCTAGTCCCTCTCTTGCTTTTGGACTGAACATCTCCCCCTCATATGGTTCTGGTTTGGCCAAAATCAAACACAACAAAACCATGAAATACCTTAGATTCAAACTTGGTTTCAAGACTTTTTCTCCTTGGTTTTCTTCTCCTCAAGCAATTCGAACTGCTCCTCCTTGTTTTTAGCTCAAAATATAACCAATTCACTTAAATAAGCCATGGAAAGAGAAGAGGAGAGGAGAAGAATAAAATCAGAAGAAGATGGAGAATGAAATTCCTTAGATTTTCTTACCTTTCTTGCCTTTTTCTTCCTCTTTTTCTTCTTTTCTTGGTGTGCCTAAAGGAGCTAAAGTTTTCTGTATTTTGGGCAGAAAGGGTCGTGCTTAAAAAGGTGGAAGAAGAGACAAGAAGCTTATGGAACATTCAAGAAGCTGGCTTTTTAAAAAATTTCAATTTCGTCCCTTTATAATGGTAATTTTGTTTCAACTTTGTTTTAACTCCTTTTTGAGAACCATCTTTTCCATTATAAAATTTAGGTTTCTAATTTAATAAAATGTCTTTGGAATCACTCAAATTGGGGTTAAAACCTTCCTGAACAAATCTGTTAAAGTTTAGGCTCACCACCATTGGAAAACATACACCGGAGAGGCTTTACCAGTCTCGAGACTTCCCATAGTTTTTAGGGCCTCTAAAAACCCTAAGCAAGTCAAATTTCCCATTTAAAAAGCCCACCTTTGTGCTTTTCCAAAAGTTGTACTTATTTACAAAAATTCCATTACGTTTCATCAGTTTTCATCATAAATTGTTTTACTGTCCTAGCTCTATTTTTCTTTTCGTCTGAGCTTGGAATTATCATTTTTAGGAGTTTAAGACTCTACCTAAATTTTTTGGGATATTATCTAACTCATTTCAGAGATGACTTACTTTTATACGACTCATTTTATCGTTTTAAGGAAATTACGTTCATTACATTTTTCACCCACTTAAAATAAATTTCATCCTCGAAATTTAAATATGTACTATAGGGAAATAGCTCTGGACAATTTTTTTCTCATCTCATTTTCTAGCTCCCAAGTTGCCTCCTCAGATGTCAGGCCCTTCCAGACCACTTTCATTAGAAGGATGCTCTTATTTCTTAGCTGTTTTAGCTTAGGGTCCATAATCCTCTCTAGTTTCACTACATAGGAAAGATTTTCCTGCAATTGAACATGCACATACTCTAAGACAAGTGAGGGTCTGGTAAGTACTTTTTCGATTAGGAGACATGGAAAACATTATGGACTTAGGATAGGTTTAGAGGTAGGGCTATTCGGTAGGCCACGGGTCCAATTTTCTCAAGGATTGCAAATGGACCGATATACTTAGGACTGAGCTTCCTTACCCTCATAGATTGACCTACCCACGGGAGACACTCGAATAAATACATAGTCTCTAATCTCAAACTATAATGGCTTCCTTCTCTTGTCAGTATAACTTTTCTGCCTACTCTGGGCTATTAGAAGTTTCTTCCTAATCATTTCTATCTACTTGGTAGTCTGGTCCATTAACTCAAGTCTTAGTAGGCTCCTCTCACCTAGCTCAACCCAACATAGTAGAGATATACGCTTTCTCCTATACAAAGCCTCATAAGAGGCCATCTAGATACTGGAATGATAGTTGTGATTGTATGTAAACTCTACTAACGACAGATTTGCATCCCAGTTACCCTTTATTTCTAACATACATGCCCTTAACATGTCCTCTAGGGTCTGGATGTTCCTTTTAGTCTGACCATCGGTTTAGGGGTGGTAAGCAGTGCTAAATTGCAACCTGGTCCCTAAGGCATGATGTAATGGCCTCTAAAAGTTCGACGTGAACCTAGGGTCTTTATCAGATACTATGCTATTGGGTACTTCGTGAAGTTGCACTATCTCATGTATATATAACTAAGCTAATCTATCCAAAGTATAAGTAGCCTTCATTGCTAAAAAGTGTGCAGACTTCGTCAATCTATCTACAATTACCTAGATAGCATCGTGTCCTGAGAATATCCTAGGTAACCCTATAACGAAATCTATAGCTATACTATCCCATTTTCACTTTGGGATATCTAGGGGTTACAATAACCCAATTGGTCTTTAGTGATATATTTTAACCCTTTGGCACACTAAACAGCTCGCCACATAATCTATGACATCATTCTTCATTCCTGGCCACCAAAAATTTTTTTTCAGATTTTGATACATTTTGGTGGCACCTGAGTGGATAGTATATTTACTTTTGTATGTCTCTTCTAAAATTCTCTCTCTCAATTCATTATTATTAGGCACACAGATTCTATCCTAATATACTATCACACCATTCTCAGATATTCTAAAATCTAAGGTCTTACCTAGGGAAATTTTGTTCCTAATCTGCCTTAAAAACTCATCCTCTCTCTAGGCATATAAGATTTGGGTTCTTAACTTCTTTTCAATCTGGGTTTCACTCAAATATAATCTACCTTATATTAGCTGGCAAGAGAAGTTTAAAATTCTAAATTTCTCTAGGAACTTCTACTCCCTAATCATCATATAGGCCACGTGGATGGATTTCCTACTCAAGGCATCGGCCACCACATTAGTCTTACCTATATGATATTTCAATACATAATCATAATCTTTCAAGAAATTCATCTATCTCATTGTCTTATTAAGTTCCCTCTGATTGAACAGGAATTTCAGACTTTTGTGGTCACCAAAAATCTTTATACTCGCACCATATAGATAGTGCCTCAAAATATTAAGTGCAAAAACTACTGTGGCTAACTCTAGGTCATACATGGGATAATTCTCCTCATGAGGCCTTAGTTACCCAGAGGCATATGCCATTATCCTACCCTGCTACATTGGCACACATCTTAACCCTCTCCTTGAGGCATCACTATATACCATAAATGGTAAACTAGAGTCAAGAATAATTAGTACAGGGCAAGTGGTCAATCAGAGTTTTAACTCTTGGAAACTCCTCTCACATCTATCATCCCACACTTCTGAGTCAGCCTTGTGAGTGGCAAGGCCATATGAGAGAAGCCCTAAATAAATCATCTATAATATACTGCCAGACCAAGAAAACTCTTAACCTCGATGATCATCCTAGGCCTATCCTACTGTAACACTATCTCAACTTTATGGGGATCTACCGCGACCCCGTCTTATGAAATTACATGACCTAAAAATTTCACCTCAGTCAGCCAAAACTCACATTTATTTAGTTTGGCATATAATCTCTTACTTTTTAGAGTCTCTAGGACTAATCTTATATGCCTCTCATACTCTTCAAAAGATTTAGAGTACATTAAGATGTCATCAATAAAGACCACAACAAATTTATCCAGATACAGTCTGAATGCCCTATTCATATAATCCATAAATACCGCGGGCACATTTGTCAGCCCGAATGGCATCACAAGGAACTCATAATGCCTATATCTAGTTCTGAAGGCCATCTTTAGGACTTCTTTAGCTCTCACTCTCAACTGATAATACCCAAATCTAAGATCTACTTAGAGAATACAGATGCCCTAGCTAACTGATCTAATAAATTATCTATTATAGGGAAAGGATATTTATTCTTGATGGTGACTTTATTCAATTCTTGATAATCTATACACAATCTCAAGCTACTATATTTTTTTTTCACAAATAACATTAGAGCTCCCCATGGTGATACAATGGTGGATGAACCCTTTTTCTAATAACTCCTTTATTTGCTTCTTTAACTTAGCAAGCTCAATGGGAGATATCCTATCGGGAGCCTTGGACATTGGTCCAGCCTCAGGCACTATATCTATGGAAAATTCTATCTCTCTCTTAGGGGATAGGCCACTAAAGTCAAAATCTTTAGAGAAAACCTTCGAGAATTCCCTAACTATCGGGATCTCTTCTATACCTTCTTCTATCTCTGCCTGAATAGAGAAAAAGACTAAAACCTCATGTATCTTAATTTGGCCATTCCACATCCATTAATGCACTACACATATAAACCATTCAAGAAGCCAATTTCCACATTTACATAGATTTAATGTCACACATAGGCTACATAACATTCATACATCATATTACATTTGCTCTTAAATTTTTTCTAATAGTTTCTCCCATCTTCTAACATCATATAAAGTCTCAAACCAAGGGTAGAATAATTTAAAACACTCTCTACCTTATCTATCCTAGCTTGGCTGAACCTATAGGCAATAATGGGGTTTTTCAAGTTTCAAACTTTTCCTTGATAGGAAAGCCATTGGGGAGGGTTTCTAGAGGTCTTAGGAGCTCAAGGAAACACTCAAATAGCCAAGGAATTACTCACACAAAATCAGATTTTATAAAACCCTAAAGAAGCCTACACTTTTCTATCTTGTTTTCCATAGGTTTTTTCTTGAAATTTCTTGCCATATTCCTCTTTGTCATAGTCTAAAACCCTAGTCCCTCTCTTGTTTTTGGATAGAACATCTCCCCCTTATATGGTTTTGGTTTGGCCGAAATCATACACAAGGAAGAAGCAAAGAGGAGAAACAACAAAACTATGAAATATCTTAGATTCAATCTTGGTTTCAAGACTTTTTCTCCTTGGTTTTCTCTTTCTCAACCAATTCAAACTACTCTTCCTTGTTCTGGACTCCAAATAGAACCAATTCACTCAAATAAACCATGGAAAGAGAGGAGGACAGGAGAGGAATAAAATTAGAAGAAGATAGAGCATGAAATTCCTTAGATTTCCTTACCTTTCTTGCCTTTTTCTTCCTCTTTTTCTCCTTCTCTTGGTGCGCTAAAAGGAGCTAAATTTTTTTTGTATTTTGGGCAGAAAGGGTCGTGCTTAAGAAGGTGGGAGAAGAGACAAGAAGCTTATGGAACATTCAAGAAGCTAGCTTTTTTAAAAATTCTAATTTCATTCCTCCATAATAGCAATTTTATTTCGGCTTCATTTTAGCTCTTTTTTAAGAACTATCTTTTTCATTATAAAATTTAGGTTTCCACTTTAATAAAATATCTTTGGAATCATTTAAATTGGAGCTAAAACCTTGCCGAATGAATTCATCAAAGTTCAGGCTCACTACTATTAGAAAATGTACATCAGGGAGACTTTACCAGTCCCAAGGCTTCCCATGATTTTTGGGACCTCTAAGAACCCTGAGCAAGTCAAATTTCCCATGTAAAAAGCCCTTCTATGTGCTCTTCTAAAAGTTGCACTTATTTACGAAAATGTTATTATGTTTTGTTAGTTTTCGTCACAAATTGTTTCACTATCGTAACTCTATTTTTCTTTTCGTCTGAGCCTGGAATGATTATTTTTAGGAGTCTAAGACTCTACGCAAATTTTTTAGGACATTATCTAGCTCATTTTAGAAAACTTGCTTTTATACTCCTCATTTTGTTATTTTACAGAAATGATGTTCGTTACAGTTAGGGGGGAATCCTATATCAATTTCTTAAAATTCAATTATGCATGTGCCTTTAAGTTGTTCTTCTACATATAACTACTTGGCTTAAGTATATAAAATTTAAAAGAAACAAGTATAATAAATTTTCCTTTCTTTTATGTAAATTATAACTTAGCTATATTATATTTTGTACATTACTATATAATATATCTTATTATAATAGGCCTAAATATTCTTTTTGCACCATATGCATGTATGAGGATGGTGTAGCTATCAATTCACATCATTTTACACATTTGTGAGGAAACATTATGACCCTAAGTTTTTCTTTTTTGTCATACCAATCAAATTAAATTATTAAAAAAATCTTAATTCGTCATTACAAAAAAAGAAATAGTTTTGCAATTTTATTTAAGTACAGATGCAAAAATAAAGGAATGGAGGATTGGAACCTATAGCAAAAAAGAGGAAGATAACCAACAATTAATTTTGTTTAAAGAAAAAATGCATTCATTAAAACAAATTCATACTGCTAAAAAAAATTCAAAAATAGGATAAACTTACAGCAAAATGGAAAGGGAGATTCAGAGATGGAGCAACACAAAAGGGAAGGTAGCTGGAGACCTTGCGCATTTGGAAAAGGAGGGAAGCCAATCAACTACACATGATCAATGGACCTTTCTACCACAGAGGGAGTGTATCGAACTATATAGGCAAGGGGTTATGTATTGAACTAAAGGACAACAACCCAATAGATTCAACAGATTGAAAGACCTAGAGCTATTCCTTCATCGACAATGATGACATCATCTCCTAACAAAGCATAATTTGCGAATGCTATGGGTTGGTGGGTGGAGGTTCCACAGCTACTCCACTCTGCCACGATCTCATGAACTGAATTTTGTTTCCTTCTCGCACGCAAAGCAAATGGGCACTGTGTTATGGGTTAGTTTTAGGGGCGAAGGGTGAAGGAGAGACCATAAGAATGATTCATTTTGATGAAGGCAAAATGAGTTTTATGCTGTGGATTAGTTTTTGGGGTAGGAAGCAAAGGAGAGACCAAAAGAATATTCATTTTGATAAGGGCGAAATGGGTTTAGGAATGGTACAAAACATACTTAATTGGCAGTTATAAATAAAATTGCCAACTTTAAAAGGTTTTAGTTAATAGTTGTAGAAGAACTGCCTACTATATTCCATATTTTGTTAGTAGTTCTTAAGAACACCAACTATATCTAACTTATAGTTGGCGGTTCTTAAGAACTGCCAACTATATTACCAAATTTTGTTGGCGGTTCTTTAGAACACCAACTATATCCAATTTATAGTTGGCATTTCTCATTTCCATGCATGGCAAATGCATAAATATGGTCTTAAATAAGATTCAAGCCAAATTTTAGAATAAAAGTAAGATAGGGGATACATACTAGAGATAAATATCAATAGGCACAAAATCTCACAAAGTAAATTAACTATCCTCAAAGTTCATTAAAGCTAAGCTAATTGTCATTTAACTTGCATTCTCAATACAAGATCAATTTTCTATCAAGTCAAGACATATTAAAGCTATGATCATGCCTTAATACTAGTAACTTCCACAGAAAACAAATAGTTTTTTTTTTTCAAAAAAGGTTTTAAAGACACAAAAATAAAACTTCACACAAAAAATCAACTAATCAAAACAAAACTAAACTAAAAATTATTTGAATGATCCCCCCACACTTAAACATTGTATTGTCCTCAATGCAAACTCAAGATCTAACTGAAAGATAGACAATATAATATAAAATGTGAAAGGGAAAGTGTACAACTAGGCAAGCTAAGTTGCATTGTGAAGCTGGAGCTCTTCCTTCTGATTCCTTAAAACTCCTTCATTAAAATGCTTGAGTTTATGGCCATTCACTTTAAACTTCCTTCACGTAGCCTCATCCAATAGGTCTATTACACCAAAAGGAAAACATTAGAAACAATATAAGGACCTTCCCATTTAGAATGAAGCTTACCAGGCATAAGCTTCAAGCTGAACTTATAGAGTAAAACTCTTTCCCCAACTATAAACTTTTTCGTTGCAGCACTCCTATCATGGAAAGCCTTGGTCTTTTCTTTGTAAATCTGTGCATTGTCTTAGGCCTCTAAATGGATCTCTTCAAACTCTTATAATTGAAATCTCATTTAAGAACCTACTCCATGTAAGCTCAAATTACATTTCTTCACAATCTATTAAGCTCTATGCTCTACTTCCACTAATAAGTGACAAGCCTTCCCAAAAACTAGCCAATAAAGTGACATGCCAATTGGAGTCTTGTAAGTAGTCATATAAGCCTATAAAGCATCATCTAGCCTTTTGCTCCAATCTTTCCTATTTGGTGTCACTGTCTTATCCAATATTTGCTTCACTTTTTGGTTAGAAATCTCTGCTTGGCCATTTATTTGAGAGTGATACAGAGTAGTCACTTTATGCATGACCACATACTTATTAAGTAAACTTTGCATACTCCAGTTGTAAAAGTGAATGCTCTAGTCACTAATGATAGCCTTGGGAATACCAAATCTACAGAAAATCTGGGAGCAAACAAACTTTACAACCATAGAAGAATTATCAATTCTAGTGGGCTTTGGTTTCACCCATTTTGAAACATAATCAATTGCTAATAAGGAATATGCATAGCAAAAAGAAATAGGAAATGGTCCTTCAACATTGCAAATTTCATAAACCCATACTACACAATCCATGGTCAAGTCCTAAAATTCCTTTTCCAAGTTCATTTAGGTTACCCAAATCATCTAATGGTTTCCACACACTTAGAAGCATGAAGCACAAGGATTGAGTAATTAAATTATACCATTAATTGCAAATAAAGAGAATAATTATAACATATTACAAGCTAAAGTTCATCACAATCCTAAATCACAAGTTTAGCTTATAATTACAAGAAATAACAACATTAAGAACAAAGCATAAACCAAGTGGGCAAAGAAATACAAGAAAAAGCAAGGAAAAAATAGAAAAATTGATTTAATCGGTGAATTTTCCTTAAACCTAAGCTTCTTCCATGGCATTTAAAGATCCAAACCCTTCTTTCTCTTCCCCAAAACCTTCAGAACGGTGGCCTTTTTCGAAGAAGTGTTGAAAACCCTTCAAAACCCTAAAAAAAATAAGGCTAAAAATAGTACATTTTATATTTTTTATGAATTGCGACACAACGGTGTTCAAAAGCACCGTGGCCTAGACGCATTTTTTATAGCAACGGTGAAAAGTATCGCAGCGTAAAATTTTATGTCGTGGCTCATTTTGCTTCTGTTTCTCAATGTGCCACAGTGTTTAAATTTTTTGCCGTAGCGTTACATTTTCTTTAGCAGTAGTTTTAAGTGCCATCTTTTGCTCTTTTTATCTTTTCTTCTTTTTTCTTCTTTTTCTTTTTGATCCTTTTCCAACAAATCATCTTAATATTTGTTGTTTTGCATGCCAACACTTCTAAACTTGTTTCTTTATAATTGTAACTCTACAAAAACATAAAATTCATCGAATTAATATTTATAATCTAATAACAAAAGTTAAACAATTTGACAACCTAAAAATCTAGATAAAAACATAAAATATTATTTATACTTAACTAATTCAAAAAATTAACTCAACATCAAAGAAATAAAACCAAATATTAGCTTAACTAAATTTTTTTTATTTCATATATTAAAAATATAAAATAAAGTCAATATTCATATAATAAGTCCCATAAAATATTAAGAAAACTATGATAATTTAGGGACTTATCAAGACTCCAATCAGGGGCCTGGATGATGAGTGGGGAAGTCAATCTCTTCTTAAGCTCATCAAAAGCTACTTTGCATGTATCATCAAATTGAAACTTAACATCTTTCTATAAAAGTTAAGACAATTGTAATGCAATTTTACTAAAATTTTATATTAATCTCCTATAAAAACCTACATGACCTAGGAAAGACCAAACCTTTCGAACACATGTCGGGTATGGTAAAGAAGTAACAACATCTATCTTAGCCTTATCAACCTTTATGCCTTTCTCAGATACAATATGACCCAATACAAAGCTTTTTTGAACCATAAAATAACACTATTCAAAATTAAGTACAAGGTTCTTCTTTATGCATCTCTCTAGAACTTTATCAAGACTGGACAAACAATCCTTAAAAGAATTTCAATACACAATGGAATCATCCATAAAACTTCCACACACTTCTATAGAAAATCACTAAATATGGAAACCATGCATCATTAGAAAGTTCTAGGGCCATTACAAAGACCAAAAGGCACTTTTTTGTAGGCAAAGGTTCCAAATGGGCAAGTGAATGTTGTCTTTTCCTGATCCTCTAGGGCTATACATATTTAGAACTACCTCAAAAATCCATCAAGAAAATAATAGTGAGACTTTTTAGTTAAATGCTTAAGAATTTGATCAATAAATGGGGAGGGGGTAGTGATCTTTTCTAGTGACAGAATTAAGACACATGTAATCAATGCAAACCCTCCAACTATTTTCCACACAAGTTGGCACCAATTAATCCTTTTCATTCCAGACCATCCTAATCTCAGCCTTTGTAAGAATAATCTACATAAGACTAACCCACTCTTTATTAGAGATTGAATATATAATACTAACAGATAAGAGTTTAGATACCTCCTTTTTAACTACATCAAGAATAAGTAGGTTGAGTTACCTTTAAGGTTGTCTTACTAGTTTAACTCCATCTTCCAACAAAATCTAGTGTATACAAGTCTCAACGAGAATGCCCTATATATTGACCAAGGTCCATCCTATTACTTGCCTTCCCTTCCTCAAAACCTTTAGAAGTCTCATCTTCTCATCCTAGGCAATATCACTCGCTACAACGACAAGAAGCTTTTCTTTTTCTTCAAGG
The DNA here is from genome assembly GCA_032878935.1 of Erythrophleum fordii. Classification (NCBI taxonomy): domain Eukaryota; kingdom Viridiplantae; phylum Streptophyta; class Magnoliopsida; order Fabales; family Fabaceae; genus Erythrophleum; species Erythrophleum fordii. The sequence continues at coordinate 8,888,888 of JAVQMF010000047.1, forward strand.
TAAGCATACTTCAATGTATTTGGAAGTGGCTTAAGCTCTAAGGTAGGAGCTTACTTAATAGAGGGTATAATGTTGTTAAGCACTATCTCCTCCATACCATATACCTACTGAGATGACTCACAAGAAACAAAAGAATCTTTTCCAACATGGGAAGCATCAATAGCATGAGAAGAACTAACAAAATCATCAATCACATGAATATCAGTACTATGGCTATCCAAATAATCAATATCAACATGCAAAGTCTCATCAAAACTAGAAAACTCAATAAGACCAGTGCAATCAACAAAAGTTCTAAATGCAATAGAATTAACTGGCTTAGTACATGCAATAGGTTCCCTAGAATCAATACTATCATTACAACTTAGAAAATAATCAATCTCTCTACATACAATACATACATGAGAACCATCACAAGTATATCTTAGAGAATAATCAAAATTAGTAATATCACAAGAATCAATCAACATACTATCCCTAAACTCAGTGTTAACTTCATCAACTAGCATATCAATCAAATTCACACTAAGAACAGAATGATATCACATGGGTGTTTCATGGTATCAAAAATATTAAAATGTATTACATTGTCAACAAATTCCATATAAAGTGTTCCTTTATGCACATTTATAATTGTCTTGGCTATCTTTAAAAAAGGTCTAGCTAGAATAAGCGGTGCATGACTATGAGACCTATATCTATCTTCCTCCATGCTAAAGACATAAAAATTAGTTGAAAATATTAAATCCTTTACCTTAACTAAGACATCTTCCAACACTCCTGAAGGATAAGCCACGCTTCAATTTACAAGCTGCATAATCACTGCACTTGGCTTTAACTTTCCTACTGTAAAGATGAATACACTGATCTAAGCATTACATTAATAGCAGCACCAAGATCAATTAGAGCATTAGCAAACTCAAAATTTTTAATAGTGCAGGGTATTGTAAAAGTGCTCAGATCTTGACACTTAGTGAACATTGCAAGCTGTATAAGTGTTAAAACATTCTTACCAAAATTCATTTTCTTATAACCTCTTAGCCGCCTCTTGTTGGTACACATTTTTTTTAAGAATTTGGCATATTTAAAAATGGTCTTAATGGCTTCTCGTAAAGGCATATTGACTTCAACTTTCTTGAAGGTCTCAAAGATCTCTCTCTTAAGTTCTGTTTTAACTTGTCTCTTCTTTTAGGTAGATCTATATGGGAAAGGTACAATCTTCTTCGACTCCTCTTCCTTCTCAAGCTTATTTGGTGCAACCTATGTTTTTGCTAATGCCAACTTATCCATAGTAGTAGTAGTATCTAATGACCTTGAACTTTGTTCCCACTCTTAAGGGTGATGGCATTGACATTATTACTTTTGGGATTAACCACTATCTATGATAGTAATTTCCCAGATCCCTAACTCTTCATCTCATTTACTGAGATTGCTAACGAACCAATATATGTTTAGATGTTTTACATTTCTTGTTTATGTTGAATTTCATTTTGCTAAAGCTTGTCCATAAGCTGTTTCATCATATCTTCTTGGCTCTCTTCTTTACTAGACTCCTCATGTATAGGAACAAACTATCTCATAGATTGTGGAGGCTATATAGATGGCCCTACAGCATTATACTTTTATTGTTGTTGTCCTCTTCCATATCTCAAGTTTGGATAATCTCTCCACCTTGGATTATAAGTATGGGAGTATGGATCATATCTATGTTGTCCTTACTACATTGGCTTTCCTGAAAAGATCCTAGCACAAGTCTTAATTCTATTGTCTAGTTGTGAGCACTAATTAGTAACATGTATATAAGGAGTAGATACCACACAAAGGTTCAGTAGAAGTTGTAGATGCAGAAACTTGCTATGGAGGATATGAAACTATCTTCCTTTGAACTAAAGCCATCTATCTAACCATAAAGGAAAGCTCATCTAAAGTATACTGCATTTTCTACTGAGTTTAATCATATTGAAGAGCATATTACTCATTAATGCCTTTCACTTGCTACACCATCCTAGTACCAAACTATTTAACATTTTGAGCAATTTTAGAAATAAGATCTTGAGCTACCTTTAAAGTCAAATCTACTAAAGTATCACCAGCTACAGCATCAATTATATTTCTATCCATTAATAGAAGCCCTTTATAGAAGTATTGAATCAATAATTAATTAGTAATCTAGTGGCAAGGGCAATTGGCATAAATTTTCTTCAATCTTTCCTAGTATTTATAAAGAGTTTCTCCTCCCATTTGATGGATCCCACAAATTTCCTTTTAGATAGAAGCTATACAGAAGTAGGGAAAAATTTCTCTAAGAAAAGTCATCTTAGCTAATCCCAAGAGTTAATAGCACTAAGAGGAAGATAATACAACTAATCCTTAGCTATACCATCTAGAGAAAAAAGTAATGCCCTAAGTTTTATCTGTTCTTCTGAAACTCCTTGCAATTGCATGGTGGAGCAAACAATATGAAATTCCTTCAAGTGCTTGTGAGGATCATCTCCTGCAAGTCCATGAGATTTAGGAAGTAAGTAAATCAATCTAGACTTAAGATCAAAACTTGTATCTAATTCTAAGCATTGAATACAAAGATTTTGATAATGCATACAAGGAACTGCAAGTTCTTTAATGGTTCTAGCATGCATATTACCATTCAAATTTCTATTAACTTTCAAGTTAGCATGTGCATACATATTCATGTTAACATTCACTTGCTCTTGTCCAACCATATTATAATCAACCAAATGAGGTACATAACCAATTTCTTGCACACAATCAAAAGAACAAGAAGTCTTACTACTATTTCTTACACTAACACTACTTTTCTTGATCCTTACTTACCTTCAGAAAGTTCTTTCAATCTTAGGGTCCAAATCAACCAATTTTTCACCAGAGGACTGTGTCATAAACCAATTAGGCAAGCAAAAACTAAGAAATAGCACAAAAACCAACTAAGAAAAATAAAAGAAATAAATCTAGAAAAATAGAAAAAATGGTCCTAAAAAATTAAAAAAAATACTTGAAAAATATAAACTTCAAAAAAGGAAAAAATGATGGATTTTGGCTAATCCAGAGGCTATCTCATAACTAAAGCTATGACTTTTGCTCAACATTATCCCAAATATCAAAATATCAAGTTTCAGAATTTTTTGGATAGGCAATCCAAGAAAAATCAAAGCACATCAAAGAATTGAATTGGTAACAAAATTAGTGCAATTCCACACACCAAAAAGCTAGAGAATTAAAATCAAATCAAACTAACAACTTCCTAACATACAAAAATACTCAAAAATAAAGGAATATCATACAAAAGGAATAACCAAAAATAAAGAAATTAAATCTAGCAAAATTAGAAAATTCCTAAGAACTTTGAAAAAATATTAAAAAATTCATACAAGTACCTTAAACGTTGGATTTTGGTATAAAAACATGGTACCATATAGCTAAAGCTTTAATTTTTTTTCTTATGTCACCTAAAAACTTAAAGATATCAAGTTTCAAAATTTTTTAGGCAAGTTAAACAAAAATTCTAACAAGCAGAGCAATGATGCACACAACTAAAGGTCAAGAATCGAACACAAAACAAAGCAAAAACACACTAAAAAAATAGCACTAATACCTAGTCAACTTTCCCAAATGATTGAGAATCCAATTTCCCCAACAACGACGCCAAATTTGATAACTACTATTGAATAATTACAAATAAGTTGGTTGTAGAAATAAACTTGTAGTAGTGGTGCAACCAATATTGTCTCTCACGAAAATGGATTTTAATTACTAAAAAGAGCTTCTTAAATGTCAAATGCAACTTAAAAACTAATAATTTCAAAAATTAATTAGAGGGGTTTTTGATTGAATTAAATTAAGTAAAATTTAAAATGGATTAAAAATGCAAACCATTAACTAAAATGCAAGAATTGAATAAGCAAGTAATGGGTGCATGGCTAAATTTAGATTTATCCCTTGATATTCACAATTTTTATCCTAATTCAATTGTTAATGGTTCTGATATAAGACTCCTTCCACATGTTCATACTAATTTATCTTGAGTTACCACACAAGATTCAAGAAACTAATAAATCAATGTTGATTAAAACCTTAGCTTCACATTAATTCAATAGTTTTTGTAATCAAGCTCATTGAACACTCAAAAAGAATGATTAATCAATTAAATTAGTCTTTGAACTTTCATCTTAAGAGGTTCAATTAACCAATCAAGCCCTAAGAAAACCTCAAATTAAACATTTAAATACAAAATTTCAGCATACATTTCATCAAAGCCCTTGATTGCATAAGCTGAAAATTAAAGCTATATGAAAATTACAACACTTAAACCTACAAAATATTGATCCATTAATGATTAAAATCTCCCATAATTGATGTCTAACTAGCTACCAATCATAAACAACACCATTCTTAATCTAATACAAACTTAATGAAGCTAGTAGAAGAAGAAGAAGAAAAAATGCTAGAAAAAGAGAAAAGAAAATATAAAAATCTTAGCCAAATCCCTAGATACTTTTCATGGATTCAAGCTCCACATCATGGTCTTCATCCAAACTATTCATAAGATGAATCTAAGCTTGGAGGAAATTGATAGAAGAATTGAAGGTGGGAAGCTATGGTCATGGAGCTTCTAAGAGGAGAAGGGAATGGTGTTCTAATTTATATCCTCTAAAACCCATGCCTCCTTTATGAAAAACCCCCTCATGTAAGACTCTCGGGCCTCTTTGTGTGCTTGAACCTGGTGCTTTACTAGATGCATATGTGTGAATATGTGAATGGATGGAGTGTTATATGGAAAAGCCCATGCATCTACATGTAACAACCGGGAAAAAGAAAAGAAAAGGAAAAGAAAGAAAGTAGAAAGTTGGAAAAATTCGAAATCCAGAATTTCTGCCAAGTCCTCTCGCAATAGCGAGAAATAGTCTCGCTACAGCGAGAGTGCTTGTTCGTAATAGCGAAAGAGATTTTAGCTATAGCGAGTGCGGGCAGCAGTCCATACAGAAACCAGGGGACAGCTCGCCGTAGCGTGCGCCATAGCGAGAGTGAGGTATGGAACTGACGCGAGTTCGCCATAGCGAGTGGTAAATCTCGCCATAGCGAAAGGAACTGATACGAGCTCGTTGTAGCGAAGGTTACACCTCGCCATAACGAAGCCAGATAACACGAGCTCGCTATAGCAAAGGTTAATTTTCGCCGTAGCGAGGGTCAGTCCGGAATAGAGTAAATAGCGAGAATTAAACTTTATTAAACGCCCAAACTCATTTCTTCTCTCATTTCTGCCCTAGACTTCGACCCAAGGAGAGAAAAGAGGCGTGAAGAGTGAGAGAGATCAAGAGAAGGAGGAAGAGCAAGGGAAAGGTAAGGAAACTTCTCCCATTTCTTCTTAGAACTCTGATCCCCTCTCTTTGCCCTCTCTTTCTATGGTTTTGTTTGTGAAAATGGTTAGATTTTGGGCATGGGTCAGAAGAGGGAAAGTAGAAAACACATTTGAATCTTTCTATTTTCTTTGAAAATGTTGTTTCCACTACCATGGGAGCTTGAGAGAGAGAAAGAGTTGATGGAATTCTAGAGAGAGAGAGAGAGAACTCTAGGTTCTGGTATGTTAGGAGAGTTTGATCTGATGATTCCATGTTAAGAGAGTAATTCTATGCTCTTTAATTGTGTCTAGGCTCAAGAGAAACACCTCCATCAAGGTGTGATTGTGAACTTAAGAAGAGAGAAAAAGAATTGAAAGGAAAAGCTAGGGTTGACCTTGGCTGATAAAGTAGCTCTCTCTTCCCACTCTTTCTTATTGCATTCTTGGTTATAATAATCATTGTATGTTATGTATATGCTTATTGTGTGGAATATGCCATATGCTATTGCTTTGATGCATTGATGCCAATGTGCTTGTGTGATGAATTGTGAGATTCACTCAGGTGATGTAGTGCCGAAAGTCCTTTGAGATGGGTGAGGTGAAGCCGAAAGTCCCTTGAGAATGGGTGAGACAAGGCCAAAAGTCTCAAACGAGTGAGACCAAGTCAAAAGTCCTTAAAGTCGGGTGAGGCCATCCAAAAGTCCCTAAACTCGAGTGAGGCCATCCAAAAGTCCCTAAACTCGAGTGAGGCTAGACCAAAAGTTCCTGGAGCCCATTTTTTGGCATTGTTGTGATTTCCATAGCATGTACAATGTGTGTTGGATGATTGAGAATGGCTAAATGCTTATTCACATGCTTTGACTTGTTATATGCCTTGATTGTTTACTTGATTGAGTGCATGAGCTACTGAGATTCCTTGAATCTCACCCCTTCACCTCCCAACTTAATATGCTAGGTAGAGCTCAAGGAGAGCCGAGCACACACCAAGGAGCCTAGAAGCATGCATAGCTAGATATTAGCTTATTTTGGATATTTTGATGTAATTTTGATGTAAAGTGGTGCCAAATGAATATACACCCACTATTTTTGAGATGTAAAGGTTGTAGCAAGTGTAAAAGTATGAAAAGATGATGTATATACTATGTTGATAGCCAAATGAATGAAAATGAGGGTTTTGCCCCTTTTGTTGAATGAATGTAATAGTGTATATTTGGCCGTAGCATAGCAAGATTGGAATGTATGCTAATTTGGATCATATGGACATGTTATATAGACTATTTTTATGCTTTAAAACTTGTCCATGAGTGGCTAGAGTGTGTGAGAGGCCATTTAGACCCATTTTGGACTTCTTGGATGCCAAAACCGGTAAATTTGTGAGCTCCGTCAAAGTATGACTGGATGAGCTCTTCTTGTCCTGAAATTTGGCATGCCTCTAGAGTTTGTAGAGAGTTTCTTGATAAGATAAAGTGGGTAATATTCGGAGGTCTAGAGAATATTTGGTGAATTGTTGAATTTGGGCAAATTCAATGAATTGGTCATGTACTGTTCATATAAACCAGAAATGAAATCTGTGGCATTCATAGACCAAATGGAGTCCAAATGTGGTGAAATTTTATACACATAAACTAGACAACCACATTGACTTATAGGAACTAGAATCACCTAAATCGGAGGTTTGTAGAGAGAGTTTGAACCTTCTGAAGTTCTGTATCAGCATCAGGGAGCCCACCCGACCTCCGTTACTGTTCCATCATTTTTCGGGGTATAGAAGCTACTGAACTGATCTGAACTTATTTTTTTCCTTTCATAGACATCCGTATATTTCCAAATTGGTATAGTTTTCCCAGATTGGATTTTTTTGGATTTAGTTATGAATTTTCGAAAGTCATGACAGTGAGCTGCACCAGAAACAGTGACAGCCGGACCTCCTTCCCATTTTCGATGTCAAAAATGGCCCAAACGCTGAGATTGTGGTTGGGAATTATTTTTAGTGTAAAGTTAACACTTAGAGCTTTCTAGAAAGCTAAAGTTTGCTACATTCCCATTGTTCTACAATTAGTTATGATTTTTCAAAGTTAGAGCCAAAATATGACTTTTGGGCACAAGTGAGAAAAATGCATTTTTCTAGTTTTTGGCTCTATACCCGTGGCTTATGGTTTGTTTTATGCTATGTATGAGTTGTATAAGTGGATTTTGAGTAGAGAACATAAATGATGGGTTCATAGGACTCACGGGGCAGAAGATGAGTATATGAAACCCCGTTCCATAACATGAAAATGCCACGGATTAATGTTGGTTCTTTGGAAATCATATGGAACCGAGCCTAGTAGAGGCTAGATAGCGGTAGTAGATTAAGGTGTCACATTTTTTGTATGAAAGCAATGGTTCAGGCACTTTTGCTCAATGTTAGGCTCTTGAATGATGAGTTTTGCTTGTGTTTGGTGTGAATGGTCATGGAAGTTGCAGCATCCTTATGCATAGGTATTGTGATATTATTATGAACCGAGGATTGCTACTTCTTTTCAAATATGGTTGAGACTAGATGGGGTAGAGGTAGAGGCAGACTGCCCAGGGCTCAAAGAGCTGAGCCAGAGGTTCCTGTTGAGACTGGGAATCCTCTGCAGGCCATAATGGAGAGACTTGATCGGTATGAGGCCATGATGGGCCAGCATCTGGAGATGCTGGAACAACAGAGATACATTGCCCAGCAGCAGCATGATATGATCATGCATTTGTAAGACACCCTGGCTAGGTAAGAAGAAGCCAGAAAGGATGCCCCTGTACCTCAACCATCTACATCTAGCATTCCACCTGTACCTCCCCAGGAGCCTGCTGCTCTTCAGACCCAGACGCCTATCCAAAAAGTGTTGAAGCAGTTCAGGCAGAACAATCCACCCTCGTTTGACGGGGAGTTGGATGCGGATAAGGCGGAGGCTTGGGTGATGCAGCTTAAGAAAATATTCTCAGTGATGGATTGTACCACTGAGCAGAAAGCTCAGCTAGCCACCTTCATGCTAGAAAAGGAAGCTGATAGATGGTGGGATAGCGCGAAACCCCTTATGGAGACCAAGAATATACAGATAACTTGGGAAACTTTCTTAGTCGAGTTTTATGAGAAGTATGTCCCAAGTTCGGTGAGGAAAAAGAAAGAGATGGAGTTCATGGGCTTGAGACAGACGGATGAGATGACTGTGGATCAGTACGTGGCTAAGTTTATTGAGTTGTCTCGGTATTCCTCTTACCTCCAGAGGTATGATGATGAACCCTGGAGATGTGAGCAGTTTGAGACTGGTTTGAGGCCTCTGATTAGCGATAGAGTCACCCCACAGCGGATCAGGAAGTTCAATACCCTTGTGGAGGTCAGCAGGGTGATTGAGACTAACTTGCAAGTTATCATGCCTGCTACGACTACAGCTAGTCAGAAGAGGGTTCCGAATTTGAAAATGCCGAAACCTGAAGAGGGGTCTAGTTTGACACCGAGTACTAAGAAGAGAGGCAAGGGGCCATGGAATAGAAGGCTGCAGCGAGGTGTGCCACCTCCTCAGGGCCAGTCATCCTTCTAGCAGTCTCCGGTGACATGTTTTAAGTGTAGGAAGCCGGGCCACATTACTAGACACTGTTCTCAGATGGAGACAACGCCTCCTCCTAGACCACAGACCCAGGACCGAGTGTTCGCCCTTACTCAGCAGGAAGCCAGTGCATCTCCCAGTTTGATCCAAGGTACGCTGATAGTGAATGGCTTTCCTGTAGTTGCTATGTTTGATTCGGGTGCTAGTCACTCGTTTATATCTTATGATTGTGTGATGAAATTAGGTCTGGTCATTAGTGTCTTGCCATTTGACTTGTCTGTCATTACACCCACTGGAGGCCACGTGGTTACTTCCCATACTTGCTTAAATGTCACTGTCCAATTTAACCATTGTCATACCACTATTGATTTAGTTTGTATGCCTTTCCATGAAATTAATTTGATTATTGGTATGAACTGGTTGGCTGCGAATAATGCCATACTTGATTGTGAACACTGAACCATTTCTTTACCTGCTTATGGGACCATACCTAGGGTAGGAGCAGAGTTATCCTTTATGACTACTGCCCAGGTTGAGAGATATTTAGAGTGTGGATGTCAAGGGTTTCTAGTCTTTTTTTCTATTCAGGCTGAGGTAGAAGAAGGGATAGAGGAGATCCCAGTTGTTAGGGAATTCCCGGAGGTTTTTCCTAGAGAGTTTGATTTTTAGTGGCCTACCTCCTGAGAGAGAATTAGAGTTCCCTATAGACATAGTGCCTGGGGCTGGACCGGTGTCCAAAGCTCCTTACAGGATGGCTCCCGCCGAGCTTGCTGAGTTGAAAGAGCAGATAGAGGAATTGTTAGAGAAAGGGTTTATCCGCCTAGTGTTTCACCTTGGGGTGCTCCAGTATTGTTTGTGAAAAAGAAAGATAGTAGCTTGCGTTTGTGTATAGATTACAGAGAGTTGAATAAGGTTACCATCAAGAATAAATATCCTCTCCCTAGAATTGATGATCTGTTAGATCAATTGGCTGGGGCATCTGTGTTTTTTAAGATAGATCTTAGATCTGGTTACCACCAGTTGAGAGTGAGAACTGAAGACGTCTCCAAGACGGCCTTCATGACGAGATATGGGCACTATGAGTTCCTTGTGATGTCATTCGGGTTGACGAATGCGCCTGCTGTGTTCATGGATTATATGAACAGGGTATTCAGACCGTATCTAGATCAGTTTGTGGTGGTCTTTATTGATGATATTTTAGTGTACTCCTGATCTTTTGAGGAGCACGAGAGGCATTTGAGACTAGTCCTAGACACCTTGAGAGAGAAAAGGTTGTATGCCAAACTAAGTAAATATGAGTTTTGGCTGACCGAGGTGCGATTCTTAGGTCATGTGATTTCACGAGATGGGGTTGCGATGGATCCCCATAAGGTTGAGGTTGTGTTACAGTGGGATAGACCTAGAACGATCACCGAGGTTAGGAGTTTCCTAGGTTTGGCAGGGTATTATAGACGGTTTATTCAGGACTTTTCTCGAATGGCCTTACCACTGACGAGGCTAACTAGGAAAGATACACCTTTTGTGTGGGATGAGAGATGTGAGAAGAGTTTCCAGGAGTTGAAACTCTATTTGACCACTGCCCCTGTACTGATTATCCCTGACCCTAGTGAACCATTTGTGGTTTATTGTGATGCTTTGGGCAAAAGGTTAAGATGTGTGTTGATGCAGCAAGGTAGAGTAGTGGCATATGCCTCGAGGCAGTTGAGACCTCATGAGGAGAATTACCCCACACATGACCTGGAGTTAACTGCCGTAGTGTTTGCTCTTAAAATTTGGAGACACTATCTGTATGGTGCGACCATAGAGATCTATAGTGACCACAAGAGTCTGAAATACCTGTGTGACCAGAAAGAACTCAATATGAGACAGAGGAGATGGATAGAATTTCTGAAAGATTATGATTATGTGTTGAAATATCATCCGGGCAAAGCCAATGTGGTGGCGGATGCCCTAAGTAGAAAAACCATCCATGTAGCCCATATGATGATTAGGGAGCAGGAGCTCCTAGAAAAGTTCAGAGATTTGAACCTCTCATGTCAGGTGGTATCGGGTAGATTGTGTTTGAGTGAAACCCGAATTGAGAATATCTTGAGAACCCAGATCTTAGATGCCCAGAGAGAGGATGAGTTCCTGAAACGGATCAGGAATGAAATTACCCAAGATAAGATCTCAGCTTTCAAGTTGTCTGAGGATGGTATGATAGTATACCGAGAGAGAATCTGTGTGCCTAGTCAGAATGAGTTAAGAGAAAGCATTCTAGAAGAGGCGCATAAGAGTAAGTATACTATCCACCCAAGTGCCACTAAGATGTATCAGGATGTGAAAAGAATTTTCTGGTGGCCAGGGATGAAAAGTGATGTGACAGAGTATGTGGCTAGATGCCTAATGTGTCAGAGGATAAAGATAGAACATCAGAAACCGGCTGGGTTGTTGCAACCTCTAGATATCCCTGAGTGGAAATGGGATAGTATAGCCATGGATTTTGTCATGGGGTTACCAAGGACATCCTTTGGACACGATGCTATTTGGGTAGTTGTGGATAGACTGACGAAGTCTGCACACTTTTTAGCTATCAGGGCTACTCATACACTGGATAGACTAGCCCAGTTATATATCAGAGAGATAGTGCGACTTCATGGAATACCCAATAGCATAGTTTCGGATAGAGACCCCAGGTTCACATCGAACTTTTGGAGGTCATTGCAGCATGCCTTAGGGACCAGATTGCGGTTTAGTACTGCATATCACCCCCAGACAGATGGTCAGACTAAAAGGACCATCCAGACATTGGAAGATATGTTGAGGGCATGTGTGTTAGAAATGAAAGGGAACTGGGATGCGTATTTACCGTTAGCAGAGTTTGCTTATAATAACAGCTACCATTCCAGTATTCAGATGGCCCCTTATGAGGCTTTATATGGGAGAAAGTGCAGATCCCCTCTGTGTTGGGTTGAGTTAGGTGAGAGGAGTATGATAGGACCTGAGATTGTGGACCAGACCACTCGACAGATAGAGTTGATTAGAAAGAGGCTCCTCACAGCCCAGAGTAGGCAGAAAAGCTATGCTGATAAGCGTAGGAGGCCGTTAGAGTTTGAGATCGGAGACTATATGTTCATTCGAATATCTCCAATGACGGGAGTAGGTCGGTCAATGAGGGTAAGGAAGCTCAGTCCTAGGTATATTGGTCCGTTTGAAATCCTTGAGAAAATCGGACCCGTGACTTACCGAATAACCCTACCTCCTAACCTAGCCCAAATCCACAGTGTTTTTCATGTCTCCTAATTGAAAAAGTATTTACCAGACTCCTCACATGTCATAGAATATGAGCATGTGCAATTGCAGGAAGATCTTTCCTATGTAGTGAAACTGGAGAGAATTGTGGATGCTAAGTTGAAACAGCTGAGAAGCAAGAGCATTCCTCTGGTGAAAGTGATCTGGAGAGGTCTGACATCTGAGGAAGCAACCTGGGAATTGGCGGATGAGATGAGGCAGAAATATCCAGAGTTATTCCCTTGAGGTAAGTCTTTAAATTTCGAGAACGAAATTTCTTTTAAGAGGGGTAGAAATGTAACAACCGGGAAAAAGAAAAGAAAAGGAAAAGAAAGAAAGTAAAATGTTGGAAAAATTTGAAATCCAGAATTTCTGCCAAGTCCTCTCGCAATAGCGAGAAATGGTCTCGCTACAGCGAGAGTGCTTGTTCGCAATAGCGAAAGAGATTTTAGCTATAGCGAGTGCAGGCAGCAGTCCATACAGAAACCAGGGCCGTAGCGTGCGCCATAGCGAGAGTGAGGTCTGGAACTGATGCGAGTTCGCCATAGCGAGTGGTAAATCTCGCCATAGCAAAGGGAACTGATACGAGCTCGTCGTAGTGAAGGTTACACCTCGCCATAGCGAAGCCAGATAACACGAGCTCGCTATAGCGAAGGTTAATTTTCGCCGTAGCGAGGGTCAGTCCGGAATAGAGTAAATAGCAAGAATTAGACTTTATTAAACGCCCAAACTCATTTCTTCTCTCATTTTTGCCCTAAACTTCGACCCAAGGAGAGAAAAGAGGCGTGGAGAGTGAGAGAGATCAAGAGAAGGAGGAAGAGCAAGGGAAAGGTAAGGAAACTTCTCCCATTTCTTCTTAGAACTCTGATCCCCTCTCTTTGCCCTCTCTTTCTACAGTTTTGTTTGTGAAAATGGTTAGATTTTGGGCATGGGTCAGAAGAGGGAAAGTGGAAAACACCTTTGAATCTTTGTATTTTCTTTGAAAATATTGTTTCCACTACCATGGGAGTTTGAGAGAGAGAAAGAGTTGATGGAATTCTAGAGAGAGAGAGAGAACTCTAGGTTCTGGTATGTTATGAGAGTTTAATCTGATGATTCCATGTTAAGAGAGTAATTCTATGCTCTTTAATTGTGTCTAGGCTCAAGAGAAACACCTCCATCAAGGTGTGATTGTGAACTTAAAAAGGGAGAAGAGGAATTAAAAGGAAAAGCTAGGGTTGACCTTGACTGATAAGGTAGCTCTCTCTTCCCACTATTTCTTATTGCATTCTTAGTTGTAATAGTCATTGTATGTTATATATATGCTTATTGTGTGGAATATGCCATATGCTATTGCTTTGATGCATTAATGCTAATGTGCTTGTGTGATGAATTGTGAGATTTGCTCGGGTGAGGTAGTGCCGAAAGTCCCTTGAGATGGGTGAGGTGAAGTCGAAAGTCCCTTGAGAATGGGTGAGACAAGGCCAAAAGTCTCAAACGAGTGAGGCCAAGTCAAAAGTCCTTAAACTCGGGTGAGGCCATCCAAAAGTCCCTAAACTCGGGTGAGGCTAGACCAAAAGTCCCTGGAGCCCATTTTTTGGCATTGTTGTGATTTCCATAGCATGTACAATGTGTGTTGGATGATTGAGAATGGCTAAATGCTTATTCACATGCTTTGACTTGTTATATGTCTTGATTGTTTACTTGATTGAGTGCATGAGCTACTGAGATTCCCTAAATCTCACCCCTTCCCCTCCCAACTTAATATGCTAGGTGGAGCCCAAGGAGAACCGAGCACACACCAAAGAGCCTAGAAGCATGCATAGCTAGATATTAGCTTATTTTGGATATTTTGATGTAAAGTGGTGCCAAATGAATATGCACCCACTATTTTTGAGATGTAAAGGTTGTAGCAAGTGTAAAAGTATGAAAAGATGATGTATATACTATGTTGATAGCCAAATGAATGGAAATGAGGGTTTTGCCCCTTTTGTTGAATGAATGTAATAGTGTATATTTGGTCGTAGCATAGCGAGATTGGAATGTATGCTGATTTGGATCATATGGACATGTTATATAGACTATTGTTATGCTTTAAAACTTGTTCATGAGTGGCTAGAGTGTGTGAGAGGCCATTTAGACCCATTTTGGACCTCTTGGGTGCCAAAATCGATAAATTTGTGAGCTCCGTCAAAGTATGACTGGATGAGCTCTTCTTGCCCTGAAATTTGGCATGCCTCTAGAGTTTGTAGAGAGTTTCTTGAGAAGCTAAAGTGGGTAATATTCGGAGGTCTAGAGAATATTTGGTGAATTGTTGAATTTGGGAAAATTCAATGAATTGGTCATGTACTGTTCATATAAACCAGAAATGAAATCTGTGGCATTCATAGACCAAATGGAGTCCAAATGTGGTGAAATTTTATACACATAAATTAGACAGCCACAGTGACTTATAGGAACTAGAATCACCTAAATCAGAGGTCTGTAGAGAGAGTTTAAACCTTCTGAAGTTCTGTATCAGCATCAAGGAGCCCACCCGACCTCCATTACTGTTCCATCGGTTTTCGGGGTATAGAAGCTACTGAACTGAGCTAAACTTATTTTTCTCCTCTCATAGACATCCGTATCTTTCCAAATTGGTATAGTTTGCCCAGATTGGATTTTTGTGGATTTAGTTATGAATTTTTGAAAGTCATGATAGTGAGCTGCACCAGAAACAGTGACAGCGGACCTCCTTCCCATTTTCGATGTCAAACATGGCCCAAAAGCTGAGATTATGGTTGGGAATTATTTTTAGTGTAAATTTAACACTTAGAGCTTTCTAGAAAGCTAATTGCTACATTCCCATTTTTCTACAATTAGTTATAATTTTTCAAAGTTAGAGCCAAAATATGACTTTTGGGCACAAGTGAGAAAAATACATTTTTCTGGTTTTTGGCTCTATACTCGTGGCTTATGATTTGTTTTATGCTATGCATGAGTTGTATAAGTGTAGTTTGAGTAGAGAACATGAATGATGGGTTCATAGGACCCACGGGGCAGAAGATGAGTGTATGAAACCCCGTTCCATAGCATGAAAATGCCACGGATTAATGTTGGTTCTTTGGAAATCATATGGAACCGAGCCTAGTGAGAGGCTAGATAGCTATAGTAGATTAAGGTGTCACACTACATCTCCTGAACCCAAGAGTGAACTATGTCCATGTGATTCTTCCTTACATGTAAGGAGAGCCATGACATGTGAGACTTGGAGAAAGCCATGTGTATATATGAAGAAGCCGTGAGTGATTCCGTGTAAATGAGTGAATTTGGTACGTTATTCTTCATATGGCCACCCGAAAGAGAGAATGTCATGTATTCAATGACCTGATGCATTAATCCATGTATGCATGTGTGTGTACATGTGAATGGAGGGAGCCAACATGAGAATAGAGTGAAAGCTGTGCGTAATTCCATGTACACGAGACCTGTAGAATGCCACGTGAATGAAGAGTTTTGTGTATGTGAATCATGGAGTGGGCTTGAGAGTGAGTGATGAATATGTGAATGGAGCTATGCCTTCAATTCATATTCACGTGAGGAAGAACCTTATAGCGTCTAGAAGAGTGTCCATGTGAGTTGCCATGCATATAATCAATCCGTAAAATCTCCAATCTATGCATTATTGTGTGTCCATGTGAGTCAAAAATTTGTGCCACATCAGCTCTCTTTTTAAAATTTTAAATTACTAAAAATCCATTAAAAATTTTGGACATTATTCCTCCCTTTAAAATGAAAATATGTAGCTTCTAACTCTAAATCTTGGCCCTTGATTCAATCTTATAGCTTTCAATTTTTTTCCAAATTAATCTCCACCATTTAATTTCCATTTGCCCATTAAAAATTTGCACAAGTAATGAAAAATATTTAGTAAAAAAAATTTACAAATTTATTTAAAAGAATTTATGCATTAAAAACCAAGAATTTTGTAAATTAATTCCTAAAGTGCAAAAATGGGCAATAAAATCAAGTCTCATCTAATCAAATCTATTAAGCCATAATTCATTATTAAAAAATCTAAATAAAGAGCAATAGAATATATATAAATTATGTTTAGTAGGCACTATATGGCAAGCAAGTGAGATGACACAAAACTTAGAAACTCAAAATAGGCAAACTAGCCAATCTCATCTTAATAAGGCACAAGAGAATCTTTCAAGTGATATGACAACCATTCTTAGTAAAGAAGATGAGGAACACTACAAGGATATTACTTTGTGAAGTAAAAAAGAGTTGTCAAAGGTTTCTAAACAATCTAAAAAGAGTTATGAGTAGAGTATGGAGGAAGGAGAGAGTCATTACAAAAAAATAAATTTTTAGTGGTGACTAAAAAATATTGTCGTTAAAATTAAATTTTTAGTGGCGATTTTATTAGGTTGTTGCTAAAAATAGTCACTAAAATACTAATTTTCATTTTTGGCAAAATCTTTAGTGGAGACATAAAAAGTCACCACTAAAAGTTTTTTGTAGCGACAAGAATGTCGTCATGAAATAGCTTTTAGTGGTGACACGAATATGGTTGCTATTAAAAGTGACTATTCATGGCAGTATTTGGTCGCCACTAAAAGTTTAAAAAGAACTTTTTTTTATCTAAATTTTTTTGTGCCAAGACCTTTAGTGGCGATGTTAGGTCGCTATTAAAATTAACTTTTAGTAGCAATTCCTATAGGTTGCCACTAAAAGTTTGACACTTTCTTTTTTAGATTAAAAATTTTTTATGCCAAAATTTTTAGTGACAACTACTATAGGTTGCCATTAAAAGTCTCTTTTTGTGGCAATATTTGTTTATTACTAAAAGTTTTGGCATATTTTTTTTTATTTAGAAATTGTTGTGCAAAAAATTTTTTTGACAATTTTTTTCTTAAATGTTATTATTGAGATTTGATCTAAAGACCTAAAATAAATTGTTAATACTTTAGTTGATTGTACTATAAGGTTCTTGCAATTATGTTATGAATTGTTTAATATATATATATATATATATTTCTAAATAAAATAATATGACCAATTTATATATGTCATATATATATAATA
Source organism: Erythrophleum fordii (assembly GCA_032878935.1). Taxonomy (NCBI): domain Eukaryota; kingdom Viridiplantae; phylum Streptophyta; class Magnoliopsida; order Fabales; family Fabaceae; genus Erythrophleum; species Erythrophleum fordii. Next base: position 8,906,132 of record JAVQMF010000047.1, read on the forward strand.
TCTAAAAACAACAATACTAATATATATATATATATACTATTTATAATTATAACTATGTTTTCAATTTAGTTAAATTTTTTACATTTCATAAATTAATTTTTCTAATTTATTATTTCTAAGCCTTTTGTCCTTTTTTTGTTTTTTATTTTATTTTTAATGATAGTAAAAGCTTAATATATTTTAAGAAGTCAAGAAGTTTAATATTAAATATTCTTAAATTTTAAACATAGGTAATTTTTATTTTTAATTAAAAATAACTTCTAAAACATTTCAAAAAGCATTTAATTAGTAATTAAATATTTAAAATTTATTATTTTTAATATATAAAATTTAAGAAATATATTTAATTATCATCAATTTGATCACAGTTCAACCACAATGAAATTAATAAATACTAAATTACTGTTTCTACCAGTTTAATAACCAATCTAGTTTTAAAATCTTTGCATATTTAATATTTATTCATTTATAATTTAATATTATATGATAAATTATTTTTAAAAAATTATATATCTATATCATATTTTTTAGAAAATAATTTTATAAAAAATATAAAAAAAAACACTTAATTTAATCCTAAATGTCATCTTTCCCCTTTCTTCCAATTGTAAATCATATTTGCATTTTCTTCTTCAGTATTTGCTCACACCCAAACTCCCATCTTCTTTATTCATTCAACTCGTTTTCTTCTTCAATGTTTAGATTTGCATGTTATAGTATTTTCCTTAAAGGACTTAAGGAAGAATGCTCTATTTTGTCTAGTAGATATAATGAAGTGGGTGAAAGATCTTAGTAATGCAGTTTTAGGAATTACTTTTTGAATTATTCTTTATTTAGTTTTTGGAGCTATCTAATCATTAATTAAAATTAAATAATAAACCAAATAGATAATTTTGTTATCATTATTTAATTTCTAATTTAAAAGATAATTACAAATGTATGAAATATATGTGTACATCAATGATTAAACTTTAATAATTATCTTATAAAAATAATATTAATGTAATTTAAATAATCTCAAAGAATATATTTATTACTTAAGTAGTATCTTTATTTATATATCAATTATCAATTATTTTTTTCATTTATTTTTATCTAGTTTTATGAGTAATCTAATCATTAATCAATAATGAAAAACATTTAAAACTAAGGGGAAAGGAATTAGCAATGAGTGTTGTAGTTTACAACCATCTAAGATAAGGTTGATTATTATCATTGAGTTTGCCTGCAAGCAAATCAGTAGTAAAAAAAAAAAAAAATACATAATTCTATTTAATTTTTTAATTTCTAATTAAAAAGATAATTATTGCAAGATAGATATAATAGAAATTAAATTTTAAAATTCAAATTAAGAGTTAAAGAATATTTAAAAATTAAATATTTAAAAGATAGATATCACTGTTATCAGGTTCAATTAATTTAAAAAAAAATAAACAATACAACTTACTAAAAAACACGTAAAAGACATGCATTGAACTACATATATATTCTTTTTAATTATTTTATAATTTAAAAATAATACAAAAAATGGGATATATGGTTTTTTTATTTTATTCCTTTTTATTTTGTTTAATGTTATGTTAGGTGAGATATTTGATACAAAGGACCAGTGGCAGATATATTTTTCAAGTCTCTCCTATATTTATTACAAGAAAAAATGGAATATATTGTCTTTGTATCTTATAAAATTAGAGGAAGTTGCACTATCTGAAATAGTGAAGAATGCAATTTTTATCTCAAGCTACGTGCGGATATTTTGCTTTTTTTTTTTTTTTTACTTTTTTTTTTTAATTTTAAAATGATAAGCATAAGTTCGCATGCAACTAAACAAGGTCCACACTAGTCATTGAAGATTGCATAAGTATTTTATTTAAAATTTGTCCTAAGGCTATTTAAAAAGAAAACAAATTATATGTCCAATACAAATTATTTATCCAATTATATTCAATAGTCAATTATATATTTATCAATGAATTTCTTTCTCTTTCAAACATCAGACACTAATCAACAAAACTTGTAAGACAAGTGCTCAACGAATCATTTCATTCTTGAAATTCCAATAACACATGAATTTAATTATAATTATAAATATTGACTTTAATTTAATTAAAAGTGTAAAGCAACAGAGATAATATTCTTAAACTTTGGTTTACTGTCAAATCATTTCATCTATATCTCAAGTCATTAAATGCAGGTTCATAAATAAATAAATAAATATATATATATATTACTTATATCTTTAATAAGAAAAATGAATAGCTCAATTATTTGATCCTTTCGGCATAAGCCAAAAAAAAAATGTTTAATAAAACAATATTTATGCGTCATTCTCTTTTTGTCCATGCCCTTAATTGACCAGTTTCTCAATTTAAAAATAATTTATTTCATAGGAATTAAATTACAAAATTTAAATTAAGAGTTAAATATTTAATTGTTAATTCACAAGATAATTACAAATTTATGAAATACATTTGTTCAATATTTATTAGAATTTTAATAATTATCTTTTAAAAATTAATATTACTTTAGTTTAAATAATCTCAAAGAATAAATTTATCACATAAATTATTTTTATATAATATTTATTGGTAGTTTCTTTTTAATTATTGTTTATCCAATTTTAATAATTATCTAACCATTAATCTATAATAAAAAAATTAAATTAACTAGATAATTTTATTATAATTATTTAATTATTTTTTTCATTGAATGTAGGTATAGTTATTTAATTATTAATTATCAAGATAATTAAAAAAATCTATGAAATAAATATGTTCAATATTTATTAAAATTTAAATCATTATCTCAAAAATGACATCGTATTTGAACTTCAAAAACTCTCATCTCTTGGTCTCACTTTGACCCCTAAAATTTAAATTATCTCATAAAAATGATATAGCTATCTTGTTTGGTCTGGGGTTAAGGTTAAAGGTTTAATATAGATAACAAATCCTAAATAAAAAGATTAAAAATATATAAAATTGACTAAATTAAATAATTAAGACAAATAAAAATAACTAAAATAAAAAATATATGTAAATAAATTATTTTCTATTATTAATATTAAATAATTATATTGGTTATATTTATACATATTATATAATTATAAATATTATATATAATTAAGATATATATTTGAGATATTAGTTAGTCTTTTCCTTATATTAATTAACCTAAATAACATAATTCTAATAGATTTAGATAACTATCTATTAAAGATAATAGCACCTAAAATTAAAAGAAAAGATTAAAAAAATAAAATGGACTAAATTAAATAAATAAAAAATTTGTCAATAGATTATTATCTATTATTAATATTAATTAATTATATTATTTATATTATACAATGGTATATAGCATATATTATTTATATAATGTATATTTCTTTAGTATCAAATTAAAAAAGATAAGATAAATAAAACAAAAGAAAGTATATATAGTATATATCTTGTTAGTTTTTTAAAATTTCCAATTTTAAAACTTAAAATTTACATATATTTCCCTACCTAAATATCATCCAAAGACGTCGTCCCTTCTCAATCCCTAATTCCTTTTTTTTTTGTATCGCTAGATGGTTTCAATTCCAAAACATTGATGTTCCTCTCCTCCTTCATTCCTTCACACCCTAGCTGTGCTCCCTGCCTCCCTTTCACCGTCACGAATTTTTGTCGAGAGATAGCCTTTCCTCTAAAACTTTTCTTCTTTGTTCCCCTCATTTTAGCTTTGTCTCTTTAGGTAAGGTCTCCTATTTTGCAAGTTCAGCTACCCTTCCTTCCATTATTCTTCTTCCTTTCAATCTCAAGTAATCTAACAATTTCTTCTCCCATTTTTGCTATTAAACTAATTTCTCTAGAAAAGCTTTCTCTGCTAAAACTATTTACTTTATGAGTCTTCTTCTTTTGACATGAAAATAGGGGAAGAGGAAGTTTTAGCTTAGGTGCTAGTTTTCCTTTATATTGTTCAATCAATTTACTTAAACATCAATATTCCTTATCAATTTGTTGATGAAACTAGCACATGATAATTGTATACAATCTTTTAGAAGTATTAGCATTTTGTTTAACCTGTTGTATATAGTCCATTTGTTATTGCTTCTAATATGATACTTGTTTTCCTTTTAATTAATACCCTCCTTAGTAATCTGGCTATTTTAATTTTTTTTTTAATGTACAACTCAAAGTTAGGTCTGTAGTTCACTTGTCTTATCCTCTATGAAGTAAGATATGACAATGTCTTGTGATTGTGCATCTCTAATGAAATTCTCCTTTAAATTTTGGACCATATTTGTTCATTGTCAAATTGATTGCTTTTGACATACATGCATACTTATATGTATGTATATATATATATATATATATATATATATTCCTAATTCAATGATGCTTGGGTGCTCAAATCTGGTTTATAGAATCTATTCCTTGAAATCTGAACCACTTGATAGTAGTCCTTGAAATCCGTTCAACTAGCTAGGAAATTTTCAATTTTCTTGTTTGTTATAGGAGAACTTTGCTCTGATTAGTTATTTACATTTTTTCCTTTTATTTGCTGTTTATCTATCACAACAATTGTAAATGAGTTACCATGTGTTTTGGAGTTCGCAATGGCATTTGGTGGCTTATTTACTACACACTAATGTTGATAAAGAACAAATTAGAAATGTGTATGATAAATATGAAAGGGATAACCAAGAAAAATTTCATTTTTTAGTCTCTTTATCAGTGCTTTGTATTCATATCATTTGTTGAAATCACTTATGGTCTTGGACATGCATGTCCTCATGTTACTTCAAGTGTGTTGGCTTATTTGCATTTGTTCTTTCTTTGCCTTTTCTATTTACTTGTGATAAGGGTTTTTATTTGTTTTTCATTCATACTTTTTCTTTTTTTAACATTCAATCTTTAAGTCAATATGCTTTAAAAATCATACCTTATTCAACAACTGCAACATTGCTCTCCAAAAGATTTTCCAAGAAGCAAAATGTTTCAAGAAAGGTACATTGCCTAAAGCCTTTGGCTTGTTTTTTTTATATAATCTGAACTTTGGCTTGTTTTATTTATATGATCTAAACTATGACATTGTTGGAGTTCTTTAGTAATGCTGGCATTACTTTACAAAAAGATTTTAATCCAAAATTTATGATGATATATATATAGAAAATGATATGTATAACCAAGTTAGATAAGATGAAAGACTGATTAAAAATTATTGTTGAGTGCCAATAGCCAAGTGATAAATGTTGATAAATGGATCTCATAGGACACTTTTCTACCTTTCATTATTCTACTTATAGCACCATCAGGAGGCTTCTATATTGTTCTAAGATTTTGCCATAAAACTTTTCTGTAGGAAACTACTCTTTGACCACTGTTATCCTTACCCTTATTGTATTTTGTGCTTCTATGCCTTTCCTTTATGTTCTCTCTACAATGCTTACTTTTCCTGTACAGTTTGGATATGATAATTAAAAACTTATGAAATTTTTTTTTCATATTGTTTTTTATGGAGTTGAATGTTCTTACCAAAGATCTTGTATTACCTAAAGCAGGAATACCTCTCCTATTTGTTGTATGTTGAACATTTTTCTCATTTTCAGAAAATCAACTCTTTTTTAGGTATATATACAAGGACATCCACATTTGAATTTAATACTTTTGTTAAAAAATATTATTATTATTATGAGTTATTATGGAATATATATTAGAAATAGTCAATTAATTACATATTCAAACAACAATAATGCATTCTAATTCCATCCATTCAATCTCATTTATATGGAGGTCCCATACTCTAAGATTTTTATATTTGGAAAAATTATAAAATAAGATGAATTAATTAATCAAGTTTCTTACACTGGTTGAGTTTGATCTTTTATATCTAGAATTGATAATATATAAACTACTGTATCATATTATATAACTTAATGTAAAGAAGATGAATCTTCTATTTCACTGCTGTGTTTAACACACAACATAGGTAGGGAAGGTTATGAATGTCTGAATCTACTACTATCTTACTCCTTCTAATTACATTATCTAGCTCTTCTCTCCATTACTCCATCACAACTGGTTGATTTATTAACTCTGCTCAAGCCCATTTTGTAGTTAACGCTGAAGTGTCGATTCCTGCCATAAATATGTTCTGTAAAATTTAGAAATATCAGGTTAGTTAAGGTGTATGATACTACAAAATATCTCTTTATCTGTACCCAAGCACGCATATGGAAAATGATCATCTTTATAAGCGTCAATTTATTTTAAAATAAGGGAAAAGCGATTTATACAAGGGAGATTCCCAAGGAATGACCATGTGGGGCTATAGAGTTTCAAACTTTCAAGTTTTACATTTAATTATTTTATTTATTAATATTTGATCATTAAATGTTTCCTTTGGTAACATTGTAACAGTTCAAAGAAGATTGTCAACAATTATTTTGAAAATAATGTCATAATTTATTTATTAATTTCATTGGTTTCTTAAACGAAGGGCATATATAATTTTCTTGAAGAGTGCCAACAATAACATTAATTATCGTGACCTAATATATTGAGGAGTGTGGAAGAAAGGACCACCAGTTAGAGAAAAATGTAACTTGGGTTCTAACTAAGCATAAAACTAAAGCAGACAAAATTACATTGATAGACGGAAATAATACTTGATACTTAATAGTTAATATCTAATATTAGTGTATTATACATAATAATGAGACTAATTTTTTTATACTTATACATAAAAAAATTATATTATATACTACAAAATTTATTTATTACCAATTAATTTGTTAGATAATTAATTCTTTTACAAAGTAGTTAATAATTACAAGAGTTTAAAATTTAAAAAATAAACTTTAAATTATATATAATAAAATAAATATAAGCATTGGATGTTTTAGATATTTTTATTTGATATCCAATATCTTAATTTCTGTAAGACTATTCAAGTATTTTGGACACTCAATAAACTTTGAATATGGGGTGTTTGGGGTGCAAGCAGTGAAAATATAGAATTTTATTGGATTTGAATACGTTTCGGATATTGGATATATGTTTCGAATTTAGATATATAAAATTTAATAGAGTACTCACCCATTACCTTTACTGAAGCAAAGCATTGATCAATGTTTGCGTCCATTTATAGATGAATTCCTTATGAGCAACTAGACTTATCTAGGAATGAAAAAAATAAAAAGGTGATGAAAAGAAAGTTAGCAAAAGAAAAAAATAAAAATTGTTGCTTTCCCAAAAAAAGGAAATTTAAAAATTGTCATTGAATCAGTGGGTAATGGTCTTTTGCTTGATTTTTCTATATTAGTTCTTATGGAATTTTGAGATACAATTTGGCATAAGAGTTCTTTTATATGTTTATTTTGTTGAGAAAAATTGGCTTGATATTTGGATAGTTTTAGCTTTGCCTTTTTGCTTGTAGATTATATATGATTCAGCATTATTATCATTTTTTTTATGACTATTATCATTTATTTTTATTTTTCTACAGATATTTCAAAAAAGTTAGATAAATTTGTCTCAGTTTAGAATTGATTCAAGTTAATGTAAGTGATCAACACGTTAAATTTTAAAAATTTACTTTAGTTATTATTTATTCTATACACTATTAATAAGTGTTTTAATAGAAATGGAATAATGTATAATACCATATTTATCTATTCTCATACTCTTTCATTCCGCGTAATTAGTGCACGTTCACAAGACAAAAAGTGAGGAAAAGTATAAAAATAACATACTTTTATCGCATTACGTCAAGATAAAATTTTTCAATTTGCGTTATATGGACCTCGTGAGTTCCCTAACATCATTCTCTAATTATTTTCCATTCATGTAAGTCATAAACATCTCAAAATTTCACATAAAACCACGTATCAGGGGTCAAAAACCCCAAAATTTTCTTCATTCAACATGGCTATACAGCGACAGATTTTAGGGGCAATTTTAAAAAATCATAACTAAATGTAGCAAAATCAAAATCATACAAACCATAGCTTTCTGGAAAAGGTTTGGATGTCAAATTTACATTAAAGATAAGTCTTAGCTAGAAAATCCCATCTGGATCACGTTCAACAATGAAATATCTACAAAGGTCTGATTGCCACTTGATACTGATATAGTTTACTATCATAAACTTAAAAATGTCCAATTAATTTAAAAAAATCCAATCCATGCAAATGATACCAATATGGAAAGCTACAAATGTTAACTAGAAGAAAAAAAATAATTGCAGGCCAATCCAAGAATGTTTAGATCCTGAAAATCAATCAAATAGTACCACAGGTCTAACTATACACCTGGTATTGGATAACAACTTAAAAAATTAATATCTCCCTCTCTAGATATTCAAATGAGGTGCTTCCAATTGGCAAGATTTAGTTTCTCTCTATAAAATTTTATGATAATTGGACATCCTTTGCCCCTTGAATGATAGAGAACAAATTTTGGACCAGATGAATAGTACCAGTGGCAAATTTTGAATTTTCAGCCAACTTAAAAAATTCACCAAATATTCCATAAACCTCTAAAAATTATGCATTTTAGCTTCTAAAAAATCTATCAATAAGCTTTAGATGCATGCCAAATTTCAAACTAAGAAGAGCTCATTTGGATAGAAAATGACATAGCCTTACAATATGGTCAATTTTACCTCCTTCAAGATGTTAACTTTGTCCAAATGGCTTCCTTACTGGTTTGACAACTCTTGGGCAAGTTCAAAAGTATGAATATAACTTATAGGAACTGCCCAAGTGGTCTTAAACCCTATGAATCTCAATTTGGCTATCCTACACTCAAGAATGCATGTATCCAAGTAGGCATCCAAGTGTTCAAAATTCATTTTCTCATTATCTTGGTGCCATACAATGTTCATACACCATTTATATATGATATTACAATTGTTCAATGACTCATATTTCAAAAATAACATTTACATCATTATTTTAACTATTAGGTACAAAAGAACTAGATAGTAATCAAATTATGGTCTCTTTAAGATGCTTGGCTTACATTTCTCCCTTCTTGTGTGCCACTTAGATATTTCAAAAGGAAAGGGGGAAGGGGATGAGATTCCTAGAATTTCAATAGATCACACACCCATTCACACACACATTCATGACATATACACACCAAAGCATATGTATGGAAGGTTTAACAATCATAAAGTATGTAAGGTCACAATTTCCATGTCACTCATTCACTTTCAAGTCAAGAAAATGCTCTAAGGACTTTTGATTTTGCCTCACCTTATTTCTAGAACTTTTGGATTTGCCTTACTCTTAGCTTAAGGACTTTTGGCCTTGTCTCACCCATGCCATGAGACTTTTGACATCTTTTCACCTTCATTAAGGGACTTTCGGCATCACCTCACCTTTATGAGCTATTTCCATAACCAAAGCCATTCAAAGAAACACATTGGTATCAATGTAATGTCAAGGTATCAAGTGGCATGTCATCAAGTCACAAGAGCATACACAACACATAAAGACTTACATATGCACGCAAGAATGTAAGGAGAATGAGGTGGAGAGCTACCTTAGATTTATGCAAGCTTTTCTTGATTCTTTTCCTTTCCTTTTTCAATCCCATCAAGCACACCTAGGTGGGTGTATATTCTCTTGGCCTAAATACCATAAACAACACACAATTATACACTTGAAGCAAGCCAAGATACTAAACGCACTCTTGAACAAACACTTGATTCCATAAGTGGCATAATGGTTCGATAAATGGCCTATTGAAGTAACCTCCATAATTCAAGCTCTAGGCTTCCATCTCTTTCCATTTCTAGGCCTTTTGGCCCTATTCAAAGTCCTTGAAACCCTCACACATTCATTTGTATAATTGGAAAACCAAGTTGTTTCATAAGGCACCATTATAGACACTATTGTTCCATCTTCTAATCTATGGCTCCCAAATTTTTTTCAATGATTTCTCTCATCTTCTAACGTCATATAAAGTCCAAAACCAAGATTAGAACAAATTAAAATACTCCCTAACCTAGTATTCTTGCCTTAGCCGAAACTAGCACCATAATTGGAGTTCTTGGACTTCTTGATTTTTCCTTGATGAGAGAGCCACTTGGAAGGGTTTCTAGAGGTCCTAGGAGCTCAAGGAAACATTCAAATAGCCAAAGAATTATTCACACAAAATTAGATTTTCCAAAACCGTAAAGAAACCTACACTTTTCTATCTTGTTTTCCATGGGTTTTTCTTACAATTTCTTGCCATATTCCCCTTCCTCATGGTCTAAAACCCTAGTTCCTCTCTTGTTTTGGAACAAAAAACCTCCCCTTCATATGGTTATGTAGAGGGCAGAAACATACACCAAGAAGAAGCAAGAGAAGAAAGCAACATAAGCAAGAAGTTACCTTAGATTCAAGTATGTATTCAAGTCTCTTCCTTCTTGGTTTGTACCACCACAAGGAATTCAAACTCTTCCCTTAGGTTCTGGTCCAAAAATAGAACCATTCATCTCAAATGAACCATGGAAAGAGAGGAGGAAAGGAGAGGAATAAAATTGGAAGAAGATGGAGAATAAAATTCCTTAGATTTCCTTACCTTTCTTGCCTTTTTCTTTCTCTTTTTCTCTTTTTCTTGGTGTGCCTAAAGGAGCTGAAAATTTTCTATATTTTGGGTAGAAAGGGTCGTGCTTAAGAAGGTGGGAGAAGAGACGAGAAGCTTATAGAACATTCAAGAAACTAGCTTTTTCAAAAATTTCAATTTCTTCCCTCCGTAATGGTAATTTCATTTCAATTTTGTTTTAGCTCTTTTTTTAGAACTGTCTTTTCTATTATAAAATTTAGGTTCCCAATTTAATCAAATGCCTTTGGAATCACTCAAATTAGAGCTAAAACCTTACTGAACGAATCCATTAAAATTCAGTTTCACTGTTGTTGGAAAACGTACATTGGAGGGGCTTTACTAGTCCCAGGGCTTCCCATGGCTTTTGGGGCCTCTGAGAACCTTGGGCAACTCAAATTTTCCATTTAAAAAGTCCTCTTATGTTTTGTTGCAAAAGTTACACTTATTTAAAAAAAATACCATTGCATTTTGTCAGTTTCTGTCACAAATTATTTCACTATCCTAGCTCCGTTTTTCTTTCCATTTTTAAGAGTCTAGAACTCTACTCAAATTTTCTAGGACATTATCTAGCTTATTTCAGAAGATTTGCTTTTATACGGCTCATTTCATTGTTTTACAAAAATTACGTTCGTTATATAATGAAATTGTTATTCAAACTTGTTTATTATTGTGTTACTTTTATGCTTTTAGGAGCCAATAAGAACATTATTAATTTTGAAACTCTTCTGTGATTTGTTTTACTTTGCCTTTTGTAAAAGAAAAAAATAAAGAAGTGGCTATTGTGATAGATTTTAATGTGTCTAACTTTTGTTTCACCTTAGATTTGTATGGCAATAGGTAAAATTGATAGTGTTATAGAATTGATCTAGTTTAAATTACTTATTTTTTGTTTCTTTTAAAGATAAAGCATATATGTTACTTTCTTGGATATCTTAATAAATTTATATTTGAATTTGATAGTGGAGAGTATGAACTTAGATTAAACTCAATATGAGCAATTAGAAATATGAAACAAATTTTTAAAAACTTTTTAGCGGCAACCACAATCGCCACTAATTTTTTTTTTAATTAAAAAACTTTTAGCGATGACTTTGTTGGCACACTAAAAAATCCATTTTCGTGATGACTTCATGTATTGTCACTAAAGAAGTCACCTTCAGCAGCAACTATTGTCGCCACTAAAAGTCCCCTTTAGTGGCGACCCCTATAATAAACAACTAGATAGAGTTTTAGTGGCAACATTTGTGGCCACTAAATGACATTTTTCAGTGACAACATAAAAGTCACCACTAAAACTCTTTTGTCACGGGGGTATTAGTCTCAACTTAGTGGCGACCAAATGTCGCCACTAAAACTAATTAGTGGTGCCTTTTTAAAAGCTTATTTTTTTGTAGTGAGTTTTGTAAGGCTAAAAGATGAAGAGGTAACCTTCCAAGTGGCCATGGTTAGGGATCCTCTTGATGAACCAAAAAAATCTTACAATGAGACTGGAGTAAACAATGTAGTTCCAAACATTTGTAAACAAAATCACTTGATTAATCCTCCATTAGAGTACTTGGTTCTTATTGAAGAGACCCAAAATGATTTTGTAAGGTGTTTGAAGTATTTTAAGGCTCCTAAAATTGTCCAAGAAGAATTAAAATTGGAGCTTCCTATTAAGTCAATCAAAACATGTGTTCCAATAAAGCTCTTAGTTGAAGAAGAATCACATGTTCTAAAATGGAAAGAACACTCACTCCTACTGAAGCGTACTTACCTAAGGAAGAAGGTAAGCAAGGCAATTATTGTATTTGATACCTATGATTAAGTTTTGCAATAAATTCTGGCTAATGACTTTAAACATAGTACTTCTTAGGAGGCAATCTAAGTTTTTATTTTTTAGTTGTCTTTGGAAACTTTTTTGTATTCTTTTTTCTAGTAATTTTTTTGTTTTATTTTCAAGCTTGTCAAATTTAGACTACCTCCATTGATCAAGAAAGAAGAGCTACAAAGCCTCAAGCTTCCATGGAAAATTAGGAAACCAAGAGTGTGTAAAGGAGTAATTGATGAAAAGGAAAGTTTTCTAAATCTTATTATGCATTTTTCATCCTCCATTTACTCTTAATTTTGTGAACATTGCTTGTTTGGGGTAAGGCAATTGGGTTGAGATTCAAAGCATTGAAATAGACACTGTGTGTGTGTGTGAGAGAGAGAGAGAGAGAGAGGCTTATTTCCCTTCACCTTCATGCCTTTTGATTTTATTACTTGCCAATGGGGACAATGTTAAGTTTAAATTTGGGGGTAAGGTAGATTAGGATACCAAGCAAAATGACTTGAAAATTTCACAATTGAACTTTGAACATATTATTTTTGTTTTTGAACTTTATTTGCAATGGTTTTCCTACTTATTTATTGTGATGCATGTTTATGACCAATGATAAGTTGTGTTGTTATCAAGATATGTTTAGCATGAAAGTAATGACGAATATGCTTTGTTCTTAGTTCAAATAGGTAATTAATTTATTCATTTTTCCTACAATTTTGAAAAAAATTTTGCACTAATTGGCCAAACATAGTTCAAATGCATGTTGTAATGAATTTTTTTTTTTGTAATTTAATTTGTATATACTCTAAAGCCTTAAAACCTACATTATACTCTTTCAAGGTGAAATCATAAACTTTTATGATATATTAAAGTGACTTGGGTATTTATTAGTTATGTTTGAGCCTTTAAGTCTCATTTTTTCTACATTAGTACCCCTCAAGCCTTAAATGATGTATGTATGAAATTTCTTCTTTTCAATTACATTAACAACTTTTAGCCTAAAAAAAATATTCTTATCTATTTCAAGAGGATAATTAACATATGATATTATGTGGAAAAAAAAAAATTTATAGTGAAATAAGGTATGATGTGAGATTGATGTGAATAGTTGTTATTTTTTCTCATGAGTGACATGCAAATTAGAGGAGTACGAACAATAATTGTATGGTTCTTTATTTCTTAAGGGATATGAAAAATATGATAATGAGAAAGAAGAACTAAAAAGAAGAAAAAGTGACAAAGAATTACCTTTAAGAAATTTTTTTTTGATAAATCAAAATGAACTAAGTTTAGAGGTGTAAAAGTGAAAACAAAGAAAATAAAATGAAAGGGAATATGAAAAGAAAAGGAAAAGAGGGAGGATTCTATTTTTTAATTATTGTGCTTAATTCTTATTCTTTTGAATCATCCTAGTAATTTTCCTTATAAATTTTTTTTTTTGTAATTGCTATAACCATAAGCCTCGTTACAATCTTAACAACCTAGTAATTAATGAGTTATGCAATGGCTTGCTTTAGAGGAGAGAGAAGGAAGAGATTGGCATATGAAGTTCCACATTTAAGGCTTCTTTATACATTTTGGAGTGCGTAAACTTGATTGTAACACCTATATGAGAATGGTTGTCTAGCCAAGCACACACACTTCAAAATTGTGGAAATTGGCAACATGATGGTTTGAACTTTGTTACTAGTATTGCTTGATATTCATTTTGGAGATATCTTATGATGTAGCACATGAGGATTTTAGCGGCCATGAATTTTCACTATGCATTTAGATACTCCAATTTCTCTTTCTAATTTGCTTTGCTAAAAATTGAGCAAAAGTTCAAGTTTGATGGTGTGTTAACTCTATTTGTTTTTGTCATTTTGCACATTTCTCACTAGGAATTAAGTGCTTAAAGCTTGATTTGAAAGTAAATACATTTAGTTTTAGGGAAAATGTGCATAGTTAATGTAAATAGCTCCATATTCAAAGTTTTGATACATAAATGACAAGTTTTGGTTTAATTTGGGTCAAATTGTGAATTGCTCAAACCTTGGCCATTTTTGTATAGGTTGTAAATACAAGAGAAATTAAGTCGAAGTCATCTTGGAGCAAAGAATGTTGGAAATTTAGAGTCTTGAAGCCTTAAAATGGGAGTTTTAGCAGCCAAATGCATTGAAGTTGCAACTTTAGGAATCCGTTAAATGATTTGAATAGCCTAAATGAACTTAAAGAAGGAATTTTAAAACTAAACCATGGATCAGATAATGTGAATTTATGAATTTTGCAATGTTGAATGATTGATTCACTTGTAGGATATGAATATACCTATTGGTCTAACATAACTATATTAGAACCTATTCTTAATTATATCTCTTGATTGATTGCGTAAAGAATTATGAATTGGTTAGGAAAAAGCCCATAGGTAATTTAATAGATGCTTATGTGTAAATTAGAGTATTAGATTAGCAAATATTATTGTTAAGAGCAATGTAAAGAAAGGTTAATTGGTTTCTTATGAATTGCCAGAAGAAGTTATAATCCTAATCCTTTAATTTTCAATTTGGTATAAAATTATATCTCTCATTTATTTTGTTATTTTTACATCTTTAATTTAGTTTAATTTCTTATCACCTTAATTATTTGCTTGATTTAGATTGACAAGCATAATTTTATTATTTGGAAATTATCTTAGTGGCAAACTCAGGGGATCAATACTTTATTTATTAATATATTACTTATATGATATATACACTTATGTGTAGACTCTTATAGTGCAGTAGTTACACATTCAAATTGAAAGTGTACTACGAGTAATATCCCCGTGTCTTTTATGTAAAGGAAACTTAAATTAACATATTAGCTAGGGTTTCAGCTGCTTACTTGGGGATGAAACATCTTTCGTAATCATCGTTGTTTTTTTCCTAATTAAAATAAGGTTCCACTTTTGCATCCCTAGTATTTTATTTCACAATGTTTGTAGTTAATATTGATCCGCTCTTCTTGTATTACCCGACTTTGGAATAAAGTTAGACGTGCCTATATTGTCATGAGCTTTCTTGTAAAAGTATTCAGAATTGGCAGTATTATCTTTTTGTAATCAGATAGGATTTAAATATATAAAAGGAATCTGATTGAATGAATATATTAATTATACGATGATCAATCAAATATATGGATAGTACGACGCAATTTTTTAAATAAAACAATTATAATCTAGGTACAATAATTCGTATCAATGTCTTCCACTTTCTATGAGACTATGATTACGTGCAAATAAAGAAAATTGTCATCCCTAGACAGCATAAAGGCCTAGGATTTTCTATTGGTACAGAAAGATTATGATCCCTAAATTATACTATAAAACTGGAATTCTTTGCTATTGCAAAAACTAATTAGTGTCTGAAACTTAATGTATATAATATAATATGTCATTCAATTTTGAATTTTAAAGTAAGAGAATATGTATCTCTATCACAAGTCCAAAATGATAAATCCTTTTTTTATTTATATTTTGAAATATAGATTTATTTAAGATTATATATATATACATAAATAGAGAGAGAGAGAGAGAGAGAGAGAGAGAGAGATGTTATACTTAGTAATTACCTTGGGCGAGCCATAAGCTCTATACATAGATTACTTTTTGCTTTTGACCTTCCTCACTGGAAATAATGACACCAGAAAGACCAAATGAGTGAAAACCAAGAAAAGGAAGAAAAGAAAAAAGATCAAGAAAGAAAGTAAGCAAGGAAGAAGCAGGTTGAGAAAGAGAGATAAAGTACAATGTATGTATAAAACGAAACATGAAATTGTCAAACTAAAAACCCTAAATAACGGCACAATCAGGAGCCCCCCCCCCCCCCCCCCCCCCCCCCAAAAATAAAACCCAAGAAAGAAGGAAAAAAGCAAAAAGAAAAACAGAATAAGAAAGGAAGGAGAGCAGGAAGTAGACTGAGAAAGGGATATGCATATAGAAAACGAAACATTACATTTTGAAATTAAAAGTTATAAACGAAATTGGTTATTGTAAAGATCCTTTTTCCACACATATCATGAATAAAAAGTATAATATTCCAAGTACCTTTTTGTAATCCGCATTAATGTATAATATTTTTCAAACTAAAAAATTGATCATTTGAGTGCATATATATAGTTGCTTTAATATTCAATAATGTTGAAATATATAAAAATTCCTAATTATAAGTAATTTACTCATAAATGATTTTATTTACGAAAATCAATTTTTTCTCGTAGTTACTGAAATGGCAATGCTACAAGTGTCAACACTTACAGTTGTATTAATTGCCTGCACCTCGTATGTATATTGTGTTATAGATGCTGTGACGAAGTTAAATGAATGAGTAAATAGTTCAATATATACCCTAGCAAATTGTGATTCCCACTTGTTACACATCCAACACATTTTTCTCATTTTTCTTCTAAAGGCTTCTGAAAGCGCAAGTCCCACCCATCATCTCGTACTTTTGTTGTTGTCTTTTCTTTTCTTGCTAGGAGTTGCTAATGCTGAAGCCAAACATGAGAGAGAGAAGGGGGAGGATTAATTTTTGAATATAAAGTTTGAACTTTCTCTATTTTTTCTCTATTTCTTGTTAATTTCAAAACGAAATAAAAAACACAGAGTGTGTGTAACAATCATTCAATTAAGTTTCACCTATTTAAATAGAACTTACTATTTAAATAAGTTTCACAAAATTTGTATCTACCTTTTATTTTTCAATTGACTGAAAAAAAATATAAAGTATTCAAATTCCTAGATATAGGGTCCAAATGGTTGTTTAATAGGTGGTTTTGCACGGAGAGTTTTAAGGTCAGGGGTCGTAGTTGTGGATCTGGACGGGCGCCCTTACTCTTCTTTCAAATTCTCCCCCACAAACCCACAACGTCCAAATTTCTGTGGGACCCTCATGTGATACCCGCATACACATGAGCCCCACCGCCCACTCTGCCCTAATGAGTCTTCTCCCTTCCTTCCTTCTTGGCTGGTGTCTCCTCCGCATTCTATACAAAGGGCGCTTTTCTCTGCTCCTGTAGCGTGCTTCTGTTTTGTAGAAGTATTTTGGTCTGTATTAATTAAATTTAGACGGTTTAAATCTTATTTTTTAATATCAAACATAATTTTTTAAAAGAATTTACAATTAAAAATTATTTTATTTTGTATTTTGCTTTTTTAAAACTAAAAAAAGTTCCAAAAACAAAAGAATAATAAGGTACTCCTGCAAAATAAGAGCAGAGAAGCGCACGCCTAGAAAATTCCCTCCATACACACGTTCTCTTTATTTACTTTCTTCACTACACCACCATTTCCATTTTATTTTTTTTTCAAATATATTTTAGCATATATATTTCTTTTATTTTGTTTTTATAGTCAGAAATTTTTTAAAATTTATATATTTGGCATTTTTTGAAAAAATCTTAATAATGCATTCCCTTAAGTTGATATAATACATGTCAAATTTGAATCTCAAAATATTTTTAAAGAAATATTGAACCTTATTTATTAAGAAGAGATGTTTATTGACACGGGCGTGCAATGGAAGAAGATTCTAGAAGCCTCTGGAATTCTCTACACCTTTCTTTATTGAAATATCCATGTAAATATCTAGATTTTTTCTAAGAAGGTTTTAGAGTACTCTAGGTAATTCTAGCCTTTGTACATATCCTAGAATGTTCTAGAGAATGATTGTAGACCATTGGATTGAGTTGATCTCCACCGTCCATTGAGGAGGTGGGAGGCTATATATACCCCAAGGAGCCATGGGGGAAGACACTTCATTTTGTACTCTCATTCTTGCAATACACAAAGTTCTCTCCAAGCTCTCTTGTCTAAGTTCTCTCTCAACTTTCTGATTAGCTTCCTCTTATGATCAAGCCTCCTAGTGGAGACCAAGGGAGAAAGGCTGACTTAGATACGAACGAGGAGTATCTAAGTGCCGCACGGTCAGTTGGAAAATCCAAGTCCGTGACAGTTGGTATCAGAGCCTTGGTTCATCTCTTTGGGAGAAGATCTTGCTAGCGTGGAGATGGCAAGCGAGACTACTCACGTTCATGGTGGAGAACACGAGAAGGTCTCAAAGAAGAAAGGAAGCAAGTCGAAGACTGGGGAACCCTCTAGGATGGAGGACCTAGGGGAATTTGACACAAGGTTCGTGAGGATGGAGATTGCGGTTGCTGAGAGTCAAGACAAGTTCAAGGAGATTGATGCTCGAATGGAGGAGCATGATGCTTGCATAGAGGAGCTCGAAAGGGCGAATGAAGAGCTTCGTGGACAAATGCAAGGAGCCTTGAACGAGATGACCGAGCAACTAACCCGGTCAGGTGAGACCATGCATAACTCCCTCCTCACTGAACTTACCTCTCTTAAGAATGAGAATGCTACTCTTAGGGAGGAACTTGAAAGGGTATTGAGGGAGTTTGGGGAACTGAAGAGTGAGGTGACCCTGGTGAAAATGGCGGTTGCTAAGGATGGAGGAGCTTCCGTCTCTACTTTTACTCCCGCTCCTTCGAGGGTGGATGTTCCTAAACCCAAGGCATTCAAGGGGGAAGGGAACGCGAAGGAGATTGATAACTTCTTGTGGAGCATGGAGCAATACTTCCGTGCACTAGGCATCATGGAGGATGCCAAGAAGATTGATAGTGCATCTCTCTTCCTGGAAGACACCGCTATGTTGTGGTGAAGGAGGAGACATGGCGACATTGGGAGAGGCATTTGCACTATTGATACGTGGGACGAGTTCAAGAAGGAGCTCAAGAAGCAATTCTATCCCGAGCATGCTGAAAGAGATGCGAGAGCAAGATTGAGGCGTCTCACACAAAGGGGAAGCATCCGAGATTATGTGAAGGAGTTCTCCGAGGTGCTCTTGGAGATCCCTGACTATCCTGACTCCGAGGCCTTCTTTGCATTCATGGATGGATTACAACCATGGGCCAAGCTGGAGTTGGAGCGACGCGATGCAAGAGACCTTGCCACTGCCATGTCCATAGCCGAATCCTTCATCAAGTTCCGAAAGTCTGACAAAGGCAAGACCAAGATGGATAAGGGCAAAGGTGGGGGAGAAGGCAAACAAGGCAAGGATGGTGCTTTCAAGTCTTTCAAGCCTAAGGAGTGGGGTCCGAAGAACAAGAAGAATGGTGAAAGACCACCACCGAAGTGCTTCCTTTGTGAAGGCCCTCACTTGGTTCGAGATTGTCCAAAGAAGAGCAAGCTCTCCGTATTGATCGAGGAGAAAGAGATAGAAAGGGAAGTGGGCTCGTTGCAAGTCCTTAATGCCATCAAAGCAAAGGTGGAGGTGCCCAAGTCCAAGAAGGGACGTTTGTTCTTACAAACCAAGGTGGGTAATGAAGAAGTTCGAGCCTTAGTAGATACCGGTGCCACAAACAACTTCTTAGAATGGAAGGAGGCAAACCGGTTGGGGATCAAGTACGAGCAAAAGCTAGGATGGCTGAAGGCTGTGAACTCTCCTCCAAGGATGATCCGTGGGGTGGCTCGTAACGTCAAGGTCTGCCTAGGTGAGTGGACTGGCCTAGTAGACTTTACTGTTGTGCCTATGGACGATTATCCTATCATATTGGGCATGGACTTCATGGACAAAGTGAAGGCTGTGCCAATCCCCTTTGCCGATACCATGTGCATTCTAGAAGAAGGGAACTTGTGCATGGTACCATTGACACGAGGCGAGACGAGTCAAGCTAGATCTCTATCCGCCATGCAACTTTGCAAGGGATTCAAGAAGGCACAACCGACATTCTTAATGGCACTCAAGGAAGAGAAAGCGAATCCTAGCTCCGAGCTACCCAAGGAAGTTCAAGGAGTATTGGAGGAGTATAAACATGTTATGCCCGCTGAGTTGCCCAAGAAGTTACCACCAAGAAGGGAGGTGGATCATAGAATTGAGCTTGAGCCTGGTGCAAGGCCCCCTGTCGCCGTGCCATATAGGATGGCGCCTCCTGAACTAGAGGAGTTAAGGAGGCAATTGAAGGAGTTGTTGGATGCTGGCTATATCCAACCATCGAAGGCTTCATACGGTGCTCCGGTACTATTCCAAAAGAAGCATGATGGGTCGCTTCGAATGTGTATCGACTACCGAGCACTAAACAAGATCACTGTGAAGAACAAGTATCCCATCCCACTCATTGCTGACTTGTTCGATCAACTTGGAGATGCGAGATGGTTCTCCAAGCTTTACCTAAGGTCCTGTTACTATCAAGTTCGTATTGCCGAGGGGGATGAGCCGAAGACAACGTGTGTTACTCACTATGGCTCCTTTGAGTTCCGCATCATGCCCTTTGGACTCACCAATGCACCCGCCACATTCTGCACCCTCATGAACAAGGTATTTCAACCTTTCCTTGATCGCTTTGTGGTGGTGTATTTGGATGATATTGTTATTTATAGCAAGACCCTGGAGGAGCATGTTCAACATCTTCGTCAAGTCTTCAAGGTCTTGCAAGATAACGAATTATATGTGAAGAAAGAGAAGTGTTCCTTTGCCCAAGAAGAAGTGGCGTTCTTGGGGCATATTGTTGGCAAGGGACAACTGAAGATGGATGAGTCCAAGGTCCGAGCAATACAAGATTGGGAGCCTCCCAAGGGAATCACTGAGCTAAGATCATTCCTTGGCTTAGTGAACTACTATAGGCGGTTTATTCGTAGCTATTCCTCTCTAGCCTCACCATTGACAGACCTACTAAAGAAGAATCGCTCGTGGGAATGGGATAAGAAGTGTCATGAGGCCTTCGAGAAGTTGAAGCGTGTGATAATATGCAACCTGTGTTGGTATTGCCCGACCACACCAAGAGCTTTGAGGTGCACACTGATGCATCCAACTTTGCTATTGGGGGTGTGTTGATGCAAGAAGGACACCCTATAGCTTATGAAAGTAGGAAGCTTAATGATACCGAGAGGCGGTACACGGTGCAAGAAAAGGAGATGACCGCCGTGGTGCATTGCCTAAGAACTTGGAGGCATTATCTGTTGGGGTCCAAGTTCGTGGTGAAGACCGACAATGTGGCAACGAGTTACTTCCTCAACCAAAAGAAGTTGACACCGAAGCAAGCAAGGTGGCAAGACTTCTTGGCGGAGTTTGACTTCATGATGGAGTACAAGCCAGGAAGGGCAAATTTGGTGGCTGACGCCTTGAGTAGGAAGGCTGAACTTGCCACTATGACACAACCTAACTTCCCTTTGGTGGAGCGTATCAAGGAGGGTCTTGAGAAGGACCCCCAAGCTAAGAACTTGGTGGAGCTTGCGAAGGGAGGCAAGACAAGGAAGTTCTGGCTAGAGGATGGCTTGCTCCGCACCAAGGGAGGATCTTTGTTCGTGCCAAAGTGGGATGGCTTGAGGAAGGAAATCTTAAAAGAATGCCATGATTCACTATGGGCCGGTCACCCAGGAACACATCGCACGTTGGCACTTGTGGAACGAGGATACTATTGGCCTCAACTACGTGACAATGTGGAGTTATATGTGAGGACTTGTCTTGTGTGCCAACAATACAAGGGTGAGCAAAATCGCCCTACCGGTCTATTGGAGCCACTACCTATCCCCGAGCGACCATGGGAGAGTATCTCGATGGATTTCATCGTTGGACTGCCAAAGGTGGATGGCTTTGGCAATATCATGGTCGTGGTCGATCGATTCAGCAAGTATGGAGTATTCATCCCCGTGCTGACGAAGTACAATGCTGAAGATGTGGCAAGGTTGTTCTTCAAGCACGTGGTGAAGTATTGGGGAATTCCAAAATCGATCGTGAGCGACCGAGATACTCGATTCACTGGGAGATTTTGGACTGAACTATTCAAGCTACTTGGCTCCGAGCTGAACTTCTCTACTGGCTTTCACCCTCAAACTGATGGGCAAACCGAAAGGGTGAATGCCTTGTTGGAGCTATACCTGAGGCACTTTGTGAGTGCCAATCAACGAGATTGGGTCAAGTTACTGGATGTGGCCCAATTCTCATACAATCTTAAAAGGAATGAGTCAACTGTGGCGAGTCCGTTCGAGCTAGCCACTGGGCAACAACCAATGACTCCCCAAACGTTGGCTAAGACATACTCTGGGAAGAGTCCAAGTGCCTTCTTCTTTGCCAAGGAGCATAAGGAGAAAGCTGAGATGGCTAGGGCCTATCTAACCAAGGCGGCCAAGAAGATGAAGAAATGGGCCGACAAGAAGAGGAGGCACGTGGAATATGAGGAAGGAGACTTGGTCATGGTGAAACTCCTCCCTCACACTCTTCGCTCATATGGGAAAGTGCACAAGGGGTTGTTGAGGAGATATGAAGGGCCTTTCCCAATTGAGAAGAGGGTTGGCAAGCTTGCATACCGAGTTACCTTGCCATCCCATATTGAAGCACACCCCGTCTTCCATGTGAGCTTCCTGAAACCTTACCATGCCGATAAGGAGGACGTGGGTAGAAACGAGTCTAAGAGAGCCCCGACTGCCGTCACCACAACTCATGAACGAGAAGCCCATGAGATAGTGGCGCATCGAGTCATCCCAAGGAGAGGTACTCATCCGAGCTACATGGAGTACTTGGTGCGTTGGAAGGGCTTGCCTGATAGTGAGGCAAGTTGGGAGCACGAGTTGTCTTTGTACAAGTAAAAAGACTTGGTTCGAGGTTACGAAGACGCGACGAGGACGTCGCCGGATTAGGTGGGGGAGAATGATACGGGCGTGCAATGGAAGAAGATTCTAGAAGCCTCTGGAATTCTCTACACCTTTCTTTATTGAAATATCCATGTAAATATCTAGATTTTTCCTAAGAAGGTTCTAGAGTACTCTAGGTAATTCTAGCCTTTGTACATATCCTAGAATGTTCTAGAGAATGATTATAGACCATTGGATTGAGTTGATCTCCACCGTCCATTGAGGAGGTAGGAGGCTATATATACCCCAAGGAGCCATGGGGGAAGACACTTCATTTTGTACTCTCATTCTTGCAATACACAAAGTTCTCTCCAAGCTCTCTTGTCTAAGTTCTCTCTCAACTTTCTGACTAGCTTCCTCTTGTGATCAAGCCTCCTAGTGGAGACCAAGGGAGAAAGGCTGACTTAGGTACGAACGAGGAGTATCTAAGTGCCGCACGGTCGGTTGAAAAATCCAAGTCCGTGACATTATTCTTACGAAAACAGTTAATTCCTTTGGGCAAGTATTATGCCTATGGTGTTCCTTTCAATATTAAAAAATAAAATAAAATCACATGTAATTTCTCTGGTATATCTTTTGGTCGTCTCAGCCCCGCACAGCATATATATATATATATATATACACACACATATAGCGATTCTTTGCACACTCATTCCAGTACGCCTTCCAACCTCTCTTCTTTCTGAAAGTGATCTCTCTCTGTTTGCTTACCGAGAAAAACATAAGATTGAACGGCAAGCTTGGAACCCAGAAATATCTTGTTTACTTCATTAATTAAGTATCTGAATGCAGGAGAACATGAACATCTCAGTGAATGGACAATCCCAGGTCCCTCCGGGCTTCCGGTTCCATCCAACCGAAGAGGAGCTATTGCAGTACTACCTCAGGAAAAAGGTCTGCTACGAGAAGATCGACCTCGATGTTATTCGCGATGTCGATCTCAACAAACTCGAGCCTTGGGATATACAAGGTCAATCGAGTCATAACTATAGACATACCTAGTTTTTTGCTTCTTAATTTCTTCGTTAATGTTCTTCGCTCATCCCAATAACGTTAGAACGATGGTTTTGGGTTTCAGAGAAGTGCAAAATAGGAACCACCCCACAGAACGATTGGTACTTCTTCAGCCACAAAGACAAGAAGTATCCCACCGGCACTCGAACCAACCGAGCCACAGCGGCCGGGTTCTGGAAGGCGACAGGGCGTGACAAGGTGATATACGGCAACGGGAAGAGGATTGGAATGAGGAAGACCCTGGTTTTCTACAAAGGCCGAGCCCCTAATGGCCAAAAGTCTGATTGGATCATGCATGAGTATAGACTCGAAGATAATAACACCACCACCGAGACCAGCATTGTGAGTCCTCACTCAAATCAATAAACACTTACTTCCATCATTGAAAATGTCCAAATCAAATTTGTCACGTTCTTTCTCCTTTTATAATAGTTAACATTTTTTTTTATGGAAGAATAAATGCTGAATTTATTTTTTGTTGGGAAAAATTCAGGTAACGAAGGTAATGGTAGATGGCGTACAGGAAGAAGGGTGGGTGGTGTGCAGGATATACAAGAAGAAGAACCATCTTAAAACCCTTGAGAGCCCTTTGGCTTCATCCATTACAGGGGCCACCAGAAGGAGCCACGACCACGACCGCTTGTTTGATACTTGTGACGACGACGAGGGAGCTTTGGAGCAAATACTTGACCAAATGGGAAGGAGTTGCTGCAAGGAGCAAATACATCCTGTTCTTGGAGGGTCATTTGGTGGTGGTGACCCCAACTTCGTTCATTATCAAATGGAGGCAGCATCATCATCTCTTAATGGTGGCCTCATCACCAACTGGCCAGCCCTGGATCAGCTTGTTGCTTCGCAGCTGAATGGCCAAACCGAGGCTTCTAGTCTCCTAGCCTGCTTCAATACGACTTTAGACCCCTCCATGTGCTATTGCTCTAGTGACCGTGATCATCTGCAACTTCCGAACCTGCGATCTTCATCATCTAATGCTACACAGGATCATTACACCAGTGAGATTGACCCCCTGTGGAACTTTGCCCCATCAACATCATCGTTATTTGCATCCTTAGAGCCACTATGCCACGTGTCTAACGCATCATCGAGTGTAGCAAAAAATGTCCCCAAGTCAGATAATAGTAATAATAATAGGTGAGCATATATATGGACATGTCTTCATGTTTACAGTTCTTCCCAGGTCAGAGGATGATTATTATTACAGTCGGCTAATTAAATGTGATAATTAGTAGTAATTTGATAAAGTTAGAATATTTGTGTTACATAAAGAATAAAAAGTGGAAGAATTAAAATAAATGTAAAGTGCAAGAATATTTGGATTGCGTCCTCCACAATGTGAAAATCCTTTCTGTTCACCGCTGTCACTTTGAGATTGATGAAAGTTAATGTTGTTAATGTTGGCTACATTGGTAAATGTTATACCCTGCACTTCAGTATTGTCTACCAGAAAACAATAACACAAAGGGAAGAATCAACACCAAGTTTAATTGATAAAAAAAAAGTTGCAACCTCAGAAAACTGCTTAACAGAGCAACACAACCTCCGGAAGTTCACAGCAAAACAACTTCTAGCTACGAGAGGTGGCGTATGACACAAAATGCAATACAATAAAATTTAGCAAGAAGAAGAAGAAGAGAGAAATACAGACGCAGAGCAAAACAGAGAAGACACTCAGAAGGCATAAAGAGCAATTCAGAGGAGACTCTTCTCCAATTCCACACCCCCCCTTACAATGAAGGATGTTGCCTCCCTATACTGGTTACTCCCTGAACCTTAATGGTTTTTGTCGTACTCAGCCACTTTTACACACAGCCGCTATAGTGTTTCCCACATTATTCTTGCCCTTTGCCATATCATTATCAAACGTGGCACCTTGGCTCTTTCTTGATACGGTGCGTAGCATGACATTACCCTCCCGATCAAGACAAACCTTGTCCTCAAGGTCGAAATTAGGATAATGCTCCTGTGAGTAGGAAAGTGTTTCCCAAGAAGCTTGGTCAGTACCATCCCATTTCACCAGAACCTGAGGCACCCATTCACCTATGTGTTGTAACTAACGCACATCTTAGATGTCAACTGGCTGAATCATAGGTCCTTCAGGAGTAGTCAAGAAGTGCAGAGGAATATATGGACTAGAAGGTGCACCAATACAAGGTTTGAGGAGGGAAACATGGAAAACTGGATGTATTTGAGCTTCTAAAAGTAGTAATAATTTGTAGGCCATTGAACCAATATTCTCTATGACTTGAAATGGGCCAAAGTAATGTAAGCCCAATTTTTTATGCTTTGATTGAATGTTGACGATATGGTTGAAGCTTGACAAATACCCAGTCACCCACTTGATTGTGAATTTTCACACATTTAGCATCAGCAAACACTTCATACTGTGTCAAGCCTTCAAGAGATCGGTTTTAAGGTGAGAGAGAATGACATCATGTTATTGCAGGTGTTGTTGGAGATCAAATGGGAGTAAGTCATCAGTTGGACATTTTATGATGGAAGGTGGGTCTCTTCAATATACTACTTTGAAAGGGGTCATTCCGAGGGAAGTTTGGAAGAAGGAATTATACCAAAACACAGCCTATGGTAAGAAGCAAACCCACAGTTGCGAAATGTCGTGCACAAAATAGCAAAGATATATCTCTAAACATTTATTAAGAGCTTTAGTTTGGTCATTCTTTTATGGATGATAAGTTGAGCTCATGTTCAAAGTAGTTCCTTGTAGTTTAAACAAGTGTTGCCAAAAATGACTAGTGAATACCTTGTCCCTATCAGATACAATGGAGTGCAAAATGCCATGGAGTTTAACAACGTGATCAACAAAAGCCTTAGCAACAGCGGCCACAGTGTAATTGGTTTTTGATGGAGCAAAGTGGCCATACTTTGATAAATGATCAACCACAACAAAAATGACAAAGAACCCACGAACTATTAGAAGGCCAATAATGAAATCCATAACTATGTCTTCCCATATCTGATTAGGAATGGGTAAGGGACTGAGAAGTCTAGCAAGATGAGTTTGAATAGATTTCACCTTTTGACATATTTGACAGTGTTGAATAAAGGAATGGATGTCCTTGGGCATTCCTTGCCAGTGAAAGTATGTAGAAATCCTAGCATGAGTATGAAGGAATCCCACATGTCCTCCGATAACTAAAGTATGGTATTGTTTCAAGTCTGTTGATCTGTGCGAATGATAAAATAATGCAAAATAGATAGTGCCTAAACTTACTAACAGCTTTTGAGATAGCAAAAAGTTCACGAACATAGGTGGATTTTGTTTGCATTCAAGGGGAAAGTTTCTTACAGAAATAAGCAATAGGATGGCCCTCTTGGCTGAGCATAGCACTAATGCCCATGCCTGATGCATCAGTCTCTAAAATAAGGGCTTAGAGAAGTCTGGAAGAACTAAAACAAAGGCATGAGTGAGAGTGAGCTTTAATTGTTCAAATGTGAATTGTGCCTTGGTAGTCTAGTTGAATTTATCTTTTTGTAATGATTGAGTGAGAGGCACTGCAATGGAGGCATAATGATGTATAAAATGCCTATAGTAACCGATAAGACCTAAAAATCCACAGAGCTATGAAACAGAGTTAGGTGTAGGCCAATTAAGCACTGCTTGGACCTTGTCAGGATCAACTTCAACACCATGAATAATAACAATATGGCCCAAGTACGGGTTCCATTACTAGCCGAACGAGCATTTAGAAAGCTTTGCAAATAATTGATGATATTGTAAATAGCCCAAAACGACAATCAAGTGATGTAAATGCATAGGCCAATCCACACTGTAGATGAGTATATCATCAAAAAATACCAAGACAAACTTACGAAGATAAGGACGAAACACATCATTCATTAAAGCTTAAAATGTGGTAAGGGCATTGGTTTAGTTGAATGGCATCACTAACCATTCAAAATGACCATGGTGAGTGCGAAAGGAAATTTTGGCACGATCCTCTGGCTTCATAAGAATTTGGTGATATTCTAAATGCAAATCTAGCTTAGAAAAATAAGTCGACCCACGCAATTCATCTAGTAACTCATCCACAATAGGAATAGGGAAGGAGTCCTTGATAGTCATAGCATTGAGGGCACGACAGTCAGTGCAAAAATGCCATGTGCCATCCTTTTTTCTTATTAAAATTACAAGTGTAGAGAAAGGACTGGTACTATGCTGAATTAGTCCTTCCTAAAGCAATTTAGTAACCTAGCACTTAATTTCCTCCTTTTGGCTAAAAGGATACTGATAAGGGTGTACCTTGACAGCGGTAACTCCCTCACACAGGGGAATGGCATGATCTTGAATACGATATGGAGGAAGTCCATGGGGTACGACAAAAACTGAAGTATATGTGTGGAGAAGGACGGCCAAATCTATTGGTGTGTCAAGAGGAAGTTCTAAGGAGAAAGCAGAACCCTCCAAAGAAACACAATGAAGGGTGTAAAGTTTAGCAATAAAATGTGACATGAAAATGCTTTAATTGATGTAATTTTGCTACTTCAGGTGTTAGAGATTCATCCCTATATAAGGTGATCAATTTTCTTTCCTGATAAAATTAAATATAGGAGGCGTGATAGTCTACAATGTGTGGACTCAAGGTGGCTAACCAAGCAGCTCCCAAAATCACATCTGACTTACTAATCAATAATAGATATACAAGGACATGGAGTCGGGTACCTTGAATATGCACCAGTAAGCAAAACGAACCCTTCAGGATGTAAGCAATCTCTATTACTAATAATCACTTTGGAACCTGTGGCAGGCTTGATTGGTAACTTTAAGTGTTGAGCAAGGCAAGGTTGCAAGAAGTTGTCAGAACTTCCACCCTCTAAGAGAATCTGCACATGGGTACCTAAAATCATACCTTCAAATCGAATTGTGGTGGCATTGCAAAAGCCATGGAAGGTGTTGTATGAGAGGTGTGATGTTGGAGGTGAATCAGCTATATCGAATGTGGCATCTAAATGTACTTGTGGGCTAGATGAAGATGGATCAGGAGGATCATCCTTAGTATAGAGCACCTGAGTTGTCGATTTGGGCACTTATAGGTAGGAGTGAACTTGTGATCACATGTGAAGCATAAGCCTTTGTCTTGCCTTACTTACATCTCGGCTGGAGACATTCGTTGAATGGAGGTATGGGTCAGCCAAGAGGTTTTGGCAATAATGGAGGAAAGGAGGCAGTAGAAGTAGATGCGGGAAGAAGAGGTAACAAAGGGGACACTAGTTTGGGTAGTATAGGGACTGGGGTAGCAGAAGGAGGGGCCCAATGCTTGAGAGAAAGGCATAATGCAAAATATTTGTCATCATAAAGTCGATCTAGGGAAGCTGCCTTCAGTAAGGTTATTGGCTCTTAAGCAATAACCTCTCGTCTACGCTCATCTTTAAGTCCATTGAGAAAGAAATACAACAAGGCTTCATTGGATAAACCTTCCACTCAATTTGCTAAAGTCATAAACTGATTATAATATTGGGCTGCAAAATGAATCTGAACCAATTTGAAAAGTTTGGCTTTGAGAGAATCAAATTAGGAAGGCCCAAAGTGCTCCTCAATAGCCTTAGCAAGCGTTGACCAAGAGGGACAAAGATTCGTCTTTTGTAACATTTGAAACCATAGAACAACAATCCCCTCCATATGAACAGTGGCGATGGTAAGACGTTGAAGGTCAGGTGTGTCATAATAAGTGAAAAATTGCCCAGCCCTGAAAATCCAATTAAAAGCATATGTCCCATCAAATTTGGGAAAATCCAACTTAACCTGTTTAAGTTGCAAAAGTTAATAAGCTACAAGGTTAGAAGGTAAAGACGGCTCAGAACTGGAAGCTTCGATGGCAACAAGAGTGGATGATTGTTGAATGTGACAATTAATGGAATCTAGTTGCCAAGTGAGTGATTCAAACATCTCTTCCATGTGGTCCATTCGTGTAGTGGTTGCTTCTGTTGATTCAAACAGTTTCTTGATATTAGTAGATAACATCTAAAGTCATGTATTTTCAGCCATCGAAGAGTAATGAAAGCACCAATGTTATACCTTGCACTTCAGTATTGTCTACCAAAAAATAATGACATAGAGGGAAGAATCAACACTAGGTTTAATTGATTAAAAAAGTTACAACCTCAGAAAAATTGCTTAATAGAGTAACACAACCTCTAGAAGTTCATAGTAAAACAACCTCTAGCTACAAGAGGTGGCGTAAGACATAATGCAATACAATAAAATTTAGCAAGAAGAAGAAGAAGAAAGAAATACAGAAACAGGGCATAACAGAGAAGACACTCAAAAGGAATGAAGAGCAATTCAGAGGGGACTCTTTCCAATTCCACACCACCCCACAATGAAGGATGTTGCTTCCATATACTGGTTACTCCCTGAACCTTAATGGTTTGTGCCGTACTCTGCCACTTTTACGCACAACCACTATAGTGTTTCCCACATTATTCTTGCCCTTTGCCATGTCATTATCAAACGTGACATGTTGGCTCTTTCTTGATATGGTGCGTAGCATGATAGTGAAGTTCGGGTTGTATTATCAATTACCTTTACATCTATATAATTACAGTAGTTGGATCTTAGAATATGAAAGATCTCTCAAGCACCAAGTCTCCATATTCATATTCCAATATGTGGAAATGCTAAATTTACTTTCACGTATTAACATTTTGAGAGTATATTAGACTTCTATAGATAACTAAATTTATATCGCGTATGCATTTTGTTTAAGAATACTATATTTAACATAGGGATATTAAATTGTTCAATTAACTATTGTGGTCTTGGAATTTTGCTATTAAAAGTTTTAATTTGAATTCTACTGTTCTAAAAAGCATTATGAAAGTAATATTTAAAATATATTAAGTAAATGCAAGTGATTTTTTTGCATGTGCTTAAGACCCCCGCTAGAGAGGCTTCAACCTCTTCAAGCAATAACTTGTTTCAATGATCATAAAAACTCCAGCAAAGAATGATCACATATTCCAAGAATTGAAACTCCTACAATTTAGTTTTCCTCTAAAATCTTTCTTCGTGAAATGATTAACTGAAGAGAGAGATGCATTTTGCCCTGATTGTATATTTGGCTTCATACCAAATAAGCCGTGTAAAGGGAGGAACATAAAGGGAATAAGTAAACAGTAGTTTCAAGACACTTACACCAATTGCCACATTTTACAATATTTTCAAATCTTTTGTTTAAGTGTTTCTCCTAATGGGAGAGAGTCAAGACACACATTAACAGCCCATTTGTTACCACTTTAGAAATGGAAATTGAAAGGGAATCCATTTCTTTGCATGATTGGTATAGAGAAACCATGACAACTAAGGAAAACTTGGCTAAATGGCAAATTTTGACACCATAATGTGCGAATAGAACCATGGTTTGGAACCAACATGTGGAAATATCGATTATGCCTTTTTAGTGAGAGAAGCAACCTTTTATCCCATCCTTCTAGTACTCCATGTTGCTCTCATCGTCCATTGTCTCGTGCTCTACATCCTTGTTCAATTCCATCACTGAACTTTTAAAAAATAATCAAGAAACTTAGGGATTATGCTCTATACATAGTCTTGCAGAAGACCTACATCCCATTTTAAATGTTCAATGATTGTTAATGGGATTTTATGGATTCTTCATGTCATCAATACCTTCAAAAGCCTATCCATAACCTATTGCCTATTTTATAACTATCACTCTAATACATCAATCGCTCTTCAACATTAAGGTTAAGAATGTTTGGGGTGAACCAGATATGAGGGTGAATCCTAATTCCACCAGGAAGACATTCCTAAAAAAATGAAGGATATTTTGGGATGAAATTGATGGGGAAATTAGGAAGTTCAGGTATTCCTTGTTCTTAAGTATAACAATCATAAGAAGGGACTTTAAAGGCTCACACTTGATGAAGTTCTTAAGGTTGATCAATGGCTTAAGGTTCTTTTCCTTCTTGACAACTTGACCCAGACCTTGATCTCAAACCAATTTAATGGTGCCATGTTTTAAATTGTGGCCCACATCATAAAATGAGACCGCATATGGATTGGGCAATAATCACAATGTTGTGGTCGCATTTTGCAATGCAGATTGTAATTTAAACCTTTGGTACTTGCAATCACAACTGTAACCACAACCATAATTTGCAACCTTAAATTATGTCATCTACAAAGTTATGTAGATGATCCAGGTGATGAAGTTTTTGGATATGGAGTGTTCTTTCATAATAGACTTGTTCTGCAGCAAAAGGAAGATGAACCATATTGCGCTACTTTGGTTTAGTCGCTTCTAGTTTTAGCTTATAGAGTAACAAATAATAGAGTTAGTTGAAAAAGAAAGTAAAGATGAAAATAAATTTTTTCCCACCTTCCATTTAGTAAGGGCATTTTGGTCTTTTGGTAAAGCTATCTTTCTATTCCTATGCTATTTTCATCCTACCAAACTTACAAATGGAAAGGCATTCCCTTTCCTTTTTGTCATACCGAACAAATTTGAAGCATTCACTTTCCAATTCTATTGAAGCATTTTCTGTGTACTAAATAGGTCATAAATATACTTTTTCAATAAAAGGTCTTAATCTACAAATTTCTTCTTAGTTTGTCTACTACAATTTTTTAGATGTCCCTTCAACTATTTATATCTTTTTTTGACCAAATATGCTATAATAAAAAAGGCATTAACTATACTTTTTACATTCCTTTAATGCTGGTTTTAACTATTACTAAAGAAACTACCAGCAATTATAAACCCATTGGTATATCATATGCCATTTAACAATAACTTCTTATGGCATCTAGAATAACCACTATTAATGAATATTTAGCATCCATTTTATAAGTGCTGACCTTGCTAAATTGGCCTCGATTTTAATAGTTTATTGTGCTATGTATGGAAGCATATGTACACACAAGTATATGTATTGCATAAGTAATATAATAGTAAATAAAGTATTGTTCTCATGAGAATTTGTTACTATGATAGTCGCTAAGTATTAAAATTTTCTCTCTAATCAAAATCAAGCCAATAGTAAATGAAAATGGAAATAAAACTGTTAAAAGATATAAAAATAACAAAATAAATAATGTCAAAATTCTAAACTAAATTAGAAAGTAAAAGGTTTAAAATTGTGATTCTCCCTAAACATTTTTTAGGAAACCAATTTATCTCTCTTTATCTTGTTTTTAATGATGATCTTTTCTAACTTGAAAATCTAATTTACTTACAAGAATCTTTTAAATTACCTATCGGTATTTCACTTAAACCAATTCACAATCCTTTATGTAATTGATCAAGAAACATAATTAAAGATAGGTTCTAATATGGCTATACAAGGCCAATAAATATATTCCTATTCTACAAACAAATCAATATACTTAGTATCGTAAGCTTCATGAACTCACACAACTCATTCATGGTCTAGTCCTAAAATTCCTTTTCCAAGTTTATTTAAAATATTCAAATTATCTAATAATTTACACATACTTAGAAATATGAAGAACAAAGATTGAATAAACAAATCACACCATATATGACAAGTAAAGAAAGTGATTATAATATGCTAGGATTGATCACAATCCCAAAACAACAAGTTTAGCTCATCAATACATGAATAAACAACATAAAAAACAAAGTATTTAGCAAATGGGTCAATAAATACAAAAGGAAGCAAGGAAGAAAAGAAAAGTGAAGTACTAAGTGAATATCTTTCAAACCTAAGCTTTCTCCTTGCCAAAATAAAGCTCTAACCATTCCTTTTTGTCCCGAAGTCTGTAAAAGATGTCTTCCTTCAAGAAACCCTCAAATCTAGCCCTTTTTTTAAACCAATAGAAAACAAGGCTAAACAATGACTTTGTACTACATTTTTTACATGACATCATGACTTGAAATTTTTAGTTGCAATGCTAAAGCATACTAGTAGAGAATTCTTACTCTGGGCACAAAAATCTACCACTATAGCTTTGGCCCTACTACTTTAGTAGCTGTTTTTACTTTCAACAACAATTTCTTACCCTTAACAACAACCATTCTCAACTTTTGTTGCTATACACTCCAAACCTTCTAAGGTTTCTTTCTTTATATTTCTAATCCTACGAAAACATAAAAGCTCATTTAATCACTATTTAACAAAGATTAAACAAATAAACTACCTAAAAAAGAAAAAATAACTTGCACTAAACTAGAACAAGAATTAACTTCAAAATAAAGAAATAAAAACTAAAACTTACTAAATATTAATTTAACTCAAATTTATTAAATTTATATTTAAAAACATAAAATAAACTCAATATTTATAAGATAAGCCCCTTAAAATGATAAGAAAAGCATAATAAATTAAAAACTTTTCACATTAAGGAATCTAAATAGGAAATTTGAATTATGTTGTTTTTAGTTGTTTATATTCTTATATAGAATTTTATTGAGAAACTCACTATGTTTCAACATTTTTAAGCTTAAATTTTGTTTGCTTATCTCGCGTTTATTTACTTTTTGGTTGATGTCAAATCCTAGTGAGGAAATTAATTGTTAGATAGATATATAAATGATAAGAAATGTTTGTTAAAATTATTTGTAGATGAAATTTTGTTGATGATGATGTTTTCCTCACTCATTGATTTTTTTTTTGTACCTACAACATATTTGGGATAAGTGTTAGCTTTAAGTTAGTTATGAATTGGACTACTTGTGAATATATGTATATATATATATATATATATATCTTAAACTTGGGACTTTAAAACCTTTTATAGTCTCTTGTAACAAAATCCTATGTTTTGTATTATCTATTAAAGTAATTTACGGATTTATTATATATGTTTAAGCATTTAATCCTAATTTTTACTCAATATATTAGTAGTACCCCTTTGGGTCTTGATAGAAATATGCATATAAATGTATGAAATTTCTTCTTATTAATGACCTTTAACTTGAAAAGTAATGTTTTTATCCTTTTCAAGAGGGTAACTAGTATTTGATGTTGTGTAAAATGGGAATTTTTAGAGTAAAATAGAATGTGGTTTTAATTGTTGTGAATCATTATTGTTTCCTCACGAGAGACATGAAAATTAGAAAAATGAGAACAATGATTGTATAATTTTTTGTTTCTTGATAGACAAAAAAAATATGATGATAAAAAAGAAGAGTTAACAGGAAGAAAAAATGAAAAAAGAATTGGCCAAAATAAAATGATAGAAAAAACATAATAAATCAAAATATTAAAAAACTAATAATAGAACTTTTAAAAAATTAATTTTGCAAGCGGCTTAAAAAATGCTTCAAATACTAAAAAACTAGAATTTGGACCCGTGCCAAAGCAACATGTTACCTATGATGAAATCTAAAAATTCAAATATCTAAAAAAATTTCTAGCATAGAGTATTAATGTACCTCTTGCACGGTACACATGGATGGAACTCCTGCATGTTGCACAAATGGAGCAACATCGTAGTAGCCTCACAATCTACAACCAACCAGGGTAAACACTAGTAAGCAACAAAAATATATATATATCTTCCTAATGGATGTATAATGGACAAGACAAGAAAAATAAACTAGTAATTGTTTTAAAAGTGTCTCTCTACGTCCCAGATCAGACAGCACGAGTGCAAAGTAAAGAGAATTATGCTTTGTATGCTTTGTTTGGTAGAGGGAATAGGAGAAAATGAAAGAAAATGGGAGAAGAATTTTATTTTTTCCCTATTTGGTATATGCTTAAATAAGAAAAGAGAAGATTAGGAAGGATCGCCGTTCCGTGAGCCCCACCGTTTGGCTTCCATTCACCAAATAACGAACGACGAGAAAGAAATTGTTTGATTATTGTAGTGGAGTCGGGGTCTCACGTTTTGGTTAGTTTTTGTATTAGCAATTGCATTGTTTAGCAACAATGTGGGTCCCACACTGTGTAGCAACCCATTTCCCACACTGTATTATAAAAAATTATAAAATAATTTAACATTTTATTTACATATATTTTTTCTTTTTGTTTCGTTCAACCAAATACGGTAAAAAAAAAAAAAGAAGTTTCTTTTTTTCCTTTTTATCATATAACTCATCTACTTTCTCTCCCTTTTCTTTTTATCTTTTTTCTCTTGTATTGTTTTCTTTCTTTTCATTTCTCTAATTTTACCAAACAATACATTGAAGATTCCCAAACTGCCTCTGCTTATATATGATGTGCTATAGTTATATATATTTGGTAACAAGTTCAAGTTTTTATGTATAGATATCCTTGGTGTCATCATGGGCAGTCTCACTCTAGAGATTGATCTAACATTCCAAGAAAATTTTTTGCCCAACTATATCAATGCCTATCATGTTGCTTCCCCAGCCACTCCGTAGACACCTTTTGATTGCTTTAATGTCAATAGAAGTTTCGAAGCAACTGGTTTTCGTTCTCAAAAGTAGCAGATAACGTATTTGTTTTAATTTTATCTAATAAAAGGGACAAATTTCCACTGTTAAATAAGTGAAACAAGTATTTCTAGAAAAGCAGTGGGAGCAAGCAAGGCTTGTATTTCTTAGATTCTCACATACAAAAGAGCAGGTGAGTCAATAAAAGTTCAAACGAGAACCTAAGCTAACATTCGCAAAGCAGATCTGATCACAGCAAATTAATCATATTGTTAACAAACATTGCACCAAAGAATATAGTTTAAAACTATACATTAATGTTATCCTAATCATAGAATCGAATTGAGAAACTAGAAATTGAAGACTGAAAAGGAAAATGTTTAGAGAATAAACGAACAAGAAAGGAATAGCCAGAAGTTGATAGAAGGAGTTCCTCTTTCTGCCGAAAAAAATTTGCCTTCCAACCTCGCAGCTTCTTTTTTAGGTATCTGTAAATTTTCTCAAATGCTTTTCTGTTTCTCTTACGTCCCTCTATGTAACCTCCAAGGTCTTGACCTATTTCTCTCACAACCTTGTACTTGAACACGCTTCCCATTGTTTGTTTAAAATTTCTTGGTTATAAGGTTAAATTAATTTAATTTCTGATTCGGCTCCATTAGCAAGGAGACCTAAAAATCTGAACCCCTCAAATGTTATATGCATATTACATAACCCAGTATTTGCTTTCAGAAAGAGGATAAAGTCATCAGCATACAAAATGTGATTTTAATCAGAAGGGCTGATTACTAACTTTTCCTGAACGTTTCCCGTGGATTGTCCACTCATTAGGTACATAAGACGAAGGGGCACAAGGATAAGGGTTACCTCTGCTAAGCAATCGCAATTTGATAGACCAGAAAAAAGCAAATTCATATCCACATATCTTTTTTTCTATTATTATTTCTAGTGTTTTTTAATATCCAACCATATTACAGCTTTTGTCTCTCCATCCAAAAGTTATTAAGTATTTCAAACCTTCATCTGATTAGGGAGTTTATTACTTATTACTAGCCGACGCAAAATCAATGAGATACGATGGAGTTAAACGGAAAATTTGCTAATATGAATGTAAATTTTTTTAAGTTTTATGATCACTGGTATTTTTTAATTTTATTTAAAATTAATTTGTCTCTCTGTATGATTCCTGTACTTAAAATTTTAATCACACTTTTAAAGTATCAAATCAAAATTGATTTCATTAAAAAGACATCATTTCTTTTTTTATTTACCAAAAACATCTATTTGCTAACTTTTTCTTCTTTTTGGACAACATGCTGGACTCGTCTAACATATGTGTAATCTGTTAACAGAATGGGCTTGATGGAGCCCTGGAGCCCAAGTCTGAAGAACCGGCTTGGTAGGGAGATCATGTATTTTGAATTTTATCTAGAGCCGCATTTCCATGTTTTTTTCTTGTCTGGCCCATATTCTGGTTAACTTATTTAGGGTTGAGTAGGACCAGGTTGGTATTTACCTCCATGTCCTATTCGTTCCCCAAAAAAAGAAAGAAGAAAGAGACAATAAATAAATAAATAAATAGAGCATTAAGTAGTAATAGTAAGTACTTCTTGCTCACTTTGTCAAGAAATCATGCTTACTGGGTTTTTCCTCCAATGATGTGTTAAAGATATTAAAGTCCTAATCTGAACTTGAATTACTTAATAGTTCAAAGTTTAAACCTTTAAATTCAGTGGTTCTCGAATAAATAAATAATTGTCCATGATGCTAAAAAATGTAAATATTTATAGTTAACAAATCACATCCTCTAAAGTCTAAACAGAAACAGTGAGTTAAGACATTAATCCATTTTTATTATGTGTGTGGGTGTATTAGTCAATCATTTATCGTCATTGCTTTTTATATCTTTGTCATTTAAAATTTCGTGGGACAGCCAAATACATTTGTAGAGCCCAGAAATGATTGAAAAGCCTCCTATTGAGAAAGCAGAACATTTAGACAATCATTCATCACAAGTATTCATTTTCTAATCCTCCATTATGAATGTAAATGAAGGGGTGCTTTGTCAACGACTCCATCTTGAAAGCTATAAACAAAAATGATGAAGACCTAACATTAAACATAAAGCAAAAGGGTACCATGAATTGCAGTGTGATGACGATATAGCAATCTATACGTAGAAGACTAAAAACAATGCCGTTTCATCTGTTTAGCATGCGAAGAGTCAATTTCTAAATGTTTGCATTGCAGGGGTCTAGATGCTTTCTCACATTTGTAACCTTGAACACGTTTTTTAGAAAATACAAAAAATCAAGATGACTGATTCACAGTCCCTGCTGTAATCGTGTTGAGTTTGGTAAAGAATTTGTTCATTTAAAATAGTAGAGATATATTTTTATCAGAAGGTTCTCTTATAAAAAGATAAGTATATAATTTTTATGATTTTTATAAATAGCATCCTATGAATAGTTCTTTTAAAAATTTCTGTATATATATCATTTCTAATAGAAAAGTTAATAAAAAATATATAAAACACTGTTATCTAAGCAATCTTTAAATAAACTTAGCCAATCAAATTCAAGTTCTAATTAAAGTTAAAAATTGTGAGAGAGTAAACAAGCCTAATTGTTAATTAATTCACACCCCTAAACTCCACACACTACTATTATTTAAGTGACTGAGTTTGAACCTGCCAAAACTTGCTACTGGTTTAAAGATGATTGGGAAGGCGACCCAAAAGGTCTAAAGGCATGAGAGGGAAAAGCAAGGTAGGTTTTATGGATCTTTGAAGTCTAATTTACCGGTGGCTGGTACATACCAGCATGGACATTTTTTCCTTCAATGTTTTTGTCCATTACCCTGATGCCTTTGTGTTGATATCAGCACATATAAGATTCCTAATGATCATATTGATGAGTCCCTAATTTATGATGAAAACGGGATATATTTGATATTATATTAGAGAGGCAAAATATTTTTTTCTTGATTAATATGGCCAAATGTGTATTCAATCAAATAAAATAAAGAAAGTGTTTCAATTGCAACATCTTTATCAGTTTGAGCCTCATTTTATAATTGATTTTGATTTCAGGGAAAAATAAAAGATTGTAAAAAGAATTGAGAAAAGAAAGGGAAGCTAAAAAGTGAAAATGCAAGTGGAACAAGTCCTCTCGCTATAGATAGAACATAATTTACTGTAGCGAGGATGCACTTTCGCTGTAGCAAGGAAGGCACTTCACCATAGCGAAATTGTGATGCATAAAAATTTTAAGGAGCAACTCGCTATAGCGTAGCAGTAGCGAAAGTAGTAGAAATCTAGGAACCAATAAGCTCTCGCCATAGCGAGAGTCACTCCTCGCCAAAGCGAGATCAGCCTCTGAAACGCACAGCTTTGATTTACAAGTTAAAACAGAGGAGAGGAGGCTAAGGCTTCATGAGTCAGTGAGGGAAAAGTGTTCTGGCTGACTAGGAGAGGAGAAAAACACACAAAGGATGTTGGGGAAGCTCCATACTGATCGGGGAATCACCCATTCTATTCTTTATTCTTCCGATTAGGTGTTTTTACTCCATTTTCCCTTCTAGTTGATGCATTTATTGATATGTTTGTTGAGATTTTTTGTGGATTTCAAACCATGAGTGGCTAAATCTTGACACCTTAAGAATTCTAATCCCCTTTTTACACTGTCAATCATCCCCTTTTTTATTAGTTGACATCACAAGTGTACGGGTCATAAGAGTAGTATGTGATGAATCAAGATCGTTCCCTTAGAGAATCAGTACGATTGGTAACTAGGTATTAGAGTTCTCATATTCATTTTAGTTAAACAAATCAAATTGTAATTGAGTTTTTATGAAAATTAATTCAAATGCAATTGACAATAATGAAATATGGTTTTAATCTAAAATAAACAATTAAAGACACCATAGGAATTCTAATCTCCTTTTTACACAATATCAATCATCTCTTTTTTTATTAGTTGGCTTAATGTTAATTTTAGAGTCAAAGGTCTAATTGAGTATAAATGTCTTTCGATCCATTTAACCTCTATATCAACTTGACTCTTTGATGTCTCAAATGAGTAGTTAATATTCAATTACGCTCAGACTTTATCCAAACTACCTAGGGCCCCCAAGTATATTTTTACCTCAAGTGCAAATTAGACTATGTCTAATCCTAAGTTGCTTAATCAATGATTTATAAGCAATTCCTTTCTTTCAAAGGTTAATTACTAAACCCATAATCAAACTAAAGGAGGCCAATCAATAGAATGAAACCATAATTCAGATTAAACACTAAAATTTTCAATAATCCAACATAATAACAAGGGAGACAATCTCCAAAGATTAAAGGTTCATAGAATCCTTAAGGGTTACAAGATTTAGCCACTCATGGCTTTAAATCTGCAGAAAATCTCAGCAAACATATCAACAAATGCATCAACTAGAAGGGAAGATGGAGTAGAAACATCTAATCGGAAGAATAAAGAAGAGAATCGGTGATTCTCCGATCAGTATGGAGCTTTCCCAACACCCTTTGTGTGTTTTTCTCTTCTCCTAGTCGGCCAGAACACTTCTCCCTCGCTGAATCCCGAAGCCCTAGCCTCATCTCCTCTGTTTTAGCTTGTAAATTAAAGCTGTGCGTTTCAGAGGTTGATCTCGCTATGGTAAGGAGTGACTCTCGCTATGGCGAGAGCTCATAGGTTCCCAAATTTCTGCTGCTTTCGCTACTATTACACTATAACGAATTGCTCCTTGGAATTTCTATGCATTGCGACTTCACTATGGCGAAGTGCCTTCCTCGCTACAGTGAAAGTGCATACTTGCTACAGCGAATTGTGTTCTAGTTATAGCAAGAGGATTTATTCCACTTGCATTTTCACTTTTTAGCTTCCCTCTCTTTTCTCAATTATTTCTACAATCTTTTATTTTTCCCTGAAATCGAAATCAATCATAAAATGAGGTTTAAACTAATAAAGATGTTGCAATTGAAACACTTTCTTTATTTTGTTTGATTGAATACACATTTGACCATATTAATCAAGAGAAAAGTACTTTGCCTCTCTAATATAATCTCAAATATATCCCTTTTTTATCCTAAATTAGGGAGTCATCAAACTCCCCCACACTTAAATCCTTGCTTGTCGTCAAACAATTCTTAGAAAATATCAAACAATGTGATTATTAATTACTTCTTTTCCACACTAAACATCCAATCAATTAGAATTTTAGATCCCCTTCACACTTAGAATGAAACCAATGTCAGAAACAGAAGCTCAGTAAAACTCAAATTGAATTTTGAAAATAATGTACTCATAGCAATACCTTGATTTCTAAAGTGTGTGTGTGTGCTCCACAACAGATTTTTAAAAAGCAATCAAGTAATTTTCAATAAACCCTCACTGCATTTTCAAGACCTAATTTAATTATCTGCTCTAATTTCAATCATCAAAATTCATTAAGAAAGGCCTTTATTGTTCAACATAGAACTACTTTTTTTCATTTTTTTTCTTCTTTTTTTTTTCTTCTCTCCTCCTCAATTCTCTTAATCATTTTGACTCCAATGACAACATTGGTTATGAAGTCATCCGATTACTTAGATTAAGGAAATCCTCATAGTGCTTACTAGCATACTTTTAGTTTTACCACTGTTTGACGCGAAAGTCCACACTTTTTAGTGCAAACCCCTGGTTACTGAGTGATTTCAACCATTGGAGTAGAGAGATTTTTTTTTATCCCTCTCAAATGACAATCAAGTATCCATTAGAAGTAGATAAATTAGAGAGATCTAAAAATAAATGGGAGCTAACTAAAAGAAAAGCTTGAATTGCTTTAATAATCATCTTGAACAGTTACAAGCTGGAGAGTTTGTATGGACTACAAGAAGTTGAACACAGCTACAAGAAAGGATCATTTCTCGCTTCCATTCATCGATCAAATGTTAGATCGGTTGGCAGGAAAAGAATTCTTTTGTTTCTTGGATGGCTATTCTGGGTACAATCAAATTGCCATTGCCTCTGAAGATCAAGAAAAAACTACTTTCACATGTCCATATGGAACTTTCACATTCAGATGTATGCCTTTTAGATTGTGTAATGCTCTTGCCACATTTCAAAGATGTATGATGTTGATTTTCTCTGACATGATTGAGCATATTATGGAAGTCTTTATGGATGACTTATCAGTGTTTAGCATCACTTTTGAAGAATGTCTAGATATTTTGACACAAGTTTTGCAAAGGTGTAAGAATACTAATTTGGTTTTAAATTGGGAAAAGTGTCACTGCATGGTTTATGAAGGTATAGTGCTTAGACATAAGGTGTCAAAAAGAGGATTGGAGGTAGATCGAGCTAAGGTTTCTGTGATTGAACAATCACCATTACTTACTAATGTGAAAGCTATTAGAAGTTTCTTGGGGCACACTGGGTTTTATCGGAGATTCATCAAAGATTTCTCAAAGATAGTGAAGCCTTTATCTTAATTACTTGAAAAGGATACCCTTTTCAAGTTGGATGCAAATTGCTTGAAAGCTTTTGAAGAGCTTAAGCAAAGACTTATCACTGCACCAATTATAGTAGCCCCTAACTAGTCAATACCTTTTGAGGTTATATGCGATGCAAGTGATTATGCGGTTGGAGCTGTGCTTGGCCAGAGACATAGTAAGATCTTTTATCCTATTTACTATGCAAGAAAAACTCTAGTTGGAGTACAGGT
Organism: Erythrophleum fordii; assembly: GCA_032878935.1. Lineage (NCBI taxonomy): Eukaryota > Viridiplantae > Streptophyta > Magnoliopsida > Fabales > Fabaceae > Erythrophleum > Erythrophleum fordii. The sequence continues at coordinate 8,949,242 of JAVQMF010000047.1, forward strand.
AAATTACTCAACTATTGAAAAAAAAATGCTTGTTGTTGTCTTTTCTTTTGAGAAATTTAGGGTGTATTTGATGAGCACTAAAGTTATAGTTCATACTGATCATACTGCTATCAGATATCTGTTGTGTAAGAAAGAATCTAAACCTAGGTTGATTAGGTGGGCCTTATTATTGCAAGAATTTGATGTGCAGATTGTTAATAGGAAAGGAATTGAAAACCAAGTTGCCAATCACTTATCTAGGCTTGTGAATAGTTTTGAGTGTGTGGATGATTTATTGACTAATGAGAGTTTTCCTGATGAGTCTGTATTTACTGTGAATTATGTGTCTACACCTTGGTATGCTGATTATGCCAACTACTTGGTTAGTGGTATTATGCCTGATGAATTAAAATCTTATCAAAAGAAAAAAAATTTACATGATGTGAAATGGTTTATGTGGGATGAACCCTTTTTGTATAAGAAGTGTGCTAACCAAATTTTGCAAAAGTGTGTGCCTCAAACTGAACAAAATGATATTCCCTCCTTTCTTTTGCTGAATCTCTCACTTCCCATGCTCCCATTCCCTTCCTACATCACATTCCTTATTACAAATACGTTGACTGCTCCTTTTATCTCCTGAATCGCTGTTGGTTTTAGTCATTTCTGTGGACATTAGGGCTGAGTTTTTTCTTCGCATATATCTGTTTAATTAGGGGTCAATACGCTAGTTTTTTCTGGTTAAACTCTATTGGTTGACTGTTTCTATCTAGGAAGCCTTCATTAATTTGGTATTTTACAGCTTGAATCAGCAATTTCACAAACCTATTCGTTCTCGCTATAACGAGAATCAACTCGCTACAACGAGTTTGATCATTTTCTAGAAAATGCTATTTCTTTTCTGGGTGCTTCCTCTTGTGTTTGCTTCCATATTCCTTGTCCCCTATTCCCTTGTATGCTTTTAGTAGTTTATTTCCCTATTACAAGTATGCCACATTCATTTGATTCACCCATTTTCCCTTTTCTTCACTCTGCATGTAAGCATCCCATTTCCCCTACTTGTCTGTGATTTTCTATTATTGTTGGCACTGATTTCTTTCTAATACTTATTTGAATTTCACAGTCATGGTTCCCGAAAAGCAAACTAAGACTGTTGAAGCTTCATCTTTGAAGCAAAAGAAGAAATCTTATGATAAGGATCAGTTTGCTTCAGCCGGAGCAAAATTCCATTTTGAGAGACTTTTCTCTGACCGGGGGATAGTTGAAGATATCTACTATGAGCCCCATGGCTTGGATCTCACTTACACTAACTTTGAGTGGTATGGGTTGCAAGGCTTCACCAAAAAGTCAGTGCATCGAATTCCATTGATGATCCAAGAACTTTATGCCAATTTTAAGAACATAAAGGAGGAGGAAGATGAATACTATTACCGATCTGCCTGGGTACGCATCAATAAGAAGGTCTTTCAAGACTTTTATAAATTACTTGATGTCGCAGAATATGCATTCCAATCCTATTTGGAGAATCTGTAGTCTATTCCGTAGGAAGAGGTAGAAACCACCATTGCACATGAAGAACGAGTAAGGTTGTCAATAAAGTCTATCCAGTTAATCAACTTAACAAGCCTGCTCAGTATTGGCTGCAATTCATCACCAACAATATTCTGACAAGTTCTCATGGGTCTGACATGATCCAAGAACGAGCAGCGTTGACTTGGTGTTTTATAACAAAGCAGCAAGTGAATATCCCCTGGCTTATGTACCTCAACTTCAAACAAATGGCAAGATCTGATAGGGCAAGCTTGGCATACCCCCACATGCTCACAGAGTTACTCACAATAGGGGGAAGTCGCGTTTCAAAAAATGACACTCAGTTCAAGTCGAAGGGGCCCTCTAAATAAGATAGTATGAAGGATAAGCTTGGACATCCCTGCAGACACCGGGCACCCGCACAGACATAGCCTGAGGCATCTCCACCTCTTTGCCCACAGCAACGATTAGGTACTCCAAAGCCGATGAGGCAAGATGCACCACCTCACATTGAATTTGAGGGTTGGGTGAGGGAGTCAATTGATAGGTTAAAGGGGTATGTCCTATCAATGAAGGATCAACTGCAGATGCTTATGGACTATCTGATGCCTGCACCTCCACCTCCACCTCCTGAGGTCCTCAGCCCTAGGTCATCATTCTCCCATAGGACCCTGCACCGCAGGATAGGCTTGGGCTTCCTGACTCATAGGACCTTTCTGTCCCTTGTTTGCTTCTTCTTTTTATTTCCCTACTTTACATTTTGGATAATTGTATGTGGATAACTGTATATCGTTATGCTTTTGAATTCTGCACTGGCTAATCCCATAATTGATATATTACTTCTAACGCCAACTTACTATTTTTTGCGTGATCTTTGTCCATTTTTGGTCTCTCAGATGTAGGAGTTGTTCGCGCGCGTCCCTCTCTTCCTTACTTTTTCTTATCAGGGGAGTCTCGTCTCTTTCTACCTCCTTACATCCCTTACCTCCGCCCCCGCCTACTTCTTGTTTCCTCCCTTTTACACATTGCGAATAATGTTAACTTTAAGTGTGGGAAAAGGTAAACATAGGCTAGGCGGATATACAAATTTTAACAATAAAAGGAAGCCTATCAATAATAATCAATCCATCATAATGCCCCTAATTTTAACCAGATTCATCCCCTCTTACTTTAGATGAATACTAATCAATGAATGTGGGGGTTAAGCAAACTTGAAATGAATAAAGTAAGTAATGTAGTTGCAGTATGCACCCATAATAGGAGCACTTCTCAACAAGATGATTATTGAAGTAATTCAAGCTTTTCCTTTAGTTAGCTCCCATTTATTTTTAGATCTCCCCAATTTATTTGCTTCTAATGGATACCTAATTGTCATTTGAGAGGGATAAAAAAAAACTCTCTACTCCAATGGTTGAAATCACTTAGTAACCGGGGGTTTGCACTAAAAAGTGTAGACTTTCGCGTCAAACAGTAATAAAACTAAGAGTATACTAGCAAGTACTTTGAGGATTTCCTTAATCTGATTAACCGAGTGACTTCATAACTAGTGTTGTCATTTGTGTCAAAAGGATTAAAAGAATTAAGGAAGAGAAAAGAAGAAAGAAAAAAAAATGAAAAAAATAATTGTGTTGAAAGTAGTTCTATGTTGAACAATAAAGGCCTCTCTTAATGAATTTTGATGATTGAAGTTAGAGCAGATAGTTAGATTGGGTCTTGAAAATGTAGTGAGCGTTTATTGAAGATTACTTGATTGCCTCTTAAAAATCTGTTGTGGAGCACACACACACTTTAAAAATCAAGGTGTTGCTATGAGTGCATTGTTTTCAAAATTCAATTTGAGTTTTACTGAGCTTCTGCTTCTAACATTGGTTTCATTCTAAGTGTGGGGGGATCTGAAATTCTGATTGATTAGGTGTTTATTGTGGAAAAGAAGTAATTAATAATCATATTGTTTGATATTTTCTAAGAATTACTTGAGGAAAGGCAAGGATTTAAGTGTGGGGGAGTTTGATGACTCCCTAATTTATGATGAATAAGGGATATATTTGAGATTATATTAGGGAGGCAAAGTACTTTTCTCTTGATTAATATGGTCAAATGTGTATTCAATCAAACAAAATAAAAAAAGTGTTTCAATTGCAACATCTTTATCAGTTTGAGTCTCATTTTATGATTGATTTCGATTTCAGGAAAAAGTAAAAGATTGTAGAAAGAATTGAGAAAAAAGAGGGAAGCTAAAATGTGAAAATGCAAGTGGAACAAGTCCTCTCGCTACAACTAGAACATAATTCGCTATAGCGATGATGCACTTTCGCTGTAGCAAGGAAGGCACTTCGCCATAGCGAAGTCGCGATGCATAGAAATTTTAAGGAGCAACTCGCTATAACGTAGCAGTAGCAAAAACAGTAAAAATTTAGGAACCTATGAGCTCTCGCCATAGCGAGAGTCATTCCTCGCTATATCGAGATCGGCTTGTAAAATGCACAACTTTCATTTACAAGCTAAAACAGAGGAGAGGAGGCTAGGGCTTTGTGATTCAGTGAGGGAAAAGTGTTCTGGCCGACTAGGAGAGGAGAAAAACACACAAAGAGTGTTGGGGAAGCTCCATATTGATCGAAAAATCACTGATTCTGTTCTTTATTCTTCCAATTAGGTGTTTCTACTCCATTTTCCCTTCTAGTTAATGCATTTGTTGATATGTTTGCTGAGATTTTCTGTGGATTTCAAGGCATGAATGGCTAAATCTTGTAACCCTTAGAGATTCTATGAACCTTTACTCTTTGGAGATTGCCTCCCTTGTTATTATGTTGGATTATTGAAGATTTTAGTGTTTAATCTGAATTATGGTTTCATTCTATTGATTGGCCTCCTTTAGTTTGATTATAAGTTTGGTAATTAACTTTTGAAAAAAAGGAATTGCTTATAGACCATTAATTAAGCAATTTAGGATTAGACATAGTCTAATTTACACTTGAGGTAGAAATATACTCTGGGGCCCTAGGTAGTCTGGATAGGTCTGACCATAATTGAATATTAATTACTCATTGAGACATCAAAGAGTCGAATTGATATAGAGGTTAAATAGATCGGAAGATATTTGTACCCAATTAGACCTTTGACTTTAAAATTGACATTAAGCCAACTAATAAAAAAGGAGATGATTGACATTGTGTAAAAAAGGGATTAAAATTCATAAGGTATCTTTAATTGCTTATTTTCGATTAAAACCATCTTTTATTATTGTTAATTGCATTTGAATTAATTTTTATAAAAACTCAATTACAATTTGATTTGTTTAACTAAAATGAATACGAGAACTCTAATGCCTAGTCACCAATTGTACTGATTCTCTGAGGGAACGACTTTGATTCATCACGTATTACTCTTACGACCCGTACACTTGTGGTCATTATTCTGGTGAGCATCACATATGTTGATATATACGCCGATTTTGATTATTCAGAGACAAATTCAATTCATGAAACATTTTTTCAAGTTAACTTTTCGTATAACTTCGATTCATATATAGGTGTGATTTAACTAGAATGTGTAAGCGGTGGAAATAGTGATTTGATATTTTTAAAATATTAAGTTTAATGTGCTTTTATATATTTAGGTTAGTATGGTATACATATGTTTCTAAATTAGCGATGTTCATTTTTAAAGATTAAAAAGGATACATCATTTCTTTATTTAGTTTCCCAAATTTTAATTATTTTACTTTGATATATATTTGAAAGAGTATTACGCCTTCAAAATTTTTTTTAATGTTAAACATGATTTATAGAATGATTGATGTATCTCAGTAAAGTTTATGTGACTTTAATTGCTTAGATATCATTAATATATGTCAAGACAAAATATCATTTCTCTCAAAGTAATCAAAACATTATAATGTTCGGCATATTTTAGTGACAATTGAGCATTTAACAATTATAGTAGTTTCACATTAGGTCTACATGCCAAGAGAGAGTACCTTATCACCCAAAGTAATCACAACTCTACGTGTTTTAGTGATATAGTTAAGCATTTAACAATTACATTAATTTCATGTTAAGTCATGTCATACATCTTTATTAATTATTTATTAAGGGAATTAACATAAAAATGATATTGAAGACGAAATGTTCTATAAAAAATTGAAATATATAAGATGATTATTTTAAACTTTTGAAAGTTAAATTGAGACAAAAATATATTTTTTTGAAAACTAAAATATTTGTTCACTTCTCTTAGTTAATGGTTCAAATAAGAAGAGATGCTTAAGGGCCAATTTGTTCATTAGATATACTTATGTACTTAGTGATTGAAAATAAGAGATGAAAGAGAAGTAAGTGAAGAAGCTGAGAGTACAAAAATAAAATAATTATCTTCCTCGTCTAAATATTCTTTTCATTTTTCCAACAATAAACTTATTGATTATAAAAGATGTATTACTATAATCACCTAAGAATATATGGAAAATATTGGAACATTATCACGTTTTAAAACCATTTCATTGATTAAAATGAAATCAAATAGCCATTTCAAAAAAAAAAAAAAGAAATTACTTGTAAATTATATCAAAATGAGTAGGATTTTGAAAATTATATCTATATGCTTTGCATTTTTATATGGAATGAATATCTAAACTACTATAGTTATGTGACAAAATTCATGGATACGTTTATTTATAAATAGTATTGAACCCTATACTTTTCAAAATTCCAAACCCAACACAACACAATTCATGAATGTGCATGGCTATTAATTATCAATTGCACAGAATGCGAATAAGCAGGTGATTTAATTATCGACCTAGCATTTAAAACACTTTTGGGTAATGATTATTTTTTATACACATGATAATTAAGTGATTTAATTATTAGTTTAACTATACAGGCTTGTACTCAATGAAAATACGAGTGATGCAGACATTTTAGAGCCTAAAATTAAGATTCTGGATAAGTAGATAGGTAACAAGTTGAGAAAATTATATTTAAGGATTTAAATTTCATAAAATTTATAATAAAAGACTTTAAAAGTTAAAATTAGCTCCGAAGATTATAATTATTATAATTTATTATTAAAAGTTAAAAAAGTTATTATTAGATTTTAAAAAAATTATTAGTAAAATTACTAAAATTATAAATTTTTTAAAATTTGATATTAATTTTTTTGAATTTTAATAATAAATTTTTTAATTTTGGTCTTTAGAAACAATATTAATTTTTAAAATTTTTTATTATAAGTTTTATATAAACTAAATCTTTAAATATAATTTCTCCTAACAATACAGGGAGAATTTGCTTCTGCTTCTTTCTTGGTTTAGATTTGCATTTTCAATAAAAGTCCAATTATTACTGAAAAGAGAGCTCAGAAAAGCAACCTAGGATTTTACTGGAAGACATTTAATAAAGCAAAATTATTTACTGAAAAGAGACAAATGCACCCTAAAACATTTTGTAAATTTTTCATATTTTCAGCGCCAGACAAATGCACCCTATAATTATTAATAAAGCACAATTATTACTGAGAGAGATCAGAAAAAGCGACCTAGGATTTTGCTACATGATGTAGTACGAAAGTTTGCGTATATGACTCCGTTTATTTCGTGAAATAATAAGCATTTTTCGTAGAACTTTGTTTTCAATTTTTTTAAAAAAATTTCATGAATTTTTTAATTATTTGTCTTATTAAAAAATTCAGTAAAAATTTTTTATTTGCGCCCAAATATAACCCATTGTGAATTTCGATAATGGTATTGATCCGTAGCACATGACAGTATGAACTATAAATTTATAAAAAAGAATTAATTAAGAAAATAATAATTATTTAGTTATATATTTTAATTTTTTTGGGCGAAATTTGAAGTAACTTACATTGGTAATTTAAAAAAATCTGAATAAATACAAAAAAAAAAAAAATCTTTTTCTTGTCAGAAAACATTTTCACTAAAAAAGTTTCTATAAAAAAAATGCACCCAAAAAAATTTTGTAAATTTTTCATATTTTCACCTTTAGACTACATATAACTTAAAAGACATATATTATTTAATATATATATATATATATATAAACAATTTGTAATCTATTGTCATTATGATAAGTCTCTAAATTATCAATTTTTTATTATTTTAAGCGATTTATTATATGAATATATAATTTATATTATATTTTCAGTGTATAAAATTAATGAATTTTAATTAAGTTAATATTTAGTAGGTTTTGATTTTATTTTTTAAGTTTTGATTTCATTTTTTGTTTTAGTTAAGTTGTATTTTGTGTTTTTATTTGTATTTTTAGGTTGTTGAATTGTTTAATCTTTATTAGTAAATTATAATTAATAAATAGATGAGTTTTATGTTTTTGTAAGGTTAAAATTATAAAGAAACAAAATTAAAAGTTTTGAAATGCAAAGTAACAAGAGTTGAGAAGATTTACTGAAAGAGAATTAGAAAGAAAGAAAGAAGAAAGAAAGAAAAGAAAAGGGAGAAAAAGATTGTGCTCAAAACCGTTACATTTTCTTTAGCAACACATTTGGATTTGAGAAAGAAAATGCAACACCATGGCAACAAATTTAATAGAAGTAAACTGTGCTACAGCGCTTTTGAGTGCCGTTGCAACGCATTTTGAAAATTATATAAAACACATTGTTTTTAACTACATTTTTTGAGAGTTTTAAGAGGGTTTCAAGATCACTTTGAGGAAGGTCACCATTCTAAAAATTTTGGGGAGAAAAAGAAAGGGTATGGGGCTTCATTTGTCATGGGAGAAGTTTAAATATGAGAAATATTCACCGATTAAATCAAATTTTTCTCTTATTTCCTTACTTTTCTTTATATTTTTTTGCCCATTTGCTTCATACTCTATTCTTAATATTGTTTTTGTTTGTAGTTATAAGCTAAACTTGTTGATTTGAGATTATGATAAACTCTAGTTTATAATATGTAGTAATTACTCTATTTATTTGCAATTAGTGGTATAATGTAATTAATCAATTCTTGTGCTTCATACTTCTAAGCGTGTGAAAATTATTAGATGATTTGAATAAATGAACTTAGAAAAAAATTTTACGGCTTAATCATAGATTAGGTAGTGTGGCTTTATAAAATTTGTAATATTAAGTGGATTGATTCACTTGTAGGATAGGAATATACCTATCTTCACATAGCCATATTGGGACGTATTTTTTATTAAGCCTCTAAATCAATTGTATAAGGAATTATGGACTGGTTAAGGAAATGCCTATAGGTAATGCTTGTAGATAAATTAGAAAGTTAGGCTATCAATGACATTAAGAGTTAGATAAAGAAAGGTAATTAGTTCATATAAAATATTAAAGTGAATTATAATCACAAATTATTTTACTTTCTAATTTCATTTAGAATGGTATCTTTTATTTATTTTGTTATTTGTATGTTCTTAGTTTACTTTGAATCTTTATTCCTTTTATTGTTGGCTTCATTTAAATTAAGATATATAATTTTATTATTTAACAATTATTCTAGTAACAGACCCCAATAGGAATGATATTATATTTATTATTTTATTGCTATTCATGATTTAATTTAAAATTATAACATTAATTTTCGAAAACATAAAGTACGACAATGACTTATTCGTGGTAGAGGAAAATTGAGTATGGCAACTAATCATTAGTTAATAATAAATTCTTTGCATAATTTTTTTAGAGTTAGATTGATACAAAAAATCATTAAAAATTCGTTAAAGGCTCAGCTATCCACTTAGTTGACTTTTATTTGATTTTTAATGTACACAGCCAAACCAGTAATTATGTGTTTTCTTTCTTTTTTTATTTTCTCTTGGGTAAAGAACCAGTACGTTATTTTACAGGGTTATACCTCCTCTTTTACAATTAAGTCTACCATAATTAATAACTATACATAATGAAGTGTATTACTGAAACTAGAAGCACGCTCTAAGAGAAAAGAGGGGGGGAGGGAGCTAGCTAATTGCAAGTTTTGGCAACATCATAAATAAATAATTAATTAATTAACCGGCAAGGTCTCGCCATTATATGGTAGAAGTTTGAAATCAATTGGTGTGAGAGAGTTAATATGGGATAAAATAGAAATTTCCCTTGCGAGTTTTGTCATATGAAAAGAAAAATTAGGGTCAAAGTAACGTCCAATTAATTAAGTAGTCACATGTGGAATTGCATTAATTAAACAACGAGAACAAAATCTGAAATTAGATCTTCGGAGTTATATACTTCATGCATGCACAGCCAAGCCAACTCAAAAGTTCATGATCCAATTGTTTAGTTTAGATTTAGTAATTAATACTTTGCGCTATCAATATTCAAGCAGAACTTACTACCACTAAGTGCCATGCACATAATGATAAACAAGAAATATTACTATATATATATATATGTTTATTTATATATTTAGTTCTTTATTTGTTTACGTCAGCCACACAACTATCTGGGTTTGGATTGTCTTCTTATAGATTTAGAAGCACGTGGTTCTCTTCATGGCTTTCAATATCTATAATTTAATTATGCAGATATTATACAGTAATGGGAAGGAGAAATGTCTTAATAATTAGGTGCATATCTCTTTTGCTAAATTAATACACGCATGGGGACTAGACTAAATAGAGAAATAAGAAACCAGTCGACCTCTATCTCTAATTGTTTCTTTCAGAAGAAAATGTTATTCATACATCAAGCTGTTTTAACTTGAATTTGAAAGCACCAAGTTGTAACTGTTATTCAAATATACGGGTCGTGTGGGTCATAACTGAGGAAATAGGCCAGCTGATGGACGCGGCTCTCTAAATATGACTACTTGCAAGTATATATATATACATATATATATATATATATATATATATATATGGCAGCAGTAATATAAAATTAAGTAAGTATCATTCTGTTGTCAAATACTAAAATTTACACCTTAACCTAAATTAAGCAATTAAGTGCAAATGTGTGTGGAAAATAATTTAATTCTATGTAAAATTAGAAACAAACTTAAATTTAGACTGCTAGGCAATTAGAGGAACCTAAGATTATTACTCTTCCAAGTATTTCATAAAGACTCAATTTAACCTTCTTTACCTTGCTTAATGATGACATTTATGGTTCAAATTTCGCTCGTATTTTCCCAAATCTCCTATAACCATATTCCTACTTAATTTCACAATCGCTTACGAAATCAAATCAAGTGAGCACTCAATAACACAATTCCTAATTTAGATATGTGATAATAGTAGGTATATTCCTATTTTATTAGCAAAAACATCCACATATCCTCGTAAGTTTTAAGTACTTACACAATTCAACCCAAGTTCTAATTCTAATATCCCTTTTCTAAGTTCAACTTGAATATCAAATCATTCCAAAAAGAAATGAAGCAAAAAGTTGAATTGACATTTATATACCATTAATCATAAGGAAAAAAGTACAAGAGTTCATAATAATACTACATTAAAAAGTTTAGCTAATCATTACAAGATTAACTATCAACAAGTTCAGAGTATATAGTAGCAACATCAAGGAAATGCAAACAAAGGAAAAGAAGAAGAAGAAGAGAAAACTAGTTGCAGATCTTGTCTTCTCTTCAATCCTAGCTCTCTCTTGCTTCCTTGATGCTCTTCTAACTCCTTTCAAACCTCCAATAATCTCATAATGATGGCCCTCTTTTGAAGGAAATTGGATATAAGCCTTAAAACCTAGCAAAAAGTGGAGCAAAAAATGTCATTGTTGTGATATCTACGACTAGCACCATGACGCTAGCATTGTGGCCCTATTTGCTTTTGTTTGGTAGGAGATCTTTACAATAGTGGCACTACAACGCTAGGACGTAGCATTGCAGTGCCAGACCTTTTTTTTTTTCTTCCAATTAAGTATTTTTTGGGCATTAATACTTTGGGTTTTCGAGGCTCTATGTCAAAGAAAACCCCCCAACTTAAATTCTCATGTATTTACACCTTAGAAAAGTAATCAAAGTATGATTAGTTCTTTGAATAAAGTAAAATTAAGCCAAAACTTATAATCTATGGTATCAAAATTTGAGTATGGAGCTATATATAATAGCTATGCATATTTTTCCTAGAATTAGTTATTTTTATTCCATAATTCAACAACTAAACACTTATTCTTAGTAAAGATGTGCAAAATAACATGAATAAATAGGAGTTAACAATGAACTCTTGTCTTCTCGAGAAAATAACATAACATAATTTATATAATTAATTATTGCCATCTTAAAGTTTGAGATCTATTGATCCATGTGATCCCATTCTCACGTTGGAAATAAAGTGAAAAGTATCATGTTCATTGTCATAAAATAAAATTACATATCCATTTGTTCTTTAAACTTAGGGTGCATTTCAAATTAGATTGTCACAATTTAAAGAAAAAAAAAAGATTGATGATTAGTTTTTGTTCCTATAAAGAGAAGGGAAAGTAAGAATATGGATCACTTGAAGTTCACTTTAGGTGATGTAAGGATAGAGAAAGAGAGAGAGGTGGAGCCCACTACCTATAGGGTAGATATGAATCCCACCTCTCTCTCTTTTTCTCTCTCTTCGCTTCACCTGGAATAAATTCAGTTGATTCGCTGTGGGAGAAGTGAAGCTTGTTGGACTTTGTTTGTATAACTTTGAATTCCTTTATATAAAGAGACCAATAAAATAAAATGAAGGGAATAAAAATATTACAAAATCCCAAGCTTTCTTTTTCCTCCTCCTAAAAAGTGTTTAACAAAGTCAAAACAATCTCTTATTAATAATTTACAAATTATAATAGTGAACAACTTGAAGATGCTCACTTTCTTTAGCTCATCAAATCCCTTGCAATAGAGATATAATCCTTAGATGGAATCGAAACAACTTGTGGTACCTATTTCTTTCCTCCCCCTCAATTTCTACCAACCTAAAAGAAAAGAAAAATAAAAGGGAACACAAGTTATTAATTAATTGGAAGTTTTATGTTTAGACATCTACTTGGTCATATACAAAAATAAATTATTTATGCTTCACGCTAGCAAAGTTGTTATTGTAGAAACTATAAAAATTCTAGTTTTAAAAATAATGTTTGTCATTTATTTTATTGTATTTTTATTATCATACTTTTTCTAAAGCTCCAATATGTCCTTGTATAAGGCAAACAATATCTTGCTAATTGCTTGGAAAAGGTTATGTTCATGGCTAAACTAATATCTTATTAACATAGATAAATCAACATGAGATCCTAATTAAAGATAGAAGGGACATAAGTTAAAGTATAACAATGAAGTTTGAAAGGCCATCTCTTTTAGCAGCTAGCATAACACATACCATAAAATAACAATATATATATATATATATGTTAAAACTACTTATGCAATTTAATAAAAAATAAATTACAATTCAAATTACAAACTGTGTAAGCAAAAATAAGGATCTAAATACCTTTAGCCATGTTCAAAGAATTTTTTTATCCAAGTTCAAATTCTCCAAAATAAGATTTACAATTTTGAGTACACAAAAGAAGAGGAAGAAAGAAGGATTATCAAACAAAGGTAAGTCAAAAGTCTCAATGATGATTTGTGTTAGTCTAACTCTACTTATTAGGAACTCTTTAAAAATTGCTAACATTAAATTGACCACTTTTCCTCTTAAAAGAGGTTAGATATCTAATATGCAATTATCCACTACCTCACTAATCTAAAATTGAGGGCCATTAATTAGAATTATTTAATTTAAAAAATAAAGATATTATGAGATATTATTTAATTATTATTATTTCAAAATATCCCAACTTCTGATACAGAGTATCATAAATGAATCTTTAGTTAAAATAATATCCCAATAATTAAATTAAATTAAATTAAACATTCTAATATTCTCCTGCTTGGTCTTAACATAATTTGCCAGCTAATATGTTTATAGGTAAAATAAACACACATTACAAGAATCATGGCAATAAATTCTTTGAACAAATAAATATTATCTTCTATGCATTACTTGTAACATGTCTTTAGCTTTATGGGATATTAACCTTTCATGAATGAATGTTAAATGTTTTTTTAGGGTTCAAACTTATATGTTTGTCAATTTGTCACCAAAATGCATGTCAACATATATAGAGACAACCACCAAAATTAAAAATTTTATTTCATTATGTATCATAATTAGGCCAAATATGATCTAAGATCAATTTGAGTCACTTGATTCTTAAACTCTTTCAAATGCATCCTTTTAGTTAGAGGATTAACTAGCATTTTCTTATCCAAATGTGCCTTATGACCACTTGATCAGCCTTAACCCATTCTTTTAAGGCTAAGTACTTGATATTGATATGTTTATTTTGACTTTCACTTTTATTATTTTTAACCAATAAAATTGCAGTTGTATTATCACAATATACTTTGATAGGCCTAAAGACTGAATCCATAATTTTAAGGTTAGCAATAAAATTTCTTAACCATGTAACCTATGAATGCACCTCAAAACATGAAATAAATTCAACTTCTATAGTAGAGGTAGCTACCAAAGATTACTTAACGCTTCTTCAAGAGATAGCTCCCTCAGCAAGCAAAAAAGTGTAACTGATGTTGACTTCCTTGAGTCAATGGATCCTACCAAATCCGAGTTTGAATGACAAACAACTTCCAAATTATCAATTCTCTAATAAGTATATACCTTTTAGTAATGTCAAGGTACCTTATGACTTTTTTTGTAGCTTTCTAGTGATCAGTCTCATATTATTTAGGTACTTTTCTAACATGCCTATAGCAAAGCTACATTAACTCTTGTGTAGATTTGTGCATACATAAGGCTTCCTACTATTAAAGCATACAAAATATTCTCCATCTCTTTTCTTTTTAGCTCATTATTGAGACATTAAAATAAGTTAAATTTGTCCCCTTTCACAGTAGGTGCTACACTAAATGCATAGTCTTTCATTCTGAATCCTTTAAGAATTTTATTTATATAAGTCTCTTGTGATTGTTCGAAGATACCTTGAAACCTATCTCTATCACTGTAATAAAAAGGGAGTTTTTGCTTTCTATTACACCATCACTTGAAATTGATTTACTTAATTTAAGTTAGGATGTAAATTTTGATACTTGAAAAGTTTTAACAACAAATTCTCAAGGGGATAATCCTCTCTCATTACTTTATTATTGTTTGTAATGCATATACTTGCATGTCCACTTTCAAACAAGTAAGAGATTTAAGTTGGGTTTGCAATTTTTTAGATTTCAAAGGGTGTCTTAAACAATGCCTTTGTTGGAACCCTATTAAGAATATACATTGTTGTCTTAAGTACATTTATTTGTAAAGAAATAGAAAGTTTGGAGTTGATAAACATATTCCTTACCATCTCCAATAACATCTTTATTGCTTTTTTCAATAACATCATTCATATCAAGTGAGCCAAGCATTGTGTATTATGCTATAATACCATGCTCCTAAAGAAAATCAACAAATAGATCAGGTGCTTATCCATTATTAGTATACCCACTATAATATTTATCTCTCTTATCAAATCTCACAATCTTAATCTGTTTCTTTACATTTGCTTTATAGTCTTTAAATACATCTAGTGCCTTGTTTTTATTATAAAGCAAGTAGATATATATGTACCATAATAAATCATTAATAAAAGAGTTAAAATATTTTTTATGATTTGAATTTAAATTAGGACAACATATATTAGTATGTATGATTTCTAATAAATCCAAACTCCTGTTAGCCCTTTTATATGACTTGTTGGTCTACTTACTCTTAATCCAATCAACATATGGACTAAAATGTATAAAGTCTAAGGGTTGGAAAACCTCATCCTTTACTAAAATTTTGATCCTCTCTATGTAGATATGCCCCAAGCTTCTATGTCACAAGTTAACTATTGCTTTCTTGAAGCATACATGCAAGTATACATATCATAAAGGCAATATAGTGATAAGAATAGATTGTTCCTTTGAGGATTTGTTGTTAAAATAATGTCAAGTACTAAAATTCACACCCTACCTTAAATCAAACGAATCAATTTTTAATAGTTGGTGTTAGAAAGATATGATTATGGATTAAAAGCTTTACAAAGCTCAAAGTTAGTATTTGGATGTTCTGGGTGAATAGTAGCATCTAGGATTATTATTTCCTTTTGTATTTCATAATGATTTGATCAATACTTAATACCTTTGCTCTTAATGATGATATATGTTGGCCTAGGGTTCACTTATTCCTATAAGTATTTTTCCAAATCTTATATAAGGTTATCCAATCAATTTCATAATTCCTTATAAAACCAATAAGAATCAAATTGCTAGCATAATACCTAACTGGATCATGTGAGGCTAATGAGTATATTCCCATCCGCCTACTCTAACAAGTTTTAAGTACTCACACCACTCAACTCTTGATCTTACCTTCCTTTCCCTTTCTCAAGTTCAAGCAAGGTATCAAATCACCCTAAGTGTTGGTCAATCAATTAGAGAGCATGAAGTATGGAGTTGAATGAACAGATATTAACCATTGATTGCAAAGTTAAAATGAGAAACAATCATTAATCCATACAAGAGTTCCTAATAATCCTAGATTAGAGAGTTTAATTATATATGATCATGAAAACTAAAGGAAAGATTGAAGTGAAAGTCAAATACATCAGAAATAATTAAAAGAACAAAAGAAAGGAAGAAGAAACTCAGAAATGGAGCTTGTTTCAGCTTCACTCTTCAATCCCTAGCTTCTCTCTTCTCCAAGATGCATCCTTAACTCTCTCTAGCCTCCACACACTTGGAACAAAGCAAGTGCAACCCAAAATGATGGCTCCTTTCCATTCCCCTCACATATGAAGCTAGAAACCCTAAAAAACTCTATAAAGAAAATGTTGCGATTAGTTAATCCATTTTGCACTGAGCCAGGTTGAGTTCTGGGTGAATATACATCGCGGCCTGGTTAGGATGCGCCGTGGCAATATTGGCTTCTGGATTGCATGCACGCTCCTTGCCTTAGCATACAATATTTCTATAATATCATAATTTTCTATCTCTATCTCTATGTCTCATATCAAGCAACTTACAAAAAAGGCAAGGAAAATAACATTAAATAATGCATTTCTTAGCGTTGCATTGCGTATAAAATTCTCGTTCAATGTCTTGTGGGCCATGTGAGCTCATACATCACATTCTTATATTTAATTACATAGATATAACTCGTTCCATTACCAAAAGTGGCCTACAATCCATGAAAAGTAATAGAACACACAAAATTTATATATGCATTTTTTGCCATAATTTTGCCACTTCTATTAGAAATTTTAGAAAATCATAATAATTTAAAAAAAAAAATCAAAACCATGAATTCTTCACTATTCTAGGAAGCTACGTATGTCTAATTTATGCTAAAAATATATCCAGACCATGAAAAATCACACATAGCATGTTTGACCTTCAAAAATGTCTAGAAGTCTGACTGGCTACTGGTACTGTCACAGCTTTCTGCTATAAACTTCAAAAATATCCAATTAATTCCAAAAAACTCCAATCTATACAAATGATATCAATCTAGAAAGATGTAGATGTTCGTTAGAGGGAAAAAATAACTTTAAACTAGTTCAGTCATGCCCAGGAATTGAAAACTAATCAAATAGTACCTGAGGTTAGTCTAAATGCCTAATACTAGGTAGAATATTTAAAAATTCATATCTCTCTCTCTTGACATCCAAATTGGGTGCTTCTAGTTGGTACAAGTCAATGGAAATACCTAGTTTCTCCTTATAAAAGTTTGTGGCAATTGGACATCATTTACCCTATGAGTGACAAAATTCATTTTCAAACCTAAGTGAACACTACACCAGACTAAAATTAGAATTTTTTTCAAATTTTAAAATTCATCAAATATTCTCTAGACCTTCAAAAAGTCTATTCTTTAGCTTCCTAAAAATCTCTCAAAAAAACTCTAAATGTATGCCAAATCTCAGATCAAGAAGAGCTCATTTGGATAAAAAGTGATAGAGTTTTAAAATGGTCAAATTTTCTTCATATTAGACCTGATTATGGGCCGAGAAGCCTGCTTAGGCCCAAAAAAAGCCAATATTCAAAAAGCATGTTTTAAAAAAGGGCCAGGCTTGGGCTTTTTTATAAGCCCAGCCTGAAAGAAGCTCGGCCCAAATATATATATATATAATATTATATAATATATTTTTTGGTCTCACTTAGTGACTCACACTAACACACTCCCAGGCCTTGCTTAGGGACTACAACTACTGGCTCGGCTTACCTTTAGAATTAGAATGCCTTAACTTAAAGCAATCAAGTTCCCATCCTTTCCTTTTTTTTTCTTGGTCTTATGCGCTCCTTTTGCTAACGCTCAATGCTCAAGCAATTTCATACCCAATCTCCCACTCTCATTTTCTCGCACTTCCAGAATCCAGAACTAGTCTCCAACAGCCACAACGTCATTCTTTTTCATTCTACTTCTTCTGCCATCTGCCTTTGTTACTCTACCTTAGCCTTCCACCATTTAGTATATCAAGCACGATTACACGAACACTGGCACAACCTCTTTCATTTTGCTTCTGCATTTTGCCGCCCAAACATAAACATGGCACCACAGCACTGCAGTAGACTGTCACACACATGCATTGGAACGTAGGCTCACAAGCTCACACCAAGCTCGAGTTTCCCATTTGTAATAGCCACCAACAACCATGTCCTTGACCCGCAAGTTCACCAACTATCACCACCACCAATAGCAAGGTATATTTCAAATGACTACCATTCAATGAACTATGGAATCAGACATTGTTTGTAATCATCTATTGTAAATTTGTAATGGACCCTAAAATACTAAAGCTACTTTGATTTACAGATCATCGATAAAGTACAAAAAAATGAGTAAGCTCACTAACTAGATTTGAATAAAATTGACTATTTGCATCCTCAAACTCAAACCCATCCTTTTCCCTCTTCAATTCCATAGTTCATGATATGTAGATGCAACCAATGCAACAAA
The DNA here is from genome assembly GCA_032878935.1 of Erythrophleum fordii. Lineage (NCBI taxonomy): Eukaryota > Viridiplantae > Streptophyta > Magnoliopsida > Fabales > Fabaceae > Erythrophleum > Erythrophleum fordii. The sequence continues at coordinate 8,967,703 of JAVQMF010000047.1, forward strand.
ATGTCTGGGTATGGTTATTAAGTATCTAACATATATTTTTAGAATTGTATTATTTACCTCTGTCTCCATATATGTTTAGGAAACACAGGTATACAATAGATAGGAAAGTTCGAGTTAGATGCCCTACTATGAAGTTAAAGAATTGAATAACCAAATTGTTTAAAAATGTTTTTGGCAAGATTTATGTGAATTAAAAGGATATTTGTAAGGAAATGATATTCCTTCTCTTTCAAAGAATCAATAGGATTTGATTTTGATATTGTTCACAGAAATTAAAGTTTTGGATTTGTTTTAACTTTAAGACAGTAATTATGTTGATTGTTGGATGCCTACCATATGTTCGATAAATTATCTAATTGAGAATTATTTAGTATATCTTGATAATTATAGTGTTTAATGATAATAATTATTTGTTTTAGGGCATTTTATAAGTTTTTTTTGCTTCTTGGTAACTTTCTGAAGTTAAAATCAAAAGTGCAAAAAGAATATGGTAAGTAATGGCAACAATCATACAAAAGCAAGTAATGCTAACAATGCCTCAATAGAACAAATTGTTGTGCAAAACTTAGATGTTGGGGATGAAAATTCTCCTGAATATGATCAAGTTAAGAAGAAAAAAAAGCTGACTTTTAAAGTGTGGTTGCAAATGACAAAGTTAGAGGATGGGAGTGCTCAATGCAACCAGTGCAAAAAGCTTTTTGTGGCAGAATCACACAAAGGTACTTCACATTTAATTCATCATTTGGTTGTTTGTAAGAAGCGTGTAATACCAGATATTAGAAAGTATAGTAGGTTGGGTAATTCAACTGATACTGATGGGGAACATCTTTAACATCATTCACTTTTGATAGGGACAAAAGTTAGAGGGCAATTGTAAATTTTCTTGTTTGTGCTAAGCTACCTTTTAGTATTATTGAGTTACCTGCTTTTAGACAAATGTTGTAAACCCTTGCAGCTAAAAGTAAGACAATAAGTAGGCATACAATTAAGAGAGATGTGATGGTTATTCATTTAAGTAAACAAACATTTGTAATAGAGGAAATGGCAAAGGCACCGGGTAAGATTGTTTTAACTTCTGATAATTGGAGAGCTAAACACACAGATGATGAATATATGTGTATAACAGCTTATTGGATTGATGTATATTAGAAACTACAGAAAAGAATAATTTGTTTTAAAGCTATATCATTACTATTTACTAGCATTTCTTTGGCTGATGAGGTAGCCTCTTACTTGTCTGCATGGAAAATTGATGAGAAAATAAGTAGTATTACATTAGACAATGCTAGTTACAATGATGTAATGGCTACTTATTTGAAGATGAGGTCTTCCATTTCTAGAAATTTGGTGTGTGATGACATCTTTTTTGAAATTTGATGCTTTTGCCATATTTTGAATTTGATTGTACAAGTTGAGATGAAAAGGGTGGATAATGTTATTGCAAAGATTCGAGAAGGGGTGAAATTTATTAAAAAATCAGCTCTTAGGAGAAGGAAATTTTATGACATGGCTGAGAATAATTTCAACTTGGTTACAACTAGGAAATTGAGGACTGATATGTGTGTGAGATGGAATTCTACATTTTTTAATACTTGAACATGCCATTTATTATCAGAAAGTATTCTAACATTGGGGTCAAAGGGATCATAGTTTTAGAATGTTTATGCTATCTAATGAAGAATGGGATAAGGTAAAATTACCTTATAAGTTTTTGAAGCCATTTTATAATGCTACTCTTGTGTTTTCATCCACCAAGAGTCCAACCTCTAACATATGTTTCAGAGGAGTGTGTAAGATTCATTTGTGATTGTTTGAAACTTATAAAAACCCTTTTGATTTCATGGTGGATATGATTTCAGATATGGTTGTAAAATTTCAAAAATATTGAGATGAATATAATTTGTTACTTGCTTGTGCTGTTGTATTGGATCCAAGGGAGAAGTTAATTTTTGTTGAGTATGTTTTCCATAAACTTTTTAACAATGTTGATGAACATGTAGGTAAGATTGTCAATGCACTTTATGTAATATTTGAACACTACAAAGAAAGTAATAATGTGAATCCATCAAGTGTGCGAGCTTTTGGAAATACTAACTTACAATCAAGTGTTAATGTTAATGAATTTGATGATTTTCCCCAATTCAAGTTGTCTAAAAGACAAACACAAATAAGGAAATTAGATTTGGACATCTACTTGGAAGAACCAACCGAGGAAATGGATAAAGACATTAATATTTTAGATTATTGGAAATCACATGCAGTGCGATTTCCTAGGCTTACAGCAATAGCTCAAGATATTTTGGCCATTCCAATATCTACTAGGCTTCTAAATCAACTTTTAGCATTGGAAAGACGCTAATTAATCTTTGAAGGAGTTTGTTAAGTAGGAAGACTATTGAAGCCCTAGTATGTTTAGAGGATTGGTATCGTGCAAAAGGCTTTACATGGGGTATATTTTTCTTTCATTGAATATTTTGATAACTTCTTTTAAATTTGCTAATGTTTATTTTTATAAATTAAGTCTTTGGTATTATGGCATTTTAAGAGATCCTCAATTAGATGATGCAACTTCCTTAGATGATGAAGTTGGTCCTGCATCTACCTCAAAGGACATTTTATGAATTTGTAAGCTTTTAAGCATTACAAGAGTTTTTTCTATTGTTATGTTAATGATAAAGTAAATAATGTATATATATATATATATATTTGGTTACTTCATGAAGGTCTTGAAGTTTGCAAGGTAATAATTCCCAATTATTCATGTTATTATATATATTTTCTCTCAGCAAATATGATGTTAGCCTATACTTATAGGGTAAATAATACTTCTATAGAGAAAATAAGCATACTTAGGATGAATAGCTCTTTCCTCAATTCTTACTTGGAAAATGATCATTTCTACCTTAATTTTGGGTATACTGATAACTAATCACACTTTGTTTTTCTTATAGAATGCATGTTTTAGAGAACATTGAGCAATCTTAGGTGAAATAGGCTTCATTTGAAATCTTGCCACAGCCAAGAGCCCATCACGTCGCGGCTGAAATGGAAGAAATCAAGGATAAGCGTGCTGTGCAACTTACGCCACAGCAAAAATTCAGCCAGAAGCAACAGAGCATAATGGAGTGAAAGAATGTATTAAATTATTTGAAGCTACTCAAAAGCATTCCAAGGATTCTTAATAGTTTGAACCACTTGATGCATCAATTAGAGTCAAATATGTGTTGAAACCATTAGTGGAGGAACCTCCATCTCTAGAATTGAAGCCATTACCATCCCATTTGAAATATGCATACTTAAGGGAAGAATGCACTTTACCTGTAATCATCTTTGCTACTCTCTCTGAACTACAGGAAATGGAGCTTCTTCAAGTCCTTAAAGGTTTCAAGAGAGCCATTGGATGGTCAATAGCAGACATAAAAGGGATAAGTCCCTCCATTTGTATGCACAAGATATTATTAGGATAACCATAAGAAGTTTGTTGAACATTAGAGAAGGCTTAACCCAATAATGAAGGAGGTGGTCAAGAAGGAAATCTTGAAATAGCTTGATACTGGGATTATCTATCCAATCTTAGACAGCTCATAGGTAAGCCCAGTCTAATGTGTCCCTAAGAAAGGAGGCATGACTGTAATGACTAGCATACACAATGAGTTGATTCCCACTAGAACAGTGACGGGGTGATGAGTATGTATAGACTATCAAAAACTAAACACTGCCACTAGGAAGGATCATTTTCCATTGCCCTTCATTGACCAAATGCTAGATAGATTAGCTGCGAAGGCTTACTTCTACTTTTGGATGGGTATTCGAGATATAATCAGATTGCTATTGCCCCGGAAGACCAGGAGAAGACAACTTTCACATGTCCATATGGCATGTTTGCTTTCAGAAGAATGCCATTTGGACTGTGCAATGCACCAGTTACATTTCAGAGATGTATGATGTCTATTTTCTTTGATATAATTGAGCAGGCCATGGAAATCTTTATAGATGATTTCTCAATTTTTGGGGACTCATTTGAAGAATGCCTTGTTAAGTTAGAGCAAGTTTTAAAGAGATGTAAGGAAACTTATTTAGTCCTAAATTAGGAAAAATACCATTTTATGGTGCAAGAGGGTATAGTACTTAGTCATCAAGTCTCAAGTAAAGGCCTTGAGGTGGATAAGGATAAAATTTCTCTAATTCAGCAACTTCCACCTCCGACCACTGTAAAAGGAGTTCGGAGTTTCTTGGGTTATGCAGGCTTTTACAGAAGATTTATTAAAGACTTTTCAAAAATTGCCAAGCCCTTCTGTCAACTACTTGAGAAAGACACTCCATTCAATTTTAACTATCAATGTCATTTTGCTTTTGAAGAGTTGAAGAAAAAATTAGTGTTTGCCCCTATTATCGTGGCACTTGACTGGACCAAGCCCTTTGAAGTGATGTGTGATGCCAGCAACTATGCTGTGGGGACTGTACTAGGGCAATGAAAAGGGAGGCTCTTTCATCCAATATACTATACCAATAAAACTCTATCTGATGCTCAACTGAATTATACCACTACCAAAAAAGAGTTGTTGGCAGTAGTATATGCATTTGAGAAGTTCAGATATTATTTGATAGGCACTAAGGTTATGGTTTTCACAGACCATTCAGCCATTAAGTATTTAATTGAGAAAAAGGACTCCAAACTAAGACTTATTCGATGGGTTCTACTTCTACAAGAATTTGATTTGGAGATTATTGATAAAAAGGGTAGTGAGAAACATGTAACCGATCATTTGTCTAGACTGAGTACTAAAGCTTAGGATAATCAAGAGAAATAGATCCACAATACTTTTCTGGATGAGAGCTTATTTTTTGTGGAGCAAAACAAGGTGCATGGTACGCAGATTATGCAAATTATCTGGTGTGCCATGTATTGCCTTCAGATTTAAGCTCACACTAGAAAAAGAGATTCTTACATGATGTAAAGTTATATGTTTAGGACGAGTCATTCCTATTTAGAATGTGTGCAAATCAAATATTACGAAGGTGTGTCCCAGATGAGGAGCAAGAATCTATCCTACTAAGATGTCATGTAGCTGAGTATGAAGGGCATTTTAATGGGCAAAGAACTACAACCAAAATCCTCCAATTGGGCTTTTATTGGTCTTCATTGTTCAAGGATGCTCATACTTTTGTAGGGAGATTTGACAAATGCCAAAGAGCTGGTAATATATCTAAACGACATGAGATGCCTCTGAATAATATTTTAGAAGTGGAAGCATTTGATATTTGGGGGATAGATTTCATGGGGCCTTTTACCTCTTTTCAAAACAACCAATACATACTTGTTGCTGTGGATTATGTGACAAAGTGGGTTGAGGCAGTGGCCTGTCATGCTAATGATGCAAGGGTGGTAGTGAAATTTTTAAAGAACAACATTTTTATCATATTTGGAGCCCCTAGAGTGATCATTAGTGATAAAGGGACTCATTTTAACAATCGCCAGCTCAAAGCATTCCTAAAAAAATATGGAGTGCAACATAAGATGGCATTGGCATATCATCCTAGACTAATGGCCAATGTGAAGTTTCTAATCGAGAGATAAAGAGGATTTTGGAGAAAACGATAGGTCCCTCAAGAAAGGATTGGGCTGAGAAGTTAGATGATGCTTTGTGGGCTTATCGTACAGCATTCAAAACTCTAATTAGCATGTCTCCTTACAAGCTTGTCTTTGGTAAAGCCTGTCACCTACCAGTTGAACTCGAGCATAATGCATTTTAGGCTGTGAAGAAATTGAATTTTGACTTAAAAAGAGCTTATGGGAAAAGACTGTTGCAACTTAACAAGCTTGATGAATTCATACTTCATGCTTATAAAAAGCTCCAAGCTCTACAAAGAAAGGACAAAGTAATGGCATGACAAGAAAATTTTACAGAGGAAGTTTGAGCTTGATCAACTGGTGTTGCTGTATATCTCAAGGCTTAAGCTCTTTCCTGGCAAGCTCAAGTCGCGATGGTTAGAACCCTTTGAAGTAATTGATGTCTCTGCATTCAGTGCTATGGAGATCATGGAAAAAGAGTTAAATAGAAAATTCAAAGTCAATGGTTAGAGACTCAAATACTATTAAGAAGGAGAGGTGGACCGTTAAAAGTCCACAATCACCATAGAGGATTGCATGTGAAGCCATTGAAAGTCAGGCTAAGGACTATAAACTTAGCACTTCTTGGGAGGCAACCTAAGTTCCTTTGCTTTCCTTTTAATTTTATTTTATTTTATTAAAGAGTGTGAGAATTTCATGTTAGTAACTTTTGGTTGCATATTTTTGGTTTTAGGAGAATCTAGTGAAGGGTGCTAATCATATGGAGCCATGGAAAGAGTTCCAAACAATTCATGCAATAGTGAGGTCAAGAACACAAAAGCCAAAAAGAAGAAAATGGAGTATTTTTAACTTTATGATAGTGACTTATTGTATGTTTTATGCTTTAAATTTCAAAACCTGGTGTGTTCAAAGCAAGAAAATAAGGCTATAGCTGTAAGAATAGAAAGAATTTTTGAATGGATGCGTCAGGATAATTTTGCACCATGGCTCAATGATTCTACATCGCGGCATGGTTGAAGTTAGGAGCTAATGTCATCGCGGCTCAACAATAATCGTCGCGGCGTCTATGAGGGCAGTAGCAAAACTCACCATGGCTTAGAAACTCAGGCCGTGGCATGAATCGTATAAAGGTATTTTTGTATAGAGTCAGTGGTGAATGTCGCTGCAGTGCCAAAAACACTGCCGCGGCTTCTTTTGGCCCAATAGCAATATTGGCCATGACGTGATTTATCAGGCCACCATGAGTCGTGTTGGGTAGCTTTTACTTGGTGGCAATGGCGAGTTTCACTGCAGCTCACTTGTACAAGCCACAACGTAAGTCATATAATTTAAAAAAAAAAAAAGGGGGTTTGCAAAATTAAAAGGGCCATTCGCGTTTTCTTTCTGGCAATTTCACCTCTTTAACTCATTTAGCACCCCTCCCCCACTTCCTCTGCCGTTATCTTTTTCCACTTCCATTCTCCCCTTTACGTTCAATTGCTTAGAGTTCTTTCCCCCTTCCCCCATCTTGTTTGCACTGCTACTCCTCCGCCGCGCCTCTGTTCTCTTTTTCCTTTCTCCCTGTTTAACATTTCTTCAGTTCGAACTTAAAGGTAAATCTCCAATTTATAGTTGCATTGGTCATTTCTCTGGCGATTGTGTGTTTTTCTCTTTATTGGATGGCTCTGTAAGAATGGATGGAGGTCCTTTGATCTGGGTTGAACGTTACAATGGTGAAGAAAATTGTTACACACCACCTGTTTGATAAAATGCCTAAATGAAATTGTAGTGTGTATAGCTCTTTTCTGCATTCTTATGTCCATTTTTTTACCTCCATGTTTTTACATAGCTGATGGAAAATGCCTCATGGATGTCAAGAATTCTTCAAATTTTGAAATTGCCACCCTGCACACTGACTGTTTGTGTCAATGCTTGAAAGAAAGTTACTCCTTGATTCACTCCCGTTTGTGTGCAACAATGAATTCTCCCTATGTCTCCTCTGGTTAGAATTGTCTGGACAAGAGTTTTACCCCATTGGGAGTGTAAAGTGGTTAATTTGTATGATTGTTAGATCATTGATTTATAGTGTTTACATGTTAGTTGGATCACTTTATACACCATAGAGGTCATCTGTAGGTTCACCTTGTGCTATGTTTAGAGAGGGATCCTAATTCATTAGCAAAAACTAGAATTGCATGAGCCTAGGGCTTTTGTTTCATCTTTATTGCTTAGTTGCCCATGTTAATTGTTCATAAATTCTCTTGGCAGGTTTCTTCCTAATGGCTCCTAAAAAGAAAGCACGGGGTAAAGCATCATCATCATTTTCTGCTTTATTTTATCGCTCTCGCTTTGTTTCCTTGGCAGCTCAGGAGCAATACAATGAAGTCACTTTTCACTAAGCTCTAATTCAAGGGAGGAAATTTAGTACTACACCTACTGAAAGTCAAGAAGTAGCAGATCAAATCTCTGCCAGAAGATGGGGAACATTCTGTTATGAGCTAGTAGCTGCAGTGGTGCCTATCGTCGGTGAATTCTATGCCAATGCCCTATTTTGTCACGAACACTTGAATAGAGTGTGAGGACGCACAATTACTATCAACGAACAAGTGATTTGAGATAGATATCACCTTTCTTTGGTGACTGACTGCAAGTTCTGCATGTACTGGATGAGTGGGGAGACCCCCGATTTGAATGATGTAGCTGTAAAACTGACTCTTTTGGGACGAAATATTTGGAAGATGTCACGAGGGATACCTAAAGGCATTTTGAGGAGCAATTTAAACTGAGTGGCCCACTATTAAGTTCACTTCATATGCACTAACTTGCTTCCGAGCTGCCATTTAAGTGATGTAACAATTGACCGAGCAATCTTGATTTACCTGATCATTATTGGGAGGCCGATAGATGTCGGTTACATTATTTTTTAGAACATTAAGAAGATTTCTCAGTCTATAGTTCCGGCCTGGCACATCCTTATTTGATCACGGAGTTATGCACTGCTGTGGAGGTTCCGCTTGAGTCGAATGAGGAGCTCCTCCCCCCAAGGAAGCGCTTTTCTATTTTGATGATTAGTGATATGGAGGCTGAAGGAAATGAGACAATAGAGGAGCTTATTGATGAGCCGATAGAGCAGCTTATTAAGGAGCTAGTGGAGTTTCCAGTTGAACCTGATCAACCTCCCCATCTGCCAACTCAGGATCTACCACCATCTTCGGTGCAAGCACATTTCTTAGAGGCTTTATTTATGATGATGCAAGATCTTTCCCTCTGAGCTGAGGTTATGGGCCACTGGCAGTACCAATGTTGGAGACATTTAGCCAGCTGTCTACAGTGGGACCTATATGAACTTCCACCTCCTCCTGACTTTGTACTTAGTCCCGTTGGATCCCCACCTCAGGACCCGCCTCCAAAGCCATCTCAAGAACCACCTCCGGAGCCATCTCAGCAGCCACCACAGGACCCTGACATCTGACACCCTTCTCTGCTTCCTTTCTCATTATGTCAATTGCATCAATTTAGTTATCGGCATTATAAACTTTGACTATTTTATTTTGTTGTCAGTAAGAGTTATCTTGATGTTTTCTTTATTATTTTCTTGTTTATGTTATTGTTTTTATATTCATTTCCATATTATTTTTTTTAGTATCTGTTAAAAAAGAAAAAGACAAAAAAAAAAAATATTTGAAGCAGCTTGGGTGAGATCTTTATGTACAGAACTATCCTCTTTAATTCTCTTAAGCTTTCTTTGTTCCTCAACATTGGGGACAATGTTGATTTTAAGTTTAGGGGTAAGATAGTTTAGACAAGCATAATTGATGGGAATAACATGAAATTTTGTGCTTGAACTTTTCCTTGTCAAAAAATTTTTAAAATTCGTTTCAAATTAGTTTGTCTATTAGCCTGCTGGTTTTGTTTTCACCTGCTTCCAATGATAATGTTTTGTGTCAAGAGATATTTAGTAGAAATTCTATGCTATATGTGCTTTGATCTTAGTTCAAATGCATAAATTAGGAATTCTTCCATTTTGAAAACCATAATATGCACCGTTGGCCAATCCACAAATCAATTGCTAGTTTTTAAAGAAAATTCTCTGTAATCTAATTTGTATGGCTAGTCTCAAATCCACGGCTTTAGAACTTATCTTCTACCTTCTTGAGGCGAATCAATAGGTATAGCATAACCCTTAGAAATGATTCAGGCATTCCTCAGTTGAGATTGTGCCTTTCTAGCTTGACCCTATTGTAATTACATTAACGCTTGAACCTTATTTAAGTCGTTTAAAAAAAAAGAGAAACCGTAGGAGATTGCATTTTATTCTATTGCCCTGGAGTTACTAACAGGAGTACCTAACCTAACTGGCCTTATAAAAGTCTATAATCCTACCCTTATCTTGAGAGAAAGATAATAGTGTATTCATAAGGATGAGGAAACAAGCAGTATAGTTGATTCATTCAAAAAAAAATTGAGATGGGGATCTCGTTAAAATCATTATTGAAGGTGCATTGAGAGGACCTCCAATTTATGTATACTGTCATATAGATTTTCTTAAGATCTTTTGCACTAACTTTGCCTATCCTTTGTAGCCACAACCCTAACCTTATTACAAGCCTAAAAGTCCTTTTGATCTTGTGGTTTTGTGGTACCTAATTTAGTGAAGAGAGGAAAAAATGTAAGCTTATGAAGTTCTTGTCGTTAAGGCTAGTTATACTTATTGGAGTGCAAAAAATTAATTCTGATACTTATTTAAGATGAATATTTGGCCAAATTTACACACACACTTCAAAATGGTTAATAGTCTTAACTTTATTATTTGAACTTTGTTTCTAGCATATATTGCTTATTCTTCCTATTGAATACACTCTCTGATACAGCAAGTGAGGACCCATAGCAGTCATTAATGTTCCCAAGGCCAATGGTCGCTTTAATAGTCTTTTTGGTTTGTTTTACTCGAGGATAAGTAAAAGTTCAAGTTTAAGAGTGTGATAATTCCTAACTATTCATGTTATTATACATATTTTCTCTTAGTAAATATGATATTAGCCTCCACTTATAGGGTAAATAATACTTTTATAGAGAAAATAAATATACTCAATTCTTACTTGGAAAATGATCATTTTTGCCTTAATTTTGAGTATACTGATAACTAATCACACTTTGTTTTTCTTATAGAATGCATGTTTTAGAGAACATTGACCAATCTCAGATGAAAGAGGCTTTAAATTGGGTATTTTTGAAATCTCGCTGCAGCTGAAATGGAAGAAATCAAGGATAAGCATGCTATGTAACTTGCGTCGCAGTGGATCATGTTATCGCCACTACGAGAATTCAGCTAAAGTAGAAGACACCATTGTGATAGCATGATAAGTCGTGGTGTTAATCGAGTGAAGCCAAATCCACGGTGTGTGCATTGAGCTGCAACATGAAGTCACACAAAAGCAAACCTCATCATGGCAGAAATGCTATGCACTGAGGGGAGGAGTGTGCATGCCACTCAGAAGCTTTCCAAAAGCCAATCTTGCCACGGTGCTTCATATTCAGGCCGCGACGCAATATGTTGAGCCACAACGCAATGCAAATTAACTAAACGCAGTTTTCTATTTCTAAACTTTTTGAGGGTTTAAGGCTTCATATGTGAGGAAGGGAGGAAGGAATCGTCATTCTGGGTTGTATTTTCTTTGTTCCAAGTATGTGGAGGCTAGAAAGAGCTAAGGAGGCATCTTGGAGAAGAAGGAGGCTAAGGATTGAAGAGGGAAGTTGAAACAAGCTCCATTTCTGAGTTTTTTCTTCCTTCCTTTTGTTCTTTTGATAATTTCTGATGTATTTGATTTACACTTCAAGTTTGCCTCTAGTTTTCATGATCATTTGTAGCTAAACTCTCTAATCTAGGATTATTAGGAACTCTTGTATGGATTAATGATTGTTCTTCACTTTAATTTTGCAATCAATGGTTAATATATGTTCATTCAACTTTATGCTCTCTAATTGATTGGCCAACATTTAGGGTGATTTGATACCTTGCTTGAACTTGGGAAAGGGAAAGAGAGGTTAGATTAAGAGTTGAGTGGTGTGAGTACTTGAAATATGCTAGAGAAGGTGGATGGTTTAGTTAATGAGATAAGAATATACTCATTAGCCTCACATGGTCTAATTAGGTATTATGCTAGCAATTTGATTCTTATTAGTTTTATAAGAAATTATGAAATTGATTACATAATCTTATATGAGATTTGGAAGAATACTTATAGGAATAAATGAACCCTAGGCCAACAAATATTATCATTAAAAGCAAAGATTCTAAGTGTTGAGCAATTCGTTATGAAATACAAGAGGAACTAATAATCCTAGATGCCACTAATTACCCAGAAGATCCAAATATTAATCCTGAGCTCTGTATAGCTTTTGATCTATAAACAATTTCTTTTTAACACCAACTATTAAAAATTGATTTGGTTGATTTAAGCTAAGGTGTGAATTTCAATACTTGACATTATTTTGACAACAAATCCTCGAGGGAACGATCTTTTCTTATCACTATATTGCCTTCCCGATACATATACTTGTGCGTACACTTTAAAGAAAGCAACACAAGGATGGTTAAGATTTAAAGATTGAAGACTTTGGACTTTGGATATTTTATGTTAAATGGGTGATTAATTTTTAATGTTGTATTGATGGGAAAATCTGTTGTTTGTTAATGTTGTGGATTGTGTAATGTATGTTTCATTTTCAAGACTATATGTATGAGTTAATTATTATTATTGTGTTAGATTGTATAATCATATGACTTCAAGAATGCTGGCTTGTGGTGTGGAACTATGGGCAACAGACAGTGCTAGCATTTGTACAACATTGCTTAGTTTTTTGTTCCATGTTAATTACTTGTAGAGGGGGTGGTTATTGTATCAATTGTATTCTTGGTGGCTTTGTTCAGCACATAACAGTTTGGTACTAGTAAAGTGGGTTTCATGTTTGCTCTTGCACTTGCTTTATATTTTATAATTGACCTTAGAGTAATTTTGTATTCTCCTGGCTCATTTGCTACTTGGAATGCTGTTGGAAGTCTATCTTCCCATTCTTAATGCTTCTCATTCATGCACTCACCATATCATTACAACCTCATGGAATGGAGTAACAAGTATATGGTGACCTAGTTATCACAGCCTCTACGCCTCTGCTGTTATATTTTATAGCTAACCTTGGAATAATTGCATTTTCTTCTGGCTCACTTGCTGCATGGAATGTTGTTGGAAGTCTTTCTTACCATTCTCAATATGCTGAAATGAAAAAAAATCCTTTCTCTAGTATCCTATCTTACCACCTACTTTACTTTTGGAAAATTTCTTATTTTTTATTCCATTTTCTTAATAAATTGACATCACAGAACTACTTTATCTGTTTGGCACCTTCAAATGGAAACAGGATGATGAGAATGCTCTTCTACAGTAGGCACTTCAATTTCAATGTCAATGGATGATTTTTCTGTTCATCATGATGTAAGAGATATAGATATCTCAGAAGTAGCTGTAGATGATCCTGATGAATTGGCTCTAGGTGAGTTATTGTGTTACTTTAAGCATTCTTCATTTATTCATGCATGGGTGATAGAATGACTAGTTAGCCCATCCTTTACATATACTATTTTTATGTGTGAGAATTGACTTATTGTTATATTGATTCATGATTGAACTAGTTCTGGAATTTTGGAAAATGTCTTATAGTTCTAGCTTAGTGAAAAGGAATGGAGAGTATATCTTCTGATTTTTGGTCATTTATTGCTTGAAGCTCTTCAACTCTATGAAGTGGATGGCACAAAGGACTCAGTAAGCTAGTCAGACATGAGTAAATTGTTGGCAGATCAGTCCTTTGTATATTCTATCCTTGCATTGGTATGTATAAATCTAATAAATCCTATAATTATCCACTTTAGTGTTTCTAACAGATTAATTGAATGATGTGTTATATGCACTGCAGTAAAGTAATATCCATTGCCTTTGTAGCTTCTTGGAGTTAATCCAAATGACCCATCTATTAAAGATTTGTTGGCCTCCATGCAAAATCAGCTTGAGGTAAGGTTTTTGTTTTTTGAAAAATTATTTATTGCCTTAGAGAATAATATTATGGAAAATTTTACAAAAAGATATTTAAATTTGACTTTGCTTGAATTAACCTAGAACTCTTTTCCTGTCATCTCACTTTTTATGATTGGCCCCATTTCTTCCTTGGGCTTTTGGCTAAATAGCTTTGCCATCACTATATAATGGTTTTTTAGGACTATGGCTTTCAGTGGAAATTAAGGTTTTGCTTATGGATACAAAAACATAATCTTAAACTCCCCTACCTGCTTTGCCTACTAATGAGTAAGAAAGTATATGGGTTTATGCTACAAACAAGAGATAATTGTGACTGAAGGACAGTAAAAAATAATTCATGCTAGTAGCAGATTTTTTATGTGCTAATGTAAATATAATTTAAAGTATTTCTTCTGGGTTAAAAGATTTTTATGCAAAGGCTATTGCCTTTATGATTGATGCATCTATTTGATTGTAAGATTTTTTTGTTAAACTAATATTGGTATTATGGTACAATTTTTGCACTTATACTCTGATTGCTATGTCAATAATCAGCCTTAGCAGAAAGATGAAGACAAGACCCCAAATGGGGAGGAGAAGAAATAATCTTCAGGTGCCCTCTTTGACATGTCAGGTTTCATTCAATCTTTTATTAGATGGTAGGTCCAATCAGGGAACTATTCTACTTGTTTCAATTTGAGTCTTTGCAGCTAATTGGAACCGATGTATGGTCTTTTGATTTAGTATTGGACTACTATTTAGGATAACTATGTTAACTTGCGTTTTATTTTCAATCAACAAAAGTTGACAATGCTTTTAAGATAGCGGGCTCAGCCCTTTTTCTTTTTGAGCCTGAGCCCAGGCTCTAAAATATAAACAGTGTCAAGCTCGGTCCCAGGCTCATAATTTCTTCACCTTTTTTTTTCCCAGTCTATTTTTATGTAAGCCTGGCCCGTGATCAGGTCTACTTCATATGAGGTATCAAGATGTCCAAATGGCCTCCTTTGATGTTTGGTACCTCTTGGACAAGTTTAAAAGCATGAATATGACTTATATGAACTGCCCAAGTGGTCCCAAACCTCATGCATCTCGCCATTTCACTTCCATTTATGCATTAATACATCAAACCATTCAAGGGCCAAACTTGCCATTACATAACCATAATACATATTTCCATACATATGACCTTAAATCTTATTTATACATAACATATCAATATAATTACATATGCTTATATGATTACATAACAATTTCATCAAGGGATTACATCATATACCATGTGTATGGCTAAAAAGAAAGTAAAACTAGGCATATTCATATACTTTGATGTCAATCTTCTTCTTCTAGACTTGGTGGCCTCCATTACCTTGCTCAATTATTCCACCTAGCATATTAAGACATAGGAGAGGAGGGGATGAGATTCAAAGAATCTTAATAGCTCATCTCCCTTTCAATCACACATAAATGATGCAAAACAAGTCTTGAAAATGCATGCATGGGCATCATGGAGTGTGTAATTATTCAAGAAACATTTTTGGCACTTGAACAAGTTATACATGGCATACATAGGCTTGCCAAGTAAGTGGATTTCCCCTTACCCATTCACTTGTGAATTTTGGACTTGCCTCACCAATTTCTTTAAGAGGTTTTTGACTCAACTTTACTCTTGGGAGTCAACCTCACTCTTGAAAGACTCTTTACTCTGTCTCAACCAATTCTTAAGGTTCTTAGCTCATCTTCACCATGGCTAAGGGTTCTTGGCTTTACCACACTCAAACAAACCTAAGCAAACATCATTTAGAAACATAATGCATCATCATGGTACCATAAAATAAGAGCTCATGCTAGAAAAGTTTTCATAACTTAAGACACACATACACACATTTAAAGACAAGCCAAGCATATATTCATGCATGAGAGAAGGAGGAATGAGCTACTTTGTTTGCATGTACACACTTTTTCCTTAAGCCTTGAATCCTCTTTCTTGACCTTACACACCCAAGGAGGTGGAGATCATTTTTTTTAGCCTAGACATATCATATGGAAGCCAATTATTCTCTAGAATCACATTCTAAGGCCACATATTCATTAAAAAAGCTAAGTAACTCATAAGGCTCTTTTATGGTTCCATATTGTACTTAATGAAGCAACCTTAAAAAAAGTCATCTTTGCTCTATTCTTTCTATTTATTTATGATTCTTGACTACTTTTAAGCCTCCTGGAGTTATCACACAATCAAATCAAGGAGTCTAGTTAGGTGTTGCTTCTTTAAATCATAATATAGAACCTATGATACTATCTCACAATCTATGGTTTCTAAAAATTTTCCAAGGTTCCCTCTCATACTCTCTCATCATACATGATGCAAAACTAAGCTTGGAATGAATTAAAACACTCCCTAGATGCATGAACCCTCCTTGGCCAAGGCTATTCTTCCATATGGCACCAATGAGTTATTTTAATTTCTTTGATGGGAGAAGCATATAGGAGGCTCTCCTGATATCTTAAGAACTCATATATACTCTTAGATAACTTAAAACTACTACTAGGAAGCTTTATCTTAACTTAGGTGCAACCAAAACCTTAAATTCTATAACTTGCATTCTAAAGCTCCCTTTTCAATTCTAGTTGTATATTCTTAATCCTCATACTCCATAACCTTTGGTTCAATCAAGAATACATAAAGAAAAACTTTCCTACTCACTTTCTCTTTTTAGACCTAAGTTTAAATGGCTTGGAAACATAAGATTTTGTAAGTGTTTCAAGTGAAGTTTTACCCTAAAATGGAGCTCTCTTGGCGTATATTATTTTTTACCGATTGATTTCTTGAAAAGAGTTCCTTTTTGGATTGGATTAGACCTTAATCTTCAAGTTTTCAAGAAAAGAAAACCACCATTAGAGAGCTCTTAGAGAGAGAAATAACTTTCCTAACTGGCGCGGGATGAAACGGGGTTGTTTACTTACTGTGAACACCGTATTTTGTCTGGGTAAGTTCAAAAAAATAAAAATAAAAATAAAATAATAACAAAATCAAATTAACAAAGAAAAAAAAGGAAAGAATCATTCAAAAGAAGTTTGAGAGAAATTGAGAAAGTCTAAATATGTTTTAAAAATAATAATAATATCAAGAATCAAATGGCCATTAAAATATGAAAATTTTGAGAAAAATAAAAAATTAATATTTTCTAAAAAAAATAAAAAAGAGGAGAGAAAATATAAAATAATAATAATAAAATAAAAAGAGAACCAAACAAATAGTAATAATAATAAGAAAATAAAAAAATGAATGAAATGAAAGAATCAAAAATTACATTTTCCAAAAAGAAAAAAAAATGAAAAAGAACAATGATAAAAAAAAGAAAATCATGGTTGTCCCTTTTCAGCCCAACAACCCAAGCCCACACTCAAACCCGTCTCTCTTTAAAAAACCCTACCCATTTCTTTTTCCCTGGCACGCTTCTGAAGGATGCAGACAGACACACAAAACAGATAGACGCACAAAATGCACAAAGAGGCATTGGGAGAAAGGACGATGTAGAAAAATGTAGAGGTGTCAGAGTGGTGAAGGGACGCACAAAAGGAAACGAGGAAGAAGAGATTGAAAAAGGGGAGGAAGCGAACATAAACAAGGGAGGGTGCGAGAAAAGGGGCTTTTGAGAGAGGAAGGCATGCGACGTTGAGAGAGACCTAAGAGCAGGGGTTTTTCTTTTCAGATTGAAAAGAGAGAGAACCAAAAATGAGAACCGGAGAGAAGGAGAAATGGTGAAAAAAAAATTAGGACAGTAGGAAATAGAGGAGAAGGCCAAGGATGATTAAAGGGGGAAAAAGGAATTGAGACCAAAGGGGCTGAGAACCAAAGAGAGAGAACCCAAGACTGAGAAACAGAAAGGAACAGAGGGAGGTGACTCGAAAGAAAGGGATTGTGAGCTAGGGAAACAGAGAGGAAAGAGGTGAGGTTGGGGCTTTCGAGAGAGGGAGAGAGAAAATAAGGAGCAAATACAATCTACACCCATTCGAGCTAAGGAGAAGGAAGCCTGAAGAAGAAGAAGAAGGTGCCTTTTGTGAAAGATCCTCCATCAGATATCAAATGCTCTCCTACATTGAGACTCTTAGAACACCAAAGAAGCCCCTTTCATGCTGTATTCCCGAGATCGAAGAAGGCTGCTCCCTTTGAATTTTTGGGCTTTATTTTCTGCAGGAGGTATATTTCTCTGATTTTTTCATCTTTATCTTTTCATTCTCATAGTCATCTCCTCTGAAGGATTGGATTGTTGCTGCGTGATATTTGATTTTAACTTTCACAATCCATATTATCTCTACTGGTTGTTTTGTTCATAGGGTATTTAGTTTTTTTAATTGTTGCACTTCAATGATGTGCATCAACTCTGTTTTTACTTAAAGGGTACGAGATGTATTGCTGATTATTGAGTTGAGATAAAGAATAAGGGGGTTTATAGCTTGGCCATTTTGAATGCTTCTGAACTGTGTTCTCAATGTGCAAAGTTGCTCTTCTTAGTTTTCTGGTTTTTGATAGATCAAGAGTATTAGTTGAGATTTTAGTTTCAGTTGGTTAGCTTGAATGGGTGAATGATTTTCTGCTTATTAGTAATGCTTCAGAGCTAATCTGGGTTCAGTAGTTGATCTAGCCTCCTGTTTGATATGAAAATACTGGATGTTTATTGTGATTAGTGGTCTAAGTCCTTGCTTGGTATGTATCCTAACTCATAATTGATTATGGGCTCTGTTTCCTACTTAGTATGTGAGTCTTGACTTAATAAGCCCGACGTGATGCATTGCACACTGTTCCATTATTTTCAGTCTTGGCATGTAATGTAGCTTTGTGTAAAATCCCAGTTGTCATCTTATTATTGTTTAGGCTTGATTATTAACTTGGTATAAGTCTTGGATTTGTCTTGCATTGGTCGTGGTCTTATGGGAATTCTTTGATATGATTAGCCTCAATTTTTTTTAATAATATGATCTTAAAAGGGTTCCCAAAATTTGCTGCTGTCCCACTGCTTTTGTTTTTGTGCGAAATGCTTGATGATGCTATCCCCTTTTGATGGTCTCTAATATGTTCTCAGCCCTGGCTTTATAGTTCCATTTTACGCTAAAAGTTTGTTGCAGCCCTTTTTGAGTTTAATAGAGCTTTCGCCCCCAGATTGTATGTGAATGACCATGCCTACATTTCAAAATTGAATATGATTCCTTTGGATTGCTTATCGTATAGATGGAGCTCATTCATATTGATTTTGGCATGTGTTGGGGGCACTTGATGTTTGATCATTTATAGAACACTCGTTATCATGGCAATTAATATGTTTTTCTGTTTTGTTATGTGTGAGGTCCCCGGGAATTGGTGGAGTAAAAAGAAAGGGAAGCTGTGAAGAGGAGTAACACATGGAACTTGCTGGAAAACGCGATGGTCACTTATCAATATAACCAAAAGGATGCGAAGACGACACTCAGGGTTCTTATATTTTCTCCTTCCTCCTGAGGGTTGTGATATTGTTTCCTTTTGGTAGAATATCTTGCTCTTGTATATATTTCAATTTTATCTTTGTTTTAACTTCCATTTTTTTAATAGTTTAATTTTAATCTTGGTTTTATTTTTATCATTTATTTTTACTTCTTAGAATAGCCGTGTGGGATTTTATATCCCCTGAGGCACATAGGAAAAACCTAAGGATCATGTGAGGTAATAAACCTACTTATTATCTATTAGGTATTAAATTTACATTTTAATAAGTCTTGGGTTTCAATGGTCCACACATAATTTTGTTTTCAAAAGAATCTTAAAAAGGAAGAGAGAAAAATAAACTTTTGACAAAAAAATAAAAGAAAGAGAAAAAAAATAAAAGAAATTTAAATAATTTTTTATTCACAGAAAAAAAAAAGAAATGATAAAATATTTTTTCAAGTCCTTGAAAAGGGTAATCAACATAATTAAAAATAAAAAATATATATAGTCTATTTATGAATTAAGTTTAAATTCTTTAAAACAAAAAATAATAATAACAAAAAACAAAGAAAATGAGTCTTTTTCTATAAATAATAAAAAGTTTTCAAATTTAAAATCCAGCTTTTCTTTTTCTCAAAAGTTTGCCAAAACCAAAAGAAAACATTAAAAAAAGAGAAAAAAAGAGAAAAAAAATTGAAAACAAGAAAAAAATGATAAAAAAAGAAAAAATTAAAAATGCAAGAAAGGTAAAGAAGTAAAATTAACCTTACCTTTAGTAATTTGTAAAATTATTAATTTTAAATTTTCTTTATTTGTAAAAGGAAAAAGTAATTTTTGTTTTCTTTATCTTTTCATCAAAACCAAAAAAAAAACCAAAAACAAAAAAAATTAATAAAAATTTATCAACACAGAAACAAAACAAGAAGAAAATAATAATAATAATAAAACAAAACAAGAACGATTAATTTTTTTTAAAAAAATGAAAACAAAAAAATGAATAAAAAATAGGAAAAATTGAAAATACAAAGAAAGCGAAGAAGTAAAATTAACTTTGACCTTAGCAAATTAAAACACATTAAACAATTTTGAATTCGTTTTATTTGTTAAAGGTGAAAATAATTCTTATTTTCTTTCTCTTTCCTCTATTAAAAGACATAAACAAAACATGAAAAATAAAAAGATACAAGCAAATAAACACCATCTCTATTCGAACTACGTGGACTTTGATCTCTTTGAAATGTATGTAGGCTCTAGGCTCTCATCCTAGCTCAAGTTCGCTATTGTAAATAAAATTTTCTTTTCAATTTTCATTTTCTTAATTTCTCTTCTTTTATTTTGTTTTTCTAATTTTATTTCTTTAATTTCTTTCTTCCTTTTTATTTTTAATTTCATTTCATTTATTTCTATTTCTTATTTTACATGTAATTTGTTAGAGAGAATCAAAATAATTAAAGGCCATATTGATTTTATACAACTAACTTAGGATAACTGTTCTTAACAACGGGTGTTGTGAGGTGTCTAACACTTTCCCTACTCACAATCGACTCCCGAACCTATTTTTTAGTTCATAGACCATTTTCTAAACTAAAAAAGTTTTTTTTTTCTAAAATTTTGCCTTTATAAAAAAAAATAAAAAATTTGGTGGTGACTCTTGAACTCTACAAAATTACCTTTTAATTTTGATTTTAATTTTCAATTTCTTTTTAAAAAGCACCACGCAGTCACATTTTCAAGTGTGACAGTTTGATGACTCCATTGGAGACAATTAGAGAGTCAAGCCCAATTTTTGGTTAGTTGAGCAAAATGTTATGACCTTCTTTTTATTTTAATTTTCCCTTTTTACTTGTTGTTTGCTTTATATGATTAGGGTAGATAACCTACCATTTACATGCTTCCTTCATCTGTTTTATTTCATTGATTATATATAACATGTGTCAGGATTAGATAACATGTGCCATAAAACTTTAGGGTAGATGACGATATTTGTATATATTTCTTTTACTTATATCTGTATATATTTCTCCACCATTTGTTCTGCCAATTTGCCTAGTAAATGAGTCATACACTCGGGTCTTAATACATCTTAGGTTAGTAGAGGTTTATATTGATTTCCCTGTGAAGCATTGTGCTTCCTGAAGCTATCATGAAGACCTTACCTAAATTGTGCCTTGTTATATGGGTTTGACTTGTGTAGGATATTTTATTCTCTCAAAGTCAAGTTTATATAGTGAGATCCTCACCTCATGGCAAGGGTAATTTGGGAACCAATGTTTTAGGGGTCATAGATCTACCCTAAAAATGCACTAATAGTCAAGCTCTAGACGCCGCCTGAACAGTTAGATTCATACTTCTACAAACCAACTATTTTAACCTAGGGTCTACCCATAGTAGGACAAAGGAGGGCATTTCTTTTTTGTTCTTTCATCACATTCATACATCCAATAAAACCTTATACAGAAAGTGACATATTGTCACTATTCACTAGAGTAGTTAACGAGATGTCATTGTACAGTTGGACATACGTTAACTATGATGAAAGTATACATTAGTGCAACTAACCATTACCTAGTGGGTTTCCAACCTTGAAAAGGTTATAATCACATTTGTCATAATCTCACAGAAGGAAAACCGTAAACATGCATTCATTTCTTCATATACATGCTAAAAAAAAAACAAAGAGAGAAAGAGAGATAAAATAAAATAATAAATAGTACACAATCTAATTTTATTCTTTTAAACTTCCACCTTATAAAATAAAAAAATTTTCCTTCATAGAAAAGGAAAGCATTTTTAAAATTTTGAGAAATTATAATAAGTATGTCGCATCATCAGGTGAGTATCATGTCTTAGGTAGGGATTAGAATTATTTTAAGGCATCAATCATGTAGATAGGCATATTTCTCTCAGTTTGATTGTCAACTATTTTTTCTCCAATGAAGTAATAAGCTTCTCAAGAAAAAGTACAAAGTTTTTCTTCTTTTCTTCTACCAAGACATAGTTCTCAATGTTGTATGAGTGAGTATGCAATACTAAATCCATCCTACATTAATGGATCATAGATTGGCTTATTTTTATTAAAATATTATCAAAGCCAAAGTTCTAAATATCAATTGTGTAGGAACTACCCCTTCTCAAATTGAGCAATAAGCCACAACTCTTAATGGGTCAATAAGCTTCTAAAGGAATGTGGGAAAATATTAACTAATACTAGTAATCCCCTGATTAATCGGAAAAAAAAAGCCAATCTTGGGTAACTTACACAGGGATAGCAAGTTTTGATGCAATATTATGTGTCTATTTTCAAAATAAATAAAGATCAAGTTGACTACATAAGTCGAGCTAGTTAAGAACTCAATTTGAGTTGCTTGCAAAAGAATTGAAATTCCTTGCAAGTCGATTTTGTTAACTCTACCTTTTATGATGAAAAAATAAGGTCCTAAAGAAAAAATGAGGATACGAAAATGACTTTACCTTTTGTTAAAGAAAATCCAAATTGGTAGACTTTCCCATAGACATCATCCATATGGAATTTAGCTTGTTCCCTTAGACTGATTTGTCAACTTTATTCATCCCTGTATGCAATAAAGCATCTGAGGAAAATAAAGGTCAAGTAACTTAAAAAAGAAGAAATTATCCTATAAGGTAATATTGAGTGAGAATATTCTAAACTCTACTCTTAAGTCAATTGGGGGCAACGAATTCCCCAAAGGAAATAAAGGGCCCATACTTTGAAAGACTTCCACACTAAATACAATTCTAAACTCTACTCTTAGGTCAATTGGGGGCAACGAATTCCCCAAAGGAAATAAAGGGCCCATACTTTGAAAGACTTTCACACTAAATACAATTCTAAACTCTACTCTTAGGTCAATTGGGGGCAACGAATTCCCCAAAGGAAATAAAGGGCCCATACTTTGAAAGACTTCCACACTAAATACACTCATAAGTTCATAAATCAAATAAGTAATAAAATTGCATCTTTGCATTATCATAAGGCATTTCATGTCAAAAACCATGAAATTTATAAAATACATGATTCTTGGCCCTTTGTAATGAAAAGATTAGCTTCATCTAAAAAATTCAAATCAAAAGCTACACTCATGAATAGCCAAGATGAGAAACTGAGGTATAGGAGCAAAAGGTAAAGGTGTGTCACTTGATTAAGAAAAAAAAAAGTTGTCAAAGGTCTTGATAAGGTTGCTTATCACCTCCTAACCTTCCATACCACCATATCCTTCAGCTTATGACTATTGCCTACCATCATTCTCTCCATTCCAAAGGAATTCGAACCATCCATCTTACAACTCATCAACACCTATCAAACTTGACCATGTAAAAAACCACACACCATCTTAATCAAAACATTTGCCATGTACCTCATTTAGGATCCTTGCCATTTGCCTAATTTTCATTTGAGTAGCTTTCACAAGAGTAGGATGCTTCCTTCACTACCTTCACACCTAAGATGGCATTGCCCAAAGAATGGTGAACTTAATCCTGAGGCAATAAGGCAGTCCAAAAAGTTGTAACCTCTCTATAAACAAGGAGTAGAAAGACATAAAAAATATGATTTCATGGGGATTTCTTGTTGATTGACCTTTCAAAGAAATTAGTTGTCATATCATAATCAGTTAATGCCGGTTGGGTCAATACCCTTCTGTTTAGCTAAAATCCAACGCCAATGGAGGTCAATTTTTAGGTGGATCTTATTTTATTTAATTTTGTCAATGCAATAGTCATGTACTTCCATATCTCACCTCTCATGCATCCTTCCATTTCATCAATTATGTTAACACAACTTCTTTCCATGTGTGTTATTCTGAAATAACTGAAAACCCACAAAAAAATAATAATACTTGGAACCCCTTATAAAAAGATTCAATTGATAGAGAAAAAGGTCAAACTTAAAGCTAATTATATGCCCCAAATTCAATTACTAAAAAAAAAACCAAATCAGAGATACCAATGCATGTCCCACAAGCAAACTATGTCTAGGATACAAGGCATTCTTTGTCTTCCCAAATACAAAGAAGTAACCTCTAGTCACCTCATTTGAGCTGGGAGTGATGTTTATTTCCTTCACCTTAATCATGCAACCTTTGGGATGGGAAGTCTTTAACAAATTTTTATGTTGGTAATTCAAATATCAAGAGAGGGCAAGGTTCTTTCAATTATCCAAATACTTCTTAACTATTGCTAACCACTTTAGGCCTGAAAAAAAATTCTTCAAATACCAAACATGAATCAAACCTGAGAAGCAACGAGAATTCTACATAAAGAAAAAGCGATTTTGGCACCATAGTCAATCCCTTCTAGGAAAAAAGATTAAATGAAAAAAAAAAGGAAACAAATTGGAGGAAGAAAAGAAAAATCACAGAATGAAGGAAATTCTCAAAAAGAAAACTCCCACAGATTAAAATTTTGAAAAAAATAAAAGCTTTTAAAAGGGAACTTCACTTTAGCATGTAATCAAGGGGCAAAATTCTCAAAGAAGAGTCTTATGTGGCAAAAGAGGTCAAAAAAAAAAAAAGGTCTCCAGAGGAGAGTTGAGCTAAACAAAAAATATCTTTTAAAAGAAAAGATTAAGTTAACTGTCATAAGCCAATTGGTCCTGCCAAGATGGTACAATTACTAGAGCAAAATTCTTATTGTGAACTTACATGAATGTTTGGGCCTTATCACCTTTCTTTCTTAAGCTATATTTTTACCCATTAAACCCCATTACAACCTTAAGACTTCCTCTTTTGCTAAGTGAATTTCGAGTATAGAATTTTGTTAAACCAATAGGAGAAAGAGATTAATAGGAGACTTGACGGGGGCATGTTAGTTCTTGAGCCTAATATCTCTTATTTCGTAAACCTATTTACCAAGGGCACATTACAAACATCGAAAGTCCTTATTGAGGTTTAACTTGTTTGCAAAATAATGGGGCAAATTTTCTTGAAGGGAATGATTTTAAAAAAAAATCAAAATAATTGAAATTAGGGTAAAAAGTTTGATTCAGAGCAAATACTCTGAATTACATCAATTGCTTCTTTCAAAAGGAGTTCAAATCCAAAAGTGAAACTTTTCTCTAACCTACCATATCTATCTTTTTAGCATTTCACTTCTTTAATGTTCAGAGAAAAATGTTTCAAGTGTAGGACTGGGGCATATTCTTGTTCTGTACATTGTGTCTAGCCATTGTCTATTCCACTTCTCCACTCCCAAACCATTTTATATGATCATCTTCTTCATCAACCCTTGCATCCCTCTAATGTTGAGGATTTTTTTTTTCCTTCCCAAGCTTATGTGTTTGTATCCCTTAATGCATAATTATATTGACATTGTTAAATATGGTAAGTGTGGATTTAACTTATTGACTTTTCAAGCATTAATGATGAAGACTTGACAAGAAGAGATTGCCTTATCAAGTTAATAGTTCAAGGTTGATAGCAAACAAATCCCTTGGAGAAAAATCATCTAGAAATAAATTAAAGCAAGAGTCTTGGGTCTTCTTAGCTCAGGATACTCCCTCAGGGGCATTCTTAGCTAGCCAAAAGCTATCAATAACTTCTTTCATACAAATGACAAAAAGCAAATTTGGTAGGATAATTAAAAGTTCAACCTTTCTCATTGGGGCAGGTGAAAAGCTAATGTGTGATTTTTTTTTTTTTTCAAAAGCAAAGGGCTAAAAATCCTAAATTTTATAAATTTTGAGATTTTTCATGCATCATATGCCAGCATTGAATTTGTACATAGATAAAGCATATTTTTCCTTTTAAGTCAAATTAATTATAAAAACCAAAAAGGATCACATTTATTCACATCAATTTATAATAATAAAAAAAATCACATTCTTTCTCATCAATTCATTTTCCCAAAAAAAATAAAAAGTCAAAAATTCTAAATTAGTTTAAGGACATCCAAAAATAATGCTCCTTCTCTTCCCTTTTTTCCTTTAAGATGATTTTGATTACAAAAGCAAAAAAGAAAAAAAGAGGTTCAAAGTTCAAAATCAATCTGAAAACATTTAGAAATAACGCTCTCTCTCTTCCTCTTTCTTTTAAGGTGATCTTGTAAAAAAAAAAAAGGTTCAAAACTCCAAATCAATTTAAGGATGTTTAAAGATGATGTCCTTATCTTTTTCTCCATTTGGAGTTAAGTTCACTTGCATAAATTGTGCATATTCTAGAAATAAAAAAAATTTCAAGCTTAAAAAGTCAAAAAAAAAAAAAAACAAAACAAAACAACTTGCATCTCATATGCATACATATTGCCATATCCATATAGAGGCAAAGAAAAACATACATTTGAGGTAAGTAGAATAACTTGCATCTCATATGCATCATGCATTCCATATTTGCATACATCACATAGCCTCTAGTTCACACTGGGGCAACCAAAAGAAAAATCTGCATTTCATGAAAGGAAGCATCACCTATTTTATGCATTTCACATTTGCATATATCATGTAGTCTCTAGTTCACACCAAGGCAAGTAAAAGGAAGATTTGCATTTCATAACATAAAGCATCACATGTTTCATGCATTTCACATTTGCATACATTACATAGACCATAGTCCATGCTGGGGTTAGTGAAAATAAACATTTTGCAAAGCATCTTATATGCTTCTTGCATTTCACTTGGGCATACATTATGTGGACCTCAATTTCATATTGGGGCAAAGAAAAACGAAAAATGTGCATTCTATAAATTGCAACATCCCACATACTTCATACTTCCAACACCTACAATGACCTTGATTCATATTGGGGCAAATTTGAGTTGTTAAGCTTAAAAGTCAAGCATTTTTCATGCATTGGAGTTTCATATAGGTGCATTACCTTGCATAAAACTTAGATGAATGAAGTAAAGTTTTCAAACTTAGAAAAATTCACCAGAAAAAAGGACACCCTTAAGTCCTACGCAGAATAAGCACCTAAAGTCCTGCATAAAACAGGTACTCTCAAGTCCTACAGAGAATAGGCACCCAAAAGTCTTACATAGAACAGGCATTCAAAGTCCTACGCAGAATAGGCACCCTTAAGTCCTATGAAAAATAGGCACCTAAAGTCCTGCACAGAACAGGCACCCTTAAGTCCTACGCAGAATAGGCACCCTTAAGTCCTACGTAGAATAGGCACCCAAAGTTCTACATAGAATAGACACCCTTAAGTCTTACGAAGAATAGGCACTCTTAAGTCCTACACAGAATAGGCACCTAAAGTCCTACATATAACAAGCATCCTTAAGTCTTACGCAGAATAGGCACCCAAAGTCCTGCACAGAACAAGCACTCTCAAGTCCTACGTAGAATAGCACCCAAAAGTCCTACATAGAACAGGCATTCAAAGTCCTACGCAGAATAAGCACCCTTAAGTCTTACGCAGAATAGGCACCCTTAAGTCTTACGCAGAATAGGCACCTTAAGTCTTACACAAAATAGACACCCTGAAGTCCTGCGAAGAATAGGCACCCTTAAGTCCTATGCAGAATAGGCACCCAAAGTCCTGCACAGAACAGGCACCCTTAAATCCTGCCCGAACAGGCACTTAAAGTCTTACCAGAATAGGCACCTTTAAGTCCTACCAGAACAGGCACCTTAAAAGCCTTACCAGAATAGGCACACTCAAAGTCCTACCAGAACAGACACAAAAGTCCTACCAGAATAGGCATCAAAGTCTTGCAAGAATAGGCACCAATAAAAGTCTTACCAGAACAGGCACAAAAGTCCTACCAAAATAGGCACACTCAAAATCCTGCCAGAACAGGCATAAAAGTCCTACCAGTATAGGCACCAAAGTCCTACCAAAATAGGCACCAATAAAAGTCCTGCTAGAACAGGCACTCAAAGTCCTACCAGAGCAAGCACTCAAAGTCCTATCAGAATAGGCACATTCAAAGTCTTGCCAGAACAGGCATCAAAGTCCTGCCAAAATAGACACCAAAAGTCCTACCAAAATAGGCACACTTAAAGTCCTGGCAGAACAGACAACAAAAATCCTACCAAAACAGGCACTCAAAATCCTACTAGAATAGGCATCAAAGTCTTGCCAAAATAGGCACCAAAAATCTTACCAGAATAGGCAACCAAAGTCCTATCAAAACAGGCACCCAGAAGTCCTACTAGAATAGGCAACCAAAGTCTTACCAAAACAGGCACCAATGTTCTACCAGATCAAGCATAATAAAAGTCCTACACCGAAACAAGTACCAACTAAAGCTTTGCACAAATCAAGTGTCCAAAAACCTTTCATGAACAAAGCATGTGTTCAAAAACCTTGTACTTGCAAGCATCTTTTGTCAAGTTCAATCACCCCAGGTAAGGTAGCTTCCCTTGATCTATTAGCTCCCCAAACAAAACACCTGTTTCCATCTTTACTTATTCTGAAGCTAATGATATCAAAAATTACATTTTCGATCTCCTCTCTTAAAGAATAACCAAATAGGGGCAACTTGGAAACGCCATATTTTGTTTGGGTTGCTTTTGCCCTTTTGTTTATTGTCCTATAATATTAGGAGACAATCAAATCATTCAAGACAAAATACGTGTTCTTATCTTTATTTGTTCCTTATGCAAAAACATTAAAAATTATATTTTCAATCTCTTTGTCTAAATAAACAAATAAAGAGGGGCAATTGTGAATATCGTATTTTGTCTGGGCAAGTTGAAAAAAATCAAATAATAAAAATCAAATAATAACAAAATCAAATTAACAAAAAAATTACAAAAAAAAAAGGAAAGTATCATTCAAAGGAAGTTTGAGAGAAATTGAGAAGGTCTAAATATGTTTTAAGAATAATAATAATATCAAGAATCAAATGGCCAATAAAATATGAAAATTTTGAGAAAAATAAAAAATTAATATTTTCTAAAAAAATAAAAAAAGAGGAGAGAAAATATAAAATAATAATAAAATGAAAAGAAAACCAAACAAATAATAATAATAATAATAATAATAATAATAATAATAATAATAATAAGAAAATAAAAAAATGAATGAAATAAAAGAATCAGAAATTACATTTTCCAAAAAGAAAAAAAAATGAAGAAGAACAATGATTAAAAAAAAAAGAAAATCATGGTTGTCCCTTTTCAGCCCAACAACCCAAGCCCACACTCGCTTCTGAAGGATGCAGACAGACACACAAAATAGACAGATGCACAAAATGCACAAGGAGGCATTGGGAGAAGGGACGATGCAGAAAAATGTAGAGGCGTCAGAGTGGTGGAGGGACGCACAAAAGGAAAGAAGGAAGAAGAGATTGAAAAAGGGGAGGAAGCAAATAGAAACAGGGGAGGGTGCGAGAGAAGGGGCTTTTAAAAGAGGAAGGCACGCGAGGTTGAGAGAGACTCAAGAGCAAGGGTTCTTCTTTTTGGATTGAAAAGAGAGAGAGCTGAAAATGAGAATTGGAGAGAAGGAGAAATGGTGAAAAGAAAAACTAGGACCGTAGGAAATAGAGGAGAAGGCCAAGGATGATTGAGGGGGGAAAAAGGGAATTAAGACCAAAGGGGCTGAGAACCAGAGAGAGGGAACCCGAGATTGAGAAACAGAAAGGAACAGAGAGAGGTGACTCGAAAGAGAGGGATTGTGAGCTAGGGAAACAGAGAGGAAGGAGGTAAGGTTCGGGCTTTCGAGAGAGGGAGAGAGAGAACGAGGAGCAATAACAATCTACACCCATTCGAGCCAAGGAGAAGAAAGCTTGAAGAAGAAGGCACCTTTTGCGAAAGATCCTCTATCAGATATCATATGCTCTCCTACATCGAGACTTCTAAAACACCGAAGAAGCCCCTTTCATGTTGTATTCCCGAGATCAAAGAAGGCTGCTCCCTTTGAATTTTTGGGCTTTATTTTCTACAGAAGGTATGTTTTTCTGATTTTTTCATCTTTATCTTTTCATTCTCATAATCATCTCCTCTGAGGGATTGGATTGTTATTGTGTGATATTTGATTTTAACTTTCACAATCCATATTATCTCTACTGGTTGTTTTATTCATAGGGTATTTAGTTTTTTTAATTGTTGCACTTCAATAATGTGCATCAACTCTATTCTTGCTTAAAGGGTACGGGATGTATTGCTGATTGTTGAGTTGAGATAAAGAATAAGGGGGTTTATAGCTTGGCCATTTTGAATGCTTTTGAATTGTGTTCTCAATATGCAAAGTTGCTCCTCTTGGTTTTCTGGTTTTTGATAAATCAAGAGTATTAGTTGAGATTTTGGTTTCGGTTGGTTAGCTTGAATGGGTGAACGATTTTCTGCTTATTAGTAATGCTTCAGAGCTTCTCTCCAAATGAATCTGGGTTCAGTAGTTGATCTAGCCTTCTGTTTGATATGAAAATACTAGATGTCTATTGTGATTAGTGGTCTAAGTCCTTGCTTGGTATGTACCCTAGCTCAGAATTAATTATGGGCCCTATTTCCTACTTAGTATGCAAGTCTTGACTTAATTAGCCTGAAGTGATGCATTGCACACTGTTCCATTATTTTCAGCCTTGGCATGTAATGTAGCTTTGTGTAAAATTCCAGTTGTCATCTCATTGTTGTTTAGCCTTGATTATCAACTTAGTATAAGTCTTGGATTTGTCTTGCATTGGTCGTTGTCTTATGGGAATTCTTTGATGTGATTAGCCTCAATTTTTTTTAATAATAGAATCTTAAAGGGGTTCCTAAAATTTGCTGCTATCCCACTGCTTCTATTTTTGTGCAAAATGCTTGATGATGCTATCCCCTTTTGATGGCTTCTAATATGTTCTTAGCCCTAGCTTTATGGTTCCATTTTACGCTAAAAGTTTGTTGCAGCCCCTTTTGAGTTTAAAGAGCTTTAGCCCCCAAATTGTATATTAATGACCATGCCTACATTTCAAAATTGAATATGATTCCTTTGGATTTCTTATCGCATAAATGGAGCTCATTCATATTGATTTTGGCATGTGTTGGGGGCATTTGATGTTTGATCGTTTACAGAACACTCATTATCATGACAATTAATATGTTTTTCTATTTTTGTTGTGTGTGAGGTCCCCGAGAATTGGTGGAGTAAAAAGAAGGGGAAGCTGTGAAGAGGAGTAACACATGGAACTTGCTGGAAAACGCGAGGGTCACTTATCAATATAACCAAAAGGATGCGAAGACGACACTCAGGGTTCTTATATTTTCTCCTTCCTCCTGAAGGTTGTGATATTTGTTTCCTTTTGGTAGAATATCTTGCTCTTGTATATATTTCAATTTTATCTTTTATTTAACTTCCTTTTTTTTAAATAGTTTAATTTTAATCTTGGTTTTATTTTTATCATTTATTTTTACTTCTTAGAATAGCTGTGTGGGATTTTATATCCCCTCAGGTACATAGAAAAAACCTAAGGATCATGTGAGGTAATAAGCTTCCTTGTTATATATTAGGTATTAAATTTGCATTTTAATAAGTCTTGGGTTTCAATGGTCCGCACATAAATTTGTTTTCAAAAGAATCTTAAAAAAGAAGAGAGAAAAATAGACTTTTGAAAAAAAAAAAAAGAAAGAGAAAAAAATAAAAGAAATTTAAATAATTTTTGATTCGCAAAAAAAAAAAGAATTGATAAAATGTTTTTCCAAGTCCTTGAAAAGGGTGATCAACATAATTAAAAATTAAAAAAAATATATTGTCTATTTATGAATTAAGTTTAAATTCTTTAAAACAAAAAATAATAATAACAACAAACAAAGAAAATGAGTCTTTCTCTATAAATAATAAAAAGTTTTCAAATTTAAAATCCAGCTTTTCTTTTTCTCAAAAGTTTGCCAAAACCAAAAGAAAACATTAAAAAAAAGAGAAAAAAATTGAAAACAAGAAAAAAATGATAAAAAAGAGAAAAAATTAAAAATGCAAGAAAGGTAAAGAAGTAAAATTAACCTTACCTTTAGTAATTTGTAAAATTATTAATTTTAAATTCACTTTATTTGTAAAAAGGAAAAGTAATTTTTGTTTTCTTTATCTTTTCACCAAAACCAAAAAAAAAACAAAAGACCAAAAAAACAAAAAAAAAACAAAAAGATTAATAGAAACTTATCAACACAAAAACAAAACAAGAAGAAAATAATAATAATAAAACAAAACAAGAACAATTAATTTTAAAAAAAAAATGAAAAAGAGAAAAATGAAAACAAAAAAATGAATAAAAAATAAGAAAAATTGAAAATGCAAGGAAAGCGAAGAAGTAAAATTAACTTTGACCTTAGCAAATTAAAACACATTAAACAATTTTGAATTTGTTTTATTTGTTAAAAGTGAAAATAATTCTTATTTTCTTTCTCTTTCCTCCATTA
This sequence comes from Erythrophleum fordii, assembly GCA_032878935.1. NCBI lineage: Eukaryota > Viridiplantae > Streptophyta > Magnoliopsida > Fabales > Fabaceae > Erythrophleum > Erythrophleum fordii. The sequence goes on from JAVQMF010000047.1 coordinate 9,000,073, forward strand.
AAAGACATAAACAAAACATAAAAAATAAAAAAATGTAAACAAATAAACACTGTCTCTATTCGAATTACGTGGACTTTGATCTTTCCGAAATGTAAGTAGGCCCTAGGCTCTCATCCTAGATCAAGTTCACCATTGTAAATAAAATTTTCTTTTCAATTTTCATTTTCTTAATTTCTCTTCTTTTATTTTGTTTCTTTAATTTTTTTCTTCCTTTTTATTTTTAATTTCATTTCTTTTATTTCTATTTCTTATTTTGCATGTAATTTGTTAGGGAGAATCAAAATAATTAAAGGCCATATTGATTTTGCATAATTAAATTAAGGTAACCGTTCTTAACAGCAGGTGTTGTGGGGTGCCTAACACTTTCCCCACTCACAATCGACTCCCGAACCCATTTTCTGGTTCGTAGACCTTTTCTAAACCAAAAAGGTTTTTTCCTAAAATTTTTTCTTTATAAAAAAAATAAAAATTTTGGTGACGACTCTTGAACCCTACAAAATTACCTTTTAATTTTGATTTTAATTTTCAATTTCTTTTTAAAAAGCACCACGCGGTCGCATTTTCGGCTGTGACACTTACCTAAATGGAAGCTTAAACTTCTTTTATCTTTCCCCTCTTAATGTCATGCTATTGCTGCCCATTTTTCTACAAATGGTAGTTTAGAAAAGGTGATGAGGTGTAATCTTACTTAAGAAGCCTCATTTTATAATTTTTTAAAATAACTATTTTGCCCTTACGCGCTTGTGTGCTTCGTTTATGCTCATTTTAACTCCTTTTTAAGAATCATATTTTTCATCATGAAATGTGGGTTCCCAATTAAATAAAATACCTTTGGAATCACTCAAATCAGAGCAAAAACCTTCTCGAACGAATCAGTCAAAGTTTGGGTTAACCGATATTGAAAAACATCCACCGGAGAGATTTTAACTATCCTAAAGCTTCCTATGGTTTTCAGGGCCTTTGAAAACCCCAGAGAACTCAAAATTTTCATTTAATAAGCTCTCCTATGAGAATTCCAAAAATTTATTCAAAATGACAAAAATGCCCTTATGTTTCGTCACTCTTTCATTACATTTTGTTTCTTTATTCTAACTCCATTTTTCTTTCCATTTGGGCTGGGACTCTCATTTTTAGGAGTCTAGAATGCTCCCAAATTTTTTGGGACCTTAACTAAGTCATTTTGAGGGACTTGTTTTTGTATTCGGTGAATTTCGTATGTTAACGGAGAAATCATACATTATGTTTTTCATATTTTTTCTCATTTTTAGAAAACCAGATATTACATTTCTCCTTCTTAAATAAATTTTGTCCTCAAATTTTAGAGTATGCTTTCCTCTTACTCTTTTCTTTCTTTTCTTCCTGGCTTTATATGCTTTTTTAAGCAAACTCACTCGTTTGAGTTTTCTTTCAGCCAAAGAATTTTTTCATCACTAGCCCTTAATTAAGGCTCTATCATCATAGGATACTAGCTAGTTCTTCTTATAAGGGAAAGAAATTTCTAACTCTGGACGTCGATCCTAGGAGAGCTTACTAATTATATCGGGTTAGTCTTAACCCAGTCGTAGAGATTAATGTTTCTTTTAGTGGACTCATTTACACATCACATAAAGTAACTTATTTTGTGTCCAGTCTCCCGTGTCTTCTCTCAATGGCTTCTCATAATGCCTCATCTTCTTTTATAATTATTATAGCTATCAAAGATTTCTATCTATCTATTTACTTATTTACATGTACCGTCCACTGTTTATCTCTGTATTCTTTCTTACTAGCTCATCCTATGATTGCAATTCACATTTCTTTTTGTCATAGGCCTCATATCATAATTGCTTAGTGGGATTATAGCTCCTTTGAGGAGTTTCTACTTTTAATGATCCTAGTTTCTCTGTTTACTACTACATTTGTATCGGTAGGTCGAGGCTTTTTCTCACTCTCTTTACTCACTTACAGTGGCATTTTATAGTCTTTTGTTTCAGCACTGATAGGCTTAACATATGTGTCTTATACTGGCATCATAGAGAGACTACCACTGACTACTGTTGAGCTTTAGTGGGATGCTAGCTATATTCACAGTTTTGCTCACTAGAAACATACTGTACCACTTACCTAATGTAAAACTACACCTGACCCCTTCTGAATACATAGACTAGCATGTGGGGATCTCTCTATCCCTTGGTCAGGGTAAATGTATGCTAAGTAGTGGTTCATCTAGCTTTAACTTTGGAAAGCTAACTTCTTACTTTCCTCATACCACACACTATGCTTATCTCTTTAGAGATCTAGTTAGTGGTCTAACTATCTGAGTAAAACCTTCATATCACTGTGGCAACGGTTTACCAGAATTAAGAAGTCTCTAGTTTTTAAGATAAAAACTAACTAAAACTGTACTAGTCTCTGAGATTAACTGCTCTGTAAAAACTATCTCAAGCCATCATCTCACCAGAAAACTGTCATACTATAACTAGGGCTCTCTGTAACTCTGTGGGATACTGTGACCCTTGGGTCTATTACCACCCACTGTACTATACTAGGATATACTACGATCCATCTCTGGGAGACGTCAAAGCCTAAGATCACTATATCTAACAATAAAATACATGCTCACTAAGTCTAATAACCATCGCTCATAATAACTAAGGCTAAACTCAAAAGTACATCATGCTCTTCATGCGAAGTGGGTTCTATGTCATCTGATTTTCTAGGATCTTGTCATATTGATACTCAGGAGCATCTTAATTTTTATTCATCGTTCCCTGTGGGATCCTCAGATTCTCACTTCAACCCGTTGCTACTTGAGCTTTCTTTTCTTACTCTAACTAAATTCAACTATCTTTGCCTCTTATATCTTGTAATTTCTAACTATGCCTATACTTTACTTTTGAGTGCCTTAGCACTAGGGGCATCTCACATACTAAGTGTGGTTAACATCTATGGCAGGAGAGAGGCTATACACCGGTCCCTATTTATTTCATTTATATATATTATAAGGGATTCAAGCTATTCATACTAAACTTATGCTATTTGAATATGAATATTCTCTACTGAGGATTCCTCTTTGCATGCTTTTCTTACTATTTTAGTATTCCTAGAATCCCTTTATCTTTCTTTTCTAACTTATCTCGTTATCTAGCTAACTAGGATACCTTTCGATTATCGAGACACTTTGGTGATTGATATCATCATTTGCTATGCACCTAAGCTACATTACTACCAGGTTGGCCAGACCCAATATCATGTAGCCTTTGTTGCAAGCAAACCATAACATTAAACACTAATACACCAGCACTTCATAACTAAATTCAAGGCCACTATCGCCAATATATTACAAGTTTTCCAATAATTTAAAGTATCCTTCTCATACTTTTCTTTATCTGCCTTATTCTCGTAGGATACTTAGGGAAAATAGGATTCTTTCTCTATTTCGTCCCGAGATCACTTTACATTACCTGACTATTTTTACTTCGGGCACTCTCATGTTAGAAGGGCATCTTATGTCAAGGACAAGTGTGCTTCCTTATGTACTCAAGCACATCAACTAGATATTTGTTCTTAACCTATTATGTCCTCAGCTTGAACACTATCATAATTTCTTTTTTTTTTTTACCTTTACTATCCTTTTACTTAGATAAAAGGATGTGTTACTACTGGCTATTTCTATTGCTAGTTCAGGTTTCTTTACGCTCAAGAGCACCTGCTTTTTCTTGGGGTTCCTCTACTTATTCACTATCTGTAGTATCAAGGGGGTCTACTTTCTCTCATACACTTACTTTGCTCTAAACTAGACCACCCCTTTATAAGAAGAATTCTATTTTATATAATCCCAGGAACTTCATTCTATGGTGCTCTGACTTACATTCTTTCTCTACATAATACAAGACTTGTCTTTTGAGGTGGTCTTTAGTTCCCTTGAGCTTCTTTGAGGGTACTAAGGCACTAACTGTTTGTCTCAACTTAGTTTTACATTTGGATTAGAGTTAAGCTTTCTCTCTGTTCAGCCTTTGTAGCCTCATCCCCAGGAGCACAGTATACTAATTTTAGGGTTCTACTAACCCAATCTAAGACACGCACTCTCAATGTCTGGACTCTACCTTACTGGAAACTTATGCTCTATTGGGTGCTCTAATCACTCATATACTTTAACCCTATATCATTCTCATATTAGGGAGCTCGTCTAACTTACTATTAGATCCCTATCTATTTGTTTTTTTGGGCTCAATCTATTCACTTAATCATTACTAGAGCAAGGGCATCTCTTCTGTGGCTAGTTTTTCAGCTCTTCCTCACTTCCTTTATTACTATACTTTACAATTCAAGGGGTCTATTTAGGGGAATTTACTAACCACTACTGGGTGGTTTCCCTGACTTAGGATGTCTCATCTTTCCTTTCTCGATCTAGGAAGAACTTTCACTAAGCCTTTCATTTACATATCTCACCTAGAACGATACTACTGGTTATCTCCCCTAGGCTTTAGCTTATACTCAGCTTGGGCTAGCCATCTTATCGGACTTGTAGCTTACTATAAGCCCCATTAACTCATAGGCTCACAATTATTTAGTTCTTTCTGAACTATCCTCATTCTCTTCTGAGCCTCTATCATTGGGCTACTCATACTTATCTCTAGGTCTCACCTATGAGGTACACCCTTCTGGGGCATTTAGTATATGTCTCACAACTGGTAGCCTTACCTTATGTTAATTTCAAGGCTATATTAACATCTTGTCAACAGGGTCTAGGATCTTGTCAATAAGGTTTTCTTAATAGTGTCTACATAGTTTTAAATTCATCATATTAAACTGTCATAGTATTCATAAGGTTAACATTCTAGGTTGGAGTCAATACCTCATAGGTGAGTCTCAACAACCTTACAATCCCTGTATCTAACTCTCTTTGATGTTGAGTCGTTTCTCGGTCTCAACTATAAGGCCCGCTGATTTCTTACTAACCTTCCGTGACTGTTCACTACTCTTTTTCTTTAGTAATACTAGGGGTTCCTATCTCTATGGGTTGACTGACCCCTTAACAACTCATTTCTCAAGTTGGCCTTAATATAACCAATAAGGCATTCAAACTGTCATTCACGCACGGCTAACATATCATTTGTTGAGGCTAATTAGCCTCAAGTTCACCCTAGTCTCCTGTCTAAGTATTGGTCACGGCAAGGAACTTTCTGGATTGCCTCGTTGCTTCTTGAAATAATTAGCCGCGGCTAATGGCCTCTAATTGGCTTACTTTTTTAAGGATTGGATTTTCATCTTTAGCTACAAAACTCGAGCCTTGTGGTCTTTATATTTAGCCTGTCATTAAGCTAGGGGGTTCTTTCTCTTGCTTCATTTATGCATAGCTAGCTATCACCTCTAGGCTGTCAGGGCTCTAAGCAGTGTAGCTTGTAACTCAAACCCTTGGCCTAAGGGAATTAGCCTTTTAGGCTCTGAAACTTATCTATACATTTGGATGATGTGGCTAAGGGGCAATTCTTTTTCTCATTTCCCTTCTAGACTAGTCCCATGCAGCCACAATCTTATCTCACAATGTGCTACATCCTTACTTGTCTCTACATTAAGTAGGACATCTCGGAATAGTCTGAGTATGATTACCAGGGAGAATTAGGCCTCACGTATTCTCTCTAGCAAGCCTTTTCATACTAATGAGATCATTCCTCATCGTTCATATCTAAGGCTTACTACGGATCTCAACGAGCTATCATATCTCATCAAGCTCTAGCCATTAGATCCCTTAGCTCTGCTCAAGCTATTTTAGAGGCTAGGCTTTCTCGATGTCCATTATCTACTCTAACACCATTCTACAACCTACTTATCATAAACAAAGCCACCAACTATCCTGATACACCCAAAATGTCTCATACAAGGCTTTACTTATCTGTACAAACCTTTGCATAGCCCTATTGCTACATCCTTAAGCCAAATCCAATTTGAGAGAGCCTGGAAGTTTGCTTTGATGCCAATAAATATAATATATAATTTTCTAACTCATTTCATATTATCTCTATGTCTCATATCAAGCAACTTACAAAAAAGGCAAGGAAAATAGCATTAAATAATGTATTTTTTTGCGTTGCGTTACGTATAAAATTCTTGTTCAGTGTCTTGTGAGCCATGTGAGCTCATATATCATATTCTTATATTTAATTACATGGATATAACTCATTTCCATCACCAAAAGTGGCCTACAATCCGTGGAAAGCAATAGAACACACAAAATTCATATATGCATTTTTTGCTAGAATTTTGTCACTTCTATCACAAACTTTGAAAAATCATAACTAATTCTAAAAAAATTAAAATCATGCACTCTTTACCATTTTAGGATGCTACACATGTCTATTTTATGATAAAAATATTTTTAGACTATGAAAAATTACACAGAGAATGTTTAACATTCAAAAATATCTAGAGATCTAACTAGCTACTGGTACTATCACAACTTTCTACTATAAACTTAAAAAATGTCCAATTAATTTCAAAAAAATACAATCTATGAAAATGATGCCAATATGGAAGCTAAAGATATTAGCTAGAGGAAAAAAATAACACCAGATCATTTCAGGCATGCCCAAGTATAAAAAATTAATCAAATAATACTTGAGGTCAGTTTGAACGCCCGATACTGGGCAGAATTTTTAAAAAATCATATCTCCCTCTCTAGATATCCAAATTAGGTTCTTCTAGTTGGCACAAGTCATTGGAAATACCTAGTTTCTCCCTATAAAATTTTGTGGCAATTGGACATCATTTGCCCTATGAGTAACAGAATTCATTTTCAGACCTGAGTGAATAGTACACCAGATCAAAATCAAAATTTTTGTCAACTTTGAAAATTCATCAAATATTCTCTAGACCTTTAAAAATTTTGTTCTTTAGCTTCTCAACAAGCTCTAAATTTATGCCAAAGCTCAAATCAAGAAGAGATCATTTGGATGAAAAGTGGTATAGAGTTCTAAAATGGTCAAATTTTGCTTCATACGAGGTATCAAGATGTCCAAATGGTCTCCTTTGATGTTTGACACCTCTTGGACAAGTTTAAAAGCATGAATATGACTTATATGAACTGCCCAAGTGGTTCCAAATCTCATGCATCTCAATTTGGCAATTCCACTTCCATTTATGCACTGATAAATTAAACCATTCAAGGGCCAAACTTGCCATTACATAACCATAATACACATTTCCATACATATGGCCTTAAATCTCATTTGTACATAACATATCAACATAATTATACATGCTCATATAATTACATAATAATTTCATCAAGGGATTACATCACATACCATGTGTATGGCTAAAAAGAAAGCAAAACTAGGCATATTCATATACTTTGATGTCAATCTTCTTCTTCTAAACGTGGTGGCCTCATTACATTGCTCAATTGTTTCACCTAGCATATTAAGACATAGGAGAGGAAGGGATGAGATTCAAAGAATTCTAATAGCTCATCTCCCTTTCAATCACACAGAAAAGATATAAAACAAGTCCTGAAAATGCATGCATGGGCATCATAGAGTGTGTAATCATTTAAGAAACATTTTTGGCATTTGAACAAGTTATACATGGCATACATAGGCTTGCCAAATAAGTGGATTACCCTTATCCATTAACTTCTGAATTTTAGACTTGCCTCACCTATTTCTTTAAGAGGTTTTTTACTCAACCTTACTCTTGGGAGTCAACCTCACTCTTTGGAGACTCTTTACTTTGTCTCAACCAATTCTAAGGGATTTTGGCTCATCCTCATCATGGCTAAGGGTTCTTGGCTTCACTACACTTAAGCAAACCCAAGCAAACATCATAAACATTATTTAAAAACATAATGCATCATTATGGTACCATAGAATAAGAGGTTATGCTAGAACATTTTTCATAGTTTAAAATATACATACACACATTCAAAAATAAGCCAAGCATATATTCATGCGTGAGAGAAGGAGGAGTGAGCTATCTTACTTGCATTTACACACTTTTTCCTTGAGTCTTGAGTCCTCTCCCTTGACCTCACACACCCAAGGAGGAGGAAATCATTTCTCTTGCCCTAGGCACATCATATGGAAGCCAATTATATTCTTGAATCACATTTTAAGGCCATACATTCATTAGAAAAGTTAGGTAACTCATAAGGCTCTTTTATGGTTTTATATTACACTTAATGAAGCAACCTTAAGAAAACATAATCTTGGCTCTATTCTCTCCATTTATTTATGATTCTTGACTATTTTTAAGCCTCTTGGAGTCATCACACAATCAAATCAAGGAGCTTAGCTAGGTGTTGCTTTTTTAAACCATAATATGGAACCTATGATACCATCTCACAATCTATGATTTCTAAAATTTTTCTAAGGCTTCCTTTTATACTCTCCCATCATACATGATGCAAAACTAAGCTTGGAATGAATTAAAACACTCCCTAGGTGTATGAACCCTCCTTGGTTGAGGCTATGCTTCCATATGGCACCAATGGAGTTGTTTTAATTTCTTTGATGGGAGAAGCATATGGGAGGCTCTCTTGGTATCTTAGGAACTCATATATACTCTTAGACAACTTAAATTACTACTAGGAAGCTTCATCTTAGCCTAGGTGTAATCAAATCCCTAAATTCCATACTTGCATTCTAAAGCTCCATTTTCAATTCTAATTGTATATTCTTAATCTTCATACTCTATATCCTTTGGTTCCATCAAGAATACATAAAGAAAAACTCTCCTTCTTTCTTTCTCTCTATAGACCTAATCTTAAATGGCTTAGAAACACAAGATTTTGTAAGTGTTTCAAGTGAAGTCTTACCCTAAAATAGAGCTCTCTTGGTGTATATTATTTTTCACCGATTGATTTCTTGGAAAGAGTTCCTTTTTAGTTTGGGTTAGACCTGAATCTTCAAATTTTCAAGAAAAAAAAAATCACCATTAAAGAGCTCTTAGAGAGAGGAACAACTTTCCTAACTGGCACAGGATGAAACGGGATCGTTTACTTACCTAAACAGAAGCTTAAACTTCTTCTCTCTCTCCCCTCTTAATGTCACACTATTGCTGCCCATTTTTCTGCAAATGGAAGTTTGGAGAAGGTGATGAGGTGTAATCTTATTTAAGAAGCCTTTCTTACAATTTTTCAAAATGACCATTTTGCCCTTACACACCTGTTTATTCTGTTTACGCTCATTTTAACTCTTTTTTTAAAATCATCTTTTTCATCATAAAATTTAGGTTCCTAGTTAAATAAAATATCTTTGGAATCACTCAAATCAGAGCCAAAACTTTCTTAAACAAATCAATCAAAGTTTGGGTCAACCGACTTTAAAAAACATCTACCAGATGGGTTTTAACTGTCCTGGAGCTTCTTATGGTTTTTAAGGCCTCTGAGAACCCCAAAGAACTCAAAACGTTCATTTAAAAAGATCTTCTATGAGAATTCCAAAAAATTGTTCAAAATGATGAAAATGCCCTTACGTTTTGTCACTCTTTCGTTATATTTTGTTTCTTCATTCTAGCTCTATTTTTCTTTCTATCTATGCTTAGGACTCTCATTTTAGGAGTCTAGAATGCTTCCAAAATTTTTTGGGACCTTAACTAAGTCATTTCGGGGGACTTACATTTGAATCCTGTGAATTTTGTACGTTAATGGAGAAACCGTATGTTATGTTTTTCACGTTTTCTCTCAGTTTTAAAGAATCAGATATTACAATTTCCACCGTGGTGAATTTGGCTTCTGTGTGATTTTGTGCCGCGGCTCAACACATCCTTGCCATGAATTTAGCTTCACTTGACTAACGTCGTGGCTCAGCATGCTCTCGTTACGGCGTCGTCAACTTCTGAGTAGAGTTTCGCCGCAGTGATAATAGGATACATTGCGGCGCAGGTTGCCTAGCATGCTGCTCTTTGATTTCTTCCCTTTTAGCTGTCGTGTGATGAAATCTTAGTCGTAATGAGCTTTCAAAAATAATACAGAAACTAGCTCTGAAGCCTTTTTCACTTAAGAATGCTTAATCCTCTCTGAAACATGCATCTTATAACAAGAACAAAGTGTGATTAGTTATCAATATACTCAAAATTAAGACAAAAACTATTATTTTTCAAGTAAGAATTAAGTATAGAATTATTCATTCTAAGTATTTTTGTTTGATCTATAAAAGCATTATTTACCCTAAAATTGGAAGCTAACATCATCTTTACTAAGAGAAAATATGTACAATAACATAAATAGTTGGGAATTATTACACCCCCAAACTTGAACTTTTATTCGTCCTCGAGTAAAACAAACCAAGAACACTATTAGAGTGACCATTGGTCTGGGGAACATTAATGACTGCTATAGTCCTCACTTGTTGCATCAGAGAGTGCATTCAATAAGAAGAACAAGTAATATATGCTAGAAGCAAAGTTCAAACAATAAAGCTAAGACTTCTAACCATTTTGAAGTGTGTGTGTGAATTTGGCCAAACACTCATTTTAAACAAGTGTCAGAATTAATTTTCTGCACTCTAACAAGTATAACAAGCCTCAATGACAGGAACTTCATAAGCTCACCTTTTTCTCTCTTTCCATTAAATTAGGTACCACAAAGCCACTAGATCAAAAGTACTTTTAGGCTTATAATGGAGCTAGGGCTGTGGCTACAAATGATAGGCAAAGTCAGTGCAAAAGATCTTGAGAAAATCTATATGGTATTATACATAAACCAGAGGTTCTCTCAATACACCTTCAGTAATGATTTTAAGGGGATCCCCATCTCAAAATTTCTTTTTTCTTTTTTTAAATGTAGTTAAATCAACTATAATGCTTGTTTCCTCATGAACAAATTATTATCTTTTTCTTAAGAAAAGGGCAAGATTATAGATTTTTATAAGGCAAATCAGGTTAGGTACTCATGTTGGTAATAGAATAAAATGCAATGTCTTATGATTTTTTTTTTTTGAATGGGCTTAAATAAGGCTCAAGTGTTAATGTAATCACAATAGGGTCAAGCTTGAAAGGCATAATCTTAACTAAGAAATGCCTGAATCACCTCTAAGGGTCATGCCATACCTATTGATTTGCCTCAAGAAGGTAGAAGACAAGTTCTAAAAACCTAGATTTGAGACTAGCCATACAAATTAAACACAGATAATTTTCTCTAAAACTAGCAATTGATTTGTGTATTGGTCAAACAGTGCATATTATGGTTTTCAAAAATGGAAGAAATCCTAATTTATGCTTTTGAACTAAGATCAAAATATAGTTAGCATCGAATTCCTACTAAATATTTCTTGACAAAGAACACTATCATTGGAAGTAAGCAAAAACAAAACCAGCAGGCTAACAGACAAACTAATTTGATACGAATTTCAAAAATTTTCTTGTCAAGCAAAAGTTCAAGTACAAAATTTCATGTTATTCCCATCAATTATGCTTGTCCAAATTATCCTACACCCAAACTTAAAATCAGCATTGTCCCCAGTGTTGAGGAACAAAGAAAGCCTAAGAAAATTAAAGGGGATAGTTATGTGCATAAGGATCTGACCTAAGTTACTTCAAATTTTTTTTTGAATGAATAGATATTAAAAAGAAGAAATGGGAAATAAAATATAAAGGCAATAAGATAAAAAGAAATTAACAAAGACAACATCAAGTCAATCCCTACTGATAACAAAATATAACATTCAAAGTTCATAATGCAAACAACTAAATAAATGCTATTAACATAGGGATAAGGGAATCAGAAAAAGGTGTCAGGGTCCTATAGTGGCTCCTGAGATGGCTTCGGAGGTGGTTCCTAAAATGGCTCTGGAGGTGGCTCCTGAGGTGGTGATCCAGTGGGACTAAGTACAAAATCAAGAGGAGGTGGAAGCTCAGACAAGTCCCATTGGAGATGGCTGCCTAAGTGTCTCCGACATTGTTATTGCCAACGATCCATAGCTTGAGTATAAAGGGATAGATCCTGAATCATTATGACTAAAGCATCCAAGGAAGGTGCCTATGCTAGAGATGGTGGTAGATCCTAAATTCGTGAATGAAGTGGCTGATCTAGTTCAGTAGGGAACTCCATCAGCTCCTCAACAGGTTGCTCTATCGGCTCATCAATAGGCTCCTCTACGAGCTCATTCCCCTTAACCTCCAGATCACCAATCATCAAAATAGATAAGGGTTTCCTTGGTGAGAGGAGCTCCTCATGCGGTTCAAATGAAACCCTTGTGGTGGTGCACAACTCTGTGATCAAATGAGGATTTGCTAGGCCGAATACAGTAGATTGAGAAATCTTCTTAATGTTCTAAAAAATAATGTAACCAACATCAATTGGTCTCCCAGTCATAATAAGATAAATCAAGATCACCCAGTCGATAGTCACATCACTTAAATGACAGCTTGGAAGTAAGTTAGTGCATACGAAGTTAGCCCAATAGTGGGCCACTCGGTTCAAATTACTCTGCCAAATGCCCTTTGGTACTCCACGTGACATCTTCCAAATGTTTTGCCCTAGAAAAGTCAATTCTGCAGTGACATCATCTAAATTGGAGGTCTCCCCGCTCATCCTGTACATGCAGAACTCATAGTCGGGTACCAACAAAAGGCGATATCTATCCCAAATCACTTGCTCATTAATAGTGACTATGCATCCTTAGACTTTATACAAGTGTTCACAACAAAATGGGGCATTGGTGTAGAACTCGTGAACTATAGGTACTACGGTAGCTACTGGCTCAAAATAGAATATCCCTTATCTTCTGGTGGAGATTTGATTTGCAACTTCGTGACTCTCTGTAGGAGTAGTACTAAATTTTCTCTCTGGAATTAGAGCTATGTGGAATTTCACTTCATTGTATTGCTCTTGAGCAGCCAAAGAGACAAAGCGAGAGCGATCAAATAAAGCTGAAGATAAAGATGAGGCTTCACCCCATGCTTTCTTCTTTAGAGCTATTAAAAAGAAGCCTGCAAAAAGAAATTAAAGACAATTAACATGGGCAACTGAGCAATAGGTATGAAGCAAAATCCTAGTCTTATGTAATTCCAGTCACTGCTAATTAATTATGAGCCCCCTCTAACTTAGTACAAGGTGAACACCACAGTTGACCTCTCTGATGTATAAAGTGATCCATCTAGCATGCAAAAACCATAACTTAATGAGCTAACAAGCATATGAATTAACCACCCTCACAATCCAAAATAGAGTAAAACTCTTGTCCAAATAGGTTTGACTAGAGGATACATAAAAGGAATTCAGAGTTGCACACAAACAAAAGCTAAACAATGAGTAACTTTCCTTCAGGCATTAGGACAAATAGTTAGTGTGCATAGTGGCAATTTCCAAATTTTAGAAATCTAGACATCCTTAAAGCATCATCCATCAATTATGTACAAATATAGAGGAAGTAGATTAACAAAAAAAAAAAACAGGCAGATACTAGCCACACAATCGACAATTTCATTTAGACATTTTATCAAATAGTTAGTATGCACATGCCAATGCCACATTTGAAAAGGAAATTTAACACTAACAAAGCAACCTGGAGGCAAATTTTTTGTCAATCATCCAATACAACATAGGAAATAGACGACAAAAATAGTATCAATTTAAGCAAGCAGCCAAATTATATTGTTCAATTTGCAAAAGAAGTAAACAATTTGAACTACGTACCGCAACTTCAAACTTAGGGTGAAAACAAGAGAGATCACTTTATAAAGACAAAAAGAAGGGGAGGTGAGTGCCCAATAAAAGAGTAGGACACAAGAAAGCTATTTGGGCTAAAGCTAGTGCAGATTCACGCCTATAAAAGAATTAGCCATCATTCAGACATTTCAACAAATAATTGTTGGGCAGACACCTTGTATACCATAGAAAAGAACCCATTGAATCAACATGCACACCCAAAATATTCAGCACACAATCCCAAGGTGGTCATGAGAAAGAAATAAAATCAACACAAATAAAGCCTAATGTAATGGAAGAAGCATACCTTAAAGTTGCAAGTTGGAGGAGGGGAGAAGAAAATGTAAGAACGACAGAGGCACAACAACACAAGGGGATGGATGAAGAGGGAAGGAAGTCTCAGAAATTGAACGGTGGAGGGGAGAATGGGGGGGAAGGAGATTATGATAGAGGAAGTAGGGAAGGGACGCTGATAGAGTCAAGAGGAGAAGACAACTACCAGAAAAATTGAGCCCTTCCTTTTTATTTTGCTGCATTTTATTATTATTTTTTTTTTAAAATAAATGACTCATTGTGCGGCTTGATACATCATGCCATGGCTACAAGCACCCAATGAGTGCGTAAATACGATACCTATTGTAGCCTGAGTTTCAAGGCCATAGCGAAGAGTGCCACTGTCTCTCAAGGGAGCCACAACGATGCTTGTTACATCGCGGCGACATTCCCCACTACCTCTATGTGAAAGATAGCCTTATACGATTCATGTCGTGGCTTAAGATTCAGGGCCATGGCGAATCTTGCTACTAGTTCTCATGGATGCCACAATGGTGTTTGTTGCACCGTAGTGAAACTCAACACTGACTTCAAATGATGCCGCAATGTAAATTATCAAGCTACAGCTACGATTGCTTTTGGACCCTAGACTTAAACCGAGCTATAGCGCAAAATTTTCCTGTAACACCTCAATTATTTCCATATATCCCTAACAATTCAACATTCATTTCCCCATTTTTTCTATTCTTAAAGATTCAACACTATATTCTTACTTTAAACATGCCAGTTTTTTTTTTTTTTAATTTAAGGCATAAAAAGGCAATAAGTCAATCATCATAAAATTAGAAATACTCCCTTTATGTATTTTTGGCATTTTTGTTTTTGACTCCAATACTACATGAATTACTTGGAACTCTTCTAATCAGCATACATGATTAACATCTTTCTTCTAGATTTTCTTGAAACCAAAAATATATAACCAAAAGTTACCAAAATGAAATTCTCACACTCTTTAATATAAAAAACAAAATTAAAAAAAGAAACTTGGATTTCCTCCCAAGAAGTGCTAAGTTTATAGTCCTCAGCCCGACTTTTAGTAGCTTCACATCCAATCCTCCAATGTGATGGTGGACTTTTAATGGTCCACCTCTCCTCCTTGATAGTGTTTAAGTCTCTAACCATTAACCTTGGAACTTTTTATTTAACTTTTTCTCCATGATTTTGACAGCACCAAATGGAGAGACATCCACTACCACAAAAGGTCCTGACCACCATGACTTGAGTTTTCCTAGAAAGAGTTTAAGCCTTGAATTATACAATAGTACCAGTTGCCTAGGCTCAAACTTTCTTTGTAGAATTTTTCTATCATGCCATTGCTTTGTCCTTTCTTTATAGAGGTTGGAACTTTCGTAGGCATGGAGTTTGAATTCATCCAGCTCATTAAGTTGCAATAGCCACTTTCCACCAGCCTTTTTTAAGTTAAAAATTAATTTCTTTATAACCCAAAAGGCATTATGTTCAAGTTCAACTGGAAGGTGACAGGCTTTACCATACACAAGCTTATAAGGAGACATACCAAGTGGAGTTTTATATGCTGTACGATAGGCTCACAAGGCATCATCTAACTTCTCAGCTCAATCCTTTCTTGGTAGACCTACTGTTTTCTCAAGAATCCTCTTTATCTCTCGATTAGAAACCTCACATGGGCTATTAGTTTGAGGATGATATGCAAATGCCATCTTATGTTGCACTCTATATTTTTTTAGGAATGTTTTGAGCTGGCAATTATTAAAATGTATCCCCTCATCACTAATAGTTGCTCAAGGAGCACCAAATCTAGTGAAAAATGTTATTCTTTAGAAATCTCACTACCACCTTAGCATTATTAATATGATAGGCCATTGCTTCAACCCAATTTGTCACAGTCCACAACAACAAGTATGTATTGTTTGTTTTGAGAAAAGGTAAAAGGCCCCATAAAGTTTATCCCCCAAACATCAAATGCTTCAACTTCTAAAATATTATTTAGGGGCATCTCATGCCGTTTTGATATATTACTCGCTCTTTGGCATTTGTCGCATCTCCCTATAAAAGTATGAGCATCCTTGAACAACAAGAGCTAATAAAAACTTAATTTGAGGATTTTGGCTGTAGTTCTTTACCCATTGAAGTGTCCTTCATATTCAACCGCATGACATCTTAGCATGATAGATTCTTACTCCTCATCTAGGATGCACCTCCGCAATATCTAATTTGCAGACATTCTAAATAAGAATGGTTCATCTCAAACATATAACTTTGCATTATGCAGAAACCTCTTCTTTTGGTAGGAGTTCAAATCTAGGGGTAGCACATGGCATACTAAATAGTTCACATAATCTGCATATCATGGCACTTTGTTTTGCTCCATAAAAAATAAAGTCACGTCCAAAAAGGTTTCATTCATCTGTTTCTTTTCGTCATCTTGAGCTTCAATACTCAATCTAGACAAATAATCTGCTACATGGTTTTCACTACCTTTTTTTTAACAATCTCTTGATCAAATTCTTGTAGAAGAAGAACACACTGAACAAGCCTTGGTTTGGAGTCCTTCTTCTTAATCAAATACTTAATGACTAAATAGTCTGTAAAAATCGTAACCTTAGTACCTACCAAATAAGATCTGAACTTCTCAAATGTATACACTACTGCCAACAACTCTTTTTCAATGGTGGTATAATTTAGTTGAGCATCAGATAGAGTTTTACTAGCATATTATATTGGATGAAAGAGCTTTCCTTTTCTTTGCCCTAATACGACCCCCACAGCATTGTCACTGGCATTACACATCACTTTAAAGGGCTTGATCCTGTCAGAGGCCACAATAATAGGGGTAGATACTAATTTCTTCTTCAACTCTTCAAAAGCTACATGACATTGATGGTCAAAACTGAATGGAGTGTCTTTCTCAAGCAATTGACAAAGGGACTTAGCAATTTTTGAAAAGTCCTTAATAAATCTTCTGTAAAAGCCCGCATGACCCAAGAAACTTTATACTCTTTTCACACTGGCCAGAGGTGGAAGTTGCTCAATTAGAAAGATTTTAGTTTTGTCCACTTCAAGGCCTTTACTTGAGACTCGATGACCAAAGACTATACCTTCTTACACTATGAAATGACACTTTTCCCAATTTAAGACTAAATGAGTTTTTTTACACCTCTTCAGAACTTGTTCTAAGTTAGCAAGACATTTTTCAAATGAGTCCCCGAAAATTGAGAAATCATCCATAAAGATCTCCATGGTTTGCACAATCATATCAGAGAAAATAAACATCATGCATCTTTGAAATGTAGCTGGTGCATTGCACAGTCCAAATGGCATCCTTCTGAAAGCAAATGTGCCATAAAAACAGGTGAAAGTTGTCTTCTCTTGGTCTTCTAGGGCAATAGCAATCTAATTATATCTAGAATACCCATCCAAGAAGCAGAAGTAAGCCCTCCCAGCTAATTTATCCAGCATTTGATCAATGAAGGGCAATGAAAAATGGTCTTTCCTGATGGCAGTATTTAGTTTTCAATAGTCATGCATACTCGGTACCTAGTCACTGTCCTAGTGGGAATCAGCTCGTTATGGGTGTTAGCCACTATAGTCATGCCTCCTTTCTTAGGGACACATTATACTAGGCTCGCTTATAAGTTATTTGAAATTGGATAGATAATCCCAGCATCAAGTCATTTCAAATTTTCTTTCTTCACCACCTCTTTCATTATTGGGTTGAGCCTTTTTTGATATTCAACAGATTTCTTATGGTTGTCCTCCAATAGTAACTTATGCATGCAAGTGGAGGGACTTATCCCTTTTATATTTACTGTTGACCATCCAATGGCTCTCTTAAAACCTTTAAGCACTCGGAGAAGCTCCCTTTCTTGTTGTTCAGAGAGAGCAACAGAGATTATTCTTGGTATTGTGCATTCTTCTTATAGGTATGCATATTTCAAGTGGGATGGTAATGGTTTCAATTCTAGAGATAGAGGTTCCTCCACTGATGTTTTCAACCCAGATTTGACTCTAAATGATGCATCGGGTGGTTCAAACTATTGAGAAGGCTTGGAATCCTTTTGAGTAGCTTCCAATAACTTAATACATTCTCTTACTCCATTATGCTCCTTCCTGGCCATACGAACTAATGATGTTTCTAGAAGATCCTTAACGGTTAATTCAATGAACTCGTCATGTACTGCATGGGTGATTAGATACACAAAACAACAATCTTTTGGTTCATTCGGGCTCTTCATTGCCTTGAACATGTTGAATGTCACCTCCTGATCATTCACTCTCATAGTTAGCTCTCCTTTTTATACATCAATCAAAGTTCTTTCGGTGGCTAAAAAGGGCCTACCCAAAATGATAGGGATATCCTTATCTTTTTCATAATCCAAAACTATAAAATCTACTAGAAAAAGTAGCTTATCAACCTTCACTAAGACATCTTCAATAACTCTATTGGAATAAAGCAATAGTTGCATCCAATAGAGGATGGGAATAGAGTATTAATGCTCACAACTTACTATGCCTTGTCCCTGCATGAGAAATTGAAGGTGTGCAACTTCTTGGCAAATTTAAAGGTTCCATATGCCTTTTCATCAAACATTTTAAGGTGTGTGTATATCCGTGATTGAAAATTATTTGGATTGAAGTGCCATGACCACCACATATTATTGCAAGACATATTTCCTATTGTAATATGTGGTTTATTTCCTAAGGAAGTGTCAGAGCCAATAATAGAGTTGGGTAAATTTTTCAAGAATTTATGTTCTAAGTGTCTGAAAATTAAAGATCTAGAACAACTTGAAACCCAAATTGCACCCATATTATTCAAATTGGAAATGGCGTTTTTACCGGCTTTTTTGATGTCATGGTTCACTTGCCTATTCACTTGCCAAAAGAGGCAATACTTGGTGGACCCGTGCAATACCGATGGATATACTCTATTTAGAGGTATTATGTTTCAATATGCATTTTATTCAATTTTTCAAATCTTCCAAAGTATTTCTCTTTTCAACTATCTGCCTTTTACATAGATACTTACGCATGCTTAAATTTTATGTTCGTAACAAGTCTCATCCAGAAGGTTCAATTGTAGAAGGTTATTTAGCCGACGAATGCCTTACCTTTGCTCTCATTATTTAAAGAATATGCCAACCAAATTTAATCAGCCTTCTAAAAATGATGATGGACCTATAGACAATGGCGACAAGTCCATCTTTAACCAAATTGGAAGGGCAAGAAGGCATTATGAATCCATTACTTTGCTTGAGGTAAAGTTCCATCAAGTTTGCATGTATGTGCTGCAAAATTCTAGATATGCTTTGCCATTCATGGAGTAAGTTATCACTCTTTTTCCAATCTCTATGACAATAATTATCATAAATATTTTTTAACTTCTTACTACAATTACAATGTAGGGAGCACCAATTAAAGATTGAAACTCAAACTTTAACTATTGAAGACTTTACCAAATGGTTTTATGCACAAGTAGGTTCCTTTGTTAATATAGTATACCTTGTTGAGTAGCATATTTTGAGTCATGATCTTTTGTCCAAATAAATAATAATAGAGTATGGTTAATTTATGCAGGTTTTACAGTTATGTATACAGGGCCAAGCTAATGATGACCCCATCTGTTTAGCACTTGGGCCAGCCAAAACAGTGCACTATTTTTTTACTTATTTAGTCACTAATTTTAGATTTCATACAAGAGATCGTGCCTTAGGGAGGAAAATTGACAATACTGGAGTTCTTGTGAAAGGGGATGACTCAGATGAAGGAAAAAGTATTATGGCATCTTAGAAGACATATATGAGCTTTCATATATTGGGAATAAAAAAGTATATCTCTTCAAATGTCATTGGTGGGATGTGGGTCACCTAGTAAAAGGATACAAGGTTAACAAGTTTGGCATCACAAGTGTGAATGCTTGGCATTCATTGGATACAAATGAGCCATTTGTCTTAGCTAGCCAAGCAGAATAAGTGTTCTACTTGAGAGACATCATTGACATGGAGTGGTTAACTGTTGTAAAGACAAATTCTCACGACTTCTTTAGCCTTTCAGAGGTGGAAGAAGGTGAAGAAAGTGGTGAGAATGATGGTCTCCTTCTTGATGAGGCATATCAACAAGATATAGTCCAATTAAATACAATTTGGAATGATGACATGGGCATTGACCTTGTGATCCTTTTACATCGAGATAATGTTGAACTAGAAATACTAAGCCATACAAATATAAATGCTTAAACAAGTGGGCATAATGTAAGGGGCAGATGATTTCATTAATGACAATGATGAGATTGGGTTCACCGATAAAGAAGAAGGAGAAGATTTACTTGATGATGACGATACGAAAAACACTATGGACACTGAATGTGATCAAGATTAGTGTCAATCTTATTGAACATTTAGAAAATTTATAATTATTGTACAAATATTCCCATTGTATGATTAAGTAGTTAAAGTGTTTGAAGTTTGGTATATTTTATGTCATATAAGTTTTGTATTGTTTACTTTTATGTTGTTTTACTTTTTTTTTCTATGTGCTTGTTATGTATATGTTTTATCATCTACTTTTGTTTGCCATTAATGTTTATTTCATCGCATCTTGTTACTTATATTATATTTGGACAAAAGGTAGTAAATGTCAGGTTCTGCATGAGGTAGGCTAGGAGGATGAGGCATTGGGCGGGATAATGGCCGAAGTCGATATAACCCCACTAAAGAGGTGACATCACCTAAGCGTACACAGATAGATTTGGTGCTAAGAGATGCACTCTCACCTAAGCATGCACAAGGGGATTTAGAGTTAGGAGATGCACTTTTACCACTTCTACCACAGAAGGATAGACAAACCATCTATAATGATTCGCCTTTTATAGAACGATCATAGGTGTTGAGTAGTTCAGGTATCATTTCATGCAAATAATGCTTTTTTTTTTTGTTACACTTTTACTATGTATATACACCAATGATTAATTTGTTTACTTTTTTTCACATATATAAGCTTCTTACAGCACAACTAAAAAGGGTAAGGGAAAATATAATAGTATATTAGTAGAAATGAAAACAAAATATGGTTCTAAGAACTCAGATAGACTTGGAGATGGGGCCTGTGACTTTGCCAACTACTATGTACATGTGGTGCAGACCACAGTCTCTCTCAGGGATGGTGATTGGGCTAAAGTTTATGCCAAATACGGGGACACTTTATTGTTAAAAGTAAAGGTATTACATTACATTTATGGGTCATTTTTCTTTATATATCATTTATAGTATTCCTCCATTAGTTAATAAGTTTGGTTTCTTATGTTTTATGTAGGACAAATTTGATGTTTGCGACAGGTGCCTTGAAGAGAGATAAAATAGAACTTGTGTTGAAACATTGCGTTGACTATACCGATCTTGGAAGGCTGACTTGTATGCAGAGTATGCTAAGTGTGACACAAATGAAGAGAAAGAAGCTACTCGACCAAGTAACATCGACCATGATGATTAAGAGTGGCTGATGTATTATTGGGAAAGTCCAAAGTTCAAGGTAATTTGTTTCTAACAAGAACTTGAAGGATTATTTGCTTTGTGTTTACATGATTTTAAGGTTTCATGATCATAATACCATTCGATTGTAGGCTATGAGTAGCAGGAAAAAAGCAAATAGGGCAAGGCAAGTGACACAGTATACATGCGGTACTCGTTCATTTATAGAGGTTGAGGAGCCTACGGTAAGTATTTGTGTTGTACTTGAGAAGTTTCTAAACATTCCTTTTTATGTCATTCCCTCTATGGTAGCATGGATTATCATCTAATAAATATTATAGAGAGATCCCATTATCGGAGAAGTGGCACCCCCAACCAAGTTTGGGAACTTCAACACACTCATAAGAACAGGGATAGAGAGATGGAATGGGTAGATCCTAAGTCACAAGAAATCCATGTAAGTTGCTATAGATCATTAAGCTTCAATTATTTATTCCATTACCTTATTTTCTATGGTGTTTATCTATTGTTATATCACTAGGGGTGCATTCAAGAACTAGTTCACCAGCAAGAAGCAGAAGATAAAGAGAATCAATTAACGAGAGATCAAATTTTGGCCACCGTGCTAGGGGAGAGGTCAAGGTATGTTAAAGGGAAAGGATATGAAAAGAAACCGACAAAGAAAAGAATTATGGACTTAACAGAAGTGGATTTGAGAGTTTCAACAAGGATGGAACAAATGTAGGCTGAAATGGAGAGAAAATTATAAGAAGAACAGAAAAAGTTACGAGAGGAAATGCAAGTTGAGATGGAAAAGAAGTTTCAAGAAGAGCGGGTTACAAGGCAACAACAAGTTCAGTAAGAGATTCAAGCTCAATTGGCTAGCCTTATGGCCACCATGCAATAGGTACTTGTAAATGATTTTCTACCTTAATGCTATGTTAAACAATAATAGTATATGATTAATGTTATTTTTTATCAATAAGGACAAAATGTTTCGACCAATGACTCCTCTTGTAGACAAGCTACGTGAAAAGAAGGTGGACTTATGTTTTTTTGTTGATGGCTATTTTGATGTATCAATTTATGCCATCATTTCATGTTCTAATAGATATTTCCATATAGGCTCTGACATGTAGGACATTATGAGAGCACTTATAATTATAATACTAATTATGATATGCAATATTAAGAAATTAATACCTTTTGAACATGTCAATTAGCATATATATTGCTTTTTGTTTCTTATTTTTATTTCAATTTTCTTCAATGTTAATTTAGTTTCAATGTACATTATCTATTTTAAAAAATACATATATATCAACCCCTTACCTTTAGCGGCAATAAATTTTGACACTACAAGGCCTATTTTTAGTTTAAAAAACAAAATAATTGCCCCTAAAGCTTTATTGTAACATCAAATGTTGCTACTAAAACTTAATTGCTACAAAAAATGATATCCCTTTTGCTTTTTGGTAACCATAATTTCTTGTTACTAAATACCTTTAGTGACGAGTAGGATATCATCCCTAAATACATTTAATGAGAACAACATGTTGCTACTAAAAATCTTTAGTGGTCACCATGATTACATTGCTAATTCATTTTAGTGGCAATCACATGTCATCGCTAAAAATCTTTAGTGGCGACCATGACTATGTTGCTAATTCATTTTCATCTGTAACAAATGTTGTCGCTAAAGGTTTTCTTATAGTGACAAATGATATTAATTTTTACCCACAGCAATAAGTTGTTGCTAAATATATATAGCAGCGATTTTAGTAATGTCACTAATTATTTATACCCATAACAAACTATTGTCACTAATGTGTACTTATAGTGACAACGTATGTCGCTACTAATACCTTTTCATTTAGTGACAATACTTGTTTCACTTAAATTGTAATAAGTTTTAGTGGCAACTATAATTGCTATTATATATTTGTGGTATCAACTTTTAGTAATGACACTTTGTTGATGCTAAAAAGTATTAGCGTTATTGGAGTAGAGTGGCAGAAAAGATGTCGCCACTAAAACTTATTAGTGGCGACATTTTGGCTTTTTGCTACTAAAAGTCAATTTTTTTGTAGTATAAGTTAAATAAAAATATCATAAATATATATAATAAGAATGCACAATAGCTTTCTAACAATTAGTTTTTTAATGACTCTTTTAAAAAAAAATGCACACATAAAAGGAAAAAGATACATATAAACATGAACAACATCATTATTATTATATAATATATAATTTATTATTACATTATATTGTATTATATAATTTATAAACAATCTATTATTATAAGAATATTATATACCATTTTTTTAATAACAAATAATAAAAGAAAATAAATTCATTTTAAACTTACCTATATTTTTAGTAAAAATTTTATTTTTTAAGATTACTTATATTTATTTATATATTTATTAAATTATAATATATTTATAATTTAAATAAAAAAGACTTAGATTGAATTATTTTAAATGTATTATATATATAATAATATATACATCAAATAATATTAATATATATATATATATATATCAATACCAACCATTTGTGATAGCACAATACCATCGCCATATATATTAATAATATTTTATTTATATATAATAATAATAATAATAATAATATATTTTTATATTATATAACATTTTTAAAACATAAAAATATAAGAAAAAATAAAAATATTCACAATTTGTCAATATTTTTTATAAAATCTTTTATTCTTTATTGCATCATTTATATCTATTTATTTATCTTAATTAGTATAATAATTGATTTATTAAATAAATTTTTCTTAATAATAAATATAAATAATATAACTTATAATAAAATAATAATGTAAAATAAATAGATCTTTAAATTATATTATTACTAACTTATTATATATTAATTAGTTAAAATTTAAATTTCTTTCAATTTACATTATATGTTTTTATTTATACATTATTTTATATACAAATATATAATATTATATTATAATTTTATAAATGATACCAACAGCATATTACTTATGCATATGGCTTTTTACTGTTATTGTCAATTCTTTATTTATTTTTATTATTTTATACATTTTTATATAAATTTTGTATATACAAAAGTGTGGAAAAAATTCAAAAGTCATTTTGTCAGAATTTTGTTGTATCTTTCTGTTGCAAATTATTAACATTATTGTAGTGCTAGTTCATCCATGTGGCAAATCCAAAGCCGCTGATTTGGTACTTTAGAGGCACTCCAACATTTTTCAATTAAGAGAATCTGATTTCATTGTTAACAAACATTGCACCGAGGAGTAGATTGTAGTTTAAAACTATACATGAATGAACTAATCATAGAATCAAATTGAGAAACTAGAAATTGAAGACTGAAAAAGGAAAATGTTTAGAGAATAAACGAACAATAAAGGAAAAGCTATAAATTGATAGAAGGAGTCTTTCTGCCCAAAAAGATATGCTTTCCAACCTCGTAGCTTCTTTTTTAGGTACCTGTAAATTTTCTCAAATGTTTTTCTATCTCTCTTAGGTCCATCTATATAACCTCCAAGGTCTTGACCTATTTCTCTTCCAACCTTGTACCAGAACACGCTTCCCATTATTTGTTTAAAATTTCTCGGTTATAAGGTTAAATTAATTTGATTTGTGATTTGGCTCCATTAGCAAGGAGACCTAAAAATCTAGACTCCTCTAATGTTATACGCATATTACATAACTCAGTATTTGCTTTCAGAAAGAGGATAAAGTCATCAGCATACAAGTGATTAATTAGAGGGGCCCATTACTAATTCCCGAATGTCACCGTAGGTTGTGCATCCATTAGGTGGTTAGAGAGAACATTAATACATAAGATGAAGAGGCTCGAGGATAAGGGTCTCCTCTGCTAATCAATCCCAATTTGATAGGCCAGGAAAAAAAAATTACTTCCACATATCTTTTTTTTTTTAATTTCTATTGTTTTTTAATATCCAACTATATTACAGATTTTGTCTCTCCATCCTTAACAATTATTTAAAACCTTCATCTTATTAATGAGTTTATTACTTATTACTAGCCATCTCAAAATTGATGAGATACGATGGAGTTAAACGGAAAATTTGGTAATATGAATGTATTTTTTTTAGTTTTATGATCACTGGTATTTTTCTTAATTTTATTTAAAATTAATTTGTCTCTCTATATGATTCATGCATTTAAAATTTTAATCACACTTTTAAAGTATCAAATCAAATCTGATTTAATAAAAGAATACATCATTTCTTTTTTTTTTAATAACCAAAAAAATCTATTTGCTAACTTTTATTTTCCCTCCAATTGATGCTAACTTTTTCCTTTTTGGACAACATGCTGAATTTGTCTGATGGAGCCCTGAAGCCCAAGTCTGAAGAACTGGCTGGGTTTAATGGACGCTATAGCTAGAGCCCCATTTCCAATTTTTTTCTTGTCAGGCCCATATTATGTCTAGCTTATTTAGGGTTGAATGGGCCGAGGCTGGCGTTTAACCGCATGTCCTATTCGTTCCCCCGAAATTGAAAAGAAAGAAGAAAGAGGCATAAAAATAAATAAATACAGCACCAAGTAGTAATAGTAAGTACTTCTTGCTCTCTTTGTCAAGAAATCATGTTTAATGGGTTTTTTGCTCAAATGATATGTCAAAGATATTAAAGTCATAATCTGAACTTGAATTACTTAATAGTTCAAAGTCTAAACCTTTAAATTCATTGGTTTCTAATAAGTAAATTATTGTCCATTACGCTAAAAAAATGTAAATATTTAAAGTGAACAAATCACATTCTCTAAAGTCTAAACAGAAACAGTAACTTTAAGAGATTAATCCATTTTTATTATCTATGTGTGTGTTAATCAATCATCTATCTTCATTGCTTTTTATATCTTTTTCATTTAAAATTTCGTGGGGCAGCCAAATATATTTGTAGAGCCCAGAAAAGATTGAAAAGCCTTCGATTGAGAAAGCAGAATATTTAGACAATCATTCATCACAAGTATTCTTTTTTTAATCCTCCATTATGAATGTACATGAAGGGGTGCTTTGTCAACGACTTCATCTTGAAAGCTATAAACAAAAATGATGAAGACGTAACATTAAACATAAAGCGAAACGGGACAAGGAATTGCAGTGTGATGACGATATAACAATCTATACACAGAAGACTAGAAACAATGCCATTTGATCTGTTTAGCATGCGAAGAGTCAATTTCCAAATGTTTGCATTGCAGGGGTCTAGATGCTTTCCCACAGTTATAACCTTGAACATGTTTTTAAAAAAAAAGAAAAATTCAAGATGACTGGTTTATAGTCGCTACTATAATCTTGTTAAGTTTGGTCAATAACTTGTTCATCTAAAATACTATAGAAAACTTTAGTACTTTTTTTTATATTTTTATTATCATGTTTTCCTATAAAAATACAATAAGCATATAGTTTTATGATTTTTACAACTAACATCACATGAATAGGTCTTTTAAAATTTTTTTTATATACACCATATTTTTAATAGAAAACTTGATAATAAATATACGAAAAACTGTGATCTAAATTTAGTCTTTAAATAAACTTAGCCAATTAAATTCAAGTTCCAATTAAAGTTAAAAATTGTGATAGAGTAAACAAGACAAATGGTTAATTAATTCATACCCCTTAACTCCGTACACTTCTATTATTTAAGTGACTGGCTTTGAATCTGCCAAAACTTGCTACGTTTTGAAGATGATTGAAAAGGCACCTAAGAGGCCTAGAGGCCTGAGAGGGAAAAGAGTGGTAGGTTATGGATCTTTGGTGTCTAATTTGTTGGTGGATGGTACATATCAGCATGGGCATTTTCTCCTTCAATGCTTTTGTCCTTTACCCTGATGCCTTTGTGATGATATGAGCACACTTGTTATAAGATTCCCAATGATCATAAGTTGAAGCTCTACGCCAGTTTTGATTATTGAGGGACAAATTCAATTCATGAAACATTTCTTCAAGTTAACTTTTCGTATTACTTCGATCCATATATAGGTGTGATTTAACTAGAAAGTGTAAGCGGTGGAAATTGTAATTTGATATTTTTAAAATATTAAGTTTAATGTGCTGTCATATATTTAGGTTAGTTATGGTATATATATGTATCTAAATTGGCGGAGTTCATTTTTAAGGGCTAATTGAGAGTTAATTAATTCTTTAAATATACATAATTTTTTATTTAGTTTCCAAAAATTTAATTATTTTATTTTGATATATATATATATATATATTTCAAAAAGTATTACGTCTTCATTATTTTTTTTAACGTTAAGCATAATTAATAGAATAAGTGATGTATCTAAATGAAGTTGATGTGATTATTAATTGCTCATGTCACTTATACATGCCATGAGAAAATACCATATCATTTAAAGTAATCGTAACTCTATCGTGACATGTTTTAGTGAAATAATTGAGCATTTAATTGTTATATTAATTTTAAGTTAGGTCATATCACACATCTCTATTAATTATCTATTAATGGACTTAACATGAATATATGATATTGAGGATGAAATATTCTGTCGAAAATTGAAAGATTTAAGATGATCGATTCAAACTTTGAGAAGTTATATTGACATAAGATATATCTTTTTGAAAACTAAAATACTAATTTACAATTCTCTTAGTTAATGATTCATATAACAAGAGATGCTGAAGGGCCAATTTTGTTCACTATAAAATAAGAGGTGAAAGAGATGTAAGCCATGTAAGTGAACAAGTTGAGAGAACACAAATAAATAATTCTCTGCCTCTTCCAAATATTCTTTTCATTTTTCCAACAATAAATTTATTGATTATAAAATATGTATAACTATAATCATCTACGAATTTATGGAAAATATTGGAACTTATCACTTTTTTAGACCATTTTATTGATTAAAATGAAATCAAATAGTCATTTAAAAAAAGAACTTACTTGTAAATTATATGAAAAGGAGTAGGATTTTGAAAATTATATCTATGTGTTTTGCATTTCTATATGGAATGAACATCTAAACTAGTATAGTTATTGGCAAATTTCATGGATAAGTTTATTTATAAATAGTATTGAACCTATAATTTTGAAAGTTCCAAATACAACGCAATTCATGAATGCGCATGGCTATTAATTATCAATTGCGCAAAATGCAAATAAGCATGTCATTTAATTATCGGCCTAGTTTTTAAAATATTTTTTGTAATAATTATTTTTTATACACATAATAATTAAGTGATTTAATTATTAGTTTAGTTTAACTATACAGGCTTGTACACGATGAAAATATGAGTGATGCAGAGATTTTAAAGCCTAAAATTAAGATTCCTGATGAGTAGATAGGTAACATGTTCATGAATAGGAGTACAAGGAGAATATGCTTCCCCTCCTTCCTTAGTCTAGATTTACCATTTCAATTAAGCACAATTATCACTGACAAGAGAGCTCAGAAAAAGCAACATAGGATTTTACCCGACTACATTTAATAAAGCACAATTATTAATGAAAAGAGACAAATGCACCCTAAAACATTTCGTACATTTTTCATACCCTACACTGCATTTAATACATTTAATAAAGCACAATTATTAATGAAAAGAGACAAATGCACCCTAAAACATTTCGTACATTGTTCATACCCTACACTGCATTTAATACAGCACAATTATTACAGGCAAGAGGGATCAGAAAAAGCAACTTAGGATTTTACTACATGATGTAGTACGATAGTTTGGATACATGAATCCGTTCATTTCGTGAAATAATAAACAATTTTTGCAGTATTTTATTTTGAATTTTTTAAAGAATTTCATGAAATTTTTTATTATTTTTATTAAAAAATTTCAGCAAATTTTTTTTATTTATTCCCAAATATAACGCATTGTGAATTTCGATAATGATATTGATCCATAGCACATGACTAAGGATGGTAAATTTATAACAATGAATTAATGAAAAAAATAAGAATTATTCATTTTAAATTTTTTATTTTGGAAAATTGAAGTAAAAGTGTACAACTTATATTGGTAAAAAAAATTTTTAATTTTTTTCTGACAAACTAAATACAAAAAACATTTTCCCTATCAGAAAATATTTTCATTAGAAAAATTTCAATAAGACAAATGCGCCCTAGAACATTTTGTAAACTTTTCATATTTTCAGTACTAGACTACATTTAACTAAAAAGACATATGTTCTTTAAGATATACAAGTTGCAATACATTGACGTCGAAATATAATTTCTTCATTGTTTACAATTATAATGGCGTACGGAGCGCGGATATTGTCGTTCCTTCATGATTTAATTTAAAATTATATCATGTAAGTTTCGTAAACACAATGGAGAACAACGACTGATTTATACTAGAGAAAAATTGAGTATGGCCACTAATCATACGTTAATAATAAATTCTTCGCATGATTTTTTTTTTTTTGGAGTTGTATTGATAGAAAAAAATTATTAAAAATTCATTAAAGGATCAATCATCCACTCCACTTAGTTGAGTTTTCAATGATTCTTAGTTTACATTGCTAAACTTGTAATTATGTTTTTCTTTTGGTAAGGAACCAGTACATTATTTTGTAGGAGTCATACCTCTTTTTAAAATTAAGTCTACCATAGTAATTACACATAATGAAGTGTATTAATGAAACTAGAAGCAAACATTAAAGAAGGGGGGGGGGACCTAGCTAGTCGAGAGTTTTGGTAACATCATAATTAATTAATTAATTAACCCACAAGGTCTCGCGATTTTATGGTAGAAGTTTGAAATCAAATGGCGTGAGAGAGTTAATATGGGACAAAATAGAAATTTCCCTTGCCAGTTTTGTTACATGAAAAGAAAAATCACTCTTGGAGTCAAACTAACGTCCAATTAATTAAGTCAAATGTGGAGTTGTATTAATTAAACAACAAGAACAAATCTGAAATTAGATCTTCAGAGAGATATATACTTCATGCATGCACAGCCAAGCCAACCCAAAAGTTCATGATGCAATTGTTTAGTTTGGATTTAGTAATTAATACTTTGAGCTATCAATATTCAAGCAGAACCTACTGCCACTCAGTGCCATGCATATAGGTAGTGATAAATAAGAAATATTATTATATTCTTAGTTCCACAACTATAAATATAGATATTTACACTCTTGGTTTGTATCGTCTTCTTATAGATTTACAAGCACATGGTTCCCTTCATGGCTTTCAATGTCTATAATTTAATTATGCAGATAATATATAGTTATGGGAAGGAGAAATGTCTTAATAATTAGATGCATATCTCTTTTGATAAATTAATACACACATGGGGACTAGACTAAAAACAGAAATGAGAAACCAGTTTATCTCTATCTCTAGTTGTTTCTTTCAAAAGAAAATGATTTCATACATCAAGCTGTTTTAGCTAGAATTTGAAAGAATCAAGTTGCAACTGTAATTCAAATATACAGGTCGTGTGGGTTATAACTGAGGAAGTAGGTCAGCTAATGAATGTTGCTCTCTAAATAGAATTACCTACAAATATACATATTGCAACAATAATACAGAAATAAGTATTGTTTTTACAAGAATTTGTTGTCAAAAAATTGCCAAGTATTAAAATTTACACCTTAACCTAAATTTAGCCATTAAGTACAAATGTGTGAGGAAAGTAATTTAATTCTATGCAAAATTAAGAAATAAAATTAAATTTGGATTATTGGAAATTAGAAGAACTTAAGATTATTAATCTCCCAAGTGCTTTATAGAAACTCAATTTAGCCCTCTTTACCTTACTCTTAATATTGACATATTCTAGCTAAGGGTTCAAATTCACCTGTAAATATTGCTCCAAGTCTCCTACAAGCATATTCTTAGTTAATTTCACAATTTCTTATGAAATCAAATCAAGCAAGTATTCAATAGCACAACCCCTAATTTAGTTATGTGAGGCTAATAAGTATATTCTTATGTCATTAACAAATCCATCTACTCATCCTAACAAGTTTCAACTACTCACACCACTCAACAAGTCTTAATTCTAATATCCCTTTTCCAAATTCAATTATAATATCAAATCATTCCAATTAGTTGCTAATTAGCTAGAAAGCATGAGCAAAGAGTTGAGTAACATATATATAACATTAATCACAAGGAAAGAGAGTGAAAAAACTCTAATCTATACAAAAGTTCATAATAATCATAGATTAAGAAGTTTAGCTACTCATTATAAGATTAACTATCAACAAATTCAAAGTATATAGTAGCAACATCGGAGAAATGCAAAGAAGAGAGAAGACGTAAAGAAAACTAGTTATGAATCTTATCTTCTCTTCAATCCTAGCTCTCCCTTGCTTCTTTGGTGCTCTTCTAGCACTTTTCAAACCTTTAAAAAAAATCCCAAAATGACATTCCTCTTTCAAAGGAAATTACATATAAGCCTCCAACCTAGTAGAAAGTGGAGCGAAAAATGTTACCATTCTAATATCTACAATTGGTGCTACAACGCTAGTTTTTTGGTGTTGCAGTGTTGGTTGCTTCTGTTTAGTAAGGGATCTTTGTAGCAAT
Organism: Erythrophleum fordii; assembly: GCA_032878935.1. Lineage (NCBI taxonomy): Eukaryota > Viridiplantae > Streptophyta > Magnoliopsida > Fabales > Fabaceae > Erythrophleum > Erythrophleum fordii. Next base: position 9,032,025 of record JAVQMF010000047.1, read on the forward strand.
GGTGCAGCAGTGCTAGGATCTAGCATCATGGCACCAAACACTTTTTTTTTTTTTAAATCAACATTTTTTGTGCATCCTGACTTTGAGTTTTTGAGGCTCTAGCTCTAAGATGACACCATCTTAAATCTCATGTATCCACACCTTACGAAAGTAGTCAAAGTATGATTAGTTCTTAAATCAATCAAAATTAAGTCAAAACTCAACATTTATGATATCAAAACTTGAGTGTGAAACTATAAAATAGCTATGCATATTTTTCTTAGAGTTAGTTAATTTTACTTTATAATTAGACAACAAAACATCTATTTCTTGTAAAAATTCATAAAATAACATGAATAAATTAAATAGGAGTTAGCAACGAACTCTTGTCTTCCCAGGAAAATGACATAAAACAACTGATGTAATTAATTACCGCCACCTTAAAATTCGAGATCTGTTGATCCATGTAATCTAATTCCCACGGTGGAAACAAAAATGAAAAGTATCATATTAATTATCACAAAGTAAACATTACATATTAATTTTCTTCTTTAAATTTAGGGTGAGTTTCAAATTCAATTTTGTCACAATTTTTTTTAAAAAGACAGATTATTAGTTTTTGTTCCTATAAAGAGAAGGTAAAGTAAAGTAAAGCTTGCTGGACTTTGTTCGCTTAACTTTGCATTCCTTTCTATAAAGAGACTAACAGAATAAAATGAAGCAAATAACATTATAAAATCCCAAGCTTTAAAGTATGCTCACCTTTCTCTCTTGTCTCCTCCTGCAAAGTGTTTAACAAAGTCAAAACAATCTCTGATCAACAATTTACAAATTGCAATAAACAATTTGAAGATGCTCGCTTTCTTTAGCTCATCAAATTTCTTGCAGTAGCGATACTATCTTCAGATGGAATCAAAACAACTTGCGGTACCGTTTTCTTTCTTCGACCCTCAATTTCTACCAACCCAAAAAAAAAAAAAAAAAGGTACCCCCAGTTATTAATTAACAGGAAGTTTTAGGTTTTGACATCTACTTGGTCGTATACGAAGAAAACTAGTTATAGTTTCAAGCCAGCAGAGTTGTGTTGTTGTAGAAAGTAGAAACTATGAAAACCCTAGTTTTAACAACAATATTTTCTTTTTTATTTTTCTTGGCATTTTTGCTCCCAGACTTTTTCTAAAGCTCCAATATGTCCATGTATAAGGCAAACAATATCTTGCTAAGTGTTTGGAAAAGGTTATTTTCATAGCTAAACTAATGTCTTATTAATGTGGATAAATCTAAATGACCTAATTAGAGATGCTAAAGTATGGCACCCAGGTTCGTAAGGCCATCTCTTTTAGCAGCTAGCATAGCACATGCCATAAAGTAACAATATATATATATATATATATATATATATATAAAACATTTGTATCTTTAACATGATTCATGATTGATAAAAAATTTAAATAATTACGGAGATTAAGGGGATTCCATTTTTGTTTGTTCATATCATTTGACACTTTTATTTTATAAAGAGATTGGGGTAGAATTAAACTGAAGCAAAACAAGTTTGATCAAATCCCAAGCTTTAACCGCTTTCTTTTTCTTTTTTCTTTTTTTTTTTTCTCTCCTTTGGCCCCCTGTGTTTATTGAAGTCCAAGAATCTTAAACCTACAACTAGAAATTAGCAACTAAAGAAAGATTAGGATGATAATTTGTGTTAAATATTTGGAAACCGGGGGATATGGACTTTAACCGTGATTGCAATTAATTACAAGAAAGGATCGAAGGCATAGTCAAAAAATGGGTCTAGAAGAATACGGCGGTAGCAATATTTAACAAAAAGCGGTCATTACAGACATAATTTAATCTCAATGGCGCCTCAGTTGCACTAGCGGATATTTGGGTGCTAAGAGGAGAAAAAAAAAATCTAAATAAAAGAAAAGGAAAAAGTGAAAGAAATAAATAATTAAATAAAAAGGTTTCTTCTTATTAATTATATTTGAAATTAACAAGCATAAGACATTCAATAAAATAAAACAATTTAATATAATATATTTTACAAATTTATCTTTTATTTAGACTGTTAATGAATTTGACTTGTTGATAATGTAATTTTTTTAGCAAAATAAATAACATAATACAACATAATACTTAATTAATGATTAAATTCTCATTGAAAACTTAAACACATGAAGAGTACATAATTTCAGAGTTAGTGAACCACCAATCGATATCACCCCTCTCCTTATTAAAAAAGAAAAAAAATCTAAATAACAAAATGAAGAACATTTCTATCTCCCTCTCTCTAGCTCTCTCTCTCTAGCTCTCTCTCTTTTCCTCAAGTTAACCACACCTTTAGTTTTTTTGGCTGTTTGATTGTCAACTAGGCTACCAACAGCCAATCAAGAGAATTACATCTAATTTTATAGCCTTCCGAAAGACATTGCAATTATATCAATATATATTTATTTTAATTACGTACAAAAGCATTATTTTGCAACAACTTGATATTTTATAGTTTCTCTCTGATGTTGACCATGTTGATGTCTTGTTTTAAACCAGTAAAATTTGTGTGTCAAAACCACCTATTCTTAGAAAAGGTTTATCAATTAAATGGCCTTTCGAGAAAGATTGATAATTATCTTTGTCTTCAAATACACCATGCATGTGGGAACTAACACGTTTACAATAAAATCAAATTGGGGGCCCCTTAAGGCTTGAAAAACAAGTTCTACTTCTTCCCCATGCATAAAATAATGCTGACATCATTTTGATGAATTATTGGTGGATAATGATTTCACTCTTGAAGTCCTAAGAAAAATATGCGTGCCCTACATTCGAATATTATCTTGTGTGTGACGAATACTCAATACTATAAATATATCAATGGTACTAATTAGTGGAACGATTTGAAATTTATTCAGTGCTTTTATTACTACATTCGAACATTTTCCTGTGTAAAGAATAGTCAGTACTACAATTTAATAAAAGAAAATTAAAATTTACCCCTAAACTAATATCTAATTACAAAATTAATACATAAATTTTAAAATGTAACAAAACACCTTCTCTTAAACATAAAAAATGTAACAGAACAATCGCTATAAACAATGTTGCGTGTGGGTGTTCTATTACATTTTTAAGTTTAAGAGAGTATTTTATTATGTTTTAAAGGTCATAATTAATTTTGTAATTAGGTTGTTGTTTAGGATAAAATGTGATTTTCTCATTATTTTACAAACATGCTCATTTAAAAGATTTGTAATTTTTTCAAATTGCCTTTTTTTAATTTTTTTTATAAAGGGTTTAAACCTTCTGACACTACTCAGAACCTTACTTTATCTTTTAATCGAGCTAGCCCCAGATAGTATTTTGTTTTTTAATATTCTTTTATTCTGAATGATCTGAATCAAATTAAATATGACTACTTTATAACATTTGCTGCTAGAGGCATGATACCTATATATAAAGAGAGAGAGAGAGAGAGAGAGAGAGAGAGAGAGAGAAGATAAATTGATATCTGTGTAATTTGATACATTTTTCAATATTTTATTAGAGGATGCAATGTTAGTTGACATAACTGTGGAATCAAAAGGAAATACTATATTAATCTTTTGTATCAAATTTAAAGGCCAAACCACTTAAATGATTTTATAATTAAAAAATTAATTAAATTTAAGTTGGAAACAATTGAACTTGCCTCATCTAAATGAATATGATGCATAGCTTAGAAAAAAAAAAATGGTATCTGATCATAACGATGCCAAAGTAGTCGTGTACCTTCTTCCCAGCAAGAAGCACGAAAAGTATGCAAAAGGAAGAAAATGTAAAACCTTACCTAGCAGCTGGTGGGATGTCGCTGACAATGGAAGCTTAATCTTTGAATATTTGAACAATACTTTTACTGAAGACACAATGTTTGTCTACATTGTATGATGTGAAACACAAAAGCCCATGTTTATAGTTTGCGCTTTAAAAACGAATAAACACTCATTTACTTTTTATGTATAATTTATTCATATTTTTAACTCTAACAAATCTTTACTACATCTTGAATTTAAACATCCTTTCATGAATGATATAAACATGTGTGTGTGTGTGTGTGTGTGTGTATAATAAGTACTTAAGTTACGAGATACTATCGTCTGCAAAGCTAGTCCTTTGGATTAGATTGTTTTTCATAGCTTAAGTTAATTAGTCGGGATTCAAACATTGTATTATGGTCCCACTTACAATCATGTGGTGAGTAATTTATTCTTTTCATGCAAGACGAGCATTCTACCATTGGGTGTTTTTCTCTCTCTCTCTCTTTTTTTTTTTTGGGTAATCGAGCTATTAGGCCTCTACCTGTTTTTTGAGATATGGTATTTGTAACAGTACCGTATCTCAAAGTTTAAATTGCTTATGTGAATATCTATAAATAATTCATTAACACAAATACAAAAATTCTTTAGGTATGTGAACAAAAGACAAAGCCAAAGGACGATGAATACACTACCAAAAAATAAAAACTGGCATCTAGTGGTGGTTCTTTTTGCAAAATGACTATGTAGCAGTGGATTGACCGCCAGTGTCATAATTGTGGCTACTTAATTAGTAGCATTTTTTTTCTTTCAACCGCAGGAATAACTGTCACTAATTGTCATTAAATTGATGCTGCTAAATATATGGTTTTGTGGATTAATTTCGTGGCGATTTTTTGACCACCACTAATTGTCTACATTGGAATTTTGTCTTTTTTGTGGAAGTTTTTGTAACAGCCACTAATTGCAATTAATTTTTTAATGTAGAGTTATATTTAAATTCATATTAGTTATAAACCTAATTATATATTATTGAGATCTTTTTTAAAATTACCAGCCATTGTTAAAAATGTGAAAACATTCTTATAACATAATTATAAAAAGAAACACGATTTGTACATTCATTAAAATAAAAATTGGTAATGCTACAAAATCCTAATAATAAATTAATAAGCTATTTGTTTATAATGATAAGCTATCTTTCAATATTCAATTCATCAATTCAACATTTCAAACTTTTTTTTTAAAAAGAGAGAATTATAGGTGCAAATAAATTCTAGACCATGGCTTGAAAAGGACATGATCGCTTGCATCTCCTTTAAAAAAAAAAGACTAAATTGAAAATAATTTATATTGAATATTGATAGTAATCTTAAACCTATCAACATGAACAATAGATATGTAAACCAATAGAGTATATGAAAGTGTTGACACTACTATGGGGTAGCAGTTTCTCAATTAGTGATATTTTTGCCTTGTCTACCTTAAGCTCTTTACTTGAGACTTAATGCTAAAGGACTATGTCTTCTTGTACCATAAAATGACACTTTTGCCCTAGGTTAGTGAGACACTCCTCAAATGAATCTCTAAAAATTGAGAAGTTATCCATAAATACGTCTATGATTTGCTTAATCATGTTAGAAAAGATAGACATCATACACCACTAAAACATAGCTAGTGCATTACACAACCCAAATGACATTCTTTTAAAGGCAAAGGTGCCATAGGGGCAAGTGAAGATGCTTTTCTTTTGATCTTTTAAGGCAATGGTAATTTCATCGTATCCTGAATACTCATCCAAGAAATAGAGTAGTCCTTCCCTGCTAGTCGATTTAACATTTGGTCAATGAAAGGTAAGGGAAAATTGTCTTTTCTCGTGGCATTATTTGATTTTTGGTAGTCCATGCATACATGCCACCTAGTCATAGTCCTTGTAAGGATTAGCTTATTGTAGGTATTAGCCACTACAGTCATACCTCTCTTCTTAGGGGTATATTAGATTGGGCTCTCCTATGAGCTATCTAAGATGGAATAAATAATCCCTGCATTAAGCCATTTTAGTATTTCCTTATTGACCATCTCTTTCATTATGGAATTAAGTGTTCTTTGATGCTTAATAGACTTTTGTGGTTTTTAAGTATCTTGTGCATACAAATGGATATACTTATCCCTTTTATTTCTGTTACAAACCACCAAATGGCTCTCTTGAATTCTTTCAATGCTTGGAGAAGCTCCCTTTCTTGTTGTTCAATCAAAGAAGAAAAAATTATCACTAGTAAGGTAATTTTTCCCTAAGGTAAGCGTATTTTAAATAGGAAGGCAATGGCTTTATGTCTAGTGTTGGAGGCTCATCCATAGATGGTTTCAACACAGAGTTTGTTCTGATGATAAATCAAGTGATTCAAACTACTATGGAGCCTTACAATGCTTTTAAATGGCTTTCAACAATTTGATACACCCTAAACTCCATTTTCATCCTTCTTAACCACCCTAACCAATGATGCTTCCAAGGGGTCTATCAAGGCTAATTCATAATACTTTTTATGCACCACATTATCAACTCACTACACAAAACAACATTCTTTCGATTCATTTGGGTCATTTCTTTATACATATTGAACATTACTTCTTGATGATTCACCTTTATGGCTAATTCACTCTTTTACACATCAAATCAATGTTTTTCTTGTAGCTAAAAAAAGTCCACCTAAAATGATAGGGACGTTTCTCTCTATCTTCTTTATAATCTAGTACAATGAAATCTACTAGAAAGATCAATTTATCAACCTCTACTAAAACATCTTCAGTAACTCCATTTGGGTAGGCCAAAGACCTCTCAACTAATTGCAAGGTTAGTCTTGTTAGTCTAGCCTCCACTAGCCCTAGCTTTATGAAGACCGATAACAGCATTAGATTCACATTTGCCTTCAAATCACATAAAGCACTTCTAGGAAAATGTTTCCCAATGATACAAGGGATAGTAAAACTTCCTAGATCTTTCATCTTCAGGGATAACTTTTTCTACAAAACGGCACTACATTGTTGGGTTAGAGCCACTGTCTCAAATTCTCCAAACCACTTCTTACTTGACAGCACATCCTTTATAAATTTAGCATAGCTTGGCATTTGTTCCAGGGCTTTTGCAAATGGAATGCTGATGTAGAGCTGCTTAAAGATCTTTAGGAATGTCTAGTACTATTTTTCTAAATTTTGCTTGTTAAAGTATTAATGAAATGGTAATGGAGGAATAATCTTCTCTTAACTCATTTCTTGATTCTTCTTCTCAACATATTTATTCTTTTTCTTAACATATTTTCCCTTCTCGTTCTTATCTTCCATCATGACTTAATCTTATAGAGATTTATTTTGTTGCATTGGATGTTACTTTTTAGGCAATTCCTTGCCACTTCTTAATGTAATGACATTGCATTCCTCCCCATCTTACATTCCTCCTTGCCTTCTTTTCTTGGGTTTAGAATGGTATCGCTTGGAAGACCCCCATGATATCTTGAATTTATAGATAAGGCCAATTAGCCTATTTGTATCTCTATGTTTCTAATTGCTAACTCATCTTTGGTCATTGTTGCATCTTGTCAAGCCAGAATACCATCTTACTTAGCCATGGCCACATCTTGCCTAGCCATGTATTGCATGAACATCTCCTCTATGCTTGGCTTTTTTTCCTGCATCAATGATCTAGCTTGAGTCTAAAATCTAGGAAGGTTAGATGGTCTCATTCCAGATGAAGATGCTTGAGTTTGGTTTTGACCTTAACTATATGAAAGATTGGGATGGTTCCTTCAACCTAGGTTATAGATGTTTAAGTATGGTTTTTTTTTTCCCTCCATAATTCCCCATATAATTAACTGCTTCCACTAATGAGGGATATTGATAATTGAAATGTCCTTATCCATAATGTTCATAATTCATAATTAGAGTTTGTATGGCATTCACATTGTATTTGCACTGAAAAAATTACTATCTTTTTTAAAGCATATGTGTAATTATTCGTATCGCAACAGTAATACAATGATGAGAAAAGATTGTTCCATCAAGGAATGATTGTCAAAACTTGTTAAATATCAAAATTCACACTTTAGCTTAAATTAAGCAAAATAATTTCAAGTGTTTATCTAATAGAATGTGATTAAAGACTATCCATTAGGCAAAACTTATGTTCAAAATTGATGTTTGGAATATTGGGTGACTAAAGGCATTTACAATTATTAATTCCTCTTGTATTTCCTAGTAAACTAATTCAGCACCCATGATCTTGGCTCATAATGGTAATCCAAGTTAGCCTAGGTTTACTTGTTCCTATAAGTATTTTTCCAAATCTCATATAGGATTATCCAATTAATTCTATAATTCCTTATGAAATCAACCAAGATCAATTTAATAGTACAATACCTTATTTGACTATGTGAGGTTAATGAGTATATTCATATCTTATTAGCTAAACCATTCATTTGTCCTACCAAGCTATAAGTACTCACACAACTCAACTGAAGAGCTAATTTCACTTTCCCCTTTCCAAGTTTAAGCAAAAGAATCAAATCAATCTAATTGTTAGCTAGGTGATCAAAAAGTTGAATAAACATATATTCACCAATATTTATAAAGTTAGAGTGAAAAACAACCATTAACCCATATAAGAGTTCATAATAATTTAAATTAAGAAGTTTAGCTATACATATTCATGAAAATTAGCAACAAAGTTAAAACAAGAGTACAAAACATATGAACAAGTGCAAGGAAAAGAAGAAGGATAGAGAAAATTAGTAGTTGATGCTTGTCTTCTTTTCAATCCTCTGTATCTAGCACTTCCTTACTCTAAGTTGCTCTCCCAGGCTTCTTCTTAGCCTCCAAACACTCAGAATAATCCCAGAATGATGGCTCCCTTTGTAGGAATGACTATTTAAAATAACAAACCCTTAGAATTTAAGTATAGAAAATGCTGTGTTTTATAAAGATAAATCACACCATGACTTAAAATTTCGTGCCATGTTGATATTGTACATTGGAAGCACCTATGCCATGACTTGTAGAAAACATGCCATAGTGTAACACAAATTTTTAGCTTGCATCGCGGCGTAGCATAGTTTCACCTATCTCTATTTGATTCTATATGAACTTGCATTGTAGCTTGATATGATGAGTCGTGGTGCAAACTTTCCTCAATTGTTATCTTTACTTATTTCGAATCTCTCAAGGCTTGATGATTTTTAGCCATGACGCACCTTCATAACCCACAAGAGCTTGCACTTTGAAGCCTTTTGACATAGAATTTCTATCCATCCCATTTTAATGTGTTTTTAGCTCCATTTTTCTTGTGATTGCACCTTACAAAAAGAATGAAGAGTAATTAATTCACAATGTACTTAAAATTAAAGCAAAGTTTGTCATTTAAGGTGTAAAAGTTAAATATTGAGCTACTCATGCTAAGTGTGCATATTTTTCCTATAAAAGTATTATTTATCATATAATTAGAGGATTAAACATATATTTACCAAAAGAAAATATCCAAAATAATATGAATGAGCAAGAGTTAACATACCCCCAAACTTGAACTTTTACTCGTCCTTGAGTAAAGCAAATCAAAGACAATATTAGACTGTCCTAAAGTCAGCTTGACATTAATGTCTACCAAAGTCCTCATTTGCTACATTAGAAGATCTATTTAATAGGAAGAGCAAGCAATACATGCTAGTGACAAAGTTCAAACAATAATGCTAATACTTCCAACTATTTTGAAGTGTGTGTGTGTTTGGCCAAACATTCATCTTAAAGTAAGTGCCAGAATCAAATGTCTATACTCCAACATGTATAATGTAACACCATAATCTACTATCGCTATCTAGCCTCTCACTAGGCTCGGTTCCATATGATTTCCAAAGAACCAATACCAATCCATGGCATTTTCATGCTATGAAACAGAGTTTCATACACTCATCTTTTACCCCGTGGGTCCTGTGAACCCATCACTCACATTCTCAACTCAAACTCTACTTATACAACTCATACATAGCATAAAACAAACCATAAGCCACGGGTATGGAGCCAAAAACCAGAAAAATGCATTTTCTCACTTGTGCCCAAAAGTCATATTTTGGCTCTAACTTTGGAAAATCATAATTAATTGTACAAAAATGAGAATCTAGAAAAATATAGCTTTCTGGAAAGCTCTAAGTGTTAAATTTATACTAAAAATAATTCCCAATCGAAATCTCAGCATTTGGACCATGTTTGACATCAAAAATGGGAAGGATGTTCGACTATCACTGTTTCTGGTGCAGCTTACTGTCATGACTTTTGAAACTTCATAACTAAATCCACAAAAATCCAGTCTGGGCACACAATACCAATTTGGAAAGCTACAGATGTCTACTAGAGGAGAAAAATAAGTCTAGATCAGTTCAGTAGCCCCTACACCCCGAAAACGGATGGAACAATAACGGAGGTCAGGTGGACTCCCTGATGCAGATACAGAACTTTAGACGGTTCGTTCTCTCTCTACAGACCTCCGATTTAGGTAATTCTAGTTGGTATAGGTCACTGTGGTTATCTAATTTATTTTTATAAAATTTCATGACATTTGGCCACCATTTGGTCTATGTATGACATGGATTTCATTTCTGACCTATAGGAACAATACATGACCAAACTACCAAATTTTCCCAAATTCAACAATTCACCAAATATTCTCTCGACCTCCAAATATTACCAACTTTAGCTTCTCAAGAAGCTTTCTACAAACTCTAGAAGCACGCCAAATTTCATGGCAAAAGGAGCTCATCCAGTCATACTTTGACGGAGCTCACAAATTTACCGATTTTGGCACCCAAGAGGTCCAAAATGGGTCCAAATAGCCTCTCACACATTCTAACCACTCATGGACAAGTTTAAAAGCATAATCATAGTCTATATAACATGTCCATGTGGTCCAATTCAACATACATTCCAATCTCACTATGCTACGGCCAAAAATTCACTTCCACATACATTCAACAAAAGGGGCAAAACCCTCATTTCCATTACTTTGGCTATCAACATAGTTTATACATCACCATTTCATACATTTACACTTGTTACAACCTTTACATCTCAAAAATAGTGGGTACATATTCATTTGGCACCACTTTACATCAAAATACATCAAAATAGCCAAAACAAAGCTAACAACTAGCTAAGCATGCTCCTAGGCTCCTTGGTGTGCACTTGCTTCTCCTTGTGCTCCACCTAGCATATTAAGTTGGGAGGGGAAGGGGTGAGATTCAAGGAATCTCAGTAGCTCATGCACTCAATCAAGTAAACAATCAAGGCATATAACAAGTCAAAGCATGTGAATAAGCATTTAGTCATTCTCAAACATCCAACACATGTTGTACATGCTAAGGAAATCACAATAATGCCAAAAATGGGCTCCAGGGACTTTTGGTCTAGCCTCACTCGAGTTTAAGGACTTTTGGATGGCCTCACCCGAGTTTAGGGACTTTTGACTTGGCCTCACTCGGTTGAGACTTTTGGCCTTGTCTCACCCATTCTCAAGGGACTTTCGGCTTCACCTCACCCATCTCAAGGGACTTTCGGCACTACCTCACCCGAGCAATTCTCACAATTTATCACATGAGCACATTGGCATCAATGCATCAAAGCAATAGCATATGGCATATTCCACACATTAAGCATATACATAAACATACAATGACTATTACATCCAAGAATGCAACAAGAAAGAGTGGAAAGAGAGCTACCTTATCAGCCAAGGTCAACATTAGCTTTTCCTTTCAATTCCTCTTCTCCCTTCTTAAGTTCACAATCACACCTTGATGGAGGTGTTTCTCTTGAGTCTAGACACACAAAAGCATGCAATTACTCTCTTAGAATGTAATCTTTTAGATCAAACTCTCCTAACATACAAGAACCTAGAGGTCTCTCTCTCTCTCTAGAATGCCATCAACTCTTTCTCTCTCTCAAGCTCCCATGGTAGTGGAAACAACATTTTCAAAGAAAACACAAAGATTCAAAGGTATTTTCCACTTTCCCTCTTCTGACCCATGCCCAAAATCCAACCATTTTCATAAACAAAATCGTAGAAAGAGAGGGCAAAGAGAGGAGATCCAGATTCTAAGGAGAAATGGGAGAAACTTGCTTACCTTTCTCTTGCTCTTCCTCCTTCTCTTGGTCTCTCTCACTCTCCACGCCTCTTTTCTCTCCTTGGGTCGAAGTCTAGGGCAGAAATGAGAGAAGAAATGAGTTTGAGCGTTTAATGAAGTCTAATTCTCGCCTTTTACTCTCTTCCGGACTGACCCTCGCTACGGCGAAAATTAACCTTCACTATAGCGAGCTTGTGTTATCTGGCTTCGCTATGGCGAGGCTTAACTTTCGCTACAGCGAGCACGTATCAGTTCCCTTCGCTATGGCGAGATATACCATTCGCTATGGCGTACGCTACAGCAAGCTACTCCCTGGTTTCTGTATGGACTGCTGCCCGCACTCGCTATAGCTAGAATCACCTTCGCTATTGCGAGCAGGCACTCTCGCTGTAGCGAGACCATTTCTCGCTATTGCGAGGAGACTTGGAACAATTTCTGGATTTCGAAAATTCTCCACTTTCTACTTTCTTTTCCTTTCTTTTCTTTTTCCCGGTTGTTACATATAACCAATCTTACATATAAGAACTTCATAAGCTCACCTTTTTCCCCTCTTTCCATTAAATTAGATACCACAAAATCATTAAATCAAAAGGACTTTCAAGCTTGTAATGAGGCTAGGGTTGTGGCTCAGAATGATGGGTAAGATAAGTGCAAAACTCATGAGACAATTTATATGATAGCATACATATACAATGAATGATAATTTCTCTTAATACACCTTCCATAATTCTTCCTATTAAACCCTTTTTTTTTTTAACTAAATCTCCCTCAAACTTAGGTCTTTTTGACCTAAAATAAACTTTGACTGTTCTCTTCTTCATTTTACTTTTTCTAATAAACATATATTATAAACAACTTTTGAGTTAGAAAAAGGAAGAATTAACACAAACTGCATAACTTGAATTTCATTGACCACACAAGCATTAATTACTACACATCTTCCTCAATCGACCTCAATGTTCCTTTTCCTAATGAATGTAGTACCATTTTTCTTAAGAAAAGGGACAAGATTACTAGAATTTTTTTTTAAAGGTTACTCAGGCTAGGTATTCTAGTGGGTAAACTAAACAAAGCACAATATTATATGGTTTTTCCAAATAGTCTCAAATAAGGTTCAAGCGTTAATATAATTCAATAAGAATCAAGCTTGAAAGGCACAATTGTAGCAAAAGAATGCCTAAATTATCTCTAAAGGTCATGCAACAATTATTGATTCACCTTAAGAAGGTAGAAATAGAAGACAAGTTCTAAAGTACTAGAGTTGAGACTGAACATATAGATTAGATTGCAAAAACTTTTTTCTTAACACTAGTAATTAACTATTGTTTGGCCAAATGGTACACAAAATTTTTCAATAATGTTGGAAGTTAAAACTTTACACATTTGAACTAAGTACAAAACACAATTAGTATAGAGTTCCTACTAAACATATCTTAACACAACACGACTGTCATTGGAAGCAAACAAAAATTCCAACAGGCTAATAGACAAACCAATTCAAATGAGGCTCCAAAAAAATTGCCAAGTTAAAAGTTTAAGCACAAAATTTTATGTTATTCAGGCTACCATACTACCTTACCCCTAAATTTGAAGTCAACATTATTCCCAGTATTGAGGGACAAAGAAAGCCTAAGACAAAATGAAAGCGGGTAATATGTACACTGTAAAATAAACAAAATTTTTCCTTTTCTTTTCTTTGAGGAAAACTAAAAAGCAAAACAGGTGATACAAATAAAGGAAAATAAAATTATATTAAGAAAAAGAAAGAACTACGAAATAAGGCATATTAAAAGTATGACATAAATTCAACTAAACTTGAAAGCAACACACAAAGTTGATAGTTCTAAGATAAATAACTAAACAAAAAATTAAAAGAAAGATGGGAGATAAATAAAAAATGTCACGTAGGGGATCTTACAGTGGCTCCTCGGATGGCTTTTATGCAAATGGCTTAAGGAGATTATGTAAAAAGTCTAATGGAGGTGGCAGCTCAGATGGGTCCCATTGTAATCAGCTAGCTAAGTGACTCCAGCATTAATAGTTTCAACGATCCATAGCAAGGGAACGACACTCTAATTTGATGAATCACTATTCATTCTCAGTTGACTGGAAGGAAAGGTCCTAAACCATAACAAAGATAGCACCTAAGGAAGGCTCCTATGGAGGAGGTGGTGGCAAAACTTGAATTGGTGTAAAAGGTGGTGGTTTTTGCTCTTCTGGTTGCTTAACTAGCTCATCCTTATCACCCTTATCATCATCTACACTACCTATCATTTGTATAAAAAACAACTTCTTATACAGAAAGTAGCTCTTAATGTGGTTTGAAGCACCTCAACATTTGCACACAATTAGGTAATCAAATGAGGATAGGCTAATCCTAAAGAGATAGACTATGATATCCTCCTTATATTTTCACAAATGATATACCCAACATCAATCGATCTCTTAATCATAATCAAGTAGATCAAGATAGTTTGGTCTTTAGTTATATTGCTCACTTGAGCACTGAGAGTAGATTAGTGCATAGAAAATGAGCCTAATAGTGGGACACTCTATTAAGATTACCTTTAAGAATGGCCTTGGGCACCCCACGTGATGTCCTTTAGTGATTACGCCCTGAAAGTGTCAATATAATAGCCACATCATCCAAATCTGGTGTCTCACCACTAGATTTATAGAGGTAATATTCATAGTCTAATACAATAAAGAGATAATACAAATATCTGATAACTTGTTCATTTATGATCACTGTGCGCCCCCCAACTTTGTATAAATGCTCAGGACAAAAAGGTTCTTTTGCATAACATTCTTGGACTAATGGTGCAACTGCAAGATCTGCATAGAATGTTCCCCACCTCCAAAAAGATATCTAATCATAATCAGAAGGTGAGGTACTAAATACCTTCCCTAGTTTCAAAGCTTTTTGAAATGTGACTTCATTGTAACACTATTCAGCCGTAAGAGAGACAAAATGAGTCTAGTCAAAAGAGGCTGAAGACGAGATTGATGCCTCACCTCTATCTTTCTTTGTTGGAGCCATTATATCTTTCTTCGTTTTAGCTCCTTTTTTAGAACCATCTTTTCCATCATAACGTTTAGATTCTCAATTTAATAAAATGCCTTTGAAATCACTCAAATTGGAGTGAAAATCTTTCCGAACGAATCTGTCAAAGTTTGAGTCAACCGACGTCGAAAAGAGTACATCGGAGGGGCTTTACCAGTCCTGGGGCTTCCTATGGTTTTTGGGTCATTTGAGAACCCTGGACAACTCAAAATTTCCATTTAAAAAGCCCTCCTATGTGTTTTTTCAAAATTGCACTTATTTACGAAAATGTCACTGGCCTTTCGGCAAATTTTTTGAATTACTCCGACCCCAGTTTCTGAGCAACTCAATGTTCAAATCCTCATTTTCTATTATTTAATATTTTATCCAAATTTCATTTGGCCTTGAGTCACTCATCTTAGGGGACTTGTTTTTCAAATCGGCCTGTTTTTATGTTTTTACAACATATCAGGCATTACAATATGTATACCTATAAAAGGAAATTTCAACACTTAATTACTATAGGAAATCTATTGATTACTTGCATATACTCTATTAACATAAAATTCAAGCAACTACTGACCATCCAATGACCCATTTAAGCGAATTAAATGATGAGCACATCAGTTAGCATTTGGCCTTTTTTATGAACATAATGCTCCAAAACGAGCATTAAGGCACAGATAAATAAACAAGCAATCAAGAAAATGAGCTAACAACCCTAAATATCCAAAAAGGAAATATTATTTAAGAAAGTATGACCAATAGCCCATACTAATATAGCCAAAAGAAGCTTAGCAAACATTAAGAACAAAGTTCTTTAATTTATATCCAAACAAATAGGGTAGAGTTCTTTCAGGCATTTTATCAAACACATGGTGTGCAAAATTAAAATCATAAGATTTAAAATATTAAATAGCTTAGAATGAACCACCATTCAACAATGCATAACCACCCAATACAAAAGCAACCTACATACCTCTGACAAATTTTCAAATCAATTAGAATGAACAAACATACCTTTAAACTTCAATGGAAGAAAATGAAATAACCCACACCAATGTCAAGCAATGATGGAAATGGAATGGAGGAAGAGTGGAAGTGAGCATACCATAATGGAAGGAAAGAGAAAATGAAGAAGCTTCGATGGTAAAAAGATGGTACCGTGTATAATGAAGAATATGAAGGAGCTAGGAAGAGATGGAAGATGGGAAAGTGTGTGGTGCTTATGAAGAGAGGCAAGGTGGGAAAAGGTGGTAGTAGAAGTTGGAAAAGATGCAAGAGGCAAAGACCCAGGATGAAGAGTACTAGTAGCAATGGTGATTCAGAATTTGTGGGTGTGTTTGATAGTGGTAAGTAAGAAAATAGGGGAGGTCATAGTTGAATAGAGGGTTAGGTTTATTACTGGGTTCTAAATTTTTTTTTGACAAACACTATGTCATAACAAGACTTAACTTACCAAATCCCAGTGAGATAGGGCCTAAGAACAACATAAACCCAAGTTGCACCAGAGCTCAAAAATTTAGGCTACAATGCAATGCAGCATTGACTTTCCATGCACCATAACTTGGACTTTCATGCCATAACGCTTTTTGTTTCTATAACTGAGCACTTATTGGAATATTTTTCTAAGTTAGGGTGCAACTAGCTATTATCATTAAATTGCACCATGACTCATTTTGTAAGCCATGATGCTTTTGCCTTTTACAATAAGACATGCCATAATGAAATTTTTTGGTCACTGTGTGATTCACCATTGATGCACCCAACAATTTTTTTATTACATTAATGATTCTACACTTATTCCTATCTTTCAAGTAAACAAACACTGCAATTTAAAGAGCATAAAGAGCATAAAGAGTGATAACTTAGCACACTAAGGTAAGAAACACTTCCTTTTTATAAATTAATTATTTGATGATTTGTCCTTAATGCCTTTAGTTCTTATGCATCATTAACAATCCTCTTATTTGTCCCCCTGAAACAAAACTATCAATAGTAAATTACCAAAATGAAAATGCACACTATTTAATATCAAAAAATAAAAAGAAGCTTAGGTTGCCTTCTAAAAAGCACTAAAGTCCTCAGCCTAACTCTCTGACAGCTTCACATGAAGTCTCTTAAAGTAATGGTGGACTTTTGGTAGTCCACCTCTCCTCCCCAATAATGCTTTAACCTTTGACCATTCACTTTGAACATTTGATTTGATTCTTTCTCCATAATTTCCATAGTGTCATGTGGAGGGACACCAACCATCGTGAATGGGCCCAACCATCTTGATTTCTGGTTTTCGAGAAATAACTTGCCTTCAATTATAAAACAACACTGCTTAACCTATCTTAAACCTTCTTTCTACAATCTTCTTATCATTCCATTGCTTAATTTTTCCCTTGTAAAGCTTGGAGTTTTCATAAGCTTGTAACCTAAATTCATCAAGGTCATTGAGTTGCAATAAGTCTTTTTCCCCTAACTTTCTTCAAGTCAAGATTCAACTTTTTTATAGCCTAAAAAGCATTTTGTTCTAATTCCACTGGAACATGACAAGCTTTACCATAAACAAGTTTGTATAGAGACATTCCTATTGGAGTTTTATAAACTTTACAGTAGGCCTATAATGTATCATCTAATTTATCAACCCAATCCTTTCTAGAGGGACCTACAATTTTTTTCCAAAATCTACTTAATTTCCCTATTGCACACCTCACATTATGCATTAGTTTAGGGATGGTATGCCAATGCCATCTTGTATTGCACTCCATATTTTTCCAAGAATGCTTTAAACTGTTAAGTACTGAAATGACTTCCCTCATCACTAATGATGGCTTAGGGTGCACCAAATCTAGTGAAAATATTTCCCTTTAAAAATTTCAACACCACATTAGCATCATTTTTGCGACAAGCGATGGCCTCCACCTATTTAGTCACATAATCAATAACCATAAGAATATATTGGTTTCTTCAAGGGGATACAAGGGCCTATAAAACCTACCCCCCTAAACATCAAATGCCTCAACTTTTAAAATGTTATTCAAAGGCATCTCATCTTTTTGAAATATTACTAGATCTTTGACACTTATCACATCTCACCACCAAAGCATGAGCATCTTTGAATAAAGAAATCTAATAGAAACTTGATTAGAGGACTTTTGCTGCAATACATTGCCCATTGAAATGCCCCTATATTTTGATGCATGGCACTTTTCTAAAATGGATTCTGACTTCTCCTCTAGGATACACCTACTCAATATTTGATTGGCACATGTTCTAAATAAAAATGGCTCATGTAACACCTTCGTTATTAAGTTCTTCTATAGCTATTATTGTTTAATAGCAAATCCATTTATTCATATAGGTAAAATATTGAATCCAAAAATTAAAAATACAATCACTTACCTTTCCATAATTCCATGTCATTCTATTTTAGTACATAATACATTGGTAATTCTTTATCACCAATTTACCTCAGTTAATGAAGATTGAAATCTTACATTATATTTTAAGGAAAATTTGGCAGAGTTTTCCTTTAAAAATTAGGTATCTAGACCAATTAAATGGTTAAATTTTATCTCAAAACTCAAAGACATGGAAAATATAGATAACAGTAAAATCAAATAACACTATTTGGATATACATCATCGTCTAAATTCTAAACAAATCAAGTTGGACTTATATCACTATTAATATCATACTAGTCCATATAATACATCACTAAGGAAGAAGAACTTAACACATACATTCATTATAACATTACAACAAAATCAAATACATATAATATCTATAATGTTTTGCTAATCCCAACATCATTCTATTTCTTTTCTTTTACTAGCATTAGTAATTCCACTTGGCACTGGATAATAGGAAGAATAAAGATAGGGGTGAGATTCATAAGAATCTTAGTAGCTATATTCAAATCACTAAAATCTGCATGAGACAGTAAAGCAAGAACAATGGAAGTATGCATGGTTATATAAAACTAATATAAATGTTTTACATGTTCACAACATACTCTATAATGGCTATGAATCCCAGCATAACTTAGGCTTTTCTGTTGGACTTGAAAGAACTATTGCATTCATTCCTATTGCCCCTCTTTATCTTATCGCCTCAATTCATCAAATATAACATGTAAAACATGACAAATAATTGATGCAATGCAAATAGCATATACTATGATGAATAACCAATACAATACAATGAATATTAAGCTCAAACAAGTCTACATATAACTAGATAGGGAAGAGTAAGCTACCTTAAATAGGTGAAAGGAAGCCAATAAAGCCTTTAACCTTCCCATTTTTTTCTTGCTTTGTTTCCTTTTCTTTTTTAGCTCTACACCTACAATGGGATGGAGCCTCACTAACTTGTCCTAAAAATATCATATGAACATAATATTAGCATTTAAAACTCATAACAAATTCTCTTAAACTTCTTTGACTTTTAAATATGCTTTAGGCCACTAAAAGTATACTTAGGACTTTCTCTTGCATACCTCCAAGATGCAAGCCTATTAGGTGCCAATTATATCATCTAAAATGCTCATTTTTACCATATTTAAAGGCCTAACCGTATGAAATTCCTCTTGGCTTTTAACTTCCCATAAGTAGTCCTTCATTTAGGCTTTAGGTTAGGGATTCCACTATGAATGAATTCTAGGCAAACTTATGCTTTTAGGATTCATAATTCAAGCAACAAATTTCATATTTACTATTCATAATAGTCATTGGCACTATTTATTTAGTATTTTTCACTTTTGACATATTAAAATCCATTATGTAACCTTAAGTCTTAAGGGGTAACTTCTAAAATTCAACTTCTAAATTTTAAATTCTCATTGTATATAATCTAAATGAACTCATTAGGATTTATTAGACCCATCATAAACTTTCTTAATCAAACCTAACATCATTTGATCTCAAAATGCCCTTTCTTGAACCTTAAAAAATCAACTTGCAAAATATAGCTTCTAAATTCAACCTAATGCTTTCATTATTGTTCTCATATCATTTTAAGACTATCCATATCACTAAAATTAATTCCACGACTTCCAAGATCACTTAAATTCATCATATCCGAATATGAACCATATAAACCTTAACTTGGAGATTTCAAAGATTCATTCAATTCTAGGCTTAGATTCTTATTCCTTGTATTATAAAACATCTAGATACACTAATAAGGAATTGAAAATTACATGGTTTCTCATTCATCTAGCCCTAGCCAAAAATCAAATATATCATGAACTATCTTGCTTTCTTTTATGATTTAAAGGAAACCAATGGTAAATATGATTTTCTTGCATGCGAAAACCCTTGGATTTATCAAGAACACTTAGGAAAAACTCTTTTCCTTACTTCCTCTTTCATCACTAAAGCATTAAGGCCAACAAATACTAAAATTTTGCAAGTCTTTAAACTAGAAACTTACCTCAATATAGAGTACTATTCGCGTAAACTAATTTCTACTAAACATTTTCTTCAAAAAGAGCTTCTTTTTACCTTGGATCAGATTTTAACTTCAAGTTTTCATGAAAAAAAACATTGCTATTAGAAAACTCTCAGAAAGTAGAATAACTTTCCTAACTAGTGCAAAGTGAAACGAGGTCGTTTACTTACTTAAACAAAAGTTTGAAAGCCTAGTCTCTCCTCCCTTAAGTGTGATGCCATTAAAACTTCTAAAATATGACAATGGAATCTTGTAGAAGGTGGTGGGATGTGGCTTTCATAAGAAGCCTCATTTATAAATTTTTCAAATGACCATTTTGCCCTTACTTGCAAAATGGCTCTGTTCAGACTCATTTTTTAAGCTTTTTAGGATTTAACTGTCTTTACATAATTTTACATGCTCTTTCATGGAAAAACATCATTTTTGGTGTTTATATTAAAATAGTGAAAAATAGTTCCATTAAAAGTCTCAACACTATTTGACTTTTTTAACGTACAAGAAGGGTTTTTATTGATTCTAACTATCCTTATAGTTTTCAGGACCTTTGGAAACTCTGGTGAGCTTAATTTTGGCATTTAAAACTCTTTTCCTTAAGTTTTAAAATTTTGCTCAAAATTGCAATTTTGCCATTGAGATACCATTTTTCTCTATTTACCTACTTTTGCTTTATTTTTTTCTTCTATAAGTAATTTCATAACCCCATTTCTTAATATCCTTATTAATATTTTACCCTTATTTGACCATAATTTAATTTACTTTAGAGTCTTCTTTTACTAACATATCAATCTTTGTTCAGTTAGAAAGTTGGATGTTACATTTCACCCCTTATAAATAAAAATTTTGTTCTTAAAATTTAGAACCTACCTTATTGAAAAAGCTCTGAATATTTCTCGTTCATATCTACTTCTACTTCCCAAGTAGCTTCTTCTGGAGTTAACCTCTTCCAAACCACTTTCACTAGAGGAATGTGTTTGTTCCTCAACTACTTGACTTTGGTATCTATAATTCTCTTTAGTGTCACGACAAATGAAACATTGTCTTGTAATGCTACATTCTCATATTCTATAATATGTGAAGGGTCTGGCTGGCACTTTTTCAATTGTGATACATGGAAGACATCATGAAGTTAGGCTAGGTTAGTAGGTAAAGCTATTCTGCAAGCTCTAGACTCAACTTTAGAAAAAATTTAGAATGAACCTAGATACTTTGGGATGAGCTTCTTTACTTTTATGGACCTACCCATACTAGTTACTGGAGATACTTAATGAAAACGTGATCTCTTACTTCAAATTCTAATGGCTTTCTTCTATTATTTATATAACTTTTTTATCTACTCTAACCCATTAGAAGCTTTTGCTTAATCAATTCTATTTGCTTGGTAATATGGTCCACTATATTAGGGCCTATAAGGCTCTTCTCTTCTAACTTAACCTAACATAATAAGAATCTATATTTCCTCCAATAAAGTGCTTTATAAGGCATCATTTCTATACTGGAATAAAAGCTACTATTGTAAGCAACCTTTGCTAATAGTATATACACATCTCAATTTCCTTTCATTTCTAACATACAAGCCCTTAACATATCTTTTAAAGTTTGAACGGTCCTTTCAGTTTGACCATCAATTTGGGGGTGGTACATTGTGCTAAACCTTAATTTAGTCCCTAAAGCTTATTACAATGACTTCCAAAAATTGGACTTGAATCTAGAGTCTTGATCTGACATTATACTATTTGATACTCCATGCAATCTTACTATTCCTTTTATATATAATTGAGCTAGTTTATGTAGGGTGTAAGTGGCTCTAATTGGCAAGAAATGTATAGACTTGATTAGTCTATCCACTATCACCCAAATAGCATCATTCCTTATAGATGTCCTAGGTAAAACTATAATAAAATTCATGGAAATGTTATTCCATTTCTGTTCAGGAATATCTAAGGGTATAAGTAGCCCTACTAGTTTCTGATATTCCATCTTAACTTTCTAGTACACTAAACATCTAGACACATACTCACCTATGTCCTCCTTCATCCTAAGCCACCAAAACATTTCTTTTAAATCCTAATACATCTTTGCACTACCTGGATGAAGAATATATTTACTCTTATGGGCTTCTTTTAGGATCTTTTTCTTAATTTAAAGTTAGGGCAAATATATAATCTATCATGGCATCTTAACATACCATCATCTAAAACATTAAACTCTAGGTTCTTGCCTTGGGAAAGTTAACTCAAAATTCCCCTTACATATACATCTCTTTCCTAAGCCTCCTTTACTTAAGTCCTAAATTCACTTTCTATTTTAGTCTCGCTCATAAACAAACTACCTAGTTGTACATGCCATATGAGATTCATGTCTCTAAAGTTTTCTATTAACTATTGCTTTTTAAGCATCAACATGGTTACATGGTTGGATTTCTCACTTAAAGCATTAGCCACTACATTGGTTTTGCTTAGGTGGTATCTTACTGTGGGCTCATAGTCCTTAAAAAATTTCATCCACCTCTTCTGTCTCATATTTAACTCTTTGTGGTTAAATAAGTACTTTCAGCTTTTGTGATCTATATATATTTTTGTATTGGCACGATATAAATGATGCCTCCAAATCTTAATAGTAAAAACCACTATTACTAACTTTAAATCATGGATGAGATAGTTTTCCTCATAGTCTTAATTGTCTAAAAGTATAGCCTGCTACTCTACCCTTCTACATTAAAACATATCTTAACCCTTTCTTAGATGCATCACTGTATACCATAAAAGGTCTCCTTTAGGTCAAGTATGGCTAATACGAGGGCTGTAGTCAACCTATATTTCAACTCTTGGAAACTTTGCTCACACTTATCATCCCACACAAATGGTCTATCTTTTCTAGTAAGTCTAATTAGTGGTAAAGCTATTTAGGAAAAGCTTTTTATGAACCTTTTATATTAACATACCAAACCTAGAAAACTTGTAATCTTTATGATTGTCCTAGGCCTTTCCCACTATAGAACTACTTCTACTTTACAAGGATCTACTGCAACCCCTGACTGAGAAATTACATGACCCAAGAAACTCACTTCTGTGAGTCAAAACTCACACTTACTAAGTTTAACATAAAGGTATTTTCCTTTTAAGGTTCCTAAGACTATCCTCAAATACCTCTCATGCTCTTTTGGAGATTTAGAGTAGATGAGTATGTCATCCATAAAAACCATAACAAACTAATCTAAGTATGGCCTAAAGACTTTGTTTATGTAATCTATGAAGATTGCAAGTGCATTTGTAAGACCAAAAGATATAACTAAAAACTCATAATGCATACACCTAGTTTTGAATGCAGTCTTAAGGATGTCTTCGGCCTTAACCCTCAGCTGATGATACCTTAACCTTAAGTCTATCTTAGAAAATATTGACGCTCCTACTAGCTGATCTAAAAGGTCATCAATCTTAAGTAAAGGGTATTTATTCTTAATTATGATTTTATTTAATTCTCTATAATCTATATAAGTCTTAGACTCCCTCATCTTTCTTCTTTACAAACAAGACTTATGCTCTTTAAAGTGAAACACTAGGTCTAATAAAACCCTTCTCTAAAAGATCTTTTATCTGATTCTTTAAATCTGCTAATTTTGATGGGGTCATTCTATAGGGTGTCTTAGACATTGGTTCCACCCTGGAAACTAAATCAATGGAAAACTCTACTTCTCTTTCAAGTGGTAATCTTCTAATTTCTATGGGAAATACCTCAAGAAACTCTTAAACTATGGGTATCTCCTCTAAACTTTTTTCTACCTAAGCCTAAACAAAGAAGAATACTAAGAATCCCTGACACCCTTTCATCAAACATCTCTCAGCCTAGCTAGTAGTCGTAAATACTAACTCAGCCCCAGTACAAGGTATTGTTCTACAAGATGGCATAGAAACAATCTTTTACTTACAATCAAGTTGAGCATTATTTGTAAACATCTAATTCATACCAATAATGACCTCAATCTCAACAAATGGCATACATATCAAATCAAGTGCAGTATAGCACTAGTTAAATTGAATGACAAATTCAAGCAAACATGGGAGGTTATCACATTACTTCTTATAGGGATAGACACAGACAGATCATATGGTAAAATATTAATTACCAGAACCAACCTTTTAGCACAGTCATAAGATATAAATGAATGACTAGCACCTAAGTCAAACATAATATATATAGTACAACCATTCGCTTTGATCATAGCTTGGATCAAGTTGGGTAACTGGTTAGCCTCCCTTTAAGTAAGAGCAAAAAATCTCCCTTATGTCTGCAACCTAGAAACAAGTGCTCCTTTTCTTTCATTGCTGGCATTCTCTAGCCATATGTCTTGACTTCCCACACTTGAAGCAAACATTTTGTCCAGCTGGGCATGGCCTGTGACCATGGTTTCTACCACACTATTGACATTTTGTGCCTTAAGAACTCCCTTGATTAGGATCACTCAACCTCTTGCTTTTCTTCTTACCCTATGGCTTCTTAATACCTTTCTTACTACCATTACTAATAAACTCTTCTTCTTTGGGTCTTTTAGCCTCTAGGGTCTCTTTCTTGCTTTGTATTCTTCTAAGATTACTTTTTGTCACCCTACACACCTTAATTAAGTCCTTAAGATTTCTGATTCTCTAAGGTGCTACTCTATCTCTAATCTTTGGTAACAATCCCCTTTCAAGTCTTTTAGCTTGTCACCTTTCATTATCATATTTTTGTAAATAAGAGGAGTATTTGGATAACTCTACAAATTTTGCCACATATTATCCACAAACATGTCCTTTGTCTATTTCAAAAGAATAAATTCTAACTTTTTCTTATCCCTAATTGAACTTGAAAATTTGTTCTCATAGAACTGACATAAGAAGCCTCCCAAGTAATCAGAATTTTCTTAGTTTGCATGATCATCTTTATGCTCCTCTAGCAAACATCTACTTCTCTTTCAAGCTTAAAAGTAGCTATTAATGCTTTTTGTTCTGACGTAGACTCTATTACTTTAAAAATTTTCTCTAACTACATAATCCAAATCTTAACCTTCTATGTATTAAACTCACCATCAAAAGTAGGTGGATTATACTTTCTAAATTGTTGTACGACTTGCTAAGTAGTAAGTTGAGGTTGGATAGCATAGGGTGGGAGTGTTGTCTATGATCCTATAGGCTACGGTTCAACTGAATGTGGCACCTATGTTAGAGGAATCTCCCCAGTGGGTATAGGTGGGTGTTGAATTTGTGGGGTACTTTTTCTTTCAATTTCCCTTCTTGTCAAGGTCTCTTAAACTTGTTAGATTATTTCTTGTTGTTGTTGTAACATTACTTGTTATTGATCTCGGCATTAGACAATTTCTCTTAAAGTTCCTGCAATAGGATCTTTTGGTTCTTGCCTAGCTGGAACTCTAGTTGGTCTACCTCTTCTTGTTGTTACCATATAAAAAATTAGAGGTTTTAACACACATTCCATAGATATCTAAGTCATCCAAAATTCCTCAATCATGACACATATATCAAGTTTTCCAAATAAGAGATACATTCTTAACTATCATAAAGTATCAATACCTAAATCATTGCTCTGATACCAACTAATGTTACACCTTTGTTATTTAATTCTTCAATAGCTATTATAGTTCAATAGCAAATCCATTTACTCATGTAAGTAAAATACTGAATCTAAAAATTCAAAATACAATCACTTACCTTTTCCAAAATTCAATGTCATTCCATTTTAGTAAATAATATGTTGGTAATTCTTTATTACCAATTTACCTTAACCAATAAAGACTGAAATCTTGCATTATATTCTAAGCAAAATTTGATAGAGTTTCCCCTTAAAAATTAGCTATCTAGACTAATTAAATGGTCACATTTCAGCCTAGAACAAACAGACATGGAAAATATAGATAATAATAACATCAAATAACACTATCTGGACATACACCATCATTTGAATTCTAAACAACTCAAGCTGGAGTTACTTCACTATTAACATCTTACTAGTCCATATAATACATCATTAAGGAGTAGACTTAACATATACATTCATTGTATTGTTACAACAAAATAAAATACATATAATATCCATGATGTTTTGCTAATCCTAACATCATTTTGCCTCTTTCCCTTTGCTAGCACTATTACTTCCACCTGGCACTAGATAGTAGGAAGAATAGAGATAGGGTGAGATTCAAGAGAATCTCAGTAGTTATACTCAAATTAACAAAATATACATGAAGCAATTAAGCAAAAACAATGCAAGTATACATGGTTATATAAAACTAACATAAATGCTCTACATGTTTACAACATACTCTATCATGGCTATGAATCTTAACTTAGTTGAGGTTTTTCTCTTGAGCTTTAGAGAACTATTACGTTCATTCCCATTGCCTCTCTTTATCTTATAGCCTCAGCTCATTAAACATAACATGTAAAAAATGACATATAACTAATGCAATGCAATATAGCATATACTGTGATAAATAACCGATACAGCATAATGCATATCAAGGTCAAACAAGTCTACATGCAATTAGATAGTGAAGAGTAAGCTAACTTGAGTAGGTGAAAGGAAACTAATAAAGCCTATAATCTTCTTATTCTTTTTTTTGCTTTGTTTCCTTTTCTTTTTTGGCTCTACGCCTACAATGGGATGGAGCCTTACTAACTTGTTCTAAAAATATCATATGAACATAATATCAATATCTAAAACTCATAACAACTTCTATTAAACTTCTTTGACTTTTAATTATGCTTCAGGCATCCTTTAGGCCACTAAAAGCATACTTAGGACTATCTTTTGCACACTTCAAAGATGCAAGCCTATTAGGTGCCAATTATATCATTTAAATGCTCACTTTTTACCATATTCAAGAGCCTAATATATGAAATTCCTTTTGGCTTTTAACTTCCTATAATTAGTCTTTCATTTAAGCTTTGGGTTAGGAATTTCACTAAGCATGAATTCTAGGTAAACCTATGCTTTTAGAATTCATAATTCAAGCCATAAATTCTATATTTACTATTCATATAGTCATTGGCACTATTCATTTGGTATTTTTCACTTTTGACATATTAGAAACTATTATGTAACCTGAAGCCTCAAGGGATAACTTTTAAAC
Organism: Erythrophleum fordii; assembly: GCA_032878935.1. Classification (NCBI taxonomy): domain Eukaryota; kingdom Viridiplantae; phylum Streptophyta; class Magnoliopsida; order Fabales; family Fabaceae; genus Erythrophleum; species Erythrophleum fordii. Next base: position 9,059,556 of record JAVQMF010000047.1, read on the forward strand.
TTCAAATTCTCATCATATATAATCTAAATGAATTCATTAGGGTTCGTTAGATCCATCATAAATTTCTTTAGACAAACCTAACACCATTTGATCTTAAAATGCCATTTCTTGAACCCTAAAAATTCAACTTGCAAAATATATCTTCTAAATTCAATCCAATGCTTTCATTACTATTTGTATATCATTTTAGGACTATCCATTTCATTAGAATTAATTGAACAACTTCCTAGACCCTTTAAATTCATCATAGCCAAAAATATGAACCATATAAACCCTAACTTAGAGATTTCAAAAATTCATTCGATTATAGGTGTAACACCATAAATTTTTAGCTTGTTTCATGCTATATCTATGCCTCACATCATGTAACTCACATAAGAGGTAAAAATAATGACATTAAAATAATGCATTATTTAGCATTGCGTCGCATATGAAATTTTCATTCAGTGTCTCGTAGACTATATGAGCTCATACATCACATTCTTATATTTAATTACATGGATACAACTCATTTTCATCACTAAAAGTGGTCTACAGCTTGTGGAAACCAAAGGAAAGCATAAAACATATATATGCATTTTTTGCCAGAATTTTCTCACTTCTATTACAAATTTTGGAAAATCATAACTAATTCTAGAAAAATTGAAATCATACATTCTTTGCCATTATGGAAAGCTACACATGTATACTTTATGGTAAAAATATGTCCAGACTATGAAACATAACACAAGAGGTGTTTGACATTCAAAAAGGTCTAAAGGTTTAACTGGCTACTAGTGCTGTCATATGTTTTTGCATCAAATTTCAAAAATGTCCAATTGATTCTACAAAAATCCAATCCATGCAAATGATACCAATCTAAAAGCTAAGATGCTAGCTAGGGGGAAAAATAACTCTAGACCAGTTTAGACACAGCCAGATCTCAAAAACTAATCAAACAATAACCTGGGTCAATATGGATGCCTGATACTGGGCAAAAATTTTAAAAATTCATATCTTCCTCTCTAGACATCTAAATGGGGTTCTTCTAGTTGGCATAAGTCCCTGGGAATGTATAGTTTATTTCCATAAAATTTTATAGCAATTGGACATCATTTGGGCCTTGTGTGATGGAAGTCATTTTCGGACTGGTATGAACAATAACATGACCAAAATAAGAATTTTTTCAGTTTTGAAAATTTATCAAATATTCTCTAAATCTCTAAAAATTCTATTATTTAGCTTTCCAAAAAGTCTCAATAAGATCTAATTGCATGCCAAATCTCAGATCAAGAAGAGCTCATTTGGATAAAAAGTGGTATAGGTTTCTAAAGTGGTCAAATTTACTATAAGAGGTATCAAAATGTCCAAATGGTCTCCTTTAATATTTGGCACCTCTTGGTCAAGTTCAAAAGCATGAATATGACTTGTATGAACTACCCAAGTGGTCCAAATCTCATACATCTTAATTTGACAATTCCACTTCCATTTATACATACATTTCCATAATGCTAGTTGGCCATTATATGTCTAAATTGCACATTCTCATGCATATGACCTTAACTCTCATTTATACATAATATATCAACATAATTACACATGCTCATATGGTTACATAACACTTTCATCAAGGGATTAGATCATAACATGTGTATGGCAAAAAAGGAAGCAAAATTAGGCATATTCATATACTTTGATGTCAATCTTTTTCTTCTAGGCTTGGTGGCCCCCAATACCTTGCTCAATTGTTTTATCTAGCATGTTAAGACATTGGAAAGTAGAAAATAAGATTCAAAGAATCCTAATAGCTTATCTCCCATTCAATCATACATAAAGCATACAATACAAGTCTTACAAAATGCATGCATGGACATATTGACATGTGCAATCATTTAAGAAGCATTCTTGGCATTTGAAAAAGTCATACATGACATACATAGGCTTGCTAAGTAAGTAGATTAACCTCACCCATTTACTTGTGAATTTTTGACTTGCTTCACCCATTCTTTAAGAGGTTCTTAGACTTAATCTTACTCTTGGGAGTCAACCTCACTTTTGGAAGGCTCTTTACTTTGTCTCAACCAATTCTAAGGGTTTTTGGCTCATCCTCACCATCGCTAGAGGGTTCTTGGCTTCACCACACTCAAGTAAATCAAAGCAAATATCATAAACATCATTTGAAAACATAATGCTTCATCATAGTACCATGGCATATGAAATCATGCTAGAATACTTTTCATGGCTTAAAATACACATACATACATTCAAAAACAAGTAAAGCAAATAATTATGCATGAGAAAAGATGGAGAGAGCTACCTTGCTTGCATTTACACACTTTTTCCGTGAATCTTGAATCCTCTCCTTTGACCTCACACACCCAAGAAGGTGGAGATCACTTCTTTTAGTCTAGACACATCATATGAAAGCTAATTATACTCTTGAAGCAAAGTTTAAGGCCACAAAACTTGCCTAGATATTAGCTTAGCTCATTGGCCCCTTTATATTTCCAAGAATGCACCTAATAAAGCAACACCCATCAAATAAATTCTAGGCTCCATTCTTTCCTTTCAAATATGATTCTTGACTTCTTTTAAACCTCTTGGAGTCATCACACAATTAAAATAAAGAGTCTAACTATATGTTGCTTCTTTAGGTCATATTATGGAATATAAGCACTAACTCACTTTCTATGGTTTCTAAATTTTTTCCAAGGCCTCCCCTCATCTTCACTCATCATATATGACTCAAAAATGAGTTTATAAAAATTTAAAACTCTCCCTAGATATGTAAACCCCTCTTAGCCGAACTTAGGAAGCATTTTGCTCTCCATAAACTTTGCTTTGTTTTCTTAATGGAGGAAGCACATGGGAAGACTTCTAGGGATCTTAGAAGCTCATTTAAACTCTCATTTAGGCATAAAAATCAAGGTACCAAATCAGATTTTACAAGGAACATATGAAATTCTAGAATTTGCATCTTAAATTTCCATAGCTATTTGTTAATTCTCTTTGCATATTCTTAATCTTCACACCCTTTTTCCTAAGAATCACTCTTGGTTCTACCTAAAAACTAAGTCCTCCTAGGACTTCTTGAGTGGTGCAAAATGTCGGAAGAAGGGAAGCAAGGGGTAGCAACTATGGAAGAAGAAATTACCTTATTTTTCCTTATTTTCTCACTTTAATCTTATCTTCTTTGGCTTCCTCCGTTCAAATCAAATTTTTCCCTTAATTTCTCCTTTAAAATAGATTTATAAACTTCATTATAATCATAGGAAATAAAGGAGAATGGAGAAGAGGTTTGGAAGGAAGAAAACATGAAAAACTACTAAAATTCCATACCTTTCAACTTGAATTTCTCCTTCTCTTCTTCTTTCTCTTGTGTGCCACTCTCCCTAGGGTTTTTCTCTAGTTTGAGGTAGAAACATAATAGGTTGAATGAAGGAAGAGATGAGGTGCCACTTATATATAGGTATGAGGAAGAATGACTTTTTAAAAATTTCCATTTTGCCTTTTATTCTTGGCATTTTTGTTTCTAATTCATTTCAATCCTTTTTTGAGAACCGTCTTTTCCATTATAAAATTTAGGTTTCCAATTTAATAAAATGCCTTTGAAATCACTTAAATCAGAGCTAAATCTTCTCGAATGAATCAGTCAAAGTTTGGGTCCACCGACATTAGAAAATGTCCACCGAAGGGGCTTTAGCTGTCTCGAGCCTTCCCATGGCTTTTAGGACCTCTGAGAACCTTGGGGAATTCAAAATTTTCATTTAAAAATCCCTCCTATAAAAATTCCAAAATTTGCTTAAAATGACAAAAATGTCCTTACATTTTGTCAATCTTTCGTCACAATTCATTTCTTCATTCTAGCTCTGTTTTTCTTTTTGTCTGAACCTAGGATTCACATTTCTATGAGTCTAAAATGCTTTCCAAATTTTTTAAAACCTTAACTGAGTCATTTTGGGGGACTTGCTTTTGTATCTGGTGAATTTTGTTCTTTGAAGGAGAAACTATGCATTACGTTTCTTACGTTTTCTCTCATTTTTAAAGGACTGGATGTTACATTTCTCCCCCCTTAAATAAATTTCGTCCTCAAAATTTGGGGTACACTTTCTCTTACTCTTTTTTTTTGGTTAACTGTTCTTTTCTTTCCTTTCATCCTGACTCTATATGCTTTTCTCAGCGATTTTACTTGTTCGAATTTTCTCTCAACAAGGAAAATTTTCATTACTAGCCCTTATTGAGGGCTCTATTATTATAGAATACATGCTAGTTCTTCTTATAAGGAAAAGAAGTTCTAGCTCTAGAGGCCTATCCTGAGAGAGCTTACTAATCGTATTTAATTAGTTTCAACCCATTTATAAGGGTTAACATTCTCTTCAGTGGACTCATTTATGTATCTTGGGAGATAACTTATTTTATATCAAATCTCTTGTATCCTCTCCCAATGGCTTCTCATAAAGTTTTTTTTTTTCTTTTCTAATCATTACTGTAACATCCGGTTCTCCGAAAACTAGAAAAAACGTGAGAAACGTAACATACAGTTTCTCCGTTAACGAACGAAACTCACCAGATACAAAAGGAAGTCCCCTGAAATGATGTAGTTAAGGTCTCAAAAAATTAGAGAAGTGTTCTAGACTCCTAAATATGATAATCCCAAACTCAGACAGAAAGAAAAATGGAGTTAGAATGAAGAAACAATTTCTTACAAAAAGCCCAAGAAATGTAATGGCATTTTCGTAATTTTGAGCAATTTTTGGAATTCACATAGAAGGGCTTTGTAAATAAAAGTTTTGAGTTTTTCAGGGTTCTCAAAGGCCTTGAAAACCATGGAAATCCCTGAGATAGTTAGAACCCCTCCGGTGGACGTTTTCTAATATCAGTTGACCCGAACTTTGACTAATTCGTTCGGGAAGGTTTTAGCTCTAATTTGAGTGATTCCAAAGGTATTTTACTAAATTAGGAACCTAAATTTCATAATGAAAAATATTTTTCTCAAAAAGGAGCTAAAACAAAGGAGAAACGAAAATGCCAAGAACAAAGGGCAAAATTGAAATTTTTGAAAAGTGTAACTTCCTCCCACCTTTATATATGATGCACCCTTCTTCTCCCTTCATGTTGCACGACCAAGTTTTGCCCAAAACCAGAGGAAAACCCTAGGGAAAGTGGCACATAAGAGGAAGGCAAAGAAGAGGAGAAATCAATGGCTTAAGGTATGAAAATTAGTAGTTTTTCATGCTCTTTCTCTTCCAACCTCTTCTCCTCCATTCTCCTTTGTTTCTTATGATTATCATGAAGTTTATAAATCTATTTTAAAGGAGAAATTGAGGGGAAAATTAGGATTTGAAGAGAGGAGCTCAAAGAACACAAGATTCAAGTGAGAAAAAGCAAGAAAACAAGGTAATTTCTCTTCCTATGGTTGTCATCTTTGGTTCCCTCCTCCACCATTTCGCCCTACTTGAGAAAACCCTAGGAGGAGATGATTTTTAGGCAGAACCAAGCATGAATCTAAGGAAAAAGGGTGTGGAGATTAAGAATATGCAAAGGGAATTAACAAAAAAATATTAGATTTCAAGACGCAAGTTCTAAGGTTTCAATTGCACCTTGTAAAATTTGATTTTGTATGATGACTCCTAGGCCTAAGTAAGAGTTTAAATGAGCTCTCAAAATCCCTAAGAGGCTCCCCATATGCTTCTTCCCTTGAGAAAACAAAGAAAGCTCCATGGAACCCAATATGCTTCATAGCCTCAGCCTAGATGGGTTCTCCTAGCTAGGGAGAGTTTTAAATTTTTCTAAGGCCATTCTTGAGTCATATTTGATGAGTGAAAATGAAGGGAGGCCTTAGAAAAAATTTATAACTCATAGAAAGTGATTTGGTGCATTAGATTCCATATTATGACCTAAAGAAGTAACTTGATGTTAGGCTCTTTGTTTTAATTATGTGATGACTCTAAGAGGCTTAAAAGGAGTCAAGAATTATATTTGAAAGGAAATAATGGAGCTTAGAAATTATTTGAGCGGTGTTGCTTCATTAGGTGCATTTATGGACCATAATGGAGCCTATAGAGCAATCTCGTATCTAAGCAAGTTGTATGGCCTTAGAGTTTATTTCATGAACCTAATTGGCTCCCATAAATTGTATCTAGGTCAAGAGAAACTATCTCCACCAATTTGTGGGTGTGTGGCCAAAAGAGGAGGCTTGAATCCAAAGGAAAAAGTGTGTAATTGTGTGCAAGGTAGCTCTCTCCACCTTCTTTCATACATGGATGTGTGTGTAGCTTGTTTTACAATGTGTGTATGAGTATTTCCAAGCTATGAAAAGTATACTAGCATGCCTTTATTGGCCATGATTCTTGATGCTATGTTATGCTTCCAAATGAATACATGATGTTTGCATGAGTTTGCTTGAGTATGGAGAGGCCAAGAACTCTTCCCTTTAATGAGGATAGGCTAAAAACCCTTGAGCTTGGTTGAGACAAAGTAAAGAGTCTCCTAAAAGCAAAGTGAGTTCCCAAGAGTATGGTTGAGTCCAAAGTATTCAAAGAATGGGTGAGTGATAAGTGTTAATTTTTATATATTTTTACTCACATTGAATATTATTTTTAATGATTAATTTGAGCTTAAATGGATTTATTATTCAATATTTGAATTTTTGGTCAATTTTGGAAAATAAAATAATTTTGAATTAATTAGGAAAATTTTTGGATTTAAATTGCTAATATTTTATTTTCCATATTTCTTTGAGGGATTAAATTTTTCCAATCTCTAAAATGTTTATTAATTTTGTGCAGAATTTTTGGGCAATTAAATTGAAAATTAAAAATAGCTCAAAGGAAAAAATGGAGTAGAATTATTGTTATTTTTATTATTTAGCTTGATGGCATTTTTGTAAATATAATTTTTAGTTTTATTTTGTTCTTTTTGGTAGGAGTCAGCGCCGAAAGAAAAAGACCAGGGGGCTACTGTTCATTCTGAATCTTGCCTCTGCATATACACTCAGCGCCGAACTACTGGACCAGGGGGAGACACCGAAATAGCTGAAGCAGGGGAGGAAGGAGCTTGGCTACTGTTTTCATTCATTCTTCTGGTTCTTCGGGTGAGAGGCTGAACGAGAGAAACGCTGGACCTGATGCAGAGACGGGGAGCACGATTTGGACGTGAAAGCAGAGAGGAGGCGCTAGCTGTTGCTTGATACTGTTTCATTGCTTTCTTGGGGGTTCTGGTTCTGGACGCTGGCCGCTTCTTCAATCTGGGTTACCTTCGGACTTCACTGGAGACACAGGAAGCCGCCTGGACCAAAGCTTTGTTGTTTCATTCATTCATTCACCAACACGTCTCCCTCCTAGCTGAATCATCACCAACAATCTCTATTCTCCTTCATCGTCTCTTCATGGCAGCAAGAATGAGGGAGTTTAAAGAAACCAATTTCATGGAAGCTTAATTAAGGGGATGGCACCAAGGTGGAGCAAGGAGGAAGATGGTCTGAGCTCTGAATTTTAAATGGATTGAAGACCATTGGGGAGTTTATTTTTCCTACCTTTTCCTATTTCAATTTCAAGAACTTAAAAATTTTTTAGTTTTAGGAATTTCTATGTGGATTTAATGTTGAGACCTAGTTTTAGGTTAGATAATAATTTTATCTTGGATTGTAATTGGAATTGGTGTTATTTGAGACTGAAATTATATTTTGTGGTTGCTGGAATTTTAACTTTTAGACCTTATAATGTTAATTGTATTGATGTTTGAGTTCTCTTGCATTAATTTGATTAATGTTATGATTTTAATTGCATATCTTGGTCTCTTGTGCTACTTGATTGTTGAATTGGGTAGTATAATTGCTTAATTGTTCAATTAGGTAATTGAAACCAAAAATTCCAGAATTAATTGAATCTAATTGTTGAAAGATTTAATTAAGTTTAATTGGCTTAATTACTTGCAATTTGCTTGAATTAGCTATGGGTTTCCTAGTTAAGTCAAGTGATGGGCATTTGAGCTTAAGGTTTCCTATCCTCGGATTAAGTTAATTAGATTCATTGGTCTATTGTTTAATTACTTCTCTTGGTCTCAATCAATCTTTGGTGAGTGATGAAAGCCGAAATCCTCTTGCAAAACCTTGGTTGCCTCCTTATTAGTTCTTTGCATTTTCACAACCATTTTTATTTTAATTTAGAGTATTCTAGTTTAATTACTTGTTTCGTTTTTTTTCTCCTTTAGTTGAATTTAATTTCTCAATTCAAAACCCCCCCATTTGCATACACTTTTTAAGTATCAAATAAACACATAAATTCAATCTTGCTAGCCCCTAAATTGCTCCTTGGGAAGAATGACCTAGGGTTGATCTATACTGCATTAAATCAATCTTAGTTTAATTGAGTGCCTAAGTGACTAAGGCAACATCAATTTTGGCACCGTTGCCGGGGAGCAATGGTTTAGGTTTGAGTTTTTAGGTGTTTTCTCCTGTTTTCTTCATTTTGATTTTGTCATTTCGGTTAAATTTTTCTAGGTGTTCAATTCTGGAATTTTGTTTGTCACTGCCTAAAAAATTCTAATCTTTGTTTTTCCAAGGTTTTTGGGTGTTCTGAGCAAGACTAATATTAGTATTAGGTCTGCTATTTTTAGGGCAAATTCAATCGTTTTGACCACTTTTCTAAATTTTCTTTTATTTTTGCGAATTTTTCTTGAATTTTCTAATTTTTCCATATTTTCTTTTTGAATTTTTGTGCGATTTTTCTTGTGTTCTTTGAGTGTTTTCTGAGTTTCCTAGTGTGTATTGAGTCTTTTAGGTTGTTTTGAATTTATTTCTTCGGCAGTTTGAATATTTTGCAATTTTTTATATTATTTACTACTTTAATCCTACTTTGTTTAATGTTGTATGACTCGATCCTCTTTTGAAAAGTTGTTTGAGTTTGATCCTGAAATTGAGAGGACATTTCATCAGCAAAGAAGAGTTAAAGTTAGTAATCTTGTAAGTAGTAGTTCTTCTAAATCTTGTTCTGTTGAGTCATCTGTTGATTCTTCTGATTCTAACACTAAAATGGAAGATAATGAGGGAAATGTGAATAATCAAGCACGTTTAGAGCATGCTGATGTCAATGTTGATAATAATAATATTCCTACTAGGACCATTAAAGAGTTAATTTCACCTGATTTGCATTTTCAAAATTGGTGTATTAATTATCCTGATATTAATACTGATCTTGAGTTGAAACCTGGATTTATACACTTACTTCCTAAATTTCATGGACTTGCAGGTGAGGATCCATACAATCATTTGAAGACTTTTCATATTATTTGCACTGCTATGAGGCCTAGTGGTCTGTCTGAGGATCAGATTAAGATGCGTGCCTTCCCATTTTTTTTAGAGGGGTCTGCTAAGAACTGGTTGCTTCGACTACCCCCTGGATTCATAACTACATGGGACCAACTCAAGAAGATGTTTTTGGAGAAGTATTTCCCAGCATCTCGCACTTCCTCTATTAGGAAGGAAATATGTGGTTGCAGACAAATGTCTGGGGAGTCCTTACATGAGTATTGGGAGCGGTTTAAGACATTGCTATCTAGTTGCCCTCATCACCAGATCCCAGATACTTTGTTGATACAGTACTTTCATGAAGGTCTTTTGCCTCTAGAGAGAGATTTATTAGATTCTGCTACTGGAGGTGCTCTTCTTCACTTAACTGTCAATGCTGCTTGGGAATTGATTGAAAAGAAAGCTGAGAATACTCAACAATTTGGTACTAGACAACAAGTTAGAGTAAATGAAGTTGGGTCATATTCTTCAATTTCTGAGTCTCGTCTTGAGAGCAAAATAGATAGGCTTGCATCTGTTATGGAGAGAATGACTATGCTCCAATTGCATAATCCTTCCAACATGGCCAATTCTATGGGGTCTTCTACTTCTTTCACCCTACAACCGAGCTCTTCAGCTTTGATTGGCCCACTTTGCTCTATTTGCTCATTAGCTACTCATGTTACTGATGCTTGCCCATTCTTGAATGATAAAGTTGAGCCTTGCAATGCTATGTATTCTGCTAAGCCTATGAATCAAAGTGGCCAGAGATATGATCCATATTCTACTACATATAATCCTGGATGGCGTGATCATCCAAACCTTAGATATGGTAGTGGCCAACCTCCACAACTTCAGCAACAACGGTTCAATCAGGGTGCTAGTTCTAATGGTCAGATGTTCCAACCAGTTAAGCAAGCTGTGCCTATTCAAGAAGAAAGTTCAAGGTTAAAGAACAAGATGGATACTATGATAAAGCTTCTGATGGATAGGCTAGACCAAACAGAGAAGGAACATCAACAAAAGGATTTGCAACATAGACAAGGGATTCAAACTCTTCAGACTCAGATTGGGCAGTTGTCTAATGCAATTAGTAACATCCAGAGTCAAGGTTCAGGAAAATTTCCATCCCAAGTGGTAGTTAATCCTAATGTTGGGACCCAACAGAATCCTAATCATGGTGGAGTTAATGCTATCTCTCTTAGAAGTGGCAAGACGGTTACCTTTGCAGATCTTATTGCCACCTATGCTTCCAAGGACAAGGATGCTATCATTGATGATTCTCCTTCCACCTCTACATCACAGGATAAGCCCATTTTAGCAAAAACACAAATGGCACCACAAATTGAGCAAGAGAAGAAAGAGGAGGAATTGAGCAAACAGGTTCTACCCTTTCCTACTAGGGTAGCTAAGACCGAGAGGAAAAAGAAGGAAGCAGAGATGTTTAAAGAGGTCTATGACATTTTCAAAAAGGTGGTGATCAATGTTCCATTAGTTAACTTGGTTGCACAAGTGCCTAAGTATGCAAAGTTTTTGAAGGAGTTGTGCACCACAAAAAGAAGGCTTAAGCATGATGGTAAAGTTGATTTGGGAGCAGTTGTCTCTTCTCTTTATCAGATGCCAATGCTAGTGAAGTGTAAGGATCCTGGTAGTTTTCTCATACCATGCACCATTGGTGACATTTGAGTTTTCAGATGCGTTGGCGGATCCAGGAGCAGCAATCAATGTTATGCCAAAATCAGTCTTTTCTCAACTTCAAGGAGTAGATCTTAAGCCAACTAGCCTGATTGCCTCCCTTGCTGATAGACGCTGTGTAGTCCCAGAAAGAATCTTAGAGGATGTCTTGGTTAAGGTAAAAGATTCCATATTCCCTGCAGACTTCTATGTTCTTGATATGGATGACAGTAGGTTTAGGCAAAAGGGACATTCATCTTTGATTTTAGGTAGGCCTTTTCTTAAAACTGCTAGGGCTGTGATAGATGTACATGCTGGTACTTTGACTATGGAATTTGCTGGGAATATCATTAGATTTGATGTGTTTGACTCTATGAGACACCCCATGGATGATTGTGCTGAGCCAGGGGTTAGTCTTATTAATGTGCTTGTTGATGATTCTGCTATAGACTTTAAAGATAACATGCTGAATAGATCATATGATATTGTTGGTTTAGATGATTCTATCTCTTGTTCATGTCCTGAAATTGATGGTTGTGATGCTTGCACTGGTATAGATCTTGCTAATATTGATATTTTCACTGATTTTGTTGAGAGTGCTAGGCATGCTAGAGATGGTGTTTCTGTGCCCATTCATTGTAGTGGTGGTACTAGTGATCATTTATCACCCATTTCCATTGATTCAGATGGATTTTCTCAGTTACTGAGTATGATTGATGCTATAGATGAAGTTGATATGTGTTCATTGCCTGATTCTGAGTTGTTAATTAGTATTGATCATGCTTCTGATGTAGATGTTGTTTCTGATTCTGTTTTGGATTTGAGTGCTACTGATGGCACTACTTTTGTTGATAATTCTGTGGATTATGATGTATTTCTTGATTTTCCTGCTATCACTGTTGCTACTGATGATTTCCAAGTTAAGAAAGTCTCTTCTTCTTTTGTTTGTGAGTCTTCAGTACAGGTTTCTACTTTGGTTGATGTGACACCTTAAACTACTACCGCTACCTAGCCTCTCACTGGGCTCGGTTCCACATGATTTCCAAGGAATCACTACTCTTTCGTGGCATTTACATGCTATGAACCGGGGTTTCATATACTCATCTTTCACCCCGTGGGTCCTGTGAACACATCTCAAGCATCCTCAACTAAAACTCCATATATACGATTCATACATAGCATGAAACAAACCATAAGCCACGGGTATAGAGCCGAAAACCATAAAAATTACATTTTCTCACTTGGGCCCAAAAGTCATCTTTTGGCTCTAAGTTTGGAAAATCATAAGATATTGTAGAAAAATGGGAATGCAGCAAACTTTAGCTTTCTGAAAAGCTCTAAGTGTCAACTTTACACCAAAAATCATTCCCAACCACAAACACATCGTTTGGACCAAGTTTGACATCGAAAATGGGAGGAAGGTCCAGCTGTCACTGTTTCTGGTGCAACTTGCTGTCATGACTTTCAAAAATTCATAACTAAATCCAAAAAAATCCAATCTGGGCACATTATACCAATTCGGAAAGATACGGATGTCTACTAGAGGAAACAAATAAGTCTAGATCAGTTCAGTAGCTCCTGCACCCCGAAAACTGATGGAACAGTGATGGGGGTCAGGTAAGCTCCCTGATGCTGATACAGAACTTCAGACGGTCCAATCTCTCTCTACAGACCTCCGATTTGGGTGATTCTAGTTCCTACAAGTCACTTTTGTTTTCTAGTTTATGTGTATAAAATTTCACCACATTTGGAATCCATTTGTTCTAAAAGTGCCACAGATTTCATTTTCTGGTTTAGATGAACAGTACATGACCAATCCATTAAATTCTCCCAAATTCAACAATTCCCCAAGTATTCTCTAGACCTCCGAATATTACCCACTTTAGCTTCTTAAGAAGCTTTCTATAAATTCTAGAGGCACGCCAAATTTCATGGCTAACGGAGCTCATCCAGTCATACTTTGACGGAGCTCACAAAAATACTGGTTTTAGCACCCCATAGGTCCAAAACGGGTCCAAATAGCCTCTCTCACATTCTCACTCCACATGGACAAGTTTAAAAGCATAAAACTAGTATATCTAACATGTCCATATGATCCAAATCATCATACATCCAAATCTCGCTATGCTACGGCCAAATATACACTATTTCATTCATGCATCAAAAGGGGTAAAACCCTCATTTCCATTACCTTGGCTAATAACATAGTTCATACATCATCCTTTCATATTTCTACACGTGTTACAAACTTTACATCTCAAAAATAGTGGGCACATCTTCATTTGGCGCCACTTTACATCATATATACATTAAAATATCAAAACATATACTCATAACTAGCTACGCATGCTCTTAGGCTCCTTGGTGTGTGCTCAGTTCTCCTTGAGCTCCACCTAACATATTAGTTGGGAGGGGAAAGGGGTGAGATTCAGGGAATCTCAGTAGCTCATGCACTCAATCCCGCAAGCAATCAAGGCATATAACAAGTCAAAGCATGTGAATAATCATTTAGCTATTCTCAAACATCCAACACATAATGTACATGCTATGGAATTCACAACAATGCCAAAAATGGGCTCCAGGGACTTTTGGTCTAGCCTCACCCGAGTTTAGGGACTTTTGGATGGCCTCACCCTAGTTTAAGGACTTTTGACTTGGCCTCACTCGTTTGAGACTTTTGGCCTTGTCTCACCTATCTCAAGGGTCTTTCGGCTTCACCTCACCCATCTCAAGGGACTTTCGGCACTACCGCACCCGAGCAATTCTCACAACTCATCACACAAGCATATTGACATCAATGCATCAAAACAATAGCATATGGCATATTCCACACATTCAGCATATACATATCATACAATGACTATCATATCCAAGAATGCAACAAGAAAGAGTGAAAAAGAGAGCTACCTTTGGAGCCAAATTCAACACAAGCTTTTCCTTTCAATATCTCCTCTCCCTCCTTAGGTTCACAAACACACATTGATGTAAGTGTTTCACTTGAGCCTAGACACACCAAAAGCATGCAATTACTCTCTTATAATTTAATTTAGAACAACCCTTCTATCACATACAAACCTAGGGTTCTCTCTCTAGAATGCCATTAACCCTTTCTCTCTCTCAAGCTCCCATGGTAGTGGAAAACCTCATTTTCAAAGAAAACTCAAGGATTCAAAGGAGTTTTCCACTTTTCCTCTTCTGACCCATACCCAGAAATCGTCCATTTTGCAAACAAAACTGTAGGAAAAGAGGGCAAAAGGAGGGGATCAGAAATCTGAAGAGAAATGGGAGAAGTTACCTTACCTTTCCCTTGATCTTCCTCCTTCTCTTGATCTCTCACACTTTCCACGCCTCTTTTCTCTCTTTGGGTCGAAGCTTAGGGCAGATATGAGAGAAGAAATGAGTTTAGGCGTTTAATGAAGTCTGATTCTCGCTATTTACTCTCTTCCGGACTGACTCTCGCTACGGCGAAAACTAACCTTCGCTATAGCGAGCTCGTGTAATCTGGCTTCGCTATGGCGAGGTGTAACCTTCGCTACGGCGATATCGAGTCAGTTCCCTTCGCTATATCGAGATTTACCACTCGCTATGGCGAAATCGCGTCAGTTCCAGACTTCACTCTCGCTAAGGCGCACGCTACAGCGGGCAACTCCCTGGTTTTTGTATGGGCTACTGCCAGCACTCGCTATAGCTAGAATCGCCTTCGCTATTGCGAACTAGCTCTCTCGCTGTAGCGAGACCATTTCTCGCTATTGCGAGAGGACTTGGCAAAAATTCTAGATTCCGAAAATTTCCAGCTTTCACTTTCTTTCTTTTCCCTTTTCTTTTCTTTTTCCCAGTTGTTACAGTTGACATTGATCTGAAGCCGCTTATACCTTCAGCTGAGCAAGCTCCTTCTTTGGAGTTAAAGCCGCTTCCTGACTCACTGAAGTATGTCTATTTGGAAGAAGGTGAGAAGTTACCAGTGATTGTAGCCAGTGACATAGCCATGGAAGAGGAAATCCGCCTCCTTGAGGTGCTGAAGCGAAGGATAAAAGCCATTGGATGGACCCTTGCTGATATTCCTGGGATCAGCCCTGATGTATGCATGCATCAGATTTTGCTTGAGGATGGTGCCAAAGCAGTGCGACAGCCACAAAGACGACTCAACCCATTGATCCTTGATGTGGCAAAGAAACAGGTTTCTAAACTTCTTTCTGCAGGTATAATCTACCCTATCTCTGATAGTCAATGGGTCAGCCCAGTTCAGGTAGTCCCAAAAAAAACTGGTATTACTGTGATGCGTAATGATGAGGGTGAATTAGTTCCTACTAGGGTCCAGAGTAGTTGGAGGTATGTATAGACTATAGGAAATTAAATTCTGTGACTAGAAAGGACCATTACCCCTTCCCTTTTATTGATCAGATGTTAGAGAGACTTGTTGGTAGATCCCATTATTGTTTTCTGGATGGCTTTTCAGGATATTTTCAGATTTGTATTGCACCTGAGGATCAGGATAAGACCACATTTACATGTCCATTTGGAACCTTTGCATATAGACACATACCATTTGGCCTGTGTAATGCACCAGGCACTTTTCAGCATTGCATCGTTTCTATATTTTCTGATTTACTTGAACATTGCATGGAGATTTTTATGGATGATTTCACTGTCTATGGTGATTCTTTTGATGCATGCTTAGCTAATTTGGATAAGGTCAATGGGCACCGCTTGAAACCATTCTATAAAGGATACTCCACTCAAGCAGTGGAGGTTGCTACACTGCAGGATGTCACATAGGCCTGGTCGTATTCCTTCCCTTTACTCTTTTTACTCTGCATTGTCATATTAATGAGCTGGGCTGTGCTGGTTGTTAATTGTCCATTATTTGCTCTGTTTGTTATACATTGAGGACAATGCATTGTTTAAGTGTGGGGGAGGGATGATTTGTAAATAGTTTTGTTAAGTTTTTGGTTTGTTGAGTTTTTGGTGTTATGCAAATTTTTGAAAAAAAAAAAAGAAAAAAATATAGAAATTTTTTGGAAATTTATAAAAATTTTGTTTTGAATGTGACAATTGCAAGTTTTAAGTAGCTTGGATATGATACATCCTTGATTTGAAGGGTAATTGATCATGTTTTAAGTAGATAAAGCTAAATGGCAATTGTTCTGACTTAGGTAGATCAAGGCTAGTAGTTATGACCTAGTGAGATTTTTGGGCCTATTGCATTTTTTTTTTTTTTGGTATACCACCTATCTATTTCTTACTCTAGAGTTTGGCTTAAATCTTGTTTAAGACCACATTTTATGCATTTGCATGCATAGAAATGATAACGGCATTCAATTTGTTTTTTTTGCCTTGCTAAAAACAAAATTATTACCCATTCATGCATTTTATCCCTTGTTTTACCCCCTTTGAGCCTTTATTTGCTTTCTTTCTTTTAGCCCAAACCTATAGCCATTATAAATAAATATTTTTCCCACCTTTGTTGAATGTCTTGGGAGTTGATTAGCATGTCAATTTACTTGTTTTGGATGAAAGAACATGGAAATAGTTGGAACTTGGGTCTTTAAAAATATATATATATATATATATAGTTGAAAGAAAACAAATATATACAAAATAGAAAAAACAAACAAACAAACAAAGAATAAATGTATATATTCAAAGAATAGAAAAGAAATAAAAAAAAAAGAGAAAAAGAAAAAAAAGAATAAAGGCCCCATCCAAGTTGTGTTTGTTTTGTTTCTTTCATTCCATATTCTCTTCTTTGGTATTGTTTTTCATTCTCCTAAGGTATTCAATTTTGGCTTTTCCTATCAATTGACCCTTTCCTTTTCTCTTGCCCTTAGCCTAATACAACCTAATAAAGTCCTTTTGATTTATGTTTGCATATGCTTATTAGTGGTGGAGAGCTTCAATTTTTGTCAAGCTTTTGAAAGAGATTTGGATAGGTTGGTTTTGAGTGCACATACAAGCCTAAACACTTTTGAGTGAGAGTGATATACACATTACCTTTGGTAGGGGATTGCTAGCTTGGGTTTTCCCTTGTCAAGTTAATTGTCATGATGTCTTTAATCTTAATACATGTAATCATTACTTGGATAAGAAAGATGTTGAATGTTTTGGTTTTCCCTTGTTAAGTTACTTTCCTTGATTTTGTTTTGTTTTGCCTAGGAGTGCAAAAAGATAAGTGTGGGGGAATTGATAAGTGTTAATTTTTATATATTTTTACTCATATTGAATATTATTTTTAATGATTAATTTGAGCTTAAATGTATTTATTATTCAATATTTGAATTTTTGGTCAATTTTGGAAAATAAAATAATTTTGAATTAATTAGGAGAATTTTTAGATTTAAATTGCTAATATTTTATTTTCCATATTTCTTTAAGGGATTAAATTTTTCCAATC
The DNA here is from genome assembly GCA_032878935.1 of Erythrophleum fordii. Taxonomy (NCBI): domain Eukaryota; kingdom Viridiplantae; phylum Streptophyta; class Magnoliopsida; order Fabales; family Fabaceae; genus Erythrophleum; species Erythrophleum fordii. Next base: position 9,076,886 of record JAVQMF010000047.1, read on the forward strand.
TCTAAAATGTTTATTAATTTTGTGCAGAATTTTTGGGCAATTAAATTGAAAATTAAAAATAGATCAAAGGAAAAAATGGAGTAGAATTATTGTTATTTTTATTATTTAGCTTGATGGTATTTTTGTCAATATAATTTTTGGTTTTATTTTGTTCTTTTTGGTAGGAGTCAGCGCCGAAAGAAAAAGACCAGGGCGCTACTGTTCATTCTGAATCTTGCCTCTGCATATACACTCAGCGCCGAACTACTGGACCAGGGGGAGACGCCGAAATAGCTGAAGCAGGGGAGGAAGGAGCTTGGCTACTGTTTTCATTCATTCTTCTGGTTCTTCGGGTGAGAGGCTGAACGAGAGAAACGCTGGACCTGATGCAGAGACGGGGAGCACGATTTGGACGTGAAAGCAGAGAGGAGGCGCTAGCTGTTGCTTGATACTGTTTCATTGCTTTCTTGGGGGTTCTGGTTCTGGACGCTGGCCGCTTCTTCAATCTGGGTTACCTTCGGACTTCACTGGAGACACAGGAAGCCGCCTGGACCAAAGCTTTGTTGTTTCATTCATTCATTCACCAACACGTCTCCCTCCTAGCTGAATCATCACCAACAATCTCTATTCTCCTTCATCGTCTCTTCATGGCAGCAAGAATGAGGGAGTTTAAAGAAACCAATTTCATGGAAGCTTAATTAAGGGGATGGCACCAAGGTGGAGCAAGGAGGAAGATGGTCTGAGCTCTGAATTTTAAATGGATTGAAGACCATTGGGGAGTTTATTTTTCCTACCTTTTCCTATTTCAATTTCAAGAACTTAAAAATTTTTTAGTTTTAGGAATTTCTATGTGGATTTAATGTTGAGACCTAGTTTTAGGTTAGATAATAATTTTATCTTGGATTGTAATTGGAATTGGTGTTATTTGGGACTGAAATTATATTTTGTGGTTGCTGGAATTTTAACTTTTAGACCTTATAATGTTGATTGTATTGATGTTTGAGTTCTCTTGCATTAATTTGATTAATGTTATGATTTTAATTGCATATCTTGGTCTCTTGTGCTACTTGATTGTTGAATTGGGTAGTATAATTGCTTAATTGTTCAATTAGGTAATTAAAACCAAAAATTCCAGAATTAATTGAATCTAATTGTTGAAAGATTTAATTAAGTTTAATTGGCTTAATTACTTGCAATTTGCTTGAATTAGCTATGGGTTTCCTAGTTAAGTCAAGTGATGGGCATTTGAGCTTAGGGTTTCCTATCCTCGGATTAAGTTAATTAGATTCATTGGTCTATTGTTTAATTACTTCTCTTGGTCTCAATCAATCTTTGGTGAGTGATGAAAGCCGAAATCCCCTTGCAAAACATTGGTTGCCTCCTTATTAGTTCTTTGCATTTTCACAACCATTTTTATTTTAATTTAGAGTATTCTAGTTTAATTACTTGTTTTGTTTTTTTTCTCCTTTAGTTGAATTTAATTTCTCAATTCAAAACCCCCCCAATTGCATACACTTTTTAAGTATCAAATAAACACCTAAATTCAATCTTGCTAGCCCCTAAATTGCTCCTTGGGAAGAATGACCTAGGGTTAATCTATACTGCATTAAATCAATCTTAGTTTAATTGAGTGCCTAAGCGACTAAGGCAACATCAGTAAGGTAAGTCCAAAATCTATGAGGAGAAGTGTGAGACCAATCCAAACCCTTGGTGAGCTCTTAAATGTCTTGTATGATTAATTCACATGTCAAGTTTGCTTTTAAAATGTCAATGACTTCCATTTTCTCCATGCATGCATTTGTAAAGCTTACTTTGCACATATTATATATGATTGAATAGGAGATGAGCTATTGAGATTCTTTTAATCTCATCCCCTCCTCTCCAATGATCTAACATGCTAGGTGGACCAAGTAACTATAGTGAAGGGAGCCAACATCAATGAAGAAGGAAGAATGACAAGTTTATGTCTAGCTTTAGCCATGTTGGAACCATAATTGTATTTCTTGATGTATATGTTGTTGTAAATGTACCATGACCCTTGAGACTTGTATAAATATGATATTATATGATGTTTAAATATATGAATATGATGTATGACCTCTAGCCTACATTTTGAGCATGAGATGCCAAATTATGCAATGTGAAAGTATGATGGATATGTGTATAAATGTGGGTTGAATGGCCAAATTGAGATGCATGAGATATGAGACCATTTGGACAGCTCACACGAGTCTTAAATGTACTTTTAGAGTTGCCTAAAAGGTACCTCATATGGAGCTAAATTTGACCACAATGGAACCCTATATCACTTTTTAGCCAAATAAGTTAGTCTTAATCTGAAATTTGTCATAAAATTAGGTCTCATTGAGAGCTTTCTAGGAAGCTAAAGATCATAATTTTTGAAGGTTTACAGAATATTTGATAATTTTTTAAAGTTGGAAAAATTTATGGTTTTGGCCTACTGCACTATTCATTTGATCTGAAATTATTTTCTGTCCCACGAGGCCCAAATGATGTCTAATTACTATGACTTTTATACAGAGAAACTAGGCAATCATAGTGACTTATGCTAACTGGAAGCACCTCATTTGGAGGTCTAAAGAGAGAGATATGAATTTTTAAAGTTTCTATCCAATATTAGTAAATTTGTCTGACTAGAAGTACTGTTTCATTAAATTTTGAAGTCTGGACTTGATGAACTAATCTAGAGATATTTTTTCTCTCTATTTAATATCCATATCTTTCCAGATTGATATCATTTGTATGGATTGAATTTTTGTGGAATCAATTAAATATTTTCAAAGTTTTCTGCAGAATTCTGTGATAGCTCCAGAATTTAGTTATACCTTTGGACCATTTTGGATATCAAACGTCCTTTATGATGCATGAAATGGTCTGGGCATATTTTTAGTGTGAATTAGACATCCTAAGCTTTCCAGAATGACCAAGATTGCATGATTTTGATTTTTTTAGATTTAGTTATGATTTTCCAAAATTTACCCAGAAAAGAGGCCAATTCTGGCCAAGAATGAACTCCCATTTTCCATGCCCCATTTCGGTTTCCATAGGAGGTAAGCATGTTTTGTGATGCAAATGAGTTGTAATGATGAAATTAAATGTGAGGAAGTATAGTATGAGCTCACACGATCCACTTGAGACCGAATGGAATTTTTTAAATATAGCGCAATACAAAGAAATCAATTATTTTCATCCCCTTTTTCATATGCTCTTGTGGAATTGATGATATAAAACTTATGAATTGCATGAAATGAGCTAGGAGTTATGGTGTTACATGAGGAGATGCCAAAAGTCTAAAAAAAGAGTGAGGTTAAGTTTAAAGTCCTTAAAAATATATGAGACAAATCCAAAAGTCTCTAAAAATTGAGTGAGATTAGACTAAAAGTCCCTAAAGGCTATTCTTGAATGAAATGAGTTTAGATGACATGAAATTATATTTATATATATTTACTATGAATATCTAGAGCATACTTGCATTCATTAACATAAAAATGTGCCATTTATGTATGCATGAAGGTAGATAGTTATTGAGATTCTTTGAATCTCACCTATCCCTATTTTATCACTAACCACGTCTAGGTGAGCTATAGAGCAAAGAAAGAGAGTCAAGAAGTATAAGAGGTGATACTTTGACATTAGAATAGGTTTATGTACAAATTGATGTCAAAGTATGTAATTATATAATGAACATGAGATGTGAATAATGGATCATATGAAAATATATGTATGAATGTTGTATGTATCAGATTTAATCTCAAATGAATGAGAATGTATATTTTTGCCAACCTTGAACTTAGTTGGAGAAGTGTATAAGTCTATGTGGGAGAGCATTTTTGAGTGCTAAGATGATCTAGGCTTAATGGAATGCTTATATATGTTGCATTGGTACTTAAGGACGTGCTTAAATGGTCATGGTCTAAGAAGAAGACCATTTTGGGACCATTTGAAGCTATTTTGGTATAAAATTGGCTAAAAACTAACCCTGAACCAAAACTAATCAAATGCACTAGTCTTGGCATAAAATTTAGCACACTTATAGAGTTCATCTAGAGATTTTCATAGAGCTAAAAAGCACCTAATTTAGATCTCTAAAGAATTTATTATGAATTTTCAAAGTTGGCTAAATTATCCAGAATTGCCTCAGTCACTATTCATGTGGTCAATTTTCATTCCTATGTCATTCAGGGGCCAATGAAGTCCAATACTCATGAAATTTTACAAACATATATCTAACATTATAAGCTTTCTAGGGACACTAAGTTTGCATAAAATAATTTGTATAAAGAGGGTTATGATTTTTTAAATTTAGAGGTTTGGTGGTGCCCAAATACTATAACAACTTCTTATATGCAATGAATTTCATGGGTCAAATGAACTCATATGTCCTTGAAATTTTTACAAAAATTAAACCTCATCTTAATCTTTCCATAACCACCAAGGGCACCTCATTTGAAGTACTATAAAGGGAGATATGAATTTTTAAAGTTTGGGTTCAATTGTAGAATGCACCAGTGACCAGTGTTATTATTCCATTGAATCTCATAGGCAAACCTGGTTATTTTAATCTAAAATTTTTATGGTAGTCAAAGGACATCCTGAACTTTCTCAAATGGTATAATTTTCATGATTTGAATTTTTCTAGAATTGATTGTGATTTTCCAACATTTGTAACAAATTATGAATTTAAGGAAAGTTCAAGTTTGGTCTTGAATTTGTGTTGCCTACTCCAAACCTAAAATGGAGGCTAATCACTCTGGCAAGTGTACGAGATCAGTGTAGTAGAAATTCCTAGAGTATTCTGGGCCGAACCCACAAAAAGGTTGTGCTTTTACTAATTCAAATAATTAATAGTTGAAAAAATGATATAAAATAAATTAATTGATGAGAGTATGTAGAAACTATAAAAATAAAAGCAAGCGATAATTAATTATGAGAACAACACAATCACTAGAAGTATTGGGGTTCAAGATTTATCCTATAAGTTACTAATTTCTACTCGTCAAATTAATTTTTAAGCAATTATAGTGACAACTAGCTCTAAAGTGTTCTAATATTCTCTCAAATCACTAGTCCGTATTTAATTAGAGTTGAATTCTTTCCCAAGATACCCAAACAACTAATTAAATCATCAGCAATAGTTTTAAGTTACCACAAATCTTTAGAACTATCCCTAGCCTAAATATTTATGTCTATTTCTTTAGATCTAGATTCTCTTTTCACCTCCCAGTATATCAAGATCACCCATATATTTGATTTAATGGTGGCCAATCATAAAATCAACATTAAATAAGAGAAAAATAGATATACTTGAAATTTGAAAATATATTCATAAATTAAAATCTATAGAGAGTCAACAAATAATAGAAACTAGTTCCCAATTTGGCTACATTCCTATCCCTAACTAGAAATTTTAGAAACATATAACTGAAGAATTCACAAATAACATTGTTCTAAAATCCCCAATCATGATAAATCAATCACAATAATATAAACTAATAGAAAAGAGAAATTGATTCAGTTTCAATACTTTCACAAATTCTTGCGCTCAGCTTCAGGATTGCTTCCATAAACAAAATATCTCTGAGAGAATTCTTTAGGTACTCAGAATAGTGATTGAATGTCTCCCTTCTTTTTAGAATTTGAAAAATACTTATTATTCTTCAACTAGTGGTTTAGTTCATAATATTAATTCCTATGGACTATATATAGAGTCCATAAGATAACTTCTAATAACAAATCCTAATTCTAATGAAATTTAACCTCTAATGATTAAAGATAATATTAAATTTCAATACTAACAAAAATATAATTGTTAAAATTTAACAAAGAGATAACTAGGAATAACAAAATAACTAAAAAATAAAGTAATGTAAATGCTAGTTTCTAATCCTAATGACATATTATATCTTATATTTATCTTTAGCCTATAATTTTCTATCCAAATTCTATTTTTATTTAAGAATTAAATTTAGGAGAAAAATATATAAAATAGATTAATAGATATGAAATATTTATAAACTTAATCCACTATATCCCAAAATCTACACCTATTTAATTATAACATATGCACTTATTAAAGGTTTTGAATTGTGATGTTTTTGGTCCATTAAGTATATTATGGATGGAAGAAAATATTGGTAAGGCCAAATAGTCTATATGATTAGAATTGAATTATTTTGGCTTATAATGTCGGTTATTTCCACCACCTAAGGTGTGAAATTCATTAAAACCAATTTAAATTGATACTTTTAGCTAATGTTGGTATAAAATTGATGCTAGATAAATATGGTGTTATAAATAGCAATTTGGTTGTATCCTAAATACCTAACCAAGAAGCAAAAATAATCCTTCCCTACCAGTCTATCCAACATTTGGTCAATAAAAGATAAAGGGAAAGGATCTTTTCTTGTGTCATTATTTAATTTCCAGTAATTCATACATACATGCCACCAATCATGGTTCTTATAAGGGATTAGTTCATTGTGAATGTTAACTACCATAGTCATACCTCCTTTCTAAGGGATACATTGGACTGGGCTTACCTATGAGTCATCTGAGATGGGATAAATAATCCCTGCATCAAGTTATTTCAGAATTTCCTTCTTGACCATTTCTTTCATTATAGGATTAAGCCTTCTTTGATACACAATAGATTTCTTGTGATTTTCTTCTAAGAGTATCTTATACATACAAATGGAGGGACTTATCCCTTTTATATTCGCTATTGACCACCCCATGTATCTCTTGAAATTTTTTAATACTCAGAGAAGTTTTCTTTCTTGTTGTTTAGTGAGAGAAGTAGAAATTATCACTAGTAAGGTACATTCTTTTCCAAGGTATACATACTTTAAATGAGATGGTGATAGCTTCAAATCTAAAGATAGTGGCTTTTCCACTGATGGTTTCAACACAGATTTTGCTTTGGATGACAAATCAAGTGATTCAAATTGTTATGAGCCTTAAAATGTTTTTAAGTAGCTTCCAACAACTTAATATACTCCTTAACTACATATCACCCTAACCAATGATGCTTCTAAAGGGTCTTTAAGAGTTGATTCATAAAGCTTTTCATACACTGCATTGTTAATTAATCACATAAAATAACATTTTTCTAGTTTATCTGGACTCTTTAATGCTTTATACATGTTGAAGGTTACTTCTTGATCATTGACCCTTATGGCCAGCTCTCCTTATTTTACATCAATCAATGTTATTCCTGGAGCCAAAAAGGGTTTACCTAAGATGATTGAGGTGTCCCTATCTTCTTCATAATCCAACACTATGAAATCTACAAGAAAAATTAATTTATCCAACTTTACCAAAACATCTTCAATGATTTCATTTAGGTAAGTTAAAGACTTGTCAGCTAATTGCAAAGACACTATTATTGGTTTAGCCTCCCTAACCAAAGTTTCTTGAAAATTGATAGTGACATTAGATTCACACTTGGACTAAGATCACACAAAGCACTTCTGGTAAAGTGTTTCCCAATGTTACAAGGAATGGTAAAACTTCCTAGATCTTTCATTTTAGGTAGCAGTTTCTTCTGCAAGATGGCACTACACTCTTGAGTTAAAGCCACTATCTCAAATTGCTTCTTACATGATAGTACATCCTTCATAAATTAAGTATAGCTTGGCATTTACTCCAAGGTGTCTGCAAATGGAATGTTATTGTAGAGCTGCTTGAAGATCTCAAAATACTTTTGATACTATTTATCCAAATTTTGCTTCTTAAAGCATTAAGGGAATGGTAGTAGAGGAATAATCCTTTCTTGACTTTCCTCTTGATTCTTCTTCTCAATATCATCTTTCCATTTCTTAATAACTTCGCTCTTCTCTTCAACAAATTTCTCCTTCTTATTCTTATCTTCTATATTGCCTTGATCTTCTCTAGACTCATTATCTTACATTTAAGGTGATACTTCAGGCAACTCCTTCCCACTCCTTAGTGCAATAGCTTTGCATTTCTCTTTGTCATCTCTTCGTAGATTAGAAATGGTATCACTTGGAAGAAACCCTTACTACCTTGAATTTATAGATGAGGCCCATTGGCTAATTTGCATTTCTAGTTTATAATTGCTAACTCATGTTTCATCATTATTGCCTCTTGTCTAGCTAAAATAGCATCTTTCTTAGCCATGTATTATATGAACATTTCCTCCATAGTTGGCTTATTTTCTTGCATTGGCAATCTATCTTAAGTAGAAAATCTAAGAGGATTAGAGGTTTTCATGCTAGAAAAAGATGCTTAAGTCTGATTTTGATCTTAACTTTATGACAAATTAAAATGGTTCCTCTAGCCTAGGTTATAAGTGTTCAAGGATGGGTTGGTTGGATCTTTTTCCATAATTACCTATATAATTGATTGCTTCCACTAATGAAAGACATTAATCACTAAAGTATTCCTTTACACAATGCTCACAACTAATGATCAGAGTTTGAATGGCATTCACACCCATTTATGTGCCAAAATGCATTTCAAGATTGTTAAAACTCTTGTTTAGTGCAGCTATTTAGGATGAGAGTATAGTTAAAGCATCAATTTCTTGGACTCCTGCCACTTTTTTCTTTTGAGGTCTAGATGTAGACCATTAAAGGGAGTTAGCCACCATACTTTCTAACAAATTATAAGTAACATCAACAATTAGATTGCCTATGATGCTTCCATTAGATGCTTAATCAAGGATGACCTTTTTTTTTTTCAAGTAACGACCTATTATAGAAAATCTACACTTGTACCCATTTAGGAAACCCATAGTTCAAGCACTTTTTCAACAACTCCTTGAATCAATCCCATGCATCATATAACAATTCATCATTTTATTACATAAAAAAGGTGATATCATTTCTCAACTTCACTGATTTGGCAGGTGGAAAGAACCTGGCTCTAAACATTGTAGTTAGATCATCCCAAGTGGTGATGGACCCATTCGATAATGACTTAAACCACACATTGGCTTCATCTTTTAGTGAAAGTAGGAAAAGTCTCAATTGGGTTGCATCATCAGATACACCATTCTATTTAAAAGAATCATAAACCTCTAAAAAATTTTAGAGATGAGTGTTAGGGTCTTTCATAGGTGAGCCTCCAAACTACCTAGCTATTTGAAGCATTTATAATATCACTTGCTTCATTTCAAAATTGTTGGCTTGAATAGCCAATCTTCTTATGCTTGAATGGTATCCTTGAATATTTAATATATTAATATCATTCGCTATTCTGACTTGGTGTTCATCCTCATACGTCATTTTTCTAGTGATTTAGAAGTTTCAGATTTGTCTTCTAAGTTTGATTAAAAGCTTCTTCAGATTTTTCTTAAACTAACACAACATCTAGACTTTTAATTTCTTGCATAAGAGGTCATGTATAAGAGGAGGTTAGCCACTACAAATAGAGCAAAAAAGGGAATAAGAATAACACAAGTAATACTATACACAAAGCTTAAGTTCAAACTAGGTATGCGAGTATTAATATTGATAGGAAAATATTTGAGCACACAAATCCCCAACAATAGCACCAAAAACTTGTTACTCTCTTTTTAAAAGTGTATATGCAAGTATACATATCGCAATAGTAATATAGTGATGAGAAAAGATCATTCTCTTGAGGATTTGTTGTTAAAACTTGTTAAGTACTAAAATTCATACCCTATATTAAATTAAACAAATCAATTTCAAGTGTTTATATAATAAAATATTATTAAAAAGTATCTACTAGGCAAAACTTATACTTAAAATTGACGCTTGGATTCTTAGGTGACTAAAAGTTTCTAAGATTATTAATCCTTTTAGTATTTTATGATAAATTAATTTAGCACTCATGACTTTTGCTTATAATAGTAACACTTGTTAGCCTATGGTCCACTTGTTCTTAGAAGTATTTTTCCAAATCTCATATAAGATTATCTAATTAGTTCCATAATTCCTTATGAAATCCGCCAAGATCAATTTAATAGCACAATACCTAATTTGGCAATGTAAAGTTAATGAGTATATTTCTATCTCATTAATAAAACATTCACTTGTCCTAGAAAGCTATAAGTACTCACGCAACTTAACTCAAGACTTAATTTTACTTTCTCTTTTTCAAGTTCAGGCCAAAGAATCAAATCAATCTAATTGTTAGTCAGACAGTCAGAAAGCCTGAAGCATAAAGTTGAGTAAACACATATTCAGCAATATTCGCAAAGACAAAGTGAAAAATAACCACTAATCCATACAAAAGTTCATAATAATCCTAGATTAAAGAGTTTAGCTATGCATATTCATGAAAATTAGCAATAAAGTTAAAACAAGAGTCAAATGTAACACCCCGAAATTAATTAAGGTGTTAATCATGGATTAAGGTTAATTAAGGATAATTAATAAAGGATAATTGGGCAAGTTAGTGAATAGGTATTTTAGATAGATAAATTATTTATATGGGTTTGAGAGTTAATTGGAATAGAAACTTCATTAGGGCCCAAATTAATAAATCATGATGAGATGTTGATAGAGGCCCAATGCATTAGAGGTAGACCCAAACTAATTTAATGAGATAGAGGCCCAAGATTTATCTTGTATAGGCCCAATTAAGTGGCCCAATTACCCTTGTGCAGACCCAAGCCCTTGAGCCCTTCAAATTAGGCCCAAAACCCATTAAACTTTAGCAACCCAATGTGTGAAAACTGGCCCAACAGAATTATGCAGCCCAACAATTAAAAACTGGCCCAACAAGGAAAATCTGAAACCCAATTGGATTTGGACTTGGAGCAACCCATGACCCAACCCCTTGACCCAACTTAAACCCACCTAAAACACTAATGCTTCAGCCACCTTTCCCTTCATTTGCTGAAACACAAAAATAGAAGAGAAATTCAGAGGTGAGGAGAGGAGGCTAGGGTTCTTGACTCAATTCCATCTTTTCTCACATTTGGAGTAAGATTTGGCCAAGGTAATAGTTATACAACTTAATCCCCTCATCTTCCTCTTTAATTTGGTTCGATTAGTTTTTCATTTGGAGAGACTTCATTATACCCAAAATCTGAAAAGTGAGTGGTTAGGGGTTTTCTTGGTGAAATTCGTAGGTTGAGGTCGGGGCTGGTATTTGGTGACTTTAAACCCCCCATTTTGATACTTTCTTTATTGGTTTGAGACCCCCATAGCTTATTTATATTATGGGTATTAACTTGGTATGAATTTACTTAGGATTTTGGGTGAAACATTGAGAACTCTGGTGGGAGATACTTGAATCCGAATTTGGGATTTGTGGTGGCTGTTGCAATTATCTGCAAGTGAGGTAACCGGAGTTTACAGTAATTCCATGCATGTATCTATTTTAATTTCATATTTGCTATATATATGAATGATTTGAAATGTTGAATGAATTGGTTGGCTATCTGTTGTATTATGATTGGACCTTGTGAGTCCATGGTGGAGCTGTGGTGCGGCTGCCACCCGTGCATGTGCTACGATCGAGCACCGGGTATGATCAACCCCAGATGCACTGAGCCCTGGTTGTGCTCAATGGGAAGTAGGTGTCGTGGACGGGCCTCTCCCAGTGTTAATGGCCTTTAACATGTTAAATATATGATTGCTAGTATGGGATAGTAATCATGATAGCCTAATTGTTTCATTTGCTGAAATGACTGATATGATTCTGGTATGGATTTTGATTCATGCATATATGTTGATTAAACTGGATTATATGATGGAATTATTTTGGTAACTGAGATTTATATCTCACCCCGTGTTATGGGATCAATATTTCAGGTGAAAGTTCCTCGGGTAAGGATAAGGGTAAGCAAGTGGATGAAAATCCATAAGCTTCAACCTATGGGGAGATGGCTACACTTGGGCTGACTTAGCTAGTATAGATGCTAATTTTGTATTCCTTAATGTATAGCATCATCATGTATCTGCATTGCCAAGTGTAGGCTTGAACATTTGATTTATTGAAAATGTATGTACTAAAGGGTTAGACCCCCTCTTGACTTAGTATTTGATGTATGGATTCATATGATCTGCTATAAACTTTGTTGACCTATAATATGGTTGTCGATGGAAATTTAATTCTTGAGATATTGGTATAAACCCGCATTGTATGGAACCCCTATTGATTGAGTATTAAAGGATAGTTGCTGGTAATTCATATATATTCTGTTGTTGCTATTTTATGAACTTGCTAATAGAGAGTGATTAGAGAATGGAAATGGGCATATAAGTTTTGAATTGGTAATGGAAGAATAGCTAAGTAAATAAGGTAGATAAATGCCTTTAGAGCTATATAAAATGAGAGGAAGTGACCTTAGAGTGTCCCTAAGAAGAGAAATGGAGTGTAGGAGACGAAATATAGTGAAACTAGTGATAGAAGGGAATCACGCCGCGGCCAGGAAGGCTTCGCCGCGGCCTAGGAAGTGACAGTGGCGAGGGACGCCGCGGCTGGATAAATCTCGCCGCGGCGCAGAGTGAAAATAATCGCCCAGGAGGTGACAGGACGTAACCTCGCCGCGGCGCAAGAAGTCTCGCCGCGGCGCGAGTCGAGAAAATTAATTAGGGAGGTTACAGTAGCAAAACTCACCGCGGCGCCACATAGGTTGGCCGCGGCGCAGGTCCAACTCGCCGCGGCGATAGTCAGAAAAATTCCTGAGAGCAACTTGGCTGCGGCGCAAGTCTAAAAACTCAGTTTTCAAGCTCCAGAACCTAGCTTAGCCGCGGCGGAAAAGTTTCAAGTCGCGGCGCAGGTCCCCAAACTCCTATATTTAACCTAGAAACCTTAATTTCAGTAAGGCTAATGTTAGGGAATAGTATGAGTACATTGGTGGGATGTTTTTGTGGGTTGAAATTGATTAATGGATGAATCCTAAACCTTTAATGATGGTACAACCCCTTTCATGCATGTTCCCGTTATGGTTGTTAGTTGATGATCCTAGTAGTATCAAGGTTTAAATTTCCCCTACATTTCCCTAATGTAATTAATTGCAATGACTCGAAACCTTGATCATTATTTATTAATCGTGTATTCAGCTATAATCACTGATATTAGAATCTAGGGTCGTCACATCAAAGACATCTGAATAAGTGCAAAGAAAAGAAGAAGGATAGAGAAAACTGGCAATTGATATTTGTCTCCTCTTCAATCTTCTATATCTAGCACTTTTTTACTCTAAGTTACTTTCCTAAGCTTCTCCTTAGCCTTCACACACTCAGAATAAACCCAAAATGATGGCTTCCTTCATAGGAATGACTATTTAAAGCAACAACCCTTAGAATTTCAATATAGAAAATGCTATGTTTTGTAAAGATGAATTGTGCCGCAACTTAAAATTTTGTGCCATAATAATATTGTACATTGGAAGCACCTGCACCATAGCTTGTAGAAAACACGCCACGGCACAGCATGGATTTTTGACTTACACCACAGTACAGCATAGTTTTGCTGCAGTGCTCTCTTCGTTTCTATATGAACTTGCACTGCAGCATGATGTGTTGAGTCAAGGTTTAAACTTCCTTAGGCTATTATCTTCACTTATTTTGAATCTCACTGTGGCTTGATGATTTCTAGTCACAGCGCATCTCCATAACCCACAATAGCTTGCACTTTGAAGCCTTTGGACATAGAATTTCTATCCATCCCATTTTAATGTCTTTCTAGCTCCATTTTTCTTGTGATTAAAAAACAACAAAGAGTAATTAATTTTTACAATGTACTCAAAGTTAAAGTAAAGTTTGTTAATTAAGGTTTAAAAGTTGAATATTGAGCTATTCATCCTAAGTGTGCACATTTTTCCTATAAAAGTATTATGTACCACATAGCTAAAGGATTAAACACATATTTACCAAAAGAAAATATACAAAATAACATAAATGAATAGGAGTTAACATAAACGCATTTCAATATTATCAAATATCTTGTTCATTGTAGCTATTTAAGTTAAGGTTATGGTCAATGCATCAAGTTCATTAACCCCTATAACCTTTTTCTATGGAGGTTTAAAGGTAAACAATTAAAGTGAGTTAGTTGCCATATTTTCTAACAAATTATAGACAATTTCAACATTTAGATTTTTAGTAATGATACCATTGGATTTTGAGTTAAGGATGACCTTCGTTTTTCATAGCAACCTATCATAGAAAGTATGCACTTATATCCATTTAGGAAATCTGTGGTTAGGACATTTTGTTTAACAACTCCTTGAACTTCTCCCAAGCTTCACACAAATGTTTATTATCTTAATACACAAAAGAAGTGACATCATTTTTGAAATCCACTAATCTAGCTGGTGGAAAAAACCTAGCTTTGAATTTTGTAGCTAAATCATCCTAAGTGATAATGGATCCATTTCACAACAAGTTAAGCCATACTTTGGCTTTATCCTAAAGTGACAAATGGAAAAACCTTAAATGGATTGCATCATCAAATAATCCAATTTACTTAAAAGAATCATAATCCTTTAAAAAAATTTAAGAGCCGAGTGTAAAGGTCTTTTAAAGATAAGCCTCCAAATTGCCCCACCATTTGGAGCATTTGCAATACCACTTGTTTCATTTCAAAATTTTTCACTTGAATTGTCAACCTTCTTATGCTTAAGTGATTTCTTTGCATGTTCAAAGTAGTTAAATAATTAACTATTATGACTCAATTTTCATCCTCTTGCGTCATATTTCTAGTTGATTCAAAAGTCTTAAATTCTTTTTCTATGGTTTGATTGGAAGCTTCTTCTGATTTTTCTTGAAATAACTTAACTTCTAACTTTCAACTTCTTATATAAGTGGTCTTACATAAGAGTAAGGTAACCACTACGAAATAAAACAAAAAAATAGATGTAACATAAATAAAACTATACATAAAACTTAAGTTCAAACTAGGTATGCTAGTATCAATATTGATAAGAAAAATTTTGGCAAACAAATCCCTAACAATGGCACCAAAAACTTGTTTCTCTTTAAAAGCATACATGTAAGTATATGTATCACAACAATGATAAGGTGTTGAGAAAAGATCATTCCCCTGAGAATTTGCTGTCAAAACTTGTCAAGTACCAAAATCTACACTTTAGCTTAAATTAAGTGAATCAATTTCAAATGAATGTGTAATGTAAAACAAATAAAAACTATCTACATGCAAAATCTAAGGTCAAATTAGTGTTTAGATTATTAGGTGAATAAAGGCCTCTAGAATTATTAATCCTTTAAGTATTTCTAAGAAATTTAAATTAACACTCTCAACTTTGCTCTTAATGGTGATACATGTTTGCCAAAATTTCAATTACACCTATAAATATCTTTCCAATTTAGTAATACAATCCCTAATTTGGCAATGTGAGACTAATGAATATATTCTTATCTCATTAATAAAACTGTTCACTCATTTAAGCAAGTGTTAAGTACTCAAACAATTCAACCTAAGTCTTAATTCTACTTTCCCTGTCCCAAGTTCAAGTAGAATATCAAATTAATCTAAATGTTTGCCAATTAATCAAAAAGCATGAAACATAAGGATGAAGAAACATATATACACTAATAATCACAAAACAAGAGCATGAACCAATCACTAATCTATACAATACTCTCTCGATGTAAAATCTTAGGGTTTGCATGATTTATTAAAGTGATTTAAGTAATTATTGGTTATGCTTGAGCCTTTAAGTCTAATTTTTTCTAAGTATATTACTAGTAATTCTTATAGTTTTAGCAATAAAATGTAATAATTGAAAAAAATTGATTTTTATGTTAACTTTTGACACCTCTTTGATAAGTCTTTAAATTGTGATAGTTTTCTTAATATTTTATGGAACTTATCATATAAATATTGAATTTATCTCATATTTTTTATATATAAAATTAGTAAATTTTAGCTAAGTTAATATTTAGTAAGTTTTTGGTTCAATTTTGTATTAATTAGGTATAAAGTGTGTTTTGTGTTTTTATATAAATTTTTAGGTTGTTAAACTGTTTGAGCTTTATTAGTAGATTATAAATAGTACTTAAATGAATTTTATATTTTTATAGGGTTAAAATTACAAAGAAACAAGTTTAAGAGTCTTAGAGTGCAAAGCAACAAGAGTTAAGAAGATTTGTTGAAAAAGACTGAAAAGAAAAAAAAAGCGAAAAAAATAAGAAAATAAAATAAAAAGAAAAAAAGATAGTGCTCAAACCTATTGTTAAAAGAAATGCAACACCACAGCAACAAATTTAAACATTGTGGTGTCCAGTGAAAACGAGCCATAGCGTAAAACTCCACACCACAGTGCTCTTTATAAAAAAAATAGTTGCACTGCAGCACAATTCAGAAAAAATATTAAATGCATCATTTTTAGCTACATCCTTTAAAGGGTTTTAACAGCTCTTTAAGGGAGGTCGCCATTCTAAAGATTTTGGGGAGTAAAAGGAAGGCTTTGGAGCTTCATTTATCATAAAAAAGCTTAGGTTTGAGAAAAATTTACTAATTAAATTTGTTTTTCTCTTTTTCCCTTGCTTTTCCTTGTATTTTTTTGTCCATTTAGTCTATGTTCTATTCTTAATGTTGTTATTTCTTATAGTTATGAACTAAACTTATTGATTTAGGATTGTGATGAACTCTAGCTTAATTATAATATGTTATAATTACTCTATTTATTTGCAATTAATGGTGTGATTTAGTTACTTAATCCTTGTGCTTCATACTTTTAAATATGTGAAAATCATTAAATGATTTGAGTAGCCTAAATGAATTTCAAAAAGATGTTTTAGGATTTGACCATGGATTAGATAGTGTGAATTCATAAAACTTGAATGTTAAGTGGATTGATTCGCTTGTAGGATAAAAATATACCTACTAACCTCATATAGCCATATTAGGACATATTCTTGATTAAGCCTTCAAATCAATTACATATAGAATTATGGATTGGTTAGCAGAATACCTATAAGTAATTCGGAAGATGCTTGTAGGTAAATTAGAGTTTTGGGCTATTAAGAGCAAGATGAAAAAAAGTAATTAGTCATATGAAATACTAAAAAGAATCATAATCCCAAATTTTTTTACTTTCTAATTTCATCTAAAATGATGTCTCTCATTTTTGTTATTTTTGTATCTTTAGTTTAGTTTAATTTCTTATCACTTTTTATTTTTGGCTTGATTTAGATTAAGGTGCATAATTTTAGTACGTAGCAATTATCTTAGTGACAAATCCTTATAAGAATAATACTCTATTCATCACTATATTACTAATACAATACATACATTTACGTGTATGATTTAAAAAAAAAAGTAACAAGTTTTTTTGGCATCCTTGCCAAGAATTTGTCCACTATGTTTTTGCTAATATTAATATCAAGTTCACTTAATCTAAACTCAAACTTTGTTCATTATTTTTTCTTTTAGTTTATGTTTTGTTTTTATGTCAGAGTTGTTGATATTTCTGTTCAATTTTTGTTTTTATTATTTTTTTATTATAGATTATCCTTGGATTACAAATAAGACAACTAGTGAGTATAAATTTGATATCATGACCAAATTGATAACTCAAATGGTAGAATTTGATAGTGGGTTTCATAACTCATATTTGAACACTAGTTATACTGCTTATGTTAGTGATTCTAAATGCCTGTACATGACATGTGATAATTGTAGTAAAGGTCACTATAAAGAATAGTGCCCATATTCTGTAGAAAATGCATAGATGGAGGATAATTTCAATAGGTATCCAAATACTTTTTGTAATAACACATATATTCTTAGTTGGAATCATGAGCAAAATTGTTTTTGGAATAATGGTCAAGTTTCTTCATCATATGTAATTTACCCTTCCCAACCTTCCAATTGCCAATTAAAAGATAAAATTTCTATTCAAAAGTATAATCCTAACTTGGAAGAAATGATTAGGCACAATATGGACAAGCAAGATGCCCATATGGCCAAGCAAGATGTCTACCTGGCTAAGCAAGATACCTATCTAGCCAAGCAAGATGACACAATTAGAAACTTGAAAATTCAAGTAAGCAAACTAGCCAATGTCATCTATAATAGTTCATAAGAAAGTATTATAAGTGATATGGTAACTAATCCTCAAATAAAAGATGAAGAAAATTATAATTGAATTAATTTGAGGAGTAAAGAAAAGTTGCTATAGGGTTATATGCAATTTGAGAGGAATTATGAGCAGAGAGCAAAAGAAAGGGAGAATATTGTGAGGCTAGAAGATCAAGAGGTAACCTTCCAAGTAGCCATGGTAGAAGATCCTCTTGATGAATTAGAAAAATGTTGTAATGAGATAGAAGTGGAAAATGTGATACCAAGCAATCTCTTGATGAGTCCTCCACTGACGAGATGGTTTTTACTAAAGAAAGTCAAGAAGATTTTATAAGGTGTCTAAAGTATTTGGAATCTCCCAAAATTGTCCAAGAAAAATTAATTTCTAAGCTTCCTATTATGTTAGCCAAAGCATGTTTTCCTATGAAACCATTAGGTGAGGAATCACATATCGTCAAATGAAAAAAAAAAAAAAGCACCCATTCCTGCTGAAACCTACTTATCTAAGGAAGAAAGAGAGCAAGGCAATTATGATTTTTGACACCTATGATTATAGGTTCTGATGTAAAGTCAAGCTGAAAACTATAAAACAAGTGTTTCTTACGAGAAAACTCATGCATAACTAAATAAATAATATATATATATATATATATATATAAGAGTAATAAATAAATTTATTTTTGTTGTTTTTCTAACCCCTAGCTTTCTTTCTTTCAAAACCTACTAGCATTGAATCCTTAAGATTGTTGTTAGTTGAAGTCATGCAATTCAAGGAGTGATTTCTAATCAATTTTGTATTCCTTTTATAGGTTCATAATTGTTTTGGCAAAAATGTAGACTTGCCTTGTTTAATAATATTTTGATGCTATGCTAATTAAGTTGTACAATATTAATTTTGTTTATATTGTCAGGTTGAGATTTAGAGAATCATTCTATAATGAGGTACTTTGTTGTTATTGCCTTTTTATTTGGAAGATCTTGAAGTGGACAAAGAGCAAAACATATAAAAGAAGTTTTATTGATCTTTTACTTCTCTTATGTTGTGTTATGTTTTGAACATTAAGGACAATGTTCATTTTAGGTTTTGGGGTAGGGAATCTGAATTAAAAATGTGAATTTTATTATTTTTAATTATTGATATTTTTGTGCAAAATTTTATTGAAAAATTCCTTATTTTTCAAGATTTTAGAGCTTAAGTTATGCCTACCCATTTTGTATTTATTTTTTAGTTGATGTCAGATACCATTAACGAACTAAATTACTTAATAATGTATAAATGATAGGAAATATCTATTAATGCAATTTGTAGATGAGATTTATTGTTAATGGCAGTGTTTTCCTCACTCATTGATACTTTTTTTGTATGCATTTACACCACACTTAAAATAATTGTTAGTTTTAAGTAATATATGTGGATTAGACTATATGGTTAATCTTAACCCTAAGACTCTCAAACTTATTTTATAGTCTCTTAAGGCAAAATTTTAGACTTTGTATGATTTATTAAGTGATTTTCATTTATTGGTTATATTTAAGACTTTAAACCTAATTTTTACAAAATATATTACTAGTACCTGTTTTTAGCCTTAAGTAAAATATGTATATAATTGCATGAAATTTCTTCTTTTTAACCACATTAATGACCTTGAGCCCAAAACCAATGATCTTACCTTTTTTTCAAGAAAATAATTAACATTTGATGTAATGTGAAAAAGAAGCTTTAAGAGTGAAATAAGGTATAATGTGGGTTTGATGTAAATAACTGTTGTTTTTTCATGAGACACATGCAAATTAGAAGTGTGGGAATAATGATTGAATGTGTAATATCCAGTTTTTCTAAAACTAGACCGAAATCGATCAGATTATAAAAGGAGACCCCCAAAATGAAATGAAATAAAGTAAGAGAAAGCTAAAGTAAGGTAAAGATCCAAAGATGACCCAAAATCAAAGCCAAAGTAGCTAAACGGTAAGGAATGTCACATAGTGGTAGAAATCGTAATTTCAAGCAACTTTTTGAAAATTTAAAAGAAGGATTTTTAAATGATAAAATTGAGCTCACTAGGGTTTTTAGAGGCTTTGAAAACCATAAGAATTATCAGAATGGTTAAAACCCTTTCGATGTACGATTTCGGCAAAGGATTGATCGAAACTTTGATCAGATAATTTAGGATGGTTACTATTGCTTTCTTTTTGAAAGAGTGTAATAAAATGATGAATAGAGTATCATTCCTATGGGGATTTGTTGCTAAGATAATTGCTAAGTACTAAAATTGTGCACCTTAATCTAAATCAAGCCAACAATAAAAGGTGATGTGAAATTAAACTAAACTAAAGACATAAAATAAAATAAAAAATGAGAGACACCATTCTAGATGAAATTGAAAAGCAAAATGATTTGAGATTATGACTTCCCCCAGCATTTCATATGAACTAATTACCTCTCCTCATCTTACTCTTAATGTCATTAATAGCTTAGGACTCTAGTTTACCTATAAGTATCTTCCGAATTACATATAGGCATTCTTTTAACTAATCCATAATTTCTTATGCAATTAATTTATAGGCTTAATCAAGAATATATCCTCATATGGCTATGTGAGGCCCGATAGATATATTCTTATCCTACAAGCAAATCAATCCACTCAACATTGCAAATTTCATGAACCCACATTACACAATTCATGGTCAAGTCCTAAAATTCCTTTTCCAAGTTCATTTAGGTTACTTAAATCATCTAATGGTTTCCACACACTTAGAAGCATGAAGCATAAGAATTAATTAATTAAATCATACCATTCATTACAAATAAGGAGAGTAAATACAACATATTACAAGCTAAAGTTCATCACAATCCCAAATCAACAAGTTTAGCTCATAAATACAAAAAATAACAACATTAAGAATAAAAAATAAATCAAATGAACGAAGAAATACAAGGAAAAGTAAAAGAAGAAGAGAAAAACTGAACTAATCAGTGAATCTTCCTCAAACCCAAACTTCTTCCATAGTATTTGAAGCTCCAAACCCTTCTTTCTCTTCCCTAAAACTTTCAGAATGATGGCCTCTCTCAAAAAATTATTGAAAACCCTTTAAAACCCTAAAAAAACGCAGCTAAAAAATGGTGCATTTTGTATTTTTTACAAACTGCATCGCGATGCAAATGATTTTTTTATAGCAACGGTGAAAGTGCTGCGGCGTAAAATTTTATGTCGCGGCTCATTTTGCTTCTGTTTCTCAATATATCATGGCATTTAAATTTGTCACCGTAATGCTACATTTTCTTTAGCAACGGTTTTAAGCGTCATCTTTTACTTTTTTTTTCTTTTTTTTCCCTTTTATTTTCTTTTTCTTTTTGATCCTTTTTCAACAAATTTTCTTAATATTTGTTGCTTTGCATGTCAACACTTCTAAACTTGTTTCTTTATAATTTTAACCCTACAAAAACATAAAATTCATCTCATTAATATTTATAATCTAGTAACAAAAGTTAAACAATTTAACAACTTAAAAATCTAGATAAAAACACAAAATACTATTTATACTTAACTAATTCAAAAAAATTAACTCAAAATCAAAGAAATAAAACTAAAACTAAAACTTACTAAATATTAACTTGGTTAAAATTTATTAATTTTATATATAAAAAACATAAAATAAGTTCAATATTCATGTGATAAATCCCTTAAAATATTAAGAAAATCATGATAATTTAGGAACTTATCAGTTAGAAACTCCATAAAATTGAAAGAAAATATTTTTAATAAACTAGAAGATCTAAATTTTTATATGGAAAAGACAATTCTAAAAAAGAATTTAAAACAAACTCAAATGAAGGAACGAAAGTGGAGGGATGTAATCAGTATTTTGGGAATTATTATAAAATCTTCCTCCACCTTTTATATAGTCATGTTGGCTTTTTCTCTTTCTCTCCCCATCAAACCAGACCTAACTAATGAAAGGAGAGAGAGAAAAACATAGTCATGGATGCTTAAGAGAGAGAAAACAAAAGCCTACATTTCAGTAAAGATTTTTATCTCTTTTCACTTCCTCCTAGTTAGCAAAATTATTCCTTTCACTAAGAGCTTCATTTTGATGTAAATTTTATCCCAAGATTCCCTATTTTCATGGTTGACCTAAGGCTAAAGTTCATATTTTAGGGATGCTTATTTAAAGAAAAAGCTTCAAGGTAAAAAGCTCTTTACACCCATGTGCATGTTGTTGCAAGATTTTTAGTTTTGTAATGAACCTTACAGCCCTAAGTTTTGTCCATGGTGGTGCTGAAGACATATGATATTTCTCTTGGTTGTTTGAATGATTTAAGAGCATAAACGGGTGTTTTAAACATTATTTCTTATGGGTTCAATTGAAATGGTTAGAGTTACACATTGGGTGATCTTGTATGTGCATGGGTTGGTCAAAGAGAGATAGTATAGGAGAGAAGAATTGCTGCTAGAATTGAGACCATTAAGGGCATAATGGGGTATTTAAAAGATGGAAATTAAGTTAGAATGATGATAATTTCCATGGATATGCATTCTTGAATGTTAGCCATATGTGTAGCTTAAGTAGAGAATTTAAGATATTATCATAAAATTTTGTTGGGGCTACCTAAACAAGTTTTATATGATTATTATAAGTCAATTATGTCATGGAAATGAAGTTAAAATTAAGGAAGCCCAAGAAAATTGGCAAAACTCCCTTAGCCCTTTTATATGGCATGGGTTCGGGCAAGCATGGTTGGAGCACCTAGAGAGAGCTCTAATGGATTTTAAGGCTTTAAAAAGCCCAATTATGATAAATAAGCATTAATTGAACCATTGACTTAAATTTAAAAGCCTTATTTTAAAAGGTGAATTTTTAGAATACATAAAGGGTCTAAAGGAGCAAGTGGCCCTAGGCTTCTATAATCATATATATGATGGTTCTAATGAGTTCCATTAAAGTCGTATGACTCATAATAAGTGAGGTTTAAGAGCCTAGAAAGTGAAATCTAAGAATTGCTACTTAAGGAGGCATAAAGTAGTTTAAATGCCTTTTTGAGTTTTACTAGTTCTATATGGTAGCAATATAAGTTAAAATGTATCCTAGTGGGTGTTTTGTATTGTAATTGATGGAGTTTGGGCTAAGCCAATGAAAACTTATTTTGGGTATGTATAAGCCCAAGAAGAATATTGGCAAAAGATCAAAGAAAATAGAAGAATTCAAGGGTTAGTGGTAGCTTGAGGCTCTTAACTCCACAAGGTAGTTTTCTCTCCACTTCTTGCATACAATTGAGTGCTTGAATAATTTGATATGCTTGTGTGTGTAGTTGATTGATACTTCCATGAAATATGATCCATTATGTTTTCATAGGAGTTTTATGAGCATCTTATGTCTATGAAAAGTTCATGTGATGGCTCCTAGCTCCCTCAAGCATGGAATTGAGTATAGTAGCTCTTCCTTAGCCTTGGGTTGAGATTGGTATAGCCTGTAACGACCGGGAAAAAGAAAAGAAAAGGGAAAAGAAAGGAAATGAAATCTGGAAATTTTCGGAATCCAGAATTTCTGCCAAGTCCTCTCGCAACAGCGAGAAACGGTCTCGCTACAGCGAGAGAGCTAGTTCACCATAGCGAAGGCGATTCTAGCTATAGCGAGTGCTGGCAGCAGCCCATACTAAAACCAAGGAGTTGCCCGCTGTAGCGGCGCCATAGCGAGAGTGAAGTCTGGAACTGACGCAATTTCGCCATAGCGAGTGGTAAATCTCGCCATAGCGAAGGGAACTGGCACGAGCTCGCCGTAGCGAAGGTTACACCTCGCCATAGCGAAGCCAGATTACACCAGCTCGCTATAGCGAAGGTTAGTTTTCGCCGTAGCGAGAGTCGGTCCGGAAGAGAGTAAATAGCGAGAATCAGACTTCATTAAACGCCCAAACTCATTTCTTCTCTCATATCTGCCCTAAGCTTCGACCCAAAGAGAGAAAAGAGGCGAGGAGAGTGTGAGAGATCAAGAGAGGGAGGAAGATTAAGGGAAAGGTAAGGTAACTTCTCCCATTTCTCTTCAGATTTCTGATCCCCTCCCTTTGCCCTCTTTTCCTACGGTTTTGTTTGCAAAAATGGACGATTTCTGGGTATGGGTCAGAAGAGGGAAAGTGGAAAACGCTTTTGAATCATTGTGTTTTCTTTGAAAATTTGGTTTTCCACTACCATGGGAGCTTGAGAGAGAGAAAGGGGTTAATGGCATTCTAGAGAGAGAGAACTCTAGGTTATGGTATATAGGAGAATTTGATCTGAAGGATTATAGGGTAAGAGAGTAATTGCATGCTTTTGTGTGTCTAGGCTCAAGAGAAACACCTCCATCAAGGTGTGATTGTGAACTTAAGGAGGGAGAGGAGCAATTGAAAGGAAAAGCTAGTGAAGGCTTTGGCTCCAAAGGTAGCTCTCTCTTTCACTCTTTCTTGTAGCATTCTTGGTTGTAATAGTCATTGTATGATATGTATATGCTGAATGTGTGGAATATGCCATATGCTATTGCTTTGATGCATTGAATGTCAATATGCTTGTATGTTGAAATGTGAGATTGCTCGGGTGAGGTAGTGCCGAAAGTCCCATGAGATGGGTGAGGTGAAGCCGAAAGTACCTTGAGATAGGTGAGACAAGGCCAAAAGTCTCAAACGAGTGAGGCCGAGTCAAAAGTCCTTAAACTCGGGTGAGGCCATCCAAAAGTCCCTAAACTCGGGTGAGGCTAGACCAAAAGTCCCTAGAGCTTAAGTTTGGCATTGTTGTGAATTCCGTAGCATGTACATGATGTGTTGGATGATTGAGAATAGCTAAATGCTTATTCACATGCTTTGACTTGTTATATGCCTTGATTGCTTCCCGGATTGAGTGCTTGAGCTACTGAGATTCTCCGAATCTCACCCCTTTCCCCTCCCAACTAATATGCTAGGTGGAGCTCAAGGAGATCCGAGCACACACCAAGGTGCCTAGGAGCATGCGTAGTTAGAGATATTACTTTCTTTTGATATTGTGATGTATATATGATGTAAAGTGGTGCCAAATGAAGATGTGCCCACTATTTTTGAGATGTAAAGTTTGTAACACATGTAGAAATATGAAAGGATGATGTATGAACTCTGTTATTAGCCAAAGTAATGAAAATGTGGGTTTTCACCCCTTTTGATGCATGAATGATATTGTGTAAATTTGGCCATAGCATAGTGAAATTTGAATGTATGATGATTTGGAGCATATGGACATGTTAGATATACTAGTTTTACACTTTTGAACTTGTCCATGTGGAGTGAGAATGTGAGAGAGGCTATTTGGACCCGTTTTGGACCTTTGGGGTGCCAAAACCGGTATTTTTGTGAGCTACGTCAAAGTATGACCGGATGAGCTCCGTTTGCCATGAAATTTGGCATGCCTCTAGAGTGTGTAGAAAGCTTCTTGAGAAGCTAAAGAGGGAAATATTCGGAGGACGAGAGAATATTTGGTGAATTGTTGAATTTGGAAAAAATTGTTGATTTGGTCGTGTTACTGTTTCATAGGGCAGAAATGAAATCTGTGGCACTTTTAGACCAAATGGAATCCAAATGTGGTGAAATTTTATACACATAAACTAGAAAACGAAAGTGACTTGTAGGAACTAGAATCCCCCAAATCGGAGGTCTGTAGAGAGAGATTGAACCGACTGAAGTTCTATATCAGCATTAGTGAGCTTATCTGACCCCCATCACTGTTCCATCGGTTTTCGGGGTGCAGACGCTACTGAACTGATCTGGACTTATTTTTTTCCTCTAGTAGACATCCGTATCTTTCTGAATTGGTATAATGTACCCAGATTGGATTTTTGTGGATTTAGTTATGAATTTTCGAAAATCATGACAGCAAGCTGCACCAGAAACAGTGACAGCTGGACCTTCCTCCCATTTTCGATGTCAAACTTAGTCCAAATGATGTGTTTGTGATTGGAAATGATTTTTAGTGTAAATTTGACACTTAGAGCTTTCCAGAAAGCTAAGGTTTGCTGCATTCCCATTTTTCTACAATATCTTATGATTTTTCAAACTTAGAGCCAAAATATGACTTTTGGGCCCAAGTGAGAAAATGTAATTTTTTATAGTTTTCGGCTCTATACCCGTGGCCTATGGTTCGTTTTACGCTATGTATGAGTCATCTATATGGAGTTGAGTTGAGGATGCTTGAGATGGGTTCACAGGACCCACGAGGTAAAAGATGAGTATATGAAATCCCGGTTCATAGCATGTAAATGCCACGGGAGAGTAGTGACTCTTTGGAAATCATATGGAACCGAGCCTATGGAGAGGCTAGGTAGTGAAAGGAGATTAAGGTGTCACATTTTTGGTATCAGAGCAATGGTTCAGGCACTTTTGCTCAAGTTTAGGCTCTTGAATGTTATGATTTGTTGATTTTTGGTGTGAATGGTCATGAAAGTTGTAGCATCCTTGCATAAGTGTTGTGATATTATTGTGAACTGAGGATTGCTATTTCTTTCAGACATGGTTGAGACTAGACGGGGCAGGGGTAGAGGCAGAGGCAGAGGCAGAGGCAGACTACCCAGAGCTCAGAGAGATGAGCCAGAGGTTCCTACTGAGACTAGGGTTCCTCTGCAGGCCATCATGGATAGATTAGACCGGTATGAGGCCATGATGGGCCAGCACCAAGAGATGCTGGAGCAACAGAGATACATTGCCCAGCAGCAGCATGATATGATCATGCATCTGCAAAATACCCTGGCTAGGCAAGAAGAAGCCAGAAGGGATGCCCCTGGACTGCAACCGTCTACCTCCAGCATTCCACCTATACCTCCCCAGGAGCCTGCTGCTCCACAGACCCAGACGCCTATCCAGAAAGTATTGAAGCAGTTTAGGCAGAACAATCCACCCTCATTTGATGGGGAATTGGATGCGGATAAGGCGGAGGCTTGGGTCATGCAGCTTAAGAAAATCTTCTCATTGATGGATTGTACCACTGAGCAGAAAGCCCAGTTAGCCACCTTCATGCTAGAAAAGGAGGCTGATAGATGGTGGGAGAGTGCGAAACCACTGATGGAGACCAAGAATATACAGATCACTTGGGAGACATTCTTGGTTGAATTTTATGAGAAGTATGTCCTAAGTTCAGTGAGGAAGAAGAAAGAGATGGAGTTCATGAGTTTGAGACAGACTGATGAGATGACTGTGGACCAGTATGTGGCCAAGTTTATAGAGCTGTCGCGGTATTCCTCTTACCTCTAGAGGTATGATGATGAACCCTGGAGATGTGAGCAGTTTGAGACTGGTTTGAGGCCTCTGATTAGCGATAGAGTCACTCCACAGCGGATCAGAAAGTTTAATACTCTGGTGGAGGTCAGTAGGGTGATTGAGACGAACTTGCAAGTCATCATGCCTACTGCGACTACGGCTAGTCAGAAGAGGGTTCCGGATTTGAAGAGGTCGAAACCAGAAGAGGGCTCTAGTTTGACCCCTAGTACCAAGAAAAGAGGGAAGGGGCCATGGAGTAAAAGGCCGCAGCGAGGTGTGCCACCTCCTCGGGGTCAGTCATCCTTCCAGCAGTCTCCGGTGACATGTTATAAGTGTGGGAAGCCGGGGCACATTGCTAGACACTGTCCTCAGATGGAGACAGCGCCTCCTCCTAGACCACAGACCCAGGGCCGAGTGTTCGCCCTTACTCAGCAGGAAGCCAGCGCATCTCCCAGTTTGATCCGAGGTACGCTTTTAGTGAATGGCTTTCCTGTAGTTGCTATGTTTAACTCGGGTGCTAGTCACTCGTTTATATCTTATGATTGTGTGAGGAAATTGGGTCTGGTTGTTAGTGTCTTGCCCTTTGACTTATCTGTCATTACACCCACTGGAGGCCACGTGGTCACTTCCCATACTTGCTTAAATGTCACTGTCTAATTTAACCACTGTCATACCACTATTGATTTGGTTTGTATGCCTTTTCATGAAATTGACTTGATTATTGGTATGAACTGGTTAGCTGCAAATAATGCCATACTTGATTGTGAACACCGAACCGTTTCCTTACCTGTTTGTGGGACCATACCTAGGGTAGGAGCAGAGTTATCCTTTATGACTACTGCCCAGGCTGAGAGATATTTGGAGTGTGGATGTCAAGGGTTTCTAGTCTTTTTCTCTATTCGGGCTGAGGTAGAAGAAGGGATAGAGGAGATCCCAGTCGTTAGGGAATTCCCGGAGGTTTTCCCTAGAGAGTTTGACTTTAGTGGCCTACCTCCTGAGAGAGAATTAGAGTTCCCTATAGACATAGTGCCTGGTGCTGGACCGGTGTCCAAAGCCCCTTACAGGATGGCTCCCGCCGAGCTTGCTGAGTTGAAAGCGCAGGTAGAGGAATTGTTAGAGAAAGGGTTTATCCGCCCTAGTGTTTCACCTTGGGGTGCTCCGGTGTTGTTTGTGAAAAAGAAAGATGGTAGCTTGCCGTTGTGCATAGATTACAGAGAGTTGAATAAAGTTACCATCAAGAATAAATATTCTCTCCCTAGAATTGATGATCTGTTAGATCAGTTGGCTGGGGCATCTGTGTTTTCTAAGATAGATCTTAGATCTGGTTACCACCAGTTGAGAGTGAGAACTGAAGACGTCTCTAAGATGGCTTTCAGAACGAGATATGGGCACTATGAGTTCCTTGTGATGCCATTCGGGTTGACGAATACGCCTGCTGTGTTCATGGATTATATGAACAGGGTATTCAGACCGTATCTAGATCAGTTTGTGGTGGTCTTTATTGATGATATTTTAGTGTACTCCCGATCTTTTGAGGAGCACGAGAGGCATTTGAGACTAGTCCTAGACACCTTGAGAGAAAAAAGGTTGTATGTCAAACTGAGTAAATGTGAGTTTTGGCTGACCGAGATGCGATTCTTAGGTCATGTGATCTCACGAGATGGGGTTGCGGTGGATCCCCATAAAGTTGAGGCTGTGTTACAGTGGGATAGACCTAGAACGATCACCGAAGTCAGGAGTTTCCTAGGTTTGGCAGGGTATTACAGATGATTTATACAGGACTTTTCTCGAATGGCCTTACTGACGGGCTTGTCGTGCAACCCTCAAAATAAAACTAGGTTGATCTAAAAATATAGCAAGTGGCACAACCTAGGTCATCTCCCTTGGAATTGGAATTCAATGTTCAATTGGGTTCTCTACGTGTTCTAAGGTCCTAGAACTATTTAATTTGGGGGGTTTTTAATTGAATTAAACTATCCTAAACTGAATTGAAACAAATTTCCTAATGTCTACCTAATTAGATAAATTGTGGGTGGAGAATGGTCTTGTGACTAGCTTAGGAATTGTCTCTTGGTATCCACTATCCTTATCCTATTCCAATTGTGATTAATTATGGCCTAAGAATTCTTAATTATGTTCATTAGCAAATGATCTTGAATAACCATTCAAGATTCAAGAGATTAACAATCTAATGTTGAATTGAGACCTCAATCCCGCATTAAACCGTTGACTCTTGTCTTTAAGATCAATGAACATCCAATTTGATTGATTAACTAATTAATTATCTTCTGATTCATCATCCAAAAATGTTTAATTAACCAACTAAACACCAAGGAATTCTCAGATAGACATTTAAGCACATAACCTTACTCATGTATTTCATCGAACACCTTCGTGGCATACATGGGAGATTAGAGAGAATAATGAAAAATCAAATTCAAATCTAACCAATTAATCAACAAAAAAGTTTCCTAATCAGTGTCTAACCAGCCACTAATTAATTACGCAAATTCCTAATCAAATACAACTCAACCGAGATTATACAGAATAAGAAAAAGTGTAGAAAAAATAAGAAAATCTTAGCCAGAATTCTTCTTCTTCCCCAAGGATTCAAGCTTCTACTCAAGAGCTTCCTCCCTTGCTAGCCTCAAGGATGAATCAGAACTTCATATTGGCATGGTTGGAGATGGATAATGGAATGGAGAATGGAGTGGTGTGGACGAAGGGGATGGGGTGAATGGAGGCGAAGGAGGCGAGATAAGTGTTTGATGAGGCGTCAATTAATAAAAGACGGCTAGGGTTTGTGTGAATGGATGAAGGAATTGGGAGAAGGCGTGAATGGGCTGGAGTGTGCGAGGTTGATGGCGTGATGAATCTGGACGCTGGATGTGCATGAATGGCGTGATTATGCGAATCCCTTCCTCATTAAAAGTCACGTGCTCAGCTCCTCTCGTGCTGCCCTTCTTATCTCAATTGCCTGAAGTTATTTTCCATCTTTGCTTATTGTGAATGTGGGCCCCATTGTGGATATAATAATCCACATGCACACTGTAGCTTCTGCATACATAGCTTTCTTCTTCGTGGCTTTGCATTTCGAGTCTGATTCTTCTCTTTATTTGCTGCTGGTTTTGTGTTTCGTTTCCATCTCCTTCAACCCAGCTTTTGCTTCTTTCTTAGCTCGTGTTGCTTCCTTGAATCAGCTGCTCGAGTTCAGCCTCTTGCTTTCTTCGAATCTTAGCTCCCATTCTCCTTCTCTTCTCTGTTCAGTTACTGCATGTGAGCTTCTTCCTCGTTTAACTCGAGTTGCCTGACTCCTTCGTTTCAAAGCTGGTTTGTGTTTTGCTTCCAGCTCCTTCTCTTTGTGCAGTTCGTGTTGTAGCTCATTGGGAGTGTCTTCTTCTCTGTTCTGTAATCACGTTGCTGCACTTCTTCAATCTCCAGCTCACAAAGCTTCTTCGTCCAACTTTGTAGCTTCTGACTTATGTGCATGAATGTGAAGCTGCTGTGACGTGTTGATGTCCTTGCATGCAAACTTCCCACACGTCATGTTCTTCTTACGTTTTTATTCCAGTAGCTCATTATTTTCACGCTGGTTTCACGTTCTTCCTCAGCTCCAGCGTATTCTGCTCCATGCTCTGTTCTGCGTTGTTCTTCCTTCGTGCAGATTCTGCTCACAGGCTTCAACTCGTTTCAGGTTTTCCTTTCTTCACCACATTACTTCTCCTCTATTTTGCACGTGTATGTTGCTGCCCCTCGTGTTTTAATCTGAACCCGTGGCAAGCTCCTTCCTATGATATGTATGTGCAGACCAAGTGGGTGAGAGATGTGAGAATGAGAAGATGGAATGCATGGCTTCCTTGGACTTGGCAAACCTCCACTTCTTCTCCAAAACAATCTCTTATTCAAATACCAATTGCCCAACAAAAAATCTGCACAAAAGAATGAAAATTATTGAGTAGAATTATCCACAAGATTGTTTAAAAGAAATTCATATATTAAAACTCAATAATTTTGCCAAGTAATTCACAAAGTGCATATGGGGCATTTGAATTCAAATTAAATCTAATTAAACCTTTAAGACCATATTCCATTGTCAAAATGCCCAAGTTAAGAGAATTAAATTGTATAAAAATCATACTTATCAAATTCCCCCACACTTAAACCTTTGCACTCTTGGGCAAAGCTCAAAATCCAAGATAAAAGAATGAATTGAAACATCCGGCTAGTAGAATGCAACTAAGAAATGAAAATGGAAAAGAAAATATAAAAATCACAAGCTAGAGACTAATCGCAACTTTTTAACATTTCAACAATCTAAGTTAACTTCACTTGCATCAAGAATTAAGCTCCATGGCAATTTCATTTGAAAAGAATGAACTGAAATGCATAGCCCTCTCACATGGTTAGTGTTTACTCTCATCTCTCAAGTGTTTATGGGAAATGTGTTTCACTCAAATTCCACCTATCCAAGCTCACTACCATAAGCTTGTCAAGTTTCTAAGTCTCCACCACTCATGCCAAATGCAATGCACAAATCAAAGGACTTTATTTAAGGTTGTAATGGGGCTAAGGAAATGAAATGAATGGATATAAAAATAAGGGGAAAAACAAACAACAAATAGACACCTTAGGATCTCAAGAGCAATCAATGAAAATTTAAGATAGGGAAGAGTGTGCATTCAAGGCCTTATTTTCCACTAGAACAGCAACTATAATCCCAATTTGAAACACTTTTTTTTTTTTCTTTTGACTTTCTATGGCTTCTTTTTTTCTTTTTTTCTTTGCCTTTCTTTTTGCTTTTTTTTTTTTTTTTCACATTGCTTTTCTTTTGGTTTCTTTTTGCTTTTCTATCTCTTCTTTCTCTTGTTTTTTTTTTTTCTTTCTCAAAACAAATTCTTTCACTAACAATGGCCTTAATGGATGCAAAGCACACATTCTCTCATCCCAAACAAGTGCAATGCTCCTTGAAATCTCTAAGGCATCTTAAAACAAGGTGGAGATTTTTTTTATTTTTTATTTGGCTATGGTTTAACAAGAAAAGAAAATCAAGGCTCGAAGTGGCTAAAACAATGGATAAAGTGTATGTAAGGTTGGCTTTTTAGCTATCTAGCTAAAATAGAAATGAATGCCTTATCATTTTTATGCATGCAAATGCAAATGTGGCCTCAACAAAGAATCAAGACAAGTTCTAGAGTGAAACAAAGATAGGTGAATACACACTAGAATTGAAAAATTAAGGCTCAAATTCTCACCAGCTAATGGCTATCAAAGAATTCATTGAAATCAAATTCATTGCCACTTCACTTGAATCAAAACACAAGATCCATCACTTATCATGTCTAAGTGAATCTAAGCTATAATCATCTCAGCTTGCAACTTTCACAGGAAAACTGAAAAGAATCATACTATTTTTCAAAAATTTTCCTAAAAATTTTTTAAATTTTTTTTTTTTTCAAAATAAAGAAAAGATGGATAGAATGAAATGACTCTCTCCCCCACACTTAAATATTGCATTGTCCTCAATGTCAGCACACAATCCAGTAAACAGATAAACAACACAATATAAAAGTAAGTGAAAAGAGATAATACAACCGGATGAAGTTGAATCGAAGATCTCAATGGTGGCTAAGATTCCCTTGTAGCTGGTTAGTAATTTATTTCCTACAAAACAAAAACAAAATAAACTGTAATGCAGAAAAGAAAAGAAAAACTAAATCCTAAACTACAGAGAACTCTATCAAAGACTAACTAATCATACGTATCAAAAACCAAAATTAAAACAATTTTATTCCTTCTCAATTCAAGAAATTTAAGTCTCACTACTTTAAAGCATTTGGATTGATCATGCAGTGATGACTCATGGACTTCCTCAACCATCAGAAGTCTCAGAAAGTCATTTTCAGCAAATTTAGAAACAAGAAAAGGAGAAAAATCAAATTCAAGACAATTAAAACTAAAGAAAGAAAATTTAAAATCAAAACTTTCTAAAAATCTATCAAAACCAATAAAATCTACTTGACTCCCTTCAATAAGAGTCACTACATCCATAGGAAAATTAAACTGCAACTTCTCACAGTCTTTTGAATTCAAGGTGTCAGACAGTTGTTTTTCCTCTACTCGGAGAGTCTCAGGAATCTGTTCAGGACTTTCAACAATAGAGATAATATCTTCCCTGACCAAAGAGATATCAGTAGGCTCATAATATTCTAAACAATGATTAACAGCAAAATCAAGTCTCTGACTAGTATCAACAACAGCAGATGAATCAATAGGATGTTCAATATCAACACTATCTTTAAGCATACTATCATCAATACTAGTATGATCAGAAGAATCAGTCTTATCAATAATTCCAGTGCAAACAAAGGATTCCATGGATTCAACAGACTTATCAGACTTCAGAAACTCATTTATCTCAGCACATATAGGACATGTATGCAATTCGTCACATAAGCATTTAAGAGTTAAGTCAGATTCATCAACAAGATGTCCAACAAATTCAATGTCTATATCATTTTCACATGCTACATTTATTGTCTCATCAGTCACATCATTATATGCTAGTGAGGAATCATGATGATCAGTATATGTGAAAGACTCACTAGTCTCAATGGAAGAATTAATCTGAGAGTATTCATTACATATAGCAGATTCAATACACACACAATCAAGAGATGCATCTAAATCAGCTATGTCACATGATCCAAATGGCATGTTGTCTTTAAATTCAGAAGATGCATCATCAATAGACTTATCAACTAATTCCACACCAGGAGCAGCATGATCATCACATTCCAAGTCACCTTCACACTTATCTACTACCCTAGACTCAATAGATTTATCAATTGATTCAGAAATAAAATTTTCACTATAATCATAGCTAGGAGTAGACAATCCAAGTGCATCAGTACATAAGGAATCATGAACATCAACAATTGTATCAACTTTGTTCAATGAACTACCACAATCAACCATATCAGGAGATTCAACAATAATTTCCTCATCAACAACATTATATGCATCAGTAGTCACAGTGCTATCAGGAAAACTAGAATCAGTTCCAACAAATTGTAAAACATTAGAAGATGGAAGGATATTACCCAATGAATAAGACTCTTCCTCCTCTATACATTCCCTTCTAATTTGCTTTTCAGTTAATTTAGTAGCACTTGAAGTCAGTTGATTCGATTGAATTCCTGAATCCTTCAATTGTTGGTCAAAGAGTTGCAGCTGTTCAGTTATCCGTTGGGCCATTTGCTGCATTTGCTGGTGTTGAATATCACAAGCTTCCATTAGCTGCCTCATCCTTTCTTCCGAACTCGGTTCCCTTTGAGGCTCTTGTTGCATGTACCCCTCATGGTAATTGTAAGGATGATAGTATGGCTCTTGCATATGGAAGTTATGATATGGTTCATAATGAGGATGGTAATCTGGATGAATCTCATATGGATGGTGGTATGGTTGGTAGCATGGTTGTTGGAATTGTTGGTATTGTTGTGCTTGTTGATATTGTTGGGCTTGTTGCTCTTGTCTTTGTCTTTCAAGAAGACCTTGAAGCATTGACATGGCATTATCCAACTTCTGAGAAATCCTATGCTCTCTACAGGGATCATAAACACCTTGATTAGAATAATATTGATCCATTTATAAGCAAGGAAAAATGAGAAGCATCATTACTTTAAGCACAAGTAAAATCACAAACAAATTATAACTAAAATTAACTCAAAATCAAGAAAATAAAATCAAATGAAGCTAAGACTTACTTAACTATGAAAAACACTCCTAAACAGAGGTTAGTCACACAAAATAAACTCACAAAAATTAAAGAAATTAAATCTGGAAAAATTGAAAAATTCCTAAAAAATTCGAAAAAATACTAAAAAATTAGAAAAAGTGCCTCAAACGTTGGAATTTGGCCAAAAAATGGTGCACCAAATAGCTTTGCTATTACTTTTGCTCAAAACACCCAAAAACCTTGAAAAACAAAGTATGAGAATTTTCTGGGCACTTTGAACGAAAATTCCAGCAACCAGGACACTTAACGCGCAACACCGAAATTAACCGATTCCAAGTTCAAAACAGAACGAAAATCAAGTCAAAACAGAACTAAAACAAAGATAAAACAAAACAAAAACACTTAGAAAACTTTCTCAAACAATTGAGACTCCAAATTCCCCGGCAACGGCGCCAAATTTTGACGGGCTTGTCGTGCAACCCTCAAAATAAAACTAGGTTGATCTAAAAATATAGCAAGTGGCACAACCTAGGTCATCTCCCTTGGAATTGGAATTCAATGTTCAATTGGGTTCTCTACGTGTTCTAAGGTCCTAGAACTATTTAATTTGGGGGGTTTTTAATTGAATTAAACTATCCTAAATTGAATTGAAACAAATTTCCTAATGTCTACCTAATTAGATAAATTGTGGGTGGAGAATGGTCTTGTGACTAGCTTAGGAATTGTCTCTTGGTATCCACTATCCTTATCCTATTCCAATTGTGATTAATTATGGCCTAAGAATTCTTAATTATGTTCATTAGCAAATGATCTTGAATAACCATTCAAGATTCAAGAGATTAACAATCTAATGTTGAATTGAGACCTCAATCCCGCATTAAACCGTTGACTCTTGTCTTTAAGATCAATGAACATCCAATTTGATTGATTAACTAATTAATTATCTTCTGATTCATCATCCAAAAATGTTTAATTAACCAACTAAACACCAAGGAATTCTCAGATAGACATTTAAGCACATAACCTTACTCATGTATTTCATCGAACACCTTCGTGGCATACATGGAGATTAGAGAGAATAATGAAAAATCAAATTCAAATCTAACCAATTAATCAACAAAAAAGTTTCCTAATCAGTGTCTAACCAGCCACTAATTAATTACGCAAATTCCTAATCAAATACAACTCAATCGAGATTATACAGAATAAGAAAAAGTGTAGAAAAAATAAGAAAATCTTAGCCAGAATTCTTCTTCTTCCCCAAGGATTCAAGCTTCTACTCAAGAGCTTCCTCCCTTGCTAGCCTCAAGGATGAATCAGAACTTCATATTGGCATGGTTGGAGATGGATAATGGAATGGAGAATGGAGTGGTGTGGACGAAGGGGATGGGGTGAATGGAGGCGAAGGAGGCGAGATAAGTGTTTGATGAGGCGTCAATTAATAAAAGACGGCTAGGGTTTGTGTGAATGGATGAAGGAATTGGGAGAAGGCGTGAATGGGCTGGAGTGTGCGAGGTTGATGGCGTGATGAATCTGGACGCTGGATGTGCATGAATGGCGTGATTATGCGAATCCCTTCCTCATTAAAAGTCACGTGCTCAGCTCCTCTCGTGCTGCCCTTCTTATCTCAATTGCCTGAAGTTATTTTCCATCTTTGCTTATTGTGAATGTGGGCCCCATTGTGGATATAATAATCCACATGCACACTGTAGCTTCTGCATACATAGCTTTCTTCTTCGTGGCTTTGCATTTCGAGTCTGATTCTTCTCTTTATTTGCTGCTGGTTTTGTGTTTCGTTTCCATCTCCTTCAACCCAGCTTTTGCTTCTTTCTTAGCTCGTGTTGCTTCCTTGAATCAGCTGCTCGAGTTCAGCCTCTTGCTTTCTTCGAATCTTAGCTCCCATTCTCCTTCTCTTCTCTGTTCAGTTACTGCATGTGAGCTTCTTCCTCGTTTAACTCGAGTTGCCTAACTCCTTCGTTTCAAAGCTGGTTTGTGTTTTGCTTCCAGCTCCTTCTCTTTGTGCAGTTCGTGTTGTAGCTCATTGGGAGTGTCTTCTTCTCTGTTCTGTAATCACGTTGCTGCACTTCTTCAATCTCCAGCTCACAAAGCTTCTTCGTCCAACTTTGTAGCTTCTGACTTATGTGCATGAATGTGAAGCTGCTGCGACGTGTTGATGTCCTTGCATGCAAACTTCCCACACGTCATGTTCTTCTTACGTTTTTATTCCAGTAGCTCATTATTTTCACGCTGGTTTCACGTTCTTCCTCAGCTCCAGCGTATTCTGCTCCATGCTCTGTTCTGCGTTGTTCTTCCTTCGTGCAGATTCTGCTCACAGGCTTCAAGTCGTTTCAGGTTTTCCTTTCTTCACCACATTACTTCTCCTCTATTTTGCACGTGTATGTTGCTGCCCCTCGTGTTTTAATCTGAACCCGTGGCAAGCTCCTTCCTATGATATGTATGTGCAGACCAAGTGGGTGAGAGATGTGAGAATGAGAAGATGGAATGCATGGCTTCCTTGGACTTGGCAAACCTCCACTTCTTCTCCAAAACAATCTCTTATTCAAATACCAATTGCCCAACAAAAAATCTGCACAAAAGAATGAAAATTATTGAGTAGAATTATCCACAAGATTGTTTAAAAGAAATTCATATATTAAAACTCAATAATTTTGCCAAGTAATTCACAAAGTGCATATGGGGCATTTGAATTCAAATTAAATCTAATTAAACCTTTAAGACCATATTCCATTGTCAAAATGCCCAAGTTAAGAGAATTAAATTGTATAAAAATCATACTTATCACTTACCACTGACGAGGCTTACCAGGAAAGATACACCGTTTGTGTGGGATGAGAGATGTGAGAAGAGTTTCCAGGAGTTGAAACTCTGTTTGACCACTGCCCCTGTGCTGATTATCCCTGACCCCAGTGAACCATTTGTGGTTTATTGTGATGCTTCGGGCAAAGGGTTAGGATGTGTGTTGATGCAGCAGAGTAGAGTAGTGGCATATGCCTCGAGGCAGTTGAGACCTCATGAGGAGAATTACCCCACACATGGCTTGGAGTTAGCTGCCGTAGTGTTTGCTCTCAAAATTTGGAGACACTATCTGTATGGTGCGACCATAGAGATTTATAGTGACCACAAGAGTCTGAAATACCTGTTTGATCATAGAGAACTCAATATGAGACAGAGGAGATGGATGGAATTTTTGAAAGATTATGATTATGTGTTAAAATACCATCCGGGCAAGGCCAATGTGGTGGCAGACGCCTTGAGTAGAAAATCCATCCATGTAGCCCATATGATGATTAGGGAGCAGGAGCTCCTAGAGAAGTTCAGAGAGTTGAACCTCTCTTGTCAGGTGGTATCGGGTAGATTGTATCTGAGTGAAACCCGAATTGAAAATATCTTGAGAACCTAGATCTTAGATGCCCAAAGAGAGGATGAGTTCCTGAAACAGATCAGGAATGAGATCACCCAAGGTAAGACCTCAGATTACAAGTTATCTGAGGATGGCATGATAGTATATCGGGATAGAATCTGTGTGCCTAGTCAGAATGAGTTGAGAGAAAGTATTCTGGAAGAGGCGCATAAGAGTAAGTATACTATCCACCCAGGTGCCACCAAGATGTATCAGGATGTGAAAAAGATTTTCTGGTGGCCAGGGATGAAAAGTGATGTGACAGATTATGTGGCTAGATGCCTAGTGTGTCAGAGGATAAAGATTGAACATCAGACACCGACTGGGTTGTTGCAACCTCTAGATATCCCTGAGTGGAAGTGGGATAGTATAGCCATGGATTTTGTCATGGGGTTACCCAGGACATCCTCTGGACACGATGCTATTTGGGTAGTTGTGGATAGACTGACGAAGTCTGCACACTTTTTAGCTATTAAGGCTACTTATACACTGGATAGATTGGCCCAGTTGTATATCAGAGAGGTAGTGCGACTTCATGGAGTGCCCAATAGCATAGTTTCGGATAGAGACCCCAGGTTTACGTCGAACTTTTGGCGGTCATTGCAGCATGCCTTAGGGACGAGATTGCGGTTTAGTACTGCATATCACCCCCAGACAGATGGTCAGACTGAAAGGACCATCCAGACATTAGAAGATATGTTGAGGGCATGTGTGCTAGAAATGAAAGGGAACTGGGATGTGTATTTACCGTTAGCAGAGTTTACTTATAACAATAGTTACCATTCCAGTATCCAGATGGCCCCTTATGAGGCTTTGTATGAGAGAAAGTGCAGATCCCCTCTGTGTTGGGTTGAGTTAGGTGAGAGGAGTATGATAGGACCTGAGATTGTGGACCAGACCACCCGACAGATAGAATTGATTAGAAAGAGGCTTCTCACGGCCCAAAGTAGACAGAAAAGCTATGCTGATAAGCATAGGAGGCCGTTAGAGTTTGAGGTTGGAAACCATGTGTTCATACGAATATCTCCAATGACGGGAGTAGGTCGGTCAATGAGGGTAAGGAAGCTCAGTCCTAGGTATATTGGTCCATTTGAAATCCTTGAGAAAATTGGACCCGTGGCTTACCGAATAGCCTTGCCTCCTAACCTAGCCCAAATACACAGTTTTTTTCATGTCTCCCAGTTGAAAAAGTATTTACCAGATTCCTCACATGTCATAGAATATGAGCATGTGCAATTGCAGGAAGATCTTTCCTATGTAGTGAAACCGGAGAGAATTGTGGATGCTAAGCTGAAACAGCTGAGAAGCAAGAGCATTCCTCTGGTGAAAGTGATCTGGAGAGGTCTGACATCTGAAGAAGCCACCTGGGAATTGGCGGAGGAGATGAGGCAGAAATATCCAGAATTATTCCCTTGAGGTAAGTTTTTAAATTTCGAGGACGAAATTTCTTTTAAGAGGGGTAGAAATGTAACGACCGGGAAAAAGAAAAGAAAAGGGAAAAGAAAGGAAATGAAATCTGGAAATTTTCGGAATTCAGAATTTCTGCCAAGTCCTCTCGCAACAGCGAGAAACGGTCTCGCTACAGCGAGAGAGCTAGTTCGCCATAGCGAAGGCGATTCTAGCTATAGCGAGTGCTGGCAGCAGCCCATACTAAAACCAGGGAGTTGCCCGCTGTAGCGGCGCCATAGCGAGGGTGAAGTCTGGAACTGACGCGATTTCACCATAGCGAGTGGTAAATCTCGCCATAGTGAAGGGAACTGGCACGAGCTTGCCGTAGCGAAGGTTACACCTCGCCATAGCGAAGCCAGATTACACGAGCTCGCTATAGCGAAGGTTAGTTTTCGCCGTAGCGAGAGTCGGTCCGGAAGAGAGTAAATAGCGAGAATCAGACTTTATTAAACGCCCAAACTCATTTCTTCTCTCATATCTGCCCTAAGCTTCGACCTAAAGAGAGAAAAGAGGCGAGGAGAGTGTGAGAGATCAAGAGAAGGAGGAAGATTAAGGGAAAGATAAGGTAACTTCTCCCATTTCTCTTCAGATTTCTGATCCCCTCCCTTTGCCCTCTTTTCCTACGGTTTTGTTTGCAAAAATGGACGATTTCTGGGTATGGGTCAGAAGAGGGAAAGTGGAAAACGCTTTTGAATCATTGTGTTTTCTTTGAAAATGTGGTTTTCCACTACCATGGGAGCTTGAGAGAGAGAAAGGGGTTAATGGCATTCTAGAGAGAGAGAACTCTAGGTTATGGTATATAGGAGAATTGGATCTGAAGGATTATAGGGTAAGAGAGTAATTGCATGCTTTTGTGTGTCTAGGCTCAAGAGAAACACCTCCATCAAGGTGTGATTGTGAACTTAAGGAGGGAGAGGAGAAATTGAAAGGAAAAGCTAGTGAAGGCTTTGGCTCCAAAGGTAGCTCTCTCTTTCACTCTTTCTTGTAGCATTCTTGGTTGTAATAGTCATTGTATGATATGTATATGCTGAATGTGTAGAATATGCCATATGCTATTGCTTTGATGCATTGAATGTCAATATGCTTGTATGTTGAAATGTGAGATTGCTCGGGTGAGGTAGTGCCGAAAGTCCCATGAGATGGGTGAGGTGAAGCTGAAAGTCCCTTGAGATAGGTGAGACAAGGCCAAAAGTCTCAAACGAGTGAGGCCGAGTCAAAAGTCCTTAAACTCGGGTGAGGCCATCCAAAAGTCCCTAAACTCGGGTGAGGCTAGACCAAAAGTCCCTAGAGCTTAAGTTTGGCATTGTTGTGAATTCCATAGCATGTACATGATGTGTTGGATGATTGAGAATAGCTAAATGCTTATTCACATGCTTTGACTTGTTATATGCCTTGATTGCTTCCCGGATTGAGTGCTTAAGCTACTGAGATTCTCCGAATCTCACCCCTTTCCCCTCCCAACTAATATGCTAGGTGGAGCTCAAGGAGATCCGAGCACACACCAAGGTGCCTAGGAGCATGCGTAGTTAGAGATATTACTTTCTTTTGATATTGTGATGTATATATGATGTAAAGTGGTGCCAAATGAAGATGTGCCCACTATTTTTGAGATGTAAAGTTTGTAACACATGTAGAAATATGAAAGGATGATGTATGAACTCTGTTATTAGCCAAAGTAATGGAAATGTGGATTTTCACCCCTTTTGATGCATGAATGATATTGTGTAAATTTGGCCATAGTATAGTGAGATTTGAATGTATGATGATTTGGAGCATATGGACATGTTAGATATACTAGTTTTACGCTTTTGGACTTGTCCATGTGGAGTGAGAATGTGAGAGAGGCTATTTGGACCCGTTTTGGACCTTTGGGGTGCCAAAACCGGTATTTTTATGAGCTCCGTCAAAGTATGACCGAATGAGCTCCGTTTGCCATGAAATTTGGCATGCCTCTAGAGTGTGTAGAAAGCTTCTTGAGAAGCTAAAGAGGGAAATATTCGGAGGACGAGAGAATATTTGGTGAATTGTTGAATTTGGAAAAAATTGTTGATTTGGTCGTGTTACTGTTTCATAGGGCAGAAATGAAATCTGTGGCACTTTTAGACCAAATGGATTTCAAATGTGGTGAAATTTTATACACATAAACTAGAAAACGAAAGTGACTTGTAGGAACTGGAATCACCCAAATCGGAGTTCTGTAGAGAGAGATTGAAGCGACTGAAGTTCTGTATCAGCATCAGCGAGCTTATCTGACCCCCATCACTGTTCCATCAGTTTTCGGGGTGCAGAAGCTACTAAACTGATCTGGACTTATTTTTATCCTCTAGTAGACATCCGTATCTTTTCGAATTGGTATAATGTGCCCAGATTGGATTTTTGTGGATTTAGTTATGAATTTTCGAAAATCATGACAGCAAGCTGCACCAGAAACAGTGACAGCTGGACCTTCCTCCCATTTTCGATGTCAAACTTGGTCCAAACGATGTGTTTGTGATTGGGAATGATTTTTAGTGTAAAGTTGACACTTAGAGCTTTCCAGAAACCTAAGGTTTGCTGCATTTCCATTTTTCTACAATTTCTTATAATTTTCCAAACTTAGAGCCAAAATATGACTTTTGGGCCCAAGTGAGAAAATGTAATTTTTTATAGTTTTCGGCTTTATACCCGTGGCCTATGGTTTGTTTTATGCTATGTATGAGTCATCTATATGGAGTTGAGTTTAGAATGCTTGAGATGGGTTCACAGGACCCACGGGGTAAAAGATGAGTATATGAAACCCCGGTTCATAGCATGTAAATGCCACGGGAGAGTAGTGACTCTTTGGCAATCATATGGAACCGAGCCTATGGAGAGGCTAGGTAGTGAAAGGAGATTAAGGTGTCACATAGCCCAACTAATTTTATGATGTTTCCATAGCTAGAAATGAATGAGTTTTTATGTTATATGATGCATATAATTTACATGATGCATATGCATAGTATTATTACACCACATATATTGCATTCACTCATAGCATTCTTATGTGCATTGAATTGGATGGGTTTATGCTACTGAAATTCCCCCCGAATCTTACCCCCATGCTCCCACTAACCATTTCAGGGTTATTAAGCCAAATCAACGAAGATGAGAAGACTAGATATTAGGAGTTATGTGCTAGGAGCACTATATGTGCTAAAATGTAATTTATGTATCAAGAATGGCATGGATAATGTATTATATAGCTTGTAATGTAAATAGCCCAACTTTTGGCAAGTATATATGTATAACTTGACCATTATGTATGGATGATGGTTACTTATGTATTTAATAATATTTATGAATGGAACCAAGTATTTGAGTATGAGAACATGTATGTTAGTTAGGTGAATATATGATTTGACAATGAATGGCTAAGATGATGTATGGAATATTATTGAAAAGCATGTGTTAGTTAGGTGCCAAAGGGTTAAACTTTGATCCAAATCTTTTAATATAGAATAGTTAGAAATGCCATTTAGGATGGTTAAAACTTGCTCTAAGTGGAAGAATTCCATTTGGATGCCAAATAACTTAAAAGGATACCAATGTTAGACATAAAAAGACCCTAAACAACTCCTATACCTAAAGTGGCCCAATTGACCTAGTTGGAGTCTAAGATTTCGCATGCATATAGAGCCTTAAGAGAGCTTTCTAACAAGCTAAAAACTATAATTTTTGGAAGTTCACAGAATATTCCATGAATTTCCAATATTTCATAAATTATGCAAAATAGTCCCTAATACTGTTCATATGGCAATTTTGGTTTTTAGTATATTTGAAAAGACAAATGAACTCCAATACTCATAAAATTTTATAGACATATATTTGGCATTATAATATTTTTAGGGCCACTAAGTTTGCATAAAAAAGAGTTATATAGAGAAAGTTATGAATTTTTCAAGTTAGGGGTCTAATTATGTCCAAGTACTGTAGTAGCCACTACTATACAAGGTTTTTCATAGGTCAAATGAGCTCAAAAAGTTTTATAGTACATAGATCTCATCTCAAGATTTCCATAGTGACTGAGATCACTTAAAATGAATTTGTGTAGCCCAAGATATAGAATTTTAAAGTTTAGGTTTGTTACATGCCTCCAATTTTGACCTGTAGTATTATTTCATTATATTTGGCAAGGCAAATGAATTCAATTTCACCTAAAATTTTTACAGTATGTCCTAAGCTTTCCAAAGAGTCCTCATTTGCATGGTTTGGAGCTCTTTAGCTCAAATTATGAATTTTCAAAACTAGTATAGAGTTTATATGCATGCTGTCATTTCAAGTCCCATGAAGATTTTGGCTGTTCCATGAGCTAAACATGATAAAATGAGAATGAACCAATTGTTTATAATGAAAATGAATTAAGGAAAAGAAAGAATGAAGTTTGGACCCTTATAACTTAAAATAACCCATAAGTGGCTCGTTTTAGGTGTTGAAAGCTATGAAAATTTATGAATGGATGTGATTTCTGATTGAAACTCCATAATTAATGTGCATGGGTTAGTTGGATAAGTTTGTTAAGGATAAGTTAGTATCAAACCTTATCAATATAAGAACTGCGATAACATCTTATCAACAAGGTTGAGGATCTTGTCCACAAGATCTTGTATTCAGAAATGTAAAATCTGAGACCTTGTTAACAAGGTTTTATGATAGTAAATACAAGGTTTTCTGATATAATAAGTTATAGCATATATTATGTTATGATGTGACAGAATGGTTCTTTGTTTCTTGAGAGACATGAAAAATATGATGATTAGAAAGAGGAACTACAAAGAAAGGGACAAAAAGTGGTCAAAGGATGAACTAAAAAAAATTGATGGATCAAAATGAACTAAGTTTGGGGAT
Organism: Erythrophleum fordii; assembly: GCA_032878935.1. NCBI lineage: Eukaryota > Viridiplantae > Streptophyta > Magnoliopsida > Fabales > Fabaceae > Erythrophleum > Erythrophleum fordii. Next base: position 9,121,586 of record JAVQMF010000047.1, read on the forward strand.
GTAAAAGTGAAAAGAAAAAAAGAAGAAGAAAAGAAAATGAAGGGAAATATAAGAAGGAAAGGAAAATAAGAGAGAGAGAGAGAGAGAGAGAGAGAGAATTCTATCTTTTATTATTATACTTTATGGTTATTCTCTTGAATCTTATTCATAATTTATCATATATCATTCTTTTTGTAATAATCATGACCATAAGCCTCATTACAATCTTAAAAGACCTATTGATTAATGGGTTATGCAATAGCCTACATTAGTGGAGAGTGGGTAGAAAAGCAAGCTTATAAAGCTTTTAAGGGAGAGTTTATTGTGTAGTTTGATTTACATAAATTATTTTAAGACTTGCAATTAGACTTTAACATGGTTCTTCACACACACACATTATGGGTTAGGAAATTTTGTCATTTAACTCTTGAACTCTAAAACTTGTATGCATTACTTTCTTTTCTTATTAATTATATTTCTTAATGCAATTGTTGAAGGCATCCATCTACCATTATTAGATATGAAAGCTTGAGTAGGTAAAAATTTTGTTGTTTGATATGGCTTTACTTAGGGACAAGTAAAAAGGTAAGTTTAGAAGTGTGATAAGTCCTTTAAATTGTGATGGTTTTCTTAATATTTTAAGGGATTTACATATGAATATTGAATTTATCTTATGTTTTATATATATATAATTAATAAATTTTAGCTAAGTTAATATTTAGTAAGTTTTGGGCTCATTTTTATATTAATTAAGTATAAATTATGTTTTGTGTTTTTATATAGGTTTTTAGGTTGTTAAATTGTTTGACCTTTATTAGTAGATTATAAATAATAATTACATGAATTTTATATTTTTGTGGGGTTAAAATTACAAAGAAACAAGTCTACAAGTCTTGGAATGCAAAGCAATAAGAGTTGAGAAGATTTGCTGAAAATGGATCAAAAAGAAAAAGAAAAAAGGGGAAAAAAGAAGAAAAGAGATGAGAAAAAATGGCACTCAAAATCACTGCTAAAAAAAATTTAACACTATAGTGACAAATTTAAGTGTCGCAGCACACAATGAAACAAAAGCCAAATGATCATTGGTGTAAAATTCTATGCCATAATGACCTTGATTGCTGCATATAAAAAATGGCTGCACTACGACACTTATGAGTGCCGTCTCCACTTAATTCAAAAAAAATATTAAACACACTATTTTTAGTCATGTCTTTTGAAGGTTTTAAGAGAGTTTCAGTATCTCTTTTAAGGGAAGCTACCATTCTAAAGATTTTAGGGAGCAAAAGAAAGGGTTTGGAGCTTCATTTTCCATAGGAGAAATTTTAGTTTGAGAAAGATTCACCGATTAAATTAGCTTTTTTCTTCTTCCCTTGTTTTTCCTTGTATTTTTTTACTCATTTGATTTATGCATTGTTTTTAATATTGTTATTTTCTATAGTTATGAGCTAAACTTATTGATTTAGGATTGTGATGAACTTTAGCCTATAATATGTTATAATTGCTCTATTTATTTACAATTAATAGTGTGAAATAATTACTTAATTAATTACTTAATCCTTATGCTTCATGCTTCTAAGTGTGTGGAAACCATTAGATAATTTAGGTAGCCTAAATGAACTTGAAAAAAGAATTTTAGGATTTGACTATGGATTGAGTAATGTGGGTTCATGAAACTTGCAATGTTGAGTGGATTGATTTGCTTATAGGTTAAAAATGTACCTACTGGCCTCACGTAACCATATTAAGACATATTCTTGATTAAGCCCCTAAATCAATTGTATGAAGAATTATAGATTAGTTAGAAGAATGCCTATTAGTGATTCAGAATATGCTTGTAAGTAAATTAGAGTTCTAGGCTAGTGATAACATTAAGAGCAAGATAAAAAGAGATAATTAGGCATTTGAAATGCTAGAGATAATCATAATCCCAAATCTTTTTACTTTTCAATTTCACCTAAAATTGTGTCTCTTATTTTTGTTATTTTTGTGTCTTTAATTTAGTTTAACTTCTTATCACCTTTTATTTTTGGCTTAATTTATATTAAGGTGCATAATTTTAATACTTAGCAATTACCTTAGTACCAAATTCTTGTGAGAATGATACGTTTGTATTACTATTGCGATACATATACTTGTGTGTACATTTTGAAAAAAAGAAAGCAACAATCTCAAAAACATAGGTATTCCTCTTGCTCTCATTATTTTGTTCTTCCAAATTCGAATTAAGAGTTTATAATTAAGAAAAAAAATAATACTAGTCACTCATATCTCTTTAATTATATCAACAAACACATACTATTCTATGCGAAGATTATCGATTTCTAACAATATATTCTACATTAATATTTTGTATACATATAATCTAATGATTTACGAACATGCAAAAAGAATTATTGTGGAAAAAACCATATAAATAATACTAGATTATGAAAACCATTGTTATTTATCAAATCTGGGCCAAAACAAATCGAATTGATGAAAAACTAATGAATTATTTATTGAACCAATTTTGTTGACCACAAAACCAGCTTGCCAAAAAGTCAATAAAAAAATTGACTAAATCAGTCAAGAATTGGCCAGATCGATGAAATTTGAATCGGTTTAAGGTTCAACTAATTTTTAATTTTTTTAAAGATTTTTTCTTATTTTATCTTAAATAGATATAAAAAATTGAAAATAGAAGATAGTAAGAGTTGAAACAAAAAGAAATTTAAAGAAAAAATGATATAAGAGAAATAAAAAGCGTTTACCTTGTTCTCCATCATGGTCTATTTCTTAATTATAGCATCTTTTTTAGATATCAAGATATTTGGCCAAAATTATTCCTATCTCTTTATCAATATTTAAAATTAATAATTAGTAATTTTTTAAATTTATTAATATTTATTTGTTATATTAGAATTTTAATATATAAAATTTTAAAAAATATATTTAATTATAATTTAATTACAATCAGACTAATAAATCCCAAATCAATATCCCTACCAATTTATTAATTAGTCTAATTTTAAAAATATTAATAAAAGATATGAAATTTCCCATGCATGTTCCATTATGCCCGTTCCCATGCATGCATGAAAAGGCTCTCTAAGTATTAGATTTTTATATACTTCAGCTTTCTTGCATGAAGGGACAGCTTTATCTATTTTACTGAACTAATATGCGCGTTTCCTGGGGTCTCGTGATTTAAAATGAAATAATCTTGCATCGATGGGGGCCAGTTTCAAATCAGATCCTCTCGCATATTCTTTTTCGTACAAAATTTAAATTATTCAAATTAATTTAAATAATTTAAATTTATTATTTTTTCATTTTAAAAAATATTAAAGGAGTTAGAACATTGAATAAAAATAATATTTCAATTGCAAACTTTAAAAAAAATAATATTTAAGTTAAAATAAATAAATAATAAAAAATCTGGATCTCCCAGATTCCAATGGAGAGGTAATGGAGAGAGTGCCAAGAAAAGGATCCGGATTCGGGGCGGCTCCCTTTATAATTAAAATTAGATATATGAACCTGAAAGTTCTTCCTTCAAGCTCTTGTGGATGTTGCGTCTTTTGTGAGGTTTGATTCAAATAATTAAAGCTCAACCTTTTTCTCTTTAACTTATTATATGACACATATGGTTAATTATAATATAGAGCCAACTTTGTGGAATTTTTTTGACAATCTAATATCTGTTTTTTGATAATAAAATAGTGCAGGGGAAAGTTTACACATTACAGCAAGCGATAATGCTATGTCATTTTATGAATTTTTTTTTCTAATTTTTGCTTTGATGGGATGCTGACAAATGACACTCTTGCATAATATTATTAAATTCATTTATCTTATACTTAAAAAAGAATTTTTTTCCCACAAGGAAATGAAGTACAAAACGCCTTATATTGCTTTATAATATAGCAAGAACTTCTGGAGCAGTTCATTTACAAAGAGAAAAAGGAAATTCAGAATATTATTTGGCCGATCTTGAAAAAATATGACCCTGAAAGATTCGGAAATTGAAGTTTCCTCGAAGATCTTAACCCCCCCCCCCCCCCCCCCAAAAAAAAAAAAAAAAACCGCCCTCTTCTCTTTCTCTCGTGTAAGTAGGCCCTTGACGGATCATATACATGTGAAAACAACTTTTAACCATAGGCCGTACAGACATCGGGCCATATGAAGCCTTTCCACGAGTATTAATAGTATTCAAATGAATGATAATTTTTTCATATATATAGTAGTTATCGTTATAGCACTAATTGATATTATAAAATACGATGTCAATATAAATATTAAGTTAATTAAACTCTTTCTTTAAAAAATGACCAGACTTCATGTTAATTATGGTTTCTCATATAATATCCCAAAGTTAGGATTTGATTCTACCACTTGCATATTAGACGATTATATTGACTTGTATTAATTTTAATTACTAAATAGGACTTGTGCAGTATAAATATATCTTTCGGAATATGCATGTATGTGTGTGTTTCATCCATTTAAATTTTGATTGATTAAAAGTTATCATGTTGGTCACGCATATAGCAAATTTGTGATAAATTGGCTCTGTGTGTACGCGCGCGCGTCTTGAATGATTAAAAGTTATCATGTTGGTCACGCTTGGCTATAGATAAATTACAAATTTAATATATTGTCAATAATGTATTGTTTTTACAGATCAGACTATTTGTATGTTATTCTTACATTTATTAATAGAGCATAAATTAATTTCAAATTATAATAAATATCATACTCACAAAATTTTATATATCAATATTCTAATATTATTTTATGCCCTATTAATATATTATGACGCTGCAAATAAAAAACAATTTTTTTTGGGGGGCTTTTTATGCATTTTGCCGTGGCTTTAACTGTTGGTGAATGATTCTCGCAGCAGATGCAACTGCCGATACGCATTTAGTGGCGGTTTTTTGTAATGTCATAATATATTAATAGGATATAAAATAAATTTTTATGATTTTAAAAATCCCCCCCCCCCCCGGGGGAAAATGGCCACCAAAAATATTCCCACATTCCTGTGTAGTTTGAAATTGACTTACAGTATATTTTTCCATTTTAAAAAAACCGTAAAACATACTTTTAATATATAAAGACTGTTATCTACTTCTTATTTGATATATATATATATATATATGAATTCCAACAGTAAAAACTCTTTGTAGAACAGATTTTTAAAAAAAAAAATGAAATTATGAACTTATAATTAATTAATTGCCATATCCATCTTCAATATCAACCTTTGAAAAATTGGAATAGCAATATGCATATACACAAACAATTGTTATTTTCACCCGTTTGAAAAACATATTATACATTTCTTTTAAGAAGTATTGTTAATGGACATATATACCAATCTCATATTATTATTAAATTTTATGACCATATAAATTGTGCAAATGATGTTCTAATTCAAATATAAATTTTAGGTGATATTCTTATAAAACTTTATCCATCGATATTTGTCATCAATTTTAATTTCCGTAAATAACTATATAAAATAAAACAAGGTTAGCCATATGCACACTCATACATATAAGTTGCATATATAATTTAAATTGCCTAAACCCTCCAATGTATAATCCAGTATTCATGATCAAAGCCAGTGAAATTGACAATACATATTAAAGAAAAAATGAGTTTAAGAAATGATCTGTACAAGTGCATTATTGAGATGGAATGTCTTCATGCATTAAGTGTACAGCAAATTCATTATCATACGCTATAGTGGCAAATTCTGAAGAATTCTGTGTATTCAACTCAACTCTCTCTCTCTCTCTCTCTCTTTCTCTGTCTGTCATTTGCGCACTGTGTCACATTACTAACTACCTTAACAACAGAGAATTTTATGTTGTCAAGTCATGTAATAATTTTTCTGAGTCGAAAGGTGCAATTAGTGCTGCCGGCAGATTTATGATTCCACTTAAAAATCATATTAGATAGAGCCATGTTGGATGAGAAGGAGATAATATCTTCGTTTTAACAGTTTAAAGGTTACTGTTCTTGTCGTCTAGTTTGGTCTTCTAGGTTGTCGGAGCTCAATGATTTCATTTTCAGCCCCTTTGTTTTCTGATCAACATTATAGTTTTGACAACTTTTCTAGTCATTGATTTCAATCCTTGCCAGATTAAACGCGCAAAAATAAAAGGAGAAACGGAAAGAAGAGTATATCTCGTTTCAACATCAACTAAAATTAACTTTTTTAAAACATTTTTCTAAGATTCAAAATGGTCAATTCAAGTAAATAGTAATTAATATTGAAAGATGTCAATTTGGGAAGGTGCATTGGTAAAAAAGAAATAAATATTAATTTATAGGCTTTGTGGATTGGTGATCTGTCAGATTGTTGTTATGCAACTAACCATAGAGTTTGAGATAATTTTGTTATGTGATCATGGTTAATGATGAAGGATTACACAAGTTTAAACCCAAATACAGAGTTGGAATCATGTTGCTTTGCTGCAATTTGACAAACTAATACATGCTTAAGAAAACCATTAAGGAGCCTCCACTTAGAAAAAGAAAATGACATAAAATTATCAATATTATTGCTCCTTGGTAAAAATAACATTGAATATAATTAAGTGAAATAATCAAGGAAGTAAAAAGAAAAAGAAAAAGAAAAAGAAATCAAATATATATCAAGACCAGCACTAGTGCTGGTTCGTAACTAAAAGTGGTTGCTCCATCGTCTTCCAGCCAAAATCAATGATTAAAGCCAAGGAATTTAGAGCAAGAAGAAAATGATTAGTGCTGTGACCCTTTGACGTTTCTTAACTAAGTACATTTTTCTTTCACTATTGATAGTGGATGTCACACATTAAAATTGAAAGTGAACTACAAGTAATATACCTGTGTCTTTATGTGCAGGAAACTTAAATTAAATATATTGGCTAGGGTTTCAGCTGCTTACTTGGGGATGAAACATCATTCGTGATCATCTTTGTTTTTATATCTAACTAAAATTAGGCTCTACTTTGCATCCCTAGCATTTATTTCACAATATTTGTAGTTAATACAGATCCGTTCTTCTTGTCTTACACAACTTTGGAATAAAATTAAACGTCCCTGTCTTTTCATAAGCTTTCTTGTAAAACTATTCAGAATTTGCAGTACTATCTTTTGGTGATGAGATTGGATTTAGATATATAAAAGGTATCTGATTGAATGAATATATTAATTAGATGATGACCAATTAAATATATAGATAATACGACACAACTTTTTTAAAAAATTATAATCTAGGTACAGTAATTCGTATCAATGTCTTCCACTTTCTATGAGACTACGATTGCGTACAAATAAATAAAGTCTTTTGCCGACACCTGTTAGGTAATTAATTTATTATTATTATTATTATTATTATTATTATAGTATAAAATCATCAACTAATTATTAATAAATCCAGATTCCTATTTTGGGATCAGAGTATGATCGTTGGCAGCGAATCTTAAACTTTATATCACAGATGCCCATGCATGTCAGAGTCAAGTAGAATGAGTTAATAAAATAATACATCATGCATCTGGACTTCTCCAAAACGTCAGTAAAAGGTATTTGATTAGCTATATTTTATCTATGCCATTGCATGGTCGATGATTCGATGTATATGTATGAATGTTATCTTCTTAATTATATAATTTTCTTTAACGCCTGGATAAGAATATACTTCCCTAGTCATTTCTTATAGTGAATTTTATTTATTCCCTCGATGTTGAGTGTCCGTGTGTGGAGTAAATGTTATTATATACTGGAAGAACTTTAATGGTAAGAGTTTACAATTGTTAGAGCACTGAAACTTAAGTTTGAATGGATTGGATCTTTACCAACTAGAAGAGATAAACTTCATCTGTTTAATTTGAGCAATCATTTTTAAATTCACACTGTACGTAGGACCAATTAGCTAATTAAATGTTAATATGCATGGTATCACGTACATGATGTCTATAATTTTCACTTCGTTTGCTAATTCCCAGTACTTTTGGTTAAAGAAAAACATAAAATAAAGAAGCTGGGTCCAATCTTAATGACATAGAATAAAGATTGCTTCAATGGGTGATTAATGCGTAAAGATTTAATTCCGTGCTTTAATCAATACCTTATATTTACGGATAATTTCAGTAAAACAAAACTTGGTGGCTGGATATGCGAATAATAACTTAATTCACAGTTTATTTGGTGAATTTCATTCTCCAAGCGCGTAAGAAGGGGAAGGCACCTTATACTCTTCATTCGTATATTTTTCCATTTTAACAAATCAAGAGAAACAAAAATCGATTCAGAAATTCAGGTAATGTACTTAAACTTATATTGAAAATAAAGCCAAATTCAGATAGCTCGAACTGATATATGTGATGATTTTTCTTTAGAAAAATGATATTAACATTCTGTAATTTGATAATATACGGTAAGAAGAAATTAAAATGACATAACGTTTATACAGGCTTTTACTCATGAATGAGTGAGTCCAAAAACACTCGTTAGCCAGATAACCTTGGAAGTCAGTTTGTAATTAGGAAACGTGATTGTTAGCCTTTCTTTTCACTTGAGTATTATTAACTTCTTGAAATTTCTCAATTACCCATTACCTGACTTAGTATTAGTCAATCCTCCTCTACAAAGTAGCAGCCCTAAGAAATCCATGAGAACTTTTCACCCTGGTCTTCTGGTCTTCATTCTTTATCATATAATAACAATAAATTATAACACATCCCCTGAAACGTCTTGCAAAATGACATGAACAGAGAACTCCACTTATTAGAGCAAAATTTGACTAAGTATCATTTTAGTTTTCCTATAGTAAACTTTGTTTTCCTCTGGCAAAGTGATAGCTCAATATATATGTTTATATTGAAATAGTAATCAATAACGTCGGAGAATGAATATGATATTAAAGAGTTTGAGATTAAAAATTATTTGTATGTAGTAGTGTGTTTTCCAATGCATATTAAAGAATTAAGTGTACCATTATAATTAATAATGAATTCTTATTATATTGATAATGACTTTACAAATGTGTTGATAACCACTAACAAGAACCTTATGTAGTTATCAGTACTTTGAATAGCTAATTATCAACACGGCAAAAAGTCGTTAGTAATTGTAACTTTAATGTGGTGGTGACTACACATTAATTGTTACTATTAATTGCTCATTACGAGTACATTTGAAAAGCTATTAATTACCAACATAATGAGAAGCCACTACTAAATTACATTAGTGCACAAAATTTTTATTAATATGCACCATAAAAGCTATCGCAATTAATTAAGATATGTGAGAGGCACTTAGCAGGAAGGGGTGGTTATTGAAGGTCAAAAGAATGGCGAAATCCTTGGGACTAATGAGCCACCAAAAACTGTACTTGGTTGGAGATTTTAAATTTAAGTTGTAACATTATGTGTCAATTTAATCAAAAAGATATTAATGGTATTTTCCCAATGGCTGATAAAATGTTGATGATATGTTAAGAAGATTAAGAGAAAACTATTTCTCGTTGTATAAGTTATATTTTATTAAAAAATTAGAAAACATTATAATTTATACATTAAAGTATTATAGAAATTTTGTAGACGAAGATACAAAATGTATGTCGGCATATAGAGTAAGCGAGTCCATATTTTCTCCCCAGCAAAATGCCCTTAGACTGTTAGGGTATGTTTGGTACACCGTATAAGACATGATAGTATAAGCTAATACAATACATTATGAACTTATAACTTGTTTGGTGCATGTAATGTATTGTATAAGCTTATACATCATAGCTTTCTTATACATCAAAATGACGTATAATCTAATCATGCCTTGGGGGGTGGGATTAGGCCTGATTAGATTTTAATGTATAAATACTTATCAATACTTTTCATTTTTAATCTCTCACCTATGGAATATTCCTTGGCTAGATTGGATCAGTTTTAATTAATACTAGTTGAGAGCGGATTAGTTGGGTCATTTTTAAATTTTTGATAAAAATTATAAAATTATAAAGTAACCTTAAAAAAATAAAATTTTTATATAAGTTCTTATAAAATAATTTTTGATAAAAATTATAAAATGACCCTAAAAAATAAAATTTTTATATAAGCCTCTATAAAATTGTATTTTATTATTAAAATTTTTTTATATAAGTCTCTATAAAATAATTTTTTTAAAAAAATTAATAGAATTGGGATAAGCTCTGCAAAAACTAATTTAAAATTAAACTTAGTCTAATTAGTTTAGTATGAGATTAGGTTAAATTGATTTCTTAAACTAGTTAAGTCACTTTTTTTTTTTAAATATTTGGTAAAAATTATAAATTGACTCTTAAAAAATAAAAAAAATTTATATAAGTCCTTATAAAATTATATTTTGTCCCTAAAAAAATAAAAATTTCATATAAGTCTTTATAAAATTATATTTTAACTATTTAGCTTGATGTAACTAGACGAGATCAGGTCACTCAAGTCACTAGGTTAGTCTAATTGGTTTAGTATGAGACTGGATTAGATTAGTCTCTTAAACTAGTTAAGCCACTTTTTTTTTTTAATATTTGGTAAAAAATTATAAATTGACTCTAAAAAAATAAAAATTTCATATGAGTCCTTATAAAATTATATTTTAACTATTTAGCCTAATGTAACCAGACGAGATCAGATCACTTAAGTCATTAGGTTATTATGCATTATATGCAACCCTATTCACCCATACTTTTTTTAAAAAAAGTAATATAATATAGAAAGATATAGTATATTTTTTAAGCGAAGGTTATTTTTGTTAAAAGAGTTAATTTTTATCCTATCTAGTGTTATATAGTGCATCATCAAATAAATGATGATATTATCTTATACAATACATTATCTTATACAGTATCATACCAAACACTGCATAATCTTAAAATTTTATCAGGCTTTATCCTATCAGGCCTTATCCTATCAAGCCTTATCCTATACATCATACCAAACAGGCCCTTAGTGTAAATTGGCAGAGTTGACTAGTAACCTTTTTTAAAACTAATATTAAGTTGTTGCAATTGCAATTTCTTAAAGAATCACGAGAATAATGACAAAGTTTGTGGTGGGCATTCTTTTTCGAAATGTTATTGACTTTATATATATGTAATAATGTTAACTTTTTTATTTTTCGTTTAATTATCATTATTATGGCTTAATTCATATCAATCTTTCTCTGCGAAGTAGCAGCCCTAAGAAATCCCGCATATATAATTATACATAACACGTTATCTTCGTTTATATTATTTTTATTGCAAGAAATTATATTAAATTGTTTAATAGCAAAATGAAAGGGACTCATTTATTAATAGGGCAAATCTTAATTAAATTTTATTTTTCTGTTTCCTTATATCAGTTTTGTTCTTTTCTCATAGGCTCCGCATAAAATTTAAACTATAAGATTTTTATTATTTCTTAAAGTTTTGTACTAGAATTTAAAATTTTGATAATAGAAATAATAATAAAGATGGTAAATTAAAGAGTTCAGGTGTGGTAGATCAATATTGATAGAAGATTAGTCAAGGAGAGCGGAGAGAGGTAATTAATGACTGGTGAAGGGAGACAGTAACCATAGGTGGTTGAATAAGTGGGTGACATTCAGAAGAATGCAGCATTGGAGACATTTATGGTTAGTGATGGTGTTATGGAATTTTGGTAAATAGTGTGAGTGATGGTGATGGTAAAAATAAACAATGACAAGGATGGTATACAAAACCTTAGCATTAGATGCCATATTATATTTATCAAAACTTCTTGAAAGAGATTAAAGTTTCAAATTTCAATTACTCTATAGTCTCATACTAAGATTCATAAATTGCAAACATAGTACGGCAATAATTAATTTTAATCAATTTTCTATTTCTTTGTTTAGATAATAGAAAAAATATATAGAGGACTTACACTGAAATTTTTTTAGAAAAAGTCAAATTACCGTACTTTCTTAGTTGTTCTAAAATCAAAAGTTTCTAACTTTGAGAAACAAACATATAGGGTTGGCAAACTACGCACGATCAGTATCTCTGTATTTATAAAATTTAAGTAAAATTTCAAAAAAATTAAAACAATATAATCTTATTTAAACTCAAATACATCATTGAAAATAATACATTAAAGATTATTAATATATACAAATACTAATTTAGACATATATTTTCTAAAATATTATAATAAATGATGGATATATATTCTGGTGATGGGAAGTATAGTCGTTATCTCTATCCTCATAGTGAAGAGAAATTCTTTCTATCTTCACCTCCATCTAGGGCCATCCGCAAGGAAGAAAATTGTAATCCCTAGACAGCATTAAAAACTCAGGATTTTCTATTAGCACAGAAAGATTATGATCCCTAAATTATACTACAAAACTAGAATTCTTTGCTATTGCAAAACTAACTAATATCTGAAACTTAATGTATATAATATAATAAGTTATGTTATGTTGAATTTTAAAGTAAGAGAATGTGTTTCTCCATCGCAAGTCCAAAATAATAAATCCCTTTTTCATTTATATTTTGAACACGACTCCAAGAAAAAAAATAAAAACTGAACCAAAAACCAAGAAAGGAGGGTTGGAAAATAAAAGGAAGAAAACAGAATAAGAAAGGACGGAGAGCAAGAAGCAGACTGAGAAAGCGAGACAAAGTATATTATGCATATAGAACGAAACATAACATTTTGAAATTAAAAGTTATAAACGAAATTGATTATTATAAAGATTTCTTTTTTTTTTTCCACACATATCATGCATATAAAATATAATATTCCAAGTACTTTTTTGTAACCCACATTAATGTATAACATTAAAACTAAAAAATTGATTATTTGATCTCTCTCTCTCTCTCACACACACACATACGTTATAGTTGCTTTAATATTCATTCGTGTTAGAAAGTATATAAATAATTCCTAATTATAAATAATTTACTCAAAAATGATTTTATTTAAGAAAATCACTTTTTTCTAATTAGTTCTGAAATGGCAATGCTACGAGTGTCAACTCTCATAGTTTTATTAACTGAAGTGCAAATACTCTGCATATTCATAAGATCAAATCTGAAGTATCCATATTTGATATGCATAATTCAAATTTAAATTTTTTTATTTTCATTTTTAATATAAATTATTTTTTTAAATTTGCAGTTGAAAAACTATTTTATTTTTATGTTTTTCTTCCTTTAAAGTAAAAAAAAATAAAATTTAAAAAAATAAATAGATTTCAATCATCTAAATCTAGTCTAAATAGTCCAAACTATAAACGTATTGGAAAGTGCAGAAAATCAACAGTGTTAATTGCCTGCACCTGTTGTGTGTGTATATATATATGTATTTTTTTTTTTTTTTTGTAATTATATATGCCGTGACAAAGTTAGATGAATGAGTAAATAGTTCAATATGCATTCTGCCAAATTGTGATTCCCCCTTGCTAAACATCCGACACATTTTTCTCATTTTTCTTCCAACGGGCCCTGAAAATGCAAGTCCTACCTGTCATCTCTTACTTTTTATTTCATGTTTTTTCTTTTCTTGTTATGGTGGTTGCTAGTGCTGAAGCCAAACATGAGAGAGAAGGAGAGAAGGTTTATTTCTGGATATATGGTCCAAATGGTTGTTTAAGTGGTGGTTTTCCATGGATATTTTTAAGGTCAGGGGTCACAGTTGTGGATGTGGGCGTGCATCCTTACTCTTCTTCCAAGTCCTTCCCCACAACGTCCAAATTTCTGTGGGACCCTCATGGGATACCCGCATACACATGGGCCCCACCACCCACTTTGCCCTAATCAGCCTTCTCCCCTCCTTCCTTCTTGGGAGGTGGCTTCCCCACATTCTATGCAACAGCTAGAAAATTCCCACCATACACACGTTCTCTATATTTAATTTCTTCACTACACCACCATTTCCATTTGTTAAAATATATTTTAGCACGTAATATTATATATTTCTTTTATTTTGTTATTATAGTCAGAAATTTTTTAAGCTTTATATATTTTTCCTTTTTTTGAAAATAATAATATATTCCCTTTACGTTGATTCAATGCACATCAAATTTTAATCTCAAAATATTTTTAAAGAAATATTAAACCTGATTTATTAAGAAGAGATGTTTATTCTTATGAACACAGTTAATTCCTTTGGGCATTTATTATGCCTATGGTGTTCCTTTCAATAGTAAAAAATAAAATCAAATCACACGTATATTTAGAATTTCTCCCTGGTATATCTCTCGGTCGTTTCAGCCCCACACAGTACATATATATATATATATATATAGCGATTCTTTACATACTCATTGCATTACGCCTTCCCCCCATTATCTCTCCTCCCCTTTCTTGTAACCTCTCTTCTTTCTGAAAGTGTTCTCTCTCTGTCTGGTTACCGAGAAAAATTTAAAATTGAACCACGAGCTAGGAACCCAGAAATATCTTGTTTACTTCATTAATTAAGTATCTGAATGCAGGAGAACATGAGCATCTCAGTGAATGGACAATCCCAGGTTCCTCCTGGCTTCCGGTTCCACCCAACCGAAGAGGAGCTATTGCAGTACTACCTCAGGAAAAAGGTCTGCTACGAGAAGATCGACCTCGACGTTATTCGCGATGTCGATCTCAACAAGCTCGAGCCTTGGGATATACAAGGTGAATTGAATCGTAACTATAGATATACATAGCTTTTTGTTTCTTAATTTCTTCATTCTCATCTCCCAATAACGTTAGAACTTGGGTTTCAGAGAAGTGCAAAATAGGAACCACCCCACAGAACGATTGGTACTTCTTCAGCCACAAAGACAAGAAGTATCCGACCGGCACTCGAACCAACCGAGCCACAGCGGCCGGGTTCTGGAAGGCGACAGGGCGTGACAAGGTGATATACGGCAACGGGAAGAGGATTGGAATGAGGAAGACTCTGGTTTTCTACAAAGGCCGAGCCCCTCATGGCCAAAAGTCTGATTTTATCATGCATGAGTACAGGCTTGAAGATAATAACACCCCCGCCGAGACCAGCATTGTGAGTCCTCACTCAAATCAACAAACACTTACTTCGATCATCTTGAATGTCTAAATCAAATTTCTTGTGTTCTTTCTCCTTTTACAATTGTTAACATTTTTATTTATGGAAGAATAAATGTTGAATTTGTTTTTTGTTGGGAAAAATTCAGGTGACGAATGTAATGGGAGATGGAGCACAGGAAGAAGGGTGGGTAGTGTGCAGGATATTCAAGAAGAAGAACCATCTCAAAACCCTAGAGAGCCCCTTGGCTTCATCAATTGCCGGGGAAACGAGAAGAAGCCACCACCACGACCACTTGTTTGATACCTGTGACGACGACGAGGGAGCTTTGGAGCAAATACTTGAGCAGATGGGAAGGAGTTGCTGCAAGGAGGAAGAACAAAACGATCCCAGCGCCAACAACGATGGAAGAGTCGCCAGACCATTTGACGACACTGTCATCATCAACAACAACAACAACAACAACAATGGCTACTTCTCCCATGACAGGTTCTTGAAGCTTCCTCGCTTAGAAAGCCCAAAATCTAATAATATTTATGGGTACCATCCTATTATTGAAGGGTCATTTGGTGGTAGTAGTGACCCCAACTTTGTTCACCACCAAATGGAGGCACCATCATCATCTATTAATGGCGGCCTCATCACCAACTGGGCAGCACTGGATCGGCTTGTAGCTTCGCAGCTGAATGGCCAAACGGAGACTTCAAGGCACCTACCCTGCTTCAATACTACTGTAGACCCCACCATGGGCTATTGCCCTAGTAACCATGATCTGCAACTTCCGACCCTACGATCTTCGTCATCTTCATCAATCAACAATGGGGCTAATTACGATTACACCTGCGAGATTGACCTCTGGAACTTTGCTCGATCGACATCATCGTTAGTGGCAGGCTCGGAATCACTATGCCACGTGTCCAACGCATCATCAGTGTAGCAGAATAAAGCTAGCCCCCATGTCAGATATAATTATATAAATAATAGATGAGCATATATATATATATGATCATGTTTCTAGTTCTTCTCAAGTCAGAGGATGATTATTATTACAAACAGTTAAATGCGATCTTGTTAATTAATAGTGTTTTAATGAAATTAGAATATCTTTGTTACATAAATGAAAAGTGGCCAATCAGCTTATAGCTTCTATGACATCAGGCTCAATTTGTAAAATTAAAATTAACATAATGTCAAAGATTCGATACCTAGCCGGCTTCTTTTTTCATTCTCTACTCCTAAGGCATTTTTTCTCCTTTGCAATAAAAAGGGGAAAAAAATTTAAGTTTTTCTTTTTTTTTCTTTTTTTTTTTTCAGATGGGGTGGCACTGTCAAGTGTCAACCATGGGTCTTTGCTTAATCACGATGTCTACCATTCATTAACTTTTATGGGGTTCTTGGTGAGTGTAGAGAAAAGAAAGATATGTACGCAGAAATTCACTATGGCTAACTAGATATCTATCCCGTTAGTGATGAGTTTGATAATTAATTATCTTTTTTTCCTTTTGCCGGAAGTGCAATAATTATACGGGTCTAGCTTTTTTATCTTGTAAGGTGATGATGATGATGATGATGATGATCATAATAAGGTCATGTTCCTAATTATAATGTGCTCTTCATGTATGGGTCACGTGGTTTGTCGGTTAGCTTGAGGAAGGTGCAGAGCCCCATGGGTGGGCTTGTCCTATTGTACCAATTAACAATAGCTCTCTATTGCTAAAAGGGTGTGACCAGGAGGACATGGGCTCCCCTCAAACATGCATCAGTACAAATACAATACTTTCACACAGAAAAAGAGAGAAGAGAGAGAGACGGCTAATTAAGCTGTGCATAACTTTAAGCAAGTCAAAAAAGAATCTCAGTGGGTTCATATATTTATATATAATACGTAAGCTTTGCATATTCATTTCGTCACTGATTAGGGTTAAGGTAAGAAGGAAATTGCCAAGCCAAAATCAGATTGTCCACAAGTTTATATTATTAATTTTTTTTGTGGTTTTCGTTCTTATTCATAACTTCAATTCCATGTAGAAAATCCCCAAGGGAATTAAAGGACCTCTTACTAACTAACTAAAATGCTTCATCGAGATATATATATATATATATATATCATTTTTTATTTTTAAATTCGTTTTCAGGGATTCAATTTTCAAATGATTAAAACGTAAGGTAGAGGTAGGGTTTCATTTTGGACCACTTTCTTTCTTTCACACCAAATATATTCTTGTGTGTACTGCTTAATTCATGAAAAGTGTAGCAACTTTTTAACTTGAAGTTCACTTAGCCAGCAAAAGTTTTATATGTATCTGATATGTCTACCAGCTAGGAAAAAGAAAAATCGATCATACACCAAGGATATTCAAGAAAAATATTTATCAATCTAATTAATTAAGTACGGACAAATTAATGTCTTTTCCTTGTTTTGCCTTTCGGACCACATAAGGTGGAAGGATTATATATAAACACCAAAACTAACAAGAACCAACAGCATCTTTCCTCAAACTTCTTTCTTTGATTAATCAGTTCTCTATCTTGTGTTGGGATATGGGAAGGTTCGTCACATATATATAATAACCAATAAGAGTTCTTCAAGTTGAAAGGTTACAATTTTATTCATCTAGTCAACATCCACCAATTGAGGGTTAAAATACATAAACTGCAAATGGTGAAAATCCATGATGCCTTGCTCGATTAAGCCAAGCGAAACGTTTCAAAACTGATGCAGTAAAAGGAACAAGGGTGAGATATTTTTAATTACTTTTCTGAGACAGTGTTAACGACAGAGACGAAGTGGTCTCTGTTGTATATCTTTCTAAAAGAATATGAATGAGAATGAGTAGGAAGTTGAAGATAGCTAGCCAGCGGGATTTAAGGCCATGCCACCAACCACAGCATACGAATCCCAAGGCTTATAGTAGCAACGTACAGTTATTCCTGGAATTATCAGACAACAACCCCAACCTCTCCCTTTGTCCCCTTATGCTCCCTCTTCTCCTCTGTGCGTGAGTGTGTGTGTTTTTTTTTTCATTTTCTTTTTTCAAAAAAAAAAAAAAAAAATCGGTACAGTTGGTAGGGAAAAAATTGAGACAAGTGAAGAATGGTAGTAAAAATTGACAATAAATATATAAATAAAATACTTCAGCTATCCTTTGAATTTTAATTATTTCTTCCACCAACTTGATCACTATTTTTTTTAAAATGCACACAAAAGTTCCTTTAAAAAAGATGAATTAATTTGTCAAGATTCTAAAGGAAAAAAAAAAAGTCCAAAGGCTCTTATTGTAGAATTTCATTTTGTGTAAATAAACAGAAAGAAAAAGTTCCATATAACTTCAAAAAATAAAAATAAAAATAAAAACTTTTTGCATTATATATATATATAGGGAAAAGCACATCTTACCTTCCTGAACTAATGTCTAATTTATGAAATAGGTACTTGAATTTTACATTATAACAGAACACATTCCTGAACTTGAGACTAAAATTTTAAAAAAATATTAAATCATTGTTAAAATTAACCGTTCTTGCCTTAACAATCCTCACATACTGACATTAAGTTAAAATGAAATATAAATATAAGTACGTTGTCTCTTGATAGGCTGTAGGGGTTTTGTGTGTTTGAGCTCTTTTGCTCCTTTGTAAACCCCAAAAAATATATATTAATTGAACTTAATATTTCCATTTTAGTCTACAGTTAAGAGATGTGTTTCATAACATATGTTCTAATATGTATATACTATTAATTTTGTAATTAGATCTTATTTCAAAGAGAAATTAATGTATTTTACCTTTAGATATATAAATGTGTACGTTCACTTGTAATATACCATTTTTTGTGGTGTAATTTCTCTTAAAAATGAGGAGAGGTTGGGGACGCAGAATATAAAGTGTGCTTCTCCTGTTGTGTTTCTTCGCTTGCCCTTTATTTCTTTCTGAATTGTATCATGTGACTCATTATTGCAGCAAAGTGGGTCTGTGGGAGCTTCATACTTTTTCCAAACCTTTTTGAAACATATATACTTTGTCAACTCTTTTAAAATAATTAAAAAAATCGTAGATAGGAAAAACAAATACAAGAGTTGGAATCTCGATTAATATAGTATGAGATATTTTAGTTTTCTTATTGACAACGCTTAGGAACTTAATAAAATTGGTCGGTGTCTCAGTGATTAATCTCAGTGAGCGATTTAGGTTTTGTTAGATGAAAAAATTATAAAATTTCTTTTCCAGTATTCCGAGGGTCTAGAGTTTTTTTTATTAACAAAAAAAATCTGACACGTTTCCCAGAGCCTCGTGTTGTGCAACAACTAATCAACCAAAATTACTTTTTTCTCTCAACGAAAAACTCTAGAGCAAAACCATTATAATTTACAGTAAAGTTAGTGTAATAAAGAAGATTCTCTCAAGGTTAGTATTGATTAAAGCCCAAATATTAGACTTTATGCTTCGATAATAATTATCGAGGCAGATCTCTTCAACTTTAATTTCTGCTTTTATCACCTACAAATTATCAAGCATAATCTTAGTGATGTGAAACAACAGAAATTCGGATAAGAAAGAAGCACAGAAAAAAGAAAAGAAAACAAAATAAAATCTGTACCAATAAAAGAAAAAGTAGTAGCTGTATATCTATGATTAGCTTAGAAAATTTGAAAGACGAGAACAAATAGAAATACAACTATGTGCTTTGTAAATTGAAATTTTCTGCAAATGAAAAGGAAAACTGAACAGCATAACAGCTAGCTAGTGCGTAAGGCAAATTATAGGAGGAATAGTCTGGATTCTGAAAGAAGCTAAGATTACGACTTTTCTCCTTTATTTTGAAGTATTGCTTTCTGGATTCAACATTAATTAGTTCTTTAAGATACTATGTGCAAGATTTAATTTCAAATAAGTTGTCTACAAGCTAGAATCATTTTCTTTTATATTAAACAAAGTATTTTTTTTTTTTAATTACATAAGGGGTGGGCGTACTATTTTTGGGGGGGAGTGGGGTCGATCCCCGACCCTCTACCTTAAAGGTAGGGGACATGCTATTGTGACAGACAGTCACAGGCTACATTAAACAAAGAAAAAACTCAAAAACTTTTTGTAAAATATTAAATAGGCTACTATCATTTTAACATCTTAACTTATTTATTTGTTTGACTTTCAATTTTTGTCATTTTTGTTTTTTACGGTTACATCCATCAAAGACTATTTTAAAACACTATATAAAATTAAGAGAAATATGACACAAATTTAAAGTTAAAAGATTAAATTAAAACAAAAAATTAAAGAATTAAATTAAAATTAATTCATTAATTAATGAGCCAAAATGATAGTTAAACCTATTAAATGTTTCAAAACTATAAGTGGGACAGTGGGAGTGCACAATCTCAGTATTACTCAAAAGAGATTTAGCCGGAACAGCTAATCATTAAAAAATATTAATTTCTCTTAAAGTTTGACTAGATTACACTTGATATTTTCTTGTTCTAAAAGTTATACCCAACTCCTTTTCAACTTTCTTTTTTGTCAGTAAAATTAATTTTTTAGACAATTTATGTTTTTTTTAAAATAAAATTACTTAACTATCTTTACTATCATATTAAGAAAGTAAAATTACAATATTATGTTAGAGTTTAAACCAACTTATTTGTCTTTACTATCATATTAAGAATAAAATCAATCTCATGTTTTATAAAAAATTAACTTGTTTGATAAAACATAAATTAAAGAAAAAAATTCTGCAATATATATCAAAATGTTAATAAAATTAAGATGAGTGTAATTTTTTAAATAAAAAATATAGTGATTTAAATAAATCTCAATCAAAGTTAGCATAATTTACTTTAAGAAAAATGAAAAAAGATAAAATATTTTCTCCTACATACTCGTACTAGATTTGACCATATTCAGAACTTATAACATAATTCATCAATATATATGTATGTCTCTGCCTAATTCCCTTTCCCCAATTAATTGATCAACACTATATGTTTGATAAGAAATTTACAAAAACACCTATTATATCTTAATCAACAACCAATTTATATTTTTATTTTGTTCGTAATTGTATAGATTCTATTTAAGAATGTTTTGATTTTTCCAAAATAGCTCTATCATATATACGGTATGTTAATTGCAATTAATTTTGAAATTGAATTGAAAAATTGAAATAAATTTAAGCCATTTGTTTAATATATTTCAGAATTTCTATATATATAATAAATTTATTAGATTGATATACAACTAATCAGTTAGTAATTAAAATATATTATTTCTTAACAAATATTTTAGGGCGCTGATTGATAAAAGCTATTTTTCATGGATAAACTGATAGGAACCTTCTTTTGAATTGTTGTCAAAACTGAGACAAAAGTTATAGCTATTTCTTTATGGTCCGCTTTCTCGAAGTGATAATATATCCAATTAATAACAAGTTGTAGCTGGATTGCCTTTAACTGCAAATCCATCATCTATGACCCCAACACTACTATTAGTACGCATCCACTTCGCCATTAAAGCAATATGCATGTTGCATAAATTATAGCAGTTGACTCTCTGCTTTTGGATTTCCAGCATCAGCAAAGAAAAAAGGAAACAAATATTCCGTCACTTCAGAATCAACATATATAATAATTAAGTTATTATTAGATATGAATTGATAATTGAATTGATTTTAGTAGTAGAGAATTTTTTTTTGGGTGTTCAAATTTCTACATCATTTCTCTTAAAATAGTTTAATGTATAATATAATTAATAAACAAAACAAAAAACGCATAAATCATAAATTGCACTACTCAAATATTCATGACCAAAGATAGACAGATAGATAGATATATGTGTATTTGAATTCTTTTTTAAAAAGATAACTCTATCACTTACATAATTATATAAATTTCTATAAATCAAGTTTCAAGTCCAATTGACAAAACAGTAGGATAGGAGCCATTGTCGTTTTTGAGTTGTGATGGTAAGGAAATCAGCAATATGCATCCGTACGATTACGTGCTTGTGTACAGAATAACACAGTCTCGCATAGTTTTATTCCTCCTGCTGCTGCTGCTGCTGCTGCAGTTATCCATTTGACATGCTTATGCTATTAGCAATGTTTTGCGAAGCACACGCCAATTATCTGCGAACACTATGCTAATTAAGATTAATGCTGATCCTATGCAACGGCATAAAATAAGATTAATTAAAATAAAATCTTACTGTTGTAATAATAATTAATGAAATATCCTGGGTAGATGTACTATTTTCAAAAAAATTATATAAAAAATTATATCTTAAAAAACTTGTAATAAAAAATTTTAAAAATCGAAATTATTCTTGAGGGCTATAAATGTTATCAAATTTTAAAATATTTATTATTGAGTTTAAAAAATTTAGTATTGGATATAGAAAAATGTTAAATTATTTTATATTCAATAGTAAATTTTTTGAATTTAATAATAAATCTTTTAAAACGTAATAATAATTATAATTTTTAAAAATAAATTTAATTTTTAAAATATTTTATTATAAATTTTTTTAAGACATGAGGCTTTAGTTATAATTTTTCCAAAACTATAATGTTCTCTTTAGCGCTTAATTAATTTGCAGTGGATGTTGTTTTGTCTACTCATAATAGGTACATACACACACTTGCAAACAACAGTGGAGATTAAAAGCTATGTAGTAAATGACGAAGCTTCTCCGGTTGATTCGTACGTTAAATCGCACTCCTTTCAAATCACAACAATTATTTATTAATTACGAATAATACAATCACTTTTTAGTTTTGTTTGTTTCTCATGTGTGTTCCCAAAAAAAATTAAGGCAAAAGTCCAGAAAAATATTGAAATCATTCAAAATATTCTATAAAAAGCAGTAAAGTTCCATAACTCCTTTATTAGATTCTTAGTGCATTGAATAATATTTTTTTCATTTTTTTAACATATGCTTCGATTAAAATTTCATCATACAGCTACTGACTTAAAAAAATTTGTTTATTCCTCTTTCTTTGTCCTTTTCTTTTTTTTTTCTTATTTATCTCTCTCGATGGTGGGATTCAAGGTGCTATTTTCCCATCAACTTTTTCAACGACAAAGTTCCACCAGATGGTCTATAAACCTATCTATCTATATATTGCCACGTCATCCAAAGCTAGCATTGATGATACTCCAATGATACAAGTTGGACTTATTTTACATACTTTTCGTACAGCTACAAATTATTCGATTTTTGCTGATAAAAGGTTCACCACCTCGCCCCCCCCCCCCCCTCCCCAAAAAAAAAAAAAAAAGTCTAATAGTCTTCTACCACACATCTCAAAATAGCCAGTGTAAAAGACATACACACACGTATCCATAAAGATGAATGGTTTTATGTAACAAATGAGAAGAGTAATTAATTCTTATTAAATCACAAATTAATACAGAAATTACTAATGTAAACTTTAAAAAAATATTTATCATACATTTGTCAGAATTTTTGCATTAAATTTGATTTTTAATTTATGATTTAGCAGTGATTAATTATTTTTTTCACTTAAATTCACTTCTGTCATTTAATACATTCTCTATATATAGGGAAAAAATGTAGTGACAGTAATTAAAAATGAAGAAAGGAACCTTAATCAAATGAAATTAAATAATCCATTATAGAGCTGAATAAATGAAAGGTCATCTTCTTATTAATGATAGCAAGTTTATACGGCAAACATGACCACTACATAAAGACCCGCAACCATAGTGATGAAGCCATAATGAGTTGAGGGACTCACCGACAAACTTCACAGTAACAACTGGTCTGCCTTAATTAGGCAATACTCTAAGATCCACACTCCCAATTGCCGATGCCACATTTTGCGCTCCTGGCATAAAAGGGTTGTTGGCTATGAAAGTTTTTAGATTTCCAGAGAGTTAATTTTATTATCTCTCCGTGTCAGTCAGAGATTTAATTGTTTCTATAGCCAAAATGGTAATAATTAATTTGAGAACCTTAAATCAACCATTAGCAATTAAACTAGTGAGTTAATCACGGTAGGTGAGGTGGGGTCAAGCTGTAATGTGCAGGCAAGGTGTTACGTCTAAATCAATAATTCCAATTTGAGAAGATAATGGGGCTTGAAAGGCGTTATAGGATTTAGAAGAAACCCTCATATCTCTCTCTCTAGATCTCTTTTTTGAAAAACATGCAAGCGAGGCCAAAAGAGAATCAAAATCCCAAAGTGGCCACTGATGAGATTAAAAGGTGGTGGAAAAGGCAATTGCCTTTCATTGAAATTTCATCAACCCCATTTCAGTCCAAATCCCTGATCGTAACTTTGATATTGAGACGTTTATTCTCTTTTCACTAACTTCCAGGCAATAACATAACATGGAGGGGTTTTCTGATCAGGAAGGAGACAACTCTTACCCTATGCGGTTTGCAAGAGATTTCTTTGTTAAAATGTTGGCCATTAATCTGATTAGGGGATCCATAGAGAGAAGAAAACTTTCTTTCTTTTTCCTTGTTTCTAGGTCTATAGATGATCTTATCATAAAAAAGCTTCATGTAATTGATTCCTTTGGCGCCCACAATCATTTCGAGGTTTTGTGATTAGAATTTTCACTTGCCAAAAGGCTATAATAAAATAATAATAATAATAATTACAAACATGGAAAAGCCAGCTCCATGAGTTATATGGCATCCCTTGCCTCTCTCTTTGTGAACACCATTTTCCCTCTTTTCAATGACCAACCATGGAGGATTCCAATTTCCCACTACAAAAGCTTTTTAATAAGAGAGACATGGAGGAAAAGATGATGATGTAGTACCCTTTTACTTTGAACATTAATTGATTGTCATCCTGCGTGTAGAATCAAATATCATCACCTTCACTCTGTCTGGGCCCTTTGTGTCTCCTTCTAATTTCTATACAAATCGATATCTGCAGTTCAGAAATAATATCCACTTAATTACTAGTCTAACAAAGTTAATTAAGTTTTTGGGTTGTAAAACGAGTAAGATTTGAGTAAACTAGTAGAAGCTCTATAAAGGGAAAAGGGACCTCAGAATCCAGCCTTAACTTTAGTAGCTAGTTGATTAACAGGAAATTTAAGGTTTTGAAATCACTATAATATATTTACAAAAAGAAAAAATCTTATAGGTGGCCTGCAAAGTTGAGGAAAAAGGAGAATAAGATTTTACGAGTTCTGACTACCTAGCTATAATCCCAACATTAACTACCAGTGATGAGAATTACACGGCTAAACTGAACATAGATATATGGGAATTGAGTAGAGTTAATCTCAAATTAAAGTTGTGGTAATGTCGGCAACTCAATATAATTTGAAAGAATGTCATAATTTTTTTTTTCTTGGTGCTATAAAAAATGTCATAATCAAAAAGCAGCCCATGCAGTAAGTCTGTTCGCATTCTGAAAGTTGTGTAAATTAAGTGATTAAGAATATATATTGATGCCAAAAGCTATTAATTGTTTGGTTACATGTTAGCAAACAAAAAAAATTGACATTTCAGATCGTTGGTGTTTGAATAACCACAAACCAAGGGTGGCGTAGCAATCAGGCACTGCATAATCCAACTCCATCGAAGCCGTTGAATGCCCATTCTATCGTCTATGTTTATTTCATTATCCTCTTCTCATCACCAAACAAAAATTAATTATTTATTCAGGAAATGATTAATTAAAGCCAAAAGAGTTTATAACATTAATAGATAGAATTTCTACAATTAATTTTGGTGAGACTTTGATAAGTTTTGAGATTTACGTTGTACGATCAACCCAAAGGGATAGATCTATTAATCAAGTCTGCGTGCTGATAGAATTTCTAATTATATATTGACTTAGCGTTGCATTTTTATAATTAATTTTTAAACTTTTTTGAACTAAGTATATAACCATTTCCAATTATATTTCTACTATTGCATGTTGGTAGTGTTTAAAATAAAATTTTATTATATATTCTCAAAATATCACTCTATAAACATATTTAATTCATCAAATTAGCTAAGCGATTAAATATACCACTAAACCTCTTTTGAAATTAGCACTTAATTATACTTATAAAACAATATTTTAATACTATAGCCCATAGCTTACATGATATCAATCTTAGCTTTTAAGATTAATTAAAATGAATGTTAATGTCAATAGGTTTAATCTTTATTACTGCTTTTGTTTATTTTCGCAATCTTTACCCTCAAAGCCTTAAGACTTCTTTTATAACAAACCTAAAAAGAATGATTCTTTAAAGCACATGAACTTCTCAACTAACAATTTCATTTTTTCTAAAAGGAATTAAAAATCTCTATGTTCTACCACTTCGATCGATCCTTTTTGGGCCACACATGATCGATACCTCTTTGTTACTGACACTTATGATTATGATTTAGGAGAAAAATTAAAAGGTGATAATATTAATCTAATTCAGCTACATATAATGTTTAAATAATATAGCTAATTTATATTATAACAAAACAGCTTGCGTTTTATTATTTAAATGAGTAATTAATGCATATCTATAGGTAAGCTAAGGTATGGTTCATAACAATTGAGAAGGATAATATAATATAAAGTGTTACCTAAGTTGACAGTGGTGATAAATGAAGGAGCTATAGTTGCTGCCAAAATGGTGGTTATAGTGTGGTGCGAGTACCAATCACTGTCTACTGCCTTTATGGCAAAAACGGTACCGTAGCATTGCATTAATTTAGTTTCATTACCCGTATCTTTTTGTCATTTTTTACTTCTATCAATGTCAATAACCCTTGTGTGGAAGAAAAACAGAAACGTAGAGTTATTATCTAGCACATAAAAAGAAAAGGAGAGGCTGAGTTTGTACGTGGAAGTGACAAGTCTTTCTCAATCGTATCCAACTAAAAAAATTGAATCAGATAATTGATCAAAAAAAGCATGTTTTCCTTATATCATTTCTTACTTTGGCCATATCATTTGTCTCTTTCTCTGACGAGTTAGAATAGGGCTTAGTAACTTTTGGAAGGATTCTGATGCATGTATATATGTGGTTTCATTGATATCAATTAGCTATGCCAAGAATATATGGCAAGTGATATCATCATGATATCATAATTTCATTATCTACTTTGGAGATCATATGATATCACTATTATTTATTTGAGAAAAATTAACATATACTTCTATATACTTGAAGTGCGGGTGTATATATGTGTATGTGTGCGCATGCTCCAAGTATAATGTTATATATATACACACACACACACACACACATAAGATTGTAATCTCATGTTAATTAATTAAAAAAAATCTCTTGCTAATTTAGTATGAGTGGCAAAATAATTAAAAGCTTAAAATTTGCTTATCAATATGCATGTTTTCTAGTTGGAGAATGAATATTTAGAAATTTATGCTTATTGTAAGGAGTTGAACCCCCCCCCCCCCAAAAAAAAAAAAAGAGAATGTTCATCTGTACACATAAAGCAGTAACATGGGAACCAGGTTATTAATTAATTAGTACATAAAATTGAAATTAATTTTTAGAACCTAAAATCTCAAGAAAACTAGATTTAAGATTGAGTAAATTACATTTTACTCTTATGAATTAAGGTTTAATTATAAAATTGTACATGAATTTTAAAATATAAAAGACGTCTATCTGAATTTTGAACAAAAATAAAAATATTAAATTCTAATTAAAATTAGTTGCAAGAAGTGATATAGACCCTATTTGGTTCACAATCTAGGAGGGAATGTGCAATGCATTCCTTTGCTTTGCCTTGTTTGGTTGCCTCTATCTGATGCATAGGAATGTAGTGGATGTATTTTGATGCCTTTACAGAAGATTGGAAAGAGTTCGAAGCCAAAAAGGCAAAGATCCCATTTTGCCCTTGGTTTGAAAAATCGTGAACACCTAGCTGTAACATCCTTATCATGGTCGACATTTTCAGTCTAATTGTTATGGCAATTTTGCTTCTAATCTTTCTATGCATTTGCTAAAATCGAAACTCAACGTTTATATACAGAGATTGAAATCGAAGGGGGATTGATGGTACAGCCATAAAGAACGCTCATGGGATGCACGTGAAGGAGAATGACCACAACTCCAGGGTGAAGATAGTGTTAGAATTGTAGGATCTTATATGAAACTAGAATACTAACATGATATTAGTACAAGAACCACACCTGTAGCTGCCATGGAAGCAAGTTATAGAGTAGATCTTCCTCTCTATCACCCTATGCTGAGATGAGCAACTTTCAATGAGACTAGCACTCTTGAATTAGAGTTAGAGAGGGGACCTAACTCTATTTAAAGTTATTTTATTGGGCCCTCCCATCATAGGATTTAATAAAACTATTGGCCCACACTTTAATCCGCTCATCAAACCTTTAATTTGAATGTGTACCAAAACCTACTAACTTTATAATCACTTAATTTTAATTGGGTTTATGATAAAACTTAATGAACTATGGTCAACCTAATTTTAAAAAATATTAAAAGAATTAATGTGAGTCCACACAAGATTTTTCAACATTCTCCTACTTGGGGCACATTAATTTGATTTTAAGAAAATTCATTTTATTTTACAAAACGACTCCTGGGTTGACGAAACAATAAAACTTTATGTGCACACTTTATTTAGAAAATAATGGTCCTTAAGAAAGCACATCGTACATAGTCCAATCCAATATAACTACCAATAAGGGATAATAACAATCATTATATCCTTTAATGACATAAGACCAATCCATACTCACATATATTGGCATCATATTGACATAAATCTTAAGTCTGGAAGTGTGGTAAGAAATAACTCTCAAAGTGATTAATAATGCATTATTCCTTATCGATCCTCCGTATAATTTTTCAATATCTGTATGCTAAACTGCAATAAAAAATTACGACTTTTTAATATCCATATGCTAAACTGCAATGCAAAATTGTACGACTCATAACAAGTCTACGTGTCTCAAATACTTTATCTCGAGAATATAGTATAGTGCCATAAGAGATATATCATGACAAATACAACGGTCATCCTTAAGACCAACACTATGTTTTAGGGTACATATTGCATTTAATCCTTACACAAGTAAAATATTAAAGGTGATGATCATTAATAACATATCAAGTATATGAAAGTTTATAAAATTTATTAACATAACCAAAAGACATCCACATAATCATTCTATAAAACATAACAACAAAGGGCAAAATACGTGAACTCCCACTAATTTAAAAGATTAAAAGACTCTAAAATACCCATGTTCTCAATATGTTTACTAAATTGTATGAGTCTTAATCCTTTAATTAGAGGATCAACAAACATTGACTCACTGTTTATGAATTCTATGGCAACATCTCCTTTCTTAACTATTTTTCTTAATATTTGTTACCCCAATCGAAGCTAATTATTTTGATAATACTCCCCAATTGTTCCTTAACCTTTATTTGATAATTTTCAACATGTCAAGAGCCTTAAACTTTTCTCTAATGAGAAAGACATATCCATGACGGGAAAAAATTATTAATAGAGGATAGAGTCCACTAATATCTATGTATATTATTTCTATGAGACTTTTGCTACAAGTTGTGCCCTTCTTCTTAGTTTTGGTCAATTTTCCCTTTATGTGTGTTTATTTCTTTATACCATAACAATGATTGACAGTTCTCAATATTGAAAGATAAATTGTCAATTTTGAAATTCAAAAACAATCTGTATGGTCAAATAAAATGCATTTGCCAATCATATTAGAATCAGAAGAAATTCCAACATCGTCGTTTTCAAAATTGAAAAATATCCAACTTTATTAATCAAGAAAAAAGAAACTTAATATCTCCTAAAAAAAATTTCTAAACAAAGCCGATAACCATATCCCAAAAATAAAAGAAAGTTAAAAGTAAAAATAAAAATTCCTATATGTTTAACTTCAATGCTCACACTATTTTCTACTTTTAATTTGGACTCATTCTCTCTTAATTTCTTATTGATTCTAAATCCCTTGCTTTTTGCCCTT
The DNA here is from genome assembly GCA_032878935.1 of Erythrophleum fordii. Classification (NCBI taxonomy): domain Eukaryota; kingdom Viridiplantae; phylum Streptophyta; class Magnoliopsida; order Fabales; family Fabaceae; genus Erythrophleum; species Erythrophleum fordii. The sequence continues at coordinate 9,151,532 of JAVQMF010000047.1, forward strand.
CTTTGCCAGCCAATCTTTATATTTAAAATAATCAACCTTTTTTTTATGACCCTTTTTCTTACAGAAATAACAATTTATATCCTTTATTTTATCTCCATAATCTGCAGTTTGACGCTCACCATGCCTTTTGAAGTTTTGATCACTTTTACGAGCATGCGTTTTCTTGTTCTTAAATCTTTCTTTTCCCTCATGGAAATTTGGCCTATTATGAAAAACTAAGTATACATTCTCATTCTCATTCTTTTCCTTTTTCAGTTTTTCTTCCTTAGCCATGCATTTAGAAATTAAGTTATTTAGATCCCAAACCTAATCTTGTGTGTTGTAAGCAGTTTTGATTTGATTAAATTCTTGTGGAAGCGAATTAAATGCGTCATGAATGACAAAGCTATTTAGAATTGGAATATTATGAGCCTTAAGCTTATTTTGAGCATGCACTATCCTCATAATATATTCCATAACTCCTTTAGTACTATCATATTTCGTACTTGTCAATTCACTCGTGAGTTGTCCTGCCTCAACTTTGTCAAACACATGATACCTTTTTCCCACAGTATCAAAAAATTCCTTAGCATTTGTGGTTTCAAGTAAAATACTCATGAAATGTTCAGTAATTGATCTTTTTATAGCTATGAGACTGAGGCAATTAGATTTCTCCCACTTAGCATAGTACTCTTTTTGTTCAGTAGTACTATTCATAGTGGGTTTCAAAAGTTCGTTCTCATGTAGTGTAGATCTATGTCCACTATTCTCAGAGCAAATTCTATATCTTGTTTCCACCTCTTATAGTTGGAACTATTTAGGACCTCAATGGTAGTGTTATTGTTGTTCACAATAAAAGAGACTGTAGATAAAATTGCAACATAGTCAGTAAATCAGGCAATTTCAAAATAATTCTCAAGTTGAACAAGCTATCCTTGAGAAGCACCAGTTGCATCATCATGAACTTCCCTTTGGGTAGAGAACATAACATGTATTAGGCCTCTCTAGCATAAAGCTAATATAAAGGAGAATATATAGTATTAAGAGCCTTATCTCCTTTGGGTAGATAAGTCTCTCAAACTATATATCTCTATCCAACAAGAAAGATTATAGTTGAGAAAATTCATCCCCTTTGAGTAGATAAATTCTCTTAACTACTTACTTCCACCAGCACACTTCATGCCATACCAAAGTCAGTATATATAATAACCCCCTTTGAGCAGGTAATTATATATAGTAACTCAATTTCTATCAACAAAGGAATTCAATGATTTTGTGTATTTTGATAGATAAATATCTTTAGTGACAAATATCCATAACAATACACAAAAAATATCCCCAGAATAGAACAAAGGAAATTACCTTGCCTCTTATCAACAAAAGGAACTAAACGGTTTTAATAACTTTAATGAATGAATCACTTTGGTGATTTATTCGCAACAGTTTATTAAAACAAAATTCCTAGATTATGAGAAAATTCATATTCCATTAAGATACTTTTACCATATGTATCCTAAAAGGCCAATTATGAACCATGTTTGCATGAAAATTGTGAATAATAACAATTTTCTTTAAATAAACTTAAATATTGATGTTTAATAGCTTAGCTAGAAAGTATAATTGTTGTATGTGTATCTAAGGAGAGTGCACCTAAATTTCATACTCTATATATGTCAAGGTATTTTCCTAAATTTTTCTGTAATTTTCTGAGGCCGTTTACTTATTCAAAATAATTAAAATGCTATTTTTAACTGACGAAACATGAAAAATTAATAAATAATTTTTCTGGGCCTCAAAAAATAAAATAAAAATCACCAAAAATTATAAAATTACTTAATTTAAAAAATAGGACGAAGAACGCTCCAATTGGAGTTGGGAGTGACCCACACATGCCACCTTCTTATTACCCTGCACATGGGGCTCGTTTTGCCTAGTTGGAAGTCTTCTTCAACCTCTAGTCAGGTTACGACAGGTTAGGAAATGAGTTTTTTGACCTGTTTTTTGACCCATAGTGATTCAGCAATAATTTGGAGCTTTTTTCTTCTAATTTCTTGTAACTTTTGTCTTAATTGAGATTCCTAATAAACTAAAGACATCATGATCAATTGTGCAATTAAACAAGTGAGAGGTGCGAATTTTCGAATCCCCTTTCATGTTTTTGGAAATATAGACCCTAACAACATAACATGCAATTTAAAGGATTTTAACACTGAAAATCATATCCTTTTGATGAGAAACAAGATTCCTAAGATGTTTGAATGATTAATTGAACACGTTAATAAAAGAATACGACAAATTTGATGCATATGTGTATGGGTTTCAAAACATGAATCCTAAAGATACAATATGCAATATGAAGCCTTTTGATATCGATAATCATGGGGCTTTGATATAAAATAAGGTTTGTAATGTGTCTGGATTATCAATTGAGCAAACAAATACGAGAATCAATGTAATTTGGTGTGTATACATGTGAGTTTCGAAAACATGAACCCTAAATCCCTTTTTCGAGTTTCCAACGAAATTGAACCAATCTGAATGCAATTAAATGTTACAATAAGATACAAAAACATGAAAACAAGCTTTCCCATATAACAATTTGAATTAAAACGTGATATTCGAGCAAAACAATATTAGGCATATGACATGAATACATGAACTTTGAGCTTTAAATTCTCTGTGCCTAAATTGAGTTACCAAGTAAATTATATGTTGTTAGAAAACTTGTAATCTATAGAGTAAAAGCCCTCAATCAATTAAGCCAATTATCCAGTGATGATGAAAAAATTTCAAAGACCAAAATAATGTCAATGAATATGATACCTTTATAAAAATATAAACTTTTGGTTCTAAAATTTCATACGATAACCATAAGCTCTATTACCACTGTTAGAATTGTAAGATCTTGTATGAAACTAGAACACTAACATGATATTAGTACAAGAACCATACTTGTAACTATCATGGAAGCAGGTTGTAGACTAAATCTTCTTCTCTATCACCCTATGCTGAGATAAGCGACTTTCAATAGGATTAGCACTGTTGAATTAGGGTTAAAGAAGGGACCTAGCTTTATTTAAAGTTGTTTTATTAGACCCTCCCATTATAGGTTTCAATAAAACTATTGACCCACACTTTAATCTACTCACCAGACTTTTAATTTGAATATGTACCAAAGCTCACTAACTTTATAATCACTTAACTTTAATTGGGCTTATAATAGAACTTAATAGACCATGATCAACCTAATTTTAAAAAACATTAAAAGAATTAATGTGGGCCCACATAAAATTTTCCAACACATAGTTCTACGCAGCCCATGGATGGCATAAGCCCTCTCATCAGTTAAATCAACAACGATCACAATACTGAGACGTAGAGGTCAAGGTTGATGTGAGGAGAAAGGAAGGAGATGAGGGTTGTATGTGCATTAGATAGTGAAGTAATCTAATCATTAGCTCAGCCTGAATTGAATTGTTTGGTTCCGACATAAAAGCTTCGACTGCAGTCATCGAAAAAATAGGAAGAGAGAGGAATCAAGGTCAATGGGGGAGTTCTAAAAAATTGTTAGGGAAAATTTTTTTCAAATATGGAAGGGAATTAATTTTATTTTACTTTAGATTGATGACATTTTTATCATTTGCTTAAACTTGTACTTTGTTCATTCATTATTTTTATCCAACTAAATATGCAAATATGAAAGTATTATCATTCCATTCAATGTCACATTAAACATAAACAACACAATCCATTTCACCTCAACATTTCATTCACCAATACACCAATAACAATTCATTAAAGTAAATAAGTTCATTATCTTCACATTGATGAGTTTTCATCTCAACTTAATATTAATCTCTAGACTTCAAAAGATTGTTGAAATAAGAAAAGATTCTAATGAATTTTAATTAAGATTTAACGTTTTAAGTTTTGTTTGAAGTTTGCTTTAATTTTTGTCCAAAATTCAAAAAGATATTTTGATATATTTTAATATTTATATATCAATTTAATTAAGGGAAGTAAAACATAGTCTGCCCTTTAGAATTTAACTGGCGACTACTAGCTTCAAATACTTTATTCTTTTTTATATATATTTTGAGCAGGGCCCTTTGGTATATTTGGGGCCGAAAACTCTAGGCCCATTATTATTCTTGATTTGCGTTTAAATTTCTTTTCGAGCCCAATTGAATCGGAGTTTGTTCTCTCCTGTTTTTTATTTTCACCTTTTCAGAACAAAAGGAAGATTCCTTTCCGTCACTACAGAATAAAAAAGATGTTACCCCTTCGACTTTCGTGAGGCCAATAAAAAGGGTTGAAATGTGAGATCAACAAAAGGAAAAAGCATTTGATTTGATCTGGTGGAACAACATCCCAGTGGGCTTAAAACAAAAAAAAATTGACAGTGGGCTTCAAGACCTCTACATGTAGGGTTGAATTTCTTAAACTTCCTCAAATGGGCCTACGTTCTAATTCCCTTTTTTTCACACTACTAAATAAATATTTTTATTTCAGGATCAAATTAAGTACATTTGTATATTTTTGTTATTAATTTTCTTAATAAAGTTATAACATGCATAAAAAATTCTTTTTATCACATAGCCCTATGTTCTAACATGGGTTTTTTTGCGCCAACTATATTCTAACATGGGTTAAGACACGATGTATTTAGATTATATTTGATTTGATGTAATATTAAATATGTAAAAAAAGTAAAAAATAAATAAAATAAATAAAAATGATTCTCATATTCTTATTTTATAAAAACATAAAAAAATTAACATTATTAAATAATAATTATAAAAAGTATGATGAAGATTTAAAGAATATTACAATAGTATTTACTTATCCTTAAGTTATGTTTGATATATGGGAAAGTCTAAAATTGGAAAAGGAGGAGTGGGAGAACTTATTTTGTCTATTTGGTATGTTAAATTAGAGCACCTCATGGGAGAGCTATCTCTAACAAACTTAGGAATCTAGTCTACTTCATAATATGGAAGGAAAGTTTAGCAATCATAGGAGAGCGAAATTTGTGACCAATTTGCCCCTAAAGTAGACCCTAAAGTAGACTATAACTTGCTCAAGCTTGAATTGGATGTCGCCCACCAAAAATAGTGCTTGAGCTTGAAAATTGACACCCTTCCTAGAAAATCCACACCCTCTGACAAAAATCAATGCCCCAATGTTGGTAGTGAAGAGGTTGATATCCAAATTCAAGCATAAAATGAACAATGGATGGAGTTTCAAGCTTCATTCTCCCTTGGCTAAATGAATGATGGATGAAGTTTGAAGCTTTCGATTTAAGCACCCAATGGAGTCCAACAATTTTTTTAGTAATTCTAATTAAAAATAATAATATTTTATTAATTTTTTACCTAAGGACATTTTAGTCATTTTATCACCTTTCTTTTCTGTCTATATTTTGTTTCTATCTTACTAAACATAAAAATGTAAACATATTTCTACTCTTTCACATGTCGTACCAAACATGATTATGAGTTTAAAAGATTCTTTTTCATTTCTAATCCATATTCAATTTTTATTCTATAAAAAATTATATCTTATATACCAAACGATACCTTAGTATCTTTGCACTTTGCTTTCTTATTCTTCATGCACCAAAAGTGCAATTAATTTTAGGGAAAAAATTCTTTTTAAAATTTGAGTCACTTATATATAAATAATCTTTTAAATTTTCAAAATTAGAAAAGTCTTTCAACTTTGATATTTTAAGAAATAGGTGCTTTTATATATTTTATTGTTAATATTATTGCCTAATATGTCACTTCAAACTTTCATTCTAAATTGAATATGTTAATGTTGGGAGACAAATATCAAATTATCATGTTAAATATGAGAAAGTAAGGTTGTATTTGGTGGAGTAAGATATTTTTAAAAAAATAGAAAGGAAAATAATAATGAGAATAGGGTAGAATTTTGTGACCTAAACTCATGTTTAGTATAATATAAAAAGGAATTAAAATAATTTTTTATTTTGATATTTATAAGAGTAGAAATAGCATAGTAATAGAAATAAAAGATAACAAAATGACCAAAATATTCTTAGAAAAAATAATAAAAAATTAATTTTGTTAATTAACATAAGAGAAAAGAAAAAAAAAATTATAGTTGAAAATTTTAAATTAAAGATATTTATAATTTTATATTAAAGAACTTTAAATTTTAAAATTATTTTTAAGGATTTAAAAATAAAAAATTTTAACTATGCGAAAAATTATAGTTTAAGATTTAAAATTAAAACTTTATCTTTAAATTTTTTTAAATAATTTTAAAATTTAATATCTTTCAATATAAAATATTATTGTCATTTGATACAAAATAGTTTTTTTATTTTTCTCTCATCTTTAACAATAATTTTTTTTCAAAATTTGGATAAAATGAACGCATGTATGTGAACAATATCTTTGGAATCTTTACAATCTCTTCATCTCTAACATACCACTCAACATTTTGTCACTTTTTATCCTCTCTCTCTCTCTCTCTCGCTCTTCATCTTTCTCTGTCCTACCAAACATGGCATTTCTGCTTTTATAATGTAATAAGATTGAGTTTATCTAGAAGAAAAATAAAAATAAAACAAAATAAACCCTATTATCATTTAAAAGAGAATCTAGGACAGTTTGACCAGTCTTTGAGAGCGTACAACAGAGAAGAAGAGATTACTAAGCTTAAGGATTAGAACAATTACTGTATTCATCCATGGACCATTTGATATATATATATATATATATATATATATAAAATATAAAATTTACCAATGTAAAGGCACAAGGTGTTGATTCTTTGAGAGATCCACTGAGGTCCGTGCATGAGCCACCTGATACGGTCTCGACCTGCTCCCCCCATGTGACACCATGAGGAGAGCTGTTCAGCTCCCCAAACTTTGCTTAAACAATGAAAGTGAGAGCCTCCCAAGGTCAGCTTTTTTATCCGCAAAAGAATAGCTTTTGAGATATTTATAAGGAAAAGTCTGGAGTAAAGTTATTTTAAATATTTATTATTTAATTTTTTCAATTAAAATATAATATATGAATATTTCCTTATAACTCAATATAAAATGTTGTTAATGCTTTATAAAAAAATTCTGCCAAGTATTATGCTTTTATTAAAAATTTAATAACCAATACTTAAGAATTACATATAAAATTTTAATTTATAATTAGACTATATCTTCTTAAAGTAAGTAATTTAAATTAATTAATATATCAGATATATTTTTCAGTAGATCTATAACTCATGTAATTACATATTTTTTTATAACTAATTCAGTCTATATATTTATTGTATGTATAATATCTACATAAGAAAAAGTCTGAATACCAAGTTTATAATAAGTTATTAAATAGACAAAAATATTAGAGACATCTTTTAGATAAATCCACATATTATTTTTCTTTTGTCTTTTATAAACTAAGGGTTTTTTGAAATTGTTGTGTAGTTTTGTTTAGTTTAAAATAATTAGTTTTTCAAATAGAGTTTTACATAAATGATTAGACTTATATGTAATTCTTTATATATTTTTGTTATCAAAATTTTTAATTAAAATATGATAAATATATAATTTGTCAATAATAATATAACAAGTGTATAGTTTAATTGAAAAATCATATAAATGTCTATAAAAAATTATATACTTATCGTATTTTGATTGAATAAATCTAATAATAAAAATTCTGTATAAGTTTTTCCTTGCCAAAAGTATTTTGGGTGAGAAACTTTTTGTATTTGACAAAATCATTTAATAAGTGTATTTTTCAATATTATTGTGCTTGGCAAATCTTTTAAAAAATTAATTTTTTTACTCTCAAATTATTGAAAAACAACATATCTTTAAGAGGATAGGTAAAAAAAATTAAAAATGAATTGGAGTAAATTATTTTTGAAAAATTATTTTTTGCTTTGTTTTTGCTTCAAAGAAAAAATTTTAATTTTGTTATTTTATAGACAAAATTATTTAAATAATTATTTAAAATTATTAATAAAAAATAATTTAAATTTTTAAAAAGTTTGGCAAAATATCTCTTTTAATTAAAATAAAAGTCTTAGTTTTCTTTGAAAATTAAAAAATTATAGTTAAAGATTTTAAATTAAAAATATTTATATTGAATTATTTTAAATTTTAGAATTATTTTTAAAAATTCTAAAGTAAAGAATTTAAATTACACTATAAAATTATAATTTAAGACTTCAAATTAAAATTTAAAATTTTTATATTTTTAAAAATAATTTTAAAACTTAATTTTTTAATATAAAAATTTTTAATTATAGATTATTAGTTATAATCTACCCTTAAAGATTTGGCCTTCCACGTCCTTTCCCCCCAGTCCCTTGTGGGTTTCAACTCTGAAGCTCCTGGATAGTCGATATCAGTCGCACACCCACTCTGCTTTCAGTTCTCGCATAAATTAATGTATTAGATTTAAAGCCGCCCTCCCCACGGCTGTCATCCCACCAAGCTTTGCCCACTTTTATATAATTACATTAATCAATATAGAAATTACGCCGCTGTGCTGCCTCAGAACTTGTCTCTGCCTCCCCATTTGAATAAAGCTTGGTAAGATAATATCCTATAGCATGTTTGGATGGACTTTTGGAAAGTAGTGATTTACAGGGAACAAATCACGTTTTATAAGAAACAATAAATAATTACTTCTACACAAACGTAATCTGCAGCCAAGTTTCCAAACACTCCTCTAATACTGAAATAAAACCCACGTCCTATAAAAGTCATCTTTAACCCAGATTTCATTCAATTTTTTTTTGGTTAAGCCATGTTCGGTCAGTATATCCATTTCATTGATCACTTCATCAGACACGCACCCGGAATTGAATGAACAAAGAGTTTCTTCAATTTAAATGAGAAATAAAAGGGGGTTTCACGATAGAGCCATGAGGACAAGCTTACTGTAACATTGCTCCTCGTGTTTTCGTACTACTACTGAATGATATGATATAATAAGATTGAATCTGAGCGTCACAGTTATAATACGCCAGGGACTCTTCCTCTTGCTCTTCCTTCACTCTCTCTTTCTCTGTCTTTTAACTTCACAGTTTCTGGCATTTTCCGGACTCTGTTTTTAGCACTTCTCTTCTGTGCTGTAAATGTAGCCCAGTTTTACTGTACATTTTTTGATGGGGAAGAAGGGAGGTACCTCATGGTTGACCGCTGTGAAAAGGGCATTTAGATCTCCAACTAAAGACACTGACAAAAGGAACCAAGAAGAAGACGAAGACAAGGTAACTAACTCACTACTAACCAACTTCGAGTTTCCCATTTTTCCTATCATCTATTTCTGTTTCTGTGAACAACCATGGATTTCCTGGGTTCTTTTTGCAGAAGAGAGAAAAACGACGATGGATTTTCAGAAAAACAGCGAATCAAGACGCAACGGTGAGTACCCAACAAAACCCAACAAAGGAGAACCCTGGTTCGGCTGTAACAACGGCTGACCACGTCCCTGTGCCAACGGCGGCGGCGTCGGTTACAGATCAGAAGAATGCGCTTGCCGCGGCGGTAGTGAAGGCGGAAGCGGCCATGGCCACCGCTCAGGCGGCGATGGAAGTGGCTAGATTGACGAGGCCTTCGAATCAAGCCAGGGAGCGCTATGCAGCTACGGTGATTCAAACTGCTTTCAGAGGATACCTTGTAAGTGTAGCTAGAAGATCTAAGTTCAAACTTCAAATCCTCCATATGTTTGATGAAATGACTGTGAGAAGAAAACAAACAGAGGTTAACTTTTAGATTTCATGAACTTTTAAGGCAAGGAGGGCACTTCGAGCGCTTAAGGGTTTGGTGAAATTGCAAGCTTTGGTGAGGGGTCATAATGTTCGGAAGCAGGCAAAAATGACCCTTCGGTGCATGCAGGCTCTGGTTCGAGTACAAGCCAGGGTGCTTGACCAGCGCTTGAGGTTCTCACAAGAAAGCAATAGTAGAAAATCCACATTCAGTGACATCAATAGCGTTTGGGAATCGCGGTATCTTCAGGATATTTCAGATAGGAGATCAATGGTAAGTGAAGGTGAAGTGAGCTTTTTCATGCGCTTTTGGAATCAGCAATTATGAAATGGGTAAAAAGTAGAAACAAAAAGTACCTTTTTTGCTTCTTCCCATGTTGTCAATCCAACAACAATTTCAGAACTGTTCACTGATATAAATAGAATCCGTTTAAATTGGGTTTTTGGTGACAGTCAAGAGACGGAAGCAGTATTGCAGATGACTGGGATGAACGCCTACACACAGTTGAGGAAGTTAAAGCCATGTTGCAGCAGAGGAAAGAAGCAGCTATGAAGCGAGACAAGTCCTTGTCTCAAGCTTTCTCCCAACAGGTTCCTACATTACGCTGCTTTTCAAAACATGTGATTTTTTTTTTCATTTTCTGAAGTTCTTGAGCTGGTAATTGGTTTGATATTGTGTAACATTGTCGTAGATTTGGAGGAATGGTAGGAACTCATCGATCGGAAATGAAGATGAACTGGAAGAGAGACCCAAATGGCTTGACCGGTGGATGACATCAAAGCCATGGGAGACCAGAGGAAGAGCTTCAACTGATCAAAGAGACACCATTAAAACTGTAGAAATTGACACTTCTCAACCTTACTCATATCTGGGAGCTAACTACAGAAGATCCCATCCAAATTATCAATATAACCCACACCAACCCCAAAGACATTCAGTGGCTTCCCCACTCCACAGAATCCACCAAAATGGTTCTCTTCATCATTCCCCTGCAACCCCATCTCCTGCAAAATCAAGGCCTATCCAGGTCCGGTCTGCGAGCCCTCATTGTGGTAGAGAAGATAGAAGCTACCATACATCTCAAACTCCAAGCTTGAGGTCCGATTACCATTATTCTGGAAACTTGTTCCAAAATGGAAGGGTTGGAACAAGTAATGGCGGTGGGGTTACATTGCCTAATTACATGGCAGCAACGGAGTCTGCAAAGGCTCGAGTTCGGTCTCAGAGCGCACCTAGGCAGAGACCATTGACACCGGAGAGGGACAGAGCGGGGTCAGCAGCAAAAAAAAGGCTTTCATTCCCTACTGCTCCAGACCCTCATGGTGTTGCAATAGGTTATGGAAGTTATGGGCACAGTTTAAGAAGTCCAAGCTTCAAGAGTGTGAGTGCTTCACACTTTGGGTTGGAACAGCAGTCCAACTATTCTTCTTGCTGCACTGAGAGTCTTGGTGGTGAGATTTCTCCATCTTCAACTGGTGACCTTAGAAGGTGGTGGAGATGATTGGAAGCAAACTCTGATGACAAGGTGTGAGAGATTTGTTAGTTGTGTTATTGTCTGAGACCAAATCTTTTCAACGAACTATCTTATTTACGGACTATCTTACGTTTTTATGCTAGAGTTACCTTTAATTAACCCACTCACCCATATATAAAGGAAATTATTCAGGGGTGGCCTGAATCAGATGTAGGAGCAGCAAGTTCTTGCTTACTCGTTGCTAGGAAGCTGAGAACCATTGATGTGTGTTTATCATTCTTTTGAATCACGTTTGTGGAGTGTCCTGTGAAAATAACTTGTAATCTTTAGTTTTAGATATTTCCTTTACGCTGTACTCCCCCCTTTCTCCCTCTTCTCTCTCTCTCTTCTCGTTGGAGACAGGAACAAATCAATAATATTTATAGATTATTTGACAACTAGCAAACGCTTAGACTCCCAAAGAGAATTAGTTATGCAGGTAATCTAAACCTAGAGGTCGCTTTCCCTGGTAATTATCCAATAATATGTTTGGTATGTTAAGGAGTTTTAATTGCCTTCCATTAGTTTTAAAATCGACTCTCTATCAATTTCCAACCCTTATTATCTTACTCATTACCCCAATGGCCCTGTAGGGCAGAACTTGCAGATTCTTACGAAGTCATATGATTATTTTATTTAAATCTTGAATTATCTTTTTTTATTTTTATTAATCCTTAGTCTTTAAGAAGTAAAGGCTTTGATGCAGATAGTGGGTATAATTTATGGGTAGTTATATTTGTTTTTAGTGGATGAAGTGAGTGTTCTTCTATATCCCAGGTCCCTATGTCTGCGTTTTTGTAAAGCCTTATTTTAGGCTATTTCGGATTAATAAAACTTGCAGCAATTCCTTGAAAAAGTCTCTGTTCTTAGTTTTTGTTTAATAATAGTGGTATCAAAGCAAAATACGCCAGGGAGAGAGTCCACCTATAATAAGTAGTAGCTTATTTCTTTTGTCTTTTGTCTTTTTTTTTTTTAACCACCACTATTTTTTAGTAAGTGTGTGTTTGGATTGATGGTGAGTAAAATTGATTTTTCAAACTTTGATTTTGTAGAATTGATTTTGTGTAAAAGTGAGTTTACATGAACGTGATTTACATTTGAAAAGTTTAGATGAAAAGTGATTCTGGTAGAATTGATTTTATTTAAATATTATATACTAGAATCGCTTTTAAGTGTAAAATTATCAGAAAAGATAGTCATATTACTTTATTTGATTTATTCTTATAACATTATTTTTTTTAAATAACATTTAACAAATGATATAGCATAATATATCTTTTTATTTCTGTTGATATTAGAATTAAAATATAAATTAAAAATAAATATTTTAGTTAAGTCTATAAATGTACATAGCATAGAAATAAAATATTACAATTGATTGAAACTACTAGTTTTTGCGCGCATATAGTACAATTTGATCTCAAATGATATCTCGAAGTTGATTCATTTCAGATGCAGAGACAATATTTAGACTTATCTCGAAGTTGATCTGTTAAATATTAACTATTAATAAACAGCTCTACAACAAATGAAAAAATAATATAAGGAAAACGTAAAATGAAACCTTCGAATTAATCCGTCGGAACCAACAGTGAAAGCAATCAAGTCGTCCTGCAAACAAAAATCTAGAAGCTTAATTTTCGATGGCAGTTACGTCAAACTCAATAGGAGAAGAGTCTATGGATAATGTAGTGCTCACGTAAAAAGATGATAAAAGTTGAAACTTCTTTTCTTTCTTTTATTGGTTCATATGCTAAACTATAAATAGATAGATAAATATTTTGTCATGTGAGATGATAGTTATACGAGGAGAGAATAGAAACAAAAGGTTTTCCAACCCTTACCCCCAAAAATTTTTCTTTCTATAATTAATTATTCTATGCTTATTTCACTCTTCACAAGATCACCATGTTACATGAGAGGATCCAAATTGTCAAGTTGGCACTTATAATAAGCAGAGCACAAGTAGTTCGATGTGAAGATATTCATAAAACATAACAGAGGAGAATTATCATGAACAGTGGACTAATCAAGCTAAAGTTGTCAGACAGGTCAAATGACTGGGGAGTATTACATGGATCGATAGAGTCAAATTATGGCATATATCCCCGCACAGTTCTGTTTTTCACAATTGCAGTATTTGAGTTCTACAAATAAAATGGCGGGGCATAGTGTGGCGAAATCTGTTTTTCACCAAAGCCTCTTGCGCTTTGACTCACTACAACGTCACTACACGAGATGGGTCTCCTACGCCACTTGCCTCTTTCAATTCTCGATCTCTGCCTATTATAATCAGATATTGTTGAGTCAAGCCTAATCAAGATTGGAAAATCCTAGTTTAGTCTCTTGCTCTCTCACGCAACTCAGCCTCAGGCCATGTAGTCCTGGTTCTCCGCGATTGCCCTCTCGAGAGAGGACTTTTTAAATTTCGGTGGAAAATTTGTTTCTTTTCACTATACTATTGTAGAATTCACCAACCATGCCCGATGATACTTACACCCCTGATCCCAAGGTTCTCTTTTGCAATGCTGGGGCTGGTGCAGCTGCTGGTATGTCCATTTATTCTCTAATGCGTTCGTATAAATCTCAATATAGTCGAGTGGAACGATATTGTCATTGCTAATATTTTATTTAGCCACAATGTCCATCTGCTATCTGCTAAATAAGAAGAAAAAATAAAGAGAAAAGAGGATTAAAATATATTTTTTCAAATTCAAAATGCTCTGGTACATATCCAGTGTTACTTGCCTGGGTAGTTTGAATCAGAGTGGTTTTAGTTGCAATTTTCTCCCCAAGAAGAATGGACTTAACACGAAACAAGTGCAGGTCAATGGAGTGAATTGGAACTGCAAATGCTTCTACTGTTAACTCACCATTAATAGGATAAGATAAAGTGCATTGAGTGGAGGCTTTTCTTGCCACTCGAAACCCACCTATGCAGGAGTAACTTTGCATAAGCCATGAGACTAATATCGTTGATGTTTGCAACTTGCAACAATGTAGAAGTCAGACCAGAGGTTGCATAGAATAGATATTCAGTTTAAACTTTTATCACAAGAACGTTCACATTACTATGGAAGACAAGAAGAAGACATATCAGGGGAAGAAGACTTACCTGCAATAGAGCAGAAGAAGAAGATGAAGGAGCAGCCTGGTCACTAACGTTAGGAACAGATCAGAGGAAGAAGATAAAGAAGATTGCTGAAACAGAGTGAAACAGAGAAGCAGGTTTACATGCAACAAGCTCAGATGTGTCTGCTGTATCTTCGGACTGGTTTGGGTATAAAGGACAATTGGCCGTTGGAGCAATTAACATGGCTTTAATGCAAAGCATTTGCGTCGGTAGAAAGCAGGTGTAAAATACTTCAAGCCAATGTGATTTTCATACTCCCCAGAACCATGGTGTGACAAGTCGAACATGGATCTAAACATGCAGCAAATGGGCTTTTCCACAACAAAGCTTGGTTTGGGCCGAAATGCGGGTACATCAACGTGTTTCCAAACACATACTAATTTTGTGCAAGCAACCATTTCACATTTTGATGATCATTATAATCATTGGAGCATGCTAACGAAGAATATTTTACTGGCAAAGGAGTATTTGCCAATAGTTGAATCTAGAATTATAGATTGCCATAGTTGAATTTAGAATTATAGAACCAGTACAAGGTATGGTTTAGACCAATGTCCAAAAAAAAAAAAAGAGAATTAGAAGTGGGAAAGCTAAAAGATTTGAGAATAAAAATTATCTCTTTCAAGCAATTGATTGTCCATCTTAGAAACAATTCCTTGGAAAGAAACTTCTAAAGATATTTGGGATTCTGTGAAAAAAAAAATCCAAGCTTGCTAAAGTTAAGTGTGAATAATTTCAAGCCTTAAGAAGATATTTTGAAATTCTACAAATGAAGGATGGTGAATCAATAACTAACTATTGTGCCAAAACTATAGAGATAAGTAATAAAATGCAATTCCATAGTGAGAAGATGAAAGATGTTATCATTGTGGAAAAGATATTGTGTTCCTTGACACCAAAATCCAATTATGTTGTTTGCTTAATTGAAAAATCAAAAGACATGGATGCACTTTCTCTTGATGAATTGCAAAGTTCTTTGTTAGCTTACGAGCAGAAGATGAACCGAAGTTCAATCATAAAATAGCAAGCTTTAAAGGCTCCTACTTTTACTCATTCCTTAAATTTTAAAGGAAGGGGTAGAGATAGAGGAAGAGGAAGAGGAAGAGGAAGAGGAGATCGAGGCAATAGAGAAGGATACAAACAATCCAAAGGTGATGATGATCAATCATAAAGCTAAAAGAGAAGACAGAATCAACAATCTGGAAAATCTAAGGTGGAGTGTTTTTTATGTCATAAATTTGGTCATTATAGATCCAAATATATATTTAGCTGCCTAACAGCAAATAAAAAGGAGAGAAATCACATTTTATAGAAAAGAAAGAAGTAGAAACTTTGTTGATGGTGGTTCAAGTCAATTAGGAATGTCATGAGTTAGATGTATGGTAAGTAGATATAGGCTGTAGTAACCATATGAGTGGAAGTAAGTCTTCTTTTTCTCATTTAAATGAAAGCTTTCATTTTACAATAAGTTTTGGTGATTACTCTACTATGAATGTAAATGGGAAAAGGTGATAATATAATTAAAGCCAAGAATGATTTTGTGGAAACACTTTCTAATGTGCTTTATGTTCCTAACTTAAAAAGCAATTTATTAAGTGTTGGTTAATTATAAGAAAAAGGCTATGTTATTACTATTTAGAAGGGTGCTTATGAGATTTATGATCCTGTTAGAGGAACTATTGCTATTGTGCAAATGAGTTCAAACAACTTGTTTCCATGAAAGATTGAAAGTGTTCATCTTGTTTGATGACTGAAGAGAAAGATCCCTTATGCCTGTGGCATTTTCATTATGGCCACTTAAGTTTTGATGGATTAAAGATCCTTTAACAGAAAAATATGATGACCGGTCTTCCTTAAATTACTATACATTCTTAAGTTTATGAAGAATGTGTTGTTAGCAAACAACATCATGCTCAATTCCCTTAAAGAAAGTTGAGGATAGCAAAAAATGTTCTGAAGCTAGTTTATTCTAACATTTGTGGGCCAACAAATCCATATTCTAATGGGGGTAAAAGATATTTAATTACCTTCTTTGATGATTATACTAAAAAAACCTTAGATTTATTTTTTTAGGAGAAATTAGAAGCTTTCAATACGTTCAACAACTTCAATGCTCCTATTAAAATGAAACAGGAAAAGCCATTAAAACTCTTTGCATTGATTGTAATGGAGAATACTGCTCAAAGGAGTTTGAAGGATTTTGTAATGTTAAGGATCGTTCTATTTTTTTTTTCAATACACCATTTTGTTGTGGTTTATAAGTAGTGGTAAGCAAGAAGGAGAATTCTAAAAAAAAAAAAAAAATTAGCCTGAGCAATGAATTGGAGCATCTATGTCTTAAGTAGAAGTCATACCTTTGTTGTTCAAAACATGACATCAAAAGAGGCTTGGAGTGGGCAAAGACTAGTTGTAGATCACTTTAGAATTTTTTATTGTATCGCTTATACACATGTTTCATATGAGAAGAGGAAGAAGCTTGATGATAAGGGTTAATAGTGTATTTTTCTTGGCGTTAGTAAAGCATCCAAAGCATATAAATTGTTTAATCCTTTGACAGACAAGATTGCGATAAGCAAAGATGTTAATTTTTTATAAGGAGAACACTTGAAATTGGAATAAGCAACATCCTACTCCAATTATTTTTAATAGTAAAGATGATGAAGAAATGCAATAACCTCTACACCAACAAATGTCAACAGCAAATAAATCTTTAATAATCGTTGAAATGTCACCAGCAACAGTTAAAGGTATTGATGCAATAGTTGAATCACATCTTAGCCATTTTCAAAAGAGGCCTACTTGGATGGGAGAATGTAAGGTAACTGGAATTAAAAATCTAATTACTTATGTTGCTTTGTTTTCAAATTATAGCCTCACAACTTTTGAAAGTGTTGTTAAAGAAGTAAAATAGTGAAAGGCAATGGACGAAGACATTGATGCCATTAAGAGAAATGATACTTATGAGCTATTTGATCCTTCAAATAGGCACAAAACCATTGGTGTAAAATGGGCCTTCAAAATAAAGCTAAAAAAAAAAATGATGAAGTTGATAAGTATAAGGCATGATTGATGGCTAAGGGATATAAGCAAGAATATGGGATTGACTATATGGAAGCTTTTGCTTTGGTTGCAAGACGTGATACAATCAAATTGGTGATTGTATTAGCAGCACAAAATTCTTGACCTATCTTCCAACTAGATGTCATATTGGCATTCTTATATGGATATTTAGAGGAACAAGTATTTGTAGAACACTCCCTAGGTTATATTAAGATTGGAAATAAGCATAAAGTGTATCATTTAAAGAAAGCTTTCTATGGACTAAACAAGCTCCATGAGCTTGGCATAATCATATTGAAAGTAGGTTTTAAATGTATCCATATGAGCACATACTCTTTGTTAAAGTTAGAGATGAAGAGAGAATGCTCATTATTTACTTATATGTTAATGATCTTAAATCTACTAAACATAGTGATGTCATGTTTAAAGAATTTAAAAAATCAATAATGGTTGAATTTGAAATGTCTAGTCTTAGTATGATGCATTACTTTACTGGCATAAAAGTGGTGCAATTTTTTAATGGGATTTGTATTTGTCAAAGAAATATCTGTGAGAAATTTTGGATAGGTTCTAGATGAAGGATTATAATCATGTAAGCGCTCTAATTGAGTTTGGCTTAAAGCTAAACAATGATCATGAAAAGAAAAAGATGGATAGCACACTTTATAAGCAAATTATAGATAGTTTGATTTATCTAACTGCAACAAGACTAGATATACTATATTTTGTAAGCTTAATTAGTAGATACAGAAAGAATACAACAAAAATACATTTGTTAGTTGCCAATACAATTCTTTATTATTTGCAAGAAACTAGAGATATTGGGTTGTTTTACCAAAAAGAGTGAAAAGTTAGATTTGTTTAGGTTTACTGGTAATGATTATGGAGGAGATCAAGATTATTAAAAAAGCACATCGGGCTATATATTTATGTTTGGCATAAGGGATACTTGGTTTTCCAAGAACCAACTAATTGTTAGTTTGTCAAATATAGAAGCTGAATTTGTTGCTACAACTGCTTGTGCTTATCAAATCTTATGATTAAAGAGAATTCTTAAAGAGTTGTAGTTCTAGCAAATAAGAGCAACTACAGTTTTTTGTGATAATAATTTGGCAATCAAACTCTAAAAAAATCTTGTGTTACATGGAAGAAGCAAGCACATTAATGTAAAATTTTATTTCCTGAAAGACCTCCACAATAATGGGACAACTGATTTGAGGTATTGCAGAAGTGAAAATTAGTTGCTGATATTTTTATTAAACCTATCAAAAATTCTTCCCTACTAAGATTTAAGAAGATTAATGGGCATTTGCATTACTAAAGAAAGAGCTGCAAATGTAAACTAAAGCTTGAAAGCTTTCAATTTAAGGGAGGAATTGTTGGACCCATGTAGCAAAACTTGTAGATTTTTATGAAGTTATATGGTTATTTTATTCATATTTTGAATTACCTTTATCATGTTTTATCAATCCTTAGTCTTTAAGAATTAGATGTGTTGTGATGTTCGATTTTCGTAAAAACAAAAAAAATAGATACATTTTCAAAGTAAGTCCTCTTAAATGAATTAGTTAAGATCCAGAAAAATTAAAAACAATAATCTAGACATTAAGTAATGAAATTACAAGGCCAAAGGTGCCTTAAAATAAAGGCTAAAATAACCAAACAGAATTTAGCAAAGTAGCTACGTAATGTAATGACATTTTCGTAATTTTGAAAGAATTATGGAATACTCACAATAAGGTTTTTTAAATAAAAAATTTGAGTTCTTTAAGATTCTCAAAGGCCTTGAAAACCATGAGAAGTCTCAAGATAGTTAAAACCCTTTTGATGTACGTTTCCTAACATCAGTTGACCCGAACTTTGATTCTTTTGTTCAAGAAGGTTTTAGCTATAATTTAAGTGATTTCACATTTTATAAGATTGAGGACCTAAGTTTTATGATAGAAAAGATGGTTCTAAAAAAGGATCTAAAACGAAACCAAAAATGAAAATGCCAAGATTAAAGGACATAATTGAAATTTTTAGAAACAATTCTTAAAACCTAGCTATGTATACCCTATGCCCTACTATTCTCTTCATTTGGCTCATTTTATTTCTTCCCTAAATTATAGAAAGAGCCAAGAGAGTGAGGCGCACAAGGGAGGAGAGAAAGGGAGGAGAAAAAGCAAGAGAAATGTATGGTTTTTATGGTTTTTCTTAATTTCTCCTTAGCAAACTTCTTCTCCTTCTTCTTCTTTTCTTTCCTATGGGTTTATTAAAGCTTTTGGGTTTATTTTGAGGTCAAACCAAGAGGGAAATTTTTGAAAATTAAGAGAAGAAGCCAAGCAAAGTGAAAAACAAGCAAAGAAAGCCAAGAAACCAAGGTAATTTGTTATGTTTCAAGCTTGTTCTTCCATTACTTTTCTTTGTGTGTTTCGCCCCATATAAGACCAGCCCTAAGGGGTTGAATTTCTAGCCAAACCAAGAGTGAATTTTAGGAAAATGAGTGAGGAGAATAGGAATATGCAAAGGAAATAACCAAACAACTATGAGATTTTAAGATAACAAAGTTAGGAATTTAAGTGTTCCACCAAAATTCTATTTTGATGTAAGAGTTTCTAGACCAAAATGGATGTTTGGATGAGCTCCTAAGATCCTTAAAAAGCTCCTTATATGCATCTCCCATCAAGAAAATAAAGAACATTCCATAGCTCCCTCATTGGTGCATAGCTTCAGCCTAGGCTAGAAGGAGCACCGAGGGGTAGTTTTAATTTGTTTCTAACTTGATTTTGTATTATATATGATGGGAGAGGATGAAAAGAAGCTTTGAAAAAATTTTAGAAGCCATGGTTAGTGAGATGGTATCATAGGTTCCATATTATGATTTAAAGCAGTAATAACTAGTTAGGCTCCTTGAAATGAATGTGTGATAGTTCCAAGAGACTTCAACGGAGTCAAAAACCTTAGATAGATGAAAAGAATAGAGCCAAGATCATGTTTTCCCAAGGTTGCTTTATTAGGTGCATTATGAAACCATAAATGAGCTATAAAATAATCTAGCTTTTAAAATGAATGTGTAGCTTTAGAATTTGTTCCAAGGGTGTAATTGGCTTCCATTTTATATGTCTAGGCTAAAGGAACCAAATCTCACATTCTTGTGAGTGTGTGGCCGAGGGAGAGGAAGTATTCTTGAAAGGAAAAGTGTGTTGTTGTAACAAAGGTAGCTCTCTTTCCTTTCTCTCATGTATGAGTAGATGTTTATCTTGTCTTTAAATGTGTGTATTTATGTTTTAAGCCATGAAATATGTTTTAGCATGTATCTATATGCTATGATACCATGATGCTTGTTTATGTACTTGATTGATGTTTTATGAGCATGTTTTAGTTTGCTTGAGTATGGTGAAGCCAAAAGTCCCTTGGCTAAGGTGAGGATGAGCCAAAAACCCCTAAGAATGGGTGAGACAAAGTTAAGAGTTTTCAAATAATATGGCTTAGTCAAGAACCCTTTAAGAAAATAGGTGAAGCAAGTCCAAAATCCTTCAAAAGAAGTGGGTGAGGCTAAACTATCTTCTTGGCAAACCTATGTATGTTCTATATAACTTCTTGAATGCTAGAAATGTTCCATGAATGATTATAAAAGCTATGATATCCATGCATGCATTTTTAGATGTGGATTTGCATCTTTTATGTATGGTTGAAAGGGAGAAGAGTTATCAGGCTTTCTAAAATCTCATCCCTTCCTCCCCATTTGCCTAACATGTCTAGGTGGACCAAGTGAGTTAAGAAATGAGAGCCAACAAGCTTGAAGAAGAGAGATTGACAACAAAGTGTGTGAAATTGTTTATTTTATAGCCATATGAATGGCATGTGATATAATCTAATGTTGTATATGATGTATGAGCTTATGAACATATATAAATATATAAATACTTGATGTATAAATGAGATTTGATGCTCTGTGGATGTTGTAGCAAGTTCTTAACATTGAATGGCAATATATGGCTTATGTGTTCTTGTGTATACCTTGGGTGAAAGGGTGAGTTTGTGAAATCTAAATTTGTGTACCTTTGAGACAAGTTTAATAAACCAGTTTGGTGCTTTTCTACATGCTCAAGTGGGGATGAATGTCTTAGAAGCCAATGTGAATCATTTGAGACCCTTAGAAGGCATCAAATTGGTCATTTTGGAACCCAACTTCAAGATTTGACCAAATGAACGAATTTTCTCATGAAATTTGGCATGCATATAGATCTCATCTAGAGCTTTTTAGAAAGCTAAAGACTAGATTATTTAGAGCTCTGTGGAATTAATTATGAATTTTTAAAGTTGCTAAATTTCAATTATTCTAGTATGGTTACTGTTCATATGGTCAGTTTTTTCTCCTATATTATTCCAGTATCAAATAGTATCCAATACTTGTGAAATTTTACAGACATAAATTAGATATGATAAAATTTCTATAGCCACTGAGATTTACCCCAATTGGATGTCCAAGCAAGGAGATATTAATTTTTTAAAGTTATGTGACAATACTAGTGGCACCAAGTAAGTCTAGTTATTGTTCCATCAATTTCTAGTAGATAAATGTCCCTATTTTGGTCTGAACTTATTTTTAGTATAAATTAGACATCTGTAGCTTTCCAGAATAGTATATTGTGCTTAATTTTGATTTTTCTAAAATTAGTTATGATTTTTTAAATTTCATGACAGAAAGCTAGCATGCTAATTCAAGGCTGCACATGCAATTTTTATGTATATGTTCTATGAGCTTGAGTTTTTGGACACTTCTTGAGATGGTTTTGAGTTGTATCTGTGTAATTAAATATGAAAATGAGATGAATGAGTTCATATGGCCTATGAGACACGAAATAAAAATTTTATCCATGATATAACGCAAAAATAATCTAATATTTTAATGTCATTTTCTTGAAAAGATAATTTTTTCAAGGAAGTGTGACTAGAATTGAGATGAGATGAGTTGTATGAATATGGTGTTACACATGTTGACGCAGATAGTGTGTATAATGCATTTATGGGTAGTTATATTGGTTTTTAGTGGATGAAGTGGGTGTTCTCTTGTACCCCATGTCCTTACGTATGCATTTTTGTAAAGCCTTATTTAAGGCTATTTCCAATTAATAAAGCTTACAAAAATTCCATGAAAAAATGTCTATTCTTTGTTTTGGTTTAGCAATGGGCTCTACTTTCTTCTATCACTCTCTCCTTGTGCACTCAAATTAGAAAGTAACACCAACCAAATCAGAATCCCACTACACCCAAATTGAAAAGTTCTATTGTCACCTTGGTTGCGGTCTAAAAGAAAATTTTGTTCATTACCATGAAAGCTCTATCAGATTTAGCTAATGGCGATTCTTTGAAACTATTTTATTTGCATCATTAGCACTCTAAAATGTAGTAGATGCTCAATCTTCATATGAAGTAGAGGTAAGAATGAAGATGGTTTGTGTCAACTAGAGAGGAGAAGGAGTGGTAGGCCAATGAAAAAGAGAAAGGCTAAAGCAATGCCAATGATGATTTGAAGCAGTAAGAGAGCTTGAAGATGGATCAAAGGTAGAGAGATAGATTGAAGGAAAGTAAGTTGAAACAAAGAATAAGAATTGTAAATTTGTCTAATCAACCAGAAGAAACAAAAAGTGGAGTGGGAACACTAAATTACCATGGTTGTATTTAAGACTACCCTTATTTTGTAGAAAACTAAATAGCTTAAGGCATCAAAATTCTCAAGAAACCTAATAAAAATACTTATACTAAACAATGCAATCCTAATTTCTTAGGTAAGGTTTTTTAGAAAACCTAAAAACATCTCCATGCTAGAGAAATTCTTTGATCTTATATAGTACTACATGACTAATGTTTGCTTAATTGCTCAATCACTTAATTCCTTCCATTTAAGAACTTTTACAAATTTGAAGTGGTATGCTTAAATACTTTAAGGGATATATGACTTACAAGTTCCAATAGCAATATGGGAATGTGATCAAGCACAATTAGCACAATTTTCTTAGAGATAATTTGCTATATGAATAACAAAGTTTTTCATTCTGAAAGATGCCAATTTCATCCAATTACTCGAGAATCACTCACCGAAATTTTACATACATTTGGATCATTAAAAGTAATTCATTGTCTTCAAATTTTTTGATGCTCTGACTTTGGCTTAGTTTAGATTCTTAGGCCTTAATTGATATCCAAATGGAAAAGAAAAAGAAAGAGAAAAATTATATCTAGATGTCTATTATATCTTATAATTATTACTTAATAATATATATATATATATTTAAAATAGAAATATGAGAGTCATTTTTCATTTATAAAATTATTTTTCTTATTTTCATTTTAGATTTTAACATTCTATATACGAAATAGCTTATTAAAAATATTTATGACTTGTTTGATATCATAAAAAAAATTTGTATAATATTTATTATATTCTTATAATTATTATTATTTAATTATTAAATAAAAACATATGAATTATTTTTATTTTTAAAATTATCTTTTTATTCTTCTGCTTTTATCAAGTACACTAAACCAACCTTAATAAGTTCATCAAAAAAAAGATATCTTCAATTAATTATGAGAAAATGAGCAAGTATATGTCAAAGAAAATTAAATCAGCCGTACGTGTTATCCTTTGAGAAGTCTGGTCCAACTGCAGCCAATAAAGGAAGGAAATAATAGCATAGGACGGTGCATTTATGAGACGAACGTTTTGTCGTTTTGTGGTTCTGCTTAACCGAATTCATACTTTAGGTACAATATTCACTCACGGCTTAGGTCATGAACAAAAGCTTCTTTTTGTTTTGTGGTAGACGGGCTGTTAAAAAGTTGGCAGACATCTTACATCATTACTTAAGAGTTGGACTTTTCTGTGACGCATGCACTCACGTCTTTTATTCGACAAAACTCATAACGCAAAGTTATCTATCCATGAGAAGAAGAAGAAGAATAGTTGTTGGGTGCTAAAGGAACTCCAATGAGTACGTCTTCTGAGTTTGCCCTAAAGTAAGATAGAGATCATTAACGATTCGTACTTCTGCATGGTACACATAACACATGGTAAAATGACAATTTCATGATAGAATGGACCTTATAAAGTTAAGAGACTTCGGAGAGAGAAAGACAGGAAGAGGTAAGTAGGGAGATCATTTTAGAAATTCGGGGACAGCGAAACAGATATAAGTGCCTTTCTTTTTCTTTTGAAACTTCCGGTAAAATAAATTTCAGAGGTTTCATTTTAAATAGAATATCGTATTTGATATTGTAATAATATCAATGTCATTGTCAATATGTTTGGGAGGTTTCATAGATAATTAGTTACTAGAAGTTTGTCCCACAGTTAATTACTTTGTCCTCCCATTCTTATGCGTTTACATTCAAATGGAAGCAAAGTTGTTACTGGATAGCTCAGTGGCACGGACCTTTTTTTTTTTAATAACGTTTACTTTGTTCTCGTTATTTTTGTTAGATTAATTTTATAAATTAATATTTAATATAGATTAACATTAGTTAATTATAAGATAATGTATATATTATCTTTAAATAATTAATTTTGTATTTGATAATTGAATCCTAAATAAATTGAGTTTTATTTAAAAGTATATAATTTATGATAGGTTAGATTACATACATATCTATTGAGATAAGACCCTAACCTACATCCCTTTAGTAGCTAGTAATTTTTTATCACAAGTTTAAACCATATGGAGAAGATAAGAAAGTAGTTAATTATAAATATAAGTATCATATTAGAAACCGCACCGCTCCCTCTTCTTCTTTATTCTGAAACCCTAAGGGACAAAATAGGTTGTTGATCTACCTTTCTCTTTTCCTTATTTATTAGACTCGTCTATGGATTCTTCATCAAATACACAATTTGTAATCTCTCATATTTTGTTTTTACTATTAAATCTTGGTTAATTCATGCTATCAACATATGGTATCAGAGCAATGTTGATAGTATGATTTCCTATCTTATTATATTGATTAATCTAGTTATTTATTAAAAAAAATCCTAATTTTTCAAACCTAAGAACTCTAAGAATTGAAAAATTTTAATTGCAGACTAATTTCATGAAATTGAACAAAATCTATATTATATATGAGTTTAATGATATGATTGGCATATTAATTTCATTTAATTCGAACTTCTTCATTAGTAATTCTAGAATCCTAATTTTTCAAATTTAAGAACCCTAAGAATTGGAAATTTTCAATTGCAGACTAATTTCATGAAATTAAACAAAATTTGTATTGTATATGAGATCAATACTATAATTAGCATGTTTAATTTCATTTAATTTGAGTTTTCTCATCATTTTTTTAGATTAAGCATTCAAGTTCGTGCTTAGTGCTTATATGTTGGAATTTGTTTTTTCCTTCACATGAAAATCAAATTAACTATTACATAATTTAATTGGAAGAATAGAGCTTATAAAGATACAGATAAAAAAGAGCCTTGTTTGAAAATTTTGAGTTTTTTGTTCAAAGGATTTTAGTGCTTATTTTCTCCAATTGTTTGCTGCATCTTGGTTGCATTGTTGCTAGGAAGAGTTTATAATATTTAATTTGTGAAAGCGGGTCATTTAGGAGATAAAGAACTTAACAATGATGGTGAAACCTCTATTGTTGCGTGGCTAGAGCTGGGAAGAAAATGACCAACTCTAGCCACGTGCATGTGGCACACACATTGGGCCTTTTGGCCCAGTAGGCACAGGGCCATTAATTTTTAAATTATATTTAAATATAATTTTTTTATAATTTTATTGAGTTTAAAAATATTTATTTTGAATTTTAGAAAAGTTATACAATAAATAAATATACTTTATTTAGTGAATTTTAACTTGAGAAAATTTTTGAATATACTTTGTAATATTCTGCATTTTGGTGATGGGTCATTCATCCCAATTATAAGAATAGCTATGTTAGATAAATTCTTAAATTTTAAATGTAGATGTTTTAGAATATAATAGATCATTTTTTTTTTCACTTAATGGTTGCACCATCTACCATGGGTCCAACCTTTGAAGTATTTTGATTAGTAAAGGCCTATGTATGCATTATATTGATGATGGATACACTCTATCGGTGTGACATTATTAATGTAATCTTTTAGATTTGACTCTTTTGAATAGGCAAATAGTAAAGGCCTGTATATGCATTACATTGATGATGGATATATCCTATCGATGTGACATTATTCATATAATCTTTTAGATTTGACTCTTTTGAATAAGCAAATAGTAAAGGCATGTGTATGCATTACATTGATGATGGATACACCTTATTAGTGTAACATTATTCATGTATTCTTTTCGATTTGACTCTTTTGGTTAGGCAAATAGCTTTCTTTTAATATCTTCAATATTTCTTATACACTCTCTATATAGATATATTGAATGCATCTTGTATAGACTCTTTGTAAAGACCAAATCTTTATGATATATATGAATTCTACTTGACACCACTTTGTTGTATAGTTACCTAATTGAATTTTGATTGGGAATCTTGTATTATAATTATGTTATGCACACATAATTAGTTGTTTCCTAATTTGTGGTCATATCAGTTCTTGCTTTCTAGCAATTATTTGTGGTGAAGACTCTTGATGGAACGAATTATGATGAAAAGAGTTCTTGAATATACATTTGACAATTTTTGGAAAAAGATTTGGCACCAAGAATCTAAGTTTAGAAATCTCACACCTGAATCTAGTTCTATTGATAAGGCCTATCCTAAGTAATGTATAAGTCAAATCAAATCTGTCTAGCAGTGACTAAATACACTATTAAAAGGGAAATTAGAGAGAGGATTCTAAATAAAGACACTACATTAGAGTATATGAATGCAGTTAGGGAGAAATTTATGAGACCTAACAAAACACAGAAGATTTATTATCTCTCGTTGTTTGATAACACCCTTTATGATGAAGTGTCTGGGTCGAAGGATACATTATGAAACTCATTAGCTTATATTATTTGAATTTAAAAGATTGTCCTACTGAATCTTTTAATACTTTTATTAAAACTATGATTGGGCATAAATGCCCAAGAATTAATGAAAATTTTTTTATTTTGTGGCATCGGCGTTTGGGCCACATCTTTAGAGATAGATTAGAGAGATTGGTCAGACAAAGTGTGTTGCAAGATTTAGATTTTTTAAAATTTTGAAACTTGTTTGATTGTATTAAAGGAAAACTTCTTGTTAGAGCTAGAAACAAAGAGGTAAATAGGTCTGAAAATATTTTGGATCTAATTCATACTAACATATATAGGCCTATCACACCTGCAACTATAGGCAAATTCAAATACTACCTTACCTTTAAAGATGATCATTCTAAACATGGTTTGATTGATCTTCCACATGAGAAATTAGAATCATTGGATGCCTTTAAGAATTTTAAGTCAGCAGTGGAATTGAAAACTAGTAGGACCATAAAATGTGTTAGATCATATAAAGGAGAAGAGTATTATGGAAGGTTTACTGAGGCTGGCAGAAATCCAGGTCCATTTACTTTATTCCTACATAAACATGACATTGAAACCCAATATATAATGCCTAAAACCCCACAACAAAATTGGTTTACAAAGAGGCGTAATGATACTTTAATGGACATAGTTAGAAGTATAATTAATCATTCTTCCTTGCCAAAGTTTTTATGGGGTGACACTTTGAGACTTTAGTCTATATTTCAAATAAGGTACCAAGTAAAACAATACCAATGACTCCATATAAACTCTTTACTAGAAAGAAGCTAAGCTTAAAACATTTTCGACTATGGATTTATAAAGTAGAAGTGAAGTCATACAATCCTCAATTAAAGACATTAGATTTGAGAATAGTTAGTATATCCTTCATTAGCTATTGTGTAAGTTCAAAGGGATATAGATTTTATTGCCTTACTTACACTATCAAAGTTATTAAGTCTGATGGGACACTTTATTTTAAGGATGACTTAAATAGTGAGAGTTTTGCATCTAGAGTCATGAATTTACGTGATAAGAACACCATTTTGCCTATGCCTATTATGACACCTTATGTATCTAATAGAGATGAGATTATGGAGAATCCAATTAGAGTAGATGCAAAACTCCCTATGGAAGAAACAAGTGAGTCAATCATTGAATTGAAATGTTCTTAAAAAGTCCAAAGGCTTGCAATACCAAATGATTATATGGTTTATTCATAAGAATTCAAATCTAATACTATTAATGAAATAGACCTCGAATCCTTTCAACAAATAATGTTTAGCCTTAATTCTGCTAAATAGATGGAGGCTATGATTGATGATATTGCCTTCATGTATCAAAATTATGTGTGGGAGCTTGTGGAATTACCAGATAAGTGCAAACCACTTGGTTGGAAATGGGTTTATAAAGCTAAATGAGTCAGTTCTAATAAAATTAAAAGATATAAAGCTAGACTTGTAACTAAAGGCTAAAATCAGAAAGGTGTCGATTACACAAAAAACTTCTCTCCAGTATCTATCAAGGATGCTTTTAAGGTGGTTATAATTTTCGTTGCACAGTTTAATCTTGAAATTTACCATATGAATGTCAAGATCTCTTTTCTTAATGGAGACTTGTATAAACAAGTGTACATAACTTAACTAGATGGTTTTGTTGAACCTGGAATGGAATATTTAGCATACAGACTACAAAGATCCATTTATGGATTGAAACAAGCCTCTAGGCAGTGGAACTTGAAATTTGACGAGGTCATCACCTCTCTTGGGTTCATTGAGAATGATTCGGATAAATGTATTTATCAATAATTTGATGGGAGCAATTTTGTCTTCTTGGTATTCTATGTTGAAGACATTCTACTAGTCATCAATTCTATAGGTTTTCTAAATGAGACAAATCATATGTTATCATGTCATTTTGATATAATAGATCTTGGTGAGATATCTTTTGCCTTAAGGATCTAGATCCATTGTGATAGATCTTGTGGAACCTTGGGTTTGTCTCAAGAAACTTATATTAGACATGTGCTTAAGAAGTATAAAATGAAAA
This sequence comes from Erythrophleum fordii, assembly GCA_032878935.1. Lineage (NCBI taxonomy): Eukaryota > Viridiplantae > Streptophyta > Magnoliopsida > Fabales > Fabaceae > Erythrophleum > Erythrophleum fordii. The sequence continues at coordinate 9,180,988 of JAVQMF010000047.1, forward strand.
ATCATGCATCTAGTCCAGCACCTATTCAAAAAGGCAAATCATTATCTCAATCACAATACTCTAAAAATAATGCTAAGAGGATTGAAATGAATATGATTCTTTATGCTTCCGCTGTGGATAATCTTATGTATATGCAAGTATGCACTCGTCCAGATATAGCTTTTGCTATTAGTATGTTGGGTAGATACTTGAGTAATCCTAAAATGATTTATTGGAAGGCTGCTATGAAGGTCATGAGGTATCTATAAAGTACCAAAGACTATATGTTGACTTGCAGAAATCTAATACACCTGAAATTATTGGCTATTCAGATTTAGATTTTGCCTCTTATATAGATGATTACAAGTCAACTTTTGAATATATCTTTATGATGTCTGGAGGAGTTGTTTTTAAAAATATTAAAATAAAAAAAAAACTAAAATAAAAAAGTCAAATAGACACTCACAGTTATTTCACTATGGAAGCAAAGTATATCGTGTGTTATAAAGCCACTTATCAGGTAATATGATTAAGGCAATTGATTTCTGACATGCGTTTGATTGATTTTATTTCATGACCCTTAATCATCTTTTACAATAATTCATCTACTGTGTACTTCTCCCAGAATCATAAGAATTCTAGTCTTACCAAGCATTTTGATGTTAAACTTTTGTTTATTAGAGAAAAGATTACCGAATTACAAACTTGAGTTGTACACATCCCGAGTGTGGATATGCTTTGTGGATCCGTTGACTAAAAGCTTACCCATAGGAGTATTTTAAGATTATTTAACTCGTATGGGTCTTGTTAAATCTTATGATATAGCCTTAGTTTAGTGAGAGTCTGAAATATAATTATCTCATTTATTTTAGTTTAAAACCACTTATACAATTTTATTCCATTCTATTTGGATATTGAAATATTGATTAATGTGCTTCATATCATTTGCTTCCTTATCGGATTCAATAATTTTTGTTAATGCGTCATAAATCACTTGATTCTCTATCGGATTCAATGATTTTGAGTTGTTTCTTTTTAAATTTGTTCATGATTTAATATACACTAATTGCTTATTGATATTTAAGTTATGCATAATTAATTAATGCTATCCAAGTGGGAGATTATTTGATTAATTTTATAAATTAATATTTAATATGGATTAGCATTAATTAATTATAAGATAATGATATATATTATCTTTAAACAATTAGTTTTGTATTTGATAATTGAGTCCTAAATAAATTGAGTTTTATTTAAAAGTATGTAATCTATTATAGATTGGATTACATACATATCCATTGGGATATGACCCCAATCTACATCCCTTTAGTAGTCAGTAGTTTCCTATCAGAAGTTTGACTCATATGGAAAAGATAAGAAAGCAGTTAATTATAAATACAAGCATAATATTAGAAACTGCACCGGTCCTTCTTTTTCTCCATTCTGAAACCCTAAGGGGGTAAAGTAGGTTGTGTAATCTACCTTTCTCTTCCCCTTATTTATCAAACTCTTCTATGGATTCTTCATTAAGTACACAATCCTCAATGTCTCGTATTTTGTTTTTACTATTAAACCTTGGTTAATTCATGCTATCAACAATTTTTTCACTTACACGATTGCTGCACCAATAATTTGAAAGTAATTTAACAATATGGATGCTGCAACCGAAAATAAGAATGGTGCTGGTGACCTCAACAAACCTTCCCATATCAAAGGAGTTCACTTTAAGAGATGGAAGGGCAAGGTATTTTATTTTATCTTAACCTTTTTGACGGTGTCATTCCTGCTTATTAAAAACAATCCAAAAAAGACTACTGCCGATGGTATGAATGATGCTCAAAAGAAAAAAAAAACATTTTGAAAAAATAAAGAATGAGAAAAAGACAAATATAATTGTCGCTACTATTGCTTAATTGCTTGGCCAATGAATTTTATGATTATCATGAAAAATCATATGCTATTGCCAAAAAGATTTGGAAAGTCTTGCAAAATAAATATGAACTGAAGAAGTTGGAGCGAAAAAATATGCTGCAAGCCGCTTTTTCTATTATCAGGTGGTGGATGACAAAAATGTGGTGGAGCAAACCCAAGGGTTTCAAATGCTTGCTCATGAGGTGAGGTCCTAAGGGATACAAATTGAAGACAACCACATTGTTGATAAACTACGACAATCATGGAAGGAGATCCAGAAAGTGCTTCATAACAAGCAAAAGAAGACGAGCTTAGAAAGTCTCTCATCATAAGAAATGAGCTGAGGAGGAGGCTTGGAGTCAAGATCTTCTCATGACTTCAAGCAGAAGCAAAAATTCAATGGCCAAGTTAGATGCTCTTGGAACCAGTGACTCTTTGCCTCAATTTAAAATTTGAAGCAAAATGCTCAATTGAAGCCCTTTAAGAAAAACATGAAAAAGTTGTTTAGAAATGGCCAAAAGAGGAATAACGGTTCAAACCAGAACCCTCCATTTTCTTGCTATATGTCTGTGACAAAGTTGGACATATTGCAAAGAACTGTAGGCATCGAAATAGTGGTAAGAGGCCACAAGCCGACAATGTTGAGGACCCCTTAGTGGCTATGGTAACTAAAATTAACACGGTTGGTGGATGGATTTTGGAACCACTAAATATGTATTGTTGGGTATATTTATGAGTGAAGTAGTCTTATGTTAGGTAAAATTGGACTTTGAAAGAAATATATAAATAGAAAGAACTTAATACTTTAATGTTTTGCGTTGAGATATGGTGTTAAACTTATTTATATAGATTTCTTTTAAAAATTCAATGACAATGGTAAAGTGTGAGTCAAACTTCACCTCAGGTCGTTATCTCATTCTTTATCTCACTCTTAAGAATGTGCTAAGATGAGGAAGAATCTTATGTTTGCCTTTCTACTTGACAATGCTAGGTTTAAACAGACTACAGAGTCTGATCAATAATTTTTTTCTTCGGCTAGGAACTTTGTCGGCCAAGGGAATGCTTGTAACGGTATGTTTAAGTTGGATCTCTGTTATGAATGAAATGCTTGGTTCTGCTGATATGATTTCTTTCTATTAATTTTTCTCATGAACGTTTGTGTCACATAAATAGTATATACGTGTTGAGAATGAGTAATTTAGGATTAATACTTAATATTAACGATGATATTGAAAATGTGATTATTGTAGCTTGTCGAAAATTGCAAAAGGATAACATGACATTCTTGTAAGGAATATACAAAGTTATCAGATTTAATTCATACCGATATTTGTGAATTTGCTAGTCATCTAACTTGTGATGTAAATAGATACTATATTACTTTTATAGTTGACTTTTCGAAATACACTTATCGTATATTTGACGAAATATAAAAGTGAAACATTTGCAAAATAAAAAATATATTTAAATGAAGTTGAGAATTAATTTGGCAAAAAAAAATCTAACATTTTCGCAGTGATAATAGTGGAGAGTATGATTCAATGAGTTGGATGCTTTTATTGAAAGTTTGGGAATTTTACATGAAGTAACACCACCTTATTGATCACCAGCGTATAATGGTGTAGTGAATATAATACAATGTTGATTAATGTTACAAATTCCATGTTGTTGCATTAATTCTCGTGTATCTTTTCATTTTTTGGAAAAAAAAAAAAAAGCCATTTTGATTGCTTGTTTTATGCTAAACCATGTTCCTCATAATAAGTTGTATTAAGTTGGGGAAAAATAAAAACCCCAGTTTAGTAGGGGGATATGTAAGCAAATGTGAAACATGTGGAACCAAAAGGGTCTAAGTTCGGTACTCACTACAAAAAAATAGACTTTTAGTAACGACTTTTAGTGGCGACTTAAAAAAGTGGTTGCTAAAAAAATAATTTTAACAACGACTTTATTAAGTTGTTACTAAAAGTTGTCACTAAAAAATTATTCTTGATTTTGAAAATATTTTTAGTGGTGACCAAAAAAATAGTCACTAAAACTATTTAGTCGCAACAAAAACTTCGCCGCTAAAACTTTTTTGCGACGACATTGACATAGTTGCCACAATAAAAATATATTTCATTATGATCTTTTAGTGGCAATGTTTTTGTCGTCACTAAATGCTTTAGTGCATAACTTCTACTAAATTAAAAACACAACTTTTAGTGACCACCAACTTTAGTCGTCACTAAAATACAACTTTTAACAACCAATAACTTTAGTCGTCACTAAAACATAAGTTTTAGCGACGACAAACTTTAATCGTCACTAAAACATAACATTTAGCGACAACGTAATTGGTTGTGACTAAAAATCCAAACGCCAAATTTTTACCCTTTAAAAATATTATTGACAAAACTTTTAGTGATTATTAACTTTAATCGTCACTAAAATACAACTTTTAGAGCCCACTAACTTTAGTCGTCACTAAAATACAACTTTTAGCAGCAATAAACTTTAGTCGTCACTAAAGCATAACATTTAGCGACGACGTAACTAGTCGTCACTAAAAGTCCAAACGTTAAATTTTTACCCATTAAAAATATTACTGACAAAACTTTTAGAGATCACCAACTTTAGTCGTCACTAAAACACAACTTTTAGCGACCATTAACTTGAATGGCGACTGTTTATCAGGGGATGGGTGTTTCATAGCTTTAAATAAATTAAATTCAATCTTTTCCTCTTCCACTCTTAATGTAAGCTTACCATTCCTTACATCTATTATGGCTTTAGTTGTGGCAAAAAATGGTCTTCCTAATATCAAAGATATATAAGTGTCTTTTTTCATTTGCTAAGACTATAAAATCTATCAAAAGGTAAAATTTGTCCACTTTTACTAGTGCATTTTCTAAAACACCAAATAATGCTTTACTGATATGTTTGCCAAATGTAAAGTCATAGTTGTAGGTTTTAACTCTCTTAAACCAAGTCTCTAATAGATAAACAGTGACATCAAACTAACACTAGCACTTAAGTTACATAGGGCATGATCAAAGGCTACATTGTCAATAATGCAGGGACTAAAGAAACTCTTTGGATTAGCAAGTTTTGGTAAAAGCTTATTTTGAATAATGGCGCTACATTCTTCAATAAGTGTAATGATATCACGCACTTCTATTTTCCTTTACTAGACAATATTTCTTTTAAAAAACTTCACATAAGTGGGCATTTCAGCTAAAGTATTAACAAAGGGAATATTAATGTGAAGTTGCTTAAATATTTTTAACAATTTCTCGAATTGTTTGTCTAATTTTTGTTTATTCAATCTTAGAGAAAAAGGCACTGGGGTATATATGGTTTGATTGGTACTTGTGGTTGACTAGGTTTTGATTGATCTTTCTCAATTTAAACTGAAGTGCTAGAATGCTCCCCTTTATCATTTTCACCTTGACTTTTAGAGAGCTCATCTTCTTTGTTATTCCTTATTATTTGCTTCCTATTTCTCAAAGAAATTACCTTACAATGCTCTTTAGGATTTATTTTTGTGCTACTAGAAAATTTCCTAAAGCTTTAGAGTTTGATGAATTAGCTAGTTGACCTAATTGTATCTCTAGCTTTCTATCGTTGCTAGCTACCTAATTTATCTAAGACTTAGTTTTTCAAAATTTTCAATGGTTGTGTATAAGAACTTACAAGAGCAACCTCTAAGGATGGCTTATTCTCATTCATTTGTGGACCCACTTAATTCTTATATTAATACTCTTGCTTTTGTGGAACACTATAATTCTTATATACCATGCCACGTTGCGGCTTATATTGATATTATGTAGATGTTCAAATGGATTTTTTTTAATCTCATATTATATATAAATAAAAAAATAAAAAAGTAAAGTTAACAAAAATTTAAAAAAAACTGAAAAAGTAATCAAGTAAATTATATAAACAAAAAAGAATTATATTATTTTTAAAAATTTAATATTGAAATACATAAAATAAATAAAATTGCTAAGAATTTTAAAGATAATGGTGTAAATTATATAAATATCTTTATTATCTTATTTTTGAAAGTTTAATAAAGTGATAAACCAAAAAAATTAATAATTTGAGTGTAAATGGAATATTATAATTTATCTAATTATTACTAAAAAATATCTCTTTAAAAATTAAAGAAATAATAGTATAAATTAGATAAATAAGAAGAAATTATCCTTTTTTACAAGTTAATTTAAAACTAATAAATTAATTAAATAGTAGGTGGGACAAGGCTAACCAATCTTTCAACACAAAAATGATAAATAAAATAAAAAATCTCAACCATATATCCTCTGGCAGTACAATATATAATTTGCAATTATTTAACTATCATAATATCATATTCTATATAATAAAAATTGAAGAATCAAAGCTACAGTTATAATTAACAAACCTTTTACATAAGAAGATAAATATTTAATTTAACCTAAACATTAAACTGAATTTTTAGTTATCAATAAATTATATATATATATATATGTGTGTGTGTGTGTGTGTATAAAATGAGAGACTTTATAACTATAAATTTTGACCAAAAGTTAATTTTTTTTAATTTAGTATGTGTGTTTTATGTCTCTTTCTTTCGTATTTTTTTAATTATATGTTTTTTTCTCATCTTTTTAAAATTTTTTAAAACACATATACCAAAAAACTGTGACGGAAAATTTGGGATGCAGGGTAATTTGGCCAGAAAAGCAAAGCCTAAAGAATTTTTAGAAAAGAAATTTACAATCCATCCAAAAAGAGAGAAAAAAAATTAGTTTACAAATCCTTCACAAGATGATGTGCACACAAATCTTTAGGTATAGCCGCTAGGGCTTTGCTCCCTAACTCCTCCATCTTCCTCTTTTCTTCCACTGTGCGTCTTCGACTTTTGGAGCAGCACAAGGTCGACTAGCGCACTTCGTAACCTCTCCTTTCAGTGATTTCCTTCCTCCCGTCTCGCTCTTTCCCATCCTCATTGATTCGGCTAGTTTGGATGCTAGGAATGAGAAATCTCTGGATATCGAAATTCCATAGTAATTCTATTTCTTCTTAGTTGCCTTCGTTCCGAGAAGATTCAAATTACAGTTTTGTTTGTTTGTTGCTTACTTTGTCTTCTTCCGGTCAATTCATGATTCGCCATTCCCTACAAACAAAAAGGACAAGTCAGTGGGGTCACTCAGACAGTGAGCAGCGTCACGCCGCACCTCACCGTTGCCGGCAACTTTGTATCATCTCTTCGCGCATCGCCCAGGTAGAATCGCAGGTAACTTGCCTCTAATTTTATTTTTAAATCTGATTGTGTATTTGTGTTTTTCTTCATCGGTGAGTTCTCCCACTTGCTTAGTCTCGCTGTATCATTTTATTACTGACAATCGACGAATAAAGCATATTTTTTTACCTTTAATGCATACCATTAGTTGTATGTTGTATATTACTTCATTCCGTGATCAAACCGTTGCCAATTATATATTTTGCTTGGTCAGAAAATGGGTTACACAAGAGGAACATCGTGTACTTCTTACAAATTTCTCCTCATCATTTATTTCTAGCCAGTAGAATTGGAACATGGATGATAATTTCAAGCTTAAATATTCAATGCTTACTACAAAGTATACAGTGACCAACTAGCACTTTTTTTCCCGTTAGGACAATCACATAAAATTTAATATACAAGAAAAACAAGGTGAAGAATATTTATTCCTTCCTTGAAGATGCTTTTTTAGTTTATCATTAATAATTTAGGAGTTCCTGTATCTTAGTCTTATTGAATTAATATTTGCTATGTATGATACATGATAAAATTACCCATTAAATAAAGAATCTAGACTAACATTTAGTGTTCAATTATTTTGTTAAATTGATAGTGCTCAAACTAAAGCTCTTAGCATTTGGCCTGTCAAACTTTGCAGAATATTTTCAACACTACTAGGATGGAGGTTGTTTTGGCAGCATCTTCTGTTAATGCTGGTATCGGCTGCTGGGACCTTCAGTCAAGGGTTGAGCAGCTGCGCTATAAATCTTGTGCTTCCCCACCTCATGGCCTCATTTGTGTAGGCGATCACTTCATTGCATCTTCCTAGCTTCGAGACTCATCAGCCTCCTTTGGTTTTGTTTACTACTGGTCCTGGTCCAAGGTCTTTCTTCTTCATTGTTTTTCATATATAAAGTTGTTTGAAACTTTGCCTCTTTACTTTATAAAAGTTGATTTTTGTCTACATATTTGTTTAGATGAATAATAATAATTAACACATCATTGCTTATGGCTCTGCAGCCTCAAGTAGAAGCCAAGAGCTTTCCAGCTGAGCCAATCAAGCCTCTTACTGCTAATCACCTGGGCACTTATATAGCCGGTGGAGGTTTGTTGGGTGATATATACTTTTGGGAGGTATAGTAACTCTTTGATGAGACATTGTACAGTAAAAGTCTTCTGGCATTAGGTTGGAAAAAATTATGAATTAAAATGAAAACTTAGTTTCTGTTGCCTTTTACTTTACTGACTTGCATTTTTTTTTTTCAAGTTGAAACTGGCAGATTGCTAAAGAAGTGGCATGCTCATTATAGGGCTGTAACTTGCCTAGTATTTTCTGAAGATAACTCACTATTGATATCTGGTTCAGAAGATGGGTGCATAAGAGTTTGGTCTCTGTTCATGTACTTGATTCTCATCTTTTCTCTTGCTCTTCTCCATTTTTGCATTTTTTTGGAGTAATGTTGCCATATATACCACTCTCTCTTGATTCAATGGTTCAGGATATTTGATGATTTAAAAAGGCAGGAAGCAGGTCATCTTTATGAACATATTTTTTCAGAGCACACCTTACCAGTATTGTGAACATAGTATTGTGCTATGGCTACCTCAAGTGGTAAGATGCTCTGTCAGCTAAACAATTAATGATTATATCAGCTTTATGTGAGGTTATTTCACCCATCTTTCTTAGCTATCAATTAACGGGCTTAATACAAGGACAATATTGAAGACAAAATACTCTTTGGAGGACTGAAATAAGACATTCAAACTTTGGAGGACCAAATTGAGATAAGGTGTATATTGAAGACAGAATTCTCTCCCAATATTGAATACACATGTAGGAATGGCCTAATTAAATGTGCTGCTAGTCCTTGAATTGTCGGCCTTAAATTTGAGTTATATGCAATTATGATTTCCTGAACTTATAAATTCTGTTGCACAACAGGGAAATCCTACAATCTGAAGTCATAAATGGATTGCAGGAGATGTATAGTGAGGATATGTCGTCAAGTATTGACCAGGAGGATGCAGAATCAAAGATATTGTTGCATTTCCTCATTTCATTAAAAGAGCAGAAGAAGAAGGATGCCACCAAATTGGTAGAAGAAATCAGGTGCTTGGAATCAGATATTGAGGATGTGGAGAAAAGGCACAGCTCAAGAAAATCCTTGGTTTCATCTAGCTTGCAGAATAAATCAAGTTGTCTAAAAGAGAGTATGTCTCTTAACAAAGAACCTTTGCGTTTAGAAATGCTGCCCTCAATTCCCCCAATCTCTAACGGGAATGAATTTAGATTGATGGAAAACATATACAAATCAAAGCTGAGCTATGTTTGCTGGAATAACTATATTAAGAACTATTTAGCCTTCACAGACTATGATGGTGTAGTTAAGGTTTGTACATCTTGCATATGCAATCCCATTTGAATAGTTGTTTTATCATTAGAACACATTCTTTGGAGTATCCATTTATTACTTACGTGAAATAGGTGCAGCTCTGACCAAAATGCAATAATTTATCTGAGGGCCTATGTAATTGTTCACTTGTATGTTTGGGGCAACACTGTTGATGGGTCTTCTTTGGAGCCTAACATATCCACAAGCTGATTAGTAGATTGTTAGTACCTGCTATGGGTTATTAATTTCCCTGATTCTCTAAGTTGTACATAAGATTATATATTCTCTCTGAAGTAAGATATCTATGTCCTATATGGGTGTATTGGTTTCTTAACTAAGTTTATCTAGTTCTCTAGGAATTATTGAAACTGGTACCAAACAATGGGATGTTATGATACAAACACATGGATATAGCTACATGGGTACAACTTTGGTAGTGAGCATCTTTGTTTACTTAAATACACTAAAACACATGCTTGCACTGTATCCACCCCCCTTTAAAAAAATAGAAAGCTTTTGGGAAGTGGCTTAATTTTTAGTCTGAAAAAAGTATAATAATTTCCTTTTGATAATTGGTATGTCCTGATTTGCAGCATTACTTATCTCAATATGTACCTAAATGCATTTTCAGCTGTGGGATGCTAGTATAAGTCAAGAGTTCTCTGGGTTAACTGAACAAGAGTTCTCTGTCAAGTTGTGGAGCATTAATGAGGTAAGCTTCCTCTCACTGCTGATTTTGCTTGACAGAATTGGTAATTACAGGAACTAGAGTTAAAGCATAATTGGTGGTTGTTTTCTCACTTTTTTTGACCCTGTGATGCAATAAGAAAATTAGAAAATTGGTAGTCTCTGTTTACCATATCATAAGCATCAAATTCATGTTGTATAAAAAGGGGATTGTTTGTTGCTCTGTTAGATCTGTAGGATTCTAATTTGCTCTATTAGATCTGTGTTTGTTGGTCTCTATATTTTACAATGTTTACATTGAGGCTATCTTTTCTTCTTTTTGGGTAAAATATTATGGTTATTTCTTACAACATCTTTTTTTCTTGCTTTTTCTTTTTTTGGGGGCTTGTTCTTGCATTAATAAGTCTTGACTTCTTGGCATCTATTTTTTTTCTTTTTAAATAATGTTTTCTACTATAATACTGCTGTGGATTTTGATTCTGGTTATAATATTTTTTTAGGTTTGGAGCTTATCTAGAGGAACACTATTAAGAAATATAGTATTCCCTTCAATAATTGATGCAATTGCATTTGACCCTGCTGAACATGTCTTTTATGCTGGCAGTAGAGATGGAAAAATATTTATTGCTACTCTTAACACTGAAAGGATCTTTAGTGATAATTATGGGATGCATATTGTCAGTTCATTCTCTAATCACAGGTTATTATTTTTTTTTTCTCCTCTAAGTGTACATATCATGAAACATAGACCTCTCTATTGGTGGTATACTAGTATTTTTCTTCCCTCATGTTCTCAATCTTTCCAGTTTGCCTCAGTTATGACAGTTTGTTATCTCTTTGCCATGTTATATTTTTCCTTATGTATATTCTATGGTGGAACATATGCTAACTTGTCTTGTCTACATACATGCTTGGGTTGAAATTTAGATTTTTCCTTAGGTTAATCATCAAATTGCTAGGAGCACTTTTTTTCAGCCAATATTTGACAATATAGTTGGCCATTGCTGCACGTTTCTCCATTGAAGACATTGTATATTGGTTTTTGACTGGGGATTGCAATATGCATGGAAGCAGCTAATATAGATGATATCTTGCAATGTGCATGGAAGCAGCTAACACAATTTATTTTATAGAGTTAGCTCCTAATTATATATGTGCTCTTGTAAAATGCATATTATCTTCCTTTTAATTTTTTTTTAATTTCTACCATCTGAGTGGTACTGCATCTTAGCTTCTAATTTTATCTCAATGTTTTGGCCCATGTTTTTATAAATGAATGCCGATTGTTTAACGAACTTAACCTACATGTGGAATTCATAGATTTTTTGGTACTAGTTTATTCTTTTTCTTGACTTATCACCCACATGACATGCCACGTCCACCTTTTGTTTTCAGTATTGATTGTGGTTAATCATGCATTAATTAATTTTGATGTTAATCTGCCATGCAGGACCTATGAATAATATTCTTGTTGCCAGAAAACAACTTGATTCAAGTAATTGTATATCTTCTAATTTACAAGCGCCCTCAAGAAGGCAGGGATCTTTATTACCCCCTCCATTGGAAAAATATTCAAATTCAACAAATGAAGACTCAGATGTTAAGACTATTATTAGCCTCCAGGATGGCAGGTGCTATATGGATGTTTCATACATCTCTTCCCATTTGATATTTAATCAAATAAAGGAATTTCAGGTGTGTACAAGCAGACAATTTACTAACAGATATATTCTCATCATTAAGCATCATTTTGCAATGATTTTTTTCTAGTAAAATATCCATTATTTAATTTTCTAATTGTGACAAAATCTCTCCTTTTAAAAATTTTATCAGCATCGGGATTCTACAACTACTGGAATGGAGATGGATAGACTAAGAGCTGATTGCAAGAGGTCTATGCAAATGGTTAACCAATGGAAAAAGATGTATGAAAATTTGCAACAATTCTTGGAAAACAAGTTGTTGGACTGTGTTCAAACAAAAACCTCAAATGAAACTGGCAGCTAAGTTGCCTTATTTTCTTGTTTGCTTTGTTCAAAATTTAGACTTTGAAGGGAGAAATTGTAAGTGTTAAGAGATCCATCTGGTGAGCATTGGGTCACTTGTAAATAATGTCATAAATTATTCAAACAGAAAAATGAATCATTTAACTTTTATACTCTAATAGTATGCCAATATTGTTGATAATGGTTGATGCTAAAGACATATTTAGTGGCGACATAAATATGCATTTAGCGTCATCAAAATATTTTGTCACTAAAAGCATACATTTAGCGACGACAATACTCGCTACTAATTCTTTTAAATATCCATTAAAAGAAATTTCAGCGACTACTAATATTGCTACTAAAACAATATTTAGCGTCAAGGTACATGTTGTCGTTAAAGATCCTCAAGAAAAGCTTTTTAAAAGGCCAAATAGAAAGATTTTTGCGGCGAAAAGGTCGTCGCTAAATCTTTTAAACTAAAAGATCGTCGCTAAAAGTATACATTTAGTGACCACAACTATTGACAAAAGTAGTCGCTAAAATTTTTTAGTGTCAAAAGATATTTGTTGTCGTTAAAATCATATATTTAGTGATGACTTTTTTCGTCTCTAAAAATATTTTTTGTGACGACATGAGTTTTTATGAATTTTTAGCGGCGAAATTATATATATTTAGGGGCAATTTTTATCGTCGCAAAAAGTCTTTTTAGCGACGACAATTTTTTGGCCATTAAATCTCTTTAGCTACGGCTGTAATTGCGATGACTTGGCGACGACTACATTGTCATCGCTAAATAGTTTTTGCGACGATTTTTGATATTTTAGCTACGACTTTTGTCGCCACAAATTCCATATTTTTTTGTAGTGACTCAAGCTTCCACTTGTATTTTTATTGGCTACTCTTCGAATAGTATAACATATAGATTTTTTGAGCTAAACAACAAAGCTATCATTGAATCTAGTGATGCTACATTTCATCAAAATAGGCTTCATTATAAACTTAAAAATTTGGTCCAGATTTTCTAGTTTATAATATTGAAGATAATCCTTTATCTTTAAAAGAAATTTTAGCATCACTTGAGTCAATGTGAAAACTATGAAATTTGCCTTATGAGTGCAAAGCAAGCGAGTGGATGCTCTCATGTTTGAGGGGTAACATGAATTTTATTTAGTACTTCTTTATTTAAATGCACATATATATATGAGCAGATTTGTATATTGATATAAGAGAGGGAAAGTAACTGACACAAAAGAAATCGCCGAGATCCACAGGAGATATGGAGCAGCATGGCAAATCGCACTAAATCCCCTGCTTTTCCTTGAGTTCACGATCCTTACATTATAGTCATATCAAAGATCTTCAAAACTTAAGTAAGCTAAGAAACAAAATGTAGCGTTTTGGGTGCAGAATTTCACTGCAAAATGCTGTGTTTTGCCTAGTTTAGAATGAGAAAAAAAGGTTGTATGACGAGGCAACGTGGAAGGACATCAGCCGTCAATCAAATTTTTAAAATGCGGACCGCATCATGTGATGCGGCTGTAATATTACTGATGCAGTCTGCACCGCATCTACAATAATTTGCAACATAACTGTCCGCAACACCCGCAATGCATTTTATAATTTCTCTAACACCCACAATTGCAATACAATTGCAACCGTGACCGTAACCACAATTTAAAACCTTGCGCTCAATGGCCAAGATAGGCTAAACAAGACTGCATCATGTTACCCCAAAACATTAGAGGCACTGCTTACGCAAAGCTATTTGATGTAAAAAGGTCTAAAAACCTTAAACTTAATGGTTCAATAGATAAATATAAAGCTAGACTTAAAACAAAAGGTTATACATGCTCAGAGAAAGACTTAAATTCCTTGGATACCTTCTTCCTAGTTGCCAGAATAACATATATTAGATTTTTTTTAACTATTTTTGCTGTTATTCATGATATGTTTATTCATCAAATAGATGTAAAATTAGCTTTTTTAAATGATGATTTAGATTAATAAATTTATGTGAATTAACTAGAAGATTTTATTATAGAAGAGTAAGAAAATAAAGTGCATAAATTGACAAAATCTTTGTATATTTTGAAACAAGCTCCAAACAAATGCCATGAATTATATATATATATATATATATAACTCATTCATGGGATTGATATATGTATATATAGCGAATATAGTAAACGCATGTACTATAAGTCTGCGGAGAATGCTTATCTTATGATTAGCTTGCATGTAGATGATTTATTAATTTTTGGTACAAGTTTGAATGTGATCACTAATGCAAAAATTTTGCTTCGTGCAAAATTTAATATGAAAGATATTGGAGAAGCATATATTATTATTAGCATCAAAATCACTAAAAAACAAGATGGAATTGTTCTTCATTAATCTCTCTGTGAAAATTTTTTTTAGAAAAATGGATTTTTAAATGGCAAACATGCATCTACTACTTTGTTTAGAAGTCGAGTATCATTAATCAAAAGGAATCTCTGCAACAAAATTATAAAAAAAAATGATTGGAAAATAAAATTAGTAAAAAAAAAAGATAAATTTCAGTCATAAATTAGTAATTTGTGACTCAAAAAACAATTGAAGAATTTAGTCAACATCTAGATAATTATTAAAAAGTTATAATTGCTAATAAAACTAAAATATTATAATAATAAAAAAACTGCAATGTTGTAGCTTTTCTTATTTTTTATTTTTTAAATAAAAAATATTATTTTGTTTAATATATTCTATTGATGTATTATATTATATTAATATATATATACATATATATATATATATATATATATATATATATGTATTTGTTATTATGATTTTTATTATATATATATATTATAAATAATATTTCTTTTTGGTTATAAAAAAACCAAAAAGCCTTGGGAAGGGGTTGTGAGATGAGAGAGAGGCAACATAGGAATCAAACCCAAATACCATCTAGAACTTAAGTTTAAGGGAGGTACTACTTGAGCCAACACTCTTTGGCTACAAAGAATAATTTTTATTAGTGTTATCAAAACTAGAAAAGAATTGTGACACCTTAATCTACTACCACTACCTAGCCTCTTCATAGGCTCGGTTCCATATGATTTCCAAAGAATCACTACTCTCCCGTGGCATTTACATGCTATGAACCGGGGTTTCATATACTCATCTTTCACCCCGTGGGTCCTGTGAACCCATCTCAAGCATCCTCAACTCAAACTCCATATATACGACTCATACATAGCATGAAACAAACCATAGGCCACGGGTATAGAGTCGAAAACCATAAAAATTATATTTTCTTACTTGGGCCCAAAAGTCATATTTTGGCTCTAACTTTGGAAAATCATAAGAAATTGTAGAAAAATGGGAATGTAGCAAACTTTATCTTTCTAGAAAGCTCTAAGTGTTAACTTTACACGAAAAATCATTCCCAATAAAATCTCAGCATTTGGACCAAGTTTGACATCGAAAATGGGAGGAAGGTCCAGCTGTCACTGTTTCTGGTGCAGCTTGCTGTCATGACTTTCAAAAATTCATAACTAAATCCACAAAAATCCAATCTGGGAAAATTATACCAATTCGGAAAGATACGGATGTCTACTAGAGGAAAAAAATAAGTCTAGATAAGTTCAGTAGCTCTTACACCCTGGAAACCGATGGAACAGTGACAGGGGTCAGGTAAGCTCCCTGATGCTGATACAGAACTTCAAACGGTCCAATCTCTCTCTACAGACCTCCGATTTGGGTGATTCTAGTTCCTACAAGTCACTTTGGTTTTCTAGTTTATGTGTATAAAATTTCACCACATTTGGAATCCATTTGGTTTAAGAGTGCCACAGATTTCATTTTCTGGTTTAGATGAACAGTACATGACCAATCCATTAAATTCTCCCAAATTCAACAATTCCTCAAATATTCTCTAGACCTCAGAATATTACCCACTTTAGCTTCTTAAGAAGTTTTCTACAAACTCTAGAGACACGCCAAATTTCATGGCAAACGGAGCTCATCCGGTCATACTTTGACGGAACTCACAAAAATACCGGTTTTGACACCCCATAGGTCCAAAACGGGTCCAAAAAGCCTCTCACACACTCTCACTCCACATAGACAAGTTTAAAAGCATAAAACTAGTATATCTAACATGTCCATATATTCCAAATCATCATACATTCAATTCTCGCTATGCTACGGCCAAATATACACTACATCATTCATTCCACAAAAGGGGCAAAACCCTCATTTCCATTCATTTGGCTATAAACATAGTTCATACAGTATCCTTTCATACATTTACACTTGTTACAACCTTTACATCTCAAAAATAGTGGGCGCATATTCAATTGGCACCACTTTACATCAAAATACCAAAACAAAGCTAGCAACTAGCTAACTAAGCATGCTCCAGGCTCCTTGGTGTGTGCTCGGTTCTCCTTGAGCTCCACCTAGCATATTTAGTTGGGAGGGGAGAGGGGTGAGATTCGAAGAATCTCAGTAGCTCATGCACTCAATCCAGCAAGCAATTAAGGCATATAACAAGTCAAAGCATGTGAATAAGCATTTAGCTATTCTCAAACATCCAACACATATTGTACATGCTATGGAATTCTCAACAATGCCAAAAATGAGCTCCAGGGACTTTTGGTCTAGCCTCACCCGAGTCTAAGGGACTTTTGGATGGCCTCACCCGAGTTTAAGGACTTTTGACTTGGCCTCACTCGTTTGAGACTTTTGGCCTTGTCTCACCTATCTCAAGGGACTTTCGACTTCACCTCACCTATCTCAAGGGACTTTCGGCACTACCTCACCCGAGCAATCTCACATTTCAACATACAAGCATATTGGCATTCAATGCATCAAAACAATAGCATATGGCATATTCCACACAATAAGCATATACATAATCATACAATGACTATCATATCTAAGAATGCAACAAGAAAGAGTGGAAGAGAGAGCTACCTTTGGAGCCAAAGCCAACACTAGCTTTTCCTTTCAATTTCTCCTTTCCCTCCTTAGGTCCATAATCACACCTTGATGTAAGTGTTTCACTTGAGCCTAGACACACCAAAAGCATGCAATTACTCTCTTATAATTTAATTTAGAGCAACCCTTCTATCACACACAACCTAGGGTTCTCTCTCTAGAATGCCATTAACCCTTTCTCTCTCTCAAGCTCCCATGGTAGTGGAAAACCTCATTTTCAAAGAAAACTCAAGGATTCAAAAGAGTTTTCCACTTTTCCTCTTCTGACCCATGCCCAAAATCCGTCCATTTTCACAATGAAAACCGCTGAAAGAGAGGGCAAAGGGAGGGGATCAGAGTTCTAAGAAGAAATGGGAGAAGTTACCTTACCTTTCCCTTGATCTTGCTCCTTCTCTTGATCTCTCACACTCTCCACGCCTCTTTTCTCTCTTTGGGTCGAAGCTTAGGGCAGATATGAGAGAAGAAATGAGTTTGGGCGTTTAATGAAATTTAAATCTCGCTATTTACTCTCTTCCGGACCGACTCTCGCTACGGCAAAAACTAACATTCGCTATAGCGAGCTCGTGTAATCTGGCTTCGCTATGGCGAGGTGTAACCTTCGCTACGGCGAGCTCGTGTCAATTCCCTTCGCTATGGCGAGATTTACCATTCGCTATGGCGAAATCGCGTTAGTTCCAGACTTCACTCTCGCTATGGCGCACGCTATGGCGAGCAACTCCCTGGTTTCTATATGGACTGCTGCCAGCACTCGCTATAGCTAGAATCGCCTTCGCTATTGCGAACTAGCTCTCTCGCTGTAGCGAGACCGTTTCTCGCTATTGCGAGAGGACTTGGCAGAAATTCTGGATTCCGAAAATTTCCAGCTTTCACTTTCTTTCTTTTCCCTTTTCTTTTCTTTTTCCCGGTTGTTACAAGAACCAACTGAACTGATTAAAAATTAGTAAATTAGTCACTAAACTAGTTCAATCAATTTATAAAACTATTTTACTAAAAAATCAATCAATAACTAACCAAATGAGTAAAAAATTGGACTAGTTTAAGGTGCAATTGATTTTTATTATTATTATTTTTCAAGCTTCTTTCTTGTTTCATCTTAGACCGTATGAAAAACTAAAAATAAAAAGCAATAGGAGAAAAAGAGGTTGAAATAGAAAAAAATTAAAAATAAAAGAATATAAAAAAAATAAAAGGTGTTTACTTAACCATTTTAGGTGTTTGTTTTCTATCATAGTCTACCTCTTAGTAATATCTCTCTTAAATATCAATGTGTTTGACTAAAATTATTTCTTTCTTTTCATCAATATTTAAAATTAATAAATAATAATATTTAAAATGTATTAGTATTTATTTATTATATTAAAATTTTAATATATAAAATTTTAAATATATAAATTTATTTAATTATCACCCTTTTTATCACAAATCAATCATGGTTAGACTAATAAACCAATAATTAGTACCTCTATCAATTCAACAACTAGTTTGGTTTTAAAAACATGGATTTTATAATATTAAATATATTTTTATAACTTTATTAAATATAGTCTAATACATTCGGACTAAATTTCAATAGAAAACATTTTTTTTAGGTATAAGGATTAGTATAACTCATTGAGGTATAAAACCTTTATAATCTATGAATAATTAGTAAATAATGCATCCTTTTTACTAGAATCTCCTTAAAATTTTGTCTCCAAATGGGATGACTCATTTTATATCAAAGTGATGTGCAAAATTTATACATCATCTCATTTATATCATCTTTCTAATACAATATACATTCATTAAAGCAAATATCAATTTTTTTAATAGATAGACCAAATTTTGATATCATCATCTAAGCAACTTTCTTTCATAGTACTTGTAAACTCATTAAAATATAGCTTTAAGGTGTGATATCCTTAATCCTATCAAAGCCTCTTATCCTAGAATGAATCCTAAAGACTTAGTTCTTATTAGAGAAGACTGTGCTTCTCTGCTTAAGCAAGGTTTGATTGAGCCTAAAAAGTCTGAGTAGGCTTGCTAGGTATTTTATATTGAAAAAAGATCAGAGTTTAAAAGAGGAAAAAAGATATTAGTTATTGATTATAAGCTTTTTAATGTATTTTTACAAGATGATGAATTCCCTCTTCTGAAAATCAACTTCCAAATCACTTTTCTTAAATGTGCAATGATATTTTCTAAGTTCAATTTTAAAATTGGATTTTGGCAATTGGAAATACACCAAATGGAAAGGTATAAAATAGTATTTTGCATTTCAGATGCCCAATATCAATGGACTATTATACCGTTTAAACTTAAAAGTAACTCTATCTCTATTTTAAAAGGCAATGATCAAGATTTATGAACCCATTTTGCATAATACTCTTATTTATATAGATGACATTCTCCTCTTTTTTAAAAAAGAGGAAGAATATAAGAGACTCTTGCAATAGTTTGTGGAAATAACAAGAAAATATGGGATTATGTTATCAGCCTATAAGAGTCAATTAGGCTAGGCCTATATTAAGTTCCTTAGCATGCAGATATCCAATGGTCAATACCAACTAGGTCCACTCATTGCTCACGAATTGTAAAAATTTCCTAACGTAAACTTAACAGTGAAGTAAATACATCAATTCTTTGGGATTGTAAATTATATTCAATTGTCATTTAAGCAGAATGAAGATTTCATTTTAGAGCAAGAATATAATGATCAAGAATTGGTGTTCGCCTTAAAAGATAGTTGAAATACTAGCTTGCAAAGCTCATATAATCCTAATAACTCATTTGATCAACCTAGTTGCTGAGTTCACTCTTGCTTTCAAAGTCATAAAGCAAAACCTCCACTTCCTTACATTAGGATGCATGTATTATAAGGAAAGTATCATAGACATATTCCTATAATTAGTTATCTGGATATAAGAGCATCTAAAACAATAATGAATGTAACATTCCTTCCATAAAAGCTATGAGAATTGCATATTAAATATTTTAGTACTGCTTATAAAAAAATTTTCAAAGTTAACCTAATCACCAAGAAAATGATTAGAATAAGGTTTTTCCCTAATTATGTTGTTTAGTTAAAAGCCTTAGGAAGTAACCTTTTAGATAAAAATATTTTCATTAGTATATATACTTATCATAAAGCTAAGAAATGACAAATCCTTCTAAAAGAAATCATATTCAAATAGTATTTTACTCCTTGCACAAATATTCCAAAGTTGTTTGAACTTCAAGAAGTCTTACAAAGTAAAACACTTTATGGAATTCTATCCGAAAAACCATGATCTATTTTTACACTCATCTCAGCGAAAAACAAAGAATTTTATATTCTGTTGCCATTTAAGCTTAATGAAGATATCAATCCTACTAAAGCTTTTGATTTTCTGAGGTTTTAACATCCATCCTTTTTTTTTTTTGGTATTAAGGCTATGTTCTTAAGATAGAAGAAAGAATTCTAGAAAAGAAAAAAGAGTAAGAAGAAAATTTTCATTTTCCTGGAAATTCAATTAGAAACCTTTGAAACCGTTAGATTTTCCTCTTTCTTGTCCATAACTATTAATATTCCTTCTTTTTATCTTAAAACTCTTTCTAATAAAATAAATAATTTCATAGAAATTAATTATCTTCTAGATTCCACCAAAGTAGAAAAAACTTCTCTTCCTCTTTTAAGTCTTTATTGTGTATATTACCAAAATAAAACACTTTATAGCTTTGTTAGATGGTTGATCACTTGAAAAAGCTCTTCGATCAAAGAAACTGTTCAATGTTCCAAACCTAATCATTGTAGGCTAGCTTCAACCTAGGCTGAACAATATGTTAGCATAAAAATTCCAATTGAGCTTATTAATCACTAGAGAAGTAATGGATATGCTCATCTACACCTCAAAGTTGTTAGGATTATGGATATTCATAGGCTCGATTCAGTTCAGTTTTGGACCAAAACTAAACCGAATAGAACTTGTTGATTTAACATTTTATTAGACCTTGTTGATTTTGACTTCTAATAAATTTGGTTCGGTTTTAGTTTGGTTTAGTCCTCTTTGGTTCATGCTCATTTCTTTTCTATTTTTTTTTGGGTCCCAAAAGTGATTTATTTTTCTTGTTTTTTAAGATTTTGTTTTTGTAATATATAGAATTTGACTTCTATTATCATATATCTCTTAACACTCTAACTAATAATAAAGTTAGAATAATTTTTATTTTTTATTTTTTTTCTAGAAAGATCCTATAAATTCACAAAAAAGTTTTAAAGAGCGAGAAAAGATCAGCATCTTATAATAGAATAATATAAACAACTTGTATATGTTAGTCTTCTTAAACCATATGAAGAGTGTAGGTCCACTGTAAGTTTAATTGACAAAATATCCCATTAATTCAAAAAAGGAAAAAAAAAAAGAACTATTAATTATTTGTGAAATCTTACCTTACTATGATCACTGACGGTTAGATAGTTAAATCAAGCTTTAAAAACTTTATTCACATCAAATGTTTCAGGGTTGAACTTTAATGTATTCTTTACTCTTTTCCCAATTAAATGAACTCAAACAAGATTAAACAATTAAGGAACTCTATTAAATCAAAATAACTAATTTCCTTCTATCCATAAATTTCAATGATAACTTCAATCTTAAACCAATACCTAATAGCAACAACCTTGGTTCAAGTTAAGTAAAACTTGAATTTCTACATATAACTGTTACTTCATTTTCCAAAAAAATATGATGTGCAAAAGTATTCAATCACCAAATATATCATTCACTACTACATCATCTTCCAAAAAGTGGAATATACAAAAGTATTCAATCACCAAATATATTACTATTACTTCATCTTCCAAAAAATGTGGACTCCTACATAAAAAGCAAACAAATTATGTTAATATGTTAACTAAATAAATTCTATGATAGTGTATAAAATAAAATACAATTCATGTTACTTACATATACACAGCATAAGAAATTACAAACAAAATAATTCAAGATCCTTAATACTCATTCTCACTAGTTGGTATGGGTATGCTAAGATCTAATAATTCAATAGAGGTGCAATAAAACAAAAATAAGTGAATCAGTAATACAATTCATAATCAATGATATCAAATTATTTTATATCATAATAATAAAAAAATTATGAAACTCAATTTTTTCAATATCTTTAACTAGCTCTTTAGTATACTGGACAATGGGCTAGATCATAACTAGTTTTATGGACAAATAAACACTTCAATTGTCTTTGGACTTAATGAACTTCTATATTGATTAAGTATAAGACCACAGTGTTAAAAGTAGATTTAGATTCTACAATAGATACAGGCAGAGCTTATGCATCTTTAGCAATTTGTCTAATAACTGGGTATTTAGAGCAATTCACTTTTTGTCAATTGATGATGTCAAACTTAGATGTCATTTTCTCTCTATCTTTCATCAAGTAAAGCTCCACTTCTGATTGATTATCTAGACTATCACCCGTATTCATAATTTTACAAAACTCCATTACAAATGAATCCTTTTCATTCTCTTCATAATGAACAACTTTCATATCTTGGCTTTGAGAAGTGATTTGACTTTTACCATGATATGAAAAAACATATAGTTTTCATACATCTTGCTAAATACTTCCTTTACCCTTTAAGTCATCAATTCAATTAAGTTTTCACTATAAAGTTTGTTCAAGCTCCATTCAACAAACTTTAATTTATATCTCATATCAAGAACTATAGCTATAAAAATCATCATGTTAATATTTTTAACATCTCCCTATTATTTTTTATGCTTCATTTTCATTTTTTCAACCATCTGACCATAGTAATGAATCATCACTTTTACATAGATTATTTAAGGTATTCAATACCAAGCAAAATTCATGAAAATATTGAGATGATGTGACAAATAATGAACCAGATACATTTTTAGTGACATCATAAAATGTTGTCAAGAATTTCACAAAAACATATGCATTATCCTAATCTTTACTTGTTGAAGGACCTACCCTATCTAAGATAAACTGGACATCCTTTTCCTCCAACCTCTTAAATGCCTTTTGAAATTTTAAAGCACTCTCAAGCATAAGATATGTAAAGTTCTATCTTGTAGGAACATCTAATTATGTAATGCCTTTCTCTTGAATTCTTACTTGTTCTACACAACTTCTAAATTTTTGTCAACAAGCAAGTGAAGCACAAACATACCTAACTGCATTTCTTATCCTAACTATAGATTCATGCATATCTTTCAAACTATCATTAATCACTAAATTTATAATGTGAGTACAACATCTTACATACAAGTATTCTCTTATCATTATATGTCCATTCTAATCAAGTATTCTACCTTTTACATAAGCTACAGCAATGTCATTAGAGCTAGCATTATCAATTGTCATGGTAAAAATCCTATTAATCCTTTAACTTAATAAACAATGCTTTATCTTGGAGCCTATTGTCTCACCCAATGATTAGAGATTTGATAAAAATTCAAAACTCTCTTATGTAATTTTTTATGAAATGTGCAGTAAGACATAAATATTTCAAATTTTATATAAAAGACCAACAATTAATGGTTAGACAAACACTTTAATATGTTTTACATAATACACTTTTCAACTTAGCTTTTTCAAATAAGAAAAAGTTTCAACAATCTCTAGCAACTACAATGTATAATGGAATAAGAAATAAAGGTGGCACAACACTCATAAAATAATGAAACCGTTCTCCTTCTACATGTTTAAATGACAACTCATCCATAATTATCATTCTTGCTAGAGCTTCCCTACATGTAGTGACATCAAAAGTAACTCCCTTCATCTTAGTTATAACCCCTTCTCCATCTTCTTTATTGTTTAGTTGGAAAGAAAGCATAGGTTGTTTTAGATCTTGATTTCCACCAAAAAAATTTTTACATTGCGCTCTAAGTGATGTACCATGTTAAAAGTTCCATTTCTTTTTTTATGGCATGCATAGTTTACACCACACTAATTACATAAAGCCTTAAAGTATTCTGAATCACAATCTTCAATGAGTATAAAATAAGTCCACACCTAAGACTCAGGTCTTGTAGGTTTTTTTTAAACCTATTTTTTTGTTAGACTCTCCTTCCTTCTCTTACTCCTTCTTTTTCTCTTTCACTGTTTGATTCTCTTTCTTTATTTGTTTTTCTTTCTCTTTTTGTTTCTCTTTTACTTGGCTTGTTTTCACTTTTGTCTTTTTAGAAGGCTTCCCCATATCAAAAGGTGTAGAATCATTAAAGGCAGCAACATCATTAGTTATAGAATGCTTTTAAGTTGAGTTTGGCTTATTAGTATTAGATTGCTTATCATCAACAACATCCATTAACTGCATATATCTTTCTTGCTACAATTTATTTACAGATGAAAAAAGTTACCATATTAAAAAAAATATATCACAACTAAACCGAATAAAAAAAATTGTATAATTTTTTAAAATTACTTCAAATTTACTCATATTGACTAAATTAATAAAAGTGTCAAAAGTTTTTCTTTCTTTGAAAATTATCTCTTATAATAAATAATCCATGTGCAAGAAAATATGCAAATCATTAGTAAATTTCAGTTATGAAAATAAAAATAAAAATAAATCCTTTCATTGTCACATGGGTCCACTTTTTTCTACCAATTTTTTAAAAGATTCAATACAACAATAAAGTAGTCAATGTAGTCCCTCTTTACAAACAATAGAGTTTTATCAAAATATTTTAACATCCCACTATAAATGTGACCCCTCTTTGCAAAGAGTTATTATGGTCCCAAGTCTCAAATTCTAACTTTATTCTTTGTATCCACATTACACAACAGAAGCACTAAGAGATGCACTCCCTTTTCTTGTAATTCCAATATCCTATCTTAATATATGCTAAAATAATTATTATATTTTGTTCTATTTTCTTAATTAATAGAGCTATTTCATAGGCATGCTAAGCTAAATTAGTATTTAAGTATAAACTTACATAAACTAATTTAAAGGCAGTCATTTAAAAAAATTATAGTTTCAATTCAATTAACATAAAAAATGTTGAAAATTGAAATCATGTAAATGGTATAACACATTCTATCATAATATTACTTTTTGTCATTTTGTCCCTCTTATCATTGCTAGCTCTTGATTAAACCTTTGGTTTGTTGATAGAGCTAAGTTGAAGATGATCTATGCCATGTACCATATGATTTGACCCACCTAACAGAAGAGCATAAAGAGAATCCAAGCCACTAGAGCGTGAAGTGTCTTAAAAAGGACATATAACAACAACATTCTAATTGGCAATGCAATAAGGCACACTTGGAGAATCTAATGCAAAAGAGTGGTAAATAGCCTAGCAATAACAACAATGCAAATTGAGGCTATATATTATATATGCTAACCTTTTATGCCCTTTTAAGGATAAAAAGATGCAAATGCAAACCATAGCTAGCAACAACCATTGAATTGAATAGATCATTTAACAACAAGCAACATATGCAAACAAACATACAACCCCCCAATGAGACCCACCTTTTTTATTCAAATTAATAAAGGCATTAATGCATTGATTTCTTTGATCACAAACGGTTTTGGGTGTAAGTCCCACTAAAGTAAGAGTTTGATAATTCAAATGCAAGATTCAATCCCAATTCACAAGCTTTAACACGTAGCAGTAGTAATGTGTCCCATATGCAACTTAGGCTCATGATTTGTGACTGAAGGCAATTATGTGAAGCTTGGGTTGTCATGTGTGACTGAAGAAACAAGAGAGCAATTAATGTCTTGAGCCAAGGATAAGTAAGAAATCATGTTTTGGGCTTAGTGAAAGGATAAGTGCATTTTGGGCCAAGGGTAACAGGAAGCATATTTGGGCTATGGTGGGAGAAACACATTTTAGTTTGGCCAGAAATCAAGTTTTAAGCAACTAACTTTTAGTTTGGTTCGATTATGGAATGATAAAAACATATTTTAGCTAATTTTGAATCGATTTTCTTCAGTTTTTATCAGTTTCTAGGATAACAAGATAGTTAGAAATCCTTTATTTTCTTAACCCAATCGCTCTTTTGATTTTGGAAAAAAAAAAAGTATCTTTATCAATATACTCTTTCTTCTACACATTTATCGCCACCCCATAATATAATGGAGAATAACTAATAGTTAGGACTCATAACAAAAATCAATAATCCATTCATGGGAAAAGCTTTTCCCGCATCAAGTACTAGTATATTTATTTTTAATGTATAATTAGATGGGGTAATCATTCAAATTCAAAACAAAAGCTTGTTGCTTTTTGTTTCCTTATAATTGGAGCCGCCAAACTCATTTGCCTTGGCTTAGTTTAATTGGTTTGGTTTGGTTTTAAATACCCTTAGTTAGGATGGTACTCATTCTACATGGTAGGAAAGGAAGTGCAACCACAACAAAAGTTTCTCTCTTTGACAATAGCTACACCAATTGCCAAAATGCTATGATTGACACTATGCTTACCACTCTTGATTGTGGGAGTGTAATTCTCACCATCTGTCCAAACTCTAATGTAAAGCTTAATTATCTTACTTTATCCACAAGATGGAAGATTCAAGTTCAAATTATCAGAGCTGAGCAGATTCCTACAGCTATTATGACTGCCCTTTACCATTAATTAATCTACAAGATTCAAGATCATAGTCTAGATCCCTATTTTCCCAATACCTTTGGAGACACAATGTATGTAGTAGCAAATAAGCCAAATCATCTAACCATCATTTAGATCCCAAGGATACTTCCAAAAGAAGAATTATTGCAAATAATGCCATTAGAATGGGTTACTAATTATGAAAAGGGATTTCAAGCTACATCTAAGCCTGCTCATACTACTAGTGCCCTAGAACTCTAACTTCTTATAGATGTCAAAGTCAAGACAATTTTCAAAAGACCTGACAAAGAATCCTCCAAAAATTTATGGCAACTTTCTAACAATCCATGATGCTCACACTAGTGTCAACCCAAAACTGAGTGAAAAGATAATCCCATTCATGCTTTTTATCTTGAAGGTCATTAAGCTTATGTTGCAAAAATAAATGGCCACTTTATATGAGATTGTGATCCGTCTATGTGGGATCTAGATTATAGATGTTAGGATTTTGAAAATTGTAAAGGCTTTAAGGATAATGACTATTGACCAAGGGATCTTACAACTACCTTACATTGGAAGACAAAGAAGTCATGATGTTTAGGACCTTGCAATTATAATAAGAAAAGAAATAAAGATGGTGAATATGATCTTCCTAAACCAAAATGGATAGGAGTAAAAAAATCCTCCACCAAAGTTAACCTTTTTTAAAGATTTTCTAAGAGAAATTGGATACTATGATCTTTTAGAGTCCTTCATTAAGAAAGAAAAGCTTGTTGAACCAATAAGGCTAGAACCCAATGCTATTCTTGAACTAGTCATTTTGGAACCATTAATGAAGACAAAAAAGCTACCTAAGCTAATTCTATGTATGATATTCTCAACAGCATTTCAAACTTATGATTCTAGCTTTGCATTGCTAGAAAGGCAAACAAATCCAAATACAAAGTTATTTGTAACATTCGGTTTTTCTGTAAATGTATGAAACTCACTAGATATAATAGAAAGTCCCCTAAATATAATGATTTAAGGCCAAATAAAATTAGAAAAATTTTAAATAATAAAAAATGAGGATCTAAGGCCCAAGGTGCCCAAAAACCTAAGCAAAAAAAGTTAAAAAATTTATGAAAACAAGTTGAGGCATTTTTATAATTTCTAGAAATTTTGGAAAACTTACAAGAGGACTTTTTAAATAAAAAATTTAAGTTTTCTAGGGTTCTCAGAGTCCTTAAAAATTATAGGAATCCCCAAAACAGTTGAAATCCCTCCAAAAAGTGATTTCGGCAAAGAATTGACTAAAACTTTGACCAAATAGTTTGGAATAGTTTCAAACATAATTTAGCTAAAACCAAAGGCAATTATAAGTTAGAGGACCCAAATATTATGATGAAAAATATAGATTTTGAAAAAATAGTTGAAATAAGATTAAATGAAAAAACTATGATTTATGTACTAAAATAAATAGTTAAAAAAGTATATTAACTTTACTTTTTGCCTCATAAATCATGTCCAGCTCTTCTCCTTCCTCTCCATCAATGCTTTTTTGGTCTAGACAATATTTGGGAGAGCTGAGCGAGATGCACAAAAGGGAAAAGAAGAAGCTTAAAAAAGGGTAAGGTTTTCTAGTTTTTTTCACACTCTTTGCTTCATTAAATTTGCTCCCCTCTTCCTCCTCTCTCTTTCTATGGTTTTATTGATTGAATTGGTGTTAGTTTATGGTTGAGTCAGTGGAGGGAGGAGAAGATTTAGGAGAACTTTTAAGAGCATGAGAGAGAGCTGTTAGGAAGCTTGAAAACAAAGTAAACTTCCATAACCTTCTTGCTTCCTTTTGGTTGTTCTTCTTGGGTGTATTTTCATTCAGACTTGAGCCCATTAAGAGAGAAAGAATTCTGTCCAAATTAAGGTAGGAAGAAAGGTTATGGAGTGTGAGAATTAAGACTATGTAATTGAAAATGAAAAGGGAGCCTTAAAATTCAAGTTGTACAACTTAGGGGCTTTGAGAAAAATTTTGAAATTTGATTTTTCCTAAGGGAAATTAGACTTATATAAGACTTGCTATGAGTCCTTTAGACATCTAGAAAGTTGCATATGAGCCATTCCCTTCAAGAAAATAAAGCAAGCTCCATAGGTCCAAAACTAATGCATAGTCTCGACCAAGAGAGGTCTACCCACCGAGTGAGTGTTTTAAATTATTTTAAATCTAAAATCAGACTAGATATGATAAAAGAATATCAAATAAAGTCTTGAAAAAAATTTAGAAGCCTTAATGTATAAGATGGAGGTGTAGGCTCCATAATGAGACATAAAGAAGTAATTTATAACTAACTCCTTAAAATGAATTTGTGATGGCTCCAAGAAATGGAGCTAAGAACATAAAGTCTAAATAGAGTCAAGAGACTTAGATTGAAGAAGAAAATGGAGCTAAGAACATAAATTCCAATATTTGCTTCATTATGCCTTATATGGAGACCTATTGGAGCCATATGAGAAAGTAGCTTTGCATAGAGTTTGCATAAAGCTAAAGCTTGCTCCCATGAGTGATTCATGCCTCATTTGATGTGTCTAGACCAAAAGAATCAAGTACCACCTAATTATATGAGCTTGGCCAAAAAAGGGAAGATAAGTTCAAGGAAAAATTATGATATTCTTGCTTCAAGATAACTCTCTAACTTTTCTCTCATGCATTGTTAGATGTTCTCTTATCTTTGAGTGCTTGTATGTATATTTGAACTATAAATTGTGTTTCTAGCTATTACTTACTTGCTATGGTACCATTATGCATCTTGAAATGAGTTTATGAATGTATTTTGGCTTAAATAGGTATGGTGATACCAAAAGTCCCTTAACATGGGTGATGACGAATCAAAAGTCCCTATAATTAGGTGAGACAAAGCCAAAAGTCTCAAGAAGAGTGAGACTTAGTCAAAAGTCCCTATAAAGTTAGGTGAAGTTAGATCAATGCCCTTGAGAACATATGTTGGTCATGTATGAGTTTATGTGATGAAGAAAATTATTTATGTATGTTCATGACAGTTTAAAGGACATACATGCACTTTTTTGACATGCTTTAGCATCCATTATGTATGTTTGAGAGGATAAAGAGCTATTGAGATTCTTTTAATCTCACTCTTCCCCTCTATATGTCTAATTATATCTAGGTGAGTCAAGTGGATTAAGAAATAGAAGCCAACAATCTTGAGAAACAAGACTTTGACAAAGGGATGAGAAATGACCCTTTTATTTGCATTTTGATATCAATAATTGTAGCCATGAGATGTATATATGATATAAACTATTGGACATGTCCAAATGTATGTAAATATGATTATGTATCAATGTGAAAGCCAAATGAATGAGAATATAAGTTTTTGCTACTCATTTACCTTTATGTCCATGTGTATGAATGTAAGTGGCAAGGTGAGAATGAGTTCCATGATGATTTGGATCATTTGGCATACTTTTATATGTTGTATTTATATTTTTAGACTTGCTCAAGTGGTCATGTAACCACAAGAAGGTCATTTGGTGTCTTAACATCCCATTTTAGACTTCAAAAGTAACTAATTTGTGAGTTAAACCAAGTTTGACCAAATGTATGAGTTTTTGCATAAAATTTGGCCAATCTCATCTAGAGATTTTTACAGAGCTAAAGAGTATTCAATTTGGAACTCTAGGAAATTTATTATAATTTTTCAAAATTGGCCAAATTATGTAGAAATGGTATTGTACTGTTCATATGGTCAGTTTGCTTCTCTATGTCACATATAGGTCAAATGAAGTCCAATACTCATAAAATTTTATAAGCATAAACTAAACATTATAAGCTTTTCATAGCCATTAAGATCATCTTATTTGGAGCTTTGTAAAGGAAGAACCAAATTTTTGAAATTGCATGGTAGTACCAATAATATAGCTCAACCTTTAGTACTATTCTATCAATTTTTATAAGTTAAATACTATTACATTGGTCTAGAATTATTTTTAATCATTATTTAACATCTAGAGTTTTCTAGAAAGTTATCATATGCATGATTTCAATTTTTTTATAATTAGTTATGAATTTTCAAAATTTATATAAAAAATTTGGCATGCCAACCTAAGTCCAAATTTTGGTTTTTGAAATGTATGGCTCCAAATTCGTGATGCATGAGTTAAATGATTATATTTATGACTTGAATGGATATGTTATAGATAGGAAATGATATGAATGAGTTCCCATGGTTTCTAAAGCTATGAATTATGAATGTGACTTCCCAATCACGCAATTATTCATACTTAAAGTATATATTTCCTTACATTTGTGCTCCAATATGCATGCCATGGATTGAGATAGACCATTGTGTAAGGGTAAAGAGGCTAAGGTATTACAGTTATCCTCTAGCCTTTTATAGTTCTTATAGAAGTTTCCCCCAATAGATCAAGATTTCTAGTTACTCAAGTAGAAGAAATACTCACTTAGTATACACACAATGTTGCAGCTGAGAATAAAGTACTTTAGAAGATAGATTATAGGCTAGAAAATCTAGCTAAACAAACTTCCTAGTTCAATTCCTAGCTTGATGGACTTTCCATCAAAATCCAATAGCTATATTGTAATCATTCTTAAAGAATAAGTTAGCTGGATGCTAAATTTATAAGGTTTATTGTAAAAGGATAAGCAAGCCCTACTTTCACTCAAAAGGAGAAAGTGACTAAAGAATTGAAAGAGGAAATGGGTAGAATTGAGGCAAACATAGCAAGAAGTCACGACAGAAGCATCTATGAACCTTATCCAGCATTATATACCTTACCTTATACACCCTTTGTCACACCACCATATTCACCATACACTTCAAAAAAATGATAAGAAATGCTTTAAGATGACCTATAAAGTCCTTCGAAAAGTAATGCAATAACCTTAGCCAAGGAAACAACATAGACCACCTCATATGACAAAAACATTCACACCGTCACCTTTTGGACTAAACTAGTAAGAACCTTTTAGATTTGCACCATTAAAAATACATGACCCCTTACCATTATCACCACCAAAAGCAACTCTCCCTTTATTTGAAAGAGGAAAAGAAGTCTAGATGACTGTTAAAAACCAAAAAAAAAAACATAAGTAGGTTGCTCTTTCCAAAAGAATTCCTTAAAATGCCTTATCCAGTGCTTTTATAAACTCTGAAGATATTAGATTTGAGTTTAGAAAAATCAAACAATATTGCTAATATCTTTACTCTATACGTGGCCAATACTCATGAACTAGAATAATCGAGAGTAAAAGATATTGATGATAACTGAGAATTTAAAGAAGAAACTTATATTAAAAGTCACTCACAAATAAAAGCTCAGACCAAGCCAACATCTAAACCATGGTTCAATTTTGATAATCCTCCTTTAGATAAATAAAGAGACAAATTGCATGAGTTCATAACATGGATAGACTTGCTTATGACAAAACTTGAATAACTATTAATATAGTTCTTATTGAATTTGTTTCCAACTTCATTAGTACTCTTCGAGAATAGTTTCAAAGCCTAAGAGAGTATCATTAGCTTCAAGTAACTTTAAATCTAGATTCATCATCTATCCTTAGTTTAATTTACAAAAAATTCATTGGAAACTTTCACCTAGTTGGTAAGTAAAAGCAATAAGAATATTTTGGGATGAAATGTTGTTCTCTAAAACTAAAAGATCTTGACCTTTATTAAAAAAGATGGCAAAAGATACTACGTGTTTAATGGCTTCAATAATATTGCCTTTCACCATACCTTTATGGCTTCTCTTTTAGAAAAATTTAAATCAAAACTCTAAAGAAATATTCAAGCCTTCAAGAGAGACATGGAAAAATTTTCTTTACAAGAAATTTACCAGTTGATTAAAGCCACTTTAGAAAAACTATGCAAGACATAAGAAATCCTTTAATAAGATAATGAAGGGCAAGTTGACTATCTAAAAGTCTAGTAAAAAGCACTACCTTTAAATCAAATGCAAAGACGAAGATAAGCACTTTTGTTTTACAAAAAAATAACTCTCATTTCCACAATGCCTTATACAAAACCAGCAAATTCAAAAACAAGAAGTATAAAAGAAACCTGTAAGGTTTTTTTGAAAGAAGAACTTCGAATTTCAAGAAAAAAGCCAAATGCTATATTTGTAGAAGAAAGGGAGATTTTGCAAAAGAATGCCTTAATAAATCAAAGAAGGCAGTCAAGCTTATTCAACATTTTCAGGCTTTTATACCCTTTCAACAAAATGAAGAAATTGAAAATTTAGTTTGATTAATAATACCAGTATGTTTATCAAATAAGTTCTTTTTAAAAAACTTCTTCTTCTTCTAGAATCTTTTTTTTTTATAGTTTTCTTATATTTACCTTACCAATATAAGTAAGCTCTTCACTTTCCTCTAAATGCTCTAAACGAGGATTCTATGTATCAAAAAGTATTGATAATAGTTTAAAATACTTATCAGAGAAAACTATTTTATCTATGAGTCCACATTTTGAAAAGGTTTATAGGAAAATTAAAAGAATATTTAGTCTTAAGAGGCTAAGAGACTTTGAAAGTTTAGAAGAAGAGAGACTAATTATCTTGATATACCAAGAAAAAGATTATGCTAATCGTAAATAGAATACTCGCATAAAGTTTTATACTTTTTGTAGACAAAGCATAGAGCCCAATCCTAGATCTTTGTCCTTTGCTTGCATGCAAAGGACATAGTGATAAAAAGAGTTTTTTTTTGTGATTATTGTAGTCTATTATCCAAAGAAGAACAAGCTTATTTAGATAGGATTGCAAAGCCTCCAACTTTCTGAGGTTCTAAGATCCAACACCCTTTCTTATGGCAACAAAAAGTTCAAAATGATTATTGCATCCAGCCTATAATGGTTGCTAATAAGTATTTGCAAGTCAAAAAACTTTTGAACCTTCATACTTGGAGGCTCCTTAACATTTATATTAATATTGTCATCAAAATCTGCTTGGTCTTAACTATCAATAATAAAATCATGCCCAACTACATCAAGAATCATATTTATCATTATGTTTTTTTTATTTACTAATTGTAAGCTAGATAAGGTTGCTACCTATATGTTACTTACTAGTATAGTTTGTAGTTCAATCTCACTATGACATATCCAATATCAATGTCTTAGTTGAAACCATCTTTTATATAGGTCAACTTTTATTTCATTAGTAATAAGATAGACTTTATTTTTATATTTGAAACATGGACATCTAATTTTTCTGTCTCTTAAACTAATTTCTTTTTCACAAACAAAAGTAATAAATTCTTCAATTCCTTGTAAAATTTTATTAGCATATCATTTATGTTTAAGATTTAATCTATTATACATTCATTTTCAATTCAATGGTTAGAAATTTTTATTGTTTATATTGAATTGCCATAAACTATTCAGATATTACCTTATATAGATATATAAATAAACAAATTTCAATCATGTCATCACAAAAATAATAAAACATAATTATTCATGCATACTTAAAAGGAAACAAATTTGAAGAGTTGGAGAAGAATTAAAGAGACAGGAGCGAAAGAATAAGAAATAGAAGAAATACAGAGCAAAACAGAGTAAAGAGAAAATTTGACCATTGACTTTTCCAACGATTATTTCATAACAATAGACTTTTATTCCCACAGCATTTCAGTTGAAAGAAAACAAAAATTAAATAATATAAAGAGGTTTCACTACTTCAAGTAAATTAATATTTTAATTTAATACATGTATTTAAAATATATACTAGTAAGTCATATTTTATAAAAATTATAAATTTCGTTTAAAAATAACAAAATATAAAATAATATTTATTTTAATATCTTGTATATATATATGTTATTTCATTTTATTATATTATTTTTTATAATGTACATTAAATTATATGACTTACTAGTATAAATAATAATTTTTATTAAATAATAAAGTTTAATATATTAATATATTTATCTAAAAAGATTGAATATCATTAGGATAATTTGACTAATATTTAGTTGCCATTTAGTAAAATTCAACTGAAACAGTTGGATTTTCAAAATTTTATATTTAACATATAATTTAATATTAATATATATATATATATATAAATAGATACATATACTATTTATTATATGTTTATTATATATTTAAATAATTTAATGCTATATATATTTGAATATTAATATATATTAGTTTTTAAAATATTTTATAAATAATCTGACTTATTCTAAGTCAAATATGCTTATAAAAGTTGTGCAGAAACTAGTAAAATCTTTAAGTTGTAGCCTTTTAGACTGAAATATTTAACATATTTTTATATTCTTCATATGAAAAGTTAGTTAAAAATTTATTATTAGAAAAGAGCATATTAATGGAAACAGTTGAAAATTTCAATCGCTTTTGCTTAATATTGTTGTAGTGAATATGTAGTTTGATTGGGAGTCTTCGATATCTAATAAATTATACTAGACACGATATTGTTTATGCAGATGTACTACCAGGAAGGATTAAAAGTAAACCTGATATGGAACATCGGAGCGCTATAAAATATATTATTTGTGTGGCACTAGAAATTATGGACGGTTCTAATAGACTACAACAACAACAACAACAACAACAAAAAAATCTTTTCTCACTAAGTGGGGTCGGCTACATGGATCAATCAACGTCATAAATACCTATCGTAAATCATATTTTTAGACAAACCATTTGAATCTAAATCTATTTTAATAATTTTTTCTATAGTTTTTTTTTTGTTTTCTCTACCTCTAATTATTAGACTATTCTCCATCTCATCTACTCTCCTAATTGGGCTTCTATGGGTCTCCTCCCAACATGACCAAATCATCTAGTCTTGATTCTACAATCTTTTGCATAATAAATGCGACTTCCACCTTCTCTCTACTGCATTCATTTCTAATTCGATCTCGTCTAGTGTGTCCACTCATCCAACGTAACATTCTTATCTCTGCAACATTGAACTTATTCTCTTATTGACTTTTTATTGCCCAACATTTAGTTCCATACAACATTGCAGGTCTTATAACTGTACAGTAGAATTTATCCTTAAGTTTGAGTGGTACTCTTTTATCACAAATAACACCTGAAACACTCCTCCACTTCATCCACCCTGCTTGAATTCTATGTTTTACGTCTTCTTCTATTTCCCTGTTATGTTATATGATGGATCCAAGATATTTAAATCGTGTGACTTGTGGTATAATATGTTCTCCAATTTTCACTTCTACGCTAGAAGTGGTGTGTCTCTTACTAAACTTACACTCCATGTACTCCGTTTTACTTATACTTAAACAAAACTATGAGTTTCCAAAGCTAATCTCTATCTCTCCAACTTCTCATTCATTTCCACTCTCGATTTTCCAACTAAGATAATATTGTCGGCAAAAAGCATACACCATGGCACCGACTGTTGGATATGTTCAGTAAGCACATCTAATACTAAAGTAAAAAGATAAGGGCTCAAAGTTGACCCTTGATGTAGACCAATAGTTATCAAAAAATCTTTTGTAGGTCCACATTTTGTTATTACACTAGTTGGAGCCTCATCATATATATCTTGGATTACTCGAATATAAGTTATATGAACTCCTTTTTTCTTCAAAGCCTTCCATAGAATCTCTCTTGGTACTCTATCATATGCTTTTTCCAAATCGATAAACACCATGTGTAAATCTCTTTGATTCTCTCGATATCGCTCCATTAATCCTCGCAACAAATATATTGCTTCCATAGTTGACCTTCCTAGCATAAAATCAAATTGATTCTCCGTAACTTAGGTCTCTTTCATTAATCTTCGCTCAATTACTCTTTTCCATAATTTTATAATGTGGCTTATGAGCTTAATTCATCTATAATTTACACAATTTTGAATGTCCCCCTTACTCTTATAAATAGGAATTAAAGAACTTTTCCTCCACTCGTCTAGCATTCTCTTAGATTTCATAATTTCATTAAATAACTTTGTGAGCCAATTTATGCCTTTCACTCTTAAACCCTTCCATACTTCAATAGGTATATTATCCGATCCAACTACTGTGCCACTCTCCATTCTTCTTAATGCTTCTTTTACATCTAACTCACATATCCTATAATAAAAAGTATAATTTTGATCCTCTTCTCTAGTGTCTAACCTATTCGATTGCAATGAAATCTCGTGGCCTTCATCAAAAAGCCTATGAAAGTAACCCTTCCACCATTCTCTGATATCTTGTTCCGTGAGGAAGACTTTCCCTTCTTCATCCTTAATGCATTTCACTTGGTCTACGTCTCTTGTCTTTCTTTCCCTACTTTTAGCTAACTTGCAAATATTTCTTTCTCCAATTTTAGTACCTAAAGATTGGTATAACCCATCGAATGCTCTCGCTCTCACTCTCGCTTTGCTCATCACCTTCTTAGTGTCTTTCTTAGCTACTTTATATTTATTCTAATTTTCATTACTCTTACATAACAACCACACTTTATAACACTCCTTCTTAACTTTAACCTTATCTTGCACGCTTGCCTCCTACTACCAAGATTCTTTATCTCTAGGTCCAAAACCTTTTGATTCACCTAATATTTCTTTTGCCACCTTCTTAATCTCTTTAGCCATTCTATTCCACATATCGTTAGCACTTCTTTGTATTTCCCAAGGTCCTTCCTCCATAATCTATCTCTGTAAATTTTTTTCTTTATCCCCCTGTAATTGCTACCACTTAGTCTTTAACACCCTATCTTTCCCTTTACGTTTTACTCTCCTCATAACTCGTACATCCATAACTAAAACTCTATGCTG
This sequence comes from Erythrophleum fordii, assembly GCA_032878935.1. Lineage (NCBI taxonomy): Eukaryota > Viridiplantae > Streptophyta > Magnoliopsida > Fabales > Fabaceae > Erythrophleum > Erythrophleum fordii. The sequence continues at coordinate 9,218,522 of JAVQMF010000047.1, forward strand.
AGTAATTAAACTCTCTCCAGGTATAACTTTGCAATCCATGCAAAGTTTTCTATTCAATTTCCTTATAAGAAAAAAATCAATTTGAGAATATATCCTTCTATTTTTGTACGTGATAAGATGTTCCTTATGCTTTCTAAAACAAGTGTTAGCTAATATAAGATCGAACGTTAATGAAAAGTCTAAAATAGTTTTACCTTTTGCATTTGCTTCTCCTATGCTATGTCCTCCATGAACACCCTTGTAACCTGAAGATACACTTCCCACATGACCATTTAGATCTCCTCCTAAAAGAATCTTTTCTCTTAATGGTATTTCTTGAACTAAACATTCTAAATCCTCCCAGAACTTTACTTTGTGAAATTTTTCTAATCCTATTTATGGTGTATAAGTGCTAATAACATTAAAGATTTTCTTTTTCACTGCTAACTTTAATGCAATGATTCTATCTCCTAACCTTTTTACATCCACTATAACATTTTTCAAAACTTATCTATAATTATACCTACTCTATTTCTAGATTTAGCCTTATCAGTATACCAAAGTTTAAAACTTGAAGTGTCTAATTCTTTCGCTTTTTCTCCTACCCATTTAGTTTCTTATAAACACAAAATTAATCTTCCTCCTAATCATAGTATCTACTATTTCTATTGACTTACCCATAAGTGTACCTATATTTCAAGTCCCAAAACAAATCCTACTCTCGTGAATTAACTTCTTTACCTACATTCGTTTACGAAAATATGGAAACCCTTGCTTATTTTTTACTACACTCAAGCGACGATGCCACTCTTTCTACTTATGTCACATATTTACTTTGGCTCGTCATGCAATTTGTTGGATATCTAAAAAATAAGTAATTGTTAAATCAACAATGATGTTGATCAGCTAGCGAAGAGGCTAGTTGGTTAAGAGATATGTTAAATGAGGTCCTTTTACAGGAAAAACATATAAATGTGTGATTGCGTTTTCTTGATTTATTATGATTACAAGTTATTTGTATGTGTAATTGTACTAGCTAGATTTTGTCAAAAACTTGTTTTTAAATATGTTATACACATGACTGATTTATATACATATTGTTTTTATTTTAATTTTTATAAGTATGTAATTATTATTTGTAAAAACTCTATATCAAACTAGTTAAAACGATAAAAAATAATTCCTAGATTTATAGTTTGGCAATTATACTATTGGCCCTAACCTTGCAGGTGGATATATCTACTACACTTCATAGCTATTCCATTGCTATTGGTAAGGTCCTCAACGAATAATGATACATCTCTAATAGAATGTGTTTAGACAATGAATTTTTGAAAAGAAAACCACATGAAGTGGAAGTCTTTATGACTATTAGGGAAAATGTTTAGTTAACTTAACAATGCTCAAAAGAGTTACCACTTTTCTTTATTAAAAAACACTCATTGTTATAGAGTATCTGATGTCTAAGGAACATGTTTTAAAGCTTGTGCTTCATTATATAACAAATTTAAGTCCTTCACTGTGTTTTTGAGAGATAGTTATCGTGTCAAGTACTTTTAATATACCTCTCGTCCTTGTCTCAAGCATGAAAAGCTTTTCGTTTTGCAGTTGGATGTGTTGTGTTTAAAAGATTGATATTATTCTTTAATATAAGAAATTTAAAGAAAAATAAACTACTGTAAATCATTTAACCAAGGTTAAAAGCTTGAGTTCTAGATTGTGATAAGAAAGTTGTCAGCAAATTGTATAATAATTGTGTTTATCCATTTGGGATCTCTTTTAAGATCAAGTTTGATTTTGTAATCGGCTACATGGTTAATAAGTGGATTAATTATTGTATTTGTACTTTCAACTCCAATTTGTTCTGCATCTAAGTGTTACGATCCGTCTTATTCTTCTTACTTGGATTACCATGGTCTTATCCATATTAAAATTTGTCTTCTAGCCATGTTATGAGATTAAGTTAATGCACCCATTTAAGGAAGATTTTGATTTAGACCTCTATTTTAGACCAAACAGGTGAAAAGACAAGCATTTCTTATGTCATATGTTGGCAATTTTTTAAAACTGTTAGAAATGCTTCATTTATAGTGTCGATCCTCTTCGGCAGTTTGCTAGTGTGGATAAATGATTACAATTTTAGTGATTTTTCACACTTTCCAGTGGTCCTCTCTTATTTCATATTTGGCCAAACCCTCTTTTCTATTCAAAGATTGTGTCCCTCTCACTTCTCTCATTTGGAAAACAAACACATAAAACTTTTGGGAGAGAGAAATTAGAAGCATGAGCACGTTTGAAGGGATCCTCTCAATTGGGCTACTCATCCATTGTGCATCAATTGATGCAATCCTCACCGTTCATCTCATCCTGTGACTATCGTTGCGACATGCGTACGCCTTCTCAAATCTTTTGGATGCTTAAAATGGATGCCCTCCGCTCTACCACATGTCGCCTGTTACACCATGGATGAACTAATTCTCAAAATGATCATTTTCCACTTGCAGAGGAAGAATGCATGTAGATTCAATAACACAGGCCGATGGGAGATCTTAGAATCAGGTTTCCTCTACAATCAACCATGGGAGATCTCCTCATCCCTTCAGGAGCCTGGTGTTTTGAGCAACAATTCAGGTTGATCTGGCCATTCGAGCATGATCGAAGGTTTGGTTCTGAAATCCTTGAAAAGCTTTTCTTATTTCCCATGGTAGCTTGCTTCTTCTTCCACGCCATGGTTGCTTCTTTTGCTTCGATTTGTGAAATTGGGGCAACTAGGCAATTTGGGTAATGATGTGTTATTGCGTCATTGGTCAAATCGTTGGGTTATTGGGGTGCATTTTCATTGGTTATAATGTAAATATAAAGGCATGCAAATTGTACATTTGATGCTGCATGTCTCCACTGTATCTTTCAAAGTGCTATTCTTGTTGACTTACTCTAGATTGTAAATTAGTGCTTTGTCTAGTGACCAATTTTTCCCCCTTATTTACAATATTTCTCCTTATTACTTGATGGTGCTACTGAGCTTCCTTGGGTACTTGATTTTTAAATAGAATCAGAAGAAACTTTACTACTAGAGATATGTAAATTCTTGATATATGTAAAATGTGCAACATTGGTAAATGCTAGCCATTCTCATCACCATGACCTTCAGGCTTTAGCATATTGCTATCATGCAACCTTAGAATAGGTTGATACCGTATGGTACAAGGCAACGCACTTGAGGAATGAATGTGCATTTTCCATGCAATAAAGTGTATATTTGTTTTTTCGACATAAACTGTATTGAAATTTTTCTTTGCAACAAATGTGGGGTATTTGTCTTTGAATGAAGGTGTTCCTTTGCTTTTTGATATTTCACCACAAATTACATTATAAAAAGACAGTTTTGTAACATATTCAATACAAAGTAAATATTGATCAATCTTAGATTTGTAACATCACTGCCTAGATCAAGTACTTTAAGTGATTGTACAAGATGATCATCTAATGTCAAAAAAAAAATTAGAATATTTAACTTTTATGTTACATCACTAAGTTGGGAATAATGAAAATAACAATATAAAAATTATATATCAATAAATCTTTAATTAAAAGTAAATTTTGGGTGTCACTACTTTTATCACAAATAAACATAGTATGAAAAAAATATGCAAACAAATAAAACATCAATAAAAAGATAAATATTTTAGTTGCTATTGTTAAAAACATGCGATACATAAAATATGCTATAAGCAAAATAACAAAAACCATTTCGTCAAAGATAAAATATGCTATAAATTTTATTAAAAATAAATGTTTGGTGTTATTATTTTATTACACATAAATACAGTATGAAAAGATATGCAAACACATTAAAAAAAACAAAAGAAAAGATAAACATTTTAGGTATAATTATTAATGTTAAAAAACAAAAACCATTTCTTTAAAAGAGAAAATATACCATACATTTTGATGAAGGTAAAGGAAATAAGAAATAAAAAGCATAACATAGGCTATTTCAATCTTTCTTAAAAAATAAGTATTATCAAAAAATCGAAATTTCATTTTTCAAACAAGTTCACAGAAAGCTTTTGATTATAAAGAGAAAAATAGTAATTTTTCTCCAACCACTTCAACCTTATTGTTATCTTTCAAGCTCAAACCACACCAAAAATAGCACCAATCCTTCATCACAAATTGGAGGCAAAATGAGTATCCGACGGAGGGAGAGAGCAGATCAATATACCCATGATATATTTGCCCAACACGTTGTGTTTTGTGTTGAAACCGGGGTTGAAATATATTGCCCCAAAACATACGCATTTTATCCTTAATTACCAGCGACATTTGGAATGCCAAAACACGTGTTGCATTGTGAGCAGCGAGATGCAACCAACGGCCATGATAAGCGCAATTGACGCGCAACTGATGAAACGCTCAATTGAGAGGATCGGAATCCATGATTGAAGGGCGAGAGAAACGAAATCGGCAAAGAGTACGGCCACGATTGAAGCTTCGTTAGCCGTATCAAAGAACGGCTTTTAGCCACTGTCGCTCTCAACATAGCTTCGAGTTGCAATTTCAATGGATCTGCTACTCGTTGGCAGCAATTAAGGTAGGGCCTTCTTCCATCCCTCTTTCATTTATCTGTTCGCATTATATTATCTATACATAAGCTTTCACAAGTGAACATCTCTCTCACATGTTTCTGGATTGCAACAAATATTAGGAATTTAAACTGATGTAGTTTGGTAGCAATCATTGGGAGAAGTTGAATTTATTAACATCCCTAAATGGGAAAATATGAATCAACTAGCCCTTGTGGTTAATTTGAAAAGGAAAGTAACTTACCTGATATAGTAATAAAAAATCCTGTACATTCTTATCGTGATCGTCAATGTCGGATTTGAAGCTATAAAATTGTAAAATTATAAAGAACCTAGACTTCCTTTTTATCCTTAAAAAAAAAAAAAAAAGTACATGATTCTATCAAGATTTCACAAAATGAATAGGAAGATAATTATAAATATAGTTCCTTCTATAGAACATATACAAATATCTCCAACCTTCCTTGGATAAATAATACCTATAAAGTTACTTGTTCTCCTATTATTGCTACATGTTATATTACCAAGTGCAGTGATATGGTTTTCCCAATTCTGCATCACAACTCCATTCTGCTCTTGAAATACTGCATTCTGAGTATTGGTTGACAACTTGACATCCTTTTCTATTGGTAAAGATATACATGGAATTGGATTTAAAAGTCATTAGTTTAATTTTAGTTGGCATACATACTTGGCATACAACCTGTTCTTCGTGTATGGTCATGTAATATCATACTTTTTAGTTCTTTACAGATTCCTATGTTCGGTGGGAGTGGGAGAGGTGGGAGAAAGAGAAAGACTAGATGGCACTTCAGGGAGTGAACCTACCCTTGGCATTTACTGGGCATGAAGCAATCTGGCAAAAAATCTTTTAAGGTGAAGTGCTATCTACATGTTTATGCATATATGGATAATATTCGTTATGAGAAAAATGAGTTCTTAGTTTAGGACATCGACTGTGTTAAAGTTGGTTCAAATAAACTAGAGATACTAAATTGCAGATAGCTAAAGCTCAACATCCAAGTGTGTTGCAATAAAACTGTGCTTAAAGTAATATTTTGGCATGTTTACTACTTATTGATGGTTTGATGTTTGAAGCTGCAGTAGTTGCGCATAATTTTGTTGGCAAATTAGAAAGTCAAGTTCTTGTTGACTATATTATCCTATGTACAGTACATATTTTAACTAAGGCTATCTGCTGCTTTGCTTTCATGATTTAGAAAAGCATTACGCTCTGTTACATGCATCTTTGACCATCTGAAAAGCCAATAGTCTATGCAGCACCAATATGGGTATGCATCTTGTGTCTGAAATGATACAACGTGTGGATACCATGGTAATATGACTAATATCAGAATCTTTACCTGATAAACTATTTAGATATATTGATTTTTGAGAGAATTAGAAGCAAGGGCTGACCCATGCTTCCCATTACATTTTACATAAAAGGGACCAATTAACCACTAGTGTGGTTAATGCTATCATGAAATGGTTAATCAAACTAGTGTTTAATGGATCCTTTTTCAAAAACAATTACTACAGGTTTGTCCTTTGTTCTGATTCTCCTGAAATTTTATTATAGCTATAAATTACATACATACAGATATATGTTTTCTCTGTTGGCTGCAATTTGATTGGTATTTTCTAACCGTAGGATTTTAACATTACTTCTGAAGATTTAAATTACTTTTTCGGTGGACCTGCTTTCCTTGCTTGGGCTCGCATGGGCAATTTGCATAGGTAGGTGATTTTAATTTGTATAGACAGCCGAAAATGGAAATAATTCTTTATTTTTAATCAGGTGTATCTTGCTCATTATTTTTTTTTAAATAAAAATGGAAATAATTCATGTATAACATGTAATATAATGGCATAAAGCATTCAAAAATTTATAACGTTCATTGGAAAAAAGAAAGGGATAAAGAGTTACTATAGTTTGGAGTTACTATAATTGTTTCGGTTTCCTTTGGCCCAATTACAGTCCCATTCCACCGTAGAATGTCAGCTAAAAATCGTATTATGCTGGAGCTATCAGGATTAGTAGTTCTTTCATTGTAACCTTTTTCTTAAATGCAATTTTGATGATTTTTTCCAATTCTCTTCATGATTTTAAGTGTAGAGGTCAGGTGAACTTGCAATAGCAACTATCACACTGTCCATAAGACAGTATTCTTCTATTTGGAAATGCAATCAATTATGTGGAAATTCAGTTTTCTCTCCTACCATACCTGATTCCTCTATCCATATTATGAGCTGTGTCCTGGACACCATATAGTTCTTTCTCTGAACCTATAGAATAAATAATGATTGTTATCCTTAACATGTGCTTTGGTTTTTAATGCATTTATCTTATTACAGGTGGGCTGGATCTTTATCACAAGATTGGCTAGATCAACAATTGGCCTTACAAAAACATATAATCTCTCGAATGCCACTTGCTTTGAACTTTCTTAAACAGCAAGTTTCTCTTGTATTATGTTGTATAAATCAAAACTGAAATAAAGAATATTTTGACATACGATAAGGAAAATGGAGGTTCATTCCACCTTTAATGACTATCTGACGTTTTCATTTATATGTATATTCACTTCTCGATTCCTAAGCCTAGGGGAACCATTGCAGTGAAATTGCATTTGGCCTTCATTGGTGTCTAAAGTATTGGTGTGATGCTCATGTTTCATGGGACAAGACTGATGGCATTCAGACAGCTTCAATCACCAAGCCAGGTTCATTACCCCTTTTGATAGATGAGGGTATGATTAAACGCCTAATTCTATGGCACTATTAAGGCTTGTTTGATTGGATGATATAAAAATAGAAGGTATATAAAAGGTGAATAGGTGAAATAAGAAATTACTTTTATATCTCTATTTTTAAAAAAGTAATTTGATGGTTAAAATAGTGATTCGATAAATAAAATAATAATTAGAAGGGCATAATAAACATTATACAAACTATGCAGATGTATTACGTCAACTTTGTACGTAACCAAACGGGCCCTTACTAGAATGTTGTGTCAAGTAGCTGTGAGTACTAAATCTATGTTTCTTTTTAATGAGAAAATATTGTTCTCTGTTCTTGGTTTTACTTTTTTGGCTATTTCTAATAACTTTTTACTTATAAAAATATACAGAGGAAAAAGTGAAACTTGTTCTCATGAGAAGTTAAATTTCAAACATTGCTGCATCAATAAATAAGATATCCTAGTTTTACAAAGAAATTGGGAAGCTCCTAAGATCTTGCTTCTTTTTTTTTTTCCTTTTCTACTTTTTTTCCTTTTATGCTAGTTTTAAGAGGATTTCATATCCTCCATCTTTGTACTTCTTTTCTTTCTCTTGATAAATTCTTTCTTTATTAAGAAAAAGGTGATATCCTTCTTGATTATAATATAATGTTTAGTTTTGCAGTTACAATATACTCTTTGGTTTTGTATATATATGTTCTATTATTTAAGCAATTCAATTTTCTTTGCAATAGAAAGAAGAGCTTTTCAAGGTAGCGGACAAAAATAGGGATGGCATTGTTAGCATGGATGAGTTGGTTGACCTTTTTGATTTTCAATAAGAAAGGTAATGGCCAATATAGATTCCATAGACTGTAAGCTTTAATTTTGTATATCTTTTTATATCCTTTTGCCATCATTTTTTTTAAGATTTAAAGACTTTAGAATTGTGAATTCTTTTGAAGTTGTTATAATTCTTTTTATTTCATTTTGTCCATCCTTTACATTTTGGTATGCATCGTTGCCCATTCTTTTTATTTTTCTTATAGTCTGCTGACATTTATATGATACATGTATGATATATGTATATTTTTAGTTATTGATGGATGTGGATATACTAAATACATATACATAATATCCAGATAAATTAAAATGCAGAAGAATTTATACTGACCTCCAGCCATTGTAATTCTAAAACAAATGCAAATACTGGAATGCTTATGAGCTTTAAGTTTTCTTGTTTGATGGTGTAAGGATGCTTTTTCTATGTGAAAACTGAGCTCAGGGATCCCATTATTTATAAACTAGCTTGAACAACACCCTCCCATCAAAGGTGCCACAAAAGGAAGAAGTGGTGGAACGTGGAGGAAAATAACTGGTAACCATGAATTTGAAATCTCATGTAATTTAAACCACTACAAGAACATTTGATCAATGTGCAAACGTGCAATGGTTACATTCTCCCACTTGGTCCGAATGACTTAATGATCTACTAGATTCATGAATATTTTCATTCCTTGAAGAGAAAACTTAATGCATAAATCATAGCGGTAAGTCCTCTATATATGATTATTACCTTCTATGTATTATAATAATATAATGCATTTTGCTTTCTCAATCTACCATAAACTTAATGAATAAACCTTATGCTTATTATGGGTCCTTCTAATGGTGCTTTTCTCTAAACATAAATGTATATACTAAAATGAGAAAAATAACTCAAACTGAATAAGAGTTTTATTACAAATGATATATGTACATATACATCAAAAACTCAACATACTACCAAGTTCCATTCTAGATACATGATCTTTAAACAAATGGTGGCATGCCTCTTGTTAAAGGATTTGCTAACATCAATGATGACTTTGTTTTCTCTAACACGTTCTCAAATGGCTAAGTATTTAATGTTGATGTGCTTACTTTAACTTCCATTTTTGTTATTCTTAACTAGAAAAACTGCAGTTGAGTTATCACAATAAATTCTCGGTGGTCTAGAAATCGAATCCACAATTCTAAATCTAAAAATAAAGTTTTTCACCATACACCATGCGAAGTTGCTTCAAAACAAGATACAAACTTAGCTTTTGTGGTAGAAGAAGTAGTCAAAGTTTGCTTTGCGCTTCTCTAAGATACGGCTCCGTTAGCAAATATGAAAATTTAACCTGACATTGATTTTCATGAATCAACACATTCGGCGAAATTCAAATCTGAGTAGTCAATTACCTTAAGATTCTCAACTTATTTATACATCAGCATGCAGTCTTTAGTACTCGTGAGGTGCCTCATCACCTTCTTTGCAGCTCTTCAGTAATCCATACTTAGATTCATGGTAGTCGAAATCGTGCGATTCGCGATTCAGAACGCACGATCCGATGCGATACTCCATGGAAACGATACAGATCGTGTGATGAACCGTGGAAGAGCCAGAATCGTTGTTCGAATCGCCAGAATCGTGCACGTCGCAGTGGAACCGACGATTCAGGAGATTCAGACGATTCAAGAACCACCATCTGCGTCGCGTCTCGAAGTTGGGTCCTTCATGACCCGACGCAACCCGTTTGCCTGGAGAAGATGATACTGTTTCTGTTATGCGATTTATCTGAGATAAATAGTCGAAATCGTGTCGTTACTTCTTCTTGCTTTGATAACGCCGAAGCTCGGACTTCGTTCAGCAACTCAGTCGAAATCGTGTCGTTACTTCTTCGTTCAGCAACTCAGTAGCAAGCCAGCAACGTAGCACGCAGTCAACGTAGCACGCAGCAAACTGAGTCCCTTCCAAACGGCACAGGCTGTGTCGTTTTACTTTTAAATTTAGAAGCCCTAAATTAGTTATTCCTACTCCTATATATATATATATACAAACTTAGACACTTAACCCTATTTAAATTCTACTTTATTTCTGCGGCAATCAACAATGCTGTGAGTGGGTGGCTGCTACCAAGGGAGAAGTCATCAAATTTCTTAATTTTTAGTTTCTTCTTGAAGCAATTTCTTAACCTTCTTTTCTTCAAAGGTTATGGCTCCAAAAAAGAAGGTAAAAAAAGATATTGCTTGGGAGCATTGCAAATCTCTTGAGACTCGATTACATGTTAAATGTAACTATTGTCCTAAAACAATGTGGGGAGGAGCATTTAGGATGAAACATCATCTAGCTGGAACACACAAAGAAGTTGCGCCATGTGAACAAGTACCAGAGGAGGTAAGAAATTTATTTAAAAAAATTTTAAATGATATGAACAAGGATAGTGGTGATGATGTTGATTGCTTTGATGAAAAAAGAAACCAAGAACATGATTCACAAAATAAGGGATCCATAGAAGCCTTTATGGTAAAAGGAAAATGAGGGAGTGGATCTAGTTCTAAGCTTATGAAACAACAAACTATGAATGCAATGGTAAAGGATAGAGATCAGGTGGTCAAAGATATCTGTAGGTGCATATATGGTAATGCATTGCCATTTACTTTGGTAAAGAATCCATTATTTATTTATATGGTAAAATCAATTGGTGAATATGGTAGAGGATTGAAACCACCTACTTATCATGAAGTAAGAGTTTCATTTTTGAAGAAGGAAGTTGATCTTGTTAATGCCAATTTGGATAAATATAAAGTTGAATGGAAGAAAATTGGTTGTACATTAATGTCAGATGGATGGACCGATGGAAAAGGTAGGTCTCTTACTAATTTTCTTGTTAATAGCCCTAAAGGAACTGTATTTTTAAAATCTATTGACACCAGTAGTTTCATTAAAGACGTTGAAAAAATGTTTGAATTACTGCATGAGATGGTCGTGGAAATTGGAGAGGAAAATGTGGTCCAAGTGGTAACAGACAGTGCCTCAGCCCTTGTATCTGCAAGAAATAAGTTGATGGACAAACGAAAACAGCTCTTTTGGTCTCCTTGTGCTGCCCACTGTCTTGATTTGATTCTTGAAGACATTGGTGATATTACGGTATTCCATAATACCATTGAAAAAGCAAAAAAAATTACGACTTTCATTTATAGGCACACTTGGGTGCTTAATTTATTTAGAAGTTATTCTAAAGGAAAAGAGTTAGCTAGACCAGCAATAACAAGATTTGCCACATCTTATTTAACAATGAAGTCCATTTTGGATCAAAAGATTGCGCTCAAATCCATGTTTGCGTCAGAAAAATGGGCTAAAAGTGCATATGTCTCTAGGAATGAAGCAAAAATTGTTGAAGACATAGTTTTAGCTGATTCAAGGTTTTGGAAGTCTATCAAGTATTGCTTGAATTGTGTGTCTCCTCTTGTGAAAGTTCTTAGACTTGTGGATGGTGATTCAAAACCGGCGATGGGATATATTTGTGAGGCTATGGATAGAGCAAAGGAACAAATAGCAAATAATTTTAATAATGTGGAAAGCAGATATAAAAAAAATATGGGAAATTATAGACAAACGTTGGGATTATCAACTCCACAGGCCTCTTCATGCAGCAGCATATTTTTTAAATCCTAAGTAAGTTTTACTTAGAAACAAATTGAATTTTTATGTAATATAATTATTTTATATTTTATTTATTAATATCTTGCTTTATCTTATTCCTAATAACTTTATAGGTTCTATTATGATCCAAAGTTTAACCCGGATATTGAGGTGAAGGTTGGATTATACAAAACATTGGACAAGATGTGTCCTGATATTGAGACTCTAGTCAAAATTGATTCTCAAATTGAGAAATTTGACAAAGCAGAGGGACTCTTTGGATATAGCTTAGCAATTGCAACTAGAGACAAGAAGCAACCTGGTAATTATTCATTTAGTAATATAATTTATTACTTTATTTATTTTAAACATTATATATAATAATTAATCAAGTTTTTATTCATAATCATATATATACATTTTTTTCCTAGCTTTATGGTGGAATAGTTTTGGAGAAGAGTGTAAAGAGCTACAAACACTTGCCATTCGTATCTTAAGCCTCACTTGTAGCGCTACGGGATGTGAGAGGAATTGGAGTGTATTTGATCATATCCACTCTAAAAGAAGAAACCGTTTAGAGCAACAAAGATTGAATGCTCTTGTATTTGTTAAATATAATCTTCAACTTGAGATTAGACAAAAGCAAAGGGAGGCGAAAGGAGATACATATGATCCTATTTGTTTATCAGATCTTGAATCTGATGATGAGTGGATTACTGAACAAGAGGAGCCTTGCTTGGAAGGAAACTCTTGGATGGATATTCATGAGTGCTTCAAGATTAATGAAGGAAATCCTAGTAAAAAGAGAAAGAGGGGTATTACTCTTGCAATCCTAAACTTCTTTTTATAAATTAGTTTTTCTCATTTAGTCACTTATATAATATAATTACATATCTGATATGTTTATTTTTAGGTCCACGAAACCTTAATGCCAACAAGATCGATAAAGAAAAAGGCATTCAAATACAAGATAATGTTGCACAGGACAAAGGAAAAGGCATTCAGATACAAGATAATACCGAACAAGACATTGGAGATAATGATGACACTGAAGAAGAAGAGGATGAAGGAATCATAATGTTGGATGATGATAAAAATAATAGTGATAGTGATGATATTAGTCTCGATGAATAGGAAGATAATTAATTTTAAACTTGGTTATTTATGATTTTTTTTATTTATTAAACTTATTACTTAGAAGATAGTTACTAAATTGTGACTTATAAATTATAATTTTATTTTTTGAGACCTATAGTTAAATTTTTGTCAATTCTCATTTAAATTTAATATTATGAATTGTTTTATGTATACAATTATATTTTTTTTTAAACATATCTTTGAATCGTACGATTCGATACGATTTGCGATTCACAAGTCAAAAATTAACTTTCCGATTCACGATTTGAATCGCGATTCGATTACTATGCTTAAATTACTCTAATATTTTCCTAACATTCTGATCGCAAATGTAATGACAGGTTTTGTATACACCTACGTATATATAAGGCTTCTGACAACAAAAACATATTGAATGTTACACATTTGTTTCTTTTTCAAATCATTCTTCGGGTACTGATTCAAATTGAATCTATCACCCTCCACAATAAGTGTTAAACTTGGTGAACAGTCTTTCATCTAAAATCTCTTTAACATTTTATTAATATAGGTTTCTTGTAATAAACCCAAAATACATTGAGTTCTATCCTTGTGGATTTTTATGCCAATGATATAAGAAACTTCACCCATGTCTTTTATATTAAAATTTTTAGAAAGAAGTTGTTTCACTTCATATAACAATCATTTATCATTAGTTGTAAGTAATATATCATCTACATATAATATAATGAAACATATTTTACTGCCACTGACATTCTAGTATATACATTGATCAATGACATTCTCCACAAATCCATATGAGGAGATAATATCATGAAATTTTAAATACCATTGGCGGGAGGCTTGTTTCAACCCATATATAGATTTCTTAAACTTGCATACCAAATATTCGCTAACACTAGAGGAGAATCATTCGGGTTGTTTCATATATATCTCCTCCTCCAGTTCCTCATTGAGGAATGCCATTTTCAAATCCATCTGATGCAATTTCAAGTCAAAATAGGCAACCGATATCATTATTATATAGAGGAAATTTTTCTTAGATATAGGAGAAAAAGTCTCCATGTAATTAATTCCTTTCCTTTAAGTGAATCACTTAGCTATGAGTCTTGCTTTATATCTCTCAATATTACCTAATGAATCTCTCTTCATCTTATAGACTTATTTACATCTAATGGCCCTAAAACTATTAGGTAACTTGACGAGATCCCAAACCTTATTAGATGCCATGGAATCCATTTCTTCCTTCATGGCATTGTGTCATAATTCAGATTCTCTGTAACTAATGATTTGTGAAAATGTCTTAAGATCATTTACGACTCCTATGTTATAGTCAGATTCTTATAAATATACAGTATAATCACTGGAAATTGCTGATCTCCTCATCTTAATTGATCTTTTTAATGTTGACTTGACATTCTTTTCGGGAGCACATTGTTCAACTGTTTATTCAACAATCCTTAGAGACTCTTCATCAACCAAATCAACTTGGTCATGGTTAACAAGTTGTGAATCCTAAACGATTGGTTATTCAATACCTGTTTGGACTTGAGAGGCATGGATTATAATCAATTTATCACTTGATGTAGGAGTTTGAATATCTGGTTGATCACTTTTAGAATCTAAAAATGATCACTCCCACTAATCAAGTCATTCTCAAGAAATTTTGCATTTCTTGATTCTATAATCCTAGTGTTGTAAGATGGATAGTAAAATCTATATTCCTTAGACTTTTTAGTATACCCAATGAAGTAGCCACTAAGAGTCTTAGGGTTCATTTTCTTTTCTTGTGGATTGTAAAGCTTAATCTCATATGGGCATCTCCAAACGCGTATATATCTTAAACTAGATTTTCAACTCTTGAACAATTCAAATGGTGTCTTTTTAACAGCCTTGGTTGGAACTTGATTAAGAATATACACAGCCGTTTTAAGGATTTTTGTCCACAAAGATTTAGGAAGCTTGGAGCTAACCAACATGCTCTTCACCATATCCAACAATATTCGGTTTCTTTTTTCAACTATACCATTCTAGTCTAGTGACCCAGGCATGGTGTATTGGGCAACAATCTCATGTTCTTGAAGAAATCTAAAAAATGGATCTGGTGTTTGTCCATTTTCAATGTATCTGCTATAATACTCACTATTTCTATCAGATCTCACTATATTAATTTGTTTATTACATTATTTCCCTACTTTTACCTTGAAGACTTTAAAGGCATCAAGTGCCTTGTTTTTGTTATTTAGTAAATAAGGATACATGTATTATGAGTAATCATCAATAAAAGTGATACAGTATTTTTGACCACCAGAGTCTAAATGTGGACTACAAATGTCTGTATGTATGATTTCTAATATAATAGAACTCTTCTTGACATTTTTTTTTATCTGGTTAGTTTGCTTCCCTTAATGTAATCTATATAGGTATCAAAGTCAGTAAAGTCAAGTGTACTAAGCACTCTATCTTTTACTAACCTCTTAATCCTCTCTTTTGAGATATGATCTAGCCTACGATGTCACAATATAGAGGAATTTTCATTCGTAACACATCTCTTGATACCTATACTACTAAAAACATGCATTAAATCATTAGATATACTGTCTTGTAATTGAATTTTGAAAAGACCATCGAAAATTGTATTATTATCAACAAGACGAGATTTATAAAATAACTTAAACATATCATTTGAAAATTCAAAAGAATATCCAGAAGGTACAAGTTTCAAAACAGAAATCAAGTTTTTAGAAAAACTTGGTATATAAAAGGTCCTTTCCAATATCAAACTAAATCCAATATCTAAAATTAATCTACAAATTCTTACAGTTTCTACTAGTGAGTCTATCTTGTTACCTGCATAGATGTATTGTTTGCTGCCCATCAACTTTCTTTAGTTCAGAAAGTCCTACAAGGTATTAGAGATATGAATTGTAGAACTAGAATAAATTCACCATATGTTTCTATTTATATCTACCATATTAGATTCATAACAAAATAGTGAAACTGAGTTACATTTATTTTCTAACCAAACCTTGAATTTGACATAGTCCTTCTTCATGTGTCTATTCTTTTTACAGAAGAAGCACTTGGACTCCTTAATGTCAAGTTGATTGAGTGCCTTGCCTTTTCCCTTTGGTTTGACTTGTCTCTTGTTCTTTCCTTGTGTTGCCATATATGCCCATCTCTGTTATAAGCCTTCCCTCTTCCTGTACATACATGATTAGAAATTCATTGATTGACCATTTCTCCTTATGTGTGTTGTAGGAGATTTTGAAAGGTCAATATTGATGCAGTAAAGAACTTAAGATGTAATGCATGAGGAAAGACTCGGACATTTCAACCTTGAATGTTTCAATTGAGCTGTTATATCCTTCATCTATATGATATGCTCTCACACACCCTTTATGCCAATGAATCTTATAAATGATAACCTTGTCATTAAGGTGCTTAATAAAACTTTATCTGAGGATTCAAATTGTTCATCAATGGCCTTAAGCAAGTTTCAGATATTTTAATGCTCCCTGATAAGGCCACAAACACTAGCAGATATTTTAGTTTTGATATACATCATGCTAAAATGATTTGATCGCTCCCAATGTTCATAAAGGTTTATTGCAAATGTACTGCTAGTATCCATAGGTTTTGGAAGTTCACCTTTCCTAATTACATTATCAACATCCATCCATTCTAATTGGAGAAGTATTTTCTCCTTTCAAATTTTATAGTTATCACCAGTTAATTCAGAAACTTAAAAGTTAAAGATATTCAAAAGTTGAAAAGTTGCATAAAATTCACAGGCTATGTCAATAATTTGAGGTAATTAAATATTTCTTGTGACATGTTTTACTAATGTAAAGCATGTCTTTTTCAAACCATGAGCCTAATAAAAAATAAAACTACCTGTGGGCCAAGTTTTATTTAATTAGGTTCATGTATCTTTATAATAAAACCAACAAATTATATTCTTTTCTTAATCTTTGTGGACAAATCAAGAAAAAAAAATTACTATTCCACCCTAATTAATCATATGAAATATTACAATATTCCTATAAGATAATAATTATCATATTAATTACAATTTAATATCAATTTTTCTTTATGTGATTATATCACTTAATGTATAATTTTAAAATAACTAAAGGTATTGTGGCTAAATTCTAAATAAATTAAAATTACACAAATCGCATGACATCTTAATAACAAAAGTATTTGCTTTAATATAACTTAACACAATGTATAAACAAGCATTACATAATGAGAATTTGAATAATTAATTGATTAATCAATAAAATGTGACTAATTCAATTAATATTCTCCTTTTAAATTAAAATAAATGTGCCAAAATAATGCCTAAAATTAATGTCCCAATATTAAGCATAAATTGAATGGCACCATAACATATAATAAAAATTCTTGGACAAAAGTGTCATAAATATTGACTAAAACTAAGTTTAAATTGTCTAAAAATAATTTCCAAATATTTTGGACATATTAAATAACACAAAATGATTTTCAGAAAAATTAATAACCAAGAAATTATTTAACCAATATAAATTAAATATTGACCCTTGTAATTTTTTTTTTTTTAATTAGAATGGGTCCATTCAAATTTTCTAGTCAAATTGGTCAAATCACCAAAGAAGAAATGATGTTTATTGTAATATAAATCCATTATATTGGCCCATTGCTTTATGGAGTTGAAAATGCCATACAAAAGTAAAGGAGAAATGGCCCACCTCCATTATTATGATCTGAAGCTTTAATATATATGACCAATAACATGTAGCCCAACATTTAAGTCTAAAAAGCAAAGGCCTTAAGCTAATGGACCGAAAAGAAAAACAAAACACAAGCTCTACATATATTAGCCCAAACCTAGTAGCATTTTAATGAAACTTTGAGTTTCAAAGGTGCACAAAATGTCAAGCAATCATATGGGAACAGCCACACGACATGCTACATAGGTCATCATCAACCTCACACTAGAGCAATGTGACCCAAGTTAATGTGTTTTTAGACCCGCATGAAAACCCAGCTATGTCTTACACTACAAAACTCTGTTTTCTATGCTCTCAAAGCTGAAAATAGTTAGAATTTCATAGGCAATAATTTTATAATTTCAAAACAGAGAAATGAAGCTCATATTAAACAACTGTAAATGTCCCAGTAAAACTCAAATTTCAAATTCAGAAAACAAACAAGGCAAAGGCCACTTAAGGCTTTGATACAAATGATGGATGTGGATATACTAAATACATATACATAATATCCAAATAAATTAAAATGCTAAAGAATTTATACTAACCTCCAGTCATTGTAATTCTGAAACAAATGCAAATACGGGAATGCTTCTGAGCTCTAAGTTTTCTTGTTTGATGGTGTAAGTATACCTTTTGTGTTAAAACTAAGCTTAGGGACCCTATTATTTATAAGCCAACTTTAACCACACCTTCCCATCAAAGGTGCTACAAAAGAAAAAAGTGGTGAAACGTGAGAATGTGGAGGAAAATAACCGATAACCATGAATATGAAATCCCATGTAATTCGGACCATTATAAAAATGTTTGATCAATGTGAAAACGTATAACGGTTACAATTATGTCAAGAAATACAAAATCATTTAGGAATTTTACATCTCTCCTTTGCTAATAATTGATTTTTCTCAAATAACTTGCATTAAGAAAGGCTTTTAATTTGATATGCTAACATATGTCTATCTATGTATAATTAGTTTCATGAAAAATAATGATCATAATGTACTTGGGTCACTTATATGAGACCTAGCACTTTCACCCATTCAAGTTAAACTTGCATCAAGTTTTTGTGTTGAGTCACATTAATCATTTATAATGCCTTAAAATGGTGAATTTCATATATGAAGGGGTGAAGGAGATCTTGCAAAGTATTTCTAAAATGTAAGGAACTCATGATTTCTGCAACAAACAATTTTTTTTTTAAATGTCAGAGTTAAGCCATATAAAAGTAAGTCCTCTAGAATAAGCTGGTTAAGGTCTTATAAAATTTGAGTAGTGTCCTAAGCTCCTAAAAATAAGAATCCCAAGCTCAGACGATATTTAAAACGGAGTTAGAATAGTGAAACGAAATTGTTATAAAATTTGACAAAATATAATAGCATTTTCGTAAATATGCACAATTTTTGGAATCCTTACAAGAGAGATTTTTAAATAGAAAATTTGAGTTCTCCGGAGTTTCAGAGGCCCTAAAAACTATCAGAAGTCTTAAGACTATTAAAACCCCTCCGGTGTACGTTTTTAAACGTCGGTCGACTCGAACTTTGACGGTTTTGTTTGGGAAGATTTTAGCTTCAAATTGAATGATTCTAAAGGCATTTTATAAGATTGGGAACCTAAATTTTATGATAGAAAAGACAGTTCTAAAAAAGAAGTTAAAACGAAACTAAAATGAAAATGCCACAAATGCGGGACGTGAACGTCGAACAAATCCTTCTCGAATATTCTATATAAGAGGTGTCCCATCTTGTTCTTAACTAGCCCTCATCCAAAAATAGAGGGAGAGATTGCATGAGAGAGGCACACAAGAAGAGTTAAAAAGGAGGAAGAAAAAGCTAAAGAAAGGTGAGAAAACTTTAGGATTTTGTTGCTTCTTCCTTTTAAAAATTCATTCTCCTCTTCTTCCTTCATCTTTCCATGGTTCTGGTGGATGATATAGTTCTATTTTGGCTTGAAAGTAGAGGGAAAAAGTTATAAATTCAAAGAGAATGCTAAGGCAAAAAAGAACACTCTTGAAGAAAGCTTGAATCCAAGGTAATTTCTTACCTTTTGTTGCTTATTCTTCTTGCTCTCCTTTGTGTATGTCGACCAAGAATAGAACCATGAGAGGGGAGGAATTTTTGTCCAAGAACAAGAGAGAATCCTAGGTTTTAGACCATGGGAAGTTAGAAAATGCAAAGAAATTGCAAGGAAATTAAGTGAAATTCAAGGATGAAAAGTGCGAGACTCTTGAACATAATGTAAAAACTTATTTGATGCATGAATTTCCTTGCATGTGTGAATGTTTATTTGAGTTATTAAGACCTTGAGGAAGCCTTTCAAGTGTGTCTCCCATCAAGGAAAAATCAAAAAGTCCATAGGCTCTTCCTCTCTCCATAGCTTCGGCCAAGACAAGTTAGAGTAACTAAGGGATGTTTTTAATTTATTCTAACCTTGGTTTATGACTTTGTATGATGAAAGAAGGTGGGAGGAATCTCTAGAAAAAATTTAGAAGCAATAGATTGGAAGATGAGACAATAGTTTCCATAATGTAACCTTAAGAAATAACTTGGACCTAGACTCTTAGAAATGAGTTTGTGATGACTTCAAGGAGTCTAAATGGAACCAAGAGCTTGAATTATGGTAGTTGCTTTATTAGGCCATTAAGGGAACCAATATGAGACCAATGGGTAAAGTGTGTTCCTAAGAGTGAGTTTAATACTTTGACTTGTTCCAAAAGAGTAATTGAATGTTATTTGTGGTGTTTAGGCCAAGGAAATCAAACTCCATTTCATTGTAGTTGTGTAGCCGAGAAAGGGAAGGAATAAAGTAAGATTAAAACTTGGATATCTACCAAGGTAGCTCTCCACTTTATTCTTGATTGCATTCTTAGGTATGTGTGTGTGTGTGTGTGTGTGTGTGTGTGTGTGTGTGTGTGTGTGTGTTTATGTGTGCATTTATATCTTGAGACATGCCACTTGATGTTATGATGTTGCATTGGTACTAATATGCTTCCTTGAAAGTGGATTGATTGTGAAATTGCTTATAAGGGTAAGGTGGTGTCAAAAATCCCTTGTTATGGATAAGGGGAGGTCAAAAGTCTCATGGATGGGTGATGCCAAATAAAAAATCCCTAGAAATAGGGTGAGGCTAATCCAAAAGTCCTAGAAATAGAGTAAAGTTAAACCAAAAGTCCATAGAACTTATTCTTGACTTTGGTATGACCATGTGGCATGGAAATGTTAAATTGAATCGTTCATGGTTATGTTAGATTGCATACTTGCACTTTTTGACATGTTGCATGCCTTGAATGTGTACTTGAATGGGTGTATGAGTTATTGAGATTCTATGAATTTCACTCCCTTCCTTCTCTCATCTCATATTGTCTAAGTGGAGCCCAAGAGCCAAAGAATGGAGGCTATGAAGCATAATTGGCCATTTCTTAATATTTTGTAATGTTATATATAGCTTTGGATGTCAAAGAATGTCCAAGCATTTATGCATATATTATTTTTAAGTTGTAACCATTTGAGTAAGTGTAGAAGCATGAATAGGTGATGTAAGAACCATATTTGACACCAGATTAATGTAAATATAAGTTTTGGACATTGGATGGCTTATAGATGATAATGTATTCTTACTTGTGACATGGTGAAATTGAGATGCACGATGGTTTAAGCCACTTAGATAGTTCATATATGATGTATTTGTACTTTTAAACTTGCCTAATGAGTTCTAAAACATATAGAAAGCTAATTGGACCACTTTTGACCCCTTTGTAGTCTTAAATTGACCATATTCAAGAGTTATGTCAAGATTTAACCAAATGACCTCTTCTTTCTTTGAAACTTAGCATGCTTATAGTTCTTGTCTAGAGCTTTTTGGGAAGTTAAAGTGCATTTATTTAGAGTTCTAAAGAATTTTTGGTGAATTTTTAAAATTGGCTGAAATTTTTAAATTAGACAGTGGCACTATTTATAGGGCCAGAAGCTTTGCCTCTATCACTCATGGGTCAAATGTTGTCCAATAGCTATGAAATTTTACAGGAAGAAACTAGACACTCATAGTGACCTAAGTCAACTAGAAGCACCTCAATTGAAGATCTATAGAGAGAGAAATTATTTTCTAAAGTTCTATGTCAGTATCAGGGATGCCAGCAAACCTTGGCTATTATTTTATCAGTGTTCGAGGTCTAAAGGCTTCTGAATTGGTTTAGACTTACTTTTTCACTCTAGTTAACATCTGTAACTTTCTAAATTGGTATAGTTTGCCTGAATTGGATTTTTTTGAAATTAGTTATGAATTTTTAAAATTTATATCAGTAAATTGTATTAGAAACGCTAGGCAGTTTGATCTATGCCCTTTTTTTGTTGTCAAACATCATCTAAATAATGCTCTTATGGCTTGGAATTATTTTTAATATAAAGGTAACATCTAGAGCTTTCCAGAAAGCTATAAGTTGCTTTATTTCAATTTTTCTAGAATTAGTTATAATTTTTCAAAGTTGATATCAGTAAACTAGAATTCTGACCTGAGGCTAAAATGTGAGAATTCTGGATTTTGGCTCCAAATCCGTGGTTTAAGATGTTTTAAGCCATTTGTGATTTGTATGGACAGAGCAGGAGTAAGGAATGTTATCAGTGAGTTCACGGGGTCCACAGATCGAAATTTAAATTTTAAATCCCTACGTAACGCAAGGAAATTTCATTATTTTATTCCTTTTTCTTGGTTTTTCTTTGTTTGTTCATGAAAGTCACCTTGAATATGGGAATATGGAGCCTAATAAATTATTGTGTGACAATTTCGTCTAAATTCAAGCAGATGTACCCAAATTTATTGAACTTTTATTAAACTTTAAGATATGACAATGCTACTTTGTGGTTGGAACTTTTTGATTTTGCTTTGTCATGGGAGGGGGAAACATAAGTCCAAAGCTAAGTGGTATCCTTGATATATTTATGCTTTGTTTGGTTGGAGGATGTAATAATAAAAGAAATGTAAAATATAAGTAGGTGGGGGTAGGTAAGATAAGAAATGACAATTTTATCCTTATTTTTAGAAAGGTGATTTGATAGATAAAATAATAAGTATAAGGATATAATAGATATTAGACAAGTTATATAAAAGGATTACATTTACATTGTTGTAAACCAAACAGAGCCTTAAACTTGTTGCACATATCCTTTATAATTTATAGAAGGAAGAT
The DNA here is from genome assembly GCA_032878935.1 of Erythrophleum fordii. Classification (NCBI taxonomy): domain Eukaryota; kingdom Viridiplantae; phylum Streptophyta; class Magnoliopsida; order Fabales; family Fabaceae; genus Erythrophleum; species Erythrophleum fordii. The sequence goes on from JAVQMF010000047.1 coordinate 9,241,308, forward strand.
TCTATAGTACTTTGCTTATTTTTTAGTGGCACCTTTTTATTGAAAATAACATATCTAGAGAATGGTAGATTTGATATATATAGTTAATTTAAATGTATGTGGTGAAAAAAAAAGTTTTATATTGTAACTGTTACAATTGATTGAATCGTTTAAATTGATTTAAAAAAATTATTTTGAAGTTTGACTATATGAGTGTTCCAATTGGGTGTCGTTAATATGTAAATATGTAATAAATTCAAATAGGTAATAAAACACTATTATTCAAATTTCTATTGCTTATTTTGAGATATATTGTTCATAGTTTTTTATGACTGGCAAATTTCTATTAACATATATACTTTGATATTTAACATTCCTTATTTTTTAATTATTTTTTCAAAGAGATACATGTGATCCACATCTTCTGTCTTCAAACAATGCTCCAAATAGTTTATAAATTGATTTGAACTTGTAATACTTTCCATTTTGGAATGTTTAGCAAAATAATATTATGCACAAACAACTTATCAACGTCTTATCAGAATTTTGTATCATTGATAATTTTATTTTAACAAATATATGAATTGTGTTTCTTGATAATTATTTTAAACATATGATTTGGTAATTTAACAATGATTGATTATTTTAAAAAGGATTCCAATAACGTATAATTAGGTTTAAACTTTGCTCAAAATTGACTAAAATAAAGATGTGACTATTTAAACAACCATTGTTAAACAATAATTCCTACCAATTGACTCTTCTCAATTGCAAGAGTGGTAGTAATTATTGCTAAATCATTAATGGCGATTAGAAATCATTACAAAATGTTTAAAAAAAAAGTCTCTTTTTTGTAATGATCCTTTATTATTATTAATGGTCTTATTATGCTAAGAAATAATCTACACTTGTTGGATTTGAATTTCTTAACTATTAAGTTTGGTAACTCTATTGCAAATAAATCTACTAAAATTTTTTTTGATGTTGTGAATTTAGGTAGCATTTCTTATGAGAGTTTGGGGAGGTGGGTTAAATAAATTACCTTATGTAACACCATACATTTTTAGCTTACTTCTTATCATTTCTAAGGCTCACAAGATGAATTGTATAAAAGGGAATGGAAAAGTGGCATTAAAATATTGCCTTATTTCACGTTGCGTCGCGTATGAAAATTCCATTCGGTGTCACAAGGACCATATGAGCTCATACATCACATTCTCATATTTAATTACATACAAACAACTCATTTGTATCACCAAAATTGGCCCACAACTCGTGGAATGCAAAAGGGAACATCAAATTCACTCTATTATTTTCGGCCAGAAACTCAGTTTTTCTGTCACAACTTCAGAAATTCATAACTAAATCCACAAAGATCAAAACCCAACAAACTTTACCATTATAGAAAGCTCTGGATGTCTACCCCATGCTAAAAATAATTCCAGCTCATGAATAATTAAGGGGAGAACGTTTGACATCCAAAAAGTCACGAGGGTCGCTGTTGTCTGGGCTACTGGTTCAGGTTACTGATATGAAGTTTCAAAATTCATAACTAAATCTAGAAAAATGGCAATCATGCATTATTTGCCATTTTGAAAAGCTACACATGTCTACTTTATGAAAAAAATACGTCCAGGCTATGAAACATAACACGGAAAGCGTTTGACATGTGAAAAGGCGCAGAGGTTAGGACTGCTACTGGTACTGATGCAAGTGTCTGCTATAAACTTTGAAAATGTCCAATTAATTTCACAAAACTCAATCCAAGAAAATTATATCAAGTTGGAAAGCTATGAATGTTACATTTATGGTAAAAATAGGTTCAGACTATAGAAAGCACGTTTAGCCACTGAAATTCAATGGAACAGTGATTCAGGTCGTGCTGTGCTACTGTTACTGTTCCAGAAATTCAAAAATTCATATCTCTTAGCTCAGACCTCCAAATGAGATGTTTCTAGTTGCTACAAGTCACTCTAAATGCCTAGTTTCTACCTACAAAATTTCCTAGCCATTGGACCACGTTTGCCCCTCGGATGACATAATTTCACAACTGACCAAATGAACAGTACTAGTGCAAATCGAAATTCTGGTGCCAACTTTGAAAAATCATAGAAACTTACACAGACCTCCAAATGACCTGATCCTTAGCTTGACAAAAAGCTCTAAGCAAGATCTAATTCATGCAAAATTTCAAGTCAAGAAGAGGTCATTTGGTCAGACTTTGCCATAGCTCAAGATTATGGCAATTTGGTTCCAATAAATGGGCAAATTTGGTTCCAATGGGCCATTCATGGTTCCACACACATTTGACCAACTTAGAAAGCATAAATAGAGCACAAATAAGTCTCTCATAAGGTCTGAATTCTCATACAACTCAAATTCACCATTCCACTTCCATACACATACATGCATAAGTAGGCTCCCAAGTGGTCAAAACACACAATTCTATACATTAAACTCCATTCTTGATACATACACTAACTTTACATAGTTTTACACTTGTTCAAAGTGTCATGGCTCAAAAATAACATATACATATATTCTTTGACATTCTAATACACCAAAACTAGCAAAGTGTGCCAAGAAATGGAGATTTAAGCTCCTTGGCCTCCATCCTTTGGATCTTGGACTCCACCTAGATCATATGAGATGAGAGAAAGGAGAGGGTGAGATTCATTGAACCTCAATAGCTCATACACCTATCCAAGCACATTTTCAAGACATCATGCCAAAGGCACAAGTATGCAATCAATCAATTCATGAAGCATTCCACTTTCACATGTTTGTGTCTCAAACTCATGTCAAGCATAAGAACGAGCTCTAGGGACTTTTGGTTTGGGCTCACCTCATTTCTAGGACTTTTGGATTGCCTCACTCTTGGTTCTTGGGACTTTTGACTTAGCCTCACCCATCCAAGGGATTTTTGGCCTTGTCTCACCCATGCCATGAGACTTTTGGCATCTCCTCACCCATATTAAGGGACTTTTGGTACTACCTCACCCTTGTGAGCCAATTCCACAATTCAAAGACATTCAAGAAAGCATATTGATACCAAAATAGCAACATAGCATCAAGTGGCATGTCTCAAACATACAAATATACACACAAGCACACAATGACATATATGCGACAAGAAAATGCAACAAGAAAAGGTGGAGAGCTACCTTGGGGCAAATTCAAATATTACTTTGCTTGTTCCTTCCCCTTTTCGGTTCCACAAACACAAGGAGGTGAGGTTGGATTTCTTTGGCCTATTCACAATAAACAACACTTAATTATACTCTTGGAACAAGTTATGACACCCAACTCACTCTTAAGACTGCACTTTGTTCTAGTTGTCACAATATGGTTCCATTAATGACCTAATGAAGCAACTACCACAAGTAAAATTCTTGGTTCCATTCTCTTACCATATTTAGACCTCTTGACCTCATTTAAGGTCTTTGAAGCCATCACACACTCACTTTCACACACTTAGGTCCATGTTGCTTCATAAGGTTACATTATGGAAGCCATTGCCTCATCTCCCAACCTAAGGCTTCTAAATTTTTCCCAAGGGTTTCTCCTATCTTCTTTTATCATATAAAGTCCCAAATCAAGCTTGGAACTCTTTGAAACATCCCCTAGCTATCTCTTAGGGTTTTGATCAATTTATGCCTACATTAAAGACCTATGGAGTTTGAGATTTTTCCTTGATGGTTGGGGCACTTGGGAGGCTTTTTAGGAGTCTTAGAAACTCAAACAACCACTCATATATGATGGGGAAGTCTTAAATCAACCCAGATTTTAAATTATGTTCAAGTACCCTACACTTTTTCAACTTGAAATTCAATGGCTTTTACTTGTTTCTAATGATAGATTCTTAATCCTTGCACTCCAAAACCTCTAATCCCTCCATAAATTGGACAGAAAACAACCCCTAAGAAGTGGGCTCAAGGTGGCCAAATTCGTGCAAGAGGAAGGGGGAGGGAGAAACTACCAAAGAATAGAAGTTTTACCTTGTTTTCTTGCTTCCTTTGGCTTGTTCTTCCACTTGGTTGGCTTACTCCCTCAAGTTTCTAAATTTTCCTCTCTGTTCTGCCCCCAAAACAGCACCAAACTTTCCATTAAAATCATAGAAAGAAAGCTTGGGAGGAGAGGAGCAAGTTTCAAGAAGGAAGGATATAGAATTTCTTAAAGTTTCTTACCTTTTTCTTGAATTTCTTCCTCCAAAATCTTCCTCCTCTTGTGCGCCTAAGAAGCTGGAGTTCCCCTCTGCAATTGGGCAGAAGCAAGTCAGTTTAGAGAGGGGGAGGCAGAACGTGGCATATAAAGAAGAAGAAAGAAGCTTCCTTTAACACTTTAATGCCAATTTTGCCCTTCGTTCTTAGCATTTTCGTTTCTCCTTCGTTTTAGCTCCTTTTTGAGAACCGTCTTTTCTATTATAAAATTTAGATTCCAAATTTAATAAAATGCCTTTGGAATCACTCAAATTGGAGTTAAAACTTTCCCGAACGAACCGGTCAAAATTTGGGTCAACTGACGTCGGAAAGAGTACATCGGAGGGGCTTACCAGTCTCGGGGCTTCCCATGGTTTTTGGGGCCTCTGAGAACCCTGGGCAACTCAAAATTTTCATTTAAAAAGTCCTCCTAGGTGTTTTTCCCAAAAATGCACTTATTTACAAAAATGCCACTGGCCTTTCGGCAAATTTTTTTGAATTACTCCAGCCCCAGTTTCTGGGCAACTCAAGGCTCAAATCCTCATTTTCTATTATTTAACATTTTATGCAAATTTTATTTGGCCTTGAATTACTCATCTTAGGGGACTTACTTTTCAAACCGGCCTATTTCTGTGTTTTTATAACATATCGGGCGTTACACCTTACATGGCCTTGTTTTTACTATTTTAGATTCTCATGTAAATTCTATTTAGGGAAATTACTTGCTAAAGTTAAGATAAAGGAACAAATGAGAGTTTAATTTTTTGAATTTGTTTTTGAAATGACTGAGGATCCTTTACTCCCAAAGTAAGAAAGTTAGGCACTTCATGACTTTTATTGGTAACCCATTCTTGATATGGGGAATAATTTTTTCTACGTGAGAAGTGAAATTTGTTGGATACTTTTAAAGCATTTAAGATGGTCGTTGAGATAGAAATTGGTAATCAAATGGGTCAAACTTGATGAAGGTGATGAATGTTGTGGTAGATATCTAGATGTTAGCAGAAACCCCAGTCCTTTTGTCATGTTTCTCCTAGGTTATGGTATTGAGGTTGTATATCATGCCTAACACCTATTTATAAGTATGAGGTTGTGAAATGAAAAACAAAGTTGTATATTCCTTAGCTAAGAAATTAGATTTTAAATCTATTAGTAGTTTCTTCTTTGCTATTGTATAGGCTCTAAAGGTAGTAGAATTTGTTATTTTTGTTGTCTCATTCTCTCTACCAAAGTTATGGAATCTCTTAGATCTATTTATTTTGAAAATGACTACAATAGTTGGAATCAAGGACTCCATATTCTAACTTGCAGGAAAAGAGTACTTGTCATGCCTGTACATGGATAAGCTTTTTTATTAGAGTTTGTTACTCCATAAAGGATGTTGATGTTTAAGATATTACTTATGGTTATAGAGAACTATCTGTTATTGATATTGAGAATTCTGTTGTTATGATTAATATTATTCTTTTAAGACTATCTAGTGAATTTCTAAGCTTGCAATTTTTTCTTTTTGTGATCACATTATTTATTTATAGGAACACGGTTTGATTATGACCAATATTTCATATTTACTCTCCAATCAAGAAGTTATATTAGGTCTTAGCCCATCTAAGTAGTTAGAGGCTATGAACAATGAATTATTTTCTTATATTATTATCATATTTGGGAACTTATAAAGATAATAATTGGCTATAAAATGGTTGGCTATAAGTAAGTCTCTAAGACCTACTATGGGGTTATAACAGAAATACAAGATTTAAGGTTTGACTAATTATAATGGCTATAATCAAAGAAAATAATTTAGTAATATGTGATTTATTATTAGTGCTTATTAAAGACACCTTTAAAAAGATTATGGCATTGATTGGATTTTTGTTTTAAGATCCTCTCCAAATGGATATCTAGTTTTCTTTTTTGTTGTTAAAACTTGTTTAAGGATGTTTGCATAGTTCAACTAGATGGTTTTGTAAAATCATAAAAAGTAGTACTTAAGTGTGTAAATCAAAGTATCTATCTATGAACTAAAATAAGCTCCTAGTTAATATTATTTAAAGTTTGACGAGATTATAACTTTTTTTTAATTTTATTGTAAATACTTTAGATCAATATATCTTTTACAAAATTGGATAGAGATACTCATTTATTCATTACAAAAATGTCTTCAATTTCCAATAGTTAATATTAGTAACAAATAGTTAGAAATCATGATTTTTCAACCAAAACAATCTATTGCACAATCTATCATTACTTTAGCTGTGGCAAATTTATTCTTACAATTTTATTTGTTAGAGTTCTCTCAGTCTCAATCTCTCAGTCTCTCTATCTCTCTTTTGCATCTTTTGATTCTTTATTACATCAAATTAATAAATAAAAATTACATTGTAAAAAATTATTGAATATAAATATAATATTAATAAAAAAATTGAATAAAAAATTAAGAAATTATATTAATAATAATTAGTAATAATTATTTTGATTAAGTGATTTATTTATTTATAATTAATGTTAATAAAAATATATATATTAATAAGTTTTTTAAAAGAATGTGAAAATTTATTTCTAATTATGCTGTTAGAATCTTATAACAATTTAAAAAATAATTTTTAAAATTAATGAATTAAGAATTATATTTAAATTTAATTTGTAAAATGTATATTATATAAATAAATAATAATATGTTTTATTTTATCTTGATAAACATTTTTATTATATATTTATTTATTTATTTGTTATAATAATTAATAATTTATTATATATATGTATATATTTTTAAATATTTATAATAAGCTTTTTTAGATTTAATAAATTTTAAGGTATATTTAATTTATTTTTATTATTTTTAAAATTTTTTTAGTTTTTCTTACTTACGTTTCATTTATTTATTTTTTGCCTTTTCTGGGTTTTAGTTATTTTCTTTCAAATCTTTTACAATTGTGTATGGTCTTCTATTTCAAATTTTATCAATTTTGGGTTCTTTGAACCAAAACAAAAATCAAATCAAATAAAAAATGAAATAAAATAAATAAAAAATTAAGAAAAAAATATATACAAATATCAAAATTTTCAAAGCTTAACCTGAAAAATTCTTACCTCTTACCTAGTACAGGAAAGAAAACATCAAATAATTCACTGCAAAACAACAAGAAGAAATAAATGGAGAAAAAAAGAAGAAAATAGAAATTTGCAATAATAACTCAAAACATAAAACAAATATAATAAAAATTAAGAACAAACAAAAAAATGCAAATAACAAAATCAGCGTAAAAACCAAAAATGATTCACAAGATTAAAATAAGATCAAAATGATTCTAAAAAATAAGAGAGAAGATTTAAAAAAAAAAGTAGGAAAAAGAAAACTAGATACAAATATCAAAATATTCAAAATATTCAAAATTTAATCTAAAAATTCTTACCTCTTGCCTATTACAAGAAAGAAAACGTCAAATAATTAACTACAAAATAAGAAGAAATAGATGGAGTAAAAAAAGAAGAAGAAGAAAATAGAAATTTACAATAATAACTAAACATATAACAAATATAATAAAAACTAAGAACAAATAACAAAATCCAAATAACAAAATCAGAATAAAAACCCAAAATGATTCACAAGATTACAATAAGATCAAAATAAATCTAAGAAATAAGAGAGAAGATAAAAAAAATTGTAGCAACACAAATATGCCAATTGGAGAGCTAAAGAATGGACAACAAAAGAAATAAAAGGAAATAAGCATCTTCAAACAAACGAAAGCAATTGAAATTTACATATAAAGAAAGGAGAAAAAAAATTATGAGCCAATTGTTGTGAAAAGAAAAAAAACGTAAAATGAGAGAGCAAATTTTAAAATTTATAGAGACAAAAAAAAAAAAAATTGGCGCAACGTTCAGATTTCAAATTCCCCACACAAAAGGATAATAATTTTTGTTATTTTGCACATACCAACCTCCTTTTTCTTTTTGCTATGCAATATATTATAAGTTTATATATATATATATTATAAGTTAATATATAATGTATAATAATATATAATTTTGTGAAATAAAGATATTAAATTCAAACAAAATAGAAAAAAAAAATCTAATACAAATTATATTACATAAAATTTTACAAAACAACAATGGTTATCTTTTTCATCCTAATTGAAATTATTATCTTCATCCTTATTATTTAAATGAGAGATATTTAGCCTAAAAAAAAAACTTGAACCAACATCATCTTAACGATGTTGTTGTGAAAGATATTGAACAATATTTCTAAATTCATCTCATTTTTGTCGAAACTGTTTAATTTGTATTCTTTAATTTTTAAGTGAGGCATTATGAGTTTGTTGTGACAAAATTATAAATTCATTCTTCATAATTTCTTAGATAAGAAGAATAAGGAGATACTAAGTATTGAGTGTTAGTGTATTCTAACATAAGATTTCCTAATATATTATAAGACATATAGAATTTCCTAATATATAATAAGACATACTCTCAATATCATATACTAAGTCCTTTTTTTCTTTTCCAGCATTCTCTAGTCATAAATTAAACTCTAAAACACTCTCTTCGTTTATTTTCATACAAACTTTTAAGGCATGTATACTCATCCTGCAAAGTAAATAATAGAAGGGTCAAAATTGTACAATTAAAAGTGTAATTGCATATATAAATTAAATGTAAAATCACAATTATATAAATAGCTTAAGATTTTCTATCAATCTAAACTTTATTATTTTGTTAGATCTTTAAGAAGACCTCAAAATATATCAATGATCTTTTCAATTCTCATGCCTAAAAAATAAAATATTAATAGATAAATATATATTTAAAATTTTACTAAATATTTAGAAAATAAAATTAATTACTAATTTTTTAGTATGTTCAAGCATTGAAATAAAACTCCCAACATGTAAAGATGAACCAAATGGAAAACTGGAGACTTTATTCCTTCTCATTCGCTCACAAAGTAATTGATATTTTGAACTATTCCATTTTACACACAATTCATTCCAAATGGATTTTTGCAATCCAATTAGTTTTTTTTTCCCATCTTGCATGCATTACTAATTAGTTTTCTAAAATAATCAACTATTTTATTCTTCCAAATCTTATGAGAATCCTCATGTTTCTAATAATAATGTTTTTTTAAAATATAAAATTATAATTATTAAAAAAATAAAATACATGATATTATAACTATAGAAAAAATTATTAACAAATTCACTTCAAATTTAGCAAATCATAATTCTCTATATTTATAAGAAACATTTTTTTTACCTATTTCAAAGCCCTTCATTTTTAATTTTAAAAATAGTTATTATATATGTACGAATTACATTATTATTTGGTGTAAATTTACATAAATTAATATTTATTAGTTGAATATATAAATAATTAAAAGTTATAATAAATTGAAATAATATTAAAAGACTAAATAATAACTAATCCCCATCAGGTTGATAAATTGTTTTTTAATATTGTGAGGAGTTGGAGCTTGGGATTCAAAAGCTAGAGAAATAGTATTTTGGAATTGTGATTTATCTTTGCTAGATGATGATCTTTATTGATACATCGAAATGAATTAATTAGTAAGAGGTAATATATATATAAGTAAATTTTTAAATATGAAATCAAAATAATTTAATAAAATTAGCTATTATTAATCATTTACTTACGCTTTTGTATCTTATTGACTTGCATTATTTCCTTGGATAACAAAGTGAGAGTATGAGAGAGATGAAGGACATTGAAGAAAGATGTGGATTTGGTATGTAAAAAAGGGTGGAACACACACACACACACACACACACACACGCATATAATATTAAATATTAAAAAAATAAATACATAAATCTAATCAAGTTTGAGTTTAAACAAAGTTATATAAGACAATATATAGTAGTATCATACTGAAAAGTTACACATCAAGTTTGAGTTTAAACAAAGTTATATAAGACAATATATAGTAGTATCATACTGAAAAGTTACACCAATACATGAATATCTATATATTAATAATAATAATAATAATATAAAAAAATTAATACAAAAACAAAAACTTATGCATTATTGTTGTTGTTGTTATTACAAAGAATTTCATAATAACTCTTATACATATTAATCTATCATTATAAGGCTTCAATAGATATTTTATTTTTTTGAAATTACAAATTAGAAGGGCATAACATAGTGTTAACATATAGATGTAGTATGCCAATGTCTTGATATTTTTCATTAATAGAAAATATAACTTTAATTTCACTTATATATCTCTTTTCTAATTTGATACTTTGTATCTGTAGCCAGATATTAGATCTTTCTATATTTTTTGTAACATATTTGTAAGACATCATTTCTCCAACCTTTCTTCCTTCAAAGGCTTGCATCCAAAGATTTATTGTTTTCAAATAATTGTTGCCATGATAATGATCCCATTGGAGGAATATTTATAGTATTCAAATCCACACCTCTAAGCTTAATATATTTATTCTAAAACAAAAGCCATAAAATGTGAATTGATATGTACTTTGACAAATATAAATTAAATAAATAATTAGATACAAATTTACTCTTATAAATATGGTTTCTAATTTTTTATCAATCCACTTGCCATCTTTATGAAGGATACAATAATGAGACTCAACTGGAATTGGTTTTCTACCTAATTGTTTTCTAAGTTTATCCGAATAATGGCTTTATTGAAATAATGCCTCAAGCATGAAGAGATGAGCTAGAATGAGAGCTATATACTTCATTTTTCTTATTTCTTTCACTTCTTTATTGGAATTGTGAATTATTCTAACTAACACATAATTTATTCCACATATGTTCTTTAATCTAGCCTAGTTGTTTGCCTTTGACTTCATGTATGCCTGATTAAATTCTTCAATTTAGTCTTTACATGATGCAAAAATACCTCATAAACTTTATAGTGTCATTTTGCAATCTAGCAATAATATTGCTACAGATATTATTTTTTTCAATTATTATCTAATTACAAAAGACTCAATTTATACCATAAATATTTATAAAATATAAAATTAAATTATGCCTTGAACTTGTAACACTATAATCATCTAACTATTTTTGGAACTTTTGAAAAACTAGACTATTATGATTATACTAAATGATGACAAGAATATATTCACCAATAACTTGACCATAGTAAATTTGATTGAAAAATAAATTAAATTTATGTTAACTAAATTTATAAATTACTAAAATATATGATAAATAGATGCTATAATTATTTAAAAACAGGTAATTAAATGAAAATATTACTATGTTTTGTTAGTTCTGATTAACTTTTTTTCAACTTTGTATTATTGATGAACTTGATCCCTCAACAGCATCTCCATGTGAAGGATGTCAGGGTTGATGTGTTTAATATATATATATATATATATATATATAATTTTATTAAATATGAAATTATATTTATATAAATTTAAAATTTTATAATTAATTAAAAATTTATAAATATTAAAAAATTATTTTATATTTATTTACTTATAAATATTATATTATTATATAAGCGTATTAGTTAGCTTTATTATACATATCGATTCATTTCATTTTAGTTGATTTATGCATATTATAAGAAGAATTTTGAAATAAATTAAAATAAAACAATAATATTACCAAAGAAAAAAAAATAAAATAACAATAAATATAAAACTATTATTTTAAAATAATAAAAGAATAAAAGAAGAAATATAATATATATATCTACAAAAATATAGTAAAAAATAAAATATATAAATATAACATATATAATATTTATTAAATAAAACTTTTTCATGTGAAGCAGTTAATCTTCATGTAAAAAGCATTTTTTTTTCATTTCAAGTTAATAATTTTTTATGTTAAATTATAAATAAAATAAATTAAAAAGTAATTTATTATAAAAATTAGATTATATTAATAATAATTAAAAAATCTTATATCTTATATTATAAAACTAAAAAGAACTAAACTAAATCTAAAAGAATATAAAATTATATTTATAAAATTTTATTAATAAGCGATAAAATTATATTAAAAATTATATCTATTACTTAATAATTTTAAAATTATTTAAATAATTCAATGTTTAATAAAATATCTTTCATTTAATGATTAGTCGTCTTCTTTATCATTATTTTTGTCCTGGTCATGATTTTCTTTGTCATCATCTTTGTTTTCATCTCGACTTCATCTTTTTCATTCGCTTCATCTTGTATACCGATATGAAGATCTACATCTTTAACTAGCAAATTTATGTGAAGATCCACCTTTTTTATTTCCTTACGCTCTTGTAATATATTAGATAAAATCTTGTTATCTACTCTACCAACATGTGCCTTATCACTTTGATAAACCAACTCTAATGTGTTGTTGTCATCCACCACTCCTTGCTTTAATTTTGATGACAACCTACCAATTGACTTTATCTTTACTTCTCCCAAGATATAGCACATAATTTACTTACATAGCCTATTCTACAAACACAAATGGATCAAATTTTTTATACCTCCTTATATGTTTAATTTATATAATCCATATTATTTGTGTATCTTTATCTGCTGATTCATCACTAGGTCAAACCAATCACACTAAAATAGTTATTTTTTTTGGTAGATTCTCCTAGATATTGTAACTACACCACCTCTTTAAGGATGTTGAAAGAGTCATTATTTTCATCTTCTCCTATTCCTTTCATATACCTCTAATATTTATTGTCTTCTTCCTAACACTTAAATGATTAGTGTGAAATTTATAGCCATTCATAAAATATCTTAGCCATATTTGCATATCTTTAAAAAGTCCCCAAGCTAAATCTTTTAAATATATATTGTCTCTAGATATTGGTTGATCGAAAACATATTTGACATAATAGAATTAAAATATAATTATGCAAGCAGATAAATAAGTAAATATATACACATATAAATAAATACATAAATAATGATATCATCAAATACATAGGATTTAAACTACACAACGAATTGCTACTCAATCTTAGCGTTAATTTCCTTTAAGCGAATGTATGGATTTTCTTTTTTCAACTCTTACTCAAAGGTCCTATAAGACGACTTAAATATTAAGGCCAAACAAGAATTTACCAAGTTATAGTGACAAGTCTAAATGTTACTCAAGATAGGGCATAACTTTATCGCAATTCAATAGGGCATGAAAATGAGCAATGCCTATTTCTCTATCACCCAAATAAGGAGTTGAACACTTTTCAAGTAAACATCCAACTTAAGTGAAAATTAATAAAGTTAGCTCACTTGACTTTGTTTCATCTACATAATCATTTTGACCAATTTTGGCTCGCACTAAAGTAACATAAGACTAAAAAATGATTATGTTGATAAAGCAAAGTTAGTCAAAAGTGTGATATCTCTTGTGATAAATACACCTTATATATAAAACCTTTAATTTGAGCTTTATTTCTAATTGTGCATTTTAATCTATTCAAAAATCTACATAACCAAAATAATCAATAAGTAGTTAGACACCATAGTAAATTATTATAAGATAAATTAATTAGAAATACTTAAAATATTACATAAGTAGCAATTATTTTTCAAAGGAATACATTCGTTGGTACTGGATTGGCCAACTAACCTTAGCCTTAAATGGCAAGTGAATTGGTAAATATTCTATAGAATCAAATAATCTTGGTAGAAATATTCTTTTCGACTTGTAAAGAATGCTAGAAATGTTTCACTTCATTATATTATCAACTTTCAATGTCATTGAACTTAGTTCTCTAAAGAATTGTCTCAACTTAGTTATAGGATTCCATATTTGCTCAGAAAAGTGCACTAAAAGTGATTGGCAACAAGCATTCTAAAAAAAGATGTGACGATCATAACTTTTAAGTTTACATAACTTTCCTTCCTTTGAATCCATACATCTTGATAGATTCAAAGAATACCCATTGGATATTTTCAATTCTTTTATCCATTGACTAATGTCTCTTCTCTAATCTAACATGAAAGTGAACTTAACTTTTGGATTCACCACTTTCCTGTTAGCTAATTCTTGCAGTTTTAAGTATCTTCATCTATAATATTCTTTTAAGTCTATCTTGCCTTTTATGTTATCTTTGGTCATCCCTTTGATATCTATAAGAATATTAAATATATCATCAAACACATCTTTTTTGTGTGCATGACATCTAAATTATGTCGAGTCAATAGATGTTTCCAATACAAAAGCTTCCAAAATATACTCTGCTTCATCTAGTTGTAATATTGCCTATAGCTTGCTAATCTAAAAACCTCCTAATCTACTATACTAGGATAGATCTTCACATATTACCACAATTCTCTTTTATCCAATCTTAGGAGAGGGTCATTTTCAACTTTATTTTTCCTTGAAACATCTTTATCCCTCTTAAAACATGGGGCATGAATAGAAATTGTCGATGACAATTGAACAAGGAGTTTTTCCACCCATACATCAAGGTAAAGGCTTTTGAATTATTTATACAATAAGGACAAGCTACTTTTCAACAGCATTCTACCCTAACAACATCCCATATATTGGAAAGTCATTTATCGTCCACATTAATGCTGCTTTTATATAAAAATTATGTTTGTTTGGGATGTCATAAATTGATACTCTTTTTTCCCATAATAATTTTAACTCATCAATTAATGGTTGCAAGATTATATTAATCTTAATTTTAAGATTTTGTAGTCCAGAAATGATTGTCGTAAAAAATAAATAAGGAACAATTGCCCACAACTTAATAGAAAGATTGTAAGAAATAATTATCATAGACCAACATAAATATGATAAAGTAGAATGGCTATATGAAATGAACTCATCAGTGAATAAACCTGGTTCAATATTTCGTGGTTCCATAGTAAAATCGAGATATACCCTATCAAAAAGTGTCTATGCTTCTATATTAGATGGATCGCACAATACACCTTCATGCCTTCTATTATTTCAATGCCATTACATAAACTTAATAGATCTCATTGAAACTTAAAGCTTTTGCAATTTAGAAGTAATTGGTAAGTAATATATTCTTTTTATTGGAATCTCTTTTAAACTTTTTCTTCGACAAGGTCAACCAGTTTTATATCGAGGTACTCCATAAAATTTGCACGTTATTTTGTTTATATCATCTTTATAATACAACATATATCCATTGATGTAAATATCAATCTTTTATGCAGATAGACCAATTTTTGATACTAACTTCTTAGTTTTATATCAATTATTGGGATACAATATTATTAGGTGACCAACTATTTTTTCATAAGACTTATAATCTAGCTAAAACTACACTATGACACATTGATAATAGCTTTAATGCTTAACATTTTTATAGTAATAGACAGCTCAGACTAATTACTACATTATGGCCATAAGAGTTGTTGATACACATTTAATAAATCATAAAATTTTTAGACTTTTATACTTGGAGATTCTTCAATATGACTAATATTATCGCTATAATCTACTTTATTAATGCTGCTAGCATCAAAATTAGGACCAACTGCATCAAAGATCATTTTTTTGTAACTATTATTATGGCCTTAATTTACTTATTGGGATGAGTTACATGTTCCAATGTTAATGTTACTTGTTGGGAATGGTTCAATTTCACCATGACATGTTCAATATCAATATCTAAGTTAAAATCCTCTTTTATAAAAATTAATTTTTATTTCATCAATTATAAAATATGCTATATTTTTATGTTTAGAATAGAGACATAATTTTTCTTCTACCTGAGCTTGGTCTTTTTTCACAAGTAAAGCTAATAAAGTCTTCTACTTTTTGTAAAAATTCATCCATATATTTTTTACACCTAGGATTCAACATATTATATATCTACATTCAATTGTTAAGAATTTTCATTTTCTTTGATAATAAATAATTTAAATATTATTTCATAATTCCTATTAAAATATTTTATTTTACAAATGTTATCAAATAAATAAATTTTTCCTTACATCATTTAAATTATTATCACCATAACAACTTTTAATATTAATTTATAAATCTTAATTAATAATATTTCTTGACTATATTATCATAAAACAAAAAATAATTAATACTATAAAGAAATTATTTATAATCAATAGAAAATATAATTATTTCATACATACGTTATTAACTAAACATATATGCTTACCTTTTATCTCTTTAAAGAAAAAATTTAATCAAACGAATCTCCATAGCAAATATTACTAGTAAAATTCATCTAAACAAATATCATTAGCGAAATTCAAGAAACAATGTAGTAAAATCAAATAATTCAAACAACTATATAGAAGATTCAAAATTGCAACAAAAAGAGAAAAGTATTGCAAGGAAAAGAGAATTGAGAAGAAAAAGATGAATCAAATGAAAATATTAAATATATAATAAGTATGCAGTCATCTACTATTTTACTCTATCAAACGACTATTTTTCTAACAACTTTTTTTAATAGTTAAGAAAATATACATATAGTGGCATCCTAGTTATCATTATATAAAATATAATTTATTATTATACCATACTATACTACATAATTTATATGAAATATATTATTATAATATTATTATATACCTTTTAGCTTTTTAAAATAACAAATAATGGAAGAGCAAATAAATATATTTCAAATTTATACATATTTTTAATAAAAAGTTTACTTTTTTTTACATTATTCATATTTATTTGAAAATTTATTAAAATATAATATAATCAGAATCTAAATTAAAAAAAATATTTAGATTATATTATTTCTAATTTATTATATATTAATTAATTAAAATTTAAATTTTCTTTAATTTATATTTGATGTCTTTAATTATATATAATTAGATATGGAATATAATATGTTATTATACAATGTAAATATAATATTATTCATAGTACACAATGAAGGTTTTGTCGTTAAAAATAATGACAAATTATTGCTTGCTAAGCAACCAATAGTTTGTTGCTATTTTTAGTGACAGATTTTTGGTCTTTTGTGTTTGTCTATTATAAATAGTTCTTTGCCACATTGGTAATGTTTTTTATGTTTGTTAGTTTTTTTTACTATTTTTTTTCCATTTCTAACTAGAATTTTTAAATGTAAAAGTGTAAAAATAAAAAATAGTCCTATTAAAATTTTGTTGCATGCTTTTATCTCAAATAATTTGTATTGTTGTAGTGATTCTTGTAGTAAATGTTGATGACATACTTTTGACCTACACTAGTTTTAACCTTTTATTGAGAGACAACATATGCTTTCTTGTTACTTTTAACATGAAAGATCTTTGTGGGACCTTTTATGTTAATAGAATACACATCTATAATGACAATCTATTAAACATATTATGCTAGGACTCCTATACATAGATTGTTTTAATTTTTTTCTTTTGATGGAGATAAAATATCCAAATATCTACCACTATAGTATTCTTACTAATATGTTTTACATTAGATTGTACACCTTGTGAAGTTCCCAAATCTATCTATTCTCAACAAATGAATATGAAAGATCATGCTCAATAATGGCCAGGAAAACTTTTATACACGTTTATTATTAATTTTTCTAGACCTCAACTTTCCTGTTTGATCTAACATCATTAAACCAACATTATGAAATTTAGAAAGTTATGGATACTTAGAAATATGACACAATAGGCTTGAAGTCCTAATGTTCATGCCACTCTATACATATACTTGTCCATATCTGTTACATTTAGATTTTTCTTTACCATTAACTACGCCTATCTTAATAAAAGATTTTCACACATTTGAGGTACAAGTTCTAAGCTTTTTACTTTAAGGCTCTTTTCCTTTTTCTAGAATCATTAGCTTCATTGGATTGGTAAGGAATTCTTGATTGATGCAAAATTACCACCTCATTATCATCAACAATATTATTAGTAAATTCCATCTGATAATCATTTTACAAAGAAAGAATGCAAGATTCCACATGTCAAGCAAGTAAGGCATAGACAAGAAAAGTCAAAAGTAAATAGTGAAAAGAAAACTATGCAAATAGCTTTATAAATCTCAATTTCATCCATCAAATTCCATTACCTATTTAACTAGTGTAAAATCTAGTAGTTTGTAGAAACATTGAAATGAATTCGTGTGAAAAGTAAATTTCCTAAAATGAAAGATTTGAGGCCAGATAAAATTAAAATAAAATTTAAATAATATAGAATGAGAATCCAAAGTTTAAGATGCCCGAAAACCCAAGATGGAGTAGTTCAATAAAATTGCCAAAAGTATAATGGCATTTTTATTAATATAAGAAACTTTTGAAAAACTTACAAGAGGGCCTTTTAAACAAAAAATTTGAGCTTTTAGGGATTCGCAGAGGCCCTTAAAAATCATGGGAAACTTAGGGACAGTTAAAACTCCTCCAATGTATGATTTTGAACGTCAGTTAACCCGAGCTTTGATCTCTTCATTTGAGAAGGTTTTTAATTCAAATTAAGCGATTCCAAAGTCATTTTATAAATGAGAGAACCTAAATTTTATGATAGAAATGACAGTTCTCAAAAAGGATTTAAAACGAGTTTAAACAGCATAGTCAAAGTATAATGGCAAAATTATAAATTTGAACAATTGTAAAAGTGACCTTTGGCTTCCTTAAGGACTTCCCAATTTGTTCCAACTCTCTTCACCATTTTTCTTCTAGTCCAAATAGATTCCAAAGGAGGCTTGAATGGTGCAGTAAGAGGGGGAGTCAAGGGAAGAAGGGAAAGCTTGAAAAGTGTAAGATTTTCTTAGTTTTTCATGCTTTTTCCTTTATTAAACCTCTTATCCTCCTTCTCCCCTCTTGTCCTATGGTTTTGGTGTGTGATTTGGTTCTATTTTGAGGTCAGCCTAAGTAGAAGAAGGAGGTTTGGAAGGAGAGCTTGGTTGCAAGTGAAAGCTTCTTGGAAGAACAATCAAACAAGGTATGAATCAAAGACCCTTTTGGCTTCTTCTTAGTTGTTTTCTTCATGGGAATTTCATCTAGAATCTGACCCATTAAGGGGAGCATTAATTCAAGTCTTAGAAAGTTAGAAATGAGGGATTTAGAGCAAGAGAAATAAGAATTTCCAATTGAAAGCAAAAAAGAAGCAAGAAAATGCAAGTTATGCTACCTAGAGAGTCTAAGTTGTAAATGGAAATCTGATTTTATCCAAGGGTGCTCTAGGTTATGTGAAAGTTTAAATGAGTTCCTAAGACTCCTAGGAAGCCTCCCAAGTGCCTCCTCCTTCAAGAAAAAGTTTAAAACTCCATGATTCCAAAACAATGTATAAGTCTTGGCCAAGCTCTAAGGAAGGACCAAAGGAGTGTTTTCAAATCTTCTAAGCTTAGTTTGGGTCTATATATGATGGAAGAAGATGAGAAGAAGCCTTGAAAAAATTTTAGAAGCCATAGATTGAGAGTTAGAGCTATAGGTGCCATAATGTGACATAATAAAATAATATATAGCTAGGCTCCACAAAATGATTGTGTGATAGCTCTAAGGAGTTTAAATGGAGTCAAGAGCCATAGATTAAAGGAGAGAATAGAGCCAAGATCATGAATCCTTAAGGTTGCTTCATTAGTTGCTTTATGGAACCATAATTGAATCAAATAAGAAACCAAGCTTTTCTAGAGTATGTGTGATGTTAAAGTTTATTTCAAGAGTATAATTGGGTCTTATTTGATGTGTCTAGGCCAAAGGAATCCTACTCCACTCACTTTTCAGGATGTAGCTAAAGGAAGGGAAAAGAAATCAAACAAAAGTATGTGTGTTTGCATTTAAGGTAGCTCTCTAACTTTTCTCTCATGCATGCTTAGTTATTTTCTTGTCTTTAGATATGTGTATATATGATTTTACTATGAAAAATGTTTCTAGTGATTTTCTACATGCCATGATACCATTATGTGTATAATATATGTTTTATGAATGTTGGTAATGAGCTTGGTAAAGCCAAAAGCCCCATGGCAAAGGTGAAGATAAGCTAAAAGTTCTTAAGATTGGATGAGACAAAGTCAAAAGTTTCAAGAAAAGTGAGATTTAGTCAAAAGTCCATTGAAAATGAATGAGGCAAGTCTAAAAGTCCTAAGAAAGGAAAGTAAGGCTAATCCAATGCATTAGAAAATGAGTGATATGTATGAGTTTTTTTAACATGAAAATGGTTGTATATATAATCACTAGTAGCTAAAGGTTTAAGCATACATTCTTGAACTTGAAATCATAACTTTTATGTATAATTGAAAGGGTGAAGAGTTATTGGGATTCCTACAATCTCACTCTTCCCTCGATTGCCTAAACATATCTAGGTGGACCAACTAAGAAAAAAGATGGAAGCCACCACATTTAAAGAGAAGAGATTAATAAAAGAATTATGTATCTAGCCATTTTGTAACCATATTGTTGGCAAATGATGTAACCCATGTTGTAAATGATGTGTTGCCACTTGAATACATGTATATACATGGAAATATAATATATGTATGGAAATTGAAAGTATATGAATGAGAATAAATTTTTTTAACATTAAGATGCATAGATGTGTCTTTAAAAACTTGTATGTGTGAACAAGTGGGTAGTGATTTAGTGATGTATGGATTTTTAGACCTTTTCAATATGTTTAAAGGACTATTTTTATACTTTTCTATGTGCTCAAGTCACCTTGGTTAGAGTAGAAAAGCTTTTGGTCAATTATTGACCCTTTTAGATGTATAAAAATGTCATTTTGCAACCCTATATCACAAAGTGACCAAATGAGCGATTTTGAGGCTGAGATTTTGCACACACATAGATCACATATAGAGCTTTTTATTGGTCTAAGAACCTCATTATTTGGAGGTCTATAGCATTTCTTATGATTTTTCAAAGTTCATATCAGAAGTTAGTTTTAGTCTAGGCACTGTTTACTTGAGCAAATTTTATTTTCCTATCATCTGAGAGCCAAATGAGGTCCAATGGTTTTGAAATTTTACATGAAGAAACTAGATATTCACAGTGATCTATAACAATTAAAAGCACCTCATTTGGAAGTCTGTAGAGAGATAAATGAATTTTTGAAATTTAGCATTAGAACCAATAATAATAGCCAACCTTGTGTACTATTTCATTATAATTTAGTTCCTAAACAAGCTTAACATGGTCTAAACTTATTTTTCCCATAAAGTTAAATAGTATGGTTTTCTAGGTTTTGATTTTTTTAGAATTAGTTATGAATTTTTTAAATTTATATTAGTAACCTATGACAGTAAATCTAGACAGCCAGACCTTTTGTGCTTCTGTATTGTCAATCATGGTCCAGCTGGTTCATGGCCTGAAATAATTTTTAACCTAGTTGATATCTAGAGCTTTTTGAAAAGCTATCATTTGTTTGATTTTGATTTTTTTAGAATTAATTATAATTTTCTAAAGTTAGTGTCAGAAACTTGAATTTTGGACTCGAGGCAAAACCCTTTTCTTTTTATGTGTGGCTCCTAAACCGAAATGTATGGAATGTTTTGCAATATTTATGACTTTTTTATATGGAATATGAGTAAGAGATGATATTGGAGAGTTCACGAAGCGAAATTTGAATTTTTAAAATACTACGCAATGTAAAAATATTCCATTATTTATTGCTTTTCCTATAAAACTCATGTATGAAGCTTAATGTATAGGAAAATGAGGCTAAAATAACATGGTGTGACAACTAGAAGCTTTTACACTCATATTTAAGGGTATACACATACATACACACATCAAATTTTTGCTACTTATTTAATTTACTCTTCATGAAAAGGCAAATTACTCACTAAACAAATTTAAAGTAACAAGAAGACCCACAAATAAACAAACCTATAGACCAATAAGAGAGTAGCAAATCTAGAAATCAAAAAGAAGAATTTATTTGGTTGAAAGAGAAAAAGGAGGAGGAGGAGGAGGAGGAAGAGGAGGAAGAAGAAGAGGAATTGACTCATGCCTTATGCCTTATGCAAGATGTAGTAAATTAATCATGAAAGGAAGAACATAGTAGCAATAGATTGATATCAAAGATCAAAGATCAAAACTCGAGAGAAACAATAATTCAACAAAGCAAATTAAAGACAAAGATCATATTCACACCTCAACTTTATTTCTCTCAATACGCAGTTGCAATGTCGTATGAATCATTGTCTTAGATCATATTTGCACCTTAACCCTTGCTTCTCTTAGTTTGAAAATGAAAAAATGTTTTATCCTCTTACATTTTCTTCAAGGATAAAATTTAGCCTTTTGCTTTTAGTAATAGTCACTTAAAGTCTTAGAAAAAATTTTAAAAATAAAAAATAAACAAGTCAACCCACAAAGTTAGGTGGGTTAGGCAAAAAATAATTATACTAAAAATATTTTTTTCAAGTGGTGGATTAACCCAACTCATCAAATTAGGTGGGTTAAACAGGCCAACTCGATAGGTGTGACGACCCTAAATTCTAACATCGGTAATTATAGTTAAATACATGATTAATAAATAATGATCAAGGTTTGGAGTCGTTGCGATTAATTACATTAAGAAAATATGGGGGAATTTAAACCTTGATACTACTAGGATCATCAACTAACAACCATAACGGGAACATGCATAAAGGGGTTGTACCATCATTAAAGGTTTAGGATTCATCCATTAATCAATTTCAACCCACAAAAACATCCCACCAATGTACTCATACTATTCCCTAACATTAGCCTTACTGAAATTAAGGTTTCTAGGTCAAATATAGGAGTTTGGGGACCTGCGCCGCGACTTAGAACTTTTCTGCCGCGGCTAAGCTAGGTTATGGAGCTTGAAAACTGAGTTTTTAGACTTGCGCCGCGGTCTAGAACTCTTGCGCCACGGCCAAGTTGCTCTCGGGAATTTTCCTGACTTTCGCTGCGGCGATAGCCGCGACGTGTTGGACCTGCGCCGCAGCGAGTTTTGCTACTGTAACCTCCCTAATTAATTTTCTCGACTCGCCCCGCGGTGAGACTTCTTGCGCCTCGGCGAGGTTACGTCCTGTCACCTCCTGGGCGATTATTTTCACTCCGCGCCGCGGCGTCCCTCGCCACTGTCACTTCCTAGGCCGCGGCGTGATTCCCTTCTGTCACTAGTTTCACTATATTTCGCCCCCTACACTCCATTTCTCTTCTTAGGGACACTCTAAGGTCACTTCCCCTCATTTTATATAGCTCTAATGGCATTTATCTACCTTATTTACTTAGCTATTCTTCCATTACCAATTCAAAACTTATATGCCCATTTCCGTTCTCTAATCACCCTCTATTAGCAAGTTTATAAAATAGCAACAACAGAATATACATGAATTACCAGCAACTATCCTTTAATACTCAATCAATAGGGGTTCCATACAATGGGGGTTCATACCAATATCTTAAGAGTTACATTTCCATTGACAACCATATTATAGGTCAACAAAGTTTACAGCAGATCATATGAATCCATACATCAAATACTAAGTCAAGAGGGGGTCTAACCCTTTAGTACATACATTCTCAATAAATCAAATGTTCAAGCCTACACTTGGCAATGCAGATACATGATGATGCTATACATTAAGGAATACAAAATTAGCATCTATACTAGCTAAGTCAGCCCAAGTGTAGCCATCTCCTCATAGGTTGAAGCTTATGGATTTTTATCCACTTGCTTACCCTTATCCTTACCCGAGGAACCTTCATCTGAAATATTGATCCCATAACACGGGGTGAGATATAAATCTCAGT
Organism: Erythrophleum fordii; assembly: GCA_032878935.1. Lineage (NCBI taxonomy): Eukaryota > Viridiplantae > Streptophyta > Magnoliopsida > Fabales > Fabaceae > Erythrophleum > Erythrophleum fordii. Next base: position 9,265,158 of record JAVQMF010000047.1, read on the forward strand.
AACCAAAACAATTCCATCATATAATCCCGTTTAATCAACATATATGCATGAATCAAAATCCATACCAGAATCATATCAGTCATTTCAGCAAATGAAACAATTAGGCTATCATGATTACTATCCCATACTAGCAATCATATATTTACATGTTAAAGGCCATTAACACTGGGAGAGGCCCGTCCACGGCACCTACTCCCTATTGAGCACAACCAGGGCTCAGTGCATCTGGGGTTGATCATACCCGGTGCTCGATCGTAGTACATGCACGGGTGGCAGCCGCACCACAGCTCCACCATGGACTAACAAGGTCCAATCATCATACAATAGATAGCCAACCAATTCGTTCAGCAATTTCAAACCATTCATATACAGCAAATATGAAATTAACATAGATATATGCATGGAATTGATGTAAACCCCGGTTACCTCACTTGCAGATAATTGCAACAGCCACCACAAATCCCAAATTCGGATTCAAGTATCTCCCACCAGAATTCTCAATGTTTCACCCAAAATCCTAAGCAAATTCGTACCAAGTTAATACCCATAATATAAATAAGCTATGGGGGTCTCAAACCAACAAAGAAAGCATCAAAATGGGGGGTTTAAAGTCACCAAATACCAGCCCCAACCTCAACCTACGAATTTCACCAAGGAAACCCCCAACCACTCACTTTTCATATTTTGGGTATAATGAAATCTCTCCAAATGAAAAACTAATCGGATCAAATTAAAGAAGAAGATGAGGGGATTAAGTTGTACGACTATTACCTTGGCCAAATATTGCTCCAAATGTGAGAAAAGATGGAATTAAGTCAAGAACCCTAGCCTCCTCTCCTCACCTCCGAATTTCTCTTCTATTTTTGTGTTTCAGCAAATGAAGGGAAAGGTGGCTGAAGCATTAGGGTTTTAGGTGGGTTTAAGTTGGGTCAAGGGGTTGGGTCATGGGTTGCTCCAAGTCCAAATCCAATTGGGTTTCAGATTTTCCTTGTTGGGCCAGTTTTTAATTGTTGGGCTGCATAATTCTGTTGGGCCAGTTTTCATACATTGGGTTGCTAAAGTTTAATGGGTTTTGGGCCTAATTTGAAGGGCTCAAGGGCTTGGGTCTGCACAAGGGTAATTGGGCCACTTAATTGGGCCTATACAAGATAAATCTTGGGCCTCTATCTCATTAAATTAGTTTGGGTCTACCTTTAATGCATTGGGCCTCCATCAACCTCTCATCATGATTTATTAATTTGGGCCCTAATGAAGTTTCTATTCCAATTAACTCTCAAACCCATATAAATAATTTATCTATCCAAAATACCTATTCACTAACTTGCCCAACTATCCTTTATTAATTATCCTTAATTAACCTTAATCCATGATTAACACCTTAATTAATTTCGGGGTGTTACAATAGGTTTGACCCATTTTAAGAGTCTTAATGACAGGTCTCATGGTATTTTGAATTTGTCTCAAGAAATTTTATTGATCAAGTAATCTAAAATTCAATTTGCACTCTTGTTCCTTTTGGGGCACACCTATTTAGATGGGTAAAAGGTTATCTAGATCTCAATATTCTTAGGATTACATAAAGAGGACTAAAATGGAAAGTTTTCCATTTTTGCTTTTGCTATTGGTTGCTTTTTGTTTGCTTAAGTGTCCACTTATTTGGAGATAACTTTTGCTAATAGTGAAATTGGTAGATACTTGAGGAATCTTGTTTTGGTTTTTGAAAAGCTAATTAGGTAATCTTATGGTGCCTAAAGGGTACTTAGGATTGCATGTTGTCTTAGAGTAGATCCACTTGTAATCATTGGCTTTTTTGGATTTTAATTATATGATTTATGTATATGACTTAAAATTTACTTATGTGTCCATCTTAAATATTTTTTAAAGGAGTTGTTTTGTTGATAAGTGTTAAATGGACATTTATAGTTACCTCATTTTGGTTGTAAAATATGTCACTTATTATGAGATCATTTTCTAGGCTATATGGTTGAGGAACTTAATTTCTATTATGCACATTATTGAATGCATATCTCAGGTCTTGATCATCTTGTTGCATCAATGTATGCTTCTCCCAATATTATAAGAATTCCTATTGTACTAAAATTTTGATATTAAGCTCCTATTGGTTTGAAAAAAGATTCATGAATCTCATATTCAAATTATACATATTTTACAAATAATATGCTAATTGATTTGTTAATCATAGGCTTTGGAGCATTTTGAGAAATAGGTGACTCTTTGCTACTACAAAATTTTTACTGAAGCCTTAGTTTAGAAAAAGTCTAGTTTGTGTTGTATATAGATACTTTGATTAATTTTGACATTTGCTTAATCAAATTGTTGTGGATATATTTTATTTACTATTCCATTTAATTCAATCATGGAACTTTGTTGGTATTTTAATATTGTTTTTCCTATTAGATTCAATGTTCTTGGTTCATCATTTTATTTCTAAATTTTGTGATTATATTACTTATTGATTATTTGATATTTATGGTAAACATTATCAATATGTTCTTGTTTTGCCTAACAATTGATTACTACCATTCAAGTAGGAGATTGTTGGAATATTAATTAATTGTGGATTAGTACTAATCAATTATTTAACTAATTTACATATTTAATCTTAATAATATCAAATAATTGATTTTGTATTCGGCACTATATAAATGAATTAGATTTATGTGTTATAGATGGCTTATAATAAGTTAGGCTATCTAGCTCATTTAAGGAATATCCCTCAACTCATAACTTATTTAGTACTAGTTATTCTATTTATACTAACTAGAGGTATGTTTTTACCTAAAAGGGATATGGATAGACTCTTTAATTGTGAGTTGTAATATATTTTTACTTTTTTTCTTTTTAGTTATTATGTAACAACCAAAATTTCTGAAATTTTTTTAAGTTTGTTGGCTATTGCTAGGACCCTAGCTGGCTATAGCGAATGTACCTATTCGCTATAGTAAAAAGCTAGCTAACTATAACAAATGTACCAGTTCACTATAGCGAGAATGCATTTAGTTATAGCGAGTTCAGGTGTCCTGTACAAAAATGAGGAAGTTTCTCACATTAGTGCGTTGTAGCAAAAATAGGGACCTAGGACTGATACGTGCTTACCGTAGCAAGAGTTATTTTCCGCCATAGTGAGGGTTGGTCCGGAAAAAGTGTGAAAAAGGAGAATTTTGCTTTTTAAAAAGTTTATACCTTCTCCTTTTCTTTTAACTGACTATACTTCAACCAAATAGAGAAAAGGGCTAGAGAAAGAGAGAGAGACCAAGAGAAGCTAAGAAAGAAGGAAGAAATATCAAGGAAGAAATGTAAGAATCCTTAAAGATTTTCATTCTTCTTCTTCTTGAAACTTTATTCTTCTCCTTCTAAGCTCTCTTTCCATGGGTTACTAAGTAATATGGCCCTGTTCTAACCTAGAACAAATAGGAAATCCTTGAATTAAAGTGTAGGAAGTTAGAAAATATAAAGGGATTAGAAGAAGAGCTAGTGAAACTCAAGAAAGAGAAACTAGGGATTCTTAAATACTTTGTAAAATTAGTTTTGATGTAAGAATCCCCTAGTCTTTATGAGTATTTGTTTGAGTTCCAAGAGAGTAATTACATGCTATTTGTTGTGTTTAGGCTAACAAGCCTAAGCTCCATCTAATTATGATTGTGAGACTGAGAAGGGAAAAGAGAAATCAAAAGGGAAGGCTTATGTTAGCTTATAAGGTAGCTCTTCACTCTTTCTTGTTGCATTCTTGGATATGTGATAGTCATTATATGCTTGTGTTTATACTTGTATTGTGAGATATGCCATTTGATGTTGTCTTAATGCATTGGTAGTAATATGCTTATATTTTGAGTTTTGAAAATTGCTTTCAAAGGGTGAGGTGGTGCCAAAAGTCCCTTGTAATGGGTGAGGTAGAGCCAAAAGTCCCTAGAAATTGGTGAGACAAGGCCAAAAGTCTCATAGATAAGTGAGACCAAGTTAAAAGCCCCTAGACTAAGGGTGAGGCTAATCCAAAAATCCCAAAAATAAAGTGAGGCTAGACCAAAAGTTTCTAGAACCTATTCTTGGCATTGATATGGTTTTCATGACATGTAAATCATGTATTGTATAATTTTGAATAGTTGAATGCCTAGTTGTATGCTTTGACATGTTTATATATCTTGATTGCTTCCTTGAATGAGTGTATGAGTTATTGAGATTTCATGAATCTCACCCCTTTCCTCTCCCATTTTAATATATTAGGTGGAGCTCAAGGAGATCAAGGTGCAAGTCAGGGAGCCTAGGTGAGCATGCTTAGCTAATTGTATAGCTTGTTTTGGTTCTTTTAATGTAAAAAGATGTCAATATTCATATGTATATGTTATTTTTGAGATGTAAATAGATGTGCAAGTGTAGAAGTATGTATAAATGATGTGTAAACCATATATAGAGCCAAAGCAATGGAAATATGAGATTTGGTCACTCGGGAGCTTGTAGGTAGTAATGCATTTTTGTCTGTAGCATGGTTAGTTTAAGATGCATGATAGTTTGGACCACTTGGGCAATTCATATGTGATGTATTAGTACTTTTAAACTTGTCCAAAAGGTGCCAAACACTAAAAAGAGCCATTTGGACTAAAGAGTTGCATCATGGGAAGCAAAAGTGAACATATTGGTGGGCTAAATCACTTTTTGCCCAAATGAGCTCCTATTGATTTGAAATTTGACATATATCTAGAGCTTGCTAAGAAATTTTTTAAAAGTTAAAATAAGTATTATTTAGAGATTTGTAAGATATTTGGCAAATTTTTGAAGTTAGAGAATTTTTTGGTTTTGGTCAGTTCATTGTGCAATTGGTCCGAAAATAAATCTATGTCATTTATAGGCCAACAATGTCTGATTGCTATGAAATTTTATAGGCAAAAACTAGACATGCACATAAACTTATAATAACTAAAAGCACCTTAATTGGAGGTCTGTAGAGGGAGAAATAATTTTCTAAAGTCCTATATTAGCATCAAGGACACCAACCAACCTTTGTTATTATTCCATTAGTTTTCAAGGTCCAAAGGCTACTGAAATGATTTGGACTTATTTTTTTCTCTATTTAACATTTGTAACTTTCCAAATTAGTATATTTTCCCCAAATTAGATGTTTTTTGAAATTAGTTATGAATTTTTAAAATTTATATCAGAAAATGTATCAGTACCAGGGACAGCTGGATCTTTGTAGCTATTTTATTGTCAAACATAGTCCAAAGGCTATATTCATGCCCTGGAATTATTTTTAGTGTGAAGTAACATCTAGAACTTTCCAGAAAGCTATGGTTTGCTTGATTCTTATTTTTCTAAAATTAGTTATAATTTTATAAAATTAGAGTAAAAAATCTGACTTTTAAACCCATTTGAGAAATTGCATTTTTCTAGTTTTTGACTTCATATCCATGGTTCATGGGTTGTTTTATGCTACGCATAAGTTGTATGAATGGAGTTTGAGTAGAGAATGTGATTGATGAATTCACAGGACCCATGGGTGAAGTATGCACGTTTGAATCCCGACTTAAAGTATTAAAATGTCACGATTTTGGTCATTTTTTTAAAAATCATATGGAATCAAGTTTAAGTGATGGATAATCACGGTTAATATATTATGGTGTTATATATTGCCATGTATTTCTTGGGATCTCTAGACTGATCATAGATTATAACATTAAATCTAGTATAATTTAATCTTATCTCTTACTTTATTTTAGCAAAAATTGTATATTATGCTATCATATTATATTTTAGCAAATAAATAAAAATTTTTTAAAATCTAAAATTCATCTCAATATATTATATGAGAGCATATAAATAATAGGAATAACTATTGTTCAACACTATAACATCTTGCTTTAGTAGATTGGTGGATTGAAACTTTTGACATTACACAAAACTCTACTTTATCCTTATCATTTAAGCTGCCTTAAGTGGCACAGAATATTAAAAATATATTTGTATATGAGAAGTTTAATTTCTTGAAAAGTTAAAAAATTATTTTACCAAAAAAATATTTGAATGTATAAAAAAATTATGTGTTTTGCAAATGGTATAGATAATATAGGAATATAAATTCTTTCTATATGTCATACTCAAATTTTTTTTTTATAAATAAATTCTTGAAATACTTAAAAAAATTTAAAATGTAGTTAATCTTAGGAAAGGAAAAGGCAAGGACATCGATGGACTTGTGAAGTCATGATTAGTTGTTAATATCTCATCTTTGTCTCAGTCAACTTGTGAGAAAGACCCATTCTGTCATCACTCACCAGATTCACCTAATGGCCCAAAAGAAGCAACATGGCAAGGCCCCAAGAAGCAAAGCCTAGTGCATGTGCATCCCTATCCTTTTGCCTGCTATATGAACGAAAATGAAGGGTGGTTAGGGCAAGAATAATTTTGACCTAGAGAATTTAGGCTCTTTGAAGTTTTCTTCCTCTACTCGAATTAGGCTCTTTAGAGTTTTTTTCCTCTACTCGAAATAAGGATTGGTTCAAAATTGTCAAAACAAGTAAACCTATCAACTTATTTAACCTATCAATTTGATTGGTTGGCTTTACTTACTCTTTCGAAAAATATTTTATAGTAATATGATTTTTAACCATAAACTGACTTATATACTATACAGGTTGGCTTACATAATTTGTGTACTAACCCATTTAATTTTTTTTTTAAATTTAAGTTATATTTGAATATTTTTTTAATATTAAATATTGATAAAATATTTAATGTTTATATTATTGATAAAACTTAATATATGTTTTATTATTTATTTTAAATGTACCTTAAACTTGAACGATATTTGATTATTTAATTCATATGTAAAATTTTAAGTACACTTCAGATTTTTTTTCCCCCTAAGTGGGTTAAGTTCAAAATCTTAACTAACCAAATAAGTTCAAACAATTTAAAAATCAAGCTAGCTCTTTAAACATCTTTAGCTTGACCTCATTCATCTATCAATGAAGCTTTCTTTGCATCTTCCCCTAAAAACCTGTTTGGTTTAAAAGGTTTAAAGTTCAGGGAGAAGGAGAGGGGAGGCCTCCCCTTATTTAATACAAAAAAGTTAGACTTCTCCTTTCTTAAAATCCCTCGACTTCCTCCCCTCCTTTAAACCAAACACCCACTGATGTTCCATCTCGTATTCCAACGATGGAAGCAACAATTTCATGCCCAGAATGCTTTGGTACCAGTAATGGAAGTCGCTGTAGCTGCTGAGGCTGAAACGTTGAACCCAAATGCTAGCACGATGATACTCCACATTGCTGGTATTAATGAAGCAGAAATCGATGTCGTGGTTGCGAAACAAAAGCCAATAACCTCCTCTGCACATTCATCAAAAATTATATTGCTCAATGCTTTTTCAACTTGCTCTGCCTCATCTCCGACCAAAGATCTACCAGAGGTTGCCCGTAATGAGCTGTCGTATGGGAAGATTTGCTCTCCATGGGGCTGCAAGATCCATGGGAAGTTGTGTATATTCAGACCCATTTAAAAGTGCTCCTATTCAACTATGCTGCCTTGGAAATCTCCCCATCAGCCACTTATCTTTAAACCTGAGAGATTGTAGAAGAATCTGCCGCCTCCATTTCCTCTAGACCATCGCAGCAAGAGATGAAAGAGTGCTTTGATGTCCCTGATAACAATCCCACTCTCACGGTTGGCGAGGAAAAAGAGATGGGTAAGCAAGGTTTGAAGACGACGTTCTTCAAAGAAGATGAATGCTGAACATACCAGAGGTGGTGACCAAGATGAAGTTCATTACACAACTTCAACAATATTGGCCACAAGGGGTTATGGTAGAGCGTATTTTTCTGCTACCTTTGCACAAGCATGCACATGGCAATGCCGTGGTTGCACGTGCTAGGCTCCCACTCCAGTTATCACTGAAAGTTCTCGGGTAGAAGGTGGCATTCACAGAAACAATGAGGGTGAGCAATTCATGGAACATTATGCCCCTATTGCAAAGGAACCTATCCTTGTTTTGCCAGCAATGCACTATAACATGGGTGGTAATTCCACAAATCATCATGGAAAGGGGGTTACTGTTAAAGGTAAAATTAGGCATACTGCTTGGTTAATTTCCTTGGTGATAACTGATCCTGGTGGAATTATTTGTAGTAAGACTTTGTGGGTTAATAGGCAGATTGAGTTTTTCTACTGCCTTTATAAATGTTTAATTCTGATGATGCTCACAATATGTTTGATAAAATACCACACTGAACCTATAAGCATGTTGTTGCCTAGTGTTGTTGGGTTCAAGTTATCTGATGACAGCATTATTGATGATAAACTAGGAGAGTTATTCTTTCCATTTGGAACCATTACTCATGCCAGAATTAAGGAACTCAACATCGATCTCTTCAGGGAGTGCATGGAACCAATTAAGAAGTGTTTAAGAGACGCAAAGATGGACGAGAGAAGTGTCCATGATGTTGTCCTTTTTGGTGGTTCCACTAGAATTCTTACGGTTCAACAACTTCAGGATTTCTTTAATGACCAAGAGCTTTGCAAGAACATTAATCCTGATGAGGGTGTTGCATATGGTGTTACCGTTCAGGCTGCTATCTTGAGTGGTTAGGGCAAGGAGAAGGTCCAGGATCTCCTCCTCCTACACGTCACCCCATTCTCACATGGTTTGGAAACTGCTAGTGGTGCAATGATCGTGTTGATCCCAGGGAACACTACCATCCCAACAAAGAAATAGCAGCTTTTCTCTACCTATTTTGATAATCAACCTAGTGTGTTGATCCCCGGCTATGAAGGTGATAAAACAAGGACTAGGCATAACAACTTGCTAGGTAAATTTGAACTCTCAGACATTTCTCCTACTCCCAAGGGTGTTCTACAAATTACAGTGTGCTCTAACATTGATGCCAATGGTATCTTAAATGTCTCTACGGAGGATAAGACTAGTGGCAAAAGAACAAGATCACGATCACTAATGACAAGGGTAGACTATCAAAGGAATAGATCCGAGATAATGGTTCAAGTGGTTGAAAAGTACAAATTTAAGGATGAAGAGCATAAGGAAAAGGTTAAGGCAAAGTTTAAGCATATTCCTCTGCCTAAAATTGATGTCTATGTTGTGAAGGAACAACAAGAACTTCTAGATTTGGAATCATTTGTTATCTATACAATTTGCCAAAAATGCTGCTACGGAATTAGATCTCATAATACTTCCAAATGGTCCAGAAGCTGATGTGTGGAGCGCTGGTGTGATCATATTCTTCCTATTAGGTAGGGTGCCTCTGTTTTGGGCTGAAACAGAGCAAGAGATATCTAAAGAGGTATTGCATAGTGACTTTGATTTCCCATCAAATCTCTGTCCCAATATATTTGAAAGTGTAAAGGACTTGGTCAGAAAGATGCTTGTTAGAAATCCTAGCAAAAGAATAATAGCCCATGAAGTTCTTCGTCATTCTTGGATTCAAGTTGATGGAGCAACTCTTGGTAAACCTCTTGACTCTGCAGTTCTGACTCGCCTGAAGTAGTTTTCTGCAGCGAACGAACTCAAAAAACTGGCTCTTAGAGTCATTGCACAAAACTCGTTTGAAGAAGAAATTGCAGGGTTGAAAGAAATGTTCAGGATGAAAAATACAAACAACAGTGATCAAATCACATTTGATGAGTTTAAGGTTGGGTTGACAAGAGTGGGTGCTAATCTTAAGAAGTTTAGATTTTATAATTTAATGCAAGCTGCTGATGTTGACTGTAGCGGAATAATTGATTATGGGAAGTTTATCGCTGCAACATTGCATCTAAACAAGATTGAAAGAGCAAATCATCTTCTCGCAGCTATGCTTCGATATGCAATTTATGATACCCTCCCCCCCCCCCCCCCCTCTCTCTCTCTCTCTTCTTTCTTGTCATCTACTTCAAGGACATGTTTTTTATGAATGGGGAAATATTGCTATGTATGAGATGGCCCAAGATCCGTTATGTCATCACTGACCGGCTTCCCCTTATGGCCCAACAGAAGCAACATAGCAAGGTCCAAAGAAGCAAAACTTAGTGCTTCTTCATCTGTTTACCTGCTATATGAACAAGAATGAAGGGTGGTTAGGGCAAGAATGATTTTGGCCTGTAGAACTTAGGTTTTTGGAGTTTTCTCCCTGTACTCGAAATAGGGCTTGATCTGAGTGTCTAACAGTTAACATCATATTGCAACGCAATTGGGTTTGTAATGGTATGAGCTTCTCACATCTGTTGCGGATCGATCTTTGAGTTACTGGGAATATCATGCGATTTAGTTTATTAGATTTAGCCTATTCAATATTTAATTATTAACGATTAATTATTTTTTGAAAAACATATTATAACCACTAGCTAGTTAGTACATTGTTGATTTGTTATCCATTTCAAGTAATTCTCAAGCAATTCCAAAGTTTTTATTTTATTCTTTTTAACATGAAATGTATGTTGAGTAATGTAATGATATGATTTTCTTTTTGTTTTTTTGGTTATATGTAAATTTATGTGGGATAAGTTACGCGTCTAGAAAGATTAAATTTAGAAACAGATAGAATATTCAGACCCTTAACAACTATACTTTAAAGGGGGGGAATAAATGCATGATGATTTTTAATAAACAATTGGTAAAAACTCTCAATTACCAAACAAATAGTTCTAAAAATATGTTCTAAACGATTTTAACTTAATAAGATGGCAATGCAAATTGTTTAACGGTAGTAAAACTCAAATTATACTTCTTGAATTACTAAGCAACAATTAAACAAACGGAAACAAATTAATAGCATATTAACTCATCAAACAAAAGCAAGGTATGATGCAGAGGCAATAAGTAAATACAAAAAATGTAGTTTTAGTGATAGTTTTTATGGCTTAACTATTGCTAAAGCTTCTAACGATGGTTACAACATCTATCAACGAATCATCCATCACAAAAGGTTTAACAATTATTTTTACCAATCGTTAATAAAATTATAGAAAACTATTGTTAAATCTTGGATTTAATGACAATTATTAAAAGCGTCATTACCATGAATTTCACGATTGTTAACTAATTGTCATTAAATTACTTGTTTAATAATAATTAATAGACCATTGTTAAAAACTTTCAAATTTTTTGTGGCAATTTTGACCAATATTATATATATTTTTAACTTTTCATTATATTTTTCTATCCTAAATTTTTTTTTAGCAAGCAACAACTAATTTCTACCCAAAAAAATGCCATTGAAATTGCAAATAAATATATATTCCATTACAATAACAAAGAAGTCAAAGTATAAATATAATTAAAATCCATCCAAATTAACGACTCATGTTACTAGAACATGGAGAATGAGCTGCATCCTCAACAAGCAAGTATCTACTATCCCAATTACTTGGTGCTTGAAATTTAAAACGAAATGTTATTAGTAATAAATTAAAGACCAAAATATAAAAATGTTCATTCCTATGATTTAGCAATAATAAAAAGTTTGAAAAAGAGAGAAAAGAAAAATGAGAAAAGAAAGAGTGGTACAAGAAATTCTTCTACTAGCATCAAAATAAGATACAAGGAAATTATATGCCTATAGTAAAGAAACATTAATAATCCAAATGTTATTAGTGCCAAAAGTATTAGCACTATATGTTATACTTTTTTGGAAATTCTAAAAAAAATGTGTTAAAAATAATATACTTTTTTGTCAACTCAGTGGCACAAGTAGGCATTAAATAGGAGGATGGCCTCTAATAAAAAAACTTGACCCTTGAGTATTTAAAAAAAAAAAGTAATTAATTAGGGTTCACCCTTCCATTAATTGGGGGGCGTGGTCCCTTTTTATTAAAAGCAATTTGAATTTTCTATACTTTATGTTACTTTAACAAGTATTTAATCTAGATTATTTAGATTAGATTTAAACAGTTCAATTTTTTTAAAGTTTTTAAATTTTTTTATATTTTAAAAGAGATAGAATGAAGAATTAAAATAGTCTTCTAATTGCGAATTTAAAAAAATGATAATTGAGGTTTAAAAAAATTAAAGATAAAAAAATACATACTATTCATATTTGATCTGGATAATCCAAATTAGATGCTGCTAAAGCAGCGTAGAGCAACACCTAAAAAAAAAGGTGTAAAGAATCTAGATTGCTTTTAAAAAGAGGATACACCTTCATATCAATAGGAGGTTGACCACCAATTATTATTTTTAAAAAAATTAATGGGAGGTCACGCCTCCCAATCAATCCCAATCATTTAAAAAATAATAATAAGTGTTAGGCCCGTTATTGAGGGGCATGCCCCCTGTTAAAGTGTGTCATCTTTAACATGCTTTTTTGAAACTTAATGGCAATGCATCAAATTTTAAAAAATATATATAGCATGTGGCATCAATATTTTTGGTACTGTAGCTTTTAACTCAAAAAAATTATAAAAATAAAAAATTAGAAATTATATTTTATGCATTGGAAATGAAATAAGAAACCTACAAAATTTAGATCTCAATGTTAGGATTATTCATCTAGTCTAGTTGGCCTAATACTACTTTGCCAAGTTGGATTGGGACAATCGAGTTGGCTATTTTGGTTAATCAAGCCTGGTCTAAATATATACACACACACATTTAGATCTCAATGAAGGACCAAAGTGAAAATAAATTTTTTTAAGAGTCATTGTATGATTTAAGCAACTCGTTATATACTTTTTACATATTATAAAAAGCCAAGAAGGTTTAAGTCTCTTCTAAGTATAATTATTATATTTAAATAAGACGAGATGAAATAAGAAACATGCATTTTTAAAAAATTAAAAGCAAAAATTCAAAATTGATATGGTAAAGAACCTTATTGAAGAAAATAATTAGATCACCAAACATTGAGTTATTATATTTTGAAGTTCTAACTACTTTTTCTTCGTTTTCTTTATATTTCCTCTTATAGACCTATGTTTTTTTTTTTAAATTTTATTTTGTAAATCTCACAAAAAGAATATTAAAACAAGTGGTTATTTGCTTAAAATGATTAACTAGTTAAAAATATATGAGCATTTAAAATTAATTTTTTTAAAAAAAAAAAGTGTAGCAACCTGATTTGTCTTAGCCATAAACCAAACTAAACCCCAGTTGAGTCAGGTCTTGGGTCCAAAATTGCTAACCTGGCTTGAACCAAGCTGGGTTTCAAAACAAAGCGAAACCTGACTTAGCTCACCCCATATACACCTTTACTCAAGGTCAACTTACCTTGAGACTATGAGAAATAAAAGCATTCCATTAGATACAAAACAAATATCAAAATAGCTTTTTAAGATAATTTTCAAGCTCCATAATTATCTTTAAATTAACTAGTCTTTGATTACTATCCTAAAGTAATTTGTTTTATATTGATATACATTATTTTCAATTTTATACTTTAATCATGAGTAATTATAGACCTATGTTAAGTTTAAGATTTTAGGTTATTATAGAAATAGTATTTAAAATAGTGGTTTTGAACAATTATGCCTCTTCATCAGAAATTTAGTTTAAAATTGAAAATTGATTTTCTATCATGTTCTTTTGAATGTTTAGAGTGTTTTTGAATTAGTTAAATAGTCATGTGATAGATATTAGTGAAACCATATGATCCTTGAGACTAAAAGATATTTCAACTATTATAATTTTCAAAGTTTCTTATGTTATGTTCTTAACCAATCAATTAACACTTTCAACCAATTGACTAGTTGCTTTTAGGTGGTGTCTTGATACTTTTTTGTTAATTAAAACTTAGTTGTTAGTCGATTAATGACTTCTAGTAAGTTACTAATTGACTAGTACTTTGTTGCCAATTGACTAGTAACTTCTAGTATTATAACATAACTTTTCTAAGACTTAATTATTAGTTTATTGAAACTTGGCTACTAGTGACTTTTAAGGTTATAGCCCGATTTTCTTAAAACTTATTAGTCAACTAAAACTTAGCTTCTATTTAACTAATTAATTCCAGTATCACTTGTAATTAAGTTTGATTATCAACAAATACCAATACCAATGTTTAGGTATGACTCACTTAAATTATGTTATTCCACTTAAGTTGTTCAAACTATCTCTCACATATCATGCCATAAGAGAAAGAGTTTTAAGTGATATCTCTTTTAACTTTGTAAACAAAAAATAAATAGAAAGTTTCAAACACTGAAGGTAAAAAAAGTTTATAGGATAAGGAAGTAATGCTTGCAAATAACTAAAAATTGAAAGAATGTATTTACCTTCTTTTCAAATTTCTTAGTAAATCTTATACTTTTGATAGGGGTCTATTTTCATCATATTAAATGGTGATTAGTTGAAGTATGCAAGTTAATTTTAATATCACTTGATTACGATATCAGAAAACAAAGTTTAAATAATTTCAAAGACCAATAACCTTTTGAAAGAAAAATAGAATTTTTTTGGAGCAAAATTATGTTTTAGACTTAGCCAATTTCTTTACTTTCTTCTTTTATATTTATTTATATTTTTCTATCCTAAAAATTATGTATTTTTTGGGAGTATTGGGTAAAGAAAGAAACACATGTGCTCACATTATTAGTGTCTAGAAAGCAACTGAGTAGCATCCTTATTCCATTTTTCTTAGAGATTTAGAGAACCGATTAAGCTTTGAGTATGAAAATACCTATCTCCAAGGGGAACTTTTATGGCTGTAGATATCTAGGAGTGACTGGATATGTCTTGGTGATTGCAATACCTCGTATTATCATCTCAAAGCCTTGATTAATTAGAGGAGGAGCAAAATATCTTTTATTAAAGATAATAATGATATGTGGCAATCAGATGATGATTTATTAAGAGGTATGATTTCCTCCTTTTTTAAGAGAATTTATTTAGTGGATAACTTTGATATGATTCCTTATCAAGTGAAAGGTTATTTCTCTCCAATCTCCTCTTCCTTTTATGATTTGCTTAAGCATGATATTACTTTTAAAGAGACCCGTACCACCTTCTTTAATATGAATCCTATGAAATCTCCTGGTCTTAATGGCTTGCATGCTTTATTTTTTCAAAATCAATGGGATATTGTTAGTGATAACCTTTTTAAGATGGTTAGTGATCTCTTTGCTAAGAGTGATCTCCACCTGAACATTAATAGGACCCTTATTACTCTTATTCCAAAAATGGATAGCTCACATCACCTTAAAAAATTTCAGCCTATTAGTCTCTGTAATGTGGCTTATAAAGTTGTTACTAAAGTCATTGCTAATAGGCTTAAGGTAGTCATGCCATCTCTTATTCAACCCTTTCAAACGAGTTTTATATAAGGTAAACACATCACCGATAATATCATTATTGCTTACGAGGTTATCCATTTTATGCGCATTAAGAAGGGGGATAAAGGTTAGATGGCGATCAAAGTGGATCTTGTGAGGGCCTTTAATAGACTTCGGTGGGACTTCATTAGAGATACCTTGATAGATGCAAGAATCCTTCTCAAACTTATGGAGCTTATCATGAAGTGTATTTCTTCTCCTACAATATAGGTGCTCAAGAATGGGAAACCTACTTATCCCTCCACTCCTTCTAGAGGAATCAGACAAGGTGACCCTATTCGCCCCTATATCTTTATGCTCTGTATGGAAAGACTCTCATAAGTCATCTTTGATGTAGGTAGGAAGAAAGATTGGTAAAAATAGTCATCTTTTATCTCACTTGTTTTTTGCCAATGATCTTATCTTTTTGGGTGAAGCTTCCACCCAACAAGCCAAGATCATTAAAAGAGTCCTTGAAGACTTCTGTGTCTCTTCAGGTCATTCTGTTAGTAGGGCAAAGACTAAGATTTTCTTTTCCAACAATCTTCCTAGCAATGTCTGTAGCTCTATTTGTAATCATCTTGGTTTTGACCAAACTTTTATCTTAGGTAAATAATTGGGAGTGTCATTACTTCACAAGAGGATCACTAAGGATACTTATTCCTATATCATTGATCACATGAAGCAAAAGCTTGTTGGTTGGAAAGCAAAGACTTTCTCTCTCACAGATCGGATAACCCTAGCTAAAAGTGTTTTCTCATCCATCTCTTACTATGCTATGCAAAGTTTTAAGCTTACTCAATCTTGTATTTCAAAAATTGAGAAGTTAATCCACAAGTTTATTTGGGAGAATACTGATTCGAAGAGAGGTATCTCTCTTGTTAGTTGGGATGACATGTGCCAACTTACTTTGCATGGTGGTGTTGGATTAAAGGACATGAAGTCCCAGAACTTGGCCTTTTTTTTTTTTTTTATGAAACTCGCCTTTTCATTTGCTTTGCCTAATGATAAGCTTTGGACTTAGATGTATGGATGGCACTTTAATCGCTGAGGTCAATTTAGAAAGTAAAATGCTTCTTATCTATGGAGAAGCCAAGCTTCTATGTGGGATGATACGATAGCCAATATATCTTAGGTAGCTAGTCATGATGATTCTAGCACCAGTTCTTGGCTCCTTTCGATTCATGGGGACTTCCCGGTAGCTTCAACTTATCAGTTTCCCTATGAGAGGTTCTAGCATCCTCGAGAGCCTAACTAAAATTTTATATGGAAGTAGCCTAGTCCTCAATGCATTTGATCCTTCCTTTGGCTAGTTTGCAAGAATAGGCTCCTAACTAATGCAGAAAGATGTTAATGCCATTTAGCTTCCAACTCATTATGCACTAGATGTAATGATGAGGTGAAAACATTGATCATGTCTTGCTTGTTTGTCTGGTTGCCAAATCTACATGGGATATTCTTTTGCCTTAAGAGTGTCAAGACTCTTTCTTCCAAGGCAATATTCCAGATTTGCTATTAGCAAATCTTAAAATCCCTCGTTCTGGTCCAGTGTAGGTTACTTTGTTTGGTGCTATGTATTAGAAGCTTCGGTAAGTGAGAAATAAAGCTATTTTTGCTAATCATTTTATTACTACTTTAGAAATTGCATAGTGTTAAAACTTGTACTTTTCATATTTTGAAGGCTAGAGGGATTATTAATTTAATTGAACCCTCTTAGTCACCTGATACTGTATTCTTTTTTTTTTTTTTTTAAAAATACATCTTCCTCTCCATTCCAAAAAAAAAAAAGACAAGAAAGTTTCCAAGTTTCGCTTTAGAGGTGGGAGTAATTGCTCTCTATAGTGACTGTTCTATATTGTGAGAAGCCTTTTTGAGCCTTCTTATACTGGTTGTGTGATAATTTGACATTGCTTTAAGTGCACGAGTTTGGTGCTGCATTGGTTTGAAAGCTTTCTTTTATAGATAAATTTGTTTTAATGACCAGTTACCTTCTCTTTTGATCTTGGTTTTTATTGAAGATGAAAGTTGAGTAAGAAAGTAGAGGTAATGATAGAAATGAGAAGACGAAGAACTTGATGTCTTTAGATTGGAATATGGGCATTGAAATTGGCATAATATATTGTAAACTTGCTAGACCTTTCATTTCTGACAGAGTCCAAAATAAAAACACAATCAAATATATGACTATTAAAGGCTGGAAAATGCAAACATATTTTGGAGGTAAGTGAAAATTTGTGAATGTATTCTCCAGAACAAGTGATGAATAATTCTTTGTTTTCCATTAATCATCGAGAAATGGATTTCTCCTTTTACTTTGAAGGAAGTGAATTTGAATGTGAGACCCCTTTGAATTTATTTATACGGTCTTCCCCTTAAAAAGGTTTTCCAATGGGAGTGAGAAGTCTGACTTGATGGCTCCTTGAATGAGGCTATTTTGTTCTATTAGAGGGCCTGCTATTTTCTCTTTCGTGCATGGTTCCTTGAGAATGAGCCAACAGATTTTTTTTTTAGGAAAAGATGTATTACAAAGAAAAAAAATATATGAAGTGAGGTTTAGTGGGACCCATTTATATAAATCTCACCTCCAAGTCTCTCTCTTTCTCTTTTCTTTTACATAATTAGATAATTTAAACTCTCTGAATAAGATTTAAATGTTTGTACCTTGAGATTTCTTAAAAATTCCTTCTCCAAATGAAGGTTGCACTTTGTTGTGTTTGGGTGATTGGAGTAAATTAAACACTATTTCTTTGTTATTGATAAGTGAAAAAAATAAAATTTAACTAAATGACTTGCCAATAACGTCCTTAGGAGAATATGTCATCCTCCCTAGATTCAACTCTAGCTAGTGATATGTTTTTGCTGGTGTATTTTGTTTTCAAGTCCTTTTTTTTTTTGGGCGGGGGGGCATTGTGTTTGTACTCTATTGATATTTTAATAAAATAATATTTTCTTATAAAAAAAGAGTTGAAATTAAATGAATGAGGTATTGAATGTCTACATTTTCATGAAATCTCACTATAATTTATGAATGAAAAACGGAGAATAAGTTTCTGCACTCAAAGTTACCAACAGGGAGAAATGCATTTGGCATGAGCCATTATCCAACAATATAAAACCTCGCTATTTGATTTGGTACATCCTACCCGACTCATGCTGCGTAAGTGATCATTATAAAAGAAAACATACAATTCATAAAAAAATAAAATAAAATAAAAAGGTTCAAAACAAAGCTGTCGTTTGCCATTTTTTTTATAACACAAGATAAAGGAAAAATTATATATGTACCTTCTTTGAAGCGCTTGAAAGAGTTGATAGCCTTGATTAACAGTTCCCTTTCCATGTATCAAAAGGTAAGCTTTTATGTTAACTTTTTTTTTTTTTTTCCTTTTCCTATGATATCACCTTATATGAGAGTGAACAAAACCAAGGGAAGGAATTTTCTTTTTTTCTTTTTTTAGGGGATTGAGGGAAGGATAATGTTATACAAAAGGAAGTAATACAAATATAATGTAATGCTTTTCTCGGCCTTTGGCTAAGATCAAAAAATTATAATGGGACTATTTTTAGAATGTAAGAAATAAGGAAAATTCACCATAGAAAAAGGTAAATTATTTAAACATTTACAGCTGTCTCCTTTACGAAGTCACCCAATTTCATCCTATCAGGCTCCGAATTCTTCTTCCTAATAGTTGGTAAATTTTACTATTTTAAGTGCAGAAATAATATTGTCACACTTATTTCATTGTTATTGATTTGTTACAATATATGTGAAATGATGTGTTAAAATAATAATTTTATGGCGTAAAAATAACACAACTTTTTAAGCAAACTAAATTTTCAATATCAACTCAAATATTTAATTTATTGGTAAAACATGAAGCAAAAAACTTATATAAAATTATTTATATTCTTATTATCAAAATTTTCAATTAAAATATTAAAAATGTATTATTCCATAATAATAACACAATATATATATATATATATAATTTTTACAAAAAATTATATAATTTTTAATTAAATCATACATTTATTATGTTATTTTTAGGGAATCAGAAATTTATTATCTTTTAATTAAAAATTTTAATTATAAAAATATAAAAAAAACTGTTTAGTTTAAAAACAAAATAAAAAACTTGTATTCCAAAAAAAATTCAAGGTGGCAAGAGATTGGAAACGTGGCAAAGCTCTATTGGATGTCCCCTCGCTCGTAGTGAAAACGCTTGCTTCGTATATTCTCTTTCGCGTTCTGGGGCTTCTGGAAAGAAGGAAGGAACACACCTGTTGGGTTCGCCGGATAACACACCCCTGTGTGCTCTTCCTGCTTTCTTCTCTCTCTTCCTCTGGAGGAGAATCAGATAAATCCCTAAAGCCCACTAAGAAGCAAATCTCAAAATCCCTCATTTATGCTGCTGGTATGCAAAGTCACTCCCTTTTCTCTATTTTCTATGCCTCTTTTTCTTTCATTTCTTTTGGGTGGGTGGAGGGGGAACTTTCAAATTTTGCCCCACTTGTTATCCTCTCTTAGTTCGGATTCACTTCTGAGCATTCTCATAACTGAAATTGACCCCTTATAACAAAAAGCAAAAAGAAAAATCTTTTTGGTATGTTACTTTTACCGGTTCTGATTCTGTATTGGATTCGGTTCTGTGCTGTGTCTATGGTATTTCTTAATATATTTTTTCATGGAGTTTGTTTCGCTCATTATTTTCTTTGTGCCATTTAGATGCTTGGATTTAATTGTAAAGTTTGTGAGGGGATTCTATATGGCATATTTGTAATGAGCAGACAAGAGAATGGGAGAGAAAATTATCTGATACTGAATGATGATGGATACTTTATTACGGTAGCACCCTGGATATAAATATCATCTACATTGCAACTGATTAGCTTTCTGACTCAACTAACTAACTAACAATATAACAGTAACGGGCATCAGTTATCTTTAATACTCCCCCTCAAGTTGGGGCTGAAAACATTCACAAGACCCAACTTGGATAACAGATAATGATGTTGGTGTTTGCTTAATGCCTTCGTCAATATATCTGCCAGCTGCTCTTCTGTTCTGACATGTTGAGTAACAATTAATCCTGCTTGTATTTTTTCTCTCACAAAATGACAATCAATTTCAATATGCTTTGTTCTCTAATGGAAGACCGGATTAGCGGCTATATGTATTGCAGCTTTATTGTCGCATCTAAGTGTTATTGGCTCTAATCCTTCCACTTTCAAATCTTTGAACAATCCTATCAACCATATCAGCTCAGAAACTGCCGAACCCATCGCCCTGTATTCAGCTTCTGCCGATGATTTCACTATTGTGTTTTGTTTCTTGGATTTTCAAGAAATTAATGATTCTCCCAACTTTACAATGAAACCACTTACTGATTTTCTGGTAGTTGGACAAGCTGCCCAATCAGAATCACAGTAGCACTCAAAGCTCAATCTTGCTAGTGGAACACATCAATAATCCTAAGCCTGGACTTTGCTTAAGATACTTCACAATTTTGAGCGCTGCATCCATGTGAGACCTTTTGGGAGCATGCATGAACTGACTCAATGTCTGAACTGAATAACTAATATCGGGTCTGGTCATGGTTAGGTAGATTAATTTTCCAATGAGTTTTTGGAATACACCTGGCTCTGCAACCAAGGGATAATGATCATTTTATGTCATATCAGAGTTTTCTTCAAATGCTGTCAGTTTGATATTTTGATCCAAGGGAACTCCCCCTAGTTTCGAATCAGTTAACCCCACCTCAGAAATTAAATCTAAAGCATATTTTCTCTAATTCATGACAATGCCTTCTTTGGATCTTGCTATCTCAATTCCAAGAAAGTATCTCAACTCCCCCAAGTCTTTGATTTTGAAGTGGTCATGTAACAATTGTTTTGTCTCTTGTACTACTTCTGCCTTATTTCCAATGATTAATAAATCATCTACATAGACCAGAAGAATTATGAGAGCATCTTCCTTTCTTCTTGTGAATAAAGAATAATCATGTTTGCTCTGTGCAAATCTTGCTAAGATAAGAACCTGACATAATTTTGAATTCCACTACCTTGAAGCCTGTTTGAGCCCATAAAGTGATTTGTGCAGCCGACATACTACCTTCTCCCCTTGGCTGTCAAATCCTTGTGGTAAGGTCATGTACACTTCTTCATGGAGATCACCTTGCAAGAAAGCATTATTAACATCCATATAAAAGAGTGGCCAACGGTTAACAGAAGCAAGGGCAATGACAACTCTCACAGTAACCATTTTAACGACAGGAGAGAAAGTGTCATGGTAATCTATCCCAGCTCGTTGATTGTATCCCTTAGCCACCAACCTTGCCTTATATCTTTCAACTGTACCATCAAAATTATATTTGATCTTATACACCCATTTGCAACCAATGGGTTGTTTTCCAGCAGGTCAAGGAACAAGCTCTCATGTTTTATTGGCTTCGAGTGCCAGAAGTTCAGATTTCATTGCTGTAATCCAGTGTGGATGATGCATGGCTTCTTGAAATGATTTGGGTTCAACCAAAGAAGTTGAAGTAATAATAAAACATTGATAGGAAGAAGACAAATGGTGATAAGAAAGGTAATTAGAGATGGGATATGGAGAAGAAATAGAAGTACCTTTTGAGATAGAAGTGGAACCGTTGGAAGTGGATGGCTTGAGGATAGTAGGACAGATATAGTCTTTACTCCACGTGGGGGGTTTGATAAGTCTAGTAGAATGTCTGTGACTTTGAGCGAGAAGTTGATCTGCTGGTGGAGAGGGTTGAGGTTCTGCAAATATTGGTGGTGAAGAATTGGGTGATGTTGAGGGTAAGGGTGTGATGGCAAAGCTGGGTGAAAGGGTGTGAAAAGAATCTGGCTGAGTTGGAGAAGATGAATGAACAGGGTTGGAATTGGAGTCACAGACAGGAGAGGAGTCGTGAAATATATCAAGGTCATGAGGGAATGATGTGGGAAATGAAGATTTGTTAGTGGAATTTGAATTGTTGTCACAGAAAGGAAACCTATGTTCAATAAAGGTTACATCCCTTTGAACCCGGATAGAATGAGTGATAAGATTGTAGAGGATATATCCCTTTTGTGTTGTGGAGTAACCAATGAATATGCAAGGATGAGCTCTAGGAACAAATTTGTCTTTATGGGTTAAAATTGTGGCATATGCTAAACAGCCAAATACTCGAAGATGATCAATATTTAGAGGTTTGTTATAGATGAGTTCATAGGGTGTTTCGTAATTCAAGACAGAGGATGGAGTTCAATTAATGATGTAGGTTGCAGTTTTGATGCTGTCTCCCTAGAAACAAATGGGAAGATATGATTGAAAGAGGAGAGCTCTGGCCATTTCAAGCAAACTTTTGTGTTTTCTCTCTACAACACCATTTTGTTGGGGTGTATATGGGCAAGAACTCTCATGGATGATGCCTAGTCTACTAAAAAGGAGATTTAGTTGCTGAGTGAAAAATTCAAGCCCATTGTCTGATCTAACTGTGTTAGGAGTGACAGCAAATTGATTTTGAATATAGGAAATGAAGGATTGAATGTGAGTGGTGGTTTCAACTTTGGTTTTCATTAAAAATACCCAGGTAGCTCGTGAGTAATCATCCACAATAGTAAGGAAATATTTGCAACCCTGATAAGTGGAAGTATGATATAGACCCCAAATATCCATGTGAAGTAATTGAAAAGGATGATTAGTTTTGACTATCTGGAAAAGGTAACCGAGTTTGTTTGGCTTGTGGGCATACAGAACATGTAAAAGTTTGCTTAGAAGGATTGAGAGAAATATGATCTTTTATTGATGTAACATGTTGTAAGGTGGAGCATGATACATGAGCAAATCGTTTATGCCATAATGAAAAACTATCAAGCTTGTTTGATACATCAGAATCGAAAGTAACAGGACAAGATGGGAGAGTGGTGGCGAGGCATTTGTCTGTGGTTGCTGCAGTTGGTTGGAAAAAAATATAAGCCATTATGCATCCTACCAATCCCCTTGACCATTCCACTCCAAAGATCTTGAAAGAAACAAAAATCCAGATAGAAAACCACAAAACAATGGTGATCTCGAGTGAGTTTTGGTATAGAAATTAAATTGAAACAGAATTGAGGGATGTACAGAACATCTTGTAATTGAATATGAGAAGAAAGTGGAAATGTTCCTTGGTGCGAGACTGGAACTTTCTGACCATTAGGTAAAGAAACAAAATGGTTTGAAGAAGAGCAAGGAAAGAAGGTATCAAGACCTTGAATGTTGGCTACCATATGATTTGTGGCACCTGTGTCTAGGATCCACATGTTAGTAGAAGTTTTAGTAGTATTACAAGCAATGATACCTGTGGTATTGATAGCCATCTCTGGGTGTTCCTTTTTTAGGAGTTGCAAGATCTATTGATATTGTTCAGTGGTAAACGAAGGAATTGAAGGAGTAATAGGAGACTCTGATGCTTCATTAGTAACATTGTGAGCTTGTGCTTCAAGTGTCTTTTTAGACTTGGTGAATTTGAAGTCAGGGGGAAATCCAATCAATCGGTAACAGTTTTCCTTCTTGTGGCCTTTCTTGTGGCAATGATTGCATTCACCTTGAAACTTAGGCTTGGAAGATTTATCAGGTACAACGGATCTTGACAAAAGTGCTATATTAGTTGTCAGGTTCTGAATTCCTCTAGTGAGTTGTCTTTGTGATTCATCTTGTAAGATGAGAGAATAAGCCTGATTAACAAATGGTAACGGGTTCATCAGAAGAATTTGACTTCGAGCTTGATGATAAACTTCATTCAAACCAACAAGAAATTGAAGCAATTTCTGTTGTTGAACTTGATCAACATAAGACTTAGCTGTGTGACATTCGCAGGTTGGAAGGGGCACTAAGGCTGCATATTCATCCCATAACTCCTTTAACTTGTTGTAATACCCAGAGACTGAGAGGTGTCCTTGAGTGAGAATTGATTTCCCGATGGAGGAAAAAAATCCAGGAACCATTGACTTTATTGAATCTTTCCCGTAAATCTTCCCAAACTAGATGAGCATCAGAGGAATATACTATCCCTGAGAATAATTCTTTGGTGACTGAATTGAGAATCCATGACAAAACAACGGCATTACATCTTTCCCACTGTGCTGATAACACTTAGTCTTTTGTGTCTTTCACACATGAGCCGTCAATGAAACCAAGCTTGTTCTTAGCCAATAAAGCTATCCTCATGGCTCGACTCCAAACTGGATTATTGTCGACTCCAGTGAGAACTTGTGAAACAAGAACGATGCCTGGTGTGTCTGAAGGATGAAGAAACAGTGGATGATTGTAATCGAGTGTAGTCATTGAGTGTTCTACGGTCAAACTTGTATTCGCCATTACAGAGAAAAGGAAGTAGAAGAGGGATTATGAAGCAATCTTGATTTAGAACCAGGCTCGAGGCTCTGATACCATGTATGAGCAGACAAGAGAATGGGAGAGAAAATTATCTGATACTGAATGATGATGGATACTTTATTACGGTAGCACCCTGGATATAAATATCATCTACATTGCAACTGATTAGCTTTCTGACTCAACTAACTAACTAACAATATAACAGTAACGGGCATCAGTTATCTTTAATAATATTTGCATGTCTGGATAATTTTCCCGATTACTTAATCCGGTTTCTTTTCAATTATTGGTCAGTCTCTTGTTGTCACTCCTCATTTGATTGTTTAGACTAGGTGAGAAAGAAAATGAAACGTTGGCTGTGACAAATTGCTAGATTTGAGTGTCCCTTATGGATTCCAGTTCAGTTTTCCAATGACCAAATGTGGCATGTGGGGATGTTGTTGGGTTTTCTCCATAATGACTTTATTATTAAGGTCTTAATGGGAATTTACAGTTCCTATGTTTCTCAGTTCTCGCCTAAAACCACATGAAGTATATTTTCATCTTAAAATCTAGTGGCCTTAAAATGTTCTAGCTGTCCACTGATGTGGTGTATCAACCATGTAGACACCTAAGGGGTCCATACAGTATTCTTGATTATTGTGTGAACCCACAGGTGTTAATAACAAAGCCCAGGTTCTGAGATGATCATGTCAGAAGGTGCAGAAATTGATGAGAGGGTGGACCTTGATGAGGAAAATTACATGGAGGAGATGGATGATGATGTTGAAGAACAAATAGATAACGAATGTGTGGATGGAGGTGGTGATGAAAATGTTGAAGGGAATGGTGCCGAAGAGCATGAAGATGAAGACTCTGCAGCAGAGGCTAGCGGGAAAGACCAAATGCCTGAAGCAGATAGAAGTGACAATGTGGCTGAATCTATAGAGGACGAGAAAAAACTATCTCCCATTGATGAAGATGAGAAGAAGAAACATGATGAACTTCTTGCCCTTCCTCCTCATGGTTCTGAAGTCTTCATTGGTGGACTTCCTCGGGATGTCTGTGAAGATGATTTGAGGGAGATGTGTGAGCCAATGGGTGATATTCTTGAGGTAAGAATAATGACATCTTGGATTAACGATATTAAACACTTTGTTAATTATTAAGGTGGGACCATAGGATGGTTGAGATTATCAGTAAGAATTTGATTTTGTTCTCTTACCTTGCAGGTGAGGTTAATGAAAAATAGGGACACTGGAGAAGGCAAGGGTTATGCTTTTGTGGCATTTACTACGAAAGAAGTTGCTCAGAAGGCCATCAAAGAGTTACATAACAAGGAATTTGAGGTATTTATGCTGCTCTCTGAAAATAGTATTTTCATTGGTAACAGTGAATTTTAGACTAACTTTCTGTCCAGGATCTTCTTCTGGTGTTTAGTTATTATTTTTTTCCCTCATGATATCAGGGTAAATCTTTAAGGTGTTCACTGTCTGAAACAAAACACAGATTGTTCATTGGTAATGTTCCAAAAAACTGGACAGAAGATGAGTTTAAAATAGTCATAGAGGGTGTTGGTCCTGGAGTTGAAAACATAGAGCTTATAAAGGTACTGCCTTGAACTGATTTGTGCTATTTGCTTACATTAAAATGTTGCTGGACCTACCTTTTTAGTTCCACTCCCTTTTGTTTTTAACAGGACCCTCAAAATCCAAGTAGGAATCGTGGATTTGCTTTTGTTTTGTATTACAATAATGCCTGTGCTGATTATTCTCGGCAAAAGATGTCAAGTGCAAATTTCAAGCTGGATGGTAATACCCCAACTGTCAGTTGGGCAGATCCAAAAAGCTCATCTGATCATTCTGCTTCCTCACAGGTAATTTTTGCTTGAAGACGGATTATATATTTTAAAAGTGATTTCAATTTTTTTTAACCTATAATGTGCACTAAGCTTTGATGACATATGTGTAGTTAAGGATCATTTGTTCTCTCCCGCCTCCCCTTTCTCTGTTTATTCTTTTTCTTCCCCTTTTGTGCAGACCAATTTCCTGGGCACATGTAAGTTTCTTTTTGCTTCTTAAAACTGTTCATTTGAGCAAATATTGTCAATAATTTTAAAGGAACAAATGAAAGCAAACGGCTTATTTTTACAATATGTCTTAAATTATAGTAGTCCAAACTTTGGATAAAGAATATCAAGAGCCTATTAATAACCGCAGCTTCATTCTGATATGATCCATCCTTAATTTACACAGATTGCATAAAATGTATGAATAAATAATCTGAGTCATTGATGTGAGACTTTAAGTTGGATAATTTCTGAAGAGATGATTATGTAAAGTTCAATATTGAGTTGAAGGATAAAATGGCATTCTGATGTGTAAAGGTTGCAGCAAACTTTGTTTTCAAGGTTAAATTTATCTTACTTGAAGATAGAGATGCTTATTGGCTATACACTAGAAGTGCTGTAAGGATTTTGTCTACTAAACATGAGATTTACTGTAGAAGTCTAAAATTGGGCGATGGATTCAGTTGAGATTGGCCCTTTTGGATAACATGGTAGAGATGGGATTGCAAGTTCAGTTATCATGAGTTGTGTCTAGTGTTGTTAACACTGAGGTAGATATGTGTGACTTATGAATGAAAGGGAGAAAACAAAAGGAAAACAGATAGATGACCATGTTGAAAAGATTGGCACTTTTGGATAACAAGGAAGACAAGGGATCACGAGTTTGGTTGTCATGAGTTGTCCCTACTGTTGTTAACATTGAGATGGATATGCATGGCTTATCAATAAGGGAGAAAACAACAAGAGGAATTGATGACTGTGGGTTTTGTTGAAATTGAGAAACAATGGGTCATTTGATGTTTCTTCATTCTACACTGCTTGATGGAGGCTATCTATGAGCATGTTTTCTTAGATGTGGACCCAACTAGGAGGGAACCTTCTCTGATGTTTGGTCCCTTTTGTGATTGATTCTATCGGTGAAATTATAACTGTTATTGATACTTTTATATATTTCTTGTTTCATTTTAAGAAAGGGATTGGTGAAATTTTTGACACTTGGTAAAAGTGCCATAGATGTGGATGTGTTGTTTACGTGTCTGTATTTCAGGGTGTTGTGTATGCTAAGAAACTAAATATTGTGCTGCATCCGGCAAAATGGCTTAAATATATTTGTTTTTAATATGGCAGGGAACTCGAAAAACAATTTGTAGGTAGATCCATGCACTATGTGTGAGCCTTGATTGAAACATCAACATATCCACTATGCTTGTAGAAAATATTTAAGAATTGAAAAAACTAGAAAGATAACGTGCATAAATTCTTGATTACATACATCAATATGACAAGTGTAGGATAGGAATATTCGCACTTAAACCTATTTATATAGTACATAGTTAAAATAGATGTTATAGGGTAAATTAGAACTTCCATTGAGTAATCTGTCATTTTTTTTCAAGGTTCTCAGAATTTAAAAGGAAAAAAAAAATGAACTCTCTAGCTCCTCTAATTCTTTCAATATGTTTGCAAAACATATGTTGTTGGACCTGTTAAAATAGTACCTTCACACAAGATTTTGTTCCTTGGTTTGCACTGTCAGACAATGTTGGACTAGATTTAGCTAAGTTTCTTTAGGTGTTTGTTATTGTATTCACTAATAAACACATGACACATGGGGAAACTTTTTTGAAACATCAAATAAAGTGGTGCTAAGCTGTAAAAAATATTCACTTGTCAAGTTTTTATTGGAAAACCTTAGAGAATACACTTAAAAATTGTACTTGAGTTTTCTTATTAGTGGAAACCTTTGGTTATGAATTATAGACTTGGTATCATTTAGAATGCTCCCCCCCCCCCCCCCCCTTTTTTTGAAATGTTGTAATCATATGTGTGGACAGCTATTTCTTTTAAAAATGTAGAGTACAGAAAGAAAAGGGTTTACCCTTTTATTCATGCGCTTAATTTTTCTATATTGCTTAAGTAATAAATCAGGTATTCCTTGGGCCTCTTAGGAGTCTCCCAACAGCTAATATTATTATTTAATTGGGGAATTTGTTGGACTTCTTGTAGGTTCCCAGCGTTTATCATTCATATTGATATAGATGGAAAATGATTTTTTGTTAATTTCTTTTCTGGGTGGGAGAATAAAATGATGTTTTCACTACAGAAGCTCAACCTTTTGGAATGCTAAAGCTCATTTAGGATTTGTGGACAAGTATTGTAGAAGTAAAGTTGAAATTTGGGATCTTAAAGTGACTTGGAAGTATGAGTCTATGCCTGTAATGAACTCTTTGTGAGGATGAAGGGAGAGAATAGCTTTGCTTAATATCAATGATGTATTGTTTATGTTTCTAAAGCTGTTTGTACCATATTCAGTCATAATTAACCAATTTTGCTGCTTAATTATTAATTTTATGTTATGTGTGCAAATTGTTTTGATATTTTCAGGTTAAAGCTCTTTATGTGAAAAACATACCTGAGAGTGCTACTACTGAACGACTGAAGGAACTATTCTGTCAGCACGGGGAAGTAACCAAAGTGGTTATGCCACCGGGCAAAGATGGAGGGAAACGTGATTTTGGTTTCATTCATTATGCTGAGAGGTCCAGTGCATTGAAGGCTGTAAAAGATACAGAAAAATATGAAATAGATGGTACATTTTCTACATAATATAGACTGGTTTTTTCTCTATGCAAATCTGTGTTCTATTTTTCTATCTTCTTTTTTTGGTGCAAGTGTTAGTGGAATCTGTCAGAAAAGTGATAAGGGGATGGAATGTGCAAGTGCAACCAACTTGTCTATACACTATTTTGACTTGAGAAAAATTGTTCAATATATTGATTAGGTTTGCTTACATATGTTTGACGAGTTTGAATTGCAGGCCAAGTGTTGGAAGTTGTTCTTGCAAAGCCTCAATCCGATAAGAAATCTGATGGGGGTTATGCCTACAACACCGGGCTTCATCATAACCATCTTCCACATCCCGGATATGGTTTTTCAGGAAACCTATATGGCTCTTTAGGGGCTGGATATGGTACTGGTATTAGTTATCAACAGGTATTTAGTGATTCACTGTAGGTATTTAAAATTGACGTGTTAACTGTTAACTTATTGATTTAATATATATATTTTTTTAATTTTTCTTGATATTGTGGGTTTCTATCTATGAACAGCCAGTGATATATGGTAGGGGTCCAATGCCGGCTGGGATGCAGATGGTCCCAATGGTGTTACCAGATGGTCGTATTGGCTATGTCCTGTAAGTTACAAATATGTCTTGGGCTGGCTTTCATTTCTTTTTCTTATTTTTATTTTTCCCCCGATGTGAAATCTTGGTTTTCATATCGGGGCATACTGCAGTCAACAGCCTGGTGTACAAATGCCACCTCCCCAGTCCCGAAGGAGTGATCAGAGCAATGGTTTGAGTGGTCATTCAGGGCGTGGCAATGATAAGGGCAACCGTAGAAGGTACCGACCCTATTAGTGGCTGAAGGCTGAGAGAAGTGATGTCTCTCGTGCCACCTGGTGGCGTTGGTCGGAGGGAGTTTAGGAACCAAAGAAATTTAATAGCTTTCATGGATAATTGAAATCCCCTCTGGACCCCCGCCCCCACCAAAGAAGAAGAAGAAAGAAAAAGTGAATACGAAAACGTAGCTAGGATTAATCAGTGGTTAATGCTGGTGTCTACTACTTTTAGATGAGTCATAGCTGAATTAATCTAACTTATATGTTTGTCTTCTTGGCTTCTTTCTATTGACGAATCAGTAGAAAAAGAAGTTGCCATTTTTTGAGCTTTAAGATAGAAACCCTCTACTTGAAAATCAAATCTAAATCCTAATGGTAAGGATATCTAAGCTAGTGGTTAGTGGAAAGGCAGTGATATTTGCAGTTTTTTGTCCCCTGGTGGTTCTTATTCGTCCTTAATTTGGGTTCAATTCAATTCATTCTAGCAGTCACTTTGTTAAGTGCACCTAATTAATGTGGGAGAATGCACATGGACAGATCTAGTCCAATCTCGTGAAGAATTCACTTTGAAATTTACCATTCAAGTGGAACAGTTACGTGTTTCTATCTCTTCTGACGATATTGTTATGTGAGTCTTTTCACATAGAGAGAATCCAAATCTCATATGGACTATGGCTCCTTTTTTTCTGTTTGCACGTCAGAATTAGTCAAGCAAAAATGATGCCGAAGAAATTGCTCTCTTCCCAAGTAGAGTATTATGTGAATGAAAAATGAAAGTCTCAATCATGACATGACTAGCTCTTCAACCTTAATTTTAGTTCAGGTCAATCATAATTTTTTTTTTCAATAATAACTCTGTTAAGATAAATTTCAATTTCTTAAGCTAATGTGTCCTTAATTTCACCGTATGACTTTTCTATGCTCTCCAGAAAATGTTTTAGAATTTCTCTGAAATCTCCTAATTTTAGCATGGATTACTTGCCTTTGACTATAGTCATGATAGATTTATTGAAATTTCAATTTAAACACACAAATCATAAGACCTCGATACAAACTAAAAAAAATAAAAAGCCAATATGAACAAATCCAAATAAACACCTCTAAGCATAAAAAAAAAAAAAAAAAAACTTAAAACAAGTATAAATACTGATATAATTATATAACACAGGACATTGACGGCAACATAAAGGCGACTTAGTTTTTTATGTATTCATATTTCATAATCTACGAGATTCATTTGATATATTAGAAGAACAACTACAATAGAACTGCAAATGTATTTTACTATAGATATACCTCAAGTAGTTTTTATTTATTTATTTAATATATTAAGATTACACTAAGGAAAAGGACAATAAGATATTATAAGTAGGTAAACCAATGAGGATGGATCCTTTTCAGTCGTACAGATAAGTGAAAAGGATCCAGTCAAGCCAAAAATGTCTTCTTCTTTTTTTGTAATTGTAGGTTCCAAATTATAAATTTGATGATAAAAATTGAAATTGCAAAGTCAAAAATTATAATTGTAAAGAAGAATTATACTTTAAAAATGTTAACTAAGTAATTAAAATGTGATTTATTCTTACAATTATAATTTTTGACTTCTTGATTCTAATTTTTGTAATCAAATTTATATTTTAAAACATAAAACTAAAAAGAAAAAAGTATTCTTGGCTTGACTGATGCTCTCCACTCGTGATCTATCGATCTATCCCAGTAAACTAACAAAATGCACCTCAATCTCTCCGAGGCTGCAACAGAAGCATGATTTGTACTGAGCTGACCCTACAGGATAAGCACCAAAAATCCCCTTGTAGCATCTGAAGAGGACAATCGAACCCTGAATATTTAGAGATAATCGATAATGAGATTCATAAAAGTCAACAAAATGTAGCTGAAAAATATGAGGATCAGAGATAAGTTCTTGATGCAGGATGAAGAATATCGATTCACGAGCTGCTTCAAGAAGGGCTTGCGAAGGACGGATATGAAATCTATCCTCCCAATACCATTGTCGAATTAAAGAATTCTGGAAACATATAGTAATCTAGACCTAGGTTTCATTCCTCTTTTCCTTTTAGGACCCATCTATAGCATCACAGTCCATCTAGCCCCATTAGGGTATCCTTGTTTCAGAGATGTGCCGTTTAGACGAATTCCCCTCGCAATCACCTAGTAGTCTCATACATCCAAGTAAACTGATATTGGGATAGTAATATCTGAATTAACTTAATGCTTTCAATTGGGAGATATGTTTGGTTTCAAAAACAAAATCTCTTTCTGATAATAGAATGAGCACTACAATAAAAACAAGGATTATCAACTAAAAGTTTAGTTAAGAAAATATTAATTTTTGACTAAAATTTCAGTCGAATAATCAATCAACATTTTTATTGTTGATATTTTGCTTCTGACTAAACTGTTATTGCCAATACTGTAGCACAAACCAATCTTCTCTAAAATTGTGTCACATCCATTGCAATTTTTTAGTTTATAAATAAAAATTGTATTTAATATATAATAAATAATACTTAATAAAGATTTAAATAATAAAAATTAATTGTTAACTAATATTAATGTAAATTGATATAAATAATTATTAAAAAATTTAAAAATCAGAATTAAGAAAATAATCAATTTTGATTTATTTATTTAAAAATAGAATTATAAATTTTTTTAAAAAATTTATGGTTGAGCGCTTATATATGTTGAAATATTTATTTATGTTTTTTTTAATTTTTTTAGATACAAATATTTTTTAAGACATTCTAGTATTTTTATTAATATACTAACTTTTTTATATATATTAACAATTAATATATATTGTAATAAACTAATAATATTTGTAAATTTTATATTACGATTTTTTATTATTAATAATAATTTATGTTATATTTATTTTATTTTTTGAATATATTATTATTATTCATGTTTTTCACATTTTTTGGATTGTTCTTCTTTGCATTCTTCATCATCTTCTTTTTGTTATGCATTTTCTGGATTGTTATTTTTTCTGACTTGGTGATTTTGCATTTTCTGGGTTCGTGTTCTTTATATTCTTCTTGTTATTTGGTTCTTCATTTCTATTCTTCATCCATACGTGTTATCTGGTTATATTTGGGTTCACCTTGATTAAATTTTTATTTATCTTGAACATTCCAAATCAAATCAAAACCTCAAATAAAATTTTATTTGTATTAAACCAGGGAACAAAATAAGAAAAAAAAATAAAACTAGATATATTAATAATTAAAATAGATTTCTATCAACATTGCAATTAACTAAATTCCAATCTAATGTTAGAAATTAAATCAAAACCTCAGTAAGAAATATTTCAACCAAATCTGGAAAATTCAACCTACGAAAAGAAAAATCAAATCAATAACCGAAAACAAAAAATCAACTAGAGAGAGATAAAAAATTACATGTGTAAATAATCTTTTTTGAATAAAAAATAATTAAATAAAATTAATAGAGATAAACACTTACCTTTATATATTTGTATAAATTAAGCTAAGAGAGTAGAGATTAAGGAAAGAGGAGAGTTTTACGCCTTGCCTTGGTTCTTCCTTCGAATATGAATAAGAGAGATTGAGAAAGATGAAAGAGATTGATAAAATTGAAAAAGCCTAGTATCAAGTAAGTGGCGTGGACAAGGAAGACATATAGACATAAAAATAATTATAAATAAAATCTTGAAATCAAATTATGTCAATCCAATCCATTCTGACTTCACATCCATCCATTCTCAACAATGCAAAATACAATAATATAAATAGTAGAATAAACAGGAGAATGAAAAGTTGCAACAACAATAGCATGCACATATTATTTATTATTAAAAATTAAATAATAATATCATTTAACAAATAAATAAATAAATAAATCCAATACAAATTATTTAAAATAAAATAAAATTTTATTTGTATTATTGACATGGTCATTTTGATGATATTTGTCATAATAGCTCTCTTATATATCAATTTGGCCTTACTTGATTTGCATAACTATTTTATTTTTTTGGGATTGCACACTGTAAGAGTGCAACACATTGCCAATATCTTGATGTATTATCCCTAGCAAAAATACAACTTTTTAAGCACTTGAATATTTTTTGTAATCATCCAAAGCTTCTTTGTATATAAGTTCGGAGATCGAATCTTTAACTATTTAATGTGACATACTTCCGAGACCATAAACTATCTGTCCAACCTTTTTTCATCCATCCGCTTTCGTCTAGAAATCTATCTCTTTTAATAATTGTTAAGGTGATAATTGTTGTGGATGAGAAATATAACTTTATGCCCAATTTTAGTCAACACATTTAAGGTTGATATAATCATTTTGAACAAAAGGCATAATACATGAATTTGTATTGCAATGATATGTATAAATTAAAAACAAAACTACACTTACAAACATGCCTTCCAAATTTGCTCAAGAAGTACACTAAAAGCAATCAACAACGAACATTCCATAAAGATGTAATAGTCATAATTTTTAAGTCTAAATAACTTTATTTTCTTTGAATTCATCCATCTTGATAGATTTGAAGAATATCTATTGGGCATTTTCAATCTTTTTACTCACTTATAAATAGCCTTTATTTGATTCAATGTAAAACTGAACTTAACTTTTGGTTTAATCACTTTCTTAGTAGTTAACTCAAGCAACTCTAAGTCTCTTTACTTATAATATTCCTTCAAATCCATTCTAGCTTTCATGTTATCTTTGGTCTTCATCTTGACATTTCTAACAATATTAAATATATTATCAAATACATTTTTTTCTATATGTATTATATCTAAATTATGTCCAATCAACATATGTTTCTAATGCAAAAACTCCTAAAATATAATCTGTTTCATCCAATTATGATATTTCCTATGACCTGGTTATCTAAAAACTTTTTGATCTACTATTTTAAGAAAGGTCTTCACATGTTGTCATAATTCTTTCCCATCCAATCTTAAGAGAAAGGAATCATTTTCAATTTCATTCTTCTTAAAAGTATCTTTATTTCCTCTAAAGACATGGTTCATTGGCAAAATTTGTCGATGAAAATCAAACCAAGAGTTCTTTCCCCCAAATCTCTAAAATAAAAGCTTTTAAGTTGTCTATATAATAAGGACAAGCTAATTTTCTAGACTCTGACCTGATAACATTCCATATACTTGAAATTCATTTATCGTCCACATTAATGTTACTTTTATTTGGAAACTCTACTTTTTTGAAACACCATAGGTTGATATTTCTTCTTCCAATAGTAATTTTAACTTATCAAACAATAGTTGTAAGAATACATAAATCTTAATCTTGAGATTTTGCAGCCTAAGAATAATTGCCATAAACAATAACTAAGGAGCAATCACGCATAATTTAGAAGGGAGATTGTAAGCAATCATTATCATAAGCCAACATAAATATAGTAAAGCAAACTAATTGTAAGAAGTGAATCTATTTGTACATAAATCTAGTCGAATATTTCATGGCTCCATAGCAAAATCGAGATATATCCTATCAAAATGTTTCCATACTTCTTCATCTTATAGATGACACAGTACACATTTATGTCTTCTATTATTCTAACGTCATCACATGAGCTTAGAAAAATTCATTAAACATAAAGTCTTTGCAATCTTGGGATAACTGGTAAATAATACATTCTTTTTACTAAAATTTCCTTATAATCTCATCTCCAACCAAGTTAACTAGTTTTATATCGTATCACTCCACAAAGTTTACACACTATCTCATCTATGTCATCTTTGTAATATATCACATATCCATTAATGCAAGCATCAATTTTTTGAGTAGGTAATTGAAGTTTTGATACTATCTTCTTTATTTTATATCTTCTCAGGTACGACATTATCACGTAGGTAACTTTCTTTTATTAAACTTGCAAACTAATTAAAACTTTACTATGACATGTTGCTTTCTAATTTAATACTTAACATTCTTATTATAACAAATAGTTCAAATTGATTATTGTATATTACTGAAAATGATTGTTGATATGTCTTTAATAAATCAAAAAAATTTTAGATTTCGAAATTTGGTTGTTTCTTGACGTGATTAATATTATCATTATAATCTACTTTATCATAACTTCTAACATTAAATTCAAAACCAACTGCATCAAAGACCATTCTTTTATAACTATTATTATGATCTTTATTAATTAATCTTGATTCTAGATGTTCCAACATATATGTTAGTTGTGGATAGTTCAATCTTACCATGAAATATCCAATACTAATATACAAGTTAAAGCCCTTTTTTACAAAGATTAGTTTTTATATCATTGAGAGTAAGATATGCTTTTTTATATATTTAAAAGAAGGACATCTAATTTTTCCATTTCCAAAACTGGATCCTTTTTCACAAGTAAAAATCATGAACTCTTCTACCCATGTAAAAATTCATTAGTATATCTTTTATATCTAGAATTCAATTTATTATACATCAACTTTAATTTTTAGTAATTTTTATTTTCTGTGATAATAAATAATTTCAATATCATTTTACAACTTCTGATAAACAAAATATTATCTTAAACATATTATTAAATAAAATTTTTTTCGACTGCATTAAATGACAAAAAAATATTATCACAATAATGTTTAATATTAATTTGTTAATATTATCTAGTAATAAATATTTCAATGCTATATAATCATACAAAGAATCAATAAATAACAAATACTATTTCATAAAAATAAAAATAGTATGAAGAAATTATTTATACATGCCTGTTGAAGAAATTGAAATATTTGAATGCCAAACTCCAATGAAATAAATGTCCAAAGAAAGAAGATAAAGAAATCTTGAATGAATATAGATAGATCAAAGAAACTCAAGTGAATGCAAAGTAAAAGCGAAGGATTCACATAATAAAATTGCGAATGCAAAAGTAAAAAAGAGAAAAATAGAGTAATAACTAAAAGAGAGAAAATACAAAGAAGAGAAGAGAAACAAAGAATAAAATATGAAAAGAATCATTCATATAACTATATAAAATTGCTATTTTTTTTTAACAACTAGTTTTTACATAAAAAATTATATAATGGTTAAATTTGGTTAAAAAATCTTTAATTTTTAATGGTTAAATTCTATATTTTTTATTTCTATATTAGAAAATTTCAAATATCTTATAAATAATAATAAATTTATTAAATAAATTACTATAAATTAATAATAATAAATTTCATTTAGCCCCAAAGACCCAACTGAATTTTAGTTGACCTTGGCCAATAAAACTTGACATTGCACAATCTTTTAGGTAGTGATTTTTCTCAATAGCACAAATATTTATGTTACTGTTTAGTTACTGTTTAGTGATTGATATGTAATTGAAAGTTAGTAGAAAATCATGTAAATATATATATATCATATTATATCATATGAGAGGGAATTTAGTCCAAAATGTCAATCAAAAATTGACAACATTGTTGCAATGGAGCATGAGAAGTCTAGTATAACCCTCCACCTAAATCATAGGTTTGAGAGAATCACTATTAAAGATATTGTTGTATTTCTTAGGGTTGAATTTGATCAATTCTAAGGGATAATAAAGAGGCAAACCAAATTGTCTCTCCAAAAGAACATTGAAATAAACACTTATTAAGTGTTTCCTCACTATCATGACAAAAAAGGAAGCAATTCTTTAGTTGCATATGATGTTTTTGGAGAATATCTGCAATTAAAAGAGAATCAGTTAGTAATTTCTATCCAAATAAAAAAAATCCTAAAAGGTATTCAAACCTGTCAAAATTGATCCCATGCGTGAAAGCTAGTATCCATTGAAGATATAGAATTCTAGGTAATTCTACAGCTTGAGAATTATAATTTCCCTTATCATGCAAAATGATGTCCTTGACCATGCTAAATTAAGAAGAAGAACCTAGCTACATTTGCCACTAAAGGTGGTTGGTAAGAGAAATATCTTTACCATCTCCAATTTGTCACAGGAGGTCAAATAATATAACTAGCCTTGTGTATATCTTGCCACATCCACACCATGTTAGAAGGCTCATTCAATTTGGCATGTTTAACTAATAAAACCAAATAAACTAAATTGGTTTGCTTGAACCCTAGGCTGCCCATGTCCCTAGGGCTACACTAATTAGACCAAGATAGTAAATGAGTAGGTCTCTCCCGAGAGTAGCCCTAAAAAAAATTAGTTATTTTCATATCAATTAGCTAATGATATGTTTTGGGTAATCCAAATCATGCTAAGGTATAAACTATGATGGAATTTAACAGTGTGTTTATTGATGTCATTCTCACAACTTGAGAAAGAAGCATGATTTCTATGCTTGAAGTACGCTGTTAGTCTTTTCAACAATCTTAGTATAAACCTTGTGCTTATTCCTACCCACATCAACTCATATGCTAAGGTATCTTCTCAATCAAGTTTTATAATGCATTCCAAAAGTTCCTAACAAAAGTTTTCTAAACTTATGTGGTACAATTGGATTGAAAATGAGCTAAGATATGGTAGAACTAATTACCTAGCTAAAAAGAAGACTAACTAATGCAATATATTTTTCACCATATTGGAAGCCTTAAAAGAGGCCTAAAAAACCTTTTAGGGTATCATCCACGGACATGATATGGGTAATAGATATAGAAGTCTGGATTATTTTAATACCTATGCATTCTTTATGCTGCTTAGCTCAAACAATTATATATGACAAAATATTGGAACAAACTACAAATAATTAAAGAGATAAAGGATTACCTTAACGAATACCTTACTTTAAGAGGAAAAGGACTGTGGGATTATCATTCAATAGCACTTGTTAACTAACTGTAAAAACATACTGCATCACCATCTAAATTCAAATCCTTGAAAATCCATCTTAAGAAGTACAACTTACAAGAAATTCTAAGATAATTTATCATACGCTTCATTAACATATAATTTATAAGCACTCCATCTCTTATAAGAGCATTTAATTCTATGTAACTTATTCATCAGTTTAGAGGCTAATACTTTATTACTAGAGATAAGTCGACCTTTAAGAAATGCCGTTTGATTGGATTCAATCAATGCTAGCAAAATCATTTTCAATCCATTACACAATACCTTCGAAATAATTTTATGAAATGTTACAGAGACTAATAGAGCAATTGTCCTTGAATATTTGTAGGGTATCACATTTCGGAAAAAGTGCAATTTGAGACTCTTAAGAATAAACACATGGGTAAAAAAAAAAAAAAGAGGAATTATTTCCAAGGGAATTCCCTTCCAGCATTCAATCAAATCAGAAGATGAACCAAAAATCATACTTTATTTTCCATTCATCATTTAACCAAAGGAGTAAACCAAGTTTTCAAAAAATTAAAATAGAAATACTACAGGCTACTCTAGATTGAACTAATTTCAAACTATAGCAATGAATGAATTTATAACAACCATGGTTCCCATTTTAATTTTTTAAATTGAGAAGTGAATTTGAATCCTTGTGTCCTGTCCAATCCTCATCCTCGCCCTTTTATTCTCTATTTTTGTGTTTTTTCAGGTAATGAACCTTTACGAAATTAAAAAGAAAAAAAAACTGTCACAATCAGGTAACCAGAAAGTTTATGCAATGCAGCACATTTCAAAGTTTTTATAGTATAAACTTGTAAAAGCTAGACATAGCTAAAAGAAAATAACAATTAAAACACGCAATTATTTCTTTGGAAGGTAACAGCTAATGTGAAAGAATAAAATATCATTTTAAGAATCCAAACAGTCAATCAAACAACAAAAATAACATTCTAAGAAGCAATAATGAGGGTATGAATAAATCAGATTTTTTTATATCCAAAAAACTCTCGTAATATAATGAGTGTAAAACCCACACAGACAAATTTTACAAAATCTCATTCACTGTATTGTTATTTCTCCTATATAAAATTTTTTTAGATATGATCGAATCTGAATTCGATGATGAATGACACAAAAAGTTACGTACCTTTGCTTTAATAAAATCGAGGTGGATGGACCGTTGCTCTCTCCCTAGAAACAAGTCATGGCTAACTTAATGAGCAAATTGCTATTTCTTCATGAATGCGATCCAAATTCGCTCACAATTCAACTTGTTTTTTGTCCATGGAAATTGGAGTGATACACAAGATTTGAAAATGAATCACTTTTTCCATCATCTGTCATCGTAATATTTTTATGAAAAAAGTGAAAATAGTTAAATCTCGATGCAAGAATTGAACAATGAAACTTGCAATTTGAACTTCATATTCTACTTTTGTTAAATAAGTTTAGTGGATGATTATAAAAAGGTTAATGTGACCAGAAAACTCTTTTAGAATGTATTACTTCTAACCTGATTTACCGTGATAAGTTCAAATCATAATTTTTCTTAATATTATAATGAAGTGGTATCGAAATATATCACTTTATTTATGTTTATTCAATAAACAAAAAAGAGTTATCATCAAATATACCATAAAAATAAATTATTCATACTTATTACAAGGAATTTTCAAGGGCATATTGGTAAGTTTATCCCTTTAATCCCTTTAATAATTAAGAAAAAATACATTTTAAAATATTAAGTTGAAAATATTTATATTAAAAAGATTTTAAACCTTAAAATTATTCTAAAAAATCTTAAAATAATAATTTAAATTATGTAAAAATTATAATTTTAAAATTTAAATTAAAATATTTTACCTTAAAATTCTTTAAAATAACTTTAAAATTTAAAATCTTTTAATATAATTATTTTGAACTCATTATCAATAATTTTTCCTAACAACTACATCTCCCACTGTCCTACGTATGTCCGTTCAAATAAAATGCCATCAAATTATAATACAAATCATAACTCATATTAAAGTCGTAGAAAACACAAAACAGTACCCGTTAAAGTCATAATTAACGAGTGAAGGTGACATTTTTCTAAAGCATAAAAATATTTGATGTATTTGAGTTGGATTTTTACCTCTCTTTTTTTTTTTTCCTATTTCACTTCAATCTGATTTTTTAATTTTTTTTTTTTAAAAGGAAACACTAAGATCCGCGTGATCTTTGTTATCCAGTAATAGCATTCCGCGTGGAGAATTCAAGCAGTAGTCGGGACCTTAACCGGATACCTGTGAACCGAGTCATCCCAGGGGTTCCCCCCCCAGTCACCTACCGGGATCCCCCTCACCGCCTTCCACACCGCACTATTGCACTTAAAACCCGACCCGAACGCAATCTGCCATACTCGATCCCCCTTCCCGACCCGACCCTTCGCCTCCGTGTATGCCAGCTCGTACCATAGCGAACTACTGGACGTGTTCCCGAACCTGTGAAGCGTCATCCTCGACGGCTCCATGTGCCACTCACTGAGTCCCAAGTTCTTCTGCAACTCGTCCAGCACCGCCCTACCCCCTGCGTGAATGCAAAAATGCTCGAACGCCTTCTTGAAATCCGGAATATAAGGCTTCACCTTGGAATTCTTCAACACCTTCTTCCTAATCAACGACAAGAAGAACAGGAATTGCTCCGAAAACGG
The DNA here is from genome assembly GCA_032878935.1 of Erythrophleum fordii. Lineage (NCBI taxonomy): Eukaryota > Viridiplantae > Streptophyta > Magnoliopsida > Fabales > Fabaceae > Erythrophleum > Erythrophleum fordii. Next base: position 9,306,745 of record JAVQMF010000047.1, read on the forward strand.
CAGAACCAACGGCCCCAACGTTGTTATGTTTGTCTTCAACGCGTCTCCGGCGACTGCCATTAGTTCTCTGGCCAATGAAACACCGACCGTTCCTTTCTCGTCTTCTCGCTGGTAAACACAGTTGTAGTTTTTGTCGTCTGCTCCTTTGTGGGTTCGAACTGTGCGGATTAATTCGTATTTGGATCGGACCCTATCGAGGGATTTGTTGGATAAGAGAATGGCGGCGCCGCCCATACGGAAAATGCAATTGCAGAGAAGCATAGAGCGGTCGTTCCCGAAGTACCAATTGAGGGTTATGTTCTCTGTGCTAACGACAATGGCGTAGGAATTGGGGTTCGCTTTTAAAAGGTCTTTGGCTAAATCGATGGAGATTAAGCCTGCACTACAACCCATTCCTCCAAGATTGAAGCTTTTTGTGTTGGTTCTGAGATTGTAGTGGTTGATGATCATGGCGGAGAGAGATGGGGTTGGGTTGAACAAGCTGCAATTCACTATGAGAATATCAATATCTCTGGGTTTAACTACTGTTTTTTTAAAAAGAGCATCTAGTGCTCCGAACATGACTTGCTCTGCCTCAGAACGAGCCTCTTTCATGTTCAGATTCGGCGGCTTAGACATAACCCCTCGGGGTAAGTACGTTTCGTCGCCTAAACCGGACCGAGTCGAGATTCTTCTTTGAAATTGAAGGGTTTCTTCTTCAAAACCACCGGTTTCCTCCGTCATTTTGAGAAACGAATCTACCGAGATTTTCCGTTCGTTTTCCGGTTTGTAACAAGCAAAGTCGACGAGGTAGACCGGTCTGGATCGGTTCGCCCAGTAGAGGCCGAAGAAGAAGAGGAGCACGGCCGAACCAGCCATCCGGGCTACAGAGTCGATGCTGTTCAGATGAACAGTCTTGTCGGACCAGAGTTCCGACAAGCGGTCGAGTTTCAGACCGGTGAACTGAACCAGCAAGGACAAGAACAAAGGTACGATGACAGCAAACATGAGAATAGTCGCAACGTTGTATGAGTAACCATAGCCTAACTTGACGTACTTGAGCTTCACGGACTGTAGGAAATCCGGCAGCCGTCGCCGGATTCTGATGACCGCTGAGGAGGAGTCCTTGAAGTTCATCTCCGCCGTTAATCTCTCTTCTTCCATGTCTATGCTATCAGTATTACTACCCATTAGGTTTCGCTCTCTCTCTCTCTCTCTCTCTCTCTCTATATATATATATATATCTAGATATATATATATATCGGAGTTGGTGTGTTTTGAGGACGCAAGAGGTGGGTTTGGGTGGCTTTATAAAGCAGAGTGAAGAGTTTGAAGAATGCTGAACTATAATTGCAGGACACAGTTAGAGCACATGGGGCTAGGACATTAACCGCAAGAAAGCCACCACATGATGAGGGGGAGCAGTTCCATGAAGGTATAGATAGCTCAACCACTTCTGGAAAACTAAATGCTACAAAGAATAATTTAAAACGTAAAAGACTTCCATTTTTCAAGGAGGTTAATAACTCAAGCGGCCAAAACTTTGTTTTTGGTTTGAGGAAATTCTCAAATATCTCTTAAATTTTATTAAAATTATATCAATTTTTTAAAATAAAAAATAAATTATATCAATTTTTTTATTGTTAAAATATACATAAATCTTTAGTGAAATTAACAAACATATTACATAGACATTCTCCTTATATTTAAAAAAATTTGTATATATTTTAAAAAATAAAGGGAGGATTTATATAATTTTAATAAAATTTAAGAGAGATTGTATAATTTATTCTTTATTTTAGGATATTTTGAAATATATTTTAAAAATAAATAAAACATTTGTACAATTTTAATAAAACTCAAAGAAAATTTATATAATTTACCCTTTTGGTTTTTGTTTCTAATGTAGCTTGGTTAATTTGGGTGGAGACATTATTGACTAAATAAATACAGAGGAAGGTGAGTTTCTTTTCTATTGGGCAAGATTACTAAAAGGGTTCATGAGGTATTTGCTTGTTTCCATCATATTGTTCTAAAATACCCAGAAGAATTTTTACACGCAAATGTAAACAAAAACGTTAGTGGGATCAGCCAACGTTTCTCGCATGATGCATTCTTGAGTACTCAGTATTTATTATATTATTTATGAACTGTATTTATATGTATGTTTAGCACACCTCATTTATGAAATCTTGCTACATTAAAATTATATTTTATGATTAATTTTCGTCATTTGTAGATATAAGTAATATGATAGACACTCACTACATTTGGATAAATAATGCTGATCAAAATAATGAATTTGTTGTCCAAAATTCATGGAGTTTTATTATATTAAAATGATATATTCTGTTATTTTTTCCTTCTTATAAGAAGTTATATATTTTATTAATGATTTGCAATTATTTGTGAGTTTCTTACAAAAATTTTTCATGAGGTCTGAAAAAATTTTAAAATTATATAATATTTGGTATGATACTGTATAAAATAATATATCATATAAGATAATACTATCATTTATATAGTGATGTATTATATAATATTGGATAGGATAAAAATTAATTATTTTGACAAAAATACTCTTTACTTAAAAAATATATTATATTTATATAAATTTATTATGTTATACTAACTTTTTAAAAAAAGTACGAGTAAATAGGACTACATATAGTGTATGATGACCTAGTGACTTAATTCTACTTGGTCACATTGGGTTGAATAGTTAAAAAATAATTTGGACAAATTGGATCGGGTTAACTATGTTAGCCAATTTCAATTAACATGATGCAATCCTATGAATTTTTTTAAAAAATATTTATTTTATAAGGACTTATATAAAATTTTTAATTATTTTTAAAGGCAAAATATAAGTTTATGAGAGCTTATATGAATTTTTTATTTTTTAAGAGCCAATTTATAATTTTTTCCAAACATTAAAGGAAAAAAAGTAGCTTACTTAATTTGAAAAACTAATATAATACAATCTCATACTAAATCAATTAGATCCAATCCCATACTAAATCAATTTTTGAATAGTCTATTTCAATTTTATTAGTTTTTTTAAAATTATTTTATAGAGACTTATATAAAACGTTTTTAATAGTAAAACGTAATTTTATAAGGATTTATATAAAAATTTTATTTTTTAAAATTATTTTATAATTTTTATCAAAAATTATTTTATAAGAACTTATATAAATATTTTAATTTTTTAGGATTATTTTATAATTTTTACCAAAAATTTAAAAATAACTCAACTAATTTGATTCCAATTAATATTAATTAAATCTGGCTAGACTCAAGCATTAGGCTTAGAAAAAGAAGTATAGTGTAACATCGGGCTAAACATGAAGTTACTCTAATACCTAACTCATGATTACCCCTATCGGGTTAGAATAAAATCTAACCCAACCTAATTAATAAATATTTTCATAAGTGAGGGGTTAAAATAAAAAAGTATTGATAAGGCTTTATATATTAAAATTTAATCAAATTTAATTCTACTTTCAAGACATGATTAAATTATATATTATTTTAAAGTACAAGAGATATAATGTATAAATTTACACTACATATTATATGTATCCAACAAGTAATAAGTTCATAATATTGTATTGGCTTATAATGTCAGGTCTCATACAATATACCAAATATTTCTTTATACTACTCCTTTAAATATATCAAGAATATTTTTAAATAATTTTTTTCAAAAAAATCGAATAAAAAAAATGTATGCAACAGCCAGGTAAAAGAGAAAGAGTCCAGATTTAGTGCATAGTATGGTGCGATGAGCACCATATTGCATATCATATGGATCATCCATATTTTATTATATTTTTTATTTTTAAAATTTTTATTTTACATTATGCATCTTTTAATATGAAAAAATATTAAAATTCAAAAAAATTTTGAGTCATCCAAATCAAAACCGAGATAATGCCAACACGGTGTGCACTATGTAGCACACAAAATCTAACTCAGGAGAGGAAGAAACAAAGGTGGGCCAAAAATGTCAAGAGCTGGTTATCGTCGGTAGCTGACTATAAAGGAACAATTACGAGATGTTTGGTATGCCAAAAGAAAAGAAAAAAGAAAGTGAAAGTTAGGAAAAATTTTTAATTTTACTCTTATAATTATTACTTAATTATTATTTAATATTATTTATCAATCATTATTTAATCATTAAAAATAAAAATATTATATATTTTTTCTATCTACAAAATTATTTTTTTTATTTTTATTTCTATATTTAATTTTTTGTATATTAAACGAGTATTAATGATCTAATAACTCTATATACTTAAATGTCAATTGTCATACCTTATCATAATTTCAATATTTTACGTCTTTTAATATAAATATTTTTAATTTAAAATATTTAATTGTTATTTTTATATTTTATCATAATTTCAATATTTAACATCTTTTAATATAAATATGCTTAATTTAAAATATTTAATTATAATTTTTAAATAAAAATTATAATATTTTCATTTAGAAATATTAAATTTTGAAATTATTTTAAAGGGTTCTAGAAGCAAAAATTTAAAATACTAAAAAAAATTATAATTTAAGACTTTAAGTTAATGTTTTTTTTTGTCCTTAGGTTATTTAGAATAATTTTAAAATTGAAAGTTATTCAGTATAAATATCTTTAATTTTGGATTTTTAACTATAATTTTTCTCTTTTTAAGAAATTATAGTTAAGGATCTCAAATTTAAAATATTTATATTAAAGGACTTTAAAGTTTGAAATTATTTTGAAAGAGACCAAAATTTTAATCTATGTAAAAAAAAATTATAGTTCATAATCTCAAATTAAACTTTTTTATTCAAGGTCCTTCAAAATGATTTTAAAATTTAAGATTTTTTTAATATAAATATCTTCAACTTAAAATTCTCAACTTTAATTTTCTTTAAAAAAAAATCTGCTATCAATATCACGTTTAATGTATCTGGTAACAACATTATTCACAAAATATCTGGTTGCAAAAGAGGAGGTAATAATGAAGGAATAAATTTGAGATTGAGGTTTTGTTCATACGTTGGGTTTCCACTTTCAAATATGGGCAGAGAGAAACTACAGATTCTTGATAAATCCCAATTCAGAAGTTGATTTTGGTCATATTCTAATTTAATAATAAAACTCTGGATGAAATATGGGCATTTTAGCTTGCTTCGTACGTATCAATAATTTTCCCAATATACTCATTTCTTTTGTATGTCAATTTCTAACCTTAAAGAGTAATGTTACTTATCGTTATCCAAGGAACAATGTATGTCTGAGGGAACAAAGTCAAACGGTAATGTTTCGCCACTTTTGCTGACAATAACATTTAGCCTCATTTTCTGTGTTATCTTATGTATGTACTTTGATCTTCTCAAAACAATCAACATGGATTAGCTTTAAAGAACTTGAGATACAGAAAAAAAAAAAAATGGTTGACTACATATATCAAAAATAAAAAAAATAAAAATATATTGGACATACATTTTAATAACATTCTAAATTGATATATTTTATATAATACTTATGATTAGTTTTATTTATTTATTTATCTTTTATTTCTTATGTGCAATTAAAATTTTATTAAAAAAAGAAAAATATGATAATAAAATTGGTGAACATAGGATATGTGAAAAGTTTGGTGATAGAAGGTAGAAATCAGAAACTTGTTGATGTGTCTTAGCCAAAAAAAAAAAAAAAGAAGGAAAGAAAGAAGAAAAGGGGAGAAGAAACAGGAGAACGAGAAATTATGTAATTCGCTATCTTTCCTAGTTCAGTACATCAGCTTATATGAATAACAAAATAATTGCTAAATGGTTAAAAGGAAAATACTATCTTGTCCTCACTACTAAAATGCAACGTATCAAATCCTCTTGGGCAACATCACCCTTGACTCCAAAGGTGCACGTGACAAGCAAACTCTGGATATTTTCGTTGAATATCAAACCACAGCTCCCATGTAGCATTCTCAGGTAATTTGTTCTTCCACTGAATGAGCACCTGAGTAACAGCTCGATGATTTTTCTATGCCATCTTCTTATCCAAGATTGCTAAAGGACACCTGAAGCTAGATGAAGTACCGCACTCATCTGGGAGATGCCAAGGTGATATATTAGGATTTGGGCACCGCTTCAGCAAAGATACATGAAAGGTGGGATGAATCCGAGAAGTAAGAGGCAATTGTAGAGTATAAGCAACAGCTCCCACTCATGCTATAACCTGATAAAGTCCAAAATATCTGGGAGATAACTTCAAATGAGTTCTCTAAGCAACTGAAGACTACCTATATGGCTGCAACTTCAAAAAGGCCCAATCTCCCACCTTAAACTCTCGTTTTGAGCGATGCTTGTTAGCTTGTTGTTTCATCCAATTAGCAACAATAGCTAAATTATGTTTCAAGATATGAAGCATATTTTCTCGAGTTATAAAACTTTTGTTGATAACATCAAGAACAAATTCCTAAAGCATGGTAAATGAATTGGAGGAAGTTGACTATACAACACCTCATATGGAATACACCCTGTGGCAGTATGGTAAATGGTGTTATACTACCACTCAACCAATGATACCCACTTAACCCAAGTCTTAGGATTTTGCCAAGTGAAGTTGCATAAATATTGTTCCAAACACTTATTAAGAACCTCACTTTGACCATTTTATTGAGGATGGTAAGCAAAGGACAAATGTTGAGAAACACCCAACTTATTCAAAAATTCCTGCCAAAATCTATTAGTGAGCAATGAATCCTTATCACTAATAATGTTGGAAGGAGCACCATGGAGTTTGTAGATGCTGTCTAAAAATATATGAGCAAGCTGAGTTGCAGAAAAAGGGTGTGACAATGCAAGAAAGTGGGGATATTTGCTAAGTCTATCTACAATAACCCTGATGGTGTCCTTTCCTTCAGATTTAAGCAATTTCTCAATAAAATCCATAACTATACTCTCCCAAACTCCATTTGAAATTGGCAATGGCTATAATGTATCTGGAGAAGCCACATTCTCATATTTACAATCTAAACAAGTCTCACAACCTTCAATAAAGTTCTGCACATCCTTTGACAACCTCTCCAATAAAAGAGAGATTTTATTCTCCTAACAGTAGCTTGCACTCCAAAATGGCCTCCCTATAATGAAGAATGTAGCCATTGGAGTATTGAAAGCTTCACTTGACTCTAAAAGGGACCAATCAACAAACAGTTTTTTCTTGTTAACAATCCTAACTGCCATTTGTACTTGGGATGAGCTTTAGGCTTAGATTCTTTTTTTGCAATAATAGCCTTCAACACCTTATCAGTGGTCCATTGCCCCACAATCTCCTGCCATAATTCAAAGGAAATAGTAGAAATACCCAATTGTAGAAGTTCACCATGAGTAGCTCTAAAAAAAGCATTTGCAGCCATATTTTCTTTGCCCTTTTTATATGTGATGGTATATTAGAAACCTATCAACTTAGTAATCCAACAGTATTGAGCAAGAATAGATAGCCTCTGTTCCAACAAGAACTTGAGGCTCTTCTGATCTATAAAGATTGTAAAAGGCTGGATACTTAGATATTGATGCCACTTACCCACTGCAAACACAATTGCCAACAATTTTCTATCATAAACTGATAACAAGTGGTTTCTAGGTGATAAAACCTTACTTACATATGCAACAAGATGTCCATTTTGCAGTAAGACAACCCCAATCCCAATACTTACTATTTCCATTGTAAAAGGTTGCTACAGATTGGGTAAAACCAGTACAAGTGCCTTAACCAGAGCATCTTTAAGCTATAAAAATGCATTCTCAGCTCTTAAGGTCTATAAAAAGTTATCTTTCTTAAGAAAATCATTGAGTGGGCATGCTATGATGCCATAATTTCTAATAAAGCGTTTGTGATATCCAAACAAACTTAGAAAACCTCTTAACTCCTTCACTGATCGAGGCACTAGCCACTTAGAAATAGCTTTTATTTTTTCTAAATCTGCAGACACCCCGTGAGGGGTAATCATATGACCCAAGTAAGCAATTCTTTGCGTAGCAAAGGCACACTTACTCTTTTTGACGAAAAACTAATGCCCTTTCTAGATGGAGAACACCTCCCTCAAGTGATTCATATGGTTGCTTAAGGTGTCACTATATACCAATATATTATCAAAGAACTCTAACACAGATTTTCTCAAAAGTTTTACAAAAATAACATTCATAATACCTTTGAAAAGTAGATAGAGCATTAGTTAAATCAAAAAGTATCACTAAATACTCATAATGACCAGCATGTGTTTGAAATGTTGTTTTGTATATATCTTCATCTTTCATCCTTATTTGATGATAACTAGCCCTTAAGTCCAATTTAGTGAAGATTGTTGCTTTCCCTAACTCATCAAGCAAATCTTCAATCAGTGGAATAAGAAATTTGTTAGGCACGGTTGCTTTATTTAAGGTCCTATAATGCACATACATCCTCCAACTTCTATCCTTTTTTTTCACTAGGACCAGAGGAGAAGCAAAAGGAGAGGAGCTGTGCTAGATGATTCCTGTATCAAGCATTTCCCTAGCCAAATTATCAATTACATCCTTTTGCATGGTAGGATAACGATATGGCTTCATGCTTATGGGTCTAGTGCCTTCTTAAGTATAATTTGATGATCATAGCCTTCTCTTTTAGGTGGTAATCCCTTAGGCTTTTCAAATATATCAATAAATTCATCTAACAACTCTATTATAGCTACTGGAATCTCATCTCCCTGCATAGCATTCAATCTGCAGCAGTAATCATCATCATGATAGGGAATTAATTGTAGCATGTAAGTGGCCATTTGAGAACAAAGTAGCTTGAGAATTTTTCTTTCTTCCACTATTTAGTTCTCAACTTCACCCGAAGCATTAATTCACACTGGTTTTCCCTTCCACATAAACTCCATTACGAGGTTCTTACAATCTAGCAAAATGGTTCCCAATTTGCTCATCCACTGCATTCCCAACACCATGTCACACCCTACTAAAGGTAAAAGAATTATTTTAGTCTCGAACTCAATACATTAAGTTATCCATTTTATTCCTTCATACATTTTTCTACCCTGTAACTTATCACGATTAGCCACAATTACCATTACAACCTCTGTAGGTACTACTGTCCAAATCATTTCATCACCAATAGTAGCATCAAGAAAATTATAAGTACTTCCTATATCAATAAGGATATGTAGGAGCCTCTTACCACATTTACCTATGATTCTCATAGTAAGAGATGAAGATGCACCAGTCAGTGCATTAAGTGAAATAATAGGCTCTTCTTCTGACACAAGGCCCACCTGACTGTTATCATCAAGATCATAGGTTAGTATCTTCAATTCACCAGTATCTTCCCAATTATCTTCGACCTCCATCAAGTACAATTGCATCTTCTTCCTTTGCCCATATTGATGGCTTGGAGCAAATTTCTCATGATAGAAATAACACAAAGTCTTACTTCTGTGTTCATCCACCTCTTCTGCAATTAATCACTATTTAAATCTCACAGCAGGTCTTCCTAGTAATTCTTTTTGCCCTTCTACACTTCTATTCCTTGGCCACTTCTTTTCAAATGGTATAATAGCTTTAGATCTATCAAATGAACTCACTGGTCCTCTATTCACAGATACTACCACTTTCATCTCTTCTAATAGAAGATTGCTTAACTCTTTTTTTAACAATTGCATATTAGAATCCTATAACTTTGGCAACCTAAAAGCTTCTAATTGCATCTAAGGATGTAGGAGTTTGACTCTGGAGGCCAATTCAAGCTTTAATCCAGCTAAGAAACAATTGGTTTTCTGAGCTTCGGTCAAATCCCATTTACAAACCAGATTATCATATTAAGTTTGATAATTTGCCAATGATCCTTCTTGACGAAGCTGCATAAGCTCCCCCATTGGATCATTGCATATAGGGCCAAATCTAACCTTGAGAGCTTCAATAAGTGAATTCCAATTGAGCCTACCTCTTCTACTTTGCTTAAAATGATGGAACCACTTATGTGAATCCTCATCCATGGATAATCCAACCATACAACTTTATTAACTTTAGGTGTTCCATCCAATAGGAAGAACCTCTCACATTTAGTTGCCTAACCAATAACATCTGAAGGTGTGAATTTAGGAAATTCTACCTTTGTGAATTCTGTAGGCAATTGATAATCACTTCTAAATGCTCTATTGTTCATTTGCCTATCAACATAAGCCCGATCCGAATTGTTACCAACAATATCTGAAATATGAAGAGATAATCGCCTTATCAGATCTTGCATATCTATCATTTGTTGTTCAATGTCAGCAAGACAAGCATTCATCTCTGATCTGATTCTATCTTCCATCTTTTTAATGCTAGTATGTGATCTGGTACCTTCAGCCATGTGGATTGACTGCTCAATACCATTGATGTGTTTGAGCCAGAAAAAGAAAAGAAAAAAGGAAAGAAAGAAGAAGAGAGAAGAGAGGAGAAGAAACATGGGAACGAGAAAATCTATAGTTCATGATCTTTCCTAGTTTAATACATCAGTTTATATGAATAACAGAATAACAGATAAACGATTAAAAGGAAAATATTATCTTGTCCTCACTACTAAAAAGCAACGTATCACTTGTTGAATTCCATAATTGAGTTATCTACAAATATTTTATTGAATTGAACTCAAGAATAGTTAGGTTGATGCAGAAATGGTTGCCAACCAACTCAAGCGAGAAGATTCCAGTGATGGTTTAATTTATTTTGGCCTTTTCTTTTTCTCTGGCAATATTAAGAGCGCTCAATCTAGTATATATTAATTTTTATGTTTCAATATCTTTCAAAAAAATTAAACTCAAGTGAGATAAAAGTGAAAATTATTCTCCTTTACCAACCGAACTGACTCTCTAAGCTATTGTATACCTTGGTCAATTGCTGTAAGAATTCAGTAATATCAGCTGAAGGTCCTGATGAGGTAATAATCAACTTTCAACTAATATCTTGAAATTGATATGCTAAATTTTAGAGAAAATAAATATAAAATATTATTAAATTAATTTAAGTGATAAATCTCATTTGAACATATAAGATATGTTTAAATAATAAATGTTATATATTTTATGTTTATTTGTAGTTAAAATTAGCATTATAAGTATAAAAAAAATGGAAAGGAATCATTTTCACGTTCAAAACATTTCATGAGACTTTTGTTGCAGGCATAGTTATGGCCATTAAATGTGTTCAAAAGTCAAAATCGCTCCAATTCTATCGGTACCGAGCATATTAATCTCTGTCAGTGAAAATTGCCAACTATGGAGTGAGTTTCAAGAGTCATAACTCCTAAGCCATCAAGATCTTTATGTACAGTTTCCACTTTCCATAACTGTTTAAAGGGGCAAAAGAAAAAAAAAACTAGATGTGAGTTCTATCTTAATTATATGGCTTAATTTAAGTTTAAAAAATTAAAAAAATTGGAAAAAAGGAAAAACCCATGAACAATTTAACAACAGTATTCTATAATGCAATACATTCTCCTTATATATATATATATATATATATATATGATACCATAAAATTATTTTTTTAACAATAAAAATATGTCTAAATAAAACTAATTACCCCAAATGTATACACATAACCATTATGAATAGTCTTATTGTAGGATGGGTTCGTAAATAAAAATTATGAAAAGGCTCAGACTCAGCCATGCCACTATTGCATGTATCTTAGGCCGTTTGGTGTGAGAAGGGAAAGGGTGAATGTGAGAGAAATTTTGATAAAATATTAATTAGATCCCTATTATATTACTTAATTATTATTTAATATTATCTATCAATTATTATTTAATTATTAAAAATAAAATATTATAAGTATTATATATATATAATTATCTTTTTTTTTTATACTTAATTTTTTGTTCGGCTCCACTAAAACATGCTAGATATGGCTCAACCTAAGGATAAATTAAATAATACTATCTGAAGGAGATGTCATATTAATTTTTTCTATACAAAAAATATAATTATAATTACCTGGATGCATGAAAATTTATCCTTCATAACTCACATGTTAAGATGTTAAATCTAGGAATATCTAGCTCACCAACTCCAGGTAAATGATCTTAAAGGATCGTTAGTTAAATGATATAAAGAATAAAAAATATAAAAAGTAAATAAGTAGAATATAAAATATTTTTTATTTTTTTAAAAAATATATTTTAATTATTAAAATAGTAATTTAATAAATAAAATAATAAAAATATAATAAATATTACATAAAGGATATAAATATATTTCATTTGTTTTGGGGCCAACCAAATGTGTCTCTTTGTGTGTGAAATGAGTTAGAGAAAAGGGCGGTTAAATTCTTGACACAGGGGGCCTACATCTCTAAACTACTTTTTCTTGTTTAATTGCCTTCACCGCTTTGATATGGCAGCGAAGTGGAGAAATAAAATAAATAAGCAAAATTAATTAACCTTCACTTGAGTGCATCCAATTCAGCCTAGTTCTGCACCAGAATTGGCTTCTCATTTGGCATGAATTAGTATTTGCTTTTTGCTTTTTAAAAAAGATGCTGAAATTGCGCATACGAGAACGGGAATTTAGTTTGAGCACGTCAGAAAATTGAAACTCGCCATTCCATCTGTTCTTTTTCTTTTCCTTTTATAAATCTGCACATAAACTAAATGGCAAAATTAATAGATAGCCATTTTTTTTTTTAAATATCGCATTCTATGCAATAAAATGCCATATTATAGATAAAAGTTTTATTATGAACGAGTTTGGGACCACTCGAGTAAGAAATGCCAAATTCTAGAAGTTGGCTGGTCTTTCTCTCTACCTCCCTGTTTTTTTTTTTAACATATCGAAATTTCAAAATTATTTAAATATTTTATTGTTAGACACACACACATTAGTTTATTGAGAAATTTTTAAAGTACTCCGATAGTTAAAGAAATTTAAATACGGTTTATATTTTATTTTAAAATTAAGTAATTTTTATATAAAATTTAAGATTTGACTAAACTAAGATTCAAAATTAAATTATATGACTTTAATAATAAGAATAAATTACCTAAAAATATATAAATAAACTAATAGCAATTACTGGATGATAATATTACGGGAGCATTGAAAATAAACTCAATGTATAGCCATTCTTAAAAAATTGTCGATACTGTGAAGTTTAGAACATCAAGAACCCTATATAATATTTTTTAAAAATATTACTTAATGTAAGTAATATTCGTTTTATCATATTTATTACTAGAAGGATATTTATTAATTACACAGAAATACACAATTGTTGAATATATAACTCTTAATAAAATTAGTTTAATTTTTGTGTAATTAATAAATAAAATTCATAATAAACTTAATAAAATAAAAAATTGCTTTATATTTAATAATATTAAATAATTATTATGTCATAATGAGATGTTTAAAGTTGATGGAGAATGTTTTGCAAACTATTTAAATCACATATTATTAGATCACAGCTAATTACTAAGTTGTTCTCTGGCTCTTAAAGGGATGAAAGCAACCTGCTCTTCTAGAACATGTTGGTTTTATCCTAGTAATTAATAGTAGGACCCTTTGATTAGAGCAACTTGGTATAGTAACAAATTAAGCTATAAATAGAAAACATGCGCGGTTCTGGCTTTAGGAAATGATATTAAAGTTTTGGATTCCCAATCTCATATATATATATATATATACACACACACACACACACGTGTGTGTGTGTGTGTGAATATATATATAAGCTCCATCGTTATCATCATCAGTTAGTCGGCAAGAGTTTGGTATCTTATCTTTCAGCGTTTAATGACGCAGATTGCATTTTCATGGCAGCATTTGAGGGACTCTGACCCATCATTTGATGAAGTAAATTAAGTATCTCAACCAGAAACTATTCATTCAATGTATTACTAAAGATCCATATGCTGCAATGGCCAAGTGTTGTGGTTCCACTCATGCTTTTGGGGGCTCCAACGTTGGTTTTAATCAACTAATTAGTGTTATGAACCTAAGCTCAGTTCGTAATTCCTTGACTGGATTGGCTTCTTCTCTCTGCCTCCTTTGGTCGGCAGCAAAATTTACCATGCACTTAGGAATGGAAAACTCATTGTCATGGAAGCTTATTTGGCTCGCAGTTTTGCATTTGGGAACAAAAAACCCACCACTAAAAATTATTGTGCACTTAACAATGTGGATACTGGATTGCTTCAAATTTTTTTATGGATTATTGATTGATTTGAGGGAATGATAGAGTGAATAATTGAATTGCCCTTGGTTTCTATGTATCTTTAATTTTAAAATTTTTTAATGGTGGAAAAAAAATATTTTTTTTACAACTTTAAAAAAAATTAAATATTTTCATATTCTTCTCTATCGAATAGCAACTTAAATTTTGATATATCTATATTTCCTTATAAGAATTAATGGAAAGAGCCCATTCTTAAAGTGCAAAGACAAAAATATTTGTTAAATTAAAAAGTAAAATAAATATGTCTATACTTTTTCTTATTATTGTTAATTTAATTGGCAATTACAATTTTTTTTTGAAAGTAAACAACAAAAAGAGTGTTATAATCATTTGATTAACTTTTCTTTCTATTATTACATTATTTTCGTCAAACCAAATATAAAAATAAAATAATATTCCTATTCCTCCCCTTATCATACTAAACGTAGTTATGGCAATAAAAGTCTATTTCATTAAAACTTATTTCTCTTCTCATTTTTATTTTTATTTTTTTAAAAATTATTTAACAACCAAACGAGCCCACTCTTGAGGAAGTCCACCAGAAGCAAATCTAGGAATTCTCGCCAATCCCAATTCCAGTCTTTTTTTTTTCAGTTTTATGAATAATTTTCGTAAATGAATCATTATCTGATAGATTTAATGAATATCTGTTTATCTAGTTGTTTTTCATGGATCTCAATATTATTATTATTATTATTTAGTCTTTGGATTTGTCTTCTATAGTAGATTTAAAAAAATTTTCTTTTTTTTTTGGTTTTATTGGCAAATTAAAAATATTTTATATTTCCAGTTCGGAGTTTATTTTTCTTTTTAATTGGAGGTTTCTGAATGATCTGTCTTGGGAGGGTTAAGAATTTTATATTGTTATGGAGTTTGATGAATTTGCAATGCAAAGTGGACGAATGTACGTGTCTAGTTACAGCACCAATGATCATGGTGATGATTTTTCATCCGAGTGATGCAGTCCTGTAGATTAATAGAGCTTTTATTTGTCACTTATAGAAGATGAGAGGGAAAATGGAATTTATGAAGTTTAAATAGATGGGGACTGCAATTACTGGCCAAATGGTTTAATAATATAGGATAATTCTGAATAATAAGTAAATAAAAGGTAGACACATGCCAAAATAGATAAACTGAATATCGTTGTTTAGAAAGCAAATTAAATTGAGATATTATTTTGTGACATACTATATATGTATATACTATGTTTTAACTGTCTAAGAAGTACCAATTG
The DNA here is from genome assembly GCA_032878935.1 of Erythrophleum fordii. NCBI lineage: Eukaryota > Viridiplantae > Streptophyta > Magnoliopsida > Fabales > Fabaceae > Erythrophleum > Erythrophleum fordii. The sequence continues at coordinate 9,322,208 of JAVQMF010000047.1, forward strand.
TTGGAGTCCAATCTTTCCATTGCAATGTTACTTTCAAAGGTTCCAGAAACTTCTGTACAGGAAGAATTAATAGAGTGAATTCACCTTCATCCTTATCCAAGGCTTCGGAAGCGGGTCGTTTAGAATTAGGTTTATAAATCTCTTTTACATATATATATATACTTTTTATTTTATTTAATTTTTTTTAATTATGAGATTTCTTTTTTAATTTTCACTTACACTTAACCTCAACTCAACAAGTGCTTTCATTTATAAAAGGGAAAGCAGAAGCACTATCTTCATCAGTAGCATTATCTTTTAAAGTTGATTTCATTTTGTGGCGTTTTTTCATAGTCTCTTTACGGTTCTAATTAAAATCACACCAACAAGTAAATAATATGTCACATATCCAAATAAAAAGCTGACAAGGCCTCTTGCTCACTTCCACAATTGACAAAATACAGAAATTCAAAGACATCATACATTGCTGTAAACGCAAGTGCATATGAACAAACTCAGCAGCAACGTATGCCAACACTCAAACCAACTAACTAGAACTAGCTAGCATATATATATATATATATATATAATTCACAACCCCATAAGAAACTTCAATTGAGTGTGCCTGGAATTGATAAGTTTCTACTATAACGGATAGCCTTTAACATATTAAAATTAGCTGTACTTCTCAGTAATATACTAGATAATAACCCCACCAAACAAAAGAATAGTGGAACCACCAGCGTAATTAACAGTTGAGTGGATAAGTGTTTTTTAGGTACAAAGCTCATTAATCCACGCATCCAATTGCATCAAAAAATAATTTAGAGTACTATAAGCAACAAACTCAACTCTTCGAATATTTCTGATTTTTCCCCTACTTGAATAAATTTTGAAAAGAAAAATATAAAAAAAAAGTACAATTCCCGAAATGAAATCGAAAAGATAATACCTTCAAACGGGATATAGACGTCTCGTAATATTACAAGGTCCCAACAACTTCCTTTCTTTCACTCACAAGATCCATTAAATTGCATCGGATCCTGTTTTCTTTCAAAGTTTAAATTTCCTTTGCAAGCGGATCAAGATCTTCTTCACTTGAGAAATTGATAATGTAAATTTCTTTTTATCATAAACTTTCGATAGTTTTTTCAACCAAATTCCATTTTTTATGAAAATAAATATTTTAAATCCGTATCAAACTAAAGTATTACACTTATTCTTTTCAAGATAGTCACAATTAATAACACTAATTTCTTTTTTAATTTTAAATTTTTTTATACAAATTACTTGAAATTAGATGCACAATATCTTACTTTCTTAGAAGTTGAACACTGTTATGGTGACTTTGGCCTATCATGGTGATAAGCCAAAGTCACCATTTAATTAATTTAAATAAAAAATAAAAATAAAAATAAAAATGCATTTCGGCTCGTGGGAAGAAAAACAAAAGTTAAATCATTGGAGTAACCAACCTCCCTTGCATCTTGTGAAAGAACCAAAGTGACCCTTTTCCAAAATGTAAAAGCGTGTACCTCAATCCCAAAAAACAAAAAATTGCTTATCCGATGGCTATTTTTGTAACCTTACCCAAAAATATGAAGTGACACGTGTAGGTAGTTTGTAATATTTGAGTACTTTTATAACTTGTTTACTGTATAAAAAGTTATATATTAAAAAAAGATTTTAGATATAAAAAGTAATTTTACTGTCTTTACTTTAATGAATAAATAATAATTAGTATATAGTATTAAACAATGATTAAATAATAATTATAAAAATAAAATAGATATTGTTCAATTTTTTTTCATTTTCTCTAATCATACCAAACAAGCCATTTGATTTCTCTTTCTCAATGCATTAAACAAGTAAATTTAAAAATATTAAGATCTCCATTAAAAAATTGAAATAAAAAGTATAAAAAATAAAAATTTTGTTTTTCCAAACATATATAATTTCTTATGGAACATAAAAATAACTCTCATACTAGCTATATTCATTAAGTTAATTTGAGTTAAAAGTAAAAATAATTCTCACACTAAACATAAAAACAATCCTAAAAAAAACTATGTAACGATATCTTCTAAATATTGGAAAAAATTTATATATAATTTTTTAATTTAACATGAAGACAAAATATATATATTTAACAAAAAATAAAAAAAATATATAATTTTTCCAAAAAAGTACTAATAAATTACTCAAAAATAAAAAATTACCATTAAAGTACTATTAAAAAATGACTCTCAGGAAACTACTATTCAAATTTTAATTTGGTTATATGTAATATTTAAATAACTTATTTCTAATATTATTTTTATTTTTTTCTAAGAAATAAGTCATTTAAAATCTCTCATGTTATATAAAATTTCTAATATTATATAAAATTTCTATAAGTTTCTCATGTTTCGAACAACTAAATTAAAAATATTAAAATATCCATAAAAATATCAATTTAAAGAAAATTTATAGAAAGCAAAAAATTTTAATAGTTTTTTGTTTTCTACAAGTTTTTTTCAATTGATATTTTCATGGAGATTTTATTTTTTATTTTTTAATTTAGTTGTTTGTAACATGATAAACTTATAGAAATTTTATATAATATTACAAATTTTATGCAACATGAGAGATTTTAAATAACTTATTTCTCAGGAAAAAATAACATTAAAATTAGTTATTTATATTTTACATATAACTAAATTGAAATTTTATAGTAATTTTCTTAGAATTATTTTTTATTTTTTCATAGTAATTTTTTGGGAATTTATTTTATGTTAAGTGTGAGAATTATTTTTATTTTTAGTTCAAATTAATTCATTAAATATATTTAGTATGAGAATTATTTTTACATTTCACAGGAAATTACATATGTTTGGAAAAATAAAATTTTTGTTTTCTATAAGTTTTTTTAATTGAGTTTTTATGAAGAATTCAATGCATTGGAAAAGAAAAATTTTAAAATACTCAAATACTATGAAGTACTTATGTTTTACTTCATATTTTTGGTAAGGTTGCTGAAATAGGGTCATTTTTGAGAAAAAAAATTTAAAGAGTCATTTTAGTCCTTGCATCTTCAAGTGAGGTTAGTTACTCAGATAACTTGATTCTTTTTTTTTTTCATTAGTTGACATACATTTTTTTAATTTAAATTAATTAAATGGTGACTTTGGCCTATCACCGAGTCACCATGACAATGTTTGACTTTTAAAAAAATTAAACATTTTACGCTCGATTTCAAATAATTTGTGTAAAAAATTTAAAAATAAAAATAAAAAAGAGGAAATCGAAGTTATTCAATCTATGAAATATAAAATATGGGTGTAATAGTTTGGTTTGATACTGATTTTAAATATTTTTTTCATAAAAAATGGGATTTGACTAAAAAAAATCATTTTCAATTCTGTTATTACATCCCAACTGTTTAACTCTATGCCATAACAACAATTTGTATCCAGTTGACACAACATTGATTTTTTGGTTATAATATAATCAAGAAGCAAATAATGAATGCTGAGAGAACTAAAAACAAGCTTTAAACATTGACCCCAATAATTAAAAGTGTCTAAAACTAATTCATTAAACAATATTTATAATAAAACATGCTTTTTATATGTAATTAGCAAAACATCGATCAGTCGGAGCATGTTGTCACGGGGCCATTATCCTCTCCTCAAAAGCTAGCTGTTGAGGTGTGCAACGCTTCCTCTTATATGTCCAGAATCAACCCCCAGTTTATCCGATATGGGCTCGTGACATACTCACCCACCCACCCAATTTGTGATGTCCTTGTCACGAATGGCCTACCATTCCATCCACGGTGGATTAGGACGCCATCCATCTTGGCAGCAACTGTGGGGTCGGCTCTGATACTACTTGTCACGGGACTATTACCCTTTCCTCAAAAGTTAACCGTTGAGGTGTGCAGCGCTCCCGCTTATATGCCCAAAATTAACCCCCAGTCTATCCGATGTGGGCTCGTGACATACTCACCCACCCAATCCGTGACGTCCTCGTCACGAATGGTCCACCATTCCATCTACGATAGAGTCGGATGCCATCCATTCTGGTAGCGACTGTGGGGTCGGCTCTGATACTACTTGTCACGGGGCCATTACCCTCTCCTCAAAAACTAGCCGTTGAGGTGTATAACGCTCTCGCTTATGTGCTCAGAATCAACCTCTAGTCTATCCGATGTAGGCTCATGACATACTTACCCACCCAATCCGTGACGTCCTCGTCACGAATGACCCACCATTCCATCCATGATGGAGTCGGACGCCATCCATCCTAGCAATGACTGTGGGGCCGGCTCTGATACCACTTGTCACGGGGCCATTACCTTCTCCTCAAAAGCTAGCCATTGAGGTGTGCAACGCTTTTACTTATATGCCCAAAATCAACCCCCAGTCTATTCCATGTGGGCTCATGACAATGTGCTTACTACAATATTTTTGACAACTTTGTAGGATCATAAATATTATTACCAGCTTTCACCTACTTCACATGGTCTTATTTATAATTATTGGAACATTAAGCACATCACATAATGGAACCCACTTTTCTTTCACACATTCATCAAGCTTCTCCTTTTCGTTGGCCCTCTTTTTCCTGCCAAGTAATACAGAAACATGGTTTTTCAGCTTCAAGTACATTGCATCGCAAGACATTCAAATTAACTTAAAAGAAAAAATATCACCCACCTAAAACTTATTAAGATCCATCTGCACAAGCACAATTAAGAACAGCAAACAAAACTATGCCTTATTATCATTGATGCACCATAATAGAGAATATGGACAGATAGATCATGCACACTTTTCTTCCGATAAATAAAAGTATGCACTTTTCTTCAAATATATTAAATTACATTTATTCAATCAATTATTTTTTCTTGTCATATTTTGGACACAAGCGAATTTGTGGATAGAATCTGTGTTATCAGTGCTTCAAACTTTTTCATGGCAGAAGTAGGCAAACCAAGAAGCACACTGATGCTTTTCCTTTGATCACCCTCTGGTAGCAAAAAAATGACTTCCTTATCTAGCAAGGTCACAGGACCATAAGATAATGGCTCTCCCCACCCAAAAATAGTAGTGTAAAAAGAGAGTCTACTCCAACTTGTGATCAAAGTGGTTGCTGTAAGTGAAGGCCTTGCTCTTGTTACTTCAAAATAGTCTATGGATGATCTCATATTCTGTGGCCATCTCATCAATTGCCTTGTGAATCAACCCCATTAGGAATGACAATGGCTTTTTCACTGGCTCATTTGCCTTGCACAAAAGCAGAGAGCTGCAAAAGAAGAGCACTTCTTCAGAACCCCATTTTCGGTGGACTTTTTCTTGAGCGACTGAAGCTTCTCTGGATCAAAATAGAATGACCTGTACACCATCTCTTCTTCATCATAAAGTTTGTAAGTATCTGATATATCTTCAATCTCAGTATATTCATGGTGTCTGAACTCCATTTTAGGACGGTTACGCGCTTTCAATATGGTGCTGTCCAGAAAAGGTGGAATCTTTAAGTCCAAACCTCTCGCGGGGTCACTCCATGCATTCAGAAATTTTGTAGCACTTAGCCGTCGTTCATACAATGGTTCGAGTTTATTCCCATTTCCCACAGCAAATCCTCCACATTTAAACTTTGTAACCTGCACGGAATGAAGGGTTTGTTGGGTTTGTATAAATTCATAAATGGAGATTAACGCATAAGTTAGTTTATTCTGTATATTAAAATCTTGATTAATATAAATGTCAAATTAACGTGACAATGCAGTTGTAGGTCCATATATATATACAGCAACTTGTGATCATTTTATGTGTGACTCTTGCACTTTTTAGATTGTTAGTGGATTATAAGTTTAATATGTAGTCCTTGTGAATGAGTTTGCGCAAAACTACTTATTAGTCAATAAGGCGGGTCAGCACCCTAAACATAAATTATAATTAAGTTATAACGATCATTTTGAGGTATTTATAAATTCTAATTATTGATTTGCACGAGGGCTAGCACCTTAAACATATATTTCTTTTTTTCTTTAAATTGAACTGAGATGGTTACTGTCTTACAGAGAGGGTCAAACTTGAACTAAGAATGGAGGTATCTCAAGTCCGTGGGCGGGTGCATCAGCTGGGATGTCATAAACGAGTTTCCGAAAAGTTGCGAGGTCAAGCTTTGTCATGTCTGCTGCTATGTCCTCTATCCTGCAATTTGCTTCAGCCTCAACAAATGCAACCCCCTCTCCTGACTGTCTACTATAAGCTTCCCTTCAGAGCTGATAGTGATCCTTCCCGCCAAAGGTTAATGATGAACACGAATCTTGGACAAGGCATGCTTTATAACTTGTACAGCATCCTTGGTACCTCTGGACGTTGATTTACAAGAAAAACAAAGCGTATTGGAACTGCTATGTTCTGATCCAGGTTTGAAAGGAAGTAAAGTCCCTTCTTTGTTTCTTCTCCAGGAGGAACTATGGTTGGTTCGCCTTGCCTTACATCTACTTTTTTCGCCATTGGACAAGAAACTGACATATAAATGAAATTTAGGCATGTGAGATTCATATATATATATATATATATATATTTGCAGATATATACGTGATAAAAATAAGAGCATGTCAAGGCAACGTTAATTTCATATAGACAAATAGAACAAATAGATCAATTGACAAAAATCGGTGCATAATTTAGCCACGTATTTATTTATTACCTGTGAATCTTGAAGGAAAATTTTTTGTTCAAAGGGAGCTGAGATTTGCATGTGCTAGTTTGGTGTGGAGCTAGAGGAGTTATACAGGAAGAGGAGAGCCAAAAGTTTTAATTTGGACTAAACACCATTACAGAGGATGGATGAAAGATAACAGAGTCTCTTTGTTGAGCTTCACCGTGGTTTAGAGGAGTTATAATATGGCTTGCAGACTAGTTTGTGGTGAAATGTGATTTGGGGATTGTAGCAGATTTGTATTTATCTAGAAATAATTTATGTTAGATTGAATTATTTAATAATCATTTTTATCAATATTTGTAAATCAATTCGTGTTCGACAAATTTTTTTAAAAAAATATATTTTTAAATATTAATTTATAAAAAATGTAAAGATTTGACTTTGTAATAAAAGTTTAAAAAAATAATTGAAAATAATTATAGTAAATAATAATTTTAAAAGTGGTTCAATTCTCTTAAAAAAATAATTTTTTATTTCTATTTTTATTTATAAATGACAAAAAAAATAATTTAATTACTTTTGCTATCATTAAGTGCTTTATAAATATAAAGCACTTTATTAAATTTTTATGTAATTAATAAATTTAACAAAATAAAAAATTTATTTATATTTAATAATATTAAATAATTATTATTTAAAGTTGATGGTGAATGTTTTGCAAACTATTTAATTCACATATTGTTAGGTCCCAGCTAATTACCTAGGTTGTTCTCTGGCTCCTAAAAAGGATGAAAGCAGCCCGCTCTTCTTAGGCATGTTGGTGGTTTGATCCTAATAATTAAGCGTAGGACCCTCTATTTACAGCAACTTGAGAATGTAACAAATTGAGCTATATATATATGTATAAGACATGGTTCTGGAATTGGGAAATTATATTAAATTTCTGGGGCCCCAATCTCGAATAAATACATATATATATATATATATAAATAATGTAATTAAAATTGGAGCAGACGAGCTATTTGGTCCATAAAATTAATCAAAAAAATCTAGTTAAAAATCATTAAAAATTGGCTAGCCAACCACTTGGACTGTTCTGATTTTTTCTTTTTTTAAGCAAAAATGTGGCTGATCGGTACTAATTTGGGCGAGAGAGGTGTAGTAATTTCAACAAATCAACAGGCATAAAAGAAAAACACTGAAAATGGATGCAAAGAGATGAAGAAGACGGTAGTAGAACTCAGTTGGTAATTAGGCAAAAGAAGCTAGAAATCGAAGCAAACAGGAGCCACAAAGACATGGGAGAGATTACCTTGCAAGGAGGTGAATGAAGGATTAGAATCGTAGCCACAAGCATGAATAGAAGCTAGAAAACCGAGTGTTGGATTGGAAAAGTTGCAACAAAAGAATGGTGACGACTGAGTCTAATAATACCTCGAAACGAAAGAGTTCCAAGACTTCTACAGCAAGATCGAACCAGAGGAGAAATCAGCATTGTTTTAAAAATCTAACGGGATCTGATTCAAAATTCAATGGTTGAATTGTAATTAAACTGTAATTGAATTATTTTTATTTTTAAATATGTTTTATTAAATATATATAGTATAAATAATATTTTATAATTAAGTTAACACATGTATTATAATTAAATGATATTTAAATTTTTTTAAAGAAATGTTAATGAATTATTATATTTTGTTAGCTTATATAATTATACATAAGATTAATATAATTTAATTTAATAAAAATCCTTTTATCAGAACATATATTAAGATAAGATATTTATTATATTTCAAATAAACGCATAGTAAATATTTGCAGTCTTCCACTCTTTCCTATACACAACGTAAAACGTCAAAACTTGCCACATTCAATCAAATTACGGTGCATTCATCCTTATCTTCTTAAATCACCATCACCTCCTCGTTTTTTCACGGACAAGCAATATTTGTAAAACAAATTGACCAAAAAATAATATCCCGAAAAGTATTTACTCGAAAGGTAATATCCAGATCAAACTTGGAGTTTATCACGACGAGTTTGAGGCGGGACCCAATGCACGTGTGACACGTGGCGACACCTGGTGAATTTGACGTCATTGACGCCGAGTTCAAGTGTCTCTCACCACGTGTCGTCGCCCGCAGAATTCGGAACCATTGGTTCCGAATTTATTACAAACTCGGAACCAATGGTTCCGAGTTTGCCTAGCTGTCAGGTCAAATTTGACCAATCAGTTTAAATAAATTTAAAATATGAAATGTGGCGAGATTTCATTGGACATGCGAAATTCTACTGAATTATGATTGGTTGAAATAAATTAAGAAAGATAATGTTGCGTGTAAAATGGCCAAAATACCCCCCGAGGATGTTTATATAAACTGAGCCAACGCTTCTTCATTTCCATTCTCAACTTCTGCGTTGCTGCTTCTTCTTCTTCTTCTTCGCGTAGGGGGTTGGGACAAAATATTTTTATATCTTATTGATCTTAAAGCAACACAACAAAGGTATGTTTTAATCATCTTTTACTTTCTTTCTTATTTTATATTTTGAGATGTGATTTAAATTTTAGTTAAAATAATATATATTAAAAATATATAAAATAAACTAAAAATAGTGAATAAAGTTAGAAACATGAAGAAGAGTAAAAAAATTTAAAAAGAAAATGTTAAAAATTTAAAAAAATTTAATTTTTAATATGTTTTTACTTTAGTTGTTTTAGTTAAATATTTTAGAATAATTATATAATTTATTTTCTGTTATTCACATCATTTGTATGTTATTTGATTTTGTTGGTAGCAAATTTTATTTGTATATTGAGTTGATTATGGTAGAGGTTTAGAAAAGAATAATAAATACTACGAAAGGGGTGAAAAATGAAAGAGGAAAAAATGAAAAGAAGGAAGAAAATAGGTGAGTATAATTGAAAATTTGAAAACAAGCAGTAGAGAAAGAAAGATAATTTGAAAAAAAATGGAAAGATTGGGTAAATAATTTTTAGGAGAATTAAAAATTTATGAATTTAAAAAAAAAAGAAAGAATTAAAAGTTTTAGTGAATATGAAAAGTTTCTTTAATGTTTGTTGCTTTATTTGTTTTAGTGAATTATTTTTTAGAAAAGTTATATAAATTGGTTTAGATTATGCACATTACTAGTTTATTATTTCTTTTGTTGGTATAAGAAATTATTTATTTATATGGTTACTTGATTTTGGTAGAAGTTTAAAAAGAAGAATAAATACTAAGTAAGAGTTAAAAAATGAAAGAAGGAAAAACTAAAAGTGAAAAAATAATTATGTAAGGATGATAAAAAATAGAAAATGAATATAAGAACAAGAAATATAGGTTAAACAAAAATAGGAAAAATGGGCAAATAATTTTTAAGAGGAAATTAAAAAATTATGAAAAGAACTAAGACACTGTAAAAAAATAAGAAATAAGGAAAGAATAATATTTAATTGAGAAAAATGGATTTAAAAATTTTAAAATACTAGTTTTATACAAAAATATTCTTTAATTTTTTTTACTTTATTTGTTCTAATGAATTATTTTTTAGAATAATTAAATAAAGAGTTAAAAAGGAGTATAAGAACAAGAAGTGTGATTTAAAGAAAAGTAGAAAAATTGGAGAAATATTTTTTAGGAGAGTACTAAAAAATTATAAAAAAGAACTAAGACACTGTAAAAAACATAAAAAATAGTTGTGGAAAGAATAATATTTAATCGAGAAAAATGGATTTAAAAAAATTAAAATACTAGTTTTATACGAAAAGATTCTTTAATTTTTTGTACTTTATTTGTTTTAGTGAATTATTTTTTAGAATAATTAAATAAAGAGTTAAAAAGGAGTATAAGAATAAGAAGTGTGATTTAAAAAAAGTAGAAATATTGGAGAAATATTTTTTAGGAGAGTACTAAAAAATTATAAAAAAGCACTAAGACACTGTAAAAAACATTAAAAATAGTTGTGGAAAGAATAATATTTAATCGAGAAAAATAGATTTAAAAAAATTAAAATACTAGTTTTATACGAAAAGATTCTTTAATTTTTTTTACTTTATTTGTTTTAGTGAATTATTTTTTAGAATAATTAAATAAAGAGTTAAAAAGGAGTATAAGAACAAGAAGTGTGATTTAAAGAAAAGTAGAAAAATTGGAGAAATATTTTTTAGGAGAGTACTAAAAAATTATAAAAAAGAACTAAGACACTATAAAAAACATAAGAAATAGTTGTTGAAAGAATAATATTTAATCGAGAAAAATGGATTAAAAAAAATTAAAATACTAGTTTTATACGAAAATTTTCTTTAATTTTTTTTACTTTATTTGTTTTAGTGAATTATTTTTTAGAATAATTAAATAAAGAGTTAAAAAGGAGTATAAGAATAAGAAGTGTGATCTAAAGAAAAGTAGAAAAATTGGAGAAATATTTTTTAGGAGAGTACTAAAAAATTATGAAAAAGAACTAAGACACTGTTGGAATAGTTATATAAATTATATTATAAAAACAAGGAATATTTAAAGAAATGCTAGTTTCATATAAATGGTTTTCTTGTTATTATTTAATATGCTTTTACTTTATTTGTTTTAGTGAATTATTTGGTTATGCATATTATTTGTTTATTATTTGGGTTTTGTGGATATGAGAAATTATATTTATATGTTCACTTGAGTTTGGTAAAGGTTAAAAAAAGAGGAATAAATACTAAGTAAGGGGGAGAAAATGGAAGAGCAAAAAACTAAATAAAGTTGGGTTTGCAGGAAAGTGAATGGCTAGAAGAAATGAACTCTTGTACATTTATGCAAATAGAAAGATTTTTGATAGTCCTCAAGACGCAACATTTCAGTGTGTCATGTCCAAATATATAACAGTTAGTACCGACATAAGTTTAGAGGGTTTGAAAGACACTATTAGCCAAAAGTTACGGCTCCCTACTGGAGAAGTTGTCTCCGATTTGATATATAGACTCCCAGCGTCATTGAATCCTACATGGTACCAATCGATTGTTCTAGAAGATGATTTTGATGTTGAAAGAATGTGGTAAGCTCACTCCCATTTCTCAGGGCAGTTGAATGCAGTTGAGGTATATGCAAAAACTTCATTAACTGACTCACGAGTGAGCGGGAAAATTCAGCCAATATTTGTGTAATAATATAATCCTATATCAATAGAGACCATTTCCCACCCGAGTTCCTTGCATCTAGCACTTTACTTCACTGAGCCTTATTCTCCGAACAGTTCTGAGGATAATATGTTAGAAAACTTTGAAAATGAAGATGAATATAATGCTGAACTCGACCCTGATTATAGTGATGATGATAATGACGATGACGACGACGACAATGATAACAGTGATGATGAAGAATTTGATGATGATATGAGTGGAGAGGATCTAGTGTCCCAATATATAGATCCGGCAGCTACATTCTTGTCCCAAGTAAACATGGCCTTAGCTAGTGGGGATGGATTTGAGGAGGTTAGAGAAAGTACTAATTTGAGCATGGAAGACTTGTGTGTTGGATTGCAATATCCAAGCCAAAAGGCACTGTGCCGTGCTGTTAAACTATATTCTATGAGAGTACACCACAATTCCAAGAAACATTTGACAACTGAAAAGTATGAGAAATTTCGTTGCATTCATTATGGGAATAGTTGTAGATGGCGAGTATGGGCATGCAAAAAAAGTCAAGGTAAGGGATCACATTAGCAAATAACAAAATATGGTGGTACTCATACATGCCTATCTGCGACTATATTGCAAGATCACCCGAAATTAGATTCTGATGTTATATCATCTTGCATTGTGGATATGGTGACTGGGACACCGAATGTTTCAGTGAGACAGATCATTGAGCAAATGAAGAATTTGTTTGGTTATACAGTATCATACAGGAAAGCGTGGAAAGCAAAGCACAAAGCTGCTGCAATTGTATTTGGTAACTGGGAGAGCTCGTACGCTATATTACCCAGATGGATGGCCGCGATTCAACATTTCATGCCTGGATCGTACGTTGAGTTTGTAACTGAACAATATCAAACAAGTGAGCCTGTTGTCGTATTCAAACGTGTGTTCTGGGCATTCAAGCCGTGTATAAATACTTGCGATCACTTAAAACTGATTATTCAGATTGATGGGACATTTCTATATGGTAAATATAAAGGGACTCTTTTGATGGCAACAACACAATATGGTGATCGACAGACTGTGCCTATTGCATTTGCAATAGTTGAAGGAGAGACTCAAGCTGTATGGACATGGTTCCTTTTCAACTTACGTCAACGAGTGGTATTGGGAAGACACGGACTTTGTTTGATCTCGGATAGGCATCCATCAATTCTAGTCGCTGTTGCTAATCCTGAGATCGGTTGGCAACCACCATATGGATATCATGTATTCTGTCTCTGACATGTAGCTAGCAACTTGCACACTCACTTTGGATCATCAAATCTAAAGCAAATGTTAAAAAATATTAGTATGTTTCTTCACTCTAAGCGATCAAATATAATATTATGTCTGTACTCATTATAACAATCCTGGTGATATTTAACAGGTTATGCATACGAGCGGCGATATGTTAATGAAAAGTTAGCTGAGCTAGTGACCATACATGAAGAAGTGGCCAGATGGCTTACTGATATCTTTAAAGAGCAATGGACTAGGGCATATGATGTCAACGATCGTCGCTTTGGGCATATAACGACAAATTTAGTTGAGTGTATGAATGGGGTTTTCAAAGGCATTAGGTCGTTGCCCATAACTGGTATAGCCAAAGCAATATACTACAGGATCAATCAATACTTTGTGCAACGCACCAAGCAAGTTAATGCTCAGATGACTGCGGGCTCAGTTTATTCCCAGAGCGTTATGAAAAAGATATAGAGGAATGTGCAACACGCCTCTGCATGCACTGTACGTGTGTTCGATAGAAATGCTCAATCATTTGAAGTGGAGAAACCATATGATCAGATGAATTGCTAGTATGGTCGGTATTGCAAGGTTAGCTTGACCGAGTGATTTTGTGATTGTGGTGAATTTCAGGTGGAGAGATACCCCTGCCAGCATGTTTTTACAGCTTGTGCTGCAGTTTCTCTAAAGCCATTCCAATTTGTTGATCTTGTGTTTCATCTTGACACCATACGTTATGCATATAACAATGCCTTTCAACCGATTGGAAAACAAGAATATTGGCCAAACCCTGGCTGATCAAAATTGATCCCTAATTCATCAATGCTTCGAGAGAGAGGTCAACCAAGGGCATCTCGCTACCGAAATGAAATGGATTTTAGGGCATCGAGACAACCTATTAGATGTGGTTTATGCCAACAACCAGGACATAATCGCGCGACTTGTCCACATTATCGACGTGATAATTAAGGGGACACACCTTGTAATAAATGTTTATAACTCAATTTATATTAATTGAAATGTGCGTCAACATATGCTATTGTGCCATATTTGTTATTTCTGTTCAATTTTAATATGTATTGTTTCATAAATTATACTGCATTCACTCCTGTTGTTAAATTATTTTTTATATGCTTATAAATTAATTTGCACTAAATATTTATTAATCAATGCATTATCTATTGTGTTCTATTTGTAATTTCTGTTAAATTTCAATATGTATTATTTCATAGATTATGCTTCATTCACTCCTAACAGGTGTATTGATATCATGGCCTCTCCACGACACGTTGTGCATCCGGGCCCTGAGGATCATTTATTGTTATACCTGTAAAGACTTCATATATCTGAAGCTATTTGGAATGACTAGGTAAGCTAAGTTACTTACCCTTACATAATTACTTCATTATGTACATTAACGATTGTAGGTAAGTAGTTGACAATTTCTAATTGTGTATATTTGTAGGACGATCAAATTCTCCGCCCACGACGTGTTTAGCATGAGGATTGTCTGGGGGATCCACCGCCAGTCATAGTAGATTACCTAAGGCAAGCTGAATTTTATGGTGTAGCTCGACTTGGCCCCTTTGAGTATGATCCATCATTAATTAGTGCGCTCGCGGAGCGATGGCGTCTAGAGACACACACATTCCACACCACTCGTGGTGAGTGTACTATCACCCTTGAAGACGTAGCTGTACAACTTGGCCTACCATGTGATGGAGACCCTGTTACTGGAAGGACAAATTGGCCTTGGGCAAATACATATGAATGGCTTCTTGGTATTCGATCGCTAGATGATAAGATTGATGGCCAACGACTCACTATTGCATGGTTAGCCGAGAACTTTGCCCACTTACCAGATGACGCTGATGAGGAGCTTGTACGTCGATTTGCAAGAGCTTACATACTTAGATTGATTGAAGGTTTTTTACTGCCAGATAAATCTAGTCATAAAGTATATTTGATGTATCTCCCACTACTTGAGGACTTTGAACAAGTTGGTCGATTTAGTTAGGGTTCAGCAGTTCTAGCTTACTTATATTGAGAGCTATGCAATGCAACATATAGGGACGAGAAGGGAATAGGTGGTTGCTTAACATTACTGCACTTATAGGCATGGGATCGATTTCCAATGCTCGCACCAGAGAGACCGCTGACCCCTGATCCTCGTATAGAAGAATATCCTATACTTCACACCCTTGGTTTTAAGTATGAATTATATTTATATTTATTTTTTTATGTTTATATTTATGTTTATTTTTTTAATATTATACAACACTTGTGATAGGTGGAAGAATGTTGGACGACCATCTCGTCATGGTATACGAGCTCTAAGTCAATACCGGACTTTATTGGATGCTATGGGAGATAACGAGGTCAGTTGTTATATATTTGTTTACTTTTTCTATGTGTGCACTATAACTCTGACATTTTATGATATTATATTATTTTATCCATATTTTTCATAGATTATTTGGTGCTCATACCAGTCCCAAAATGTCCATGATTTGATTCCAGAGTATTGCTTAGCTTCTCCAGATATTTGGATAGCTTCAGTGCCTCTTATATGCTTTCACATCATAGAGTGGCACCATCCAGACCGTGTTCTTCGCCAATTTGGTTGACGCCAACCAATCCCCCAAGAACCCGTTAGATTGGATGCTCTGCATGCTTTACAACTTCGAGGAAAAATTCAAACCAATTGGGCGACAGAGCATACTATTTTTATCCAACAATGGTATAACTGGCAAAATACTATAGTGCAGTCTCTGATTATTGATGAGCTTTTTGATCGCACCTCTACGTACATGCGATGGTACTGGCGATGTACTCGGAGATGGATACACCCCCTCAGCGCTGTGACTGGTTATGCGGTAAATTTTTAAATTGTTGTCATTGTTCTTTTCTTCATGTTGGTATCTATATCACTTTAATTTATAGTTTTAAATATTTTTTTTTCCTTTTTTCCTAGGCTGATTTAGCAGAGAGACTTTATCAGATGCATTTACAAGACCCTCTCTCTTCAAATCTTTGCGAGATTGTAAGTCGAGATACCAGAAATATTTTATTAGCTCTTGGTGAACAACGCTTCTCATTATTTCCTCAGCCTACTGAATCGGCGCCTGATTTACCCAGACCACAAATTCCGATGGGTCGACCGGGTAAATGACGTCAGGGTTACTTATCATCCCAGCAACCCTCTGCTACAGAACAAAGACAACAAAATGAGGAGTCAGTGCCGCAAGACTTTAGCAATACCATGGCCGGTCCATCTTCATATATTTTGACCCCTATGTGTTAAGATATTGGTTTAGCTGGACCATCTTCTTCTATTCCAGCTAGTCATGTTGGTGGTTTTATGGGATCTGGTCCTTCACATTACATGCTATCGCCACCTATGACTCATTTTGGAACATCAGAGCAACAACTTAGAGGATCATTTGTTAACCTTTTGTTTGATACGTCTGCATTCACTACTCCATATGCTGGTACCTCCTTTGATGTTGGAGGATTATCCGAACCTGGATTTGTAACATCACATGAACCGATTCCTCCAACTGATTCTCCATCCTCCTCACCCCCAGAGCAGGAGCAACAACAATTACGACAACAGAGACAACAACGCCCACAACGTGAACGAAGGAGGCCTCGTTGCGGCACTGGAAGTCATTTATTATAGTATTTGTTCTTTTTAATGGTTATATAATTATTGTATAAAAAATATATATGCGCAAATTAATGTGACATATTTTTCTTGTTGATTTTCTGTACTATATGAAACTTTTTTATACAAGTGTCTATACATACTACTTGAACTATATACAAAAGAAATTTTAATTTATTTACATAATTCATGTATAGCATTAGGGAGAATTATTTTTCTAAAAAATAAAATAAAATTTTAAATTAAACAGTAATTAGTTTTATTATTGAATATTTTTTCCTATCCTGTCAATCTTTTTTTTTTTCAATTTTTGGGCATTTAAGAGAAAAAATTAATTTTAAATTATTGATATAAAAAATCTTGCATCAACAATAAATAATTATCTATAGATAAATTAGAGGAGGTATTAATGGTATAAAAAACTTTGCATAAATGATATATAATTTTATATACAAAATCTCAATTTCTTATATTAAGATGACGCCAATAATTAAAATTAATAAAATTGCCATAGCAATTGACTCCGACGTAATAAAAAAAAATTATTAATTTCATATTTTATTACTTTTTTTAAAGATTATTTATCAAAAAAATAATTATTTAATCTATATTTCTTTAATTATAGAATCAAAGAAAAGATATAATTATTTAATTTATATTTTATTAAATTTTTATTCTTTATAATACTTATTTAATTTTATTAAAGTTTATAAAATATTACTTGTCCGTAAAAAAATAAATTTATTAAATAGATTTTTATAAACTCAGAGTCACTTATTCTAAATTCAATGTCTCACCAATTCAAACTCAACTTCACAGCTTTTGAATTTGAAATTTTATTGCGTTTAAAGTAAATACTTTTCATCTCATTACTTTTAAATTATTATATTCGTTGACCATTGCTTTTACGTACACCAGCCTATATCTTCTCTCAACTTTCACAATTTCACCTGCTCCATTAAACTTCTCAGCAACAAAAAATGAATTTAGCAAAAAAGGGGCATTCCCTTGCATTTGGATTGTCTCTCGTCATGGTGCGAAAATGGTAGCATCCAATTGAAGCAATTGTGGCCGTTAGAGAGAGCTACCTGCTGCAGAAGCAACATGTGTCCTGAGTGATAAACGTAGCATGAATCGTGGCCATCCACTCCAACATGGCTATAAATTGTGACATGTGTCCCATCAAAAATGTGAAGAACACAAACCGCATTTGGTTCGATGGAATGAATCAGAAAATAAAAAAGAATTTACAACTAACGATGTTTGGTTGCAAAATTTGAAAACAGAAATAGAAAGTTATATATTGTATTTTTTTTTTTTGCTTCAGTATATGCAGTATTTTTCAAATATATTTATTTGGACATTTTTATCCTTTCCATTCGTATTACTATTAATTATTGTTATATATACATATAATATATTTATATTATATTATATTATATAAAAAATTATATATATTATATTTATTTATATCTTATTATTTATTATATGAAATAAAAATTTCTTAAAAAATTACTTAACAAATAAGAATAATAAATTTTCAAAAAGAAAACAAACTTATAAAAAACACATTTCAATTTTAAAAAAAGTCAAATAATGAAGTAAAAAATAATAGAAACTAATTCAAAAAAAATATTCAAATAATAATAAAAATTATTCTTGAATAAGGTCAAAAAAAATTTTCAATTAAAAAAAATACACATAAAAATAAAAAAATAATTCAAATAAAAATTTTGGACTATAATACAATCGAAACTTATTTCAGTCAAAAATTCTAATAGTTGAGACTCGTTTTCATTTTTTAAATGAGGATATTTTTATCTTTTAACTTTTATTATTTTTCATTTCATTCTTATTTTATCTAACTAAACAAATAAATTTATATATAATCTTTTTTCTTTTCATTTATACCAAATATATATATTGTTTAATTACATTTCATTCATCTTTTTATTTTCATTTTCATCACTCAAAAATCTACCAACCAAACGGGGTCATAATGTTTTAGTTGAAAAAATGCAACGATCGAAATGCAAGGGCAACACAAGAAGGAAAAGCCCGGCCTCCTTATACATACGAAGAACAAAAACAACACAAAAAGAATTAGTTATAGAGAACAATTAGAAAAATAAAAGATTCAATTTAAAAGAATTTAAAAAATAAAAAATATAAGATTTAGAAAAATAAAAAGTCTCAAGATTCAGATAAATAAAAAAATAAAAGATTAAAAAAGGAGGTCAAAAATGATGAAATTAAAATATAGCAACAGGGATGTGGACAAAGATGGCTCTTCAAAATGACGGGTTTGATTGATTTTAGCATCGACATGACGGCTCTTTAAAATAGGGATGAGATGTTGCATTCTTCACACTTTTTGATGGGACACATGTCACTATCCAAAGGTGTGTCAGAATAAACAGCCACGATTTGCTTTGCGTTTATCGCTTCGAATGTGTGTCACTCACGCAGTAGATGAATCTCTCCAACAGCTACAATTGCTTTGACTGGATGCTATGATTTTCGCGCCATGACGAGAGACAATCCAAAACGCCATTCCCTTGCCAATCTTATAAAATAAAAAATAAATTTTTTATTTTTACTTTCAAAAAATTAATTTAATAACTAAAATAATAATTTAATTAATAAATATAATAAATATAATAAATATTATATAAATTATATAAATATATTGCGTTTATCTTGCAACAAATTAAACGGGTCTCAAGATTTTCGATAAGATTTACATTATCTTTTCTTTATCTTTGGTGTCTTTCTCCATTTCTATCTGTGACCAACAAAAACTTGCAGATCCTTTTCCTTCGAACGAGAAACCTCATGCGTCAAACAAACTATCAAAGTGTCAAACTATATTTAATATTTCTAGCTCAGCATGAAAAGTTAGAATAAAAATGAGAATAAAAAATAAAAAAATAATTTTATAAATAAAAAATATTCATAATATCTTTATTTTTAATAATTAAATAATAATTATTAAATAATAATTAAATAAAAATTATAAGAGTAAAATTATAATTTTCTCTATCCTTTCTACACAATTTTCTTTTTCAGCTTTCTTTCCAAACTAAGCGAACGACTGTAAGAACGCGTGGATTTCGAATGGTCTTTACATTTTTCATATCATTAGTTGTTAACTTTTAATAAAAATAACAAAATAAATAAAATTAAAGAATCATTAAAGTATATATCTATTAGTAATAATTACGTATATATATATTAATATATAAAATTACTTATTAAATTATATTTTTAATTTATAAAATTAAAAATTATATATTTAATTATTACTAATTTAATTATAATTTAATTATTAAATCATAAATTACCATATTTACTAATTCAATTTTAAAAATATTATAAATGTATATAGACTCCACCATTATCGTCATCAGCTAGTCGGCAACGGTTTGGTATTTATCTTTAAGCGTTTAATGACGCAGATTGCATCTTCATGGGAGCATTTGAGAGACTCTGACCCATCATTTCATGAAGTAAATTAGGTTCTTCAACCAGAAATTAATTCAATGTATTACGTACTAAAGATCCATGGATTATGTACCAAAGATGCCTGTTTGGTTGCTAGAAAAGGGTATTAGGGAATGGAATCCAAACAACATTCCATCGTTTGATTGCAACAGTGCACTAGCGGAGGATTCTATTCTGCTGTCCGATTCCTACAGATGAAGGAATGTGAAATCCTTCAAAAATTGGAAGGAAAACGTCAATGTTTAAAAGAATGGATTGGCATTTGATATTTTTTTATATTAATAATGAATATTGATCATTTAAAAATAAATATTTTTATTTTTTAAATTATTGGTCATTAAAAAATTATTTTTTAAATTAAAAATTATATTATTATTATTATTTATTAAAAATAATTATTTTTTATTTATTGTGGTTATTTAATTAATTTTTTTATTATTATATTATTTTTATTTAATCAAATATAAAAAATAAACAAAATTCTATTTATTTTTATATCATACTAAATATGATGATAAATTATAAGATTTTTTTTTATTAATTTTTATTTTTTTCTATTCTTTTTTATTAGGTCTAATTCCAACGACCAAACAAAGTGTTATACATTATAATATTCTTTTCTATTTCTTTCTATTTTTTTTCATTTCTTTACAATATTTTTTTTTATTTTTTTTTATTTCTTTTCATTCTATCTAATTCTCGTAATTATATATTGCCTCCGCAATATCTTTTATTTATTTATTTAAAGCTCTCTCCCTTCTCACAAAACTCAGTGCCTAGGCAATAGACTGTGAGGATGCCAGTCCAAGATCCATAGCTATGATCAAGCGGTGTGGTTCCACTCAAGCTTTTGGGGTCCAACGTTGGTTTCAATCAACTAATTAGTGTTGTGATCCTAAGCTTAGTACGTAATTCCTTGACTGGATTGCCTTCCTCTCTCTGAGTATTCAGAGCAATCGAGATTTTTTATATTTATAAATTAAATACACATAATATACTTAGAGAGATATAAAAAAATGAGTATTAGAAAAAATAAATCTTGTATACATCTCTATCTTCCTGTATCACTATACTATTTCTCTAAATACATAAATATATGAGTATAAAAAATCTAATTTACTTTAAAGTGTCTCCAACGGCAAATCTAGCAATTCGCGCCAATGCCAATAGAGGACAGCCCCTCCGCCATTTATTTCTTTTTCTAGTTTTATGAATACATTTTCGTAAATGTATCATTCTGTGATAGATTTAACGAATATCTTTTTATCTAGTTGTTTTTCATAGACCTCGGTATTATTATTATATTTATCTCGTCTTTGGACTTGTCATCTATAATAGATCTCTTTTTTATTTTATTTTATTAATAAATTAAAAATATTTATATTAAAATATTTTAAATTTTAAAATTATTTTAAAAAATTTTGAAGTAAAACATTTTAATTTAAAATCTTTAACTGTAATTTTTTTATTTAATTTAAATTTGTGATTTTAGGATCTTTTAAAATTTAAAATAAATATTTTTAACTTAGAATCCTCAATTATAATTTTTTTTATAATTTTTCATCAGAATCATAGTGATGCATTCCTGTAGATTAGTAGAGCTTTTATTTATCACTTACTTTAAAAAAAAATTATATATGTTTATATTTTATGGTTATATTTAAAAACTCTATAATCATTATATGTAAGTGCTTTTGAGCGTTATTTTTGTGCGAAATATTTCTAAATTTATTGCTTTTTTACCCAGAAAAATATAAGCATCATAATGATTTTTAGAAGAATTTTTTATTTAAATTATTTAAGATAATAAATAGATCAATTTAAGTATAAATGAATTATATTTTTTTTGTTTAAACTAAGATCTAATTATAAATGTTGAAAATTGAACTAAATCGATAAACTCAAATTGAATTAAATCAAATCAATAAAAAAAGTAGGTTTAAATTAATTTTTTACATATAAAAATCAATTAAATAAGCTCAGTTTTTACTTTTAGCAGTTTGATTGGGTTTAGTTTTAATTGAACTAATATATTACTTTTTTTTTAATCTCCCCCATGAAAACTAATAAATTTGGTCACTATGCATATTTAGTGTGTAGTTTTGATTTATATAATGAAGAATTATGCAATGAATAATAAATTAAAATTAGTTGTGTCAATTTTTTGTGCAATATTTAATTTGATATTTACAAATACTTGGTTGATTGTGATTAACGAATGATTAGGGGAGGAAAAAGCTTGTAAGTTGTAAAGCATTATTGTTTGAGGAAGAATAAGAGAAACAGGTTGGTGATAATGAATATTTGAGTTAAATCATATTTAAATTTTTATTATTACACAAATATTAAAAATAATAATCACTCAAAAAACCCAAAAAGAAAAACCAAGTTCAAACCAAACTAACTATAATCCAAACCCGAATAAATCTTTTATTCTATGAAACCCACTAGTTTAGTTCAATTTAATTCTAGGTTAAAACCAAATTAAACCAAACCTTTAAACATTTTTAGATCTAATTAACTATAAAATTAATGCATAAATTAACTTTAAAATATAACAAAATGTAATCCTAAAGCTTGAATAAAATGAAAAAGATTAAATTTCAATTAAAATTAACTACTACTTTGCTTCATAAACATTTCACAAACTGACACCAAATTGTGACACTAATGCTTATATAAGAGACTATGTAATAATCATCTAGCCTCTTGTTTTAACTATAATTTAATATTTTTATTTTCATTCAAAGTTTTAAAAATATTTTTTTATATTTTAAAATTAATATATTAATTTTATAATTAAATTTTGGTTCATAAAGATAAAATCAATTTAAAAAATTGAATTACATTGAATTTGAAATTTTGATCATCTAAAACGTAAAACTTGTAAAATGTCTTCAAAATAAAAAAAAAAAGTTATAACATAAAGAGTATAAGTGTATATAATACTTACTTTTTTTTTCACCTATTCTTTTTTTTTTTGGCTTAGTTCTCTCTTTTATTTTAAAAGTATTTTATAAATTTTATGTTTTAAAAAATTCAAACTATTAAATTTGACTTTTAAAAAAACTACCTCAGCTTAAATGACAAGTTGGAACAAATTCAGCCACCTTATATAATCAATATATATATATATAAAGATCGAAAGAAATTGATACTATTCTGAAATTATAAACAGAATCAAATCACCTCATATTATGTATTATCACTTTTTTTTTTTCAATATTACACAGATTCCCATGCAACAGGCTCACCTAATTTGCTAAAGAAAGGTGTTCCTTTTGTTTTGGTCATTAGGTTGCATAGTAAGTCCTTATATCAATTGAATCTGACGGAGTTTTAAGCTCGTCAACTTGAATGAATGGCATGAAATTCAACTGCAATAACAAAGCTATTATAGAAGGAAAAGGATGCGTGGTCGAATCCTTGATTACTTGTGGGCCGTTTGGTTTTGGTGAAAGGAAAGGATTTCGTTTGTCTTTTTGTAAGTAATATTTATTATGTTTGAGTAATTATTATTTAACCATATTTATTAATTTTTATAATATAAATATAAAAATTATTTTTTATTCATAAAATTATATTTTTTATTTTTATTTCTATCTTAACATTTTTATATATCAATTGTTCTGTCGAATTTAAACCTGTAATTCTCTCTCACAAAGTCACCCGAGGAAAGTGATCCAATTCAATGAACCTGCTAGCTAGTACTTATCCTATGGAAGTGGGCCAACCTATAACACATGGTTTTTTTTTTTAAATTAATCTTAATAATTTTAAAAATTAGATTGATATTTTAATTCTTTGTTACAAGAATTAACTTTTTAAGATAAGATTCAAATGCTTTTGATAAAGTAATTTAAAAAATTTTATTATTTATTTTATTTTGTTTTAATTGTTTGATAAGACTTAAACTAGCTAATTAATTATTTGTATTTGATTGTTGAAATTTTAAAAAATTATTTAAATGTTTAAAATTTAAATTTTGAAATATACTTATTATTATAATAGATATTAATTTTGTGTAATTTTTGTATTTTTCAACCTACTTAATCTACTTAGTGGTCTAGATTAAAATTTTTGACTTATTTAAATAAAATATATTAAATAAACTAACCATTTAATCTATAATCGTTAATGGGCCAACTCATATATGTTGAGTTGACCGCTCTAACAACTCTTAAAGTGTTATTAAGTAATAATATTTACAATGTTTTTATAATTATTATTTTATTTATTAAATTATACTTTTAAAAATAAAGATATAAACATTATTTTTTATTTTTTTACCTATTTTTTATATTTTTATTTCTTTTATATCATCCAACTAAATAGGTTTAAAATAAGACTGAAGTTAGCTAACCTGTCAGCAAGTTTATTGGATTCTATGACAAAATGGCTCAACTGATTGTCCAACACACGATTAAGGGTATGTTTGGCATATTGTATAAAGTTTGATAATATAAACTAATATAATATATTATGAATTTATCATTTATTTAGTACATATAATATATTGTATAAGTTTATACATCATGGCTTTTTTATATATCAAAATGATGTATAACCTAATCATGCATTGGGGAGTGAGATTATATCTGATTAGGTTTTAATGTATAAAACTTCATTAATACTTTTTGATTTTAACCCTTCACTTATGAGGATATTCATTGGCTAAACTGAGATAGGTTTAATTAATATTAGTTGGAATTGGGTTAGTTAAGCTATTTTTTAATTTTTGATAAAAATTATAAAATTATAAAATGACCCTAAAAAATAAAATTTTCATATAAGTCTTTATAAAAAAATTTTGATAAAAATTATAAAATTACCCTAAAAATAAAATTTTTATATAAGTCCCTATAAAATAATTTAAAAAAATTAATAAGATTAGGATAAATGATGTAAAAACTAATTTATTATTGAACTCAATCTAATTGGTTTAGTATGAGATTGGATTAGATTAGTTTTTTAAACTAACTAAGTCACTTTTTTTTTATATTTAGTAAAAATTATAAATTGACTCTTAAAAAATAAAATTTCACATAAGTCCTTAAAAATTATATTTTATCCTAAAAAAAAAAATAAAATTTTCACTAGGCTAGTTGAAATTGGCTAATATGACTAACCTGACTTAGTATGTTGAAATTATTTTTTAGTTATTTAGGTTGATGTAACCAAATGAAATCAAGTTACCCAAATTACTAGATCAAGTCACCTAGAGCTCTATTCACCCATAACCTTTTTTTTTTTTTTTTTCTAAAAGTTAATATAACATAATAAATTTAGATAAATATAGTATATTTTTTTAGGTAATTGATATTTTTGTTAAAAAAATTAATTTTTATCTTATCCAGTATTATGTAATGTATTACCAAATAAATAATACTATTATCTTATACGATATATTATCTTATACAGTATTATATCAAACACTACATAATCTTAAAATTTTATCAAACTTTATCTTATCAGGCCTTATCTTATCAAGTCTTATACAATCAGGCCTTATCCTATACATCATACCAAACGGCCCAAAAACCTTTTAATCCTTCTGATTTGTTGATTCTCATTCTTTTGCATAAATTATGGCCAAAACCACTCACTTACTCTTCTTTCAATGCCCCTCTACAAGCTCAATATATGAATTGGGATTCTCTACGGTAAAAATTTCATACATTTTTCTTATAGTGAGATATAATCAATTTTTTTTTTTATCTTTTATCTTTTATTTTTATTTTTAAATTTTGCTTCTCTTACAATATCACACACACACATATATGAATGGCGCGCGTACACACACACACACACACTGCCCGGAGTCTTTAATTTGCTAGGCCTTGAAAAAAACTTCCAAAAAGGTGTTATTTCTCCAATCGCCAAGGTCACCGGCCAATCATATGCTTCCTCTCTTATCTTGCTTATCGTTAGATTTCACAAAGCC
Organism: Erythrophleum fordii; assembly: GCA_032878935.1. Lineage (NCBI taxonomy): Eukaryota > Viridiplantae > Streptophyta > Magnoliopsida > Fabales > Fabaceae > Erythrophleum > Erythrophleum fordii. The sequence goes on from JAVQMF010000047.1 coordinate 9,348,365, forward strand.
TGGCCTTTTGTTTATTTATTTATAAAATATAATTTGTTATCCTATAATTTTGCTTGATTTTATTTTAGTACCTTATGGTTTAAAAATCAGCGCAATTTGAGATTTAAATCATTAACATATTAATACTTTGCTGTATTATTCTGATAACCTTTTTAAGGAATTCATTAAAAATTATTTCAAATTTTTAAACTTTCTTATGAGATTTTTATTTTTCTATACATCCAAAACTAAAATTCTTCCTTTTGATAAATTGGAATCTCAAATTTGACATACACAACACAAATCTTTTAAATTTTGCTCCTAAATGGAATTTTAATTATTTTCTCCTAATTTTGCTTCAAATTCCTAATTTTCTTACAAAATTTCTAGTTTTCTATACATTAATGATTGAAGAATCTCTCCTGACCAATTAAAATCCCAAATTTGGCATACATAATATAATACCTCTCAAAATTTACCTCTAAAATGGAATTTCTAATTTATCTCTAATTTTGCCCTAACTTTTTAATTTCCTTGCGACACATTCAACACAATATTTGTCACAAATTTTTTTTAAAACAAAATCTCTAATTTTACCCTTAATTCTGTTCCTTTGAAATCTAATGTGGTTGAAAGAGTTGGAGATTATGTTCTCTAAAGATCAAATTTATCTAAATAGAGCATTTTAAGGATGAAATTTGAGTAAATTTGGAAGAATTTTTAACTCATGTGTCATGCACATGCTATTTTCAACAAAAGATTTAACGAAGTAATACTATATGATACCAATATATTAACACTTTAAACCTTAGATCACTTTATTGTCTATTATTAAACAACTAAGAGTATTAAAATGAAATCAGGCCAAATTATAAAATACCAAACTGTATTTTATCCCTTTTTTTGTGAGGAATAGTGCCCATTACTCAAGTTTAACAAACATGCATCACACTTTAATTAGCAACTACTTGACAATCTCAAATATACGAGTTTGGATCACTTAAAATACTTCAAGTGAAGTAAAGAGAGAGAAAGAGAAAAAAAAAAGTAAGACCCACATGGTAGAGGTGGGTCTCACTTTTCTCTCTTTTCACTTCATCTCCTGAAGTATTTCAAGAGATTTAAATCACAAATATACAGCATGGAGCACGTCTCATTAATATAGATACAAGCATTGCAAACAGCAGGAGCCTCCAACCCTTGCTACGAAATGCTTTGATTTGGAATCCTTCATGGCAAAGAATCCACAAGAAAACACGAATGCACTAGGGACTAGGCCATTTCCAAGCCACTCTCCACAACCTGTTATCTGCTGATCGGTCATGCAAGCATTAAAAACAGAAAAACTCCCAATGTTGCTACGAGCCTTTCTCAATGTGTCTGGGACGTCTTCTTTGTTAGGAGTTGGGACCATTATTGCTAGAGCCAATATTCCAAGCAAGTTGAGAGTTAAAAAGAGGGCGAATGCCCATAATTTGGAATCATTGTCTTTAATTATCAATCAAACCATTACTCAAATCAGTACCCCTATAATATATCCTCTTCAATACTGTCCAAGAGCTATATATTATCCTCATTGAACAATCTCCTGTTACAGGAAGAATATGAAGATAACGTGTGCAAATCACGGGCTAAATGCATTTTAAAAATAAATATTATTTAACATTTATTAACCACACTAAGTATTTCACAATCTCTTCCCAAATTTCCAATTTAACATTTGGTCCGAATTTCCATTTATATAAGTTTTAAAATTATTAAATCTGCCTAACGTGAGACTTAGAATACATCTCCAAACCCACATAACTTAATTCTTTAAATTAGTTATATCTTTAACATATCCCTCCAATTTTACATAAAAAGGCCTCATTTCATGCACTCAGGGTGGATACCGAGACCACCCACATATTTACTAGGGCAAACACGAAGTCTCTCAATTAACGAGATGCACTTTTCTTTTCCATAGAAGAAACCCACAAAAATTCACGCTGCACTTTCTCAATATCATTTGAAATTTCAGTAGGAATTTTGTTGTTCTGCACGTGATAACAAGGGGATGGTAGAGGAAACAACTTTGACCTGAAGTGATTTGCCTAACCAGAGAGGGATACCCGATACCTACTATTGCATGCATTCAACTTTGTTTTGAACATTTTCAATAAATAACAGCGCCTAATGCAACGCCCATTGATAATATTTCATGTGGGAAAGTATTTGAAAAATGGCAGCAGTAGAATCACTAACATTCTTTAAGAATATATATATATAGAGAGAGAGAGAGAGAGAGAGAGAGACAATTCATAACACAATCAATTTGCTTAAGACTGACTTTTCAAATAGTAACAGGTCAACAGCAAATCTAAGATGAGAGATAGAAGACTCTTGTCTACCCACTTTATGGGTTTTCAATTCTACCTCTTCAATAATAAAATGAGATAATTTGTCCATGTGAAGAATAAAAATATAAAATAAAAAGAGGATCATCTTGATGTATATTTCCAATCGGATCAAAATCTTTAGATTTTGTACCATTCCATATCACATTCAGCTTAGACAAAATGTGCAACTCATAATTAAAATTAGCAAAATTACCTGGGCACCCCATTTCTTGTGAAAGATTCTGAATAAACTCCCCAGTTAGCTTATCATAGGCTTTCTCCATAACCACACCTTCCTTTCGCCTTCCCCATTACATGTGAAAAAGCTCCTAAACAATAATAATGCTATCTTGAGCTAGACTAAAAAGAGAGATGAACTCTGTCAAGATAGGTTTCATTATGGAGACAATAATCTTGGTCAGCATTTTATAAATGACATTACAGAGCGAGATAGATTGAAATTGATTCACTAATTCCTGTCTCTCAATTACCAGGAACCTTAAAACTTCCAAGCTCTCGATATGCCATCTTAATATCATCATGAGAGTCACCTCACGCAATACCATCCCAAACGTGTTGCCCAATACTCAGCCATCTTACACAGGTATCAACTCATACATGATTCAAATTTTCTTCATTACACAGGGACTTATAAAAGTCAACCACACTACCAATGACTTTTCTCGGGTCCTCCTTCAACAAACCGTCAGCCCCACTAAGCATAGGCATCCAACAAGGGGCATAGAAGCAAACTCACACAAATTCTGAAGCAACCTGCAGAACAAATGTCTGTTCTACAGACCCAGGACTAGCATGTTCTTATCCTTCTCTTTACTATCTGGACTTCTTGCTTTTTGGTCATTTTAATATCAGGACTCGGATACTGACAATGCATAGAAGTAGCAATGATCTAAAATTTATCATTACTCCATAGAGCCCAAATGCATAGATATCATATTTTTAAAAGCATATCATACACACAAGTACTTTCTGTTTTTCTTTTGGGTTTTGAAAATGCGTACACACAAGCACTGTTAGTGTGGCTTTTTTAATGTTTTCTTTCTAAGGCATAAATGTTCAAAGAGTCGAAATCCTCTTGTTTATTAGCGTATGAAAAGTAAACTGGATCCTTTAACTTATTTTATGAAATAAAGTTGAAAGGAGATAAAGATAGAGAAGGGAGGACCACTCAAGTGGGATCCCATCTGAGTCCACTCCTTTATATCTGGTTTTTTCTAATTTTATTGATAAAGTGCATTCGAAGACTCAAATCCATAAAAAATAATAGAAGTAACCGAAGGATTTTGCCTTTATAGGAATGTATTGATCATTTTGTTCATATTTGATGAGTCCTTAATCATTATAAAATCTTTTAACTTACAAGTGCTAGGCTGACATTTGGGAGATGTTTACTAAACAGTATCACTTTGTCTTGATTGATTTTTCACGTAAACGATTAATTATTGGAACAAAATTAATCAGTTTACTCGAAAAAAAAAGTTAGTCTAGTTATAAAAAACAACCAAACTATGCTTATAATTGGTATAGTATGAAGAATGTCAATGGGATAGTGGAAGATAAAATGATTGGTACACTATTATATATTAATTATTGCAATTATTATTATATTATTTTTGTTAGACTATTACTTCTTGTTTGGTACAGAATGTGATTGTGAAAAAAAAATAAAAAAAAAATTTAAAAATAAAAATAACTCTGGCATTTTTACTCTAATTAAAAATATAATAAATATTGCATATGAATTATGTAAAAAAATTATCTTTATACAACTCATACCAAATGAGCTGTTAATTTCCTTGTTTTGGTAGAAGTAAAAATGAGGGAATTAAACAAGGAAAATAAGAGAACCTAAACTAATCTTCACTTTGTCAATACTGCTCTTGGGTTCTTCTTGCGAATTTAAGAATGCAAAGTTTAAAACTGAAACCATTCCAATTCTTCTTTTGAATTTATAGTGATGGTGACAATCATTCTTTTCCCTTCATTATCTTTAATGAGAATCACAAGAATCCATTGGCTTTGTAGCCTCTCACAGAATCACAACTTCGCAAGAAACAAAAGAATATCTTTGATGAGAAAATTCCCCCACCCCCCCCCCACCCCCCCCCCCCCCCCCCCCCCCCCCCCACAAAAAAAAAGAAAAAAGTTCATTTCCTTTCTCTGTGACTATATAATATATACATATACATATATATATATATATTCACATTAAATCAAGGTCATAAAATATTTGGAGTAGAGTGTCCAGGACGAAGCAACAATTGATATGCTTTAATTTTGTCGATTGATTATTATTATTTTCCTCCTGGTAAACATCAAACTAGATATCTTCCAACCAACACATGGCCATAGTTTTAGGCCTTAGCCAAGGTTCTCTGCTTTCCATGAACCCACAATTAAGTGAGAAAAAATCACTGTTAAAGATTTCAATTAAAAAATATTTATAAAAAAATATTAAAATTTGGAATTATTTTAAAAAATTAAAAGATCAAAATTTTAAATTATAGAGAAAAATTACAATTTAAAACTTTAAAGTCAAAATTTTTTATCTTTAAATTATTTAAAATAATTTTTAAAATTTAAGATTATTCAATTTAAATACCTTTAATTTAAAATTTTCAACTGTAATTTTTTCATTAAGTGAACTACGGCTATCACCTGCAGCATAATGGACAAGTTAATCAGAAAATTCAACGTAGGCATTAATGAAACCAAGTATGATTGCTCTCTATAGCAAAAAGTACAAACCTTGATTATTCAGAATGACGCATGATGTCCTCAGGCTCCACCATAGATCAAGAAGAGGTTTAGTGTTACCATGGTCTTCATTTTGATATATATATATATATATATATATATATTAGTAATGTCATGTGAAATTCAAAATGTCAATATTTAATAAACTAGTGTTCAAGTTAATAAGTGTCGTGATCCAAGACACCATGGAGACATAATTAAGATGACACAATTATTTGAGTGGTATTTCACATTAACTAAAAATAAAATTCATAAAGATCTCATATCACACTACTTTTAATTTTTATACAATACTACATATATATATATATATATATATATATATATATGTATATATGACAACTTTCAGTTATTATATCAAACAGAAACATGACAACTTTCAATTATTGTACCACACAGAAACATATTTTAAGTACTTACTTTGAAATTATGTGGTGCAGGATACTAGGAAATATGAGATAGTACAGTACCAAAAGGCTTTTAAGTGGTTCTTTTTCTTTAGTAGAATTAAATATAAATTAAAGAATTGGGTATGTACTCAAAAAAAAAAAAAAGGGGTAGCATGGCACCATGTCAATCATGCAGCACAACTTGAATCTTAAAACAATATCGTCGTTGCTTCTAAAGGAAAAGAGACCAAAGTAAAAGAGACTGTAAAATTTAGAACCTTTCATCTACTAGCAGATATTGTTTTAAGATGAATCAAGCAATAGTACATGGCTCGCCGCAAATAGATAAGATGATGCAGATTAATGTGTGTTGCCTAGGCGTGAGGGAGCACTACACGGAGTAAATGGGCTCTCACGTCACAAGACCCTAAATTGTGGGGTTTGATGGGCTTCTCTTCTTTTGACACGAGATTTTCTAACAAATTACATGTGAATATTTTAAACAGGTAAATTAATAACTTGGTTTTTGAATTATTAAACTCATTTAATTTTTGCCTTTGAAAATTAATGAATGAATGAAGTAGTCCTTGAAAATAACAAATTTGTTATATATTAATCTTTTTGTCAACTAATTTGAGGATATGAAAAAGATCACTATTTTATAATGAGATTTTTATTTTCCATAACTAAATAATGAATTCACTGATTTTGAAGACTAAACACCTAACTTTTCTGGGCCCAATAAACTTGTTATAGTCTAATCTATTTTAAACATATTTTATCCCTTAAAAAACCTCATTTTGGGGATGGGTTTAGAAGTTAGAATAAGAAAAGGACCGAAGACAAATAAGTATCTACAGTTTCTTCAGGTGCAGCCTCTTAATTTATATGCCCTTTTCTACGGCAAAACAACAGGAGATGCATATATGGTTATGCACGTCATCACAAACTCAAATAATTATTTTTTTAAGATCAGGTTACAATTGAATAATACTTCTTTAATCAGACCAAAGAAACAATTTAATTGTGACTTGGACATTACTTAACTAAGGTACTTTGAAACATGTCATCTGAGGTTTCATCAGAAAGTACAAGCACGTCTACTTGAGAATTCAATGCCACTTAAGAAGCTGATAGGGCTCAAATTTTCGTACATGAAATTACAGGAGTCCTAAAGAAGGGTTTATCTGGACAAGTCAATTATTTTTACAGCAATGGGAGATATCATGTAAAGAGCAGTGCTGAATGTAAATACATGCGTCATGAAAATGTTGGAACAGGAGTATCTACAACCTTAAGCCTATCACGTCTATCTCAATAGGAGAACCCACTTTGACCTATTATTACAATCATTTTTTATATTGCTAGATTGCAATGCCAATATGGTGGCACCCTAGAGCATGTTTGGTACAACGGAATAGGAGGGGGGCAAGGAAAGGGAAAAGAAAAGGGGGAAATTAAGGTTTGCGAGGAGGTTGCTTCTGTGTCAAAGAATGGGGAAGGGTTGGCCTTTTAGGAATAATACTACTATGTGTGAACACCAATCTAATTGGGTTGGCTGCTTGATATTGCTTGACTAAATCGATCGGCCAAATTGGTGTCCAAAAAAATAGATTGGCTAGTTTGGGTTGCATAGCTGGGCCTTGAGCTAGCTGTGCTAGTTAGTTTGGCCTGGCTTGGTGGGTGGGTGTGTATGTGTCTATATATATATATACATACATATATATATATATATATATATATATATATATATATATATATATATATATATATATAAGGACCAAAATAAAATAAAAAATTTCTAGGGATTGTTTTGTAACTGTAACCAGAAAATTTTTAACAAATTTTATAAATTATAAATAATTAAGGGGTTAAAGATTCTATCAAACTCATAAATATAATTGTTACATTTGAACAAAAAAAAGTGAAAATAATAAATGTGCGTTTTTGGGAAAAAAACAAGTGGGCCAAACTATTTTTGGTGATTTATATTACATTTATATTCTTAAATAGAAAAAAAAAACCTAATTGGACAACTAGATTTCAAGTTATAACTTTTATATAATTGTTACATTTGAACAAAAGAAAGTGAAAATAATAAATGTGCTTTTTTGGGAAAAAACAAGTGGGCCAAACTATCTTTGGTGATTTATATTACATTTATATTCCTAAAATAGAAAAAAAAAAATTCTAATTGGATCACTAGATTTTAAGTTATAGCTTTTTAAAGCTGGTATTTTTTGTCTTTTTCCTTCTTTTGGATCTATACTTTTTCATTTTTACTATGTAGATTTTATAAAAATGTATCAAAATAAATGATTATATGTTCAAAATAATCAAATAGTTAAAAAGGTATAAGCATTCAAAGTTTTAAAAATTTTTAAAAAATAAAAAAATAAAAAAGCCCAATAAGGCCTTGCTACTCAATCTAACAAGCCTAGTTCAATTTGAGACTAAGCTAAGTAAGGCCACAAGCCTAAATTTTGAATCCTAACTTATACTGAGTTGAACATAAATCTAGTTTAACCTGTGTGTTTGTTTTAAATATTACATGCTTAAGAATTTTTTAATTTTTATTTATCTTTTTTAATTTTAGCCCTTTTTAACAAAAAAATAGAGTAAATAAATGTGCTACAATTGGTGACTTAGTGTCACAATCAATCCATTGGCACGAGTTTTAAAGCGATTATTAAAAAAGTAAATTAATTAAAAATTATAATAATCAATATAAATCCATTTATTTACAACCTCCATAATACTAATTTTTATATATAATGATAATTATAGGTATATGCTAGATTAAAAATCATGGTGATCATACGGATATTTATAACCTCTAAGATACTATCTTTTTGTTTCTTTTTTAATTAGCGACCATCAATTTATTTAAGGATGAAATTAGACTTTTCAAGCTAGAATTTTTATTTTTTTATAAATTGTTTTAAAGATATTTTTATAAAATAATTTTTCTATAATGACCATGATTTTTAATCTAGCATATACCTATAATTGTCATTATTTATAATCATAGCATCTATTTAAATCTTTCTTTATTTTACAAATTTCAGAAAAATACCTTTATTATGAATTTATATTTTTATTTTGAGATGATATATTGTAATTTTTTAATAAATGGAGTTGGAAAACTGTCATTTCCCCCCAAGATGGTAGGCCCTAATTTTTAAAAAAGTAAACGTATATATATTTATATAGGACTCACGAAGGGGTTCTTGGAAATACGTGAAGTGATTATATTTTGGTTTCTTCTTCTTGGAAACAATCATTTCCACATTCCTTTTTTGTGATTAATTCACTACCTTACAAATTTTCTCTCTATTTTAATGACTACAACTAATGGACAAATAAAATAATGGAGTAGATAGTTCTTATTTAATTTATTAATTTTTTTAGTAATTTTTGATGACTTATGTAATAATAAAATATAGGAAATGTTTGATTCTTTATATTTTCATTTAATTATTTTAGAAGTTTAAAAATATTAAAAATACAATCAAAATCTTTAAAGACTTAAGATACATACATTTAATGCACGTCACTTTTTATTTTGTAAATATGAAAATTTTATAGATTTTCAAATTTGTTAAGTTTTAAAAATATTTAATTGTATATTATATGTGTGTATATTATATATATATATTGAATATAAAATATCAATATATCAATGGCCAATCAAAAATTTTTAATAAGGTACAATTTTATTATAGAATTGTTTAATTGTTCAAGTTGATTTATTCATATAGTGGAGCTAGGGGATCCTAGAACCCTTTATAATTATGAAATTAAATTTACATATGAACCCCTACAAAATAAATTTTACATATGGTCCATAAAAAGTATAAAGTTTACGAATAACTCCATGTTAAATTAGAAAAATGAAATATATATATATATATATATATATATATATGAATGAGGCAGGTTCGAGATAAGGCATGGATCAAGCCATATCTGCCTCGAACTCATGGCTACATTTTTGGATTTTTTTTTTTTCTAAACCCATTCTGTAAATCAATCAAACATTGATTTACCCAACCTAGTCAGAGCAAGGCAAGACTATTTGATATGGGATGGATCAAAATTGCCATCCTTACATTGAGAATTTTGTGTTTGAGTGATACAGTACGAACTTTGGATCCATATGCTAAGACCAGGTGGGTTGTCGGACGAGAACGACAAATTAAACAAGAAGTTCCATTTTTTAAATAATATTCGGCTATTCGCAAATATGGGCCTTTATTGCAATTTTTTTACTTTCCTAACTTCTCTACATAGTGAGAATCTTTGCAACAATGGTGGTAAAATGGAGGAGAAGATCCTAGAGACACCATATTTGTGATTAGGACAAAGTGCTCTGAGCGTGCCAATGAATTTGTTTTTTGATAAATAAGACCTTGGTATTGGATTGGGCAGGTAGGCTCATTTTCTTTTGTTTAAAATTGATTACAGTGGATCACAACTCCAAAAATCACAAACAACCACCAATGAGAGAAAGACAAGTTCCCATATATCATTTGTAATCGAATTTTGCAAAATTAATAAGATCATGCCACCTACCCCATAGTTGTTCCTATCTAAGGAAAAACAATTATCATAATGCTCCTCCAACTTTCTGTAAATACTTTGAAGATTCTTTTTATATCGTTAACGAACTTGAATATCATATCCCATGCCAAATCACTATACACAAGGAAATCATTCACCAATTTCCTAGTAATAACACAGAAGTAATTAGTTGTTTAGAGAGAAATCTTACTAGGTGAATTGGTTTTCAAAGTGATGTTAAGAAATATTCATATGATATGAGCATTGGAAATCACAGGATGAAGCTCAAACGCACTTGCTGAGAAGATCATGTTTTATACGTAAGTTGCAAGTATGTAGGAACCACGATGGGTTTTTATCAACCAACCGAAAGCAGAGCCATAGACTTGTAGGAATTGAAGTCGTGACACTCAGTAGTAGTGCTCTTTCCAAGTGCTACTCTCGTGGGCTGCTTCAATCATAGTCTCCAATATTATAATAAATATCTCTGATCTACAAGGGAGGCTAAATTCAATCTAATTATTAGTGCGCCAATGGAGATGTTGAAACAATAAGTTTAGGGAAAATACTGTATATATGTTTTGAAATGGGAATAGAAGTACATTGGTGATGTTTTCAACAAACTAATTTAATGTATTTTTTAAGACATTATTTGAACAATATATAGATGAAATAAATTCGATTTATAAAAAATGAATAAATTAACTAAATTATATTATGTGGATAATTTTTTTTTTTTGAGTGAGTGAGTGAGAGATGCATTCTTGAATTGAAAAAAAAAAAAGAATAGACATTAATTATGTTTTTATTACAAAATTTAATAATAAACATTTCAAACAATTACGTGCAAGTCTTCTCCTTTACTGATTATCTAACAAAAATAAAATTAACCCAAGTAGATGACTCTAAATTTATCCATTGACTTAGTTTGACATTAAAAAAGTTGTATGTGTTTGGGCAAGAGGAAGTTTGAAGGCACTTAACATTTTCTTCATCCATCAGTTCAGTGTAGTTTTTTTTTTTCTTAAAAAAATTGTATTGAAGACATATTTATTTTTATATATATTTTATGTACATGTTAAATTTATAAAGTAAATTACACATATATCTATTGAATTTTGTTAAAATTATATAAAATTTTTATCTATTTTTAAAATATACACAAACCTCTATTAAAATAAAAATTATCCTATATCTTTGTTCAATTTTAAAATTTATGACTAAAATATTTTTATTTAAAATAATATATTTAGGTCAATAGAAAATATTTTAGTCGAATAATTTAAAATTTGATTAAAATACAGAATAATGTTTAATTTTAGAAAAAAATTTGTATAATTTTATCTAAAGTCACGATAAATTTATATAATTTATATACTCTAATTTATATTACCTCCAATTTAATGAAGACTCTTAAAAACAAAAAATATAGAGGTTTTTTTAGAGGTACAATTTCCTATATTGACTTGGTATAATGAATTTTTTTTATCCTAAAAAATTCTCTGAAAAAAATTAGAACCTAGAATTAAAAAAAAAAGTTTCAAACACCCATAATTTTCTTGGCCCCTCTATTTGACAATTGTCATGGATCTCCATTTTAGAGCCCAAAATTGAAAAATGAGCTCATGCTGGCCACCACATTATGCCAACAAACTAGTTGTCAAAATACATACCCCTAGAATAGCATATAAACAATAATTAAATACAAATTCGAATCTACCCCAGATAAGTCCCACCCTATGCAGACTGAAAATGTAATGTCAAATCCTGAGACGTACGATTATTTTACACTAGTTTTTTTCCCCCTCAAATAACAACTTCGATTCAAAGGCACGGCATAAGTGTATAGCTCAATAAGAACTTCCTTTTATATGACTTGTACAAACAAAACCCCTCATCATGGGCCTCTTGCCCTCTTAGGTGTTCATAACTCATGCTTTTCTATTCCTCTCTCCTGTGTTCCATACTTCTTATCGCCCCCCACCTGTTTGAAAAAATTCCGCAGCCATAGTACTTGCAGGCAAGTTTTTTCTTTTTCTTTTTCATATGTGGTGTGAACCCTGTTTTGAAGTGAAAGAGAAAATGGGTTTTGTTTATTTTCAATTTCAGGGCAAGTTCTATTTGTACTGTGGGGCAGCAATTAGATGGGATCAAATTATAAAGGTGAGGAAAATGGAGATTGCAAGGAAAGCCAGAGGAAATTGAAGCCAAGCTTAGTGATGATCTTCTTGCTTTCGATTTTGATAAGTATTACAGGAGGCTCTGTGCTTGGGTGGTGGCAATACAAATATCATGCAGCAAATAGGCAGCTCTGGATGGTGCCTTTTGGCCTCATTTTCTTTTTTACACCAATAGTGGTTTGGTTCTCCCTCATCGTTTCTGACCTGTGTGTTTCTAAGACCAAGGAAGAAGAAGTTAATCTGAGAATGAATCGGCTTGTTCATCCAACGGATGACTCTCTTTGGGACCCAAAGAGATGGTCAGAGAAAGTAAGCTTTAGTTCATAAGCTGTTTTATGTAAGTTCTCTGGTTTGATTTATCTGATTTTGACTTGTTCAATATTGGAAACAATTTGAGCTGCAAAGTTATTAAGATGATAACATCCAGAAGAACATCTTTTGGCAATTTTGCCTCAGACAGTTTCAAATGCTTGTTTTTTGATGCTGCATACTTGATCTTGTACTTTGTATAGTCTTGGGTCTATAGTTTATCAAACTAATCTTCAGTAATTAGTTTCTTTCTCTTTTTTGGATTTTGCAAAACAAACTTGTAGTTTCTTTATATCATATTGAAGTACAGCTCCAATTGTTTTTCATCAATTATTTCAATTACATAGTTTCTATACTTTTATTTAATTTTTAATTTGATATTTTAAATATTTTTAATCGAGCTTTTATAATTTTAAAAATTCTTAATTTAATCATTATCATTAAATATACATTAATATGTCATTAAATTATATTGACATAATCAATTATATGTTATTTTGACACTCTAAACATATATAATTCTTATCAATTTAACATAGGTAGTATCACCTGTCCCATATATGAATAAATTTTAGTCTTTCATTTTTTAATTCATTTATGCATATTTATAATATTAATATGGCATAAAATTTGTCACATCAACATAATAATAACATAAACAAAATAAAAAATTTGTCAAATTATAAGAACTTAAATATAAAATTTTAAATTATATTAAAAATATGTAAAACTAAACAAAACTAACAAAATAATTTAATTTCTTTAATATTATATTCAGATGATGTCTACCTGCTCGTTAATTTACCTTCCAAGTTGGATCAAAAGCATATCTTTTTTTTTTTTTAATAACTAAAGAAACATTTCTTTTCCGAACAAGACAAGGGAAGAGAAGTAAATATCTGGGACAAATTCTCCAAAAACTATGTGACAAGTACTGTGATAATTATTTTGATTGTGAAAAAAGATGAATGAGAATGTATGCCATTTAGGTGATGTGGAAGCAGGATGAAAAAAAAAAAAGGAGAGATGTAACCTTCCCCAGCCCAGATTAAGAATCCAAATAGAATTGACTACGTAAGCACGCAATTCTAAAGTCTACTATGTATAATACAATGGGTTTCAACATAACCCCTTCATTGATTCTTAATTATCTTCAAATCATCAAAGAAATGACGCCATCCAAATTAAAAAAGAAAAAAAAGAAATGACGTCTGCTTTCCAGTTGGAGATATCAAATGTTTATGAAACCAACCTATGCAATCCATCAAAGTGTCCATTGAAAACAAATTTAATGGAATTTAAAGCTTTCCAAGTAATCTATTTAATGATATAATTGGAAACTACCTGATTCAAACCTCCATTTTGACAAGTTTTGAAAAGAGGATTGCTTGCTGAATGCCTCATTCGGCAACCATTTCAATCTTGACGATACAGGCTTGTTGATTTCATATGAGAGGAAGGTATAAAAGTTGTATCAATATCCAGCGAACTAATGGGAAAGAAGAAAAATAAATTGAAATTGAGAAATTAAATTTGTAAATTTTCATTTAAATTTATGGTCAAAAGATAATAGTAGTTATTTATAAGTAGTCAACCCTAATTAATTAAAAAATAATGATAAGATTATCAAAAATACAGATAAATTGGGAAAAATAATTAAAACAATCTCAAAACACATTAAAAAAGAAAAAGAAAAAAACCGAGACGAATATCAAATTTAGAAATTTTTTTTTTGTTAATATATAATAACATCCAAGACTTCTCTCGGAAAAAATATTGTAATAATTTAAAGTTAAAATATCTAGTTACCAATAACAGTTTTTCTTTTAAGCTTTTGACCCTATATAAAATTATTTATTAGATGTTTTACGTCACATTTTAGAATTTTCTTGATTACACTATATTACATTTTGATTTAAGTGGTGCTTGGTATACAAGATATATGCAAGGATGTTGTCTTTTTTAACACACTCAAACAAACTTTAGTGGAGATGGATAATAGTTCGGAAGGCGTAGGCTTTGAATTATTATATACCTGAAGCTAGTTAGTTTAATTGCCTACAGTTATAGTAATTCCTTTACGAGCTTTAGGTGCTGTTGTTGGATATTCATTGTCAGCTTACTATATTTTAAGAGTGGAAATTTTTTTAATGATCATCTTAGTGGTCATATATATATGTGTATATTATGTTTAAGAATGTCATTTTCGGTTATGTATTTACCAAGTTAGGTAGGTATACCTTCTTCATATAAGTTATTATGTTTTTAATTGACATACTAGTCACCCAAAATCGAATTAGAAAAGCATGATCACCAATTGGCGGAAAATGGAAATAGAAGAGAAAGTGAATAAGTCCAGCTCAACGACATACAAAAATTGGGGAACGTAAGAATTTAGTAGTAGTAACCTTTCGACAAAATAATTTAAGCATGATTTTACCCAAAAAAAATTAAGAATGAAATGTAAGTTTTGGGAATATCATATATTTTTAACGTAACAATATCCACAAAAACGCGTGGAATGGTCATTTGAGTAAATTGTCAATTTCAAAAATATGTGTATTGGTGGTTCCCTATAGGGGTTAAAAATATGCACATTGAAGTAATTTAATGTGATTTTTCATTATTAAGGTAATCTCAATCAAATATTTTACTATGGATGTGTTCAGGTAGAATATTGTTTCCTGTGGGACAAGAACTAGGGTTTTGCTCGTTAAAAGAGAACTTACAATATAATTTATACATCTGTTATAATTATAAATATGTAAAGGATTCCACCCATATATAGGGTACAATCCTCTGTGTCCTTTTTCTAATTGAAAAAATCATGCTTGAATTGTTTTATTCTAATATTATGCTTTTTTCACAGGATATCCAATCTATTTTTACCATCTCCCTACAAAGATTGTCAAGCGTTTTTCATTAATATCCAAGAACTAGAAATCAAGTATGGAGGATGGTACTCTTATTTTAAAAACATTACCTCAAAGCTTGGGAAAAGTATAGATCTTCAGTTATTGTCTTTCTACATTTTCAAGATGATATTTTCTTTTTTACACTCCATAATTTGAAAATTGAAAGTCCTCTCCTAAGAGAGGTTTGATTTCCAATTCCTTATGATTTGCATTTTTCATTGAAGGTTGTTAGTGGTACCAATGGTTTGGTTTATACGACTTATTTAATCTAAGATTTGGAATTTGCTCTTTGATTTGGAGTAATAACATTAGATCAATTAATCATAAGGAAAGCAACAATTTTAAAGGTTCATTTTAATTTTTTTAATTAAAAAATTATAGGCTCTGGTTATACCCTTAATTGGATTTGAAGATAACTGTTATTTGAATATAAGAAAGATGATTTGAAGATAACTGTTATTTTTGACAACCTAAATGATAATTGCCATTATTGGATTTTTATAGTTTCACTTATTGATGTATGCTAGTCAAAACCTATTAAATTTAATAATTGGCATTAGTAGATTGATGACGAGAAAATTTGTTTGAATAATGAGATGTTTTAGATGACTACTAATAGTGACAATTTTTATTTCTATCCTAAATATGTGGTAGCCATTAATCTTCATAGTCAAAGGCATTGTGAAATTAAAATTCCCATTAGCACTAAACAAAGATTTCATAGGTTGGTTATTTACAAAAGATAAGATAAGTCTTCTCTCCTCTAACAAGTATTTTGAAGAAGAATACAAGAGAGATATGGGATTTTGTTCTATCAATGAGCCCAATTTCATTTCATGTCCAAGATTCGAACCATTACCTTTGTTCCTTCTTCTCATATGATATAGTGGGCCTTATGGATGATCAAGTTTTTCTAGCCTCTGACAAACTGGGGAAGGAAGTTGGCTCTACGAATAGATTTGAGTTTGAATTATTTATGATTGATAGATTTAGTGGTGAACAATATAGCACATATCCTTCATTTCTTGAAAATATTAATGACTTAAAGTATTTCCATGATAAAGCTATTTTTTTTCCCATCATGATAATGTTAATGCTATTAATGACCATACACTATCTTTGTTTCCAAAAGAAGAAAGAAAGAATTTATTTGAGCTCAAATAATACAAGCAAAGCAGATTTGAACGCAACTAACTTTTTAAATAATATAAAAGATTACTACCTAATCATATGTTGATATTAAAAATTAGTGCATTTGTTATGCTTTTAAGAAATATAGATAAATATATAAGGTAGTATAATGGAACAATATTATTAGTAAGTCACCTTAGAAATCATGTTATAAAGAGTAAATTTGTTTTAAGGAATAGTATTAATGAAAAAGTATAAATACCAAAAATGATAATCACCTTATTTGATTCAAGATGATTATTTAAATTGCAAAGAAAATAGTATCCCTTAATTATTTTATTTGCAATGACTATTAACAAAAGTCAATATCAATTTATTTCTCATGTAAAATTGTATTTTATATTTAATCTCAGTTAACTTTATGTCACAATGTTAAGAGTGAAAAGTAGAAATGGTTTGACAATTTTAATATATGACTAGAGTGAACAAATATCAAACACCACAACCAACGTAATATAGATAGAGGTATTTAAAAACTTAAAACAAGTAATTGTCATAAATTTATTTACAACCTTTTTATTTATTTTAAATTGTTTCTTTGTTAACTTGCTTTTTATATTTTATTTTCTATTTAGTTAACATTTGTTTATAACATTTATATAGTGATATCTTTACAAACTTCTTAGCATGAAGAGAAACCCTCTGTGGTATTTTGTTTAATTCTTCAATTGTGGCTTGATCATCCTAAGCATTGATTGTGCCAATTATTATAATGATTTTTACAATTTCGTTATTCTTTTGATTATTTTTATGTATGTATATATATATATATATATATTTGTCTTATCACAACTAATACACTAAAATGGATTAAATTCTTTTTTCCACATCTATATTAGTTATTTTCCTTCACTAATTACTTAATAGTGTTTCGGTACTTTTTAATATGTGTAACTCATTTGACGTAAATGACAAAAAACTCTTCTTATTTTAGTATCAAATTTTATTTCGTTTAAATTGTTGTACTATTTTAAAATTAATATGATTAATTCATCACTATTTATTATTTTATTATTATTATTATTTAAATATAATTATGAATATATAATTTATCAAAATTTGTCATATTTTAATCACTATGCGTGCATTGCGTGAATACCAAACTAAGTATGTTTTATGTTTAGAAATGTCATTTTAGATTATGTATTTACTGAGTTAGGTAGATATACCTTCCTCGTATAAGGTATGTGATTATTAATTAAAAAAGTTTTTTGGCTTCAAAATTCCAACTTTAAATTGCATTATTTAAAATTTCGGAGTTGCAAGTTCCAAATAAAATTTAATCCAACATTTATCATTGTTAAAAATTTATTATTTACATATAGTATTGCTTTGGTAAACTGGATAATCATTTACTAAAAAGTAAAAGTAAGAAGTTATAAAACACTTTATTTTTTTAAAAAAAATTAAATTTTAAAATAATATTTCAATTGAATTCTAAAATGAGATCCAAATCAAATCAAACTATTTAGAAAACAGTAATGTCATAGTCCATTTATTGATTTAGCAATCAACGCAACTCAACAATATATCAATGTTATTTCAATTTTAGAATATTCCAAGTAAACAAATTATCTTTTTTGGGCCAGTCAAAGAGAACAAATTATTGGATCACCTTGATTGCTGCATTCATAAATTGATTGTGCTATTAATGATTTTCCTTAATTCCTCGCCGGGGGGTATGAGTGACGTAGAATTAGTTAAAAATAAAAAATAAAACTTTTGAAAGCCCAATCAACCAAGCTTATTTTAATTAAAAATTTACACAACATCGATTTTAATCGTTAAATTTGGGATTATTCCCAGATTCGGTGCTTAAAAGTTTTGATATTTAAATAGTTGTTATGCTACGGACATCAATCTCCGAACGAGGTTTAAACGAAGCCACCGTCAGGCCAAATCTAGTAAATTTTTAAATAGTGATAGTTTGATTGAAATCGGAACCATCCGAAGCAGACCAAATCTAGTAAATTTTGTTTGGTTTGGTAAATTTTTGAAGCAAACTGCTTGATTACACTGAATTTTCTTTTCGTTTTTTTTTTTTCGTTTTTTTTTTTGAGCTTTCGCTTTGTCCTAAAGTTCCAGAAGCATCGTTGACTGTCGAAAGAACTCGCAAAATCCCATTCCAATAGTCTTTCTTGCACTCACCTACTCCTAACCCAGGACCCAGGTTCTCTCTCTCTCTCTCTCTCTCACAAAGTTTTATTCTTTTTCCTCTTTATTTTAATTTTCCTGAAGGGTTTTTCGATAGACATTAGCATTTGGGTTTAGGGGTTTATTTACTGTGGATTGTGGAATTAGGGGTTTTTTTTTCCCTATTAATTTCAGGGAATATAACAAACGTGGAAGATGCAGCAGACACCGCAAATGATTCCTGTGATGCCTTCGTTTCCGCCTACAAACATAACCACCGAGCAGATTCAGAAGGTATTGCTTTTCAAATCCCAATATCTTTTTCACAAGTTGTCTGCAATGAAAGCTGGAGAGGTATTGTTAGACATGACAGATTTGTAACTTTGTTAGATTGGAAGCCTTTGAATGGCTTTTCTTTGTGGATTGGATATGTTGGGGCTATTGTTGTTCAACTGAACAGAAGCGAATTGGCTTCTTGAAGATCTCTGATACATTAACTGTGTATTGTTTTCTTATAACAGTAGACAGAACTTATTTGGGATCTTTCAATTGTAGAGCTCATACATGCTTAAAAATCGAGTCTTTCTAATGGGCTAGCTGCTAAGTAAGGGCTTGGTTAATTAATTTCACTTGGGAGGTTCATGATAAAAGTGGCATCTATCATAGTTAAAATTCTCTGCACACCAGAGAAGTGAAGAAATAAGATGGGATAAGAGCTCCATCTATTTGACAAGGCAGATGCAAGTTTTAATCCATTGCCTCTTTGAGCGTGGCTTTACTTCTTGTTAGAATTTTCAATTATCTCTCTTACTATCATCTCCCTTGGTCTTCTATCAGTCCAAGTATATTTTAGATCCTTAATTTCAGTATGTCATAGCCTACAATTGTTAACAAACTTTTTTAATTTACTTATTCTCCACCAAATAAAATGAGTCTGTTCTTATGCATTTGGGTTGAGTGACTACTGTGTTTCATCTCATGTGTCGAGCCTTTTCCCGTAATTTATCGGCCGGCTGTCATTGAATTGAGGTTTCTGAATAACGTGTGAAATCCTTGTTCTGAGTTCTAGTTTGATTGTCTCTCACTGTTTGTGAACTACTGAATTGAGCTATTTCTTAGTTTATCCGGTTACTGAAGTTCATCATTATAGAATCCATATTGTTTTTTTTTTTTTTAAATCATGTAACTATGTGCACTGCACTTCAATGTTTCATTGTGCACCATAGCACCAAGCCTGCCATGGCTTCTAAAGTCCCTTTTTGCAACAGTGTGCTGTTTGCCATTAACAACTATTTCTTCACTATTTGTGTTCCCTAATAGATGACCTCCATTTGGACCTATCTGGCTATCTCTGTCATGGCTAGCATCCATCTAGAACAATGCCAAACTTAGATTTATTCTTGGATGGAGCCATTATCAAGGCAGGCCTGATATCATGAGAGCCTCTTATTAATAGGAGACTTATGTAATCTAACTTCTCAAAGTGATTTATCTTCCATAGCCACCTGAGTGACAAACCCTGGGAATCTTCTCTGCTTTATGGCACCATATGGAGTATCTACTTGTATGTAGTTTTCTGTGAAGTGTAATGGAGATAAAGGAATGTATAAATCTAGCCAGTGACTGTTGAATCTAATTGAATCAATTTATCCTTTTATATAAAGTGAAGCGTCTGAAATTATAATTTTTAGATCCTTAGCTGTGTTGTCAAACTACATAATAGGTGCATGAAATGTTATTCTCAAAATATGTTGCATCAATTTTTGTTTCCTCCCTGTTGGAAAGGTCATTTTCTTGTTGGGAAATTGTAGTTCTTATTGTCGTAGAACCCTGATATGGTTTATATCTGTCAATTTCTTGCAAGATGTTGTATTTTTGGAAGTCTCTTCATGCAGGACACTCTTCTGCAGGGGTTGTCTATGATCAATAAAAGATGTGTTGGCATAAAAAATCAGTTGGACAGTTCATGCCATTGAGTGATTTATAATTTAATGAGTGGGTGGCAATTTTTTCTGGGAGATTTAGATCTCTAACTTGTATTAAGCATGGTGTTGATTGGGGATATGATATGACGCTAAGTTAAGCCTCCATATATGAAGATGGTGATAATTGGGCAATGTGTATTTTTTTATTAAAAAAGAAAAAAGTCAGTTAGTATTGACTGATCTTTCATGGCAAAGCAAGCTACCGTGGCATGCCTAAACAACCTAGAATCTGGAAATAATGAAGTTCTCCAAGATGCAGAATTCTTGACAGACTGAGAAACCTGACATGACAAGTAATGGAACTGCTGCCCTTTTAAAATTTTCAGTAGTATCAATTAAGGAATGAATTGTATAAAATTATTTAGCCATAAGTATTAGCTTAATTAGTTTTCCATTTTTTACCATTTGTTTATTTCTTCTGAATATCTACTTGTTATGACATTCTTTACTTCCAGATAATAGGTTATGCCCAAGTAGGCAATAAGAATTTGCATTATTTTATTTGAAATTTTGAATGCCCTGTTATGACACACGATGCAGTATCTTGATGAGAATAAAAAGTTGATTCTGGCAATATTGGACAATCAAAATCTTGGAAAACTTGCTGAATGCGCCCAGTAAGTTGCCTCTAATTTTTGTCTGTGTTTCTCATCGGTGCTGACTTTTAGTCTGAATTTTGTGCTTACCATTAATGCAATGTAATTGGTATGTAGATTATCTCATTATCACCTGACAAGTTGTTTCTCTGTACAATGCATAGACCCCTGAATCATAATCTGATAGAAATTCCAGTGTAAGCCTAAAACTGAGTTGGTTTTGTTGTGTTGGAAATCATGACATTACATAATGTTTGATTGAAATCAAATCATATATGGAGTTGAATTCTTCTCACTATTGATACTGGTAGGCAGTGAAACATACATGCTGTGATTCCTTTTGCCTGTTAATCTTAACTGTATTGCTTGCAATTTCTAATTTGTGCTTGTTGATGTTTTAATCTTGACAATCAGATTCGGAGATATCTATGGAAGGTAGTTTGAATTGGAAAGCAATGTTTTATAACGTATTTGGTGCTGTTTCATTTGTCTATTCCAAGCTTGCCCAAGCCATTTTGATAGGTTAATATTTTATTAGTGAATATCATGTTCCCTGCTTTTGTATCTTATATGTAAGGTAAACTATGGCCTTTTTTTTTCACCTTATAGCTGTGTTCAACAATTTGGAGGGAATTATAACTTAATTTTGATCTTTTATCTTAACAACCAATTATATTCCAATGTGTTTGTGCACATCTGGCTAAGTTTTCACGTAATGGTTATGTAATATTTTGATGTATTAGGTATCAAGCACAGCTTCAAAAGAATTTGATGTACTTGGCTGCAATTGCTGATGCGCAGCCACAAACACCGGCCATGCCTCCTCAGGTGGAAATTGAACATATCCAGTATTTTCTTAATCCATATATTGCCTTCTAATCTGGTTTCCTTGTATTAAGCACTTGCAGATGGCCCCACGTCCTGCGATGCAACCAGGATACTACATGCAACATCCTCAGGCTGCAGCGATGGCTCAGGCTCAGCAACAAGGTATTTTCCCCCCAAAGATGCCATTGCAATTTGGTAGTCAACATCAAATGCAGGACCCACAGCAGCAGCAGCTACACCAGCAAGCCATCCAAGCGCAAATGGGAATGAGACCTCCTGGAGGGATCAATAATGGCATGCATCCAATGCATGGTGAGGCTGCTCTTGGAGGCAGCAGCAGTGGTGGCCCACCTTCATCTACTGGTCCAAGTGATGTACGTGGAGGTAGTAAGCAAGATGCTCTTGAGGCCGGGACAGCTGGTGGAGACGGCCAGGGTAGCTCAGCTGCTGGGCATAATGGTGGTGATGGGCCAGAAGAGGCGAAATGACATGACATTATGTAAGCTTCCATTAGATACATGCGACTGTTGATAGTAGGTTTCTCTTAAAAGGTAGGACTAGTGCGATCTGATGATCTTGAACAGGTCAAGCAAAGAACAAAAAGTTTCTCTTGTTCAACAGATTAGGTGTAGTGGTAAGAGGAAGAGGTGGAAGCAAGTGGCCTGTACAATCTCGCCCTGTCACATTCGCGATTACCTAAATTGCATGCTGATTTTCCAGATTTTTGCTTTGCTGTGTTACATAAATAAGAATGTTAGCCTTTAGAGCAATTTGAATCCAGAATGGGTTTTGACTTGGTGCTTAAGGACATACCTCTTCTGCCGGTTTTTGACAAAATCCTGTTTTGGTTCTCAATGGCTTGGTTATCAAGTTGGTCCTTCAAAGATTCTTTATATTATTTTAGTACTCGAGAGTATGATATTAATTATATTTATTTTTTCAACTATAATAAGGTTTTTGTCAAGGTTTTTTAGGTGTAAATGTATTATCTAGCAAAGTGAAATCAGGTTTTTGTCAAGTTTTTAGACCATGAGATGGATTTTCCTGGCGTTTTAGACCAAGTGAAACATTATACACCTTTTAGGCATGTGATCATGTGGTTATGGGATTGGGATAGCTCAGTGAGTGGCTGAGGAAAAAGATGAATAAGATTGAGGTGTGATTGTTGGATTTAGGAGAATGGCATAAGATGGAGAAAAAGATAAAGTACAAAGAGTGGTCCCTGACTTTCAAAATAAGAGCAAAAAAAAAAAAGTGGTAAAGAGAAATATCATTCTGGAACTTTTTTTTTTAATAAAATAATCATAAGTACGTTATTTACCCAACCCCATAGAACAAAAGGTAGGGAGGAACAAGCATTTCAGTTTTCCTACTTCCTTGGTTTCAGATGCTGACCTAAATTAAAAGATTATTGAAATCAAAGATTCTAATGTGACTTCACAATCATAATCTAAGCTTGTAAATTTTGAAGTTTATTTCTGAAACTAAAATCATCAATGCAGTAAGAAGAAGAAGAAGAAGAAGCTTCAGATAAAAGGAGGGTGGAATTTTTAGCTTTTCCAAGTGTCGATTGTCTTTTGCAAAGATTCAACTGGGTTGGCTTTCTTTTATTCTTGTGTGGAAAATTCCGAGAAGACTAAGATTAGCTAATATTATACAACAACATACTGTTGATTTATAACAGTAAGAAAATAAAGGTTAAGATTTTATGCATTTATGTGCAGAAAAACATTTTTGATTGGGTTTATAATCGTATTTCGTGACAAAATAATCAAAATTTGTTGTAAGTTGTAACTGAAGAATCAAAATTCATAAAGAAAAATAAAAATTCATACTTCTGAACAAAGGTGAAAATTTTTTCTTTAACAATTAACATATGCCAAATTAGAATTATCCCAAAAGCATAAACCTTATGTCCAACTCTCAACTTTATACTCATTCCTTTTGTCTTTTCCGTAAATTATTGGACATCTATTATATTAATAAGGGGCTTTCTTCGATAATTAAATAAAAAGAGGGCATTCCCGTTTGTCATAATCTTAACTCTTGAATCAATTGGAGTTGGAAGACATGTTATATTATTTCCTATAAAATGAAGACTTTTAGCTTAAAATTTTCAAATGCCAGATTTGCACTCTACTTCCATGGCCATTTGACATCACTGATACCGAATTATTTATCGTAACTTAAATTTTTCAAATGCCAGATTTGCACTCTACTTCCATGGCCGTTTGACATCACTTATACCGAATTATTTATCGTAACAATTGTTTCCTATCACTTTCATAAGGAACTACTAGGCATATACCTCATATTTTAGTCACTCTGTTTCTTGCAGAAATGCACAGACTTTCGGCAATTCCTTCAGTCAGCCCCTTCCTTCATTAATATATAGGATAATAAGTACAGATAGCGTCAGCAATATTACATTATTTTGATTTGTTTGAGAGTTTGTGACCATAATATTATTCCGAGAAGATAAATGAATTGAGGTTTTTTCTAAGGAGTTGATCAAATGACAGGAGAGTATGTAATGAGATTGATCTAAAAGTGAAAACAAGTATGTTATATACAGTAGTATCTTGTCACGAATTCATTTGAATCTAATTTTCAACTGTAATAAACCAAACACTCACGGAGTACCTTTTCTAAAGTATTTAAACTTTAGTGAGCTTCTTTAACAAGGCAGATGCAATCTTCAGTCTCATCTGAACTCCAGTTTCCTTTTCAATTTTACCTTAGTATATTGTTAAGAAAATAACCCAAAAAAAAAAATCCCAGATTTTCCTGGATTACCACACATAACAAAAGCCTATTCATCAATTTTCACTATTATATTTCATATTGTTGAATTCAAACCTCACCCATCAAATCAAAAGACAAGATTCTAATTCTTGGACCAATAGTAAGTCACGCAATCAATCCCCCGATCACTCATAGTAGAAGAAAATCCCCCGATCGCTCATAGTAGAAGAAAATCAAAGGCACCCTCACCCTCACGCTTACCTTTCTTTTCCGTGTCTCTGTTTTGCTTTGTATTTATCTTCCCTTTCCTCGTTTCTGTGGTCACTAGTTGTTGCCGCTGTCTCCAGACAACGATCATAGCCAAAACCTTGAATAAACCAAAACAAAAAACCTGTCGGAAATACGTGTTGTATCCTCAACCTCCATCGGTCCATACAAGAAACCCCATCCTAGAATTTTTCCCCAATAAACGAACAGAGACACACAGAGCAAACAACATGAAAACAGAGCACCATCACCACCACTACCACAAGAAACTAGCGACAGCTATCAAATTAGCAAAACCCGCCGCGTATTTTATCCTTCTCTTGCTAACTTACGTCTTGGGTTACCTATCGGCTCCTTCTTCTTCAACCTCCCCACCATCACCATCAACACCATTAACCTCTTCTTCTTCTGCAACCCACCATACCCCCGTTCTCCATCTCGCCAATTCCACCCCAATCCCTCTGGACCATTTCCATGTCACGACCCGATGCGCCGACCCGATCCATCCTGACCTCGTCCGACCGACGCTCCTCCATCTCCTCTTCAACGGAACGTCGCCGTTCACAAATTTCCCGCCGGAGCACGCGGCAAAGCGCCTCCGTCATAGGCGGGTCAAAGGGTGGGGCTCCAAAGGCGCGGTCTTCGAGAACCTCATTCATCGGGTGAAGCCCCGAACCATAATCGAAGTGGGCACGTTCCTAGGGGCATCGGCGCTTCACATGGCCGAGCTGACCCGGCGACTCGGTCTTCGGACCCAGATCATATGCGTTGACGATTTCCGCGGGTGGGCCGGGTTCAGGGACCGGTTCAAGGACATACAGATGATAAACGGCGATGTGTTGCTGTACTACCAGTTCATGCAGAACGTGGTGAGCTTCAACGAAACGGAATCGATCGTGCCGGTACCGTTCTCGACTGGGTCGGCTCTGATGAAGATGTGCGAGATGGGTGTGTATGGGGATTTGGTGGAGATCGACGCGGGTCATGATTTCTATTCGGCCTGGTCCGATATAAACCGGGGCTACCGTATTTTGCGACCCGGTGGGGTTATGTTCGGGCATGATTATTTTACAGCGGCGGATAATAGAGGAGTCAAAAGAGCCGTTGATCTATTCGCAGCGCTTCATGCTAAAAAGGTTCATATTGATGGCCAACACTGGGTCATTCAATCTTCCTAGTTTTCCCTTTTTTTTTTTTATTAATAATTTTTATAACGCAACCAATTGGGGACTCAAACACTGGGTCATGCTGAAAAAACAATTGGGGACTCAAACTTCAAATTTCAAAATGACTGTAAACCTTTTTGCTTTTTACTTTTCATTTTTATTATGAAAAATTATTGAAGAAGTTGGTATATATATGTATTGGCCATGTTTATAGAAGGATGAATTTGAAAATAGATAAATAAAGATGTGTTTTTCTCTTTTTGGCTTTTATTATTCTCCATTTCTTTTGATTCAGGACAAAACTTAAGTTTAGTTTTCTATGTCTTTATTATTTCTTCAATTAAAACATAATAAATGTTTAGATTTTTAATAATAATATAAGAACTATATAGTTTAATTAAAAAATTATATAATTATTAATAAAAATTATATACTTATTATGTTATTATTATAAACACCTACATTTATTATATTTTAATTAAAAAATTTAATGATAAGAATATAAATAATTATATCTAAATTTGTTCTTTTGATTGATATGAATCAAAAGGTTTTTGTCTCTTTTTTTAAATTTATATATCAATTGAAAGTAGGTCTCTCTTTAGATAATTTTAAGAACACACTTTTTGCAATTATCTTATATATTTAAGGGAGCAAATTCTTTTAAATTAAATATTTAAAATAAAAAATACACCTCTTTGATCAATAGGTTAATCCTTGAACCGTCTAAATTTGTTAGTCATAATCTATTTCTTGCATTTTTTTTTGGTTCTCCTTAATTTATTATGGCAAATTAATTGTTTGGGTGAGTGATAATTGAACTTGTATGGTTCACTTTGCATTTGCATGAGAGATTGGGAACCCTTTCAATTTAGCATATAGTCATTTTAATGGCTAAACCGTTAGAGAAGTTGATAATTATTAAAATTTCAAATTATAAGATAAATTTCTGAGTTTATTATTTCCCTTTCCTATTTTCACCTGAAAAATATGGTTCTGTTTTCTTTTGGATAAATAAATATCCAGTAGTACAAAGGCAAGGGATTAGAAAAAGAAATCAAACTCCAAACATAAAAAACAAAATAATTTCATTGCACTTCTTATGTGTTTATCTTCAAAATTATTGATGGAAGCATGACATGTAGCGAATTTTTTTTAAATGTCCAAAATGAGAATGTCTATATATATATATATATATATAGGTAATAATTTATTTAATAATTTTGAAATATTTGATATAAAGTTCAATAAAAATATAATATGTGAAAGAACGTTTTTAAAAAAATTGATAATATTATGCTGTATTTAAAAGAACACTCCTTGTAAAAAAAATATAAACTTAATTAACTTAAATTATTTTCATATATTTATTAAAATCTCTAATAACAAATATTTAAATAACTGGACATAAGTCTTGCCCTGCAGTAAATTTATCTCATGTTATGGAAATTATGAGTTTATTGTTACTTTTAGTGCACAGTTTTATTACAAGCCTAAACGGACCAGGCATCCTTTAAAGAGTAGTTTTTTTTTTTTTTTCCCCATACAAAGCAAAGATAAGCTACGAGATGAAACGAGAACAACAAATTTAAAACTAAAAAACAAATAAAAAACTGGAAAAGATCAGTATAACCATGACATGAACAGAATAACCCTTCCTGCAGGCATTGTTGAGGAAGTCGCACATGGTAAAATAATTATTTTTATAAGATTAGAGTGTACTTGGATTAATGCTCCAATGCTTGATCTATATGAATCCCAAAGTTGAGAATATTTGAGAAAGGGAAGGGAGCTATTACAATTTATAATACTCAAAATGTGTAAAAGAGTTATCAAAATATTTCAAGGTATATAAAAAAAATATCTTAAATAGTATGAATGAAATAATTATTTTTAGACAGGTAATAAGTTAAAATATATTTACCAGACAAGTATACAAATAATCTAACTTATTATAAACTACTTATAATACATAAATCTATTTGTTTAAATAATGTTTAATAGAAAATTAATTATTTTATATTATTAAGATATAATCTATTAATTAATCTAATAATTAAATCTAGAACAAAGATTTGGTGGGCCCTAAATCTTGCACTTAATCCCTGGAAATCACTACCTAGTAATAATATCGAATCCACCTTAAAGCTTTCAATGAGCAGCCGGAAGTGAGTTTTGGACAAGCTGTGGAATTGGTAATCACATCTTGCTGAAGAATAAAACTACGAAATCTCTAGCAGCCTCCAGATATATCTGGCTTCAATCTATCATTTTCCTCTCTCTCCATTCACATTTCCTAAATACAACATGACACCACCATATATAAATAAGTACCTCGGATTTCCACGAGCGTGACTTTCTATGATGCATCTAAACAAATACCGTCCATCCCATTAGTCGAAGTGATCCTATTTTACAAGTATCTCTAGATCGCCAAATCCTTGCCAAAAGACTATGGTGATAATCTGCATTTAACCAAGCTAAATGCATTTATGAACACAATCTCCTATAAAAATATATGACATCTAATGGGAATGATTTGTAAGTAGCGAAGTGTGTTTTGTTGCGTTAATACCAAATCCCATAAGCATGACCAGTATCATATCCTGGTATATAATTCTCAAAATTAGGTGGAGCCATGGAGCCCTTTGTAACCTTTAAGATCCAAGCCTGCAACCAATGCTCTGTATCATATGGGGTTGGAAGAAATCCATTTGGACAGTGAAAAGAGAACCAAACCAACCCGCCCTTGCAAAAGAGCATTGTATGAAAAGATGATTTAGAGATTATGGACTCTCGTGCATAATAAGGTCCTTAACTAATCCCGAGTAATCAACAGAATATTGCTACATCAGCTACTACATGTGGTTAGTTAAGGAAATAGCCTTCCTATCACCAATTTGGCACTAAAACATTTAACATATTAACTGCTAGCTCTAAGAATGTCCTTCCACATCTATGCCATCACATTATAATGATTGGAAAGTTGTCCTGATGAATGATCCTTAAAATATTTGCTTTGTATGACTTAGACAAAAAGTGAATTCTATTATGGGCTAAACAATCTCCATGCAATCTCCAAGCGCCATATTTATATGGTGCATTCTTCTACATTCTAAACCAACATGCAACTGACAATTGCAAATTGAATCCCATTTCAAAATATGAGCTTTAGGTTTATTTTGATTAAATTCTTTGGAAAAATTTGCAATTATGAAGTCAATATTTTGATAGTATTTTAGGTAATTCAAAGCAAGATAATAGGTGAATAAGTGTGTAATTAATATTCATGTTAATTAGGGTTAATTGAGTTGCTTCTAATAAAAGTATAGTCTTCCAAATCGATCTGTAGTTTCCCTAATATTTTCTCCATCAAATACTTGAAAAGCTAAGTTTTATTCTAACCAATCTCAAATGCTTCCACAATCATTGTTTATATTGTACTCCAAAAAAATATATATATAGAGTTTATGTTTAAGGGAACATGAAACATTTAAGCTAAAAATAATCTTAGAGTTGGAAGAGTTAGTTACCTGTCCTAAAAAAAAGCTATATCTCTCTAAAATGTGATTGGCCATCATGCATGCTTGCTCCATTGCCTAAAAAAAGAGCAAAGTGTCATTGACATATATAACTTAATATGTGTTATATTACATGTTATACATATGAATTAATTTCACTTCATTATCTATTTTTGCTCCTTTTGATCTAAATAATACATATTTGAAATACTAAAATAGTTCATGATGACCATGTAATCAAAATTCATTATAAGAATGTAGTCAATTTCCAATAGTTAATATTAGTCACAAATAGTCAAAAATCATGTTTTTCCAATAAAAATAATCTGTTGCTCAATTTGTCATTATTTTTAATTGTGGCAAATTTATTCCTATAGATATTTTTGTTAGAATTCTCTCCTCCTCTCTCTTTGGTCAACCTGCATCTTTGTTATATCATATTAATAAATATAAATTTTATTGTAAAAAAGTTATTTAACATAAATATAATATTATTAAAAATTAAGAAATAATGTTGGTAAAAAATATATTAAGAAATTATTAAAAATAAAAAAGCTAGACAATGGTGAGACATTAGGTTATCAGAAATGATTTCCAACAAAATATAGTGGTCAGAAAGCTATTAATATTCATTTTTGACAGCCTAAAATAGTATAAAAATATGTTTAAATTAAATTTATAAAAAGTATGTTTTATTAATAAATAATAATATGTTTTATTTTATCTTCTTAAAAAGTTTTATTTTATATATATTATAATAATTAATCATTTATTTTATAAGTATTTTTTAAATATATTTTATTTTATAATATAATTGTTTAGAATTAATAATAATTTGAGGTATATTTAATTTGTGTGGAATTTTTTTAAATTGCCTACTTTTTAAGTTGCTTTGATGTGTTTTATTTCTTTTCTGTGTTTCATTAAAATTGATACGTTTTTTGGGTTGATTTTCTCTTTCAAATTTTTTAAGTTTCATAGCCTTTTTTTCTAAGATTCTAGTGGTCTTCTCCTTCAAAATTTTTTTATTTTTGAGTTTTTTACCTATCTTTCACCAGCTTCTAGACTGAAACAAAAATCAAATCAAATCAAAGAAATGAGATTAAATAAACAAATTAAATCAAAACTAAAAACACACAAATTACAACTAAATAAATAAATAAATAAATGTATACACATATAAATAAATATATAAATAACGATGTCACCACATGCATGCACACAACAAATTACAACTCAATCTTAGTGTTGATTTCCTTGAAACTAATGTATAGATTTGATCATTTCAACCCTTGCTCAAAGGTCTTGCAAGACTTCTTAAATGTTAGGGCCAAACAAAAATTCACCAATCCATGGTGACAAATCTAAATCTTACTCAATATAGGAATTGACTTCACTGTAATAACAAGATATGAAGATAAGCAATGTCCATTTCTCTATCATTTAAATAACGAGTTGAACACTTTCCAAGCAAATATCTAACTTGAGTGAAAATTGACAAAATTGGCTCACTTGCCTTTGCTTCATCCACATAATCATTTTGACTAACTCTAATTCGCACTAAAGTTATATATGACTCAAAGTAATATGGACAAAAATGTGATACTTTTTGTGACAAATATGCCTCACATATAAAGCCTTCAACATGAGCTTTATTTATAACTCAATATTTTAATTTATTCAAAAACCTACATGACCAAAATAGCCAACTAATAGTTAGACACGATAATAAATTATTACAATATAACTAATTAGAAATGGTCAGAATATCACATGGTCAAAATATCACATAAGTAGCAATTACTTTTCAAAAGGATACATCCATCGATATTATATTAAGCTATCAACCCTAGCCTCAAATGTCGAATGGATTAAGAAATATTTCATAAAATAAAAAAAGCCCTAGTGAAAATATTCTTTCTAGTTTACAAAGAATGATAGGAATGTTTTGTTTTATTTGCATTACATCATCAACTTTTATGCCATTGTACATAATATTTTAAAGAATCAACTCAACTCAGTTACAAGCTTCTAGATTTACTCAGAATGTGCACTAAAAGTGATTTGCAGGAAGCACTCCCCAAACAAAATGTGGCAATCATAATTTCTAAGTTCAAATAAGTTTCTTTCCTCTAAATTCACATACCTTGATAGATTCGAGTAATACCCATAGGGTATTTTCAGTTCTTTTACCCACTAACAAATAGCCTTTCTTTGATCTAGCCTAAGAATGAATTTAGTTTTTTGTTTCACCATTTTCCCATTAATTAATTCTTGTAGCTTCAAGTCTCTTTGAATGTAATATTCCTTAAGTGCATAATAACTTTTATGTTATCTTTGGTCTTCCTTTTGACATTCATAATAGTATTAAATATATTGTTAAACACATTTTTTCCTATATGCATGACATTTAAATAATGTCAAACCAATAGATGTTTCTAATATGGAAGCTCTCAAAATATATTTTGCTTTGTCCAATTATGATATTGCCTATAGCCTTTTAGTTTAAAAATCTATTGATCCACTACACTATGATCAATTTTTACATGTTAACATAATTCTTCTCTATCTAATCTTGGGAGGGGGATCATTTTCAACTCTATTCTTCTTTAAAGCATTTTTATTTCTCCTAAAAATATGGTATATGGGTAAAAACTGTCAATGACAATCGAACCAGCAATTCTTCCCCTCATACTTTAGGATAAAGTCTTTTAAGTCCATACAATAAGAATAAACTAATTTTTCGATAGTACTTCACCTTAATAGCATCATATATGTTGAAAAATCATTCATCATTCACATTGATGCCACTCTCATATGAAAATTTGCTTGTTTAAGACATCATATGTTGATATTCCTTTTTCCCATAATAATTTTAACTCATCAAGTAATAGTTGCAAAAATATATCAATCTTAATCTTGTAATTTTATGGTCCAGGAATGATTGCCATAAAAAATAAGTAAGGAATAATTATGCACAACTCATGAGGAAGATTGTAAGAAGTAATTATCATAGGCTAATATGAATATAGTGAAGTAGATTGGCTAGATAAAGTAAACCCATTAGTATATAAACTTAGTTGAATATTTTATGGCTCTATAGCAAAATCTTGATAAATCTTATCAAAATGTTTCTATACTTCTTCACTAAATAGATGACATAATACACCTTCAGGTTTTCTATTATTCCAATGATATTGCATAAACTCAACAGATCTTATTGAAGTATAAAATTTTTGCAATTTAGGAGTAATTGGTAAATAATGCACTTTTTTTTACTAAAATCTATTTTGAATTTTGCTTTCAACTAGGTTGACTAGTTTTATATCAAGGTATTTCGTAGAATTTGCACATTATCTTATTTATGTCATCTTTATAATACAACATACATCTATTAATGCGAACATACATCTTTTATGTAAATAGATCAAATTTTGATACTTGTTTTTTAGTTTGGTACCAATTATCAGGCATAATATTATTAGTTGAGCAACTATTTTTTATAAAACTTGCAAACTAATTAAAATTACATTATGACATATTGCTATCAACTTTAATGCTTAACATTTTTCTGGTAACAGATAGCACAGACTAATTATTACATCCTGACTATAGCAGTTATTGATACGCATTTTATAAATCATAAAATTTTTGGGCTTCTATATTTGGAAATTCCTTAACATGACTAATATTATCATCATAATTTACTTCATTAGCATCAAAATCAAAACCAGTTACATCAAAGATTATTCTTTCATAACTATTATTATGGTCTTTATTTACTAATTATGATATTTCAACATTAATATTATTTATTAGAGATGGTTTAATTTCACCATGATATGTCCGATACTGATATCTAAGTTGAAACCCTCATTTATAAATATCAATTTTCACTTCATCAGTCATAAGATATGTTGTATTTTTATATTTAGAACTAGACATCTAATTTTTTTTCCTTCCTAAACTTGGTCCTTCTTCACAAGCAAAAGTTAATAAACTCTTTTACTCCTTATAAAAAATCATCACTTTTAAGATTTAACCTATTATACGTCCACATTTGATTGCTAGAAAATTTCATTTTCTATTATAATAAATAATTTATATATTATTTTCACAATTCCTATTAAAATAATCTATCTTTAAAACATTATCAAATAAATAAATTCTTCCTTATATGGCCTAATTTATTATCACTGCATAGCTTTTAATATTAATATGTAAATCTTGCTTAAGAATATTTCTCTACTATATTATTACGAAACAAAAAATAATTAATACTATAAAGCAATTAATCAATAAGCCAAAAAAAGTATTTCATACAAATATTATTAACTAAATATATATACTTACCTCTTATCTTTTTAGACAAAGGATTTAAGCAAATGAATCTCCACATCTATAAGTAGAACCGAAACAATGAAACAAATATCACCAATAAAATACAAAGCAATATAATAAAATCAAAAACTTTAAACAACTAAAATATTTTACAGAAGACCCAAAATTGTGAAGAAAAGAGGAAAAATATAATTGTAAGGAAGAGAGAACTAATAAAAAAACAAGTTAATATGAAAATATTGTATATATAAGTATAATGCATCCAACAATTATTTTATTCAATTCAATGGCTCTTTTCTAACTATTATTTTCTTAACAATAAAAAAAATAATCATACAATATCAAGGTTATTGTTATATAAAACATAATTTATTATTATACTCTACTACACTACATAATTCATATAAAATATATTATTATAATATCATTATATAGCTTTAGCGATAACAACATGGTTGTGTTTGCGATATATATATACATATTATATAGTGATTTTTTTTTTCTAAAAAAAATACAAAATAGGGAAAAATAAATATATATTTCAAATTTATCCATATTTTTAATAAAAAATTTATTTTTTATTACATTATTTATATTTATTTATATATTTCTTAAATAATCTAGTAATTGATTTATTAAATAACTATTGTTATTTAATAATAAATATAAATAATATAACTTATAATCTAATTATAATCTAAATTAAATAAATATTTATATTATATCATTTCTAATTTATCATATATTAATTAATGAAAAATAAATTTTCTTTAACTTATATTAGATTTTTAATTATTATTATATATGTAATATATAATATTATTAATATTATTTGTGCTAGTGACAGCATAGTGGGTGAAAGCTAACACTATCTCTATATTTTTATTTTATCATTATTTTAATAAAAATTTTATTTTTTATTTTACCATTTACATTTATTTATGTATTTATTAAATAATATAATATTTGATTTATTAAAAAATTATGATAAATATAAATAATATAACTTATAATATAATTATGATTTAAATTATATTATTTGATATACAAACTAATTGTGATAATAAATTGGTTGGTTTTAATCAATCAACTATCTATCACTTAAATAATAACAGTAACTTAGTTGGTTAAAATCAATCAATTGTTTGTCATTATTTGGGCCCAGTCTTCTCTTTTTCTTGCTTGTTACTACATTTCCAATATTGGTTAGCTTTTTATTATTTTTTACGTTTTTGACTAAATTTTTAAAATATAAAAGTTTGAAAAAATAAAAATTACATCTATTGAAATTCTGTAATATACTTCTATTGCAAATTATGTGCATTGTTGTAATGATTTAACAAAACATTGTTAAAAGTCTAATAACAAAGACTAAATTAAAAATTTTCAAATCTATTAGAACCAAATTACAAATATAAAATTATAAGGATTAAATAAAAAAAATTAAGTGAAACTATGAGTACTAAGAGAATAATTTAACCTTAAATTTATAATGTTATGAGTGCTACTAAGCCTTTCAACCACTGACTAGATTATTATAGTCAGAGAGAGGGGAAATTTCATTTTATCCTCTTAAATTAAAGTCTAATTATATAATTGGTACATAAATTTTAAAACCTAGTGAAATATTTCTCTACATTTCAAAAAATAATAAAACATTCCCTTAAGCTTCAAATCCCAATTAAAATTAATGGCAAGAGGCTATATGATTTTGATTATAATAGCATTACTTAACTTAAAGTTCAATGTTAAACTTGTAAAAAGTTCATTTCTAGCTTTAATATGTTTATTCTAGTTTTTAAAAAAAAATTACTTGAGAATTATCATATTAATCCTAAATTTAGAGAAGTGATTTATTATATTTTAAAAATAGTACATAAATTTTGTAATTACACTTTAAATTTGGAAATAAAATATAATTTTTCCTTATATATATATATATCAATAGTCAACTAGACGTTTATTCTAAATGTTCATTTCCATTATTAGTCTAATATCGAGTGTATATTCTAGGTTTGGTACGCACAAATTGGAATTACTTGGTAAAGGTGTTTTCATATTAGCTTGCAATATCAATTGAGACTAATTTTTTCTCTTGAATGATAGATGCACCCCTATATCAATTTGGGTATTTTTAAAAATAAATATTTCTATTTCAAACTCAAGTAATTAAAATAAACAGCATATTTATTTAATTATTAGGTTAAACTTTATATATATATATATATAATATAATATAATATTGTGGCTTGTTTCTAAGTAGAGAACTAGACTTAAGTGCAGTATTTTTTATCTTTATTATTAAATTTTTTAATTAAAATATGATAAATATATAATTTTTTAATAATAACATAACATATGTATCATTGAATTGAAAAACCATAGATTGCCTATAAATAATGTACACTTATGTTATTATTAGAAAATCATACATTTGTCATATTTTAATTAAAAAAACCTAATAGGAAAGATATATAAAAAAATTACATTTGAATTTTTTTCCTTAAGTAAACTATGATTGACTTGTGGTAAAAAGAAGAAAATAAGAGTACATATGGATCCCTCTTTCAAAAGTAGGAATCTATTTTTTAAAGACTTATTGAATGGAGAAACTTTTGAAATTGAGATCCCTCGGGTAATAATTATACTTTTTTTGAATACTAGACAAAGCAAGCAAACTTAAAAAAAAAAAAACATTGTAGCTATGACAAGTAAAGAGAGGAACTTCCCTTTTGAGGATCTTCATTTGGTTGTTCGCCTATTAAGGTTGAGACAAACTAATCCTCTTAGAAGAAAACATCAATAACAAACTAAGAATGTTAGCTCTTCACACACAAAGCTTTCAATTTTCTATATTTAAACTAAGTAGGCTATAATGCTTCTTTTTTAGAGATAAAAAGTAGATCCCCTGGATTTAAGTCTAAACAAAGATATGATTGTTCTTGATCCAAGCAAAAATTCTCTAAATAGCTGTGTAAAAGAGTGAATTGAGGGTTATGAGAATAATCAACTGTTAGATCAAGAGCTTACCACTAAGCTAAAAGTGATAATTATTAAGTATGGTATAACTCTTTAAAATTAACTACACCAACACAAGTGCCATGTTTTGATCTAACTCTAACCTTTTATCAAGCCTTGCTAGGGTAGGATGTTGGCCACACCAATAATCTTCCTCCAACACATGCCTTTTGCAAAGGTGTCTTCTTAAGGAATCAAACCTATAATCATGGCTCTGATACCAATTGTTGGATTAAGTATTTACCATTAGGCTAAAATTTATAACTATTAGTTAAAGTGTAACTCTTTTTACTTAACTGCACTAGCCCAAATGCCATATTTTGATATGATTCTAACCTTTTTACCATGCCTTGCCAAGGCAACATGTTGGCCACACTAACATTAACTACTCCCTCCAATTCTTAATAAAAGACTTGCCAAAAAAGATCTTAGACAAAACCTTAGCATTTTGAGAACTAAATCTACCCTGCAAGAGCTAAATAATGATTATCCCTCTCTTATCTAATGGGTTAATGAATGATTATGAAGATGATAAGGAAGAAGGCCCTTGAGGATGGTCTTTTTTATCTTCTAATTCAGCCAACCTAAGGACTTCTAGTGAACAAATGCATTAATTTGTCTAATAACCTTCATGAAATATGCTTTGGTGCCTAAATGTATTACTTGATTCTTACAAAACTAAACATTATAGAGAACAGCAATGATATACTTAAAGAAATCTATGATGGAAACCAAATTGTCTTTATTTTGTGAGAACTAGGTTTGAAGTGAGGAAATGATGTCCTAGGGGTAAATGCAATCAACTCTAAGACCTATAGGAGAAGTAAACCATAAGGCTCTAGCAAAATAACATTTCAAAAAGATGTGATTAATTGTTTCTGTGCCTTCAAAGCAAAAAAGGCAAGCTATTTTCACTTATAAATGGTGATTCTTCAAGATTTCACCAATTGGAATGGCTTTGTTAACATCTTCCAAGTAAAAAGAATTATTTTCATTATGATTTTAAGATTCCAAAGGTGATTCCAATTAATGTCACTTCCATTGTTAGGAGATAAAAAATCCCTAAATAAAAGTTTATAGCCATCCTTCACTTGGTAAGAACTTGAGTGGTTCCCTAACCAAGTGGGACGATCTTGAAAACCTGTAAGAGAAAAAGGTTAAGAGAAGATTTGCTCACTTGCCTGAAGGGGATACTACTCATCGATATTTCTAATGTCTCAACTATCAAACCACACTATCTAGAGCTATACTAAGCAATTAAAATATGATTTTCTTGATAAGTAATAGAGTTACAAGAGAAAAACACTAATATATGTGTGGAAATAATGGCTGATTAAAATTTTCTTTTTGGAAAGATGAAACTTTTAAAATTAAACTATAATAAACCTAGCTAGTTAGAAAAGGAATTCTCCCAAGCTAATTGGCACTAGATAATTAGAAAGGAATTTACTTGGGCTACATAAAACTAGATAGTTAAGACTAAATATCCTTATAATGATCTTCTACATAACCTCAAGCTCAACTTTAAGAAATGAGCATAAAAACTGACTAAAGACTAGGCAAATTTTGCTAAACTACACATTTCATACATAATTTAGAACATCCATTAAAACTTGAATATCAACCAAACTTAGACCCCTTTCAAAATAAGAAAATTTAGATAACACATACAAGAAAAATGTCTAAGTGAGAAAATATATCTTTGTCCTTCTAAAACTTAGTGATTTTACAACAAGACTTTATACCACTATTCATAATACCTTTGAGCACTAATTTGGCTCAAGTCTCATCCTTAAAGTTGATCTAAAATGACCTTAAAAGCTTAGTAGCCACTCCCACTTAAAATCATACAACAAAAAATTTTAACTTAATTAAAAGCTCCATATGAGACCAAAATCATCTTAAGATTACATGGTTATAAAGTCAACTTGGTCTCACTTCCTTAGACACCTAATAGCATTATTTGCTCTGCCAAATCTTTGCTAAAATAAGCTAATACAACCTTTAAGGGATAGAGACTGCAAAATAGTTAACACAAAAAAAA
Source organism: Erythrophleum fordii (assembly GCA_032878935.1). Taxonomy (NCBI): domain Eukaryota; kingdom Viridiplantae; phylum Streptophyta; class Magnoliopsida; order Fabales; family Fabaceae; genus Erythrophleum; species Erythrophleum fordii. Next base: position 9,387,691 of record JAVQMF010000047.1, read on the forward strand.
TATTTACACTCAAGCTAACATGCAAGGTTCTAAACTATAACAAAACAATAAGGTTTAAACCTAAATCCTTCTTTTCTATTCCTAGCATGTGAGGACAAGCCTAAAACATCATAACCTTATCATTTGCTAGCCTAAATAGCCTAAAAACCAAGAGGACAGTAGCTTAACAAATAAATTTTGCTCTGATAGAAAAATGCAATTTCTACACCACTTAGAGAGCTAAAAACTATTTAATTCTCACATGATTTTAAGCTAAAACTTTATTCACTTTTTAATTAAGTTATATATAATATTTTAGCTCATAAACTACTAAAAATTTAGTTAAATACAGCTCTCAACCATGGCCAAATAAAACCTACAATAGTAGCAGAATGTTGACAGAAAAAGTTATTTCAAGAGTTATAGGCCACTCAAAATCCTATTATACACAACAATAACTCTTAAAACCTCTTCCAACAAATCTTAGCTATTGAGTAAATTATGAGCTAAGGTCTACAAATGTAAAAAGAAAAACAGGATTCCATCACAGGGCAATCCTTACACGCCAAAACAGAATAATGACAACAACTTTGAAAGTAAACCAAAAAAAATTGTTATCTTACAACTTCTAAGACAAACACCAATTTTGCCTTCCACCAATCTCAACCATCTTAAACCTAAAGGAATGACTTTTAAATACTTAGAGAAGGTTGTTTGAACTTAGAAATCCTAACCAAAAGTCCTTAAGCAAAATATGACTATTTTATACCTTAATATATATTTTAACAAGGACTAAGCTTAGTAAGCGCCCTTAACTTAGGTTTCACATATCCAAATTTTGTATTTCAACTCCAATTGACTTCAAATCACTTCTACTAACTTCATTTCACTAAATTAGAGTTGCTCTAATTATAAAAAATAAAATTTCTACCAAAATCATAGTCAACTCTTTAACTTACTTTATTCCACTTTCTAGGACCTAATTTATCCAAGGTTGGGAAAATGGTTCTACTATCTACCAAATCTATCCAAGCATGTTCAAAATAGTGTATCTTACTATCTCTAATCATCAAGACTCCAAAAGTATGAAAATATGCAATTTTAACACATTAAGGTCTAAGCAAACATAGTTAAGCTAAGACATCTAATATGGCACTTTTGCATTTAATAAAAAAGTAATTCTTTCCATCATATATATATATATGTATGCATTTCAAGTAAGCCATTTGCATCATTCAAAGAATTGTAATACCAAAAATATCTCCATTTCCTACAAAATATATGCATAACTTAATAAAAAGTGCCTTACTTAGTGTTTATCCATGTACAAGCTTCAAACCCAACAAAATAAGCCATAAGGCCTCATTTTGAACATATAAGTCACATATATCATCAAAATAATTCTATATACAATAAGAGCTTCTACTTACAATAAAAGGTAATATTTACGACCTCTTACACTATGCTTGTAACTTGGTTTAAGCTTTAGACTACTTCCCAAGTCTTTTGCTAAAATTTTCTCTTAAAATTATCAAATGTTTCCCTAAAAAGAGATGAGATACTCATCATAATAGTTGAACTATCTTTCAAGGCATATTTCACAAGAAAAATGCACAAAGAACTAGCATAACGTGCAAAAGAACATCAATAATAGATATGACATATTTGATTGAATATAAAGGTCTTATGTAACACCATGCTTCTCATTCTCATCATGCATCTCATGAACAACATATAACTCATAATTTCATATCATTCAAGTGGTCAATTAACATGGGAATCTCAATCACACATCATCACCATAAACATGGTGTGGGTATAAATATCCTTCTTAACATGTTATTTATACATAAAGACTGAACTAAGGCAAAGAATAGCTTACTCACCATAATATAACTATCAATACAATGTAGGGAGGTGTAGGCTTCTCATTATATTCAATCATAAAGATCATCAAGTGGAGAAGAATAGCCTTCTCACCTAAATTATCTCTAAGTAATCAAATAACAAAGTAAAAATCATAAATATTTATCACACATACCAATTCAAAGAAAATATATTGAAAAAGGTAAGCAACTACCTAAGAGTTAATTTTTAGTTACTCTTCAACAAAGACAAGGCTCACAACTTGCAATAAAGGTTGCATGTAACTACATATACATAATATACTATAATTAATCAACATATTGTTTATTCTTCTTGTTGCACATAAATCCATCTTTTAATTAAATTTCTCATACCCTAAGATTAGGCCTTCTGCTACTTCTACTTTCACTATATTAGCTCCTAAATGTTGGTTCTTATCTTTCCTAAAACTCAAGTTACCATACCTTCCATTCCATAACCTTTTAGCAATCACTGAAAAGCACTTTCACCTTTCACCTCTCATTTTAGATAAGTAGAACATTTATTATATCAAATTTCCCATAATTCCCATCTGAAACTTATCATCAATAATCTAAAATCAAGACATTTACCTATAAAACTCAAGATGTAATTTCTTTGCTCCTCCAACTCTTTTCTCAAGCTCTTTAACACATTAATTCTTCCTTAAAACATAAAAATTATGTTTGAAGTCCTTAAAATATAAATCCACTTTAATTATTTCATTTCAACAATTCTCTAAGAATAAAAGGTTAGAAAATTTACCTCTACTTCACAAGTCTTACTTCTTTAAGCCTTGACAACTTTCATTTCTCATGTTTCTATCTCAAACAAGTGAGAGAAATCATCAATGTATATATCTTTACCAAACTTGAATTTAAAATACTTAAATTAACCAAAATTTTTACCTAGCAAATTTCCATAATCTTCAATCAAGATTAGTGAAATTCAAACATGCCATTTACTCTCTTCCTCCCTACAGCTCTTGGCCCAAAAATAAAACCATACTTCAATAGGGAAATTTTGAATTCTAACATTATACAATGGGTTAGATAATGAAGAGTTTACCTCAATATAAACCTCCATCCTTCTCCTCCCTTAAAAAGCATATGGATGCACCACCCTAACTAAAACCTTTAGCCAAAATATCATCAATTTGAAAACTAGAATCATTAAGGGGAATAGCTTAAGGGGTGGAGTAAATTTTGCAAAGCTATCTTAGCCCAAAACCAAAATTCACAATCTTTTTTCTCCACCTATAATGTCATCAACAGCCTTTATTCAAGAAAATGAGATGGTGAGGATGAAGAAGATGATGTATGAAGAGACTTTTGTGAATGTGCCTTAGACAAAGCTCGAAATTCCCTCTTCATGCAAGACCTCCCATTGTGGCACCATAGAAGTTACACTCTCAAGCTCCCTCCCTCCCTCTCTCTTGTTCTTTTAATTAAAATTTCATTTGGTTGGAGTATAGTAATAAAGGACAACGAAATGGTTAAGTGTTGGTTTTTGGAGCTAAGTTGTTGACCCAATGTGGCAAATTAATTTTGCTACATCTTACACTTTAATTAACTAACTAATCCCCTTTACAATTAATCATTTTCCATACTTTCATTTAACAAATGCCCTTAATTATCATTACTTGATATGCTTGCTTAATTTCCAAATTTATTTAATTTAATTTTCTCCTCTTACGCTAATCATGTTTTAATCTCAATCATACTCTTAATTTAATTCCTCATTTCCTAGAATGTTACACCAACAACTTAATTCATAAACTTAGAAACTAAGGAAGCCTAACTTCATAAACTTGGCTCCATCTACCACCATAGTGGGGTGGTTGATTGAGATATTAGCACTTGAACCAATTTACCATTAGAGATGGAGATGGAGAAGAATTAGATTGTTGTGCTTATAGATCCTTTCCACATCCAAGAAGGGTTCAAATGGGTGGAAACTATACTTGAGAATGGGTTCATTCAAATTGAAATTAGGTCAAAATTCAATAAATATTTAGATGTTAAGTGAAAGTTTATATTCAAGTGTAACTTAATTTGTCATTATAAATGGAAGAATAGCTCAATCTCATAAATAAAATTATTGGAACTTAACCTATATTTATATTTATATGAATATAATTTTGTTCAAATTTGATAAAAATTCTATATGAATGAATTTTTATAAATAAATAATAATTTCACTTGAAAATAAGTCATTAAATTATAGTTAATTAAATAGTATCACTCTTATAAATAAAAGTATTTTTATGCAGGACTACCTTTAACAACATCATTGAGAGTCATAATTAACATATCTGATAAATTTTTACATATTTTTGGAGCATATTGATTAAAAAAAATCAACAAATAATTGATGGATTGAACTAATTTCATTTTTATAGATAACTTTCAAATATATTAATAGACATTTCTTTTGAATTTATTATCATATTAATTCAATTTATAACTTGTTGGTTATGCTTATTTGCACCCTTGTGTACATTATACAGCAACCCCTCTAGAGAACCAGATAGACAATCGACTAGATTAGAATGTTGACAACAACTATGTAGAGTAGAATAGAAAAATTGTTTTAGCAGTTATGAATAGAGACTCCATTTTGGCCACAAAATGTGTCACCATTGTGTGCTCCCTCTCAAAGGTATATTCTTGAAATATATTTGTTTTAATTATATAGTTTTCAAATTTTATTTTTATATGATTTATTATATGAAATTTATTATTGTTATTTACTAGTTCGTGGAGCATGTATATTTGCTCTTGTTTATTTTTTTATTGATAAAAGAAAAAATTTTCAAATAATTAAATTGTGTGACAAATAAAACTCAAAAAAATGAAATATTTATATTTCAAGACTAAAAATATATTTTTTTCTCTTTTAAAAAAAATTGCACTTTTGTATCTTTTCATATTACTATTTGCCTTGGGTGTCAAAATTCAGGACTAGTCCAGCTCCAAAGTTTGGGCTAAGGGTTGAGTCCAAGTCCAATGCAATAATCAAGTTCAGTTCAATCAAAAGGGTCAGGACCGAATCAAAGTCTTAGGTCAAATCAAGTCTTCTGGTGGGGAACATGTGTCTTAGTCAGGACTGTCAATTGGGCCTTTGGCCCAACCTTGGAAATGGGGTGGGATAGGCTAGTGCTTCGACGAGACCAAATCTTTTGTTGTAAATCTATGTATAGAAGGGATGTTATACCCCTCAAATAAGGGAACTAGCTTTTTTTTCTTTTTTTTTAACTTTATGTTTTTTTGTAAACCTGTTCTGTTACATGGTATGCTATGTAGCATACCGGAGCATCTTTTTTCTGTTTCGACAACCGATTTTTTCCCAAGGCTTTTACCTTATCTTATTACAGCGTATAGGGTTGGGGTGAGTTGGGACAAGTTTGACACTCTTCCAATCTTTGTTTTTTTCTTCCAATATGCAAGTCCGCTTTTAATAGAAATCCAACCCAATGACCCAAGGCACATGACACATAACACTAAAGAAGAAAACATTAAAATTTTGAGGAAAAGAATCATTATACCATATTTTTCATGGGCAAAATAAAAGGAAAAAGAAAAATGTGGATTGCCTCGCCTAGCTCATTGCCCTTCTGGGATTGGATGGCCAGCCGTTTCAACCCTACATAATTGTTCTTGTCTAATTTAGCCTTCTCAGATGTGACTTCTATTAAGCTAGATCGAACTGGACATTTTCAGTCTAAATTCAATCTTGTCGATTTCAATTTTCAAATATAAATTAGTGGAGGAGTTTTGAAAGGAAAATTTAGAATTTTACTTAAAAGTAAAGTACATAAATTCTTTACTTTTGGCAAAATAATTTCATAATTAAACTCCTTGAAAAGTTTAAAATGTTTTGATTAATTATCAAAAAAATATTACGTGTTAAAAGATTTAAATATTCTGTAAAATTACTCTTTTTTTTTTTCCATAAAATACTTCATTCAAACACTTAGAAATCTAAATCAAAGCGCCGATCACTATCTTCGTTGTCTACCTCATCATGGACCTTAACGTTCAACTACCTCTTTTCTCACCAAATATGTATTTGTCCATATATACTACATTTTATGTAAGTAGCAATCGACCTTGTTGGCTCAATTGGCAGGATTACTATAGGTTGTGTACCAACACATGTTATCAAATTTCTTCCTTTCGCTGCCAATTAAAGAGTTCACTATTCAAATGGCATAAGTTCAAGATTGGCATGAATTTTTTTTTTTTTGGTGTCAAGTTCGTACTTTAACTTTTTTATTAAGAAAAGAAAATTAGTCTGAACAATAATCAATACTTTGAAGCGATATGATATGATGGAGAAAAAAATTTTCGCGCAGCATTTTTAAGTATTTGTCATTAAATTTTTAATTAGTAAAAATATAATAAGTAAAAATATTTTATAATAAAAAATTACGCAACTGAATCTTTTTAAAAAATTCATATGTTATACTTTGGTTAAAGAATTTAGTAACAAACATCCAACTTTCCTTAATTTTTGTCCCCTAACAAATTGTTATTTTAAGGACTTTTCCGCATTTGGAATAATTGTATTTGACACAATGAAACCTCTTCTATTTTTTTCAATTCAATTAAATGGATTTTGTTGAGTCATGCATTATTTTTCTCATTTAAATTAAACTGTCAAAGTCCCCATGATTAATTGCTGAGTAGACCATTTCCTTACGCAATTATATTATCTTTAATTAACTTCACTTGTTATTTTGTTTTAGCAGATACTAATATGCTCCAGTTGTTAACTTAAAGTCATCTAGATATCCTCTCGCTACATATAAAAACAGGTAAAATGCATATGTTCAAAGGATTTTCATTATTTATAATTAAGGCCTCAATAATTTCAATGGTTTTTGGCATTTTGCAGAGATTTAGTGTCCAGTTCAATCTCCCTTTGTCAATTAATTCAACGTTTTCTATTTGAACCATTGTCTCTTGACATAATAAAAGGTGAAAATATGATCTTTGAAAAGTCATGATAAATTTGTCTTATTACTTCTGTATCTTGTAACGTAAATCACATGCTTTTTCTAGTTTTCTCTATTATACTTAAAATAATAATTTTCGCATTTATTAATTTTAAAATATTATATTCTGCCATTTATAAATGGAAACTGGGTTGAATACTTCAAAATCAGAAATTTAGTCAATGATAATTGAAAATTAAATGTAATTCTTACAGTTTCTATATATATATATATATATATATATATATATATATATATAAATGTTAATTTGATTTAATTAACCATTCAATTATAAGTACGTCCGAGACTAAAGATTTCAAGAAATACTGCTCCAAAAGTGTTTGCGATTGGCATGAAAACAATTATACTTTACAAGTTCACGTTTTTATTATGCAAATAAATCTTTACCTCCATTGTAATAAGAAAATTCAGAGATAAAGTGAATTTAGACACAACGACGAATTAACGATAAAGTCCAAAATCTGCTAGAAGAAAACTAGGAGCAGGGCACACGAAATTAATTCATCACCTAGAGTTGTATCTTTCATTTCACCACACTAGTACGTATGTGATGCAAAAGTCATAATTATTAACTAATGCATAATGTTGTTTTCTTAACTCGTTTAGTAGGCACCGACCATAAGCATTATGATTAGAATACAAGAATAGTGCCCTGTTATATATATTAAGCACTCGTTAATAAATTTAAAGTTATAATTATTAAAAAAGGCGTAAATTATAATTTACCTCATGATTTGGCCTGAAATTAATTTGCTTCCTGTTAGTTTTAAGTTTGTTATTTACTATTCATATGATTTGTTCAATCACTACTTAACTATTTAATATTTTATATCAAAATTTTGAACAGAAATAATCATATAAATGTCAAAACAATGAATAATTTTACTATCATTTATCTATTTTACTTATAACTTAAATAATTTATGGTGTTTCGAGACTTGCTAAGCAATTTAATTTCAGGTTTGAAATGTCAATTTAATTTCAATAATAGTCTTGAAAGACGAAAATTATTTAATATATAGGTAAAGCATACTTTAATAATAAAATTATTCATTATTTTAATTTTTATATGATTATTTCGGTTAAATTAAGAACAAAGAGGTCCCATATCTGTTGTTTGGAATCTTTCCAGTGCGTCATTCACAGTACTGACCAAACGAGAAATGTAACATAAAGGTTCCAACTTAGTGATCATTCTTCCACTTTTTATGAACAGAGGTGGCGACAATAATCACTTATCCCCTCAACTAAACCTAAGATAATTGGCACATGTTTGCAGTGCTTTATAGCTGTGGTTAGTGGTAGGGTTCATATGGCATCGATTTGCCTGTATCATTGCCATTCGTTTCAGCTTTCATCGACTAAAAACGGGGGACATTAAGGTGTATAACGGGCCAAGCAAGCTGATTCATTTGTCTCTCACTGAAATTTCAATGCTTATTTGGTTTTATTTTGCCCATTTTCCTTACATTATTTATTTAAAAAAGAGTGTGATGATATTAAAAATTCACCAATATCATGTATTTTAGTTATTATATAATAATAATTTTTTATCCATATATAATAATTATTTTAATTGTTGAAAATATTAATTTATTTCATAATTAATAGTTCTTAATAGATTTAATTTATTTTTTTTGTAATTAATGAGTATAATTATAATAAAAAATTTTAAAAAATTAAAAATTAAAATTGCTAAATATTTAATATTATTGTGTTATAACTAAGATGTATATTGTTTCTAAATCCATATTGTGAGTAATGTATAGTATTTTTAGGATCACAATATTTTCTAGTTATGATATAATAATTATTCAATATAAAATAATGTTTTATTAAATAATTACTTAAAGTATTTACTTATTTAATGATTACTAAATCTTAAAAAATTAACTTAATTTTTGTATAATTAATTAATATAATAATTTTTAAAAATATATAAAATATTATAATATTTAATAATTATTATATTATAATAAAAAATAATATTTCTAAAAAGTATAATACCGTCTCTCTTCTTCCTATTATACACTAGGGGGAGACACAGAAATTTCTTTTTTTATTACAAAGCACCCACAACACGCACGCACACACCCACACCACATTCACGCATCCCTGTCATGAGCAGGATTGAACACGCAGGCCCTTCTTATGGGAGAGGGGAAGGGACCAGTTGATCCGCTAGATCATTGGCAGACACAGAAAGTTCTATCCGCATGCATTGTTTGCTAATAACTTTATATATGACCAAAGTGTTATATTTTTCACGTTTAGAAAAGGGCACACATCATTTATTAGATTGGTTAGTTTAAATTAATAAAAAGAAATAATAGTTAATTTAAAAAACTATGCCTTTAAGATGTTAAAAAAATAAAGTAAAATTATTCTTGATTAGAATTTAACAAAATCCTTGAAATATAAAATATTTAGTTGAATGATGTAAAAGAAAAGAAAATATAAAAAGGGGATAGATATAATAAAAAATTATCTTTGTACTTATATTTTTAAGAAAATAATTTGATAATTAAAATAATAATTTTATAAATAAAATAATAATTATAAAAATATAAAAAATATTATACAAACTATATTAAAAGAAAAGGTTATATTCGCATGGATGATTCATAACTTTAAGGGAAAAACAACAGAGGCATACGTTGGCTATTGTTATCTTTTTTAAGTATTGTATTTAGAATATTTTAAATTTTGGATAAATTTAAATATTTTCTTTGAACCATTTCAAGAGAATAGTACTCATAAAAATGCTTATATATATATATATATATATATATATATATGCGGTGTTTGCTTTGGCACGTGTTTTTGCAAGGGCGCTATTCAATTCCAGTACAAGATACCCGATAAGATTATGGTTATCATGCTCTCAAACTTGATTGATCTTTTACACTTTAAAAAAGCTATTATGATTTACTCCATATATAATATTTTATTTTGTTTTTCTAGAGAAATTGTATAATATAAACGTCTCTTTCATCAGTGACCAGTGATAGAATGTAAATTATTTTAAATTAAATTGAAAGCTCAATATTTACTAGTATTATTAAATCCCACACAACACTGCAAAGTGGAGATAATTAAGAATGGATAGTTTTTTTTCCCAACATGAATGAACAGTTAGAAGTTTGAAATTCCCTAATCAAGTTTTAATTGATCCATGTGCTTTGACCTTCAAGCAAATTGATGATAGTATGGACCAATACAGATGAATTTTAAATTTATAAAACTAAATTATACATAACTCTTTGAACTATGAGTTATGTATAAATTTTTTTAAAAATTTATAATAAATTTTCCTGAATTTTAAATAATACATAGATAATTTTCTTGAACTTTAGATATATGCAGATAATTTTTTTAAATTTTGAATTATTTACAAATAATTTAATAAATTTTAAATTATTTACAAACAACCCTTTTAATATATCACTTCTTGGAGAAATTATTTACACATTTCTAAAGTTTAAAGAAGTTATCCACATATTATCTAAAGTTTAGGGCATTCTTTATTAACTTTTAAATTTTAAAAGATTATTTGTATACAATCAAAAACTCAAAAAAATTATATGCAACTTTGCTAATCTATAAATATAAAAGTGTATATATATATATATAAAGATTATCATGAAAAATAATGATTGTTGTAACTTGTGAAGTTAATAATAATGACAGGTATGCTTCTGTTTTTTATACCCATGATATATATATATATATATATATAATAAAAGAAAAGGAGAAAAAAAGAAAATGTAAAACATTTATTAATTATTAATTTTGCCGACAAATTGAACGTAGTTGTAGTGAGTTTCGTATATTCGTACATCACTGAACTAGCTACCGTATCCGGCTGACTCTAGCGTTTCAACTTTCAAATATCATTTACCAGCCAAGGGCTCTTCGCCATAATACTTCTCACTTGATCTTCACCCCTTGTAAATAATTAAATAGATAAAGCTCCTCAAGGTTTCTTAATAAAAGAAAAGACTACACACGCACATACACACAAACACACAAAAAAAAAAAGAAAAAAAAATTATCTGTACCTCTCATGCCACATACCCAAATTATACAATCATTTTTCTCAATTTTAATATTTTAATAAATTTTCTTATTGTACTTATAAAATATTCTATCGCTAAATGTGAGTGTTTTAGTATTTTTTTTGGGGCATACCGTAATCAGGCTACTAGTTATTAAATTTAACATTTTTTATTGATGAAAAAGCTGCAGTTAAATCGAAAGATCTGTCTTTAATCAAGAGTATTTTTCTGATAGAGAAAAATGTTCTCGGAGTTCACCCATTTTAATAAGATAATATAAATCATGCAAGATAATATGATTTTAAGAAGAATGGCACCTAGATACGTTGAAATCATTAGTTAAGAATTGTATGAACCATCATGTTAGTTAATTTGTTAAATAACTTTAATTTTGTTTAATGTGATAAATTAGTTAAATTGGAGAGATTAAATTAAGAGACTTTATTTTTAAATAATCAAGATTAAAAGAAAAGTAATTGTTTAAAAACTAAATCATTAATTTATTCTTCATAAAATGACATAATTATAACTTTAGTATTTAAATATCTACATAGAGAATAATTACTTTTCTATTAGTATCATTTAATCTTATGCATTTTAATGTACACAATTAATTAAGTTTTGTACAACAAATATGAAAACAATTCATTATAAACAAATTATTAAATAAAAAAAGGATTTAATATTGAACACAAAAAAATATAAATATAAGCATACCTCAATACAGCAAAGAAAATTCAAATTTGTCCACAACAAATATGCACATGCTGGCAACAAGAGAAGTGGGTAAAGGCAATTAATCTTGTTCCTGAATTAATTCCTGGGAACCCAATCTCCCTATAATCGCAGATTTAAGAGCCTCTTGGTTTCTCAAGTCCTCAGGAATCCTGACCACTACGTCTTGCAGCATGAGCTCATCCACACACGACATGCTCGCATGGTACACCCCTAGGTCCAAGTCTCTCAACGCACCCATTAGCCTCGCCCCTGGGTGGTTCGCCTTCTCCGATTGAACCCTTACCATAGCCTCCGGTCCTATGATCCTAACCTCAACCTCAATACCTGTCACACTAGGCCCCCCCGACGACGTCGTTTGGTCCACCGTCGAAGTCGTCGTGCTCTGGTTGTCCGTAGTATCCGCCATTTCCATTTTCACCTTCTTGTTATTATTGTTGTTGTTGTTGTTCGTGTCTCTCTCAATCTGTGACTCCAATTCCTCGATCTTCGATTTCAGCTCGTTGATGTAATAGATGGCGTCCGATAACAGAGAAGCCTTGTCCATTCTTGAGACGTTCGGAACCACCGCCCGTAGTGCGTAGAACCGGTGGTTCAGCTTCTCCCGTCGCTGCCGCTCTGCCTCCACGTGGTTCAACGGCGTTTCCCGGGCCAGACCGGGTTTTCTTCCTCTCTTCTTGGGGGTTCTTTTCTCCATTGAAGGATTACAATCTGAATCGGAATTCTCTGTATCCGCGTACCCGAATTTGAGACCCGAATTTGTCTTGTTCCTCTGTTCTGCCTTCTTCTTGTTATTATTCCTTGTGTTGTTGTTGTTGTTGTTGTCGGGCACGTGGGAATTGTCTTCTTCTTCTTGTACGCCAGCGATAATGCCGATGTCGGCGAAGGAAATGTTCTGGTCGTCGAAGAATTGAATCAGGTTGTTATTTGGTTGCTTGGTGATAGGTTCCGATCCGAACAGAGCTTTGGCTTGTTGTACGAGACCCCAGTTTTCTCCGATGAGATCGGAAGAACCCATTTCTAGAACTCCATGATTGGTGGGTATGCAGATCAGAGTCTCAATTCCATGCAAGTAAGCCTCTTTGGCTCTCTCGCACTTGCAAAATTGAAGCTCGCGCTCGCTGTTTAGCCAGAGCAGAGAGCCAGAAGTGAAGGCTTTACCGGGAAGCGAAGCAGAAGAGGTGACAGTGAAAGTGCGAGTCAACGACATGACGTAGAACCACTCGGGATCATGGAGGTCGCTGCAAATGTCGTTGTTGTTGTCGTTGATGAGAGATTGAATGCCGTTCAAGAACCTTGTTCTCTCGGAATGGATCTCTGGGTAATGGGTAGTAGTGTTGTTGATGTTGGTAGAACTAGAGAGTCTAGGAGATGTGTCTTTGGTGCCTTTGAAATAGCCTTCTCCCCAGGACAAGAAGAGATTGCCATTAACGTTGTCGTTTGAAATCTGCCAGAAAATGGCATAGACCCACCAGTCTGGCTGACTCTGGAGTAAAAATTGAAGCTTTTGCTGAAGGGTGGGCTGGGTTTCTCGGGGCAGACAGACCAGAGAAGAAGACGAAGAAGGAGAGATAATCAAATCATCCATGGTAGTAAGCACCTTGAGATAAAAGAGAAAGAAAGAAGAATAAGGAAGAGTCGGTGCGAGTGTGGGAAAGAGGTAGAACAGAATAGGATTATAGTACGGATAAACAGTCCTTTTTGCGTAAATAAACAGTCGAGAGAGAGAGAGAGAGAGAGAGAGAGAGAGAGAGAGAGAGAGAGAGAGAGAGAGTTGGGAAATTTGGGTTTGGGGGGATTGGAGGAAGGGGGGATTATATGGAGAGAGCAGGTGGGGCCTAGTGTGGGGACGTTGAATTTGGTGGCAAATTTGTGATTGAAGGGAAATTGCGGTCCATGTCAGATTACTAGGAAGGTGTCAGTGCTACAGAAGTACCACGTGACGTGAATTGATGGACAGGCTCATTAACAAATTATAACAATGTAAGTATTTTTTAGGCATTTATAAATACTAACCATAATATATCCTTCCTTTTTTTTTTTTTTTCTGTGGCCAGTAATTTATCCTTCTTGATTATTAACTTTCACAATTTGAAAATTTTTGTCTAGTTTTTCATCAGTATTGTTAACTAACATAATACTTGAGGTTATTTTACTTATTGCCTAGTTCGTTTTTAATGATTTACAACTTGAGTTTTGTACCTCCAAAGTTTGTTTTTAGAATCACTAAGATGTTAAATTAAAATATTTTTTAAATACAGTTAAAATAATTTAAACTGCAAAGTTGAATAAAATTTTGTAGCAAATTAATAAGAACTTATCATATATATAACAAATGAAAGAATTTTATTTATTATCTTAGTTGACAAAAATAAATAAAAAGATCTAAATTTTGAAGAATAAATATTTATGGAGGATATTTTACATTCTAAGAGAAGTATTTGTAAATTACTCGTAATATAAGTGATTTATTTGTATTTTTTCAGATAATTGATAGGCTATCATGAGAGAGGTCCCCGTGTGGGCCGTGTCCAACCCCCGAGGGGGAGGGGGGGGGGGGGGGGGGGGGGGGGGGGGGGGGGGGGGGCAGAGGATGGCTTCTTACTCTTTTACATGAATCTTAAATGATTTCTCTGTGATGATCATGAAAATCATATTAAATTGGCAGTTCGAATTAGAAAATTGGTGAATTTATCATAAAATTGATTCATCTAATCTTACAAATTGATTGAAGAAAAAATTAATTAAGAATTAGCTAATTTGATATTAAATTGGTTAAAAATTAATTTTAAATTTTTTTGGTTTAAAGTAAAATTTTCACCTTTTATGATAAAGATTAATGATGTTTTATGAATTCAATTCAACTCAATTCATATAGATTTATTATCATATGTAAAAGATTTTAATTATTTATTATAATTTTAAATATTTATATATTTTAAATATATATATTAATTTAATTATAAAATATCATATATACTTAAAAAAATAATTCGACCTTGATTTAATCATAGTTAAATTACTCTTCATCCCGATTCAATGTTTAATTTGATTTTTAAAACATTAAGAATAATTACTTATTTTTTTAATTAAAAAATTTAGAAACTATATTTAATAAATTATAAAAAAATTAAACATGCATATATATATATATATATATATATATATCTAAAAGTATCAAATTTAGATAATTTTTTTTATCAACCAAACTTTAAATCTTTTAAAGAGCATTTTAAAAATAAAGTTCTAAATATACTACATGTTCATTTAAAGGACTCCAGACTGCGCCTTTAACATCAATCTCTAATATAACAATTTTGTAAGTACACGCCTTACATTTAAGATAAATGCAAAAAATAAATTATACTAACTGATCAAAACGAAAATCAAATTTGTCATACAACAAATTTACTTTAATAAATTTTTATTTACTTCTTTTTCTTAAATAAATGTAAGAATAACTAAACATTTTTTTAAAATTTTCTTCCACCGTGAATTTATATATTTATTTATAATTAATTTAATTCATATTATTGAGTGTGCTTAAATATTTTTTTCCGATTAACTGTCTTGTTATTGCTCATTTAGTAGTGCCATGGGAATTAAGAATAGGGTATGACTTCCATCGGATAGACATAGGAATTGTGCATAATTTTACTGGCTATTTGTGTATCTTGAAAAAAACATGTGGCAGGGCTTGTTTGGATATTTATAGCTATGGCATCAAATTGGATATCTTGAAATTGAATTTGAATCTGTGTATTGACTTGAGGTTTGTGTTCATTCTGACTTTAATGAGAACAGTGGGATTAAATGGTGACTCGATCACAATGTTAGACTAACCTTAGGACTAATTTCCATCACGAAGGCGTGAAATTGGATTTTCATAAGTCAATTTCATGATTAAAGTTCCTCATAATCTGGGTTTATGCTTGTAAAGTGATTTGTTTAAAGGTTTTAATGAAAATTAAATGTTTCTAAGGGTTCTAGAGAAAACTAAATTAATGAGGAAAATTGTTGAAGAACAAAATTAAAAAGAAAAAAGAAAATTAATCTAGATAATAAAGTGAGTCAATTCCAAGATTCATGTAATAATTTGGATTTTTTAAATAAGTTTTTACTAATTAAAAATTTATAAGAAAATATGATTAACGTTCAATAATATAAAAGAACTTGTATTTGGATAGAAAATGTTATTTAACTAATTCAGAAATTTTTGTAAGTAAGTTATTTTGGAAAGCTATTTTGACGTTTACATTTTTCTTAATATAATTCTTTTGTTTTTAGAACCTTAAAGTAAGATTACCAGGGACTTTTCCTTTGCTTCCTGTGTACAGAAATGATTGTTCTTTTACTTCCTTTTGAAACTACGATTATTTATGGGCAGGGCCTACGGGTCAGATATTTAGCTAGCTTAATGTTTGGCACAATTAAGAAATTGAGCTTATTTTTATATCAGTGATCCGACCCAATCCAAACAAGTCCTACTTTATGTTATATTAGGACCACCAGAGCTAATTGTTTTTTTATAAATTGATATTTGTAATATAAAAATATTTTTTTGTGAATTTATTGACATATATTTCAAATTAATGAGCTTTTAGAACTCTCATATTTTTATTAATAAAATAATAACTCAATATTATCAAGTAAAACATAAGCTATACTAGCACAATTAATCTTAGGTAAATATGTGTATTTTCATTATTTAACAAAAAAAAATATTAATAAGTATGCACATCAATAATAAAAATAATTAAGAAGTAAAGAGGATTTGAATGGATAATAACAGCTGCAATATATAGAGAGAGTCAGATGAAATAAAAATTTTAAAAAAATATAATATGACAAGATGTTGATAACTAAAAATAATAATAACTATTGGATAAGGTTAGGCAAGACATATTTTTTCTTGTGACTCGATCCGATTTAGTATAGTTTTATTTAAAGTTTTATCGATTTATATTTTTTGAATATCTCAACTCTACCAAACCTAATTAGGCAAGGTTAGAACAGACTTTTTAGGTTTAACAGGCTAATGAACATTCTTATTTGAAACCTAGAATATTATATACCTAATCACCTTTTCTTTTTTCCTTTTTTCCTTCCACCTTTTCGCTCTTTTTTCTTTTCTCCCTTCTCGATGTCTTCTTCTTCCTCTCCTAAATCGTGATCTCTCTCGCTCTCTCATGTTCTCTTCCTCCTATTGTATCCCCATCGACACCACACAACCTCATCATCATCAATGTCGTCCAGCGATCACAATGTTGTTCTCCATTTTCATGCTTGCAACGCGTGCATTTCTAAGCCGCAAGCTTTGTACCCACGTCGCATGAGATAGTTGTTCACCTTCCTTCCTTATAGCACCATTAGAGGCTTTGGATTGCCTTCCCCACTCTCAAAACCCATAATTGAGCTCTTGAAGAAGGGTTTTCACTTAAGCTTTTATGATACTCACACTTCCTTTTAGCCTCTTATAGGATAATTTTTAAACTCAATCTTTGATTTGAACACTAATAAAATAAGTTGAGAATAGAGATATTGAGATAGAAGTAATAAATTTAATCTAGAATCAAGGCCTTTTATAATCTTAGTTAAATTGGAAACATTAGTTGTCAATTAAATTGTCAAAATACTAATTTTGTATTGAATGTGTTTAAAAGTTCTATGTGGATTCCCTAGTAATCGAGGTTTAGCATGAGTTTGGGACATAGAGGTTCATTGTCTACTCAATGTTCTTTGTGAATAGATAACATCCCATGATACAATTTTACTATTGCCTAACATATTTTTAAGTTCCTCATAAATTTTCAAAGTTTGAGTTTTTTTTTTCACTTTTAATAGATCGCTTTTTCTTTTAAGCATCGATTTTAATTGTTACTTCTCTCACAGGGACAAGCTGCAACAACGCTTTTCTTCCTAATTATAAATTGCGAAGTTATGTGTATGGAATCAAGTAGAACCCAAATAACTAGTTTTGAATTTTTCTATAATAGATGCTTATGAAAATCATATACATGAATGATATAACCCAACTTGAATTTGATTGCAAGCATGAGAACATTTTATGAAATGTTTTTGTGTAATTAATGCCCAGATATATGGTGAAATGAATTTGTAATTCCATAAATGTTTATGATTTTATTTATTGGGAAGGATTTGTTCATAAATCCTTAGTGCAACTAGCAACAAACTCGTCTTGAATCCTAATTAGTAAGAGTAAAGGTGATGCTAACCCCATGTAACAATTAAAACGTGGTATTGAGGGATAATATCGAGCTGCATGCTTTCTAGTTGTGATTTGCCTCTATGAGCAATGAATTCACAAGTAGTCTTGTTATCTATCCATGTGAGCTATATGCTCATGACAAATTTAGTTACTTACTCGAGTGAGTTGTATAATCACAATGGATAAATAATTTTGGTTTAAGTCCTCCCAACAATGCAATTTAAAATAATTGAATTTGAAATTTTCATTTGGTAATATTTATTTCAACTGGTTTATTCTATTATGATGTTATTCTTATTGATTTTGAAGTACTGGATCCTTGAAATTCATTATATATTTGGTAGTTGAAATCTTTGTTTCCTTATTAAGGGTTAATTGGGATTCTAATATTTCTTTCAAAATTTCCGTATGTTATTTCACTGCCTGTTGTTAATTCTTCTTGTAGATTTTTTTTTTTTGGGTTTTTGTGTGGATTTGTTATTGTGTTTAACTTCTCAACTTTTACTTGGTAATATTTTATGAATTGTCTATAAAAATACTCGTGCTCTACTTGTCCTCCTTTAGTTATTATAGTAACAATTTACTCATCAGGTTCTCATAGCTCATCCTCCCTATTTTCCATGTTTTAGATAGAACTACCTCAAGTCCAACTCCAATAGTATAGATTGAGTTACCTTCCCTATGATAAGCCTAACACTTGTTCATGTGGGCAGCATATATCTCTGTTGTAAAATTTGTACTCTAGTTGGTAGCCTCATAAAACCACAGTGTGGGAGTTGTGATCTGTTTTAGTTTTCCTGCAAACTCTAACTAGCTGTTGTATTTAAGAGTAGAGCTCTCGATGAATGTATACATGGAAGATATGAATGTTTATTTGATTGTACCGTTTGCAAGTCTCATTTTAAGGGGAAACTTTGCTAAAATTTTTAGAAATCAGCTGAATGAAAATTTGAACTATTCCAGATTGTTGGCATATTTACATAGAAGCACAGTTATGTTTATAGACCTATGGGAGCGAGATTAATCTCATATTCCATGTTGATTACCTCTTTGACTTTGGAGTGTGACACATTATATAATTCTCTTTATGTTTCTTTTTTTTTCTTTTTTTGTTAATTATGATCAAGCATTATTTGTAACACAATCAAACAAGTTGGTCCGCCATGAGCCAGCCATAAGCAAATTCAGACGGACTGGTCAGCTCACCAAACAAGCCAAAGAAAGAGAGTTCATACTTGTCCATGCAAACATAAATTGGTATAGGCTATTCCTTTTATGATCCAATTTATATATTATAAATTTTTAATGCAAAATTATTTTTAGATTCAATAATGATAGATTTTTTCATTAAAAAAATATATAATTAATAATCTGTATATGTGTATGTGATCAAATAGTATAATAAAACCTAGAAAATTTAATTTTCGGATTAAGTAAACCAACTCATAAACTAACTTGTTAACATTTTTTTTTTAATTTTCCTTCATTTTCCCATTTTTTACAAGCTAACTCGCATTTAAATAGGCCAACATTTCTAACGCCACACTTGTTCAATAGGTGAGATCAAACAAACCAACTCAAACTTTATTTCATTTGGACAGTGGTAGATGCACAATCAAATCAATTTACTCTTACGTCAATTTCTTTTTTTATTTGATCATATATGTAAATCATCCATGTTAGGATTATAAAATTCACAAAAGAATTTTTTACAACCTAGTCAGTACCAAATCGTATGATGTTGCATTTAACTAAATATTTTATGCTCATTTCTGCTATTAAGCCAATCTCTTGTGATTTAAGCTTTTTTTTTTTTATAAATGTTTAAATACCACATTTCAAAGTCATGTTTACATGTTACACTAATTATGGGAAGATTATTATAAAAAGATGATGTATTAAAATGATTAAAATGATGTGCAATTAAGTATCCAGACTTAAAAACTTCAATGCACTAAGAATTAACCTCACAACAAATAAATATGAAAATTTTAAACTTAGGATTGTAAGAGATAAAATTGCAAAGCTACATGAGAAATCAGAATTCAGAGATTTTGGCCACACTATCTTGTCTTATCAATTATGGGGCCATTGAACTCCATTATGGGTACTGTCTGTAAGAAGTGTGGTCACATGCCCCACTTCTATAACTTAAATATTTGTATGTCGTCCCCAATAATTTTGTCTTGGAAAGTTAATAAGCAGAGAAGTGGCCAAGTGGGGCACCCTATTTGCAGAGGCGGTACACCATTACTCCCTTCCTCTTAAATGATTCAAGAGTGTTAGTAGAGATGCCACTTGATTGGTATTTTTTTCTATAAAAATTTCGTTCCATTACTTAGATAAATAATGTCCACGAAAATTTTCTACATTAACTACATCGATCATCAATAAGGTTATTTTTAATAAATTCATAAGTTATTAGTTTGATCTACACATTTTTTTCTAATAAATGCTCTATAAAACAATTGAATATGGTTGATAAAGAGAATATTATATGTATTTTCTAAATGAGCGTTTCTATTACACCAATAAGTGAAGTAGAAATTAATAAGAAGTTTATAAAAAGTAAAGAAGAAATCAAATAACTATGAAATTCATATGTACTTTTGGCTATCCAATATGAGTGCTTTTTAAAAAGTTGAATTAATATGTTTCATATTGTTAACGTATAATTTTCAAGTTTAACTGAATGTTATATTAAAATTTAATTGATGCAAATTTAAATATGAAAACTTAAATACAGATAAAATTAAAATGCTTTGAATATTTGTTACTAATTTTAATATTATATATTATATATGAATAATAATTTTGATTTAAAGAATTATCATACTCAATGTGAGCCACAAGCTTGTTTGGCAAGTTATACTTTACAAACAAGAACACTGAGCTTTGGCAAGTTCTTTAGGGTTTTAGCTATCAGTGCTTAATTTCTCTTTTAAATGTGGTTGATACCGCAGAAGAAGCGATGGATAGAAATTGAGAAGTTAAGTGTCGTACTTTATTAGCAAATTAAGTCAAAAGGGAGAATAGCAAATGGCAACTAATGTTTGGCATCTAAAGCCGAGAATGCCCAATTTTGTTTTCTTAAATTTTTTAGTAATTTAGAGAAAGAAAGAGTGAGGAAGAGAGAGGGGGTGAGACTTATTGAGTGAGTCTCACTCATTTCTCCTTTGTATCTCTCTTCTTCTTTCTTTTTATCTCTACATTATTGAAAAATTGAAAGAATCGTTTCTCATTCAAATCCCTTCTATTTAGTGAGATTGAAGCTATCTTTTGGGACATAAACTTTGTTCAAATTTTTGAATCTATACTCTTAAAATTTTTGGAGACAGTGGCTTTTATGTTCTCTTCTTCTAACAAATTCGAGACATTAGTTACTCAAAAAATTCAAAATATTTTTATTATATTTTTAAAAATTGGTCTATCCCCTTTTACTCAGACAAAAGTAAAAAATTTCTTCATTCGAAATCACTGCCACTCCATTGGACTTTGTTCCAGCCTTTACAAAATTCTCACTAAAACTCCTTTCAAATCAGATTAAACTTCTTTTTCCAAATCTCATCTCCCTTTCTAAGGTGTCTGTCAATAAGGTAAGCAAACTTCTAACCCTTTCATTATTGCCCGCGAAAATCAACACTCCATGCACTGCTCCAAAATTAAATTGAGATGGATGGCTCTGAAGCTTGATATATTCAAAGCATTTGCCAACCTCTTGTTAATCTAATATCTTTCTATTCTCCTCAGCCCAAAAACCCCCTTCTTCCCTCTTATCGTGTTATCAAATAAGGTGACCCCATCTCTCTTTAACTTCTTTCATTTTGGCCATGGAATTCCTTTCTCATACCATAGACCTTTCTGTATCCAATAACTTCTGGTCACCTTTCATTCTTAGAAGCTCATACATTTAAAATTTTCCACCTTCTTCTTGTTAATGACATTATACTCTTTGCTAAAGCCAACACGTAAAACTGCTTTGCAATAAAAACACCCTTGATAACTTTAGTTCCATCTCGGGCATGTCTTTTAACCTTGACAAATAAAAATTTGGGTTCTCCCCCATTGTTCCGCATCATAACAAAATCAACTTCTCAAACTTCTTTGGTATTAAACCCCACAATCATCTAGGTCATTATCTTAGTTACCCCCTCCGCACAACTTCTAAACCCTTTAATTTCTTCTCTATCCTTGATAAAATTGTTAAGAAGTTTCAAGGATAAAAAATAAATCTTCTTTCTATGTTAGGTTGATCCTAAGTCATTAGCTCCTCCACCTTCTCCATTCCTTTTTACAACATGCAAGCCCTTTCCCTTCCAAATCTATTCTTGCCAACATTAACAAAGCCAACAAAAATTTCCTTTGGGGTCGCTCCCCATCTTCCAAAATACCCCACTTCTCTTGAAAAAGTATTACCCAACCTAAATCTCATGGTTGCCTCATAATCTTAAATTGTTCCCCTCTTGTTGAAAAATATTAAGCTACTTATGATGGGCTAATCCATAATTTGACCTAATTTTCTATGAAAGAAAATTAATTAATTAAATTGTAATGAATTTAAAATTTATATTTTAAATTCAAATTTTAAATTAGGTTGGTTATTATATTCAAATTATTATTAATTAATTTTGAATTAAGGGGAGTTATCAGTAAAAAAGGAAAGTGATCAATGATAGAAAACTAATCATGCAAATGTGGATATGATCGTTTTAAAAAAAAAAAAACTCTCTCTCTCCCTTAGTCTCTTCTTTGCAACACAAAAGAGAAGAAAACATAAATCTAAGAAACCCATCTCCTCCTTAATGGTATATTTTGCCATTTGCTATAATAGAAGAGTAGAGTTTCATATGGTGATTCCAATTGGAGCCACGACGAGTAGAAATCTGAGCAAGATTTAATTTTGCTACATTCAAGTAAGTACCCAAATCAGTTTCAGTATGTATATTTTCCTTCACTTCCTTTAACGCCTATTCATGGCCAGACTCAGATGGAACTAGCTTCTAATGCTAAGCAACATCTAGATTTCCTTCTTTAGGCATAAATATGGCCTAAATCTCAATAGAAGCATAAAAAGTTTTTCTTTCATCTAGAAAAGCTTCAATAAAGACAAAAAGTCTCTTCCATTTAGGCTCTTTCAACCTTTTAGACTTTGGTTCCTTAGTAAATGCCTGGGAGGATTCCTGACTTCATTTTGGTAAACTTGGAAATTTTATCTCTAGGCATTTAAATTAACTTTCTCGATATAAATCTAGAAGTCAAAGACATTTTTTGCCCCAACCCCTCCTAAACTATTAAAAACCTTTCTTCCATTTTACCTCCCAACATCTTAAATAAAATTCTTGTAATCCCTATCTCAATCATCCCAACTACCCTAGTCACATTTTGGATGTGTTATAATCGCTTGGAAACCTTTTTCAAATGACTTCTTCTCTATAGAAACAGCCTATTGCCTCCTCATCCCTTCGAAAGATACCCTGCCCCCTATTTGGATATGAAAAATCCCATCCCACCTTCATAACCACTTCTTTTTTTTTTTTTTTTCTTTTTTGGGAGATGTTTTTATAATGTCCTTTTAATGGTTCAAATCCTATGCATAAAAAATTGTATCATTTATGCTCTTTGCCCATATTGCACTTGCAAGTTAAATCAATTGCCCATATTCTTTGTGATTGCTGGATAACTTCACAAGTTTGAAAATTTTACAATGTTCCTTTTGACTTCTTTAACTCTTTCCTCCGATCTTGGCTTCAAATTAACAGAACCTCAAATTGCCTATATTCCAACATTTCTTGGAAAGCCATTTTTGCTTACACCTTTAAAACTATTTGACTAGATAGAAATAACTGCCTCTATAACCAAATGCCCTTTAACCCTAAAATTTCTTTCATCAAAAGCAAAGGCAAGGTCCTTATTGGCCCAAATACCCCTCCTATTAAAAAATCTAATATTAACAAATGTTGGAAACCCCCTTGCCTATGGTTCAAACTTAACGTGGATGGTTCTTTTTATAAAAGCTTCATTGGTGTAGGTGGTAACATTCGTGACTTTTCTAAAAATAGAGTAGCAAGTTTTTGCAAAAAGATCTTTCTAGTTCTCTATAAAACCATGATCACAAGAAAGGACTCTTTTCTTCTTGCACTACAACAATGTGGAGGAATACTAGTTGAAAGGATTTGACAGATTTCAACCGAATATGTTTTTTGTTCTTTTCAATATAGAAAAATAAAATAGTACCAAATTTCATGCAAATTCAATCGCTGAAGCTTTTTTTTTTTAAAAAAAACTTGCAATCAACAAATAAGATAATATAGTAAAAAACTGAAAAAAAGCCACAAAGCCAACTTGGTCGATTGAATTTTGGTCATGCTTGCATAATAAATTTTAGCCGATTGAAAGTTTTTGAAATTTTTAAGATAAAAATAAAATAGTAAAAATAATGTAACAATATATAGTTCAAGAATTGTTGAATGAAAATAAAAAAATTTATATTTTCAAACTAAAATAAATATAAAATGAATTATTATTAATTATAAACTAACCAAAATTTAAAATTTAAAAATTCTATTAATTAATTAATTAATTATAATATATATTAATTATTAATATATAGCAATACTTAGTATATTACTAAAAATATTTTTTAGTTTTAAAAAGTATTTATATTTATAAAAAAATTTAAAATTAAAAAAAAAAATTTTAAAAAAAAATTGTAAGTTGCTCAACACATGTCCATAATCAGATGGAAATCATTCTGATTGAGTTATGATCAAATACAACCATATTTTGAGATTTCATACAAAATTTTGGTTTTAAGGTTTTCTACCAATTTTGAGTGGGAAAAAGGTTTCCCATTGAAAATCAGTAGGAAAACTTTTTTTTTAAACTATATTGCTTTTTTTTTTCTTACCTTTCTTTTATTCTAGAATTTCTTTTCATTTCTTTAATTTATAATTATATTTATATTTTAAAATTAGATAATTTTTATAAATAATTTTTTATTTATTATACTAATGTAATTTAAGTTACATGTAATTAATAATTTTATATTCAATTATTATTAATTTTTTACTTTGAATTTATGGAAATTTAATATTTTTAATTGATAAAAAATATATTTAATAAATTTAATGTTTAATATTTTACTTTTTATTTCTCTTCTTATTTTTTTTCTCCTTTTCTCTATTTTTCTTTCTATCTCAATTCTATTTTGATTTCTTTGATTTTATTACATTGATTTATGGTTTCTTCATCTTCTTTGGAGAATAGATTGTTTGATTGGAGAGTTGGTCTTCCTTTCTTTCTTTTTTTATAAAAAAATTGTTTGATTAGAGTTTCTGCCTTAGTTTCTTTCAAAGGCATGTATAAATAATTTTTCAATTTTAGTTTCTTTAAGAAACATGTATAAATATTTGAGTGATAATATTTTTATAATATATTATTTGGTATCTAATGTTGTTATTTATTAATTATTTAATATAAAAATTGTTCTTTATAAAACAAGGTTTCAACCTAAATATTAATATTGGATATGCCATGATGAGATTGAACCATTACTAGCTAACATACATATTGGAACAACTTTTAACTCAAGATTAGTAAATGAAGATCATAATAATAATTAGGGGTGTTCAAAGGTTCGGTTTGATTCGGTTTTGAACAAAAATCAAACCGATCCAATCTAATCGTTTAGCATTTTGTTGAACCTTGTCGGTTTTAAATTCTAATTAGTTTAGTTTGATTTTTGTTTAGTTTGGTTCAATTTGGTCCAATTTGCTTCATTTTTTTTTTGCCTAAAAGTAATTTTTTTAAAAAAATTATTCCTTATAATATGTAAAATTTAACTTTTAATATCCTACATCTCTTAAAATTTTAGCCAATAATAACTTTGAAATAATTTATTATTTTTATCTCTTTTTTTTTTGTCTAAAAAAATTTCATACATTCACAAAAAAACTTTAAAAAGTAAGGAAAAAAATAAGAGCAATCTCTTATAATAAAATAATATAAATAATTTATATATTTTTTGAATTACATAAAGAATGTAACTTTGATACAAGTTTAATTAACAAAAGATCCCATTAATCTAAAAAGAAACAAAATATTAAATTTTAATTAATTATAATTTTAATGGTTCGGTTTGATTCGGTTAATCGAACCAAATATGGAGAAAACCAACAACCAAACCTATTTAATCGGTTTTACAATCACAAAAACTAAACTAAACTAATTTTTAATCAATTTTATTCAATTTTTGGCAGTTTGGTTCAGTTTTGTTTAGTTTAATTGGTTTGGTTCGATTTTGTTTACCTTTAATAATAACTATGAAAGAAATTAGTATCAAAACTTAGTTTATTTGCTAAAGAAATCTATATTCATGTTAATTGGTATATGTTGTACTATAAAGATGACATAAATGAGATCATTTGTAAATTTTGTAGGGCACTCAATATAAAACTAGTTGATATAATCAAAGATAAGGTTTTAAAGAGATTCCAATAAAAAGAGTATATTATTACTAATTACCCATAGATTGCATGGGCTTTATGTCTCAATGAGGTCTACTGAGTTTATGTTATAACATTGGAATAATAAAAAACATAAAGGTGTATTATGTTATCTATTATATGGAAAAATATGAAAACATTTTGATATAATGTATTTTGATTTTTTCATAGAACCACAAAATGTTAAACTTAATTTATGTACAAATGGGTTCAATCTATTGTATCATATTCATGTTGGATTATAATAATTATTTATTACAATTAATTTCCCTCCTAAATTATGCATAACTAATCTTTATTTATTTATTTATTGCAATCATTTATAAACCATAAAATCTCAAAACCAAGATTGATACATTCATGCAGCCTTTAATTAATGAGTTAAAATTATTATAGGAGGAAGAAGTATCAGCAAATGGCATCTTAAAAACTAGAATTTCCAAATGATAACAAAATTAATGTGGACAATAAATGGCTTTTCAACATATAGAACGTTGTAGGCACTAATGTGTAAGATGAAGATGAAGATTAACAACATGAAGATGATAAAGAAGAAGGTTAATTATAAAATTAAAGGTAATTCAATTATTTAAATTTTATTTTTTTTATTATTATTAGTATTATTTCAATTATTGGCATTATTTTTTTTCATTGAAGATGTGGTGGATGAATGAGATGTAGATCTTCAAGTAGATGTATAAGATGGAGATGAATATCTAAATATTCTGAGATTTTTCTTAAAATCCATAAAAGAGATGACATTTAGGTTAATAAAAAATCCCAAGTTGTATATATTAGTGCTATTTTATATTTAATTTATATATGTTATTACAATTTTATTATTTTGACCTATTTTATTCACTTTTAAAATGAGTATATTTGCCTAAAAAACTAGGCAAACAACATAAGGGAGAAAAAAAAACTTAGTATATGGTTTTATTTTTATAATTTTTATTTTATTTAAATTTAATATTTTTGCTTCATAATATATATATATATATATATAAACTTAATATATAACATATTACAAAAAAATAAATTGCTCAAAAAGGCAAAGTAAGAGGGGCAAATATAAGTATTGCAAATTTTCTACATTATATCCCCTTAATTTTTTATTCTTCCTTTTTATAAATCTGCAAGCTCTTCCATTTTAACTTAGTTCAACTTGTTCAACTCTCTCTAGTTAATTTTCTCTCTTTAGAAAGGTCTCTTCATTTTTGCTCTATTTTGTGGTTTACTCTTCATTTAAATTTTCCTTTCTGGTTAGTTTAACTCTCTCATTTTATATTTATTCATCTTTGTAACTTCCTTTCTTTAAAAATTTTGTTTATATATTGCTGGATTGGTTTTTATTTTCCTTTTTTTTTTTAACTCACTACAGGTGAAAATTTCTAGAGTTAGTTGTTGAAATGCTTTTTATCAAGGTTTTGATTTGATTTCTAGTTGATTGCAATGATTGATCCTAATGTTGATCGGAATCTATTTTGATTATTAATGACTTTGGTTTTATTGTTCTTTTCTTACTTCATTTCCAAATAGACACATGAAAAATTTAATTGAAGTGAAACTATTTGGATGAAGAACATGAGTGAAGAACAAACCTAGATAATAGAAAGAACATGAAGAATATGAAGAATACAGACTTAGAAAATGCAAAATGACATAATAAAATTTGAAAACATAAAGAAAATAATAAAAATAGCATAATAATAGTAATAATAATATATACTATAAAAATTTAAAATTTAAAAATATTATTAGCTAATTACATTATATTAATTATTAATACATAAAAACAATTAGTATACTAATAAAAGCATTAGAACATTTTAAAAAATATTTATATTTATAAAAAATTGTAAAACCACTATCTAACTCAAAATGTGGTCAAATGCAGTCAAAAATGATATTTGACCTTAATATGGTCAAACATTTGTTAGACATTATTTTAGTCAAGAAAATTTCTATTTGCTATTTTAGCTAAAACTAAGTAAATTTTTAAAAAGAATTAAAATTTTATTTTTTAAAATAAATATATTAAAATTAACTACATCTTTTTAATTTTAATTTTGAAAATATTTTTAAAATTTTATTTATATTAATTAAAATAATTATCATCATTTTTTATTAGTATTATTTAATAGTTAATTTTTACTATTGAAACTTGCTAAAATTATAATGTATTAATTAATGTATATTAAATAATTTTTTTTGGGAATAAATCAAAAAGTTGTATGATGTGATAGAAGTTCAAAAGAGTACAACGATGATAAGTGCTATTGTGCTGCATTATGTCTCAATTAGGTTTTCACTTGAATCAAATTACTGAATAAGGAAAAATCGATAAATTATTCAACTAAAAAATCAGTAAAAAATATATAATTTTTAATTAAAATTACAACTTTTCTAAATGAAGTTTTTGTCCTTAATTATAATTTTTGTTGTAATGATTATCCCTATTGAAAACTTATAAATAATTGCAAACTCCATCATAGCACCTTCAAAGACTAGTCAATCAACCATATCTATAAAGAAGTAAATATTTGTGCCTACCTCGTCAATCATGGAAGACCCAAAGCTATTCCTTTCTTATAATATCTAGTTCTTCGAAAATGAGAGAAAACATGAGAAACGTAACATACGATTTCTCCGTAAATGAATAAAAAACTTATATGTGACGCAACACTAAAATATTCACTTTTATATGTTATTTTCTTGTATCTTTGTGAATTCCATAACATGAGACTTGGAAAGAGCATGAAGTATGGTAGTAGACCAAGTTAATTTAAGGGCTGAGATAACATCTCGTCACCTGAGTCCAAGATCTTGTCAACAAGATCCTATAATATGTAATGCAAATTCTAAAACCTCATTAACAAGGTTTTCGCCAGTAAGTACAAAGTCTTTTGGTATAATGTGTTAAAACTTGTATGGTATGAAATTAGGTATGGAAGAATTTTTAAATAAAATTTTTGAGTTTTCCAAAGTTTTTAGAGGCCCTGAAAATCATGAGAAGCCCTGTGATAGTTAAAACCCCTCCGGTGAATGTTTTCCAATATTAATGTACCCAAACCTTGATGAATTTGTTCAGGAATGTTTTAGCTTTGATTTGAGTGATTTCAAAGGAATTTTACTAAATTGAAGACCTAAATTTCATAATGGAAAAGACGGTTCTAAAAAAGGAGTCAAAACGAGTTAGAAACGAAAATGACAAGAACGAAGGGTAAAATGAGAATTTTTGAAAAAATTCTTCTTAAACCCATATATATATGAGGCGTTTTTCTTCTCCCCTCATTTAGGTCGACTAAGTTCTGCCCAAAAACTAGAAAAAACTCAAGGGAGGAGGGTGCACAAGGACAAGGCAAAGGAGAAGGGAAAAACTCAAGAAAAAAGTAAGAATTTATTAGAATTTCCTAGTCTTCTTTTTAGGAAATTTCTTCTCCTTCTTTTTCCCTTTCTCCCTATAGTTTTCTTAATGTTTTTGGTGCTGTTTTGAGAAAAAAGAAAAAATTCGGATTTAAAGAGAAGAGGTCAAGGAAAGTGAGAATCAAGCAAAAAAATAAAGAAAAACAAGATAAATCTTTTATCCTATGGTAGCTACTTCCTCCCCTTCCTTCTCCCTATTTCACCCCATGTGTGTAGCCATAGAAGGGCTAGAATTTTGAGGAGAACCAAGAATGCATTCTATAAATTTAAGAGAGGAGAGTAAGAATATGCAAAGAAATCCAAGTAGAAACTATAAATTTTGCAAGATGGAAAAATTAGGGTTTTGATTGCACCTTGAACTCTATCATGAACCATAACCATATTTTATGATATTTAAGTGTTCGTATAAGTTCCTAAGACATAAAGAGGGCTTTCTACATGTTTCTTCTATCAAAACTCTATTGGTGCCTTATGGAAGGATAACTTCGGCCAAGGAGAGTTCATACACTTAGGAAGTGTTTTAATTCCTTCCAAACTTAGTTTTGTATCATATATGATGGGAGAGTATGAGAGGAAGTCTTAGAAAGAGTTTAAAAGCCATAGAAAACAAGATAGTCTTATATGTTCCATAATATGACTTAAAGAAGCAACACCTAGTTAGGCTTCTAAAATTGATTATGTGATGACTCTAAGAGGTTTAAATAGGGTCAAAAATCATGAATTAATAGATAGAATAGAGCCAAGATGATATTTTTCAAAAGTTGCTTTATTAAGTGTACTATGGAACCATAAAATAGCCTTATGAGTCACTTATCCTTCCTAGTAACTGTGTGGCCTTAGATTTTGTTTCAAGAGTATAATTAGTTTCCATATGATGTGTCTAGGCCAAGAGGAATGATCTCTACCTTCTTGAATGTGTGAGGTCAAGGGAGAGGATTCAAAGCTTAAGGAAAAAGTATGCAAATGTAAGCAAGGTAGCTCTCCCTACCTTTTATCATGCATAGATGTGTGCTTACATTGTCTTGAATGTGTGTATGTATGTTTTAAGCCATGAAAAGTATTCTAGCATGATTTTATATGCCATGGTACCATGATAATGCATTATATTTCTAAATAATATTTATGATGTTTGTTTTGGTTTGCTTGAGTGTAGAAAAGTCAATAATCCTTAGCCATGGTAAGAATGAGCCAAGAACCTTTAGAATTGGTTGAGATAAATTAAAGAGTTTCTAAAAAGTGAGGTTGACTCCTAAAAGTAAGGTTAAGTCTAAGAACCTCTTAAAGAAAAGGTAAGACAAGTGCAAGATCTACAAGTAAATAGGTGAGGCTAATTCACTTACTTAGCAAGCCTATGTATGCCATATATGACTTTTTCAAATGTCAAGAATGCTTTTTAAATGATTGTATATGTCAATATACTCATGCATGTATTTGTAAGACTTGTATTGCATGCTTTATGTATAATTAAATGAGAGATGAGCTATTGAGATTCTTTAAATTTCATTCTCTCCTCTCCAATGTTCTAACATACTAAGTGGACTAAGAGAGCAAGGAAATGGAAGCCAACCACTTGAGAGATAAGAGCATGACATTGAGATGCATGAAATTTGCTTTTTTAAGGCCATCAAGGTGACAAAGGTTGTAATCTATAGTTGTATATGACCCATGACCTCTTAAACATGAATAATTATGTTAATGTGTGATGTATAAATGAGAGATTATGTTATGTGACTATTAAAATGTATATTGAGCATGTAATGGCAAATTTTACTTCTTGAAAGTTTGATGTATTAGTGCATAAATAGAAGTAAAATGGCCAAATTGAAATATATAAGGGTTGGGACGATTTAGGTAGCTCATACAAGTCATAATCATGTTTTTAGAGTTGTCCAAGAGGTGCCAAACATCAAGGGAGATCATTTGGATGCTTTGGTGTTTTATATAGAGCAAAAATTGACCATATTGAAAACCTATACTACTTTTTGTCCAAATAAGCTCTTC
The DNA here is from genome assembly GCA_032878935.1 of Erythrophleum fordii. Lineage (NCBI taxonomy): Eukaryota > Viridiplantae > Streptophyta > Magnoliopsida > Fabales > Fabaceae > Erythrophleum > Erythrophleum fordii. Next base: position 9,419,527 of record JAVQMF010000047.1, read on the forward strand.
TTGATATGAGATTTAGTATACAATTAGAGCTTGTTAAGAACTTTTTAGAAAGCTAAGGCTCAAAATTTTTGAAGGTTTAGGAAATATTTGATGAATTTTCAAAGTTGGGAAGAATTCTGAATTTGGTCTAGTGTACTATTCATATTGATCCAAAGTTAAATTCTATCACTCATGGGGCAAATGATATCCAATTGCTACAAAATTTTATAAGGATAAACTAGACACTTCTAATGACTTGTGCCAACTAGAATCACTTAATTTGGATATCTATAGAGGGAGATATGAATTTTTAAAGTTTTTGCCCAGCATTAGGTGTTCAGACTGACCTCAAATACTATTTGATTAGTTTTCAAGGTCTAGATGTACCTAAACTGGTTTGTAGTTATTTTTAACCTTTTGTAACATCTATAGCTTTCCATATTAGCATCATTTACATAGATTAGATTTTTGTAGAATTAATTGGACATTTTTGAATTTTGTAGTAGAAACTTGTGATAGTACTAGCAACCTGCCATACCCTTGCCTATTTTTGAACGTCAAACATCTTCTGTGTTGTGTTTCACAGCCTGGACATATTTTTAATATAAAGTAAACATGTTTTTTTTTTATTTTTTTTTTTCTAAAATTAGTTATGAGTTTTCAAAGTTTGTGACAAAAAAATGCCAAATTCTGACCAAGGCTACCATGATGAATTTTATGTATTCCCTTGCCTTGATGATGGAAATAAGTTGTATGTATTTATTTAAGTATAAGAATATGGTACATGAATCCATACAGACCATGGGACACTGAAAAAAAAAATTTATCCGTGACAAAAAGGCAATTTATACATGAGAATTAATGCCATTATATTGTCTACTATAGAATAAGCATGAGATGAGGCAAGGGAATTACATGAATTGAGTCTTATAAGTATGGTGTTACACTTCTTCTACTTCATTTATGTTCCACCCTTTCACATCCTAAATTGGGCTTTCTTTTTGACAAATTAGGTTTTGTTACTCAACAAAAGTATCCTCCTTAAGAGATGGACTCTTGTTTTTTTATTCCAATGAAATAAAAAAAATAATTGAAAGCAATAAAGCAAAAAGTATTACACAAAGAAGTAACATTTACATTGAACTTGGATTAATTATGTTTGAATTCATAAAAATCGAGAAAGAACTCAGAGAGATAGTCTCTGAATTCCACTACCATGTGTGTCTCTAAGTTCTTTCTGACAACTAGAACTTGGAGACACTATTTTTGAGTTTCAAGTGGCAACTTTTCGCAAGCTAGCCTATGCTCTAGCTTGCAAAAGCTGAGTTGATTTGACCAGTTAGCTAGTGACCAATTACATCATCATCAATTAGGTTAAAGATGTTGAAGATATGGTATCCCTATGGCACATAGTGATACATTAGAGGAGATTTCCTTGACAAATGGCATACTATGGTTGGTTGGTGTGAAAAAAAAATGATAATAATGAATTACAAAGTCATTGTGCCTCTAAAAATTTGTTTACCACTTAGTTCCTTCCCCATCACTGAAAATGACCTAGAAGCTTTCTTCCTCTAGCAATTTTGTTCGTGCTTTCTTCTGCTTCTTCTTATATTTTATTTCCTAAGCTCAACTACCTCTTCTTCTTTTTATGAAGTTGTGTTTTGGTTGATTATTTTTCAAACAAGTGGGACACAGTGCTTTAAATATTTTGTACATATCTAATCCTTAAAGGTATGATTTTATTTTCAATAATGTAGGATATATTTTTAAATTTTTATCTATTATTTGCCATCTTTTTATTCTATATGTTATATATAAATTTTGTATATTTTATGTGTGTAAATATTTGATGATTATGTAAGTTTATTTAAGAGAAGAGAATTATTATAATGATTTAGTAAAGGTTGTATGTAGTTTATTTTAAAGTTATTTTACTGCATTTCAACTTTTTTAGCTTTATTACATGTTGCTGCTATGGTAATTTTTTTTCTAGTTTCCATTTTGGCTATAGTATGAAGAAGATATATTTTATAGGTAAAAATAAATGAAAAAGTAAAAAAATAAATAGGTAATAACAAATATCTCAGTTTAAAATTTATATTATGTTGTGAGAAATTTCAAAACTAGACTTAAATATAAAAAATGTAAATAGAATTATCAAAAAGAAGTATAATTTAAAAATTAGGATATTTTTATTAAAATAATTACAATAATATTAAAAAATTAAACTAGGAAAATATAAAAATAATTATATAATAAAATATGTCATTTAAATATCATATTATGTTTAAGAAATTAGCATAAAAGTAAAAAATTTAAATAGTCAAATATAGGATATTTTTAACAGTGTTTTTGGAAAAATATAAATAAAAATTATTTTCAAAAATAGCATAAAATAAAAAATTATAAATATACTAAAAAAAAAGTAAGTCTACTCTAGAAATTAAGTCTACTCTAGAAATTAGGATATTTTAAAAGTAAATTTGTTAAAAGAAGAACAATAATATTAAAAAAAATAAACTATCATAAAAATAATTAATTAATAAAATAGGATATTTAGAATTATTTTATGTTTAAGAAATTAGCATAAAAGTAAAAAAAAAAACTATGAATAAAAATTCATTTTCAAAAATAGCATAAAAATTATAAATGTAATTATTTAAAAAAAGAAGGATATTTAAAAATTATATTATGTTTGAGAAATTAGCATAAAAATAAAAAGTATAAATATTCAAAAATAGGATAATTTAAAAAATTAATTGAGGAAAATATAAATATAATTATTTAATATATTGGTAAATATTATAAAAGGATATCTTTTTCCATATTAGTTATATTAGTGAGAAAACTATATTATTTATATGAGATAAATTACTAAATCAAGGTGTAAAATTAAAAAGGAAAATGGCTAAAATAAATGAGTTTGTTAACATTTATGTAAATGAAAGAATTTATGAAATTGTTAAAGGCACGACATTTCAATGCTTCATATCTAAAATAATAATAGCTAGCACAAACATCACATTGGGGTCATCACAAAAGGTGATTAGTTCAAAGTTACAATTTCTATCCAATCAGATTGTATTTGATTTGATATATATCTTTTTAGTGTCATTAAATTCAATATGGTATTAATTGATTATCTTAAAAGACAATTTCAATGTCCAAAAGATGTGGCAAGCGCATTCACATTTCCTATTCCAATTGAATGTAATAGAGTTATATGTGAACATCTCAATCATTGGCCTACATTTAAGCATAGAATTTCAGCCAATCAAGGTAAACTATCTGCATGGCACTAATGAACAAGCTTTCCTTTTCCCTTCATACCTCATAAATTTTCACCCATTCAATCCACCACCAACTTATGTTTAACATTATCACACCTTACCAATTGAGTTTAGTTCACAATTGAGTTCTTTCTATTCAACACTTGGCTTTACTAAAAATGTTTTTTTCCAAATGGCTCAAATGTAATAGAGGACTTTAAAAATAAAAATGAATATGATGCTGAACTAAATTCTAATTATAACGATGATGAGTTTGAAAATGATTGTGATGATATGAGTGGAAAGGATCTAGTTGATGCCATTTAAGTTGAACTAGTGTATTAGTATGTCAACCCCACTGCTAGTTTCTTCTCATAGGTTAATATGGCCTCAGCTAAGGATAAGTGTGAACACCGCATTTTGTCAAGACATTTTAAAATAAAAACATAATAAAAAATGAAAAGGAAAAATAAAAAAAGAAAATATTTTAAAATAATAAAAAAAAGAAAAATCAAACCAAAAAAAAAAAAGAAAGCCCATCCTTCCTTTGCAGTCCAATGTTAAACAAAAAAAAAAAAAGAAGAAAAAGAAATGGGCTGAGAAAGGACAATAAAACAAAAAGGTTTGGGCTGAACCTTTGCTGGGTTGGATCAACCCAATCCGAATCCATTTATTACCCTATCCGTATCTCTCCCTAGTAGCCTCAAACTTACGCCTGCTCCATACACGATGAGAAGACTCTGGCAACGCGACACAGAGAGGCACAGAGCTTCGAAGCATAAAAACGGAAACCAACATCCAGCGGCTCAGAGGGTTCTAGTGGAGCAGACCTGCAGCGAGGGGCTCAAGGAGTTGACTGCCTTCTCCCATCCCTTTCGTGACCAGAGAGAGGGGGAACAAGAGAACTGAAATCAGGGAGAAGATAAAGGGGGGAGTCAGGGAGAATTAGAGAGGGGGAACCGAAAAAAAAACAAATCGAGCGACAGAGAGGATCATCAGGAGATCGAGGCAAAAGGAGTCTCGAGATAAAAAAGGGTTCTTTTGGATTTGACAGGGGATTTTTTTATAGGAAAACAGGAGGGAGGAGAAAACAGGAATCGAGGAGCAAAGCAAGAGGGGCCAAAAAACTGAGAGACAAAGGGGAGGAGGAGGAGCGTTTGAGGAAGAAAAAGGAAGAGGAGAAAAATCGATGAGCAAAGTGAGAGAAATCGAAAAAAAAACTAAGAGACAAAGGGGGAGAGAGAGCCTTCCGGATCAGAGGGGGAGAGAGAGCTTTCGGGATTTGAGAGGGGAGAGGACGAAGGTGTAAAAGGGAAGGGAAAGAAAAAGAAAAAAAAAAAAAGGCTGAGGAACGTTTTCTTCGGACTCGAGTCATGGAGAAACAGAGGGAAGGGAACCAAAAAATCAAGAGAGAGAGGGATTCGAAGAATCGAAAAGGAGAAGGAGACAGAAGCAAAAAGCCAGGACGCGAACCACAGGGGGATGATTTTTGGATAGAGGAATTTGAAGAGGGAGGAGCTCATTTATCCCCTGCAACTCCAAAGGTAAGTCATGAATCCAGATTACTGTCCTTACTTGTCAATAGAATTTTCTTGCAATTGCTAATGGTCTGTGCTGAGATGGAATACTGGATGGTTCTATCATTCCAAACGGTCGTGTGTGGAATCCGAAATATGGTGCTCTATATACATCCTTAGACACGCACAATAGGTGCTCGATGAAATGCCTGTTAGAAGGCTAAGTTGATTTCTGGTATTTGATCATGTTCGCTGGATATGAAAGTCTGATAGAGTCATGATGCATTACTTTAGTTTTTCCTGCTATGTTATTGTGATGAACGAATGTAGTTTTAGAATCAATGCTTGCGTGAGTGTCTTTACTTATCAAGGCTGTTTAATTCGTATCCTGAATTGATAGAAATTATAACATTGTTAGGAACGTAAAGGCTTGGGTGAATACAGTTTACTCAAATAATCTTTTTCATTCTTTTTTTTTTACTTGTAGTTCATTCAATTTCATAATTCCTGTCTGAGCGATTAGATCATGGGCAGTGTTAGCTACTAGAATGAATATTTAATTTCAAATGGATCACGGGCAGTGTAAGTTATTAGAATGAATATTTGAAGAAATTTCGAATGGAAAGCTCAGGTGGAGGGATGATCTCTTGGGTATGCTACCGACCCTTTTTTACAGTGTCACAGTGTCAAAAAATGCATAAATCTAATAGTCATGCTTTCATCCTCTGGGCTTCATTTTGCTTTCTTTTCTTTTTCTTTCATTTTATTTGTTCTCCCGTGTTATTTTAGGGCTACCATGTGGGATATCTTGTCCGCTTAGGCATATAGGATCATATATGGGAATCATGTGAGGTAATAAGCCTTCCTGGTATCCATTAGATTCATATTCACGTTTAACAAGGTTTGGGTTCCAATGGCCCATATCAAGTCAATCCTGTCTTCAAGAAAGTATATTAAAGAAAAAGTTTTCAAGAAGGAAAAGTTTCTAAAACCATATGAAAGGCAGTCCTTTACCAAGAACTTGAGAAGCCCAATGATTTTCGTCCCTTAACAAAAAAGGAGGAAAAAGTGATATAAAAAAAAAAAGGGTGATTTCAACTAGAAGAGCTCTTTTGAAAGTAAAATAATTTTTTTTTTATAAATATGCTAGGCGATATTTAAACTTTAAGTGTGAGAGAGTAAGAAAAAACAAAAACAAATAATTGCACAAAGAAAAAAAATTGTCAAAAAAAAAAATCAAAGTTGGGCCCACAAAAAAAAACAATAACAAAAAAAAACATAATAATCAAATAAAAATTAGAATATGAACAAGATATTAGAAAAGGAGTCATAAAACAGAATAATAAAAACCCTCATTAAAACAAAATCAAGCTTAAGAAAAAAGGAATGATGAAAGGGGTTAAAGAATTGAAATTAGTCTAATCTTTTTTGAATTAAGACATACAAATCAATTTTAAAATTATTTTTAGGCCAAATGATCTTCACTTCTTATAAAAAATAAAAAAAAAATATACAAAAGAAAATCATAAAAGATACACACACAAAAGGCAAACAGAAATAAAATAAAAAAAGAAGAAAAATAATAAAAATAAAAGTAGAACACAAAATGAAAATTAGCCAAAAAGAAACAAATAGAAAGAAGACGAAAAAATAATAATAATGGAAACAAAAAAAATGAAAAATAGAAAAAAAAATAATGACAAAAAAAACAAAAAATAGACAAAAAGAAAAAACAAGAATAAAACAATAACAAAATTTTTTTAAAAAAAAAAAAAGAAGAAAAAAAAAAAGAAGAAAAAAAGAAAACCAAAAACAATGAGACGAAAAAGGGAAATAATAAAAACAAACAAACAAACAAACAAAAAACAAAAACAATGAAACGAAATTGAATGAAAAAGCAAGAGAGAGAAAGAGAAAATCAGAAATGCAAGAAAAATTAAATTAAATTTTTCTTTAACAAATTAAAACACATCAAAACTCGTTTTATTTGTTAAAGGAAAAAGTGATTTATTTTTCTTCATCCTTTCGAAGAAAACAACACCTAAATGAAAAAAATTAAATAGCAAACAAAATTAAATTAAAAATTAGAAAAACAAAGAACAAAAACAAAAGAAAACAAAAGAAAAACAACAAAAACAAGAAAAAAAGAAATAAAAAAAATCAAACAAAAGCCAAATAAACAAATAAACAAATAAAAACAAAACCCAACCAAGACATATTTTTCGACTAATCAAACTACGTGGGCTTTGATCCCTCCGAAGGGTACGTAAACTCTAGGCTCTTATCATAAGTCAAGTCCGCCCTTGTAAATAAAATTTTTTGTTCAATTTTCATTTCCTTAATTTCTTTTCTTTCATTTTGTTTTTTCTATTTTTGTTTCTTTAATTTCTTTCTTCTTCTTTTTTTTCAACTTTATTTCCTTTATCTTTATTTTTTTATCTTGCATGTGATTTGTTAAGAAAGTCAAAATAAACTAAAGGCCATATTGATTTTGCACAACTGACTTAGGGTAACTGTTCTTAGCAACCGATGTTGTGGGGTGCCTAACACCTTCCCCACTCACAATCGACTTCCAAACTTATTCTCTGGTTCATAGACCATTTTTCTTATTTTCCAAATAAAAAGGCTTTTCTAAAATTTTACCATTTCAAAAATTAAAATTTTGGTAGCGACTCTACTACTTTATTTTAATGTTGATTTCAATTTTCATTTTCTTTAGAGATTGAAGCAAAATTTCTTTTCAAACAATTTCTATTTTTTTTTAAAAAGTGTCACGCGATCGCATTTTCGAGTATGACAATGAGGATTTTGAGGAAGTAGGTGATTACATAAATTTGGACAATCAGGAGTTATATGTCGAATTAAAATATCTAACTCAAAAAGCATTACGTTGCATTGTTAAACCATACTTTATGAAAGCACACCACACTTTGGAAAAGACATCTAAAAAATATAAAAAATGTTAGTGTGTTAATTATGACACTAAATGGCAGGTAAAAGCATGTAAAAAAGATAAGGATAAAGGATCGTATTGGCAAATAACAAAATATGGCAATCCACATATATGTCTGCCTATGACATTATTACAAGATCACCTAAAATTGGATGCTAACCTTAGATCATCATATATTATAGCAGTGTTAACTGAGACGGCTGATGTTTTAGTTACACAAATCATTGAGCGGATAAAAAGTTTGCTTGATTATATTATGTCATATAGGAAGGTGTGGAAAGAAAAACATAAGGCTGTCGCAGTTCTTTTTGAAAATTGAGAGAGCTCATATGTCATTTGCCTATGTGGCTAATCACCATTCAATATTTCATGCTTGGCTCGTACATTAAGTTTGTGACCAAACAATATCTACAAAGTAATTATACTAGTAAGCAAATGGTGATATTCTAGTATGTATTTTGGACATTCAAATCCTGTATAGACGCAATTGATCACCTAAAGCTAATGATCTAAATTGATGAGACATACCTTTACAACAAATGCAAAGGGAGCCTCTTAATAGTAACAACACAAATGGTGACTAGCGGATTATGTGACACCTTAATCTACTACCGCTACCTAGCCTCTCACTGGGCTCGGTTTCACATGATTCCCAAAGAATCAACACCAATCCGTGGCATTTTCATGCTATGATTCGGGGTTTCAAACACTCAACTTTTACCCCGTGAGTCTTGTGAACCCATCATTCACATTCTCAACTAAAACTCCACTTATACAACTCATACATAGCATAAATCAAACCATAAGCCACGGGTATGGAGCCAAAAACCAGAAAATGCACTTTTCTCACTTGTGCCCAAAAGTCTTATTTTGGCTCTAACTTTGGAAAATCATAAGTAATTGTAGAAAAATGGGAATGTAGCAAAATTTAGCTTTCTAGAAAGCTCTAAGTATTAACTTTACCCTAAAAATTATTCCCAATCAAAATCTCAGCATTTGGACCAAGTTTGACATTGAAAATGGGAGGAAGGTCTAGCTGTCACTGTTTCTGGTGTAGCTTTCTGTCATGACTTTCGAAAATTCATAACTAAATCCAAACAAATCCAATATGGGCACATTATACCAATTCTGAAAGCTACTGATGTCTACTAGAGGAGAAAAATAAGTCCAGATCAGTTCAGTAGCTCCTATACCCCAAAAACCGATGGAACAGTGACGGGGGTCAGATGAGCTCCCTGATGCTGATACAGAACTTCAGACGATCCAATCTCTCTCTACAGACCTTCGATTTAGGTGATTCTAGTTCCTATAAGTCACTTTGGTTTTCTAGTTTATGTGTATAAAATTTCACCACATTTGGAATCCATTTGGTCTATGAGTGCCACAGATTTCATTTTCTGGTTTAGATGAACAGTACATGACCAATCCATTAAATTTTTCCAAATTCAACAATTCCCCAAATATTCTCTAAATCTCTGAATATTACCCACTTTAGCTTCCTAAGAAGCTCTCTACAAACTCTAGAGGCACGCCAAATTTCATGGCAAGAGGAGCTCATCCGGTTATACTTTGACGGAGCTCTCAAAACTACCGATTTTGGCACCCCAAAAGTCCAAAACGGGTCCAAATGGCCTCTCACACACTCTAGCCACTCATGGACAAGTTTAAAAGCATAAAACTAGGATATATAACAAGTCCATGTGGTCCAAATCAACATACATTCCAATCTCGCTATGCTACGGCCAAATATACACTACTTCATGCATTCAACAAAAAGGGCAAAACCCTCATTTCTATTCATTTGGCTATAAACATAGTTCATACAATATCCTTTCACATTTATACACATGTTACAACCTTTACATCTTAAAAGTAGTGGGCGCATATTTATTTGGCACCACTTTACATCAAACTTACATCAAAATATCAAAATAAAACTAACATTCTCCTATACATGCTCCTAGGCTCCTTGGTGTGCACTTGCTTCTCCTTGTGCTCCACCTAGCATGTTAAGTTGGGAGGGGAAGGGGTGAGATTCAGGGAATCTCAGTAGCTCGTGCACTCAATCAAGTAAGCAATCAAGGCATATAACAAGTCAAAGCATGTGAATAAGCATTTAGCCATTCTCAAACTACCAACACATGATGTACATGCTATAGAAATCACAACAATGCCAAAATTAAGCTCTAGGGACTTTTGGTCTAGCCTCACCCGAGTCTAGGGACTTTTGGATGGCCTCACCCGAGTTTAAGGACTTTTGATTTGGCCTCACTCGTTTGAGACTTTTGGCCTTGTCTCACCTTTCTCATGGGACTTTCGGCTTCACCTCACCCATCTCAAGGGACTTTCGGCACTACCGCACCCAAGTAATTCTCACAATTCATCACATAAGCATATTGGCATCAATGCATTAAAGCAATAGCATATGGCATATTTCACACAATAAGCATATACATAATCATACAATGACTATCATATCCAAGAATGCAACAAGAAAGAGTGGAAAAGAGAGCTACCTTTGAAGCCAAAGCCAACACTAGCTTTTCCTTTCAATTTCTCCTCTCCTTTCTTAATTTCACACTCACACCTTGATGGAGGTGCTTCACTTGAGCCTAGACACAATTAGAGAGCATGGAATTACTCTCTCAACATGGAATCATCAGATCATACTCTCCTACATACCAGAACCTAGAGTTCTCTCTCTCTCTCTAGAATGCCATTAACTCTTTCTCTCTCTCAAGCTCCCATGGTAGTGGAAAATAACATTTTCAAAGAAAACACAAAGATTAAAAGGTGTTTTCCACTTTCCCTCTTCTGACCCATGCCCAAAATTCAACCATTTTCACAAACAAAACCGCAGAAAAAGAGGGCAAAGAGAGGGGATCAGAAATCTAAAGAGAAATAGGAGAAATTTCCTTACCTTTCCCTTGCTTTTCCTCCTTCTCTTGATCTCTCTCACTCTCCATGCCTCTTTTCTCTCCTTGGGTCGAAGTCTAGGGCAGATATGAGAGAAGAAATGAGTTTGGGCGTTTAATGAAGTCTGATTCTCGCTATTTACTCTCTTCCGGACTGACCCTCGCTACGGCGAAAACTAACCTTCGCTATAGCGAGCTCGTGTAATCTGGCTTCGCTATGGCGAGGTGTAACCTTCGCTACGGCGAGCTCGTATCAATTCCCTTCGCTATGGCGAGATATACCATTCGCTATGGCGAACTCGCGTCAGTTCCAGACCTCACTCTCGCTATGGCGCACGCTACAGCGAGCAACTCCCTGGTTTTTGTATGGACTGTTGCCAGCACTCGCTATAGCTAGAATCACGTTCGCTATGGCGAGGAGGCACTCTCGCGACAGCGAGATCATTTCTCGCTATTGCGAGAAGACTTAGCAAAAATTCTGGATTTCGAAAATTTTCAGCTTTCACTTTCTTTCTTTTCCCTTTTCTTTTCTTTTTCCCGGTTATTACAGATTATGCCCCTTACCTTTGTAGTTGCTGAAGGGGAGACATAAGCAGTATGGATATGATTTCTTTTCAACCTACATAGGTGAATGGTGTTAGAAAGATATGGCAATTGTTTAATATTTAATAGACATCCATCAATTTACTAATCCACAAATTGGTTGGAAGCCACCATACAGTTATAATGTTTTTTGTCTTTGACATGTGACTAACAATTTGCACATGTACTTTATGTCATCAAATCTAAAGTGGAAGTTAAAAAACATTGGTGTGTTAACTATCTACATTGTAGTTGATTATTTACCAATTTTAAAGTTGTTGATTATCTTGAACAAGTTATGCATACAAGCATCAGGTTGTCGATGGAAATTGGTTGAGTTGGCAACACATAAACATACAGCTAGGTGGACCTAGGTGTATGACATGGAGAGTGGTCACTACGAACAAAGAACATAGTAGAGTGTATGAAGAATGTTTTCAAGGCATCAAGTCTTTGTTTGTAACAAGTATAACAAAGGTAACTTATTATAGAGTCAATCAATACTTTATGCAACATGCTGAGTAGATCAATGCTCAAATAGTTGCAAGCTATGTCTATTCTTAGACCCTTATAAAAAGGATGGCGGTAAATGTATAATACACCATTTCATTTATTGTTTAGGTATTTGATAGGCTTGCTGCATCATTTGAGGTGGGAGAGCCATATGATCATATGAATCACTAGTACAATCAGGGCTGTAATGTGAACTTGACCAAATGCATATGTGATTAAGTCATTTCTAGTGGAAAGTTATCCTTGCCGACATGTTATTGCAACCTATGCATCCATATCATTGGATCTGTTTCAGCTCGTGGGTTTCATTTTTTGCCTAGATGCCTTATATACTATTTGTAGCAATGTGTTTCAGCTAATTAGAGGACAAGAATATTCGTCGTAGTCAAGTTCAAAGTTGGTTCTCGATCCATTAATGCTTTGTGAGATAGGTCAACCTTAATCTACATGCTATTGAAATGAGATAGATTTTAGGGCCTCAGGACAGCCTATTAGGTATAAGTTATGTAAACAAATAGGATATAATTATGCCACCTACCTACATCATAACCATCGTGACTAGTAGGAGATTAACATCTATTGTTTATTTAAGCCAATGTAATTTATGCAATTTTGTTGTAGTTGATTAGTTCTACATGTATGAAAATAATTTGTTCTTAAATGCATATTAATAAGTTATGTTCATTGCACATGTCCATTGTAAATATTAATCCACAATATCCATTATAATTAATTTATCAATAGTCATGTCTTAATTGGTTTTCCCCAATAAGGGTGTAAATCCTATGGCTAGTACCAAGTAGGTTGTACATCTAGGTGTGGAGGATGAATTTATTTTATACCTACAGAGTCAACATATATTGCAAGTTGTCTGGCCATAAGGAGTTAAGATAATTTGATTAGTGTTGTTAACTTTTTTATTATGTACCTTCCATTACTATCAAACTTCCAGTAGGCTAACTAATATAATTAGGGATTAGTAGTGTTGACTGACTTTTACCAAGAGCTTTGTAATGCAACATATGAGAATGAGTGCATGATAGGTGAATGCTTGACACTATTACATCTATGGATATGGGATCAATTCTTTATGCTTGCACCAGATAGATTGCCAACACTTGAACCTCACATTGAAAAGTATCCTTTAGTTATATCTTGTTGCTTACTTAAAGCATACACACAAGTATACGTATCACAAAAGTAATATCGTGATAAGAAAAGATCGTTCCCTCAAGTTGTTGTCACAACTTTTCAAGTACCAAAATTCACAACCTAATTTAAATTAAGCAGATCAATTTGAAATGTTTGTATAAACAAGAAATGATTATGGATTATTTACTATGCAAAGTTTAAAGTTAGTATTTGGATTTTTGGGTGAATATTAGTATTTAGGATTATTAGTCCCTCTTATATTTCATAACAATTTGCTCAACACTCAGTACAATTGCTCTCAATGATGATACATATTGGTTTAGGATTCAATTATTCCTACAAGTATTTTTTCAAATCTCATATAGGGTTATCCCATCAATTTCATAATTCCTTATAAACCAATTGAGATCAAATTGCTAGCACAATACCTAATTAGACCATGTGAGGTCAATGAGTATATTTCTAACTCATTAACTAAACCAACTCATTAACTGAACCATCCACCTTCAAGTACTCATACCACTCATTTCTTGATCTAACTTCTTTTTCCCTTTTCCAAGTTCAAGCAAAGTATCAAATCAATCTAATTGTTAGTCAATCAATCAAAGAGCGTGAAGCATGGAGTTGAATAAACAAATATTCATCATTAATTGCAAAACTAATTAATTGCAAAACTAGAGTGGGAATAACCACTAATCCATATAAGAGTTTTTAATAATCATAGATTAAGGAGTTTAGCTATACATATTCATGAAAACCAAAGATAAAGTTGAAGGAAAAGTTAGATACATCAGAATAAATGATAAGAACAGAAGGAGGAAAGAAGAAACTCATAAATGGAGCTAGTTTCAGCTTCAATATTTAATCCCTCACTTTCTTCTGCTTAAAGATGTCTCCTTAGCTTCTTCTAGCCTTTACACACTTGGAATAAATTGAAATCAACCTAGAATAACGGCTATCCCCATAGCAAAAGCAGAAACTCTTGAAATTTCAATAAGGAAAAATGATACATTTAGTTAAAACATGCCGCATTGGCAAATCTGATTACTGATTGACTATGCACCATGGCTCAGCATATTCTCGTTGCGGTGCGTTTCGCTACTAAGCAAAGTGGATGCATTCAGCGCCATGATGCTTTTTGCTTTTGTGTGATGTTTTACTCTGGCTTAATATGCTCTTCGTTGAGGCTTTTATCTCATCTTGACATGTGTTACAGCTCAACACATTCTCGTCACAATGCGTTTTGCTTATGGCTGAAGTTTTGCTACTGCATGAATTTATTCACTACAGCACAAATTGTCCTGCATGCTTACTTTCATTTTTCTTCTCTTTCAACTATGACTTAATGAAGTCTAGCCACGGCAAACTTCTAGAAACAGAAGAAAAACATTACATAGAAGCCTCTTTGACTTGAGAAAGTTCAATCCTCTCTTAAATATGCATCCTACAACAAGAGTAAAGTGTAATTAGTTCTCAATATACTCAAATTTAAAACAAAATCTATCATTGACAATGAAAATGCAGAGTATGGAACTATTCATCCTAAGTGTGTTCATTTTATGTATAAAAATATTATTTACCCTATAATTAGAGACTAAAACCATATTCACTAAGGGAAAATATGTATAATAACATGAATAATAGGGAGTTATCACATCTATAGGCTTCATGTGTGAATTATGGTTAAAATCTACATGTTCTTACATCCTTGTTGGATCTATATATTTCTTATTATTTACTAAATGTACTTACTCATTATAACAAATGGAAGAATGTTAGACAACTCCCTTACCTGAGTGTACGAGCCCTCTACCAGTAACAAGCAATGTAGCTTTTTTTGGATTCTTTACGTGCATCATATGTTTAACATTTTTTAATGTCTCACTATTTCATTCATGTAATCCATTGATTGTTTGGTGCCCATCTTAGCTATAATGTTTGTGCAAGCTACTACTCTCTTAGCATCTCTAGATATTTGAATTGCTTTGGTCCCACATATATATTTCCACATCATAGAGTGACATCGTCCAAATTGTATCCTTAGCCAATTTAGTTGACACTGGCTAATCTCTCAAGTGCCCGTTCATTTGGATGCTCTTTATGCTCTACAATTTCAAGGAAGAACCCAAGTGAACTAAGTGCAAAAACATAGTAGATACATCTAATAATGATATGGATAATGAGACATTATGTCTTAATCTCCGATTATTAAAGAGCCATTTGATTGCACATCTGAGTGCATGTGATGGTACTAGAGATATACTTAATGGTGGATGTAACTATCGAAAACTGCTACTAGTTGTGCAATATATTTTTAAATAGTTGTCAATGTTATTATCTTACTTTTCTTAATATATATTATGTTAACATTTAACATTTTATCATTTTTTTTATTGAGGTCGATCTAGTAGAAGAACTTCATAGGCTACACTTATAAAACCCTCAACTCATGGATTTCCATAAGACTATACGTTGAAATTCCAGAAATTTATTACTTGCTTTTAGTGAACTATGATTTTTGCTATTCTCTCAACCTACTAAATCAACACCTGATCTATCAAGGCCTTTAATTTTGAAGAGCCAACTGGGTAAGAGACGTCAAGGATCTATTAATCCAATAGCCCATTATTAAAGGAGAAAGGCAATAATATCACGATGCCAGTCCAACAATGTCATCTGCATCTATCATTAGTGCTACTTCTTCTCTGTATATTTTTGATACTTGTGCCTTAGGACTTTTATAGCCAATACATCTTCTTCTATGTCAGCCAACTAGTTTGGTAACTTTGAAAGTGTTTACCTTTCTTATTACATGTCACCATTGCACATGTCACACTTTAGTCTACTTAATGCCCAAACATTTATGTCTATGTCCTAACAAATGTTTAACATTTTCAAATTATTTGCAGAGTTATGTCTCAATCCCTTCACGTTTAGTGTTGTGTACGCTGATTGCTTCTTTGAACCTAGAGTATTGTCACAAATAGAGTTTATGATGTTGTATGTGTCGACTCCTCAAGTTCAATCCTCAAGCTTCAATTTAAATTCTCCAGACACATTTAACATTAACATCCCATTACGGGAGGAGCAATAACAACAACAATAGTTGGATCAATGACAATCACAACAAATAAGGAAGAGATCTTGTTATAGCAGGAGTTATTTTGAATAGTTATTTTAATATTTTTAATATTGATGTAACTTATTTTCAATTGTTATATAATTTTTTATTTTTTATTATATATTATTTTTTTTATTTTGTCTTATGTTAAATTTAATTTATATGTAATTAAATGTTTTAAAAATTTCCTTATAAAAAAAAAAGTTAACAAGTTAGCAAGTAAACTCAATAAGTCAGTTCGTTGGATTGACCAAAAGCACATAAAACTTTGATGGAATCCATCGAGTTCAAGCAAATCCATACCAAACTTAGATTCCATCCAAGTTTAGGTAAAATATTTTTTTACCCTATTACTTTTGGTTCTTTATTTCTTTTTGTTATTTATTTTTTATCAAGGAGCCAGTGGACTCTCCCCCTACTTTTCTATTGCTTTGCTCTCTTAATTTTTTTATATATTCAACTTAAAAAAGAAATTGATGTCCAATAATATGACTATAATGACAGAGATATTGATTGTAAGTCAATCATGAGGTTTTTAAAATTTTAAAATAAAACTATTTTCAACGTCATATCAGAACTTTTGGGGTTACTTGAATATTTTATATCACAAGTATTATTATTAAATTGTTAACTTTCTACTTTTTAAAAAGAACATGTCCTTCTTTAGAAAAAAAAAATCAAAGGGATTTCTTATAAAGTGGCATTGCAAATAAAATCTTTTCTTTACCACATTAATAGTAAATATTTTACAGTAAATTAATGATTTAATCGGTTAAAGATCATTTTTATTTTAATTTATTCCTTTAAAGTCTTTCAATTTAATCCCTTAAAAAATTTTTCCAACTAAAGTAGTTTTTTTACTAAACAAATTTTTTCAATTAATAAAAAAGGATTCCCGTAATCAGTAACTCATGATTTGGATTTATCTAAGTGGCTAACTTTTTCTTTCAAAATAGTGACGCTAAATAGTCAAGTGACTATCAAAATAATATTTTTTTGGAAAAAAAAATTCTTAAACAGTATCATTTAAAAAAATTACCTAAATAAGTCTAAATCATGAGTTAATATTCATGCAAGCTCCTATTTAGTAGTTGGGAGAAATCTTCCGAATGGAGGAATCATATTGATTAAGAAAAATCTTTAGGAAACTAAAGTAATTTTGTTTTGAATGACCAAATTAGGAAAAAATATCTTTTAAAAATTAAATTACTAATTTATTTAATATTTGATATTTCAGCTAGACAAATAGATATCTCATGATGTCAGAGTATCAATAATTTCTAGTTGTCGTTATATATCGTTGGACATTAATAAATTTATGTAACTTGCGATATAGCAGGTCAGACAAAATCTTGATGAAAAGTTGGGATACGCAATTAGTTTAATTTGACGTTGCTGTGACGTTCAGCACCTACCTATTTAAATGCCACAAATTTGTTTATTTTTTTACTTTTTTTTTTTAACTAGACCTGTTAGCCGAAGAAAAAGAAAAATATAAAAATTAGTTAATAATGATAATATTTTTGTAATCATCATATAATAATATTCATTTTTTATAATTTTTATACAAATAAGAGTATAAAAATTATTTTTTACTTATACAATTATTTTTATTTTTAACTTTTTATGTACTAAATGGGTTAAGAAACTAAGAATCAGAAGAACAAATAATTAAAAAAATAGCATCAAATAACTATGCCACATGTTTGAGGCCCTACGCATATAAAAGTTCAGGAACATGAATGAGTTTGGTCCAACCTAACGTTTTTGTTAATTTTTTTTCTAAAATCTTAATACTATATTTCCATATAAGATGAAAGAGGTCTGATTAACAAGAAAATACATCCGATTCATCATCCTAAGTAAAAATTAGAGATTGTTTTTGTTATTTCCATCTATTTTTCCACAACAAAAAAATTTTTATTTATCACGTAGAATAAAAAATTAGATGGAATTTTTGTTAATTGGATATCTTTCATTTTACATCAATAAGTGATATTAGGGTTTTAGAGCAAAAAATAAAAAATTTATGTTGTCCAAAATTAAATATATGAAGAATTTTGGACGAAACAATTACGTGTTTTTTAACTAGTGCTATATGAATTGTTTAGCTCATCAATATAGGTAACTAGAATAATTCCAACCCCCAATAAATTTTATATGAATTTGATCCCCACTGGTTCCTTTCTCATTCTCTACTCCCCTAGTTGTGCTTCCTTGGAAACCAAAAAGAAAAAAATTACATTATCACATATTAATAAAATTTATTACAAAAATCTCACAGAAAGCGCCGCAATTGCTCCTTCAGTTTATTATTTAAATTGAAAAAGAAATCGAATAAGGTTTGTTAAATATTTTTTATTGTTGCATTGACAATGTTATAAATTTTAATAATAAAATTTCTAATTTTTATTTAATAATTCAATTTTATAAACTTAAAAAAAATTATTGACACATGATGTTAAAACTTTCATCATCAGATGATCAAGGGTAACAACTTAGCCCAATGAAAACAAAAAAATAAAAAGAAAAAGAAGTACAACTTAGTAAAATATTGAAGCCGCACTAAACTTTTTTGCGCATGAGGTTTAAATGCTGCTAATGTATGTTAAAACAAAAAATGATATGTAAAGTCGCAGTTGATTGCTGAGATTGTAAGTGTTAATCTAACGGCAAATAAGCAATCACGTGTCTTTTATTTGTTTAATATTGATGAAGTTTGCAATAGATTTCATCTGGGGTAAAACGATATAAACTAATAAAAGATGAGGTGGCTCCACTGTCATCTAAGATAGTATATATTTATTTAACCTTCAAACCAACACCAATACGATAATATGCATTTTCTTTTATGTCCATTCCACAGTTTATCGAATATTCTCACGTATAAAAATTAGAACATTGCCACCACTATTTCCAAAACTCTTATTTCTTTTGCTTTGGCTATCTTTTTGAAAAAGAAAAATTCTCTCCCAATTCAAAGCGTAAATAAAAATACGTATGTTATTATTATTTACATATTAAGTAATTAAGTAAAATTCATAACTCTTGACATTCTTTTATAGAGAGAGAGAGAGAGAGAGAGATATATATATATATATATATATAACTAAAAGAAGAGTGATACTGCTTAATAATTAAAAAAGGACACTAATGGGACAGAAGCACGATTTAGTCAAGATTTCCCAGAAATCATGTGTGGATTAAGTATTTTATAATCTAATGCCACAAGTTGCTTTATGGCCCTTATCAAGGTTTATTTACATTATTACACGTTGTTTTTATCCGTAATTATGTTAAGGTTGTGCTGGATTAGGTAAACATGACATAAATAATAATAATTTAAAAATGATTAAATAATATAATATAGAACAATATCCATTCATATTACAATGATTAAAGGTATATACTTAAAAAATATCTATTCCTATTCATTTTCTCTCGTTTTTTTATCTCCCTGACGCACATGCTCACGCACAGCCACAACACAGACGTCCATTGCCTAAAAACAAATTGGCAAAAAATGAGACATAGCCTATACTTGCATATAACAATGGTGGAAACAGATCCTCTCCCATCCTTTCTCAATTACTCTTTTTAGTGCAAGATTTGGATGGTCTAGATTAATTTGGATGGTTCAAATTTAATTTTCTTTTACTTTCAAAAATATAATCTTTTAAAGAAAGTAAAATACAAAATAAAAATAATTTTTTAATTATGAATTTAAAAGAAAATAATGTTTAAACTCAAAAAAAAAAAAAAATTAGACCATCCAAATGTTGATTTAAATGATCCAATCTTAGGGAGAAGTAATGGAGGGAGGATTTATGGGAGAGCATCCATATCACCGCAGTGGAAAGAGGCATTACCTTTATTAAATTGTGTCCCTATAATCTCAATGGACGGTTGTGAGGAACAGATTCCTTTCCCTAATTGCATGATATACATTAATTATTGGGTAATTTTTAATTATTTTTTATTGTTGTTGGTTGTGTTTGACAAAAGTATAATTGTTGAAAAAGGGAACAGAATCTACTTTATCAAATTAATTAAAACATGTTTACCATATGTATACTAAATGGATATATACAGCAACTTGATTTTTTTTCCTAGCTATATTTCTTACTCCCCCCCCCCCCCCCCCTTCTCTTTTTTTTCTTTCTTTGTTAGGGCTCGGAGTGTTCGCAACAATAGAGAGATCTTTTTTATTAACTTTGTGAGAAGTTATACTGGAATACATATATCTGAACAAAAAATCTTAAAATACTAAATTTATAAATCCTTTCCATTTATATATTCTTTACATAGTCTTTTTTACTTTTTTCAATGTGAGACTTATTATTTTCACTTGCAATTTCATCCAACACCTTTCTCTCACACAAGAAAAATATACATTTAAAACAAAATATATGCGTGATACATGCAATGCCTTTTTCTTTTATTTTTTTTATTTCCTACTTTTAAAATTATAATGACGTAACATGAAATTTAATAGCAGCAAATTTAAAAGCGCACAATTCCTTAATCATCCTCTAATATGTCGAAACCAAGCAATTACTCCTTGTTCTTAGTGGAATAGCCTTTAAATACTGAAGTTCTTCAAGTAATTTACATTATTCGAACTTTCTAACTCTATTTTAATTATTATCTTTTCACCCCTTAAGTAAGGGGTGCTTAGTCATATTAGAGGAACACATGAAGGGACTCGCTGCTTAGTCATATTCCTGATCTTCTTATTTACAAGTATTTACTACCAAAAAAAAAGAATTTTAGTGGCAATTTTTAATGGCAACAAAAAGAAAATCATTGCTAAAAGTATACTTTTAGGGGACAAACTAAGGTCACCGCTAGATGATATTTTTTATTTTAGTAAAAATTTTTAGTGACAACACAAAAAAAGTTACCCCTAAACATACACTTTTAGTGGCAATACAAGAAAAAGTCACCACTAAAATCTTTGTAAATATTTTGTGCCAAAATATTAGTGGCGGCAAGTACTCATAACTAAAGGTCCCTTTGAGTGGCCACATGGGTCGATACTAAAAGTATGAAAAACTTTTGTTAGGGATAGATTTTGGAGCAAATACCATTTGTGGCAACACCCATTGGGTCACCACTAAAAATATGAAAAAGATTTTGTTGGGAACAAAAATTCTAGAGCAAAAACCATTAGAAGCAACCCCCGTTTAGTTGCCACTAATAGTAATAATTAGTGGCGACATGTACCACTAATGCTATGGCAATTTATTAGATTTTTTATTTTGCAAAAGAGGAATGAAGGAGATAGGAGTCAATAACCCTATAATAAATAGCTGCATTTTAACCATTTTTGTTGCAACTTCAATTGGCTCATTCTTGCATTGTTTAATATATATATATATATATGTCATATACATAATATATAAAAATATCTAAACTAGTATATATAAATTATTTGTAATTATAATTGTATTTTGAGTTTAATATCATATGATAAAGTCTTTTTCTTTTAATTTTATATGTGCTTGTATATCATATCATATTTTTTATAATAAAATTTATAAGAAAATATAAAATAAAAAGATATTAATTCTAAATTTAATCTTTTCCTTTTCTTTATGAGACAAATTAGATTTGGGTTCTCTTATCTAATACTCGATTACTCATTTAAGCATGAAATTGGATCACCTTAAATACTTTAGGTGAAGTGAGGAGACAGTAAGAGAAAGAGAAAGAACTGAGGCCCGCATGTAGATATTGGGCTCACCTGAAGTACTTCATGCCATTTGGTCCATAGGACAAATGTGGGCCTTATATATCTCTCTTTCTTTCTCTTTCACTACTTCACCTTAAGGATATTTAAGGTGATTTAGGTTCTTCATGCCCACACTCTCCTCATCTCTCTTCATTCAATTGATTTAGGTTCTTTATGCCCACACTCTCCTCATCTCTCTTCATTCAACTCTTCCTTAATCTTCATATCTATGTTTTCTTCTTTAGTTCTCTTGTATGTCATTTGAAGCCAACCTCGAAGCAATGTCTACTAATACACTTATTCTCTCAAATTCATTCCCTATCTCAGTTCTTCTTTAACTGTGCATCTCTCATCTTCTCTCTTTTCTTTCAACGAATGAAGTTGGTGGTGACAAAATAGAAAGGAAAGCGATAAATGACGTAAGTTATGAAAAGCGTGATGAACACAATCAGAGAAAAGGGACTCAGTATCTTCCTTAAAGGAATTAACACAATTTGTAAACAAATTTTATAATTGAAACTTAATACCTTGTAAAATATAATTAGATAAATATAATAATTAAGTAAAAAATATCATTATTACTTTGTAAACAAATTTAAGAATAAATAATATTATTAACTAATTAATATACTATTTCAAGTTAATAAGAAAATGAATAATGTAATAAGTAATAATAAAATAAATTATTAAATGATATATAATATAAATAATAAAATAAATCTAAAAATAAAATGTATTTATATAATATATTTTAAAATTTACATACACATTAAATAAAATGCCCAAAATTCAATCTATATATTTAAGACCCATAAAAAATTTGGGTTGTCACTAAAGCATTCACATGTTTTTTCCAACTCAAAACTATCATCTTGGTGACCCAAACCAATGACCTAGTCATGAATTGCAAGAGCTTTTGCCTCTTGTACCGCAAGCTTTCTTTAATTGTTCTTTAGTCACCATTAAAACCTTAAGATATTTAAGAATGACTTCTTAAATATCTTAAAAATCATAGAATTGGTAATTAAATATTTAAAATTTATTAATAATTATTTGTTATATGTCATATTTTTGGAAACATTTTTATAAAAAATAAAAGAAATACATAATTTAATCTTAAATTTTTTCTTTTTCCTTTCTTGCAACTAAAAATCAAATTTGTGTTCTCTTTTGCAGTACTTGACACCCACATTTCCCTACCTTCTTTTGATTTAGCTCGTCTTCAATTCTTGTATTTGTGTTTTCTTCTTTAGTTCGCTTATTTGTTATTCAAAGCCAACACTAAAGCTTTGTCTACTCATTTTCTTCTCCTTTCAAATTCGAAACCGCACATATCTGTTCTTCTTTAGATCTACTTCCATCTTCTCTCAAATTCAAATATGTAAGTCTCATATTCTCTTTTTTCATTCAATGAATGAAGTGGATGGTGAGAAGAGGGAAGGAAAGCGAGAAATGGCGTAGGTTGTGAAAAGCATGATGAATTCATTCAAAGAAAATAAACTTGGTGTTTTTCTTAAAAGGCTTAAGGAAGAGTGTTTTGTTTTATCTAGTAAATGTAGTAAAGTGGATGAAATATCTCAATCATGCTTATATGCATTTGTTTAACTCTGCTTTTAAAATGAAATATAATTAGATAAATATAATAAATATCATTAATACTTTGTCAACGAATTTAAGAATCAATAATATTATTAACTAATTAATTACCATTTAAAGTTAATAAGAAATTTAATAATGTAATAAGTAATAATAAAATAATTTGTTAAATGATATATAATATAAATCATAAAATAAATAGTAAAAAAATAAAATATATTTATGTACAATTTTTAATTTTGAATAATGTTGAAGTGGATATATTTTAAATTTTATATTGATAAATATATTTTAAAATTTTCATACACATCAACAAAAGCCCACTTTATATATTAAAAACTTATATAAAATTTAGTCTATACTAATATATATATATAATTATTTTGTAAATAAAATTTTGGCTGAAGATTAGTTATTTCAAACTTCTTTGTTCCCCTCAAGCTCTGTGAAGCACATATCATCATCTTTGCTACTCTCTTTTCATCAAACCCTACCTTCTTCGTTTGCCATAATCTACCACAATCTATGATAATCTTCATCTTCTTCCTATGCCAATTTTATGTTCTTCCTTTCTTCTAAAATTTGATTTCATTTAACCCATTTCTCCCTATTTCACTTTAGTGCCTAAACTAAAAAAAAGTGTGAAGAGAGAAAAGCATCATGGGATTTGGATAAGTCATGGCAGGCCGAACTTAAGGTATTATTTAAAAAAAACTTGTTCCCCTCATCTTGCTATCCTTTTTAAACCAAATAGCTTCTTGAATAATGGAGGTTTTGAAGGTTCAAAAAGAGTTGCTTTTAATTCTAAGAGCCATTATGAGAAGGAGTGGATGAAAGCTTGAAGATTAGTGAGGTAATTTCCATTCACATCTCTTTAGTCTTAGATTGTTAGGTGAAATCTATAATAAACACTATTAACTAGAAAGTGAGAAAGAATCAATGTCTTGATGAATTGAGAATTTTGGTGATTTCTTTTGGGTGTTAGCTAATACCTAAAGGAAGAAAAAAAGAGAATAACTTGTTTCGGAGATTTTAATTATAATTTATGAGGCATTGAAATTAAGATTTAATTGTGGGTAAGTGAATTTTCCAATTTAGCTCTTAATATGAGACTTGTAGTGAGATAAAAATTGAGTAGTTATGTTCTTGCTTGGCTAAAATTGTTAAGCTTAGGTTGTGAGTTTTGGAGTTTGAATTTGAGAAGGTGAAAGCAAGGTTTTGAAAGTTGGAAAGGCTTAGAGAAGTTGGAAAATCCACTTTGGTAAGCATAAAGTTGCCTTGCACTAAAGAAGAATATTAGCAATATATTAGTAAATTTTATATTGCTTTAATGTTTGATTTTCAAACTTTCTATCGAATATTTTTATGGTTGTATTATTTGGCTGGGACATAAATATATAAGTTGCATGTTTCTTTTACACTAGACCATTAGAATATAAAGATTTGCAAGTTCTTTCATGTTTTATGAGTCATTATAATGCATATCAGATCTCATTAAGTGCCGATGCACCATTAAGTTTGTTTCACTTCTTAACTCTTCTCCTGTTAAAACTAACTCAATAATTGATTGTTCATCCACCGTGTCCTCCATAAGGTAAAAATCAAATAACAACAAAGGTTTTGAGTTAAGCCTTTCCATATGGTCCTAGTTAGATAGTAGTCTAATAAATGTACTTTTGAAGGTGTTTTATGTAGAGGCATATATAAACAATTTAAAGATGTACTCACCTCAGAATCAATAGATGAAGTTGCCATTGCTAGATCTTGCTAAATGATTTGCTTCTCTATTTCTTTAATACTCTAATTAATACTTTAATATATAAAGAAGTTGCCTAGAATGTTGCTTCATTAATTACTTTTATTAGTCATAAGTAATATTTGCAAAGAATTTTTTAATTATTGGTTTATTAGGATTGATCCTCTGATTCTTCCCCCAGCAATTGAATAAAATTTTATTCTTCTCTCCACTATCAGGAACTAATGTAAATCATGCAACTAGCATTTTGATTGTATTCATGTAATTAATAAGCTTAATTCCTTGGTTTTCCTTTGAACTTTGGAACATAACATGAACTTGTGATCTCCTCAAATGTTTTTCTATCTCTTTTTGGCTCATCAATATATCCTTACAAATATTTGCCAATTTTGTCCACCATCCTACACTTCAACACATTATTCCTTATCTCTGGTGTTAACTTTCATTTTTTTTTCTCTAATATGTTTATATGTTTACTCATTATTAATTTAGCTTATTTAAATTTTTTATACACTCATTCTACATAAAGTTTTCTAATTATAACAAATACAATATATGCCGGAGTGCAATATAAATGATAATTATTCACATGTCTTAAATGATCCTTTTTTTTTTTTTTTAAGATTTTGACAGTAATAAGATTCTTACTTGTTGGAGAATAAGACAAATTTGTGAGAAGAATTTCATGCTTCACAAATTCAACATTGTAATAATACATAATATACAAGCTTTTTTTAAAAAATCATTTTGTAAGGCCATCAAGGTACTATCGTGCAAAGAATACAGGGAACAATTTTTTGTCCTTTTATTATTTGAAAATGTCACTTTATTTTTCAATTAAGATTTGTCACACATATTTACTTTTCACTAATTTCTTAACTTTTGCTTCAAAGTTGGATATGATTTTAATGAAGGTAAATGAATCACATTTCAAAAGGGTGGCCTGGTTTTCCCATTCACACAGTTTTGTCCATCTTTAGTGGCTTTTGCTTCTTTTTTGTTCCTCTTATGCTTACTTTTCTTTCTTTTTTTCTTATCAAAATCCTAAAATGAAAGATAATTAAAAAAAAGCTAATTACCTTAATTTTCTTCTTAAAGTTCCTCATATTTCTCTTGCTTCTATATCTCTCAATATCAATATCAATGTGGCAGTGAGATTTTACTTCAAATTCTCAAACTTGGTGTTATTGATGGTTTCTTACTTCTTGTCTTGAGCTCACTTCCTATGGCAAGTATCATTTTTGGTAAGCTTCTATCCATAATTTTACCTTTGTTTTACTATTTTCCAGAATTTTTCATATAACTCCATTATACTTTCTAGGGTATTTGCTTAGGTTCCATTAGAATACCAACTAGCAACAAGATTATTGTTTAAAACATAAGTTTAATTATTGGCTTGTTGATATTATAAGTCATAAGTGACAAATGTTAGATGCTAGTTCATTTTGTTTGTGATTGGTTTAGTGGTGATTGTTTTATTAACCTCAGTAGTTATCTTGTTAGTAGTTCTCTCTCTTGGCCTAGAATTGCTTAATTTTTATACACGTCCCTAATAATGTAGCTAATTTGGTAGTTCTTTAATTAATTTTCTAGTTGTAGTTTAAAACTTGATATTTTTGGATAGTTTATCTTGGATGTGTTTTCACATGGTCTAATTTTATTTACACAATGATATATGTCAACCTTTTTTCTATAGACTTTCAAGGAAGAATGTATAGTAAGCTATGCCTTTTAAAAGTCATATTTCTGTAAATAATGGGGTAGATAGGCATAGCCCTAAGTGTTGTAGCATATTGTTAGCCAAATATTGGTAATGTCCCCCTTACCGATTAGTATGCCTATTGTTCTTGTAACAAATGTGATGTATGCTAAGAAACATGAAAGAAATTCCATTTTTCTAGATCAACTTAAATATCATTTTTGACTTGCCATTGTGCTTTATAGGTTAGTCACAATATAAGAGTAGAGGCTTCCATACTAATCAATGTAAAATATTGTTAAAATCTCCTTATGATTACAAGCTTATCAAGAAACTTTATGTAGACTGTAACAACCGGGAAAACAGGGAAAAAGAAAAGAAAAGGAAAAGAAAAAGAAAGTGAAAGCTGGAAAAATTCGAAATCTGGAAATTTTGCCAAGTCTCCTCGCAATAGCGAGAAATGGTCTCGCTGTCGCGAGAATGTCTTCTCGCAATAGCGAACGAGGTTTTAGCTATAGCGAGTGCGGGCAGCAGTCCATACAGAAACCAGGGGGCAGCTCGCTGTAGCGTACGCCATAGAGTTGTATAAGTGGAATGTGAGTAGAGAATGTGAATGATGGGTTCACAAGACCCGCGGGGCAGATAATGAGTGTAAGAAACCCCATTTCATAGCATGAAAATGCCACGGATTGGTATTGGTTCTTTGAAAATCATATGGAACCGAGCCCAGTGAGAGGCTAGATAGCGGTAGTAGATTAAGGTGTTACATTTTTTGTATCAGAGCAATGGTTCAAGCACTTTTGCTCAATGTTAGGCTCTTGAATGTTATGAGATTTGCTTTTGTTTGGTGTGAATGGTCATGGAAGTTGTAGCATCCATA
The DNA here is from genome assembly GCA_032878935.1 of Erythrophleum fordii. Classification (NCBI taxonomy): domain Eukaryota; kingdom Viridiplantae; phylum Streptophyta; class Magnoliopsida; order Fabales; family Fabaceae; genus Erythrophleum; species Erythrophleum fordii. The sequence continues at coordinate 9,447,196 of JAVQMF010000047.1, forward strand.
TGCATATGTGCTGGTGATATGATTATGAACTGAGGGTTGCTACTTCTTTTCAGACATGGTTGAGACTAGATGGGGCAGGGGTAGAGGCAGACCGTCCAGGGCTCAGAAAGCTGAGCTAGAGGTTCCTGTCGGGACTGAGGATCCTCTGCGAGCCATTATGGAGAGACTTGATCGGTATGAGGCCATGATGGGCCAGCATCAGGAGATGCTGGAACAGCAGAGATATATTGCCCAGCAGCAGCATGATATGATAATGTATTTGCAAGACACCTTGGCTAGGCAAGAAGAAGCCAGAAGGGATGCCCCTGTACCTCAACCATCTACATCTAGCATTCCACCTGTACCTCCCCAGGAGCCTGCTGCTCCTCAGACCCAAACACCTATCCAGAAAGTGTTGAAGCAGTTTAGGCAAAATAATCCACCCTCATTTGACGGGGAGTTGGATGCGGATAAGGCGGAGGCTTGGGTGATATAGCTTAAGAAGATATTCTCGGTGATGGATTGTACCACTGAGCAGAAAGCCCAGCTAGCCACCTTTATGCTAGAAAAGGAAGCTGATAGATGGTGGGATAGTGCAAAACCCCTGATGGAGACCAAGAATATACAGATAACTTGGGAGACTTTCTTGGTCGAGTTTTATGAGAAGTATGTCCCAAGTTCAGTGAAGAAAAAGAAAGAGATGGAGTTTATGGGCTTGAAACAGACGGATGAGATGACTGTTGATCAGTATGTGGCCAAGTTTATTGAGTTGTCTCGGTATTCCTCTTACCTCCAGAGGTATGATGATGAACCCTGGAGATGTGAGCAGTTTGAGACTAGTTTGAGGCCCCTGATTAGCGACAGAGTCACCCCACAGCGGATCAGGAAGTTTAATACCCTTATAGAGGTCAGTAGGGTGATTGAGACTAACTTGTAAGTTATTATGCCTACTGCGACTACGGCTAGTCAGAAGAGGGTTCCAAATTTGAAAAGGCCGAAACTAGAAGAGGGTTCTAGTTTGACCCCTAGTACTAAGAGGAGAGGCAAATGGCCATAGAATAGAAAGCCACAGCGAGGTGTGCCACCTCCGCGGGGCCAGTCATCCTTCCAGCAGTCTCCGGTGACATGTTACAAGTGTGGGAAGCCGGGGCACATTGCTAGACACTGTTTTCAGATGGAGACAGCGCCTCCTCCTAGACCACAGACCCAGGGTCGAGTGTTCGCCCTTACTCAGCAGGAAGCCAGCGCATCTCTCAGTTTGATCCGAGGTATGCTGTTAGTGAATAGCTTTTCTGTAGTTGCTATGTTTGATTCGGGTGCTAGTCACTTGTTTATATCTTATGATTGTATGAGGAAATTGGGTCTGGTCATTAGTGTCTTGCCATTTGACTTGTCTGTCATTACACCCACTGGAGGTCACGTGGTTACTTCCCATACCTGCTTAAATGTCACTGTCCAATTTAACCATTGCCATACCACTATTGATTTAGTTTGTATGTCTTTCCATGAAATTGATTTGATTATTGGTATGAACTGGTTGGCTGCAAATAATGCCATACTTGATTGTGAACACCGAACCATTTCCTTACCTGCTTGTGGGACCATGCCTAGGGTAGAAGTTGAGTTATCCTTTATGACTACTACCCAGGTTGAGAGATATTTAGAGTGTGGATGTCAAGGGTTTCTAATCTTTTTCTCTATTCAGATTGAGGTAGAAGAAGGGATAGAGGAGATCCCAGTTGTCAGGGAATTCTCGGAGGTTTTCCTTAGAGAGTTTGATTTTAGTGGCCTACCCCCTGAGAGAGAATTAGAGTTCCCTATAGATATAGTGCCTGGGGCTGGACCGGTGTCCAAAGCTCCTTACAGGATGGCTCCCGCCGAACTTGCTGAGTTGAAAGAGCAGATAGAGGAATTGTTAGAGAAAGGGTTTATCTGCCCTAGTGTTTCACCTTGGGGAGCTCCGGTGTTATTTGTGAAAAAGAAGGATGGTAGCTTGCGGTTGTGTATTGATTACAGAAAGTTGAATAAAGTTACCATCAAGAATAAATATCCTCTCCCTAGAATTGATGATCTGTTAGATCAGTTGGTTGGAGCATCTATGTTTTCTAAGATAGATCTTAGATCTGGTTACCACCAGTTGAGAGTGAGAACTGAAAACGTCTCTAAGATGGCTTTTAGAACGAGATATGGGCACTATGAGTTCCTTGTGATGCCATTGGGATTGACGAATGCGCCTGCTGTGTTCATGGATTATATGAACAGGGTATTCAGACCGTATCTAGATCAGTTTGTGGTGGTCTTCATTGATGATATTTTAGTGTACTCCCGATCTTTTGAGGAGCACGAGAGGCATTTGAGACTAGTCCTAGACACCTTGAGAGAGAAAATATATGCCAAACTTAGTAAATGTGAGTTTTGGCTTACCGAGATGCGATTCTTAGGTCATGTGATCTCACGAGATGGGGTTGCGGTGGATTCCCATAAAGTTGAGGCTGTGTTGCAATGGGATAGATCTAGAACGATCACCGAGGTTAGGAGTTTCCTAGGTTTGGCAGGGTATTATAGACGGTTTATTCAAGACTTTTCTCAAATGGCCTTACCACTGACGAGACTAACTAGGAAAGATACACCTTTTGTGTGGGATGAGAGATGTGAGAAGAGTTTCCAGGAGTTGAAACTCTGTTTGACCACTGCCCTTGTATAAACTAGAAAACCAAAGTGACCTGTACCAACTGGAATCACCCAAATCGGAGGTCTGTAGAGAGAGATTGAACCGTCTGAAGTTCTGTATCAGCATCAAGGAGCCCATCTAACCTCCGTTACTGTTCCATCGATTTTCGGGGTGTGGGGGCTACTGAACTGATCTGGACTTATTTTTTTCCCCTAGTAGACATCCGTAGCTTTCCAAATTGGTATATTGTGCCTAGATTGGATTTTTGTGGATTTAATTATGAATTTTCGAAATTCATGACAGTAACCTGGGTCAAAAACAGTGACAGTCGGACCTCCTTCCCATTTTCGATGTCAAATATGGTCCAAATTTCAGATCAAACTCTCTTAACATACCAGAACCTAGAGTTCTCTCTCTCTCTCTAGAATGCCATTAACTCTTTCTCTCTCTCAAGCTCCTATGGTAGTGGAAACAATATTTTCAAAGGAAACACAAAGATTCAAAGGTGTTTTCCACTTTCCTTCTTCTGACCCATGCCCAAAATCCAACCATTTTCACAAACAAAACCATAGAAAGAGAGGGCAAAGAGAGGAGATCCAGATTCTAAGGAGAAATGGGAGAAACTTGCTTACCTTTCTATTGCTCTTCCTCCTTCTCTTGGTCTCTCTCACTTTCCACGCCTCTTTTCTCTCCTTGGGTCGAAGTCTAGGGCAGAAATGAGAGAAGGAATGAGTTTGGGCATTTAATGAAGTCTAATTCTCGCTCTTTACTCTCTTCCGGACTGACCCTCGCTACGGCGAAAATTAACCTTCGCTATAGCGAGTTCGTGTTATCTGGCTTCGCTATGGCGAGGTGTAACCTTCGCTACGGCGAGATTGTATCAGTTCCCTTCGCTATGGCGAACTCGCGTTAGTTCCAGACCTTAGCCGCCATAGTGTTTGCTCTTAAAATTTGGAGACACTATCTATATGGTGCGACCATAGAGATCTATAGTGACCACAAAAGTCTGAAATACCTGTTTGATCAGAAAGAACTCAATATGAGAGAGAGGAGATGGATGGAATTCTTGAAAGATTATGATTATGTGTTGAAATATCATCCGGGTAAGGCCAATGTGGTGGCGGATGCCCTGAGTAGAAAATCCATCCATGTAGCCCATATGATGATCAGGGAGCAGGAGCTCCTAGAGAAGTTCAGAGATTTGAACCTCTCTTGTCAGGTAGTATCGGGTAGATTATATCTGAGTGAAACCCGAGTTGAGAATATATTAAGAACCCAGATCTTAGATGCCCAGAGAGAGGATGAGTTCCTGAAACGGATCAGGAATGAGATTACCCAAGGTAAGACCTCAGATTTCAAGTTGTCTGAGGATGGCATGATAGTATATCGAGAGAGAATCTGTGTGCCTAGTCAGAATGAGTTGAGAGAAAGCATTCTAGAAGAGGCGCATAAGAGTAAGTATACTATCCACCCAGATGCCACCAAGATGTATCAAGATTTAAAAAAGATTTTCTGGTGGCCAGGGATGAAGAGCCATGTGACGGATTATATGGCTAGATGCCTAGTGTGTCAGAGGATTAAGATTGAACATTAAAAATCGGCTGGGTTGTTGCAACCTCTAGATATCCCTGAGTGGAAGTAGGATAGTATAGCCATGGACTTTGTCATGGGGTTACCCAGGACATCCTCTGGACACGATGTTATTTGGGTAGTTGTGGATAGACTGACGAAGTCTGCACACTTTTTAGCTATCAGGGCTACTCATATACTAGATTGACTAGCCCAGTTGTATATCAAAGAGATAGTGCGACTTCATGGAGTATCCAATAGCATAGTTTCGGATAGAGACCCCAGGTTCACATCGAACTTTTGGAGGTCATTGCAGCATGCCTTAAGGACCAGATTGCAGTTTAGTACTGCATATCACCCCCAGACATATGTTCAGACTGAAAGGACCATCCAGACATTGGAAGATATGTTGAGGGCATGTGTGCTAGAGATGAAGGGTAACTGGGATGCGTATTTACCGTTAGCAGAGTTTGCGTACAATAACAGTTACCATTCTAGTATCCAGATGGCCTCTTATGAGGCTTTGTACTTACCTCCTAACCTAGCCCAAATTCACAGTATTTTTCATGTCTCCCAGTTGAAAAAGTATTTACCAGACTCCTCACATGTCATAGAATATGAGTATGTGCAATTGCAGGAAGATCTTTCCTATGTAGTGAAACCAGAGAGAATTGTGGATGCTAAGTTGAAACAGCTGAGAAGCAAGAACATTCCTCTGGTGAAAGTGATCTGGAGAGGTCTGACATCTGAAGAAGCAACCTGGGAATTGGCGGATGAAATGAGACAAAAATATCCAGAGTTATTCCCTTGAGGCAAGTCCTTAAATTTCGAGGACGAAATTTCTTTTAAGAGGGATAGAAATGTAACAACCGGGAAAACAGGGAAAAAGAAAAGAAAACGAAATGAAAAAGAAAGTGAAAGCTGGAAAAATTCGAAATCTGGAAATTTTGCCAAGTCTCCTCACAATAACGAGAAATGGTCTCGCTGTCGCGAGAATGTCTTCTCGCAATAGCGAACGAGGTTCTAGCTATAGCGAGTACGGGCAGCAGTCCATACAGAAACCAGGGGGCAGCTCGCTGTAGCGTACGCCATAGCAAAAGTGAGGTCTGGAACTAACGCGAGGTCGCCATAACGAAGGTCGAATCTCGCCATAGTGAAGGGAATTGATACGATCTCACCGTAGCGAAGCCAGATAACACGAGCTCGCTATAGCGAAGGTTAATTTTCGCCGTAGCGAGGGTCAGTCCGGAAGAGAGTAAAGAGCGAGAATTAGACTTCATTAAACGCCCAAACTCATTCCTTCTCTCATTTCTACCTTAGACTTCGACCCAAGGAGAGAAAAGAGGCATGGAGAGTGAGAGAGACCAAGAGAAGGAGGAAGAGCAAGATAAAGGTAAACAAGTTTCTCCCATTTCTCCTTAGAATCTAGATCTCCTCTCTTTGCCCTCTCTTTCTACGATTTTGTTTGTGAAAATGGTTGGATTTTGGGCATGGGTCAGAAGAGGGAAAGTGGAAAACACCTTTGAATCTTTATGTTTCCTTTGAAAATATTGTTTCCACTACCATGGGAGCTTGAGAGAGAGAAAGAGTTGATGGCATTCTAGAGAGAGAGAGAGAACTCTAGGTTCTAGTATGTTAGGAGAGTTTGATCTGAAAGATTACATTCTAAGAGAGTAATCGCATACTTTTTTGTGTCTAGGCTCAAGAGAAACACCTCCATCAAGGTGTGATTGTGAACTTAAGAAGGGAGAAGAAGAATTGAAAGGAAAGCTAGTGTTGACCTTGGCTGATAAGGTAGCTCTCTCTTCCCACTCTTTCTTGTTGCATTCTTGGATGTAATAGTCATTGTATGTTTATGTATATGCTTATTGTGTGGAATATGCCATATGTTATTGCTTTGATGCATTGATGCCAATGTGTTTGTGTGTTGAAATGTGAGAATTGCTCGGGTGAGGTAGTGCCGAAAGTCCCTTGAGATGGGTGAGGTGAAGCCGAAAGTCCCTTGAGATGGGTGAGACAAGGCCAAAAGTCTCATAATCGAGTGAGGCCAAGTCAAAAGTCCTTAAACTCGAGTGAGGCCATCCAAAAGTCCCTAAACTCAGGTGAGGCTAGACCAAAAGTCCCTAGAGCTCATTTTTGGAATTGTTGTGATTTCCATAGCATATACAATGTGTGTTGGATGATTGAGAATGACTAAATGCTTATTCACATACTTTGACTTGTTATATGCCTTGATTGCTTACTTGATTGAGTGCGTGAGCTACTGAGATTCCCTGAATCTCACCCCTTCCCCTCCCAACTTAACATGTTAGGTGGAGCACAAGGAGAAGCAAGTGCACACCAAGGAGCCTAGGAGTATGCTTAGCTAGATTATAGCTTTGTTTTAGTTATTTTGATGTAAAGTGGTGTCACAATGAATATGCGCCCACTATTTTTGAGATATAAATGTTGTAGTAAGTGTATATGTATGAAGAGATGATGTATAAATTATGTTGATAGCCAAAGTAATGGAAATGAGGGTTTTGCCCATTTTGATGAATGTATGTGATAGTGTATATTTGGCCATAGCATAGCGAGATTGGAATGTATGTTGATTTGGATCACATGAACTTGTTATATATCCTAGTTTTATACTTTTAAATTTGTCCATGAGTGGCTAGAATGTGTGAGAGGCCTTTTGGACCCATTTTGGACCTCTTGGGTGCCAAAACCGATATTTTTGAGAGTTCCGTCAAAGTATGACCGAATGAGCTCCTCTTGCCATGAAATTTGGCGTGCCTCTAGAGTTTGTAAAAAGCTTCTTGAGAAGCTAAAGTGGGTAATATTCAGAGGTCTAAAAAATATTTGGTGAATTGTTGAATTTGGGAAAAATTCATGGTTTGGTCATGTACTGTTCCTATTGGTCAGAAATGAAATCCATGTCATGGATAGACCAAACGGTGGCTAACTGTCATGAAATTTTATACACATAAACTAAAAAATCAAAGTGACCTGTACCAACTAGAATCACCCAAATCGGAGGTCTGTAGAGAGAGATTGAATCGTCTGAAGTTTTGTATCAGCATCAGGGAGCCCATCTGACCTCCATTACTGTTCCATTAGTTTTCAGGGTGTGGGGGCTATTGAACTGATCTAAACTTATTTTTGTCCTCTATTAGACATCTGTATCTTTCCAAACTGGTATAGTGTGCCTAGATTTGATTTTTATGGATTTAATTATGAATTTCTGAAGTTCATGACAGTAACCTGGGCCAAAAACACTGACAGTCGGACCTCCTTCCCATTTTCGATGTCAAACATAGTCCAAACGTTGAGATTGTGGTTGGAAATGATTTTTAGTGTAAAGTTAACACTTAGAGATTTCTAGGAAGCTAGATTTTGCTACATTCCCATTTTTCTATAATTAGTTATGATTTTCCAAATTTAGAGCCAAAATATGACTTTTGGGCACAAGTGAGAAAAATGCATTTTCTGGTTTTTGGCTCTATACCCGTGGCTTATGGCTTGTTTTATGCTATGTATGAGTTGTATAAGTGGAGTGTGAATAGAGAATGTGAATGATGGGTTCACAAGACCTGTGGGGCAGATAATGAGTGTAAGAAACCCCGTTTCATAGCATGAAAATACCACGGATTGGTATTGGTTCTTTCGAAATCATATGGAACCGAGCCCAATGAGAGGCTAGATAGCGGTAGTAGATTAAGGTGTTACATAGACACATATTAAAAACTTCTAAAGTTCTTTTCTAAGACCAAGATTATAAAATGATACCTCTAATGTGCACAAAGCATGCCTAGAAACTTATCTGCTTTAACATTTGGCTTAAAAACCATCCTACCAACTTTTAATTGATGAAAGAGACATTGCTAAACTAAAAGGACCAAACTTAGCAACTCAAACACCAACTTAGGTAGGTTAAACCTCCATCCCCTTCTCTGTGATAGCAAAATGGTTAAACATAAAAGGTTTCACTAACCCAAATTTTCAATAAGACTCAAAATGAAATCCAACCTATCCTAGAAATTATTACGTAGTAAATTAGATTTGCTGAAGCTACAAATACCTTTATGGGAGTCCCTAAAATGTAGCGATACAGAACTTGTGAAATTCTATGCTAAAACATAAATTACACACTTTGTCAAACATTTTAGTACACTACATTATGCTTGCTTTTAATTCTAATTTGGGTTGATTAGTGATTGAATTGGAATTTAATTAATTGATTAGTGTTTAAATTGTACTTTGGTCGAAATTGTGATGTTAAAAGAGAGAAGATACTAACTTGGGGATGAATTAAAGATACCATTGATCCTTTGGGAACAATAAAAGATATTAACTAAAAAGGTTTTAAGAAATTTAACTTGTTACAAGCCATAGAAAAATAAGTGAGGACAATTTATTAAACTAATCAACCTAAGTTCCTTTACATTGCTTCAACACTTAATAACATATTCTAAAATCCCTAGGGACTTCAAACTACAACAACCTATATACTTAAAAAGAAAAAGAATTTGGACATTGCAAACCTTACTTTTGTGCTACGACAGCAAAAGGCACTAAACCAAAAAATTTTAGCAACTTTTAAGCCACCCAAATGCCCCCAAGCAACACCAAATTTTAATAGTTTCAAGCTAGGATTTTTTTACCACTTTCCTTATTAGATACTTACATATTTACAGCATGAAAGCCATACAAAAATTTATATAGAATAATCCTTAAACAATGGCAATAGTGATAGTAATAAAAGACAGTAAAATAGAAAAATTGCATACTTTAAAACTTTCAAATTGAACCTAAATGTCACTAATTAATCATAGTTTGAACTAAGACTTTTTCTTACTATGTTATACCCCTAAATGCACATTTAGATCACTTAAAGCACATGAAAATCTAACTAGGATAGTGTAACCATTATGGTGTTACAGATAGTCCCAAAATACAATGACAATAGTAGCAATATTTTTTATTGTAATTTTCCATTTCAAGAGAGATATAGGCTACTCAAATTTTAATTTATACAACCACAACTTTTAAATCCTCTTCCATCAAGTGTTAAACACTAAATGGAATATGTTTCTAGCTAGGGTTATACAAATATAAAGAGAAAAACATTACTAGAGTATATAATAGTCCCTTGAGAGAAAAACATAATAGTGATAGCAACTTAAAGAAAAACCAGCAAAATTTTGCAACTACAACTCCCAAATGACATACCAATTTTGCATTCCATTATTTCAAACCTTTCCAAACCTATTGGAGAAACTTTTAAATGTTTAAAGAAAGTTGTCTAAACCTAAAAATCCTAGCAGAAGTCTTTAATCAAAATATAACTATCCCAAACCTCAATTCAACAATTTAACAAAGACTAGCTCCCAAAGTGATCTTCATCTTAGGTTTCACACACCCAACTTTTGCAATTCAACTCTAATTGATCCTAAACTACTACTGCTCACTATAATTTACTAATTTGAACTTGTCCAAGATGCAAAATCTTAAAAGATTCACCTCATGGTCATAGTAACCCTACCAACCCTCAATTCTAGCCTATTTCCTAAACCATATGGATGAGTAGTAAGCCAATCAATTCCTAAATTACCAAAAACATAAAATCTTTCTAAATAAAATATAAAGTGAATATTTTCATTCATTTACATTAAAATAAGAGCCATTTACTTTATCATGAAACTTTGGTAGTCCATAGTGTTTGTATTGTGTTTAATAAAACCCATTTGGACAAGAAACATAAACAACAAAATAAGGAACTTGAAATTATAGTTTATATTTCATGTAATACAAGATTTCAAGCCCCAGTGCCTCTATATTATAAGACATGGTTACACAGGTGACATGAACCTTAAGTACTCTTCTTCATTCATTTTTATCTATAGGTTTGATTGACAGAGTTATTCATATTAAGAGAGTTAATGGGTTCCTGTGAGTAATGGGATGAAGAAAAGCTTGGTCTGGCTACAATAGCCTTTGCCTTTGAAATTTATGGCATGCATGCTAAATGCACAGAGAAATTTTTTTACAAGTATTAATTGTACTTGTGGATGAAACCTAAAATTAGGAATCTAGCAAAATCTAAGATAGGTAGGGAAATGTGCATATGATTGCTTTAGCATGGGTAGAATTCAAAGAAAAGTGATGATAGTGATTTAAGGCTATAAACTTATAAAATATTAACAACAAGATGATAGAATTTCTTGTCAATCTCCCTTTATCAAATTAGAGAATTGTTAGATTGGAAAATTTTCATTTTTCCTTCATCTTTCTAAATGAGCAATCTAGCTTTCAATTAATGAATGCATGTGGCTACATAGAGTGTTGAAAGTCAAGAGTAATAATGTGAGACTTCAAAATGGCTAGCAGTTTACTTTTATATGCCCTTCTTGCATGATAGTTTGACCATGAAGGAAATGAACTTGCTTTTAAATTCCCAAACATATATCATTAAAAGCTAAACTTAAATTAGTTAAATTTAGTTAGCAATTGAATTGAAGTTTGTCGATGTTATGTTATACACATCATACCATTTATTCATATATGTGGAATGATTTAGTTTTAGAGTAATTCAAATATTCAAAATGTCATGTAGTGGATAAAGAGTTATTGTGCAAGAAAAGAATGAAGACAAATTGATTGAACATGTGGTAACCATTGAGGTAAGGTAGATATGTACATTTTATTTTTAATAGTGAAGCTAGATTTATTGAAAAGCAAAATTATGTTTCATTACTACAAGTAGACAGTATAATATCTACCAACCATTTACACTTATTTTGATTACTCTTGCTGGTTTGACAAGTAAGAAAAAATTGGTTAATAATCAAAGGTTTATAATCACTATGAGTACTAGCTATGACAAGCTCATGATTGACAATCTCATGGCTGCCTCTAGTTCTTATTGTAAGCTATAATTTGGGTAGTTGGGAAATACTCTGGAGTCCTCTAATTGAGGCAGAGGCTTCCTTTTCCTTCATCAATTATTCTAATTAAGTCTAAGGGAAATTTCATTTTGTTTCTCTTATGTTTTAAAGTCAAATAAAATGTGCAAAAGAGGATTTGGAACCCTATGATAGTTGGGCAAATTAACTTGTTTCCAAGTATTAGAAACAAGATTGGAACTCGATCAAACTCTCATCCCACTTCAAGTTAGTGTTAAATTTCTAGCTTTGTACCTCTCTTTAGGTTGCTAAAATATGGTTCATATGTAGTTGAACTTTCAAATTGCATGAATGAGGTTTTAAGTATGATAAATTGAATAAGAAAGTTGGTGAGTGAATGCATGGTTCACACCTATTAATTGTGATGTTTTACTATTTTAATCTTGGTCCTGAAATTCCTAAACAATAAAGCAAGGAATGTTATATAGTACCATGCCTAATCATCAATTATCAATTGACTTATGTGGTGAGAAACATGACTTATGAATCATAGTATTTGGTATGCTTTTAACACCTACACAAAAGTGTTTCTAATATTTCTATCACCTTTGGTTGATAACTAAGCTAAATAAATATGAATCCCCATCCATTACTTTCTCTATTTCATGTGTATTATTTGTAAATACTCTTACAATATGTAATTCACTTATATGGGAATTGTCTAAATTAATGAGTCAAGATCTCTTGCCTTATTTTTATAGTATCTTTATAACAAGATATTTGGGAAGAATATTGTCTTTTAAATTATAGAATATTTCAGTTGTTGTAGGTGTTCTATTTGCATTATTATGGCTTCTACTTTTACATTAATATAAGTTCTAATTGATACTTAGTATAAAATGCATTATTTGATATTGGAATGACAGTTTATTAATTAATTAAGATTAAAATATTTAATAATAATTAATATATTAAGACTAAAAATAAAATAATAAATTAAAATTTTAATAAGCAATTAATAGATTAAGATTAAGATAAAGAAAATTTAATTAATAATTAAGATTAAATATTTAATAAATAGCCAATAGATTTAGACTAAATTGAAGAATACTAATAAATCATTGAGATTAAAATATTTAATAAATAATTAATAAAATAGAATTAAAATAAGCTTAAATGTTTAATATATAATTAATTGGTTAAGATTAAAATAAAAATATAATGAACTAAGATAGTAAAATTAAAATATAACAAATAATTAATAGATTAAGATTATACATAAAAATATAATTAAATAAAATATTAAAATTAATTAATTAATTAATTAAGGTTAAATTAAATAATATTTAATTAATAATGAAGATTAAAATATTAAATAATAATTAATAGATTAAGATTAAAAAATATAACTAAATAAAATAATAAATCTAAAATTTATTAAATAATTAATGGATTAATATTAAGATATAGAAAATTTGATAAATAATTAAGATTAAAATATTTAATTAATAATTAGGTGATTAAGATTAAAAATAAAAATATAGTTAAATAAAATATTAAAATTAAAATTTAATAATTAATTAATGATTAAGATTAAATTAAAGAATATTTAATTAATTAAGATTAAGTTTCTTTTCTTTTCATATGGATGTGTTTATTAAGTTTCCTTGTGCCTAAAAATATAACCTACAAGGAAGCTTTTTCTACACATATAGTAATACCTAAAAATATAAACCTAAAAGGAAGCTTTCTTGTCATATGAGGAAGCTTTTTTTACACATGATATCATTAAAACTATATAAATAAAAGTAACAATAGACAAGAAGTAAAAACTATGGATGTTTGTATCTTATATATGTATTTTTTCTTAATGCCTTATCTATTTTTTGCCACTTATTCTCAAATTCTCTCATTTTCACTTATCTTTAGCTTTTTTTTACTACTGTCTTATAGATCCTTCCATTAAATTTCCTCATGTATATTGTGCGCTGCAATTGCATAATTTCAAAGTTTCATCATTTACTTGTGTTTGTATAAATACATGGTTAGCATAAGAAATTCATGGCATGTGCTAGTTGTTTGTGGAGAGATTTTACTTCTATCTTTATCTATGAATTTTCCAACCAATTATTAAGCATTTTGTTGCTGCAATTCCTTAGATAACAATGGTGCTTTTCAATGTTCTCATAATATCAGTCACAATGTTCTAGTACCTAAAAGATTAAAGTTTTTATCTGGCTATTTGATGAACCAAATATTTGTGTTTTAAAGGATATACTATTATATAACTATATATAAGTTATAAATACTCACATTGAGTACATTAATGTAAGATTTTAGGATAGACAAAAGTTGGATGCACATTAAGAATAGAGCTCATATGGTATATAGATGAGGCATTAATGAGTTTTTTCAATGGACATTTAGTCATAATGGGGTGACTAATATAATTCGATGCCCATGTAAGGGGACAAGAATACAGCATAGAAGCTGAGAAATGAAGTAAGGGCAAATCTATTCAATAAAGGTTTTAGTGAGAGTTATGAAGTGTGGGACTCACATGGAGAAGTTTGACCTGATGTCCACAGTGCTTTTCAGCATGCGAATGATAAAGCACATAAGAATAATGATCAGGAAGATGACATAATTAAGATGTTACATGATGTGTTTGGTGGGTAGCTTCAAAGGAGTCACATAATTTTTAGGCTAGCCAATTTTTTAAGTTATTGGAAGATGCCCAGACTAAACTCTTAAGTTGTAATAAGGTGTCAAAGTTGTCTTTTATAGTCTAACTCCTTTAATTGATATGCCTCAACCATCAGAACAACAAATCTATAGATGCGTTGTTGAGTTTATTCAAGGATGTTTTGCCTAAAGGGACATTAATACCTAACTACTACTACAAAGCAAAGTAGATTATTGGAGAGCTCATATTGGATTACACAAAGATTGGTGCATGTGAGAATGACTGTGTCTTATATTAGTAAGAGTACACCAATGCAAAATCATGTCCTAAGTGCAGCTTGTCTAGATAGAAGTCGGATTGTCACAAAAGCAAGAAAGTGCCACATAAAGTCTTACAGCATTTTTTCTTAAACCCTGGATTATAATGGCTATACATGACTCAACATATAGCTAATGATATAAGATGGCACATGGAAGAACACATAGATAACAATGTGTTATGGCATCCATCTAACTCCATTGCTTGGAAATCATATGACGACCAACATCCTAACTTCTCCCGCAATTGTTGAAATGTACAATTATGTCTAGCTAGTGAAAGATTCCATCCTTATGGAAATATGAGTTCTAACCTTAGTATTTGGCTAGTTGTGCTAATTCCTTACAATTTGCCATTATCGACATGCATAAAGAACTCGTACTTTATGATGACACTTCTTATTCTAGGTCCTAAATGTCCTAGTGATGACATAGTAGTGTACTTGCAACCAATAATTGAAGAGTTACATGAATTATGGAATGATGGGATAAACACATATGATGGCCACTCACAAGATAACCAATGACTTCCTGGTATATGGAAACCTCTTAGGGTGGCCCACCAAAGGAAAACTTGCATGCCCTTGTTGTCACAAAGACATGTATTCTACTTCTTTATGAAGCTAGTTATGCTATAGAAGGCATCATCACTTCCTTTCAACTAGTTATCCATTGCCCTAAAATAAGAGGGCATTTGATGTTAAAGTTAAAACATTCATTTGCACCCTTTCCTTTAATCAGTGATAAAACACTTATGCATTTTCAAGCACTTGGCAATGTGTTAGAATTGAAAGCATTATCACGCTAATGATGCTTTCAATTGGGGAAAGAAGAGTATTTTCTTCAAACTACTCTACTAGAAAACCTTTATGTTCTAACATAACATTAATGTTAGCATATAGAAAGATTTAATACCAAAGTGTCAATGTCAATGGGTGTGGTTGGAAAGATCAAGAATACACTAAAGATTCAATATGACTAGGTTGATTTCAGATTAGGCAATAGTTGCACACAATAAGAGACAGGAATAAAGTTCTAATTTTAATAGCATGCTATGCATTATGCCCCCAAAAGAAGTTAAAAGTCTATAACTTCTTGGCTAATTTGAAGGTTCCTAACACCTTTTACTCAAACATTTCAAGATATGTCAATGTGAGCAAAAAATCTCTAGGTTGAAATATCATGACTATCATGTATTGTTACAAGACATATTCCCACCTATAGTATATGGCTTGATACCTAAGGAAGCATAGAACCTATAATAGAAGGGGAAAAATTTTTAAGAACTTGTGCTTTAAGTGCTTAATAATTGAAAATCTTGATATTTCGGAAACCTAAATTGCAATTACATTGTGTACATTGAAATAGTTTTTTCACTTGCCTTCTTTGATATCATAGTTTACTTGCCTATTCACTTAACAAAAGAGGCTAAGTTTGGTAAACCCGTACAATATCGATGGATGTACTCCATTAAAAGGTAACGTGGAATGTCATTAATATTACTTACAGGATGCCTTATTTAGGTTAACTTATAGATGTAGGTACTTACAGACACTAAAAGCATATGTTCATAATAAGGCTCATCTAAAAAGTTTAACTATAGAAGGTTATTTGGCAGATAAATGACTTACTTCTTACTCTAGTTACCTAAAAAATATCCCCACTAAGTTCAACTGAACTCTTAAGAACAATGATGGACATATGGAACATGATGAGACATCCATCTTCAATCAAAGTGGACAAGCAAGAAAATGTTATAAATCGATATTTTTATCAGATGTGGATTCAATTAAGCTTATATGTATGTGCTTCAAAACTATGAGGACATTTGGCCATTCATTTAGTAAGTTCACAGAACTTGTCTACCATTTTCTCATAAATTTTTTTTATTATCACCTCTTAATTAACTAGGTCATACATTATAGGAAGCATAAGACAAAAACCAAAATATAAGCTTTAGTAGTTGGAGAGTTCCCAAGATAGTTTTGTGCACAAGTATATTTTGACCTCATGTTTCTATTAGTCTATTTATAAGTTATTATATTCACACATGTTTCCATTCTTAGGATTTAAAGTTAAATGCATGGGGTGATGTAAGTGATAATCTCATGAGTCTTAAGATTGGACAACTTAAAATGGTATATCGTTATTCCACATTTGTGGTGAATATATTTATATTCCATAATAAAGACCAAGCTTCTGATACAAAAACATAGAATAATAGAGTTCTTGTAAAGGGTGATGATTCAAATGAGATAAAAGAGTACTATGGCATCTTGGAATATATATATATATATATATATATATATATATATATATATATAAGTTATTGTATGTTGAAAATAAGAAAGTGCATCTCTTCAAGTGTCATTAGTGGGATGTAGGTCATTTAGGAAAAGGATGCAAGATTGATAAGTATAGAATCACGAGTGGGATTTCTTAATACTCACTGAACTTAAGTGAGCCATTTGTCTTAGCATCTTAAGTAGAACAAGTACTCTACCTAGAGGATATTTGTGACCTAAATTGGCTTGTTATTATGAAGATAAATCCTCATGATCTCTTAAATATACCCAAGGTGACTGATAATGGCATAGGTGGGGACAATGAGAAACAACTCAGTGACGAGACTTATCAATAAAGATGACATTCGACCAAAAACAATAAGCTATTTAAGTGAATGCCTCTAACTAAGTAGATCGAATGCAATTGATGTGGTGGATAAATTCATTGATGACAATGAAAGGATGTGTCCAACGACAAAGAAGATGGGGAAGATATACTTGAGGAGGAGGATGTAGATGACACCTATGACACTAGCAATAACAAATATTAACTATGTTTGTGGTAGTGTAATTTCATTCAAACCATTAGAATTCATTGTAATTTTGCAAGAAATGTTAGATGGTGGATGTAGGAGCATAGGACGAAAAGGTGGAAGAGGAAACAAATGTGATAATGGTCAATTGAGATGTAACAACATGGTTGATACGACATCACCACAGGGACAATAGATAAGGAATGCATATAAGAGTCTATTCCACCCACACTGGCACAACTAGCGAGACACTAAGAATATAAGGACTCTCTACCTATGCAACCATTATTTTGCATTTTGTCTATTTACAATTTAACTTCTTGCCACACACACACACACACACACATATATATATCTATGTGTAATTGTTTTCTATGACCTATATACCTTAAGATTATTAGTGACATCCTTGAAGGCATTGAGTGGGCTATTGGAAATGGGGATCAAGAGTTTTCTAATTACTATGACTAGGTGGTCCAAACCAATGTATTGTTTAGAGATGGTAAATGGCCTGTTCTTGTGGCAAAATATGGGGAGGTCATGTGATTAAAAGTTAAGGTAATAAGTTTTTACATGGATAATTTTGTAAACTAAATGATATTTAAGTATTTTTGCAAGTTAAATCTTTGCATAGACAATTATAGCTATCTATTTTTATAAATTTGAATCACATAGGGATCAATCTAAATTGCTAATAAAGTGCTTCATTATGGGCACTTTATAGAGACTGTTCAGGAATTAGAAAACTAAGTTGCATGATTAGTCAAACTATTAGATACAGATGAGAATGGACATGTAATTCAACTTTTAATATGTATTCTATAGATTGGGAGGGGCTACTCCAGCATTGGGCTTCTAAAGATTTCAAGGTAGTATACTCTTACTATATCATACATATGAACATACTCAATTACATATAGTTGTCATTATTATTATTAGAGGATAACAATGGTTTTTGCCTAATTGCAGGTAATGAATGAGAGAAATAAACTAAATAGGGGAAAGCAAATGGCTAGGTATACATGTAGTGCACACTTTTATGGAGATGGAGCATAGCTTGGTAAAAAAGTCTTCTTTTTTATTTACAATTACATATCTATATATCCATTTCATTTTCACTATGGTATTATAAGATAAAATAATGCTATATAAAAAATATTTTAGAAGATCTCATTACTGAAGAACTAGAAAGACCCAACGTAGTATGGGAGACATAACACATTCTTCGAACAAAGGATGGGGAGGTAGAGTAAGCTGACCCTAAATCACAAGAGATTCACATAATTTCTAAATATTCCTCAAGTTTTAAACTTTGTTCAACTATGATTTATTGTCTATGGTTTTAATTTATTACCTTAATTGTAAGGTTGTTTACACAAGCTCTTTATCTAACTGCAATAATAAAAAGTCAAATTTTGCATACTTGGAGACAAGATTTTATCTACCGTACTAGGTTAGTGGTTAAGATTTTTTTCATGGCAAGGTGTATAGAAAGAAACCCCAAAAGAAAAAAGACATGTTGACCAAGTAGATGTGAATTACAAGGTGTCATCTGCAATGTAGCAAGTTCAAGAAGAAATGGAATGAAAATGAGAGAAGGATCATGCCTATATGGCACAAGAGCACAAAGAAATGCAACAAAAGATGTAGGAAGAACTTGAATAGAAGTGACAATAAGAGCGAGCCTAAATGACCCAACAAGTTAGAAGGAAGTTCGCGCATAAGTTGCTACCTTGTTATCCATATTGTAGTAGTAATAACAGAACACACTTATCTTCCCTTTTCCAGCAATGAAAAGTACTTAAAGATATTTTTCTTTCTAATAGGGACACCTACCTTCCAATAGTGTAACTTCATGAGGACAAACTCAATAAACTTAGATGAATGGCAGTACATTTGTAAAGCACTATCTATTTTTAACTAGTTTGAACCTCAATTGAAGATTGGTTTCATGTTCAACCTTAAACTCAAATGCTACTTGGTTTTTAGCATTATTTTTTGGTGTTATTTTTGCTATAGTCTAAGGTGATCATTAGAACTAAATTAAATAACGTGGTGTTTTTTTTTCATGAAGGTTAAAGGAGCTTTACAAGATGAAAGAGCATATTGAGTCTATGGAACTTCATAATTATTAATAACGAATGCAAAGTTTATGACTTTGGTTTTGCAATTGTTAATTATATATATGAATATGAATTTGTAGAGTCTATAATTAGTTTTCCAATTATGTACAATCTATGAATATGAAGTTGATTTTAGTAAAATTTTTCTTCTTTTTTGATGTAATGCAATTTGGTTGTTGTAATTTTATGCTACTATTTGTTTTTCTTCTCTATTGAAGTTGATTTTAGTACTATTTAAATTTTATATCATTCCTTAGGCAAATATTGCTAAATTATATATAAGATATTAAACAAAATTTGGACACTTTTAGTGGTAACATTAGTCATCACTTAAAGAGTTCAAATGCATTTAGCGACAACCATTGTTATCACAAAAAGATGACCTTTTAGTCGTGACATAAGTCACCACTAAAGATTAATTTTTTTAGTGACAACAAAAACTAGTCATCACTAAAAACCACATTTCTATGGCAACCTTTTCATCACTAATAAAGCTTTTTTTTATGGCAATCAATCATCATCGCCACTAAAAACTACTCATTAGTGGCACTTAGTCACCACTAATAACAACTTTTTAGTAGTAACCCTTATTCAAAATAAATTAATGTTCCTAAATATTATTTAGTAGCAACAAAATGCCATTTAGTGATGACATTAGTTGTTATAAATGGTATTTAGGGCTAACATTGGTCACCATTGAATACTTTTTTTAATGGCGATCCCTTTGTTGTTACTAAAAACTTTTATTACATTAATATTAGTCATAACCTAATAGCAATCCATTGTCAGAACTAAGACATATTTAATGGTAACTTTTATACTTTTGTCAGTACTAAAAGCAATTTTCCTTTTTGTAGTGATTGCTCCTATAGCAAAACCATCATTTGATACTTTCTAAACTCTCTTATTTTCCAAAGTTTCAATTTTATATAAGTGAAGTTTTGAATATTAAACTTAATCCCTTTTAAAATTTACAAAAACTAATAACATGTTATATGTGTATATATATATATTAATTATAAGTTCCTACATAACTTGCCAAGAGGAGGCTCGTTATCATCTTTATTCCCCTAATAATGTGATTTGGTACTTGTAATTGTCCTAACTAGACAATTCTCACATGTTGTAATAGGGCATGAAAGAAACACAACCATCTTTAAGAGAGACATATTTTTAGTGTCACATCAAAAGAAGTGATAGGAACACAGCCATCTACGTCCATAACTACATAAATTTACAGTGCATGCTTCATAAATCTCATCAACCTTAAGTTTTTGACAAATAAGGATTTCGCAAATAGTTTTAATTCTTGTGAACACCAATTCGAGACACACAAACACATTATATATATATATATATATATACACGAGGGTTTTTTGGAGCATAGTTGGCTTTTGTTAGAAGTGAAATATACCAAACCCTATTCAATCTTCATGTGGGTTACGAAAACATATATCTTTTCATAAGTTAAAGATCTAACTTTCTACTTCAAAACAATCATCATGTGTGGAAGTTAATTAACAGTAAAAAATGATGGCGAAACATGCCAACCCATTCAATGGCATGCAGTAGTACTGTATAGGACAAATAGCTATGCTGGAAATCCAGCTTCAAGCAATCAAATCAATCTATTTAGTGACAATTTAAGATATAAAAACACCAAACTACTAAATGCCAATAGCGATTCCTAGAGTATTCTAGAGTCAAACCCACAGAGAAGTTGCACTTTTACTAATTCAAATAATTAATACTTGAAAAATTGATATAAAATAAATTAATTAATAAGAATATGTAGAAACTATAAAAATAAAAGCAAGCAAGAATTAATTATGAGAAGAACACAATCACCATAAGTGTTGGGGTTCAGGATTTACCCTATAGGTTATTAGTTTCTACTCGTCGGATTGACTCTTAAACAATTATAGTGACAACTATTTGTAAAGTGTCTTAATATTCTCTCGAATTACCAGTTCGTATTTAATTAAAGTTGAATTCTTTTCCAAGATACCCAAACAACTAATTAAATCATGAAGCAATAGTTTTAAATTACCATAAATCTCTAAAACTATCCCTAATCTAAATATTTGTGTCTATTTCTCTAGATCTTGATTTTCTCTTCACCTCTTAATGTATCAAAATCACCTATATATTTGATTTAATGATGACCAGTCATAAAATCAACATTAAATATGAGAGAAATAAATATAATTGAAATTTAAAAATACATTCATAAATAAAAATCCATAAAGAGTCAAAACAAATAATAGAAACTAATTCCCCATTAGGATACATCCCTATCCCCAATTGAGAAATTCAAAAACACATAATTGAAGAATTTACAAATAACATCATTCTAAAATCCCCAATTATTGAAAATCAATTATAAAAATAGGGAAGAGAAATTGATTCAGCCTTAATACTCCTAAAAATTTTTGTGCTCAGCTTCATAATTGCTCCCATAGGCTTAAAATATCTTGAAGAGAATTCTTGAGTACTCAAAATACTGATTGGATGCCTCCCTTCTTTTTAGAATCTGAAAAATACTTATTATTCTTCAATCAGTGGTCTCATTTACAATCTTAATTCTTATGGATTACTCAAAATAGTGATTTGATGCCTCCCTTCTTTTTAAAATCTGAAAAATACTTATTATTTTTCAATTAGTGGTCCCGTTTACAATCTTAATTCTTATGGACTATATATAGAGTCCATAAGATAACTTCTAATAACAAATCATTCCTAATGAAAAATAACTTCTAATAATTAAATATGATATAAAATTCCAATCTTAACAAAAAGATAATTATTAAAGCTTAACAAAAAAATAATTAACAATAACAAAATAACTAATAAAATAAAGTAATTTAAATGTTAGTTTCTAATCCTAATAAAATATTATATCTTATATTTATCTTCAACCCATAATTTTTTATCCAAATTCTATTTTTATTTAAAAATTAAATTTAGGAAAAAAATATATATAATAGATTAAATAGGTATAAAATATTTATAAACTTAATTCACTATATCCCAAAATCTACATCTATTTAATTATAAAATATGCACTTATCAAATTCCCTCACACTTTGCTTGTTACTTGTTCTCAAATAACAATTATTTTAATTAGAGCTACTGTACATACTTTCCTTACTTAAGATAGACTATCACCCATATATATATATATAAGGATCAATAATCACCCAATCATCAATTCACAATCATTCAGAGGCTTTTGTGTGTGTGCGCTGAGTGTTAACCCAAATAACCTACTAAGTGACAAGATAGAAAATTATAATACCTATTTATAAATTCACAATACTCTAATTAATTATACTAGAACTAACTTTGGTATAGCAGGGATTTTTATTGCAATCCACCTTTTTTTTTTCTTCTTTTCTTAGGCCGTCATATAAGCTATTTTGACGCAAACCTTCATATTGGTGATACAAAGGCTTGGTTACTCAAGCTTTAATAACACGACTGTCACTAAGATGCTACTAGCACACTCATAACTTTACTTGCATTGTTTGACGCAAAGATCAATATTAGTCATAAAGACCCCTGTTACTAAGCACAATTTTAAGTCATTAGAGTGAAAATTTTGAGCATGTATAAACGTATACATTTTCTTTTCTTTGCCTTGTTCTAGTTAGTTTTTTTTTTTGGTTTTTTTCCTTCCATTTTCTTTCTTTTCTTTATTTTTTTAATCCCCTTTCGAATGAGGTCCTAGCAATATTAATTGAAAGCAAATGAATTCAAAATTAAATATTATAACCATCCAACTATAACTTAATAAATTATGGTTAACAACTCAATTATGATTCTTAATATTGGCCTCAAAATTTTTGCTACTTGATTTATGAGTAAACTACCTTACTTACTAAATAAATAAGTGCTATAAGAGTGATAGTTATCATCTACCTAATGGAAGGAATATATAAAATAGCCTTTAATTAATACAAGTTATGAGGGTAAAAGCTTTATTTGTGATAGCACCCCCACTTAAAATCCAATATTGCCCTCAATGTTACAAAAGGAAATAAAAAGAAAAAGGAATTAGTACTCCCCTAATGAATTCTATGATTAAGATTTGGAGTCCTTTCTTGAGTCCATTTAATGATGCGCCGCCCTCCTACAACAAATCTTGGAAGAGGTGTTAGTGACTCTTTTTTTTTTTTTTGGAATAATAGACAGTAAAAATAAAAAAAGAAAAAAAAAACTAAAACCATTGGGTTGCCTCCCAATAAGCGCTACATAGCTATAGTGGGCTTAAACTTCCTTGAGAGGGATGGACTTAGATGTATCCATGTGGATTCCCTCATAATATAACTTTAAGCGTTGTTCGTTGACTACAAATGTCTTCCCATTATCAGCTCAAACTTTAATGGTTCCATATGGCTTCACATTTATAACTTAAAAAGGTCCAAAACACCTTCATTTCAACTTACCTGAGAATAGCTTTAAGCGAGAGTTAAATAATAAAACTTTTTGCCCAATTTTACACTCTTTCTTAAGAATTCTTTGGTCATGCCAAGCTTTAATTCTTTCCTTGTATATACGAGCATGCTCAAAAGACTCCCTTTTAGTCTCATCCAACTCATTTAGTTGGAGAAGACATTTTTCACCTGCATCTTTCAAATCATAATTCAAAGCATGCACAACCCAATATGCTCGATGCTTAATCTCTATAGGAAGATGACATGACTTACCATATACTAGCCCATAAGGGGACATACCTAAAGGTGTTTTATATGCAGTCCTATATGCCCACAATATATCATTCAATTTCATAGACCAATCCTTTCTAGATGCACTTACAATCTTTTCTAATATGCCTTTCAATTCCCTATTAAAGACTTCAACTTGACCACTAGTTTGTGGATGATACATAGTGTTAGCTCTAAGGTGACACCCATACTTGCTCAACAAGGATTTAAACTGATGGTTCCTAAAATGCACTCCATTACCACATATGTGGCTTTAGGAATGCCAAATCAAGAGAAAATCTGCTTAACAAACTTGACCACACCAGACGTTTTATTATTTGGTATTGCAATAGTCTCTACCCATTTGGTAACATAATCAATAGCAACAAGTATATAAAGATTACCATATGAGGGAGGAAAAGGACCATGAAGTCTAAGCCTCAAATATCAAAAGGTTCAACTTCTAATATACCTTTCTGGGGCATCTCATGTCTCTTACCAATAGAACCTGTTCATTGGCACTTGTCACAAGTTGTCACAAAAGTTATTGCATCCTTGAATAGTGTGGACCAATAGAACCCACTTTGAAGCACTTTGGCTGCAGCCTTATCAAGCTTATGATGGCCTCCATAAGGTGAGGAATGGCATCTTTCAAGAATCAGGACCTTTTTTCATTTAGTACACATCTTCGTATGATCCGATCGGCACACCTTTTAAAGAGGAGTGACTCATCCCAAAGGTAGTGTCTTGCTTTTGCTAGGGACCTCTTCCATTGATGAGAATTCATACTATCAGAGACTATACCTGCAACAATATAATTAATAAAATCTGCAAACCAAGGAGTAGGTAAGGATTTAACCACCCAAAGTCTCTTATCTGGGAACTCTTCATTTATAGGAATATTATTTTGGGGTAGATGCTCTAGTCGAGAGAGATGATCTGCAACTAGATTCTCTGCACCCTTTTTATCTTTAATTTCAACATCAAATTCTTGTAAAAGAAGCACCCATCTAATCAACCTAACTTTAGTATCTTTTTTACTTATTAAATATTTTGAAGCTTGGTGATCAGTATAAACTATCATTTTAGAATA
Organism: Erythrophleum fordii; assembly: GCA_032878935.1. Taxonomy (NCBI): domain Eukaryota; kingdom Viridiplantae; phylum Streptophyta; class Magnoliopsida; order Fabales; family Fabaceae; genus Erythrophleum; species Erythrophleum fordii. Next base: position 9,472,045 of record JAVQMF010000047.1, read on the forward strand.
AAAAGGTAGGATCTAAATTTTTTAAATGCAAAAACCACAGTTAAAAATTCTTTTTCAATGGTAACATAGTTAAGTTGTGCTCCATCTAAGACCCTACTAGTATAATATATGACATGTAAGCTCTTATTCTTTCTTTGTCCTAAAATAGCCCCTATAGTAAAATCACTAGTATCACACATGACTTCAAAGAGGAGACTAATCAGGGGGAACAACTATAGGGGTAGAAATTAAAGCAAATTTTAATTTATTAAATGCATTCAAACAAGTTTCATTAAAAAAAAAAAAAAGAGGTATCCTGCACAAGAAAATTAGTAAGAGGTTTAGTAATTTTAGTAAAATATTTAATGAACCTTCTATAGAAGCCCGCATGACCCAGGAAGCTCCTTATACCTCTCATTGAGGTGGGTGGAGGTGTATTTTCAATAATTTCAACCTTTGCCTTATCCACCTCAATTCCTTTTTCACAAACTTTATGGCCTAAGACTATACCTTCAGTCATCATAAAGTGATATTTTTTCCAATTAAGCACAAGGTTAGTCTTTTGACATCTCTACAAAACTTTGGAATGTAAAACTTTGGAAAGATTAGTCAAATGTAAATCAAAAGTATCACCAAATACAGAGAAATAATCCATAAAAATTTCAATTATACCTTCTACCATATCAGAGAATATAACCATCATACATCTTTGAAAAGTAGCAAGAGCATTACAGAGCCCAAAGGGCATCCTATGGTAAGCAAATGTGCCATAGGGGTAAATAAAAGTTGTTTTCTCCTGGCCCTCTGGTGCTATTGGTATTTGAAAATACCTAGAGTAACCATCTAGAAAATAATAATAATTGTGTCCTGTTATCCTTTTCAATATACTATTCACAAATGGAAGAAGAAAGTGGCCTTTGCACATTGCTTCATTTAATTTTCTATAATCTATACATACGCGCCACCTAATGACCACTCGTGTAGGGATAAGCTCATTCTTATCATTTTTCACCACAGTTGTACCTCCCTTCTTTTGAACCATTTGCACAGGACTATCAGAGATAGGATAAATAATACTGAATTGATCAATTTTAAGACTTTTTCTCTAACTACTTCTTTCATATGGGGGTTGAGTCTTCTTTGTGGTTACACTTTGGGTATGTAATTTTTCTCCATAATGATTATATGCATACAAATAGAGGGACTAATGCCCTTTATGTCCGTAATAGACCATCCAATGGTTGGCTTAAACTCCCTTAGGACCCTTAACAACTTATCTTCCTGTTCAAAATTTAAAGTAGAAGAAACTATAACAAGAAAAGTGTTAGAATCACCTAAAAATGCAAATTTTAAATGGCAGGGAAGAGGTTTTAATTCAATAGAGGGTGGTGAGTTTAGGGGAGGTAAAGGCAATAGATTGCCTAATCTTAAATCCTCGTATTGCTTTTTATAACATTTATTTTCAATTTCAAAAGCTTCCAAACTCATTATTGTTTTTATAAAATCATCCTCACCTTCTTTTTCATTAAAGCTCAATGCAATACATGCCTCAAGGTTGTCACTATATGAGTACCTATTAAAATGTTCTTGGGCAAGTGTATCAATAATATCAATCTTAAAAATAGTTTCACCAAAAGAGGGAAATTTAACAGCTTTAGATACTGGAAACACCTCCCTTTCATTACCAACTCTAAAAATTAATTTCCCTACAGGTACATCAATTAAAGCCCTACTAATTAATAAAAATGGTCTCCCTAAAATTAGAGAGACATTCCAATTATCCTCAATGTCTAAAATAATAAAATCTGCAGGAATATAAAGTTTACCGACTTTAACTATGACATCCTCAACTATACCTCATGGATATATGAGTGATCTATCTACAAGTTAAGGAGTCACATTGATTAGTTTAATATCTGTTATCCCAAGTTTCTTGCATAAAGAATAAAGCATTAAGTTAACACTGGCACCTAAATCACATAAATAATTTTCAATAATATTAGAACCAATATCACAAGAAGTAGTAAAACTCCCTGGATCTTTCAGTTTAGGGGGCAGCTTTTTCTGTAGAATTGCACTGCACTCCTCTATAAGTGTTACCGTGGCATATTTTTCCAATCTATTCTTATTTGAAACTAGCTCCTTGATGTATTTGGCATAAGTAGGCATTTTTGCTAACACCTCTATAAAGGGAATATTAATTTGAATTTTCTTGAACATCTTAAGAAATCTCTAAAAGTTTGAATTTGGATCTTTCTTTTAAAGACGTTCGAGATATAGAATGAGAGGTACATAAGGTTTGACCTCAAAAGGAGAAGGGTTACTCTGAGTTGCAATATTAGCTTTAGATACCTCAATTACCTCCTCATCTTTATTATTTTTTGGCTCACTTACCTTTTTAGATACCTTTTTAGCCCTATTATCAACTTCTTGGAGTTCTTTACCATTTCGTAGGGGTAACTGCCATGACTCCTTCCCTTGGATTGACTTTAGTATTGCTCAGGAACTTATTTTGACTATTTCCAGTAAGTAAGTTAGCCAAATTACTTATTTGAACTTCCATATTTTTCATAGAATTGGCCATCTACAATTCCATATTCTTCATAGAAGCTTGAGTTGAAGCAACTGCTTGTTTGAGTTGGTCAATCTTTTGATTCATACTCTTCATATTGTTTACTTGGTGAGTCGCTATTTGAGCCAAAGCGTCCTCCAACTTTGTTGTACGATCTTCAATTGTGTTTCTTTGTTGTTGGAAGCCTGGTGGTACTTGTGGCCACTGAAAGGAAGAATTTTTGTGAGAGAAATTTGGATAATTTTTTCACCCTAGGATGTATGTGCTAGAGCATGGGTCATTCTTAGGATTAACTCTATCAGCTCCAACTCCCATATAATTAGCCTTCTCCACATAGTCACCATCATAACCTATATGAAGAGAATTATTAGTAGCAGAAGAAGAAAAGGAATTAACAGAATTAAAATTTTTCAATAATAAATTTAAACTCCTTGTTAAATCTCATAGTTCATGAGAGACATCAGGTGTAGTGACTTCATTAGTCATCGCCCTCTTTCCTCGAACTACCTTCTACCTAGAATTTACTGTTAACATTTTATAAATCTCCTCCTTTTCTTCAACAGTCATGTTACTTGGATCACTATAGGCTGCATTTATCAACTTTTAATTGGTATTCAAAACTGAGCCCATCATAAAAAATCCATCAAGAGTATATGTGAAAATTAGTGATAGGGACATTGGCTTATGAGGAGATTATAACACTCCTATACTTCATGAAACAATTCACTATTTTGTTAGGTGAAGAAGTAGATCTTGTCCCTTAATTCTGAAGTTTTTTTAGGGGAGTAATATTTCAATATAAATTACTCATACATCTCAATCCAAGATCTTATAGAAGCTTCTAACAAGCATAGAAGCCATTGACGAGCTTCTTCCTTCAAACAATATGGGAAGTAACATCTTTAAGTCATCATCTGATAAGCCATTTAGCGGTAGTGTGTCAATTACTGCATAAAACTCCCGTATAAAATCCAAGGCATCTTCAGTTTAATGCCCATTGAAAGTAAGTAGCGCATTTAAATGAATATTTTTGAATTCATAATTACATGTAGTACTCAATTGAATGCATGACGAATTGAAACTGATGAAGGGGCGTTGAATATCCCAGAATGTAATATGTGGCTTCGCAACAACAGTAGCAACATCGTTATTTTGATTATTTTCATCATCTGCCATCTCTCTTCTTCTTTGAGTTCTATTTTTCCTGCAAAACTATTTAATTTCTAAATTAATAAGAGTCAAATTTAAGTCACAAGCACTCCGTAATTTCATTAAAGGGAAAAAAGAAGAAAAAAAATAAAGATAAAGAAAAAGCAAAAAAGAAAAAACTAAAAATTAAAGAATTAGCAAATCCATAACCTCCCCAGCAACGACGCCAAAAACTTGATCACTCTCGCAAGTGTACAGGATCGGTGTAGTAGAAATTCTCAGAGTATTTTGGGGTTGAACCCATAGAGAGGTTGCTTTTACTAATTCAAATAATTAATAGTTAAAAAATGATATAAATAAATTAATTGATAAGAGTATGTAGAAACTATAAAAATAAAAACAAGCGAGAATTAATTATGAGAAGAACACAATCACTAGAAGTGTTGGAGTTTAGGATTTACCGATAGGTTACTAGTTTCTACTCGTCAGATTGACTCTTAAGCAATTATAGTGACAACTATTTCTAAAGTGTCTTAATATTCTCTTGAATCACTAGTCTGTATTTAATTAGAGTTGAATTCTTTTTCAAGATACCCAAACAACTAATTAAATCATGAAACAATAGTTTTAAGTCACCATAAATCTCTAGAACTATCCCTAACCTAAATATTTGTGTCTATTTCTTTAGATCTAAGTTCTCTCTTCACCTTTCAGTGTTTCAAGATCACTCATATATTTGATTTAATGGTAATCAATCATAAAATCAACATTAAATATGAGAGAAATCGATATAATTGAAATTTAAAAATATATTCATAAATAAAAATCTATAAAGAGTCAAAACAAATAATAGAAATTAGTTTCCAATTGGGTTACATCTCTATCTCCAACTGAAAAATTTAGAAACATATAATTAAAGAATTTACAAATTACATCATTCTAAAATCCCCAATCATAAAAAACAAATCATAAGAATAGAGAAGAGAAATTGATTTAGTATCAATACTCATAAAAATTCTTATGCTTAGCTTCATGATTGCTCCCATGTGCTCAAAATATTTTGAAGAGAATTTTTAAGGTATTCAAAATAGTGATTAGATACCTCCCTTCTTTTTAGAATCTAAAAAATACTTATTATTTTTTAATCAGTGGTCTTGTTTACAATCTTAATTTTTATTTACTATATACAGAGTCCATAAAATAACTTCTAATAACAAATCCTAATTCTAATAAAAAATAACTTCTAATAATTAAATATAATATTAAATTTCAATTCTAACAAAAAAATAATTATTAAAACCTAACAAAAAGATAATTAGGAATAACAAAATAATTAATAAAATAAAATAATTTAAATATTAGTTTCTAATCCTAATAAAATATTATATCTTATATTTATCTTTAGCCCATAATTTTTTATCCAAATTTTAGTTTTATTTAAGAATTAAATTTAAAATATATATATATATATATATAAAATAAATTAAATAGGTATAAAATATTTATAAACTTAATCCATTATATTCTAAAATTTATACCTATTTAATTATAAAATATACACTTATCAATAACCTAATTTGGCATGCATCTCCTTTTTGGTAGAGACAGATATAAAGATGCGTGTATATAACTATATATAATATGACAAATTTAAAGATGCATATAATATTGATGCCTGAACGCATATTAGTACTATTTATGGTCCTGGGATCATGTTAATTCTGAGCATATCATTCACAATTCACTTCGCGTCAGTTTCCTTTATCTTAATAAATGTTCATAACTGCTAAACACTGTTTTACATTTCTCTGTCCTCCCCAGTATTAATTCTTGGATCTGGATTTACTCATATTTTTGTAATGCTAATATTCCTTATGTTCTTTACAAAAGATGACCATCCTAAATTAAAAAATAAAAATAAAAGAAACAAATTTTGTGAGTAACATAAGAAAAAATAAAAAAATTGAATACGAGAGAATCCATTCCCTTAACTCTTAATAAAGAGATCTCTAATTTTTTTTCCACAAGTTTCGATATTAAAAATGTATCCGTACTTTACTTACTTAGGTACTATTACTTCTCAATTTCTATATAATTCTAAATATTCTCATCTAATAGAATCCACGTAACTATAGTATTGATATATTATGAATCTTCTGTTCCTCAATTTCTGGCTAAGTGTCTCTTGTTGCTTAACAAACAATGTTTTAGAAATTGGACTAAACATTAAATTAAGATAAGAAATGATTTATAGTTTAATAGTTATAAATATATATAATATTTTAAAATTAAATTAATACATCTATTATGAAATAATATTTAAAATAGTTATAAATATTTTAAAATATAAAACTAATTAAAACATTTTACATATAACATTATATCAATGTGAAATAAGTTTAGTAGATTCCATAAAATATCATAAATCTATGAAATATTAAAACTCTATTTTAAACAAAAAAATCAATTTTTGATTAATTTAGCATCAATTCGACTAATTTTATTTTTGATTAGTTTTATTAGTTCTTGGTCAATCTTTTCTTTAACCAACTTTGAAGGTCAAATATATCAGTTTAATGACTAGTTCACTAATTTATCAATTCAACCAACTAGTTCGGTCCTTTTTTTGTAATACAAGCTCACAAATAACTATTGTTTTTATGACGTGTTACATGCAAATTAATAAAAGAGTGAATCAAATAGACCTTTTCTTTATTTTTAAAATATACACAAATTTTTTAAAACAAAAAATTACTTTATATTTTAGTTCAATTTTGAATTTTTTGACCAAATACCATCCATTTAATTTTTTTCTAAGTTTTTAAAAAAATATATGTATTTAGATTAATTGAGGATATTTTAAACAAAAGTTTTAAAACTAAATTAAAGTGTAAGATAGTTTTTTTGTTTTAGAGAAAGTCTATATATTTTTTTAAAATAGAAAAAAAATCTATATAATTTCCACAAAATTTAGAAAAAAATTTATATAATTTAGCCATAATAAAAAAGATGGACAATATCATAAGAACTCATACCAACATAAGAAATTAGAGAAGCTTAAGAGAATTTGTGCATTTAATTAATGCAATAAATCAACTAGATACTAAGACTGTAATATCATACCATATTAAGGATGATTTCAACTAATTAAAAAACTCAAGTTATTAATGACTAACATTAAGATTAAATTTGGGCTTGTGTTCGCATCTTATAAATCTCAAGATCATATCGATCAATTTACTCTAGATAGATTATGTACATAATAACGATATGGTGTTACATTTTATTTAGTAGTTTCATCTGCGCTTTGTTGAGAGAGAGAGAGAGAGAGAGAGAGAGAAAGCTGTCAACTTGCAACAAAATACAATGTAACATGCAAAACTTATAGCGACTGAATGAAATCTATAAGGGAGGTATATATTGCATGGGGCATATGTAGAGATCATCATGAACTGATTTCCACCTAACATAACGACAGAAGCATGAAGCATTTACTCTTTTTGTTTCTAAAATAAGATCCTTTTTTTTTTTCCTGAATTTAGTGCTTATTATGTCTTTTTGCAGACAAACTATTATTATAAAATGGTCCCAAATAATAAACTATCCATCTTTTATTTGTTTATTTATTTGCTTGTATTAAGCTTATTTAAAACCAGGTTCCTTCCCTACATTTTAATACATTTGTTATGTTGTACTTTTCATGGGGTACCACCAAAATATTTCCGTGTCTTGTCTCTTGTCTCTTTATGCAGGTGCTCCATGAATTAGCACAACCTTTAAGCCTCTTGATTGATAATAATGGAGAAATCAAATTAAACTTGAATCATATATATATATATATATATATATATACATATATGTACGTATGTCTCTTTCAATATTTGTAGATATTTAGGTTCTTTCTTTTTGGCCATAGGTAGATATTGTCGGTTGTGCCAGTTATATAAATTACTTTTAGGGAGCTAGTTAGGATGAGAAATTAAACTACCTCATCTTTTAAATTATGTTTAGATGAAAAAAAAATAAGGGAAGAGAAACAGAGAAGATGAACGATTATATCTTTAATTTATACATTGGGAAGCCAAATGTAGATCATGTATAAGATCTAAAGTTAGATTTTATATATATAAATAGAACAGAATGAGTGAGCAAAAAATAAAAATAAATGAATAGAAGGAGAGAAAGTAACATTATATATACTTTCATTTTTTTATATTACTCTCTTTTTAACTATACATGATATAATATTGTAAAGGATCGAGCGCGTATGTGTATGTGCATATGGTTTTCTTAAAAGAATTCTTAAGCATAGAAAATTAAAATTAGGATTAGAGGAGGCAACTTTCATATCACGTTTTTATAGCTTCAGCCAGAAAGTGATTGTATTATGAAAATAATGTGCTTATTTTCATTTTGGGTATTTAACTCTAATACTCTCAAAAAGTGCTTGCATTATGAAAAGTGCTTATTTTGAAAATAATGTAAGATATTATTCAAAATAACACACAATCACTTTATTATTTTGACATTAATCTTAAACTATAGCCTATATTATATAAAAATAAATTTGGAGTACGAGAATGTTGATTTAACTGAAAAGGAAAAAGAAATTGGAAAAGTTTACCCACCTATCAATTTTTTTAAATTAATTAAACTAAATTTTGATTTAAATTTATCAATTTAGCTCTATACATTTTTGTTTTCACCATTTAATTATAAAACGAAAATCCATTTTTAGCCTTTGAAGTTTCACTCACATCTCATTTTAGTCTCAAGTTTAGTTTGGTCAATATAATTGAAACTTTTATAAAGGTTTAATATTTTCCTTTTTTTAAATTTTTACTAACAATAATATTTGACGTGACACCACCTGATAAATTGATTGAAGATACTAATGTAACAGCTCATACTATTCAATTTTGCTTCTCCTAATCACTCTAATTAATGCCCTCATCATCAATTTCGGTTGTGCCTTCATATGACGGAGGGAAAAATTCCTTACGTTTATATGATTAGATTTGCTTGACATGAATCTCATCATTAATTGAAAGTGAAAATTGCCTAGATTTAATCATAAATGAATTAACATTAGAAAAAGGACTATATCAAATTGCTTTTAAACTTTCAAAATTATATTGAATTAAAATAAAGAATCCACTCCATGGAAACAAATAGCCTATTAAGATGGTAAAATCAGTGACAAGTGACTTTCTTCACCATACACACTGTAGTAACAGTGTCAAAAAGTAAAAACTTTGACACTTAATCGTAATTTCTATTTTCTTATACATTTAATTTAAAAAAGAATTAAAAGACTCCTTTAAAACATTGAAAGAACATTGAGTCACGGATCCCGCGTTTAGTAAAATAATAAGTGGGAGTGGGGAGAGAACTGTGTTTTTGTTTTTTGTTTTTTGTTGGGTGTTTATATATATATAATAAATATTTTATATATTTTATAAAATAAATATAATGTATTATATTTATTATATATAAAAATATATAATACATAATATATTATTTAATTTTTCATATAAAATATTAAAATATAATTAATAATAATAAATTTACAAATTATGATTTCATTTGCAAGGTTATATTTTTAATTATAATTTAAATCTTTTTAAATTATTTGCATAAAAATATTTTTTAAGTCTTATTAATAATCTTATAAAAAAATCATCGCAACTTATTTAGAATAATGAACCAATTTAATCTCATATCAAGTTCTTTACTCTATTAATTAAATAATACAATATATTATAGAAGAAAAATTTTGTAGTCTCATCCATTATTCTAAATAATACAACACATTATTACTAGACTAAACCTTCTTATTTATCTTTAACTATAACCCAATTAATACTGAACCTGTCTTTGAAGCATCAAAATAAGTTCCCTCTAGTTAATTTTCAATGAATTTATGGGTGATTTATAAATATGGGCCGAATGTGTACAAGGGCCTTAAGACAATTGGGTTAAAATGCAAACATCTTCTTGGGCTTCCCTTACTGAAGAGCCATTTTGTATCATGTAAATTGGGCCTTTGTATCACTACCTGTTTCAATCCATCAGAGTCCAAGTTTCCAAAGCAGGATGCAACTGCAACTAATTTGTGTTCGCAATTATCATGTGAGTCCAAGCCCAACCCAAGTAGGGCAAGAGAGCCATACATGAGAGTCACTCTGTTTTGCCTAAGATACATGAGAGTTGAGGAAATTATCATGTGAGTCCAAGCCCAACCCAAGTAGGGCAAGAGAGCCGTGCATGAGAGTTACTCTGTTTTGCCTAAGATACATAAGACTTGAGGTTGTTTACTGTTAATCATTTCCCATATAGGTTGTTTACTAAACCCTAAACCTTAAAACATTCGAGTTGCCAAAGTACTCCAAGATCACTACTTCAAGACTCTAATAATAAACATGCCAAGATATATATATATATATATATATATATATGGGAAATGAAAAGCAGTAAACAACCTCAAGTCTCATGCATGGGACAACCTCTTCATTTTACCGCCTATATTTTCAATCTAGATCTCTTGTGATTCCAAAGGTCTGGATAGTTTAAAATTTTTTATTTTCTATTTATTTAATCTCATATTTTTATTTTTCTTTATTTTGAAAAAAAAATACATGATAAGATATTTGATAAAAATTAAAAGAGTGACTTCATCTTGAATTTGTTTTTTAAAAATAAAAAATACGATCTAAATTATTTAAATTAAATTTAAACAATTCAAATTATTCTAAGAGAAATAGCAAGAGATTTGAGTTGCTGTATTTTACATTAAAGTAAAGCTCTGATTTTGTTAGTGTCAGCAACTAAAACATTTTATAGGCTAATCATTTGATACAGCTTTCAAGAGTACATTCTCAACATCTCAAGCATCTTATATCGACTAGAAAAGCCAAGCAGAAGCAGAAGTTACAACTGAAGCTATGTTAAACTATAGAGCACAATCTCACACAATCATCTATATGTATCAAATCACATAAGCAACAAAAACCAGGGCATTCAACAATAGTCCTAAGCCCAAGCCTCTCCCCCTCTTCCCCTAGTATTTACAATGCCAACACTTGCAGGTTTCTTCAACTTGCTCAGTTGAAACACTGGGTGCCTGCACAGCTTGCGTACGCCTTTTCTCAATCTTAGCCAATGTTCACTATCATATTTACTTCTATATCTATTTTCTAGAGCACCAGTCTCGTATCTACAAGGCGTGCTACCACCCGAAACACACACAAATTCCCCATCATCTGCATTATTTCCCTTGTCCTCAGAGATCCAAAGTTTCTCCTCAACACTCAACTCACTTTTAGGCGGTGATTTCGGGGCATTAACATCTTCAGTTTGCTCACGTGACTCCTTGCTGTTAAAATCTAGAGGTACAGGACCGCCTTTGCAGGAGGGAGAATCTAAGCATGACGAAAGCATCCTCGCATTAGCAACTGATTCCTCTCTTTCTCGAAGGGTCTTCAGAATCAGTGTCTTGAGGAAATTCATAACTTGCACAGCGTGAATTAATGCAGTCAAAGGATCAGCCATCTGCATAACGCGAGGAAATTTATGTTCAAATCTACTCTAGCTTAAAAAATATACATATACAAAGAGGATGCACTTGCTGGTCAGTACATCTGGGATTCAGTAATTGTTTGTTACTGTTAACTAATACGCTATGTCGATTAATTTTATTATACCAGGTACTTTAAATCTCCAATTAAACATTTTACCAAATCAATTCTCTGAGAACTTAATTTGTCCATTTCGCAATAGAAATGAAGCTTGCAGCGAGTTTTATAAGGCAGCAAAATCATCCAGATATAAAAACCAATAAATGCATCCAAAATTTAGATATTCAGTTGCTCAACTCAAAAATAGTAGCTTAGCCCATAAGCCTAATTAAACTCTGTTAAGTATAACTAGCTGGAGACATCTCACATTTTAAAGAATAGAAGGAATATAAGCCATATATCTTCGCTTCATATTGTTAACTAACCTGTGTCATGTTGGGTGCAAAAACCATAGCAATATTGCGAGCATTCATCTTGTTGAACTGTTCATGCTCCACAACATCTGCCATCAGATTGATGGCCCAGTCAAGCAGTGCAGCTTCTGTCGGAGGAAGCAACTCTTCTAGTTTAGTACAGTCCTCTTCTGTGTTGCAGTGCATCACCTGTTCTGGGGTGAGAGAATCAAGTACCCCCGTTGGAAGTTCTCTAAACCAAGCCTAAAAGGCATGGAAGGAAGAAGACATGGGCAGTAGATCTCATTAAAAGTTTATCATTGATAACAACAATGATTTGTCAACGTAGTAGTATTGAGTTTGTAATAAGAAAGCATAGCATGATACACGCTAATTGATAGAATTAGGTATGAACATGTCCAATTGACCGGTCTCAAGAAGATTTCCTTGTAGATATCTTAATTTGTCAAACCAAATATAATACTAAATTCCTCTTGAGAAGGAAACCAAATGTATTTTGTTCACTTTCATTTTGCAGATCACATGCAAATCATAAACGAATGAAAGACTTTGTGAAGTTCTTAAAGACGAGGTTTTTCAATTAACAATCCCATACCAATTTTAACATAAAAACCCTCAAGAAAATCAACAGGGTAGACTAGACTTCTATTCATTTTTTAACACAGTCGAGCAGTTAGATGAACCCATCTTACCTTTATCAAACCAGACAAACAATGAACATCAATTCCATGTGGCACTACACCTCTGTTTAGGTGATCACGAACAAACTCCTCCTGGCTGTTCTCGGGATTGATTCGGAATATTCCTTCTGCCTTCAGGAATTGCAAGCCTCAAATTAAACCTTTATATTATTATGCAAAAAGTATTATTAAAACAATCTTTAACAATTAATTCGCATAGATACAGAACGTACTTTAAGGCCTCCCTCCGAATACAGTCGCTTTTGCATCATCAGCAGAATTGTGGGGACACTGTTTCCCCTGTCATCATAAGAGCACTGCATAGACTTTGCAGAAACTCCAAATACCCTCACACTAAATGATGCAAAATTGATATAAGAACACACTCAAAAAAAAAAAAAATTGTGAGCTAGAATCAGGAAGAAGAGAAAGGAATAGAGCAGACGTAAAAACAAACCAACTGAACATTCAGCATAATTTTCCTTTCCTTCCCTCTCACTGCAATTAAATTCCCTACCCAGTGAGTAGCAGAGGGAGAAAGAAAGGATTCACAACCAACACCACAAGATCACATAAGAACCCCTTTCTAATTGTATCGAATTTGCAGTTGCAAATCGAAACACACATCTGAATATCTTTTACGGAGTAACCTGACAAGGTGAACCAGCAAATTAACATATTAACCACTCATGCGACCATGTTCTCCAATCACCCAAACCAAAACTAAAACCGTTGTTGTGAAGTAAAAGCAAAGGTAGACTATGGTGAATTTACAGGTGGATTGAGCCATTTTCATGAAGAAACCAGCATTCAAATGATAAAAACTTTAATTGGAACCAATTTATAGTTTATATTGAGTTTAACCTACTGGTGAAGGCTCGTATAATCAGAAAATTTTTTGATTAAAAAATTGAAGTAAAAAATTTGTAGTAGAACTTGCAATTAAAGCAGAGTAGGTGATCTAGAAGTTCCTCTAAGCTGAGGCACCACAAACTGAACCCAAATTCATCGTTCAGAACACCCTGATGCATGCAAATAATTTAAATGCATACAGACGCTTGCTTAATTGTCAGGTTAATATATTGTAGTCGGCGCATATCTAAAAGATAAAATTGCTTCTAATTCTACAGAAATTCCAAATTAATAGACTCCACGATTCGAAAGAAATCCCAAGCAAAATTGAATACATTCGTTATATTTTAGTTTGAGAAGAAGAAGACTATAATGGCTTACCTGGCACTAGGCACCCTCCCGGGCACCTCTGGCTCGAGCTCGGTGGGCAAACCCAGAAACCCATTGAACCTATCAAAGGTAACGTGGGAAACATGGCGAACCTCCGTTGGCCAGCTAATGTCCAAGGAAGAAGCATCCTCTCTCTCAACACTGCAAGTGACCAGCGATTTCCTCAGCGCCGCCATCAGAATATCCAATATCGCAAACTGATTCTGATTTTGACGAGCTTGATTTTCCGCTCCGCCGGAATTCAAGCTAGGGTTTATGAACGGCGTTGAAACAGGGTTACTCGATTCATCGTCGTCACTCTCTAATTCCTCTTCGTCGTCTTCTTCTTCTTCTTCCTCCTCCTCGTCGTCTTCCTTTTTGACATCCTGAAAAAGCGGACTCGGTGGAGATGAGTTGAACTGGGTGCGACCCACGATTCCGCAAGATTTGGACCGAAAAAGCCGAGTCATTTGGTTCAATTAATCAGCAAGCAATAATGGGTTTGGGTTAAAAGGATCTGATTCTGAACCACAGAGAGAGAAAGAGAGAGGGTGGTTGTGGAATATTAAAATTGGGGGGAAAAGGGGTTAATTTAAGAGGGAATAAGAATAATGTGAGATGGGTTTGGTTAAGTAAAGAAGAAAAAGAGAGGGAAAATCGGAGGAGGAAGAAAGGAAGAAGGGGAAGAGTAAGAGGAGGAAGATGAAAGATAATTGGATTGGCGTAGTGTTGTGTTTGTATGGCAGATAGAGTCATTGCTGCCTTTTATTTGTTTTCTTTTTGTATAATGTAAGAAAAAGGAAAAGGCGGGTAAGAAAGAGAAAGCCAGTCGAAGAAGAGGCTCGTGACACGAGAGAGAGTCTGTGAGGTAGAAGAAGACAAAGAGGGGCAGTAGAAGAGACATGAGAGTGAGTGTATGTTTCTGGGGTCAGTTTAGTGACATTTTTGCTAATTATAAGATACGTGTTATCTATCAGATAACAGAAGACTCTGATTTCTCAGCTTCACTTGTACAGGGAAAAACTGTCATCCAACCAAAAGGTTCGACACCAATCATCACCAACTTGTAATTTTTTTACTCCGATTTGAATACCGCAACCTTCAACTTTCAATAAACCCATTTGAATTAGTATTTGATGCCGTACAATCCAAAATCTAAAATGTTTCCTTGCCCTACTACCAAGTACTCTGACATTTTTATCTAAATTCAAATATAAATATATTAATTATTAAGTTATTTACAAAAGGATATATGCAGATATTAAAAGAAAATTTTATTAAAAATTATACTTAACATATTTATATATTGATTTATAATTATTTTAATCTGACAGAAAATTAATTTTTTTATGTTCTCTTTTAATTTAATCATTTTCAATTTTGCCATTGCATCTCTATTCATATATTAAAGTAGAACCAAACAAAATATTAACACACACCTAGGGATGGCAATTCTGCAAGGTAGCAGCAAGGAGTGCTTCGCTATTCCTCATCCCTACTATCAATTGTTTTCCTTGTTTGGATTCCCAATCTTGACAAGAAAAATTTTTGCCTCATTTTCATTTCCTACATTCCCATGGGATAGCATGAGGAAAGAGGTTTTTTTTTTAGCAATGATAAGGCTTAGTCACATCTCTATAATGGGAAAAAAAATGGGGGGAGGAGCTTTTAAATTCTAACCTGAATGGGTTTTTAAGCTTGCTTATATATATATATATATATATATATATATATGAAGGAAATGACTAAAATGGCTTTTAAAATGAATGATTTATGCATGAATATGAAGGACAATTTTATATTTTGATGAGGGCAAGGAATATAATTCCCGTTCTCGTCTTTGAAACTATCTTTGGGGAGATTTTTTCTTCTGTTTCTATTTTCAAGATGCAAGTTTTCAAATAAAGTAGTTCCTTTCAAGATCCTCAAATTTTGGGAGTTTTTAACATCCCTACTCACACCTTGTACACTCACACTTCACTTGAGATGATAAGCATTGATTGAGAATCCTAATCTGGTAAACTCAGAAGCTCCATATATCTAAAGTTCACACAATCATAATTTGTCGGATTATGTTATTTAAAGTGGATAAGTCTGTGCTAGGTATTAAAAAAAAGAAAGCCCAAATCATCAATATGTTAGATTCTATGCCAATTTATCAACATAAAATAGAATGACAACATTAAAAATATTTTTAAAATAAGAGAATAATTTGAAAAAAAAAATGTCTAAAAGATTAACTAAAAAATTCACTTATTTATACGTAAAAATAACTTTCTATTTAATCTACATATCTCTTACAAAGTGAAGTTTTTGAACAGTGTCCTTTAAAAATAAGCCACAGGATCGATCGGTTTTAGAATTCTCTTTTTGAATACCAATTATATCCAAGTTGAAGTTTTTGAATGAATGTTTAATAATGCTATAGGATTTAAAATGTGAAAATCTTTAATACGTAGTACCAAATACTCCGTGGTGTTGGTTTTAGAAGTGTCTTTGTGCTTATTGTTGCAGTAAACGAGTCCTTTTTATCCTTTGAATCTTCTGGATAGGAGAAGGGCGCCAATTGCTTCTTTGTTCCGCTATATATAACTTTGTCCCTTTCTTTTAAAACTCAAACAAAAGGACTAATGTATGCAACTATCACTACCAATTACTAAATCTGAATTAATAGTGATTTTTCAAAATCAAGCCATCCACCATTAAAGCCACAATCAACATTAAATCACCCCTCATGAAGTACTAGCCATTATGAAGTATCTTCGAATGGAATTCATCTTTTACAATTTTGTAATAGAGTAATCAGTATTGTTATTATTTATGTCATGTAATTTATTTATTTTTTGTTAAAATTATATATTTTAGAATTAAATTGTAATTAATTTGATTTTTAAATTTTATATAAAATTGTTTATTTTCAAAATATAAATAATAATATTATTAAAAATTTTAAAATAAATACAATAAATATTTCCCTTGTATTGCTGATATAAAAATATGGTAAATTGGTACAGACATAATTTCTGCATTAATAAAGGTGAAGGATTGAAACATCAATTCATCCCAGCTATGACATCTTCTTTGGGCCCACCAAATATTTTGAAGAAAGAAATGGTGAACTTTTAACTCCTAAAGTTTGTTTGGCCAGGACTAATAATGGAGAGCAGAAGACGGAGGCGTTTACAAATATTTGTCCTATTTAACATTTATTAATAAGATGAGGTAGATAACGAAGATTTTTTAATTAATTTTCTAAACTTCTATATTCTTTACATTTTAAAGTTTTTTTTTAAACTATAAAAGAAATTATTATTTAATAATTTTTTCTTTTTTTCTATTCAATATTTTATTTTATTTTATTTATTTTTTTAAAATCCCCAACATGTATTCTAAGATATTAGAGTAGTGATTTGGGCAAGTATGTAATGCGTAATTCAGCAAACTAACTTGGGGCCAAATTGTAAAAAGAATTGTTTTTGTGAACTTTTAAACTATGGCATGAATGACCTATTTTTTGAATTAATAAAGATTAATAGGAATTAAAAGAAGAAGAAGAAGTTGGTGAATATTGTTAAGATTTTTGGATGAATAAAGATTAGTAGGAATTAAAAAGGAAGAAGGAGTTGGTGAATGTTGTTAAGAGAAATGTGTCATTTGCTTGGGTGTTGTGAAAGTGATATTGAAAAATCGTTAATTTTTGAAGAATAAAGTATGATTCCCATCATCAGTCCAATACGCCAATTAATGTGAAAGCTACGTTCAAGTATGATTGTTCCACACCTTTCCGTCCCTTAATCCACACTTCTCTTGCATTACAAATAGGAAAAATTGATGCCACGTTTCAAAAAAAAATTTTACTGATTAAAGTAAGATGCTCTGCCTCCAAACAAGGGAAACTGCACAGGGTGCCAATCAAAAGTTGAGCAGTAGAGCATCACTTCAAAGGGATATGAAGAATAACCCAATCAGGTTAGTTCACGGACTATATAGAACATTCTGAAAAAGAGCATTTGTCAAAACAATGAAAATTATAACTCCCAAGTGGAATTAAATATTCAGCTTTGGATTTGGATATTTCAACTAAAAGTACCTTCCCTTGCTTGGCTGTATTTTAATTTTGCTTGCGAATATCGAAGCCAGAAGTCACATGGCTACATATGTTTTTTGGTTCCTTCCTTATGCAAATCTGAGAGCTTTATTCTTGGGATTAAATTAACAAAAAGCAAAAATTAATGCGGATTGGCTTAACCAATTAAAGAGACCAAGTCTAAGATTTTGCTTCTTTCATGAGTGAAGGATTTGAATCCCTATTTTAATTAGTAATATTGTTCAGTAGTCATTTATCTTTGGGAAGAATTTCTCCTTCGACTGATAATTTTGCTTAGTAACTGTTCCTCTCTAGAAAATTCTTTAGTGTTCAAGGGTTACTTGAATTAGCATTTTCAAGAAATAATCTTTTAAGTTGATTTTTTATTAATGTTTTCGAAACTCCAAACATATCATTCACGACCTTCCTAGTGATACGTGAATAACTTATTAATGTCCTTTAATAATTAATCTCACTTCGTGATCATCTTTTTCACGAGAGACCCTTTGACTGAATAGATTAAACTTTTTTAAAATAAATAATGTAAATATAATCTTCGAATTTTATTTTAATTGAGTAATTTCATTTGAGAAATAATCCTCTGAATTGAACTGTTACCTACTCATTAGAATCTCAAATATGTAATTGACTTGAGGACAAATAATTTTAGAATAATCTATTTTTATTAAAATTTAAAAAAAAATCTAAAAGTTTCACCTTAATGAAGTGGGTTATAGGATAGTTATATCATTTAGGACACTTAGAGGGGGCAGGCACAGTGTCTTTAAATATAGAGCTTAGAAAAATGGCGGAGGCACGTGAAGAGTAGACGACCATGCACAGCATGCAGATGCTGCTACCCTGTCCTGTCATTACTACACCATGGCCGCATGATGTTGATCGATCGGACGATGGGGCATGTTGGTTGGTCCCTTCTCCATTTCGATACATCCCATTCACATGCATTAACCTCACCTCGTAAATATCGTTTTTTTACTACCCCAAGATGAAGTTACCTAGTACCAACTGAGATTCCCTCGATTCCATCATTTTTTTTCCTTGAATCTATAAAATTTTAAATTGAAATTCCTCAAGCGTGTATGAGCTAGACACGAGTATAAGATATGACACAAATATAATAAACACAAGTACAAATAGAAATCTCTTTTCATATGTGTTGAGTCTCTATTAGGTGGGAAGAGAAGCAAGCATTTTGAGGTTGAATAGTTACTCAGAATTGATTCCAAGTTTGTCTTCACATTATCTTTGGATTTATAAATTTAAACAAGAAAACAATGGAAAGAAAGTGGTTCCATGTTACTTTGAAGTTTGGAGGTGCACTTGGTAGGCAATTATTTCAATTCATGCATTATTTGTATTTTGTCTTCTTTGCTGACTAAGATGGGAAGGGGTCTATGATAAAGTAAGTACTGCATTGATTAAGAAACGCAGAAGCCTTTATCAAAGTCATGTAATCTAGCTTTAAATTATAATCGAGTTGAATTTTAATTTTTTAAGTAAAAATTATTTATTTATTAAAAATAAGTGACAATAATACGAATTATTATTTTTTATTCAAGTATAATAAACATTTCTTTCACGTACGTCCCCATTAATTTGCAGTCACTCGAGAGTTGATCTGTAGTACTAAGTAGGATATCTCACTTTCCTACAAACATATTTTACAGAACTGGGTTATTTGCAGGCTGCTGCCATTAATTATCTATGCCCAAACTTTTTCCTTTCTTTAATTTTAGCTGCATATTAATTATCTAGGTTTATGATATAGAAAGTAGGAATTAAAAGGGTAAAGTTGATGCTATACTGACTTGTCAGCTCATGACCAGCATTGTTACGGAAGTTGTTTGACAGAACTTCTATTTTGATTTTTAAAATATTGAATCATTAATTTACTATATAATATTTTTGCTGTAATCACTGTAGTATAGTATGATTTGTTTTTCTCGACTCCATAAATATTTATTTTTAAAAAATTTTATAGTAGCATTTTAATATTTCTAAAATAATAAAATTAGAAAGAAATCATACTTTCAAATATTAAAATAATAAAAAATTTTAAATATCAAATTAATCAACAATCATTTTATTTTCGACCATCAAATTATAATTTTTGTCTATACATGAAATTGTTTGAGCCTGTGGGAGCCAACTTAAACGCTTTGAACTAGAAGGACATATAACTTGATTATTTCTCACTTGGTTTGAATAAAAGCCCTTTTGTATTATAACTTATTTTGAGAAAAATCATTTACTGCTGATAGTAATTTGCTTCAAGACATTCCATCATGATGGACGGTTGGATATCCATCTTGATGATTAATAATTAAGATCATTCTATCCTAACACACCCACCATCATTTATACCGTTCAAGTCATTATCATGCGGTTGTCTTTGAAGCATTCAACACCATGCACTACCATTCCATATGCTAAAGCTGCGTACTTCTGTAAAAGCGTTTTGGTCTTTTTAACGTATTTATTATTTTGATTTCGCCCTTTAAATTTATTCTGAGTCATATTATTTTTTTAATGTTTAATTTGTTTCATATATATCTTATATCGTCAACTTTGTCGATCAAGTTAATTAACAAACATGTTTGATGATGCTAATTTGACTAACTTGATAGGTGAAGATGGTGGTTCAAGTTATATATTAAAAGAATTAAAAGTTAAAAAGCCCAAAATTTGAGATAATGGATCAAATCAAAAGAATAAATAAATTAAATTACCAAAGTACTAATTTAACAGAAAAAAACTTATGTAACATTTTTTTTAAGTGTTTGCTATTAATTTTTTTAATAAAAATTATATCATATAGAGGAATTTCTTTAATATATATTTAATCATACGAATTAATTGATGAGTTGTAAAAAAAATGAATAAATAGGCACATGTCATATTTTTATTAGACAGGTTAACAATAAACCTTTAAAAAGAATTGCATCTTAAGTTTTGCAAAAGAAAATGGTCCAACATATCGTTCTATATGCTAGTTTTTGGATGAGTTACTTTTAAGCTACTCCATGAGCTTCTTCAAAGTTCAAACCCTCCGAAGAGGGCGTTTTCTTGGAGGATGAGAATGAAGAGAGAAAGTAGGTGAAAGTCTTCTTGTGTAACAGTTTAACTAAAACACACCAACTAGAATAAGGCTTCTTAACGAACATATATAAAGTTTGAGCTTTAAGGCATTGAATGCTACAAGAATATACTGACGGTGGATTTAGCCTAGCCCCATATATATATATATATATATATAAGTATTTAAAGCAGGAATTAATGTCAACGTTATTTGCATACTGTTTCTAAGCTGCAAGTAGCTTTTTACATGACATATGTTCAAACAGGAAACTTATTTTGTGCATAGGGGAAGAAGTTGACCACACTAGGGAATCTGAAACATGGTATCATCAGGGGGAAGTGTTACTACATCACGACATAGACTTCATTGGTAGTTAGCACTTAGCACTCACTATCGGCCTATATTTGAATAATACTATTTTTTTCAGAAGTTTTATTTAATTTTTTTTCATACAGTATTTTAAGTGGTTATGAAAGGTAAGCAATTTTTTTTTTTAGAAGTAGCATCATAGACTATCTCATGATTTCATTTAAAAACTGATATCAGAACATTATTGTGTTGCACTCATTATATAACTCTAGCTGAATAATAAAATTTATTCTAAAGTTCTAGATTTTTTTTGTTTCTTTTGCCTAATGCAATTTTACCACTAGTTCGGACAGGTAAAGTGGTACAACTAGCATTTTTCTCAATGTTAATGGATTTGAGGTAGTTCTGAATTTTTGTTTTTCGTTTGTTAAATAGAATTTCATAGAAAATACTTTTACAAATATTTAATTAGTTTTTGGCAAAATCAATTTGATAAGAACTTTTATCAATATTATTTTATTTGGTCAATCATTCAAAAAAAAATTTATTTTCAAATTACTAATAAAAAAGGACATAGATAGGAACGAATTTGCAGTCATTTGAATGAATAAGTAATTTTAAATATTCGTCATGATTAAGTTTAATTAGTTTCTAATTTCTTATTTAATTAAAATATAAAAATAGAATCACAATAACGAGATAATATGTTGTTATTAAAGTAAATATATGTAATATATATAATTAAAAAAATGTTAAATTAAGTACATGAAGGAATAAGAAATAATGATAATGGAAAAAGAGGAGACTATAAGTTTTTTTTTCTAATGTAATATAAAAAAGTGTGAGGGTATTTTTGTCTTAAAAATATTTTTTTATTTCTACTTCAAAAGAGAAGTTTTAATTTTCTCTTTTTTTTTTCACAGTGGAAAAATAGCTTTTGCTACTACTCTCAAAAAAAACAAAAATCTTATTTCACTTTAGAAGTAGGGCCAAACAAAACCAAAATTTAAAATAAGTACATTTGAAAAAAAAAAAATTCAAAGACAATTAGTTTCACTTCAATTGGCATCTTGCAGGAGCAAGGGAATTTGTTAATACATATGCACTGTGGATGTCTATTATTTTTATTTTTGTTTTAATATAAATGGTTTTTTTAAATCCATACTAAAATGTCAATAATTATATTGTAAGGAGAGAAAATTGTGTGTGACAGTTACGTCGCCGATGGATTATGCGTAATTTTAAATTTTAAATTTAAATTGAGGCGGAGAATCTTAGAAAGCAATTAAATACGCTTTATATTGACATTTTTTTTGGCAACACCAAAAATACCAAATAATCTTAAATACATACTGATATAGATGTAGTGTTTAAAAAAATTTTAAATATACAATACACTAATTGACTGGAAAAAGTTAAATTTATTGATATATATATATATATATATTGTACTGACTACTTGTGCATGTGTATTAAGTGTTTTAAAAAGCGAAATATCTTGATATATATTATTTTGATAAATTTCTATTGACTGTTATAATAAGTGGAATTTTCGAAACATAAGAATTCTTCTCCGTAATTCCTTCTTCCTTGGATGGTACAGGACATCCCTTGGACATGAAAAGAACATTGATGGATATGGATCCTAGTGGGGCTTTTTGGATTTTTTTTTTGTCTTAGCTCCTAGTGACTCAAGTTGGGTTTGCCATATAATTCTAATTCAAGAATCGCCAGACAATTGGGCCGAACATCCAATCCCATGTGGGCCAGGGAAAGCCCAATTTCCTTTTTTTTTTAAATATCATAAATCTTTTATTAAGTACTAGATGGCAGTTGGCACAAACAGCAAATACTACATCCATATAATAATACTTCAGGTTCTTTTCATGTCTAGGAAATTATTACGTGAGAGAGATAATGACATGGTGGTTGAAGTTTAATGAAACTCACCTATATAAATCTTATACTAACTGTATTGCTTTCTTTTTTCACACGAAAAATTTTTAAATTTGAGATAATTTAGACTCTATTAATAACTTTACATCTTATAAATGATATAGGAATCTTTGTTGAGCATAGCTGCATAGCAAGGGACCTAGCCAGAAAAATTAAAATAAAAAAATTATTGACTCTCCTGTTTAGTGTTTCTGTGCACACTGAATAGCAAGCAAAGACTCTAGTCTTCTTATACATGGAGCTGAATTTGGATTTATTTGTTTTATATATTTACATTTTAAATTTAGAAAGGAAAATGTGTGTAAGAAAAGTTTGAAGGTAGTGAAACATCTTATTCAGCACCAATAAAAATGACACTTGAAAATAATACTTACAAAGCACGCACATAAGCTAAATTGTCTGTTCAAGAAAACCACCTTTTCACCTGCTGCGCACAAATGGATTTGGTATAAGAAATATTATTCTAAACCATTTATATACAATATTTAAATAACTTGCATACGATAGTTAAATTAAATTTTATTTATAGACACGTAGAAGTTGTGCCTTATTTGAACATATATTTTAATTTTGAAACTTTAACAATTAACAAAGAATAATTCAAAAAAAAAAAATTATAGCAATATGTAACAAGATGTCAACATATATAATCTATCTATCTGTCAGGTCAAATAGCTAGAAAACTTGAACAAATGAACCAACTCATTCATTTTGAAATAAAATTAAAAATTATTATCTAAAAGATGAAGTACGTGGCTAATATCCAATTGTCAAATATGAAAATTTATACAAAAATAACATGTATAAACCATGACTTTACATTTTAAAGATAAGTTCAAACCCTAATTTCTTAATATCAAACTAATAAATATAATACTAATTGATTATTTAAGTACTCTTTTCAAGATTAAAATTTCAAAAAAGAATAGTTCTAAGAAAAAGAGAATATGTATGATATTGCAACCTAAACACGTTTCAACATTTTTAAAAATTGATATCATACCCACACCCTTTCCCAATTTGCCTCCTAATAAAATATCTTTTTAATGGGCCAGTGCACCAAATCGACTTCCTACTACCCTTATTTATAGAAATTAAACCACTCTACCTACATTTAATGATAAAGTTTCTCAAGTTGGGTAGTGGTTGACTTCATGGCATGGGGTGGCACATGCAAAATCTTTTTTCTTTTCTTTTTTTTTTTCTTAATTATGATCAATCAAGTGTTATTCGAGCAAGCCTGATAGCATTTCAATTAATTTATTTTTTAATAACAATTTCAATTATTTTACTTGATCAAGTTAGTTAAAGATAAATTATTTATATTGAAATTAAATGCTGTAAAAAATAATTTTATACTTTGATTTAAAAATTAATAAAATTTAAATTCAAATTAATAAATTTCAATTATACATATGCAACTTTATATATATATATATATATATATATATATATATATATATATATATATATATATATATATATATATATATGTATGTATGTGTATATAATCACTTGCTTCCTAGCTCCCCAAATCTTCATCGGCAGTTTGGCTTTCAAGTTTCAAATTTATGTTTCATTTAATTTTCATTAATGAAATTGGTCTCACACAAAGTTTCTTTGGGGTCCATAATAAAAGTTTCAGCTATAACCAGCAGTTTGATAATAAAGAAACAAGAACAACTATGAAATGAAATTCAATTTTGCACCATGTCGTAGAGTTGAAGCATGATTAATGCTTGGAAAACTGTTTGATACTTTCAAACAATTAATATTAATTTCCTCTCTTAAAAAATTACTTTAACAGGTTCTCTTCTTCCGATTAGAATACCACCATTTGCACTCCATGCCCTCATTTGCACTCCATATTAGACCCCTAATTACATGGATTCCTTCCTCACGAAAAAAAGACAAGGAAAGTTCTCAATGGTGGACTCTCCAACCCAGTTAGGGGAACCCGACTTTTTGAAAACATCTTTGATTGTTAGATTTTTGTTATTGAGATATATATATATCTAGAAGTAGACTTGCCATTGCATTGACTCAACTTTTAAGGTATTAGATTTATAGACTTTATTCTATCAAATTTGAGACTTTATCAATCACGTTTGTACCTAATAATCCCTCTCTTAAAAACTTAAAACATTACATTTATGGGCTTTTTAAATTTGTATACTTTTGTTAAAGTTTAATTTTATCTAATGTGAGACTTTTTTATTCATATATTTCTTTAAAGAGTAGGTTGGTATGTAGAAAGTTAAGTACAAAAATAAAAATTAAAAAAAATAATTTTATAAATAAAAAATATTTATAATATCCCTATTTTTGTATATAACAAATTTTTATTTTTTCTTTCATTTTTTAATAAACTACCAAATGGGCTGTAATATTTATGTCCCGTTTGGTAGAAGAAAGTGGAAGAAAAAAAAAGGAAGAATTCATTGAATAATCCTATTTGGTATATATTTTATGGGATTAGAAAATAAATTTATTTCAACTCTATAAACATGTAAATTAAGAATAATTAGTGCGCTTATTGTATGCAAAATTTATTATACATTTGTTATCATTACATTTTCTTTATTAATTCCAGTACTATTTTCAAGTTAAGATATAAAAATTATTTTCTTATTATTCTTTTTTATTTTTATATTATTTTTATGCAATCAAGTATACAAATAAAATAACATTTTCATTTTTTTTTATATCATATCAAACATAATTATTCATTTTTTATTTCTATACCTAACAATTCTATATATCAATCAAAACATTAAATTGCCACAAATATTCATTAGAAGTGTTTTTATTTTAATTGCATTATATTCACATTATCACGATAATATTCTTCTCCATGTATATATGAATATCTAAGGAAAAAAGGTGAAGCAATTTGCGTGCAAAAGTATCGATGAATCAGTAATTATTTGGAATTTGGATTATTTGTATTTAGTTAGTAAATATATAAAGTAGAGAGATAGAAAAAAAAAAAGGTGAAAAGAGTAAAAAGGAATCTCATACGCATTTTTATTTTCTTATGTCACATCCTCTTTTAAATATATAGTAAATTATTATTGATGACCACAATTCGATTATTTGACCATATATTTGATGAAATGGGGGTAAGAATATTTAAAACTAACTTCCCATCCTCAAGAGTAATTCTATGCAATTTTCTTGGATTTAATGTTCTATACATGCGAATTTGAAAACTACTGATAAAAAGTAGTCTAGCGGCGGCCATTAATTATAATGGTGTGCTACGTCATTTAGGTGATGATTAAGTTAATGGTGGTTTACAATTATTATTATTATTATTATTATTATGGTCTTCCTACTCAACGCCTCACTTGTCAAGACACTCAACCCTGCATACAATTAAATTCCAAAGCAATAAAAGAAATAGCTAATGCTCAATTGAATTATTCATAGCTTTTGTGTAGGAGTTAAAAGGTTTATCTATTATTTTGGTATTTTAATTAATGTATTTATTTTAACTTAATTTTTTAATTTTTAATTTTAGTATTTTAACTTTCAATTAGTACCATATTCCTTTCTTAACTTTATTCAATGTTGCTTGCAATCCAATTAATTCACTTTATCAATTTAATCAAAGGCAACTTATTTACATTAAAATTAAAAGATTCACAAAAAAAAATTTCTTGTGATATAACTTAACCAATTTACATTTGAACATGTGAGAATATATCTAATTATTACATGCTTATCTGAATTACTAAGGGTATGTTTAAAAGTCGAAATGGACTAAATTGGAGAGAGAGAGAGAGAGCATAGAAGAACAAAATGACTAAATGATATTTTCTTTTTTCTTCCCTTGTTTAGAAAAACCTTTTTTAAAATCTTTTAAATTGACAAAACTTTAAAAATTAAAAAGAGATATATTGTTTTGGAGTATTTTGTAATATCAATTGAAAATATTTTATTATTATCTACTTGTTATCAATAATTTTGGAACAAGATAAAGATTTTAATAAAACCGTTCATTTGTTTTTTTTTTCTCCTTTATGATCTCTGTTCAAACATATATTATCAAGATAGAACAAAAATAGTAAAAAATCTGAAAGGAGTGATGATAAAAGCGTTTATGGTATAATGACGGTTGTGGTAATAATCATGGACCCGAAACTACCATTCCTATAAAAATAGTAACGATGGTGATTGACCTGTGATTTGTAACAATGACGACAGCGATGGGGAGAAATAGTCAAGAAAATTAATGACAATTAAAATAATTGTTTATAATAGTCAATAGCGTTAAGATATATGATTCATTTCTTTTATTAAAATATGATTAATTTATTATTGTCATTATTCTTTCCTTTATATTTTCACGGGAGAGTTGTTTTGGGAAATATTAAAGTTCTATTACTTACAAAGCAATATACGAAATTAAGGATTAGAAGAATAAGCCTTTAAAATTATTTAAACAAAATTTAATTTTATTTAAAGGCATCTTTGACCATAAATTGTAAAAAGAAAAAAGAAAATGGAAGTGTTGTTTTTTTTTTGTTGGTTAAGACAAAAGTTTTCTTCTATTTTTATCATACTTTAATATCAACATACAATTAATTAAATATATGTGGAGTGTAGTAAAAATTTGATTCTAGTGCTGGTCATACGAATATATATATTGAAGTTAAAAAAAAAAAAGGTAAGAATCTGACCTATCAATGCCTTGCCAACAATGTGGGCGGTCAAATTCTTCTTGTTGTAGATAAATCACGTCATCTAAAATTATCTAATGCATTTATATATTATTAATTGAGGGAATTATTTATAAGAAAATAATAATATGTTTAATTATAATATAGTTTTATCAAATTATTCAATAAAAACATAATATGTATTTAAAAATATTTAAATTAGGAAAAAAATAAAAACCACTTGTTATGTTTTTATTAAAAAAATTGATAGTAAAGATGAAAATTTGTATTTAATTTTTTTTTAATCTAAGTGATATGAATGAAATTAAATCAGAGGTGTTTTTCAAAAATAAAAAAGAGGAATGTTAGGTTTGAATGGAATCACGCACCATATCTCTATCCATTTGAATAAGCATATCTGACGTCAAAGGTTTGTGATTGAGGTCATCAGAAGGATAAAAGGCGATAATTATTAATTAATTACCATATCCTCTAATAAGCAACAAGTAGGGGAAAAAAAAAAAAAAGAAATCTCTCCAAACACAATCGAACATTTTCTCATTCTTAATTGGTAGTTTTTCATTAATGGCGGATGTTACTGAACCAACAATATCTGATGAGATTCTTTCCTGAAAAGATATTTTTAAGAGTGTGAAATGTAGATCATTTCTTGGAAATTTTCTTACATATAGACTTAGATTATAGAGAAATTATTAATTAGGTCTGACTAGAAAAAAGAATAATTTTAATTAATTATATATGAATATTTTTAATAAAATACATTTTGTAGTATTTATATATTTATTAACTTTTTTAGACTAAATGTATATAAAATTTTTATATTTGTAAAGGTGAAATAAATTATGTCTATTATAAAAAAAATTAATCATGTCATAAATAAATTCTTCTAAAATGAGTAACTGACATATCTAAAATAGCTTCATAATTAATTTAATTTGCCTAATTTCTATATATCTTATCGACCTTAAAATTCTCCTTAATTTCTTGTTAATCTCTGTATCTATTTTAACGCAATTAAAGGCTAATAAAAAGAAATTTAAATTTTTTTACTTTTTAAAAGAAAAATAACTTATTTCAAACAAAATTTGACCATTCAGATTATTTAAAAAAATTATATTTAGAAAAAACAAATAAATTATATCAGATAGTTTAATAATTAAAGTTTATTTAAAATAATTTATTTTTCTTCCTGCAAATTAAATCCAAGCCCCAATTGAAAAAAAAACAAAAATTCAAATCACTAGCAGACTGCTTCCCGCATCGAATCCCACATCGTTTCGAACCTTCTGACCAGGCTGTGTCCTTCTACGACTGCAGACTTCCTCGGCTCTTTATTCCTTCAAATCCACTTTCATCATCGCGTACATCACTCACCCCATCCACTACCCTACTCCACTCTCTCATCTCTCGCCACGTGTCTCGACAGGGTATTTCCGTCCTCCAACATCGGCGTACCAGTTGTGAGTTCATGGTCCTACTCTGTACACCACCCCACACCAAGGAGAAACCCACTCTTCCCATTTCAAAACCCCCTCCTTCTTTTTTCCATTTTTTAAAAAAATTACAATAACGGCAACAAAAGTAGCAAAAGACAAAACGAAAAGTACATGGTTGCTTACACAGAGAAACTGTCCCAAACATCAGGAAACACGTAGTATTGGGAATTCAACGGCTCTGATTATATCACAATTTCGTCACTTTTCAGATTAGACCAAATTATATGATCTTGTGGTGTCCTCAGGATTTCTATCTGTGTACCGCGAAGCTGCTTATAATTCCCCGTCTCAGCCTTTTGCGTCACACTCGTCTTTGTTTGTTAACAGGCCTTGTCTTGCTTTCTCTGTCTCACTCTCAGTCTCTCTCTCTCTCTCTCTCCCCCTTGTGTTTCTCTCTCTACCTGACTGAAATTCCCTTTGTTTATCGTTTTCTCGCTGTAGATCTCTCTCTATTTGGCGTAAATTTCCGGCGAGAATCGGATCCGGGGGGTCGAGGGTTATAGGCCGTCCGATGTGTGGACTTTGACTGAGCCCTGATCCGATACAGCGCCGGAGCAAGCTGTTCTTATGGGCCAGTGCTACGGCAAGACCAATCCTACCGCTGAAAATGACGCTGCCGCAAATACAACCACTATTATTGCCGATTCCAGTGGCCCGCCGCAGTCGCCGCTGCCGTCGGGGAGCGGTGGCAACGGGTTTCCTTCGGTGAAGAACACGCCTGCCCGGTCGTCCAACGCGAGCCCATGGCCGAGCCCGTACCCACACGGTGTCAACGCGAGCCCGTTTCCGGGTGGGGTGTCGCCGTCGCCGGCGAGGACATCGACACCCAGGAGGTTTTTGCGGCGACCGTTCCCTCCTCCGTCGCCGGCTAAGCATATAAGAGCGTCGCTGGCTAAGCGGCTTGGGCACGGGAAGCCTAAGGAGGGTCCGATCCCGGAGGACCGTGGAACGGAACCGGAGCAGGCGCTGGACAAGAGCTTTGGGTATAGTAAGAATTTTGGAGCTAAGTATGAGTTAGGGAAGGAAGTGGGGAAGGGACATTTTGGTCATACGTGCTCTGCAAGGGGCAAGAAGGGTGAGCTCAAAGACCATCCTGTAGCAGTGAAAATCATCTCGAAGGCGAAGGTATAGTGTCGTGAATTCTCAATTTCTTGCAAATTGAACTTGGCTAATTTTAAAATCAATCTAATTTTGGTTCATTTTGCTCCTATTTTTTGTGTAATTTTCAGTGAATTGACAGTAATTTTCATGATCTTGAAAGGGTCAATTTTTTTTGACTTGATCTTTTTCATTTTTCCTTTTTCGTATTTATACTGTCTGGCGAGTTGATTCTGATAAAAATTGGACTCTTATGGCATTTGGACTCTATTGGCTGACATTTGTTACCTTTCAGTGTCTGTCTTTGCTTGATCTGTTGCCCGGAACCTTTGAGAATCTTGGGTATTTGAGGATGATGCTAGTCCTGTAGTTTAGCATTGTATTTTTAACTCCTCTGTGGTGATCGAACTGATATGGTTGGAAAGTTATCCGACAAAAGTTCAGAAATTTTCTGCCAGATTGAAGTTTTGAAATTTGTACTTGACATGATAGAACCCTGTACAATGAAATCTAACGGTACAACAACAGTTACTCTGGAAGTCACTAGACATGGCACTGTGGGGTTTTCTTATATATGTGAAAAAGTCGTAGTGGGTAGTGAGCAATTATGGTTCTAGGGCAGTGTTCTGTTTTTTCTTTGTTTGACGTTGCACTTCAAGATTTTAACCTCGGTATCCTGACAGTAAAGTCATTTGTCTTTTTGTTTGAAATTTTCTAAGACTGCTTATGCTGCTTCTCTGAGGCAGTGGAGTAGAGCATGTGATATGGGAGTATCTAAACAGTGTCAGTTTGTCACTACAAAAGTTGTGAAAAGCCCCCAAAAAAAAAAATCAGAAATAATTTTTTCGATACTGAGTGGAATTGGCAATGGCATGAGATCTCACTAGGTCCTACATTGTCTATTGCATTTGGACAGATTTGATAGCATTGCATCTCTTATGTTTGTTTGTGACTGAAGAGAACAATAATTAAAATCTTTACATACGAGGAAATATATACATAAGAAAGGAATAATATTTGAGATATTGCTGCTGTTGACTGACAGTTGTAAAGGATATTGGATTTCTTTGTTTCATCTAACTGGTCAACCTCTAATATAGACAAAGTTTGTTGTTAGATACAGTTTTGTTGTTTACAGATTATCACTTATACACCTCCAGTTAATTTCTGTTACCATGCTTTTATAGTAGTAAAAGAATGCTATTTTGTTCGAGTTTTCAATCAAATTATTTATGGTTATGTCTGGAACTTGTAATATTAGCTGTTTTGTTAGGTAGGTCATATAACATATGTGCCTCTAGTTAATATTACTGCATTTTATTTCAGGAAGTCGTGATTTTTCACCTGTATTTATTTATTCATGTTAAGTCGACCTCTTCTGCATCTTAATAACATTTATTTGGCAGATGACTACGGCAATAGCAATTGAAGATGTTCGTAGAGAAGTGAAGATATTGAAAGCTCTATCTGGCCATAAGCATCTTGTCAAATTTCATGATGCTTGTGAGGATGCCAATAATGTGTACATAGTTATGGAGTATGTCTTTTATTTTGTTTTGAATATTATCTACATGGAGAATTTGGTGTCAAAGTAAAAGCACTGAATTTTTATTATGTTCTTCTTTGTGCTTTTTTCAAGCAGTCACTTTGAGCTATAGAAGTAATATTTTCCTTCTATTCCCCATTCTATCAAATTTTGAACTCAACACCTGCCAATTAGGCAATACCTGACTATTTTTACTAACAAGGCCATTGGTGTCATGATAACTTGTTGCTTCCTTGTTACTTTCTAGTTTCTACAATCAATTTGCAGTTTCCTAGTTTTGATTCTTTGTCTCCATGTCGTTTCCCTAATAGAAGGTTTAAATGAGTTCAGCCGTACCTTTTAAATACATTATTAGAAACTTGAAGCTCCTTGCTCAACATAGATTTTGAGTATAGGTTTTTCTTATTTTATAGTTGAATTGTGGGGAGCATGCATCTTCTAGTTGTAGCATCATAATATAGTGATCTTTCTGGGCTTTTATTGTCTTATCAGATTGTGTGAAGGTGGGGAGCTGCTTGACAGAATTTTGTCGAGGTCAGTTTTATCTTTGTTACTCTTGTGATTTTTAGTTGATATATTATCTTAACTTGATTAAAAAATGTTGTCCTCTATCATAGGGGAGGAAGGTATACAGAGGAAGATGCAAAAGTTATAGTTTTGCAGATTCTAAGCGTTGTTGCTTTTTGTCATCTTCAAGGTGTTGTGCACCGTGACCTAAAACCTGAGGTTTGTGCTTTAAATCTTTGTCCTATAATGATTTGCAATCTTGACATCTGGTTATCTTCTTAATCCAATTTATGCCCCAGTATAGAGGAATTTATGGAGTGTTGCTGGTTGTTTGTTCTCGTTTTTTTTTTACAGAATTTTCTATTCACTTCAAGAAGTGAAGATGCTGATATGAAGCTTATTGATTTTGGTCTCTCTGACTTCATTAGACCAGGTAATAATCAAAGTCATCCTTGATTTTCATTTTCCCAGCATACCAATCCTTTTTTATTGATGTAAAATAGGCAATCGCGACTAAATATGCACCTTGATGGTGCTGCTTCCCTTTGCATAATGTTCTTGTGTGAAGTTGTGTTGTGACTATTGGAACTATTCATGTTTCTAGTGTTGACGCATTTAACCATGTTATTTAATTCTCTAAATAATACATACAGCTGCCCCTCATTTTTTATTTTTTTAAACTTTGTTGTGTTTGACATGGGATTACTTAATTCAATTTCTAATCTATTCTTGCCCTTTTGAACCATGTAAAAACAACATTATTTATTGAATCAATTAAATTGGGTTCGTTAAGGAGTTATTTACATTTTACATTCCTAGATACCATTAAAAAAGGAAAAAGAAAAAAAAGGACCCTCCCAAGGGTTCCCGGAGTCCCTATGTGCCATTAGAAAGTGCTCAACTTCCCATATTTCTGTCTTGGTTTCTTGTCTCATGAAGTCCTCATCCATGACCGTTGCCTTTCTTTCATTCTTCCTTAACCCCTTGTTTGGTTTGAGGGGAGGGGAGGGGAGGGGAGGGGAGGGATTCTCCTCCTCTCCCCTTGTTTGGCATGTGTTTTTGGAGGGGAAGGGAGGAAAAGTTTCATTAAACTTTCCCTCCCCTCCCCTCCTCTCCTCTCCTTCCAATTTGGGGGGATTGGGAGGGAAAGTTGGGAAAAAGACCAAAATGCCCTTATCTTGATTATTAATTTTATATTTTATAAAATTTTTATAAGTATGATTGAAGAAAAATTTTAACTTACCAATTAATACAGGTATATTGTCATATTGAGGAAAAAATAAACATGTCAATGTTCCTAACTCAGATACATTCTAATTTCATGAAATAAAATATATTAAATTATATATTTGTTGAAATAATTATTTAATTAGTTTTATTTATTTACAAATTTTTTTAAATAATTATAATTAGAAATAATCTTTTTCATTTGTTTAATTTGGTGGTGAAAATATTAAATTTTTAAAAATAAAAGAATAATTAATTATATTATCATTACTTTTAAAATATATAAAGGATAAAATGGTCTATATATTATTATTTTCCCTCCTCTCCCCTCCTGAACCAAACAATATATCTCCCCTCCCCTCCCCTCCCCTCCCCTCCCCTTCATTAAAATCCTTTCCCTTTCCTCTCCTTCCCTCCCCTCCTTTGAACCATACAAGGCCTAAAAGTTTGTGAAAGTCACATCTCTTAATTCTTTCCTGGATGTTATTGTGAAGATGACAGATTGAATGACATTGTTGGAAGTGCATACTACGTTGCACCTGAGGTCCTTCACAGATCATATAGTCTGGAAGCAGATATATGGAGTATAGGTGTTATCACCTATATCTTGTTATGTGGAAGTCGACCTTTCTGGGCTCGAACAGAATCTGGAATTTTTCGTGCCGTGCTCAGAGCTGATCCAAACTTTGATGATTTGCCTTGGCCTACTGTATCTGCAGAGGCCAAGGACTTTGTAAAAAGGCTGTTGAACAAGGACTACAGGAAAAGAATGACTGCTGTCCAAGCTCTAGGTAAGTTTTCCATATCTGTTTTAACTATGAGCTGGCAGGTTTTAAATGGTGTGTAATGCTCCCCTTTATGATGGTGATATTCCTATTCATTGCAAGTGACGCATATAGGAAAAGCATGTTGACAAAATTTTTAAAAATTAAATAAAATAAGGCCAAATTGTTGGTAGTGGAGGGTCACACCCTGACTGTCCTGCCTCAACAGGGAGAGAGGGGGAAAAAAAAAGAAAATCAGTACTATATAAACCCCTTGTCTCTTGGTCTTCTTGGTATCTCTAGTTCTGCACCATATATATGGTGAAGTTTATAGTGATTTCATGTGTAGTTGACTATCGAGCCATTGTAGTATATGTTCCATAATCCATACCTATCTGGAGTAACATTATACTTTCTACCTTTTCTGACACGTCTCTTGTATGTATTAATAATAGATGTAGATGATGGGTCTGACTTATGAGAATGTTTTTTGAATTGAAATTTTAAAATTAATAAATGCACACTTCTGTAAATGCAGCTCACCCTTGGTTGAGGGATGACAGCCGTCCTATACCTTTAGATATATTAGTTTATAAATTGGTGAAGTCTTATCTTCATGCGACACCATTCAAACGAGCAGCACTAAAGGTACCTACTTATTTCAATTCTTTAGATATGCTTATGCTGAATCTTTTGTTACTAGTTTCTGCATTCTCTCTCTCACACACAACATGATTGCACTGATACATATATGCGATATTATTTTACATATTTTACTGATTTTACTATGCAGTGCTTTCTTCATATTTTTTTCTACAGATATAAGATTACTCTTTATTATGATTTATTATTCTTTTGACTACAAATTGATTCAATTTGATCTTTGTGTGTGAACTCCTTTGAGATGCCCCTGTAGATTATAAACCCTTCATCTCCCCCCCCCCCCCCAAAAAAAAAACAAAAAAACATAAATCTTTCTTCCTAAAACATGTACTATTAAATATATGCTCGTATACCTGGAGACTATTGCCTGGCACTCACTATGGGATACTAATTTATTTCGAATAAAATATCTTTCACTATGATTTTTTTTTAAAAACATGTTTCAGTCATCTCAAATTAGAAAATTGTCTATTATTGATTTCCTTTCTCCCTCGATGCTAACTCATCTTCTTTATTTCTCCAATCTAGGCCGTTTCAAAAGCCTTGTCAGAGGATGAATTGGTGTATCTCAGAGCACAATTCAGATTGTTAGAACCAAACAAAGATGGTTATGTCTCCCTTGACAACTTCAAAATGGTTATCACTAGCACAACTTTCTCATTGCTTTATAATGTGTCCTCTTCATATTTGTGTGAATGTGCTTGTGTTCCCTGTATTTCATTTAGCCCATTTTAATCTCTTCATGATTCACTTTCAAAGTGATTTTGCAGGCTGTTGTACGTAACTCAACGGATGCCATGGGGGAGTCAAGGGTTCTTGATATTGTCCATTCGGTGAGGAATTATTCTTATACTTGTGAAGAAAATATCAATAGCACACTGGATTGCTGACATGCCATTGAATTTACTTTATTGTGCTTAAGTTCCTAGATTTTTAAAAACTGAGCTGACCCGTAGGAATTTTCCTGCTATGAGTTAACAAAAACAACAATAACAAAGTCTTTTCTCACTAAATAGGGTTATTTTCCTGCTGAGTTAAAAAAAAAAAAATTTCTGTGGAACATATACATGGTACATTGGATTGCTGACATGATGTGCAACTGCTTTTGCCTTAACGTGTATACAAGTTCCCACTTTGGAACATCTAAGCCAAGCTTTAGGAACCTTCCTGCCAAGTGCAGGCTCTAAACTTGTCCCGATTTATTTATTTTTTTGGTTACATGGGAATCGTGTCTGGGAATGATTTCTGGAATCAAACCACTTTTTATAGCATGTTGCTTATAACCCCTCGAGTTCTGCTTCATGTCACTTTTATTTATTCATAAGACAATGAAAAAGTTGTTCTACATCTTTACTTTCCAGTGACTAATTAATATTATCTTTTATTTTCTTGCTTGAATAATCTTATAGATGGAACCGCTTGCCTATAGGAAGATGGACTTCGGAGAATTTTGTGCGGCTGCAGTCAGCACATACCAATTAGAGGCACTTGATAGGTGGGAGCACATCGCCTCTACTGCTTTTGAGCATTTTGAGAGAGAGGGCAACCGCATGATATCGGTCGAAGAATTAGCAAGAGTAAGTGCTATTAGTTCCTTTTGCTGATATTGTGGTCGGGTACTAGTGCATTCTTTGTGGCCTGGTCTCAACAAATTGGTCTAACTAGATTTGAACATATGATAATGCACCTAACCAAATATTACACGGTCACCTCTACCATGATACTAATCCATTGTGATTGCTATTAATTTCTTTTTCTAGCAGAGTATGTTTCCATTTCTCAATTCATAGCGTTGTAATTATGTTTTTAAATCTTTTTCCTTGATTTATGGTGACTGTCAGGAGTTGAATCTCGGTCCTTCGGCTTATTCGATTATCAGAGATTGGATACGAAATACTGATGGAAAGCTTAGTTTACTTGGATACATAAAATTTTTGCATGGTGTTACCCTGCGTGGTTCAAATACAAGACAGCATTAGACTTTAAGCTGTTTAACATATAGTTTTAAGAGGAGAGGAAAACAAATATTTAGAGGTTTCTAGGGAATTTTTTTCTGATCTCTTCATTTTTCTTTGAGGGTGGGGAAAAAGAAGAATGTGTATAAATGACTCTGTTAACAAAGCCAATGGGAGTAATGTTGAGCAATTTTATGTTCAAAATCTCTACCCTATAATTACACAGATGATATCTTTCCTACGGTTTGAGTCCATGAATCTTCATTAACATCTGAAGGCCGAAAAGGATTGCATATAATCAAAACAAAAGGAAGTTATATTCATTTCGGCTTTTGCTATCTCTGTGACAAAATTAAAAATAATTTAGTCCATAAATTGTTAAGCATATTTAGTTTTAAATGCAAAGAAATTAATTAATGCATGAATTAATTTTTAAAAAGAATAAATTTGCTATAAGTTCGTCTCCCCAACATTCCTAGATCAATTGATTAGACCATTGATGTGTAAGAAATTAGTTAATTTTAAAAATTAATTTGAACATTCATAATTTTTAGAAACTAAAATGGGTCAAGTTCGTTGATAAAAAAAGAAAGGGTCAAGTTCACCCAAAACTGGATCAACCCATCTCCCGTTGAGGGTCAACTTTTAAATTATTAACTACGTACAGTAAATTGGAAAAGCAAAAAGGGTAAAAAGCAACAAAAGTTAATCACGATGAGTGTTTGTTAATTTTTCTGGGATAAACATTTTCTGGATTATATTTAGGTACAGTTGTTTATATTTTTTTAATCAATATTTTTAATTAAAATATGACAAATATATAATCCTTTAATAATAACATAATAAATATGTGATTTAATTGAAATAATATATAATTACAAAAATCATATATTTGGTATATTTTAATTCAAAAACCTGATAAAAAAGATAGAAATAATAACATATAAATTTTTTTCCTTTCTTTAATAAGTTTTATTGGGGTTTTGCACGTAAATACAAGGAATTTAACTAATAAATTTGTTTTCCAACTTTTATAGCAATTTACAAGTGTTAAACTAAAAACGACAAAAAAAAAGGTGTAAATTAAAGATCTTGCTTTGTTTAACTTGCCTTCCATTTAGTGTGCCTGGTTGCTTACCCATCATTTTTTATTATTTTTTTAACGTATTTTGCACATTTTCCCATGCAAACAAAAATAAATGGGCAAAAGACTTTTACTTAATTAACTCATCATATTGTATAGAATAAAATACATAGATCTCCTTTGACTCTCCTTTATTTTTAAAATATATATAAATTTTCCTTGACATAAAAAGTTATTTTATGATTTAATTTAATTTTAATTTTTTGATCAAAATACTCTCCATGTAAATTTTTTAATTTAAAAAAATATATTTAGATTAATGGAGAGTATTTTAGTTAAAAAGTTTAAGATTTGATTAAAGTGTGGGATAACTTTTTATTTTAAGGAGATTTATATATATTTTAAAAATAAAAGAGAAATTTATGTAAATTATGATGTAAATAGCATATTAACATGTTTTATATTAAACACAATTCAGTATATCAGAATAATAATAATAAAAGTAATGTGTAAATAAAACTGCACACACATTATAACTGTTTTTTAAAAAAAACTGTGCAAAGTATTGGTTTTCTTAATCCAACACATTGTTAAGTTACATAGAAGGAAATATCACACAGTTTATCCATTGCTGCACTTACCAATGGGCAGCTTCTTCCATAGTCCATCCTTTCATCACAATATTGCAATTTTTTCTCGTCATGGCATTTTCAAGTATGACAGTGCACAAAAGTTCAAAAATCAAAGTGTGTTCTTCCCACTGGCTAGAAAAACTTCAAATTCATAGATGACCTAATCATAGAATACACTTTAATCTCTTCTTTGTTTCTGTTAATAGTGAGTATGAAGAGTAAAATTAATAATCTTTGATTGTCAAGTATTAGAATTAGATTATATAGTCAGCTTTCGAACTTTATTTCATATGAAAATTTATTAAATTCTAAATTATTCAATATCCTTTTAAAAATATAATAAAATAAAAATTTTATATACCTTATCATTTGAAGTTAAATAAGTTTCGTAGCTGAAGCTGACACAACCCAGCAAGCTAAATTAGACTAAACTTTAATTAGGAAATAGTCGAAGCTTGAAAAGTTTTAGATCTACTTGCGCATTAAAACTGGAAAAATTAAAGTAGGTCACAAAATTCAAACCAAATTCGAGAGACATAAATATTTGGTTATCATAATTGATGTGAGGACTTGATCAATTCAATCTAAGATGAAAACAAAAGTGCAGTAAAGGAGTTGGTTGACGAAGAGTTTGCAGTTACTCAGACGGCCACAATAGTCTGCATTTTACTAGGTCTGCATTTTACTAGGTGAAAAAGTTGACAATTTCACAAATAATTCCTTTAAGCAGCAAAAATTATTTTTTCTTTCTCATACTGCATTATTTCACCTATTTATACTGGTGTAAAAGTAATGTCTTTCTCTCTGATCATCGTTTAGGTTCTTTGAAAAATAGGCAACTAGGTAAAAAGACGTAATTAGATTAAATATTAGAGGAGTTTGAATAGAATTTATTTATTAAATATATAGACTAAATTAATCACAAATATTACATGTAAGCATATTAAATGAGTTTATTTTTAAAAACATATATTTAAAAATTTATATATTTATTTATCAAAGTCATAGACCAAGTAAAATTATTGGGTCTAGAAACTAACAATCTCCTTCTTTTCATCGTGACAAAACCTATAAGCAAAAGTAGATAAGAAAAAAATTATGAAAAATTATATTTAAGGATCAAAAGATGAAAAAAATTATTCTTAAGGACCTTTACTACTAGGTTGAACGATTTGTTGCTAAACTCAGTGGTAATCATCCTAAAGTAACAGGTCCTTAAGAATAATTTTCTTTATCTTTGGGTCCTTTGTTATAATTCTCCCAAAAAATTATTAATAGAATATACTAAGCTCTCCTTGAATGTTAGCTTCCATAGAACATTTATATATAAGAATTGATATATATATATATATATATATAATTAGAGTTAAGCACAAACAAATACAAAAGTTAAGTATAGGGAGGATATAAGTTAAGTTAGGTTCAATGTTAAATATAGCCATCACACAAAGCTAAGTGTAGTCATCAATAAACAAGTACTCTCCCTTTTGTAATAGAGTCAAGTCAAGTTTAGCAAGCAGCCATAATTCAAGTGAAGTGTAAACAAGATGATTTTGCACATATAGAGAAAATGTAGGCAAATACTATCAGCAATCAACTAGTAATAATTAATTAGCATTAAATAGAAAAAATTGAAAGCACGCGTGAAAAATATATTTAAACACCAAGAAAATGCTTAAGGTATTTTGCCATCAGAGGTAGTTCAAAAAATCTGAATGACAAGAAGACTAAAGATTATTAATTTGCTTTTGAATTGCCTAAAGTTAAGTTGTCAGGACCCTCAAAGACTTGAGTTACCTCCTGAATTTGTTAAATGAGTCAAACTTTGAAAGTTTGCAGACTCCATTACAAGCCTTCCTTTTTCACCCGAAATGCCTCCTTAGTGTCCCTTAATTCATTAGGGAGGTAAGTGTACTTGAGCTTAAGTTCTTGGATAAAATGGGTTAAAAAGCCCATTTGTTATTGGACTACTTCAATGATAGATGGTTCAACTGAAGGGGAAGTAAAATGAACTTGTAGTAAAAGACCTTAGGGTGGAATTGACTGACTCTTACAAGGAATGTGAGGCTGGAAATCCAAAAAGGGTGGAAAAGGAGCTAAAGGAAGGAAATATTCATGAGAAGAGGAGGACCCAATTTTTCAGACTAGTAACACTTTCTCCTCAAAGGTAGCTTGTTTAAGAGATAAGCAAACTAGAGTCACAATGACAACTACTTCTACCAAGGGAGTGGGCTCCAACTTAAATGGCTCAATTCTATTCTCCATCTCCTGAACTTCCTCGTTAGGCTCTTGAACTTCAACTTCTTTACCATGTGCTTCCTCCATGCATACAATATTCGCTTCTTCATCTTCCTCAACTTTTGCAATCTTAATCATTGTAGCATGTGCATCTTTAACTTCTACAGCATTCTCTTCAAAAAGGTTAAGTGGAAGGGCTTTCATTTGCAACTGCGACAACAATTTAGGTGGAGGAATGATGGCAATAGATGGATCTGGAGATTCCTCTAGAATATAAGCATTTAAAACATCAAAACACTACCTAAAGAAACTTCATCAAACTCAATAATTGAATTAGTTTCCTTTTGTTTGTCTACCTCAAGGATAGTTATTGATGCTCCAAAGGAGATAAGTGTTGGTGGCATTGTAGCTTACACATTTTCTGAGGATGATCGAAAAACCAGCTTATTTACTTGCATAGTTGGTACATAGTCATCGTCACTTGTGTCAAAGAATGATTCCTTTTCAAGGAAGTAGGCATTCTTAGTAATATGTTTTGAAGCAGATTCAAGGTTATTTTGAGGACATACCTTCTCCTCTAAGTCTTGGAGAGAAGGAAAGTTAGAAATATAACACCTTAAACCAAAATGCTTCAGGATCTTGCATATATTCCACCATGTCACATTAACAAATCCATTTACCATTAACATTCAAATAGTTCATACATTTGATGTTTGTAGCATTATAGATAGCTTTTATGGTTTTTGAAACATAACTATCAAAATTTAGGCCTTGTGACTTACAAATCCATGTTAACAACATCCCACATGGTAGACTAGCAATTCGAAGCCTAATCTTAGAAGCTTCTTCCATGAACTTGATCATCTAGTAAAGCACATTGACTTTCAACCTCTTCGTCAAGCAAAAGACCTAAAATACATCTCTCTAGGTCAGAATTTGAAGCTTCCTATTATTGGGAAATAAAGTGGCACTGATAATATGCGTAACCACTATGTGCTCAAAATACAAAGGCTTGAACACTAACCTTCTAACCTCTCAACAAATCTTGTTGCTTCACTATAAAATCCAACATGTCATTGTATTTAACCTTTAATTCTTTAGATTAGGAGCAACCACCAAAATAAAAATTTTTACACATGAAGGAGAGGATATCAAATAGGTGCTCTAGAGTTGTAGTTCTAATAGCAATTGTTTTGCCATTCACCTTTAATGTAATTGCTTTTTCTATCTCTACCACTATACGATTTGTATAGAACATTCTTACAAGATCTTTGTAGATTAGCTCATTAGTGGAGATAAGGGGGAACTAGTTTAGATTTTTGAAAGTCCAGTCAAGATTATAGTTGAGTGGGAATAAGATCTTAAAATCTATACTCTGTCCTAATGCCATTGGACGAAAAGCAAATTCAGAGATTTACCTGTCAACCTTCTCACTAGACCAAAAATGTGGTAATAAATCTTCTTATGATTGTAGTTAGGGTAGATTATCACTATTTTTGACCTTTTGTTTTCCCTTTCCCAATAGCACTACCTTTTTGGCTAAGGGAGGTTTTATTATTTTAAAAATCTTATTAGCTATCAACCGTGACACCTTTTTTTAAGGGCTCTTTGTGGCTATCTCTGGAACTTTTTTTTCTTTTAAGGTTTTGAACTATAGAAGTTTTCTTCAAAATTTGTCTTTAATCCCTTGCCATTTTCTTTATTTAATTCTTCTTGTACACTTCTTTCTTTCTTCTTCATTTACTTTGATAATATCTGACATAGGGATGTACTTCTTCTGTCTATGAGATTGTCTTTTTTGGAAGGTGAAACAATGGAATGTTTTGTACATATACCGTTTAGGTTTTTAAGTTAATGCTTTAGGGGGGAAGATCGAGAGAGAGAGAAATTGAATTATGTTTTTGCAAAAGTTGAATAACTCAAAGGTATAGAGATGTCGCTTTGTTTCTACAATGCTTTAATGGGGTGTCCAACATAAATGTAATGACCAAAACTCAAATTTGATAACACTTGTCATTTAAGTAGTCTTTTGGAGTTCTAAACTTTTGTGCCTTAGGAAATATTGTAAATTAATTCATAGATAATATTTATGCACGTAACACATATATTTAACTTAATTACCACACATGTGACTCAAGGTTAAGTAAACATAAATAACAAAGAAAGTTAAGCAAATATAGATAATAGTCAAGTTAAGTGAACATAAATAAGTTGAGCATAGAAGGAAGTTCAATTGAGACAAACAATTTTAACATAGGAAAACATATAAAAATCATCAAATGCTATAGACAATTCCTAGTTCCTTCTTAAGAGATGTAAAGCAATTTTCAAATAAAAATTTTATGAAAACATTAGCAAGTTGATGTTTAATTTAGACATATGATAACTCCACATCACCTCTTTGAATGTGATCTCTTATAAAGTGATGCTTTGT
Source organism: Erythrophleum fordii (assembly GCA_032878935.1). Taxonomy (NCBI): domain Eukaryota; kingdom Viridiplantae; phylum Streptophyta; class Magnoliopsida; order Fabales; family Fabaceae; genus Erythrophleum; species Erythrophleum fordii. The sequence goes on from JAVQMF010000047.1 coordinate 9,515,417, forward strand.
TAGTATATGCTTTGTCTGTGAGTGATGAACAAGATTTTTCAAAAGGCAGATTGCATTTGAGTTATTGTATAATAAGGGCATGTGGTTGAAATGCAATGAGTAGTCTCCAAGTTATTGCTTCATCCATAAGAGTTAAGTGAAGTAGCTTCCTACAACCATATACTATGTTTCAGCTGTCAAGAAAGCTATTGAACTTTGCTTCTTATTTAGCCAAGGTACTAATACATTTCCAAAAAGCTAGTAATAGCCACTAGTCTTTTTTATGTCTATTTTGTTATCTACACAGTTTGTATGTGCATATCCTACTAACTCAAAGAGTTAGCTTGAGGCTATCATAACCTCTAATTTTGAGTCCCTACAGAATATCTAAAATTCATTTAAGTGTTGTGAAATGTGACTCTTTTAGATTAGCTTGAAATATGAACATGACATACATGAAACATTATATCAAGTTTACTTGTAGTTAAGTATAACAAAAAGCCAATCATGCCTCTATGCTTCTTCTTATAAAAATCCTTACCCTGTTCATCATTGTTTAAACTTGAAGAGGTGTACCCATTAGCTTAGAGTTTTTAAACTTGCACTTTTTAACCAACTCCTTTGTATATTTAGCTTGATTGATGAAATTTATTTCTTTAGCCCACTTGATTTGAAGTCCAAGGAGAAATTCATTTTAATTATCATGCTCATTTCAAATTCTCCCTTCATTTACTCAGTAAAACCTTTGTACATAGATTTGTTAATACTACTAAATATAATATCATTTACATATATTTGTACGAGTAAGAAATTCATTTTAATTCTTTTTATGAAAAGAGTGGTATGAACTTTTGAAAACTTATTTTCAAGAAAAAAAAGTGCTCAATCTCTGATACCAAGTTCTAAGAGCTTGTTTCAATCCATAAAGAGTCTTAAAGAGTTTACACATATTGTTGGACAACTTATTACCTTCAGATTTGAAAGGTTACTTGACATATACTTCTTCATTTATATAGCCATTAAGAAATTGAACTTTTTACATATATTTGATACAATTTAAATTTCATATAAGAAGCATAGATAAGTAGCATCCTAACATATTTAAGTTTAATAACAAAGGTGTAGGTTTCATCAAAATCTATTCCCTCCTATTGAGTGAAACCTTTAGTCACGAGTTTAACTTTGTTTCTAACATGCTACCTTGCTTATTGAGCTTATTACAAAAGACTTACCTTATGTCAATGATTGAAACTTCTTTAGTTGGCTTTACCAGCTCTCATACTTGATTCCTTTTAAATTGGTTTAATTTTTTTTCGCATTGCCACAGTCTATCCTTAATTTCCAGTAGCTTCTTTGACTTTCTTGGGCTCTATTCATGAAAGTAAAGTGGGTTTATTACAACTTTGCCTAAATGATGATATGGTTTGTCATTTTTCATTGGGTTTCCAAAAATGTATTACATTGGGTATGATGTAGAATGCTTCCATTCTCATGGTATCTTGATGTTTTAGCATCTTAACTTGTATTTTAAGTTAAGGATGAGGGCTTAGCACCTTGATCTAATTATAGGGTATTGTACTTTATCACTGCTTCCTTTAAAGATTCATAGTTAGCTAATTCCTTGAGTTGACTATATGCTTTAGTCTCTATTAACAATTTAAAGGTTGTTTTTCCTTAAAAGTTAAGTTTATTCTTAGTTGAGTTGAGTTTAGTCCAGCTTTTGTTTGTTACTCTAAGTAGGCTTGTAAAGGGTCATTCTTTCTTTCCTAAACTCCATCAGTAGTTTACCTTTAATTATGTATTCCTACTAATTCTTTATCCTCAATTGTTTTTATATATGTTCTTAAGGAAGGATTAGATTCATCAAAGACAACATGCATAGATTTTTCTACTACTATTATTCATTTACTATAGGCTTTATATGCTTTGTTAGTGGTGAAGTAACATAAGAAAATGCTTTTATCACTATGTGTATCAAATTTATTCAAGTTATCTTTACTGCTACTATGAATAAAATAGTTACAACAAAAAACATGAAAATAACTAACATTGGGCTTCCTTCTTCTTTCATGATTCACATGCAATTCTTTTAAGAATAGGTCTAATGAGATGGCAATTTAAGATATAACAAGTAATATTTATGGCTTTAGCCTAAAAATATTTAGGAAGATTATTATTGATAAGCATGGTTTTAGTTATATCTTGAAAAGCGCGATTCTTCCTTTCAGTCATTCCATTTTGCTAAAGAGTATGGGCATTGAAAAGTTATGAGTAAAACCTCACTCATTATAGGAATTTTTGAAAATTTTGTTTTCAAATTCCCCACTATTATCACTTTGAATACTTAAGATTAAATACCTCTATTTTCTCTAAAATTTTTTGTAAAAGATTGTAAAATTTTTGAAAGTTTCATCCTTATGGGCAAGAAAAAGAATTTAAGTGAATCTAGAGTAATTATCAATGATAATAAATGTATAGCTCTTGCCACTAAAGCTTTAACTTTATGTAAGGCTAAAGAAATCTATGTGCAATAATTGAAGGGATCAATTTGAGGACACAATTTCTTTTGCTTTAAAGGAAGATCTTGTTTGCTTTTTTCATTTGACATACATTACATAAATGACCTCTTTTAAGATCTAACTTGAAAAGTCTTATAACAAGGTCAAGATTAGATCATTTAGATACAATATGCATGCTTACATTGCTAGGCTTTTTATGCCACAACCATGGATCATCGCAAATAAAAGAGAGACATGACACATTCTTTAAACTGAAAGAGCTAATTATAAAAATGTAAATGTTCTCAAGTCTTTGTCCCATAAATAGGGCTTTGGTATCATGATAGACTATGCATTGTATGTACTTAAACATTACTTATAGCCTTTATCACATAATTGACTAATGTTAAATAAATTCTGTTGCAAACTAGTAACTAAGCAAATATTATCAATGCAAAAGTCACTTTACTCAACTTTACCACTTCCAATGATTTTACCTTCACCTTTAGCACCAAATGTGACTGATCCTATGTCTTTGTGGGTGAAGAATAGAAACTTATATAGATCTCGTGTAATGTGTCAAGAAGAGCCACTGTTTAAAAATTATTCATGTTTTGATATCTTTCCTTTAAGCATGCTTACAGGTAATTCAATTTTTTGTTTATATCCAAATTTGTCCAGGTCCCTTAAGATTAGTTTTGAGTACAATAGTACTCTTTGGAACACAAACCATTTTTTTTCTTGAATTTTCATTTATAACAACATGACCAAATTGATTATAGGAAAGATAAAAAGTAAAGGATGAAGATTTAATAAAGAACTTTTTATATAACTTAACATTTTCTTTAAAACTAATTCTTGTTTTATCAAATAGATATTCTTATTTTCCTAACAATATATTTAGATTCTCTTTTCTTTTCATGAAATTAGCTAAGTCTTTAGTTAAGGTTTTAGCTTGCTATTTTAAGGTATTATTTTCTTTAAAAGTTGATATTAAGTTGTTTTCAAGAATTTGAATTTTTTCTCGAGTTTGGAGTTCACTTTGAGTAGAGCTTCATACTTTGAGAACAACTTTTTAAAGTCAACAAGGAGGTCATTAAAGGTTTCATTAAGTTTATCATAAGATGAGGAGGGTTTAGCTTGTACCTCATTATTTTCAAAAGTTTTGAAGCATATATTTACCATATCTTACCTCAACTCTTTATCTTCATCATCACTTCATGATGCCATTGCTTTCTTTTTCTTATAAGATTTGGCTAGCTTCTTCTTTAGATGGGGACATTCAAATCTAATATGCCCATTCTCTTACATTTATAACATGTTATTGTACTTTTGTTTGGCTCTTCTTTCCTGAGGGTATTTTTTGATGTGTTTCCTTCATTATTCCAGTGTAGTTTCTTTTTCTTAACATTCTTTGTAAAGAATGCTAAGTCTTCATTGTCTATATCACTATCATCTTCATCAGTTAATTGTTGTTTAGCAACTAAAGCTTTTAATCCAACTATTGTCTACCTTCTCTACTCGTGCCTCTTGATGTAGTTCTTTTGATTGGCAATGAGGATGCCTCTCATCTTGTCATAGGTAAAAGTGTTGAGACATTCATTACCTTTAATATACTTGACTTTGGATTGCCACTTCTTAGAAAGAATCCTGAAGATTTTGCAATTTAGCTTACCATGGGTATAGACGCTATCAAGAGATTTTAGTTCTCCTATTAATTTTGGTAATCTTGTATACATTTCTTCAATATCTTCATTGTCTTTCATATGGAACATTTTATACTCAATTGTGAGGTGTTGAGATTGCTCTTTTTCATTTGAGGTTCCCTTATAAGTGAACTTAAGCTTTTTTTTCACATTTGTTGGGTTGTTTCATAGCTAGATATGTTATCATATTCTTCACTGATAGCACAAAAAAGCATATTAATGGCATGCTCATTGCAATAAACCACCTTGATATCATCTTCTATATATTATTCTCTGGGTTTGTCCATGACTTCTTCCATTGTGAGATTTACATATTTATGCATTTTAGAGCCATTCTCTATCACTTACTAGACTAGATAGTCAGTTGAGTGAATGTATATTCTCATCTTTGCTTTCCAATAAGAATAATGTTCACCATTGAAGTATGGTGGCCTAGTTGTAAAAAATCCTTCTTGGAACTAAGCTTCCTTGAGTATATGTGAAGCCATTTTTTAATAAAATAAGACCTTTTCTATAGGTTGTTAAGAACTAAATTTATAAGATAGACTCTGATACCAATTGATAAACATATCTAGAAGGAGTGATAGGTATGTAGTGTAAAAAGTGAAAATTAATTGAAAATAATTACAAACTTTAAGTTAAAGTAAAGTTAAGAAGACAACAAATCAAGTTAAGTGAGTTTTTTGTACATGCTCCTCACTTAAATGCAAGATCGGTATGATCAAGTGAAGAATAATACAAGAAAGGTAAATTAAGCGTACACTACAAGATAAATTAGTTTGAAAGAAAATACAAATAGAGTGTAAGAGAGATCAATAACATATGATAGCTTATCCTGATTTAGCCTATGTTTAGTCCCCTTAAATATTAAGAGATTTTCTTTACTTAAAATAATAAGTTATAGTACAAACTGGCTTTGAACACAACTCATCTAAAGGTTTCCATAAGCTCACCCTCAACTTACTTACACACATGGTTTTACTCAAACCTACCTATAACTTACTCTCACATAAGGTTTTACTTAAGTTTACCCACACAAAGAGTTACGACAAAGGTTAAGGAGAGAAAATTTTACACTCCAATACGAGATTACAATATCACCCAATAAATGCTGCTTTAAAAGCTGATTGTTTAAAGACTCAACATATTCTAAAAGAAGTAAATGATATTGAATATTCAAATGATTTCTAATGATTTGTCTTTGTGGTTTGCTCTTCAATCTTTAATGCATTTATACTTTTGCACCAACTTGTAGCCACTACGAATGGTGTCTCTTTTTTTTTACAAAGTAGAGCACTAAACACATCATCTTTTTTGGTAGAACAAAGGATGTATGTCTTCAACATTCATCTCTTCTTTCTTAATGGCACCATGTTATATAGTATGTTTGTCTCATCTCCATTAATATTCTTTAATGCTTCATAGGTTAGACAAATGGCATGCTCTTTTCTTATGTATAGAAATGTTAATTGCAGAAAAGAGCTAATAAAATTAGCGCAAATATAGTTTATTCCATTTATATTGACTAAAAATTAAAAGTAGCAAAGATTTGTCAATTAATTCATTAATGAATTTCAAACAAATTAAAAGATAAAAAATTTAACATGCCAAGTTTTAATTGGATTTTTTCATTTATAAAAAATTTTATTTTGTTATCTTCAAAGTTATAGACTAAGTGAAATTATTAGGCTAACGATCAATATATATATATATATATATATATCTATATAGTTGATGCACGACTAATTTTTGCATAAACACACTTAGTGGGTTGTTATGACAAAACAATTCAAATTTGATATATGATGACCAAAATTTGTGCCAATAGTTTTGTGCTGAATACACTCCAAGTGGTAAAGAGACTTAGACACTTCAATTCCCATCACTTTCTTTTTCCAAGTAGCACCAAAGTGTGTCTGGGAATGGCATCTTACCTTCTAAGCATAGTCTTAAAACCAGTTGTGCCAGCCTATACTTAATTGTTTGGAAGAAACTATATTTTATTTCCTCAATTAAAAATTAATTATATAATTAGTACATAACTTTTAAAAGATAAAAGAAATATTAGCCTACAAACACCAAATACTGTTTTGTAGAGAGTGTTATATTATATTTTAAAGTTTAGAGAGTATTTTGTCATTGTAGTTTAAAATTCATGTGTTAATTTTATAATTAAATCCTAGTTTAGAGAAAAAATATATAATTGTTCCAACTATTTGTAAATTGGTATACCCAACTTCAATGCTACTTGCAATTTGATTTTTGTTAATAATTTTTTTAATAGTCATCCATCAACTATAATATATTTTGTCTTTAAAAACAATGCTATGTCAATTCAATTTCTTTATTATCATTAAGAATACATTTAAATTTTGTCTGAACATTCTTTTTTTATTTGAATTATTTTTAAAATGGACTAGTTAATGCCAGTAGTTTGTAAAAGAACCAAATTTAAATTAATAAAGCGGTATATTATTATTAATTTTTTACCAACAAACTACTTTAGGTGCCCATATTTATTTGTACGCTGTATTTCTCAAGTTTAACTCATTCAAAAACAAAGGATCAAACAAGAATTCAAAAACGCAAATAGATTAGACTAATGCCATTTGTAGGGCTTTGGAAGAATTTAAAACGGGGAACTAATGTTTACTAGTTTATAAACCTATGCAATTCACCAGTTGACTTATTAATAATGAAAAAAAGAAAAGAAAATCGCTCGAACAATAACTAATGACCTCGGTGAGGCATTGCTTCCTTGAGTAACAGCAATAAATTAACAAAAATAAAATTTGCAATTCAGTTTATCATCATGTCTAATTTCAATGTGTCTTTGTATATTTGGTTTATAAGTGATTAAAATATATGCCTATTACTACTCACTCCAATAATAAGAATAGTAGATTTCAAAAATTTTATTATCACGTTATAAATGGAATATTTTAAAATTATCATTAAGAGGCTTATTAAATGGATATACAAAGCATATATATACAGATCCATATATATATATATGTGTGTGTGTGTGTGTGTGTGTGTGTGTGTGTGTGTGTGTGTGTGTGTGTGTGTGTGTGTGTGTGTGTGTGTGTGTGTGTTTAAGACTTAGATCTACATACAATTCTTTTTTAATATTTCTACTATCAGATTTTTTAATAAAAATATTATATATATATATATATTTTGAAAGATTCAATTATACAACATTGAATGGTAAAAACTATACATTTGTTAGAAAACTTAATAGCAAAAATATAAAAAGGGCACTTAAATTTTCTCTTATGTTTAATTAACCCTAAGGAATTGGTTTAATGATTAAGGAGATATGCTCTCTATTTTGATTATCCAGGTTCAAACCTTGGGGCTAGTATTTAAAAGAATTTATTCTCCTAACAGATGCATCAAGTTGATATAGAGGTTGCCTTAAAATCGTCCCAAAAAAAAAAAAGGAATTTGATAATAAAAATATAAAGATTATATTTTAAATTTTCTCATATGTTTAATTAACCCTAAGGAATTGGCTTAGTAATTAAAGAGGAATATGGATCATCTGCTGTTACATAATTTCTGCTGTTATGCTGTTAAGAGAGAAATGGAAGGCTGAGTAGGTTTATTTTGAAATAAAAAGAAAATTAAAACACACCCCCTTTCTATGACAACAGCATAACAGGAGAGAAAATATAATAAGAGGGGATCCACACTCATTAAAGAGGCATGCTCTCTATCTTAGTCATTCAGGGTCAAATCATAAATTAACTAAATCATATCCCTATGTCCTTATATATATATATATATATATATATATATATATATATATATATATATATATATATATATATATATGTAATTGATATATGTAGTGCAGATACAGCAATTTTCTCAATGACGAAGTGGTGGACGGCTTTTTGTTCTACAACGCAGCATTTAGACCGGGGATAATAAATAAATAAATGAAACCCAAGCCCTCTTGGATAAATTTATTATGCACAGGGAGCAGATATTGCTTATAAAATTTAAATTTAATTTTTTATGAGTAATATTAAAAAAAAAAAGTAAAAATAGCTTCAAATCATATATATAATTCGCGGTTCTCTAAGTATTTGTCAATGTTTTAGTAAAAATAGTATATGAATATTTAATAAACACAGTTGACTTATTAATAATGAAAAAAAATGGACAATAGCGAATGGCCCTAGGTATTGCTTCCCTGAGTAACAGCAAATAAATTAATTAACAAAGTTAAATTTGCAATTCAGTTTATGATCATCTCTAATTTCAATGAGTTATTGTATATTTAATTTGTATGTGGTTAAAATATATGCTTATTCCCCATGAATCTAATAATAAGAATAGTTAGTTTCAATTTTAATATTGTCACTTTTTAAAATGATCATGATAGCTGCAATTATGGAGCTTATTAAATCAATACGCACGAATCATAATGTTTAATAAACTCTTAAGGAGTTGGTTTATTAGTTAAAGATGTTTATTTTTTAATTTGATTACTCAAGCTCAAAATTCAGACCAGTACTAATTATGAGAATATATTCTTTTAAATATTCTATGTTGATTGACGTGAGGAATGACTTTTAAAATTATTTAAAAAAATGTTAATCTTGCTGAATATTTGAATTAATATAAAAATAAAAAAAATTATATACAATTTCTTATTTTTTTTATTATTAGATTCTCTAATAAAGATATAATAAACGTATAATTTTTGTGAAGAATCCTATGACTTCTCACAAAAATATATACTTGTCATATTTTAATTAAAAAAATTTGATAATAAATATATAAAAAATACACCTAAGTCTAATTCTATAAAAATATTATATATATATAGGGGGCAGATATTGATCATGAGCTTTGAATTTATTTTTTTTATAAACAGTTTTAAAATAAAAAGTAAAAATAGCTTTAAATTAATCTAATTATGTCCATTGTATCCATGTGTGTGTATATATATATCTCTTATTATATACTGATTTAGCACAATTTATTTCCCCATTAGGCTTTAAATTGTAGATATAATTCGCAGTTCTCTAAGTATATGTCATAATGTTTTAATAAAACCATAATATATTATTTTTACATTTGGATACTATATTATTAACTTAATAAAAAAAGTCTTCCATATATTATTGTTTCTAATTCTATTGCAAAATTTAATAACATATATATTTTGTGTGAAACAAAAAATGGAAGAGAGAATAATTACTAAAGCATATAAAAGGAAGGAAAATAAAAAGAATGAAAAATCTGGAAATTGCATTATTTAGTTTTTAAAATAAATTTGTTATAAAATAATGTTGTTTACAACAGTATTGCATTAAAGAATTTGTAAGTATGCATGTGTAAATTAGTTTTATACTATCCAAAATGAAATTAAATCCTCTACCATCATATAATTATATAGTTGGAGAACAAGTGATATAAAAGCGTACCAGTGTTGAGTTTATTTTTTCTCTTTACAATTATTTCTTTTTTTTATTTTTCTTCAATTATATTATATACAGCCAATTTATAATTTCAGAAAATTCAAACTTAAAATGTGAGTTAGCAGAGATAATGGCAGGTTGTCCAATGTAATAAAAACAAAAGTATTTAATTCAATTTAACGCACATCAAATTTATGAATTTTGGTCGCTTTGTGAAATTTTTTGAGGACTGCCAACCTTAAACCCCACGATGCTCTCTCTTATTCAAAGTTTCAACTTTCAAATCCCGATCCAGTTTGCATCAAATTTTGGTATCAAACACTACGGTGAAAAAAAGTCACTATATTGCAGTAAAGAGGAATGTGAATAGTTTATAAAAGCTGATGCGGGCATTGTTTGGTTACTCAAAAAGAAAAAAAAATTGAGAAATATTTATTATATTTTGGTAATTATTACCTTCTATTAATTTTTAAAATATAGGTATAATAGTTATTTTTTATTTATAAAATTACTTTTTAATTTTTATTTCTATTCTTAATTTTTTTTAATACCAAACAGTCCGCAATGAGTTGCGGCTCATATTTAATATTTCTTTTCTTAAATATATTTTTAACTTCAAATTCTGAGTTATTGAATAAAAATTTATAAATAAATTTATTATAGTTTCGTATTAAATTTAGGTAAAGTATTTGAAGTACCTGTTATTTAATTTTCAATGAAAATTTATCATATATGAGTTTTTTTTCTAAAAAGTCTATTATGTGATATTTAATCATAAAAAATATTATATCACTTGTAATTTCTTAATAAAAAATTGATAAAAATATATAAAAATTACACTTAAATTTTATTCTATAATCTCCGATACGTCTGTTTTCACACAAAAATCCTTTTTTTTTTTTTATACTTTTCAAAACTGTTTCATCCAAAAGCTTTAGATATACAATTTTTTAGGTACCGCAATGAAACCCCCAGAAAAAAATGGAGGAAAAAATGTGTTACGCTACCTATCTAGGTAGGCAAAATGTACTAGATTATTTATACAATTATAATTTTTTAGTGCATATTTCAATACTAGTAGAATTAAACCGATGATTTTTTCCCTTTTTTTTTTTTGTGGGAAGGCAGCTGACCTTATTTCCATACATGTAGGTCTGTACACATATACAATTAAGAACTCAAATTGAATCGTCTTATATGTAAATTCCACTTGAGCTCTTAATTAGAAAAATATTATATAGCACTCAAATATTGCTAATAAATAATTTAGTAAGAAATTCATAAACTATTTCAAATCCTTGATACCAAAACGTGGAAGTCTTTCACCCACCCACTCGCACCTTCCCTAGTTTGTCTTTCTCCTTCTTATGACCTATAAATCCAAATTCAGTGTGGCATGACAAATACTCCTCAATTGGAATAAAAGAAAAAAGACAAAAATCCCATTATTTGATAATTAATTACTCATTCATAGTAATTCCAAAGAAATCTCAGTGATTTAGTTACATTTAGACCCCACAAATGAATGGTCCTTGCCCCATAGATGTATCCTATTTCAAATGTCTATACCAACGTTGTCCATGCAAACTCATTTTCCTTTTCTGCTCCATTTATTCTCCTTACTAGACACATCCATGTGTTCACGGAATATGGCTCTCCTGGGTAATTAATTTTCTCTTACAGTAAAATTTCCTTTTTCAGTCTAAGAAGGAAAAAGAAACAAGAAAAATCAGATGCTCCGATTGAAATTAATTATCCCAAAAGAAAGAAACGAGAATGGTCAAAGAAAAAGCAGAGAAGTACATATCTGGCAGTGTTGCTTTTGTTCATTAGGTATTGGCTTACTGTATTTTCTTGGTGCTGGGGACCATTGACCATGGCGAATTCAGTAGGGACTCAAAAGGAAACCGTTTTGGCCCTTCGTACCGTCAATTTGTTCTTTTCTATTATTTCCCTTTGAAAAGTATGGACACCAATCATCCCACTGTCATTAAAATGGTGAAGAATTCTTCAGGAAAGAAAAGAAAATTTAAAGGAATGGAAAAAAAGAAAAGCATCTCTTTTTCATTACAAATTCAGAAAAGTAACAAAGTACAACAAACAAAGAGAACCTAAACACTAAATGGAATTTACAGTACTAATTCAAGAACCCAAAGATTAATAATTTCTGACTCCAAACATTTTTTTTTTTTCTTTGGGTTAGGTTAATCTACTAACGCCTTTCAAAGGTGGAGTATTTTGATCATTAAATAACACACTTTGTCTTCTGAATTTGAGCAGAATTAGAACCCAAAACACCGGATAGGATGATGGTGATGATGGTAATAGTGACGATGAAATGACTTTTCCCTATCGATCAAGCCTTGTATAGTCCGAAACTCTTCCACGTGGCAAGGGATGGTGATGGTACCCTTCTGATCGAAGCCATATTCCTCCTCAGCCTCCTTGAGAAGCTGCAAGAACAAAGGGTGATTGAAGTACAACACAGGCACAACAAATCTCTCTTGCTCTTCTCCTTCTTGACCCACTTTAATCGCCAAGCACCCTTTTGGGATCTCTCGTTGCCTCTTCCCATGATGCCGGAACTGGAAGCTCCTCAGGCTCTTGATTTCTCCACTACCCATGTCTGCAAAACCTTAAAAGACCCAAACTTTGCGTTTGTTTGCCGAGAAAATTCACCAGGGAACAGCGGCTGGTGTTGTTGGAGATGAGTATCTCAGGGACCTAGCTACGTTGGTCATGGCTGATTACGGTGCACAACGAGGAAGAGACGCATCCCAACACACAACTTCAAAATATATAGTACAGCGAGGGGGCGAGTTTCTACAAGGTGTGTGAATCGGGGCATTTGGTTTTCTACACATGGTTGGATGCTGAGCCGTTGGATCTTACTAGGTTTAATGATATTTATCAGCGTCTTTTTTTGCACCAATCAAATTATTCTTGCAAATCTATGGAAATAAAATATAGGGATGCAATCAGCTGCATCACGAACCTTCGTTATAAGAATTTAGATCCGCGACATCATGAATGTTGCTGTCATCATAATGAGTTAGACTAAGTTGTCTGTACGAGACATAGACTAATCAAATCAATTATAAAAAAATGTAAAAGTATATCAAATCACTAAACATAGTTTAATGGTAAGATTGTACAAAATGACTAAAAAAAATCCTAAGTTTAAATATTTGCTCCGTATTCGCTAAATAAAGACATTTTTCAATAACAAATAATATTTTAAATATATATTTCAATGTTTTTAAAATCGAATCGATCATTGAATCGGTGGAGATACTGGTTCACGGTTCATTGGTCGAATCGTGGTCGAACCATGATCGAACCGGTTATAATTAAATATATTATTTAAAAAAATTTTATGTATTAAAATTTTAATATAACAAATAAATATTAGTAAATTTTAAATATTTGATTACTAATTTAACATTTCTTATGATATTACAAAAATTAATGTTTAGTTTAAAATAAAAATTATCTATGATTAAAAATTAAGAATATTTAATATTAAATTTTTAAAATTTTTAAATTATATTAAGATTCTACTTATTATTAAAAAATAAAATAATAAATAATAATTTTAGCTAAGTATCTTGATATTTGAGAGAAATATTATTAAGAAATTGAACATGATAAAAAGTAAGTATAAAAAATAATTAATTATACACATTTTATTTCTCTTATATTCTCTTTTAAAAAAAAAACAAATCATATTTCAACTCCTTCATCTTTTTTATTACCTTCTATTTTTAATTTTTCAAAATCATTTAAAATGAATTATTCTGTTATATAAAAAAAATTAAAAAAGAAAAAAGAAAAATGGCTTCAGACCTGTTTGACCGATTTTTTAGTTTGATTTTTTACCGGTTTTCACCGGTTCTTGACCGGTTTTTTACTTGCCCGATTTTTCAACTCAACCGAACCGGACTAGGAACCGGTTCCCGGTCGAACCGGCAGGTCCGATCTAGTTCTGAGAAGCATGATATATTTAGATAATCTTTTTAAATAAATTATCATATGGATTTCTAAAATACATTATTCTCACTAAATTAGTTCTAAAAAATGAATTATATTATTTTAATCTTAATGTTTTCAAATATATCCTAACCTTAATTCCATTAACAGATATTTTTGTATGACTAGATTAATGTAAGAAGCATTTTTTAAGGATTAATAAAGTAGTTATAGTTTAGGTCTATTTAATTTTTATAAATTAAAAAGAGTGAACTTGTTCACTAGTAAAGTAATGGCGTCTAAAATTGGGGAAGATGTGGTTTTCTCCCTCTAGTAGTTGAGACTTAGAAATGGTGGAGGAAATAAATTTGCTTCTAGAGAGTACCAAGAAAATCAAGAATGTAAAGCAAGATTTTGATGGAGACTCATCGAGACCTTTGAAATATGAGGAAGAATATTTTGATATATTCTTTAAATGATGTGAATAGAAAGACTCGTTCATTTAGTCATATTATTATGAAAGGACATCATTTGACTAATAAGCAATATTTTTAAAATTTAATCAATTATTCATTGATAAAAATATTGATTTATAATTTATTAATTTAATTGTGATAAATTAATAACAATTGTATATATAATTCATATGTTAAAAGTCTAATATAATAAATAATAACAAAAAATTAATACTAATAAATTTTAAAAATTTATTACTATTTCTGTATTTCTTTAAAAATTTTTGAGAAGTACTAATAAAATATTCTCTTAAACAAAATAATTATTTATATCTATGAGAAATTTTCTAATAAAAAAGTAAAAATTACCCATTAAAATTTTCAAGTATTAACTATCTAGTGATTCATTAAGTTACCACTTACCATTAAAAAATAATAATAAAACAAAATTCCAATAAGAAATAGATTAGAAATAATAAATAAAAAAATAGTTATTTAAATAAAAAATTTGACCAAGGCATAATCATAAATGCTCCACAACCTTTAATCATTAAAATTTCATAACTTTTAAAGACATCTATCATTTATGGTTCTCCATGGAACATATCCCCTTCATGTGATCCCTATATGCTCAGCTCTTTACCTTTCATGTTGTCTCACTTCCAAACCAACCCATATGTTCATCATCCATCACAGGACCTTCATCCAAGACAAAAAAATTGAACGAAAACCTTACCTCTGGCTAATTCCCCACTTGCTAAAGGAAATCACAACTCTTTTTCTTTATTTTGCTTTTTTTTTTTCACTAAAAGTTTGCTACATTATTGGTCAAAAAAGCATCCAAGAAGTAGTCTATCTTCTTCCTTTCAAATTTTTGTTGCCATATTTGTTTCTTCATGCAATTTTGCTATTTGGCTTTCTTTATTGCTGCATATGGGTTTTACGACTCTTCCATGGCCAAACGTGTGCAAAAGCGCCAAACCATTGATAAACCAATTTTCACCAATTCTATTAGCTTTTTACTAGTTTTTTTAGCTAACTAGTTTTATGGGTCAACCAAACTGGTTTTTGGTCAAACTGGCTAGTATGGTCCAATTTTTCAAATATTGGTAAAAAGATGGAGGAAGGGAGAGATAAGGAAGATAGTGAATTGAACAATACCATGGAGGAGAGTCAAGAAGAAAAGTCTAAGAGTGAACTTGATGAGGAAGTTCTAAGAAGAAACTTTAATATCATTAAGCACCGAAGAAGGCAAATTTATGATTCTGGAGTTTATAATGTTGGAAAGTGAATAGAAGCAAATTAGTTAACCCTACAAATGGTCTTTGATAGCTAAACTCTTAAGATGAGGGATTGACTTTAAGGTTTTAGAAGTTTGGCTTTAGCAATTGTGTGCTAAAAATGGTGTCGTCAGTATAATGGACCTTTACAATGATTACTTCATTGTTAAGTTCTCTAACTCATCTAATTATGATTTTCCCCTTAAAGGTAGACCATGGATACTGTTTAATCACTACCTTACAATAATGGAATAATGTCTTAATTTTGATCTTATAAAGGCTTTTATAGAATAAGTATATGTTTGGATCCACTTACCTTATCTTCCATTGGAATATTATAATGAGAAATATCTTAGGAGAATGGGACATAGGATTGGAAGAATTGGAAGTCAATCTTACAAAGTCACATCAACTTAGAAGCCATTTCACATGGCTATGTGTGGAGGTGGATCCCATGAAACCTTTGTTACTAGTATATTTTTAAAGGAATAAGATTTTTCATCGAGTATAATGATTTTCATGTGCTTTGTTATTCATGCGATTATTTTAAGAATTGAAAGATTACCCAGATAGAGTGAAGGTTCCAACTACTAAACAAGATTTTAATCAATAGGTAAGGAATGAGGATGGCTTGGCAACAAGCATATTGTTTGGACTTTGGATAGTGGTTTAAAAGCCTCACTAGAGTAGGAAGAATGTTGTGGCTAGAGGCAGAGATGAAAATTGTATAATCACAAGAAGTGCACCTTATGATAATACAAAACTATGGGATTCTGTTTTGCTCATTTAACCTTAATGATACAGAGGACAATGAGGTAGAGATAATAATGGAAACAAATCAAGGAATGCCAAAGTAAACCAACCTTGCTACTTTTAACAATAAAAATAAAGGAGCTACTTATAAGGAAATAAAGGCTTGATCTCAATAGAATGAAAGCCACACAAAGGTTTATCCTAATTCTCAATTCTCAGGTTCAACAAGAGAAAACCACAATGCACAATGATATAAGGAACTTATCTAATTTAGTCTCAAATGCAAATGATATTCACAATGATTTTCGAGTGTTTTTTCACCCAATAGAATTTTAGCGTTCTAGATTTCAGGCTTATAGTCATCATAGTGATAATCATCCCTGGATCTAGGTTGCTAATAGTGTACATCTTCTCGTTGAAGCGATTGACATATTCTTCTAAGGTTTCCTCTTCTTTCTTATACATTTTCCAAAGGGCAAAGGTGTTCAAGGTTTATATCTGACTTGTTGCAAATTGAGCTTGGAAGCACTTAGCAAATTGACCGAAGTTGTTAATCAAGTTCTTGATCAAGCTATTGATCCACTTCTTAACTCCTTCTTTGAGAGTAATTAGGAAAAAATTAAATTGATATTTGATTGAAACATTAGCCAACTCCATTTTAATGGTGGAATTTTGCAACTTGTAGGTTGGGTCAGCCTTTCCATTATACCATGTGATTAAATTGGGCTTGTATCAATGAGTGTTTTTATTCCCCTACCTCAAGATTGCTTCTATGGCATCTTATTTTTCATTTTAAGATTTTTGCTCTATTACTACCCTTTGCAATGTTTGTAATACTTCTTCATTCCTTCATATGCATTCTTTAATTTTGTTTAGCACTTGATTAACATTTATTTGCCTAAGGTTTTAGGTCTTACTAGTTCTAGGTGTCTGGATCTTGTGCTAGCACTTTTTTTCATGTTCCTCACAACTTTTGTACCTCCTTACTTACTGTAAAAAAGGTCTTCTACATTGCCTCTCATGTTGTTGAACTTAAAGTTTGTATCATCTTCCTCTAAGGGTAAGTAGTCTTCATTGAGAGATTTTTCATGTGCTTAATTTCTTTCTTCATTGCTCTAAACTTGGCTCTTATAGAAGTGCTCTTTAGTTGCTCTATGTTTGTTCTATACATGAACTATCCTTGCAAGCTTGCTTTCTCGTAGGTCTCTTCTTGCAACTATCAAATCTTGTTGCATTGTTATCATAAATTGTTGTTGTTAGTATAATGCATAGAGGATTCCAACATTATTAACTTGTGGTTATGCTAAGGTTTCTGCTATTATTGGGTTAATATGATAAGTCGTAAAGGGATGGATGATATTTTCCAGCCTTGTAAGGTTAATATTGTTATCTATATGTGGTAGGACATTAAGGGTATTTACTATATGGTTTTGGTTGGAATTGGTAGATTTGTTACTATTTGTACATTAGGAAGGCTTTGAGCATCATGGTTGTCATCCTTACCAAGTGATAAAGAGAAAATGGTCTAATGATGCACTCCTAAATATATCTCACTCCTTACTTGGGTGTCGCACTCATTATTCTACTTGTTAGATTAGTTCCTCCTCATTTATGCCATGGACCACAAAGGATTGATGAGTTTGAAAGTTTGAGTTGTGATTGTTATTTTTGAAATAAAGTTGAAATAGCCTACCTAACATGCCAAATATGAGTGCTCAGGCTATGGCTTAAAGTAAAATAAGAAGTTTAGGTTGACAATATAGTAGTGTATTACTTAGTATGAGGATAAGATTATAAGTTATTGCCTTTATTAGATTAAAGGAAGAAAAAGATAGTGTACCATCACCAACATATGGTAGAAAGGTTTTGAATTTTAGGAATTGTGCCATAGTCTTAATGTGCTTGATTCTTGCTTACTTGCAACATTCGTTTTCTTTTTATACTTAAAGTTTTGTACCAATTGTTATTAGATTTTTTAAAGTTAATGAAATTATTATAATGGCATGAGCTTTGGTGATATGGATGGGTCCATTTTAGACTTATAAGGAAATTATGCCTATAAGACCCCCTCCCAACAAAAACTACTTTTATATGAAAAGTATATAAAACAATTAATTGTGTTTTAAAACCCTATTGTACATGTTTATTTTAAATAAATCAAATTATATGTTATAGTTTTTGTAATTATGGAAAAACGTAATTAAATAATTTCAAAAGTTTGATAAAATATCTACTTCAATGTGGAAAAAGATGAGTGATATTTGTGAACTAAATTTGAAAATTTATTTTAATATAATATCATCAACATAATTGATTGAAAAATTTAATTAAAGGTTTATTTGGTCATGTTGTTAATAATAATAATAATAATAAAGAGTTTATTTGATCGTGCTAGGAAAGAAGTTATTCATGTATTTACGGGTAAAAATAAAAAAAAAAAGTTTAGTAAGAAAGTATGTTACTTTTATGTAGTATTTGGACAACATATATTTTTTACAATAGCATATTTTATTTTTTTAAGTACTAGATATGAATAAGAAATTTAATTTTTTTTATAAATTAAAATTTTTAAAAAATATATAATATAACATTATCAAAACAAATAATTAAAACATTATCTTTAAATCTTTTTGAAGTTGTTATTTCACATTTTCATTTATTTGTCAATGCTAGCCATCATTAAAATATTATGGCAAAATTAATACTGAAAAACGGAAATTAAATATAATTATTTAAAAATTCTTTACTTATATTTTTATCTCTATGAAATTTTGTTAATACCGTTAAACAAGTAAAAGGATGACGATTTTCAGCTAGCGACCGATACACATTAGCAAAATCGAGAGACAAAAGGGGGCCAAAATCAAGAGACAAAAAGGGGCCAGGCTGCCATATAGCATAACATAGTGGCTTTAGTGTAAATATCTGCAGGGAACTGCAGAATGACAAACTTGTCCTTTTCCCCTTCCTCTGATGCTTCTTCTGGTGGGTCCCACTCTTGTGTTTGGATTTCATCGTCAAGGGACAAACGCTGGCCCACAAAAGGCTATGTTCTGCTGTGCAAGTCCTTTTGCTCCGATTCTGTGTGCCCTCCTCTCTCAACCGTCACTGCTGCACCAATGTCTGGCTTCGATTGAAAAAAAATCATTCCAATTATGAATAAAGTAAAATTTTCCATAAAATAAATATTTTTCGAAAGTGTTATGGGATCTATTATTATTTTAACCATTTTATGGTGAATTTTATTGAAGAAACATATATAACATGTAAATATTTTAAAATCAATGGAATATGGAGACCCACCCATTTATTTTTATTTTATATATTTCATCTGGGAATGCTAAACAAAATTTAAATCAAATCAGTCACTGAACTTTATTTTCGTTTAAGTTTTGGAATTTAAAGTAATTTTAATATAATATGATATTAAAAACTTAAAAACTGATCCTTGCAATTTTATTTTTTAATTAAAATTAAATTTTAAAATAAAAGATGATGGTTATGTATTTTTTATGCATAAAAATCTAAAGATTTTCAATTGACATAAAGAAAATATGTTTAAACTATTAATAATACTAATGTTAATTATGAAGTTTTATTTAACAACTTAGAATGTTAACTAAAGGTATTCCTTATTTAAACCAAATTTCCATGTAAGCATAAGTAATTTGACAGGTATAAATAAGGGAACAAGTGATGATTTTATGTGTTTGGATACACCATATTTTATAGTTACAATACAATAATTATTAAATATAAAATAATATTTTCTCTATTTTAATAGGTTTAATACTATATTCATACTCATTAATTACAGAAAAATTAAATTTATTTTTTAAATAATTATTAATTATTAAATAATTTAATATTTGAGGTAATTATTTAATAAAGATATTATTTTTTATTTACTAATTAATTACGTCATAACTAAAAAGTATGATATCTCCAAAAACATAAGATTATCACTCTATTACAAATAGAGTTACATATATTATTGGATTAAATTTAGATGTAATTCTTTATATCTTTATTATTAAATTCTCTAATCAAAATATCATAAATATATAGTTTATTAATAAAATATAATAAATGTTTGACTTAATGAGATACTCATATAATTGTCTCTAAAAATCATATATATACTTGTTATATTTTAATTGAAGAATTATATATTTGTTGTATTTTAATTGAGGAATCTGATAATAAAAATATAAAAAATTGTATATAAACTTTTTTATTTTATTTTTTTATTTCTTTTCTAAAAAAAAAGTTCATTGAAAGTAAGAATGGAAATGATGGATACTTGGATAAATTTTAGATGTTTGAATATAAAGTATACATCTAATATTCAAATTTGAACAAATTTTATATTTTTAATACATGTACTTGAAGTATCTTATATTTGAAATTGATTGGTTACCTACAATATTTTTTTTTAAAAAAAATCTTACTGTAAACAATATTGAATATCTGATAAAGAACACTGAAAAGAACCAATACTTATATTTATTTTAAAATTATAATTTGAAATATATTTTTTAGATTTTAAAATTTTTAATTATTAATTACTTTAGAAAATGTTAAAAAATTAATCTGACAAATAAATAAATAGTAAATGAAATTTGTAATATATTAATATAATTTTTTTATGTATAATTAGATATAGTTTAATTATCATATATAATATACGACTATTAAATATGGGGCATAAGATACTCTATCCGGTCATTGGTGTAAATATAATATATGTGAAGATTAAATTAGAATTAATTCATCAGATATTAATTTTGATTATCTACACCCCCGGTCTAATATTTGACATTTGATAGACATTGCCATCTTCCAAAGTGCGTCACTTCTAGGAAAAAACCGAGAAGTCTCCTCCTTAGTAGAATATTTAATTGCAAGAATATGTATGCTGTTGAAACAAGTGTTACTCTGAATTCCAAACGCAATTTCCGTCGAGATTCGTTGATAATGGCATCAATTTTCTGAGAGGCCAATTGATACACGTATATAATTGTTTTTAATGGGAATGGAATTAGAATAAGAATATGAAAGGAAGAAAATAACTCTGTTTGATATCATACAAAAAGAAATGCGAATGTTATTTTATTTTTATATTTAATTAAATAAAAATAATAAAAAATATCTCAATTTAAAAAATTAATAAAAATATAATAATTATAAAGATATTATAAATTTGTTATAAAATAGATATAATAATTATTTTCAATTCATACATTTATCTCAAGAAAACGGATTCTATCTCATTTTTTGAGATTTGGATAATATATGGCTATGAAGTGGGATGCAAAAATAATTTTTTTCTTTGTCTCTTTCTATCACGGGCTACCGAATAAGGTGTTAGTTTTGACATTATATACAATTTTGACAATAATTTTTTATGGAAATGTCCAATATCCTTTTCCTTTGGTTATTTTCTTTGACGCTTCCACTTCCACATCCACACTGTGATTCTGATGATTATGTTGTGCGAATCATACGGAGCAGACACAAATAAATGGCGAGGACTCAAAGAGGCATAATCAAGACTGTGGGGAGAGGCATTTGGAAAATCTATAACACCGTCCACTCTAGAGGGAGGAGGATGACCACAATTAATTAAGTGCATTACCTTTTCAAGAAAAGCAAAAGTTATGGCTTGATAGGATTTGTTGGTTTTTTTTTTCCTTTTGACAAGTTATATATTACTGTTTTATTTTTTTAAAAAAAGAATAATCCACTGAAATCTCAAACTTTTCAAGAAGTTAAATTACTTGATCGGTAGATTCATATTAAAATTTTAAATTTATATTTTAGCTAATAGATTATTGAAGTGGAAACTTTAAAACGCCCATCTAATACAATATGTATATTATAATTATGAGAATTAAATTATAATGTAGAAAAAGTCAAACACATAAAACAATAAAATAAACACCATATGTATATTAAGTTGGACAAACGTAGACTAGAATATACTCAGAATCTACCAATTTGCATCTTCTTGGAAATTGGTATCCTCAAAGCAATATCAGTGTGCACATCTCAACTATTTCTACACCACCCATTCGCGCCAAAGCCGACTTCCCACTAACAGAATCAATGTATTTTATTATGAGTGGGGTTGGTGGAATAAACACGTAAAAATCCTAAATCTTTCTACATAAACTATATAATATATCTTGTTTACTTTAGAATTTTGAAGTTGCTTCAATGGGTGTTTGTCATATCCTTAATCAATACTAAACCTAGATTTCACCCATACATAATTATTAAAGCTAACGCTTGCTTTTTTTTTTTTTAAAGGTATAACTAAGATCTAGAATGATTTTAAATTTGGATAAATTACTCTCTTTATTGGTGAAAAATATTCAAATTATATAGTCATTCTTTCTATTTTAAAATATATAATTATCCCCAAAAATTAAAAAATAACCAAAATATCCTAAAAATATTAATTTCTTTTATTAATTTAAAAATACATGTTTTAAACTTTTATTTTAATGTAATGTATTTTATATAAAAAATCATAAATTTAATTTATTCTAAAATCTTATTAAATTTATGATAATGTTTTGTTTATTAGCATATGAAATTAAATTATTGTCTTTTTAGATATGTTTTTTGTTTTTAATAATCTATTATGTTATCAAAAAATGCACTATTTGATATTGATTTATATAATCTAACACTTGTTATATTATATAATAATTATAGAAGTATTTTGATCAAAATATAGGTATTTTAAATTTTTTTGTTTTTTTTAGAACAATTCAATATAATGTATATTTTGATTTTAAAAAAAAATAAAGCTTGTACTTTTACAGAAAAGAGAACCATGTAATCGAGCCTCTCTCAAAAAAAAAAATTATCTTTTAAAATTTATTTGAAACTAAATTTATTTTGAAATCATTTAAAGAAACATTCCCTTAATCATATGGGGAGCCTAGTTCATTGTGCCACAAAATAAAAATAGTGAAGTCTTTGCTATTTGAAGGAAAAACAAAGTTAAAATTATTAGTAGTACTAAGCATAAGAGAAGACGAATGGCAAGATTTTTTTGTTTGATATACAAAATGTTAAGAATAGAAAAAAAAATTGTAAATGATGAATAATTTTCATACTCTTGCCCTAAAAAAATAAAAAAAATAAAAAGATAAAAGGATGTAATAAATGTTAGTCAAAATTTGTCTTTATTCTTTTCTTTTCTTTTCTTTTCTTTGATATACCAAACTTGCCCTAAAGAAGATAGGTACAAGTTGAATTCAAGTTGGATAATGAAGGAAGAAAGTTAAGGCCATGAAACGCATACAAGCCATTTTTAAGTTTGCAATAGGATGAGATTGGTGCTCTCCTGTTTAGCAAAGAAGTGGTGTGAGTGAATTCAAAAAACACTCCGTTATCTCGACTGAATTTAGAGACACTTATGAGATCTTTAGTGATATTGAGAACATGAAGAACATGATCAAGAGAAAGACTAACTGAATTCAATAAGAATTGAATTAAAGAATGCCCCAAATGCGTGATGGACAAACCTGATACATCACCTATGTGCACTTTTTCATTTCCATAACAGGGAGTTCTGTTAGCAGTGTTCTCAGAATTATAGGTGATATGGTTGGCAGCACCTGGGTCCAAATACCAAGCCGGGTCAGATGCTGAGTCTGGTGTAGCTAGAAGTGTAGACAGACATCTGTCCTTTTTGAGGATTCGTCTGATTGATGCCATAGGAAGGATCAAATCTATGACAAGCTAGCGTTGGAGGCAGTATGTCCATTCTTTTACAAACTTGACATACCACTAATGGCCTTTGGTCAAACAATCTTCATCTGCCTCTCTTACCACTGGAAGTAATTCTACCTTTATTTCCATTAGAAGAACGCCCTCTATTGGCATATTGGTTGGGCCATTTATCTAAACATTGTTTCTTCCCATGCGTGTGTGAAAGATTGATAGATACCATTTCAAATGGAGAATTATACCCTTTAACTGTTGATTCTTGGGGAAGAAGCAACGCTTCAAGATCAAATACTGTGTAAGGGTCCAAACTAGAAGTATTACAACAACAATAACAAAGTCTTTTCCCACTAAGTGGGGTCGGCTACATGGATCAATCGACGCCATAAACCCCTATCATAAATCATATTTTTAGACAAACCATTTAAATCTAAATCTCTCTTAATAATTTCTTCTATAGTTTTTCTTGGTCTTCCTCTACCTCTAATTATTGGACTATTCTCCATCTTATCTACTCTCCTAACTGGGGCTTCTATAGGTCTCCTCCCCACATGACCAAACCACCTAAGTCTCGATTCTACAATCTTTTCTACAATAGGTGCGACTTTCACCTTCTCTCTAATGCATTCATTTCTAATCCTATCTCGTCTAGTGTGTCCACTCATCCACCGTAACATTCTCATCTCTGCAACATTAAACTTATTTTCTTGTTGACTTTTTATTGCCCAACACTCAGTTCCATACAACATTGCAGGTCATATAACTGTGCAGTAGAATTTACCTTTAAGTTTGAGTGGTACTCTTCTATCATAAATAACACTTGAAGCACTCCTCCATTTCATCCACCTCGCTTGAATCCTATGCTTTACATCTTCTTCTATTTCCCCGTTATGTTGTATGATGGATCCAAGATACTTAAATCGTGTGACTTGTGGTAGGATATGTTCTCCAATTTTTACTTCTACACTAGAAGTGGTGTGCCTCTTACTAAACTTACACTCCATATACTCCGTTTTACTTCTACTTAAACGAAATCCATGAGTTTCCAAAGTTAGTCTCCACCTCTCCAACTTCTCATTCATTTCCTCTCTCGATTCTCCAACTAAGACAATATCATTTGCAAAAAGCATGCACTGTGGCACTGGCTCTTGGATATGTTCAGTAAGCACATCCAAGACTAAAGTAAAAAGATAAGGGCTCAGAGTTGACCTTTGATGTAGACCAATAGTTATCGAAAAATCTTCTGTAAGTCCACATTTTGTTACTACGCTAGTTGTAACCTTATCATACATGTCTTGGATTGCTCGAATATAAGATATACGAACTCCTTTTTTCTCCAAAGCCTTCCATAGAACTTTTCTTGGCACTCTATCATATGATTTTTTTAAATCAATAAATACCATGTGTAAATCTCTTTGATTCTCCCTATATCTCTCCATTAATCTTCGCAACAAGTATCCGCATGTTTGGAATCCCGATTGAAACCATGTTGAAACCACGTTTGTCAAAAGCTTCGTGTTATTGCTTCCTGTGAAACCAAGGTTTGAGATGTCCAAACGCGTTTCCAAACGCAGCATATATTGCTTCCATAGTTGACCTTCCTGGCATAAAACCAAATTGATTCTCCGTAACTTGACTCTCTTTCTTTAACCTCCGCTCAATTACTCTTTCCCATAATTTTATAGTGTGGCTCATGAGTTTAATTCCTTTATAATTTGCACAATTTTGAATGTCTCCTTTACTCTTATAAATAGGGATTAAAGTACTTTTCCTCCACTCATCTGGCATCCTTTTAGATCTCATAATTTCATTAAATAATTTTGTGAGTTAACTTATACCTTTCATTTCCAAACCCTTCCATACTTCAATGGGTATATTATCCGGTCCAACTGCTCTGCCATTCTCCATTTGCTTTAATGCTTCTTTTACCTCTACCTCACAAATCCTACGGTAAAAAGTTAATTTCGATCTTCTTCTTCAGTGTCTAGCCTATCCAATTGCAATAAAATCTCGTGTCCTTCATTAAAAAACCTATGAAAATAATCCTTCTATCGTTCTCTGATATCTCGTTCCGTGACCAATACTTTCCTGTTTTCATCCTTAATGCATTTTACTTGATCCACGTCTCTTGTCTTTCTTTCTCTACTTTTAGCTAATTTGTAAATACTTTTTTCTCCAACTTTAGTACCTAAAGATTGGTATAACCCATCAAATGCCTTCGCTCTCGCTTCGCTCACTGCCTTCTTAGTTTCTTGCTTAGCTACCTTATATTTTTTCCAATTTTTATTACTTTTACATAATGACCACACTTTATAATACTCTTTTAACTTTAACCTTATCTTATACACTTGTATCCCACCACCAAGATTCTTTATCCCTAGGTCCAAAACCTTTTGATTCACCTAATATTTCCTTTGCCACCTTCCTAATCTCTTTAGCCATTTCATTCCACATATCGTTATCACTTCCTTGTATTTCCCAATGTCCTTCTTCCACAATTCGTCTTTGCAAATTCTTTTCTTTATCCCCCTTTAGTTGCCACCACTTAGTCCTTACCACTCTATCTTCACCTTTACTTTTTACTCTCCTCCTAACTCTTACATCCATAACCAAAACTCTATGTTGAGTAGTTAAACTCTCTCCCGGTATAACTTTGCAATCCATGCAAAATTTTCTATCCGATTTCTTTATAAGAAAGAAGTATTGAGGTTACAAAAACATTGTATTCTTGGGGAAGACCTTCAAATATTGCATCAATGTGGTCATTGGGAGTGATCGGGTGTTCATTTGAAGCAAGTGAATCTGCTACAGCCTTAATCTTCAAGTGATATTCGTTGATTGACACTTTACCTCTCTTGATTCCACGAAGTTGAGATCTGAATTACCTCACTTTGGCCCAAGCTTGAGAGGTACACGAAGCTTGAATTCTCTGTCACAGTGCTGATGAAGAGTTGCAACTACAACTCTACTAAGCATGAAGTCAAAAATGGATGAAAGCATCCAAGACAGTAACAACTGGTCCTGTGTGTCCCAATCAAGAAAAGCCTTGCTTAATTTTCCTGCTACTTCATCTGCTTCTGTATTTTGATGGAATCTTGGGAATTTCTTTAGTAAACTTTTGTAACTGATGGCCTCTAATTGTAGCCATGATCTATTGCTGCCATACTAGGTAATTGGATTCACTGAGTTTGACTAAAATGGAATGAGAGAAGGAGGTTACTCCATTCTTTTGAGCAGATACGAGTTTAAAGAGGAGAAGACCAAAGTGATCAGCGTTATTTTCCATAGGGTAGCCTCACAACTCTGATACCATGAGAAGAGTAATAGAGATGTAAAGATTTAGAGAAGATGGATTTCATTCATACCATAACAATGAGAGAAGAATACAGTATATAGAGTGTGTAGTAATACTAAAAATGCTAACCAATACTAACTGTTAGAACTATTCTTAACATATAGAAACAAAATATGTAATAAGATAATATTCATGCATGATAAAAATTATTCAACAATAAAAAATTAATTTTAACTGTACCCGAGCCAACTGATCTTTTCTTATGTAAGAATGAAGTCTGATGTTCTTCTTTTCAGAAAGAGGAATGTTAATCTCTTTTTTTTTTTGCCCCTAGATGTTAATCTGGTTAAGTGTATATGTTTAAACACATTGTTAAATAAAAATGTTTACAGCATGCATGTTGCAATGGTTTATGACTTTTTAAGTTTACTCTGAATTGTCTCTTCCATAATTATAGTCTGTTCTTTATCAGTTGATTTTCTTTGTATATTTGTTTAATCCAACCATTCTTGCAGGTTAGTGCATCATTTAAAATATAAGTAAATTATACATTTTTTTAGTTTTGTTAAAATTATACAGACATTTTTTTATTTTTAAAATATACATTTTGGTTTAATTGTTAATTTTTTTTATTAAAATAATTTTCATTCACCTAAATATATTTTGGTTTTTTTTTAAGGTTTAGATTTCCTTATCACTAGATCTATTCTTTTGAATTGTTAGATATAATGGTGGCTATTTTAGTAGACTCGACAACAAAGATAGGAATTATCGATTGATATATCAGTCGGTAAAAATAAAGATTGAGTCGAAAATAATGTATTTCTAATTGAAAAATTAGTCATTCTTGTAAGTTGATTTTTCATTGTAAATGGTAACAATTGTAAATCTCATAAACCAGTGTTAAACAATGCTATTTATAATAGTATTTTTTTTAAGTGTGGCAGCTTCTTTTTTGTTTTAATAATTGTGACATTTCTTTAAATAACAAGTCATCTTTTTATTTTATTTATTTTTTAATTATTTTAATTCAATTAATAATATTTTAAATTGTTTACTCTTGTTGATTTTTGTCCAAAAATATTTGTCAATTTACCTAGTTACATTATTCTCTTTATCATCCAATCATTTTCTCTTCATCATCCAATCATTTTTTCTTTTGTAAATTTGTAACATAAATATAAGTAATTTATAAAAAATTTGCCACAAACATTACAAACTCAAAAGTTAAAAATAAATCTTTACCTAAAAGTAATTACAATTGCAATTGTAAATATCCAACTACATCAATTTGGAACTAATAAAAAATGCATAAACATTAAAAGGAAAAAAAAAACCAAAACAAAATAAGAATAAACATAGTTTAAAGATCTTACTTAAAAATATAGAAGAAAGTTTAAAGAGAAGAGAAGAAGAAAATAAATTGTAAAAGAAAAAAAAAGAAAAAGGAAGTGTAGAA
Organism: Erythrophleum fordii; assembly: GCA_032878935.1. Taxonomy (NCBI): domain Eukaryota; kingdom Viridiplantae; phylum Streptophyta; class Magnoliopsida; order Fabales; family Fabaceae; genus Erythrophleum; species Erythrophleum fordii. Next base: position 9,543,992 of record JAVQMF010000047.1, read on the forward strand.
GATGAGGAATAATAAGAAAAAGAAGAAGAAGAAAGCACAAAGATCATGTAATAATAACCTTGACAAATAATGATGATGATGATGATGATGATAATAATAATAATAATATGGGGATTTCTTAGACTTGAAATATAATAAAATATATATCATATATATAGATATAAGTGTTTAAGCAATTGAAAGAAAAAAAAAGAGAGAGAAGAGATAAAAGAAAAGAAAAAAGAAGAATTAGCAACAATGATATTCTAGCACAAGTGGATGGAACTTGGGTGGCACTTTTAGAATGCTGGTTTGATTCTTATCAAGGCCACTTTGAGTTTTTCTCTTTTTTTTTCCTACTTCAAATTTCCCTTTTCTTCCTTGACAATGATTGAAATACCCTTGAAAATTTTGATATAATGCTAGCTAAATGGTAATCTCATTTTCAATTTTCTTTAAAACGCTATAGCTCGACTGCTGTGTATGTGTGATAAGGCTTCTGTCATGGTTCTTCTCTCCACATTCTTGCAAGACAACCACTGCTCCATTGTGGCCTCACTCTTGGACCAATATTTTGTTATTTAGGCTAGGTTTTTCTATGTAGTTGCTGCCTTCATCCATCTGTTTAGCTACTATAATATTTATAGTAGAAAGTGGAGCAAAACTATAAGAAATCTAGTCTGAAGTTCCAACCTTCATCCTAGCCAGTTAGTGGCTCTTTCTTTTAATTTTTCTTGCCTTAAGGCCAGGTCTTTTGCCCCCCATATTGCCCTAGAATAGCCTTGCAATATATCTCTCCCTTATAGTGAATTTCAATCTAGAACAAGGCAAGAAAAGGGGAGGCTATGTGCTGAATCTAAAGCGAGGAGATTCTACTTCTTCATACTTTAGGTAAGGATCTTAGATCCAAGTTTTCCTTCTTGTTATACATTACTTTAGCCCTTCAAAATGATTCTGAAATTCAATACCTTTTAGTTCCCTTTTCATGCTTTTCGTTGCCACTATGTAGTGGGTAAAAATGCTAAACTTGAGCCCTATTTAGTGCATTTTATTTTGGGAGCAACCCTTGGATTGATGGTGAGTTGTGCTACTTAAATCATGATTTTGTGTTGGACTGTCAAGAAATTTATTGGTTTCATACAACTTGGTTGGAAGATTAGGTAATCATGTCTACTTTTAGCTAAACTTAAAGGAAATAACTACAGCTAGTGATGGGTTTAAGGATTTATAAGATGTCAAATTCAAGTATTAGATGAATCCAATTTAACTGTAGGTAATGAGAGATAGAGGGAATATAGCTAAAACAAGTTAATCTAAATCTTGAATACTGTTGGAGTAAGAAATTTTGATAAAGAATAATTAAATTGAAGTAAGTCAGCTAATATGAACTCATAGGAAAAGAATGAATTAGTAGGCATGGGGAAGTCATTAACTTTAGTTATGCAACTAGTAACTAATTGAGAGAATTTTTATTGACTATTTTAGGAATTGTTTTGTTTATAGAGGAAAAGTGATGGTGTTTAGCGCAGGGGTACTATTACATTTTTCTTTCTTTTCTTTTTAATGTTTGGTGAGTAGATTATAAAGTATAGTATGATTTTTACATATCATTTATTTTTAAATATTTTTTTTTCTTGTTTGAACTTTACGTATCCTTGAGGACAAGCATCCTAACTAGTAGCTTCCTATTGTGCAAGTCAAGATTATACTTGAAACTCTTAAATTGTAATATGCCTTATTTATTCATATTTTTCAATAGTCATGAGATGATATGATGCTAAGAATAAGAAATTTGGAGATGTGGAACATGAGTTGTGTCTGGGAAAATCTTAATTATTGAAACGATAGTGACATGATGAACCAACTGATTGTAGGAAATGATGGGTGAGATATACTTTGTTATATATATATATAGTTATATCTTTAGGATGGAATTGTGCAAACTGCTGATAGCTAACAATAGTCCAATTTTTTGGTCATCCACCATTGGGTTATGGCTGTGGAGAATTAAACTTGCTAGAGGATTGAATCATTGAACCCTATTGAAAATAACATGTTAGGAGCTTTTTTTTTTTTTGGGCAGAAACACGAACACTAAGAGAAGTTTCCTCGTACTATGGGGAAGAAATAGGAGAACATTCATGAGCAAAAGGAAATAAATGGAACAATGAAGACATTTATATATATTTTTCAAATTGATGGCTGATATATTTATATATATATATATATATATATTTGCAAGTTAGGAGAGTTACATTATGTTCCAAGACTACATTTGATTCTTGCACCGGTACCTATTGCCATGGATGAATTTAGGAAGATGAAGAGAATGACAAAAAGAATATTTTAGTAATTTTATATAATTGAAGTTTTAAAATTTAAATGATAGAAAATTTATTACAATAAAATTAATACATTAGAAAGTTTATTGTAATTTTTTTAAAAAGATTTTATTCCAAGTGCAAGATAATTTAACCGATGAAAACTCTAATACTTTATGTTATGTTTGGGAGTTTGGAAGAGATGAAATGAAATAGAATATAAAGAAAAAGAAAGGAAAGGAAGGGGAATGGGAGGAAGGGAAGGGAAGTTACTTTTCCTTTATTTGCATGTTTTTTAAAAGGAAAGAGAAACTATTTTTCTATTATTTGGAATTAAATGAAAGTGGATGGAATGAAATAAATTTTCAATTTTGTTTTCGTATTTAAAAACTTATTACAGAAAATTAAATATTAGTATTGTTGAAAATCTTCAAAATCTATAAAATAAGAAAGAATCAAACTGATAATTATTGGTAAAAATTTTAATTTGTCATTATACTTGCCAAGAAAATAGTTATATGACACAATTGTTTATTTTGTCTTTTTAATAGTTATTTATATTTTCTTTTTGTGAAGAATTGTTTAGAATAATTTGAAAAGACAAAAAAGCTGATTGTAAAGAAGAAGAGAGAAAGCAAATAGAAGGACGAAATCCATCAAAATAGAGTCTCCTAATATAAACGTAATTCTACAAAGGTTAAACAGTAATTTTATAACACTTTATTTAAAAATAAGTTCTATTCTATTGGCTCCACCTCAATTTAAAACGGAAAGAATTTTGGAGTTTTGGAGAAAAAAGAATAAAATGATTCTCTTTGCATTTCATTAATTTTCATTGCTTAAAAATTATAATATTATTTTTTCGTCCTTCCATTCTATTCCTTCTGGCTTCGTTTGATCTATCCAAACATAGCATTAATCTCACAGTAGGAGGGGACCTCAAGCTTGCAATTTCTTTTATTTATATTATTGATACCTTTTGCAACGGAGGTTATGCAATTGAGTAAATAAGTGTAATTAGTATCATTTTCTCGCTATGCTGATGATTGCCAACATTTTACTCATGTGATAGTAAGTAAATAATAATAGGATAAATTATATAAAATTTTCTTGTGCTTTACTCTAATTATAAAAATCTCTTTTTTATTTTTAAAATATATACAAATTTATTTTAAAATAAAAAATTACATTACACTTAAGTTTAATTTTAACTTTTTTAAATTAAAATACTCTCTATTAATTTAAATAATTTTTAGTTAAATTTAATAAAAATAAAATTTATTCTTTTTCATTTTTTAAATTAAAATACTCTCCACAGGCAATCGCGACTGAATTTATTAACAAGATTCTTTAGCTCTTTTGCCGAGATGAGAGGATGGCTTTCTCTATATCTTTATATTTTTGCCAAAGCTCAAGCACTGCGCGAGAGAACCTGGAGCATTAAAATGGATCCTGTCAAGGATGTTTGAATTGTTCAAGTGAATAATTTGAAAGGTAAGTTGATTCAAATGATTCAGAATTTTAAATTTTTCTATTTATTTTAATAGTTTTTAAAAGAAAATATAACATAAAATAAAAATTATTTTTTAACTGTAAATTTTAAACAATTAATTATTAACATTAAAAAATATATATAATTTAAAATATAAATTATTTAGGTTAAATTTAAACAGTCTAAATTATTTAATTGAATAATTGAGGGATCCTCTTGATTGAGAGAATTCAGATTCCCTCAAGCATCCCTGTCTTTTATGTTTGTGATATTTATATTGGTAAGCAAATTCAAGTGATTATACTATGAAATATCGAATATTATGTATTTTAATTATAATATTATTGGTGTAATTTTCTTTTTCATTTTTGTGGATAAGTTGAAAAGTCAATATAACTTGCCATGCAATTGAGTTTAGAAAATTAATTTTCAAATTCTATTTTTAACTTGGTAAAAGAGATGGGACACAATTCCCCTAGAAAAAATATTTCCTTAGGTCCTACATATAATTAAACCTAAGATAAAGTTAGTGACAGGGAATTGAGATTAAAAGTATGCAATTTGTAAATAAAAGGAAATATTAAATTAAATTGTGTAAATTAAATAAATTTTAGAATTGACAACAGAATAACTTAAAGAAAAACTAAATATAAATTGATTGAAATTGGTTCAAGAACTATAAATAAAGCATTTAAAAAATAATAAATAAAGATAATAAAAAAATTAAATTAAAAGAATTATAAAGCAAGTTTTTTTAAAAGGGTTCTATATGTTATTTTCATGGTAGCTCCTATCTTCCAATTTATAATATCTTTTGTTAACTCATATTTCTCCACTAAATCATGCCTTCATCTATGACATTATACTTGCTTGCTACTTTGAGAGTGGAAATTGTGATATCCAATATTTTGTTATGTGCAACATGAGCTTTTGATTGGTGATAGAGACTTGACTAGTTGTGGTGATCACTCAACTAGCATCTAAACCTTAGTTAACATTTTATGTCTGACTATTTTTCTCATACTTTCAACTAAATCTTTTTGGTTATCTTTAATTACTAGTCATTAATAATAGCCTCATAACTTTTAGTGCTTATAGATACAATAATTATTAAATATAAAATATTATTTTATTAAATAATTATTTAAAATATTCAATTATTTAATAGATAATAAGAACTAATTTAATTTTTATGTAAATAATAAATATAATTATAATAATAAATTTATTAAAATGAATAAAATATTGTTTTATATGTAATAATTAAATAACATAGGATTCATAGAAACATCGCTCAACCAAATCATTTGTTTCAGTAATATATAAAATCGCCAAGCATATAGCAGTTATAACTGAATTTATTTATAAGATTCTTTAGCACTTTTTCCTAGACGAGAGGTTGAGTTTTTCTAATTTCAAATTTTTGTTATATATCTAAGAAATATTGCACATTTGTGGTTAAAATTAAGATTTAATGATGGAGTTTTCAAGAGGATCATTAAGCTTTCTATAATATACAACACTACATTTTTCTCGAGCTTCTTTTTATTTGCGATAATCTTTTGCATCATAATTTGTCTTATGCTTTGTCAAAAATTGTTCGGTTTCTTTGCAGCTAGTTGCCAACTTCTTTTTTTCTTCTTTTTGCATACAAACTTGCTATCCTTTTTATCAATTAACATGTTGCCAACTTGTCTATCCTTTTTATCAATCGACATTCCTTTCTCTCTCAAGATAGATTAAGTCAACCTCAACAACAACTAGGCAAAGAAAAACAAAACTAAGGCAAAAGCAAAGACAAATCAAAGGAAAAAGATTGAAGTTTTTTCCTTTAAGAACGGACAATGACAATATATTACAAGTTGCAGGCAACAAATTACAAACTTTCCATCATCGTCCCTTGCTTGTAGGGGAGTGCACTCTTCTAACACGATCTATCTAGTGTATTTAAAATTTATTGTGGGGTGCTCTGCAGAAAAATCGAAGCCAGATTAATAAAACAAGATATTATTAATTTTTTTACCAATTGAGCTAACTTCCTTGAACCATCCCCCAAGTTATTTATAACTATTTATCATTAGGAACCTAAGGAAGGAAAAAAAAACATGATACGTAAAATGGTCTGAAACATGTCAAATTTCACATAAACCAAAGATATCTTACAACAAGATAAACCTAGGGAGAATCCATAATAGTAACTAGCTAGAGCTACATGTGATTCCTATTGAGATCAAAATCAAACCCTAAAGCATGCAGCAAGATGGTGATGGTGATGGTGATGCATGGTGGTGGTGGTGGAGGGATTTTTCTCTATCAATCAAGTCTTGAACGTATCTAAACTGCTTCAATTGACAAGGGATGATAATTACTCCTTTTTGAGCAAACCCATACTCTTCCTCAGCCTCCTTCAGCAGCTGAGCAAATAGAGGGTGGTTCAGGTATATCACAGGCACCATAATTCTCTCTTGCACTTCGCCTTCTTGACCCACTTTGATTGCCAAATACCCTTTTGGTGGTGATTCCTTCAAACTTTTCTCCCCACTTTTCATCATCGAAAGGTAAAGAAACGTAGAATGTTAGATTCTCAGAGAAGGCGAAAACAAAGCAGAAGGACCAAGAAGAAGACGTTGGTTACAATATTGTTTGTTTTGCTTCAGAATTTTAATAAAGGGACATTGGGTATTTATTTGGTTTGCCTGAGGAATGGATAGGCATAAACCCTAATAATGAGAGATAAGGAAATTGGGAAGAAAATTATAATAAATGACTTTAAATTGAAAATATCTATATTAAAAAATTTTAAGTTTTAAAATTATTTTAAATAATTTTAAGATAAAAAAATATAAACTACGAGAAAAAATTGCAATTCAGAATTTTAAATTAATATTTTTTATCTTAAAAAATTTTAGAATAATTTTAAAATTTAAGAATATTTAATATAAATATTTTTAAATCAATATTTTGAACTATAATTCTTCCAATTTGGAAACATATGGCTGCAAGAAACATGAAGGGAATTAAAGTGAGGCGTGAGACTTGACGAGGTCCATAAATAGATACAGTCAGCTATCCAATAATAAGGTGGGTGACTTCACGTGCGGCCTCTTTGGATAAAATTAATACGCGAAACTAATTATGTGAAAGTGTAGGGATGTTTAAGAGTATTTTATTATAAATTTTAAAAATAGAGTAATATATAAAATAAACGTGTGGGTATGACTCATTTTTTATCGTTTTTCCAACTTCTTCTGTTCTCTTTGAAATTTATAAAAATTTTATAATAAATAACTTAAAAAAATGCAAACTCAGATCAATATTGGTTTAATTAGACTGGAACCATGACTTTTGAATGGTCAAATGTTTTTTTTTAATCTGGAGATATGTATTATGGTCTAACAAGATGAAAACTTAAAGACATAAAGGTAATTTTTTCATAGCCATTAATCCTCTTTGAGATTCAATTTTTTTAAGTCGAGTTTAATTCTTCGTTGTAACACTATAATTGTATCAAGATCTTTATCATTCAAGAAGTTGATTTTTCTCATGTTTAGATATTAATTTAATTTATTACAATCTTACGGATTACAAATTTTAAGCGAGAATTTCAAACTAAGTCTATGATAAAAAAAGTTCAACACCTTGGGAGACAGGGCTTCTAGTCTTAGAATTACACTTCTATTATTGAGTCATTACTAGTGTAGTCATTAAGCTTTTTAGTCCTAGAATTACATTTTTGAAATTTACAAGTGGCGTTAGCTGACGCAGTGGGCATGCGTGGGTGTAGAAAGTTGAACAGAAAATTTAAAAACCAAAATTCGCAAATTCTATTCAATGAAAAATTGCCTTAAAAAAAAAAAAAAGAAATAGTACTATTTATATGTTTCTCCTAATTGATTTTTGAAAATAATAAAAATCACAAAAAAAATACAACTAAATTAGGAAAAATACTTAAAGTAGTTCTGAAATGCACAAAAATCAAGAATTTTGGAATAAAAAATGGCCTCGACTGAGGTTTTAGATTGTGAAAGATTTTTTTTAAATACGTAATAAAGTTTAAAACTCTTATCAAATTAAAAATTATAACAGTTTGAAATGTAAATGCATATATATTATGGACGAATATTTCTTTTGAGCTTTTGATATCCCCCTCATTCCATAAACTCATACACACTACATGTTCTATATCATTAGCATATGAGATCATCAAATCCACTAGCAATTTGAGATAAACCCAACGTAAACCTATGCCTACCAAAGCAATTTCAAAGGGAAGAAAACAAGGGAGTGGGTATGTCACATCTTGTCCGTCTAAGTTCTAACTATTAGAAATCTAGACAAGAAAAGCAATCCTATATGGGTAAGCTTCATTTCAGTTTTAAAGTCAACAATTACGTAATTGGTGAGAAAATATGTTTCTTAATTAAAAAAAATGGTTTGTTAGGTTTTTTCTGCAACGAATTAAAAAGATGTGTTTCTTAATTAAACATTAAATTCAATAACTCAGGAGTCTGGATGAAGTAAGAATTGAACCGTTGCAGAAAAGCCCGAGCAACTAGGGAAGCAAAAGGCAAATTGTACTTTTGGCCTTTAATTTGATATTTTGGTTTTTTAACTTTATTTTATTTTAATTTAATTTTTTAATTTTATCTTCAGTTTTATTTTTATCCCTTAATTTCATGTGCTTCTAATTTGATCTCTTAACTTTATCTAATATTTTATTTTTGTTCTTTAATTTTATTTTATTTAAATTTAATCTCTTACCTTTCAAATACTATTCAAATGTTTCTTTTACTCTAACATTATCAAATTAAAATGCTTAATAAAAAATCCTATATGGTTTATTGGTAACTTTAATAGTCTCTCACCAACTATCATAAAGTCATATAAAACTTTTCCATTAAACAGCTAGTGTTAGAAAAGAGAAAACATTTGAATAGCTTTTGTAAATTAAGAGATTAATTGAAACAAAATAAAATTAAAGAAAAAATAAAATATAAAATAAAGTTAAGGAGACAAAACAAATGAAATTAAAAGATGAAAATAGAATTTAAAATAAAACTAAGAGATCAACAATTTATTTTGGCCAAAGCAAATTAATAACGAGAGTAGGTCACTGAGGAGCAGCTGATATTAATGAAGATGGCGATGGAGATAGTAGTGACGAGCAGTGGCCTATGGTAATGTGGCTGAGATCGGATAAACCTAACGTTGTTGTGTTGGGCTGGAAATAAGTTGGGTTAAAATAACTTTTGGGTCGTGTCTGAGTTTACAATCTTTAGTTCCTCAGTACAGAAAAGCAGGCCCAATATTTCCCAAGTTAATTTATTTTGGGTTTAGGGATGATCACCACATTCATATTTATTGGGATATTGACAAATCTTTTTTCCTTAAATCTGGGTTTGGGATTTTAAAAAAAGAACAGTTTTGGGTCCACACACATATATAATCATATGAAAGTTGCAAAATTTATGGATTGGTGGTTGAAGATAATTTCATGATATTTTAAATAGCTATTTAAAGAATATTATCGAGAGTAGTTTTTAACAATTAAAAATTGTATGGATCCGTCGTCTTGAATTAAATCAATTATTGTCTAAGCTATTTTATTTTAATTTGTATGAATAGATTTAGTGCAAACAAATTTTGAAGTGAGAAAAATTTTTCTATTTTAATAAATGAATCTGGGTTCAGGGATTTGAGAATTTAATAGAGACGGGCTGGATCATGAATTCGATGATTGCCGTGATCTAAGTCTGAGGATGGTTCTGATACTTATGTATGATTCCAGACCTAAATACTCCAGTATCCTACTCATGATTATTTTTAGTGTGTTTGTGTTTTTTTTTTTCTTTTTGGTTAATTGGTTTTCCACGGAGGAACGTCTGGTGACCAAAAGAAAAAGTAATTAATTAGTGAACTTTAATTGTGTTTCGTTTTGCAAGAGTTACTTTCTATACTTAGTTTTCTAAAACCACGTTCTTTTGAAAACACAATCTAAATTATCTTTGTTTCAGAGTGGTAGTTTTTCAATGATATATATATATATATATATATATATATATATATATATATATATATATATATATATATATATAATACACACACACACACAAACACACAGGCTTTTTATGATTTTATATGGGCTTCCATTCCCCATCAAATTCTCACTTCGTTGTCTTTTTCTTTTTGGGCCTAGGCCCCGTCCAGTTCCCCCCCCCCCCCCAAACAAAAAAAAGTGAAAGTGGGTGTTTGGTAAACTTAAAATATATGTCAATAACTGCTTTAGTTCAATCTAGCTTTCCTCAATAAAAATAAATTTTCTTTCATTTCAAAATCTACTCACTTTGAGTGAATTTTAGTTTTGAAACCCAATTTTGAAGTTTGAAAATATTCACTCGTGGCCTATCACAATGGAAGGCTTATACGATGAGGATCCTTTCATGTGAGAATATTATACCACATTTTCATTCTAGTTGCATCTTATCATTTATTTTCAATTAAAAGTAAATCAGTGTTTAAAAAAAATTCACAATACATGATAACAAAACCACAGTTAAAATTTATGATGTGTTTTGGTAAAACAATAAATATTAAAGATTTTAGTTGTCATATGATATGACATCCTTATTTTATTGATTTACTTCTAATTAAAAATATATAATGAGGTACAACTAAGGTGATAGTGATCTAAGGTCCAAATCAAACTGCAAATATATAGACATAGGGCTAATTAAGCAAGAATTCAACCTAGGTGGGAGCCAAGTTCCCAAGGGAAGCCACCAATAAGAAGAAAAAGGTGAAATCAAAGCTTGGCTGCTGGATCCCACCAGAATATGTCAAAAAGGGTATAATTCTAATTCTAACACTATTATTCCTAAGCAGAAGAAACCCTCTAGTATTTTCTAAGTAATTTTTTTTTTATAAAATTAGAGAGAGATAGACACAAAGTGTAAGATCAAATAATGGAAGCTTCCAATGTTAAATATTATAATAAAGTGTAGACCTCTTATTTGATGTTTATTTCTCTTCAATCTTACAAAGAAATTTACGGAAAGAAAATTTAGAGCATCCAAATTGATTCCTAAGCTGTGACCATGGATAATCACTTGGGAAGAAGGGTACATCCAATCTGATCTATTCTATTCATGCAAAGACTACACTAGGACGTCAACTTCCTATCCAAACAGTGCAAAAGACTTGGAAAAAAGTTTCTGGGGTCACTTAATAATTTGCATAATTCCCACACTACCAATTATTCGTGAAAAAGCTGTGCCCATAAAAGCTGCATTTATGTATGGGAATTCAACAATCCATGGCCCATTCTCTTCTTTTCTCTCATAAATCATGCATGGGGAAAACACAAAGCAACCCCTCCTGGGGTACTTCAACTTTAAGTTTTGAAAAGGTCAAAAAGTTCCAATTTCCCAAAAGCCAGCTTCTTTTTCAGACACCTTTCTCTCACATTCTCTTACAACCCCGTTTTACAAATTACTCCCACCACCATGTTCAAAATAATAAGGCATAATTAAGGATAAAATACGTGTAAAGAACTAATAAAATCTTACTAAAATAGATGTATCAGTAAATTTTCCTATCTGAAACACTCAATAAGGTTTTATTAATACTTTGCACATATTAAGTACAAAGAGTGTACTTAAAAGTTATTCTTTTGTGACTCATCATGAGGTCATATGAACATCAGATTTCAGAGTTGGAAAATTAGGAATATTGTTAACTGATATATGATACAAGAAAGAACAGATAGGTGATACTTGTCATGAAGTGTAAACATTGCGTGCAAGAATGAGTGTGTGAGAAAGGAAAGTAGCTAGTAGCTATAGCTAGTGCTGGATAAGACTGTGTTAGTGTCATATTGGGTTCCCTCCATATGTCTATATAGCTAGGTGCTGACTCTTCTGTCTACCATTCTGATTCAAACTTATAATATATACTTGTGTGTTAATTGTCTCTTCCAAATCCCTGTGCTGCTCATAGAGAAAAAGCAAGCCAAGTGAAAAAGGCTATATGAAAGGACACACCAGAAAAAGCCCTTTTTACCTTAATCATTGATTCCAAATACAAATGCAAAGCAGAAGCACAAATAAACAAAAAACTTACCGGGTAGTACCAACTCAGTGTGCTTGTTTACTAAGGCTCACTCATTTACCAGCACTATGCTTTAATATAATATATTAATGTGCATATATTTAAAACATGATATGGTTGGCTCTCTAATTTAAAAATCCAATTAATGAGGGAAATGGCTTATGAAGCGCATTATTTTGGCAATGAATTAAAGAAGGGATTTTGTACTATTTGTTTTAAAAGCTCAATAGAAATTTGAAGCTTGACCCAGGAAAAGGAGTCATCTTGTACATGGAACGGTTAAAAATGACTTGTTTTTTTTAAGTGTGAAATTTAGGGTTTCAATGTTCTAATGAGGAGATATCAAAGCTAAGGCAAATGGGATCTCTTCAAATAAACATTCACATGAACCATAGGCACACACTTCAATATTTCATCCTTATCATGCATTATATATGCCCAAACTATATATGCTAATTACAAAACAATTTGGTACATATTGAGGAGCAAATTAAGGAAAAGGATAAGAACGAAAAATTAATGGATATGTTTGAGAGATTATTGAACCCAAAGAAGGCAGCCAGACACTAGTAAGAGATAACAAGAATGATTCAGAAGTCGCCAATTGACCATGCGATTTGTTATAAACCAAGTCACAAGCTTAAGGCTAGCTAGCTAAACGCTCAGATCTCCCTATTGTTTTTCTTTTGACTTGAAAAAGGAAGCTCTTTTTTATTTTTTATTTTTATTTTTGGATGACCAGAGGCAGAAGAATCCAATAGAAGATGGCGGAGAATACAAAGCTCTTCACACTATCAGTCTATCACTATAGCTAAGGGGATACAGGCACATGATTACTGAACCTAATTATTAATCATGTTAGGCCTCAGTTATGTCACGAAGAGTTGACAAATGGAAAATGACTAATAAAAGTTGTGTGCCCTCTTTGCTCGTTCATCTATAGCTAGAAAGACTTGCTGAGATTAGAGCCACAAACTAAACATAGCCCATGAAACCCTAAAAAGACAGAGTGAGAGAGAGGAAGAGGGAATGTTGAGCTAGGCATGCCGGATCTGAAAAAAAATATGGCAGAAACAGAGAGGTCAGATGATGAAATTCATAATGAGAAGAAGAAGAAGAAGATCTCTTCCATAGGGTAATGATGAAATAGAAACCTGACAACGAAAAAATACCATAATAACTTGATCACAGAGAGAGAGAGAGAGGAAAAAAAACGAGATGAAAAACGAAAAGGAGGTAATGATGAAACCTTTTGTAGAAGCAGAAATTGGTCAAAATAGTTATGATTACACCAATCTGCACATTACCCACATCTTTAATTGCTCTAAAAACAAAAAACCATGATTCAGATCTCCCTATACTCCCATAAAAAACAAAACTTTAATAGAACAGAGAAAAAAAATAGAGGAAGAGAGGAAGCAAACCTTAGCAAATAAGATCCTTTTAATTAATGATGTGGGAGAAGCATATATGATTGGGGGGAATGAAGCCTGGTCCGACGACGACAAATAGTGATCGATACATCATAAAGTAGATCATCGAGATGAAGGGTGCGTCCTCCTCGAGCCAGACAACATTCCCCTCAAAACACAAAGCTTCCTTCTTGGTTTCTTCTTCATCATCATCTTCTTCTTCAACCCCAGGTGGGTGAGAGACTGACAGTAATAAAAGTTGGTTACTTTTCTTGGCATGGATGAGAGAGATGAAGAGGAAGATATAGATGGTGGTAGATGAAGAGAAATAGAGAGGGAGGTGATGGGGTTATAAGAAGAGTGGAGAGGAAACGTTATAAAAGACAAAAGAAGGGTGCAGGAGAGGACCTACCAGCTGGTTTTCTCACTTCCAGAAATGACCACGACTCCATGCACCCCCTCCCCCTCTCTCTCTCTCTCTCTCTCTCTCTCTCTCTCTCTCTCTACGTATAGGGGTGTGTGTACGTGAATTTATGAATATGTTGCTATCAACTCAATGATATCCACCGTTGGATTTGGCAGATTAATTATAAGGTGATGATGATGTCCTGGTAAGTCCATTGACTCTACCAATCTACTCGTATCAAGTGAAATCCCAATCAAAGTAGTTAGGAAAATTTGATGGTCCTGTCTTTGAAATATAATAATAAATATTTAATGACTATATTTAGATTTTGTTCTAAAATAAAATGTTTAGGAGTTATATAAGGCACAGTTAGCTAGTACAACAAATTAATAAAAATTTATTGGATTGGTTGTCAATAGATAATTTGGAGGATCACAAAAAAAATGTATGTTAGAAGTCAAATATAATTAGTTGTTCATTGAAAATTAATTTAAAGAGAAAACTTATATATATATATATATATATAGATTTTACATATTTATTAATAGAGCTGCACACAAGCTCCTGGTGTCTAATTTGATTTTAACTAAATTTTAAAATTGAAACTCGATGCTTAGATCTTTTTCTTTTAAACTTTTGATTAAAAATAAATAAATCCTTGTAATATTATATTTGCCTTTTGAAAAAATTAAAATTTTCATATGAATTTATAATTTTTTTAATTATATGACCTAGCCAATCTGACTAATAAAGTTAACCAAAGTAATCTAAGTGGACCCAATATTGTTGGAACAAGTCAAGCCAAATGAATAATTATATTTGTTAAATGAAAATAAGACAAATAAATATTTTTATAATTAATATTATACGATTGAATTTTTTTACATATTATGATTTTCTTAAAAAAACTTATTAACATTTACTTTATCCTTATCTAAATTCACAAATTTTTCTGAATGAGATTTATTTAAAATTTATTCGGGAATGAACATGAACATAATGATAATGATCATGATGATGGTATGATGAAAGGAAGGTGCAGGTGCAGCCTCAAGATGCATGTGAGAGTGGAGTTGAATGTGGGGAGCGTAGGATTCTGTGAGAAAATGGTACAAAATGAACAGACGAGGAAGTAACATAAAAACATAATGATGTTTTAAATAATTGAGAGGGAAAAGGAATCAAAAGTGAAACAGAGGTAAGAAGTGAGTCAGAGGAGTAGTTGAGTTATGAGGTGCCCCATAATAGGAATCCTATTTAATATTTAGTAATGATATTTAGTAATGATGTTTCTAAATTAAATTTTGAATTTTGTGTTTGTTTGTTTGTATTAGAAAGAGAGAATTAATGAGAGAGCATAGCATAGCATAGCATCGTGTGGCGTGTAGCTTTATGGGAGGCGATAAAATCGAGGTGGGGTTTACCGACAGATGGGACGAAGGGGTCCACTGTTTTGCTTTTCACTTTGCTTTTTTACGCGCGTCCCAATTCCTCGGCGACTTTTCTGCGTGACTATTTTTGGCCTTGGTCAAATGACGCCGTTTTACTTTAATCCCCAAACAAAAATCAATTTTTGAAAAAAAAAAAAAATTAAAAGTTAGGCAGTGACTACTGACTAGTCTAGTCTAGTCTAGTCTACCTCGCATTTACATCATCACATGCGAAGCAGCTCCTCAAATTCCTTCAACTATTTTTTCTTGCTTTTTTTTTTTTTTTTGTCATTTACTCATTCAGTTTTATTAAATAATAGTAGAGCTGATATTCACATTTGAATTTTGAACTTCTCATTTTTTAAAGGAAGTGAAATTGTATAATCTTAGTAAATTTACATTACTGGCCCTCTATTTTTTTTCGCCTTAGTTTCATTTATTTTTATTGTATGGGGATTTTTTTTTTGGGGTGAATTATGGAGATTTACTTTTCTTGCAACATGTAGTTGTTCTTTCTGGTTATTGTTGGGCTTCCAAGCCCTTCATTTTTATTTTAAAAAATGACATTCGACATTCTTTTATTATCATAATTAGAGATATAGTCGAATTTTGTCCATGTCTGACAATCTTAGAGTTATATTTTTCACAATAATGTAATGCATTTAAAATTTTATCTTTAAAAAATATTTAAATGTTTAAAAGGAGGATTGATTTATTTAAAAAGACTATGAAAGTAAAATTTTTTTAAATTGTTAAATATTCCTTTAACTTTGAGTTGTTTGCAAATAATTTTTTAAATTTAAAATTAAAAAATATGATGCAAAATTGAGGTGGTTTCCTTTTTCTCGCTAAATTTTTGTGAACATGTTGACTTTGGAAAAAATAAAAAATAAAAGTTTGCCACATCAATTATGGAAGAGTTTTATATAACGTTTAAGTTAGCATCATAAAGAAAAATATAAATAAAATGACTTATTTTTTAAGATGTGAAAATTGAGTAACCTACTTTTTTGTTTTAAAATTTCAAGACATAAATTACAAATAACCTAAAGTTCAAAGAAAATTTTTACATTTTTTATTCTAAATATATATATCAAGTTAATGCAGAAAATAGTAAAATTATTCAAAAATTTTTAGTACAAACATAAAAATCTAAATATGCCTTCTATCGTAATAAAATATAATATATATATATATATATATATTGAACATATCATTAAATTTAAAATCTCAAATGTTTTGAGGAGTTAAATTTACGTATCATCGCTTGTACAATAACGAAGTTAAATTAATGAATAAAAGGAAAAAGTGAGACTGTTATTTAACTACTATTAAGAATGATATATGAAAGCAAAATCTAGACTCCTTGGAATTACATGCAAGGTCAACACCAACCATTTCATTTTCAAAGGCAAGTGCTTTTATCAAAGTTACAGAGCTATGGTCCCTTTTTATTGACTTATGTGTCTCCCTTCTTCTCCTTTTCTATCTCTTAGCTTGGAATTTGGACCTCTTTTATCTTGGCTATTATATTATATTCACAATATTTTTTAAGCTTTAATTTTTCAATAATCAATAAACTTGTCATATTTTAGTAATCCAATTTATAATTATCTTTTTTTAATTCACATGGAGAAAGAATTCAAATTTAAGACCACTTACTAAACTATATACACTCCTCATGAAACTATCACCTATTAGCTTTTGCAATCAACTTTGCTAAGAAAGACTAGTTATAACAATCTTTAATATAACACTTTTAAAACTTTGCTAATTTCATTTTCAAGATAAAAAGAAAATTCCACAATGAGCACTAATTTGATTTCAATTAGTTACAATCTTAAAACCGCATTATCACATATATATTAATATGGTATATTTAGAGTTTTTTTTCTTAAAATTTTTGTCTTAAAATGATTAGGAGATATTTCAACTCATCTTGGTAGCTGATGGTCATGATCTAACCCATTTGTATACTTCACCCTAGGTTTAAAGAAATACATTTGTGATATTTACTAAGAGCTCGAACTTTGTTGGATGTGCTTGGAGATTTGTGTGAAATTTTTGTAACGATCATGCATGAATCTCAGAGTGCATCGAACCGTTAAATAACAATAGTTCTCCCTATCATTTTTCCAACTAAAAATTCACGCTGGTTAAACATGCCTCAGGCTCACATATGATACGTCTTCAACATCCTAATCGTGTATTCTTTTCATGTTATTCAAATATATAAGCACAATACTTATATGCCGCTCATATATAAATCACAAAAAATGTTATTGAATAACACGAAATTGTCTAGTGATTCTTATGTAATAAGTCGAACTACTTATATAATTCAACTTTCACGGCTTACAATTTAGCTAGCCAAATTATAAAAGAACAAATTTTCATTATTTTAAGGTACATGCTCTTATTTCTACCAATCACTCTCTCAATATAAATTTTATCTCAATATAACTCTCTCAACTATGTCGAAATTAATCATTGCCAACTCGATCGTGAGAGTCTAGGACAAATTTGCTACACCATTAAGATCTTAATTCTTCTTTCCTTTTGCAAATCATCTACTTCCAATCGAACGTTCATCGTGCAATACAGAGCGACCTGCTAACTAAGGACGGTTAACTTAATTTAAATTTTAGATGAATTCTTTTTTATTTTGTATTACAATATTAGTTCTTCTTTATTATTTCCCAAAATTAAGACGAGAGAAACAAACAATGTAAAAATAAATACCTTTTTTTTAATAATTATTTTCATTAGCTTTAACATACATATACGATACTCTGATTTTCATTCATGTTTGTCATATTTCGTCACTACCCTTGGAGTTTAATTCATCTTACAAGTACATCACGTGCTTAACTAATGGTTTGATTGGGAAGGATGTTAATCAAATTGTGGATAAGCCATTTCAATCATGGATCACTATCAGCCAGAATTTCAACAAAAGTCAATGCAAAGTCATATAAGCATGCAATGCAATTAATTAAGTTTGTCTTAACCTAAGTTATACTGTTGTTGATTTAAAAAAATGCAAATCAATTTCACTATGATAGGAAGAGAGAAAAATATGGTATATGCTTATTGAGTTATCTTGATGTCCGTGGTAACTAATAAGGTTGCTAGAATCCAAGCTAATTAAGTTATAGCATCTTCTTTATGCAAAAGCGGGGAACTAGGTAGTAGGCAAAGGCTTAGTCCCCTAAATCTCACCCACCCCCAAGTCCATGTCATTTTTTATCAAAATAAATAATCAAAAGTATCATGTTTTTTAGGAAAAAGTTTCTTCATTTTTACGTCAACAAAAGTTTTATCATATTAAAGCATTAATTAAAGTACAGCCTATAGATTAATTGTAGAAGATGATGTTTATCATGCATAGTATATGCAACTTTTAGCTTAACGTATACTGTGACAAAAATTCATGATAGAAGTGAAGAAAAAAAAACAGAGAGTCATGAACGGATAAAATATGAAGAAGTATCAAAGGCGGGACTACGTTGTTGTGGAGTTGTGCAGAGGGTGGACAAATATCCCTTTAATTTTTAAAATTTGTATATATATATATATATATATATATATAATATTAAATTTTGATATTATATTAATTTTTACGTTTTTTGAAATTTTAAACTCACTGAACCTATTAAATTCATTAAAGCAACATGTTTATTTTTTTAATTATTTGACATTTTAATTTGAATTCAATAAACCCAGGCATATTTTTTTTCTTTTTCTTCATTTCTTTTATTTTCTTTTTTATTTTCTTATTTTCTCCCTACCTTCTTTCATCTTTTCCTATTTCCCCTCACTTTTCCTTCTTTTTTCCAAGTTACTCTTAGATTTAATTAGATTTTACACAGAGCTTTTTTTTTTCTTTCCCTCTTTCTGCCCCCTACCTAATTTTTCTTTTGATTTTTCAGTTTCTTCATTGTTTATGTCCTTCCTTCCCATCTCACTTTTTTTTTTCTCATCCAAATTGTGCTTTGTAAATATAGTTTGTTGAAAAATACTACAAAACCCTTTGATATGTTATTGGATAAAATAATTTTGCAGTACTCTATAAATATAGTTTTTTTATATTTTTAATGAATTGATAGTAAAAAATCTTTATGCTTCATTAGATGATTTTTTTCCCTATAAAATGCTTTGAGTTAGTCATTAAATTATTATAATATTATTGATTGATGATGTATTTTTTTAGTATACTTTTGTTATGCATTATATGAGTATTAAGTAAATATAAAATTACGTTTTCAAAGGTATTTAAGAAGTGAATTTGTTGATATTAATATGAAAAATAATGCTTGGTACATAGTTCATTTAAATTCAAACTTGTTTATAGATTTAACAAGAGAAAGTTGAGATGTTATTCATGAGTTAATTTCATTTAACTTACTCTAAAAGTTTAAAGGAATATATTTTATTTAAATAATATAATATAAAAAGTATAATTTTTTAAATAAAATACAAAAAGATTTATAGGGAAAAAAATTTTCCTGCCCATTAGCCTCGGATTCTAGATTCACCACTACAAAGTATATATATATATATATATAGAGAGAGAGAGAGAGAGAGAGAGAGAGAGAGAGAGAGAGAGAGAGAGAGAGAGAGAGAGAGAGAGAGAGAGGAACGATTTACTGTATTGTTATTTTACATTTTTTAATGTCTTGAACATATATTATATAAGATTTAAAGATATTAAATAATTAATATTTTAACAATTAATATTACAATTAATTGGAAGATTGATTATAAAAATGATACAATATCCCTTTTTACAAAAAGTTAAAACTACATTTTTATCAGTGAAAGATTTTTATAGTTTTTTTGGTGATATGAAATATCATTTAAAATAATTTTTTTAATAAATTTATAATATCTTTGATGAAGTGATAATAGTAGATATTTTGGACATTGATATACCACACATAAATATTTTAAATATCTCTCAACATTTAAGATATCAAAAGATAAAAATATTGGTACATCTAATTATTAGTAGAACTCTAAATACACAACCAATTTTCACTCATAATTTTTCTCTTACCTTATACAGGAATGTTTCTTGCGGACAATCTCAAAGTGTCTTATCGAAAAACCTCTCTTTAAATTTCAAGATTTAAGATTTTGAGTCTACATCTTACCACCATATTTTAATATTCAAAATTATATTCACAAAAAAATAGAAAGACATATATACTAGATACACCTAAATACATTATCAAGTTTCTCTAAATGCTTCTTAAATTAATCCTTAAACTTTGATCTGTACATTAAGCTAAGAGATATAAAAAACCAGGTTATTGCAAAATAAACTCATAAAGTGGTCCAGTTGAACTTTATCAAAGTGTGTTGAGAAAGAAAATAGTGATTAGAATGTAGAATTAATTGGAGTGGCATGTTTAGATGCATTAGAGTTAACCCATTCTGTTGTTTTATGTAAAACTTGGTGGTGCCATGTTAGCTCCCACCATCTTCTTCATTGAGTTTCTCTCTCTTTGTTTCTGTGGATACACATCAGACTCACAGAGTGACAAAGGGACAGGACGATTCTGGCTCCAGATTTCAACGCCCCTTTTTATTACACTCTTCGAATTTTGTGTATTAGAGAGAGAAAGAGAGAGAATAAAGTGGCGAAAGAAACAACACGTAAATGTCAAATCCCCTGCATTCCAACCCATCTTCTCCACTTTTCATTTCACCTTTCTTTTTTTTTTTTCAAATCCGAATTAAATAAAAGAGGGCACGAATTAAAATTTTGATTATGAAAAAGGAAACCCCTTAAAGGTCTGATTTTAATATTTTAAACATTATTTTATCTTTAATATCATTTTTACATTATGACCAAAGAGATGAGTGATATGATTTAACAGTGAGGTTAACATAACTATTAAAAAATCAATTATCATTAAAATATGCTATGATTAAACACTAAAATAGTATAATACTAGAGTTATTTTAAGTAATATAATATTTTATCAATGTTAACTATAGGTTATTTTAAGTTTATTGCAAGAAAAATATCAAAATAAAATAAAATAATCTTTGAATTTAAAAGATTGAAAGAGATATTCAAATTTGAAGAATCTTAATTATTTAAAGTAATGCAGGTGATCTGAATTAATTGTTATTAATATATTGGGGTGAAAGCATTGGTGACTACTGACTGACTTTCGATGAAATCCCACCTGGGTATACGTTCATTCTCATCCACATGCTTTTGTAGGCAGCCTCACGTGCCCTGTAGGGTTTGTGATTTTGGCATTTAAGAATTTGATGGAAGAGGAGGGAGTGGTTGTACAGCAAGAAGAAGGTAAAAAGCATACTTTTGAGCTTGCTTTTTAATTTCTCCATTGCACTCAAAGTCAATTTTCTCTTTACAAATCACGAGTTCTATCACACCAACAATAAACTATATATTAAACGTACAAACCAAATACAAAGCTTCAAAAGCTGACCTGCATGCTTAAGGCTTTTAAAATTTAAAAAAGTAACGAGAATAGTAAAACTAAAAAGTATCCTACTTATATAACAATATATTATTAAATTTTTCAATCAAAATAATATATGTAAAAGAAAGGTGGTAAAAGATTTAATTATGTAGGTTGTTAACTTGTCAAAAGATTAATTTATTATATTTTTATTAAAAAATTGATAATAATTATTTAAAAATTATATCTTAGTTTTGTCTAAATAAAAATTGAGGGGGACTATGTCTTTACTTGTTTATATTAATCTTTTGGAATGCATTATTTTCGCGAAATAGAAGTGTTAAAACTGACTCAACCTATCACAAATGTGCCATAAATGGACAAACAAACTGGTTTTTCAAAGTGCCAATTCAATCTCTGAAATTGGGTTTGGACCTTTTTCTTTGTTTTTTTTCTCTACTTTTCCTCTTCAAATCACGGATCTCTAGTACAGAAAAAAAGAAAAGATTGCAAAAGCTCTTCTTGAATTTTGGTCCACTTACAAATATTCTTCTAAACTTTCAAAACTAGTAATTGAGTTCCTAAACTTATACATTTCGGCAAATGGTTCTCTCTATCTATTTTCCTCTTTACTCATTTGCCATCTCAGGTATCCTATAATTAATGTGGCAAGTTATTATAACATGTCAATTATGGAGATGTCTAAGATGACAGATGAGTTAATCATTGCTTAAAAAAAAAAAAAATCTATTTGCTAGAATGTGAAAATTTAAAGATCTAATTGTTGATTTTGAAAATTTAAAAAGTTATTTGCAAGTAATTCAAAATTTATGAGAATTTTTGGATTTTCTTTTTTAACAAAACAAAAAGAAAGAAAGTCTACTCAACTTGGAAACTTAATCCATTTAATGGCCCAGTCCATTAAATGGGCTAAACCTAACTTTGTTTTAATTGGACCCACTCAGTGGCTAAGACCATAGAGCAAGCCCACTAACACATTATCTGCATAACTATTTTGTGGATTTAATGATGAGTAGATGGGCTAGGCTGCTAAACAAAGTCCAAATTTAAATAGGATTTTGAGTATATCAGCATATGGTTGCATATGCCGAATTCAAAATTATTCGTGAATAAAATATTTTCTCACACGACATTAATCTTGTCTTTAAAATTCAAGGTAAACTTAATTTTTGGATTTAATATATTTTCTTTTCATTTTTTCCTTTTTCTTTTCACAGATCTTTGATCCTTTATATAGCCCCAAAAAAAAACCTCCAAATTTATATATGAACGATCAATAGGTTGGACATGTTGAAAAGTTTAAATTAAAATTCATATGCAATTTTATCAAGAGTCGAGTTCTAGGATCTTTGAATTAATAAAATCAGGACCAAAATTGGACCCATATTCAACTTTGTTTGATTTAGAATCAAATTCTGTTTTTTTTTTTTTTAATTTGTAAAGATATCAAATCTGAAATCAAATCTCGACTTTTGAGTACCCAACCGAAGTCCCACCCTCATTTCTTTGTGGAAAGCACTATGTATCATTTACTTGAAAAACATCGAGTTAGAATATTGAACTAGAAAAAATAAAAAAAAAGGAAAAATGACACATAAGAACTATATTTTGGTAAAAATAAGACTAAAAGATCTTAAAAATTAAAATTTCTTTGAAGGACCAAAATTCAAAGTGATTATTAATACTTGCCGAAATTATTATTCATGCTTCCTAAAGTTATAACTTAATTTTTTTTATATTACAAGGGAGTTTTTATCTAAAAGTTGTAACAAATCCAAAACATTATTGTAATATCAGAAAAATTAGATTGTAACTTTAAAGAGTGTAAGTAGTAACTAAAGAAAGCACTAGTGATAACTTTGGTCTTTTAAAAAAATAAAATTTTTTAAGGTCTTTTAGTGTAGTTTTAACCAAGTTATAGGTCTTATGTGCCATTTTTCTAAAAGAATAATAAGGAATAAGGAAAATATTGTAAGAATATTTTAGATTTAGATACTTGGTTATAACTAAATTTATATCCAAATTAGAATGATTAAAAAAACAATTAAGTGGGAAAAAATATGAATACCTTTATATTTATTAAAAGATATTACATAAATTATAGAATAAATATTTTGAGCCATGAAATAGAACTCTGATCTCTATAACAAGTATAAAACAAAGTTGTTAGAAAGATAACAATAACCTTCTCTCTTCTCACTCAAGCTTTAATGTTTGTAAGATGATAGGAGTTGCACAAATTTAATACTTCTAAAGCAAAAATAGTTAAGAGAGGAACTTATGGCTTTATATATAGCTTTCATTACTCAGTACATCAAAGAGTCATAACTCTTTGCTTTCCCTTTTGCATTCATAACCTACTTATTTATGTTACAAAGTGAAAAATTATTCATATACATAACCACCAATAAATCCAAAAGATGCATTAACTTTGGTTAATATATATCCTAAGATTTAATATAGATTCATGGCTTTGGACAAGTAATTGTCTCTATTGATTGATGATTAAAAATATTTTATGACCATCTTGTAACACATCAGACTATATGTTTATTTATGTGATTGTGAAGACCACATTAAATCTATCATAAAAATCCAACAACTATTGATAGAAAAATAGAGTCAATTTAACAAATCTTGGAGCATAATGTGTAATTTATTTGGAAGTTGCCTTTTCCTTCTTTAATTGGATTGCTAAAAAAATAATTTATTTGTAAGCTAATAGCCTGTCAAGACCTGATAGCCTCTCTGAGTCAATGTTTAGGTTGAATTTTAAGACATTAATCTGTAATTCTTTATATGCTAGTTCTTTCATTGGACTAAATTACATAGTTATTCTATTTTAAGGACTAATACAAATGACAAAAACTCCATCCAAAGGTTTGTATACTTCATTTGTTAAATGAAGATAATATTATTATCCACATAGAAGAGCATATGAGTGTATACTAATTCAATTAAACTGACCAAAACTTGATCAAAACCACCCATCTTTTTATTTTAATCAATTTAGATTTCTCATCTTTCTTACACTTCTGTTTGGTTTGAAAAATTAGTTTTATACTAAACCGAAGTACCAAAACTGAACCGCCATATATCTTATTATCTTATTTAGTTGATGTTATTATTCAATAGTTAATAATCAATCTTGATAAAAAAAGTTGATAATCAATAATAATACTAATACATGATAATTAACATAAAAATAACGTAATTTTAAGATATAAGTCACATTTGTTTATGTCAAAACCTTATTTTGGGGCTAACAGCATATTTAATAATTTGGATGGGCTTTAAAAGTATTTTTTATTTAAAAAAAATCTTGAAAATGTTCCAAATAAATATATTTATGAACATTGACATGACATGATAAGGGGACGCATCTTCTACTGTAGGGACATCCCACAGCATGGCTCTGTGTCATCTTAAATAGGGAGCCATCCATTTATTTATTTTCTTTTTGCACATTTTTGTTGGAATAGCATGATGTTGTCCCGTATTACTTGTGCAACACATATTTTGCCAATTGGGCTTGACATGTGGCATCCTATTCATAATTTCTTCATTTTCTCCTTCTTTCTCTTTTTTCAAACCTTAACATCGATCAGTTCTCTTTATGTCTCCTCTCTGTCTTTTGCGGTTTTTTTTTCTTCATTCTCTCGCAAATGGACTGTCTTTCAACGACTATCTGAAGGTTCGTAATAGAGTGGCATCCTTATTTTCTTTGCTGTCTGTACAAATGGCTTGGATTATTACGGTTAAAAAAGAGAATGGAATTGTTTGAGAAATTACTTCTGCATTAAAGTGAAATCATCTTAATTCATTAAAGTGAAATCATTCGAATTAATTAAAATGAATCAAACTACCAAAAACATCCTTGATAGCTAAAGGTCCCAAAAGCAAAGATAGTATTTGCAACATACTTGAGCATAGGGAAAGAAAAAAAGAAAGAAATCCTAAGGAGCAAAATGGAATTTGCTACTCTTATGATTTAGTTTAGAGAACTCTAAAATCCATTTTTCCTTTTCAAATTCAATTAAATCTCAGGACTCTTTTCAATTTCACTTTTTGTTAATTTTTCTTTTCATGTGAATTTGTTTTCCCTTTCAAAGTTTTCTCACTGAGATCTAAACACTAATTGGGGGCCTAATGTGTCTATGTTGCTTCTAAATTTTGAATTCTGGTAAATTCAACCCCATGGCCACACTGATGGTGATGATAGAAAAGGCCCCCTAGTGCCGCTAAGGTACATGACGAAGACAGTGAAGGGATCACAACAATTTCTGATTCAATTGTTGAATCATATAGTGGTCGTCATTGTTTTCATCACTGCTAGTCTTTGATGGGAAGGTTGGGAGTTTCCGCACTATAGTGAATTTTAATTCTAACGTTAGAAACTTTTAGTGATCTTCAATTTCTACTTCTTCTCACTTAATCTTCAAACCAAGCTACTTAGAAGTTAAAACTAATCATTTTTGGTTTGGTTTTATAACTCAACCAAATGGATGGATGTTAATTTCTTCTCACTAAACTAATACCAATGATTTTGTTTGTTAGTGTGCAAGAAATTAACTAAACCAAACTAAATTAAACCATTGAATACCCTTGAGAAAGAATGTGCACTTAACAAGTTTTTTTTTTTGTAAAACAAACGTAAATATAAAGTTTGAAAATATATCTGATGATGATGATCATAATAATAGTAATAAAAGCAAAATGAAAAAGCAAAAATTAAGATTGTGATTCCATCCTTCTTCCTCCACTTTCCAAATGACAATGACCTCTATTCCGGCTGGTTAGTTGAATCAGCACAATCCCATTCTAGGCATCCATGTGAACTTTCCAGAGCCTTCAAATAAGAAAGTTCAAAGTGTTAACTTGCTAATAAGTTTCCTCCATTAATAAACCTAATCTGAAGTGTGCTCATGTCTCTACATTATTGCCACTGTGCCCACTTGAGATTAATTGCTCTTTTTCTTCATATACTTATCCATACATAAAAAATTACTAATAAAACAATCTTAACCACTCCCACTTATACATTTCTCATACTCAAAGTCTTTTTCTCTTACTATCTAAATCATTTAATTTCCCTTTCCTCTCTCTTTATCTCTCCTTATTCTTCCTCCTTATAAATAATACGTTTTTGGCCATTCATTTGGATGACAATTAAGGGTTAAATTTGTCATGTTCTTGACTATTGATTTAGCTTGTCCAAAATGGGCAGGAACTCGATATAGACTTGCAAATTTAAATTAGAAAAAATATGGGCTAGTGAAAGATAATTAAGGAGAATTACAGTCCAAAACATTCTTCATTTGTGAAAAATTCTTATATGTGATCAAATACTTAAAAAATTTTGCCTCTAGAATTTTGGTCATATAATAATTCCTCCAAATTTTTCTATATTTAATATCCCAAGCTCTTTAATCAGATTATATTAAAAGGATATTGAGGATAGGTCAAGGGCCTCACATTCTATGCAAAAGAAATAAAGAGAAAAAGAATAGCTCTAGAAGCTATTCTACCTTCTATACTTTTATAGAAGTTGATGATAATTTAATCAAATGACAGTTGAATTAAAATAATTCATTTAGGATTATATTTAATTATTTCATGCACGAAGGGGACATATTACAATGCAAACACAGATATTATATATTTGTAGTAATTAGTTAAAATTTAATTTTTTGTTAACATGTTAATTTAATGGAGCCAGTTCAATAAGTTATAATTTATTTGATTAAATTATGTCAACGTTCTTGAAGTTCGTCTAAACACATGATAACTTTTTTTTGTTTCAAAAATTACAACCCTTTTTTTTAATATTTTAATATATATATATATATATATTGTAGAAATTCTATTTTTTATTATTTTGTGTCAAAGAACTAAGTTAACTTCTTACATAAAAAGAGATTGCAATTTTATTATTAATATGTCAATAAAAATAGTTAAATAATTTTATTTTTGAAAAAAATACATATTATGTAAAATTTTAATTTTATAAAATAAGTAAATTAAAAAAAGATGAGCAATAAGAGAAATATTAAATATAATTTAACTAAAATTTTAATTTTTTAATTAATTCTAAAAGTAGTACCATGAGCGAAAACAACTACATATATATATATATATATATATATACACACACACACACACTTAGGTATGTATTACAACTATTCAAAATCAAATCAGTATAAGGTTCAATTGGTTTTGAATTTTTATCATGGATTTTTTTTATTTCATTTGGATAGATTTAAAAAGTTAAAAATAAAATATAGTAAAAAAAATACTGAAATATATAGAAATTAAAAATAAAAAGAATATAAAAAATATATATATACTTAATCATTTTCAATATTTGTTTTTCCTCATACTTCATTTTTAACTAACATATTTTTCAAATATCAAACTATTTGGTTAAAATTGTTTTTTGTTCTTCATCAATATTTAAAATCAATAATTAATAATATTTAAAATTTATTTGTATTTATGTATTATATTAAAATTTTAATATATACAATTTAAAAAATATATTTAATTATCTTCAATTCAACTAAATAAATAAATAAATATTTTTGTCAATTTATTGATAATTGTAACTTAATATATATATATATATATATATATGTAAAAGAAGATAAGGACAAGGAAACGTGTCATGCAAGAAGAGCAGAGAAAAAAACAAGGAGATCAGCGCGGACATCTACCCCGTAAAAAATGCTGTCCCCACAAAACAAGCTAAGACATCGTGTTCAAATAATGTGACGCGTCGTTGAAATCTCTACGTACGACCAAAGGATTCCCGCCACGTCATGAAAGAAAAACCCCAAAACTTGCGTAATGGGATGCCTAGGACGCGTGGCAGCATCCAGTTGGAAGACGTGTGACAGGTGACAGATTCGTGTCCCTTGGCAACTAATTTGATTGGCTCATAAATTGGATATTTCTTTTGTTTAGAATTTTGACAACTTTGAATAATATTGACAATGAATGGGAATTTGTTTTCGGAGAAAATAAAAAAGAAAGATTATTCAAAGTGAAGAGTTGCTTTGCGATTGATGGCGAAAATGACTTCACCTAAGCACTTAAGCCCAAAACTTGACCCATGTTTCTTCACTTTTTAATCAATTTTTATTTTTATTTTTTTATATTGCAACATTTGTTCTTTGAATTTCCCTTTACAAATTTTTTTGAGCAAATCATTTTCTCTCTCGTTTTTTTAAAGTTACTTAAATTACGCTACTTTCCTCTCTATTATGAAGATCTATACAACTCTTTGGAATAAAATATGATTAAGATACTCTCAAGAATAATATAGATTTTTTATTAGAAATATATATGTTAGAACTTTTATTTTAATGTTTTTTATTTTATGTTAAAAATTATAAATTTAATTTATTTTTAAAATAATAAAAATAAGTTATTTTTATTTTAATCAAATAAATATTTAATACTTGTTATATAAATAATAAATATAAGAATATTTTAGTTAAAAAATAATTGTAACTTATTTTTTGTTATAAAAAAGTTAGTGTAGCAATTTTTTTATTTTAAAAAAAGAGAGTATAAATTTTCAAATAAAAATTTTCATGTAATTTGAATATATTTTTGGAGATGGGATCGTAATTTATTTATTTTTATTCTCTCCATTCTCTAAGTAAATAAAACAAATAAAAAAAGAAAATTGATAAGTTAATAAAAAGCTTAAGCTCGCGAAGAATAGCAACTTTGGCTATAACAACATGTATTAATCTCTCCCGAAAGCAAATTAAGCAGATTGTACGATGGAAAAACTATAACAGAAGATTAATAAATAGTAATCAATTATTGTAAAAGCTAGTATATGTAGACTGACAACTTTAATAAAGACCATGATTTATGTTAACTGACACAATTAAGTAATCTGGATCCTTTTAATTGAGTATCTTATCAATTGTTCAATTAAGTAATTTAGATAGTTTAGATTGTAAGATTTTTTTAATTTAAATTATTATTTTTAAGTTCACAATTAAAAAATTATTTTTATTTTATGTTATACTTTCTTTAAATAAAAAATATTTAAATTAAAATAAAAACTTAAATCTAAATCAGATCCCTGTCAATTGCTCAATTGAGGGAATTTATTTTGCATTGAATAGGAAGAAATCTACAAGTCAAAGTGATAATGACAGTGATAATATCTCAACGTGGCATTCCCACGCACTTATATAAAATCATTAAAATTGTGATTAAATGAGATAAATCATTAAGAGCGATATAACAAAAATACTAAGCAAGCGACTTGAGCCAAGCCAACAAATATCACGGCTCAAATCCAGATAATTTAAAGATCAAAGTTCATCTTAAAATAAAAGCATAAGAATTTTATAATAAAAATGGGTGAGATAGGGGAAAAATAAAAACTGAACTTTTAATTTTGCTACACCTCTTTAGTTTCAGACTCAAAAATATTAATTAGACATGAGTTAGTCTTTTAGGAATAACAAACGCGTTGACACATTATTCTTTTTATTAAACCATATAAGAATTAATTCGGGCGCTCAAGATTAATCTACTTAGCTCAAAAAAAAAGATGAACTTACTTTATTAACAAAATAATAGAAATCAAGTTAATTAAAATGAGCCATATAAATATATACTTTTTAATAAGACTTATTTCAGACATATTTTTATATGTTTATATAATTGGTTTAGCTTTCCAACTAAATATATGATATAGTGTGTATTTGGATCAACGTTTCTTTATTTCAAATCATGATTTGAATAAAGTAATTATTTGTTATTTTTACATATCATATTACAAAAGTAATTTTTTTAGCATTCTCAACATTAATCCAAACATGCATATAGTAATTGAAAAATACACATATTTATGCTTTAATTCTTGAGTTTATTGACTTATACAAATTAATATCTTGAAGTTTGCAACTGTTTACATGCATATATTAAGTTAACACTTTAAAATAAAAGTAAATATATACAATTTTATTCAATGAATGGATATTAAGTTACAAATTTTGAAGAATTAATTTGTGTAAAAGATATCTAATAACTAAAGTAATAAGAAGTATATTTTTTAGAGACTAAATTATATAATTTTTTTTGAAATTGCATAAGATTTTTATAAAATTTAAGTCATATACAAGTAATTCTTAAATTTTTAAAATTTAATAATAAAATTTTTAAATTTGTACAAATAAACTTTTGTTATTAATTAGTTTATTATTTCACTAATAAAATATAATATGTCAGTGACAATGAATCATTTGGGTTCTATTTTTTGTAAAGATAATTTATTAAACTTTGAGTTTTCTCTTAAATTTTAGATTATATATAGATAATCTTTTAATATATCATATTTTATTAATTAAATAATGAATCATCTAATGGCAAAAGATTTTTGGTACAAATTTAAAAAAATTGATTGTCAAATTTTAAAAATTGTGAATTATTTACATGTAACCAAACGTTTAAAAAAGATATATGTACTTTATTTTTTTAATAAATATATGTTTTAATTTAATGAAATTTTGTATCTATCATAAAATAAAAAAGAAATATGTCATATGGCAGGCGAAGGTGGAGGAAGCACTATAAGTTGAGAGGATCCAGTGGGTTTTGGAAGTAGAAAGAAGCAATTGGGGATTTCAGAGTTGAGACTGAACTCCCATAACTTGAATAAATCCCACATGAAACCAATCCCTTTTTAATCCTTAAGGGCTGCATTAATTCCACCAATTCCAAGAAAGATGTCAGCTCATTCTGCAGAAACATACAGCAGCACACCGAGTTCATCAGCATCAACGAGCTTGAGGAAGAAGAAGAGCAAAAACAAGAGAAGGTTCAGTGAGGAGCAAATCAAGTCCATGGAGTCCATGTTCGAGATAGAGTCCAGGCTTGACCCCAGAAAGAAGGTGCAGCTGGCTAGAGAGCTTGGGTTGCAGCCCCGCCAGTTGGCCATTTGGTTCCAGAACAGGCGAGCTCGATGCAAGTCCAAGCAGCTCGAACGAGACTACTTCATTCTCCGAGCCAATTACAACACTGTGGCTTCGAAATTCGAGGCTCTCAAGAAGGACAACCATGCATTACTAATACAGGTACTGAAAAATACTTCCATCAGATTATGTGGTATAGTGTGGGCTGCGACTAAAATTTGTTCTTTCATAGTTTGAATTGCATATAATTCTGGTACCCCTTTGAAATTAGAGGCTAATGATGAAGATTGTGTGATCCTGGACAGTTGCAGAAGCTGAAAGATGTAATGCAAAATCCACAAGATCAAACCTGTTATTGTAAGAAAGTGAAAGCTGGCATGGCTAGGGGGTCAGATAATGGAGAGACAATCAAATGTGAAGCAGAGGTGAAGCCAAGCTCATCAATGGAAAGATCAGAACAGGTACTTGGGGTTCTTTCAGATGATGATAGCAGCATAAAGGCAGAATATTTTGGCCTCCAAGATGAACCTACCCTTTTGAACTTCGTTGATCAGCATACTGATGGTTCCTTAACATCACCAGAAGATTGGGGAAAGCTTGAATCTGATGACCTCTTAGCCCAGTCTGATAGTGGTTATCAATTGTGGGATTTCTAGTCCTGAACGAAGCAGAAAACCCGGGAAACTTAAGGGTAAGTTTGGATTAAGGAAAGCGTTAAAAAAAAAAAAAAAAGCAAAGAGAAGAGAATGTTTGATTTAAATCTGAATTATGATAAATATGCAAACCAAACCTTCCTTTTCTTTCACTTTTTCCTCTGTTCTTTTTAATCCAAACATACTTGAAAGAACTTGGGTAATAACTAGAAAAGAGAAGGTTGCCAAATAAGGATGAAAAGTTATTGAGTATTTTGCAGGCTAAAATGGCAGGTAAGGGAACAACTGAAGTTACATGTACCTGTTTAAACACAGACCTGGAGTTGGTATTATGGCCAAGATTGAACCCATACCAGAGTTTTTGTAATTAATTTTTAACAAAGTTGCTTCTTTAATAGCAAGCAAGTTTTAAAATGGCATGTGACATAGGAAATTTACAAATGGTCATCCACAGGGGAACTATAAGAATAAACAAAAATGACATTTATGAACATCACAAGCATCGCATTGCTTTAGCATAAGAAACAAAACTCTAAATTAATGGAAAAGAGCAAGAAGAAACAGGGGATTCTGTTCTATGCAGATATGAATATCATAGATGGGACTGATACCAACTCTCAGATTGATTTTTGCTAATTGCAATAACAACTTAAGATAAATGACTCCACGATGCCACATAATTATGCCCTATGTGATAAATTGAATAATCGCATTTGGTAAACATTTTAAAGGATTTGAAAAAGAATTTATTTTTATTTTATAAATAAGTAAATTGAGAATAATTATTATACTTAATTTATGCAAATGTATTATGCCTTTATTATTATTATTATTATTATTATTTTAATTTCAACATTATTTTTAAGTAAATCTACAAGAGCCATTTTTTCATAATTCTTTTTTATTAATGTATTATTTTTATTTAACTAAACATTCAAATAGAGTAATATTTTTATCCTTTTTTTATATCTTACCAAATATAATTATTTTATTTTATTCATATTTTCATTCTCTTCCGATTTTTATTCTTAACAATTTTGCATGTCAAATAGAATATTAAAGAACTGAGTAATTGGCCATGCCAAGAGTGGAACTGTTCCTCAATGGTGGAGGATATTTAAAAACCTGGTGAAATTTTTTCACTCGTCTTCTGTGCTTTGGATTCATAGTTCTGATAATTAGAACTTGATTGGCTGGCTAAATCTGGCTGCAAGAGTATGTGCCCTTTGGGTTGAAAGCTTACTCCCCCTATCCCCTTTGATGTCCCTTTCGTTGTCTGATGCTCTGTTCTGTAAAAAGGGTGTGGGCTGATTATGCAGTGTTGTTTTGCCCTCCCCTTTGTTAGTTTTCTGTTTCTTTGTTATTGTTGGTTTTGTTTTCCAATTCTGTCTTTCGCCCAAAAAAGAAAAAAAAAAAAAAAGAAGAGAAAAACTGGGTAAATAGGGACACCAAAAAACTTTTTGTTAACATAACAGGTATATCCAAGTTTTCATATGGTTTACACCTAAAGAATATTGGCATTAGTTATAACTAGCTGGGGATTTCCCATCAACAAAATATGAGAAGTAGAATGATGCATTCGGATAATATATATATATATATATATATGTTCAGAATTTTTTGGTGGTAGTTTTGAAGCTTAAATGATTAGAATACATCCTAGTGACTTAACAGCTTGCTTCAACTTCAGTTATTTGATTCATAATTCTCAAAAAGTTTCAATTTTGACAATTAAGATGCTTAAATTTCGAACATTTGATAAAATAGTCAAATTTAGTCAAGTTGTTATGTAATCTAGTTGTCTAACATTATAAATTGAAACATATTTTAACTATATGTGATGAATCAAGTTTCCTTAGACACTGAAGTCAAATAACTAAATTTCTTTATTTGTCTTATTTTTTAGTAATTAGAGAGATTAACATTAAATATTTGATATCAGTTTATAGGGACACCAAAAACCTTTTTGTTAACATAACAGATATACCCCAAGTTTTCATATGGTTTGCACCTCTAGAATATTTGTATTACTAACAAGTAGCTGGAGAATTCCCATCAACAAAATATGAGAAGTAGAATGATGCATTCGGATAATATATATATATATTCAGAATTTTTGGGTGGGAGTTTTGAAGCTTAAATTATGTAATCTATTTGTCTAACATTATAAAACTGAGAGATTTTAACCATAAGTATATTTTGATAAATCAAGTTTCCTTAGACACTGCAGTCACATAACTAAATTTCCTTATTTGTCTTATTTTTTAGTAATTAGAGAGATTTTCATTAAATATTTGATATCAGTTTTTCTAATATAAACACAGCATGTGAAAATATTTTAAAAAGAGTCAATCATGTAATACTCAATTATAACAAGATATTTATTATAAAATGTTGTAACAACTATTTTGAAAATTACCCGAGTGACTGCGTTTAAACTTTAAACTATTGTCCAATGCCGTCTTAGCGGTAGTCAGCGGTCGTTCTCCGGAAATTTGACTGATAAACGACCAATCGTTTAAGCTAGCTGCTTTCTTCAAGTCACTGGACATTCTTTCTCCCTTTACCTCTCCAAGGCCTGGAACCTCCCATCTTTTCCTCTACTTGTTGACGCAGTAAAGCGTCTGAAAAAGCTACAACATTAGTAATGAACAACTTGTCCAATGCTGCTTTGAGAGACAACAACAGCCATTTTTGCAGCTTCAAACCCATTCCAACCCTCGCTCTTTACATTTTAATACCCCTTTTGTTCTTGGGTCTCGCCGTTTCTGTCTTCTTTCTCATTGTGGTTGAAAATGCAGCCTTCTTTGTCTCCTTCGTTTTGCTCTCATCTCTCGTTCTCGCTTTCATGGGTTGGAATACCCACAACTGGAGGAAAAAAGGTGCGATTTTTCTCTTCCTTCGCTCTTTTCCTGACTCTGACATTCGCCATGCTAAAGAGGGCCAGCTCGTAAAGATCACTGGGGTACTGTTTCTCTCAACCTTATCTCCTGTTGTTGATTTTATGTTCTGGGTTTGTCGTAGCATGTAATGGGGAATTAAGGGAATTGAAATGAGACGAATAATCTTTCTTTAGACATATGAGAAAAGGAAATTTTGGTCTTATTTTGCGAAGTGCAGCGTGAGATATCATCAAATATTCAGACTCTGTTACCTCATACTTGTCATCATCGAAGAGAATAACTTTTCTTTCAATCTCTTGTACTTTCAACATGTTTGACTCCATTTAACGGTTAGAATTGTTCCTCATGGATATGTTGTGTTCTGCTAGAGTGAAGAGATAATAAATGTTGAAATGAAGTTATAGTTTGATAATTCCTTTTTAAAAATAAAAACTATGGAAACTAATAGAAACTCTTAGCAAGGCCCAAGAACTTTCAATTCACATTTAAGTTCATGGATCCTGTAAAAATATTTTACACTTATACTTCATTCTCCTTGCAATAATCAGGGTACAGTTATTTTATTTTACTTTTACTTAATTTGCTCATTGATGAAACATCTAAAATTTTTTATTTTAGCAGTTAGCTGAGTTTGAGGGCATACGATGAGTTATGGGTTTACTTCTGAGTTCTGACTGTATATATTTCAAATAAGGAAACTTAAGACAGTTCGTACCCCCAAAAAAATAAAAAATCATGTAAATAGTGCCAAATTTGAGGATTACCATTGGTTTGAAGTGAAAAGTGATGAAGTTATCCTATGGTTTCTGGTTTCTAAGAAAAGTAACATCTTGTGGAATAGTAGATATACTTGTTTAGAATGGTTGCATTCCTTATCAATGTTGTCTATTCTGTGTCTCTACATTCGCAGTGAGCATCAAAGCAGTCCTTGAGACAACTATAGGGTTCTTTTATCCTGATACCAAAGTAGTGTTGTGCTGGTAATTTGATACAGATAAAGAAAGAATAGTTTGCCTATTTCTTAGTAAATTAAGCGATTTTCCATATCATAACATTTGCAACTCATTTTCTAAAATGACTTTTTACTTCATTATCTTAATCTTCACTCAATATGTGTGGAAAATAGCTATTTATCAGTTGCAAAGTTACTATTCCTGAGGTCATAGTTGTTTTCATTTTTCTGGCACTTGGAGACCTTTTTCGTTGAGTTTTTTTCTAACATTCACTATCTTCTCTATCATAATTTTGGTAATATTTCATTCTACTTAATTAAAGGCCCAATCACATTCGGTACTTATGATGATTTCAGCTTGCAACATGTGGCAGTGTCTCACTGGAATCTTCATATGAAAAGGCATCCAGATGTGTCTATGCATCCACCCTTTTGTATGAATGCAGAGGATTTGGTATGAGACCAGTAAATATAAACAAATCATGCTTTCGTTGGAATTTAGCATATTGTGAGGTACATGAGTTACTATGACTATTCTCTTTAGCCAATTCTCATTCTTGGGACTTCTGGTTCTGTTGTTCATGACAAAATGACGTTACCTATGTTTATAACTACGTTTAGTCAAGTCCAGTTTTGACCCCTTGTGCATAGATACTTGGCCCATAACTAATAGACCAATATTTTCACTTGATTACCTTTATTCAATGCAGTATTGCACCAGTTATGTTGATGTGTTGCTTTAAGCTGCTCATCATCTAGTAATATGAATGATGGCAGAATTTGTTGGCTTCGATATTGATTTTTCTTTCCTTGCATCTTTCAAAACTACCTTGCCATATTTTTGGCATTGTAATCATAGAAAATGAAACAAATCCTGTATCTCATTTGCTCACTGACTTAGGCAGCACGAGGTGGGAAATGTGATGGTGATAATATAGGTCACAAAGTGAGGTTGAACAAGACATAAAACAATAAAGCAGGGTCTAGAAGGAGAAGCGAAGGATGAAGATGAACTTTAGCAAAAACTCAGCATCTGTGACAAAAAACCTTACTGCCTCTCATTCATAATTAGTCATGCAAAAACAATCTAAAATAAATATGATTACTTGGTTTTGACAGAGATGATACCTTTGCCTTGGTATCTGTGTTAATATTCTTAGAAGTTTCTATTTGAATGATAATTGACATTAAGAAAAAGGATGAAAGAGAATCTTGTGTCATTCTCTTTTGCTCTCCATATTTTACCAATTAGTTTGAGGTCAAATCAGTTCTTTTTTTTTTTTTCCTTTCCTGCTTCCTGATCTTCACCAATTCTGCTTCCAGCTACCCTCCTGCTTTCCTGCATACTCTTCTACCTGATCCTATGCATAAAATTATACCTTCTTGCTTGATCATTACAAATATTTTCAAATAATATATGTTTGATGTCACAAAAATCTTAAGGTCATTTCCTTGTTGCTATATGGGGAAAATGTGACCTCACAACTGTTCTACTTGTAGATATCTTAGACTTCTGCTGTCCTGCTAACACTTCTAGTTATATTAGATTTAATATATGTAATTTCTTTTATAGTAGAGTCGTTCCCTTCACCACCAACCTCCTATGTTAGTTATCAATGAAAAGAAAAAGTCCCCTTTCTGATCTTATGCACCTGTTTTTACACATAACAAAGAGAATGATGCTATATGCTGTGCCATCAACACGTAAACTCTATTAGGTATTGTGATGCAAATGCCCACCTCATGAATAAGACAAACAGCACAGCATTCTGCATTGTGTTATGCCTTAATGGATCTGGTTATCCAAAGATCTAATTCAGCAGCCTACAGCCGCTTATTTGAACTAATATTTTAGAGTAGCCCATAGCTGATGAAGTTGAATATTATTCTTCTGTTTAATCCTGACAGAGGTTCTCCACAGACTTTTTCATAACTGACCAGAAGTCTGGTACACAAGTGGTGGTGAAAGCTGGTTCCGGCAGTAAGGTTATACCATTAATTGCGGAGAGCAAAATTATTCATACCACAGGACAATGCAGAATCTTATCTCCTCACTTGAGAAAATGGTTAAAAGACCGAAACCTCTCAGCTGAGGCTCGCTTTCTACGTCTAGAAGAAGGGTAATGCTTATAGAAGACTGAAATTATTGCATGTTTTTAGCATCCTCTCCTAAATCCTAAGAAGCATGGACATTGACACATAGGACCCGATATCGTCTTAAACACTGAAACAGGACACAGACATAGACACTAAGAAGATAACATTTGAAGTGACCATGTGCAATTTGAAGCGTTATGTCATGTTTGATATTTGTGCCTGACACGTTTTGGACATGGGTCCATGCTTCATACCTGGATCTTATGAATTGACATTTCCATGAATTTGTACAGGTATGTACAGGAAGGTAGCTCTGTGACGGTAATTGGAATGTTGCACAGAAACAACGACGTTGTCATGATCATTGAACCACCAGGGGTCATTTCCACGGGATGTATGTGGCAAAAGCTTCTTCTCCCTGTTGACATTGATGGCCTGATAATTGGGATCTCTCAGATAGCTGTCCCTATGACCACTCAAGAGTCAGGGCAACCCATAGAACAGTAATGTCTAACATAAGAAATTAATTGGTATCTAGAATTTTGATGATTAGGACATCTTTTATAAACCTCATTGTTTTTAGTAATTTAGGTTATAATCCACTTCAAAATTTGAAAAATCTGTATCCTAACTGCAATATATCTTTCCTGTGAAAATACCATGTTTCTGATTTTAGATTATGCTTGAGTTGCTGATTTAATGTGTTACAAGATATTTTTCCTGTGAAAATATCTTGTGATTCAAGTAGCTGAGTTGATATGGTTCAAACCCCTCTACACCTTCATTTTATGTTCTTTTTCATATATTTTGCATCATGAATTCTATGTTTCTTGAGTTGTGTGTCTGACTATTTGATATTGTTCCTCCATAAATTGCTGAATTCATGTATCTATTTTCTTGTTTTATTTCAAATATTTTGCATCATGATTTTCATTCTACGAGCATGTCCATCAAACTTGAGAGCACTTAGAATGTAGGTTAGCAAGAAGAGGCTGCAAGGCCATCAGATTAGGCATGTGTTAAGGCCTTGGATCATTCTGTTGTTTGTAAGAAGTCCTTTTGCATGGCAGGTTTTCTTTTTTTTTTTTAACCCTGCTGCTGAATAAGAGACTGATCCAAAGTGGAGATTGTGAGGGGTTACAAGGTAGAACCTACAAAATTACATTATACGGCCCATTGGGCTACTTGGGCTCAGTTTGGGTTTAGATTTCTCATTTGAGTCAAAGATCAGGCTTGGACAGACATTTAGATCAATTTTTTTAATTTGGTCCAAGCTTGACCTCTAGTTTTACAAATTTAGGCCTGCTGGTTGACATATATATATATATATGTGTACGTAATACGTATAATAATACATAATATAAAAATATAATATTTCAAATTATCTATCGTGTCAATGTTTTCAGATGTTGTTATTGTTCATTTATTTTGATTCCAAAAGAGGTAACGTAATACGTCAGAAAGGTAATATATTGAACAACTAACTGATATCATGTTTAATTTAATCTTTAAGACGAAGGTTAGTACTGTGTGATCTATAAGTTTATAGGCTTGAATATAATAATTTAAATATAAAATTATTTGAATTTGATTAATTTTTATTAAATTATATGAAACAAGCTTGGGCTAAATTGCACTTATTTTGAATTGTAAATTGGGACTTGTTAGACATAAACCTTAATATTAAGTGTTATCAGAAAAACTGACTTGTCTCCTTAACAGAGCCATTTTTGGATGGGAGAGGATTTATCAGGAGGAGAAAGAGACATGGGAAGTGATTTAATGGAATTCATCTATGCACATCGTATTTCTCGTATCTCTTTGTCTCTCTTATATAATTTTCGTTTTAGATGGGGGAGAATCCAAGTTTCTTATTATTGCTCATCTTTTCTTTTCTTTTCATTTTTCTTTTGTTGGGGTTCTCAAAATACCTAGTCCTACGCACAAGTGGATCCGCAATTCTTTGAAGGGAAAATTTTTTTTTCCATATAGGTGTTCTACTTCAGTCTTCTGTGAAGGAGATGGATATCTAGGACCAGCTATTTGACCTCTTGCTCTATTAAATTTGACTCAATTTGTAAAATCAAGCTGCATTGATCAAGGAACCTTCGATTTGATCCCTTGTGATATTTTTATTAGTGTTTGGTAGCCATAGTGCATGGTGTTTTAGAATTGGAATAGTTATCTACCTCCTAATTTTTGTTCTTTACCCCAAAAAAAAAAAGAAGCTTTTTTGAGTTGTAAACTTTCAACTAGGACTTGAAAAACATCAACAATAAAGTACTTCCACTAAAATTGAGATTGAAGGAGTTTTTGGTCATTTTACTAATTTACATAGGCTTTTTAATTTTGTTAAAATTACATGAATTTCTCTTTTATTTTTAAATTATATACTTTACTCTTTTAAAATCAAAAGTTATGCTACAATTTAATCTAATTTAATTTAATTTTTTATAAAAATACCCTTTACAAACCTAAATTTATTTTACGAGAATAGATATAGTGATAAATAAATCTACTACTCAGGTCAAATTATACTTAAAAGTAATTCTTGTAAGTCAAAAAAATTATACTTAATGGAAAATATTTTAGTTAAAAATTTAAAATTAGATTTAAGTGTATATTTTGAAAATAGAGAGAGATTTATATATTTCCAACAAAGTTCAAGAAAGGTATTTGTAATTTATTATCATTATTGTTTTCATGCAACTTTTAATCATTCAGTCATTTTCAATATATAACATAAAAATCTCACTTTAATCTGTAATGCAAACCATCATCATGAAAACAATGCATTATAATCTAAAATTATGGAATCACTAATCACAATTTTTTTTTTCCCAATAACAATGGTTGTTCCTAACTTTGCTTTCTACCATCCTTAAAGCAAAGTTGTTTTAAAAGAAGTTTACGGGATTGGATTAAGTCATTGACCTCAAAAGTTGAACTAAGTGGGACTATATATGGGGTTTATGATTAGGCCTACCAATAGCTATATTGAACACCATATCACACAACTTATTGAGAAGTTAGGCCTACAGCCATCCAATGGTTTTGTGGACTCAAAGGAATTGGGCCCATCAATGTTGCTCTTTGTGGATCCCTTGACCCTCTTTCGGTGATATGTATGATTTTACATCAATTTGCGTGCTTCATCATCAAAATCGCAAATAGGTAAGAAAAAGGAAATTTGAATGATGTTTCCATCAATATAGATAAGGAGATTGCTCTCAAGAACCTTAAAAAGAGAGCAAGTTAGGGTCGAATTCACAATTAATTTAGGGTTGTAACATAAATTAGATTTAGCATTTTTAAAATATATAATGCACTTTTAAGGATACGTTTGGATTGATATGGAGAATAAGAAAAGGGAAAGAAAATTGAGTGATAATCTTATATTTTCTAATTATGATATAATTAATTATTAAATATATAAAATAATATTTTATTCAATAATTATTTAAAATATTAAATTATTTAATAATTAATAATTTAAAAAATTAATTTAATTTTTGTGTAACTAATTATTATAATTATAGTAATACATCTATTAAAAATTATTATTCTATATTTAGCAATAAATATTTAATAATTAATCGTGTCACAATTAAAGAACATTCATCATTCAAAAAATTTCATTTAAACATTTTTTAAAAAAATTGATTCAAACAAATCTTCCATTTTCTATCATTTTGATAAATTCAAAGTAATAAATTAAAGAATAAAGTAAGAATGAAAATGAACGTTGTTGTGAGAAATTGGAATTGGCACAACATAAACTCGTTTATCTCAAATTCATGGTCCTAATAAGTTCATAGTTGAATAATTCAAGCTAAATTAAGGATAGCAAGCATGAATTTGAAATTAATTTCATGATTATGATTTCCAATATGAGCCAAACAGTCATCCTTAAAGCTTTTTTTTTGGTTTAAATACATAAGAGAGAAAGGAAAATATAGAAAAGGATAATAATAGAATAGGTCAAACTCAAGATATTAAAATTATCTCAACTTTAAAAATTGAGATTAATGTCATGTGAATTATTGACTTATTGATTTTTATTACTAAATTGACATGTCAATGAATAAGCATCAAATATTTTTTATTTTATTTTTATAAGTTACAGAGTCAAAGCTAAGTTTATGGCTCTCTGTAATTCGTAGTTGACTTAATGAAATGGGGCAATGTGAAAGGCTTCGAACGTGCTTCCTACCTAAAACGAGACAATTGTGAATCTAGGAAACATTTGTGTTTGAATTATTTATTTTGCCCAAACCCTAATAATGGGTTTTTTTTTAAGAAGATAATGTATTTATCTATTTTGAGTTTTGCCTAATAACTCCTTCCTTTCTAAATTATCTGTCAAGTCTAATTTTAGCTGTCAGATTACTAAAATACCCTTTTCATTGTTTAATGGAGAATTACACTTACTCATCCTAAGTTTTGCTCCAATTGCAATGTCCCTTCTGGCAATTGCCCTCCCCCTCCAAATTATAAGGTTAAAATACTGGTACTAAAAATCTTTTCATATTTTAATTCAAACAATTAGTGAAATGAAAATTCTAACTTAATTAGTTTTATGGATAATTCTCAAGTATCTTGGATTAAAGCGGGACAATGAAATTAGAAGACTGATTTTTTATGGATTGGAGGGATATGGCAATTAAGGGCAAAGGTCAAATTAGGTAATTATAATTTCTTAATGGATATTGTGATGGAAATCAAAGAGTCAATCAATCCTATTTTTTATAAATTGATAAAAATATTGCAATTGAAGGTACAAATCAAAATGAGAACACAATTTTTCCTTTTTTTTTTAATTTTAGAAAACCATGTTAAGGTCCCTGAACATAGAATATTATGGTCTCCTTTTTTGGCCTAACCCAATGTAATTTGCAGGTATTGTTTTTGCTTTTCCCACCTCATTTTCCCTGTGTTGGTCAATTCAAACTATGGACCAAAACTAGTCAAACTCCCTTGAGTTTCTTTCTTCCCAAAAAATAGGCACTTGTCTGGAATAGGCCAAACCTTGGAAAATAATTTATTTATATGATTTAAAAGATTCTAATTAAAGTCTAATACATTTAATTTGGGTCAATATGCATAGCGCAGCCAATGAAGATACTGTGAAGAAATTGCAGCAGCATTAGCAGGAAGATGCATGATACATAATTAATTATAATTATATGTCTTATGTATATCACTCATGATGCCCTTTCAATCACAAAAAGGGGGACCATTGT
The DNA here is from genome assembly GCA_032878935.1 of Erythrophleum fordii. Taxonomy (NCBI): domain Eukaryota; kingdom Viridiplantae; phylum Streptophyta; class Magnoliopsida; order Fabales; family Fabaceae; genus Erythrophleum; species Erythrophleum fordii. Next base: position 9,587,391 of record JAVQMF010000047.1, read on the forward strand.
GTTCTTTCATTTTACTTTCCACTGCTCAAAAGGGAAGCTACAATGAAAGCTTCCCTACTTTGTAAGTTATAATGTTACTTAATTTTTTCCGATTAATATATTAATTGGGAGAAACTACAGTGAAAACTACAAAACCCATTTGCTATTTTTTTTTAAAAAAAAGAAATATACTAAGAAGTCTTTATCATCACCTGAATCTAAAGATTTCTACCTAATTCCAACCACTTTAGCTAAAGCCTAAATGCCTTTTGCATCCGTTTCATCTGGATCACTTTGGATTCTCAATTTTTATCTTGTTCAATATAAGCTCCGTAGTTGGAGAAGAGAATTTTGAGAAAATGTAAGAAGTAGGGATCAAACGCAAGACATTAAATTCAATTAAATTTTGAAGATTAAAACTGATGCTACACATGTGAGTTATTGGCTCAATAACCATACTTGTGCAAGATAATTAACCAAAATAAGTATCAAAATCTCTATTGGATTGATTTTCCCCTGTATTAAAAAAATAAAAATATGCAAAATGAGTAAATGAGGATAAGTGGGATAAGAAATGACTTTTATGTTCTTATTTTTTAAAAAATAATTTGATAATTAAAATAGTAATTCAATTAATAAAGTAATAATTACAAATGTATAATCAATATTATATAAAGTATATAAAGGGAATAGAAAAAAGAAAAAAAAAAAGAAAGAAAGACAATGAAACATGCTTTTTAATGTACTAATTGATCGATTTAGTGGAAGAGGAAAGAGATATATACATAATATAATATGCTTGTGTCTTTAACAAGAAAATTGTTGCGACACATTTAGCTGGCTGCATCATAAGGGTCAAATCTGCAGATCATATTCTCAGAACTTCAAATAAGAATCAAGATTCTAATGACGACTTGGCATCCTCTTCCCTTCCCATTTCAATTTCAATGGTCTTGTCTTGCTCCCCTCTCCCTCTCCTCTCTTTTCTCTACTTTTTATTTTTCTTTTTTTATACTTTTTCTTCCAATTTTAACTTTGAATAATTTCAGTTTATTTAGTCGGTGTGATGAGTAAAATAAACCCTAGAGACCCTGAACTAAATAACCATTGACTCTTCTCCCTTATGAATTATAATTTTATCATGAAGTTTTTAATTTAAAAGATCCCAATCATGACCAAAAGAGTCGTCAAAATAATGACCAATATGCTCTGTTTTGTTTTATTAATGAAGCTCTATGCACATATACATGTTATGCAGCTCACAAGAAATTTGCAGGAAACCTCCATGCATGATATAATTAATCTGCATGCACATGTCACATGCAGGTGGATATATATAGAAGATCTTTTCCTCCTCAGTACAGAAAATAAAATAAAATGGGTGTGTGCATGTATCTATATATATATATATATATATATTTATACACACACTCACCCACCAAGAAAATTTGGTTAGCAGATTGAAGTGATAAAGTAATCCTTCATTAATACAGATTATTCCAGTCTAACCAGTGACTAACTGGTATAAATACTATAAACTGTTAATTTTATCCTTAGTGAAGGCATCCATATCCATTAAGCTATTAACAAATTGAGTTTTTAATATAATAACACAAACAAGTATGGTTGTAGTACAAATGGTGCATTTTAATAACTGCGAATGGATGTAAAAAGAAAAATTATAAAAAATAATACAAACTACTAAAGTTGTTGATTAGATTACACCATGTTTACATGCAGAGGCAGCGCCTTGCTTTGGAAGATTTATAATCTGGAATTCATGAGTTGTTTGGCACTAACCCAATAAAATAACTGCAAGAATAAATTTTTAAAAAAAAGTGACACACATAAATTATAGGATGTTGTGTGAAATGGTCGTGAATATTAAGCAGGCAAGTTGCATGAGGTGTAACTTAAAGGTTTAAATACTTCATTTTGCATCAGGAATCAAATCTTGGGAAAGGAAACAAGAATATTATGAGCTCAAGATAATGCTCCTATTTTTATTTATTTTAATGTAGTTGGTTGCACTTTGGTTTGGTTTTGGAACTTCTTAAAGTACTCAGATACAAAGGTGGTTCTCCTTTAAAGAAAGCACTACATCCTTTTCTTTTGTTAGGTTTTTAGTGGGGGAAACGGCTATAGATATCCTCATCAACTATCTCAAATTTTTCCAGAGTGTCCATGCATGTTTAATTAATATCTTTGTAACTAAGATAACAACATATACTATAGTACTATTGATAAATATATATATATATATATATATGACAGATAGCTAGGGTATGTTTAGGGCTAATAGATACGTTTTATACAGGTTTTACAAAGGTAATAAAATGATATAGGTATAGCTTTATATATAGATTAAAGTTTTTGTTAAAGTGATCGATGATATCTCAGAAGAATCAGAACATGCAAGATCTAAACATGTGTAGGACCCAATTTCAAATCTCTGAAAATATTGCCTCCTGTGTACTTGTGCTTTCAATATATCTCTTGAATTTTTTTTTTAATAGGTCAAAAAGAAACTGGCATCAATTTATATATATGTGCATGCCTTGAAAACCCTGAAAAAGCAAAGTCCATGAAAAGGACCACGGTTCTTAATATTATTGAACATATTCTTCTTCATTCAAAGATCTTAATTTTTTTTTAAAATAAGGATTAAAACAGTCTCAAGAATTTTGAGTCGCTCTTCCCCACCCAAAAAAGCCAGTAAGGATGGAGATTACATATGGCATCGAATCCAATCATCATTTGTTTAAAGGCAAGTGGGTTAGGTCCTTTGCAAGGGTAAAAGCCCACTAAACTATATTTATATGGCTTTGTTTAGTTAATTCAACATTTTACTTTCAAAGATTAAGGTAATCAAATCCATACGAAGTCTCCTCCTCGCTCTTTCCTTGTAACTAAAGATTGGCTATGTTAATGTTGCGCTGCATTTATTAAAGGACAGAGAGACATCGTCAAGCAAAAAGTTTGATGCTTGGTAATACCACAATATACGCATAAGACACACACAACTTTCAAATTGCTTTTGACCCTCATTCTTGCTCCCACTATCTAGCTACAATGATTCAAAGATGGTCGAAAATTATTTGTATAATGTCAATACCTTGATGTAAAACCCGATTTCCAAATAGGAATAATTTCCCAATTTGACTAGTTTGGGGTTCAACAAGTTGTATCCATTGTTTATACTTATTATCTTGTATCTATTCTTATATGTATAGGACATGTTTGGACAGAATAAAAATTCCGTGATTGAGAAAAAAATAATATATATATATATATATATGTTTAGGGGCATCATAAATTTTTATACATTCTTAAATATTAATTTTTTTTTCATTTTTTTTATTTTCGTTTTTGTTAGTTCATTCTAAATTAGCCTTTATTTGGGAACAAATTTGAGATAGAAATGAGAAAGTGCAAAATGATTTTCTCTTCGTCTTTGGATGTATAATATAGAAATGAAGAGCAAATCACAAAATTACTTATTATCTACCGTTTTATAGTAACGGCTATTGCAAATACAAAATGCTCAGGCCTAATTTTGTGTTAATGTCTGGATTTTTCTCATGATACTTACTATTAATCATCACAAAAAGATGAAACTCTTTTCACCTCTACTTTTTATTCTCATTATATTCCCCTTCCCCTTTTCGATAAACTATTAATACTTGAAAATTATACAAAAATACTAGTTTATATATTATTTTAGAGTTAGCGCTAGCTTTTAATTAGTATCTATTCTTCAATTTTTTTTTTTCGATTCGTCATTTTGAAACATATCGACCAATAGATTACCTTTGAAGAATAAATTACATGGTTTTCCATGCATGGCATTTGTACCTGTGGTTTTTATCTTACAAGATCTATCAATAGAATTAGAAGGTAAAGTAATTAACATAACTGGATGACGTTGAATTGACTGAGAAGTTAGAGAATCTAATTAAAATAATTATGATGATAAGAACTAAATTGAATTGGTATGCCCTTGAAAAAGATATGTCGTAATAAAATACATTTCTCCACAAATTATTGATGAATTAAATTTCAATTCATCAGCACATTTTGCTATCTTATATGAATATTGTATCTTCCCATGCAAATCGTTTTATTTTTTGTCTCAAAAACGTTAGATCTCATGCACCCTCGTCAAGTTCTAAGCAAATGGCATGAAACTCATCGAAAACTTATGCTGATTGAGACTAATCAAGATGATTAACAAACTAATTTCGGGGCATAAATACTAAAATATACATCAAATAAAGTTTCCATTCCTAGGTTTCTAAGTTGGCTAAAGATTGACCATCGGATCATTTGACTAATGTACAAAGTACTAAACTCCAGAAAACTAGTAATCCCAATATTTTTCAAGCGTTTCCCTATTAACTTCCATTGAAGCTTCTCTAAAATTTTTCTCTTTCTTTCCTTCGGAGAATAATTCCCAACATCATCTACCCGGCAGTAGCATCTGAGAAAGATGCGGGACAATACCCAAAACAAGTTTTGATCAAACATTAAGTTTAATAATGAAACTATGAATCTTGTCTTGTCCTTTATGTTTTTAATTAAGAGGAAATTGATAATTAATCAGCACAAAGAGTTTAATATTAAAAGAATATTACTAATTTCCACAGATGATCCACTATAAGAGGGTTTCATAGAAGCTATATGGGTAGCTCTTGTCGGCGATGACGACAATGCCAGGGTATATTTGATTTAATTTGCTTAATAAGATGGACTACAATTTAATTAATTAAATAAGCAAAGGCCCTGAATGAAGCTAGTGGATCTTACAGTTACTTTTTGGATTACGAAAAGAGCCATGACTCGCTCATGCTTAAAGTTGATTTGTTTTTGGGGTTAATTTGAAATGTTTAATGTATAAATAATATATAATTGAGGTTATCTGCTTAGAAAGTGTAGTAGTAGCTAGCTGGATACATCAAGCTACATGCACCAACCTTTCTTAAACCTTAAAGAGGCATATATAAGCTCTTTAATTAGCGTGTGAACTTCAACTCATTATTTCAAAGTATATTAAAATAATATATGGTGATGTTGTCATATATAAATGTCAGTGAAAATATTATTAATTAATGAGTGATACTTCTTATGTGAAACCAAATTTAATCAACAATTTTATAAATCAAAATGAAGAAAAGATTATATGCAAGAAAGTAGTCCTTTACCTTTTTTTTGTAAGCTTTTTTTTCTGTTTTCGCCAAATATGTTTCTTTAGCTTAAAGAAGAAATTTTATAAATTAATTTTGTCAAGAAAACCCGACACAAATCAAAGGTCAACCTTTAATCCATTGGAATGCTGTCACTATCATAATTTTTCACGAATGACATTACCAAAATGTCTCTGTTACATGTTGTTTTTTGTCCCCTATAATCGTTTGTTAGATTGAGCAGAAATCTTAATTGTTAAGCTTCTTTTTTTTTCTTCATAAATAACATTACAGAGATTAACTAACTTGATTAAATCCTTTCGTAAGTTTTCTAAAACGTTCACCGTCAGTACTAGTTCAGTGATCTTAATAATCAACTTACAAATTAAGGAAAAAAAATAAAAATAATTTTAGACTAATAAGCATTGATAGACAAAGAAATAATGGCTCCAACATCAACGTTTTTGCTGGAATTAATTGATATTTGTTTCTTCCTTCAATGAAGTAGCCATAACAATGAGATGCGAAAAACGTAAATTAGATCTTCCTTCAATGAAGAAGTCGAAATAATGAGATGCGAAAAACGTTAGATGATGATGAATCATGACATTCTTTCTGAGTTATATATATGACAATTCCTCCAATGAGAGTGCACTGCAAATCAAATTAATTAATTAAATTTATTATTATTATTATTATTATATATCCATTTTATATAGCTTGGATTTTGTTCAATCTAATATTGGATATGTCTAGAAAATATATATAGAAAGGAAAGTTATAATTTTTCAAAGTTGTTTAATACTTATTACTGATTTAATTTTAAATATTTATTTACATATTTATAAATGTAATTAGGTGAGTATATATAGATAATATACTAATTTACATAAATTAAGTTAAATAAAAATAGTTTTAATGAGTTAATACTTATGCGACACTAATTTTAGTCTTTTAAAATTAAAGTAAGCTGATTGTTAATCCTTTTGTATTCCTTTACTCTCTTCTCATAAACTTTTTGTATAATGTTAAAAAGTTAAATAATTAAGCAGTTCTATATATATATATATATATATATTAAAAAAAGTTAATTTGATGATAAATATAGATAATTAACACTCGCAAATTCTTAAATTCATATTTTTACTTTCTGTTTCATAAAGGGAAAATTTCTTAAATTTAAATTGCTCAAGAAAAAAAAAAAACAACGTATAATTCATTTTAACTATAATTAAATTTCAATTTCAATACATTAATTTTCATAATATTTCACTATCTTAAATATTATAAAAAGTAAAAACACACATATACGTTAAAGTTAATATTTTAGGAAACGATATGGATATCACATAATATCTTATGTCTCCATTATTTAATTTCTTTTCGTAGGATTTCTTACCTGCATGTTTATTAAATTCTCAATTTTTAAACCTTTAGTTTTATTTTATGTATGATATCTGTAGGTTCTGAAATAATTTGGAAAAATAAAATATTATGTTTTAAAATTTGTGCCTTAATAAAAAAAATAATAAAGGTGTACTGAGCTTTCCGTGTTATAATAATAATAATAAGAAGGGAAATCAAAAGAAAGAGTTTGGGTCAGGGGAATGGCAGAATTGAATTCTATAAAGAAGTTCCGAATTGGTCTCACGCTCACCCACTCTGAAAATTACGTTCGGGAATCATAACCAAAAACCAAACTCCCATTTTTTAAAATTGACCATAAACTGGTCATTGTCAAGCTCCTTCTCACCTTTTCCACTCCTTAAAATTATTATTATTATTCTATTTTTCAATAAAATAAAAATTTGAATTTGACCCAAGGGTTTATTGGGAAAGGAGCGAGCGAAATCAACGGACAGGGATTGCTCAATGTGAGAGTTGGCAAATCACAGGCCGTTCATACACAAAGTGGGCCCTCCTACTTTAAACCTGCCTTCCACGCCATCCTGAGACCGTAGCATTATATCCGCTGCCCATGTGTGCTGGTCCGGTTGTGAAAAGACACCACTACCCTTGTAGTCTCACTCTTCCTCACTCTCTCATATCCACGGTTTTGTGTACAGAAAATTAAAAATAAAAACAAAAATTAATTTTATAAATAAAAATAACTATTATATTTTTATTTTAAAAATTATAAAAATATAAATACCATTAAATAATAAATATAAAAATATAATAGGCATTACGTCAATTTTTTTTTTCATTTTCTATTCATATACCACACTTAGTAACTTATATAGTCTTATAATTTAACAAATCAGTGATTTTTTTTTTATTTTACTTTTAAAGCTACACAATAATATTTTCAGAGTGAATTGGGTGGTTTAAAAAAAAAAATTATTAACTAAAATCTTCACTTAAAATAGCTATAAGGAAATGATAAAATCTTATTTAAAATGATAAGATCTATTCATACTTAATCAGATAAACACACCTGTTCATTTTTGGTACTTCAAAAGTACTAAATAATTGGTACTAGTATTAATTATAAATTGTGGAATACCATTTTTGTCAAAATTATATAATTTAATTTTAAATTATGATTGAGTTAAATTTTAAATAAATATTCATCTGTCAAAATATGAATAACAACAAATTTTTTCTTTATTTTGAATATAAAAGCAGTAATTTAGTGGTGAAAACGAATAATGATATATAATTAAATGCACTATCATTTGTTTAAATTTTAAATATGTCTTTTTTTTTTTTTAAATTAGGTCACTAAAAATGGGATAAGGAAAATGAAATAGCACAAACCCCAATGTGAGTTACTGTTACAATAGCTTGTGAACAGTACTTAAAAGAAAAAAAACGTAGAGTGTGTATATATATATATATATAATTTAAGAAAAGATTTTTGCAAATAATGGATGGGAATAATGAAATGATAATTAGACAAGAACGTCGGCACAAGAATTGGTGGGGGTGGGGGGGATGAGAACGTGGGAGTGAGGGAAGAGAAAAGGAACACGTGGCGAAGGAGAAGAGAAGGGACGTACGAATAAGGATACGGGTTGGCTGCACTGGATATGGCTAAACAAGGCGCAGCCATGCCTCCACTACTCTCTACTCATTACTCATTACTCATCACTGTGCCGGCCCCACCACCACCACTCGCTGGACATCCCCCCCACCTGAATATTTACTGCTCCCACGTTAACCTGTCGTTGCACTCTTCCCACGTGCCATTTGCCCTTTCATTCATTTTAATTTAAATAAAATATTTTACAAATTAAAAAAAATTAATAAATTAAAAGAAAAAAATAAATCTTACTATATACATTTTCGCTCTTACTTTTTGTATTATTTTCTTTGCTTAAAAACTATTTTACCAAATAAAATGATCCAAATCCCTTCCAAGTCTCTTCACCTTCCCACCCCTTCCCTTGTTACTTGTACTAGTTCGTATGTCAGTACACTCGCCCAATGGATCCCTGGGTGTATCTATTAAAGAGAAAAGTAGATATGGGGTGACGTTTCAATTTTGCTGGACCCCGCCCCATATCATGTCTTGTTTTATTTTCTTTCCGTTTTCTTTTATAAGATTTTTTTCTTCTTGATTTCAATAAACTCCAAGCACTTTTCAAATTTAATTGATGAAGCCCTATTTGGTTTGAAATAATTTTTATTTTTTTAACTTTTTAAAAATAAAAGAACAAAAGTCATTTTTTACTCTTAAAATTATATTTTTCATTTAATTTCATTCATTTTTCATTTTATTATGTGTACTAAACAAAGTGTTATATTACTCATGGGATCATTTTTCTTATGAAAATATAATTTAAATAACTATAATTAAAAGAATTCATTTCTAAAAGTCAGAAATGAGGTTTGTATTTAAAGCATATTTTTTCTTGTTAACATGAATTATTTTTTAATTTAAAATAATTTAATAAAAATATATAATTATTAAAACTAAAAATATAGTCATAAAATAATTATTTATAAAAAATTTTAAACCGATTAAAAATGGTTAGTAATATTTAATTTCAATAATATTAATAGTATATGTATTAATATATATTTAATCAACATTAGTACTATTTTATGATAATAAATTAAGTTTAATGTTGTCAGCACAAAATGAATAAAACATTATTAAAAACTAATATTATACGTGATGATATTTTAGTTAAAATGAATTTAATTGTAGGTTATGTTATTGTGTAATTTTTCATAAGAAATATGAGCAACATAGAATTCAATTATTTTTCAAAAAATAAGGAAAGTAATTTACCCCCGTGAAAAAAAAAAAGCTAAATAGAATGCGTTTCAATTCCTATTAATTATCGACTATGCACTATGATGAGTGAAAACTATATCTTATTTTTTGAATTAAAGCTTGATTATATAATATATAAAATTAAAACATCATCTAATATATCCAAACCTTAAAATGTAACAAAATACTTTTTAAACACAAAGCACTAAATATGCTTTCAGTGGGTATTTTACCCTTTTATATTTTAAAGTTTGAATAAATGTTTGTTATATTTAAAAGTTTAAATAAATTAATTTTTTAATAAAACTTTAGTTCAAATAAGTGAAATATAGTTTTTTTTTTCATATAATTATTATTAATTTTTAATTATATAACCTTTCTGATTTTATTGAGCCAACTTTGCTGTGCTTGCCGTCATCAATGATATTTGTTGAAGTTTTGTTTTCCGATGAGTTGATGTAGTTAATAGATAAAAATAGTAACTGAATATGGGAATGGAAAATAATTAATTCGACCTGAAGAATCTATCTCACAAGCGATTTGAAGTATATTTGTTCAATAAAAATTGGGAGAAACATCGTATTTAATTCATTTTTTCTTTGTTCATTAGTAATGACATGCGCATGCTCGTGTACGTATATATATATATATATATATATATATTGTAAAAATTATTTTTATTGTAAATTCTTTCAAAAAAATATGAGTTTACAGATTTGATTAATTGCATTAAAGAATATATTCTTAACCAATTATTGGAAATCTTAAAAGTAAGGAAAAATGATTTTTTATTATCTAAAATGTTTAAAGAAAATTATATATACTTCTCTCAAATATTGTTAAAATTACAAAGATTTTTTTTTATTTTTATATTATATACAAACTTTTTTAAACAAATAGTTGATTACACTTTACTTTAATTTTAAATTTTTTACCATAATATTATTCATTAACCTAAATGCTTTTTTCGTTAAATTTAATAAAAAAAATGTATTCTTGTTTATTTTTATTTATACATATTTGAACACAAAATTTATTCTATTTTATTTGTATTTGTGCATATTTAAATGTAATAAATATCTGTATATTTAGATTAATGATATTATTTTAATTAAAAAAATTAAATTAAGACTAAAATATATATTTAAAAAATAAAAAAGATATCTGTATAATTGTAGTAAAATTAATAAAATAATTGTATAATTTACTCAAAATTACGTTTAAATGTTTAGAAATAAAAAACTCACAAATAAAATGTTTCCATTAAATAATTTAGAAAATATATACTAGCTAGGAAATTTTGTTACCAACCTACTTTTTATTGAATTTGTTAAAAAATTATATCTATTGCCAAAAAATTATTTTAAATGACTATTTTTTATAATCATTATATAACTGAGGTCAAAAAAAAAAAAAATTCACATATCTGAAACCAGACTTTTTTTTTATAGTAAAAATCTGAGGTTAATGTCATTTCGGTGATTTCATGTGATCTAACCACTTTCTTCTAGCAGACGAAAGTTTACAAAGTTCTTTTTTTCTTTTTAAATAAAAGTAGTACAGCTTTCATTAAAAAAAAAAAATTAACAAAGTAAAAGCGTGCACAACAAACTAGAGCAGCCATGGCGCGTGGCCTTCACTCGACCCAATCTAGGGGCGCACACACTGATGGCGGCGCAACTTTAAAATTTCTGCTCAAAATTACTCGTAAAACACTGTTTTCTTGCCATAATAATCTTTGATAAATCAAAGTCCCTTGTGGTTAAAGTGGTAAATATAGCTAATAAATTTAAAAATAGAAAGAAAGGAGAATGTATTAAGCCTATAAGTGGGTTCCACGGAAGTTGATTCTCTACGGTCAGCTAACAAAAAGAGTTGCATTTTTCATTTTTTAATTTCAAATTATAAGTTTAAAGATAAAAATTAAAACTAAGTGATAAAAAATTATAATTATACAAATTATATTTTAAAAATTTTAAATTTATAGTATAAGTAAAATTTTTTAAATTAATTGTTTTTATAATTATAATTTTTGAACTCTTAACTTCAATTTTTATTTTTAAATTCATAATTTAAGACCTAAAACTTAAGAAAAAAAAGAAAGAGCCTCTAAAGACTGAATGCATCCTCTATAATACTGTAGCAACTGTAGACGATCTGCTTTGTGGATTCAACTCATTTTCTCTTCTTAAATTTATTTAATGCATTTTCTTCTCTGTATGCAAACAGATCAAGTTTTAAAGTTTCACATACTAATTTTGTAATTTGCAAGTGTCTTAAAAAGAAAGAATGACATAAGAGGTGAGGGATTGTGTAAAGATCACTTCCTTTATTTTTACCTACTCCCTATTCATTCTTTTTTTTTTTTTCTATCTCTTGTTCATTTCACAGAAATTTTATAAATTTGATGATTCAAACTCTTGATTTTGAGTTATACAAATATAAATATAAAAGTTCATCTAAATATTTACATTTGATTTTAATGATTTTATTTTAATCCAAAGTCCAGCTGTAAATATTATAATTAAATCTTAATTGATTTGAATAAAATATAGCTTTCCAAAATTTACCTGGTGAATACTTTTTCCGTTATACGGTATTAAACTAATCATCTCATAAAACGTATTAACGTAATCATAACGGTTTTTGTTTGCAATGTTTTTAATCCTTCTTCTCCCCCGCGCTGTGTCTGTCCCTATATATACTCCTAACCAACTCCACCATATTCGCCTCACTCCACACCACACCACAAGAAGCACTCCTCGTTCTCCTTTTGTCTGCTCTTTCCCTCTCGCGCAGTCCATCAAACACTTGACACGCACACCACCATGACCACCCACATTGATCACATGTGGCTCTTGGCCTTAGCTTCCAGATGCACCCAACACAACCTCTTTTGGTCCCTCTTCATCTTCGCCTTCCTCCTCTGGTTAACCATCTCCCTCTTTCACTGGTCTCACCCCGGTGGTCCCGCTTGGGGCAAGTACTACTCCTCCTCTCACTACTCTACCATAAAATCCAAAACAAGTAATAATTCACCTACTACTTCTTCCATTTCTCCATTAACGATTCCTGGACCAAAAGGGTTACCTCTTTTCGGTAGCATGAATCTTATGGTGTCACTTGCCCACCGCCGTATCGCTGCCGCTGCAGAAGGTTTCGGAGCCAGGAGGCTCATGGCCTTCAGCCTGGGCGAAACGCGGGTGATCGTCACGTGCCACCCGGACGTGGCGAAGGAGATTCTGAACAGTTCGGTGTTTGCGGATCGACCGGTGAAAGAGTCGGCGTATAGCTTGATGTTTAATAGAGCGATTGGGTTTGCTTCCTACGGGGTTTACTGGCGGACTCTGAGGAGGATCGCTGCCACTCACCTCTTCTGCCCCAAGCAAATCAAGTCGTCGGAATCACAACGGTTCGAAATCGCTGCCCAAATGGTGGAAATATTCGAAAGTTATCAAGGGAGCTTGCGAGTTCGTGAGGTGCTGAAGAAGGCGTCCCTGAATAGCATGATGCGTTCGGTGTTTGGAAAGCGGTATAGGCTGGACGAGTCAAACTGCGAAATGGATGAGCTAGCGGGGTTAGTGGGTGAAGGGTACGACCTATTGGGTACCCTTAACTGGGCCGACCACCTGCCCTGGCTTGCCGATTTCGACGCTCAAAAAATCCGGTTCAGGTGCTCCCAACTCGTCCCTAAAGTGAACCGGTTCGTGAGTAGAGTCATCGCCGACCACAGAGCCCAAAAGACCGAAATGAACCGGGATTTCGTGGACGTTCTGCTCTCCCTCCAAGGGCCCGATAAATTGACCGACTCCGACATGATCGCTGTACTATGGGTAAGTAAATTACTAAATTTCATTTTATTTATTAATTATTTCATTAATAAAAAATTAGTTTAGAACGTGCCAACTGTCAAGTGAAACTAAATATTGTCTCTTTTTTTGGTTTTTTAAAGGAAATGATATTTAGAGGGACAGATACAGTGGCGGTTTTGATAGAGTGGATACTAGCGAGATTAGTGCTTCATCCTGATGTGCAATGGAAGGTGCATGCAGAGCTTGATAAGGCAGTTGGGAGGTCACGTGCCGTCACAGAGGCTGACGTGGCAGAAATGGGATACTTGACGGCGGTGGTGAAAGAGGTGCTGAGGTTGCACCCGCCGGGCCCTCTTCTCTCGTGGGCCCGTTTGGCTATCACTGATACGACCATTGATGGGTATCACGTGCCTGGAGGGACCACAGCCATGGTCAATATGTGGGCCATCTCGCGGGACCCACATGTGTGGAGGGACCCATTGGAATTTATGCCCGAGAGGTTTGTCACCGAAGAAGGGGAGATGGAGTTCTCTGTTCTCGGGTCGGATCTACGCCTTGCTCCATTCGGTTCGGGTAGGAGGACGTGCCCGGGCAAGACATTGGGTTTGACTACGGTGAGCTATTGGGTGGCGACGCTTTTGCATGAGTTTGAATGGGTACCGTCCGATCAAAGTGAAGTTGATCTATCAGAGGTGTTGAGGCTCTCTTGTGAAATGGCTAATCCTCTCTCAGTTAAAGTACGCCCTAGGCGTGGGTTAAGCCATTGTTAATTAAGTTAAATACTTATAAAATCAATAAGATGATGTACTGGTGAAATTAATACGTGTTTTTAATTTATACTCTCCGTGTTACTCTGAAAACCAAAAAAATCAAGTACTGAGAAGCTTATTCTTATGCTTTTCGCACTACCTACAGAGAGTAAGAGTTTATATGGTTATAATTTAAGGGATGTGATTCTGTTAAAATAAAATTAATCTTTGATTCTTCTTTTGAAAGCGTCTTTAATCATCAATATAGATTGACTCATTTTGGTACAAATAATTCGATCAGAACTTAGAGATCTTCAGACGCTTACCGATTAAAAAAGAAAAAAATTAACTTTTGTCCCCTCGTTTAGCATGACACGGATAAGACATACTGCTAACTAATTCACATCTCAAGTGCAAAGGCTTAGAGAATCTTCTGGCATCAACAACTGTGTCATACATAAAATAATTCCCACAAATATAGAAATAGAACGGAAAAGTACCTCCACGTAACATCATAATGGTAAGAATCTAATCTAAACCCATGAAATTGAGCAAACCGAACCTTGTATAAAACATCGGATGCTTCATGCTCGATCCTTTGTGTCTCTGTTTCCAGATGGGAATTAGTTAAAAAATGATACTAAAATGTTCATAGAAGTATCAATTCTCTTCTCTTTCTTTAGTTGTACGAAGATGATTTCTAAGTTAATGACACCTTCCTAAGCTGTCTCATGCCAAGATTGAAAGATTCGTATGAGAGATTCTTGTAGCCTACCCTGAAGTATAAGTAGTAGGACCTAACAATCTAATGACATTTTAAAAGATGTAGGCAATTTGGCATTATGTAAACCTAAGACTGTTATATAAAATTGTTAGGATAAAAACCAAAAAAAAAAACCGTAATTTTATAAATGAAAAATAATTTTTATATTTTTATTTATAAATAATAATAAATAAATATTATTAAGCAATGATTATATAAACATAATAAACATTACACTTTTTTTTTTTTTTTATTTGGGGGGGGTATAACATTCTTGTTGTGCGAGGTTTTAAGATTTCAGAATTAGTTTATAACACCTTCTTATAGGTTGAAGACAAGCTATTCACGCTAAGATAAGAAGATTCTTAAAAAAAAAAAAAAATTTATTGTAGCCTACCCTGAAGTATAAGTAGTAGGACCTGACAATCTAACAATATATTGAGAGCCTATGGCAATTTGGCATTATGCAAATCTGGGACAAAAACCCTAGCCTTATATGTTGTGCTCTCACGAAGTACATAGTTACCTCTGCTTTCTAGGCAACTGTGACTCTCACAGACACATCTAGCTGTCTTTCTTCCGCCTATTACTCTCTATATTGTTAATTTGTTTCTGTGTCACAAACTCGGACCAACATAGCCTCCGTAAAATATTCAAGTTTTGAGTCTTTGAGGTTCTCTCTTACTCAAATTTAGCGCATACAGAAGAGAATGTCTATTTATTTATTACTATGCTTCTTTCTGAGTCTTTTTTACTATGTTTGGGCAGTTTCAAATCAACTTCATGTAAAGGGGGGCTTCTTCCCATTTGACTAAATGGTTACTATGATGATGGTTATGGGGGACCATCTCACCATCTTTTTTGGTCTGCATAAATAGCTGTACAATTTGTACTCATTTTAATTGACCAAGATCCACAATTATTCTATTCTATATGACATCTCAAGAAAAAAAAAAATTAAACCAATAATTTGGTTTTCAAATATATCTTCAATAAAGTCATCAATTCTTTTAATTTACTTTGGTTTCAATTTAACCATTCTGTGAACTCTAGCTCTTAGCAAACAATCTTTGAACATGGAAGGCCTCCGTAGCATGAAACATCAAACTCTAGTGATTTTTCATTGACTTCAGTCAATAATTTTTTTTTTTTGGGTCTGCATAAATACTTATTTTAATTTTTTTTTACCAAGATCCACAATTATCCTATTGTTCATGACAAAATTTGTTTTTTTTTTTCTTTAAAATCAAATCAATAAGTTGGCCTTTATATGTAGATACTTTTACTGTAGTTTTAATGAATTCTTATTCTTACATATATTCTTTAAACAATCAGATAGTGAGCTAATAAAAATTTTTCAAAACAGGTGTGTCAGTAAATTTCATCATATGTTAACTTTAGTAAGTTTTAGTGATTTCTTTTACTATCAACTAAAACATTATACTAGTGTAAGAAATTCTTGACATTAAGAGCTAATGGAATGATTGAATTGAATTCAAATTAAAAAAGTGAACAGAATTGAACTGAATCTGAATTCTTTTAAGCACTAAGCTACAACTGGTTACATATTTAATTTGGATACTGAATGCTAATTTAGTCTCTTTTTCCCTCCTAATTCGTTGTGTGGTTTAAACAATTAGAGATGACCTTCATCCTCTGAACTCTTCTTTTTCTTCTTCTTCTTTAATAAGAAACTATTTGAGCCAAACAAACAGAAACCGAGGGAACAAAAGCACTTTAGTATGAGCATCTTGGTTAGTAGTAGAGTCAACTCGCAGGGATAAAAACTCAGGCTGGTTTATCAAAAGAAGGACGTTTGTTTTCTTAACTGGGGCCCAGCCATGGTTGGCCCTGTCTTGGCAAGGAATCCAAATCCATTAAATATGATGTTCCAACTTTTTAGGAAACAATATGAATATTGCAATGGACAGCTTCAACCCCATGCACGACATAGAGATATGGATATTGATGTTTTTGTTCTGTCTGGCTTTGGTTTTCCCTCCCTTTCTTTCATTTTCTTATTGAAAAAAATATATACATATGTCCTATATATGTAATCATTGCAGTGTTACTATGAATTAGGGATGTAATGCGTTTTAATCCTGCTTGATTAACAAGAATCCAACTTTGAGTTCTTACCGCATGTATCTGACTATTTCAAGTGATGGGGTTTACTGATTTTCTCGCTTTAGTAAATTTTTATACACTCTTTACGCTAATGGATTAAAGACTGTTAAAACTTATATCATTATCATTAACTTTATACATACGGTATTGACTCAGGAACTTTAATGTACTTTTATACATTCAAACAACCAAGGATTTGACAGTAACATAAAATTATATTCATTGTTGTCACATCAACTTTTGCTTAAACCCTCATTTAGCATTTAAGAGTTAAGACAACTAGATTAACTACTAAGATAGGATGCGTTTGGCACCCGTCATTGATAATTAACACATAATTATGTACTATTAGTTGTATTATGAAACTAGTCTCTATCTCCTTCTGCTGTTCTCTATCTGCATCAGATTGCCATACCCATAGTTTAAAAAACTGATTTTGGGAAATTTCCTCTATGACTAGTTGTTAAATTCATAACTATGAATTCTCTCTAGAGAAAAAGAAGATTATTAAACCATCCTGCTTTTGCAGAAGGCTGCTTTACTTATAAGTACAAAGTATTGAACTTAAATATGATCGTGCATAAGATCATGTGCAAAACCAACAAGACATAAAAGAGAAATCAATCACTAATTGTTTTAATTAGTCACATTTTGTGTCGGCTAACTTGGTTCACATTTTCTTTCTTTTTTTCAAAAGGGCATTTGAAATGTAATAAATGCTGATGAAAGACAGAGATTAAACAGTGAGGCCTCATATGTACTATGCATATAAGGTGTTTTTCCCATTTGGTTTATGTTATTAAGAGGGTTGAAAGAACAGATGGAGCCCTTGACAATGATCTAACAGAGGATTAGACCTCCTTTATTAGTAAATTTGATAGAGACTTCCCAACAATTCATTAAGCTAAATGATTCAATTATAAAGATAGAATTGATTTTAGCTTTATAACATGAACCTCTCTCTTACTTAAGGCTTGTTCTGTATTTCACTAGACACAGACACTGACCTGAAAGGAAATTCTAGCACAATGCACAAAAGCATGACTTCCCATGTTTGGATAAGAAAAGGAAAAGGAGAAAAGAAAAGGTGGCTCGAACTAATTAAATGGTTTCCAATATAAATTTAATTACTCAGCTAAAAGCATGCCTGCAAGTTTGATAACTATAATTTTGTGCAGAGTTGTGGTAGTTGTTCAATTTTGCTTTTGGAGTTAGAAGGAGAAGGAAATGAAAGGAATTGAAAGAAAAAGAATCGGGAAGAGATATTGAAATAATAATTATCTTTCTTCTTGTTTAAAGGCGCATCCTTTTTCAAAATTCTCTAGATTAAAATAACTTTAAAATATAAAAGAAATAGGATTTTGAAAAGTTAGTTAAAAATATTTTATTTTCCCGTCATTATTAATAATGTCTAAATAAAAAAAAGATTTCAATGAAACATTACTTTCTATTTTCTTCTTCCCCGTTATCCCCCGTTGAAATATATGCTTATCCCCTATCCTTCATTAGAGTATATGTTCGGGAGTTGGAAGGAAAAAGGATGATTAAATGGTAATTTTTCTCCTTCTTGTTTGGGAAAATTTTTTCCTCTAAAATCTCCCAAATTGGAAGAACCTAAAATTATATAAGAGAGAGTAACTTGGAGGATTAGTTGAATATCCTCCATTCACCCCCTCCCCTGTAACAAACTATCCAATAAGGAAGATGTTTCAGTGAAATATTTCCTTCCCTTTTCTTATTTTCCCTTCTATTATCTCCAATCCAAACATACTCGCTCAAATAATATATACTAAAATCTACATTGTTCATATCTAAACTACAGCCATAAATATGAGAATCTGACTCCACGAGCCTAACCAAGAGTGGACAAAGTCATATACAAGCCAAAGTTAGGTACAATCTGAGCAAGATTTTCATAACAATCTTTGGAAGGTATAAAGCCCTACAGTGAAATCAATATAAATCTTTGCTAATCAAGAGTGTCACAAACTCGAGTTATCAAATAATGGTAAATAGATTATCTGTTGCGTAACACGGTATGTTATATAATAGGTGAGGTTTAAAAATATGAATTTTTGGGAAGCACAGTATACGATGCTATGTTGAAAGCACTGTAGAGGATCCAAGTTGCAAATATGGAGCCTAAAACATATATGAGGTAAAAGATATTTGTGCACAGTGTTGAAAAGGAAAAATTAAAAAAAAAAAAAAAAGAACTTCGCATTGTGGAGTTCCCTAATAATGCAGGGTTTCATTCATGCACTATGCAAATATACAATTAATGGGGATTACTTGTTTGGGACTGAAAGTGTGTGTTAGAAACAATGCATTAGAGAGAAGAACATAAGAGATTAGTTGTGGTCAAGATAGGGTGTATTATGTACTAATGTTTGAATGCTGATTTTGACATAAACGTCCCATGCCAACTTTCCAACAATCCGATGTGTCTGTTTGGTGAAACTTGACTATTTGTGGAATCTAATCGGATTAGGCGTGCAATCAATTAATGTGTCATTAGCATATTTACATATCCCCCAAATCTCGCAATTTTTTGAACACACAATCAGTGAAAGACAAATCAAAGCCAGGAGTAAGTTCTTACTTGGTGTTGCCATTTCCAGCAATAATTTTATTGTGATTGTCTATTTTAGCCAGCACTTGTTCTCTCACACGCAAAGGACACACTATTAGTTAATAGTCTTTTCTATCTTTAGCTTTTTGTGTAGATCACAACAATTATTGGTATTTTTGGCCTTTGAATTTTCCAATTATTTTCAGCACCCCAGCCTGGAAAACCATATAAAATTTTATAAGCAATGCAGAAGTCTCAGGTTTCTAGTTTCGGCAAGCAGTTGATCTGCTATATTTTCAGATGCTAAAAGGGTTGACATGATAAACGAGTTCTAATTAGAATAATTTATTGGTTTTTCTTACTAATAACAGAAGATTAGCGTGCCTTTGAATTTTCCTAGCTGCTTTTCTTGTTCTAAATTAAGTTAGTAGCAGCCTGCAAAGTTATGTCAGAAATTTATTTGTCAACTTTCATTCAATAACTCAATTGTTTTAGTTTAATTGGTCACAAATATAGAGTCAAAATCTCTACAGTGAGAAATTTTGTCTTTGCCATCCTTAATTTGTTAATTAAAATCACATGTTTTAAAGAACTTTTT
This sequence comes from Erythrophleum fordii, assembly GCA_032878935.1. Classification (NCBI taxonomy): domain Eukaryota; kingdom Viridiplantae; phylum Streptophyta; class Magnoliopsida; order Fabales; family Fabaceae; genus Erythrophleum; species Erythrophleum fordii. Next base: position 9,607,399 of record JAVQMF010000047.1, read on the forward strand.
TGTGAAATACTAGTAATTAGCACATGAAATGACTCCGCAAATTAATTGAGACAAATTAAGTAGGCGTTTAACATGATAGGTACTGCTTTACTTCCATTCGGTTGAGATTCATTTGTGAAATATTTATTGCTTTCAATTTTTTTTTTTTTTTGGTCTTTGGAAATTTGTCTAGGAACTGGGTCAGAGCGAATGAACTTGAAAATTGAATTAATTAAAAAAATTACTTAGACATAGTCAAACATCAAGAGAAAAATCAAAATAGAGTGAAACTCTCTGGGAGGTTGTCAAGTAGTGTAAACCAAAATGTGATGTGTGATTAAAAAATCACATTTATATATTCAAATCTGATTCATTTGATTTTCTGGGGGACCGGGCTGCAAGGCTTTTTTGTTTTTTTTTCTTTTTTTAAGAATTTCTTAATTTTGACTTGAAGGGCTTGGTTTTGACTGTATTGAAGAAATAGATTGATTGAGATATACGCAAAATAACCTAAACATTACTTGATTGAATTTTCTTGGAAGAAAAAAAAAGGAAAGAAAAACGAAAGAATGGAAGTTTTGAATTTAATTCCCATGTTTAAGATAAATCTTAGAGGGATTTTGATGAATAATTTGGTTTCATAAACATAGAATTCATATTTTTCTCAAGGCTTGAGCTGGTCAAAGGGGATATCAGAATAAAATAATTGTAATTAACCTTTTAAATATGCTAATATTCAAGGTGTCAATCTCATTAATAACACTGCTAAATTAGCAGTTGACCTGGTTTGGTCGTGTTCAATTTAAAATGTATAACGATCGTTACTCCATTTTTTTTTAAACCTAAAATTATTAACTGCAGAAAAACTTAAATATAAAAGTATTGTTTTATGTGGACTAAAAGAGGATCAACACTCTACATATTTTTGTATAATTTAACCAAGAACGAAGTTTGATCGAATTAATTAACGATTTCCCAAAATTTTTAAAAAAAAAAAAGAAAGAAAGGAAGATTTTCGAAAAATAATTGAGGAAAAAATCTAAAAAGTATTTTTAGGCAATGTGATACATGCATAAAGTCATAAGACATTCTATTTCTAAATTATACACCCATCCATGCATAAAAGTTAGACCAAGTTACTGGCTATATATAAGACTGGTCAAAAGGGCAAAAAATAATAAAATAAATAAAGGCTTCGCTGAATGTTTAAAAGAGCTAGAGCAAAGATTTTATATATATATATATATATATATATATATATATATATATATATATATATATATATATGTTATAAGGAATTTCTGAAACCATACATGTACTCACGAAAAAGTAACTTTCTTTGACATACACCAAATCAAAGGTTTGACAAAAAATACACCAAATCATTTTTTTGTTGTATATACAACAATAAAAAGAATAAATATTAAAATCTCTTATAAATTATGTAAAACTCACTGGTAGACAAAGGCTATTTGAATTGTGAATGAATGACATGTGACATGAATAAAGGCACTATCCTTCTTTTTTTCCTGTCCCATTATAAAAAAATAATTCACCCCACCCTCATCCAATATGGGGTTTATCCTTTTCTTTAATTTTGAAAAAAAAGAAGAAGATATGCAAGTAAAAAGCTACAAATATTTTTTTAAGTATGCAAAGGAAACTGAGCTAAACATTTGTTTGTTACCAACAAAAAAGGTGACCAAAAGTTTTCAATTTTATTTAATATAAAAATAAGACATTAATACCAGCTGGACAGATTCATTGCTAAGCAACTGTTTGATTTAGTCATTTGTTTGCCCCAAACAAAGTGGGACAAACAGGATTTTCCATCAATCATGTCTACAGCTAAAATCATACCTTTTTCTAATATATATTTTAGAGAGAGAGAGAGGGGGGGGGGGGACCAAATTACAATAGATTTTGAAAGAACAAAAATGGGACCACGTAGGAATCTAGCTCACGAGATTATCACAAAAATGATTGACCTGTGAATCATACGGTGATAACAAAATCTGGCTACACCACCATATCTCAAGGTAGGGAAGCTCAAGTTTCGTATTATTTGTGGTGATTAGTCCTCTGGTTGGGGACATCCGAGAGGGCTCTCCAATTGTTCATGGTGACGGTTCACTATGGTGATTGTAACAAAGTGAGGAGAGATAATTGGTAGAGATGAACAAGTCTCCAATCAAGTTGAGTATTGGCTTAACTTAATACTTTTACTCAAGATTATATCGGATTTCAAATTTAAAGTTTAATATTTGAACTGACTAAACCAGATTTTTTCTTAATTTTTAGCTAAAATTGTAAAATAACTCTTGACAAAAAATATAATTTTTATATAAATCTCTGTAAAATTATACCTTATCTTAAAAAAAAAATTATATTTTTAAAATTAATATCACTGAACTGGAGTGAGCCGATTTGGCAAACAAAGCCACTCTGATCTGAACTTGAATTTTTTTTTTTTCCTGTGGTCTAGCGTAACCCAACTCAATGTAATTATGCTATACTAAACTAATCGGATTAGATCAAAGGCATGTACACCCCTAATAATTGAAACACACTAATATTTGAATTGATATTATTAAAGCAAAGTGATAGCCAAAAAAGAGTAAGTAACCATTATCTCAGTAGCGTTCGAGCTATTTATAGATATGTTCCTGAAGGCATCATGGTAATTGCTCTTAAATAAATTGGGACAGGTAATAATATATGTGAAAGGAGCTTGTTAGCTCTGCAGAGCGACGCCCTAATGCACTTTTTTTCTAGAATCGTATGTGATTCTCTAGATATTGTGACCTATTGGATCAGCTAGGTCAGCCCAGTCCAGTATCCACCAAGCCTAGGGCCCAAGCAAACCCAAAAGCCCATTTATCAATTTGATCGAACCTTATTGACTAGTTATATTAAACATTATAAGTTCATTGACTTTTGTTGAATTCTAAAAGCAAAATCATCACGTGGGCTGAGTGATTGTTGTTGGGTTTCCAAACAGAGAACGAGCTCAATACGTTCATAGAAACTCTTACTCAATACGTTCATAGAAACTCTTACTACAAGAAACAAAAACTCTACCTTACCACTCCCTAGAACCTCAACTTCTTCAAACCTGCTATAGAACTGACAATAGCATTACCTGCAGATTGCTAGATTTGATATTTATTAAAATCCATTTTAGAAGATGTAAATACGAAACCCAAATCACGTTAAGAGCACTGCAATATAATGAACAATACAGTCACGAAAGTTATCCCTTGCAAGTATGATCATGATACAGAACAATGAATTCAAATGATACGCAAGAACAAGCAAAAAACTATGGTACTGCAAACACCACAGATTATGAATAACAAATCTACACCAAAACTTCGGTTCTAGCTCAAAGTCAGTTCTCGGGTTTGGCCGGACTTGGTTTTTTACCATAGTATTGCAGAACAAACGCAAAGCCCAATATCAGCAAGGGGACCAGAAACTGCAAGATCTGGAGTACAAATCCGGAAGATTGGTCACTAACAGCAGTTGCTTGTGTAGGTGGTGGTGAACGGTAGTTAGGCTTTTCTGGAAGGGTGTTGGTGTCAACCACCCCAACTAGGTATTTTTGCATCATCTCCTTTGCAGAGTCACTGTGACCCACGTCTTCAAAATCATCTGTGGCATCCTTCTCTGAAAACACCAGAAGATTCTTAAAGCCTGTTTGGCCCAACTGTGTACGAGAAGAGGAGAGAAAGAGAGAAAGTGGGGGGGGGGGGGGGCGCTTACTTCTTAGAAGTAATTACTTTTTTTTATTTTGTAATGGTTTTGATGTGTTTGGCTGAGAAATAAAACTGCTTTTAAATGACAACAAAATCCATTTTTCAGTTGTGAGAGAAGCTGGAATGCAGAGCGTCTCTTTAGAAGCGAGATAGAAATTTTCTTTTTGAACAAAAGCATTTCTCACTCAAAATAAAAAATTGCAAATATTATCCAACTTTTTACTTCTAAATGGTCCTCACAAATTACTTACCGGCAGCCAACAGCAGAACTTCATCACCTCCTGGATGTTCTTCCAAAAATGGAGTGACATTATAAACCTGGTGCAATGGAATGCATGCAAATTAATAAAATATTTAGATGAACATAAGAGAATAAATCTAAAAGGAAGTTACTACTTCAAAATTTACAGTACCAACACAGAGGGAAAGTAAAAGAGGATATCAAAAGAAATTAAAGCAGTTGCAAACTGCAAATGCCAAAATTCAGCGGGAGGCTTTGAGTGTGTTGTGTATATTTGACATCCAAAAGCAAATGTAAGGTATCTTATTCTGTCCCATGATTTTTATTTCTTGTCCTTTCTTCAGCGTGAAGCACTGAAACTAACATTGCCACAGCCTCCAACTTACCATTAATTGAGCTAATTCATCCTATTGTTAGATAGCGAAATTAAAAAGAGAAAAAAAAATAGCATAATTAATTTTTTCTTCAACGCTGATTACGGTGGCATCTATATAAAATGTTGTATGCCCAAAAACATTTGCAGCCTCTAGAGTTGCCTAGACTAACCATAAATAAACTCTTTCCAGAATGCCAAGGATTAAACAGATTCATTATTAGATAACCTATCATATATGCAACAGCTTACAATAATTATAACTTGCTCTGACAACTGTTTTCAGATTTAATTTCAATCAACAAAAGCCATGTCTTCTCTTGGCTGCATCAATTTGAAATTGGACAGGAAGGGACATATGATTATGTCAACCTAATAGCGCAATAACCTAATGAGTAACAAGCAGTCAAGCACTTGTAAAACAAAATTATTCATGTAATTTCTATTTATCTCAACAAATAAAGTCTAAAATTAATTAGGGAAATAATAATTAAAAGTGATAAATTGATCACTATCTCCAGAATTTGTCGTGCCTCTTGACTGACATTATATGACCCTTTGCATGAATAACACTTCTTGCCACTGGTTTAAGAACTGTGTCTGTGTAGTTACAGACATATGCTACAGTTCTCACATGCTGTAAGTCTCATTCACAGTACACTGCAAAATTTTTTAACCTGCACTTATTGTGGTTCTACTTGTTTCAAAAATTAATTTTCAAAAGACAGTCACCATTTAGTAGTTGCGGATTTCATAAAAGTTAAGTTTCAATTTCAATGATTTGTCCTTTAGCTTATTGCTACCAATGATAACTAGTTGGCAGAGGTGTAGTGTTCAAATGACACCAATCAAGCCACGTAAGGAAGAGGCTTAAGACCTTGTTAGATTGCAGGACTACCTAATCCTCTTGGTCTGTTCTAAAAACTCTAAATGAGAGAATCTTGTTCACCAGATTATAACTTCTCTCATCAATGCCACTAAAAGAAAAGGTCAAAAGGCTTTCAAACCTTGTTAACTTGCACAATCAGGTTATTCTCTTGGTGTGTTATAAAAGTTAAATGAGAAAATATTGTTCCACAAATTCTAATTTCTCACATCAAAACCACTTATAGAAAAGGCTGTCCAACCTCAGCAAAGTAATAAATCATAAGATTCAAAAGCACCGATGCATTCCTTAACAGCTCTGAGCATATTGACTCAAGTATTTTCCGACTTCAACAACTTAGTCCTCTTGTCTATTGGAGTGACTCAAAATCTCAAATTCTAAAATGCAGAAGTACATTTTATGTCTATTGGTCTCTGAATTTTATTACTCACCTCGATGCCATTTGAAGAAAAATTTTCAATTCTAGAAACACTATGGGATTCAGAATAAAATCCACAAAAAATCTTTACAAGTTGCTTATAATTGACCATGATTAAATTTAGATAACCTTAAAATTAACCACTTCAAAGTTGACTTCATAGTCACTATCTAATAGTCAGCTCAATCATAGGAAAAAGTCATTTCTACAACTTTTAGTAACATCCCATTTTCATCTAGCTTAAGTGCATGTTTGGTTCACCTTCTTCTCTCCTCAAAACGTGGTTTTGGCTGAAGTAACAAGTTGTACCTTTTACATTTTGAGGTTTGCAAACGTGATTTTCCCACCTCTCACCGCTGAACCAAACATGCACTAAGTATTACCCTTGGAATCATCAATCCCAATTAACTCAGAAATGATTGAACTCAAGGGTAGAGGGTTTCCCTTTCAAATAAGGGTGTTTAGTACCAAATTGATTAAACCAAACGAAATCAAATTGACCAAAACTGAATAAAACTGAAAAAAAAAAAGGCCCAAATTGGTTTTTTTGCATATCAAAATTGATTTAATTGGTTCGGTTTTCAGTTTTATTAGGTTTTGTTTAGTTAAAACAGAACCAAACCAAACCAATTCATGTTATTTTCTTTTCTCCCACCACTAATCCTAAACTGGGCTTGTGCTTTAGACTTCAATCACGACTCATGCTTCATTTCTCCTTTGTCTGCTACTGCTGCTAGTGTACAATACTCATGTTGGACTTTCAAAAATATGATTGGGTTATCCATGCCGTACAATTTGGACAAATCAAATGTCAAACCTCTTGAACTTTTGAAATCATTTTTCTCTTTCCATTCACTAGTTAAATGCCAGACCACTAATTCAGTTTTATATCCATGCCTTACTAAAAATTATGAATTTTGCTAAACAGAAATGGTCTGCTCAAGTAATTTCCACTAAAAACATCAAATACTCATGTTTAAGTATCATAAACAAGTTACTTATGGCTACTGCAGGTAGAAGAGCAAATTGAAGCAGTAAAACAAACTGATATAATGGATCAAGCCAAAATGGATAGCACCTATACATCTCTATCCCTTACAAATGAGGAAAAATAGAAAAATAAAATTAGCATGAACTGATCCAAACCGAACCAAACAAACAACAACCCTAAACCAAAAAGGTCAACTAGTCTGTGCAACCGACATACTCCGTTTGAACACCTTTAACCGATCCTTTGAACACCTTTACTTTCAAGGGTTATGCATAAATTTTTTTTTCAGCCTAAAACCCCAAATCAGCCCCGATCTCAAGCATGCATAAGAAAGTCTGAAGGCATCCCAGGATCATTTCTCAGTCAAATCTAGTACTAAAGGGTTTTCAATTCAATAGTATTTATAACATTCTAATGAATAATCAGCGTTTTGCACAAACCAAACTCATCCGGAAAAACTGAAAGAGAGTAACAGCGGATAACAGCTGAAGAAGAAACTGATGATACTGAAGTGATACCATTAGACCAAGAAACTGACCTTTCCATGGATTATAATCCAGCAATCCTTTTTATGATTGTGTTTAGCCACCTCCTCAAAAGTAAAAGTTTTTGAAGCCATTGCTGCCTCTTCCACTGCTCACAGAAATCTAATACAAATTCCACACATAAATTATTCAGAACAAATCATAGAAGAATAAGAACGAAAGCTCAATACCCAAAAGAATTTAAAATCCAAAGAGCCTTAAGATTGAGAAAGAGCACAGAAATTGATGGGAAAAAGTGAAGATGAACAGGGGGAAGAAGAAATTTTCTCACAAGGTAACGGGAGGAAGGAATGGAGATGGCTCTCAGATATCTGTCACCTCTTTCCCGTGACGCTTCGCCAGCAAATCAATAGAGAGTTCGGTACTTATACATGGACTGAAACTATTGGAACATCGTTTTTAACGTTGACCCCATTAATGATTAAAATATACGTTTCTGGGAATCTTTTAGGAAGAAATTTGATGAATAAAAAGAAAGAGAAGACTACAAGCTAATTGTATTGATAGGTTTTACATAGAAATAAATATAAATTTTGAAGAAAAAAAACCATGTAATAATATTATTATTATTATTCAATATTAAATACCAATATACACCAATGCCATTTTGGTTTTCAGGTCGTGGCACCCGTGAAGCAATATTAAAACATGTATATATTCCGAGCTTCAATGTTGAATCTTGATGGCCAGATTCTGTTTAATATTTATGAAACGTTTTAATTATTTTTTAAATTTTATAGAAATTAGGAGGCCACGCTGAACACGCGCCTTGTTTTAATGAAATAAAAGTGCGTCAACACATTTGGCATGTCGTTTGTCATCTTTCCATATTTCTACACAATCATACTCTGTTGTTACTTGTTGTTTAGGGGAAATTTTTATTTAGCGGAAGTGCTATTAGAAGTTCCACTGTTTAAGCACTAAACTTTTACGCTATTTGATGCAATACTCCAATCAAGTCAGTTGCTCATATTTCAAACAGGTGGGTTGAAATTTTTGGACCTAATCAACGGCACGTTTGAGTGTTTAGGCATGAAGCTTTTTATAACATTTTGTTTTATCACTTCTATTTCGAATTACTTTTTTCCTCACCAAAATTATAATGTTGTTGATGTTTCAGGGTTTGTTCAAGGGATCACGGATTGGATAAGAAAAGATAGCAAAGAGAATGAGAGATAACAAAGAGAGAATGATTTGTTTTAAAGGATTTTGAGAAAAAGAAATATAATGATAAGACAAAATAAAGATTATATTTTTTAGTCTTCATGGAGTTTGAATGTTGTGATATTCGCTAGGTGCCTGTTTCCTTTGTAAAGGTTTTTATTTATAAATTTAATGTACAATGAGTTAATAATGATTGTCATGTCAAGTTGTATAGTAAAATAGTTTGATCAAGTGGCTTCCCATGCTAGATTGTTCTATTCAAAATAAATTGGATAATTTATTATGTCAATTCCTTTAATAAAATTCAATAAATTGTAGTAATTAAGTGATTTAAACCTTTTAAAATGGGATTGGATCTGATTGAATCGATTTAATATTTATAACCAAAATATTTATAATAGTTAAATATTACAAAAATTTTGAGATCTTTTTAATTTTTGAATTTAAAAGTAAATTATGTCGATAAAAATGAGTTTAACTAACAAGATTAAAGTATTCATCACACAATTTTCGATCTAATTTGTCATTAAGTGAGGATAATGTATTTAACTTTTGATGAGTACTAACTTAGCTAGTTTGGTCTAATAGGCCCAATAGCAATATATTCACAACTAAGCTAATTAGCGACCCTAGGCTAACCCGGTTTGTTAATAGAATGAATCTGACTCACATTGAACTTCTGAGGCTCCCCCTATATCCCTTGACGCAAAAACACCACCACTTTAGGGGAATCAAGAATAGATCATACACTTGCAAACACTACTTATTGTGCATGTTACAACGTTTTAACGTTTTGCACCTGTGTCTCAAACTCAATCGGGAGCTGACATGTATCCTTGCATTGTCACCAATCTTGGCCCCAAAGTTTCATAATCAATCCTAAAGTATTTTTATGATAACAATACATATTACAAATATTATAAAAAGCATTAAGTGATTTTACTTCCTTAAGAGAAATTGGAAAATGCATGCGTTATTACTAACATTTCTCTTTGGAAGAAAAACATAATTAGAAAAGTTAGGATAGAGCCAAATAGTCAAGATATAATTTTAAAGCAATTGTTTTGTCCAAAGATCAGAAGTCAACAAGGTGCAAAATTATGCAAGGAAACAATATAATAGAGAATAAATGTTTTACAGTTAATAGTCACATCCTCCAATTGAAGTCAACTGAAGGCAAAAAACAATGCAGAAACTTTGCAAAAGCTTTTCTTGTCTCTATTGGCTAATTCCAAAACTGATAAAATGCAGAAAAGGAAAAATTATGCCAAGCTTTAGAAATAATAGATAAGCTGTGAGCAGATATTTTGATGATGACAAGTCTGCTGGGTGTGGAAGACGTTGCAAAAAAAATTTTTTAAGTTCTTAATGTGTTTAAACAATTAGAACGGAGATGAAGAAAAAGCAGACAAGACAAATTTCATCAAGACTCCATTATCAGTTGTTTGAAGCAGCCAAAATTCAACATCTAGAGCAGATGAACATTGGGATCATTATCCAGGGGACAAATTGGTCTGTAAATGATGAACTACTAGAGGTGTGTTTGGAAAACCAGTGGAAAGTCTAGAATCACTTTTACTTAACCTACTTTTATCAAGAGCTACACTTACTTACTTCTCTCAAACCATGATTTCGAGGATGCCAACATTTTTCCAAACATGCACTAGACAAATTTACAAAATATCTTCTATTGCAGGTAAAGTTGCAAAACATCATAAGTTACTATTAGAGGTCTCTATTTATGCTAGGTGATTGCTAGGTGATCGATACTTACTCTCATTGTAAAAGTCTCTATTGATCAGCTTTATGGGCAATGACTTCAAAAAAAAGTAACCAAAAGAGTTAGAATGGAGCCAAATAATCAAGATATAATTCCAAAGCAATTGTTTTGTCAAAGCTCAAAAGTCAACAAGTTGGAAAATTGTGCAGGGAAGCAATAAATAAAGCAGAAAGGTTTTACAATCAATAGTCACATATTGCAATTTAAGTCAACTGAAAGCAAAAAGTGTTGCAGAAACTTTGCAAAAGCTTTTCTTGTATCTACTGGCTAATTCCAAAATTAATAAAATGCAGAAAAGACAAAACTATGGCAAGCTTCAGAACTGATAAAAAAGTTGTAAGCAAACATTTTGATGATGACAAGTTAAGTAGAAGATGTTGCAGAAAATTTTCCTGAAGTTCCCAACATGTCTTAAATAGTCAGAATGGAGATGAAGAAAAAGCATAAAAAACAAATTTCATTACGACTCCATTATTAGTTGTTTGAAATAACCAAGGTTCAACATCTAGAGCGGATGAACGTTGGGATCCTTATCTAGTGGACAAATTCACAAAAAAACCCCTATTGCAAGTAAAGTTGCAAAACTTCAGAAAAGTAATTGTCAATCAACTAAAAAGTGCAGAAAAGGCTGCAGAACATTTTGATGGCTTTTTCAAATAGCTAGTTGATTCCTCCTCTCTTTAAGGTGCTCCAGAACAGAAGCAAAGTGAAGAGAATAGAGAAAAATGAGTTCCATTGAGTTAAGCTTCTACTTGCATTCTAGTTAGGCGAGTTAAAACCTCGCGTTAGTGGTAAGAACGTGTACAACCATTTGTTATAATTGTTGCTTATCAAAAGAAGATCGTTTAAAGTTCAACGGGACTAGATGTAGGCAAGTTTGGCCGAATTAGGATGATTTTCTGGTGTTGTCTCTGTTCTGTTTTGTGCATTATCATCTTCTATTTGACTGCTTGCACATAGGTTACCAATCTGTTATAGTGAGTTGGTTCGGTGCTTCTTAACTTTTCTACTGAACTAATTTACTAATTATTTGCATTAATGTCTTACAATGTTTCACATTTTGTCCATCATTGTTTTAGTTAATTGGTCTGTGATTTAAATCTAATTTTCTTGACATCTTGTGTTCTGAATCTGCCTCATAACATTGGGAAATAAAATTGCGATGTTTGAAATTCTACCAGTATTCAATTATGGTTATCTGTCTTAGTGTTCTTGGCCTTTTTTTTTTGTTTGGGTCTGTGATTCTGGTGTTTCTATGATTCACTGGTTTTACTATATTACCAAGTTACAACGTTTAATATTCTATGTCAGTTTACTGGTTTAGTTTTCTGTCTACAATTAATAGTTAACTGCAAATTGTTTTATGCTTTCTGATTGTATTCTGTGTTAGTTAACCGGTTAGTGTTTTGTAACTTGACTTTTTATCCTTCAAGTGCAGTCACGTTTCTAAGTTGTTATAAATTTAACTGTTGCATTAAATTAATACTTCTCAGGCAAAACTGTTTTACTACATAAATTAGCTTAAACTGTTTGCAAATCTATTTTTCTACACAATACACTTATTCATCATCTCTCTAGATGTATTCATCAACCATCCTCAGAAGTTACCTCTTACATCTCACTTATATAAGGCTTGAATACCCTCATGTAGGGTTTACCCTCTCTAGACTTTTGTAATTGCTTGAAACTTTTATTGACTTAGGCATGAAAGTGTTTGCAGTGTCTGTCAGCCTTCCCCTGAAATCACATCACCACACCTTAAGCTACCGTCATTGCTCTAACCTCATCGTGAAGGCTGCTTTGAATGGTTACCATTGAATCACCGTTCATCAACTTCTATTTTTTTTCTTTCTTTAAATAAAAGTTGGTAATCATTTGCACTTTTTTAACAATGTAAGACATTTTGAGGTTGCATGTATTTTCTTGAGAAAAATTAATCATTTGATCCCTTTTACTTTAATTTTTAACTTGGTTTTTATAATTTTTTTTTCTAATTTAATCTTTATACTTTTCTAAAGTTCAAGTTTTAGTATTTCCACTATCTAACCATTAAAATTTAAGAAATTTTTTTAGGTGCACCTGGAGTACAGTGTACCTAAAAAAATTAAAGGTTGAGATTAAATTTGTACAAGTGGAGTTTATACATAGTATAGGTGGGGTCCATGTACAAAGTAAATCTTAATCGTTGAGTCTACAAATGACGTGATGCACTCGGTGTATGTAAAAATTGCTCAAAATCTAATTTTTTATCCTATCCACGTGGCAGAACTTCCGATAAATTAATCTGAGGTGTCAAACAGAGGCTGAGTTGGCTGCCACATATGATTACACGTAGGATGATGGGTTTGAGTGTATCTGAAACGTTAAAATGTAAAGCAGAAGACACAAAACGCACGCACAGCAGATGCACCGTTAAAACCCAGAGCAAGAGGAGTCGCAGACGCAAGGTTTCAGTGTTTTCTTAGGTTTCACGCAAAGCAGAGCAGACGTGATAACGCAGAGGAGATATGTTTGCACATCCAAAGCTTTGTTCTTCTCCTCTTCATCTTTAGAATGCACGCAGAGGTAATGGCTTCCATTTCTGACCGACCCCACAGCCACTAGTTTTTAGATGAAATCAGATATCCAAAGAGATATTTGCAGTACACACACACACATATATGTATGTATGTATGTATGTATAAGACTTGTTGCAGAACAATAACTTGGTGCGAGTGCCATTGCATTTACGCCATTTAGTTGAGTTACAGAAGTTGCAGATCAGATTCATTTAGCTGAGTTGCAAAAGTTGCAGATTAAATTCATTTATCTACTCCCTTCTTTTTGTTTTTTTAAATTGAATTATTAAAGTGCCATTTGATTAGAAAGATGCAGCCACATGCTGACAAAAGATATATATCAGCTGCAACCACTTGCATTACAGAATTCATTGGTTGCTGCTATATAGCTAATTTTCCTGTATTAAAAGTGCAGTCCTTATTTGCAAATTTGATTTATCCAAGTGAGATATATGTTTTCATTTAAAATTTTAAATCCATCACCTCTTCCTTCCTAACAGAGTAATGTAAAAAATTTGCTGTTATGAAAGTGCCAAAGACATCTTTAATTATGACACTTTAATTTTTGCAGAACCAACAACTTGAGAGGAAGTATAGGAGAAAAGAAAACACATATTTAACATAGTGCGTGCGTTTTAACGTTTCAGGTATACCTTAACCCATCGTCCTGTATGTAATCATACTCAGCAGCCTTTGACACCTTGGATTAATTTAACAGAAGTTATGCCAAGTGAACAGGGTATGGAGTTAGATTTTAATGATTAGAAAGTATATGGATTAATACTGAAATGTTTGAAAAGTATAGGAATTAAATTGAAAAGAAAATTATAAAGATTAAAATAAAAATTGAGATAAATTATAGGGACTAAATAAGCATTTTTTTAAAAATAAATTTTAAAGTAAGTCTAATTTTTTAAAATTAAGTAAATGAAATTATGGCATGTTTTTTAATAGAAATTGTTAGATGAGTCTAGTTTATAAAAATGTTGATAGATTAAATCAATCATTAATAGACTTTTCATTATAATTTACTTTTAACGTATTTATATATTCATTCATAATTGATTTAACTTATAAAATATCTCAAATTTTAGTAAATTATCTTTTATATACTTATATTTTTATTTATAATTAATTTAGCCTATTCATCCTCAGTAGACCAAATCTATATAAAACTTTAAATTTTAAAATAAGAAAACTAAGATAAATTTAGTATTTTCAATTTAAAAGATTAGTATCATTGTTTTGCAAGACTTATTGTGTATCAGCTTCTTTGGCGTAGAGCCATGAAAACGAGGTTCGCACAGGTGGTTCTTCATGGGTTGAAAAAGGGAAAGAGAAAAAATATTAAAAAAAAAAAAGCCAAACTAGGTAGGCTTGTGTCTCTGTAGGTCAAGAAATAGTAATTCGGTTCGCCTTGACCCACAAAAATTAAAACAAAATAGAGTATTTTGATTAATAATAAAATAAATTAATATATCAACTTGAAGGTAACAGTAAAATTAAAATCACAAAGTTTTAAAATAAAGTTTTTTTTTTTCAAAATACAAACAATTGGTTAAGTGGGTTAGGATCAAATTACTTGCTTTTAAATAAGTCATAAAAAATTGGTTAAATTGCATATAATCTCTCTGAATTTTAAGTCATGTATAAAAGACTTATCTGAACTTTCAAAATTTGTAATAAATTTTCTTAAATTTTGAATAATATACAAATAATTCATCTAAAATTTAAATATGTGTAGATAATACTCCTAAACTTTTTATTATTTGCAAATAACTCTTTAAACTTTAAATTATTTGCAAATAACCATTCTCATATGTTACACTTTTTAGTGGGGTTATTTATACATTTTTAAAGTTTGGAGGAATGATTTATACATAATCCAAAATTTAGAAGGTTATATACAATTTTGCCAAAAAAAAATTATATAAATGGGTTATAAAATAATAAGTGAGTTGATAAAATAAATTTATAAATCAACTGTGATATAAAATATTATTTTCGTCTAAAATTTAGAGACCTGTTTTATTACATTTTAAATTTTACGTATCAATTTCATTATTAAGGTTAGTTATAAAATGTAGTTTTCCTATAAATAAAAAATGCAAATTATACTAATCTTTCCTAAAATTTGGCTAAATATCAGCCGGTTCTTTGATGCTTGATATATCTCACAAAAATCTTCTTATTATATATTTTCGATAAATCAAATTAATGTTTTTACACAAGAGGCGCTCCTTTCAAAAATAAAATTATTTAATTGTTTTTTAGTATTTTATTAAAAATAAAATCACAATTTCATAATAAAAGTTAACATCATAACTGTGCGCTACATACTCTGACTAAACATTTTAATAAACAAGTCACATGTATTATATAAACATAAACACGACGAATAATAAGGACAAAAAGTAACAATGCTTTAAAAAACAAAGGATTAGAGACAATGCTTAAAAAAGAAAAAAGGATTAGAGTGCTTTCCTGCTTTGGAAAATATGTGCTTTGTACAGAAATGTAGTCTCATTGACCACAAAAAAAAAAAAAAAAAGATTTTGTAAGATATATATTAGAAGTTTAGGTGATATTTTTTAGATAAGAAGACTATAACCAAATCTCAAAAGATATTAGTGTAATTTACTTCATAAAAAATGGTATTTATTAAGAAAGACTAAGTTAAGTTTTTATCATGAAACAGAATTAAAATTTGAATGTCTTTGTGTTTGTTGAATATTTGCAGCAGCTCATAAAATGCTCAGCTAGCACACATTAAAGGCGAATTATGATCCAAAATAGTGCATCATGATGCTCACAGAGAAGATCAACCACAGCCATAAACGTTTGAGACAACCACATACCCTTTAAGTCAAACTAAAGCCACTACAACAATGTCCACCCAAAAAAAAAAACAGGGAAAAAAGAAAGGAAAAACCAACGCAATAAAGGGATATCACAAAGCAGAATCAGAGTTCAATGCGTTGATCTTAAAATACACAAAGAAGTACCTAAGTTTCTTATGTTTCATCATAAATTAACAAAAATAGGTTTCTAGATAAACAGAGACTCCAGAGCTGAACCACCTAGGTAGGACCTGCAACAGCTACAAGAGCAAACAGACATCAATTTAAACCCAATATCTTCGCTGTTCTAATGCACATGCACATACAGCATTCGTATTCACATATCATTTATAATTATGGCATAATGAACAGTGATAAGGGGTATCAGCATTTTTTCTAATAAAAAATTATATCAAAGACCTAAATCTTCAAAATTTACAATAAAAGATTTTAAAAATTAAGATTACCCTTAAAGACTATAATAATTATAAAACTTTAAGAGATTTATTATTAGATTTAAGAAATTTATTATTAGGTTTAGAAAAGTAATAAATTATTTAATATCCAAAAATAAATTATATAAAATTAATAGTAAATCTCTTAAAATTTGATGATAATTATGATTTTTGAAAATAATTTTAATTGTTAAGATTTTTTATTATAAATTTTACAAAATTTAAGTAATTTTTTTTTAATATGTTGGATATTCAAAGTGAGAAGCAATAGTAAGTTCAGAGGCCACGTAAAATGCCTATCATGTCCTTTGATTTTACAGCGCCAATGCAGAAGTGACAACTACAATAAAGAAATGTAATGATTTATGCTTATTAAATGCTTGTAAGATAGATGTCCAAAAACAATTTCCATGTCACATACTAATTGAAGACATTAGGTCCTAATGTCTTATACCACGACACAATTAATAAAGGTATCACATGCCTCCTCATTCTGAAAAATAATCATGTAGAAGTATTATGCAGATGAATTATATATATAGATATATATAATTGTTGACTTTTATTCATTTGTGTTGTTGATAGATGAGTTGATAAGCATTATCTATCTTAAAAAAATAATTTTCACAGCCATTGGTATAATACTTTTCAAATTAACCATTTTGTTAATGAGTTAGGATAGAAGAAAAATATTTTAAATCAGTTAACGACAACATAACATTCTCTCTCCCTGCTATATAGATAAAATAAATATTAAATTCTTTATTTGCATTAATCATATATAATATTAATTTTTCTAATTATAAGTGCTAACCATTCTAAAGAATTTTAAATTATAACAAGTGATATACAAAATTACCCTTCTTTGTAATTTGTCAAATGCACTATTAATTAACTAGTAAACCATAATATATCATTTCGTATGAAAGATGCCAAGAAACTAAAATACAAACAGCATTCCCCATGTTCATATAGATAAAGTGAATGGATTTGTCCCCACATTTCACCACATTAGCACTTTGGCTGGCATGTAATCAGGGTCAGACGCAAATTCCATGGGCCGGAGTTATAAAATAGAGGGAAATTTTTAAGTATAATACACGTTCAATGATTATGATTCAGTCTATACGATCGATCCACATGTGACATGTCATATAATTAAGATTTAATTTTAATCGTTGTATGTACGCACCAACACTTTGTTGTCCCTAAAAGTATCTCATGAAATAGAAAGCCAAATCAACGCTTTGATTATCACCACAACATAAGGATTGATTAGAATGTGATTATTTTGACCTTCTCGGTTGGATTTTTCAGGGTTATTTTGTAGGTGGGACCCATGGATTATAAATGATTACTATCACATGGAAAATGACACTTGGGAAAAGGGCTTTTCAATCCCGCATCGAGCTTGCGACATGCATGCATACATACAACTATAGTAGGTAGAAACATGCCAAGCTAAGCTAGCTTGATGGATTGGGAAGCTCTTGTGGTTCAAGAAAAGAGTGTCTTGTTAGGTACGGTGATAACTGTTTGTTAGCTAGTATATAATTTGAAAAAAGGGACATAAACAGAGAAAATTCAAGCAAAGAGACATTTTACCCTTCACGCCTACCTAAAATCGTTCGCACTAGAACCAAAAGCTTAAAAAAAAAAGTATATTCATTTCTGAATTCCAAGATAAGAGAGTGCATTAAACTAGCATCTTTTTCCCCTTCTCTGTCAAATTTTTTAGGAATTCCAAGTTTTAAATTAAGAATTAGAAACGTTCAATGCTTTTCATAACAAGAAGAGAAATTTCTAGACTTACAATTTTATCAAGTTAAAGAAGGAAAGCCATTATAAAGCCACTGGCCAAGGAGATGGAAAAGCTTTTACCTGTAGCAGTTTGTGGATTTGCTATGAACTACCTTCCAGCAAATGAAAATACAACATAGGCAATGCAGAGAAATAGAAGCTGGCGCTGCCATACCTTAAATTGGAAGCAAAGTAGCCGAGTCATTGGCTTCTTGATTTTCCTGGCCCTCTGGTTTGAGATTCTTAACATCAAGCTCTGGATGGATTTTCTTCTTTAACATCTTCTTCATCAGCTACGAAATTACAAATTGGTTAATCAAAACTCATGCAAATGCCAAAACTGAATTAAACTCTCTAACTTTGTTCCGTGAACAAAAAGGTTCTAATTGCCAAGGACAACAAATTCTTGACTTGATCAAGCTTTTCCAATTTCAAAACGGTATTTTCAATTCATTGAACAAGTAAGAGTGAGAGGCATGATTAACTTACTCGCCGTATATTTTTCACAGGGTGTGAATTGTCCTTGACAAGCGGAAAAAGCTTCTTAGCGAATGACAGTCCATGCTTTGCTTTAAGGCTTGGTTTTTCATTTGGCTCAAGCAAGACTTCGGCAGGGTCCATTTTTATTTTAACATCAGAATCAGCCAAGAAGAGGTCGGCTAGTGTGATTCTTTCCCCTTTCTTCTTCGTATGATCAGTCTCTCTAGGGCTTAATTCAATGATTTCATGAGAAACCGCAGGTGGTGTCAGAAAGCTCTCACTGAGGGTCAAAACCACTCCCTGTTCACTAGCACTGGCATCAGGGTTTGGATCAAAAACATCCTCATAGTTATACTCAAATGTGGTGTGCATCAATGGATTCAGTTCCTCATGTTCAACATCATAATCCTCATCTTCGTCCCCATCAACAAAGATGTGCTCTCCTTCACCTTCATGATCTGGTTCATCTTCACTTTCTAAAGCCAAGTATTCTTTCTGTTGGTTAAAGGACCTTAAGGGATCATAGCCAAGGGTGCCAATGGTCAGAATGCCATCTTTCCAATCATTAAGGACATCAGCAAGGGCAATTTGTTTGGGTAAACCTTGACTGTCCGCATTGTCCAGTGTAGGTTCAGTCTTTTTAATGTTTGAAGCGAACCCATCTAAACAAAATGCAAAAGAATCACAGTAAACTTTAAAGGCAAGGAAATTAATTAATATATCATATAACCATGGAACTTATGTCTTTGGGTTGCTTCCATATATGGACACTATAAAGCAAAAAGAAGGCATTTTATTTGCAGACTAGAGAAGTTTAAAACCTTTCAAAGCGCTATGATGAAACCTCTTGTGCACCCAGTTGAATATCTGACAAACATAAAAATTAAGAACACACAAATATTAGAGGCCAAATGAGAGAACTATATGTGCCCCTTCCAAAGGCCTAAAATAAAGTAAGAACTGATAATGCATGAGAAACAAAAATGGGTATATGCAGAGTTGCCATCACCTTCATTGTGTCTCTTTTCTGAAAGTTGGCCAGAGAAACGAACTGTGCAGGCTAAGAAAATGCAGAGTGAGCGAGCGAAGGGAACACATTATGAGGATCAAGAAATAAAACGCATAAAGGGGCCAACTGGATGGTTCAATAAGGTAAAGCCACTTGTCCCTGGAGTGGGCCCTATAGTTTAGCCATGTTGGTGGATTCATAGCATTCTTGACGAGCAACCAATGTTGGGTCTCTCTGGCATTTATCGATGTGCCGAAATTCTCGAAATAATGTGCCCCTGTTTAACGCTCTCTCTCTCTCTCTCTCTCTCTCTCTCTACTTCCCTTTTGGGTTGAACTGCCTAATGGGGAAATTCCAGATTGCAATAAGCATAAGCCATTGAAAGTCTCGCATTTCTATTCCCCCAAGGGTCCATGTGGGATTTGACCCAACATAACTACGAATTTGGTAATTTTAACAAACACTTGGCGCGCAATTCATAACGATTAATAAGCATCAGCCCAGTTCCTCTCTAAGATATGCTTCAGGGGATTAGGTCACTCAATGAGAGATGTGAAACATGCAAATTGGGTATGTATCAGAATTTTCCACAGGTGAAAAGTAGAGTTCACAGACAAAACTCCAACCAAATGTGGTGGGGGCAAAAAGTGGCCTTGCGTTCCGGTTTCAAAATGCATCAATCAATGGAAATCAGCGGAAAAGCAATTGAATTTTATCTCTAACTTCTGCTTGTACTGATAATATATACTGTTTTACCGCAAGCTACGTGCTGTGTTCAGGAAACGCAACAAGCTTGTGACTCATGAGATAGCTGTGACTATATAACAGCAATAGTTATAATGTTTATTATTATTATAATATTTTTCGTCTGTTTGAAGTGGGATGAATTAGCACAAAGGTTGAACTTTTAGATCCTGATCCTCCAGTAATTTTTTTTAAAAATGATTACATCCCTCTAAACTCAAAGTTTAGTTGATAAAAAGAGATCAAAATTTATCTCATCGACATGATTTATTTTTCTAAAACAATACATTAAAATAAAAATTTTGTTGTTACTAAAATTATTTTTAAAATATTTAATTTCAGACAAACTCTTAAAAAGGAATTATCCCACTCTAGTATAGGGTCTTAATTAAATGGCTCTGGTAAACCTATGTGAGCCTCAACTAAGCAATGTTGGGATTTTTTTTTTTTAACCATTCTTGCTAATAAGAGGAAATTAATAATTTAATCTTCAAAAAATCACTTTCTTCTATCCCATAAAGATAAACTTCTTAATTTAATCCCTAAAAGATCTCTTTTCTCTCAATTTAGCTTTTTAAAAATAAAGCATATCAATTTAATTTTTCAGATATTTTCTCCTAATCAAAATAATTATCTAAAAATGCATTTATGGACTCTCTCATGCAAAAATGACAGCATTTTACAAGGTTCAAGACACTTAGGCAAGTACTTATATTATTTGTTAAAAGGCCATGTAAGATCCCACCGAGCAGAGGGACCATTTTGATTAGAAAAAAAAAATTGGAGACTAAATTAAAAGGCTTTATCTTTATATGACTAAATTGAGAGAAAAATAATCTTTCAAAGACTAAATCATTGATTTACTTAAGATTATATATGAGACCAGGATTAAAATATAAAATACAATGCATAACTCAAAAAATAATTAAGAGAATCTATTCTCCTAGTATTATTGTATTAGATTGATATAAGGCGTGAATCTTTAAGATAGTCTTAAAAATTTTAGTTTTGGTTAACATTTAAGGAAATAACGAAAAGAAAATTGCATCTAGTTTCTCAATAGAATAAAAGTGTACATAAGATTGGGTGATCTGCATACAAATTAGACATTGCAAAAGTTTATGATGAGGTCGCTTGGACTTTCTTAAAAGCAATATTAAGGAAAATGAATTTTTTGAATGAGTGGGTTCAATTAATAATGCAGTGTGTTAATATGATTTCTTACCAAGTATTAGTAAATGGACATTTGATAGAAATGTTTATTCCTCAACAAGAGCTTTGACAAGGCAATCCTTTTTCCTTGTATCTTTTCTTGATTTGTTCTAGCGTGTTATCCTACATGATTCATAAAGTAGAACAAAATCATCATTAGATATCACAATCTTCTAAGCTGGTATCACATTTAATTTATGCTAATGATGTTTTGTTATTTTTGCAAGCTACTGAGACTATATGCAATTAGGTATGGAATATCTTATTTCAATATAGTAGGCTATCGGGTTAGTGTGTTAATTCAGCTAAATTAGTTATTCTATTTAATCCATGTATACCATATAAGTTGAAAAAGTTGTTTGGTGGTTTTGGTGTAAAATTTAAAAAATGAATTAAGAAGTATCTAATTATACAAGTAGATATGGGACACAATAAGACTCAATTATATAAAGAAGTAATAAAAAAAGAAGTTATAAGCGTGAGAGTATGTAATGTTATCTAAAACTGGTTAGATTACCTTAATCAAATTAGAGCTTAACTCTACATTGATATGTCCATTATCTTGTTTTGAATTTCTTAAGAAATATTGCCATGAAATAAATATAAAATTAGCCTTTTCTTTTCTTTGTTATTATAATTCTAGACCAAATTAGTGTAAAATTTAATAAATGAATTTGGAAGTATCTAACTACACAAGTGGATATGAGACACAATAAGACTCAATTATATATAAAGGTAATAGAGAAAGAAGTTACAAGCGTGAAAGTCTGTAATATTATCTAAAACTGGTTAAATTACTTTAACCAAATTAATACTTAACTCTACATTGATATATTCATTATCTTATTTTGAGCTCCCTAAAAAATATTGCCATGAAATAAATATAAAATTAGCCTTTTTTTTTTCTTTGTTATTATGATTCTAGACCAAAAGTGCACTTATTAAAATAGTTTGAGGTTTTGTCAGCCTACTTCAAAAGGTGGTCTTAGTTTTAAAGAAATTTAAGTGTTTAATCGAGCACTTTTAGCCAAGCATATTTAGAAATTAGTATCTAATGATACAAAATCTTTGTTTACCCATGTTATACAACTAAAATATTATCCAGATGTTACCAATGGGAGGATCAAAATCATTCGGTGTCAACATGGATTTAGAAAGGTATTAGAAAGTTATGTTCAACTATATGTGATCATCTTCAATGGCAAGTAAGAAAGGGATATAAAATTTCTTTACTTAACCACTTTTGGTGGCCCATGTGGTCAAAAGCTCTAGTTGCATATGAGATTATGAGTAATCTTATTTTCCACGAACATCGATGATGGAATATTTGAATCTTGAAATAGGTATACACGCACGAATAGACCTAGCAGATAGGTCAGGAAAACACCCTTATTTGGAGGGGCAATACATCAAGTAGCCACCAAGTTATGGATGGATACCGAATGTTATTGCAGCCTTCATAACCTAGGCTACAATCAACTAATATGGGTTGGAATAAATCGTGGAAAATTCAACTTCCTCTCCGTGTTGTGGTGTTTCTTTGGAAATTAGTAAAGAATATACTACCAACAACTTCAATACTTCGTGCGCATCATCTTCCAGTTGAGGAATTATATCCTTTTTGTTAGCAATAAGATGAATCCATAAATCATATATTTCTATCATGCTAGAGTAATTTGGTTTAACACTGGGCTTCAATTACGAAGTGAACAGTTACATTCATTAGATATTTTGCTTTGGATTCAATGATGGGTCGAGCAAAGCTCAATAACAACCCTAGATGAGGATTCAACTAACATAATCTACATCATCATTCTTTATGTTATTTGATATGGCCATAGTTGTAGGATTTTTTAGGATAAAACAATTGTGGGTTTGAGTTCACATTGTAAATGATTCAACATTTTAGTCATCGGTATAAGGGTTTAATGTCTCAGCCAAATTCTCAAAAGAGGTGTGCTTCAACTTATCTCATATACACCTAGTCAAATCGACTCCTTTTAGTTCATTGGTAAATAATGTTTTGGATAGCCCAAAAAAAAAAAATACAAAGCAAAAGAAAAATCACTATCTTATAGCAACATGATTTGAGTATACTGTCTTTTGTAAATGGATTTAGGAGCCTCTCCTTTTTAGGAAATTCATCATACTGTACAATTTCTTAGTAATCAAGAAATAATTTTCTATTTTCACAGCTACCTATCACATATATTGTTGTATGTGAAATCTCATTGCTATATATTGCAAACACAGCACGCTCTTCCAGTTGAGTTGCAAGTGCTGCGGCAAAGTATTTGGACTTTGACTTCTCAATTTTCAGAAAGTGTAGGTCTTAGAATAAAAACACAATTCCATGATGATGATGTAAGTAAGTTTTATTGTATGAATGTTGCTATAAATGTTTCTTTTTTTATTAAAAAAACAGTGATTGTTAACCCAAAAAAAAAAGTTAAAATTTTAGTAAATTGGGAATTAAAGAATTGAATACAATTATGGTTAGAAGGCACACACCCAAAAACAAAAGAGTTACATCAATACATCAAACAAGGGACTTATCAAGACAGTTCATCATTAGGGACTCATAATTAATTAATATATCATATCGCTTAAGCGGTTTGCCCCTTGGTCTAAAGGCGAAATGGCCTTATGGTAACATACAAGTACTGAAGAAACTATGCAGTTACTCAGGCCAAAAAAACAAACAGGGGGAGAAACCATGTAGTTTCAAGGCTGACATGACTTTTGAAACTAGGGTCTATGTCTAGAGCAAGTCTAAATACAAACTACAAATAGAATTTCATCTCTTCGAAATTAGACATCTCCATATGAAGTGTTTCGAAATTTATATTAAAACAATATTTTATTATTATGTTCAAATTTTTAAAAATAAATATAATTATTTATATTGTTTATTATCAAAATTTTAATAAATATATAACATATATGTGTAAATCATTATTTAAAAAGCTTAATCATGTAATATTTAATTGTAAAAAAAAGACTAAAATTTTATTTTAATCTCCTATAAATAGAATATTTTTTAATTTAATCTCTCATAAAATTATCTTCTTAATTTAATCTCTTATATATAAATATTTCTTAATTTAATCTTATACAAATACAATTGTTATTAATAATATATTGATGTCAATTTATTATATATTTTTATATGAAATTAATAAATGTAATGACATGAATTTTTTTATGGGTTATCACTTAGTTGTCTTTATATAATATATAGATTGATTATTAATTTCATTAATAATATATTAACATAAGGATGTTATTAGTGATATATAGTTTTATTTATGAGGGGCTTTTTAAAGAATTATCTATATGTGAGGGATTAAAATAAAAAATTAATTTTATAAGAGATTAAATTAAAAAAATTTCATTTATAAAAGATCAAATTAGAAGTAAATAATTTTATAAGTAATCAAAATAAAAAAAATTTCTTGTCTGAAAAATGGCTTTAGTAAAAAGAAAAACATTTGCTATATTTTTCTCCGTCCAAAAAATGATGCAATGACTAGGATACTCAAGCTCTTTGAGCTCGAGAAGTATCCCAACTACAAATTAATGAACTAGAAATTTGTAAGTCGGGCATGGTTGGCCTAAAGGCACGAGGGATGTCTGTGTCTAAGACCTCGGAGACTCGAGAGTTCTTGTCTGCATTCTTACACTGACATAACATATTTATCATGAGTGTTGGGTAATCAGAACACAGACTGTAATAATATTACCATCTGTCTGAGTACAACTAATGTAGTCATAGCTAGCCATATATAGCAATTGGTAAGTTTGATTACTGAGCATGTGATATTGCTGGTTGTTGCACACTCACGTTTAACGACTACTTGCTGTTGTTATCTTCTACTTGCACCTCTATGCTTTTTTCATGTCTATTGATTAGGAGGTGTTTAAAAATTTGATTCTGTTTAATTCTGAATTAAAATTAAATTAAACTGAGTTAGTTGATTTTATAAAATAAAAGATTTATTTGGTTTTAAGCTATAATCAATCTAATTTGATTTTGATTTGGTTCACTTCAAGTTTAATTTAATTTATGTTGACTTAATTTAATTTATGCTTGCTTTTCCTTCCTTTTTTTTTTTTTTACTTTCATTGGATTTAATTTTTTTTTTTGTTTTTTATCATTTTGACTCATTTTTAATTTAGTTCAATTTAGGTTTAATTTAATTCATGTTTACTTTTTTTTTCTTTTAAACTTTCATGTGATTTAACTTTTTTTAAAGTATTTGTGTGATAATAAAAACTTATATGGGACCTTACTCATATATTTATTATTATCAATTTATTTCTTTTCTTTTTTAAACAACAACTCTTTACGACTTACAAGTTATTTCTTTCCCCAATCATTCATTATTCACACAATTAACTAACTATTTGCAAATATCAAATTAAATTTTGTAAAAAAAGTTGAACAACCAATTTTGCTTTGTTATTCTTTGCATAATCCTTCATTATACTTATCAAAGTTACACAATAAATACACATGATAACCAAATTTGTTGGCTTTAATAACCAAAAAAAGGTAGCATATAGGTTCGATTTGAACCATAAAAAACTAAAAACCAAATCAATTTAATCGATTTTTACATATAGAAAATCGATTTGAACTTACTTTTTTCATATTTGTTTGATTTTGGTTGGTTTGGTTCGATATTGAATACCTTTATCATTGACTAAGGGATCACTAATTAATTCAATCTTTCTTATGTCTATTCACTAAGGTTTTCCATTCCATTGCTTGTTTTCTCATCATTTAACTAGGATATTTTTATTTTAATATTATAAAACTTACTGCATAACTATAAAACTTGCAATGTTATATAAAACTTAATGTTGAGTAATAAAAAATTAACATGAGAATAAATTCATTATTGTAGAGATAAGAATATTGCGTTGGATAAATGGACATACTAAAAAAATAAAATTAAAAATAAAAGCATTAGAAAAAAAAGTTAACATCATACCTATTGTAAAAAAAATTACAGAAACGTGCCATAAATGAGTTAGATATGTGTGGACAATACCTATATAAGCTAAAACAAGAAAAATAGATTCGATGGAGAATAGTTCAATATTTAGAGATAGAGGGAGATTAAAAAAAATTATAAGTGAAACAATTAAGAACGATTTAGACTTAAATGATTTTTCTAAAAATATGATTCATAATAAAATTTTATGATGTTGTTTGATCTATGTAGTTAATCCCACTTAATAAAAAAATGTTTGTTTATTTGTTTTTATTGTAGAACATATTTAAAGGTTCTTCAAAAAGGATTTCTTATATAAATTTAAAGTTATATAGTTGTTAGTGAAGTCATAATTTTATGCTTTTAACTCATTATAGAATAGAGGCCAAGGCATAATTTCTTATATTGGATTTTAGGCCATGCATGTTGGCCAATATGACTTGGTCATATATATATATATATATATATTAAAAGAATATTATTTTATGAAAATTTCATTTTTTTAAAAGATATTTTTAATTTTTAACCAAAAAAAAAATTTTAAACACATTTTATAATTATAAAAAGCCGTAGAATCAAAACTCTTGCCAATTCCTTTCTAAGTACAATTGTTACATTTAAACCAAAGAGGGTGAAAAAATAAAAGGACCAAGGAGTTGAAAGAAAGAATTTCAAAATTCAAATAGAAAATACATATTCTTGGAGAAAATAAATGAGCAAATTGTCTTTAGCTATTTACCATCACTTAGATCTTAAAAAATTAAGCAAGGTGAAAAAAAGTTCAACCTAACTAAACTACCAAGCTTTGATGAGTTATAACCTTTTAAAGTTTCATGTTTTCTTCCTATTTCTTCTTCTAGACCTACATTTTTTGTTTCCACTACATAGATCTTTCAAAGTTGTATTAAAACAAGTGGTCATATACTCAAATAATCAAATAATTATAAAGATATAAACATTTAAAATTTCTAACTCTTTCAAAGTACCAAAGAAAAGGACAAAAGACTCACGCAACTTAATCCAATCACAAATTATGCCCAATACCAAACCTAAAAATTTAGCACGAAAAAAAAATTCAAGTCGAATATTGAGCTAAATAAATGTCTAGCTCTACCTTAGCTATGTTCAACCCTAGCATATATCATTCATGTTTTCAACAATAATTAAGTAAGGATATGGGTGCAAAAAACCACTTGTTCACAATGATGATTTAAATCAATAAAAGGGCCAAAAGTCCACATTTTGTTAGTTGTGTCAAAAAAACCAAATCACACAAATGCTATAATAATCTGAAGTCATTTTTGCATCACCAAGTATTAGTTATCTAATCTTTCTTTTACGTCCTCTTGAATAGTGGCATCTATAATGTATCTATGTCTTAGGTATTTTTGGTTTATCTCTTTTCTATTGAAATTGATACTAGTAAGAGCTCATATAGACACCGACTTGTGAGGAAACCATTCATGAACACCATCAACAAGACTCTACTCATTGACTCAGGCCAATTAATATTAAAATTTTAGTATATTGCCTTTGAATACTTCAAATTAACCTAATTCATTGGCATGATCATTAGATCACTCAAGGTGCCAAATCATTCAGCTAATTATTTTGCAATTATGTTTCAATTCATCTTCACCAAGGAGAGTATGCTTGAGAGAAGGAAAAATAGTTATGTAACCCACACCAATGGATGAAAATAACAAAAATGATTGTACCTCTTGTAAGCTTGATTAATCTAACTCTAATTGCCAAATAAGATTGATTGACTATAAAGTTATTGGTGTCCATCAAGCTAATGACCTATGAATCAGTCCATTAAGCGCTCTAATACATGCTTGCTGCTTAAGAATATTTAACAATATTGATAACATTTAATTTTTGAGACTGTAACTAATTAATGCAGCTGGTTGATTGAAAAAGAAAAAAAAAAGGCTCTAGATTTAGAACACCAATACATGCCATCACATTTAACTCCCTTAGCAAAGAATTAAAATAGGAGTTTTGCAGTCATTCATGATGAAATCAAAATCTCATGTTGATGGTCAATCCTGACATAGATGGATCGTTTTGTGTCTCTTTGTATAGGACTTTAGGATTTAAGATTAGGATTTCGTGGTAACGAATGGGACCAATGGAAAAGATTGATCTCATTTGCTCCTAATAAGATTTGAATATAAGATACCAAATTGAAATGTCTTAATTAATGTTATCAACAATTCCCAAGCTTATATGAAAGGGACACTCACCAAACAGCAATCTGAACAACCAAAGAAATAGACTTGTGAATTGGATAAACAAGGAATATAATTAAATCAGAAACTTGGGATAAACCTCCATGACTTATCAGCGTTGATGCATTATAAGATGTGGGTGAGAGACCACGTTCCTTTACTTTCTTTTTTCACATGCAATCATTGTTGTAGGGTGAATGGGCCATTCATCTCTTTAATCAATGTTTTATTCTAAGGAGAATCGATTTTTTTTTTTTAACGTTGTTGAAAATTTATGATGCTCTTATTAGTATTGTAACTACGAGCTTTAGATCTTGATAGAAAATTTTTATAAGGCAAAATTTTGCAAGAAGATTGGGATTTTTTTTTTTTTGGTCTTTGATAAGTGTCTTTTGAATCTGTTTACTCCTTTTTTTCATGTAGTTTATACTTATGCAGAAGTATGTTATTGATGTAAATTTGTAACATAAGCAAAAAATGAATTGATTCATGTCATGTTAGTGCACAACTAATAAAAGAAAATTTAAGAATCAAGGGACTATAAAAACAATTCAAATACTATAATTTATTAATGTCAATAAGGGGAAAGTAACAACTATAAACTAGACACATAAAATATGAGTTAACCTAATCTTAAGCCAAACAAGCTAATATAACTCTTAAGTTAAATGATATTATTCAAATATCTAACTAAATTTGAAGTTACTCCAATTACTTCAAATTACAAGCTCTAATTCTCAAATAAGACTTACTTTAATAAATAATAAAATAAAAAATTGATATATTTTCTCCTACTGCGTTGCATGTATACGTACTACGCATAGAAATCATAAGTAGCTCTATGCTTTCTCTACTGTTAAAGTAGAAGAATGACTAGCTTCTAGCAAGCAAACATGCTCCCATAGGTTGATTAGAGACTCGCAAAAAGAATGTTCTATGAAAGTGAAAGCCAAGCTGAAGTAGGTCTTTAAAAGGGCTTATAAGCCAAGGGGAGACAGAGGCCAAGAAAAATTAGATGGTATTCCAATGATGATACTATTATTTGACCCCTAGCTACTTGTTTGCAAATGCCTCACAACAATATGGTCTTTCTCATGGGTCAAGGTGTTGCCACAATAACAAAGGAAATGCTTTGGATTCTTGTTATAAAGCTAAGCTGATATTATCTTTCTCAAGTTGATAATAGGGTATATATGTGGATATATATGGTCATGTGGGTCATTTTTCAAGTCCTTCCATATTACAAGCTTACAAACCTGCGCATGACATGAAAAAAGGCAAATTTTGAGGAAGGAAAGAGAGGAATGATAACCCTTTATTATGATAACTCTAGAGTGATGGAATTGTGAGAGATTCTTGCACACAATTAAGTTGTAAATTTTAGAGGGATATGCTTTAGGTTTCCTTTGTTTCCCACTGGACAAAAGGTAATCTAATTGAAGATCAAATATAAAGTAAGCTAGTTACATCCAACAAACTAGACTTAACCATTATTTGAAACAAGGGTAGGCACCATTTCAAGACAAATTAAATGCGCTGTTACATCTAATAAATTAAATGTGTTCAATACATGTCAAATACTAACACAACTCATTTTGAAATTAGAAGAAAATGCAACCATTCACTTTTAAGTTTTGCCCCTAATTGCAATGCCTCCTTCAATATATAAAAATTACAATTGACTTCCTAACCCATTAGCTAAATTGCAATAATCTTCCTATTAATCAAACTTTAATTTTAACTAAGTTGAATACATGTTGTGTTGCATAGCCTCACCCATTTCCATTTGCATTATTTTTTCTGATCTCAAGCCAACTAGTGAACAGTCTAAACGCCTATGGGAAGAAGCAAGAGAGGCATGTA
The DNA here is from genome assembly GCA_032878935.1 of Erythrophleum fordii. Lineage (NCBI taxonomy): Eukaryota > Viridiplantae > Streptophyta > Magnoliopsida > Fabales > Fabaceae > Erythrophleum > Erythrophleum fordii. The sequence continues at coordinate 9,637,729 of JAVQMF010000047.1, forward strand.
AAATGCACATGTGATCAACTCAATTATATTTAATTAATCTTTGATTTAGATGGTAGGAGATTATTGCAATGAGACTAACAGATTAGATAATAAATTGTGATTTTGTTAATACCCTGGTGTAATTAAACCCCAAAAAAAAATCATAGTAAATAAGTAAATTTTTTCTTTAAAATTACAACTGGAACCATATGAGTAAATTAATGAAACGTTAATTGGACTCTGATTTATCAAAAGATATACCCGTTGTGTCAAGCTATCTTCTTGATTTTGGTATTCAGAGATGAAGTTTTTGCATTCTCCACTGCCACCCTATAGCAAGGACTTTTATCCTTTAGGTGATGTTTAGTTCGAAAATTCTTTTATTTTTTTTTAAGTTAAAAAAAACTAGAAATATCATGTTTGATGTAAGCTTTTTATAATATAAGTCTTTGAGAATCTTATTTCTTCAAAAAAAAATTGGGTAATTTAATCCAAAATACATATATAGAATTTCTTTTTTTTTCTATCTTGTCTTTTTATTCAAATATTTATTCTAAACATATTTTTTATTAATTGTCAAAGTATTTAATTTTAAGATTAACTTGTTTGAATAAATAAATAAATTTAAAATTTTTTACCCCAATCATCCTTGAGGGACTTAATAGATGGGAACCACAATGGGATGTTTCCTAGTGGAGTGATCCTATATGGCGAAGAATAATGGGCAAACCCTGTCCTCTCTTTTTCTTCCCCCTCTATATTGCTTCATTATGTAAAGTTGTAGCACAGCCACTAGAAGTGGTTATTGACCCACTTGAAGAAACAGCTACAAGGTTTGCACCCATTCAAAAAAGATGTTTCAAATATTGTGCTGTCCTCTGCACATGCAAGACTTCATAGTAATAATACAACAGAGAAGACCCACATATAAGGTTGGAAACTAAAACCTTATCACCCGAGTTGGTAGAATGAGGTAGATTGAAATCGAGAAAAAAAAATTTTTTTCATTTAAAGATTTTGTTTAAATGTCAAAAAGGGAGAAGAAATTCATTTGTTTAAATAAACAAGTGAATAAAAAATTATTATTATATTTAATTTTTATCATTATTATTTTATTTTTTTAAGTATAGAAGCCAAAAAAAAATTTAATCATTATTTTTTATTCTAACATTTTTTTATCTAATCAAATATACAAATAGAATAACATTCACATTTGTTTTTATATTATAGCAAATGTGACTTTTCATTATATTTTTATTTTATTTTTTTATATCTATGTTTAATAATTCTATGTAGGATGTTAGATACCTGTAGCCTTTTAATTGAAAATGACACAGTATTTTATTGGCTTGATATTATTTGATAGAGGAGAGGGATGACAGCTATTATTTTATTATTGTTAACCTTTGCTTGACTTTATTCTCATATATCTACGTGTAACGACGGTGAAATCTCCTTTTTTTCTTTCCTCTAATTGACATTTGTTAATTGTTAAATTGTACGTTCAACTTTTAATCATTATTTTTTTCTAAACTTTCATTTGTCTATAGTACTCGCCATTTTCTTCTTATTCCCTTTCAACAACGCATCCCATTAATTGTCTGAGAATGGTTTGATAAAACTATTTAGATATTTGTTGTCAAGTTTTATATTCTTACAAAAAAAATGATATGAGTATAATTTTCTTTTAAAAATTAATGGTATTTTTCTGAATTACGAAAAAAAATCCAATACTACATTTTTCCCCCCAAAAAAATCCTTAAATAATTAAATCTAAATTAATTATATATAATTTTCTTCATTCCCCAATAATTACATCATCCAAATTTGTTTGAATTATAAGGACATCATAAAAGTATAAATATCACCACAGGCATTATGTATCAGCAGTTATCCTGGTTTAAAGAGCAATTTATTTATATATGTCATATACCAATATATATCCAAGAAGTTTATAATTGTTTTGGTCATATAAAATAATAATGAATTTTTTAAACGTTTGTTTTTTTTATGAAAGAATCAAGTTAGGAGGCTGCATGCCAGAATCCAAGTTTTAGGGCTTTTTGGGCCTCCGGAAAGGCATACGAATTATTCAATGTATAGGAGCTTTCACAGACAGGCCGAGCCAGTAACCCCTCGAGTGTTTTAGACCATGCAATTTCGGTCTTTGCAAGTTTTTTATTTTCAAAAAAATTAAAACAAAACAAAACAACTCATTGTTTGTTGAAACATAATTAATTATCATCTAATTAGTTCAATTATTTTCAAAAACACATCAAATTCGATTCGGCTGTGAGCTGTATATATTAACCTTATGGTAATAAAATTGCTCATATACATAAAAATATGTTATAGAATGCCAAAATTTTGAATTAACTTAATCATAATTATTTTATGCATGTTTCAAATATCAAAATTGATATTTTACTCAAAATCAAAGTAACAAAGCGCATTGATCACAAAATTTATCACAACTATGAATATGAGGTGAGATTCTAGGTCTTTTCTTCTATCAAACGAATTCTCCTTCAAATAAGAATATCAAACATTCAAAACAACATAATACAAAACATGTATCACAGCAAATTCCATGCAGAACATCAGGGTACCTTGTAAACAAATAACAATGAATAATAATAACAACAACAATGGTAATAATTTATACCATTACATAGTTTCTTCATCTCATACGTAGACTGTAAACCGCTTTCATACAAAAACTAATTTCATTACTAGATCTTTTAGAGTGTTTCATTTATTGCGCCACTGGAGGCATTGGAGAATCTTCATCTTCTGCAAAAGCAGAAGAATCCATTCCCTCCCCTCTTAGGGCCAACAATGCAAATTACTCTTAACCTTTATTTTTCTCTGCATATGTATTATACATGCCTAAACCACAGACACCATTAAACACCATCTTTGAAAATCAATCCTTCTGTTCCTTGATTTGAAATCCATCTCCCACTGGCTTCTTCGACAGAACAAAGTGCACCCCTGGGTCATGGTGGGTGCACGATGCGTTGTACATCAGCGAATTGTTCACGCACTGCACATTGCTGTTTAAGAATGCCGTCGTTGGTAATGACGACGATGCCTTTCCTCTGTGACTCTTATCCTTCTTCTTCGCATCCCCTTCTTCGCTAGATTTCTCCGATTCAGAACCCTCTTTCTTCTTCTTGGCTTTGCTTGGGGATTGAATCACTTCCATGAAAGCTCCTCTATTTTCCCCCGCAATTGTTATAATCCTCATCCCAGCCTCCTCTGTTTTCTTCCCCTCTTTTGGTACACCTTGTTTTTCATGTTGCGGAATGCTGGCTTTTTCACCATGGACCCTCTGCTTCGGCTTCTCCACCGTCTTCTGAACCAGCACCGTCTTCTGCTCCGCCTCTGCCGGCGGCTCAGTCTCAGTGACCGTCTTCATCGTTTGGGAAGGTGGAAGAACCAATGGAGAAGGAGGAGGAGCAGTGAGCCTCACCTTCGGCGACTCAGCTGTCGGAGCCTGAACCATTGGCTTTACCGTCTTCGGAGATTGGGTTTTACCATTCTTGTCAGATGGCACCGAGATTGTCTCCTTCTGAACCGGAGAAGGAACCTTTTGAGCCGGCGAAGGAACTTTCTGAACCGGAGAAGGAACCTTTTGAGCCGGCGAAGGAACTTTCTGAACCGGAGACGCTGGCGCAGACGTTCTCTCCACCCGTGGCGGGGGAGGAGCAACAGGTTCCACCGCAGGAGCTGGTGGCCGAGTTGGCTGAGTCTGAGGGGATGACGGTGCTGAACTTGTCCTAAATGCGGGTCTAACCACCGGAGGCCGCGTCTCTGGCGCTGCAGGTGCAGGTGCAGCAGGGCGAGTCTCCGGGGCCGGGGCCGGAGCCGGAGCAGGTGGTATAGCACGTAGAGAGGCTAAGCGAAACCATGGACGAACAGGGGGTGGGTTAGCCATGAGGAGGAAGGAGGGGTTTGTTTGGGAATGAGGAAGACGAAGATGAGCACAAAAGTCCAAAACTGGGGGATTCCTATTTATAGAATCCTCCCAAAGTGCAAAAGCTAATGTATTTCGAAAGTGGGAACCAGAAAAGAAGGTTATGATTGAATTGAAGGAGAAGGCAAATCAGAAATGGGGAAAGCATCGGATTCAACAAGCACCTCCAGCTGACACAAACTCAGAGTGTCAAGATTGGAATCCCTTTGAGTCATTCTGAAGAGACAGGCTTTTGTCGGAGCCCACGGTTTCTGGACTTTCCTTTCAACGAGAACTTGCTTTGCTTCACACCTTCTCTCGTGCAGTTTCTGTTTCAGAATCCCACGAGTTCTGAGATTTCATACAATGTATATTATATATATTCAATCTGAAACCTAAGTAAATTCAACGTGTGATTCCGTTGTAGTAATAGCATTACCGGAATTAATGAAGTTGAAGATTGCACGAGGTGAGCTGACGGTGGAAGTTTTGTACACCAAAAAGCCAAAAAAAAGAGAAAAAAAGATTTGATGCCAACACTATTTTTCTTGACCAACAAAATAGAAGTATCCATGAGTACAACGAAACTCCAGTCGTTCATTTTGAAATGTCGGCTCGGCCCACGCGACAATAGTTGTTCAACTCAAACCATTCATGCATAAGTACTTGGGAATTCAGACACCCTCTAATCACAAATTCATTATATATAATAAAGTCAAATGGAGATAAAGAGAAAATAAATAAATGAGTATAAAATAAAGATGCGTTTCAAATACATGTTCTCATTCTTTTATGTCACTCTCTCTTAAATTATATCACTGTATAAATGTAAAAGATCGAATTTTATATTTGCTGTGATTATGTGCTACTAATTTTAAGGATATCTTACGTCTATAAAACCTTATTTTAAAAATTTTGAGCACACTAGATATAAATAAATAAATAAATAAAATGCATATGTTGTATAAGACTTTAATAATATAAAGATGCGAATTTTTTTAATTCACATATGTTAACTAGTTCAATTTTTTTATAAATAATTTTTAAAGTGTTAGGAAAATAAAAATATTCTTACACCAATCGCCACCTCATAATTTTAGGTTGTGGTCAAATTTCATAAATAAATTTTGATTTTAGTCCAAGTTATTTGTCCATAACTAAAATTTGCTCAAATTAAAAAAAAAATGAGTGAATTCAACAATTCTTATAAATAAATAAATAAATAACATTTTTAATTAAAAATATACAAAAAAATTGTGATCAATTTAGTATCACTTTTATAATTACAAACATTTTTGTCTTGGTAGTCACAGTTTTATTGCCCCGAATGTTAATAAAAATTGAATTCATAAATTAAAAATGAAGAATAAGACAAAACTAAAGAGAATATAAATAATTAGAACAAATAATAAATATAATATAAAACCTATATAGAGTGAACAACAAAAAAGGTTTATAACCTGATCCAAGCCTACCCAAGCTGAATCAATAAGAATTTAAAATTTTATAACCTGAAAATTAAGTTTATTGACTCAAATGTTAAGCTTAACCTATGCTCACTAAATTAAATAAAATTGCAATAGACCAACTCTACTTAGCACATAATCTCTCAATAGATTCTTAAAGCCTGTCTTTCTTTATACGGATTGAAGCACACCAGAAAAGTTGGATTGTGGCAAAATCAATTAGCTTTACCCCTTGTTTGGTTTGAGGGGAGGCTCCTCTCCTCTCTTCTCCCTCTAATTTGGAGGGATTGAGAGAAAAAATTAAAAAAAAAATCAAAATGTCCTTATCTTGATTATTAATTTTATATTTTATAAAATTTTTATAAGTATGATTAAAAAAAATTTTAACTTACCAATTAACATAGATATATTGTCATATTGAGGAAAAAATAAACATGTCAATGTTCTTAACTCAGATACATTTTAATTTCATGAAATAAAATATATTAAATTATATATTTGTTAAAATAATTATTTAATTAGTTTTATTTATTTACAAATTTTTTTAAATAATTATAATTATAAATAATTTTTGACATTTGTTTAATTTGGTGGTAAAAATATTAAATTTTTAAAAATAAAAGAATAATTAATTGTATTATCATTACTTTTAAAATATATAAGAGGTAAAATGGTCTATATATTATTATTTTTCCTCCCCTCCCCTCCCCTCCCCTCCTGAACCAAACAATATATCTCCTATCTCCTCTCCCCTCTCCTACCCTTCATTAAAATTCCTCCCCTCTCTCTCCTCCCCTCCTTTGAACCAAACAAGGCCTTAGTGTCTTTTGCCTTCTGTCTGATTTTGCTTGCTGAGGGAGGAAGATGGGGATGCTCTCTGCTTTGTTTTATCTGTGCTTGTACTCTTTACGGCGCTTGTATTTTCAATTTAGATTCTCTATCTTGCTTTTTTCATGGCCCTTTTTATTGTCAACCTTAGAAGACCGTTTAAATTAATTTAGATTGTTTAAATCTATTTTTCATTTTAAATTTAGGAAAAATACTTTTTGAAAGAAATAAAACTTAAAATAAGAATAATCTTTCAATTGCGACTTTAAAAAATTAATGTTTAAATTTCAAAAAATAAATTTAAATAATCTAAATTTTAATTTGAACAAATTAGATTTTATGAAAAAAAAAAACACACAATGGAGAGAATATAAAGAAAAAGATCCAAATTGATTGTGTTTTTTATTGAGACATTTTTAAAAAAAAAAACTCTAATTTTTTTTTTATAAAGTCACTTACCATACAACATATCATATTACGAAGTGATTCATTTTCTTTCTGTTTCCTTGTTCAAGTTGCTCCTGGCCACTGCCTTTATTGTTTAGGGTCGTATAGTATATGGAATATAAAAAGAATGTGATTATATATATTTATTTTAAAATAATAATATTATTATTATTAAATAATAACTACAATAATATAATCAGCATGTAATTATCAAACAGGCCTGAATAACAAATCCCATTTCAAGTCATCCTGTATTTTTCAGCGATGCAGAAGAAAAGAACCTATTCCATAGGTGGGTCCGCAGCGATATGTGTTTCTTCAATTAGCCCTACGTGACGGTGGTCCAAGCTTCAAAATAATAGTTTTTTTTAAATTCTTTATTCGATCACATAAAGTATTCAAAAGCTTCACTGAAAATCTTCAAATGCCAATCGTAAAACTTCACTAGTATAATACTTTTTCACGCTTCATCTTCATATTTTATAGTAAACTTTTTTGTGAGAGACTTCCCTTACATATAATTTGTGTAAGGGAAGTCTGTATATATATTAGAAAATGCTATTCTCTCACTTAGCAAAATTTACATGTCTTTTGGAGTAAAAAGTCTTAACAATTTTGCTAAAAGATGAAATAAATATAGGGTATTCAAATTATTTTTTAATAAAAATATAATAAACAGAAAGATATTTATGTTATTTTTTACTTTACTTTTTATTTGAAAATAATTTAAATAGCTTAGACTGATTTTTTTTAAAAATTGAAAAAGTAAGGAGTTTTTTATTTAAATGCAAAAATTACTAACATTTGTAATACTATTGAGAGGGCTAACAACAGAATATATGTGTGTGTATATCTATCTATGTATATGTGCGCGCGCACGCACTGGTGTAAGCGTGGACACTTATGTTTGCATATGTATACTGAAAAGTTGATAGTGGGTCGTTGAAGAAAATAGAAATGATTTATGTACATTTTTGTTAAAAAAAAATTCTTTGAAAACTAAAAAAAAAAAGAAATTGGATCATCGGGAAAAAAAAATTCTTGCAAAAAAAACATAAAAAAATTATATCCTTCAAAATAATAGGAGCCATGGATAAATTTGGACAAAAAAAAAAGTAAATCAAATCAACGAAAAATGAATATGTAAACATTTCAGAAATAAAATTTACTATTTCTTTGTTTTGGGTGGAAAATGAAAAATTTTGGAGCCTCCAATTGTTATGAAGGGTTTTTTTTTTTTTGAAATTCTTTTGAAGAAAAAACTCTTCTATTTGCTTTGCTAGAAAAGAAAATATTTAAATGATGCAATTATTTTCATATTTTCAAGAAAATATTTTCTTAAAAAAACCAAAACCATATATATATATATATATATATATATATATATATATATATGTCGACGAGCACATAAACAAATATATAACACGCAAGTACATGTACACGTCACTTCTATTTGCATCACGTCACCGACTATCTTATTATCGCTGTCTATTATTTGCTATTTTTTTATGCAATCCAAACAAAAACAAAAATAAAAGTTTCATTTTTCCAGAAAACCAGTGGAGTTCAATAGGAACATTTTCTTTTAAAATTTTCTATTTGAGCAATTCATGGTGGACTTTGATGATGATGTTGTTGAGCCATGATAGTAGATAGAAACAATAGTTCACTAATTACATCAATAGACTAACGTAAAAATGGAAATAATTGTTTCTGAGAAATTTTTTCATTAAAAATTGAAGAAATTTTTTTCCTTAAATAAATTCTTTTGACAAAGCAAATGCAAAGAATTTTTTTTTTTTTTAACGAAACGGAGGAAGTAGTGAATTAATATGATTATATGTCTAATATAACAATTAGATTGGCAATTAATTTTTTTAAAACTAAATTAATCTAATAATTTTTGTTATATTCATCAAAGTTACCATCCAAGTGGTGAAGCTTGATGTTTTTTTACGGGCAGACAAGAAGAATATGTGCAAAGGAATCATTCATAAATGCATTATATTCGATATAGCTTTTCGATATTCACAAAGGAAACACGGGTTTTCATCGATAAAAACTTTAAAGAAAAAATATATAAATACTTGACCTTAGCAAGATTCAAATGGATTTACGGACCATACAATCGCAAAAGAAAGGAATCAGAAACAGAAATAAATAAGTTTTAAAAATAAAGTAGGGAAAGAACAAGAATAAAGTTGTGCTGTACTGTTTATCCATGTTCATTTTTGAACTAGAAGGTTTTTGGCATAATAACAGTTAAGGAACTCGTGTTAAACCCTTATTTTACATTACATCTCAATATGTGCTTTAATTTTTGGCAGTAATTTGGGTTTTTGCTTTCTGGTAGATTTAGGAATTGATTCGCCTTGTCCTCAAAACAGTCACAAAGTAACTATATATATATATATATATATATATATATATATTTTGGTTATTAGCATGAGGGTGCAGATTGAAAAAACAAGACATGATGAGGATACTATAAAGCAATAAAATTTGAAGTATTTATGTATAATTTAAAATATTGCATTTAATATAAACGCAGCTCAATTTTCAAAGTATCCATAATTCATATGGTGGGAGAGAAAATATAAATATGAGTTTTTTTTTTCTGTTATGCCTTGTTTCTTCTAGAAGAGACTAAAAGATTAATTCTCTGAAATCATGCAAGATTTATTTAGAAGATGCTGCAGCACGTTAAACTAAGCTTGTCCACTAGAATTGATATGAGGCCCAGCCTGCACATTTCGGAATCCATGACAGGACTGGCAGAAAATGTAATAATGAAAATGGGCACTCAAGTAAAAGGGCCAAGAAGAAATAAAGATATACGGAATTTCTCAACCAAACACTGACATATGCATCTCTAAAAAGAATCAACATGGGAGCAGTCCGCACCAAGGAGCGATCCCACCACTCCATCAATTGATATGAATGTGTTAACTTCACTTATATGCTAAGTTAGTATAAAGTACAGTGTAATTTATTATTTGAATTCTGGACTGGAACGCATTTGTGGTACAAAGCCAGGGCATGCGGTTTACGAATGAGAGAAAGAAGGGGGAGAACAAAATTTTGATCATTTGAAGTTTCCAGCAAAGAAAGAGAGCTGAATTGAAAGAGAGTACAAGTGAAATTACAGTATAAATCTTATTCACATTCAAGGCCATGTTGTGAACTCAAAAACTTTAAATACAATATCAATTCCCGTGGGTATCTGCCACACAAAGAGAAGAACGTTTAGTGTATTCAAGGCAATGTGAAGATTTCTGGCTGTTTCATTCCCTTTCTGCATTGCTGGGACGAGCGCTGCTGCCAATGCCCATAAAACTGTAATAGCTGGCGGACAGACAAAAGTGCACAAGATTAGTCATTTTCTACATGCAGTAGTAATTTGTATTAGGGATTATAAATAAAATTATTACTGGACCTTCATTTAAAAGCTTGTTTGAGTGAGGAGGTACGAAAGAGTTCTTAGTTCAATAGTGCTCCGTAAACTTTGACTAATATAACTAATTATATGCCATTTAGTATTTTGAATATGTATAATTTATACCAACAAAGTAAAATAAAATTAGAAAATGAAATAAAATTATCTCACCCATATGGCATATAACAAAACTGATATTAAGTGACATAAGTAATTATACAAATTTTTAAATAATAAAAACTAAATTAAAAATTAAGTGAAGATATGTGAATAATTATATTTAAGTTAAATTATCTTTTCGGTACTTCACTTAATATTTTAAGTTTTCAAGTTAAAGTGATTCTTGAAATTCTTACACTCTTCAAATAAAATACTCATTTATCAAATGCAAAATCAGAACTCTACCTGCTCCTGCAAACAAATGTGGACCAGGAAATAACTTTCCTGCCCTAAACCATGTGTTTACTCCTCCACCAACTGATGCAAGCACCCCAAATCCAAGAAGTATGGATCCAGCATTGTAGTGTCTGTCCTTGTAAGAACCTTTAAGGAGCTCCTTCCTCTCCTGAGTTTGAGTTGCCATTATATTAGGTACTCATCAGAACTCAACATGCGATGATTCAATTATCCATGAATTTTCTTGGTTAAATTTCAATCTGGCATTGTAGGTCTCAAAAGTTTGAACCAATCTCTGAATTACTGAGGTGCATTTTCTCTCATTAAATCATTTAGTTAACATTAACCAGAAAGGAAACTCATTCTGCAATAACCTTTACAGAGAGGTTCAGCTCATATTGCATCTATGCTATGCAATAACCTTAACAATGCAGCCTATATTTTCTTTTGGTATTGCGGTTTACTGGCGTCTACTAGCTAGGTCAGTTTGTACACATCTCAACTAATATATCTCTCTAATCCAGTCAAATACAGGCCATTAACGTTAGACCAAGAGATCCATAAGGAAACGCTTTGTGGCCTGATCCTAAAAAATTAACTACGATTTAAACACGCGATAGTGTGTCTAATTACATATCATATGATCTCTTTCCCACTAGATAAACCTTTTGGGGTTATGTACACTAATAAGATTTTACGGTAATGATGTACTTGCTAGCAATGAAAATGATGGCTGTATCTTAAAAGAAAAATTACACTTTACCTTTAAACTAAAGCTTAAAGTTTAGTATGTGTTCTGATACATTTTAAATTTTACGAGGCCTTAATTCAGCAGATAAAAAGTTAGTTTCCCTATCTAAAATCTAGACATACATTTGTGTGAAAATATATTTTGTACATTTTCACTCCTCCCAAGTTCAGACATAGGTAGCAAGCACACCAAGAACAAAGTTTGCAAGACTACCTCAGTGAGTTGCTGAATCTTGAGTTCAACTGGTGATGGTGGTGCTTCTACTGGATTGCCATCTGGCGTCACGGGTGTGGGTTTCACTTGCTTCTTCAGCTCATTAATCTCATTCTGGATAGTCCTCACTCGCCGCCATTGCCACCCCAAATATCCAGCCCACAAGGTATAGAGGAAGAAACTACCCATCACAATGGGGTGTATCAGGGCAAATGTTCTGCCCTCCAATATCCCAAATTCCCCACCAACAGCAATCGCATCCTGTGGAAAAAAAATTCCCAGAAAATTAAGAAATTAAGATACCCATTATAAGATATAAAAAAGACCCAAAAAATTTTGAGCACAAGGGATTTGCCTGGGGATGAAATAAGAATGGAACAGCGATTGCGGAGAGAGAAAGAGAAGCAGATTTCAGCGTATCGATGTTTTGGTCTGAGGGTTTTAGTGGGTTGGGAAAATCTTTTGGGGTAATCAATTTTGCAGAGATTGAGGGATTTGGAAACTTTAGAATTGCTGATCGATGTGGATTTTTGGATAGAACTGGAAGTTTCAGAAGACTGAGTGTGGCAGCCATACTCTGTGACTCCGTCTTGAGGATGTGGTAGGCTAAGACAAAGAGCCGAGAGAGGAAGGAAAAAAGGCAATTTTATGGCGAATACAAGGTCCTTGTGTGAAAAAGATAAGAAACTTGGATTTTGTGGTGGGATTACACTCCACTGTAGCAGCTTGCTTTGAATTCATAATTGGGCCCCCCAAGTTTCATCATCAGTGATTTGTCACAAGAATTCTCCTGAACTTGCGACCGTTTCTCCGCACAAACATTTTTTATTATTAAATGGAATAAGTAGAAAATATACACTGGCAAAGATCATATGTTAATTTTTTTAAGGGAAATATTAAACTCAGATTGGGAAAATAGAATTTAATTCGAACAAAATTCGAAAATGTTATTAATTGTAATTTAAAAACCTAGTTAAAATTATTATTATGTAATTATCCATTAACATATTGAAAAATAGAAGATTTGTATCAAGTTGATTTCAACAAATTTTTATGTTGTAACAAACAAAATTGTATCAAAGACTTTAGACAAATTGAGCCACACATAACACTAATTTTATATATAATGTCTGGATTATCTTGCCATACGGACACCAATTTTATTAAGATAAATTCGATATATTTGAATTTCATCCATAGCTATTTCTTTTTATTTTATTTTTTACTTTTCTTCTTTCATTATTATTGACTTTTTAAGTAAAAAAAAGGGTAATTATTTTGAGTTTCCTTTTAGTCCATACTGATTTTTGTTTTTTGTTTTAATTTTGCTAATGGATTGAATGCAATCATAAGTTTTGAAACAAATAATCGAGGTGTTATATAAATATATAATTGAGGAGTTATATAAAACAGTATGTAATTTTATTTTATTTTTTGGGTGGCAATAGGGAAAAATCATTAACTGGAAAACAAATGTGCAAGGGCTCTAATCCTTGAAGAGAAAGAGCTCACAAAACTTAAAGCTAGCAGGAAGATTTAAGGCAACGCTGTTCCACGCAGTGGAAGAAAAAGTAGCAAGTCCACTGGGTTCCACAAGCCAGGCATGCTGCGTGAAACTGTTGTAGAAGAAAAATATTTTGAAAATGAAATTCGTATTTAGACATGTGTGTAAATTATTTTTTTAAAGTGATATTTGCTCCTATTATATTTATTATTGGATATGTGATAAATCACCCTTAAAATTTATTCTAAACATTTAGAAATTGATACACAATAATTTCTAAAATCTTTTTTAGAGAATTGTTTGAAGTTTCAAAATGAGAATTTAAATGGAGAATAATTATGTTAATTGTTCTCTATTTTTTCTAATATATCAGACTTTTATATATAATAAAAATCCGTATTGACATTTAAAAAAATTTATATCTATTTGAAATTTTAAATGAATAGTTATATTTTCTGAAAAATTATATTCATTTAAAATTTTAATAGAATTAAATTTAAATTAAAAAAAGCAGATTAGGAGAGAGCCCTAAGTAGATTTTAAATATAAATATTATTTAATATTTATTAACTGCACTAAGCACTTTAGAATTTTTTTTTTTTTTCCAAACTCGTAATTTAAATGTAGTATAAATTTTCATTTACGGAGGCTTTAATGTCTTTAAATTTATCTAACATGAAATTTGAAAATATACCTTCACAACCATCCATACAATCAAAACTTAATTTTTCAAATTAGTTATTATCTTTTAACAAAAAACGATGCCTTAAAAACACATACACACGCGCGCGCGTGCGTGAAAGATGAGAGGTGTTTGTAATTCGAGGAAATTTAATGCCGATTTCGGTAGAGTTTGTATATTTTTTTGTTACTGAGACGCACCACTTTTTGCTTGACTTGGTGCGTGGGCTTGGGCTTTTTTCTTCATGAGTCAGGCCTAACTTAATTGGACTTTTCATCTTGGGCTTCACTTGTCTTTTGATTCACTCCTATGTCTATTTGCAGACCAAAAAAATGAAGGTAGAGAGTAATAAAAGTAGCCTCATAATGTATAATATATTTAAATTTCTGACCTAACACAAAATAGCCTTAATTTATAATAATTATGGGTAAAACTAGAAAGAATTATATCAAAATAATAAAATAAGGACTCATCATTGCTCAGTATATAATATTAGTATGATTTCACTAAACAACATAATTTATCAAAGTAATTTTTAATTAATACTGAATTTCAATTACTTTCATTTCAAATTGTCTGAAATTTTCAAAGTCCTAATCGAAACACAATCTAAAGTAATTAACATGATTGAGCATCTTATGTTTTTGTTCCATTCCCTTGTGATTTTTCCTTTTTTTAATGAATGAGGAGAACAGTGAACAGAGAGCACAGAAATGCATGTTTAATTTGATTTGATGGTAAGCCATAAAATTAGATAATCTGACGTTTACCTACATACGACTCTTCGCGTGTAAGTAAGACATCAATAATAAGATATGGATGTTCATATTTAATTTTAATATGTAATGTAGCTAATTAGTTGAAAACATAATCAGGGAATTGACAGATACAACAACTACTGCTTCTAGGCCTATGGCTTCCTCTCAGAATTCAGATCCCTTATCAATCCCAAAAGAAAAAAGAAAAATCTTATTTATCAGTCGCAGAAAAATGAATGTTCAAATAAAGAGCACGAACATTTGATGACAAAATTCACATATGGAGCATACAAGACCAGAATTTTAAAAATCAAACAATTTGCCCTGGAGGGTCAACCAACGGCCAGGATCGAACCCCAAATACGTAACAAAAGATAACTCTTCGGGTCAAATTCATGTTAGTTCTAATTTATTTAACTTATATTTTAAATGAGTTAAAAATTTAAACTATATCCACTAGATAGGTTAAACAAGTCATCAAAAAAATAAAATATATTCATTACAATAATAAGTATCTTCTAAAATTTAAAAATTATCTTAAACAATTAAATCTAAATTATATACACTCAAATAACTCATTTAAGTTCCAATAGTCAAACAAAAATAATTATTTAACTAATTTAAGTCTCATTGAATAACTAAAACAAAATAAAATAAGTAATAATATTTTTCAAATTTTTTTTATGAAGAACTTTTAAATCTTATCTTAAATAGTTAGTTCTTATAGCAAAAGTTGAAATATTATTTTAATTTCTAAAATTATTAAGATTCAAAAAAAAAAAGTTAAATAGGTCGGCCCACTTAACTTGTAGGGTAAGTAAGCTAAGCCAATATAATTATAAAATTATATAAGTTTACAAAATTTAAACTAAACCCATCCAAATAGAAAATTAAACGGATCAACCATTCAAGTCGTTTAATAGCTCTACACATAGTGTAATACTTCAAAAAATCTAAGGGCTTTAGAAAGTGTAAACTATACTTGAAGAGATTTCTAGCTATTTCTAGTTGAGGGTCAAGACCATCAAGTTAATTTTTCTTAAACAAGACAACAACAAATAATGGGACACATCTTGAGGCTTAATGGCCAAAATTATATGTATTAAAATCATGATTGAGAAAATCCAACTGAATTGGAACACCAATGAATTGGCCATAATTATACTTTGATTAACTCTAAAAAATGACTAGAAAAAAATCCGTAAAAATCAAATGATTTAACATTGAATTGATTAAAAAAAAAATTTTTATAGTTAAAATCAAGACTTTGGCATTATGTAATATAAATTTATAATAGTTATCAGACTCTATCTAACCTATTTTATATAGAGTATATGAGTCTTTTTAAAAATTTCTCTTTTAATTATATTTTTATGGTGCAATATACATGATTTGGATTGAAAGCCTCTACAATAAGTCTTATAAATTGCGCTTATAGTAAAATTTTGTGTGGAGGGACAGAATTTAAAAAAAAAAATTCATTAAAAGATACAATAAGAATAGTTTATGAAATACTTAGGAACCCAATCTAATTTGACTTTCATAACTAAACACATTATCAGCACGCTGCTGGGTTGCAATATTTATGTAAAAAGTGAATGTCCATACATTTTCATCTTGTAGAATCATCCGCGAGGGAGAAAATAAGATGCCACAAGAAAACCTAATTAATTCACTTGAAGTGGGGGCAGAAACTGCTGGATACTTTTGTATTCATTTGCTTTTCTGACAAAAGCAAAGGGAGAAACAGTCCAAAAAAGCATATGGCATCGTACCTTAAAAAAAATACAAAGGTCCAATCAAGGAGACAACATATATAGTTCCAATCAAATTGGATGATGCTCATCGACGTAAAATCTAAGTCATGATTCATGGGTACATAGTGTTCGGTTTTATTTATATAATTAAAGGTTTTAAGATTGGACCATGAACTTGTACTATATGTTAGTTGAAAGATTGTTATGCGTGACTTATTGTGAATTAACTTAAATTAATAACAAGACTTAGGAGCTTAATTATGCATTCATGCATTATAAGTCGTTGAAAGTTGGAACAAGTAGCAATATAGCTCAGCACATACAAGTTGGAGAAGGATTAAAATATTACACTCTGCGTCTGTTAAATTGTCTCCACAGTTTCTTGGCTCTTCACATGATGTAACGATAGAGTAGGAGCCGAAAGAAACTAAATTACAAAAAGAAAATTTAAGAATAATGAAAAAAAAAATCCCATGTTCTCTTATGAAAGACTCAATCTCTTGAAGGGTTTTTTTTTTTTTTAAATGATGTGGGCAGGGGTTAAAGTTTTTTTCTCCGGATATCTTAAAATTATACTTTCACATGTTGGTACGATGTATTTGAGCCATTTTTTTAAGAATGTTTCTTTGAAAAATTAAACTCTCGCTGATTGCCAACTGCTAAATTAACCCCTTGGGTGGGGTTAAATATTTGGAAAAAAAGTACATTTTACATCTCAAACTAAAGCCTTATCATAACTTAAAATACTAACTTTAAATGTATAGAAACAACAAATATTTTTCAGAAAAAACACAAAATATATATTCCAACATTAAATGAGATTGAAAATTAACTCTTTTTTTTTTTCAAAGGACGTGATGGTGTTTTGTTATATTTTAAAATTAATGTCATAAAATTATAATTATGCCTTAATTGAAAAGTGTATATATTCCCTTAAATTTTGTGGTGTTAAATGTATTTTGAATTTAATTATAATTTTATCAATTATTTTTAAAATGAGAAATTCAAGATACATTTAACGATAAAAATTTAATTTCTTATAAATTCAAACTCTCTGTAAAACTAATCACAATCAACATGTTCATGACATGCTAAAGGCGCTCAAAATATAAGCCAAAACTTTTAATTCATCTAACACGAATACAGTTGAGAAGATGCAAACCTAATTTTTTGCCTGAATCATTTCTTTCATAAAGTGTCTTTCTGAGGGCATGAATCGAAATTGACTATGATGCACCTATATTAAAAGTTGATGTAAACGCCTATATTAAAAGTTGTCCCCAAAAAAAGTAAAAAAAAAGGAAGAAGAAGAAGAAGAAGAAATAATTTGTCACCAAATGATAATCTAGAGTGATCACTTGGATGATATATAGGATTTGTGCAAGTTTTTTAAAGTAAATTTGTTAGATACTCAAAACATTATGATAAAAACATATAATTTATAGATTTGTGAAAACCTGAATAGTTGAGAATGCTATGTCGGCAGTTTTCCAATTAATATATACTTTAATCTTAGAGAGACAGATCAAACGTAATATTTAACATGTCTTTATATAGAATTTATCTCATGCTTTTGAAACAATTTTCTTCTTTATGATCATGTCTTTTAAAAAAGTATCTATCTGAATCTTGAAATTTACTGGAATTATTCACACAGAGACATGTGAACAGTAGGAAATTTAAACAAAAGCTGATGAAAAAGAGATCATAATAAAGCACCGCCCTATAATTATATTATGGAGTCGTCATTAATATTAAAAAGAAAAAAGCCATAATCTAAAACGTCATCATTGTTGCGTTTACTTGTTTAACTTTGGGAGTCCAAAAAATAAATAATTCTCAAAAGCAAAGTCTAAAGTCCATGCATGACTCAAACCTAAAAAGGACCTTCGTGCCTTCCTATTATTGTGCATGGCACCTCTTTGTTTAGTGTACACGCAATTGGTCCTTACATATAGCTGGCTAGTTGATTACCAAAATGATCAGTTTCTCCGAAAATTTAAGGATTTGATTAAGTTTAAGAGATCAGTTGGAGATAACCAAAGAAATTAAATATTTAAAATGAAAGGATATTCGGATATTTAGAGTACTTATGATTATGACTTTTGAATTTGTCACTTAAGCATTTCGTGTCAATATCTAGAGTGTGAACAACTTGGGCTATTCAAGACTTGCTGTATTTGGCAATAAATTTGACTTCAAGGCAAGCTTTACCTATAAAACTTATAATAAAAACATTTAACACTTAACAATTTGATGAATTTCTAAATTAAAGTGATCACTAATTGAGATAGTTTTAAAGCGTAGCATATGATGGGATTGCTATTATTCCAAGAATTTAAATAATTTTTCAACTTTTATTCTATTAAAATAAAATATTTTTTGTCAGATGTCCAATTGGATTTAGATGTATAAATTTTGCAAAAGCTGTAATCTTTTTTCCAATTTGAAAGGTCCATTAGTACAATGTCAAGCCAACTTTAGATTTTGTTAGGATTGAATTTGGTGAAGGAACATAAATATAAAAGTTAAAGTTGAAGTTGAAGTTTTATCTCATTCTTATAATCTGTCACACACACAATTTGTAAAGGAGTAAGAATGAGATTAATTTAACATCAAAATTTTAATTTTTACTCATTTTCTTTTTTTTTTTTTACTGCATATACCATGTAAAAAACAAACAAACAAAAGGCCTAAAGTTCTGCAGTTAGCATTATTCATTTAGGCATAGCAGAGAAAAAAGGTGGTCTTTCTATTAGGACTTCACCTGTACTAAATTACAACATAATGGAAAGTAACAAAGATAAAAGTACATTTAGATTGGTTCTATTAAACCAACCTATTACTTTTTACAACCCCACCATATTTATTTTATATATTCAAAATAAAATAAAAAATGATTTTACTAACAAAACCAATATTTTAAATGGCAGGAAAGATGTGGATGATGAGGAAAAAAGTTCATGACAAACTAACAAACCTTAATGACAAAAAAAAAATTATTTTGAGGATTTTAAAAACACATTCAATCTACAGCTTACTTCATTCCAGTACTAGTTTAAACAATCCTTTTATTTTTATACCTACCTTTTAGATTCTCTTCTTTTTTAAAAAAAAAACAAACAACAATTTTCAAGTTTTCTAGATAAAACATTAAAAAAAATAGAAAAAACTCTTTTATATTTTTGTTATCAAATTTTTTAATTAAAATATGATAAATATATGATTATCCAATAATATCACAATAAACTATACTTTTTACAATAAATTATATAATTTTTTAACTAAATTATATAATTATCATATTTTAATTAAAAATTTCATAGCAAAAAAAAGTAATTATACTGAAGTTTAATCCAAAAGGAGAAAAAAAGGATTGGGAATTTTCCCTAATTATCTTTTTTAACGACGATAAAATTAAGATTAATGAGGTAGATTACGTGACCTATATATCCTCAAGGAGTCAATGAAAAGCCAAAATTTCCCTCAACAACGCAACACGATCAAATAGAACGCGTAAACAAACTTGTTATTCGTTACATATCTGCAAACATTCACGCCCAAAGAGAGAAAGACCCATCCTTCTCCATTCACTCCTCCTCCTTCAACCTCACTCCTCTGCTTATCGAATTCTTGTCTTACTCCATTAAATCCCAACATGCTTTTCCACCAAAAATTTAACGCTTTGCCGTCCAGAAAACCATTTTTTTCTGAAATTTTAGCCTTGGTTTACCCATTTCTGCAATTGGGTTTTTGTCTTTGATCATCACAATGACTATTTACAACCTAATTTGTCTCCTTCTTCTCATAGTATTTTTTTTTCTTGTGTTATTTTTTATTCGGGTGATTCTGTTCAAAACTGGATTCATCTATACTGTGAAGAAACTATGGAGAACTATTGAGGACTCCTTTCATGTTTACCAGTTCTTTAAAGTTCCAGAGTTGAACGGAAGCTTGAAGGAGAATCAGCTTTACAAGAAGGTCTCTCTGTATCTGCATTCTCTGCCTTCCATTGAAGATTCTGACTTCATCAACCTCGTTACTTCTTCAGGGAAGAAGCAAAACGACATCGTTCTCCGCCTCGACCCCAAACAAACCATCGACGACGAATTCCTCGGAGCCAGAGTGTTCTGGTTTCATGAAGCAGAACAAAAATCCGAATCCAAAGATAGAACGTTCCTACTGAAAATCAGAAAATCCGACAAGAGAAGAATTCTCCGACCTTATCTCCAGCACATCCACACCGTCGCTGATGAAATAGAGCAACAAGGAAAACGTGATTTGAAGCTATACATGAACACCGGCGTCACTGAGATCGGCGGCGGCGGCTGGAATGTCCGGTGGAGATCCGTTCCGCTCACGCATCCATCAACCTTCGATACCATGGCCATGGAAACCGATCTGAAGAACAAGATAAAATCCGACCTCGAATCGTTCCTCAAAGCCAAACAGTACTACCAACGATTGGGTCGGGTATGGAAACGGAGCTTCCTGTTGTACGGACCATCCGGCACCGGAAAATCGAGCTTCGTCGCGGCCATGGCCAATTTCCTCAGTTACGACGTATACGACATCGACCTCTCCAATGTTCCTGGAGATTCCGATTTGAAGCTGCTTCTGCTGGAAACGACACCGAAATCGATGGTCGTAATCGAAGACCTCGATCGGTTCCTGATGGAGAAGAAATCAACAACTGTGAGCTCATCGGGAGTTCTGAACTTCATGGACGGGATTTTGAACTCGTGCTGCGCAGAGGAGAGAGTCATGGTTTTCACGATGACCCGTAAGGATCAAATCGACCCGGACCTACTTCGTCCGGGTCGGGTCGACGTTCATATCCATTTCCCGCTTTGTGATTTCTCATCGTTCAAGACTCTCGCGAGTGGCTATCTGGGGGTGAAGGACCACAAGCTGTTCCCACAGGTGGAAGAGATTTTTCAAAACGGTGCGAGTTTGAGCCCCGCCGAGATAGGCGAGTTGATGATCGCGAATCGGAACTCGCCGA
The DNA here is from genome assembly GCA_032878935.1 of Erythrophleum fordii. NCBI lineage: Eukaryota > Viridiplantae > Streptophyta > Magnoliopsida > Fabales > Fabaceae > Erythrophleum > Erythrophleum fordii. Next base: position 9,658,909 of record JAVQMF010000047.1, read on the forward strand.
GTCGAGCGATTAAATCGGTGATCGGCGCGCTGCAAACGGACGGCGATGGGAGGGGAAGCGGAAAGATCGGACGGCGGTTGGGGGAGAGCAACGACGGCCAGGAATTGGACGAACGGGGTGGTGGGTCTCCCTATAGAGAGGGTCTCCAAACAGTTAAGGATTTACGGAAACTGTCTGGTTTGTTCAGGGCGAGGAACAACACGAAATCTCAGTCGTTCGATGGCGGTGTAAGCCTAAGGTCAGAGCGTGCATAGGCTGAGGATGATACACGTGTACATATGTGATTGGTTAGTGGATAAAAATACGAAAGGCCAAAAAGGCCTTTTTGTACATAAACCAAAATTTGCCACCCTTGATTAGTTCAATGAAAGATTTGATACTCCATTCAAAGTGTTTCATTTGTTATTTTAAGAAGTGATTTGGATTGGAATGTATGAAAATCTTTTCAGTTGGTAGTTGTATAAATTTGTACTCAGGAAGAAGTATTAGATAGGCAAAAGAAAAAGTTTGGGATATATAAAGTTAGATATAAAAATAAAAAGATGATTTTATAAATAAAAATATTTTTAATATTTTTATTTTTAATAATTAAATAATAATTAATAAATGATATTAATAATAATTAAGTATTAATTATAAAAAGAAAATAGATATTATATAAAAAATTTTATCTTATCTTTTACTTTTCATTATACTACAAAACAGGGTCAAAATCTTTTAGTTATTATTATTATTATTATTATTATTATTTATTTCTTTTCCTTTAATCAACACTTCTCATTGTGTAGCCGGAAAACAAGGAAAAAAAAAAGAAGCATACCACGTTCATGGAAATAGATCCTTCTAAGTGTTTGAAGTGGCAAAATATCTCGTGTTTTTTTTTTCTTAACGTGTGTGTATATATATATATATATATATTATTTTTATTTATAAAATCACGTCTTGTTATCTGTTACCTCAAAAAACTTTACAAGATCGCATTTAAGAGAATCTTGATCCCTCATTCATTGAATTATAGATGGTAAAAATCTTTTTATTTGATTTACATGATTGTGAATTTGTGACACATGATCAAGACAAACAAGGGATTGGTTTCTTGTTTTTTTTTTTAACATCTTTCACAAATCTAGTTAAATTCATCAGATCATATCTAGTGGACTTTAAATAAATTAATTTTAAATTGAAATGTTGCTCGAGCTTGAAAGTACTAAAAAATATTAAAGTAAATTATATTAATTTTTTAAAATCTAACTTAATTGATACATTCTTTATTTCAAAAATATTATTCGTTTCCTTCAATATTTGATATATATTATGAAAAAATTTATTATTTATTTTTTGGTCGTAAAGTTAACTTTTGCCTCAAAATAAGAACATAAAACTTTCATTTTATTATTAATATAATAGTAAAAACAATTAAATGCATATATTTTTAAAAGGAAATATATTTTTTTTGTAAGAAAAAATTTACAATATGTATTAATTATAATGAAAATTAAATTATATTTTTAAATGAAAAATATAAAATGTGATGCTATCAAATTTCAAGAGATGCAAGTAAAATTCCCTAAAAAAATTAATGTGGCGTACACGAGATTCTTTATGTTTTTGCCTTCTACGTATGTATAGGAATAATAATAATCTATTAGACCATTTCACTCGTGCTTAGCATGTAGGTATATTTTATAAGCGTCTTAAGCTTTAATCACCTAAATAATTTAAACATTTCACTTTGGAAGATGAGAGTGATTCTTTTATACTAAATTAATGATGTAATATTAAAAAATTTATTATTTTTTAATTTAAATTTGTTAAATATAAAAACTATCAACATATTTCCTTTGAATTTTTTTAATTAAAATGATCTTTTCATTGTACAAATTTTTCCTAATTAATAAACAAGAATCCATGAAGTTGCTAATTCATGATTTAAACTTGTTTAAGTAGTTTTTTTCTTTTAAAACGATATCATTTAAACAAAATTTTAAAACTGATTTAACTAGCAAACTGTTAACGTGTCATCAAATACTATTGATATAATTTTTAAAATTATATATTTAGTTCTTATAATTTACTCAATTTCTCACTTTAGTCCCTATTTACCAAAATTTCAATTTTGACTTTATACAATATATATTTAAAAGTGTGATGCACATTATTTTTTTATCAATGAAACTATGGAAGTATAATTGGATAGAAACTATTTAAGAAAGTTCAATGAATTAAAATTATAATTAAACACTTAGCCTTCCTCAATCAAACAAAACCTTTTAAGTTTATTTTCTGCCAAAAGGGCACCATGTGCCTATAATAAACAATCTTAGCTAAGCTCCCATGGTTCTGTCTCCTCAGTGCATATTTGACTTATATGCTTTAAAGAAATTGATACATAGTAATACGTGAATTCCAAATTCTAAAAGTTTTCTTTGATTTGTAAAAATTTGAAAGTTTTTTACTAAGTTGTCTTCACAAACTAAAGAAAAAATATATATAGAGAAACTTTGATGCATTTTTACACACCTTTGTGTTGGTTTAAGGTTGATGACCTAAAACTTTGATGATAAAATTTAATCCAAGTGTATGTAAAAGCTTATTTAAGAGGCTTTAGGCCATTAAAAAGTGTTATAACCTATCTGCACTTCACGATAAAAAGGCTTTTATGTAAAAACCAAATTCAACTTTTAATTGCAAAGTCAAAAAGAGATAATGAGCTAAATAACAAATTAATTAATGCAATAACGAGAAACAAGTAATGATTTTTACATATTTTGAAAATAGAACAAAAGTGCTTTTTACTGCAAACATCCTTAATCTTTTCAAAAACATAAATTGTCTCTTTAACCCATATTTTGAGTCCTGTAATAACATTTATGATAAGTTAACCAAATGAGCTACATAAAAAAATATTTTTAAAAACAAAAGTTTGCAAATGTTAAAAGGTTTTGAACTTAAAAACAAGTCGAGGATGCATAAACAAAATGAATGTTGAAGTTTGAAACTCTCTTTAATGGCTAGATATTGTAAAAAGTCTATAAATACAGAACAATATCAAATGAATGAGATAGACATTTGAACAAAAAAAAAATGAGATATATTATTGTAGATTCAATATTGTTTAGTGTTCTGTTTATTTGGTTATAAGAAGTAAATTGTGTCTTGAGTTTAAAAATCTTTCATAAGAGGAAGAGTTATTCTAGTAAATCAAAATACTAAATGATAAAAGTTAAGAGTTAGCTAAAGAAAATCTTGGTGAAAATTTGTTTTAAAGTGTTGAAATTCGTTGTGGTAATGAGTATAGAGTAAAAATTACTTTTTTTATAGGTTTTCTATTCATTAATAAAAAAAACCCTTTAAGTGTTCTAAAAGAATTGGACTGAGGTCAAAAGGTACTGAATTGAGATAAATTTTTATATGTTTTATCTTTTCCAATAAGTCTTTTAAGTTTGCTAAATTTGCCTTCTCTATTTTTGGAGGACCACTTTAGAATCACATATTTGCACAATTACTTATTGCACTTATATTTTTTAATAGTTCCCCCACATTAAATTGCATTAATTTCAACTGACTTTATAGCTTTATTTAATATAATTATTAATTTTGTTTATTTTGTGTATTGGCCCATCACTTTCTATATATTAAAGAAGAGGACAGTTGGCCTTCAACTTTTGTAAAAGTATTAAAATTATATTTTTTTGCATTAACACACATTTACTCCTCTGCAGATGTATTTATCACCTTGTGTTAATTTTGGATTTAAACAAAAACTCTAATGGCAAGCTAATGTTGTATGTTTTCTCTCTTCATTGATAAACATGAGTTATAAACCTAATTATTTCACCCAGATATATTTATAACCACTTATCATTCCAAAGCGTTTAATATATAAATAGAGGGCCAGTAATCATGTGGTGAGAACAAATTCTACCCCCAAAATGAAAGAGCAGGATTAAAAAAAAAAAAAACTCAGTTCTCATTGTGAAATAATTTCAAATTAGTCGGATGTCCAATAACAGGTATAAAGAAGTTAATTTTATATCAGGGATTAAATTGAAATTTTAAATAAATTATAACAATTGAATTAAAAATTTGAAAAAATTATAAATACTAAATATATAATTTTTAAATTCACATTAACATCGTCCAGTGACATATTGATAGTCTGTTAACCAAATTAATTTTTAAAGCAACGGTGTCTTTATATATTTTAATTTTAACTACTAAATAAAAAATGAGAACAAAATATAAAGATTGTTGTGAAGAAAATATATAAAAAAACAACTTAAAAATTAAGACAAACTCGGTTCATCAAAAAATAAACCAAAGACAATTAGTCATCGACAAAAGAGGGAGGAAGGAGAGAAAAAAGTGAAATAATTTGCTGATGCAGAATCTGTGAATGAGGGTAATTGTTAGAAATGGAAAGCTGCTTGACAATGGCATGACCAGCCATTCTGATCTCTGTAGCAATTAAGACGCAATATTTAATTATTTTTCCAAGAAAAGCAATAGTGAAAGAGTATGCTCGGCATCATGAGGCCAGCAGCCAGCTGGTGGTGGGCACACCAGTTAAAAAAAGGATCAATGCCTGCAAATGATTTGTTTTTTTATTTTTTAAATTAACGGTATTAATTTTATGATATAAAATTCTTAAAATATTACATATATTATATTTTTATTTTAAAAAATAATAATAAAATATAAAAGTTTTCACTTCCAAAAAGTACAAATTCATCAATGCCATCGTTGGTTGTTGCGGTTCTTGAAAGACAGTCAGATATTCTGCCACCCCAATTAGTGCCCTACCGACTATTATGAGTTGTTTCATTGTACTAATACAATAATATTTATTATATAAGTTCAACTAAATATTAGACACTATATATATATATATATATATTTGTTTAAGTTTTAAAATAAATTATACATATTTTTTACTTTTAAAATATACATAATCTTGTTTAAAGTAAATTTTTTTTATAATTTAATTTAATTTTAAATTTGGTAACTAAAATATCTTTTATTAAATTAAATACATATTTTTAAATTAAAAAATTTAAATAAAAAAATTTTGATAAAAAAATTAAAATTATACTAAAATATATAATAATTTTTTTAAGAAAGTCTATATATATTTTAAGAATAATAAAAATATTTATATAATTTTAATAAAGTTTTAAAAAAAGTCTATATAATATACTGTCTTACAAAATTTTTTAAATTAATTTAATATGAAAGATAGATAAATTAAATTATTTATAAAACTATACAAACTTTTCAAGAATAAATTTTATTAAAAATATATTTAATATATTTGTATATTATTTTAAGATTAGTTTTAATTATTCATTTTATAACCTAAATTTATTCCTTAAAAAATTTCAACAATTTGACCTTTCACTAAAGGGATAGGTAGCGAATATAATAATAATAATAATAATAATAATAATAATAATAATAATAATAATTATAATTATTATTATTATTATTATTATTATTATTATTATTATTATATTCAACAAGATAAATCACAAATATATTGATTTAGAAGGAAAATCACAGACACATTTAAAAAATGATTTTAGGCTAAATTTGTATAAGGGTTGAAAAATGAATAGTAATTCATTTGTTTCTATAATTTTTAATAAATTCAAACTTTATATACATTTTTCGAGAATAGGATTTAAAATTTCTATCCACATTTTCATTCACCTTGCTCTAATTTACTAATTTTTGATAAAAAAAATTTAAATGATAATGTGTGTTAACGGTGACGGAAATGGTGTGAGTAAACATTTTGGTGTATAAAAAATTAGTTAAATTTATGGTAAAATAATTCATCGTTATACAACCCTCATTGGCTTTAATTGTTAAAAGAAAGGATTGTAACTTAGACATCTAAATTCTCAATTTATCTAGCTAATGCTAAATTTGGTGGCCTTCGGCCTATCTTAATTTTTAACCAAATAGTTGTATTTTAAACTACAGTATTCAATTATTGAGATGTGGTTTGAAAGTAATTAAGGGTTCATTGAAGTCTAAGAATTATAGTTGAAGACTCTTAATTGAAAATATTTATATTAAAAGATTTTAAATTTTAAAATTATTTTTTAAAAATTTAAGAATAAAAATTTTAATTTAAAATCTTGAATTATAATTTTCTTATACTCTTTAAATTTTTAGTACTTAGATCTTTTAAAATAAGTTTAAATTTTAAAATTTTTAAATATAAATAAGTTTTAATTTTAAAATTTTTAAATATAATTTCCTTGTAATTTAACAAAGCATGGAGCCCCGTTGATTGCAAGCAACTTAAAATAATAGATTCAGTTTAGTCCATGATTGCACTGTCATGTACCCGCATGGGGTATTTGACTAAATCAGCTTCTCCTCTTTCTTTTCCCTTATAAATTGATTAATGGCGAGTAGGAGTGTTCAAATGTTTAATTTGATTATGGACCAAAATTGAATCAAAACCAAACCTCGCAAATCGCAAATCGGTTTTGTAAAATAGAAGGTATATTTGATTTTGTGTTATAGTTAGTTTAATTCATATTTATTTATTTTTGAATAATTTTTATTTTTAAATATTTATTTATTTTTTATATATGTGTGTATACTCACACTTATATTTTTAATTAAATATAAAACTACTTAATTAATAATACACTTATAAAATTTAAACTTAATTATTTAATAATTAATTTATGTAAACTCTAAAAATAATTATCATTTTTTTAACAAACCGTTTAGATGCCCTTTTAATTACAATTTACGCTCTCTTAACCCTCAACACTATATATTTTGATTGATGTAGGCATCAAAATGTTCGTAGGAGTCCTTGCTTCTTCCTCTTGTCCTCGTCGATCATCTCCAGTCTCACGAGACTGCTTGGTGAACCCTACCACTTAGGATATCAGCCCCCAACGGCATATGTAAAGATGTGCTATGTAATGAGATATATTATTACAAATTAAAGTTTTAGAATAATTTTCTTGGTTTGATTTGGATGGAGGAAGATAGGGTACTTGTTCAACAAACTCCTAGTTTGTCGTTAAATAAACCAAATCTAGAACGACAAACTTTACTCATTAATCAGAACACGTTTTTAAACACACGAAATCTAACTATTTTTGTGCTTATGTTGTCATATATATATATAAAAAGACAACTATATATGGCATTATATAGTTCATTATCATGGGCCCATATCGTTGCAGCCCAACTGGATACTATGCATATATATATATATATAAAGACAACTATATATGGCATTATATAGTTCATATCATGGGCCCATATCGTTGCAGCCCAACTGGATACTATGCATAAATCTGGCCCATATTGTTCTTAGTGGAATCGGCCGAAGTTGGAAGGTGAGCAAAACGACATGATTTATGATCTTTACGGAAATAACGAGGTACTTGTGCGTTTAAGGAGTCATTCGGTATATTGATAATGAATTTCATGCAAATGTTATATTATAAGATAAGTCATCAAGGAGAATACAATATTTTGTAAATTCAATAAAATTTAAAATTTAGGAACTTGGCATTCATATGATTCTTTAGCTACATTTCAAAAAATGATGGCGTTATATATATATATATATATATATATATATATATATATATATATATATATATATATATATATATATATATATATATATTTTAAATGTTTTCAATTTTTTTTGTTCAGTTACAAAAGAATAAGAAACCCAGGAAAGTGAGGGATTGAACTCCCAACTTTCTATCTATAGGCAGAGGGTGGTGCCATTGTAGTATAAGGCCGTTGGCAGTCTTTGATGAGACAGAGCGGTGCCATTGTGACACAAAGCCATTGGCAGTCTTTGATGTGTGTCAAATACATCTAGTTTAAATGTGAAATTTTCTTTTAAATATTTAGAGAATATCAAATACATCTAGTTTAATCAGAGATTGAATGCATTGTATATCCATTATATCTATTTTGATCTCCAACTATGATGCTCTGCTTTTGCTTCAAGATTAACTAAAGAAATAAAATTCTAACCTAACTAAGGCTATATATGATACATAAAATAATAAAGTATGAAAATAGAATAAAAATATGATAAAAAATAACTTTTGTAGTTTTATATAAAAATAATAATAATATAAAACAAACACGATTAAATAATAATAATAATACAAAATTGATAATATATGTTAAATAAATTATTTATATATCATTTTTCTTGATTTTGTCTTCTCCATTGATTGTATCATGATACCAATCATAGTCTAATAACTATGGCTGGACCAGACAAAAATTTAAAACAGTGCATGAAATTCATTACTGTAAAAGTCATATTAATTGCTGAAGAGGGTAGCTGCTCTTCAATTCTGAGCATGGAGAGCAATGACCCAGATGAAAATCACACTACACCCACCAGGATAATAACTACACAGAAGAACCTTGAAAATTGCATATAAACTTTTCACTCTCCTCCCTTTTTATAAACTTAAAATATTGTTGCTTCTTAGCAACAGGATCAACAGGAGCAGGAAGATAACTTCTTCATCTCACTAATTTCCAATTCAGGACCCGAAATTACATCAATCTTGGACCCTTTAAGCGTGACTGCGCTATGATCGCCATTATTAGCGTTCCCATTCACACATTCCAATGCCTTTTTGGAGACAACCCTATTGATCTCTTCCAGCAATTTGAAGAACGCAGATTCTACATTCTCCCCACTGAGAGCCGAAGTCTCGGAGAAGAAGAGGCCCTGATCCTCTGCAAACTCCACAGCATCTTCCGTGGACACCGCCCTCAGGTCCACAAGGTCAGCTTTGTTCCCTATTAGCATTATCACTATGGAGTTGTCTGCGTGTGCTCGTAACTCCTCAACCCACCTAGCCACGTGATCAAACGACTGCCGTTTGGTTATGTCGTACACCAGCATTGCCCCTAATGCTCCTCTGTAGTATGCACTTGTCACTGCCCTGTACCTATTATCACCAAGAAAATTTGCAATTACAATGTTAGATCTTACCCATTAAGGGAAACTGGGAAACCCAGTCTGAAGTTTAGATAATCTATCTGTATAGCTTATCAAATGTGGTTTCGAGAAATGGGCATGATCTGTTTGTGGAATCTGACAAATATGGTATACAAAAACCATAAATCTCTTGCAGGGATGTTCAGAGTTCTTATTAGAGTAATAGAAAGCCAACGTAACTCCGGGGAAAGGAAATTTAAATACAGGAGTAGAGTCAACAGCATGTATTTGATAAAATGCCTCTAAAGTCCAAGGTCAATTTGGTATTACATTGCTTGAATATAATAATCCTCTAGTTGGTACTAACTTGGGACTCAAAAGCATGTGAGAGAGAGAGAAGAAAGAGATGAACCTTTCTTGGCCTGCAGTGTCCCAGATCTGGGCTTTGATGACTTTGCCATTGATGGTGACAGTCCTAGTCTGAAACTCCACCCCAATGGTAGACTTCGAGTCAAAGCAGAACTCATTCTTTGCAAACCTTGAGAGTATTTGTGTCTTGCCCACAGCAGAGTCCCCAATCACTACCACCTTAAACACATAGTCTATTTTCTCATGCCCATTCTCCTGCAACCTTTCAGCCTCAACCCCATTCATTTCCTGGTTCATTTTTCTTCTTCCTGACACCAGCAAGAACTTGACGATGAAGAAGAATGGGGCACTCAGGCTCTGCTTTTTCTTTTCTTGCCCAAATTAGGCGCTTAAGCCTTGGTCTTAGCTTAGTTTTTTTCCCTGGAAAAAGATACAAGTTTGGTCTAACAAGTACTTTGGTGTTGGAGGGGGTAAGTAGGAGCAAGGAGAGGGGAAGAGGGGAAAAGTTGAAAAAGATGAGATGATCTGAGACAGACAAGGCCAGACCGAGTGTTGAATCACTAGTGGCAATAGAAATAGGCAATGAAATGTGGCACAGTTCTTGTCCCACTTTTATTGCTTTACCAAATTATGTGTACCATGCATTCCAACACATATAATATTATTTTGACACTATTATTGGGCATTATTGGCCTCCACTGAGATTGCGGTTGAAGTATGGCACGTAGGGCTCAATTCCCACTGGTATGCGCATAATATGATACAGATACGATCATTATCATTTATTACATAACAAAGTGTAAGCGTATATGGCATTTAATCAGACAAACTATACTGTATATCTTAAATTAAAAATATTTATATTGAATAATTTTAAATTTTAAAATTATTATAAAAACTTTAAAATTTAAAATTTAAAATTGTAATTTTTTTATATAATTTAAATATTTAATCATTAGATTTTTAAAATAATTTTCAATTTTAAAATTATTTTATATAAATATTTTTAACTTAAAATCTTAAATTATAATTTTTTTAATTTAATATGAATATCATAGATATTTCCAACAAAACTACAACTCTTTGTAAGGTAATAGTTAATGTTAACCCTTTATAAGGTTTAATCTCTTTTAATTTAAAAAATTTTACGTAACTGTCCTATGTTTTGATATATGTTGTAAAAAATTTTCTTTTAATTTATTTTCTATTAAAGAAACAAACTTTTTACATAACACCATAATATAATTTTATTCTTGATATGAAAATAAATATAGTTAAATTGATGTTCAATTCTGATATGAAAATATAATTTTATTTTTGATATGATAATAAAAACATTAAGTAATTTATTTTAAGAAAAAATGCATATTGTAAAAATTTAATTTCATTAATAAAAAAGAAATTGAAAGAAAGCTTACAATAATTTTTAAAACAAAAAGAGGATACTATAATTTTGTAGTACATTACTCTTTATAAAGTGACAAAGCTATGTGGGTTTGCTAAAAGTTAAAGGGGTTGGAAATTATGATTTATAGGGTGATGGGAGACTTGGAAAGTGTCTCTATAGTTTACATCAGTTGTTCCTAATTTCTGCCGTAATCCATGGGTTCATGGCTTTTCTATTTAAAGTTTTCTCATTCATAACTTTTCTTCCCCCCCCCCCCCCCCCCCCCCTCTTCTTTTTTCAAATTGAATTTTCTTCCTCCTACTATCATTGATTCTTCTTTTTCAAATGGATCTCTCTCATTTTAATGATTAAGGAGTTTCTTATTTTTAGCTGAATTGCATCACTGACGCGAAAAGGAGGTTGAAACAACTCACGATAGTGACCAAGATTTATTAACTATGCTCTGTGGATATAATGTTGTCTGCGTTTGCTTAGCTGTTTCTGGTTTTCAAGCTGAATGCTCATGTGTTGATGTAAGGAGATATCATTAAGGCTTCAAAACTCAAGCTGGTATAAAAGAATGCCTAAACTTTTTATAAAGAGACATCAAACATGTTAGGAATATTTTTTTTAATTTCATTCATTTTTAATGTATTTACGCGTTTATTTTTATAGACAATGTCTATTTAAAACTCATGATCATGTTGTATTACTTAGAAATAATGAGACTCTTACATTGGATCATCATCTTCAGCCTGTTTAAATCTGACATGGTACAAAATTAGACCACGTACACCTGATGAAGATGTTTAGAGACTCAAACCGTCAACTTTTTTTTTTTTTAACCTTTTCTACTCCAAAAAGAAATAAGTGCTCCTTGTCCGCCTATGGCTCAATGAAGAACAGAATGTAATAAATTCCAAGATATAAAAAGCCCTATTATCGGGTACACGTCTAATAACTCCATAGGTATTAATGTTTATTTATTTGCTTTTAGGAAAGAATGAACGGGAAATGGAGAGTCCATCTTTATGATGCGTATGGGCCTTCCATCAAATCGATATATTTACATATATATATATATATATATATATATAAAAGTAAAATTCTTCCATTTATTACTGTTCTTTTCACGGTTTATAATCTGTTCATGCAGGTGATTTATTTATTCTTTTCTTTTGATTATTATTATTTTTAATTTCTAAATACTTCGTGTATCATGCATGAGATACAGATCTAATTTAAGAGATGATAAGATTTTAATAAATTTGGTTTGCCCATAGGACATGATAAAAAAAAGAAAAAACATTCTTAAAACTATTAACCAAACACCCTTAAAGGAGTGTTCAGATTCCGTACTACTTCCTAAAGAGTAGTAAGACATGTTTTTTATTTAAATGATTCAAATTTAATTTTTTATTATCTTTTCTAATTTTAATTAATTATTTTTATTTTAATATATTTTTAAAAAATAAAATAAAAATAATCTTACAATTTTTATTAAATGTAAACCATTCGAAATTTATATAAACAATTTAAAGAGAGAACAAAAGAAATCCAAACGGCTCAAAGAAGAGCTAATTAGTTTTTGCACCGATTCTGTCGGTGCACTAAGTAATTACGTCCTTTGAGGAAGGCCTACATCCACAAGATCCAATCCCTTCGTACCTGCCCCTATCCTAAAGGCAACGATTTGTTGACCAAAAAGAGAAAAAAAACAAAAAACAAAAAATAAAAAGCAACCATTTTGCAGCACAATTTTTATTTTTATTTTATTGTTTGGTTGAATACATTTATAATGCAGAAAAGCATGGGGGCCTATCAAGATGCGGAGTGGGCCCAAGAATACATACGGACTTGAACAAGCTCGTACCTCCGAGGAAAATACGACGATATCAAGCGTATTTTAGACAACACACTCTAGTAGAAGTGTAGAACAAAGACTCTCATAAAAAATAAGAAAGACATAAATCTACCCGAACAAGATTTACCGTGTGTTTGGTAGCGCGGTGGAAAGAAACAAAATTACGTTTGCAGTCTCTCTTTTTTAAAAGCAACGATTTGTTATTTCTCTCAAACTATGTTTTCTTTTTTCTTAACGCACAACCAAACACACATTTAAGAAATTCAAACTAAATCTTCCAGCAAAGCATCGCATTTTTCTTTAAGAAAAAATATAACACTTTCTACCGGTTACACAACTAGCCACACACTAAATGCGTGTTTAGAATTCCATTTTAAAATTACGTTTGTGTAGAAGCAATAAATTATTACTTTCTTGCAAACGTAATTTTGAGTCTTGCAAACGAAAAACCAAATACGCCATTAAGAAAACTTACAAGCCTTGATAGAGATGTAACACATCTTTCACTTTCTCTTTAGGGTGAGACATCTGAAGAGCTTTCTTCTTCAAAAGTCACACACATTTTTGTAGATTTAGAATGAAAACTGTTCATCATCGCAAAAAAAAAATCACTACAGCCAAAGAATCTTCCGTAAAAGAGGAAGAACTTCCATATAGGAAGTCTCACAGCTTCCAATATATATATATATCCTTCTTCTTAATGGATATTTATGCATTCAGTTTAAGCTTAAAGCTAAATTTAATTTAATTTAGATCTGTTATTAAAAATTAGAAGAAATTATTTACCTACTATGATTTTTACTTCCAATTGCAATATTTTCTCTAATCCCCCCAAAAAAAAAAAATTACAATCAAACCTCTTATCTATTAGCCACATTACAACATACCTCCTATTACCTAAATTTAAGAATTTTAACTATATAAAATTACTAACATACCCGTACTATGATTTCTTACCGTTTTGCACATCATGTAATCTTTTTAACCTATCTATCTAAAATATTTATAGCTTTACTATCTCTTCTAAATTCACCTCTACCTTTCTCACTATTGTCAAGTATTCCAAGCTTAAGAAGCTCTTCCAAAAACAACTTGAGCACCACAGTAGCCGTAATTGCTTCCCTAACTGGGTGCTTTTTTTCCTTCAAGCATGATCTCTGGTAATCATAATGTATAATTAAATTTGAAAATGAAAGGTGTAGCATAGCAAAATTGGCTACCAATCAGAATTTTCAATGATATAAATTGTAATGCATTCTTTGCAATAGAAAAGCAAGTTGGAATAGCTCTCTGTTTGTCTTGGCTTCCTGCGAATTCATAATTCATGTGGTAGAGAGAGCCATCGCTTCCGGTATTGGTTAAGTGATCATTCATGATGCTTCGGATTTGAGGCACCCTCACTCACACCCTCTTAATTATAATTCTAACATACATTGATTGGGGTACTTGGTCCTCGGGGACATGGAAGCAAGGGAGTCCATGGGAGGTAGAGAAGTTATGGATATTTGAGTAGATAGGTTCGAAAAGATGTAGTGTAGTACTCTAAAAAGGTATTAAATAGTAATGAGAGTATTTGATTAATTCTACTTAGTTTAATTTTATATTTCGATTGTTGCAATAGTTTTTTAAAGTTTCATGTTGGTGAATAATAAGAAGGGGAGTGCCTAGAGCTCTTATAAATAAGTGTATTTGGCTTTTGTTTAGGCATGACAACTAGTAGTAGCAGAGCTAAGTTCTAGCCTATGGGAGAAAAAGCAAGGGACAAGAGATATCACATTTTCATGAAGAGGTCTGTTTGAGGGAATTTTGATATTATAGTTTTATTTTTAATGTTAGTTTTCTCAAATTTAAGTTATTTTGTGATATTTATTGCAGGTTATTGAAAGGAATGTATTTAATTAGAAATTTGTTAAATATCATGACTACGCTTGTGAGATTTTATTATTTGGTGAAAATATTAATTTTATTTGTGGCTATACATGATTCAAGATTATTTGATATAGTAGGGTGTCCATTTTATATTATGAGATAAAAAACTAAATGAAATAAAATATTTAAATTAAAATACAATTTAAAAAGAAAGTAGTTAGTACAACTTAGTTGGTACTAACCTCACAAATAAAAATCATAGTGTTAATGGAAACATTATTAAAGAAGTTATAGGACATGTCAGAAAGCAAATATGCCTCAAAGATATTAACTAATAATTTGATGATGAACATGGATCGTACACTAAAGATGGAGGAAGGAGTTATTGTTATTGACTATTCAAATAAAATTTAATAAGTTAATATCTTGACTATTGAATGTAGAAAAAACAAATAAAAAAGAACAAAAGTTATTGCTTTGGTTGGTTTCATTATCGATATCCTACAAACCATTGGTACAATCATTGCTAGAACATTACAATTAAATGAGGTGATGAATGTTTTGAAAGGAAATTATTGAATAATTGAAAATTAAGACTATCCACAAGAGGGTGAACTACTAACTGTTGAGGGTTTTGAGAGAGGAAATAGAAATGAAAGGTGACTAACATGGTGAATAATTAATATTTCAATTGAGAGACTTTAGCATTGTTGAATGCTATTATTATAAAAAGTTGGGTAATATCCAGGTTTGTTGCCTTAGGTTCATGGAGAATGTGAAAAGCTTAAAAAAATTAAAGGGTAAATCAAATGTTGATTTTTCTTTAAGTGTGGTTAATGTTGATGATAAATTTTATTTATCGAAATACAATTGTTATCAGCAATGATTCTAATTGGGTGATGATTTTATTATTGATATCCATATATGCACTAACTAAGACTTGTTTGACACTTTACACATGGAGGGAAACTTTAGTTACATCAATGTGAAAAACAATATGAAACAAAAGATTAAAGGCATTGGGATAGTTCACCTAAAGCTTCACAATAATAAAATCAAAGAAATTCCTTATGTGAGATATATGGCAAATATTTTGCTAGGTGAGTTTGCTTCACATAAGTACAATTATGTTAGCATTGGGAATTGGTATCGAGCATACAATGGTGGAAACTTAGTTATGTAAGGGAGAAAAAAAAGGGAAGAATATCTACTATTTAGGATAGACAAGCCTTGTTAGTGAAGATGGAACACAATCAAAAGTTTGGTTTTTTTGACAAAATTTAGATATATAAGACTTGGAAAAAGTGAAGATTTGTTGCAATAGTTTTTCAAAATCCTATATGGATGGGGAAAGGAGAAAAAGGGTGCTTAATGCTCCTATGAATAGGCCCTTTTGATTTTTGTTTAGGAATAATAATAGTCAGTAAGAAGCTTATTACAATAGAGATATTGTAATTGGAATCAGAGATAAAGTGGATGAATATAATTTTTCTTAAAAAAATTAAATATCAATTTAAGTTAATGAGTAAAATAACTCATATATATATATATATATATTCATACAATATGCCAAAACTTAGTTTTGAAAATGTATAGCATTAGTTAAAGATTTAAGATGGCATAAGTTCTATCAAGATATTCAGATACCTATTTGACCAATGAACAACTTTAATAGTTCATTATGTTACTAAAAAAAGTCTAATGATTAATTTATCATGTTTGTCAACAAATATATAGTTCAAATAACATTAATATGAGTTAATAAGATTAAAGTGAATATGAAATTATTGATTCACTTCTTACAATGGCCTCTTTTTTAACTTTAGACTTCTAAGACTTTGTCCCTCTTTTGTTTGATAAAAGATAATATGTGATTAAAATGTTGGGATGAAATAAAAATAAAGAGTTACGTTCTTTAAAATTCAAAGCTAAGGATTCTACCAAAAGCAAAAATTAAAGCTAAGCCCCAAAGAGTCACTATAACTACATTTTGCTTTTATGGCAACCATATGGATTTTGTCTTTGGACAATTAAGCAGGGCATTGAAAAGTTTGAGAAACTGAGAATCTTTGACATGAAAAGAAAGAAAATCCAAAACAACAATTACGGGCCTCTCTTTTGGTCCGAATCATGGGCCAATGTGAAGTTACGAAAGTCAGATCCATGAAATTGGGTCATTTATCATCAGCATATGATAAACGAACCCCCCTCCAACCCCCATCCCCCCAAAAAAAAAGAAAAAAGAAAAGAAAGAAAACTAACTGCTCATTGGTGTGGACTTGTGTAATCCTACGATATACTAATAAACCTTCTCTCATTTTAAACAGAAAAAAATGATTTTATCCATTAATATAATAAGTTTTCTGAATTAAAATATAATAAAATACACAAGAAACACTCTATCTCAAAATAAAATTCAGATTAATATTTTAAAAAAATAGAAATTATTTTGTTACATTTTATAATTGATATAAAAAATTATAACTAGAACTTAATTTTAGAGTAAAATATATTTTTTAAAAAACTTAAAGCCTATTTAGTTGTTAGAATGATTGGATATAAAAATGAGAATTGAAATGAATTTTAATATAATAAAATCATTCATGAATAGAATCTTATTATTCATAATTATATTTGATATGATGTGTAAAAGTATGAACATTTTATTTATTTATTATATTTAGTAGACTGAAAATAATATAATAATAAAAAATAAAATAAATAATTTTAATATGAAAAATAATAAAATAATAAAATTTTTATAATATGTGATAATAACAACAACAACTATAATAATAACAATGATAATCACAATAAAATAATAATAACAATAACAATAATAATAATTACTAATTAAATAATTTTAAATCCAAAAATATTATAGTCCCATTTTTGTTGAGGGAAAAAGACTTTCCATTAATTTTAAGATGGACTTTACATAATAAAAAAGAAAAATATGTTCTTTTCCACAACCGAACAAATTTAGGTTAGAAAAAAGAAAATCAACTTTTCCTTTCCTTCTTGGACCCGTTTCCTGGAACGTAAACAACTGTTGAATATCCACTGCCTACTCCCCTTCAATTGTCACAAAAGCTGAAGATCATGGGCACGTTTGATTTTGTTCTTATTTTAATATTTTTAAAATAGATATTTTTTAAAATAAATTTTGAAAAAAAAATAAAAAATCTGTTTGAATTATTATTCTAAAAATTAGATCTAAGAACAAAAATGAAGAGTAGACGCCTGTACCAAAAAGTGCAACAGGAGATGCTCGAACAAAAAAATGCAGCAGGTGAAACCCAAACAGAAAAATATAGGAAGAGAAAGAATGAAGAAATTAGATTGAAGGAAATGGTTGAATGAAAAAATACCCTTGGAGGAAGACAGCGGAAAAAAAAAAAACTAGATTCAAGATCTAGGTAGATGCCTTAGAATTGGATAAAAATGGCTAAGAAAAAAAATGATGCAATAAGAGAAATGAATAAAGGGTTGTTTGGTTACTTTGATTATTTACAAGTTTATCATTAATGAAAACATCTTAGTTCTCCGCCTCCAAGCCTGTTTCACGAAAATGCAAAACAATTAAAGTAGTTTTGATTTTTTAATTCTTCAAAACAGTATTTTATTTTTTTATTTTACAAAATATGTTATTTAAAATAGACAATCAAATGGGTTTTTTTAATTTTTTATTTTTAAAAACAAAAAATTATTTTAAAAAATAATTTTCAAACAACCCCATAGATTATTATTTTTTGTTTCTCATAAAAAGATGGAATTTTCAAATGCATGGCACAACAACAGTTGCAATCTTTTCACTTTCACTTGATAGGAAAGATTCTGGGCCATATGATAACACCCCCCCCCCCCCCCTCTCTCCTTTCTCTTGGATTTTATTTTACCCAGACAATTCTTGAATCACAGAAAATTCAGAAAATGGTTGCTTTCAAGGAATCCCCACCAACATCAGACTTTGTGGCCAAAACTTATCCTCTCAAGTCTCAATTGCTTCTTCCGCCAAAAGCCAAATACCAAAATCTTCTCTGTCTCAAGCTCTCTCTCTCTCTTCTCTCACTCCTTCCATGGATACCTTCTCAAGCTCTGTTTCAACCCTCAAAGTCCCTTCCCTTCTCCCAACCCACCGTGAGTTCTATCACTTCAAAAGCACTCCCTGTGCATCACCCAACCATCCTCCGCAAGCCCAAGCCCATGCCCATGTCCATGTCTCCTCCACTTCCAAACCTAACTTAATCCCCAAAACCAAGGCTTTGTCCCACAAGGGTTCTTCTTCTCTGGTTTTTTCTTCCTCTTCTGAAACCCCATCTTCTCCAAATCCAATCTTCTATCGAAAACCTGCTACTGGGTATGCTGCAGCAGTCATAGATGTAGCTCAAGGCAGCGATTCCCTTCACTTGGTTCAAAGGGATGTTCAGAGGCTTCTGGGGTTTCTGAAAAATGTGAACCTTGAACAATCAGCTATGGTGAGGGTAGTGGTAGAACAGCGGAGGTTCCATAGGCATCTGGTGGCCTTGGTGAAGATGCTGCTTAAGAAGAACAAGATTGGGATTTTGAAGGAAATATTGGAAGAATTCGAGAGGATTTATGACGAGCTTTGTGGAACGCAGGTTGTCTTGGTTTCTTCAGCGACTAAGATGGAGGAAGATCAACTGTTTGGGATTGCTGAGAATGTGCAGAAAATAAGTGGGGCTGTGAAGGTTAAGGTAAGGAATTTGGTCTATGAGAGTTTGCCCTCTATTGCTGTGTGAAAAACCAATAGAAAAATTGTAATCAACAAACACTTGTCCTGCTTGGTATTTGCTCTTTTCAATATTGAGCTTTTACACTGGAAATGCCTGTGACTTATTTGGCACTTCAATTTGTGAATTGGTAAATAGAAGCCTTTGAAAAAAATGAAGATAAGGCATAGTTTGGTTTTTGTTTATGTTATTGATTAATAATGCTTAATGCTTATGCCAAATGCTGCTATAGGAAGATGCCATACAATATACTTTGTTCAGTATTGAAGACGATCTTTTCATTCCAAGGCCTAGTTCATCTCTCAATATGAAATCAATAAGCTTAATATAAAGCACCATGGAGATCATAAATTCAAATTGTGAATTTAGACATGCTGGTGCAAAATCAAGTTTGGGAATTTAAGTTGGAGTAAGACAGAGTAAATGCAAGAGTGAAGTAAACCTGTTGAACCACTAACAAGTATAAATTATTGGACTCATAAACATCGAGACCTTTTTTCCTCTCACCTAAAACGAATTTCAATGAATGTTTTGACTATTCTTAACCTACAATGATCTCTACCAAATCTTCTCAAGTTAGGAGAATAGTAAAATAAGAAAAATAGTGATGATCCCTCTAACTTCTAAGGGAATACAATTTGGCACAAGATTAAACACTTTTCAAGTGAAGTATGCCTAACGCTAAGAACTTTAAGTACGCCTAAGATAGAGCAGTGAACGATAGTACACGGAATTTTCAGACCTTGAATTTCCTGTCTTTGGATGTTTGAATATGCCTCATATATACGGAGAAGCAGAGCACTAGCTGTTGGAGACGTAATTTTTCTGAATTTGCATCATTTGCTCCAATGTAAATTACACAAAATTTTCTTAAATTGTACAAATCTTGTTTTTATTTTTAAAATATATACCAACTTCTTTTGAAATAAAGAATAAATTATATTGGTATTTTTTGAATTTCTTTAAAATTATATAGACATTCCTTCTATTTTCAAAAAATATATAAATTTTTCCGGAAACAAAAAAAAATTACATAGACATCTTTTTTTTTTAAATTTTCAAGAGAAGTTTGTCTATATTTTGAAGATAAATAAGATATCTGTGTAATTTTAGCAAAACAAATAAAAAATTTGTATAATTTATTCTTTATTTTAAGAAAAATTTATATGTATTTTAAAAATAAAAAAGAAATTTATGCAATTTCAGCAAACTTTTGAAAAGATTTATATATTTTTTTAAAATACAAGAAAATATGTATAATTTTATCAAATCTTAGGAGAGTTACATGTAATATACTCTTTAACCTATGCTTTGAACCTTTCTTCTCTTTTATGAAATTCTTCTAGCCGTTGAAACACATTTCTATCTGTTTCACACATGCTTTGAGAAACCAGGAATTTAATGCTTTGAAATTAGATTTTAAATATTTATTATCATCATCAAAATTTTATAGCTCGTGAGAAACCTTAGAGGCCAACATGTTTATCAAAATTTCAGATGATTCAAAGCTAAGTTTTCAGTATTTTAAAACCTTCCAGCACGTTTTTGGATCAATTTACTAAATGCTTCTTCCTTGACCATTGGATATTAGACTACAGTGCAGTTTTCATACGTTGAACAATCTTGCTTGTCATTGTACTAAAATTGCTGTCTCTTTCATATTGCAAATAGGTCTCTTGTGGGAACTGGGAAATTTAGGTCTTTATCTATCCAACATAATAGTCTATCCAGCTTTTTTTTTTTAATATCTCTTACAAGAATCACTTGAATTAAATTTTGATTTTTAATTTCAATGTACAAAATTTTTCAATTAAATTTCATAAAACTAGGACTTGGGAAAATTTTTGTCCACAGCTCTTTTCCAAAATCCTTAATTTTTTTAAGGTGGTGTTTATTAGTTTAATTTTTTAAATATTTCAAAATTTATTTATAAAATATTTGAACATAACGACTACAATAAAACTATTAATTATAAAGAGCTTAAATAATTAAAAATATTAATTTCTTTTAGATCTTATACTAACTAAAGCGGATACAAAGTGCCATTAGTGGTGTTCCTTCTTTATAATATCCTCCGTAAAGTTTCTCCATTTGTCTCCCACCGCCACTCTTTCCACGTCACAAAATTCACTTTTACTTATTTATGAGTATATTATATTAAATTTTTTTTAATTTGGCTGAAATCATTATACATTTCACCTACTTTTAAAATATACACAAATTTTTTTAAAATAAAAAGTTATTTTATATTTTAATTTAATTTTAAAATTTTTAACTAAAATACTTTCTATTAACTTAAATACATTTTTTTAATTATAAAAAAATAAATAAAGAATATTTTAGTTAAAAATTTTAAAATTAAATTAAAGAGTAAAATAACTTTTTATTTTAAGAAAAATTCACTTTTATTTATTTATGAGTATATTATATTGATTTTTCTTTTTAGTTTTGTTGAAATCATACTAACATTCCATATACTTTTAAAGTTTACATAATTTTTTTTGAAATAAAAAATTATCTTATATTTTAATTTAATTTTAAAATTTTTGATTAAAATACTCTCTATTAACTTGAATATATTTTTTAAATATAAAAAATAAATAGAGGATACTTTGGTTAAAAAATTTAAAATTGAATTAAAGTGCAAGATAACATTTTGTTTCAAGAAAAATTTGTGTGTGTATTTTAAAAATAAAATTGATGTCTGTATAATTTTAACAAAATTAAAAAAATATATGTAATTTACTATTTCTTTTTTCATTTTCTTTACACCTAAGCACTTGCCCCTTGCTGCTTTCATATAAGTAAATTTGATTAAACAATGAAACAAATTTAACTATTTAAATGCAACAGTTTATACATATAATAACCAAATCAACAAAAAAAGACAAATAAATGTTAGGGTAATTTAGTCTCTCCATTTATGTGTAGTGGCCTTCTAAAATCAAAAGATACATTATATTATAATTATAATTTAATTTAAGGATAATATTATTTTTTATGTGAAATATTATTTAATAAAAATATATTTTTTACAATTTTTATTTCACTTTACTTTGTTTATAAAGCAAATTAACAAATTTAATTTATAAAGCAAACTGTATTATATTTATAGTAGTACTTATGTCAATTAAATATATATTTAATACACATATCATTGTTAAAGTTAATTATTTTTAATTATTGCCTTCTGATGAGTTAGGTTCTTTTAAAAAAATATTTTATTAATATTTTTTTTATTTTTTATAATTATTTATTTTTTCATTAAATGAACTTAAAATTTTTTAAATTTGGAAAAGTTATTATTTTATAAGTTTGATATATTTCAATTAAAATGAGTTTAGATGTTGCATAAATTTTAATTTCAAAAAATTCTATGTAATTTTTTTTATAATAGACAAAAATATTGTAAAATTAAATTATTTATCATAAAAAGAATATTTTATTATGAAATTTTATAAATTAAATATGTTATAAATAGGCCAACCTACCACCTAGCCGTTTGTGGCTGTTATGTCTTTGCAACATTTTTAGACAGAATTTAGTTTTTCTTTAAATGTTTGACGTCAAAGTTTTTGATAGAAATATAACAAGTAGTAATTGTTTTTTCTTTTGGCAGTACAACGTAATATCATTAGATTTTCAAACAAAAAATTTTATATGATATATCTTTATTAAAGAACTTAATCATAAAAATATAAAAAAAAAAACTTAATTTATGTATTTTCTTATTTTCATAAGTTTGACATGCATAACTTGTTTTTTGCTAAAATAAAATACAAATTTAAATAGCTACACTTTTATAATTTAAATTTATACAAGATATATAAATTCATTTTAGTGATGAATTGAAAATTAGATTTTCTACAGTTTTACAATCATATAATTAATGACAATCATATAATTAATGAGTGAGTGATACAAACAAGTAATATTGTATACAAAATTCATTTCTTCTGTATTCTTTATTTTCTCTTATTCTTTTTTTATTATATTAAATACAATTAATTCCTGGCTAGGAAAAATTACTTAATAAATTGCTGGCGCTGAATTAATAAATAGGTTGAAAACTAATTGTACAGGAGATGATGATTTGACTTCATTAATATTGAGATGTAGGCTTTGCCCTTTTTAACTTAATTTAATATAACTAATTATTAATAATACTTGTTCTCATTAAGTAAAAGTGTTGAATTTGACCCTTAAAGAAAGTCAAATATGACTGATAATGGCGTAATATTTATGTTTGCCTTGCATTCAAAGTTAATGACCAACCGTCCACGTAGATATTGAAGTCAAACTCTATGGAGCAATTAATATTTGTTGTTGTTGTTTGAGAAAAATATTAAAAGCTATTTTTATCAATAACTAGTTTTATTTTTTTTAAAATGCTTTATTTATTGGCATTAGAATAAATTTATTATTAATATTTTCAACATTAATTAAAATAATGAATTTGTCTCTCTTATCTGACATAATTCGTATATCAATGCTCTATCAGTTATAAATATTGTAAAATTAATTATTCACAATTATATAAATATAGTAAAATTAATTTACATTTAATAAATAAAATTTAAATTAGAATAAGCAGAAGAAAAGTCAATGAATGAAATGCCTTGTGATTTGGTTGATAACTTGTGTGGAGGCAGAGCTATCAATGATTTGGTCCACTAGTATTGTCGCCTTCAGGTATTACTTTTTTTATTTTTTTTTTATTTTTACACACAACAAATCCTCCAAAGAACTTTTACTTTTTTAGTCTCTTTTATTGCCAATGAGAAGCGTGTAAATGTGTTGTTGCAATATCATTGGTAACGTACGAGCCGGCAGAGGCCAAATTAGTTGAATGCAGCGAGCTAGGGCTAGAGCATTTGGACACGCAAAGACGCGTATTGTAATTTGGATGGTTAGGATTTTATTTTAGTTTTATTTATTATTATTTTTTAAAAAAATTTATTAATTAAAATTTATTAATTTTTTTTACATTTTACATCTTTTATAATATAAAATAAAAAAATTATAAAATAATAGCAGCTCATATTAAATTTAGACAACTAAAATTTTATAGGCATCAAATTTGAACACATGAGATTCAATTTCGCGAGGTAGTAGTTACTAGTTTTTTTGGTTAAATTATTCTTTTCTTTTTATAAGTTTTATTTAATTTTTATAATTTTGAAAAATTTGATTCAATCATTGTCATTAAATGTTTGATGATATTTTGTTAAATTTTGATGGTGTAGGCATTCTATATAATCTTAGTGTTTTTAATATATATAATTTATACTTGTAAAAAAAGTAACAATAAATAATAAAGTAAAATTAGTTTACAAATATAACATATAATTTAATATATATTATGTTATTTTAGTGAATTAGTTTAAATTATGTACACTCAAAT
Organism: Erythrophleum fordii; assembly: GCA_032878935.1. NCBI lineage: Eukaryota > Viridiplantae > Streptophyta > Magnoliopsida > Fabales > Fabaceae > Erythrophleum > Erythrophleum fordii. The sequence goes on from JAVQMF010000047.1 coordinate 9,683,518, forward strand.
TGTCAAAATAGTACATAATTATTCATATTAACAAAATTTAACAAAATATTGATAAATTTTAATAGTGAAGACTAATTTAGAAACATTTTAAGCTATAAAGATTTGTTATAAATTTTTAAACATTTATGACTAAATTAAAAATTAAGTGAAATTATAAAGATTAAAAGATGAATTTAACCTAATTCTTATTACAGTAACTTTTAAACGGTACAAAAATAATTATATAGAGTTGCATATGCGTTTAGTAAGAAAAATGAGATGATTAAAAATATATAAAATTGTATCTTAGTTACGTAGCCACACGAGTTCAGTTAGATAAAATGGTGAATTTTTTATTAAAAAAATATTACAAAGTATTTTTGAATTTTCTTTGCATTAGATCCCTTCTTCCAAATAAGATTAAGAACATATTCTACTATATTTTTATGGATCATTTAATATTTTATTTTTAGTCTTTTTATAATAAACTTAAATTGATGAGAAGAATTATTATTTAAAAAATAAAATTAAGGAATTAAATTAAAATTAAGAAACTAAAATAAAATTCTTACCGTAATTATTTGGGCAAATATATAGAGAGTTTGAACTCTCTTACCGTCCAATCATATTTTAATATTCGTGTATAATTATAAACGCTAGCTATTGCAAATTTTAAAACAACTTAAATTAATTTTTACGCAATACATTTTAAAAAATAATTATTTAATTATCTTTATTATTATATTATCAATAAAATTACCTTTACTATTATATTAAAAATAAAATTATCCTCTCATCTCATCTTGTAAGTGAACTTTAAACAAAGTAAATTTTTGCAATACTCATAAAAAATATTAAGAAAGTTTGATATAAATTTTTTTAAAAATATCAGATATAAATTAAATCAAATCATACCTATTATATTTATATAATTTATATAATATTTATTATGTCTTTATATTTATTATTATTTTTATTAAATTACTTTTTAAAATTAAAAATAAAATAATTATTTCTTACTTCATTTCTCTTCACTTAAACTTTATATTACTTTCACCGTTACATTCGTCGATCAAACGGAGCAGGCGAGCAGCATTAACGGCACAAGGACAGAGACAAGCTAAGTTCTCCAATATTGGTTCCGGAATTATGATATGTTAGGAGGCCACAAAAATTATGACAGTGGCAATCTCATAATACCGTAACGGCAAAAGGGCCTAAGGAGCCAAAAGATCACCTGCCTGAACCTTTTTCGCTGGTCAAAGGAATGGAAGGATAGAGAAGGAAAAACCTCCAAGGAGGCCCTTAGACTTGGACGAGGAAGAAGGAGTCTTCTCTCCTGGGGACAGGTGGAAGGAGAAAACCATTAATACAACTATTTCAAGTTGGAATCTTTCTTAGATTTTCCTCTTCAAAATTATGAATTTCCAAGGCCCTTTTCCTCCTTCTTTCCTCCTGTTGCTGGGTCATTTTCTGAGGAGCGATCTCTGTTTCCTCGGGAAATTTTGGTGGCTAAAAAGGGTTTTGATTTTCCATGGCTCTAGTCTCTCTCAGGTCTCTCTCTTTCTCTCTCTCTGAAGATGTGTTGACTTTTGGCCTTCATTTTCTTTTTTCTGGTTATTAGTCTCAGAATATGTCAATGGGGTCGCTCAAATTGCTGCTATGGCCTTCATAATCAAGAAAGGAGCTTTACCGATCTCATTTTCTTTTATAAGCTTGAATTTTGATGTAATATATAGTTTACTTATAGTTTAACTCGTTTGTGTTGGCGTGATATTGTTACGTAACAAAAGGGGAGGGATTGAGTGTTAGCTTTTTCTAGAATGACTTTATCACTATTGCTTGGGAGCTGAGAAAATGTTGATGATAACTGAATTGAGAGGTCCACAGAAAAGAGGGGGTCACTTTGTCAAGTCAACTTATAACTTTTCCTTAGCTGAATTGAGTTCTTCAAACTTCATAAGAACTTGAGCAGTTTTCAGGTATCAGAAAATATTGTAGAATAGACAAAAATACCTTGTTCAATCATATAAGTTGTTGAGCAAATGTATTGAACTGTTTCTTCAATTTTGTAAACTGAGGTTCTTGTTTCATTTTTGCAAATGATCCTCAAATCCACTCTACTTCCTTCCTTTCGATGAAGCTGCACAAGAAGGCTAGTTCAGAACCCATTGCTTTTACTGATTTACTGTTCTAAATGAGATTTCTTTTTCAGCAACTCAAGAGATTGTCAACATTTCGTTCAAAATCTAGTGTAATTTCTTTATTTACAATATCATCAGCTTTCAAATGGACACGTGAAGCCTGTTTTGTACAAATTTATGATGTGAACATACTTATCGCGCCATGTAGAAAAACCATTAGTAAATGATTCTGATAGACTCATTTTTTATGGAATCAGGTGTGTAGGCATTTGAAATTGAATTGAAATAGGTATCAAAGCTTCCTCAATCAGAATTCAGATGAAATTTCTGCTACCCTTCTGCTATGTCAGTGTCAGTGTTTCATTGGAAAATGGGGATTTTAACTTCATAGCCTAACTGTGTAACAAGATGATGGTAGTGGATGTATTGTCTAGTGCCACTTCCGGTCCTACTTCAGAACTTATTTCTCAGCTTATAGATACTATTTTTGAGCTTGTAAACTCAGCTAGTGATGTCCTTGTAAAGAAGGATAGTTTTAAGGAACTTGCAGCTTACTTGGAAAGAATTGTGCCCATCTTAAAAGAATTGAAGAAGAAAAAAGTGAGCAATATTGAGACATTCAACCACACCATTGAGATTTTGAATCGTGAAATTAGAGATGCAAATAAATTGACTCAAGAATGCAGCAAGAGGAACAAGGTCTATCTCTTATTGAATTGCAGGTCTATTGTTAAGCGTTTAAAGAACAGCACAAGTGAGATCAGCCGTGCTCTCGCTTTTATTCCTTTGGCTACCCAAGATCTTTCTTCCGGAATAATTGAAGAAATTGAAAATCTCTGTGACAATATGCAGAAAGCTGAGTTTAAGGCAGCCATAGCAGAAGAGGAGATCTTGGAGAAAATTGAGTCAGGGATACATGAGAAGAATGTTGATCGCTCTTATGCCAATAATTTGCTGATTCTCATTGCACAGGCTGTTGGCATAACAAATGAGAAGTCAACAATGAAGAAGGAATTGGAAGAATTCAAGAGCGAAGTTGAAAACGCCCGTCTAAGGAAGGACCTGGCTGAAGCTATACAAATGGATCAGATCATAGCTTTGCTTGAAAGGGCTGATGCAGCCTCATCACCAAAGGAAAAGGAACTGAAATACTTCACAAAACGCAAATCTCTAGGAAGTCAACCCTTAGATCCTCTTCAGTCATTTTATTGCCCCATCACCCGGGATGTTATGGTGGACCCTGTTGAAACTTCATCAGGGCAGACATTTGAGAGAAGTGCCATAGAAAAGTGGTTTGCAGAAGGAAATAAGTTGTGTCCTCTGACTATGACTCCTTTAGATATATCAGTTTTGCGACCTAACAAAACCTTGAAACAATCGATAGAAGAATGGAAGGATAGAAATACTATGATTACAATTGCTTCAATGAAAGAAAAAATCCAGTCTGGAGAGGATGATGAAGCACTGAATTGTCTGGGAACTCTGCAGGATTTGTGTGAACAAAAAGATCAGCATAGGGAATGGATGATACTGGAGAATTACATAACACTTCTTATCCGGGTCCTTGGTTCCAAAAACCGTGATGTAAGGAATCAAGCTCTTCTCATCCTTTGTATGTTGGCTAAGGATAGTGATGAAGCTAAGGTACTTCTATAAATAATCTTCTGCTCATTTTTTTATTATTTAATTCTTTTTTTTTATTCTACTTTAAAAAGTAATGCAACAAATAAGTTACACTCAAAATTGGTTGTTTGAAGATATATTGATGATTGTAGCTACAGTTTCTAAGCTTGTTATGGTCTGATAAATACTGATAAATAAATGTATTCTGGACAATTTTCATATAGTAATTCAAGTTTCAAGATTGAGCCTATAACTACTTTTATAACTAATCTTTCATCTAGGCTAGAAATTCAAAGAACAACCTGGAAAAGAAATTCAAAATTGATATTTTCTAGCCTATCTTACGTCCATGGACAGATTTGTCATGTAACAGTGAGCCATAAGTCAAGAAAGGAGATCCAAAATTTTTGTTTATGTGTTCTAGACAGTGCCGGTAGAGATTCATTATGTAACACAGATTACTCACTAAAATTTTACCAAATTCTTTCTTTCTACAAAAAGAACGCTTCTCATATTCACATATTTGCTTTAGAATGACTTAATGAAAGAAGTGGTTCACACCAATGCTCTAACCAATGAGATTGGTTAGGGCCATTCCCTTCCACGTTGGTGATAAAAAACACTAGTTACTACTGGGCTTATGAAATAAAGACATGGTCTATACACTTTCATTTGGAATTTTGGTCATATTACACTCCTTTCACTTTTCTGAAGTCATTTTCCCCCCTTAATTACTTCTCATTCTGCTTTATAGTATGCACAAGCTTTATGGTTATATCCACTTTCTGAAGCCCTTATTTTGTTATTTACTGCATAATGACTCTTTCAAATAGGCTGCATAAATGTTGCTTTATTTCATTAAGAACTGAATTGAATTTCATGGATCTTTAATTTCTCCAAACCCTAATTTTTGCAGGAAAGATTTGCAAATGTTGATAATGCAATTGAGTCGATTGTCCGTTCTCTTGGGCGTCGTGTGGGGGAAAGGAAATTGGCAGCAGCATTACTGTTGGAATTATCCAAGTATGATAGGTTACGAGAATACATTGGAAAGGTTCAAGGTTGCATACTACTATTAGTGACTATGTCTAGCAGTGATGACAATCAAGCCGCCAGAGATGCTACAGAACTACTGGAGAATCTTTCATACTCTGATCAGAATGTTTTGCAGATGGCAAAGGCAAATTATTTCAAGCATTTGTTGCAGCGCCTCTCTGCAGGTTTATTCCTTAGCCTACATAGTTTTATACAATGTATTAATGTTAATTATTCCATTAAGTTCTTGTTCATCTTATTTTTCTGTTGAAAGATATGCATGTAACATAGAACTGCCTTGGATTAGACTATGAGTTTATGTTGAATAGCAAATCTTCCTACGTAGCCAGAGGAGAGGGGGGGGGGGGGGGGATCACGAACCTTCCTAAACTTGTGCAGCTAGTAGTAGACTAAAACCTCAAGTCTATGTTATGATTTTGCTATTGTCTAGAACTTCATATCAAATCATCAGCTGTGATAAAGGATACCTTTTTTTGAGGGAGTAATTTTTCTTTTGTTTTGAAACTTGATTAGTGCTGTGACACTGCGTTTGTGTCTGTACTTCATAGCTTTTAGCAATGGTTGATATGTTGTTGGGAAGCCTGACTTCTGGGGAAATGAAGAATGCAAACAGAGTATGGCTAGATGGGTGCCAAAGGCTCATGTATATGTGGACTTGTTATCATGTTTAGTAGGCAGGCCATGCTGCTTTATTCTACAATGATTGATGAGGGAAATATCATTTATTAATTTGAAAGTAATAACTGATTTCTTATCAATTTTATCATCTCATATATTAGGTAAATAAATGGCATTTATGTCCATGATTTAAAATATTGAAATTTATTGACAGAATTTTGAATAGAAACCTACTGAATCTGAGATACAAAGTGACAAAATCTGAGTCATGAACAGTATTTCAAATGATCTGAATGTCTTCTACTAATTGTATGACGTATGAAATGCTTTAACCTTGTTAACCAAAACAACCAAAAGAGGAAGGTGGTAAGTAACACCCTTGAGTCCTTGACTACAACTTGTTTCTTTCTTTATGCAGGACCAGATGATGTAAAAATGATTATGGCAACAACTCTAGCCGAAATGGAGTTAACTGACCACAATAAAGAGTCTTTACTTGAAGGTGGTGTGTTGGATCCTCTTCTTCACTTGATCTCATATGGTGATCCTCGGGTAAAAACAGTGGCCATTAGAGCTCTTCGAAACCTATCCAGTTTAAAGAAAAATGGACTAGAAATGATTCGACGAGGAGCAGTGCGCCCATTATTTGGCCTTCTTTTCAATCATAGCTTACCACCCTCAAGCTTGCGGGAACATGTAGCTGCCATAATCATGCAACTTGCTGAATCAACCATTGCTCAAGATACCCAGACACCGGTTTTATTATTTGAATCTGATGAGGAGGTTTTTAAGCTCTTCTCTTTAATTAGATTCACAGTGCCTGATGTGCAACAGAACATTATCCACACCTTTTATGCCTTGTGTCAGTCCACATCGGCTTCATATATCAAGACCAAGCTAATAGAGGTATGCATCTTACTGAAGCTAAATGTACTAACCACAGCTATAATTGTTTTTCTGGTCTCCTAATAGGTAAAGCAGTCAATAGAGTCAAAGGATGCAAATACGACATTAGTGGGCATCATCATTCTGTACAGCAAGCTAAAGACACAAATAACGGCAAACATCTTGCATTTGGCTAAGCATAAAGACTCATTTATATAATAACCTTAGACCAAGTTTTTCAGTCAATAGCCAACTTTTCCCTGATTTAGATACACAAAAGAATGATAATGTGGGTTCCACAAACATGAGGCATGTTGGTGTGACTTTCTTCTACATGAAGACAACCCTGGTTAGAGTATAGCCATATATATTATATGCTCAAGCAACATCCACGAGACAATGGCATTTAAGGATTCTGATTTGATGTTTCAACTTTTAAGCACATATATCAAGTTTTTTCTGCAAAAAAATTGTATCATTTGACTCAAAAGTGACAGAAAACAAACATATTTCCTTTATCTCTTGAACTCATATTCTTTGATATTCTTTGACTCACTGGTGCCTGATTGTGGATGGTCTAAAAACATGAACCTGAAACCTGCCTTGTTACCTCTGCGATATAAACTACACTACAGATGAACTATAAACCATCAGAACCAAATTAGTTAAAGCAAATATTAGATAACCTGTTTTCGTTCCCCTTTTTAATTTCCATGTTTCCATCATTGTTCTCTTGAGCTTTGCTGAGTTAGTCATATATAGGCTTGAGAATACAAAGATCAAACAATTAAGTGTCACTCTATGCTAAAGGAGTCTCTAATGAAGGTGTCTTGAGTTATTAGAAGCAACTTTGTATTATTTGCTACCTGAGAAGTTTAAAGGATTCAACAGTGAGATTTACTATTTATATTATGCCTGCACATTTCTGGATGCGTAGTTGGTTAAAAACAATTTAAGATTTACTATTCCTTTCTGCCTGGCATTGCTGATGCCATTGATATTCCATCATTGTCTGATTCTGTGAGTTAGAAAACACAAGATGCTTATTCTTACTCGTCAAACAGCTTACATAATTATGCCCTTTACCTGTATGTGGTGTATTGACTATTGAGGACCAAAATTTGTAAAGTTGGCTTTAAGAAAAAGTTTCACTCACTTGCGTCTCCAAATTTAACTAATATTGTATCTATTTTGATCAGTTTTTGTTGTATGGCAATATATCGTAGTTACATTAATTTCCATATTTATGTGCAGTGCTCTGCTGTTCAAGTTTTGGTTCAGTTGTGTGAGAACGAAAACCTTAATCTACGAGCAAGTGCTGTAAAGCTATTGTCTTGCTTGGTAGAAAGCTGTGATGAAGCTAGCATTTTGGAGAATGTAAACCAGAAGAGCATTGAGAATTTAGTACGGATCCTTAGATCTTCTGATGAAGAGGAAATTGCTTCTGCTATGGGCATAATATGCCATCTTCCAGAAAACCACCAGATCACTCAACGGCTTCTCGATGATGGTGTACTGCCAATCATTTATGAGTGTATCCAAGAAGGGAAGGACAAAGATATCCAAAAGAATAACTTGGTAGAGAACTCTGTTGGTGCCTTATGTCGTTTCACAGTTCCAACAAACGTGGAATGGCAAAAAAGTGCAGCAGAAACTGGGATTATAACTGTTTTAGTACAGTTGCTTGAATGTGGAACCACATTGACAAAACAACGTGTGGGGTTGTGTCTTAGTCAATTTTCAAAGAGTTCAATTCGGCTGAGCAGGCCAATTCCCAAGCGCAAGGGATTCTGGTGCTTCTCAGCTCCAGCAGAAATCAGCTGCTCAGTTCATGGAGGAATCTGTACTGTCAAGTCATCATTTTGCCTTGTGGAGGCTGATGCAGTGGGACCTTTAACAAGGACTCTCTGGGAATCTGATCCTGGAGCTTGTGAGGCGGCTTTAGATGCACTCCTGACTTTGATCGAAGGTGAGAGACTGCAGAGTGGTAGTAAAGTGCTTGAAGCAGCAAATGCCATACCGGCAATAATAAAATTTCTTGGTTCCCCTTCCCCTGGATTGCAGGAGAAATCTCTCCATGCTTTGGAAAGGATTTTCCGGTTAATTGAGTTCAAACAGAAGTATGGAGCCTCAGCACAAATGCCTCTAGTTGACTTAACTCAGCGGGGTAATGGTAGCATGAGGTCGATGGCAGCTAGAATATTGGCATATTTAAATGTGCTTCATGATCAGTCTTCTTATTTCTGAAGAGAACTGCTGATTCAAATTCATGTACTGAGGAGCTAACAATGAGCGTAAAAATCTCCCCTTCCTGCTTTAAACTGTGCATGAGATCAATGGTTGCAAAACTAAATGCTTGAGCAGGAAATGGCCAAATGGGTCTGTTGCTTCTAACAGAGAAAATTGCCCATGACTTGGTTTCACGTGCAAAGGGAACCCAACTTTATGATGTTCTTGAATCTGGTGACCAAGTTTCCAAAGTGAGCCACGTTGCATTTGGGATTTGGCTACTCCTTACAGAGAATCCATAGATCTTGTACCAAACATGGCTTATAATCAGTCTGGGTGGTTTGAGGTATAGAAAAGCAGCACCATTGGACATGTAGGGATCTATTGGGTCCTATGTTAAATGCCCTTGATATCCTTTACGTTTGAAGATTGATTGGATTGCCTTGTTAGTTGGCTATAAGGGAAAAACAACAAAAATTCCTCTTTTCCGGTATAGTTGTATTTTTTTTTATATAAAGACACATTGTTGTGATTCTTCTCATATAGTAAAAGAGTTTCAAGAATGTGACAATTAGCGCAAAATTCATCTTCCCTTGGGGTGGCCACTATGACTTATCAATGCTGTCGCTGAGTGTGAGGAAGAATTTGTTTCAGAATCTCAATACTCTTAGTACGAGATTTAAGTTGCATATCTTACAATTGGGATCGTAACATGAATGAAACTCCAAGCGTTCAATAATATATGACCATTGAACCAAAATTGAATGATGGTTTAGGCATGGATTCGCTTCAGAATCATAAGAACATTTTGATGCATAATTTTATAACATGCATTAAGGCATGTGTCAATTCATTATTTGATTTATTATTATTTTAATTCTTTTGGTTAAAAATTTAAATTCTAACTATTTTTATTAAAATTAATAAACTAATGTGAATAAAAACTTAAATAAATATATAATTTTGTCTTTGAAAAATATGCTTTCTAACAATGTAGTTCATAAATTTATTCTGCTATTCAAGTTAGTTGTTTGTAATTCCCAGCATGTCTATATTGGTTAGTTTTTTGAAGTAAAGTAAATATAGAATTTGGTTCAAGGAAAGAACTAACAAGTAATAAGTTACAAATTTTGAAGAACTGGCTTGTAAAGAAAACTAAATCCAAAAGCTAAAGTGTTAAAAGATATATTTTCATTATTTACGAAAAAATTTTACATTTTTTAAATAATGAAGATAAACAGTGGGAAATTATATAATTTCCCAATATTATTATAATTTATAATTAAAATTATGCATTATAAAATTAAATAACTACATATTGCTTCTATTTAAAAAAAAGAAAAAACTACTCAGCCTCTTATGTGAAACAATTGATGCATATTAATATAGATAAAAATCAAAATTTTACGAAGTAGAGCTTTTCCCTAAAAGATATGCATTTGGATGTTCCTCTTTAAAATCTTTGAATCATAAAAATGATGAAATCAATGTGAAAATCTCAACACACATATCTTATGAGTGAGACTCGAAGCTTTTTAAAAGAATTAATGCATCCTTGTATGCTTTTCCAAAACGAAAATCAGCATAACTTTTAGTTGAAACTCAAATTCTAACATGGACAAGTAAGACCCTTTGAACTTTGAACCAAATTCCTGGGGCTTGGCTAGCCTAAATATCACAAAGTCTCAAACTTGTAGGCCAAACCCAAAAGGCTCTTTATGAACCAACTGAAGCAAATCCATGCCTTTACTCTCAGAAATGGCATAGACCATACCAAAATTCTCATTGAGAAGCTACTTGAAATCCCAAACCTTCAATATGCACATTTGCTCTTCAACCATACACCCACCAAGCGAACTGTCTTCCTCTACAACAAGCTCATCCAAGCCTACTCTTTTCATGGACAACAACATCAAAGCTTATCGCTCTACTCTAAAATGCTTCTTCAAGGATACCCACCAAATGAATACACCTTCAACTTCCTCTTTTCAGCATGCACTTCTTTGTCTTCTCCTTCCCTTGGACGAATCCTCCATACCCATTTCATCAAATCGGGTTTTGAACGCGATGTGTTTGGCTCCACGGCTTTGCTTGTGATGTATGTTAAAATGGGTATGTTGGAGTTTGCACGCAGGGTGTTCGATCAAATGCTTGTGCGAGAGATACCTACTTGGAACGCTATGATTGCAGGCTATGCAAGGTTTGGGAATATGGTGGAGGCAGAGGAATTGTTTGTGTTAATGTCTTCTAGGAATGTGATTTCATGGACCGCCATGATTTCTGGTTACTCTCAGAACAAACAATATGAGAAGGCCTTGAAGTTGTTTTTGAAGATGGAAAAAGAGAAGGATTTAAAGCCCAATGAAGTAACGTTAGCAAGCATTTTACCCGCCTGTGCAAATCTTGGGGCACTTGAGATTGGGCAGAGAATTGAAGCATTTGCTAGAAAAAATGGATTCTTTGAGAACGTATATGTGAGCAATGCTATATTGGAGATGTATTCAAGGTGTGGTAAGGTTGATATTGCTTGGCGGCTGTTTGATGAGATTGGAAGTCTGAGAAATTTGTGCTCTTGGAATTCAATGATCATGGGTTTGGCTGTCCATGGACAATGTGCTATGGCTCTTGTGCTTTATGATCAAATGCTAGTAAGCAGTTGTTTTTTCATGCTCTTATTTACCTTCATGGTCAGCATCATAATGGAACTTTTACCATAATTTTGAACCTTCTAGTTTCTAATTGATGAAAAATTCTTAGATGGATCAAGCCAATTATTAAGAAATACACAACTATGTTATGCACTCTTTTCAATATGACTTACTTTTGACATACTTAAATGTATCTTTATAATTGGTTTGGCCTACCCATGTTTTGTAAATAGAGTCTACTTAGTACTCTCTTAGGTTGGATCCTCTATGAAGTTCAGAGAGAAATTTCCAGTGTAAATTTCACAATTCGAGAGGTAGGGTCTACTAATTATGTGATGGGCCCTGCGTGTTGTGTCTTTTCTGTTTTGGAGGACCCAATTTGCAACTCTTCTAACTCATGCAAATATTAATGTGTTTCTGTTTTACTGACAATGCCAGAGAGAAGGAATCACGCCTGATGATGTGACATTTGTGGGACTCCTCATGGCATGCATCCATGGAGGCTTGGTTGAAAAAGGCAGACAAATCTTCAATGCAATGACTAATGACTTTCACATTACTCCCAAACTAGAACACTATGGATGCATGGTTGATCTCCTAGGCCGTGCTGGGAAATTGCGAGAGGCTCATGAAGCCATACGAAGTATGCCTATGAAACCAGACTCAGTAGTATGGGGTGCTCTTTTGGGAGCTTGCAGCTTCTATGGAAATGTTGAGGTCGCTGAGATAGCAGCTGAGTCACTATTTGCCCTTGAACCTTGCAACCCAGGAAACTATGTCATCCTCTCCAACATTTATGCATCAGCTGGTCAATGGGATGGGGTTACAAAGCTTAGGAAAGTGATGAAGGGTGGCCAAATAACAAAGGCAGCTGGCTATAGTTTCATTGAAGAGGGAGGCCAACTTCATAAGTTCATTGTGGAAGACAGATCACATTCAAAAAGTGAGGAAATATTTGCTTTACTAGATGGAGTTTATAGAGTAATAAAGCTTCAAAGAAGCACATTTGATTGCCATTTGATACTTGATTTGAACGACTACTCCTAGTATGTGTACGGTGGATTCCCCAGAATATAATTGCAGACATGAACTTTGTGCCGATCCCATTATGGCCTAGAAAATGAGTTGCAAAATCAATCATAAAGATGAACAAGTATGTCTACATTCTTAAGTGCAGTCCACTTTTAACATACATATGTGTATATTCATGATTATCTTAGAGCATGTTTAGTAGAGTTGAAAAGAGAGGAGAGGAGAGGAAAGGAAGAGGGAGAGGGAATTGTGTGAAAAGATATTTGGTAGAGTTGAAAAGGAATTATGGAAGGATTCTTTGTATTGTCCATAGTAGCATTATTTATTCCTTCAATTTTATGTTGGAATGGTACTGATTAAGATGGAAAAAGAAAAAAAATATTATTTTACTCTAAATGATAGTAATATTTTATATTAAAGAATTTTAAAATTTGAAATTATTTTTAAAAACTCACAAATAAAATTTTATCTAATATTCTGAACTATAATTTTTTTTATGCAGTTAAAATTTTTAAATTAGATCCTTTAAAATAATTTTCAAATTTAAAATCTTTCAATATAAAATTATAAATATCTTTAACTTCAAATTCTTAATTGTAATTTTCCCTTTTTGTTTCATGATAATTAACAAAAAATAGTTTTTTTAATACTTTTTGACTCTATAGGTGTTTTGCTCATTTATTCATCTTTCATTTTATTTCCATACTATTTTTACTTTATCAAATATTAAAATAGAAATATACTCTCATTCTTTTCTAGGTCATACCAAAGGTGTGATTTTATGTCGCAGGATTTTATTTCACTCTTATTTCTATTCTCCTTTTTATTTTTTTAAAAATCTTTTTACTTTATCAAATACAACTAATTTGATATATAACAAATTAGGTATGGAATGAGAAATTGAATGAAAAAAAGTAAATAGAATAGATAAAAAATAACATTTATACTAATAGATAAAAAAAAAAAAAGATATCCATTATTAAGTAATAAAAATAATGACATGATAGATATTACAAAAAAAAAATTTTCTCTCTCTCTCCTCTCTCCTTTGCAATCTCCATACCAAACAAATTAGATTACTTGTCTTTTGTAAATCAAATTTACTTAAGAATCTCTTCTTTTTCTACTGTGCTTAGAACCTTTCAAGCATTTTCGAACAGAAGTTGAAAAGAGACTAAAGTCTACCTCGTAGTTCCAAATGAGAAAAATTAATATTTCTTAAATTGCAATAATGTATAAACTTGGTCAATATTATGTTAGAGTGGAGTTCCACGTACCTGGATTATATTTCACAAACTGATTAAGGGTCGTTTGGTTCGCGACATAATCATATTCCATTTACATAACTTGTACAATGTTTATTATATCTCTGTTCTTATTATTTAATATATCAAATCACCATTTTGACTATCAAATCACATTTTTAAAAGTAGGGGTAAAAAATTTATTTTCTATCTTACCTACCTATTTTTTTTATATTCCCCTCACTATTACATCCTTCAACTAAACGACTCGTAAATGTAGCAGACATAATAAAAGAAGGACTTTCTTTTTTTTTGGGGAGGGGGGGGGGGGAACCATCAACAATTCTCTATGGTAAAGCAATTAAACAAAATGTCAAAATTTGTCCTTCTATAATGATCATTACAAGTGACATATTTCCAGCCACCTACAAATGAACTATGCTTTTTCTCTAAAGAATAAATTTGTCAAAAAATTTGGTTTGATACAATTACCAATCTCTTGAGCTGTTTTTTTCAATGACCATAGCTCTGAGACTTCAAGCTGTTTTCTCCTTTGTCATTGTCCTTCTACTCCTCCTTACCACTAATTTCAGAACCTCATCAATAAAAATCACAGGTGCAGAAATTAGAATGAGCACAAACCACTCTTTTAGACTGAGTGGAACAACACCAAACACATCTGCAAGGAATGGAACATAGAGTATGAGGCAGTGGAGTCCTAGTGATATTGTTGTGGCTACCAAAAGCCAAGGGTTCCTCCAAGGTGGCATTTCATACAAGCTGTTCTCTTCAGATAGGGCATTCAAAGAGTTTAACATCTCAATCACCACCAATACTGAGAGAGATAGAGTCATGGCCTTCACTTTGCCAACTGAAAAGTAATCACAGGAATTTGAGAATGTGATCAAGCGACCCCCACCTACTGCAAATGGAGAAGCAGTAAAATTTGACCATGAACTACACTCTCCCCAGTTGCGAAGCTGAGAAAATTCTATGATTGTGTGCCCATCGCTGGCAAGATTGATGCCAAGAAAAGATGCTTGGGTGTACCACAAGACAAAAATGCCAACTGTTGCAATTCCCACATAGGAACCAATTACCTGCCAAGAACATTGTTATGAACGCGTCATTTAAACAAGGTTTAATCAGATTAAAAGATTGATAACATGAGGGTTGTTATATTAGTATCATGAAGACCAATTAAGTATTCATCTGATGGAGTAAAATGTTATCTAATTTAATCGAGTAATACACTACTCATTTTGATGTATTTTGTTAGGGATAATAATAAAACTATAAATAGGTATTCACTTAACTGCTTAAACTTTTGAGTTGAAGCGATCCTTGACATATTTGATTAAAAATCTACTTGCAAGTTTGAATTCTTTAAAGGAACCCAGCATTGTTCCCAATTATATATATATATATATATATATAAAGAGGAGGCACTATTCAAACATGAACAGTGTGACTTTACTTTGGGCTCTGTGTGTAAGCTTTTTTGCTTTTAATTCTTTTTTCTTTTTTTTTTAATTTTGGCAACTTTTTGAATTTTTAAGCTATTTTTTTAATTTTAAAATGATACACATTTCTCTGCAGCGAGCTACCCCTAGTTATATATATTTCCATATAACACTTCTAACTCCTATATATACAGTTGAAAGGGAAAAAAACAAATAACACCCCTTCAACTCTAGATTATCAGCAAAGATTTCCCTCAACTATAAAAACTGCCCCCTTAGACTTTCACCCTTTAGCATTTTGGGAATTCTGAGATTTGGGGTTGGGGCATTTCATTCCCACACAAGATTTTTTTAATAAAAATATTTTAACCACACGTAATTACTTGTAAACCAATAGGGTGTGCCATGCGGTAAGGGAAAGGGTATGAAATGGCATCACCATTAACTGGAATTGGACAAAACGTTTTAAATGCCAGAGGGCTAATCTCTGGTTTTTAAAGTTGAAGGAGGTGATTGCAAATGATCTAATAATTGAAGGGTGTATTTGCATTTTTCTCACAAGAAGAGGCCAAAATGATAAATGGTATTGTTAGTTATAGTATAAGAAGCAAATATCCAAATAGAAGTTTGGGCTAAGAATCGTGGTGGTATAGAACCTTACACACAAAAGGCAATGTGCTATAACCTGCAAAACTACAGCCATGCATAATTTTAGATGAAAAATGAGATTAACCTGAGCATTACTCACCAGATAACGAAAAAGAACCCACAAACTGATGAGAGGGTCATCACTTTTACGAGGTGGCTTCCGCATTATATCAACATCAGCAGGGTTAAAACCAAGAGCTGTTGCAGGTGGACCATCAGTAACCAAATTCACCCACAGAAGTTGCACAGGTATCATACATTCTGGGATTCCCAGAGCAGCAGTCAAGAATATGGATATCACTTCTCCAACATTCGATGATATCATGTACCTGATGATTGCGCAAATGTGAAGAACTTGTCTTGATCGATCATTAGACAGAGATTCTTAAGTAGAACAAACTAATCATTAATAAACATGTAAGCATGTTAGAGGGAAATCCCACTGAAAAGTATGTAGTACATGCTTATATGCTTATTCATGATTGGCTTTTTGAAAGAGACATACCTAATAAATGCTTTCATGTTATTGTAAATAGAGCGACCCTCAGAAACAGCTGAAACAATGGTACTAAAGTTGTCATCTGCAAGCACCACATCTGAAGCCTCTTTTGCAACCTGTAATATTATGTAAATAATATCAAAACATTAAAGATAATCAAAGCAGAATAAGAGTATAAGCATTTAACTTTCAATCAGAGTGCTAAAACTCCCAAACTGTACCATTTCTTTCTAGTAACTAATAGGCTCATACATGATGTTTCTAATAAGTAGACAAATCCAAATTTCAACTTTACCTCAGTTCCAGTTATACCCATGGCAATCCCGATGTCAGCAAGTTTAAGTGCAGGAGCATCATTCACACCATCTCCAGTCATTGCAACAATCTCCCCCATCTCCTTCAGTAACCTCACAATCTCTTGCTTGTGTCTAGGCTCGGCTCGAGAGAAGACCTTGCTTCCAGGTCTTGACAATATTTTAACTTGTTGTGAAGGAGAAAGAGACATGAACTCCTTACCTGTCAGACTCCTCTCTGTAAGATCCTCATCTTTGGAGAACAGCTTAATTTCCCCACAAATAGCTTCTGCTGTGGACTTGTTATCTCCAGTTATTACTATAACTCTAATACCAGCTTCCCTGCAATCGTCAATTGCCCTATGAACTTCTTCGCGAGGAGGGTCCTGATGAATGTAGTAATATGTTAAACATCCTCTAAAAGCAGCATGATGAACTGCAAAAAACTAGGGCATGAACTTACTCTTAGACCAACAACACCAACAAAAACTAGATCACTTTCAATGGAAGAGTAGCAAGTAGGATCAAGCAATTGCTTGTGAGCAGGATGATTTTCTGCATAATAGTCTGAAAACTCCCCCAAGTCATCCTTATATGCCAAACCCAAGCAACGCAATCCCTTTGAACTCATCTCCAGGAGTCTTGAAAATAGTAGTTCCCTACATTGCTCATCAATTGGAATCAGGGATCCATCAGCTAGTTGCACATGAGAACTACGTTCAAGTAAACTCTCAACAGCACCCTGTGATACAACATACAAGTACAACCACTTTGAAGCTTAAATAGAAGTAATAGATGAGATCAGGCATTAAAAGATGTTACAGTATTGGAACAGGGAACATCAAAATAACTGCCAATTTACATCTAGAACGAATCCGGATGCAGGAAAAATATACAAATTAGAACAGAGGTTTTACATTACCACAAAGTAAACAAAAAAGGAAGATGGAAAAAGAAAGCTTCAAACTTATGCTTCTAGCTCTTAAAAAATATCCCACATAATAAGAGTCATTTAGGCAGAACCAAATGTTAGTGAAGAATGAGATGATTATTCAACAACTGAAAATTAAAGAAACGAATCCATTACAAAGTAAGATCAACAACTCAATTAGGCATTGCAAACCCCTTCCACCTCATTTGCCCTGACTTGGGAAGCATGACAAGCCATGATAACCTTGCTATTTGATTTAGTTACTTTCACTAAGAACAAAGTTGAAAAATAAGTAATTGGTGTCTTATGCATATATTTTTATTTATGCAGCATAAGATCATATTTCTAAATGATAAAATATCAGTCTAAGGTCCATGTTAGATATGTATTATAGAATAACAAACTAACTTCCTATAAAGAGCTAAGCTTCAAACAAGTGAATAATCATCTCTCTCCAAATAAAAAACCAATATGGAGATAAAGTCAGGTCAAGTCACCTTAACCAGAAGCCGATTTCGTCCAGTTGGTTCACGAACAATAACACTCATTGACTTCCGGATTCGATCAAACTCCAATGTGGCAACCCTTTTGGTTCTTCTTGTCCACCACTCACAACATCCTGCACAAGCAAAATCAAGTCGCATATTGTTATTCCATGGCACCTTGACAATCTATATCATCTATAAAGTCCACTTGCTGACCTAACTTGACAGTGTTGCAATCAATCAAGTAGCTTGCAGCAACTTGTGTATCCCGAATTTTGTTCCTTGCCTTGTTATCTGGAACTCCCATCTTTTCAACCAAAACCTTGAGAGCTGCTTCAGTGGGCAAACCTGTAGCCCTGAAAAGGTGACCATCAAAATGAATCCCAGCATCATTACAAATAGCACATATTTCTGCCATGGCCTGCAAGTTGGCATCCATGTTATAGCAAGTCCAATCCACAATTCCTCCATCCTTAGGATTGTAAGTTGTGCCTTCAACATGGATGACCCGAGAAGCAGTTGTTTTTCCTCCCAAAGTAAAGAACTCTGTCACAGACATTTGATTTGTCGTCAAAGTCCCAGTTTTATCTGAACAAATCACAGTTGTGCATCCCAGAGTTTCTACACTTGGAAGCTTTCGTACAATCGCGTTCTTTTGCGCCATTTTCCTTGTACCAAGGGCTAAACAAGTTGTGATGACAGTGGGAAGGCCTTCAGGGATTGCAGCTACAGCAAGGGCAATAGCAATTTTAAAATAGTAGGTGCACTTCTCAAAAGAAAATTTGATGTTTGAAGGCCATCCATCCACAAGCTCCCAAGAAAGGAAATTTTTGTAGTTTATAACCCACACAACAAGGCAAACCAGCCCAATTGCAGTGGTAAGCTGCCCGCCAAACTCATCCAACTTCTTCTTTAAGGGAGTGTCACTATCCTCCAAAGAAGCATCATGAATTTGCTTCTGTATCTTTCCAATTTCGGTGTTCATCCCTGTGGTAACAACAATGCAAAGACAGCTCCCATTGACAACAGTGGTGCCTGCAAAAACCATATTTTCTTTGGCCTGCAACTCACAGTCATCCATGAAGATAGGATTTGTGCCTTTCAAAACAGGCATTGCTTCTCCAGTTAATGAGCTTTGTTCAACTCGCAATGTTGAGGTTTTCAATGCTGCAACTCTCATGTCAGCAGGCACTTTATCTCCAACATGCAATTCCACAATATCACCAGGAACAAGCTCTCGTGCAGGCAAGTCAGGCACAAGATACCCATCCCTTAGCACTTTTCCAGATTCACATTGCAATTCTTTGAGAGCTTCAAGTGCCTTTTCAGCATTGTTCTCTTGCCAAACGCCAACAATGGCATTAAGTACTAAAATCAAAATTATCACAAGTGGCTCCACATAAGCTTCAAATCCAGACTCCACTGATTCACTTCCATGCAAGTAAGCTAGAATGAATGATATAAAGGCTGCAACCAGAAGTATTTTCACCAGCATGTCATCAAATTGCTCTAATACTAGTTGCCACAAGGGCTTCCCCTTTTCTTTTGCTAGCTCGTTCCAACCATATCTCTTGAGCCGCTTCTCAACCTCAGTCATGCTCAGGCCCTTTTCTATTTTAACACCGTATTCTTTCAAGCACTGTTCAACAGACCATGACCATGCAGGGAATGGTTTTTCTTCCATTGAAGTTTTCATATGGGACTATATTAAAGTTCACAACTGAAAAAGAAAATAAAATGCTGTAAGCAGATCAGACACAGATAAACAATCTCAGTGAAGCTGGGGGAAAATTCACAAAATCTATGATTTTAAGCCATGCATCAGTAACTTTCACATAATAAGATTCAAAAATGAAAACACTGTTATATGATTTAAAAAAAAAAAAATCTTTTTTAGGATGAATAAATTAACCGACTTAATTGCCAAAGAAAAATCAATGGCAACAACGGGTCGCCATCAAAACTATAAGACTACGATTTGGGCTTTCCACCTTCTATGAATCTGGAACAGTTCCATTATTTGACTCTAGTACCAAAAGGGCACTTTGTGATCCGTCATGGATGAAAATTAACCATAATGTTTGAAATTTTCAAATAGGAGAAAGTAAATAAAATGCTGTAAACAGATCAAACACAGATAAAAAATCTCTATGAATCATGTATTACGCACGACATATAGGAAAAATTCACAAGAAAACAAAGGAAACTAAAATCTATGAATTTAAGCCATGTATCAGTAATAAGTACATGATAAGAAGAGAGAAACACTTTAAAAGACCAGAGAAGAGGGAAAAACAAAACAAAACTCAGAAAGCTTTTCTACAAATCACAGAGCCTCAATGGAAAGAAAGGACATGAAAAATTGAACTTCCCAGTTAAGTCGACATCAACCTCAGCCAAACCAAAAACATTATAGCGAGCACATCACTAAAGAACACATGCCTAGACCACCCACGAAACCTTTGAGTGCGTGAAAAAAAAAGACTTTGGGTTGTCTAATTTACTTGAAAAGAACGAAACTTGTAGCATAAGAAGAAGCAGAGACCGTCAAAGTCTGTAGCTTGAAAATAAAGCAAAGACCAAGAATTCCTGGGGTTCCCTGAGAAAACCTTTTGCCTAAGAAACTTGGAATTTTCCTGTGCTTTTAAGGACTAGTCCTATCTTTGAAAACCCTTTGGAATTTCTATCAGCTCTTTTTGAAGCTTCAAGCTTTTGTTGTGCTGGTGACTCACACGATTTTATAATCTTCTTCTTCAAAATTCCTCTTCCTCTGTCTAGAGGTCTAGAGCAGCCAGCGCTCAACCGGTTACTTTAATTTTTGAAAGTGGGGAGTTGTAAAGTTACAAAACTACCCTTGAAGGTGGGGACAAGCTTGGGTACGACTGTACGAGCCTTTGACTTTTCTCTTTCCGCATCTGTTGGTAATACACCTGCGAGGCATAATGTGCAACGGTTTTCTCTGGCAAACCGATAATGATAAAATTTACGGCGAAAAATTATATCAATCTTTTGTGAAGTTTAGTTAAATTATAGCGTTTAGATTCTCTATCTAGCAATTTTTTTATTTAAATTATTCAGATTTAATTCAAACAGTTTAAATTTAAATTTTATTTTTAATTTTTTATATCAATTATTATTTATTTTTTAAATTGACAGTTGAAATATTATTTTAAATTTAAACAATTCAAATAAGATAAATATGATTGTATAAATTGTCATTGGATAAAGAATTCATAATTTTTCTTTAATATTTTTAATTATACTTTATTTTTAATTTATTTTTTGTTAATAAAATTAAATTTTTATATAATATATTTTTTAAAATTAAAATTACTTAATTATTTTGATTGTCATTTTAAGAATAAAATCATAATTTTATATTGTGTAAAAAATTAACTTCTTTAACATACGATAAATTAAAAGAAAGATTTTTAGAACATATATCTAAATATTGGCAGTGTTTGGTATAATTTTTAAAATAAAAAAGTATTATATATAAGTTAACAAACTTTAAGAAATATTAGTATAATCTACTCTAAAAATTATATATTAAATTAAAAGTCAAACAAGAAGATTTGTTAAAATATTTGTGATTTTGATAGAAAAGTTATGTCAATTAGCTAATATTAATTTTTAATTTTATTTCAATTAAGATAAAAAATTTTAGAACTGACCTCTTT
This sequence comes from Erythrophleum fordii, assembly GCA_032878935.1. Taxonomy (NCBI): domain Eukaryota; kingdom Viridiplantae; phylum Streptophyta; class Magnoliopsida; order Fabales; family Fabaceae; genus Erythrophleum; species Erythrophleum fordii. Next base: position 9,704,975 of record JAVQMF010000047.1, read on the forward strand.
GCATAAAATAAAAATAAAAATAAAAATTTTAGTCTTTAGAAAAATAAATTCACGTCGCTTTGATTGTTGGAATGGAATTAACTTTTTTTTTTTGTATTTCTTAAAATTTTGATAATATCGATATTTAAAAGAAAAAGACACGATATGTGACAAAATAAATACTTTCAAGTTGTTTCATTTTCGTTTACTTGTCCTGTTGTTCCAGGTGGATGACCACAAGGATATGTGCATATTCACATAGATATTTTTTAATATTATTATTATATAAAAATAAAAAAAATGGATTAACAAACTACGAACGATAATGTAAATTATATAAAATAAAAAGAAATTATTTTATTTCTAAATTTTAATAAAATAATAAAAATAAATTTAATAAACAATGATATAGATTATCTAATTGCTGATAAAAACATGAATAAATAGAAAACTAAAACAGATAAACAAAAACAACTGTTGATAAGAAGGTGAGCACTCATGGAACTTAAACCTTAAATTGAATTTTGGTTTATCTATAAATTTTTAATATACCTATATAAATCACAACAAACTTTACCACGTTATATATCTATTTTTTTAATATATATATTTTTCATTATTCAAGGAGTATTCATTTACAAGTTATTAAAACTACTATTAATATTAAAATAGTAGTATTTTATAATATTTAACTATTTTAAATCACGCAGGTCATCTTAAACATATCACATCAAACACATTTATCTTGACCGTGTCAATTGGAATTCAAAGATATTATTGAAACACCTCTTCACCTTACTTTCACATATATATATATATATATATATATATATATATATATATATATATATATATATATATATATATATATATATATATATACATTACATAAATTTCTTTTAAAATATAAAGTTCTCTTATATTTTAATTGTAAAATTATTTTATTAAAATACCTTCTATTTAAAATTTTGTTAGTTGCAAAAATATATATTTGAATTAATGGATAATTTTTTAAAAAATTTAAAATTATGTTAAAGTATAAAATAAATTTATATTTTAAGTGAAGTTCTAATAATATATATATATATATATATATACACATTTCGTATCTTTAAACGTGAGACGCATTTACATAATTTTCTTAAATTATTCTTAATTTTTATTAAAAAATGTAAATAATTCAATTCCAAAATAGAATTTAAATGACTCAACTTTTGAAAAATTGGAAAAATTTAGTTTGAATGAAGAAGACTGGAGATAGATTGCGAAACACGCGGCAAAAGTGAAGGGGATTGAGTGAGCTCAACCCCAACGGCAATTCTGGCCAAAAGAAAAAACAACCAACGACAATGACAGCCTGGTCATGAAATTTAGTTGTATTTCATTTATGGGATTAGATAATTTCAAAGTCTTCTATTTTGGATTCATTTATGACCATCACTTTGTGACCATGCATTTAAAAAATTAGGTACATCATAATATAATTGGGCTCCTTCTAAAATTAGAAATTCTATAGATTACGATTCACTCCAAGTAATTAACGCATCGTACATTTACATGTTTAGTGATAATATATATTAGAAAGTATGGTGCACTATTATCTAAAGTGTACTTGTTTAGTATATTATCATTCAAAATGTTAGGTATTATTTCAAATATTATAAGCTATATGATAATATTATTTTAAATAATATCATATACACTCAAAAATTATGAAAGTTTACACACGGTTATTTTTTTAATTTTTATAAAATATAAAATATTATATTGTCTTATACTCTTAAATTTTACGTCAGGTATCTAAAATATTGAAAAATATAAAATACAATAATACCTAACCTCTTTTGATATATTTAGTTTTTATAAATCGAGAAAACTTAAAAAATTCTTACTTAAAAAGGAAGTGAAAGCATGCAGCCATGTGTTAGTGTGTTATTACCAATAGTTTATGTGGAATCAAAGTTGATTAAAGTGGTTTGTATTTGCCTGCAAAATCAGCAACACAAAAACATATTATTTGATGCACACAGAACTTTGGTGCTTGTCATCATTCAGAATCCCCAGACACTGTCATTAATTTATTAAAAGCCAAAATGTGACCCCATTACATTACAGAATTTTCCACTCACCTTCCCCCTTTTCAGCTTTTTTTTCTTTCCATTTCCTTCTTCACTAGGATCCAACCTAACTTTGCTGTATAGATTTGTGCCTTCAAAACCAAGAGAACTGTTTCTTTTATTTGATTTTGTTTTTAAATCAACAGCTCTCTACTACATAATATGGGTGCTGTGTAACAAAAAAAAAATATCAAAACTTTCTTTTCTTACTTTCTGTCTTCACTCCATTTTCCCCTTTAAAATATCCATTAATGAGCCACTAGCTATACCCAACTCATATATGTAAAGGTTTGGTTAAATTATTCTTTTAGTTTTTATAATTTCATTTAATCTTTAATTTTAGTTTTTATAATTTAAAATGTTATAATTAGGTCTTATTATAGTTTAATTTTTTTTAATTTAGCCCTTGCTGTTAAACTTCTATCGTTATTTTGTTAAATTTTATTGGTATAATTAACTATATGCTATTTTAACATTATAAATATGCATGATTTATATTAAGAAAAGATGTAAAAATAAATAATAAAATAAAATTAATTCATGCCATATGATGCAACTTATGTTAAGTGATTGGAAAGAATTGATTTGAATCAAACATATTTAAAGTGGTGAGTTCGTAAGAACAAAAATATTATGTCAGGGATTAAATAGAAAATTATTTAAATTATAAAGATCAAATTAAAAATTAAGTGAAACTATATGGGCTAAAAGTATAATTTTGCCTAAAAGTTTTTCCAAGTCCAACTTTGTGGCATAATATTATTATTTTTCCTCAAAAGGCAACTTCCACGAAGCTTCCTCAATCTTTGTTTTTTCAATCTACGTCTTTATGTGGTCCATTTCTGAAGATTTCGGAGATTGAAATCCAGTTGTATTATGCCATTTGCATGACTTTTTGAATAAAACAAGTCAAATATAGCATATATTCCAAATTAATTTATGATTGATAGTTTTCCATTGCAGAATCTGTTTGACTGAGATGAAACTTATTGCTTTTAAAATTCAAGTTAGTGGAAGTGGGAACAAAGTTGAAAGTTGGTGCAAATAAAATATGTTCGGCTTTTGAAAGATTTGTTGTTATTAAGCAACTGCACAGTTTTTACATTTTTTATCGCCTCCATAACTTTTTTAATATTTACAAAAAATACATGTTTCATGCAAAATAACTTTAATCCCCATTATCAACCTCCATTTATCATCTCCATCGAATATATACCATTGTAATCTATCAAAATTATTTAAAATTACTAATTTTTATTTAAAAAGGAAAAGGTGATACTTAATAAGTAATTATTAAAACAAAATTAATTATTATTTAAATTTTGTGAAGACAATCATCTTAAGTGTTACTGTATTTATTGTAATTAAATTTTAAATTTTCTTAAATTATATTCTTTTTATTTGGTTTAGGCTGACCTTTAATTTTAAGTTAATTAAGTTAAATTATTTTCTTATTTTGTATTTAGTCTTTTGTGTATATAAATATGCATAAACTTAATAAAAGACAAGAAAATTCATTCAAAAAATTCTCTCTTTTATTTCTCTTTCTTTAAAGCTAATATGGTATTAAAGTTATTCTCTAATTTTTGACGATTCATTCCTCTGAAAATCATTTCAATTAAATGGTCCACACACATGTCCTTATGATTATTTCCTATTGTTATTCCTTGCCTATGATTGAGCTTGTTCAACAATCTTCAGATGTTTTTGGGTGTCAAATGCCACATCATCATCTTTAGCTACGTCGATTTTATTATGTTTTACATCATAATATATCATACTTTTGCAGTAGGTGGATCTGATAAAATTCAAATTGGACAAACAATTAATTGAAGTGATGAAACTAAAAAATGAGGGAAAACCATATTAAATTTATAATTAAGTTACACCTTTTATGAGATCTAATTAATACTTAAGAAGATATAAATGTATAAAATAGTATATAGCTATTAATAATGCCCTGTGGCTGTTTGTGCACCAGTCTGATGCAGAACATGAAAGGGAAAATATTTCTTAAAAATATCACGCTTTATCTAATTCGTATCATAGGATTAATTTTGATTAAAAGAGATTTAATTTGTTAATATTCTCATAGCAATAACAAAGTGAAACAATTTATCAAACTGATATGTAAGGGAAGATGGGAGAATTTTACAGATAGAACAAATGCTGACTAATTGAGAAACATTAAAAAATAAAAAGAAATATTTCCCCAAATAAAATTAAAAAGAGTAAATATTAAAGGAAATGAAAGAATGGGACAATAGAGAAGTGATAAATAAAAAAGAGTTAGAGATAATAGTGGACCTCATGATTTTTTTTTTTAATGTTAGATTACTAATAGCGAGGTGTATAAATAAGCTTTTTTATTTTATTTTTTAATTTTCTAAACATACCTTAGGCAGAGCCTTGTATGGAAATGTTTACCTTTTTCTAATTAATTTTATTATCAAATAAAGTTTAGGTAGAAATTTTACATATTTGTTATCAAATTTTTTAATAGAAAATAAAATAAACTTTTATACAACTCATCTTTTTAAAAAGAATTTTTCACATGCCTAAATTTTATTGGACAACCTAATAGAAAAATCTTGAAAAACTTTACTTAAGTCAAAATTTATTATCAATATTTGATCACTATACCAAAAGTACTACTTAAAAGTTGATATTTCTATCTAAGGACCAAATGTCAATGTTGTACTAAGTATCTTATGATGGGCCCTATCATTATTTGATTTTATTATTTGCATAATATGGTGCTTATATAAGCCTTGGTTTACTTTGTTTGCTTTGTTCTTTATTCAATTACTAGTTCTACTAGAAATATCTCTACTAGTATAAATTCTATTCCTTTAATTAATGGTGCTAACTTCAAAGCATAGCAAGAAAATGTTATGCTCATTCTCAAAGTCATAGACCTAGACTTTATGTGAAGAATTGATCAACCTACAACTTTTATTGACAAAAGTACCTCTAATGAAAAGAGGAAAATAGAAAAGTAGGAACAATCAAATTGCATAAGTCTAACGGTCATGAAACATACTATTCAAAAAGCATTTCAGGACATTATGTCTGATAAGGTTGAAGCAGCTAAGGGTTTCCTTAAGGATCTTGAGAAGAGGTCTGCCAATAATAAAAAGGTGAAAGTAGTACACTTTTGGCAAATTTTATCTCAATGAAATACAAATGGAAAGAAAACATAAGGTAGTATATTATGAAAATGTCTCACCTTGCTTCAAAACTAAAGGCACTCAAGTTGGAATTATTTGAGGACTTGTTAGTATACTTGGTTTTCATAGTTCAAGGTGAGTTATAACTATAAAAAAAACTCTTGGTCCTTTAATAAGCTTATCTCACACTATATCGAAGAAGAGGAAAGGTTGAAACATGAGAAGGTAGAAAGTGTTCACTTAGCCATTACCTTTAAGGACAAAAGGATCAAGAAAGAAAAAAAAAAGAAATAAATAAAGATAAGGAAGTTGAAGGTCAAACACCACAAAAGAAATCACAAAATGAACAGACTAAGGATGCTTGTTTCTTTTGTGGAGTTAAAGGCTATATGAAAAAGCAGTGCATCAATTATCACACATGGTGTGCAAAGAAAGATATACTTCTTAATTGTATTTATTTTGAGGTTAATTTAACTTTGGTACCTAGACACACATAATGGATAGATTCTGTTACAACAACTCATAGCAGTGTGTTATGCCGAATTGCTTGAGTTACCAAAAGCCTAGTGATGGTGAAAGATATATTATGTTGGCTATGGTAAGCCAGTGGAGTTCAAGGCATTATGAACATCTAAATTATTGTTAAACGCTAGATTTTATTTGGATTTGAATGAGACTTTTGTTGTGCAACCATCTACATGGAATTTTATTTCTATTTTTACTTTGAACATAATTGGATATTTATTGTTCATTTGGAAATAGGAAGTTTAGTCTTTATTATGATTCAAAATTAGTTGGTATCGATTTTCTATCATATTACGATAATCTATGTTTGCTTGACATAATTGCCTTTTTCAGTGAATCCTTGCATGTTGATACATGAAGTTTAAAATGCAAATTAAATAATGAGAATTTGGCTTCTTTGTGGCATAAGAGATTAGATTACATGTCCAAAAGGAGAATTGAAAAACTTATGTTGGATGGTATTCTCAATTCCCTTGATTTTATGTATTTCGATATGTGTGTTAATTGCATAAAAGGGAAACAAACAAATGCTAGGAGATTTGGTGCCAAGAAAGCTTTAAAAGCCTTAGAACTTTTACACATGGACATTTATGGGCTATTTCCTATAGCTTCTTAAAATGGTCAACGATCCTTCATAACATTCATAGATGATTTTTTACAATATGACTACTTTTATCTCATCCATAAGAAATCGTAGTCATTTGACATGTTCAAAAGTTATTAGGCTGAAGTTCAAAACTAACTTAGCAAAAAGATTAACAGTGTTAGATCTAACCATGGTAGTAAGTACTATGGAAAATATGATGAATTAGGTGAACAATGTCTATGACTGTTTGCTAAATTTCTAGAGGAATGCAATATTGTCTCACAGTACACCATGCCAAGCTTACCTATCATGAATGGTATTGTTAAGAGATGAAATTGAATGCTTAAAGATATAGTGAGTAGTATGATTAGTCATTTTACTTGTCTAAAATCACTTTGGGGAAAGGTATTAAAGACCGTATCATATTTACTTAATAAAGTTCTAACTAAAGCAACCATTGAGACCTCTTACAAGCTTTGGATAAGCAAAAAGCCTAGTTTGAAACACTTATACATTTAGGGATGTCTAATTGAGGCAAGGCCTTATAAGTCAAATGAAAAGAAATTGAATCTAAGGACTATTAGTTGTTATTTTATTGATATTTTCGGAGATTTAGGGGTTACAAGTTTTATGATCTCACAATTAAATCAATTTTCTAGATGATAAATGCTCGATTCTTTAAGGATATTAGGTCTATGAGGGGAGAAAAGGTTAAAGACTTTGTATTTTAAGAGGAATATGTTGATATTCCTCTAATTACCATTGATAATGATCATATTTATATTATTATACCTGACATTGTTCAAGAAGTAACTCCAAATATAGATAATGTCATTGAACCTCTTGTTCAAGTTCAAGAAGTTATTCCAAAAGAACAAACTCTACAACCACAAGAATCAATGTCATTAAGAAAATCTATTAGAGAAAGGAGAAATACAATTTCAAACAACTACATCATATTTTTTCATGGTGGAAGATGATTCAATCAACTTTTAACAAGCCAGGGAAACTTTTAACTCTCAGAAGTTGATCAATACCATGAACGAAGAGATCAAATCTACAAAGGACAATGATGTATGGGAGATCATTTTATTTTGTAAAGGTGTGCAACCTATTAGTTGCAAATGGATATTTAAGATCAAGAAGGATTCAAAAGGCAACATAGAAAGGTACAAAGCACATCTTGTTGCCAAATACTTCACATAAAAAGAAAGCATCGATTATAAAGAGACGTGCTTTCCGCTCTCATCAAAAGACTCTTTCAGGACAATAATAACACTTGTAGCTTATTTTGACCTTAAGTTGTATCAAATGGATGTAAAAATTGCATTTTTCAATGATGATATTGATGAAATAATTTATATGGTGCAACACAGAAAACTTTGTTTTAGGAGATTCAAAGTAGATGTTATGTAAATTAAAGAAATCCATCCATGGACTTAAATAAGTGTCTTGTCAATGATATTACAAGTTTCATCAAGTTGTTGTCTCATTAAGTTTTGAGATAAATGTTGTTGATAATTGTATATCTCACAAGTCTAGTAAGAGTAAGTACATTTATCTAGTTTTGTATGTTAATGACACATTGCTTGCCACTAATGATATAGACTTATTGCATGAAACCAAGGGATTTTTATTAAAGAAATTTGAAATGAAAATTTTAGCAATGCCTTTTTTGTATTAGGGATTTAGATACATCAAAACCATTCCCGAGATATTCTTGGGTTATCATAAAAGAGTTATATTGAGAAGGTACTTAAAAGATTTGATATGTAGGATTGTAAACCAGATGACACCCTTGTTGCTAAGGGAGACAAGTTCAATCCCAATCAGTGCCTTAAGAATGACTTTGAAAATAAGAAAATGTAAAAGATCCCTAATGCTTCAACTATAGGGAGTTTTATGTACGCTTAGATTTGTATGCATTCAAGTATTACGTACACTGTTGGGATACTAAGGAGATATTTGAGTAATCCAAGAATAGATCATTAGAAAGTAGCCAAATGAGTCAAGCGGTATTTATAAAGAACAAAAGATTACATGATCATATATAGGAGATTAGATTAGTTGGAGATCATTAGTTATTTTGATTCTAATTTCATTGGATGCCAAGATAGTTGAAAATCTACAACGGGTTATATCTACTTATTTGTTAAAGGAGTTATTTCTTGGAAGAGTAATAAGTAGACATGCATAGCTTCTTCCATAATGGCAGGGAAGTTTATAGCGTGATATGAAGCATCTATTGAATATGGCTGCAAAACTTTGCCATTATGCTATGTGTTGTGGATAAAATAGAAAGACCATACAAATTATTTTATAATAATAAATCAACAATGCTATATTCAAACAACAAAAGAATCTTGATAAGGGTAGAGCATATAAACATCAATTTCTTTGTTATTAAAGAAAGAGTTTAAAGTGGACAAATGTCTATAGAGCAATCAAGATAAACTTCATGGTTGTAGATCCACTGCCACCCTAAGTGTTTCATGAGCACACTACCCTTATAGGTGTCATACCTCTTAAAGATGTGTAGTTTTAGTGGGAGTTTGTGTTTTAGGTGCTTTTTAGATTAGATGCATTATATTGTTATTTTAGATATAATTTATGGTTAATTTATGATTGAGGTTAATTTTAGTTATAAAGTAGTTCATTTATTTTATCTCTAAACTTGTTTAAAATTTATCTCATTGAGGTATAATGTTGGACCAATTGGAAATAAGCATGTTTAGATCACATTGCATGTAATTTTCATGCTACACATCCATACTTGATCCATGTTATTCGATTATATCAGTATACATGACTATTGATGGTTTTAGTTATGATAAATGTAGCAAATATTTCGATTAGATCACATTGCATGTAATTTTCATGCTACACATCCATACTTGCCATTCTTATTATTAAATTAACATACACCTCGAAAACTACTATTCTTCTCTAAATAAGGAAAATTTCACTTATAAACCAAATATTTCCATAAGACTTATTAGAATATTTTAATTGTGGATTATCATTAATCAATTATTAGACTAATCATATAATATTTAGCATTGAGAAAATAGATTAGGTTATGTTTTATAGATAACTTATAATAAGTTGAGCTATCTATAAAGTGAAGATCTTAACTTACAACCTATTTTGAGCTAGTCACTTTATTTATACTAGCATATAATATTGTTGTTACATATATGTATATTAAAACCCTTTGGCTTATTAAACAAACCAAAGTAACTGGTGAAGCAACCTAGTCAAAGTGACTTATAAAGCAAGCTAGGTAATGGTTATATATGTGTGTGTAACTTACCTCCCATTTTAAATTAATTATCTTATTTATACTAGCAGATAATATTGTTATTATATATATATATATATATATATATATATTAAAACCCCTTGGCCTATAAAACAAGCTAAAATAGCTTGTGAAGCAAGCTAAATGGTTGCTATATATGTGTTTGTGATAACCTTGTTAATTTAATATGAATAAAAAAGTAGGCTAAATAAGCTGTAGTTCTCTTTTATGTATATTGATTAATTAACCAATAGATTCAATTACAACTTTAGGTAAAATTTAGAATTTTATCTTTTAATCTCCCATGCAATTATTAGCATCACCCATCTTTTCTATTCTTTTTTTAATTATTTATACTGTTGATTTCTTTTGGTCAATTGGTCATTTCATTGACAACACGTAAATTACAAACACAAGGTCGCATAACTCATGGTGCAAACAAGACAAATAAACAGAAGTGAAATAATTCTCAACAAAGATGTGACATAACAATTAAGATGAGTCTAACATAGCATAGCAACCAATGCCTTTTCCTAATAATAAGAGCATCTTGGTTCAAAATTAAAGCTATAGGTGCAGGTGAGATCACTCAATTCACAAGACGTACATATTCTCTTTATAGTCAATTTGGCTAATTAGTTAGTGGTCTTGTTTATGGATCTATTAATCCATTGTATAGAGAAGTGGGAAAACTCTTTGCAAAGAGAATAAGCAAATAGAAATCATCTATCTTTTCCTTTTCATTTCATTATAATATTAATTTTTTTAGGCAAGTGCTTAGATTTGACTTCTTATATTTCAACACTAGACCTTATTGAAAGACATTTTCAAAATATGGAAATACAAAAAAAAAAAATCTTTTTCCCAACGGCAATTCACATGAGTAATGATTGAGTTTGGGATACTAGCAACTAGGGCTTTATATGATGAAGCTAATGGTGTGGATATTTGTACACACATATTAGTTAAATATACGATGCTTGCATGGATACCTGGAAACCATTGCACAAAGATATCATCAAAGAGTACTTTTGGTATTCAAATGTTGATGGATATGTCGAGTTTGTTTTCATTAATTGAACTTAGTTTTTTGTTATTAGGATAAGTGCATTTTGCTTCATTCAAGAGTCTTTTGTGTTTAAAATAGGTCTATTGCTCTTTTTTATATACTACTTTTTCTTACTCTCTCAGTGATACAAACAATATTATTGGAGAATTAAAAAAGCATTGTTAATCCATTAAATATCCGTGCTATGCATAGGTCTCATAACTAAATAAAATGCGTTTTATGATCAAGTATATCAATGCTTTATCTTAAGATTTAGCTTTTTAGGATTATGTTCCAGTTGAATTTTTTCGCATATTATGTATATGTTGATTTTAACTTTACCTTTTAGTTTAAATTGAAATGATGGTGACATATAATTAATTTGTCTAGCATTGCAAACATTATCTCCCATATTTACATTTCTTTATGTTTCAAATATTTGATTCTATTCTTTTTTACACAATTTTTTGACAAATATACCATTTTTTAGGTGTTTTCTATTTTTGGTTATTACATCATATATATATATATGTGTGTGTGTGTGTGTGTGTGTGTGTGTGTGTGTGTTTGTGTATGTATTCTTTCGAATTCCATAATATTAATAATTTATGTATCACTATTCATTACTTACTAAACATATGTATTATGATCACTTATCTACCATTTATATTACACTTAAAACATTTAAATATTTTCTTTCCTAAACATCATTTCAAAATAAACTCTTCTCATTGTATAAAAAATGCCCTATACGATGCATGTGGCACTTAGCTAGTTGTGTATTATTGGGTGCAGTCCCATTCAAAAGTTCATAATGCTAAAAGAAATTTTACTGACTTCAACACAAATCCATATTGTGACACTAACAAGTATCCCATAATCAACAATCTCATTGAGTAGTTCACAATTCAAAAGAAACTTCATCAATTAATCTCAAAGGGTATGAATTAAGGTTGCACCGCTAACAAGTATTCTATGATTAGACATGGATGATTCTTTAACACAAACTCATAGTCATATGTATGAAAAGAAAAAAAAGTATAGGATAGTAGGTAGAAGACTCCATAATCGTTAAACTACACTATTAGATACTACCCCTTGTGAATCATGCCTTTAAATAGTAGTTTGATTCAAAATTTTTGTTTGTAACAATCTTCTTGATTAGCATGTTTTTTTCCAAGTGTTGCACCATCTTATTTGTTGGTATTAAGGATATGTTAAAATAAAAAGATAACTTTGCCTAACAAAAAAATAATATATTGCTCAAAGTATTAGAGGTACAAATTATTATTTTTTTAAGTCATGAAGAAAGGAGAATGGTCAGTAATTGTCAAGAAAATAAATCAAGTTTTAACTATATGTGAAAGGCAGCAAGAAGATGCTAAACCAATGCATTAATTGTAACAAAAAATTATGATGACCTACACATGAGCTGAAGACTAGAATTGAGCGCAACTTTCTTTACATTCAAGTACTTCATTTTGGGTTAACCACTTTGTAGTCTAATAGGAAGCTTTCCTTTGTATTAAGCTTTTTATTTTATTATTTTCTGATTCCTATAAAAGGGAGAATTATAACTGTACCAATGCAATGTGTCTTTTAGGATTAATTGAGTTAATTCTTCTCCTCTTCTCTTCCTCTCTTCGTGCGTCTATGTGCGTGAGTGTATTATGTTATATTCATATCAAATTGGTATTAGAGCCTGAGAGTGTGAGCGCCAAAATATTTGGAGTGCGTGAGAAATAGGAGAGTTTTCACTTAGAAATTCATTTTTAGAGTCTGTGTTTTTTTTTAAGAGAAAGCTATGGCAACCAATTACAATATTATTTAGTCTGGTCCTAAACTAGATGCGAAACTCAATTTTAGTTATTGAGAAATTTTAATGTCTACATATTTAAAGGCTCATAATATTTGGACCTTTGTTGAACAATGATTGTAGCAAGGAGCTGATGAAACTGCTCGTAGGAAGGACCAGTTGGCATTACACAAATTCATCAAGGTGTAGATTACATAATTTCTGGCAAAATAACAAATGCCAAAATAGCCAAAGAAGCATTGGACATCTTGAAGCTATCATACAAAGGAGTAGAAAATGTCCAAAAATCAAAATTGCAATCTTTGCATAAAGAATATTAAAGGCATAAAATGTCTAACTCAAAAATTGTAGAACAATAATTTTCACTTATCACATATCTCGTCAATAAGATAAGAGTATATGGAGAAGACATCCCATACTGTAAGGTGGTGGAAAAAATTTTATGCACCATGTCAATGAAGTTTGATCATGTTGTGACTACAACAATAAAGTCTCATGATACGGACACCATAATAGTTGCAAAATTGCAAGGAAGCATTGAAAGCCATGTCAGTAGAATCTTGGAAAAGATGAAAAAAGTAAATGAAGAAGCCTTGAAAAGTCAAGTGAATCTTAACAATGTAGTAAAATCTAGTCAAAATGCTCAAAGCAGAGGTCATGATTTCAATGGTAGAGGAAGGGGAAACTATAGAGGCAAAGGCCGAGGAAGTTTCAGAGGAAGAGGATGTGGTAATTTCTGCCAAGGGAGAGACAATAATTTTAGATCACCCAATCAAGCAAGAAATGAAAATAATTTTGGTGCTGCCCACCGAGGAAGAGGAAGAGGTAATAATTATGAAGAAAGAAATAATTTTAATTATTTTCATTATGAAAAATTTCAGCACAAAGTTATAGACTGCAGATTTAAACATCAAGCAAACATGGTAGAAGATCAGTGCCAAAATGTTGGTGAGAATTCTAATAACCCACAGTGTTTATTTTTTGCAAACAATACTTTTTAGAAGATGAAAATATTTGGTATTTAGATACTAGATGTAGTAATCACATGTGTGGTAAGAAAGAGTTATTCTCTTATTTAGATGAAATGGTTAAATCTACTATAAAATTTGGAAATAATACAAATATTCTAATTTTGGGAAAAGGTCGTGTTGTTATAAGGATGAAAGATGATTCTCAAAATTTTATCGTTGATGTTTTCTATGCTCTTGGTCTTCAGTATAATTTATTGAATATGGGACAACTTTAAGAGAAAGGTTACAACATGCAAATTCATCATAGTTACTGTAAATTGATTGACAAAAATGGCATATTTATTGTTAAGGTAAAAATGACTTCAAATCGTCTATTCCCTTTAAAAATCCACCATGAAAAGCTGTCTTGTTTAAGTTGTGATTCTAAATGATAATTGGTTGTGACATATGCATTTTGGGCATTATCATTTTTCTGGATTGAATTATCTCTCACGAAAAGAATATATTTCTGGTTTGCCTATTGTGAATATTCCTAATGTTGTATGTGAAACTTGTGAAATGGGAAAGAAGCATAGAGAATCATTTCAAACTGGAACGTTTTGGAGGGCAAGAAAACTGCTAGAGATAGTCCGCTCAGATTTATGTACTGTTGAGGTGCCAACAAATGGTGGTAGCAGGTATTTCATTACATTTATTGATGATTTTGGTAGAAAAACTTAGGTATATTTTCTGAAACAAAAATAAGAAACCTGTGATACCTTCAAGACATTTAAGGTATTTATAGAAAAGTAAAGTGGCAGCAAAATTAAAGCATTAAAAACAAAGGTCAAGAATATCTGACTTGTACAAATTTTTTTGAGCAAATGGAATCCATCATTAACTAACAACTAAATACACCCCACAATAGAATAGAGTTGCTGAGAGGAAGAATATAACGATCATGAACATGGTGAAATGCATGCTAAAGGCTAAAGAATTTTGGATAGAAGCAATTGCTACAGCAGTGTATATTTTAAATAGGTGTCCAACAAAAAGTGTTCGTGACAAGATGTTTGAAGAAGCTTGGAGTGGAAGGAAGCCCTCGATTAGGCACCTCAAAGTTTTTGGGTGTATAGCATATGCCCATGTACTAGATTAGCTTAGGAAAAAACTAGATGATAATGGTGAAAAATGTATCTTCATAGGGTACAGTTCGAACTCAAAAGCTTATAAGCTTTACAATCCAGAAACCAAAAAAGTGATTATCAGTTAAGACTTGACATTGAATGAAAAAAAAAGTGTGGGATTGGTCCTTAAAGTTCCAAAAGGAGCCGATGGTAACTTTCAACAATTATGAAGAAGATGACAGATAAGTAGATCTAATTCCTGATGAGCCAGAATCATCCAACAGGCCACAAAGACAACGACGATTACCAGCTAGATTGGAAAACTATGTTGTTGGTAATGATAATGATCTATCTGATGAAGGGGTCATCAGCTTTGTTTTATTTACAGATTGTAAACTAGTGCCATTTGAAGAAGCCTCAAATGATCAGAATTGGAGAAAAGCCATAGATGATGAAATCCATGCCATCGAGAAAAATAAAACATGGGAGTTGACGGATTTACCTTCAAATAAAAGGGCAATCGGAGAAAAGTAGATTTATAAAACAAAATACAAGCTAAATGGTGAGATTGATCGTTTTAAAGCAAGGTTGATTGTAAAAGGATATAAACAAAAGCCAGGTGTTGATTACTTTGAGATATTTGCTCCTATTGCAAGATTAAATGCAATTCGCATGACTATTTTTCTGTCAGCTCAAAATAATTGAAAAATATATCAAATGGATGTTAAGTATGCTTTTCTAAATGGAACTTTGGAAGAAGAAATATATGTTGAGCAACCTGTAAAATATGTAATCAAAGGAAAAGAAGATAAGGTATACAAACTGAATAAAGGCGTTGTATGGATTGAAATAGGCACCAAGAACATGGTACAAGAAGATTGATTCTTACTTTATGCAACATGGTTTTCAAAGATGCTCATTTTGAGCACACTTTATCTATTAAATTTGTCGAGTCTAGAGATACTCTTATTGTGTGCCTTTATGTTGATGATCTAATATTCACTAACAATAATCTAAAAGTGATTGCAGAATTTAGGGAGGCCATGATAAGCCACTTTGAAATGTCAGATTTAGGCTTGATGTCTTACTTCTTAGGAATTGAAGTAGATCAACGATATGATAGAATTTTCATCTCTTAGAAGAAATATGTTGGTGATATTTTGAAAAAAATTCAAGATGGAGAATTCAAAGCCAATTTCCATGCCAGTTGAGGAAAAGTTGAAGTTGATGAAAGAAGGTAAAGACAAAGATATGGATCCCACTTTTTACAAAAGCTTAATTGAAAGTTTTATGATATTTGAATGTAACTAGACCAGATATAGCTTTTGGAGTTGGATTGCTTAGTAGATTCATGAAAAAACCATGCGCTTGTTATTTGCAAGGAGCAAAAAGAATTCTTCAGTACATCAAAGGCACTCTAATTGATCGAATTTTTTATGCTAATAAAATTGATGTAAAACTTATAGGCTATACAAATAGTGATTGGGCAGGAGATATAAAAACAAGAAAAAGCACGTTAGGATACGTATTTCATCTTGGATCTGGGGCAATATCCTGGTCTTAAAAAAACCAACCAATTGTTGCTTTCTCTATAGCTGAAGCAAAATATATTGTAGGAACCAGTTGTGTTATACAGGTAGTATGGTTAAGAAAAATGCTTAATGTACTACATCAAAAGCAGGATGCTCCAATAGAATTATTCTGCGACAACAAGTCTGATATAGCATTATGTAAGAATCCAGTTTTCCATGGGCGATCTAAGCACATAGACATTCGATTTCACAAAATTTACGAGTTGGTAATTAAAAAGGAAGTAGTAATTAATTATTTTCACAATGAAGAATAAGTTGCAGATATTTTTATTAAATCACTAAAGTTTGAGTTGTTTTACAAATTGAAAAAATTGTTAGGGATGATAAATTTCTACCAGCTTGACTTAAGGGAGGCAATGTCAGGAAAATAAATCAAGCTTTAGCTATATGTGAAAGGCGGCAAGAAGATGCTAAACTAATGCATTAATTGTAGCCGAAAATTATGATGACTTACACATGAGTTGAAAACCAAAATTGAGCGTAACTTTCTTTACATTCAAGTTTTTCATTTTGGGTTGACTACTTCGTGATCCAATAAGAAACTTTCCAGTTGACCACTTTGTGATCCAATAAGAAGCTTTCCTTTGTATTAAGCTTTTAGTATTTTATTATTTTCTGATTCCTATAAAAGGGAGCATTATAACTATGCCAATGTAATGTTTCTTTTGGGATTAATTGAGTTAATTCTTCTCCTATTCTCTTCCTCTCTCTGTGCATTTGTGTGCGTGAGTGTATTATGTCATATTCATATAAATAATTACTAATATACGGTAATATCTTTTTATAAGGCTATCAGTGTCTTGTCTTGCTTAAAAATTTATTGATTTGACTACGACATTTAGTATCAATTATTGTTAGCTTTCTTTGTGATTTGTGTTATATAAGAATGTCTTAGTAATATAGATTGAATTATTTTAGAACTATAAATATATTAAACTTATAAGGTACTTATAATACAATTCATGTCACTCCAAAGTCATGGTGTCTTCATCTCCCGCTTTATAAAATGTTTTTTTTTTTTTTTAACATCCATTGCATGCCCACAGCATACAACGCAAGTTTTTGTAATTAGAATTCAAAAGAGAGAAGCAACCACGTCCAAAGTTTCTTCTATTGGTTGCTTTTTTGGATGGGAAATGGCAGACTCTAGGCCCAATGGGCCATATGCTAATCGTATGATTGGACAGTTGGGTGGGCCAGTCTTGGGCTACAACACTTAATGAAACAAAGGAGCCCATTTGTGCAGATGCCCAACAACAAAATTAGGGCTTCGTTATATTTGGACTGCCCAGAGTATAAAACTAGTTATCACCACCTCGTTCTGCGGGGATCGCTATATTCTGAAGCTTTCAGGGAAGGGAAACAAATTCGAGCTTTTCAGGTGCACTTTCTCCCTCGCCTCTTCTCTCTTCTTTCGAGCACTAATTTTGCGCATCGGCTCGGTTGTGTAAAGAGAAAGTAAAAAACTTATGTTGTTTTCCACATTTTGAAGAGAAAAAGTTGTTCTTTTTTTTTTTTAATTATTGGAATTTATGGGAATTATTCGTTCTTCGAGTATGTGTAGGGGAGGAAGAGAAAATGAGCCCTTGGTGTTTTAGTATCTGGTAGTGAATTTCCAGCTCATAACATTGGAAGACTGATAACCTCAAGCGTGGGTGCATTGGTTTCGGGGTTTTAGGGTTAGGGCATGGAGGGTTTGTATATTGGTTCATTTGTTAGTTTTGGTCTGATTTTGACTATTGCTATTTTGTTTCTGAAGAATATTTGGAGGCATAGTTGCGAAGATGAGGCCGGTTTTTGTTGGAAACTTTGAGTATGATACCCGTCAATCAGAGCTTGAACGGCTGTTCGCTAAGTATGGGAGGATAGAACGCGTCGACATGAAATCGGGTAAATGTTATTGCACAATCTTTTGTTGGTCTTTAATAGGCCATCAAGCTTGTAATCTCCTTCTTTTTGAAGGAAGTTTCCAAGATTCTGTTAAATCTTCTGACTTTTGGGTTTCCTGACCCCATGCTTCGTGGGTTTTTGGTATTATAGGCAGTGTTTGATAAGTTGAAGCTTTAGCATAGTGGGAAGAAGGGAGTATTTTTGTACATTTGAGAGTGATAGCTTTGCACGTTGCATCATTTTCTTACCACCTTGGTCATGCAATTAGAACATCTATTTGGATGTAAGAAGCATCTTGCAGATGTAACTTTTAAATTTTGTCTGGCTGTGTATCATATACATTGCTTATTTTAGTTCATTCCACTTCTCCCAAACGAAGCCTTAGGATTGTCATATTTTTAACTATTTCTATGCATTCATTTCTTATAACCAGAGTTTGATATCTACGTCCTCAACTGTGGCTTAGCAGATGAGAATTAGTATCCTTCTTATATTATATATGACCATTATAGGATGATCCATTTTTTAAAAATTTGCATTTGTTGTGCTATTGGCAGGCATCTGAGAACTTAGCTTACTTTGAACGCACGAGCCTGATCACCCTTTTTTCATATTAATTTTCTGACTATGAGTGGAGCGCTTGCAATGGGGTGTTTCTGTGCTATTTGTTTATAGCTTCATAATTATAATGAAGTACATCTTTCCCAAATTTTGATCCTTCTTTTTATAGTTCCATAATGGACAACCCAGCATTCTCATCACTTTTAGCATCTCTTCTAAGTTTCTTTGGCATGTTGAATGATCTGCCCAATTTATGGGTCTTCTTTTATCCTGCGTCATTTAGGGGCTGCAAATGGGTTTTCTTTTTTTCCCTTCCCTGGCTTGCATCTATTAGATTGCTCACGAAGTGAGTATGTCGCTTCTAATATTTTGTCAAACAAGTACTATAATAAAAAAATCTATTTAAAAAAAAAATACTATCTTAAATAGAATGTTTTGTATTTAGCCGATACTGAAAACTAAGATATTGAAACAAGGATATGTTGGATGCCATATGGCTGCTTTTATGGGTTGTATGTTCCATTCCTAAATCCTGATGGAAAATATGTGGCAGCCACAAAATTGCAATTCTTTGGAGAAATCCTCCATATTTAAGTGTTTCTTTTGACGCAGGAACTTCTACTAAGGGAAAATATGCTGAGCTTCTATCTTGGCTTGCCACCTTCTCTGCAAAAATTTTTTTTGGAAGGAAACTTCCTGCATGTCTGCTCTCCTTCCACCCTCAGATAGCATCATCTGCACTTTCTCACCTGACCATCAGTCACTCACTCACCTCATCGCCTAACATTGCCATTTTACCAGAATGATCATAGTGGGATCATCAATCAATTTATTAAGCCATGCCTACATTGACTGAAAATAGGGGATCAATGAAACACTGTCATGCAATGCCATGCCTACATCCACTGAAAATAGGGGATCAATGAAACTCTATCATGCCATGCCATGCCTTCTATTACTGAATTCACTCGTGCTGTCTGAATGGAGAAGCATGCTTTGCAATGACAATCTCAGATCTGAATTTTGGATTTAAATCTTTTATTGCAATCATGATTTTGTTCCTCATTCAACGCCTCTACCGCTTCATGTGCATCAGCCCTCACACATATGCAGGTGTTGTATTACTTTGTTCCTGTCAGGGAAAATGAAATCCTGATTTGGCTGATGTACTGCCTGGCAAGGGATAACATGCTGATGCGTTTCATCATCTCTTGTGCCTTTAATATCAGTCCTGTTAATGCAGGTTTTGCCTTTGTCTATTATGAGGATGAGCGTGATGCTGAAGATGCAATTCGTGCACTTGACAATTTTCCATTTGGTTATGACAAGCGAAGGCTGTCTGTAGAGTGGGCTAGGGTATGATAATATTTCTATGACCATTATTCAGTTGTCATATTCTTTGCTGCCCAAATTTAATTAGTACTTTTTGTTTGTTTTGATTGTAGCAGGGTGAGCGTGGTCGTCATCGTGATGGGTCCCGAGCAAACCAGAGGCCCACAAAGACGTTATTTGTGATTAACTTTGACCCAATTCGTACTAGAGTTCGTGATATAGAAAGACACTTTGAACCATATGGGAAGGTTCTTCATGTTCGGATTCGTCGGAATTTTGCATTTGTGCAGTTTGAAACACAAGAAGATGCTACTAAAGCTCTTGAGTGTACACATATGAGGTCAGTGATGAGGTTATGATATCTGTTGGTAAGATTCTTGCAGGTTTCCTATTCATGTCAGAAAGAATAATTTCTTGTCTCTTTGTGCTTGCAGCAAGATACTGGATAGGGTGGTTTCCGTTGAGTATGCTCTGAGGGATGATGATGAGAGGGGAGACAGATATTATGACAGTCCCAGAAGAGGGGGTTATGGAAGATCACCCAGTCCAGTTCCTCGCAGGCGATCAAGTCCTGATTACGGTCGTCCACGCAGCCCTGTGTATGATAGGTACAATGGACCAGCATATGATAGGCGTAGGAGCCCTGATTATGGTAGGCTAAGGAGTCCTGATTATGGTAGGCACCGAAGTCCTGAATATGGTAGATTCCGCAGGTATTGTTTTCTTAGTTAATTTGTAGTAATTATCTTTTGCAACTCTGGTGCTGCCGTTAAATGTGTTTTGAACTTATTTTTTATCTGTTTTTCATCTGCAGCCGTTCACCAATCCGAAGGTCAAGGACTTGAAATTATTGTCTCGTGTTGTAGAATGAAGCAGGTTCCGGTGGAGCTGGCTGTGTGTGTTGGAATAGGAAGTAGTGCATTCTGTAGAAAAGTGGACACTTCACAGTACAATGTATGGTTTGCTTTGTAGCTGAAGATTAAGCATTCGGGGCTAATTGTGCTTTTAGGACTCGAATATATAGCCTGTTCAAAGGAGTGATGATTAGTAGATATTGTTGTTGGGACATCATATGATCTGCAATGACTGGTAACTAGTGAATTTTTTATGGCCATAGTGCTTTGCGACCAAAGAAATATTGTCGAGGGGAGAATTATGACCATAACTCAAGTTTTCAACAGTGGTATGGTAGTTCATATATATATATTTAAAAGTGATATGGAAGTAGTTGAATCCATCTGATTCTGTGCAACCAAAATCTATCTAGGGTGGTTAAGTAACCATTTGGTACATTGTTACTTGGTAGGAAATCAGCTTATATTATGTTATGATATTTAAAATTTATGTTTGATAAGATAATTATCGTTAGAAATGATCCCATTGGTATTTTATGGTAGTTAATCAAATTACGATGCAAGATTTGGATGGGATGAAATACAATTTAAAATGGAGACCTTGCTTGCTTAGAACGCGATGCCTCCTTGTATGCCGAAGTCTAATATGCTTCTTAGATGTCATCTTGATAGGTCAAGGAGGTGTTTGGTATACCGTCCACGGCATTTAGATGTATTGTTGCTTTGGGGAACTATTGTTTAACTCATCACGTCTAAGAAAAATTATAAAGTAGGCTTGATCCATTAATTTTAGACGGAGTTAATGAATATGCTTTGTATAAGAAGTAATATGAGAGTAAAATCTTAAATGCTCTAAGTTAATATAAGAAAATATCTCTAATCATGATGAAAAGAAAGCAAAACCGTGTCTAGATACTCATTAATACTCTAAAATACCCCTGCACCCACATGAGCCTCATCTAGGCTTTTCATGTAAATTGATAATATATATATATAATATAGTTTACCATGGATTGCAAAAGAAATCTAAGTCGAAAATTTCTTGAGCTCTTGTTGAATAGCCTTGTCTAACCAAACCTCAGCATCTTCCATAATCTCAGGGCTAGTTCTAACCATCAAAACGCAAAACTCAGTCTCATTCAGCTTCCCATCTCCATCAATATCCCCTTCTCTCACCATCTCCTCTGCTTCTTCTCTGCTCATTCCCTCCATACCCAGAAGAGATGAATTCTTCCTTAGACTCTCACTAGTTATCAAACCCATTTCTTGGTCTGCTAGAAGCTTAAACCCCCTACATAACTCTGACACAAAGGCTTCTGCGTCCAGCTTCTCTGCCATCACTGGTAACAAGTCCTCAAACTCTGCTTCCATCGTGGTTTCCTTCATTGTCTGGTTCATTTCCTTCGTTGATTTCTGGAACAGGAAGAAAGGTGGAAGAAGAAAGCAACTATAGGGGACACTCGTGTATGGAAACCAGGAATGGATTGAACTAGATAGGATGATGTCAGGAATGGATTGAACTGGTTAGGATGATGACCTTTATAGGCATGCGAAGTCTCTTTGCTATTAGGAAGAAATCTAATGGTAGTCTACACTCTACAAAAATTCTATTTGCATTTAATACGTGTTAAATATATATGGTAATCACAGCGTGACACTTTAAACAAGAGACAACTAATAATTTCATTTTTAAATTATTAGTTTTTTTAATTATAATCCTTGAAAATTAATAAGTATATGAATTAGTTCTCAAAATAATAAATCTATTGTAGTTAGTTTTTTTGGTGTTCTTATATTACTCGACAAAAGAAAAATGTGTAACAAATTTGTTACAAAAGCTAAATTCTGTAAGGGTACTACGCATTAATCATGTCGGTGTTACCTTTTAAACTGATTGATCGATTAGGCAGGTTTCTGAATGAAGTTCACAAAAGAAAGTTAAATAATCCATTTTTAGTAGTTATTCAAAATTAATTATTGTTTAACTGGCCTATAGAATTTTGTGGGAAATTAAGATCTTTTGGAAATCCCACAGAACAAGGCAAGAAGGCATTGTCAACTTTTCATAATAAATAGAAGGGAAATTATACTTTGCCCTTCTCAATCAAGACGTGATTATAAAATTAATAGGTTAAATTTAAAATGTAACTAATTATTTCAATAATCTTTTGACTAAAATAAAAATACTAAATCCAATTTAAAATTAATGTTAAGAGACCACATGGTTTTCACTATGGTACCAATATTTGACAAAGCTTCACTTTGGACTCAAATTTTTTTTTTATTTAAAAAAATTTCTCTCAGTTTTAGAAGTCATTTTAGTTCAAAGTTTAATAAATGTTTTGTTATATTTTAAAATTTGATGTATCTATTTTATCAATTAACCTTTAGTTTGGAAGGATAAAATAGAATTTTCTCATAGATATGTTCTTGTGCTATCAAATTTTATTTCATTTTTTTGGTTTTATAGACATCCATCTAATTGTGAAACAAGAATTGTCTGCAGTTGAATTCAATTGCACCATGCAGTCAGTGTATAGTTTGAAAGTTAATTAAAAAAAAAAAGAGAAAAAGAGAAAAAAAGATAATAAATGAACCCCTGAATAAGAAGAACAACTGCTTGATGCAATTGAAAGATCTGATTGTAGAGGAACCTGATCCCTAATTGTGATGGTTTCTAGGAAGGTGCCTTTGGTGGTGAAGAGGGCATATATTTCTGGTCGACGTAATCTTCTTGGTTAGGCTTCCATGAAGCTTCCTCTTCTTCTCCTCTTTGTCAAATTCTGACAGATAATAATTTTTTTTTAATACCAAACCAGACAAAGTTAGGTTCCTATTCTAAATCACAAAACTACTTTTTTTTTTTTTCCTTTTCTGAATTACATAAGTATTATACTACTTCTCATCTTTGGTTTATTATCTAGCTTTTCTTCTTTTTTCTTTCTTTCTTTTTTTTTTTAAATAGCTTAATGGGTTTTCACTTTAGAACTAAGTAGTATATAAAAACCTCTTGTATGATATTTTCATTTATTATTCCTTTTAAAAGCAAGAGTTAAAAGAGCGATGATTGGTGATGGAATTGTCAAGTTTACTAAAATGGTGTGTTGTCACAATCCATTGATAAGAAAAGGACTTATGAGTTGGAAGGAATTCTAACTTCCACACAAAAGGACAATGAATGTGGAAAATTTGGAGACATGTAAATAAAAAATATATTACTCGGAAACTTCCTAGGATTTATTAGGTGTTTATTAAAAAGTTAACTAATTTATAAGTGAAAATATCTCCTTTTCTCAATTATTACTGGAGAAACCGATGCATATGTATAATTATCTATTGAATTAGGGGTTAGAATCAAACAAAATGAATCACAAGTTTTATATTTAAAGATACAATTCCACCTAAGTTCAAAAGTTTATCTTTTTATCATATTTTGTGTAATGAGAATTTAATTTAAACTCTTATCATTTGATCATAAAGTCTTTAATATTATATTAAAGATTAGTTCACTTAATTAATTAACTTAAATTATTAAGTGAATGTTGAAGGATAATTTTATTATAATCTCTCACAATTTTTATTTTTAAACTTTGTTGAATGATCATTTGAAAAATGCAAAAATCAAAAGAAAATACCCAAAAATTGGATTTTAGAAGAAGATCAAATATTTATTGATCTTTTATGATAAAAATACAACATATTCTTAAAACATACTCTATAGACTACTATCCTATTTGGTAGTCTCTGGTAAACAGATATGGAGATGGAATTCATTTTCATATTCATTTGATAGTAAGATATTGTTGGTAGTTATAAATAGAGATCGAATCAATTTCTTTTAGGTAAGTGTGTGAATAAAAAAAAAATTATTGTGTCTAATTTATATAAAGTCCATTATACTTTTGAGATTATTCTTATTTTTTAAATAGGGATATTTTTGTTATTTTTTCATTATTTTTTCTTATTTCAATACCATTTTTATCTAACAAATATACAAAAAAAATAACATTCTCTCTCTCTCTCTCTCTCTCTCTCTTTAATATTATACTAAATATAATTATTTTATTTCATTCATATCCTCATTTCCTTTTTAATTCTATTAAAAATAATTCTATATATCAAACGAGTTAAGAAAATATTAGCTACATGTTTATTATATAAAGGGGATGGATTTCGTTAGAAACCCAGATAAATGGGATTTTTTATTCATACTCAAGAAGAACCTGGTCCTTCAAATTCATGACATTGTCAATCCTCTTATACAAAAGCGACAGACAAGTCTTGGAACCTATAAAAATGCCAATTGTTTATAATATGTTGTCATATTTTATTGTGTATTTTTCAGAACTTGAACATGAATGTTTGCTGTTTTATCAAGAACTTCTACACAAAGTTGTCTCACTGCCTCCTCATTCTAAAGCTGTCTGGTGAGAATAAAGGTTAAATTCTACCTCATGGCCAAAGGCTTGAGATCGTAACAAGGAATCACCTACCTGTTAGATGCAAAGATTCTTGTATGGACACTTGGACTATGTGAAAAATGAAAAATCAATCACTTACAAAACACAGTATTACATTTCAAAATTCGAAAATTCATGTCTTTAAAATATGTACTTTCAACTTATGATAAGACTAAAATTTCTTTTAATCTTGTAATATAACCTTAAGTGATATTTGAACAAACTTATGTATATTTTAATTAATTCACTAATTTATCAAACTCCAAGATATTAGCATACCTAGAATTTGAATCCGTGACAATCACACATATCATATTGAGCAATTCTTATATGCATAAAAAATATTACATCATTTATACATTCAATAATAAAGATTTATTTTACATATGAATTTTGCTTGTATTATATATAAATCTCACTTGCACAATTTAAATTCTGGCTATTGATTACACTTAGTATACCATGCACCAAGTGTACTTAAACAAAAGTTTTACCATGTTAGTGTTTCTAAGATTAAAATCTCATTTATTTATGTCATATGTTCATGAAACAATTGAATGCTGTTGTACTTTTTGTTGCAGCAAAACAATGAACCTCTGCTTGTTCCCAGCTCTCTCAACAAGGTAAAGTAAGTCATCTTCACCGTGTTTCTTGAAAAGAATCTATGTACAGTGTGAACAAGGATCATTTTCCTATTTTAAGAAGTTTTTGTTTCTGTTTTTGTGTTTTTTCTGTTTGAATATGCAACTTTGCAGGAAATTCACAATGATCCTACAAATAATCTATATGCTACTGATTATTTGCCCTGACGATCTTGAACTTTTCTAGAATGAATTTTCCCTCTTTGTACTTCTGGGATTCCTCATAAGCTCTTATGTATTTCCAACCCAACGCTTCTCCACAATCAGAGCAATACACATCAGAAACTGTGTGAAGACCAGTTATAAACTGCCTATCCTCCTTGGGACCTTCATTAATGTTAATGGCATGAGAATACAAAAACGCCCTCCCACTGCTTGCCTGTTAAACATAAACCTTGAAGATCTTCTGTTAAAAAACACATAAAAAAAAAAAATTTCACCCAACTTTGATGCAGTTTTTGCCCCAGATCAGTTCATGTCAGCAGGAATAAACAACATTAGGGAGATTCATATTCCAGAGGTTAACTTGTATAAAGTCTACAACTAAATTTCATGCTTTTGATGTGGGACTCAACTAGCAAGTAGTGGAAGGCTCTTATACCAACTGATATGAACTTTTGGAGAGTCATATTTCGAAAACTAAATTGTTAGTTGAAGAGTCCAAACTCTATATAACCTTCACATTCGAATCCATTCTTCGGATGTGGAATTCGAATCCCATCTCTTACAATTGGGATCACAAAAATAATCTGAATGGACTCGCTCTAGATCTGTGGAACATATCAAAGTGGTTTTAGGGTCAAATTGGTACCTCATCCTTCAGATTTTTCTCGCCCTCTTCTAGACCCATGAAATCGGCTAAAAGGGTGAAACAATTCAATCTAGGAAACTAGCATAAAAGATGAAGAAAGTAATCGAAGAAAGTTCAAAGAAAGAAAAAAAACAAAAAGAAAAGTTCACCTGAAAATCTTTGGAAACTATATCATCATGGAAAGCGATATGGTTCTGGCACCTAAAGCAGCAGTATGATCCCCTCAAATATGCCATTGATGAATTTGCCTTGAAGGCTGGTTCTATCAATTTGCTTTTACACATAAATATAATCATATATTGATTTAAAATCATCATATAACATTGGGAGTTTGTGACCAAACGGAAGCAGTCAATCTTTCTCCGGCCAGAGTCTTGTAAAGGGTATGACTTGTCAAAGGCGGATATGACTCAGTTTTTTGGGTTGAAGTGGAGAACACAATCAAATACTGTAGATTCTTAAGCAAACTCAATATATGAGAATAATAGTTAAATTAAATTAATTATAAATAGACATACAAATATGTCAAAAATAAATATCAACGAAAAATAAATTTTTTATATTGATTTTCTTTTTATTTTTGAGTAAATTGTATATACTTTTATTACATAAGCATCCCTTATATTATCAATATATATAAAAATCTTTTTTAAAACAAAAGATTATCTTATATTTTAATCCAATTTTAAATTTTTTGACCTAGATATCCTTCATTTATTTATTTTTTAGTTTAAGAAATATGTATTTTGGATTAATTGAAGGTATTTTGGTCAACAAATCTAAAATAGATTAAAATGTAGAATAACTTTTTATTTTATGAGAATTATATATATATTTTGAAAATAAAAAGAAAACCTATATAATTTTAACAAAACTTATAAAATGTTTGTGTACTTTTTTAAAAAAATATATATAATCTACCAAAAATTTGTTTATATCAAGTATTAGATATGGTGGCGTCATTGAGAAATAATACGAAGAAATGAATATAACTAGGATGGGTAGATTGAGCAACGAAGATATCAAAAGAGTTGCATAAGAATTGCTTAAACCAAAGGGGTTGATTAAGACAAGATTAGAAGAAAAGTAGAGTAGGTTGGTGAGAAAATGATTAAACTAATTGAGAAGCATAATTCTTTTGTTGCTTGTAGCGATTGGTTTTTAAGGGAATTAGGTATACAACAAATTGAGAAGCATTATTATTTATTTTTACTTATTTTATCAATAAAAATATGTATATTTAAAGTGTCACAATATCACATAGTTAATTACATTAACAAAATTTAACAAAACATTGAAAAAAGTTTATGATCAAATATTAAATTAAATTGTATTAAATTATACAAACTTGATTACAAATTTTTAAATTACATGAATTAAATTAAAGATAAAATAAAATTATAGGGATTAAAAGAATAGTTTAATCTAATTTTTTGTTGTTGTATACCATGGGCTAATTTTTTAATGACAAAAATTCTAGTTTGATCGGTTAAATCTTAAAGTTGGTTTTACATTTTTACTCTTATTTTATTCCATCACGCTTCTAAATACATCCAATTAATTTTGTTAATAGAACTGATGACATAGCACATTCTTTTTTTATAATGTGGCATCGTTAAATTCAAACTAAATTGTGTCACGCCACTAAATTTGTCATAGAAAGCATCATGTCACTTGTTACCAAAATTATCAATTCAATTTTAAAATGGGGGACGCCAACTTGATTTGAGACCGCAATTTTGTTAGCATTCTAATTTTTTGTGCCTCTCAAAGAGGGAATTGAGATTTTTTTTTTTAAACTGTAATATTTTTTAAAAAATAATTTGGATTCCCTGTACAGCAAGAGCATTACATAGCCGGGGATCTAAGCTGATTCTGTTAACAATCGGAAAACATTTATACAAAATTTTAATATATTTGTTATTGAATTTTTATTAAAATATAATAAGTGTGATTTTTTATTAGTAAGATAAAAAATTATGATTTTTAATTAAATTATATAATTTTTATATTATTATTAAAAACTTATAATTTTTTATATTTTAATTAAAAAACTTAATAGCAAGATATAAGGATTTATATATATATATATATATATATATATTACCAAAAAAAATTGGGTCAATACAAATAGCTTTATGTTGAATTACCATTTGGAGCTGAAATTGGGCCTGAATGATAATTAGGCAAAAAGAGCCCATTATAAATTCTCCAAAGCCTGAAGCGGCCCATATTGAAAGCCTAACAATATTTGGAAACCAATTAAGTTCCATAAATGCCAACCCCCAATCACCTTCCCCGTACCACGCCCTCTGTTTCCGTTGGACCAAGGGGTAACCCAAATCTCCGGTGCGTTCGACGGCGGCGACGACGACGTATCCACACGGCAGAGAAGCCGCGAAACCCTCTGTATCTTGCTCTAACTTCTTTAGCCAACTCTCTCTCTCTATCATACACTAGCTTCGGTATCAGTCATTACTTTGGGGAAACTCTTTTAATAATTTTCTCGCCTCAGATTCATCCTCTGCCTCTGCGTGTGCATTATTCTGGTAAGCAATCGATTAATCAATGTCGTAGCAATTACTCCCTCTTGCATTTACGTTATTATTATCATTATATGCAAATTTTTGTTTAGTTAATCTCGATTCTTTGGGTTTAATTTTTTATACCCCGTCGTTCTTAGCGATGCCTCAGTTTACCAATGTCGTAGCAATGGCTTTTTTTTTTTTTTCTTTTGGGTGGGAAGTTATAGTTATTTTACTCTTGTTAATGGAAAAACCAATGCAGTGTGAGTGTTTCTGCAAGAGGCTTATACAGAAGATGGAATTTTGCCCGACTTGTGGGACCATGTTGCAGTACGAATTGCCCTATATGGGTCGCCCTTCAAGATTCTTTTGTCCTACTTGCCCATATGTTTGCTACATCGAGAATAAGGTATAGGTTCAACAACTGTGCCTGGAAATTTTCCCTTTTTTTTCTTTTTTTTTTTTGGGTTTTATAATGTAATGTTAGATGATATATATATATATTTTTTCTTTTTCTTTCTTTCTTATGTGCATTAGTGTGGTTTCATCTTCGCGCTTTGCAGGTAAAGATAAAGAGAAAGCAGCGTTTGGTCAGAAAAGAGATAGAACCAGTTATCTCCCAAGACGACATGAAGAATGCACCCACAACTGATGGTACATATATTGCCACTTCACCTTTAATTTTTTTTTTTCCCTTCCTTTTCTAGCGGAGTAGAATTACTTTTTCCTTCGGCTCTTTTTGGCTTGCTTGGTTGGATAATCAATAGCTGTTACTGATGGATTTTTTCAAAAAATTGTTTGTTGACTAGTCATACCAGTTTGTTGATAGGTGCAAACTATACTGTCTTTTTTTTCCCTTTTTTTTTTGGTTGGGGATGAGACTCTACTTTCTTACAGTGATGCCATTTATATAAAGAAAAAATTTTGACGCAGACTTTTATATTTTTGTTATCAGTTTTTCTAATTAAAACATTACAAGTATATAGTATTTCAATAATAATATGACAAATGTATAATTCTTTGTTATTAAAAAATCATACGCCTATTATATTTTAATTAAAAACTTAATAGCAAAGATATAAAGAATTATATCTACGTCTAATCCTTTATATAATTGATCTTTGAATATAGATATCGTAGGAATTTACTCTTAAGTTAACTATGCACCTTCTTGTGGGGTGACTGCAGTGCAATGTAGGACACCATATATGTTTAAATAACTAGACTTAAGATGTCATTTAGATGTGAACCTCATGCATAACCTTGGTGGTTCTCTTGATCTAACTTGTAAGTAAAATTACTTTTGAAAACTAGGCAATTTCAAGCTGTGGTCTGGTTCAGTTTCATACTGAAACATGAACCCAAGTGATCTTAAGTAATTCTTCAGATTGCTTAATCAACTAGGCACACGGATTATGTTCAGTTGTGTTGGTTTGCTGTTCAGATTGGCTTATCGGCTTACATGGTACTAGTATAAATACATAAGTAAAAACTTTTCAGCGGACTTTTCTTGCCATTCGTCAGGAGCTTCATTTGTTCTTCCATTTTTGGGGAGGAGAGTGAGTTGATTCTGAATCATCTTCTTTGCATGGGTGTTTTCCCTTCTGAAAAATGGTTTTCCCTTATAATTGAACACAAAAGAAATTGTTTGCCCTTTTCAGATGCAGCATAGACAGTCACCGCATGATAGACTTGTTTATTAAAAAATTTTTTATAAAATGATGTTGGTCTAGGCCCTTTTTCTCTTCCTCCAACCCTTGTTCTAATCACTCCATTTACACCTTGTATGGCTGGTTTCCTTGATCAAGGTGGATAACCGAGAACAGGAGCAGAAGGTACACAAATCAAAGCTGTGGAGTAGGACATAATATATTATTGAAATTTGAAATTGTTTCTGGAGGGTGTTCTATTGTTGAAAACTAGAATGGGTTTGAGAGGAGTTCTAATTACCTCATGAGTTGTATGGATTAGTTTCAGTGATCATTTTGGACAAACCAAGAGGGTGCAGAAGGAATATAGGTCAAAGTCGTGGAGTACAACATGATATATCATATATGATTAAAATTTGTAATTGTATCTGGAGTGTGTCCTGATGTTGGGTTATTAGGATGAATTCAGATGTGTCTGTAGTATTCTGTAGTGGATATTTATTTTGGCTAAACTGCTTGGTTGTATCTGTTCAAGATTAATTTACACTTGAAGATTGAGCTAAATTCTTTGAATCACCAGCACGAGGACTTTTCTAATTTTTGTTGGGACACTCTGGAGTAATAGGTCTTACTTGAATTTTGTTGCATAATATAATTGCTAGCTTGATTAGACAATGCTTTTGAATAACGAACTGGTACACAATGAAATAACTAAATTATTGTTGTTTCTATTCATGCTGCTTTGAAGCTTATTTCTCTTAAATTGTGTATCTCTACGGGGTGGGGCTAACTATATGTTTCTTGCTTTTCCATTGTTCTTCCTATATTTTTTTTTTCGTTTCCTTTTCTCACTTCTTCCCTTTTCTGGCAGTCCCATGCCCCAGATGCAATCATGATAAAGCTGCTTACACAGAATTTCAGACTCGATCAGCTGATGAGCCAGCAACCATATTCTACATGTGCTTGAATGAGCAGTGTAGGCATAAATGGCGTGATGGCTGATAACCTCTTGGACATGCTTATGTTACACATTTATTTATAATTTATTTAATCTATTTATTATTCTATCTAAGAATTTTCATATATATTTTTTGTTGTTCTATCCCAGGTTGCACAACTAGAATAATCACTTCCTTGTGACATACGAGTATTTCTTTACCTATATTATTCTCAGAAGTTTCTCGATTGCAGTTTGTATGGAAATGATAATCTCACAAGAGATATATTATAGTCCTTCTTGGCTACCCTGCATTTTTCATTAATAATCCCTTGCATGTTTTGGAAAATCCTAATCCTATGTTATTGGCATATGTCCACCCACCAAATTACCAAACTGTTGGCATATGCCTGCCCGCGAATGTTATAGGAACAACACTACATCAGTCAGTCAGACCGAAAAATTAGGGAATTAAACAACAGTCTGGTTTGTTTGGGTCCCAAACTTGACAAAATAAAAAACTGATCAGAAGTGAACAAACCAATAAAACCCAGTTCAAAGTTTAAAAAACATATTCTAGACCTTGGTCCCTGGAGGCATTCGACAATTCAATCCTGGAGGATTGTACAAAAGAATGTTAGTCTCTCCTTTCTATAAACTTTACTCCTTGCTTTTCCTTTTCAACCGGCCAATGTGGGACTTCTATTTATTCTATATGCACAACGTAAAAGCGTTAAAGCTTCAACATCCACTTGCTTTTTACTTCCCCTTACCTCCTAAGCCATCGACGACGTTGCTTCTCGGGCCAACTTCAAGTGCATTACCGTTCCATCTCTCCCCTAATCGGCAAGCATCTGGAACCTTCTTCTAGAATTGATTTGTTGAAACCTCCTTGGACGTCTTAGGCCAACTCCATGAATGTGTGGAAACTTCTTCGTAGTATGCCGGAATTGAGCTGCCATGTGTGGTGAGGGAGTTGTTGAAGAAGATAAGGAAGACGGTGGTGGTCAGTGACAAGGTGTTGGTAGGTTCTGATTGACTGCCATGCCAATCAACTAACTACTACTCATTTAACTTCTCCTGAAACATATAAGAAACTGAGGCCAACATTGCAAAACAAGAAATCGTATATACTTTACATTATATAAATTAGATAGTTAATCTTAATATCTGCACACCCTGTTTGTGTTTCATCATCAATTCTAATAGCACCCCCTCCACCGAATGACGTTGAAGCCATCCCTCTTATCAAGTCCAATAGTGTAAAAGGCCCACTTTAAGGCTTCAAAACAGCTTAAAAGACTTCTAATTTTTATGTTTACATATAACTAACTTTTATATATAAAAGAAATATTTATTTATTATTTAATTATTACTAACTCAACCATTGTGACTAATAAATTATGTATTAGTGTCTTTACTAATTTAATAACTAGTCTATTTTTAAAAAAAAAATTATTACCTACTAATAGGAGAGAGAGAAAGTTCGACAATGATAGTGAAGGAAGGTGAGGAAAGGACAAGAGAGATGTGAGAGAAGTAAGACATGATACAAGCTTCCCAGCTTCCCTTACCAACTGAATCAATTGCCTTCGATAAATGCATTGCAATGTTGTTAGAGAATTAAAACAACACATGGATTCAGCTAAAAGAATATACGTACACGTATAACGAATCATCTCCAAAGGTCCACAAAGTAGAGACAAATTGCTAGCATAGTCTGTACGTACTACTAGTAAGAAAATTTCTCCGAAGCGTGAAAGCAAGTTTAGACTTCAGAGAGTAAGGATACCAACTCCAAAAAAAGAAAAGAAAAAAAAAAAAAAAAAAGAGCCGCTTCCAATATGCAGAGGTCAGTAAATATAACGAACTTCACAATGACGAAACAACTTCAGCAAGCGAAAGAAAAAGGGTTAATCAACCACCATAAGTTCAATGAACAGCCAATTTCTTCCTGGCCATCCATCTCCTTCTGGTGGATTCCAAATCCTCCAACTTCCTTCTAGAAAGTTCTTGAAACCAATTCTGATACAGTGCCTCGATTGTATCAAATTCCAACTTTAGCTCAGAATCTGCGTTCTCGTCTGCTGAAGACACAGAAGAACAGCTGCTTGTCAAGCTCAAATTATATGCTCCACTAAACGCTGGGATTGTTTTGTTCTTCATAAATTTGTTTATCACAATGCCTTCTCCAACACCGCTATCTTCTGTTCTCCGCAATTTGCAAGCCTCCAAATATGTATCCCCAAGCTCCAGTTCAGGGAGGGACCAACTTAAGGATTTAGAGCTTCCATCGATGTTGAAATTGAGAAAGTTGTCATTTTCCATGGATGCATTTTAACAACTACCGCAGAGGCTGCAGATCCTTGTGAATATTGATATTCCAGGTCGACCAAACTCAAAAGAATTATACTCACCTTGCAAAGTAGCATTGTTATCAGTGTCATCAAGAAAGAAGCCCTCCTCAGGTGTAACCAAAACTTCTTGAGTAGCAGTATTTGACACTAACACAACATCTTGGTCAATAACTAATCCAGCAGGATCACTAGTTAGGACGGAATCCCTTAGGCTTGTCAGGGTTTGGCCATCTACAAATGTTGGAGACCCACCATTGAGACTTATTCCTCCACTTGATGAATAACTAGATGAGGGCTTCCACCCAGGGAGAAGTTTCGCTATCAAATGATCAATAAGCTCAGCTATGAAGGTCACATCATGTTCTGCTAACTCCAATTGTTCAACCATCTCTGAGGCCACTGAGACTGCAGTATCTGTATCAAGGTAAAAGAGAAAATGTATATTCCTAATTCGACCTACAAGTATTAGAACGCTGTGTTACTGCCATATAGATGATGAAAAAAGTAGCATATTTTCAATATCAGGGTACACAAAAGCTTGCCAAATACCGCTTCATGCATTCTTCACCGCTCCCCCAACACCCCCCCCCCCCCCCCCCCTCTCTTCTCTACTCTTACCACCAGGAAAAAAAAAAAGAACATAGACTCACATGGATCAGCAATATGCAAGGTCAATGATATGGATTTATCATCATTTTTTGTCCCTTTCAACCTGAACTTGTTCTTCTTAAATGTCCTCTGGAATTCTAGAACTGGGGATTGCGCACTTCCACCATTGCTTTCAGCACAGGTACTCATAGAAATCTGTCTGTAGTCAGCATCTATGTCCATAGATAAAGGACCAGACTTGGACAAATTTATAGGTTACGGAGTTTGAGAAGGCAACTGTAAAGGATCTCGTACTGGATTCTTTGGATTCTCAACTTGCAGAAATGGGTCTTTGAGAAGCTCCTCTGCAGACAATCTCTGAAATGCTGGAACCAGACATTTTTCAATAAACTCCCTAATTTGGGGGTCACTTACCCTACTAAGAGAAGCAGGCTTGATGCCCTGCAACAGAAGGCATCAGAAAATTGAATAGATATTAGTGAAGTGGTTCAAATTATAAACATGCAATCAATAGCATAAGGAATTGTTAATGTTTAATATACTTACAGAGGTAACTTTCTTATAGATTTGAGCTGGATTTTTGCATTCACTATAGGGTGATACTCGAAAGTAACCATTTCTAATATGCACATCCCAAAACAACAAGTAATAGTGACGTTCAGTGCTCCTCATAGATTTAGTATGATGAAAACCTCACAGTTAAAGAAAGTGATATGTTACCAATGACACTTCAAGCAATTCGTTGCTGCATGATGGCTGCCAAGCCTAGGTCTCCTATCTTAACTTCTCCATGGTTTCCATTCACGAAGATGTTATCACATTTCAAGTCTCTATGAATAATAGGTGGCTTTTGACTGTGAATATAGACTAAACCTTGGAGAATCTGCCTAGCCCAACCTTTTATGGCCTTTGTGTCAACATTTTTATGCTTCTTACGGTATCTGTTAGCCAAAAGTGTACTATTAGTTCAAATGCAAATATAACAGCCAAACAACTTAAAGGAAGAGAACATACTGCCTTAAAGTTCCAGACGTGAAGAGCTCAGTGATCATGCTAATAGTTTTCTCATTATCATCAATCCAGGAATTATAGAACTTCATAATTTTTTCATGTTTTCAAGACTTCAATATGTGAACTTCAGAATATAGTTTTGCTCGATCTACTACTGACTGCAAAAGGTCATCAATCCTAACTTGGTTCCAAGCAACTTCCATTCCATCAACTTCATCAAAGGCCCTATAACTGCCAAGGAGAAAGAGAAAAAGAAATCAGGCAACATGCTCTACAGTTGCCAAAATCCTCTTGAGAATTATTGGATGGCAGATTTGTTGAAATAATATATTTTGGAATACAAGAAGTAAAATTCTAAACAAAACTAGAAGACTAGGAATAAAATAGAGATTTTGATTAAGAACAATATCAATAATAATTCAATAAGAGATAAAGCATCAGAATCTTACACAGTCTTGAAAGCACCCTTGCCTAAAATTTCATTGTACTGTGGCAAAAAGAAAAGGAGAAAAATTAAAATAAAAGAATATAGAAAGACTAATTGAATTATAGAACTACTAAAATTCCCAGTAAAGGAATGAGCAGATTGTCATCAACCCTAGCTATGCTTTAGCCAAAGCCCAAAGGCATTCCTTGAAGCTGCCACATCAAGGTTTATCTGTATTTTTTTAATCTTCGACATAAGTTGCAACGTCTTAGAATTCTCACTGGGGCTAACAATCAATAAAATGTGTGGTTCATAAAGTACAAATTGGACATAATTTACCTTTCACATCTAAACAAGATCATTTATCAAGTAAATCTTTCTCTCAGAATGATAAAAATAATTCCAAGCTCTATATTAGCTGTCCCAATTTTAGAATGAAGGAAATTATGCATTCTGGCATATTGAATGCATTATGTAGTTATTTGAATCAAGCTCAACTTATTTCCCTTGCAATATTTTTTTCTGAATGCTAGCTTGGGTGAACACACTAGCAAATAACAGATAGGGAGCTTCCATGTTGATGCAATCCAGACAAGAATCATAGATGTGTCTACCCCTATAGCTCAACTTGCTTAATTTCACCATAATACACAATTATAGTTCCAAGGCACCAATGCTTGAAAAATGTAGCCGTATTGTGTCCGATAGAGTGCTATCCGAATCCATTAGTGTTTTGTATCCATTTCCTTGCTTCTTAGACGCCAACATAACATCATCATCACCCACAATTGAATCTTATCCACTATTTACCAGCACCAGCCCCCAATGTCATAGTACAGAAGGAAAAATTGAATTGAAAAACAGATAATGAAGAATACACCAAGCCATCATACCCGAATATATCGGCCGGTTGGATCTTTCTCAGCAAAATCCTCCTCGAACTCAGGAGGTTCCTTTCTCCCAGTTCCATTGTTTTCTGGCGATGCCAATTCAACCCCAGAATCCATTCTGCTCTCAGAACCCAATAGCTACAGAAAAGGGCTATGGATCTCTATACCGTTGGTTCTTTTGCTGTTATTGTTGTCCGATTCGATCAAAAACGTCGCTGATCAACCCCAATTGGAACAAAAGAATAACAACCCCCGAAGAAAGCTTGGAAGGCGATGCTAGACAAGTCGAATGCCGATGGTATCGACATTCAAACATAATGGTCGGAGGCAATGAACCTGAATCCAAAACCCCACGATCCATATCATAGCAAAAATTCATCCTCAAACAAAACCCAACACCATTTTCCTATCAAAA
This sequence comes from Erythrophleum fordii, assembly GCA_032878935.1. Lineage (NCBI taxonomy): Eukaryota > Viridiplantae > Streptophyta > Magnoliopsida > Fabales > Fabaceae > Erythrophleum > Erythrophleum fordii. The sequence continues at coordinate 9,742,555 of JAVQMF010000047.1, forward strand.
TCCATATTTAACACCACCAGCCCAAGTTCCAAATAAACCTTAACACAGAATTAAAAATTTACCAGGTAGCTTTCGATTAGACCATCTGCTGAGAGAAAATTTAAAAATAAAAGAAAAAGAAAAAAGAGCTAGAGTGTTTGGTTAGAAGGAGGAGAGGGGAGTAGAGGATTTTACCGATATTTTGGTTTATTTGGGGAGGGGAGGGGGAAATTTTAATGAAATCTTGTTTGGTTGAGAAGGGAAAGGGAGATAAAATTAAATAGATAATTATATCTTTATTGTATTAAAATTTTTAATTTTTTTTATTTTTATAAAAATTTTTTTTTATTTTTTATTATAAAAAATAATTTTTTATTTTTATAAAAAATTATCTTAAAATTTATTAAAAAAAATAAAATTTATATTATGTTTTAAATAAAAATAAGAGTGTGGAGTAATTTTATTAAATAAAAATATAAATTTTTTCTCCTCCTCAAAAATTCTTATTTTTAGAGGAGAAGTTTTGGAGGAGAGGGGAGGGGAGGAGAAGGGCAGAGAAGGAGTATTTTGCCTCCCCTCTCCTTCCCTCTAACTTTTTTATACCAAACAAGGGAAAAATCCCCTCCTCTTTATTTCATATCAAACAAGGGAAAAATACTTCTTCTCTTCCTTTCCCCTCCCCTCCCCCAAACCCATCAAACCAAATAGAACCTTAGGGTACGAATGTGCAATGATCGGCGAAAGAAAGTGAGAGAAAGCAGCAGGTGAGAAGGAGAGAAATCGGAGCTGATTCCGGGTGCGATGCGAGAGAGGAGGATGAAACAAACACTTGTATGGTTATGTCAAAGGGATTCTCTACAGAGAATCTGTATATTTATAGCCTTCGGTGTGGGAAATAAGAAAACGTTAGATTTGACTTATGAGGTCATGGCTGGCAGATTTCGGAGGCTCAGAACTTAAAGGTTTAAAACCTCAATAATATGTGATTTAAATTTGGGGCTACGTAAGAATTACATACAAGTAATATAAGAAAAAGTAATAATAAATAAGCCAACTTTGGATTGATATTGGCTAAAGTTGCATGTAGAATTTAGATTGGTTAAATTTAAATTTCATGCATTTTATTATTATTTTTTATTTTGAAGGGGATTCGAATTTAACTAATCTATTTTTTATTTAATTTTTTAAAATTTTGTTTAATTTAATTGAGTGAAAGAGAAAAGTCATAATATCAAAAAATAACAAATAAAAAATTAGGTAATATTTGATATAAAATTTCATCAATATAAATATTATAAAAATAACTATAATAAATAACTTTTAATGTCATGATGAGGTTTTCTCTTTGCACGTTGTTTTTATTGTTGCTCTAATTCTTTTGGATTTTGTTGGTCGTGCATTATGGGAAGAAAATTTAAATATAATGATAAGGATTGAAGTGGAGGAATCGACTTATACAACGTCATAAATCTTAATTGTGATGATCTTTCAAACTTAAAGAAGTAATTGGCGTATGTGGCATTAAATGTAAATATATTGAACAAAAATTCTGCAAATGATTTGAGAGAGACAGACATTTGCTAAGGAGTTTCAAAATGAGACAAATGCGAAGTGGCATGTAAGAAGAGGCACCTATTCTCCCAAAATCACCAAACTGGCTAGGTGATATAGAATAAAATAGACCAATCATGCTAATATCTTATAACATTATAGTTGGAATCTATGAAAATATTATGTAAATGTCAATGTCAATGTCTTGTTACATTGACTTTGTTGTTGCTTGCCATTTCCAGGTAACCTTGATGTTTCTTTCTCGAATAATTTTTTAGAATTTAAGACCTGGTAGATCTAGTGTCTATTTAGCAAGCTAAGAAAAAAAAGTAAAAATTGTTGTTTACTAAGAGTATGTAACATATTGCTAGAGTCTTGACTCACAGTATCATAAAAATCTATAGGCAAATAATTTTACAAGTATATCCTATAAAATCTATCTGCCAAATCAGCCTAACTAAAAAAAGATGAATAGTCAAATGTTAACAAATAATATATTAAAAAAACAATGATAACAAAGTGATAATCTATTAAAAAATATACCGTATATCCATTAGTAGTATTCAATCTTTGGATCCATTGACTAATACGTTGTTAATATCATCGCATGTATTCAAATGTGCAATCAAATGGCGCCTCACTGATAAGAGATTAAGACATAGTATCTCACCATCTATATTTTTGCTAGATGAAAATATTATACTCAAATACCCTGTTGGTTTAGGTTCTTTTTTAAAATTGTAGATTATGAAAAGAGTCTAATCTGACTGGCTTTTGAGGAATTGGCTAGTAATGACTAAATTTTCATAGGACATAGTTTAGATGGCGCCACTCAATGATCTAAAAACATGTGAGTAACATTGATGTAGTCCAAATATCTAGAAAAGTCAAAAAGCATAGTTTGTGGCTGATATAGATGCCATACAATTTGTGGACAATATGGAATAGAACAGTAAATAATCATAAAATGATAAAAAAAAATGTTGCACATCATAAATCAAAATCGGGTGCACACTTTATCATCCCTTGTTGCATCTTCTGTATAAATAAAAGACTCTAACACTCGGATAAGGAGATCATATAATATTCTTTTATCTGTTACAATAAGTCAACATTTGGTAAATAATGGGTAATAAATGAAGTCAACATGGTTAAATTAAAGATGTTAAAATTTTAATTGTATTTTATACTTGAAATCTAGAGGTGGAAGTATAAGATACTCCTTAATGCGAGGGTCAGGTAGGTGATCTTTCAAGTACGAGCATAGGGAATCAATCTCATGTTTATAGATGTAATAGCGTCAAGCATCCAATTATACCACAATCATTCTCGTAGGTTGAGTTGCAAAACTTATGGTAGAGATAATATAACATTGTTGATCTCTAGTTAAAACGGCCAACTTGCTTGAAGTCATTCAACAAGGGAAGGTATATTAAGTAAACTCCTATAATTGAATTTATCTAGCATCAACCAATCCCCAATTATACAAAGAATATATGCACAGGTGAATTAACATACAACCTTATCTTCTACATTATCCAGTAGATGTGCAAAGTTTTAGGCCAACCAAACAATGGAAAGTCACTATCCATCAATTTAATCAGTCAGTGGTGTAATTCTTATGAGCCACTGACACACCTTTACCTAATTGAAACTTGTCTTGTCTACAACAGGATCTCTCTCAATCAGTAGGTTTAACTACACCCCTATATTCTCAAGAATAATTGTATAGTCTTTTTCAAATTGTGTGAAATATATATGTCTCTAAGTGCTATCATTCTATTAGTATGTTAATTAGCGATGTATTATATTTGAATTGGCCAACTCATACAATACCATAAAAACCAAACTACCTCAAATAATTGGTAATGGCTAGTGATGGATTACTTAAACGATCATCGTGTAGGACTCATTGTGGGCAAAGTATCTGATCGTCCTGCGAACAGTGCTAAATTACATAAATGATGTAATGTAATGAAACATGAAACATTATTAAACAATTTATTTTACCTCACCATCCTCGATGACTTACAATATATATCGTTTATGTAAGTATAGAAGTGACTAGTCCTCTAAAGCTAGATGAATAGACTGTTTAGCTCTAGCCATGGGATCTATGTACAAAATAACATAATGTACTATTATTCATTTAAAAAAAATATGTAAAAATAACATAATATGCTATTATTCCTTTCAAATTGACATATTCAATTAACATAACATGCCAATAGTCATTTCAAATAATATAACGAACTATTATTCATTTAAAAATGACAAGTATAAATAATATAATGAATTATTATTTATTTAAGATTGAAAAGCCTAAATAATGTAACGAACTATTACACATTTACAATTAAAATAAATAAATAACATAATTTATTTCTATATATTTACAATTATTATTAATATACTATTGAGTGTTAGAATTATGACGTGAGCAAGAAGTGTTACTATGCTTAGTTTGTCTACAAAGGCTACACTTATTTGACTGTCCTAAGGTCCTAAAATCTATTTCATTTTAATAACGTGTTGAACAAAGTTGACCTTACTCTTAGATTATTGACGGATATGCGACCAACTTCAGATCACTTGGTTGTAACCAATATTCTTATCCCCTAATTGGTTGGAACATATTACTATATCTATCATGCATGTTGTCAAAAGAAAATACGAGATCTATAAGTTGAAAGGGCTTAATAGTTGCTGATGCATATGCAACAAGAGCATGCTAGTATGGGTACTTTTTCCACTTAAAATTCACCATAATTGCATATATCCTCGGTCAAGTTTACCTTATAGTAACGATTGTATTGGTGATTCATTTAGTCATAAAACTCCTTAATCTCGAACAGTACAGCTTGCCTATCGAACACCTACACAACACATAAATGGAAGCATTACACATGCCATTCTTTTTATCAAGAATTGAAAGTAAACTTGACTCGCTGCCATTTTAGCATTGATCTGCTCGATACATTGCACGAAGTATTGGCTTACCTAGTAATATGTTGTCTTAGCTATACCTAATATAGGCAAAGACTTGATCCTTTTCAAGATGACCATTCATATACTTTGCCAAGTTTGTTGTCACATGGCTATAGTGATGGCCCTCCACATAATATGCTTGGATCCATTGCTCTTTTGGGATTTTTTAATCCATCTGGTTGCCTCATAGTGTATGGTACCTATCTCGGCCAATTTCTTATCGATGTACTGACGCTCATATATATAACCTATGTAATATGATTAACGATTTTGCTATTAGTTACTAATCAATTATAATATATATAATTAGTTAGAAAGGAGAAATACATCAATTTTTTTTTAATTTTTGCTTTAAATCTAATGATATATAATGAGTGTAAAAGTTGCTTGTCGTATGACAAAGATAAAAAACATGATAACTATATAGTGATTACCAACCAATCTGTAAATTAGTGATGGCAGATAAAATTAAGGGATGTCTGTTTGATATCAAATAAATATCACGTCTTCCACGAACCACTCACTGGTGCAAGTTGAGAAAGAATCATATCCATGTTGATCATATCTCTTCTTCCACAATAGCAAACATAAGGGGGATAATATGTTAGTCACTATCCTATACTATTACCATCAACGGTGTGCCTTTATATTTTCCATAAAAGAATGTTCAATTAATTTGAATAATCAATTTTAGGTGTTTAAATGCGTCTATACAATGTTTGAATGCCCAAAATACATATTTGAACACCAATATTAGCTCATTAGTAGAGACATTTTAAGGGCACTATTTTGTCACAAACTTAAATATGAGCTAGGTATGAAATATTGTAGTGTATCTAACCACCTAGGTAATGTAGCATACAAGCTCTCTCAGTTATCAAAAGTGACAGCGATGGCTTTATTTTTACTTTTCATGCTTTTCTGTATGATATAGTGTAATTGAATAAGCTCTTTGTCTGTTCGATGATTTGGCTGATTAGAACATTAAGTGTCTCAGTCACTATTGTTATAATACACGACAAGATAATATTAGAGTCCAATTTCAGATAATTTTATGATAATGTTGTAGACTACTGTATATGTAGATCCCTATATCTTGTAATCTAGTAGAATGACCATTCCTCTTGTCTTTTTTGTATGCTATAACCTATTATTTACAGCTATTGCTATAATTAAGACATCAATATTTTTTGTACTTTTTACTTGTCAATTATTTTTTAAAAGTGTAGTGCATTATCAAAGAAAATAGTTTTATAGCAAGGTGTAGGACCTTTTAATTCAGATACTTTAATCTAACATGTAACTTTTGATTGTTTATCTATATTTGATTACCTATCTTCTCGAATTCGTCACCCCTGGCTAAGGCCAAAGTAACTTACTAGAAGAATACAACAGTAGGATCGACATATTAAAACATTGGTTCAACATGAAAGACATCATCATCATCATTCTCACTATCATACACATCATCATCTTTATTGTCATTGTCATCGTCATTGTCGTTATCATAATTAAGGTCAAGTTTAATATCATACTTATCTTTGTTTTCAAAATTTTCCAATATATTTTCTTTTGAATCAAGTGGAGAAGGAGGTTTAACAAAGTTAATTGCTAGGTAAGAAAAACTCGGTTACAAACTGGTCTCTATTGGTTGGATTTGATAACATTGAGCATATATTGGTGATCGATAAAATGGATCATGTCGTGATGTTGGAAGTGAGGGTAATACAATGTTCACCAAGCTTAGCCAAAATTCCATTTTCAATTGAATACTTGAAGTGTTTGCATACAACTGAATTGCATTCAACTGTGATAGAAAATGTGAATGTGATTGCTACATCTTTCACACATCGTAATCATCTTTTAGCATAATTCCTTGTTATTATGTTGGATTTATTGTCGTCAAGATTTCTATAAATCAAATTAGATAAAACATGATTATGGGAAAGTTGTAGCTTTTGACTATTTGTTTTAACTCCTTTACAATGACAATAGTGCTAACTACTATGTATTTTGATATTACATACTAAAATGTTGCATTTTGAACACTTTCATAAATTTTTCCGTTCACATAAATGTAAAACACTCTAATTCCTTTTAGCCATTTCTTTTTCTTAAAATATCCTAAATGTAAACATGCTCCAAGTAATTATAAATGTAAGCTCTAAGTAATTATAGTTGTAACAAACTTTTTAGCTTATTTTTTATTATTAATATAAATACTTTAAAAATTTACATATTTTTTTACTTAATTATTTCAAAATTTTGGACTTTTTTAATATAACTTTAAATAATTGTTATTTCTACATATCTTACATATGTTTTTCCTTCTCCAAATAAAATTTTCAATTTATAAAATTATTTTCTATTTTTTACAAACATTTTTTCTCCTACATTAATTTTTCAATATATTTTTACTTAAAAATATTGATGCCTCTAAATTTTAGACTCTTTTATTTACATATTTATTTCAAAATCTTTGACATTTTTTTGCATTAATTTTAAATAATTTTTTAACCAAATTATTTCTCTTAGTTTAATTTTTCACTTCTTTTTATAATTGATATAAATCTTTCACAATTGTAGATTTTTTTATTTACTTAATTATTTTAAAATGTTGTACCTTTTTTTCTTTCAATTTTGCATAATTTCAATTTATAATTATTCTATACATATTCTTTCTTATTTAAGGTATTTTTTACAATTGTAATAATTACCTTTTATTTCTTTAAAAAATTATTTCTTATACCCTAATTTTTTATATTTTACTGTTAATATAAAATTTTTTGCAATTATAGATATTTTTATTTACTTTTTTATTTCAAATTTTTTGAACATTATTTCTTTCTCATTTATATAATTTTAACTAATTTTTATTAACATATTTCCTATACATATTTTTTATTTTTTAAATAAGTATTTTAAATCATACTATTTACTTTTTATTTTCTTAAGTAAATTATTTGTCCTGTATTAATTTTTTTAGTATATATTTTTACTTACAAATATTAATACCTCAGAATTTTAGATAATTTTTTTACATAATTATTTTAAATTTTTTCACATTATTTGTTTAGTTAATTAATTTCAAATATACATTTTCTCTTCTTTAAATAATTTTTTGCAATTTTAATAATTATCTTTTTATTAAAAAAATTTTTCGCACCCTGATTTTTTATATCTTTTACTATTAATATAAAAAATTTTGTAATTATGGACAATTTTTTTTTTTGCTTTTTATTTCAAAATTTTTAACATTTTTGCTTTCTCATTTAAATAATTTTAACTAATTTTTATTTACACATATCACATATTTTTTCTTCTTTAAATGATTTTTTTTTTCAATTTTAAGGATTACTTTCTATTTTTTTCTAAATATTATTTCTTTTCTCCTATCCTAATTTTTTCTTATATTTTTTAATATAAATATACATATTTCAAAATTTTAGCCATTTTTTATTCACTTAATTATTTCACATTTTGACATTATTTTTTCATTTAAATAACTTTAAATAATTTTCATTTTGCTATGTCTTTTAACTATTTTTCCTTCCTTAATTTTTTTTTTCAAATTCAAAAATCTACTTTTTAATTTCCTAAACTTTTTTTTCTTCTACATCATTTACATATTTTTTAAAGAAAATAATTCTTCTTATATTTTCAATGTCTACTTTTCAAAATTTTCCATTCAAATAATAAATATCTCTTTTATTTATTTGTTCTCTTTAGTTATTTCTTCCTTTATAATGTATATTAATTTTTTTTGTTTTTACTTTCTTTTTATCTATGATGTATATCTAAAATAACATCTAAAAACCAAAATTTATCATACAACAAACAAACATATTCTAAAACTAAACATGCACTCATAATAACAACGAATATTATTATTATTATTACACACATTTTTTAATAATAATAAAAATAAAATACTGGATGCAAAAATATATTGCAAATAATATCACATTCACTTTCAATCATCAGAAAATGCCTTTAAATTTTAAAATATTAAGTCCTGCTTACCTAATATTTTGTTAAAAAGTATTGTTTCAACTAATGGATTTTGTAGGACTTCTTTTTTCATAAATACTCCAAATTAGCAGTAAAACCTCAGAAGAATAGTTGAAGGAAAATAATTTTGGCAAAAGCAAGGTAATTTTGGCAAGAGAAGTTGAAGAAGTTCCATCTTTTTCATTATGGGACTCAAGTAATACATTGGCAGAAGTTTTAAGGGTATTTTTGTAATCTTGTTATTCTATTATCTTTTGTTTTTTAGCCAATTAAAACTATCGAAAATTTATAACTTCCAATCATAGTTGGACATGTGTCATAATAATATAATGATTTTTTTACAATTCATTGTTGTGACTGGTCAATTAATCAGTCATATCGTGACTTTTTTATAGTTTAATTACACGTCTTTAAATTTGGATCTCATAATTCCACATGTTAACTCCAAGTTTAATGCTTCTTTAATTTACGTGAATTTAAACTCATTATCTCTTAATTCCAACTTTTATTACCTTTAAAACAAATATTTTTTTCTCTATTATTTTTTAAAAACTTTTTTTTTCTTTTAATACTTCTAAATCAAAAAAGATAAATTTGGTGTAGCTTTTTTTATAATTTTATTATTAGATCTTTTAATTAAAATATAATGAATATATGATTTTTAATAAAAATATGATTTAAATAAAAATTATAATTGATATACTTATTATACTTTAATTAAAAACTTTAAATATAAATAATTGTGTATAAAATTTTTTATAATATATACACTAATGTAACCATTAGTGAATTTATTTTGTAGATTTTGTTTAGAAAAAAGTTTAGGTGGGATTTTTTTAACAAAATTATGACATATAAATAATTTTTATATGGTTAAAATGGTATTATAATCTTTTAACTTTATACAATTTAAAACGATCTTTTAAATTTTAAATTTATTCTTTAAATATTATGTATAGTAACAAGAGATCAAAACTTGAGGTGAATTTAAAATTTAAAGAATTATTTTGAAATGCATTTTAAATTTAAGAGACTAATGTGAAACAATAAAAGAAGTTAAAGGATTATAATATTATTTTAAACTTTTTTATTTTAATATTATGAATAATATTTATGTATTCATGGGTATTTTTTTAATATTTAGTTATAGAGTTTGATTTTATAATATTCTTTTTTTGAAAATTTGTTAAAATTTTTATATAGAAGAGCAAATAAGAATTTAAGTTTCAAAATGATGAATACATGACTATTTTGAAAATAAATTTTTGTATTCTAGGCAATAAAATTTTTGCAAAGATATCTCATAGAAACTTGTAGGATAAATCTAACGTAAACATCATGTTTGCAAAAATATATATTTAAATTGATGGAGGTAATTTAATTAAAAAATTTAAAATTGATATAAAGTGTAAGATAATTTTTTTTTGGTTTCAAGAAAAGACTATGTGTATTTTAAAAATAAAAAAGTATGTGTAATTTTAGTTAATTTTTTTTTTAAATTTATATGATTTACTCGTTAATTTATATATCTTCAACATAAATATGTATAAACAATCCACCATGCATGGAAGAAAAAGAATTAAGCAAGCAACAAAAAATAATGGTATTTAAAAAGAAAATAAATATTTTCATTACTACAAGACATAATTATATGAGGAAGGGCTGTTCTCGTAATTGGAATACGCAAACTGATAGCGTGCGAAGAATCATGGGCTTCTGATGTTACATGCTGGACTAAGTTATGTAAGTTGAATCTGAAGTTGTACGAAAGGATGAACCCACCAAAAAACAAAAAATCAATGGATAAGATTATATAACAAAAATTAAATTTTAAGTATTTAAATTAATTCTAGACGCAGTCAATCCTTCAGTATTGCTGACTAATTCTAACGCAAATTTTATTCGTGCTATGCAACTAAATTATATATAATACTTATAATTAAATTATTTATGATCACATGTCATATATTAAATAAAGTTATATAAAAGAGAAAATTATATAGATTTCTTATAAATTATGTTGAAATTTCATAGACATTTTTTTATTTTTAAGATATATACATTTTTCTTGAAATAAAAAATTATTGTATATTTTAATTTTTTATTGATATAAATATATATTTTTTAAAATAAAAATTGAAATAGAGGATATTTTAATAAAAAATTTAAAATATAAATAAATTTTTATTTTAGAAAAAAATTATATTTATTTTAAAAATAGAAATGAGGAAGATGAAATTTTAATAAAATTTAGATATATTTTAAAAATAGATTTTTTTTTTTCTTTTGACTACGCATGAGTAGATTGGTGTCAGTTTCTGAATATCATAAAGTTAAGAAAATTATTGAAGCAAAAGCCACAGAAGTGGTGTCGTGGTGTAGTTGGTTATCACGTCAGTCTAACACACTGAAGGTCTCCGGTTCGAGTCCGGGCGACGCCAGTTTGTTGTTTTTGCTTCCTCCATTCATCCATAATGCAAAATTTCGGGCAGTTATTTTCTCGGGAAAAATGTAACTCTCCTGCGGAAGAGGAAAAAGAGAATTGGTAGTTATTTGGACAATCAATTTTAGTCATCTTCTCATCTCCGGTCTTACTCACACTGTTCCCACTGTTTCTACTTCACTCTCTGCTTATCCGATCAGGGGAAAAACCAAAAGCTCTCCCAAGTTTTCCGACACTTCCTAGGAACTTCAACAATATGGAGACGAGAGGCACTAGATCTTCGAGGACCAAGCAGAAGGCTAACTTGGCATCAGTTCTCAGGAAATCATGGTACCGTTTAAGGTTGTCCGTCAGACACCCATCTAGGGTTCCAACCTGGGATGCAATTGTGCTCACCGCGGCTAGTCCCGAGCAAGCAGAGCTCTACAATTGGCAACTCAACCGAGCAAAGCGAATGGGTCGAATAGCCGAGTCGACAATTACACTCGCTGTGCCTGACCCAGATGGCCAGCGGATCGGGTCTGGAGCCGCAACTCTTAATGCCATTTACGCCGTCGTGAGGCATTACCAGAACCTTGGGGTGGATCTTGGTACAGAGGTACAGAAATTAAAGATTAATGTTGATTTTATATTTTGAGAATTATTGAAGTAGTATTATGGTACATTAAACCTATTCAATGGTTGAAGAATAAACGAAGCATTCTGCCCAGAACTTTGTTATCTGGAGGTAAAACGGTAAAGGACTAAGGTAAATTTTTGCAATCAGGTTCTCTAAATGCACAGCATAAGGAAATTTTTAAAACACCAAATTGAATTATGAATAATTGAGTTTGAAAAAAAAAAAAGAAAATCCACTTTTGAGAACTTGATACCAAACGCTAAAAATTGTAACTAGGTTTTGTCCAATAGTAAATGATGGTCCTACTGTTTTATAATGACCTTGGGAGATGTCAATGAATTGTTGGCCTAATGTACAGCTAATTAAATTTCATTGCTTTGCAAATTGAACTGAGTGTTCTGAATATTTGTTGGGAAATTCTGTGGTCCAACAGATTGTTTGTTGCATTGGTGCTGCTTACAGTTGGCTTGAATCTGGTCAAATGAGAACGATTTTAATAAGATACAAACAAAATTTATGATATTTGTCGAACTCAGTTTATTCCAACTGTCAGATTCAAGCTGCGAGGCGTTACGTCAGTGCCACAGACAGAGAACTTGCCCTTTTTTGTGATTAATGATCCTTCTGGCTGCAAATCTGTTATGGAGAATCCCGTACATGGCTCTGACATGATCTCTGTGTGTCTTTTTGTGTGTGTAGCATTTGTTTATGGCAGCCTGCTTAGTATTCTGTTGACATTTTCTTCGTTTTAGGGTTAAATGCTTTGTATTGTGCTACTCTTAAGTATCTAATTCTCAATTGTGAGGTTTGATGAGTGATCTATGACTAACAGGTGTCAAATATAAATGACAATGGTACTAGGTCTGTTGAGCTACTTGGAGATTCTCTTCAGCCAATAGTTAACTTCATAGCCAAAAGGCATGTACTATTGCTTCATGCTGGAGGTGATTCTAAAAGGGTGCCATGGGCAAACCCAATGGGAAAAGTTTTCTTGCCTCTTCCATATTTGGCAGCAGATGACCCAGATGGGCCAGTTCCACTGCTTTTCGACCATATACTTGCCATTGCTTCTTGTGCAAGACAACCTTTTGGAAATGAAGGTTTTCTGTTCATCTATACGTTCTAGTGATTTGGCTTTATTTTAGAAGATTGATTTTTGACATCCCTGAGTCCTTCCACTGTCTGATGAAATATCTGACATAAAAGTGTTTGATACTTTTAACGGAATCACCTATTCTATTTCCCTCCTCTTGCTCTCATTACTAGGCTTCCATGTTTTATCTCATAATATATTATTTTTACTTTCTGCCACCACTATTCTTTGTTTGCATCCTCATATACATGCCTAAGGTGTTTATTTCCGTTAATTTGTATTAATTTATATTGGTAACAAATTAACTCTTAAATTTAATGACTAGCATCTTTGTCTGTCAGGAAGTGCTTTGCTAACTTTCTATGTAGGACAATATGGGGTGAATTGGGAAAAGAGAGGCAGAGAGAAAAGAAAGTGGGGAGATGTAGAAGAAGATAAGGGGAGATGTCAGAAGAAATACTTTATTATTAATCAAGGCTAAATTCCTTTTAATATAGTTACCAAGGGCTTTATATAGAGCACATAAAATAACTCCTAATAGCTTTAAAAGTAAAAGATAATATTAAATCCTAATCCTAATAAAAGAGGAACAAAAGAATGAAGCCAGAAACTATTTATTTTATTTATTCTAATCAGTACATGATTTATGGGAGGAGAAACCCCTAGGAGAGATCACTAGAATCTGGCCGAAAATAAATGCAGTGATTACAAGGAATCAAAATTAATTATTCTAGTAAATAAAATCCCTAAAGATCAGGAGAACATAAAAACTGAAAAATAAAGATAAGAATCTGCAATTAATTGGGCTCATTAGTCTGATATTCTCGCCAACACTCCCCTTCAAACTGGTGAATAGATATTTATCATTCCCGACTTGGAAGTTAGCTTTTCAAATTTAGTTCTACACAGTGCCTTAGTAAGAAGATTAGCAACCCGTGAGCTTGATAAAAGATAAGCAAGATCTATCACTCTTGTATCAATCTTTTCCTTGATGAAATTTCTGTCAATTTCCACATGTGTTGTTCTATCATAATGGATGGGATTGTTTGCAATGCCAATAGTAGCCATATTATCGCACCACACCTTGATGGGAGATTGTGCCTTGACCTTTAGTTCATTTAATAATCGGACTATCCACATCCCTTCACATATGCCTGATGCCAAGGCTCTATATTCTGTTTCTGCACTACTCTTAGCAACTACGGGTTGTTTTTTTCTTCTCCAAATTACCAAGTTTCCCTAAACAAATGTGCAGTATCTAGTTATGGACCTCCTATCTACTAGAGATCCTACCCAATCAGCATTAGTAAAGACTTTTATGCTTTTAGACTTCCCTTTTTCAAAGAAAAGTCCCTTGCCTAGAGTTATCTTCAAGTACCTTAAGATTCGGTATACTGCTTCCATATGTTCTTTTGGTTTAATCATGAATTGGCTTACCACACTTACTGGGTAGCTTACATCTTGTGTGAGATAGATAAATGAATTTACCAACTAGTCTTTGGTACCTGCTAGTATCAATTAGTGATGTATCTTCTCTCGAACCCAGTTTGGTTGTAGAATTCATGGGGGTTTCAGCTGGCTTGGCTCCCACCATGCCTGTTTTGTTTAGTAAGTCCAAAGTGTATTTTCTTTGGGATATAGTGATTCCATTTCTTGACATAGTAACTTCTAGCCCAAGAAAGTATCTTAGTTTTTCCAAATCTTTCACATCAAATTCTGCTACTGGTGACTTCTTAAGTCTCTAAGTTTCTTTTATATCATCACTTGTTAGGATAATGTCATCTATAGAGACAATGAGAATAGAACTTTTACCATTTGAATGTTTCACAAATAGGGTATGATTTGTTTGGCACTGGGTATATCCCAAATTTTTTATAGCCCTTGTAAATCTCTCAAACCACACCCTAAGTGATTGCTTTAATCCATAGAGTGACTTAAAAGGTCTGCACATCGTGTTAGGCTTATTGTACCGTGGAGGGCCCTATGGGGTGCTTATGTAAACTTCTTCCTCTAAGTCTCCATTGAGAAAGACGATCTTCACATCTAGTTGATGGAGTGGCCAATCTTTGTTAGCTACAAGAGACAATAGGATTTTTATTGTATTTAATTTTGCTTTTGGAGCAAATGTCTCCTGGTAGTTAATTCCTTGTGTTTGTGTAAACTTTTTTGCCACCAATTTGGCCTTGTACCTACTTATGATGCCATCTGAGTGATATTTGATTGTGAACACCCATTTGTACCCCACTGATGTCTTGCCTTCTGGTAGCTCTATGATTTTCCAAGTTTTATTCTTCATCAATGCCTTCAATTCTTCATCAATGGCCTCTTTCCATCAAGGATTCGCAGCTGCCTCCTGAAAAGTTGTTGGTATCTTTTCATTGGAGATACTAGCTACAAAGCCCTGTAAGTTCCTAGTTAATTTTTCATACCCAACAAAATTACTTACGGGGTGTAGAGTACACTTTCTTATCCCTTTCCTTAGAGCAATGGGCCAGTTGAGGTCATCAGGAATTGGGGCTGGAGTTGATTCTTGGTCCTGCATAGGATTTTCAAGAGTCTTTCTGTCAAGTACCTTCTCTTACATCTTCTCTCAACCTTTCCTTGAGTAGACAGCAAGATCCTTGCCCATAGGTTTGTTTGCCACCCCTGTTTCAGTGTGACCTTGCTCTATTTGGTTTGGTTCAGTAGGGATAGGTTCAATTTAATTTTCATTACTGTTAGGATTTGTTTGGGTGGTTTCCTTGTTACTTTGGTGTGAGGGAAGATCTGTAACAAGTTTATGCAGGATTTTGGTAGGATAGACAGATTCGGAAAGGGGTTTGATGGGCTGAACAGAGATGTAAGGAGAGGTATCTGGGTCTGAAAGCAAAGTTTGCTGGCTGTTAAGTGTGCTGTTTGGAATTAGGAACTCTCATTCTTCATCCCTTTCCCCCTGAATGGGAGTTTTAGGGAAATAAGCTTGATCTTCAGCAAAGGTAACATTCATTGTGACAAAGAATTTCCATAAAGTTAGGGAGTAGCATTTGTAACCTTTTTGAGTTTGTGAATACCCTAGAAAAATGCATTTGAAGGCTCTTGGGTCAAGTTTTCCCCCATTGTCATCATGAACATAAGCCACACAACCAAACACTTTTTCAGGGATTTGAGTAACAAGGTGGGTGCTGGAATAAGATTTTGTCAATTTTTGTATGGGTGTTTGAAAGTTTAAAATTTTGGAAGGCATTCGATTGTTCAAATGAGCTGCTGTAAGAACTGCTTCCCCCCAAAAGAAATTGGGAGCACTGTGGGTCATCATTAAGGCTTTAGTGACTTCAAGAAGGTGTTGGTTCTTTCGTTTTACTATTCCGTTTTACTATTCCATTTTGCTGGGGTTTGTTTATATAGTTAGTTTGGTGGACAATCCTATGTTCTTCAAGGAACTGTTGTAGGGTAGCACTCATGTATTCTCTCTCGTTGTCACTTCTCTTAACTTTAATTATAGTCTGAAATTGGTTTTCAATCATAGCATAGAAATTTATGAGAAATGCGACGGCGTGACGCCTTTATGAGAAATCAAAATTGAAAGTAAAAAATAGGAATAAATAGATAAGGTTTGGGAGTTGCCACTAAAATTTTTATTTTTGAAAAGGCAAAATTTTGGAAAAGTCTTTTTATGAGAAAAATGGTCTATGAATCAGATAATGGATTCGGGAGTCGATTGTGAGTGGGAAAGGTGTTAGGCACCCCACTACACCTGTTCTTAAGAACGGTTACCCTAAGTTAGTTGTGCAAAATTATTATAACCTTTAGTCTATTTTAATTCTCTTCAACAAATCACATGCAGGATAAAAGGAAAGAGATTGAATAAAATAAGATTAAGAGGAATGAAATTGAAGAGATAAAACTAAAGGAAAAATAATTATTTACAAGGGCGGACTTGACCTAGGATAAAGCCTAGGGCCTATGTACCCTTTGAGAGGGATCAAAGTCCACGTAGTTCGATTAGGGATTGTATTTGTTGGTTTTTTTCTTCTTCGTTTTATGTTTTGTTTTGTCTTTTCTCTTTTTTTATGGGTTTTTTGTGTTCTTTATTTTTTAATTTTTTTTAATTAATTTTTTTTATTTAATTTTTTTGGTTTAGGTATTATTTTTTTTTTGCGAAAAGACAAAGAAAATAAATTACTTTTTCCTTTAACAAATAAAAAAAATTTTGAAATTGGTTGATGTGTTTTGATTTGCTAAAAGAAAATTTAATTTAATTTTTCTTGCATTTTCAATTTTTCCTCTTACTTATCATTTTTTTTTGTTTTTTATCATTTTCATTTCATTTTTGTTTGTTTTTTTATTACCCTTTTTTTTTCGTCTTATTTTGTTTTTGTTTGTTTCTTTTTGTTGTTACTTTTTTTGTTTTCCGTTTTTTTTTCTATTTTTAATCTCTTTTTGGTTTTTCTTTTTGGTTTTGTTATTGTTTTCTTTTTTTGTTTTTCTATTTGTTTCTCTTTTTTTTGTTAATTTTTATTTTTGCGTTCTATTTTTTCTTTTATTTGTTTTAAATTCGATTTTTTTTAATAATTTTTTTTGTATATTTTTGTTTTTGTGTTTTTTTCTATTTTTTGCTTTTTGATTTTTGTTTGGTTTTTGGTCTTTTTTTGTTTGTTTCATTATTAGTTTTTTTTAGAAGAGAAAAAGAAAATAAAAATTATTTTAGACTTTCACCAAGAAAACAAGTTGAAGATTAATTTATATGTCTTAATATGTGAGAGCTGAAATAATCTCATTTTCTTTACCATCTTTTTTTTTTTTTTTCTATTTTTTATTTATTTTTTGTTGATTTTTCCTTGTTTTGAAACACCTTTTTCAATTTTTGCAAAGCATATTTCTAATTTTATTGAACAAAAATTAAAGAAAAGCTCTAAAGTTTACAAAAAAAATTTAATTAATTTTTGCTTATCATTTTTTTATTTTTTCATTTTTCTTTTTCTGTCTTTTTTTTTGTTTTTATGAAATATAATTTTATTAAAAGACACCTTGAGAAAAGTTCATAAGTCTCAAAAAGTTTAATTCTTATTTACTCTTTATTTTTTGTTGGGTTGTTTTTTTTTTTTTTTTTTTTTTTTTGGGTTTGGGTTTGGGTTTTGGCTTTTATTATTATTTTTTTATATTTTTGTGGTTTTTTGTTTTATCACTATACTTTGTAAAAACAAAATGGTGAAAATCATTTAGTTTGTGAAACTATGAATTATTCTCACTTCCTGATCATTTCCTTTCATTTTTGACCATTTTCAATTTTTTATTATATATACTTTTTATTCCTTTTGGTTTTGGCAAACTTTTGAGAAAAAGAAAAGCTAAACTTTATTTGAAATCTTTTATTATTTATAGAGAATAACCCTTTCTTTGGTTTTGTTTGTTTGTTTGTTTTTTTTTTTGTTTTAAAAGATTCAAACTTAATTCATAAATAGAAATTTGATTTTCTTTCTCTTGTTTTTCTTGAAATTTTTTTGAAAACAAAATTATGCGTAGGCCGTCAAAACCCAAGGCTTATTAAAATACAAATTTAATACCTAGTAGATACCAAGGAGGCTTATTACCTCACATGATCTTTAGGATTTCCTTTGTGCCTGAGGGGATATAAAATCTCACACGGCTATTTTAAAAGTAAAGCGTGACGAAATACAAAATAAAATAAAAAATAAACAAAAAGCATTAGAACAAATGATCTGTGAGGGTGGGTGTTTAGTGTTCAGCCAAAATTCAATATGCCATTCTTTACGAATATACAAGGGTAAAAGGAGAAATTACACAATTAGGACTCAATTGCCTCTCGTTCTTTTGGTTGGATCGATGATGAACTTGGTATGTCCTGCCGAGCTTTATGTGGCTCTACCTTCTCATTCCTCTTATTGAAGTGATGAGAGAATTCCCCAAGCCAGTCATGCTCCATATGTATTGCTCCATTGTTGTATTTGTGCATCAAACACAGATAAACAAAATGGAATGAGTGCATAAATAAAATATGCAGCAATACCCATTATTCAGTAAAGTGTATTGGGAGATAGGTATTCTAATTCTAAATTCCCAAAACCCTTATAATACATGGGGATCCCATAGCCGATGAGACGAGTCATGGATTCATTTTCTATTCCCCATTTATTGCAATAAATATAAGCACTGTAGCGAAGGAAACAAATCAAATTAGGTTCGTATGCAGCGGGTCCAATAAACTTAAGCTATTCCTAGTTACAATACAGCAAAATAACCAGATAATGATCAGAGTTACCAACCAAGCTAGCTGAAACCACCATACACACAAGTAGCCAAATCCAACTATTCATTGCAAACCTTAATTTGAGCCAATGAAGCATCGATACGGGTACGTGTATCGGGTACGACACGACACGATACGTGGGATACGGCAATTTCTAAAATTTTAGGATACGGGTACGGGAATATATATATATATATATAATTATATATATATTCAAGAATCTAAGACATTAAAAAATAAAATAAATTATAAATAAGCTACCATAACATAAATAATATCACAAATTACAAACATAAATAAGATGTTCATAACAAGTTACAATCCATACAAGCATTAATATTAAAATTTTCAATCCAAGTTAATCTTCATCTTCATCTACATCCACATTAGTAACATTTCCTATGAGCTCTTGTTCTAAATCTGGTTCATCTAAAGATAAATTTGCAACCTCAAGACCTTCTGCCCCATCAAATGGCTCCCAATGATCTCCATTAACATCCCACATCCTAGTCACTCCAGTAGAATACTTTTTACTTTTTCTTGATAAAAGACGAAGATTTGTATGAACATAAACCAAGTCTTCAGCCCTTTTTGGATTCAATTTGTTCCTTTTCAGTGAGTGAATGAAAGAGTAGGTGCTCCAATTTCGTTCACAACAAGATGATGAACATGGTTGACGAAGAAGCTTTAATGCAAGCCGTTGGAGCATTGGGGTTGAAGAACCATAATTTAACCACCAATCTTTAGGCTCCAAATTCCACCTATCTTGTAACGAATCAAACAATGAATATGCATCTGAAGCTCCACAAAACATTGAAAACTCTTGAAGGACCAATTTTCTCTCCCTAGGATCCTTAAAATACATACTAAAGCACTTGGTCCTCTCGGTTGAAATTTCAGCATCTAAATGTGGAGGAACTCTATTTGGTGACACATCAAGCCATTGAGGAGTGTAATACCTATATAGTATGCAACAAAAACAATGAGAATTAGAATTGTTTAGCATAAAATTAAATGTGAAAAGAATATCAATAATATAAGTATGGAATATTAGTAAAACTTACTTTGGATTCAATGAATGAGCAAGGCAATGAAGTGGTGTATAACTTTTTGTCCAACGATCAATTATAATTCCATACACAACTTCATAAAATCTTGAATGCTCAGAAAGTTCCTTTTTCTCATACTTGTATATTGATATTTTCACTTGTTCTATCATTGAATCCCACATATCATAAATCAAGTGAAGTGAAGGCTTATCTGTATCACAAAATCTAAGCATTTCATAAATAGGCTTTGTGAAAGAGAGGATGTAATTAATCTTATCCCACCAAACGTCATTGAGAATTAACTGTTTAATAGTAGTAGCCTTTTCAACATCATCTTCTTTATATGTATTCCATTCTTCACTAATTACCATTGTGCAAAGAGACATCTTAATGAGTCTGAGCCTCTTTAGCATCACAATGGTTGAAGCAAACCTAGTATCAGCAATGGCAAGCAATTTCAAGGGCACAAATTCATTGAAAATGGCCAACCTCATGGAATGATTCATGATGAAAGTTCTAATAAAAATTACATCATCCCTTATTTGAGTGATCCAATGACATTCTTCATATACTAATTCATTTGCTTCAGTGTTTTTAGCTGCGCATATATTTTTCAATGCGAGATTGAGTGTGTGGACAACACATGGTGTCCAAAAAATGTGAGGATACTCACCTTCAATAATCTTGCCAGCAGCTTTACAAATAGGGGCATTGTCAGTAATAATTTGAACCACATTTTGAGGTTTTACCTCTTCGATTACTTGTTTCATCAACTCAGCTATGTAAAATTTGTCCTTGTATTCTTTAATCCCATCAATTGCCTTTAAAAAAATAGGACCCCCATCAGATACAGCCATAAAATTAATCAATGGCCTTCGTTGTACATCAGTCCACCCATCTGTTACAATACTCACTCCCTTCTCACTCCAAGTCCCTTTTATTGGCTCCAGCAACCTTTCAACATTTGCCCTTTCTTGTTGCAACAAAGGACATCTTAATGCATTATAACCAGGAGGTTTAAAACCAGAAATCATATTATTTGCAGCATATTGATAAGAGCTAATGTAATATGGATTGCGTGCCAAATTAAAAGATAAGCCACCTGAATAGAACATTCTAGCAATTTCTGCACACAAATTTTCCCTAGCTGTTTGGTTGAAGGCTTTTTCCAAAGCACTAACCGCTCTCTTTTTCCTTTGATTGTACTCACTTTGAACACCTAAAGGAGATAAACCTTTAGCTGGTGGTGGTAATGGAACTTCTTTTGGTTTTGATCTATTCTCAGCCTCCTCTTGCAAATGTTTCATCTCTGCTAAACAGTGAGTATCGACTTTGGAACACATAGAAATTCCTTTACTAGATACCCTCAACAAATGCCACTTAACTCTAGAATAAGATCCTTGAAATTCACGGTTACAATAATTACACTTCCAATATTTATTTCCACCAGGATTAGCAATTTCTCCTTCTCTACTTCTACCAATTAAAGTTACATAAGCCCACAAAGGAGTTCCTTCTTTTTGGAGAATATTACTAGAACAATATTCAGCAGAAGCAGCAGACCTAGGATTACTAGCAGAACTAGAACTTCCAGTTGCCATGATACCTATGATGGAGAAGCAATATCATTTATAGAAAATCCAAATTTTTTTTAAATAAATAAGGTAAACGAGCCATTAATAATGTTAAGGGGAAATAAGCTAAACACCAGCTACCTGAAAGTATACGTGACCATATTTTTGAATACTACTTAAAATAAAATTCTTCCCTTACCATATTTTCATTTAGCCAGCTCTGGAATTAATTAAAACCTAGGATTAGCTTGTATCACCAACAAGGTCTCAAAGTTCAGGAATTGATACAGAGGAGTCTTTAAAGGTAGTTGCTCTAGGTGTATTAGGAATATGACATGATAATCTAAAACCATGATCCAGTGATCCACCAGAGATGATAATTCTAAGTTCTTGCTAAAAATACAATACAGAGATCCAGTGATCCACCAGTTAAAACAACAGAAAAAAATCATAGAACACAGATCGTAGAACACACAATGAGGGATTGTACTTTGCTGAATCAAATTGTAGAACACACAATCAAATTCCAGAGAGGCAGTGCAGAGACTCGACAAAATAAGTCCCTCAGTCCTAAAGTAAATCAAGAGGCTATTATGATTCAAGCTCAGACACATACATACAGAATCTCAGACACATACATACATTCAGATTCAAGCTGAAGAATATTCTGATTCAAGCTCAGACACATACATACAGAATCTCAGATAAAAACACGGAGGAAGACGAGGGGCAGATTAAGCAATTGTCTCAGACTCTCAGTTAATCCAACGGAGGAAGATGATGTGGCAGATTATGCAAATATCAATTCGAAATCAGAGAAGAAGACGGAGGAAGAGTGGAAGACGCACCTGAGCAAACTGGAGAAGACGGAGAAACAGACGAAGAGAGGAGACGCACCTGCAAGAATCACGACGCAGAAGACGACGGAGAAATGGACGGCCGGAGAAGACGACGGAGAAATGGACGGAGGGAGAAGACGCACAGCGCGACGCAGCAGCAGGAAACTAGATCCAGACAGAGCAAGAATCACGCGAGGGAGAAGTGAAGATGGGACGAGCAAAACGAGTGCGTTTAACATTCACGCGTTTCCTCGCCGTTTCCTCGCCGTTTCGAAGCCGAATTCTCACCGTTTCGAAACGTTTCTGTACGGAAAAAACGTTTTGATACGTACGGACGAAAAAGAAACGTATGGGATACGGACGAAGCCGTACGGTACGCGTATCCGTAGTGGATACGTATCCAGTACGGGTACGGTGGCCATTTCGACGTACCGGTGCTTTCGTGATTTGAGCAGACCAAAATTTCATATTCCTATAAACAGTGGTACACGTAAGAGTTTTTTGTTATTATTGAGGACTGATTATCAAAACAGGGAGATAAAAGAGGTAGTGGGAATCCTCATCAATGCGTCAGCCTAGATCTCTACCCTGACTGAATGGTCCGAATGGAACCCCATTTCAGAATCTTGAAACATAATATATTCGATGTTATACAGATACAGGAAACAAACCAGACAGATGACATATGACAATTCAAATAATGTGAGTCTTAATCTTTGCATTGGAAACTCAGATCGATAACATT
Source organism: Erythrophleum fordii (assembly GCA_032878935.1). NCBI lineage: Eukaryota > Viridiplantae > Streptophyta > Magnoliopsida > Fabales > Fabaceae > Erythrophleum > Erythrophleum fordii. The sequence continues at coordinate 9,765,693 of JAVQMF010000047.1, forward strand.
CAACGATAATTGAATCAAACTATATTCATTGCGCAGGAATCTCAAGTTCTAGCATCCAGAATTAGAATACACATAGCCTCAGAAGTCCACGATAACAGAGAGTAAACACACAAAGCATACCTTTAGTGTTCAAGAAACCGAATGAGTTTTCTCCTTAATCAAACCTCGATGCTATCGAGCCCTGAGTCTGCACTTGAACTTGGTCCAATTCCTTCCATCGGTCTCCTTCCGCTCTTCTTGTATTTCCGCTGCCTTTCCCTTATGCTCTTCCCCTAGACTTCCTCGCCATTAGCCTCCCTTCTCAGTTCTCTCTTTTTTTGGACCAGAGGCCTCTCCCCTTCGCTGCTAACCTCTGCTCCACTATCATCCCTTTTCCCGTACTCCCATCGTGCTCCTCTCTCTTTTGTCCGTGTCTCCTTTTCTGCCTCCCCCCTTTTGTGCGTTTTTCCTCTGCCTCCTTTTCCTGTGTGTGTGTCTGCTCGAGCATCGAATCCCGGGGGGGGACCAGCAGCCTCTAGGGTTTTTGCTTTTGTTTTTTCCTTGGTTATTTTTTCATTTTGGGCTTCTTATTTGGGTTAGCAAGTCAGAGGGTCCGGGATTTGTGGGCTGAACGAAATGGGCCTCCTCTCTTTGAGCTTTTTTTTTTTTTTAGCCCATTTTTGAGTTAACTTTGGGTTGAATTTTTTTTCTTTTTTTTTTCCTAGTCTCTTTTTTTTAATTTTTAAATTCATTTTTTTTTTAATTTTTGTTACTCCCTCTTTGATTTCTCTTTTTGAATTAATGGGCTTTTATTTATTTTTAATTTCATTTTTTTTGGGGATATCGGGCTTTCATTTAAAGGAAAAGGAAGCAAAGTTAAGGTCCTTTTTTTTTTTTTGTAATTGATTTTTCTTTTATTTGTCTTTTTCCTTTTTTTTTTTTTTTTCTGATATTAAGTTAGTAGACTCTTGTTTGATTTTTTTTATTACTCTAATATGCTTTTTCCTTTTTTGGTTTCCCCCTTTTTTATGGTTTGGACTCTCTTAATCTTTTTTTTTTTTTTTTTTTATGTTTTGAACTCTCTTAATTTTTTTTTTGGGCTTCCCCTTTCTCTTTATATATATATATATATATATATTTTAATTTTTATTATTATTTTACTTTATCTTTTTTTCTTTTTCCTAATCCCTTCTTATTTTGCTTTTCATTTCTTTTTTCTTATTATTTTTGTTAGTTTAATTTTATCATTATTTTTGGAGTTTGCCTGGACAAAATACGGTGTTCACATCAATCATAGCATAGAAATTTATAAATATTTGAATCATGTCAGATTTTTCTCACATCAAGAATACCCATGTTAGACGTGTATAGTTATCAATAAATAACCATTTGGCTTTTGTGAGAGATCCAACATGTGAGGGTCCCCAAATGTCACTATGAACCGTGGAGAAAGGGAATGCTGGTTTGTGAGTGTGGGGCTTATATATGCTTTTTGTGTGTTTGGAAATTTGGCAAATGTCACACTTAAGAGAAAGGTCATCTTTATTCATAGAATTGGGAAATAACTTTAACATATAATTGAAACTAGGATAGCCTAACCTATAATGCCACAACAATATATCTTTATTCATAATTGATGAACAAGCTATTCTCTCTCCATGTTTGACCAAGCTATTTCTCCTCTTGCTATCATCAATTCTTTCTAGGCAATAGAGACCCTCTATAATCCTAGCAGTGCCAATCATCTTCTTCAACTCCAATTCCTGAAACGAGCATTCAGTAGGGATAAAGTTAACACGACAATTTCGTTTAGCAATAATTCATCTATCAGATAGCAGGTTGCATTTGAGTCCTGGTACATATGAAACGTTTTTAAGAATAATATCATTAGAGATATATACACAGTTCCAATCCCAAGGACTTTAATGTTTATAATACAGCCACATGGTTGCAGGTTTTTAAAGTGAGATTTGTTACCTGACATGTGATTTGTGGCACCTGGCTCAATTAACCACGTCTCGGTGATGAATCTTCGCTTTAAATGCAAGAGTAGCATTACTTGTATATGCAACATTACTAGTTGCAACCACCTTTTTTGGTTGAGGTGTACCATGTCATGCTTTTCTTGCAACTTTCTGAGGACCTCTATCTCTTCTTTGCTGAATTTGCTAGTATGAGATTAAGGTTTTCCTTTAGTGGCAGTCACAAAACCTCTGCTGTCTTGTTTGCCTCTTCCCTTTTGATTTCTTGGTTTGCCATGTAATTTTTAGAAATTATCTTGGGTATGGCCAGATTTTTGACAATGGTCATACCATTTTCCACTCTTTTTGTTCTTACCTTCATTGTTTGGGGTCCCTTTAGACGCAAGTGCTGTTGAATCTTGTTCACTGGTTCTGGGTTGATCACTAGAAGCAGGCTTCATCCTACTTTCTTCATGTTTAACTGTGAAGAATACTTCTTTCAGTGACGGTAGTGTTTTAAGACTCATTATTCTGCCATGAACTTCATCAAAGTGAGAATTTAATCCAAGTAAGAATTTAAAAATTCTCTTCTCTTCTTTATTCTCGCATAGTGTGTGGCATCCACGGTGCATGACCATTCTATTGTGTCATAAAGGTTTAGTTGCTACCAATTAACAACCAGATTAGTATAATATTGTGTGACATTCAGGTTACCTTGTCGAAACTCATGGAGAAATCCTTCAATTTCCAGAATCGCTGCTCTGTTCTTAAGAGATGCAAACATATCCCTTGCTGCTTCCCACGCATCATGAGCCATAGTGTAGAGAGAAAAGTTGGCGTTGATTTCAGTGGTCATCGAGTTGACAAGCCATGCCTAAACCAAGGAGTTCTTGGCTTACCATTCTAGGTATTTTGGGTTGTCGACAGAGGGTTTAGGGACTGCACAAGTGAGGTAGCCATATTTACCTTTTCTAGTCACATATAGTTGCACATTAGTCGACCATTGAAGGTAATTTTCCCTATTGAGTTGGTGGATTGTTATGGCTATAGGCTGGCTTCGCTTGGCACTTGATGACTTGGATTACTTATTGCTGACGACACAAGGGTGGTTGTGCCAGACGATAAACTCCTATCATCTAGGCCTACAGTGTTCAGGTTGAAGCTGAACTGAATCATGGTAGATCAGACATGTAGCTCTGATACCGTGAACAAAAGAATGCAGCCAGAAACTATTTATTTTAATCAATACGTGATTTATAAGGGGAGAAACCCCTAGGAGAGATCACTAGAATCTGGATGAAAATAAATACAGTGATTATAAGGAATCAAAATTAATTATTCTAATAAGTAAAATCCCTAAAGATCAAGAGAATATGAAAATTGCAAAATAAAGATAAGATTCTGCAATGAATTGGGCCCATTGGTTCGATATTCTCGCCAACAAAAGATAACTGGTTAGTCTTAATAAAAGATAATTATTAAAGTCTAATAAAAAGATAATTAATGATAACTAATAAAACAAACTAATTTAAATATTAGTTCTTAATACTAATCCCTATAAAATATTATTTCTTATATTTATCTTTAATATCTAATTTACAAATAATTAATAATATCCTTTCTATTCTTTTCCGATTCTCCATTATTTTCCTTTGGTGGGAAAGAAGTAGAATAATCCATATTGGAGCTTTAGGTGGGACAAGTACTATGATTTTAGGGTAGGGTAGCCAAGATAATTTTGGATTCACCGATATATATGGAAGAACAAACTCGACTTTATATAGCAATTGAGCTGATTGAATTTAAAACACAACATTTTACAACTTATGGTTGAACATTAAATTGTTGGTCAAAATAGATATTTTTGCATCCTAAATTTACTTCCAACTTAATGGACCCACGACCATTAGGTCATGGCCTATTAGGGGTATAATTGGAAGATAAAAAAGAATATAGGAGAGAAAGGGGGAACTAGTGAGAGAAAGCCCCATAGTGAAGTGTCTTTTGTTAACTAACCGTAGCATGCTAAGTGGAAAGGGGGTGAGCTGGAAGAGAGAGAGTGTGTATGTTGCTAGAAGGGTATATTATGGGTAAGGGAAGTTCAAAAGGAGGTAGGCAAGAATTTGGTGTGAGAGGAGAGTGCTTTGGTCTCTGGAATACTAGAGGAGTTTTCTTCTTTCTGGTTTGCTATTTCCTTTTTCTTTTCTTTTCTTCAATTTTATAATACTAGCTTGAGCCTTCTTCCTATTTTACATTGTGGGAAGAGGATTTTAGACCTCAAACACATAATTAACACAGAATTTTAAGGTTCCATTAATTTGGTATTAGAGCTGGTGCTTGGCGGCCTTGGAAAGAGCTATCTGTGGAGGGTTCTGACCAATAGAGGATTCTGACCGATGGAAGGCTGAGTGAAATGTCATACAGTGTTGTGGCTAGGACGTTGGCCTTCCAAATGTGGCCAATTTATAGAGATTAAGGTGGTATGAGATATCAAAGTTCCAAATCGAGTAGTATGAGATACTTAATGAGGTATTTAAGTAGGGTAGTTCTCCCACTTTAATAGCTAATTTTTGGGGAATGGTTCCTTACCTTGCTTAGGTGTTCAACAATTTTGGGATCCCAAAATTTTATATTGAATAGTATAGGATGCTTAATGAAGTATTTAATTAGGGCAGTTCTCCTACCTTAATACCTAACTTTTGGGGGAGAGTTTCTCACCTTGTTTAGGTGCCTAACAATTGGTTTCAGAGTCAGTTGTATCTAGGGTATAGTTAGCACTAGAATGGAGAATCGAATGGACTTGTTGGAGAAGAACCTTGGTTTGTTGCAAAAAGAACAAGAGGAGATGAAAAAAGAAGTGATAGCTATGAGAGCATCGGTGATGGGGCTACATGATCAATTAGCTAAAATGATTGGTAATTTTAGAAAAGGTGAAACTATAATTCACACTCAGCACCCAATACAATCAAAGAAGGTAAGAAACATTGATATAAAGACTCTTTTGGCAGAGATAAGAAGGGGGTAGAGTTCAGAAAAATGATAGGGAAAGAAATTGAAGAAGAGTAGTAAATGCTAATGAACGAACTAGAAGAAGAAGAAGAGGTAAGGTTAGAAGTCACTAGAGTTTTTGGGCCAATAAAGCTAATCCTAGTCTTTAACTTGTCCACATCCAATGAGATACAACAAAAGAGTGGGGGAAAATTAGTTTCCTTCACAACTCCAACTCCAGGCAGACCCATAAACCTCCATCATCCAAGTGATACCAAGGAAGAAATTAGGGAGAAGACTATTTGAGACAATGGATCAGAACCTCCAATATTTTTTGACGAACACCTAGCTGAATCGAAGGCCAAAGAAGGAGGCGAGGGAACCACAATTAGTTTATTGTCTTCATCAATTGGAGAAGATGGAAATTGTTGAAGAGGCCATGAGACAAAGGTAGTGAGAATTGAGAACAAAGGAGACACTAGCTCAGTTGGGAGAGCTGGAAGTAGCCTTCGTGTGGGAGAACTTATGCGTTGTGAAGTAGTGATTCATCGTAAATGACTCAAGGGAAGAGGCTAAGAGGACAGATGGGTCAAACTTGACTCATACACCATAGTTAGTTGAGGAAATCCTTCTAGAAAGGAATTGGACCATTGAAGGAGATGGGCCTAAGCAAATGTAATGAAGATTGAAGGGCTTTTGATCCCGTTATGGGCTTGGGTTGGTTCAACCATAGCCATAGACGAAGTCAAATCCTTACTTGTGGAAAACCAAATAACAATTTCACCCATCAACATATGATGAATGGCGATGGGAATTCATCTCCAATAGTAACATCGACTAATTAGGCCAATTGTCCGATATCGAGAAGGTGAATAGAAGGGAAGTGGAGTTTGGTTTCTATTCTGGCATGATGTTTGAGGCAAATCATAGGAGAAAGAATAGACCATTTTGACTTCTTTTGATGGAAGAAAAAGAAAACAAAGAGAATGATAAAGATGAAGAAGGAAAAGCACTTGAGAAGGAGATTGCATCTATGGGGAAGAGAGATGGTTGTGAAATTTCGGATGGTTGTGAAATTTCCACCCTATCTTCTATGATTATGCTTCATAATCTTATTGTGGTCGGATCACATCTTCAAGGTGTGGTGATAATGAAAGAATTAAATATAATGAAAGAATTAAATGGTGCCTACTTCAATAGATATGATGATGCCTTTAGTTCTTTGATGGACTGGAAAGTGGGAAATGAAACCTTCGCCACTTGTAATGCAATTCAGAAATGGTTCTCTAAAGAACCCACAGTGGCAAAGGGCACTGCAGTAGGAGGATGTGAGTTGGGGGTTGTTCTCGAAGAGACATATGGGATGTTGTTGCATGCTCAATCAATTGATGATGGGTTGGGCTTTGATTTGTATGTTGGTCCAAAGTTGTCAATTTATTTAATTGTTTATTTGTTAAGTTAGTAGGGAAGATGTTCAATAGAATGCCCAAGTTAGATACTTTTTTGTGGAGCTTAGTTCTTATTGGGTTAGTGAGGAATTGTTGTTATTGTGATTCAATTGAAGTTTTTGGGAATATCATTGCAGAAGGAGTGCAATTGGATTCAATGGTAGTGGAAATTGCACTTCCTCCCGCAACAGAGATGAAAGAGTTGATGGTTAGGATGGGGATTTAATGCTTAGCTTTGAAACTGGGTTTTCATTTTATTGCTTATGTGATAACAAGTTTGATTTCATTATATTCCCAATGTGGGCAACTCAACATAGCAAGGTCATTGTTTAGGTGGACTAATCTATTAGACTTGATAGCCTACACTGCAACGATTTCGGGGTTTACTTGCATTCGTGAGATCGAATTTTCAATAAGGAATTTCAGAGAAATACTTGCTTCTGGCAAGAGAGTTGAGTCAAGCATAATTGCCGGTTTAATTCCGCTATCTTCTTCATATGGTCATTTGCATCTGATTTGTTGTATCCTGGGTGTTTGCGAGACTAGTGCAGAACTTTTTGAAAAATCAATGTTGTATCTTCTATATGATACAAAGAACAAGAGAAGGGCTTCAAAGTTTTGTGTCTCTGCTCCCTTGGTCTCTCATTAATTGATATAGATCAAACATATGATGGTAGAAGTTAGGAAAGTATCGAAGGCTGTGCACTAAAACCAACATGTGCTGTTTTTGAAAATGTCCTTTCAATTGGGGATGAAATTCTAAATGAGCATATTTTGTCAGTCATAATGGTTTTGTTTCTTGAGTTTGGAGAAGTCTTATTTGTGCTTATGAGGAATATTCAACTTACATTGTCTAACTTGATGACCTACAATTTTGAAGGTGAGATGAGATTAATGCAGAGCATGATCAGAAATGTTTTGGTTTTGCTGTATTTGCTCTGGGGCCAGAGAGGGTTGTTGCACTTGTACCTATCTCTTCTGATGAGATAACTAGCCTCAAGAACTCTCCATTCTTGGAGAAGCTAAAGAGGAAGGGATATTGGGCATTTGCCATCAATAGGAGTTTGTATGGAGTCTTCTGTCAAAGACTGCGATCTTTTAAACTTCCTGTAGGACAAGGAAATTGGGAATGGGTTAACCATCCACTATTTTCAATGATTAAAGCTTGGCTCTCAATTATGTGCTGTTCCTTAGTCAATGGCGTTTATAGCTTCATTCCTTCTTTTGTGTACTGTTCATGTTGCTGTTGCTGATTTTCATGATAGGCTGGGAGATGTTTGTTTTGACTCTTTGGTACAACCCAAGCAATGGGTTAGGTAGTTGCAAGTGGCTGAATTGAAGGAGCATTGGGAGAAAGCATAAGGGCATATAAAGTTTCTTGTTATAACATCTCAGCAACAACCCAGGAAATTGACCGTTCATGAGGGTGATGGTGATGATTATGCCTTCTTATTGAAGGGGCATGAGGACTTATGCCGAGATGAACATGTCATGCAGCCTTTTAGTTTGGTGAACACTCAACTTGAGAATGTTGGAAAAACTTTGAAGTTATTAAGGGGCAGTTTTCCAAATTCCCAACTTGAAGATGAGGTGAATCTTGTTGGGGTGGGTAATGATAGACTTACAACCATTAGGTCATGGCCTACTAGGGGTATAATAGGAAGATCAAAAAGAATACGGGAGAGAAAAGGGGGATCAGTGAGAGAAAGCCCCATGTTGAGGTGTCACTTGTTAACTAACCGTACCATGCTAAATGGTAAAAGGGGGAGTTGGAAGAGAGAGTGAGTGTGTAGGTTGCTAGAAGGGTATATTGTGGGTGAGGGAGATTCAAAAGGAGGTAGGCAAGAATTTGGTAAAAGAGGAGAGTGCTCTAGTTTCTCGAATACTAGAGGAGTTTTCTTCTTTCTATTTTGCTATTTTCCTTTTCTTTTCTTTAATTCTATAATACTGGGCTAAACCATCTTCCTGTGTTACTCTGTGGGAAGAGGATTTCAGACCTCAAACACATAATTGACACAGAATTGTTTTAAGGCTCCATCACAACTATTCTTCAAACCCTATGATGTAACCATCATCATCAATGTTTGGTGGACATTCTTCTTCTACCTTTAGTTCTTCTAAGTTTTTGCTAGTAATTTGTATACAAAGTTGATTGATGGCACTTAAGACGTCCTTAAGGCGGCAGTTAACATTTTCTCTAAGAGCATTGAATTGTTCCTCAAGATTGTTTAGGCTAGTCTCAATATTTTGGGTATTTACCATAGCAATTTTAAAAGCAAAATTTAATAGAAGTACTCAAAAATACACCTAAATGATCATTATTTGCAACTTAGGTTGACTGGAGTAGAAAATAGGATCAATAAGGGTTGAAAATTCGAAATTTGGCATGCTGGCGTGTGCAACAGTGTGTAGGCATATGAGGCCCATGCGCAAGAAGCGTTGTTGGTGTGTGACGGTGTGTGCAGGCATGTGTGGCGACAGGTTTCAATGGATTGGCCAATATTTTGTGGTGTAGTTCTGATGGTGTGGTCAGTTGGCTGATTTGGAAGTCAGAGGTGTGAGATTTAGCTTGGACAGAAAAGTTTCTCAGTTTTCTGGTGAAGTTTTGGTGAATCTCAAGCAACAGAGGTGTGATTGGAACGAGATAGCTTGCTCTAATATCACTTGATGCAGAATAATAGAGGAAGAGGGACTAATATTTAAATTACTTTGTTTTATTAGTTATCCTTAGTTATCTTTTTGTTAGACTTTAGTAATTTTTCTTTCTTATTTTTTTCCTATTCTCTATTACTTTCTAGCATTAATGATGGACTAATGCTTGCTTATGGAATTTTTTTTAATCTTTACAGGTGGAATGTTGACCATGACTGGTGATGTTCTTCCATGTTTTGATGCATCCATGTTGACTCTTCCCGAGGACAATTCTTGCATCATCACTGTTCCAATTACCCTTGATGTTGCCTCAAACCATGGTGTAATTGTCGCAGCTCAAACAGAAATTCCAGCTCAAAGTTATGCAGTCAGTTTAGTTGATAATCTCCTACAGAAACCTACCATAGAGAAGCTAGCTAAAAGTAAAGCAATTCTAGTTGATGGTAGAACACTCCTTGATACTGGAATAATAGCAGTTAGAGGCAAGGCATGGTTGGAGCTTGTTACACTTGCATGTTCCTGTCAGCAAATGATTACAGAGCTCCTGAAGAGTAAAAAGGAGGTATGCTGCCAAAGTTCAGCTTTAAATATATACTTTTAATTATTAAGAATACAATGAGGATCTCTTTTTTTATGTTCCATTGTCATTCTTTTCTTTGTCTAATTTGCTCTGGGTGTTGGCAGAAGTTTTATTTATTGAAACATTATAAAAACTTATGCAAATGCACTATTGTAAAAAAAAAAAAATCCCTGTACTATTGACTCAGCTAGGTCTTACCACAGCTACTTTGGTTCAGTGCCATGCATCATCCATGTAATAAAAAACTTTCTTTCCAACATAACAGAAATTTTCTTTTCAGTCATATGTTTTCTTTTCTTTTTCTTTTTGTCCATGCTGACTGATTGGTTATCTCATTTTTTTTCTCTCTCCTCCTACCTGTCTTTCGTTTATTTATGTGGTAATTCCTCTCATAACCTTTAGGCTAGAACAATTAACAGAACAAATTTAGTATATTTATAGTTATGACGTCTGTATAAAAAGCATTTGATGCTTTTATAACTTCATGGAGCAGCGAAGGCATTTGATCTTAGAACAATTTCTTCGTGTTGTGCAGATGAGTTTATATGAAGACCTTGTTGCTGCATGGGTACCAGCAAAGCATGAGTGGTTGAGGAAGCGTCCTTTGGGCGAAGAATTAGTTAGCAAATTAGGAAAGCAGAAGATGTTCAGCTATTGTGCCTGTATGTCAAACCTCATTTCATTTCATTTATATCTGTATCAGTCCTCCTATCTATCTGTATGTAATGTGTTTCTTTCACATTGTAATTGTCACATTAATCCTCTGCAGATGACTTGTTGTTTTTGCATTTTGGGACCTCAAGTGAAGTTTTAGATCATCTAAGCGGGGTTGGTTCAGAACTTGTTGGTCGAAGACACTTGTGTTCTATCCCAGCAACCACTGCATCTGACATTACTGCATCAGCTATTGTTCTTTCTAGTAAAATTGCACCTGGCATTTCAATTGGAGAAGATTCTCTGATTTATGATTCATCCATAGCTAGTGGAATACAAATTGGCTCCCTTTGTATTGTTGTTGGAGTCAACATCTCACTTGACGACTACACAAAAGTAGAAGATTCGTTTAAGTTTATGCTTCCAGATCGCCATTGTCTTTGGGAGGTTCCCTTGGTAGAAAGTGGTGAACGAGTCCTAGTATATTGCGGCCTTCATGATAACCCCAAAAGTTTACTTTCTAGGGATGGTACCTTTTGTGGGAAACCTTGGAAGAAGGTTTTACATGATTTAGGTATTCAAGAAAGTGACTTATGGGTCTCCACAAGCACTGATGGTAAGTGTTTATGGAATTCAAAAATATTCCCTATACTTCCCTATGCTGAGATGCTTAAGGTTGCAATGTGGTCAATGGGTTTGGTTAACCAAAAACATGAGCACATGTTTTCTTTGTGGAAATCAGCACGTCGCATCAGTCTGGAGGAATTGCATAGATCAATTGATTTCCCAAGGATGTGCATAGGTTCTAGTAATCACCAAGCTGATCTTGCTGCTGGAATTGCAAAAGCTTGCATTAGTTATGGAATGCTTGGCCGCAATTTGTCTCAATTATGTGATGAAGTTCTTCAAAAGGAGGAATCAGGTGTTGAAATATGTAAGGATTTCCTAGCTATGTGTCCGACAGTTCAGGAGCAGAACTCTAATATACTTCCCAAAAGCCGGGCATACCAGGTGCAAGTTGATCTTCTTCAAGCCTGCAATGATGAACTGACAGCATGCAAGTTGCAGCACAAAGTTTGGGCAGCTGTGGCTGATGAAACTGCTTCAGCAGTAAGATATGGATTCAAAGGTACAGAGTGCAGACTCTTATCTTGGCTCCAGATGTCATATTCACATAAAGAATTGAAAATAGCTTATAGTTTGAAGTACAAAATGCATGCATTTTTGCTGGGGCTATTCTGATACAACTTGGATGATCATGCTAAAGGTTGGCTTTTGAGTTAGTTAAAGCAAAGCAGAGAAAGTATAAACATGCATCATTTTAGGATTATATCTGGAAGTTTAGGATAAGCTAGCCTGAGAAATGCTTATGAAAAAGTATGGTTATGTCATGCATGGTAGAATTTGGAAAATATAAATTATTCTTAGGGCAGGGATCATTTTCTTTTAACAAACTACTTTTTACTTTTATGTCATAATGAGCAATACTTTTTATTTTAATGTGTTTTTAAGCATAACTAGCATAATTATAATTTATAATTACTTGTTGGCATCAAAATAATGAAATGAAATCTAAAATGAGGTTGTTATTTCAAAAAGCGTTTATATTAAACAATTGTAAATCTAATTATTTTTTGAAGCAAAAGTAGTGAGGAGTTGGCATTAGCATAATAGCATTTAAATGAGTATTGCAGTTGAGTAATTAGAATAGTAGAGGAAAAATTTGGGTTAGTAGTGTCTTAAATAGTTAAACTATTGCTGTGATTTTAGGTCATGTACCACTGCACAAGTTTAATTACAACTTTGCTATAGGACAGCATTTATCACCAATAGTGACAAGATGATTTTTTTTTTTTCCTCGTACGATGAATTTAGTTTCCATGTGGTTTTTTTTTCCTAAGCTTTATAGGAAAATGTTTATTATTTTACACAGTAATATCTGGTACTTCTATTTCCAATCCTCTGTGGATGATTGTATTTAGTGCCTCTTGATCTTGAAAGGTTCAGAAGTTTATAAGCTTCTTTTCCTGTAGAACATTTATCAGAGTCTTCTGGCACCATCTCCTGTCTGGAATACCAGAATAACAATCATGATGGCTGTGCTCGTAAGTCTTTCCATCCTAGAAGAGTGCAAGTAGAGTTACCAGTTCGTGTAGATTTTGTTGGTGGTTGGAGTGACACCCCACCATGGAGCACAGAGCGTGCTGGATGTGTTCTGAATATGGCAATAAGCTTGGAAGGTTCACTTCCAATTGGCACTACCATAGAAACAACTAAAACAACAGGGGTATTAATTGCTGATGATGCTGAGAACCAGTTATATATTGAAGATTGTACATCTATTTCTGCACCATTTGACAAAGATGATCCATTTCGGCTGGTGAAATCTGCATTACTTGTGACAGGCATTGTTCACGATAAGATTCTTGTTGATATGGGCTTCCAAATCAAGACATGGGCCAATGTTCCCCGTGGTAGCGGATTGGGTACTTCAAGTATCTTAGCTGCTGCAGTTGTGAAAGGGCTTCTTCAGATAATTGATGGGGATGAGAGCACTGAGAATGTTGCTAGACTTGTTTTGGTTTTGGAACAACTCATGGGAACAGGAGGTGGTTGGCAGGATCAAATTGGGGGTTTGTACCCAGGGATTAAATGCACTTCAAGCTTTCCTGGAATTCCATTGCGGCTTCAAGTCATCCCCCTGTTGGCTTCGCCTCAGTTGATTTTGGAGTTGCAGCAACGACTACTTGTTGTATTTACTGGTCATGTAAGTATTAGTTTATGGTACAAATGTCCATTTTATGTTCGTTTCTGCACAAATTTATCCAGAATTTTCTTTAGAGATACATATGGTAGGGTTATTTGTCTTCTTAAGTTTCGTAAAAGCCTGTAATATCTTGATCTTTCATTCTATAATATTTGGGTGAAGTTTCCGATTTTATTGTTATTAATATCCTGGTGGAAAGATTCCAATGTAATGTAACTGTACAGTAGAAAATTAGAATTACTTGTGTGTGGGATTGTGCATTTACATTTTTGGGTTGTATCAGATTCACCTACCCAAAAACACGAAAATCCAATTGGAAATCACATACACAACTCCTTTTTCTTAGTGCTAGGAACCTTAACATAGTGCTGGCTCTACTCTCACGCCCTTTTCTTGTGAATAACTGATATTCAGTATCTTGAGATAATATTCCAAATAGCTTAGGTTGTTTGTTACCCACCCAAGGAAGCTTTTCCTTGTTATTTTCTGTTGTTTGCTTGAAAACTCGTGCACAAAGCATAGGAATGAGGAAAGCAGAGGTATGAAACAATTCGGTTCTCCAGTCTGAATTCTCATGAAATTATTTTTGTTCTCATTATATTTATTTTATTTTTAATTTTTTTCTTTTGTCCTTTTTCCTTAGTCATTCTTAAGCTAACGTTATACCGCAATTAGCTTGTTTATGTTTGTTGTCTCCTTATTTTTTGTAAACTTTGAATTTAGTTGTGCCATGAATCTTTGTTAGGTTCGACTTGCGAACAAGGTTCTGCAAAAGGTAGTAACTAGATATCTTCGTCGTGATAACCTTCTTGTGTCCAGTATCAAGCGCCTTGTTGAACTGGCAAAGATCGGGAGAGAAGCTTTAATGAACTGTGATGTAGATGAGCTTGGTGAGATAATGTTGGAAGCTTGGAGATTGCATCAGGAACTTGACCCTTTCTGTAGCAATGAGTCTGTTGACAGGCTCTTTTCCTTTGCTTGTCCCTACTGCTGTGGGTACAAGCTGGTTGGAGCTGGTGGCGGGGGCTTTGGTCTCTTACTGGCCAAAGATGCTAAGTGTGCCAAGGAACTAAGGCAGAGGCTTGAAGATGGGAAACAGTTTAATGTGAAAATCTATGATTGGAAGATTTTTCTATGACACTTATCAGAAGTTAGAAGTTTGTTATTATTTACGGTTATTCGACCATTCTTTTGTATGTTTAGAGTTCATTAAAATTCTTGGTAATATATTTTTACAAGATTCTGTAATATAGAGCTCACCAGAAATAACTGTGTATTAAGTTATAGCAGCCAGCGCATAGAGGGAGGAAAAAGAGAAGCAGAGATTAAGCTTATTTCATTCTCTATCACTTGCCTTAATAAACCAGGGTGCACCTTAACCTTGTGATTTTTTTTTTCCTTTTTTAAAGAGTTAGTATGAGGTACGATAAAATGTGATTATTCGTCATAAATATGATTATTTCATAATAATGTCCTAAAGCAGTAATAATATTGAGCAATAGATGCCGATTGAAAAAAAAGTTATAAAACAAAAAAATGGATATTATCATGAGCTAATTCATTTAGGTAAGTATTGTAGTTTTACCTTGTGACAAATAGTACTTATATCAAAATTTCAAAATCAGACTTGAGATGAGATAATCACATCCTAGGTTGTCATTAACCAGTATTTAATACAATTATTTCTTTGTAAAAGTAATAATAAAGAAAAGGGAAATGACAAAGAGAAAGGGTGAAAGGAAAAGCATCGAATGAGAATCGCTTGTTAAGGGGGCAAAGAATCCAAAGCTCCATGTGGGTAGAAACTTCGTCCTTCTGCCGAATTGCCTATGGGGTCCATGGTATTAATAACGTCCCTTATTATTATTATTACTTACACAAATAACTTTCCTCATTGAAAAATGATTTTATTCTCATATAGAAATGAAAAATAATGATTAGTAACTAGCTCTCCTTCATTTTCTCTGTCTTCATGGTCAACTGGGGGTGAAGAACCAAACAAAAGTAAAAGGGTCATCATCACCATTCATCATCCATCACGAACATCGTCATCATTAATTGACTTCATAAAAACCAAAACTTTAATACTTACAAAACTAAATCATTTGGTGAGAGTTGTTGATCAGATGCCTTGGTAGCTAACTATTTATTGCCACGTCCATCCCATATGTTTTTCTGCTGCTGCAAATTAATTCCTGTGGAAAAAAATAATCCTCAATATTGATGTGCGTGGGCCCGAGTCCAATCTCACAAAAGTTTGAGACTTGATTGCAACGGGCTCCGTCAAGTCCCACTAGGAAGCGGTGTTACGGTGCAGAGCGATAGAGCAGTTCAGAGCAGAAGCGGGGAGGGAGAGAGACAGAAAGATGGGTTTGCTTACCCACAGAGTGGAGAGGAATGAGATCAAGCCAGGCGACCATATCTATACTTACAGAGCTATTTTCACCTATTCTCATCATGGTCTCTTTTACTCTCTTTCTCTGTGCTTGGGCTGCTTCCTTTTTTTTTTTTTTAAATTAAAGAAAATATAGATTTATAGATTGTTTTTCGGAAGATTTGCAATGTGGGTTTTCTGTTTGAAATTAATTAAGCAATCGGGTTTTCTTTATCTGTATTTTGCTGGACTCGTCATTTTGTCTAAAATTTTCTGGGTTCTTCTTTTTTTTTCTTTTTTAATTAATGTATTTTAATAGAATTATGAAAAGTGGGTTCATGATGTCTATTTAAATTTGAATTTTCGTAATTCGCAAGAAAATTGGTTCGTTTTTTACTTGAGTTTGGAGAGGGAGTCTATTTTTTCACCTCAAATGTGATATCATGTATATGGGTTCTGTGCGGCTTTAATTTCTCCTGTTCATCTTGTTATTCGTATCGTTTGATTTTGGTTCCCAATTTTTATTGTAGTTTGCTTTACTTGTAAGTTTATGCATTTGAATTTTCTTTTTTTCCAAAAAGTATATATCGCTGTCCTAACTCATATTCTCCAAGTAAACGGAGTTCTTGAATTGAAGCTTTACAATTCAAGAGGCGTCACAATGGTTAATAACATCGCAAATGGTGTATACTGAAGTATCTAGAGCAGTATATACTTGGGATTTTAGGAAAGATGACCAAATGTATAACCATTTTTAGACTCTAGAACGCAATGGATTTGGTTTTTCTTATTTTAAGTAGATTTTGTTACATAGTTGTAATGCTTTGCTTGGTTGGTTGTTGGCAGAAAGTAGGGAAATAAAACTCCATTTTTCTCTTTTTCTTTGGTAAAGTGAGGAAGCGAAGGCCTTCAATGATCCAGGCTTTCATGCTGCTCCATCTAAACTATGCTTGATTTATTTGAAAGCCAACAAAAAGGACTAGTGAGATCTTGCTACATATAAAGATCATTAGCAGTTTACCCAAATGGAGTAACTGGTTAATTGCCTTAGTAAGTCATCATTCCAGTCCCACTTTCATTAGTTTACTACCATTGAAACAGGACCATTTTTGTTGTCATGGGACGAAGGTCCTGCCCAGAGCTATAAAAATAGCAACGGTGAATATGCAGAATCATCCTTACAATATACATAAATATAGTCCAATAAAGACGTATATTGCTTTGGAGTTTGGATATATACAGTGATTGAAGCATGTCATTGGGAAAGACAATCCCACATATAAGCATATACAATAACAAGTTTTTTTTTTTACTAGGTGGGTTGGCTACATAGATCAAATGACGCCTTCAAGTTTTATCGTGAATTATGTCTTTAGACAAATTATTGAAGTCTAAATTTTTTTGATAGTTTCGCCTATAGTTTTTATTGGTCTCTTTATTTCTAATTATTGGGTTAATCTCCATCTGATATACTCTCTTTTTTGAAATTTTTATAGATTTTCTTTATACATGTCCAAATTATATAAGGCACAATTCTATAATTTTTTTTACAATAAGTGCGATTTCAACTTTTTCTCTTATACATTCATTTTTAATTTTATTTTATCTGGTATATTTACTCATTCAACGTAACTTTCTAATCTTTGCAACATTAAGTTTATTCTCTAGTTGGTTTTTTATTATCTAATTCTCAGTTCCATATAACATTGTAGGTCTTATAATTGTATAATAAAATTTACTCTTAAACTTAAATGGTACTCTTTTATTATAAATAATACTCGAAACACTCTTTCATTTTATTCACACTATTTGAATCTTATGGTTTATATCTTTCAGTTTTTCTATTATATTGTATGCTAGATCAAGATACTTAAACTGTGTGATTTATGGTATATTATATTTTCAAATTTTCATTTCTACATTAAAATTAATGTGCCTCTTGCTATACTTACATTCTATATACTTTGTTTTACTTATATTTAAACGAAATTCATGTGCTTCCAAAGTTTGTTTTCACATTTCTCATTTATTTTCTTTCTCGACTCTTTAACTAGGATTATATTATCTGCAAAAAGTATGCATTGTGACACTAGCTCTTGAATTTTCAGTGAGCACATTCAAGACGAAGTAAAAGATAGGGGTTTAAAGTTGATCCCTAATGCAAACCAATAGTTATCGAAAAATCTTCTATAAGCCCATCTTTTGTTTTCACTCTGGTTGTAATCGTATCATACATATTCTAGATTACTCGAATATAAGCAATATGAACTCTTTTTTTTTTTTTCCTACAGCTTTCTATAAAACCTCTTTTGATACTCTATCGTATGCTTTCTTCAAATTGATAAACACTTTTTGTAAGTTTTTTTTTTATTCCTTTAATATCTTTCCATTAATTTTCGCATAAAGTATATTGTTTCCATAGTCGAACTTCTTAACATGAAACTAAATTGATTCTCTATAACGTGAGTTTTTTGCTTTAATTTCCCTTCAATTACTTTCTCTTATAGTTTCATAGTGTGGTTTATGAGCTTAATTCTCTTATAATTTACACAGTTTTGTATGTCCCCCGTTGTTCTTATAAATAGGGATTAAAGTACTTCTCCTCCATTCGTTTGACATTCTTTTAGGTTTCATAATTTCATTAAATAACTTTGTGAATCAACTTATATTTTTCACTCTTAAACTTTTTTATATCTTAATAGGTATATTATTTAATTTAATTGCTCTGTCATTTTTCATCATCTTTAATGTTTCTTTTACTTTTGACTCTCGAATTTTATGATAAAATGTATAATTTTAGTTTTTAAGTATTTAGCTTATCCGAATATAATAAAACTTTGTATCATTTATTGAATAGCCTATGAAAATAATTCTTATACCGTTTTTTGATATTTTATTCCTTGACTAAGATTTTCTTTTTTTCATCTTTAATGTATTTCATTTGGTCTACGTATCTTGTCTTTCTTTTCCTACTTCTAGCAAACTTGTAAATATTTCTTTTCTCAACTTTAATGTCTAAAGATTGGTATAACTCATCAAGTGTCTTACCTTTTGTTTCGCTTATCGTTTTCTTAGTGTCTTTCCTAATTACCTTATATTTTTTTCAATTTTTATCACTTTTACACAAAGATCACACTTTATAATACTCATTTTTAACTTTAACTTTATCTTTCACACTTGTATCTTACCATCAAAATTCTTTATCCTTAGGTCCAAAGTCTCTTGATTCAACGAATATCTCTTTTACCATTTTCCTAATATCTTTAGTTTCCTAATCTCTTTAGCTATCTTGTCTTACATATCGTTAATACTTTCTTGTATTTTCTAAGACTTTTCTTCTAAAATCTTTCTCTGCGAGTACTTTTCTTTGTTACTCTTCAATTGCCATCACTTGATCCTTAACACCTTATCTTTCCCTTTGCTCTTTACTCTCTTCTTAATTTGAATATCTATAACCAAGATCCTATATTGGGTAATCAAATTTTCTCTAGATATAACTTTGCAAGTCATGCAAAGCTTTTTATCCGTTTTCTTTATTAAAAAGAAATTAATTTAAAAGCATGTTTTCCCGCTTTTGTACGTGATAAGATGTGTTTTGTGTTTCTTAAAATAAGTATTAACTATTGTAAAGTCGAACGTTAATGAAAAGTTTAGAATAATTTTATCTTCTGCATTTGTTTTTCTTAAACCATATCTCCTATATGAACTCATGTAATCTTTGGATGTATTTTCTACATGACCATTAAAATTCTTTTTTAGGAGAATCTGTTTTACTAATAATATTTCCTGAGCTAAACCTTCAAAGTCCTCTTAAAACTTTACCATGTGATGCTTTTTTAACTCTACTTGTGGTATGTAAGTACTAGTAACATTAAAAATTTTTTTTTTCCACTACAAACTTTAATATTATGATTTTATCTCCTAACTTTTTTATATCCATTATAATATTTTTTCAAAACTCATCTACATTTATATATATTCCATTTCTAAATTTAGTTTGCGGTGTCTAAATTTTTCGTTTTTTTTCTTATTTATTTAAGTTCTTAGAAGCACATAAAATTAATTTTCCTCTTAATCATGGTATCTACTATTTTTATTGATTTACATGTAAGTGTACATATATTTTAAGTTTCAAAATAAATCCTACTCTCTTGAATTAGCTTCTTTACCCACCTTCGTTTATTAAAATGTGAAAACCTTTGCTTATTTTTCACTACATTTAGGTGTTAATGCAGCGGTTCTTACTTATTTGACACTATACTCAAGTTGTACTATATGTTGCTTCCAAACAACGATCTAACATTAATTCTAACAATGATCTATAATATAAAGATTCGACAAAATTTTACGTGAGTTGTCGACTGCCTAACATAACCTTTCTCTTTTTTTTAAACTTGGAACTGATTATGAAATGATTTGTATCAAAGCACAATATAGGCAGAGTTGCACATAAGCATACCATTCTGTTATATTTGTGGCTTCTGTTTTTGAGCTTCCACTTTTGCTCTGTGGTTTTTTGAACTCATGATGGACCTACATAAGTTAGATGGGAAGTACACTTTCTCTTTAGCAAGAAGTGGTTTTGTTATCATAGCATGAGTCATTGACATACTGTCTTCACACTGATGGAGGACAGAATTATATCCACAGTACTAAGTACTAACTGCCAAGTGTCAGAACAATGGAAGTTCTGTATTGGGGCCCATAATTCTGAAGTGTCTTAATTGTAACTCCTGATTAGTTTATTTGTCATATTGTCCTCATCAGTGTCTTCACTCTTTGCACCATTGGTAGGTTAACCCTGTCCATCGTTGTGGGTTTTCTGTTTGACTAACATCTAAATTTTGCATAGATGTTAAGTAATAGAATGCAGATGTTTGGGTGGGTGCTATTGCTTTGGCAATGTATGTGAAAAAATCTTCAGGTGATAAATGCAAAGATTTACTGTGCAAAATTGTATGTGTTAATTTGGATGTGAAACCTTGCACATGTCCTTGGGAAAGCTTTTAGCTGCAAATGAAGGTCCTGGTTTTATACCTTCGTAATTTTGTCAGACTACCCTATCAAAAAGCTTGTTCTACACATTTCTTACTCATGTAGTTTGTTTATAAACCTGAGAAACTAAGGTGAGACTTCCTTTGGACTTGAAGCTCAACATAACTTTTATTGTTATCACTTTTAAGGAAATCTTATGCAGCAAAATGCTACTCTTTGACAGTTTTATAAATAAGCCATTCAGTCTACCCAAGTGCTAGCTGGGCTTTTTCTCTCTTCACATTCCTCTGGTATCTTATATGTGGATTTACTTATAGGATCAGACACAACGAATGGATTATTTACTGGTCTGAAAGAAGCTGTTCTGTGTTTTCTTTCTGACTGAATCACTAGTTTGTCTTGTGGGTAGTTCCACATTTTGCTTTGCACGCTTTGTGACATCGCTCATTGATACAAGCTGGGCTTATGCAGGTTTACTTATATGTCAGCTTTCCATAGCCTTAAGACTCACCTGCTGCTAGTCCTTACAGCCCTATAGAGGATGCAAATATATCAGGCATTTCTTTTAATGTTTGCTTTTGTTTAGCTTTTAATTTAGTTCCTTCTGTTCTGTGCACCCTATGTTCCCTCCACTTTGTCAGGAGCTGATATTAGACAACATCATTTTGTAGTACTGGCAATTTTGCAAAATTTGCCACTAACTGAAGATTATATGTGCAGGCTGTAAAGTCAAAGCATCTCTAAATTCATGATGGAATTTCTGAATTCTCGTATGTTTGGATCAGGCTTGTTTTTGAATTACATTGAAGCTGATAACATGCAGGTATTTTTGTCGGGGGAAGCAAGGTGGTTCATTTCAGACCTGAGCGAAACTTAAAGTCAATCGCTGAGACATCTTCCAACATGGACGATGATGAAACATCAAGCCCATGTCCAACCTTTCCTGACTGTGGATTCAGGCAGCCAAATAGCGGTGTAGTTCTCTCTTGTCTAGACTGCTTCCTTCGAAATGGATCCCTTTATTGTTTTGAGTATGGTGTTTCACCATCTGTTTTTCTGGCCAAAATACGGGGTGGCACGTGCACCACGGCATCATCTGATCCTCCAGAGACTGTTATCCACAGAGCAATGTATCTTCTCCAAAATGGCTTTGGCAATTATGATGTGTTTCAGAACAACTGTGAGGATTTTGCCATGTACTGCAAAACTGGTCTTCTGATAGTAGACAAGCAAGGGGTGGGAAGAAGTGGTCAAGCTTCTTCTGTCATTGGGGCTCCATTGGCTGCTGTACTTTCTTCTCCTCTCAAGTTGTTGATGCCAAGTCCTGTTGGTGTGGCTACTGTAACGGCTGGAATGTACTGTATGAGCCGGTATGCAACTGATATCGGCGTTAGAAGTGATGTAATCAAGGTGGCAGTGGAAGACTTGGCTGTGAACCTGGGATGGACAAGTTCTAATGAAGAGGTAGCTGAAAATGAAACTTCAAACAGACAGATTACAAGATGATTTTACCTTTTCCTTCTTAATTGCAGCAATGTGTAGCTGTTATATGGTCAATTGACACTACACTAGATATGTTGCTTGCCTTCCTGTTAATTTTGTTCTGGTCAACTGTCTTAGATTTCATTGTTGTCTAGTTATTCAGGTTGTGCATGGGATGAAGTACAGCTAGTTTGATAATCAATAAAGTTGGGGGGGGGGGGGGGCAAAAACAACCAAAAAAACAAGAAGTTTTTTTATTAAATGAAGGCTTGGGGGATCAAATTTAAGTCCTCTAGCAAATTATCTAAATTTCGTTGCACTTTAGTCCATATGACATCTTGTACAATCTGATAAAAGTACTACCATGTAACAAGTTCATTATGTTTAGAGTCTAACCTGCATTGATTAAATTGAGTACTAAATTATCGATTTGGTCTGTGTTAACCCTTTTTTTTTTTCTGTTTATTTTATAGTGATTAACGTAAATGATAGTCTTGCAAAGGATGATATAAATAGATTTGTATTGTGCAAAATGAAGTGGTCATGAAAGTTTAACAAACAAACACACACACACACAAACACGAGGCAACAGAAATTTGAAGTTCTAATAGCATATTACTTATGGCTTAACAGGAAGGCATGCAAGAGTTTTGGCATATTTACTATATACAACTCAAGACTTTTTTGGAGCATCAACATTGCTAAGCTAATCAGAACTATGAATTTTTATAATTATAGTTGAAATTATTTCCTCTGAACAATGTCGACACAAATTAAGAGCGAGAGTTGAAATTGATGAAGTAAAACAAAAAAGAATGATATATGTAGACACATTATAAATCTGAAAAAACAGCGTTTTTTTTTTTTTAATCTTTGTATTACAATATCTCAAAAAAGGAAAAAAAGTTTCGTGTTGTTTCTGTATGTCTTCCTCACCTATGACAACAACGAGGAACACGTTGCTAGACTCGCTAATTTATTATTCATGCGCTTTTCATGTGGCATAATTTTACAGTAACTTTTGATAGGTGTTATAATTTTAAAAAATATTTTATAAAAGTATCTATCAATAAAAATATAATACAATTGCTTACCAGGAAAAAATGGCATTTTAATATTATTAATGGATTTTGTTAAATGCAAAAGTCTTATATATTTTTTTTCTTTTCCAATATATATATATATATATATCCAACTACTGAAGATGCTTCTTTGGTTCTCACAAAGAAGGTCCAACTAATTTCTGTTTCAAAAAGACCAAATCCAAACCTATCAAACTAGTATCCAATAACAAAATCGAGGAATCTTCAAACGGCATCGTTTGCTTTGTTATTGAATATTTATGGTCAAAATTAAACTTTCTTGGTTTTTAAGTTTTAACAAATAACAGTTCGGAGAGGAGCCTTGGATTTTTTCCTTTCCTAGTTATCGACATCGTCATTAATATGGCCGAGTAATCAAACTTGGCCTTCAATCTCAATCGGTCACCCCATAATTGATTATTGATCAGGCAGAGGTAGAAAGAGGAGAGAGGAACACAGCTGTTTCTAGGTTTTGGTTTTGAACCCCCGACACTCCCACGATCATCAACGCCCCAATCCAGCACCGAAAATTTGAGCTTCTTATAACCAGAATCTTGCCTTTTCCTATTTTCTATACCTACGGCCCTTCGCAAAATCTGGGTTTTGAATTTTAATGGCGAATCTGTACGTCAAGGCCGTGCCGTCGGCCGATCTGAACAGAAACACCGAGTGGTTCACCTATCCGGGTGTATGGACCACCTACATCCTCATCCTCTTCTTCTCATGGCTTCTTGTCCTCTCCGTCTTTGGCTGCTCTCCCGGCATGGCTTGGACCATCGTCAATCTTTCCCACTTCGTTGTATGTTCATTCTCTATTTTTTTTCCCTTTAATCCCCTTTGCATACTTCGTTACGTGATTTTGTGATTTTGGTGATTTTATATGGTGGTTTATTGCTATTCAATTGATACTTACTTGGCCTTGGTTCGAGGGTCCGTGATATTTTTCCTTGTTGATTCTAGATCGTTTCTTGCTTGTTTTTGGCTATACAGACCACCAATTTAACAGCTTGCAGTTGATGTTCACAATTTCTCGCGAGTAGTTATACACATTAATGCTCATTTGGTTGTCTTTGTTCTGTCATTTATGTTTTTGAGATTAAATGTGTCGTTATTTTGGTTTTGTGGATTACAAGTTTATTTCAATTGGATTTTGGGTTCCAGGTGGGGACCCCTGATTGGTTATTAGTTCATATTAAAGGCCTTTGGATTTTATTGATATGAATCATCTAGCTCAAAAAGTGAGGTTTCAATTGTGAACACTTACTTTTGTTGCTAAAACATTGGTATCTGTGTTCGTGGTTGGAGCTTAGAGTCATGTCATCAGCTTCATAAGAGAAGAGATTAGATGTACCTTTGGTGGAAAGTTGATTGTGTCGAGAGATTAGGTTATTTAGTCATACTTATTCGGTAAAGTAGTTGCTAGTTGCTACTTCTTGAAGCTTGAATGGTAAAATGTCAGGATTCAATTTTACGGTCATTCTTGACATAAATTTCCTTCAAAACGTTTATAGATCAAATATGAAACTAATTGATGATGACAAATAGGCTACTGACTTCTCTATTTGACCATTGTTATCGTATAAAAATTATAATCTGAGGATAGAAGATTTACTCCTATAACTTTCTTCGGGGTTGCCAATTCTTAGTTTACCTTTGTTGCTAATAAAGGCATTTTGATACATCTCCATTATAATCTCGTTTCTGTTATTCTTCCCCTCTGTCACTGTTGCTGGCGAGTGCTAGAAGGATTTTTGTCCCATGAGGTTAGGACTTGCCAGAATCAACAGAGAAATGGAGAAAGCATGTAAGTCTTTGATGGAGATGTGGAACTGCATTTGTTTTTTAAATGCTATTTTGATAAACAGGTACTCTGGGCATTAAGACTATAAAATATTACACAACATGCCTTTAAGTCATTTTCCAAACTACTCCTCTAAATCCAGATAAATTTGTATCTGGTTCATTCCCTTTTCTTTCTATAATGACCCCCCCCTCTGTTCAGGAAAAGAAGCCTTTTAGTCAGCATATAGGACAGAGGACTGTTAAAACATTATGACATTCATATAACAAATTAACAATAAAGCTAAATTTGAAGGATACTGTGAAGGGAAGGGAAAAGAAAAATGATAGTAGACAGTAGTAGGCTACTTATAAATGGATGAAAATCAATCTATGCACACATGAAAAGGATAAAGAAGCGACGAATATATGATGGTGCTATCTTTCTTCTCCTGTTTGTTGTTAAATTAATACTATATCTGTTACCAGCCCCATGGTCTTGTTGGAGCTTGTGCTCTTGCTTGTCCGGAATGGAGGAAAAGTATGCAATTTGTACATTTCATGGTTATTCTTCAAGTGTGACATGCCTTCTAAAATATAATACCAGTTGACTTGATTATGTTTTAACGTGACATGAAGAACCTAATCTTTCATGTCATGTCATTTAATTTGTATCTATGACGTAAGACTTGGTAACAAATTGCCTGTCTAGTTATGTTTATTTTTGGTTGTTTTGTGTCATTCTCAAACCTAATACTGAGGAAACCTATGTTCACACACTTGATGGGACCACAGGCCGGACAACAAATTTTCATCCAGCAAAATTGCCTGATTGGGTCATGTTACATAATTTTCTGTCATATCAAATATGACATCTCTTAATGGCTTGCTTGATTATGTTGTGTCCATCAGGTAACATATCACTTTTTCCACTGGAAGAAAGGAACTCCATTTGCGGAAGACCAGGGGATATACAATGGATTGACTTGGTGGGAGCAGATAGATAATGGAAAGCAGCTCACACGTAACAGGAAGTTTCTAACAGTTGTCCCTGTGGTGCTGTAAGTTTTCCTCTGGTTTAGCCAGAATGCATTACATTGGACATTGAATAAATATGGGTTAGCATATGAATAGGAACTTTCACATGCAGTCTTGTTACATATATGCACTCATACAGCATGTTGTCCATACATATGCATACATACACTTGTATGTATATATGCATCCTTTGTAGCGTTGTTATAATTGCTGCTCTTTATATTCTTTTGTTGGTCTTGTGACTTTCTTGTGGTGCAGGAGGATACAATTAATTTGATAATATTTATGTGAATATAACAAGTCATGACAGATTCATTATATTGGGATCTTACAATATTAATAGATATTTTTTAAAGCAATTTCTTCTTTTTAGTTGTGTGGCACTTTATAGACAAATACTGTCTATTCTGTCACTATGTGTGAGCATTCATATTTATTCCCTTCTACATCAGGGAAGCATATGTCTCCCACTGTGCTCTTTATTAGAAAGAAGATAGTTACTTGCTTTGGGCATTACTGTTCTTCTGTCCTTTAGAAGGTTGTAATACCTAAAGGTTTAAGTTTGGCTGCTTGTTAATGATCACTTTATTAAAACTTCACAAGTTGCCGGGAAAAGGAAGTCTAAAATATTTCTGCTATGGGGACTTATATCCAGCTTATGATCTGCATTGGACTAGTGGAAGTTCATGGACATCATTGGATTGCTTCTGTAATCAACATCAAGCCTCCACTGGTATCTTGGGATTTGATCATCGTTTAAAATCATCAGTTTTTAAACTACATGGTCTTTTCAAGAGTAAGGGTTTTATTATCAGCTCCCAACAGTGAAAGAGTGAAACTGCGCAGCTATTATACTAGGAAACTTAATCATACAAGTCTAATGTATATTACTTCTCTCTAAATCATTAGATAGTAAAATATTTATAGGGTGTGGTGCTATTCATTATTGTATACTTCACTTGGCCATAAAATCCTTGTGAAAAACAAAACAATAATTAGGGGAACATACTTATAACTCCCCTAAACTATAGCCTAGTTACAATTTTAATAAATGAACTTTAAAACATAGTACTTTACCCCCTTAAAAATAAAATTGACATCTAAAGTTCATGGGATACCTTAAGCAAGGGGGGAATTCATGAAGATGGTGGAGACTTAAAGTATCACATGACAATCACATGGCTTTAGACATTAAATTTAATTGATGTGTAATTTTTTTATTTTTTGTGATAGTTTAGGAGGGTTATACATAGTTTCCCCCAATAATTAATAGCCTTAGCAATTGGTTTTGCTGTTATTTGTAGACTGTGTCAATATAGTGTCTTTCAGAGACAAAACAATGATATGAAATGACATGATATGAGAAAGCAATGACAAGTTTTCACCAAATATATAAGGACAGTTTCCATGTTGGACTATCAGTATGTGGGTGTTTGAAATTATTGTGTCCTAATGTCTTACCTTTCAAATCTATCTTAAAGAAAGCAATTACAAATCTGGTTTTGTCTATAATCTTCTTAATGTTCCAATTATCAAAATTTTACCCTAGTGTTGGCTTATGGCCTTGCTGAAGGGTCTCCTTCTGTGTTTGATATGGTAGAATTTATGTCAAGCCCATCTTGGCAAATTGATGTACATATATGTGTCTAAATGTATACTTTTAATATTGCCTATGAATTGGAAAGTAAGAATGTGCAAGTGTTCTGTGCTCCATTGGAAGTATGATGGATAGATCTTGGGTACATATATAGTTCAGAAATTCCAAAAGACAACTTGCAATCTTGAGTGATGTTAACTCACATTAGGAGGATTATATCATTGATTGTGTCCTGCAGTTTGACGTGATCTGTTACCTACTGTTTCTTCTGTCAAACCAATGTTTTCAAAGATTCCACCATTTTGTGCTGTGTAGCTGCATTCTTCTTTAGAAATATAGTTTCTGTAACGAGAGTGGCTTTTTATCCCTGAAGCATCATTCTTGAAAAACCTGAAGGAATCCGAAGAAGTAAATGGCACTGTTTATTATGTACATATGTCACTCTTTATCAGATCTAATCTGGGAGATGGGTAGTGTTTTGGAGTGTAATATGGTGGGTGGAACTAAATATGTTTTGATGAGAACGTGTAGACATGATGCAATTGCAACTATTCATTAGTCTATGTAATATTTTTGCACATCATTGTGATAAGTGATTGATTTGTTTAGAATTAAATCTATCTACTTTAGTGATTCCTTTTTGAGGGGAGGAGCATTTCCTGAGAGGATAGTGTTAAAAGTTTTGCCAAGGTGAGGTAGTTGATTTGTTGACTCATGGCAACTTGATCTGGGAGATGTGGATTTTAAAGATGGTAAATAATATTTGAATCATAGAAGTTATGTTACTGCTCTGAACATTTTGTCTATTTAAGTTGAAGCCCCAGGGTTGTTGATATTCTGGACAAGTTCTGTCTATATTGATGGTAGACAGAAAAAGAATATGAAGTCTCTTTGAATGGACTTCATCAGAATTATGAGTATGAGTGCTTATTGAAAATTATTTATGTAAAGCTTTTGTTAGATGTTTCAGTGATGCCATTCTAGTGTTGTAGTCAGTTGTTAAATCCTCGATCGATTTCTTTGTGCTGGGCTGCGAAAACTCGAAAGTGATGCATGTTGTTGCCAGCTGACTCAGCATCTCTGTATATTTTTCTTGATCTTGAGAATGTATATCCTTTAAAATTAGAGTTATTCACCCTTGTTTTATTACTTTCTTGTCAGGTACTTGATAGCCTCACACACAACTGACTATCAACACCCAATGCTCTTCTTCAACACCCTTGCAGTGATTGTGTTAGTTATCGCAAAGTTCCCCAATATGCATAAGGTCCGAATCTTTGGAATTAATGCCGATATGTGAGGATGTTTTCGAGTTGATAGAACTTTGTTTACCTGCTGATGAGCCTCTTATGATCCTTTCCTTGTTCTGGAAAAAGTTGTATCTTTGTATAGAAGTCAGAGCTGGAAGGATGCTCAAGTATGTAATGTCTTGTGCCAACTGCTTTTTCAGGCTGCTTCTCAGATTATAGAAGGAATAAATATCTTGAGTTGTTCTTGTACAGTAGAGAAATGTGTCTGAGATTATAACGGTACTTTATTGCTTATAACTGACTTGAAAATGTACCCTTCTTTTTCTTTCCATCCGTTCGATATTTTCAGCCTTGGAACTGGAATTTGAGTCTGTATGGAACATATATAGAAAAATGATCCCTTTTGCATCATCAGCCTTCAATTTTTATTGGTGAATCTTTATGTAACTTCTGATCCTTTCGAGAGAGATGATGTAACAAAGTACTGCACTTCGTGAATCTTCTGAACTTCAGGGGATCTGAACACGGGCTTCATCTATAATATTGTTCCTTTCCTCACAACGGGTGAAGACAAGATTGGATTTATACCATCTTTTTCATTTCTTGTTGAAACCGCTTATACGTCATGCGATGCCCATATTAGAAGAACACAATAAAGGGGCATCTCAAAGAGCCCAATGGTGAAATAGGTATATATGGACTGGACCGAATCCAAAGTAAGGTTAGGGTTTTAATTTTTGTCAATTTTTAAAGGGCAAAATTCGAATTCATCCAATTATCAGATTTATGCCCAAATTAAATGTTGCATCCGTGTGAATGCCAAAAATTTTTCCGTTTTTAATTTATGGGGAAAAAACTATTTATATGGGTGGGTTTTGCTTTTATGGTGATATTTTGTAGTTTCAAATATGTTGTCATGGTGACTCTTGTTAGTTGAGAATTGTGTCATAATCGCCTTGACTAGAAAGCTTTCTTAGATCTCGTGTTGCCTTGCTGCTTGCAAGAATGATCCTCTAGGGCACTCTTGTGCAATAGGAAGCAATTCAGTACTTGGGCAAGTGTCTTCTCGTTAGAATTTAAAAGTTATATCAGATGCTGACATCTGACTACACCACTCACTAGGAAAATGAATTTTTTGCTCAGTTACTTGTGCTGTGCAACAAAGTTCCATTATTTTTTTAAAATAAATTGTATGGCCCCTTATCTAGAGAGTCGAGATTGCTCCAAGAGGAATAGCATGACGTGTCGCTTCTGTCGGAGTAACAAAATTCAGATCATACTTACTAGGTGTGGCTTAGTGATAAAAAGTTGGATTCCTGGTAAAAGATTTTAAGTTTGAACTCTTATTCTGTTATGTACCAAAAAAAAAAAAAGTTTGGAGCACTCTTCTCTTCATTAGAGGACAGAGTGAAAAGCTTCAGCAATGCATGGTGAGAAATGTGAAGGGGCCACTAAGAAGAGAATTATATAGGTTAGGGGAATGATACTTCAATAAATTATGCGTTTCAAAACACATTAAATGTGGAAGAAAACATTCTGATTTTGGGAAATTAATCTCATGAGAAGTAACTGAAGAAAACGGAAAGAAGACTGAGGCACAAGAAGGAAGTTAATCTTCATTTGAGATATCAAAAAAAAAAAAAAAGAAAGAAAGAAAGGAAGTGGCGTTCAAAGCGTTCAAATCATTTGTCGTGTGGAGTCCTTAAAGTGTCGCTGCAGTGTGAAAATCGTGAGCGTTCATTTCATCCAATGGTATTAGAGGAAGCAGCATTTCATTTGCCAAAAACGCATCGTATCAATATTTCTTATCCCTGACTCTTAATAGGAGGAAGAATGCGTCGCAGAGGCAGAGACTTCAATAGACGCCCAAATCAAATGCCTTCCTTGTTACCACGTTCAGCACCTGTAATGGAGATCAACCAAGATGAAGATGACCATTTTCATAACCTGAAACTTAGTTAGATATACATGTGCGTTCGAATCTATCTTCGGTCTTCAGATTTGGGCTTCCTCAACGATCGGCCATGGGACATCTTCTTAAATCCCTTCACAAGCTTGGTATTTCGAGCGAGATTGAGGGTGATTCAACCATGGAAGCCATAATCGAAGGTTTGGTTCTGAATCACTTGAAATTATTTGCTTGTGTTGATTTGACTTTGAAGTGATGATTACTGTGGGTTGCTTCTGTTGCTTCAACTTGTCAAATTGGGGTAATTTGTGCTTGTAGTGATGATTTCTGTGGGTTGCTTTGATTTGTCAGATTGGGTGATTGGGACAAATTGTGAAGATGAATATATGCTTGACTTGAGAAAAGAGATAGCTATTCAAAGGTGGGTAGATGGCTATTTGTCAATTCTTTGTCTTACACTCACATTGATCTTGTTTCTAAATGCTTTCATTTCTATCATGGTGAAGATAAAAAATTTTGAATTGTAAATGCTCAATTTTTTATAGATATTATAATTCATTGAGTTGTCATAAAGTGTTTTTGTCCTTTATGGTTTCTTATTACCATGCTGCATGAAGTGAATGATATAAAAATGAACAATAGAGCTTCTAGGGATA
Source organism: Erythrophleum fordii (assembly GCA_032878935.1). Taxonomy (NCBI): domain Eukaryota; kingdom Viridiplantae; phylum Streptophyta; class Magnoliopsida; order Fabales; family Fabaceae; genus Erythrophleum; species Erythrophleum fordii. Next base: position 9,796,884 of record JAVQMF010000047.1, read on the forward strand.
AACAAACCAGACTAAATCATCATATTGATATTGGCAGGGATCAATTAACTTGCTATACGACCATAGAGTTACTTATATAAAGTTTTTCATTCATAATCTGTTGGTTAGATGCTAAGCAATTAGGATTGGCAAATTGGTTAACATTTATGGTATTCTCCTATTTCATCCCTACCAAACAACCATATCAGTCAAATTGGTTAACATTTATGGTATTCTACTATATGTTGGTCAAATGCTAAGAAATCAGGATTGATGAATATGCTCAATGTTTGCATCATTCATAGAAAAAAAAAGGATTGGGTAAACTTTTGACCATTCCTCCACATGACAAATATCTCAAAAGGCTCACACTTCAACCATTAGGCTTCATCCTTTTAGTTACTACTATTTATCATTCCACTAAGTAAGATAACAATTGACTAGAAATGGTCTTAACTTAATGCCTGATCATGTGAGGTTTGGTTACGCCCTTCGTACAGCTATGGTGTGCTGGCTGTATGAAGGGCGTATTACAAATTTCCGATATTTGTATGCCTAACTCAACACCTGGGTCATTATCCACACTTGTATGCCTATTACAAATTTTTGATATTTATTTGCCTAACTCAACAACTACTTTACGTAGATGCAGGAATGCTTCTTCTTTGCTAGATGCTTCAATTGCTATCTGTATAAGCTCAAGGCAAATTTCTCTGTAACGATGTGTGGCAGCTAACTTGGCTTCATTTCCTCTAATATCATATATAACACTAGTCCTTACTTCTTTCGTCCATCTCTTTAAAATATACTGATCAGGTACTAACTTGACATCCATAATACTGAACACCTTCAATGCATGACAACATAATATACTAATGGTTTCAAATTGTTTACATGAACAAGAAATAGACTTCTCCTCTGGGTTGAAGGAAACCTTCCATTCACCTGCATGGTGGACCATGGTAATGACAAAATCAATCAACGGAAGAGTCTCAATCTTATGCTTTACACAGGTAGCTTCGTATTTCTCCCACTCTTCTTGAAAGAGTGAAAAAATTATGGATGTATAAATCTGAGCCATTTGAAGCAACATAGGGGAATACTAACTCTTCACTCTTGGTATTCCTGCACTTCAAATTCACACTTCAACTCATTGTATTGCTTCTCTTCCACCATCTTTTCAAATCGCTTGAAGAACTTCACAATATCCAATGGCGCATTTGTACAAGCCTTAATATCTGTATTGACACTTTCACTTAACTGTGTACTTTGTATGCCAAGTGTAAGAACTCTCTTCATATAATATGCTATCCATTTTTCCTTTATATTATACATATGGCTCAACCAAGCATTCTCATGTTTATCATATCTTGTGAGCAAGTTACTCCAAGCTTCTTCAAATTGTAGTTCCTCCTTATACTCATATATACACTTCTTGAAGTCAGTTATGAAATGAGATTCGCCTTTCATTAAATTGCCAAAGTGCTTGGTGCTATTTTCCATTAAGTGCCATGTGCACAAACCATGGTACGTGTCAAGCCAAACCTTTCTAAGTGCTCTAATCATAGCTTTATCTTGATCAATGAAAACGGTTTGAGGTTTTTTTTTTGCTTGTGGGCTTCAAAGAATGTTTCCAATAGCTACTTGAAAGACTCAACAGTTTTGTCATACAAAAAAGCAGCACCAAAAACTATTGCTCCTCGATGATGATTGAATCCTGAAAACACTGCAAGCTGTAGGGGTGCACGATTAGTACAATGCGTAGTATCAAGGCACACAAAATCACCAAAGTATCTATAATCAATAATCATTCTTGCATCTGGCCAAAATACATTTGTGATTTGTTCATCTGAATCCATCTGATATGCATGGTAGAAGGATGAATTTTCCACTGACTGTCGTTGGAAATATTGCATCAGATAGCCTGCTTCCCCATATACTAAGCTTTTTTGCCTTTTAGTACATAGATAGTTTTTTTTTTTTTTTTTATCTAAGCGGGTATAGCCAAGATTACTTCTTCCTCTGACTTGCGTACTCATTAAATCAAATGAAGCTCTTTGTTGTAAGCCGGCATCATCTGCTAGTTCAATATGATGACATTGAATTTTAGATAAATTCCGTTGACAAGCTAACATATGAGTTGTTTCTGGAAAATGAAAAATATGGTTATGTTCTTCCACAAGCTCATAAACTCTAAATTTTCCATCAATGTTTACGATTCCCATCCTTGCTTGGCATTTAGTTCTGGTCTTAGGTCGCGGATTAGTTATCTAATAATCTTTTTTGTTTTTAGCTTGAACACCTTCTTTACAACAAACAAACCTATATGTCCTAATCGAACCATCTCTTTTGCTCTTATTGATATATTTTTTCTTGACTCCAAAACCAACTTTTTTGCCATAATCAACCCAAAACTTCTAAGCGTCTTCAAAGCTATTAAACACCATCCCACATTTAGGCTTCCCATCAAATTCTTTACAACAAACAAACCTACATGTCCCAATCGAACAATCTTTTTTGCTCTTATTGATATATTTTTTCCTGACTCCAAAACCAATTTTTTTGCTATAATCAACCCAAAACTTCCAAGCATCTTCAAAGCTATTAAACATCATCCCACATTTAGGCTTCCTATCAACTTCCATATTATATCCATAAACCTGTATTAAAGAATAAGAATATGAAAAATCAAATATTAGTAATATTTTGATAAAAAATAAATTTAGTGAGTTGTTGTTATAATAATAATAATTATTATTTTCAATATTTGATCAAATATTAATGAGAATATAAGGAATCAATTATCAATAAAAATAAGAATCAATTTTCAGATGTTGTTATTAGTGCAAAATAACACAAATAAATTTTTTTAAGGCAATATATGCTACAAATTTTGAAAATTGTAAAAGAAATAGGAAAATTCGAATTTTTTCCCTGAAAAAAGGGTTTGAAAAAAAATGATCTTTTTTATCATTTAAGCGTTATGCAAAATTTCATTAAAAAATTATCTTTTTTATCATTTAAACATTATGTAAAATTTTATAACTTACCTTTCAAACAATTCTAAAAATAGCAAGGTGAAGGAGGGAGACGCGGTCAGCCAATCTCCTCAGCCGTGAAAACACAAAGACAAAATGGCAAAACAAAGTTGAAGTAATTTCGCGCTTGTTTCATTTAATATAACTCACAAAGTGCAGCACTTACAGAGCCAGACACAGGAATCAAAAGATGCAGCACTCCTTCCCCTGTTATAGAGCGAGACGCGGGAATCCAAAACACACCGTATTAATAACATGAAACAGTGCATTTTTGGCAAATGAAATCGCTGCTTCTCTAATACCATTGGATGAAATGAATGCTCACGATTTTTGCACTGCAGCGGCACTTCAGGGACTCCACATGGCAGACGATCTGAACGCAAGAAAGTGTCTGCACAAAGCGAGAAAAGCAGCACATAACATGGAAATAAAATAATAGTAAATGACTCGTCTTCATGTGAAAGGATTGACCCAGAAGGAGGAAATAATTTCAACTCGACCCAAGGGAATGTTTGACGGCCCCACTAGAATACCAAAATTAAGAGAAGGTGGGCTCTTCATAATTTCCTTCATGCCATGTAGTCTTTGCATACATATACTATACTATTCAAAAAAGGTAGATGAATGACATAGTGGTCATCATTCATGGAATGGAGGGTATGTTGTGTATATAGAGTCTTCCAATTAAATTAATAAGCTGCAAGTGGGTGACAAATGCATTAGGCTAAGCGTTTAGTTGGGGTAGGTAATCCAGTTCGCAAGATTTGTACAGTTCGCTATTAACGGTCTACATGGTCTTTTATGTTCCAATCCATCCTCTTTTTCTTTCTTTCTTTAAATTATTGTAAATGGCTTGTTCAATTTAAAAATTTAAATTATTAAGTAAAAATTTGTAAATAATTTTATTATAATATCCAACACACTCTTATACAAAATTTCTTAAAACTTATTTGCACAATCATATGCCTGCTATATTGAGTTGAAACTTAATTTTAGTTAAAAAAAATATGTGATGGTAAGAATCAATCTCTTCCATTGCCTAGTTATTGAGATTTTAATACTATACAAGAACTCATCCAATTCAAAAGGGTAATTTATTAAGAGAAAATTTATAAATAATATTATTATGATTTTTAACATTATTCTTCTTGTACAAAACTCTTAGGTTTAAAATGCCACCAAAGCACATATTTATTGTACCTTATGCTAAAACTTGATTTTAATCAAGACTTGTTCAATTTAAAAATTTAAACATAAGTAAATGTTTAAGAATAATTTTAATATAATTTTTTAACAATTACCAGGGTTTTTGGAGGCTTTGTCAGAAACCAAATTCTCTTCCTATATGCCTTCCCATATTAGCTTGATGAATTTGCCAAATATTAATTTATTTCTCTAAGTGTATTTTCCTACATGGATTTGATGCATTTCTTAAAAAAAAAAATCAAAATTAAGTTTATTTGAAAAAAACAAATCTTTCTTTATCAACCTGAATAGCTTTCTTCTAGTCTAATAGATGCATTTAATTATATATATAATTATAATTCTAGCTTGCATTAAGTCACCACCAGCAGTGGGTGTGTCATTCCTGATTAGCTAAAAGATTGAGATCATAGGACACTCCTTTGTTTCTCCTTTTTCAGTTTTTCTTTTAATATTATATTCTTCCCAATAGTTCCATCAAGTGCTTTCATAGTTGGAAGAATCTCCTACGTGATAATTTAGATATCAAAGGCTGACAACCCACTAAAGTTTGCACAGACAAAAATAGAGCAAGTGGGCGTGGAAAAGAGCACAAAGCAGTACTGCAACCCCAAGTTTATTACTCTTGGCTATACAAATTTGAATTAATATCTGATTTTTAAATTTCCTTAATGACCCAAAAAGTCATTTGGATCAAATCTTAGTAAAGAGCATACCCATCAATAAAGGTTCTCTTCTCTACTATTATGATCAGTGAAGAATTCATGAATACAGGTAATTGCATATGCCTTAGACAAAAACAGGCCCTATATTCAACTTTTCTTCTATCTCTAATTATAAAATTACACCCAAGAGATCACAGGCTAGCTGTAATTATATCCTTTCACATTGCTCAAATAGCAAAGGTAGTGTTTTTTTTTTAAAGTAGCCATATGTATCCTATGGTTAGTTCTAAACAACTCCAAACAGGATGTAACAATCCATGGAAAAAAAAAAAGAGAGCGATAGGAAAGAAGACAAAGGAGAAAAATGCAGGCTCTTGTTCTCCTTGTCCTCTCATTTCTTTCAACAAAACTTAGGTCTGAGTCTTTTAGTGTGTGTAGTCAATAGGCTTTTTTAATAAAAACATAACATCTATTTTTTTAAAAATATTTATTTGTCATGTTTTTATTAAATAACCTAATAACAAACACCAAAAAGCCACCTTTAAGTTTTGTCTACTTTTTTTTTTTACCAGGATCCTTCACCAATCATTCCGGTCCAATACCCAGTAGATGAATTCCCTTGTCCTTTATTTTGATCCACTTCATGAGTACCTGGAATCAGCTTGACATCTCCAAAAGGAAACAACAACTTCCCAGCATTAATATTATTCTCTTGAGCACCATATCTGCTTCCAAGCCCCTGGTCATCAACTGAAAACCCAAGGCTTGGCTTAACCTCATGCATGGGATTAAACCCAGATGGGAAAAGTGCATTATTTGAGTTTGGCATCAATATTGGATTGTGAACAAAAGGATGATTATTCAAACCCCTAGAAGCCATGCCTGCCCTTAGTAGCTCCAAAGCAGAAGAAGAAGAAGTTGAAGAAGAAGAAGAACTCTGGTAACTAAGCCCATGATGATCATAATTCTCCATAATAGGTGGGAAAGCCAGATTAAGATCTTGGCCTCCCTGCATTAATATTTTAGGACTTTGAGAAGAAGAAGAAGGAACTGCAGTTGTTGGTGGATTCAAGTCAGGAAGAACCTTTGATGATGATGAAGAAGATGAAGAAGTAAGCTTCTTGTTCTTTCTAGAACCTCCTCCAACTGGGACATTTCTGAGGGAACCACCTTCAGTCCAGTACCTTCTACAAGTTTTGCAGAAGTATCTGGGTTGTGTGAGGCTATAGTTGTTGTAATAGCAGAACTTGGTGTTGGTGGAATTGCACCTTGGGCAATTCAGTTGCTCCTGGGGCCTTGCCTTCTTTTCTAATCCTACTGTTTTTGTGCATGAATTATTATTTGGAGCTATATTCCCTTCCATAGCTATCTTGCTTGCTTCCACAGCTCCAATTGATATTTTACCTCCTGAAAAATTTTTGACAAAAAAAAGAGGGGGAAAAAGAAGGGAGAGCTATGATTATATTGTTTAAATTGTGATAAAAATTCATCGTAGTCCATATATACGTAACAGATTTCAAGAGCTGGCAATTGGGTATTTCATGTTTGGATTCACCGAATAAAAAATTAAGAAGAAAATTAATTAACAAGGAGCGAAAAAGATAATTATCATGTTGTGCGAAGGAATTAATCAATAGTAATAACATATATTATCTTTTTTCTCTTGATCTATTCATAAGCGATAAAGAGGAGGAAAAGAAAAGGCGGTACTTTTGTATTTAGGACCAGGTTGAACATATAATCCTTATATAGCTAGAAAATATAAAAGATACAAAAAGATCTTAAAACCCAAGTGGAAATTGATGTTTTTGTGTCAGCTTTAGAACAAAACCTAACATCAAGAATAAATATAACTCAGAAGAACTTGTGCATCAAAGGAAAAGTCATGAGAAATAAAAATCCACCCACCTGTGGCTGGACTGAGCAATTCATAGACATGAATTCCCAGAAGAAAAGAAAGAGAAAAGCAAAGGGATGACTTGAAAGAGAGAGAGAGAGAGAGAGAGTTCACCTTGTTTGTCTGAAGCTCTGCTTTGTGCCAAGAAAGAATGTTTTAGTTCGTTTGTGGGCTGGTTTTGTGTGTTGGCTTTACTTTATCAATGATGCTAAGGAAAAAGAGAAAAGAGAAAAAGAGATGAGAGAAAGTGAAAAAATGTATTTGCTTTGACTATACTCGCAATAACACCTCTTTATTAATCACTGTTTTAGTCCTTAGGGCTTACTTTATTTATTTCTATGTGGGTTTATCTTTAATGCTTTTCTCCTTTTAATATTAAATTGGTTTCTTTTTTCTTTTATTTTTGGTCTGCTTTTGTTTTTTGTTTTTTTATTGGTGTGGAATAATGAGTGTGTACTGGGGTGGGTTTCTCTTTTATGAACGATATGGACTCTTGCTGTGTTCAATTGTCAAACCTTCTTTTTCTCTAATCAATTAGAGGACCATTCACGAGCTGTGATAACCTTATGTTAATCAGAAACATTGGATTTGATTGCTTCATACCTTCCTTTAATTGTCAAAAACCCTTTTTCTGCATTAATTTCCCCTCTATGTTTCAGCTGTTATATCGTAGGGTTTGCTTACAAAGTAATCAAGCACATTCAATTCTCTCCTTAGGAGATTCTTCCTCTTTTTTTTTTTGGCTTCTTGATCTCACTAGTCCTAAAAATTTTTAGATATACTTGTACTATAAAATAATTGACAAATCAAGATAATCATACATAAATACATAAATGTGTTATATATAAGTCTCATTAAAAGGTGTAGGTGACATATCTATATGTCTATTAATAATTAGTTCTATGACATATATTTTATAGATCAAATTTATTTTAAAAAAATTTATCGAGTGGATTACGTTATACCTGTAAGCAAAAATATAGGAACGCATTTTCAAGTGGAGAATTTTTCTAATGCTTCGATGGTGACAAACAAGATTGCCTGTGAAACCTGGCAAAGCAGCTAAAATGTACCAGAAAGCTGGGGTGAAATCTACTTTTATGCTTTGCATGCTTAAATTAGCCACGAGGTGACCATGTGTTAATTGATTTTTAAATTATATATATATATATATATACACACAAAAACAAAACATGTGTTGTGATATTTCATTGAATTAAAGATCTGATTATTTAATAATAATCACAACTTGTAAGCCCATTAAGGAATTAATATATTTAATTGCTTAATAAAATAAACCACTAAGAGAAAATGAGAAGGAGCTAGAAGAAAAATTGTGAGATTGTATTACCACCTGATTAAAAAGAGAATCCAAAGTAAAAAAATAAAAAACTAATTTGTTAAGTGAAAAGATCTCAAGTTTTAAGGAGTATTTAGATTTGGGAAATTTTCACTATGATAGTCAGGTATATTTCAAGTTGCTTCGTTCACTTCAACTAGCATTAAATGTATCATTTGTTACGACTTAGCTAAGAGAAAAATCCAACGTAAAAGACTAACATGCATGTTCGGGGTGAAAAAAGAACCTCAAAATTTGTATATCATCCTATATAAATCTCAATGGTCAGTGAAGGAATAACAAGTTTCCTCCAATTAAGCGTTGGCTTTCGCTGAGTTTTACGAGGAAATTATGCAAGATAATATATTACTGAATTTCAGTGTTCCCTACTTTTTCTTTTCTTCCAGGTTCCTTCCCACTACCAAAAGAAACAAGAAAAACCCAATGATACTTCTTAATGAAAAGCACAAAGTTTTTTTTTTCATTTTGCATGAGTAATTAAAGAAAAAAGCATATATAAAAAATTTCATCGGTGGACATGTATAAATAGCATTAGATGATGTGCCAATATGAACAATTTAAACTAATATTTTCTAAAAGTGGACTGATCAAAATGGTAAAAATATTCGTTTATGGTTTATTGATATGATTATAGTTATACTATGATTGAATTGATAATAATTAAATAAATATTTTAAAAATTTAATATATTAAATAAATACTTATAAATTGAAATATTTATAATTACTAATTTAATATTTCTTAAATATTTAAGAAGTCATTTTTGAATTCAACCAATAAAAAAATCATGATTAAAATTTAAAAGTATTTAATATTAAACTTTTGAAAATTTCAAATTATATTAAGTATCAAATAGTAGAGAAAGGAGGAATTTTGGCAAAAAAGTTTGATACTTGAGAGAAATGTTATTAGAAGATGAAGTATAGTAGAGAGTAAGTAACGATAGCCAACTACATGCATTTTATTTATCTTATATTATTTTTTAAATTTCTCTTCATTTTAACTATATCTTTATCATATTACCTTCTATTTTCAGTTTTCTAAAATTGTCCAAGATGAACTATACTGTTTTATAAGAAAGAATTAAAAAAAAATTAAAACCCATTAACCTTTAAACTGGTCCAATTTTGACTGATTTAACTTATTTTTTAAGTCAATTAAATTGGTTTAATGATTAATTTGTCAATTTTTCAGTTGGATCAACCTATTCAGTTGGATTTTTCTAGCATTGGTTTAAATTTATAATTAACATGAATGAGGTTTTATTGGACTATTGTATATTTTAGGCATGTAGAAGGTATTAAGTAAACCTAAACCAAAGTTGTCACTTATTATATCTTCTCAAGATACCATCTAGTAGAACGATTGTGGATCTCATTTTTATTAATTTTTAAAATTTTTAAATTTAAAAAAAGATAAAGTTGTATATAAAATAAAATAAATTACGTTAATTCGGATGTTATTATGTTCTTCTATTAAGAGTATCATATTATAACTCAAAGGGATATAGTAATAATGTGGTGATTATGTAACTTACGATTGATCATATTATTACAAATTCAAAATTTAATTTGGTTAACCTAATTTCAGTATCAACTTTGAATTTTATCTCATTTTCATAATTTTTTTTTAAAAAGATACTATCTCTAGTCTCATATATAAGAGGCTTTTCTGGGACTTGATTCGATTTAAAATATAAGAAACAAATCACTAATATCTGGTATATTAATTATAATATTTTAATTATATTTTTCTTTAAATGAGTATTTCAAATTATGAATAATAACTGTTATTAATTTTAAGGAGAAAGTACACAAATTAAATAAGAGCATTTTTAAAAAATAATTTTTATTTGGGACAAAATTAATAAGATTAATTACTTGCAACCAACTTTCTTAATTCTCACGAGTTAGCTATTTGTTTTTTATATATGAGATCAGATATAATATTAAATATATATTTTTTGTTATTTTAGTTTTATAAAAAAAATTAATTTGATCTCCTAATTTTAAAATAAACAATATTGTCTTCATATTATTCAAAACAAACTAATTTTATTTTTGTCACATCATTCATTTAAAATTTAATGTTAAATTTAACAATTTATTAACTTTTACTATTATTTACTTACTTGATATTATTAACTTGCACATACTCAAATTTAACATTTAAATTATTAAATTTTAAATTAAATTTAAAAAAGGTGACCAAGCGACCAATTGAATTGTTTTGAAAAATACTTTTTTAGTTGAAGTAATTAAATTAAAATTTTTATTAGAATAAAAGGAAAAAAAAATGAAGAGCATCATATTCAAAATTTTTTATTCAATTCTCAGAATTGACATGAGGGACATGAGAATTCACCTTTCCTTCATAAATTTGCTTTTCTAAAAAAGCTTTAAGTATGCCTCCTAAAATCAGCTACAACGTTGCTTTATGTGCCATAACGATGTCTATTCCTAATCCCTAGAAATGACATTATGATACCGACGAATTCTAAATATGAATACTAAAAAAATGAGAAAAAGAAGGGAAAAAACTTTTGAAGGAAATATAATTAGCCGACAAGAGGCGACAAAAGAGGACTGAGGTGGGTCCTAAATAAAGGGTGAGGAGATGGAAGAAAGAATAGCTTTCAATGATCTCTACAAAATTAATTTTAATTAAATATATAATTTTTTCTTTGAATATTAATATATTTAATTATGTTAAGGTCGGGGGAAGGAAGGTGAGAAATATGGAAGGTGGGGTGTCTTCAATCCATGGTTTTTAGCCCTTTTGGTTGTGATGGGGACACCGTTTTGATTTGAACACCAACCAATGGGCTCCAGAATCTGAATGACGCTGTTTGGGATCTGGTGGGCTCTTTTGCTTTGAATAAGCCTCTCATGACTGATCATGAACGTTACATTACACCCATAATTTCATTTGAATCATTATAATCACTAATTTATATATATTTTATTCAATTAATTAAGATCTTATGAAAGCTTCAAATTTAATTTATATTAGTTTAACCTCATGTCAAACAAAATCATTAGTCTGAAATTGGTGTAAGCGTGATTTGATAACAGTCATCTTATATGATCATTAATTTTCTGATATTGCTAACAAAACAAAAATCATACATTTGCATTTTGGGGAGCATTTTTTCCTGTTTAGAATAATTACTATGCAAAACTCTTTCCGAACTATTTTAACTTCATGATAATGATTTTTATTCATAACTTTCAAATGTTCGCAGAACTATCTTTTATAAGTATAAGTAAATTCACAATATCTTGTTACACTTTTTATTAAATAATATTCTAAATGCGTATTAATGTGTAAATCTACTAGTAAAATTAAAATATTATTTTGAGAGAAATATAGATTGGGGGATATTGGAACTATTTAGACAGAGAAGGTACGTGTAATACACATATATAAAGTTCAATTCTTATTTTAGTTCTTTATAGGTAGGTATATACATTTTTGTAATTATATAAATTGGAGATTCTAATATCATGTTATTAACTCATTATTAACCTTTTGCGTATATGATTGTAGTTAATTAGAGTGAAATATACTTATTGCATTGTTGGACCTAAAATACTAAAGTACACATCTATCAAAGTAGATGGAGGTCAATATTTGAATTCAAAAGGAGGCACAGCATACTACTTTTAAGTACATATTTTTGGTTTTGGCCAATATATATATACATATTGAAATAAAGGTTTGTTATTACCAAGATTATGTTGCAATAGTTTTCTAAGTCCTAGGTCCATAAGAAAGAAGAAAGGGGGAGCTTGATACTCTTATAAATAGATCTCTTTAGTTCGTATTTAAGCATCACAACAAGCTAAGCCTCAAAGTTAACTAAAAAAATGTGATCAAGGTCTTGAGAAGTTGTAAGTAAGAGAGGGTTTACAATTTATCCGTTCAAAAATTGTAACAGTTATATTTTAGTTGAGATATCTCTTTTGGGATCGTGGGTATAAATTTATTTAAGAGGCCAAATCATGTTAAATTCTTGAGTTGTTTTTTTTTTCTTTTTCTTTGTCTATTATTTGTGTGAGTACTTTCTTTGTCAATCCCAACAAGTTATATCAGAGCTAATCCCCTAAGGAGGAGAGAGAAAGGAGCAAGAAGTGCTATATCAGCAATCCAAGTGGAAAGCCAATTAGCGAAAAGTTAGTGAATCTCAATGCCATGTTAGTGATTTTCAAGAAGAGGTTTGTTCTAACTAATTTTGACATCATAGATATATTTTTCAGGTCAATTTTCTCAATTTTAGGTTATTTTATAATACTTATCATTGGTTATATGAGTGGAGTATTTAATTGAAAACTTATTAAATATCATGACTATATTGAAGTATGAGATTCTATTGTTAATGGAAAGACTAATTTTACTTTGTAGCAATCCATAATTCAAAATTATTCAAAATTATTTGGTACAACAGGGTTTTGATTCTAATTATAGTATGAAAAGCCAAGTGAAATGAAAGATTCATACTGGAGTACAAAAAAAAAGGTAGTTTGTACAAGTATTTTGGCTCTGGTCCGACAAATGAAGATCAAGATGTTGAAAGAACATCACCAAAGAAGTTATAAGATATGTTAGAAAGCAAGGATGCCTCAAAGTTGTTAACTAACTATTTAATGATAAAGATGGATCTATACTCTCTAAAGATAGAGGAGTAATGTTATTGACCATTCGAATAAATTTAATGAGTTAGTATCTAAACTATTAAATGTAGGGGAGATAATTAAGAAAGAAGAGTAGGCATTACTCTTCTTAGCTTTACTACCTAGATCTTACAAACCATTAGGCAATCAATGTGATAAATCCCAGTTATTCAGGTTTTTGTGCATATTTTCTTGCAGTAAACATGGATTTAGCCTCTAACTATAGGGTAAATATCACTTTTATACATAAAATGTTCATACTTAGAATGAATAGCTCCATACCCTGCTTTTACATTGTCAACGATATATTTTGTTTTAAATTTGAAAATGTTGACAACTAATCATAGTTGCTCTTACTGTAGATTGCTTGTTTAAGAGAGGAGTAAAATTCCTTTGTTGTCAAAGAGGCTTTAGAGTGCTTGTAGCTGCAGTTTTTAAAAGATTGCCACGGATAGAATTCATCAAGTTATGGCAAAAAGGGATGAAAATGAAGAAAAGCTTGTAGAGCAATTAGCGCCGCGGTGAGTTTGGCCTCTGTGCTACGTAAATTTTGTACTTGAACTTTTGCTTGGCAAGAAAATTTTTGGAATTCTTATTTGAATTAGTTTGTCTATTGGCCAACTGGATTTGTTCTTGCTTGCTTCCAATGATAGTGTTCCATGTCAAGAGATATTTAGTAGGAATTCCATGCTAATTGAGTTTTGATCTTAGTTCAAATGTGTAAATTAGAATTTCTTCCACTTTTGAAAATTATGATATGAACCACTTGGCCAATTCACAAATCAATTGGCTAGTGTTAGGAGAAAATTCTTTGTGATATAATTTGTATGTCCAAGCTCAAATTCAGGACTTTAGGACTTATCTTTTACCTTATTGAGGCGAGTCAATAGGTATGGCATGACCCTTAGAAATGATTTAGGCATTCATTGGTTATGGTTGTGCCTTTTAAGCCTGCCCCTTATGTAATTATATTAACACTTGAACCCTACTTGAGTTTATTCAGAAAAATCATATAACGTTGCACCTTGTTTTATGTACCAACATAAAATACCTAGCCTATACAACCTTATCATTATTGTTACAAAAATAATCTTTAAACTTGTCCCTTTTCTTGAGAAAAAGAAACAATATGGTAGTATATTCATCATGAAACAAAGTATTATGGTTGATTGAAAAAAAAAATGTAGTAGTTGATGCTTATATGGTCTTTGGATTGGAAGTCTTATGATGCATAGCAATTCTCTCTTTCTCTAATTCAGAGTTGAGCTTGTTCATTCAAAAAGAGAGAGAGAGAGAGAGAGAGAGAGAGAGAGAGAAAGAGAGTGAAAGAAGGGGATTCAACATGAGTAATTGTGAAAGGTGTATTAAGAGAGCATTTGATATGTGTATACTATCATATAAATTTTCTTAAGAGTATTTGCATTGATCTTGCCTATCATTTGTAGCAAAAAACCCTAGTCTCATTATAAGCCTAAATGTCCTTCTGATTTAGTGATTTTGTGGTACCAAATCCAGTGGAGAGAGAGAAAAAGGTGAGCTTATAAAGTTCCTGAAATTGAGGCTGGTTTATACTTGTTAGAGTCTAGAAGATTGATTCAAACACTGGTTTGAGATGAGTGTTTGGCCAAATTCACACACCCACTTCGAAATGGCTGGAAGTCTTAACTTTATCATTTGAATTTTGTTTTTAGCATATATTTCTTGTTCTTTTTATTGAATACACTCACTGATGCAGCAAGTGAGAACTATAGTAGGCATTGATGTTCATTGGACTAATGGACACTCTAATAGTGCTTTTTTTAAATTTTTTTTACTCAAGGACTTGTAAAAGTTCAAGTTTGGGGGTGTGATAAATCCTGGTTATTCAGGTTTTTGTGCATATTTTCTTACAGTAAACATGAATTTAGCCTTTAACTATAGGGTAAATATCACTTTTATGCATAAAATGCTCACACTTAGAATGAATAGCTCCATACTCTGCTTTACATTGTCAATGATATATTTTGTTTTAAATTTGAAAATGTTGAGAACTAATCATAGTTGCTCTTATTGTAGAATGCTTGTTTAAGAGAGAAGTAAAATTCCTTTGTTGTCAAAGAGGTTTCAGAGTGCTTGTAGCTACAATTTTTGGAAGATTGCCACGGATAGAATTCATCAAGTTATGGCAAAAAGGGATGAAAATGAAGAAAAGCTTGTAGAGCAATTAGCACCGCCGCAAACCATAACACAGAGGCCAAAATCGCCACGGTGAGTTTTCTCAGTGCCGTGACTTGAAGAGAGGCTAGCTGAATGCTAAGGCGAGGAAAGAGCCAGGCTACTATATGAAGCCACGCAAAAGCAAAATCCGCTGCGGCATAATAACTGGAGTCGCGATGTGAGTGTCCAAATCGTGGTGCAACTCAAGTCAGCTAAATGCAGTGTTTTCCTTAGCAAGTTTTTGAGGGTTTCTTACTTTATATAGCCAGGGATATGAAGGGAGCTGTCATTCTGGGTTGGTTTTTGCTGGTTCCAAGTGTGTACAGGCTAGAGAGAAGTTATGGAGGTATCTTGAAGTAGAGGGAAGCTAGGGATTGAAGATTGAAATTGAAATACTCTCCACTTCTAAGTTCCCTCTTCCCATCTTCTGTTCTTTTCAATTCATTTTGATGATTCTGACTTTTACTTCAACTTTGTCCTTAGCTATCTTGAATATGTATAGCTAAACTCTCTAATATAGGATTATTAGAAACTCTTGTATGAATTAGTGGTTGTTCCTTATTCTAATTTTACAATCAATGGTTAATATCTGTTCATTCAACTTTATGCTTCATGCTCTCTAATTGATTGGCTAACAATTAGATTGATTTGATACTTTGCTTGAACTTGGAAAAGGGAAAGGGAAGTTAGATCAAGAGTTGAGTGGTGTGAGTGCCTGAACTTGTTATGGGAGGTGGATGGTTTAGTTAATGAGATAGGAATAAATTCATCAACCTCACATGGTTTGCTTATGTATTATGCTAACAATTTGATCTTAATTGATTTTATAAGGAATTATGAAATTAATTAGATAATCCTATATGATATTTGGAAAAATACTTATAGGAACAAGTGAATCCTAGACTAACATGTATCACCATTGAGAGCAAAAGTATTGAATATTGAGTAAATTACTATAAAATACAAGAGGGACTAATAATCCTGAATGTCATTATTCACCCGAAAATCCAAATACTAACCTTGAACTTTGTATAGTTTATAAACTATAATAACTTTTTTTTAACACCAAAACTTAAATTGATCAGCTTAATTTAAATTATGGTGTGAATTTTGGTACTTGACGAATTTTGACATTAAATCCTCGTGGAAACGATCTTTTCTTATCACTATATAGCTTTTGTGATATGTACACTTACGTGTAGCCTTCAAGGAAGCAACACAATGCTAACAGGAAAAAGTGTACTACAGTTGAATGATGTGATAAGGAGCTTAAAGAAGAATCAATGATGGGAAATACAAATTACCCAGAAAGAGTTAACTATTAATTGTAGAAAGTTCTAAGAGAAGGAGAAAGAAGAGAGGTGGCTAACATGGTGAATGCTCAAGATCTTAATCAAAAGACTTTAACACTATTGAGTGCCACTACTGTAAAGAATTGGTCACATCTAGGTTCATCCCAAAGTTCAAAGAGGACATGCAAAACTTAAAAGAGTTGAAGAGCAAATCAAAGATTGATTCTTTTTTAAATGTGGTCAATAATGATGATGAATTTTACTTCTCAAATACAACTATTGAGAATAATTCTATATGGGTAATGGATTTTGCTACCGATATCTATGTATGCACTAATGAGACTTGTTTGATACTTTGCACACTAAAGGAGACTTTGGTTATGTTAATGTGGGAAACAATTTGAGGCAAAATGTTGAAGATGTTGGGAGAGTTCACTTAAAGGTTCTTATTGGTAAATCAAAGAAGCTCCTTCTAATGTAACATATGTGCTTATTGATGAAGTTAATGTTATTTCATTGAGTGAGTTTGTTTTACATGGATATTGGGTAATGTTGTAGAGCATACAAGGGTAGAAACTTTAGTTATGTAGCGAAAGAGGAAAGGGAAGAAACATTTACTACTTAAATAGACATACTTTGTTAACAAAAGTGGAATGCAATAGAAGGAAAGACGCTCAGAAGATTGGGAAGAGGTTTTGATTTTCCAACAAAGTAGAGATATGTGGGACTTTGGAAAAAAGGGAGGATTTGTTGCATTAGTTTTTCTATGTTCCACATTGGTGGGAATGAAGAAGGGAGGAGTGTGGTGCTCTTATAAATAGGCCTATATAGTTATTGTTTAAACACCACAACAAGCCAAGCCTTAGGATTAACTACAAGAGTATAATCAAGGTCTTGGGAAGTTATGTGCAAGAGAGGCTTTGTAATTCTATTCGTTCAAAAATTGTAACAATTTTATTTTAGTAGAGATATCCCTTTTAGGATTAGGGTATTGATCTCTTAAAGGGATTGAACCATGCTAAATTCTTGAGTTATTTTTTATCTTTTTTTCCTCTATTGTTTGTGTGGGTGCTTCCATTGTGTGTCCTAATAGATTAAACAGTAATACATCAAAGAAATTAAGAAAATGATACATTTCAAATTGATTTAATTATATATCAAGCACAAAAGTACGATTTTGCTTATTTGAAAAAGAGAGTTAAGATCAGGGGTAAATTTTCTCCCTTTGAGAATATGCAATCTTGGACGGAGATTATGCTTCGTGTCAATATAATCTTAATTGATTCAACTGGTTTAGTATATATATGTCTATATTGGTTTATTTATATTTATAATTGGGAGAAAATGCAAAGCCTTTTTTAATTTTGGATCATTTGCAAATACCTTCCTCAATTTTTGAAATCCAAAGATACCTTTTAAACTATTACTTTTCAAGGCTGAGATAATTTTATCTAATTTCTCGTTGACACAGTTGACAGAAATGCTAAAATGAATACAACTCAGGTTCCACACTTTGAAAGCTCCTCCTATCCTTCAAATCATTAGAGATTATGGTGTATAGAAGCATTTTCCAACGTAATTAGAGTAATACGTAGTGTGAACTCTGGTGGGATTTCATTTTGCGATAATCAAATTCTGTTTACGTTGGCTGTTTGAGAATTTAGGGATTTAGCGCATGTCATATCCTTCCTGCACTACCCTTCTTTCAATATCATAACCACCTTAGTGATCAATGGGATCGTGTCACATGATTAAAAAAAAAAGTTTAAAATGGCATGTTTGTTAACAACGTTAAAAGGATTTAAATTTTCAGAGGTGATAATTCAAGAGGTTTCTTTCCCCAAAAGTTATTAAAAATATTTGTAAATGACATAAAGTTAACAAAAAATTTGCATTTTTTAATGATTTATACTAATAAATTTTAATGTATGTTTCTTTTTAGAGGATGTATCTAAATTTAAAATTGAATTATTTTGAATTTCTAAAATTTTACTTAATTTTTATAATTCTGGCAAGTTCTCATGTCTCTATAAATAATAAGAAAGAAAAATTACAACTAAGGGCTCAAATATTATAAAATTTATAATAAAATACCTTAAAAATTAAAATTATTATTAAGGACCATTATTACTATTGAGTTTTATGTAATTTTACTACTATTTTTAAGAGATTTACTATTAGGTATAAAAAAGTTTCAACACTTTTTTATACCTGGTAGTAAATTCTTTAAAATTGATAGTAAAATACTTTAAAACTTGATGATAATGATGACCCTTAAAAATAATTTTGATTTTTGAGGTCATTTATTATAAATATTATATGATATGGGTCCTTTATTGTAATTTTTCTTAATAAGAATGGAAAAACTTTGTCTCAAATAATAAAAGATGGGGACAAAAATAACAAGGGCAAGAAAGTGACGAGAACAAGAATGAAAAAAAAATCTCCCCACGCCTGTCCTTTTCGTTTACCTCCCTGATTCCTTGTGCATATTGACCCCATATATACCTTCTAATATTTATGTACATTTATGATTTATTGTTGCATTAAGATGTATCACTTTGAAATTCCGTGTTTGCATGTGTGTTAATCATAAGAGTTCATGTTATAAATTTTGACGATGATAAATGTTAATAAATATAATATTATTTTGTTTTAACTTGTAATACATTATATTTGAATTATGTTTTATCACTTAACAATGAGATATATTTGTTTGTGATGTACTCCATATAGTTTTGTACAATGTGATATATATATATATATATATATATATATATATATATAAAATCAAATATATGATTATAATAAAATATTCATATGCATGATAAAAATTATTTATATTATACTAAACATTATTAAGTCATGCATATTGTTAAATATGAATTAAACTAAATTTAATTTGTAATTTAGATATCCACTTGTCGTTAAAAGAAAGAAGGATAAGCATTAAAGGAAAGAAAATAGAATATTAATATCATACTTTTCTTAAAAAAATAACAATATAAAAATATACTCCAATAATTAAAGAAGTTAAAGATTTGAAAGTTTTGTTGCATCAAGATAGTCAATAGATTTAAGTAGATATATTTATCATGGGCTAAGAGTTTTAAGATGATGTTCAATGATTTATATTAACATTATTGACTTAGGATATTTTGATTATTAAGATATTTGTTTGGACTAAATTTTTTTTTGAAATCTAGATTTTATATAAAGTTTATTTTGACCTTTGATCACTATTTTAATTATATCTTACAAATTGTGACTATTCAATTGCTAGGTTGAAAATTCAAAATAATTGTCATATTTTACCTACAAATCGACTAATGGCCTTGACAGTTATAACTAGCAATATCAGGATATTTTTTTTTAAAAAGTGTATAATGATTTTTTTTTTTTTTGTGTTTAACAGCTAATTTTCATAGAATCTTATATATATATATATATATATATGGTCATCCCAAACATATTTTTAAGTATAATGAAGTGCTATAATGTGATTTTCAACTTGTTTTATCGTCTTTGAGAGAGAAACAAATATCATTGAGCCAAAAATTGTGTAAATCTATATTATTTGAGATATTAGAATTTCATCTTGTATGTCGATTCTTTGAGAAAGTTTCTTTGAGCAACATTCTTCAGTAGTCTTTATGAAGCAAGGATGGTTTATCACTTGTAAGAAAAAACAAGAGTAGGAAAGCTCTTGAAGTAATTTTCCTCTTGGAGAGAGGTTTACTCTTTTTTAAAGCGAGAAATAATTTTAGGTTGAGTTGGAAGTTATAAAGATTCACAAATATTTGTCAAACTTGTATATTTAGTGGAGAAATTTTAATTAAAAGCTTAGGGACTTGATCTAGGCTTAGATTGGAGTTGAACCAAACTCTTGAAGTAATTTTGCTCTTGATGCTCAATTTTAAATTGATACTTTGCATGAAGTATTGATCATTTATTACTTAATACATTTTCTTAGATCTATTTCAAATAAATAAATAAATTGTTGAAGATGTTGTAAAATTATTCTAATTTACATGGAAACAAATTTTGCATCAAGTTTAACTATATATGCAAGTCTAAAACATTTAACTTAAATTGATTAAAACAAATATTATCTTTTCTTATCATCTTATTAACTCTTTGAATAGTGGTGACTTTGTTTTATTTATTATATTTTGTATTAGGAAAATTCTTGGTAATTTTCACTTCTTTTTATGGCTGTGCTCTATTTTCTCAAATGCAACCCAGGAAAGGAGTGAGGTATTACTTTCTAAATGGTGGACCATTCTTCGGTTGAAGCAAAAAATTTTTAATGAACATATCAGCTACAGCAACCAAACGTGCACAAAATCAAATAAAGTCATAATCAGTTAATGTAAGCGGTAAGTAAATTAATGTTTTGGTTAGGTTTAAGTCCAAATCTTTCTATTTTTCAAAAGCAATCGGGCATCTACGAAATCTAACTCAAATCATTCCAATTATATTTAGATCTCTGATTTGATATAATTTTCTGTACTCATTTACTATGTATATTATTTTAAAATTACTCTCAAGAAAGTAATAACTTGAAAGTCACTCTTTGCCTTGAAATCCCCCCTAACTATAGGGTAAAGCTCAAAATCATTATGTCCCGTTTGATTTAATAATGTGAGTTGCTCAATATTTTTGGTAATTTGTTCAATGATCATTTACCTATTATGTGATATTTGATGTTTAAATTTTAATTAAAATAATTATGTAAATATTAAAATAATGAATAATTTTATTTTTAAATGTCTATTTCATTTGAATTTTGGATATTTTTAGTATATTGCTGTTAGAATTAAATGAACAATTTCAATTTTAAAATTTCAGTTTAATGCCACAAATAGTTTTTACAAAACTGCAAACTATTCAAGATATTGGTAAATATACTTTTAACATGAAATTACTTATCATTTTAACTTTTCTATGATTATTTCTCTTAAAATCAAAGCTAAAAAAATCATAAAATGATTAAATAATAATACTAAAACAAACCATATAAGAAAATTAAATAAGTCATAAATTAAGGAGACAAACTGATGTACATGAAGATAAAGAATGCCGAAAGTGTGTGTGTGAAACTCTTACAATCATAGAGTTGGTTGGCATACAAAAAATGAAAATAGAAAAAGATGGATGGTCATTTTTTTATCCTTTACTAAGCAAAATAGTAGACATGTTGATGGAAACTATCACGTCCTCAAATGGAAACATGACGGGCATGACTTACGGGGAATTTATCGTAAGCTAAATGACAACAAGGATTTCTTTGCCATGAAAAAAATTGGATTGAATATAGCAATTCTAAGATAATACATAATTCTAAAGGCTTCATTTCATTCATAAAGAGTCTAAGGATTTACAATCTTCTAGAATTCATAGCAATTATCAACATGCAACTTGTTAAAGAAAATCTGGCAGAGTTTTCCTAAATTTCAAACATCCAAGATTCCCTATAACCAATTAGCTCAGCACAACAAAATAAAATAAATAAAAACAATAACAAAAGAGAGCTCTATTCTCACATGCAGATAAGAAAGTATAATCATATGGAAGGGAGATTTTGTCTGTACATATGTGGAGCTATAACTAGGATTCAAATTACAAGACATAAATATACAACACAAAATAATTAGGCCCAACAAAACAAAGTTGGGCTCACCATTGAAAACCCTCCTGAATACTTTGACAGAGATGGATTGGTTGTAGGTTTACTATTTCTAATAATAAATAATGAGTGAGTCGCGAGACTCAATGGGTGGAAAATAAATCACAGCAACAAAAGGGAAAACTAGGCACAGAGTTTTTCTAATGAAAATAAATATTATTATTATATATATTTAGGTGAATAAATCAATTCATGAGTCTTTAAGTCTAAACTATAAAGACATATGGAAGTATATACAAATATATTTAAGTCTAAAATGATTAGTTTGATATTTTATGTATATATATATATTAAGTATAATATGAAATCAGGCATAACCAATTTAATCAAGTTAATAGGATTAATAATAGTGATGATGATGATAATAATGACAATAATAAGAGTGTTGGCAATTAATTTAAAAATGAGGCTATCAATGTAAATTTTAAATGCTAGAAAAGAGTAAATAATTTTGCAGAAAACCATAGGAAGGATCGTGCAAAACTCTAAAATCTAAAATCTAATATGTAAGATTTACTAGCATGGACACTCTAGCCATGAAGGGTGAGTAACCATATATTCGCATATGTGGTCGTAGCCATAACCTTACAGAGCATTCCACTTAGTACCATTTAGGTACTCAATCATATAATCCATATGGAAAATGTCATGATGCACTGAGCCTAATAGGACTGTTGTTAGCAATTAACGTTCTGCGCAATCCTATCTTAAAATATAACAGTATATATAGTATATATAATAGAGTATATTTCACACATCAAGTCTTACAGACCAATTAGTTTGTAATATCTCTATTACCTCAATAACTAAGATTACACAAACATAAATCACTTCTTAAGTCTCCAAATTTCTTATTCTTAGCCTCATATCATCTCATGACCATTGAAAATATAAATACATAAGGCGTATCATGATCTAGGAGTTTTGAATATAACATTGACTTACACAAAATGAGAGCTACCACTTAGGATGCTTGTCCTCAAAGATACACAAAGTTCAAACCATGAAAAAAAAGAGATTTAAAATGGATGAAATTCAAAAGCTGTACCATGCTTTATAATCTACCCATTGTGCTTGTAAATAAATTTAACGATGTCTCTATGCTGAACATTGTCACCCTTCCATTAAGGTGCCCGAAATGACTTCTAGAATAATCATAAAATTTTTGTTAATTTCCATAAGTCCAATTTGGGGGTTTTTTTTTTAACATAGATTATGGTTGAACTTGCTTAAGTTATTATTTTACCTACCTTTTTGTTGCCTAGAATTAAATTTGGTTATTTTAGTACTTTAATTTACCTCTTTATCAATCCCTAAACTTATCACTAGACTTAGTTGGTTCCATCATTAAGATTAGCTAGAATAGAAATAGTTACCAATGCAATATCATATTAAGGTAGCACTTAATTTGCATCACAAAGTGTCCAAAATTATCTTTTATCAATTTCAACACTTTTAATAGCGGAATTTACCGATGTTAAATGTCAAATTAATTCATTTTTTATTAAATGAACTATTTGAACATACCAAACTCATTTCCTATCATTAATACACTTGTTCATATAGAATCATCACAAAATGAGGCAAGAAATTCAGATTTGGAGCATGCACATTAAGATTAACCAATTTCATAAGCTTCCATGCAATTTCATATTCTATCACAAATTTTAAAAATTCATAATTTAAGCTAAGCAATTTCAAATCATGTAAACTAGGACTCTATGGAAAGCTCAGGACATGATCTAGCTACTATAAAAATTTTAGATTAAAATAATATCATTTGGCCTACAAAATTCTAATGGAAGAGTAACTAGGTCAGAATCTCAGACTAGTATAGACTTGGAAGTTTAAAAATTTATATCTCACTTTATAGAACTCTAAATTAAGTGATCTTAGTGGCTATGAAAAGGTTATGATGCCAACTATATGCTTGTAAGATTTCATATTTATTGGACTTCATTTAGCCCCTCAAATATACCAAAAACCAAACTAACCAAATGAATAGTACATTAACAGTTTTTGCAAATTTTAGCCAACTTTGAAAAATTATAATAAATTTTATAGAGCTCCAAAAATTTTATTCTTTAGCTTTGTGACAAACTGTAAATGAGATCTACATGTTTGTCAAAGATCATACCAAAATTCATCCAATTATTCTAGTTTGGATTCAGGGGAAGAATATAGCTCAAAATGGTGCATAATTGGGTTTAAGAGAGCCAAAATGACTTCACCTGTGCAATGTGACCATTTGTGTGCATCCAAAATCTCAAACACAGCATATAGAAGCATCACAATAGATCCAAAATATCATGGAACTCAAAACCACTCCATCACTTGATCATATACACATGCATCCCATGGCGCAAGTATGTCAAAAACTTAAGTTCTCATAGATTTGGTTTCAAATGTGGTTCATACAACATGTTTACGTGCTTTTACACATGAGTGAGGGTTTACATCCCATATATAACATATACATTCATACTTTAACATAAATTTACACAAAATCCTATTCTATTATCAAAGTAACATGTCTCAAGCTTCTTGGCCTACCTTCTTAGCTCTATGGGTATCACCTAAACATGGTTAGACATAAAGTGAGGGAGAGTGAGATTTAAAGAATTCCAACATCTCATTCACCCTTCCAAGAATGCATATATGGCATGTTATCATGTGAAAGAGAGCAAGTATGCATCAAATGCTTCCAAGTATTAAACATAAATATGTTCACAAAGTCATAAAGATCCTTTAATATTAAGAACATGCTCTTGGGTCTTTTGGTCTAGTCTCACCTAATTATATGGACTTTTAGATTAGCCTAACCTATTTCAAGGACTTTTAACTTAGCCTCACTCATTCTATGAGACTTTTGGCTTTGTCTCACCTTTACTTGGGGACTTTTGGTTTCACCTCACCCAATTCAAGGGATTTTTGATACAACCTCACATATTAAGAGCCATTTCACATTCAAAATGCAAGTATAAACATGTATTCATCATTAATTGCAAATTCATAGTGACGAACACCTACTAATCTATACAAGAGTCTCTAATAATGCTAGATTAGGGAGTTTAGCTATACATGTTCATGAAAACCAGCAACAAAGTTAAAGCAAAGGTTAGATACATAAGAGAAAATGCAAAGGAACAAAGAAGGAAGGAAGAAACTTAGAAATAAATCTTGTCTCTGCTTCAATTTTCAGTCTCTAGCAACCCTTTACTTCAAAATGCCTTTCTTAGCTTTTCCCTGGCCTCTGCACACTCAAACTAGACCAAAGACAACCTAGAATGATGACTCCCCTTACAACAATGGCCATATGAAGTAAGAAACTCTCAAAATTTTAACAAAGAAAACACTGCGTTTTGCTAAAACACATCGTGTCGTGGCTTAAAAGGTCATACCATGGTGAAGTTGAGTGCTGGATCAATATTGGCATCTCACGACAAGTTTGACTACTGGATGGGCTGAATACGCTACGCACCATGGCACAGCATATTCTCATTGCAGCGGGTTTAGTCTCTACCTGTCGTTATACCATGACTCAATGTGCTTTTGCCGTAACTTCAACTGTCTTGATTTATGCCGCAGCTCAACACGTTTTCGTCGTGGCGTGTTTAGCTTATGTGTGATGTTTTGTCATAGCATGATTAGGATGCATTGCGGCGCAAATTTTCCTGCAAGCTTACCTTCATTTTCTTCCCTTTTAGCTGCAACTTAATGAATTCTAGCCTGGCCAAACTTTTAAAAACAATAGCTACAAGTACTCTAAAGCCTTTTTGAGATAAGGAATTTCAATTTTCTCTTAAACATGCACCCTAAAACAAAGGCAAAGTATGATTAGTTCTCAATATACTTAAAATTAAAACCAAACTTATCATTTACAATGTGAAAGTTGAGTATATAGCTATTCATCCTAAGTGCGTTTATTTTATCTATAATAAGTATGATTT
Organism: Erythrophleum fordii; assembly: GCA_032878935.1. Taxonomy (NCBI): domain Eukaryota; kingdom Viridiplantae; phylum Streptophyta; class Magnoliopsida; order Fabales; family Fabaceae; genus Erythrophleum; species Erythrophleum fordii. Next base: position 9,822,826 of record JAVQMF010000047.1, read on the forward strand.
ATTGTGTAATTAAAGGCTAAATCCATATTTACTAAAAGAAAATATGCACAATAACATGAGAAACAAGGAGTTATCACACCTTAAACTTGAATTTTTACTCATCCTCGAGTATAGCAAATAAAAAACATTATCAGAGTGTCCATAGGTCCGGTGAACATCAATGTCTACTATAGTTCTTACTTGTTACATTAGAGAGTATATTCAATAGGAAGAACATGCAATACATGCCAGAAGCAAAGTTCAAATGATAAAGCTAAGACTTTTAACCATTTCAAAGTGTGTGTGTGAGTTTGGCCAAACACTTATCTCAAACAAGTGTCATAATCAACTTTCTGCACTCTAACATATATAAACCAGTTTCAAATATAGAAACTTTATAAGCTCACCTTTTTTTCCCTCTCTATTAAATTAGGTACCACAAAACCACTAGATTAAAAGGACTTTAGGCTTGTAATGAGGCTAGGGTTGTGGCTACAAATGATAGGTAAGATCAGTGCAAAAGATCTTGAGAAAATTTATAAGATAGTATACACATACTAGAGGTTCTCTCAATGCACTTTCAACAATTATTCCCACTGAAACCCCTTCTCTTTTTTTTTTTCTTTTCAATAAATCTCTTTCAAACTTAGGCCTTTTTGACTTCAATTAAACTTTAACTTTTCTCTTCTTCATTTTTTTTTGAATAAACATGTAATCAGCTCAACTCTGAGTCAGAGGAAGGGAGAATTGACATAAACCATAAGACTTCAATTCCAAAGACCATATAAGCATCAATTACTACATATCTTTTTCAATCAACCATAATGCTTTGTTTCTTAATGAATATACAACCACTTTTTCTCAAGAAAAGGGATAAGCTTAAAGATATATATATTTTTAATAAGGCTAAACAACTTAGGTATTTATGTTAGTAAACAAACAAAGTACAATATTATATGGTTTTTTTCTAAATAAGCTCAAATAAGGTTCAAGCATTAATATAATTAAATAAGGGGTAGGCTTGAAAGGCACGATCGCAACCAAGGAATGCCCAAATCATCTCTAAGGGTCATGCCATACCTATTGATGTCCCTCAAGAAGGTAGAAGATAGGTTCTAGAGTCTTAAATTTGAGATTGGACATACAAATTAAATTACAGCAAAGATTTCTCCCAACACTAGTAATTGACTTATGTCTTGGCCAAATGGTGCATGGTTCGCTCGAGGGTTGAGATACATTAGCCTGGGAGTGACTTCCGTAGCTCCATTAATAGGAAGGGGAGTTAGCTTAGTCTTCCAAGGGGGACTACTGCCTTACTCCGAAGTCTATAGAGGAGGTCTCAATATGATTAGGTTTGAAGCTGGCCATAGGATTCAATTCAAGGCTCCTTCTCTTGTGAATGAGTAAGGTTGGCTTTCTCGACAAGGCTGGGCTAGTTCAGAAGAGCCAGAAGAGGATGTTGCCTCAGTCATCCCTTTTAAGGCTAAGATAGGAGCCATACTTCTACTTCTATTCAAGGCAAGAACCCTACTTACTGGTCAAGAAAGCAACAGAAGTCCCTCTTCAGCATTTTAATGATCCTCTATCTTTTAGCCCCCTTGGTTGGTCGAAGGCAGGAACCCCACTTAAGAATACAACCAAACCCTTTTAGGGGGAAAGTAGTCCAATTAATTATCAGTCGTCTTCCGATACAAAGGAAGGTAGAAAAGAAATTAGAGCATGTGGATGGGGAAGGAAAAGGTAGGCTTAGAACCAGCTCTAGCAAGAGAGCGAAGGGAGGAGGTGGGTCACACAGTATAGCTAGAGAAGCTAGCTTTGAAACATAGGGAAGGAATCTCAACTTACAAATGCTCTATTTAAGTTCTCTATCAGAGCTTTTAACGCGCATTGAGAAAGCAGTTTAAGTGTAACTTGACGAGCATGTATAAGCCCATTCAAAGGCATGCAAAAGGCAGCGTGATAACAACATCGAAAGTTAAGCGAAGGTGCATGTGGAGTCCTCAGTAAGGATTGAACCGAGTGATTGGGAAGGTTGTCATACCATTGAAATAGGACTAAACTTCAAAGTAAAGTCATACTCATTTTGATACTACAATAGGAGATGGTCCAGACTCATTCGTAATATAGGATGACCATGGAAGTCCAAAATTCTCTTTATTTTCTCTCTTTATTTAGGTTTATTTCTCTTGTTTCATTTTATAGATATAGGCCCCTCCTTTCTTTATTCTTTCTTTTACTATAACCCTATCTTAATTCCAGCGCTCCTGAGCATCCGCACTTTGTCTTCGTTGATCAACCCAAAGATCATTTGTTTAGGCTCCTGCTCTTGTCTTTCTCCAACTTTGAAAGACAGAAGCTTCTTTATATACACAATTCTCAGTCTAGTTCCCTACAAGATATGCTAGCAAGGCCTATGTGGAAGAAAGAGGGTTTGATTCATTCTTATCTTGAGAAAGAAAGAAGTCACAAGCCAAGGGCTGATTCAGCTTGAGCAATTCTTGGCTAAACAAGAGAAATGGCATCTTTCCTAAGACCGCTAGCGCTTTCTAAGCGAACGACTTGTTGGCTCGGGTTCCTTCTTTCCCTTTAAAGTGAAAACGTTAGCAAGAAGAGCTAATGAAAGAAGATCGAAGTCGTGAACAGGAAAAGCTAAGACCGGTTATATCGAGATGAAAGAAGCCTCTAAACTATGGTTGTTAGGATGGAGCTTTCTCCTTGACCGACGGCTTCTCAAATGATTACTTAGTATACGGTTTTGTAAGGAACATTCTTTCCTATCTTTTTTATCCGCGTTCTCATTTGCACTTTAAGCTACGTTTTGAATCAAATTGGAACTAGACCAGACAGCTTGATAGAAAGAAAGCATCAAGCCAAAACGATGGAAGCCTAACTGGAATAGCAGGTCCCATCATACCTTTAAAGTGGGAGATCGAGCAGATGACTCCGTTCTTAGGATTATTAGGAGTCGAAGAGGTTGATCGAAGTGAATAGCTGCGTAACTTGACCACCACTCTTGAAATAGGTCCGAAGATTATGGGCAGAGAGTAAGGAGGCTGAGGGAGGTGGCGTTCTGAAGGAAGTGAGGCTGGAATGGAAGAAAATAAGAGCTGTGTCGATAAGTTCATGATGAGTTCTTTTCATTGTCTGTGAATTGGTTGGGCTGTGGGTGAGAAAGAAGGGTGATTGGGAATAGAAGCTAGCAGCCGATCAATCTAGAAAAACTGGCTCTTTCGAAGGAGGTGGTTATAGAAAGAGATCAAAATAGATGTAAGTGGATAGTGTAATTTCACTCTTAAAAGGCCGAATAAGGGGTCGCACATATTGATTAAACCTTTTGAAAGCTATTCGATCTAGATCTCCTTAATATTAATAGAAAGAAGTTCTTCAGTTAGGTTTCAAAAGTAGTTAGTTTTCAGAGGAAAAAGAATCATTCGATTAGGCAACCTTGAAGTGAAAGAGAGCTTGAGGTAGGTGGGCATGGAAGCACGAGAGGTGTTGGTGAGTGGGGAAGGTAAGGTAGTCGACCTACGGGAGTCGCAAGTGTTAGTGAGTTGACAGGCTCGCCATGCATTCATTCGTGGTTGGAACTTCTCTCTGGTAACCTTGCCCCTGTCTACAGCTATGCTATCTCTATCACTGCTAAGGTAAAGGTTGATCGCATCCTGATCCTGCCCATTCCTTTAGTTCACTCTCAATAGGAATTTCTTTGTATAGTAAAACAAAGCCAGTGAATGTTCCGATAATGTCAAGACAAGACCAAAGTCTTGGCCTAAACGGGCTACAGAGGGAAGCATAGTAGGAAGGGGGAAAGATCAATAGAAAAGGGAAGGCTAGATAAAATTGAGTTATGGCGCAGCTAATATAACACACACAGCTAACTATTATTTTTATGTGTGCACTAATTTCTTTTTAATTCTTTGATCTATTAGTAGGCAGGTTTCACCGCTAAAAGGCTATTATGGATCACACCTCGTCCAGGTTTGAGGCAGGATCTTCCAAGGTGGCATTTAGTTGCATCGGGGATCACATGTCCAATTCTCTGGCTCAGAAAGGCTTTTGATGTTTTGATCCTTCTTCTCATTTTTGCCATCCTGGCATGTTACCTTCCATGAGCACGAGTTATTCAACTCCCTTTTTTTTTAGTAGGCGCCTATTGGATTAGCATCTTCATTTTTAAAAATGGTGGAACTCTTACTTTAAACATTTGAACTCAGTATAAAACACAATTAATACAAATTTCCTACCAAACATACCTTGATACACAGCAATTATGATTAGAAGCAGACAAAAATAGCCTAGCAGGGCAACAGACATCCTAATTCAAATGAATTCAAAAAACTTCACCAAGTATAAGTTCAACCACAAAATTTCATGTTATGCCTATCAATTATGCCTATCAACACTATCCTACCCCCAAACTTAAGGTCAATATTATCCTTAATGTTGAGGGACAAAGAAAACCTAAAAAAATTGAAAGTGAGTGATATGTACATAGTAATCTAAACTATGTTGTTGTTGTTGTTGTTTTTTTTTTTCAAATGAAAAACTAAATGGGTAATAAAAAATAAAGGACATTAAAATTAGGAAAAAAACCCAATAAACAAAGCATAGGAAGAGTATGACATAAAGTCAACACAAGTTGAAAAAAAAAACACAATTTATAGTTCATAAAGAAAAATAATTAAATAGAGAAAAATAAGAGAAAGATAGAAGAATCATAAAGGCTATCAAATGGCAAGGTCCTGTGGTGGCTCCTGCGGTGGCTCTTGTGGAAATGGCTTAATGGGACTATGCACAAAATCAGGAAGAGGTGGAAGCTCAGATAGGTCCTACTGGAAACAGTTCGCTAAGTTTGTCAAATATAGATAATTTCAACAATCCATTGTAAGAGAACGATACTCCAATTTAATGAAATGTCGCTCATTCTCAGCTGCCTAGAGGGAGATATCTTGAACCATCACAAAAATAACCCCCAAAAAAGGCTCTTGTGGAGAAGGTGGTGATAGAATGTGAACTGGTGGAGGGGATGGCTAATCTAGTTATGTGAGCTGCTCAACTAGCTGCTTAACTGGCTTATCACTTGGCCTATTAACTGGCTCATCCTCTTCATCATCTAGGTTACTGATCATTAGTATAGAAAAAGGCTTTCTCCGAGGAAGGAGCTCCTCATGTGGCTTGAACTGTACCTCAACATCTACGTACAATAGGGTAATGAAGTGAAGATGGGCTAATCTAAAAGTGGTAGACTGAGATATCCTCTTGATATTTTCACAAATGATGAACCCAACATCCACTGGTCTCCCTGTCAAAATCAAATAGATCAAGATAGCCCAATTTGTTGCCAGATCACTTAGATGAGCACTGGGAAAGAGATTGGTGCACATAAAATAAGCTCAATAATGGGCCACTCGATTGAGGTTGCCTCTAAGAATAGCCTTGGGCACCATACATGACATCCTCCAGTAATTACTTCCTGAGAGAGTCAGCTCAATAGCTACATCCTCTAAATCTAGTGTCTTACCAATCATCTTATACAAGAAAATTTTGCAGTCGGGTACTAGGGGGGAAGATGGTACCAATCCCAAATCACTTGTTCATTGATGATCATAGTGCAACCCCAGACTCTGTACATATGTTTGCAACAAAATTGGTATTGGCATAAAATTTGTGAACTACGGGCACCACAACGGCCGTTGGCTTAGCACAAAATGTACTGCACCGTCTATAGGATATCTAGTTTGCAACTTCCTGACTTTCTAAAGGAGCAGTACTGAACTTCCTCCCTGGAATCAAGGCTCTGTGAAATGCAACTTTATTGTACCATTCTTAAGCTGCTAAGGAGATAAAGCGAGGTCGATCAAACGAAGCGGAAGATGAAGATGATGCCTTGACTCTAACCTTCTTCTTGGGGGTCATTATAGGTAAATCTATAAAAAGAAATTTAAACATTTAAATTCTGTAAGTAATCAAATAGTTACTGACAATACTCCATTCACATGCAATTCTAGCAACTACTAATTAACCAAGGACCCACTTAATCTGATCAAATGGTGAACACAGTAAACAATTTGTAATTTCTTTTTTGTATGTAGTACCCCAAAACATCATGAAGGCATAAACAAATAAATAAGCCATCAAGAAAATGAAATAACCATCCCAAAAACCTTAAACAAAATGGAAGTATTATCCAAACAAGTATGACCAAGAGAAGCACAAGAAACACTAAGAATAGAGTTCTCCAACTCATAGTCCAAACAAATAATAGCCAAACAAGAATTAGATTTCATTCAGGCATTTTGACAAATAGTTGGTGGGCATAATCTCAATTTCCACAATTTAAAATCCTGGTCATCCCTTAATTATCATCCATCAACAATGCATAACTACAAAGCAATTATGTATACAAGGTCATTCAAATCCTAGCTAAAGAAGACAAAAACTTCTTTCAGGCATTTTGACAAACAATTAGTAGGCATATGCGATTTCCACAATTGAAAAAGCTTTAATAATACAAAGCAACCTCTAGCCAATTATGCTTAATCATCCAACATCAAACAATAAACATATTCCAGACAAATTCTTAATTGAAGAAAATAGACAAATCATACTTTTACATTTTACAAAGAGAAAATGAGATGAACCACCATACCTTCAAATTTTAATTAAGGGTGAAAAGAGAAAGGGGGATGAGTGCATGCCATGACAAAAATAAGAACGAGTTGAGCCTTAGCAGAGAAAGAAAAACACTACAAATGTTGAAGAAGATGCACACATTGTGGAGAGGAAGAGGCATTTAAAAATAAGGGCTTGCGGGGTGATGGAGAAAAGAGGCATAGAGGGGGAAAATTTTTGAAAATTTGGGAATGGGGCAAGGGATGTGGAACCACATCCTTTTGCAAAAAGAGATAGAAGTTATGGAAGCTTTAAGGAGGCAGTTACGGTGGGGAAAAGAATAAAGGAGAAGAGCCACAATGGTCAGGAGGAATGTCTAAAGCAAAATAAGGTTTCATAGGTTTTAAACATTTTTTTAATTGAAACTAGAATCGCGCTGCGGCTTAAAGCATTATGCCACGGCAAGAAAAGGCCTGGGACAAGTGTAAACCTGCATGGTGTCGCAACTTAAATATTCAAGCTGCGACTTAACTTGACACTACTTCCCCATATGTCGTGACTTGGAAACTTGAGCCGCAGCATATTTTGCTACTGTCTATGGACTTGCCATGATGCAAATTCTTGAGTCGCGGTGCATTTGGCTTTTGGAACCTCTTTACGTTACAACTAAATTTTGTTGGCCCTGGCACTTTTTGCTACTGGAATTAGATGCACTGCAGCATAAAACCTTTGAGTCGCGCGCATGAATTGCCCCTGATACACCTAGCATATTTTCTATGTACCTAATGATTCAACACTCATTTCCATACTTTAAATACACTAACTTTTGCAATTTAAACCATAAGGATGGAAATAACTCAGCATAATAAAGTCAGAAATACTCCCTCTTTTTGTTTTTGTTTTTGTTTTTGAATTAAATATTGAATGAGTTGTTTGGAGCTTCGTCAATGGTTATGCATGATTGATAATCCTTCAATAGATTCTCCTCAAATGAAAATAAGCAACCATAAGTGACCAAAATGAAATTGGCATACTTTTTAATATCAAAATTAAAATTGAAAAGAAAGAAACTTAGGTTGCCTCCCAAGAAGCACTAAATTTATAATCCTCAGTCCAACTTTCAGTAGCTTCACATGTAATCTCCTAGTGTGATGGTGGACTTTTGACGGTCCACCTCTCCTCCTTGATAGTGTTTTAATCTCTGTTCATTGACCTTGAACTTCCTATTTGACTCTTGCTCCATAATCTCCACAGTACCAAATGGAGAGACATCCACTATTGTAAAAGGTCTTGACCACCGTGACTTGAGCTTTCCTAGAAATAGTTTAAGCCTTGAGTTATAAAGCAACACTAATTGACCAGGCTTAAACTTTCTCGTTAAAATCTTCCTATCATGTTATTACTTTATCCTTTTTTGGTTGAGCTTGGAACTTTCATAGGAATGAGGTTTGAATTCATCAAGCTTGTTAAGTTGCAACGGCCTCTTCCCACTAACTTTTCTTAAGTCAAAATTCAATTTCTTAAGTCAAAATTCAATTTCTTCAGAGCCTAAAAGGCATTATGTTCGAGTTCAACTGGTAGGTGACATGATTTATCGAAAACAAGCTTCTAAGGTGACATACCAATTGGAGTTTGTATGCTATATGATAGGTCCTACAAGGCATCATCTAGTTTCTCCGTGTAATCCTTTCTTTAGGGACTTATTGTTTTCTTTAGAATCCTCTTGAGTTCTCGATTAGATACATCACATTGGCCATTGGTCTGGGGATGATACACCAATGCCATCTTGTGTTACACTCCATATTTTTTTAGAAATGTTTTGTGCCGATGGTTGTAAAATGTGTCCCCTCATCACTAATGGTGGCTCAGGGTGCACTGAATCTGATGAAAATATTTTTTCTTAGAAATCTTACTACCACTTTAGCATCATTAGTGTGATAGCTGCTGCCTCAATCCATTTCGTCACATAGTCAATAGCAGCAAGAATGTATTGGTTATTTTGAGAGGATGTAAAAGGCCCTATGAAATCTATCCCCTAAACATCGAATGTTTCCATTTCTAGAATATTGTTCAGAGACATCTCATGTCATTTTGATATGTACTAGATCTTTGGCATTTATCTCATCTCCCCATAAAAGTATGAGCATCTTAGTTTCATTGCCCATTGAAATGTCCTTTATATTCAGCTGCATGACAGCTTTGCAGAATAAATTCTTGGTCTTCATTTAAGACACTCCTCCATAATATTTGATTAGCACATAATCTGAATAAGAATGGTTTATCCTAAACATGTAATTTTATAGCATGTAAGAATGTTTTCTTCTAGTGGGAGTTCAAATCTGGTGGTAGCACATGGCACACAAGATAGTTCACATAATCTGCATACCATGACACTCTATTTTGCTCCACATAAAATAAACTTTCATTAGGAAAAGTCTTTATTTCTCTTTGCCATCTTGAGCTTCAGTACTTAGTCGAGACAAATGATTAGCTATTAGCTACGTGATTTTCACTACCTTTTTTATCAACGTTTCTAAATCAAATTCTTGTAGAAGAAGAACCATTGGATGAGCCTTGGTTTTCTCAATCAAGTATTTGATAGCTGAATGGTCTATGAAAATTGTAACCTTGATGCCTACTAGATAAGATCTAAATTTCTCAAATGCATACACTATTGCTAATAACTCTTTTTTGGTGGTGATGTAATTCAGTTAAGCATTAGATAGAGTTTTACTAGAATAGTATATTGTAACACTATAAATTCTAATTCATCTCTATCACATTTGCATGCTCATATAATGCCTTACATGAGGGGAAGTAAGAAAAGTCCATTAAAATAATGTATTTAATTACGCTGCGTCATGTATAAAATTTTCATTCAGTGTCACGTGGACTGTGTGAGCTCATATCATACATTCTCATATTTAATTACATGAATATAACTTATTTGAATCATAAAATGTGGCTTACAACTTATGGAACTCGAAGGAAAGCTTAGAATATTCATGCATATTTTCGGCCAAACTTTGGCTTTTTTTTTTTTTACCAAACTTTGAAAATTCATAACTAATTCTAGAAAAATTGTAATCATACATTCTTAGCCATTATAGAAAGATATGGATGTATAATTCATACTAAAATTATATTCAAACCATAACATCCATCACAGAGGACGTTTGACATCCGAAAAGGTCCAGAGGTCAAACTGCCTCCTGGTACTGTCACAGATTTCTACAACAAATTTTGAAAATGTCCAATTAATTCCAAAAAAATCCAATCTATGTAAATGATACCAATATGAAAAGATATAGATGTTAGCTAGAGGAAAAAAATAACTCTAGACTAGTTTAGGTAGCCCAGACCTCGAAATTAAATGTAATAGTAATTGAGATCGGACAAAACTCCTGATACTAGATAGATTCTTTAAAAATTTATATCTCCCTCTCTAGACCTCAAAATGAGGTGCTTCTAATTGGCACAAGTCACTGTGAATATCTAGTTTCTTTGTATAAAATCTTATGGCAATTGGATATCATTTGAACCCTGTGTGATAGGTTACATTTTCGAACCAGATGAATAGTGTAGCAGACCAAAACCAGAAAATTTACCAATTTTAAAAATTCATCAAATATTCTGTACACCTCCAAAAATTATGTTCTTTAGCTTTCCAAAAATCTCTCAAGAAGCTCTAATTGCATGCTGAATCTCATATCAACAAGAACTCATTTGGTGAAAAAGTGACATAGGGTTCCATTATGGTCAATTTTAGCTTCATATGAGGTACCAAAATAACCAAATGGCTTTCCTTAAGATTTGGCACCTCTTGGGCAAGTCTAAAAGCATAATTAAGACTTGTGTAAGCTGCCCAAATGGTTCCAAACTCCATGCATCTCATTTTGGCCATTTCATCCACACATGTGCATAATTCTATCAAACCATTAATGGAGCTAATTTGCCATCATATACTTAATTCATATTCTAGTGGCTACATAACATATTCTCTCATTCATGCATGACAACATATCATAATTACACATGTTTAAGAGGTCATAGACCATATACATCATAGGTTTACATGCTTTGATACAAATATGGCCTTAAAGAACAAAAAACTATGCATTAGGTTGTCAAGCTCTCTTCTTCAAGGTGGTTGGCTTCTGTTACCTTGTCCACTTGATCCACCTTGCACATTAGATCATTAGAGAGGAGGGAATAAGATTCAAAGAATCTCAATAGCTCATCTCCCATTCGATCACACATAACATATACAAAGTAGGTCTTGAAAATGCATGTATAGATATAATAGAAGTCATGAACATTCAAGAAGCAAGCTTGGCATGTGAATAAGTCATACAAGACATTCAAAAACTTACCAAGTAGATGGATTGGCCTCACCCTTTTTCTCATAGATTTTGGACTTGCCTTACCTATTCTTTAAGAGATTTGGACTCAACCATACTCTTGGGAGCCCACTTTGCTTTTGGGAGACTCTTTGCTTTGTCTTAAGCAATTGTAAGGGTTTTTGACTCATCCTCAACATGGTTAAGAGTTCTTGGCCTCTCTACACTCAAGAAAACTCAAACAAATATCATAGCATCATTTAAAAACATAATATGTCATCATGAAATCAAGGCATATAAAATCATGCTAGCAAACTTTTTATGACTTGAAAATACGCATACACACATTCTAAGACAAGCTAAACACACATCCATGCATGAAAGAAGGTGGAGAGAGCTACCTTGCACACAATCACACACTTTTCCTTTTGAAATTCCCTCCCTTGCTTCGGCCACACACAAAAAAACTTATGGAGATGCTTTCTCTTAGCTTAGACACAATTTATGGAAGCCAATTAGGTTCATGAAACAATTTCTAAGATCACACAACTTGCTTAGACACTAGGTTGTTCTATAAACCCCATTATGGTCCATAATTGCACCTAATGAACACCTCTCAAATAAATTCTAAGCTCTATTATTTTCTTTCAAATATGATTCTTAACTCCTTTTAAGTCTCTTGGATTCATCACATAATTAAAATAAAGAGCCTAACAATATGTTGCTTCTTTAGGTCATAATATGGAACCTGAAGCACCAATTAACTTTCTATGAGTTTTAAATTTTTTCCAAGGCCTCCCCTCATTTTCATTCATCATATATGACTCAAGAATGACCTTATAAAAATTTAAAACTCTCCCTATCTACCCCAACCTTGTTTGACTGAGACTATGGAGCTTATTGAGCTTCAAGGAATTTGCTTAGTTTTCTTGAAGGAGGAAGCATCTGGGGAGCATCTTAGGGATCTTAGGAGCTCATTTAAACTCTTATTTAGGCCTAGGAATCATCATACAAAATCAGATTTTACAAGGTACACTTGAAACCCTAAGTTTTGCATCTTGAAATTCCATGGCTTTTTCTTGAATTTCTTTACATATTCTTACTCTCCACACCCTTTTTCCTTAGATTCATCCTTGGTTCTATCTAAAAATCAACTCCTCCTAAGATTCCTCATGTTAGGAGAAATAGAGAAGAAGAGAACCAAAGATGACAACCATAGGAAGAGAAGTTACCTTATTTTCATGGCTTTTTTCACTTGAATCTTGTCTTCTTTGAGTTTCTCTCTTCAAATCCGAATTTTCCCCTTAATTTCTTCCTTAAAATTGATTTATAAACTTTATTATAATCATAGGAAACAAAGAAGAATGGAAGAGAAGAGGTTTGGAATGAAGAAAGTATGAAAAACCATGAAAATTCATACCTTTCTACCTTAAATTTCTCCTCCTTTTCTTCCTCCTCTTGTGCACCTCATCCTCTAGGGTTTTCGATTTTAGGTAGAACAATCTAAAGCTAAATGAGGGAGAGTGTGAGGCGCCACCTATTTATAAAGGAGGAAGAAATACTTTTTCAAAAATTTCCATTTTGCCCTTCGTTTTAGCTCCTTTTTTAGAACTATCTTTTTCATTATAAAATTTAGATTCCCAATTTAGTAAAATACCTTTGGAATCACTCAAATAGGAGCTAAAACTTTTCCAAATGAATTAGTCAAAGCTCGGGTCAACTGACATTAGAAAACGTCTATCGGAGGAGTTTTAACTACCCTGGGGCTTTCCATGGTTTTCAGGGCCTCTGAGTACCCCGAAAAACTCAAAAATTTCATTTAAATAGCCCTCCTATATGAATTCCAAAATTTACTCAAAATTACGAAAATACCATTACGTTTCGTAAGTTTTTCGTAAGAAATTGTTTCTTCATTTTAGCTTTTTTTTTTTTTCCATCTGAGCTTGAGATTTTCATTTTTAAGAGTCTAGAATGCTTTCCAAATTTTTTTGGGACTTTAACTATCTCATTTCAGGGGACTTCCTTTTATATCCAGTGAGTTTCATTCGTCTATGGAGAAACTATATGTTACATTTCTCTTTTTTGTTATTTTCAAGGAACTGGATGTTACATGTATTGGATGAAAAGTTTTCCTTTTCTCTGTCCTAATACTACCCCTACAACATAGTCACTGGCATCACATATCACCTAAAACGGAATGGTCCAGTCGAGGGCCACAATGATAGGAGCGGACACCAATTTCTTCTTCAACTCTTCAAACGCTATATAGAACTGATGGTCAAAATTAAATGAAGTGTCTTTCTCAAGCAATTGATAGAGAGGCTTAACAATTTTTGATAAGTCTTTAATAAATCTTTTATAAAAGCCTGCATGACTTAAGAAGCTCCGGACTCTTTTTACATTGGTCAAGGGTAGAAGTTGCTTAATTATGGAGATTTTTGCTTTGTCTATTTCAAGGCCTTTACTTGAGACCCGATGACCAAGGACTATGCCTTCTTATACCATGAAATGACACTTTTCCTAATTTAGAACTAAATGAGTCTCCTCACACCTTTTCAAAACTTGCTCTAAATTGGTAAGACATTCTTCAAATGAATCTTCGAAAACTGAGAAATCATCTATAAATATCTCCACAGTCTACTCAATCATATCAAGAAAAATAGACATCATGCATCGCTGAAATGTAGCTCGTGCATTGCACAATCCAAATGACATCCTTCTAAAAGTAAATGTGCCATAAGGACACGTGAAAGTTGTTTTCTCCTGATCTTTTGGGGTGATAGCTATCTAATTATATCCTAAGTACCTATCCAAGAAGTAGAAGTATGCTTTCTCAGCTAATCTCTCAAGCATTTGGTCAATGAAGGGTAAAGGAAAATGATCTTTTCCTGTGGCATTGTTTAGTTTCTAATAAACCATGCATACCCACCATCCAATCGCTGTCCTAGTAAGAATTAACTTATTGTAGGTGTTAGCCACTATTGTCATGCCTCTTTTCTTGGGGACACATTGGACTAAGCTTACTCATAAGCTATCTAAAGTTTGATAGATAATCCCTACGTCAAGCTATTTTAGAATTTCATTCTTAGCCACTTGTTTCATTATAGGGTTTAGCCTTCTTTAATGCTTAATAGACTTCATATGATTCTCTTTCATGAGTATCTTATGCATACATATTGTGGGACTTATCTTTTTTATATATACTATTGACCACCTTATAGCTCTCTTAAAACTTTTTAGCAAGCGAAGAAGTTCTCTTTCTTATTGTTTAGTAAGAGCAGCATAAATTATCACTGGCAAAGTGCATTCTTCTCCAAGGTAAGCATACTTTAAGTGAAATGGTAATAGCTTCAACTCTAGAGGTGGAGGTTCCTTCACTGATAGTTTCAACATAGATTTGACTTTAAATGATACATCAAGTGGTTCAAACTATTGAGAAGCCTTAAAATACTTTTGAGTAGCTTCCAACAACTTGATACAATCTCTCATTCCATTATGTTCCTTTCTGGCCATGCCAACCAATGATGCTTCTAAAGGATCTTTGAGGGTTAATCCAATAAACTCTTCATATACTACATTGGCAATTAGATGCACGAAATAACATTCTTTTAGTTCATTCGAGCTCTTCATTGCTTTATACATGTTAAAGGTCACTTCTTAATCATTCACTCTCATGGTTAGTTCTCCTTTTTGCACATCAATCAATGTTCTTCCTGTAGCCAAAAAGGGTCTACCCAAAATGATAAGGATATCTTTATCTTCTTTATAATCCAAAACTATAAAGTCTACTGGAAAAATTAACTTGTCAACTTTTACTAGAACATCTTCAATAACTCTATTTAGATAAACTAAAGATCTGTTAGCTAGTCGCAAAGTAATTATTGTTAGTCTTGCCTCCCCTAATCCAAGTTTCTTGAAAGTTGATAATAGCATTAGGTTCACACTTGCCTCAAGATCACACAAAGCATTTTTAGTAAAATATTTCCTAATGTTACAGGGAATGGTGAAACTTCTCAGATCTTTCATCTTAGGAGGCAATTTCTTTTGTAAAATAGTACTATATTCTTAAGTTAGAGCCATTGTCTTAAATTCTCCAAACCACTTCTTATTTGATAGCACATCCTCCATGAATTTAGCATAGCTTGACATTTGTTCTAAAGCTTCAAAAAATGGAATATTAATGTGGAGCTACTTGAAGATCTTTAGAAACTTTTGATATTGTTTATCTAAATTTTTCTTCCTGAAGCGTTGAAGGAATGGTAATGGAGGAATAATCTTCTTTTGACTCTTCTCTTGATTCCTCTTCTCAACATTATCTTTCTTCTTCTCAATAACTTCACTCTTCTCTTCAACAAGCTTCTCCTTCTCAAACTTCTCTTTCAACTTGCCTTGATCTTAGCTAGACTCATTATCTTTCCTTAGAGGTGACACTTCAGGTAACTTTTTGCCACTTCTCAAAGTAATGGCTTTACATCCTCTTTGCCATCTCTTCTGGGGTTAGGAATGGTATCACTTAGAAGAACCCCTTGCTGTCTTGAATTCATATAAAAGGCCAATTGGCAAATTTACACTTCTATGTTTTCGATTGCTGACTCATGCTTTGTCATTGTTGTCTCTTGTCGGGCTAGAATAACATCTTGCTTAGCCATGTATTGCATGAGCATTTCCTCTATACTTGGCTTCTTTTCTTACGTTGGTGGTTTAACTTGAGCAGAAAATCCAGGAGGGTGAGAGGGTCTCATACTATAAGAAAATGCTTGACCTTGATTTTGACTTTGACTCCATGAGAAATTTGAGTCATTCCTCTAGCTTGGGTTGTAGGTGTTTACGTATGGGTTATTTGGATTTTTTTTCACAGTTGCCTATATAATTAATTGCTTCTACTAATAAAGGACATTGATCACTAAAGTGGTTTTCCTCGTAATGATCACAAGTAATGATTAGAGCTTGAATAACATTAACACCTATTAGTGCACTAAAACGCTGTCAAAACTATCAAACCTCTTATTTATTACAACTATTTGAGTTGAGAGTATAGTTAACACATTAATTTCATAGACCCTAACTAAATTTTTCTTTTAAGGTCTAGATGTAGACCATTGGAAGAAGTTGGCTGTCATATTTTCTAGCAAATTATATGCAGCATTAACATTCAAATTACCTGTGATGCTCTTATTGGATGTTGAATCAATGATGGCTTTTGTTTCTAGTAGCAATCTATTGTAGAAGGTCTGCACTTACACCCATTTAAGAAATCCATGGTTAGGGAACTTTTTCAACAACTCCTTGAATCTCTCCCAAGCTTCATACAATAGCTCATCATCTTGCTACATGAAAGAGGTGATACCATTTCTCAGCTCTGCTAATCTAGATGGTGGAAAGAACCTAGCTTTGAATTTTGTGACTAGATCATTCTAAGTGGCGATAGAGCCATCCGGTAATAAGTTAAGCTACACATTGGCTTTAGCTTTAACCGAATTGCATTATCAGGTATCCTATTCTACTTAAAAGAGTCACACACCTCCAAGAAGTTAGAGAGGTGAGTGTTAAGGTCTTCCATAGGAGAACCGCCAAAATTGTCCAGCAATTTAGAACATTTGTAGTAACACTTTCTTTATTTCAAAATTGTTGACTTGAATAACAGGTCTTCTTATGCTTGAATGGTATCCTTTCATGTTCAAAGTGGCAAAATCATTCATTGTTTAGACATAATTTTCATCCTCATGCACCATACTTCTGGTTAGTTTAAAAGTTTCAGTTTCACCTCTCAGAGTTTGATTGGAAGTTTTTTTAGATTCTTCTTGAAACAACACCACTTTTAAACTTTCAATTTCTTGCATAAGCGGTATGCACACAAGGAGGGTAGCTATTTCAAAGTAGAATAGAAAAGGAAATGAATATAACTAAAGTAAAACTATGCATAAAGCTTAAGTTCAAACTAGGTATGCTAGTATTAATATTGACAAGAAAATATTTCAGCACACAAATCCCTAGCAATGACACCAAAAACTTGTTGCTTACTTGAAGCGTACATGTAAGTATACGTATTGCAAAAGTAATATAGTGATAAGAAAAGATCGTTCTCTCGAGGATTTGTTGTCAAAACTTTTCAAGTACCGAAATTCGCACCCTAGCTTAAATTAACTGAATCAATTTTAAGTGATTGTATTAACAAGAAATGATTATCAATTATTTACTATGTAAAGTTTAAAGATTAGTATTTGGATTTTTTTGGGTGAATAGTAGCATATAGGATTATTAATCCTTTTATATTTCATAGCAATTTACTTCAACACTCAGTACCTTTGCTCTTAATAGTGATATATGTTAGTCTAGAGTTCACTTATTCCTATAAGTATTTTTCCAAATCTCATATAGGGTTATCTAATTAACTCCATAATTCCTTATCAAATCAACTAAGATCAAATTGATAGCACAACACCCAATTTGACTATGTGAGTTTAATGAGTATATTCCTATCTCATTAACTAAATCATATACTTTCCCAAGCAAGTTTCAAGTACTCACACCACTTAACTCTTGATCTAACTTTACTTTCCTTTTTCCAAGTTCAAGCACAAGTATTAAATCATTCTAATTGTTGGCCAAGCAATTAGAGAGTATGAAGCATGAAGTTGAATAAACATGTATTCATCATTAATTGCAAATTCAGAGTAAAGAATACCCACTAATCCACAAAAGAGTTCCTAATAATGCTAGATTAAGGAGTTTAGCTATATGTATTCATGAAAACTAGTCATAAAGTTAAAGCAAAGGTCAGATACATAAGAGAAAATGCAAAGAAAAGAAGAAGGAAGGAAGAAACTCAAATGAATCTTATCTTTGTTTCAATCTTCAATCCTTAGAAACCCTTTGCTTTAAAATGCCTTTCTTAGCTTATCACCAGCCTTTCCATACTCATACCAGACCAAAGACAACCTAGAATTATGGCTCCCCTCGTAGCAATGGCCACATGAAGTAAGAAACCTTTAAGATTTTGGCAAAGAAAATACTGCATTTTACTAAAAGGCATTACTTTGCGATGAAGTTGAGTACTGGATCAATATGCGCAGCGTGCGTGCCTATTCACGCAGCGGCGATTTTGACTACTAGATGGACTAAATACACTATGCACCACTGTGTAGCATATTCTTGCCACAGCTTATTTAGTCTTTGCCTGCCATCGTGCCATGACTCAATGTGCTCTCGCCACGAATTCAACTTATCTCGATTCATATCGTGGCTCAGCACGTTCTCACCGCAGCGCATTTAGGTTCTGTGTTATGTTTTGTTGTGGCGTGATTAAGATGCACTGCGATGCAAATTATCCTACAAGCTTGCCTTCATTTTCTTCCCTTTTAGCTGTGGCTTGATGAATTCTGGCCAAGGCAAACTTCTTAAAACAAGAGCTATAAATACTTTGAAGCCTCTTTGACATAAGGAATTTCAGTCCTCTCTTAAACATGTACCCTAAAACAAAGGCAAAGTATGATTAGTTCTTAATATACTCAAAATTAAAGCAAAACTTATCATTTACAGTGTAAAAGTTAAGTATGGAGTTATTCATTCTAAATGTGTTTATTTTATTTATAAAAAGTATTATTTATTGTGTCATTAAAGGCTAAATCCATATTTAATAAAAGAAAATATGCACAATAACATGTGAAACAGGGAGTTATCACATACCAAATAATAGGAGACAAGTTCGATTGCATTCTTTTTCATACCTTCATACTAATAAAATTGCCTCAAATCCTAATACATCTTTGTCACTCTTGGATGTATGGTGTATGCCAAATGATGAGCATTTTCTAAAATCTCCTTTTTCAGCTCTTCCACATTAGGCATACAAAGTTGATTATTGGATTTTAACACACTATTGATGCCAACGGTAAACTCATTAGCCTTGTTGCCTTTCACTTTTGTTTTCAACTTATGCAGTTTAGGATCCATACTTTAAGTTGCTTTCACCCTCTCAGCTAAAGAAGAACTAGCTTGCACATAAGCTAAAAATGCCCTCGACTCCTTAATTTCAAACCTTATTCTAGTCCTTTCCAATTCATGAATTTCCTCCACTAGTGGTCTTTTAAATTTTATGATATAAGCTAAACTACCCATAGACTTCTTGCTTAAGGCGTTTGCCACTATATTAGCTTTCCTAGGATGATAGAAAATGGTGTAATCATAAGTCTCAAGCAATTCCATCTATCTTTGCTACCTAAGATTAAGATCTCTCTATTGAAAGATATATTTAAGACTTTTATGGTTTGTATAGAGCTCACAAGCTTCACCATAGAGATGATAGTGCCACATTTTAAGAGCGAACGCTAAGTCTGCTATCTCTAAATCATGTGTAGGATAATTCTTCTTATACTTCTTTAGTTACCTATAAGCATAGGAAATTATTTGCCTATGCTACATAAGAACATATCCCAATCCAACCTTTAAAGCATCATAGTATACCACATAGCCTCTGGGGCTTGAAGGCAAGGCCAAAATTGAGGCTGTTGTCAAACACTCCTTTAACTTCTTAAAGTTTCCTTCACACACATCTGACCACTGAAACTTAACATTCTTTCTTCTTTATAAATAATATTGAAGCACCCAAGGAGAAGTACTCAAGTAAATAAAGCCTTTATCTAACAAATTTTGCAATTGACTCTTTAACTCTTTCAACTTTATTAGAGCCATTTAATAAGGGGAGATAGAAATAGGTTAAGTGCCTCGAATTACCTCAATGCTAAATTTAACCTCTCTATCTAGTGGTAAGCTAGGTAATTCCTCAGGAAAAACATTAATGAACTCAAACCACAGGGACTTGTTCTAAACTCTTCACTTGCACATTAGTGTCCCTAATCATTACCAAGTACCCTTGACATCCTTTTCACGACAATCTTTGAGGCCTTAAGGCTGATATCAAATTGCTTGGCCTTGTAATATGATCACCATGAATTAGAAAGGATGGTAATCCAGAAATGTCAAACCTTACCACTTTAGAATGACAATCTAAAGTGGCATAACACAAAGCCAACTAATCCATGCCCAAAATTATACCAAAATCAATCATATCAAGTACCATTAAGTTAACTAGGGTCTTCTAACCTTCAATAGAAATCACACAAGATGGATATGCATGAGCTATCATCAATGATTCTCCAACTAGAGTTGCAACCATAAAAGCATCATTTAGTTTAACTGTTTCCTTACTAACCCATCTAAGAAGGTATGGAAACACATATGAATGGGTAGAGTCAGGATCAAACAACACACGAGTATTATGAGAACACACTGAAATTGTACCTGTCACTATAGCATTAGATGCTTGTGCATCCTACTAAGTCAATGCATACACATAAGCCTATCCTCTACCTACAGAAGCTTGCCCTTTGCCACTACATCTCTCCTTGCACTACCTTTACTTGCCTAAGTTGGAAGTGTTTGAATAGGGTAGGTGGCTATAGGAGTTATCTGTTGAGAGCTCTGAATTAACCCTTGGCTAAAGCCAACTGTCTGTTGTGTACAATCCTTATCAAATGTCCCACTTGGCCATATAAGAAACATGCTCCAGTGACCTTATAACATTGACCTAGATAGTTTTTCCCACAAGTTAAACATAAAGGCCTACCATGCTTTGTATGTATTATACTATGTGAAGCCTAATGCTTAACACCTCTATGACCTACTCTCGAACTACTAGTACTTCTGAAAGACTGAACTGGCTTTCTTGGCACAAGTGACAGTGATTTGCTATGACTTTGCACTTTGGATTTATTAGATGAGCTACCAATACTTATAGATTTTCCATCTGTACCTCTTTTACACTTCTTTAAGAAAGAATTTTCTTCCATCTCTCGCATTTTGATCCTTCTAGCACAATCAATAATAGTAGCATAAGAAGTAAAATGTTTTGTTTGAGCTACTACTACCTTAAATAAGGGATAAAGTAACCCATCCATAAGTCTTTTAATTCTATCTTTCTTTGTAAGAACCAAATGAGGTGCATAACAAGTTAGTTGGGTAAATCAGATGTCATAAATTATGACACTTATGCCTGGTAATTGCCTCAAGATTTTGAATTCACGTCATTGTGTATCTTAAATACTCTTAGGTAAAAACCTTGCCATAAAGGCCTCCTTGAATTTTTCCTATGTCATCAAAGGTGACCTTGTCTACCTACCCTAGGATAAATTCTCATACCAAGTATAAGCTACATCCTGCAACTAATAGGTAGCCAACTTGACCATTTCCACATTAAAACACTTTAAGGCTTGATATTCTCTTTCAACTCCATTGATAAAAGCTAAGAATCTTCTTGGCTATTAAATCCTGTAAAAGGTAGGCAGGTTTAACTTTAAGAGCAAGATATCAAATCCTTGACATTTCTCCTTTCACTTTGGTTAGCTGCATAGCTTGATCCACTTAAGCTTGGACTTGAACTTGAGGTTGAGTCTGAGTCTAAACCTGAGCCTAAAGCACTATAGTGCCTACCAGCTGCTTAATCCTTGCACCTTGTTCCTGTACTATGCCTGCTAAGGCTTCTATAGTCCCTTGTAAGTTAGTCACCAATGCTTTTAATAGTCCTAGTTATGGTTGAACAGGCACAACCCTTTCCTCAGCTATATCCTCTTTAAGGTACGGGGTGGCTTTACCTTGCCCATTATGCCCCTTGTGCCTTCTACAACCCTTAATTGCCCTTTTACCATGGCCCCTAAGAATTAGGGCTGCAAGTTGAGTGGGAGCCTTAACAAAAGGTTCATTTGTAGCTTTTCTATTAGCCACACTAGATGTAGTTGGCAACATTTCACTATATTAGAAAAAATTAAAACATAATTAGAGCATAGCTTATTTGTATAGATACATACTAACACTTATCAAGAAATTACACTAAAGGGAGAAAAAAAGACCCTCAACATCCTATAAAGCCTCTAATGATGCCTAAATTATTATCAATTATAATTATGCCTAAGTTCATAATAATAATTGAGGTCCCATCAGAGAAAATTTGCTCCACAGGCTATAAGACATCTAAGCTCTGATACCACTTTATCATGTCTTCAAATGAAAACATGACCAACACGACTTACAAGGAATTTCCTATATTCATAAGTCGGATGATACTGAGGATTTCTCTACTATAAAAAATTTTTTGATCAACTATAGCAATCCTAAGGTAATACATAATTCTAAAGGCTTTGGTTCATTCATAAAGAGTCCAAGGATTTACAATGTTCTTGAATTCATAGAAATTATCAACATACAACTTGTTATAGAAAATCTGGTAAAATCTCCCCTAAAATTTGGACATCTTAGATTTCCCCCAACCATTTAGCTCAGCATAACAAAATAAAATAAATAAAACAATAACAAAAGAGAGCTCTACTATCATGTGCAGGCAACAAAATATGATCATAAGGAAAGGGGATCTTGTCTGTACTTCTGTGGGGCTATAACTAGGATTCAAATTACAAGACAAAATATCTAGGCCTAACAGAATAATGTTAGGCTCACCATTGAAGACTTTCCTAACTACTTTAACAGAGATGGATCGGTCGTAGCTCTAGTGTCTGTAATACTAAATAACGAGTGAGCTTTGGGACTTAATGGATGAAAAATAAAACACAATAACAAAAAGGACAAGTGGGCATAGAGTTTTTCTAAGGAAAATTAATATTTTTATTTTATTATATATATATATTTAGGTGAATAAGTCAATTCATAAGTCTTTACGTTTAAACTATAAAGACACATGGAAGTATATAAAAATATATTCAAAAAAAGATTAGTTTGATATTTTACACACACACACACATATTAAGTATAATATGAAATCAAGCACATACAATTTAAAAAAATTCATAGGATTAATAATATTGATAATAATAATAATGACAACAATAAGAGTGTTATAATTAATTTAAAAATGAGGCTATAAATGTAAATTTTAAATGCTAGAAAAGAGTAAATAATTTTGCAGAAAACCATATGAAGGATCACACAGAACTCTAAAATCTAAAATTTAATATGTAAGATGTACTGGTATGGACACTTTAGCCATGAAGGGTGAGTAATCTTATATTCACATATGCATGCTAGCTATAACCTTAGAAAGCATTCTGCTCAGTACCATTAGGATACTTAGTTACATAATCCATACAAAAAATATCACGGTGCACCGATACTAATAGGATTGTTATTAGCAACCAACATTTTATACAATCCTATCTTAATATATTTCACACATCAAGTCTTGTAGACCAATTATTTTGTAATATCTTTATTACCTCAACAATTAAGATTACACAAACATGAAGCAATTCTTGAGTCTTTGAATTTCTTATTCTTAGCCTTATATCATCTCATGACCATTGAAAATATAAATACATAAGGCATATCATGATTTAGGAGTTTTGAATATAATCTTGACCTATTCAAAAAGAGAGCTACCACTTAGGATGCTTGTCCTCAAAGATACACAAAGTTCAAACAAGGGGAAAAAAGAGATTTAAAATAGATGAAATTTAAAAATCATACCATGCTTTATAATCTATTCACTATGCTTGTAAAGAAATTTAATGACGTCTTTATGTCAAAAACTATCACCCTGCCCGAAACAACTTTTAGAATAATCATAAAAATTTCATTAATTTTCGCAAATCCAATTTGGTTTTTTTTTCATGGATTATGGTTTAACTTGTTTAAGTTATTATTTTATCTACCATTTTGTTACTTAGAATTAAATTTGTTTATTTTAGTACTTTAATTTACCACCTTATCGATCCATAAACCTATCACTAGCCTTAGTTGGTTAAGTTTAGCTAGAACAAGCAAAGTTAGGAAATTTTTCAACCAAGTTGTAATACGGAAGGCCCTATCTTACCTTAGTACATTAGTACCTAAATTTCTTTTTCTACTTCTCTCTCTGTTTTATTTTAGCCACCTAACAATGGATTCCCTAGCATAAAATCATGATTCAAGTGACTTAACTCACCCTCAATCCAAGTGGTTGCTCCCTAAAATAAAGCAGCACTAAAGGGAATTCAAGTTCAGCACTTTTACCTAACTAGTATGGCGACAACAAAGATCACAAGAGAAGCAAAAGGTGTTAAACTTCAGGGTCATTTTGATGGATAGAAATAGCGCATCACAAGAGTGAGACCTAGGTCACAAGATCCTTACCTCTGAAGTGCAAAGAAACCAAAAACTCCTTGTCTAAAGTCTAGAACATAGCTCTCTCTTCTTTGCCCTGTTTTAGATCAAGAATCACCACAAAAAAGAGGAACATATAGCAAATTTTTTAAGGAAACTCCGAAGACAAAAAGGCATGCCTTAAGGCATGGAAAATTAAAGAAAACATCCACTAACTAACTAAAATAAAGGTTGTAGTTTTAGGCTTAGACAACCACAGTTCTGCACAATTTTTGGCTATCCAGTGGTAGTAGTAAAAATGAAGTGATGAAGGTAGCAACAAGAGGTAAAAACCTACCTTAAATGGTGGAATGTTGCTATAGAAACAAAGCCATAATGGCGCAAGCTATTTCACCCTAAGAGGAGAAGAAGAATGCCATTGCAGAAGCTTCAAACCTTACCCTCAACATTGCCTAACGTGTTTCAAGTTTGAAGTGGCATCCTAAAGAAGACTTCAATGAGATTACAAGGTAACCCATCCTTGCATCAAGCTTCCTAAGGGCATTTCAGTAATTATTAAAAGAAAAAAAATCTAAAGTAGAGAGGAAAAATTAGCTTGAGTGATCTTAGTTGAATTCAAACCCAACACCTTGTAGAACTCACCCAAAGTCTCAACCATCTAAGCTAAAGTGTTACTTATTATTAATTGTTTTCTTTAAATATTTAACCACTTCCCAAAAATATATCTCATTATTAATTAATTATTTTATTTATTTATTTTTATCATAATTAGTTTCATATCATCATTTTAATCATTATCATCATCATCATCATCATCATCATCATCATTATTATTATTATTATTATTATTATTATTTTATCTTATTTGTTAAGGTCATTACAGAAACAATTATCTTATTCCCATGTATTTCCCTATACAAACATTCTATATTGCTAAAATGGCCTACCTATGGAATAAAGGGAATTGAATG
Source organism: Erythrophleum fordii (assembly GCA_032878935.1). Lineage (NCBI taxonomy): Eukaryota > Viridiplantae > Streptophyta > Magnoliopsida > Fabales > Fabaceae > Erythrophleum > Erythrophleum fordii. Next base: position 9,847,874 of record JAVQMF010000047.1, read on the forward strand.
CCAATTTTGCACGCAACACACACATAAGTAAATTAACCAAGCAGAACACTCAAATGAATAGCTAGAAAAGATAGAGAGAATAGTAAAAAGGGAGCATCTATTTAGGAGAGATGATGCTCATTGTAACATTGTTGAGATAACTTTTATATACCTTTTTTTTTTTTTTAATATTATTGTGATTTAGACTAATTCTACATGTACTTTAAACATTATATTTCATTACGTTTTTTTAGTTAATAATTGATACAATGAATTAGATAACAAACCTAAATTCAATCTTTAACTAATGAATTTTAGCTTAGTAATATTAAAGTTGTATAGAATTAAAATATTTGAATTTAAATCTTAATCGAAGTTAAATTAACTTAAAAAATTCAATTGCTTAAGATCAAATGAAAAATGTAATATTCACATTGACATGTGGGTACACTTGAACGCATTCTAAAATTTATGTTCAAATCTGTATTTTTTTTTCAAAATAAACTACTTGAAATCCAACTTAAAATAAATTCTGCATATATAGCAGCCATTTATTAAAATGGATGCATAAGAATATTTGTTGGACCCCTTGGGCCAAGTCTCATTTATTTTGAGTTGCTTTTATTATTCTAGTGATCTAAATTGCTTCCTTTGTGTTGGTTGATTTTTATGAAAAAGCGAATTCATACCATTTGAGTCATTAAAAAGGTTTAAAAGGAAAACTTTAAAACTTAAGTACCATTATAAACTTTAATTATTGTTGTAACATGTCCAAGAGCGCATCCAACATATGGGTGAATCATATCTTAGCTTTGATTATTTTGAAAAGTCGCCACCAATCTTTTATTATATAGGTATGATCGGCTACCTCTAATGATACACTAATTTAAGCAACCTTGTTAGGTATATTTATATTAGTGATTAGAAAGTCTTCATACCAGATTTAAAGATCGGGAGTTTGGTTACGTGTTAGGAAGGTATTAAAAATTATATTTTATTTGATTATTATTGTTTTTTTGTCATATTTCTTTATTTCATGATTAATACACACAAATTAAACCTCCCCAATATAATTTGAAAGAGGTTAGTTATTGTAGTTATTATGATCATGTTAGTATTATTATTTTTAAGTAAATCAAAAGACACTAAAATAAAATAAAATTGGGTTTAAACCTGAAATATCAATTCAAATGTTTTGTGTATTTATTTTCAAATAGGATAAAAACTTATGTAGTTTGTAGTTATACACACACATATAATCACATTAATCATTTTTGTGTTATTAAATTATAGAAAGAATTAGAGTTAAGGACCCAAAATTAAAAAAAATTTACTCTGAAAGACCTATTACCATTAAGTTTAAGGAGTTTTACTTAAAGTCAGTGATAATTTATTTTAAAATAATGATAACAGGTCATTTAGAGTAATTTTTTTAAACTTTAAGTCCTCCACTATAATTCTCCCTAAATTATACCCTTTAAGTAGGGATATTGTTGTTTTATAAAAATAAATAAATAAAATTATTACATGAAGATTAAGATTATTTCTTGGAAGGAAAGAATCCCTATTTTATTAATATGTTGATGTAGAAAAACATGTATATACAATTTATGAGTTTTTTTTTAAAATTATCACATACTTAAGGAATGCATAAAAAATAAAATAAAAAGAACCTACGTTGAAGTGTCACTTTTGCTTACATGAAATAACATTTTGATTACAACTTGCTATCTATGTGAAAAAGACAAGAAAATAAATCAACAAAACAAAATAGTTTTGCAATGGATCTAAAGCACAACCTTGCAAATATGCAATAACCACTTTGTGTTAGATTATGATTTTTTTAGAAAAAATAATAAATAATTAAATAATTAATGATTTCATGAAAACTAAGATTCTTCCTTGGAAGGAAAGAGTTTCCATTTTTGTTAATCTATTAATGAAGGGAAAATCCATATATAATTTATAAGTTTTTTGTTGAATTAATATATAACTTAGGAGTACAAAAATAAATAAATAAATAAATGCATAAATAAATAAATAAATAAATAAAATAAAAGAATCCTTGTTGGAGGCATCATTCTTGGTTTGAGAACATAGTATTATGATTGTAGCTTGGTTATATATATGAAATGGACATGATTATAAATCAATAACATAAAAAAAAATGGTTTTTTAATAGGTGTAAGTGCATCCGTGCAAACGTAGCAACCATTTTGCATTTGATTATGATTTTTTTATTACAAAAATAAAAGGAAAAGGCTTGTGTCTTGAATTATATGATACATCTATAAAAGCCCAAATCAAGCTTTTTAAATGGTAGCCCATAAAAGTTAAGAAAACCTAATTTGCCTTATCATATTTTCTGCCATCTTTTTATAACACCATATTTATCTAGCATTTCCTCATCTCATTTCTAGTTGTATTTCCTTGGCATAGCAAGATTCCAAGAAAAATTTAATTAAAATATTGCATTATTTTGTATTATGTTGTACTTAAATTTTTCGTTTCACATTCTGTATGAACTTACCCATATTATCCTCCAATTAAAATACATCCATACATCTCAAAACCATCACCCAATGTTCCATAAAACTTGAGTTTGGAGCATACATACACAATTTCATCAAATCAGTTTTGGGTTGCTGTGCCAAATTTCTAGTGCAAATTTTGAAAAATTATAATTAAATCTAGAAAAATTGAAATCAAACACACTATACCATTTTGGATAGCTATAGATGTTAAATTTAGTTGAAAATAAGTCCAGACCAAAAAAGAAACATTTAGCCATTAAAAATTAATAGAACAATACCAAAGGTACTATTGCATTACTCGTACTAACTCTAAACTTCAAAAATTTATATCTCTCTGCTTTGACTTCCAAATGAGGTGATCTTGGTGTTCATAGAAAGCTTATTATGTTTAATGTATTCTTATAAAATTTCATAGCCATTAGACACCATTTGGTCCTTAAATGAGATAGGAGAAGAAACTAACCATATAAACAATAACCATATCAGTTTAGTAGTTTTTTGAAAATTTTGAAAATTCATAATTAATTCTCCAAATAATCTAGTCTTTAACTTTTAAAAAATTTCTAGATGAAATCTATATGCATGCCAAATTTCATGAGAAAATTCGTTCATCTGGTCAGTTTGTGACATAGGGTTGAAAAATGACACTTTCATACCTCTTTAAAGGTAAAAAATGGTTCAATTTGGCTTTTAGCTTTTCTACGGCCACTTGAGCACGTGAGAAAGCATAAAAATAGCCCATTAAACATGTCCCAAGGGTCCAAAAATGCAGATCTCACAAATTCACTCTCCCACTTGATGATATGCACAAGGAACATACATGCATCATCTTGCATTTCCATGTCAAAAACATACACTATCATTCATATGGATCCAATTCTCATACATACATCAAATATCCAAAATTGTACAAGTGTTCAAGGGCTCATACATTATATATATCATAGGAGTACATCATTTGACAATGTTATGGTTACAAAATGAACAAATAACAACTCCTTTGTCAATCTTCTTACTTTCAAGTGTGGTGGTTTTCATTTCTTTGCTCCTTTAGTCCATCTAGGCATGTTAGGCAATAGGGAGAAAAGAGTGAGATTTTAGGAATTCCAATAGCTCTTCACCCTTTTCAATCATACATAATGAATGCAAATTCAAGTCCAAAGATGAATGCATGACAATCTAGTAATTCATAAACATACATAAAACATTTCTCTCATTCAAGAAAACATATTCATCATACATAGACTTGCCAAAACAATGGTTTAGCCTCACCTATTCTTTTTAGAACTTTTGGACTTGTCTCACCCACTTTCAAGAGACTTTTGACTAAGCTTCACTCTTTTAGAGACTTTTGGCTTATCCTCACTCTTACTAAGGAACTTTTGGCTTCACCAAGCTCATGCAAACCAAACTACATTCATAAAAGCATCTTTCAAGAACATAACAAAGGCATCATGGTACCATGGCATGTAAATATTTGCTAGAAACATTTTGCATAGCATAATCATGCATACACACATCTAAAGACAAGAAAACACTAAAAAATGTATGAGAGAAAGGAGAGAGAGCTACTTTAGAGCCAATGTCACACACTTTTTCTTTGGATTCTTCCTCCTTCTTCTTAGCCAAGACTTGAAACTTGGAGGTACTAAGTTCTCTTGGCCTAGACATATCAAATAAGACATGCTTAGATAATTAGAATGAGCTCTAGTCTTATGCAACTCCTATGCATATTCACTTTCTCCCTTGTCTCCATAATGCTTCCATAAAAGACATAATGAAGCTACTATTGGAATTCAAGATCTTGGCTCCATTTTCTCTTTCATCCTAGGTCTCTTAACTCTAGTTAGACTCCTTAGAGCCATCACATATTCATTTTGAGGAGCCTAGCTAAGAGTTTCTTCATTATGTTACATTATGGAGCCTATACCTTCATCTCGCAATCTAAGCTTTCTAAATTTTTTCCAAGTCTTTATCTCATATTCTTCTATCATATATAGTATCATTCTAGCCTTGGAATAAATCAAAACACTTCCTAGTTGCCACTTCTCGCTTAAGCCAAGACTATGCTTCCTTTGGCATCAATGGAAGTTGTTTTACTTTCTTTGATAGGAGATGCATGTGGGAGGCATCCTTGATGTCTTAGAGATTCATGCCAACTCTTAGACACCTTAAATTATGATGAGAAAGCTTCCTACAAACCAAGGTGCAAGTGAAACCCTAGGTTTGCTAACTTACAATCTAATGCTTCTTATTCAATTTCAATGACATCTTATTAATCCTCATACTCCATAACTCGTGGCTCCATTAAGAACACATGAAGAAATCCTCAGACTCCATAACTCTTGGTTCCATCAAGAACACATGAAGAAAAACTCTCCTTCTCATTTTCTCTCTCTAGGCCAAAGGTTAAATGGCTTGAAAACATAAGATTTTGTAAGTGTTTCAAGTAAAGTCTTACCTTAAAATGAATATCTCTTCACGTAGATTATTTTCCACTGATTTGTTTCTTGAAAGAGTTCCTTTTTGGCTTGGATCATACCTGAATCTTCAAGTTTTTAAGAAAAGAAAACCACCATTAAAGAGCTCTTAGAGAGAGGAAAACAACTTTTCTAACTGGTGCTGGGTAAAACTGGCCATTTACTTACCTAAACAAGAGCTTAAACTTCTTCTCTCTCCCTTCCTTTAATGTCACACCATGGCTACTCAAAATTCTGAAAATGGAAGCCTGGAGAAGGTAATGAGGTGTAATCTTACTTAAGAAGCCTCTTTTATAATTTTTTAAAGTGACCATTTTGCCCTTATGCTCCTACTAGCTCCGTTTAGGCTCATTTTAACTCTTTTTTTAGAACTATTTTTTCTATCATAAAATTTAGGTCCTCTAATTCATAAAATGCCTTTGGTTTTATTCAAATTAGATTTAAAACCTTTTCAAATAAACCGATTAAAGTTCAGGTTAACCAACGCTATAAAATGTAAATCGGAAGGTTTAAACCATTATAGGAGTTCCTATGATTTCTAGGGCCTCTAAGAACTCCAAAAAATTCATTTTTCCCATTTAAAAGTTTATTCTTTGAGGTTTCTAAAAAGTGTCTAAAATTATGAAAATGTCACTGCATCTTCGTTAATTTTCGTTTACTTATTTTAGCACATTTTTTAAGGCACCTTTGGCCTTGGATTCTCATTATTTAAGGTCTAGATTATTGCTATAATTTATTGGACCTAAAATTATTTTATCTAGGGGACTTCTTTTTATATTCAATGAGTTTCATATGTTTATGGAGAATTGGATATTATGTTTTTCACGTTTACGGAGGAACCAGATGTTATACTCTTTACCCTCATTATGCTTTTCTTTCCTTCTCTCTATCACCCAGGCCTCTTAATGCCCAAAGAATTTGGGCTAAAGGGGAATCTTTGTTTTGAATGGGAAAAACTAAAAGGCAAGGGAAGAATACATTTTTATTTCTCCCACTTTTTCTTTATATTAAGCTTCTTAAGGGATTGTCTATACTCTTGCCATGGTAGTCATGGATTTTAAATTGGTGAATGAAGATGTTCAAGCAGATCAATGAAAATAAAAGGTGAGGTCGTTTGTTCTTTTACCTTTATTAGATTTTTCTTTATCTTCTCTACTTCGCCATTTATTTTAGTAGAAAAAAAATTCATAGAATTTGATATAAACCAATTGGTGGGATCTTTTGTTTCCTTTTTTATTGCTTGCTTACTAATGGTTTTTGTTTACATGTTTATAAATAGATGAACCAAAGATCCATTAAATTTTCACTTTCATCTTATTACAAATTTTTTTTTTAATTATTCTTTCTTTAAAGGAAATTAAGCCTTCTATGAATGAAGTCTCAGTGTTTCTTGTTCTTAAGAATATAGGTTTCATTTTTTTTTGTTATATCTGATTAAGTAGGGTCCTTGGTAGGAAAATCAAATCTATTTTTCACTTCTTCTCTGCATCTTATATATCATGCTAGATTTAAAAAGAAGAACAAAAAAAAAAATGAAGATATTGGCTTCATCACATCATCACAGATAATCAAAAGAGCTGGATAACAACAAAATCATACGTACAAATATGAAAGGGCATGGATTACATTAGAATAGAGTGTATGGAATTTATAAAATTATTACTTTCTCCTAAACCTTTTTCTCTTATCTTCTTCATCTGTTCCCTTGCTTCTGCTCATCTTCTTTAGCCTCTCTTTCTCTTATATATATATATATATATATATATATTTGTATTCGTGTATTTGTGTTTGCTGCTTTCTTTTTTTTTCTCTGTTTCTCCCTCTTGTGTTCTATAGCTAACCATTTATAGAAGATTTGCAGGGGAAGCATTACCTTCTCAACAAATATAGACTTTTGGTGTGCAGAGAAAGTAGAGCAGGGATAAATTATAGTAGAGGAACAAGTTGGACATGAGCAAAGCAAGGGCATAAAGTTGGATATAGGAACTGAATAAGGCTTTGCTAATTGAACATTCGAATTGCTAGTTAGGCATTTGATGTATTTATTAAAAAATTGTTAAAAGCTACAACATTTTATTTTCTCCTTTTTTAAAAAAAAAAAGAAACATAAGCAAGAGCTCGTATCAGACTTTGAAAATGATACATATGCATAACTGGTCTTCCTCAGTAATACTTTAAATTTCAATTTCCTTTTAATCAAAATTCTAATGTTATTATTTTTTTAATGAAAATTTTCTTTATATATTTAGATTTCTAGAGAAGAACAAAATTAAAAAAATAAAAAGTAATTACTTTTGAATTATTGCTAATGTTAGAAAAGTTAGTAAAAAAGGAGTGATAACCATTTATAAAAACTTATGAAAGAAAATACATTTGAGGCCTCAAAACTTTGAATGAAATGAGATATCTAGAAAATTCAATTTGAAATGGGTAATTAATTTTGGTCACTAAATATTAAATTTTAAACTGAAATCTCTTTTTTAAAGGAAAGACAAAACTCATATTACTAATTCCATCATCAAAATATATGGCACTGATGAATTATCAAGGCTTATCTTATTTTGGCACAAGGGAAAGAAAAGAAGAAAGGAAAGAGAGAAAGAAAAGGAAGAAAAAAAAGGTTTTTGGAATTTAAGAGATAAGCTTCCAAAACACAAGATTTTCCTTTATAATCTCTCCTCCCATCTTAATAATATCATAAGAATCCACATTGAGGACAATATAATTATCTCAATTGATATTCCTTGAATTTCTCTATAAAGTCTATGGATTCAATCTAAAACACACTCTTAGACAAAATGAGATATCTGCAGCTGCTCCTTTTTGTGTTCTTACTATTTAAAATAGTTAGTACACAAAGATGGGGATCTTCATTTCAATTTAGTAAGACTACCATGAAGTAATGAATCATATGTTAGCAGAAATTTAAAAAACAAGGCATTGAGCAGCTTCTTCATAGGAATTAAAAATGATGAGGGATTGAGCTGCACATTGATTAAGAATTTATAATTAAAATAATGAGGGATTGAGCCATACATCGATAAGAATGAAAATGATGAGAGACTAAGCTGCTCATTGGTAACCATTTAAAATGACAAGAGACTAAGCTATACATTGATAAGAATTAAAATGACAAAGGACTAAGCCACACATTAGTAAGAATTAAAATGACGAGGGACTAAGCCACATGTCAATAAGAATTAAAATGAAAAGGGACTAAGTCGCTCGTTGGTAAAAATTAAAATGATGAAGGACTAAGTTGCTCGTTGGTAAAAACTTAAAATGATAAGGGACTAAGTCATACATTAGTAAAAATTAAAATGACAAGGGACAGAGCTGCTCATTTGTAAAAATTTAAAATGACAAGGGATTGAGCCACACATTGGTAAAAATTAAAATGACAAAGAACCAAGTTGCACTTCAGTAAGAATTAAAATGAAAAGGGATTGAGTTGCTCGTCAGTAAAAATTAAAATGACAAGGTACTGAACTGCACGTCGGTAAAAGTTAAAATGATGAGGGATTAAGTTGCACATTGGTAAGAATTTATAATGACAAGGGACCGAGCCACTAATTGGTAAAACTTTAAAATGACAATAGACTGAGCCACATGTTAGTAAAAATTAAAATGACAAGGGACCAAGCCGCGTGACAAGTTAATACTTGTTAAGCTCTTTGTCTTTTAGATATCATCTTTGGAAGCTAATGATTTTCCTGCATAAAATGAGGTAGTGACAAATATAATATGATGCATGAAAGTTTTCTTTTTATCCTTTCTTCCTTTTTCATATATATATATATATATATTGAGAAAGCTGGCTAGCTTGAAAAATTTTGAAGTTTTCTTATATGATTACCCATTTTTATTTATTTATTTATTATTATTATACTTTCCCTTTTCTCCTTTTTTTTTTTGTTTTTTGGAAAAGCCTATTATGCTTAAGAAAAGTTTGAGAACCCTTTCTGGCACTAAACTTCTTTTTTCTTTTTTCATTTGTCCTTTAAATGATGTTGAGGTGTAATTCTCCTTATCTTAAAATGATATACGAACATCATTTTGATATCCTTATATGACACTATGCCAATAAATCTTGTTCTTTAAGCCTAACTTAGGGTAATGTAAGTTCTTTTGCAATTGTTTCCTTGATGCCACTTATGATCATACCATTAATGAAAGTACTACTCAAAGAATGAAGGACAAACAAATGTTAGAGTTAAACAAAACAATGGCTTTTATTGATGTGGAATCATACAAAATCATGCCAATCATTAAAGCAATGAATATTTTACAACTAATTTAGATCGAAAATAAGATACAAAGAAATTTAGGTTGAGCTTAAGTCGAATTTTGGACTTCTTGAAGATTCAAATGTGAAAACCTCATAACACAACTGTCATGATCTTTTCTTTTTCTAGTCTTCTACTTCTTCCATTTTTGTGAGATTCTTCTATGCATAATACTTTTTTACTAAATCAAAATTGACTGGATTTGGTAATTCTTCTCTATCCATATTGGTTAAAATTAATGCCCCATCAGAAAATGCTTTCTTCACAATGTATGGAACTTTGTAGTTTGGAGCCCATTTTCCTCTAAGATCATTTTAGTTTGAGAATTTTCCTTATAACCAATTCTCCAACCTGAAAATAGCAAGATTGTACTTTCTTGTTATATATACGCATCATTCTTCTCTGATAGAGTTATCCATGACAAAGTGCTATTTGCCCCCTTTCTTCAATAAGATTTAACTGTTCATAACATATTTTTATCCATTCTGCTTCTTCTAAATTGACTTTAGTGAGAACACGCAAGGATGGGTTTTCCACTTCTACAGGTAGTACAACTTCAAGTCCATAAATTAATGATAAAAGAGCTGCCCTTGTGGAGGTATGTATTGTTGTTCGATACTCGTGTAGAGTGAATGGCAACATTTCATGCCAATCCTTACATGTTAAAGCCATCTTTTCTATGATCTTCTTTATATTTTTGTTAGTAGCCTCTACTGCACCATTCATTTTGGGACAATAGGGTACTAAGTTATGGCATTTGATTTTAAACTATTCACACAACTCATCTATCACTTTATTATTGGAATTTAAAGCAATATCCATAATCATCCTTTCTGGAAAACCATATTGGCATATTATTTCTCTTTTTAGAAACTTACATACCACATGTCGGGTAATGTTAGCATAAGAGGCTGCTTCTACTCATTATGTGAAATAGTTAATAGCTACTAAAATAAAGCAATGTCCATGTGAGGCCTTTGATGTGATGGGTCCAATAATATCGATTCCCCATTTTAAGAATGGCCAATATGCAAACACATGTAACGGAGCTAGTAGTGCATGAATTTTCTGTGCATATTGTGAACATCACATTTTGTCCCAGCATACTTCAAAATAATAATAAAATTAGACTAACAAAAAATCAAAAGAAGTAATAAAAAATCAAGAGAATCAAAAATAGAAAGAATCATGAAAAAAATCAAAAATAGAAAAAATTATCAAAATCAAAATCATTAAGAAAATCAAAAATAGAAAAAATCATGAAAGAGTAAAAAAATTGCCTTTTCAAAACAAAAATAAAAAAAGAGAAGGAAAGAAAAATAATAAAAAAACCAAATTAATATATATATATATATAAGGAAAAAAGAGAAAAAAAGGGTAAATGGAAAATAAAATAATAAAATGTCAATAAAAAAAAAAGTATAAAAGGAAAAAGCCCATTAACAAATCATAGGTTTTCACAAGTTGAAAATCATATTGGTAGGAGCCCAATACAATACAAAAAAAAAAAAAAATGAATGAGAGAAGAAGAAGGAAAGGAATACAACACCCAGAGTCCACATTTACCTGGTCTAATTCGTAAGAGAAAAAAATTAGGACCAATTGAAAGAAAGACTAACTGAAAAGAAAAATAGAAAAATAAAACAAAAAATGGAGGCCCATTTTGTTCAGCCCATATATCTTAGACCTTCTGCCTCTCTAACCTAAATTAGAAGCCTCCGATTTTACAATACTAAGAAAAAAGAGTAAGGGAACCCAAAACAGCACTGGTCCCCCTTTCTACTTTGGCCCTCTCTCGCTCAAATCAGGGCACACAACCACTATTCGTACGACTTTCAACAATGCGAAAAAGGAAGAAGTCGTGCACGCAGACGTAGAGGGACCACATTCATGATCACATACATAGCAGATTGGGTAGATGAATGAAACACAATAGCAGTCTTAGTAGAGGATAGTGGCATAAGCAATCTGCCCTTCTCCTTACAAATGGATTGGCACAGAGGGGATATAAAAGGCGTTAGAGGGGAGAGTGAGGTCGACAGGAAGGTCTGGTATAAAGTGAAGGTCGAAAAAGAAATGGGGGATTTTAGGGAGTGAGAGAGGTGACTCGAAAGAGAGAGATAGTGAGTTGGAGAAACATAGAGGAGGGCAAAGAAGAGAGACGGATGATCGAGGGTGAAAAAGGTTGGAGATTTTCGGATTGAAGCAGAAATCGAGAGAGGGCGAAGTAGAGAGGTGACTAGAGGGTTTAAAAGAAAAGGAGAAATCAGAGAAGAGGGTTTGGTTTCGGGTTAGAGAGGAACAGAAGCATGGAGAATGAATGGAAAAAAAAAACAGAGGAGAGGTTTCAAGAAAGGAGAGGAAAGGGAGAGAGCAGGTGAGAAATTAGGTACTTTCAGATTTGAGAAAGAAAAAAGAAGGGGAGCAGTGATAGGGAATGGGTGATTCAACGATAGACTGAGAGAACTGGCGGATTCGGAAGTAGCAAGAGGCCAAAGGAGAAATCTTAAGAGTTGGCTAGAAGTTGTTCTGAAAATGGAGAAACCGAGAAAGAGGAGAGGTGGTTCATAGGAGAGTGAAGCATCCCATACCTCAATAACGCAATTGAGCAGGTATAAATCTTGATTCATGGCTTGTTGTATAGTTTAATTTCACTTTAATTTGTCCCTGAACCGTGAGTTAATTGGTCTCAAATTTCTAGATAATACCTCTGCTAATTGGTTTCCTTTCCATAGATGATTAATTGCTTTGCTGGTATGAGTTGCATCGCTTTTGTTTGATGTTTCCTTTCTATTTTCATTTAATTGGCATGTGAACATTGTGTTGTGATGGATGAGGCATAATAGGAAGTGAGAACTTTGTGGTTTAATTTCTCGTTGGTTTCTAAGTTATGTTTCTACTGTGTGGGATTGCCCCTGTCAGCTACAAGGTTTTGATGAATAAATTGATAGCCTAAATCCTGTTTATTTGTCAATTTTTTTATGATACTTAATCCCTAATTCTGACTTGCCTGGGTTTTAGATTGATGGATTGAGGCTCGTTTCAAAAGTTGTTTATCTATACTGAACTATCTGGAATTGTTTTGGCTTGTCGTGTTTCTGTTTAACCTCTAACAATCGGATTAGAGTATGTTTCTGTTTCTTGGCTGTGTCTTGACCCAGCTAAGCCCAAGGCAAATCTCATCTTGAATTTGGGAGTTTTTTAATTAGAAAGTACATAGGCATTTTGAGAGGTTGCTGGGCAATAATATTAATTGGTTTTCTGTTGGGGTAATATTGTTTTCATGGTCTTGGATTAGGTTTTGGATTTACTTTGATTTTAAGAAATTTCACTCTAAGTCATGACCTGGTCAACATGAAAAAATGAGTTTGAGCCTTATTGGAATTACTCACTGGGTGTCATGAGAATATGTGCTGGTTTTTTAGAGGGCTACGAATTTTCTCCTAGGAGTGCTATGAAAGTGATCATTTGCTTAAAGATCACTTTAATTTGATATGAAGGCTTGCTTCCTTGTCCTATTTTCACTTGTTTCAATAAGTTGTCCACAGTACCATTGATTGTTTTGTTGTTGTTTGGATGCTTGTATGACGTGCGAATTGATACTTCTACATGAATTGGCCAATTATTATCTTCATTCTTGTCTAAAATTCTTGGTACAAATTATCTTTATGCCAATTGCTTATTGCTTTAGTGACTCATTTCCATGCCTAAGCTGTGGATTTATCGAAACTTTACTGACCAGCATTTATTTTGTTTAACTTGTGAGCACATGCCCATACATGTTATGGGTCATCAAGGAGGGCGTTAAGGAAATGGAGGAACGCAAAGACAAACAAGTGATTGTGGTTTAGTTCTTTCATGTTTCTATTCTCCTCATCTTTGTAAATATTGTCTGGAATTATGATGTTCATTTGATTGACCACAAGAACACACACTAACACAATAATTTCATGCTTGTAATTATTTTAGTTTTATTTTTATTTTTTTTATTTTTTAGTATTTTATTTTGTTTTATTAAGTTTATCATTTTATTTTATATTATATTTTTAATTTATCTTTATCTTTATTTTATTTTAGAACTGTCGTGTGGGATTTCTTATCCCCTCAGACACATAGAAGTTAAACCAAATGGTCATGTGTGGCAATAAAACCTCCTTGTTGCCTTTTGGGTTTCAAGTTTACATTTCAATCAGTTTTTAGTTTTCTTTTTATTTAAAAAAAATCCAGGAAAAAGGAGATAGGATAAAACAAGAAACAAAAAAAAAAAAAAAGAACAAAAATGGGTTTAGAAGTTAAATAAACTTTTCAAATTCAAAACTAAATTTTAAGTAATCAAGCTTTTTTAAGTTCCCATTTCAAAAAATCAAAAAATAAAATGAAAAAAACATAAACAAGAATCAATTTTCCCTTTTGTAGACTTTGGATTTTCTTCCAACTTTAGTTTGATAACCAAAAAAATTAATTAAATTATATTTTATAAAGATACCAAGAAATAAAAAAATCATAAAGAAGTTAATAAAAGACCAACAAATATATATATATATATATATGACCAAATAAAATAAAAATCCAGACAAAAATCAAAGACAAAAAAAAACACGAAATAACAAAAAAATATTAAAAAATAAAAAAGGATCAATAATACAAAATCAATCAAAAAAATTAAAATCCAAAAAAGAAGTAAAACAGAAAAAATAAAACATCAATTATTAAAAAAAAGGGGAAAAGAGAAAGGAAAAAACAAATATTAAAACAAAAATAAAGAAAATCAAGGAATAAAATAAAAATATAAAATCAAAATATAAAAAAAACAATATAAGAAACAAAAAGGATAAAAAAAATAAATAAAAAGTAAAATTTAAAAAAAAATTAAAAATCAATAAAAATTAATTTAAAAAATCAGAAATAAAAATAATTAAAAAAACTAAAAAACAAAAAGAAAACAAAATAATCCCAAAAAAAATCATTAAAACCAAAAAAATAATAAGGAAAAAGAAAAGAAAAAAGATGTGAAATTGATTTAGTTGTTTTGTAAATTAAAACTTATCAACCAATTTCAAATTTTTTTTTTTTTTGAAAGAAAGTTATTTTTATCTTTTTCTTTTAAAAAAAATAAAAATGAATGAATAATAACAAAAAAAAAACAAAAAACAGAAACAAAACAAAACCACAGAAAAACAACAAAAAACAAAAACAAAACACCAACCACCTAAATACAGTTTTTAAGTTCGAATTACGTGGACTTTAATTCCTGTTGTAGGGTACGTAAGCCTTAAACTCTCATCCTAGGTCAAGTTCGCCCTTGTAAATAAACATTTTCTTTTAGTTTTATTTCTTTAATTTCTTTTCATCTTAATTTACTTTTAATTTTATTCCTTTCCTTTTTATTTTACTTTTTGAATTTTTTTTTGTTTTATTCTTAATTTTCTTTCGCTTTTTACTTTTAATTTTATTTTCTTAAGTTTTTCCTTTCATTTTGCATGTGATTTATTAAGGAGAATTAAAATAGAATTAAGGTCATATTGATTTTGTACAACTAACTTAGGATAACTGTTCTAGGAACGAGTGTTGTGGGGTGTCCAACACATTCCCCACTCACAATCAACTCCCGATTCCAAATCTAGTTCACAGATCATTTTTTAAAATAAAAAAGGTTTTTTCAAAGTTTTGCCTTTTTAAAAAATAAAATTTTGATGGTGACTCTTGAAACTTTTATTTTAATTTTGATTTCAGTTTTGTATTCTTAGAAATTCAAAATTTCTTTTTAAATTAATTTTTCTTTTCTGGCGCCACGCAGTTGTATTTTTAAGTGTGACACATATTTTTAGCATTTATGACATTTTCTAACATAATTAATATAACTTCCATCATAAGCTAAAAGTAACTAGCCTTTAATATTTGTCTTGCCATCATATGCCTATTAGTATGTGTGCCATAAGTCCCTACGTGGACTTCTTCCATAACTTATTTAATTTTGATAGAATCAATACGTCTAAGCAATATCATATCATGGTTTCTTTTATATAAAACCTTTCCACTTAAGAAAAAGTTCATAGCTAACCTTCGGAGAGATCTCTTGTCATTTTTAGAGATTCCTTCAAGATATGTTCAATATTTAATGTATTGTTTGATGTCATGAAACCAAGGTTTTTCATTTAGTTCTTTTTTTATGTTTAAAAAATATAACGATGTATCTCAAATTTGAATTCTAATTGGAATTAAATCTTCATCTGAGCTCAACTTGAACATTGTCGCCAAAATTGCCAATATATTGGGGACTTGATTTTTCTCATATGATAAATGATGAAAACTTATTTCTTCAAAATCCTTGACTAATTGCCTCACAAACTTTTGATAACGGAGTAACTTTGAGTCTCTTGTTTCCCATTCACCTCTTAATTGATAGATTACTAAGGCAAAATCTCCATAGACTTTCAATACTTTGATTTTCATGCTTATAGCCACTTGAAGTCCTATAACACATGCTTTGTATTTTGCTACATTATTGGTGCAATTAAAGCAAAGTTTTCGCAGTAATAGGGAATTGTTTCCCTTCTAGTGATATCAAGATAACTCCAATTCCATGTCCTAAGGCATTTGAAGCACTATCAAAAAACATTGTCCAAGAATCCTTAATCCTTATGTATTTCTTTGTTCTCTATATGTAGAATAGCCATGAGGTCCTCATCTGAAAATTCAAATCTCACTAGAATATAATCATTAGTTGCCTTATCAGCTAGAAAATCTGCTGATACCTTTTATGGCTTTCTAGGGGACATATACAATGTCGTACTCAACTAATAATGTTTACCATCTAGCCACTTTTCCATATAATGATGGCTTTTCAAAAATATATTTTATTGGAGCACAAGTTCACATGTGGTAGACAATTGTGAAATGAATTTAGCAATATAATTTAATCACCCTAGAAATCCTCTAACTTCCTTTTGAGTTCAAGGTATATGCATTTTTTGTATTGCTCAAATTTTGTTAGGATCAACCTCAATTCCATTTTAACTTACTACAAAGCCTAGTAACTTTCCCAAGGTGACTCTAAAGGTGCATTTTGATGGATTTAGCTTAAGTTGAAACCTTCTTAGATAATTAAATAGTTTCTTTAAAATCGTTATATGGTCTTCATCATCTCTAGATTTGGTATCATGTCATCCATATAAACTTTGATTTTTTTATGTATCATATCATGGAATAGGGTAACTATTGCTCTCTCATAGGTAGTGCCAGTATTCTTCAATCCAAAAGGCATAACTTTATAATAAAAGTTGCCTCACAGGGTAATAAATGTGGTTTTTCCCATATCTTCAGGGGCTATCTTGATTTGATTGTATCTTGAAAATCCATCCATGAAGGAGAAGATTGAATGTCCTATATGGGGTAGAGGAAAATTATCCTTTAGGCTTGCTCAATTAAGATCATGATTACCTATGCACATTTATACTTTACCATCTTTCTTTGGAACAAGAGCAATATTAGCAACCCATTCAGGGTATTTAGCCATTTGTAAAAATCCAGTATCAAATTGTTTCATCAATTCTTCTTTTATTTTCAAAGACAAATCAAGCTTCATATCCCTTAATTTTTGATTAACAAGTTTACATTTTGGCTTTAAAGGTAGTGTATGAATGACCAAATCAATATTTAAGCCTAGCATAGCTTCACATAAGCAAGTAAATACATCTATATACTCTTCCAATAATGCAACAAAATTTTGTTTCTCATTGGTGGATAAGCATGCACCAATTTGAAGCTCCTTTTTATTTTCATCATCCCCAAGACTAATGATTTCTAAAGGTTCCTCATTTGGTTGAAACACTTCTTTCTCTTGTTCTAAGAACCTTGACAGCTTTGAGGATAAATCATTTTCACTTTCAAAGTTCTTATCTTCAAGTTCAGCAATGTTAATAAGGTTTTCAAAATTGAATCCGGAAGTGTCTTCATCATTACCATTATCAAGATCATATTTGTTGTTGGAAGATAGGCTAGGCATTATAACTAATTCCATGACTTTCTAGTTGTCAATCTCAATCTCCGGCAAGCATGGATAAACTTGCAATGAAGTTTCTTTCTTAGTGATCAATCTTTCTTTTTTAATCATTGAGACCTCATAATGTTGTTTAGAACCCTTAGTGAGCTAAGCTTCATTTTCCATGACAATTGGCATGATGAAGCCATGACTATGAAAGTTGCACATAAGGGGGCTATGGCTTTCTTTCCATTTAATGTTTCATGCCTTTGAAGAAAGGCCATCCTGCCTTCTCGTTTCTTAACTTTAGACATTTTTCTTTCAACAAGTGTTGGCTTATAACCCAATCCAAATTTGCCTTCATATTTTTCTAAAAAAAATGGGAAGCATTCTTTCATTTAATTTTTCTCCCAATCCTTTCCCAAGGTGATAGCCATTATCTAACATGACCTTGGCCATCAACATCATAGAATGTGACACACTTGGCTTTTAAGGAGCATATAAAGCATTTACCACTTCAAATGATCTAAAAGAACATTCTTCCACTTCTTCAGTAGCTTTTATGTATAGAGTGGAAGACGACTTTGATACTAGTATATCTTCTTTAGTAAAAATGCATACCTCGTCAATTACAAATTTTATTTTTTGGTGTAAAGTGGATGGTATCGTACCTACCATATGAATCCATGGTTGCCCTAGTAAACAACTATAAGATAGATTTATATCCATCATTTGAAACTTAATGTTCAAAATGCAAGGTCGATTTGGAGAGGTATTTTGATATTCCCTATCACTTCCCTCCTTGTTCCATTAAAAGCTTTTACCACCATGTGGTTGGGTTGTATATATGACATGTTAATTGGTAATTTCATCAAGGTGGATTTAGGCGTCACATTTAAGGAAGAACCATTGTCTACAAGAACTTTGGCTATAATGTAATCCTTGCATTTTATGGAAATGTGAAGGGCCTTCGTATGTCCTCTTCCTTCTGGTGGAATTTCATCATTTGGTAAAATTAATGAACTTAGTTCCCATGATATCTCATATAATGTTATCAAAATTCTCTATAGAGATATCATAGGACACATGTGTTTGATTAACTATTTTTAAAATAGTGTTTCGATGAGATTTAGAGCTTAGCAAAAGAGATAGCAGTGATATTTTTGTGGCCAAGTGATTTAGCTATTTAACCACACTATATTCACTTTACTTTATTAACCTCAAGAATTCATTGGCTTCCTCTTTAGATACTGACTTCTTCTTTTCATTGATTTCTTTATCGTTCTTTATAGGATACTGTGTCTTTTCCAGATGTTTCTCTTTCCAAAAATTTTTTAAATACTCAGGAGTATAGCATTTGTCACTTCTTATCATACCACCGATCCTAAATAGATCTTAAAGGCAATTTGGCAATCGTATTTCCATGGGATAGCTTGGTTGCTAGCATAAGAAAATGGCTTTGGATTTTGTATCACCACCTTTTTTGAAATGATAAGTAGTTTGATAGGAACTATAAGCTTTGGGTGTTCATGATTTATACCAGCAACCAAATGTTCATTTTCATACACTTCTATAAGTTTGGAATCCATTAACATTTGGACTTTAGCTTGGAATTAGTGACATTCCTTAATTGAATGTCCTTGCATTCCCTTATAGTACTCACAATATTTTCCTATATTGGTACTTTTTATCTCAAGAGTATTTTTGATTTCATCTTGGTAGATCATTCCCACTTTGACTAAGAAATTGAAAATGCATTTCAAAGGAAGTTTACCTTAGACAAGGATGGTTTAGAAAAAGAATAATTTCCCTTGATAGCATTTATGCCAACATTACCATACTTTGGTAAGGGATTACTGTTTACATTTGCCTTTTTAATCGAATCTTGAAAGTCAAGCCACTTTACATCCCTCAAGTCTTGTACCCTATATTTTAATGCAATACAATTTTTTTTGGAATGGGCAATTGTGCATGCATGGTAATCACATAGAACATTCGCATCATACCATTTTGGGTACAAAGGTTATAGTGGTTTTGTTGGTATTGGTGAAATAAGACCCCATTGCATCAATCTAGGTAACAACTCAGAATATGTCATAGGAATTAGTTTAATTTTCCTTTTATCTTTGGTCTGAGATGTCTTTGGACTATTTGTATTTGGTAATGTTGATCGAGGAGATGAAAAACTTGCTTGCTTAAAATTAGGGTATTGGGGAGAAGGAGATTGTTGTTGATGTTGATGAAATGATGGCCAATAGGCTTGTTGATACATTGGAGATGGAGAGATATTATTTACATCCATCCTGGATGATTGATATGAATTGAATGGGATTCTTAAATTCGAAATATTTTTCCCTTTTGGTCTTACTTCCATAACAATTTGGACTTTAGCATCCTTTTCTTTAAGGTTACATGACTTTTTTATGCCCCTATGCTCAGAGGATATGTCTATGATTTTTCCTCTTCGGATTCCTTCATCTACTCTTTCACCTACTATCACAAGATCAATAAAATCGGTTGCTATATTTCCAACTAATCTATCATAATAGAGAGACTTAAAAGTGTTTAATAATGTCCCCATCATCTTTTTTTTAGTCAAAGGGAGCTAAACTTGTTTTGCTAAATCCTTCCACCTTTTGGCATATTGCTTGAAGTTTTTAGAATCTTTTCTTTCCTTATATTTTGGAGTTTTAACTTGTCCAATGCCCATTCCCTAACATATTTGTATTGTGTAAGAAAAGCATTAGCCAAGTCTTTTCATTTATGAATCTTTGTTTTATCTAATTTCCTATACCATCTAGTTGCAACCCTTGTAAGGCTATCTTGGAAACAATGTATCAATAATTTGTCATCATATGTATATGCAGCCATTTACCTTATGTATATTGTGATATGATTAGTAGGGCATCTAGTGCCATTATATTTATCAAATTTAAGGCCTTTTAATTTTATGGGAATAAAAACATCAGGTACTAAGCAAAGCTCCTTCGCATCCATTGAACCATAAATATTGGTTCTTTCGATAGCTCTAAGCCTTTCTTCTGAGATTTCTAACTTCTCTTTATCTTTATCCTCCTCTACTAGCATAAGGGCATTTTCCTTCAACTCTATTTGAACTTTTGGATCATTGCGATAAGGCACCATTATATCTTTGATTAAGATTTACCCTAAATGGATATGGGTGTAAACTCATACTATTCCATTGTTGAGGGCCTACAAAAGGCCTAGCCATGTGAGGCCCAATGGTAGAGAAAGGAGATCGAGGGTGTTTTAGAAGAACAAACCTTGGTGGGTATTGTGGATCCTCTTTATTTTAGTCTTTCGTATGAATTATGGGTGTATTTTATACTATTACCTTTCCTTTCATTATTTCCATTAATTTTGCTAGTTGTTCCCTTACTTTATTCATTTCATTCCTCATTTTTTCTTATATTTGGTTGAGCCTCCCTGTTAATTCTTTAATTTGATCATTTATATTTTTTGATCAAAGTTAGGTGTTATATAGGGAGTGAATGGGAGGAGGTGGAACTTTTGGTGGCCGAGGTATTTTTTTAACCTTCCATTTACAAGAAAAACATTGTTAGTTATTTTCCCTTAATTATGATGATTTTTACATAAGTATTAATGCATAAATGATTAAAAGAAGTTGAAAGGTTCTTTTAAATAAGGATGTATCCACATCATTTCCCATGGCGTTAGGCCTTGATTCATACCTGAATTCTAGAAGATTACAAGAGGATAACAAAAAAAGAAAATTTAACAAGTTCAAGAGTCATTATTTACATAAGAGGATTAAAATACAATAATCTATCAAAAGAATCCTATAAAACAAAAGCTAATTATTCTCCTTTATTAATCAAACTACAACATGAACTTATAATGTTGATTGATCTTCTCTAGGAATTCTTCCAACTGGTGATTGTTGGCATACATGAATGAACTGAGATATTCAATTTCATTTAGTATGTCATGTGCTTATTTTGCCATCTTTCTTAATTCTACTGACCAATCATTGATGTGATTGTGTAAATGTTAGGCCTCTCCTCTTGTAACAACCGGGAAAAAGAAAAGAAAAAGGGAAAGGAAAAGAAAGGAAGTGAAAGCTGGAAAAATTCGAAATCCAGAATTTCTGCCAAGTCTTCTCGTAATAGCGAGAAATGGTCTCGCTACAGCGAGAGTGCTTGTTCGCAATAGTGAAAGAGATTTTAGCTATAGCTAGTGCGGGCAGCAGTCCATACAGAAACCAGAGGGCAGCTCGCCGTAGCGTGCGCCATAGCGAGAGTGAGGTCTGGAACTGACGCGAGTTCGCCATAGCGAATGGTATATCCCGCCATAGCGAAGGGAACTGATACGAGCTCGCCGTAACAAAGGTTACACCTCGCCATAGCGAAGCCAGATTACACGAGCTTGCTATAGCGAAGGTTAATTTTCACCGTAGCGAAGGTCAGTCCGGAAGAGAGTAAATAGCGAGAATTAAACTTCATTAAACGCCCAAACTCATTTCTTCTCTCATATTTGCCCTAGACTTCGACCCAAGGAGAGAAAAGAGGCGTGGAGAGTGAGAGAGATCAAGAGAAGGAGGAAGAGCAAGGGAAAGGTAAGGAAATTTCCCCCATTTCTCTTTAGAACTCTGATCCCCTCTCTTTGCCCTCTCTTTCTGCGGTTTTGTTTGTGAAAATGGATGGATTTTGGGCATGGGTCAGAAGAGGGAAAGTGGAAAACACCTTTGAATCTTTATGTTTTCTTTGAAAATGTGGTTTCCACTACCATGAGAGCTTGAGAGAGAGAAAGAGTTGATGGCATTCTAGAGAGAGAGAGAGAACTCTAGGTTCTGGTATGTTAGGAGAGTTTGATATGAAAGATCACGTTATAAGAGAGTAATTGCATGCTTTTGTGTGTCTAGGCTCAAGAGAAACACCTCCATCAAGTGTGATTGTGAACCTAAGGAGGGAGAGGAGAAATTGAAAGGAAAAGCTAGTGTTGGCTTTGGCTTATAAGGTAGCTCTCTCTTCCCACTCTTTCTTGTTGTATTCTTGGTTGTAATAGTCATTGTATGTTTATGTATATGCTTATTGTGTGGAATATGCCATATGCTATTGCTTTGATGCATTGATGCCAATATGCTTGTGTGATGAATTGTGAGAATTGCTCGGGTGCGGTAGCGCCGAAAGTCCCTTGAGATGGGTGAGGTGAAGCCGAAAGTCCCTTGAGATAGTTGAGACAAGGCCAAAAGTCTCAAACGAGTGAGGCCAAGTCAAAAGTTCTTAAACTCGGGTGAGGCCATCCAAAAGTCCCTAAACTCGGGTGAGGCTAGACCAAAAGTCCCTAGAGTCCATTTTTGGCATTGTTGTGAATTCCATAGCATGTACAATGTGTGTTGGTAGTTTGAGAATGGCTAAGTGCTTATTCACATGCTTTGACTTGTTATATGCCTTAATTGTTTACTTGATTGAGTGCATGAGCTACTGAGATTCCCTGAATCTCACCCCTTCCCCTCCCAACTTAATATGCTAGGTGGAGCTCAAGGAGAATCGAGCACACACCAAGGAGCCTAGGAGCATGCATAGCTAGATATTAGCTTGTCTTGGGATATTTTGATGTAAAGTGGTGCCACAATGAATATGCGCCCACTATTTTTGAGATGTAAAGGTTGTAACATGTGTATAAATATGAAAGGATATTGTATGAACTATGTTTATAGCCAAATTAATGGAAATGAGGGTTTTTCCCCTTTTGTTGAATGCATGAAGTAGTGTATATTTGGCCGTAGCATAGCGAGATTGGAATGTATGTTGATTTGGACCACATGGACTTGTTATATATCCTAGTTTTATGCTTTTAAACTTGTCCATGAGTGGCTAGAGTGTGTGAGAGGCTATTTGGACCCGTTTTGGACCTTTGAGGTGTCAAAACCGGTATTTTTGAGAGCTCCGTCAAAGTATGACCGGATGAGCTCCTCTTGCCATGAAATTTGGCATACCTCTAGAGTTTGTAGAGAGCTTCTTGAGAAGCTAAAGTGGGTAATATTCAGAGGTCTAGAGAATATTTAGCGAATTGTTGAATTTGGGAAAATTGAATGGATTGGTCATGTACTGTTCATATAAACCAGAAATGAAATCTGTGGCATTTTTAGACCAAATGGATTCTAAATGTGGTGAAATTTTATACACATAAACTAGACAACCACGGTGACTTATAGGAACTAGAATTACCTAAATCGGAGGTCTGTAGAGAGAGATTGGACCATTTGAAGTTCTATATCAGCATCAGGGAGCTCATCTGACCCCCGTCACTGTTCCATCAGTTTTCGGGGTGTAGGAGCTACTGAACTGATTTGAACTTATTTTTTTCCTCTAGTAGACATCTGTAGCTTTCTAAATTGGTATAGTGTGCCCAAATTAGATTTTTTTGGATTTAGTTATAAATTTTCGAAAGTCATGACAGAAAGCTGCACCAGAAATAGTGACAGCTGGACCTTCCTCCCATTTTCGATATCAATCATGGTCCAAACGCTGAGATTGTGGTTGGGAATGATTTTTAAAGTTAACACTTAAGCTTTCTAGAAAGCTAAAGTTGGCTGCATTCCCATTTTTCTACAATTAGTTATGATTTTCCAAAGTTAAAGCCAAAATAAGACTTTTGGGCACAAGTGAGAAAAGTGCATTTTTTTGGTTTTTGGCTCCATACCCATGGCTTATGGTTTGTTTTATGCTATGTATGAGTTGTATTAGTGGAGTTTGAGTTGAGAATATAAATGATGGGTTCACAGGACCCACGGGGCAAAAGACGAGTGTATGAAACCCCGATTCCTAGCATAAAAATGTCACGGACTAGTGTTGATTCTTTGGAAATCATATGGAACCGAGCCCAGTGAGAGGCTAGGTAGTGGTAGTAGATTAAGGTGTCATATTTTTGGTATCAGAATAAAGGTTCAGGCACTTTTGCTCGATGTTAGGCTCTTGAATGATGTGAATTGCTGGTGTTTGGTGTGAATGGTCATGGAAGTGGTAGCATCCAGCATTCCACCTGTACCTCCCCAAGAGCCTGCTGCTCCACAGACCCAGACGCCTATCCAAAAAGTGTTGAAGCAGTTTAGGCAAAATAATCCACCCTCATTTGACGAGGAATTGGATGCGGATAAGGCGGAGGTTTGGGTGATGCAGCTTAAGAAGATATTCTCAGTGATGGATTGTACCACTGAGCAAAAAGCCCAGTTAGCCACCTTCATGCTAGAAAAGGAAGCTGATAGATGGTGGGAGAGTGCGAAACCACTGATGGAGACCAAGAACATACAGATAACTTGGGAGACTTTCTTGGTCGAATTTTATGAGAAGTATGTCCCAAGTTCAGTGAGGAAAAAGAAAGAGATGGAGTTCATGGGCTTGAGACAGACGGACGAGATGACTGTGGATCAGTATGTGGCCAAGTTCATAGAGTTGTCTCGGTATTCCTCTTACCTCCAGAGGTATGATGATGAACCCTGGAGATGTGAGCAGTTTGAGACCAGTTTGAGCCCCTGATTAGCGACAGAGTCACTCCACAGCGGATCAGAAAGTTTAATACTCTTATGGAGGTCAGTAGGGTGATTGAGACGAATCTACAAGTTATCATGCCTACTGTGACGACGGCTAGTCAGAAGAGGGTTCTGGATTTGAAAAGGTCGAAACCAGAAGAGGTTCTAGTTTGACCTCTAGTACTAAGAGGAGAGGCAAAGGGCCATGGAATAGAAAACCACAGCGAGGTGTGCCACCTCCGCGGGGCCAGTCATCCTTCCAGCAGTCTCCGGTGACATGTTATAAGTGTGGGAAGCTGGGGCACATTGCTAGACACTGTCCTCAGATGGAGACAGCGCCTCCTCCTAGACCACAGACCCAGGGCCGAGTGTTTGCCCTTACTCAGCAGGAAGCCAGCGCATCTCCCAGTTTGATCCCAGGCACGCTGTTAGTGAATGGCTTTCCTGTAGTTGCTCTGTTTGATTCGGGTGCTAGTCACTCGTTTATATCTTATGATTGTGTGAGGAAATTGGGTCTGGTTGTTAGTGTCTTGCCATTTGACTTGTCTGTCATTACACCCACTGGAGGCCACGTGGTTACTTCCCATACTTGCTTAAATGTCACTGTCCAATTTAACCATTGTCATACCACTCTTAATTTGGTTTGTATGCCTTTCCATGAAATTGACTTGATTATTGGTATGAACTGGTTGGCTGCAAATAATGCCATACTTGATTGTGAACACCGAACCATTTCCCTACCTGCTTGTGGGACCATAACTAGGGTACGAGCTGAGTTATCTTTTATGACTACTACCCAGGCTGAGAGATATTTAGAGTGTAGATGTCAAGGGTTTCTAGTCTTTTTCTCTATTCGGGCTGAGGTAGAAGAAGGGATAGAGGAGATCCTAGTTGTTAGGGAATTCCAGGAGGTTTTCCCTAGAGAGTTTGATTTTAGTGGCCTACCTCCTGAGAGAGAATTAGAGTTCCCTATAGACATAGTGCCTGGTGCTGGACCGGTGTCCAAAGCTCCTTATAGGATGGCTCCCTCCGAGCTTACTGAGTTGAAAGAGCAGATAGAGGAATTGTTAGAGAAAGGGTTTATCCGCCCTAGTGTTTCACCTTGGGGTGCTCCAGTGTTGTTTGTGAAAAAGAAAGATGGTAGCTTGCGGTTGTGTATTGATTACAGAGAGTTAAATAAAGTTACCATCAAGAATAAATATCCTCTCCCTAGAATTGATGATCTGTTAGATCAGTTGGCTGGGGCATCTGTGTTTTCTAAGATAGATCTTAGATCTGGTTACCACCAGTTGAGAGTGAGAACTGAAGACGTCTCTAAGACGGCTTTCAGAACGAGATATGGGCACTATGAGTTCCTTGTGATGCCATTCGGGTTGACGAATGCACCTGCTGTGTTCATGGATTATATGAACAGGGTATTCAGACCGTATCTAGATCAGTTTGTGGTGGTCTTTATTGATGATATTTTAGTGTACTCCCGATCTTTTGAGGAGCACGAGAGGCATTTGAGACTAGTCCTAGACACCTTGAGAGAGAAAAGGTTGTATGCCAAACTTAGTAAATGTGAGTTTTGGCTGACCGAGGTGCGATTCTTAAGTCATGTGATCTCACGAGATGGGGTTGCGGTGGATCCCCATAAAGTTGAGGCTGTGTTACAGTGGGATAGACCTAGAACGATCACCGATGTTAGGAGTTTCCTAGGTTTGGCAGGGTATTATAGACGATCTATTCAGGACTTTTCTCGAATGGCCTTACCATTGACGAGGCTAACCAGGAAAGATACACCATTTGTGTGGGATGAGAGATGTGAGAAGAGTTTCCAGGAGTTGAAACTCTGTTTGACCACTGCCCCTGTACTGATTATCCCTGACCCTAGTGAACCATTTGTGGTTTATTGTGATGCTTCGGGCAAAAGGTTAGGATGTGTGTTGATGCAGCAGGGCCGAGTAGTGGCATATGCCTCGAGGCAGTTGAGACCTCATGAGGAGAATTACCCCACATATGACCTGGAGTTAGCTGTCGTAGTGTTTGCTCTTAAAATTTGGAGACACTATCTGTATGGTGCGACCATAGAGATCTATAGTAACCACAAAAGTCTGAAATACCTGTTTGATCAGAAAGAACTCAATATGAGACAGAGGAGATGGACGGAATTCTTGAAAGATTATGATTATGTGTTGAAATATCATTCGGGCAAGGCTAATGTGGTGGCAGATGCCCTGAGTAGAAAAATCATCCATGTAGCCCATATGATGATTAGGGAGCAGGAGCTCCTAGAGAAGTTCAGAGATTTGAACCTCTCTTGTCAGGTGGTATCGGGTAGATTGTATCTGAGTGAAACCCGAATTGAGAATGTCTTGAGAACCCAGATCTTAGATGCCCAGAGAGAGGATGAGTTCCTGAAACGGATCAGGAATGAGATTACCCAAGGTAAGACCTCAGATTTCAAGTTGTCTGAGGATGACATGATAGTATATCGGGATAGAATCTAGGTGCCTAATCAGAATGAGTTAAGAGAAAGCATTGTAGAAGAAGCACATAAGAGTAAGTATACTATCCACCCAAGTGCCACCAAAATGTATCAGGATGTGAAAAGAATTTTCTGGTGGCCAGGGATGAAAAGTGATGTGACGGAGCATTTGGCTAGATGCCTAGTGTGTCAGAAGATAAAGATTGAACATCAGAAACTGGCTGGGTTGTTGCAACCTCTAGATATCCCTGAGTGGAAGTGGGATAGTATAGCCATGGATTTTGTCATGGGGTTACCCAGGACATCCTCTGGACACGATACTATATGGGTAGTTGTGGATAGACTAACGAAGTCTGCACACTTTTTAGCTATTAAGGCTACTTATACACTGGATAGATTGGCCCAGTTGTATATCAGAGAGATAGTGCGACTTCATGGAGTACCCAATAGCATAGTTTCGGATAGAGACCCCAGGTTCACATCGAACTTTTGGAGGTCATTGCAGCATGTCTTAGGGACCAGATTGTGGTTTAGTACTGCATATCACCCCCAGACAGATGGTCAGACTGAAAGGACCATCCAGACATTAGAAGATTTGTTGCGGGCATGTGTGCTAGAGATGAAGGGGAACTGGGATGCGTATTTGCCGTTAACAGAGTTTGCTTATAATAACAGTTACCATTCCAGTATCCAGATGGCCCCTTATGAGGCTTTGTATGGGAGAAAGTGTAGATCCCCTCTGTGTTGGGTTGAGTTAGGTGAGAGGAGTATGATAGGACCTGAGATTATGGACCAGACCACCCGACAGATAGAATTGATTAGAAAGAGGCTCCTCACGGCCCAGAGTAGACAGAAAAGCTATGCTGATAAGCATAGGAGGCCATTAGAGTTTGAGATTGGAGACCATGTGTTCATTTGAATATCTCCAATAACGGGAGTAGGTCGGTCAATGATGGTAAGGAAGCTCAGTCCTAGGTATATTGGTCCATTTGAAATCCTTGAGAAAATTAGACCCGTGGCTTACCGAATAGCCTTACCTCCTAGCCTAGCCCAAATCCATAATGTTTTTCATGTCTCCTAATTGAAAAAGTATTTACCAGACTCCTCATATGTCATAGAATATGAGCATGTGCAATTGCAGGAAGATCTTTCCTATGTAGTGAAATCGGAGAGAATTGTGGATGCCAAGCTGAAACAGCTGAGAAGCAAGAGCATTCCTCTGGTGAAAGTGATCTGGAGAGGTCTGACATCTGAGGAGGCAACTTGGGAATTGGCGGACGAAATGAGGCAAAAATATCCAGAGTTATTCCCTTGAGGTAAGTCTTTAAATTTCGAGGATGAAATTTCTTTTAAGAGGGGTAGAAATGTAACAACCGGGAAAAAGAAAAGAAAAAGGGAAAGGAAAAGAAAGGAAGTGAAAGCTGGAAAAATTCGAAATCCAGAATTTCTGCCAAGTCCTCTCGTAATAGCGAGAAATGGTCTCGCTACAGCGAGAGTGCTTGTTCGCAATAGCGAAAGAGATTTTAGCTATAGCGAGTGCGGGCAGCAGTCCATACAGAAACCAGGGGGCAGCTCGCCGTAGCGTGCGCCATAGCGAGAGTGAGGTCTGGAACTGACGCGAGTTCGCCATAGCGAATGGTATATCCCACCATAGCGAAGGGAACTAATACGAGCTCGCCGTAACGAAGGTTACACCTCGCCATAGCGAAGCCAGATTACACGAGCTTGCTATAGCGAAGGTTAATTTTCGCCGTAGCGAGGGTCAGTCCGGAAGAGAGTAAATAGCGAGAATTAAACTTCATTAAACGCCCAAACTCATTTCTTCTCTCATATCTGCCCTAGACTTCGACCCAAGGAGAGAAAAGAGGCATGGAGAGTGAGAGAGATCAAGAGAAGGAGGAAGAGCAAGGGAAAGGTAAGGAAATTTCCCCCATTTCTCTTTAGAACTCTGATCCCCTCTCTTTGCCCTCTCTTTCTGCGATTTTGTTTGTGAAAATAGATGGATTTTGGGCATGGGTCAGAAGAGGGAAAGTGGAAAACATCTTTGAATCTTTGTGTTTTCTTTGAAAATGTGGTTTCCACTACCATGGGAGCTTGAGAGAGAGAAAGAGTTGATGGCATTCTAGAGAGAGAGAGAGAACTCTAGGTTCTGGTATGTTAAGGAGAGTTTGATATGAAAGATCACATTATAAGAAAGTAATTACATGCTTTTGTGTGTCTAGGCTCAAGAGAAACACCTCCATCAAGGTGTGATTGTGAACCTAAGGAGGGAGAGGAGAAATTGAAAGGAAAAGCTAGTGTTGGCTTTGGCTCATAAGGTAGCTCTCTCTTCCCACTATTTCTTGTTGTATTCTTGGTTGTAATAGTCATTGTATGTTTATGTATATGCTTATTGTGTGGAATATGCCATATGCTATTGCTTTGATGCATTGATGCCAATATGCTTGTGTGATGAATTGTGAGAATTGCTCGGGTGCGGTAGCGCCGAAAGTCCCTTGAGATGGGTGAAGTGAAGCCGAAAGTCCCTTGAGATAGTTGAGACAAGGCCAAAAGTCTCAAACGAGTGAGGCCAAGTCAAAAGTTCTTAAACTCGGGTGAGGCCATCCAAAAGTCCCTAAACTCGGGTGAGGCTAGACCAAAAGTCCCTGGAGTCCATTTTTGGCATTGTTGTGAATTCCATAGCATGTACAATGTGTGTTGGTAGTTTGAGAATGGCTAAGTGCTTATTCACATGCTTTGACTTGTTATATGCCTTGATTGTTTACTTGATTGAGTGCATGAGCTATTGAGATTCCCTGAATCTCACCCCTTCCCCTCCCAACTTAATATGCTAGGTGGAGCTCAAGGAGAACCGAGCACACACCAAAGAGCCTAGGAGCATGCATAGCTAGATATTAGCTTGTCTTGGGATATTTTGATGTAAAGTGGTGCCACAATGAATATGCGCCCACTATTTTTGAGATGTAAAGGTTGTAACATGTGTATAAATATGAAAGGATATTGTATGAACTATGTTTATAGCCAAATTAATGGAAATGAGGGTTTTTCTCCTTTTGTTGAATGCATGAAGTAGTGTATATTTGGCCGTAGCATAGCGAGATTGGAATGTATGTTGATTTGGACCACATGGACTTGTTATATATCCTAGTTTTATGCTTTTAAACTTGTCCATGAGTGGCTAGAGTGTGTGAGAGGCTATTTGGACCCGTTTTGGACCTTTGGGGTGTCAAAACCGGTATTTTTGAGAGCTCCATCAAAGTATGATCGGATGAGCTCCTCTTGCCATGAAATTTGGCATACCTCTAGAGTTTGTAGAGAGCTTCTTGAGAAGCTAAAGTGGGTAATATTCGGAGGTCTAGAGAATATTTAGCGAATTGTTGAATTTGGGAAAATTGAATGGATTGGTCATGTACTGTTCATATAAACCAGAAATGAAATCTGTGGCATTTTTAGACCAAATGGATTCTAAATGTGGTGAAATTTTATACACATAAACTAGACAACCATGGTGACTTATAGGAACTGGAATCACCTAAATCGGAGGTCTGTAGAGAGAGATTGGACCATTTGAAGTTCTATATCAGCATCAGGGAGCTCATCTGACCCCCGTCACTGTTCCATCATTTTTTGGGGTGTAGAAGCTACTGAACTGATCTGAACTTATTTTTCTCCTCTAGTAGACATCCGTAGCTTTCTAAATTGGTATAGTGTGCCCAGATTAGATTTTTTTGGATTTAGTTATGAAGTTTCGAATGTCATGATAGAAAGCTACACCAGAAACAGTGACAGCTGGACCTTCCTCCCATTTTTGATATCAATCATGATCCAAACGCTGAGATTGTGGTTAGGAATGATTTTTACTGTAAATTTAACACTTAGAGCTTTCCAGAAAGCTAAAGTTGGCTGCATTCCCATTTTTCTACAATTAGTTATAATTTTCCAAAGTTAGAGCCAAAATAAGACTTTTGGGCACAAGTAAGAAAAGTGCATTTTTTTGGTTTTTGGCTCTATACCCATGGCTTATGGTTTGTTTTATGCTATGTATGAGTTGTATTAGTGGAGTTTGAGTTGAGAATATAAATGATGGGTTCACAGGACCCACGAGGCAAAAGACGAGTATATGAAACCCCGATTCCTAGCATAAAAATGCCACAGACTAGTGTTGATTCTTTGGAAAGCATATGGAACCGAGCCCAGTGAGAGGCTAGGTAGCAGTAGTAGATTACGGTGTCACACCTCTTGCTTGTGCTAGCTATATGACTAGCTCCCTTTAGCCCCTCATTTGTTTTAGCTTGTGGGCGTAATTTTGCCAATGGCTGATGTTTTAATTTAAATCATCCATCATTGCCTGAGTCAAATTGATTTAATCATTTGTGTTATTTACTAAATTTAACAAAACTTTATTATTTTAGCATAATTCTTGATTATGTTATTTTGATGATAGGAAGTTCATCTCAAGGAAATGATTTCTATTTTCTAGTTTCATTATTCACTCTTCATTTTGTGCAACCTCTGATTATAAGGCAAAGCATCTTATCTGCTGTTCTGCCAATCTAACGCTTAGCATCTCAATTTCCTACCAATATTGCTGCCCATCATCACTAATTCTTTTACACTTCTTTGGAATGTTTTCCACAACCTGGTGAGGTTTTAGATGGTTCATTTGTCTAACCTAAACTTCTATTCCCATTAGCACATTTTCTTCAAAATGGGGGTTTTAAACCAAAGGTACAATGAAGCCTTTACCTTTATTAGCATGCCGCATAGGATATCGTTTAGTGGTTCTGAAATATATTGTTGGGGCAATTTTCTAGACGTGCTTCCATGCTTCTATGATGTTTGGCACAAATCCCTCATTATCTTTATGCAGGAATTCAAGTCGATGTGTTCATGAGTTATAGGGATGAGTTGTTTAGAAATCACTTGTCGTCATACTAGATTAGGTGCATAGCTGGTAACTCCTCACAATCCCATTAGAAGGCCCTAATAAAATGAGCCATATCTATAAATCATTGGGCATGGCTTCATCTAAGTAGCCTTCCATTCAATATCCTTCTCTGTGACATTTTGGAGGAAATAAACAAATTCTTCCTTCCTTAAAGGCAATTTCCATTGGCATTGGATAAATAAATAAAATGATTACATGAAAACTAAGTTTTTTCCTTAGAAGGAAAGAGTCCCTATTTTTGTTAATATGCTAATGGAGAATAACATGTATATATAATTTATGAGTTTTTTTTAATTATCATATAATTAAGGAATGCATAAAAAATAAAATAAAATAAAATAAAAAGAACCCATTTTGAGGCATCACTTTTGCCAGGATAAAATAACATTTTGATTGCAACTTGCTATCTATGTGAAAAAGACAAGAAAATGAATCAATAAAACAAAATAGTTTTGCAATGAATATAAGGTGCAGCCTTGCAAATATGCAACAACCACTTTGTATTAGATTATGATTTTGTTTGCAAAAAATAGTAAATAATGTAAATAATTAATGATTTCAGGAAAACTAACATTCTTCTTTGGAAGGAAGAGTCCCCATTTTTGTTAATCTATTAATGAAGAGAAAATATATATATAATTTATGAGGATTTTATTGAATTAATATATAATTTAGGAGTACAAAAGTAAATAAATAAAATAATTCTTGTTGGAGGCATCATTCTTACTTTAAGAAAATGGTTTTATAATAGGTGTAAGTGTAGCTGTGCAAACATAGCCACCATTTTGCATTTAATTGTGATTTTTTTATTACAAAAATAAAAGGAAAAGGCTTTGTCTTGAATTATGTGATACATCTACAAAGGCCCAAATCAAGCCTTTCAAGTGGCCACCCATAAAAGCTAAGAAAACCTAATTTTGTCTTATCATATTTTTTGCCATCTTTTCACCCTCATTATGCTTTCCTTTGCTCTCTTTTGCCCAGGCCTCCCAACGCACAAAGAGTTTGTGCTAAAGGGGAATCTTCATTTTGAATGGGGAAAATTAAAATGGATGGGAAGAATAAATTTTTGTTTTTCCCACTTTTTCTTTGTATTAAACTTCTTAAGGGATTGTCTATGCTCTTGCCATGGTAGCCATGGATTTTAAAGTGGTGAATGAAGATGTTCAAGCAAATCAACGAAAATACAAGGTGAGATGGTTTGTTCTTTTACCTTTGTCAAATTCTTCTTTCTCTCCTCTATTTCTCCATTGATTTTAGGAAAAAAATTTATAGAATTTGATATGAACCAATTGATGGGATCCTTTGTTTCTTTATTTATTACTTGCTTGCTAATGGTTTTTGTTTACAGATTTATAAATAGTCAAACCAAAGATCCATTAAATTTTCACTTTCATATTACAACTTGTTTTTATTATTCTTTCTTTAAAGGAAATTAAGCCTTTTATGAATGAAGTCTCTATGTTTCTTGTTCTAAAGAATGTGGGTTTCATTTTTTTTTTGTTATATCTAATTAAGTAGGGTTCTTGGTAAGAACACCATATCTATTTTTTACTTCTTCTCTACAGCATATGTATCATGCTAGATTTTAAAAAAAAAGAATGAAGATATTGTCATCCTCACTTCATCACAGATAATCAAAAGAGCAGGAAAACAACAAAATCATATGCACAAATATGAAGGGCAAGGGATTATATCAGAATAGAGTGTAGGGAATTTATAAAATTGTTACATTCTCTTAAACCTTTTTCTCTAATCTTCTTCACCCATTTCCCTACTTTTGCTCCTCTTCTTTGGCCTCTCTTTCTCTTATATATTTTTGTATCTATGCATACATACATACATACATACATACATACATACATATATATATATATTTGTATTCGTGTATTTGTGCCTGCCACTTTCTCTTTTTTCTCTATTTTTCCCTCTTGTGTTATAGAGCCAACCATTTATAGAAGATTTGCGGGGGAAGCACCATCCTTCTTAACAAATAAAGACTCTCGATGTGCTGAGAAAGCAAATGAAGGATAAATTATAGCAGAGGAACAAGTTGGACATTAGCAAAGCAGGGGCATTAGGTTGGATATAGCAATTGAATGAGCCTTTGCTAACTGAACATTTGAATTGCAAGTTAGGCATTTGATATATTTATTAAAAAATGTTAAAAGTTGCAACATTTTTATTTTCTTCTTTCTTATTTTTTTTCCTTAAAGGAACATAGACAAGATGTCATACCATATATATTCCATTGTCATACTCCTCCATTCAAGGCTATTATATCCATTTTTCCTATGAACTTACAAGAAAAGTATGAAAATAATGCACTTTTGTTACACAACATTGGGGTTAAAATTTTAATTTGTGTCATATGGGCCCCGTGGATGTTCCAACATCATTCTCTACCCATTTATCACTTGTACAAGTCACAAACAATCTAAAATATTAAGCAATCCACGATCTTCAAGCTTAGAACAACGGATTTTCCTTCATTCACCTCGGACAGCATATAGCAGATTTCAAGGGCAACTTTGAAAATTCATAAATAAATGTAGAAAAATTAAAATATGCCATACTATAGCTTCCTAAAAATATATGAGTGTTAACTTTACACTAAAAATAACATAGCATCTGGACCATGTTGACATCAAAAAAGGTACAACGATCTGACTGGCTACTGATACTGATACAGATTTCTAATATAAACTTCAAAAATGTCCAATTAATTTCACAAAAATCTAATCTATGCAAATGACATCAATTTGAAAGCTATGGATGTTAGCTAGAAGGAAAAAATCATTCCAAACCATTCTAGTTTGTTCA
This sequence comes from Erythrophleum fordii, assembly GCA_032878935.1. Classification (NCBI taxonomy): domain Eukaryota; kingdom Viridiplantae; phylum Streptophyta; class Magnoliopsida; order Fabales; family Fabaceae; genus Erythrophleum; species Erythrophleum fordii. Next base: position 9,882,888 of record JAVQMF010000047.1, read on the forward strand.
GACCACAAAAACTAATGAAATAGTGACACGGGTCTAACTGGACGCCTAATATTGGACAGCAACTTCAAAAATTCATATCTCCCTCTCTATACATCCAAATGGGGTGATTCTAGTTGACACAAGTCACTGGGAAGGTCTAATTTCTATCTATAAAATTCATGATAATTGGACATCATTTTCCCCATGATTAATACAGAATAAATTTTGGACCAAAACTACAGTGACAGTGACCAAACTAGAAAAGTTTCCCAACTTCAAAAATTCACCAAATATTCCACAGACTTCCAAATAATACCTACTTTAACTTTCCAAAAAGCCCTTAATAAGCTCTAAATGCATTCCAAATTTCAGACCAAGAAGAGTTCATTTGGACAAAAAGTGGTATAGCCTCACAAAATGGTCAATTTAGCCTCTTATAAGACACCAACTTGGTCTAAATGGCTTCCTCTTCCTCTTGGGTAAGTTTAAAAGTATGAATATAGCTTGTATCAACTGCCCAAGTGGTCCCAAGCACTATGCATTTCATTTTGGTCATTCCACATCCAAGGATACATTAATGCATACATGCCATCAAGTGTCAAGATTCTTCATTTGCATTGATTTTGTGTCATATATAGTTCATACAACATTCACATATAATATTACATTTGTTCATTGGTCTACAACTCAAAAATAATGTGTACATAAGTATTTTGACATTCTTACACACTTTGAGATTACATAAGCTACATCATTGTCAAAACCATGCTATTCATACTTCATTGCTTCCATTCCTTGGCTCTTGAGTTCCACCTAAGACATAGGAGATAGGAGAAGGGAAGGGTGAGATTCATGAAATCTCAATAACTCTTCTTCCTTTCAAACACACAATATGGATGCAATTCCTATGTTTAAGATGCATGTATGGCATTCATAATTTCTCAACACATATATAAAGCATTTCTCCCATTCAATAAGTCACAAACAACATTCATAGGCTTGCCAAGACAATGGTTTAACCTCACCCATTCTCTTTAGGACTTTTGCACTTGCCTCACCCATTTTGAAGGGACTTTTGACTAAGCCTCATCCTTTCTAGAGTTGGCTTGTCTCACCTAACTTTTAGGGACTTTTGGCTTATCCTTACCCTTGCTAAGGGACTTTTGGCCTCACCACACGCAAGCAAGCCAAGAACATACATAAAAGCATCTTATAAACACATAGACATAGCAATATGGTACCATGACATTTAAAAACTTACTAAAACATATTTCATGGTTTAAACATATGCACAAACATTCAAGAACAAGGAGACATCCACACATGCATGAGAGAAAAGAGAGAGAGAGCTACCTTAGTGTCTAAGCAAGCTTTACTTTGGTTTACTCCTTCCCTTTCTTAGTCTTACAAGCACAACTAGTTGGAGTTGGTTTCCTTGGCCTAGCCACAATAAACAACACTCAATTATACTCTTGGAACAAGTTAGGACAATAAACTTACACTTAAGAACACACCATTTGCTTAATGGTCACATAATGGCTTCATTAATGGCCTAATGAAGCAACCACTATAATTCAAGTTCTTAGCTCAATTATTTTCTCATATCTAGGCCTCTTGACCTCATTTAAGGTCCTTGGATCCCTCACATACTCACTTCCAAAAGCCTAGACATAAGTTGCTTTATAAGGTCACATTATAGAAGCCATTACCTCATCTCCCAATCTATGGCTCCTAAATTTTTCCCAAGGGTTCCTCCAATCTTCTACCATGATATGAAGTCCCAAACCAAGGTAGAATAAATTAAAACACTCCCTAACCCCTCCATCTATCCTAGGCTAAAATTATGGAAGCATTTAAGGTTCAAGGGGTTTCTAATTTTTTCTTGATAGAAGAGTCACTTGGGAGGCTTCCTTGGGGTCTTAGGAGCTCAATCAAATACTCACACATGTAAGGGAACTCATACATCAAATCAGTTTTTGCAAGATATTCAAGAGCTCTACACTTTTCTAACTTGGAATTCCTTAGTTTTTCTTGCAATTTCTTGGCATATTCCAAGTTTCCACACTCCAATTTCATGGTTTCTTATTAGTTCTAGGTCAAAACTTTCCTCCCCTAGATGGTTCTATTTTTAGGTGTTACACACACATGGAAGAGCAAGAAGGAAGAAGCAACAAAAGTAAGAAATTACCTTAGATTCAACCTTCTTTCAAGAGTGTTTCTTCTTACTTAGATTCCTCTTTGGATTTCTAACTTTTCCCCTCTGGTTCAAGGCCAAAATAGAACTATTTCACTTACCAAAAACATGGAAAGATGAAGCAAAGAGAGGAAAGGAAAGTTTCAAGACAAGAAGAAAGACTATGGAAATCCTTAAATTTTCTTACCTTTTGTTAGTCTTTTCTTCCTCCTCTTGAGCTCTCTTAGTGCATCTCTCTCCCTTGGTCTCATGCTCTATTTTGGGCAGCAAGAAGATCTGTTAATCAGAGGCTAAAAGAAAACGTGCTTTAAGAAGGTGAGGAGTCCACTTTATGTCCTATTCTTTGTTCTTATCATTTTGGCTCAAATCAATTCTTTTTTGAAATCTATCTTTTCCATCATATTCCTTAGGCTCTTAGTCATAAGAATTACCTTTGGAATCACTCAAAAAGGATCTGAAACCATTCTGAACCATTTGATCAAAGTTTTGGTCAACTGACGATAAAAAATCGTTCACCGAAAGGGTTTCAACTGTTCTAAAGGTTTTCACGATTTTCAGGGCTTCTGAGAACCCCAGAAAGTTCAAATTTTCTATTTAAAAAGATCTCCTATGAGATATTCAAATTTTTCAAAAATTACAAAAATGCCCCTACTTTCTTCAACAAATTTTTTGAGCTCTTCTAGCTTTGGTTTTTGGACATCTTAAATCTCAAATCCTCATTTTTCAATATTTAAAATTTTACCATAATTTTAGTTGGCCACAAATCCTTTTATTTCGGGGATTTCCTTTTATATCTGGCTCATTTATGACGTTTACGAAGAAACAGAACATCGCGTTTCTCACGTTTATGGAAGAACTGGATGTTACATATTTCACTATCATGCTCTTCCACTCAAGGCTATCATATCCAATTTCCCCATTAAATTACAAGAAAAGTATGAAAATAATACACTTTTGTTACTCAACGTCAGAGTTAAATTTTTAATTCTCGTCATATGGGCCCCGTGGATATCCCAACAACATTCTTTGTTCATTTATCACTTGCACAAGTCACAAAAATTCTAAAATATCAAGCAATCCATGGATTTCAAGCTTAGAACCCTAGATTTGTCCTCATTCACCTCGGACAGCATATGGCAGATTTCAGGGGCAATTTAAAAATTCATAATTAAATGTAGAAAAATCAAAATCTGCCATGCTATAATTTCCTAAAAAACTCTGAGTGTTAAATTTATAGTAAAAATAATTTTAAGTCATGAACATAACATCTGGACCACATTTGATATCGAAAAAAGAACAAAGGTCCGACTGGTTACTGGTACAGATACAAATTTCTGATATAAACTTTAAAAATGTCCAATTAATTTCACAAAAATCCAATCCATGAAAATGATACCAATCTGGAAAGATATGCATATTAGCTAGAGGAAAAAATTATTCCAGACTGGATGCCTAGTACTAGACAACAAATTTAAAAACTAATATCTCTTTCTCTAGACATCCAAATGAAGTGCTTCCAATTGGTACAAGTCACTGGAAGGTCTAGTTTCTCCTTGTAAAATTTTATGGCAATTAAATATCATTTTCCCCATGAGTGACAGAGTTTTATTTCAGACCAAAATGAACAGTGCACTGAACTAAAACCAGAAAAATTCTCAACTTTGAAAATTCACCAAATATTCCATAGACCTTCAAATATTTTACACTTCATCTTTCCATAAAGCTCTCAACAAGTTCTAGATGTATGTCAAATTTCAGACCAAGAAGAGCTTATTTGGACAAAAAGTGATATAGCTCACCAAAATAGCCAATTTTACCTCTCATAAGATATCACTTTGGTCCAAATGGCCTTACTTTCAGTTTGACACTCTTGGGCAAGTTTAAAAGTATGAATATGACTTGTATGAATTGACCAAGTGGTTACAAACCTCATGCATCTTAATTTGGCCATTCCACATCTAATAATATAGATGTAACCATACTATACAAGAGACAACATGATTGGTATTGATTTAATGTCACACATGGGCTACATAATATTCATACATCATATTACATTTGTCCATGGGCTCACATTTCAAAAATAACATTTACATAACCACTTTGACCATTAGGTACAAAAGAAACTTCATAATGAATAACGTATGACTTTTCAATGCTCTTGGCTTGTATTCCTTACTTCTTGGACATCACCTAGGCATTGCAAGATCACGGAGAGATGGGAAGTGAGATTCCTTGAATCTCAATAGCTCACATACCCATTCACACATACATTCAAGGCATATATACATCAAAGCATGTGTATGGAAGGTTTGGCAATTATAAAGTATGCAAAGTCACAATTTCCATGCCACTTATTCACATTCAAGCCAAGACCATGCTCTAGGGACTTTTGGTTTTGCCTTATCCCATTTTTAGGACTTTTGGATTTACTTCACTCTCAGCTTAGGGACTTTTGACTTGGCCTTACCCTTCCAAGAGACTTTTGGCCTTGTCTCACCTATGCCATGAGACTTTTGGCATTTTCTCACCTCCATTAAGGTACTTTTAGTATCACCTCACCCTTATGATCTATTTCCACAATCAAAGCCATTCAAGGAAACACATTGGTACCAATGTCATGTTAGGGCATCAAATGGCATGTTTTCAAGTCTCAAGAGCATACACAAATACACAAAGATATACATGTGCACACAAGAATGCAAGGAGAATAAGGTGGAGAGCTACCTTGGATTTATGCAAGCTTTTCTTGATCTTTTCCTTCCCTCTTTTTGGCCTCACAAGTGCACCTAGGTGGGTGGATGTTCTCTTGGCCTAGACACCATAAACAACACATAATTACACACTTGAAGTAAGCCAATACACTAGACTCACTCTTGAACACACTTGATTCTATAAATGGCATAATGGTTCCATAAATAGCTTATTAAAGCAACTCTTACATTTCAAGTTCTAGACTCTATTCTCTTGTTATTTTTAGACTTCTTGAACTCATTTAAGGTCCTTGGAGCCATCATATAACCACTTGCACAAGTGAAAAATCAAGTTGCTTCTTAAGCCATCATTATGGACACTATTGTCCCATCTCTCATTCCATGACTCCTAAATTTTTCCTAATGGTTTCTCCCATCTTCTAATATTATATAAAGTCCCAAACCAAAGCTAGAACAATTTAAAACACTCCCTAGCCTATAGAACTAGCCTAGGCCGAAGCAAGCACCATAATAGGGGTTCACAAGCGTCTTGATTTTTCCTTGATGGGAGAGTTACTTGGGAGGGTTTCTAAAGGTCTTAAGAGTTCAAGGAAACATTCAAATAGCCAAGGAATTACTCACATAAAATTAGATTTTATAAAACCCTAAAGAAGACTACATTTTGCTATCTTGTTTTCCATAGGTTTTTCTTAAAATTTCTTGCCATATTCCTCTTCCTCATGGTCTAAAACCCTAATTCCTCTCTTGTTTTTGAACAAAAAACCTCCCCCTCATATGGTCTATTTAGGGCCGAAATCATACACAAGGAGAAGTAAGAGGAGAAAGCAACATAAGCAAGGATTTACCTTAGATTCAAGCTTATTTTCAAGACTTTTTCTCCTTAGTTGGCCTCTTCTCAATTAATTCAAACTCTCCCCTTGTGTATTGGACTAAAAACAGAACCAATCGTCTCAAGAAAACCATAGGAAAAGAGGAGGAGAAGAGAGGAACAAGATTAGAGGAAGATGGAGTATAAAATTCCTTAGATTTCCTTACCTTTCTCTTGATTTTGCTCCTCTTTCTCTCCCTCTCCTTGTGCTCCTAGAAGAGCTGCTGTTTTTCTGTAATTTGGGCAAAAGAAGTCGTGCTTAAGAAGGTGGGAGAAAAAGGGAGAAGTGTGTAGGGGCTTCTAGAAACACACTTTTTCAAAAATTTCAATTTTGTCCTTCTGTAATGGCAATTTTGTTTCGACTTTGTTTTAACTCCTTTTTTAGAACCGTTTTTCCATTATAAAATTCAGGTTCCCAATTTAATAAAATACCTTTGGAATCACTTAATTTGGAACTAAAACTTTACTGAATGAATCTGTCAAAATTTGGGCTAACCGATATTGGAAAATGTACACTGGAGGAGTTTTTCTAGTCTCGAGGCTTCCCATGGTTTTTGGGGCTTCTAAAAACCTTGGGCAACTCAAATTTTCCATTTAAAAAGTCCTCCTATATGTTTTTCCAAAAGTTGCATTTATTTATAAAAATGGCATTACGTTTCATCAGTTTTCGTCACAAATTGTTTCATTATCCTAGCTCGGTTTTCTTTCCATCTGAGCTTGGAATTATCATTTTTGGGAGCCTAGGACTCTACCCAAATTTTGTGGGATATTATCTAGCTTATTTCAAATGATTTGCTTTTATATGACTCATTTTGTCACTTTACAAAAATTACGTTCGTTACACAAGAGCCCCTATTAGACTTTGAAAATGATGTGTGTGCATAAATGGTCTTCCTTAGTAATGCTTTAAAGTTCAAATCCCTTTTAATTAAAATTCTAATGTTCTTATTTTTTTAATGAAAATTTTCATTGTCTATTCAGAATTTTGGAGAAGAACAAAATTAAAATAATAAAAAGTAATTATATCTGAATTATTGCTTATGTTAGAAAAGTTAGTAAGAAAGGAGTGATAACCATTAATAAAAACTTATAAAAGAAAATAGATTTGAGGCCTCAAAATTTTGAATGAAATGAGATATTTAAAAAATTCAATTTGAAATGGGTAATTAATTTCTATAGCTAAATATTAAAATTTAAGTTGAAATTATTTTTTAAAGGAAAAATAAAACTCATTTCTAATTCCATCATCAAAACATATAGCCTTGGTAAATTATCAAGGTTTATCTTATTTTGGCACAAGAGAAAGAAAAGAAGAAAAAAAAGAAAAGAAAAAAAAAGTTTTTGAGATTTGAGAGATAAACTTTTAAAACATAACATTTTTCTTTATAATCTCTCCTCCCATCTTAATATTTTCATAAAAATTTACATTGAAGATAATATAATTATCACAATTGATATTTTTCTAATTTTTTTTACAAAGTTTATGAATTCAATCTAAAACACACCTTTAAACAAAATGAAATATCTACAATTTAAAACACACTCTTGACAAAATGAGGTATCAACAATTACCATCAATGTGGGGCATATATACTGACATATCAATAGAAGCAGAGAATTAAATAGCAGGTGTAGAACAGGTGAATGAGCCTTCAAAATACATGGCAACGAGTAATTATTGGTTATTGGTTATTCGTACGTACACTTCCTTCTTGTGGTTCCAAACCGTGGCATATTAATTAATTAACAGTGTCCTATTTGCAAAGTCACCGGAGAGACACGTACTATATTTCATCAATTAAGGCAGTGGGGATATATACCACGCGCCCTACAAGTACATTCATTAATTAAGTATCTCCCTATAATTATTAATGTACTGTGATGTCTCAGGTAACCCTTTCCATATCTAAAGAAGATTGCAATCTACCATTCGTGTTCCTCATTTAATTTTTATCCACAATAAAATTCAAAACTCACTTCATAATTTGAGAGAAAGAATTATCTCAATTTCGGCCTAGTTAATTTATTGTTAATTATGAGAGATAGAATTTAATTAATAATTTGAAAGAATCCATTTTAATAATTTGATCAATATAATTTTGGACATTAAACCTGGATTACTGAACTAGATCGAGTATAATTTAGCTTCGGTACCTCTAAAATTTGATAGACTAATCCCACCAAATAACCAATTGAGGCGATCACTTTTCTACGAAATTTGTATATCGTCTTGCCACTTTGCGGGCATCATATGGTTTTTGAAACTAACAGATGTCTGTAATATGAGTCACTATTTGTCATTATGTGGCATCGAACGTGATTATTCTCTTATCCTAATACCCTCGCCTCCTATATATAAATAGCTTGAGAATCCCCAAATATAATTTACACTCCAACTCTTAATATTTTTTAAGCATTTACTGACTTAGGCATCGAAGAATTTGCAAGAGCTTTCATTCCACCTGGCTGACCATTGCACAAAGCTGACCAACAGCTTGGGGTTACACATAAACCTCCAGTTAAGTTACCAATCACCAATAATTAAATTTACTTAGAATTCTCTCACTCACAATGAAAAGTTGCAAAATAAGTATTGAGAGTTAATTTTTCATGCATATTCGAAGTATTACGGAATTATTTGGATTATATGTAAATTCAATTAATTATTAATTTGTTTCCAACTATTTTCTTGTGCATGAATTAACGTTTCAATCTTTAAAATCTAATTATTTTTGTTGTGGACAAAAGAAAAACAGACAGATGAAGAGAGAAGAAAAAAAGGATGAGAGTTGGTAATCACAAAAGACTGGTCTTCAAGAATTATCTTACACTATATTTGTAAATTTTTTTTAATATCATAAGTTCTTATATAAAATTTTACATATAAAGAAAGAAACTTACAAGCTTTCATCTATTAAAGACACTATAAACAGTATAAGTTAAAAAAAAAACCTACACCTTACAATTAAATATATCATAATCGAGAGGATGTGTACTTGTAATGAATGATATCATCATATAGGAAGAAAGTTACAAATTTTGAAAACCTAGAGATCTAAGAAACGCATACTTAGTTCTTATTATGTATGCATATGGTCATGCACCTTCTACGGATACATGTTTGTAATAATTAATTATCTCTTTCCAACATTGACAGAAGTGCCTGGTAGCTTCTACTTAATAAAAGAAAAAAAAAATATTAGCTTCCTCCCTAAAGTCTAGAACACCGAAAGTGAGAGGAAAAGACTCTGAATTTTACAGTTAAATAGCTGCTACCAAATTAACCTACAAATGGTTGTTGAATATTAAATAATTCCCCTTGTAATACATAATATCAATTGTTGATATAGGTTCAACATCATAGAAGGCCAATAGGCTACCCATTATACTAATTAATTGATAGCCATCTTTTAAAAAATCCAACAGATTAATAAATGTAATATCCGGTTCTCCGTAAACGATGAAAATAAGTCAATTATAAAAGAAAATCCTCTAAAATGAATAAGTTGGGGTTGGATAAAATTTTAAATAATAAAAAATGAGGATTTAAGACTTAAGATGTCCAAAAACTCGAGCCAGAAAAGCTAAAAAATTTTGCAAAAATAAATTAAGAAATTTTTGTAATTTTTAAAAATTTTGAAAAACTCATAAGAGGACTTTTTAAATGAAAATTTTGAGCTTTCCAAGATTCTCAGAGGCTCTAAAAACTATGTGAACCCTAAAACAATTAAAACTCTTTCGGTGAGCGATTTCGGTAAAGGGTTAATCCGAACTTCAATTGAACGATTCGAAATGGTTTCAAATCTAATTTAGGTGAAACCAAAAGTAAATTGTAAGTTAAAGGATCCAAATATTATGATAGAAAAGATGGATTTCAAAAAGGAATTGAAATGAGGCTAAATAGAGAAACCATGGTTTAGGGACTAAAATGAAAAGTGAAAAAGTTGCAAAAGTATACCTTTTAACTCCTTAAAACACGTCCCATTCTTCTCCTTTCCATTTTAATTGACCTTGCTATCCTAAACTAGAGGAGAGCTCTGCCCAAGGAAGATGCATAAGAGGGGAGCAAAAAGAGGAAGAAAAACTTAGGAAAAGGTAAGGAAAATTATGGAATTTCATAGTTCTTCCTTCACAAATATTGTTCTCCTCCTTCTCCTTTTTCTTTCGATGGTTTTGATGTTTGATTTGAGACTATTTTGGGTTTGGTTCAGAGGGAGAAGGAGGCTTGAAGCAAAGGAAAGAGCTCTTGGAAGAGGCTTGGAATCAAGGTAACTTTCATTGTTCTCCTTGCATCTCCTTGTTTATTCCTTTTGGGTGATTTTCGTCCAGCCATGGACCCAACCAAGGGGAGATGAATTCTGCCCAAATTGAGGTAGGAAGAAGGGTTATGGAGTGTAAGAATTAAGACTATACAATTGAAAACAAAAATGGAACCTTAAAATTCAAGTTGCACAACTTAGGGGTTTTGAGAAAAATCTTGAAATTTGATTTTTCTAAGGGTAATTAGACTTATATAAGACTTGGTATGAGTCCCTTAGACCTCTAAGGAATTGCATATAAGCCATTCCCTTCAAGAAAATAAAGCAAACTCCATAGGTCCAAAACCAATGTATAGTCTTAGCGAAGAGAGGTCTGGCCACCTAGGTGTTTTAAATTATTCTAAACCTAGAATAGGACTAGATATGATAGAGTAACATCAAAGAAAGTCTTGGAAAAAAATTTAGAAGCCTTGGTTTATGAAATAGAGGTGTAAGCTCTACAATGAAACATAAAGAAGTAACTTATAGATAGGCTCCTTAAAATGAATTTGTGATGACTCCAAGGAGCCTCAAGAGACTTAGATTGAAGGAGAAAATGGAGCTAAGATCATAAATTCTCATAGTTTCTTCATTGTCTCTTGTATGGATCCATAATTGAGTTTTAGAATAAAGTAAGCTTCCATAATGTGTGGGTAATGCTAAAGTTTGTTCCAATGAGTGATTCATGTCTCATTTAATGTTTCTAGGCTAAGAGAATTAAGTGATACTTAATTTCATGAGCTTGGCCGAAAATGGGAAGACAAATTCAAGAGAAAAATGTGTGACATTGGCTCCAAAGTTGCTCTTTAACCTTTCTCACATATATGGCTTAGATGTGGACTTATCTTTGAGTGCTTGTGTGTAAGTTTAAACTATAAAATATGTTTTTAGCTATTGTTTACTTGCTATGGTACTATTATACATCTTGAAATGAGTTTATGAATGTGTTTTGGCCTGAATGGGTATAGTTAAGCTAAAAACCCCTTAGCATTGGTGATGATGAGCTAAAAGTCATTAGGATTAGGTGAGACAAAGTTAAAAGTCCGTTGAAAGTGCATAAAATAAATCCAAAAGTCCTTAGAAAGTCAGGTGAGGTTAGGCCAATACCCTTGAAAGCCTATGTTTGATGTGTGTGAGCTCACATGACTAAGAAAATGTTTTATGTATGATAAGTTTCTAAATTATCATGATTTTCTTAATATTTTAAGGGACTTATCACATGAATATTGAACTTATTTTATGTTATATATATATAATTAATAAATTTTAACCAAGTTAATATTTAGTAAGTTTTGGTTTTATTTCGTTGATTTTGAGTTTATTTTTTGTATTATTTAAGTATAAATAATATTTTGTGTTTTTATATAGATTTTTCGGTTGTTAAATTGTTTAACTTTTATTAGTAGATTATAAATATTAATTAGATAAATTTCATGTTCTTTTAGGGTTACAATTATAGATAAACAAGTTTAGAAGTGTTAGCATGTAAAGCAATAAGCATTAAGAAGATTTGTCAGAAAAGGATAAAAAAGAAAAAGAATAAAAAAAGAAGAAAAGACAAAAGAGCAAAAGATGGCGCTCAAAACAGCTGCTAAAGAAAATATAGCACAAGCACATTGAGAAATAGAAGCAAAATGAGTTTTGGGGAAGAAAAAGAAGGGTTTGGATTGCCGTAGTAAAAAAATTCATTTGTGCAGTAGTGGTGATAGTTAAAAAAATGAAAAATACACCATTTTTTAACCATGTTTTTTAGGGCTTTAAAGGGTTTTCAACACTTTTTCAAAGGAGGCCATTATTCTGAAGGTTTTGGGGAAGAGAAAGAAAGGTTTGAAGCTTTAAATGCCATGAAGAAAGCTTAGGTTTGAGGAAGATTCACCGGTTAAATCAGTTTTTCTCTTCTTCCCTTGCTTTTTCTTGTATTTCTTTGCCCATTCGGTTTATGCACTATTCTTAATGTCACTAATTCTTATAGTTGTGAACTAAAGTTGTTGATTTAGGATTGTGATGAACTTTAGCTTGTAATATATTGTAATTACTTTCATTATTCAATTAATGGTATGATTTAATTACTCAATCTTTGTGCTTCATGCTTCTAAGTGTGTGAAAACTATTAGATGATTTGGCTAACCTAAATGAACTTAGAAAAGAAATTTTAGGACTTAACCATCGATTGTGTAGTGTGGGTTCATGAAATTTGCAATGTTGAGTGGATTGATTTGCTTGTAGGATAGCAATATACCTATTGGCCTCATATAGCCATATTAGGACATTCTTGATTAAGCCTCTAAATTAATTGTATAAGGAATTATGGATTGGTTAGAGGAATGTCTATATGTAATTCAGAAGATGCTTATAGGTAAATTAGAGTCCTAAATTATTAATAACATTGAGAGCAAGACAAGGAGAGGTAATTAGTTCATAGGAAATGTTAGGAAAAGTCATAATCTCAAATCATTTTGCTTTCTAATTTCATCTAGAATGGTGTCTCTCATTTATTTTTTATTTTTTATTTATTTTATGTCTTTAGTTTAGTTTAATTTCATATCACCTTTTCTTGTTAGCTTGATTGAGATGAAGGTGCACAATTTTAGTGCTTAGCAATTATCTTAGCGACAAATTGTTGTGGAAACAATACTCTATTCATTACTTTATTACTGTTGTGATACGTATACTTGCATATACGCTTTCAAAAAGAAAGCAATAAGTTTTTGGCACCATTGTCAGATATTTGTTCTCTAAGTCTTTGTTAATATAATACCAAACTTACTTAATCTGAACTCAAGCTTTGTTCATTGTGTTTTTGTTTTAAGTTTTAGGTTTGTGTTGGAGCTATTGATATTTGTGTTTAATTCTTGTTTTTTTGTTTTTGTTTTTAATTATGGATTACCTTGGATAACAAATAGGGCAACTAGTGAGTATAAATTTAATGTCATGACCAAATTGATAGCTCAAATGGCAGAACTTGATAGGAGGTTTGATAACTCTGATTTGAATACTAGTTCTACTGCTTATGTTAGTGATTCTCAATGCTTGTTCATAACTTGTGATAATTGTAGAGAAGTTCACTATGGAGAGTAATGCCCACATTCTGTAGAAAGTGCACAGATGGAGAATGATTTCAATAGGAATACAAATAATTTTTGTGATAATAGATATATTCCTAGATGGAATCATGAACACAATTGTTTTTGGAATCATGGTTAAGTTTCTTCATCATATGCAATCTACCCTTCCCAACCTTCCAATTGCCAATTACAAGATGAAATTTCTGTTCAAGAGCATAATCCTAATTTAGAAGAAATGATTAGATACTATATGAACAAGCAAGATGCTTGTATGGCTCGGCAAGATGCCTACCTAGCCAAGCAAGATAACACAATTAAAAACTTGGAAATTCAAATTAACGAACTAGCCAATGTCATCTATAATGGTTCACAAGAGAGTTTTTTAAGTGACATGGTAATTACTCCTCGAATAGAAGATGAAGAAAATTATAATGGAATTAATGTGAGGAGTGAAGAAGAGTTACCAGAGGATTATGTGCAATTTGAGGAGAATTATGAGTAGAGAGTGGAAGAAGGAAAGAATATTGTCAGGTTAGATGACCAAGAGGTAACCTTCCAAACGGCCACGGTAGAGGATCCTCTTGATGAATTAGAAAAATGTTGTAATGAGAAAGAAGTAGAAATTGTGATTCCAGGCAATTTCTTGATGAGTTCTCCATTAAAGTCCTTGGTTCTTACTATAATGTCCAGTTTTCGTTAAACGACGGAAATGGATACGTTTTCAAAGCAAGTCCCTTAAAATGAGTTATTTAAGACAAAAAAAAATTAGAATAAAATTTTAAATAATAGAAAATGAGGATTTGAGCCCTGAGTTACCTAAAAACCCGGGGCACAGTAATTGAAAAAATTTTTCGAAAAGCCAGTGGTATTTTTATAAATAAGTTCAATTTTGGAAAACTACATAGGAGGGCTTTTTAAATCAAAGTTGAGTTCTCCAAGGTTCTCAGAGGTCCTGAAAACCATGGGAAGCTCTGGGACCGGTAAAACCTCTCTATTGTATGTTTTCCAATGTCAGTTGACCCAAACTTTGACTGATTGGTTCGAAAAAGTTTTAGTTGTGATTTAAGTGATTCCAAAGGCATTTAATTAAATTGGGAGCCTAAAATTTATGATGGAAGAGTTGATTCTCAAAAAGGAGCTAAAACGAAGTCAGAATAAAATGTCGTTATAGAAGGGCAAAAGTGGAAATAATTTTTAAAAAGGAAGCTTCTTGAATTGTCTCTAAACTCCCCTTATATTCACGCCACTTCTCTTCTTTCTACAAATCGACATTGCTTCTGCCTTAAACCAGAAAAAGAATTACTCTCTTAGGCGCACCAAAGGAAGGAAGAAAAGGAGAAAGAAAAGCTTAAAAAAGGTGAGAATTTATGGAAATTCCTAGTCTCCTCTTGAGCAACTCTTCTCTCCTCTTTCCCCACTTCCTTTCCATGGGATTATTGGGGTTTTTGGTTCTATTTTGAGTGCAGAACAGAGAGGGGGAGTTCGACAATTTAAAGGAGGGCCAAGGAAGAAGAAAAGGCATTCAGAGAGAGTTAGGAAGCCAAGGTAAAAAGCTAGACTCCATGCTTCTTCTTTCTTGTTCCCTTTTCTCTCTATTTCACCTTGTATATGGATAGCTAAGAAGGAGTAACATTTGGGCAGAACCAAGGGATAAATTATGTGATTTAAGGTGTGGGAATTAAATATATGTAAAGAAACCAAGTAAAAACTGCTAAAATACAAGTTGAAAAAATGTGAAGCATTTGAGGGGATTGTAAAAAATTGATTTAATTTATGAGTTCCCTTGGCTATTTAAGTGTTTTCTTGAACTCTTAGGACTCTTAGAAACCTCCCTAAATGGTCCTTCCATCAAGGAAAAATCAAGAAACTATCAAACCCCATTAATGCTCTATATTTCGGCCAAGCAAGGATAGCATAGCTAGGGAGAGTTTTAAATTTTTTCAAGCCTAATTTTGAGTCATATATGATGAATGAAAGTGAGGGGAAACCTTAGGAAAAATTTAGGATGGCTAGAAAATGAATTGGTATCATAGCTTCCATAATGTGACCTAAGGAAGCAACATGCACTTAGGCTCGTGGTTTTAATTGAGCGGTGACTCCAAGAGGCTTAAAAGGAGTCAAGAATCATATATAAATAGAGAGAATAGAGCCTAGAAGTTATTTGAGTGGTGTTGCTTCATTAGGTGTATTTTAGAACCATAAAGAGGTCATTAGCCCAAACTAGAGTTTAAGGAAGAGGTATAGCTTTAGAAATGATTTCATGAACCTAATTGGCTTCCATAAATTGTGTTTAGGCCAATAGAAACCAATCCCACATCCTTGTATGTGTGGAGCCAAAAAAGAGGGGACAAATCCAATGAGGAAAGTGTATGATTTCACCAAAGGTAACTCTCTCTCTCTTTTCTCCCATGCATGAATGAATGTCTACATTGTCTTTGACTATGTATATGTGTATTTTAAGTTATGAATTATATTTTGGTATGATGCCTATGTTCCATGGAACCATAGTATTGCATTATATATTCAAATGATACCCATAAATGTTGCATTAGTTTGCTTGAATGTGGAGAGGCTATGAACCTTCTATCTTCAATGAGGATGAGCCAAGAGCCTTTAGAAGTGGTTGAGACCAAGATAAAGTCTCCTAAGAGTAAGGCTTAGCTTAAGGCCTTTGAGAAAAAGGGTGAGGCAAATCCAAGAACCTTGAAGAAAGTGGGTGAAGCTAATCCAATCATTTGGCAAACCTAAGTATGTTATGTGTGCTTTGTGTAAATGCCAAGAATGTATTTGCACCATTTTCAATGTTAGTATGCCATGCATGCATCCTTAAATCTTATGTTACATTCTTTATGCATGATTGAATAGGAGATGAGCTATTGGAATTATTTGAATCTCACTTCCTCCTCTCCAACATCTTAATATACTAGGTGGAGCCATTGAACAAAGAAATGGAAGTCACCAAGATGAAAGATAAAGCTTTGGCTCTAAAGTGCTTGCTTTTGCTTATGTTGTAATCAAAGAAGTAGAAAATGATGTAAAATTTTGATAAAATGGATGTACAATGAATGGAACATGTGTAAATATCCTAATAGATGATATATGTATGACAATTAATGATAAATGAGTAGTGATGCAATTTTTGAGTATTGGATGGCTATTTCCCACATGTATCTTTTTACATATGGCTTGGGGATGGAGGATGAGATTTTGTGTTTCGAGTTTCTACACCTTTAAGACAAGTTTAGAGAGTCTTTTTGGGCTATTCCCATGTGCCCAAGTGGCCACAAGAGCCTTAGGAGCTATTTTGCACACTTTTGCACCATTAAAATGCATCAAAATGACCTACATCTAGAACTTTCTGGAATGGCAAAGTTTGTTGGATTTTGATTTTTGTAGATTTAGTTATGAATTTCTGAAGTTGTGACAGAAAAATTGAAAATCTGACCGTGGCTAATTCGTGGAAATTAGTGTGTTTCACCCACTTGTATGAGTTCCAAGCCACTTTCTTGGATGATTCTGAATTGTATTAGTGTAATTAAATATGAAAATGAGTTTAATGAGTTCCCTTGGTTCATGGAATGCTGAACGAAAAATTTATCCATTACGCAACGCAAGAACATGTAATATTTTCATGTCTTTTCTTGAGTAATCCTATGTTTCATGGATTGAAACATAAATATGAATTATGGTATGATGGTGTTACACTTACTGAAGAGAGTCAAGAAGATTTTATAGGGTGTCTAAAATGTTTAGAAGCTCCCAAAATTGTCTAAGAAAAATTACAATTAGAGCTTCTTATTATGTCAACCAAAACATATGTTCCAATGAAATTATTAGGTAAGGAATCACATGTTCTCAAATGGAAAGAACACATATTGTTACTGAAACCTACTTATCCAAGGAAGAAAGTGAGCAAGAAAATTATAGTTTTTGACCCTTATGATTAGGTTTTGATGTAAAATCAGGATGAAGACTATAAAAAAGTGCTTCTTGGGAGGCAATCCAAGCATAACTGAATAAAAATATAAGAGTAAATAAATAAATAAATAAATAAATTTTTTTCTTTTTTTGACCCCTAACTTTCTTTCTTTTAGAGCTCGCTAGCTTTGAATGCTTAAGATTGTTGTTAGTTGAAGGAAAAAGAGTTGAGTAGTTGAAGCATGCAATTCAAGGAGTGATTTCAAATCAATTTTGTATTTCTTTTATTGGGTTCATAATTATGTTTGGTATGCTTATATGTTGAATATTATTCCCTTTGTATGCTCTTCTTTTTTAATTTTTTTTCCTTGTGCTATTGTGAATGAGTATAATTGTTGTGGCATAACTTGAAAAATTTATTGGGAGCAATCATATTTAAATTTTATCATGAATTTCATTTGGTATATTTTTTTAGATGTTTTGTCTTAGGCATAAAAGTTTTACAGCCAATTAATTTCATTTGCTATATCATTTCACATGTTTCTAGTCAATGCTTTGTTTTGTTGTACATATTTGTGACCTGCCTTTATAACTTTATTACGAACACATTTGATTGAATTTTTGCATGAAATATGTGTCAAAATTTTCCTTTACTTGTCTAGTTTTTTGGTTCATATGAATTGGAGTTCAAATGAGTTATTTATTTGCATTTGAATACACACTACTCTGTTTTGACAAGCTACTGGAATTTGCTGTATGCTATGCCACTTGCTGAATTTTAGGGGACTAATTGTGTGGCTGTCAACATGCAAATTTAACTTGATCACATTTTTTAATGTGTTAAGATGTTTCCATTTTTTTAAATGAGGCTAATTGGACGTTTGTTGGGTAGGTTCCATCAGAATGTCATGACAACTCTTTTTTGGCAAAAATTTGCACTTGCCTTGTTTAATAATATTTTGGTACTATGCTAGTTGACTTGTACAATGTTAATTTTGGTTATATTGTCAAGTTGAGATTGAGAGAATCATTTCATGAAGAGGTGCCTTATTGTTATTACCCTTTAGTTTGGAGGATCATGAAATGAACAAAGAACAAAGCATATCAAGGGAGTTTTCTTGATCCCTTACTACTCTTATATTGTGTCACATTTTAAACATTGAGGATAATGTTCATTTTAAGTTTGGGGGTAGGGAATCCAAATTGGAAATGTGAATTCTATTGCCTTTAATTGTTTATATTTTATGCAAAACTTTATTGAAAAACTCCTTATTTTTCAAAATTTTTGAACTTCAGTTATTTTTCAAAATTTTTGAACTTAAGTTTTGCCTACCTATCTTGTATTTATTTTTTAGTTGATGTTAGATGCCATTGAGTAACTTCATTTCTTGATAGTGTATAAATGATAAAAAATATTTGTTAATGCAATTTGCAGATGAGATTGATTATTAATGGCAATGTTTTCCTCACTCATTAAGATTTTTCTGGTGCACATCACCATGCTTAGGGTAATTGTTAGTTTTAAGTAATGTATATGGATTAGACTATGTGATTAATCTTAAACCTAAGACTTTAGAACTTGCTTTATAGTCTCTGGAGACAAAATTTTAGGCCTTGTATGATCTATCAAAGTGATTCAAGCATTCATTAGTTATGTTTGAGACTTGAAGCCTAATGTTTTTCAAAGTATATCACTAGTACCTCATTGAGTCTTAAGTGAAATATGCATATAATTGTATGAAATTTCTTCTTTTTAACCACGTTAATGACCTTTAGCCCGAAAAATAATGTTCTTACCCTTTTTGAAGAGAATAATTAACATTTGCTATTATGTGAAAAAGAAACTTTAGGTGTGAAATAAGGTATAATGTGGGTTTGATGTGAATAATTGTTGTTTTCTCATGAGAGACATGCAAATTATAAGTGTAGGAACAATGATTGTATGATTCTTTGTTTTTTGAGAGACATGAAAAATATGATGATTAGAAAGAGAAATTAAAAAGAAAGAAAAAAAAGGTAGCCAAAGAATTAACCTAAAGAAAAATTTGATAAATCAAAATGAGCTAAGTTTGGGAGTGCAAGAAGTGAAAAGAAGAAAAGAAAATGAGGTGAAATTAAAAAAAAAAAAAAGAAGGAAAGGAAAATAAAAGATGGAGAATTTTATCTTCTATTATTGTGTTCAATGGTTATTCTTTTGAATCTTGTTCATAAATTTTCCATATATCATTTTTTTGTAATAACCATGACCATAAGCCCTATTACAATCTTAAAAGACCTATTGATTAATGGGTTATGCAATGGCCTATATTAGTGGAGAGAGGATAGAAAAGCAAGTATATAAAGCTTTTAAGGGAGAGGCTTAATGTGTAGTTTAATTTACATAAATTATTCTAAGGCTTACAATTAGACTATAGCATGGTTTTTCACACACACACATCATGGGTTTAAAAAATTTGTCATTAACTCTTGAATTCTAAAACTTATATGCATTACTTTCCTTTCTTGTTAATTATACTTCTTAATGCATTTGTTGAAGGCATCCATTTATCATTCTAAATATGAAATCTTGAGTAAGTAGGAATTTTGTTGTTTACTATGGCTTTACTTGGGGACAAGTAAAGAGGCAAGTTTAAGGGTGTGATAAGCTCCAAAGTTGTCACGATTTTTTTTAATATTTTAAGGGACTTATCACATGAATATTGAACTTATTATATATAAAATTAATAAATTTTAACCAAATTAATATTTAGTAAGTTTTGGTTTTATTTCTTTGATTTTGAGTTAATTTTTTGTATTATTTAAGTATAAATAGTATTTTGTGTTTTTATCTAGATTTTTAAGTTGTTAAATTGTTTAACTTTTATTAGTAAATTATAAATATTAATTAGATCAATTTTTATGTTTTTTTTACAGTTACAATTATAAAGAAACAAGTTTAGAAGTGTTGGCATGCAAAGCAACAAGCATTAAGAAGATTTGTTGGAAAAGGATCAAAAAGAAAAAGACAAAAAGACAAAAGTGCAAAAGATGGCACTCAAAACCGTTGCTAAAGAAAATGCAGTGCTGCAGCACATTAAGAAATAGAAGCAAAATGAGCTATGACGTAAAATTTTGTGCCATGGCGCTTTTCACTACTATTGTAAAAAAATTCATTTGCGTCGCGGTGCTTTTGACCGTAGCATGGTGTAGTTCAAAAAATGCAAAACACACCATTTTTTAGCCGCGTTTTTTAGGATTTTAGAGGGTTTTCAACACTTTTTCTAAGGAGGCCGCTATTTTGAAGGTTTTGGGGAAGAGAAAGAAGGGTTTGGAACTTCAAATGCCATGGAAGAAACTTGAGTTTGCAAAAGATTCACTTATTAAATCAGTTTTTCTCTTCTTCCCTTACTATTCCTTGTATTTCTTTGCCCATTTGGTTTATGCTTTGCTCTTAATGTCACTATTTCTAGTAGTTATGAACTAAACTTGTTGATTTGGGATGAACTCTAGCTTGTAATATATTGTAATTATTCTCTTTATTTGCAATTAATGGTATAATTTAATTACTCAATCTTTGTGCTTTATGCTTCTAAGTGTGGAAAAACTATTAGATGATTTGGGTAACCTAAATGAATTTGAAAAAGGGATTTTAGGACTTGACCATGGATTGTGTAGTGTGAGTTCATAAAATTTGCAATGTTCAGTGGATTGATTTGCTTGTAGGATAGGAATATACCTTCTGACCTCACATAGCCATATTAGGACATATTCTTGATTAAGCATCTAAATTAATTGCATAAGGAATTATGGATTGCTCAAGGGAATGCCTATATGTAATTCAGAATATGCTTATAGGTAAATTAGAGTCCTAAGCTATTAATGACATTAAGAGCAAGACTAGGAGAGGAGAGTTAATTAGTTCATATGAAATGCTAGAGGAAGTCATAATCCCAAATCATCTTGCTTTCCAATTTCATCTAGAATGATATCTCTCATTTATTATTTATTTATTTTGTGTCTTTAGTTTAGTTTAATTTCATATAATCTTTTATTATTGGCTTGATTTAGATTAAGGTACATAATTTTAGTACTCAGCAATTATCTTAGTGACAAATCCTCATGGGAATGATACTTTATTCATTACTTTATTACTGTTGCAATACATATACTTGCGTATACGCTTTCAAAAAAAAAATAACAATGTATGTTCATGAGAAGCTTGTATGACATACATGCATTCGTTGACATGTTTTAGCATTCATTATGTATGTTTGAAAGGGTAAAGAGCTATTGAGATTATTTGAATCTCACTCCTCCTTATTTTCTATCTAACCATGTCTAGGTGAAGATCAAGGAAGCAAGAATAAAGATCAAAAAGCATGAATTACCACATTTTGACAATATAATAGCTTTTAATATAACGTAATGTCAAAGTATGTATACATGAGTAGTTTATGGCATGTAAACTATTGAGCATGTATAAAAGTATGTAAATATCATGTATAAATGAAAATTAGAACTAAATGTATGTTTTTATAGATTTTTGCCATCCATGTGCCTGGAGGATTATGTGTATAAAGGCAAGTAGAAAGGTGATTTTGATATGCATGGTGAATTGGACCATTTGAGATGCTCTCATAAGCTGCATTTGTGCTATGGAATGTCCCCAAATGGTTGTGGAGTTATTAGAATACCATTTGGTGCAACTTTGACCCATTTATAGTGTTAAAATTGGCATAATCTTGAACTAAACCACAAACTGACCAAATGGACTAGTCTTAACATGAAATTTAGCCCACATATAGAGCTCATCTATAGCTTTCACAAAGCCAAAGAGCACCTAATTTGGAGTTTTAAAGAATTTATTATAATTTTTCAAATTTAGCCAAATTATGTAGAAATGGTATGATTACTATTCATATGGTCAGTTTATATTTCTATGTCATTTGTAGGTCAAATGAAGTCCAATGCCTATGAAAGTTTACAAGAATAAACTAGACACCATAAGCTTTCCATAGCCAATAAGATCACCTTATTTGGAGCTTTGTGGAGGGAGAACCAAATTTTTAAAATTGCATGATAATACTAGTAATATAGCTCGACCTTTGGTACTATTCCATCAATTTTTGTTAAGTTAAATGTCACTACATTGGTTTGGAATTATTTTTAATCATTATTTAGCATCTAGAACTTTCCAAAAAGCTATCATATGCATGATTTCAATTTTTATAGAATTAGTTATGAATTTTCAAGATTCATATCAGAAATTTGGCATGCCAACCTGTGACCAAATTCTGGTTTTTGAAATGTATGGCTCCAAATCTGTGATGCATAAGTTAAATGATAATGTTTATGAGTTGAATGGATATGTTATGGATAGGGAATGCTAGGGATAAGTTTACATGGTCTCTAAAGCCATGAATCATGAAAGTGGCTTCCCAATCACACAATTATTCATGCTTAAAGTATTTGTTTCCTTACATTTGTGCTCCAATATGCATGACATGGATTGAGATAGACCATGAGACCATTGTGTAAGGGTAAAGAGGCTAAGGTATTACATTTATTGGTATCAAAGTAGAGTTTTAAGCCTTCTAGGATTGTATATGGCTTGAGGATGTGACGGTATGGTTATATAAAGGCTTATACAGGACATTTTTGGGTGTCTAAGGTGGCATATATCTATGTCTATGTTAAGTGAGATACGGAATGGTATTTTATGTGTTGGTGAAAATTGGGAGAGATAGGCCTATAGAGTTTCTAAAGAAGAGCTAAGTGATCCTACGACTAGAGCTTTATAAGTTATGGTATCTCGCTGGGATCAATGACAAGCCGTGTGTATTAGCAGCAAGAGGTTACTACGTGGCTATAAAAGAGGCTTGCTCAGAGAGATTATGGGAAGTCTAATCTTCCCTGGTTGCCACACTCTGACCATTTTGAGATGTCTTACCTGATGCAAAGACAGGCAGTAGTGTAGTGTAGTATAAGGTAAAACTGTAGTTGCATAGGGATTAGTTAGAGGGAAAAATGAGAGAGAGCTATTCTCCCAGCCATGACACTCAGATGTCTAGATAAATTAAAGAGCCTAGAAAATTATTCCCTCAAACCAGAGGTTAGAGTTTATATGCAACACTTCATAGAGCCCTGATAGCTCAGATAGACCCGTTGGCTACTAATAAATAAGGAAAGGAGCAGAACCCTTTAGTCTTGATAGCGGGTTAAATACAAAGGTAGTTGAGGCTCAGATCATGTAGACAAAAGGAAATAACCAGTGATGATGGAGTGTATTGCTATATAGAAGGCCTAGTTGGTCATATTTAGGCTAACCTGAGAAATGAACTACTATGAGGTCAATCAGAGCATAGAAAGTTAGGACTCCAAGTATGAACAAAGTAAAAGAGAAATAAATGACCCATTAGCAAACACAGAGAATCGTTAAGTAATAAATGAGCAGCGAGCTTAGTGTATGATATTGAAAAAGAGATTAACGTGGTTTACGACTTAGCTAAAGAATGCTCGATATTGAGTAGCATTTAGAGCTAGATTGTTTAAATACAGGAGTAGTAAGATTGTAGAGACTTGCCCACAAGGCATTAACTCCAACCTAGAATGCTATTCTATGTGCTAGTGAATGATGGGCTATGTAAAGCATGTTATGAGTATATGTGTAAAGGAAAGATATAACCGTATAAGAGAACGGATGCCATACCTTCATATATATTATATGATATTACTCACTGTTAAAAATCTTGTACTTACTATTAGGAAAACCTTGTTGAAAAGGTCTTGAAGTTTACATAGCAGAATACAAGACCTTGTCAACAAGATCTTGGACCTTGTGATAGGATGTTCTTATAGCCTTTAAATTGACATGATTAAATGCTAATAGTATTAAAGAATGTAGTAAGTATACAAGGAAGGTATACTTAAGGATGATACCTTAAAATGAAGATGACTAATTTGATATTAGAAAGTTAGAAAAAAAAAAATAGTTCATAAAGATAACTACATGGGGGTCCTTCTGAGTTTAATAAGAAGAAAATAGGACGTAATGAGATAGAGGACCACCAGTTAGTGGTCAGTAACCTTTCAAGGGACAAGTCGCTAATTTAGTGATTTCACAGATACAAGAAAGCGATAAGGTTTGAGGTAGTAATACTTAGAAAGAGGTACCCTCACTTTAATAGTGATTAAAGGAGAGTTAATAGAGTAAGCATAGTAAAAGCAAATAGATAAGAGTTTAGTATTTAGTTAGATGAGTTTCCCTAATATGAAACTCGTGTAATGTAAAAGCTCATGAGTAGTAAGAGTACTAAATGGAGCATAAAGTTACTGATAAAATAGATTCAAGACATTGAGAATATATGTGACCTGAATTGGGTTAATACAACCCTATAATTAATGAACTATGAAAGTAGAAAGTCTAAGCAAAAAGAGAGTACATCTAGTCCCTAATCAAAATGTAAAAAAGAGCAAAGCTGAGGTAAATAGTTAGTGCCACATTGCTTCTAGGGAAGTTAGAGAAAAATTAAAAGCCACATACAAAGGTAAGTTACTCATATTATACAGAGAAGAAATGTAAGCTCAAGAGTCTTAAGGAAGATAAGCTCCAGAGTTCACATAAAATGGAATTCCTTACAGAGGAATGGTGTAATGTCCCACATCGGGTATGAAGACTCTGAACTAGGGCCTTATAAGTAAGAGTAGTACTCTCCCCACATAGATGCATTTTCCTAGGAGCTAATGGGAGAAGCCATCTTCCAGAAAGAACAAAACCCCAAAGCTAATGGGAGAAGCCATCTATCGAGGACAATTTCCATAGGGCTCTATAAGATGTTTGGTATCAGAGTCGGCCTAGTCGCATGTGCAACCCGAAGACGGGTTGGCCCCTAAGGGGGATGGATTGTAATGTCCCACATTAGGTAGGAAGACCTTGGGCTAGGGCCTTATAAGTAGGAGTAGTACTCTCTACATGTAGACGCATTTTCTTGGGAGCTAATGGGAGAAGCCATCTACCAGGGACAACATCCATAGGGCTCTGTAAGGTGTTAGAGAAATTGTAATATCTGGTTTTCGTTAAATGACAGAAACGGGTATATTTTCAAAGCAAATCCTCTGAAATAAATTAGTTAAGATTCTAAAAAATTTAAGTAGCATTCTAGACTCCCAAAAATGAGAATCCCAAGCTCAGATGGAAAGAAAAATGGAGCTAGAATGAAGAAACGAAATTGAATGAAAGGTTGACGAAACGTAATGACATTTTTGTAATTTTGAGAAAATTTTGGAATTCACATAAGAGTGCTTTTTAAATGAAATTTTTGAGTTTTTTGAGGTTTTTAGAGGCCTTAAAAATCATGGGAAGCTACGGGATAATTAAAACCTCTCCAGTGGACGTTTTCCAATGTCAGTGGACTCGAACTTTGATGAATTTGTTCGGGAATGTTTTAGCTCTCAATTTAGAAATTCAAAAGGAATTTTACTAAATTAGGAACCTAAATTTTATAATGGAAAAGACGGTTCTAAAAAAGAAGCTAAAACGAACAAAAAACAAAAATGCCAAAAGTGAAAGGGCAAAATTGGGATTTTTGAAAGATTTTCTTAAATCTACCTATATATATATAAGGCGCCCTACCTCTTCACTCATTTAGCTCATTTAGTTTCTGCCCTAAATTAGAGGAAGAACCCTAAGAGTGAGACGCACCAAAAGGAGAAGAAGAGAAGGAGAAAAACAAGGTAGAAAGGTATAGATTTTCTTGGTCTTTTCATGTTTTCTTTTTAGCAAACCTCTTCTCCTCCATTTTCCTTTCTTTCCTATGGTTTTATTAAATTTTTTGGATTTATTTTGATAGAAGAATAGAGGGAAAAGTTCAAATTTGAAGAGAGGAGGCCAAGAAAAGGAAGAATCAAGCAAGAAAACAAGGAAAAATAAGGTAAATTTTCCTTCCATGGTAGCTACCCCTTACTTCCTTCTTCTCCTTGGTTCGTCCCACTCATGGAGCTTCAAGAGGGCTTGGATTTTAAGTAGAACCAAAGGTAAATCTTAGGAATTTAAAGGAGGAGAATAAGAATATGCAAAGAGAATTAATAAACAACCATAAAAAATCAATATAGCAAATCTAGGGTTTCTAGTGTTCCTTGTAAAATTTGATTTGATACAATGATTCCTAGGCCTAAATGAATGTCTAAAGGAGCTCCTAAGATCCTTAGAAGGCTTCCCATATGCATCTTCCACTAAGAAAATAAAGCAAAGTCTAAGGGTAGCCATAAGGAGCATGGTTTTGGCCTGGAAGAGTTAGGACACCTAGGGATAGTTTCAAAATTTTTTAAGTCTATTTTTGAGTCATATATGATGATTGAAGATGAGAGTAAGCCTTGGAAAAAATTTAGAAATCATAGAAAGTGAGATGGCCTTATATATTCCATAATATGACCTAAGGAAGCAACATGTCATTAAACTTTTTATTTTAATTGTGTGATGACTCCAAGAGGCTTAAAAGGAATCAAGAATCATATATGAAAGGAACGAATGGAGCCTAGAACTCATTTAATAAGTTTTGCTTTATTAGGTGTATTAAGGAACCATAAATGAACTATAAGGCAAAGTTAGAATTCCAAGTAGATGTATGGCCTTAGAAATGAGTCCAAGAACCTAATTGGCTTCCATAACTTGTGTTTAAGCCAAAAGAAGCAAATCCCACACCTTTTGTGTGTGTGAGGCCGAGGAAGGGAGAGTATTTTCAAAAGGAAAAATGTGTGGTTGCAATAAAGGTAGGTCACTTCTTTTTCTCTCATACATAAATGTGTACTTGACTTATCTTTGAATGTGTGTATGTATGCTTTAAGCTTTTAGCATGTGCCTTTATTTTATGGTACCATGATATTACATTATACTTTTAAATGATGTTTAACATGTTTGCTTGGGTTTGCTTGAGTGTGGAGAAGTCAAAAACTTTTAGCCATGGTAAGGATGAGCCAAGAACCCTTAGAAATGGTTAAGACAAAGCAAAATGTCTCCCAAGAGTGATGTTGAGTCAAAACCTCCTAGAAAAAATGGGTGAAACAAGTCCAAAATTCATAAGTGAATGGGTGAGATTAATCCACTTACTTGACAAGCCTATGCATGCTATGTATGACTTACTCATATGCCAAGAATATTTCTTGAATGCTCATATTGTTCCTTGTACTCATGCATATATTTTTAAAACTTATTTTACATTCTTTATGTATAATTAAAATGGGACATGAGCTATTGGGATTCTTTAAATCTCATCCCCTCCTCTGTAATGCCATAACATACTAGGTGGACCAAGTGAGCAAGGTAATGAAAGCCATTAACTTAGAAGATGAGAGTTTGATTTTGTCTCTTTTGTAGCCATACGCATAGCATATTGATAACCTCCTAATTTAGGACCCAAAAGGGCTATATTTGACACTAAATTAGGGAGGTAAAATACTTTTCTCCTGATTAATATGGTTAAAAATATACTCAATTAAACAAAACAAAGAAAGTATTATAATTATAATATTTTTATCAGTTTAAGCCTCACTTTAGTTTTGATTTCAATTTCAGGGAAAAGTAGCAAAAGGAAGAAAGAAATGAATATAAGAGAGGGAAGCTGAAAGTGGCCAAGGTAGATTGAACAAGACTTCTCGCCACAGCGAGACCGAAGTTCGCTATAGCGAGATGGCACTTTCGCCGTAGCGAAGGGGAGGCTTCGCAATAGCGAAGTCGTGTCGCATAGAAATTCCAGAGAGCAACTCGCCATAGCGTCAAAGTAGCGAAGCGCAGTGGAAACCTGAGGATTTATGAGACCTCGCTATAGCGAGAGACGCTCCTCGCCATAGCGTCAGAGTAGCGAAGCGCAGCGGAAACCTGAGGATTTATGAGACCTCGCTATAGCGAGAGACGCTCCTCGCCATAGCGAGATCGGACCTGAAACGCAGAGTTTTAATTTTCAAGCTTTAAAAGACGTTGGAAGAGTTAGGGTTCGAGACATTCGGCGGCAG
Organism: Erythrophleum fordii; assembly: GCA_032878935.1. Taxonomy (NCBI): domain Eukaryota; kingdom Viridiplantae; phylum Streptophyta; class Magnoliopsida; order Fabales; family Fabaceae; genus Erythrophleum; species Erythrophleum fordii. The sequence continues at coordinate 9,910,910 of JAVQMF010000047.1, forward strand.
AGGAAGTTCTGAGCATCCAGGAGGCGATTTTGAGAGTTCTTGAAGGCTCTTTAAGCTGGGAGTGTGAAGGAAGAGGAGGAATCAAAGGGGGAGCTCTACTTTCTGCATATCATTCTTCCCTTTGTTTGCTTTCTTTGTTCTTTTCATTTTCTCCATGTATTTTGATTGGGAATTCTCTGTAGATTTAGCTATGTGTGGCTAAATTCCTATTTACCTAGAGCACTATGAACTTGATGTGAACTGAATCATAATTGTCTTGTTAATTGTGATGATTGGAATCTTGTGTATCCTTCTCTTGCTTAATGCTTTCTTAGGGATTGGCCACCTCTTTGATTTGATTTGGGAAATTGGAATTTACCTTGAAAAAGGGATTCTAAATTGGACCTAAGAGTTGGATAAATTAAGTTTAGAATCATCTAATTTGTAATTGGGATAGACATATACCTGATTACCTTAATTGGTTCGTAGAGGGATATAGTATCTAATGCATTCTAACCTAAATCTAAGGACACTTAGATTCTAGGGGAGAGTAGGGCTGTAATTACATCGATGGACGGTTATAGCTTCTAAACTCTTAACCCACAAGGCGATAATTAATTACAATTAAACAAGAAATTAAGTTCTAGTGAGCATCAAGGGAATAGTGACTCTAGGTAATTTCAAACCTTGGATTTTATCTTAACTGCCTGTGCCAACTAAGTTTTCTTTCAATTCGCTTTATTTTAAATTTAGTTCTAAAATCAAGAATCTCATAATTGGTTGTTTAACGTGGATAAAAGTAGGTTGTGCACTGCCTAATTGCATTCCAGTCATTCCTCGTGGGAACGATACTTTTACTTATCACTGAACTACTTGATCCGACCTGTGCACTTGCGGACACGCATAAAAATTTTAGCGATCACATATGATGTGATCTTATGGTGGAATTGTTATGTAATCATTTGAACATATGTAATCACTCACATGTTTGATGTATGTATGAGTTTTAATGCCAAATGTATGGTAATATGTATTTTGGGTATGGCATGGGGTGAGAGTAAATTTTCAAATTTTGGGTTTATACACCTTTGAGACAAGTTTAAAAGGTCATTTTGGTGCATTCCCACGTGCTCAAGTGGTCATGAATGCCTTGGAGCTCAAAATGGACCATTTGGACATTTTGTAAGATACAAAATGAGCCATTTTGTAATCCAATATCAAGATCTGACCAAATGAACAAATTTGCCCATGACCTTTGGGACACATATAGATCTCATCTAGAGAGTTTTGGAAAGCTAAGGACTAGATTATTTGGAACTCTTTAGAATTAATTATGATTTTTCAAAATTGACATTTTTCTGCTGAACTGATATACGTACTATTCACATGGTCAGAAATTTGGACTGTCTCATTTTAGAGTCAAATGATGTCCAATGCACATGAAATTTTACAGACATAAACTAGACATGATAAGCTTTCTATGGCTACTATGATCACCCTAATTGAACCTCTGAGCAGGGAGATATGAATTTTTGAAATTAGAGATTAATATTAAGGATGATAGTCGACCTCTAATACTGTTCCATCAATTTTTAGTGACTATCAATCACATTTTAGGCTTGGACATATTTTTACCATAAAGCAAACATCTATAGCTTTCTAAAATGGTAAAGAAAGCCTAATTTTTATTTTTTTATAATTAGTTATAATTTTTCAAATTTATGACAGTAAACTAAAATTTCTGGCCAAGGCTGAACTCTTGAATTTCATGTGTTCCATCCACTTGCACGAGTTCTAAGCCACTTTGTGAGTTTTTTTTGAGTTGAAATTATGTAATTAAATATAAAAATGAGTTGAGTAAGTTCATGTGGTCGACAAGATGTCGAATGAAAATTTTATCTCCTACGCAATGCAAAGAAAGTGATTATTTTTAATGAAATTTTCCTTCCTCCTTCTTGTGTGGTGATGGAAGGTACCTTACATCCATATGAAATGAGTTCTAGAATTATGGTGTTACAAATGGTGTAGTTAATAATAAAGCAAGAGAATAAGAGGAATTAGACATTCCCCATTAGTGAGTAAAGGTGAACCCAGGAGGAATAAAAATGCTTTTGAGCATATAGAGACAGAACAAGAATGAGGAAATACACAACTAAAAAATGATCCTTTTTATGAGTAAAGGGACAGTAAAAGTAATAGAGAAAGCATATGATGACATCAGAACTGAAGACATAATGAATTAAAAATAGTTAAATAGATAACATGAATGAACGTGCTAGCAAGCACCATTGTCCTTGGTATAGATGTCTACAAGGCATGATGTAATGCCCTAAATAGAGATAACTGGGCAATATGAATGATCTCAAGATAGTACAATAAATGACATAAGAAATTAGAGGAAGAGTTCCCTTTCCTCGAGTGTGATATGAAATAAAAAGAGATAGAGCATGGTATCAGAGAAGTACTTTAGATTATTGGAAAACTCGTAATATACTGGTGATAGTGGCTTAAGTTTAGTTATGATGTGCCTATGTATTAGTGATTGATGCGATGGTTTTCTTGTAATGATGGTCACATGATATTGAGTCTGGCCAGCTTAGTAATAATATAACTTGAGTGCATAGCAAATAATGACATCAACCATAAAGAGTGTCCCGATAATAAAAAACTATCCTAATTAGTTAAATCAAGAGATAAGCTAAAGAAAAAGAAGTTAAGGGATTCCGATGATGTCAAAATAATGAGAAAAGTATGTAGAAAGGAATCCCTAGTATAGAATAATGTAAAAGGAATGTGCTGGCAATAGTAGAGTGCTAAAAGCTAAACAACACATGTTCAACATATGTAGTATGAGTCCTTTATGATATGACTAAATGAAATAAAAAGGGACCAGCATATAATCTCTATCCTATAAGAAATGTCAGACACACGTGGTGTGTAAGATGTCTTGGTGCTAAAGGCACTTGAAAGTAGAACATGAGCATAGTCAGAAATTGCAGAATATGAGAGAAAAGATAAAGCGAATACAACTGAAGTAAGCCAGCAAAAGTAAAGAAAGAAAGAAAGCCCAAATGAAAAGGCTTGAAGTCGGAAACTGAGGATCCCATAGGGAGAAGTACGCGAAAGTCAGAATACTCCCAAGTTACTCTTAAATATCATTGCAATGGGATCAACAGAGAGCCACACAATACAAAACCCACTTCACATGAGGAGCATAGTAGACATCTGAGTTCAGCCTTAGAGATTATGAGTGATGGTTACTAACTTAGTGAGAATGTATTTTATTGTCAAATATAGTGATCTTAGGCTTTGAAATCTCCTAGAGATGGATCGCAATAAATCCTAGTATAGTATAGTGGGTTCCAGTAGACCCTAGTCAGGCTCTGAGAAGTCATAGTAGATCTAGGGTTGCAATAGACAATGTTTTTAAAATCGGACTGGTCATTGAACCGGTGAAGTTAGTGGTTCATAGTTCATTGGTCGAACTGATAATAATTAAATATGTATATATATATTATTATATATGTTAAAAATATAAGATAATAAATAATAACTAATAAATTTTAAAATATTTTATGATTAATTATACGTAAAAATAAATTAAACATAACATAATTTTTAATTTATTTAAAATATATTTACATAATTTTAATAAAAATTATATGAATTTTATTTTTATTTGTTATCTATTATATTAAAACTTTATAATTTTAAATAAGCTAACAATGATAGTTTAAGAGAAACCATGTTGGTTACCACATTCATGGTCAAGGTTTGAATCATTTTTGGTTATTTTAGCTATAGAATAAGAGAAAAGATCTTATATTAAATATTGTGTCATAGGACTAAATACGTTGCCTAGATCAGTGGTTGGAATTGCTCAAGCTTAATGGAGGCAAATGGGTTCGAGACGCATCGCTGTCCTTTGCTATGGTAAAATAGAACAATAACAAAGAACTTATATTAAATATTGCCCAATAAGCCTGATGATGCTTTCTGGCTTAGTGGAGGCGCTGCAACTCTGATGCTGGACACACGAGGGTTCGAGACATGGTAAAGCCAATTTTGCGGAATATTATTTCTGAGAGCTGCAGACTGGTCCAACCGCCAATTCAGCGCCAATTTTCACTAAAAATCATCTGGCCAACCTGGTTATTGACCAACTTTGACCGATTCTATGCCAAGTTGGTTTTGAGGTTGTTTCGGACCGGACAGGAGGCTGGTTCACCGGTTTTCCAGTTAAACTAGCCAGTTTAGTCCAGGTTTAATAACATCGGCAATAGATGTCACAGAGTTACAAAGAGCCTATAGTTACAACACGGTAGTTCTTTGAGAAGATGGCAGACTGAGATAGTTTACACAGATCAATTAGTCTCAAAGACTAACACAATTTTAGACAGTTTTCTTCTAAAAAACTAGAGAACTCTTAAGTCTGGTAAACTATCGCCATAGAGATATTGAGACTATACTCAGACGATTAGACCATTGATTAGACCTTCTTGATAGATGAGCTTAACATGTAGGATGAGGAAAGCAAGAAAGTAGCTTTCCAGAGTTATAGCTAAATGAACTACTATCCAGCAGATATTAAACCTAACCGAGAGATAAAGAGATCCCCATTACTAGAACTATGTATTTAGAAGGTGTAGCTCCTTATGATAGGATAAGTGGTAGACCATGTCTCCAGTAGCTGAGATTATGAGAAAAGTTAACATCCTACAAGTATTTAGTATTAGTCAGTGGTAGTTACTCTTCAATGCTAGTATAAAAGGTTAAAGAGTCCTGCCAGTCAATTATTAAAAGGAGGGACTGAATAATGCCCATTCTCCAGTAAATCATAAGAGTAAAGAAAAGTTCAAGCCTAAAGAGGTAAGTTGTATAGTAAGTTAAGACACTAAGACAATTTAGAGTAAAGCCCTTTAAAGAACCAGTGATCCTAGTAAATGATTAAAACTTGAGGTCTATGATAGAAAAAATTATGAATCATGACTATGTGATGAGCTAGTAAGAAAATGAGTGAAATTTAATAATGGACTGAATACTTAAGTCAGTTAAGTAAGCAGATAGAAGTCTTTAATGTTTGCTAAGGAATAAAGAAAGACAATGAGGCTTTATAGAAAGTCGTTAGGAGACGATAAGGGAGATTTACTACTAATGAGTTATCTCCAAAGGTATATATAAGTAAGTCCACTAAGTAGGAAATTCACCCTTATGAACGGGTTAAGACCAATGCAAAATTGTAAGCTTTAGTGTCAGAAGTTAGTTCCCTTATGACAAGAACAAGTCATATGCTTTGTAGCAATAGCATAGAGAAAGAGAATCAGATGCAGTAAGCTAGTAACGTTAATTCCCTAGCAAAAAGAAACTTGAAAAAGCCTAGTCTCTAAAAGAAGTAAATAAAGTTAGGAAAAAGGGAAAGAAAGAGCTAATTAGTGAGAATATGAGAAAAGCAAGGTGACATTATACGCCTAAATTTCGAGGACGAAATTTATTTAAGGGGGGAGGAAATATAACATTTGGTCCTCCGTAAATGATGGAAATAAATCAATTATAAAAGGAAGTCCTCTAAAATGAATGAGTTGAGATTGAATACAATTAGGATAAAATTCTAAATAATGAAAAATGAAAATTTAAGGTTTAAGATGCCCAAAAACCTGAGCTAGAAGAGCTAAGAAAATTTACAAAAATAAGTTAGGCCATTTTTGTAATTTTTAAAAATTTTAGAAAACTCATGAAAGGACTTTTAAAATGAAAATTTTGAGTTTTTTAGGATTCTCAAAGGTGCTTAAAACTATGAGAACTCCTAGAACAGTTAAAACTCCACCGATGAGCGATTTCGGCAAAAGATTAACTAGAACTTTGATTGAACAGTTGAGTATGGTTTTAAATCCAATTTGGGTGAAACCAAAGGCAAATTGTAAGTTAGAGACCTAAATATTATGATAAAAAAGATGGATTTCAAAAAGGAGTTGAAATGAGGCTCAATGGAGAAACCATGATTTAGGGATTAAAATGAAAAGTGAAAAAGTTGTAAAAGTAGACCTTTTGCCTCCTTAAAACATGTCCCATTCTTCTCCTTTCCATTTTAACTAACCTTACTATCCTAAATCAGAGGAGAGTTCTGCCCAAGGAAGAAGCACAAGAAGGGAGCAAAAAGAGGAAGAAAAACATAGGAAAAGGTAAGGAAAATTATAGAATTTCATGGTTCTTCCTTCATAAATATTGTTCTCCTTCTTCTCCTCTTTATATCTATGGTTTTGATGTCTGATTTGGGACTGTTTTGGGTTTGGTTCAGAGGGAGAAGGTTAGAATTTCAAGGAAAGGCTTGAAGCAAAGGAAAGTGCTCTTGGAAGAAGCTTGGAATCAAGGTAACTTTCATTGTTCTCCTTGCATCTCCCTGTCTATTCCTCTTGGGTGATTTTCATCCAGCCATGGACCCAACCAAGAGGAGATGAATTCCGCCTAAATTAAGGTAGGAAGAAGGGTTATGGAGTGTGAGAATTAAGAATATACAACTGAAAACAAAAAGGGAGCCTTAAAATTCAAGTTGCACAACTTAGGGGTTTTAAGAGAAATCTTGAAATTTGATTTTTCCTAGGGGCAATTAGACTTATTTAAGACTTGGTATAAGTCCCTTAGACCTCTAAGGAGTTGCATATGAGTCATTCCCTTCAAGAAAATAAAGCAAGCTCCATGGGTCCAAAACCAATGCATTGTCTTAGCCAAGAGAGGTCTGACCACCTAGGGAGTATTTTAAATTATTCTAAACCTAGAATGGGACTAGATATGATAGAGGAATATCAAAGGAAGCCTTTAAAAAAATTTAGAAGCTTTGGTTTGTGAGATGGAGGTACAGACTCCATAATGAGACATAAAGAAGCAACTTATAGCTAAACTCCTTAAAATGAATTTGTGATAACTCCAAAAAGTCTAAATGGAGTCAAGAGACTTAGATTGAAGGAGAAAATGGAGCCAATATTATAAATTCCCATAGTTGCTTTATTATGGCTTATATGGATCCATAATTGAGTCTTAGTATAAAGTGAGCTTTCATAATGTGTGGGTGATGCTAAAGCTTGTTCCTATGAGTGATTCATGTCCTATTTAATGTGTCTAGGCTAAAAGAATCAAGTGCCACTTAATTCCATGAGCTTGGCTAAAAAGGTGAAGACAAATTTAACAGAAAAATGTGTGACATTGGCTCTAAAGTAGCTCTCTAACCTTTCTCACATGCATAACTTAGATGTGGGCTTGTCTCTAAGTGCTTGTGTGTCTGTTTGAATTATGAAATATGTTTTTAGCTATTGCTTACTTGCTATAGTACCATTATGCATATTAAAATGAGTTTATGAATGTGTTTTGGCCTGAATGAGTATGGTTAAGCCAAAAGTTCCTAGAATTGGGTGACACAAAGTCAAAAGTCTTAAGAAAAGTGAGACTTAGTCAAAAGTCCATTGAAAGTGAGTAAGACAAATCCAAAAGTCCTTAAAAAGTCAGGTAAGTCTAGACCAATGTCCTTGAAAGCCTATACTTGAAATATATGAGCTCACATGATCAAGAAAATATTTTATGTATGTTCATGAGAAGCTTGTATGACATGCATACATTCTTTGACATGTTTTAGCATCTATTATATATGTTTGAAAAGGTAAAGAGATATTGAGATTATTTTAATCTCACTCTTTTCCATTTTCTATCTAACCATGTTTAGGTGAAACTCAAGGAAGCAAAAATAGAGGTCAAGAAGCATGAGTTGTCACACTTTGACAATAGAATAGCTTTTAATGTAATGTAATATTAAAGTATGTATGTATGAGTAGTTTATGGTATACAAACTATTGAGTATGTATAAAAGTATGTGAATATCATGTATGAATGGAAATTAGAACTAAACATATGTTTATATGGATTTTTGCCATCCATGTGCCTTAAGGATTATGTGTATAAATGCAAGTAGAAAGGTGATTTTGAGATGCATGGTGAATTAGACCATTTGAGATGTAGGCTGCATTTATGCTTAGAATGTGCCCAAATGGTTGTGGAGTTATTAGAATACCATTTAATGCAACTTTGATCCATTTATAGTGTTAAAATTGGCATAATCTTAAGCTAAATCACAAATTAACCAAATAAACTAGTCTTGGCATGAAATTTGACCCACTTATAGAGCTCATCTAGAGCTTTTTACAGAGCTAAAAAACACCTAATTTGGAATTTTAGAAAATGTATTATAATTTTTTAAAATTGGCCAAATTATACAAAAATGGTATAATTATTGTTCATATGGTTAATTTATGTTTCTGTATCACTCATAGGTCAAATGAAATCCAATGCCTATGAAATCTTAGAAGCATAAACAAAACATCATAACCTTTCTATAGCCACCCAGATCACCTCATTTAGAGCTTTATGGAGGGAGAACTGAATTTTCAAAGTTGCATGATAGTACTAGTAATGTAGCTCGATCTTTGGTTCTATTCCATCAATTTCTATAAGTTAAATGCCATTGTATTGGTCTAAAATTATTTTTAATCATTAGTTAACATCTAGAGCTTTTCAGAAAGTTATCATATGTATGATTTTGATTTTTCTAAAATTAGTTATAAATTTTCAAGATTCATATTAGAAATATGGCATGCCAACCTGAGACCAAATTTTGGTTTTTGAAATGTATGGCTCCAAATCCATGATGCATGAGTTAAATAATGATGTTTATGATTTGAATGGATATGTTATAGATAGGAAATGATATAGATGTATTCGCATAGTCCCTAAAGCCATGAATCATGAATGTGGCTTCCTAATCACACAATTATTCATGCTTAAAGTATATGTATCCTTCCATTTATGCTCCAATATGCATGACATGGATTGAGGTAGACCATGGAACCATTGTGTAAGGGTAAAGAGGCTAAGGTATTACAATAAACAGTGACATATATATATATATATATATAATGTGGCTAGTGTGGCATGATCGGCCCTCTGCTCCACCATACCCCAAAATAGAGGAGGTGATTGGCATAAAGAACATAGTAAAGTTCATATCTGTAAATCTAACAGATACAACCCATAATTGAAGAGGGGGTCTTTTGATGGTTAAACATATGACATTATCATATCCAAATTAATCATATTATCTTTTTACATCTAAATAACTATTCTTAGTATTTTGTAAAAATTTTAGTAGAGTATCCCCTAAAATTTGAACATCCCAAGTTAGAGTCCAATAACAACAATAAAAAAGAGCTCAACTCTCAATACTAACTACTAAAATGTCAAAAAAAACAAACAAAGGAGGAAGAAAATTCTACTTGTGTCGAATAGAGTTCTGTCTATAATACTTTACAATAACAAACTAAAATTCAAACCAAAAAAAAACGAGATATGTCCTCACACTTCAAATGCCGAGCTCATCTCTCCAATGCCTTTAGACCTAGGATGTTGAAGACAGGTTGGATCCAATACTATTATCTAAAATGTTGAAATTTAATAAATGAGTTGAAAGCTCAATGAACAGATAATAAGTTACAATAATTGAAATTGTAACCAAGGTAAAAACTAAGTAATAGAGAAGTCAACCAAAATAATTAACCAACTATTTTTTTTTTCTTTTACTTATCCTTAGAAGCATATGCATAAAGTAGTCCTTAAAATATTAAGTCTTTTGACATGGTAATCATATGAGAAAACTAATTCCACTCTTATTGGCAATGATTACACCTTGCTAGTTATACTTAACGAACAACTCCTTTTCCACCGATCTCTAGCATATCATGGCACACCTTGTTAGCACATGTGGCTACAACTTGTTAGCAACCTTTTACCCATTCACGGATGGTTATACTTAACGAGTAGCTCCTTTTTCACCTAGGCCTCCTTTCACTTATTTAGTTGCACTTAGGCCATTATCCTTGCTAATAGCTACATGATTCCATCAAAGATTCATCTTGCTATAAGAGTTAAGTGGTATGTAACAAAAAAAATGGTTTACATATTATATGCTACTAATAATTAAGTTAATATACTTTTATTAGAGTAATTAAATGAGAGATTCAGTGCTAAATGGAAACAAATAAGTAAATAATCAAATAAATAAAAATAATAATAAATTAATTATTTAAATGATCAATTCAAATACATTAAAATATGTACAACAAGGAGTACTAAATTTTTTAAATGAATAACTCAGTTTTAAAGGCTATGGCTATAATTAGTTAAATTTTAAAGGAAGGCATGACAAAGATAATTAGATTCAAGTTATGAAGACATACCTTTAATCTATATATCCACATAATTTCATTTCTAAAATGCTCACATGATGATTTCTACATAATCATTCTTGTTTCCTCTATTGTCATCAATCGATATCACTTTAATTTGTAGAATAACACATCATATAATATCAAGAGGTACTTACCACAATTACATTAATACATAGTGCTAAACCATTACTTCTACCCATTTTATTGTACCATCAAGCCAAGCATATAAAGAGTATGCAATTAAAAGCCTATTCCACTAAGATTATGCACAAGTTGATTGAATCAAAATTCAAGCTACCACTACCATAAGCTTGCAGGTAATGTAAAAACCCATAAAACATATTATAATTTATTATCTATTCATAGATGGTGCTGAACACTAAGATGACACTTGTTCTTTTTCGTAAGACTAATTCCTTTCAATGTTGGTATTCAAAGAGCTTCTTAGCAACATTCATAATTCACCGAATAAAAATTTTCTGAGCACAATATAACTTTGACCAGAATTGAGCTCCCCAACTTTCTTCCTGCATATTATGATTTAATTTCATATTTTCTTGTAAATATACAGATATATATTTTCTCACATGTAACTACACAGGTTGACACTGATGTGGCGGCCACAGTTGTAGCTGAAAATTGCGGTGGTCAAAAATTATTTTAAAAAAATTGTATATCAGCTTTAGGTACAAAATTATAAATTACTTTTAGAATTAGAAAATTAATTTATTATATCAATGCATGGAGTGCAAAACTATGCTATCTAACCATTAATTAATTTTAATACATTATTACAAGTAATTTCATTGTACATTTCTTCCATATAAATTATTCATATATGGTAGTTAGTATAAGCACCATAATACGATAAGTAATTAGCATCCTATTTATATACGAAACAAATTTGTAAAGCTTTTTGTAACAACAAAAATTTTCAATTGCTAGTTTAGTAAAATATGATTCAACTTTTGAAAATGCATTGCTTTATAATACTACTTTAAAGCAAAATTATTGTAGCAGTCAATGTTAAGTCACAAGGCAAAGCAATTACTTCACAGGCAACTTTAATGGTGAGAATCAAAAGCCCATACTTTGATCTGAACAATAAAGTGAAGATATTAAAAGGAGATTAGTTAACTTTTTGTAAAGTTTAATTATATTACATTTGATTTTTTTTTTCAAAAATTACATATGGTTCTTTTTTAATTTATTTTTTGTCATTAAAATTAACATCTATATAATATATGTTTTTTAAAAATAAAATTATTTAACCTTTTTTACTCTTATAAAAAAAATAACAACCTCATATTGGAGTTTAACGCATGAGCTTAGCTATATTGTTATTTTAAGAATAAAATACAATATCATATTTTGTAAACAAAAAAAATTAACTTTTTGACAGAAAATAAATTAAAGAGAAAATTTTTATTTTATATATATAAGTATATATATCAAAATGTTAAGAGAGTTAAATATAATTTTTTAAAATTAAAAAATATCATATATAATTTTCAGTAAACCTCAAGAAAAATTGAACAAACAACAACAACAACAACAACAACAACAATAAATTAAAGAGAAAATTTTTATTATATATATCAAAATGTTAAGAGAGTTAAATATAATTTTTTAAAATTAAAAAATATCATATATAATTTTCAGTAAACCTCAAGAAAAATTGAACAAACAACAACAACAACAACAACAACAACAACAACAACAACAACATCATTTGTTCAAACCCAAGTTGCAATTGGCTGCTACCAACCCAAAAGAAAAAAGGAAGCAGAATAATTAAAAATTGCCCAAATCTCCGTAAATATGCATGCATATTTGGTCTTTATCAAGAATATTCAATAACTTTTTCTCCCTTTGAATTTCTTTCTATCTGAAACTAAAGCAGCACTTTCTCTGAAATTCAAGCATTGCGTCTGAATGTCTTTTGAAGTACGAAATTTCCCAAGTTGGGAACCAGACGCAGTAGCACAAATCAAAGTTGAGGAATGATGGTCATTAAAAGCACAAAAAATTGCAAAACTAGTGACTTTTAAGACTTACGTAAAAGTTAAAACAAGTTTTTTTCAAAACAAATAAGATTTAAGGTAAAGACTTATGCTGCATTTGGAAATGCGTTTAGAAATCTCCAAATCATATTTTACAAGAAGCAATGAAATAAAGCTTTTGTGTAAATGTAGTTTTAAACATGGTTCCAAACATGCACTTAAAAGGTTAATTGTGTGACATAACCAACTACATACGCTTAAACTAATTAATTACTGAGCGAGATTTGAGTAAATTTTTTTTATTGTTTGTTATCAAATTCTTCAATAAAAATAAAACATATAAAAAAAATTTAAAAGATTTAATCACATAATATTGAACAGTAAATATATATTTATCATGTTTTATTGAAAAAATAAAAATTAATCCCTAAAAAATATATTGAGATGTTCTTAATTAATTAGCTAATGGCGTAATTCATTGAACTTGATAAGAAATTATAGGTTTTTCAGCATACAAACATCTTACGTTTAAAGCTCAAAAAGCTACACGCGTGATGCAATTTTCAGTTCAATGGTAGAATATCTATATTCAGTAGTTGGTTAAATCCTTCAAAAAATTAAGGATTCCTCTGTAATTTTACTTAGGTTGCAAAGATAGTTAGGCCTTGAAAATGGAGTGCAATAAAATAAACATTAGTAAGTATCAAATACATTAAAGTCACGTCAATTTTAAAGATAGAAACTATAATAGCATGTGGTTTATTAACTTACTGACAAGTGATTAAATATTTAAAGATAAATTTAGTGATAGACGTAAGCCATTTATAAATCTCTCTACCCCATACAATTCGTATAGAAAAAGGAGTTTCTCATTAATTTTGATATTAACAATACCAATTAATTGTGAGATAAAAATAGACTGAATAGGGAGTTGAAATAAACATTTTTGCATCTAATCCATCACAAAAGTTATAAAATTTCAACAAGAAAAGTGTGCAGTTCATATTTCTAGATTTGAGATTTTCATAATTGTTTATAAGCTAGGTAATAAGATTTTCAGTGACAACTTTTTAAGCTTAATTTGTAGCAACATTCTCTTGTCAACACAGAACTTTTAGTGTCGCATATTTTCGATAGCAACTGTTGAAAACTGTTGCCGAAGATGAGACTTTCAAATTTTGGTTTGGTTGCTGTATGGTGATCCCATCGGAGTAAGCTTTCCAAAAGTGGCGTCTAATTGTTGTTCCTTTGTTTTTGTTGTTTTGGGTTTCCTTTGTTCTATTAAAGACAAATAAATAAAAATAGATTAAATACTGAGTCAAAATAAATGTATTCGTATCTAATCCATCTCTAAACATAAATAATATCAATAAAGTTGATCACTTTTGTTTACCGTGCTCATATGTCTCTGAAATTGTCTAATTATATAATTAAAGATAAAATTTTAGGCCGTGACTCAGTTAAATTTTTCCAGTAATGTTCAGAGTATGAGTGGCTTACTTAGTCAGTGAGAAAGAGCTGAATATTAAAACGTTGAAAGAATACTACAATTTGTTGTCTGAATTAGAAATTCAACAATGCAGGCCATCAACGCTTGGACCACAATGAAGTGTTTGACTTGATCATGTTTATTCACACACCCTCCTTCGCGCAAGTTATTTATTTATTAATTACTTAAAATTTTGAAATTAATTAATGTTAATATATACGTACCATAAGTAGGTACAGAATATTGAGCTGAAATGAAAGACAAAAATTGCAGTTTACTCCTAATTTAATTTGCATAAAATAGTTCCTGAAACTCTCGCAATTAATCACAACTTAAACATTGGTGGTCGACTTACGCAATCACAATATATATAATCTTTGAAAAATGTAATCATTTAAAATCATAATATGTCATGTTAATTTTACGAAATGACGCGGCAGTTATTAATATATGTGTTTAAAGTAATTTCAGATTCATTGACTCTGGATACCATTTTCTTAAGATATCACTTCATATAAATTAATCCTCTATATCATCTAAGTAAAATATTCATGATTGGCTTACCATGTGATGTACTCCTTGCATTTTGTTTTTCTAAAACAATTTGACACATGTCTTCTCTGATTTTGATGTACTTTTTATTCTGATTTTTTAACTTTACAAAAATTTTTAACTCTTGGTATTTGTTAATTTTTTTTAAATTCTTCCTTTGTTCTTCAACAAATTGCTACAAAATAAAAAATTGTTCATGTCTTTCAATTTCTATTCATTTATACTATAAACTAATGTTTCCTCTCCCTTTATTCTTTTAATTGTTTTCTCTATTTAAGTTACCTATGAAAAGTTAATTTAACGTATTCATCACTCGCAGTGTTTTTTCATCCTTTCCCTATTTCTTAAAATGATAAAAAATTGAATTTCATTTTGATTTGAATTTTTATAAATATGTTTTTGGCTGGTAATTTTGTGCAGCTTGAAAAATCATGTAGTTGGCTTATAACCATTGTATTTGAATCTTATATTGACCTCACGAGGGCCGCCTTCTTCGTACTTTCTTACTTATTTTTAATTTTTTTAAAAAAATAAAGCCTAAGACGAGCAACCCAACAAAAAAGATAGTTACTAATTATATATATTTAGATAGTCAGCAATGATCATGTCATTGCCTACCAAGATATGTGTTTGAAATGAATATTTTATTTATTCCTTGCAACCACCCATCCATCACCAACCTTAATTAATGCTGCTACAATTTGCCAGGTGTATATAGTTAACTTCTTTTAGTACTAGTTAGTTTAATCAATTTCCAATACAAATTAAAATCCTAACAATAGATATGTTTGGGGATTGAAAAAAAAGAACTACAATTTGCCAAGCATATACATATATAATATATCAAGACTGAATTTACTGTTAAGTAAGGGGTCGTCAAATTAAAAGAAGCCACTTTTTTTTTTTTTTTTCAAAGAATAGAATGTCAAATTAATCCTTTGGCTGCTTGTAAGAGTCACACAGAAGCATCCGTTCAGCAAATTTCTCTTTAGTTATACTGAGAAAAGTGGAATCAGTTAATCAGTTCACATATTATAGTTTGCAAGCTAATTATAATTAAAAGACAAAAGTATCTTTTTTGTCCTTTTGATTTGAGGTAAGTTTTAGCGTTGTCCCACATATATATTTTTTATCAGTTTTGTTTTATATATTTACAAAAATTCCTAATGTGTTTTTAACTTATTAACACCATCTAAATTGTAAATGAAATTAGTTGATCTAACGAACACATAACTATTAAAAGATGCAAACGTGGATATTACACCGCGAATATGAATAACCAGCCTAATATCTCACTTAATAACTCTTGAGATGTAAGAGAAAGATTAGTGTTAGAAATTACCGTTAAATGACACTGTTTTATGTTTATTATGTAAGATATTATCTCATATATCAATATTGACAGTTTAATATTTACATTTGCATCATCTAATGGCTACATGTTTGATTGGTTAGCTAATTTCATTAATAATTTGAATAATATTAACAAATTAAAAAGATATTGATAATTGAAAATGACTCAAAACTTGAGTGACAAAAAGGTACTTTTTCCTTATTAAAATTTGTTAGGGTTCTCCCAAAACTAGAGTTCACAAAATCAGGCAAAATTGGCTGGTTTAATCAAAAAATTGATAAACTAGTCTCTAGTCTGAATTAATTAATACAAAAAATTAATCAGTCAAAAAACTAGTCGCATAGATCAAAAATCAACTAAATTAGTTAAAACCAAAATAATCAAAATCTAGTTAAACTAATTATTGATTTTCTTTTTTTTTTTTAAGATGCTTCCCCATAAAACATTATAGTTCATTTTGGACAAGTCAAAAAAATTGAAAATATAAGGCAGTAGAAAAAAGAAAAGATTGGAATAGAAAAAAAAAATTTTAAGAAATGAGAATATAAGAGAAATCAAAATATGTAAACTTGGTTATTTTTAGTGTCTACTCTCAAGCAAGCTTTATCTCTTAACAATATCTTTTTTAGATATCAAGCTATTTAGTCAAAATTGCTTCTTCTTCTTGTATTTTTCTTTTTTTCTAATGACAATTGAAATTTTAATTTGGAAATCCCACAAGTTCAATATTAAATGTTTTTAAATTTTAATTATGAATAATTTTTATTTTATAATTCAAAAATGACTTCTTAAACATTATTAAAATTCAAAATGTATTAGCATTTATTTGTTATATTACAATTTTCATATATATATATATATAATTTTAAAAAAAAATTTAATTATCACTAATTTAATCATAGTTAAACTATTAAATTGTGAATCAATATTTCTACCAATTTAATAATCAGTCTAATTTTAAGAAGATTGCCCAAAACATTTGCTTCGGTAACAAGAAAATTCTATATCTTGCTTGCTTCTTTGTTGACTTTACATATTTTCTTGACTAAATAATTTTTTTCCGCAGGGGTGTGTGTGTGTGTCACACAATCACACACAATTTTCATTAAAGATATTCATATATTAATTTGAAAACGGAAATTAACAACATATGTCATTTAATTTTAAAACGTAGACAACGATGTGAAGTCTTTGGCTTCTAAGCAAAATTCGAATGCTTTCTATTAACTAAAGTTTGAGTTATTAAAGTGTGAAAGAATAATTATTTCACATACAAAACCAAAACTGCAATTTTTTTAAGCTTATTTATTGAATTATGTATTTGGATCCAAACACAATATTTTAGTTTGACGTAAACAAAGAAGAAAAAGGCTTCTATCAAATAATAACCATTATCTCTGAAAGTAAAGTATGATAATTGTAAATTATTAAATGTTTTAAATTTATTGAACCCTATAATAATATATATTAATTTGTTCATTATTATTTAATAACTTTGTATTTAATGTATTATTTTAAAAGATGTACTGATAGAAAAGCGTTTCCATACATGATAAGAAGAAAATTCTTCAATCTTTCACCATAACTCAGTAAAGGGAAAAACTCTTTCCAAGCTAGAACTCGGTAAAAATTCGGAAAGTGAATCCTTCTAAAGCTAGAAATTAATTTTTTTAAAAAACTTTTTCCAATTATTTTATTGAAATTTTCATAATTAATTCAGCATAGCATAGAGTCATTTAATTAAAACAAAAAAGACCCCGTCCATGGATATAATTAAATGCGGAGTTAGCAATAACAATATGGTACAAGGCAAAGTTTTTTTTATCTGTCCTTAGTTGTTGGACTGTTATCACGTATTTTTTGGGTCTGAATCTGCCGATTAGATTGATAAAGCACAGCAGGTATATAATTAATTAATTGACGACATATGTGGGATACAGTCTCCATCAAAAAATAATAGTTAAAAAAAACCTTTGACTAAATAGAAGTTAGACCAGCAACCACCACAGTGATGACCTTTTTTTATTTTTTATATTGTTTGATATATTATTGAACAATAGTACAAAGTATGATAAAATCAAAAAATTGTAATGGCACTCCCACTAACTATATCTTATATTTTTATATATGATTAAGTAAATGTTTTGTGTTAGTATAAAAATATAAATAACCCAAAAGAAAATATTTCTTTTTATCTTTTTTAATAAAGTTTGATTTGGTGAGAGATTTAATTTATGTTAAATTCAATAGTTCTTACGCCATGTATTTTATATAACTAATATCGGATATATATATATATATATATTGAAATTTTCTGCTTTGCTTCTCATCTCTTTTACAAAACATTAATCATCGATAGAGAGTCCCTAAAATTCAATAAACTCGGGCATGGTTGCGTCAAAGTATAAATATTTATCAAATTATAGTTTATTCTGAGTGCCTATCTTTTTTTTTTTTTATCATCAGTATGTCGGTTAATATCAAGATTGTATACAATTAACTTACAACAATCAGTGAGGAGCCGCCTATTTGAACCCATACATATGTAAACACAGATGCACGAAAGGCAGCCAACAAGGCATGCTGAAGAAAGACAGATAGAGGAAAGGTTGTTGAGTTTTCGTGCACGAATTGTACGTAGAAATATCCCCCCAAATTTTAGATAATAATCAATACATATATGTAAACATAAATAGTAATCATTATTAATATTGGCAATAATATTAATATTTGATTAGAATATTAATAATAATATAAACTACGTAGAATATAGGTGCCAAAAATTACTTTGTATATATCATATACATAGAGATAAATTGAGAGAGAATCAGTAAGAATAAAGAATCGCAGCCACTGTGGGCTTTGAAGTTCAACAACCAACAGTTTTTGTCCATTTCCATGATAAGAAAAAAAAAAAAGAGAAAGAAAGAAAAAGTCGTGTGGTTGAGGGGTTTAAAAGGGGAAGCAAGGTTGTGGGGATCATTAGGTGCTCTTTGCTCCCATTTGAGCTAGAGTACCATTACTATTTCTCTCTCTAAATTCTGAAGTGTATATAAGTGAGAGAGGCTAAGAGTGAAAGAAAGAAAGATGGGAAGAGCTCCTTGTTGTGCAAAAATAGGGTTGCATAGAGGTCCATGGACACCTAAAGAAGATGCATTGCTCAGAAAGTATATTCAAGCTCACGGAGAGGGTCAGTGGAGATCTCTGCCAAAAAGAGCTGGTAATTAAGAATTCACACATTCTCTCTCATCTTTCTCTTCATCTCCTTCATGATCTTGGGGTTTTCACATATCATTGATCTTAATTTCCTCTTCTTAATTATTCCAAGTTTTACCCATTAAACACAGTAACTCTCGTTTCTCTTCAGATTTTTTTTTTTAATCAAACATATTGAGTACCTATTCAATGGCTTACATTTGAATTTTCAGTTTATAGATGATCTCACCCTTCAATATTACTTATTTTGAAATTTTCTTCATACTCTATTTATTCCACATTGCCTATCTTGGAGAAACTCAGTTTTTTGTTTTGTTCTCTTGAAAGTTTCCTTCACTTTTCTTTTTTGTCAAACATTTGAATTTGATACTATTTTATACATGACTTTGGACTTTTGTTGATGGGATCATTGTAAGGATTGATTCTAATATATCTCATTTACAGAAGACTAAATCAATAATCAATAAACATATGAATATGTCAAAAATAGATCTCATCATAAAGTATATATTTGACATGTTTAATTGAATTAGTTTCCTTATATTTTATAGTTGATGTCTACTTAAAAATTCTTCTCATATTTCATATATATTATTTTGGAAAGCTTGCTTCATCCTCTCCCCCCCCCCCTTCTCCCTCCTATTAATTTCTTCTAATCTTAAAATTTTTGCCAATAATTCATATATGCAGGGCTTCTAAGATGTGGAAAAAGTTGCAGACTGAGATGGATGAACTATCTGAAACCAGATATAAAGAGAGGGAACATAACTCCTGAAGAAGATGACCTCATCATAAGAATGCACTCTCTTCTAGGAAACCGATGGTCCCTCATTGCTGGAAGATTACCAGGACGAACAGATAACGAAATCAAGAACTATTGGAACACTTATCTCAGCAAAAGACTCAGAGCACAATTAGGACCTGATCATCAAGAAACATCCAAACGAAGGAACAACAACAACAACAACAACAGAAAGAAGAAGTCGACCAAAAATAACCATAAGAACAAATCAAATACTAATGTGGAAAATAAGGCAGAAGAAGAAAAGAAGACAAATATCTATCTACCAAAACCAATTAGGGTCAGGGCTTTATCTGTAGGCAGAAATGGTAGCACCACCACCCTGACCATAGATTCCAACAATGGTTCTTCTTCAGCTAGTGGATCTTCAAGCCAAAACAAGGACGAAAGCCCAGAATTATTAGAGAAAGATGTGAATGTGAATGTGAATTATGGGCTTTGGGGTGAAAATTCTGGGTTTGGGCCTTTTATTGAAGAAGACCATAATATTGACCTAGTCAACGCCTCAATATCAGAAGACAATAATGACACGGAATGCCAGTCACTGGAGAAGCTATATGAGGAATACTTGCAGCTTTTGAAGAATAATAATAGTGACGAAAACCAAAGGGAATTGGATTCTTTTGCTCAGTCTTTATTCGTCTAAAATTAATGTATTTAGAATGGAAGGATAAAGAATAAAAACCTGACCCAGCATGTGTGTGAATATTCAGGTCTCATCCATCTGTTAACATATTTTTAATACGCTTCTGTGAAAAGGAAATGTTTTTGTCTTGGTTTAGTTTATTCTCTCTTGCTTTCCTTCTATTCCTCTCATTTTTACTTGCTACAACTTTTCCCTTTTTTTTTTTTTATATAGTATCCCTCTGGTACTATTTTAATATGCGACTTCTAAGATCTGACGATGGCATGTTGTAAATTAAACTCAATCTTATACTTGTTTTGTAAAACGGCAAAACTTAATTAATTACAATATATAAGTATTTATTATCAAGTTTTCTAATAAAAATATAATAAAATATTTTTTTAGTTCAATATCATATGATTTAATTTTTTTTAAAACTTTACACCCTATTTTATTTTATTCTATCAAAAAACTTAATAACAAATATCTAAAAATATTTATCCAATAAGTCTAGCCCTATATAATGCATATTGTGAAAAAGAAAATTAGATTATGTGTTTCAAGTCTACACAGTTTCAATTTAAATTAGGCGGTTTGAGTTATAGACATTAGATTTTTTTTATGAGAACTTTATAGGCACATTAATCCTGTAGACCTAGAATAATTTAGTCCACGTTGTTAAGGCTCATTCTACAAGAGAGACATTTCAAAATCCTAAAAGACCAAATAACGGTTGATACAAAACTCTAAGTATATAAAGATACAAATCTTAAATTACAGAACTAAAACCCTTACAATTGGCTGCAATCCTTAGAAAATGGTTATCTCTTCTCAAGCAAACATATAACGCACACTAATTAATGGCTACAAATAATCCTTGACTCTCTTCTTAGTCATGAGAGAAAATTCATTGTATTTTGTTTAAAAATTAAACAATAAAAAACTCTTAAACTAGACTAATTAAGTTTTCTCATTTTTTGACTATACTGTCGTCTTGATGCTTGGCTTTAATTGTAATTTATTAAAATTCTATCTTATAATTTAAGAAACATTCATAAATAAATTTGATTAATTATAAATAGATATAGAGATACTAGAGTTAAATCTCATTATAAATTTATTGGCATATTTACTTACGTATTTATTATTATTTTGGTTTAATTTTTTAAATTAAGTTTATTTTAAAAATTTGATGTCAACGCTCATGAGGTGTTGCTTACCTACCTTTCTTCTGCCGTTCATAATTCATAAAGTCCTCGGACCCTCCTCATATACGAGTGGGACACACAAACACAAACGTTTGGTAAGCGAGCATTATAATTTCCCAACAATTTAAAAATATATTTATAAAAATTTTCAACTTGAAAAATGTAAAAATAAAATTACCATTTTTAAAGCACGTATAAAATATAACTTTTTATATTTGTTTGTATAAAAATATCTTAATTATAAATAAACTTTTGGAGGCATAAAAAAAATTAAATGTCTCATATACCAAACAATATGTAAAAATATTTGGTATGACAGCCTGTTTTCATATACAATAATCGATGGACGCACGTCAAACGGATACGAATATATAGAGGTTACAACTTGCGAAGGATTTGCAGTAACTAAACTTAAAATAAGAGAACAATATTATATAAAATCCTAAAGATATATAAAAATTACAAATTGTTTCAATTATTTGATTAATTATGAATTCAAAACGCCTGCACAGTTGGGATAAAGATTCTCAGATGCAGTCTCTATTTTAAAGAGTAGAGTGTATAATAATTAATTTGTCATAAAAAAAATTATAGTTTAGATTTCACATAGCGCAACTAATAAATCAAATGATAATTCATATATAGCAATATTTTTAAAATTGGATTAGTTAATGAATTGATAGAGGTACTAGTTTATAATTTATTGATTAAATTGTATTTAAATCTTAATTGAATATATAATAATTAAATATAATTTTTTAAAATTTTATATATTAAAATTTTAGTGTAATAAATAAATATTAATAAATTTTAAATATTTGATTACTAATTTAATATTTCTTAAGATATTTAAAAAATTATTTTTAATTAAAAAATAAACTATTTATGATTAAAAGTTAAGAATATTTAATATTAAACTTTTAAAATTCCAAAATTCTATTAAGATTTCACTTATTATTTAAAAAAAAAAGACAAATAACAATTTTGGCTAAATATCTTAATATTTGAAAAAAAATATTAGTAGGAAATGGAGTATAATAGAGAATAAACATAAAAAATAAATACATGTTTTATTTCTCTTATATTCTCTCTCCTTTTTTTTTATTTCTCTATATTTCAACCCATCTTTTTTTTAGTATTTTTTTATTTTTAATTTGTTATATTTATTCAAAATCAAATATTATATTATATAAGAAAAAATCTTTTTAAAAAAATCCATTGATTTGTTTAAATCAATTTTTGACCTGTTTGACTTTCATCGATTCATTCAATTTTTTATTAATTTGATTATTTTTTTATTAATTCTTTAATTGATCGATTTTTTAGGTTAATCAAATTGGATCAAGAATTAATTTTTGGTATAATTGGACGAATTAACTGGTATGGTCCAATTTTTAGAATCATGACATATAGATATGTGAAAATTTAATTCTTCATTTAATTTATTCATAAAAATAATTACCTGTGATTATTTTTTTTAAAGTTCATTTACATTTTAGAATTTGATCCCTCTATATATAAAAGGAGAGGGAAAAACAAAAGGAAATGAAAGTGAAAGAGAGGAAAGACAAGAAAAAGCAAAATGAACTGAGAAAAAAAAATATAAATAATTATTGATTGGAGGGCAGGTGTTATTTAGAAGTAATTGTCAGGAGATATATATTACATACATCAATAAGTCTGCAAGTGACAAGTTTTACATGTTTTTTTTTCCTTTTTTCTTCCACTCTTCACTTAATTAATTAACTATATTATCGCTTGATTATTTTAACTAATTTAAAAATTGCGACATAAGAAAAAATTTGAAATTAGAAATATGTTAATTTATTTAACTGTCATACTCTGTGACAGTGATGAGCCTCTGCTCCTTATGAAATGAAATTATATAAAAGTGAATACACCTGGCTAAATGACGAAGGACAGTAATTAATTATTTATCATCATTCTTAATTAATTAACTATCATGGCTAGAGACAATTGTCATTTATATTTTATTTAATGTAAAATAATTTTTTTTTTATTTCTCCTGTGTTAACGTTTTTATAATTTTTGGGTGAGAGATTAATCCCATTTAAAGTATTAAAGATGCCTAAATAATTTTTCACAAGCTCAAACCATTAGCATTACAAAATTTCTCAACAGCTGAATTGAAGTATGCCTATCATTTAAATCACTCTTTGTAGATTACGTCGAAAGACTTATAAATTAAATTTGTTCATTGAAGACTTTAGTTAGGAGTTCATAGTGAGATGCAATAAATTTATGTAGCACAACTTCACTTATTTTCTCTTTCGATACCATCTTTCTCATCGCATATAGATTGCAAAATAATTACGGGCATGTTTCGTCTACTATGCCTTGAATATATTTGGAGAGTAAATTATAAAGTTGTTGGAATAATTATTGGCAGTCCTAATTAACCACAATAATTATTGCAGTTCAGCACAAATTGTTGAAAGGTTTAATCATTTCATAAAGTTATTATGCAAATGTTATGTCAATTGTTTTATTAATAATTTGGCTCAAACTTTACCAAATGATGTTAATTATGAGTTGAATTTAAAACCATTAATTCAAATAAAAATATGGAGGCAATTAATTAATTAATGATTTTATTCAACAAATATTATTATTCTTTTAAGAGATTAATGATAATTGTTGGGAGGATAGAGATTCGGATAAACAACCAAAATTTATATAAAATTAATTTTTATTATTATATACATAGTAATATAATAATAAAAAGTTCAAATTTTCAAATGATCGAATTTTTTATAACAAGATGCGTGTGCGTGTGTGTATGTAAAAGGAAATGGTAGATGTGGATCACGTTTTAGAAACTTTTACATACCAGCAAAGTCAAAATGAACATTAGAATTTTACTAGTTGAGTATCGTTGTGTACTTGTGTGATTCATAACGATATCACGCTTGTGAAGCGTACCTGATGATTACTTTGAAATTCAAATTTATATGAATTTTATAATGAAAACAAGTTTAATTTATGATAAAACTAATGATATATACTAAATTTTGTTTGACCGTAAGGGAGTTTTTTTTTTAAGTAAATTATATGAATCTTTCATGAATTTTGTTAAAATTACATGAATTATTTATTTATTTTTAAAATATACACACATATTCACTAAAATAAAAAGTTACATTATATTTTAGTTTAATTTAAAATTTTTTGATGAAGATACTGTTTAAATACATATTTTATTATTTTTAAATTTAATGAAAAGAAAATCTACATTTTTAGTTTTATTTGTACATATTTAAAAATGAAATCTAATTTTTTTATTTACTTATATATATTTGGATATAATACATATTTGTATATTTAAGTTAATAGAAAATATTTTAATCAAAAAATTTAAAATTAAACTAAAATGTATATTTTGAAAATAGAAGAGAAGTATATGAAATTTCAAGTTAAATAAGGTTCATATAATTTATTCTTACTTTTTATTCAACACTTTTGAGTTTGAAAGTTTGTTAGATTTTTTACTAAATTGGGCCCGCGTACATTGACTTGTTTGGAACAGATTCAAAGAAAAAAATTATTAACTTGAGCAGCATCTCATAAATGCCAATTTAGCTTCTTTTTTATTTTTTTTAATTATATAAACAAGTTTGTCTCACATAAATAAATGATGTAATTACACTTCAAATGAAGAGAATATATAGAAGTATGAGAGTAAAACTTTAAGAAGATTTTATTTCATAGAAATATATACATACACACATATAGATTTGACCAAATTCATATACAACTAATCAGATTTATTTATTTATTTATTTATTTGCTAAATTGACATTCACACCAACTTCAAAATGATCTTGTTAGAAGTTGTTATTCTATTATTATATATGTTTGAAAATTTGACTAATTAAGAAATTAAGGAAACAAAATGAAAAAAAAAATAACAAAAGATGAGATGGAAAATAACTAGAAGGAATACAAAAAATTAAAACTATTATTTCCTTTAATTAACAGAGACTAATGACTTAGATAAATGAAAAAAGTTTTATGTTTAAAATCCTCCTTAATCCCATTTATATTTTTATACAAATAAATTATTAATTATCATACATTTTATAAATAGATTCTATTATGTAAAATGACTGCTCTAAAGCAATGAAAAACAATTAAGGGAGGAAACAATAAATTCAAAATGAGTTGGATGAGTATTTTTTGTCTGAAACTTGGAAATGCACGATGGCGACATTGCTCCCTCATTAAGTATGAGTTTCGTGCCGTCATGTACTACTTAACGTTTTTATACATTATTGACAAATGTTTATCTTTAACTATAAAATATTAACTCATAATCAATAATGAATAATTAGCTCAACTTGAGCTTTACGATTAATGTCTAGTACGGCACGCCACCGGTCTATCTTTATCAAACTTCGAGAAAACAGAACCAAAAAAATCATACAAAATTATTAAGTAAGAAAATAAGGAGAGAATGAGAATATGAATAATATGAAATAAATATATTTTGTATAATATAAAAAAATTAGGAATATTATTATATTTGTAAGTTTGATTGGATAAAAAAAGTTAAAATAAACAACAAAATAGAAAAATAATTGTCATATATATATATATATATTTAAAATAAAATAATAATAATAATAATAATAATAATAATAATAATAATATAATAAGTTTTGTATAAATTAGATATAATAATTACTTTTAATTTATACACTTATTTAAAAAAATAGATTTCTTCTTTTTTTTTAACTTTTATACAAAATTTAACTCTTAAATAAAATATATAAAAAAAAAATTCTTTCACCATTTTCTTCCGCCTCATAATGGGTCAAGTGATAAGTAAGCATCAAAGAAAACCTTTAATTACCATCCCCATGCGTCTATGATTGGGTAGCTCGGCCCAACTGTCTTTTCGTTGTCTTTTAAGAAACTTTTTTCCTATGTTAAATTATTTAATTTAAAATTCAACTGATATTTTATTAATAAGATTAAATGCATTTTTGCCCCTCTAATTAATAAGCCTTTTAATTTTAAATAAATTAATAATGTCTTTTAATATTTAAACTAGATTGCCAAGTGAATTTATTGGATGACAAGTAATTAAGTAACAATATACTTTAATCATATGATTACCTTTTCTTAATTCATTTTTCTCCCAATTTTTATTATAATAATTTTAAGTAATCCTGTTTGATTATTTATTATTTAACTGAGTTCATATGAATTAAATAACATCCATCACCACACTATCACTAGCTATTTTTGTTTTCACGAAAGCAGAACTAGGAAAATAAATGTCGCAAGACAATTGACTCACTTGAATTCAAAAGAATCAAGTTAAAATACTAACAAATTAGAAGGATGAAAAGTGTATATAACCCGATTAATTATTTATCTCATGTATAAGAAAGTTTGCTTAACTATTACGATAAGTTTTTGTACTTTTTATTTCTTCTGAATGGAAAATATCCGCATTGACCAGCAGTATTCACATGCCTGTTTATATATATATATATATATATATATATATATATATATATATATATATATATATATATATACAATCATTTAAAAAAATTAAAATATATTACTCATATCAAGCACAATTTTTTATACTAAATTACCATTTATATTTAAAATACTAAAAAAAATTTTGTAATTAGTACATTTCCGATATATTTTTTTTAATGATTTATGATTAAAATAAAAATACTTTTGATATCAATGCCATCAATCTGATTCCAAAGATCATGTGTCTTAATTATAACTATGTTGGATCATTGGTTTGGCTACCTCAATTAGCTGAATCAATTTAATTAAATGACTTAAAATCTACTCAATTTGATGGAACTAGTTATAATCCAACTAATCTAATCCAACCTTGTTTGGCTTGGATTAGATTGGATGGTCAATTTTTTTAAAAAAATATCTTGTAAAATATTAAAAATCCAAGATTTAATATATCTCCAATCTAAGACATGGAAATAACCATTTCTAACAATAAAATTCAAATCAAGAGTATTTTAATACAACTTTGACGTTAATCCAATCACAAAGAAGTTATTCATAATTAATATAAAATTAATCAAATAATTAATATATAAAATAAATTTAAATATTATATCATTTTTAATCTGTTGATCAGATTGAACTAAATGTCTAAAATAAACGTTAAGCAAGTTTTCATAACTTCCATTTAATTAATAAATCAATTTTGATCCATTTTAATTTAATCGAATTGGACCAGTTCAATTAAAATTAGATCAATTTAAATTTGCTCAATTCTAAGTCTAGCTAAATGGCTTAAAGATTGCCATCCCTTGAATCTCATATTTTATTCTTATATACTAGACCATGTAGATTTTATAAAATGGATCCATTTAACTAATTATTTTCTATGACAAACCATGGATCCATGTCCTAACATGTGTAAAACCGTTGACTTAAGCATGATTGTTGGCATTTTCTAACTAGCTAATAATAATGGTTTATCTTTGTATTTAGCTAGTTATAGAAAATTTCCGTCGTGCAGTCACATCCATACGTAGAATTTATAAATCTCTAATCTTTTTCAACACCACCTACTAATTAATATGTAATTAATAACTATCAACTAATGGTTACATAATCAAATTAATCTGCTCAATGCATTCAATAGTGGTTAGATAACCTCTTGACTGTAGCTTCTATTCAAAATTGGTAGATAAAACTTCAGTTTGATAGGCATTTGATGCTATTAATTATGCCATGCCTATATATCTCCAATGTGGTCCTTCGGATTCTTTAAGTGAAAAGGATTTTGGCCCCAAAAGAAGGACCCATTATTGAAGAATAAATGGAATATATTCAAGAATTTATATATCTTGTCGCCCAAAATAGGTTAAACAAGAGTTTTTTTTATTTATATATTGTTGGTATTTATATTTTATTACAAAATTTAAATTTTCTTTAATATAATGAACATAATTTAATTTTTAATCATTGTTGAATTAAATAAAAAATTTTAAACGAAAATTTTTTATTTATCAAAATATATTCGACAAAAATGTTAAGGATATTTAGTAACTACTTTTTTTTCATAAATTATGGTTGGCCATGAATTTCATGTATTTAATCCCTAAAATATAGAAGACAAATTTAGTGATAAAGAGAGACACAGTAAATTGTATGAACCCACAAAGAGTGAGAGGGTGCCATCCACAAACTCTCTTCTTCTTCTCTTTATCTCTCACTAAATTTACTTTCTGCATATTTAGGGTATGTTTGGTATCATGTGATATAATATAAAAGGGGATCCAATATTAATTAAAATATTTATTATACTTTCATAATTATTAGTTAATAGTGTTTATCATTTTCTATTTCTTTTATTGAAGTATGGATACAAGGATCATTTCTTATCCATGTTATCCACATTTTTTTTCATTTTCTTTCTTTTTACATACCTAAAATTATATCAAACCAAACATACCCAAGGGACTACATGTAAAAGATTTGGATTCTCATGGTTGAGTTAAATAATAAATTTTAGATAAAAAAATTTTTTTTGTCAAAATATATTCGAAATTCCAACCAAGCTAATAGAATTTTTGTGACATCCTTCAAAAAATTAAATTAAATTCTTTTCTTTTTTACTTTTTCTTCTTTTTACTCCTTTTCTTTCTACTTGTTCTCATGCATTTGTTCCTTACGTGTCCTTACTAGCTGCCTTTTTGTCTAGCTACTATAACTCCCTCACTAGTAATGTCTGACCTTTCTCGAGCCTTTTCCTCATCTGTTTTGCCACTAGTGGTTCGTGGAGGGTGGTTGCATGGTGCTGTCGGCAGTGTGGGGTTTGCCAGCCTAATGCTTCCATTTTCCTCCTTTGTTTTATTGAAAATCTCTTGATTCTTGCTTTTCTTTCTTCATTTTAAGTTCTCTATTACGGTCGAAAACATTGTTTCTTCCTCCTTTCCATTGTTGACCTAAGCTAGCTCATATGAATTGGGGTTTTTAAGTGTGAGCCCTCCAATTGTGCTAATTGCATGCTAATCTTCAATTTTTGGCCTCTTGAGGGAGCGTTTGAGTTTAATTTATAGATTAGTAGCTAAATGAAAAAAATCTAAGTTCATAGGTTGATTATAGGGACAAAGAATAAGGCTTGGAAACAGGGCTCTTAATTAATTAGTTGTTATTGAATAAGATAGATGTTAAAATTTGTTAATATGAGCTTGTGTAATGATTTGATAAATTATGAATGTTGATAGGTCTGCAAATATTAATATTGGAGGGTGTTAGTCTTGGGAAGAGAAGTGAGTGCCATGGTAGTAATTGGTACTATCAGTGAGTAGATAATAAATTATTACTTGCATTAAGAGTTTTTACATCACTCGTGTGCCCATGATAATAATAGTTAAATTTTATTCCAATAAT
This sequence comes from Erythrophleum fordii, assembly GCA_032878935.1. NCBI lineage: Eukaryota > Viridiplantae > Streptophyta > Magnoliopsida > Fabales > Fabaceae > Erythrophleum > Erythrophleum fordii. The sequence goes on from JAVQMF010000047.1 coordinate 9,940,821, forward strand.
TCACACATGATCTTAGTGGAATAAATTCAAAAATTGTTTACTCTTTATGTGCTTAAGTTAATAATATGATAATGTGGGTTAAAATACTTGTTCAATAGCAAGTGCAATGTACTGGAGGTAAGCACTTTTTGAAGAGACTTGTTGTATTATTTAGGATGTTAAAGATGTTTTTATAATAATCATTGTTGTAACTCCTAAATTAGGATTTTCTACAATATATATGTAATAAAATAAAAAAACCAACTTTTTGACTTAGATATATAAGAAAAACAAAAGAAAAGAAAAACATATATAATCTTAAAAAAAGTTTCCTAAAATATATAACTAATTTTTTTTAATAACATAAAGTCTATGGTTCCGCATTACAATTTTTTTTAAAAAAATAGTATGGGACGAGGAGCCTATAGCTCTATGTCTCATTTTAATATTTTAATATTTTTTAATTTTGAGGGATACAGTACCACAAGTATCATGTCCCTCTTTTTTAAAATTTTTTTAATTAAAAGATTTTAAAAAAAATTTTTTAATTGAAAACAGACCCTCAAAGTTCAGTGTGACTAATAGGTTAGTGCTAAAGTTTTTTTTTATTTTGTAATTATTTTTAAAAATTTATAAAATCAGAAAAATAAAAAAGTATAAATTTTTCTTAATAATTATTTTTAAATTTATTTGTTCTTTAAATTTATATAAAATTTCTTAACTATAAATTTTTTTATTTGTATTTTAAAGAATATAATATCTTAATAAGTATATATAATTTTTTTAATTTTGTAGTTGTGCGAAATTTATATTTTGTGAAATATTAATTAATTTTTTTTAATTTGTAGAAATTAAATTTTAAATAATTATTAGAAAAAATTTAAATAAGAATTTAAAAAATAATAAAATTATTTTTAAAATCATATTTTAATTTATTTATTGTTTAAATTTATATATAATCTATTCAACTATCAAGAAAAAAATTTTATTTATATTTTGAAGAGTATAATGTCTTAATTTGTATATATAATTTATTTGATTTTGTAGTTGTGAGAAATTTATGTTGTGAGGAATATTAATTAATTTTTTTAAAATTTTTAGAAAATAAAATTTAAATAATTGTTTTAAAAGATTCAGATAAGAATTCAAAAAAAAATGGTAAAAGTATTTTAAAATGATATTTTAATTTATTTATTGTTTAAATTTATATAAAATTTGTTCTACTATATAGAAAAAATTTTATTTATATTTTGAAGAATATAATGTCTTAAATTGTATATATAATTTATTTAACTTTATAGTTGTAAGAAATTAATGTTTTGAGAAATATTTATTAATTTTGTTTAAATTTGTAGAAATTAAATTCTAAACAATTGTTTTTAAAAAAATTCAAATAAGAATTAAAAAAATTAGTAAAATTATTTTTAAAATTAATGTTTTATTTATTGTTTAAATTTGTATAAAATTTGTTCAACTACAAAGAAAAATTTTTTATTTGCATTCTGAAGAATATAATGTCTGAATTTTTTTTAATCTTATAATTGTGAGATATTAATGTTTTGAGAAATATTTATTAATTTTTGTTAAATTTGTAGATATTAAATTTTAAGTAATTGTTTTAAAAAAGGTTCATATAAGAATTTTTAAAAGAAATTTGTAAAATTATTTTTAATGTATTTATTATTTAGATTTATATAAATGTTTTCATCTATGAAGGAAAATTTGTTTATTTGTATTTTGAAGAATACAATTCTTAATTTGTATATATAATTTTTTTTAATGCTATAGTCATGAAATATTTATGTTTTGGGAAATATTAATTAATTTTTTCTCAAATTTGTAGATATTAAATTTTAAGTAATTAGTTTTAAAAATTTAAGACAAGAATTTTTATAAAAAATTGTAAAATTATTTTTTAATTTATTTATTGTTTAAAATGATCCAAAATTTTTTCAATTATTAAGGAAATTTTTTTAATTTAATATTTTTCTATTTTTTAACAATTATTTAAAATTTAATTTCTACAAATTAACATAAAATTAATTAATATTTTTTAAAATATAAATTTATCACAACTATAAAATTAAAAAAGTTATATATACATATTAAGATATTATATTCTTTAAAATATAAATAAAAGATTTTCATAGATAAAAAATTTTATATAAATATAAACAATAAATAAATTAAAAAATAATTATTAAAATAAATTTATATTTTTTAAAAAAAATTTGATTTTTTTTAAATTATTATTTTATAAATTTCAAAAATAATTTAAAAAAATATTGAAAAACTTTAACACTACCCTTAAGGGTCAGTTTTCTATTAAATTTTTTTTTTTAAAAAAAGAAGAACGCAATACTTGTGGTACTGCGTCCCTTAAAATTAAAAAAATTTAAAATATTAAAATAGGACGCTGAGTTACAAGCTCTGCATCCCATACTATTTTTTAAAAAATAAAAAATTTGTAACACGGAGCCACAGGTTCTGTGTTACTAAAAAAATTTAGTTAAATGTTTTAGAAAATTATTTTAAAGATTATATATTTTTTTCGTTTATTTTTTTTCCTTATATATCTAAGTCAAAAAGCTTAAAAATACCTATATATATATATATATATATATAAACACTACAAAAAAATAGACTTTTAGTGGCAACTTTTAGTGGCGACCAATAAAAAGTTGACACTAAAAGCACACTTTTAGTGGCGACCATAAAATGTTGCCACTATAATATTGTTATTAATTTTGACACACTTTTTAGTGGCGACAAAAACATTGTCACAAAATCGTTATAGTGGCGACATAAAAATAGTCGCCACTAAAGATAACTTTTAGTGGCGACTCCCATATTGCAACTAAAAACTTTTATATGAAAAAAATTTAATAATAGAAAAAAAAAATGAAATCTTTAGTGACAATTTTTATCGCCACTAAAAGAGCACTTTTAGTGGCGACTATAAAACATTGCCACTAAAAGTTACTACTATAATATTATTATTAATTTTGACATACTTATTAGTGGCGACCAAGAAATTATCACAAAATCGTTATAGTGGCGACATAAAAATAGTCGCCACTAAAGATTACATTTAGTGGCGACTCCCATATTGCAACTAAAAATTTTTATGAGAAAAAAATTTAATAATTAAAAAAGATCTTTAGTGACAATTTTGTCGCCACTAAAACTAACTTTTTAGTGGCGACAAACTTTGTCGCCACTAAAACTATACCTTTAGTGGCGAGTATTACTGTCGCCACTAAAAGGGCCTTTTAGTGGCAACAGATATATGTCGCCACTAAAAGTTTTTGTGTAGAAAAATTTAACTCAAAAAAGTTGTGGGCACGGATTTTTTGCGCCAAAAATTTTAGTGGCAACCTTTATATCGCCACTAAAAAATTTGCTTCAATTAACAATTTGTAATTTGATTTTGTAAGGTTAAGATTTTTATGCTAACATTTAATGGCAACAAACAATGAATGATGGGAAGAATTACTTTTAAAAGGAATAAATAATATAGAACTTTTACCAAAAAAAATAATATTTATATAAAGGAAAAATGACTGAAAATCCTTAGGTCAAATTTGACACTTAAAAGTGCAAGATTATAAGAAAGAAAAGGAAAAATAGTTGTAAGTAATTAATACAAATCCAATAAGAAGAAATGCACTCCAAAATTGATTTTAAGAAAATTGGCTAAGATTATGACAAAAAAATCATCATAATGAATTAATAATGATTTTAAATTGTTATATGTGAATTAAAATTATTTTTTTAGCCCCAAGAAATATATCATTTTTTGATTGAGTAACAATATTATATTCTTGTAAACACTATGTTTTTTTATTATAACACAATAATTATTAAATAACACCAAATATGTAACAATATTTTGTTTGTTTTAATAGATTTATTAATATGATCATACTCATTATTTGCACAAAAATTAAATTATAATTCTTTTAAGAATTGTTAATTAATAAATAATTTAATATTTTAAAATATTTTAGATAATTATTTAATAAAATATTATCTTAAATTTAATAATTAGTTGTATAATAACAAAAGAATATAGTGATCCCAACAATACAAGACCATCATTTTTTTGAATTTGATCTCTTATATAAATTTAACTATCTAATTTTAATTCTGAAATATCATCTTCAAGATATTGATCATCCTCACATTAAGCATATTAATAAATATCTCTATCACCTATCTAATTATGTAGCTGCCAAGCAATAATGAATTACCAAGAAAAGAAAAAAGTGTATGTCAGTTTGTATAATAGCAAATGGCCTTGGTTATATTGTTTTAAACTTACTTCTATTTCTCTCTCTTTTTCTCTCTCTTAAATCATTTTATTATTATTATTATTATTATGAAAAGCTCAATTAGCATTTATCTCTCTCACTTTCTTTCATATTGATTGCCAAATATTTATTTTATTCTAGAAAAATTATACTTAAAATTTTAAATTTTATAAATTTTATTATAATAAAAGGTAAAAAATTAAAATTATTTCTAATAACCAAAATTAATATTACTTACTAATAGATTTTAAAAAAATTATAACTAAAAGTAATACTCAAATTATTATTGAGTCTTAGTGTGTCTGTTTATTAAGTTGAGATATCAAAGTATTACTAAACTTTTCAGCATTGAAATCACCAATTTTTGAACCCCAATCATAAATTGTGGCTTCATTGAGACTCGAGGAAAATACTTAAAGTAAGTTATTGACACTTTAGTTCATTGTACCATAAGTTAGTTTTAAGTATTCATCAAATTAATGAAGCATTCTTCTTCTCTTCCATTCTTCTGAGTTTGGCTATGTTTCACTCCATTGAGATCAAAGGTATTTTTTCTTTTAAACGTTAGTAGAAGTTGTTTCATCTTTGGGGGGTAAATTTTTCATGGTTAATAGAAGTTATTTCCATTTGGCTGTGCAATATCTTGAAAAAGAAGGCTATAAATTTGTGACCTTCGCATGCGTTGTGTTCATGAAATGGGTTTCCATTTTTTTCCTCTTCGAATCTTTGCTTTGTTCTTCTATAGCTGTTGCCCAAGCTGCAACAAAGACCCCCTTGGTTTTTGTTGGTCGTTTAGGGAAATTGGTTTCTTAATATGATTTATTATTATTGTGTGATTTGTTGCTCCTTTGATTTGTTCTAGTAAATTTCTTCTAAAATTTAGGTTTTTGATGAAACCAAAATTTTGCTGCTAATGATTTTGGAGGATTGTTGATTTCCATTTATTGATATCCTACGACTAATGACTGACCTTTTCGTTGTGAAATTTGTCTTAGCTGAGGGGTTAATTTAAAGTGCCAACTCCGTTTAACTTGTTAAATTCCTGGATTCTGCTATCATGAAAGTATTTACTTCAATGAGTAGGGTTTGTTAATGTTTTGTCGATTTTTTTGAAGTGACATTGGAGATTAATGAAATTTTCAAATTATAAAACTAGCTTATGAAAATTTACTTGTAACTTTTTCAAAATTCTTGACATTCTAACATTCTTTAAGTCTCGGAATACATCTACCCATATTATTTTGTAAATGCGTGATCTTATTTAGAGAACTTCATTATGTATGTCTTTGCTCAACTGTTTCAACCACATTTATGCTACAACACAGCATTGACACCGTACTAGTGATGCTTTAGCCTTTAGATGATCTTCCAGCTAATGGGCTAGGAAAAATCCTAACTAACAACCCAAATATTTTGTGCAATGGCTTAGCTGTAATGATATATGTTGATGATGAGTGTAAGAAGGTGGTTGAACATTTATTAATCTTGCAGTAGATATTAAAATTTCTTTTAGTACTTCCATTCACAATGTTGAGAGATTTGTTCAAATGGAAGTCATGGCTGTTTGGGTTTCTGTGATTGCTTCCTAAATGGTTGGAACAGTCTAATATAAAATATAACATAGTATAAGTGCAGTTATCATCCTCTTCGTAGAGTAGGCTTTGTTGTCTCATCTTGAGCTCTGGTAATGTTTTTGGCCAAATATTTCCACAAAATGTGTAACTGATAGTGTTTCATTTGATGAGATTCAATTGACGGGTGTACTTAGGTGTAATTCATACCTAATTTGGATGGTAAAACAGTTGGATATTTGTAATGGTTTAAATGTGTAAAAATATTGTTTGGTGAGAAAAAGAAAAAGGCTAATCGTGCTTAACCATATTCAGAGTTTAATTTTGCCTTTCAATCTCAAAATCTGTTATGCACAAAGAGATATTTTTGTCAGTAGGTTGTAGCAATATTTGTAACTTCCAGCTGGTTGAGTTATATGGCCATTCCAATTTTCAAGGATGGAAACTCCCTAATATGATGTTTGCAACAAGGCATAGTTTATCTGATGCATGCACATCTATAGGTAATCAGCTGGGGAAGCTCTATGAATCAATTGAGGTAAACCTTTTTATTCTATAGCTTTCCTTCTTAGATTATTGCAAAGCTATTAATTTCTATCAGTGGTAAATTAAATGATAACTTTTTATTGGCAAAAGGATGGCCACATTAAAAAAAAAATTCTAAAATCTATATCAGCATTAAAAGTTTTTCTAGATGTTACCATTTTGGTATTATTTATTATACTGTTCTCCTTGAACAAAGGAAGCATATGTTTCTTTGGATGTATATTAACTAATGGCTTATTGTCATATTACTAGTATTACCATCTTGCATGCATAAATAGTAGCTAGTTGGTGAGACACTCTTCAAAGACTCTAGATTGTGTTATGGTTAAAGTTGGTGGAAGTCAAACAAAACCAAAATTAACACACACAGAGAAAGAGAATAGTCATTTGATTTGTAATTGACTATTTGTCCTTGCTCATTACAAATTTATTCTAGTACTTTAATAATAGCATTGTAAAATCTTACACTACATATCTTTGTAGAGCCTATTCTTGTTGTATTAATCTTGTTCACTTAAATATTTCCTTTGACAGTGCTAGTGCATAAATTGCATTTATCTTATTTACCATGATGAAAGGTTTTCCTATAATGGGTCCATTATCGAACTAAAGCTGTATTTCAAATCATGACATGGAGAATAAGACGAAATCTACACAATTATGTTGCAACTTTTAGGCATAAATTAGCTTTTAAAAGAAGTGTTTCTTTCATGAAACTGAACTATATTGTCTGACTTATTTGTATCCAACGTTAGGGGTAATTCTGATGATTGTTTTACTATGGAATACTTGAGAATGGTTAAGTATCTGCAATGGTTTCAGGATGCCAAGAAGAAGTTATCTGCAAGAATAAATCCACTGGATAGCAGTCTAGATGAATGTGCTGCTCTAACTAAAAATACAAGGGAGGAGGTAATAAAGAATTTAGAATTTATGGTTTTGGCTTGTTGGTCTTTGCTAATTGAGTATATTTTATTTTAGATATTTGTAATACAACGGGAAGCAGACACAATATCTGGGGATTTTATGTCTGTTCGTGTTGCAGTCCATGTTCTGGTGATTCAATTGCAAGAATTCAGTTCCTTTTTTTTTTTTTTAAGATTCTTGCTGGCTGTGTAATTTTGTCTGATTTCTTTTCTTCCTTCTCAGGAATCTAAAATAAAAGAAATAGAAGGGAAGCAGGCATTATCATATTTACTGTAAATTTTGTGAATTATTAGATGAAATTTCTCTTGCTTGTATTTAATGAGAATGATTTTATTTAATATTGATGATTCAGTAATTATTTCTATCTGCTTAGGTATCCACAACTGAAGGAGTAAATAAGTTGCGTCAAATTGCCTTGAGCTTGGAAAATAGTAGAACCCCAGAACGTATTGAGGCATGGGCTGAATTATCTTTATGAACGAATTATATTTGCTTGGCTTAGCTTTAATGTTTGAACTCTGTATCTTCTTTGCAATACTAATATATGAAGTTTTAATTGTATAGGCATCTTCTTCCAATTCTTCTAGGCCAGCTCTTGAGTTACAACCAGTTTCACCCAACTCCAGGGTAAGAATTTTGCTCCCCAGGCTAATTAATCATTGCATTTATGCTCACAGTAGAACTCTATTAGAAATTAGTGAAAGTATTTGGCTGTTTGCTAGCAAATTTTGTTAAAAATTAATAGGAACACCAGCTAGCTGAAGAACAAATTCACACATATTAAGTTTGCCCAGTATAAGGGTGTGTTTTTTTTCGGCCCTTGATTAACTTTGTTACCTGATTTGTACAGGTATTACCATCAACTTCTTCAAGGCTATCTCTAGAGCAACCATCCGTAACACCCTCATCAAGGGTAACCTTTATCATTATCTAAGACATTAATCTAATAAAGATATCTGGAAATAATAGTTCATACTACTACTAGTACCATTTTTTAGCAAGCAGGTATTATCATAGTGTAGCAAAAGGTATGTCGTTCCTACTATTTCTTTATATTGGTGGTTGAGCAAGATTAATCTGTGAAACTAATCGTGGCTATTGTTTTCTGGCAGAAAATGTTTCAACAAGAAAACAAAGGTTAGAGTTCTAGTATCATTACTTTTCTATAAAAAAATAAAAAATAAAAATACACACACAAATCTAGCACCAATAATATATACCATATAAGACAAATAATTTCATTAATTATAATGTCAATTACATATATTTATTGACATGGACCCTAGTTAAACCCTGGTTGAGCATTTGATCCTCAAGACTCTTCCTTTTCCAGTTGAAAAATGGGTTGTGTCAAAAATTTATTAGTAAGCAATTCATTTAAAATCCCACACACAAAAAAAGAAACCAAATAATTTGGCATTACTCTGTAGTTAAGGCTGTTTAAATGAACTTGCAATTTAATCAATTTAACAGATAATGGGACCAAGTGGAAGTGGTAAAACTTCCTTGTTAAGAGCTTCGGCTGGTTTATGGAATATTAGAACTGGAAAAATCACATATTATGTGAAAGATCAAGAAGATCTGCAGCAGCCCATTTGTTTGGATGTAAATACTCCTACAGTAAATAAAGCTCATGATGCATACAAAGTACATGGAAAATTCTTAAATAGAATTTTTGGAGCCTTTTTTCTTCCTCAAAGGCCATATATGGTTTTGGGTTCTCTTCGTGAACAATTACTTTATCCAACATGGGTTAATGATGTAGTTTCTATATCAGAAAATACTAAAGCAAGAAGTATGTCATATCTAATTTCTTTTCATGCACCACCTCAATATGTTATTATTTTCTCCTATGATGACTGCATAATTTTTTTTTGGGTAATCAATTTTTTTTTTCTATGCTTTGTCTAATTTCATTTGATTTATTACAATTATTGAGATGAATAATAGTTCTTTTACAGTATTACTACCATCACAATTTTAGTGTGTATGTAGGTCTCACATGGTAGATGTTGAAACCATAACGAGAGAGTATTGGTATATCAAGAATACCATATATGCTCTTATAGTTATTTGTGGGAGGCTTTCTAATGATTCAAGGTAAGGGGGAAAGTACTGATCTAAAAGGAAAGTTCATTTTAAGTTTGTGTGATGATGGGTAAAATTGATGATGTCATGAAATTAAATGAGAGTTTGAATTCTAATTTTTTCCCCTTTTTCATTACTAAACTAAAAAATTGAAGTATATATTTTAGTGTAGTTGCCCTAATATATTTAAATTTGAATTTGATACTTTTGAGCAAGAAATTGGATTAAATCCTATATGGGTAATAAAAAATATGAAATAAATTTTAAAAAATAAAAAAAAACTCTTTAGTGGCAACTAGAGTTGTCACTAATTTTTTTTTTTTAAATTAGGAAAACTTTTAGCGGCGACTATGATCGCCACTAAAAATGCTTTTTGTGGCGATAAATAAGGTTGTCACAAAAAAAGATTGCTGACAAGGCTTTAGTGGCGACCATTAACCATAAAAATTAGTGGCAACATCGTGCCACTAAAAAGAATTAGTGGCGACATAGTTGCCACTAAAACTAATTAGTGGCGACAATAGGTCGCCACTAATTATGACATTTTTACCACTAATTAATAAGTTTTTAGTGGCGATTAACTTTTAGTGGCGACTCAGGTTGTCACTAATTGTCATTTTTAGTGGCGACAAAATAAGTTGCCACTAAAACTTTTTGTGATAGTTGTATTTGTGGCAACTTGGTGACGACCTTTTGTCGCCACTATAAATCTTTAGTGGCGACTTTGGCTATTTTTAGCGGTGACTTTTGTCGCCACTAAAGGCCTTTTTTTTTGTAGTGAAACATGCATGTGTGTGTGTGTGTGTGTGTGTGTGTGTGTGTGTGTTCATATCTATATACATATATATGTGTGTGTGTGTGTGTGTTCATATCTATATACATATATATGTGTGTGTGTGTGTGTGTGTATGTATATATTTATTTTATTTTATTTTATTTTATACTCTAGCATAATTGGATTGATCATTGGGCACTAAATTTGTTGATTATTAGTTCTTTCATGTAATGGAGTATTTTATTGTTTCTACTTAAATTAGTTTGTTAGGTAATTATTTTAAATTATAGTCTAATTACTTAATTGTTACCAACAACCTATATATAATTCATTGATAATATAAGCCATTGGGTTCTATATATATATATATATATATATATATATATAAACATGCATGTGTGTGTGTGTGTGTGTGTGTGTGTTCATATCTATATACATATATATGTGTGTGTGTGTGTGTGTGTGTGTGTGTGTATGTATATATTTATTTTATTTTATTTTATTGTATATTCTAGCATAATTGGATTGATCATTGGGCACTGAATTTGTTGATTATTAGTTCTTTCATGTAATGGAGTATTTTATTGTTTCTACTTAAATTAGTTTGTTAGGTAATTATTTTAAATTATAGTCTAATTACTTAATTGTTACCAACAACCTATATATAATTCATTAACAATATAAGCCATTGGGTTCTAGTAGTATGATGGAAATATTAGATAGATTTCATAAAGGTGAGAGATGTTAATGTCCTAGGTTCATCTAGATAGGAAGGAGAAGGCCTGGGTGGAAAAATGAGTTGTCTATTAAGTATAACCACCCATGAAGGGTAAGAAGCTGCCAACAAGGTATAGTCTTCTCTGAAAATATATATACCATAATATGTTAGAGGCAGGTGAAAAAAGAACTACTCGTTGGTTATAACCACCCATAAAAGGTGAGAAGCTACCTACGAGGTGTATCCAACCTCCAACATCACAAGTAATGCCCAGCTCTCTCTCTTATATCTACCGTTTTAAAGATTCAATACTTTAAGAACCACTTTTGTATGGGTATTGTCAATAGGGAATTTTTGTTACTTAATCATGTTAATTGATTTCTATATTTCTTGGTTCCTATTTGGGTTATGATCTTATTACCTTCTATTTTGGTAATTTGTTATTTGGTTATTGAGTTTTCAACTTATTTCTTAAATTTCAACTTTTTCATATAGTAGTGTTAGATACAACTTGCCTTCATCATTCTAGGTTTAAAGGTGTTGTAGTAGGTTCAAAGGCGTTGTAGTTGTGAGCCTTGTCTTTGAATTGTGAGAGTGAAATTGTTTTATTATAAAGAATTTTTTATTTTGATGATTGTAAAATACTCTAGATGTAGTTCCACTTGACATTGGGCAAAATTCCCCCTTCCCTTAAGCTTTTTTGTTGTTTTAATATTTTGATTGCTGGTGGTTAAGAGCAGAACTCTCCCTTGCTGTTGTTATTGGTTTCTAACTGTTTATAGAAATTTGCGATGTCCAAATTTTAAAGGAAACTTTATCAAAATTTTTACAAAAAGTTAATTATACTTATATTGATGTAATAAGCCAATATGATAAATCAGATGAAGAAATGCTGAGTGTTATACTATCAAAAGACCTTTTCAACTATAGTTGTATTTATAAGGCTTGTAGACTTGAGCTTTATCCTGCTTTCCATGTTGGTCATCCCTTTTTGCTTGACATGTGACAATTTTAGTATCTAAAAAATGAGCTATGCAATTAAGCAGTATTATTACCTAATTTTAATGAGATATTATGGTAATTAAATAATAAGAGTACAATTTAAGTAATAAAAAAACCTAAACACGCTATCAAATTGATTTTATGGACATTATCTGATTCAACTGATAATGGTCAGAAGCTGAAAATCGATGGCTAGAAATAATTAAAAATTTAAAAAGTAACCTTTAAATTAATTAGTTTGTTTTCATGCATGTGAAAGTAGAAGTTCTGACTTGATTATGACATACTACACTAGATAAATACTACACCAAACTAAACTAGAGAATAGAAACATTTATATATGGTTCCGTCTGAATCTAAGATATGGATCATGAAATTTATTTGTAATTCAAATTTTACTTTTAGATCTTTAAGGTGGTGTATTAATGTATGATACATTGATATTTTAATTCCTCAAGTACTTAATTCTATTTATAAGATATTTAAGCGTAAAATATATACACAAATTAATATTTATGTATTATATATGGCCTCAACAACATAAAAATATTAAAACACTATTCATGGGGTTGTAATAATATAATATGACATAATTTTTTTTTGGCTTTTTAATTCAAAAATCTCTTGAATTAAAATTCAAATGATCTCTTAAAAAAAGTTTTTTTCCGAGTCCTGAAACTCATTCCCTTTTAAAAACGTAGAGAATGTTTTTTTAGGGGCCACATATGAATTGCTTGGTGAAGGTGCCTGCCATTGTTTTATTTTTAAACAAATAATCTGATATTTTTCTTTTCAAAAGGGAAATCAGAAGGATGATATAATCTATATTACATTTAATAATATTAACACCGTATGCTACCCTTGTCAGCTATGATACTGCAAAGCTCGAAAGAATAGTAATGGTAGTTATACGATCAGTTCCCATAAATTGAATATACACACACACTTCGTAGTTGAATTAGCATGCTAAATTGCTAGCTTGCACAAGACACTTTTAATGTATTAAATACCTATAATAGATATTTAGGGATGCAATTATTTATGTGTTGAGTCTCTTGTTGAATAAATATACATAAGACTCGATGAATGCATTCTCTCTTGAAAATCAAAGTATGAAACGTGAGATCGGTAGGGCTATGTTACTATCATGATATAAAGCCAGATCAATATCATCTTATAAAATATTAACTCTTCTTTATTAGTCTACATTAAATAAAATTATTACAATATAACTTCTCGATTTTTTTTATTTATATCTACTATTGAAATAATTACAAGGCTAAGTAACAACTTAATTAGAGGGATTAGATTTCGAACTCAATTGTAAGTTTGAAACTTACAACTGCCAGGTAATTTTCACAGGCTATGTCACGAACACTTTTTCCTAAGTACTTTTGACTAGGATGAAAGTGACTAGCCAATCCAAGTGATTCAAAAGTTGACTTATACTTTGTTTGGATGGGGTGAAATTGGATAATTGTAATGATCCATTAAAAAAAGAAAAAAAAAAGAAATATTAGCATCTATTTTATATTCCTCCTTTTCTTTTTTCCTCATTTTTATTTTATTTTATTTTATTTTACATTATATTATTTTATTTTCTCCCTCTTTTTTTTTTTTTCCTTTCTTCCTTTCTTTCTTTTCTCTTCCTTATTTTTTTGCTGTCTTCTGTTGCTGCTTAGGTTCTCTCCTCTGTTGTCCTCATGTGTCTATCCCGTCACTCTACCTTAGTTTTCTGTCACCGTGACTCCCTCACTAGTGTCATGTCTCCTCCTCAAAGCCTAATCCTCATCTATCCATAGTGTGAAGGTTCATGGAAGGTGGCTGAAGGCCATTGGTGATGGTGAGTACATTCATTGTACTACTTCCATTTTTCCTTTATATTTGTTACAAAATTCCTTGATTCTTGCCTTTCCCTCTTCATTTTTGGCTTGTTCCTTCTTCATCAAGGCTTGAAACATTGCACCTCCTCTTCCTTTTCAAGTTGGCTAAAGGTGAGCTTTAAGAATTGGGGATTTTCAAAGTGAACCTTCTAGTTGTGTTACTCATGCACTAATCTTCAATTTTTGGCTCCTTAAGGTGCTCAAACTATGGATTAGTAGCTAAATGAGAAAACCTAAGTTCATAAGTTAATCACAGAAATAAAAAATAAGGCTATGAAGTAGGGCTCTTAGTTAATTAGTTATTATTGGACTAGATAGATGTTAAGAATTGCTAATTTGAGCCTATGTGATAATTTGGTGAATTATAGATGTCAGGAAGCTCTGCAAATATCAATATTGAAGGGAGTTAGTCTTAGGAAGAAGAATAAGTGCCATGGTAGCTATTGGTACCATTGATGAGTAGATAACAAAATATAACATGTTTTATAGGTTCCTACCTCACTTGTGAGCCTATGATAACAATAGTTAATTTTATTCAAATAACTTGTGCATGATCTTATTGGAATAGGCTTTTAAAGTGTTTACTTTTTATGTGCTTGAGCGGATAACATGATAATACCGGTTGAAGCAGATGTTCAGCACTATATGTTAATGTAACTGTGGTAAGCACTTCCTGATGGGACTTGATGCATTATTCTGTAAGTTAAAAGTATGTTTTTATAATAATCATAGCCATAACTTTTAAATTAGGATTATCTACTAACAATATATATATGTATGTATGTGTATATATATTTATACCTATATATAAAATATATTTTTTTGGTTGTATATTTTAGCATAATTGGATTGATCATTAGTACAATTAATTAATTCATTATTGGTTCATTTATTTAATTGAGTATTTTATTGTTTCCACTTAAATCAATCCCTTAACTAATCACTTCACATTAATGTATAATTACTTAATTGTTACTAACATCCTACATATAATTCACTATAGATACAAGCCCCTTAGTCCTGATAATAAGATGGGAACATTTGATGAATTTCATAGATGTGAGCGATGTTAAATGGCCTAGGTGCATCTAGATAAGAGAGAGTAGGCCTAGGGGAGAAAAGGAGCTGTTCGTTAGGTATAGCAACCTATGAAAGAGTAAGGAGTTGCCAACAAAGTATAACTGCCCCTAGGAATATGTACCATAATATATTAAAGATAGGTGGAACATGAGCTGTCCATTAGATATATTAACCCATATAAGGATAAGCAGCTACCCGTTAGGTGTAGCTACTACCATCATAAGTGAAAACTAGCTCTCTCTCTCTCTCTCTCTCTCTCTCTCTCTCTCTCTCTCTCTCTCTCTCTCTCTCTCTCTCTCTCTTTATAACTACCATTTTAAAGGGCTCAATGTTTTAAGATCTGCCTTATGCATGAGCTTTGTTGATGGGAAGTTTTAGTAACTTAATTATGTTGTGGACTTCTACATTTCCTAGCTCCTATCAAGGTTATAGTCTTTCTATTTTCATTTATGGTAATTTTTTATCTCCTTATTGAGTTTCTAACTCATTTCACAAATTTTCATCATTACAGATAATAGCATTAGATCTAATTTGCCTCCATCATCCTAGGTTTATAGGCATTAAGGAGTGGTAAGCCCGCACTCGATCTGCAATGCCATATTAATTTTGTGTGTGTTAATTATAAATGTTGTAGAAAAGTATTCTTCACATAGCTTCACTTGACACAGGTAGAATTCCCTTCCCTTTTTGTTTTTTGGTTTATCTTGTAATTAATAGTTGAAAGCGAAGCTCTCTTTTGTTAATTTTGTTGGTTTCTGATTGTTTATAAAAATTTTGAGATGTCCAATTTTCAAAGGACCTTCTGTCAAAATTTCTATAGAAAATAAGAATATTTGTATAGATATATCATGTAATATGGTTATATTAGATGCAATAATGTCATGTGTTAAGTCATTACAAGACCCTCTCAATTAGAAGGTTGTATCTATTAAGCTTACAAATCGAAATCTCATCTGGTTTTCTATGCCAATCACTCCCTTTATTTGAAAGGTGATAAAATTGGTATCAGAGCCAAAGTTTCCTATGGCCTATGGAGAAAGTAACCTCTAATGACACCTTAGTTATCATTATGAACCCAAGTAATTGAGGTATCAAAAAGAGGCATTATAGGATGTTGACGATCCTTTCCTTTCATGTAATTCCTTAGGGTGTGTTAGTGGGTATAAGTGTATATATGAATGATTAGTTTATATTATAAACGTATGCTTTAGTTTATATAGAGCAATGATACTAGCTAGATCTAGTGCAACTGTTCGAAAAGCTGTAAAGGAACACGTAGATGAACCTTCTATTGGGGCTCTTACCTCACCTATAGTCCCAGCTTCTAAGAGCCATGGTAGAGGCACTAGTAAAGGTTGAGGCAAGTATGGTGGACATGGTGGGCCAGGTAGGGCCACACTGCCCCCAGTAGAGAATGTAGCAAGAAGAAGAGTTGTGCCTTCTCAACCACCACCAACATCATTAGATGCATTAATGGCCAGGCTATAGGGGACCATGGAAACATTAGCAAATGTATTGCTACCACAGAGGGTCAAGATTGATTAGTTAGTAGGTGTTGTAGCCCCACAGAACTAGGCTCAGGTTTTGCCTATTCAAGTACTGGAGCCAATACAAAATGAAAGAAGAAATATTGATGACTTGATATCTTAACTTTTAAAGTCAAAACTGCCTATATTTTCTAGATTTGATAGTCAAGAAGACCCTTAACTTTTCATTGATGGTGTTGAGAAAACATGTTGAACTCTTGAATGCTCAGGTGGGTAAAGGATTAAGTTGGCCATCTACCAATTGCAAGATGTGGTTTATACGTGATTTGAGAACTTGTCTTACCCTGTGTTTGGATGGGGGAGGTGAAAAGTGAAGGAAAAGAAAAGTGAAGAGAAAAAGGAGATAAGAGAAAAGTGAGGAAAAAATATTTTCTCTCTACGCGTTTGGATGAATGGAAGAAAAATGAAAAGAAAACTCGTTAATTTATAAAGATAATAATTTTCTTATTATACAATATTAATAATTTTTTTATTACATAGGATATTTAAAAAAGCTATATTTTAAATACAAATTAATTATTTTGAATTTATACATATATATATTTTTAAAAAAAGAATAATAAATTTTTAAAAAAATAAATTTATAGAAATCACATTTCAATTTTTTTAAAAAAATTTAGTTAAATAAAAAAATAAAAATAAATTTAAAAATTACGTATAAATTATTATTTTAATACAATAAATATAATTATTTATTTTAAAATTTTGTAAATATAACTTTAATATATATTAATTGATTTAAATATAATATATATATATATATAAATATGATAAATATTTTTTAATTATATTTATATTTTATATATAATATATTATTATTTTATAAAATATATTTATTATTAAATAGTTTTATAATAAATTTTTAAATGAATAATTGTAATATTAATTAATTAATTAATTAAAATGTTAAAAAATAAGGTGAAATTAATAATTTTAAAGTTTTTAAAACTATTTTCAAATTTTTTACTGTAATGTAGTCGAAAAGTTTCAACCAAACTTGTCAGAACATGTTTCTAACTACTTTTTAGTCAAAAATTTTTAATTACATTGTAGTCGGAAATACATTTCTTAATATTATTTAAATTAATTTGTTTAATTTTAAGTATGTATTTTAATAAGTTCTTTAAAAAATTATTCAACAATAATTTTTTTCTATTATTTGAATATTTTTTAAAATTGGTTTCCTTTTTTTTTTTCTTTATTTGGCTAATTTTTTTTAAAAAAAATTTGAAATGTGGTTTTTTATAAATTTTTTTTTGAAAATTCATTATTCTTATTTCTTTTTTAAAAAATATATATAGTTAGTCAAAAATTGAAAGAGTGATAGAGTTTTCTCTTCAAAATCTCTCCATATTTAGAAAAAAAAAAAATTTTCAGCGAGACCCACCATTATTTTCTTCCCAATTTTTCTTTTCCCCCTAATTTTCTCTTCGATCCAAACGATAGAAAATCTATTTTCTCTCCTGTTTTCTTCTCTAATTTTCTCTTCCCTTTAATTTTCTCCTCATCCAAACAAACCGTTAAGAAAGACCTATAAGATCACTGTTGATAACTTAGGAAGAATTCAAAGAAGCTTTTATGGCTAAATTTCTGCCTAAAAGTACTAGAGATGGTAGGCACTAAGAATTTAAGACTTTAAAGAGGGTAGCAAGCATAAGTGTCTCTGAGTATGGATTAGCTAGCTTCATGTCATGCCATATTAGATTGTCACTCAAAGGTAGTAAAATTTAGTATTCCTGATGAACCGTCCTTCTTAACTGAAGGTGACAATAGTGAAGTATCAATTAATCAAATCTCTTCATTAGGAACTTAAAGATTGTTAAGAAAAAGGGTGCTAGGGGTATTTGGTATCATTAGTGATATTGATATATAAGTGGTGAGTGTGTAGTAGGTTCTTGTAGTTAGCAAGTTTGTCAATATGTTTCCAAAAGAGTTACCTTAGTTACCACTTGATAGGGAGATTGAATTAGCATTGTTGTGGTTCCAGGCACTGAACTAATTTCCATTCTTCCCTGTCGCACGACACCTTCAGAATTAAAGAATTAGCCACAAAACTTGCCAAATAAGGGTTTTATCCACCTAAGTGTATCCCCTTGGGGTGCTCCAATGCTTTTTGTAAAAAAGAAGGATAGGTCTTTACAATTAGGTATCAATCATAGAAAACTTAATAAAGTGACTGTGTGTAACAAGTACCCATTACCTTGCATTGATGATCTTTTTTATCAATTGCAAGGTGCGTAATATTTTTTCAAGATAGATTTATGTTCTGGGTACCATCAATTAAAGATAAAAATGGAGGATATATCTAAGATAGCTTTTAAAACCCAATACAGTCACTATGTGTTTTTAATGATGTATTTTGGATTAACTAATGCCCTTGCATCATTTATGGATATGATGAATCAAGTGTTTAGGCCATTTTTAGGCAAATTTGTTACAATATTCATTGATGACATCCTAGTTTATTCTAAAAGTTAGGAAGAGTATGAGCAACACTTATGGTTGGTATTACAAAGGCTAAGAGAAAAGAAATTATATGCAAAGTTTTCTAAGTGTGAATTCTAGATAGACCAAGTAGCATTCCTTGGCCATGTTGTTTTGAAAGAGGGTATTCAGGTGGATCCAAGTATGGTAGAGTAGTTTAGAAGTGGCTTAGACTTATTATAGTTACTAAAATTCGTAGCTTTTTAGGTTTAGCTGGGGTATTATTATCGCCTAAAGGATTTTTTTAGAATAGTTACACTTCTAACTAAGTTGACTCAAAAAATGCCAAATTTCAGTAGTCAGAGACTTGTGAAAAATGTTTCTAGAAGTTAAAGGAGTATTTAACTTTTACTCTAGTCTTGACTCTACCTTTGAGGTCAGAAGGCTATGGAGTGTATTATGATGCCTCAGGAGTGGAATTGGGGTATGTTCTCATGCAACATAGATATGTAATTGCTTACACTTTTAGGCAACTCAAAAGACATGAGTAGAATTACTCTACCCATGATTTATAAATGGCAGCAATGGTGTTTGCCTTTAAAATTTGGTGACACTATCTTTAAGGTGAGACTTATGAGATCTAAACCTATCATAAAAATCTTAAGTATATCTTTTAGCAAAAAGATCTTAACCATAGGCAATGAACATAGATGGAGTTACTTAAGGATTATAATTGGACTATTCTTTATCATCCCAGTAAAACCAACATGGTAATGAATGCTTTAAGCAAGAAGTCAATGGGTAGTTTAACCCATATCATAGAAGTCAAGAGACTATTGGTGGGAGATGTTCATGAATTGGAGGAAGGTGGGATAAGGTTTGAGATAGCTAGATCAAGAGCATTTCTGACCCATGTGCAAGTTTGTTCATCCCTTATTGAAAAGGTAAAGATAGCTAAAAAATTACACTTTAAGCTTAGCAAGGTTAAGGAGGAAGTAAGAAATGGAAAAGGTAGTGAATTCATTGTGGACTCTAAAGAAGTGCTAAGATATGGAAACCAATTATTTGTACATAATGCAGAAGACCTAAAGAGAGAAATTTTAGAAAAGGCTCATCATTCGACATACACCATTCATCATAGATCAACAAAAATGTATCAGAATTTGAAGCAATCTTACTGGTGGTATGGTATAAAAGGAGACATAGCCAACTTTGTTTTTTGTTGCCTAATATGTTAGCAAGTGAAGGGTGAACATCAGAAGCTAGCAAGGTTACATCAATAGTTCAAAATACCAACTAGAAGTAGGAAAGAATCATAATGGATTTTAGTACAAGCTTATCCTGCACCCTAGAGGGGTATGATTCTATTTGGATGATTGTGACTAGACTAACTAAGTTGGCATATTTTTTTCTTATTAAGATTACTTATAGCATGGTCAAATATGCATAACTCCACTTAAGCGAAGTGGTGAAGTTACATGGTGTATTGATATCCATAATTTTTAACAGGGATCCTCAATTTACTTTTTGTTTTTGGAAGGCTTTCTAAGAGGCCTTGGTTACATGAGTAGATCTTGGTATTGCTTTTCATCCTCAAACAGATGGTTTGCCTAAGAGAATGATAAAATTTTTAGAAGATATGCTGAGAGCATGTGTTCTTGACTTTGGTGGTGTTAGGAGAGTCATCTATTTTTTGCAGAATTTGCACATAATAATAGTTATTAAGCTAGCATCCAAATGACACCATTTGAGGTATTATACAGAAGGCAGTGTAAGTTTTTGATTGGATGGTTTGAGGTTAGTGAAGCCAAATTGTTAAGGGTTGAGTTAGTGTAAGATGCACTAGAAAAAGTGCAAATAATTAGAGAGAGGTTATCAACAGTCTAAAGTAGATAGAAAACTTATATTGATCATAGACGTCAAGAATTGGAATTTGCAATAGGCAATCTTATGTTCTTGAAGGTGTTAATCCATGAAAGTTGTAATAAGGTTTAGGAAAAAAAGAAGTTATGCTCGAGATACATTGGTCCATATGAGATCATGGACAAGGTTGGTCATGTTGCTTTTCATTTGGCCTTGCCTCTAGAGCTAACAAGAGTACATCTAGTATTTCATGTGTCTATGCTGAGGAAATACTTACTTGCCCCTTCCCACATAATTAAATCATAAAAGGTTGTGTTAAATAAAGAGTTTGACTTATGAGGAAGAGCAAGATGCAATCATAGACAGGCAGATAAGGAAGCTTCAATTGAGAAAAGTAATAATGGTTAAGGTAAATTAGTGTAACTATTCACAGGAGAAGGCCACATAGGAAGTAAAGAGCGAAATGCATGTTAGATTTCCTCACTTGTTTGAATCTCAAGGTTAGAAGTTGAGTTTTAAATTCAAGGACCAAATTTTCATACAAGGGGAACAATGTAATGACCTAAAAGAAAAAAAAAAGGAAGAGAAATATTAGCATCTATTTTATATTCCTCCTTTCCTTTTTCCCTTTTTTTATTTTATTTTATATTGTTTTATTTTATTGTATATTATATCATATTATTTTCTCCCCCTTTTTCTTTTTTTCTTTTCTTTTCCTTCTTTTCTTCCTTGTTTTTTTCACTATCTTATGCTATGGCTCAAGTTCTCTCTTCTATCGTCTTGTGTATCTCTCTTGTAACTCTACCTTCATTTTTCTATCACCGTGACTCCCTCATTAACATTGTGTGTCATGTTAACTCTTAATCATTCATGTTATTTTGCATATTTTCTTTTGGTAAATATGTGATTAATTCTTTAATTATATGGTACATAATACTTTTATATAAAAAATATGCACATTGAGGATGGATAGCTTCATACTTAACTTTTACACCTTAAATGACAAGTTTTTTTTTTTTTTTTTACTTTTGAGTAAATTGTGAATTAATTACACTTTTCTTTTTTATAGTGTGCAATCACAAGAAAAATAAAGCCGGAAGCACATTAAAATGGGATGGATAGAAATCCTATGTCAAGAGGCTTCAAAGTGCAAACTCTTGTGAGTAATGAAGGTGTACCATGGCTAGAAATTCTCAAGCCATGATGAGATTCAAATAAATTAAAGATGCCAACCTAAAGGAATTTACGCCCTGACTTAGCACATCACACCACAACATAAGTTCATACAAAGTTGAAGGCAAAAAATCTTTGTTGTGTCACAACGTGCCATGGTGTAGAAAGATAAGTCACAGTGGGATTCATCTTTACAAAATGCAGTGTTTTTTGTGTTGAAATTTTAAGGGTTTTTTAATTACAAATAGCCATTCCTACTTTAGGGAGTCGACATTCTGGGTGTGTGGAAGTCTAAAGAAAAGCTTTTGATGGGATCTTGGAGCAAAGGAGTGCAAGATATTGAGGATTAAAGAGGAGATAAGCACCAATTACTAGTTCTCTCTATCCTACTTCCTTTCTTTACACTTATCCAGATGTTTTTTACTCTTGTTTTAACTTTGCTATTAATTTTCATGAATACATATAGCTAAACTCCTTAATTTAGGATTGTTATGAACTCTTGTATGAATTAGTGGTAATTGTTTACTCTAGTTTTATGATTATTGGTGAATACATGTTTATTCAACTCCTTACTTCATGATTTTAATTGTCTGGCCAATAATTAGATTGATTTAATATTTTTCTAGAACCTAGAAAAGAGAAAATGAAATTAGATCTTAAATTGAGTTGTGTGACTAGTTGAAACTTGATAAGAAAAGTGAATGATTTAGTTAATAAGATAGGAATAGACTCATTAATCTCACACAGTCAAACTAAGGATTGTGTTATTAAACTGATCTTGGTTAATTTCATAAGGAATTATGGAATTAATTGGATAAAATTATGTGAGATTTGGAAAAATACTTATAGGAACAAATGAACCCTAGGCTAACATGTATCACCATTAAAAGCATAAGTAATGAGTATTGAATTAAAATTACTATGAAATACAAAGGGGATCAATAATCCTAAATGTCATCATTTTATCCAAGAACCCAAACATTAATTTTTGAGCATAAGTTTTGCATAGTAGACAATCTTTAATCATTTTCTATTACACACTCACTTGAAATTAAATTTCTTAATTTAATCTAGGA
Source organism: Erythrophleum fordii (assembly GCA_032878935.1). Classification (NCBI taxonomy): domain Eukaryota; kingdom Viridiplantae; phylum Streptophyta; class Magnoliopsida; order Fabales; family Fabaceae; genus Erythrophleum; species Erythrophleum fordii. The sequence continues at coordinate 9,963,786 of JAVQMF010000047.1, forward strand.
TGTGAATTTTAGTATTTAACAAGTTTTGACAACAAATTTTCGAAGAAACGATCTTTTCTCATCATTTTATTACTGTTGTAATATGTATACTTGCATCTACACCTTCAAGAAGAAAGCAATAAGTTTCTAGCATTGTTACCAAGGATTTGTGTGCCAAAATATTTTTCTGTCAATATTAATGCTAGTATTCCTAGTTTGAATTTAAGTTTTATGTATAGTTTTACTTGTGTTACTCTTATTTCCTTTTCTGTTCTATTTTGCAATGGTTACCCTCCTCTTATGTAAGAAGTTAAAAGTTTAGAAGTTGTGTTATTTCAAGAAGGATCTGAAGAAGCTTCTAATCAAACTCTAGAAGAAGAATCTGAAACTTTTGAATCAACTAGAAATATGGCACAAGAGGATGAGAATAAAGTCAAAATAATGAATGATTTTGTTGTGTTGAATATGCAAGAATACCATTCAAGTATAAGAAGACTGGATATTCAGACAAACAATTTTTAAATGAAGTAAATGGTATTACAAATGCTCTAAATTGTAGGGCAGTCTAAAGGCTCACCTTTGGAAGATCTTAACACTCACCTCTCAAATTTTTTGAAAGTTTGTGATTCTTTTAAATAGAATAGTGTATCTGATGATGCAATCTAGTTGAGGTTTTTCCCACTTTCACACAAGGATACAGCCAAAGTGTGGCTTAACTCATTGCCAAATAGGTCTATTACCACTTATGATGATTTAACTACAAAATTTTGAGCGAAGTTCTTTCTACCAACTAAACTAGTAGAGTTGAGAAATGACATCACCTCCTTTGTGTAACAAAATGATGAATCATTATATGAAGCATGGGAGGGGTTGAAGGAGTTGTTAAAAAAGTGTCCTAACTATGGATTTCCTAAATAGGTGCAAATGCAGACTTTTTACAATAGATTGGTATCTGAAACAAAGTCTATCCTTGACTTAGCATCTAATGGGAGCATCACTGGCAATCTAAATGTTAAAGTTGCCTATAACTTGTTAGAAAATATAGCTACTAATTCTCTCCAATGGTTTGCATCCAAGGCTTAAAACAAAAAAAGTTGTAAGAGTCTATGAAATTGATGCATTAACCACACTCTCAGCTTAAATGGCTTCGATAAATAAGAGGTCTGATGATCTTGAAATATGTTTTGGTGCCCAAATGGGTGTGAATGACATTTAAACTCTAGTCATTAGTTGTGATCATTGTAGAGAGGGATATTTTAGTGATAAAATGTCTTTCATCAGTGGAAACAGTTAATTATATGGGCAATTATGAAAAAAATCTGAATAACCTATACTTAAACACCTATAACCCACGTTGGATGAGCCATCTAAATTTTTCATGAAGTCAAGGTCAAAATTAAACCCATTCTCTTTTGGGTGACACCCTCTATTCCTCTAGGATTTTCTATTTAATCTAAACCACCAATGCAAGAAAAGAAGCCAAGTATAGAGGAAATGTTCATGCAATACATGGCTAAGCAAGATGCTATTCTAGTTAGACAAGAAGTAATGATGATAAAGCATGAGTCAGCAATTAGAAATATAGAAATGCAAATTGGCTAATTGGTTTCATCTATAAATTCAAGACAATAAGGGGGTCTTCCAAGTGATACCATTCCTAACCCAAAAAGAGATGGCAAAGAGAAATGTAAAGCTATTACATTGAGGAGTGGCAAAGAGTTACTTGAAGTATCACCTTCAACGCAAAATAATGAGTCTAGACAAGATAAAGCCATGATAAAAGATAAACATAAGAATGAGAAACAAGTCGAGGAGAAGAGTAAAGTTATTGAGAAAAAGAAAGATGATGTTGAGAAAAAGAATCAAGAAAAAAGTCAAGAGAAGATTATTCATCCACTATAATTCCCTTAATGCTTTAAGAAGTAAAATTTGGATAAACAATATCAAAAGTTTTAGAGATCTTCAAACAGCTCCACATCAACATCTCATTTGCAAAAGCCTTAGAACAAATATCAAGTTAAACTAAATTTTTTAAAGATGTGCTATCAAGTAAGAAGTGGTTTAGAGAATTTGAGATGATGGCTCTAACCTAAGAATGTAACACTACCTTGCACAAGAAATTATCTCCTAAAATGAAAGATCCAAGAAGTTTTACCATTCCTTGTAACATTAGGAAACACTTTACCAAAAGTGCTTTGTATGATCTGGGGCCAAGTGTAAACCTAATGTCATTATCAATTTTCAAGAAACTTGGGATAAGGGATGTTAAACCAACAATAATAACTTTGTAATTAGCTGATAGGTCTTTAGCTTACCCAAATGGAGTCATTGAAGATGTTTTGGTAAAGGTTGATAAATTAATCTTTGATAAACACGTATTTTTATCTATTTTATTCTCTTAAACTTGGGCATTTTAATAATAAAATATGGCTTTAAGACTTTAATTGAATAAGATTTTATTCAAATAGTCATTTTCTACATTTGAGGAATTAATTTGCAAATTATTAGTTCTTAATGTTTAAATTTATCTTAAATAATTTTTAGATATTTCCACTTAATATTTTCATTCTTTTAGGCAGACTTTAATGGGCAATTGAAGCTTGAATGAGAATTTGAATTAAAGAAGAGAAAGGAATGATTAAAGAAGCATACTTGAGTAGCCCTTCACTCAACATTAACACACATGCATGACTTAAGAAGGAAGAAGTCGTGGGTTTAGAGGGTTTTGTGATTCAAGAAGAAGCTTGTGAGCTAAAGTAAGTTGAATGAATGAAGAGAAGAGCTAGAACAGAGCTGGAAGAAACTAGGTTTCATGCATGAGAGGAAGCTCACAAGAGTAGATGTTACGTGAAAATGTGAGCAAAACAGAGGAAAAGAATATCATGAGGAAGCACAAGCTGAGTTGAACGTTGAAGCAACAACCATGTGGAGAACACATAGAAGCAGAAACAAGAAAATGAGCTGGAGACACTGAGCAAAGAATGATGAAGTAGCGTGAACAAAAGCCACGGCAAGCAGCTCACAAACTCGAGCAGAAATGGAGGAAAGAACGTGAAGAAGCAGCTGAAACAAGAAGCTTTGAGCTGGAAGAATTAAAAGAGAGCAAGGAGTGAAACACGAGGCATGCATCCAAAGTAAAAAAGTTGCGTGGGAATCATTGCAAGCTTGAGCTACTGGAGTAAAAACATAAAGAAGAAAATAAGCTAAAGAACAACGTAGGAAGCACGAGAAGAATGAGCTGCACAGGTACTTGGAAGAAAAGAGCTATGGGCTGCATGTTGGAATGGGAAGGAAGATGATGGAGCTGAATGATGGAAAGAAAAGGAGCAGATTCAAATTGCATAAGCTAAAGCTACATGGAGAAGGAATTCACGTGCATGTGATAAAAGGAATAAAATAAAGTTTACATGGGAAATAATGGGGCCCACACTCACATAAACAAAGAAGGAAAAAATGCTTCGGGTAATAGGCAATGGCTAAGCATGTGGAATCAATAAAGAATTCAGGTGAGAATGAGGCAAAGGGAGCACGTGAATAATCCATTCATTCCATTCGCACAATTCATTCATCCATCAGATCGATCCCATTCATTCACGTCATATTGTATCCACATCGTCCATTCATTAATTCATATTCCATACACTCTATTCGCAGAGTCCGTCGTCCACACTTTGTCCAGCGTCCACACCACTCCATTCATAGAACACACTCCATGCCATCTCTTCCATTCTCACCTCCAATGAAGCTCTAATCTATCTGTGACTAGCAAGGAAGAATATCCTTGGTGGAAGCTTGAATCCCTTGGAGAAGAAAGTAGAATTTTGGCTAAGACTTTCTTAATTTTCCTACACCTTTTCTCTTTCTTGTATTTGTTTGGTTAAGTAATATTGGATTGAGAATTTGTGTAATTGATTAATAGTTGGTTAGGTACTAATTAGGAAAGTAATTGTTATTTTAATTGATTAATTTCAGTTTTGAATTGTTCAATTTCCTCTAATCTCCCATGTATGCCACGAAGGTATTTGATAAAATGCATGAATGAGATTATGTGCTTGATTGTTTGATTTGAGGATTCCTTAGTATTTAGTTGGTTAATTAAACATTTTTGGATGATGATTCAGAGGCTAATTAGTCAGTTAATTAATCAAATTGGGTGTTCATTGATCTTAAAGACAAGAGTTAACGATTAATGCGGGTTTGAGGTTTCAATTCAATATTAGATTGTTAATCTCTTGATTCTTGCGTGGTAACTCAAGATACATTTGCTGTGAACACAATTAGGGACTCTTAGGCCAAAATTAATCACAATTGGATTAGGATAAGGATAGTAGATACCAAGGGACGATTCCAAAACTAGTCACAAGACCATCATTCAACCATAATTTGCACAATTAAGTAGCAATTAGGAATTTTAATTTGGTTTCATTTTAATTAGTTTAAATCAATCAAACCCCCCTTAGTTTAGAAAATTTTAGAGTCCTTTAACATTTAGAAAACCCAATTGAACATTGAACTCCATTTCCAAGGGAAATGACCTAGGCTGTGCCACTAGCTATATATTTTATCAACTTAGTTTTATTTTGAGGGTTGTGCGACGAGCCTCTCAATCTTCCTTACAGATTTCATAATATTGGATTATGAAGAAGGATATCCAAATCATCTTCGATAGGCCTTTTTTGGCTACAAGAAGAACATTGATTAATGTACAAAAGGGAGAGCTAACTATGCAAGTGAATGATTAATACGTAATCTTTAACATGTATAAAGCATTAAAGAACTCAGATGAGGTGAAAGAATGTTGTTTTGTGCAGTTGATTGACAATATAATGCACAAAGAGTTTTATGGATCAATCTTTAAAGACTGTTTGGAAGCATCATTGGTTGGGGTGGTTAGACAGGAAGACAATGGAGTTAAGGAGTGTATCAAACTGTTAGAAGCCACTCAAAAACATTTTAAGGCTTTACAACAGTTTGAATCACTTGATTTATCATCTAGAGCAAAATATGTGTTGAAACTAACAATAGAGGAGCCTCTATCTCTGGATTTGAAGCCATTATTTTCTCATTTAAAGTATGCATACTTTAAAGAAAAATGCGCCTTACTAGTGATAATTTCTGCTTCTCTCAATGAATAGTAAGAAAGGCAACTTCTTTGAGTCTTAAAAAAGCTCAAGAGAGCCATCGAGTGGTTAACAACAAATATAAAAGGAATAAGTCCTTCTATTTCTATGCACAAAATACTTATGGAAGAAAATCACAAGAAATCTATTGACTATCAAAGAAGGCTTAATCGTATAATGAAAAATGTGGTCAAAAAAGAAATTTTGAAATGGCTTAATGCAGGGATTATTTATCCCATCTCAGATAGCTCATAGGTGAGATTGATCTAATGTGTTCCCAATAAAGGAGGTATGATTGTAGTGGCTAATGAGTAAATCCTTACGAGAATGGTGATCGAGTGGCGTATATGCATAGATTATTGGAAATTAAATAATGCCACAAGCAAATATCATTTCCCCTTATCCTTTATTGACCAAATGTTGGGTAGACTAGGAGGAAGGATTATTTCTACTTCTTAGATGGGTATTTGGAATATAACTAGATTGTTATTGCCCTAGAAGACTAAGAAAAAATAACCTTCATTTATCTCTATGGCACTTTTGCTTTCAAAAGGATGCCATTTGGATTGTGTAATATGCCAGCTCCATTTCAGTGGTGTATGGTGTCTATTTTTTTTAACATGATTAAGCAAATTATGAAGTTTTTTTATAGATGATTTCTTAGTCTTTGGAGATTCAGTTCAATAGTGTCTCATTAACTTAAAGCAAGTCCTGAAGAGGTGTGAGAAGACTTATCTAGTTCTTGATTGGGAAAGTATCATTTTATAGTACAAGAAGGCAAAGTCCTTAGTCATTGAATCTCAAGTAGAGGTCTTGAGGTGGATAAGGTAAAAATCCCCATTATTAGGCAACTTTCACCTCTATCTAGTGTCAAAGAAGTCAAGAGCTTCTTGGGTCATGTGATCTTCTATGGACAATTTATTAAAGACTTCTCCAAGATTGCCAAGCTGCTTTGTCAATTGCTTGAGAAAGATGCACTATTTAAGTTTGACTGGAATTTGAAGAGAAAAAGATATTAGCATCCACTCCAATCATCGTGCCTCTTAATTGGACCATTCCTTTTTAGGTAAGGTGTGATGCTAGCGATTATGCTGTGGGAGCATTATTAGGGCAATGAAAAGGAAAGATTTTTCATCTAATTTACTGTGCAAGTAGAACTCTATCTAATGCCTAATTGAACTATACTACCACATAAAAAGAGTTGTTGGCAGTAGTGTTTGCATTTGATAAATTTCAAGCATATCTGGTGGGTACTGAGCTCACTATTTTCACAGATCATTCCACTATCAAATACTTGATTGAGAAGAATGACTCTAAACTAAGGTTTATTACATGGATTCTTTTTTTACAAGAATTTGATTTTGAGATTGTTGATAAGAAAAGAAGTGAAATCCAAGTGGCAAATTACTTATCTAGATTGAGTTTTGAAGCTTAGAGTGGTGAAGGGACACAAATAAATGAGAATTTTTTGGATGAATGCTTGTTTTATGTGGATTGCAATAAAGTGCCATCGTATGCTGATTGTGTAAGTTATCTTATGTGCCATGTATTACCTGATAAAGTGCCATGGTATGCTAATTATGTAAGTTATCTTGTGTGCCATGTATTGCCTCCGGACTTGAATTATCACCAAAAGAAGAGATTCTTATATGGTGTTAAGCTCTATATTTGGGATGAACCATTTTTATTCAGAATATGTGTTAATCAGATATTAAGAAGGTGTATCTTAGAGGAGGAGCAAGAATCCATTCTCGAAAGATACTATGCATTCGAATATGGTGTGCATTTCAATGGATAATGTACAATCGCAAAAGTCCTCTAATCAGGTTTTTACTAGCCTTCCTTGTTCAAAGATGCTCATGCTTTTTATGGTGAACTATGATAAGTGTCAAAGAGTAGGTAATATTTCAAAAAGACATGAGATGCCCTTGAACAACATTTTAGAAATTGAGGCATTTGATGGTTAAGGGATAGATCTTATGGGGCCCTTTGTATCCTCTAAAACTTATTAATATATTCTTGTAGTTATTTATTATATGACTAAATAGGTTGAAGCCATCGCTTGTCACACAAATGATGCTAATGTGGTGGTAAGATTTTTGAAAAGAAACATTTTCACTAGATTTGGTGCACCTTGAGCCATCATTATTAATGCGGAAACTCATTTTAACAACTGACAGTGTCACACCATAATATTTCTAGCATCTTTTTTCCTTATCCAAATGGGATTACACAAATCATCAAAGGAATTGCAAAAAAATACATTAAAATAATGAATTTAATTACGATACATCGGAGTTAAAAATTTAAATTTCAATTCATGGACCCTAGAAACTTACCAACAATATTACCTAATTATTTTCCATTCATACAAATCATAAACATCTCAAAACTTCACATGAACCATGGACCAAGAGCCAAAAATCACAATTTCTCACGTTTTGCCTCAGGTTCCATAGTGGCAGATTTCTGAAGCAATTTTGAAACATCATAACTAAATTTAGAAAAATCAAAATCAAGCAAATCATAGCTTTTTAGAAAGCTATGGATGTTAAATTCATGCTAAAAATAATTCCCAGGCACGAAAACCTCATCTGGACTGCTTTTGATAATAGAAAAGGCATAAAGTTTGGGCTATCCAGAATTAATGATACAGCTTACTAATATAAATTTTGAAAATTCATAATTAATTCCACAAAAATCCAATTCATACAAACTATAATAATTTGGAAAGGTGTGGATGTTAACTAGAGGGGACAAATAGTTTTAGATCAATTCAAGAGTATTTAGACCCAAAAAATCGATGGAATAGTGTTGAGGGTCTGGTTGTGCTCCTGAAGTAGAACAGAAACTTCAAAAATTCATATTTCCCTCTCTAGACATCCAAATGAGGTGCTTCTAGTTGGCACAAGTCACTAGGAAGGTCTAATTTCTCCTTATACAAGTTCATAGTAATTGGACATCATTTTCCATATAAATGACAGATTTTATTTCAGACTAAATGAATAGTAGCACAAACTAAAACTAGAAAAATTGCCAACTTCAAAAATTCACCAAAAATTATATAAACCTCCAAATATTACCCACTTTAGCTTTTCAAAAAGCTCTCAATAAGGTCTACATAAATTCCAAGTTTTAGACTAGGAAGAGTTCATTTGGACAAAAAGTAATACAACTTCACAATTTGGCCAATTTTGGCTCCCATAATGCATCAACTTGGTCCAAATAGCTTCTATTATGGTTTGGCACCTTTTGGGCAAGTGCAAAAGCTTGAATGCAACTCATATGGACTGCCCAAGTGGTCTCAAACTTCTTGCATCTCATTTTAACTATTTCACATCCATTCATACACTAATACACATAAGCCACCAAAGAGTCAATTTACATGTTTACATTACTTTGGTGCTATCAAAGGTTCATACAACATTCATATATAATATTACATTTGCTCAATGGTTTACAACTCAAAATTAATATGTACAAGTTCACTTTGACATTCCATTACAAGTAAGACTACATATTGGCCAAGGCATAGCTTCTCAAGACCTTTGGCTTGCATTTCTTGGTTCTTGAACACCACCTAGGCATATTAAGATGAAGGAGGGAAGGGGAGTGAGATTAATGGAATCTCAATAGCTCACACATATATTTATGGCATACATACATCAAGAATACAAATATGGAAGATGCCTTAATTATAAAATATATAAAACCACTTTTCCATGCCACAATCTCACATCAAACTCAAGAAAGAGCTTTAAAGCCTTTTGGTTTTGCCTCACCTCATTTCTAGGACTTTTGAATTTGTCTCACCCTTGACCTAAGGACTTTTGACTTGGCTTCACCCATCTAATAGACTTTTGGCCTTATCTTACCTATGTCATGAAACTTTTGACATCTCACCCACATTAAGGGACTTTTAGTATCACCTCACCCTTATAAGTCATTTTCACAATCACTAGCATTCGAGACAACACATTGGTACCAATGTAATATCAAGACATCAAGTGGCAAGTTTTCAAATTGCAAGAGCATACACTAGCACTCAATGACATATATATGCAACCAAGAATGCAAGAGAATGAGGTGAAGAGCTACCTTGAATTTTATGCAATCTTTTCTTTGTTTTATCCCCTTCCTTTCTGGGTCTCACAAGAGCACCTAGGTGGATTGAAATTCTCTTCATCTAAGCATCATAAATAGCATACAATTATTCTCTTGAAATAAGCCAAGACACCAAATTCATTCTTAAAAACATACTTACTTCTATAAGTGACATAATGGTTCCATAATTGGCCTATTGAAGCAACTTTTGTAATTCAAGTTCTAGGCTTCATTTTCTTTTCATTTCTAGGCCTCTTGACCTCATTCAAGGTCCTTGAAGCCATTACACACTCACTTGCACAAGTCTAGATACATGTTGCTTCATAAGGCTCCATTATGGACATTATTGTCTCATCTCTCAAACTAAGGCTCCTAAATTTTTTCCAAGGGTTCCTCCTACCTTCTCCCATCATATGAAGTCTTAAACTAAAGTTAGAATAAATTAAAACACTCCCTAACCCTTTTTTTCTTGCTTAGCCGAGACATCCTCCAAGAATAGGGTTCAAAGAGCTTTTGAATTTTCCTTGATGGGAGAGCCACTTGGGATAAAATTTAGATATTTATACCTTATCGAAGTAAGGAACCATGGTATATATGTTTGGAATAGATTCCATTTTAAGAGAGTTGAAAAAGCACTATCTCGTTGAAAGGTTCTTTCTAGAGGTCTTAGGAGCTCAATGGAGCACTTACATAACCTAGAAAATTCACACACCAAATCAGTTTTTACAATTCCCTCAAGAACTCCATACTTTCCTATCTTAAATTCTATTAGTTTTTACTTTGTTTTCTTTATATAATATTAATCCTCACACACTTTTTGCTAGGATTTATCCTTGGTTTTGCCTAAAATCCAACCCTTCCTACTCATCCCTAAGTTGGCCGAAAATAGGACAAAGGAAGAACAAGAGAAGGATGCAACTAAAACAAGAGTTTACCTTAGATTCAAGCTTTGTTTCAAGAGTCTTTCTCCTTGGTTTTCTTCTCCTCAAGAAAATAAAACTGTCCCCCCTTATTCTAGACTCAAAATAGAACCATTTCATTCAAATAAACCATAGAAAGAGAGTTAAGAAGAAGAGAAATAAGATTAGAAGAGAAAAAAGCATAAAATTCCTTAGATTTCCTTACCTTTTCTTTGATTTTCTTCCTCCTTCTCTTCTTCTCTTGGCGCACCTAAAATTTTTCTTGTCCTTTTTATTTTTAAAGTTGGTTTAAAGAGGGGAGAAGAAATGGCATGAAAGATATAGAACATTCAAGAAGCAACTTTTCTCAAAATTTCAATTTCATCCTTCCGTAATGGCTTTTTCGTTTAAACTTTGTTTTAGCTTCTTTTTAAGGACCATCTTTTTCATTATAAAATTTATGTTCTAATTTAATAAAATGCCTTTGGAATCACTCAATTTGGAGCTAAAACCCTTCCGATCGAATATGTCAAAGTTTTAGTTCACTAATATTAGAAAACGTACACTAGAGGGGCTTTAACTGTCCTGGGGCTTCCTATGATTTTCAAGGCCTCTGAGAACCTTGGGCAACTCAAATTTTTTATTTAAAAAGTTCTCCTGTGAGTTTTTCCAAAATTTGTACATATTTATGAAAACGCCATTACGTTTTGTCAATTTTGTAACAATTTTGTTTTATTGCCTTAGATCTATTTTTCTTTTTGTCTGAGCCTAGGATTATTATTTTTAAGAGCCTAGGACACTACCCAAATTTTTGGGGATATTATCTAGCTCATTATAGGGGACTTGCTTTTATACAGCTTATTTCATCATTTTACAAAATTTATCGTTCGTTACAGATAGTTCAAAGAACTAAAAAAATATAGAGTTCAAAACAATATGGCATTAGCATACTATCCTCAAACTAATGGACAATATGAGGGGTCTAATAGGGAAATTAAAAGGATTTTAAAGAAGACAATAGGTCCCTCTAGAAAGGATTAGGTTGATAAGCTAAATGATGCATTATGGACTTACCACATAACATATAAAACATCAATTGGGATGTTTCCATACAAGCTTATTTTCAATAAAGCTTGTCATCTTTTGGTGGAACTTAAACATAATGCTTCTTGGGTTGTAAAAAAGTTAAATTTTGACCTCAAGAAAGTTGGTAGGAAAAAACTATTGTAACTCAATGAGCTTGATGAATTTAAGCTTTAAGCTTATGAAAGCTCTAAGATCTATAAGGAAAAGACAAAGCAATGGCATGGTAAGAGCATCTTAGATATGAGATCTAGGCAAAGTCAATTAGTGTTGCTTTATAATTCAAGGTTTAAGTTATATCTTGAAAAGCTAAAGTCAATATGGTTAGGGCCTCTTATAGTGGTGGATGTGTCTCCATATGGTACAATAGAAATTATGGAGAAAGATTCAAATTGGAAGTTAAAGGTTAATGGTTAAAGATTAAAACATTATCGAGGAGGAGAGATGAATCGTCAAAAGTTCACTATTAGTTTATGAGATTTCACTTGAAGATGATGGAAAGTCTAGTTAAGGACTATAAATTTAGTGTTTTTTATGAGGCAACCTAAGCTTTCATTTTTAGGTTGATTTTAGGTATTATGGCTTTTTTGTTTTTGGTGGTTTATAGTTGGTCATTTTGTTTCAGGTGGACAAACAAGGAGATTGTTAATGATACTTAATAACTAAGGAAAATAATGGAAAACTATCTAATAATCAATTCATAAAAAAAGAAGTGTTTCTTACTTTATTGTGTTGATTTATCGCTCTCTATGCTCTTTGACTTGTAATATTTGTGTGCTTAAAGGATGGAAATGAGTGCAAAATCATTGATGTAATAGAAAACTATGTTAGGTGCACTAATAGAGAAATGTGCTATGACATAAAAAGAGGTGGCCATGACACAACCACTTCTAGTAGCTAAAAGCATCGTGGCTTAAAAAATAAGTCAGGACAGAAACTATTGACACTAGTTATTCGCGTTATGACTCAAAAACTCACATTGTGGTGCACTCATGTATAGAAGCAAAAAGCATTATGGCGTGATCCATCCAATTCGCAATGTAGCTAAAATGCAGTGCCTTGTTATGCCATGCCTTGATTTGTTGTGCCTCAGTGCTATGCAGGTTCATTATGCCAAGTAGTTCTTTTCCATTGCGACTTGGTAATTCAAGCTGTGACATGGTGCAATACTTTAAAAAAAAAAATTTAGTAACCCATTTCTTAAGCCCTGCCTGACTACCATTCTTTATTCACTCCCATTTGTTCAACCACTGCCCCCTTCCTTCTTCGCCATTATACCACCATTGTTGCCATCATCTTCCTTGCTGTGATTCATTGCCTTCTATATTCCCTCCCTATTTGTGGCTACCATCTCCTATCACCTTACATCTCTTCACACATACAACACATTCTTCATCTCCACTGTATCTCCTGTAGCACCTTTTTTTCAGTACCGTGGCTCCTACATTCTTCCCATTTTTTCCATCATGGCATGCTCCCTTCCATTCCTTATCCAATTTGCTTCCATTCCACCTTTTAAATTGACTTCATGTTGACATTCTATTTTCACCCTTTTTCAATTTTAAGGTATGAATTTTACTATTAATTAAGTTATGAGTTTTTCAAATTTGCAATTATGTTTACTTGGTGCTATTCCATTGGGTGGTTTTCCATTATTGAAAGGTGGTTTATTGTAGGCTATACAATGTCTTGAACCTTGGGATTTGAATTGTGCATACCAATTATTCAATGAAATGTCTAAAAGAATTCCACCTTATTTGTTTGGGTGTAAATTGAGCAACCTTATTCTTAATGTTTAAGAGCCTCTTTTGGTTAAATTAGTGTGGGCTTTTGATCATATTTTCTTAGGCAATATTTTCTTTTTAGGTCTTTGGGGTTGTTAGCTCATTTGTCCAACTGCTTGCTTATTTACCTGTGCCTTAATGGTTGTATTTGGAGCATTGTGTTCATAAAAAAAGGGCCAAATATTGAATGATGTGCTCTTTATTTGATTTGCTTAAAAGGATCATTAGTTAATTAGTAGTTGCTTAAATTTCATGTTATAAAGTATATTTAAGCAACTAATGGATTTTCTATAGTAATTGAGTGTTTAAATTTTCTTTTGCAGGTATACATATGATGGCTCCAAAGAAGAAAGGTAGAGGCAAGACATTATCCTTGTCTTCAGCCTCTTTCGATTGGACTCGTTTTGTCTCTCTTATGGGTCAAGAGTGTTATAATGGAGTTACATTTTAAAAGGCCTTGATACCAAGGAGGGCATTTAGCACCTTGCCTTCTAAAAGCCAAAAGGTGTATGATCAGATATACTTTCAGAGGAGGGGAGTGTTTTATGTGAAATGTGTAACTACAGTTATGCCTTTAGTCTGGGAATTTTATGCACATGCACCTTCTATCATGAGCATTTATATAGAGTTTAGGGGTGCATAGTGACTATTAATGAACAATTATCAGAGACCTGTATTACCTCCTAGTACTCCTGACTATGAATATTGCCTGTACAAATCTAGTAAGAAGACTCTAGATTTGGATGATATGGCTACCAAACTAACACTCCCAGGGTGTAATCACCGAAAGACATCACATAGGGTGCCCAAGGCCATTCTTAGAGGTAATCTTAATAGAGTGGTGCTGCTATTAGACTAATTTTGTATGCCCTAATTTGCTCCTAAGTGCTTATATAAGCAACATCATTAAATACTAGGCTCTCTTAATTTACTTGATTATGATATGGAGACTTGTTAATGTTGGATACATCATTTGTGAAAACATAAAGAGGATATCTCTTTCTATCTCTTCAATATTAGCCTATCCTTATTTTATTATCCAGTTATGCTTAAATGTTGGGATATAGTTCAAACCATATGAAATGCTCCTTTTGCCAAGTAAGTTATTTTCTATACAAATGATAGATGGCCTAGATGATGATGATGAGGGTGACGAGGATAAGCCAGCTAAGCAGCTAGTTGAGTAGTGAAAAGAACAAAAACCACCACCTCTTCTACCAAAGCCTTTCGTACGTGATATCTTTGCCATGGTTTAGGACCTACCCCTCCTATTGGCTAAGAATGAGTGGCGATTCATAGCATTAGAGTGTCGGTCACTTGCTATAGATCAATGAACCTATCAGTGCTGGAGGCACTTAGCTAGTTAGCTGCTGTAGGACCTATCTAAGCTACCTCTTCCACTAGACTTTTTATACAGTCCTTTTAAGCCATATGCGCAGGAGCCATCATAGGATCCACCCACTGATGAGCTAGGTACTTGACCTCTCTTATTGTTCACTATTTTTCTTCTTTTAATTTTTGTTGAGTTGTTTATTTTATAACATCAACTTTGTGTGTTGCTTTTAACTTATGCTAAATTTATTTCGTATTTCTAATATGCATTGTTTGCTAGTTCTATCTTTTATAAGTTTATTTTATTTTATTTTATTTTATTTTTTAGGGAGAATTATAGTTAATGACCCAAAGTTGAAAAAATTTATTCTGAAAGATATTATCATTAGGTTTAGAGAGTTTTACTTAAAGTCAGTGGTAATCTATCATAAAAATAATGATAACAGGTCCTTCAGAGTAATTTTTTTTTAACTCTGGATCCCAACTATAATTCTCCCTATTTTTTATCCCTTGTTTTGTTTTTCAACAAAAAAAAAAATTGTTTATACTATTGTTAGGGATAATGTTGACTTTAAGTTTGAGGGTAGGGTAGTTTTTGTAGCTTGAACAACATAAAATTTTGTATTTGAACTTTTAACTTGGCAATTTGTTTGGAGCCTCATTTGATTTAATCTATCTATTCGCTTGCTGGAATTTTTGTTTGCTTCCAATTATAATCATATTATATCAAGATATGTTTGGTAGGAACTCAGTGCTAATTGTGTTTTGTACTTAGTTCAAATGTGTAAAGTTTTTCCTTTTAGAAATTTTAAGAATTTTTAACACCATTTTGCCAGACATAAGTCAATTACTTGTGTTAAGAGAAAAGCTTTTGTAATATAATTTGTATGTTTAGTCTCAACTCTAGGACTTTAAAACTTGTATTCTACCTTCTTAATGCGAGTTAATAGGTATTGCATGCTCTTTAGAAATGATTTAGGTATTCTTTTGCTACAATTGTGCCTTTCAAACTTGACCCTTATTGAATTATCTTAATGCTTGAACCTTATTTAAGTATACTTTGAAAAACCATTTAGTGTTATGCATTGTTTGATTTAACCACACGAATATCGAGCCTGATCAACCTTAAAAAAAGCTATAGTAATTTTGTCCCTTTTCTTGAGAAAAAATAGTAGTATATTCATTAGAAAAATGAATGTTGAGGTTGACTGAGGAAGACATGTGCTTATTAATGCTTGTGCGGTAAATCAAATTAAAGTTATATGGTTCATGTTAATTCTCCTTTTCTCTGATTCAGAAATTATATAGAATATATGTTTATTCAAAAAAAAAAAAAGGAAAAGAGAAGAAGAGAAAAGTTCAAAGTTTATTTTAGGTTAAAAAGCATAAGTTTAGTGGAGATTTAGTAAATTGAAAAAAAAAAAAGGTTTAGTAGGAAGAATTATGAAGGTGCAACACTATCATATAAATTTCTCAAGATTATTGCACTGCTCTTACCCATTATTATAAGCCATAGCCTTGGCCATATTACAAGCCTGAGAGTGCTTTTGATCTAATGGTTCTGTGATACCTAATTTAATGGAAAGAGGGAAAAAAGTTGAGCTTATAAAGTTCATACATGTGAGACTAGTTTATACATGTTGAAGTTCAGAAAGTTAATTTTGGCACTTCCTTTTAGATGAAAGTTTGGCCAAACACATACACACTCTCTTCAAAATGGTTGGAAGTATTGCTTGCTCTTCCTACTAAATATATTTTCTGATACAGCAAATGAGGGTTTTAGTAGACATTGATGTTAAGTTGACTTATGGACATTTTGGCATTGTTTTTTTATTTGTTTTACTTGATGACAAGTAAAAGTTCAAGTTTAGGGCTATGTTAAATCCTAATCATTCATGTTATTTTACATATTTTCTTTTGGTAAATATGTGTTTAATCCTCTAATTATATAGTAAATAATATTTTTTATAGGAAAAATATGCACACTTAGGATGAATCACTCATACTCAATTTTTACACCTTAAATGACAAGTTTTGTTTTAATTTTGAGTATATTGTAAATTAATTACACTTTGCTCTTTTTTTAGGGTGCAATCATAAGAAAAATAGAGTTAAAAGCACATTGAAATAGGGTGGATAGAAATCCTATGTCAAGAGGCTTCAAAGTGAAAATTCTTATAAGTTATGGAGGTGCACCATAGCTAGAAATTCTCAAGTCGAGGCGAGATTCAAAGAAATTAAAGATGCTAGCCCAAGGGAATTTGTGCCATGACTCAACACATCACGCCATGGTACAAGCTAATACAAAGTTAGAGATCCTTACGGGTAAAACTATGCTGCACCATGGCGCAAGCCAAAAATCTTTATTATGTTGCAGTGCATAGTCTATAAGTTGCAGTGCAAGTGCTTCAAAATGGGTAATTTCACCACTGTGTGGAAAGATAAGTCACAACATGATTCGTCTTTGTAAAATGCAACATTTCCTATGCTGATACTTTGAGTTTTTTTTTTTTGCTACAAATAGTTATTCCTACTGAGGGAGTCGACATTCTGGGTGTGTAAAAGTCTGAAGAGAAGCTTTTGATGGCATATTTCAACAAGGGAACGCTAGATATTGAGGATTGACGAGTAGACAAGCACTGACTACTAGTTTTCTCTATCTTTCTTCTTTTCTTTACATTTGTTCAAAAGTTTCTAACTCCTATTTTAACTTTGTTGCTAATTTTCATGAGTATGTCTAGGTAAACTTCTTAATATAGTGTTAGTATGAACTCTTGTATAGATTAGTGGTTTCCTTCACTCTAGTTTTATGATTATTGATGAATATATGTTTTTGTCAACTCCTTGCTTCATGCTTTTTATGCTTAGCCAACAATTAGATTGATTTGATATTTTTGCTTGAACTTAGAAAAGAGCAAATGAAATTAGGTCTCAAGTTGAGTTGTATGAGTACTTAAAACTTAATAAAATAAGTGAATGGTTAAGTTAATAAAATAGAAATATACTTATTAATCTCACTTAATCAAATTAGGGATTGTGCTATTAAACTATTCTTGGTTAATTTCATAAGAATTATAGAATTAATTTGAAAACTCTATATAAGATTTGAAAAAATACTTTTAGGAACAAGTAAACTATAAGCTAATATGTATCACCATTAAAAGCATGGGCAATGAGTGTTGAATTAAATTACTATGAAATATAAGGGGGATTAATAATTCTAAATGTCATCATTCATCGAGAATCAAAACATTAAGTTTTGAGTATAAGTTTTATATAGTAGATAGTCTTTAATCATTTTCTATTATACACTCACTTAAAATTGAATTGCTTAATTTAAGCTAAGGTGTGAATTTTGACACTTGACAAGTTTTTACAACAAATCCTTGAAGAAACAATCTTTTCTCATCTTATTGTTGCAATGCATATACTTGCATCTACGCTTTCAGAAAGAGAGCAATAGTGTCTTACCCCAAGCCTCCTTCTCTATCTATCACATGGTGGTTCATGGAAGGAGGGCGAAGGATGTTGTCGGTGGTGGTGAGTATATTTATCATACTACTTCCATTTTCCTTCATTTTTGTTGCAAAATTCCTTGATTCTTGCCTTTCCCTCCTCATTTTTGACATGTTCCCTCTTCATCAAGGCATAAAACATTGCACCTCCTCCTCCTCTATTTCAAGTTAGCCAAAGGTTAACTCTAGGAATCAAGGATTTTCAAAGTGAACCTTCCAACTGTGTTATCCATGTACTAATCTTCAATTTTTGGCCTTTTGAAGTAGTCTTTGAGCTCAAATTATGGATTAATAGCTAAATGAAAAAAAACTAAGTTTATAAGTTAATCATAGAAATAAAGAATAAGACTATGAAGTAGGGATCTTAGTTAATTAGTTATTATCCTATTAGATAGATGTTAAGAATTGCTAATCTGAGTCTATGTAAAAATTTGGTGAAGTATGGATGTTGTTAGAAAGCTCTACAAATATTGATATTAAAGGAAGCTAGTCTTGGGAAGAGGAACAAGTGCCATGGTAGTGATTGGTACCATCGGTGAGTACATAACAAATTATAACTTATTTTATGGGTTCCTACCTCACTTGTTAGCCTATAATAATGGTAGTTAATTTAATTCAAATAATACAGGCTGAAGTAGATATTCAGCATTATGGGCTAATGTAATTGTTGTAAGCACTTCCTGATAGGAGTTAATGCATTATTTGGTAAGTTAAATGTATATTTTAATAATCATAGCCATAACTTTTAAATTAGGACTATTTATATATATGTATGTAGGTATGTATGTATGTATGTATGCATATATTTCTACATTTATATAAAAAATATATTTTTTTGGTTGTATATTTTAGCATAATTTCATTGACCATTTGAACACTTAATTCATTTATTATTGGTTCATTTATTTAACTGAGTATTTTATTATTTCCACTTAAATCAATCCCTTAACTAATAATTTCATGTTAAGGTATAATTACTTAATTGTTACTAACATCCTACATATAAGTCATTATAGATACAAGCCACTTACTCCCAATAATAAGATGGGAACATTTGATGGATTTCATAGATGTGAGCAATGTTAAATGGCCTAGGTGCATCTAGACAAGGGGAAAAAGGCCTTGGTGAGGAAAAGAAACTATCCATTAGGTGTAGTCACCCATAAAAAAGTAAAGAGCTACTAATGAGGTGTAATATGTACTATAATATGTCAAAGGCAAGTGAAAAAGGAGTTGCCTATTAGATGTAGCCACCCACGAAATGAGGTGTAAATGCCATTATCATGAACGAAAACCAACTATCTCTCCCATAACTAACATTTTAAAGGACTTAATGTTTTAAGAACTACCCTATGCATGAGCTTTGCTGATATGAAGTTTTAGTTACTTAATTATGTTAGTGGTCTTCTGCATTTCTGAGCTCTTATCTATGTCATGGTCTTTCTATTTTCATTTATGGTAACTTATTATTTGCTCATTGAGTTTCCAATTAATTTTTCAAATTTTCATCATTATAGATAGCAGCATTTGATCCAATCTATCTCCATCATTCTAAGCTCAGAGGCATTAGGAAGTGATGAGCTTACAAGGGTGTATTTACTTTTGTGTGTGTTAATTATGAATGTCGAAGAAAAGTATTCTTGACACAGCTCCCCTTGACACAAGCAAAATTCTCCTTCCTATTTGTTTTTTTTTTAGTCTATCTTGTAATTAATAGTTGAGGGTGGAGATCTCTTTTATTGATATTGTTGATTTTTTATTATATGTAAAAATTTTGGAATGTCTAATTTTTAAGGAACACTCTGCCAAAACTTTTACAAAAAGCTAAAAATATTTGTATAGACATATAATGTAATATGGTTATATTAGATGCAATAATGTCATGTGTTGAGTCATGACAAGACCCTATCCAATTAGAAGGTTGTATTTGCTAGGCTTATGGATTGGAATCTTATCTAGTTCTCCATGACGGTCACTCCCTATATCTTGAGGTGTGACAATAAAATAATTTTGGAAGAGATAAAAGTTAAGTTACTATATATCTTGTTTGGAACTAAATCAACAAATAATATATAAGATATGAACATGAGAAAAGTATTGACACTTTGTTTGAAATGGTTGAAAATGAAGGGAATGATTTCGAGAGGAATAAAATTAACTGGAGAAGAATGTTACTTTATCTTATTTACAAACAATATAAAATACATAAGATGGACGAACGAAAATGATGATAACATTTTATCTAAATTTTCCAAAATATTATTCTCCCCTAAGAAAAGGTAAGAATAATTAAAGTGAAGGGAAAAAAAACTTAGAATATGTAATGAGAATGTTATAAATGATACAGTTATCCTACTTAAATTAATTAACATGGCAACAAAAATTAATATATATATATATATATATGGGAAAATATGTAGCTCTAAAAACTTCCTTTTATTTGCATTCCTCTTAGTGTTATTACATCTAAACAATGGATTAAAAAATTTATTTTCTGATACCCAATCACATATTTTAGATAAAATTTTCTTTTGATTAATTGTATGTATTTGTGTCAAAATATTTTTTAATTTAATTACTTTTGGGATGTTTTAAATTATAGTTGGTTAAGATATTCCATTATTCTAATTTTAAAATATTCTAATTAGTAGTTTTTGTAATTTTATATTTTCAATTTTCATCAAATAAGGTAATTAGTACTAGTGGCAATAATAATATACATATTAAATGAACTGACACTTTTTTCATGGGAAAATGTATTAGTTTTATTGACTAATATTTGAGAGATATATGATAAGTGAAACTTCATTTGGGAGAAAATTATTATTGAAATTTCAAAGCTTAGCAAAAAAATTAACTTTAAACAATAATTATTCTACTCTACACTTCTTATATGGTTTTAATTTGAGGTATTAGAACTTGAATTTATTGATTTGGGTTCCTACATCAAATTCTTTTAACATAACTAAAGATATTTATGTCTTAAAATTACTTCCGCTTAAATTTTCAATATAATAAATCACATGATACTTAAGCTTTAGGGCTCATTAGTATGCTTGGAAGGGAGGAGGGAAAAAGAAAAGGGAAAGGAAAGTTGAGAAAAATTATAATTTTACCTCTATAATTATTATTCAATTATTATTTAATACTCTTTAATAATAATTATTTAATTATTAAAAGTAAAGATATTAAAGATATTTTTTATTTATAAAATTATTTTTTTATTTTTTGTTTTTATTTTTATTCTAATTTTCTATGTACCAGACAGTCTTTACAGTTCGGTAAATTTCTGCCCTTGAAACTTTGCCAAAACTATTATAATCTGCATGAAATTGCTTTGCTATATATGTGGGTGAACCCGATTTGACTTTTAATTTGAACTCAATATTTTATGATAGGGTATGAAGCAATTTATGCGTATATACCAAATTTGTTTACTTAAATATATATAACAATAATATTTCACTAATTTATATGTGGATTTTTATTTTTTTTGAGATAGTAATCATATACAAACGACAAATAGAATATTTGACCAACCAAATATGTTAATTGCCTCCATTTCATGACTCCGATGTATGAATGGATATCTGGGATTTCGTAAGAGAAGTAAGTTCATGTACTTACCCCTTGGAGAAAAGGACACCATATATATATATATATATATATATATATATATATATATATATATATATATATATAGTATTAATCTGAGCAGAAGAGGGAGCACCGTTTATAATGGATTTGAATCTCTCCCTTATTTTTTTCAGTGTCAGATCTGGATCGTCTAAATTAATTTGAATGATCTAGATTTAATTATTTTTTTTATATTTTTAAAAAAATAATTATCTTAAAAAGAGTAAAATATAAAATAAAATTATTTTTTTAATTGTAAACTTTTAAAAAAATATTGTTTAAATTTAAAAAAAATTAAAAAAAAAAATTTAAACCGTTCAGATTAAAATCTAAACGATCCAAATCTTATAAAAGAGGTAAGAGAGAGAAAGAGGCATGGGAGAGGATCTTTTTTCCGTTTATAATCTGCTTGGCCACTAACCTACAATTGCTTAAGTTGCTTTAGAAATTCTTGTATTATTGCCTGCATGTGCCTACCAAGTCAGCTTCACAATTATTTTATAAAACCCATTCTATATACTCCTTATTCTAAGAAAAAAACTGCATTTACATAAACGCCACCGGAAAGAAACCAAATTTAGAACTCAGTGACATGGCTGGCACTCTGACCAGGTCATTATAATTTATTAGGGATTAGGATCCATTAAAATGGTTCGTTGTTGAATGATTCTTACAAAAACCTCATATAAAAAAATTCTTTTTATGCAATAAAATAAAATAAATTTGATATTAATGTATTGTGTATGTTTTATTTGATATTTTTCATGATATCAAAGTATAACTTAAAATTTTCAATTATAGAAAAGGTTTTAATCATCTTATTAAATACTTATTCATATATTTAATTGTTCTACATTATTAAGATAAACTCAAGGCATAAATTATCTGAATATTTATTGAAAAATTTGTTTTGATCTTTTTAAACTATTTTGGTCCGGACCAGTTCCTAAGTTAATTCTTCATAAATTTTTATTTTCATTTTGATTTCTCATATTTTAAAATCCGACCAATCCAGTCTTTCAATCAGCGAATCGTTAGCTTTGTCAACAGCACTATAGTCACACAGCACCTTTAATTTTTATACATGTGGCTGCTACATAATGATGCCATGTTACATAGAAAGTCTCATGTCACTAAATCTATTAACAAAGCTAATGGTTCATTAGTGGACGGACTAAATTGGACATATTAATTTGAAACACAAGATAACAAAATGAAAACAAAAATATGTGAGGGGTCAAGTAACTTGAGAATTAATCCATCTGTTGAAGGAAAAAGGTTTTAGTCCATCTTTTTAATCTTTTACTCTTCTTATTTGAGGCTCCTTTTTAGTTGAGAGTTTGAAATATAACTTAATTAAGTTAAATTATAGTAATTAAAAAAATACATATATATATATATATACAATTACTTATATCCTTATTATCAAATTTTTTAATTAAAATATAATTAATTATATAGTTCTCCAAATAAAATATAACAAATGTATAATTTTTACATATAACTATTTAATTCTCCAAGTGAACCATATATTTATCTTATTTTTATTAAAGAATTATATACGTATTATATATTGATTAGAAAACTTGATAATAAAATTATAAAAAATTATACTTTAATTTAGTCCTAATTAAAATCCTTTTTTGCTAGTAGTTCTACCATATATAAATCAAATATATAGATCAATCTGCCTTTATATATGGATATCAATTTTTGGTGTTGGCTGAGAGGTCTGAGCATGTTGATTTCTACCCTAATGAATTGCAGACATGGTTTGCAAAATGCAGCGGCCAATAATCAATCATGGGGATCAGCAGACCTTTATAATTTTCCCTTTCGTTTTCCTTCACGTATAGCTCACTTGGACTTCGATAATTAATTTGAATTTAAGTTTTAAATAGTACTAATCGGTGTATGTACATCAAGTAATAATCTTATACGAATCCCGTGCGTATACATAGGATACATACTATTCAAATTTAATTTAAACGGTTTTAATTATATATTTATTTATTTATTTATAAAAAAAATTTTACTATAAAGGATACAAAATGTAGAATAACAATAATTTTACAACTATCAACTATAAGAAAATGATGTTTTATATCAACAAATTAAAAAAATTTATAAAATTTAAACCATCTAAATTTAATTTAAATTATTTAAATTAAAATGAAAATTCCCTTGAATTTGCATAGAATCGTGGTCCTTATAATCTTCCACATTCCTAAAAACATGAGAGTGAAAGTTATAACAAATATTTTTAAAAAATAAAATTAAAAGAAAAAATGACATATCCTTAGATGTGGTATATATATTATAATATGTGATATGCTTTTGCTGTCCTATATATTTGTTTTTTTCAATAATTTCTACATATTAAATTAATATAATGAGGTACAGGATATTTGAATTTGATAAGAGAAGAATGTTTTAAGAATTAATTTGACCAAGAATACAAGTAAAATAGATATATACTTGTTGAAATAGATTTACTAGTTTCAAATTTCAATGTCAATTAACGTCACCTTCAAAGTTACCTCAGAGAACCTCCAATTAATGTGTATGATCCGTGCAAGAGTTACAAACGTCACAATTGACCAAATAAAAAATATATGTATATAGCTAGCTCTCTGAAATTGCTTTCTGCTGCAAGATAAATAGACATCTAGGTTCTTGGTATTACAAAAAATTAAAATTTATCCTCCACAGACAAGTTGAGAAAGAGATGTTAATTTTAGTCAAATAGCATTATCTATTTTATTCAAGTCGTGAAGACAATGGTAATTTTCCCTATTAACAAATGGCTGGTTGGTGACTTTGTGTTTAATTAATCAAACTATAATACGTCAATGCTAAATATGTTCACAATCTAGTGGAGTCAAAGAGGTTGAATATTTTGTTAATAAATTTTCATTTCTATTTTTTTAGAGTTCGGTCTTTCTCACCATTAAATATATTGACATTTTCACTCAATTTTACAATTAGTAATAATGCAAAAATTTCAAAATACATTCAATAATAAAAATTTTGACTTTTTGAAATATAAAACTCTATAGAATTTTTCAGATATTTAACTAATTGGCTTTTTTTTTTTTTCATTTTTGCTACAAAAGATGCATAAGATCTTGGGAGGAGGTTGGGAGGGATAAAAGAGGCGAAGTAGAACTAATCTAAGTATATCAAGTCTATCTAAAACTTAGGTCTATAAAAAGCACCACTTGAAACAAGGCTCTTGAACAATAAATTAATTAATTTTGATAAATGCAACTCATCTCTATTAAAAAAAAAATCTTTAGCTACTTTCACCTACTTTCTCCTATTCCATTAATGGTTAAATAAGTCTTTATTTCCTTTATCTTTCATTAATTTTATTGACTTTTGAAAGTTGGACAATGACTCAATTAAATTTGATCGGGCTATATTGGTGAATTATTAGTTAATATTTAGACATAATAGTAAGGAAGAAAATGACAATGTTAAAAATTTTATGTGATAATCTTTGTTACTTATGTAATGTACAAGTTAAGCGAAGTGCCCATTATTCACCTATGTATTACGTCCTTCATATCAATTATTTATGCAAAAACATTTTCTAACTAAACATTTGGTATATGTAGTATTACTTTCTTTAAGAAAATAAACCTCATTTTCAACATAAGTTCTTCCCTCTTCATTATATTATTCCATTTTAAAAAAATGCCATTTTTTTAAAATGTAATAACAGACATTGACTGTACAGGCAAGGGCTCGGAAATGGGAAGCGCCCTAAAATTGGGTTTTGATGTTCAGGCCCAATCTCATGGGCCGAAAGGATATCAACCCATAAATTATTTTTTTAAAATTAGAAGTTACATTACAAAGCAACTTTATCAATCTTTTTACATATGCCAACAGCGGAACCTTAGGTCCACCTCAGGCCCATTTCAATATCACTGTCTCAGGCTGGGCAAAATGAGCAATATATATATATATATATGTATAATTTTCAGAAAAAATATTTAAAAAGTAAAAATTACTAAAAATATATATTTATATATATTCTCCTTGCTCAATCAGAATTTTGAATATATAGTGCAAGATTGCAAATTATGGTTTCTTTATAGATATAAGTCTAAAATACTTAACTTAAATTGATTAAAAACAAAATACTATCTTTTCTTATTAACTGATTAATTTTTTGAATAGTGATGACTTTGTTTTATTTATTATATTCTTGTATTAGGGAAATTCTTGGTAATTTTCACTTC
Organism: Erythrophleum fordii; assembly: GCA_032878935.1. Classification (NCBI taxonomy): domain Eukaryota; kingdom Viridiplantae; phylum Streptophyta; class Magnoliopsida; order Fabales; family Fabaceae; genus Erythrophleum; species Erythrophleum fordii. Next base: position 9,989,488 of record JAVQMF010000047.1, read on the forward strand.
TTATGGCTGTGGTCAATTTTCTCAAATGCAACAGAGGAAAGGAGTGAGGCATACCTTTCTAAATGGTGGGCAATTTTTTTATTTGAAGCAAAAAAATTTTTATGGATATATCAGCTACAACAACCAAACGTGCACAAAATCAAATAAAGTCATGATCAATTAATGTAAGCGGTAAGCTAATTAATGTTTTGGTTAGGTTTAAGTCCAAATCTCTCTATTTTTCAAAAGCAATTGGGCATCTAAGAAATCTAACTCAAATCATTCCAACTGTATTTAGATCTCTGATTTGATATAATTTTCTGTACTCATTTACTATATATATTCTTTTAAAATTACTCTCAGAAAGTAATAGCTTACTTAAAAGTCACTCTTTGCCTTGAAATCCCCCCTAACAATAGGGTAAAGCTCAAAATCACTGTGTCCCGTTTGACTTAATAATGTGAGTTGCTCAATATTTTGGCAATTTGTTCAATTATCGTTTACCTATTATGGGATATTTGATATTAAAATTTAAATTAAAAAAATTATGTAAATATTAAAATAATGAATACTTTTATTTTTTAAAAAATGTCTATTTCTTTTGAATTTTGAATATTTTAAGTATTCTGAGACTTTTGTTAAAAGTAAATGAACAATTTCAATTTTAAAATTTCAGTTTAATCCCAAAAATAGTTTTTAGAAAACTACAATACTATTCAAGATATTAGTAAATACACTTTTAATAATGAAAGTACTTATCATTTTAACTTTTATATGATTATTTTTCTTAAAATTAAAACTAAAAAATCATAAAATAATTAAAAATAATACTAAAACAAACCATATAAGAAAATTAAATAAGACATAAATTAAGGAGACAAACTGATGTACATGAAGATAAACAATGCCGGAAGTGTGTGTGTGTGTGTGTGTGTAAAATTCTTACAATCATGGAGTTGGTTGAGTTGGCATACAAAAAATGAAAATAGAAAAAGATGGATGGTCATTTTTTATCCTTCACTAAGCTAAACAGTAAACATATTGATGGAAACAATTATCTTATGACATTACCATGTAATTACCTGTTCAAACATTCCATATGCGAAAACGGCCTACCCACCAAATACGGGGAATAATGCCAATTTTTTGCGCTTACACACACACAAAAGTAAATTAACCGAGCAAAGTACTCAAAGGAAAATCTAGAAAAGACAAAGAGTATAGTAAAAAGGGAACATTTATTTATGAGAGATCATGCTCATTGTAACATTGTTTGGAAAGCTTTTATATACATTTTTTTTTCTATTATTGCGATTTAGACTAATTCTACATGCACTTTAATCGTTATATATCTCTACGTTTTCTTTTTAAGTTAATAATTGATTCAACGAATTACATAACAAACCTAAATTCAATCCTTAGTCAATGAATTTTAGCTTAGTTGTATTAAAGTCGTATAGAATTAAAATATCTGAATTTAAATCTTAATCGAAGTTAAATTAGTTTATAAAATTCAATTCCTTGAGATTAAATGAAAAATGTATTATATATTCACATTGACATGTGGGTACACTTCAACGCATTCAAAAATATATATTCGAACTCCTGTTTTTTTTTTTTTTTGGAAAAAAATAAACTACCTGAAATCCAACCCATAATAAATTCTACTTACATAGCGGCCATTTATTAAAATGGATACATAAGAATATTTGTAGGACCACTTGGGCCAAGTCTAGTTTATTTTGAGTTGCTTTTATTATTTTGGTGATCTAAATTGCTTCCTTTGTGTTTGCCAATTTTCATGGAAAAAGTCAATTCATAGCATTTGAGTCATTTGGAAAAAAAGAAAGGTTTACCCTAAAATATTAGCCGGTCTAAAGGAAAACTATAAAACTTAAGCACCATTATAAACTTTAATTATTATTCATTGTGGGGCATATATATAAATAAATGATGCTGACACATCAATGGAAGGAGAGAATTAAATAGCATGTGTAGAGCAGGTGAATGAGCCTTCAAAATACATGGCAACCTGTAATTAATTGGTTATTGGTACGTACACTTCCTTCTTGCGGTTCCAAAACGTGGTATGTTAATTAATCAACAGTGTCCTATTTGACACGTACTATATTTCATCAACAAAGGTAGTGTGGGGATATAAATCACGTGCCCTAAAAGTACATTCATTAATTATGTATCTTCCTATAATTATCAATATCCTGTGATGTCTCGAGTAACCCTTTCCATATCTAAAATAGATTGCAATCTACCATTCCTGTTCTTCATGTTTTATACAAAATAAAATTCAAAACTCACTTCATAATTTGAGAGAAAGAATCTCTCAATTTCGGCCTTGTTAATTTATTGTTAATTATGAGAGATAGAATTTAATTAATAATTTGAGAGAATCCTTTCTAATGATTTGATCAATATAATTTTGGACATTGAACCTGGATTACTGAACTAGATCGAGTATAATTTAGCTTGGGTGACTTTAAAGTTTGATAGACTTAATCCCACCAAATAACTAGTTTAGGAGATCATATTTCTGCGAAATTTGTATATCGTCTTGCCACTTTGCCTGCATCATATGCTTTTTGAAACTAACAAATGTCTATCATATGACTCACTATTTGTCATTATGTGGCATCGAACGTGATTACTATCTTATCCTCATACCCTCGCCCATATATAATTAGCTGAAGAACCCCCAAATATAATTTACGCTACCAACTCTTAATATGCTTTTATGCATTTACTGACTTAGACATCAAAGAATTTGCAAGAGCTTTCATTCCACCTGGCTGACCATTGCACAAAGCTCACCGACAGCTTTGGGTTTACCCATAAACCTTCAGTTAAGTTACCAATCAACAATAATTAACTTTACCTAGAATTCTCTCACTCAATGAAAGTTGGAAATTGAGAGTAACTTTTTCATGCATATTAGAAGTATTATGGAATTATTTGTATTACATGTAAATTCAATTAATTATTAATTTGTTTCCAACTATTTTTCTTGTGCATGCATTGATGTTTTACTCTTTAAAATCTAATTATTTTTGCCGTGGACAAAAGAAAAGCAGATAAATGAAGAGAGAGGGGAAAAAAAAAGGAGATGAGAGTTGGTAATCATAGAAGACTGGTCTTCAAGAATTATCTTACACTATATTTGTAATTTTTCTTTAATATCATAAGTTCTTATATAAAATTCAACGTATATAAAGAGAGAATGTTACAAGCTTTCATCCATTAAAGACACTATAAACAGTATAAGATAAAAGACAACCTACGCCCTACAATTAAATATATCATAATCGAGAGGACGTATATTTATCATTAATGATATTATCATATAGTAAGAGAGTTACAAATTTTGAAAACCTAGAGATCTAAGAAACACAGACATAATTCTTATTATGCATGCATATGGTCATGCGCGTTCTACGTGTGCATGTTTATAGCAATTAATTATCTCTTTCCAACATTGAGAGGAGCTTCTGTCAGCTTCTAAGTGAAGAGAAACTAGAAAACACAAATTAGAGCAGCCTTTTAATTAACTTCTTCTCTAAAGTCTAAAACACCAAAAGTGACAGGAAAAGACTCTGAATTTTATAGTTTAATAGCGGCTGCCAAATTAACCAACGAATGGTTGTTGAATATTAAATAATTCCACTTGTAAGACATAATATCAATTGTTGATATAGGTAAAACATCCCAGAAGGCCAAGCCCATTATACTGATTAATTGTTAGCCATCTTTATAAAAATCCCAGAGATTGATAAACAGTGATATATATATATATATATATATATAGTCGCCAAATGTGGTACAGCAAATTAGTGTGGCATGATCGGCCCTCTGGTCCTAATATTCTGGACCTCCGATCCCCATTGTGCTCAAAACGCGATAGAGGCTATGGTACCTCACAAATGGGGAGTGTTTTATTTTTTTGTTTTTAAATTTTATTCTTTTTATTTTTTTTTAATTTTTATTGTGCTGCACATTATGCTGTGCAATATAGCAGAGGATCTAGAGTCTAATATCTCATCACATTTTTCAATCTTAACATAAATAGTCCCAAAGAGATATTGCAATATAGATGTTATCGTAGCAGTACAATTACAACTGGAATTGTAATGAAATTTCTTGGTATATCAGATGATTGTGACTTTAGCTATAAAACAAATTCATCTCAAAAAAATAAGATAAAAGTGCCTTATAACTTAAATATTATATTATATCTTCATTTTTATATTCAATGTGAGGTGTAATGAGTTCACTTTATTATTTATATATATATGACTTTGAAGAGCTTCAATCGCAGAAAAAATAATTTTATTTTTTATTTTAGAATGTTTAGCTACCAAAAGTAGCACATATCTTTCGAAATTCGATGTTATATTTCTATCCTTAAAAGTAGAAATTCAAGAGAGAGAGAGAGAGAGAGAGAGATGGACATGTATCGCATTTTGCAATTGTAGTCTGCTGCGGCTGTACTTCTTTGTATTTTGTTAATTTTTCTATAATTATCAAAACTACAGAACAAATTTTGGTACCACATAATCATAATCAGTTATCAATTGGCCAAAAAAAAAAAAAAAGAAATTTGGGAGGCCCCTGAGTAACGAGGGGTGAGTAATCAAAAGCCACAAAATGGCAGATAGCCAGGGAATTACCCTGGCCTAATTAATGTTTGAGGGAATATATAGTGATTGTTATACTGTTATTTTGATTTTAACATATTAAATGGTAAGTTACATATGCCAACCTATGCTACATCAAAATAACCATTTTTAAAAATAAAATTCAAATCTAGAGTATTTTAATACAACTTTAAAGTAACCACAAAGAAGTTAGAATTCATACTAAAAATAAAATTAATCAAATAATTAATAAATAAAACAATTTAAATATTATATCATTTTTAATCGATTGCTCAATTTGAATTAAATGTGTAACACAAATGTCTAACATAAACATCAAATAAATAAGTTTGCATAACTTCCATTTAATTAATAAATCAATTTTGATCCATTTTATTTGAATCGAATTGGACCGGTTCAATTAAAATTAGATCAATTTAAATTTTCTCCATTCTAAGTCTAGCTTAATGACTTAAAAATTGCCATACCTTGAACCTCATATCTTATGCTTATATTTTAGACCATATATATTTTATAAAATGGATCTATTTAACTAATTATTTTCTATGACAAAACATGGATCCATGTCCTCACATGTGTATAACTGATGACCTAAGCATGGTTGTTGGCTTTTTCCAACTAGCTCATAATAATGGTTTATCTTTTTATTTAGTTAGTTATAGAAAATTTCCATCATGCAGTCACATGTAGAATTTATAAATCTCTTGTCTTTTTCAACATCACCTACTAATTAATATGTAATTAATAACTATCAATTAATGGTTACATAATCAAATTAATTTGCTCAATGCACTCAATAGTGGTTAGATAACCCCGTGACTATAGCTTCGATTCCAAAATTGGTAGATGAAACTTCAGTTTGATTGGCATTTGATGCTATTAATTATGCCGTGCCTATATATCTCCAATGTGGTGCTTTGAATTCTTACAGTGAAAAAGATTTTGGCCACAAAACTTACTCATTATTGAAGAATAAATGGAATATATTCAAGAAGTTACCTTCTCGGCCAAAATAGGTTAAATAAGAGTTTTTTTTGTATTTATATTTATTGTTATTTATATTTTATCAAGTAATTTAAATTTATTAATATAATAAACATAATTTCATTTATAATCATAGTTGAATTAACTAAAAAATTTTAAACAAAACTTTTTTACTTGTCAAATATATATTCGATAATAAAATTAAAAATGTTTAATAAATATTTTTTTTAATAAATCATGGGTAGCTGTAAATTTCCTGCATTTAGTTCCTAAATATAAAAGATAAGTTTAATGAGAAAAAGAGAGAGACTGGAGTATAAGGGACTCACAAAAAAGTGAGTGTGCTTCTTCTTTTTTTTTTTTTAATTTCTAACTAAATTTACTTTTTGTATTTAAAATATATTTGATATCATATGATATAATATAAAAAGCTGTGCAATATTAATTAAAATATTTATTATATTTTTGTAATCATTAGTCAACCATATCTATTATTTTTTATTATTTTGTAAATATGGGTATGAGAATTATTTCTCATTTATTTTATCTTTTTCTTAAATTTTTCTCTTTTTATATACTTAATATTATATCAAACCAAACACGGCCAGGAGACTAAATGTACAGGATTGGAATTCTCACTGTTGAGTTAAATGATAAATTTTAGATAAAAAATTTTTATTTGTCAAAATATATTCGAAATTCCAACTTTAGCTAATAGAATTTTAGCATCTGAAAAATGAGCTATGCAATTAAGCAGTATTATTCCCTAATTTTAATGAGATATTATGGTAATTAAATAACAAGAGTGAAATTAACCGATAAAAAATCTAAACACGCTATCAAATTGATTTTAAGGACATTATCTGTTTCAAATGATAGGAATGGTCAAAAACTGAAACTCAACGGCTAGAAATAATTAAAATTTAAAAAAGTGACATTTAAATTAATTAGTATTTTCTTTTTCATCCATGTGAAAGTAGAAGTTCTGACTTGATTATGACATACTACACCAAATAATACTACGCCAACCTAAACTAGAGAACAGAAATATTTATATATGGTTCTGTCAGAATCTAAGATATGGATCATGAAATTTATTTATAGTTCAAATTTTAAGGTGGTGTATTAATGTATGATACTTGATGTTTTAATTCCTCAAGTACATAATTCTATTTATAAGATATTTAAGTATAAAATATATGCAAAAAATTAATATTTTATTATATATGTGCTCAACACCATAAAAATATTACAATACTATTCATAGGGTTGTAATAATATGACTCCAATTTTTTTTTTTTTTTTTTTTGCCTTTGGATTCAAAGATATCTTGCATTAAAATTGAAATGATCTCTTAAAAAAAATTTCGAGCACTCAAACTCATGCCCTTTTAAAAAAGTAGAGGATTTTTTTTTAAGAGCCACTTATGAATTGACTGGTGAAGGTGCCTGCCATCGTTTCATTTTTAAACAAATAATCTGATATTTTTCTTTTCAAAAGGGAAGTAAAAAGGATGATGTAATCTATATCCATATTATATTTAATAATATTAACATCGTATGCTACCCTTGTCAACAACGACACTGCAAAGCTCGAAAGAATAGTAATGGTAGTTATGCGATCAATTCACCTGAATTGAATACACACACACACACACTTTGTAGTTGAATTAGCATGCTATATTGCTAGCTAGCACAAGACACTTTTAATCGTACGAAATACCTATAATAGATATTTCGGGATGCAATTATTTATGTATTGAGACTCTTGTTAAATAAATATAGATGAATGCATTCCCTCTTAAAAATCAAATATGAAACGTGAGATCGGTTGTGCTACGTTACTATCATGACATATAGCAAGATCAAGATCATCTTGTAGAATATTAACTCTTTTTTATTAATATACATTAAATAAAATATTACAATATTACTTGTCGATTTTTGGATTTATAACTACCATTGAAATAATTACAAGGCTAAGTAACAACTAATTAGAGGGATTAGATTTCGAACTCAATTATAAGTTTGAAACTTATAATTGCCAGGTAATTTTCACAGGCTATGTCACGAAGAAATTTTCCTTACTAATTACTTTTGACTAGGGTGAAAGTGACTAGCTAGTCCAGGTGATTCAAAAGTTGACTTTTACGTTGTTTCGATTGGGTGAAATTGGATAAATAATTTTGGAAGAGATAAAAGCAAGAGGTGAAATTAAGTTACTTCATATATCTTGTTTGAAAATAAATCAACAAAGAATATATCAGATATGAAAATGACAAAAATATTGTCACTTTGAAAGGGGTGAAAATGAAGGGAATGATTTCGAGAGGAATAAAATTAATTGGAAGAGAATGTTGCTTTACCTTATTTGCAAACAATATAGAATATATAAGATCGACGAATGAAAATGATGAGAATATTTTATCCAAATTTTGCAACATATTGTACTCCCCCATAAAAGGTAAGAATAATTAAAGTGAAGGAAAAAAAAACACTTAGAATATGTAATGTGTTCTAAATGATACAGTTATCCTACTTAAATTAATTAACATGGCAACAAAAATTAATATATATGGGAAAATATGTACCTCTAAAAATTTCCTTTTATTTTCATTCTTCTCAGTTTTATGACATCTAAACAAGAGATAAAAAAATTATTTTCCGAGATCCAATCACATATTTTAGATGAAATTTTCTTTCGACTAATTGTACGTATTTGTGTTAGAATTTTTTTTAATTTAATTGATTTTGGGATGTTCTAAATTATAGTTGGTTAAGATATTTCGTTATTCTAATTTTGAATTTTAAAATATTCTAATTAGTGGTTTTTAATTTTATATTTTCAATTTTTGTAAAATAAGATAATTAGTATTAGTGGCAATAATCACATACACACTAAATGAATTGACTCTTTTTTTTTTTTTAATCGGAGAGTACTTTAGTTTTTTGACTGATATTTGAGAGATTTTCTAACAAGTGAAATTTTATCCAAGAGAAAATTATCACTAAAATTTCAAAGCTTAACAAAAAATTACCTTTAAACAACAATTCTTCAACTCTACACATGCTCTGTGGTTTTGATTTTAGGTCCTAGAACTCAGTGATTTGGGTCTTTGCATCAAATTCTTTTAACATAACTAAAGGCATTGCTGTACTTGAAACTATGCCAAAACTATTATAATCTGTATGAAATTTCATTGCTACCTATGTAAGTAAATTGCATGATTTGACTTGTAATTTGAACTCAATATTTTATGACAGGGTATAAAGCAGTTTATGCGTATATACCAAATTTGCTTTCTTAAATATATAGAACAATAATATTTCACCAATTCATATGTGGATTTTTTTTCTGGGGAGATGGTAATCATATGCAAACGACAAATAGAATATTTGACCAATCAAACATATTCATTGCGTCCCTTTCTTCAATCCAATGTATGATAGGATATCTGGGATTTGGTAAGAGAAGCAAATTCATATACTTCCCCCTTGGAGAAAAGGACACCATAGATATATATATAGAGAGAGAGAGAGAGAGAGAGAGAGTATTAATTTGAGCACAAGAGGGAGCACCATGCATGATCTGTTTGGCCACTAACCTACAATTCCTTAAGTTGCTTTGGAAAATCTTTTATTATTGCCGCCATCTGCCTACTAAGTCAGCATCACAATTATTCTATCAAACCCATTCTATATACTCCTTATTCCCAGGAAAAGAAAAAACTGCATTTACATAAACGCCAGGCAAACAAACCAAATTTAGAACTTAATGACATAGCTAGCACTCTGACCAGCTCATTATAATATGTTAGGGATTAGGATAGATTAAATTGGTTCATTGTTGAATGATTCTTACAAAACCATCATATAACAAAATTCTTGTTATGGAATAAAATAAAAATAAGTTTGATATTAATGTACTGTGTAGTTTTATTTGATATTTTTTATGATGTCAAAGTATAACTTAAAATTTTCAATTATAGAAAAGGTTTTAATCATCTTATTAAATACTTATTCATATATTTAATTTTTCTACATTAGTAAGATAAGCTTGAAAAATTTGTTTTGATCTTTTAAAACTATTTTGGTCAATACCAGTTCCTAAGTTAATTCTTTATAAATTTTTATTTTCATTTTGATTTCTCATATTTTAAAATCCGACCAATCTAGTCTTTCAGTCAGTGAATCGTAGCTTTGTTAACAGAACTATAGTCATATTGCACGTTCAATTTTTATACGTGTGGTTGCTACATAATGATGCCAAGTCATGTCACTAGATCTATTACCAAAGGTAATGGTTCATTAGTGGACGGACTAAATTGGCCATATTTGAAACACAAGATAATAACATGAAAACAAAAATATTTGAGGGGTCAAGTAACTTGAGAATTAATCTATCTGTCGAAGGAAAAGGGTTTTAGTCCATCATTTCTTACTCTCCTTATTCGAGGCTCCTTTTTGGTGGGGAGTTTGAAATATAACGTAGTTGAGTTAAATTACTGTAATTACAAGGAAAAAAGTTATATTTAATTTTTTTATATTTTTATTATTATATTCTCCAATCAAAATATGACTAGTATATAATCTTTTAATTAAAATATAACACATATATAGTTTTCGTGGACAACTGTTTAATCTTTAAGTAAACTATACAACTTGTTTTATTTTTATTAAAAAATTATATACTTAATAATAAAAATATAATAAATTACATCTAAGTTTAGCCCTAATTAAAATCCTTTTCCACTAGTATTGCTACCATATTTGAAACACAAGATAATAACATGAAAACAAAAATATGTGAGGGGTCAAGTAACTTGAGAATTAATCTATCTGTCGAAAGGAAAAGGGTTTTAGTCCATCATTTCTTACTCTCCTTATTCGAGGCTCCTTTTTGGTGGGGAGTTTGAAATATAACGTAGTTGAGTTAAATTACTGTAATTACAAAGAAAAAAGTTATATTTAATTTTTTTATATTTTTATTATTATATTCTCCAATCAAAATATGACTAGTATATAATCTTTTAATTAAAATATAACAAATATATAGTTTTCGTAGACAACTGTTTAATTCTTTAAGTAAACTATACAACTTGTTTTATTTTTATTAAAAAATTATATACTTAATAATAAAAATATAATAAATTACATCTAAGTTTAGCCCTAATTAAAATCCTTTTCCACTAGTATTGCTACCACATATAAATCAAATATATAGGTCGATCTGCCTTTATATATGATATCAATTTTTGGTGTTGGCTTAGAGGTCTGAAGATGTTGATTTATACCCTAATGAATTGTAGACATGGTTTGCAAAATGCAGTGGCCAATAATCGCCGACGGAGATCAGCAGACCTTTATAATTGTCCCTTCATTTTTCTTCTTGTATAGCTCACTTGGACTTCCATAATTAATTTGAATTTAGGTTTTAAATAGAAGTAATCGTTTTATATCCATCAAGTTATAATCTTCCACATTCCTAAAAGCGTGGGAGTGGAAGTTATAACAAATATTTTTTTGAAAATAAAATAAAAAATAAAAGAAGAAATGACATGTCCTTAGAGATGTCAAGCCATTGGTGTTTATACATACATACATACATGTATATGTATATAATATTTTATATGCTTTTGCTGTCCTATATATTTATTTATTTTATAAGTTCTACATATTAAATTAACATAATGAGGTGAAAGATATTTGAATTTGATAAGACAAGAATGTTTGAAGAATTAATTTGACCAAGAATACAAGTAAAATAGATATATACTTGTTGAAATAGATTTACTAGTTTCAAATTTCAATGTCAACTAATGTCACCTTCAAAGTTACCTTGTATCATAAGCAGAGAACCTCCAATTAATGTGTATGATCCGTGCAAACCTTACATCGTCAAAATTGACCACATAAAAAATATATGTATATAGCCAGCTCTCTAAAATTGCTTTCTGCTGCAAGAGATTTACATCCAGGCTCTTGGCTTTACAAAAAAAAAAAATTTATCCTCCACAGACAAGTTGAAGAGATGTTAATTTTAGTCAAATAGCATTATCTTTTTTATTCAAGTCGTGAAGACAATGGTGATTTTTCCTGCTCAGAATGTGAACACACATTTCTGCTTGGTGACTTCGCATTTAATTAATCAAACTATAATACGTTCATGTTAAATATGTTCACAATCTAGCGGAGTCAAAAAGCTTGAATATTTTTTAATTAATTTTCATTTCTATTTTTTAGAGTTCGATCTTTCTCACCATTAAATATATATTGATATTTTCACTCCATTTTACAATTAGTAATAATGTAAGAATTTCAAAATACGCTCAATAATACAAAATTTGAATTTTTGAAAAATAAAGTTCTATAAAATTTTCCAGAATTTTTTTTTTATTTTTTATTTTTTGGCTACAAAAGAGGCATAAGATCTTGGGATGAGGTTGGGGGGGAGAAAAGAGGTGGAGTAAAGATTTAACCTAAGTACATCAAATCTATCTAAAACCTAGATATACGAAAAATACTACTTAAATTAAGACTCTTGATCAATAAATGAATTAATTCTGATAAATGTAAATGATTCCTATAAAATAAAATTATTTATCTGCCTTCACCAACTTTCTCCTATTCCTTTTATGGTTAAATAAGTTTTTATTTCCTATACCTTTCATTAGTTTTATTGACTTTTGAAAGTTGGACAACGACTCAATTAAATTTGATTGGGCTATATTTTTTAATTATTATCTAATATTTAGACATAACAGTAAGTGAGAAAATGATATTAATATTAAAAATTTTATGTGATAATCTTTGTTACTTATGTAATGTGCAAGTGAAGTGCCCATTATGTTACTTTATATTCATCTATCACTTATATATTACGTCCTTCATATCAATTATTTATGTAAAATCATTTTCTAATTAAACATTTGTTATATGTAGTATTACTTTCTTTAAGAAAATAAACCTCATTTTCAACATAAGTTCTTTCCCTCTTTATTATACTATTCCATTTTAAAAAAATGCCATGTTTTTTTGGGGGGTTTTTGGTCAAAGAAAAAATGTGATAACAGACCTTGATTATACAGGCATTGGCTCGGAAATGGGTGTCGCCCTGATATTGGGTTTAGATGTTCGGGCCCAATCTTATGGGCAGTAAGGATATCAACCCTAAAATTATCTTTTAAAAATTATGTTACATTACAAAGCAACTTTATCAATCTTTTTACATATGCTAACCTACCATCCTAAAGTTTTGAGTATAGTTCCATTTAGTAAGTATTTCAAAATGAAATCTCACGACATTCAATCCTTCTTTATAGTACCAGAGAGAAAATGAAATCTTATGGGGGCATCATTCTAAAATAAGGCGCTCACTCACAAAATAATAATCCAATGGGGTAAGACATGTTAGGAATTAATTATATTTTAATTAAAAAATTGGGTAACTTTTTACCACTTTGGTTTCCAATAATTGGTGCCAATTATGCAAATTATTATTAACCCACAAGTCCGTGACTTCACTTATGTCACATCCCAAATCTGGAAATATGATGGACGCGAAATATAAGGTGAATTTTGCAATTGTAAGTCTAACAACTTCTAGATTTATGCCTTCTTACATGCAAAATGGACCAAAAAAATCATTCTATTTAAAAACTCAGTTTTTTTTTCCAGAATAAACCGTTGATTATCTTATTAAATCATTTTCATCTTGACGCAGAAATTTTAATAAAATGTCCTCTAAAAGTAAGATATCCCGAAATTGCCTATGACAACCAGAAACTTAACAACACAATTATGAGATCTTTGCTCTCCAATCAATTAACTACACAATCTACGCTAAGGTGGGAGATATTGCCTGTGGATTTTTGTGAAGTTACAATTAGATTACAAAATAATTTCATGTACAAATAATGAAATATATAATGCCTGCATGAAGCAATACGAAGCTCACCAGAGGAGAAGCTAGTCCTTTTCTACACTGTTGGTATCAATTCAAGTTTAATCCTATCATTTGAAACATCAAACATTTACTAAGTAAATAATATCTCACAAGTGATTGAATAAATAATTAAATACATGAGTAATTGTGTAAATAAATGATTAAATGGAGTACCATAAATGAATACCTAGTGATGACTTTTAAATTTGAAATTTATGTTTCTCAACAAAATAAACAAATTCTAAAAGTCGAAACATGGAAACATATACTGAGGTTTAACTATTACTAAGATCATGAATCAACAATAGTAGTAGTAGTAGTAATAATAATAACAATAATAGTCATTATATTCATCATGATGCAACTTTTAAGAATTTTATTGAAACATTTCTAAACCATGCTATTTCATAGAGCCTTTTTTTTTTTTCATTAGAAGGACTTCATCAAAATGGAATAACAATCTTGGGCATACAGCTCATAGGAGTAAGTAACCAACAGTCATGGGCACATAACCTATGTGGATAAATAACTAAACAATCATGAATCCTCAACTTATGTAATTTCATCCCTCCATTTCATGTGTGATGGCTATCATATAGGGCTAACATCTCTTACACTCCCTGCTAGCTAAGGTACTAGCTATGGTGCACTAAGGGCTAATTGTAACACCCTAGAAATTTTAATTTCAATTATGGCCCCTATTAGCTCACGAATTAAGAGTATAATTAAAGGGGAGACATAATAAAGTAAAATAAGCTATTTTATGATGGGATGTAGTGGTAGGGTAAGTCGGAGCAAATTTAGGAGTTTTAAAGTTTCCTAAAGAGTCAATGGAAGTGACACAAGGACTATATTTAATTATTTTGAACTTGTTAGGGGGCCAAAGTCCAATTTCACCCAAAGTGTAATAAATAACTCAACACCACTCATTTCTTCTTCATTTTTGCCCTCTCCATTGCATGATCTATCCTCTCTAGCCACCGGTTCTTCTTCCTTTCTCCCTTCCATTGTTGTGAACCTTCTTCCTCTCCATTTTTTTCATTCTTCTTCCTCCAAGCTACCGGGATCCACTGCGAAGGCCACCCTTTCACCTAGAGGTAATGAGTTCTTCCTTTCTTTGTTGCAAGCACTAGCATGGAAAGTGGAAAAGCTAGGGTTCCAAGCTCCATGTGAGTTATTTCCATTTTCCTCATTTCTCCCTTGATTTCTAGGTAAATACCCATCTTCTTTCTTCATTCTTGCTGCTGAAGTTCAGATTATGCCCCAAAGGACTGAACCTATGAAATTTATCTCACTTCACATCTAAAATAGGGGAGAAAATCCTACTGGAGTTTGGTCAAAAAATAGAGGGAATTAAAGCCTTCCTATCTTGGTAGTCACTATATTTTTACTTGTTCTCAACTCCATCAAGTTGGATGGAAGTGTTCCTAATTTCTTTCTTGTGACTATCTAGGGAAAAAGTCTAGGTTGGGGATTTCTTTCTTGAGATTTCAATAAAGTTAGAAATTCCCATAAGCATAAATTTCAAGAGAAATTTCCAAATTGCAACTTAGCTTATTATATTTTATTAATTATGTTGGCTTAAGGTCTAGGTTAAAGGATGACAAATTACTTGAACAAATTTTAGGAGGGTGAAATTTTAACCATATAACTTTTTAAATGGTAAGAGAATTTAAGGATTAACGAAGGGAAATTTTATTGATATTGTAACTTGGAAGGTAAAATGGTAAAGCTGAAGAAGTTAGGAAACCTTGTTTTAAATAGGACTTAAATGTTGGGTTAAGCAGGAAGGTCCTATTTGTAGCATATAGGAGTCATAATTTTAAGATAGATAATAAAAATGAGTTTAATTTGTCCCTATGTGATGCAATGCACTACTGAGTGATGTAAATTGTTTATGGGTGTTTTAGGAGGTTTTAGAGACAATCCCACATCAAGTGCCTTGTCAGATTAAGGCCAAAAGAATTTACAGTGTCATCTTACACTATGAGTAGATAATATTTGTTATGGGTAAATTATATTATTGGTTCATTTTAAGCCAATAGAATGGTAAATTTAATTTCATTACTTTGTGCTTGAAAGAGGAAATTTTCTTTTTACAAAAAAGATTATAACCCTTATTGAAGTTAAATTAATTATTAATTGTAATATTGATTATTGTTATTTAGATATTTTAATTGTTGATTTATTAATTAAGTCAATGCTAGGGTAATTACTTATTTGATTATTTTATCCATTTTTTTAAGCTTATGGCAGTGTTATAATCAAAAAGTGATCTGATATAAAACCCTATAACTAACAATAATAGTTGTTAGCCTTAATGCATGTAATAACCTTAACAAATAAGATCAAACAATAATAATGGTTAAAATGATGACATGAAACTAGTTATATATTGGGAAGTGTTTAAATATTTAAAGAGACAATTAGCAATAAGTAGCACTTTAGCAAAGTGGAAAACTTTGGGTAAATTCTTTTAGGTAGCTAGGTTTGAGTTTGGCTGAGACTATCCCAAGTTCTTTTTTTCTCTTTTTACTATATATTTTTCTCATGATAATTATTGAAATAACCTTAGGAAGTCTGAAGCAAGGATGGGTTAATTTGTAATCTCACTAAAACCTTCTCCTAGACACATTTCAAACCGGAAACATGTGAGTAGCATTGAGGTTATGGTTTGAAGCTCCTGTAGTGGCATTGTTTTTCCTCTGTTCTTTAGCTGAAACAGCTTCCTCCATGGTGGCTTTGTTTTTGCAATAATATTCCCTCATTTAGAATAGATTTTATCTCTGGTTACTGCCTTCAGCATTTCAAATTTTGCTACTGCATTTAGACAACTAGAAATTGTACAGAACCATGGCTGTCTAAGACCAAAATTCTAGCTTCTGTTTCAATTGGTTAATAGCTTATTTTCTTTAATTTTCCTTGCCTCATGATCTGCCTTTTTTGCTACCAAATTGTCCTAAAAATTTCACTATATGTTCCTCCCTTTCTGTAATGATTTCAATCTAAAATAAGTTAGAGAAAAGAGGGCTACATTTTGGATTGTAGACAAGGAATATTTGGTTTCTTTATGGTCCAAAGGTAAGGATCTTATGACCTAGGTTTCACTCTTATTATGTGTTGTTTCTGCCCCTTAAAATGACCCTAGAGTTTAGCACATTTTACTTCTCTTTTGTTCTTGTTATTGCTAACATGCTAGTTGGGTAAAAGTGTTGAACTTGAATTTCCTTTGTTGCTTCTTTATTTTTTGAGGACAGCCACTTGGATTGAGGGTGAGTTATGCTACTTAAATCATGATTTTATGCTAGGGAATTCATTGTTAGTTTTCTAAAAAAAAAAAGAAAAAAAAAAAGAGAAGCAAAAGAAAAAATTTATTGGTTTTCTTACAACTTGGTTGAAAATTTTGGTAACCTTATCTATTTTAGCTAAACTTAATGATGGAACCAACTATGGCTAGTGATAGGTTTATGGATTGATAAGGTGGTAAATTAGGGTATTAAAATAAATAAGTTGAATTCTAGGCAATAAAAGATTGGTGAAATAATAATTAAAAACAAGTAAAAATCTTGATCTAGAATAATGTTGGAATAGGAAACTTTTGGTCAGAAATAATGAAGTAGAAATAGGTTGGCTAAATGAGACCATAAGAAAAGGATTGATTAATGGACATGGAGTAGTAGTCAACATTAACCAGGTAACTAGTAGCTACTTAGTGAAAATTTTTATTGTTATTTTAAGAGTCATTTCAGGAACTTGGATGGAAGGATGATGGTGTTCGGCATAGAAACACTGTCAAAATTTCTTTAAAGCAAGTACACTGAGTAGATTATAAAGCATAGTATGATTTTTACATTTTGTTTATTTTAAATCCCTCTTTTCCTTGTTTGAACTCTATGTATCCTTAGGGACAGGCATCTCAAGTGGTAGCTCTCTTGTGTGAGTCAAGATTATACTCAAGGCTCTTAGATTATGATATGCCTTATTTATTCATGTTTTTCAATGGTTATAAGATTATATGATGCTAATAATAAGAAATTTGGAGATGTGGAAAGTGATTTGTGATTGTGTCATCTTAATTGTTGAAATGATTAGGATATGACAAACTAATTAATTTGCAAGAATTGATACATGAGATATACTCTATTATATATATACTATTATATTTTAAGGATATGATTGTGCAAAAAACTTATAGCTAACAGTAGTCCTGTTAGCCTCAGTGTTCCCTGACATTTTTCGTATGGATTATACAATTAAGTACCTGAATGGTACTAAGCGGAATGCTCTCTAAATATTACAATTATGTGCATATATATATATATGGTTACTCACCCTTTATGGGCTAAAGGTCTATGCTGAGACACTTACTCTTATGGTTACAATTATGTGCATATATAAATATTTACTCTTTTCTAGCATTTAAAATTTACATTTTATAG